>OV815996.1:34093983-39093983 GCA_929113495.1 Andrena minutula | reverse complement strand
ATTAATAGTAAAGGTCGTTTTTTAAACTTTTTTGTCTGAGATTGTAATGAAAATTCAAAAATCCCTTTTGTAGATTTAAGTAAGTTTTATACATGCTGAAAATTTCATCAAAATCGGTTATCCTTGCTAATCTCAAAGGTTCGAGATTACCCCATCCGAGTTGTTCCTCATTACCCCACGACATCAAAAAATAAAAAAGAATTTATTTCAGAAGTTAGAATCGTAATTCAAGCAACGCGTTGGTCACAAAATATTGGTAAAAAAAGTGCTTTATTTCAACTTAAAAAAATCCCAATTGTATCATTAATTCAACAGTTATTACATCCAATTGAAGATGGACAAAATATTACTTGAAACACGATAAATATAATAAATTGTGTTTATCTTGACTAGCATGAGCGTTCTGTATTTATTACTTTCTGCGCGGTGTTGGATACGACCTAAACTATTAGCTAGTGGAGAGGAAACACCAGTTTTTATTTATTAAAACGCCGTAACCACCGCGTTCCGGATTACCCCGCGTTCGCCATTACCCTACTCTCCCCTACTTACACATAACACGTACCACATTCCACTGAAACCGTTTCCAGCGTTCCAAGGACTCTGGTGCCCAGCGTTTGACGACCCTCGAGATTCATTAATTATTAATTATTATTCATACACACATTTTATTGTATTCGAAAGGCTCGCGCGCTTTCTGCATGACAGACGCATCGAAGCGTTGCAGGGATCCTCGAAAGGCGCACGGTGAACGCGAGATAATTATACCGCGTGTAATCGTATGCGTCCTCGCGGGCCGCGTGGGTGGATTCGCTAAATTTCAATCTGCATGGCCGGGCTGAACTCGCGTCAACCGAATCGTCACGGTGTGACGGACCCGTGACGTCACGACGCGTGTGGTCCCTTTCGGTTTATTAAGTCCACCCTCGGCGCTGGGCCCTAAGGCCCCCGGGCGCCACGATCCCCCACCGTATAAAGAACATTAAGAGGCTCGGTGAAACGGGATTAATATATTAATAAAATTACCGTGCCGCATCCCCGACGGTTTCGCCGTTGCGGTTTTGCATCAGCCGCGTCCCCCGTCGCCGTAAATCACGGGCCCAACTTTTGTTGCTCCTGCGTGCAGACGCTGTTGCAACGTCGTGCATTTGTTTGCCGTACGGGAAGCGCTCGCAGCGCCTCGCGCAAAAATCTGCTTTTTCGTCGGAGCCGGGGAGGAGTGTGAGTTAATGTGAAAGTTGAGAATGTTAATGGGTACTTTCTTTATCCTCTTTGCCTGTTAAACGTATCCCCCCATGCTTCTTCCGTGGGAATTGATGTCCGCTATCTAATTAGTGACATTTTCATTACGCGCCTGCGGTTCTGTCGAGTAGAATGAGGTGGAGATCGGTACTTCGGTGGGAGTAAGTGGTAAATTGTTGCTTCGAACAAGTAGAGGCAAATTTCCGTGTAACGACGAACAGTGCGGCAGATTTTCCGGCATCGAAGAAGCTTTTAAGGCTGCCGGTAAGAACGATGACGGGTGTAAGGAGATCGATTAAGCACGGTGCAGAAGAAGGTGAAACGGAACCGAGGCAGTCGCGTCGATCGTTAAGTTAACCGGCGGGACTAAACACTGCGAATCTCGCTAACTCATCCTATCGTATCGTGGTATCTCCCCTTGCTACCTAAAAAACTGCTTTCCAGCGTTTACACCGCGACGTGACTTATTGCAAAGTGCGGGAATAAAACAGTTAGGGTAGTTCAATGCTTCAATTATCCATCCAACAAATACCCACTGTCAACCCACTCGATTCGATCTAAAAATCAGAAATTCACAATGCTTCTTCACAATGAAAATCTTGAAAATTACAAGTTCCACGTGGCAGGGTTGACGGCCACGAGCAAATGTGACTAAAAAGGCGCAAAGGGGACCAAGAGGGACCAAAGGGAGAGGCATCACCGGGAGATCGATTGGTCGATAGATTTTCGAAGATAGCGCGCGAGGGGAGGCGTACAGAGAGGGAAGAGGAGAGGGAGGGAGAGATTGACCCATGACCCGAGAGTTATGACGCGAGTCTGATTCCTGAAATGCTCGTGCACACCCTGTAATCACGTGGCGAGTCCGGGACCCCCGCCCGTGCACGCCGCGCTGGATATCTATAATTTAAATCTCGCTCGGGCCGTAAGTGGCAGGAAATCATTGTAATTAATATGGCGTACGTATCGAACCGGCGATGGTGTAGGTGCACCGTGAACGCGCGCGGGCTCGCGTCGCCCTCCGTTGTCCCGATTCCGTTGCGTTAAGAGGATGTAAGCCGAGCGCGCGCGGATACGGAAGCTTAACGCCGTGGAATCGGTTTACCATCGTCTCTGGTTATAGTCAACCGGCGGACCATCCAGCCTGATTTCGTGCCATTCGCTCGCTGGCAAGAAGAACGCGATCGTAAACCGGTCAGGGCAATCCAGATTAATGCCCCTGGCTGGGACCGCTCTCCACCAGAATTTCCCGCGTCGATATTTATGCCCCTAATGAAGCACCCTTTTTGCGAGTGTCACTTCGCCTACCGGGCCCCTTTATCGCCATTCATCCCGTCGCTGACGTTGGATTATCCATCGCCGAACGTATTTCGAGCGCAGAGGAACTTGGGCCTCGCGAAAGCGAGCGCAGTCTGAAGATAGTTTAGCCTTTGCAAGCTTTTACTCGGCCCTGGATCAGATTTTTATATGCCGTTTCTCTTCCAGCTTCGTACCAAAATTCTCCTGTTGCAGAAAGAGCTCCCAGATTCATCTGTTGCCATTTTGTCAAGCCTCCGTTCCCCAGGGCCTGGGGGCAGCGGCAAAACGAATCGGCAGAAACGTTTCAATCATCCCGACAAATGTCAGTGGAGGCTGGCTGATCTTGATAAGCGGTACGACGGCGATATTTTGCTCGGGGACAAGAAATTGTTACTAGGTTGCACGAAGTGAACCACGTGGCGGCGGCTCGCGTCAACGCGCGACAGCTACCCATGAATAATTCATGGCGAGGAATTTGCAACGGGGCCCGTCAATGTTGCTGTCATTTCTTCGCTCGTATCGGTTTCTGGCTGTCCCGGGACTGAAACGTTGTTACAGGGGACGGGGCATTACGAGGCACGGCTGCTTCGATAAGAAGACACTGTTTGAAAAGCCCGCGTCTCCTGCGACTTATCGTGCTTGGTTAAGATCGACTGTCATGCGTGCTGTTCGACGTCCAAGCGCGACGTATCTCGTTAAGGGGCCCGGGATCAATCGAGTGGATTCTGCAGGCGTGAATTTCTGTCCTCCATCGCCGAGAAGGGGCAATCTTGATTTCTGTGGCCCGAAAATTAATGAACAATCGATAGAGTAATTTGATTGACGGAGTAGTTGAAATTCCAATCCAAACAGCCTAAAATTCTCAACCTACCCCCACTCTATCAACCTCACACGCGAGTAATATCGTAAATTCAATGCTAATTACTCAACTACCCCCACGAGGCAGCCACGCCTCGCGCACAATAACCCCAGCCACATTCATCGTCGAGGACCCATCCATTGGGGCCTTAACCCCCCCACGACGCCCCGCGATTTTTAACCCCGCGCAAATTCATAGTCCTCGCGCGCGATCGACACGGTGGTCAAGCGGACGGGGCGATCCAAGCCGCGTTATACGTCCCCGATAAATCAGTTTATACAGCGTTGGTAACGTCGCAGCCTCTATCGCGGCCGAGGGGAGTTTGAAAAGGCGCTTAAGAGGCTCGTATCTCAGGAACACGCGCAGGGAAATTCGCGGGAGGAAAGGGGGGAACGGCGTAGGTAAATCGTCGTATCCGGCCGGGGTTTTAAGAGAAGGCATTATGCACTTTATGCACGAAGGAAACCGCACGAATTCGAGCCGTTCTTTCGCGCTGACTAATTTTACGACGTTCCGCTGGTACACGCGAGAACTCTCCTCGGCCGCTTCTCGCGGCGCGCATCTTTACGCGAGATACCTGCCCTCGGCGACGCCTTAAATTCGGCGTCCACGCGTGTCTGCAACAATGTGAGCTCGGTGCCTGGTTTCCTTGGTCCGACAGCGAATTTCTTTTCGATTGGACAGAGCCGCGTCGGGAGGAAAAATTTATTGCACTATGGATGTGTTTTAAAATTGAAAGATGTTACAGAATAGGGTAGATGTCCCAATTACTGCCACCTTAAGATTATAACTGAAATATATTTAATTATTTCGCGTGTTGTTTAACCTAAAAATCGTCTCAGTTTGAAACATAATATTATTTAACATCTCTTTCATTAACAAAAAATAGTTTTATGAATTAAATATGAAGAATTTATTAATAATTAATTAAAATTCGCGAGCGATCCTACTGTACCTATAACTGTCACCTAAAAAATTGTCTTGTCTGTATGACTGCCACCCAATAACTGTCGGTTCTAATAACTGTGACCACATAACTGACGGTCCTTATTATTGACAATGAGACCCGATTACAGTCAGTCCTTTTTACTAAGACTCGGTTAGGTACTGCCAGTCCTTTTTACCGATTAATAGCCAGAATTATCGAACGCATACTTTTGGAATTATTAATTTATTTGTCGTATACTGTAATTGTTCATAAAATATATGTGAAAGTTTTATTAAATGACATTAAATGCATCACACGCTACACGTGATTTTCGGGTTAGGAATTGGAACTTTGATATATGACAGTTATACGTACTCCACGTTCTTTTGTCCCGAATACTGCCAGCAGTAATAGGGACAAGCCCAACAATTTTGTCCCTAATGATGTCACCGTTAATTATTATAATTTAACAATAAATATTATGTATTTTATTCGTTACATCATTAAAGTAATTCTTCTAGACCGGAATAATTCATTTTATACGAAAGATAGAGGTTGAATAGTAAAATTGTGGCTCTTTCTTTAGTATGATTTCGCCATCACTTCCTACTAACGTCTTCGCGTTTTTGACGCTCAAATGTCACTTTCATTTTTCAATATTATTTTTTAAACACTAGATACATATAAATACATATATTTGTTTTATTTTTATGTAAATCAGAACCTCCGTTTAATAATACCTTTTTTTTATACGTTACGTTTTTATTACATAAAATAAATAAAATGGCAGTAATTGGGACACTGACAGTAATTGGGACATCTACCCTAGTTCGTTGAAAGTGTAAGTTTGGGTAACCCTTTCCATGGGACGACACCTCCAGCTCCATTTGCATGCAAACTTCTCTTTACTTCGCCAGATCGAAAAACACTTGTCTACCACGCGTAGGAAGGCGCAGGTTTTTCAAGGTACCCAGTTTCTTCGCCATCGAGTACCCGTAAACGGAAGGGACCTCGGTCCGCACTCTGTTGCATCTCGAATACGTTTCGCACGGGCGTTATGCGGAGAAACTCGACGAGCACTGTAGATACGCGGGGATATACGTTACGTTGTTTAAGGCGCGCACAGACGTACCTTGAAGTCGGCTTTAACTTGTGTATCGACTTCGATATTCCGTTGGCGAGGACTGTTACTGCAACAACTCTGCGTTACTTCAGCACCGAGGTTTTTATTAACGTTTTAACGCACGACGGGTTCCGAGCCAGCCTCCTGTTACTCCAGACTTTGTCTTCGGAATCAATGAGCCTTGTTGCTCGGCGCGCAGAACAGAGCGACGAGGAATAAAGCTTCCAGGCTCTTATTAAGGTTCGTTACCGTAACATTTATTTGCATTTCGGACGCGTGGTTAGGCGAAACAGGCCGACTGTCGAGGCTCGAAATGGAATTCTCTCTAATTTCGACCTGTTCGCCCTGGGCAAAGAGTGGCGGCTTTTCCCTGCCGCTCTTTGCCCTTTCGACGGATGGCGTAAAACGCAAGGCTCTTCCCGCCAAATTACGGGGACGTGTAGTAAAATGTCACGAGTCTCCACGTGTAATTACAATTTCTTTCTCGTCGGCGCTCGTTGCGTAAAACTCGTTTTTCTTTCGTCGGGCGAGAGACTGGTACCGAAGATTCTTGGTAAATTGTGACCCTCTGTGTTCCAGCGTTTAATCGTTTAATGCGCGTGAGACGTGAGCTGCATTTTCAGCGCTCAAGGTAGTCGCGGAATCGATGCGCCGTAATGGACGAGTATTTCGTAAGCTTCGTAATTCAATGATCTCCTCTTGGGATTCAGTCGGGGATGAAGTGATTCGAGGTGTGGGAATATTACAAACGGGTGAATTGCTGGGTAAGTACACCTACTACAGGAGAACGATGGATAAATGTTCGTTGACGAATCGATCTGCTAAGGAAATTAGGTGGATCCAGGCTAGAGACGGCGGTAAATCAGGGTTCGACGTTAAAAGGCCGGTTGGTGTTTGCCGGGTCGGTGCATCGGTTGCGTGAGAGAATTGCCTCGGGCCGCATTCTCTCGAAACGAAAATGCGTTTCGCCATGGGAGCTCGCGGAGTTCCCATAACGAACCTCCGGGGGCTTCGGGGTCCAATCTGGACCGGCGTGGATCGACGATCATTTGCGAATTACATGCGAAGAGTGTCGGCCTTGCGAAACAATCTTCCTTCGCCGAGGATCCCGTGAAATCGTCTGTTCATGATGATCCATTCAAACTATGCATTCTCTAAAGAACTGAGATATTCCAAAGGGACTGAACCAGCGATGCACCACTGCACCCTACTTACCATCCAGTGCGAGCCGTATGATACATAATCAGCGCATTAATAATCGTTACCCTTTTCCACGGGCAAGTCGAGAGACAGAGGAGCTCGGAGGTTGCACCTCATTTAACCCAACTGCATTTAGATGCAGCTGGATCGAAGGGGTTCCGAGGTGGCGATATTCACAGGTGAAGAGGCAGACGAGCAAAAAAATTAGGTCATCACACGAGCACGCCATCAGGACAGGCCAACCGGGATGTCTGGTGCGTGCATACGTGCGTGCGTGCGAGGTGCATCTCGCGTCGTGGAAATACGAAACAATTTTTCTGCGGGGCCCGTTGCCTCGAGAGGCTGCTTTACGAGCGGCATAAATCACCGGCTGTGCACGTGAGTGTGAGTGGGCGGAACCGCACCGGTACCACAACCGTACACCATAAATTTGATACATGTTCATTGTGGTGGCTGACTCGATGAACAGTCCCGGGTGTATTCCCCGCGATCGCTCGACCGCGAGAGACTTTCTATGCGAAGAAGAAAGTCGTGGAAATTCGAGGTCGCCCAAACGATCCTACGATACGGCGGCTACTTTTACCGAAGTCCAATCAGTCTCGGTGGTAACTGCCGGTGAGATAGCCGAGTTATTCGCGTGAAACGCTGTTTCTGGCACGTTCTACATTCGATGGTATAAAAGACGCTAGACGCCGAGATAAACTTTTGCAAATGATTCTGTGGAATTAGCAACGATGCACAGTGGTCTGGATGATGGCAAAATTCAATTTCTCAAATTCAACTTTACAATGTCATTTTTTTTTATGAATTGATAACCATCCAGAGCTTCTAAATTCGCATACCTTTCTCTTTTCAGATGATTCTTTGATTAGAAGTAATATTACAAAGGCAAAATCATGAAATTTTATGTGAATATAATTGTTTTAATTACTCATTATAGAACCTCAAAATACATGTTTGTATCATAGAGTTATATAGGTAAGGAAGTATGTTTTAGTTATTTATATGTGTCATAGGCATTTTTTAGTCCATGAACAAATAGCGCAAGGTTTATATCAGTTTAGACTTTGAGAAGGCTTATAAAAAATGATTAAGCGTAATTAAAGTCGAACTTTTTTTACATGAAAGCTTACACAATTGTTAACAAGAGTGTGTAAATTTCAAGTGCAGTCTCCTGCAGTCTTCAATTTTATGCAGACTTTTAGAAATGACGCGTCGAGGAATTTGGGCGTTCCGGACACGTGTATCTTTAATATTTTATTTTTTTAAGTCAAAGATAATGTTAGAACTGATTCTTTTCCTCTTTTTTCTCTAGTAAGGCTATGATTTTTAATTTTGACTATAATATACCGCTTTCCAGACCACAATGCGCGCCATATTGAATCTGCCATTTTGAATTTAAATTTTTTGTGCCAAATTCGTTATCAGCGACCTCAAAAACCCTTAATCACCAAATTTCTGAAAGATCAGAATTTTGCCCTTAAATGTAGATATCTCCAGACCACTGTGCAGCGGTTTGAGTGACCGAATGCAACGACAGAATATGAGAATCTATGGTAAATCTGATTGTCCCAGAAACGGTAAAAACGTCGCAGGGTGAAATCACGTTGCAGAGCTCATTCTTAAAAACCGCGATACGAAGGGCCTGATATCAGTGGACGTGAATGAAGGCAGGCCCGAGATGCACTCCTCCGGTAGATTCTTTTGAGAGAAGTTGCCACACCGCGTGGGGGGAGAAGACGGCGGACCCCGGGATGAGAATGCAACAAGAGGGCCCCGAAAAACTCTCTACCCTGTATCGCATATTTTCAGGGGAACGGGTCAGATTGGCTTCGTGGCTGAAAAGTAATTGCGAGATCCGAGATACCAGCGGCCTGGCTACGCAATTTCGCCCTACACCTGGCCCCGTGGTCGTTGCTCGTTGCTCGTGGCTCGAGTCACAGGGCCCCGTGATCCATTTCCAGCGACGCGGCTCCGTTCGAAAAAAATTAAATTGTTTACATCGTTGTCAAGATTACACGTGCACCGTAAATTATACACGCGAGTGGAACGGGGGCTGGCCCGGTGCCTGCGCACGCATGCCAATTAAATCGTATAAACAAAATTACCCGCGAATTATTGGGCCCGGCGGGGGCATTAAATGGAAATCGAAAACGGAAATTACGCGCGCCGGAAATTAGGTAGATAGCGGCTCTACGCGCCGTTCAAAATCATTCTGTGTTACAACTGACGCGGGACTCGACTACCGCGGAAATACTACTTCAATGCCACATCCTCGGAGCCTCAATTATCCTACATAGGTACTCGCAATCAGATAGCGCTCCATCAACCGTGCTCCAAACGTCCCATAGAGAATACAAGAAACTTCGCGTTGCAAGTAGGTGTTGCACATACATATGATACTGCGCGCCGGGTACAGAGGAATGCGTCAACGTCAACGGACCGCGAAGCTGGGTATTAGCGAATGGTACCAGCGATTAAAATTTATGGTCCCGGCAGCGAGCAGAGACGTAGAGTTTGTTGGCTTTACGATGATCGCCGGATGGCGAGGTGGCCCAGGACTTTCCCCGTAATCTTCCTCTCGCACACAGAGCCGCGGCTGTGTCCCGCGAGGTGTCCAATTATGCAATAGATCACGGACGGGGCGTTCTCCGCTTGCAAATCGCCCCTACCACGCTGCAATTCCCGTATAAATCCCCGATAGAGACGACCTTGGCTCGCGAGGGCCCATAGAAGGCCCCGCGCGCGTCCGCCACGCTCGTAAATTTCAGCGGCGCGGCGGGCCGAGTGTCTCGCGCCGGCGTAAATTAATCGATCGCAGATAAACCGGGACAGGCCTGTTGCTCTACATTCAGAAATTTTCGACGCGCGGCTAATTTATCAATCGCGAGGCGGCCCCGCTCTGCTCCTTTCTCCTTTTGCACGGGCCCCGTGTGAAAGAGAGAAACTGGCCCCAAAGAGAAAAAAGGAGAAAGGGAGAAGGAAAGCTCGCGATCCATACTTCACGTGCGCGCACGATATTTCACCGTCAGGATACAAGTAACACGGTTCCTTTGATCGCAACACAAATACCACAGGCTGTAGTTATTACGATACAAATCGAGCGTTGTTATACAAACGAGCCACGGACGATTTATTTATCATGGCTCGCGCGCTCCAGCGCCCTCGCGTGTTCCGATCCTCCGTCTCTTTCGCCGTTGCTGGTCGAACGGCCGCTCCGGCGGGCAGCGCAGTCGAAAATGAACGTTACGTCAAATTACGAGTTTAATGGCCCCGGACCTGGTATCGTTCGCCTTGGTGGGTGGCAGAGACAGAGACGGAGGAGACGAACGGAGAAAGAATCGTGCGCCGAGAGGCCATATACAGAAATCCCATGTACGTATATAACCTTATGTACCGATGCGTGATAGGATCCGTTCACGGTCCACGGACGGGGGATCCCGTGGCCTGTGTGCGCGATCGCTAATCACCATCAACCGTGCTGCTCGTTACAGAAACACAGATCCAACGAGCGGGGTCGACGGTGATCCCTTAATGATCATAATTCCGCGCGAGTCGCTAATGCCGCCCGTGGAACAGGGTCAATCAGCGCACCGAGTCACAGAAACCCAACAACGGGCTTCTTAATACGTCCTACATAAATTCGGTCCTCTCTGGAGCAAGGATACCGCGCGCATCCTTCCTCGTATTCCTCTAGGTATCTCGCGGAGCCTCGGCTCATTACCAACAGCAATTTCAGCCACCACTCAGCTTCCGATTCATTCCCGCTTCTCGATCTCCACGTCCCATCGACACGAGTCATCTCGAGCATCCACGTCGACGGTGTTAATTTCCGTGGGACGGCAATCTATTACACCGGCCCCGCTGCGACGCAACGGAACGCGTGTTGCTCGGGTCCTAGCCCCTGCTAGACCCGTTCCACGCACTTGTCGCGATTCCAGATAAAATATAACAGGCTCTAGAGCGTGCACGTCGACTCTCATTGAACGGCGATCGTCCGGGCAGGCGGTTCAATTATAGCGGGATAAGGCGTGCGCAGATTATACGGCGCCCGTATACGCTGCGTAGCTACACGGTGCGCAACCCGCGCGCACGGTTACCGACATGAGAAATTGTTTCATCGGTCATTGTTTATGTACCCAATTATTGTACCATTCGTTCACCGAGGGTGGCGTATCACTTACAACAAATCAATTTGAAGCACACCTTACCCCGGGGCCCGGGCTTCCCATCTCCTTTAAACATCGTGTCCCGCTGGGCGGACAATGTTTTGTCTCGCCCGCTGCAAGGCGACCCGCGGAGCCCAGGCCAGCGCACCGCCGACGCGCCGACGGCCATTTCCCTTTTACCCTCTGGCGTAACCGGAGGGTTCGTGACCCGGGCCCTTTTGTCCGGGAGCCACGCGACAACCCCACGACGCCACCTGACTTTTCGCCGTTCCTGTTTCTCCTCGTTCCAACTCGACGGCTGTTTCTTTGGTGGAGAGGGTGGAGGATTGTTTCTGCGACCGCTTCGCTTGGTGATTCGAAGGGACTGCACTGGTTCTTCGAGTATGTTCGGGAAGGGAAGTTTCGACTTTGATGGGATACAAGTCTTCAAGTACAGAAGAATACATCATCTCTGTAGCAGAATTGCGATGAGTGATCGCTGATAGGCAATCAAAGACAAAGCCGTGGACACGAAAAAGACGCGCGCGTCGCTTTTCATTACGGTAACGTCTGGCTGTAATCGAGCTATACATCGTACGCGCATACATCTGAAAGCAATTAAACGCCCTCAGGATTCCTCGTTCGGCGGGAAAGTTTTCGGGCTGTCTTAGTAGGAGAGATATGGCGCGCCGCTTAATCGCTGGCAATTAAATTTCATTAGCCGAGAACATTCCTGCGGCCAATCAGCGCCACTTTCCACGCTGGAATAATCACGGGGGAGAGATACGGGCCGAGAAAGCACGGGGCGCTATTCCAGCGTCCGTCGTAAAGCACTTCTTATCCAAAGTGACCCGTTCGTTGACTGAATATATGTAGGTACCGCGGCGCGTTTCGTCGCGCGTAAGAATTCTAACTTGACCGTGCAACGGTATTCCACGAGCCACGCTGGGATCATTAATGAGCAGGTCACGGGATTGTTAATCAACCAATGCCTCCACTTTGCCCTTGATAACAGAGACTCGATTTCAATTCGGTGGGGAATCGATCGATTGTCTTTCAACACCCGGACAATTTGAGATTCGCAATGGTTTCACGAATAAATTTTTTTCGTGAATCAAAATGGTTCCCATACTAGGGGAGAGTGGGGTAATTGCGAACACCTAAGCCTAAAGCAAACAAAAGGAAAACTGTGTGAGAAATGTATTTGTTTATTATTTACAAACATACTTGAACTATTCAGCTATAAAGAACTGTGACGAATTTTTTAAAATTAGAAGAAAAATTAACTTTATAGTGGAAAGGAAAACCCTTGGTGTTCGTGATTACCCGACTGCCGTGGAGTAATCACGAACAGAGAGCTAAATGTCGCAGAAGTCACACAGAAAGCGCGATTTCAGTGGTCAACCCATAAGAAAACGTTCCTACAACCTCTACCTAATGTATTTTTCAAATTCCTCTTCTTGTGCGTTAGAAAAAATTGCAATTGGTCAGAATATCGAAAAAAAATAGTAAAGGCCGTTTTTTTAAACTTTTTTCCTGAGCCTGTAATGAAAATTAAAAAATCCCTTTTGTAGATTTAAATAAGTTTTATACATGCTGAAAATTTCATCAAAATTGGTTAACGTTGCTCTGAGTTACAAATGCTTAAAGATTTGTTCGTCATTACCCTTCGATATCCAAAAATAAAAAGGAATTTATTTCAGGGGTTAGAATCATGATTCAAGCCCCGCCTTGGTCACAAAATATTGGGAAAAAAGTGCTTTATTTCAACTTAAAAAAAATTCCAATTGTACCATTAATTCAACAGTAATTACATGCAATTGAAAATAGATAAAATATTACTTGAAACATGATAAAAATAATATACTGTGTTTATCTTGAATAGCATGAGCGTTCTGTATTTATTACTTTTTGCCCCGAATTGGATACGACATAAACTATTAGCTAGTGTAGAAGGAACATCAGTTTTTATTTACGAAAACGCTGTAACCATCGCGTTCGCGATTACCCCACTCTCCCCGCTCTCCCCTCTCTCAATCCACTATTTTTCCCATCAGAATATCCTTCCAAGATTACAAGCAAAAGAGCATCATCAATGAGGCCCCAAAGGGTATTCTGCATTCTGCAGATCGCAGTTGGGAGATCGTAGGAGATCAGGGTGAGTCCCATTGCGCATAATTTTCGGGCGGGCAGGGGCGTATTGTCGCGGGCAGCGAAAAGGAGCGAGGATCCTGGAAGGCTGGCTGGGTCCTCGTAAAGAAGGAAAGTCACGACGTGTCCTTGCGCACGCACGATCATTAAGGCCATTAAGCCTTATCTCGGCGAGGGAGACGCCATTTAAATACAGGCTTTAACGCCGCGTGGCGCGAACCAAGCGGAAACGCTGCCTTTCTCGTCCATATACCTGCGCACACAGACGCACACTTTGACTCGGCGCAACAGCCAAGAACTATAACGTTCGCCAGTGGAAACGGGACGACCTGTGCGGGAAAAATCCAGCCCGATCGAAGATACTAAATTCCTACTAACGTTCCTGTTAATTGCGGCAACTTGGCTCGCGACTTTGTGCTCGCAAAAGTAACGGCTGCCAATTCCACGGCTCGGTTTCTGCGAACTTCACCGCCTGGTTGGGCGCGCGCGGTACCAAGGTGACCAGAGGAAGCTCCGGCTGCGCGATGACGTTTAATCGCGACGTCGCCGTCGTTCCACCGTTACGAAGATTACAGAGATACGTCAGACAGCTAGCAGAATTCTAATCTGGGCTTGACCGTTTCGAAACGGTTGCCAATAAATAGTAATAGGTACATATCGCAGTTAGGATCGCCATGCGAAAGCAACCTCTTCTTTGCTCTTGAAATAGAATTTTACCATGCTTTGGCTTCCTTCAATTTAGCTGATTTCTAATTAGAATTCTAATTAGCATTCAAGTTTCTTTCAAGCGAAATCTTTGCACTGTATTTGAAAATTTCCATCATTCTGTATTCGCAACGGCGCGAAGCAGAGGGTGTTCGATTTAATCGAGGGATCTGTTCGCGCCAAGGGCTAAATAGCCGCGATATAAATCGCATCCCCGCTCGTAGACCGAGAAGGCTGTTTATTACGCCCGAGCCCCGGGCACCGACAATAAAATAATTAACGAGGATCACGCTGCGAGGTTTCGCGAATCGATCACGAAACGCTCGCACGACGGTGACCCGTCTTTTCGTCGTTCGCGCCGTGGGGCTGGCTGCGACTAATTAGCATGATAATTAAGCGGCGCTGACCTCTTTAAGGGTCGACGGAGCTTCTCGCTCGCCACTCTCGGCGAGGTCAACTTCCCATTGGCTCCGTAGAGTTCAAGTGCAAGTTCAAGCAGTGATCATTTTAAGATCCTAGGCACCGCAAACAACGAACACAACATTTCTCCGTCACTAAGAGCACTTTCCCTTCGGAATTGAACGAACTTCAACGAATGCAACCATTGGCAGTCTACTCCGTCAGTATCTCGAAGCCAGAATCCATCGCGCCTGGCATTCATCGCGTCACGTTCCTCCGTGGGAAGCAAAAGTCACTCGGGATGAGATTTCATGGTATTTAAACGAACAAGCGTTTCCCGTGAAAGGTAAATCGTAGGTTTATCCGTGATACGCGCCCCGCAGCCGTATATTACGCGATTAATTTACCTCCCCCGCGACTACCCCCTCGATTGTGCTTCTTTGTCCATAAACGTCCGCCCTCCCCCCGGCGCTTCCAGCTTTATAACACCGTAGCAGCAACGGCGTCGAGCAACGTCATAATTCCCGCTTGCTGGCTGCCCACACGATGAAGCCATTAATTGCTACATTAATTCCGAATCGCGGGCCGCTGCATCACCGTTCCCCGGGCGATGAAATTACGCGTTGGACTCTGTACAGGGACAATGTCATCATTAACGAGGCTCATTAATTAAAAATGTCGACCGTTCAAGTGGCTCCTGTAGCCTCGAAAGTGATTTCTATCGTGTAGTTTGAAGATGATGGAATTGTCTGTCTGGAAATCTCAGATATAATTGTTTCCGCGAAAGGGCAGACCGGGGAGTCGAAGGAGCCCCGAGGTTGTACGTAACGGGTGACCGAAAAGGTCTCGTTACGCGAAGCCGTAACCAGAGAAGAAGGTCTCCAATTTGCGCCGTCGAAACCCTTTCTGCGACGGGAAAGAAAAAGGAGTTAATTCGAGGCTTTAAAACCTCGGGGACGTTCCTGTTCCCACGCCTCTTGGTAGGGCCACGACCTCGGCACGCGAACTGAGGCCCTTCGAAATTCGTAATCGCTTCCTCATATCGTGGGCCCCATCGGTGGAAAGCCGCAGGGGGCCCTCCTATAACCCATTGCGTTTTGCCGAACAGCGGAACGAATTGGTCCAGCGCCTCCATCCCCACCCCTGTCACTCGACGCCACGTAGAAATTAGCACGATCGACGCGAAGACAATCGCTGATCGGCGGCGCACGCTAAGAAAATGACAAAGGGCCGGCGACCATGAGCAAAAAGCGAATGCCTCTCCTTTCACTTCTTTATATTCCGCCGCGATGTTCGGTAGGCCGTCTACTTATGAAATAAAACAGCCACGGCGTCGCATGGGTACCCGTATACATACAGGAGGTGGCGCAATAACTCCAGGGGACTTTTACGCTGAGACCCTTGATTTACAGCGCCTCCGCGACCTGCCTTAATAGAAGAACTGCCAACCTACAAGAAGGCGCGACCACCGTCTCATAACAGCCCGTGAATCTCTTCTTGCGACGACAGGATTCTCAGCGACTGCTCTCCGCGACACCTCTGACCCGTGTACTCTCCAAATCTCCCCGAGATCTCAACTCCCCCGTATTTCAATATTTAACTTTGCAGCAAAGTTCCAACAACCCTTAAAGGTTGCTTAAAGAATGTCTCGGCTCTGAGCTGGTTTCAAAGACAGGCTCGGCAAGATCCAACGGCGCGGGTAGTAGGCAGAGATTCTCGTGAAACTCAATTCCCCGTTGACTGGTCTAATGAATCCCAATGGATCGAGCAGAAACGGGCCAGGTTACTGTGTATAGAAATTATAGCGGATAGTAGTACCGTTTCTAATACGGATTCAAGAGCAACTGTCTGTGAGCGTGCCGCCTAGATGGAGGCTGAGGTACACGCCGGGATCCTTCGTCGCTCGTATATACATATGTACTAATAGTCGAGGCAACGACCGTGGCCGTTGCTAGCCGATCCTGGATCCATTAACGAAGTCATTTCACTCGGTATACGCCGGCCAGCCATTAATGTTCGTGCTTCTGACTATCGAAGCTTCGGCGTTTCGTAGGAATGCCACCTCTCCTTCTCCCTCCTCTCTCGCGTTGCGCCTTCTCCTCATCTATCGGCGTAATAACTCCATTACAGCCGACCGTGGCCCGTGGTTTTAATGTCTCATTTCCATCCACGCACTGTCTTTCAACGTGGCTGCCGATCTCCTGGGACCTCCGTTCCTTGGACCGCTGGCGCCCACCAAAGTGTCCGCCGCTTATCGCCACTTCGTGTAATCGCTTCAAGGAACCCCTGGTATTACGGCGTCCCCCGCGTTCGACCCCCTCTTTCCGCACGGAAGATGCAGTCGTCGAATCTCTGCGTTCAGGTCGACTCGCGAGTGTCGCGAGTCAATTGGGAATGGAGGGGTAATTCCAGATGAACAGTGGGATACGAAAGCAAGGCGAGTCTTGAGGATGCAGTCGCGGGATGGTTTCATCGTCTTCTTAACAGCTTTCTATAGGCTACCTCAAGAATACCTACGTAATCTTGTGTGTAGTCATACGATAATGATTCCGCTGCATATCTCCGCGTACCCCGTGTCGTTGTATACCCCCGTTCCTGAAGGAAACATGTTCGAAATCCCGAGGAATAAGAAGATAGATGAAACGCAATCAAGGGATATCCAATCAGACGTGGAGAGGTTTCCTGGTCGCTGGGATTCGCGAGGATGGCGCGTGTTCGGCCACGAGGATGCCTTATGCAGATTCCCCTTCATTCGTATTAATAACCGGAGTCTGGCTAGGCCTAGACCGCAAAGCGAAGGTCGCCGGGGTTAAGGCGTGTTCAACAAGCTGTTCATGGCTACTACCTAAAGGGCCAGTCTTTCTGCGCAGCCGGAAGTACAGTGGTTGGCTTGTAACTGAAGACCTCGACTACGCTGCGCTCCAAGGCAGTCTATCTTTGGAATCTCTGCGAGTCAAAATCTTCGCTCGGCTAGTCGAGAGAACTCGAGGAGAAACGGAGGCGCATAGAGCGGAAAGAAGCGTTTGAGAAAAAGTGGACGTCACCGATATCAAAGGACAGGCTGCCTTCTAGGGACGTAGTCATTTCAAGGGAGGGACTCGTCATCGCCCGGAGACTCTCCCGTAAAGGGATACACCTGGAGCGCGTTCTCTATTTATTATAAGTCGGGAAAAGTCAACAATCGGGAGCCCCGAGTCGACCGTAAATCACGACGGATCGTCTCTCCCGGCGCGCCTTAACGTTAACCACTGGTATGTATATGGAAGCTATAAGAGGGATGCGCAGGCGGCAGTGATATATCGTACGAGTCCCTCCATTGTCTCTGACTAAGTTCACGGCGACGGGCCACCGAGCAACGAGACTCTTCCTCGTATTAATTACAATGTCCCAGCGAAAGCAGCGGTTCGGCGGAGTTGTCTTGACTTTCGACGCGAGGCTGGAGTTTTACTTAAAAAACACAACGAGCAGACGTGTATCTTCTATCTCTTATATTCAAAGTGTCGATGAATTGTAATACCGAGTTCTATTCGAGATTAATGGTAATATTAAAATTAAATTCACCCTAAGAAATTACACCTATTGTATATACAAATCGAAACTTCCACTCACCATTCGGAGCCTGTCTGCAGAGCCTGGCGAACATCCTCTAGTACCTCGTTGAACGTCTGCCTGCAAAGAGAAGCCCACGGTCAACGCCATCGTCGCGTTTTTTAGGACACTAACTAATTGAAAGCGAGCAAAAAAGGTGGGGAAAAAAGGGGAACTTGTTAACACGATCGGCCATAGAGCGGCACGCCATCAAGATACGGTAA
Source organism: Andrena minutula (assembly GCA_929113495.1). Lineage (NCBI taxonomy): Eukaryota > Metazoa > Arthropoda > Insecta > Hymenoptera > Andrenidae > Andrena > Andrena minutula. The sequence continues at coordinate 39,076,120 of OV815996.1, read as the reverse complement.
ATCTCACGACGGCGTGCTATAAATTACAATTCCTAATGCCCCGTGTACGCGGCTCGGCCGGCAGTTATTCGTGCGCGCCGATAATTACCGAGCGCATATCAAAATTCATAGCGGCCGCGGCGAACGATCGAACTTCGCGGAGCGCAAACTCATAACGCCGGAGGGGTAACGCGCGGCGAGTGTCAGCGGAGATATTCCCTTAACGCTAATGGCTACCAGTCGTCCACCGATAATTACGAGCTCCTCTTGACTAATAGGTAACGACAGGTGATCACCCCTCCCCGAGAGCAACGCGCTTCAGCCCGTTGACAGTGATTTTACTCGCCTCGACGCCCTCGAGGCTTGTCAGCGCCGATCGCCGATACCGAACTGCCCGGAGGACCAATCGCAACTTGCAACGATAAATGACTCACTTTACAACCGCTTCACGACTTTGCTCGCGCGAGCTTCTCGGGGAACGTGGAAAGTCCACCCGTGGGGCAAGATGGGGTGAAAGGACTTTTTCTGAATTTTTTTAATTATTCTATTAAATCCATTAAATAATCGGTTGATTGATAGTCAAACTGAAAGACTTATTATCAAAGAATAGTTCAGGCACAAAATTGATTAGTTGATTAAGAAAACCTGTGTTTTATTAATCATCAAACCTTAACTACCCCGTCTTGCCCCACCTTCCCCTATCATCACAATATTGTTGAAAAACCTTATAAAATCTCAATATTTAAGTGATCGACGACTAGGCCTAAACCGATCGGCGACTGGGTCAACTACCTTACATCGTGAAATGATGAATACGGGGAGGGAAGCGAAGAGTTCAACGATTTGTCTAATTTGTCGAGGGTTCGATAAATTTTCATCGGCTCCGTGACATCTGAAATTCTGATGGGACGAGCCCGCTGGGAGGTATCCGTCAGCTTCCACTCCGAGGAGTGGTCGATGCGTGCATCCCAAAGGGGATCAAAAACACGCGAGGAATGCTTTGGGACGCAATGTTTTGAACCGACAGTTGGATTCACGTTTCCTTTAGAGGATGAATATCTTCCTTCTCGAAATTTCATAGCAATTGGAACGTCCGCCGGCAATCGAATTGGAAATGATTCAGCGGTGAGGTTGACTACTGCGGCGAGGTTACACGATCGTATCGGAATCCCAAGCAAATAAGAAGTTAGGTAATTTCGTGTCCATAGATGCATATTATAGAATTATCATTCACAGTCATCATCGGGCTACTGTGTACGAGAGAGGGGGAGACGAGAAAGTTGTCGGGATCTGGGATAATTGCGCAACGCACTGGCTGCATGTAGAACCCGAGGGAAAAGGCAGGCTGCTGTGTACCATTTGTACCCGTGTTGTTGTGCATAAGCATGCAAAAAAGGTTTACATCGTTGCTGATAGTCGTAGGATAATAGTGGCTCTGTACTCGGAGACTGTGGAATAGAGGGGGAAAGTTGCTGAGACTTCTATCGCCACTGCCTATCGAATTGATCCAAGAATTCCCTGTGACTTCTCATTACAGAACCAAGTGCATATAGGATAGGGTAATTCCGGGAGACGCGGCCGGGCTGGAGAGTTGGTCGAAACAGTTGATTTCTAGAGAATTAATTGTTCTGAACCTTAACACATTTTTACATATAGGGTAAACCAACCAGTAATTGACCGCATACCAGTGAATGACCATTAGGCAAATAAATGTCAATTATAAATTTAAAAATTACTATATGTTTATAAATGGAGTTTAGTTACACGTTTAATACCCCATATTTTTAGTTATGCGTATTAAACAAACATTAATAAGTACGATTCTTAATAAAAGTTTGCGGTCATTTACTGGGCTTCTCATTCAACAAATCGGTCATTCACTGGTTGGTTTACCCTACACGGATGTAGAGTCTGAATATAGCAACTCGACCAACTCTACAGCCCGGCCGCGTCTCCCGGAATTACCTTAGCTAGGAAATCTATTCACGTTAGATCTTACATGGTTATGTCCCCCTGGATCCATAGAAATTTCACGCCCTCGTTATTGAAAACACTAGACCCTTTATCGTTGTATTCCGAGCCGTGCGCACGATGAGCCGGGCCAGCCGTGTTTCCTTCAGCATAATTGCAGCTCGGATACAGCCATTAATTAGTATCGCTAATTATGTGGAACAGCGGCAGCGAATACAGCGACGGTTCGAGCCAGGCTCCGCCTCTGTTTTATCTTATTTGTCGCGCATAAATAACAGATTAATGCCGCGATATGGTAGCCGATGCAAATGCGGGTTCAAAGTTTATAGCATCTAATTAACGATATCGGCGTCCCTCGCGGCCTTAATAAGCCACGCTCGGCGGATTTCCGCATTTCTACCGACCCCCTAAAACGAACCCAATATCCCTAAAGAGTTCCAGGGGATTAGCACTACTTTCCCTTTAATTCATCGCCAGTCCGCGCCAATTACGCGCGAGCGTTTCCACGCCACAGGCCGCCGTAATAACGTATCGTAACGCATTGCCTGCACGACACGGTCAAGGTGTAATAAATTATTCAGCACGCTCCGGCAATAAGCGCGCGCTGGCCGTTTCGCCATTCATTGACTCGCACCTCTATCGAGAAACGACTGTACAGTGTCCCTTAGTCGGAGCTAGGCTTGTTGAAACAAATGTAAGTGATACCACTGCGTTCAGCTTCCAATGAAGCTTCTTGCTCTTCCCTCGACGAGGAGAGTGCGACGTCCAGCTTTGCATCTTCGGATCCGCGATGTATCGAGCGCATACCGATATCACGTAAATCCAAGATCGATGGGACAGGGGTTTTCTCGTTTGGATGGGCAAAAAGCAGAGGGTTCGAGAGGTAAGGGACATCGGGGGGACGTAATGCGACGCGTTGATGGACGGCCGGATCGCGGGGCCCCGGAAGTGGCCCGGTGAAAAAGTGGCATTTAGAGGGGAGCAGGGCACCCTGCCAATCCCTCGTCCACCGGCGGATGGTAGGGCTGAAAGCAGGTTAGGCCAACCCGGCCAGGCTGTTTGACATAACCAGTTCGGAGCTGCGGGCAAGGACGCTGCGCCGCCTCTCTTTTCCGTCCTCCCCTGCGCTCTCCTTTTCTCCTGCCGGCTCTCCTGGGACACAATCGGCCCCATACCTGACCACCGCAATGCATCACGATCGATCGCTGCCACTCTGAAATCCACGCTCCGCTATTGGGGACCACTCTGTCGATCGATGGGGTACACTCGAGTCATTAGGGTTTCGTGGGTAATTAGTAATTATAATGCTACTTGCCAGTGGCGAGTTGAACGGATCGAAAAAATTTTCATGCAAATTCAATGGAGTTCGTTAGGTGATTATACAGTTCTGTCTCTCTATAGCCGCGTGTGTCGGGACCGGGCGCACGCAATTTGAGAGACGAGTAGTCTATTCGGCTTCCTTTGATTTCACGCGGTCAGAGTGTAAGGTGTGTCACTATCGAGAATGTTTATGAACCTTTCTTCGGCTTTTTCTTTGACATCCGATACCCGATGCCCCGGCGCGGCGACTACAACAGAAGTAGTGGGGATAGCTTCGCGCGTATAAATAATCCGAAAACGCGTGCCATTTTAGAGACAGCACTGTATATATTTATTTAAAGAATGAAATCCAGTTTTCTCTTCTTTTTACCAAACCCCTTCTTTGAGGGGAGCGTCACTGCTATATACTAAAGATGTTTTGATAGAGAAGAATTCCAACCATTTCAGTTATACACCTCTATGAAAATTCCAACGGTGAAATAGTTCCAGGAAACCCTAGCCTCCAAATACAGAAGAATACCTACCCCTCGGATTTCCCAGTACCGCCCCAAGGTAGCAACCTTAAGGAAGAACGCATCGGGCATTTTTCCAGCCGCGGATCGGGTGCCCGCACCTATTATTCCAGACGAAATTAAAACGAAACTAATAAGAAGGCCGGGGAAACCTTTTACAGGCAACCCTTTTTGCGGCTTGTCAGATCTACCTGAGCGATCGTCCCGCCGAGGCCCGCTGCTCGCCAGCGGAAAGGAAAACGCACGGTTTTTCCCCTCTCGCATATACACGCGTAGAGGATCGATCCGCGCACCGAGAGATGCGCTGCCTCCGATCGTTAAACCGCGTATCGAGGCGACTTCCACGAAAAACTGGATCCGTGGCGTAACAGGGTCCCCGCGGTTCGCTGTTGTTCGCCAGCCGAGTCGAACGCGCCGCACGCAGGCCCCTCAATGAGAAAACAACCGATTACGATACGTGTTAGCTGCGACTTCTCCTCTGGCCAGCTTTTTTGCCGCCAGACCGTACGACGAACTTTACGGAGGCTCGTCAGAAAAGATGGGAACTTTTCCATCTAAACGCCGGGAGACCGTCTAGCCGGTCGAATAATGGATTAAAAGAAGGAGGAGGAAGAAAAAGGTGGAAACGTACGCAGACCTGTAACTAGATATTTACGCGCGCTAATTACTGTACGGTCCACCGTTTACAAGTAATGGCCGTTCCCGGCGGAGAGATTAACAGCGATAATTAAATCCTACGATCTAGCCATCGATACCTTCGGCCGTGTCGCGCGTGTAACTGCACGAAATGCCTGTGGTAAATCTGTTATTCGCGTTTAAAGAACTTCCGCTACGTGTTCGGAAAAGTAACGGCGAGCACCTTGTCAAATAAACGTTCACCTCGGCATTCGACACGGATACACATTTGTTATTGGTAATTGCGCGAGGAATGCGGTGTAAACGATCTCGAGCTTATCAGTCCCCATCGAAGCCTCTAATAAAATCGGAGTTAATTTACATCACGACTAGGTATTAATGTAGCTGCTCCAAGAATCATAGCCTTTGCTACAGAACCAGTTGATAACAAAAAGATACCTGAATCCATAATATAAATACGAAGATAGCGTAAATGCGAAAGCAGTACAACTGATGCATCTGCGCGCAGTTGGGTGCATCGAATCGATCACGGCAATAAGATCGTTGCGTGGATCGGTACGAAGATGCTCCGTCGTGGAATAATAGCAGCACATAACGCAGCTGGAGGTATCGTTTCTGATTGTTTCGCGTTACATCGTCTTCGACCCCTCCGAATCGGGACGATCGCGGCTGCACGCGTCTATCCGCGATTCTGCTCGATGCATCGCGAATGCGTCGGTCATGCATCTCAACGCTGGACGGCCGTCCGATGCGGCAGAAACAATTTCAACGCGGATAAATCGTTTTAATTGAGCAACACCGGCCACGCCACCCCGGCGCATTAGCCGTAATGGGGTTTTTACAAGGTTCGTCGTGAAGAAAAGCGGCTACATTCTTGTGACCCCGTTAAAGCCGAGGGGACCATTAGCGTTTTATGGAAAGATATCGATGCATGAAAGCATCGGGGACAGTCCAAGGCCGAGGGTGCACCCCCTTGTCCCGCGGGTTGGCAGGTATATTAGTACCTATTGTGCGTTTAAGTATCAGGCAAGGTCAGACGACCCCGGGGTTAAGGGTCGGAATTTTCAGCCTTCCTTACGGAGCTTTGCATTGGTGATCTTAAAATGAGCCTGCGCAAAGGGTCGCCGAACCCGTCTGAAACGCGCCTACCGCTTTACGAGCTTGAAGATGGTATATATTTCATTAATGGAACAGCGTTATTCATGCTGATCTTGAAGGATCCCCGATACCTCCACCTATCTATTCTTCCCATTGAAATGATCCCTCATTTAGCCCTTTGAACGTCGTCAGAAGCGCGATAAATTTCAGCCGGCCGAGAGATTCGATTGTTCATCGCGGGACGAGGCTAGAAGACGACCATAACGAGCAGAGCTGAGGATTTATTACGAGACATTAAAACTGTTCCTCTAACGGTATCTCGCACGAGAAATGGACAGGGGTAGTCGAAACGTCCACGTTCTTGATGGCGCAAGATTCGAATCTAAATACCCCCCGTCCTCCTCATTGCCCCCGAAAAAAAAAGAAGAGAAAGCTGACGTGAAAATCAAGCTCAAGTTGAAACGAAGACGAGACACCAGCGACCGCATGCTCCGTCGAGATGGAAGGTTCCTTTGACCCCTGGACATGGCAACATGTACAACACTGGAAGAGGAACAACACGTCGCGTGACGAGAAGAAACACGACGCGCTCGGCGTGTAAAGCGCAACTAAATCGCTTTAATTGAGTAATATTCGCGATACCGCCGCCGCGGAGGCATTCAATTAAATTGGCTTTCCCTGAAAAATGGAATCGAGCCCGACGCCGAGCGCGATACTTCCGCGTTGGTGAATGATAATTAATAGCTGGCCGTTACGATTTATTGGGCAACGTCATCTTCGTTCATTATGCCGGGATACTCGCGGGCCCGGCTCGCCTATAACTCAATGGCAGAATTTATTGCGTCATTAAGGTAATGCATGCGATACAACGCGATGGAGATAACGTAATCATTTCGTGCGTAGACACCGTTTTAGAGGACGATGCCCGAGATTCGCGTGCACGCCCTAATGCGCTCGGGAAGCTCCGAGAATATTCCAGCGGGGGCAGTTGAGTCGAGTGGATGCATGCAACCCAGGAGTTGCAAGTTCAAAGCTCGATCAGGCTGCAGAATCGACTTTGAAGTTTGAGAGTTCGAGGCAACATCCAAGCTCCGCGCATGATCGCTTCCTGGGCCGTGTCCCGGGAATGGTTCTCCTACCAGAAAACGATACCTTCGTACACGCAGGATCGGGGCGGAGGGGATGTTACACGACGGCGAGGAGGCGCAACAACTGACCACCCTCCGTGTTCGGGTCGGTAAACGGATACGGGCATGTCCTGGACACCGGATATCGCGGTTCGTTAGCCCCGCGTCTCACCGACCGGAAATCATTCTTTGCTCCAGAGGTAAACGCGCCTCGCCATCTTTCCATCGGCCGAGACACCGTTAATGATCACTGGACTAAGCTATCTCGACTGACTAATTTATTTCTCTTTACTTGGACGATCCTCCGGGGACAGGATCGCCCTCGTATTTGCGCGCGCAGGGGAAACTAGTTTCCAGTTGCTCCATTTCCTATTCCCTGCATCTGCAAGCTTCTGGGATCTTAATCCTTCGTCCTCGACCGCGCACAGTGGTCTGTCTCATAGCAATCTAGCGGGACAAAAGTCGCAGATCGTACATAAATCATCAGTTAGGTGAAAATGTTTATTATTTGTTTGAAAAGCACCACCCACATTGTTTTACCACCCTTAAAACGTTCACCTCAGCCTCCAAGGGTTTTTAAAACCAAAATTCCTATTTTAGGGTTTCTTAAAATGTAGAAAGCGAATATGAACTGTATTTTGTAGAGAAAAATTGTTTACAACCACGTTATTTAGAATGAATTACACAGTTTAGCTCCTGACATCACCGTTTTAGAATGTAGAATCATTTTAATTATGTAGAAAAATTATGTAGAGTTGCAAATATTTGCAGCTATAACTTGTGAATATGTACTCTATAAAGCAAATAGAACAAAATGGCACGACAAATTTCAGGTTCCATAAGGTTCCTAGATCTCTAGAGCTTTTCCAACGAAAGCTATTGAAAAATTCCATCATTTTTATGATTATATTTTAATTCTGTTCGTTGGAAATTAAAATACTCATGGCTGTAGGTTGATTTACTACTTAATTGTACCGCTGCAATCGATTATTCAAAATACTAGCAATTTAAATCGCGATACAATTAGGCACTTCTGATATATAGTTGATACTGGCGCATTCTAACAATCGGTTACTAGCGGCTACTAAACTTTATGAAATACGTATAAAGTTGCATACCATATCATTCCAATATCTCTGACTCAGTAGCTTGTGGTATGACCAAGATTCATTCATTTTGGATGGTCATGATTTTTGACTTTTGTCCCGCTAGATCATCAAGACGGATCACTGTGCGGCGATTCATTCAGCGGCCACTTTACAGCGATCAATATAGGTACATAGGAGTTCACTGTCTTTGAATTAGCTTTCTCTTCGTCCCAGTAATCCCTAGGTTTTGGTAGAGCAAAGGGGGCGACAATTAGAATACGGAGGGTCTGTCTGCTATTAATTTGACCAGTGATTTAACAGTTACGAGAAAGGAATATAGGAATTAACAATCTCTCGAGTCGCAACCCCCCTTCCCCGAACGAAACGCGGTAGGGTGCACGCTCCTTAATGAAGCGCTTATCGTCGGACCGTGCAACAATTCATCCCCAAACTGCTGGTCCCATAGCAACAGAGGGCCGCTCTAAACGTTAACGTCGTCTTATTTAATTAAGACGGCGATTTTCAGAGTGGAAAGGGGTCCCAATGTGTTATTTACACGCTCGCCAGGTAGACCAGAATGGGACGAGTTTTCGGGGGGCGATTAAAAGGAATACTCGCTGTCCGAGGGAAACGTTAATTAAGCGCGATAGCCCGATCGGTATCTCCGCCTCGATATTAGATGTCCTAATTAAGAGGGCCAAGTGCGATATGCGAGGCTTAAAGAACATCGGCCGACTGTCCCTCATCTCGCCGCGCCGGGCCACCTCCTGTTTCGCGGATCTGATTCCTGGATATCTCGCGCAAACCGAGTAAAAAGTGTGCAGGCTGTCGCGCCAAAATCTGGACGCACGGTGGACGCCGTAAATCTCGCGGTTGACGCGTCTCGGGAGGGAAACGACGCTGGCCAATTTACGGTCGGCCGAAAGGGACGTGGGAAGAGCGAAGGTGTTCGACGAGAGGAAACCTTCGGCAAGCATTCCCAAAGAAATCGAATCGTCCTATTGGGTCACGTATAAAGTGTAACGTAATCTTTAAAGCATTAAGGGATGAACAACACCTACGGCGACTTACACCTTTAAAGGAGATTGCAATTAGCAACAATTCTACTGCCGTGTCAACTTTCCTCCACTTTGCTGCTCGTTTGCTCGCGGTCGTTAGCGTAGCGAACGACCAACTGTGGTCTACTTAAGAACTGTCAACGGTATTGGATGCTGGGATACGATAGTCACCGTCTCCGAGCTTGTTAACCACCGTTGCAACGTTCCGAACCCAGCCAGCGTCAGTTCCTGTCGAGGAAGGTGCGAAGACACGTCCTCGGAAAAGATCCTTGGTCCTGATCGGTGTCTTCTCAGCGAACCTCTGAGTGACTACCCGTCCGTCCATTCCTTTTGATTGTCAACCGCCCTTTCGTGGCGAGTGATCCTCGATAAATGAAGGGACGCGTTAACCCGGGTACCCCAGAAGGCGTATTACTCGGGAATCCTCAATCAACTTCCGCTGAAGGTTTTTTAACGAACCTCTCCAGAGGCTGTTAGAGGCTGGAGTGGTCAGGGAATCCAGGGATCCTTCTCTACCCTTTGTCGGCGGGTTCGATTTGTGATCGGGAGGGAGGGCATTACCGATACGCTCGTAAAAGCGTGTATAACTCGATGATCGTCTATGCTTCCGCGATATCGCGCAGTAATGACAGGTCGATAGGCTACATCGCTACAATGTCGTGGATGGAATTAGTCTGTGCCTTCTGGTGTCTATACCATCGCCAATTTACGTATGTACATACATCAGTAATATACCCAATCATAATCCCCACTGTTTAAAGTTCCCTGAGGAAGCTGAAACGTGTGGTCAGGTTCTCCTCAACCTTAACCCAGAAATTTAATATTTCTTGGGACCACGGGAGGGCTAGGATCGATGGAAGAATCATGGCTACGCACGAGCTAACCGCGCAGAGGTGTCTCTCGAATCGTGACGTCGCGTTGTAATGATCGAGCATCGATAGGCGCGCGACGCGAGCAAACAAACCGTCGATGTCCCACGATAAATCATCATTAGTCGGTGAAGAACGCGTAGCGCGTAGCGATCCGCGCCGAGGCGGCCATCTCTTCCGCGTCTATAGTCCCCCTGCCTGGCAGCCACTTAACATTGATGGGGCTACGATGATTCGTAATCACCGTGCAGGCCATTGATATATTTCTAATGAAACGCGGGTAACCGACCGTCCGACAACGGAGATATCGTTATCGCCGGCGTCAGCGACATCGAATAAATACCCTGCCGTATCCTGCCACTCCCGACGATGATGTCCCGTCGTTAATAACGGCGCGGTGTCCTCGCACTTTTCTCCGGGCTGGATCGTGACGGATCATAGAAGCACCAGGTGCGCGTACGTTCATTCTTCGCGGGGGTGCTTCGGTCCCGTCGCACCGAAGCTTCCCCCAGCCACGATTCTGCAACTGGGCCCGAGCAAAGTGTTGCGTCTCACAAGGGAACATCCCGAAAATTCAAAAAATTCTGAAACTTTGTGGATAAGGTAGTTGACCCAGTCGTCGATCGGTACCCAGTCGTCGATCATTTGAATTAATATTGAGATTTTATAAGGTTTTTAAACAATATTGTGTATAGGACAAAATTGCAAATTAATATTTAAGAGTCTTTACCTACATATATCATCACAATATTGTTCAAAAACCTTATAAAATCTCAATATTTAAGTGATCGACGACTACGTCTAAACCGATCGACAACTGGGCCAACCACCTTATGTAGGGAATTTCATTTTGATTACAACGCAATTTTTGTTTTCTACCCAAATTCGCTATAACAGGGTGAAATTAACCCCTGATGCGGCTATTTTACGATTTTGTGTTATAACTCGCGAACTGTAGGAGATGGAAAAAAGTTTCGAGACAAATGTTACTTCTTGCAATTAGATCTATCATTTGATGAAAAAAATATTTAACAATTCGCGATTTATAACACAAAATCGGAAAATAGATGAATTTTTAGAGGTTAATTTCACCCCCTTAGAGTGATTTTGGGCAAAAAAAATTGCATTGTAATCAGAAGGAAATTTCCTACATATTCACAAAGTTTCAGAATTTTTTTAATTTTCGGGTTCGGGATGTTCCCTTGTCAGCGCCAGAGTTGGGCATTAGTCGAATACTTTTTTATTCGAACGAACTCGAATAAAAATTTCGAATAAAGTGTAATTATTCGAAAACGAATAAATTATTAATCGACTAAATTTTTATTAGAGTGATCTTGAGGACCAAGTGCGTCGAGGGTCGAGTGATCTCGAGTAAAAACTTAGTCGACTAAAAATTCATTCGTTAATCACGAATAGCTTCATTTTATTAGAAATTTTTAGTCGAATATTGCCCAACTCTGCTCAGCGCTAACTTATACCGCGCTTACACAACCGTAATTACGTACAGGGTTTAACGATCGACCTTTATACATTGAACGCAAATTAAAAATTGGAATTAGAAATTGGTGCTGTCCGATATAAGAATCAGAACTGTAGCAACCAGTAGCGCATCCAGAAAACTCGCCAAAAGGCTCTGGCACCCCCAAAGAAAAGGCTTTGTAAGAAGAAAATAAACCCGAATTTTATTCTATAAATAAATGTTTATAATCCCCTAATGAATTTTATAAGCATTCAAAATTTTTTTATCCGTTCACCTCGGATTCCTCCAAGATTAAATTCTGCCTGCATGCCACTGGTAGCAATCTGCAATAATACTGGCAGAGATATGACAACCCCGGGTCGAGATCGCGCACGATCTTCGCGATTTTCGCCACCGCTTTATCCGCGGAGATCGGCAACAATTACTTCGAGCTGATTAACGCCCTTGACGAAGGACGAGCAGAGGCCCCGACGCGTCGGCGACGCGACGCGCGTGTCCATTGAATATCCCTGGCAATAGCGATATTGCGGCGGGTCAGTACACCTTGTAAACACGGAACGCGCTCGCCGTGGGCCCCCTCTAAGCTAGCAAGAAGTGAGTGGCAGGATGAATGCGGCTGATTACATTCAAGAGGCTTTTTCAGCCGGGCGTGCAGCGCGCCGGTATAATAACGCGGCGAGCCACGGCCATGGTCCAGCGGCCGCTGCGCTGCGTATCCTTGCCATTGTGAGGCCTTTTATTCCTCCGCGTCTCCGCGTTTTCACGGGGCCCCGGACGCGTGGACGGGATCTAACAAGTACCGGTGTTATATGATCGGTCCTTTGCCTCCGGGATACAGGGGAGCCGTAAAGCACAGCGACGGCCACGTTCCGTTCCATTAACCCTATTATAAATCGGGCGCAAAGTCTAATTGCGTCTGCTGTCTTGCGTACCCTTTCTCCCTATTGTTCTTAATTCTCGATCGTCGACGCTCGGAGACTCGCCGACGAGGGTACAAGCTTCCCACCGAATACTGGATCCCGAGATCACGGAAGTCCGCTGGGATCCGACTGGGAATTGGAATTGGCAGGGGTTCTGGGATAGAGATGAGGATAAGTAAGGGCGAGCTGGAGGAGACTGGTAGATTACAGGCTTCTAAAAGAAACGAAGGTAGCGTGGAACTGGACCTCGCCTAGAAAATCTTTCCTACGACCTCGTCCTCTCCCAACAGATGACTGCTTATCTCTGATCATTACATTACAATTCCACGCTACTATCGCCGGTGTACAGCAAGAGGAGGTATCATTACGTTCATTACTCAACGCCTAAGTCCCATTGTCGACGGCGTCGATCAGCGTCGCCATCAATCACCGCATCAGCGATCGGCAAGATCGTCATTACAGATTAACAGTGCTGATGAGCGTACGGTTCAACAGACTTCAACACGGCTCGGGCTACCTTCTTTCTCTCCCCCTCAACTTCGCCGCGTTAACTGGCTTTTAGTTGTGGCGAAATTTTCGAACGTCTTATTAAGTATCGGGGATCGTTAACACTTTGAGTGGCGTCGGGGTTTTTTTAGTGCTCGTGTTTCCTGGAGGGCGTCGAAAGTATTGCCCGAGCCTCCGCGGCTGTTTGCTCGGGGCGAGGCTGCGCGAAACATTCTCGGCGAGGAAGGCCTGATCGACTTAAAGGGTCATTTTTCGAAACCTCCCGCCACTCAGAGCGTTAAAAATGAAATGGCTCGGCCGATATTTCTGTGCAGTCATCCTGACATTAGGCGTCGCTCTTTCATCTCCCCCTGCGCGCCGAGGGAGCGAAGGAGAGTCTTGTCATCGCGGTTAATGGTAAACTTTGCAGCGACGCTCTGCCGCGCGAAGCGTTGCAACAATCGTTCGCATAAACGCGCGCGCGGAGTGAAATGGAATCGGTGGCCATTAATCCTTCCTCCTCCGTGCCGTCGGTCGTTGCTTCCGTTCGCGCCGATGAATGGCATTAAACATCTAATGACAGGGTCGCGACGTGTGTGAATTTTCCGTGTCGCAAGTACCTCTGCAATTACGCCGCCATTAGACCAGCCGGAAATCATCATTATCGCGACTCCAGGAAAATAATCGTTGGACGACGGGACAGCGGCAAAAAGTGTTTACCCACAGACGGGTACCGTTAGAAAATCATTTTATTTATAGTCCCGAGGACGCATCTCGGTTGCAATGCGACACAGCGTACCGTACGATTACCACCTGCGTACCTACCGCGCATTGTAGCGGGATGGCGGAAAAGCCGGAGAGTTGTAATCAAGCCTGGCCTCGGCTTATCACTGGCCAGCCAACGGTACACAGCGTCGTTATCTCATCGGCCGAGCGATATTACAGGAAATCGTTACGATTCTTTCAGACCCGTCAGTCGGGAGTCCCTGCGCGTGTACTTAAGGGTTATTATTAAGATAGCAGAAAACAGATCCGACGGTGTGTAATTAACCCCAGTATCAGTGGAGCGCAATTACCCTGGCTCGCTTCCACTTCCACCGTCCGCGGCCACCGCGCTCTTAATAAGTCATTATACCAAGCAAATATCCATTCCCGGATCGTGTCCCTTTAATACCATCGAGAATTAATTCGAATCGTTTCGGCGATTTCTCGTCGACGTTTAAGGCGCAGCGCCTAGGAAACCACTCCGTCACGAGGCAGTGCATGTTTGCTCAACGATGGAAGAATATCGTTGAAGAACTTATTAACGACGATCCGGGCAAAATGAGTCGTCTAATGTGCGAACTTAATGGCGGTTATTAAGGCCACCGTGTATCTTAATAACGAACACCGCGTTCTCATGAAAGGTAAACGGTTCGCAAAAAGTCCAGCGTGATGGATGAGTGTATCGCGAAAGTTCGCAGCGGATTCGAAGCGGAATTAGAATTGAATTAGAGTTCGACGATGAAAGTCATCAGCGCGTCGGTTGCAGCTTCAATTTTTCGGAATTACGTTGGGGGAAATGTATGCATGAGGAGAAGGGCCTTTACGCGGGGCAGAGTAATTTACGAGCATGTAATTTCCATGAAAATGCGTCCTCCTCGCGGGAGAGAGATAAAGACGGAGACAGGAAGCTTAGTCGAAGAGAAAATTTGCCATCGTAATCGACCGGTGGAATCTTCGAGATTACCGACGAGGCTCGTTCGTTTCTTCCGTACGATCTCGTAATTCGGCCGGGCAAGCCGATTTTAGAACGTCCCGAAGCTCCTCCGCGGAGATTTACGCGGCTAGATAGCCAGAGATTCAAATAAATACTATCGCGGAGGATAAAAGAGAAGAGGAAGAGCGCCGAGGAACATGCGGAGGGATAAAATTGCTTGCTGGCTTTCAGCGTTTCGTATTTTAACCGATTCCACCGCGAGTGTGCGCCCGATCGATTTATCCGCGTCGAATGCGAGCCGTGATTTTCAGACACGGTCGTATCCCGGCGTTACAGCTCGTTAATCAGCGATTTATGCAAGAATAACAGCGCCGCGGACGTATCGAGGATCGAAGCGAGGGATCCTCGCGGGGAATAAATCATCGGACTTCGTGAAAGCTAACAAGAAGACAGACTCTTTCAGTCTCTGTACACCTGTTTTGCTACTTGATGTCTCTGGCATGGGATACGGGGAGTCTCTAAAGGTGCGAATCCACGACGAGGCAAAAATATCGTGTCTCGCAGGAGACTTTAATCTCACCGGACGATTATCTCATTATTTTTAATTATTCTGTCATTAATTTCATGAAATTAGACTCTTAGACAAGCTTCATGATATATTTTCAAAAACATCATCTCTCGCAAGTATTTCTATTATTTATATATTATTGCTGAGATTTTTGTCTCACGCTGGAAAAATCTCGTGTAAAATCTCCTCGTGGATTCACATCTTAAACCCACTGATCTGTGGGTAACGTCTGAAAGCACCAACCAGTCGGTTTACAAAAGGTGTGGGAACGAGGAATGCCTTCGTGTCCCTTCACAGAAGTTTCAGTGACGCTTGGCCACTAAAAGTGTAGCTGCAGTAATGAATCGAGTTAGGATAGATGTCCCTATTACGGCGATTTTATTTATTTTGCTTAATAAAAATGTAACGTAGAAAGACTAGTGTACAATAATAATATTAATATTAAATTGTGACTGTTATTATTATTAATATTATTGTTGTACACTATTCTTTATATGTTACATTTTTATTAAGCAAAATAAATAAAGTGGCAGTAATAGGGACACTGATAGTAATAGGGACATCTACCCTATAATCGAAATATCGACGATGATCGCCTGAATCTATCAAGACACCCCGTACATGCGCGTCTCTCGGAATGCCACCGCCGAACTATGCTATCGTTCGCTGGCCCCAGCAAAAAGTTTGTCAGGCAATCGATAACCGTGATTAAGTACGACATCGAGCCTCTTGCTGCTGGATAAAAATAGAAACGCATCGAACATATCGGTCACGTGTGAGTGTCATAACGGTTGTCGGGGTAACATCGCTGATTGCCTGCTGATGGAAGATTGACGACGGATGCCTCCGCATCGGGCAAGTACCAAAAAAATGTCCACACTTTTCTCGAGGAATGGCTATCTTGAACGACGTCTGCTATCCAGACCTCGGGCATTAATCGCGGAAGCGGAAACGGTGTCGAAATACTGAACACTTGGCCGATCAAGGCTCTGCGATTTATCCATCCTCGTTAGATCGAATTTCTTTTCCCGCGTTACTCGACCTCTGACATCGACAGAGGCGGATTAAGGTCGGTTGGGGCCCTAGGCGCAAAAGAAAATATTGGGCCCCTTACAAAAAAGGGAAAGACAGGAAGAATAAAATCACATGAAATCAAATTTGGTGTCATTAAAAAAAAGTGGAAAGTTGGTTTTTGTGGAGCCCCTCCGAAGTCGGGGCCCTAGGCGCGCGCCTAGTGGGCCTTATGGTAAATCCGCCTCTGGACATCGAGAATCATTTTTATAGCTATTCTCAATGAAACTCTCAACTCTCACCTTTACTACATTGCAAACAGAAAAGTCCACGAAGTCCATATTCGTTGATCCCAGAGCTATCAGGTATTTCTCCGTGGACCGTGATACGTGCGCGACCGAGGCACGTCCACGCCATGCGAGAGGAGGGCATTATATTCCAGAATCGGCGAGCGTTTCGGAGCTCGGGACGCACGGTCGCGTGGCACGTGTGTGTGCATACGGCATTAAGGCGTGTACACAGTTCGGCGGAGCGTGTTCCGCCGCATCCGGTCGCCAGGGACGACAATCCCGCTAATTGTCGGCGGGATTTTCAAGCGGGAGCGTCGCATCTCATTAGGACCACCAGCCAGGAGACACGGAGTCAATCAATCCGAGGTTCCGGGGGCCTGATCGCGTAACAAAGAACCGGATTCACGCGGCGAACAAAAGGAAGAGAGTTCGGCCTCCCTCGCCAACCTGCGCGCATTTGCATGAGAGAAAGCTTTGCTTTTGGGAGAACGATTCTGCTCCTCGCATGCCTCTTAAGATTGCTACTCTGTTCAAACCATCGAGTCTTTGGACAATCTTTTCCTGCTACACTAACGAATTCGCCACTTCGAATCCCGGACTATTTCCAGTTCCCCGAAGAAGGAGGCTTTAACCTAAACCCCAAACCACGCCGAGGAGGTGAAGGATCCCTCGGACGGGACGTGACAATGGGCCGTGGCACGGTGCGTATGCATTCGAGCTTTCTCGTTTCGAAAAGAACGGAGAAAGAGAGAAGGAGGAAGCGAGTCACGCTCACGTCATCACGAATGCTGCCTGCATTCACGACCCCCGTTCACCTCGCCCTTCTTCCAGCCAGCGTCTAACCACGACGCCGTTGCATCTCGCGTCCACTCGCCTTCCTCCTTTTCTCTGTCCGTCGAACTCGGTACACGTGCTAAACGCGGACCAACCGCGCTGCACGGCCACGGAGCGCTCGACGACTGCGATCGAGTTTCATTGATGCTACGAAACTAGCCGTACGAATTAGAAGTGCATGCCTACTCGCCTGGGGAATAGGAATAACGGCAGGGCAACCGAGGCTGCCTCTATTGAAATTGGAATGAACCGCATCGTGTTCCATTAAACAAGAGAATAAAATTCACAGACGAGCCGTTCCCTCGCGCAAGATTACTGAACCTTTCACCACCGACCGCGGTGCTGTTCCAGGAACAAAGAGGTAGCCAAGCATGAGTCAGGGAATGGTGTATGCTATATACCGTGTTCCTGAAACGAGAACGACACGGAAGAAGAGTAGGCGCCAGTCAAGATCTGGCAACCACGTCCAAGAGGCTGTGACCGTAGCGGGGCGACGAAACCAAGCGGATGCCCGCGGATGATTCCTCGTAGGTTACTCAGGGCCCCAGCCTCTCTCTCCCCGGTCGATCTCCCTCATTAACATTCGACTCTTTGTCTCTGTCGTTGTCGCGGTCGCCCTACTCGTAAGGTCGTCCCGGCCGTAGCCGAGATCCCCGCGAGTTCCTCTCCGAGCTTCCTCCGCGTCTTCTTCTTATTTCTCCAACCGGTCGACTTTTAGTAGCCCCCTGGCTCTCCGCTCTCTTTCGCCCGGCCCCTCACTTTTTTCCACGCTCGAATCCAACGAACAGCCGAGGATCGCGCGAGCAAAGAGGTATGCACGAGAGTCCTTCGCCCGATTTTCGCTGCGTCCTCGGAGCCTTCCTCCCGGCTGGCAACCACGATCGACGAGGGGGTCGAGGCTCCCAGGACGTTAAATAACCCGTGTCGCTACCATTCGATCCGAGCGCAACCGCGTGTCCCCGCGATCCGATTTTTATGGTTTCATTCAACCGACCGGAGACCCCTTGGGTCCACTCTCCCCTTCGTTATTTCGCCATTTCCCCGAAGGTCGATTTACATACGCGCGAGCCCTCGGCGGAGCGCGGCGAGATGGAATCGAACGGGAGCAAAAAAGAGGGACCGCGGGAGGCAGACATCGCGCTGAGTGCGAGCTTTTTAATTTTACGAGGGACGTTTATCTTACGATTATGTTGATAACTTCGCGGTAAGGGCTCGTAACGTAAATTGACCCTCTGACAAGAATCCCGTGAGTGACTCACGGGGAGGGAGGGGGGTGTGCACGCCGCGGCGAAATCGGCCGAGAAGAAAAAAAGCAACGGGGAGCTATCGCGCTAACTGTAAACGCTCGAAAATCGACGGCATTAAAGCGAATGGGTGGCCGCGGGGCTCTAACTTGATCCTGCCCCGCAGGATCCGAAAGCCTCGATGCACCGGCTCGATTCGAAGTCTATTCGAATGAGCCGCGAGAAGAGAAAGAGAAAGCAGCAGCGCGGAATTGTCTCTCTCTCGTCCCACACCCGGCCTCGTCCTCGAGGATTCTCCTTCGGCTCCGCGGCCGCCGTGTATAACGTGATAAACAAGTTTACTTCGCGAAGCCAAGTGTCTTATATATACACAGACGCTTCCACTGGGTGTCCCGAGCGGACTGAATACTAATTGCTGGACGTGTCGCGCGAAACAAAGCGTCTAAACCGTGGCTGGTCGCGATCGTGTCGATCCTCTCGCGGCGAAACGAACGACACCTCTGCTCGGGCATAATTTAAAACACCGCCCGGGGGCTGCGCACTCGCGTTCCTGCGCGCTGGATCCGTTTACCGACCTTTCACGAGTCGGTTTAATAAATTCACCGACGGTCGTGCACGGTAACGAAGGAGAAAACAATGTTTTACTCGTGTCTCTGGGATATTTTCAGATTCCAGATTCGAGAATGGTCCGCGTGGGTATTTAGTCGCAGCACCCGTTATGTATTCCGACATACATAGAATCCTGTTGATCCCGCTACGACGTCTTATGGAAGGCTTAAGACGTCTATACTTACGACTTTCAAGACGTCTCAAGAAAAAGTAAAGATAAAGATAACTGGAGGAATGATAGTTGCTTCCACAAAGTAATAAGTATATGTAGGCAGAAGTGAAGTTTTCTTACTTTCCATTTGTTAATACAGTTCTGTCTCTCTATAGCCGCGTGTGTCGGGACCGAGCGCACGCAATTTGAGAGACGAGTAGTCTATTCGGCTTCCTTTGATTTCACGCGGTCAGAGTGTAAGGTGTGTCCTATTGAGAATGGTTTTTAGAAAATATTTCGACCGTAACACATATATAAAACTGGTGTTGGCGCACTGATTCGGTCATAAATATTATTTTTCGGGATGACACTATTGGATCTACATTTAAGTAAGACAATTTTACGGTTACTTATCTTGACGAGTTTGGATTTAAAACATGTTAACTCCTTTAGTAATTTCAAAATCATCCCGAAAACAAATATTTATGACCGAATCAGTGCGCCAACACCAGTTTTATACTATTGAGAATGGTTATGAACCTTTCTTCGGCTTTCTCTTTGACATCCGATACCCGATGCCCCAGCGCGGCGACTACAACCGAAGTAGCGGGGATAGCTTCGCGCTTATAGAGAATCCGAAAAGGCGTGCCATTTGAGAGACAGCACTGTAATTGCAATACAAACGAAATATTGACTAAGTAGCTTTGGGTCTCCAGCCGTCTCTGACAATGAGTCACAGTGAGGATTGGGTGAAGAGTGGATATATTCGGATCAAATAAACGTTGCTTCAGCCTGAGGCTGATACGAGCGGGTAGATATCGACGCTGACCCGCTAACCTGGCAGCGGGACCAGGCGGGTCGGGCGAATCGAAAGAGAGATGGGTAACGGGCGGCTAGACCGCCGATATTTCCTCCCGTTGCAGACCTCTGGCTGATTGGCATTCGTTGACCTCCTGGAAGCTTTGATTTCCGTAGTGGGACAGATTCCACCCCTTTCCCACTTTTCCACATCCGAGACCCAGTAGTCGACGAGCGCCGGCAATTCTGATCTCGCAGCCAAACGCGATAGGAAGGTGAGAGAGACCCGAGCAGAGGAATAATTCCGAGTATGCAGGCACGAGGCACGGCAGATGAGATAGCTGGGCCGGCGGCTTGAAAACGTGTGGACTGGTCGGCTCGCCCAAGTGGCTCTACATCAAGGATTAGGCTCCTTTCAAACTCCCGCTCGTCAGCCTGCGCGATCAACCTAATATCCCCAGTCATCCAACCTTCCTCCTCCAGTCCCTTTCTCCAATTTCATCCTCTAACCCGTTGTTTTCACGCTCTTCCCAACACCATCAGTACGCGTTCATGATTCAACCAACATCCTAATATCGCCTCGGGGAATCTAACATCTAATTTCTTCCAAGATCACCCTAACCTTCCCCCGTTTCTCTCGAAAAACGGAAGACTGTAGTCTGTCGCCACAGGTCCGATGCGTTTATGCGCCTTTCATTCGTCGGTTTTTCATCTGTATCGCGGAGATGACTGGTCCTGCAGCCCGTAAATAACGCGGCGGACACGATGGAATGAAGTAGCCGGGGCTGAGCTCGCGGCGCGGCGTTTCCCTCGCCAGGAAATACTATCTAGATAGGCAGTAGAATCGAACCGGCGAGAGCCGGAGTAATTTCGCTAATGTCTTGGTCACGACTCGCTTCTGAATCCTTAAAACGGGTTTCCAATCTGATCCGCTGGATCCTGCTGTACACGCCGTCCCAGATTCCCCCGCTAAGCCGAGCGCGCCCTGAACGCTCGCTATTGCATTTAACAACGTCTTACTCGGTCCCGATGAAAAACCAGATATCGCCCTGTCCACCCGCGAGGGGCAACGGGGGGGAGGGAGGATTTCGTTTCTCCGCGAGCGCGCGTGAAGGAGCTGGAGGACACGGCGGAGAGCGAGCCTCCTTTCTGTGAACTCTGAACTCCTCCGTCGCTCGAATCCTTGCTCCAGCCCGTGCACGGTGAAAGTTCGTGGTCCCCTGTATCGCGCGATCTTGTGAACACCGGTGAAACACCACCAACCATAAATCCCGCTCCGGCTGATGACTTACTGCCTTTATCTGGCGGCCATCCACCCACGCCGGGCAACCGAGTTTTAAACAATATCTCACTCGGTGCACCTTGTTCCGACTAGGCCGCGTAAATGTCCGCTGGTAAGTACACGCGACCCCGAGGGATTTAAGGGTATGTAAAGCGACGGTGGCCGCCTCTTAAAAATGTCTCACTCCGCGCTCGCTCGGCCGGCGACGGTGGATGGATTCTGGTCGAAACGGTGGGGCAGCGAGGGACAAAAACGAGCTCTCGCTTCCCTTGCTTGTTGCCCGGAGAATGTGATCGTCTGATTCCACTGTGACCTTACTTTTCTCGCTTTTGGGCACCGAGGATTGGGAAGATGTTGTTGCTGGGATTTGTAGAAGGTTGGGATAGGGGAATTTTACATGGATATTCTTTTGAGCATTCAGGAACCGTAGGGGAGACCGGGGATAGTTGACTAACGAGGTTAGTTAAGTAATTCTATTTAATTGTTGTATTATGGAATAAATTGTACTGCGATTCGCGATATTGATGCATATGAATGACCAGTTTGAGATTTAATGTGTTGTCGTAACGAAAATTTGTTTGTTCTGTAGGTGAAAATGAAAAAGCTAAAAAGGTCGGCGGGAAGTAAATATCTTTGTTTCGACTATTTATGAATTTTTATTCACTAAGTAGGTACTGCTCGATGTTTTTTCATGAATATTTTATGGAAACGTAATACATTGACTATAATTTACGGTATTTTATTTTATCCGGTATGTGGAGGTTTTGTACGTACGTACATGTTAACAATGTCGGATGGGGTTACTTGACTAATTGTAAGCATAGGAATACCACTAAAAATTGCATTTTTTATCCTCAAGATACAGTCGAGGCAAAGAGTTTAGCTGCTCAAGTCCACTTCCCCCATCATAAAATCCTTCCAAACTCACCCCTACCAGTTTTACACCCAATCCTCTCTTCAAACTCTCAGGCCTTACAAATTAACCATAACAAACAAGTACAAAATAGCACCATGATAATTAATAAAAAAAAATAACACTGTGAAGGAATGGAAAAAAAAATAAAAAAATTTATTGATCGTAGTATACATACAGTGACTCGCAGCCATAATCGTACACTATTTAAAATCGCATAACTTTTCTAGAATTGGTCCAAACGACTTGAGTTTTATTTTAAAAGCTAGAAGGATTAGTTTGCCAACTGATGTGTTTCATCGTTTAAAAAAAAATGCAATTGGTCGGAATAGCGGAAAAAAAAGTAAAGGTCGTTTTTTTTTAAATTTTTTGTGAGCCTGTACTGAAAATTCAAAAAACCCGTTTGTAGATGGAAGTAAGTTGTATACATGCTGAAAATTTCATCAAAATCGGTTAACGATGCTCTGAGCTACAAACGTTTAAAGATCACAGAATAAGGTCGAGAATCGCGGAATTCCCGAAATCAGTTAGTTCCCGAAATGTCAAATCAACCAACCCCGTCATATTTGTCAACTAACCCCGCAGCCGGGGTTTGTTGCCATATTCGTCTCACTACTCTAAATACAATAAAAACTGCAACCTAGACTCAATTAAAACGATTTTAAAAATTAAGCCTGTGAACCTAATGAAATTTGTAAACTTTTGGTATGCAGTAAGTCAACAAAATACCAATGGTCTACTTATGAAAATTAGAAATGTAAAAAATTATTCAACTAGCCCCAGTCTCTCCTATAGATTCGCGTGGACATTACGATAATTCATCCGAGGAAAAGATTCGTGTGTTCCGATGTTAAAACCAGCGATCGAATAAGTGGCAAACGCCCGGTCTGTTCGCCTATCTTTAATCGTGCAGTTCATCTCGTCCTGACACGACGCAGAGATGTATGCAACGTTATCGCATGACTCCTTCGTTGCGGTGGCCGACTTCTTGCCGCTCCTCGAGCTCTTCTCGCGTTTTCTCGTGTTATTGCTCCCGTCCTGCCACCTACGTCGCCCGAGTGCATCCCCAGAAAGCCATCTTGCCGTTGCACTTAGCCACTTTCATCCTGCAGCTTCATCTTTTCTCCAATCTTTCTACCTATCTAGCGCGAGGATCTCCAAACTGTGACTCTGAATTTTTCCATCACCTACTCGTCAAATCTATTAATCCGACCCTAAAGAAAAAGTACCTACTCCAGAATTCTACCAATTTAATTATTTGAAAACAACTTCTGCCTGCATAATAAACGTAACAGATGCCTCGAGGAAAAATAAAATTCACCTCCACTTCCGAGCCCGCGATAGTTGCTACGCGTTTCATTTTTCTCCATTCCCATGCAACATTGTACATCGAGACAATAGCTGAATGCTATCTAACGTTATCAAGCTCGTTACAACGCCCACGGTTGTTCGCGGGTCGTCGATCTAGTACATCTTTACCGCGCGCAGCAGACATAGCGGTCTTATCATCTTATTTATACCGCAGTGCTGCGGCTTTCTCGTAACGCGTACACCGGCTCCCATTTCCCCCTCCTTTTCCTGCCTTAATCTCGTCTATTACGGTACAAGCAGGCTCGAACAAGTACCTTTATTATCGGCCGTGTTTACACGGGCACTCTTTGACTCGGCGCTGCGCCCCAAGCCGATTTCAATGTCAAGCTCGTGGCTGGATAATAAAAACATCCCAGGGAGAATTGTTGTCCTGACACCGTGCCCTTCGTGTCTGGGACGATTTCAAAGTCATTCCCGTGGAAATGAGGATTATCGAAGATCGTAAGGCACGCTCGATGGTATCGCGTAACGTTATTCGCTACACAGTGTCTATCACTGCTCCTGATAAGATTTCCAGGAACATCCTGCAGCGATACAGCCGCGTATAACGTTATACTCGATGGTATTCGCGTGGTTCCGGTTAATCGACCTCCAATAAGTATCTCAAGGTGGTGATTTCGAGAGGCGGAGGTGGACGCAAGCCACCTGGCAATTTTCTGCGCGTTAAACCTCTCGTTACACCTACGCAGGTCAGCGATTCCCTTCGCGCTTCTTTAAATCGCGACGTGACCGTGCATTATCACCTGTGCTGCACTGTTTTCTATCCGGCGGACCGAGTCGCATTGTGTCCCCCTTCTGTCTCGCATAGTCGAATCGAGAACGATAATCTCGGGAGTGATAGCAACAAAGTACGCGACATTTATGCACGTCTCTGGCTTGATGAAGCTATCATTCATTCCCCTTATTAATTGATTATTCAGTACCGATCACTGCACGCGATTATATATCACTCTATGCAGTACTCCGTTAAGAACAGGAATCTACTAGTCGCGCGTACATAAATTACCCGGCTGATAACGAAACCCACGCAATTTCTCTGGATCTTGTTCCTCCTTTCCCGTGCCAGTATCCACTGTACGACATTCGAACGGCTAAATAAACCCGGTGGAAAATTTCTATTTACACTTAGGGGACGAGCGATAACCAGTCGAATGAAAAAAAAACTCATGAATATATCGTGGTGATATTTCTATTTCATGAAATCGAGGAGATCATTATCGAAGGCAAATAGATCGATAGAATAAATATCGCTGGTAATGGGACGGCGAGGGAACATCAGTCTGTACTAAGTAGTTGTAGGTATACAAGGTGTCCAAAACTTTACATGATTAATGGAGGTTTTAAATAATTTTCCTTCCTTATTAAACGAAAAATCCGTAAGAGATATTTTAATAAATCTAGAGAGTGATCTGAATTCCCCATAATTTAAAACACTTTAAAAAATACTACCAAAGAATATTTCAAATCCCTCAGTTCACTCTCTAAAAAATAAAGAACCGTGAAAAGAGATCCCTTTCTATAAAGTCCCTGTCCCAAACGAATATAATTAATATAATGTAGTTAATCAGAAGCAAGAGGACGAAAGAATGCATCTGCATGACCGTCTGCAGGTAGCGGATTGCAACGAGGGGCGAGGTATTAGATGAAGATAGAGGAGCGTGATGCATTGGTCACGATTAGGCCAATAGGCGGAGGCCATTACCGATAAACCTTCGCTGGGATCAAAAAGGGTAGGCATCGGGAGGGAAACAAGTGCATTATATGCATTATATGCCCGATTCGCAGGGCCCAGCATCAGATCGATCTCGGATCGCAATTAGGCGCACGAATCGCGTTTCGCGGCTCGAGTATCGAGCCGAACAGGCCTGGTTACACTTCCAGCCTCGTTAATCTTCCCTAAAACGTATAATTGGAAACGTTAATTGTCTTACACGGCCGCGTGGCTGAGATAAGCCCTTTGATGCGTGTATCCAGGCGACAATGACCCGTTAGTCGGGGAGAAAAAATGTTAATTAGACGCTCGACGCCGTGCTGTTGGGGGACAGTGTCACCTATGAACCGAGAAGTAAATGGAAGAGGCGAGATTCCTCGACACTGATCCTTTATCGCCACGCTCCCCTATCAAATCTTATCGAGACTTTGCCGAACACGCAATCTCTATCGATTCTACAATACGTTCGGGGAAGGAATTTGGGCAAAATAAATAGTTAAGATTGTATAAAAAATGCTCAATTGGGATAATAGTGCATAAAATGCTTGCCTAAAAATTGTGTCGAGGCAGGTGGTACGAAAGTAATCATCGTAAAGAATAATTAAATTTCACAAACTCCACGAGAATCTCATTTGCGTAGACTAATGCTTCCATTAAAAAATCTGTGTAATCTACATTCTTCGCCATGTTAGCCAGGATTTGAGGATCAGCTATATTCGCGAGCACTCCCCACCCTTCCTATTCTATCTCTTTCTGATCGTATGTATATACACACGCAATAATGACGCCATAACTTTTCAATGGAAGAAGAATTGCTATATAAAAGCATGCGTGATGTGGATAAGAGAAAGTGTGGGTACTCACTTAAGAACCACCCGTTGCATCCAGGAACGTTGATGTTCATAGCGTACCGAATGTACGTGGAGCCGTGTAATTTCGCGGGAACACGGTGCTCCTCGAAGGTCCCTGCACCGGTACGCGTTAACTCGAAACGACACTTTTCCCGATCTCTCGATGCTCACGAGTCGTGCGGGATTTTCAGACGAGCGCGTTCACCGTGTCCCGTCTCGGCCCTCGTACCTGGTGTCGGCCAGTTGAAGCGAAACGAGCATGGACTCGGTCAGGGTTCGTCTAGAACGGACTGGACACAGTGTAGCTCATGCCCCGGCAACATCGGCTTCGCCACTATTCCCGGCTCGCACATGTTCGTCGCTATGAAGCAGTCTTCACACTGATTCGCTTGCCCGTGCACCTTCCGAGATAGACACTCGACTAAACGTAACACCGCCAATTCGACGCGTCGACCTTCGACAAAACGGTTGACAGGAAATCAGACCCACGAATCACGCATCCACCAGCAATTAGCGGCGATTGGTCGACGGCGACGTAACCGTCGCTGGTCCTCAACGGAAGTGGCCATTAAAAGCGTGTTTACATAGAGCCACGAAATCGATGGGTTTCCGAACCGAATCTGTCGCGATGCGATTGAATATTCGCTGTCTTTTTTCCTTCCGTTCCTCGTGGCCGATGCCTGAATGGGTTAACCCGTGTGACTATACTTTCGATTTCGCACTTTGCGTTGCACTTGTCCAGTTACGGTTCAGACGTTTGCGAGCAGATGGAAGTCTGGATATTAAACAGCACGATTGTCCTTGATGATCAAAACATAGGATGGATTCGTGACACGCGGTAGTCGCGACAACCCGGTATGCCCGGACGCGAATTCTTGGCGCGGGACAAACAACGTAATGACCGTGAATGTTGACGCCGTCGTGCTTCTACTGGCAAGGAAACAAGACTAATCGTCCTCGCGACCCGATAGGACGTCCGCTCGCTTACGATTTTCACGCCGAACTCACGCGCCCGCGTGCCTTCTCCCACCCCGCGAGTGAAACTGGCATTCCAGGCCAAGTGTGCCTGTCGAATTTTGATTGGTCCAATTGACACGCGAGGGAGACAATGTCACCACCTCGGCTCCCGCGTTCTGCTCGCTATTTACAAGTCGAGCCGGGAATATTAAAAGCCTTATTCTCTCTCAATCGATCAAGCAACTACGAATACCCTATCTTGTAAATATTGGCTCTTAAAACAAGAATGCCCGTACGCGTCAACACTGAACGTCCACTTAATACGCGAGACGGGAAATAACACGGGATTCTCAAGCCACAGAATAAATACAGAGAAAGAACGTCAAAGGAGTGTCTAACTATGTGAAAACACGCTTCATCGACACACCGAGTGGAATAAAGAAAGAAGCCTAAAATTACCTCTGGAGGGGTAGCAGGTCCTTGATAATCAATCGGGCTCGACGGATGCACGTAGTCTCCCGGCTCGACTCGCGAACGTGTTCCGAGACCGATTTCGTCGCTTCGTAAAGCGAGCGGTCTGGAGATGGAGCGAGCACGCGTGTCCCGTACAGTTATACTGGTATCCCTAGGACGTACGATAGGCCGGTGATGCGCGTGTTAGAACGAGCACCGTTCACGGTGGGGCCCCGATTCGCGTAGGCTAGCCCACGATTATTATTCGCGGATGCTCGCCCGGCCTAAGAAGAGTACTTAGTTCGCGTAGTTGAGTGCGGGCGTAATAAGACTGGCTGCTGACGGCGGTAGCGCGGTTCGTGCCCGCGAGCGGCAGCAGCCATGGAAGCCCCTCTACCATGGCACTCTCCTGCAACTCCTCCAAGCGAGCAAGCCAGCCATCCGTGCCGACTCGCCTGCCTACCAAGCCTCAGAGTGGGCCCCGGCACCCGGACTTCCATCCTCGATCCAAATGGTCGCTTTGCTTTCCGTCCTTTTGCGCGAATCACGCGAGCCCTTGGGGCCCGTGCCTCGCTTCGGGGGCCCACACGAAAGGGGTCCCCACGTGCTGGATTTTGCCCCCCGGCCGGACGGTCGATAAAGAAGTTTAAAATGCCGTATCTGCCTCCGTGTAACGATGCCGGGTGACTCCAGGCGTACAGGATAAATACAGGTCCGCGGTGTTCCGCCGAGCTTATTGAAAGGTAAGTAAAGATAATCTTAACGCGCGCTTTATGGTACGAGCTAAACGATCCTCTCGCAGATGCAAAGGATGCTGTTTTTATTGAGAAAACGGGGGCCCAAGTTTCTTCAGCTGCCTCAGAACGGCCGGCTTCGTGACCAGCGACTTCTCCAGCGACTCGACCAGCACCTGTGTCTGATTGTACGGCGAGAACGGCATGCCCTCCAAGTTGTAAACGTACACTGTACCTTCCACGTCCGCGACCACTAGCTGGTTGCCGTCCGACGTGAAGTCCGCCATGACGAATCTGGCATTGCTAGGCGACACAGTGACGGACATGGCCGTGTAGGTTTTCCTTCTGATGTCCCAAATGCAGATCTCGTTGCTGACGACGCTGACGATGATCGTCGAGTGTGTTGGGCACCAGGCTGCGTACCGAACGCAGGCCATCGTCGTGGACAGGGTGATCAACGGTTCCGTGATCCCTTCCGCCCAGATCCGCGTGTACCAGTCGGCGCCGCATGTTAGAAAGATCTTCGAGCAGAACGGGGAGAACATTATCGAGTAGACTGGCCCGTCGTGCGCCAGGAAGCTCTCGATATGTTGGTACAGATAATTAGTCGAGCATTTGTAGATACAGCCCTCGTCGGAGCCGACGAAGTAAAGGGTCTGGGAAGTGGGGTGCCTGCGAAGCACCAGCGCCCCGGGGCTCCGGTTGATCGGTATATCGTAATCGTTACAGTGGAAAGTCCTGCTGACCCCTGGCAGGGTGCCCTCTATCCTGAAAATCTTCATGATCGTGGTCGCTTGAAAGTCCTCCACGTACCGGTAGCAATACATCCTGCCGTCCTGGTCGCAGGTGTAAATTTGCTCCTGGTAGTCGAATTGCTCGTCACCCGTCCACCATTGAACCTGCCATTGCGGCGAGCACGAGGGGGACGTGACGCTCTGGCTTCGCCTTATCACGTTCACGTCAAGGCTGCTCACGTCGATCACCTTCAGCAGGCCGTCGTAGAAGCCCACCGCCAACAGATTCGGCCGGTCACGACTCCAGTCGATGTCGGACACCGGGCTACCGAAAATGTACCAACGACCTGGTACACCGGGATTCTTCGCGGACCAGATTATCACCAGACCGTCATTTACATCAGAGTTCGCTCGCGCGCCGTATCCCACGGCCAAGATGCTCTTGTTCACGTGGTTCCAGCGAAAACTAGACACCGGCCTACCCTTGCACGTCTCGGAGGTATGGGACCACAAGAGATCCAGGCTGTAGGTGAACTCTAGGTCCAGACTGCACGGGTCCTGCTTGATCAAACCAGTGAACCGTTTCTGCGCGTGGATGAAAATGTTGTTCGATATTATGCGCTCCATCACGCCCACAGCTGTCGCGAAATTAGGGTGCCGGAATATGTAGGTCAACTCTTCCTCCGGAGTTCTCTGTATCGTGTGGGACTCGGTCTTTGGTAGCTTCGACTTCAGTTCCTGCTCTTTCAAAAATTCAACTCTATGAAATCCTGCGCGGCTGTGTTGTAGAAAGAGATCGGTACTAGGGTAAAGGACCCAGTTACTGACACCTGACCAATTACTGTCACCTTAAGCTATTTTACTTAAAATAACGAATAAATAAACGTTGTAAAGTGATACACAAAAAGAATTATGTATTTCAACTTATAATCTATACTATAGATTATATTCTATAGTTTGTTTATTCGTTATTTTAACTAAAATAGCTTAAGGTGACAGTAATTGGTCAGGTGTCAGTAACTGGGTCCTTTACCCTATCATTCGTTCAGGTTCAAGATAGAGCGAATCTGTTCCACGCGATCGAATCAAGAGTGTATTCGCGTGATTCTTTTTACCTCCGCCGTACCTTTAACTTGAACGAACAATATACAACAGTACGAACTGAGGATTGCTCAGACCTCCGACAGCAACATTGTCTCCATAGACTCCTTCGTATGCACGATACGTAGATGGTTCCGCTTGGTCATCAATTCTGGCGCAGCGTAAGTATCGTGCATAACCCAATTATTAACAAACACGCCCGTGTTTCTACGTTTCCCTCTCCCAGCGTGTGTCCCCCGCGACTTCATCAACGGCTGTATGGTCTGCGTCTCAGCCTCCACTAGCTTCCTGACCGAGCCGGGCCCGACAGTTTTGTACTCGTAAGTTTCGTTCTCTTCCTTGATCGCCAGGCCCTCTGACTCCCGTAAATCGCCAGTGCGCGGCTGCATTTCGAATATGAAGAAGGTTCCCGTCTCCCTCAGAGTGAGCGTCACCGTTTCCGGTCGGGTGGGGAAAATATTTGGATCGATACTGGACAGACGGGATATGATTAGGATTACGTAAGTATTATTCGCTGCAATCGCGGCGACGATGCAGTTAAGTTAAAAGATTGTTACGGCATTCGCTAAATTGAGAATCCCGGTCGGAGGCCCGTTCTCAAATTACCTAGGCAGGTAAAATTGAGAAGGAGCTCTGTCGCGGCCGTCCAGGTCATCCAGTTCGTCGGTCTGAGTAGAAAATAAGCTCTCGAAGTGCATTTCCTCCGCAATTATAGAGCTAGCAGGCATCGAGGACGTCCTAATGAGCGTGGACGAGGTTGCCCTCATACTGCTCAGGCCAGAAGCTGAAGGCAACAGTTGCATAGCACTGGTGGTCTGGGACAGTGCAATCGCCTCGAACGCAGTCATCTGACGTTCGTCGATCGAGCTGTATGTTGGGTGGGTCAGTAACTTTGGCGTGAGGTCAATATCACCGTCTATCACGCGAATCGCCTGCCGTTGTTGCAATAGAATTGAGGTTAGGTTCTTGCCGGCGAGCTTGCGCTGCTTCCCTATCCCGCTGAGCTTTAATCTCGAGGATATCGGGCTCTCGAATCTGCTGCTTTGGGCTCTCGAAGGAGACCTGCTTGGAGAATCTGATTCGTCTGCTTTCATTCTAAAAAAAAATTGTACGACTTACGCGATATCTGTTGAAGGGCTTTGAGATTTAACGCGATGGATTGTGTTATCAGTACCTGGTGCGTTATCAACCTGGTGCCTCTTAGAATGTATAAGTAACGATACCATCTACTTTTTATTCAAAACGAAATATTCATTGGCGAAAACTGTTGAGGTATATAAAGCTTCATTATCCTAAGCGCTTATAGTTCATCTCAAACAATAGCGTTATCTTTAACTCCATGGTGATGGAGAAATCAATTTCGAAATCACAGATTCATCAATACTCTGTAATCCTATTAAAATACTTTCGTGAACATACAATGATTGACTAACTAACAACGAAAATAACTTGGCAAACGTACTTCAATTCCCCGTACGTAAATACTTGAATCTTCTTAAATCTATTATCATCGTAATAAAAAGCTCGATAATTGCGTTACATAGAATTATGTGAATAAGAGTTTCGTTGCGCTCTGTTAATCACGGAAAATTCAAAATAGTTGGAAAATTCATTCCGGGTACCAAATGGCGACCTCGGCTGAGTCAACGAAGAACTAGCTTCAATCGTGTCCCACGAACCGTCGATAAAATATAAAACTGCCCGACGATTAGTACAGCGTTAATCAAGTGGTGGTTTTAACTGGTCGTATTAGAATCGCAGTACGGCGATCGTAGCAGCAGCCGTGATTGAGTGCCGCATAAATAATACGCGAAAGTGTGCAAAGTTCGCGCGAGCGTACACCAGCGATAAGATTTCGGTGGATAAGCGTTACATTCCGAGGTCGAATCTCTTACGTGTTATTTCGAACATCCGTTTCGCGAGGAATCATGAAAATCATCTGATGGCACTTGCGCAATTGCGACGGTGGTGTAAGTGATACGTCAGGATCATCTTTTGGGACGGGTGTCAGAGTTTACAGCGGAGAGAACGACAGGGGGGCCTAGTAGTCGAAAGGCTGAAGTAAGTGGCATGAATTGTGTCAGCAATGGCAGACCCTTCTCTACTCGTATTTTGACGGGACTCGCGACCTTTGCCTGCCAAACATCATCTAACAAACTTCGGTCACGATTCAATTTTTCGCTGATATCTTGTTTAAACGAACTACTCCGTATGTGACAGATCGCCCCATCGATAGCTACCTCCGAGGGGACCCCGCACGAAACGTATTGAATGCTATTTTTTTTTACCATTATCGTTACTCCTACAACGTTTTTCCCATTTTCTTTTTCTCACGGGCACATGACTTCCGATCATGTTCGCGGATGCATAATGCGTCAGAAAATGGAACGGACGCGAGGACGAAGATATTAAACAATTGTGAATACAAATTGTGCATTCCTTCCGATTGTACGCAGTTTTAACCTTTACGATTTCCTGCCATCTACGTTTGATAGCTGCCGTTTGCACCAGCTGCTTTGCGGGAACTGTCATATTGTTCCCCTAAATTGATTTTTCTTGTTACGATAATCCGCGATTTCGTCGGTATCGAGCGATAACTCTAGATATATTGTCGATTACGCTTGATTATTATTACTGCCACGCATAAAAATACTAAATTCATAATGCTATTATTCTCGCGTCACGGAGATTCTGTTTGTTGTTCTTTAATAGAAAAATCACTACGTGTCCGTGATTAGGGTCTCATGTGGTCTTTTACAAGGTAACAGTGTTTTAATCAATTTTTGAAGAAAGTTGTCCATCATGAGCACCACAGGGGAGCAGGCTGGACCCTCGAAGCCGTGGGACTCCACGACCGATGAGAAGGAGAAGGATACTCGAACCTTTGAATGTAACATTTGTCTTGATACAGCAAAGGATGCAGTTATCAGCATGTGCGGCCATCTGTTTTGGTGAGATTATCCTTGACAAACGATATGTATATGGGTAGCGTATTATAAAGTAACGTAACTTAATCGCGTATGCAGTTGGCCTTGCTTGCACCAATGGTTAGAGACACGTCCAGCCAGGAAAATGTGTCCAGTATGCAAGGCAGCGATCAGCAAAGACAAAGTGATTCCACTGTACGGACGTGGAGCTACGAGGCACGAGGACCCGAGGTAGAATTTGTTCTCGCTAGCACGGTGCATTCTAATATCATAATGCACCGATCGTTACATCGCACTTCATTCCAGGAATAACATCCCACCCCGCCC
The DNA here is from genome assembly GCA_929113495.1 of Andrena minutula. NCBI lineage: Eukaryota > Metazoa > Arthropoda > Insecta > Hymenoptera > Andrenidae > Andrena > Andrena minutula. The sequence continues at coordinate 39,043,011 of OV815996.1, read as the reverse complement.
TGCTGGGCAGAGAACAGAGCAAGAAAACAATATGGGATTTTCCAGTTTCGGATTCGGAGATGGCTCCTACATGTCGTTTGGCATTGGAACATTTCCATTCGCATTTTTCACGTCGACTTTCAATTCTGGGGAGACACGGCCAAGCGCAGGTAAACGATTCTACACGAACGGCTTTGGAGTTTCTATTTATAAGAACGCTTTGAAACGAAGTGCTTGTTTCTGCGTAGCCGCTAGGGGAACACCTCAGTACGAAGAGGAGCAATTCCTTTCCAAGGTGTTTCTATGGGTGGCGCTGGTATTCATCTGTTGGCTTCTGATGGCGTAACATTTCTGTTAAACCACACTTCTTGCTCCATATCTTGTAATCCTATCCACTTGTTGGATCGATTCATTACATTTTTATTAATACATCAATCTTTCCCCGTTTGTGTAATCGTTGTTACTCACTGTAGTAACTGCTACACCTGCTTGAATAAACAAACGGGTTTTAGTTGTCTCTTGATGTAGCAACATCTTTACGTGTACAATGTACATACACTTTTATTTTTAATTTTTTTGTGATTATACATATATATATATATATTAAAAAAAAAGTATAAATTTTGTATCTTAATAGAAGGCTATTGATATTATTGGCAATGTATAACGAACGGATAGTATGTTTCCTTGTATTTATACGTAACTGGACACGCGTATTCAAGCAGGTTGTTTTTGTGGCTTCGGAAATTCTGGAACCTATTCTTATGATATTTATGTATATACATATATGTATATGTATATGCATACATATAAATATATCACTTCTAGACACGTAAGATATTACTTACACCACGCAAAACATACATAATTGGGTTTCAGTAAAACCCTGATGAACGTAATTTTATTACATTAACACGGACCTACGCAGTGTTTACAAGCTGCTTATATAAACAAATGTATATAATCTAGTTGTTAAATGAAAGTAAACAAGATGCAAATGAAATAACGTTACACATATAAACGTAGCTTATTTATTTTCTGCTTTTACGTGCAATGTAGTTACGGAAATAGAAGACGAAAAGGTAACTAGAAAGAAAACAAAGTAGACGTCAGTCATTTACAGTTTAAATCGATATTGGAAATCGACATTCCATGTATAGTATTACCGGCTAAATGAAATTTATTCGTCCCCCATAAATGAAATGTTTGTAACCGAACGTATTTCTTATAAAAAATACATTACCGATGTTATTCACCAAACACGATTTGTAATTCCTTTGAAAGCTAGATATTGTAAAGTGCCTTATAAGTTTATTCAGTATATCGCCGCTAGAATAAATTTCAAATAAAAATATATGTATCACTCCTTGATGAGAAGCTTTCCATCCCCTTCTAATTACATCCTCGGGAAAGGATCTGCAATATCGAACACACGAATCGCCGCAAATACTAAATCAATGATTTATTCGAGGTCATAAGTACAGATACTCAATAATACGGACAATTTGTTTTAAGTGCTCTGAAACGATAAGGAATATAATGCGTGCTCCGTAATTTTCGTTCGCTCGTACGTTTTGGTATTATTGGCGTCGAAAGTGCATAAATAAATGATTTTTCGTTAGAACGAAAGAAAAGGTATGTATTGCAACACTGTGCAGTGCATAAACGAAATAAAGAAGCAGAGAGTACACTACTACATAAGCTTCAGTTTTATCATAAAACGTACGTAAATCTCAATCGCCCTCGATACTTTTAGAGGCATTTAAATTATGCTTATAAACGTTTTTGAATCGATGGAAATCGGTAAAGGGTTTACAACTAAAACTTCCGAGGCAGCCAGAGCACTCTATAACAATCAATTTTGTCAGATTAGGAATCTAGTAGTTGTATCACAGATTGCAGGCCCACTGGGAGATAATACAATGCTCCCTCAACTATGTGACAACGAGGCGCTAAAGGACAGCAACGTGTGCATCAAAAGATCCCCACGTTACTCACTATTTGTGCTTTAAATATACTTTAAGTATTCGTCATCTAATACAGTACTATGTACGTAATACTCCCTTTTTAATACTTTGCATGTAGCCAACTTTGGATTCAAAATATGACTATTATACTTAGCGTAATTAATATTAGGTCAGATCCTCTCTCTATCTACATAAAAATGTAAAAAAAACAATTATACAGAACAGAACAATTTGGCATCCAAAGTAAAGTAAATCATTCGTTAATAAACACTTCAGACTGATCTCCCAAATTTATAGATATTTATTCACTTTGATGCTGAATGTACGATGGTTCTCATGCATTATATCTCATCCTTTACTGGTTTTTTCACGAAACCATTTGACAATAATAAATCGTTGCATTCTTCCCTGGTCAATCCTGCCAGATGCAACCTTTTCACTTCCTGAAAAGTTAACGATGTAAAGTTATCTTATAATATATCGTATAAGTAATTATATTATACCGCATTGTTTTCATCGAAGAGAACAAGTTCTGGAACAGCCCCCTGAATGTGTTTAAATTCAACATCGGCGCTATAATGTATTGTAAGGATTTATGTAAATTAAATTAGACAATGTAATACAATATGGTAAACATTTATACCTTGCTATTACCAACCATTCTCACACAATCACACACAAATAACCAGGTATGCGTTACAAAATGAAGACTTTACAGAACGCATACTTGATAATTAGGAATCTTATGCAAGAATAATTATCTATCATTGATCGCAAAGGAGAAGTGTCTTTAAAACCAGTGAGAGAAAACCATCAACTCGTCCGCAAATATTTCCTTAAATAACAAGAAGCTTTAACAAGTAAATAAACTACGAAAATGTATGATATTTTAATGATTACGTGTTTAAGGATACTATTGAGGAACGTCTTCGTTAATGAATTGTTTTATGGCCGCATGCCGGTTCAGTTGACAGCCACCGCAGCTCTGAAAAGATTTAACATAAGAATGTGACAACCTACAGTGTGAACACTTATGCCAATGAAAGTAGAATAGTTTAGTTACCTCGACTCTTGCCGATGCGTAACGAGTACTCGTTGAAACGACGTTAAAAACTGCAAACGCGAATGCAAGAAAGTAGACGACAGCTGCGGTAGGAGCCATGTTTACGTTGCTAAAGCGGAAGTCGTACTTGAATGCAGGATCTATTCTGCAACAGATCGCCAAGTATCACTTTGGTTTTCCTTTGCAGGGGAGATAATTTCAGATGTTTAATAATCCTCGGAGAAGTATATTTACCGAGCGATCGTCTTCAAAAAACACGGTATTTGCGTGCTTCCAGTTTGAGGAAACTATCGACCTGTCCGTTTGATGCAGGACGTTTCAGACATTTGAGAGGGATATTTGAATAAATATAAAACGCAATTTAAAGCGATGATTAACTATTTTGTAATGGTTTAATTTTAAAGTATACATCCCCAATTACTTTCTCACGCGAAACTTGTGTTTATCTTGTTTATAATTAATTATTTATTAACAGTAATTGGATGTGGTTGCAATGAATCGATGTTTTTCGTCCAAGATTTACAGTTTCTTACGAGGATGTTACAATTCATTATGCAATCATTTTGAGCAACAAACTTGTTTGCTTATTATTGTGAAAAGCAGTTTAATAATTTGTTTAGTTTACGAATGCAAAAACGTTATAAACACCTAACGGTGGCACTTATGAACTAACTCGTCCCGTTCAATGTATCCAAGCGTATAAAAGTTCATTTATTTATGCATATCTTTGCATTCTGAGTGATTCTGAGCAATTCTGAGTGTCCGAAGCTCTTATAAAAGACACTACAATTATTATTCAACCCTCTTCGACACCGATACTGTCAACCTGTTGGTTTTTAAAGCATATTAAACATTTGGAGCGAATGCATGCGCAGTAAACACGTTTCGCGTGTCTGAAAATGGCGCTCTCTTGTGCGAGTAAGTTATTCTTCTTTATTTCAGTGTTTTTTACTTAGAAATACATAAATCTCTACTGAATTCGTGCTGGTCACGTTTGTGCAATGAGATTAGAAATAATTCGTGTTCTTCAACGAAATTTCTGTGGTTCATACCGGCAATTTTTGAACGTAACCTAGAATATTTCACATTACCGCCAATACTTACACTCGTAATTATGCATTTTCAGTTTCTAACGAAGTGCCGGAACACCCGGTCGTATCTCCAGTGTCTGGCTCTATATTCGAGAAGCGTTTGATCGAGAAATACGTAACAGAAAATGGGGTAGATCCTATAACTGGAAAGGAGTTGACCATAGAGCAGCTCATCGATATTAAAAGTATGCTCCATCATTTCAATCCTGCGATTTATTATCACAGGAGTTCAGATAAAATTCATGTTTCTACTTCTCCACAGCTACTCCCATAGTTAAGCCCAAACCGCCGAGCGCTACGTCAATCCCAGCTATATTAAAAATTTTACAAGATGAATGGGACGCGGTAATGCTACACTCGTTCACGCTTAGGCAACAACTGCAGACAGCTCGACAAGAACTGTCTCACGCTCTGTACCAGCACGACGCGGCTTGTCGCGTGATCGCTAGATTAACGAAGGAAGTAACAGCAGCCAGAGAAGCTCTGGCTACGTTGAAACCACAGGCTGGAATTGTTCAAGCTACCACCATTCCGCAGCCGGTATGTATCGCACGGGGCATCTTTTTCACGAGTTGCTTCAAGTATACTTAATAAGAAATCGTGCTTGATTACAGGCGGTTGCTGTGGAAGCTGGCGGTACAGCTGCTCAGCCTATGGAACAAGCTGGCATTACCGAGGATGTGATACAAAAACTTCAGGAAAGGGCCACGGTGCTCACTCAGGAGAGAAAACGTCGTGGACGTTCGGTCCCCGAAGACCTGCTTCCGCAGGATAGCATTCGCGCGTTTCAAACGCTTGCATCTCATCCTGTAAGATTGTCTCTATTAGTTTGCACTGGAAAGCGATGAATGCTTTGTTACAATCGATATCTGTTCCAGGGTCTTCATTCTGCCAGTGTGCCTGGTATACTCGCACTCGACATACACAGTGCAGATACTAGCAAGATCCTCACTGGTGGGGCTGATAAGAATGCTACGGTATTCAACAAAGATACGGAGCAAGTTGTTGCGATATTGAAAGGACACACCAAGAAGGTAGAAATTGCCGACATTCTTTGCGAATACGTAAAACATCCCGATCTCTACCAATTCTACGATTGTTGTGTAGGTCACTCGAGTAATTTATCACCCGGACGAAGATATAGTAATGACTGCGTCACCGGATACTACGATACGCGTGTGGAACGTAGCAACTAGTCAAACAACGTTGTTATTGATAGCTCACGATGCTCCAGTTACTGGACTCTCTTTGCATCCAACTGGCGATTATTTACTAAGCTCATCGTTAGATCAACATTGGGCATTCTCGGATATACGTACTGGTAGATTACTGACAAAGGTACGTCGGGTAAATAGCGTTAACGTACTTGAATCGATGTCTAAAATCTACTTTAACGTATTTTCTGCGCACGATTTGATCGTAGGTTGCAGGACAAGCGGGTCAACCTTTGACAACAGCTCAGTTCCATCCTGACGGATTGATTTTTGGTACCGGTACCGCAGATTCTCAGGTGAAGATTTGGGATCTGAAGGAGCAATCGAATGTAGCCAACTTCCCGGGTCACTCGGGGCCGATCACGGCGATTAGCTTCTCCGAGAACGGTTATTATTTAGCTACTGCTGCGGAGGACTCTTGCGTAAAGCTTTGGGATTTGCGGAAATTGAAGAACTTCAAGACACTTCAATTGGAAGAATCGTATGAAGTGAAAGATATTTGCTTCGATCAAAGCGGAACGTATTTGGCGGTGGCTGGGACGGACGTGAGGTGAGAATTTCACACCACTTGATGCTTTCGATATTCCTTACGCGAGAAATAGTATTTTTTACTCTCCACTCGATTTATTTTCAGGGTGTACTTGTGCAAACAGTGGCAAGAACTGAAAGTGCTCAATGACCACACGGCCGCCGCGACCGGTGTTCGTTTCGGAAAGCATGCACAGTATATAGCTTCTACTAGTATGGACAGGACATTAAAACTTTACGGACTACCTTGAATACTTAATATCAGAAGCACGTTAATTTAAGGACAATTTAAACTAGAACTTATAGCATAAGTTGATTACAAAGAACAATGACAAATACTTTTAACGGAACGGTTATTCTATTCAAATTTCGTAAGTTTCACTCTCAAATTCTTCGAAAGAATTTTTAGAAAAGAAAGATACGAGCAATTGGTCTATAATAGTCAATGGATTGCAACGACTTTTCTGTAGATACTTGTTAAGCTATATCATAGGGACAGAATTATATTTGCGACTATTGATATCGTTTTTAGGCCAACCGAAAGTCGCGACTGAAAGCTATCCAACTATTTCTTGTACTAATATTTTATACAATCTCAAAAGTTCTGTTTAAATCTCGAACTCTTACAGAAAGAAATGAATGTTACTCCGTTCGTTCTGCGCGTGGAGAAGATAAGCTTAAGAGTATTCGTGTCGTTAATTGTTATATGAATTCTTTTCCAATACCTTGCGAAACAAAGTACAAATATCAAATAGCAGTACATGGTATGATAAAATCAACATTATATAGGCAATTATTTTTATGAATGAACCAAGTGTATTATACAAAGTTTCTTAACTGTCGTGTAGCTACTGAGAATATCTTTTAAAACAATGAAAATACAATTTCGAGTGTGTTGTTTCGAGTAGATGGAGCGAAATAGATGTTATTCAAAAATTCTCTTAGCCCCGCACCACGAACCAACGAGCATTTCGAGAAATCAAATTGTGGGGGGAAAACGAAGCGACGGACTGTAACGCACAGTTCGATAATTTACTTCCCCGATTTCATGGCGCCACTGGTCACGTGCTTTTTAACCTAACCTAATATCCTTTGTCCTCAATATTCATCCTCGAATGAAATTAATAACAATGGCCGTCGCAGTTGGCTGTCATTCGGCGGTACACACAGATAATGCGAGAGTGAGAAACTTGTGGCGTGTGGCAATCACCGCCGATCGGTCCGAGTGATTGTTTTTTTACCGAATGAGATCAACGTGACGTATATACTGCTGCGAAGGATGATTTTCTAGTGGGTGGCTGAATCGTGGTGTCAACTGCTAGTAACCACGGATGACCAGCTGACAATGTTTTGCCATTAGCATAATTTAGTGGTTAGCAGCGGCCGTTCGCGGTAAATCCAGGATGTTTAAAGCTGGGGAGTCGTCAAGGGACAGCTTCCTACAGCAAACGAAGGCCGCTAGAGAGGAAAGGGCCCACGAGAAAGACAGAGAGGCTGCTGCCACCTTAATTCAGGCTTATTGTAGAAGATGGTTGACCCATAAAAGAATATTGTGAGTCCTCTGTTCGTTAAATCACACTCGCCACCTCTCCTCGCCCCTTCGCCGCGATTCCACGCAGTATTTCTATCTCGAATCAATCGTCGATAATTATTTATTTACACGCTCGGCAATCTTCCATCGGTGTCGGTGAATTGCGTCGAGCGTGTATAAATATTTGTCACCGCGATTGATTCGACCCGTATCGGAGGACGTTGGTGGATCGCGGATAAAATAATCGAAGGAGGGATATGATTTTCAGAGAGGACTTTGACATAAATTTTCTCAACGATGGTCGCACAGAGACGAATCTACAGCTGAAAACTGCTTTGTACATGTACAAGATTATTTTCAAATTTCTGCTTGTATATAAGAAAGAGAGGGATCAAGAAAGAATAGAAAAATTATGTAGGTATGTGCAGACAGGAGCAGATCACGCGAACGATAATCCGAAATGATACCAAGCAGTGGGAGGCTGCGAGATCATTCTAACGGACCTTGAACGTTTCAGATATTTAGTGTTGACTCTTGATTCGGAGTCTCCCGAAACTTCATACGTAGGACTCTTATTAAACAAAGACCATTACATATCATGGATATTGCAAATGAAGAGATTGCTACTGTATTGTCTGACTGGCTTGGATAATCTTAAACCAGAGATAGTGGCTGACCATAAATCCATCCATTTGAGATTACACACGTTAGTTAGCTTCACGTCCCCAGGAACATGGGCGATTCAGAAAGTAGAGGGAATGGACAAGCTGAGAACCGGAATGAATCGGCTTTGCGCGAATATAATGGGCCACCTAGTCAACAATGGGTTCTATCCCATTATGCAGGTGATTATCCTATTGGCATTGATTCTTCGGTTATTTAACATGCTTTTCTCTGGGAAGTAATTTCATTGTTCGTAGGAAGAAGCCAATACTTTGATTGTCGTTCATCTTCTCTTTTTAGGCTTTCCTGATAAAGGGATTGGGTAGAGTGGACATTGCTTTGAAACCTATAGCTCTGTCAGCAGCGGTCACGCTGGCGATGAGGCCGTTAATCTCTTCTCAAATGTCAGACAACTTGGTATCCCTGTTTTTAATCAATATTTTTAGCGTACCTGCGTTGGTCCATCATCTGAACAATATATCGTCAGTGGTATGTTAGAAGAATAACAGCCTAACTTAAGCTTCGCTTTAAATCGTGCAATAACTTGTATATTTCTAGTGTATTTCATCATTTATTACATACAACTTGTTTGCACGAAGCCTGGAATTGTTGAATTTGGAGCAAAATTTGAGAATAGTTTTTAACGCTTTAGAAGGTAGCTATGCGCTGTGCTTATTAGCCAACTTAATACAACTGGCTAATATCGAAAGGGAGGAAGTATTGAAAGAGTTATATTTTCCTTCTTTTACGGTAAAGATCTATTCCGGAACATGTAAATGTTTTACGTAGCTTACAAAACGAACTACAACTTTTCATAAAACTTTGTAGTTTGTTGTGACGAAAATGTTGGAGGCGTGTCAACAGTACGTAGTCGCGAAGCAAAGTAATTTAACACATTGGCACCCCATCCTCGGGTGGCTTGCGCAGAAGGTTGATACACCTTTACAAGAATCTATACCATACGTAAAGTCGCAATTAGCATGCCTGTGGACAGAAAGGATAGTTACGCAATTAATTGGTACAAAATTCATATATTTCGTGTGTCGAAATCGGTACTTGCGTTGAAATCGAAATAAACCTGTAATCTTCCATTAGGTCAACCGTTGACAGAACTTATCGAGAAAGAGATACCATCGCCGATCGAGCAGCAGAGTACATCTGTCGGCACTAACATCTTTCGAAGGGCGTTCTTGGAAGCACGTACAAATAGGAATAATAATACGAAAAATTATAGGAAATTAGGGAGCCCGGAAACTACCAGGATAGCTCTGATTTGTTCCCTTTATCAAATTGCTTTGCACACACTTACAGAGATGAAGATGGAGATATTAACTGGTACGTACGCCTCGCAAGTAATTCCGATAGCGTATTACTAAACATCCGTGTATTTATGTTGTGCCAGGTTTGTGCTATCAAGATAAGATTTTGTACCACATGTATTTATTCCTGGGAACATTGGGTCCACATTGCGGGCTGAAAGCATTTCTAGACCATTTAGCTGCCAATACAAAGTGCACAGCGCCCGAATTTCAAATGTTGATATTATTTTCTGATTGTATGACACATTATGTAACGTTAGTATATTAAAACCTATTGAAACAGCTGCATGGAATTGCCGTTACCATCATTGCTCCTTTTGTTTTTCAGGATCTTAGATGATATGGAAATGTACGAACAGCAAGATCCATTCAAGCTGAACGATTTCGTAACGATATCGTATTTTTTAAATCAATTTTTGTACAAGGCAGTTCTCAATAACTTGTTTGGTGCGTATTACAGTCTCTGCATCATGCTAATTTACATTGTGTTTAAACTTGTCTCTATGTGCCCTGTGTGTATTCACAAATAATAAGCAGATTAGCTATGTACTAAAGTTTTAGATGTTCCAGACGTGAAGTCGGTTCCTAATAATCCTTTGTTCACTTCTCTTCACACACTTTTAATGGCGATCTATCGGCGGGACTGCAGGCGGACGTTCTGCCCCGATGGGCACTGGCTGGCAAAGTTAAGTGTTTAAAATTAATTGCTTTTTCAGTTGGTGTTGCGTGATTTTAAAATTGAGACACTATCATAACAGGAAGTTCGAGTGTCAGGTTTCCTGGCAGACTTGGAAAAAGGTAGACGCGGCGCTGCCCTTCTCCTTTCGAAAATGCCTCACGTTATTCCTCATTCGGAGCGAGTTGTGCTGTTCCGTAAGCACGTGGTGAATGAGAAAGCTGTGTTGGGCTTGACTGAGAGCGCTTGCAACAGCACGCCGACAACGCTCATTGTCGTTCACAGGTATTTCTCTTTATTGTCGCTCGAGCGTTCTCGACGCTTCAAGACGTACGAAATAAGCATACGAGTACTATTCGCAGAACACGCATAGTAGAGGATGGATATCGTCAACTTGCAATGTTACCTTCTCAGGCGCTTAAAGGTGTGATCAGGGTTCGTTTCGTAAACGAGCAGGGCTTAGCCGAAGCCGGTATCGATCAAGATGGGGTATTTAAAGAGTTTTTAGAGGAGACAATAAAGAAAGTTTTCGATCCATCTTTGAATCTGTTTAAAGCTACCAGTGAAAATCGACTTTATCCATCTCCCACGTCCTCCATGCAGGATAATCACTTACAACTGTTTGAATTTGTCGGCCGGATGCTGGGTAAAGCGGTGTACGAAGTAAGCGACGAAGCCAGAAACCTCTCGGTGCCGCTTTGCCGACTGATTTTACTCACGAACCATATTTTTCAGGGTATCGTTGTAGACGTGCCCTTTGCGTCCTTCTTTGTCTCCCAATTCTCTGGGCAAACCGGAGGAGCATTGTACAGCTGGCTGGACGAATTGGCTTCTCTCGACCGAGACCTATATCGGAGTCTCACCCTTGTGAAACATTACAAAAGCGACGTTAGGCAATTAGAATTAACTTTCTCCCTTGACGAAGACGTTTTAGGGAAACTAGTTACGCACGAGTTGGTTCCTGGAGGTCGAGCGGTGCCGGTCACCAACGAGAATAAAATTAATTATATACACTTGATGGCCCACTTCAGAATGCGTATGCAAATCAAAGATCAGACGGCTGCTTTTATTAAGGGATTCCGTTCTATAATTAATCCCGAGTGGTTGGCGTTGTTTTCAACTCCAGAAGTAAGATAACAATTAATTCGGAATCACATTTGGTTATTGCGCAGAGCTTGCTTTTAAATTGTTTCTGTATTCAGTTGCAGAGATTAATTTCGGGCGATAACGTTCCATTAGACTTACGAGATTTACGAAAGCACACGCAGTATTATGGTGGTTTCCACGACAGTCATCGCGTAGTATGCTGGTTATGGGATATATTAGAGAAAGATTTTTCAGAGGAAGAAAGAGGCTTATTCCTGAAGGTACGTGCCCCGATATTAACCATTGGAAAGCAGCTACACTCGCCGTTTCTACATCCCGCTCTCTTTCATAGTTTGTTACAAGTTGCTCAAAATCACCTCTGTTGGGTTTCGCACACTTGGAACCTCCGTTCTCGATTCGTTGCGTCGAGGTTGGCGATGACGAGGACACGGGTGATACAATCGGTATGAAAGTACAATTAAATTATCGCATACCCTCTATGTGTTACATTGATTTATATGTGCGCGATCTTTATTTTCTCTTTTCAAATCAGGTAGTGTGATAAGGGGATTCTTTACGATCCGTAAGAAAGATCCGCAGAATCGATTACCCACCTCATCCACGTGTTTCAATCTTCTTAAATTACCGAATTACCAAAAGAAAAGTACATTGCGGGAGAAGCTGCGTTACGCTGTCACTAGTAACACGGGCTTCGAGCTCTCTTAATTTATAGTTGATTTACAGTGAACTGAAACAAATACGTAAGGAAAAATTCCCGTAAAGTGATTGTGTCCAACGACGCCGTAAACTTTAAAACGAACGAAATGTGTAACTCTGTACAAAATTCAAAGTGGAACTATTAAAATTAAGTCGAAGGATTCGCACAAATTTTATGGGACATTATACACACGAAGTTTATCGCTTCCGTTATCCGATTTCGATACTTAAGAGGCTGTTCTCGATATTCTCGTAATTCAATGTCATCCGGCTCATTTTTAATTCGCGATTAACGCAGAACTGTTGTCATCAGATTCGTTTTCGCGTGCGCGTAATAATTCCTATGTAATTATATTGTATGTATGTGTTATCCACCTTTCGGCTCCGTACATAACCGGAGCCGCGTGTCGCGGATCGATTTAAACCCGCGACATCTTACTTTGCTTTTATAGCAACTTCATGGGCTTTCAATTTTAATTCTATGTACACAAATCTCTCGCCAAATGATAGATTACTTACGGTGCGAAAGTACGCCGTACCTCATGAGCTTAATATCGCTGTAATACTTGTGCGCTTGTTAGTTCATAGTACCGTGGATTAATGTTAAACAAACTGAAATCAGCAGCAACACGCAACGTTGAATGTCCGTGGCCATCGGTGCCCAGTGAATAATCAAAAGAGGGTTCACGAATTTCTAAAATTCTCGGATCACTGGAGAGTCGGGGCTCCACTTTAAGGAGTGCTATTTTCTCAAAATTTTGTACAAACTTTTGAAACGATAATGTATAAAAGAGTAAAATAATGGTCTGCATGGAAGCATGCGCGTGTATAATCATGTCCACGGGCGCTCATGGGTTTTACGAAAAATCCCTGTGCCGTTTGAAGCCAGTTTATATGTTCGGATCGAGCGTGTCACGGTGTTTGTTTTCCCACTTGACCGTTTCGAGCTGAATTCTCCTGTAACTACCGCGTTTGTGGTCTTTTATACGTAAACCCGTGAACGTGGAGGTGCGAGAAGAGAGCACGAGGACTGTGTTATCTGCAATATAGGGAGGAGCTAACGATATTAGAGCGAAAATTTATTTTTCTTGGGACTCGGGATATCGTCGAAGGAAATTCGGTCAGACCAAAGATAGAAAGCCTATTTAGCGCGAAAAGATGAAAGATTCGAGATGTAGACCTTTTCATATTTTCCTACACGATCGTATTGTAAGTTTTTCAGGCCTGTATTCACACCTTGTACCTATAACGAGTAAGAACGACGTAGAGCGGGCGATTTTAGGAAGTTAGAATACATTTAAGAATGAATTAGGTTTAATCGCGTACCAACTAGTTCGTTAATGTGCACAATGTGATTGCTAGAAAACAAAGGAGGGAAGTTATTTTCGTTGTGTATAGAGAAAGAAAGAGAGCGCGAGAGAGAAAGAGAGAGAGAAAGGATGTACGAACACAATAATTTTGGCCTTTGTTACCTTCAGATCAGAAATTTATCGGGTTTGCTACTGTCGTACTGTTAATTGTGAATACATGCCTCGCAAATATCTGTACAAGTGAATGAAACAAAGAAAAGGGAAGAAACCAGATAATACTCTCCTGTATGGGTATACTTATCACTTGAAACGATAAATGTATATGATAAATGTGGATATCGATACAAGCATGGATATATGCAATAAAATGTTAAATAAAATTGTTACGGTTGTAAGAAGAGACCGATGACGTTTCCTTCGCCACGTTTTTTCAAAATTCAAACGTCATTCGAATTCGACAGGACGTATTTCGAACAATTCGCAAAATTGTCGCATAAAAACGCTATCGATTTTATCTTTCAACCGTACCAACAACAAACCACGCTTTGTACATTGCTCGCTTCGTACTTGTGTACCATTTTTTATAAGAGTGTGAATATTGTTGCGACGCAACGGAAGGAGGAACTATGAATTTGTTAATTTAATACGTTCGACAATGATCCGCAATAATCGTGTAAATATACACGTTTAACTGTACGACGCTATTTCAAAGTCTAGTTTATTACCCTTCACAAGCCATGTTCGCTGATCGAGCGGACAATCGAAGAAATCGAATTGTTTAAAATTGGAACATCCTGGCGCCATTATCCGAATTTAAAATTTTTATCCCGACGTTCTATCCTTGAAAAAATTAGATAATCTTACAAGGAAATAGTAGCCGCTGGTCTATCGCGTGCTAGTAAGCTTAATGATCGTTGCAACAAAGGGAGTAATTAACGAAATCCTTGAAAGTAGAATATAAAAGAACGTACGGATTGCATTTCCGAATAGGTACGCAGGGATGATTGGTGGGGCTGCGCATCGAGCGACCGCGCAGGTCACGTGACCACCCTTTGTGAGCAGCTGGCGCTGTCGACGGCGTAGTTCAGCTCCCCCTGCAGCTAGTGGCCAGCAAGCCTTGGCTGCGAGAAGACGTGTGTTTTGTTCGTACCGCGACGATCCCTCCATCGCGGCTACGCGAGAGACTCCTTTTTTCTCTTTCTCTCCTTCTCCCGCTTGTATGTACGCGCGCGCGTGTCCTCCTCGTGTTTGTGTGTGCGTGCTTGAACCTCCGTGCGAAGTGGCAGTGTTTCTGGCTCGGCGGTAAGACTCGGACACTTGGAAGTACCTTCGATCGGCGGTGGAATCGCCGAGGAGAATTCTGGCCCGCGAAGCCGGAGTCTAGCCGTAGCCATCGAGGACTCGACCGAGCCTTTCAAGTCTTCTCTTTCTCTCATTCCTTTCTCTGTTTCGCGCTACCGTATTTCTTATGGACAAGAAGCACCGCCCCCTTTCCACCGCCGTCCCACCGAGCGCAACGTTATGAGGCCAGCTGAGCGTAACTGACGGCGAAGAGGGAGAAACGGCTAGCGTGCGTGTGTCAAACATAACCTAAGCATCGTGTCGCCCGTTCTGGGTGTAGCAGCTACGCGGAAAAAGACGTGGCAGGTATTTTGAGCAGCACTCCGGGGGGCCCAGCATTCCTCTCGATAAAGAGATATCGAGTACCAAAACGGATTCGAGGAACCGCGACCGTTCTTCGTTCCTACCCAACCCCGTCCGAATCGGAGTGGCCTGACACGCAACGCCCCGTCCACGATCGGAGCAGCGCCGAGGGATTCGTGCAGCAGGGCAGCCGCAGCGTTTCATACCGAGAGGTTACTATCCGCGCGTTATCGCGTCTGCCCATAGTCGCGATAAAGGACGCGACGAAGGACAGTCGCCGCTGTGTTTGAGCGGGGTGTCACGGATCCCCCCCTACTCTCGCCGAGCCAGCGACCCTTCCCGCCATATTCCGAAAGCGCGGGCCATTCGAAACGCGAAGCTGTTAATCGAGGCTACGCTCGGCTCGGGATAGGATCGTGCCATGGGATCGACCGCGGCATCGAAACCGTTCCACTCGTAAATTCGGAGCCGCTTCGATCCTACAGCGCAGCGCGGTGGCGAACCCGACGAGACCTCTGAGTCGCGGAACTCGTTGATCGCACGGTCAGAGAACGGGGAAGAGAAGAGAAACAACGACGGATTTGGACGGGTTGTGTGCCAGTGTGACGTGCGCGTCCCGTGCCTCGCGGGGAACGATAGTAGTAGGTAGTGCGTCTCGAGGAAGGTGTAAGAGTGAGCGGGAAAGGTACGGAAGTAGGAGACGGATCGGGGAAGAGAGTGCCGCGTCCCGGATTCCCTGAAGCAGTACGGGGTGGTGGCGGTGACAGTGGCGGTGGCGGTGGCGGTGCACCAGGAGAGGATTGAGCAGGAGGGTGGCCCCTAAGGAACGAGGAGCGCTTTTGATGGCAGTAGTTGGGCCCAGCCGGCACTCGCGGGTGTCCATGAGCGTGTCCATGTCGCTGATGCAGGGGGGTGGGGCGGGGGCGACAGGCGGCGGCGGGACAACGGGGGCCCACCCGGGGCAAGCGGTCCTCGCCGCGGCGGCGGCGGCAGCGGCTGCGGCCCAGCCACCCCCGACGTACTATCACCCCGCCGCACCTGCGCCCCCGCCACCGCCCCCGGCCCAGGATCCCGTTCAGCCCGACAGACCCATCGGATATGGTGCCTTCGGCGTCGTCTGGTGAGTCATAAAACTCCTAAACCATATCATATCTCTTTTCTGCCCGGTCTTTCCCCTCGACGTCTATTTAGTATCATAAATAAACTGCCCTCTACGAGTCATATAATCTTTAGATTCCTAGAACCTCCTGTTCATCAAACATTGATATTTCTAGGAATATAGTTGAGAGTAAGCAAGCTCAGGAAATTTCAAATCTCGACAAGTTAATTGTTAAAGGCCTACTTTCGTTAGATTACGTTTGCGTTAATATTACCCGCTATAAAAATGAAACCTAGGGCGACAACCGACGGCACGCTTAAGCAATTACTATTTCAAATAACGAATGACAAATACCAACTGCAATATTTGAGGTTTATTTGGAAATAACACGTCGTTTGGGGATTAATCTTCATGGGAAGGTTGGGTTTAATCAAAAGTTATTCGAGTAATGGTTATCGCGGTTATATTTTCATGAGGTATTCACAGTGTTGCAAGCTTTATATTCCTCTGCTACGTATTTTGGTTCAATACTCACTGAAAAGTTGAACAGTCGAAGTTTCTACGTGCAGGGGAACCTTCCAACGCCTAATCGCGGTTTAGGCAAAACGTCTAAACAGCTCCTGCAGCTGTCAAAGTGTCTTAATAGCCCAATGAACTTTACATACATCGTTCGTCTCGATTAATCGTACCAGTGTCCCTAAATTAAACCATTCTGTTGTCGCCGAAATGACATAGGATCGAACGGGAAGTACAGATCCCGACAAATCCCCTCGAATTTCAAGCGTTTCCATGCGCGGAACGCCGGCACAACTAATTAGCGCCACTTTCCACGCTCGCTAGCCGTCGAACGAGAGCTCTTCGGATTCGTTAGAGAGTAAACGCACTTTCCATCTTAGCGTGCGCATAAATCGTTGGCTTTTTCCCCTGACCCGCGTAATTTGTGAGTTCGATAAGCGCCGGTATAAATCTCGGCTTTTTTCTCCCCCCTTGCAACCCTGCAAACTCTTTTTTTTTCCTGCATGCACGCCGCGCGGGCGGTAGTTTCTTGCGCGGTGCCGCGAGTAGGATGACGTATTGTCGCGAGAAGTTACCCCCTTGATTTATCCGCCCTTAAGTAGCACGCCGCTGCACCATTAAATTTTCTTTCCGGATTCGATCTATCCCGCTCTCCCTCCGTCACGTACCGCAGCTTCTTCGCGACTATCCCGCAACGGTTATCGATAATCCTTCCTTCCGCTGGCCGACAGAATGCCTTCGAGTTCGATTTCGCCGAATTTCTGCGGCGTCCTAGAATTATAGCCGCCCGTTCAGCGTCATTAATTCTCCGACCGGTTCTCAACGCTCGAAGAATCGCGCTTACCTCTGTCGCAACGATAAAAGCTCCGGGACTTTAATTTCTCACAATCTCGATATCGCGGCCGATATAAATACCGATAAACTTTGACGAAAGTTCGCGGTATTTATCCAGCTAATGCTCGGTCACTGGTTGACGTAACGGCGCAATCGGAAATCGCTTTCCTTTATTTTATTTTCGTCCGCGCGCGATTAGCGTACGTCCCGGCAAACACGGGGACGAATTTAGGCGAGGTTAATTCTTTAGTAAATACTCAGCGGAATCTGTGTTTACGCTGCGAGCAGCTCGCTTCCCGTTGTCAAGGGTATCCATCGGCCAGCGAAAACGTTTCGAGAGCCACAGATAGTTGATTCTCGCCGGAATGGGCGCTAAAATTACACGACCCCCTATCGCCAGCGCTCGAGCTCCTTAAACCAATTCAATTGCCACATCTTTCTCGGCGCGGCTCGCTCGTTGCTCGCCTTGACTCGCGAATGGCTCTGTTTCTAAATAAGCGGACTAGGAATCCGCGTGTATATTTCTCAGAAAGAGTTTCCGAGGGCACTGTGGTTAGCGGGGGGGTTTTCAAAGCCAATATCCCCTTCTTCGGAAGTAAAGAAGCCGACGCTGTGTCGAAGAATACCCTTTGATACTCGGAAAACGCATGTTGCCTCAGTGGGTCATCGCGTTCTCCTTTTACCTCGATAATTCAGAAAGAAACACTTGCGCCGAAGTGCCCCGTTGTTAACAACGAAGCCGCCTGACGTTCGATTTCTTTGTTCACCAATACGGTGAAACAAGGAACACCCTAACGGCCAGGTCAACTTGCCTCCTGGGAGGCAAAAGCCGTCCCCACCATCGCCCGCCGTTGCCATGGCGCAAAGACGCCGCCGAGTCGAAGTAACAGTGAAAGTCGATGTGCGTGGCGTCCGAGCTTCCTTGTCTACGGAACTATCACGGTCTCCTTTTTAGCGTCGCGAGGTTTCTTTGACAACAACTCACTCTGCTCGAAAGAAAGGTTGGAAGGAGAAGCAGGCGCGTGAAGGTGCCCTACGCTGGACAGCGCTACTCTAACCGATCGGGTTCGCGTAAACAATCCACAGCAGCACCTGTAAATCTGCTTCCGATTTTGCAGTACGTTGGCATCGAAATAGACGAACCGTGGGGGAATAACGAGTTCACCGGGACGCGCTATAAATCGCCGGGCGACGTAAACAAAATAAAGTTCACTAGAATCGTAAGATAACCTGGATCACGGTCCCGCGGGAAATATATCGCTGCGAGTCGGAAGCGTGTCACCATTTACATACAGGGATTCGAAGCAGCGCGGTGATTCCCCGAAATCGTTATGACTCTTGACCGCCCCGCTCCGCGATGCTTGCAAAAAAGGTCCCGTGGATCCCGAACGCGTTCGTTCCAGGGGCTTGCCGACCGAGCATTTTCCGCGTTGCCTTTTGTCGAGCAGGAAATTGAACCTGGAGGATTAGGAATAATGAGGGCCGGCTGTGCCCCTTTGTGTTCCTTTCCATGGGTCTACCTGGCGGACGGGGGCGGCGGTGGTTTTTCGCTGGCTTTCCGTAGAATGTGGGCCACCAGAAAAACGCCACGGTGATTTAAGCAGCGGGCAATAACTCTGCTGCGACCTATGCTCGGTGTAATTACCGTTAGCTTGGCTGCGCCAGGATCCGGGACGGATTTCGTTGCTCCGCTCGGGTCATTGTTAGCCAGGGACACTTGTTTATGGTTAAGGTGCCCTAATGGTTTGCGCGTTTACGGCTGGCCTCTTGGGCCGATGGTGTGGTTTATAGTAGAGTCGTTTAAAGTCACTGGAAGAAATTGCTGATGATTGCAAAGGGACAGAGGTTTCGGTGTAGAAAAACGCGGGGAACTTGTGCGCCCTTGTTGAAGCTACAGGATGAGGGAGAGAGAGAGGTCGTATCGTGACGACCGCTGCATTCCGAGATAAGGAGGAATCGTGACTGGATTACGTATACGAGCTTTTATGTTTAAATGAAGGATGCCGGTCCCACGCTGGCGCATGTTGCATAATATATTCGGCTTTAAATGACGCGCGTACGTCGTGACGGATCGGTGCTCGAAATCTGTAATCCGATTCGATTACGAGCGTTTTAGAAACGTGACACGGATTCGTAGAGTCATCGCATTCACTGAAAATTGCCGGCGTCCCTCTCGAATTCGCTGGTTTTTAGTTGCCAGGCCCTTTCACGGCGCACTCCCGATTGTAGCATTACCCCTGTCGCTCGCGTAGGAAAAAAGAGAAGCGCGCCGTTTGTTTTCCGCTCCTTTCAATTCCTACGATCGACGCCGGGATCCCGCAAGTGTAACCGGCGACAATAGCCCCGGGACCGGAAGCGGGCGCCGACTAAACGGCATTTAAATGACAAAAAGGCGGTGTTTATTTGAAAAGAGGATATTAACGACACCCGGCCGCGCGGGGAAAAATGTGAAAGCCGCATTTTCACCTATTGTTACGCGACCGCCTTTCGGCCTCGCGTGTACGCCCGTAAAAGATAAGCGTCATTCGGATTTTAAACGCGTCCGCGTCCGTCGCAACGTTGCCTCGCGGTTGAAAACCGTGCCGGGGGTTTTCAGGGTCGCGCGTTGGAGGATTATTTCCGAGCGTGGCGAAACGTGTCTTTGCAGCGCGAGGCGTATCAGAGCGGGGAAAATCTATTGTTCGAGTGTTGCGAAACGTGGCTGTAGTTTTCTCTGGCTGCCTTTCACGTCTGAAAATCGATTGTATTTTAGAGGCTAGATCATCGACCCTCTGCTTGCATTTTTCTTTTAGTTCGCAAGTGTTGCGATTGCAGCTTATTATACGAAAATAATCGTTGTTAGGCGTGGATTAGAGGAGAATTGAGTTTGGCCGACTCCAGCGATCGAGGACACGAGTGTTCGGCGATCGGCGTGGCTGTGCAAAGAGAAGCCCGTGCGGGAGATACGCCCCCGAACAAAGAAATCGCCGCTTCGCCGTCTGCTCTTATCCTGCATTCACAGGGCACACGTGCACGCGCGTGCAAGCGTGCGTAAGCTCCTCTCCGTGGGCCCCCTTCGCGTTTCGCGTGGGGAACGGGCATCTGCGTCGCGCGACGCCGCTGACATAAAGGGAATAACTTATGCTGGCGGAACGAGGGCTGCACCCATCGCTGCCACCCCATGCTGGCCTCCCTCGTCGCTGAATCGTTAATAGAAACGAGATCTTCGCGGGGAGCCGCTCTCCACTCGTTCAATTTTCGCGACAGACGCGCTTGCTAAGCGGTTCCTTCGAGGGACAGAGCTGGGGGTGGCGAGCGGGCTAGGGGGATGTTCGGCGACGATAGATCGCTCATTGCCTTCGTTGTTCTTTGATCAGACCCCCAGGAAACCATTCTTTCACGCTTCACTTTCAACGCGAAGAAATAGCTTGTCACACTTCTTGAATTCGCTTTGCCGGTGGCTTCTTTCTCCGGATGGAATGCAACGTTTAAACGAACGTTCCGACTCTGTGGCGTCAGCGTAAACTGATCTCCATAAATTAATTCTTACAAGTAAACATTCACTTATAGTTTCCCGAATTGGAATATATTTCTTGAAAGTACTCATAGTAACTAAGAAATCCTGAAAATTATATCTGCAATGGACAGATATAAAGAAAAGAAAAACGGCAAAATCCTTATTTAAGAATAATTGGCTAAAACCTGCAATTGTTTTTTTTTTAGATAACTTTATAAGGAAAGATCGGAGAATTTTTTAAATAGACGACATCAAAGTTAATATGGGGAAACATGACGAAAACGCTTACACTTTTATTCGAACACGGTAGAGCAGTCAATGTGAAGATCGTTGAATTGGTATCTTGCCCTAGGGGCCTAGATAAGGCCCCTGGAGCGAAAAAAATCAGGTTAGCATGGATTTTGAAGTAAATTGGTGCGAGGGAACTGAAAAAAATATTTAAAAAATTCTTCGGCTTTTCCTTTTTAAGTTATCTAAAAAAAAAAAAAACGATTTTTTATAAAGAGAAGTACCTTAGGATTTTTTTTTACATAAAAACGTCATATTCGGATTCTGCACCATAAAAAAGATACAGATGCCAGGTTTTACCCAATTATTTTGAAATAAGAGGATTTTGCGGGTTTTCGCGTACGCCTCAATCACATGGTGACCATAGGTCCATTGCAGATAAAACTTTCAGAATTTCTTAGTTACTATGAGTACTTTCAAGAAATATATTCCAAATCGGGGAACTCCATTTACCATAAGTGAATATTTACTTGTTAGTTTTATGTTCTTAAGGTTAGTCTTTATTCTAATTTTACTATCTCTATATGTATTATATTTTCCATTCGAAAAGTAATAAATTCGTAATAATAATAATATTAATATCTATGCTATCCAAATAGGAGTCGAACTCTGTTTAAAACCCTCGCAACTTTGATTTGGTGCTTGGAAGGGAACTCTTCGATCCTCAAATCATTACCAATTGGTTTTTACATGTCGTAGTTTCACAAGTATCGCGGCGTAGCCCGAGACGATCGTCGAGCCAGCGCAATTTTCGTTTTTCAAATGTATGCATCTTCTCCTTGCGCTCGAAAGGCTTTCGTTCGTAGTTGTTCCTCTCGAGCGAGCTTAATCGACGAAAAATATCTCGCTGTCCGTCGGAGTGTAACGTTTTAATTGCGCTCGAATCCAGCGGTTGAGGGAAAATTTCTTTTCCACTCCGGCGTGGAAGGAAGCTGGCGGCGGAGAGCGCCGCGACTTTTTCTCCCGAGCAGCGACGCGATAATTGCACATCGAACGCTGTCACGTCGACCGGGGCGGCATCGATAGCTGTCCTCGGCAGCCGCGCGACCATCTAGCGTGCCGAAGCAGGCCGTTTCGCAGCCGATGACGCACGCATATTTCTTTGCACGTGCAGCCGATGCGTCGCGTCGTTTCCGCGTATCACGGCGAAACGCGGCACGTGTACGCGCTGTGCAATTTATCGCGCGCTGTTTCCCGTGTCGAACGGTCGAAATAAATTGCGATTCGCCAAGAATCGTGTCGCGCGGCGACGGTGAACAGGTTGGTCGAGTCCTCGCTCGCACGCTACTCCTCTGCGCATATTCGTCCGAAGCTGTTCCTTATCGGACGTAGCGTCGATCCTCCATTAAAGCTAGACCGCAAGAAAGAGATCGTTGCCCCAACGATCTCGCGATCCGCCGTCTCCTGGATCAGTTTATCAGCTGTCGATGCTTCCAACTACCTACGTCTCGGATGCTCGCAGCGGTCCCGTCGAAGGCGACCCGAAGCCGATCGCGCCCCGTTCGATCGGAATCGGCGATAGAGGGCCGACGATCGTCCATCGTGTAACTAACATTCTAACACGAGCTTAAACGGCTTAACGACGGTTGTTTCGAGAAAAGGAAAGAGTGGAGCGGAGGTGCGCGCAGCCCGGCCGTGAGAGTGACGATAGCATCGATGATACGATCGGACATCTTGATCCCGAGGATGGACACCGGCGGAACGTATACTTCTCCGCCGGGAAAATAAAATTAGCCGGCCCTTAGCGGTCGTAAACGAGGGGCGAGTGTTTCCGAAGCACCAGCTTGATGAATATGCGTCGCGTTTAAATGGGCGCGCAGAACGGAACGATTCTTTATCGGCGTTTTATCGTGGCCGTGGCGCTCCTTCCGTCTAGCCTTCCGCGACAAATCAGACGACAAGCAAGCCACTCAATAACGGGTCACGACGTATAAACATGCATAAGTCCCTGTCGTAAAGCCAGGCGGGAAGGCGCGAAAAGTGAGCGCGTTAATGACTAACCCGATGCGGACGACCGTAGTAAAAGGGAGTTTTAAAGCGGCAGAGAAAGAACGGCAGTTTATCCTAACGATCCGGCTGGCGAGATAATAACGCGTGACTGACAGTGTCCGTTCATCCCAGTCTTTCCTCTCGCTCCTTCTTTCCCCTCGCAGCTTACGCGTCCCCTGCTCGCGACAGCTTTCGCCCATCACTCGTCACGCACCTTGTCTCTTCGTTTTTCCAAATCATTCCCGCTCCCGCTGTAGTTACATCATTCTCTAGCTACTTAATTTGCAGGCGATTTATAATTCACCATCGCTTCTCGTCCACGGTCGAACTTCCGCTCAGAAGGAATCCCTAATTTCACCTCGATTCTTAATTCGAAGGCGGACTCTTCCATCCAGCTGCTTTCTCATTTTCAGCCGATATCCTCTGCTATAACAGTCTCCCAGCGTTTCCCAGCGTCGTTTCTGCTTCCTCTGCCGTCGCAGCCACGCCGCGTTCCCTCGTTCCTCGACAGCCGTTCTTCCGTGTGCACGCGTCCGCTCGTAATGCATACGTGTGCACGCGGCGTGTGCATGTGCACGCAGAGTGCAAGGTCCTAGCATTGACTCCGGACACGCCATTCGAGTAAATTGCACAAGCCGCGGCTCTCGTTCACCGACTCTAGCTTCTGGCTGACTTAACGCGCGTGTTCGCTCGGCCGCCACGTGGACGATCAATCGTGTCACGCTCGTCACACGAAACTTTCGATTGCGCAACGAGATCGGAGGATCTCGGGCTTCTCCGCGTGGGTGTTCATTAGCGTTCAGAGTTCCACGGTTGATGTTTCGGGAACGTCTTCCTTTCGATTCGCTCGTCCGTGGATTAATCGTCCGTCTCCTCGGGATTTATTCGCATCCGGAGTGAAAAGCTGAAGCGTCTTTGGGTTCCGTTGAATGGCTGCGTTCAGCAACGCCCTGGTTCCGTGCGCCGATGCGATGTAGTATCATCTTCATCGCGGTCGTGGCTCCATTCAATCGAGCCGCTCTAGAATGCGTTCCATTTGACTCAGCGGCGTCATCCTTCCACCCTCGACGACCGGCACGGGGAACAATGTCCTCCTTGCTTGCTGCGAGCGGCCGAGTAAACGTTCGCCACGATCCACTGCGTTAATTACCCCGCTCCGTATTTTCCATGGTCGATGGGACGTGGCTGTTTGAAGGCTGTTTACGTGGTCGAATGATACGACGCGCGGTGGATAGTGCTCGCCGTGGAAGGAGTGGTTTATAATTCACCTCCTTAAGTGTTACGTGTCATTGTTATGGTTTTTCGCGCTTTTTTGTAGACTGTTATGTTTTTTTCTGTATATTTTCTGTTTATTTTATTTATACTTATATCTTTTTGCTATAAGCTAGACTTACTGTATTACATTGTTCAAATTTTGTATTCTAAAGGGTTCGTCGATTCAATAATAATAATAATAATAATAATAATAATAATAATTGGAAGCCGCTGTAGAGAAATTTCGAGTCGAAAGTCGAGTAGCTTTTCGCATGGACAGGTGATAGCAGGAACGAGTCCTGCGGTGGATTAAACCGTTTTCGTGGTTGTAATCCAGGTGGAAACGAGGCGAACGGCGATCCACAGGTTAATTAATAAACCAGACACACGAGAGCCGGCGCACTCGAGACGAGCCAGCCCTTTTCACGATCACGCGACGCGATAAACGCCGATCCTCGCGATCCGATCTCTCGACAGTTCGGTGACGATAGGCGAGGCGTGCAGCCGCCGATAAATTCAGGGATGAATCGCACTCCATTCTCGCATTTCCCAGCGCGACCCATGTAAACGCCCCTCCGCCCCGAACATACGGGACCGTTGAATCGGGCGGCGGGGCTTCCTCCGGCAACCTCGTCATCCACTTTTCCACGACCGAGCGAAACGAAATAACAGCACTCGAAACAGGCGTATTCAGCTGCACGCGAACAGATCGCGTCCACCTCGGACGACATATGCGACAATTTTGCCGACCGGCTGCCTCTCGTGCGTAAATAAACCAGCTGCTCGGGAATAAGGACACGCGCCCACACTGATAGCCGCTAGTTTTTCTTCGACAGTCTTTATTCTATGGAGAAAATTCGCTAGATCACTAAGGCAGTTGACCCAGTCGTCGATCGGTACCCAGTCGTCGATCATTTGAATTAATATTGAGATTTTATAAGGTTTTTGAACAATATTGTGTATAGGGTAACTCGGGGTAATATGCCACAGTTAACTTTGAAACGCGATATCTCACAAGTATAAGTAGATACAGGAATAAAGATAAAACCATACGAAAGTGTAACTAATTCTGTGTATTGACTAATAAGTAGAGATATGTAACTTTTATAGTTCAAACGTACAAATACAAAAGTCCTCGAAAGTGGCATATTACCCAGGTGGTGGGTGAATATGCCACAAGCTATGAAGTGCGAACTAATCACTCAAATTTTGGAGAATCAACAATATTTTAAACTATTTAAGCTATTAATAAATAAAAACAAACATTTTAACTCAATGAAATGTAATTTTTTTTTGAAAAAATAGCTACTTCTTACAAACTAAACAGCCTCTAATCTCTACGTCTCCTTTACCTTCGAATGGCTTCCTTTAAACTTTTTTCTGACCAAGCCGCACGGTTTGAAGTTCGTACATACTTCTTAGGCATGGTTCTGATCCAAAAAGCAACTCGATGGCTTTAAATAGAAAGAATTATAAAGATAAGAGTTTGTGGCATATTATACCGACAAACATGTGGCATATTACTCCAAACAGCCATAAAACGAAAGATAGAAAATCTCTCCACAAAATACATAGTTTTAACGGATGTTTGAGAGGTTATTAAATTCGTTTGTTAGTATACTGTATCATAATCTATTGATTTTATGTAGAACCGTTCACACAAATGTGTAATCTGCATTCTAGTCAGAGTGTGAAATTACATCAAGCCGATACTTTTATAACTTACCAGGATTTACTGAAAATAAAAGAAATCAAAAGCCAAAATCTGTTGTCGTCTTAGCAGGTACACTAAATTGAACGGAACTAGTGCAAATATAACGCAATCTGTTCATTATTTAAAAAATTATTGAGAAGTGGCATATTACCTACGGTGGCATATTACCCCGAGTTACCCTAGGACAAAATTGCAAATTAATATTTAAGAGTCTTTACCTACATATATCATCACAATATTGTTCAAAAACCTTATAAAATCTCAATATTTAAGTGATCGACGACTACGTCTAAACCGATCGACAAGTGGGTCAACCACCTTATTCCTAATTAGGAATCTCTTTAAACACTTCATCCTATCAGCCGTAAACCGAGAAAGCAGATAAAATCAAGTCTCCCGTCTACGCTCCAAGGACCTCCGTTTCATTGCCAAGCTGTGGCCGGAGAATTTGACAGGAATCAGCTGTAGGCGTTCGCTCCACGGATCGATAGAGCGTGGAAGAGAAACCGTGAACCTTGAACGAGGCAGTCTGCCGGCGTAGCCTTGGTCTCGCGGTACCGGTCGTCGAAACGCGCCCGTCTGGCTGATTTTCGGCCAGACTCGGGAGCAGGCAAAAGCCGCAGGCCAGCAGCCAGCTGCCAGGCAGGTGATGGTGCAGCTGCCTGCGAGAGAGCACGTCCTCTCTCAGTAGCCATCTCTCATCGACGAGATCCCCTCTCGTTCCTGGACCAGTCGCTGGGGATCGATGCTCGGTGGTTCCTCCTCTCGAAAAGGCAGCGACGAAAATCGAGCTGGCCGCGCGGCCCAGAGCCGAATAATTCGCGGCCCGTTCCCACCAACTTCGCTTCTCTGCAACTATCCAGAAACACTTTGCGGTTCCAGCGGCTTTTCTGCCGGCAGAGGAAGCTTTTCCAGCTCTCGAGAGAGAGGCTAAGAGGACGCAGTCGGGCTTAGGCCAGCAAACAGGCGATATCCCGGGATGGAGCATGTAGCTATCGTTTCAGTCTATTATCGATTCCCTTCACAGTCGACCTGGGGCTCTATATAAAATATTTAAATATTAGAAACTAGGTGGCACGGTTACAGGATACGCTTCGAGTAGATTCTGCTGGATTCCGCGAGGCTGGTAAACGTTACGTAACAGGAATACCCATTAGCTCGCATTATGTCGTCATAAATGTCCGGGTAGAGTGTCTGTATTTTGGTCCGCGTTGCAGCTGATCGATACGTGAGAATTCTGCGACCAGCTTCGGTAGTTAATTCGAGGAATCTGGGGCTTATTGTCGGTAGACGTGGCGAGTCGGAGCCTCTGTCTGGGTCGAATATCGGCGATCGATGTCCTCGAGCCCACTGTTTGAATGGAGTTCTAGAGATGGGGAAGCGGGTATCGGGAAATAAAAACGAAAAAATTAATTCGCCGAGACACTTCTACGCGTATTCGCCCGGAAAAGGTGGCCGCGGGGATGGCTTTTAAGTTACGAGAAAGTCGCCAGATGGGCAGGTGATATCGCAGCTGCCTCTAGCAGAGTGGTGGCCAGCTTATCTCGATGCGATATAACGTGCCGAACAATGTTTTGCCCCTTTCGGCTGGCAGGAAGCTGCCTTTTCCTCCGTCGTTTCACGGATTCCATTAGATTCGATTCGGTGTTTCTCGAAACCCCGCTGAAGGCTCCGGCTAGAGCGCACCGCGAGCTGATAGACGGAAAAGCAACGGGCCACCTTTTGCATACACAATCTGGAAACTTGTCATGCTCCAGATACGCGCGCGCCTTCATCCTACTAAACTGGATATTTCAACTGGATGAAAGCAATATTGTGGGTCGAAAGTGGAAACTGGCTCGCGCCACCAGTTCGATTCGATTCTCGATGGAATTCTCCCTCGTCCTTCTCCACCGCGATTCCGCACAAAGCAAATTATTCGCAGGTCAGATTTCCGCTGTGAAATCGATTGTTTCGGGATCTCAGCAGCCGTGAAATTTTCAACAGTTCCTGGGGTCTTGAATGCTTACCCTGTAGAAGGAATAATTTCGCATGTTTGCCTTGACGAAGGAGGATAGTTGTTCAGCAATGGAGCGCTGGAAATTCTAGTTATGAAATATGTAGACCATATTAACCGTCACGGTATCAAGCCGCGCTTTCAAGCTTGTTATTAAACGCAACAAAGAGGGCACTAAAGAGGAAATTCGAGTAAAAATTTCCTCAAGCTCCTTCGCCTCGAGGATTTTCATCCCTGAGGTAGAGAAAAGAGAAGCTCGGTGGCTTCTTGCTTCCAATTACTATTATACCAAGCAGAAACGCGGTGTTCCAGTGGCGAGGCATCTTGGTTTCGCACGGAACACATAGAATCCAAAATATCACGGAGCAGAGTTGAAAGTGAGAATGTGGAACGCTAGCCGCAGACCTCCTTACCTCATATCCCTTAAGAATCTCTAAAAAGAACTATTCCTTTATCCAACTCGTCCCTAACTGTCTTCGCAATGGGAATCCACTTTCTCAGACGTGGAACAGCGAAGAAAGGAATACGCGGCGTAAGTGGCACAAGGATCAAAGTCTAATGACGCCGAGATAAAATTAGAGAGTAACTAATGTGTCGTAGCCCAAGAATGGCATTCCTTCGATTGCCTTGTGCAACCAATGTTATTAATCTTTCGCGTGAAACAGAAGCACACTACCACAGAATTATCACAAGCTTTAGCAACTACTTACCACCACCGGGAACATTTAAACACACCCAAATCAACGATGAAAGGTTCTCTGGATCGAAATGAGCGATCGACACCGCGAAAAACGAATTATTCGCGGGCCCTGTTTTTTTTTCGTTGTTGGCGCGAGACGAATCGAAGCAGGAGAGTTTGTCGCGGCTCCGTAGCTGCCTGGAAATGATATTTTATCGTCACCCCGGGCCCGGAGTTAAACCACCTACATGACAGGAAGCCGGCGGAGCATGTGTTTGCGGGTATTTCCGGTGCGACGTGGTCTCCCCCTGCGTGCTGCACGGCCCGCCGCACCCCTCGTGACTTTTGACTCGGCGCTGCAGCGCGCTGGCAGCTGCAGCAAAGAAAAATTGTTGCCAGCCCGCCGTCGCCTCGTCGTTTTCCCTCTTTCTCTATCGGGCCGCGTCTGCTAAATAATAATTGGCCCGGGGCACCGAGAGCGAGACGCGTCCCGACGCCGTCTGATTACCCTTTGATAGCGTGGGATTCAATCTGGCTAAAAACGAGACAGAATGCACCGGGGGACGAATGATCAAGAGCAGTCTTCTTTCAGACTCGAAGGTGTGGTGTGCTTTCATTATGGAACTAAGTAGCTTTTTGCGGAGTTTAATACTGTTCTGTTGTTGGTTTCTTGGTGTTTGTGGCGAGATTTTAAGGCACTTTCACGAAGAAACCTGGGGGTTTGTGAACTTTTTTAAAGCAAGTTTCTCCCACTGAGAATACGTATACTGTTTTAAAATGCAAGCTTCTTTGAAATGGGAATGTCACTTTTTGGCGGGAGCTTAGTTTTTCGAACGTATGCACCTCGTTAAGAGCATCTGCGTTCCCCTAATGTGATTTTCGAGGAAGTTTCCTGGTCTCCCTTTTCCACCGTGGACACGAAAAAGTGGTTGGGGCCCTTGGTACTTTCGTCCTCGAAAAATGTAGATTCTGTAACGAGTTTGCATAGC
This sequence comes from Andrena minutula, assembly GCA_929113495.1. Lineage (NCBI taxonomy): Eukaryota > Metazoa > Arthropoda > Insecta > Hymenoptera > Andrenidae > Andrena > Andrena minutula. The sequence continues at coordinate 39,013,369 of OV815996.1, read as the reverse complement.
CTTCCCTGAGCTTTCGAGTGGTATATTGCATCATAAATCGAATCAGGTCTTCCGATGAGGGAAAAGAAAGAGTAATGGGGGATTAGGAGGATGGGAAGGTTGTTTTTTTCCCTCGCTAACAGATTCATTTCGTTGATCTGGATCGCTGGTGGAACAAACAGGCTCGAGCCACGGTGTTTTAATCTCTCATGATCGGAAAAATGCAATTTCACGGTCGTCTCTTTCCTCTTCTCATCGAACACGGTTAAATCGTTGGTTTAATAGAGGCGCTCATATGGCCGCGCGACAGTTTTTCAGTTTTCCAGCGAGCTGTGTACACCGGGCCGTAGGGGGTGGCGCGAGGGTGGCAGGGGAATTTGTCGAAATTGTATTCCCGTGTAAAACGAGGTGGCTTGATTCCCGCGGCACCGCTGCCGGGATGGAAAAGTGCAAAGGGCAATATTTATCTTTTACATCGATAACCGCGGCACTCGATATCTAATTCCAATAATCCTTCAAATATGTGCCGCTTATATCATCGCACTTTTTTTTTAATCTTCAATCTTTTCCACCCTGGCTGCAGCTATTTTCCCAGCGAACCGTAATTCTCTTCAATCCGCGCGGAATATTAAATAGGGTAAACCCGGGTGACGCGGTCGGGTCGGAGAGTTGGTCGAGTCGCTATATTTCAGACACTGTACGTAGAAATGCGTTAAAGTACAGACCGATTCCTTCTCTAGAAGCCAAACAGTTGAATGAATAGTGTCTTTTCGCTTCTTTCTGTGTTTTTTTGGATTTATAGGCTTTAAAATGTAAATTGGGGTTACATTTAACCTCTTTTGTCAAACAGCGGTTGTACAGAATCGTATTTAAAATATACTTCTATGTTTATTTTCGTTTAATATTTGGGATAATAAGATAGTAGAGACATTGAGGAGCAATGCAGTTAAAGTATTTGGCCATGTTAACTCTTCCTTTCAAAGCTAACAAGAAGACTATCTCTCGCTCGAAAAAGGAGAGATGGTAGAGTTACGATTTTTTTATTATTTTTGTTTATCTTTTACTTTTTATTATTATTTTCGTTTATTTAGTTTATTTACTCACTTCTGTATTCATTTGCCTTGCTAATCGCCAGTAGATAGTTCACTTTTTGATTGACGTGTTCTTTACTTGTTTAGCGTAAACAAATTAAATATCAATAAATATGTAGTTGTATTCACTCATAAATAATTTTGGTTTATCCTTTGTTAACTTTCAATGAATATTATAATTTTGTCAGTGGTCTCTGCCAACGACGAAAACCATTTCTCCCGGCACCCCGGGAGAGGTGGTCAGATGTCATGACTTCAGCTTTCAACCCAATTTACAGTAAATATTGCCTTGAAGCAAATATCGACCAGTTTTTCTGAATCAGCATAAAATTCTGAACATATAGGTTTATTCGGATAAAATAAGTCATGTCTGTATTAGTTTTAATAGCCATTTGTCTACTGTTTACCTCAGTCTTCTTCCAACCGACTCGGGTGTCGTTTGCAGTGCTTGAACGCCGCGACATATTTATCAGTAGCTCATGCAATGTTATATTATTTTCTTACTTTCCTTGAGAATGATTCAAATAAGAACCGAAACGTCGGAATATTATATAATAATTTGTGAAATAGCTTTGATCTTTTATTTTATTTGTAATTAAATAAAATAATTCTTTATTTATGACCGAATCAGTGCGCCAACACCAGTTTTATATATGAGTTACCGTCGAAATATTTTCTAATAACCATTTTATATTAGGTCGACCGCGTCACCCGGGTTTACCCTACTCAACGCGCAACGGTGCGAGCTCATTTTATTTTACCATCTGTGCCCGTTGCTTTGCACAAGTCTGTCTCTCGAGGCTTCGGCGAGATCGCTAGAAATTTACGGAAATCGAGGCTCGAGTTGCAAACATCAATTTCACTCGGAATCGATGAAAGTTCAACGTCGGCTCCTCGAAGTCGAGTGGAGCCAGGCGTGGTCCGTGGAAAATTCCAGTTAAATCCGAGTTGCCGTAAAGCGCAGCGTGTTGCAGTTGCATATTTCGCGGCGAAAGACGTTGCACGGCTAGCCGGGCGAAGGTTGAGCGCGTTGTGTAGGCGATTATCGAGGCTGCCCTCCGAAACAGCACGCCCAGACGGAAATACTTGGTCGCTGGAGGATATCCCCGGGATTCAGGCGGGACAAAGAGGGACAATGAATTTGGAGGTTTGGCCGAAGGGGGCTGAAATCGGCTTTAGAGACGGTGTGTAGTGTTTGCGCGGGTTACCGACTGCATCCCTCTGCACACAATTCCGCCACCCTCGCGCCGGCTCGGGGCACACGGAAAGGTGAGGGTCGTGAGAGAGTGCTTCGACGTGTCTCTCGTTCGAACACATTTCCACCATGATCGATACCATCCCCGTGAATCAGAACTCGCAACACTTTCGCGGCGACGCTAGAAATGTTGCACTTCGGCAGAACTCTGTTGTTTATTTCCTTCGTGGTAGAGAGGACGGGGGAGTTTGCAGATGGAATTTATAATTTCTGCATTGATTCAATTTTGGAACGTTCAATTATTTTATGTGTAGGGGTAGAAGCTTTTACGGTAGTGGTACCTTTATGGTTTGATTAGAGATATCATCTTTATCTTGACTCATGTGACTGTATTTGGTGGCTTAATTGGACCATTACATCTGATATTCTAAAGAAACTTGTATCGCGATGTCCTCGGCGCGATTTCTGAATCGAGCCTCTATTTTAAGCCGCAGCCGTGGCGATCCGTGGTCGCGAAAATTTGCATCTTTTCTGTGGCCTCTCCTTAAATCACCCGTTATCCCAGGATCTACCTGGTCGCCGGAGCCCTGACCGGTCCGGGTTCCGAGAAAATCGAGCCTCGTCTAGTGAAAATACAATCGATTCACTTTTACCTCGCCGCTGTTGTTCCATTATCGTTCTTTCCGCGATATCGAACCTGTCTTTCCCAACCGGGTCCGAGGGAGTGGAAATCCCATCGAGCCGAGGAAAGTGAAGGATGCCTTGCAGCGTCGAGGTTGTCGCTTTGCGGCAATCGAGCTTAGGATCTGCGCCTCCGCCTAACAGGAAACTGAACGGTTCGAGTTGTGTCAGCCGTTCGCTCGAATTCATTCGCTCCTCTCCAACGCTTCCAGAAACTACAAACTCGGGGAACTCAGGCTCCACGAAGAAATCCGAAATGTTCAAACGGTCGCAGATGTTAAAGGATTTGGGTAATCAGTAGAAGTCCAGCTTTAGCGTTCAGACAGATCTGAGAGAAATCTCTGCGGCAACGGGTGAAAGTTCACCGTCCTTGCGTCACCTCTACTCTTTGCCTCGTAATTGGACATCCCGCCAGTCGCAAGTGCATCGGCGGCCGGGGAAAAGAAGGCGAAACGATTGGTAGCCTTCTAACTCCTAGTGCCGCGTGCTGGACGTTCAATTGACTATTACCCGGCGACCTACCTGCCGGGACAACCTTGACGCATTTCAATGGGCAAGCTGCGGCAACCAGTTTCTGCGATAATGCTCCGACAGACTCCATAATCTCGCCGTAAAAGGAACAAAGCAATGGTGTCAAGTCTGTCGGCGACACGTCGCGTTTCGCTCGCCTCGTCTGGCAGGTGCGCGCATCGCTCGTGCACAGCGAATCGCCAGTTGGCTAGTCCTTTTCCCTCGACCGCAGGTGCAACTGCGACCATCCTGCGCGCAGATGCGCCGTCGATGCAATTTTCTCTCCCTTCCCTCGGACTGACACCGTGGCTCCTTTCGAGGGAGATGCAAAAAGAAGGAGCCTCCTCGGGTCAGCCCTTTTGTCCGTTTTATTAATCGACGGCAGAATTATGGGCGAATAAATCTGCAAATCTGCAAGGTGTAAAGAAGACGTGGATGCTTCTTTCTTGATTGCTCTGATAATCCTGGTGGTTCATCTACTCTCGCTATTTTCTACTCGAGTATAAATACAGGGTACTGGAGAGTCGGTATTCATCTAAATTGAGTCGGAGACGATTTAATCTCGAAGACACCTTCGAATGTTATCGATCCTTTGTGTTTCCAATTTCGATAGAAAGACTTTCGAAGCTTCGCGATCATCACGAAGCTACCGCGTCGGCCTAATCTTTCTGCAAGTTGGAAACTAAGGAAATTCAGGGAACCGCCGCGCCACCCCGACTGAATATTTATTCCGTAGGATTGGAGGGCAACTTTCGTGCAGGAGTTGGTAGTTACCGGTGCACGCGAGTGTTCAGCAATCTCCGGAGTCCGGTGCAGCCGGTTCGCGAAAGTAATTAAAATCGCATAGGACACTGGGGCTTACTTCTCGCGGCGGACAACGTAAATGGGCAGAGTCCGCCGCGACAACTCGCTGCCCCGGGAGGAAAGCCTCGATTCGAGTTCGTCCTCGTGGGCGTGCGTCAGAAACTTCATCTTCTTCTATCGCTGGGACGTTAAGAAGTCGAGGTAACTTACAGAGGACTCTTCCAAAGCTCCTACACGGAACAATCACGATCCCCATCGCCACAAGAAAGATTCTCTATTTTTCACCTTGACTTATTGGCCATTAAGTCAGAATAAAAGTTCTATCCAGAATAATCGGAGATTCTTGAGTATACATATTCGACAAAATCGATCGCAAAACACGCGAAATGACGAAGCTCTCGCGTGGCCTGCGTGTGTGGAATGAAGTAGCTTCTGCCACGAAAGGTCAGGCAAGAGGATAAAGGGAGCGCGGGAAATTCGGGACGGAAAGTTCGTTTGTTCCCAAGCATCGAGGGACGACTTACGTTTCGACGGGCTTTCGTTAGATTCCGGCTGGTCGTTCCGCCGGGGCGTAATAAAGCCCCGAACTGCTTCCAGCCTCGCACTTGCGCGATCGTGGAGGTTATTTGCGGACAGTGGGAGCACAACAGAGTGCGGAGGAGCGAGCAGGCTATAGAGGCGGCACTATATCCACGGTATCTGCTGGCTCTGGGCGCCGTTCTACACGGGGTGCGACGAAAATCGCGCCGAGGCCGGGCTGCGGACTGGTTCCCCGCGGAACAAATAAGTCGAAATTACAGAGTTTGCGAATCGACCGGTTGCAGACTGGTTTCCATCTCCAGGAACTAAGTAGAGATCGAGCAGAGCTGCTGATTCACTGGCTTCCAAGCTCGTTCTTTTAGCAGAAGTGCAATGCTCCGCGAGGGACAGTGTACTCGGCGATTAATGGCGTAAAAAGACGAGGGCTCGAACATTCGAGCGAAGGGCTTACTCCTTCGGACTACAGCTGATCCGTTACTCGGTGCAGATTCTGCTCCGTCGAGCCAATGAATACCATTGCTGAATGTAAAGGAAGGGAATTAAAACGGGCATCTGTGGATTTGTTTCGCGAGAATATCGTGCCTCTTTCAGCCACGGTTTTTATAATATTCCTGGAGACTTGATTCTATATTTTCGATTTATTTTTCCGCGCTTCTGTTGGAGGATCACCCTGTGTATACGTGGAGAGAAAAGCGACCCGCGTTGGGAGCAATACCGTGACGGCCACTGGCCTTCTTCGCCGTTCTTTATTCTTCCTCGACGAGTCGCGTCTTCCCGATCTCTTTTACCCTCCCCCTTAACCGCCCTCTCTTTCTCTCTCTCTCTCTCTCTTCCCCGTTCTCGTCCGCCTCTCTGTTCCCGCCGTTCTCTCGTTGCTCTCGTTCGAGCAGCTCTTTTTCCTCGTGCCTGTGCGCGTCTCCCTACTGTGTTATAAACATCCGAGGGTTCTATGGGTCAGTTACTCCTCCGTGGCTGTTCATCGCGAGCTATCACCGGGATCTCACGTCCGCGAGCTTGTATTTTATTTCCTCGAAGGGCCCCGAGGGGGGTGGCCGAGCGCCGTTCCTGGAGGGAGCTTTATTAAAGGAATCGAGCGCCACTTTGTCCGCGATCCTCCGTGGAATGTAAATCCGCATTCAATGCGGCTTGAATTATTTTGATTGCGGTATTTCAATGGAATTGGGACGCGGGGGGTAGCGAATAAGCGATCAAACTGATATCGAGTAGGACAGGTAATTATTAGTGTATTTGCAGGAATTCTTAGAGTTCTCGATGGCATTGGGTATTTAGCAGCAAGATTGTAGCGAAGAATATCTCTAGATCTAATCCTCTATTCGCTCTAATCACTTCGAGGTTCCCCGCCTAATTATCTCCATTTTTCTATTCACTGACCATAATTTAGCAAGCTCCATTCATAGAGGCGAAACCGTGGGTTAACCTGACTCGGTGGATATCGCCGTGATGCAATATTTCGACCCGTTTGCAAAGGGAAACCACAAATTTCGCGCGGCATTGAATGCGCGTTAATACCCTCCGCTCGCTGGCTTCAGCTGCTCTATGAAGCCGAACTTTTTTGCCAGTTCACACGGATCGAGTTCTCGGTTAAAAATGCTTCAACCTCGACACAATTCAATTGTACGCGATTCAGCGCGAATTATAATCCCTTTCGCAATATTCACTTGCGTCCAAACTACCGCGGCGCTGTTTTTACGTGTTCGTCTCTGTAAAATCCAAAACTGCCACTCTCTTCTGCCTATCCGTCTCTGCCTGTGAATAACAACCTTGCGAAACCACCGAAGTATACACGACACGTATCTTCCCTAGAAAAATAACTGTTGGATTCAGTAGAATCAGCCTGTATTTACACAGACTTTGCCTTTTTCTAGAAGCGTTCGATTTTCATTCTCACCCGCTGTTCTTCGATGATATTTACTGTATTATGACGAGCTTCCGACTGTTATTCGGCGCTCGTCGGCCACGGAGTAGAAGCGAGTACAGTGATAAGGGTCTAGACGAGAGGATCAAGGGAGGTGGAGGAAGATTTGGAGAAGAGACTCCGGGGGATGCACGAGAGTAGCTGTCGTGGAAGTTGTGACGAGAGAAGCGCGTGCACCAGGTAGTTTTCAGAAGTCAATGGCCCTGATTACCAAGTACCTGTGCAGGTACTTAGCTCGGTTACAGTCGCTGTTATACTCGCAACCGCGAGTCCTCGTGGTTGTTTCGTTTGCTTACCAGGGGAATCCGTCGCCTTTCGACTCTCGCTGCTACCCTTGCGTTTCGTGCGAGACAGGAATAGAGGCTTTCATTTACGCTGGAAGCGCGTTTCTTTCTCTAGGATTCGTGACGAGATTACTTGTAATATCTCACCTCGGCGGCCAAAGAGCAATGCGTTTCTGCAACGGACAAAACATAGTTGAAACGAGTAGACTGTCCATCTACGCACCGTAGGTACAATCCGCGTATCCGGATCGAATGTGAATTCTAATCGGTTCGTGGGACAAGGAGAGAGTCAATGTATGCGAACGCCAGCTAATCGGTTTACACGAAAAGGTATCCGCGGGCTGCTATCAACCGCCATAATTCAGTTTATGTTAATGCGTAGTTAATTGCGCGCTATTTGCCCTGGCGTGCGCGCCCGCTTTCGATATCCGCCACCGAAGATGATACCGCGTTCAGGGAGCCGGCGAAATTACCGATGCCCAGATACGACCCGATTTGCATTAAAATTTCGGCGTCTTTGTTCGACGCGCGGGTACACTCCGCAATACCCAGTTCGTCCGTACCCTAATTCAAATCGATTACTCGTTAGCCGAATATTCATGGAAGTTAATCGCGCGGAGCAAACATACGGAATAATCAAAACGCGGTCATCGAAGACCTAGCTTGTCAGTCTCTGCGCTCCAACTCGCGATTAGCCACTGTTCGATGAAATTGGAAAATCTCCAACGATCAAGATGCCCTCGGCTCCAGAAGCAGCCAATCCCCAACGATCAGATGTACCCTAATCGGTAGCAGGGACTGCTTATCAGCATCCCCAATAAGGTGTCTCCGCGGGCGCATTAATTAACCCGGCCAGCGTAACTATTCAACTATCCAAGCCGCGGATATTACAAATTTCTGGCTCGTCTGCCACCTCTAGCCGCGCGCAAAGTCGCCGAGGGGGTTGCTCCCTCGATCGATACAGGAAAACCACGGGCGAAGAGAGGCGAGAGAGCGCGCGTCCACCGGAGGCCTGCTTGAGACAAAGCGTGTTCGCGCCGTCCTCCTGGCCGAGGCTTGTCGCGATTTTCGACCGGTGATTAGCGGCCAAGGAGTGGCCGTTAACGAGCCGATAAAATATCGCGGCCGCCGGGAACAATGACGTTTATCGCGGCGACGATTATCGGCGATAATTTATTACGGGTCGATACGGTGCAACTGTGCGCCTCTGCCGTCGATATTTTATTTTCACCGCGGAGATTGCGATCGGCTTGCGGCGGGGGAGAGAAAAAGCCCGGGCGAACTGAAGGGGAGGGACTGGAAGACGTGCCAGTGAAAACGTGCGGCGGTAAGGGCGGAGAGGGAGCGGAAGGGGGAAGGGTGAAAAAATGGGGAGAAAAAGAAGGGACGAGCTGTTTCGCCCGGTGAATTCCAATCGGCAGAGGTGCTCGTCTCCCCTAGCGGAGGGATGCTAGGGAACGAGTGAAATGAACCGATGCACCGTGCAGAGGATGCGCCGATTGTTACGGTAATCCAGCTTCTGGAATACGCATTACGCGGCTAACAGTGTAACGCAATACTGTTACAACGCCCGCTCCAATTTGCAATTCATCGGCCGTCCACCGGGCTGCACAGAGCGATGCGAGCGCATAAGCATCCAGCGACGCCTTTCCAGTCTCCTCTGTACACGCTCCACCTATCCGATTAGCAATCGTTCTTTTCCCTTCGCCCCCTCCTCGGCCCCCTTCTGTCCCACTGCGCCCCGTATTTTCCCGTTCTCTCGAATCGTGGGAAACTGGTTGTCACGCCGTTGAGTCAAGTGTGATCGGACTGCTGGCTCGATGCTACTGATCTGATAGGCCAGGCTCCTGGAGGTCGACCAGACTTTGAACGATCGCTGCAGGTGGCTCGGACCTGCCAACTCGCGATGGTAATGAGAACGCCGCGACGTGGGGGACAGTCGCTGTTATGAACTTAATATGTATATCGGTCGATTTACTCGGTGGGCATTGCTGAAAAGATGGGAAGGGAATACTTGTTTCTCTTAATGAGAATCGCAACGGCTGGTACCGTTTTTTCCGTGACGTGTCGGGATAGCGACACGGAGTTGTTTATCATCGGTAGACGATCGCGATAGGAACTCGGCCAATCGGCGGGCGAGATGCGGTCGAGGCTTAATCAGGCTGTATGGCCACTGCCAACTGTTGGATGGGACGCGAGCGTCGTCCCATAACGGTTACACCGACACCACCTTGGGCCCCGCATCGCCGACGGCCGGATTATTAACCATAAGCATTGTCCATTAGTCTGCCCCGTGTCCTAGCCCCATCGACCATGCATCACGCGCAGGTTGCATTATGGCCGTGCGAGGCGCATTGTCAGGATTGCGCTTTCAGGGACGAAAAAGGACGGGAGTGCGCGGCCTGGGGGTCCAATTGGAAATACCTGCTCGTCCACTAGATACCCAGGCTGCTGGAATTTATGGTGTCTACCATTGCGGCGCGGGGATCGCCACTGCGGAACGGTGGTAGGCTTCAGTTTAGGCTTTGAATATTGGGTAGCGATGGAGAAGTTGCATTGGGGATAGGAGGAAGTTTGAGGGATATTGAGTCCTCTGTCGTGGGATGATCGAGGTCCTATCAAGTAATTTCACTTTGGTTGTAGTTGGCAATGCTTTAACTTCGCAAGATCCCGAGGTCCTCGATACATCGTAATTTAGCCTGTAGGGTAGATGTCCCAATTACTGCCAGTGTCCCAATTACTGCCACTTTATTTATTTGATGTAATAAAAACGTAAAGTATAAAAAAGTGTACAAAATATGTTATTATTAAATGGAGATTCTGATTTACATAAAAATAAAACAAATAAAAACAATGAAAAAATCATACGGACAAGACGATTTGTGAGGTGACAGTTATAGGTACACTAGGATCGCTCGCGAATTTTAATTAATTATTAATAAATTCTTCATATTTAATTCATAAAACTATTTTTTTTTAATAAAAGAGATGCCAAATAATATTATGTTTCAAACTGAGACGATTTTTAGGTTAAACAACACGTGAAATGATTAAAGTTCAGTTATGATCTTAAGGTGGCAGTAATTGGGACATCTACCCTACATCATTTCCTAACAGAGACTAGCCTCAACACACTAGTAGCAGAGCCAGTGATTCCTACCACATTCAACTTCCCACAATCAGTAGCGACTATAGTCAGCATATTCTAAGAGAACTGTGCACCCAGCCTAACACCCCCACCTGCTCGTTACACGCTTTTATCCCCAAAACGTGACAACATTAACCAAATTCGATCTCTCGATTGTAACATGCCCAGTTTCCATTACACGCTGCATTAGGTGTTACAATTACATCCCCCGGAGGTGCATAGACGGCAGAGCGCGCGTGCACGAGGCGAGTAATCCGCGTCGGGGTGCCGCGGCTCCAGTGACGTCACTGGAACGTCCGCGGAAGGGGCGGGTCCCCTCGAATCGATGAGCGTCGCGACGCCGGGGGCGGCGACGTCGACGTCGACGACGAGTGTAACGAGCCGCCGCTCCCGACGCCGACGTCGACGTCGAGGGACGGGGCTCCCAGGCCTGGATCCTCGCGGCGTCTGACGACGGAAGCGGAGCTCCGCGTGGCCGCGGGGCTCTGAACGCGGAATTCGATTTGCGTTTCGTCGATGAGCGCATTCACCGGCCCCCCGCGCGTTGCCTGCGAAATTCGCCCACCCTCTCTCCGCCCCACCTATTATCATCAGCCCCGGCGGAGGTTCGTCTCGCCCGCGACCACGATTCCATGAAAAGTCTGCAATTAAACGGCGCGCCGCGGTTGGCGAAAAATGGCCACGGCACTCTCCCGTTTAACGCAACGTAGACACGCGTCGATCATTAGGGATCGACAGCTCATTGGAGCGCCCGCTCTCGCGATGGAATGACGCGGATAAAGCGAAATTAAAGGTGGACCGAAGGCCTGTTAATTTAGCGATGGATGTAATTGATCGTAATTGCTGGATGTTTAACAGGAGGGGGTGTGGTTCGATTGGAATAATTGCTGTCTCGACGACTCGTTTCGCGTGTGCTCTAGACGCGCAAATAGAGGGACGCAGAGTTTGGCGTAGCCGGTATCCACGAAATTTATCGGACGCTGATGGGTGCCGATCGATTATTGGCCGATCAAAGGGTTAACGTTGCTACTCAACGGCTCTATTCAATGTTTGTTACCGCGTCACAAGACAATCCCCTTCCAACCGGCACGCTGAGAGCCTCGGATCCAGCCGCCCGATAATCGCAGGTGCATAATGCGCCTAATTGGTAATTAAAGGTCTCGCCAGTAGCGTGCGCGTCGCGCCGCTGTGCATATAGCGTTGCTAGCTTCCTGGGGAAGATCATGAAGCACCGTTGCAACGTAATATCGATGATATTAGGCGATCCTCCCGGTGTCTCGAACCCGCTTTCAGAGTCGAGTCCGTCGATTGTTCTGGGATTCGGGCGAGCGGTAATTAAGTCGCTGATCCTCGGAGGTAGCTCGTCAGCTACAAAATTCCTTGGTGAAAATCTTTCATAGACATGGAGACTCTTGGTACCTTCACTGTTGCACTGCTCTCGATAAATCACGCGTTGTAAGGGAGAGTGGGGTAAATACGAACGCGGGGTAATCGCGAATTCGAAGTTACGGCATTTTAATAAATAAAAACGATGTTCCCTCTCCACTAGTTAATAGTTTAGGTCGTATAACACCAGGCAGAAAGTAATAAACACAGAACGCTTATGCTATTCGAGATAACACAATTTATTATTTTCATCATGTTTCAAGTAATATTTTGTCCATTTCAATTGCATGTAATTACTGTTGAATTAATGATACAATTGTTTTTCTTTTAAGTTGAAATAAAACACTTTTTTACCAATATTTTGTGACCAACGCGTTGCTTGAATTATGATTCTAACTTCTGAAATAAATTCTTTTTTATTTTTTGATGTCGTGGGGTAATGAGAAACAACTCGGATGAGGTAATCTCGAACCTTTGAGATTAGCAACGATAACCGATTTTTATGAAATTTTCATCATGTATAAAACTTGCTTAAATCTACAAAACGGATTTTTGAAATTTCATTACAGGCTCAGACAGAAAAAGTTTAAAAAACGACCTTTACTATTTTTTTCGATATTCAGACCACTTGCAATTTTTTTCTAATGCACAAGAAGAGGAATTTGAAAAATACATTAGGAATAGGTTGTAGCAACATTGTTTATGAGTTGACCATTGCAGGTCGCGCTTTCTGTGCGACTTCTGCGATATTTAACACTCTGTTCATAATTACCCCACGGCAGTCGAATAATCACGGACACCAAGGGTTTTTATTTTTCACTATAAAGTTGATTTTCATTATAATTTTTCAAAAAATCGCCACAGTACCTTATAGATGAATAGTTTAAGTATGTTTGTAAATAATAAACAAATGCATTTCTCATATAGTTTTCGTTTTGTTTGCTTTTTTGCTTAGATGTTCGTAATTCCCCCACTCTCCCTTATATCGTAATATCAATGAAACGCTTTAGTGCCTGAGCGCTGACGGAAAGCTGCTCGCTCGTCCACATATGCCACGTGATAATTCAAACAGAGCGCATAGATCCAGGGGTGACGGCGCGAATCAGGCTGCAGTCGCGGTCAGCGTTGTTCTTCTCGTTCGTTGCCAATCGCTCGGCGATTTCGAGAGGCGATCGAACCGAGGCGTGTGCACTGTCAGGGGGGACGATGTGACTGGCGTGGTTCCAAAAATCGGTGGCACACGCGCGGGGTAAGCAAGTCCTCTCGGTTTCGAGGTACAGGGGTGTCGCTGGCTCGTTTGCGACGAGCATAAATTTTCAGGCGAGCTTGCCTCGCTGTTTGCACGGCCGCTGGTTAATTCCCGCACGCGGCCTATCGATTGTATCGAATATTGTTCCAGCTATTTATCGCGATGCACGTCGCCGCGCACGTTGGATCGTAATCGATCCTGAATCTCGATCCCTGGACGCTGTTCCTCGCGTGTCATTCTGATTTATTGTTCCGATTTATCATCGGAACGTAGGATTTCCAAATAGATCTGTCTTCGTTCACGGTTCACTTCTTACCTTCGAACTCCCCGGCTGGCTAGAGAAACCATTGCAAATACACCTGCAGGCGTTCTTTCGACTCAACTACCCTCGCTCTAATCACTGATACCTACTTCGAGGGAAAACAGAGTCACACCTCGACACCTCGACTGAATTACACAAGTGGCAGAGACGGCTGGCTCCGCTCGGTTTGGCGAGAAAAGTGAGGCTTAATTAACACAGCTTAATGGGTTTGAAACGGAAGCTGCCCGCGCAACGGTGTCCCGCCTCCTCGCCAAAGGGTTTAATCTTTTATCAGCCTGGAAAAGTGACGTTTCCCCTGGAGAAGCTACCCTTCTCGCGGCAGACCGCACAGGACGAACAAAACGCGCGCTGTTGCGCGATTCCATTCAACATACGCCTCCTTACCCTCTCCTCGCCACTTTCTCCGTTTCTATCCCCCTAATTTCGGTCCGCGCACTTCGCCCGGCTGTTAATTCGCTATTTACACGCGCCACCGTTAATTTCGCCCGCCGGCAGCGTTTAATATCGTTTCGGGCGGTAATCCGCGCGGTTATTAAAAAAAAAAGGAGAAGAAGGGAGGAGGAATTCTGGCATTAAAGAGCGCGCCGGGGGTCGGGGTGGGCGGCGGGTGACCCTTCGAAATAAAAGCCGCGGGGAATAAGCGTTCATTTGCATGTACGTGAGCACGAATAAACACGCGAGGCCGTCGTGCGCATATTTCGTGGGACGAGGGGGTAGGCGGTGGTTCAGGGAACCTGCTGTAACGACGGAAGGGTCGTCGAGGTGGTGGCCCACCCTTTTCTAGGCCAGCCGAAATCGAAATCAATTTCTTCGGCGCCACCTGCGCGGATCGTTCTTCCTTTCCACTTGTGTTCTACGAGGTGTGTAAATAAAGTAATGAGACTGATTTTTTTTCAAGTTTTTATTCAAATATAATTACAATGCAATAGTGTCTCCTTCAAAATAGGTCCCTTGGGAAGCCACACAGCGCTGGAGACGGTCCTTCCAATCATCATAGCATTGCTGGAACTCGGATAGTGGAATAGCCTTCAGCTGGTCGGTTACAGCTGTTTTGATGTTTTCAAGTATCCCAAAATGAGTTCCCTTGAGGTGATTTTTCAATCAAGTCTGGTGAATACGATATTCACCAGACTTGAGCCCTTGTGACTTTTTCCTCTTCCCGAGATTGAAAAATCACCTCAAGGGAACTCATTTTGGGACACTTGAAAACATCAAAACAGCTGTAACCGACCAGCTGAAGGCTATTCCACTATCCGAGTTCCAGCAATGCTATGATGATTGGAAGGACCGTCTCCAGCGTTGTGTGGCTTCCCAAGGGACCTATTTTGAAGGAGACAATATTGCATTCTAATTATATTTGAATAAAAACTTGAAAAAAATCAGTCTCATTAATTTATTTACACACCTCGTATGTATGCTGCTAAAATTACGAGCGTTGATGTTACAAGGTTTAACCAAGCTCCTATCATCTCTTCTAAATATTTCCAAATATTTTTTAAATCGAGTTCCAAGGCTCCAAGCTCCGTTCCATACCAGCCACCCCGTGCCACCCCGTGCGCGATCCAAGCGAGGTGGTAATAACGACGCGGGTCACGATGCGGCAGTCCAGTCTGGATGGTAATGTGTGTATAAATCAGAGCGATATCTGAGCGGGCCGGCTTGTTTCACGTGCTCCAGCCGAGATGCATTGCACCCATGGCGGGTGGAGCAAGGGGGCTGCGGGGTTGCGGCCGCCGCTGTTTATGGTCGCTGAAGTGAGGAAACCCGTGGCCCTGGTCAAGCTCCAGCTCCTCGCGACGACCACCGAGCAGCGTTCAACCTTAATTGAAACCTACGTTCAATTAGAGCCGTCTTTAACGACCGTACACCTGCGGCCGGCCGGCCTTGTACACACCCTGCGAACTTCGGTTTCGATGCTGCGCTTGGATTGACATTGATTAGGGGGATGTGATCATGGATGGTGGAGTAACTTAGTGCAATATATACACTGTGGTTAAAGATTCTGTGGTGGAGCTTCTGGTTGAAATTAATTTCTTCCGAGTAAGAGGACTTCGTAGAGAATCATCCCCTGTTGCTTTGTACGCTTCCACGCAAGGAAGGGAGGATTATCTTGAAACTTCAATTTTTTGTGATCTCGAGGGTTCAAGCTTTCAAAGAATTATTCCAGAAATTGCAAAGGGATCTGAAAGTCCTTACAGATTCTCCTTTCCCGCCGTGTTTGCCAATCGAAGCTAGTGTTTTGACGGCGCACGCTCGTCAGCTTCCAAGCGCAGCATCTCGATGGCCCTGGCGCGTCAACCAAAGTCGGGCGTGTGCCTGACCACGACCACTGTCAGGCCCTAATTGAAGCGTACATTCAATTAGACGCGCCTTAACGATCGTCGACACACCTGTAGAGCATACGTGCCACGGTGCACGGTCGTTATCAATCACGATCGCAATCAGGGATCGTTTTTGCATTCCCAGAACACACGGGGCCGCACGAACCGTCGCGATTATCGTAAATCATACTCCCCTCTCGATTTTTCCTCCTTGCTCGGCGGCTTAATGGAAATTGCGAGTGCTAACCGTGCTTAGTCGATAGTCTGCGTTATTCTGCTCCTCTCGACTATTATATTCAATCTACACCGTCCGGAACGTTATCCGTCAAGTTTCTCGAGGCCTGGAAACGTCTGAAGCTCATTTCATTCCTACCCCCAAGGATATTATACTTTGATCTCTGGCTAAAAGCTTAATAAAATATCTTGCGCTTTATTTTTTCTCGAACAAATCCCTCCAATCCCAACGCCACTTCCAGTAATGATAATACCACCCGTCTCAACTCATGATTCATTCCTGCAAAATAAATCAATCTACTTTGAAAAGTAAGAGTAATCGCGGCACATCCACCGTGAACCAACAAACTTTGCGTTCAATTTTGCCCAGGGCGATCAGCGGTGATCGCGTGTGTCCAGAGGGGGGATCGGATGTGTCGCTGTTATTAGTGTCTGCTTCCACTGGATTTGCATAAACGCACGTTACAAGGGGGAACAGGTTTTACACTAATTCGCGCTAAGGATACGTTATCGGAATCGATACGATTGACGGTCGCTACGTGTAACTAAGTGGCGGTTTCGAGGCGTTTCCGCGCAAGAGTTCTTCATGCCGTGGCAGAGTTTATGCCAAACAAACCGGCCTGGTCGAATTAATTCTCCATCGACCATCGCTAGCACGAAAGAAGGATCACGCCTCTGGGCGAGACGGGGGAATCTCGGATGAGGGAAGCAAGGGAGAAATGAATTTCCAATGATTTTCGTTTTTATTCAGATGGTTTAGAATTCTCCTTTTGTTCTTTGAGCGTGCAGTCACCTGCGCCTCCGGAAGAGTTCATTCGAAAGTTACACAATCAAGAAATCGTAATCACCTACATTCTTACTGAATTTAAATTAGGGTAAAGGACCCAATTACTGCCACCTACCCAATTACTGTCACCCCAAGCTATCTTACGTAAAATAACGAATAAATCTTGTGAAATAATGAATAAAAAATTTAGCATACAATTGAAACTGTTATTTTTACGATATAAAACACAGGACTTAATTTTTTCTTCGTTAATTTGTATGAAACGATACAAAATTTTAAGCGAAAGAGAAAACAAGGCGGTAAAGAAAATGCTGTGATTGTAATATTTAAACTATTAACACAACAAAATATAATGTTCTAAATAATATAAGCATCATAGATAATAATAAAGATCCGAATTCAACGATTCATTTAGTTTTTTACTTATTAATTCGGTGACAGTGATTGGTACAAGCGTTTCAATCATGTTGGTAGTAATACCTAATACTGTTTATGTCATTTATGTGCATGACACGAAGTAACCTTAAAATGACATAAATGACATAAACACATTTATGTGCATGACACGAAGTAACCTTAAAATGACATAAACAGTATTAGATTAGCTGGCAGTAATTGGAGTGTCAGTAATTCAGTCAAACACATTTTAATGGTGTCAGTAATAGATCCCGAAATATATTTTTGATATTGATGATTTTATAACATAAAAATCAAAGTGTAAGGTTCAGCAAATTTTTTTCATCAAGTAAACATATTAAACAATAATATATAACAAGGACAACATTATACGTTTAGTCTATATGTACCAAACTATAAGATAATATCAGGGTCAACGCTTAAAGTTTCAGTAATTGTGTCCTTTACCCTACATAGAGATAGTTTTCTGTAACCCCTTTGTAGTTTCAACGACAAAGAGACTTTTACATCACAATATTACACTAGTCCCTCCTACGAATTAATTCCCTTGGTTATCAATCTACCATGAAACTCGTCACGACCACAGCCCGAGTGCGCGACAGAAGAAACTGCAGTGGCGCAAAATCAAACCCGCCAGCGCCAAGAGGCGACTGTTCCTCGGAGGCAGGGTCGAGGAAAAAGGCCACGAATCCGCGATAACGTGATCGAGGAGCCTGAAAGAGGCTTCCACCAGCTGGAAGTCTGTCTGCCCCATTCTGTTCCGTTTTTACCCGCGGACTCTAATGCCATCCTGTAAAAACCGGGTCCACGAAGCTGCTGCTTCGGAGGGGCAGGTAAGAGAGCGCGTGCATCGGGACAAAAGTAGGAACGAGCGAGCGCAGGGAACAGGAAGAAGAGCACGCCTGGCGCAATGAACGCCGGGAGAGAGACGGAGGCGCGCTTTCATCGAGAAGACGCTCGTCGCGGTCGTACTTCCGGCTGTTGACCTGGTTCTCGTGGTTTCAGGATCGGCCAGTTCTTTCAGGGCCCCTTATCTCTCGCCTTATTATTATTTGCATCCTGTCGTGGCCCGCGAAACGCGACCCATCCTCGTTCGTTGTTCCACAGACTCGTTTCCTTAGTGAAGCTGCCTCCTACGGAAGTGGCCAATCTCTTGGGGCCGTGGTAATCGACTGTTGCTCGATTTCTGGCCGTTCCTTACGATTCCTGAGGACGATTCTCGGATATTAAGGATGCCAGGGTTTGGATTGTATTTTAGTGTGCGAGGCTGAATTATATTATACTATTCGAGTCCCCCTTCGATAGAGGTTGATCAGGTATTTAAATTGAATCGCGTGTCCACCGATTATTCCACCCTTTATCGCCCCCGCCATCAAGATCCATCGACGCAGCTCGTCTCGAGGATTCGGAATCCTCGACGTATGGGGTCGAAAAGTTCAGCCCGCAACAGAATATAGTATTCAAAGCGTCGGCTTATCTCTGAGCCCCGGCTGACCCGAAATATTTTATTAAAATGACTGAATAAATTTCCACGAGGGGCGATCCGGTCGAATCTCGAATAGATTCTTGCCCCCTCTCAATAAAAGCCTCGATGAAAGAGCCTTGCATCCATGGACGTCTGCTGGGGGATTCTTTATTCAGCTGTGTTGAATCGAAGTTCGCCATTGACAAATTATTTTCAAGATCCCTTTGCTTGTTTTCCCTGAAACGATTATTCCCGGGGAAGAAGGGCCACGACAAAGTGGGTGGAAATGATTCATTCCGCGAGACACGAGTTTCCATTGAACGGTTCGTGTGTAAATTCTACTCAGGGCGAAAGCGTGCGCCGTTAATGTCGGGCGGATTCAACCCGCGTCGTACCCCCGCGGAGGGAAAAAGAGGAAGCAGGGTGAAGCGTGTGCGCGCGCGATTCTCAAGCCTTATGTCGGCCTCCGCGGAGGCATGGCTGGTTTTTCGTCGTTGGGTGCCTCTCGAAATTACCCCCTCGAATCCGGCGTGCACAAAAGCCTCGCATGGGCCAGGCTGCACCGTCGAATATCCGATCTCTCGCCGCCGTCGAGCAACTCTTTGTATACACAGGCCACCGCTTCTGTCTGCGCGTGCACACGCTCGCGTTTACACAGACTGGCGTATTTACATGCGAGAATAAAGGAGAGAAGCTGGCTGGCTCTCTCTTAGGAGCCTGAATTATGGCGACTGGGATAGGGGGGTAGGTTCGATTCAGGAGCGTGCAACCCTGTCGAGAGGGCAACTGTGCTTTCGGCTGTGCTCTATGAAAGCTCTGATCGAGGCTGTTACATCGAAGGCTTTAATTCCAAACCTTAAAAAAACGGCTGGCTATATACTGTGCGTGAAAACTTGAATGGTCAACTTGTGATCGATCAGTATTCTTCCCTCAAGCTAACAATTTCGCTCAAGCTCTTTCAAAGAGACCCAAGTTCCCCCAAAAACAACCCCGTTCTCAATCAATCTTCAAAACACCCCGGAAAAAAAACGACGAACATCCCCCTGAACCGCGAGAGAACAAAGCGTTGGATTCGCGAGGCTGGTTCGCGATTCGGCTTCATCAGAAAGTATCCGGCAGCCAGCCGATATAATTCCGTGGGTGCTCGGTGTGGATGACTGGCGCGAGACAGACTCGATTTCCACGTTGAAATCTCTGCTCTCCCCTGCATACGTGACAGGGAGGATGGCGCGCAGAGGAGCTCCAGCTCGCGGCGGGCAGATCGCTCTGGAGAATCGCGCGAGCCTCGCAGCCAGCCGCGCCAGCGTTGGGGCGCGGTGCATTATGGAAGGGACCTGCAACATTCATCCCACGCCCGCTCAAGAGGAATTCCCTCGTTTCGGGGGAGGTTGAAACGGGCGGTCCTTGGCGCAGGGCTGCAGGCTACGCGGATCCAGTTTGTTTTTAGCGGCGTACCGCGCAAATTATTCAGAGACTGGCGTGCACTGCGACCGGGGTCACTTGAAAAATTACGAGCTTCTCGGTGAAAGGGGTAATCTGGGTAATCAAGAGTCTGGCTCGATTAATCGTTGCCTCCAGAGCGATACTTTCGAGAGATTAGGGGCAGACTGATCGATTTAGAACAGTTGTTTCCTCTTGGCAAGGGAAATCTTTTCTGTGCTTGGAAATGATCCAGTGGTCGTGTGTTTGATAGGAGAGATTGCTGAGGAAACTTGATTTTCATTATGTATCGCGTGTTGGTTTAAGGGGTCATTCCGGTTGGTGCGCCGATAAATTCAGCGATTTTCAGGAATTTATTGCGGCGAAAATAATTATAATGGAATCAAACTTGTTTTTATTTATTAAACTACATTTGTACAGTAAATAAAAAATTAATAAAATTATTGCTTGGACTGTTGGACTTATCTGAACCCAAAAATCCAAATAGGTTCTTGGTCAGTATGACTGTCGCTATCGCTGGGACTATAATTAGTGATTTATCTTGAAAATTAGCAAAATGGCGGGCCAATTTGCAAGAAAAATGTTTTCCGGCCTATTTCTTTTGCTATTTTCGATTTTAAAAGTAGGTTCGACTCAATAATCTACTTGGTTTTAGTCCCTGCGATGACCATAGGTGTACAGAATAAGCAGTAAAATTTATAAAGCAATCGTTCGATAGATTTTTAAGATTTTATCTTCACTTGTGAAAAAATGACGTTTCGAGAAAAACACGTTCAAAGTTTTCATTTATAGAGACCCAGCCTCTGCGCTTTCTACAAAATGGCTCTGTAGAAGCTAAAATAATCGGAATTTGTCCATGAAAATTTAACAGTACATTCTTGTGGATATGTACTTTCGAAAAATATTTAAAAAAATTGATTTTTTCAACCCGTGTAACCAGAATGACGACTTAAGGCACCTTGTATACGAAACTTATACTAGTTTTTATTTAAACATCCAGTGGAATCGAAGGAATCCTCAAAATATCTCAGACTCCCCCCCAATGGAAACTTTCATCCCGTTACCCGACATTTGCTCAGAGAATTAAAGGATCGACACCGTCAATTTCCATTCTTCTCCCATTCATCCGGCGGATTGAATTTTCATTGATGAACCACCTGACTGACGAGAGACACTATTTTCCACGCGGAGAAGATCCGATCGCTTCTCACCTTGGCGTAATTACTCCTACCTCGCAAAACGATTTCTGAAACGTCGATGAAGCATCGCCGAGGTTCAAAGCCGGAGACCATACAGCCTCGCGGATCTCGGCGAGCGTGCAAACGGAAAAAAGGGACGAAAAGAGAGGGACGCCGGTGGACTATGTTTTCCCTTTCGTATATTCCCTTCTCCCTCGCCCCTTTCGGACGGACGACTAATAGGAGCCCCTCTTAATAAGCGAGAGCACTTGCTCGCGACTCGATGTAATTTCTAATGAAGCCCGCCGGTAGAAATGGGCAGAAAGGCCCGACAAACGGGAGAGGGGAGGGCGAAAAGGGTGCGAATGCCGGTAAATAATAATCCTGGTGCTCTCTAATTGGCACTCGAATCCGCTCGAATCGGCACACCTGCACCCCGATCCCTCCCTCGCCCCTGGCCCTTACGATCGAGTCTCATTAGGCTCCCTTGCATAGTTTGACGAAAAATCTCGAGGGCCGGACTTCTTTTCCGTGCTTCCCATCGATAACTGTTTTCCTTGCAATTATGCTGGGCGCAAAATCAGAGATTTCTGAAATCTCGAGCTTCCCAGCTCTGTTGATTGGGGTGGGGATGAGGGTGGCAAACGGTTTGGAGGATTCGAAGTGTTGGAGCTCGTCGAGAATCCTAAGGAAATAGTCTTTCACTTTAGTTTCCTAACTTTTAGTAGGTTTATAGCTTTCGGTTTGTGGTGTAATTAGAATTTTATAAAGTTACATCTCAGACTCCCTGC
Source organism: Andrena minutula (assembly GCA_929113495.1). NCBI lineage: Eukaryota > Metazoa > Arthropoda > Insecta > Hymenoptera > Andrenidae > Andrena > Andrena minutula. The sequence continues at coordinate 38,991,611 of OV815996.1, read as the reverse complement.
TCTCCATGATTAAAAACATTAACGAATTGTCCATTCGCGCTCGACCCGGTCCAGTCTCACTTCCGAGAAGCTCGGTAAACTCCCTTCGCAAGCTCAATGGCGCCGCGCCACCTGTTCCTTGGCTGTTCCCCATTGAAACACAGCATTGAAGTTATCAAAGGACGTGACTGGCCAGCGAATTCGCGTCTGATAAGCGGCGAAGAGTCGCGCTTCGTTTCACTGGCGACACGTTTAAGAGGACTTTGCTGCTCGGTCGTAACACCGTCTCCCAGCGTTCTAGAACGCGCCAACAAAGAGCCGGGTGCCGCAACGATACACCGGTTCTCTTATTGCTCGAGAACAATTGCTTCTTACGCAGGGATAATAAGTCGCTTGTTCGTCGGCGAAGAGAAGCTCGCTGTTTGAAACGATGGAGAGCGAATGCGAGGATGGAAGAGGAGCGCGCGATGAAATCCTTCTGATCAAGATATCTTCCTGTCATTTCGAGGCAAGCTTGCTTCGAAATCTGACCAAGTCGAGTGCCAGAAGAAACTTGTCATCGCAGTCCCCCATGGCGTGGCTATTCATTCGTTAGGGGGCACTTCTCAAGGAGGAGGAGGAGGAGGAGCCTGTCCCTCTGATTTCGTCACAGTGTTAATGAACCGTGGCAGAAGGCCTCGAACGTCGACGCAACTGCGTCTGCCCGCGAAATGCACTTTACAGCTGACTCGGGCGGACCATCCAGTTGGGAAATCTGAGCATTCACAACATAACGTTTTACCGAGGGGATGTCAAGGGTTTAGGTCTCGGGGCTCTGGTTTTATTGCCAGAGAAGGCGGTGTTAAGGCTGGTGACTGACGAAAGCCAGGTCCTCTGTTTCTGACACTTTCTAGGACCCTGCAGGCTTGACAATCGACTTTTGAGAATCCCTAGAGCAACGTGTTTAGGAGACACTTAAGACTTAAGAGGAACCTTCAAACTCTTTGGAACGTTAGTTCGATTGTTTGGGTACCCGGTGTCAATTTATTCTTGAGCAAACTCGGTATCTTCATCTTCACGAGCTCCTCGCTTCAAGGATGAAGCTTCATCTTCCTTATTAGGCTGCTGGGGTGAAGGTTGAAAGGTGGTCCTGTTGTCATGAAGTCTGCTACACTATACAGTACACTACATCAGCAATAGCTCCAAAGTTGCAGCATCTGATGGACGTTCTCTCGACCAGCGAGCGCAGAAATGCCCAACCTTGGCACGTTTACGCAAGCTGACGTTATAGCACGCTGGCAAATCCGTTAATTGTCAATCGCGCTACCAGCCGGGAGCCTTCGGCGTCGAATTAGCGCGCCTTTCCACTCGTTATCCTCTCGGGATCTCGAGGGACCCGCTTGCTCGTACGCGTTCCTCCCCGAGAAACCTGCACCTTTGCAAATTTATCCAATTTATCCAGCGGACGTCCCCATTCGCTGCCTTATCCCGCGCTGCGGCGCCACTATTGCGCGGCCATGCTGCACGCTACTGCGGAACAGGTGGGCCCAGTGTCTCCTTTTGGTTTAATTAACTTTGGAATGTTGATGGCTAACTTTGATGGTCGCGCCCCGCGAATGACGCGTGGAAACAGTTACCTGTCGACGTGGTGGGACCGGAGTTTAAATTAAATTTAGGGGTCATCGAGGGGATGATTCAGGCGAGCGCAGATGGAATTCTGTTCCGCAGTATGAGCAAAGTGAACCGTGGCTTCCGAAACTATGTTCCCCAGGAATTCTTCGCTGTTCAGGCCCGAGTTTCTTTATTCGCAAGAGCAGCGAGGTACCGTTTCCCTGTTAACGATCCCCGTGCACGTTTAATGCTTCATATGCAACGCGATGCTGCGGCGAATGGGAAGCAGGGTCGACTGAATTTCGAATCCAGCTTGAACTCTTTCCACCGTGGTCTTTGTGGATTCCCTGCAGCCCGCTCCTTTGCGACGTATCAGGCCAGTCGACGACGTTCGAGGCCAGAAACGGAAACTGGAATTGCCCCGTCACGTCGCGAGACCACCTGAAACGGGGCCACCGTGGACCCTGCTCGCTCGTTTCTTCCTCCTCGCGATCATAACTTGATCCCGCGAGGCGAGATCGTCTGCCCACGATTTTCCACCGTGGCCGCGGCGCAGGCGAGGTCGCGGCTGTCCATTCGGAGCACTTACCTCGAATCACCGGCAAAAAAGACCGTTCGGATTACACGGGATCCGGGGAAAAATGGAATCAGGCGGGCTCGAATTTCCAGCAGACCCGAGGATATCGGGGATGGTCGGGCGGAGGTGCGGGCCGGAGGCGCAGGTTACACGTGGGACGTGTGTCTGGCGTTTTACCTGAACGTTACCACGAAACTGGTCCCGGTAAGAGGAGAAAAAGGGAGGGGGGCGGAGAAGGAGGCGAGGAGCACCTGGCATCCGTGCACAGGTAGCAACCTGGCCTTTTGTCGTCCTCGAGGCCCTCCCACGTTCGACCAGCCACGGAAACTTCTTCCTTTCGAAACGATCCCGTACCCGGGGCCCCTTTGTGCCGTCCAACGAGGATGAACAGCTGGTGAAAACAGAACCGACGGGGGCCAGCTGGTGCGCGCCATGCCTCCGATTCGGGGCCCCAGATGATGGCATCCGCTGCACACGTTCATTGTCGATCGAGTGCCTCGCTTTTCCAAAGGGAATCGCTCGGTAGACTGTGGATCGCGTTTGACCATGTATCATCGCGATGGGAAAAGGTGGAAATATAGTATTGAGAAACATTTCGAGGCTGGGATAAGATCTTTTTGTAAAGGAGATAATTGGACCATTTATTTTGAAAATGGTGTAAGTCCATTTTGTCTTGTTTCGAGAAAATTATATACATAAAAAATTTATATTAATTTACTAAGCATGAATTACGTGATATCTCATTTTTTTCAAAAATGGGCTTGCACCACTTTCAAAATAAACGGTCCAATTGTCTTTTTTCACGTAGTTGGGCTTGGGTCTGAGGTGTTACTACGCAAAATGGGCGTAAAATGCTTCTCGATAGCCTTCTTGGCAGCACCGACTTGTAAATTCCTCCGGTTCGACGCATCGAAGTCGTTACTCTCACAGATTAGGTTCAAAGGAACTGGAATTTCGTGAAGACATTTGGTCGGTTCTATACTCCCGGTCATGTTAGAAGGAACCCACGACAGACAAGTTCAGACCTGTTCTGCGCAATGTTGGCGCTCATTGGTGCCGAAACAAGCTACTATTGGCTATACCCCAAACAAACGCTCCCCCGGAGCCAGTGAGCTCATTCTACATGCGCGAAATGGGTTCTTTCTAACATGACCGGGAGTGTAGAGACCTACCTTTTTCATACTCGCGGTTCCCAGTACCTACTTATTGCTAGTTACCGAACCGGCGATTCTCACCTCCGAATTCCTTGCGCAATCGATCGACCGTCCAAGCACAGTCATCGATATTTCTTCCCCGTAATTGGCGCGAAATCTGTCGATATCTCAGCCACGTAATCAAATCCCGAGGAATCCGTCTGGATATTAAACCGCGAGCGCGGCTCGATCCCACGTGGCCCCGGCTCCTCCATCAATCTTGTCGCGCGCAATTAAAAAGCTCCCGGCGCCCTTACGAGCCGCTCGGCCCGCCGCGCCGCTGCAGAGATAATGAAATCACGTGGACACGCTCGAAACGGAAAGCGAAAGCGCGATTTATCGAAGCTGCTTCGCCTGGGAGAATAGGGCGAGCGACTATTCCACGATTAAACCGCCTCTCTCTCTCTCTCTCTCTCTCTCTCTCTCTCTCTCTCGTTATTTTCTCTCGTTAAGCGGGACTCGGGCTAGACACCCGCAAGCTTTCCACGGAGTTTGTACGAATAAATAAAAACCGTATCGCGGGGATGATGGAGGCGGTCGAGGCAGGTCCATCGACGAATCGAACAGCGTTCAGGATTGTTTCGAGGAAAAGGGAAATGGTTTAGTGGATTTCGAACAGGCTGTTAACGCGTGGACGACGGATTACGATTTCTCTGGGATTACTCGCACGCGGGAGTTTGTGCAGAGGGTTTGAAAAGGAATGAATTTTTTCTGTTTATTCCTCGATCGTTGTGGTTCAGCTGTAGTTGGATAACACAGGACCACACAACTTTTCCTTTAATTGACGCAAACTAGACCTCGAATCCGTTGCTCGTTTTGGTCCATTGCATCTATGTTTTGGGTAAATTGCAAAAAACTGTTGTAAACTCGGAAAATGCTATATAAGTAAATGCAACATATCGTATTACCACAAACTGATAACGTCAAACTTTCTGACCTACTAACTCGAAGACCACAAAACCTCTAATTTCATATAGGGATGTATCTCAAACGCGGAAATAAATATTTTCAGATGTGCTCAAACTTCAAACTTACATCATTTCGCTAAAATTCATGCAACGTTGACGAAACAAAGACCGTATTAAAGTTTGAACTTTCTACTTTTTGGTGCTTTAAACCACTTTTATCGAAATGGGTAGAAACCAGGATGTAAAATCCGAGCTTAAAGAGAAGTGTGCCATGCTGTAAGAATTTCTTAACGTTTGTCATGTAAAGTACTACGAAGTACACACAATATTTTTTGCAATTTCTATGTATTCTATCAGAAAGTGTGATCCTTTATCTTTAAGATAAGCCAAACCTCATTAAAAAGGGGTGGTTTTTATAAAAAATACAGCGATTTAAAGAAAACTTGCTAAAATCATAGGACATCTTTAGGGCGGACGATCCAGTCAACCAAAATGTTACAAGAAGTTATTTTAAGGGTTTACAACAGTTTTTCTTACAATTTACCGAAAACATAGACATAACGCGCCAAAATTCACGGATTCGACTTCAGCGACCCAAAATACGTATACAATTAAAAAAAAAAGTTTTGTGGTTCTGTGTAATCGGAGAACCTGGTGGGTAGATAGAATCGAGTGAAAATGGACGTAGAAATGGTGGGTGCGACGATGATTAAGGGCGCGCAGGATTAATCTGACTCGTTAACGCGTCAGAGTCTTTGTCGTGCGGTGAAGAGTACAGAGCTTTCAGGATCTTGGCCAGCCCTCCGCAGCCTGTGCGTCGGTTAGGGCGCATAAACGTATATTCAAACCCTCGGCGGTCCACCCCTTTCTATGGTCCACGACGTGCTGTACATTACAGTATGGAAATGAACCCTGTCGCGCGCGGCACAGCAACCCCTGGAAAATGGCGATACCCGACCCTCCTTTTGCGTTACGTCGCGACGCCTGCTGCCCCTTCGACCACCGCCAGACTTGCCCTGGAAATTAGTTATCGACGCAACCTTCTGGGTATTATCATTTTTATGCAAAAGCTGCGGAATATCTGTGTTTCTGGGATCGATGGATCCGAGCGAAATTCAGTGAACTTCGATCAGGTGTATTTAAATTTAGTTTAGATATGCTTTAGGTGTGACTTAGGCGTAGGTTAGGGGTGATAACTTGACGCTGAAGCTAGGTTATGCTAGACCACGTAGATCCCCACTAAATTTGGTCCACGATAGATCCAATCTTCCCTTAATCCCAGTTTATGTTAAGACTGTGCTGCAGCAGGTTCAAGTTATTACTGTAGCTTGCACTTAAATGGCCGTTTTCGTCGCGATCCAGCCTCTTGAGTGGAGAAATTATTGGCTGGATAAAGTTTGCAGACAACTTTCCCAGATATATGTAGGTATATTCGATTTCGCGTCGCTTCTACACGGATTTCCAAAGGAAGGCTAGCCCCTTATCTGTGTGTCTCAGAACAACGCATCGAAAGGTCGTTTATCTTTTCTGGCTGGCCGTGTTCCGAGTGTTATCAGTGATACGGCTGAGCCTCTGGCCACGCGTGTCCTCGCGCCGATGAGTCACACCACTTCCACCCTTGGGGAGCTGCTTTTGCTCGACCTGTTTAACATTTTTACGCACAACTGGCGCGAGCTTCGGCGTCCTGCTGTGACCAGGTTTCGTAAGCTGGCCTGTTATCGTGGTATATACACTTTTGTATAGGTTGCTCTAGAAACGGCTGATTGTAGATATAGGTTACTCTAGGCGTAAGTCCTCCTAAAGTTATAATAATTTAGGCATGGGTTCTTCTGCCAATATGATATTCTAGGCATGGGTTCTCTTAAGCATAAGTTTTGCTAAGTATAGGTTTTCCTAAGCATAGATTTTCCCTAACCGTGGGATTTCCTAAGCATGGATTTTCCTAAGCATGGATTTTCCTAAGCATGGATTTTCCTAAGCATGGGTTTTCCTAAGCGTGGATTTTCCTAAGCATGGGGTTTCCTAAACGTGGGTTTTCCTAAGCATGGGGTTTCCTAAACGTGGGTTTTCCTAAGAATGAGTTTTCTTAGGCATGGATTTTCCTAAGCATGGGTTTTCTGAAGCGTGGGTTTTCCTAAGCGTGAATTTTCCTAAGCGTGGATTTTCCTAAGCGTGGGTTTTCCTAAGCATGGGGTTTCCTAAGCGTGGGTTTTCCTAAGAATGAGTTTTCTTAGGCATGAATTTTCCTAAGCATGGGTTTTCTGAAGCGTGGGTTTTCCTAAGCGTGGGTTTTCCTAAGAATGAGTTTTCTTAGGCATGGATTTTCCTAAGCATGGGTTTTCTGAAGCGTGGGTTTTCCTAAGCGTGGATTTTCCTAAGCGTGGATTTTCCTAAGCGTGGGTTTTCCTAAGCATGGGGTTTCCTAAGCGTGGGTTTTCCTAAGAATGAGTTTTCTTAGGCATGGATTTTCCTAAGCATGGGTTTTCTGAAGCGTGGGTTTTCCTAAGCGTGGATTTTCCTAAGCATGGGTTTGCTCAAGCATAGGTTTCCTTAAGCGTGGGATTTCCTAAGCATGGGTTCTCCTAAGCATAAGATACCCTAGGCATAGAATACCTTAAACCCAGGTCCTCCAAAGATACCTTAGGCATAGTTCCTGCTAAACATAGGATAGTCTAGACATAGACTCTTTTAGGCATGGAATACCCTAGGCATGGGGCACCCCATGCCCGAGATATCCTAGGCATGGGCAATTCTAAACATAGCATTCTCTATGACCAGATTATTTTAGGAACAGATTATTCCACACTTCCCGCTTGCTATACATAGATTCTTCTATACCCAGAATTGACTATGCATACGTGATTGCAGACATACGAGTTTCTAATCATAGATCCATCAGATATAGAACATGCCAAGTATAGGTCACTCCAGACGTAATGTATTCTGTCCTTACATGCGAGTGCTATATTTACCTCTCTGCAAACGCACTTAATTCTCGAAATCCATCCATATCTTCACCCATTCACGGGCTCATAGCAGAAACTTCTCTAATACAGACTGGCCTCCGATAAACTGCACCGTCGTTGTAACTCTTCCACCGCTTTTCCCCTAGGACGCACGAATATGAAAGTTTTCCGCAGAGCCACAGAATCGTCTACGCAATATTTCTCTCTTTATTGCACCACTTCGCACGCACCGGAAGTGCCGATAAGACGACCCGATGGAAATCGCGGTTCGAGCTGGGGAGCGTTTCTCGTGCAAACGTACTCTTTGAAACACGAACTCTATGCCCCACCAACCATCATTCTGTCTCGCGATACTTCACTCAAACTCCAAACCCAAATCACCCAGAACTTGCCAGTCAAAATCGATTCAATGTACCATCCAAAAAAAGGAGCAAATACCGTAGGTGAAGGCTAGACGAAAGGACTCACAAAAAGTTCGCCCTCGAGCGCAAGTTTGCAATTAAAACTCTTTGAATGCTCTCATTACATCGTTCCGCGCACTTCCTCGTTTGCCCTCCCTCGTCGTTCCTCCCAGCTCGCCTCCGATATCGCCGCCAATATCGCCAATATCGCCGCGATCTCCCGGGATCGTGCAATCGTGTCTGGCGTTGGCGAGAAAAAAGGGAAAACGACACGGTATCTAATTACAAGGTTAAGTCCTTATACGCTCGCGTTCTTACGCAACTCTTTGGAAAAAATCGCGGTGGCGGCTGGTCTGGGAACCCAGATTATCTCCGAGGAACCTTGTAACAATCATCGACTGCGCCACGTGTACATACTTCACCGAGCACGTGTCTCGTTAAAATTCAGAATCTGCTCTACAAACAAGTAGCCTTCATTTCCTATCCTCTAAATTCGGTGCTTACCCCTCTGCGGGGAACCTAAGCTCAATCTACTCTAACTTATTATACTTCAACCTTGCGCACGTCCTTCAATGCCATCAATGGGAACAGAACCAAAGGCGAAACACCCCATTTTTTACGTAGCGCCTGCCCACAGGCCAAAACTCGTTTGGTTTAACGCCTGGCGCCTCCGCGACCTCCCTATTTCGCTTCCACCGGCCGCGGACCCCCGAAGGTATTGCATTTCACGCGAGATGAGCGAAACCCACCGCAGAGAGGCGAAGGGAGACATATAGCGGGGTCGTAGAATCAGCCAGGCGTTAAAGTAATCACGTCCGAGCCTCGGGGAAAAAAGAACGCTACGTGGACGTAAGAAGGGGAGCCGGTGGGGTCGCGAGGAGTATTCCACCCCTCTTCCTATCCCCATTGACGCGATCGAAGCTCTCGCACAACTCGGCCAGCGCGGACTGCGCCCAGGCTTTCGGCTTTAACTCAGGCATCCCTTTAACCACTGACTCCACAGTTTCTCTGTTTCCACCTCTGTTTCCCATCAGACATTCCGAAACACTGGCCAGTGGTTTGGGAAAAAGGGATTCCGGGGAAAAGGAATGCCTGTGTGTACATGTCCTGCGCGACATCCTGGATCCATACTCACGAAACTGAGATTCAGAATACTGGTGCTCGAGTATTCCGACTGCTGCGTAACGACGAGCGTTTCTGAAACCCTGTCGCGTCCAGGCAGCTCGACGGGGGATGTTCTAGGAGGAAAATGGTTCTGACCAAGTTTGCTCGCTGCTTTCTTATCACCGTCGATCCAGGCTGACACGTGCGCCGGTGGAAACCCCTTGAATTCCACCGACGGGCAGCTTTTCGCGCGTTCTGAATATCATTCGCTTCTTTCCGGAGCGGGTTTGTATGGAAGCTCGGTCGGGGGAGGATTTTTATGAAGGAGCCGGGTCGATAAAAAGGAAGAATGGAGGGGGAGGAATGTCCGTGGGGCCTGGGAGGAATATCGATGCAGTGGAAAACTTTCCTCTATTTGTTAGTTGAAAATTCCGCGTAGAGATATGGGGCGGTGTATCCCAGGCGTAGTTGATTCGCGGATGCTGTTAGATCGCGTGTCGACCACGATTAACACGATCGACGTGCCGGCAATCGATCCCCGCTGTATCGGGAGTCGACGCTGCGGTTAAGGGACACGCGTCTGTTCCGTGGAATTTTGAATTTCGGGGTTTGTCCGCGGCAACTAGGGCGGAAATCCCGATAGCGGGTCGATCTCTCGAGTAATGCATTTCCAATTCCCCATCGAGAACTGTCTTTTGCGCGGGGCGCCCGGCCTCGGAGCGCCTTGGATCGATCGGTTGTCTTGTTTTCTCGAAGCTGGCTAGCTTTTGGGTGTGGATGCTCGAGGATCCCCAGTTTTGGGAGCGGAAGCTGAGCTTTCCTCGAGCGTTCCCAGTTTTTGGGCGTGGGAGCCGGAGTTCTCCTCGGACCATTATTAACAGCGAACGGTGTAGGGGCGATCCTTCTTCGTCGGGATCTCGCGAGCTCCCTTTTTCACCGCGAACAGTATCAGTCTCTTTCGCGGTGGCGAACAACCATAAATATTCATCCTACCGACGGTGGGCGAACTTTTGTCAGGACGCTGCTCTCTGGTAGTCTCTTCGCATGCATATAAATCGATATCTCCATCTGTGTCGACGGTTCTTCCGAATTCCCTCGACCCCCTCGCCCTTCGACAACGGAAATGGGCTATCAGTTCCGCGAACTAGCTACTCACTTTTCATCGCGTTTCTTCCCTTCCCCCGCTGTCGGTAGTTAGTCTCGAAATAGCGACGACTGGGTCTCTTCATTAACCCGCTGCCACGTTTCTTGAGAAATAATTAAGTCGAAGTTGCATCCTCTAGAGTCTAGCGTCTAGACTGAAACTAAATCAAACTGCTGAAATAAGTAAAACGCGGGGAAATCGCTGGGAGTATTGATCGGAATAAGTGCATTGAAAATCAGAATCACTCTGCATAATTCTAGCGGACATAGCGCAACAGTCATAATATTAGAATTGACTTCGAGTCCCTTTCATGTACCTCCACGCGACATGTTCGAAAGTCTTATTATAATTCCAAGGTAGACGCATAGTACTGTGCATTTTAATTAGTCAAATCGTGGGAGCGCTGAATCCGAAAACGAAACGAGTGCGATAACGGAATGAATGGTGGGATAGATGGCGGTGGTCCTCGGGAATGCTTCTTCAATTAATTTGCCGAACGTTAGCGTGGCGCTGGGACAAAGTCGCGGGCACGGAACGGCCGTAGGAATTTCATACCGCATAATTTTTCAGCGAGGAAAAATTTGGTCGCATTGCGGCCGCGAAGGAATGCAACTTTAATAGCTGAACGCGCGTCGCGTGCACCGCGACCACGACGTTGCAATAATAAAGGTTAATGGACAGCGAAATATTTCAGCTTCGTTGCATAACGATTGTCGGGGAAGCGTTTCCTGTGCGAGCAACCAATGGTGGCGGTAATAACTGGACATCTAACATCTAACCACTTGTTCAAACTTACTTTTCTAAGTAGAATCGTTTAGAAAGAAGATTTCCTAGATTTTTATATGGGACGAGAAGACCATATAGAATTTTATATTTTTTATTAAAAAATATTTTGTTGGGAGGATATTAAAATTTAATTAACTTTAAAAATTCTGTCCAATTATTTTTGATTAAGCAGATAGTTTATTATGAATTGTTAGATTACTTTAGTAATTCTTTATAGGGGTATTCAATATGTTTTCCTCCGGATCAAGTTAATAAAATGAATAGTGATACAAATCTTCAGAATATAAATTGGTTTGTGGGGTAAAATTTACTTGATATTATATGATAAGTTTTTGTAAATATAGGATTATTAAAATTAAGATTGATATAAGAGTATATATTGCGAGAGTGGTGATTTTTTTCTAAAGGAACTCGGTAGTAAGAAATAAAATCTCGTAGACAGGAATGTTAAAGGAGTTTCGTGGTTAAAGGGGAAGTAGAATTGGTGGAGAGCTTTGCTAGGATTCATCGAGACCCGGTGTTCCGCTGTTCCCAAGATTTATGCAAATTTCGCCCCGCAGAGCTTTCTCCCACGAACTTCCGATGCTACGGTTGATACCCGCGTCTTTCAAAATCTCTAGGCTTAGCAGCGCCTTTGCGGCCCCGTGTGCACGCTCTCGTCGCCGTTAAAATGTATCGAGACCCGTTATGTAACCGAAACAATGGGAAATCAGCGGGAGGAAAGGAACAATACCGTTCGATCGAGAAAAGGAGCGTTCACGTTCGACGACGATCGCGCTCCAAGTTCGACAGTGATTAATTGTGCGAAAGCAAGTCTCTCGAGGCGCCTTTCCTCGGTGGCCGTCTTCTATAAATCATTCTCGAGGATTATTATGCAATCCCTCGAACCGTTGTTTACGATCTTTCACCGAGAAACCGTTTAGCAGAGACAATGCGGTATCTACTTGGTACATACTCTGTTACTTCTTTAAATTTCCACTCGATTCCGCATTCCTAAAAGCGATTTCCGTTAACAGCGGGCAATGATACGCTTTCCACTCGTCAGCCCGAGTAGAAAGTGAAAGGACAATGGATCGATTTGTCTCCGGGCCCCTCTTCTATCCGCCCATCGATTTTCCCCCGTTTCCACCGCGCGCAACATTTTTTCCAAACGCAGGATCGTTGCACATTGGTTAAACCGTTGCAGGGCGCAGCCGTTTAATTAATGCCAGCGTCCATCAACGGCTCGGTAATAGTTGCTCGGGAAACACGTTCGATTATCGAGCATCCGACTAATTGCTCGACCAGCGGGTCAGGGGCTTTGCTTTCTATCGTGTTTTACCGCCGGCCAGTAAAATCTTTAACGATCTGTCGTTTTCTTTGTTTCAGGTAAGCATCGTGGATCTTCTTGCATTCCGAGGGAACAGCCTCTGGTTCCTAGACTCGAGGTAACGCAGCGTATATACGATGCACGTGGTACTACGTTGCTCTCGGCTAACGAAATAAACGCAGTGGTACTTGACTCACTTGTGGACAGTGCTCACTAAAATTAATCACTGCGTTACACTCGGTTGTCTGTTAATTCTCTATGTAAAAGACTACATGTTTAGTCATCGATTTAGTTGCATTAGAACGAGTGACTCATAGTGGACGGTAATTATTGCAACGTAGTATTGTGTTTCACGGTATATCGTTAATCGTAAGCAATGTTAGTCGTCTCACAGCTTATCATTGATCCTTAGACCACGATACCGTGTACAGTGGTGGTCAAATTAAAGTTTAAACAGACTCACGACGTGGAGATACTTGCGTGTAAATTATCTGGATGTCTTTTAGCGAAATTCTTTTTCGTTCGGAATGTACGGAAGGCGCGCAATCTTCCGAGTCATGTGTTTCAAATTCGTTTCCACTTTGGTCGCAATTTCTCACGAAATTTCTTGGTCACCTTCCACACCCCTGCCCTCGCTTTTTTCAACCCCCAAATCGATTTCCACTTCTGTATTTCCTTTTTTTCCTCCTCCGGGGGACTGAAGGGCGCCCCTGTATCTGTACACCGATCGATCACCCGATACAAGCTCTCCAACCGATAGAATCGGTCGGCTGTTACATTTTTATCGCGCTCGAAGATCTCCCGCCGTGGCAATCTCCACCGAGCACCGGCGAGGAATCGATTTCCCCGCCGACACCTTGAGCCGTTTTCCCGTTCGCCCTTCGATCGAGGAAACCCCTGGTCCGTGGAAAAACCGCTGATTGCCCACGATTTCATTAATTCCGACATTCTCGGCGGACATGCGCAGCCGTGCACGCGATTTGAAAAGCCTTCAACAATCCACCGACGCTAACTGCGAGTCGTGTCTCTTCCTCGAAGATTCATGTGCAGCTGGACTCTTACAGAACGACCCAATCAATGAGCGTGAATCAGTGGAATTCAGCTCGCGCAGTCGCTTCTTTAATTTCCCTGAGAGGGTGTAAATACAGTTTCCTCGAGTTCCCCTGGAATCTAATCTCCCATTCGCTGGAAGAGCAGAAATTCTCGTTACTCGGTGCAGATTGCAACGGGAACAGTCCAACTTCGTCTTCCGAGCTTTCGTAGCATCTGTTCCTTTGTCAGGGCAGCCTTATCGGGCTAATCAGAATCACTGATATCGAGGCGACCGAGTCAGCCGTAAATCATAAACACGTTTCGATAGGATGCAGAAAACTCTGCAACTTTCACTTACAATCGAGCGCGATCCACGCGCAGACGTTCGTCGGCGATTCATTATCGTGGCTCGCGACCGTGGCAAATTTATATCAGCCCGCGATGACGAACCTGTTGAGCGCAATATTGATAACAATTACGGCCGCTGGTAATTTCTGTTGCACGGACTCGGTATTGTGTCTGTCACGGTGACGAGCGTTCCGCTTGAGCGACGTGAATCGACCACGACGTTCCCTAGATTCCTCATATCTGTTCGCCCACTTTGACGTTCCTTCTGCTCGTCGGGGAACACTTTTTCCAGCTGGTTTCGTCGCCAGCGTCAAGCTTTGTCGTATCCTCAACCGCGTAATACAAGCTTTCAATTTCATGATGAAATTTTTTTAAGGGAAACATTCTTTTACGACTGCCTGCGAGTCTTCATATTTAATGTCCTGTAATTATATATAAGAAAGTGGAGTAGATAGGGGTTGAACATCGTCGCAACCCTCCCATATAATCCATCGAGAACCCCTGCTCCCATTCCCCAGCTTCGATGCTTCCTTTTTCTATTTCCCAAGTCTTGAAATGGAGGAGAAGTGCAATCGCGTAATCTCCTAATTCTCTACAGCGAAATTTCCTCGGTCTCGGCGGGAAAAGAATCGAGATATCGAGGGGTGGCGCGATCGAACCTGGAGGGTTCTTTCAGGCGCGCATGTTCGTCTGTGCCTAAACGGGGTGTCCTTGTAGTCATGGTAACCTTTATGGGGAGGAAGAGGGTGCCTGGGGCCGCGAGAGGAGGGAGAGAGGTCCTGTTATGGATGGACCATCCCGATTGTCGTCATCATCATTTGTCATCGGTTGGGAACGGCGAAATTCGGTTGGGAGCGAAGTTGCTCTGTCTGGGATTCTGCACGCGACATTTTTCATTACCCCCCGCCCCTTGCGCTCTTCACCTCTCTCGTTTTAGATTGTAGACGGCGCTGCGTTGGTGGAAAGGGTGATTTGCTTCGCTCGAAATTGAAAGAAATTGGGTACGAAGTGGAATTGTTTGATGATTTAAAAAAGAGTTAGAGTTCCATCTCACCTAAAGGTAGATGCAATTGTATTACTTAAAAATTTGTTAACCTCCTTGGACCTTACTCGCGTGATTAGCGTGCCCGAGGTGAACAGAATTCTCTATTTTCGTTTTACGCCTCAACAATAGAAAGGCGCGTGGAATTCCAGCCAAACATCACCGTGACATTTTCCGCGTGCCAGGTTTTCCGCGACACCCACCCCCTTCCTTTGTCTCTTCCCCGAGCTTTTATCGCGATCGAGAACGTGCCCCCATTCGCCAGGGAAAACATCGCGCTTTTCGGCTGCTTCTACGCTCGGCGCCGTTGATGAATCGCAACAGGTGCAAAAATTCGAGGAAGTTGCCCGGGGTATATAGTCCTCGGGAATCGGTGGATGATTTCATTGGATTTCTGAGAAGAAGGCTATTTAATCGCGCGATTAATAGTCTCACGTTCCCCCCAGTTGTGCTTGTGAAACGAATCTTAAATGACTCCAACCAAGCAGACTGTGTGGTTGGACACGAGTAATCTGAAATTCCCTGGACTCGATCGGAATCGATAAATCCTGTTTCGAGTCTGTCGTCGGCGTGTCGCAGCGTATCCGTCACCGGAACGCCAAGCCCAGCGCAGCGGGCGCGATATCTCCAGGATATCGACCCGTAGACCACGTCGAGATATCTCGAATCCGTCTGGCCGCCGGTTGGACCGTGGACAATCGATAACCGAAGCCGACGTTAATCTTGCCCGATAATTAGGTGCCGCGGTGCTTCTCGGATATTGACTTGCAGACGCCTCGATAGTTTAGCACGCGCTCACGCTCCGTTTCCCTACGTCGTCGACCGCCTTGACGGATTTCGTCGGACACCTCGCTCGACTATTCGCCAATTCCATTCCCACTGGTCGCACAGGTGAAACGTACTCCGCACCTCCACTTAAACACTTTCACCGCGTTCGACCCAGTTGCCTTGAAATCACTTTTGACATCACACCCAATCGTCCACGGTGCATCGCGATTAAATGGCCACGGTACCCTGCCCCGAAAGATCGAAGCCTCCGTTGCTAGAAGGATTCGGTTCTCGCGGTACGGGGCGGCGGGAGCCGTAGAGTAATTCAATTAGCCTCTACGAGGAGAGAACGAGGCCAGGCGAGCAAAAGGGCGCGAAGCCGACGGCTCCAGTCGATGAATCAAGCGAGAGAGAGAGAGAGAGAAAAAAGGAGCACACGTGGAAATCGTGTGGCAGGGGGAGGGGAAAAGTGGCGGCGATTCCGCGTTGCAAAGTGGGTCGACTAATTACGAGGTTGGCGAGGATCGAAGCCCTCGCCTTTGTCGGTGCTTCAAGGGCAGGGACTAAGCTGGAGAGGGAAGAAAGGAAAAGAGCACGGTTTTAGAATCGTGGGCGAGAGCAGCCGTTCATCCGGCGCGAAGCTGCTGGCGACGCGATCTCCTTTTCCCTCGCCTTTTACTGTTTTCCTCCTGGAAACGTTTCCGCGGCTGCTCCCTCGGCGCTTGAAAGGCGCGCCTCGCTGCTCGCCTCGGCGGAGGCTGAATCGATATCGCGTCGCGGGTTTCGGGAGCCAAAGTCGGGGCTTTGGATTCCTCCGAAGTTAGCGGGTTTCTTGAAACGTTCTGGTTTAGGAGAATTCCGCGAAGATTGCTGTGCGAACAGAGATATTCTTCGTTAGGGAAGGGGATGCGAGTGGATGTGCGATCTCAAAGAGGAAGTGACGAATCTTCTGATTATTCCAGATTCCCGACGAATCTCACATCTCACCAGACCCAACCCCCTCGATTTTCCCCACAACAACTAATTATAAGTTTCCCTTGGATTTTCACGTCGCCCTTCATCCCCCGCCACGTCCTCTTCGCGTGGCATCTGGTGCAACGGCACTGCACTGTTTCCCCGTGGGACTTGCCCCTCCCCCCACCCTTTCCCTGTTCCCCTGATTCCCTGCCATGCAGCTTGGTCGATGCATTATGTAGCGCACGCAGTGCGTGCGTGTGTGCACCGCCGCGACGCAGGATATGCTAATTGCACGGTGGTTAATAGGTGCCTGGATGCGTCCGTGTGCGCGACGACGCGTCTCCACGCTCTATGGAAGCGATATCGCGCGCCAATCGACCGTGGATCGATGGATATCGATGAATATCGATGAATACTGATGAATATCGATGACCCCCAAGTGGCATTAAAATGTTCACAGCGCTGGGCCCCAGTTTCCTCGCAGATAGAACGCTCCCTTTCACCGAATCGCTCCAGTTTTTATCATTTCCACGAATCCCTACCATCCCCCAATCGTCGGTGGCACAGGATATGCTCGCTTTCAGGCTTTCAATGTTTCGTTAACTTCCTCCGCTGTGTAGTTAATCTTTTCCGATAGAGGGTCCATCGATCGTGTCACGACCGATCGCGGCTCGGCGGCAGAGATTGACAGGCTAAAGTGGGCCGAAGGTCAGCCGCGTTTCGCCGGCAGCGAAACGGGGGAAATATTGGCTGGCGAAAAATCGCGGGCACGCGTTGGAGATTCGTAACACAGGAAGCGTTTCGTCAGTCGCGTACGCCGGCTGGCAAAAAGGGTCGGCGTTCTCGCGACTTTTGCCGCGGTCGCCGTACCGTAACTGATTTATACGCTGTAACACAATTCTCCCTGGCCGGTGCGCCGTCCTTTTTTGTTCACTTTTAGCGGCGCTGAAATGGAACGCCGAACGATCTTGTTGGCTTAGTCCGTCGTTGTTGCGTCGCGTGGCCAGCCCGCTGCTTCGTTAACAACATCGCTCACTTATTTACCATGCGTTCGACGGAGAACGAGTATTTCCGCGGCGCGAGCATCGAGCGTTTTGCCGCGAGATTCTTTGCCGAACGTTGACGATTAAGGTAAATGTACCAGTGTCCGACCATGTCCCAGTACCTGAACAGTAATGCGAATTTTATTTATTTTCAAGCTTAATTTCGTATGCAATTAAAAACAAAAAATAGTAGCATAATGCACAACTATTTAGCAATATTAATTAAAATCATTATTATAGAAAATTAATTAAAAACAAAAAATAGTAGCATAATGCACAACTATTTAGCAATATTAATTAAAATCATTATTATAGACAATTAAAACTCGTTAGATAGAAATAATTATTTTGTAACACACTTCGTACGCATAGCAGATTTCGAGAAATTTCTTAACCTTCTGTCAAGACACTCTTGACAATTATTAAGAAAATATTGACAGCATTTCTTATTTATATATTATAATAATACATTATTATAATAGTAAATAGATTTAAATTTAGTTTAAAATAGTTAAATTTGCAAGAAAATTAATATATTTTTAAACAAGTCTAAGTTTATTTATTGGTACAAGAATTTCGTGAATGTAAGTAATTTAGACATGCATTTTTAGGTTGTCCGCTTACTGGGACGATGTAATTCAGGTATTGGGACATGCAGTTTTAGGTTGTCCGGTTACTAGGACATCTGCATGTTTTCGTATTTGTATTAATAAATGAATCTATTATAATACATCAACTTTTTTTTGAGTTTCCGATAGTATAATATTGCGTTATCTTCCACATTTCAACAACATTTTTTTATTTCATGATGGTTTTACAAATTAAATTAACAGACAAACTTTGCCGCTATTCCTTAAGCCCCTTAAGCGTCCGGGTATTGGTACATTTACCTTAGCGAATCTGCAGTGTGCCGAGCCACTAATCACAGGGCTGCACTCACATGATCATGACTCTTCAGAGTTCCTTTACATTATTTAATATCCAAAAAATATATTCAGTGAATCTCCTCCTTCTCCATCTTCTTCCACTGCCGATTTCGCATCAAGTTACCTCTCCGCAAGACAGCATACCGAGAAACTGATATTTGATAACACTATCGCGTTGGATAAAAGTATCGGGATGCGGTATGCTGGAATCCAGTGGCAATTAGAGTTTGTTGCTGGAAGATTGGAAACGTAGAAAAAGACTGTGCTGCATGGTTGGATATGAAGAATCTCATAACTGCATTAATCCGATCGTTTCTATCGGGCTTCGGATTTGCGTTTACGTCACCGGCGATGCTCCGGTTACGTTCAGCCGTCCAGTCGTCCAGGCGGCGTGGCAGCGTGACCTTAAAGTCGGTTTCTCGTGCCACGCCGAGGAAAGTGGGTCCTCGCGTTTCAGCTGGCCGAGTGTGATACTCGGAAGAAAGCATCCTCGAGCACCGCGAATAGCTGGGACACTGGCAGCCGTCTGACACATTCCAGCCATTCGAAGTGGCCTGCTCCGAGCTGCACTTCGGATCTAATTGTAAGCTACGGTCTTCTGCAGTCGCCGCGACTATCGCGCTTGTGGGAGAAAGGATTCTTTAATTAGCGTAATCATCCTACAACTGAGAGAATCCGGCACAGAAGCCGCGCCGGAGGAATGAAAATGTAGATCACACGCGGGGTTAATTGCGAGTGGATGGAAGGATATCGTCGAGTAATCTGAAAGATGTCTGGGCGGGTGATAGAGTCGAGGAGACGGAATAACATATTGCCTCCTTCTTTTAAATATCCCCAGCGCTTCGCGACTTCGCTCGGACGGGCAGCAGCGCCGAAGCGACGAAAAAAAATAATCGGCCGGCAGGCAGATTACGGCTCGTTAAAATGAAATGGACTAATTAAGAGAGATACGAGAGATGCGGGCGACGCGGCGTGCACATCGCCGTTGTAATTATTTATAACGGCCTAGATATCGTTAATTGTTTCTGGGACAGTAACGGGCTATTTTTCGCTGTCCTCGTATTCGTTCATATTCCATGCGACCCTAATTGCCCGCGTATTCGGCCACGCGAGCCGCGGCTGCTTTCCTCGCGAATGCCTCGCCAGGACAGCCCTAGCTGTCCCTTTTGTAAATTCGACGCTTTCTTTCCCAGTCAATTTAGAAACAACGTACATTTCATTCTCCAAGGCGTTCGCCGGGGAGCGCCGGGCGAATTTCTCCGCGATTTCGAAACCGTTCAGACAATGGCTGCCAGAAGACTCGACAAAAGTGGAGCGAACGAAATCATCGAGTTTCCAGCGCGATAAAGCGCGTCTGCTTTCCTTTGTTCGCGTGTCACGGTCGTGGCGCGATTAAAAAAAGAATCAGCGAAAACAAGTTAAAACAAATCCGTCGTGTACTCTGCGGCGGGGGGAGCGGTGTCCAACAGCGATTTATGTATTTGATTTTATTGAATTAATTCTCTGCTTCGGGAGATGTCGGAGGATTCGACGATTTTATTGAGAGGGTAAGAAGGATCGTAGAATTAGAAAGGAAATGGCTCGGCGGAATAGTTTGTCGAGTTGCTTGCGTTTCTCACGGTGAGCAGGAATGCTCCTTGTCCCTCGACTTCCCATGTCAGGAAGGAAGGAAAAGCCAGGCGTTTCGGTATCGAGCGAAATTTTCCGGTATGTGGGTTAATTGGTTTTTGCGTCGCAGCGTCCGTGCGTCTGCAGCAATTTACGTCAGGCCCGATCGATCGAAATTCTATTGGAGTCTGTCGCCTGCTGTTCAATCAGCCCAGCCGATTCGCCGTTTCTTCGACGTGGCCCTTCGTCCTACGCGGACTCGTTCTCCGGCGCGCTGCAGAATTTCTAATCGAACACCTCGTTTGGTAAAGCGTCCTCTACCCACGCTGTTCTTCCCAGATCTGGAATAATGTCGTCGTCAATGAATGTGAAATTGTTAATCGAGGGAAGAAAATGGTGAATCCGTTTTTCTATCATTTTTTCTCTCTCGATAACAGTCTCTGTTTGGTAATAATCGAAAAAGGAGCTGACGAATCCGAGTAGATACGCAATTTCAGCAACAGAGTTGCCCAAAATTAGCGGGCACTCGTCGAAACAGCCAACGCAAGGAGGAGCTTGCGTCACGGATACTCGAAATCAATAATGCCTCTTCTTCGCTAAGATTATCGCAGCTGACCGAATCCCCTTCGATCGGAGGTTTCGGTGAGTAAATCATTGCCGTATTTGGCGAGGGAAGATTATTGCGTCGATACGATTTACAAGGAGGCAGAGCCATTTATTGGCGAATAATCTTTCCTCTCTCCTTAATGGCGCGCGCTCGGGGCTAATGTTGTGCTCGCGGCAACATTATCATAGCGTTTGCGGCGGGTTTCTTATGGCTGTCGTCGTTATTGCCATCGTGGACGTCGTTAGAGCTGTCCTCGTCGCCGGTATTGTAAATCCTGTCCCCGCGAAGAATCCTCTCGCCCACGTGCCACTCTGTACATCCACGACAAGCTGTTTCTTCCCACTTAAAAGCTGATTTTCCATGGACCGAGGTGCTACCGAAGTCATTGTCGACGGAGTGGCTTGTTCCTTTAGCCCGTCCCGTGTAATTGATGCGCGTTTCTTTATTCTAAGCTCCTCATTAGCGCGTCATAAGAAGCCAGATTCGGCATTAGGCGCTGAATTCCTATGTTCTTGTGGACACGTATATCGATCCTGGAGAGACGTGGGAGTTTGAGAATTTGGATTCTGCAAGTCACAGGAATACTGTACCATCTCGAGCAAGTTGGATATTAATTTCGGAGGTTGAAGAACTTCGGTTTCTTGGAAGCTGTTATCAAGATACTCGAAGAATTTGCTGTTTCATATTTGCTCCCACAAGTTCACTGGCATCCTAGCCTACGAAATTATTGATGCATTAATATTAATTGATTTTCCCATATATTCCCATATTTTTGAGCTATGCAATTCAGCATTGAATTATCGAGTGAAATTAAACAGAGCCGAAGGTGGATCGCCAACAGTCGCCCTCGTCCACCAATATTTTTGCTCTTTTTCAATTTTCCCCAGTCCACTGGCCTCGTCGCTTGCACACAGGCACACGCAGAGTTGAGAGCGGAGGCGGCAGCACCGATAACGGAATTAAAAATTTTTCAAACGAGCCGCGCCAATTTATTTCCGATTCGCCGAATCGTTTTCCGCGGTTTTTCGAAAAATCGACGCGACCCATCCCCTTTGGCAGCCGGGTTATTAATAGGAACATCGTTCGTGGATGGCCATCCATCGACGTGTGTTACGACCATACGCGGCCGTACGTCAAACGATAATGGGTGAAAAACGCGCGATTCGCAGGGGAACAAGCGAACAGGCGAGCTCTCGCGGCCGCTAAACCATCGCAGTTGTATCCTCGAAATTCTCATCGACCGTTTGGCAAATTGCTATCCCGGCATGGCGAGCCGACAGCGGATATCTTTCGATTGTCTACACGGGAAATCGTCGGGGAAAATTGTGAACGCGGGCTTGAAATCGCCCGAGGATCTCGTTCATCTGAAATTTCGGTTTTATCCATGCTTCGAAGCACGCACAACATATTTCTCTCCATGCGGAAAGATTTCTCTCTGGATACAATACTCGAGCTCGTGATCCGTGGAGACTCGAAGGCATCCAGGGCGATGAAAGGCTTCGGGATGCTCTTTTCTGTTCTGCACGACCCCGAATTAAGAGGTAAACGAAAGGCAAGAATTAACTCGGCAGAGCCAGCTCCGATCGATCGACCGGCCCTTTTACCGTCGCCTCCGTTCGCAACGACTTATTACGTCGTGAAGGAGAATTGGCAAAGTTTCTCCCTCCCCCGCGCGATCCTTCTTGTCCAGGGCGTCGAGGGCTCGCCCTTTGTCCGGCCACCCTCGCCCTTAGCCCAATATCGAGCGACGGCCCCTTTTCCCCAGGATTCGCTTGACCACATAAACACCCCCGGTGTAATCGGGTCTCTCTCTCTCTCTCTCTCTCTCGAGTGTCGCGCAGAGCACGCGTTTATCAGCCCTTCTGGCGGGGTACACCCTTCGCCAAGGTCCTCTCGAAGCCCTTGCAAGATTCCACGAAGGCGAGGGCGCCCGGGGAGGCTAGCCACCCTTGATTAAACGTATTTAACACGCTCCTGAGTTGCCCGCCGGACCTGTTAAAGTGTGAGACTCTTGTAGAATTCATGGATATCTTGATAACTGAAGATGTTTGGAAACTTGGTACTTCAATATTCATTTTCTATTTCGATGCAGTAGTTTTTCTGCTACTCTTGATATTCACTTCGTTATCTCAGGTTCTGGAGTTATGCGTGTCCTCGAAATTTGTGGGGAGTCTGAGGCATTTGTCATACGATTTAAGAAACACTTGTGCGCTTGGTGTAATAATAATAATTTATTTTACGGGACAAGCCCATTAAACACAAGAATACAACAAAAGGATATTAACAGTAAATTACATAAAATAAAAACAGAGAAATCAAAGATAAGAGGTGTACGTAGAGACAAATAGGTAGAGGCGAACCGCTAAGGAATGCCTTCCGCAATAAGGGCTCTGCTAGTATTTATTTTGAAGCCAGAAAGAGTATCAGCAAAGAAATCAATGCCCTCGTGGAGTTGATTGGTAATGCCGCAGATCCTATGAAAGGGGTCTGCATGACCAACCCAGTAGTCCGGTGATCTGAATAGAGGTGTTTGTCTAGTACAGCGAGCGGGGACGTTAAAGTTAACCAACGCAATCACATCAGGATTATCGATCAAACCGTTAAGGATCCTATAAAGAAAGGATAGGTCAGAAAATTTTCTCCTGTGTTCCAGGGACCTCACCCTAAATCTTAACATGATCGGCCCGTGTACGATCAGAGGAATTGGAAAGTGTGGTAATTCAGAGTGACGTGTACACGAGGTGGACTTCTCGTTTGTGAGTGGCCAAGCAGAGGTGGAGTCGGCGACGGGACACGATCGATGCCGATTGTGTTTGCTATATATCGACGGTAATAGGATTTTAGTGATGAAACACACGGGGACACGTTCAGCCTGACTCGAGCATCTTGTCATGACTGTCCTTCCTCTGAACGCTCCGCAGTAGAATGTTATCGACAGCTCGAAGGGACGGGGCACTTGACTGTTAGATGCCCTGCAGTCTCCGACCTGTCGGATTCCTTCCAACGGAGCACTTGGACGACGCTGGACAAGGGCTCCTGTTGATCCTCCAAGCGAATCCTTCTGTTCCATCAACTCGTCTGGAATTTAGAGTCGTTGTCTCTTTATCCTCTGTTTTAAACACTTGCTTGCGTTAACAGTAACGCAGAAATTAATAGGATTCCTTTTCTGACTTGGAAAATCATTGAATTTTCTGACGAAAAGGGTGTTTTTTAAAGTGATAAATGTTTCAATTGACTTCCTTTTTCCAAGGTTCCAAGATTCAAGTTTCTTAAAGCTTACTTAGCGTTATACATAAAATTATTTCCCCACTGCATCGACTGAGATCAAGTCAGAGCGCATTTTCTGCCCCAGCGAGAAAACGAAGGGATTT
Organism: Andrena minutula; assembly: GCA_929113495.1. Classification (NCBI taxonomy): domain Eukaryota; kingdom Metazoa; phylum Arthropoda; class Insecta; order Hymenoptera; family Andrenidae; genus Andrena; species Andrena minutula. The sequence goes on along the minus strand of OV815996.1, from coordinate 38,967,952 downwards.
GTACGATCACTGACGAATCAGAGATCCAACGATACATTTGCACGAATATACAGGGGTTCAGATCGATCCCCGGCCAGACACTGATGGTGGAACAACGTTGAAACGGTGTTTCACAGCCGTTCAACCATCGATCCATCCATCCGACATGCCGTGGCTCTGACTGACGTTCACAAACACGCCGTGCACGCATATTTTATGCCCACAGCACGTGCGTGGCGTCACGTCACGTTTTTGTTTCGAGGCATTGTTGTATACCCGTCGGGGGTTGGAGGAGGGGGTTGATCGCCGTGTCCACGAGACAGGATCGTAAATTCGAGTTCCGCGAAGCTTCATGTTTTCCAAAATTCTCGATCGGCGGAAAAGTTGCAGGCATTCGGTGGTGGCGAGTTTATGGGAAATCATGGAAATGTCTGGGAAACGGAGGGTGTAACTGGAGGAAATTTAATTGTTGGTAACTCTAGGATCTGTCGAGTGAATTTCAGGGAAATTCGTTGAGGCACAGCTTCAGTGCACACCGTTCTCCAAGAGCCTTCGTTCGTGACCCATTTGGATTGCCAATTGCCCCATTTGGTCACTCGTTGACACATGCAAATGAGGCTTAGGAATCCACTGAACGTATTGGGAATTCGTGTGTAATACTCCTTTCCGAAGAGTCTCCCTTTCCAAGTCATCTATTATAAAATTAAATCTTGTGATATTGGCGCACTAATTCGGTCACTATTAAAAACGTAAAAGCTATTTCGCTAGTTAAACAATTAAAATTTCCAACGTTTCGGTCGTACTTTCGACCATTATGAAGGAAAGAAAAATAAAAGCTGCACTGCTTTTAAATTAATATCACGCTTTAAAATGTGCGAACGACAAGTCGGTTGGAGAGTGACTGAGGTAAACATGTAGCCATAGGTAGGACCAATCAGAGGATAAACTCAATTGCGATCTAAACAAACCTCGGAAGATGACCCGTTAACCGTTTGTAATATTTGAAGAGTAAGACTAAAAACAGCCCATCAGTAAACTGCCAATGCATCACCAGTTCTTGTTAAATGGTACAATTCATCTATTATACTTACACGTTGCCCCGAAATACGATTTGGAGAAAGTTCCGAAGAGTGAACTTGAGAGGGGAATTTCGCGGATGCTCCAATTGGGCGAAATTGAAAAGCGCCCCTAATTAGCCGACGGATCGATGTTCTGCAACAATGCGGTGGGGGTGGGGCTGGCGGAGGGGCCGTCGAAGTTGCAGCAACTTTTGCGTTTCTTCTTCGAATTTAATTGCCGAAAAACGGCCGAGAGTTCCTCGGGTATTCCCTCTTAAATATAATAAAGTTCGAGAGGGACTTGGCGGAGATTTGCACCGCTGAACAATTGGATAGCGACTCTAGTCGTTCTAAATTCAATTGCTTCCGAACACCGTCTTGGATCAGGTTCGCTCCTAATCGTGAGCGATTACCCTCAAATCAAATTTCCCTAATCCCAAGCAAAGTAGAAGCATCAAGTTTCCTGACCCCATTTTTCTTGCCATTAGAAACGATTTATCAGCAATTTTTTCAACCCACCCCCTGCTTGTGTCCACTTGATAGTCGCGACGCAGACAACCCCCGAGACCAAGGATCTTCCAGTCCAAGCCTGGAAAGATGGCAAGGGGAAGCTGGACCACATTCTGGCCCCGTTCCTTTCTTCCTGTGGCGATCACGGGCGGAGATTCGCCCCGCGACAATGGGGGGTGGTAGGCCCCTTTCACCCAGGACCTCAGTCATAAATCATCGTCAGGTTTGTCGGGCTGACAAGTTTGTACAGGCCTTATATGCGCCGCGGCCTTGTTTATCGTCTGTGTATGCCCAGTGCAAACTCGCCCCCTTTGGACGTGCGCGCAACCCCCGGCGATCCGGCGTATTCACTGCAAACCGGCAACCCTCTGCCATCGTCGTGGCCGTCGTTACGCTGCCTAATGGCGAACGCCGATGCCCCCGTTGTGCCCCAACTCCCTGGGCATATCGTGTGTGTAACCGTTAATTGGAACCTTTATGCGATCGACTGATACGCGATCTGCTGGCTGCGCCCACCCTGCCACCCTCCCTTTGGACACCGGCGTCTATGATCCACCGATTATCCACGCGCCCGGGGTGGATTAATTGGGCAGAGGGTGGGTGGCGAGAGGCTCGTCCGATGGATACCTTGAAACACGAAGTTCTATGATTTTGCAGGGTTGTGGGAAATTGGGGGATGGATCGAAGAAGGATTTACTGACAAGCAAATCGAGTGTCATTCAAATGGAGTTTTCGTTTTGACGTGTTGAACACCAGAAATAGTAAACTATATACAAGCAGACACTCTATGAATGATATATGGTACCGGTTGAGATCCCCCTCTGTGTTTCTATTAATTCTCCATCGAAAGAAGCAGCTGCTCGATTCCTAGTGGACTGATATTCTCAGAATACTGTGCTCTATCTGAAAAAATGAACGAGCGACCGATAACAGCGTCACGACTGTTCTATTCTGGACAATTCCGTTCTCTTCCGACGAGAGAATGTGCTCCAGTTTTCCGCTGTTCGAGCTCCACTTACATGCCTCTCCTCTGCGAGACGAAACGAGCGTCGACCACGTTGGTATTATACAACGTTTCCCTGTGAAACGCCTTCGCGGTTCGTCCTCGCTGCAGAGGATCATTGTGGCGCGAAGACAAAGATCTCGTCTGCGGAACCGGAGACCTGTTCCACCGCGGGTAACTGGCAGACCTTCGTTCCTCCAGGCTGCTGGTGCCAGGTCTGCTCGGAACGAGGCAGTCAGCCTGCTGCCACGAGGATGGCGAAGAAATTCTTGCGGAGAGGATAGGCTGACGCGGTGCTCATATTTCACGGCGTTTCAGTTGATTCCGCGAGCGTTCTCTCCGAGGCTGTATTAACCAGCGGCGCACTTCCAAATTGCACCCCACTTTCATTCATAATAAACCGGTCTACCTTCTTAATTCAAATGCTACTCCGCGAAGCGTCTAATTCACCGATACACCAGCCGTATCGATAGGCTTCATTGACCACGGAAAGTGGGCGGTTTCGAGCGTAAAAGGATACACGCTCGTTCACGCGTGCGTACAGGTAGACCAGACAGAGAGGGGCAACACGTGCGTGGCGAAGAGACACGCACGTATTCGTCGCGATTCACCCAAGCTGAACAGAACGACCTGTTGCGTGGATTTTTAGTGCTTTCCAGGCAGCCGCGCTGTTCCATGGCTGCAGGCCACGGTTTTTTACCTCCAGGCTTCCCTGCATGTCGCTTGTCATCGCGGCGAACCGTTCGACGAGCCCTGTCCTTCCCCATTTCTGCGACCAGGTTCACCGTTGCGGAACGACTCGCGAGAATCCTTGCGACGGCACGTAACTTTCCGCGCGGCCCGGGGGTCGGCGTTTAATTACTAGGAAAAAAAACGAATGCCCTCGATTACCCCTTTGATCGTTGATACATCGGACGAGGAGCCACTCGGCGCTCCTTGTTCTTCGGGGCAAGTTTCGGATCTGCTTTGATCGGTGAAGGGCCACGCTGCACTCGAGACCTCTTTCTCTCGTTACGTCTGCATCGTTTCAACGACTTGCCCGTGCACAGACGTGCTTCCCGACCGAGGAAGAACGGCAGGCAGGGAGTGCTGGGAGTCGCGATCTAATTAAGACAACCCTCGCGATGTTCGAGATCGCTCGTTAATTCTTGCTTTCCAGGCACTGGCTGCTTTGAAGTTCAACGCCTTCCTCCTTTTTCCCTTTGATCGGTGCTCGGATGCGTTTCGAAGGGATAAGCGGATTTTTTGGGTCGGTCGATCTGATCAAAGTGGAAGATGTTCTTTTCACTTCGCAATAAACTTGCGGAATATTTTTTAAATATGATCGAAAATTGGAGCTTTGGAAACCATCGTTCTACTCCTTGGAACTCTGCCCCAAGTACAGGTCAAAAAAGTCCCATGGAGTAACAACTATGAACGTTCAGGAGCGCTCGCCGTGATCCCTGCAACATTTGTTGAAGTATAAAAAAGCGTAGAATGGTCAGGGAGCCGAGCTCTGGTAAAGTGGATTCCGTGGTGCGCGAACGGATAATTGCGAAAATATAATGAAAGTAGATTAAGGACGGGGCCCTGGCACGATGCACCCCGCTGCATCCACGATTGCAGCTGTTGCAGCGCAGATGGCGAGGATCCGCTGTCCCTCATGCCACCGTCTGCATGTGGACGCTGCAACTGCGTGTTATGGCTGTTATAAGTGGTCCTTCGTTGGGTATCGACTTTGAAAGGACTCGGCCCGCCATGTCGTCGCAGAATGTTCCGCTTCTCTTCACCCTTTTTACTCGTCTAGCTCTGCAGCAAGCTAGTTGAATCTGTAGACTGCAGCCTATCCGCGCAGCTTATATACCAAATTTAGGCGATCGTAGGTTCAAGTTAACTTAGTTTCAGCCTGGGTTTACCGGGCGTCTGGGACAAACTACGTTTGCAGTAGCCCAGATTTAGGTTAATCTAGGTTTCCAGCAGTCTGGGTCGAGATTAACCCGAGTTTAAGTAACCTAGGTCCAGATTAACCCGGGTTCGCAGCAGTTTAGATCAACGTAGGCTAAATCCTCATTAACCTGGGCTTTAATCTGGGTTTCAGGCTGACATAGAGTTAGTCTACGGTACGTTTAGGACACCCCAGCTCTAGTTTCCACCTCCAGAATAATCTACACTCAGAGCAATAATTCAAATCGGTCGCACCATGAGTGTAGAATCGGAACAGTCCCATTTGCAGGCCCACAGTGGCCACTCGCCAAGCAGCCGGGCCCACAAATCAAACTTCTCTGTGTCCACTATCGCGGAGCATTTTTCTAACGCGGCTCCCCCTCCTTTGTCTCTCATTTGCTGGCACGGTTTATCGTACCCTTGGCTCGCGTGCCCGTCCTATCGGGCATAAAATATATAAAGCTGGACACGTCCAGCCCCAGCCCGGGCTGGCGTGGACCTTAGCACGCAATATGGCACACGTACGCACAATAATCGCGGGGTGGCACGCACACCGGGTACCGTTCAGCCGATATTACGGCTCGAGCCCGATGAAACGCTTCGAGGAGAGCCGGAGAGCCGAACGAACGCAACACCGGCTTCCACAGTTTAATCTGACTGGGGTTTCCATCAGGATCCGAAATTTTGCCCGCGCTACGATTGTCGGCAGCGCTTGGGGTTTAGAGTGATTCGAGTATTACGAGTAATTCTTAAGCTGTGTACACCAGTGGGGATCGTTCCTCTTCAAATTAGTTGAATTTAGCGGTTTAAGGTCCTTTTCGCATAATTTCCTTGATAAATTTTGTTAATATGAAGGATAGGAGTGAGAACTTGTGATTTCTGGCAAAGAATCAACATTTACTTCAGTCTTATTCCAACCGACTCGCGTGTCACAAGTGTAACGAGTACACAGTGTCTAAATTCCAACAGCATAAGCAGTATTTTAAAAATTTTTCGTAACTTTCCTGAAGAAGATCTGAATCAAGATCGAAACGTCGAAAGCTTTTATAAATTATTGCTAAATAGCTTGTTTATTTATTGTTCAAAATTGACCGAACCTGTGCGCCGAAAACAGATTGATTGATTTTTACGGTCGAAATTATATTTACAAATAACTTTTAAAGAATCAACATACCATTAATCCCCGGCTTGTGTCACTACCTGGTTTGCCCAAGTCAAATTTTCATAATTTAGAGCGGAAAGGAGCAGACAAGAAAGCAGTGAAGTGATCACAGTGAAATCTGCTCGGTGAAATGCGTATAAGTGCGTCGTAACAAGTCTCGCGCGCCAGCGTGTACATATATCGTATGCGAATCGACAAAAGGGAAGACGCGGTTCTTGGTCAGACAAAAGCGTCTAGACGACGGAATTAAAGCCGTGGCTGGGCTTCTGGCTCTGAAACCTCTCTCTCTCTCTCTTCGTGGAGAAAAAGGTACATACAGCGAACTCAAACAATTTCTCGCTCGCAAGAAACTTGCCCTCACCCCTCGAAAACCACCTCAGCTTTTAGGCCCCCATACACGAGCGAGCCGCTCGCGAGATGCTCGGCCCGCTCGCGAGCATTTTAATCGCTCGTCGATCCCACACACCAGCGAGCATGCGAGCCGAGCCCGCAGTTCGCGAGCGGCTCGCTCGTGTATGGGTGCCTTTAGAGCGGATGCTCGATCACGTGCTGCGCAATGCGGATGCGTTGGAAAGCTCGATGCGACGGATCGAACCGGAGCTCGCGGTCACTGTTACCTCCAATCCATCTACTTCCCTCGAATTTTCACACGATTCTTTATCTCGCAGGATGAAATTCGATGCACAAGGGTTGAAACAGATTATTGTTGAATGTTGATCAGTGAATTCAAGTGGAAGATGGACTGCATCTCAAAAGGGGCGAAATAGAGAAAAGAGGAAGACCGTAAACAGAGGGAATCCTGGTTTTACCGCGCTCGATTTAATAACCCCGACGCGAACTCGCGGATAAATTTATCGGAGGAATTCTTGCGTGCCTTCTAAACGCTCGTTCCACGCTGGGAGGCGTTGCACTTTCGTGCAGCACCGTTTATCGATCTTATCTTGTAAATAGAAATATCGCAGCTGAAATTAATAAATTTCAGCACCTCGCCGAGGACAATCAGCGTAAACTCGATCTCCAATCTCTGCACGTTTTGCATCGAACCTTCAGAGAACCAATCAAGGGAAAGAGGCTCTAACGACCCAACTTTTACATACCACTATCATCGAATCAACTGATCCTCCTTCTCCAGAGTAGTTGCACACTACAGTATACAATTGAAAAGAAACGTCCCTGACACTTTTACCCGCCAGGGGATGGAACCCCCACTCTTCAGCAACGAGAGTAAAAAGCTTCGTTGCTACATTCGTTCCCCTGAAAGATATGGATTTGGTTTGAAGGAGAGCGCGCGTTTGCGACGAGTCGTTGACCCCTCCCCCAGCACACGGTAGCCCGATCGCGATTCACGTCCCTCCACCTCGACGACGCTCGAGAGCCTCCATTAGCAAAGGTTATCAGGTCGACCTCGAATCGTATCGATTGGCTGGCTCGCTTTAAAACGTCCTCTGTCCGTGGCCATAGCGCCAGCAACAGGCGTCCTTCTTTTTCGGCGACGCATCGCACAGGGCCCTCCAACCCCCACGGGGGTTGGGACATCGCCGGCTGATGGTCGTTGAAGGGCGAAGGGACGTCGACCTCGGGAAAGCGACGTCGAGACGGCGACGAGCCCCGATATAACCAATTTTTATGTTGGTCCACTGGCGCGAGGTGGGAAGGGTGATTTGGGGATGGTTTAGGGGTTGCGGAGGAGATATTTCGCGTGGAATAAGTTTTTATTACAGACACTTTAATGCACGAGGAATCGTGAGCTTGATTTGGGTGTAGGTACAGAGGGTTGGGGGAACTATTTCTATGAATTTTGGTGATTCACAGGGCCACCTTTGCCAATGGGCTAACTGGGCTATAGCCCAGGGGCGCTTGGGTTTCAAGGGCGCTTAACCCTAGTTCGACTGACGAATTTTAGAACTCATTTAGGCTGACGCAGTCACCCGGGTGACTAATTTTATATGTACATCTGCACGATAACGTATGTAAGGAATGTTAATAATTACAAGTGGCATTGCTCAGAACACGTGTAGGAGGAAGGAGAATCACTTTACTAGGAGTAGTGGATAGGTTTATTAAATAACAGTAAGTAAAGAATACAGTTAGTAAAAAAAGTATTTGGACACTTTTTAAAATCGCATAACTCTTTTAGAATTGGTCTAAACGACTTGATTTTTTTTGAGGACCTAGAAGGATTAGTTTTCTAAGTGACGTGTTTCGTGGTTTTGGAAAAAATTGCAATTGGTCGGAATAGCGAAGAAAATAGTAAAGGTCGTTTTTTAAACTTTTTTTTGTGAGCCTGTAATGAAAATTCAAAAAAACTCATTTGCAGATTGAAGTAAGTTATATACATGCCTAAAATTTCATCAAAATCGGTTAACGTTGCTCTGAGTTACAAACGTTTAAAGATCGTGGAATAAGGTCGAAAATCGCTGATTTCGGGAATTTCGGCGATTTTCGACCTTATTCCACGATCTTTAAACGTTTGTAACTCAGAGCAACGTTAACCGATTTTGATGAAATTTTAGGCATGTATATAACTTACTTCAATCTGCAAATGAGTTTTTTTGAATTTTCATTACAGGCTCACAAAAAAAAGTTTAAAAAACGACCTTTACTATTTTCTTCGCTATTCCGACCAATTGCAATTTTTTCCAAAACCACGAAACACGTCACTTAGAAAACTAATCCTTCTAGGTCCTCAAAAAAAAAATGAAGTCGTTTAGACCAATTCTAAAAGAGTTATGCGATTTTAAAAAGTGTCCAAATACTTTTTTTACTAACTGTATGTAGGTACGCGGGTATGTGGCGACTCGCGATTACTTCTACGACGAGTGACGCGTCGCCCGGCCACTTTTCGGAACGTGACAACGCGTGGCAACGTCGATCGTCGATCGAAAAAACATCGTCTTGCCGCGATCTACTGCGTCTCTTTTGCCCTTGTAATTTTTGTATAACTAATCATCAATAAAATTTTTTTACGTACATTCTTATTTTCTATACATTTTCTAAAAGTCACCCGGGTGACTGCGTTAACCGAAATGAGAATAAAACATTTCAACAGGTAAAATTAAGGCGAAGAAAAAAATTAAAAACCATTTTCGCATGTTTTTTCTACTCAAAAATAATTCGTTTGAGATGTCATAGAAGCTCAGAAAAAAAATACTTAGAAACAATCTTTTTTCAGCGGTAAAGTCCAAATAGTCACCCGGGTGCCCCGTCAGTCGAACTAGGGTTAAGAAGAAAATATATTGAAATACTTTTTTCTTTTCAATTTTCGAGATAAAAATTTTTATCTGGAGAAATTGTGCCCTTGGGGGCTAGGACGCCAAAATGTTTTAGCCCAGGGCGCTCAAATTTGTTAAGACTGCCCTGGTGATTAATATGATAGATTTCAGTGAAAGAAGGAACTCTGGAATCCCATCGTGATATACGTGATATCTTAGAATATCAGCTAGAACACCCAGCTCTCCTGTCTTCTTCTTTCAAGAATCCGCTCGCAACCGCGTCGAGTTCGCCTCTGCTTGTTAGGTCGACGGTGGAGTTTATTTAAGACCTCGCCGCGTCTCAGTGCGCGCGGTCTAACGGTTCGCGAGTCGCGAAAGCGGATTTTAGCGGGCGATCTCGTGGAGGCAGCGAGGCGGAGTTCGCTTAAAAAGTCACGGCACGGCCGCGACGTCTTATTAAAAAGTTTAGCCCAGATCAGCGGGGTCTGGATTCGCTTAAACTTTAACGAACATTCGCACGAAACCATCTGCATCTGGGCATTGACGGAAAGCGTCGTCGTTCCGTATCTCCTGGGAACCAATACTTGGTTGCCTTTGCTGTGCCACTCGAATTCTTGGATTCATTTCCTTTGCCTCTATAACTTTCATGCAAAATCAAACTCTATCTTCTCTAAAAAGAAAACAGCTGCAAGTTCAACTTTCCAAGCAGAGTAATGGAAGCGTTTCCCGAATTATGACGAAGCAAAATGGATTCGAGCAGAGATCGTTCATCTAAATTTCTAGATGAACAGCTCCATCCGGTTTCGTAAGGGCAGCGGGCGAAGCGTGGCGGCCGTATCATCTAGATACCAAGACCGTTCCATCCGGTTTCCTTTCCGCAGCCGTCCACCCACCCTCTCTCTTCGCCCGCTCACCTGGGTCCTTTCTTCGCGGGGCGCTGCCGAAGGGCGTCCTCGAAGGATATCGGGTCACGTTTCGCGCGTTTCTCGCCTTTTGTCGATCCAGACTCGGCCTGTCCGCGGCTTATTCCCGGGTAAAAGCCTTCTCATGGGCCATTGTGGCATTGCGGCGTGGAAAATGGGTTAGACCCGATGCCTTGTCACGTGTACTGATGCATGGCCAATTCTCCGCGTCGACTATTCCGGGGACATTCGGATTGATCGCGGTCCCAGTCGCTTTGGATATTGTCTGGGAGCTTGAAAGTCTGATAGCGTTGGGAAACTTGGGTAGCTTCAATGCTCCTGAGCTTGATCACTCCTAATTCAACACTAGGCACAGCCTGGAATATAACACCACCCACGCGTGCCGTAGCTAAGATCCAACACAATTCAACAACAATACAGATCAGTCTCCCTGCAATTTAAATCTGGAGCAAGTTAAACGCGAAATATTGGAGATTTTGCGCAGCCTGGGCTCAACTCCCGCATACCCACAGATCCATAGTTTAGATTCACAGAATTGTACGTGCCGCATAGCCTGGGCTAGGTCTGGTATAGATTAAACCCAGCAGAGGGTAGAGTTAACAGGGATTGAGGGACTCGAATGCCGAGCTGGTAGAACGTCCGCGGGGTTGCGACGATTTTCGAGGGGTTGCGAGTTGTTTGCGCGATCGATCGAACGGCGGAGTCTGGGTCTGGGTCGTGTGGGTGTTCCTTCTGCGTTGTTGCCCGCGAAACCAGTCCCTGTCTGGCCTTTATTTCGCGACGTTTTTACGACGTTGCTTTTGCACTTGAGGAAATTGGTACATGTATTTATTGGACGGCTGATCTCCTTTCATTCTGGAAAAACGATAGTAAACCGTTGCTCGCATCGAAATGGAATTTCGAAATATTGCTTCGAAATTCCTTATCGCTCGCGCGTAGACTATTATCTGGTATCCAGAGCGTCGACCACGTTTACGCTAATTCGAACGAATTAAGTCACAAATTAACCGGGCGATGTTATTAGCCATCACTCGCAGAGGTTTTTCCCCGAAGAAAAAGACAAGAGGAGATTCATATAATCTTACTTTCTCTCTGTCGACTCGCTTACCGCTCTATTATCGCGTAACTGTTGGACAAGTCCCTCCTCCGACAACCCCCAGACATCTGGGAGAGTGCGCGCTTGCCTGGTAGTTCTGCTGGAACCGCAGTTTCTCCGGCGTTAAGTTTAAACTAGTTAGAGCCGAAAGTTAAGCCGGAGCTTATACGTGTAAATACGCCACAGCACTTACACCGATGCTAATTCCCAGCGATCGATGCCGGGACGTCGCATCGCGAGGAAATTGCGCGCGCGTTCGAACGCGACCACGGAAACGCGTCCTTCTTCCTCTGTTTTTTCGGTCCGCCAGCGAGCCTGCATAATTTCCAAGGATCATTGACTCGGCTGGCTCAAAAATATCACGGAGAAATGGAATTAACGAGGGAGCGAATCGACGGCGGAGTCGAAATTGGAAGAAACGTTAGGCAAACCGAGTGAAAACGCGCTTCCCTGAAATTATTGTAGCGGCTGGCTCATGAATATCGTATTGGACAAACGATACGCCGTTTTAGTTTTGCAAATACGAATATTTAAACCGCGCTGTTATCGATTCCGCGGCCCTGTGTGCGTCTGCAGGAACGTGGCGAGTGTTTGATATTTGTACGGCTCGCGGAGGCAACTGTTTGCGTAAAATATTGGAGCTTCGCACTCTCATCGAGCGATTTTTCTGTAACAGACAGAAGAGCTGTTTTTGAGCAATTTCTCGAAACAATAAATCCTCATTCATACGATACCAGAGTTTTCGTGTCTGACATATAGCGCCCGCTACTACTTCGATCCAAACTATTCCAATTCCCCTGTTCTAACAGGAACAGTTTTTGGTTTGGTTTTTGGTTTTCCTGTTTCATTTCGCTTATACTGCCCAACGAACAATAGTCATACCTCTTTTCCTTCTCTCTCTCCGTCAGGTCCCAGCAGCAGCGGCGCACCGGGAGAAAGGTGGTCACCCATCTTTCCCCAGTACCCGCCCCGTGATGTTTAACTTCGGTGATCTAGCGAGAACCGGTGTTTTCATCACGGCTAAGGCCGCTGGTTAACAGGAACAGTTTGCTCATTCTTGTGCGCAACCCTTTCCTTCGAATTTCCCTCGTCAGGCCGGCACAGTTTCCACGAATCCTCCTCGAGCCAGAAGCTGCTCGATTCCTGGAGGAGCAGGGTCCTCGAGCGGGCCCCCGTTACGTTCGCCATAAGAGCTCGCGATCTTCCGCGAATAGGGGGATTCTTCTTGCGGAGTCTCGAACAGGGGAGAAGTTAAGGGAAGAACGACTGACAGGAAAGCCTCTCCCGATGCCAGTAAATCAACCTAACGAGCTGTAATCGATCGTTCGTGCAACTTAGAGCGCGTGGCTGTCGAGTCAATTATAAATTATCGCCTAGTATGCATAATCGGTATTAATTAGAGGGTTTGCACGGTTTGTCCCTAGCCGCTCGTTCTCCGCGAATTTATCGGAGTCGAATGCTCCTTGGACCATAAAAGAGCCTTGATGTAGGTTCATGGTATCGTTCAATCGATATCAGATGACTCGATAAGCACATCGTCTTCGAAATTCATCGAAAATTCTCCTTTTATCTGTGATTCAAACGGAACACAGTGTTTTCTTCAAATTTATTCCAATTCCTTCCACCGAAGAAGCTTAAATTCCTCTTCAGAATGGTTCACTTTCCCCGTGTTTGTCTGTCAGCATCGAAACTCGTCTTACGGAACCTGAAGAGAGCGATTCTCGCGAGGACGTAGCCCCAGCAGGCAACTTTCGAATGCCTCGGATGGCTCCACTTCTAAATTGCTACGTTCCCAGCAATCTGTGAATTTGTTTCGCTACGAATAATTCACGGTACACGACAACCCTTCAGCGAGGTGCCACGCGACGTAGGACCCCTCGAACGCGTCCGTTTCCCCGTGATTTATAACAGCCCCGTAACGTTTCGCGCGCTTCGCCGTGTAAATATTTGGCCGGTGCCGCGAGAGCCGGCCGTCCGCGTGGCACATTTATTTTCATACTTTAAACACGCGGAATACGCGGAGACAAGCTCCCGGCAGCCTCGCTGCCGGCTTTTCGCGCACGCCGCGGTTGATTAATTCACGGCGAATTTCCACTATCCCCTACCCTCCCGCCGTTCAACCAGCGCGTATAAATTTCAACGTCGTTCATCCGTTCGATTATAAATTATAGTCGCGGCACGCATAATCGCGACCGTTATTAATCGGGCTGGGTCGATCCCCTTTCTAGTCGTGGCAACTAATTTGATTGATACCTGTTCTCGTTGCCACCGCCAGCTATTCGATCTTTCCATTTAATCTCAATGGAAACACTGATATTATATTCCGCCTAGCGTTCGCGGTAGAAAGTCGATTGAAAGGGTTAGTGGTTAATAAATTTATACACTATCAAAATATAAATTCTATAGATACGTGTGTCCAACCCCTGTGGCGCACACAGAGGGGAGATTAATGTATCCACGATTGAAATAATTAAGGGGGAAGTCACTGTGACGGTCGAAAATAAAGGCTATTTTCAAGATATTCTTTTATAATGAAATGTAACTTTCTATGAAAAATTTTTATTACCAACTGTAAATATATATATTTAACTAATATTTTATGCTACCAGATTGAAAAAAATTTCAGCGGTGTCGCCACAGTATCGATAATGTTAGGCTCTGCAAAAAAATTACAAAACCGGCGCTCGTGTAAGTTTCCAACATTTGCTTCGAATTAAAAAATTCGAACGGTTTCTTAAAGTATATTGAAATAGCTTCAGTTAATCTTACGGATTTAAAAAATATTCATTTTTTAACAAATGGTGGATTTAAGAAAAAATCTTGACCAAAAAGTATACAAAAGTAAATGAATTATTCGATCAAAAAACTGGCACACTTAACCCTTTAGCGTCATTTTTTGTGAACTTTTTGTACAAAAACGGTTCGACAAATTAATTTGAGGTTTGGCAGGCTGTTTTATTGTACCTTGAACTATTGTCCTAAATTTTTGCGTGACAGTGAAAAAAATAGCATGGCAAATACAGATACAGCGTTAAAAAATAATCCGGTGGCTCTGGCGTTGACGAAAAGTACTGTAAAGGTTATTCGAAACACAAAAAGGAAAAGAGATTCTTAATCTACACGAATGTGGCTATCTGTGATAGTAGATGCATTAAACAAAATAAAGAAATGTTAAAATGGCAGCCTTTTGAAGAAGATGAAGTTTTGAGTCTGAGAAAGGTTTTACCTCAAAATCGGGAAAACTTCTTTAAAGAAAAAAGGAACGGTAACAGATATGGCAATAAATCTACGACCACAGATACCCACATTCATATAGATTAAAAATCTCTTTTCCTCTTTGTGTTTCGGATAACCTTTACAGTACTTTTCGTCAACGCCAGGGCCATCCGATTATTTTTCAACGCTCTCTCTCTATCAGCCATGTTTTTTTCACTATCACACAAAAATTCAGAACAATAGTTCAAGATACAATAAAACAGCCTGCCAAACCGCAAATTAATTTGTCGAACCGTATTTGTACAAAAAATTCATAAAGAATTCCCTTTTTTTGGCCCAACAAGGCGCAACCCTCCCTTAATAAAATTGATTAAATTTACATTAAAAATATTTGTACCCGTCCAACTCGTCTGCCTCCTCAAATCCTGAATATGCCACTGCCCACCCCATACACTCCATCCCCAGAATCATCCCCACAGCACTGAAGCCCATTACTTGTCGTTTAGCAAGCTTCAAGCTTCTAGGACGTTCCCGCGCGAGCCACGTCGTTAATTAATATTCATCTGGTTGTCTGAGGAGCCAGCTATATCCGGTCAGTCAACCCGCTTCCGCGCGGCCGATTATAAATCACAGGGGCACGTGTAATCGACGGGGCGCGAACAACCTCCCTTGGTCTTCCGATCGGGCAAATACAAGATTTCGTTTCTATCGATTGCCGCTAATGGGACGGCTTAATCTGACGGCGAATAAATTACGGGCGTCCTCTTATGGGACAGTGGCGGGGGGCACCTTCGGCGGTAGAAACGGGAGCGCGGCAGACTGGATCGATTTCAGGACTTTATTGCGCGCTCGTTATCGCCGCCTCTAATTGCGCTCATAATTAATCCGTGCATTTTTTCCGCGTAACCGGGCCGCCGGAGGATCGCGTAATTAAATTGAGAGCCGCGCCGTTGATCCTATCGCGGGTAATAATGTCGCGGGGCACGTCCGGCCTGGGACACGGGGTGCGAGTGTTTGTTTAACGAGGAAGAAAAGCGACGATGCGAGGGGAGTCGGACGACGCTTCTTTCTTTTATGATCGTCCCGAGGGGACACGATCTCGCGAGCTTCCGCCTCCTTCCTCGCGCTGCTACATTTATTCTGGACTTCATTAATCGGAGATTGATGGTCCTTGCTGGGTCTCCATTGACTCTTCCTACGATTTCTCTTTGAATTATTTTTAGGTTTAGGTTCTTTGAGTGTTATTCAGGTGATCTTAAATGTTTTTCACTCTGCCCAAAGTTTTCACAAAATTCTAAGGAACTCGTGTCGTCGATTGAATATTGGCACTCTAAGTAGCTTCTCGGTCATGCCAATTTCCTCCACGAAATTGGCGGCGATTGATAATTTCCATGAAATTCTACGTGCTGGATTCGCCAGGCAGGCTGGACGAGGTTGGACAGACCGGTCGAAAGCCCTGCGACGAAAGGCCTCCCACCATTTCGCAGCAATGCGGAAGCCGTACCCTCACCCTCAAGGTCACTGGTGCACCTCAAGGTCAGGAGCTTTTTGCTCGTGCGCCAATCCATCTCGATCCTTGCCAATTTCCGCGCTCTGCGACACGCGCCGGCTGCCCCCCTTCAGCCGTGTCAGCGGATCGTGCGATTTCTTTCGTTTCACCTTCTCGACCCTTCCCCTAACAATCCTTTAACCCTTTCATCTCTCCTTCAACGTTCCACGCAAACTAATTTCATTTCGCCTGCAACGCAGAGGTACGATATTTCTGTAATTCAACAGAATGCAGTTTTACATTGACTTTCCACCGAGGAAAGAATCGCTATTAAGTATTTATCAGTTTCGGAGCAAAGTGGGACGTGAGTGGAAGTCGCGGAACGGGCCAGACGGTGAAAGGGTGCAGCGAGCTCTCTTTTCCACCGTACGTGCACATTTGTAGACTCTATTTACCCAGCCGCGATTGTCTTTCTATCGTGCAGGTTCGTTTCTTTCGTTGCTGTCGCTTGTAATTTCAATGCCAAGGTCTTCAAGGTAGAAGACAGGCCGAAAGAATTACTGGGGTACAGTGGAACGCAAAGAAACACTGTTCGTGCGCTGACGTCACCCGTTTCCGTGTAATTAGCTGTTGCCTGGGTTCCTGTAATTGCATTCGCCGCGCGCCTTTATCGCGCGACGCAGCTGCAGGTGATCCTGTCGCAGCTGTCACCGTGCAACGTACAACCTGGAAATACTGTGTAGTATCAGAGACTCGACGATCAGCAGATAAAATTACTGCAGGAAAGACGTGTGGGAATTGTGCGAAAGCCAGTAGGTGCACCTAATAGAATCTCGAAATCCATTTCTCCCGGTTTCCTCGCTTCTCCTTTCTCCGAGTTTAACAATACAAAAATAACAATGACCTACAATCTAAGTATCAGATGATTGCATAAGTTCGTGCCCGATTTTCTACTACCTCGCGACATTTTTTCGAGAAAAACCAAGCTCTTTCTTCAAAACTGGAATCGACAAGCTCGTAGATCGTTGGAAAAGAATTGTAGAGAAGAATGGTGACTACATACTTGACTAATAAAACTGTACGCTTTAAAATTTAACCATTGAATTTTATTTTCCAATCGGGCACGAACTTATTTATTTATTTACTTGAACGGGACAATACCCATTTATACACGAAAATGATGAAAAAGACGCATAGTAGAGACACACCATTTACAATAATATAAAACAACGGCAACCAGAACCGGGATAGAAAAAAACATTATGAAAATGAGGCAAAGAAGTAACGGAATAAAATATTAAGTATGAAATAAAAGCTATAAATTTACAAACTAAAAAAACAAAGATATAAAATATATAAAAACATAACAAATACAACCAACATACAAGATATAAAATTAAAAAGTATAACACATGAGTCCTATATAACATCCATCAATATCGCTCTATAAACACTAGCTTTAAACACAGCCAGTGACCCATGGAACATATCAATCTCGGACTTAAACTGATAAAAGCAGGAACTATAAAAGATTCCCCAACCTTAGGATTCCCACGGATCCATAAATAAATAGTAAAGAGTATGTACCAACGGATAGGAGAAGCATCGCGATGATCGTCCATGTAAATTCCAACATTGTAGCCGCTTTCAGTCGTCTCTTTGCCTGGCTTCTTTCGCAGCGTCTGGTCAGAGACCTGGTCGCGTGTAGACAGTGACTGGCATGCGTGCAAGAGATCGATAACTTTTTCCCCTCCCTCGGCCATCGCTGGCTGGCTAAACACGCGGCTGTTTCCCGAGTTTCCGCGGTCTCTTGGAATAATAAGCTCCGACAGACACGCGGCTATTTCGACCAGTAATTCTTCCTAAACGCCTCTCTATATTATCCCCTTTGCGATTCCATATGAAATTGCGCGGAAAACAATAGCACGGAAAATGGCGCAGAGATGTTTGAGGCTTCCTGCTGTTATACTCTATGCAAAACTATTGGCCACTCAAACTTCCCAAGCACACATCCCTCAGATTTAGTACATTCGTATCTCCCACGCGAAAAATCTAACTATACCGCGTTAAATGTTCTCAAGCGTGACCAGCACGCGGAGCGTTAACAATTCATCGAGTGCTCCGAGATTTATGCTCGTCTAGACGGGAGAGGAGACAATGCTCGTCCACGTGGCAGAGACGATAATGCCCCCTTCCCCACCGCGATATCACACCGTACGATCGTCCCCCTTTATCGCCGATATAAACCGAGAATAAAGTCGTCTGCCGCGGATTCAGCTTGTTTTAGCGCTCCTGGAAACCGTTCCGCGGGATTTCGGCTGGTTTTTGCCCTCCTCGCGCTTCCCATCGGGACGCATCGAGGCAGCCGGCTGAAACGAACGTCCCAGGCCGCGATTCGGCGCGGATTTAACGCTCGGCCGCTCGGATTCGCGTCCATTATTGAGGGAATTTGTTTAAACCAGCGGGCACGACGTCGCTGCTTGAAACGCCCGTTGCTTTTCGATTTCCCAGCGATCGTTTATTCATCGTTCGCGCCGCCACCGAAAACAATACGTTTTCATTTATTCACACGAGTCGCGACCGCGAGTGGCATTGGAGCGCACGGTTCGCGGGAACCTCTCGGGATAAACAGATAAGGCTCGTGACGCGCCTAAGTCATCGTGCTCGAATTAATATCGGCCGGCTCGTTTAATTAACCGCTGATTAAGATGAACGGACCGCGATAACGCCTCCCCCTCTCGCGTTTAATGTTGCTAATCGAGGCTGGCTCTATCTCTATTCTGTTGTTAAACCGAGCCATCCCAGTTTTCCGCGGCAGGCGCGAGATTAGCGCCGCGCGCGCATCATTCAATTAAGTGTGCTGATCGAGTGGAACGCGATCCTCGGGACTCCGTGTAGCTCAATTAAATATCGAGCGACAATGAGATACGCGTGACGAAATATCCACGCTTCCTCTGCCTCCGCTTTCTTCCCGTTCCATTTGCTCCTTGGCTAGACAGTGGTTGTTAACACAACTGTGGCATCACTCTCGAATTAATCTCAGACGAACAAACCCCTGCTTCGACCTCCTAATGGCAGCCAATCAAGCCGCCGTTGTCTCTCCACTTCCCCACTGGCTCATCAATCCTTTCGCGATCGGAGTCACTCAATTTCGTCGCGCGCTTCGTTCCAGCCGCCTCTGTCCCGCTGGGCCGAGCACCGTCGGCGACCAGTGGCGCAAGGGAAAGGAGCCAGGGTGCAATTTTACCGCTTGGAAAGTCCGCGAGCGTCAGTTCACTGAGCAACTAGGTGCACCTAGAAACCGTCTGAACTGCCGCCGAGTGGCGCCCAGCGATTCCCCGCAACCGGCGATTTCGCGAAGAGCAGCAGGAAATTGCGTACGCTGGCTTCCATGCCGCGCGAAACAGAAGCACGAGCAACCGTGACGTAGTGGCAACATTCTCGTGGCAGGACTCGCTGGTCTGGAGACCCTCGGCCTCGCCACCCTCGAGACTATTCTCAACGAGAACTCGTGTACACCCCGGAGTAGACGAAGAGGTTGCTTGCGTGGCATTAACGTGTTATCCCCCGTTATCGTGGACGAACAACCGCGTTCCATTTAATTTCACATCCGAGTGGTCCGGAATTAAAGTGAACGCCGCCCGGAAAACGGGATTCTACTTTGAATGAGCGCGCTGGTAAACAAGCTGCGCGCAAAAAGCGAGCATTGTCCGGCGCAGGAACGGTGAATCGCCAGCGCGCTGTATTAAATCGAAGGGGTGACTGGGGGGTTGTACTAAATGCCTCTATAAATAGCTGGGATATTCAGTTCCCAACTTTGTGTTAATACAGAATCCGAAGCGTTTGTCATGAACACGCTCCGCTCACCGCGACGTCCATAAGGGGAGCTTGTTATTTTCGAGCAGCTCTGACGTGGGACCTGGATCCAGCGAACGTGGAGGGAGGCTTTGGGAAGGGATGGCGGAGGTACGGACTGCGGCGAAATGGGATGAGAATTGAACGAGAGACACTGGCTCGCGAGACATAGATTAGAAGGGTTGAAGAATCGGGTGTCACGGCCAGGGGATTCGCAGAATTCCAGGATAATTGCGAAGGGCAGAACACGTCCTCGGGACTCCCGAGGAAAGGGGCAATCTCCCCTCTTATTTCTCCCTCGACAAAAAAAAGGCATCGACCCCGAAGAGCCGCGCAGGCCGCTTTATCAGCGAACTTTAGCAGCGAAACGTGGACGAAGAATGGCGGAGAAAGCGGGGCAGGGCGGGCCGCGGGGGCGGGGGATGGAGCTCGTAACTTTGCAGAAAATTGTGGTGGGCGCAGGTAAATCGCGCGTCCTCTATTTGCTTTGTTTCCCCGCGAGCGTTTTTTTTCCTCTCCCTCGGTGCGTCGCGGGCCGGAATTTATGCGCTTCGCCGTTGTTGATAACAATGTTGCGGTATAATATGCAAAACACCACTGCAGAAGGGGGGTGGCGAGAGAGTCACGTGTGCCAACCGTGGCTGGAAAACCAGTCGCAGTCGATTCTGCACATGACGCGCACACAACGACACCGACATCGATCCGAGACGAATTTAGCTCGATTAAATTACCTCCCCCCTCCACCCGCGGAGCCGCTAATTACCGCCTGATCGAATTACCCGAGCGAGGAAGAAAGGGGTGTCGTGGTGGGAGAAAAGGAGAGCTCGTCGTCCTTTACTTGTTGCTTCGCAAGAATTTCCCACCGCCAAGACCGAGTGTTGGGTTTAATTTGACTTGCATCGGGTGTGAAATGGATCTGCTTTGGGCTCGCGCCCGATGTGATCTAGGCGTCAGTTGAACGCAGATAAGATTGCGGTAGGATGTATTCAGTTGGACGGACATTGTATCTCGGTGTATTAATTCCTTGGAATATCTTCTCGGTATTATCGTTCTCCGAATCCCAAGGTCTATTTAGATCGTTCGCCAGCAATTGTTCGGACGTTTCCCAACCGTTGCTCGATTTCCAAGATGAATCATCCCCCCGTTTGCTCGCTCGCACGCATAGGAAAGGCACGCCAACGTTTACAGCGAGAGTGACGCACGAAAATGAACGATCCTCTGGCTAATCAGGTCTAAGTCGTTAGCTTCGTTATCGGACACTAAACTGATTCATTTGCACCGGTGTTCAGCGACGCGGGGGGTCTTGTTGACGCAGCTGTCCGTTCGTCCTCCGTTGAATCGGAGGCTGAGGTTCTCTTAGAAAATATTGTAGCAAACTATAGAATTTGCGATAGGCAGACGTTTCTCTGCAAAGGAGTCGAGTAAAATTGTGCGAAAATATTGGCTACGGTCGTCGAAGAGGAATTATTGGGGAACCGAGAGGTCGGAGTTTTTCACCGGTTATCGCGGTCAAATTCAGAGGCGTCGATTATCTTATCGGCGGTGGTTGGATCGCAGGAAGGTCCATCGCCGCGTTCAGAGATTAAAGCTCGATTCACAGAAGCGAGTCACGAACGGAGAAAGGTACGACGACCTTCGAAAAGGGTCAACGCACTCTGCTCGCCGAGCATAACGGAAGCGTAGCCACGGATTTCGAGTAGAACGACCCTGAAACGTGGACGCCACTTGCTTCGACTAATTCCCCTTTCGATCACCCCTCTTCCCACCACCGTTTCCGCGATCGGTCGACTGTTAACCTCTCGTTTAACTTTTGCTTCCTCTCTCCACACGAATTCATCCTCGGTGTCATTAGTACCTTTACTGAGAATTGCAACTTACCCCATAGTACTTTCTAATTTATCGTTTCAGCAATTCCGAAATTCCTTACTCCACCAAAAGCCCCCTCCCTTCTTATCTGGTCACCGACACCGAACAGTGCACAAAGTGCATCGCCTTTGGCCCCAAAACCGTTCGCCTCGTTTGGACGTTATCTCGTCACTGGCTGTACAGAAGAGGCAGACAGGGCAAGGAAGCGTTCGTCGGGTCGTCGAGCGGCAATCTCCCCCCGAAAAAACTATCGAAATCGCTTTGTCGCCCTGTCGAGGTAGACGTCGCAGCGGCGAAGGGGTGGCGGTCGAGAACGAGATTGACTGGCGAATGAAAACGAGGGATTGGACTCGTCGGTTTGCGGTATAACCGGCTGACAATGAAACCGAACCACCGTAAACGGACTAATTGCAGGCACAATAATTATTCCGCGGAGGGCACGGGCCACGTCGTCTGCTCGCGTTTCGCGGATTACGGATCGATCGTGCCTGTTATTAACCCCACCCTTAGCCACCCCCGCCTGGGCTCGCTGTTGTCCCGACGTGTTCACGGATCGACAGATAACGTTGAAATTTATCGCCGAGCGTGCCCATGGCCGCAGACTCTTCAGGGACCACCCGTGATGCTGGTTACACCGATCCTCCACGAACTTCTCCATCGAAATTTCGGGAACGTTTCGAGGCTTTGCCTATGGCTTCGGGAGGGATTGGAATTTGTTGCGCGATGGTGGAGAGTCTGTTGAACTTGCTCGGCCGATCAGCTGCCTGGGAAGTGATTATGGTCGTTAGGTGGAATTAGTGTATCAGTTCATTGTGGAGCTGTCTTCTGTGTTGGAGCTTGACGCTTATAGTTATACATTTTGGATGAGTGGAGGACGAGGTTTAGGGAAACTACGCGAAGTTAGATATTTTAAACCTTCCTTTGTCTGCCACTGTATTTAGAGTGAATGTACATTTGCGAATCTACTTGTCCTCGGTTTAATTATCTCCTGTGATTATTAGTTACTCCGACAGCTACTAAATAACAATATCTGTGTGATTTACAGGGCAGTCACGGATCCAAGGGATGGCAGGAGAGTGGCGCTGAAGAAACTGCCAAATGTCTTTCAAAGCCTCGTGAGCAGCAAGCGAGTGTTCAGGGAGCTGAAGATGCTCTGCTTCTTCAAACACGAAAACGTGAGTTCGCTTCCGCTCGTTAAAATAAAACTATAATTCGAAAGGCATTAGCCTTGTGGTCGCAGAGGAGGCGAGAAGTCGCGGATAAAATCCCCGAGTTATCGAGTTCCCTGCTTTGATTTTACGCCAGTTTTGAGAAAAGAGACAAAGGTAAAGGCATCCAGAGCGAATGCTCGTAGTCGCGAAACTTGGCCGGTAGTCGCGAGGACGTTCCTCCGATACGCTTCGCCGGAAATCAGTCTCGCGTGTTTCCCTGCCCCCGCCCACGTAGCTTCCGATTTTCCATAACTCGCTTATCTGCTGGGGCGCGCGACTTATCTCTCGGGGCTGCAGGAAAATACAGCCGGCATTTTGTTTTACGACCAGCCGCCAGATAAGCGCATTATCGTCGGGCTTTCCTCGAAAACGTCGATCTTTGGAACCTGGACGTGTTTGGGGATCGAAGGCCTCTCGACGGGGAAACATCCTTGTCTGTGAAAAACAGGCGCGTGGTTTTGGGTAACTGTGGCCAGGCACTTGCTTAAGGGGACATTCTACTCTCTCGGCCGAAAAATCGGTCACTTTTCGCTGATGGTTTTTATAATGAAGTACTTAATGTTTTAATGTTTTCGAATTTCTGGGGGTATATTTTACAACTCTTGAAATACAAGAAAAAATCATTGCTGTTTGTTTATTTCATTTGTTTACACAAATATTTCGCAGTTAAGTTGGCGGCATCGGAATTGCTGGCGGTTGAAATTTCGGACGACTGTATCATCGGAAATAAAAAGAACAAACATATATTTTAATTCCCAGGAGTATGGTTATCGCGCTTACCATGAAAGAACAATTTTGGACCAAAATTATTAAAATAGCGGTCGATCGGAGTTGAAAATACCGAAAAGGGCATTTCTTTTCTGTTTAATAGATATAAAATGTGAGAAAATATTAAAAAATATTAAGATATTTGTGCTAAGCGGGAAAGCCACTAATGTGTAGAATAACATATTAAAATTTTGGATTAATTGAGCAGGGAGTTTTTTTATCACATTCGCCAACCAAGAAAATGTTGTTTCGAGAAAAACGCGTTTAAAGTTTTGAGTATTCATTGTATATAACATTGAAAATACATCGAATTTAGCTCCAAAAATTTATGAGGATATTGTAGAAAGTGCATTCTTCCGAATTCAGAAAAAAAATTGAATATTTTTGAGGCCGAGAGAGTAGAATGTCCCCTTAATCTTTGACGGAGTAGCTTGAGGAATAAATAATCGAAGGGTTCAGAGAATTTGTATGGAGTGACTTTCTAGTAAAATTCTAAATTGTGCGCAGTTAGATCTGAAAGCGTTTTAGAGAAATAGTACCAGTTTCAGGGAGTCTTTTTAACTTCGTGGTAATTGTTGTTTTTCAGGTCCTCTCAGCCCTGGACATTCTGCAGCCACCGCACCTGGACTTCTTCCAAGAAATGTATCCTTTCGTAAATGTACTCGTCGGCAGCGTAGCTGCAGAAACGTTTGACGTTAGAATGAAAATTCGAAAACGCTGATTCTTTTACGGCAGCCCGAGTTCCCGGGCCTTCTAGTTCCCCCGCGGGGGTACTTTGACGAGGGAACACCGCCGGGGTAAGAAATTTTTCGAAGGGATCGCGATTTTAGATCCGTTCTTACCGTGGAAAGGGATCCAAGTTAAACTCGTGACTCTGTTATCTCTTTTCGTTATTACCTGGCCCTGCGGAGGCGGACTTTACACAGGGAAGTCTTGGAATTTCATAGAATTTTAAAGCTTCCAGGAACTATTATAAAATGCGAGAAATTCTGACCAACTCCGCGGGAGTCACCTACGAATACTTCGCAGAAGAAATCCAGGAATTCTCAATGGGCGAATCACTCTCATTCTACTCGCGCTCTCATTATTATCTACCCCAGAAATTTACCCTCAAACTTCCCCCAAGTCCAAGGCGCTTTTTACAAAAACGCAAACGTGTAAAACATTCGGAAAGAAGTGAAACAGATAGGGGGGTTGCATGCGATAATCGGATCACGCGAAGTCGACTCTTCCTCCTTTATTTTCCGATTGCGGCGGCAGCCAACTCACGCAACGCTCGACCATCTCAACCGACGTGGAAACTTTTAATCGAGCCAGCAATTAAAAGCGCGGGAGGGAAGAGACGCGATCGGGAACCGATCCAGCCTCCAGTTGCATCCCCTTCGCCCTCCTTCCGCGTAAAAACTTGTCCGTGAACGATTGCGATTCGGTAAACCGACGTTTTCTCTTCCCTTCCCCCGTCGCTCTTTCTTCCTTTTCCTCTTATTCCCTTTTTCCTCGGCGCTCTTCGAGAGGGAGACGCCCTTCTTGCTTCCGCTTTTCTCACGGCCAGATAACAGCAAGGATAATAACCGCGGGCTTTATCGCGGTGAGGACAAAGGCGAGATAGGAAATGGCTGGAGCTGACTGGTTCGAAGAGCGTGAACCCCGACGCGCCAGCTAGAGCTGCGTGGGTCATGTCTGGTAACGATAGAAACGAAATAGAGCGTTGCTTTTCGGGGATTTGATGCGATTTTTCCCGTGGATATTTTGGTTAACGAGGAAGTTCCAAGTCAATATAGCGTGAATACCAACTTGTGTCAGAAATCAATTAGTCTCTCTCCTTGTCGCGTATCGAAGTTCCGAGGTGACCACGCGGCACTCGTCACACATACCGCCGTGAATAGCGTAACGTCGCGATAAGAAGCTAAACGGCGTTTGGATAACGAACAATCGCCGCGATAACGCGCCAACGTGACGACAGTCAAGGAGCCTTGAAGACAAGTCGCACTATCGAGTTCCAATTTTTTATAACATCCGAAGGCTGTCCTTCACCTTTTAAAAACACTAAAAGACATGATGGACACAGGATTCTTTTAAAAAAGTTACTCAGACAGCCGACAGATAAAAACCTCCACTAATTACTTTCCTCCAGGCTGTAACATAATCTTGGCTTCTCGCGTCGCAAGTATGTACTCAGGATTTCAGCCATTAACCTAAACGTCCCCTGTCTCGAATCTCGTAACGGCGCGAAACGGGAGCCCCGTCATTCGGCGGAGAGCTGTGGGCGGGGGCTGGCGATAAATCTGCCTCGGAAAAGCCAGGAATTTCTGACAGTCGGTCGAAGCTGGTCGAAGCTGGTCGGGTAGCCAGAAAGGTCTCGGTGAACCGCTCCCCCCCATCTCGAAACGAAATTAAGGCCTGAACTTCAGTGTGTCGTGGAAGGGAGGGCCCCGACACGTGTACGACGAGCTAACCTAATAAATCTCGAGGCTCCGTTCTCACGTTACGGACACGTCGGGAGATCAATAACGGAGCCCTCGTCGAGGGAAAAATCGTCGGTGAAAACGGGCCTTGATTTCGAAAGTAAACCCACTATCGCTCGTTCTTCCTCGGAGACTCGAGGAAATAGATGCTGTGCTGGTAGAAAAAGATTCCAGAGTTTCGATGAAGAATCTATGGAGAAGATACGAGTCCGTGTTGGATACTTGAATATCTTTTCTTCTTTGATCTCTTGGGTCCCGAATGAAATTCCCATGGATTCTATGGGTGACATCCAGCACGCTCGTGACCTCCGTGGTTTCGTAACGACTGCGTAACGAAAGCTCCTAGAGTGACGTGGATCGCCTAGTGCGAGCCGTGCTTCACGTAACCGCCGAGCAATCTGTACGTAACTGGCTCCACACTGACTTACGTAAGTCCTCAGGTCCGCGAGAGGAAGTCTCTCTTTTCCCAGCTACCCCGCGCATGGGACTTGAAGGCGACGCGCGAGATTTTCGGGGAAATTCCCCTGTATTTGCCTTTGACGCGGGCTCGTCAGAGGGTAGGGAATAAAATTTCTTGGGCTTTGTACTTCATCGTTGAAGTCCCTCGGCTCCTCTCTTCGTCTGAGATGTCGGAGGGGCTTCAGTCTCGTTTGGTAGATGTACAGAGGGTTTCTGAGTGCTTGTCGGAAGACCCAGCGAAATATTTTACAGCTCCAAAAGGCATTTGAGAAGATGTTTGTTTTGGAGACGTGGTAGGTTTGCTTTCTTATCAGAGATTCGGCACGATGCACGCGACGCACGGGACCTTGATTTCTAATCAGGCAGGTGTTGACGCTCTGTCTGATCGTTTGATGCATAATTTCAGTTTTCGTATCAAAGCGCACGTTATGCAATGTAAGATTCCTTGTACGATTTTCTTGAATGATCGGGCTTGTTAGAATTTCAATGAATTCTGTATTAATCCGGGGCTCTTAAATATATTGCATCCATTTTGCAACGGTAACGATATGGAGCATTTGACGAATGAAATGGTTCCAATCTGGTTCTAAGTAATGCATCCGCGTTTCCTCGGCTAAATTAAGAGAAGCGCGTTCTTTCTTAAGCAGAATGCGAAAACGAGGCGTAGACGTGACACGCGAACCTGTTTTCTATCTATTTCCGTACGTTTGATATTCCGAGTCCTGTGCCTCAAGCTCCACTGACCTCTTAACGTCTGTTCACCCCATTTATTTATAAGTATCCCACCGGGATGGAGGTTTCTTCATACATTTCTTACTTGAATCCATGGGATCTCGATCGCAGTGGAAAACGCGGTAGTCATTCGTCGAGTCGTCTGGACGAATCGCAGCTAGGCGCCATCCAAAGTGGCCGAATGATCGATCGATCGATCAGTGGGAAACCGATAGTCGATCCTCCTTAAGTGAACGGGGCCGTGTGGAGCAGCTACGAGAGTTAATCTCGATGAAGGCAGCTCGATAAATCAACTCCCTCTCCATTCTCCTCTTTTCCATCTCCCTCTTTCTTCCTTCCATTTCTTTTTGCATTTCTCTGTAATAAACAGGAACCATATTCCCTTTTGCCCTTTTTAATTACCTTAAATATCGATGTTTTCTCACACCCCTTTGTTCCGAAACTCCCCCTGCCTCTTCGCCTGCCGCACTTGCTCGATGTTTGAAAACCACGTGAATCATCTTCAGCAACAGCGACTATTACAGTCTTGCAGGTTGCCGTCCTCTTTTTCTCCTTTCTGCACGCGTCCGTCCCTTTTCATCCCGTTCCACCAGGACGTCTCCGTCGTCCTCCGTCCACGGGATTATGTCGTGTACACAAGCTGTCCGGTGGTGCATGCACCGCTGCGATCCTGATGAGACACGACGCGTGAGCTCGATTTACGGCTACCAGTTTCTTCTCGGGCTGGACCACCTGTTTCACGGTGCGCGCACCTGATCGATTCGAGGGCGAGCCACGGTTTTAAAGGGCCTCCATCCTGCGCCTCCGATGTAGTTACGTATTCTTTTTATCGACGGCAACGTCCTTTAGGGGGTAGGTGCTTGTTTCATAGGCTGCGTGCGTTTCGTCAGGGTAGTCAAACGCGTGAGATGAGGATATCGTTCATTACGTATCACTGTGTTCCCATATTCCAGCAATTGATACTCTAAAGAAATAATTAAGTTCCAAGCTCGATATATCTCACAAGTTACCAGTGGCGCACTCAGGATTTAATCTTGGTGGAAGCCGAGTTAAGGGGGAACAACACCTTGAAGCCTTGAAGCCCGGAAAAAAATGCAACTTTTTTTAATTTTGTATTAGATATCCATACTTCGTAGGAAAGTCATTGATATGGGGTTTAAATGTGCATGTGGACAGTATTTTAGAATTTTTGTGTGACAAAATAAACGATCTTATAACTTTAAACTCGTTTTTCTCGAAACTATGTTTTTTACATTGGTTGAACGATTTTCTCCGCCAATTTTGCATGAATCAATCTCCGGTTTTGCGTATTGATTCTACAGAAAAATGCCTTCAGTTAAGCGTACGGAAACTAAAAATAAATTATTTTTACTATTTTTTCCACCCCAAAATATATTGAATTTTTCCTTATAATGACTCGATATTTTAGAACTTTGCCCTTTAATCTCCGCCATTTCTGCAAAAATGATTGTAATTAAATTTCCGTATACTTAACTGAAGGCATTTTTCTGTAGAATAAATACGCAAAACCGGAGATTGGTTCATGCAAAATTGGCGGAGAAAATCGTTCAACCATTGTGAAAAACATAGTTTCGAGAAAAATGAGTTTAAAGTTATAAGTTCTAAAATACTGTCCACTACATGCACATTTAAACCCCATATCAATGACTTTCCTACGAAGTATGGATATCTAACACAAAATTAAAAAAAAGTTGAATTTTTTTTCCGGGCTTCAAGGTGTTGTTTCCCCTTAAAGAGATACAAATATTTTTAATGCAAATTCAATAAAACTCATTAGGAGATTATAAAATTTATTTATAGAATAAAATACAATTTTTCTTTTTTTCTACAAAGCTCTTGAATTACTTCAGCCGTGGTTACATCATTCTCCTTCTTCCGTTTTCTTTGGAGGGTGCCAAGGCCCCTTGGCATCCCCACCGAGTGCGCCACTGTAACTTACCTACATCTATTAAAGGCAAGGTATCACAAAGATACAACATTCTTAAGATCCTGGGTTATCCTACAGATTTCCTTGACATTCTCTTGGGGCTCAGTTTACCGTTGAATTGCCAGCAAACAAAGAATCCAGCAGCATCGTCGAAAGCGTTCGTCGCCATTAATTCTATTACCCGTCGGAGCCAGGCCCCCTCTGTTTGCCCCCTGGATCGATTCTAATTCCATCCCCATGGAAAATTCACTGGTCGACGGAATTGAAGGGAAACTTCGGTTACCAAAGTTGAACTTCGCTGAAAGCGACTGCCTAATTTCTAATTAAAGAGGCCTCTCTCCCCCCGACTAACCGACGTCTCGCTGACGATACGCTAACGAGATTAACGGTTGATATAGTGCTCCTAGCGACTACGTGCCATTAAATCCTTCGTGTCACCCGTGAACAAAGAAGGACGTTGTAACTTTCGCGGGGGTCGAGAGGTCTGGGTTAGGTCGGTTGATCCGCGGAATCTCGTCGAAGTCACGTACAGAGGACGACTGTGCAAACTTTTTCTGGGAGATCGGGGATAAAGAGGAGCGATCAGGTTGGCACCGGCGTATCGCCCGCGTCCACGAATTTGCGCGATCGAAATTTTCGACGCGGTCACTTAGGTCCACCGCGATCTTTGACACGGTCTGACACCATTGAAAGTTGAACGGTAGGGGAGACCGGGGAAAGTTGATACGTTTTTCAGTTTTCAATTTTTTCCATTTTTGTTTCAATTAATTACTTAATAACAAATATACTAAAATATACTTTGGTCCTTCCTCTTTAATATATTGCAAATGAAATGTTGAGAAAATACATACAAAATGAATGAGAAAATGTTATTTGGACCAAGGTAAAATGTATCAACTTACCCCATTGTGGAGCAAGTTGATACGTTATTCTGTTTTTAATTATTTTCATTCTTTATTTGAATTAATGATTTAATAACGAATATGCCAAAATATACTTTGGTCCTTCCTCTTTAATATATAGTAAGCGAAAACTTGAGAAAATACATACAAAATGAATGAAAAAATGTTATTTGGACGATCAATTTGAATGTATCAAAACTATTTACTTTTTCTCAATAGAAACGAAAACGGTTGAAAATGGATTGTTAAAGTCAAGGTACACAGACGTACGCTAGATCGTAGTAAAGAATTGATCAAGAAGCTTCACATATCTCGCACACAAGGACCTACATATATACAGTGTCGATATAATTCGTCTGTATCAACCTGCCTCTGTATCAACTTGCCCCGGTCTCCCCTACAAGGTTTGAAGAGGCAGACGATATTAATTCTCTAAATTAGATCCCTCCGATAATATATGTATCTAAGTTGTCTAAAATTGACCAAGGATGGTTCTTCGCCACTTGGTCTATCCAGAATTTATCCGCGGAGAGTACAGAAGTAGGCGAATTGATTTGACACGCGAATGGTTAATGAGCCACTCCAGATTAGGGACTGGAGCGTCGTGAATAATAGCTAAAATTCGGTGGTACTCGCGTGAGACTGTAACGAGTGGGAGGTACCCATGAAACTGGGCTCCCAGAGTGGAGAAACGGTTCCCTGGCTGGGATACCTCGCTCGGCCGTGTCCCAGATCGTCTGCATCTACGATCCTCATCTGCATAAATCGAAAGTTCGATGGCGCGTCGCCCTCGCTCAGCCAGGCCACGTCTCCTTCGCCAAGACGGCCTCCTAATTCCTGATTAAGGACGGGCTTGATTGGATGAATACATATCGGGGGAAATCATGGTTTGCGGCAGACAAATATGAATTAGCGATGTCACGCTCCTTCTCGGGGGCAGTAGCTGATTTAACTTCGGAGTAACAATGTTTATCTTCGACTGCTCTGCGCGTCGATACCTTCATACCGAGCTGGCAGACAGAATCAGTACTCGTAACAAATAGTCTTAGAGCATATACTATGGAGGTCTCATTGAAAGCTTGAAACTGTCGCCAACATGGTGCGAGAGAGAAAGACGTGCGAGGGAGAAGTATGTGTCCTATTCGACTGTAATGCGCAAGCGCCGATATCGTGCGAGAGAGAACACATCTTGCGAGCGAGAGAAGTATATTACGGCCGATTGTTCTCCTATACTTCTCTCGCTCGCACGTCTTTCTCTCTTGCATGATATCGGCGCATGCGCATATCGGTCGAATAGGACATATACTTCTCTTTTTCTCTCTCGCGTGATGTTGCCCGACAGTTTCGAGGCAGTCACTCTAATGGTACGAATACACGACGACACTTTTGTGTCTAGATCAAGTGTATACATCAAGTGTCAGCGTGGGGACAGTGTCCTAGACTGGTGTAGACGCTAAGTGTCTTGATCTAGACACTGGATCTAGACACAAAAGTGTATACATCAAGTGTCAGCGTGGGGACAGTGTCCTAGATAGAGCCCTTACTTTTTACCCGTCGGGTACCCGGGTAGCCGGAAATTACCCGAAATAACTTCAAGCCATTGAATGTGGTATTGTTCGATCATATTTGGCTAACATCAGTCTATACCACAGACAATCACACACAATACTACATTCAATGGTTTGAAGTTATCCCGGGTAATTTCCGGCTACCCGGGTACCCGACGGGTAAAAAGTAAGAGCTCTAGTCCTAGACTCGTGTAGACGCTAAGTGTCTTGATCTAGACACAAAAGTGTCGTCGTGTATTCGTACCTTAAGGCAATGATACCTCCATGTATATATGCTCTAAGCAAATAGTACAGTACTCCTTCAGCCCCTGCATCTCAAGAACGCAACTTCACCCTAATGCAAATTCATCCAATAATCCCAACCACCTTTTCCCACCGAACGCTACCATTCCAAGTCTCCAACTCCATAGACACTCCCGCATAGCGATCCAACCAGACACAACACCTCGTCCGAGCCTCCACCACTGTCCAGTCGGGGGTGTCGCGATTCCGCTGGTAACCGCCGTCTAATTTCTAATTAAGGATCCTCCTCGATTAGCTCGCTTTCACCGGATAGGGGGTGGCCGCGGTGGCGCTCAGACAGGCCAGACGCCCCAGCTCCGCACCATGAATACACCATGGCGGTCGGGGCGCAGCGAGTTGCTCGATGGCAATCATGGATTATTAATGCGCACGCCACAGCGCTATTGATAGGTCGATGGCGTGCCATTACCACCCCCGTCCGACCCCGCGGCCACCCCCATGGACAGTAGTGGGGTGGTCGGTTTGCTCGAGTCCGTTTACACTGTTGCGCGACAGCCAATACAACATCCTCTTGGACGGCAGACGATCGATCGATCAATGCGGATCGATGCACCGTGGCGGAGGGTCCGACGGGCCACTCGCTGGAATTCGAGGGTGGGATGCTGACTCGTGTACTTGGGAATTCGGCAGCGCATTTGGACGGTGGTCGGATGCATCCTTCTTCTGTTCCTAGATTTGCGTTAGCGTTGGTATATTCTCTTATCACTCAGCGCAATCGCGCAGTTCAAGAGCACCGCTCTCGCACGGTAATGCGTGGATGCTTGTATCACCGACGATACTCGATCGGCTCTGAAGCGGCCCGCATGGGGAGATTCGATTGCGCTTGCTCCCATCATCGAGAAAATTCATACCGATTACGACGAACTCAGCACCCTTTGTTCTCTTCGTTGATCATTTAATGGCCGTCTTGTTAAGCCCTGTGAACCAAGGATATACCTCGTGTTCGAACCCTTCTTCTGTCACCCCATCGTATCGTGGTATACTTCGTTGAATACCATACCTACCATCGGCATACCTAGCATCGAAGTGGTTACTTGTTGAGGGCGTCGCGAAAATAGTTGCCTTGGTAGATCCGAATAGAATTCGGTGCACGCGGAAACTTGGATATCGCGTGTCGGTGCGCGCAAAGGAGCCTCTATAAATAAGCCCGAGATCGATGATGACAGCGGGGGACAGAGAGGCTGCGGGAAAAGGCGAAAAGGGTGAAATCGACTCGAGTGAAACAGACACGCTTTAGGTGTCCGTGTTTCTAGCTTCGTCTGGCTTCCTAGTGAAACCTTCCCAGATATTATAATTGGAACACGGAAATCGCGCGCCTCTGTCTCTGGTGTATTATGCTTGTACCTATCGCACGCCCACGAAAACGAGTTTAGAAGGCTCTGGTGCGGTTGGTTGGCTGGCTGGCCCTCGAAACGCGGAGAATTTGACCCTTCCTGGTTCAATTGAAGAAATCACGTAGCACCGCGTCATCGGTCACGAGCAGATTTGTCACTCCCCTCCAGGGGCTATCAATCATGATCTCGGTGTTCGCTATTAGAACAAGGCATTCGACCAGCGACACTGTTTCGTCGCCGGCATCGAAAGTGTTGGGTGAACGTTCCCTTTCCCCACCTTCCCTCGCAGCCTTTGTCCACGACTTCTTTTCCATATCCTTCCGTTTCTCTGACTTGTCAGAGGCATTGCGTTACGTCGCGTTGCATCACGTCGCGTCATCGGACCACCTACACGTCTCCTATGGATCGTGGATATACGTGAAAAAAAAATCGGCTGACCTGTTGTGGGCAGGCGTGGAAGGGATCACTGGGCAGAGACCTAGAAAGTTTGCCAGCGTGGAAATGGGGGATTTGCTAGACGATTTTCTGTGGAAATAAATTTGAACTTTTGGATTGTCAGTGGTTAAAATTTCATGCAATGTTTCGATACTATAAACGTCTCGTTTGTTTCCCCTGTACGAAGTTTAAACGGAATCGATGGGAACAGCGGCTCGCAGGGGGCTCAGGGCCGTTAATTAATGCCGGTAATTGATACCACTATTAATCACCGATATTGTGTCTGAGGTGTTGCATTAAACGCATTGAACCCTCGTGACCGCATTAAAATTTAATTGGTATCGGTTTTAACGCATTTCGAAGCGCGACGTTCGTCGGTACTTCTACCCGTGTACCGAAGCATCTCCGATATATTATTTCCACCGATGGATAATCCGAATGATTAAACAGTGGGATAAATATCAACGATAGCCCGTGCCATGATTCAGGATTTCCAAAATTCAGTACACATCGGTGAATAATAGAAATCGCTCCAACCTATTATCAAACGCGTGCAAAATGCGCCAGAGGATAACAATAACGATATCACTTAACCATTCAAAGCTCTGTATCAATACTCCGCTTCTTTTAAATCATAATTTCCCAACAAATTAACATAGAACTATCTATTCTCCCAGTCTCCATCTCTCACTGCCCCAACTGTCCCAGAAACTTAAAGGGGAACACCACTGTGACCTCGGGAAAAGTAAGCCATTTTTAAGAATTTTTTCAGGAATAATTTACAGGTTTCGTATAAAATTTTAATTACTTACTTTTGGTACAATGTCTTAAGAGGCTTAAAAAATATAAATAGAAATACATCCATAAATTTTAATATATTAAGGGGGTATTCTAGTGTAAACGCCGTTATTTTCTGCGTTTTTTGTGGAATTTCTTACAAAAAACTCGCTAAAGTTACTGAATCCGGGTTTTGCCTACATATGTATCAGCACTTAAAGAGTATTTACAAATTTTTTCAGCATAAAAAAATTAAAATTGGCTGCAATATTTCGCGTTGAAGTGTTCCATGAAAAAAAATGTCTGCGCACGGTGATCATGATTTTGCTGATTGTGCTTATCTGAAACAAAAGAGGAAAAAAGATTCCAAATTAGTATACCACCGGCTATCGCAGGTACCAGAATGAAGAAAAAATAGTGAAAATTATTAAAATAGCGACATTTTGAAGATAAGGTTGTGATTTTGGTAGATTTTTTATACTTTGAAACGTATGTAACATTAATAATTTTCGCTATTTTTTCTTCATTCTGGTACCTGCGATAGCCGGTGGTATACTAATTTAGAATCTTTTTTCCTTTTTTGTTTCAGATAAGCACAATCAGCAAAATCATGATAATCGTGCGCAGACATTTTTTTTTCATGGAACACTTTAACGCGAAATATTGCGGCCAATTTTAATTTTTTTATGCTGAAAAAATTTGTAAATACTCTCTAAGTGCTGATACATATGTAGGCAAAACCCGGATTCAATAACTTTAGCGATTTTTTTTGTAAAAAATTCCACAAAAAACACAGATAATACCCCCCCCCCGTTTACACTAGAATACCCCCATAATAAATCTTCTAGACTCCCCAAGTGCGCTGGTCGAATGTGTAACTACGAAATAGCAAGTCCCAAATCAAATTTCATTTTTTTTATATAAACTGTATGAACGTAGTTTCTGTTGCACGTACGGATTCCTTGTATGATTTTTTTTAAATACGCTCGAAAAACTGTTTATCTTATTCGCGGATTTTCGAAACTTTTCTTCTAAAGCGCACCGTTTTTACAAAAATAACTTGTTTAAAAAATCGGTATGTGCAACGGAAACTACACTCATATAGTTTACAAATAAAAAAATGAAATTTGATTTCGGACCTGTTGTTCCATAGTTACACTCGACCAGCGCCCGTGGGGAGTGTAGAAAATGAATTAATTTATTAAAATTTACGTATGTTTTCGATTTTTTTATAGTCTCTTAAGACATTGTACTAAAGGTAGGTATTAAAAATATTCTATGGAAACTGTAAATCGGACCGTTTATTTTGAAAGTGGTGTAAGTCCATTTCTGAAAAAAAAAATGAGATATCACGTAATTCATACTTAATTTAATGTAAATATTTTATGTATATAATTTTCTCGAAACAAGAGAAAATGCACTTACATCACTTCCAAAATAAACGGTCCAATTATTGCTTGAAAAATTTCTTAAAAGCTTACTTTCTCGGCCGTCACAGTAGTGTTCCCGCTTAAAAAGAGTCCCGAAGTGCACCATCGCCCACTAACTACCCTCCGCGACGCACAATCTCCCTGTAGATCGAAGAGACATCGATTCGAAATCGAAAGGAAAAGGCCAAAGGATCGAATCTAGAAGAACTGTTGATGCCAGTGACGTGTAGGTGGGCCGACACACGGGTTTCCCACGCGAGGCGAGTAAAACCGGTACTTACGAAAGACGAGACGCCCCGGCGTATTCTCGGATTGCGGATTAGCGAGTTGCACATAAGTGCATGCGCAGGTGGCCACGTTAAATGCACCGTCCGCCAGGTTTCCGCCCAGAATCGTGGCCGGGCTTCACGGTTGCCCGCGCTTCGATTTCGCAGGAAATACCTACGTCCCACCCTCGCACCCCGTATTATTTTTGTACGACCCTTTCCTGCCTCCTCTCTCCCACAGTTTCGTCGCGCTCCCCTTCGGGGATGCATGCGTCGGACCGGTTTCCATTTCCGTGGAATCGGACCTCTTTTTCCCTCCGTCATCGCCGCGGATCGTTTCGACGAAGGTGAGACAGGGATGAGAACGGAGCGCGGCGTCGAGGGGGAGGCGCGCGGCCACTCGTACGTTTCAAATGGTCCAGCCTCCGTTGCTCGGGGGGAGCGGAGGGAGGGGAAGGATATTCAAATTCACCGGAAGACAGAGTGGCTCGCGTGAGCCCGGCCGATTACACGGAAGAGAGGCCGCGTCCAGGGTTTGGCCCGCAAACGATCCAGGGGACGCTAATATCCGGATCCGTTGGTAAATTCGCGATAACCGTTATAGCAGTCTATTAATTGATCGCCGACATCGGGCAATACGTAGTACGTGTTCATTAGGGGCACTCATTAAGCGGAGGAACGTCGTGTCCGCGTTCCCTGGACCGTTCTCGCTGCTTATTATGCGATTATCGATAGGCGTTGCACGCAGCGATACGCGCGTTCGCGTGTTACGCTGGTAACGAGCTCGCCTCTCTGTTGGACCAACTTAGCGATGCCTGCCCGCTCCTCGCTCGTATTTCGTCTAGGGGCGATCTTGATGGGCACGACGCTTCGAGGACGCCTGTGTTTTCCGCGTCTCGATATCGCGATCGCGATGCTGGTACCGGTGGTGCTTTCCTCTGGCAATCTTTCCTGCTGCAGGCTCTATGCTTCCGCGATTGGTAAGGGGATACTATGTTCTTCCAGTTGCGGCGGGTGGGTCGTGGTGGGACTTTACTTTTCTGATGGGTGAGCTTCGAGGGTGTGCTCTTTTCTGTGGGGGTCGTATGTCTCTTCTTGGTGGTCATCCATCATCGACTTGTATTACCGTTTGGGTTTGTAAAACTGTGGTACATTGTCCGATATTGTATTTCGAAAATAAATTTTCGTAAACACAAAGTGACGTAATACTGAGTTTGACAGAGTTCATACTGGTGTTTTTTTTATATGTGTGCTCCCAAGGAATCACAACTATCCTCGGAAAGTCTAATTTTCATCTGAAAACACGTTTCAGGTGGGGTTCACGGAGCTCGTCGCGAGAGACTGAAACAATTTCGAGGGTTTAACTTCGCTAGTCTTCGAATAAGCAGTATTCCTGTTACGCACACCAGCTTCTATCTAATTACACGATTCCACGGGACTTGTAATCTGTTCTTGCCAGAGATTCTCGAATCACTATCGGCCTCGTAAACCACGTTACACTGCTCCCAGAAGATTAATCCCACCACCTCGCCTGCCCCCGAGCACGATGAAACCGAAACAATCGGATGATCGAAACGAACGATGCGTCGAACGAACGCTGTACCGTGTCACTGGCAGCAGTCGCTGGCGGACCAAGTTTCCCTCGGAAAATTAATTTATAGTCGCTGATGAATTCCTATTAGGCCGTTAGTGCCCTGATTTCGCGGGAGAAATTCGATTTGCCATACTGGATTGACGCTCGCGAGCCACCCAACTGGGGGGCGTGGAGCTGATTCCCGAAAATTCCCTCGCGACTGTTTCGCAGAAATATATTCCACTCCTGAGTTATTCCTATTTTCTCATATTTTCCTAGCACTAATAATAACAGAGGTATAATCGCGGAAACGTGTTTAACATTCGAGTGGTCTAAAACAATAAATATTTCCAGTGCTTTATGTATCTTCCGGGACGTTTGAAATTTCCATTGTGTTTGCACTCGCGAAACCAGCTCGGGAGGGAAATTCAGTGCGAAAGGGTTTACATCGTATGAAGATCGATCGAATTTCATTAGCCCACATGCGTATCAGGACCGAAGATTTAATCGTCGAACGAGGTGTTCTGTCGCTTGTGCATCGACGATCGCCTGGAAACCGCGAAGCTTTATTCGCCGGTGCTTCGATTCGCCCGGTGATTTTTTGCCTCCCGCGACACGTCCTATCAAATTGCTGGAACGATCTCCCTTTCCTGGCCGCGCTCGATAATAAAACGAGTGAAAAAATGCATGTAAATAAACGAGCGCGCGCTTTCACCCCGTTTAGCTTTCCGCCAACGAGAGCTGGTCTTTGACATAATCTATGATAAATCCGTTAGCCGCCACGCGATGTTGTTTCGTGCGATTTTTATCGGCATTCTCGCCACAAGCGAGCCAAATTCACGTGCTCCATAACAGTGGAAGCGATGAACACATCTCCTTTCTGTTTTTATTTTAACGGAGCATCAGAATGATCGTGACAGATCAGATTGCAGTGACGATTGAAGGAAGGGACCGAGATCGGTAATTCAGCTGGCGAGACTTTAAGGGGAGGTTCTGGTCTAAATGTCGTATTTTTTTTATTTCATTTTTCGAATGTTCAACCTTTTAGGAAAACGTGTTTAAAAGGATTTGTTGAAATTCGTAACATTCCTGAAGTAATAGTTATTTGAGTAGCGGCAAATGCATGGATAACACCCGGCGACTCGGCACTTACGTAAAACTTCAAACGCGTTTTCCTCGAAACAACGTTCTCAAATCGGTGGGACCTGTATCTCCAAAAGTTATTATCCGATTCGACTGAAACTTTTTTTATTTTGAAGAATATACATCTGGCTAGGGGGGGGGGGCTAAAAAAAATACAAAAAGTTGAAAATTTATAATTTTCAAAGGCGATGAAAGGACGAAAAATACAGGGAAAAGTGATTTCAAACTTGGAGTGTCGTTATTTTCTAAGAAAAATGTCATTTTTGTAATTTTTTTAGTTCCCCCCCTAGCCAAAAGAATAATCTTCAAAATAAAAAAGGTTTCAGTCGAATCGGATAATAACTTTTGGAGATACAGGTCCCACCGATTTGGATCAATTTTTTGACGCCTTGACTTTAACGACTCCCCAGGGCTGTCTGCAATGATTAATTATAAAACAAAAAATATATTTCTATAATTTAAGACATCCCTAATACAATGCAAAAATTCTCATTAAATTATATATAGTAGTTTTCCTTTAATTAATTCCTAAATATCACCTATTTTTTGGGGCTCTAGACCAGAACTTCCCCTTAAATGCCGGTGGAATTATAGACAGTAACGTTGATCGATTAAAATCCTCGTTAAACTCGCGCGCGTTGAAATCCGCGACAGCCGAGCTGAGTTTTGCAACAACCGCTGGCCCGAAGTTGGTTGCATCCAGTTAAACAACCGGAGGAAAACAGGAAATTGTGAATGAATTTTCTGTCCCAACGACGTTGTCTGGCAGCAGCTTCGAATGGAAGGAAAACGTTCGCGGCTAGACTCGAAATTGGGAACATAGGGATGGATTAAACGAGTGTCTCCAATTATTTATCGAGTCCCCGAATGTCCGCTTCAGGTTTACTGAGGCTTCATCTGTTGGGCTCGTAAGGAGCGCGCACGAGAAATTATTCCAACCACTTCTCTGGTACCTTCAGCGTTCTTTATATTTCTCGTTACCACCCACGTTGAAAAGTCATTCCAATTACGCGTTTGGAAATTTTCAACCCTTTTTGGACTCTTTGCCTCGCGTTTCAAGTACCTCCTTAAAAAAGCTGCGTACATTATTTGCGCTTATAGTCGACACTTCTCGCGCAATTTAGACGGCGGTGTCTACAGCGTGTCGTTAAATTATTCCGGGGGAAAAGGGATCTACTGTAATTCCACCAAAAATTACCGAGCGCAACGTGATCCGTTTCGAACGGGAAGAATGCTGCTACGTGTACGTGCCTCGGACCGGAAGCATTGATTGCAACTTCCTCTCTGGCAGCTTCTCCGCAATATATCGAGTATCGCGGCGTGTATCGATCGGTGGAGCAGTTTTTGGGACGAGCAGGAGAGCCCTTTGTTTCTCCTCCCTCTCCTCTGCCTCCACTTAACTCGTCCCTCGATTTCTCTGGCATTATCTGGAAAGTATTTGCTCACGTACTGCAGTCGAACGCTCTGTTCTCTCCCGTTTCAAATCCATCTTCTCTCAACCTTTTGACGCGAAGTCTGTCCACAGGAAAAACCAAATACATAGATTCGCATTGTACCGCTCCAAAAACAGAGCGCCAAATTGACTTATCCCTGTCGAATCCTCTTGAACTCTCTCCTCCACATCTTTCCCGCGGGTTCAACCGCGTGTATTCGCGCTGGTGCGCAGGTGTCCTTGAAAATGCCAGGGCATAGTACTGCCCTCCTTAGTTAAACTGTCCTATCTAGCTTTTTTTCATTTTTTGAGATATGTTGAAATATTTGAAGTTCCACACGTCTTTTACCTTTTAAGTAAAGTTAGAAAACTCAACGTGCTTCGTAAAGATTTATAAACACTTTAATGTATTTAACCTAACTTTTTTCTAATTGGTTAAAATATCCTATCTAAAGCAATTAATTAATTGGTACGTTAATAATATATTACCTAGGGTAGATGTCCCAATTACTGCCAGTGTCCCAATCACTACCACTTTATTTAT
Source organism: Andrena minutula (assembly GCA_929113495.1). Classification (NCBI taxonomy): domain Eukaryota; kingdom Metazoa; phylum Arthropoda; class Insecta; order Hymenoptera; family Andrenidae; genus Andrena; species Andrena minutula. Next base: position 38,927,370 of record OV815996.1, on the reverse strand, counting down.
TTGATGTAATAAAAACTTAAAGTATAAAAAAAAGTGTAAGAAATATGTTATTATTAAACGGAGATTCTGATTTACATAAAAATAAAAAGTGAAGAAATCATACGGACAAGACGATTTATGAGGTGACAGTTATAGGTACACTGGAATTGCTCGCGAATTTTAATTAATTATTACTAAATTCTTCATATTTAATTCATAAAACTATTTTTTTTTAATAAAAGAGATGCTAAATAATATTATGTTTCAAACTGAGACGATTTGTAGGTTAAACAACACGTGAAATGATTAAATGAAGTTCAGTTATAATCTTAAGGTGGCAGTAATTGGGACATCTACCCTACCGGTATACCTATTACAAAAAATTATATTAGGCTGTTACCAAATAGTGACAACATGTTTTAATTTGAATGAGGGGAAATAAGAACGGTACAAAGTAAATGATAAAACTTCAGTTTTCTCGGTTGTTTCAAAATGTTAGATAGTACATTTTAACTAAAGGGGGCAGAGTAGTTGTACGGTCGGAGAGCAGGAAAAATCAAGTGCAGGTATTTCCCTGTTTAAATTCGTTCGAACCTTCGAGAAGCAATTTTTCTAGACACTGCGTGCTCTCGATGGTGATCGCATGTGGGGTCGAGGAACCTAAAGGAGCCAGGTGGGATCGGTTCTGTAAAGGCTGTCCCAGGTGGAGGGAACCAGCGCACCGTAGAATTCTAGAATTCACGCGTGCCATGTAGATTGGCGTTTTTAACGCGCGGACAAGAGGAATCGGGCGGAGAAGAATCCCGCGAGTTGTCGGGTTCTCGAAGCAGTTTGCCCGCCGAGTTCGAGCTCGGTTGACCGGTCGGACGAGCCGGATTGGCCTTGCTCGAACACCTCGCACTCTAAGCCTTCATCATCGTCCTTAACTTCTTCTTCTTCTTCTTGTTCCCCTTTGTTATCCTGCCCCGTGCAACAAAGGAACGGGACGTGGTCCCTGTGACATCGACGGTCCGCTGAAAAGGGATCCCCGCGTGAAATGTGCGAGAAAAATCCGGGTTCCGATCCAGTCCAGAGATCTTATAGGCCTGAAGCAGCAGAAGTGAAGTAGTCGAGGATAATACAGACACCAACTACATTGGCGATCAATTCTAAGTGGTCTGACGGCTTTCATGGAACATCTGGAAGAAGGAAAATTAGAAGAACATAGGATTTACGAGTAGAATCAGACTTTTGTTCTCCCTTTTTGGAGCACAAAGTTTTCCCTTTTTGGAGCACGAAGTTTTTCCTTTTTCGATGCTAGATTTTCTTGGCTCGAAAGCTCGCAAGCTCGAAAACTCGAGGGCAGCGGAGAGAGTACTGCGGAAGAGCGAGAATCCACGCTCCTGCAGGTTTCTTCTTCCTCCTCGGACCGGTATCGGGCACGCCGCGGTGGAAGGAGAGAAGGGGAGAGAGAGAAGACAGGAGAAACGGCAGGATACTCGATTCCCTGCGCGCTGGGAGAGAAGATGCTAGGGGCAAGTCGCTTTGTCCAGGAACCGGTCGACGTGCCTACCAGGAGGCAGACACGCATCGATCCACCAATCGGAGTGCCTCCAGCTCTGTGCACAAAGACGCCCGCCAAAATCTTCCATTTCCAGCGAATTTTCTCGGGAAAAACAGTCGAGGACTGTGGGACACCGAGATTGGAAATCGCGTGAACGGGGAATTCATCATTGTGATTCAGGAAGGCATCGAGCTTGGCGCTGAATTGTAATCTCTCCTGCTGTTTGCCGACAAACTTGACGAGGTGGAAAATCGCAGGGTGGGGTTAGCTTTTCGAGAACTCGCGAGCGGAGATGTTTCCGGAAACGTGATTCTGGATAGAAAGTTAGTCGCTTAGGAGGCGCTCGTTTGGTCGAGATAAAAGGGAATCGCGCGAAACGTTGCGATTCAAGCGCAGCCCCGAGTTAAGGGACTTGCATGGGGTTCGGGGGTGGCACTGAAAAGGTCAGCTCGTCAAAGGGGTTGCGTCGGGGGCTCGAAACCTCGGCTGAAAGCTCGGTCTGCGTTCCTTCGCCCCGCGAAGCCTGTGCACTTGGAAAAACTTCTCCGTCGAAGACCTCTGTTCCAGATTAATACTCGAAGCGCCCTCTGCTTGAATCGATTATGCTCGAGCGCGAGGAAGTCGAGCTTTTTAATCACTTCCCCGAGCTTTGACTCGATGGAAGTTAAGCCGGAACTTGGACAACGGTAAATACGAAACATTGTTGATGCAGCATGTTGGAATAACGATCGCTTTGCACTTTTTGCGTAATTTTTCCAAAGTTGCGGGGTCTGGCCTGTTCCACTCGAGGCTGGTTTCCTAATGGGGATGCATGGAGATAAGATTTAACGGGGTCGGAGATGTAGTTAGAGTGTCCTTTAAATGAGTAGAAGTCACCCTTTGACTCGAGAATCCTCTGCGACCAGAATTACGAATTTAAGGATCTTTGGTAGATACATGTTTCTTTGAAAACAGCAATGCCTTTTCCTCGACATCCAATCAAAGGACACATCTCCACGTTGCGTCGAGCCAGAAATTAATAAATATCCTCAAACGTTCTTCCACGCTTCCGCCTGAAACGCTTCTCCGCTCGCGTTCCATAAAAAAGAGCAGCCCCCGTTTTTGAGCGAGGCAGAAATTAATGAAAACAAAGAGTTTCCGGTAGGGAAGGTTCGGAGGTTGAACGGAAACGCTGTTGCTAGGAAAAGGGGAGAAAGGGGGAGTGAAAAACAGGGAAATAATATTGCGGCTTCGATAAGGGTGGTTGTATTTGTTATAGCTCTGAAAGAGGCCGAGGGATTAAAAATACTGAAACGCGGTCTGGAGTCATTGGATGAAGGGAGTGAGAAAAGCAGAGGGCGAGGGAGAGAGTGCGAATCGATCGAAGGTTGCGAAATCAAAGGTCCCCAGAAAGAATCGGGACAACCACGAATGTGCCCATTCAGGCAAAATCATCGAGGGAGATGCGTTCATTGAGAGAGAGCCGCCTGGGGTGTGCGAGGTCGAAAAGAGTGGAGAAAAGGTGCTTTGATCCGCGATCACGGCGTCAAAGAGAAGCAGATTCGAGGAAATTAGCTGTATTTTTACGCGTTCGCGGATTGAACAATCGTCACCTAAATCCTCGAATCGAACAAACTTCAGCAATCGGCACTTTTCGACAAAAATTCTCCACCTTCTAAGATTCCAGTGGTCTTACAGCGATTTAAATTGTTCTGCTCGGCATACGATCATCGCGTTACGCGTTATTGTGTCAGATAATTACACTATCTCGCGGTTGGATCTCCAGATAGCGCAAATATTTGTCCGGCCGGGTAATATTGATAATCTATGCTAATTGGAGAGCAGCCGGCTGGCGTTTAGGCTCGCTCTCCAGCTCTCGACGCGGCCGTTTCAAGTTAATCGATTAACTGGGCGGGACGTGTTATTAGAATAACACGGATGTCCATCGCCCTGGACATCCTTTAAGCGACTATTGATATTCAGCGACGGGTACGCCTCCTCGTTTGCGACGTTCACGTGGACGTTCCATTGAAACGTAATCACGTGTATCGAGTGGACGGGGAGTACGGTCACCCGACGCTCCGGCCAGAACTGTTTCGCGAGCTGGCTCGTGTTCCCGGCCGATTGAACACGATGTCAAAGTCTGCGTCGCTTTTCCCGGGGGTGGCGAAACAGTTGTCGCTTGGACGCTGGCGGTTGAAATTAATTGGGCGCCACTCGCGAAAGAATATTCACCGGTTCTGCGAGGGAAGAGGCACGGCACTCGAGCGGAGCCGATTCTCTAGCTTCTTGGACGACGTAGTGCTACGTCATCGACGGCCAACTCTTGCGAGCCAAGTCACGTAGTACTACGTCGAAGGTTTCCTAGCTTTCACTTGTGTCGGAGACATATGTAGCAGCACGTCATCGTTCACGCCGAGCGACTCGCGTCATCCTTGAGGTTTCGTTGATCATTATCCTAACGGTGACGAAATTGGTCATTTATTGTTCCTCCTGGTATCGAGACGTTCTTCCTCAGCGGTTCGAGTGATGCATCGATGCGATCGTTTTTTTTTTCTGGCGGTTTTATGAGGTGGAGGACACTGTCGTTGGACCTTTCACCGAGAAGACCCGGCATTGAAGTCCAACGATCGAGGCGATCGATCATTGTTAGATATTCTTGTTATTGCAATCTATCGCTTCTTCCAGCGATGACTTCACGCCGATCGCTTTATTAACCAGTGTTTAAATGGGCACGATCAATGCCCCAATGATAAGCACGCCACGTTTATTTTTGATAGCGTTAATGGCACTTTAATTTCCCGCGTCGCGAAGGGTGGCGATAATTGGCCACGAACGATCGATGATCGATCCGTGGTCCAGTAGGGGCAGGATAGGATGGATAGAAACGGAGGAGAAAGTAGCCCATCGCTGTTTCTCCGTGCTCGAGTCGTTTGCGCTCGATTTCGTCGGTGGGAGAGGCAATGGAACGTCGACGACGGGTAATCGTTGGCCAGGGCGCATCCCCGGGCAATCGGTGGCCAAGGATCCATGAAACTTTGTTCTTTGGTCCTCGAGACATCTTGCCACCGGTGTTTCACCCTCGACTGTTCTGCCCTATCGATCGCAGAACAAGCTGGGAACAGGTTGCTGGTGCGGTGCTCGTTGCGCCGCGGCCTCGAACGTCCTCTCTCGTTCTCGAATCTCGCGGATCTGCCGCTCGAAAATATCCGGTTGCCCCGGCAGGCGGAGGGCCCAGACGCCTTTCGTACAGTTGGAAATATCCTTTTGGGCCGCGCTCCCGACCGTGGAATGGCCCCGTCGATCGTATTTCAAAAGAGATAGTTGGAAAGCAACGTGGACGCAAAGGCTGCGCTTAGGTGTTCCACGAGCGAAGCCAGCCGAACCAGTCGACGTGCATACCACGCCAGGTTCGCAGGCAGCCTCTACCTGCATTCCAACCTACCAGTCGACCTCATTCCGCCATTATACTATTTCATTCTCCTCGCGAGCCTTTTCTTTCTCCTCGATCCGCTCGGCTCGCGGCTCGTCGTTTTCGGGGGGCGAGGAAAATGGAATCCGAGGGACTGTCGATTGATCGAATCTCTGCAATTGCGTCACGGGCATTCGGGGATCTCGGAATGAATGTCGACGTTTGGATCTTATCGCCGAAAGCATTAACGTCGTCTCCAATGATAAGACACTAGTCAGCCAACGGATCAGCGACCAAGGGTGCTCGATACGATCCCCATTAGCCTCGGTGCGATAAAGACGAAGAACAAACTGCTAAAATTTCAAGCACATCGTCAAATCCGCGACTCTGCGGCCAACAGCTCGAGAGCACGCGTCGCGGTTTATAGCGGAAGTGGAGGAAGAGCCGATGCCCTGGTTCGCCGGCCGAATCACCCCCTTTATTTCTGTCCCGCAATGGTCGCCGCGCAAAAACTTCCTCGAGTGCTTTTTATCGCGAAACTTCCATCCTCCCTCGCTGCCTCAACCCCCGTTTCTTCGGATGGCTCTCGTCGATCGAGCTCGGTTCCCTCGAAATTACCGCCAGCCAGCGGGGGTCTCGATAACTTTCTTGCGAGAGGGGGTGGCGATTACCCGTGACTCTCGTAATTGCCCAACTTCCCCAGGCGGCCGACTGCGCGGTATTTGTTTTGTCAAGACTTGGCGGCTGTGATTTTTGTTTTCCACCGGGCTGGGGGATATTAATCATGTTAATGGCTCGACCATTGGCTCACTTTTGCGGTAGAAGCTTCAAGGAAATTGGAATATTTTTCAACACTCCCTGGAAGGGGTAGATTCGAAGTAGAATTCTTTTATATAATCAAATGTTAGCGGCGCGAGGGCTCGGTCAATTAAACTATTAAAGTGCAATATTGCAGTATTATTTAAATATTAAAATTTAATTTCCAACGTTTCGGTCTATGTTAAGACCATTATCAAGGAATATAAATCAATTTTCAAACTGCGTTCACTTTCTAACTTCCGCAACGTGTTTCCACGTGCGAAACACAGGTTGGTTGGTGGGAGACTAAAGTAAATATCACTGCACCAGGCAAGAACACCAGAGGGCCAAACCAATGTGGTCAAAACAGCGACAATCGCAGAAACCGTTAAATGCTATGAAAAATTAAAGTGTAAAACTTGAAACTTCTCAATAGACTGCCGAAACATTAATTCTTGTCAAATGGTAAAAGAACTTTTTTCACAGGTGACTAACACTAAAACGAATTACTACATATATAATATGTAATATTAGTCAAAGTCCCAGGTCAGAGGAGACCAAAAACGAAAAGAACTCTAATACAGAGACAGCATCATTATACTTTATTTCTTTAATAAAGTTGCGTAATAGTCTTGTATTTTAGGTGTTTCATACCTAAGATTCACGCTTGGTTGTTTAATCATATGCAATGTCTCAAGTATAATTCTCTGGTTCAAATCGGTCTCTCTATCGACAATCCTGACACTGTCGAAGTCAAATCTGTGATCAAATTCCAGCGAATGTTTTGTTAAGGCAGTGTGTCGGAGGGGGGGTAAAAAAATGTTTCTTTTGTGTTCGTAAATACGTCTTTCTAGAAATCTGGATGTCTGCCCAATGTAGGTCTGGTTACAACCCATACACGGAATAGAATACACAATATTAGAACTTTTAGATAACGGTATTTTGTCCTTAATTGGAGGAAACAACTGCTTAGTATATATTGGCAGTTTAAAGAATTCTTTTTATTATGAACATTTTGGGGCTTTGAAAGCAACTATGATGCAAAAAAAAATGTGTCTACCCTCAGCCCCATAAATTATCCCGTGACTTTCCTTAACGTGACCCTCGGGCGACCTTGAAACCGTTCTCGGACCTGGAGGCTACGTAATCGGAAACCGACATTAGAGGATTCCTCGTATAATTAATCGAACTAACCGCCCTACAGTCCAAGGTAACAGACACTTTTGTTCGTCGTTCCATTAACGAAAGTGGATGCTTCTCGTGGAAACGTCCCTCCACTCCGCACTCGCCCCCGTCACCAGCGGAAGCGGGCGAAACGCCATTGTCTGGTCTGGTCGTGACTTAACTCCCGAAGAAGTTTCAGCCAAGAAGAAGAGCAGGGCAAAGCGCTGTAAATTACCCTCCAGGTTTATTAAGGCCAGCTACTTTCGTCACGGTAGCGACATCACATTCGGCTCGATTCTTCTTCCGTCGTTCCGCGCTCCCCTCTATTTCCTTTTTTTCTCCCTCCACCTCGGCCCTCATTTCGTCGGATTAACTCCTTCGAACGCCGACGAAGGTAGCCATTAATGCCAGGGAATCGGCAACCGGAGGCCGCTCTGATCACCCAAGATTCTCGTCCGCCGGGTTTTCGATCGATCGCAGCCACCTTGCATGCCTCCATTGACATCCTCGCGATTTTATTCGCAACTGTATTCCTTCGGGATGGAGATAGACAGATGGAGCTCCGAGCGTGCGAAATTCTCTGTATCTACTTTCTTGTCGATTGGAAGTATTGGTAACGTCGATGGATATCCGCACGCCGAGGGACTTTCAGTTTCGCAATTTCGTAGAAACAAGCTGATTCCTCTTTGGAAATCGAATCCCCTGAGCTACTGATCCTCGAGAGTCGAGCTTCCGAACTTTCCCGTGGCAAAGTTCGGAGTGCTCGGCTCGGACGCACGATCCGAGCTTAATTAAGATCGCCCAGGATTAGCCGTGGTGGAAAAACACGCGAGCGTGCAGTGGTACTGTTTTAGTCGGGCTGCGAGAGAAATTGAATGGAAAGTCGATTGAGAATCAGTGTCATTTTGATAAGCTGGATCCTCGTGCAGTTTCTCGGTCACGGTTCAGCCTCGATTCCCCCGTGTTATCGTTCGCCAGCGAATCGAGTATTCAGGCGAGTGAATAAGCTCGTTGCGACGCTTCTCTTAATTGCCCTCTAAAAGAGGAAGGAAAAAGCCAAGGGAACCAGTCCCTGTATCTCTCTCTCTTCCTCTCTCCGTCTCTCCTTCTCCGCCTCTCTCTCTCTCTCGCTCTTGGATTTCTTCGTTGAAATTGATACGTGGCGGTGCAGAGCATCTATTTCGCGCGCGTGCACTCACAATTAACTCGGGCCACTGTGCTCTCGACTTCACTTTATTGGCCCCGTTAATGGGAGTTAATATTCGTTAGTTTTATCAAGGGGTGGGTATCGACGCGCGTGTAAACCGCGGCCGTAAGAGAATCAGCTGGTAATTGGCGTAGTCGTCCGCGGAGGAGACCCTTTAATCTAGGCGAGTTAACAACAATCCATAAATTCCTTAACGAGCACGTTACGGCAGATATGTGATCACCGAGCTGCTTCAGAGCGATCTTCACAAGATCATCGTCAGTCCGCAGCATCTCAGCCCCGACCACATCAAGGTCTTCCTGTACCAGATCCTTCGAGGTGAGTGAAAGCAACCTATTTTATGATTTATTCGAGGTCCGTATACTTTGCCGAGGAAGCTGCTCCGAGCACTCCCAAAAGTATCTTTTATTTCTACAGGAATCTGTGGTAAGAATATCGGGGAATTTAAAGTGGGAGCTTCTGTGACATTTCTGAGCTACAGAAACGTCTGGGGTGGATTGTTTCTGGGTCAGTTGGAAATTTGAAATGATAAAATCGACGTATCTTAAGTGTAGGTATGTCAGCGAAATTTTGACAATTTGTGACTTTCTGATTTGAAGGTTTTTAATTCATAACTATATAATTTCCTGTCGAAACCCCCGCGTTTCGTGCTTCTAATCCACCCTCAAACACTCTTGGATTTCGCTGTCCACTGCTATCGCGGAATAAATGTGCGTTCGTAACTTTGCTCTAAGCTCGCCCGTCCCGGAGTTCACCAGATTTATCCGCAAACCCACTGGCAATCCATTACCGTTTCGTAACGTTTCAATAGGATAACACAATACAGTAATACAGTGGCTTGAATTTGTTGGTCAACTCCATTCACCCGCAAAATCGTTTCGACTTCGTTCATTCTCGCAAAGTTTGCGTCCAGAAATCCAAGAGAATCAGAGTGGATAATGTCGATGACTTAAATTGGGGCAACCCCAGTGACTCAAAAATGGAGAAAGTACAGGCATTTTAATTCATCGTGGGAATGCTAAATATATAAAAATGGATCTCTATTTCTAAAATATGATAATTCAGGAGCTGTCCTCACACCTCCACTCGCGATTTAATCCATCGAAAGCAAAGTTCCTGATTCAGTTTGGCGCGCAAACGTTCTACGAGGCAGAAGGATGGTTTCAAATCAATCAACGTGCACGCCATCGAAGGTGAAATGACCCTTATCAAACGTATTAATTCGCTCCGTTCTTTCCACCTCTTTTTCCCGCGGGCTTCGAAACTCCTGCGCGATAAAACCGTCGATTCGATCGGCGGAGCAAAAAGACCAACGCGCGATCACGCGACTGGCCCATTAGAGCGAACGAAATCGAGAAACACGGGGTTAACTTGGGGAAAAACGCGAGGAGGGTGGCTTTCTCTGGCGTCGGAAGAAAATTTCGATCTTCCACCTCCATATGATCAACTTTTTCATCTCAATTTCTACCACTTTTACACATCCGTTCCTACGTTAAAATTTAATAGAAATTAAAGCTTCTTCGACCTTGTGGTCTTGCGAAACTTGTGACTGTTTCAAAATTGAATCTACTTGGAGTTGAAATTAAGAATTCGATTCCCATATCTAAGAACAGTTTTAACTTACCCTCAACTATTTTGGCACAACTTCTGGACTCATAAGGATTTATAGGGTCGCGGGTGGAAGAACGGCGCGTCAAGAACTGTTCGGAATGATAATTTAGAATTTAGACGAAAAAAGGGACGAAAGGAAGGCGGACGGAAAGTGAGATTGATCGTCTTTGCTCTGTGACCGCGTAAGAAACGCTCGCGAGTGCTTCGCGAGCGCAGCGCGGCGGTTAGACTTTCAAATGAGGAGGGATTTAGCGTTAACAAAGAAACAGGAATGAACGAGGGAAATACATCGCGTTGGAAGGTGCTGAAGAAGCCTTGGAAAAGGGTTGACGTCTGACGCTCGAGCTCGCGATAACGATTATCGCCCTGCTCAAGGGAAATGAAGGCGCACAGTTTCCTCCTTACAAATTCAGCGAAATTAAAGAGTATACGTGTACCCGGAAAGTCCCTGAAACATCTACAAAACGGCAGTCCATTTCAGCGCCCAAGAAAACAGAAAACCCAAAACTCCGAGGATCCGAGAGCACAAAGAGAATATCGCTAGAAACGAAGCTGTCCATTGTCGAAATCCAACTCGGTTCGAGCACAAACTCCAGGCACCCCCTCGACAAGGGTTAGGAAACTAGGCGGATAAAAGAAGGAGCAGTGGAAATTCGGAGAATTTCGAAGTGAGAGGAAAGAAGAAGGAAGGACGAAAGGAGAATAAAAGTTTTGCGCTTATAAAAATCTACGGGTGGCATATTGCCGGAGCGTCGATGCCGCGGAGGGGGATAGGGTAAACAGGATCGTTTCTATTCACCCCTCGGGATCATCCCCGTGGATCTCCACGGTGCTGTACAGTTCTTGTACTGTCTGGCTTGTCGAATTACCTGGCCCGTCTTTCACTGGCGCAGACAGGGGCAGGGGTGTCTGTAGAATGACGTCGCCCCCTCGTCGCCCTATGCTCTTTTCCCTCGATTTCTCTGTCCTCCGCTAATAAGAAAGTCCTCCGTTAATTTTTCGGTGGTCGTTCCCCGACGAGCCACGTCCTTCTTCTCTGCTACTCGCTTCCGAGCCACTCCAGCTAATTCGGCTTTCCGACCGCGAGATTGATGCTCTTTTTCTCCTCTGGCGTCCACTTCATTAAGACGGTCGTCGTCTGATTCTTCTCCCTTCATCCGAGCCTCGAATTTGCTCGTCTGGATCCCGGGCCTCTGGATCGTCCCGTCGTTATTCCAGCGTGGGCTCTGCTTCGTCACTGAAATCCTGATAATTTCAACAATCACTTACTCGATGGAGTTCGCATGGGTAATCGTTACTGTTTAAGCGAGGAACGAGTGGTCAGAAATTACGCACGGGGGCTGGATGTTTTCTAGCGGATAGGCGACAAACCGGCGTATCTGGAACGCGTCTCCGTATCACGCTATCGCGTCAATTATTCGAGGAGGGCCCGAGGCGCCTCCACACGACACAGTTCCCTATCGAACTGGAAAATCGTCCGGGCGATCTGCAAGTCAAGTGTAAACATCGTTCCTGCCTGGCGATCGGCGATGACGCAACGCGTGATCGTGGAAAATTAAGTTAAAGGAGATGCAGTTGCTCGAGTCAAGGGTGGTTTCGGGTGGAATAAGACGAGCCCTAAGACGAGCTGCTCTGGCTATGATTGAATCCGTAGGCAACCTTTTAATACTTTGACGTTCACTTTGGTAGATCTACTCATTTTAGGATGCATCCTTGAAGGACTATTTTATTATAGAATCGCTGTTCTATGACACTCCGTTTCCGAAACCCTTGGAGAAAACGAGAAACCCTCAGGAGCAAACAGGATAATTTAACCGTCCAAAGTAGTCATAGTTAAGAGAAGCATATTCTTCCATTTCAGTGGAGTCTGATCTCCCGAAAGGTGAAGAAGATTCACTTGAAATATACACTTCTCGCTCCGAAGACCAGACGATCGTCTGAGAATTATCGCGTTTGTCTTTAATCATCGCGGGGACTCTGTGAATATAGTCCAACGGGGTGGTTGATAAAGCAGTAATTAAACGTGGATTCGCGAATACATTTCCGTCGAGGACTACCACTGGAGACATTTCGAGAAACCAGCCCTTCCCCCTCCCCCCGATCGGCGTGTCCCTTTGAAATTAAATTCCGTGGGGGATGAAGCTTGCCGCGGGAAGCGAGTAACGACACCACTCGTGTCGGTCCTCGAGTGACGAGCCCTTTTTACCCGGCTGAAAATCAAAGTCGTGTCTCAGCGAGATCAAAACCAGAGAATTTTCTTCCGCTCCCTTCGATATGTTTTGCATCGGGGCCCCTGTCATTCCCACCCCTAACGACCCACCCTCTTCTTTCTCTCTATTATTCTCCGCTGCTTTCGATTCGTTTCCTCTTTGTCAAGGTTCTTGCTTGTTCTTCTTCTGCGTGACTCTAAAAAGACCTTGGATACTTTAATAGAGGCCCTATGCGGTATTTAAAATTTCTCATGCTCCATTGATTCTGTATTTGCAAGAAGACTGAGCCTTTCTTCCGCGATATACAAATTCTATGCTCCAGCTACAATCCTTTTCGCTCCACCGCGATCTTTCGAATCGATGCATAAAAGAACATTCTGCTCCAGAGCGCAGACTGTCGCGTAATTATTATGAAAAACTCCCCCGTTCGTCGCGCGGCCAAACTCCGCCACGTCGCTCGACAATCCACGGAGTTAATTAAACCACCGTCCCGCTCTTTTCCCAAAGCGCTCGTTCGAAAGCATTACTCGAAAAAAATCTTACTTTAAAGCGCTCGCGATTCTTTGTTCCCCGGGTGCGTCCTCTCCTCGCTCTTCTTCAGCAACCCCCAAAGCGCTCCGCCGCCCCTTATCGACGCTGCCTCCCCAGCCCGCTCTTCGCCCCGTCTCTCTTCCCTTTTTCTGTCCATTTGCGCCCCCGCGCAAATGCAAATAACGGACGTGCACGCGACGCGGGGTGCGGAATTTTCGTTCTGCCCCGACGTTCGTCGAAGGAACGCGGAGTAATAATTATCGACCCTCCGCCCCGGGGACTGGTGGCTGGCAGTCGCGACAAATATTTACGTCGCCCCGAAGAAGCCGAGGAATTCGCGGCCGGCAGGCTATTATATCGCCCGGCAGCGGTAATTCCAGCGACTCTTCGCGCCTCGAATGCGTGCAGACCGGAGGCGAGCCGCAACTATAAATAATTCAAGTACAGTCGCGGCAATTTTTATATTCTTCCCCTGACCACAGAAGTCAGTACCGCTGAACTCCGTGCTGCGCCATAAATCCTTGGGAGCAAACTTTCAACCCCCAAAGAACCGATCCGGTGTATGTTGCATGGGGTGGAACTGCGAGGGGTAGCCCCCAAGTGTCTCCGAACATCCACTTCCTTTCGCCACGGCTACGTAAAATCAAGCTTGCTAACATATCAGAACCGTTTCCCAACATACCACTGATGACCCCTCGCAAGCTGCTCCGTTACCAGCAAGTGAACTTAAGGGGAGGTTCTGGTCTAGAGCCCCAAAAAATAGGTGATTTTTAGGAATTAATTAAAGGAAAACTAGTGTGTATAATTTAATGGAACTTGTTGCATTGTATTAAGGATGTCTTAAATTATAGAAATATATTTTTTGTTTTATAATTAATCAGTGCAGACAGCCCTGGGGAGTCGTTAAAGTTAAAGCGTCAACAAATTGATCCAAATCGGTGGGACCTGTATCTCTAAAAGTTATTATCCGATTCGACTGAAACCTTTTTTATTTTGAAGATTATTCTTTTTTCTAGGGAGGGAACTAAAAAAATTACAAAAATTACATTTTTTTTAGAAAATAACGACACTTCACGTTTGAAATCACTTTTCCCTGTATTTTTCGTCCTTTCATCGCCTTTGAAAATTATAAATTTTCAACTTTTTGTAATTTTTTTTAGTTCCCCCCTAGAAAAAAGAATAATCTTTGAAATAAAAAAAGTTTCAGTCGAATCGGATAATAACTTTTGAAGATACAGCTCCCACCGTTTTGAGAACACTGGTTCCAGAAAAACGCGTTTAAAGTTTTACGTGAGCGCCGAGTGGCCGGTTGTCACTCATGCATTTGCCGCTACCAAATGCCTATAACTTCGGGAATATTGCGAATTTCAATAAATCCTTTTAAACACGTTTTCCAATAAGGTTGAACATTCGAAAAATTAAATAAAAAAAAAATCGACGTTTAGACCAGAACCTCCCCTGAAGCTTGCAATGTTTGACGCCTCGCGGTCCCAGTTTTCCCCGGTCGCTTCGGGGCACAACGATCGTTAACTCGCCGAGAGAGCCGCGGGCCGTCGTCTCCTCGTGTTGTCGAAATTAATTCGTCAAAGACGACAGCCGGGGGTGGGGGAGAGAGCAACCGGTGTCTCTGTCGGAAAGTATGGCAGTCGACGCGTTAATACATCATCCCCCTGCGTGTCTATAGTTTCGTTTCTCTTTCGGCCGGTAGTTTTCGAGGGTAATTTGTCACGGCTGCTTCCCGTTGTTTCCGCGCGAGGATGTAGCAGGATACACCGCGGAATCAGGATACAAAAGAGAGCTCGCGTTAACCGCCACCCTCCCTGCTGCACCCCCAGCGACGAGCTCGCGGAATCATTATGCACACTCCGATGAAGATGCTCCCCTGAATAATAATTTTTCCTACCCCCGCGTTCCTTTTCTCTTGTTTGTCGCGAGGCATGTCGTCATTAAAATCACTCTCCTCGTCCTTCGCTGGAAGTTGGAAGGAGCCCTCGATTTTCGTTCGTTTTCCCGCGTTTCAATTCGAAGGGATTTTTTTTCAACCCAGTTGACCCTCCCCCTGTCCCATTGTGCGACGTTTAAGGAACGTCCTCTGTGGTTCCTGCTTAGCTTTCTGTTTCTTGGGGTGTTCTATTTTGAGAGTCGACTTCGGGATAGTCGAGTAGCACTTATACAGCACAGTTTGGTAATCGCGTCCCTTTGAATCACTGCTTTTGAGAAAGTTTCGAGGCTTGAAAATAGGGGTAAGTCAGGTGGGAATGAGTTAAAGGTAGTGGTTGTACGTGGTCGTCTACTTTCATACACGAGACGGAGGGAGCAGACACAATTCCAATATGCCGCACAAGATTGCAAACGCAGATGCAAGCAGGCGGCGCACAACATACGTCGCATACAAATGGATCTTTAGAATCGTCAGGCTCGCGTCGACCGCGACGAAGGGGGTGGAGAAGACGTGGACGGGGCGAAAGTAGATTGCAGAGGTAATAAAGCTGGAGCAAGGAGGGGGGACTGGGAACGGGACACCTCTCCTACGTTCTAACTACCCTCTTATAAGATTTGCATTAATTTTCACTCATAATGCGATCTCTTGTCGCTGCTCCGAGCCGCCGACGGCGGTGCAGCCTCGTCGGGAGCTGTTTACTCGTGGAAAAGAGTTGGTTCGAGTTACTAATTCCTGGGTAAAGAGAAAGATGACCGAGGGCTCGATGGAGAAACGGTGGATCCAGTCCAGCCGATGATTTATCGCGCTCCTAGCCTGTCGACTGCTCTCCCATCATCCTCCTTCGATCTCAACGATTGCTGCTCTCCAGCTCAACGCATCCTCCCTCCGGAAGACAACGTTGTCCCTGAATTTCCCTCTACAGCGACCATCTCAGCCGTTCGATACCAGAATCGAGGGTAAAAACAACCACCCTCGATGTTTCATTAAAAGTTAGCAATCCACAGCACGTTTAAAAACGCCAATTCTTTCGACACAATTCCTCCGTCTCCCACGACGCTACTCCACTAAAAGAGAAAACGAGTACGAGGAGCTGGACGTCAAGACAAGCTGCGGGCTCGCGTGAATTATGAGATCGCCGAGATTCGTGGAGGCCGTTTAATTTAGAGGAGTAGCAACGTTTTGTTTTAATAAAAGGCGACTGGTTCTCGAAATAAGAAATCCTCGGCGAGAGGAACGGCTACGATGAATCCAGCCGTGAAACGCGGAGATTCCGGCGTGGTCCTTCGAGGGACAAAACTCATCAAGATCGAAGTTGCTCGGGCGAAAAAAAGAGGAGTCTAAGTTGACTGTGAGCGTGATTTGGCTGGGCGACACGGGCACCGGGATCGAACAACAACGACGGGACGATAGACAGAGGTATAGGGATAGGGGAAAGGGCGATGATCCCTCTCTGGAGAATTCCTCTCCGCGATACCCAATCTTCTCACGGGCAGCGTTTCGGCCGTGTTCGAACTTTCCCACCCGGTATAACGTGGCACGTAAAGCCCGGACAGATAGAGCAGAGCTCCTCTTCTTCTCTTGACTGGTCCGAAACCAGTCCTGCCACCGCCCATCCGTGACCCCAGACCCCGTCATCCGGTCGGTTGCTCGCCGCCACGGATTCTCCTCTCCTCTGACTCGCTTAACCTCGCTCTTCCTCCTGCTGCCTGCCTCCACGCTTCCTTACTATCCTCCTCCATGATGTTTTAATTAAGCTGATCCCTAGTCGATAGAAGGGCCTATCGCCTGTTCGCGTCTCCTCGCTCTTTCCTCGCTTTTTTTTTCCAGCGACAGCAAATCCAGACCCGCCACGTGGCTATTAAATATGTTTCCTTTCGTCGCCGCTCTAGTCAGTTTAGATAGAAATTCGGGGAATTGGGAGGAATCGAGGAGTTCTGCTTACGCTTTGAATTGCTTTGAAGCAACCTTGCTCCAGGTCTTCTTGATTGGTTCTAAGCTTCCTTATCGTGTTCTCAGTATCTTGCGTTAATTAAACTGATTACTATTTGGTAGAACGCTCGTCGACCGTATATATACTCCTTCTCTTTTCCTTCTATCGATTAAAAGTGATCCGGACAGCTGAACTTCGGCTTTCGTGCGGCTTGGAAGGAGCTACACTTTTGCTCGGTCTTCTCGATTTCGTTAAAGTGAAGGAACTCTGAAGAATCTCCTTTGTAGGAAGGCACTTTCGAGCTGAAGGGCTTGCGGATGTTTCCTTTGCCCCTCGAATCTTTGAAGTTTCCTTCGCTACCCATTTCTGAAGTCTCCAGGGCCGGCCACTTACTTTTCCGAAACATGCACAGAGCAGAACTCCACTTCGCAATTCTGCGTAGTTCGATGCCGAGGCACTAATAAGATTTACAGGCTTTTAAACATCCTTGCGTCTAATAGTCCCGTGTTTTCAGACGCTCACCTCTGAAACTGCGCGGCAGTGTGCACGCTCCCTTTTCATTCCGCCGTTTCCGCCTGTTTTTGCGCGCCCTTTTCGTCCCCTTTCCTAGCGTTTTAATTAAGCCCTGCTTAGTCCACTTCTTTTCCCTTTTTCTTTAAACGAGATCGCGATATCCCGCTCTCTCCCGCGCGCGAGGAGCAAGAAACGGAAATTAACGCTTCGCGCGTTCACCTTTGTGGCTTGTGGCCTTTAGTTCTCCAGTCGAAAGCGAAAGAACTTCGTCAGTCTGCTCGTATTAACGAAACTTTGCAGCGGTGACACGGCCTTTCAGGATTCACCAGGCGAGCAGCGCGAAATAACAGCCAAGGATTGCTTTCTCCCCTGCTCGATCCGGGCTGTTTTAATTAAAAGAAACACCCTCCCCCGCACGAGGAAAACTGAGAAACTCAGAAACGCCGGAAAAATCAACATTGCTAGCTGGTCACCGTCGCTGGACAGTTTTCGCGGGCGAGGATTATCGCGCCACCGGAAATCGACACGTTCGACCGTCTGATCGGTGGAGCTCGTACTACTTGCGAGTGGTTCGGATCGATGCAAGCACCGACCAATCATGGTAACTGCGAATTACCTGGAAGAATTAGCTCTGGGCTCGACGAACCCTCCACTCCCCTCGAAATTTTCACAGAAATTTCAAATTTTCTTAAGTCTGTTTTACTTCTTCTTAATGGAGATTTTTTTATCCAAACTTCCTCAGCCTTCAAACTCCTCCCTCGTGTTTTTTTTTTGTAATTCAATCGTTCGCCGCTCGAGCTTTTCCACCAAAAATCACAGCATCGCAACCGCGTGATTATATTTGCTCGCTCAACACGACGAATTCAGCTAAACATTGCGAAACACGCGTTCCAAAGTGGCCCGCGTTGTTTGAACGTTGGCGCAGCGAGCGTTTCCACGAAGAGGAGCCGCGTTCTGCAGTAAAATTCTGGATGCATCGATGGATGGAGCCAGCCCGATGGAAAATAGATACAATGACAAAGGATTAATTAAAAGCGTCGAGAGCAGCCTTGTCGTCCATGGATCGTTTGCGGGGAGGGGGTTGGTTCGATCAGCGTTTTCGGTTTTTAAACGCGCGATCTCTCGCGCGATAGCTGATGGGAACGAGCGCCGAGCACGCTGTTTTTAAACAATCGCTCGGCGCAACGTGAATTTCCAGGTATTTTCGCGTCCGGTAAACTAATCGACACAGTCAGCTTGAATTTCATTAACGGGCGGTTAATTAAAAGCCGGAATCAAACAAATACAGAGGATTATAAACGCGCGCTCGAGCGATTCTGCAGTTTTCCGGCGCGCACGTGGCCCTCCCCTATGCAAACGTGCACGCTTTGAAATCGAATTATTCTAGCTCGAAGGGAACGGAATCGACGTTCACGTGTCTGCTTCGACTTTTATAGATCGACCCAGTTTTACTTCTCTTTTTTACACGATCCACGTATGCTGTCGTCGCGCCAACGATTGCTCTTCATCCCTCTCTGTGTCTCTATACCCATTCGTATTTATATTCCTCGAATAATATAGTATTTCACAGACAGTCCATAGCACCAACTTTGCGTGCTATATGAGGGGATCGCGGACTTGTTTCAATCGACTTTCCCCTTCATTTTTTGAATAAATGATCGCGAATCAGGTGTTTCAAGTTGTATAGAGTCGTAAGGAGATACGAGTGATCTGTAGCCACAATAAAACAGAAGACGGTAGTAAGAAATATCAGTCGTCTTCGCCTGAGACACAGCCACTCGACTCTTCACCGATGCATCATCAAACTACATCCGTCAAGCCCTGCAAACCTCACGATTCACTCAAAGCACACCCGTTTCCTCGATCCGACACACTGAAACGACTTCCTCCGATCGACGATCGCCTCGTTCGAGGAGCAGTGGGCAATAAAGACAAGGCTCGCTGAAAATCGTGCGGTGAAGCCATAGTTGAGCAAGAGGGAACGGGTGGAGTACGTCACGGCAGGACGATTTTACGTCGGCCGTGGCGGCATTATCGGGTTCATCGCACCCGAACCTGGGTATGCGTGCCATTCTCGCCAGTCGATTCTTCATTTCTTCTCTTCAGGGACGGGGGCCTGTATGAGGTAGACGAGCAACCACTGTCGAGCCAGGGGGATCGCACGAAAATCAAGGTCGAAGGATTGACCACCTCTGACACTAACACTTTAAGGAAATCGGTTTCATTCGCTCCTCGAATCAGTTGTCCTCTTTTCGCACCTGCCACTAGTGTCTCTACTTCCATTTCGATTTCTTCACCGGCGGTCAGAGGAGTTTTTCAGAAGAATTCTTGTACCTACCTTCCTCTGTTCCTTGTCATCATCTTCAAGATCCACCATTGGAGACGTGGGTGGTTAACGAGCAAACGCGAACACTAACGTTGCCGCGCGATTTAAATGGAAAGTTGTTCCCGTTCGCCTCTCGAAACTCGCTGAAGAATCGTGGACCATTCGGCCTCGACCGTGCCACCGCGAGCGTCGCCCCTCCGATGGCCGATTTCGTTAACCTTGCGGTTAATTTTGAAGCTCGCTGTACTGCCAGAATCTCGCCGTAAACAAAGAGCTGCTTCTTCCCGTCCCGGTGTCGCGTGCTCTCGCGCGAGCGTATTTTTGGCGCGGGCCGATAACCGCGGGCATCGTGGCCTTTTCCCTCTTGGAACCACCTGAGCCTGCTCGCCGATCGCGAGACTCCCGTCTGGTTTGTCCATCGGAATGTCGCAGAGCTCTGCTGTATTTAGAAGAATCCAGAGAATCGCTTATCTGACCAATTAGAGGAGACTGGAATTGACAAATGGAAGCAGTCGATATTTCCGCCGAATTCCGTCTCGCTTCTTGAAACTGCGCTTGGAATGCTTCCGCGTAGTAAGGACGAAGACCGCATAAATCATTTTCAATCTCTCAATTACCCACTTGTTTACTGGGCAAGCCTGCTTATGCGGAGAGTTATTTCGACTGGGATTCGGATCGATGGAAATTAAATGCAGCATTATATTGGTCGATGGTACAGGTCAGAGTTTCGGTATACATAAAACAGTAGGGGAGAGTGGGGTAATGGCGAACACCTAAGCGAGAAAGCAAACAGAACGAAAACTATGTGAGATACGAATTTGTTTATTATTTATAAGCATACTCAAACTAATCCTCTATAAACTGCTCTAACGAATTTTGCAAAAATTTTAATAAACATTAATTTTATAATGAAAAAACCAAACCCCTGCTGTTCGGATTTACCCGACTGCTGGTGGGGTAATTCCGAATTGTGCATGGGGTAATCACGAACAGAGTTACATATCGTAGATGTCGCACAGAAAGCGCGATTTCAATGGTCAACACATAAAAAATGTTGCTACAACCTCTACCTAATGTATTTTTCAAATTCCTCTTCTTGTGCGTTAGAAAAAAATTGCAATTGGTCGGAATATCGAAAAAAAATAGTAAAGGTCGTTTTTTAAACTTTTTTTGTCTGAGACTGTACTGAAAATTGAAAAATCTCTTTTGTAGATTTATGTAAGTTTTATACATGCTGAAAATTTCATCAAAAACGGTTATCGTTGCTAATCTCAAAGGTTCGAGATTACTCCATCCGAGTTGTTCCTCATTACCCCGCGACATCAAAAAATAAAAAAGAATTTATTTCAGAAGTTAGAATCATAATTCAAGCAACGCGTTGGTCACAAAATGTTGGTAAAAAAGTGCTTTATTTCAACTTAAAAAATCCCAATTGTATCATTAATTCAACAGTTATTACATCCAATTGAAAATGGACAAAATATTACTTGAAACATGATGAAAATAATAAATTGTATTTATCTTGACCAGCATGAGCGTTTTGTATTTATTACTTTCTGCGCGGCGTTGGATACGACCTAAACTATTAGCTAGTGGAGAGGGAACATCAGTTCTTATTTATTAAAACGCCGTAACCACCGCGTTCCGGATTACCCCGCGTTCGCCATTACCCTACTCTCCCCTACATTCATAGTAGT
The DNA here is from genome assembly GCA_929113495.1 of Andrena minutula. NCBI lineage: Eukaryota > Metazoa > Arthropoda > Insecta > Hymenoptera > Andrenidae > Andrena > Andrena minutula. Next base: position 38,906,528 of record OV815996.1, on the reverse strand, counting down.
CAATCTGAATCTCTATAGAAGATGGATTCAATCGTCCACGACAGCGGTCGCAGTAAAAAAAATTCACAAATATTTGCACCCTCTTCACCATCGCGAACCGTTATTCCAGCACTTCGTGCAGCAACAACCCCGTACTCGCTGGAAGTGGCGGAATTATCTGTAGCATTTCACCACCGCCATCCAGGAAATAGTAAATTTCCATGTACCCATTGGAACTGGTTCGCATCGTCGCGCGATCCCGATCCTCGCTCGTCCACCGAGCGTCCAAGTTGCCCGCGTGAAACGCTTTAATCCAGCGTCGAGCACGTGCTCGCGTCCGATCGTCACTCGCGCGATTAATCACTCTATTACATTAATCCGTCGGCGCAATTTATCTCGCGGGACGCGTCTGCCACACGCGCGTAGTGGCTGAAATCCTGCGGCTCCCAGCATCCTTGCCAGCCGGTGGCTGTCCCTCGACCGGACTAGCCTTCGAATGGGACGCGTTGAGCGTTCAGTATTGTGACAATTGAATCGCAACAAATCCGTAAATAGGGGAAGTAGGGGCATGATGTGGAAGCTAAGGAAAAATGCAAATAAAGTGATGATTGTACCTATTAATTAAGTCTTTATTACTCCAAATACAACAATAAGTTAATGATTTAACATTTGTTACACACTTTGGACTATCTGAGGTCAGGCGTCTAAGTTATTAAACTTTATAAAACAGATGGAAAAAAACCGTCTGGCCCCTACCGCGGGGTAAAATGGGGTACCGAAAATGGAGTAAAATGGGGTACCGAAAATGAGATAAAATGGGGTATCGAAATGATTTACCTAAGTATTTTCGCACTCGATACAAATGTGAAATTCTTCGCAATTATTTTCATCAACCCCTGCGCAGGAATAATTGTGGGACCACCGTCGACAGAGTTGACAGGCAACCCAACCCTCTGTGGATTGCAAGTATGAATCCTGACAATATAAACATTCGCAGTCTCCTCTTCTGCTTTTTTTTGTATAGGTTCTAACCATTTTATAAATTCGAACTAAAAAGAATGAGATTTATTTGAATTAAATTATAATAGAGAAGGATGACGTTGCTTAATCTCACATGAACAACCACCATGCGGGGAATGAGGTTAGGGGTTATGTCGAGGTATCCCATCATTCCCCGTATCAAGGACCCCATCTTGCCTCAAAGCATCGTTTTCCAAAGATTAATATATTTGTACAACAAATAATGAAATATTGAAATTTCGAATATGTCACATTAAAATAGATGAAATAGAGATTATCATAGAAGAAAAATAATAGACTAACCGTTCTTAAATATATATTTATTTCAAATCTGTTTATCACGCGAAATAACATCGACGCAGCACGCGAACGTTTCACAGCTATAAATAAAAAACGCGTGCTCCCCCACTCGCTTTTGCCAGCGACCACACTATTATAACACAGTGGCTTCCTAATGATATATTTGTCACGTGCCTAGCATCTTTTACTTAGGGTTTAGGGAGATACCCCATCTTACCTCGCTACCCCGTCATGCCCCTACTTCCCCTACCTAAACAAAATAAAAGACTCTTCTGATTACAATTCAATAATTCTCCAATTTTCCAATATTCAAACCCGTGAAAATGTTCGAAAGAGCTTGCAGCCAGGGGTTGAAAGCATCCTCTGGAAAAAATTCGACATTCGACTCGCACTAATCTCCATCGCGAGAAAAATTCATTTTCACCCAGAGGGTGTGATCGAACCGTGGACTTTGGCGTCTGGAGTTATCACGGACGCGGCGTGGCGAAGAGGGTGCAGGGGAGGAGACTTTAATTACCGACGGGTGAATTCGCAACCGGACGCACCCACGGGGCAGATTACCCCGGTAATATTACCGAGTTTTATTGCGGGGAGAGAAAAGTCTCGAGGTCTGAATGCGGCATGACTCACGGCACACTCATCTGGCACCGATGTTTCTGCTCTTATTGCAGTCGGCTTCGTCTCTCCCTCGCCCCTGTCATTCCTGTTTCTGTTCCCGCGGCTGCCTCCTCCGCCATCCATTTCGCCTCTGCACCCTCGCTCCTTCGCGTTTCATTCCTTTCTACCCCTGTTGCTTCCCCCCGCCGCTACCCGCCCCTCTCTCCCGACCTATCTGTTTCAGGTTCTCTCCTTCGTTCCACCTTCACCCTTTCCCCGACGCAGCTTCCCACCCCTGCGTCGGCTGGCTCGCGCTTTTTCCAGCCCTCCCCGCGTTCGCTGCTCATCAGCGCGGATCCCCGTCCGCGAAAATGAAAAGCCTCGCTCGTTCTTACGGCGATGAGCGCGTGCGAGCGCGCTCCTCTCGATCGGTCACGGCTCCGTCGTCGTCGCCTCGCGAGGGTGACACCGTTTTACACGGACACCAGGCGCGAATGTTAGTCGAAGCTGTAATGAAAGGGAGTGTAATCGACATTCTGTATTTCATCAGTGGTATCTAAGTACATTGAGCTTTTGGCTACATTTTGATCAGCTTGTATCGTCGGTGATTAAGATTAATGTGTCACTCGGCGTTTGTAGGAGGCGAAATCTCCGCGAGGCAGGACGCGCGTGTCCATTCAAAAGGGATTACACGAGCGTTTAGCGACAGCACCGCGACGCTCGTCGTCCGTTAGTCAAGCCACCCCTTTCGTGAAACCGAATTGCACTTGGAACGCGAGGGACGGCCCAGTAATCTGTCCCCTATTCAGCTCGCGCCCCGAACCAACCCCCTCTTTCATACACCCTTTCCCAGGCTGCTATGGACACGTATCGTTCCGCCTCGCGGTTTTGCGAGAAAGGGAAGCGAGTGAGGGAGCATAAGGCAGCTCTGCCTCCCTGTGGGGGTGACAATGGGCGAACAACGGGGACGATTTCCCCGCGAAATTCACTGGGTATACCGCTCCTTTTAACAGTGCCTAAAGAATCGATTTCAAACTCGATTCGTCCCAAATACTCTCCCTTTTCACCTCCACTTACTCGCGGCCCACGACGAAACGAAGAAGACGACCGCTGGACTCGGGGATCCCTAAAGCCGCGCCTTTTCGTTCCATTTTCTTTGAATAAGGACAGGTTTCTGGTTCGATACGGGTTTCATTTAAAACAGGTTCCCAGGCCGCGCGAGCCCTGAAATTACCATCGACCAACGAACGTTGCCTGTTCGACGCAATTTGTCGCCGATGACGGACACTTAGAGGCACGGTTTGATGCCCTGCCCCGGATCGATTTAATCAAATGTTAATAGAACGCGAATCGTCGCCCCCTCGAAGTGCGTGCCAGCCGTCAGGGGACTCGCATTGCCGTCTTATAATTGATAAATTAAAACTAATGGCCGTGTATCCGTGAATGGTAGCGCGGGACAGTGGGGTGTCAGGAGCAACCTAGCTGAAATTGCCGCGCTGGAGGATATGTCCTCGCGCGAGTTAAACGTCGGATAATCTCTCGCGGACGCTCGTGCAGCCGCGCTGAAGAGGCTCTAACGACTCTGCGATGGAGTTTCGTCGGGAATCGAGGTCGTGCGTCCCGGCCGGGCGATGAAAATCGCCTCTGTCTTCTGCTTGTTCGCCGGCCCCGCTGACGGCTCTCCGCAGAAGTTTCGATCGCCTTGGAACGATATTCGATGGGTAGCCGTGGCACTTTGCGCGCGGATAATGGAGACGCCAGTGAAACTGGCCGGCTACTGGAAATTTGAATACGCCTGTAAATCCGGATGATTCACGGGATGCTCTTTGCTTCTCGTTGCAGGTCTCAAGTACCTTCACTCGGCCAGGATCCTGCACAGGGACATCAAGCCGGGGAATCTGCTTGTGAATAGCAATTGTGTGCTGAAGGTGAGTTGATCACTCTCTTGCTGTATCGTCGGCTGCTTGGGTGCAGTGGGGAAGCTACCATCTTCATGCTGGTGCATATGAATTGTCTCTCGCGATGGGAACTTAAGGGGCCAGGTCACTTCGTCTTCTTTCTTTAACCCGAGCGAGTTGCAAATATGCCAGACGCGGGCATATTTTCAGAGGGTTTAACGTAACCGGGGGATATTGCACGGTTTCTCTGCGAACAGATCTGCGACTTCGGACTGGCCCGAGTGGAGGAGCCCGACCAGAACAAGCACATGACCCAGGAAGTGGTGACGCAGTATTATCGTGCACCGGAAATCCTGCTGGGGGCACGCCACTACACTGCCGCCGTGGACGTGTGGAGCGTCGGCTGCATTTTCGGCGAGCTCCTTCGCAGGAGGATCCTGTTCCAGGCGCAGAGTCCTGTGCAACAGGTTAGTCCCTGTTAGATCATTAACATCTCCCCGCGACACCTGCGCTTCATTTTCTCCGACAAGCCACCAAGAAGATCGAGAGCCCTCGCGCCTACCAGCAAAACTTTCGGGGCGAGATTCAAAATATTTCGAGGGAAATGTTAGCGGCAGTTCCTGGAAGCCCGCTTGCCCCGCGTTCTCCAAATTTCATGCATCTTATATTCTTCCTTCTTCCTTCCCTCTGTACGACTTCTGGGAAGACACTGGCTCGCCGTTTGCCACCGAGTAGATGCCTTGGCGCGATAGTAGGAAGGAGTTCATTTCTACCGAGGTCCACCATTTGCAGAAGAATCGAAGGAAATTTTACATTCCAAACGATTTTCGTCAGCATTCATCGTCCCCCTTGATTTCAAGCTCTTTTTCAGCCGAAAGGCAGTGGTCGAGCCGAGGACTCTCCCTGCTCGCCGCGGTCGAAAATGTGCCAAGTTATAAAATCGATCACGTACTCGTTGGCTTGCAGTTGGAGCTGATCACAGAGTTGCTGGGCACACCGACCCTCGAGGACATGAGGTACGCGTGCGAGGGTGCGAGATCCCACATGCTGAGGCGTGCACCGAAGCCACCCTCGCTGACGGCCCTCTACACCCTCAGCAGCCAGGCGACGCACGAGGCCGTCCATTTGCTCTGCCAGATGCTAGTCTTCGATCCCGTAAGTTTCCCCCTTTTCTCTGTACGGGGTAGATCACCCTCCGTCGCTCTCTCGGTTTCTGGTACAACGACGGGAGGACAGTTACGAGACGAGAGACTTTTATTCGCAGCCTTTGAAGACCGCGTAGCTATATAGACGAACTAGTAGAATCGATAGATAGGCGGGGAAGTCAGACCGAACGAGGGACAGCTTGTTTTCACTGAAAAATCTGCAAAGTTGCTCGGCTCTTCTTGGCAACAACGGGCGCAGTACATCGTCGAGTTTGAGGGATTCCTTCCCAGCTGCCGATAAAAGTTCCCAGAACTTGGGAAACAGGAAACGCGACGTTATCACTCTTTAAGCACCCTTATCGAGGCATCCGACATTCGCGGTAGCTCGACAACTCGCGAAATTATTGCCGTTCCCCGACCACCGCGAAACTTGCGCCACTCGGGGGGTTCGCGTCTCGATGGGCGAAGCTAAGTTATGACGCACGTTTCTGGTCGTTTAGCGAAGGGAAACGCGGACCAACGGTTCATAAGCGTACCGCTAGGTCCTCGACACTTCGTAAAAAATACTCGGAGCAAGGGCCGCGACATCGTAAAGTCCTCGCGAGCGGCGCACGTAACAAAAGTTGCAATAAAATCTTTACTGTCGGGACGGACTCGCTCCGCTAAAGGTAAAAGCGGAGGGAAAAAAATAGAATGCAGGGACGAAGAACCCGTTGCGCGCGTGTGCACGACGCTTTCGGTGCGCGCACACATACGCGCGCTGCGTTTTATCAGAAATTCAGCGAAACGAACGCGAAGCGACAAACTTACCGTTATTAGGCGCAGCTGGACGATATCGCGCGCTATCTTTGTAGGTTACTAAGTGCTTATTAAAGTGCAGGAACACGCCAACGCTTTACAACCTACTTTCCTAAATCTCGCGCTTAAATACGTCATTTCAGTATTTCAGCGATGGAGCCGGACCGCTCAGTGCTGAACGGTCGTTTAACGCCTCGCATTCAACGGTACTCGTTCGGATTCCAACTCTCGGAGCCTCTGCTACTCGAACTAGAATCTCGAATTAAACTCACGCCAACTAAAAGTCTTCTAGCACTCTCTCTCTCTTCCGGAACTTGCTCGCGAAGCATTCAATTTTTAACAAAGTTCAGTGCATTCTTTGGGGAGCTGTAACCGTGTTCCTGCATATTCATGATAAACCAAGTTAGAAGTAAGGAGCTCCAAAGACCCGCCTTTCCCCTCCAAAATTCAACTTAACACCGACTTCTTTCGTTCCTCGATAATTCAGCCAACGGTCGAAGGGTCGCTTGAAACTGGTCCATTCAAGCGATCGAGGGAGACGAATTTATTCGTCCCGGCCGTGGAGCTTTTTAATCCCCCACCTAGTTCCTCGGAGAATTAGATCGTTAACTAGTCACGTAAACAGCGAGGCTGCTCGGACGGACGGTCGTTCTCGAGCGCGCCCTATCGATCGTTCGTTGACCCCGTTCACGAACTTCCCGCAGGACAAGAGGATCACCGTGGTGAACGCCCTGGCGCATCCTTATCTTGACGAAGGAAGGCTCCGATACCACTCGTGCATGTGCACGTGCTGCTACACGACCAGCGCCGGCATGAGACAGTACACAGGAGACTTCGAGCCCGCCACGTCTCATCCTTTCGACGATCTCTGGGAGCGGAAGCTCACCACCGTGCAGCAGGTGAAAGGTAAGGGACCTTGGGCGATCAGCACCCGTGAAAACTGACGCGATACTCTGCGTGCTTTCGTGCAGACAATCGTGCGTTTCGGTTAATTTATTCAAACGCGACACCGTGGAAACGTGGGCGAGGCGATGCTTCCTTGCGTCAAGGGCCTTTGTCGAGTCGATCATTTCCTGGGAGAAGGTTTGAGAAGCTTGGTTGGAGCAGTGGATGCCGAGGATGCTGCTTCGGGTGGTAGCAGGAAATGGGGGGTGCGAGGAGAAGGATGTGGTTGGCTGTGGTCGGATCCAGCTTGATAAGGATATCGTAGCTTCTACAGATTCTTCTGTACCTGTTGAGGGTTAATTCTTCTACCCGACAGTGTTTTATTCTTTGTCCACTTTCAAACAGAAGCTGGAATACAGTAAAGTGGGGAGCATTTGCATGTTTTTGGAAGATTTTGGTATGGGGGAGAGGTGCTATAAAAGGGACAGTTTTGTTTAGCGTCAATTTTCCTTTAATAAAAGTATATTGCAAACTCATCAATTGTAATAGAAAATAACAAAATCTTCGATTTTTAAAAAGTGGGAAAAGTCCTTTTACGACTAGGTGGTTTTAAATGGGACAGTATAAGTCAGGAAAGGGACACGTTAATAAAAATAAACTTATTAAGTATTACAATTATGATTGTAAATCTTAATGATAGAAAACAATGGAATCTATAAAAAATTAACTCTTTGTACTATAAATCATCAATATTGTTGACTGTCTTTGTAGAGTGTGACTTATCGTTAATGCTTTAGCAGCTTTTTAGTCATAAAGTAATATTTTTTATAAAATTTGTGTCTTACAAGCCAAGTTCAACATAGGAATATCCACGGGTGGTAAATATAAGTACGTATATAAAACATGTATCAAACATTTAAATAATAAAATAGTTTAGAATTAAATTCTACTTGACCAAAAATGAGATAAATTGTATTAAAATAGATAGGTACGTTTTCATATTGCAGATTAAAGATATTATTAATTATTCATTTTCGACGTTAAAGTTTGTCGCTTTGAACGGACAGTTTATTAATTCCTAAATTTGATACAATATACCATCAACTAATAATTGAAAATTTAAAACAAAGTCATCTATGACATTGACAAATGATACACTAATACCTTTACAGGAAAGTAAAATATATACAGTGTCCAGCAGTACATGTGTATGGGAAGGACAGCCACGAAACGGTTGTCCCATTTAAGACTTGTTATGCTGTCCCTTTTAAGACTATAAGTGAGTTTAATATAAAATAACCGCGAAACAAAGAAAACAATTAATTAAGCTTACCTGTTAAGCGGTTTCGTTTCAGTCGAATACAGGCTATTTTAATGATATAACACTTTAGCACTTTGTATATATCTTGATCTCAGAAAACAGAGAAAACCTATAAAAATTTCACTTTTACTGCCAAAAAACATCAACCGTGGATTACTACTCTGTTGCAAGTGAGACCGCAGTGAAGTTTACTCCAAACGACTAGGCACTAGTGTTGCCATAAACAGGAAAATAACTTGCATGTGTGATGCATTTAAAATTTTGGAAACTCGATTTGTCCCATTTAAGACATGTCCCCTTTATAGCACCTATCCCCTACATATAATATAAAAATTCACATTTACACATTTGCTTCAAGTAGCCTATTATAACATCGCATCATTCGTAATTGCACTACAAGTGTGAAAATGCATAAAATATTTGTCCTCTTCTTTCTTTAACACATGTATGGTTTACGGTACTAATTTCGTTAATTCTCACCCCAAAATCTTCGCCACTAGTTTCAACACCACAGGGTCGACCGATTTCAAGTAGAGGGTGCTAATAAACCGTCACGAGGCGCGCAAGGTCGCGAATTTCACACGGCGTGCTGATTTTCAAGCGATTTACATACTGCTCGTGGGTCGAGGTAGCTTTAATGTCATCTGGTCACCCGCCACGTGCTCGTGCTTTGATAAAATCCACGGACCTGGCCGCGTGCTGCAGCTTTCGCGCGCCTCGCGGAAGGCCGAGCGTCATCGGCTCGGTGACGAGAGGTGGAGGAGAATTATTAGCGAAAGGGTGGTTTCGCAACGGGGCAGATTGACCGTCGTGGCTTTCACGCGGTGAAAAATACCTCGCTGTGTCGTGTGACTCATGCGCATTATTAATAGCTAATGTCTCGGGCACGTGGCCGCTCGAGCCGCGAACAATGATGCGATAGACTTCTCTCGCGTGTGTGGAGGAAAGGCCTAAGCGTGCAACCACGATAAATCATAGTTTATCACCATTGTGGCCAGGGGACCGTGAAGTTATCGTATGGCTTTCTTCCTCGTAATCACCTAGAAACTGGGTCTAATATCGCGTTTAAAATATGCACGCCATGGGCTCGCTGCTCGCCAGAGGTTGCCTCGAGCTTCCTCCCTTTCGCTTGCAAGGATTCACGATTTTCCGGAGCGCTGTCTGTAATATATATTTCCACGCCTCTTCGCATCCAGGTATCTCTGTATCCTCGCTAATATGTACACTGGTCGACGTACCCTTAATTCACGGAATTGCCTCGAGTTTGAGGATACCAAGTAGTCTGCTTTTTCTTCGCAAGACCTCGTCGGAGGTTGTTTGTAGCATCCTGTCCGCCGACAGTTCGTTCCTCTTTCTTCGTCCCGGGCGTTTCTTTTTCCAAGCGTAGAGCCGCGCGAAGAATTTTCAAAGGCAATTAGCCGCGAACGCGCGGCCACCGCTCGTGCTGTTTTCTTTTCGAACATCCAGCCGCGAGATTTCCGTGGGATATTTGCCCGAGCAATTAAACCTCGCGATCCTTTCTCCTGGCCAGGGCTATTTGTCCATTTAATGCGCGTTACGCGGTTGTTTCTCGCGCGTTAAACATTCATAGCGTGGGAAAAAACTGAGCAGCGAGCACGTGGCTTTCTTGCCAGGCTAGACGTCGCCGAGTGCATTATAACCCCCTCAGCTTCATCCTTTTTTCATGAAACGGTGTCTGAAGGTTTTCGCAAATATTTGCGGCGCAAGTAGACGTATGCATTTCGTGTTTATCCATCGCGTTTCGGCACGTCGAAGCACACTCCCGTGTTGAATCGCGAGGATATCTGTGGTTCGGTTGGAGAATATGACGGGAACGTTGATCGAACTTCGCGAAAATGCCACCTCTAATCATTGCAGCTGTCATTCTCGAGCGTAGCCACACTTATGAGCTCAATTTCGCACGGAATTCCCGGGCACGCGGTGCAAACACAATCGAGCCTCGATTGTCCGTAACAGACACTGAATAATCGAACGACATTACGTGCGTACGGTCGTTAGAAACAGATGCTATAATGCCCCTGAATTCCCCTCGCAAAACGCCACGTTTCCTCGCGTGCGACGCAGAGTGCACTCTTTAAGGGGTAACACCACTGTAACAGCTTGAAAAATAGCGTTTTTTTGGCAATTTTTCTTGGATGGAAGGAAAGGTAATAGAATAACTACACTGGAGGAAGTTATTAAGCACATATTTTGTTATTAAAAAAAAAAAGTTATTGAGAAATATTACAAAATGGCGGCACTGAAGCCATTCTCGTGAGGCATGTTGAAGTTTTAGCGCTCTGCGGCACGCAGTGTAGCTGGTGCAAATTTGAATTTAAAAAAAAAAATATGGCTTAAATCTACATGTTTATAGCTAGAGAAATACGTAGGTGATTTTAAAAATATTGATTTTTGTGTGATTGGTGAGCATTTGAATGAAAAACGTTCAATTTTCTATAAAAAGAGGGCAATCATTTGTTAATAAGTAATGTTTAAATTAACTTATCGAAAATCCCGTACGTATTTCTCTTCAAAATGTTATTTTAAAGATATTGTCAAAGGGTCGAATGAAAAGAATGAAAATTGTTGGAGTTATGCTGCGTGCCGTGTTGAAAAATCATGTTTCGAGAAAAACGCGTTTAAAGTTTTGAAATGTGTTATAGACATGAAGAAATGAAATGTTGCCGCTAACATACTTTTATTTGGAAATGCTTCTATCTGAACATAACAACTTTCCAACGACATCCGTTGTGTATTAGAGAAGTTAAAAATCAAAAGGTAGAACATTAGGTTGTACCTTCCTATTAATTTGACGCCGGTAGTCGTTTCGAAGCAGTCCGACGCGCTGCTCGAAATTTCAAGGAAACAAATTTATTTCAACTAATACAGTTTTTTCCCCATATTCTAGAATGTTCAAAGCATCTTTTAAGCCAATAAAAAAAAAATCAATTTTCCGAAAAATTTACAGTGGTGTTACCCCTTAACGCGCGTGGCAATCAAATAGAAATCGATGGATTATTCCCGGTATTTTTCTTGTCTACCGAACTTAACTACTCTTTGGAATAATCCAGAGCCGTCGGGGTCGATTTCCTTGAGAATCTCCTCGCGAATTTCCTCGCAATATAGTGTACTCTGCGCGACGTGCTGGAAGCCGCTTTAATAGTATCGTCACGGTGACGCTTTATGCACCGCCCGGGCGACTCGTTTCGATTCGCCGGGGTGTTTATACGCAGCGGAATGGCCAGAACGAACGTGCTCTCACCCGACGATCCTGACGTTGTCTGTTTCAGAGGAAATGCACAAATTTATAGCGGAACAGCTGAACACGTCGCGCGTCCCGCTCTGCATAAATCCGCAGTCCGCGGCGTTCAAGAGCTTCGCAAGGTAAGCCGTATGTGGCGGATCATCCAGGTTCTTTAAAAGAGTTGGAGACAAGTAAACGATCGATTGCCAGTAGAGAGTAACAGCCGTCGGAGCTAGGCGAGATAGGGCGAGAGAAATGGTCAGAGGCGGTATAATCATTGAGATTAGGGATGAATCTGCGACGAGAACAATCGAGATAACCCTCCCCGCTGATCATCTCCCCTTTCAATCGACCTTCCCCTCCACCCCGACGAAGTCAACACCCCGTTCGAGTCTCGCGCAAGAAAAAAAAAACGGGGAAAAGGAGACGGATAAATCGCGAGGGGAGAGATAGAAAGGCGTGTGCATGCTTGTGTGAAAGTTGCGAGCGAAAGGGTTCGCGGAGGGGCACACAGTGTTTTTTTTTTCACTTCTTTTTGTTACTTGATCGAAGTCGGGAAGGGGGAGCGAGAGAGATAATCGACGGGCGAGGGAGAGGGGAGGTGGGCGAGCGTGTCGTAGACGGGAAATTAAAAACCGCGGAGGGAACGAGTGGAGAAGGGGGCACGCGCATGCTGGGAGGGGGTAGGAAGGACAAGAGGGACGGGGACGATCGAAACGAGCCCAGAAGAAGCGATCCCTTTGTCCCGGCGACCCTCTCTCGCCGACGTCCTTGCGTTTTGGCTCGGGTGTACCAACTCCTCGGCTTCTTCCTTCGCAGCTCCATGGGAAACCATTAAGAATTAACCGCGTCTCCGAGTCGCGGCCCCGTTCGCTGTCGGCACAAACACGCGCCCGTGTCTGTGAAGCATCGATGGAACGATTGAGCACGCGATTCACATCCTTTCGCCCGATACTCACACGGAAAGGTCGTCGCGACGAGACTCATTCGGGCATTCTTTATCATTCCCAACAAGTATGTTAGTATACTCCGTTGGAAACGTCTCCTATCCCTTCACTTCCGTAGACTCATTGTACAGGAAAAAAAAGAACGCAACCAAAATGGCCCCGTCAGCGCGACCTCTCCCTGTTCGACAGAGCATACGCCCCGACACCGCGACAATAGCTGCGCGCGATCTCTCCGCGCGGAAAAGCTAGGAGAGAAGAGTGTAGTACGAGTGGAAAGATTAAAGGGGATGCTAAGAGAGACAGGCACGAAGGAGCATGGTCCAAGGACCGGTGTTACGCTGATTTAAAGCGAGAGAAGAGCATCCTGCGCTGGCAGCCCTAGAACGTAGAGAATGAAAGGAAAAAAAAAACAACTGATTCTGTTTCATATGATTTTCAAATATGTAACATGTTCTCGTGTTGCTTATTGCCGTCAAGTTAGAGCAAGCCGATCGCCGACCCAGCGCCCTGCGCCGCGTATACGTACACGTTACTACTACTACCAGTACCGAATCAGCTATCTACCACTGTCAGCTACTATCGACTACTACCGCTATCGTCTACCACTACTACTACCGCTACTACCGCTACTACTACTACCACTACTACTACCAATCGTGTTACGTCTCCTCCTGAACGAACCGAACGAACAGAGAGTCAGCTCTAGTCGGCGTGACCTCGCTCGCAGAGGTACTTGAACAAACCATTTTACCACCTTACGTTTTTTCTTCCAACCCCCTTCTTTTTTAGTTTACCGTCGTTTATTTCTGCCCCTTTTGTTTCCCGCTCTATATTCTTTTGGCACCATTGTCTGAACTCTTCCGTTACCTTCTTTGTCGTAATTATAATAATGTCTCGTCGTATGTCTACCACCCTACGCTTCTTACCGTTCTGTTTAGAGAGATTCTCTGTATGACTGATACTCTGTATATATATACATACCTGCACACGACATGTGACAACGAAAATCGAGCTTCGAGCCTACATTATGTGTATATATACGTGTGTTGGATTTTAGACGTGATACGTCGCCGAATATGCACGCCAGCCACCAGTTTGCTAGATTCTCGCGATCGCGGAGCAGCTCCGTGGCATTTCTCGGAGATTCGGTATCACGAGTGGTCGATAATCGAGTTTGCACGTCATCGGTGTGCGCTCCTCGAAGGTCTGTCTAGCTTGTTGAATAGAAAGTTCCCTGTATATATTCCTACGCGTGTCTGTCCGTAAGACTGAATCTACTTAAACCATCTGCTTGCCGGGTTCATCTAGAGACGAATGTGATAGAGATAAGAACGGGAGCGCGTCTCCCTTCGCAACAGTTGAGCCATTGATTTTCATCGAGTTTCACTAATGTGTTCGCCGCGAAAGGCCATCGACACAGCTAATTAGCGAGTTTCCCGTGTACACATAATTAACGGAGTCTCGAGGGCTGAAGCGACGCGTGCCAGCTTGCTCGAGCGCGAGAGCACAGCGTTGTCTGGCGCGGTGGAAAGATCTGCGCGTCAGCGTTCCCTCGGTTTCATCCGCGGCAGACAGGAGAAGGAAGATCTTCGAGGAGCCGCGAGAAACACCGACCTCGCGGTTTCCAATTCGTAAGCACGCACGTTGGAAACCAGCGGAGGCAGAGCCGGTTGTGTGATCGAAGAGGAGTACTAAAAGTCGCGGAAACTGTGTCATCCCTATTTATACTTAGGCGGCTGGTCGCTGGCGTGCGTACGTGCTGATTATGAGTCTCTGTGAAAGTGGTACTTTGTAAATAACGCTGAAAGGAAGGCCTGAAAAGAGCGCTTTAGTCGACACGACGAGTGTAAGGAAGGCACTGATCAACCATGCAGCCTTCAGTCGAGAGAGAAAAGATAGAAGACGGACGATCGTGACGCGATTAATTGGCGAACGTGGGGAAAAGAAAGGAAACGAACAATTCTCTCTTTCGCGGTGCACCTGGGCAGATCGAAACTCACCCTTTTTACGGTCCACCCTTAAGCTCTAGCCCCTCCTCGATCCAGACGAGTCATTAGATAGAACACGGTAGTTTTCTTCTCAATCTGCAAACCATCCTTATTAATCCTCGAATAATTCCCTAATGATTTTTCTCCCCGAATCGATCATTTCTGACTGGAAGTCCTGACGTGACCTGTTGCTGGCACAATGACCGTAATCTTCGAGCCGTCCTCAGGGGAAAGAAACCAGTGCACCGAACGATCACCTCCTCTCTTTCATTCTATCGAAGCAATTTTCTCTGATCAGACTCCTACGCAACGCTTCCAAGAAGATTCTTCTTCTTCTTCTTCCTTTCATTTTTGTACGCCTCTATTTTTCTTGGTTTTTATTCCGCGAAGGTTGTACGGTACAATGGTAGACGGTATCACGGGGTTGCCCGGGGAAAAAGATTTCCCTGGACCGCGCGGAGGCCATTACTGTCATTTCGCCAAGTCCGGCACGAGTTTTAGCGGAGATCTCTCGCGTCGCGTTTGCTTTGCCAAGTGACAATCGCTCGTGCGCATCGAGGACCGCTCGGAAATTCGGTCGTCTTTGTGCGACTTTCGTCCAGGAGCCAGCAAAGTTCGCGAGAGGCCAGAATTTCCGGGCTCCTTCGTTGTCTCCCCCGGCTTTTTTCAAGCCGCGTTTTTTCCGCGAAACGACACGGGAGGGTCGCGATGGAATCCCGCGAAAAACATTCGCTGTTCGAATTAACCAGGGGGTAACGACTCGGCTGGCGGCGCTTTTGTCCATCGGAGGAGCGGAAAGAGCGAGTCGCGGCGCGGCTCCTCGCGACGGGGGCCACTTTTTCAAAGTCCAGAAATAATTTCGACGGGGAGGTCGACGACAGAGATCTCGAGCGAAACGGGAGGGGGCGGGCGGGATGGGAGGCGAAAAAGGAAGACGACAAGGCGCTCCCTTTTTCGGCTGCGCCTTTGTTTTTTGCGCTATTTTCACGGCTGACTTTTCTCGCGAACTTGGCAAAGCAAAGCCGGAGGCCTTAGAGACGGGTCGGAGGCCGCGACGCGCGGGAATATACGCCGCGGGGGGAGGAACGGGCGTGGACCGACATCGAGGCAGGATAAAAAGGAGTGGAAAAGGGAGACGTTGCAGAGGAGACGCGATACAGCGGGCAGGGAAAGAGAGATATCGGGAGAGAGATGCTGAAAAACAGTATTAAGAGCACTTGTACGTTAACTGTACTTATATTCTTAATCGAGCTCTAACGTGGTATTACGATCAGTTAATCAGTACTTTGCCGGTACTTCCGTGTTTCTTTTTAGGCATATTTCTGCCTAATTAAATTCTGCTTTCACGTTAAATTCAAGATGCAGTCCGTACCTGTAGCTTATCGAGTCACCAAGCGCTGTGTTCAGAGTAGAACGCAGAAGAGACCGTAAATAATCTTTACGTACAGGTGCCCTTCAGTCCCAACAAAAAAGGTCCAGGGGAAAAAGAAATTGATGAACGACAATCGAGATGAACGGCCGGCTGTCACGCGCGCTGACAGCTGCATGGAAATCAGATGAAGCGTTTTTGTTGTTTTGTTAAGCTCCAGGCCCGCGGAAGGGCCCACGCCCTTCCGCCGTCTTCCAGGCAACCGTAGAATTTGAAGAGTCGAGTACTCTTCCTCGAACACCGATCGTCGCGAGAACGCAGAGAGTTTCCTCGGTCGAGAATCTCGAGACGTCGAGGCCCCTGAGTAAAAACGCTGGTAGCTTTCAGCAGCTAGTAGAATTAGCGATTGCGGCTGTTCGCGTTGTACTTGTTCCGCCCGATCGAGCGATAGCGAAACGCGCCAGTAGAGCACTGAGCGGGAAAGAAGTGATTGTCGCGACTTTCGAGGATGAATTTGTTCGTCTGGATCGATGAAGATTCGAGGCTCGGGCTTTTATTTGTCGAGGGGATAAAATTTTCTCCGAGGTTTGTCAGTGGAAACCTTGCAGTCTCTATCGATTCAGAAACTCGCGACGATTGCTATTCCCGCGCCGTGTGCAAGTAACGATCGACGCAGCGATCGATCTTTGCCATAGTTTGCCAAAACACCCTTCCCTCTATTGGAGTTTCCCAAAGCACCCGATCGAGACCAGCCAGTTTCTTTTGCCCAGTGACAGCGGAGTTTGCCTGGTCCCCAGTCGCAGGACACGTTCCCCGCTCGAGTTGTATGCTTTTCTTTTCTCCTCCTTTGCGTTCGATCGCTCCAGCTGTTTCATTGCCAATCCAGCCCACCCCCTCCCATCACCGATTGTATTTCGACACTTTCGAGACGCACCGCTGCCGCTCGTTGGCGATGCTGCCACCCACCTATTCCCGTTGCCCAGTTCGTCAAATCAGCCTCGACGGAACTCGAATTGCGAAAGCAAAACGCTTCTCCCCCGACGAGACTGTCCGCGAGAAAACCTTTCCGATGGCGAGGAGCACTTTGCACTTTCGTCGTGTACAGTTCATTAGAGTTCGGATCTCCGTAACGGCGTCGTCGAGCCAGCGATCCACGTGGGACACGATCAACACGAAATAGGAAAGAGAGAGAAGGAGCAAGGGAGAGGGAGAAAGAGACGAAGACCAGAAAACGCGAGATATCGTGGATTCAGGGGATGGAACGGGATTGGAGGAAGGAGTGGTTCGGTGGGTCCTCGTTGATCTTGGCTCGAAGACGCTCGGCGGCTGCACAGAGGGGGCTTGGTAAAACCAGTTCGAAAATCAGGAGAACGCCGACTCTTGTCGTAGATTTTGATACCTTTTCTATGAATTTTACCAAGCCCCGACGAAGTCCGAATGTCCCCCCTGGTGCACGCCCGCGGAGGTTCGAACAAGTAGCCAACACACCACCTCTGTTTCTCCCGCAAGTCACTCGACTAACCGCCCACAGTTAAGAGACCAAAGAAAAGACAGAAAAAAACAGACCATTTTTTTTCTGTAAACGACAGCCTCTAATGATCTGTTCGTACGACTTGCAGCTCCACGGTGGCTCATCCCTCGGAATTGCCACCCTCTCCTCATCAGTGGGAATAAAAATCTTCTCCGATATCGCGAGCCATGGACGCGCGACCGAGTTGATTCGCTTCACGCGAAGAGCGAACCTTGATGGATCTTCGACGGCCCGAAGAGACGGGGGAGAGAGTGTGTGAGAAACAGAGGAGAGAGAGAGAGAACGAGAGAGACAGAGAGAAAGAAATACAGAAGAACGAATAAAGAAACAGGGAAAGAGAGAAAGTAAAATATAATTAATTAAAAAAAAAAGAGAAGAAGGTATAGGAAGGACCCAATTTGGGGGTAGACTCCGGATGTGGATGAGAAATGGCGGGCCTGGACGTGGGGGCAGGACGAAGAGCCGCGGAGAAGAGCCAAGAGAGACAATAGACTGCCGAGCACTGTAGCCTCAATTTTCGACTAGCTGATACATATATACATAGACGTGTATGTATATAGATATCTATACATATATATATTATACATACAACCACTGTATACATACGGAGAAGGGAGGAGGGAGCCTAGGAAGATTTCGTCGTGGAGATACGAAGAGGAGCAGCCAAGGCAAGGGAAGAGAGAGCAAGAGGACGATGATCGGTCACCGAAGGGGTTCAGGGCCAAGGACCGTGTAACTGCGAGAGGAGACGAGATCTCGAGGAACCGTAGTCTGTAAGGGAGCGTCGAAATGACGGGCCAGTCTTTTTTCTTTCATTCTGTTCTTTCTGTTTTTAAGTAGATTTTACACGCAACTCTATATGTATGTACACCGTAAAGCGAGGGCCGCGAGCGCTAAGTGACTGGGGCGGGAGAAAGGCGGCCATGGTGGCATCATCTGTTCTTCCTCGTCAGTCTAGAAGCTTCTGCTTCCTCTCGAGCGGTTCAGCTCTCTAAACTCGAGGAACTCGCTGCTCGGGAACGTGGCACCCGTGGTATCCTCCCACCAGTCGAATCGCAAGAGCCCAGACAGACGAGCTGAGCGTTCGGAGCACTACTCGCCAGCGCTACGGTTCATTTTGTACCTGCTGACGCGGAGCAACGATAGAGGCGACGTGTCCCTCGAGCACGGGGATCCTGGACGTGATCCTCTCGCAAAAGGAAGGATGGGGAACTGCGGGAGTGGAGTCGGTCTCTGGCCCCTTTCCTCTTGTATACGCGTCGCGAATCGCGCGAGCATTCGAGAACGTTTTTAATCAGCGTGCCCCTTCGTCGGAGAAAGCAGCCAAGTCAGGCGGCGAGGCCGAACTGAATGGAGATTCAATGGAACAGGGTCGAATTTGAATGCACGTCACTTCAAGGACGCGAATCCTGGGAGCAGAAGCGGAGGGACGTTAGAAGAAGGCAAGGATCAAGGCTCTCGAGGACGAGCACAGCTCCCATCCAGCTAGAAACCTTGCTCCGCTCGCCGAGGGAGGCTTCCACGAAGAAACAACGCTACTGACCATGACGTCCACACGATTTGTCGCCTCTACAGAACGAACTCTCGTTTTTCCCCTACCGAGCCCACGATCCTGCATCGCGCATGCAGCTCGTTTAGTCCTACTTCTCAGCTGCCGCGGAAGACAAGCTCGTCCCTGAAGACTGCAGGAACCATCGCATCGACGTCGAAGACTAGTCTCGGCCAACGGCGCCCTGGGACAGCGTTCTCCTCCGCTACCCTCGAAGAAAAGAGGAGACACCTCCTTTTCGAGAACGCCTAGGAATCGCGTGGATTCCTAAAACTCTCGCGGTGGGATCGCACGATTCATTCCGAACAAACGCACTGCCGACGACGGTGTCGCCAATCGAAGAGGAGCGAACAAAACGAGGAGATACTAGCAAGAGACGCCGAGGACGTGCCAAGATGGATCGCCCGAATCGTCGCGAGTCGTCTACGCGTAGATAGGCACCCTAGTTTAATTTCAAGCTACGTTTTCTTCTCGCAAGCGCCTCCGTGCGGTATCTCGCCTCGGACGTTTCCACTCGAATCGGCCTCCGCGTGTCTAGGACCGCGATCTTTCGTTTGCGTCCAGAATCGGGGTATCCCTCTCGCGCGGCGACGTCGTCGACGAACGATCCCTCGCGACGGATCATTGTCGAGGGCGTCGATCCTCGCTCACCACTAGCCAGATTAATCACGATACTTCGGTTCGGACGCGCCGCGAGGCTAGACGATAGACGCACGGTACCTATAATTACGTTTCTGAGTGTGATTTTAGTTTAAGGAACTTAGGTAGCCAGTAGCTCGCGACAGAGTACGCCTGTTCGCGAGGAGCTAGGTAAAGATTAGCGCGGCGGCGAGCGCCGGCACTCGACCTTTGATTTTCCAAAGGATCGATGGGAAACAACGCACTGTGTTCTCTTCTTCTTTTTTTTTATACGCGGACTCAACTGATTTCTACTACGATCTTACATTGTAAACAGTATCGTTTAAGTACACTTTTTGTAGCGATTCTACCGTATTCGTGGCGGATAAGTGGCGCGAATGAACGCCTCCGCGATTCTTTAGGGCGATCGGTCGTGGAGGCGGTGCGCAGGATCGAGCAAGCAGGTGCGCGTTTGTCCGAGGACTTCGAATGGGAAATGAAACGACGCGACGGATGATCGTCGACGATTGTAGGCACGGCTTCGCTCGCGTGATAGGCGCATAGTACGGAGTATAAGCACTGTAAAGCGTGATCGCGATCTGACAGGCGCCTCCACTTACATTTCTAAGCTGCGGGCGTAAAAGTGTGGACGCGTCGCGGCACCTTTCCTCGCCGGAGTCTTCTTGTCTTTTGCAATCGATCGAGCACCGTCGGTTTCGCCGTGTCGGGTAGCTGACCGCTTCTCTCATCATTTGTAAATAGGTCATCGCGTTCATCGTGTATATACGTTTAGTGGAGTCGCCGATTGGATTCATCGAAGCAGGAAGCGAGCGCGTGCAGCAGGCCCAGCGGGCGAAGCTTTCGTCCTGTCTAATCGCGGCTGATTTCAAAGCGGACGCGCACAGGGCGCCGAGATCCTGCCGAGATGAATAATCCTAGCCGCAGTTAGAGGCGACGAAAGCTTCGTGGAAAATCCCTCGTACCGCGAGAACGTTGGCGGATGAGTGCGTTCCTTTCGGACTCCTTCCAAGCGCGATCGTCTCGAAGGAGCGCGAGAATAAAGGAGAATGCCTACTTTTAGGATCCCGCGGGATCTCGGTTTTAATCTTGAATCGTTCGTGTATAGCTTCTCGCTTTTAGAGTGTGATTTTTTACCTAGTTTTAAGATTAGATGATCCTCGTCGCGCCCAGAGTCGAAGAGACGTGAAAGGCTGCTCTCTCGTTTTATCGCGGACTCGCGGACGTTCGCGTCCCGACCCAAAGCTTTTTTAATCTTTTCAAACAGCCTTTTGCAAGCCTCCACGGAAAGAGACGGCTCGATTCCCCCTCCTCCCCCGAGATGTTCTCGGATCAGATTCATCGGTGATCGGTATCGAATGGAGACGAGCGGAGTGGGAACGAAGAAGGGAGGAATCGGTTTATTCGCCTGTTTTAGAACGGGGAGTCCTGAAAGTAGAGCGCGCGACTCCGTCGACGTTTCCGCGACGATCCTGGATGACGCGCGCGGATGTAAAAAAAAATGGAAAAAATGAAAAAAGATAGGGTAGAGGAGATCGTGGAGAACGGTGGAGGTAGGAGCACGGAGAATAGTGTGCGCGAGAATGGGAGGGAGAGCGTGAGTGCGTGTGATTCAAATGTTTCCTATTAAACGAAGGTCGAGCGAGTAGGTGATCGCTTAAACGGCAAGGTTTGTAAATACGTAGCTCGCTGTAGCTGGTCAGTTGGGCATTTAACGGTACACACGCCTCGACGGAGCAGAATAGAGGCGAGAGCGACGCTGGAACGAAAACGAAGGGGGAGCGGTAGAATTTTGGGAACTAGAGCGGGCTTGAAAGCTACCCCCTGTTCGTCACATTTATACGCGCATTTGCACGCGCGTGCACGCAGGTGGAGCGAGGATTTTCGAGTACACCTCGTGGCCGTGTGCGTCTGTCGGGTCGGCTCTCCCCGCATCGAGAGCCGGCAACTAAAATTAATTCGACGATACTGCAGGCTAGGTGATAATGCATTAAGTCGTTAAGGTACCTACGTTATAGATAATGAGTAATTAAGCGACAAAAACAAAAGAAACTCCACGTATACTCCACACTAGCGAATATGCCTTCATTATGGAAAGTGGCTGGCACGAGATGCACCAAACAATAAAGTTGCTACGGATGAAAAGAGAGAAAAAAAAATAGAAAACGACTGCAAACCGGTGGTTCTCTGGCCTCCGATTTGGCACATCATTTACCGTTACCTTGTCGCTCCTCCACCTTTGTTTCTTGCTTTTCTTTCTCCTACGTCGACATGTTTCTTTCAGGTTCTTTGCACGACGGTCCTTATATATTGCGTTTGGTTTTTGCGTCTGATTGATTCTGTTTTTGCTTGGAGAGACGGTGATTTTACGATCCTTGGATCGCGACACTCGGAATGTGTGATTTTTTTATTGAAATTCAAATCGCGTGTCATGTAAAATGCTTAATTCCGAAATTGAGAGATTATTGTAAACAATCGTGAGTATTTGGATTGTCTGAGTTGTAATTTGTTACAATCCAATAACGCTAATCAGGGCCGATAATTGTAATTAATATTTAACTGCTTTCAAATAGTTTCAAACAACTTCACTTCCGTATAAGTAGAGTACTTAAGTTTTATAAAGTGTGTCTCTCCAAGCTTCCCAATTTATTTACAATTCGCAAGTCCACGCACAAATCGGCCAAACGGCGAGGCAAGAGGGATGCAAGTTTCTCGTCCTCTGTCGACTTTTATCCGGCTGGCCTGACATCTCGAGCACTTTTCGACTTTTCGCGTGTACAGTGGAAAGCTAACCGATCGCAGAACACTAGTTGTAAGAGACGACAGAGAGCCGTCGTAGCGTTGCGTAGCGGTGGAAAAATTTGAATGAGAGCAAGAGCAGAGTAGATGATAACGCGACGACCTGTCGTTAGTAACTAAGAGGCCTTAAAATATTGCGTTTACGGACACGCGCGTCGGTTCAACTTAAGCATAAACACTTATCGTAGACGAGGACACGACACAGTTTGTAACTAGTTGAGCGCAAGTAATCGATAGTACCGGGCACGATGTACAAGATGGATCTATTTATCGAGCTTGGTCCCCGCGACAGCTACCGATCAACTTTCCCACGTGGAACCAACAAATTCACAGCTGTTCTCTAACAGTGGTAGCCTCGAAACTCCCAACAAAATTAGTTCAAGCCTTCACCTCCCCTAAAAGAGTTAGAAGCTAAAAGAGAAATTAAAATTCAGTATCCTTTCCGAAAATTCAATCTTAACCACCTGGAAAATTGTAAAAAGCAGTCGCGGGGTCCCAGAGCGAGATTTAAACACTGCGCTCCGCTTCATTCCGCGCGGATTCCGTCACCGCGAGACAGACGTGCCGCTAGAGAAAAGGAATCGTTGCAGAAATGACGCGTTTATGACTCGACCGTAAACCTTAGACGAGGAAGATGCAAATGAAAACGGGACGAAGTTGTGGGTGTCGCAACCGTTTCGTCGCGCTTTGCGTTCGTCGCCATACAGGGACAGTTAAAAGAACCAAGCTTGCAATAAAACCAGCGCCTCCGTGCCGACCAAGGACTGATGATCGCAGGCGACGCGAGCAATAACGTTGAAGCTGTACAAGTTCAGACCGCCTTTCGAGATAATTCTAAATGCCAAATGAAAAGCAATCGTCGTTGTTCGGTAGACCGCGGCAGAGATTCAAGGACTCGGCGGACACAATAGACGGAATCGCGGCGGAATGAAGCAGAACGCGTTCCTGTACAGAGACGTGAGTTTTTTCATGCATAGTAGGTACGTTCCGCGCGATTGTAGCGGAGGCGGTTAATGTCATTCGCACGTGCCACGTATACAGCGTATCTCATTCTAAAGAAGATCTCTTAACGATCGTAGTTCTTCCCTGGTGAAAAAATACAGTTTCGCATCAGCACTGCCAGTTTCATCACTGTAAACTCAAGTAATCGTCACCGACCACCCCTGTTGCTTTCGTTCGCGTTTTAGGTCTTTTGCTAGATCCCTGATAGTGAAGTGGGGATTTTCTGAGGGGCGCGTAAAACTGAAACTGATCCTCACCAGACCTTAGTTTAAAACCTTCGATGTTCTTTAGTACAGCCTCTTCAAAGAATCCCCTTCACTGTCTCTAGTCTTGAACTACAGTGGGAGCAGAATTAACTGTCTATTTAAGACCACCCCTTCACCGTTGCATTATGTCACTATGCCTGTGATGGGGGTAGCTCTCCTCCAGTGGTCTTAA
The DNA here is from genome assembly GCA_929113495.1 of Andrena minutula. NCBI lineage: Eukaryota > Metazoa > Arthropoda > Insecta > Hymenoptera > Andrenidae > Andrena > Andrena minutula. Next base: position 38,883,082 of record OV815996.1, on the reverse strand, counting down.
ACAGGCAATCTACTCTTGCTCCCACGGTGGCAGGAAAATATGGCAGGGAAGGAAACTCGTGAAGAGCGGGAGGAAAGGAGAAATGAATTCGTCACGTGCGTGGAATATATTGTCTGTATAAAGAGAAACTGTCGGTGAAAGAAGGGCACGCGACAGACGCGTGCACATTGTCTAGCGCCCGTAAGCCTGTAAATATTAGCGTGTAATCTTGGGAATTCGCGTACCTTGAAAGTAGCCCGAAGCCTTTTCACAATTAGCGATAAAAAGAGAGCGGAATAAGGGTGGGAGATGGAAGGGCGCGTGGGAGTTTAGACAACCAGGCACAAAAGGAAAGAGACCTCAGTTGTTGTACATAGTAGCGTAGATGTATTGCCTCGATATTAAGGTGATTAAGGTTCTAAGGTTTTAACCGTACATATAGGTATGTACTTAATGGTTCGAGTTCGAACGGGTTTAAGGGCGGGCAGGTGTATTTTTTAGCGGCTAGGCGATTGCGTGGGTCCCTGAGCCTCGAGCTGGAAGTTTCACCCTCTACGTTTTCTCGAACCTAGTTCTCCCGACACCCACCCACCCCCAACCTCGACCCTCGCTAATCTTCCATTCTCGAGCTAGGATTTAAGAGCGTACCACACACGATATCCTCTAAACCCTGAAGGATCCTCGCGCAGAAGGGGCTCGCCCGTCACGATATCCCCTCCCTCCCGTCGATCCTACCCCGTCGCGTCGGGCGAGCCTCGTTTTTACTATTACAAGAAAAGAAAATGTACGAAAAAAAAAGAGGGAACGATAGCTGATATTTAGGATACTAGGCTCGACGATCCGGCACTTCTTGATTTAGAAGACGAATTAGCCTCCCTTCGGATGCATCGCGAGGATATATTTTTTTTAACGTATCGACGCCAGTGGTTTTACTCGCAGAACTCGCTGTTGAGAGCGCGCTCGACAGATCGACGAGTCCTCACCCCTCGACAGACGAACCTTTCACCAAGCATCCCCCCGGTTTGGAAAAACATTTACGGTGTCCACGGAAATATTCCCCGAAGCCGACGCGACGATTCGTTCGGACCACGGTGAAGCGCGTCGATGGATAAAGTGCGAGTGCTCGATCGTTGATCAATTTTTTCGATCGTCTATTTAATGTTCTGCGTGTCCCTTGTTCTTGGTGTCTTGTACTTGTAAATATGCCCGCGGTAGTTGTCCAGCACGGAGTCCTCTCGGTCGATGGAGCCCGATCCGAACGAAATTCCTCTGTGATAATACACTCGATAATCTTAAAATTCACGTTTCAACATAGCATCCCAGAGCGCTCGAATGATAAACGGCTCGGAGTCTAACGAGGCACGCATGAGTCATCTGTATCGCTCGGCGGATAATCGCCGCCGTAGATTCACGAACGATTGAACCCTGGAAATTGCTGAGTATCGATGGGATCGACGTCAGGACTCCTTGAGAAACGCGAATCTTGACCTCTTCGTGGAGTCGCGCGTTTAATTAGACCCCGAATTAAGGCCGTGAGTTAGCGACGGCCACCGTGTGTACATAAAGCAGACTGTAAGGATTGCGATAAGCGTGCGAGCTCTGTTAGAACTTCGCAGGTATGTAAACGTTAATACATACGAATACAGATGTGTATGGAGCGGGGTTGTCTCTCGCGTGGACGCTATCCTCGCACGTAGCATCGTTTCCATTTATAGTGGGTATATATGTGTACGTTTGGAAAACGGGGGCGGCGAGTAGATCGTTCCCACTCGAACCACTCTAAATTCACGGCCAAAATAATCTCTAGGTGATGCTCGTATGCCTTTTACACACACTCATACACACAAAACACATACGTACGTTTCACACACGAGCTGGGACGCACGGGGTGGCGGTTAAGAAAATTGCAACCCCCTCGTGGTGTCGACGGAATAGCTCGAGTGATAGTGGAAGGTAGATGAAACCGGCGATCGGTTCCGAACAGTAACAAACCCTGCTGACCTTTTTATATTTATCAATATAGAGTATTGGAGAACACTTCTTCGACTGATTTCAATCCTCACGCTGCTGACAGATCGAGGACAGGGACGGTGATCGATTAATTAAACCCACCCCGTGCGAAAGGCATCGCTGTAAGTTTCTCTTCCTGTTCCCAGCCAACATCCCCCGAGGTTGCCGGCGGATCGGCGGGCGAAAGTCGATCGGGATTTTGAGCAGAGTTCGCCAGGAGGTCGCCGACCATTCCGCTGGTCTGTATTTATTAAAGGACTCCGCCGCGGCGAGGGTGTCGAATCGTGTAATATATGCCATTAACGTCGCAGCTTTAGAAAGCGGGGGGTTTAGTGTAATCGTAGGTGAAATAGGGGGACGAAGTAGAGAGGCTGATCTCCGCCGTGTAATTTTTATAAATAATTGAAACGATCCATTGTAAACAGTACAAGTTCGTCGTAACGCAGCGTTGCTGTGGGGATAGCAGAGGGGCAGCGAATACATACATATATATATACATATATATATACTTGTTTGTAACATAATGACAAAACGGCCACCGCGTGGGTGGCCAGTGTCGTGGATGTGCGCGGCGACTTCCTGGCGTAACTCGAATCCCACGAGAAAGAAACGCGATATTTTTAAACATTGCTCTTCAAAAATATTTTACACCGCGCCCAAGGCAGATTGGGACGCTTATAGGTGGTCCGGCGACGCGATCCAACCGATCGACATTCTTCAACCGCCCGATCGCCGATAACGCTCGAGGCTGTCCCCTTCGATACGTTCTAGGAAACACCGTGATAAGACTCGAGGCCGAGGCACTGTACTCAAATGTAAATAGAGAAAGGAAACTTGTAAAGAGAAGACAGACGCGAGAAGAGATATTATACAATAATCACGTGTCTCGACGCCTATGCCCGTTTAATCTACGCACGGACGAGAGAGGGCGGCGATTATTGCTGATCACTATTAACTAATAACTCTAAACGCAGTTTATTCTCTATCTGTGTGTGTCGGTTTCGATTGGACATAGATTTTGTATCACCCTTTTCTCCGTGTATGGTGTGTAGCCAGAGGGTCGATTTCGAGGGGGATGAGGGCGAGGTGCGACATTATTCGAGTAGTCGATGAGATTCGGAAACGCTTTGTATCTAAAAAAAAATGTAGGAGGATTCTATGTTGCGTGTTGAAATCTGTGCTTCAGTTGAATGACAACTTTTATAGGGGACGCCGCTGGCTTTTCACTGGAGTTTGTTGACGTAAAAGTCGCCTGCCGGTCTCGATCGAAATCGACCCTTTGAATTGTAGATTCAATCGTGTCTTTCACAACTAAGTAGTCCTTGTAAATCGATTTGCGATAGACGGAATCGCGTTTTTTCGAAACTAGCTCGTAACGTAAGGTATACAAGTAAGGGGTCAGGCTGATTCTTTGCGAAACAAAGAGGAATCTTAACGGACTATTCGATGTACGCTTTCGATGAACGCGCGCGATCTTGGTCGCGGCAAATTATTTAAAGATTTATCGTGCACATGTCGTAGATGTGTCTACGCACCGGGTGCTGGAGACCAGTTTTCAGACCAATCGGACAAGGAACAGTTTCGACAGTTAGTTTTCATTCGAGCTTAAAGCGCCCTCAGATTCAAATTCAAATTTCAAGAATTCGAGATCCTTAAAAAGTCTTTTAATTGGAAAAATAAACAAGACGGGAGAAATTAAAAAGGAACGAAATTGGTCTTAAGCCCTTGTTTTCTCTGGTACTAGCTGTAAAAATATCGCGGATTATTAATTGAAGCCCCGTGGACGATCGGCGAAGGATCGAGCACGAAGGAGCACGAAATCGATCCTCGTTTATCCTTTACACCTGGATCCTTCGTCGATGCAAACGTCCACGCGGTGGTGATCGATTGATCGGTACTTCTCGATATATGCACACGTTTTCGTCGTAGAGCCGAACTTCACGGAAGATCGTAGTCGATCCCAGCCTTTTCTAATCTCGAGCGACGCGAGATCGTGCTCGCGGCAACTTCGACAAACAATCAAATCGCGGGAACTCCGAATCAAAAAAGACGAGAGGCATGGAAGAATGGAGCGACTGTGACACACACGTACACACTGACACGCGTGGGGAAAAAATTAATATGGACACATCGACGGAGGAAATAAAAAGGCGAGACGATTAAACTTTCACGACGAGAAATTTCTCGAACGCTCGACAATTTCATACAGTGTATAATTTCTCGCGACACGGCGACATAGCATCGATTATGTAAATTAAGTTTGTAAGATTCTCCGACTAGTAGCATAAGAAACGATCCCGCGCAACGAGCGATCGCATGTCCCCGTAGAAACTCTTCCCATCTCCATTTGGACTTTCACGGAATTTTCAGTAGCAGACACTTCGCTCTACTCGTCGACTAGCATAGAAAATCACCCCTTCGATTCTCACCGCAGGGGAATTCGGTTTCTCGTTGCGCGGCGCTCGAACGATTCCAAGTTTGTACGCGTAACGATTAGACAGAGGCAAGACTTTTGTATCTGTACCAAGCATTCTTTCGGAGCCGAAAGTTTAATCGACCATTTCGACAATTCGCGAAGGGCGACGAGAAAAAGCGAAACGACGAATACAAAAATGGACAAAACCGGAGCATTGAAGACTGGCAATCAAAACTAACGTAGGCAGATTTAAAATGCAGATTTGTTCTGGTGTTTAGCGCGATCGTGCGCTGCCCTGAGAAGCCGGAGCCGCGGAAATTGGTTCGTTTAGTTTGCCTGGATTCGTGGACGACGTGGAAATTATTGGAGAACCAAATTGGAAATCTGGGAAGCAAGGGAAGCTTGTTCGATTAAAGAGAATTAATAAGAGTTTGTGGATCGAAGTGTTCGGTACGTTTTCGAGGCGTTTGTGGATCGATTATTTTAGCGACGATCGTGCTAAGCAGGAAGAGATCGGCGAAGAAACTAATGCAATTCTATGCAACTCTCCTTCAAAAGAAAATAGATCGTACAGTTTTGCGAGTAAAATGCGCGTCTAATGTAACGCTAGCGAGTAGATAGGTAGGTACCTGCATTTCATGAAATTTAACATGCTTGAATAGCTCCTCAATAAATCGTTATACATGTTTTGATAAACCTGCTGTTCGATTATTCATCCCTTCACGTATCTGTATCTTCACCTGTACTTCTTTCAGACACTTGCGGATTTTCCAAAAACACGTCCACGCTCTTCCCGTAAGCTAAGCCACTTCCACCTTCAACCAAGTAACTCGAAGAAGCACAGTACACCGAGTACACTGTAGTATTTTGCTTTCTCGTGTTCCAAGAAATCCAAGGTAAAATCCTGATCATTCCAAACCGCATTCCACCTTAAATCATCTCTGCTTCCCCTTATCACACTATTTCAGCTACGTTTCTTGTTTCTTCTTTCTAAACGCGCAAGGGATTCCCAGGATTGCGTGTATCACAGAATCACGGCGAGGGAAATTGTTGGATGTAAGTAATAGAGCAGATCGAGAGAGTTCATAGAGGGGAATTCGCGAGTAATCGGCGAGCAGGACACCGATTGGCAGTCGGGACATTGACGATAAATGGCAGCCGCTCCGTGGAGAAATTGCCAGCCAGGGAGATTCTAATCAGCCTGTCGGACGCCATAAGTTACGCTGTTAAGGAGTCACAGATAACGGTCGAGAAAATAATAAGGCCTAATGAAACTGTTTGCAATGCTGATTAATGATAAAGGGAAGCCGGTCTCGGATTACACGTGGGCAGGCTCACTTTTTCCTTTCTCCCTTCGCGGCTAATATTATTTCATACGGATATGCAACGCGTTTCCTCCTGATCCCCTTTTGCACAGGGAGGTTGACACGATAACACAGCCGATCTATCGATGCACAGTGGTCTGGATGGTGGGCAAAATTCAATTTCTCAACTTCAACTTTACAATGTCATTTTTTTTTTACGAATTGACAACCCTCCAGAGCTTCTAAATCCGCATAGCTTTCCCTTTTCAGATGATTCTTTGATTAAATATAATATTACAAAGACAAAATCATCAAATTGTATGGGAATCTAATTGTTTTAATTACTCATTATAGAAGATCAAAATAAGTGTTTATATCGTAGGTACAGTTATATAGGTAAGGAAGTATATTTCAGTTATTTATATGTGTCATAGGCATTTTTAGCCTATGAACAAATAGTGCATTGTTTATATGAATTTAAACTTTGAGAAGGCTTATAAGAAAAGGATTAAGCGAGATTAACATCGGACTTTTTTACATGAAAGCTTACACAATTGTTAACAAAAGCATGTAAATTTCAAGTGCAATCTCCTGCAAGTTTCAATTTTATGCAGACTTTTAGAAATGACGCTCGAGGTATTTGGGCTTCCCGGACGCGTGTATTTTTAATATTTTATTTTTTTAAGTAAAAGATAATGTTAGAACTGATACTTTTCCTCATTTTTTTCTCTAGTACGGCTATGATTTTTAATTTTGGCTATAAAATACCGCTCTCCAGACCACAATGCGCGCCACATTGATCCGCCATTTTGAATTTTAAATTTTTGGTGCCAAATTCGTTATCAGCGACCCCAAAAACCCTTAATCACCAAGTTTCAGAAAGATCAGAATTTTGGCCGCTAAATGTAGATATCCCCAGACCACTGTGCGATGGAGTGAACGGTATCATGCTTCCCTTGCATTCTTCGCAGCTGAATTAGTGCCCGATCTCTCAGTTTCATCCACCGGAATTCAAGTAATCCCAATCTTTCAGAGAATTCTAACGTAGAGACGAAGAGGATGGATGATTAACCCTTCGTGGTCACACCTTCTTATAATCACAAATTGGTCACACGGGGTTCACTGTACCCCAGTTTAATTTTTTGAGTTACCATTTCAGTATTTTTGAATCTTTTAACATTTTAGTGATAATTCTACATTCGTAATACTTATACAGTCATGGTCTAATAGTCTTTTCTCTAGAAATGTAAATTTTTATATGATAAAATTTGTAGTTGAAAATGAGGGATTTTCTATGGTTGTGGGGAAAAACCCTATTTTTAATTTTGTTTTATTTTCTTTTTCGCGATAAATCTCCTTTGGAAGACACAAAGGTGCGACATTTCAAATCGAAAATTGCTCTTGGGGTACAATACACCCCGCCTGACCATGAAGGGTTAATTAGATATACAAGCTTCTCCAGGTGATAGAAGAATTAGAAGTGGAAATTCACCCTCCCCTCTCTGTTCATATTGATTACCGTGTGAGTAAATTTCACAGCTCATTTTCATAATCCTCACATCAGATTTAATATATCCAATCATTCATTCCTCCTCTTTCTACGAACACTATCAAGGCCACCCCTTCTTCCCCTTGAACTTTTCCAACCAGTATAATAAATCAGGATTACCTTTAACTCATCGACATTCATTTCACCGACATTGTTTTCATCGACACGATTTCACCGACACCGAGTTCACCGACAATGTTTATTTACCGACACCTTGAATTTACCGACACTCAGTTCATCGACATCAACCCCGACTTCTGTTGTTGTTTATAAGGCTTATCGTTCTTTCAGTCAGTATACGCTTCGCTTTCTTACGTGCAGTAGTTGTTTAATAATTTTGGCATAATTTTTATCATTTACCCCTTTATTTTTTTATGCGCGAAAATAAATGTGTAGAAAAGTTGCATTTACAACGATAACAAATGACGGTAAGTGTAATAATTTTCGGCCAAAATCGATGTCGATGAACTGAGTGTCGGTGATTTCAAGGTGTCGGTAAATAAACATTGTCGGTGAACTCTGTGTCGGTGAAATCGTGTCGATGAAAACAATGTCGGTGAAATGAATGTCGATAAGTTAAAGGTAACCCAATAAATCATAAAGCCTAAATACTCACTCTCCCCGTCACGGTGTCTAGAAACACAGCAAAGTAAGTTAAACCCACAGTTTATCAACAGCAGGGCGACCTTCGCGGACCCTTGGAGCCGGTGCTCAATAACCGAGTTCACGCGATTCGTAAACATCTGGACAGAGAGCGCGAGTCGCGAGCAGAGGTAAACAACTCGTGCCTCGAAGGTAGCAAAAACCAGAACGAGCCTGAATTTCGTCCGACCTCGTTCCCCCAGTGGCTTCGGCGTCAGTTTTACTCCGACCGCGGAGAGTACCGTTTCGCAATGGCCATGTGGACAAAGTTGACACGTGAGCTTGGCCCTGGGTCACTCCGGAGCACGGTCTGCGACTCGGTGGACGGTTCCGCGGCAAACGGGCAACGTATGTGCGAGGACTACGGTGATGTAAGCAACTGTTTACAGGCAACACGCGCGATAAGAAACGTTTGCGCTCGCGGCGCGCCACGCGAAAAAAGCGGACCCCGAAGCGGGCATTCTTCAGTCTCCTCACGACTGTCTTTCGAAGACGTGCGTGCCGCTTCCGTGGCGTGTCAGAGGATCCGCGTGACACGCGCGCCTCTTGTCCAGCGAAATTTCGCGTTCGTCTGGCCTAATCTCGCGCTTTCATCGCGGTCACCGGGACCGAGTGCTTCGCTGTCCCTTGTCAGTGCTGCGCTGGAGCTATCTGTAGATACGGTGCCTTCCACTGCATGATTGCTGACTTTGCTGGCGACCCTTCGGCGATAGCGACTGCTGCTGGATTTTGCTTGTTCGAAGGTAAGAGTCAGGAATTCTTTTATCTTTGCGGAGAATTTCGGGGTGACGGTCTCTGGACTCTAACAATTTCCCAAAGGAATCTTTGAATGGCGTGACTGATAGAGTGTAGGGGAAAGGTGGGATAGTTGATCAGTGGGGTACATGATCACATTAGTTTATTAATTAATATACTGGCAATTTGTGCCTGCGACAACAGAGCCACGATGTTATCGTAGTAATGTTTGCATTATCGCGACACTTCACGTTGCAGTTTTCTTTCGGGGTTATAGAATATTGTTGTTAGAAGCCTCGATCTTATTGGCACCTTGTTCCTCCTCCTTTTCGAGTGAATGCTGCATTTTCAACGATTTGATATATATTAATAAACAGAAATTCCTGGTTTATTAATGGTATTTATTGATTGATCTAAATATTTAAGGTAAATTTAATTTTCCATTGTTTTCAAATCGAGTGCATTCAGGAATATTTGATCAGTGTGTGAGGTGGGATACTTGAACAACTGAAAATGACCCAAAAACAACCATAGGACGGCTAATGAAACAGAAAAATACGGCAAAGAAAGTGAGAAGGAAAATCTTTTCTTAATCATCATCTTAATCAGATGAAGTCTTAATGAAATGTCCTTTAAGAATGCATTTATGTTGTTTTATGTCATTCTTCGGTTTTATTTTTTCAGTAATTCTTTCAAGATAGTTATAGTTCACTTTCTTTTGTGATATTCCCTTAATTTCACGTTACTGGCTAAGATAATAAATATTTTTTAGAAAGATAATGGGTCATTTACTCTTAATATTCACTGATCAAATCTCCCTAATCTTTTAATCAAGTGTCCCCTTCAATGAGGGATACTTGTGAAAATGTTTAAATTCAGTCATTAAAATTAGTTTTCAGTTCTCAAATTTATACAAGTATATTGAGAATACTTTAAGAATCGCAACATAAATAATTAAATACAAACAGAGCAAACCATCATTATTATTTTAATAAAAAAGCAAAACTGTAATCAACTATCCCGCCCTTCCCCTATAACAGATTAAGCTACTTGTCGACCGAGATTCAAACAAAACATAAAGATAAGAATCGCGTTATCACTGCAAAAGCATCGCGTCCAGACTGTGCGATCTTTTGAAATTATCCGCTGTTAAGGGGGGTTCTGCTTTGTGGGACCGAAAAGGTAGGTGATATTTGCGAATTTTTTATAAAAAAAAAACCGTTCAATGAATTTATTTAAAATTTGGCGAGTTGTTTTATTATACTTTTGAGTATTGTTACAAATTTTGATGTGGCTATACAAAAAAAATGTGCGTATGTAAAGCGTTAATTGCAGAACATTGACAAAAAAGGCTCGTGCTGGCGTTGATGGAAATTGCCCTATGGTTTATCTGAAACACAAAAAGGAAAAGGGATTCTTAATCTACATGAACATGGTTATCTCTAGAACTAGAACAATTCAGAAAAATTAAAAATTGTTAAAATGGCAGCCTTTTGAATAAAAACTTCAAATTTTGTCCAAAAATCGCAAGGAATCATGTAAATAAAAAAAGAACGGTAACAGATACAGTCATAATCCTAGTTCCAGAGATAGCCATGTTCATGCAGATTAAGAATCCCCTTTCCTTCTAGTGTTTCAGATAAACCGGTCACTTTCCATCAACGCCAGCACGAGCCGTTTTTTTTAACGTTCTGCAACACACACCCATTTTTTTTAATAGCCTCATAAAAATTTGCAATAATACTTAAAACTACAATAAAACAGCTAGCCAAATTTCAAATAAATCCGTTCAACAGTTTTTTTTATAAAAAATTCGCAAATATCGCTTTAAAAATAACTTTTCGGTCCCACAAAGCAGAACCCCCCTTAAGCCACTTGTGAATCGCGTCGGTTTGCCGCGATATTTGGTTAATCGAAGGGAACGTCGCGCTACACCCACGCGATGAAAGACGATCGAAGCGCGGTTAGGGGATCGATTTCGTTATTCCCGTCTATTTCCGTCGGGCCTATTTCGAAGCCACGACACTGGCTACTTGGAGCAAGAGTGCTTCCTCCTAGCGAGGTGTCGCGCGTTTTCACGCGCCTCTGTCGCTTCATTGACAAAACGAGTTTCCGCGCGGCGCGTGCTGACGCAAGCGAGTGTTTACGATCAACACGTGCTGTGCAAGAATGAAGTGCACGGGTCTTCTCAGTAACGCCGCGAACGCTTCGCCATTCGTTCATCCTCCAGTCCTCCACGATCCAACGCTCCAGCCGCCGAAAATCGTCCCTTCGTTTCGCTGCCTCTGAAAAGTAAAAATCATTAAATTTGTCCTAGGAACAGGCAAATAGTATCGATTCTCGCGAGTGGCAAATCGTGTATAGAGCAAGAATTCGATACATATTCATGGAATTCCTGAAATTCAAAACTTATTCAACTATCGCGACTCTTCGGTGATTCTGGAACGCCTGACGGTTCAGTGCTCCATATTTCTCAAGTGTAATTTCAAAGTGATAAGACAAAATGAAGTTTGACAAATCGCACTTTATTCTCACGAGAATGAAGCCCAGTATCTTCCTCTTTGAATTTATTCCTCAAGATGTCTTTGCATCTACCTTTTAATTTCGCGAGAATGAAGTGAACACAGTGTCCCCATCCAAACGAATTTCCCAAGAACGAAGGAAGTATGAAAGCCACAAGACACTCGTTTGTCAGGCACGCGCTTCCGTGGCGTTTTCGATGATCGGCAGGATTCGTACTTGAAACAGTGATGGCGTGCGACACGAAAGGTGATCGTGTGAATTATTGTCGTTGGAGTGCCGCTCGATTAACGACGCGCACTACCGTGGTAGATGGCAGCGAAACGCCGACGACAGTGATGTAACGGTGGAAAATAAAGCGGTGACTCGTATGGATATTGGTACCGTGTGCTGGCGCACGCGTAAACACGTGAAAGAGCACGGCCATCGCGTCTCGGCGATCAATTTCCCTCGAATTTCGAAGGCAGTTTTTGAAAATCGTTGCCCACGGTGGTCGGCTGCCTCTCACGATCCACCGACATCCCTTTCTTCCAATCGTCGTTCCAATTTGATTCTTTCAACTTTGATTCTACCAATTTGGTACGTGTTCACTATTTTCCACGGTGCATCTGCTTCCCTTTCCCTTCGAAATTCTGTGACAGTGAAGCATTCTACAATCATTCTCTAATAATTCCAGTGAAACTCGATCGAGATGCTCCATTTCGCGAGCACGATATCAGAAGAAAAAGAAAGCAAGAGATTCCATCGGTGCACGTCAGACTCTATTTTCGCCTCGGCAACCTCTTGACACTTATTAGCGCTTTTCAAGTTGCCGCGCGTGGAGGTCAAAGCCGAGGCCTTATCGGGCCTATAAACGCTAATGTTCGTAGTTTGCACGCGCCCAGTAACGTATAAAGAAACCGAGGGAAACGCGATGCAGGTGGCGTTCAACGGTTCGGAAGGAATTTCAAAAGGTTCGGGGACCGCTCGTTCAAAAGGAGAAATCATCCGCTGGGTGAACGAACCCGAACTCCGTCTGACATAACCCGATGATCGATCCCATACGATGTTGGACGACGAAACTTTATATTCCCAGCGGGTGAGAGGCTGAGAGACGGTAATCCATATTATCGAGGCATTACTGTCAACTCGTCTGCCTGTCCTCCCTTGCTAAGGCTTCTTCAGTTTCCTGCGGTCGCTTTACCGTAACTTCCCGTGCCAGTTATCCAGTCGCTCATCCGCCTACGCGATCGAGGAAAATCCTCGCATAAAGTCGAATCGAGCGGTGCGACGGCACAGGGAAAGTTACGGGGGACACGCGGAGACGTGAAAATTCAAGGAAACTTTTGTCGTGGTGGAATTGGTCGGGAACGATCGGTACGATGCCCCGCGGATTAATGGCAGGTGATTGAACCGTGGATGGGACCAGCTGGCTTAAATACCAACGCGATAATAAACGGCAACTTTCTCGAAGCAGGTTTCGGCGCGACGATGACGAACAGAGGAGGCGATTGTGCGACGAAAATTCAGAAAGGAGAGGACCGCGTCCGGGCGTCATCGATCGATCGACTTGGTGCTCGCGCCTGAGCAGCGACCTCCTGGAGCACTTCCGGTCACCATGGGCCATGGATCGTCCTGCTGTCGGCATCGTAAAAAGGTGAGTACTCTTCTGGGATTGTTTTTTTAATTAGAATTTTAAGAGACGTGTGCGTGGAAGGGAAGTGAATGTTTAAGTTGGAAAACGATTATGCAGGCGGGTAGTATTAAGGTATTTGGGTAGGTTAGGTGAGAGATAGGGGAGAAATTATGTATGTTCTATTTTGAAATTTAAATGATACGCGCTGGTAGAATTTCTGCTAGGTGGGTGCGCGATTATCCTGGGAGATGGCAGCACGATTCGATTTTAATCCGCGTTTCATAGCGCCACTAATGGAATTCAAATTTAAGTGTCCATGTAGAGATTAGTAGATTCTTGGTTTAAATTAACAGATTGAGAGTGAGTATACTGTGGGGGAGAGTAGGGTAAAGCTTCTAGGGTAAAGCTCATCGATGTTTCTCATAGATGAGAGCTGCGAATGAGTTGGTATCATCAGAGCATTTCGTGACACACATTACTTTTTGATTAACAATGTTGTAAACATTTCCGGTATTGAAGTTTCGATATCACGTTGTAGTTTCGACCACTTTTCTTCACTTGGATTTGGACAATTTATAACAGCAAGAACACCATTGGATTCTATGGTCCTTGCGCTACATTTTCACGTTTTACCCAGTTCTTTACCTCACTCTGAAGTTTAAATATTAAATGTTTACTAATTTACCGCATATGGGGCAAAGCGGAACACCTATTTAACCCACCTCCACCAATCCAATTGTTTTGAAACTTTGCATGCGTGGGTAGTTATGATGACAATACAAAATTATGAAAAAAAACAGGAGGGGTGAGAAAAGTTACCCAGTCATCAATAAATCAAATCAATTCAATCAAACCACAAATCAAATCAATTCAATTGATATGAAATCAGCATATAACCACAAATCAAAACGTAGGAACTAAAAAGTAAATAATAAAAAAATATGCAAAACAATTTTTTTAAGTTAAACAATTTTATTTAAAATGCACTATTAACTAAAAAATTCTCCATGCACATGTTGATATTCATTATTCATGTAAAAATCCATGTGAATTTGATTATTTTCAGTAATTTGTATAGTATTTAGTAAAATATTATTTCTTATGTGTATAATATCTATATATTTTTGTTATATTTTATTTGTAATAGTTATACCTAAAACATATATTTATAGTTTTTTACATAAATGAATACTTTCTAAATCATAAAAATAAATATTTTATACGTTTACATAGTCTTCAAGTGGATGAACCGCTTTACCCTATTTTTAAGCAAAGCGAAGATTTCAATACCTCCGGTAAATCTCGTTTTCCATCGTTCCCAAAGATTTTTCATAACACTGGCTTCGATTTTCTTAAATTCTAAGATCCACTGAAGCCTCCTGTTGAAGTCCCGTGTCTTTTTTCCCTTCCGATTTTATGTTATCACCCTCCAAACTTAAGCGTTCCATTTTACCCTACCCTCCCCTATCAGTCACCTCAGAACTCTAACATTTCGCACTGGAAACATTCCACCCCTTTAATAATTTCCTCCACCACTGCTATTTAAAATACCCCCATCAGAAATATCTATCCATCTTTCCCAAATACTCCTCGACATCAAACAAACCTTTTTGCCCACGAGCCGATATCACACAATCTTTGGGCATCCAAATTTCGCTCCAGAGGCTGCGCCAGGCAACTCAACGTTGCGCAAGCTCGCGAAATGACAGGAGAGGCGACAAATGATATTTCACCGTGAACCGTTGCGACCGATCGACACCGGTTGGCGCGAATCGACGCCGGCTTATTTACGGCCACGTGTGGCGGCGGTTTTTGCCCCGTGCCTTGTACGGCCGCCGGTGATTTGTATGTATCCTTTTCTCATTTTTAATAAAGCCCCGAGCAGCCGGAGGAATCTGCCAGCAGAACCTGTTACCGATCGGTTGCACAAGCCTCCGTGTATCGGCGTCGTTAGATCTAACGACGCTGCGCGGCTGTTGCGAAAAAAGGCTGGATAATAATCCATGGGAAAAGGGAGCGCGAGCAAGGGGGTGGCACGAGGGAAAGAGATGCCCCCCCTCGGACGATAGATATCGGACGGATTCGCGATTGTGCAATCGCGCCGGCCGGAACGGGCACGCGGCCTTCGAGTCGAGAATAACTCGGCTGCGAGTTATTTTCTGAGAGCGATCCTGCGGCTGACATACGGCTGGGGGAAAAAAAATTAAGATTAAACGTGTTTAAACTCGCTGTGCCCATGGGGTCAGTACATTCGCGCTGTACCGCTGGCTGCGAGCTTGGGCCACGGGTGCTTTAATATTTCTCATTGCCAGCGGGAGTACTTTGAGGAACGAGGCAGGCTTGTCGAAGAATTGTGAAGTAAAATGGGGTTGTTTGTTGTTCGTTGTGCTAGAAGCAGTTGGGTGCATAAGGTAAAAGACCCAATACGTGGACACGTCCCAGTAGCTGGACACTGGTGCAAAATAACTATTTTATTCAATTATTCAAATTATTAGGCAAATATATATATGAATATATTTTACTAAATATTTGAATAATTTAATAAAATAGTTCTTTTTTCGATAAAGCGGATATTAAATGTACTAATCAGTATTTTGCACCAGTGTCCAGCTACTGGGACGTGTCCACGTATTGGGTATTTTACCTTAGTGTTAGCTTGCGATTTGGATTTCGATTATTTATCTTGAATTTTGGGCGATGTCCAAAGGGTGTTGTGTTGTGGGGGAGAGGGAAGTTGAATGTACTGAATTTGAATAATTTAAATTAGAGATGTAGAAGCTGGGGATAGGATAGTGGTTTCTTACTTCTTTCGTTGGTCATCCATATCGTTCAGGTTCCAATACCGATGCCGCGAGAGTTGCGTGCGAGAATTCATCGATGAACCTTTTTCGAGGGTCCGTGCATCGGGCAATTAGTCGGAAATTACATGTTTCACTCGGAACCGCTAATTTAATATTACCCGTCACGCTGTTTTCTTCTGCCGAACACTGATTGCTTCGAGCAGCCCGGGATGGACCTCGGAATCGGTGAAACCCGTCACTCCCCAAATTAATATTCATTACACGCGTGCACCACTTCGTTCATTAATAACGAAAGAGCCTTGGCATTATCCCAGTCACGCGATATCCTTCCATTAACACCGGAATCGATGAAAAAGCAAGCGAAATTTCATTTCATTGAGGCTCAAAACCGCAGAAGGTAACATATTCAAGGAAACTTCTAAACAGGGTAAACATCTCAGCTCACAGATATTCTTTCTCCTCGCTCTCTTCTCTCGATTCAACGGAAACATTAATTCCTCGCCTTTCCGCGTAGAACTAAAGTTGACACATACGTATTTGGCTTCGTTGCGCAATCCCGCGTTACAGCACGGTGTGCGTAATTAATTTGTACGATTAACTTCGAATTTCGTCTCAAGGTCGTGCCACCGCCGTGCCATTCTCTCTGCAATCTTTAATGAAAAAAAATCGAGCCCGCGACTAGCTCGAATGCCCGTCTCTATCGCGGGGAGCAATTCCTTGAAAGAAAACGACCCACCATAGTAATTGCGCCGCGAATTCCGCGCGCTAACGGCTAACTAGCGGTCATATTAGCAAACCTAATAATCAGGCTGCTAGGCTTTTACGATCGGACGCGATTTCGAGTTCATAAGGCTAAGATCCTTGTAAGGACGATACTCCGCGTTTAATCCTCGACTCGAGGGAGAGCTCCGTAGTATATCACGAAGTAATGGATTGGAATTTTGTTGCATGGCAAAGAAATATCCACTGTACTTCGCTTTACAATTCCCTGATCTGTCGATCTTCTGATCCTGAATCTTTGCTTCAAAATTCAACAGGTAATTGAAATTGCATCCTCCGTTTCATTATTAATAAACTTCTCCGCGATTCTTTAATTGTAAACGACCTCCAACAATGTTGAAACCGTGAGAGCAACCGCGGAATAATTGAACATCCCTGAACCGCGTGCAGTTTACAAATTACGTTGATTACAATACTTCCGAGCCGCTCACCTGTTCGTTGCCAAGTATGTAACACGATACCAGATGAAACAGGCCGCCGGGCATGAAAAACTGTGGCGCAGCGATCGCAGCGACGTGCTGGGTAACCCAATTAAGGGTGACACCGGTAATTACGGCGTATCAGGTGTTACAGGGGAGCTGTAACGGTCCACGGTGTCGCGCCTTATCTGCTGTCAGAGGCTGGCAGTCGCGGATCTTTTGTTGGCTGCGAGAGGTCGGCGAACCAACTTCGCGTTACAGCATGGAACGATTCTTGCAATTTCCAAACTGTTTTTCTTTTCCACTTAAATTTTTCATTCAATCACATATGTCTGAGGGGACTAGCAGTTAAAAGGGTTTAAGTTTGAGATCATTGTTTGAAATAGTACAAATATCTTCAGCAAGTTGCTACCGTCACTGGTCTTAAATCGTAACGCACCGGTAGATCGCTATTGTGCTCCGCAATTTTTCTCTCCTACGACACACAAGTTTCCAATGACAGTCCAGTAAACTCCCACGCGAGCGGTGCGCTCCATCGGGCGTGAAAAAGAAGCGATCACCTCGAGCCGTGCGTTAGCGACACCTTAACGAGCTCGCGATAGACGCAACTCGTAGCAAGGTCAGGCGGTCCGGTGGGGAAAATCATGTAACATCGATTGCTTTCTCACGACGCCGTAAAAAAGGATAATCCATTTCGTTCACCTTCGCCTCCTGACACCTGGTATTTACGTCTCCCTCGCTTAATGTCCTCGCGCGATCGCCTGGCACCGAGAATCCTAGGCGAACCGCGTTATTGCGTGCCACGGGAATTACGATCTTGCAGAAGGAACTCGCTCGTGTTTGAAGGAACAAACGTGTGCCTTTTTAACTGTATTTAATCACTGCCGGCGTGACAGATAATGCATAGACCGCGAGGATTTTATTCGTCAGGCCAGAAGGAGGACGGTTTAAAATAGAAGGAGCGTGGTAACGGCGACAGGTGCGAAGGACAAGTTAATCGAGTTAATCATGATAATTAAGTGGCTCCGCCAGGGGCGAGGGGTCTTTGGAACGCGGTTTTTTCACGCGGAGAAAAATCCGAAAGGTCGTTGCAACTGCGAATTGGTCGACGACCCCGCGAGAATTTAGAATTGGTTAATCGAGGAGGTAAGTAGGACACCTTGGAGCTGATCCACGTATATCCAATAAGCACGTGTCAACAGGCAATTATCGTATTGCGGAATTCGAGAAAAATTGCTGGCGAGACATAGCTGCTGATTTGACGAACGTGTTGTCAAAACCGACGTCTCGATTAATCAACCGTGTCGTTACTAGCTAATGACTCTTCTGATAACATACCTACCATATTCATTACACCGTAATTGGCACTCGATTTTCGGAGATATCCTCGCTCATGAAACTGTCCTTGGATTATGTTCCGCAATTCTTTCTCTCTGAATTAAGAAATTATTCCACCTTGGTCGATCGAAAAATTAAATTAAATTTAATTAAATTAAATTAGCTAGCTGAATATCCCAAAGTGGAACTACCCACACAACATCATAATATTGTAGCAATGTCTTTGCAATATTGCGGTGCAAGATTGCAATGTTGCACCATAACATCGCAGAGACGTTGCAGGTTTAGTCCTATGTCCGCCTTCGCAATATTGCAGTGTGTATTTTTGTAATGTTGCGGCTGCATTGCAAAATTGTGCCAATGATCCTGCAACGTCTCTGCAATATTGCGGTGCAACATTGCAATGTTGCACCGTATTATTGCAGGAAAGTTGCAGGTTCACTCCTATGTTCGCCTTAGCAATATTGCAGGAGTACCTATATTCCCGCAACGTTTCGGAAATTTTACAGCAATGGTCCCACCGCAACGTTTCTGGCAGTGAGGGACGCGACGACATGAATGTGTGCAGAATCGTAGTAGTATAACGCCCGTGTGTCTTTTTCTCATAGAAAATATGTTTAACCCTCTCCTATAATTTAAATTCATGTACAAACAACTCTCACAATAACACTTTTCTCATATCTTCAACGGCCAACGAGAATTTCTAGCAGATCCAGTTATTCAGCAAATTGTGTCTGAATGCGCCTGAACGAATGTTAAGATCTTTTCCCTTGTTCAAGCCCGCGCTCCTAATAACTAGTGTAGGACATGCCGATCCCATTAATAGGATATCCAATCTGGCAAACAAACATAACCTCGAGTTAAATTTCTTTAACAATGCACTAGCGCCCTTTCTAACAGCGGTGCGCAAAATTTCTCCTGATTTATAGTAGTATGCATTTGTTGTTTCGTAACCTTGTAAATTTCTATCTGTAATTACCTCACACAATCATTTCTTGCTCATTGTATAATTGTTTACTAATGGCTAGTTCCGTTTAAATAAATAATAATAATAATAATAATAATAATAAATGAAACATGCTGTAGAATCTACGCGACGTCATATTTAAAATTTTGTCAAAGTCATAGTTGCTTCAGAATATTGCTGTACTGTTTCTGCAATATTTCAATTACACTATTGCACTAGCGATATGTAGGCAATCTTGCTGGGTCGTTACCACTGAAACATTGCACATCGATTTGCGCGCAATATTGCCGAAATATTGTAGGATCGTTGCCAGTGGACCATTGCACGTCGATGTGCGCGCAATATTGCCGAAATATTGTAGAATCATTGCCACTGAAACATTGCATGTCGATGTGCGCGCAATATTGCAGAAATATTGTAGGATCGTTGCCAATGGAACATTGCATGGCAACGTTCTTGCAATATTGCTGCAATATTGTAGGATCATTGCCACTGCAATATTGCTGCAATATTGTAGGATCATTGCCACTCCAATAATGCACGGCAATATTGCAGGAACGTTCCTACAATATTGCAATGCAACCTGTAACAACGCAATATTGCAGCAACGTTCCTGCAATAAAGCTGCAAAGAAGTGTGCTGTATGGGTAGGGGAGACCGGGGCAAGTTGATACAGAGGCAGGTTGATACAGACGAATTATCTCGACACTGTATATATATAGCTCCTTGTGTGTGAGATATGTGAAGCTTCTTGATCAATTATTCTTTACTACGATCTAGCGTACATCTGTGTACCTTGACTTTAGCAATGCATTTTTAACTGTTTTCGTTTCTATAGAGAAAAAGTAAATAGTAGTTGTGTTCACTTTCCAATCCGTCTTGAGACGGGATAGAGAATTTTATCACTCAAATTAATTAGGCATCACATTGAGTCCATTGAAGGTAAGGGAATTACGTTTTGTTATTTTGTTTATATGCTCTACATTTGTTTATGGAGATATTTGTATATAATGACTTCCTGTGGGGTAAGTTGATACATTTTCTCTGGGGCATGTTGATACTCATGGAGAGTGTATCAATTTTCCCCCGACTACTTTTAATTGAATTTTTCCTTTTATTTCTGGGAAAATGGTACGAAATTATGTGAGAAAAACGAATCGCGGAGAATTACCACAAAATATTTTTCAAAAAGCGTGTGTTGGTGTAGAAAAGGAGTCAAAGCGCCAGAATATACGGAATAGATAAAATAGCTTTATTAAGATACATTAATAAAAAGAAGCAAGCACCTCATATTAAAGTGGGATATTCCAGACATCCATCTTTTACTCATTAAACGGATATTTTACAGATGTATCAGCATGCCCCAGAGCAGTATCAACTTACAATGGGGTAAGTTGATACATTTTACCTTCGTCCAAATAACATTTTCTCATTCATTTTCAATGTATTTTCTGAACATTTCATTTACAATATTTTAAAGAGGAAGGACCAAAGTATATTTTAGCGTATGTATTATTAAGTAATTAATTCAAACAAAAATGAAAAAATTGAAAACTGAAAAACGCATCAACTTGCCCCGGTCCCCCTTATCCCAGTCAATCGTTCCTCTTTTTCTTCTTTCCCCGAACAGCGTCGGCAAGAAAGAAGCAGAAAAAGAACGATCAACGGTTACACGTTTACGTAACAAGTTCCAATCGAAGTCGATGTAAATGAAGACACTCGGCTGTTTATGAATAATTTTCCCCGCAAACGACTCGATAAACCGATAGCAGCTAGCTAATGATGTAACAGCAGAGCAACAAAACCGCGTGACTCGCGTTATCGCGGTTATTATTATTACCGCTAATGTGTCTCTCTTGCAAATGCTCGCCTGTTACGAAAGCTTATCGCCTTCACGAGTGACACTCGAATATGAAGCTTCCACCACCGTGTGTCTATGCGATCTACGCGAAGATCGACGGGGACACTGGGACGTCGACGATGATTTGCAGCGGTGTTATCGATAGCCACGTCCAGCCGAATGCAGGAATCAGAGAAACGTCGAGCCACCGCTGGCAGGCTCTTCGAGGCGCGTTGCTCGATCACCGGTGCGATCTCGATCGAGATAGCAACGTGATTTACAGCGCGAGTTTGGGTGGCTCACGTATACCAGCGCGGGCACAGAGTTACGGTGCCTGGTAGCTTAGATTGTCGCGATCGCGGGCCCGCGATCCAGACACTCGGGATCGTGATTAACGAGACCACGTGCTGGCGTATTACTTGGCCGATCACGATCCACTGGTCGATACAATGTTTCACGAGGGTTACACGTCTCCGAAACCAGTGTTCGGTGAAATGCGCCGCGGCCGGAGATGTTAATTAGCAGCGATCGGGCCTCGTTGTCGCAGATAATCGATCACGCGCCGTGGAGGCGCACGCGAGTGTCTCGTGAAAACTGCTCGATAAGTTTAATGGAATTCGTGTTCCGACGATTGCCTGCTGGATTTTTCTCCTCGACCCTCTCGCTGGCCGAGTGATTGATTAATATTGAAGTAGACGCGCGCTTCGAGTCGTTAAATGGAAGTACACGTACGCTAATGACTAATTAACGTGGAATCGCTGTAAATATGCCGCGGACGTTTAGGAGCGAGCATACATCTAACGATGCCTATTTACATTTATATTAAACCGCCGTTCGCGCTGTTTTATTGCTTCTGCGACCTGTCCTTTGATGTCCCATCGTCGCGGAATCATGGACATCGATGTACAGGGTGTTGAAGGAAACCGGGGCTAATTGCTTGGAGTGCACCTTAGTAGCATTTATTTGCTGGGAATTTGTTGGGCCAATGACGTGTTATCCGTTGGCCAACTGTTAAAGTGTCGCGCTATTTTTAAATGGGCCAATGATTGTAACCATCGCAGGCCCAACTGAAGGTTCCTTTCCATAGGCCCAACTGAAGGTTTCTTTCCATAAGCCCAACAGTTTCTTTAAAAAAGACGTCTTAAAAATGTCCAGAAGGCGTTTTGTAAACACGTCTTTTTCGGGTCTGATTTAAGAAAAAAAAAATTTGCGGTGAGGAGAATCGAACCCAAACTTTCCATTTACGAAGCAACCGTTGTTCGCACTTACCCAATACATTTCCTTGTAAACAATTATAATTTCTCAATACATAATAAGTATTAGTTGTTTATAAAATGTACACAGTGACGCGAAATATTTTACAAAATATCATCATTCGACCTTTAGACTCATTCCATAAAATTTCACATTCGTCTCAAGACAGACATCCGCATTACGTATTTATAATAATAGGTTCTTGGATGTACCGAATTTTCTGATGCTTGTAAGACAACATTTAATCATCGTTGTAAATTTTTTTGTTAATTAACCAACCATAGTAATTGTAGGCCCAACATTGAATATTCGTAGGCAAACTGTCGTAATTTTTTGTAAATTAACCAACCATAATAATTTTAGGCCCAACATTGAATAGTTGTAGGCAAACTGTCGTAATTTTTTGTCAATTAACCAACCATAATAATCGTAGGCCCAACATTGAATATTCGTTGGCAAACTGTCGTAAGTTTTTTGCCGTAGGCCCTATGTTGGGAATTTGTAGGCAAAACTCTAACTATACCCCAACTAATTCCCAACTGTTGGCTACCGTTGGCCAACCAGAAATGCTACTAGGGCAGAGACTCGTACTCCTCTCCGAAGCGAAGCAGATTCAGCAGCATTCTTCTGAATACTTTCACTATTACACCTTGCTGAAATTAATTCGATAACAATTTACCAGTCCCTGGAATGCGGCGTTCGATCGAGATTTTCTCAGCAGGCTGGCAGCATCAGCGCGAAACGGGCGGTTTAGGTCAAGGCGTTCATCGAGCCACATTGTTCTTCAACGCGGGGAAAGTGCGCATAGGATTATCGTTTATTTATCCCAGGGCTCGTTCAGAAAGATGCATATACGCACTGACGCTCGTTAGAGGAGCTGACAATCGTTTCTCGGTAATGGAATCGTCAGAGTCCTCGGGAACCCAGGCGATCCACCGGGCTAAAAGGTTCGCGGGCTTCGATAAAGCGTATCAAAGGGCCGTTCTTTTAAGCGAGCCCAAGTTCCCGCGGAATGCTCGTCGATACCGCCGCGAATGCCTGGCATCAAACGCACCGTGCAATCCCGAGGAATTTCAATTCGAACGACTTCCTTAATGCTCGTACTCCAGACTCGGTAACAATGACGATCTTAACGTCTGCCTCCCGTAATGATAACTGCCCACGGCTCGCCATTGGCCTGGAGTTTACGAGCCGGGGATCTTCGTTCCGCGATCGGCCTCCGTCCACGCTTTTAGAAGCCCCGGTACCCGAAGCTGCAAAACTGCGGGCTTGTAGATTTCTTTCCCAGAGGGAATATCGCCGGTGAAGCTGGAATCGACGGTGGCTATCGATCACAAGTAGCAATTCTGACTCGAGACACGATCGCGAAAATTCGAAACCGGTTCGGTGTAGACGAGGGGAGAAACCGAAGGAAACGACATTGAAAATTACGCTGGATCTAAGACGCGCAACAAATCACGACGGATGATTGAATCGATTACGCGGCTGTATGGCCAGAGGAACGAGATAGCCGCGTAACAAGGCAACGAGGGCCGCGCTATAAATCGCCGACTGTCGACCGCGCTGTAGGCACTGGCTTCACAAATCAAGCTGAGAGATCTAATTTGTTAGGAAATAAGGGCACGCCGATAGCCGTCACGGGAACACGGTGGATAGAGTTCTTGCGAGGGGTGAACTCTATTATCGAGCGGAGCGGAGAGCCGAGGATCTGGGAATCGGAGGCGGTCAATCTTCGGCTCGGGCGTGTGTATTGTTTGTTGTCTGGTCAGCGAGGATCGTTAACGTTGCAGTAAATCAAGCCGAAGGGACAGGGTACGTGGTACAGAGGAAAAATGAATGCGGAGGATTCGCTGAGGAAGGTGGAGGGCCTCGAGGGCAAGTTTGTTGGAAATCTGGTGCTATTACAGTGTTTACGGGCCGCACGCATCGTCCGTCGCGGGAAATGTCTAATGAGAGAATAATTTCACCCGCGGGGGACTCGAACGGTTGTTTGCCGGCGTAAATGACGGATCATTATATCGCCGAGTGCACGGTGATGGAATTGTTAGAACGTTTCCGTGTAAAAGTCCCGTCGAACGTGGAATTACAAGACCGGTCTGTTCGCACCCAATGATTTCATAGAGATCTGCATAATATTCCCCTTAAATTACGGATTTATGGTCGCCGAGCGATCGCGCGGGCTTGTCTGCGATACTTCAACGACCGTGATTCATCTGTTATTGCAGTCATCCTCGATTACAATTTAAAACATTGTGTTTGCCTGCCAGTTAGAGTTTGCATAACTTCCTCGTCCGATGAATTAATAACGAAAAAAT
The DNA here is from genome assembly GCA_929113495.1 of Andrena minutula. Classification (NCBI taxonomy): domain Eukaryota; kingdom Metazoa; phylum Arthropoda; class Insecta; order Hymenoptera; family Andrenidae; genus Andrena; species Andrena minutula. Next base: position 38,858,598 of record OV815996.1, on the reverse strand, counting down.
TGAAAGAGACGTGTTATATTTCACCCCGCCGAGTACCATTTTGCAAGCAATATAATTATGTTTATGCGTCTGTTGGCGTGTCAAAGTATTGGTAATTATTATTAGCAAGCAACTGGAGGTAGCAGTCTTTAGGATCGCGTGAAAATTCTGCAGGGTGCGGCGGTTGTACATTCCCAAAGAGGTAAGTAGTACTTATATCTGGGGAAGATGTATATTTATTAGCGTCAACTCCAATTATCAACACTTGATATTAATTAAATTACAAATTAATGTTTCCCCTCCTCGACGTTATATTAAAAAATTTAAACCCCATTCAGCTCACAGTAGCTCTATAAACGCGCGAAGAGAGCCACAGGGTGCCGTGTCTTCCATTTCCGATCCTGGCTCGCGTTCGCATTGAATTTCTGTACCACGGTGGCCATCAGAGGCGCTGCAGAAGAAAAATTACTGTACGAAGCCTCGGCATTTCCTGTACACTCCTTGGCGTATGGTAATGCGCGGCGGCCAAATACACGGTCCCCCGTCGGCGAACACGCGTCCGCCGCTCCAGCCGTGTTAAAACTACGTGATCCCTGTCGTGGGCGTGCTCGACGTAACACAACGTCGATCACCCTAACGTCTAACGAAAATAAAGCCATTCGCGTGCCTGCTACGATCGTAAAACCTAGCGGCGTCCCTCCGCGTATTTAATGCCGCGTTTCTCGGAAAGCCTTGCTAACGACACAGCCGTCCGTGTAATTGTGATTCGACGTGAATCAACGGGACAGAAATACGATAATAGCGGGCTCGCCATTACACGCGGCGGCTGCTTGAATTATTCGCGTTTTTCCGCGACGCTATAACGGTGCCTGGTAGCGGCCAGAAGACGAGGAGATACGAGGCGATATAGCATGTTAACTGGCGACACTCGGCGTTATTTTTCGCGTCCCCGCGAGTCTGACAACCGCCCCCGACGATAAACTCGCGAAAGCGCAGCGGTAGATTTGAACCGCCGAGTGGTTTGAAAAAGTGCGCGCAAGGAGAGCGCGCGTACGCTGCCCCAATAGCTTTCGTAATCTCGCGGCAGAGTTTGAAATTTGCGCGGCGAGGTGGCGCCACGGTAGTCGACGAAGGCGCGCCGAACGCTCCACGCGAATTCCGTTCCCTCTTTCTTTCGCGATCAAAACAAGCGTGAAGGTGATCGTACGACGTCGTGCGTCCGCGTTGCGTGTAATCGGAGCTGCGGCGCTGAGATCTAACTCGGAGTATGATATCTCCGCGCCGGGCGACGGGGATCCTTTGTTTACGCGAACGGTGTGGTTAAGGGATTCCCATTGCGTAGTTAGACGCTATGACGGTGTTCGTCCCGACGCTTTTCCAGCGAGATCGCGAGGATCTTCGCTGGAGGTTCCGAGGAGGCGTGGAGAAGAACGTGGGCGCGTGAATTCGAGGAGGTCGGTGGGACGAGGCATCGAGAAGACCTCGCGTGGACGGCGCGCCAACCTGTGGCGTTCGACCCCCCACTTCCCTCGATCGCCTCGTGCCTCGAGCATCCGCTGCCAGTTGTCGTCGCACGTTTACGAGCGCGGTCGCGGTAATTAGGGCCTGCCCGGTCGGCAACAATGTCGCAGCGAGTGACAATCGAACGACCCCCCTCCGACAGTCGATAAAAGAGCACGGTGACGGTTGTTTACGCTCGACACTGCACGCTCGCCCCTCGCCCGTTCGCGATTCGGTTGGAAAGATTCCGCAGCGCGACGAGGAACGCACGTGGGTAAACGTCTTGGGCCGACCAGTGACCTTTCCAGCGTGATGTAACTCGCGAGCAGTGAAAGACTCGATCGCTCGTAATCTGTAACGCGCATGCCCGTGCACTTCGGGCCAGACGAGTTTTCATCGCGCGTCGGATAGAGGTTAGATCGTTTTGTGAACTGGATCAATGCTAGTAGCCAGACACAAGGTACTTATAGTAGTGCGCGAACGTTTGTCAGACGAGACATGAGCCGGGGCTTGCTTTCGGACAGTGCCGTGGTTCGTTGTTACGTTCGGGTTGTGCTGACGCGTGGAACAGCGAGGAAGTGAGGTTCACTGAAAAATGCGGACGACCACGCCACCCAGGGGCATCAAACAGCTTCGCCGAGGCGTGGGGCACGAGGCATCCTTGAATTACAGGAATCGACTGGTACGTCAACGAGCTTACTAATTTTGTTAATTATGAGGGGCTAATTGAATTCAGAATTTAGCTACTTTTCGTTTTTAGGAAATGGTGAGGTAATTACGGCGGTTGTTTTAGTTGCGTGTGTATTTAGTGTAATAGTATTGTCGGTTATACGTGCGACGAGGAGCACTGGGCTCAGATTTTTGGCGCCATTTTCGAACACTTACTCTGTGCAGCAAACTACTTTCACTTTTTCATAGATGGCAGTGATTATCGTTTAGAGTAACCAAATTGTATCTATAAAACGTACACCACCGTTTATTAGGACACCTAGTTTGTATGGAATAATTCTGAAGAATTTTGCCAATTTATCGAAGAACTCTGGCAAATTTATTCGGTGATTTTAAATTGAAAGCAGCGAAGAGTATTCAATGTGTACCAAATCTCACATTTTCTGAAAATATAGCAGTATGTATGTACCTACATAGAGAGAAATAGCAAATTTATAATTGCTAGCTTATTAGAAACTAAAAGTATCTTGTAGTAATTATCTACTTCGCCGAAAGGAGACAGTAAAAGTGGAATTCGCGGTAAGAAAGAGGCATCTCCATGTGGAGTTTCGATTTCTTCATTCGGCTAGAAATTCCAACAATCCTCGCTACAGATTTTTCCCCGTTGTAATTACCTTATCGCGAAATCTCGATCCTAGCCGTTGCATCGCGCGGATGCGTTGTCCAGCGTCCAGCACGCGTTCCCTTCGGCAGGAAAACGCTTCCATCGGTGGTTGAAAACGCTCTGAAACCGGTTGCGCACCGTATAAGCTTAAATCCAGTTTCCTTTCACCTTTTGCACGAGGAACTGCTCCGGGTGTCGTGGCTTATCAGGGCGTTTCGCGTATTACGGCCGCGGATAACGCTCGCGAGCGTGGCGGTGTCTTTCGTATCGTTTCTAGGCGGGTAATCGAAGAGCCGCCGCGGCGCTTTATCGAGATCGGGATTCCATTAACGAAACGATCGCGGCGCGTAATCGGCTCGGCAGATCGGTCGCGTTGTCCCTCGCGTCGGCCATGCTTTTAACCCCGCGGACGTTTCGAGACGGTAATCTGGCCGATTTGTTTGCGTATCCGCTAGCACAATGCACCGAGATCGTCTCGCTGATAACGTGAGTTAGCGTGGACGGTATCGCGTTGCACGTTCACGCTTCGACTCGCGATTCCAACGTTACCGCGGACAACTTCGTCGCGAATCCCCGTCCACTCGGATCGATCTTAGGCAGCTGGTGGGATCGCTCGTGTTCTCTTGTCATCGTGCGAGGTTATTCTTGTTTCTTTTTGTGGGATCGGTGCATTATCGTGTGTTTAATGGGTGAGGGTAGGGGAAGGTGGGGCAAGACGGGGTAGTTAAGATTTGATGATGAATAAAACACAGGTTTTTATAATTAACTTACCAATTTTATGTCTGAACCATTCTTTGGTAATAAGTCTTTCAGTTTAACTATGAATCAAGCTAATCTCTACAGGTTTTAATGGAATAAATAAAAAAATTCAGAAAAAGTCCTTTCTCCCCGTCTTGACCCACGGGTGGGGCATGATGGGGTACCAATTAAAAAACAATATAAATAAAGTAAATATATATAAATTTATTATTTATTGGGTTGACAAAGGCGGCACATATGTATGGCTTCATCGTCCTCGTCTCCTACATCAGCACAGGAGAAATGAGGATGTTATAATTGCGGTGTTTCCAGCTTTCTTGACATACGAGTCTTTTGCTTTGTGATTGGGACGGGAATCAGTTCTTTTGGACTAATTAATAGAAAAGAAGTATCATTTTCCTCGGTCCGTCTTCCGTTTGTAGTTTCTAACCATCCTGGGACAATGAGAAACTTTGATTTTTATTTCTAGGTTTGTGTGGGACATGATGGGGTTATCATGCCCCTTCTCGTCTCACTACAATCATATGAACACTGCCCGAAACATTATTTGCAAAAGTATAAAATAACACACGTGCCTTATAGCCAGCTAAATTCTGCCTCAGAAACATATACATGTAGTGAAGATCTTCTATATTATTATATCATTGTCACGGGTGCTAAAAATAAGGAAAATAAGGGAAGGCCTGTGTTACTTGATGAGTTCCGCTAACAGGCCCACGACGAAACGCACTTTCCGTTTCTCTCCTTCCGTGTCACCTTCAACTATATCTCTACCCCGGCCAAAGTAATTACGTTCTACGTGCCTTTGGGATGTCGAGTGGGAACTGTTAATCCAAAGTCAATCCTACACGTCCCTCTTTCTGATTTCTTCAACGACAGTGTATATTGTTAATACATAAGAAGGATATCCTGGTTGATTGAGTCTAAGTCCATTACTACTGCGTGAAGTAGAGTAAGATATTTATTCAGAGATGTAACTTGAGTGAGTTTGATATGTGCTTGACGCTAACCAACTGACCCAATGGGTTCCTCCAAGTTCTTATTCAAATGTCTGACTTCAGCTTGTATTAGAATATGAAAGACGGACGACTAATATGGAACCCAAGGCCGCTACAAGGTCACCAACGTCTCTCATCCGTCGCGTTCAGATATCAGTTTCGAGTATAATCCTCAACTCCTCGTTCATCTTGAGATCTCGTAACCAACCATTTCCCCCAAGTCGTTTACTAAACACTCGAGAACAAATCCAAACCTCCGCAAGAAGAAGATAAATACCCAATATGCAAACGGCCCTCCGTGCGCAACGACATTAAGCGCGCGGTAAGTGGAGACTGCGCGGCTACAATCAGACGAAACGGCCAGCAGCGTACAGAGGATGCGTATATCTCGTAATTACGCCCCGACGACACACCGTCGGACTCTGAATCGTCGATATTATGCAAATCGAATCAGCCGACGGCTGTGTGCCATTAAAACGATCGAGTTGGCGCGTTTCCCGCCGATATGCAGCTCGCCCACATCCGAGAAACGTAGCCCTGACCTACCAGCATCGAAATCACTCTCAGTCTCTGCATCTAAACAAAGAAGCTGTCCCTCTAACTTCCCTTCCACGACGAATTTCATGAGTATCCTTCTCTCCATCGCGAAACAAAAGCTCTCACGATCGCTACATTCGAAATGGGAAAACAGCAGGCTGTCGAGCAGACAATTCTTGCACGAAAGTAGCGTCCATTAATTACGATCGTCCCGCTGATTGGAACGTGGCGCCGCAATTTTCCACGCTGCCTCTCGCTGTGTACCGGTCTTCTGTTACAGTCGCGACGGTGATGCGCGTTAAATCAAAGTGTGTGCACGGGGACGGGTCAAGTGGAATGAATTAACACCCGCGCCGATCGATCGAGTATCAGTGGAAACGTTCGAAAATCGCTGCGTAACCGGACGCGTATCGTTGAAAACGATCCTGTTTCCCCTCCGTACTTACTCGCGCACGCCCACGCGCTGCAACGAGCGGCAGCCTTGGCCGACTGGCGCGGCGGCCTGCACTGTTTTTCTTTCTTCCTCCTGTCTCTCTTTTTTTTCTCTATTTTCCACGACGCCACATCTTCTTTTTCAACTTAAACTATAAAAGATCGTCGCGTTCGCGACACCGGCGTTGAATTATTTATAAGGAACGAGGCTGGGCACTGGCGGACGCCTCTAGCAGGGTTACCGCGTAATATCCGCGGCATTAAACGCTAATAATAGTCTCCTATTTCCCCCGTCACGTGCCTCCGCTACCAGCCGTCTCCCTGCGCGGCATAATTGCCCCGATGCACCCACATTCCATCGGTCTCCATCAAGACGATTTCACGCCGATGGAATCCACCCCGAGATAGCATCTTTCGTTAATAATTCACGCTCGATTTCGGCCCGATGGAATCCCGTCGAAGAAGAGGCGACGGAGGGTCCGCGAGGTTGCCGAGGCTACGGTGCGTTGCGGTTAGCGATGCGTTGGGAGGCGGGAGTCGGAAGTGGATACCGCGGTGTGGGTATAAATGTACATACTTGATTTCTTGTCCAATGGAGGAAGAGTTCCGGGGTTGATTGCAAGATTCATAGGGGGGGAATTGGAGATCTTCTTTGGAGTATGTAAATCGCATCTTCGCTCAGCGTGCAGTAGTAACAACCCGTGCTGTGCGAGGCCAGACTACTTCAGGCTATTCTCAGTAGTATCAGTGATAACTAGGTGTCCTCTGCGGAGACTAAATCCTAATAAAACGCGGGTCCTTTATAGGGTAAAGGACCCAGTTCCTGACACCTGACCAATTACTGTCACCTTAAGCTATTTTAGTTACAATATCGAATAAACAAACTATAGAATATAATCTATAGTATAGATTATAGGTTGAAATACATCATTCTTTTTGTGTATCACTTTACAACGTTTATTTATTCGTTATTTTAAGTAAAATAGCTTAAGGTGACAGTAATTGGTCTGGTGTCAGTAACTGGGTCCTTTATCCTAGAGTTCACAAAGCCTATCGGGTCATCCCTAGTAGCATTTCCGGTTGGCCAACGGTAGCCAACAGTTGGGAATTAGTTGGGATATAGTTAGAGTTTTGCCTACAAATTCCCAACATAGGGCCTACGGCAAAAAACTTACGACAGTTTGCCAACGAATATTCAATGTTGGGCCTACAATTATTATGGTTGGTTAATTAACAAAGAGTTACGACAGTTTGCCTACGAATATTCAATGTTGGGCCTATAATTACTATGCGTAGTAATGCCAACCATGGTTGGTTAATTAACAAACAATTTACAACGATGATTAAATGTCGTCTTAAAAACGTCAGAAAATTTGCTACATCCAAAAACCTGTTATTATATTCCAAGTTGTGGTTTTTCTTTCCTTATTTATAAATACGTAAAGAGGACGTCTGTCTTAAAACGAATGTGAAATCTTAAGGAACGAGTCTAAAGGTCGAATGATATTTTGTAGAATATTTCGCGTCACTGCATAGTTTTTAGAAACACTTAATACTTGTTATGTACCTATAAATTAGAACTGTTTACAAGTAAGTGTATTGGATAGTTGCAAACAGCGGTTGCTTTCTAAGCGGAAAGTCTGAGTTCAATTCCCCTCCTCAACGCGAAATTTTTTTTTCCTAATCCAGACCTGAAGAAAACGTCTTTACAACGTCTTTTGAAGTTGTTTAAGACGCCTTCTGGAAAGAAATTTTCAATGGGGCTTTTACGGTAAGCCCTGTAAATAGTAGGGCAAGAGTAGGAAAGCCTACCTTGGCCCTCTGTTGTTGGCCCAACCTGAAAAAAGTGCCAAATCTAACTGCTGGCCAACTAAAATTATGTGCGTGGCCCAACTGTATGCCAACAACAAATGCTACTAGGGATTCCACGCGAACTCAGACACTTTTCGGAGTAACATTTCGGATTTTGGTGCAACTTGGATATGTTGTAGTCTTTAGGGATATATAAACATATCTCGAAGGATTTTTGAAAATTTCAAAAACTGTGTAACTTTATGTAGCCTTGAAGGTCAAAGTATACCTATGGTTGAATTTGTCTTGACAGTCGCTTTCATATTGGATAATCAAACATATAGCATTCCATTTAAAAAACTGAAGGTCACCCTCGTTTCAAGAAAAATATTGCGAACACCATAAATTAAAATATCGTATTATGTTGTGTATAAAAAACAGTAAAAGTTTTCCTTCTTCAGTTTTTTACAAATATTTACCATATTAGAGAATACTGTATAAGAATAGCAGATATAGCCGCTTGACCATTGCGAGTACCGCACGGCTTGGCCAGTCGAGCCGGTGTGATTTGACGCAGCGTTACATTCAATTAATTTTCATTTAGCCAATTTTCAAGTGTCCATCGATTTCCAAACACATCCATAAAGAGGACAAACAGGGCTATATCCTCCTATTTTTTCATATTTTTAAAAAGTTGCCTTCAATTATAAAATTGCATTTGTTTACAAGAATTGCAAAATAAATGGTCAAAAATTTGTATTTTTTCAGTGAAATAATTTTTATTAGGTACCCTTATATCTCCACTGTAAGCACCCAAAAGGTCATTTTTATCGGTTTGTTAGTTCAACAGTTATAATTTTTGGAAAAATAGTAAACACTATATTTCAAAGAGCTGTAACTTCCACAATTTTTGAAATTTTCAAAAATCCTTCGAGATATGTTTACATATCCCTAAAGACTACAACATATCCAAGTTGCACCCAAATCCGAAATGTTACTCCGAAAAGTGTCTGAGTTCGCGTGGAATGACCCATCAATTTTGATGGATAAGAATTTGCATCTTCCTTTTCACCGCAACTCCACTGTAGCTTTCCCTTCAACTATCTCTGCCAGATGAACGTATCGTGCGTGCTACGAGTCGAGGGCCGCGGGATTCCGCCATTGCCCGGTGACGAATGCGCGCGTATCATTCCGCGGAATGAACAGCCGCCAGTCGACGGCCGCACTTTGTACCGATCGTATCGAGATTTATTGCGAACGAGTATCGGAGGCGGTATTAACGGTAAAGCGGCTTAGGCGTTTCATTGATGGCCGTGGCCGATCGAAAGAAAGCCGATTACCGATTGCGCGCAACCTACGACCCGTCCCCTCGTGGATTACGCGCGATCTAGGCGCGCAATGGTAAATCGGAGATCGCAACCTTGTTAACCGGCGACGGAAACGCGACGGAGGATTAGAGGCTGGCCACTGTGATCGATCGATCGCCCGTGCCACGATAAATCAGTTGAGATGAACATTGACACCTTGCCAACGCTGGCCCTCGTCCCTTGGAGCTATATAGCTACACTTTGGAAGGATGAATACACCTCTCTCACAGATACACAGCTGATGAATTCCGTGTTGTAAAGCCTGAGCCTCTCGTGAAACTTGAAAAGAATCGCTATCATTCCTAGATTGATATCTTCATCGATATCAAGTTCACTTCGCTACACAGGTGTCTCGGTTTCTGCTAGATACTTTGTCAAATACATATATCGAGATTAATAATTATGCGGAACATGTTAGAGGGTTAATAGTATTGTAAGTTGATATTAGGGTGAAATGATTGTCGGTGGATCCGCGGTTTCGAGTCAGCGACATACTTTAATTAGCAATGAGATTTCACTGGACCCGGGAGAAACAAGGAACGAGGGAGAGTATAATAAGTTTCTCTGCACGATATTGTGCAACGAGCCGCTCCATCCTCCAGCAAGCGGGAGGAAGCTCATCAAAGGCGAGCCGCCGCGATAGCATCTATCGTTTTGATAAGGCGCAACATGGGGCAACGTAAACAGACCTACGAAAGCTTTATCGGTGACCTCTCGTCTGCGTCAACCATTCGCTCTCCCCGCTCTAATTGCTCGGCTTACGTAGAAATTATCTGTCTGCTCGGAGCGTGTCTCTTTGGTCGAGTCATGCGATAGGCTGATAACACGGCGGACGGTTTAGGTGTGGGAGAAGCTTGCGACTGGTTGAAATGGATCAACGCGCGAGTATGGCAGCCTGCAAGTGTCTTTGGCCTGATTAGAGAAAGAAATTCTTGCCAATCAGTTTTAGAAAGATAGAAATGCTTGTCTAGAGAAGTGAATGATTGTCTGGGTTCTTTTAAAAAGTGAAATTATTTCATATTCCACCAACCCGATCATCCTACAACTTCTGAAAATAGTTGGATAATAGAGTATTATTCCTTATTTTTTTGGTGGGTGAAAGAGTTACTTCCAACAACCATCTCCAAAGAATAAATTATTTTTTATCGGTAATAACTGATTTACAATTTGGAAAAATTCTCTTTCGTTTCTTTCATTTTTCTTAAGATGTACCGTTAAGGAACTAGTTCTTGATCAGGCACTAATTTTTTATCAGTTCATGAAATAAATCGTTCCTTTCAGTTTATGTCCTTAAATAATTGTTTGAAATAATTACTAACATAAAAAAGGATAATTCAAACTAGTTCCTGACCTGATAAAAAATTAGTTCCCATGTATTTTCAGATGATCAAAAACTAGTTCCTAGTCACCTTATTATTCCCCAACCTTATAAATAATTAAATTATATTTATTTTCAACTTTTTAAAATTTTTCCTTAAAGTGTAAACATTAATTCATCTTTTAGTATAAAAAAAAGTCTATGGTTGAAAGTTTTATTAGGTTAAAAATAAATATTAAAGCGGGAAACTCTCTAAACTGATAAAAAACTAGTTCCTTAACGGTACCCGATTTAAAAAATTATGAATTTAAGAGCTTCTACCCCCACCTGACATTTTACAGAATGCTGGTTCAGGTGAGAAGCATTGTTTAGCAAACAATAACCACAAAATTTGTCACAGGGGCAAGTTTGTTTACCTAGCATGCTTACCTTGCCAGACTCTTTCTAGATGTATTATAGAAAGTTTAATAACTCTAGCAACCCTGTTCTCGCTAGAACGCCAGGAGAAATCGACGAATCGTTAAACGATCGACGTGGGCGTGGGTCGTTCACCGTACGATTAACGGTGCAAATTGACTCGAAATCGGAGAGACGCGATGTTACTGGCCAACAGTAATTACAACACGTTTGAATCGACCTTTAGCGCCTCTTATTTTTCCTCTTTCCATTCGCGGCAGAACGAAAAGGATCGTTCCATAAATTCTGTGATCCCAGGCTGTTCCTAAAGCATCCTGCGCTCTTATCTCTGACAATTCCTTTCACAATTTTCCCGCGATACGAACGTCTCCGCGGTAATCGAGGGGGTAATTGCCTATCGAATGCGCGGAATCGATTCCCGCGCCGACGGTAGACAATGATCAATTGATTTTTATTATTTTCCCCGCGGTAATGAGACTCGGATGATCGGAGCTGATTAACAGCCGGTAGATAGCGTTCTTTCTAACCTTTAGCTCGCGTGCACGCGAGCTCCCCCGGTGCATCGATTTCATTCGAAACTCCGTGTCGCAACAATGAGTTTTTTCCATCGGTGGTTCCATCCCGAGAGCCATCAGACGCATTAGCAATGCAAATCGCGGGACGCGCGTCTGAGAATTTAATTGGTGAGAAATTGGACGTCAGTTCGTAGCGATAATGCGAGTGGTTTAATAAATGTCTCTGGAATAGAGGATGATAAAGTCGAGTCTATTGCGAAACCGAGGCCTATCTCCTCTGCAGATTTTTGTTAGAGAACGTTTTACACACGCCACCATCACTTTTCACTTATCGAATAACAGAGCCGTGAGTCACTTTAATTGGAATCTGCTTTACGAAATCTTCACTTATTGTTAGTACCCCTTCGAAATCTTTCTTCGAAAACGCAACAAGCGTAGGAAACCTAGCAGCTCATAGGAACGCGGACGTTTTACAAAACCGAGATCTTATCAAAGCACGGTACAGGTGTATCATCGTCGATTTTAATTAGCCCCCATTTAGCAGGAAAATCGCGAATGCTGACGCAAAAGGATTCGAAATAAAGATCAGACCGCGGTTGGGAAATATTTCCTACGATTCCGCGCGGGTGTGTCGTAATCGCGATCGAAGGAAAAACACGCCTTCCGCGGGGTGCTTCTCTGTTACGACTGTGTTACGACTTTATTTCTCGGCTTTCATGGCGAGAGGACGCGTAACACCGGCTACCGATCTCGCGTCATGAAGAAGCTACTCGTTACATCATCGTAATCTACTCGAGCTGTCGATGCGGCCTGATTTATCGCCGGCTAAATAACTCTCCTCTTTCAACGAACCCCGGGGGGAACGCGTTCGCGGATCTTCCACTGGTCGGTTTCACAATCAGGAAATACCTGGCATTCCACCGTTCGATCGTATCGTGTCGGGCTCAGTGGCGTAGAAGCCGCAGCTTCGTGCTCGACGAACGTGTCGCTGCGTCTCTTCTTCCATCTGTTTCCTTTGCTCTTTAGGTGTGGGGTGGCGTAGAGGCGAAGAATTAGTGGGGGAAATTAAGGGAGAGGACGCTTGAAAAGAACTACAATAATTGCAGAGATATTGTTATTATTACTATTTTTACTTTTAGTATTTCACGACCTCAGCTCGGTGCTTTGAAAATATACAGCGAATTTATTATTATTATTATTATTATTATTCATATTTCCCTGAATTTCTTACAAATATAAGATCCAACTCCGCGTGATTGACGGTTCACTTTGCAACCTTCATTCAGGCTCTAATCTTAATGTCTTTCTCTCCAAGAAAAATGCAAGCAGAGCTGCAGCAATCTATTCTGCAAATCGCATCTGGTCCCACCATCAAACTTGTTCTTCAGCTTCAAATAAATGCAGCAACTCGGTCCTCATTTCTCCCGTACCTCTCGAAGAACGTTCGACTCGCGTGTTACTCGAGAGTCGAGGAGCAATTTGTCGACCGTGTTGCCTCCACACCAATAAACAACACCCCGGCTATCTGCTGCGCGTTCTAGAATATTGTTGCACTATCAGCAACCGGTTGTTTGGTAACAGTACGCGGCGCGCGTACCGCGATATTACCTAAGCCATTTCTGCAGGCTTATCTCGTCGGGAAAGTCGAGCCGGTCCGAGGAATCGACTCGTATTAGCGATTTATAGCCGAGGGACTCGGAATCTCCAGCCTGAATCTATGAAATAAAGATCAAAGATTCGAAAAATATTCCTAAGTAGTATAAGAAGCCTTCTGCACGGGAGATCGTCGTGCTAAAACTTGGGAAAAAAGGTTGGAACATTATCAGGTGGGCGTGGAAAACTTTGCGATTTACTTGGAAATTAACGTGTAGAAGATTCTTCTTTCTAAAGCACACTTCGCTACTCAACGTGTCAATTATACCAAAGAGTACTTTTTGATCTTCAAAGTACATGGCTTCTCGTTGCCTTCAGCCACGCCACCTCGGCGGAGGAAGTAAAAAAATAAGACTCATCTCGTCGGGACGGGGAATCCGTGAGATCGCGAGCAGAGATTTGCGCGATCGTTTGGATCGCGTCCGGTCGCCCACGCGACTCGCTGGCGAGGTAAGTGCGAGCAAAGCGATTGCACTCGCCGCACAGAGTAATCGAGAGAGAGCGTCGCACGATTTCATTCATACGCGACCCACTTAAATTTCATTCAACGATCAGCTACGCCGCGAACCTTCGGCAATACCGGTCCGCCTTTCTCTTCGGTTGCCCTCGGAACCTGTCGCCATCGACTCCCAGAAAACTTCTCCCCTGTAAAAGCATCGTTCACACGCGCTTTATGGGCGGCTCTAAAAAATCGCGGGTCGTTAAGAGCTCTTGGAACGATGGCTGATTAATTCTCACGCCAGCAGACGTTCATTAGCACTTTAACTGTCGGTCTGCTTTCACGTGGATATATTTTCTAAAGCATTGAGAAAATTCCCCGGATGTGTTCTTTGAAAACAAACACTCGCTTCGTGTAATGTTTTCTCCGCAGAAGCGATTGTTCCAATTTTTCAAAATCTCGCACCACTGAATTTGTCGAAACGTTTCGTTGCGTCTCAGATGTTTGTGCTTGAGTGTCCAATGGTCGCTATCATTCTTCGTTAGAGAGAAACCTTCCGGCCCCAGTGGACGCATAAGTTACGATTATCGTTCTTTCTATGAAAATGTGAAACGCAGGGGCAGGTAGGCGATCGTTTCAGAAAGTAGGCCGCCATTCTGCGGCTACGTATAAATGCAGATTAGGGGCGAGACCGATCCCGTGTTACGATACAATCTGCATTGTAATTAAATGCCAGCCGTGTCGTTCGTCTATCATTTTTCGAGCATTCTAACCGGTTCCGCTGAGTTTTCCTTCTCCCGTTGCGGAGGGCCGCTGCGCCCTGGACGCGCACGGAAATATCGGTCCAACCGGGCGTGCTCGATAAACCGATTACGGGGCAATAACTCACCTTCTACGTGTCTGGCGTTTCTGTAATACTGTGAAAGCACCGTGGTGCCTGGCAGTGCTTAAGAAAAACATCGTATTCGAGCACTGAAACGTTGTAGCGAGTAAATTGCAGTTGGAGAAATTTTGTAATACCTATTCCCAAAGTTACCCAATCTTTTTAAAATTTACATCTCGTAAGAGAGGGTTCAAAAACATCCCCGTATTTTTTAACATAGAATCGCGTACAGTTTTCATTCATGCTCAGCTCGAAGCGTGTTAAACTGTTGCAAATCTTCTATTCGACTTCCCTCGCAGCGATCTCGACTTTCGTGCGTCGTCGAACGCGTTATAGAACACAGAAACGGGGCTTCCGAGGGCAGGGTTTCATCCGCCGATGAGAGATAGGCTTGCCGGAGGAAGCTGACGATGTAACTCGTTCATGTTTCGATCGCGGGCCGCGCTAATTAACACCAGATCCCTGGTGAGCTGGGGAAAAGAAGATAGCCGAGGAGAAGGAAGACGGGGGAGGAGCACTTCCTCTGAAACCCGATCGCGATCGAGTTTATTAAGCCGCGGGGGATGAGGAAAGTAAGTACACGGAGCGAAGTCGATGAAGCGGTTCGTTGTCACGCATACCATGTATACCGGGCACCTGTGAACTGGACATAGGGCAATTTGAATAATTGTTATCAACTGATCCGCCGCGTGACGTGGGCGTCTACATCGAGGATTTATTCGTGGGTCATTAAAAGTCCATAGCTCAATCGAATGCGCAATTTAGCTAAGAAAGCGCGAACCACGTGGTTCTGAGTAGGGTTGGGAGTATTTGTCGAATTTTTCGGTATTCGAATATTCGAATATTTCAGTTGCTCAATTATTTGTCGAATATAATTCGAATATCTAAGTATTCGAATAGTATTCGAATATTTAAACAATGATTTTAAACAATGATATCGACTGCTCTCCGATTTTAGAGTTATTGAAACTTAATGCTCCACTTAGGGACCTCAGGAGATTTCCGCTTTTTCATCAGTCACACCACACTTCCGTTTTCAATGAGAATAACACCATTGACCGCTTGTGTAACTTATCCAAGTTCTGTCATGTCGTTGACTTTTTCTAGAAAACCCATATGTTTTTTAAAAACAATCTCATAATGCTAATGCGCAGCAACTCTGTCTAATTAATCTTGTAATTGTGTATACTACATCTTGTCACTTGTACATATTTCCGTGTATTTTAGCTTATGTATATTTTATCATTTACCAAAGGGTGCCCACCCGTATATAATCAATAAATAAATAAATAAATAAATAAATTTAAGTATTCGAATACTCAAATATTCGAAGTTTATTCGTAGCATTCGAATACTTGTAAAATATTCGAATATTAAATTATTCGAATAGTCCCAGCCCTAGTTCTGAGCCACGTAGTATAATCCTCATTCTTCCCTTAACCAACACTGTTTCACCAACTGAGTATGTAGTTGGAATGAAAAGATTACCCAAACCTCCAAGCACAGTGCATCCTGTAGCAAAAAAAAAGAAACACAGAGATCAGAGTGGCGACGTAAATATATTCTATTGATATTCCCAAAATTCCACGAAATCTACACGAGAACCCAGTTACATACCGCGTTTTCGCCTGTGGCCACTCGACTCTTCCATTTCGCAGTGGAATATGGTCGCGAGCGACGTCCCTGATCAGACGCGGCTTCTTCCTTTCGCGGCGATCCCCTTGGCGGATCCTCCTCGCCTGACGCTCGACTCGTTGCAAGTCGTCGGGGGACACGTAACCACGGCCGCGACACATGGGTGCTCGTGTTTGTTACACGGTCCACCCACACCAAACAAAGGGGCATGATTCACGGATTTTATTTCGAGACTGGAAGTAGTCCTGAAATAGACGGCGTCCCACGACGAGAAAAGGCGGCCCCGTCTATTTAAAGGGCGGCTTAGAGACCAGCCTGTCACGAGGCTCGGCATTGCAACACTAGGCGCGAACTTTTCAAAACGTAGGCTGCGCTGCGGAACTTCCGGCTCGGGTGTCGACTGCAGGGGAATCGATAGGGACCATGGGGTAGTCGCACAATGTGGAATAGTAAAGCACTGGTTCGCGTGGATTATTTTGAAAATAAGTGGGCAAATTTTGGGCGTTTTTATTTCCATTGCAGATGTTGAAAGGGAGAGAGGTAGGGAGTGGGGTTTTCGATTTAGGTTTCAATAAGTATTCCCCTTGTTTAGTGAGTAATATGTAGGGTAATCGATACAGTAGTTGACCACCTACTTAGAAGCCTCAGTTTAGGTAAACACTATGGAATAAGTAACTTGAATTTTATGAATGAATTTTTGTTATAACAAGCGGAAAGAGAAGTATCGAACATGATTATTAAAGAAGCTTTGAGAAATCAGTGGTTTCGATGTTATTATAAAGAAACATAACTCAAAATTGTAATTATTGACCGGTTCAGGTACAATTGTTCATCACTTACTGAATACAAAAGAAAATAAAATCACTTCTATTAAAACCATCTGTCAACATATAAAAATCAAAGAGATATTGTCTTGGGGCAGGGTAAGTTTCACCCTTTGTGCACCCTTTACAACGCGCGACGTATGCCGTGCACTTCGCCGCGGTCTTATTGGCTTCTCATTCATTTTTTTTTTACTTAAATCTCTCTCTTTCTCTCTCTCATCTGCTGTTTCTTTTCTTCTTCTTCTTCTCCTTGTACCTCTTTGCCTCTTTCTTTTCTTATTTTGCTTTTTCGTTTCTTTTTTCCTTTCGTTAAACGCCTTTGATCTCCAAATTATCGTACCGACCTGCGGACCAATGAAAAGTCAGAACTCATCGGAGATGCATTCCCGAGACGATATAAAAGCAGGGCACATTGCCCCGTCCCTCCAAATACCTAAATCGATTTTCTGTATCGTTTACTCAGCCGTTCATCTCAACATTGTATCTTCGCGTCATGGTTATTAGGAAAGAGTTGCAGTTGGCTGAAGGGGTTTCTTCAAAACCCCTCCAAGTTCCCTAGAATCCACGAAGCAGCCTCCCCGTCTGCTTTATCTCCATCCCACAGCTAATTCTAGTAATTCGAGGGTTCTACATCCCGCAGGAAAGTGGAAAGGGTACGTTTCGCATACGATTTTATCTTAATGACGGCCCCTTTGAACTCCCATGCGCTCTCCGTTTCTCGGGAGGTTTTCCGCGCGCAGCTGTACTTCCGTTATGGTTCTTTCGACGGTCGACGAAGCCGGTCGGAGTGTTTATCGACCGTTTCGAAGAGGAAGTACCGTTCAAACCGCTGCCAGTGTCCAAATAATCACGGAAGCACGATGCTTCTGGCGCGGTTACAAAAGTGTTTCGCCATTCTGCTTCTTTAGCTTAGTGGTGGAGATGAAGAGGAATCGAGGCCACGTATCGACAACCTCTAGCCAAACAAATCTAGCCATCTCTAGTGTCAGAACACTTCCAACGTTCCCCAATTACAAAACGAAGCTTCTGTGAAAACTGTTAAAAAAAATCACCCTCGGAAAACCTTCCCAATTCCACGCCACCATCCTCGGATACCTGCTTCGTATGAAACACCAGATATCTCGAACACCCGCGAATATAAACTCGACGCGGCTTCGAAGGACGCTGGGGAAGCTGATGGAACGATTTCTCCACGGTCAACCTTACGGCTTTAAAAGCGCTGGACTGAAGAACGAGTGTCCATTCGCGGGTAATTCCCACGATGCCCGGAGCGCCAAGCAGGGCGTCCCTTTGAAATTTCATTAGCCATACACGGCTAACAACCGTATAATTAAATACCGTCCGAGATAACATCGCGGAACGTCATGCCGCGTGCCTCTCGACAAACTTATAAATTGCTACTCGATTTTTCACAGCAGCCGTGGCTCGGAGATCTTGTCCGACGGATCGAACACGGCGTGGAACGAAGGAACGATCGAAACGCATCGGACCCGATCGCAAGCGGGGCGCGAAAAGTCTCCGCGTGAGAAAACGGAAGCCGGCCGACGGCATTTTAACGCTCGCACGTGCAAGAATGCGCAACTGCCGGCGCAAGAGGCTGAACCACTCGCGATCGATACCTCGATATGTACTTTCTACGGCTGCGAGAACAATCGCTCTCGCGACAAGCAGCGAGACTGGTTTCACTTTTCTCGATACTTTTCCAGCTCCTCTATTTCTCCGCAGGGAAACTCCGAGGTACTCAATTCAGATGGGTATTAATATAATATTTTGTTGAAGGAGGATGGCTCTGTAGTAATACATTATTATCACTGTAGGATTCTTTGTATAATAATATAATTTCTATTCAAGGCGATACACGGACATACAAATTAATTCGTCAGAGCAACTATGCTCATCAAATCTCCGTTATACTCATCGCGATTCAGGGATACGGATCCAATTTGCAATTGCAATTATTATGATGAGATTTTTTTTGCATGGAACGTACAGGTCTTTAGGTCTGGATGGGAATGTTATGAAGATTGCGTGAAAGGTTACTCGCTCAGTCGGGATAATATTTCCTAGTTTTTGCTTCGGTGCGGTAGGGTAAACAGGCCAGCAGCTGGACGGGGCCCAACAGATGGACAAATCGTTGGTTAATCGTTAATATTGAAAGAACTAGAGTTTTAATCTATATTATTGATTTTTATTTTGTAGAAAAAACGTTTGTTGTTTTATAAAACATTAACATATTTATCAAAAAAACATTTTTGTATGCGAAAATGTATTTGTATGTACGATTTTACGCCACCATGCGCGAGTCACTTCATGCGTGAAACGTCTGGCCACATTAGGCTAGAGATAACCTCACTTTATTTGCGGCCAGGGCCCATAACCTGTTGCACCGTTTTCTGCCAATGAAGACTCCATACCTTTTTAGATTTGATGAAATAAACTATATTTTAACAAAAAATAACTTAATCTAGGTACCTACTATAGCTAATAAGTCTTTTATTCGTCACCCGTCCATCTATTGGTTTTAAACTGTCCATCTGCTAGCCATATTGTCCATCTACTCGTGATAAGGGCTATGAATACAATTTTCATCATTTTATCCTTAAATACATTAATTTTTTACTTGCAGTTATTTTTTTCTTTAAATTTGTACATTTTTACGTGCAAAGCTTTCGATTTTTTTTTAATACGACAGATATTTCTAAGAGACACCTTGATGTAAACTTCGGAATCAGCTAAACTGTCCAACTGCTGGCCTGCTTACCCTATTCTGTTTGTGCTTTACATTTTTGTTCACGAGGTATGATGGGTGATTTCTCGTGGGCGGTAATATTTGTTTTGTGATTTTTTTTTACAACCAATGGGGTAAAAAAGGTAAAAAAATAATAATAAATAATTGTATATAATCGAATAGGTATTTCTTCTTCATCGATTAAGCGCCACAGTTTCCAGGGAAATGTTCGAAGGAAGATTTCTTGCCGCCTGTCTATTTTGAAATAAAAATACCAGGATCACGGGTCAAAGTGGTTAACGCCTGGCATCAGCTCTAACGAAGGGTGCCGCAATGGATTAGCCCCGCGCGCTATCAGACGTGATCTCGAAAACGTTCCAAGCGGAGGTGTTCGCAACAATGTAGATAATCGCGAGTGCACGACGAAAGTATGCAGCACGCGTGAATTATAGTCGTAAAGGGAATGTTTGAATATCCGATCGACCCCGAAATTACATTCCTATAAAACACACGATCGAAAACGCGCGATCACGAGGAGGGACCTTGAGAGTTTGCTCCAGCTTGAGACTGTATTTACTTGCTGAGAATATACGAGGCGTCGGACAGCGATAGTACTGAGCGATTTAGATCGATTATTTATCGCTCGCCAGAACAGAGAGCGGATTCCGGGAATTGAAGGTTGGGGTGTTGATTATTTTCCGAAGCGTTCTACCGTTGGATGAGTATCTTGGAAAAGTTAACATCGAGGGTAATCGGGAAAATCAGGAGGCAGAGCTTGGTGTGGAATGAACTTGTATATAATTGAATCAGGGATTATTATTGTGGTGAGTTAGGAAGTGGAATAAATTATTTAGGATAATCTGCAAGATTTTAAGAGTTTTTAGAGCAGGTGTGAGGTTGAGGACTACGGAATAATCTGGACAATGATTTTCCAAAGTTCACTGCTCGTTTTTTGTATGTTCCGTGGAGCTGTGTCGCCTCGAGCCGCGTATCTTCACCGAGATCGTTAAAACGCGGCTCGATGCAAATAAACCGAACGATTTTTCGCGATGCCAGCTCGATTCTGAAATCTGACTTGCTAATACACGGGCCCGGTGCACACGCACCACTTCGTCGACTGGTCGCTGGGCATGCTGGTGCTTTGCAAGTCTAATTGAGAAGCGTGCACCACCTTCGTTTCCAGCTATTAATTGCGATCCTGTCGTTACTCTGTCGTCTCTTCCTCCTGCAGGCCCCCGTAGTCAGAAAGGCTGCAAGTGTCCTCCTCCTTCGTCCCTTTTATCTTTCTCCTCGATTCAGACTCCGCGGTGCCTTGCTTCGGGGGATTGAATGTCTTATAGACGGTGCTGTTAAAGGCTGTTGCAATATATCAATTCTTGCTGACTAAATATTGTAGCTTGGAGCAGGTGCTTCTTGATGAGTGTGGAACTTTCCCTGCGTCATTTGCTCCTCGCAACTGGTTCAGAAATACTAAAGTTCAGTTGGCTGTAAGTCCACAGGGTCTGAGGTTGATCGCAGCAACATTCCAAGGCGCTCGACTTCAGTTCACTGCATTTCCAAGATCTTCCACTTTAGTTCACTGCAATTTTAGGGCAATCGACTTTTGATCTCTGCAATTCCAACACCCTCGAGTTCAGTTTACCTGAGTTCCAAGACTCTTGAGTTTGGCTCGCCAGAGTTACACCGCACTCGAGTTTAGTTCACTAGAGTTCCAAGGCCCTCGACTTCAGTTCACTCCAGTTCAGTTCACTAGAGTTCCAAGGCCCTCGACTTCAGTTCACTTCAGTTCAGTTCACTAGAGTTCCAAGGCCCTCGACTTCAGTTCACTCCAGTTCAGTTCACTAGAGTTCCAAGGCCCTCGACTTTAGTTCACTCCAGTTCAGTTCGCTAGAGTTCCAAGGTCCTCGACTTCAGTTCACTAGAGTTCCAAGGCCCTCGACTTCAGTTCACTCCAGTTCAGTTCACTAGAGTTCCAAAGCCCTCGACTTCAGTTCACTCCAGTTCAGTTCACTAGAGTTCCAAGGCCCTCAACTTCAGTTCACTTCAGTTCAGTTCACTAGAGTTCCAAGGTCCTCGACTTCAGTTCACTAGAGTTCCAAGGCCCTCGACTTCAGTTCACTCCAGTTCAGTTCACTAGAGTTCCAAAGCCCTCGACTTCAGTTCACTCCAGTTCAGTTCACTAGAGTTCCAAGGCCCTCAACTTCAGTTCACTTCAGTTCAGTTCACTAGAGTTCCAAGGCCCTCAACTTCAGTTCACTTCAGTTCAGTTCACTAGAGTTCCAAGGCCCTCGACTTCAGTTCACTCCAGTTCAGTTCACTAGAGTTCCAAGGCCCTCGACTTTAGTTCACTCCAGTTCAGTTCACTAGAGTTCCAAGGTCCTCGACTTCAGTTCACTAGAGTTCCAAGGCCCTCGACTTCAGTTCACTCCAGTTCAGTTCACTAGAGTTCCAAAGCCCTCGACTTCAGTTCACTCCAGTTCAGTTCACTAGAGTTCCAAGGCCCTCAACTTCAGTTCACTTCAGTTCAGTTCACTAGAGTTCCAAGGCCCTCAACTTCAGTTCACTTCAGTTCAGTTCACTAGAGTTCCAAGGCCCTCGACTTCAGTTCACTCCAGTTCAGTTCACTAGAGTTCCAAGGCCCTCGACTTCAGTTCACTCCAGTTCAGTTCACTAGAGTTCCAAGGACCTGGACTTCAATTCACTAGAATTCCACCGTCTCCGAGTTCAATTCACCCAATCCCATCACTTTCGATTTCAATTCCCCCGAATTCCAACGCTCCCGAGTTCAACACATCCCAATTCCACCCCAATACCCACCAATATTCCCACTCCTTCGTCAAACAAAATTTCACACCACTCAGATAATATAAAAAGCGGCGAGGGCACCGTTCCAAGGGAGCGTCTCACAGGGAAGAAGCAACAGACTCACTCTTGGCAACGTGTTAAGATTCCCCCCTGAATCGAGGCAAACTCGTCACCGCATACCTTTCCAGCACGGAAAGCATTCTGGTCTTCGTGCAAAACTGTCACTGGCAGGAGCCTTGTACGTGACCATGGTGGTTACCCCCTGCCTCCCACTTCCACCCCCTTTCGATCGAGTTCCATGTCGTCCCCCGAGCACGCCACCTTTCATCTTCCTTTTTGCGCGTACCACGAATACTGTGACGCGTATTTCGTACTCGTGGCGTCGACAGGTCGGCCATCGTAAAAATGGTTTATTTGTTTCGTGGCGACGGCCACGTCGCTTTTACCCCGGCTCTTTATAGTCGTGAAATTCGAGCCGCGACTACCGTTCACCTACCAGTTGCCCAATCCAATCGTAAATTCCACGCTTCGATACGGTGCTACATCAACGGGGCCCGTTTATTTGTCGCACCACCTCTCGAGAATTTTTTGGTGTTTCTTGTCTGCAGGAGGTGCTTTCATATCCTTTTTCTTTGGTATTGTTGAAAGTGTTATTGATGGAATTATTGAGCGATAAAACCTACTAATATAATATATGCGAAAGTGTGTTTGAATATTTGGAGGTTTGGATGTTTGTTACTTGATCACGTCGCAACTATCAAACGGATCTTTCTGAAATTTTGTAGGGTAATTCCGGGAGACGCGGCCGGGCTGGAGAGTTGGTCGACTTGCTATATTCAGGCTCTACATCTATGGATATGTAAAAATGTGTTCCGAACAATTAATTCTCAAGAAATCAACTGTTTCGACCAACTCTCCAGCCCGGCCGCGTCTCCCGGAATTTTCGTAGTCTATTCCTATATATATATAGGAATATTCGTAGTCTAGGGCCAAGAATAACATATAGGATATTTTTTATCACTAGTTTGTCAACCGATCTGGACCAAATATTCCATAATTACTCTCTAGAACCCTGCGGAAAATATAGGCTACCATGAAATCTGTACATCACACCCCTTCCCCCTTATTTCACCCTCTTGACACTCCGCGATAATTAAAGTTTTACTCGAGCAACACCGGGTGCTTTAAGCTAGTGGAAGATATAGGAATGTAGGTTGGTATGGAATTCGAGGTCCTTCTGCTAATTTCTTTCGAAATTATTCCACTTTCAGATTATTCCACATCAACGTTTAATAATCTAGAGTTCGCTGCGATAGATGGATACTAGCGCGTCGTTTCGTTCAACTCGACCAGAGCAACACCGTATCGAGGACACGAAAGCAGACCGTGAGGAATCGAGGGATCAATTACGCGAGCGCATACGCGACAAAAATTTTCAATTCGGGGCCTGGAAAATTGCTCAAAGGCCTGCTGGCGCAGATCACACGGGCCGCTGGAAAAAAATGTTAATTCGCCGCGATGAAGATGGACACTCGTCGCGATTGCCCTGAAACACGCCCGCGATTATTTCGGCCTCTTTCCTCCTCCCGCCGGCAAATTGCGTAACACGACACCGCGGACGACGCCACCAGACGGTTCGCAATTAAATTTAACACGCGAATTAAGCATTAAACGACGATGGAGTTACAGTGCAATTAATTTCACGAAATTAAAAGCTCCTCGCTGGCCCTGTGCCTTAAAAAAAAAAAACACATTTTCGCAACTCCGCAGCTTATTCCAGGCTTAATTCGTCATTATAGAACTTTGATGGTCGAGCAGAAATCATCGTGCAAGAAACTTCGAAGCACAACGTCAGGTGCACCACAGAAGATTTCGACATTTTCCCCTTCGCGATTATCGACGACAATTATCGCTGTAATTACACGCTACTGTCGAGGAATGATCTTTATTTACTCCCAGTGGCATTTTCCTCTCGACACGTTCATCTCTGTTTTGCATAATAACCCTATAAACAACATGGTCATCAAATGAACAAAAACTGCAGCAATCTTCCACACTTTAATCCTCCGCATCGCATTCTTCTATTTGCAATCGCGAACCTGAGGGACATCGATTGGAGTCTCTTTAATTGTTCCTCGATCCTCCTCGCCCTTGACATTACCCCCACCTCTCCACCTAAAAGAAGATCTCACCTGCTAATTGCATCCCGCACAATAAGAAATCCATCGCGATGCTATTAGCACCTGCGGGATGAAGCTCCGATCCTGTTCGATCATCGAGATCTTTGGGGGACCATAAACCCCCGATTTTTGCACGATCGCCCAGCGAAACGGTGTCTGGCATCGCCTCGCAGACAATGCAGAAGAAGGCACGTCGCGCATTCTCAGCCCACGTCCTCGGATACCGTATTACGTGCGTAATATCTAATGGACGTTTACGACGTTTAAAGGTGGCGCAAAGTGGGCTAATACGAGGTGCCATTTAGTCAGTTAAAGGTCTTTGAAGCGACGTCGTATCGGCGCTCTCCCGCTTGTGCAATAAATACATAATTTTATAGTCATTAAGCGATTGTCACTCCACTCGCGGCATGTCTGCCTGCGAGCAGTCACATTTCGTCCATCTGCCACCCAGCATCTCGTATCGTTTCACGGCGAGGTGCGACGGGGTTCGTGCCAGTCTAAAACACCGATCTATAGCTAACGTTAGAGCTCTAACGAGGCACCGTCGCTGGAAGAGGTTTAGAATACGCGTATCCCTAAGTGCTAAACAGGCCCCGATAATTAATCGCCGTTCGCGATCGAGTCAACTGAAAGGATCCGGCCCCAAGCTGTAATTCCTGCCCCCTGGCGGAGTTTCGATGGCTTGCTGCGACGAGGAGGTAACTCGGAGTGGGTGCACTCTCGGCCGCGAGCAGAGATACAATAAGTAATTGTCTGAAGCGTGGCTGATTGACAGAGGCACGAGGACGTGACGAGATTTCTTGGCCGCTGTAAGCCTGTCGGTACATAAAAGCGGCGATTTTTCTCCTTTCTGACCCCATTCCTGGGACGCTTCTGCCGCGGTGCAAAGAGCCAGTCGCACGTGCAGACCCGCCGCTGGAATGCGCCGAAGAACAAAGGGTGCAGCTGCCGCGAACTGGTGTTAACTCGATTGCCAGCGAATCAAATGGATTAATGGAATCACCGGAGAGTACTCCAGCACGCGCTGCACCGATCTGGAACCTCTCGCTGCGTGCAATAACGTCGAGGCAGTGATTCCTCCGAGGGAGACATACACGCATCTTTGATTCATGTAACTCTACTGCGCGGGGAGAGGTGGATAGCAGGGGACAAATATCGGTGGTACAGATGATTGGAAAAACTCCAATTTAGGATTCCCTTATTTCGTGTTAATGTTTATAGTACCTAGAAGGGAAGCTTTTATGTTTCAAATTATCCGCAGCAGCATTTTTTTGTTTCAAGTGGAACCAAAACGATTCTCTTTCCCCCTTCCTTTCGCAACTCGATTCGTTACAGTCTCCATTCTTGCCCCGCCACGAGGCATTAGCAATTTACCAACAGTAATCCGTCCCACGCGTGAAAACCAACAACGGGAAGCTTTAAAAAGGGATAAGCGAGCAGCGAGCGACGAGCGTGAAATCCCCCCCTCTCCTTCACAAGCCCGTTGAGCATCACAATGCGGAACGTCTCGCTCGTTCATTCGATCGCTTAAACGCGGCGAACAATGCCGCGCGAATCGCTAATAAATTACGCGTCCCGCGCGAAACGGACAAAAGGCCTGGCATTAAACCGCGGGACAGACCGGAAACGGCCGTCTGAACTTCGCTGTCCCGCCTTTGTTCTCCGCCCGCTAATGAGCGCCGACGCGGAGCGTAACATCGCAGCTCGGGATCGACCTTGAAGCGCGGCGTTATGCAACCGAGCCGCCTCGTGCGCGAAACGCAGAAGATTCGCGACGGGTGTGCATGGGTGTTCGTCTCAATCCAATTGCGCGATGATATTTTTGGACGCGGCTTAGGATTCATCCCTCCTCCAATAATGATAGGATTTACTTGATTATTTACCGGGTAACTCGGGGATAACTAAGTAATTCTCTGATGGCTGCCTGCTCTCTGAAAACTGGGCCATTCAGTTTAAGGGATTCGACGGATCGGATGGGAAATTAGTGGAGAAGAATTGAGAGGAGCTTGGAGGAACTGGGGCAGTGGTGGATTTAAAGAAAAATGGCCAAGGCGGCAAACGTCCCGAGGGGTACAAAGTTTTCGGAAAACTGAAGTCAAGCATCGTAGTGCTGAAGAAAGAAATTACAATGCGTAGATAAAATTATAGTTTTTTGTTAAGAAAGGTCCTGTGCAGGGGATGGGTATTTTGATTAGGCAGAGGTTTTAAGGTTTGAAGATAATTGGAAGCTTCTTTAGTAGGGTAAAAAGCACAAATTTCGTCCCCCATTTATATTTGACCCTGTAGACTCTACAGTGTAGAGGATGTATAAAATGTTATAATAAACTGGCATTTGGCATGAATTTTCTTTAAACGTTTCTCTATATCATGTTAATGCGAGATAATAAACAAAATGTGGAAACGTGCAAAATGTGAGATCTGAAAGAAGTGTTTTTAATTTCGTCCACCAAGGAAATGTTTGTAAAGCAGGATATAAATTGAAAAATTAATTTTGTTATTGATACAAGTGATCTTACAGTTTATGTGCGCAAGCAATAACGGCAAATAAACGTTCCCTTTTCGCATGGACTCCGTATTCCACTGTTTTCGTTTCGGCATCTACAAAACATTAAACATTTGTAATAAAATTGCTTGAAAACTGATAAAAGATAATTTACCCCTGCAACTGTTAATGTCGCAGCCCTTTTTATATCAAGTAACAAATTTGTAGAAAATCAATCTCAATTTCCTTTAGAGTTCCGGGACGAAATTCGGACATCTTTTGGGTACGAAATTTGGTACGCAATATTATATGCCCGAAAAAGTGCTACAACTTCGAATTAGAAATAATATTCATTTCTACGAGTAACGTGCTATCATACTGAAGTCTGTAAAAACTCACAGTGCTCAAAAATCTTCTTCACCTTCGCAAGCACACAAACACCTAACCTGTTACTTGCAAGTATTTCAGAATACTGACGTATAATAATGCAAAATTTACCACGAAATGACACTCAAAATTCAACCATAGAAAGCGAGAAAAGCAGGGGGACGAAATTAGGCGCGGGAACGAAATTTTGGCCATTCTGCAAAGCTTACGACCATTCTGTTTCGAAATTTGTGTTTTGAGTTAGTGTCTAATCGAATTAAGAAATTAGGAAGAAAGTGAACGAACATACCTATATTTGCATCCGATCAGAGGTACGTACCTATGCTCAACAGCCCGAGGATTATTGGGGATGTCTGATCACAGTAACGACAAAAACATGTTTTGCATGAGCCTGTCGTGGCGTAATTAGGTCGTCGCTGTGGGTGTACGAAAGCTCGTGATTGAGGTTAATACTCTTAAATCCCGCGTATTTATTTTTTTTCTTGCTGCCGCATCTTCGCTGATTCACGTGTGCAGAATGGACAGCATATCATCCCGATGACATCCCCACTGAATCCCATATCGTCGGTGATAGTGCAAAACCGCGTATGAGCAGTTTGTAAATACCGCGGATCTGCAGAAGTAGCAAGATTGAAATTTCGCGCCCACGGTTGCCAAACGCTGCTCCGCTTTTTTTAAAAGTCACACCGTTGATGTTAGTATTTATTACAAGGAGTGCTAAAACTGTCCTAAAAAATTTCAGTCAAAGAAATCCCTTAAAATGGCTAAAATATTAAGCTTTTTCTTCCTCCTGTAAAATCGGTAAAATACCGATCCGCGGTATTTACAAACTGCTCATACGCGGTTTTGCACTATCACCGACGATATCACGCCCAGTCTTTGATAACAATTCCCTCAACTCTACAGTCACTTCCACTGGACTGCCTGGAAAATCCCAAACATCATCGACTTCCTTCCGGTCCAGAGTTATTCTCGTCCACAGTCACAAACAGACCTTTCACTCTAACCCCACCCTCACGTCCCTGCTTTCCCATTTCACTGGGATATCTGGCACCGATCACTCATCCCTGTAATTAACGGTGGGTGGCTGAAAGCTCGCGATTAAGGCTAACACTTGCCACCGTGAATCCTCCTGCACTTTCTTCTCTGTTACGAATCGCTCGGTGCAAGGCCACGCGGCAGCGACAGAAGCATTGTCGCTGCAACAATGAACCGTTTACCGTTGCTGGTACCATTATGCCTGTACACCTACCGCAGGCATCATCTGCTGGTAAAGTCGTAAATAACATTTCACAATCCACGGGAGACGGACAGAGAAACGGCAGACGGGAAGAACTCTGTCATCCTGAGCTACACACTTCTTCCAGGAATTAAAGACATTCTTCAAAGCTCCCTTTCTCTATAGAGATGTTTCTTAAGCGAAAAAGAAACTTCATTCCACCGTTGTGTGTTTCAAATGTTCGATAGTTTAGGTGGGAGTAGAGATGGCCAAATTTGAAGCAGGCTTATCTTAATATCTCAATGAATTCGTACGGTCGCAGTCCCATCCCCAAGTGGTAAGAATCAATGAACACGGAGCCCGAGTATTTATCAGGACAACGCGGTGTGTTTGTCTTGCAATTAGAACGCGTTCCGCGAACACGAAATTGATGGCTGGCCTCGATCTGGGCGAACCGTAGACTTGTTGAAATTGCTCGTAACGTTGTCATAATTTATGATCTCGCTCAATTGTTGCGTATTGCGCAACCGCGCTGTCATCAGAAAGCTTCGTTAGTGGTGCGACATACCGTGGCACGCGAGAAAGGCAACTTTTTTCCGCGCGAAAACGGCCGGTCCGTGGCCAGAAGAGCTGAAACTAGAATTCCTTCGGCTGGACGTTCCTACGGCTGCTTTATGGCGTTTACACCGTAAATAACGCGCGTCGCACAGTCGTCGAAGTAACAAGACGCGCTGCTATTAATAATAGTCCGATACACGGCCACAGGGGGAGATTTACGAAGGTGGCGTGATTTATTTTGCTGAATATCTCGCTTCCACTTATCCGTTAGCCCAGCCGCAAGACTCGCCCCTTCTTGCTACGTTTCTTCTAGTTATACCGTTTCAAACCTGTAACTGTGAACGAGTGTTCGCAACGCTGTTGATCTTCGGACTGCTCGGAGCTCGCGGGAAGACGTAAATGTCGTTCTTCCGGGAAAAATACTTAATTCGATGGTGAGTCGAATTGGAGTGTCGTTTGTCAGGGTTTATTTGACTTGGTTCTTTTGATGGGGCTGCACGTGGGGCTGTAACTTTCGGCATTCTAAGTTTCTAGAAGCATGAATGAGTTAGAGATTCAATTTTCTTATTTTAATACAATTGCAACAGATAGAAAGTGGGCTCCTTCCCATACAGCACACTTCGTTGCAGCTGTATTGCAGAAACGTTGCTGCAATATTGTGTTGTTGCAGAATGCATTGCAATATTGTAGGAACGTTCCTGCAATATTGCCGTGCATTATTGGAGTGGCAATGATCTTACAATATTGCAGCAATATTGCAAGAACGTTGGCGTGCAATGTTCCAGTGGCAACGATCCTACAATATTTCGGCAACATTGCGCGCACATCGACGTGCAATGTTCCACTGGCAACGTTCCTACAATATTTCGGCAATATTGCGCGCACATCGACGTGCAATGTTCCACTGGCAACGTTCCTACAATATTTCGGCAATAGTGCGCGCAAATCGATGTACAATGTTTCAGTGGCAACGACCCAGCAAAATTGCCTACATATTGCCGTGCAATACTGTAGTGGAAATATTGTAGAAAAAGTACAGCAATATTCTGAAGCAACTATGACTTTGACGAAATTTGAAATATGACGTCGAGTAGATTCTACAGCATGTTTCATTTAACTGGATATGCTAGAATTTCTCGTTGGTCGTTGAAGATATGAAAAAAGTGTTATTGTGAGAATTGTTTGTACATGAATTTAAATTATAGAAGAGATTTGAAAATTAATTTAATTTGTTTAGATAGAGTAAATACTATATATTTTAATGTGTGAAATTATTATTATTATTATTATTATTATTATTATTAAACGTCTTTATTGCACAAACACGTATATACAATCGAGCAAGAGAATATACTCCTGCAATATTGCTAATGCGGACATAGGAGTGAACCTGCAACTTCCCTGCAATGATACGGTGCAACATTTTCAATCTCGCACCGCAATATTTCCAAGTTGCAGGATCATTGCCATAATTTTGCCGTTTCGTTGCAGAATCATTGCCGGAACGTTGCAGGACTACATGTTTGCAATGCTGCCGCAACATTGCAAAATACACACCTGCAATATTGCGAAGGCGGACGTATGACTGAACCTGCAACGTCTCTGCAATGTTATGGTGCAACATTGCAATCTTGCACCGCAATATTGCAGAGACGTTGCTGCAATGTTATGGTGCTGTGTGGGTTGGTGAATCAGTGATCCTTTCGAGTGTTTACCAGCACGCTAAATCCGCCATCTGTGCATCCTCCATTTAGATAATGGATCACCAAGATTTTCTTGGTAAATTGAGTGATCACATCTTCGACACCTGCCATTCGAATTCGCAGAATCCACTTCAAACATATATGTATATACCTACAAACCCCCCAAAACATGTACGCTGCATTCGGCCCTCATTAAAAGTCCGATCATCGGCCCGCACGCTTGTTTGTAACAATTAAGACACGTTCACGCATAAATATCAGCCGCTTCCGTCAGCCGAAACAGCCGACGTTTACGACAGGAATGTTTATGCGGGATATAAAGCTTGTACCGTTGCGCGCCTCTTACCAGCCACTCTTTCTTCCTTCCTCTCCCTCCTTCTTTCTCTCCATCGTAACGACGCTCGCAACCCCCTTCGCTGGAAAATTACATTCCCCTGCGACGGGAAGAATAAAGAAGCCGTCGTGCCAAGAATCGTCATCCTCGCTGCTCCATGAATTACGATTTCCCATAAAAAATCTCGATTCCCTTTGGCCCCACGCTCGTTTTCGCCGCCCTACATTCCACGGTGCTTGGAGATTTAGTGGCTCCTCGACTGTCGAATTCTTCGAGGATACGTGGCTCCTCTTTGGGGTTAATCAGATCGTAACTTTGTGAGTACAGAGTGGAAGGATGTCTTCAGAGAGCACACGCTATTAAGTTTTTCTGAATGAAACGAGGCTCGCTGGACGATCGTGATTCCTGTAATAAGGAAGATGACGGCTTATCAAGCGGAGGAAATTGTACAGCCAGAAAACGATCGAGGAAGTTATTGATCAAGGAAATTGTAGATTGAGATACTAGTATGATAATCGTTGATTAATTTGTGAAATGAATAGGGGAAGTGAATGATCAATTAGTTTCCTCGTGAATAGTAATACATGGTTTGCGGAGGCTCTACTATGATCTCCCGAGTCTCTAGCTTATTATACGCGGATCGGTAAACTGTTTATTAAAGTTGATTCATGGCGATGGGTTAAACTAGCTCAAGCGTGCTTCCATTGAAATGCTAATAAATTTACCACGGTTCTCGGCCGCCACGCCTCGGTGTATCGTCCTGTGAAAACGATCACGGTGCTCCCTTTCCTACGTGGGAACCTACAAAGTCTTCTTCATGACCCAAAAACCCGCGTTTAATAATCCAGGAACGGTAGCACTGTGGCGTGTCAATTCAAGTGTGAATGCATTAATGTCGATTCTAAATTCTATTCAGAGTCAAAGTTCCATTATTTACTATGAAAAATCGAGTGGCTATTAATAGCAAATCAAAGAAGACACCGTTTATCTAGTGCTGAGGTTTGCTAGAGCAAATTACTAGAAGAATTACAATCCTAGATCTCAGTAATCACCACTCGATCAACTTCCCATTGCTTCTAATCTCAGCTCTGCGTTAAGTTGGTTTCGGTGTACCGCGCGTCCTGCTCGAAGGACACCGTCCGCGATCAATTAAAAAGCCATCGTCTAAGCATAATGAGAGGAAGTGGCGGGACGTCTGTCGAGACTGGTGACTGTGTCAGGGGCGTATCGTGATCCAAGCTGCGCCCTGACCTTACGCACACCTCCGTTCGTCACGTTGGAATAATCGCGCGCGCCGAAGACGGTGGGTGTTCGTGTGTGTCTTCTACGCTTCAACGAGAATTGATGTTTCCGACGATTACACTCGAACACCCTTCTTCCTCGCTGGAAAACGGAAATCGCCCTGGCGGCTCTCAGCTCCGCTCGAATCCAAGCCCATGGGCCAACTTGCAGCTTCCAACTTGCGAAACTGAAGTGCGCAAAGATTTCAAGAGATTAATGCTACGATGACTGAATTCTGTGATAAAATCATTTCATTTAAAACACGTAAATATCAACTAAATGAGATCCCTGAACCGAATGGACGAAATCGATCGAGATACCCGCAGAATCGAAGCGGTGGCAGGAGTTATGGCGAGCCAAATTCCCCGCGACACTTCTGGGCACAGTTAACGCGACCCACGCGACGCGGTATTTATAATCCCTAGTAAAGTTCAATTAGCCGGAGGACTGCTGGAATCGTGGTTGGATCCCAGCTGGACCCACTCGGGCGTCCGTCCCGATCGAATATTCATGAGCACGAAATATAGCGCGAGTATGACAAATAGGCGACTAATTTCACGCCGCATACCGAAACCCACACGTGCACTTGCACGCTCTTTTCACGGTTTATCGGGGGCGACTGTGATCGTGACGGGAGAAGAATCGATGGCCTTAAGTGTCCTAGCCTCGTGGGTGCAGCTATTCTTCATCGTCGACCACCACGTTTTTCCATTTGATAAAAAGGTCACACTAATGTTGTGTAGATCGCCGTTATTAATGGTGATTTTTTTTACGACCGTCGACGAGGTACAGAGAGGAGGTTCGACGGTGGTAATTGCCAGGTAATTCGAGCCGAGGACTGTAATCAATTAAGAGAGCTCCTCGGCTCGATTTCGTAAGTGATTTACATGATCCGAACATTAAAGAGACAGAGCCGCGAATCGCTGGAGACGGACACGCCGATGAAGACGCTGCGTTAAAGGATAATTAATTTCAGCCGGTTGGGAACGTCTACCCTGGAAGACAAATTACTTCCGGGCCCCATTACTAGCCTGTGGACGCGAGTAACGCGCGTAAGAATAAACCAAGCGATCTCGAGGAAGATTGATCGCGCAAGGGACGATGGGACGGCAACAATAGGATGGATGGGAATTAAAGTTTACACGCTGTTGCTAAAAATAGGATTTACAAGTGACAAGAGGCTTTTTTTAGTACGATAAGCGTGCTTGATAAGGAGGAGGACTTGGTGACGAGTTTCAAACGGAAGTCGAACGTGATAGGAATAATTGCTTTGCGAATCTCTGGGGAATCCCTTGGTACTCACTTGGGTGGGTGTTGGAATTTTTTGGGGATTCGTATTAGGATGTTGTGGGATCTCTTTGCTAAATTTTGTGAAATCAGTTTTGAGATAGTGAGGAACCAATATGGAGATATTTTAATATTAGAATGTTTTCGGATACCTTTGAAAACATTGTGAAATTGGAAATATTTTGATATTGGGATGTTTGGGGATCCCTTGACGTAGAAATATTTCAGAGTCCCTTTAGAATTGATATCAATCAATTGTAATACTTCTTTTATTTATTTATTTAACAATATAAACGGGAAAATCCCATAGTTTACAAGATAGAAAATCCAATCGAACAACACAATCTAAAATTATCTTAAATTAAACTACTTTTTACGCGGTTATTTCTGCCGATTGTGGAATATTATTATTATTATTTTTATTATTAAACGTCTTTATTACTTAAGTAAAAGGCGAGGTGCAGCCAATGTGCTGTTACTATACCTGACCTTATTCTTCCTTATTATTAGAGATAATGATTCTTGAATATTTTCAAATATTATGCGAATATTTGGGTTCATTTTTTATGAAACTTATTCCAAACGTTTATAGAAATACGTATAAATATTTGTATTAAGAAAGTTTATTAATAAACTGAGTTATACAAAGTTTCCTTTGAAATTCCTCGCTGTACGAATACTTTTTACACTCACTATAGGACTCCTTTCAGTTCCTTTCGCAACAATTGGAAAAGTTTCTAAATTCCGTAGAGATTTTCTATCCCCCCATTCAAGGTGCCCATCACCTAGGTCCCAAAACACGATAGTTTATCACTGACTACAGAGAATCCTAGTCCCTCTTCCGAACACCTGATTCTTATTCATCATCCTTTTGTCCAGAGGCGGTGGAACCCCCACGAGGGCATTTAACTTACGAATTAATCAGCCAAAGGAACGACGTTCCGTTCCACGGCGTCACTCATTATTCTTCTTACGCAGTCGGATAAATTACGGCAGTTAATTACAAAGCCGGAGGACCCCGTGGCAAAGTGCGATCCACGAACAAACGAAACGCTCGTGTAATTTCATTTCACGAACCAGGCGGTGGGTAAAAGCCTCTGGCCTTCCCTTGCTACGCAATAATTCATGTAGTTTGCGGGAACACGAGGTTCCCTTTTTTTTTGTTGTCCGATTGTGAAAATAGGTAGGAACAAAGGGTCTCGAGGGGTTCATTAATTTCACGGTCCAGTCGAGGATGAAATTTTCACGTGGGAGAAAGACGTAACAGTTCCTCGTGCCATTTCCTACGTTTGTAAATTAGGAGTGTGAAATCATAAATTGTATTAACTCCGAGTAGTACTGTGCTCTACTATTTCCACTTCTTCCGCTTGAATTCCCATCGTTACTCCTGTAAATTAAAACTACGGAGAAAACTCGACGCTTCCAGTGACCATGCTCAGTCGCGTGGACCATTTTGAAGCGAAATGCCCTCAGTTTCGTCCACGAAATCATTCGTTATCTCACGCGAGTGGCCCTGAAACGATGTCAGCCGACCGGCGTGGCGAATTTTCTGGAAACTGGAGACTGGGGCAAGCAGGAACTGGGTCGCCGGCGAACCTCAGCCTCGCGATTCTTCGAAATCCGTCGCCGTATCTCTCGACTGGCAGCTCAGAAAAACCGCCGAGTAGCTTAGCCAGTCGCATCTTCTCGCCGCTAATTGCAGCCTTCCAGAGTCGGGAGGAAAAGGGAACACGCGATCTGCATGTTTCGCTTATCCTCCCTTTGTAATGATCCATCGGCGTCGCCCAGTCGCGGCGCGTGGGCTCCTCGATCGCGAGGTGATTCAGGTTAATTATGATTGCACGAAGGAAACGAGCGTGGAGAAAGAAAACGCGAAGGTCGCGAGTTTTCCACGAGCTTTCTGGATCTTCTCGTTCCTGCGATCGAACCTGCTAATAGCAAATAGGTTCTTCGTGTAATTAACACGTTCGCGGACGTGAATGCTATAGCATTCATTTTCATGACGATACAAAATGACATGAATGCAATAGCATTCAAATCTTAAAGTCAATTATTTTGAATTTAATTTTATATAACCTTAAGTTTTTGTAATTATTATACCTGTCAAGGTAATGACTATATAATGATTAAAATATGATAACTGACTACCCTTATAAAATGTGTTTAATCAAATTTCGGATATCACAACCAATTTAAAGTAAAATGACTGTCAATTGAGGGCTCGGATGCAATAAGGGGACTAGCGCTCGAAAATGGGAAAAATTATTGTCCAAACGCTAAGAAATATTGGAAAATTAAATGTTGTTAAACTGTATTTTAAAAAATATAGTGTTGTACAGCTCGTTCCGACACACATTTTTTCTATTTACAGTTCGTTTATCGAATCATTACTATTCGAGCTAAAAATTATAAACAAAAATTTTTTCATCGTCCAAAATCATTATTTTTTTAAACATAAATTGCGATAACTTGAGTAAATATTAAGGGATCGTTATGAGACTTGAAACATAAAACTCAGAAAATTCCAGCGAAGCCGTAAAATATATGCACAAAACCCTTATGTTAAAAAATGTGATAATATTTAATTAAAAAGTAATACTGGATATAACCTCAAATTGCCTCGATACTTTTTAACGGCGAACGTTGAAAAACATGGGTTATATCCAGTATTACTTTTTAATTAAATTTTATTACATTTTTTACCATAAGGGTTTTGTGCATATATTTTACGGCTTCGCTAGAATTTTCTGAGTTTTACGTTTCAAGTCTCATAACGATCCCTTAATATTTACTCAAGTTATCGCAATTTATGTTGAAAGAAATAATGATTTTGGACGATGAAAAATTTTTTGTTTATAAATTTAGCTCGAATAGTAATGATTCGATAAACGAACTGTAAATAGAAAAAATGTGTGTCGGGACGAGCTGTACAACACTATATTTTTTAAAATACAGTTTAACAACATTTAATTTTCCAATATTTCTTAGCGTTTGGACAATAATTTTTCCCATTTTCGAGCGCTAGTCCCCTTGTTGCATCCGAGCCCTCAATTTTTGCACCTCGCTGAAATTTCTACTGTCCGCGAACGTGTTAATGCACACTTGCATTGACAGACATTACTTGCTCGGACGATGCTAGCAACGCGGAGGAATATTCTTCTAAAAGCCCTTGACTCGCACCTGGAACTTTTAACTAAGAATTGTTTTTTAACAATCCTCAAGTTTTCACCGTTATCGCGGGAAACTAGCCAGATCGATTCATCCAGCGGTCGGTTGTGTCCATTAATGAACGAGAGCCGCATTAATAATCGCGGTACAACGGCCGTCTGGGCGGAGGGCCTAATCGAAAGCGCGGATGACTCACGCCTCGCGATTGTCGTGCGATGCACGCGTGACACGATTCCCTGTACTTGCTCGGAGAAACGAGGAAAGTCCCAGCT
This sequence comes from Andrena minutula, assembly GCA_929113495.1. Classification (NCBI taxonomy): domain Eukaryota; kingdom Metazoa; phylum Arthropoda; class Insecta; order Hymenoptera; family Andrenidae; genus Andrena; species Andrena minutula. The sequence continues at coordinate 38,821,814 of OV815996.1, read as the reverse complement.
TCGTTACTTGGAATCCCCCATAGATTGGCAGTCCACGCAAGAGAAAGAAAACTGACTCTGGCTAGTGCGCTGGCGAGACGTGTTCGCGATGAATCTGTCCTCGGCAGTGCGTCGAAGGGAAACAAACATTGAAAGAACAGCGAGACTCTGTTCTTCCCGGAACTTACTTGTTAGATCATCGCGTGACATAAGTTGTGTGAAGAAAAGTAGGGAATTTGGAGATTGGATTCTGTTATGTTTTGAGGGGTAAAGGGATAGTGGAAGGTTGCTTTAGAAATTACTCGAGATAATTCGTAATATAAAATTTGATTTTCGTGGGTGGAATTTCCAAGGATCTTGTGCCTTTTCTGGTGGAAGACCGGGGCGACATTTTCACAGGTGTTCGAACAGGTCCGCTTTCGTAGTTCTCAGAATCGAGCTTGTTCCACTTACGATCCCGTTCCGCTGCCAGGAAACCGCGGTAAATCGTCGCTTTAGCTTCTAAATATTTTATACCGGCATTAAAAGCACGGCTGGCCAGTCGCGTAAATCGTTGACGCAGAAGATCGACAGAATTGGGTGGACTCGTCGCGAGACTCGCGGAGCTGTCTTCATTCCCTGGATCAAAGGATATCGCGGTGCCAGTCAGCTTTCGTGGCGCGACGTAAGCGTTTCATTCGTCTTTTTGAAGCCCATCGAGCAGTGACAGGGATGCCACCTCGTTTCTAATCTACTGGTCTGAGGAGGAAAATGACCTGAAGATTGAAAGAGAGCCGGAAGATCTCCTCGTAGCCCCTTTAGAGTGTGGAAAGTTGGTATCGCTCTGTTGCTTTTAAAAATTTCTTAAGGGTCATTCCTGTAATCACGCCGCAAAATTCGGCAATAAGCAGGTTTTTTTTCTCAGTGAATACAATGAATAACAATGTCAAACTTTTTTTCTTTTATTAAGCTAGTTATAATGTATATGGAACAATTTTTTAAATACACTTTTAATTGTGTTTTTCTGTTATCTCGAGGTAAAAGTCGCGATTTTGAAATGTCGGCGGGAGTGATTTCAGCTCACAGACTCATCTAAAAAAAAACAAGTACCGCTATCGTAGGTAGGTGCCAGAATTAGCCACGTAAGTCAAAATTTAACAAAATTGTCGGCATTCAAATTTCAAGTCTCGAAAGTTTCCATTTTTGCTTGAAGTTTGAATGCGTGCAATTTTGTTAAATTTTTACTTATGTGGCTAATTCTGGCACGTGAGCTGAAATCACTCTCGCCGACTTTTCAAAGACGCAATTTTTACCTCTAGATAACATTGAAAAAACATAATTACAGTGTATTTAAAAAATTACTCCGTATATATAATAATTATTCATTGTAGTTATTCATTGTATTCACTGAGAAAAAAACCTGAATGTTGTCCAATTTTGCGGTAATTACAGGTATGACCCCTTAATTTGTAAAAGATGAACATCTCAAATTTCTTCCTTGAGTTAAATCTCAACTTTTACATTTGAAATTAAAGCTTCCTATAAGCACGAGTTTCACCTTCGAAGTTACATTGTTCTCACTTCAAATTCGTAGAATTTGTATCAATTCATTATTCTAATAATACTCGAGTTGACTCATTCCGTCAGAAGTTCTATTGCAAGCAGAGCCCATTTAAAAGAATCAATATCCAGATGAGCGACGCTTCTCGGAAAGGGACTTTTTCTCGTCGGGGCGCACGTTTTCCAGAAACTTGTCACGGGGCGAGATAAATGTGCAGGTAATCCGGCTGCACCTTCCTCCGCCGCGGAGCAGCGGCATTAATAATGAATCACATCGCGATTTCGCCAAGTTTTACGATGGGGATCGTCGTGCAGTGGGCGGCCGTCGAAGGTCTGCCAGCCGGCCTGGTGTCGCGAAATCGATTCGATTTTTCCGTCGCGAGCGGAATTAATATCCGCCGCGTCCCCGGGAACGTGACGTTAATTGCAACAGCCGACAGAGTGGCTCGGCTACGCGCGTAGAATCGGAGCAGAATCGTGATCGACATTCGCTTTGTTCCCTCCACTCTTCGGCTCTCTACAACCTGCTGAATGAAACTTGCGATTTGAGTGGCGTGCTTCGAGACACTTAGGGGAAGGTGGGGCAAGACGGGGTAGTTAAGGTTTGATGATGAATAAAACACAGGTTTTCTTAATCAACTAATCAATTTTGTGCCTGAACTATTCTTTGATAATAAGTCTTTCAGTTTGACTATCAATCAACCGATTATTTAATGGTTTTAATAGAATAATTAAAAAAATTCAGAAAAAGTCCTTTCACCCCATCTTGCCCCACCCCCTGGGGCAAGATGGGGTACCAATTCAAAAACGATATAAATAAAGTAAATATATATATATATATATATAGTATTTATTTAATACGCTGACAGAATAAGCACGTATGTATATCATCATCATCTTCATCGTCTACACTAGCGCAGGACAAATGGGACCATTTGCTATATCGTTATCCCAATGGGACCATATATAGGAATACATACTTGGCATCTTATCCACCCTTCTACAGATTCTAAATAGAGCCCATCACAATATAAACATGGAGGATTTTCGTCTTCCTTGGTGTTTTCTTCTGACCCTGATGAAGAGTTTGTCATTTGGGCATGATGGGGTATCTCTCATTATCAGTACCCCATCATGCCCCTTCTCGTTTTACTACATTCATATGAACACTGCCCGAAACATTATTCATAAAAGTATAAAACAACATACGTACCTTGTAGCCAGTTAAATTGTGCTTCATACACATATAAATACACCGATGATCGTTTACAGTATCGTGTCACTGTCACGGGTGCAACAAAGAAGGAAATACGGAAGAAATTCCATGAAATTACAAATAGTGGTGTAATTTTGTTACGCGTCACGGTGTTTCATTGGCTGTCAGTACAGTAACTGCGCCGGTAACCACACGTCTAACGCGCATGCGCAAAGTTCGTCCGTGCGTTTGAATCCTGAGATGGGGTACCCCGTCTTGCCCCCCACCCCGTCTTGCCCCACCTTCCCCTATACGTATTGTAAACTTGAAGTGTCCATATTCAGCGGAGGCCAGAGTCTAGGTGCAGATAAGAATTACAACAGAAGAAGGTGCTTCTACTCTACAGCACTCTGATTCTTTTATATCTACTTTGGTCACTATCATTAATGGTTCTTTTGCGTTTGCTTCTTGCCTTTGTTTCTTTTAGTTACTTCTATTTGTACTTCCTATTTATATAATATTCTCTCTATGCTTGCGTGACTGTGGCTTGTACTTTTTATAACAAAGGGTTTATCCCGTTGAAATATATATATATTATTACTATTATTATTATAGCACTCAGTTCAGAAACTTTGCAAAGAAATGGACCAACTGAGGAAAGCAGGATCTTCGAAACGTTTCCCATTTGCAACCCCTTCAAACTTTATTAACTCCACCCAATTTTCCACCTCCACTTTCTCCCCTCCCACAGCAAGCTCCCTTAATCCCCGAGCACCCATGAATCTCCCATTACTGAAAGCTAAAAGCGCCGCGACGTAGAGATACTGGAGCAGCCCATCAGTGCGCCGCGGCGGCTCACAGCGAGACAGGGTTGACCCCGCGGAAAAAAGCGGAAACCAGAGGAGGCTGGAGCGCGTTACGCAAGAAAACGCGCTTTCACGAGCCGCGATAAGCGTCACTTTAGCGTCAGTGGTGTCCTTTTGTCCAGCCGACGGCGGAATTGCTCTCTGTCCTGCGCGTTTCTTGCCGCGTTCTCGCCCGCGGTGACCAGAGTCTCTCGTTCCCCTTAATGACCGATGCAAATACACATCATTAGGCCTCGTTGGGCTCGTTTCGCCACTATTTGTCTTTATATCCGCGGCATCGGCGGGGCTCTCGTGTCCTCTTTGCATTAAGCCGATGGCGACGTGTCTGAGAAGGATTTCTTTTCGCGTCGGGCCGCTTTCCCGCGTCCCTCGAACACACTGACTAGGTTCATAACTGGAATCTGGGGGAAGCGAGAATATTCTTTACGATTCTTTGCGGAACCAGAGTTCTCGATGAAGATGTATTAACGTAGGTACTTTCGAGCGATCATCTAAGATGAATGGTTCCACAGAGAAATTCCTTGCTCCGTCCCCGCCGCTCTGATAAGGCGGAGCGGTCGTCGCGACGTGGTAATTATCTCATCGCGAAAGGACGCGGTGGTCACGCGCCGGTCGGCCTTAATTAGAGCGCAGAGTTTTCTTTCGCGCACCGCGCTAAATTCGTGCCCATAAACACCAATCAGCGGATCGCCAGATTAGGCTCTCAGTCATCGTTTTCCACGATGACGCGCGCGATTCAGACGAAGCATCCAGCCGCCCTTTCCGAGCCTCTGGTCCTAGCCCTGGCAAGACGAAAGTAAACCGTCTAGGCGACGTCCTAATCATCTCGCGTTCGCGGCTATCGTTAACCTCTGAATTGAAGCGACAGACACCGTCCTCGCTCGTTTTGTTTCAATGATCGTGGAGGCAGAGACGCATTTTCCGCACACCTTCACCCTCTTGCAACTGGGAGAGCATCTGTATCCATCTCGGCAAATGGACTTCAACAACGCCGCGTTGCGAAATTGTCTCTCTGTTTTTCCTCGTTCCCATCGGAAGCACGCATTTCACCCGCATTTTTTAAATGCCTCGTGGGTCTGCGCGTGGAAGCGTGACCCCGATCGAGTAAAGCTGAAAATGGAAACAGACGACGGAAGGATATTTGCAGGCGCGTGTTCGAACCGAGTGCTGAGTAGTCGAAACCACGCGGAATTTGCAGCACCGCGGAAACCGCGCTGAGTTCAAGCGAGTTCGTTCCTCGCCGCTGATCGAGACGAAATTCGAGAGTCGACGTTGTTACTACGAAATCGGAAGTGTGTTTCACTACTCTTTCGTAACGTAGGAATCGTTGAACCTGATCGATCATAACAAATGAGGCTCGCGGAGGCAATGAGGTACAGAGAATTGTTCAATGGAATCGTTTATTGAATTGATTCATTTATTTGTTCACGAGGTACACGACGGAGAAGATTAAAAGGCGCGGCAGTGGTCAGACGATCTCGGGCAGACTAATTATCGCGGCTAGACGCGAATTAGGGCCGTAAGTCTGTACGAGGGAGGACCGTCGTAATGACGGGACGGGAGGGGATCGTCGGCGACGTTATCGTCGGCCTCGATCTCTCCGCTCTTCTCTCCTTACGTCCGCAGGATGCGAGAAACACGCCGCGGTCTCTCCTTTTGCGCGGCCCGAGATGCATCTAGCGGCGTTTAAAACGTGGCCAGCGTCGTCGTCGGCGCTGGAAATACGCCCCAAGAAGCGCACCGTCGTGGGGAATGGGAGCTGGGAAGGTGGGACGAGCGAGGAGGAACCGTGTCGCGATTAATCGTCGGTGCGAATCGATTCCCGTCTTCCTTTCCTGCGTGTGAAAATAATCAACCGCTTGGCGTCTTCGTCGCGAATTTCTGACCTACTGGACTCGATCGACTGTGGGAATTGCGGGGATTGTGGGAAATTGGAATGTTTGCTGGACACTTGATCTCGTGGTGTTAGTTGTTACTGCAAGGGAATTTAAATCTTGATAGCTGTGGAACTGATCGGTGGAATTCTTAGGCTTATCTCGGACAAGACACTGCAGATGGTCGGGACTTAAAAGGGTTAATTTCAGTCAGTGTCTGGTTTCAAAAGGGCAGTCGGTGGAGGCGCAGGATAGGATGTAGAAATCAGTGCTATTGAATATTAATTCATCTTTGGTATATAATTTGATTTGCCCAACATTTGATTAGTCTGCAAAAACCAGATTCATTTACATCATTTACAAACTATACAAACCTAGAGACACTATAATAAGGGGCCGTCCTTAAATTACGTAAGAGTAATTTTGGCTATTTCTTACCCCCTCCCTCCCCCAGGATAAGAATTCGTAAGATTTAATATTGCAACCCCCATCTTACGTAATATTTTTTACATTGAATTTTTTTCAGTTATTAAAATTCTTTTAAAGGTTTATATAATTCAGTTAACTCGATTTCGGGAAATTTAAACTGAAACAACTTTTCTGGAACATTAATGATAGAATTTGTATTTATTGAAAATTAGGTTAAAAAATATTACGTAACAGGCTATCTGACTCCTCCATCCCCCTTGTAAGAAAACGTAAGAAATTCGCGACCCCCTCCCCCCCCCCCAAAAAAGCCTTACGTAATTTAAGGACAACCCCTAAGAGTCTGGACACGAGAAGGCCACTTTTTCATTGGTCCGCCATGTTTGATCGAAATCACACGAGAGAGAAAGAGATACACGCCATTTCACTCTTAACAACTTTTACGTTTATGGCAGTATTTTACTATCTATTAATCTGAAAATGTGCATCGGGGTTTTTGATTGGCCCGTCATTTCTCATCTATTCCCGCTGATTTTTAAATCTGTCCATTATACCAAGATAATGAAGATATAAAGTAAAAAACTAAACCGTGTGTTCGATTTGATATATATTTTTTTATTATACTTATTTAAATGCGCAATGCATTTCCGCCATAAACGTCAAGAGTGAAATGGTGTATATCTGTTTCTCTCTCGTGGGATTTCGATCAAACATGGCGGACTGTCACTCGTGTCCAGACTCTTATTATAGTGTCTCTATACAAACCCCACGAACACTCTTGAAATTGGCCCCGAATGTCTCCTCGGATTCAGCTGAAAGAGGTTAAATATTTTTCCAACGTGCACCGGTAACGTAACGGCTGAAAACTGGCTAGACCCGGCAGACGAGAGCCGACCACCCTCCAGGTCGAGGTAGAGACAGAGGAGGACTGGAAGCACCTGCTAAGTCGAAAAGGTCTGATCCTGGCGGACGTGTACTCCGAGTGGTGTGGCCCTTGCATCGCCATGGTCAGCACCCTGAAGAAAATCAAGATGGAGTTCGGCGGCGACGCGATCAATTACGCGATCGTGAAGAACGACCACATCGCTGACCTCGAGCGGTTCCGCGGCAGGAGCGAGCCCGTGTGGATGTTCCTGCAGGACGGCAAGATGGTGAATCTAATGATCGGCGCGCACTGTCCCAACCTGAGGAAGCTGCTGCTCCAGGAGATCAAGAGGGTCCAGCAGAACGACGAGCCAGTGATGCTCTTAGACCCGAGCACTCGCACCCCCGAGGAGGAGGTTCAGTGGCAGAAGCAGGAAGCCATCAGGTACGCGCAGAGATGGAATCTTTCTGAGACAGCAGAGAATTACAAGCCAGCTTCTAATTGCAAGCGGTTTCGTCCACTGACTCCTAGCCAGATCTTGATATATTTTGTTGCATAAAACCCTATTTCGAGCGAGGCTGAACAAAGTCTCCGCCGAATTTCACGTTGCAAAATCCTTAAACAAGAAAAGCAAAAGAGGAGAGGGAGCGTGCCAAAGCTGAGGCCGAGAAGAGAGAGAGCTACGAGGCGTTCCTGGCACAGATGAAATTCGAGCTATCCGAGGCGACAGCCCTCATCTTCTATCCCTGGGTGTTCAAGAACGAGGACGGCAAGCCCAGGGACACGTTCCAGAGCCCGCCGTACATGGAGCTGGTGAACACGCTGTTCAAGCAGAACTTCGACATACAGGAGGAGCACCGACTGTACTTCACCGAGGAGCTGATCGAGAAGACGTTCGTCGAGAGCAACGTGCCCATCACGAAGGAGCTGATCGCAGGTGCAGCGTAGAATGCGTAGAACTCTTCACGCTTCTCTAGACTCCTTCGCACCCTTTCACCGGCTTTCCTCGCGCTCGAAATCCTCAGGATTAACCGATGGGAGGACCATGGCGATGAGATTGAAAGGCAGACGACCTCACGAAGATTGGCCAGTCCCGTATCCACACGAGTGCCCCAAAGGGACGAAAAGGTGCCCGACGCGGGCGATCAACGATGTCGAGAATTATCTCAAGCATCTGATTACCAGCAAGGAACCACTGCTCCAAGGCACCGTCGTGCGCCCTATGGAAGCGTCTTACATGGAGACCCACGTGCACGTCCACGAACCTGACCCTGAGAACCCGGAAGACTTTGCTCGAGTGGACCCTGCCGTTTGGGTTCCTCCTCATGTACACTCTTTTACATGATACTCTAAATACTCTGCTCTACCTTTTCGATATTCCATTCCATGCTAATAATCACTCAGGCCAGAAGCAAGGTGCACGTTTACACGACCCTCTTCCCAAATTACATGGAGATGGTGCACCCCTACGAGGAGCCAGTACCTCCACCACCCCTCTGCGCCTTCAAGTTCCCTGCCCAGAAATTCACAGAGGTTCGCGACGCCTGCGCCAACTTCCCCGACGCCGTCGAATATTTCGGCGCGTTCGAGTTCGACCAGCCGCACGTCGCCGGGCGAATCACTTCCATCCCAGAAGATTTCGAGAAAAAGGTTTGCCAACCGCTCTGTACACTCTTCGAACAGTTCAAAGAGCAACGCTGGGTAAACGGAGGGTGTGGATGAAGGTTAGGTACAAAACTGGCGGCGAGGTGTTCGTGGTGATCCTGCGGAGGGTCAACGAGGACGCGTTCCTCTCGTTCGCGAGCATCGGGCCCTACTTCGTCACCGAGGATAACGACGAAGCTGAGGCGATGATAGACGAGTACTTCCCCGAGGGGGCTGAGGATGTGCAGTTGGAAGACGTGGTGGAGGAGGAGGAGGATGTGGAGGAGGAGGAGGAAGTCGAGGAGGAGGAGGAGCTGGAAGTGAAAGACGACGAGGAAATAGTGGACCCGGACGCCATCTATAGTTTCTTGTGAAGCCTGTTTTAAATATTGCCCCTGTGCTTTGTCTTTCCTGGGAAGACAGAGTTTAGCTGTCCTCTGTTGAATATAACTCCATTCGTTTCAGTGGCTGCTCTTACTTAGCCGAATCTATAGTCTTCTAGATTCTGCTGAACCCTGAACTTAAAGCTGCTCTTCCAAGTAGAATATTCCATCCTCCTCTTCTGATGCGTTGAGAATATCCGTCGTCTTCGTGGCCGACACAGGCCCGTGACTCGCGTTCCGAATAATCGGACCGCACGAACCATTCCGTTCTTCGAAATGCCATTCTTCGCGCGTTTTGGCAGAGCCAGATCACACTTGAATACTCGCTGTCGTTGGCAATGCGTTTGCGTAACTCTGGCAGGACTCCAGCCGGCGACTGAGGCTCTAGAGGCTCCGTTACGCACCTGTCCAACTGCCAATTTTGTTCCTTTTTTATCGGCTCCGACCAGAGGGAAACGCGTGTGCCAAGCGTGATTCAAAACAAAGTGTTCTTCTCGAGCGCGATGTACTACTGTTCTACTCTCCTCGCGGAGAAATGGGCCGTCATCCCTCACGGCACTTGTGGTTCCGCGGATATTTCTGCTCTACGTGCTGGCACTCGCGCGGTGAACATTTAAACATTGCATACTTCTCTCGCCGCTAGGTGGAAATTTATTACATCAATTTTACACCTCGTCGTCGTTAATGAATTCACTTGAAATACGAGCGTGATTCTAAGGTCGGCTTGAGAAGAGTTTAGCAGAAAATCGGCAGCGAGAGGAGCAAAGCAATTGAATCGCTGATCGAATTAACGAGGTAATTTGTCACGCGACCGACGCGAGCTCTCCTCGAGAAAGTCCCTTCCCGTTCGTGGTGACTAAATTTCGCCAACCGATCCGAACAATTGAACCATTAACCGCCAGGAGGACGTTAGTCACGCAGCCACTAAATCTCCCCGCTAAATCAGCCATCTCGATTTATATTTTCGGAGCGGCCCGCCTCGACTGCGCGCGACTTGGGAATAAGTGCTCGCTGATTGCGAACTCTTTCTGGGATAAAATCAAAGAAGGCAGAGTAGAATTTATCGACGAGTGACTGCGTTAATCTACGTTAATTAGAAATTACCTAAAATCAACATTTGCGAATCTTCAAAATTCTTTAAATTCAAAATAATCACAATCGAGGGCATCCTTCTAAAAAATTTCTTTCCCAGTAGATTTCTATGCTACAACGATTACCAACGCAGTAGACAAACTCATGAAATATTTATCCCTCGTCTTAACAATCTTGAAGATTAGCTACTATAAGGCGATTCCTCTTTTTCTCCGCCGTTTTCATCCAACCACGGCACGGTAGCGCCAGAGGCGGTCAATTGCTCGAACATCTGTAATTATTGCACAAGCATTACATAAGCAAACACTTGGATCGGGGGCGAGTGTGGGGGGCAGAGGGAAAAAAGGCGCAAATTACAGTTACGCGGGGCAATTCGCGTCCATCGCGCACCATTACCAGCCATTAACGAACGTTTCGTCTTCTTTCATCTTTGTCCGCGCCATTTCCGCCGACGCAACGATCAAGATCGTTTTTCCCGGACGCGCGAAAACGACCGCCAAACGCATGGGCGGGGACGACGATAGCGATCTCCGTAATCGATCGTTTCGAGCGGTCAATTGCAAATCGCGAGGCGCAAATCCTTGATGCAACTTGGAATTCCAGGAAACCATGAATTCAGCCCATGGTAACCATTTTACTCTCTGCTCTTCCAGGAAGGATCAGTCGCAGAGTAACATGTCCTATTTTTAATCGAAACACATACTTAGAAAATAGAAATTCAATCAAGTCTAATTCGACGATTATTAATTCGGAAAAATAGCAACGTCTGTACGTGGATCAAAAAGCTCCTCGCGAAATTCGCGTTTGACGAAGCGAATCTGTGAAAGTTGGTGGCCGAGAGGTCGATCGCGCGCCGAAAGGTTCAGTCAGCGAAGAAAGGCTCGTGCAGTCCGCGCGAGAAGATAAATTTACACGCGACTCCGCGTCGCCGATGCCTGTTCACCGCGTTACCCTCGTTTCTTTTCCTTTCTGCGATTCTGCTTCCACCGAGCAGTCGTTTTCTTTTCGCGTGGTTCGCAAATAGGAACCCTCCACCGGGCTCCATCATCGTGCTCCGGCGAAATTAATGGCGTCGGGACACGGTGGAACCGCGATTCGCCGACGCCTGTTCCTGATTTACAATGTCAAAGTTCACAACGGGCTGGCGAAAAGGGCGGCCTGAAAACGGAGACTTCTTGCTCCCAGTCGTTCGTGCATCAGATTTGTTTCTCCTTTGGAAGGTACTCGGTTTGGTAATTTCTTGAGTGCCATGAATCATTTACAATGGCAGTGATTACGCTCCCAATAAAGCTTTGGGTGGATAATGATTCTCTTGATTGTTGAAACTCATTACTCTGTCGCACGCGGAGTGCTGAGACAATTTTCAATAAAAAAATGATGACAGATTTGCGAAGACATGATGCTCGTTTCTGGAATATGTAGTATTATTCGCAAGGAAGGAGTGTGTTAAATAACGAGTGCCTTCGAGAAAAACACTACGTGGCTGCTTCTAAGATGCACGTGACACAGCTGCTTTTTCTAATTACCATCATCAATATAACAGAAACGGAGTTTTTTGGTTCGGGGAAGTGGATTTTTGAGGCAGAAACGAGCTGAACTGGACTTGTTACCGCGAACAAGATCAGCCTCGTTTTCGTACTACTTTGTTTCACGGAAACGCGCGTCGAGGAAATTTCTTGCGCAGTCCTCTGTTTCCCTCTAATGTACCGATCGCTTCCGGTTAACTTGACCCACCGGTCATGAGTCAACTTACTATGAAAAGAAACATTAGGCGACGTGCTTCCAAGCGTCTACGAGAAACAAACCGCGAGCGCTGCTTCTCTGTTTTTATTACTGAAATTCGGGAGAACCACTAATACTCTTGTAGCTTGGTACTTGGAAGTATAAGCTTGAAACTTCTGAATTCAAGAAAAAGTTAGAGGTAGGGTAACTCGGGGTAATATGCCACCGCTGTACCATGCCACTTCTTAATAAGTTTTTAAATATTGCACAGATGCCTGAGACGACAATAGAATTTGGCTTTTATCTTCTTTTATTTTCAGTAAATTCTGGTAAGTTATACAAATATCGTCTTGACCTAATTTCGCGCTGTAACTAGAATGCAGAGTAACTAGAGTGCATTTGTGTGAACAGTTCTACAAAAAAATCAATGTATAGATTATAATAAAGTATACTAACAAACGAATTTTATAACCTCTCGCACATCCGTTAAAACTTTGGGGAGAGTTTTTCAATCCTTCTTCTTATGGCCGTGTGGAATAATATGCCACAAACTCATATCTTTATAACTCTTTCTATTTAATGCCATCGCGTTGTTTTTTTTTTGAACTTCAAACTGTGCTGCTTGGTTAGACAAAAGTTTAAAGGAAGCCATTCGAATGGTAAAGGAGGCTCGTACTACAATATAGAATATATTTTGAGAATGTAGATGTTTCTTATGACGATTTGACTGATGCAGAAAATGACAACTACTGTGCAATATGTAAACTATATTATTACGATAAAAAAAGACATAAATCAGACTGGGTAAAAAGCACTTGTTGCAAAAAGTGGGTCCATGAAGACTGCGTAGAGATTGGGGACTGTTTAGTTTGTAAGAAACAGCTATTTTTTAAAATATATTTTATGTTTCATTGAGTTCAAGTATTTGTTATTAGTTACTAATAGCTTGAATAGTTTAAAATATTGTTGATTCTCAAAAATTTGAGTAAGTAGTTCGTATTTCATAGCTTGTGGCATATTTACCCACCACTTGGGTAATATGTCACCTTCGAGGACTTTTGTATTTGTATGCTTCTCATTGAACAATAAAACTTACATATCTCTACTTATTATTCAATGTACAGAATTAGTTACACTTTCGTATGGTTTTATCCTTTTCCCTGTATCTACTTATACTTGCGAGATATCGCGTTTCAAAGTTAACTGTGGCATATTACCCCGATTTACCCTATAGTAGACTAATATGATAGTCCCCTTGTGCCCCGTCTTCCAAAAAAATTATGATTTTATCCAAACAGTATTTTCTTTCTGTTTCCTACAATTTCCATACCACACGCTTAGAAAATTTATTTGCAATTTCTCCTTAAATCCGCCACTGCTCAATAATCTCTAAATTAACAAACGTCGAACATGAAATTCACCCAACCCCTTCAGGCTTCCTTCCACGAAGCAGCTTCTGCTCCATTTCCGCAATCCTTCACGGAAGATCAACCTCATCGAGGTTGTGACAATTTTGGTGCTGGTAATCGCCGATCCTTGACCCCTGCGAATGCGTCTACTCCATCTGTGCACCATTCTACTCAGAATGTGGGGATTTCCCGTGCCACCGGCGCCATCGCTGTGGCGTCCGAGAAAGGATTCGTCGAAACTCGACGCGGTGCGTTCTCGTTTAACGCAAAAAGCTCGGAGAATCACAGCTACGATGATCCAGATTCTAAACATCCTTCTGGGGGAATTCCTGTATTCTCGATGAGTGGATCTCCAAAGCTCGAAAGCTGGAGAACGCAGAATATACAACACAAATCTCAACATTGAATCCGTCGAGTACGATTGCAAATAGAAAGCGCGTTCTCGGCGGCGTTTTAGGGCCTCGAAGGCCCTCGAGTTCTACCAACGTTCGTTTGCATTCCTCGGCGCACTTGTCACTGGGAAATTCCAGGTTTGCCGGTGGAACTCGTGGCTAATCGTCGAGGGAGAATCAACAGAGCCAGAATCGCTGACGGCAAGGTGACGACGCGAGTTTCTATTGCGCCGCGATTCCGTAACGAGATGGAAAATATTCATAGGCGAAGCCCTTTTTTCTGCCGCCGATTAGTAGCATCCAGAGCCGTTCTCATGGTAATTTTTGTAATTGGGTGCCTGCAGCTCTCGCGCGGCAAGCGTGTCTTTCCTTTGATAGCATTCTGATTTCTTTGTTCAACGATTCTAGGTATACATCTCTAAAAAAAAACATTTTCTGTGCGACAATTTTATGACGCTTTGGCGGCACGTTTCCGTAGTTTTCGCAATTTTTGGCCCGACGTGACGCGATTGAATAATTACCCGCGCGCGAGCAGAGTGTAACAGAAACGTTGCTGCTGAAATCTGCAGCATATTTATGCACTCTGTAGCAACATAGTTGAATTTATGCATCCGCCGAAGCACAGCCCTCCGCGGCGTCTGCCAAATCCCACGCCGACGCGCAGCCGACCTGCAAGGTGTTAAACATCAAATATTGAAGCGTTTTAGAATTCACCTTGTTTGGCTTGGCCCAACAGGCAACGCGGTGTACGCGATTTTAGGCAAATTAGCACGTCTTGCAGTCGTGAGTTTTTAAAAAGAATACCAAAAGCCTGCCTCTGACTCGCTTTAAACCTGTAAACACAGACGACTGCGCCGTCCTTTTATTCATTTTCCACGATACGGACACCACGCCTCCACTCGCAATACAAGCGAAATGTTTCGAAATATTTATTTCTTCCGCTAGCTTCTGAGAAAAATAAATGAATTTAAAGAAAAGGAGGGATCCTATTCGTGGCGTCAGTTACTGGCCGCTCGAGCTGTGCAATTCGCGTTTACCCAGCCTCCGTACCCTACCACCAGGCTTTTCGCATGTCGTCTCGTCTCAACAGTCTCCAATGATCGCCACTCTATCCCTTCTCGTAGCTGGTTCGCATCCCGCTAGACACAGCCCTCCGGGTTCGAAGGTCAGGGCGATAACGCCGCGCGAACGTACGCGCCACCACTTTCGTATCTGCGCGCCGAGCCGCCGCGCTGCCGCGCTGTCGTCCTATTGGCCGAGCTGGCCAGCAGTGGGGCGGCTATATAGCGCGCGACGCGCTGCGTCGTCGCCAGTCTTCGCGCGTACCTTGAATCACTTGCGCGCGATCTTGCGTCCCTCGCAGAGCTGTTTCAGCATCTCCGAAATCGTTCGCTTCGAGTCCATTGCTTGTGCGTACAGTGGTTGAACGAGGGTGTGCACGGTTTCGTTGCTCCCGTTGGGGACAGTCGCGGTGAAGGTTTTCTGCTTCGCTCGAATATGTGAGAGGAAGAGGCAGTGGGTCGATAAAGAAAACAAAGGGAAAAGTTGTTGGCAACGATCGGACGATTCTGTGGACTGTTCGAATGAGTGAAAGAGCGTCGAGGCTGGCACGAAGCGAAGGGTTGCGTGCCGATTGAACGGCAAGATAACGTTGAGACACCGATCGAACGAGGGAACAGGCTTCGGGTGCTGCCATGACAATGGTCGTCAACAAGATCAACATGTCGTCGTACTCCGCCCCGCGACGTACCTTCTTCTCGGGCCTGCATACAAAGGTAAACACACTTGCTGCGCTACTCAAACAAAAATATTAGACACTCTAACCATTCGACGATTGCTTCTCCCGGTGGTTACGCTCCTCGCCATTAGATACTTACTAAGCCATGGAACAACAACACGAAGAGAAATGATTATAAAAAATGTCCCAGCGACAATTTCTTCGATCGCGCTTCGCCGAAATGGTTTTACTTTCCACGCGAATAGAAGATTTGAAATTGGCGCGAAAATTAGAGATTCCCTTAAGATTCTTCCTACTATATCTCAAAACTTTTTTAAACAAATTTCGGAAGAAATTTTCAAGCCTCCCGCTGTTCACCATTGTACGCTCAACAGTGGTGTAACCAAAGCAACAAGTAGCGTTCGTCCTTTCGCGGCTCTCGGTAAAAAATGGTCAGATGCGTCGTTCCCCTTAAGAATTCCAGGACGTTGCGTGCAACTCCTAATCGCAGCTTACTCCAGAAATGGCGATGGAACGTGGTCGCCCGTTTCTACGGTATTTTCCCGATTCAGCGATAAGCCTGCTCGGTGTCCCTGATCCTCGTCCAGGCGTCGGGGCACCGTGTGCTCGTCGGATTAACGGTTCTCTGTCGTTCGTGTCGCCTCGTCCTGCTCCGCCAGGAATGCCTCTCTCCAGGCCGCGCAGCTAGACGGAAATTTATTCACCCTCGGGCACCGTCCACGTTTTCGACGGTCGGCTGGTCAGTCAGTCGGGGCACGTTGCCCGTGAATTCGCGAGCGCAGCGCATCGTCCGCTTATGCAATCGGCCGCCACATTTTCGAAACGATAGCCTCGCGCGACATGCCGTTTTATTCGCATTCAAGCCGCATGTAGAGGGAGTATGAAACCGTACGCGTGCCTCTGGCGAGCGTAAAGAACGTCCACATTCTAGGGTAAACCCACCAGTAAATGAACACTTAAGGCTAGTAAATGGACACTTTTATAAAATTATGTTTGCAGCGCGATTGATTCCATGTGTTGCGAAAATTGTTTGGATATGAAGCGAGAAACTAGAAGAAGTCTATAATTAATTAGTTGCTTATTTTAGTAACTTATTTTACTCGTTTTAGTAAAAAATGTCCATTCACTGGTAGTGTCCATTTACTGGTATATTTACCCTATCTCCCTTTTCCCCCGATTAACCCGGGAGCAGGCGCGCATTGGTCTTTTCGACCGACGGTCGACGCGTATTGCGAGAGAATCATGGGTGACTATGATAAATATCGAGAATTCTTCGTGAAATAAAGTTCTCAACATAATATTATAATGCATTATTTATACTATTTTAGTCATTTTATTAAGTTATTTCGCGTTATATTAAATATCGGTCGAAATGACCGGCGCGCGTAGTAATGTAAGTTATTTGGCGCGCCTACTCCCGGATTAACAAACAAGGTTTTATCTTAAGAAACAATAGGATAAAGTACGCACATTCAGGTTTAATTATTACAAAACGCAGTAGGTAGTATATACACTGCAGATGTAACAGCTCCCAGCGTCCGTGGGTGAAAGTAAATCTCCCAAAAATCGCGTCCCGAGGTCCCCGTCCCAAATCCGTCGCTGGACATTGCGCCCCGCCTCCCTGGCCGCGCTGAAATTTATGAATCTCGCAACAGTTTCACGAGCCCACGGCCGTGAACGTGACCGTCCAGCCAGTGTTTCGAGGGGAACGCGTGAAACGACGGACCGCTGATCGCCGCGAGCGAAAACAATCGGTACGTTGGCTTCACCGAGATTTTTCAGCGGTTTTCTGGCGCTTCGCCCAGTTATTTCGACCCGCCGCGTCTGGTAATCTTCTCGCGCGATTCGCGCCGACCCCCGATGGCTTACGTAACTTGAAACCAGCTCGGGTTTGTTAAACTCGTTCCAAGTCTCTTTACCTAAAAAAAGGCTTCCCCCGCGGTACCTTTCTGTATGAACGTCAGCGTTCCGTCGATCGCTCGGTCGATCCCTTTGACGGAAGATTAAAACTGTTCGGCGCAGGCTGACTATAGAATTAATTATTTTAATCGGGGAAGCAGTGGGCGAGTAAATAATTCCTGTAAAAGTTCCCCAATTTTTTTGGACGTCGCTGCAGAACCATCGGTTGCATCCGTCGCTGTCTCGTTTCGAACGCGACGAATTTAGGTCCTCCGTTAAATTTAGCACAGTTCCACCCGCGCGCACCGCCGCGATACTCAGCCCCCGGCCCTCATTAGTCTCTCCTCCGCGGTTCATTATTTTTCCGCTCGCTTTTATCGCTCCCGTTCAGCGGATCGTTGGCAGTTTCGCGGAGCAATAATTTGTCTCCGCCGAGACGGCTCGTGCGCGCGGCTAATCACCAATAAATGGCGGGAAACGGTGCCCCGAAAGCAGCCGAACGCTGTGCTCGCTGGTGTCTACAAGGTGTTCCTGCAGGAGACTATATTTCACTCGCGAATAGACGGGTATTTCGGGGGATTTGTTTACACCACGTGCCGCAAAATCATCTCGCAGTAGCCAATATTCCGAAGACAAAACGTAGCGGCGAGTATTCTCGTCGAGCGGCTATTCACCACGAGTATAATTCTTCTCGGGCCCTTTTTATCCCCCTCGAGGGGGAATTCAGCGTGGTGGGCCTGCTAAGTGGCACGTTCGAAAACCGACTGTATTGAATTAAGCGACGGCGCTCGTGGCACGCGACTATCGGCTTCGTGAAACGGGCGTTTCGTGGTGGTTAAAGTGGCATTAATATCAATGTCCCTCTAACAAACATAGTCGATGCTTTTTGCTAGTAATAAAGATGGAGCGCGATTAAATTCCTGGGCGTTTGGGTGTCGTAGGCTCGTTCGAATAATAAAAAATCGACATTCCCTGTAGTTGCAGAGACTGCGTTGCAGAGTTTTAAATGATACGATCACCGTGGAGCTCCGGGGCAAAGTGAGCACTCCACGGTGAACCATAAGGATAGGTGCGTCGCGCATTTGAAAGCGAACGCTGTTACTCGAATCTCTGTGCCGCGTGCAGGCATCGGCTCTGGTTAATCGTTTACCGTCTGGTCCAGCCTGAAAAAGAAAACGGAGTGGCGTGTACCCGAGGACGCAGTAAAAGCGAGCGCGCGAGACATAAAAGATTCATTTTGCCAGAGAGGTGACCCTGTCGACCCAGCATCCGCTCGCTGTGGGCGGCTACTCTCCTCGTGTACTCTGTTTCTCTCCCTTTCACGCTTCCCCGCCCCTCCCTCCCTTCCCCCTGTGTTTCTCTGCTCGACTGGTCTCTTTCTCTCGCGTCGCTCCCTTTTACCATGGGGCCCTCCTTTCGAGGTGAGCATGGAAAAAGGGCGAGGGAGGAGTCGCCTCGTTGAGACAATCAAGCGACAGCGCTGCTCGTTAAATGTAACTGGTACTAAATCGCCGAGAGTTGGGAGACGAACGATGGGCCCCCTCTCGTGCCAACACGGGCGGATCCTTTCTCTTCGTGGACCGCTGGAGATTCTTGGCTGCTCGTCAGAACGTGGAGTCTGCTGGAGCATTTTGGAGCAGAAGGTGTTTAATTTTTAGTAGAATGCTGGCGTGTTTGTTGTGGAAATGGAATGGCAGCACACTTTGAAAGGGGTAGGGGGTTCGTCACTTCGATGTAGATACGTATGACTATTATTTCAGTTGACTATATTTGGAACAATGGAGTTCCCCAATATTCAAGTCTCGAATTCTGGGAGAGAAGAACTAAGGTAAAAGACCCAATACGTGGACACGTCCCAGTAGCTGGACGCTGGTGCAAAAGAACTATTTTATTCAATTATTCAAATATTTAGTCAAATATATATATGAATATATTTTATTAAATATTTGAATAATTTAATAAAATAGTTATTTTTTGGATAAAGCGGATATTAAATGTACTAATCAGTATTTTGCACCAGTGCCCAGCTACTGGGACGTGTCCACGTATTGGGTCTTTTACCTTAATCACAATGCTAAAGATCACTGAAAGATCCAAAAATCCCTAAAAATTCATTATTCGTTTCTAAATATATCGCAGCTGTATTACAAAGTCATCATCTTATACCATAAAACAGAAAGTGTATCATACATGTGTGTGTTTGTCTGTCGCTTAAATACTTTCGAACGCTAAACTCTGGGGTAACAAAATGTACCTCGGCTCATTCTGCCTGGCTAATCCAGATAAATGTGACTATTTTCACCAATATATAAAACTAAAAGAAATTCTGTTTCATTTATAAAATCAGAATCTAAATTTCAGGCGAAGCCGAGTATTAAAGCTGAGTAGTATGTGTATAAATTCCACAGTCCATATTATTTTCCTTTCGTTATTTTTTAATTTCTCGGTATTCTGAAGGCTTTCCCGTCAATAATAATAATAATAATAATATGTTGGAGAATATTCGCCCAACAGCAATGTTAATTCCCACCCACCACTGAGCAGCTGGATGAGGGCGAAATAATTCAACCGAGCTGAAAAGCAATTCCTAGAAATCCAACGGCGGGGTGTTTCACAAGAGCGCGACGAAATTGTACGACACTTTCACAAAAGCAGCGCGCGTCAACGTCGAACCGGATGCATTTAATCTGCCGCCGTATAATGCGCCACGCTGAGACACTCGACGGGGAAAGAGAGAAAGGGACGTAGCACAATAGTAATTACCAGGGAGATGAGAAACGTACAGCTTGCGGATGAATGAACGAGCGAGAATGAACGAATTATTTACGTGGCTGGTGATCCCATTAATCGGGCCCCTCGGCCGTGCAACGATAGCTCGAGCGCGCCGAGACGATCCTCGGGCGTCGCGGAATTCTATTTATCCTCTGACGCGCGCCATTGCGTAGAGAAAAAAAGCGGAGCAGAAAAATACAGCGGGATTAGGTGTCGCGAGCTTTTCGCGTCTCTCGACTCTTTTGTCGGTGCTAATTATACATTCCGCACGCTGTTTGGAGCGCGTGGTGCTCGTCGAATATTTAGTGTCGCGTTTTCCTTTGATAGCAAACCGTCGCTCGTGCACCATTGCAGGTTTGTCCGTAACAATATCACGTAACCGTGCGGAGTTACATATTTGAGGCCGGGATCCATATTACTGTGTTATCTAATCATTTTTGTGGAATTGGGAATATTTTTCATTGATAACTTGGAGCAAGAGCATTGGCTTAGAGTTCTGAGGAACTGTACACTCTGTAGGGAGTTCTTATATCTGTTCGAAACAGTAGCACACTCAGAATTTAATCTTGGGGGAGCCGAGTTGAGGGGATAATAATATTTTTAATTCAAACTCAGTAAAATTCGTTAGGTGATTATAAAAATTTATTTAAACATTAAAATCCAGCTTTCTTTCCTTTTTACAAAGCTCTTGAATTACTTCTGTCGTGGTTACATTAATCCCCTTTTTCCTTTTTCTTTGGGGGGTGACAGGCCCCTTCCCCCCTCCCTCTGGGTGTGCCACTGATTCGCAATGAAACTTAGGTTTTACTCGTTTCTAGATTAGGTTGCATAGCACGTTTGCCATCCATTTTCGACATCCACACAAAATCTCAATCCTCTGTATTCACTTAATTTCAGTCCCCATTTTACTTTGCTATCACTCGATGCGCCGACGAATTGTCAGCCGCGCTATTTCGCGCCTGTTTTTCCCGTCGGCGTTGGGTATCGCGTTGCGCTCCGTCGAATCGTGTTTCTGTTGTCACAGAAATGTCACGGAGACCGTGCCCGGGCGGCGTTGCGCCCCACGTTTTAAAGAAGCACCGCGCCCGCCGCGTAAGCAAGAAGCGAAAATGTCACGGCGTTGACGCATCAGCGAAGCTCCACGCGAGACGACAGGGATCGCGCGGCCGCTAAGATTACACGCCCGATGAACAATGGACACCGCTGGATCGCGGTGCCCGAGGATGCACGTGGATGCACGTGCGCCAGCCGATGCCTCGACAGTCCGTCACTCGCAAGATGATATGTTTGGGAGATGGTAATAGGCGCGAAATGCGAGTCGCTTGGGCGCAGGGTGAAAGGTGGCTGCCCTTTTCTGTAGCGACACGTGACTGTTGAACTGCCCATACAGCACACTTCGTTGCGGAAGTATTGCAGGAACGTTGCTGCAATATTGCGTTATTGCAGGTAGCATTGCAAAATTGCAGAAAAGATGCTACAATATTGCTGTGTAATCTTTGAGTGGCAATGTTCTTGCAATATTGCGTACACGTTGCCACTGCAATGTTCTAAGGTCGGTATCAAATATATTGGCCGGTGAATTCGGTTTCGCGAGCAGCGATCGAGGAGAAATCAGCCACCACCATCTGATGATCGCTGATTTGTCAGTTGGAGTTGCGTGGTCCTCGCATGGTGTGGTGGGGTAAAGGGAACGCTCCTCGGCTCCGCCTGAACCTAGCTGATTGGCTGTTATTTATCCTTAATGTAATAGTTGTGTGCGTTGCGAAGCTATGCGTAGACCAATACGAGATGAAGCTTTCGAGAACGAATTACTGTTCTAACCAATAAAGTTCCTGAATTTTTTCGTTGCTAACGCACACCTATTCTGATGTGTGTATTTCTACGCTGACAGCTCGGTTTGGCCTACACGTCAGAATCTTGCCACTATCCCCACCACTTCTGGCTCACTCTTGTTCTGTGAAGGCGAGAGCGAGTCAGAAAACGTTTGAGAAAAGGAGCACCGAGGCAAACAAACGGTGTGGTAGGAGAATACCCCTCCGAAACTCACCGGCCAATATATATGATACCGACCTTAGTGGCAACGATCCTACAATATTTCTGCAATATTGCGCACACATTGACGTGCAATGTTATAGTGGCAACGCCCTAACAATATTCTGTAATATTGTGCACACGTTGCCACTGCAATGTTCCAGTAGCAACGATCCTACAATATTTCGGCAATGTCGCGCGTATATCGACGTGTAATGTTATAGTGCCAACGATCCTACAATATTTCGGCAATATTGCGCGCACATCGACGTGCAATGTTCCAATGGCAACGATCCTACAATATTCTTGCAATATTGTGCACACAATGTGAAAAATACACATGGGCGTTATACTACTACGGTTCTGACTACACACACACGTCGTCGCGTCCCTCACTGCTCGAGACGTTGCGGTGGGACTATTGCTATAAAATCTCCGAAACGTTGCAGAAATACACTCCTGCAATATTGCTAAGACGGACATAGGAGTGAACCTGCAATCTCGCACCGCAATATTGCCGAAGAGTTGCAGGAACATTGCCACAATTTTGCCGTTTCGTTGTAGAATCATTGCCAGAACGTTGCAGGACTACATATTTGTAATGCTGCCGCAACTTTGCAAAAATACTCTCCATGCAACATTGCAATCTTGCACCGCATCATTGCAGAGGCATTGCTGCAATGTCATGGTGCTGTGTGGGTGGTGGAGCTGTGAGGCGGAGTGTTTGACTGAAAGTTCGAAGGAGAAAATGTTGCGCGTTTACGGAGTAGAGACTACTTAGGAATGTTGGGTATTATTCTAACCATGTACTACTTAGCAAAAAAAGTTGACAAGCATAAGAAGGATCATAATCTGTAAACAATTTCTTTTGATAACCCGTTCGTTATCTAATGACCGTTAAATATTCATTGAGCGGACGATGTACACGTTAAGGTGTTCCGCAAAATTGTCCCAGTTAGTTGTAATTAATACGGAAAGCCAGTTAATGGTCCCGTCCTTGCGAACGGGGGAATCGTTTATCAGAGCAATTTATGATACATCATACTTTGTAACGTCAGAAATGCTCTCGTATCCGCTCGTTAGATGGTTCATTAGCATCCCGCTGCATTCATCCGCCCTAATTACATTTCCCTTTTTTACCCCTTGTTGGCGACCACCTGAACCCCCGACCTATTCGCGCATCTTTTTCTCGAGTTTCCCGCAACCTCGGGCGATATCGTCTGTTGGAAACGGCAACCGGAAGCTGCCACCTGTTCGCATTAATTTTATATAATCCCCTGCCCGCTACACTGACACTTTTTCCCCCTTTTCCATTAGCAAAGCATTTTTTCCCAGCAAGCGACCAGTGAAACTGCTTATAGATGATCTTAATTACGATTGAGAAAAACGCCTTACGAAACCATTCGAGCTTACTGCCAATCTTTTAGCTGTACCTTGAACAACGTAGCGGGTAATTAGGTATTCCGTCTCTGACCAGTCTGTGTATGAATGAAGCTACAAGTAGGTCGAAGAAGTAGGCAGAGACCTTAGAGAGTTAACTAAAAGACAATAACAACACAAGGCTCTTTACACGCGAGAAGTGTTTTTTGCTTTTCACGTGCTGGAACAATTGGACACGGGAATACGTTTCGTTTCGTAACGGTTTACGAGCCATTCAATTACAGATTTCCTCTATAAATCCTCGGTGCGCGGACAGAAATGTCTGCGAGGCTTGAAAAGGCGCCGACAGAAAAGCCGCCTCGGGGGAAAAAACCGCGTGTCCTTTTCCGCTGATCGACTCCAACTATATTTCCCCTCTATTCCTGCCGGCAATTACACGGACGTGTCCGTAACTCGCGTTAATTAACTTCTCCGCGGTTTCTTGTCGCTAGTTTTTGCCAGGGAGTTTCACTACACCCTCTTGGCGCACCGTTCTGGATCGCGAGCGGAGACGCGTTGACCTAAATGCAAACGGAAATCAAAGAGGAACGGGGATTCATACAAAAAAAAGAGTTTCCTCAAAATTTGGAATACTCAACTTTTTCTAATTTTTCGGGAGGATTGACTATAGTCGTGTTCTGATTTATTGGCCGGTGAGTTTCCTGAAGGGTATTCTCCCACAACCTGCTGCTTGCCTCGGTGCTACTTTTCTCTAGCTTCTCACCAAGATCCTAAGGAACTTCAACTGCCAATCCACGATCGTCAGGTGGTGGTGGCTGATTTCTCCTTGCGCGCTGCTCGAGAAACCGAACTCACCGGCCAATAAATCTGAACACGACTATAGTTGGGCAAATTTGATTTTGAATAGCGAATAAAGGATTAGGAATAACGATTTTATTGTTGAATAACTTTATTTTATTCGCCATTTTTATTCGAAGATTATTCGAATAATGCCCAACTCCGTGGCCAGCAAGTATTCTCTTCTGATACGAAATTAATTTTCATTTAATTTTACATATGAGTCGAAATTTTGATAATTTAAAGTAATAACAATTTTTACGTGTTAAAAGCTCCATCTGTTTATTTTCATAACGAATTAAGTCATAACTTCATTCTTAACTGAGGCATAAGAGCATGTCTCTTTAGTACTTGACTAACAAAAGCAGAGCGTTTACAGTTTACACTGTAAACTGTAAGTCTGACTAACAAGGAAAGGTCTTTAGCTAGCCGCCTTTGGTTGCTTTGGTTTTTGAATGTTTTAAGAGGACCAAAAAATAAGATACACGTGCTTTTTTGTATTGTCCCATTTTCATATTTAAAGAGTTAAACCACCCCTCAAAGTTATAAGATTATTTACGTATTCCCCTCCGATTGCTTTGGTTTTTTTATATATATTTTAGAGGATCGAAAAATAAGAAATACGTGTCTTTCTATTTTTGTATTCTATAATTATCAATATTCATAAGATGAGGTAAGGTAAAGGTACCAGTAGTTGACCATGTATCAGTAATTGACCTCTTTTCAGAAAAACATGAAAAATAAGGTTTTTAGAAGTGACGATCATTTGAAAAAAGTGCAGTTGACTTGCCCTAACATCTACCAACTAAAATCTAAAACCCTGAAGTTTGAAGTACAATATGAATAGTGTTGGCGAACGTTTATTTACACCAAGGTGAGCAGAACTCGCAACGTCTACTCTGTTCCTGAATTGAACTTTTTATGGAATTGATTTGTTTTATTTCTTATTTTATTTCTTATTCAAACTAAATCATACTAAAATGATTCCCAACATTATTGCTTTAACCCTCTTTCTAGTATAAGTGGTCAACTACTAACGAACAGAAGGTTAATTACTAGATTTTTCATTTTTAAGAGTGGTCAACTACTGAAGCAATTACTGAATTTTTAAATATGTTTTTTAAATTTGTATAAGTAAACTTTTTTTTTAAAATGTGGCCTTATTACATAATCTAGAAGACTTAAAGAGTGTCTTCAGCCTTCGACTCTCGCTATTTGATGACAGAGCAAATAGTTGCTATTGTTTACGTGAAGGATTTCTCTTAACTGGTCAACTACTGGTGTCTTTACCTTACAAAAGTTCCTATTGTTTTGTACTTATTTTTAAGTACCTATATACATATTTATTATAGTTCTATTTTAACGATGTGTTGCTAAAAATTGCAATATATACATAGAATTTTCTATTACACTAACCGCGAAAAATTACTCTACACGAAACATCATGCGAGTGACTTATACCACTATGAATCCCCCCACCCCATATGTGCTTTCTTCCACTTTGCATGGAAATCACTAGCAAAAAATTTCTATTTACCCCGACTTTTATAGAACCTTCCCATTCCACTTCCAATCTCCGATCCTCTCGACCCCCCTCGCGTCGATCAACAGGAAACCCCCGATTACCCACGATCCTGGAAAGCTGCTGTCCCATTCTCGCAGCTCGCGCGGACTTTTCTGTCGCGACAGCTCGCCAGTAAATTGCCCGAACAATTTTCCAGCGGCGCGTATCGCGTTACGCCTCTCTTCCGCGAGCGTAAAGGTGCACTCACACCGACGCCTGACGTAATCGAGCGTGACCACTGCGGTCATTTACATCGCGCCGTTTACAGATCTCGCCTCCTCGTCCCGTCTTCGCCGCGTCCTTCTTCCTCTTCCGCGAACTCACGTCGGCTGGCCTCCAGACTCGCAGGTTGATAATCCACTCGAGTTGGCGCCGTCGCTGATTACCGACACCCACGCGCGCCCTTTTCCTCCCCTTCGTCGGCTCTGCGCACCCACCCCTCCGTCCACTTTGACGTTTCAACGAAGCAGAATTGTTTAGGAACTCTCGAAGAATATCCGTTCCACGGAGTTTGTTTTCAGCACTGCATTCCCTCTTCGACGCGTTCTTTCTTTCATTTATTTCCTCTGCGCGCTGGCCCGAATGGCGCTCCGGTTTGGCCATTTTTACTGCGAAGTTTCATGACCCTCGTTCTTCCTTCCCACCGGTGTTTTGGTTCTGGCGTATGTCTGTAAGCGAAAGCTTCTCTTTTTTCAAGATTCCTTTGTTGCGCCGTGGCTCTTCCTCCTCTGCCCTCGTTTTCCCTGGAAATCTAATTTAAAGTTCTCGCGCTGCATCCACATACACTCGCCTTCCAAAACACCTAGCGCGCCCATTAATCTCGCTGGACTTGGAACGCCGCGGTAGGCAGTAAATAGGCTCGAATTCCGGCGCTCGATCGATAGAGAAGGGTGAAAAAAGCTGGGGAATAGGAAGCTCGCGACAGAAAGTCGCCGATGGAATCTAGTTTCGTCGAGGTCGTTTTCTGCTCGCGTGACTCGGTGGACTTTTGAGGGACCTGTTTTTGTGATTGAAAGCTTCCTTGACCCCACACACTGCCTGCTCCTTTCATATTCTAATTCCGAGGCTCTCGGTCCTTAAATTGTAACTAACGAATCCCATTTCTTTGTGTTTCAGGTGAGTGTCTGACACCGTTGCCGTGAAATTTCCATTTGAATCGGCACAGTTGAGAGGGACGCGCAGGTAGGCACGTTCCACTGGGTGTTTCCTGTGGGCACTCATTCATGCTGGCAACGAAAGTTGCTGAAACATGTGCGAACTGAGTCCTTGACTCACCTTAGGCTTTGACGTATCTGTGGATCAGGCGACTTCTCGCATTCATTATGTGGGATAGAGGCAAGTTTTCAGGAAATTAGTAAGGTAGATTGTTTATTGAAATTGATGGTCCACAAACAATGGGTGGGGAGATGTGGGAGGAATTTTGGAATAGCAGTAAGAAAGAAAAGATAGATTAAAATGGAGCTAAAGGTGGGATAACTTTTGACAGTGAGTTGAATAATAATTTATCAATAATTTATAATCAAGTGCATTAAGATCTTAGGTACTATGTGCTTAATAATTATACTTAGAGTCAGAGCTTTAATTTCGATATTAATTAGATAAAACACACGGTTTTCTTCGAGAAATAATGCAAAGCATCGGTATTGAAGCTTGGTTAGTGATTCTAGAGATTAATCGAAGTGCAGCATTCCAAAGAAATTTACTATAGTGGTCTGAGAGCCACTGGCTGGTGTTGTCTGGTCGTTGTAACGGTGCACCGATCGTTAGTCCTGTCATGTTGTACCTACAATCGCTACGAGATGAGCATTCTACTTTCACGGGGCTCGCGATCCTATCGGTGACTCATATGTCGCGTATCTGACTCGTATCGCTCGTATTGCGCTCGCGAAACCTGATCAAGAACCCTGTTTTCCTTTTCGCGTTTCCATCCTGCCACGGCACTGGAATAGACGCAGTACTTTGATAGATTCGCAGAGAAACATAATATCTACCCCACTGGAAATAGAAAGATCAATTGAAAATACAAATCTATTCAACTGAAGGCTTTCCGGAAATTGCTGTGCATTAAAATATCGATGATTTTTTAAATTAGTATAGGAGTAATAAATGCCTACAGAGGTGGATCTGCAGATATGTACATTCCCATTTCTTAAACCATCGTTTCAACCCCTTCGCAAGCACACTTGGATCCTTCGCGAGCAACCAAGCCCCCGAGCCTAGGGCTGTCTTCTGTAAAATCACAAACCCTGGACGTTTGCACTTGAAACCGGGACACTTTTAACTATGTCTTATATATACGTATTAGTAATCCAGAAAGATAGATAATATATGGTTGTACAAAGTACCTAGGAATTTATTTATGACTTTTTTATACACTTAACTTATAACTAAAAGAACACATAAAATACGCAAATTTAATTTACAACTAAAATAAAATAACCAAATGGAAAACAATCGATTGTGCTAAACGTAGAAAAACTTAAATTCTTTTTTTTCTCAAAAGTTAACACGAAAATAATCTTACAAACTGCGAACGAGCAGCATCGAAAAACCCGGATCACTACAGAAAACTCCCCCGGACGCCCTAAAAAAAGAGGACAAATCCGGGGAAACCCGGGCGGATGGCAGCCCTACTCGAGCCCAATATGATCTGCAACATTCTTTCCCGTGTAGCTAAAAAGTATTAAAAAATTTCCCTGGTGCATACTATCACGCCAATATAGTACAGTCAAGACGTGCATTTGACGCCTATAATCGCCTTTTAGCGATAACTTTTCATTCATAAACTCACCGAGGAAATTAACATTGCACCAAGTCCGTACAGAGATTCTTCGACTTGCGACAACCAATCTTTGCTAATTAACAGTGAATGACATGTACCTATGTACACGTCTGAATGGGCTGGAATATCATGTTCGACAGTGCTATCAATCAGATATCTACTTTGACACGAATACTTCCCCAACAAAAGCCAAGTCGTCGAATATCCCATCGAGGATCCGTTTGCTGCCAGTGTGTCAGCTCTGAAATCGGCATCCCAAATACCAGCCACCGCCTGGGTAACCGTCTACTGACCCAGAGGTGAGAAAAAGGAAAGGGGGGCTGCTGGCCGTGTGCACGTCTGGAATTCCTTCGTGACTCATCGGCATTCGCCAAGGGGACGGACCCCGGTATGGGAGCTCTCGTGCCACGTCCCCGTCGCTTCTTCGCGTTTCCATGCACGAACCCGACCGATCCAGAGCGTCGTGACTCAACCGAACTTGTTGTTGCCCGTCCCCCCGGTGCCCCCGCGGATTCTCGATTCAGATCGACCGCGAACACGCGCGAGTCATCGCCCGTCGGGCAGGGTAAACACCCCGCGGATCACTTTTGGGTACAGTTTCATGCTTCAGCTGGAAGGTTTTTTCTATAAAAGTTTTTAAAAGGGAAAGTAAAAGAATTGTAGGGTTACTGGTGCGGTAAAAATAATAATGGGTTTGGTGGTAAACACTATATCTATTTATTATTATTATTATTATTATTATTATTATTATTTTCTACGGGAAAACCCTTTAGGATACAACGTATGAACAAATATGTGCAGTAATATCACAAATATAACATAAAATAATATAAAATAAAATACCATACAGAAAAACAAACTATATCAAACAGAGAAAATAAAAACAAACTAGACTAAACAATCAGCAAGTAACGGCATAATTACGCGGCAATAGCGGACATAAATAGTGATACATTAAGTTCGGATTCGAGTTAACAGTATTCTCCGGAACGAATCGAACGCGATCGAGAACAGGTCATTTATTTGAAACATCGTTGTGGTATCGTCGCTCGTTCTCGCGAGGCTAACTGCCCTCCACGACAGTCTCGAAAGGCTCTCTCCGCTACGGCGAGGAAAGGTCGCGACTCGCGACCGTTTGTTTTGACGCGCTACGTGTCCCGGAACTTGCTGCGACACGTTCCACTCCCCACAGAATTTTAGTTTGAAACGCTAGAACTCCATAATGAATAACATTTTAGCACAGAAAGACCTACGCTACACCCTCCACTTTTCCCAAAGTACATAGTACCCCTATCCTAAACAAACCACCCACCCGCAAAAGCACCCTTCCCCTTTAAAACAAAAATTCCACAAATATCAGAAAACAGGTGTGAAAACCAACATCAACAATCTCGGAAACCCTCGATAGGACCTCTACCCTAGAACCTAGAACCGCATAATCGTGAATCACCACTGACCACACCTCACTCGTGGGTACGTCGACCCCTTTTCCTCGAAAGAAATCTCATTAACGACGAAGGAAATCCGACTGACCGCACGCATAATGCGTTCTTGATAACGCGCGATGTGTTACAGAAGCACGTGACACTCTATCGTAACGTACGACCTTGAACTTCCTCCTCGAATGATTCACGGTCTCGTCCATTCATCCAGCCGGGCTCGTTCATGCGTCCGCGCGCTCGAGCGCTCTTGAGCGGGAAAACGGCAGCCTCCGCAGTGAGATAATTCCAGGAAACTCGTAAAAACATTCCTCCCTCGAAAATCAATCGCCCACTGACACTTTCCACCGATAGTCGCCCGATCGTTCCAATTGCACGGCTCATCGCTGAAGGAACTCGCGCTGGCAATTACAGTAATTACAGCTGGCGATCGGGGGGGATCGCCGCGCTATTTCGCCATTGACTAATTGCATCGATGCTCCTTCTTTCCATCCAGATAACGATTATCCGAGGCTGTAGTTTCCCGCGAGTAGTTAGCGACTGGCTGTCGCTGCTCGCGCGCAATGAATTTTCAAACTCCCAGATAAGCGACCGGGCGCCGGCGAAGGTGATTCACCGATCTTTCGCGGAGCTGTCTCCGCCTCCTCCTCGCTCTTCTCGAGTCTCGCGGACGCACGCGTGCCGAGTGACTCACCGATTCGGACTCTCGTGCTCGATGATCACCTGCGAACTTGAGTTTCTCGTGGGACGTTCCATTCGCGAATTGCAGGGCTCCTTTTTGCCTTTTTATTTTTCTTCTCGGGACCGTGGGAGGTGCTTCGTGGATCTTCACAATTGGGGGCATGAGGACTTTTTGTAGTGAGCCTTACTACATGCTGGGATGTTAGTGAAGTCGACTTTAATTTATTTTTGGGAATATACGTGGCAATTTTATAAGTATAGTGGTAGAAGAATTGTTTGTATTATAAGCTCTACTACACTTTGGAATATTGCAGTTCATGCAAATTAGAGAAAATTGCTCAGGTTCTGAATACCTTTACGGCGCCTTCGCCTTGAAAGATAGTACGTAGCAGGTTGAATGCCTCGCTCGTGTGAAATATGCGTACGTACCCGAGCGGTGTGTCACTGCGTTACATCTGACGGTCATTGAGGAAGCCGGAAGGAAGACGGAACAACCACTTCTCGCGTGAAACGCCATAATAGGAGAGACACAAAAAGACTGACGCCTGTTTCCGCGCACGCCTCGCCGCGGTTCTTATCGCGAGTCGGGAGAAAACTACGCGCGTTAAGTGGCTCGATAAAAGGCGTGAATCATACTCGAGACTCGGCCGCCATCGTGAGAAAGAATTCAATAGGATACGTGTGCGTGCATGTAACCACACGTTTCACGAAAATGAATCGTGTCGCGAATAGCTCGTCTTCGCTCCGCGTCTTTCGCGAAACCACATTCCAGTGGATGGGAATTATGCAGAAACTTCTCGATCGTCCAAGGTGACAGACACGACATGAGAATCTTTTGCAAATTCCTCACAGTGTTGCAGATGTGAATTCAATTAATTAAAATTAGATGTAAATGATTGAATTTTATCCGTTCAATTCCTGATTGAATTTAAATTACAGCATTGCACGCGTTGGGCCTCACAGGCCCACATCTCCGAATCTAGAAATGCATGGATATTTAGAAAAAAATATTTCTAGACCGTAGGTAATTTATTACACTGAATCTTTATTAACAAAAATATTTATCTCGTAATACACTACAGGTCATCGTTATCTAAATCTGTTTTAATAGATTACACTGGAGGGTTAATGAAGATTTCTGATTCGAGGTGCTAGGATATAGTAAAATTCATAAGAGAAACTTTATACAGCCGTTTTAAGAATCCGCGTTAGTTGCCAAGATTCTAATCGATCAAGATCGAACTGAAGTCGCCGTGTAGTAGTTCCGGTAGGCTCGTCACGCGCCTCGTAAACTTCCTTATCGTTCTTCCTGTTTCGCGGTGCGTCACGGCTTTCTAATCCTCTCTTCGCGGCATTTCGTTGAATCTTTATCGCGCAACTTTATTCAGCAGTAGCTTTCTACAGCTGTTAGATATCTACTCCGCAAAACGTACTGCATGGTTGTATCAAATCTTCTTTTGAAAGCTCCACAATAAGTAGCTTTCCAGTCGCTGCAGGTTCCCCAATTAACCACAGCTCGACCAGCCTCCCCGTAACACTGGTAGCGGTGTACTGGCACCGTGAAGTACATTAAGACGAGTTTCTGCGTACATGCAGGAGCTGCATCGACCGTTCGTAGATTGAAGTGCGTCTCGATTTAGACGCGACGAGGGCAACGTACACCTACCTAGAGAAAGTAGATCCGTTTTTCACCCCGATGACGCATGGAGGATGGTTAATTTGATCTTCCGAGGGCCGGTCAATTGCACGCTAAACCAATTTGCCCCTCCTGCATTGCGATATTTAGGGACACTAGGAGCAGCTAAATCTCTTTCCAAACAGACAAAGATGGAGGAATTTGAACAGTGGCGAATTTAAAGAAAAAAGCACAGACGGCAAGCGTTCCAAGGAGCCCAAATTTCTCAGGAAAATAAAGTTTGAGTTTACTAAAAAGGGTAAAAATTACAGTGTTTAGATAAAATCATAATTATTTTTTCAAGAAGGACTCATGGGGGCCTAATTAATATTTCCAGCTGTTAGATCCTCACACTTTAAATTCCCCGGTGCTCTGGAGTGTCAAAGTTTAAGCCCCAAAGATTCCACACCATAGTCCCACTATCTTAGTAGGGCTGGGACTATTCGAATAATTTAATATTCGAATGCTACGAATAATTTAATATTCGAATGCTACGAATAATTTAATATTCGAATGCTACGAATAATTTAATATTCGAATGCTACGAATAATTTAATATTCGAATGCTACGAATAAACTTCGAATATTTGAGTATTCGAATGTTATTATTTGAATACTATTCGAATATCGATGTATTCGAATACCGATGTATTCGAATACCGATGTA
This sequence comes from Andrena minutula, assembly GCA_929113495.1. Taxonomy (NCBI): domain Eukaryota; kingdom Metazoa; phylum Arthropoda; class Insecta; order Hymenoptera; family Andrenidae; genus Andrena; species Andrena minutula. The sequence continues at coordinate 38,788,963 of OV815996.1, read as the reverse complement.
TTCGAATAGTAGGTATGGTGTGAAGTGAGTCAAAATTAGCTTACAAGATTTTACTTGACAAATGAACCCAAAAAACTTGATTTATAATTCACACCATACTATTCGAATACACCAGTATTCGAATACTCAAATATTCGAATAGTATTCGAATACCGCAAAATTCGACAAATAGTCCCAGCCCTATATCTTAGTACCCCATAAAACCTCCACCAGCAGAGAATATCGTTGAGAGAAGGAAGCAGATGCTATCGCATAGAGCACTCGAAGAATTTTTTTGCTTGAAAAATTCATCGAGCTTGCGGCTCGATAAGCAGGGAAAGGGAATCCCGTATCCTCTTATAGATCGTTGCAAGTTATGCCTGGCATCCTAATAGAGGAAGCCCGCGATCTCTAGATCGGCTGGCAAGGTTCGACGCACCACTCGCTATGCGAAACATTCGGCCCAATCGAACCACGGGCATATTCTAATCTTAAGTCTTTTAATCTTCACTCACTCCCGCCATGTTATTTACGACGCCATTAGTGCCGAGCAGATTGTCCGAGGAATCGGCTCCACGCGAGGAATTTCATTATCGCAATATTTCGGGATGGAGATGTTCATAGGCCTGTTGGCAAGCGGAGTCATTTCGAGCACGGAGTAGCAACACTGCTGACGCAACAGACATTCTGCAGGTTCTGAAATTGTTGCTGATATTAGATTGCCAACAGTGCCCTCGTCGAGACTTATCGAGGCCGAATTATCGCAACACTTTTCTACTTGCGATCGAGATAATTTTATAACTCCACTTCCTGGAAATACACACAGTGTATCTACATAGTTTTAATTACAACTGCTCCGCGCTCGTCAACAAAGTACTCTTTGACTTTACCTAATCGTGCATGATTCTTCTAGAAGAGGAGAGGTCAAATGGCATCTCGCGAGTCGAGCGTCGGTCGCGATTCGCGACACGCTTGACGCATCAGTGAGTCACTCGAGCGAGTTACGCCACTCGCGACACCTAATCGCCCCTCTCGAGTCCAAGTTCAGGGCTTCTCTCGCGGTTTCCGCGAAAGGTTGATCCGTTCCAGCAGGCGGGCTTGGTTTTAATCGAACCAGACTGACCCAGCACGTCTCTGCTCTAATCATTTTCCAATTTAAACTCTAGAACGTTGATCAGGCATGAATTCTTTCAGAGTTTATACTTCCCAAGTCCTTAACTCCTGCTCCGTTTCGCGATAATCTGGTGACTCGTGGTATGCAAACGACTTCCAGCGAAACTCATTTATCCCGCAGGCAGAACGAATAAAAGAAGGGAAAATGGTAGGAGTGGCAGCGTGGCTTTATAAATAAATTTGACCCTCGAGTTTCGCGGTAAGGATGTCAATTAGATTCCTCGCCGGCGTACGTTGCACATCGCGCATCCCTTGCACTCGGTTCGCGCTCAATTCACGCTTATAGTACGCTGCGCCATTACATCACCGCCCAATGAATGGACCAGTGACTACTCGCTCCTCCGTCCGGCTCTGAATGGCCGAAGAGCGATCGGAGGGGGCGGCGATCGATATCCGCATCGATTCTTGTAACTCGCTCGACTTAATCTCGAAGAAGTACTACGAAGGTAACACGCTCTAAAGTTTATTACACGTAGCTCTGTGCAGACATTGATGGATTAATGCCCCGCTGGTTAGGAACCAACGATAACCATATCTGGCTCTCAGTATTCGTGGAAACGCTAATTGAATCACCTTTGCGGTCTCCAATCTGAGTAGCTGTTAATTATTCATGGAGCCTGCTGCGTGGGCGTGGGTAGAGAGACGGTAAAAGCAACGTGGAATGGTGATTAGATGATGGTTCCTTGATGGACAATGTACAGAGCGTTTTAGCAGAGATTGAAGGTTTAGCAAGACCTCCAATAAAGTGTGATGAATTTCCTCTCAGCTTTGTAAACACGTGATTCAAACATGCTCCTCTAAAAAATTAATAAATATAATTTCGACCGTAATAATTAGTATATCTGATTTCGGCGCACAGGTTCGGTCAATTTTAAACCACTAAAAAACAAGCTATTTAGCAATAATAATAAAAGCTTTCAACGTTTCGATCTTGATTTAGATCTTCCTTTATTATTACATCTATTCCCTATATTACATCTTGATTTACATGCTCCTCTAAAATTCTTCCAAGGACGTGCCTTCCTTTTACTGAAATGCAGCCCGGATGACGTCCTCTTTCTCAAACGATTTCAGACTAAGATTCTCCTCCTTTTCCATTTTTGAATCCGGTAGTGTGGAATCAGGAACCCCCACCATAAGAGAGGGCACGGAACAACGACATCTGGGGGAGTCGGCGGTAGCCGAGGTGGCTAAGGCGGCTGGCCAGCGCGCAAATCTAGAGATCGCGGGTTCGAGTCCCGGTTAAGCGACTTCCCTTTTTTCCGTGATCCTACAGTAGACCTACATATTATACAAAGCATCCTCTACAATTAATCCAAGTGAAGCTAACACAGGATTACCTCCTCAGAAACTCTTCAGGGCGGTGCCGTTCGAGAAGCTTCTCGGAAGAAGCCTCCTCCGCCTGGTTGACACTACACCTTTCCAGCTCGGTCTTCCTCTCGACCGTGAGTCCCTCGGTGAATCATCCGAGTTCCTCGGAAGTGGCTGGCTGCCTGTTACCTGGTCGTGCGCGATTAGGTGCCCCTCCACCTGTTCAACCTTCCCCCGCCCGGTCGATCAGGCTTGCCCCGCCGTGGAAACCAGCTGATCCCACCGTCGCGAAACGGCGCTCGCTGCACGCGACGGCTGCCCCCCTGATAGCGCGACCGCGCGCTGATAACGGGTATTTGTAGCGAGGAGGGATCGAGCGTGTCGCTAGTCTTGTGTCGCTTCCCGTGGCGGTGCGATCAGAGTCACTTGCCATCGATCCAAGTCGCGGGTCCCTGCTGATCATCCTCGCCGGCTCGACATCTGCTCGTGACTAAACAGATCCTCTCCGTCTGATGAACGGCCAGGCTTGCTCCGCAGAGTTGAGTGAGGAGTGTCCTGAGTGTCTGGGTCGTGGTGAATGATCCGTGCGATTCGATCCAGAGGAATATAGTGATTTGCACGATTCGCGCGGAAGCATAGGCGAAGGTCGGTGCTCCAAGTGGAAAGTGGTTGACTAAAATCGCCGATTGTTCTTTCGCTGTTGAGGGATTCACTGAGTAATAGAGGCATTATCGACTGATGCCCTCTGTGTATCTTCTTTGGTGATCAGAAGAATGCTGTAATGGGCCCCAGCTGAATTGTGCTCAGAGTCACTCGCTGTTCTTTAAAGTGTCAGGGTGCAGGTGGATGTTAAGCGTGTGTCGCGTGAAGTTTTCGGTCTGGATGGCCGTGTAACAGTCGTTAACAGGCGTCTGGCACTTCCGCGTGGCCATGTGCATAGAAATGCACCAGAAGAGACGTGTCTGGAAGGCAGGCAGCGGACAAAGACTGCCGCGCATTCCTCGCGGCCTGCGCGCGCCTTTGCTTATGGCGCTCCATACGTGACTTCCCGCCGGAAACGGACGTTTCGATTTCCTTCGCGAGCTACGATGCGCAGCCAAAATCGGACACCCGCATCGAAAGTACTCCTCCGCATTATCGGTTGGTCTCCTTCGACGAATGGGTACTATCGTCTACTGATAACGCGCGGAGAGATAAAGCAGTTCAAGTGTCTCCGTACCTTGCGCTGCTGCTCGATGATTTCTTGGGAATCCTTGGCCGATTCTCCACTACCGATTCTCGATTCTCGTTCACACGCGCGGCTTCGCGGAACTTTCGCTGAACCCCTTGATCCTCCGTCGCGAAGCTTCTTCTACATTTCTGTGAATTCTCGTCGCAGAAATCTCCCAGGTTTTTAATTAATCTTCCTCGGTACCCATTTCGTAATCGTCGGTGTTGTTTTATCTGAGGCTTCGCTAAGTTTTCACCGGTTTCTTTGGATCTTTTTAGACCACGTTCGTAGAATTACTGTTTCATTGTGGATCAAGGATTTAGAAACATCGTTGGAAGCGTTGCTTCAGCATTTGTTTAAAAAAAGAACAGTGAATCGTGAGGTTTTACCCGAGTTGTCGGGCATCGAGTATTTCCAGGCCCATTTACGTGCATCGTCGGAATTCCTTCGCGAGGAAAACACCTCGTGTTTGAACAGCTGTCACCACTAGGGCGGTTGTGTGTCAGTTGGAAACTACAGATAGCAGACGCAATCTGTCGATCGGTATCGACCTGTTTGCCCTGGTCTCGGGGAAGTCGTTACCTGCTCGTAGTTTATATTCGTCGAGGGAATCCTCTGATCTTCTAAATGGTTACTTTCGATTCTTCCTTCTAACACTCTACTTTTCATTTAAAATCTAGAACACTTGCAATTAGCCTTGAACAAATGAAAGAAAGTATCGAGTTTCCTCCGCAGCGAAAGATCAATTGCTTCTCCAAGTCGATGAAATCAGTGTTACCTGAAGAAACGTGAATTCTAACGTTCATTTAATTTGTAATACCCTCAGAGTACGATCCAGAGATAAAGTGAGCCACTCTCGAGATCCACAAAGTGTTATTCTTTGAAAGGATCCTGTGGTTTCTGGAGGATCTACGAACACTGTGCGATAGACCGCCTGAAGCCAGAGGCACAGACAAGTGTAGTTTCATTCTTTCTTGTGGAGCTAAGTGAAAAAAGGCTTATGAATGAGCGTGGACAGGGGTCTGAACGCGCTGCACAAGCGTGGAAGCAGATTGCACAGCAGTCTGCTGTACAAGGGCAACAGAGGGACCTTTCTGAAATCTGTAAGTAGCTTTCTTTCACGGGTATGAAATTGTAGGGAAGGGTTTATGTAAGATTGCTTACCTTTGGAAGAAAATTTGCTTCGCGAGGATCCAGCTCAAGCTGGAACCTCCCGTTATCGAGATCATAAAACACGATACGTTTGCACATTCGCGTAATTACCTACGCATATTTTCGCGCTGACTATGCGAACAAACATGCCAAGTGACATCATACTGTATTTAAGGAGTGATCAAGGAAACTCCAAATCTTATGAGTCGGCCTCAGTGATTGCAGACCTGATACACGAAGCTGTTCATCGGAGATCTAAATCTGAGTTCTTAAGGGGGGAAGTCATTGTGACGAACCAAAATCAAGATTACTTTCAAGGCATTCTTTTGTAATGAAATGTACCTTTTTACGAAAAATCTTTATTACCAACTGAAAATGCATGTATTTAACTAATATTTTATGCTACTAGATTTAAAAAAAATGGGTATAGTATGGCCACAATATGCGATAACGTTAGGCTCTGCAAAAAAAATACAAAACAAGCAGTCGTGTAACTTTTCAACGTTTGCTCTGAATTGAAAAATTCAAAGTTTTCTGAAAGTATAGTTTTCAATAGTTTCAGTTAAGCGTACAGATTTAAAAAAATATTCATTTTTGAAGAAGTGGTAAACTTTTAAAGAAAAAATATAAAAATCAACATGTTTTTCAATGTTAGGTACGGTTAAATGAATTATTCGATCAAAACACTTGTACTTACGCTTAACTTAAGATAATTTTATTACGAATATTCCCTGAAAAGTTCAAGTGAGTCCGGTAAATATTGACTGAGTTATTAATCCGTCCGTTTGAAGAATGCCTTTTCGAGATAGTCGCGGTTAAAGCTTTGACAGAATTTATCTTCTGCAACTCAATGATCGCAACTGTCAATGGTCTCACCATAGCCGGTGATTCTCTACCTAGTTGTAAACAGTATATAAGCTCATAATCCCTCTTATTAGATACATGAGATTGACATCAAGTTACCTATTCGTGCACTCGATTATGAGCGTTGCGCTACCTATACAAAACCTTCCGTAGCTCCCAGAATTTTTCGAAATCCACTTTGAAATTATGCATTATTAAAATCCACAAAAAGAAAAATCGGAAAAAACTTTTCACAGTGGCTTCCCTCCTTAAAGTTCCTAAAGTTTCAACGGTCAATGCAAAATCAAGTATAGGTATAGCGGGACCGGGGCAAAGTGAACCTCGGGATAAAATGAGCTTTCTTAATTTATTCTTTAACAATAGAATATTAAGGTCAGGTATAATAACAGCTCATTGGCTGCACCTTGCCTTTTACCGTAGTAATAAAGACGATTAATAATAATAATAATAATAATATATTTACCAATTTTTGTGACGTAATAAATGTGTGTAATATCACAATGATAATTATACGCATTTATTACGTCACAAAAATTTGTAAATATATTCTATTGCTAAAGAATAAATTAAGAAAGCTCATTTTACCCCGAGGTTCACTTTTCCCCGGTCTCCCCTACCATATCCATCAAATCCATAGAAGGAAAGAGACTCCACATTCCATCCTCCACATTGCATACTCCACAATCTATCCTGCACCTTCCCACCCACCACCTTTTATCCTCCACCTCGCAGAGCATTCCCAACAATTTTAAAATATCACTGAACCCCTCACCCCTTCAATTTCCGACCCCACAGGAGCGAATCATACCTACTTACAATTCGACCCGACACATCCGATTTCCTTTAATGTTCCCAGCGAAAAATTGTCACGAAAAAAGAATATTAATAGAACTCCTTATCTGAGGGATCTCGACGCCGATAAAACCAGTGGACCTTTAACTTCTCACTCGATTGCTGGTGAGAACCTCTTGCGAGAGGCCTGTGGCACCAGAGACTCTAATCACCGCGTCACTCCTCCTCGTGCGTCACCGTTTGGGTCCACCCGGGAGATTCGCGCTCGGCGATGCTATATATCTACAGGGCAATCAAAGGAGCGCGTCACGATCCGTTACAACGGCGTGACATCATCGTGGCTAAAACCACTCGCGATGTCACACGCGCGACGGCTACGATCGTATCGACCTTCCCCCTCGCTGTCTGCTGGTACCGTCGCGATGCAACTTGACGCACGCGTGCGTGTATGCAGCTGGTGGTGGAGAGGTCAGGTTTTCTAACTTCTGCGGCATGACTAATCGGTGTTTACTGTTGTGATGACTTCTGCCTTTGCTCGCCAGTCGTGCGCGATCGCTTGTGATCGGAATAGCCAGTCCCCCGTGGATCGCGTTCAGCGTTGCGCGCGATTCTCGCCCGAAGATGAATGGAACCGTGTCCTATCTGGCCCCCCTGAGTCAAGCGACGGGTGCAAGTGGCGGGGGAGTCGTTGTCACTGGGATTACGTAAGTTGGAATTGGAGGAAAGATGCTCGCGCTGGTAATTCATGAGTCAGAGGTTTGGAGGTGTGTGTGTGTGTCTCTTGGATAGAGGTTCGCTGATACGATGGAGAAGCGGGGCAAAGGTGGTGTTTAAGTGACGACGCTTAAGAGACTTTGATTGTGATATGTTTATTCGTTCGCTAGTTGTAGATTCACAGTATAGTAGGAAGTCCTATTATGACAGGAGATTCCCTTAGCGCGATCAGCTTCTAAAAATCAACTCCCACAGATTTCACATATGTACCCGCTTTCACCGTCCATCACCCGAGACTTAACATAATAGAAGATCGAAAGAGGACTTCCCTCGAGTGTCCAACGCTGAAAGGAGCACAGAGCGAAGGTGGAGTGTTGTTCCAGCTCCGTATGGAGGTTCGATCTGTCCGGTACACGTGGTTTCTCCCGGCACCTTGCTGCCTCTCGAGCGTGCGAGCTCCATGGCTCTATTCCGACACGGTGACGCAAATCGTGGAGCAGAGTCGCGAGCGGGTTAACAAACCGCTTCTCGGTAGCGATACGTCTCGTGCCGCTTCTTTGGCTACCGTGCCGGTCCTTCTCAGAAACCTCCACTAGATGTGTGCCCCCGGCGTGCCTTCGAATCCAGGACCGAAGGAAACGAGGTAACCCTTCTGGCCTTATGCAATCGCGAGCCTCGAACGAACGGTGCGACGATTAAACGGCGAAGTGTGGGTTAATCGTCGCGAATGCCTTCGATTAATTAAAGGTCTCTTAAACGTTCAACATTACAGCTTGCCCCTCGCGCTTTTAGCTGTGAGAGCAGTGCAGCGGAAAACTGGGAAATTTATTTGAAATCTTAAGTCACGACTTCGGTAACCAAAATTTAATCAACCTAAGAGCAGAAGAATCCCCGCCCCTTTCTTTCACAATTTCCCTCGTCGTTTGTATAATTGCCAACGATTATCACCTGCGACCAGAACAAAAACAAACACACACGACCGAGGAACGATCGATTAAGATTCATTAGCCGCCGACGACCTTGCGACGGCAATTCATTCGGCTAATTAATTTCGGTAGCCCTCCCGAGGTGAATCCAGCGTCGATCGTGCCGCGGGTTGCCAAACAACCGGCGCCAATTCGCACCGCGCCGCCTAATGAGACTTAATCACCGCATTCCTCTCGCCCGTTCTCTTACATAAGCCGAGAACACATTCGAATGCATCGGCCTGCACTGGCTCAACGCCATAACCTCTCGATACGTGCGATTGTTTTTTTCCCTTACTCCATTTATTTTTGCGCAACGCACCGCGCGTCTTAATCGGGGCCGATTGGTCTTTTTTCGGTTGGCTGCGCAGAAGCTTTCGAAAACGTCGACGATCTTCCGAGAGACTCGACTGTGTTCGAATAGAATCTTCGTGTTCTTTGTATTTAAAGGTACCGAGAAATCTTGGCCGATATTCGAAGGCTTCTTCCCCTTCGACCCGAGCATTTGGCTTTTCAACGACGACGTAGAGGTAATTCATCACCTTTCGAGAGACGTGGGTATTAATTAATTTCTCATCCGAACTTAGCCATTTATCATGCTCAACGTGAATAGACGTTGCTCGTAGCTTTCTTTCGGTGTATGTTCCTTCTAGTTCCATCGTAAGACTGTTTGCTAACGCAGAACTGTTTCGGCGTTCCCTCGTGAAAGTCCTCGGAACCGGTCTCCTAGAACTTTCAGTGTGCTTCGACTTGAAAGTGTACGTTTTAACTCGATGAATTGTTGCCTAGATAGTATTCTTTTCGAGTCGTGTCGATTAATATGCTGGCTTTCCAATCGCCAGTCTCTTGTTACGTCTACACTAGGGCTGGGAATATTTGTCGAATTATTTGGTATGAGAATATTCGAATACTTCAGTTGTTCAATTATTTGGCTAATATAACTCGAATATCCAAGTATTTGAATATTTGAGTATTCGAATACTGGTGTATTCGAATAGTATGGTGTGAATTATAAATCAAGTTGTTGAGGTTCATTTGTCAGGGTGAAATCTTGTAAGCTAATTTTGACCCATGGTAATTTTGACCCACTAATTTCACACCATACTATTCGAATACATCAGTATTCGAATATATCTGTATTCGAATAGTATTCGAATATTGCTGTATTCGAATAGTATTCGAATAATAACAATTGAATACTCAAATATTCGAAGCTTATTCGTAGCATTCGAATACTTGTAAAATATTCGAAGCTTATTCGTAGCATTCGAATACTTGTAAAATATTCGAAGCTTATTCGTAGCATTCGAATACTTGTAAAATATTCGAAGCTTATTCGTAGCATTCGAATACTTGTAAAATATTCGAAGCTTATTCGTAGCATTCGAATACTTGTAAAATATTCGAAGCTTATTCGTAGCATTCGAATACTTGTAAAATATTCGAAGCTTATTCGTAGCATTCGAATACTTGTAAAATATTCGAAGCTTATTCGTAGCATTCGAATACTTGTAAAATATTCGAATATTGAATTATTCAAATAATCCCAGCCCTAGTCTACACGGAGGTATGGTATAACCAATGAAATATAAATTTCCCACCACTTTTCCTCGTAGATCTGAAAATTTCGAAGCTCCAATTATTATTCTCTGTTTACTAATAAACGGGCTTTAGACATCCCAGTTACATAACAAGCGGATATTTCTGTTCCCTCGTATCTTCTCAACGATATTAGTCACGATAGCGATTATCACTTTTCAGATGGGATTAGAAGCGATAAGAATTATCGAGTGTATTGTGTGACACGGGGCGACTTAATCGAACCGCTATCCGTTGCTTAAATCAGCGAATCATGAATTAAAAGTCTCTGAAATCAGAAAATAATGCTCGTGGATTCGGTCGGCAGGCTTTACTTGATATGTTGCGAGGTTTTTTTTTTCGCTTTTATGCCCGATTCCGCCGCGGGCGAAGCGGATGGTGTTCCGTTATCAGGAGAATTCGCTTGGATGAGCGTGGAACGGCGGTTGCGTGGAATTCCGCCGTTTCGAAGGCTTATCTCGCGGCTCAATGCCACGGCGGAGTCGTCGTGGAATTCTCGCGGAGTCGGCTAGGTGAGAGAGCTCCTTTATGCGCGCGTAGAACCGGAGGAACGTGTTTCGTTCGGGACTCGCGGCGAGGACTCCTTTGTTTGAGCGGATGCGAGAGCGCGTCGCGCACACCTTCCTCCAACTAATTGCAAACAGTGACTAACGCACTAATCCACGCTTTTCGATAATACCCGCGTCACCGTTTCGCCGGCAAGATCGCGAATGAGTAGGAAAACCCGAGCAAGTGTGTGTAGAAAAATTTAGGAAGTTAGGATGGAGTCGTGGAGAATATTCTTAGTCGTGACAAGCTCGTTCCAAGGAAAATTGCTGGGAACTCATTTAAGTGGATGAAGGTACTTGCAGCCGAGATGAACTTTTCGGAAAAGTCAGAGTAACTGTAAAATTTGAATACTCAAAGCCACATATTCCCTCATTATTGAAATCCTCAATGTTCCCAGAAGAATCCACGGTTCAATCACCCTGATTTACAAAAACAATAAAATAAATAGAAAACTATTTAACCCCTGCAATCTGGGTCTTTCAAAATAGAGACTCCACTTCAATCCACAATTCCATTTTATAGTCACACATCCACCAGTGGCGAACCCAAAGAAGAGGCTTTGTAAGAAGCAAAGAAACCTAGATTTTATTCTTCACATCAATTTTTATAATCTCCTAATCAATTTTATGGAACTTGAATTAAATCGATTTTTCGATTTAAATATTTTTATCCATTCACCTCGGATGCCCCAAAATTAAATTCAAAGTGCGCCACTGCACATCACAGAGTAAGCTTTTACCACGGAAATTCGACGCAACTCCAAGATCTATAGTTAATCTATGGGATCAAACAGTATCCCTCAGAATAATCGCCAGCGGTAAAACCCGACACAAAAGTCTCCCCGTTGCAGTTCGCAATCGGTTGCATAAAGCGACAGATAACGCGGTCGGGTGAACGAGTAATCCGCATTAATTCGCCGGGCAGGCCGAATCGGCTCTTTGTGACGGGCCGAAATCCGGCTGGAGCCTCGCGGTGGCTTATGAACACGGCTTTATACGCGGCTCCACACACACGTGGCTGTATCACAACGACAGTGTCACGAGGAGACGTCTCCGAATCGCCTCTTTGTGTCTGGCGAGAGCCAACACGCCTACAGCTGTCTGCCAATGCTCTCGGCCAGATAGAGTCTCCTGCCTGGCCGAAGACAAACGGGAAAGGATAAGGAAATTATTTCCATTATTCCCAGCCGGCGCAGGACCTTGGTGCGGTCCTTCCACCGGGAACACGGATCCTTTGTGAACGTCGAATCGCCTCCTGGCGCGGTCAATCGGCTCGGCACAGTTTCCTAACCATAATCAAAGCGACTCTTGGTTCTGCTTGAGAAGATCCTTGAATGGTCCCATGAAACTGCGCTCGAAGACCGATTTCCTAGATAAGTGGAGGACAACGCAATCCCTGGAGATCGCGATCCTCCAAGCTTCTTAATATTACTGGGCATCGTCGCGTGTACACTTCTGTTTCTTCGTAGAGCACTCGATCTTCCGAGGGAAATCTAATAACGCGAAAGATGATCGATCCTCATGGTCGTCAGTATCGTGGAAAAGCGTAACAACGCGTTTACGGCGCCGGTCATGACTCGTAAATCGAGTGGCGCCAAAGTCAGCTGCCTGCTTCCTCCGCCTCCCACCGACCGCCACCGACGGGATATTATTTGGTCGCTGACCTATCAAGACGGCCCTTGCCGCACCTACCTTATCTATTGCTCTTTTTCGAATGCCCCTCTTTATCCAGCCCTCCCTTCTCCCCCTCTCTCTTCCTCGTCGCTCCACTCGTTCCCTACTTCTCTTCCTCGTCGCTCCGTCCTGTGTTAGCTGGAAAGCTTCTCGCTTTTCAATTGCCTGATGCGCGCGTGACGTCGAGGACACCCGGTGTATAGACTTTCGCCAAAAATTCCACGCGACATTCGGCTGGCTGCGGAGTTTTCTTGCGGCACCTCGTTAGACCGCATTCCTGCCTTTGTGTCCCTCTTTTCCGTCCGCCAGCTGCCTGCCTTTTCTTCTGATCGATTAAAAGGTCCCTTGGCGTTGGTGGTCGAAGGCGAAAATAAGGGGATTGTTGCATAATATTCGGTGAAGTTTCAGTTTCCTCGCTCCTCCACTTTGTATTCTTAGCGAGTTTTTTGTTTTGCCTTTAAATTTCAGCCTTTGGTAACTTTGATTTTATCTGCTTTCTACGGTTGCTTCTAACAATGCCTGGCATAGTTTCGAGGCGCGTTTCGACGCAGTGTGTATTCAGCATCACAAAATTCTGGCCTGAATTCTTAGACGCGGTTTTCGGGTTACGCCCGGAACCGTAGATAAGGGAGACCTGACATTCCTCTCGAGAATAAATCACAGTCGAGGGCTGAAATACGGGTGCGTTCGGTCTATAGACTGACTGAAAATAGTCAGCCGCGATTCAAAGGGAAATTCTAACGCTTTGGTAAACATTCTAGGGCTTGAACGTGATCGAAGAAATATTCCTCCGACAAGTGAAATATTCTCGCTGGCTAAAGGGCCCGCCTTGTTTCACCGCGAGCGAACGAATTTAATCTTATCGGCGCATTGAAAGTCGACCCCATAAAACCGATCGATTTTTCAATCCCGTTAAAGTGTATAAAGTGTAACCTCCCACCCACCCTATCCTCTGAAAGAGGAACGAATGTAAACTGGGACAACGATAACTCGATTCTCGGAACGTCCGCGGTAAGAAGCGCGATGTTTTTTCGTCGCCCGTCGGACGGGACGCGACTAAAAACACTTTGCTTCCTTCGTACGTCAGAGGCGGCTGCGTTTTTTACGCGCGCGAGGACGTGAATGACAGACGGTGCCTCGATCTACGCGCTCCACTTGTTTTTCCCACGCAACCTTCCCATTCATAAATCAGCGCCCTCCACTGCGCTTTAAAAACAACTTTCCAAGTTGTGTTACCTGTTAAACTTACTCTATCTCCCAACAGTAGCATCCTCCAACATTTTGCACAAGAAAACACCCCACCTTCCCATAATATTCTTCCCCTAAAACTCCCAAGCCTCAAAGTCGAACGAAATTACCAAACCCTTCAGATCCCCGTCTAAAAAGATCATTGTCAAAGGTCGATATATATTCGATCCGTCTGCGTGTCGCTTGACAATTAAGCATCTTCGTTAATCGCCCGGTTTCACGTCACTACGTTCCTAGAATCGCCGCCGAACGACCTGGTTTTCGTTCTTAATTCGAAGCTACGCTCACGTGCGCGCGCTATGCGGAATTCGTAAGTTGGCGGGGTCGCCGCGATGGAGTGTGCGGCGCCAGCGTCGCGCTTGCGCCGCGCCGCTGCGCCGACGGCCGGTCAGTACGTCCGTGACCGTCGTGGGTGGTGTTTGTATTTGACAGCTGGTGACATTCTTAATTCCCTATCTTCTCCGCCAGCCGGCGGAAATTATTCGTATCCACGGCTCGTCAAACGTACATCCATCACCAGCACCGATTCTAGTGAACTCCACACGGCCACTGTGCTCGTGCGCGTTTCTTTCTCAGGTTAGAAAAATAAATATCGCGCGACCGAGGCGGACTCGCGGACACGACCCAAACCGACGATTAACGATGACACGTGAAACAGTGAGGTCTCTACGTGGCCAGTGTCGAACGAGATACGAGAATCGATGATTGACAGTGCAATAGTTGGTTCGTGGTTCTCGAGACGATAAGGAGCATGGTGGGGCGGAGGGCAGCAGATAAAGCGTAGACTGCAAGAGGAAGCGTGCTCTCTGGTCAACTGTCAAATGGTCAGTGTTTTCAACGCGTTCTGATCTTTGTTTTCTTTCAATTATCGCGTTTATTGTCGTCCACTGAATTAAACGCGTCGTAAGGAAACAGTGTCTTGTTATATTTATCGAGCGGGACAAAGGTCGCCACGAGGAATGCATATTTTCGGTCTCGATCGGCGCACCTTGGACGCTGCCACCGGTGTTTACGTTTCTACGACAGTTTCTTGCCCGTGGCACGACACGGTCAGCCCGCGCGCGGCGTGCTCCCATCGGCTACGACCACAAGGTTCCATTTACGTAATGCACGCGTTGCGAGACCGCGTATCTTGCATATCTCGTTCTGAGAACGTCCAAGTGCGCGGTCAAGTCGTACGTGGAACCTGGCCGAGCTTTGCGGAGCGTCTCGGTGTCACTTTGATTATTTTGCTCGCTCGGCAACGGGGTTGAATATACTTGGACTCGGGGCAGCGTGTTTTTTGTCTGGCTTCGTTGTGGTCGTGTCCCGCGCGGCTGTTAGCACTCCGTGTTCCGAACGCGAGCCAATTAACCATGAAGCGAGAAAGGCCGACTGCTTTCGAACGAATTTTCAAGATCCGGGATCAGCTGGTCGATCGGCAATTATTAACGAAGCACGTGGGTGGCAGCGGCGGCTCGCTTAGCGTGTCTCCCGTTGATTTCAAGCCGCGACGAGTTTCGCAGTTCGATCGTTTATGCTTGGTTTACCGTACGGTGAACGGTAGTAGCAATGGGCGACGACAAATTACCATTTCGTACTGGCTGATCCAGGCATGGCGGCGGAAACACTGCAAACGTATTCGTGGGGTAAAAGTGAGAGGTTTCTGTTTTCAGCTGGGGAGTATGATAAATTGTGAATTTGTATGGCAGTAGGTTTCATTCACCGTGTATAAGTTACTGTAGGTACTATGCTGAATGACGTAAAGTGGTATAGTACATCAGAGGTCTAAATTATATAAGGAAACAGATATTCAAGTGCCTCGAATCACAATCGTATTAGGGGACAACTATCACAGATTTAACGTATTAGGCGACAACTATCACAGATTTCCTGTAGAAGGAAAAGTGAGCGCATGAATAATATCAGAAACTAGTTTGGGCAGTTAACGAATGCAGTTTCGCTAAGAATTTCGATTGATTTTTGTTGCAGATGTCGGAGTTCCCAGTGGAGGGAGGGGAAAACGGTGACATGCACACTGTCATGGAGAACTTACAGAAGAAGAACAACTTGGTTTCGGGCAGGAGTCACGTGTCCCATCATCCACAGGTCACCTCGTCGCAGGTGAATACCATAAAATTTCCTCAAACTTGAATTCTATATTAATTATTATCGAACCTTGAATTCGATATTAATTCTGTAAAAAAACAATCTATGGCATACCTACAGTTGCTCGCTAAATTAGCATCGAGCAAAACAAAGTATGATATATTTGCACACATCTGAAAATCAAATGAGGATCATGCAAATCGTTTTTAAACATGAAACGTTAGATACACGCTGCCTTTTCTAATCTTCGTTACTTGCTCCCTCCTGCTCTCTTAAGAAATCTATCGCTCGCGTGCCAAGAATTGGCAAAGTCCACCACCTCGGAATTATTGCTCGAGCCCTTATCTTTCGTAGAACTGGTTCCAAATGCAGGCACGATTCCCAAACGGTGTAATAAATCGCTTGCCTTCGAACTTTCTATTTAAAGGCACAGCGAAATCACCTTTTATTCCCTGGTAACTTTGCGTCACGATACTAGAAAAGCGCAGCGTCGCGACGCCTCGCCCACGCCTCGTTGGAATTTTCTAAACGCGGGACCATTTCGACTTATTCAGCCGCGTGGGGATTAAGTAAATAAATTTCCTCATGAGGAAATGAACTGAATTAGAGTCGTTCTTTCCAATTTTTCAATGAGAAGAGCATCCTCGAATATTATAAAAAAAAATTCTATCAATGCAGTATCACGGTCTTTTTTCATAAAAATATTATTCGTGCGATTGTTTGTTAAGAGGTGACGAAGCGAGGCCTGGCTTCCTAGGAATTGCAAAACGATTGGTGTAAATATACTTGAAGTGTGTAAATCATACACAGATAAGAAGTATCACGAAGACGGTCCTGAAAATCGAAGGAATCCTTTTCCGAAGCGATCGTTAGTTACTCAAGGATCTTGAAGCGCGATTCATCGCCGCAGCTAAACTATTATGCAATGATACATAGTCCACGTGCTTCAGTGCCGCCCACTGATACCCTTATCACCGCAGAATTCTCTTTTAATTACGCCTCGGCAATCTTGCATGGATTCGCAAGTCACTTCGCCCCGCAAAAGCATTCGGTTCAATTCTTTCTCTTAATCAACGCTTCCCATATTCAAATTATCAGAATGTGAATGCGCAATAAATAGGCTTCCAGGCTGAAGCAAAAATCCTTCGAGCAACTAATACTCCAAGAGCTCCCATGGCGACCAACTGTACTTCCCCAAAAGCGACACACCTCTCTTATGTACCTGAGAGTCTGAAGCAATTTCACTCGCCTCTTTTCCTCGGGGTAAAGCCCTCTAGTCAGAATCGAGGCCAGCTCCTAGGCTCGTTGATGCTTGTCGTCCCGTTTGAAATAATTGAATAATCAGAGACCAGCGAGCATACCCGCGGCTTTACATAATTGTCGCCCACGTGAATTTTTTTCCACCACGGACAGGTCGAACTTCCAGGTCCGGGAACCTTGGGGCCCAGCCTTTCCCAAGGCTGCTGTTCCGCGCCGGGAACGTTCGCCTCTCCTCGATCGACCTGCTCCGCGATATTGGTCGCTTCTTCGTTGGACATTTACCAGAACAGCCAGCGTATCGCGTTGCGCTATCTGGGATCAATTGGACGCTGGCTAGCCAGACGATGACTAAACGAGTTTCGCGGCATGTATTTTCGGAAAAGCTTTTCGCCTTTCCTCGACCCGCGTGCTCCTCCAAACACTTTCGCCATTGCTGTCGCTTTCAATGAAATCTTAAACACTTCCCCAGATTGCAATTATTTCACCCTTGCATCGAATTTAGTTATGCGAGGCAGCAGGTGTTTTAAATTAAATTCTGATCGCTGAAAAGAGTTTTAAAGAAACGTGGCGAGCTACGAAACGAAGAACGTTGAAGTCCAAGGGAATGTAAATAGTAACAGTGATTCCAGCGATCCAGAGAAACTCTGATAGCATCGGCCGCAGTTGCATAAAGCAAAAGTGACTAGGATAATTCGTGGGAAAAAGACGCCGGAGGAGGGTGGGCGGTTGAGACAGAGACGGATAGGCGAGAGGGAGGGTGACTCATCCCACGTGGATTTTAAATAGAACGTAAACGGCTTTTGACTCGGCAGATGCTGACGACGAACCAGAGCCAGAGCAGCAGCAGCAGCTCGAGCAGGGTGGCCAAGTCCTCGCAGAGGATTCTTACCTCGTCCTCGTCGAGTGAGATGAAAGCGAGCTCTATGAAGAGCGACCTCAGGGAACTTCAGCGCGGCATCTCGGAGATGAAGAACAACATATCGACGAATTTCTCGCAACGATTGCGCAGCAGCATGGAGAACCTCGTGGACAGGTGAGTCGCATTCAGCCGTCCCATCTCACCCGATTCAACGCGAGAATCATTGCGAATCTACCTCACTGCAAACGAAGATATTTCCCGTCGGAAGAAAGACTTCTAAGTGTTTCAGAAAAGTACGTTTGCCCGTCGAAATCGCCGCCGCCGCGGTGACGGTCGAGTGAAAATTTTCAAGCGAAACCTTCCCAAAGTTTCTCCTCCGCGACGCGTAATCGGCCAAGTCGCGTCCAAGACTTATTTATAAACGCGTACTCCCGTTTTAGCCGCATCCACCGCGATTATTCTCAAAGCTCTTCGCGCTCTGTTCCCGCCGCGTAAACACTGGTGCGCACAAAGCCTTCCAGCTGGCGTTCCCACTGAAAGAACTCTCTGTTTTCGGTAGAGACGGGAACGGCACGGAGGAGGGCGACCTGACAGAGCCGCTGGTGACGTTTCCTGATCCTGACACACCGCCACCCGCCACGGGCACGGTCACGCTGACGGGGGGTTCGCCGTCGCAGCTCACCTCCCTCAACTCCCTCAACAACCTCCACAACATGAGCCCCCCGATCAGCATGCCGAATATCTCGAATATGACGAGTCTGCCTGCTGGACAGGAGACGATGAAGTTCGAGCAGAAGAAGATGACCAGCGCGTCCAAGACCAAGGTAAAGTGTCTCCACTTGCAATTTTCTCAGGAAAGTCTTTTAAAAGGAAGTTGGAAAGGTGGACAGAGCTTATTCAAACAAGGGAAGTATTCTTTTTTCAAGAGATTCAGACTCACATAGGTTCTCGAATAACCGCTCAAAGTCAGTGGCGCACTCAGGATTTAATCTTGAGGGGAACCGAGTCAAACGGATAGAAATATTTGTAATGGAAATTCCATAAAATTCATTAGGCAGTTGTAAAAATTTATTCAAAGAATAAAATCCAGTTGTCTTTCTTTTTACAAAGCCCCTTCTTCGGAGGTGCCACTGATCAAAGTAACTAGGTGAATTAGAAGCGTTCAAGATAATAATACATCTCTCTCTCGGACGCTAGACGCTATCGTGATCCAAATTCTTGCACTATTAGTATCCTATTAGCAGTACTCTATAATACCCCAGAAGAACTAAGAAGCTCTAAAAGTTGGAGAGTAATACGAGACTCCCAACATCGCCTATTGAACATAGAATAGAATCTGAATTAGACGTGGAAATTTCAAGAATCTTGGACGCAAGTCTGTCGGGCTCATTAAATCGTCACACGTCCAAGCAGCCGGTAAAATCTCTTGATTCATTGTCCGAGTGGTGATATTTTCTCGAGGAGGGCCGCGAAGAAGAATTTCAGTGGCGTCTCGCTTCCTGCTCGTTGCTCGCGAGGTATATGTATAATCTATGCCGCGTGGACTCGCGAGCGTTTGGCCGCGCGTGCTGCGCAACGTTTGGCCAGAGGTGCGGTTTCCTCTAAGTAGTCTAGGTCAAGGACTTCGCAGGCTGCCTGCTGCCGACTCCTCTGACCGAAGCTGAGCCAGTCACGCGTCCTCCGAGGGTGGTTTCTCGGGATTCCTCCTGACAACCAAGCTCAGAAAGGTTTATTTTTCCCACGGAAGAATTATTAGACGCTAATTACTCTTTGGAAAAGCAGCGTATTGCGCGCCAGTTATTTTTACGTTGAATGTCACGCCCCGCCCTCCTCAGCTGATCTCTTTCCGCTTGGTTTCTATCTTTAACTTCACTTCCGTCACGCCAGCATTCGAAGTTTCCACCCAGACTCGCTCTGTCGGCAACCAAGGTCAATGCTTCCGTCCCATTTTCAATCTTGAGACTCAATTACACGTCCCAGCTTCAGCTAGAAATCCCCCGAAGCGAAGAAAGCTCGTCCAATCTCTCCCCTAGGCTTCGCGCTCCGTTCTCCGGGGAAATCATTAACCGTTTACCAAAATTCCAGGTCGTCACGGACGGCTTCAGCGCCGAGAAGGCGACGGCGAACACCGCCGAGATGAGAGCATTGCAGGCTGGAGACGTCTCGTACAAGGAGCAGAGCGCCGCGACGGCGGCGAGGGCGCGCGTCGAACTCGACGGCGTCTCCGCGGAGAAGAGCGTAGCTGCGGCAAGGGTGAGTGTCACAGAATTCCTCCACAGACGCCTTGAACATGGGTCACGTGAAATTCCCCTCCAACGAACCGATAAATCCCGCCGTTAGAGGCTCGACTCGCGGAGGAACGCCGAGACGCAATTAGGAGGATGCTGGTCTCGTTCAAAGAGCGACCCTCCGCTCGTTTAGGCGACAAAAGGATCGAAAGGAAGGCGTTGCTCTGGGTGCGGCCTAAACTCGAATAGTTTGGCACGAAACCCAACTTGCCAGCGGGGAATCTGTCTCTCGCGGTCGTTGACACGATGCTTTCACACCGTTCATGATCTTTGGAGATGGATATCGGCGGCTGTTGCTCTTGGGCGATTAGAGATATACGCTTGTATTTGATTCGAGGGTGTCTGGTTTTTAAGGGAACAGTGGTGGTAATGATTTTGGTAGAATGTTGGGGTTGTAGTCAACAGTGGTGGAAAGAATTGGGTGATTTAATTAAAGAAGGTCGAGTTCAAAAATTAATACAGTGTTGGGAGAATTCTGGGTTGGGGTAAGTCGGGCAGAGATGGCCCACTTTTTTTAAAACAATCAGTATACCGTTAATTTAGTGGTTTTATAAAGGACAAAAATATATTTGCAAGGGGAAATCCATTTAAATAAATAATATAAAAGTGAATTAAAAAAATAATCGTACATTTATAAAAAATAAAATCAAATTACGAAACGCCATCTATGCCTATGCGAAAAGCCATCTCACTAGATGATCAATATAAAAATACATATTATGAGGTTGATAAGACGAAAAATGATATCTTTTTCTTGCACAAAACTTTTCGACACTCGTTGCATAAGTTTGAAAATTTGGAGCATCATTCGTCAAACCATTTTTTACAGCGAACTCAGTCATCGGTTCTCGATGTACAGCTTCACTGCTCCTCACAACTCACTCATTTTGCCACTTTGGACTGTTTCTACGGCTTTCAACAATGCCAACTAACCCGAGAGTCAAGGAGCGTTGACTCGCTGTTTTTTTTCAATAATGCTACGGCAATATTATTTTTACTTTTTCGTAAAATATCAGTAAATTAAATTATCATTGAAAGAACAAGTGGAAAATTTTCGAGAATAGTCCATTTTTATATTACAAATAACTTACCTGATTTCACAGTTTTCGAAGCAAACAGAGAACACGATTAAAGCGGCGTGCGAACGACGCGCAATGAACCACTGAAAACAACTGAAAACCGCAGGGTTTTAGAACATAAACATGATCGAGTCGTCTCACACGGAATTTCCCTATTTCTTAAAGAACGAAGGGAAAATTAGGAGAAGCTTGTGCTAATTGAAAAATATAGATTACTGTGTAGTGGCAAAGGTAGTTTTAAGGTGATTTTGGGAATAGGAACAAGTAATAATAGTACAGAAACTTGAAACTTAGTAAGAAAATCGAGAAAGTGGTGCAATGATTAACTTCGAAATTGGAAGTCTTAACAAAAATTAAAAATTTCAAAACAAATGCTATCAAGCATCCCCGCAGAAGCTTACGACCCACGAATCTGGGTTATTCGCCTCGGCAGGAATCATCGAACCCGCGAACCGCGAGCCACAGGGAGCCATTGTTGATTACGCAGACAACAGGCCTCTTTTGAAAAGCTGCACGCCTATTTACGTGACGTCGGTTGGCTAAGTTTAGCCGTTTTTAAGCCTCCACTACGTAGCTTTTGACTCAGCGGCGGCATTTTTGAAGCGGAGCCAATTACTGTACGTCGCGCAATGTTATGCTCCCTGTTCCTCGACCTGCCAATGATTATCACCTTCTTCCCTTTCGTAACATTCCCAGCCGAGCCGCATCATCGCGTTCCGACGCAGCTGCGGCTATAGTCACTGGTAGGTGGCGAGGGCTAACCAGAGAATCGAATTTATCGCGCGTGGAAAGGCTTTCGTACGGTCTAATGGAAGTTTCGCGTGTCTGCCCTTCGCTGCTAACGCGGAGCGAAGGGGCAATGGATTTCCCTGGTTCCCTCTGAGCAGTCCTCCCGCGAACAGCTCGACAATCGCGTGCTATAAATCGCTCAAACCTTGACCCCTGCCGAGGCTTCGCTGTTTTTTTTCCTTTATCGCGAATCGGCGCTGCGACACTTACCTCCGCGATCGAAGCTACCAACTCGCAAGCCTGCTGCGTTTAAAAAGGTATTAAAAAAAGGGAACCCGAACATCCTCGGACCTTGTAACATTAAGCTACTTCAAATCGAACATTCCCTAAATCCTGTTCTTCAATTGGGAATCAGCTCCGCAGTTACGCAACATCTCGAAACCGCGATTATTCGCCGCCGTCGATTTGGGAAGACTTAATCACCGATTGGCGAGGGATTGTTGCCAGAATTGCGTTCATGGTAATCCTAGGAATTGGCAAAGTCGGTGGAGTGATCTTATACCGATGGTCGATTTCGATGAATCACTCGGGCGCACGTGGCTGTATTTAAAGCGCGCGTGGTTTCACCGAAGATCGAACGTGTCCTCGATTTTTTCCCTCGTAGAAAATTGCGTAAATTATTTAACCAGAGGATAACGCGTGGAAGATCGAAGTGCGCAAGAATTTCATTATTCAATCTGGAGCAGTGGAAATGAAGAATTCAGTCGGCGACCTTGGCTGCCAGACGACCCACCCACGCGATTCAACACAAAGACACTATAACCCGTCTCCATAGGGTGGTCTGACTCATGGGGTTGAGGGAAGCACTCGGAAACCAGTGGCAACCGATCGATATCACCTCGAGGGCAAGGCAGTTCGTTCTTGGCGTTGATAGTCAACGGTTCGCGTGCGTCGATGGGGCAGCAATTGTCCAGCTTTGCCCGGGGACTCTTTCCCATTCTGAGGCCTAAAACCGGCGTCGATGGAAGGAAGATCATGGCGAACGAAGGCCTCGGAAATAGAGCTTCTAGAATGGTACAATATTCTTTGTCGAATTGTTTCGTTCGGCCTGTAACAATGTGCCAGTCACGCGTAGAGTCATTTCAATGTGTTCTAGTGGTTAGAATGTTTATTTTAAACATTGTGCAATTTGTGCTGTTGGTGAAGCTATAGCTCTTCGATTGTTCGATGGTACAGGGAAATTAAGGGTAGGGGAAGATCTACCCCTTCTGTTTAAGGGGGGAGCCCACTGTCTCAAATCTGAAATTTTTTTTTACATTTTCTGAAAGACGTACGTTTCAAGAATGTTCTCCCGAAATTTTATGAAGAAATTCGCAAAATTGACGGAGATATAGTATTTTCCGTGAAGCAGTGTCAAACGCGCGACTGAGCCACGCGGAACTTTGAACGCGTTTTCCTCAGAATGACATTTTTCAACCGCGTTGACAGTCGACAGGGAAAACTATACGTCCAATTGACACGAGCAAGGGTATTTATTGTTCGGAAAACCCGTCGCTATTACGTGGCGATCAGTTTTTTTCAATTTTCGACCTGCTTCTATTTTTTTATCAACAATTCCCTAACTTTGTACCAAAGAAAAAATGATTTTTTTTCAGTGGTCCGCCATTTTGTTATTTTTTACAATTTTTACTATTTTTGATCGTGACGTACTAGAGGCAGGCTTCTAGTTTCTAAATATTAGTGTTTTTTTGAAATCCGATTAACCATATGGCCTGGGGACTGTCAACGCGACTAGCATGTTTTTGCCGCAGCGCAAATTTTGACGAAGAGTATACAAGAAACGGATTTATGAATTTGTTTGAAAAAAAAATTTTCTTACCTTTCGATATGTACACTATTAACTATACTAAGCAATAAATTGATTTACTTGCGTTGTTTGGTTGAAATAAATTCCCGAAAACAACCTTACATTTCGGACCGAGACAGTGGGCTCCCACCTTAATGTAACTGGATCGCGTATGTGATTTCGTGAAGTGTTTGCTTGTGAGAAGGATATTTAGTGTTGCAATTTTATTCTTCGATCGACTCCCTATACTATGAAGTCGAGGCTCGTCTACAACCCTTTGTCCACTCTCATTGTACTTACACGTGGAGCGTTGAAATTAACTGCAGGGGCTGATTCAAATTTCATAACAGTCTCAGTCGCTGTCATTCTTATCCAGTGAAGTTATATCTACTTATTTTCGCATCGAACGCTCTTCTATCTCTGCAAGCCCATGGACGTCTGACCATTGACCTACTTGTTCTCCTGAAATCTCCTCGAACTTGTAGTTTCCCAACTGTGACAGTGATGTACGCGCTGTTATCGAGCTACTGTTATTCCTCGACGTTTCTAGACAGTTCTGACAGAAACACGTCGGAATTAATTAACAAGCTAATCGCACAAATGCTTTGAGAATTATAATTGAATCCTGTGATACGTTAATCTTGGATATTAAGAAACGCGAAGTACTCGAAGAGGATCTAGAAAAATGCGCGAGTCACCAGTGGATGCGTGCTGTGTAATAAATGTTAAGTGGAATTCGAATCACCGTCACTGCGAGAATCGTCGAGGGTCCCCAGACTAGCAGTCACGGAGGGGCGACTCTCGAGCCGATGGACGCTGACGATAATTATCACTTTAACCTCGAGGAGGATGATAAGTGTCCTGAACGAGACCGTTGAGTCGCTCGCGTGTTTCCACCGTCGCGGGTCGGCCGGGAAAACGCGCGTCTAATTAGAGGGCGTGCGCCAGAGATCGGTAAATTGCAGGGGAACAAACGATGATTACGCGTTAATTGAAAAATTGCCCTGCGCCTAGCGATCTTTTAATTTCGCGGCTGCTAGCGCAACGCCGCGCTCCACTGTTCTACATAAAAACGAGTCGACCTTGCGGCCGTCGGATTCGCGTTTTCTGTGTCATCGATCGTTGGTTAATTAATCAGCTGCAAAAACAATCGATACCTCGTGGGACGGCAGTCTCGTGCGGTGGACTGTTTTTCAAAGAGGGTATAGGAATTTCGTGAGGTTTTCCTGTTTACGAGTGAGTCACGGTATTTTTAAAATCGCAGATCCGTGCACGAGTTTTCCTGTTTAGTAAGGACGAGTCTCTTGCCTTTATTGGCAAGAGGAAACTTGCAGTTCCTGAGCAATGACGGATTTAAGGGGAAAGGCACAGGTGGCGGACGTTCTGAGGGGACCATTTTTTTCGGGAAAGTGAAGAGGTAGTTTACTAAAAATTACCTAAATGTAGTAGTGAAGAGAAATGTAGTGTTTGCTAAAATCATAATTATTTATTTATTTATTTAAAAATGGGCCCCGAGGTTTCTGAAGTGAAAAAGAACTTCCTGCCAAAGTATCTGCTTTTACTTACAGAGCCTTCTGAATTTCTCCTTTTCAAAAAACGTATCTCATGTTTCGTCTTTTTGAGAAACTTCTTGCAAGAATGTTCTAAGTACCTGGCGTTCCTTTGTCAGCGGAGGTGGAAAGATTTGTAGCTCATTTCGCAATGTCTCTCTAATTCCCCGTCGCGTTTCGCAACGGCCAGCTTCTTTGTACTCGCGACAGACATGGACGGTCGCAATGAAGTGTTCATTCAGTGACGAACCGTGAGATCATCCTCAAAATTTCGGTGAGATTTTCGGGAAAGCTTGCCAACGGGGCATAGATGTCACCGATATCTTTCCTCCCGGAACCAAAATAGAGCTCGACCGCGAAAGACGCTCGAGTGGTTTGCCAGCTTGCATCTGCTTCCTCGCTCTCGAGGTCTTGGAGGATTTGCTCAAGGTCCTCGAGGTCCCCGCGGAGCTCTCGCAGGTCTGAAGAACTCTTCGAGGCCGTGAAAGACTAAGGAAGACCTCGGAGCATCTCGAATACTAATTGCAAGCGAACCACTACCTTGGAACAGAGATAGGCAAAATTTGTATATAAATAAAACTTCGAATAACGAATAACAGTTACAAATATTATTCGCCATGTGTCAAATAAAGTTTACTCGGGTCAACGAACGAATGACGAATAATCTTTTCAACATTTATTTGTTACTCAGAATTCTATTTAAATAAAATAATTGCCCATCTCTGCCGTGGAAGATTAAATAAAAGAATTCGAGAGAGAAAGCGAAAGTAAACTGCCACAGAAAAATGCATTGTCAAAACTGTATAACATTATTCATCGAACACGGATTCGTGGTTACATGTACACTTGTCGCTTTTCCAATTCAAAACAATTCTATTTTTAGAAGCGCTATAAGAATTGATAGCGTTATCGCGTTTACAGCTGAGATAACGAATAACACGAACGCTATTTGTCATATGCAATTTCCCTTTCGACTTTTCATTCCCCGCTCTCCAATTCATACCGACAGTCATCTCGTCCCCCTGCCAGGAAAGAATTAATAGCCGCTATCGAACAGATACTAACAATTTCAATGAATATTTCCACATAATGATTAACAAATTTTATTAAGCGTATATAAATTCCTATTCCAATGAAAATGGCATCTGTTTCGTTTGTATCAACTGCATACCACAGATACGTCGGACGATCGTGATCCCGTCGCGCGGATTATTTATAAATACATCTGTCAAGATGAGCTACGCACTAATGAGATCTCATTAACAAAAGAATCTGTTATTATTGCCACGCGAAATTGCCTCTGTTCGCAGTTCGTTCGATGCAAATTCAAATTCCGTTTACCCACGAAAGTACACCTCCGTAATATTTGTTCAGTGGTAAACAAGATTACCCCCCGACCTCTACAAAACACTCGACTCCCCATAAATTCAATGTTAAAGAAAGCAGCAATAATCGTGTAACGCGACCGTGCGACCATGCGAAAGTCCGCGACGATCCGCGGAAAGCGTGGCCAGTTGAGTGATGCGACTGCTATTTCGGGTGGCGGAAAAATAGATACAGCTCCGTGGAATCTCGCCTAAAAATCTATCACGTGGGGCAGCCCTGTTGCACCTCGACGTTTCGCGCTTGGTCGAAACGAAATTAACCAGTGCGCGCCACTTGTGAATCGCATTCGAACGAGGCCCCCGGGTCTGCTTAGTTCGCGCCCAGACGCCACGGATCGATCCATCGATCGTCGCCGCGCCCTCGAGCTCCTTTGGGCCTCGCCAAACACGAGTCTCTCTGTTATCGTGGAAACAGTACCGCTTATCTTATCCAAGGCCGCGAGTCACGTGCGCTGTTTAATTAGTGGTCTGGATCGCCGGAGCCTCTGGTCGCAGTTTCGATCCCTCGATCGACGCGTTCTGATTCACCGACGCGTCCGACGACGTCTCGATTGCTGCTCGGGTTTACGTATGCACTTTGAGGAAAAATGAGTGCACCGTGGCCAGTGCATCGTAGTATGGCGCAGCGGAGGGTGTTCGATCGGGGGCACGGGGTAAGCTTTATTCTGCGAGAGATTTTGGGAGAGGATACGGCGTCCTTCGATGGATTCTGTTTGTAGATGTGTGTATGTTTGTATGGAGTGGTTGGAGAGTGGATTTGGAAGGTGTTGGGCAGGATGCAGTAAGGATTATTCTTCGGGTTTTGAGACACTTTTGCTTCGTGAAATTGCGAATTAGGGAATAATTATTTTTGTTCAAATTTTTGTCGGGATAGTAAGTCTGGAAAGAGCAACTAGTTAATTATTAAAATGAGCCTGAAATATAGCCTCGTTCCTCAATGGAATAATTCGAGAGAAATAGTGACGTAAACCATCGTGGAAATATCTGGAAGCCGAACGAGAGACGGGTACATTTAAGTTTGTCGAATTTGTTTACGCGCCGCGGCAGCTGTGTCTCTGAAATGCGGTGCTCGCGCGAGCCGTTCCAAGAATAAAACAAAAATCCGCGACGCGCCTTTCTGGAAGCTGAGTGACGTGTCCGCGGCATTTATCGATACACGGGGATCGGCTATAGATAACGCTATCCTTTTCCACCTAGGGCTCTATAAACTAAGTACAAGCTAACGCCACATGCCGCAGACGCCAAAGCCTCCAATCACTGTTGGAAACCGTGGTTTCGCAACACCCACGAGCTGTTTGCGCGCGATTAGCCGCGGCCTCTCTGGCGATTCGCCGCGAGGATCGCGTTCTAAAGTCCGCTGGCCGCGATAACGGCGGTCGCCACGTGGTGGCCAGGAAGCAGCGGGAGGCGTCGCGGACGCAAGGTGGCTGGGGCGAAGAGGAGAGCCGCGGGCTCCCTTGTGACGACACGCTCCGATTATATTTAGAGAAATACGTCAGAAGCCGACCGGAGAGGTCGAGCCGCGGCCGATGAGCTTTCGCCAGCAGACTGTCATGGAACTCTGTCGCGGCGAGTCGTGTCAGAAGCTTTTCGCGTCGGTCCGCGCGGGAAACCACGCTCCAGCCACCTGGACACCATCCACGTCGCCTCTTCTGCGCTCTTCGGCAATTTCTTCCTTCTGCATCCTCGCGTAAGACTCTCCGTGCCTGTGATCTGGGTTAGTGATCGTTTCCCATCGATTTTCTTCAATTAAACCGCGATGGAAGTCGCGGAAAGAAGGATGCACCGTGGCGGGAATGCCTCGCGAAAAGTGATTAGGGTCGAACGGGCAGCGGTGTTGAGGTTTTTGCAAGGTGATCGCTGGATGGGGCGAGGATTTATGGGAGGCTGCAAGGCGGCGGATCGATGGGATCGCAGAAGTGTCTTGATTAATGCGGATTCGCACGTACTTAGTGGCCACACCGTGGAAGATGAGCGTGTGCAGGCACAGTGGAACGATTGTGGGTCGCATTGCGATCGTATCAGAGCCTCCGCTACCGCGAATTAGCGTCGTTAGGCTAACGCGGCATAAGTGGACCGTCGATTGCACGCTAATTCCCTGCAACGCGTGCTGAATATTAATCGAACATCTCCGAGGAATGTTTTGCGGCTAGCTTGAGGAACTATGCCCAAAGTTCCTTGGAAGCTCAGAGATTTTTAAAAATTTCGTGTTCCCTCGGTTTGAATTTTCGTTCGGTGATCATTTATTTTGCTCGCTCGCAGAGCTTTCGTCGCGCCCGTCCGTGGAATCCGTTTCCTGGAAGTGTTTTCAATCGTCGGCTTCCTGGAATCGTTCCCAAGACTCAATTTCCATGAATTATTTTCGAGCTCTGTTTGACTTTTTCCTTAGTAGCATTTTAGCAATTCAGATTTAACGTATTTTTAAGCGTCTCACTTGCGCCGAGCGATCGATCTGAAATTTTAATGCCCCGAGGTGTTTTCTAAACGCTGTCCTTGCACGAGTCGGTTGGAGAGCGTAATAATTTTACACGACACTTGCGACCTCATAAAAATGGTAATTAACGTTCCTGGTATTGATCGTTGCAGGAGCAGAGGAGCCTGAAAGCTGGCGACCTGTCGCACCAGGAAAGTAACAACATTGCGGCGTCCACCATGAAGCTGCAGAGCGACTCCTTCAGCTCAGAGAAGGTGAGGAAACAGATTTTGTTTAACTCGTAAGTCACGTTCTATTATAGAAAATTCATAGGTCTAGCGTCTCGTTTCGCTCCATTTATAAATCACAGTAATTCCTGTTGAATGAAACCGTGCCAAAGTCTCGACAAGTTTCCTGACTGGAAGCAACACAGGAAACTCAAACGACAATAAAAAGTGTGAAATACAGAAACAGAGGTGGCAGAAAGCATTCGTTCAGTTAAACTTAAAACAATCAAACAGTTTTGGTAATCCTATCGTTATTTGTTTATTCTCTCTTTCTCTCTCTCTCTTTCTCTGTCTCTCTTTCTTTCTGGGATGTACAGAATATTGCGATACTCAATAAAGGAAAAGTATATTAAAGAAATAATGTAAAGTCTCTGGAAGATCCTCGAGGAAAGAGAGCGTTCCTCGGAAACTTTGGTTAAAGTCTGTTCATCTTGGCCCGCCCCCAAGGAATCTGTTTCCCAGCGGGCAACCACAAATCTTCCTCCTCGAAGTGGTGTCTGCGGCCGTTTTGGCGCGTTTTGCGTAGGCCACGGTCGCATTCGTGAAAGATCGAGCACGCTGTAAAGTGGGATCCTCGGATTTAACCGTTGACCAGCTTGCCCAGCGGTGTTCAGTCTTCCTCGATCCCTCGAGTCCCCAGCTTCGTCCCAGAAACCAAAGCGTGCTCCGTGGAACGACGATGAGGAGGAAGTGGAGTCTAGATTCTACTATGGTAGCGATCGCTGATCCAAACTTCTTGATTGTTTCACGCTCGAGTCGAGCGAAGTTGAAGATTCCCTCGATTATTCTAATTATCAGAAAGAAAGTCACAAGATGATCGTGTTCGCTGCGTTACGTCGCGATACGGAAATGTCCACAGGATATAACACAGTTCATTTTCGATAATTCCCTGTGAAATACTCACCAGGCTTTAAACACCCTCCGTTTCTGTATCCCGCGCCAAAATAGAGTTCCTGCCATCTAAGCTGCATTGTTCTCTCCGAGAATAATAGATCTCTCAGTCCTCTTGCATCCCTACATTAATTAAGGAACAGAATAGTAAATTAGTTCTTCCTTGCAGAAAGCCATGGCGTCGCAGAAGGAGCGACAAACAGTTACCTCGACCGGCATCTTCAACCACGAGAAGCACATGGCGTCCAGCTCGCAGTCCAGCATCACGATAGCCTCGAAAGGGGTGACCTCAAAATCCTCGATGCTCACCGCAGCCAATGCGGTGAATCAGCTGATGAACGGCATGAGGCCAGCCGAAGACGAGCTACTATCCCTGCCTCTAGACGATCTGGATCTCCTCTGCTCCAAGTCCAACCCCCAGGACGTGGAGCGAGCCATCGGCAAGTACTGCAGCTTCCTGGACAGCTTCGTGGAGCGGCTGAAGGCGAACGACGGGAAGAACGACAAGGCTCCGTTGCTTCTGAACAGAGTGAACGAGATCATCAGGAAGGCCTGGGCTGTGCCCACTCATGGCCACGAGTTAGGCTACACGCTCTGCAATACTTTAAGAATGAGAGGTGGTCTGGACCTGCTGATGTCCAACTGCGTGGCCAGCGACCACGAGCTGCAGTTCTCCTCGGCTAGATTGTTAGAGCAATGCCTGACGACGGAGAATAGGGCGCATGTCGTGGAGCACGGGTTAGAGAAGGTGGTGAACGTGGCCTGCGTCTGCACGAAGAACGCCAACTCGGTGGACCACTCGAGGGTGGGCACTGGCATCTTGGAGCACCTGTTCAAGCACAGCGAGGGCACCTGCAGCGACGTGATCAGGCTAGGTGGCTTGGACGCGGTTCTGTTCGAGTGCAGGAAGAACGACGTGGAGACGCTGAGACACTGTGCTGGCGCACTTGCTAATCTGTCTCTGTACGGTGGCGCGGAGAACCAGGAGGCGATGATTAAAAGGAAAGTGCCCATGTGGCTGTTCCCTCTAGCCTTCCACAACGACGACAATATCAAGTACTACGCTTGTCTGGCGATCGCTGTGCTGGTAGCCAACAAAGAGATCGAAGCAGCCGTGCTGAAGTCCGGCACCTTGGACCTGGTCGAGCCGTTCGTCACCTCCCACAATCCCTACGAATTCGCTAAGTCGAACCTGGCGCACGCTCATGGCCAGAGCAAGAACTGGCTGGAGAGGTTGGTGCCGGTGCTGAGCTCGAAGAGGGAGGAAGCTAGGAACCTGGCTGCCTTCCACTTCTGCATGGAGGCGGGCATCAAGAAGCAGCAGGGCAACACGGAGATCTTCCGCGCGATAGGAGCCATCGAGCCTTTGAAGAAAGTAGCCAGCTGCCCCAACGCGGTAGCTTCCAAGTACGCGGCGCAGGCGTTGCGTCTGATCGGAGAGGAGATACCGCACAAGCTCAGCCAACAGGTCCCTCTGTGGTCCACCGAAGACGTGAGGGAGTGGGTGAAGCAGATCGGGTTCGCCGAGTGCGCGCAGAACTTCGTGGAGAGCAGGGTGGACGGTGACCTTCTGCTGCAGTTGACGGAAGAGAATCTCAAGGAGGATATCGGTCTGACGAACGGCATCAGGAGGAGGCGGTTCACCAGAGAGCTGCAGAACCTGAAGAAGATGGCGGATTACAGTAGCAGGGACACGGGGAACTTGAACAATTTCCTGCAGTGCATCGGGCAGGAGTTCTCTATCTACACTTACAGCATGCTGAACGCCGGTGTTGACAAAGACTCTATCAGGAACTTGTCCGAGGATCAGCTTCTAACCGAGTGCGGGATCGCGAACAGCATCCACCGGCTAAGGATACTGGACGCCATCAAGAACATGCAGCACAACCAGCTGGGCTCGTGCGAGGACGAGTCGCCCGACAAATCGTTGGACGTGTTCGTTAGTTACAGAAGATCGAACGGCTCCCAGTTGGCTAGCTTACTGAAAGTTCACTTGCAGCTGCGCGGCTTCTCTGTCTTCATCGACGTCGAGAGGCTGGAAGCCGGGAAGTTTGATAACAACCTGCTGCAGAGCATCAGGCAGGCGAAACACTTCCTCCTTGTGCTCACGCCCAAGGCTTTGGAAAGGTGTATACAGGACAGCGAGTGCAAAGACTGGGTTCATAGGGTGAGTTGGCTCAGTGACGACTGTATCTTTCCTGTTCCTTGGTTCATTCGAAATATATAATGGTGCTTTTGATTCTTGCAGGAGATTGTAGCAGCCCTACAGTCGCAGTGTAATATAATTCCCATCATAGACAATTTCCAATGGCCGGAACCCGAGGAGCTTCCCGAAGACATGCGAGCAGTTTGCCACTTTAACGGTGTACGTTGGATCCACGACTACCAAGACGCCTGCGTAGACAAGCTTGAAAGGTGGGCTTTAAAATTCTTTGTTCCTCGCGCGAGTGCCCTGCTGTCTTAATCTTCCACTGCTTTTATAACCGCGCTGTACTCTCCACCTCTTGAAAATGGTAGTCTTCAAATGATTCGCTTGACAGGTTTATGCGAGGCGAGATACCAGTCAGGTCAGAGATGTCTGGAGGTATTCCAAGGAGTATCGCGTCGAAAGATGTGACGCAACCAAATACACCGGGCAGCACGAACATCCGACAGCCCCCAAGCTACCAACGCATGCACAGCAACGAAAGCAGGGGCAGCGATAAAGATTCGACGGGGGGGCGAGATTGACTAGAGGGCCCGCCCACGGCCATACCGAGCAGGTGACTATAGTTTTCAACCTACCGCTACAGTTGTATTAGACATTCACTATAGTTCAGGGTGTAACGTTTAACGCAACGTTTTTCTTTCTATACAGCCAGGACTAACAATCGCGATAAGACAATCACGACTAGGTCAGTCCGTGAAATCAAATTACATATCCGTGTCTATATGGTGTCAGTTCCAGTCAGTGTCTTCTGGAATCCATGTTATGCTTATTCGTTGTTGGTGTTCTTCTTCTTGTATGATATGATCTCGAGAGGGAAAGATTCATCTCAGCTGTGAGATAATTAAGAGGATTGTTTTATGTTATTAGCGATAGTGTAGAGATCATAGCATACATCGATCCGTGTTACAATATCTTCTTCTCTTCGTGTAGCTTCAAAGTGTAAGCATGTGTGGTCCCATGATGTTTCCTAAGTGTGCACCTTCTCTTTCGAAATTATAAATTGGGGAACAAGGACTGCATGGTTGCTAAATGTGTACAAACGTAGCTCTCCGCGATTTTGTCACTGTCGGCACAGATGGACTCAATCTCCTTTTGTTTAATTTATAGGCTTAGAAAATCGTCGAGTCCGTCCCGTTGGTTAATGGGCCTACCACCCACGTCCCCGCGGCTGAAGTTCACCCACACGCACCCTGGAGGAAGTCCAGTGCCGCGGAGGCCGCCGCGCCATCCACCTTCTCCATCCACCAGATCTCGTTCGCTGGAACTCTTGGACCAGGATGAGAAGAAGTCTGTCTCGCCGGTTAGGGAGCCAGAGCCACAGCCGAGGCCAAGGTCCAGAAGCTTGGATGGCTTGCTGGACGACGACGGTGTAGTGCCAGACATGAAGACTGAAGAATCGCCCAAACCAACCAGCGAGAGCAAGTCCAGCGCTAGGGAGGCGCCAGAAACTCTGAGCAGGCTGCCTGACGCGAAACCGGATGATCCTGTTCAAGAAGAGCCTGAAGGGGCGGGGAACAAGGTAGACGAAGGACCAATCGTCGGCGAGGTTCGCTCTGAAGCTCCAAGTGGAGAGACTAGTTCCGAGTCGAACTTGGAGAAAGATCCAAGCCCGACGCCTGTTCCTAGGCAACGGGCGAAGATATCCGCTGTGGAAGCTAAAGCGGAACCGGTCGCGCGAGCAGAGGCGCGAAAGTCCTCGACCCTCGAGTTGTTCAGCGACGAGGAAGAAAGTACGCCTACGCAGAAGCCCAGGCCTGGTCGGTTTATTAGCGTGGACGGGTACCTGTCGGCCGTGAACTCGAGCAGAGAGGACGAGAAGGATGGTTCCCAGGAGGGCTCGCAGGACTCCGATCCTTGCGACGGTAACGCAAAGCTGAAGGAGCGACTGGTAGGGGCAGGAAACGATAAATCGACGCTGCTGAAGGCGAAGAGCTGTGGAGCGGGGCTAGATTCCGACGAGAGCATCTCGTCGAACGAGTACAAGCCGAAGATGAAGGAGCAAGGCTCGCTGCTCTCGTTGCCCACCGGGGCCGAGCCGAAGCGAAAGAAAAACTTTATGGACAAATGCGTGAACAAGGTGCGGTCTTTCATGAGGAAGTGACTTCGTGACTTCCTGGATACGGTGATACAAAGACTTGTTATTTAATTTTACAAATGTTAAACGTAGCGATGTCGATATTACGTAATCGGGACTTTGTGATTCCAGCTGCGTTGCGACCGAGTGTCGTATATACTCGCTTGTCCCGCGTACTCGGCCTTCCCCCCTTCCCCAATTTCCTTTTCGACGATGTACAGACTCGCCTCGACGGTACAGTATTTCTTTCTCCATGTCACGGTCTAGTTTCTCCTTCTCGTCTCGTTTTTTATATAAATATTTAGGGTGTCCCAAGAGGAGTAACGCGAACGTTCGGGAAGTCGGTTCGCGCGCGAGTATACACGACGTTTGTGGAGTGTACAGCGAATAAAGAAGCAAAGCATCGCCATGGTAGAATTTCTGTACAATGACAGGCAGCATGAAAGTATAACACTAATGTTGTGCCTATTACAAAGTGTCTTCTTAGAGAAGTTCAGGATTAGGGAACACAGCGAGTCTCTGGTACGATTAATTATCAGAGGATGTTGTGAGAGTGGCCTGCTTTTTTTCAGGTGGCTTTTATATTTCCTTATCGAATTGTATTATAGATATGTAAACGCGTAGATAGGTAGCATTGTTATTTGTAATACTATTTTTTAGTCCGGTTTCTTTTTTTAGAATATGTCGAATATAATGTGTTCCACTGGCGGCGAGGCGTCGTAAGTGAAGGCAGCTAACCCACTTATGAAAAGTAACAGAAATTTTAATCGTAACGATCGGTTACGATATCTTTATCGTTTAATAAGCGTTTTTACAGGTATCACTTTTAACTGATGTTATCTCTTTACGTACGTAGCAAGTTCGAACAAATCCGGTACGAAGTGAAATTTACGAAGCTTCGACGTTTAATGTTGTAAGGATCCTGCCGTAAGAATCGATGAAATGTATATTTTACCAAAGTTTCGTAAAGTAAAAAATAAGAATTTTATCGGACGTTTGAATGTTTTTCACAGAATAAATTTTATTTAGCAAAGTATTACAAGCCTAGTTGGTCATTGCGACGGAGACCCATTAGATACTTTCAACAAACACATTCTCCTTTCACTACTTCATTAAATAATCCATGGTCGAGTATAAAAAGTTTTACAGCTGATGAGTTTTATAATATGTACAGTAAATTCGATTAAAAATATCAGTGTTTTACTTTCGTAACCGTTGACTAAAATAAAATAAAATATAAAGATATTAGCAAGATTTCAATACAAGATTTCAATGCAAGATTTCACGCACATGCATTAATCTATGAACCTAAGAATTCAAATATGTTATCTATTTATAACATCATCTCGTCCTCTAAGTCGGCGCATTAGAATCATATCTTGTATCTGAAGAGTCACGCGCTTGGCATGCATTGACAGTAATATACAATCTTCGAAGAACTGAACGATATACGCCTCGGCTGCCTCTTGCAGCGCCTCCAGCGCTTTAGCCTGTATTCTACGTACACGTTAAACTGAAGTTACAAAATGCCCCGGGGATATTGAAAACATAAAGCTGGCTATCATAGTTCTGATAAACCTACCTGTTGACGGTGTCATATGGAAATAGGTCCATTAAAATCTCTCTCACTAAACGTGCAAAGGGAGCTTTTGGTATAAGTAAGTGTATAGACCGTCTCAAATATCGAATTTCTTTTAAAATGTGCGTTTGTCTATCACTTCTCCTGTATTTATTGACTAGAACACGAGTCTGTAAAAACATTAAGAACGAATAATAACAACATCTGGATTTACTATATATAATATATATAATATATATTTACTATATATTAAAGTGTGGCAACTTACGTTACTAACTTACGTTAGATTTCGCATCACGCGATGTACTGGCACGTGAACTATAACAAAAACGCTACATTTTTGCAAGTTCCGTTTCATAGATAACATTAACAATAATATTTCATGTACTTACAAGGGAACAACGTGAATCCGGACACTTCGATTGGAACGCAGCTTTATGGATTTTTAGAGTGACTCAAAACAAGAACAATGGTGTGTTTCATTTGGGCCCTATCGCCCTTTAAGGGGTGAAAGCTAACCTCAAAGTCAAATTGGCACTTCCACTTTTTCGCGTATAACTCTTAAAGTACAACAGGCAGAAAGAAATGTTTCAAACAAAAGTTTGATGTTGCAATAAGCGCTGCAAACTTGCGTTAACAAAATTTTGAAAAAAGTTTTTTTCGTTCGGGTATTTTTTTTAACTCTTGTCAAAATTTTGTTAACGCAAGTTTGTAGCGCTTATTGCACCATTAAACTTTTGTTTGGGACATTTTTTTCTGTCTGTTGAACTTTGAGAGTTATACGCGAAAAGGTTGAAGTGACAATTTAACTTTAAGGTTAGTTTTCATCCCCTTAAAGGGCGATAGGGCCCAACTGAAATACACCGTTGTTCTTGTTTTAAGTCACTCTAAAAACCCACGAAGTTTCGTTCTAATCGGTGAGACCGGGTTCGCGGTGTTTCCTTGTTAGTATATGACGCTTGCGATAATTCAAAGTGACAGGCTTCGTTCAGTAGAAAATTTTACAAATTTACAAATTCACACGAAACATTCTTTCCCGAACGTTAAATCACTGGAAATTATCACTAGCGATTCCAAAAATATATTTTTCACCGACAATATTGTTATTTCATACATATTAATTTGTCAAGTGTAACATTGCATGACCGTTAACTAACCTCGTTTCACTTTTCCGACGCACCATTTTTCTTGCTTTCAGTGTTACTACGCCATACGTGTACTTCAATTGTTTCTCGTGGCTTCCTTCATCTTCCACCTTGTTTACACAAACCTTCAGTCATATAGAGCAGAAGAAAAACACTTTTAAAGGCGATTTTGCTGAATGGCGCCAAATGTGCGACAAATTTGACGCGAATTTAACTGATTCAAGCCTGTGACTAGTGGCGGTCTCAACTTCCTTACCGGCTAAGATCCACTCACCAACGGAAATACACCAGCGCCGGCGGAGCCGAAAGCAAACTCTCGTGCCACGGACAGAGGGACTATCTTCTTAGATTTATATAACTCTCGACTTAAGAAGGAGAACTCTCACCTTTTCTGTAACGACGATAACGCTTACAAAAGTTTCTATTTTTCTGTATACTCTAACATTTAATAAAGCTATTAAATCCAGTACCGCGGTCGGTTATTATATAAGCATTGGCCTTTAACGCCATAGTGTACGCGCATCAGTGCCCTCTGGGGAAAGCGTACCGAACCGTGTCTGCGCGCGCATCAGTGATAGACACTGTACAACTGCATTTCACATTAGAGCATACTCGTTTCGCGCAGGGGTACATTGTTGATTGGTAGGAAGCCGGCAGAGAAAGTACCTACTACGACCAATCGTGTGTGTTAGATCTGTGAGAGCTGCGCACATTGGTCGCAAATCGGTAGGGACGTCGGTACACTCTTATATGGAACGCAGTGGCGCTCAATCACGAGCAAAGCACTTAAAGGGAGAGTTACATTCGTGTTCTCTGTATTTATTAGGAGTGTGTGGATCGTCCCGGGTTCCCGACCCTCGGGACGGGTCGGACAATTTCGGGCGGCATCGGGCGGGGTCTCGATACTTTCGTATTGCTCGAGATTCCGAAGTTTTCGGGATCCCGAGACTCGTTTCGGGCTACAAGCATGACCGCCGTGAGCGGGAAATTTGATTTCAGGTCGGCTCGGCAAAACTCGGACGCGATTGGTTCGAAAGCCAGCTATTACGAGGGGACCGAGACGGAATGCGCTAAGATGTTAGTAGCCTGAATCGAGTCTCAGGATCTCGAGCAATTCCGAAAGTATCGGGATCCCGCCCGTCCCAAGCCGAAAAGTCGGATACCCGCACACCCCTGGTATCTATCTGCCTCATCACATGCTAAAGATGATTTAACGTGCAAATTATTAATATAATTCTTTACATTTCGGAGAGTATGGCGTAAAAGTTTATTAATGATTTACATTTATACATATTATCAAAATATAGTACAGTCACCTTATTTCTAAATATTGCATCGTAGTGAAACTTTCGAAGAAGAATTTTATGACTTCACGAGCACTTTCTTCAATTGCACTTTCTTCACATATTTATGTATAAATTTTGTTTTCTGTTTTCTCTCCACAGACTCCGTGGACGTGCTTAACGTGTCCAAGCCAACAAGGGATGGTAAACTCACTGTCCCTGTAATTGGTACATAATCTTTCTTATCGTTTTCCGACTTCTTAGTCCACTTTTTCATCGTCCGTTGTAGGAAATTGTTGTGCCATTTGTTACTGTCCTTTGGGTTCTGTAGATTATCCAATCGAAGATCGTGTAGACTGTCTTCGGTTTCCAATTTATCGTTATCGTCGTTTTGCTGGGTCTCTTGTGCTTTCAAAGGTTCAAAATATTTTAAGCTTTCTTTCGCTACTTCATTTTTATCACTTTTTCCTGCGTTATACTCATGATTCTCTTTTTCAGGAGATGGTAGTTTGTCAGATATACTGCAAATTAATTTTAATTATTGCACGGTATAACAAACGAGCTGTACGAAAGTAATGTACTTACCTGTTTGCGCTGTCCTTCGCGCTTGGAGTTTGAACAGAATCTCGCAATTTTCCCCAAAAGTCATATATACCCACCCTATTGTAATAAAGTTTAAACATGTAGGTCAACTGTGGTGGTAATTGACATGTTTCATACAGGCATGGTATAACTTTCCTTTGCCGTTTGTCTGTATTCAAAGCAGGTATTATAACGTAACATTCAGGCTATATAAATTCGATTACTGAAACGATCGAAACATACCGATACCCAATGCTTGAGCATAGTTCAAGAAGAATTTATTTGCCGGACTTTTGAGAAAATTGGACGACACTATCACGATTAATCTGTTGCAACGCTCTGATATCAGTGTCATTACAGCTTCGTGTTCAAAAGTAACTCCACCTATTAAATCTCGATCTTTCAAGCAAAGCTGGAAAAGGAAGTTTCAATTATATTTCACTACTTTCATCAGTGCTGGATTAACCAGTGAGCAAATTAAGCACGTGCTTAGGGCATCAAGAAAAAGGGGGCCACAGTATGAATTTTTTGAATTTTAAAATCTAGCTTTTGCTAGAAACACTTTTTAGCAGGGCCATGAAATCGGAGTCGGAGTTCAGAAGGAATTTCTGATTATTAGAGTCGCAGTCGAAAAAATATATGCCAACACCAACTCCATATTAGTAAATTGTATAAAAATATAAGCCTGTTGAGCTCCAAGTACGTGTTTATACACGCTCGTGATATATTTTTGTTTAACACTCGTACAACGAATGCAGAATCACTTTGGCCTAACTTTGACAAAGTCAGGCTCCGACTCATTCTCAGTTCTCAGATTACAATCACCGACGGAGTTCTTCGTGCCAGGAGTCGGAGTCGGAGTCGGCGGGAAGGAAAAAGAGGAATCGGAGTAGGGAGTTTTGACTGCCGACTCCGCAGCCCTGCTTTCTAGTCAAATTATCGAAAATGCCCGTGAAATCATACATTGCGTTGAAGTGATCACCTTGCATAAAGAGGCCTCAAAATCTTCTAAGCGCTCAGGGCCTCTAAAGGTTTTAAATCAGCCCTAAGTTTCATCATGCACTAACTTTGTCTTACTTTTAAATTGTGCTGGTTTTCCAATTTATCCACCATTTCGGTAGCAAACTGAACATCCTCGTCAGCATACAATAAGAAAGCATCGTAATATTGATTGTCCAGTCCCTGGCTTAGTCTATGAAGATCATCTATTACAGAAATGGAGCACGATATTCAATAACATTACTAAGCAACGCAACGTTATACCTTACCCGATACTTGCCTACAGTAAGAACTTTCCGATCGATCTCATTTGCAATTACCTCCACTGACGACTGAGATTTCTGTAGAAGCGTTGAATACTTTTCAGCGTCCCTTTCTGTGACACGAAGCATAGAACGTAGAGACACTCGGGTACAAAGCATCTTTTAATAAAACTTAAACAGTAAAATTACAAACCAAAAAGTTCTAACGTGTCGTCCACGATATCCCATCTGTCGAGTTCTTCCAATATCGCTTGGAAGTCTTTAATCATAATATTCTTGCACTTCTGTTCCCAAACTGTTAAAATATATGCCGACGGATTCGGATGTGTGGTCAACAACGGCATCATTTCTCCGGTCAAGTTGGATAAATGTGCGAGGCCTCGCCAGTCCCTGAACATTCGCGAATTTGTTGGAAGCATTAACATATGCGCAAAGTGTATAAGTGAAAACATTTAATTAAGTTTGTTCTCATACTCTTAATTACCTTGGTAAGCCATTTTCGGAGGGAATGACTTTCAGAGGGTTCAATAACGTAGAAATAACTTGTTTAGATTCGTTGGACAGAGCAACAAGTGGCACTACTGACAGATCAACTATCATTTTCATGAACTCGACCTAACCTCAAATTACTATCGCGGATATAATTACATCAGTGATACATTACGTCCTGATTTGTATAAACTGCAGTAGATGTTAAAGAGACGTATATACAGAGAAACGGAAAGCTAAATCGCCCTTCAAAATATTGAATTAGCATTGCTTATTGCGCCACTATTTACGTGGAAAATATTCATTATTCTTTTATACACAAATCGTATAATACTTCCCACAACTAATGTCACTTAATCCACACGTTATCATAATTTTTCTTTCGATAAATAACATTAATTACCCTTCTCAATTAAGAGTGTCAATCACGCGTGGACTTCGAAACAGTTTCTTAGAATCCGCGAAACGCGATGCGCCAATGACTAATCAAAGCGTGACTTTCGACGAAATAGAAAGAGTTTAACAAATTATGCGTTTCAGTGTTAAAGTTATATAAAAGTAAAAGGATCTCGCAAAGCGCAAATAAAGAGTGTAAGTCGTGTAACGATTCACCGTTCAAATACCTAGCTCCATTCATAGATCAAACTACTTAAATGTGTGACAATGATATAGAGTAAAAAATTGTTGTGGAAACATTGTCTTTTTAGGGAAACAATTATGTAACGATAGTCAGTGCGCTAGACTGCAGGTTACGCCACGTTAATTGTTAGAAGTATCGGGAAATATATAGGGGTTGAAGCTTATCGATCAAATAATTGCGCCAAAGTAGGGAGGAACCAGGGTAAAGTCGACGGGAAATTACGAATTGATTCGCGAGTAGACCGCGACGGCACCACCGGCGCCAGGAATTACCACTTTTCCGTTAACTGCCGTGCGAATCTGTGCGAATAGTTGACGGAGACCGTTTGTGAAAACAGTGATGTTCTAATAGTTGCTTGTGAAATATGTTAATTGATTGCAGCCGAGAGCATCGCGTCACGTTCAAGTAAGGTGAGGACGAATCTATACTTTTATCCAAAAGATGAGCAGTAATTGTCGAAGAGGTTAACCTGTCTTCGGTTTGACATTTTTTTCAACGTCATAATATCCGCTCCGAACCGAAATTCGTATTTCAAAAATCCCCGCACTCATACGTACAAGAATAACAGACCTTATTTCCGCGGCTGTTGGCGAATGTCAACCGTGAATCACATTTCTTTTTTCGCGTAATCCCGTGAATTGCGTAGTGCGTGAATTTGAGTTTCGATTTCAATAGTGGTGTAACGACTTTTCTATATATTATGCACGGTGCTTGAATCGTAAGTTTCGAAAGCGATATCAGCGATGGTGTCTGTGTCGAAATATTTGATAAGCAGAAATTATATAATTTTTATATTAAGCGATTCAAGTATTTTTCAGTAAAATGATTTTATTCAGAATATATCTATGGCATTAATTTCAGTCGTTGTATGTAATAATACTTCTTTTGCCTCGTAAACTCATGTTTCCTATTAATAGTGTCTCGCATCATCCTGATTCTATTAGCTACTTCATCAGTTACGACGCAGATCCTCTACTTTTATTTCCTACCCATTTCTCCAACTCTCCTTTCAATTTTACTAACCAATTATTTCCATGCTGCAGGGTTACGTAACAAGGAGTGGGTGTATATAAAATGGCAGAGCCAAAACCATCAGGATTGAGACCACCGTCGAAGATCGGTCGACCATGCAGCAATCTACCGCCGAGGCCAGCGGTGCCACCTTCGCCACCCAGGCTGTCGCTGAGTGAGTTTTTACCGAATATACATACAATATTCACTTCTGCGTACTCGGCGAGAAAGAACAGGGAAGCATATTCTAGGAGCATACTCTACGATGAACCAAATGCACGATTTCTTTTGTACTCTAAATACTTAATACTTTGTCAAACCATCGAGGGAATCTTATCGTACGGATAAGGCAATGTTATCGTGTTAAGATACCGAAACACAATCCTTTGAATATACCTCAAAATTTACATCCTCTCAGCAAATGCTTCAGCACGTTATTTAGCGTTTAATTACGTTAGTAATTAAGTCTTTTGCTCCTCGATTAATAAATTTCCACGGTTCGGAGCAGTTTGGATAGTATTAAAGCTTCATCGAATTTACTTTAATTCGATACAATTCGATACGGCCGGTGCACGTGCGCCGCGGTTGGAGGAGCGATCTAGAGTCAGGCGAAGGGGGTAGGACTCGATCGGCGATCAATGCGGCTCATTAATTCCCCACGCCGTGTGGACGAGTACGCCCACGAGACCCTGAGAGGAGCGCGAACGAGTGCTCTTAGAAGCCCGAGACCGCGAACTTCTCGCGAGTCGTTCTTCCACCTCTCACTGCAACGCATCTCGTCCGAGCGATCTGGTAAATACATCGACTGACTTCTCACTAACGTACACCGAAACGATTTTATCGCTCCTCGTTCTCCTCGAAGTAATTTACCGGGACCGCAAAGTGGATTCCACTGATCTCGGTGCTCGTGTAAGTAGCTGCTAACGGGATAGAAAAATTCATCGGATAACGATATTAGTTGGTTCCTTGATAGGGCTTTGGAAGAGTTCTTGGCTCTCTTTAAAAGGATTCTCCGGTGGGTGTTGAGCGTTTAAGAATTTTAACAGGTTCAAAATTTCAATCCCAAGGGAGTAGGTTTCCGTCACTTTCAATTTAACAAAAATAATTACCCTAGAATCTTTCAAACACCCTGCCGCAATTACTTATCTTCTCAAGCATTGCATCCCCGTAGATCCATTTCACCAAAACAAAGCGTTAATAAAATTAATCGGCCCCGGAACTTTCGCCTCTTCGATCTCCCATCCGATCTTAAAAATCCTCCGCCGCTGGATCCTTTCAGATCAGTCCGTTCGATTATTCATCGCAGCCATTGCGGATAACAAAGCGCGTCGTTGCTCGCATCGAGGGCACCTATCTCGCCTTATTGGTTCATCCGACGAGCGCCTTCCTCGCCGGCAAAACACACGGCCACGAGCTAGGAAGGGACTCCCGGTGCAGTCATCGCATGACGCACGCCGTTATGCAATACAATGTGTGTTTGTTGTGCACGCTCGACTCCCAGCCACGTTTCGTCCTTCCACCGACGCGCACTGCCTCCCTTTTTGGGGGCAGGACTTCTGCACGGTGGACCTGCGATCCTTCCTGCTCGGTGCGCGCGACAAGCGTGCACCGACGCCGGTCGTCTCGGGTTTCGCAACGCGATAGGAAAGCTCAAGGCGACGTTGTCAATTTTCGACACGACGGGGAAACAGATACGTCCACTGATACTCGATATTCGCGCCTCGATGGAAAGAGGAAAAGGGAAAAAATCGGGTGTCTTTTAGATTTCCTGTTAGCGCGTCGAAGCATTCTTCTGGCGTTCTTTATCCTGGTAGGCTGAATTATTTCTCTGGTACTCGTGCTAATTCAAATCGTCTTTCTGGGTTACCGTTTAAGTATCTTAATTATTTTATTACTCAAAGGTATTATTTTATTACTCTGGGTATCGCAGATTCTGAATAAATATTAGTTTGATCTCATTCCATGGTCCAATGAATTCTTAAGATCGCTTACGCTTAGAATGCCCGGAAGCAGTGATGTTTGCGGAGCTCTGAATGTACCAATGTTGTTCGACATCCATGGAACTCCTGTTTCAAGGTGCCGTCGCTTGTGACTCTAAGCTTGCAATCAGATCATTCAGGTGTTTACACGTGTTTTTGTCACACCGCTCATTAGCATTCCTTCGCAGCTCGTGTTTGTTTAAGGTGACGATCTTTCGCCCTGACGTAATCGGCCTCATGGTGTCCCAGCATCGCCGTGACACCATCGGCTAAATATGGAGAGACAAAACGGTTTATGAAAAGGTAGAAGGGGGATATTGCCCTTTTTAGGCGCGCTCGATATTTAGCGGTCGGTTTCACAAGCCGATCGACGAATTTCAATTAACTGCGACTTGGCGCCA
The DNA here is from genome assembly GCA_929113495.1 of Andrena minutula. NCBI lineage: Eukaryota > Metazoa > Arthropoda > Insecta > Hymenoptera > Andrenidae > Andrena > Andrena minutula. Next base: position 38,744,405 of record OV815996.1, on the reverse strand, counting down.
GCTGATGTAACCACGCTGGATCGCATTCTTAATCCCGTGGGTCGAAGATTGGTAATCGGATCGAGAAGAGCCAGGTAGCATCTCGGTGGCATTTTATTATTCTTAATTGCTAGTAACCGAGACTGCCGTTCGATTCTACTCCATTTACCGCGGTGAGGCTTTCGAAATTAATACCTCGTTGTGGTATCGCTTCTGTATTCAGAATAATACACGGACGGTTTGATTTAATTCTGTTGTGAGAAATCTTAAAGAGTATTCGTCAAGGCTACCTTCCAATAATTTAGAAGCCTACTAGTTTTTTATATAATTTATTCCGGAGATTCCTAGAGCAACAAAGAGATTTCTAGTGGAGCAATTTTAATTATTAGTATCTTTACGTGGACCAGGATTAATTCAACGCATTTCGTAGGCGTCCAACGCAGTTTCAAGGTACCCAATGCAACCCCGAGGCAATAATGCTTTTGATACATCAGCGAGTTGCCATTGAGCGCGATTGAAAATCGATTCTGGAGCAGAGATCTGGCGGATCGCGTTACAGCGCGATCATTAGATTAGATTCCAGGAACAAATTGTTACCCGACGATCGCAGTAGTAATCGAATAGGCTACAGTCGGCTACACCATTAACCTTGTTTACATACACACGCGCGCGGCCCGCGCTCGCGAGGCTGAAGTGGCTGAGTGGATTGTATGATACCTTTACACGGTATCGCGTTACGATCGGTCAAGGTGCTTGACACTACGCTGCCTTTATTTTGACGCGATCCTCTGTGTACACTGGGCTTCCCCGTAAAAGTGAAAACGCCGGTACAATTCAACTTGGATCGTCGATCGTATCTAGAGCTCGCCTGAATTCACCTGAATTGGAAGTCAAATTCCTTCGACGTGAGTCACGTTCGACGATTGGAATCGTTAATGCTTCGTTCCACCCGTAGCATCTGACAATTACAACCAGCTGGTGTCGTCTCAGAGCTGTTTTAGAGACCTGATCATCGAATTCAATAATTTAATTACGAAGAGACGCGATTTTTTAATAATCTAGTCGAACAGATCTGAACAGATTTCCCTTGTATTCAAATAAAAGATACATTTTTAAGCGTTTCCGATGTGACTCGCGTCTGACAATTAGAAATCTTTAGTTAAATAAACTCTCGAGTAACTAATAAAAGTTAAAAAGAAATTACTCGACATTAACCCGAGTTAATTCTATTCGACACGTGACGAATAATCTTTTTACCTTTTATTCCTTATTCAAAATTTTATTTTTAAATAAAACTTTTATCCCATCTCTGTTAGAAACTGATGCCTGCATAGTGTTTGAGAATGAAGAACTAATTGCATGGTTTGCGACCTCTTCAACGGACACTTTAATCGACTCCGTTCACTTAATTCATAATTCGGGGGAAATAGAAGTTTACCGATATATTTACCACGGTGGTCGCGCGCGGGATCGCTACGTTGTAATCGTAGATCGATCTAGTCGAACAGAGACCGCCACCCACTCAAACGACCTACTAGCATCGGCGCCCACAGCGCCTCGTGAATAGTTAATTAAATCGCGAATCGCGTTATTTTCCTAGTTTTTCCTTCTGCCAGAAGTGATCGCAGCCGATGCGGCAATACGGTCGACTGGTGCAATTGAATTAACATCGAGACAACCGCGATAACGTTATCGTGTTTGCCAACGCGCGAAACCGACGTTCTGCGTATTAAATCGGTCATCAATCTTGTGCGTTGAATTAAGCGACTAGGAAAAGTGGGAGTATCCTTTCGCCGGGAACTCTTCCTAGTTTCTCTGCCGACGATTAGAATCGAAACGCGGCGCGAGCACACCCTGTTAATTACTCCTTTACGTAACTCCCCCCGTCTAAGAACCTCGGAGGCGAAATTAACTTCCTGTATCGCCGATGTGTCCATTGATAATCGAAAAACCAAGCCCGTGTCACGCGTGCTCTTATGACCCGTGACTTTTGTTCCATAATACCGATATCGAGTTACACCACTCAAGCTTTGTGATGTTCATTGTTTAATGTCAGTTGGATTGCGATGTTCCACCCGTGAGACCGTGAGCATGTTTTGTCTTGTACGATTTGCATTGTTTCTTGCATTGTTTTGCATGACACCACAGACCAGATGGACCATCTCTGGGAAACGCACGGCCGTCGGTTAAGCGAGGCTGGCCTGCGCAGAGGATCAGGTAGGTGCTTCGATCATTGCCCATTCCCCCTTTTATATCGTATTTTGATAGCGTGTGAGATTTGCGCACTTCGCGCCCTCGGGATTCAAGCTTGGGGGGAGCCGAGTTGAAGGGGTGGTTATGAATAACTATTTGAGGGGGAACACTACTGTGACGGTTGGAAAAATGAGCCCATTTTTAAGATTTTTTTTTAGGAATAGCTTACAGTTTTCATATAAAATTGTTATTACCTATCTTTAGTACTGTGTCTTAAGACAGTGATGAGCAACCCGCGTTCCGCGGGCCACATGTGGCCCACTTGAACATCGTCATATCGGATTTTTCACGAACGAGCTTGATAATATTAGGTGCGATATTTGTAATTTATACTTCATTTAGGTATAAATATCAAACCTAATATTGTCAAGCTCGTTGATGAAAAACAGAGTCAAGTATCTCATTAATTAAATTTCAGTGGTTATTTACGTTCATTTAATTCAAAAAATATAGGTACATATATCTGTTTAGAATTTAGATTATAATATGTAGGTATATATTAATGTGTATATATTGCTAATAAACAGTACATCAAAGTTAAAAAAAAAACGTTTTATTGTAAATCAATGTCAGAAATAACAAATTTAGCCCATAAATTAAAATTCTTGGATTAGTTATATTTATGTATTTAATATTGTGGCCCGCGTAGAGAAGTAGGTTTCCACTTGTGGCCCACTTCTGACAAAAGGTTGATCATCACTGTCTTAAGAGACTATAAAAAAAAATGAATAGGAAAACATGCATAGATTTTCAGATACAGTTAATCTTCTAGACCCCTCACAAGAAAAAAATTGGTCGCTTATCGAAAGGGTATCTTTGGAACGGCAACTCTGAAATCATATTTTTTTGTTTTAATATAATCTATATGAGTGTAGCTTCCGTTGTACAAACCGATTTTTTAAAAAAATCATTTTTGTAAAAATGGTACGCTTTAGAAGAAAAAGTTTCTAAAATGAATAGTTTTATTATTTAAAAAAATATGTTTTCGATAAAAAATCGGTACGTACAACTGAAGATAATCTCGTTTTAAAGATCCTGTGAAAATTTCAAGTCGATCGGATAAAAATTGACAGAGTTATGGATTCGATCAGTTAGAAAAATGTCGTTTCGAGAAAATCGCGTTTAAAGTTTGACTTGTAATGTGTTTGTAAGCGTGATGCGTTTCACAAAATGCACTGTATCTTCGTAAATTCTTCGAATATCTACTTGAAATTTTCAGAGAGTATTTTTAACGAGTTAAACATTAAGAAAGTGAAAAAAAAAATCGAAATTTTTTCAATTTTCACAGTGGTGTTCCCTTAAAGAATTTTTTTTTAAAGTTTTCTTTTCTTTTTAGAAAGCCCCTTCTTTGGGGGCTGCTAGGGCCCCTTGGCCCCCCTTGTAGCCGCGCCACTGCTTTGCGATGCGGGGCGATGCAAGTGTAACGTGTCTGATTCCTCTTGTTTCGCTTTTGAAGAGATCCATGAGTAGAATAACTAGTTATATACCTACCCGGAGGGTTTTGTTGCCTTAAAAGAAAGCCTCCCCAGAAATCGTCACAAGTTATTTAAAGATCCTCTAAAACAAACCCTCTTTACCTAAAATAAAATATTACACTTGTGTCGCCCTGCAACTACCCCAGACGCATCGTTCACCCCGCAAATTGTCTCGCGAAAGCTACCACCCCTTCTGTGTATCCAATAGCGTGTCCATGAACGTGCTAACTTAAATCAAGACCACGGCAGTTACCAAACGATCAACTGTTTAGTCAAGCATCTCCCAGCAGTGAACACTCCCAGAGTCCCCATTAATCCCAGCAATCCCAAGAACCGACGCGGAGATCCCTGGAGCTATTAAACGTGTTTTGTGGTTCGATGTCGGACAGATACTAGCGTGGTCTTGACAGAGGACACCGACAGCTTCATAATAGGAGACCGAGTATGGGTGGGTGGTACGAAACCCGGGTCAATCGCCTACATCGGAGAGACCCAGTTCGCTCCAGGGGACTGGGCCGGCGTCGTCCTGGATGAACCCATCGGTAAGACTCTCCCTCATAGAGCATGCCTCGCCTCTGTTGATCCGAAACTGCTGGAGAGATTGAACGATGATGAACTTTAGGGAAGAACGACGGCTCGGTGGCTGGTTCTCGGTACTTTCAGTGCGAGCCGAAGCGAGGGATATTCTCTCGCTTGACCAGGCTGACCAGGGACCCGTTGACCGACTTCCCCATGATGTCGCCGACGCCGAAGACCCCGACGACCCCACCCGACAGCATCAAAGGAAGCCTCGGGAAGTCCATGTCTCCCTCGTTGAGTAAGGATCGGTGCAGATACGCTCCTCGCCCATAGCGTGCTTCAATGTCCAAACCTATCTGTGTGCAATAAAAAGAATCACGTTGTCCCGCTGTGTCCCTCTGGCTCCAAGAGATCCCATGGTCCCTTGCTATGGACCATGGGGTCCTGGGGTCCAGGCTTTCGAGAACGATGGATGGTTGCTCCATCGTCGGTCACCATTAATTGCACGCAATGTAGAGTACCTCGGACCACACTGTGTTACGTTAATATTGTAAAAGTATTCTATCGTCTGTGTAGCACGCTGTGTTTATTTATTAGCGGTAGCGCCGAGGCGGCTTTGTAGATCCCATTAAAAGAACGCGCCTTCCTGTTGCACTCCACTCCACGTCACAATCTCCAATGTCCCCAGGTGTGTAGTATTTATAGTCAGACCTGTTTTCTTGAATCCTTCTTTTTTTTAGTGAATAAATAGGATGTGCCAGCAATCCCTCGCCTTCTTAACGCTAATAATAAAGTAGACAGTAGACGTAGGAATTAGATATTGTTCCCTCCACGCTGAACAACGTTCCTTGCATGCGAAATGCTCGGTGGAGAAGATATTGACCGTTCAATGGCTATGCGTGAGAGCTACTTTTCTCTTGGAGAGCGTAAGAGTAGAATGATTCGGAGGGGTGAGCCTTGAATGACCAATGTTTCCCGCCCCGAGTGTAATGGACCAGAGAGGTCGGTTTGTAAAGCATGTAAATCGTCACACAGACGCATCCACGACGAGTCTGTCGTCCACTGTGTCGCAGAGGGATCTGAGGATAGGCGAGAGGGTAATAGTGTCGTCGAGCCAGGGCAGCAAAACTGGTGTCCTCAGGTACTTGGGCACCACGGATTTCGCGGCTGGCGAATGGTGCGGCGTGGAGCTCGACGACCCGGTGGGGAAGAACGACGGGTCCATCGGTGACAAGAGGTCTGCATCGTTCTTCCAACGAATAACACAGAATATTAAAAAAAAAAGCGTACCCAAATGGCTAGAGACAATATTTTAGGTATCTGGACAGTCGCGGATTTAAGGAAAAAGGGGGCCATGTTTTATGGAAAATGAAGAGGGAGTTTACTAAAAATCGGTTGAGCGTAGTAGAAGAAAAAAATAGTGTTTGAATGCAATCATAATTTGTTTTTTAACCCTTATGTAATCAACCGGGTACCCATTTCTATTTTTCCTTTAGTAATTTTTTTATGTTCTGGTAAATATCGCAAAACCGCTCCGGATCCCCATTCTTTGAGGTCTTTTGCCCTGATATACGTTTTTGAAATCAAAATTTATGCAAAAGATTTTAAATAGTAAAGCTTCAAATTTGTTTATATTTTTGGTTGCGCACATAAGGGTTAAAATGGCACACTTCCATTAAATCCGCCACTGTATCTGAAGATTTAGAGACGTAGAAACTACCTATACCAGATAGTCGCATCCATATTCTCCCTTTTGTCCTGAAATCTGATACTTAATTAAGCGCCCGTTAGTGCAGCTTGCTAATTGATTTAGCATTGATTCAGGTACTTTGAGTGTCGGCCTAAATACGGCCTGTTCGCACCTGCGCACAAGGTCAGCCGTTCACCATCCAGCAAAAGGACGATCTGCATGGTGCACCGACCAACCGGCGCGTCCTTGAACTCCTCCCTGAAGAAGGCCAGCTCCAGAGAGTCGCTGATCTCGCTGTCGAGCATCGCAAGCACGGCGACCACAGCCACCAGGGCTGGTGTTAGCACCGCGAGGGTAAGATTCACGGTGCCAGAGTGAGGCAGGATGGCCTGTACCGCAGCTTGCATCTTCTGCCCTCGGCGCAGACCCGTGGCTGTCTCTACTGTTTCGTACGCTGCTCAGAGGAATTAGCACACCGCACTTCAATAAATTGGGACGAACGTCTAAGACGAGGGACAAGAGTCTTGTCTACTTGATGCTTTTATCAGATGCCTAACTTAATTAATTATTCGAACAGCTGGTCCTCTACTTTCTTTGAGCAGCGTAGCTTCCTCGTGGCAAACATGTTTGCGAGTGGAAATGCGAATTGTTATTAACTTACCACTTACAACTAGTGACGTTGTTAGTTTTATAGAGACACACGTTTTATTTGTTGTTGTTGTTCTTGTTGTAGCTGTTTTTTTGCTGAGTAATACCGTAGAGTGGTAGATAGCCAAGCCTAGCTAAAATCGAGTTCGATGCTAGATTCGAAGAATCGTTCAGTATTCTTAGTATTTAGAAACTGTGACTTTGTTAGCCTTGTGGCGTTAACATCGTTGTTGGACGCTTGAAGAATTGCCTCGTCAGACAGTATTCTATTGTTAATACTCGGGATTTATAAGATCGTTATATATATTCTTGTTACCCAGGGATAGTTATTTGTTAGAGGACGATGTGGGTAAAGATGCGGAGGGAGGCTGTGGCTTAAACGTATGGCTGTTTCAGTTTGCATGATACATTTTTATTGTTTTCTTTGTTGCATCCGAAATTCCAGAGGCCTGTTATGCGCACGTCGACACCTGCACGAACCACCCTGCAGGTGAGATCATGATCTAACATTTAATTGTATTGCCGTTGGCAGTCGAAGCGCTCTTTACAAATAGTACGCCGTAGAAGTAGATTAACAAATGCGTTGTGATTATTTATTGCCTAATTTTAAGCATAATCCTCTATGATTTAAGAGCCAAAACACATTTAGTTAGCTTTACCATTTGGTCGTAGTAGGTATTGCTAGTTGGTCCGTTAGTATGTAATTCCTAGCTGTACCATAGCTGATAAGTAGTCAAGTAGTGAAATACTTGTACACGATGTTAATAAAATCCTCCGTCCGTCCCTCCTAATCTCCCTAAAATCTATTTCCCTATTCGAATGGGTACCTGATTTTAATTTTAATAATTTACATCACTCGTGCTCGTCAAACGAAATTCCTTCGTTACAGAAATGAAAAGCTACTTCGATTAAATGAGTACTTAACTCCAATCATTTGCTTTGTACGCTTATAGATGTTACTCTGTGTTTAGTTGGAAATAAAATGTTCAGTCGATTGTTGACTTAAAAAGCCATGATGCGGTTGTCGTGTATATTTAATTTTCAAGTTACGCACTGTCATTCCGCTCTTCGCTTTACATATCTACCTCGCATTTATTAGAAACCATTCACCCAGTAATGCAAAAGTTCAGCCGTAACGAGATATTCTGGTAAAATCGATAATTGAATAGTAGCTTCTTGTTAAATGTACAAACGGAAAATATAAAGATACATATCAAGCAATGGTACAATTGATTCCAACAAGTGTGTACCCTACTCACCCGATTCCCATGAGAAAGATCTAATACCATGTTAGTCGATTTCGTAGAGCTAGAATCGGTAGCGTAACGGAGAGTGTAACTTGTCTTAACACGGCCCCATCGTTTTAGGAAACTTTGAAGGAGAAGCAACAGGAGATAGAGATCCTTCGAAGAGAAAGAGACCTGGAACGCGAGCGCGTTACGAAAGCAGCGAACCAAGCGGACCAGGCGGAGCAGTCTGTGCTATCGATAAAGCAAGAATATGAGGAGGTATAGCTTCTAACGTTCCGCGCTATTTGCATGCTTGAATCGCAATTACTATCGTAGAATTTTGATTTTAGTACCGAGAGAAAATGCAAAAGACGGTCTCGGAGGCGGAGACTGCTCTTACGAAATTACTCGAGGAGAAGAATGCGTTGGCCGTGCAGCTCGAGGAGGAGAAGAGGAAATGCGAAGACCTGCTATTTCGCTTTGAAGAAGAGTCCGTCAATAAGGACGATATTCAGGTACACATCTTAATTATTACAATTTGTATTCCAGATGTATCTACACGTTAAGACGTTCACAGGAAAGATTCTAGACACGCTTAACGATTCTTAAAATCTTGTCAAGTATCCGGGAAAGAATAAGGTGAAATGAACAAGACTTACATGCTTCTTCATCGCATTCCTTTCCTTCTGTTTCACTTTCTTTAATCAGATTTCTGTTTCGCCCGTTCTGTTTTAAAATATCGGTGTACAACAGTCGCTTGTCGGAACTGTATAGAGCCGCAGGTATTACTTAAAACTAGCAAATAGATTAATACGCTTCCATTAGAGTTAAGAGCTTCCCCGTGATAAGTGGTGGTGGGTAAAAGAAATTGCCCCCGAATAGTCGTTCGTAAGCTACCGCTTGTGCCGTTGCTCGTTAAATTTCGCGAGGCACACGACGTAATTTTGTCGAGGCTGTGGGTTAACGCAAGAAACTTATCGTTTATTTTCAGAAAGAGAGAACTGAGCAATGTGTGAGTATGCCATGGCAGCCGTTTGGGACAGCGGAAGGGTTGATGATGCTGTTTTTCTGCACCGCTTCTCTTATCGTCACTGTAGTCATGTCGTTTAGCATATCATCACAATTTTGCCAGAAAACTATGTGACGTCACTAGATACCCTCTCTTCAATGCTTTCGCGACTAATTCCTCTTCGAGCCTCGAGTTAACATTAAGTTTAAAAGTTCAAGTCACGGTGATGTGCAATGTTCGTCTAAATTAGTACGGTAAATTTAGAAGATAAGAGGATCTCGCGAAGTTGAAATTGTATTATAGAACGAATAGGTTTAATTCGTCACGCGATTCGTGATACGTTAAAATGGTGCGGGATTAACACGCTTTGCGGTGCACTGCAGAATAATTGTTAAGTTTCCAGTAATGCTTCCTTCACGCTCGATCTGTGCTTTACGTATGAATCGATTGTTAATACGTAGCAATTGTTGCGCCAACATATGAGGCATTTAAAGAGTAATGTAATTTATTTATTTATTTATTTATTTATTGTAAATTTCGTTTCGAATACTACGTTGGAATTTTGTATTCTATTTCGTTTGTTATTTCACGGTTGTATATTATTACATGGCAAGATCAAATAACACGTTTTGCATTTGTTCAAGCATATCAGAAAGTCATAATCTTTGTACTTCATTTACATCTCTGCCTTTCTCACGATCGATTAGATGTTATCGGTCATTGGGGAATCACTAATCAGTGCCCTTGTTGTATATCTTGATGCGCTTCATGTTAGTTGTCACGCACGTAAATTGGTCTGCCTCCGTACTAAACAAGCACGTTTGTCATTAGGTGATAAATACTGTAAATGAAAACAGGATCAGAGAACTCGAAAAGCAATTGTCGGAGGAGAGGGAACGTATTTCTCGGCTCGAACAGGACAACATAAAGTTGTTTGAGACTGAAGAGGAACTATCGCGCCTCCGTAATGAAGCTTCCAGTGCTAGTGCTCAAGGGAAACATCAGTTGGAAGGTAGCGTAAAGAATAATATCCGACCGAGCGTTATTTCACACGGCTCTTTTCTAACGTTATATTCATACAGATTTGCAGAATCGAAATAGAAGTTTGGAGGAGACGAAAACTAGTCTGGAGAAGGAGATGCTCGAGAAATCGTCGCTTGTGGAGCAATGCGTCGAGCAAATGAAAGAATTGGAGTCGAAGTTGAGGGAAAATCAGAAGGAGAATGAGGCGCGTAAAATATCGGAGGCGAATCTGCGGGCAGAATTGGATAGAGCGATGAAAGACTTGCAGGAGAAAAACGCGTTGATAGAAAACATGAGAAAGGAATTTGAAAGTAGTATAAGTAAATTAAAAGAGGAATTGCAACGAGCTACAGAAACGATAGAGACTATGAAGCAAGAGAGTGCGAATGAAAAGGAATTGTTGACGTCTAAGTATCAGCAAATGGTCGAAGAGAAAGAGAATCTCATAAAGGTGAAGGCGCAGGAGTTGGAAGGTGAATCGAAGAAGCAGTTAGAAGTACAGAACGTTGCTTTGGAAAATCTCAAAGCGGAGAATTTAAAGCAAATCGACAAGCTTTCGCAGTCGTTCAACGAACGGTTGAATGAGAAGGATTTGACGATCAAGGAGGTTTCCATGCAACTCGATCAGAAGATATCTGAAATCGAAAAATTGATGAGCGAGCTATCCACTCAAGTTGAAGTGAGTAAAAACAAAGACGAAGAATTGAGCGTTGCTTTACGGAAACTTGAAGGTATGTTCGCGATATAAAAATTGTTTAATAGAAACGTTTTAACTTGTTATTAACATTTTGTCTCTCGCAGAACTAAATGAAAAGCTTAAGTCAGTGGAAGATAGCAATGCCGTTCTGTCTAAGCAAATACAGGAATATCAGTCGAAGGCTGAAGATAGCTTCAAAATCGTCCAGGAGAAACAAAAATTAGTTAGTATCCTTTTTATAAAACTCGATTTTATTGCTGCTAATTGTTGTCTTTTTTTAGGAGCAAGATATCGTTTCTTTAATCGCCACCGAGGCAAACTCATCGACGCAATTAAAAAAGTTGAGCGAAGAATTGAAGGTAAAGGAGAAGCAGTTGACGGAGCTTCGTTTCAATACCGCGGCTGAGATAGAAGAATTGACTAAGCGTTATCAGGGACAGATCGAAGAGAAAGCGAAATATATCGAGCAAGTAAATGCGGACGTGTCTCAGAAATCTTTACTGCTTGGCAAATTGGAGCAGGATATAATCGAATTGAAATCGATCCTTGCGAACAAAGACGAAGAAATAAGAAATCTTATAGAAAGAACTTCAGGTAAACAGCGTACGTATGTAATTGTAATTTTTCGGTCACTACAATTGTTAATCTTTGTCCTTCAGAATTGCAGGATGCTCTCACGTTATCGGAGCAAACGAAGACAAACCTGGAGAGCGAACTTCGAGTGTTTGAAAGCAACGTAGAAAAATTGAACCAGCAGGTGGCTGGCGCGGAGAATAAAATATCGCAAATAACAGTCCAGAAGGAAAAATTGGTTCGTAGTTTATTTTTCGACAGTATTAATATCGAAATTTTAAAGCAAAGGCCCTTAATCGTTCGAATCGTATTTAGGAATCTGATATTGCGAATCTGATAAGTACTTCCACTGATTCGTCGCAGCAACTAGTAAAATACAACGAGGATTTGCGAATAAAAGAAAAGGAAGTTGAGGAATTAAAGGACAAAGCTTTCAAGAGCGAAAGCATGTTAAAATCTTTCGAAGAAAAATTAAATAATTCAGGGTTGGAATTGAATAAAGCTAATGCGCTGATTGAGGAGCAGAAGTCAAAACTGGAGGACAACAAGTCTGAATTAGAAATGCATAAAAAATTGAGTACAGAATTATCTGCCAAATTAAAACAGATCGAGGCGGGAAACATTGAACTTGAGAAAACAATAAATGAAACTGAACACGTTAAAGAAAGTCTTAAAGAAAAGTCTGAACAAGTGTTGAGTCTTCAAAATCAATTACAAAATAACAAAGAGGAAGTTCTCAGCCTTCAAAAACAGTGTGACGCGTTGCAAAATTCCCATAAAGAAGAAGTATCGTCGCTGCAGAAGCAAATCGATGACTTGCATGCGGAGTTAACTGCCTCCCAAGAAGAGACGAAGGCTTTGCAAAAGGTAAAATCTAAGTTAGACGCGGATCAAAGTGCTAATCGTTGGTCCATTGAAGAATTGACAGAGAAACTTACGGCTGAAGTAGGAAATCGTGGAAAATTAGAGTCATTGATATCTGAAAAGGACTCCGCTCTCCAAGAAGTACAAAGTAAGTATTTGGAATTGCAAAAAGCGAACGAAGCTTTAATAGCCAGTAAAGAAACCACAGACAAAAATCTCGAATCGTCGTTGAATACTATGTCGAACGAAGTTAAAGAGTTGAAAGATAAGTTAGTCGATGCAACGAACGCTATTAAAGTTAAGGAAGATGCTCTTTCTCAAATGAGGAAGGAAGCTGAAGAAACTGTAACGCAGATTTCGGGACTTAACGATACGATAGTATCCATGAAGGAGGATCAAGCGCGTTACTTGGGTGAGCTGCAGAGAATACAAGAGGTACTTTCGAAGAAAGAACAAGACGCTACTAGCATTGCCGAAGCAAAGGCGTCCTTGGAAGATACCGTGAAAGCTTTGGAATCGCAGCTACAAACTGTGAGAGAGGAATTAAACGCGAAATCTGATTCGCTTCAAGCAATGGAATGCACGATCAAGGAACTGCAAAGCTCCAAAGATGAATCTATGGTGAAGTTACAGAATAATTTAGAGTCTGAAGTGAAATCTAAGGAAATTGAGCTGAAGGCTGCGGTCCAGAAAAATTCCGATCTAGAACAAAAGCAACTCTCGCTTCAAGGTGTGATAGACAAGCAACTCTGCGACTTGAATAATAAAGAAATAATAATCGACAAATTAACGGCAGAAATTAAGGCAGTAGAAAGTGCACAAACAGAGAAACTGAAAGTAGTTGAACAGACGACAAATGAGGAGCTTAATCTCGTTCAGCGCAAGCTGGACGAAGTAAGTAAAGAGAATAGAAATCTAATGGACACGAAACAATCCTTCGAGAAGTTGCTCAGGGAGAAGGAAGAGAAGATCGAAGTTCTGACGAATACTATGAGCAATAAAGAAAAAGAAGCCGAAAAGAATATGCAAAATTTGATGGAGAAATTGAATCGCGTATCGTCCGAGTCTGCACAATTGAAAGAAGCACAAAATAATTTGTGAGTAGAAAGTTGTGAATATTAAAATGTTCCTGTATTTGTTGTATAACGGATCATTTTTAGGGAAAGAGAAAACAAACAAGTTACTGTTAAGTGGATGGAAGCGACGAATCAATTGAAGCTGACTCGCGAAAATATGAAGAATAATTATGATGTAAGCTTCTTATTTTGATGTTAAGAGTCCAGATTATCGGACAAGTAATATATTATTTATTTATGTTCCAGGCGCCTGGAGGGGATATGAAACAACATATAGGTGAATTATCTTACGATTGACTAATTCTTTCTTATAATTTCTCTTCAGCTACATCACTAGATAAATTTCTTTCTTTCAGTTGATAATGATATCGATGTATTGAAATTGAAAGAAGAATATGATATGGCGAAAAGTCAAATAGATTTCCTGAACTCAGTGATAGTAGATATGCAGCGTAAGAATCAAGCTTTAATGTGTAAAGTTGAAGTTCTCGAGATAGGAGTGCCGGCTAGCGAAGCCGACGACTATACTCAGTTCGTAACATTTAATTTTCGGATTAATGATTATTACAAGCAATAATAAGCAATAATAATAACAGTGTGCTACTAATTATTCATATCTGTATGTTATTAATCATTTGATTTCAGAAGCACACTAGACAAACGCATGGCTGCGCCGCGTATGTTCTGTGATATCTGTGATCAGTTCGACTTGCACGAAACAGAAGATTGTCCTCGGCAAGCTCAAGACTTCCTAGAAACAGAGAAAGTCGCAAAATCTCCAAAGAAACTATCAGTCGAGAGACCGTACTGCCAAAACTGTGAAAGTAAGAATTCGCTATTCAGAATTATACGAATTCTATGCCTCGTTGCATCAATTTACAATGTTCTCCCCACTAAACGAAGAAATAGGCATCCAAAGTTCTCCCCGAAAAAGTTCCTCAGATCGGCCAAAGATTTTCACTTCAACTAACACCTCCCTCTTTTCTTACACACCACTTCTCGACTAATTAAATCGCAAAGTTTGTTTCCAATTTTAATCACCTTTTCTCTACGTCTGTCCAATTCCATGTATAATGCATTTTGATTGTTTTTACAGTGTTCGGGCACGATACGCGCGATTGCGATGATGCCGAGACGTTTTAACAGCGTGTTATCATTCATAGTCCCGTTTCACTGCTTGTCAAAGATCCTAGATACGAAAAGACCTGTTAAAATATTGCAGAGTATATTTTTATATAAAAGAATTTAATGCTTACCGTTGTGTGTATGTCTTCCCGCATAGGATGTTGCGCGTGTCCATCCAAAAAGAACGCCCCCGCTGATGTAATGAGAACCCTTCACTCTATGTCTGAAATCCGTCGTTGAAAGGTCTGCTTACGTTTATAGATATGTTTCGTGTCTTCATGTTTACTTCCACGTAATCGAGCAAGTACAAAGCAACAAGGTTCATTTATAAGTCAGTTTACGGTTGTATTATAGGGAGCATATTTTGTTAAACGCATACCCATACCATTTGTAGAAATCCAATGTAATTATGTACATACACAGTAGTTGTTTATATCGAACTGTACACGTATTTAATATTTATTGTAGCGTTTCAGAACGCAATACATTCAGTGACAGTTCCTTTACTCTAAGAAATATGTAATTAGATCTCGAGCCATCGGCGGTAAAAATTTAGGCGTCTCTTACGCCGTCCTATAATTTTGAAAACTTAACGTAACGATCCGACTCGTAGTACACGAGTTCTGAGAGAACGTTTACACGCCTAGTGTAAAAATGAAGTGAGTGCTTCCTTCCTTTCGATACGAGAATCGTTTCAGTCGAGTTGTACTACTGTGAACTATCGTCTTGCCTTTTTAATTTTGAGCTTTAATACAGGGTCGATACATTCACTAAATTAGACCCCGTCTTTGAATGTACAATTATTATCATAGAACTCTGTAGTTAAGAGAAATAAAATTGTAATGGACTGATCACAGTATTATTCATAAATTTATCTAAGCAGTCTCCTGCTTTTCGGGAGTTCAGGAACAGGTGAAAGCGAAGAACACAGTTTCTTTGAATCATCTTTGCTTATTCATTCATATGTACAAACGTATATCGTTTTCAACTTATTTATTAAAATTATATCAGGTCACTTTGTCATACAAATATTCTATATACATAAGTGCTTAGTAGCTATAAGTAATTGACCACGACTTAATCCAGGCCTTCTTTCTTCTCTTTAATGGCTTCCTGAAAGTTTTTTGGAAATAACAGCCTATTATAATAAATTGAGATATGAAATATACTTGTGTGTACGATTTATTGGTCGTCCTTTACCTTGAAACGTTCCTCGAATAATGAAAGCTCGGCTATGAGATCCGTAATTGCATGCATGAAAGCCTCGTGGGGTGTGTAATCTGATGTCGTTTGGATTCTAATCACGAATTTGTGTTCTAGGGGGTGTGGAACCTTGTATCCAGCGAACAGAACCTGGGGATCCTTCAGCAGTTGGCTGTTAAGTGACGATCAAAGTCTAAGTATTAATATTCATTTGTACGATAATATTGTATACTATAATTATATTTTTATATAATTAAGGTGAAATTTTTGTACTGTTTTGAATAAAATATAGAAAACGAACTTACTTGCGGATCATATTTCCCAGTGTGTGATCTTCCTTGTTAACCGTAAATATTGCAGCGTTGGGAACTTTAGTGTCCTGTTCCTTGATTATCCTATCGTAAACGTAAATTATATGACAGTTATTTCAGACATTTCTGAGGTTAAACGACTTGTGATACATACTTCTTCTCTCCTTCGTACAGAAGGAACGATTCAAAGGTTGGAGGCGCGTTCATCTTTTATTAAAATTACTATAAAATGATCGATTAAAAATGTTTGTGAGTAGCTTACTGGAAAAAATCAACTATTATTGTAGAATCACAACACTTTACACACAAATATACAAATCACACGGTGCAACCCTAAACTATATAAAGTTAGATGCATGGCCCGAGAAAGGTTATGGCTATATAGCGATGCTAATCCACCATCTTGAATTGTGTAAATAACAACTTCCTAAAAGTTAGCCCCTCATTGGAGTTTATATCAGTTTACTTTTTATGATAAATTATAATAAATTAAACAAATTTCACATAAATTTTTTGAGATGACACGCTTCAACACTATTCTGATACTTTGGACAACAAACAACACACATAATAGTTGACAAGTTTGCACACTGGTTTTAAATTTCCCGCGAAAACGCAATAAAGTTGCAAAGGGCAAATTTTTCAACAAAGTTGCAAATAAAATTTAGCTGTTCACGAATGACAGACGTCTTAAAGACGTCCAGAAAAGGTCTTGGTTAGGTCCGAAATAGGCGTTTTTGGGACGTTCGATTTAATAAAAATTTAAGAGAATAAATGCTTTTTAAAATACGATCAAACTCGATAACAATTTATTTAGTTTACTTAATTCAAAACTAATTAGTTTTATTTGTAGTATTATTTTTACGTATATAGGATATAGGTATGCACTTATAATAGATACTTGAAAATGTCAGTAAAAGCTCGAATATACCACTTAAAATAGTCATGGATATGTACTTATAATAGATGTGAAATATGTAAAACATGTCAGTATTATACATAGATTATACAAAATATACTTCTGAATATTGCAAAATACTGCACTAACAATAAATGTTTATAATATTGTTGCAAATGCTACATCGCAGTGCCACATCGTGTCATTTTAATTAATAAAATTTAATATTCGCCATATATATACAAATAACTATGTCAAGATATATACAGAGGATCACACCTGGATCTTTGTCTACCTGGAGTACAATCATAATTTCAAATAATAATAGATCTATGGGCTCAGGGTGAACCTGACCAACGTCTTACTGACAAGAATAGTATTCGAATAGGGTGAAGCCACCAGTAGTCGACCACTTTCAGAAAAACATGAAAAATAAGGTTTTTAGAAGTGACAATCTTTTGAACAGTGTAGATAGAGTGCAGTTGGAGTGCAGTTAGAGAACTGCACTTTATTCAAAAGATCGTGACTTCTAAAAACCTTATTTTTCATGTTTTTATGAAAGCGGTCGACTACTGATGGCTTCACCCTACGTGGATATTCGAATTATATTCGCCAAATAATCGAATATTTGAATAATTGAGTATTCGAATATTAGAATACCGTAAAATTCGATTAGTCGCGTTTGCCGCTATGGCTACACCGATTCTCCCTGGTCTCTTAGTCCCGGCTGCTCCCTTTCCTTGCATGAGGGTCCCTGATCCCACACAATATTAAAATTTCTTTATGCTTGACGCTCTTCTGTCAGAAGCTCTTTTCAACCAGGCTTGTATCGACAGCTCAGTCTCTCTTCTATTAGCCGCCATTTTACCCTGTTCTGCTGCATCTTAAAGATGAATTTCGAGGGAACATTACATTGAATTTTACTGTAATCAATATTAGGAACAGTAGAATAAGGGCGATAGTTACATATTACAAGCCTGGCTGTATTTAATTTGTGAAAATCTTCTTTTCCTTTTCTACCCAGCCAACTAAAGAGTACCGCAACGTCGTTGCTGATCAAAGTCGATAGCGCCCGCTTTACGAAGTCGTAGTTCTCCGATCCCCCCAAGTTTGCCAATTCTTTGACCTAAAATTTAAAAATTATTCAACATTAACAAGTTAAGTATAATTTTGTTTTGAAGAATTACCATCAACAATTTGTTTTTTTTTCAAAAATCGAAACTACATCTCTGGTGGGCGGGTAATCGAGTAGGGTACACGGCGGCGAATGTAACACGCTAAATATCTCAAAACATATAATAGATAATATCCATGTCCTAGCAGTAGAGATCCGCAATAGACATGGATAGTGAACAAAATAACTTTTCGATACCCTAAAGTAACTTTTTTCAGACTTAAAATTGTAATATAAACACACCCTTTGCAAGTATGTGCCTTCTCCACTTTTTATTCTGTAATCTGACCTTTTTTTAAAGTAATACTCATCGTTTCTTAGCACTTTGAAGTGTCTCGTTAGTCAAAATGTATAATTTAAGTCCAAGGGCATGGTCGAGGACGATTGTAACATCGACAGTCGAAGATCGGTTGTATCCAGAGTTGGGCAAAATGTAATCTAATTACAACTTACAAATTACGATTAAAATGTAATTGTGTAGCTGATTGCACATTATTTTCTGTAATCGTTAATTTAGGTCGTTGACCATTTGGTTTCGTCAACTACCTAAATGAACGATTACAGAAAATAATATGTAATCAACTACACAATTACATTTTAATCGTAATTTGTAAGTTGTAATTAGATTACATTTTGCCCAACTCTGGTTGTATCACAACAGAGTCGAATAGTGACAAAGAAGGCGAATAATATTGTCTTGTTTGCATGGAATCCTATAGTATACTTAGCAGAAGCAAACCAAATGAAAAATGGGTGTAATATACTAAATGTAAGGATTGAGCAGATGAGGAATGCACCAGCCAACAATTGCGATACCACATAATTGATTATAGATTTTACTTTTCTCATTTATTATTATACTTTAAATCAATAAATATTTTAATTTCGTACAGTTAAATTTGTGCTACTATCGACGCCATGCTGGGTTACAACCAACCCGGGATCAGGGACAGTTGTAACACTTTACTCTCTTCTCATTTTTTTATTAATAACTGGGATATTACTTGACATATAACGAAACTGTCGTGACTCAACGATGTCAAATAATCAAGTAACATTTCCGTATAAGATTTTTTGTTATAAATGTAACAGTTCCTGCATAATCGTATTCCAAAGTCAAAGTCTTACTACCGCCCCTGGTCTACTCTGTAAGTCTAAATTTTTAGTTTGCAGGAAGACAGTTAGAATATTTAAAATGCTACGTAAGATCAGGTGTTAAAATTTGAACGTGAAAGCTGATTACATATGTAACATCCAATTGGACTTGCAAAATGTAGTTCATACACAGAAAAAATTACCAAAGTTTGAGTTAAATTACAAATTGAGCAAAAGACACTTTTATTTATAACTTCGATTCACAAAAAAGAAGAGAAAAGCAACTGTTTGGCTTGAGGTGAGATATTATTCTCTTCATCGTATTCCTCCACATAAGTCAACTTATACTGTTTTTCCCATCAGTATACTGTATTTTGTATACTATTACAATCTCCGGTAAAAATAATATTGGAAAACAATGGATATTTAACTGATAGTACCCGAACCATAATCAAAGGACAGTAATGTAGAAAATGTTAGCGTACTTATCCCGTTTTGACAAAAATTCGACTTGTACCCGTTTGCTCGTCCACCAAAAACATATTTTCTATATACAGAATACAGGATATTAGCAATGACAGTATTATACTTACTGCGTCTCTAAATTGAGTTTCATTGTGCATGATGATCTCGAATTTCTTCAAATTCTCTCTCGTGGTCAAAGGAAACTGCAAATCGTATTTTGAGAAAAAGGAGGTGTCAGGTTCCATTGCCGCTCGGTTGGCTGATACCTCCTTCTTTAAACCTCGGACTTCTCGCAGCGTGTTCGCCACAAGAGCCCGAATTAAGAACGTCTGTTTTGTCAAAGTTTGTAGCTGCTTATTTATGTCCTTGCAGCCGCTGCAGCTAGGGACTGCGATTACATTTTCTGCAAATTATTTATTACATCTCATATTTTTTCACTATAACTGTTGACGTTAAAAAATATTACCATGTGCAATATCTTTAGAAAAAAAATATTTACTCATAAGGGTACTCGGGGATGAGGAACTTTCAGGCCGCGGAGTTTCCTCTAAATGTTCTTCGATGTATTCCTCGAATTGGTCCTCGATACACGAGAACGATTCACCATTCAGTGGGGATTTGTCTGAAAATAATATTTACTTGAAAGGGCTACTTCATACAAGAAAACGAATTTAGTGGCTCTAGATATTATATTTTTGTATAGCATATTTCCCCTTTGTATTAATCTACCTAAGTTTGTACCATTTTCTTCTACTTTCAGAAGCGGGAGTACTGCAGTTTCATTAACGGATTCCACATCTTTTGAAACTTTTTTGGCAATGCGCCTCCGCTTGCCCGGTCGCTCGCCTGACTGGAGATTACTCATGTCTTCGGTTAATTTAGCCTTCTCTATCACTTTGAGGTAAGTATCTGGAAGTACATATCAGTAATTACTTGATATAATAATTCGAAAGTAGTTAGTATAATAATTTCAACCTACCAAAAGTGGCTCGTGTAAAATATTTTAAACATTTTCCCTCCGGGAGGGATCCACGACACTGGACTATGAATAATAAATAATAAAGCAAATGAATAAATTTGTTTGCTTACGTTGTATCAGGGGGTAGAAACAATATTTATTGTTTCAGAGCAGGGTTGCCAGATCAGGCTTGATCTTTTGCCGGAGATTTCAATTTCACGGAGTGGGGTTGTGTGGAGGGGGGGGGGGGGGGGGAGGAATGAGAAAAAATAAGGGCCAATAGAAAAACAGGCATCTAAAATTCATTATAATGAATTATTATAAAGGAATAATCATAATAATTGTAATAAAAGTATTATGAATATTTATTTGAATTTACGGCCGTTTTCTTCACCTTCAGTAATCTTCCAGTTAGAGTTATGTTCCACACTTAGAGCATATAAACATAGAGGAAGCATGCAATAGGGAAAAAAGTAGACGGCGATAGAAAGAGAAAGATATACAGGAGGGACAGACCCTCTCTTTCTAGCGCCAGGGACTAGAAAGAGAGGGTCTGTCCCTCCTGTATATCTTTCTCTTTCTATCGCCGTCTACTTTTTTTCCTATTGCATGCTTCCTCTATGTTTATATGCTCTAAGGTTCCACATAACTGCCAAATGATAGGATCCTATTGGCTCTAAGCTGATTGGTCGTTCACTGACCGGAAGATTACTGAAGGTGAAGAAATCAGCCGTTAGTACAGATTTTAATAGTTTTTTATTTTTTATTGGCATGCAATGGCATGCTGTAACCCAGATAGTCTGGTAAAGTCTTAAAGACGTCCAAAAGGCGGCTTAAACACGTCATAAAGACGTCTTGTTACAAATCAAGACGTTCAGACCTAAAATGGACATAAACTAGACGTTCAGACCTAAACTGGACATAAACTAGACGTTCAGACCTAAAATGGACATAAACTAGACGTTCAGACCTAACATGGACATAACCTAGACGTTCAGACCTAAAATGGACATAAACTAGACGTTCAGACCTAAAATGGACATAAACTAGACGTTCAGACCTAAAATGGACATAAACTAGACGTCTCTAAGACGAGGTGTGCTATCTGGGAAGGTCGGAGATCAAAAGCGAGGCGAAGAAACAGGCTTCTTCGTACATACACTCCTCTTTTTCCTCAATACATTGTTTTCGAGCGATAAGGAAGAAGGCGACGACAAATTTCTAATGTTGTGAAGTTCATCTTTAACTCTTTTCTGTTCAAACTTCGCGCTTTAAGAGCTTACGCTAAGCGTTTACGCCGCTAGAGCGAGGATCGCAACACTAGGGCCGGTATTCATATGCTTAAGCATGCGGCATTCTCTACTAACCTCGTAAACTACTAAAGGATACCGCATGCTTAAGACGATCTTAAGAATAAGCAACGACTGAGAATACCGCCCATAGTCCTTAATGTAACCTTCGTTACATAGATACCGTAATAATTACAGAGGCTCAGCAGTATTGAAACATCTTATCAAAGCTTTGTAAACAAAGTTAAAAACAAAAGTAAATGACGCTATACCGTAGAACGACAATCGACTGTTATTCATAGCCCTCTAGCGGCAAGTCTCAGAAATACCGCGCATTCGATACATCGTAATTGATAAGCGGCGTAAAAAACCTCCCGCCAGTGTGTCTAATTGCAGCGTAGTTTGTGGCGAGTCGGCTTAGAAGCAAGGCTCGTCCTGACTTCACCGGAGCCGCAAAATAGTTGTCAAAATGGCGGGTGAAGGTTCAGCAAGTGTGAATCCGAATTGCGAGGTCGTTCGCGGACAAACGTTCGAGGTTGGCCCGCGGTACACGAATTTGTCGTACATGGGTGAAGGTGCCTACGGAATGGTCGTGTAAGTGTATCCGAGTTAATTACCTTCGTTACTTCGGAGAAATTTCGAACGCGTATCGACTGGCTGACAGGCCGAAAGATAAACAATCGAAAATACAGTTGTCATACGAATTGTCGGCCCCTCCGCGAGATTTCCGTTCCACGGACCACCCCAAAGGATTCGCTCGTATCCTGATGCCGTGTGCAGTCGCTATTAACTGCTACTCATCCTTCTGTGATCTCTCCTTTTGGCGCCAGTTTTGAACGCGATTGTCACACCCTTTCAAACCCCTGTCCACTTGCGTGCGGCGTCACGACTTCCTTGTACGCTGTCGCTTATCTCGCGCTTATCGTTCTTATCGCCGTACCGCTAACGCGATCGCGATTGCTTCCACGAATACTTTATGACGATAGCGAATCTCGTCGCGCACGACTTATGAATCTCTTTCGCAGGGAGTATGCAACGTCGAACGATTTAACGAGGCTAGGTTGCTTTTAACAATAGAACAATGCGGCGCATCCTTTTTTTTAACATGTCATCGTAATTAATACGACTGTCACGTTTACGTATTCTTTAATTCTTGCCAATACTTCGGAGTTGTAGTTAAGAGTTTAAGTACTCTTAAAAATTAAAACTACGAAAGTATGATAAATTTAAGTCACCAAGATTCTGTGACATTGAAGAACCACTTCCTGTATTGTGGTTACAGATTAGGAGGCATAAGCATCATGTGCATACATCATGGTGTTATCATTATGTGCTCTTTGTAGATGATATGACTTCCAGAGTCTTGCAAAGCTTCCATCTTATCTATGGAATACCATCAAATACAAATAACTCTTTTCTTTACATACTTTGGGATTTTCTTTCCACAGATCTGCTTATGATAACGTAACGAAAACAAAGGTAGCTATTAAAAAAATTTCACCTTTCGAACATCAGACGTACAGTCAAAGGACTCTGAGGGAAATAAAGATTCTGACCAGGTTTAAGCATGAGAATGTGAGTGTTCCGTTATCGACCAGTGGGATAGGAGATAACCAGGCTATCTTGACTTTATGCTTCTTTTACAGATAATAGATATAAGGGATATATTAAGGGCACCTACCATAGAACAAATGAAAGATGTATATATTGTTCAATGTCTGATGGAGACAGATCTCTACAAACTTCTTAAAACACAGGTCTGCACAGTAGCGCTGGATACCCGAGATATTTAGAATTTACAACACATCTAAATCTCTTTTTCAATTTCAGGCTATTAGTAATGATCATATATGCTATTTTCTTTACCAAATATTACGAGGATTAAAATACATTCATTCTGCTAATGTACTGCACAGAGACTTGAAACCAAGCAATCTGCTCTTAAATACCACATGTGACCTTAAAATCTGTGATTTTGGTTTAGCCAGAGTTGCTGATCCGGAGCATAATCATGCTGGCTTCCTAACCGAATATGTGGCAACAAGATGGTATAGAGCTCCAGAAATAATGCTCAATTCAAAGGTAAAGGGTAATTTCGTATTTGAATATCAAGCTAGAAGTAACGCAGCGTTATACCTTGCCTTCCGTTTCCATAGGGCTACACCAAGTCTATAGACATCTGGTCGGTCGGTTGCATTCTCGCAGAAATGCTTTCGAGACGAGCAATATTCCCTGGTAAGCACTACTTAGACCAATTGAACCATATACTTGGAGTCCTTGGATCGCCGTCGCCCGAGGATCTTGAGTGCATTATAAACGAAAAAGTATACTCTGTTCTATGTCTAATTTCTCAACATGCTCGCGTATACATTTCGTGTAATTCGTCTCGCTTATTTTAGGCAAGAAACTATCTTCAGTCTCTGCCGTACAAGCCAAAGATTCCGTGGACGAATCTCTTTCCAACCGCTGATCCCCGGGCTCTGGATCTCTTGGACAAAATGTTAACGTTTAATCCCAACAAGCGGATCGTCGTGGAGGATGCGCTCGCGCACCCGTACCTCGAGCAATATTACGATCCCGCCGACGAAGTACAGAACCGCTTATGCATTCTAACGTAGTGGCGCGTCGACAGATAAGCGTCACGTATAGCTGTGAATTATTTCAGCCTGTCGCGGAAGAGCCGTTCAAGTTCGACATGGAGCTGGACGACCTTCCGAAAGAAGTGTTAAAGCAGTACATCTTCGAAGAGACTCTCCTATTCCAAAAGACTCATCAAGAAAACGCTATGTAGTCTATTGGTACGTGCAACTCAGCCTGACTTGGCCCATTGTGGGAACAGTAATCGGTATTCAAAGCAGCGTGTATGTAACGTTTCAGCTGTGGCAAGTGTGCAGGACGACTCGGGGGAAGACGAAAACACGGCGTCGGAGTAACGGAAGTGTACTTCTTTTACAGTTGTCTACGATCCACGAGAAGAGAAAAGTAACGAACGTTCTGCAGCACACATTGACGGGGAAGAGGAGAAGGATGAATGGTTTAAAAAAGAAAGGGAAGAGCGGTGAACGAGGTAAAAAAAAAAGAAAAGACCGCGGTGTCTGTGCATACACTTGTACATTCGCATGTCTCTGCTACCGTTCGATATGAAATACAGTGTTCTTTCTTTTTTTTTTCTTACATTCAATGCATAATATTAATTTGTACAATAACTTTTATTTATCCCGAATTAATATAGGTAACGCTAGTTGACGATTTTTTAATTGTTAATCACCGTCATGATATACATTGTCTGTGATTTAATTGCCGAGTGAGTGACGTGGTCGGGTGTAATGTGCGTGATATATATATACACATATATATCATGTATATCCTGTAAGCCACGTAACACGGCGACCGATATGAAAAAAACGAATGCGCGCAAAAGAAGAGAACGCTCGAAAGTGTGTTACTACGAATCAACCAGCCATTGAAGAAGTCATCCAAATATTTTGCCCGATAGTTTCCTTAACGTTACTATTGTAATTTTTCAGTGTCATTATTCTTCGTATGGGTAGTGCGTACCTCGCAGAAATTCTTTTCTGCCTTTTATCGGACTTAGTTTGTAGAGAGAAGAGAGGGAGAATAAGAAGGTGGGCAAGAAAGAATGTGTGCGTGCGTGTGTGTGAGTGTGAAAGAGAGAAAGAGAGGGAGAGAACATGCGCGTGAGAAAGGACGAATGAGAGGCGCAGAAAAACGTGTTTATTCATAGTTAATTGCATTCGATGCAGCTTCCAGTTCTTCTGAGCCATTTAATTGCGTCTTGTTTCACAATCTACTGGTATTATATACGTATATATGTATATATATAAAACATACCGATATACTGCCATTCTTGTGCGATGCGCACATGGTGTTTGTTTGGACATACTTGTACCCGTGTATTTTCTATTTTTTACAATTCTACAATTCCGATCCTGCTTTTTCACGCCCTAGAATGCGTAATCTTCTTTTCGTTGATTAGCTTCTCGTCATTCAAATTAGTTTACTGTAGCGTTCCGTTTCTATATTCATTCGCGAGACCAGCATCCGTCTCGCTTCGAGTCCATCTTCAAACACTCACCATGTGAGTTAGGTGTGCGTAAAACGTTCTCGTTTCGATTCGTGTTAACTTCGCTCTAAGTGTACGTGTATATTCTCTTGAACGATTCTTGTTTGATATTCGGTATACGCTCCTAATTAAATATACACAGGGAATCTGGAAGGAATGCGTTGCGACGAAGTGGGCGAGACGAATCGCGGATCTATTGTACGCGAGCGTGTCGCCGACGGTAAACGAAAAAAAAAAATGGCAAAGCAAAAGACAGGATTGTCCGATTGTGACAACGAAGGCCGAGAAGTTCGGGTACCATCGAAGGGAATGTAAGACGTCGGGTGCGTGCCCAAAAGAGCCATTAGCTTGGCCCACTTTTTCCGTTTTCAATGGTATTACGATGTTACTATTATGGAGAAATAGCTACCACGCTGTTAAAGACAATCGGATGACGAGGACTCGCTTGCGCGAAGAAAATGGAAAGGAACTATTCTTGTCTCCGAAATCAAAGTCTCGATGTTTCGCGCGAAGAGAAAAGGGAAACGGATTTTAAGGTCGCGGGGTAGGATCTTGTTAATAGTGAGAGCAGAGGGTATAAGAGAGAATGATACCAAGCGATAGAGCGCGAAAGGAGAAAGAAAAACGATCCGGTGTGAAAACTTTGCCTCCCTCAAAACACTATCAGATCTTACGTTCTTCGATGCATCCAATAAAAATGTTTCTTGATAAACACGGCGATGGTGTGCGTATTCGTATTTTAATCGAGGCGACGACGCGTTTCTCGTTGCAAGTTACAATTTTCCGGGGGGTTCGGATTCGGCCTCGTTGCCACGATATATCATTTTCACGGCTCGAGGGGAATGTTCGCGAGACAGAGAAATAGAACCACGTTGTATTTTGCCCCGCAAGTGACCTCTTCGATTTTGCAGCGCATCTTGTTTTACAGAGCCCTTGAGGAATATCGGATTATCGATTCAGCCTTGCCGCTGTTTACGCGCGGAGCGTCGTGAAAAAGTTTAATAGTCCGCAGGAACGTTCGGGAGAAGTTCCAAGGATTCTATGAATTTATGGATTTCGATATTATAGAAAACTTGCGCATCCGGCAAATTGGAATTCTCCACCCTTGCGTCTGGATTCTTGGAATTTCGCAACGACGTGTCTCCGAGAACTTTTCGTTTCCATAAAGTATCGTGAAAAGAACAGAGAGTTTCTGGATGTTTATTTTTCTTTGGCTTTGTTCCTACCAGAATTAGGCTCGTCGGAAGAATTCATTGGTTTTCCTTTTCAGAGGTGCATAAAGAATACACGAGTTCCAGCAGCGGCAAGGATCTAACACGTGTCTTTTTATACTTCGCGTCCTTGTAACTATAACTGTACCGTTGACGTCGTCCGGATTTTTAGACGGTGATTTCACCCATGGAAATCAGTAGCCGGACGATTACGTGGAGCAGCGCGTTGATTTCCATTAAACAAACTCTGATATCGAGGAGGACACTTGCTCGTTCAAATAATATGTGCCATCTTATTCAATTCTTGATGTGAACCGCCGCTTCGATTCGTGTTTGCAATGTGCTTCGCGATACTGAACTTCAACACTCTTCCGAATAATTTAATTCTCCGACTAATCCTGAATCTCTCGCCGTACAAACTCAACCGAGAAGTACATACATTTTATCCATGTATTTTTCAGCGATATAGGTGTTAAATTTACAGTTGCCAGTATCTCCGCACATTTTGAACACGAAGTAATTTACAAGGGAATACGGGAAGAAAGTATCTAGAAACCAGCGTGCAAGCATTTGTAAATTCTTGTTAACAATCTTCGTACTATATTCTCCTTCGATGAAATATGGTCGTGCAATAAACACTGAAACAAAGAGATATTCGATGCGTTCAATCATACGGGTAAGGACGAGGAGCTCGCAAAATCTGCAGCTACAATCAATTCTCCGAAAGAAGTACGAGTTAATAGCACCTCAGCACCTCGATTCGTTACGGAAGCAATAATCTCTGTACGTTGTAGAGTCTATAGAGAGAATTCTTTCTTCCTCGTATCCTTCCAACTTTGTCGTCGACACTATTTCGTCGAGCTATACAATAATCTCGAATCGCTGTGGTCAAGCTAATTACCGGCGAGTTGTGACGTTCAAAGTATCCGAATCTTTCTGCGTGTACAGTGGCTGTCTTGTCAGATTTTTTCGTGAAAATATATACATGTATTTAAAAAGTTACTCTAAAGTCTCGTAGTTTTAACGGAAGGGCCGTCGAGCGGCTAGCACCGCCAAAATGTTTGTCGAATAATTTTCGCGGGGAGAAATTCTTGTGGACCAGTCCGGTCGCGTGCGCACGATATCGGTGTTCCAAGTCGCCTTTCACGCCGAAACAAGGATACTCTAATACATCCACGAACCGACAAGCCATCGCGACTCGCTAGAAATCATACACGGCTTGTTGGCTTTCAGATTCGATCGTGTAACCGGTCGGTGTGGAAATTGGCAGATCAACAAGTCTGAAACTCTATTTTTTCATAGACATAAAGTCATAAGCGGTATAAAAACAATATCGCGGACTGACAGGGCAAAGTTGTAACGCTATTGAATTCCATAAAATTTGTCTGTTCTCTTTCGAGCATCAAATATAAACAAAAGTTGCGATGAAACTTCTACAATCTTGATGTTTAATTAATTACACTTTTCCACGTTCTTGAATAGTAACTCGAAGATAAAGTACACGTGTGCTATATGAATCTGCTGTGATCTTGATATATCAAATATCGCACTTAGTGCGACCATACAAATTTCATGGAAGTGTCTCTTCTGTCATTAAATGATCACGTTCTTAATTTCCCTAAACGAATGAAATCGTTGGTAATCAGAAGAAGGTACGGATAACATTGGAACACCATTATCGCGAAAAGAAAGAGGCATGGGATACGAGCGGATTGAGAGCAACGATAGATCGTAGTGTTTAATAACATACACTGCTAGAGATATTATCAATATCATCAGGCCTAATATACTTAATGTTGCGTGTATTTGTTGTTGTTGCCGATTCATATCTTATATATATCCGAATATTGAAAGACTATTTCGTCTATGGATTTTCAATGTTATACGTCATTTATGATAAAACGAAAAGAACAAAAAAAATGAAGAGGGATAGAGAGCGAAGGCGAACGATGAAACGCGTTTATCGATCGGCGCGATAAAAAGAAAATGGGAAAGCTGTAATTAGAAGACGCATTAACGATTTTTATGTATGACAGAGGAAAGAGATCCACGATATCTTGCACGATTGCCTTTTAGCAAACGAGATTGATATTTCTGATTCTGAATTAAAAATAGTCGTTAATGGATTACCGAAGCTTGTTCGCAATTTGCAGACCGTCTCAATTAAATAAAACATATACTAATCACGTAGATATGTAAGATTGGAAAGTCGATATACAGTTAGAGGATATAAGTAGCTAGCAGACGGGCAAATGAAGCACATAATATACGAACAGTGGTATCAAAAATATCGCATCTCGTTTGTTAATGCATGAAATTACCTCGTGCCTCCAGCTGCATTCATAAAATTTAGTATTGGGACGGTCTTTAAACCGATATGTAATCGTAGCTCGGTAAACACTCCTATGTATTCTGAAAGAAATTACGATAGTACAGAATTTTTGTTACAAACGACGAAGCGTGCAGGAAAAATGAGATTAAATTAGCAGAAAGAATCAAAGTGTCGTTATAGATTTCTATGAATGCGGCTAAAGAATAATATTCCGATAATTCACTGTGTTCTTCGACGGGAAATGTCGCTTTTTTAAATCACCTCAATCATTTCTCCGAATAATTGTTGTTCATATAAAATGATGAATATATATTATACTTTAATCATATTGAAACGTTAACGATCAATTATTGTATTTGAAATGACTATTCAAAGTATTATTGTGCTAATATAAAAGCGGCTTTATTGGTCAATTATTCGGAATCGATGTCACAATTATTCTTATCCCTATTTTCTCAATTCGGATAAAAGCTCTGCTATAATTTTGTTGCAGTTCCGTTTTACGCCGTATTGGATACGCGAAAAGTTCTCGCACAACAAAGCTTCCGTTTTCTAATTAGCATTAGAGGATTGGCGACGTATTATTACCGGAACCTATCCCTTGCTCTTTTAAAGTACATGTCTAAGAAATCACAGATCTCGAAACATCTCATTATTTGCAAAATACATAAGGAAAATATATGTACTCTAAATGGTCTGTACGTGTCGCATTAATCGCGTACAAGTTTATTTTTATTTACAATTCTGTATCGAGTATTTGGGAGCTTACTGCTTCGCTGGTTTCGCCATGATAATTTTTCAAACGAAAAGTAACATTTTAAGTTACTACGTATATTCTTTTAATACATGATCGATTAAATACTCGTTTGCATAACTTCTATCCCTTCGTCGATTACGTGTCCGAAGATATTTGCCCCTGGGCGAAATACCTTCTCTCTTTAAATACCGAGTCCCTATTGCGCAAACGAATATTTAAAAATATACTCTGTTCATGCCCAATGTGTTAACGAAAGTTTCTTTCCCATTATTATCTGTGCCAGATAATATTTACATACACGCCAGGAAGCACTTATTACCCATTCGTTAATATATCGTTTTAAGAGTAAGAAGGTGATGTTCAGTATTAATGTGTAAAAATTACTAACGCTGGGCAGCGTTAAAGATTCAATGTATGCCTGCTGGTGAATCGCATCTCTTTATGCGAAATTAAATGAAGTGTATCTGACCCGGCGTAATGAATGTATACACCCAAATTATAAAAGTTTTGCACCATCCTGTTCTTTTCACTGAAACATCCCCACCGTGCCTCGCGACTTTAATTCGTTCAACTAGTCAACAGATAATTCCGTTTCACTGCCCTCTTCTGTATACTTGTCATTTTTCACTTCTATCCTCAAAGGAGACCGTCCTCTCGTGTGATTACCGATCCGAGACCGAAGATCACCACTCTTCAAAGTGCTCCTCAGGTCTCGCACTCTCGATTGCCTATAAAATATTACACGATACAGGACACTCATTCGCGCGAACAGAAGATTTATCCAAATTATTACCTGTCTTTGACGGAATTATCAGTAACCTCGCTCTTCACATGATTCAGTCTCGCCCACACCGTGGAAGCAAGGCGAGGTTTGTGTTGAACTACTTTTATCACGCTGCCTTTAGGTCCCTGGACTTCTTTCACTGGTCTGTCGCTATCATTGTCGCTGTAGTCCTCGTCCTCCTCTTCCTTCTGCTCTTCCTCGTCGGACGGCTGCCACTCACCTTCCTCCTTGTTCTGATTCGCATCGTCTTCCACGATTTCACCATCCTCCTCCTACGGAACGAGAAACACACTTTGTAGACGAAAAACTAAGCGCCACAGCATTAACGGTTACCTCTGAATCGTTAAGCTGCAACGAGCTCGACTTCGTTGCGTTTGTATTCGTTACAACTACTTGGATCGCGTCGCGGAACTGCGTCCCCTTCTTCGACTTGCCTAGCCTCGATCGCAAATCGCAGCCTCTGCTCAAGGTATTCAGAATCGTCTGCAAATAAATGGATAAAGTTAGAACCGAGTTCTCTTGCGCGTAAAACAATCGTTTAAGCATCCGCTCACTTGCTGCTGTATTTTCGCGCGTCGCTTGTGGATCTTCTCCTCTTCGTCGTCCGCGTGCATCCGCATTCGCAACACTTTACTCCTTTTGCACCATTCGTTCTCACTGTCGCTACTCGAGCTGTCCTGCTGTTCCTCGGAGTGGGTTGGCTCTTTCGAGGGATACTTCACGCCCAGCCTCTCCTTCACGCTGCGGCCTTGATCCTTCTGATCGGCTTTCGTGCCGAAATCATCCTCCGTAGTGTCGTTCACACCCCAGCTCTCAGATAATTCACCCCACGGATTCTTCGAACGTTTACTATCCTCGACATCCTCTTCCTGATTCTCTTTGAATTTCCTTTTGTTCTGCTTGATTTGCTTGTACATTCGCTTACGAGACTCGGTCAAGATCCCTTTAATACCTGCAGAGAAGGATATTCAGCTAAACCGCTTACGCTTTTATTACGACAATTATGTTCGTAGTACGTGGTATTACCTCCGAAATTGGGATTGCCGTATTTCTTGTAATATTCGCTCATCTTTTCCGCGTTCGGTTGTTTCTTATCAGCCCTAGTAGCAAACCTAAGAAATATTGCTTTAGACTTCGGACAATCTATACCTTTCCTCCACATTCCCGGAGGTAACGGATACTTAATGTCCTTGATGCTTATATAGTCCCCTTCCTGCGTAGCATCTTTCGCCGTGTTTGTACTCTCAGTGTCGTTTTCCATTTCTATCGTACAGTCTTCGTTAGTTACGTTATTCTCTACGTCAGGATTATCATCGTGCAGCTTTGTGCCTCTATAATTCTGTTTGTCTAAACCGATAATTCTCTTCGACAGTCCCAGCATTCCTCTAGCTGCTGACAAATTGTCCAACCATACAACATTGCCTGTAAACACATTATATATTAAAGAAGTGCTCGTAACTCTTCCGCTTTACAGCTTGGTAACTTATAAACTATTCTTACACGACACATCGTTAATCCACTCAATGGATGCTGGAGCATATTCCTCGAAATACTTGAACACATCTTTGGTGCTCATTTCTTCGGTTCCTCTCACGTGTATCACATTCAGTCTGACATTCTTCGTATTCTCATTGTCTTCTGCAATCCCCATACTGAAAGTAAGCCAACACACAGCATCTCAAATTTAATCATCATACGTTGTACCCTTCGGAAATAATATCAGAAATAATATCAGAATATTCACCTAGAATATAACTCTTGTTCGACGCTCGGCAAATTAGTCTTCTCCGTTAGCCCGAAACGCTTGGCTCTCTCTTCCATTTTCAATTTCTCCTCCTTGCCAAATATGTCTATGCCAGCCATAAATGCATCGCCACTATTCTCGTAATGGCTATCTATCTGTACCTATTTGGATGAAAGAAATGTGGCACAGTAAGCGACGAGCCAGTAAGACAAGAGGACAACAAATTTATAATTCATCATTTCGGGGCGGAGAAACGAGAGGTTGATAAGAAGAATCAAAGAAACGTGATTAATAATTGATAGTCCTTTTTTACCTCTGGTACTTGCACGTTGTTCGAATTAAACGTTTTCACGTTCGTCTGGTCTGAATCAACAGCTTTGCTGTCATCCGCGGGAGGAATCACCTCCACGTCCATAAGTTCCACCGATTCATCCATTCTTTACGCTCACTTCTACTTTCACAGTATATTAGGGGAAAGACGGGAAAACATGAAGCAGCGGTCGCTGGGATTACTATTTACGATACACAATGCTTACGAAACAACAGGATAGGTTATGGTACACAGCTTGGACTATATAAATATCGAGGTTACATGGAGGCTCTGTCTAACGATGGCGCCACCAGTATTGTTTGCGGGAGATTCGAAATACTTGGCAGAAGAGTAATTAATCTATAGCGTTGGGATTACCTTGAACTGACCTTGTGGTATCATTTCAAGATCATGGCGTGCGAAATAGCTGGGGAATGATTTTTAGGCGAAGTTTAAGTGATTTAATTACCGTGGAGACAGGGCCGGCGCGAGGTTGGTTGGCGCCCTTATGCAAGATAATTTTTGGCGCCCTTATGCAAGATAATTTTTGGCGCCCTTATGTAAGAAGATTTTTGGTACCCCCAAATTTTTGTACCTGTTTTCTATTTAATACGTTTTGCCTTTACGAGGTAGAATTAAAAAAAGAATTACATTTACATTTTGTTTATGTAGGAGTTGGGTTCCTTTATTATTAAGTCTGCGATATTGTTTTTAGCGCCATCTTCGGCTGGCGCCCTTATGCGGCGCAGTGCTTGTATAATGGGTTCCGCCAAACCTGCGTGGAGAAATCTTGAAATGACCCTGAAGAGATCTCGAATCAACCCTGAAGAGATCTCGAAACAACCCTGAAGAGATCTCGAAACAACCCTGGAGATCTCGAAACAACCCTGAAGAGAGTATGAAATGACCCTGAAGAGATCTCGAAACAACCCTGAAGAGAGTATGAAATGACCCTGAAGAGATCTCGAAACAACCCTGAAGAGAGTATGAAATGACCCTGAAGAGATCTCGAAACAACCCTAAAGAGAGTATGAAATGACCCTGAAGAGATCTCGAAACAACCCTGAAGAGAGTATGAAATGACCCTGAAGAGATCTCGAAACAACCCTAAAGAGAGTATGAAATGACCCTGAAGAGATCTCAAAACAACCCTGAAGAGAGTATGAAATGACCCTGAAGAGATCTCGAAACAACCCTACAGGGATCTTAAAACAACCTTAACGAGATTACGATCTTAGCGTCTAATGCCCTATCAGAAATCTTGAAACAACCGTAAAGAAATCTCGAAACAACCCTGAAGAGATTACGAGTTGACCTCGAAGAGATCTCGAATCAACCCGGAAGAGATTTTAAAAGAACCTTAATGAGATTACGATCTTAGCGTCTAATGCCCTATCAGAGATCTTGAAACAACCCTAAAGAAATCTCGAAACAACCCTGAAGAGATTACGAGCTGACCCCAAAGAGATCTCGGAACAACCCTGAAGAGATTACGAATTGCTCCTCAAGGGATGTTCAAATGACCCTGAAATCGACTTGTAATGATCTTATCATCTTCAAGTTCGAACGCATTTCTGCGGAAAGCATGTATTTCCACGTATCGTCTTTCTCATTTAGGGTTTAGCAAATATTTTGTTCAACGAAGTGAAAGATAGCGCTTACAATAATCTGTAGATTTAATCGTCGATAAATTGAATAAGCACGTTTTATTACGAGTGCAATAAAGACGTACACATGTACCGGTAGACGTTATAAATATCTGTGATAGGGCTTGTGCTGCGAACCCCACACTAATTCTATTATACTCTTTTCGAAATCCCTTCCGCGTCTTCTACTATACTGTGTATAGTTAACTTATTATCAAGATGCATTTCGTACGCTAGATTTGAACTTCAATTTAGCGATGTTCGGGAAACTGCGTTTCAGGTTTAAACAGTATGTACGTCCAAAGAAATTTTACTTATCGATACACGGACGCTTGAAATTTACGGATTAAGAATCACGTGACAGAGCCAACGCTAACTAATGCCCTATCAGTACCTTCTATTAGAGATCCCACGCCAAAGTATAGATAATATTATTTTTATCAACGAAGAGTCTTATACCGCGATAGATTCCTTGGCAGCTAATCGACACGTGCGCTTCGAACAGTCTAATTTCTATAATTCAACACTTTGCGTGCCGCGTGACTATTGTAAATTACGAATCTAGAGCTCCAAAGCATAACTTCCCAATGAAATATATATATTTCTAAATATCCTGAAATCCACAGAACTGTTTCTACCATTGCCCACCGTTCATAATTTATACACACAATTTAATCGACTGCTAGCTACGACAGCGTTGCTTCAGTTCGCTAAACTCGTTTTTACCTTATTACCGTATACTTATACCTTTGGAAAACAAGCGAATTATCGTTTGTTTCTTATTAACACGTCTAGTACATTTCCCTATTGAGCAGAATCTCGCCGAGCGAATGCCCCGTCTCTGACCGTGCATTTAGTGATAAATTAAGGAGCGAACGCGGCTATTGACACAGTTCGTCGCTAACTTCGGTTTAACGTGGACGTACGGTCTGGTCGCGGCGCAGGGAGCTTCCACGAGGTTCCGCGATTGTCGGCGGTTCCTGGAGAAACGTCGGGGATATCATCTCTGGACAACTGGCTCTCTATTGGGGTGCCAAAAAAATCAGCCCTCTTTTATGTGAAAAACAAGTGAAAGCGCGATCTCAGAATGCCTGAGAACGGGATACATATGACCGAGGTGGTAAGTGATGAAGAAAACTCACGAGGAAGACGCGTGTAATGAAAAGATGCTTTAATTTAGTCACCCATTAGCAGACACATTTTCCGTGATTTTTTAAGCTTCAATTATAATTCGAACCTAATATTTTACCAACTACTTGAATGTTCCTCGAGCTCTAGTAGAATCCTTTTACAGGATAATCTATCTAAAATCCCTAGCAAAGCGTTTAACAAAGATTTCAGTGTCTGCCTAAATTTCTAGGCCAAGAATCGATTATTCCAAACGTCTTATAAACACTGTAATCTAAAATCCTCGATGAAAAAATGTTCGAGAAACGACTCATATTGAATCGTAAACCAGATCGCGAACTTGAATCATGCGAAGGACAGTATATCGATACATATTTAGATTCTAAACGAGCCATTAAGAGCGCGAGAAGCGTTTATGCCGTGGACGTAATCAATCTGCGGCAATTAGATATACATGCGAGAGTCGCGGGATATATTCAACTTGGCCGGCGAAGGGGTGCGACTCGCTGAACTCCACGAGGCTAATACCTTTATGTGGAGGAAGTGTTGGTAATTTGGAAAACCGAAGTATCTAATAAACTATTAACACGTTCGCGGACAGTAAAAGTTTCAGCGAGGTGCAAAAATTGACAGTCATTTTATTTTTAAATTGGTTGTGATATCCGAAATTTGATTAAACACATTTTATAAGGGTAGTCAGTTATCATATTTTAATCGTTATATAGTCATTACCTTGATAGGTATAATAATTAATAACTTAAGGTTATATAAAATTAAATTCAAAATTATTGACTTTAAGATTTGAATGCTATAGCATTCATGTAATTCTGTATCATCATGAAAATGAATGGTAGCATTCACGTCCGCGAACGTGTTAATGCTATCTAATTTCTAATGATATTTGTGTATGGACACAAAACGTCAATCTGCAAAACTTTTTTAGCAAGTATTCAATCGTGGTTAAAATATGTTAAAACTTTAGAGTTAAATACTTTATCTACTCATTTGCGGGTTCTTTCTACGATTTCGTATGAGTTTTGCGATCATTTCAAGAATACAGAGTGCGACATGAAATTTTAGGTTTCAGTGCTACGTATGTTGCTAATTGGGAATGCCGATAGTGAAGCTGATTTGGAATATTCCAAAGCTTCGCGATGCTTTTGTTTCGCGCGTACCGGCTACCGCTGCGTCGGTTTGAGTCAACGCTGTCCATTTATATTTACCTAAGATTATTCCTATATTGTAATTGTTCAGCCTGATTACATCATAACAGAAAATAATGTTATTATCTATATATTTTTTTTAAGTTTATAAGGTGAAGGTAAATTAGAATACAGGTATTTCAAATTATCTGTGCCTTAACGAAATCGATACTTCCTGTCATTTTTCATTTAGATCAAATTTTCAGCTACTTTTATTTATTTTTTTTATTATTACTGAGAATTTGAAAGGTTTAGTTTCCAAGTATTAGTTTCTCTATGATATTATGCAGTTTTATTTGTTCCCACCTTGTGCCGTAGTTTTTTATTCGTCTTAAACAAATTGGTATTCTAAATATACAGCTCTGCAATTTGCATGAAAATGTGATGTATGTTATATAATACGGCCTCCAATAATTCAGAATTTTTAGTGCTTATTAATATGGCGGCGTAATTCCGCGTTAAATTGCAACGTTGCAGGTTTAGAAATTGCGGGAAATATTCCTGCAATGTTTCGGAGATTTTACAGTAATGGTCCCGCAACGTTTCGACAACACTTCTGTCATATTACAGAAAGGATAAAAAAATGTAAGGGGATTATTGTAATGATGAATACCGGCGCTGACAAAGGGCAGGTTTCGCACCAAAACTTTCACTGATTTTCGATTCTCATTACGGCAATTTTTTTTAACACTATTTCTACCACGAACCGGTCAATAAGACCGTTTTTAAAATATCGATTAGAATTTCCTATATACAACGTCATTGAATCGCCTTTAAACTTCACGACTTTGCCTCAAATATACGTATAATACATTTTTGAATATTCACTTCTTGTTTTATTATTTATTATCTGAGAAAAATTTGTAGTCTGTCTTACCTAACGCGACCGGTCAAATGACGTGAAATGTGTGAGTAGGAATAGTGTTAAATTAAAAGTATATTGCTCTGCAACCATGCAACATGGCAGTGTTGCCGCAACGATCCTGCAACGTCCCTGCAACGAAGTGTGCTGCATGGATACTCTCGGATTGATTCTCATTATAATAACAAAGATACTCGTACGGAGGTGCTGTCCACCCAGCTCAAGTGTTAAATTAGAGTCTTCTACAAACAGAAACTAGAGGACCAGTAGATCTCCAACACTTAAAGGATAATAATTAAAATGTTGCTAGAAATTAAGAGCTGATAAATTTATGATAACTGAATAAAAAAATATGTGCCTCGATGTCGTTGCAGAGCATGGAGAATTCGACATTCGCGCTAGAAGATACCAAGACCAATAGCAACGGCAACAGGAGCGCCAATATTACGTATGGAATCGACGATGTCCCACCATGGTACCTGTGCTTATTCATGGCTCTTCAGGTACTTGTTCATTTAAACAAATTCAACGGAAGTTAGATGAGGAATTACTACAGTAAACTGTAAAGGTTTAGAAATATAAAATATCCCTCGTTTATATTGTTTACCTTGATAACATATTCAAGTATGTGTTCCCAAGACCTTCGGACAAGCCAGATTGCTATAATCTGTCTATGATCTCAGTTTATTGATCCCGCACGATTATATATCGATCTTACTTGGGAGCCCAGACGATGCCTGCTACCGAGGTAGAAAAACTCACGACATGCTTCTTTTCAGCACTATTTGACAATGATAGGCGCGATCGTCTCGATCCCTTTCATCCTGACGCCAGCTTTGTGCATGGCTGAGGATGATCCAGCGAGGAGTTACATAATCTCCACCATGATATTCGTCACGGGATTGGTGACCTTGGTCCAAACCATCGTAGGGTGCAGGTAAAGAAACTAGGGTAAAGGAGCCAATTACTGGCAGCCAGCCCAATTACTGTCACCTTAAGCTATTTTACTTAAATGTTTATTTATTCGTTATTTCAAGTAAAGTAGCTTAAGGTGACAGTAATTGGGTTGCCAATTGGGGCCAACCCAATTACTGTCACAATAAGCTATTTTACTTAAATGTTTATTTATTCGTTGTTTTAAGTAAAATAGCTTAAGGTGACAGTAATTGGGTTGGCCCCAATTGGCAACCCAATTACTGTCACCTTAAGCTATTTTACTTAAATGTTTATTTATTCGTTATTTCAAGTAAAATAGCTTAAGGTGACAGTAATTGGGTTGCCAATTGGGGCCAACCCAATTACTGTCACAATAAGCTATTTTACTTAAATGTTTATTTATTCGTTGTTTTAAGTAAAATAGCTTAAGGTGACAGTAATTGGGTTGGCCCCAATTGGCAACCCAATTACTGTCACCTTAAGCTATTTTACTTAAATGTTTATTTATTCGTTATTTCAAGTAAAATAGCTTAAGGTGACAGTAATTGGGTTGCCAATTGGGGCCAACCCAATTACTGTCACCTTAAGCTATTTTACTTAAATGTTTATTTATTCGTTATTTCAAGTAAAATAGCTTAAGGTGACAGTAAATGGGTTGCCAATTGGGGCCAACCCAATTACTGTCACCATAAGCTATTTTACTTAAATGTTTATTTATTCGTTGTTTTAAGTAAAATAGCTTAATGTGACAGTAATTGGGTTGCCAATTGGGGCCAACCCAATTACTGTCACCATAAGCTATTTTACTTAAATGTTTATTTATTCGTTATTTCAAGTAAAATAGCTTAAGGTGACAGTAATTGGGTTGCCAATTGGGGCCAACCCAATTACTGTCACCATAAGCTATTTTACTTAAATGTTTATTTATTCGTTGTTTTAAGTAAAATAGCTTAAGGTGACAGTAATTGGGCTGGCTGCCAGTAATTGGGTCCTCTACCCTATGGGGAATGAGAAGGGAGAATTAAGATCCATACAGTAGAGTGTTATTCGTAATCACGTTAAGTTTAAAGTTTGCTCTATGGATCAACTTGTTTCCACGTATCTCCTGCCACTTATGGGATCAATTGTGTCTCGTGGTGATAGAATTGCCACGAGTACACTCTAAGTATTAAATTCGGAACCGACGTTTAATGGGCGCTAGCTTAATTGTGGCAATTTAATCAGCTTCGGTTGCACGACAATTGTGAAGATTGCTTAGGCTCCGCCGGTGCAACTAAGCAAACGGTGGTTTGACTCGTTTAATTGAGCAATTATTTAAAACTAATCGTTGCCGATGAAATCGTATCCACTGATCTACTACCTGGTATCAATAATGTATTTGAAGAGAAAACCGCGATTTGAGGAAGCAATTTATAGGGAGCTAAGAATTTCAATTGGGTGCGCCAGTTAATCAACCGCAATCATAAAGATTCATGAACTCCTGGGATAAAACGCGCCTTGTTTCATTGCGTAATCTCAATAAAGAGAACATTTTAGCAAGCCTCTCATGCAAAATGTATGCGAGCTTGACGTCTAATAACATTTACGAGCACATTAAGTGATTTTCCTAACAAGATAGAGAATAAAGGCGCGATGCAATTTATGAATTTGCATGAATCTGAAATTCAAGGCGATCGATGGCTGATAATTATGCGCGTCAGCTACCGTGTCGGCAGGTTGCACTACCATTAATTCTTGCCAGTTTATTGTCGCTAGTATCACACTGTACTCTTGTTTAGCAAGATTTACGAATCATTAGCGAGCTCTACGTAACAAGTTCTGAGAACAGAGTTACCCGATGCCTTTTATTTCGGATTTTATGGCACGAAACAAACGGGAATTTCGCAATTCTGGGAACCGTGAAACGGTGGTTCTTCCAGAAATGATTTATAATTGAAGTCTTGAATTTTAGGTTTTCACAGGTTTTACTGTTCTCTTCCATAGGTTGCCCTTGGTGCAAGGGGGGACCATTTCGTTTCTAGTCCCAACTCTGGCGCTTCTGAGTCTGCCACAATGGAAGTGTCCAGCGCCAGAAATTTTAAACGAGATGTCTTTCGAGAATCGCACTGAATTGTGGCAAGTCAGGATGAGGGAGCTGTCCGGAGCAATTGCTGTTTCTGCTTTGTTCCAAGTGGTTCTAGGATTTGGCGGTATTTAAAACTTGGTGAAAATCAGTCCGGTAGTAACGAAAGGGTATCTGTGTAATGTATGATGTCGTGCAGGTATCATCGGTTATTTATTAAAATTCATAACGCCATTGACGATCGTACCGACGGTTTCCCTGGTGGGATTGTCCCTTTTTGAGAACGCTGCTGACGCTGCGTCGCAGCATTGGGGTATCGCGGCTGGGTAAGTTTCTAACGATGGATGGTGAAGCGATCGAGGGAAGAATAATGTTTCTTATTTTTCTAGGACGATATTGATGTTGACTATGTACTCGCAAATATTGGTCAACGTGCCTTTTCCGATCCCGACGTATCGTAAAGGCGAAGGGATACGCATCGTGTGGTTCGAGTTGTTCAAACTATTCCCGGTAAGAAGATTCTTATCAATACATCCCCAATTCCCTTCTCTTTAGAGCCATACCGTTTACCTTTAATTAACTCTCAACTGGTAGAGTGAGATTGAGGAGTTATTGCGGTTAGAGGGTTGAAAAAATCGATTTTTTTTTAACCCTCGGGCACCGGATGCTCGAGCAGAGCTCGGGGTCCGAATGCCGGGTCATTTTGACCCATAGTGAAAAGCGAAAAGACGATCGTCGACTGTTGCAGCAGGCGAGCTATGGGCCTATTAGGTGTGCGAGGGTTAAAACATTTTTCGAAAGTACATATCCTCAAGAATGTATGGTTAAATTTTTATGAAAAAACTCCGATTGGTTAGCTTCTAAAGAGGTGTTTTGTTCTTTTTAATCTTCCTGGTGTGCTCCAAAAATTTTAAACGAATTCACTAAACGGTTGCTGAATTATAACGATTTTACACACTGATTTTACGCGCCCTCTTATGGAAAGAGACGATCAAACGACAAAAAATTTTGAAGAAATGGTACCAATGTTTTCAATTTTTTTGTCTATGTAGTGTATGGATAGATGAAAATATCTGCCGAGTTTCAATTGTTATCACTACACCGTTTTTAAAGAATAAATTATAACACGAGAAAATTGTGAATTCAGGTTTTTGATTGTCAAAAGTTTAACAAATAATATTTGACAAAGCATTTGTGAAGTGAAAAATACCTTTCTAGGAGTAAAAGTAAGACTCTAACTCTCGTTCGAATTCCTTACATCTAGATTTACTATGCGTAACACGTAGATATTCAAGTACATATTTCAAATGTCATATACTTTTGTCTAATATTATACTTCCGATACATACTTAAAACTCTGCACTCCATCTTCAGCCTAGTGTCAAA
The DNA here is from genome assembly GCA_929113495.1 of Andrena minutula. Lineage (NCBI taxonomy): Eukaryota > Metazoa > Arthropoda > Insecta > Hymenoptera > Andrenidae > Andrena > Andrena minutula. The sequence continues at coordinate 38,702,408 of OV815996.1, read as the reverse complement.
GTCTTAGGAAAGTGAATGTTTATTAATTACTATCTCTACCAGTTCAGAGTAAAAAAGTTCTACATACGACTTTAATGATAGGTCTATATAACTGGTGTTCTTCTTCAGGTACTTCTCACAATAATATTCATGTGGATAATCTGCGTGATCCTAACTGTGACTGATACCCTGCCAGTTGGTCACCCAGGTAGGGCGGATACTAAATTGAAGATCATCAGTCAGTCCCCGTGGTTCAGGGTCCCTTACCCTGGGCAATGGGGTGTGCCGACTGTAACCCTTTCGGGTGTACTTGGCATGTTAGCTGGCGTGTTAGCCTGCACAGTGGAGTCTATCAGCTACTACCCAACAACGTCTAGGATGTGCGGTATGCAATACCAAAAACAAAGCAAATAGAGTAAAGGACCCAGTTACTGACACCTGACCAATTACTGTCACCTTACGCTATTTTACTTAAAATAACGAATAAATAAACATTGTAAAGTGATATACAAAAAGAATTATGTATTTCAACCTGTAATCTATAGATTATATTCTATAGTTTGTTTATCCGTTATTTTAACTAAAATAGCTTAAGGTGACAGTAATTGGTCAGGTGTCAGTGACTGGGTCCTTTACCCTATGAAGAATAAAAATGATTGCAGCTGAAAACGGTCGAAGTATACCGAATTGCAACTTTCAGGCGCGCCTCCGCCTCCAGTTCACGCCATCAACCGAGGCATCGGAATGGAGGGCCTTGGCACCATGCTGGCTGGCCTCTGGGGCAGCGGAAACGGTACAAATACTTTCGGAGAGAATGTTGGAACTATAGGTAAGTATCACGTTTCTGTGTGAAATTCTTCATAGCATCTTGGAAAGGTAAATGATTCACGGGGAACATCTTCTCCTTAAGGCGTCACAAAAGTGGGCAGTCGCAGGGTGATTCAGTGGGCGTGCGGGCTAATGATACTGCAGGGGTTGATCAGCAAATTCGGCGCCGTTTTCATCATCATCCCCGAGCCCATCGTCGGCGGGATATTCTGCGTGATGTTCGGGATGATTTGCGCTTTCGGTGTGGTAAAAGCAAACATACTGCCTCTTCCTGGTGATACTAAGAACGATTTGACAACTATCCTCGTCTTTCAGGTCTCTCCGCGTTGCAGTACGTAAACCTGAATTCAGCGAGGAACCTCTACATCCTCGGATTCTCAATTTTCTTCCCGCTGGTAAGGCAGCCTTTTGGCAGGGCTTCAAACGGTTCCGAAAATAACTCTTTAAAACTGCTAGGGTAAACGACTCAATTACTGACACCTAACCAATTACTGTCACCTTGAGCTATTTTACTTAAAATAACGAATAAATAAACGTTGTAAAGTGATACAGAAAAAGAATTATGTTTTTCAATTTATAATCTATACCATAGATTATATTCTATAGTTTGTTTATTCGTTATTTTAACTAAAATAGCTTGAGGTGACAGTAATTGGTTAGGTGTCAGTAATTGGGTCCTTTACCCTATATAAAGGTTCTGAGGAACCAAAATTTCCAACTATTATCTGTTTCCGTTACGGTTCCATAATTATTATTTTTTCGGTTCTATAGCGGTTCCGAAACGGTTCCAAAATCAATTTTTGTGTTATCGACTTTTCCCTAATTCATGTCATTGATTATTATTGTAGCTGCAGATCACTATATATGTGCATATTTTTTACAAAACCCTTATAAAAACGGGAGAAACTTTTAATTTCCTATTCTGAATAATATAGTATGTGTGAATGTAAAAATATGTAGATAATTTATTTATTTCAACGCTTTATTAGAATTCAATGATATGTATAAATAAGTCGAGATTGTAACAGTTTTCAAGCCCTGCCTTTTTACCATTTTGAACATGGCGTCATGCAAAGAAGGTACTTTCGAATATTAAATTTCAGAGGAACAGTTAACTGGTTCTTTTTGCAGGTTTTATCAAAGTGGATGATCAAACACTCGGATGCAGTGCAGACCGGAAATGAGATAGCCGATGGTGTAATTACCGTGTTGCTCAGCACTACTATTCTTGTCGGGGGTATAGTGGGGTGTCTGCTAGACAATATCATACCAGGTAGACCCTACTCCAAAGTAAAGGATATTTGAAGGGTAAAGGGGGAAAACGAGGAATGTCCGTTTTTCGTGATTTTCGGATTTATAGCATATTTTTTTATGGCAACTGGGACTATAGAACTGTCGAATCAGAAAGGGTTATAAAGTTAAAAACAGGTAATGTTCACTCTGCACTGAAGCAAAACACTTAATTTTCTCGATAAAGTTTTCGTACATTCCCTGTTTTTCCCCTTACCCTTCGTTTCTCATTAGATACGATTTCCTAATTTACCAACAATAATAAGGTACCCCCGAGGAACGTGGCCTCGAAGCTTGGGCAAAAGAAATGGAGCTGAATGCTGCCTCAGACGAGAATGAAGACGAAAAAGAATACGTGCCCAATACATTCGATTTTCCATTTGGAATGAATACTCTGAGAAGGTGAACAAATCTTTCCAAGTTGCTGTAACTTCCAGCTTGCGTATCCAGATTTTTTAACTTCTAAATAATCTTGTAGGTGGAAGTGGACTTACTACGTGCCGTTTTTACCGACGTACAAACCGGGAATCTACTCCCGCGATCGGAAGAAGCAATGAGCGTCATCTTGTCGCAACTACTCGATGAAGCAGCGCTAATCATCTGTAGATAACTCGAATCATTGTGCGCGTGAATGTCGAACTGTTAATTAAATACGTAGAATATTTTACCGAGAATGATAATAAAATCGTTTTTATACAAAGAACAATGAGCCCTGCTTCGTTACCCGATAATTTAGAGAATTTCGGCTTGCGAATTTAGAGACAATTTTGCCCACGGTGGGCACCGCTGCGTTCGAAACCTGCTCAAATTGCGCGTGTGGCGCGAATCAGGCGCAGTTCACCAGTAAACGTTGTTTAAATGTTATTTATAATAATTCACGCGGAAACGGACCAACTTAATTATGGCTGCATCCACAAACGTTGCTACGGTACAGCAGAGATACCTATAATCTACTTTCCAATTAACACGATTCATTCCCGAATTGCCGTAAAAAGACATAACCTCAATCGTTAACACAGAACCTAACCTCGAAACACATCAACCGGCTTATTTGAAATGCGGCAGCAAAGTAAATTTTCTGCTACAATTGTACGATTAATTGTTCCTAATTATAATTTTTAAAGATGTACTATTTCTTACGAATAAAGTAGTATATAAAATTATACGCACCTTGTATTCTAAATGAAATTTTAATGATAGAATGTATGTCGATTTTATATATAAATAAAATATATTTATAAGCGTATATAGAAATATTATTTTCTTTCGTAGCTTATATAACTATTAATTTACACAAGTAACCATGCAAGAATTTCATTCCATTTTTTCAAATGTCTGTACAGATCGAAGTGCAGAGGTATCTAAACATGCCGTTGGTGCAGCGATGCAAGGAAATAGCAACGTTAATAGATGAATCCAGTACGACGGAATTACAGCACGTGTTCCCAATATTGATAGATTCGCTGTTCGGGACGACTGACAATATCGGTTGGGGTTTGCACAGCATCACTTTTAAGGAGAACCCACACGAATATGAAACGCTCTGCAATTTTCTTAACCCGCAAGGACCGGTTTTCTGTTTGTGCTATAAATTATTACCGGATTGTTATTTGAAGTACAATTTCCCAGTGTCATACCTGCCGGTACGTAAGCAAACTAACTCTACGCTACTGAAAGTTATAAACATAGGAAAACTAATCTGTATATCCTTCTTTTGCTTTAGGTGAAGATTCGTTTAATGCTGGAGGAAGGTGTAGTACCACCGTTTTATCTCGACAAAATTCGAGATGATCAGGGCACACGCGCTGTATCCGCTCTAACAATGAGTATCCTTTTTTGTAATTTCAATTCTACGGAAACTGCGCGATAGACCCATGTATAGTTTCTATAAACTGTCCTTAACATTCGCACATATCCCTTTGAATATTACATTTTCCACTTCGCCTACCACCTAACAAATCCGTGGCTGCAGGTGCAGCAACTGGAGAATGTCTGGGTTAACTGGGAGACTGTTTACGTCCAACTAGCACACTGTTATTTATACCACTTCCTGCCCAGAGACAATTCCCCAGTTTTGCCAATAATCGGACCGTACATTAGGAAAACGCCTCAGCGAAAATTAGTGCAAACACCTGAATCTAAAAGGTACATCGCTACGGACGCAATTGTGTATCCAGAAATTCAGTTAAAAGATATCATTCGGTATACTTTCACAGGCTACAAACCCCGCGACTGTTGAGGACATCGATACTATCCCCGGGATCTCCAAATTCTACGTCGACCGTGCCGCAGCAACAATGTCTGCCGCAAGTATGGAGAAGCGAAACCGTGGTTCATGTTTTTCTTGACTTCTGGCTGGAGTATACGGAAGATCAATTGAATTCGCGTTTGAGCACATCATATTTTACATCCGTTCCGCGTCGGGTAAGTTCCAAATGGTAATTCTATCTGTGCGATACGTGTACTTATACGCGACTTCGATTGCAGCATAGTATTCACTCTGGAGAGCACATACGCCTTGTGCGAGCGTTCATAAAGACTTTGCATGAATTTGCAAACAGCGCGACAGGCGATAAAAGTGCAATGGATGAGCTTAAACGGTATTGAAATATATTAAGTCTAAACTTCGTTGAAATTGTCTGTGCTTTCTACGATGTATGTATTATTTACAGAATAATTTTGCCTTCTGTACAAGGCAAAATTTACACATTTCTTCGGAAAGCTATCCACCACTGGCCTTTGGATAGTTCGTTTAGATTGATACTTGAAGCGTGGTTAAGCTTCATCCAGCCATGGAGATATTTCCCTGGTATATCATACACCAAGGAAGGGTGTGTACGCCATTTACAAGGGTCCCTTGAAGCACTATCACTAAAAGCTTTCCTATCTCCTGCAGGAAATCGGAAGAAGAAGAAAGGGGAAAGATACACGATGTATACAGGTGGATACCTTTCGTTGCCAATAATTTGTTAGCTTACACAGCGATATTTCAGCAATTGCTACCGCGATTCATGAGGACGGATCTCGTAGCTCCGAAAAATGCGCTAATGCTGTTTAGAGTTACTAAGGTACGTGGATCGTGTCACTCGGGTGATTGTAATTTGGAAAATGATTTATGGGGCATGTGCTTCGTAGGTTTTTTCGCAACCGAACTTGGCGAAGATGATATGCGAAGTAGAGACTCACATGGACGACGTTGGATTGAGTAGAAGTCGAGTATCCACGAACCAATGGGCTTCGATCGTACGGCAACAAATTTTGGAATTCGAGGGGCCGACTTATCAGTACATTCCAATGTTTTCTATGGCTACTATTTCAGAGGTACGGAAACTGTACAGTTGTATGTAAATAATTAAAACTGTTTTGGAATCTCAATCGTAGGTGGTATGTCTGTTAAGCACAATCAAGCAAGCGCATTTAACGGCGACTAGCTTGATCGATGCGTTGGAAAAAAAGAGAAAGAACAGGCCATTCCTAATATGGGAATTCTTCTATGGCAATGATTGTTCTTCGGACGAAATCAGTATCGAAGAGCGACGCAGAGTTCCTATATACCTGGCGAATGGACAGCAGCAATTAATCGAAATCTTTGAGGTCCGTAGCATTCTAAACGCGGACTTTTTCCGAACCTACAGATACATCTAAACTTCGTACGATATATTACTGTTCTTATAGATCAATGTGGAAGACATTCCTCAAGTGGCGATCGAAGCCGACCAAGAATACCACGAAAGTATCCTGTCGACGTCCTTTCGGCACGAATCACAGGTACGAGATTAATCAACAATCTGTTACAGTGAAAAAGTACTAAAGTTAATCTTCCAGCTGGACACGAGCTTGGACACAAGCAAGCCAGGCGTATACGTGCCGATTCAAAAAGACAGGCAAACGTGTCAGTACATTGAGTACATGGGAGATCCAGAGTTGCAACCAGTACGAAGCAATGAGAACGCTTTCCTCGTTAGACATTTGTACAGATTCTGTACCTACATAAACTTCAAGGTAAACGTTCATCTAGAAATTCTAGGCACGCTAATAGACAGGGCCCGATCTAGGGGGTGCAAGCAGGGCAACTGCCCCGAGCGGCAAAATTTGGTAGAAAGAGAAAATTAAAATCAATAAAAAGTTTCACTTTTTGAAATAGCGGTAAAAGAGTAGGTAAGGCTTTTGTTATTCAACTAATATCTAAAAATTTCACATACCCTCGAAAATGGTGTTTTAAAATGATTATTTACAAGTAAATATGACGGGTGGCAAAAATCATTTTTGCCCATTGCGGCGGAAGAGCTAGATCGGGCTCTGATAATGAACTTTGGACTTCTTATTTGAACAGTACCGACAGGAGATAAGCAGTCTGTACCACCGACGCGGGTTCCTTGGCAGCGTTTGCCGCCAGGTTCTGCAGCCACCCACTAAAATTGTGAAGCTGCCGAAGCGAATGGCAAGCGGTTTCTCCAGCGGTTACGAGGAGCGAATCCCTCCACGACTGAGTTTACGACCGCTGGCTAACTACAGCTTCCTCCTAACAATAATTTTAGGAATATTTATCGCGTGGCTCACGAAGTACGGGTTACATTAATTGATACTACGATCATATCAAAGTCAGTTCCAGTTCTAACGCATCTATCTCTTTACAGTTACGGCGGCCTCGCGTTTCTCGGGCTCGCATTTTGTATATGGTTTGTGTATATAATAATACGTGCCACGCTAGAACCATGGACACGATCTACCACGGGGATGTTCAGGCCCAGCGCCACGGCATTCTCCATGAATTGAAGAAAGCATACGATCGTCGCGCTATTTAAAAACTGACACGTACTATTGTACGATGCTCCACGTTACACCGGAAGCGAATTCGCACGCGTACTGTATTTTCGATATGTTTAAATAAAGATGGTTTTGATAGAAACGCAAGCTCGCTACTTTTTATAGTCCCCTTTCTAAAAATAAATCGCCAGAAGTCAATACGCTAATGGAACTTTGATATAGCACCGGTAACCAATTAGCGGCGCGCTGTAACAGACAATACGCTTTTGAAATCTCGCTGGGAATACCGTTAGAGTGGTTATTACTCGATCGATATCGCGCACGAATAACCGATCATTTCAGTCGATCCCGTGGTACATAGATTGCTCGTGGCGAGCACGGCGGTTCGTTAACGTCGATATTGTGAGTGGGGAAATTGATATTGGACTGCACTGGTGCAAGGAAACAGCAAAAGGAATACAGAGATGTAGATGATGCGTAATTCTCTCAAATTTCGTATCGATCCTTTTCATCGCGCATTCGACAGGGAGCGATTATTTTGCTTAAATAAGTGGCAAGTGAATCTTAACTACTGTTCCCTCTTGGATCGCAGTAAACAACAAGCGAACGTATTACCAACATTTTCATTTTTCATTCCCGTGTACTTCCCCACTGCCACATATTTAAACCGCGTTTAATGAAACTAACCCCGTCGGCGGAACCGTACACCGTGGCCTGGCCGCGAGCAAAAAGAGCCCTTTAATTGGATCCTACCACTTGCCACCAGACTCCAGCGGTTCTTTTTACGTTTCCCTAGACAGAAGCCTCGTAAACCAGGCTATACCCCGCCAACTATATTTCCATCCTCAACAAACGCGCAGTGCGAAGGAAACTACCTTATCTCTTTTAACCACAAAATTACAATTCAGTTACAATAGAACGCAGTACTATTTCTTAGTGTCTATGGAACTTCAAGCCCCTGCGTCGCCGTGAAAAACTGTAAAACCTTACCTGAAACAGAAAGAAAAAAAAATGTTATTTCAGTAAGTGAAGAAGAAGAAGACGGAAAAGAATGTTTATTTTCTCAAACTTCTGTACCTGAAGAGGAAGTTGGTGGTAGCGCCGCTGCTCCCGAGTTCGCCATCCTCTTTCGATCGCATTAGCCGTATTAAAAACTATGAGGCCTTTAGTGCGATGGGCGTGTTTACATGTCCCACCGCGTGTAACGCGGACACGACTCGTTTTTTTATTTAAATCCGCGCAACAGTTCCGTTCTTCCCGGGCGGGTCCAGCCTCGTCGGTCGTTGGAGCTTCGACGCAATTAGGGATCCTTTTATGCACCGTGAAACGACCTGTTATCCGCCTGTTACGAACAATAAGCACGTTTCAATTACCTCGAATAGACCCCGTTGACTATTCGTTAAGGCCGGCTCTGCCAAGGAGGCGTCTTTAAGTCAACGGGACACGTGTCGGTTAAAATCAATGGCCATTAGGCGTGCTTCTATTGCCAGGATACTCCTCGCGCAGCATTGCTGTAGAGCAGCGCTGCACAAGGAGCAGTTTTCGGCGCCTAGCGGCGAGCAACCCACCTTTCCTGTTGCTAAGGTTAGAATCGGTGAGGAGAACTGCAGTAGAGTATGTGCGTGTTCGTAGGCTCGTAGCATAGGGATATATGACTGGGTTCCTTGTAGGGGCACCAGTGCAGAACAGGTCCCGTAATAAAATTCGGGGGGGTCATGAAATTTCCAAAATATTTGCTACTGCCGGCATTTGGTATGACTTGAAGGTTCAATTTTACTGATAATGACACATTTATTGCTAATATTACTTATTTTTTCATCCGACACGTAATATATTTATAAAGTTAATACTATACAAATAAATAGCTCGGACTCGAAGAAAACCAAATTTTAATGAAGGATATATAATATATAATATATATCCAAATTATAATATATATCCTTCATTAAAATTTGGTTTTCTTCGAGTTATATATTATATATCCTTCATTAAAATTTGGTTTTCTTCGAGTCCGAGCTATTTATTTGTATAGTATTAACTTTATAAATATATTACGTGTCGGATGAAAAAATAAGTAATATTAGCAATAAATGTGTCAGTATCAGTAAAATTGAACCTTCAAGTCATACCAAATGCCGGCAGTAGCAAATATTTTGGAAATTTCATGACCCCCCCGAATTTTATTACGGGACCTGTTCTGCACTGGTGCCCCTACAAGGAACCCAGTCATATATCCCTATGCTACGAGCCTACGAACACGCACATACACTACTGCAGTTCTCCTCACCGATTCTAACCTTAGCAACAGGAAAGGTGGGTTGCTCGCCGCTAGGCGCCGAAAACTGCTCCTTGTGCAGCGCTGCTGTAGAGTTTTACGTGGGTCGTTCACTGGGGCGCAATTATAATGGAAGTTTGCGTGGCCATTGATTCAGCGAGCATCGATGGCAATCGGGTTTAAGATCGCGTTGCGGCGCGATGGAAATTGTATTACGTGACTGATCGTTTAAATAAAAAATTATGTGGCAACCGGAAACGATGGCGTTGCCTCGTGCTACCGCATACGAATACAACACACGTAATGCATCGATTTTTCTGAATGCAAACAGCTATGCTACCTCGAGTCGCGGTTTAGAAAGAAAAAGGATAAAAGGACGGTCGTAAACTCTTTTCTGAGAATTTTTATAAGACTCGTTGGGTGGTCGGTACAAATTCCTTGTTCGAGGTAGTCGTGACGAGCAAATTGGATTTAGGAGAAAGGAACTTAGTGGATATTCTTTTGAGAATAATATTATACCTGGTATTTTTAATCTCCTCTTTCACTATCACTTATACTTAGTATTCTATTTCTTTCAACTTCGAATATCCATTTGTAGATTAAAATTAGTCGTCGCATACGTAGCCAGGCAAACTATGCATTGCCGATAGGATACTACGAATCGAATAGAAATTTCCCTTTCGTTTTCTTTTACGTGCAACGATGAAATTCATGGAAGCCGCCGGCTCTCACCGTGTATCGGACTAATTACGTAATTGCTGGCTATTAGAACAATGTAATAACAGGCAGAGGTCGAAGACACGCTTAAGGCCGGCCCAGCAATTAAAATTCATCGTTAATTTCATCGCAACGAGTAATTTTCACGCCGTCATTTCAACCCTCGACATAAGGCAATTTCAACACTCGCGGTAACCGTTGTAACATAGTCTAATCTTCGTGCTTTCACAATTAGGGAAAGAGCTATAATTTAGGAGGGGAGGGGGCGATAAAAGCGCGGAACAAGAATTAAGAGCCTGGGTACTTATTAACGGCGTGAAAATCGATTATTACGGTAGAGCAGAAACTTTTACAGCTACAAAGTTTCCCTGGGAGGTATCTAGGAAACTCAATTTCTCGCTTGGAATATATCGAATATAACCTCCATTCGCGAAAGGGAGAACGAAAAATGCGCGGATCCATTTGTCTGGTTAGCCTTGGGAGTAATCCGATCCTGTCTAATGTCGAACGGAATAACAAATACACGCTGGTTTGCTAGGCGATCCAGCTGGATTGGTAGATTACGCTATGCAAATAGACAGTCTATTTCTATGAGTCGATGAATCGAGAATTCTCAATGAATACTGATTATGCACATCTTAATTTCCAAAGAGAAAAGGAATCTGCACCGTACCAACGTACGAACAGTTCATTTAGTTCCAATAAAAAAGAAGCGCTGCGATCAAGTGACAAGCTTCGACTGAAAATTCGTTCGGCAAAACCAACAGCGTTTTAACCGTTACGACTAAAAACAGACGAAACTAGCAGACAGTGTCTCGTAATGTCTAATGTATAATGGCCCAGAGGCAACGATGCCTTTGCCATCGTTCAAATTGATATAAATACATATAGGTACCGTTTTCTATTCTCGTGGCTAGTATGTTACGATCGGCCCGCCCTTTTTCGCTGCGGAGATCAGGTTAGAAACGTCAAGTTGGAAGAGTAAAGTTTCCTCGCGCGGAGATCAGAGGACGAACTTAGCGAGGCGCGCGTGTAACGTAACGAGGAAGTACACAGCGGCAGAAAGGAACTCTCAATTTCGTCGTTGCCGACGGAAACTAAACTAATTTGTACCACTTCCGAAGGGGGGCTAACTTCGTGGACGAACTATTTCACGCACGTGCACACGGCGCGTACAATACGCGTGCACGTCTGTCAGGCCACCTAGCTGCGTACAATCTTACCTTCGTTCAATTACGATTCACGTACAAATCCCTGCAGACTCCGATACGCCTAATTGCGCATAATCTCCCCATTATATCAAATAACGACTAATCCTAATGGGCAACAGGCTGATCCCCCAGTACATTGTAAACACTCAACGCTAATTGAAGTCTGATGAAATATGAACCGCAAGTTTCCTTGTAACTTCAACCAGTGGGTACGGAGCTCTAAACACTCACTATTCATCATACTGAAAGGGTTAGATCGTCCATTTGGAAGTGAACCATCGGCAGAAGGATGTTTATACATAATTCCGACATAGGTTATGGCGGGAATACACGATTATACCTTAATGATACCGTCGAATCAGCATTTCGTGGGGAAGGAGATCCAGTGATGACAGCATATGGCCAATCTATATGTATCCTTCGCTCGCAAGTATATACCACTACGGCCATAACCTATAACTGCCTCGGTCCCACCTCCGCCGTCGCGGTGTCCCCGTGTGACACGAGGAGCAACTCAGTTACGCGGCACGGGGTTGAGAGGTCGGACGCGTATCGTCCGCCCAGTCGCCGACACGTTTCACTGTTTCGAACTTGCGATTTTCGTGACTTCCGCGACGGGCGACAGGAGATTGAGCGTCGATCACCGATCGACAGTGAGTGGAGGGGGCCGCCCCTCTTTCTTCCTTCTAGCCTGATTGACGTTAACGGTTCGAGGATACCGGGCCTATATTAGTCACCGAAATCGAGGAAACTGTTCGCGCGGGACGGGATATTATTGCCGGATATTGCTCGCGGTGTTGGGACCTGCATTTAAAATGAAATGTTGCAAGGGAGAATACATTTTTATGAGATATTGGATTCCATGGGGGAATAAACAGATTCGCGATTATTGGAGATAGTAAAGGCTGTTTATTGTATATAAATGGAGAATTTTAATAGGGTACCGAGAAGGCCGTAATATGCTCGGGAAGTGATATGCTAAGCCTCTATAAATAAAGATGGACGTAGAAGCTTAGAATAGAGTATCACCGTGCGTGATGATATTGAGACGCGATTCCCTCCGCTATCATTTGCGATGGTCTCTGACCAATGGGAACACCAAAAAATGAATTGTAATACCACTTTTCTCGAATTTAACATTCGATTGGAACTACCGTATGCGAGAGGGTAGAAGTAACCGTGCATTTAGCGTAAGGAATTCGTGGAATTTCTTGTTTCATTTCTCTTTCGCGAGACAAGCTGCTTCGGTATGCAGCGTTCTCGATCGACAACTCGACAGTTCCCAACGTCGCGAGCCATCCGCCAATAACGTCCCGTCACTCGCGTCGCACTACCTTCGCCAACTTCAAAATTACGTCGCGAAGAAAGCCGCGATCGGGACGATTGACGCTGATCCACCCTTCGTTAGCGTTCCGGCGCGAAACTCCTTGCGACGCTTCCGCGTCCCCGTGAAATTAGAACTTTAATCCCTTTCCTGTGCCGGGGTGTGGGGACTTTTTAATTGCAGCGTGAAATATTGCGTTAACGCGACAGGAACGTGGAAACCAGTTAGGGAAGAATCGATTGCCCCACTTGCTGGGGACACTTGGCGATTTTATAACGATTTTATCGAGATCAAAGGATTTGGAAATCGATTTACCTGCGAATAAAATTCATTCCGGGCGACTGATTAGGAAAGAGATTAGTGGATTCTTTCTCCTGGACACTTCCCTGCTACCTGCAAAGTACTAGAGAGGCTCCTTGCTATTTCTCTCAACAGTGCACCCTTCTTAGTCAGATTAAAAGTACAATCTCAAACACTGCAGTGAATGAAAGCGGAGGCTCTGAAGGAAGAGGATTTCTTACAGAAATGAGTTGGAGACCACCCCGAAGCTACGTGGGATTAAATCCTGATAAACTGAAGCGCGAAGGACTTGGAATTGTCGCGCAGCATCGTCCACGACGCAGAGGAGCTACTACCCCCCACACAGAGCGAAGACTGCTCTACAGTATCAACTTCGCGAAACTTCAGCATAAAATGGATTTAGAAAGAAGGCGACAGTAGGATTCGAGCCGAGACAGATTTAATTCTGAATAAGATTCAACTCGAGAGACTTCCTACTCGATTAACCCCCTAGGGGGAACTTAAATTCACTTCCTGCTGGAAGCTAGATGATCTCGATTAACTTATTCAAACTACCCTGCATCCATCCTCTAGCCATGATTTCAGCACCCCTGCGAAGGGGAATTCCCCCTGGAAGATCCATCGATTCCTTCAAGAAGGAATGACGGTAAAAAATCTTATAAGCGCCGTTCCGCTTCGCCCCGAGGAGAAAAAACACTGCTGGGATTTATGATCGAGGACCGCTTCGTGACCCTAATACCCCTAAAACGTGGCCGAAGAATCGCGCTATCGTGGAATCGCCCTGCGTTGAACATGCGCTGCAAGGCTCGTAATAAGCCTCGCCACTGCGCGGCCAAAACGTGGCTGGACTCGAAACGCCAAGACGAGCGCGAGCCACTCGTGGCTTCTACTCACCGTGCTGTTCGATGGGCGATCCATTTCTGCGCCATTGCTCGAGATTCATGGGAGATTCTTTAGACTCGGCGGGGACGTGCCAGGGCCTTGGTCTTCTTCGCAGTGGAGTGCCTGTTGGAAACGTGGGGGAAGGGCTATAGGAGCTGGGCTGGTGCGGAACTTCTTCGTTGGATGATTAATGGTAGAGAGGTTTGCGAGAACGTTAGACACTGAGAACTGGCGTTGGAGGTGGTGGCAAGTTTGCAAGTGTTTCTTCTGTGAACCCCTATACGGAGCTCAAGAACACAAGTAATGTGTAGATCGATGATCGTGACTTGATTCTTGCTGCTTCGTTTGAAGTAGAGACTTCGAAGATCATAGATCCTATTTTGAAGTGTCATTGGTTACACATTTCCAAGAAGCGTTTGGAAAGCAAGCCTCGTGCGCCGAAAGTGGAGCATCGCCAACCGCGTCCGTACGAATCAACAACGAGGCATCCTTTCTCCTTCGCCCGTTCAACACGTCAGTGTCTTTCCGTTAACACGGAATCGATTGGCTATCTATCACACGGTGAGACGGTGGCCAGGGGTCGTCGACCCTTAGAGCATTAAGGAACAGGAGCTCGTGGGCAGGGTGCAAAGCTAACGACTGTGTCCTGTTGCCGTGTTGACACGCAGTTCGCGGTATCGGAGGGCAAGTTGTACGTCGAGGATCTATTTAGAGCCGTGGCATCAAGCTCGCGTGACGCCTCCATTTGTCAGGCATCGTGGAAATTCTGTACAGAGGAATTAAGGGGATCCATTAAAAAGGGTCGGTGGAAAAGAGCCGTCACGCGACAGTAGACCTCCTCTATTCGGTGGCTAGCGCTGGTGCCCCCGCGTAGATCGATACCGGCGGACAGTGATCGACCGTGCATCTGATAAAGTCCACCCTCGTATCGGACTGCACGCCCCGGCGATGGGGATTACCGCCGCGGAGCCTCGAGTTCCTAACGAGTTTCCCTCCAAGAGCGTACTGAGGCATCGACACGCGTCGTGTGCGTTCGAGGGTCCCAAGTCCAGCGACTAAATCGCGGTTGATTAAGAGGCAGGCTGCGTAGATGACAGAGAGGATCACGCTCAGTGTGTCAGCGTTCGTCGTGATGGAATTTCCATCGAACACTACCGAGCTGGCCGACAACTTGACCGTGACAGCCGTGAACGCCTCGACCCGCTCGGACCTCAACTTGCCGTACACGGTCTGCGAGATTCTGGTGGCGGTTTGCGCGGTCTTCGGCAACGGTTTGGTGATCATCGTCTTCAGCAAGGAGAGGAAGCTTCGCAGAAGGACTAATTACTACATCATCTCCTTGGCTACGGCTGATCTGCTGGTGGGACTGTTCGCTATACCCTTCGCTATTCTGGCCAGCATCGGCCTGCCGACCAACCTCCACGCTTGCCTCTTCACGGTGTCCGTTCTCGTGGTCCTCTGCACCATCAGCATCTTCTGCCTGGTGGCGGTGTCCGTGGATCGTTACTGGGCGATACTACACCCTATGGGATACTCGCGCACCGTACGCACCAAAACTGCCATAGGTAAGGGGCGAACCACGAAGACGGGGCTGGGGTTCTTCGAGACTTGATGACTAAGGGGGTATTGGGGGAACGATTTGTTGGTGACGATGGGGTTCACGTGGCATGTGTAGGTTGTTGTGTGTTCACTGGTTTTGTATGGGGCTTTGGCCCTACCCTTTGGTGCTGTAGGAGGTTGGTTTAATTAATCGATGTTCTCTTTTGGGTGAATGATGGGAAAGTCAGTTGGAAAGTTGTCACTAGGGTTTGTTGTTTTTTTATAAATTTGTAAAATTCGGGAAATGGTTTTTAATTTTAACCCTTTGTAGTGACACGGGGTGTATCGCAGCCTATGAGCAATTTTCGAGTTAAAATGTCAAGCCTTTATGACTTCCAAAGAAGATTCATCGCAACAAAAAATTAAAAAATCGTTTTTTTTTTCCCAGAACCGTGGAAAATCGCTCATTTTCAACTACAATTTTTATCATATTAAAATTTACATTTATAAAAAGAAACTATTAGACCATGATTGTATAAATGTTACGAATGTACAATTATCACTGAAAAGTTAAAAGATTCAAAAATACGAAAATGGTAACTCAAAAAATTATACTGGGGTACAGTGGACCCTGTGTGACCAATTTATGATTATAAGAAGGTGTGACCACGAAGAGTTAAAATAACCGGTTTTATATACGAGAGTCAATATGTAAAAAATGAATTAATAATTTTATTATAAATGTTAACATTTTTACTTGAAATCGCTTCGGACACAAGCATATTGTAATAGGTAACAGTTTACTGTAAAACTAATCTTCACGAGTTCATATTGTCGGAACAAAAATACTAAATGAAATAAAGATTTATAACTTATATATTTTGTACGGATTTCAGTTATTTTAGTTTTTTTTTCATTTGGTTTTGTATGCAGTGCATTTTATTGTATTATATTTGTGTAGATCCATAAATATTATGTGATCTCAAAAATTGTACGGATTTGAGTTATTTTAATTTTTTTATTTACTTGGTTTTGTATAGATAGAGTATATTTTTTATTTTGTATTTTTGTAATTCCATAAATATTAGAAGAACTGATTTTTTTTAAATAAGTACAAATATTTATTTTCTATTTTAATTATATTTCTTCTGAAAATTCGAAAACCGGTTTAACCGTTTTTTTTTTAGGATAGCGGAATTCAGAAACAGGTTTTTTTAAAGTCAGTTTTCGTATAATCCCTAGTCGTCACTTTCGTGATCTTACAATATATTATAAATAAAGGGTGCAATTTGGCAAGCTCGTCCAGGATGCAAGAAAGGCTCAAGTCAAGCCTGGGCCTGGCTGCGTAGACTGAGTAAAAGAGTTAAGTGGGTTTCATTGGATTTCTGAGATTATAGTAGGAGAATAATTTGATAAGTCTGGGGTGGTAGGTTTAGGGGTTTTGTCGTGAGAATTACACTTTATTTTGGGGGAAGGAAGTTGTATGAGTTGTGTAGGTTCGATAGGGCTGGAAGTCCTCCCCCTTTTGTAAGTAACGGCTAGAACATATAACGAACGAGATTAACTTGAACAATGTAGATTATAAAGTTTTAGAGTCCTGAGATTGGGTGAATTAAATCTCCGCGAGTTCCATTGTGTAGAAGGGAAGTGAAACCACGCTACGGAATAATTGGAGCAATTTCCTCGCGTTCATATCCTCTTTGTAAACATTCCACCTCGTTCTTTAATAATCGGAGACTGTATTCCTTGCAATTAAGCACTGAATTTCGTTAAAAGTTCGTGACGCCAAAGGCAGTGCGCGAGGGAGAGGCGAACGCACCTTATGAAATCAACGCCAGTAGTATAGGCCAGCAAATGGTCAGGCGGGCTAAAAGTTCGAAGAATCGAGCTGCAAATTGAGTAATTGTTATCGCGATAACGAACGTTACGCAATACGACGATCCA
This sequence comes from Andrena minutula, assembly GCA_929113495.1. Classification (NCBI taxonomy): domain Eukaryota; kingdom Metazoa; phylum Arthropoda; class Insecta; order Hymenoptera; family Andrenidae; genus Andrena; species Andrena minutula. Next base: position 38,685,352 of record OV815996.1, on the reverse strand, counting down.
ATTAAATTTGTTCCTTCCCAGAAGCGTTCTCCATGCCGCGTGTAACTGTTTAATTAAGCATTCGTTAAACAATATTGACGCAGGGGGCACGCGCGATTATAATTTTCGAAAATGTTTGCGCGGAGGCACCTGTTACACGCGAGGATCGAGCCTCGAGGTGTATTATCCATCGCGATCGAGTGTCATGACTAGTAAGTACTGCACTCGAGTGATAAAATGTTTAATACACACAAAACATGGAAGAGCAGAAAACAATGGCTGGTGTACGAGACAATTTCAGCATCAAAATTCAAAGTCAGATGGACGAACTTGTTATCTGGAAAGTGTCTAGTGTGGAGGTGGATATTGATTGGAGGTGGTGCGAAGGACACTTGAAGATCAAACGTTGTTTTCAATATCCTATAATGTTCAGAGGTTAATGAATAAACAATATAATTAGAATTTCGATCATATTTGTAGAATAATTCCAATAAACGAGAGTGATATCAGCGCACTAGTGCGGTCAATTAAACAATAAATTCCAACGTTTCGGTCTTTGGTTGCGACCATTTTCAAGGAAAGTTAGAAAGAAAAATACTGCGTTCGCTTTTATAGGTACACTTAACACGCCTGCTAGAAACGTGCGACGTACGAGTCGGTTGGAACGTGACTGACAAGGGAACACCGCGAACCCGGACTCACCGATTGGAATGCAACTTTGTGGGTTTATAGAGTGACTCAAGACAAGAACAACGGTGTGTTTCATTTGTGCTCTATCACCCTTTAAGGGGGTGAAAACTAACCTCAAAATCAAATTGGCACTTCCACTTTTTCACGTATAACTCTCAAAGTACAACAGACAGAAAAAAATATTTCAAACAAAAGTTTAATGATATAATAAGCGCTGCAAAGTTGCGTTAACAAAATTTTGAAAAATGTTTTTTATCGTTCAGGTATTTTTTTTTTAAACTATTTTCAAAATTTTGTTAACGCAAGTTTGTAGCGCTTATTACACCATTAATCTTTTGTTTCAAACATTTTTTTCTGTCTGTTGTACTTTGAGAGTTATACGTGAAAAAGTGGAAGTGCCAATTCGACTTTGAGGTTAGTTTTCACCTGCCTAAAGGGCGATAGGGCATAAATGAAACACACCGTTGTTCTTGTCTTGAAGCACTGTATAAACCCACAAAGTTGCATTCCAATCGCTGAGTCCGGGTTCGCGGTGTTCCCTTGGGAGGTAAACAGTATAAACAAAGCGGGAATATCTCAAGTTTGAACCAAAATGCGGCCTGAAACGGAGTCAAGCGGAACCGTTAAATATTACGACTGAATTCAAAATTGAAAGGACGAAATTCGAAACCTCGCAACATGCTGCCAAAATACCACTAATGTGGTAAAAGTTCATCACTCATGAATGTCCGAAATTATAATTACATAATAAATTATAATAAATTATAATAGATTATAATAATTATAATAAATTATAATCGTGTATTTATTATCACTTATCATAGTAAGTGTAAATTATAATCTAGCCCAGAACCATAGAGTATATAGTCAGTAGACTAATTTGCCTCTATTTGAACATTTGAACTGCACACATAATGTATGTCTGTCACGTGCTGGTTCATACCACTGTGCACGATATCGAGCCATGTTACTGCTGATTAGATGACATTGTGTAGATATAATATCAGAAGTGTCATTGTTGCCTGCTCTAGCTCTCCTCTATTCGAGAGCAGTGTTGCACCACATGCAACCGCATCAACCTTAAGATCATAACTTTGTCAGCAACCTGAAGCGATGCATCGCGACACAATGCACTTGCAGTGGCAACAGGTGGTGCGTGTTCCCGATTCATAAGACGTTTCAAACGAACCTAATTTCGTTTATCCTGACACTTTAGCCATCCGAACGATGAGTCTGTGTAATTCCTCCAAGGTTCTCCAGGAGTTTGACTACTAACTGAAGCACTGAGATAAAAAACGGACTAGTCTGCATTTTTTCGCGAAACGGAGTTAGTAGCAATAATGGGCTGTACTAATCATATAAAATAGAAAAAGTTAATTTTTTTCAAAGTGGGTTGGACCGTTTTTTCTCTCAACGCCTCAATAATTGAGGTGTACTCAGATGTTACGTCCGTGATAATTTCCAGAAGTACAGACTTCAAACAGATATTATACAATCTTTCCAATACACAGTGTTCAGTTACTCGAACGCAGCTAATAGTATCGATTTACCGTAACGAATATCACGCACGACGGCTAAGTAATTACCAAGGGAATCTAGCAAACTCCAATTCCCATTCGATAGCGCTCCTAGATAATGTCATCGCGAACGCGTGCACAATATTCCACATCCATTCGATTTCCCAAGAGACTTTCTTTCATTTTACCTTTCTGCGAAATCGTTGGGAATCGCGTCTTCGCGGCTGCCTGTTGCACACTCGTGGTAAGGCGTACGTAAAATAAAGAAATATGAAATCTGCAAATATGTTCCTTTGAAACTGTTGGAACATTCATCCTGGGGTGTCGACGTAACAAGGGGGGCGGAGGGGGAGCGTAAAAAATTACAACGATCAAGCAACGCTGCTCGCGTAGCGTTATTACAGTTCCTTTCCAACGGAACGAGACGGACGGCGCAATTTATGTCGTCGCTTTGGAACCCCTCTCCCCCCTCGGCCATTATGGAATCGAAGACGGTCGGCGAAAAAATTAATGGCCCAGTTAGGCGTTCCTCATTCCGCGGATGGCCGTGATTAATTCAAGCGTTTCGCCTGTTTATGGCAGTGAGTGATTTTAATTACGACCCCCGCCGACTGATAGCATCTCGTAAGCGGGCGAAGAAAGGCGCGTTTATTACCCGCCCGGACAATCGATATTGTTCGCGTTCACGTGGGCTACTGTCCGCGGATCCTTTGACCGAGTTCCCGGTCCTTTCTCCGAAACGTGCTTGTTCCATGCAAATCTCCAGTTTCCATGAAAATGTGGCTTCCCCTGTTCCGGAGGTGCGACTTTAGAAGTGGCGAATTGATGGAAAAGTGTGGTATGAAAATTATGGGAAACGATAAAAAATATAGTGTTTGGATAAGATCGTGATTAAACATAAGAGAAGTTGCTTCCGAGTTTGTTACACGTGGATTTCTATATGAATCCATTGATACTTTTTCAGGTATAATCTGCGTGTGCTGGATCGCTGGCACACTGGTCGGTTTCCTGCCGCTGTTGGGCTGGAACGCCGGCAAGAAGTCCAACGAGAAATGCATCTTCACCGAGGTGATGGATTACGATTACCTGGTGTTCCTCTACTTCGCCACGATCATCTTTCCCGCGCTATTAATTGCAGCCTTCTACGCCCATATATACAGAGTGGTCGTAAAACAGGTCAGCCACTGTCACCGTAAATATACTGACGCGGCGTGTGTATACGCGCGATATGTAAACAAGACAAGGAATTAATAGGGACCGCGCGATAATAATCGCCAGCCCTAAAAATTTCCCTCCTTCGATCAACGAAATTAAGCACGTTGCTGCTCTCCAATTAAGTATCTCCAAAGTTAGGAAAATTCTTCCAAAACAATTTGCCCCGAGTAATGGCCCTTTGAACCGCTCGAGGAACTAACAATTCTTTTCAGCCTCCACATTAAGACACAGGTGTACTAGTAAAACTGTAATTCTCCATTGGGAAACGCGCCATGTTCCTCGCTTCGAACAATGATCGCAATAAATTCACAGTTACAGCAAATAGTGACGATGAATCCAGGCCGTCGGAATGGGAATCAGACTACAGGGACGATGCTGCGCCTGCTCGGCGCGGCTAGGAAGCGAGAAGTCAAGGCGACGCAGAATCTTTCGAGGATTGTGGCGTTTTTCATCATCTGCTGGTTCCCCCTGTACACCATTAACTGCGTGATGGCGTTCTGCCCGCGGTGCAAGGTGAACGACGTCCTCATGAACTTCTGTATCATTCTGTCGCACCTGAACTCGGCCGGCAACCCGTTGCTCTACGCTTACCACCTCAAGGACTTCCGCGCCGCGTTAAAGAACTTCATGTGGAGGCTCCTCTTTCCGCACAGCGACGTAAAAGCGAGCATGGTCAGCGTGATACACGATCGCGGGTCCTTGGTTGGTTCCCAGAGGCAACTACAGAGGCAAGCAGCTGGTTTGGCCTCGGCCAGGGGCCAGAGATCGAGCTTACTGCGTCAGGTGAGATTCTAATGGTTGTTTACGGATGATTTCATCTGTGAGTCGTTTTAAAGTGGTATTGCTTTTGGACTGATACCTTTGGTCATTCTTTTCGAGTTCGAGAGACTTTCATTATCGTGTAATTCTGATAATACGTACCTAATAAACAGCCCCGATCGATACCCAACAGGTGCAGTCGTTGCTTTCTCATAAATAACGGCGATTTTATCAGAGAATCCCCACTATTTACTGGAGATATATCTAATCTTATCTTCCGTACAACTACACGGCTCGAGCAATAATGTGCATTCTAAATCCAGGTGACTGACGTCAGATCGAAAGGATTCGCGAGTCGCAATGTCTCGATCCGAGAGAAAGAGGCGGACAGCATTAACGCGTCGAGTTCGTCGGAGAACGATAAGCAGGAAGTGGACGGCAGCGTGAATGACAACACGAGTCAAAGAAGCAACGAGCATTGCCACGGGGAGAGTGAAACTTTTAACGACAATCGAATCGGGGAGTCTATGGTGCCCTCTAGCGTGTCCTACATGGAACTGCAAACGTACAAGACTCTGACGCCGCTTTTACCGGCGGAAGATGGTCGAGTGGAGGAGACCCCGCCTGCGTCGATATTTGTTATCGAGGTGGACGTGAACCATGTGAATTCTGTAACCGACGCGATGGACGAGGAATCGATAGAAAGTAAAGAAAAGGGTTGACGAGCTTCTCCAATTCGAATAAATCGACATTTCTAAAATTAATGGCACATCGATTGGATTGAAACCGCAAGGTCGATCGATGGTACTTCCACGGTCGTTAATAAGTTAGTGCTGAGGCAGATAGGTTACCAGTGGAGGCGATGTGTAATCGGTGTTAGTACCGTAATTCGGTGTATGATATTTGGAGGCCTGATGTTAAGGGGGTAGACACGTCACGTGACACGGGCGATGCACCGCGCTGTAATACCGACAATCTAACCTGAAACATGGGTTTGGAATTTTTCCTTTTTCGTCCTTATATGAGCAGATTTTGGGCTTGGCGAGGTCTCATTCGAAAGAGGAAGGTTCAATGCGGAGCGCTGGGATCACCGTTTGAGTCACAAAACTCTTTTAATGACCTAAAAATACTTAAGGACGTAAACACGCCACGTGACATGGGTAATGCAGCGCACTGTATACCGACACAATCTGGCCCGAAACATGGGTCTGGGCGGGCACGTTGTTTGTCCTTATATGATCAGATTTCGGGCTGAGTGACGTCTCATTCGAAAGAGAAAGCTTCAATGCAGACCGCTCTGGTCATCGTTTGAGTCACAAAATTCTTTTAGTGACCTAAAAATACTTGGATTCTTGCGGGTGTATTTTCTCGACTTTTGCTCTACTTTGATCACTCATATTATTACATATCAACACAATCTCGTCGAATCATGACCAGAGCGGTCTGCATTGAAGCTTCCTCTTTCGAATGAGACGTCACTCAGCCCGAAATCTGATCATATAAGGACAAACAACATGCCCGCCCAGACCCATGTTTCGGGCCAGATTGTGTCGGTATACAGCGCGCTGCATTACCCGTGTCTACCCCCTTAATACTCGATGCTAATCGCGAGCAAGGGAATGCATTGCTGTTAAATTATTATACGTTATTTTATTATCCTCTAGGTGTAGCTTGTAGTAGGAATACTGACGCCTAAAATTCTCAACAACTGAATAGTAAAGGTTTACTGTATCCAAGACTGCGAATAGGAATATGAATTTAAATACTTCACGGGGATATAACATATCTATGCCGACACGTGTAATTCATAAATTTAAAACGAAGAATTAATTGTAAGATTGTAGATCGATATTTGACCCTTCGAAAATTTGAAATGTAAGGTCTACATGTTAGCGTTCATTCCGTATTCTGTATATTACACGTCAGACGAAATAAATGTCGTTAAAACGATCGTGAAATACTTCAAACGAAGCGTCCTTAAATGCCTACCTCTTAATCTATCTCTAATAACAAAAATTACGGAAAGGAATAGAGCTTCACTTACAAATACAAGTATTTCCCTCGGCTTTGGAGACATCTTCCCCCAAAGGACCGCTTTCTTTCAGGCGAAATATTCCTTCCCTTTCCAAAAAAACACTACATACTTCTAATCACCATTTTGCGAGCCCAGCAAAAGTTCGTTGCAAAACTGATCTGATCTTCGATCTTCGATAAATCGTTTAAGAACCGCGCCTGCGCCTTAACCGCGTTCAAAGTTTACATATCGAGCAACAGGTAGCGTTTCGAACATAGCACAGCGCCAGTTTCCCGCTAATTTCTCCATCCATCGCGCCAGCCGCGTTCACAAGCGAAGGTGTATTAAAAATGTCAAGCTTCCTCGCGTAACAGCCGCCTGAAACAGAAGTCCTGTATTAGAAATGGATCCCAGCGAAGTGGAGTTCTTCGGTGAAAAAGGATTGGTGACTATCGTACCAAATTTCAGCTTCCAAATGATCCACTTGATCTCGGGCTCGATCGGTCCCTTTCGAGCCGGCCTACCTGTCAAAGTCCCGATCTGGGTGGCAGTGAACTTGAAGCAGCAACAAAAATGTCGAATTATTAATCAAGATTGGATGAACGTTGACAGCTTGAACGAGGCGAAGGAAGAGGAAAAATTGTCAAAGTGAGTTAAAGTTTTCTTCCTCTGTGCCCTCTCGTCCGACCAAAAATTTTGCTCTTTTCCAGATTATTCACGAAGATGCCTAGCAATCATTACATAGACGAGACGCAAGTTTTGTTGAACGCGGCAAGCGACGACATACCGGAAGCAGATAAAATAAAGACTGCGGTGAAGGTGAGATCTCAGGTGTTCGTACTCTACTTGTTCTAAAGCCTTTCGTTTGCAGGATATCTGGGATATAAGGATGTCCAAGCTGCGTACGTCTGTAGTGGCATTCGTGAAGAGCGAAAGTATGCACGCTAAACTGGATCATCTGACTGCTATGGAGATAAACAGCGTCCGCCCTTTGTTGCCTCACGCCTTGGATCAAATGTTGAGGCTTCGAGATGTACGTGTGCTTCGAAGCAATGTAACTGTTAATTGTAAGCTTGCTATCTATTCGTCGATTAAATGTAAATCTTGTTTCTGTAGATGGGAACGGAGGATCAAACTCAGCATCGAGAAACCTCGCAATGAAAGCGACATTTATGTGTGCCATTATCTTCGTTTGGATGATTGTGTTCTTTAGATTGTAAATATATATGTATATACCGACGAAGCGTGTCTGTTATTACCCTGTAATAGATAGGTGAGAAAGCGAAGTCTTTGTGATATAAAATATACGAACGCGATATAATAGTTTTATTATTTCCTTACGCTTAAATCATTACATACAGTCACTAGCATCTCAATCACAATTTCTCGTTATCACTAAACAAGTGTAGTAAATGCGTATTTACATTGGTATATCTGTCTCTTCAGCTAATTACTCACTCTCCCCGCGATACTCGTTCATGTTTTTTTTCACAATATTTACATTCCTTAAGCTTATAGTACACAGTCCTTTAATAATCTTTGATTTGAATTCTTAAGGGTAAATCGTCTCAGCAAACTTAACGCTGCCCGACACGCTCTGGCGCCGAGAATCGATCGTTCATTCGTCGATTTCAGTCGATTCTAGAACGACGTTAAGCGCCTGCGAAGGTTTGTCGTCGCGTTACGAGGAATGGAAACTTGCAATACGAGCGATAAGAGTAATTGGGTACCGTTGATCGGTGAAAAAGAAGGTACAAAAATTCCTGCCGGATGACGCGGACAGATTCGCGCAGTTCCCCTTGACCGGCATCTCATTTGGAAATTGCTATTACCTTCTAAAGTGTTCAGCAGTACTCTTAGCTTTACTATGGTATAGTAAGTACCCATGTGCCCTGTATGTAAAGTACCTCGCACTGTCACGCCAAGTACACGGTTGGCGTTAATAAATATCGTTTACTGGACTGACGTTACGTGTAACATAAGAGATGCGCGTGCCAGCAGCGTGGCGTGCTTGCGCGTAAATCGATAGTAGTCGAGTTACTATGGTACAACGTTGCAGAACGATCGGGCAACATTTCAGACGGCCACGATTTTGCTAGGATCGACCTTTACTCGAATGAACATGGTGTTGTCTTTCACGAAGTGCCGCTTCTTCACCATCTCGTGGGAAACGAATCGGGGGAAGCCGAAGCCGAGGGAATCGGGCTCGCGACTCGGTCTCTGGAAGTTCTTCCAGGTCGGATCCGGTATGAAACTCTCGACAATGTTACACGCCTTCTCCGCCACCACCGTTTGGTCGAATATGGTGAAGGACACGCTGTGAGAGAACGGCCATCGCAACAGAGCGTCGTACTCCCCGGGAAGGATCTTTATGTATATGGAGATGTGGCTTCCTTCGCCGGTGCCGTTTCCATTTAAGAAAACTGACGCCTAAAAACAGAAATAATTGTACATTAATAAGTAGAATAAGTTAAGGCTGTGGTTCCCAACCTGAGGGTTATTTTTAGTTGGCGATCTTTAGCACTTATTTATTTTAATTATTGAGCTAGAAATATATTGTGAAGTACCTTTTTTAATGCGTTTTCTCTACTTTATATGGGTGTCGCGACTCAAAAATGGTTGGGAAACGCTGAGATTAAGAATTAGACACGGTACCTGTAGCTTGTAACCATATTGACTAGTGTAGAAAGGAGGGCTGACCAGCTCCACCCCCTCCTTGGCCTTCGCCTCGGACATTTTCGCACTGTAATCCGTGATCTTCCATATAAGCGTGCCCGTGTAGTTTAGCGACAATTTGCTGATGGCGGACTTGAGGCTGGTTATCTGATGCTGCTGCTTCGTCACCACACTGCACATCAGGCTCAAGTGCATCTTCGCTGATTCCTCCAGGTGTTTGTCCAACGAGAACCTGTTGCCCTGCAAGAGAAAGCACGGCCGTTACTAAATGTCGGAAATAAGAAGACTACCAATTCTCGGGCAATTTTTCAGCGTACCTTGAAGCGACAGCCGGCATCTTTGAAAGTACAGGAGAGAAGGTGCGTGGTGCAATGGTCTTTCAAGTGGACTTCCAGGTCCTCCCGGGGCAGGACGGCAGTTTCACAGCGGTGAGGACAGGCGACTGGAAAGCGGCCGCATTTGGCGTGGTGGGCACCGAGCGTGTCAAAAACAAACTCTTTGTTGCAGTAACGGCAGGCCACCAGCCTCTTCGCGCACTCGCCCAGCTTGTGCTGGCTGAGATGCCTTCGCTGCACCTTCATGCCGCATTTGTTCTCGCAGTAGAGCGGCTCGTAGCCACACGTGCCCGTGTGTTTCTGAGGAAGACGAACGGGGAACATTAGCAACTAAATTAGAATCGCCACCCACAGTGTCTATTCATCATTATCCCCTTCTGAATAGAATTATCATCGTCTTAATCCGTCTTCTATTAAAATGACACTCGAGTAGCAAGCTATTACACTACTATTAGACTTCTTATCGCGGACTTAAATTGAAATGTGATTTAGATTTCTGTAGTAAAATTTACAAGAACAGGCACAGCAACGAAGACTGAAGAATTCCAGAGATTTAACTTCGATTACACTTCTACTCGCTCCTGGTTGTACAGTTAACAGCTGGCACCCGTTTCATTCTGTAATTAATGCGGGAGGCAGTTACCTCGAGCGTGTGACCGGTGAATTCTTTGGCACAGAAGTCGCAACGTGCTCTACGCTGAGCGCAAGTGTACTTCAAATGGTCCTCCATCAGCACACGCGGAATCATCGCGCCGCACTTGTTGCTGCAGGGCACTGCATCGTGCTTGCAGGTATTCAGGTGTGCCTGTAACAGGAAAACGCCATTTCTCTTATGTAGTCAGGCAGGCATCTTTTACATAAACAGCTGTAATTTCGCGTAGCGTACTGGCACGTATAACAAAGTTATTTAACTAGTCGATCTTCTAATTAATTCATCAACTAATTAATACAACACTACCCACCTTCAACTTTCTAAGTTCGTCAGACCACTTGCAGCCGTCCTTGTGGTGTATGCAGTACACTATCGAGCCCATTATTGCCTTTTCTGCCTCCAGGTCTTGGAAATTCTGAAACAGTTGAGAACAGACGAGATCTTATCAACCAGTTCTTTCGGAAAAGCAAGAAGCTTAGATATATCGTTGTCCCTGTCGATTATTTATACCATGCAGTGGCCGCGCACGCGAACGAAGAAGAGAAATCGATCAACGACTTCGATCGAACGATTGTCTCCAGCTTCCTCTAGCTACAGTGAATCGCTTTTCCCCACTATTGCGGCTTGCTAGCAACTGGGCCTCTTAGAACGTGGGTAGCGATTAATTGGGTAACAGGTAGTCGTTACCAGGGCAGGTATATCCACGAGACTTAGCTCTGCAGCACACTTGTCCCCGATCAACGGGTCCTGTTTGGCATTCCAGCCACTCAGACTTGAACTATGCTAATTAATTTTCAACGATGAGCACACAGCCCACGCTGCCTCGACTAAGAGGCCCAACAACTCAAATTTCACTTCGCTATGAATATTCTCTCTGATAGTTTTAGTAAGATTGTTTTATGTTTGCTTGCGTGGTTTTGGTAGTTTAAGAAATAGTAAAACTTGTGGATTCACCGAGGCTTTTGAATAGGGTTGCCACGTTTTTCATAGGAAAATAACGTAAATTTGCTTTGGTGGAGTATGAAAAAAGTATGCTCGAAAATACAAAGCTCATTTTAATCTTATTACATAGTTTTAATTTTTTTCAAATATAAACTTTTTATAATTTTTAAATAACTCAATGGCATTATTGCACTCAATATTCATATTAAGGCCTTGTTTCTCTCATCCCACCACTTCGCATTCATGACAGAGGAAAGTTTCTTAGTAAATGCTGAGGTGGCAGGAACAGACAGAAGATAAGAAATTACTTTGAGACGATTATGCTTCGTGTACGTTTGAGAACTACGTACAATAATATTGAATTACGTTTCGCGTAATATAATTTCATGAGATAAAGTATTTTCGCATACTTTATTGTTACTCAAAAGTATAGAGTACATTGCGTATAATAACGCGAGATACTTTATTTTAAACAACTGGTGGCAATCCTACTTCTGAAAGCTGTTTGTCGACTATTTCACTTTGAATCTTCTTATGCAAGCGTAGTAATCTAAACGATAGCAATTGGAAACTGTTGTTTCTTCAAGCAACATGACAGAGGCTAAATTATTGAACCATCGACTGTCAAAGTTCACTGGGTCTAGTTCACACAGGCTGAACTTTCTCCGGAAACGTCGCCTGCATACAAAACGCATTGGGAATTCAGAATGGAGTTCGAAACAATGCGATCGGTTACCCAATCCCTCATTACCATGTGGCTAAAGCCTCGTTTTACCAGTAACTCTCGTTGAAATGCTTTTAATGGGGTATTTAAATAGAATGGAAGATGGAATCTGTCGATAAAGGTTCCCACTGTTTGTACAGCGAAATGGAGAACGCGTTGAAATGCAGGAATGCTAATAGAATATTTTCCAGACGCCCTCCACTCACATTGGTTTCTACAATTACTTGTAACACTCTTGAACTTGGTTCCAACTCGATGCAATTTAGAAATAAACTTTTAACTCACATTGTAACGCCTACAAAAATATTGGAGAAAATAATCTACTTAAAATTTAATTATTTTTCTACCTTTTCTATTTTTCTAAATTTTTCTAACTAAATACAACATTCGGCTACCTTTCTCTTGAGTTCGTCAATCTGCCCAACTAGTAACTCAAAATTTAGTCACTCTACTCTCCACCAATATCTCAGGTGCCTTAAAGACTTCTCAGAACCAAGATCGTTATGTAAATAGCCAAATAGTTTAACGAGCAGTTAGACAATTTGCTCGGGAGTAGGCAAGCAATAAAACGCGCTAAGAATAAATACAAAAATAAACGGGGGAAGGTGCACCGTGCTCCCCTAATAAATATAAATCAGTGACTACGGAGGGTTTCCTTAAGGCACCATGTGCGCGAACTGTCGAACACAGCATTCCAATCCTTCTAGAATTTCCCTGCCACGTCGCCTGTTCCGGGAAGAACGCGGCGACCAAAGAGTTCGTGACGGTTTTCGGAAATAGCGAGTTCAATAATAACCCTGATGCAGGAGGCGCCCCGTACTGAGAACCATGCGGGAGGCGAGAAACGGGAATACACGTCGACGTGTTACGCGCCCTGCCTTGGGAATAATTATTACTTCTATTTATGACACACCCTGCTCGAAGGGATAAATTTCTTTGACCGATAAAACTTGTCGGGTGGAGGTTAAGAACACGCTGTTAGACCACTCGCGCGTAGATCATTGTAATTATTCTGTTTAAAATAAGGAGACTTGAGAAGGGAGTACTCTAAAATACGAGGGAGATGTCAAGAAGTTAGTTGCACTCGCATTAAAAAAACAGTGTGGAGCATTTCGTGCTACTTATATTTTTATTTGCAAGCACAAATGAGGAGCTTCTTTCTTACATAATTGCCAAGTTCAGCATCAAGAATGAAGGACATAGGGTAAAGGACCCAATTACTGGCACCTAACCATTTACTGTCACCTTAAGCTATTTTACTTTAAATAAAGAATAAATAAACTATAGTATATAATCTATAGTATAGATTATAGGTTGAATTACATAATTCTTTTTGTGTATGACTTTACAACGTTTATTTATTCGTTATTTTAAGTAAAATAGCTTAAGGTGGCAGTAATTGGGGCCTTTACCCTAGCGAGTAACATATATTGATATTAAGTCATGTAGAATACAGTTTACGCGTTGCATACTTTACTGAGCGATAGATAGAGTCATTGAGTGGGCGATCCCCCATTGTGATCACAGCGAGCAACTAAATAATCCACGGAACTGTCGCTCTATTAGCCCTCTAATAGGGTAGGGCGTGGTCAAACATCCCAGTCGTTCCCTCAAAGCCTCCTGACAGGCTACCATCCCGCAGCTTCGTCTGAAGCATCCTCTACCAAGAAAAACCTTCTACCGAGAAAGTTCTATCTATCACAAATCATCAGTATCCACGTCTATAAAATCCTATCTCCATGATCGAGGTCAACTAAATTCTGCTACCTCTGGGCGGTGCCGCTTAAATAATTGCAACGGGCACGGAACTCGGGAAGCAAGATCCGCGGGGAAGTTTCCCAGCCAGGGGCCAGTGTAATTGGTCCAAGAAGAGTGCAGAGTTCCGAAAGCGGTGGATGAAGATCGAGGACGAGGAAGTCCCCTTAAAGACGCGCAACCACGCGACCACGAGGCTGTCGCGCGCGTGTATTTTCGTTGAACACAGACAGGCTCGGCGTACACGCAGGGAGGGAGAGAGAGCGAGAGAGGGACGCGTCTGGAAAGGCGGCTGCGAGTTGAAACCTGCACGACCGGCAAGGTCGAGGAACCTAACGCAACCAGCCCAGCCGCGATATAAACAACCGCCTGGAATGGAAGAGACAGACCTACCTCTTCAGTTTCGAGATTGCGAAAAAGAAGAAGAGGAGACGCAACAGGAGGGACAAGAACGCACGGCGGTCGCCGCGAGACACCCGCGGGAATAAAAAATACACTTGCACTGGTCGCGCGGTCCGACCTCCATCTATCGCCCCCGCTTCCCCCCGCTCGCCGTCTCGAGGAGTTCCGTTACAGGTTTCTTTTCGCGGATCTCAACTAATTCCGACGATACGCGAGGCGTTCCAGCAGCGTTTCAAATCTTCTGCACCGATAGGCGGCAGTTGAAAGTGCAATGCTGATGGCAGGTGATTTATTAGTTACTGCCTCCGCGCTATATAGCAATGAACTTGGCGAATCGGGCGCTAATTGGTGCAAGGATACTGTTAGACACCTACGTGGATTCGTCAAGCTAGGGAGTTCGAACGAGCGCGCGGAACAATTGAAAGGAAGACGGGCTGGCGCGGAATTAATTAAAACAAAGAGCGTCCAATTAAGTTTTAGGGGGGAGAGGAGCAACGACTCACTCTGCTAGTTCCGTAATGCCGTCAAAACGAGACCGTTTGCTTTCTCCCTCGCCAGGCTGTGGCAATGGAAAATTGTATTATTAACGAATACACTGGTTACGCAAGTTCGAAAGTTCGACGGGATGCCAGGCGAGAGACCGAAGATCGATGCACTGCTCGAGCGTAGGTGTATGTACCTCGGGTTAGAAGGCGGTAGAAAATTGTCAGGTGGAATGTAGACGAGTTCTTTTCCGCGAAAGCTTTGCTAATATCGATTAGAATACCAACGTGGAGCATCGGCGGAGCTGACATCACGGGTTGCCTCCGTTCAGGCGCTGTTACGGCGGTTACAAGTCGACGTGACGTCACGGCGAAATAACGGACACGATGTTCGCGCACACGTTCCACTTATGCTCGAGGACGACCATCACCGTCTCGTGTTATGTGGTGTCACTGGAATTCTCTAACCTGGGTGGTCGCAGGGAGGCTGCGATGGAATTTGGGAATATGTGTTCCGATGCGTTAGATTTACTTGGCTATTCTTTTGCGAAGGTGAAGAAGGCAGGGAGTTATATACCTTAGTTGTTGCGATTATGCACGAGGTTAGACTTTTACAGTGGCCCTCGAAACCTCGTCTCATAGTCTGCTCTAGAAACTTTGAAAGGAGCGATCGAATTGTTGTAACTTTTAAAGTTAGACGAGTTTTGATTTGGGAGAAAAATCGATATTATGTTGGAGATTTTCTGGTGTTTTAAAAGAGCGTCGAGGCGCAGATCGAGAGGTCCACGGTATTTTAATGAAACGGAAAGCAGTCTGACGAGAGCACCCGGTATTCGAAAAATTCTCGATAGCCGATATTAGCGATGCACGAACGTGATGGTTATACAGCCGAATATCCAACGGACGAATTTTTTCGCCGGCGTTCCAACCACGCGACCTTGACGAGTCGATGACCACGGATTACCATATATCGTACTTAACCGCTGATCCGTTTCGAGTCTCGCAGCCGAATTTCATTGCTATGTTTAATTTCGAAATTTCGCTTCTCACTGGATTCACCAAAATCTTTATAAAACCGAGGCCTAAAGAATTTCATTTTCCTACATTTGTAATACAGACAGAGAATCTGGTATAATTTTTAGAAATTTGAAGTTTAGTTAGAAACGAGTTTTCTGAAGAAAATCGCATCGCTTGAAAAACGAAGAGGCAACTAGGAAATGATTATAGTATACCTGAACGACTTTTTAAAGGATGCGTTGGAATTACAAGATATAACTTTCCTGCTTCGTGACCAAGGAACGTGTAAGGTCGCTTAGAAATTACGGATCCTTTCGTCGTTTTCAAACATCTCCGTTGCCACGGTGCTGTTTAGTAGAAGTCGATCGGGAACTGGCTGGAGGAAGACGGTGGACGATCGCGTGCGAAAGGAAAACTTCCTGTCGGCTACATGCGATCCTGAAGACGGGGCTTCTCGCTTGGATTTCGAAGTAACGCCCGCCGTGACCCGAGAATTTCACACGAAACCCCATTTTTTAACTCTAACACCGACGTTCTCAAACTTGGACTGTTTTCCTTGCTATTTTGTTTTTATGAAGAATTTTTAAAAATGTAGTATATATTATTAATAATATTTATTGTAACTCTCGAGGGGATGCTGAGAGAATTGAGAAAAAAAATTCTGTTGGGGGATGAGGAATAAGACCACAATATTTTCTCTACAATTTGTGATGCAGAGGTTCCAGAGTTCACGACCCGTGCAGGAGCGGCTAGAATTTCCACGAGACCATTTTAATTTCAAGCGAATCGCGTTCCGACAGTTGAACGACTTTTGAAAAACTTCGGTCGAGAGGGAGAACGCTTCTTGTGGATGGAAATTAATTTCCTTCAACGATACAGTTGGTTCCCTTTTTTCCGTGGAAATAAACATTTGAACGCAGTGAATAATCTACTTAGTAAAATTTCCTGTATTTACTTGGAATCTGAATAAATCGTGCGTTCACGTATAAATTTGCCTGAAATATGGGTTACAGTGACTGGATACATGTTTCGGCTGTTCCAGGCACCTCGTACGATAGGTTTCCGAGTAAAAACACCACCGATAGCCTTTTATCTCTTCGTGCACTCCTTCGTCCTATCTTATCGAGCACGAAGAATCTATAAGCTTGAACAAAAATTCTGGTAGGATCGTCGGACATCTGGCATCCTCCGATTTCACCCCGAGGGGTGATCCATAATTATTGTCTTACGCGTAATCTTACACAGAAAAGCAAACATGTAATCTCCATGTTAATGGGGCCGAGTTAAGGATATCGAAGACTGCTCCCTTTGCGTGAATAAACAAACAAGATAACATATACTATCAACACGGATTACTCTATCGCTCATCTAAACTTAGATCTTTACTAATATTTACGATTACCCTGTTATCGGAATAAACGTTGCAATTTTTCAACAGTTGCAAAACAGTGGCCGTATCTCCGAACCAAACGAGGATTATGTAATCTTAATTCCTCCGGGCCACCGCTATTTTCAGGACAAAATATTTAGAGCTCCTCGAGTGATCTGTCGGTCCAAAGTACACGTGGCCATTGTAACGTAGAAATACATTTGTTCTCGAATTTATTAGAACGTAATTCCTATCGCCAGCGATGGCTATCGCTCGCCTATTTCTGCTGGCGAGCCGAAGGAGTTCATTACGGTGGAATGCGCGGTCGGGGAACAATGCGCGGAGGAACAACAAACACCGCAGGACTTCCGGCCACGGAGAAGGCGCGGTGACCCCCATGGGAAGGGGGGCGGAGTCAGTTTTTAAATTAACACGCCGCAATTACCGACGGGCTCGTGAGCATCCGTGCGTTATCTCGCATTCCTCGGCGGGGGTCACATGTAACTACGCGTGGCTTAATGAGCAGCGGCTGAAACGTAGCGGTCCTTAAGTCATCGACGATCTAATTCGGTCACGTTTCTCGAGGAACACCCCGGGCAATTAGTTTACAAATTTTTGAAAATTCCAGGGGTGTATAAATTAATAAAGTCCCCACTTCGTCATTCCCAAGTGTCTTGAAAATACCGAAACATACACGCGATAAACTCCGAGACAATAATTTCCCGCCACCCTGTTGCCTGGCCACGTGCTGCGCGGCGGGGATGCGCGCGCGTTACGTCACTGGGTCGTTGCACGAAGCGAATCGAATCTATCCTCAATTCCACTGCATTTTTCTACGCGAATGTCATCTGTTTCGTGACATAACTGTGCCATTTTAACGACGGCGGAGCAAAGTGCATTAGTCGAAGGAAATATATGCTAACTTGCTAATTACTATCAAGTTTATTTCCCTGCACTGAATCGCATTCTAATTCGAGTGAATCCACGCTGCGCGAACAGGTGGTCGCGGCAGATGAGCGTGGAGTTAGAGAACTTCTTACGTTTCATGTTGTAATTGAAGATCGCGATCTTGAGTTATTAAGCGGGACATATTCTATAAACAAATCAAAGAACCACTATCTTTCATTCTGCCAATCTCGGCGTAGAGAACCACTGGCACAGCGGAGATAACCGATGTGACACAACGGACGCTGACTATGCGTGCTATTTCCTGAAGATTGTACGGCCGCTGCGACCGCGACACTTCCTGCAATATCGTCGTTCCTCGATTCGTAGAATTCCAGCGGCTATCTGATCAAGCTCGCCGGAACGTCGACGGTCTCGTTCGAATATAATACTTCTACGTACGACGACGTTCCGAATACAGGATCCCCGGCGTTCCAATCTTCGTCCAAAGTAAGCTACAATCGAATAACGCTTCGATATCTAGAGCATGCGCCTGACTCAGCTAATGGCACAATTGCACGAGTGCCCTTAAAACGCTTCCGAAGCGTGACTCCGTTTCCTGAGACCCTACCGGTGCGTCGCCGAGTTAAATCGCGTTGCCCCGATGCGCGCGTACTTGCAATCGGGCGTCTAGTTCCCCATCGTCGCATCCTCTTAACCTATTCTCTGCTCTCAATCGAACCTCTAAGTCAATTATATAAATCCCTCTTCCTACATGTCGCTTAAAGCTTCTGCCTCTCCTGTGCGTGACGTCGGAATCATTGTAACGTCAGGATTCGTTAACCTGAATTTTTTCATTGCGGTGAACTCTGATTCTAAGTTGATTAAGAATCGGAACGGTTTTAGATAGTCGAGGCTGAATGGTGGGATCGAGAAGGGCGATCGGACGAAGGGTTAACGAATCTATGTTTGCAGGGAGAGTCGAGTTGCATGGAACAGGCGGGCGAGAACGGAAAGCAGAGACGATGCCACGGAGGTGCACGAAGGAGGCCGAGCGTGTTCGGAAGCAGCCGAGGCCATCTGTTACGCTCGGTTCCCACGCTTCCGCCGTCGCCTTTCCCCGCCTGTGGACCAGTCCTCATCGCTCCTTTTCTTGCCCTCCGTCATCCCCGCCCGACGGCTCTCGCTGGCGATTTATTTTATACACCAGGAGAATGCCGGGCGACTTTAACCGCGGCTACGTTTCTGTTACCGAGGGAGTCATTTATGTCCCCTAGCTTAACGGGTTTAACGCAATGTTCGATGATTGTAGAACAGTATTTTGTAGAGGTGTTAGAGTATGGCCTGGCAAAACACGGATGGTGGGCTCGGGGTTTGTTTACAGATAGCGAGGCTGCTGTTTTCACGGCTGGGGCGCGTGCCGTCGACCGTCCGCAGCCACGCCATTGTCATCTTCCCAGAAGCTGTGTTTACACAAACGCACCCCCCCCTCGCAGGACCCTGCTGAAACTCGCCACTCCACCATGAGCCAGCGTGTGCTTCACGGTTTCAAGCGTGCTGGCACAAAGGGAATCGTAAACGGGGCGCACGTGTGTTGGCGACTGGTCGTCAAGGGGCCCGCGATTAAACCGACCGCAAAAAGTGATGAACTCCACTCCCCAACTACACCACGATACGGCTGGGGGAACTGCGATGACATATTGTTAGCGACCTCTAGCGAGCCCCTCGATCGTTTACCCCGTGAATAAATTCGATTTATTTCGTCACGCGAAACATATGCATCAGGGAATAAAGGCACAATTAGTGGCGATAGTATCTTAGGCAAAAGTGTGGACTATTGAAAGTAAGAATTCTTTCGAATATAAATATTCGAAATTATAAATGAGTGAATTTTCCTTCGACAATGCAAGGCCTAATGGTTTACTTCTGTTCTGTTACTTGACACGAGTGATTATAAGATCAATGGGGCACTCAGAGAGGGGGGGGGGCAAAGAGCCCTAGCCCCCTCCCCCGCGAAAGAAGGGGCTTCGAAAGAAGTAAAGAAAACTGGATTTTATTCTTTAAATAAATTTTTTAAATTACCTAATGAATTTTATTGAATTTGCATCCAAAATATTTTGATTCCTTCAACTCCGCTGCCCTCAATATTAAATCCAGAGTGCGCCACTGAGTAAGATATTATACGCATCGATAATAAAGGGTCGCCGAAGATCGAGAAGGGCCTGTGAACAATTTGGAAACGCTTTACTGGTTGTCGCGGCGTAAATCACGTGGACCGTCGGCGAGATTAGAAACTCTTTCTTGGGGGAAGACGCGACGAGGCAAACAAGCCGAGCGGTTTCGTCTGTCGGCACATCTGGGCGTAGCGTAACCATGGGCTACGCGAGTTTTTCTGTCTCGCGTTACTTTTTTGTAACAGAAGGCGAGCGACGCACAGTGAACGGACGTTATTACGCAACGTGGGTTGAGTTTTGCATCCTGGGAATAAGTTGTTGCCCGGTAGCCGAAGGTTGAGTGAGTTCAGCTGGACTGAATACGTTTAGAAAATGTATATAACGCGACGAGACAAAGGAGACCGTTTAGCCACGAAGTACGTTATATGAAAAGGGGACAGAGAGCCTTTTGGCGTCCGAGATTTATAGAATGTTTTGTGCTGCCAATCACAAGAGCGCTCGCGGGGTTCGACAGGCCCCTGCACGCATGTATTTACCTCGATAAGAGGCAATACGCAATTGCAGATTCTCGACAGGGGTGCGGGATGAAGTCGCGATAGAACCATGAATGGTCTTGTTGTAAACGATATCGAAACGTAACCCCCTGTTTCCGTTTTGTCCAATAATAGATTTCCCCCCGTTTTTGCGGTTTCCCTTTATTCGCATGAAGATCGTGTTACGCGTTTCTTCGGGGTGGTTGCAAAGAATAGGCACGAACTCGACTATTGCATACGGAAGTTCATAGTTAAGGAGTTTCCCCAAATCGAGAGCGCCACTCTGAAAAAGCTGAAAGTGAAGCTCACGGGGCGTTACTCTTTAAAAATTGAAAGTCGACCTCTGAAAGTTATATTTTAATTGAAGAGGAGCCTGATGTTAATTAATATTAATTACACGCCGCGTTCATTGTAGGCGCTTTTTACCGAGGCACAACAATCGACAATGTGAAAGTAAACAATCGTATGGGGACTCGTGCACGGTGTACGTACGTACATACACTGGCATGGAGGACCGAGAAACGCATAACTGGCGATTAACCGTAGGCTGGTTTAAGCGTATAGCAACAGACCGTTATCTGAAACACGTACGACGATAAACTCGAAACTCTGCCCCAGTATATGTGTACTCGAGGAATGAACCGAGCGGACGCTGGTATGTCAAACGCGAATCCTTTGCGATCTTTCTCATTAGATCAGTATTGCTAATCTACGCGGGGCAATGAGCAGCTTGGATGGATCGACTATCTAACAAGTTTTATATTAAATTATTCAAAATCTACGTAAACCTAATTGGTAATTAGTTATTATACCAGTAGTCGATACTTTCTATTCCCCAATCAACGCATCGAGGATTGAGATACGACGATGGTACATAAAAATGCACGTGGAAAGATACAAAATGGAAGGACAAGCGGAAAGATTAAAAGATATTCTAACCTCGTCGGTAATAATCGGCGTCTTGTCCATGTTGTCGTTGATCGGGCTGGGTGGCGACGTGGGGCTCGCGCTGGGGCTCACATGAAACCCCTTCGACTCCTTGGCAGGCCTTTGAGGGGACACCCTCGCCGGGAAGCTCAACGTTTTCGTCCACTGCGACAGACCACGCACCATCTTTTCCGCCGTCTTTAACTTCACCACCGTGCTCGAGTATGTATGTGTCTTGTAGGAACGAAGGGAACGCGAGCCGTCGCGCTCGGTACACTCGCGATTAAGCTTGCAACGAGACCGGCGCGCGAACGGTGGGAAGGATCGATGCCAAGCGTTTTGTTACGCGAATGCCGATCTTCCGTTCTCTCGCGAGACTCGAGTTCACTTGAGAATGTTAGCCGGCCCGCTTATAAATATTAATAAGCGTTGAAGAAGAGATCGCCTGGCGTGTATCCGTGTCGTGACACGCATGGAAACATTCGGGGTCGCACGCGCGCCAGCCAAACGCACGCTACGGAGTTTACTGACAGACTGTTCGTGTATTCGCAGTCCAGTCGGTCGGCTCTCGGCTCTCCCCGCGTCATGCCCGCTGGACCAAGCGCGCTGATTGGTGGGCCCGATAGAGAGCGACAGGCGACCTGCGCGCGACAAGGAGCCTCGTACACGGAACATGGCCAACCTTAGGGTTGGTTCGCGCAGCGGGTGCAACGAGGACGGGGCGATCGGTAATACCGTTCGATGAGCCGCGACGGACGATAGGATATTCAAAAGTATCCTCCGCGGACAAGGGAGTAGCCTCGTCCCTCTTCCCACCAGTGAATCAAGGAGGAAAGAAGAGAACGAGAGGCTTAATACCACCGAAGGGACGAGGACAGAGGCGAGAGACGGTGAATGAAGGAACGTGTGAAAGAGATTATCGGATATGTGGCACAAGTACGGTCGGCTCGGACTTCACGGACCGCGGTTTAGAAACCGCTTAAAGTTGCCACGGGAGTATGGAATCGATTCAAGTAAATAACTACTAAAAATCACTTTTGCGTGGAGGATGTTTGGTAGCCGTAAATGGGAGCTCTTTGTTTCCCTCGGACTCCGAATGGTTTATGTGGCGCAAGGTTGCAAATTTGCCTGAAACGTGGCAGGTAAATTGCTCGGTAACGTTCCAAATTTACCTGCGCGTACGGAGGTTTATGACACAGGGGCTGGCTGACGAGTAATTAGGATTATCGGCGGCAGGTAGCCGGTATAGTTTTATTGGGAACAAAGAATGTGGCCCGGTGGATGAGTCGCGTGATCGGTAAAGACTCGTGTTGCCAACTGCAGGTCCGCGAAGGTGGAGGGGGGGGCGAAATGGACATAGTAAGGCCCGAGTGGCATGGTATGCTCCTTACATTCAGCCGCGTTCAGCTGTATGTTCGAGGCGGACAGGATCTAGCCAGCTGCGGCCTTCTCCGACCTTCCCCCCACCCGGGCCAGAATCGAGCCTTCTGGCCAGCTACACCAACCGGTATACCCTGTCGATCTAACAAGAGGCATCCGCGATCCTTCCACCTCCGATCTCAGAGAGACACTGGCTGTTCCAATAATTCGTCTCTTGTCCACGTCAAGAGGCAGTAGTAACAGATACGCTCTCGCTCTTCGTAGGAGAATAAAATAACCTAATGGAAAAGGCACCTTATAGAATTATCCCATAGTAACTTCGTAACTTTCTCAGAACCCACAATGGAATCTCACAATTCACTTCCATCGTAGATTGCTATCAATTATGTACTCATAAATTCCTGAAGACTTAGTCAGACTTTCTACTCGATGCACCTTTTCCCGAACGCGACACAACGGGACCCAGTGACTTCGCCCAAAAATCGCGCTGCCACAGTCGCTTGAAATAATTCAAGGAAAATTGAAACCCTTCAAGGGGAATGAACAAATTTGAATTTTCAATTCACCGTGCCCGCATCGCTCCGCGTCCACGCCATCTGTCCCCGTTTCCCAGTTTCCTCTCTCCCATTCGAAATTCCTCCTCACCATCGGATAACCCGGCATTGTCCGTCACCCTTCGCCGCGGGGTGTGTCTGTTCTAAATTTCATTGCTGCCTCGGGGCGGGCCGCGTCGAATTCGGCGCGCGTCCCCTACTGGTGTACAGTAATTAGGTTGACATATGTTTCTGCGTCCGCGGATATTCCACGGCGGCCCCTGAATTGGGGGAAATTGCGGTGCACTCGATGGGCCACCGTGAAATCTGCCGAAAGACCGTAACGGTTGTTGGGACGATTGTCGTTATTACACGTGTCAGGGACAGCTAAGTTCTATTGCCTGCGAGTCTCATTCGAAAGCATCGGCCATTCGGACCCATAAATTGCATTGTTCCTACTAGACATGGTAATAACACGGATTACTACGAATGCCTAAGTGCCTTCCTCATTGTTCTTCCCTCCCTCCCAATTTCCACCTAAGCTCCCGGTTAGCAGCGACTTTGATTAGCTGCGCGCACAGAGGCAGGCAAGCACCCCGGGCGCCCCTGCGACGGCAACTCGAAATTCGCGGGCGGCGGCGTCTTTTTATTTGAAGTTCGCAACAGGTGCACGCGCGTCAGGTCGCATTAATTCTCCGGCAGACGTACTGTAATTTTACAGGCCTGATATTCATGATCGCGCACCTTTTCGATCCTTTTTATACGACGGGCAGGTGTCTCTCCCCTCTCCTCCATCTAGATAAAAATCTTCTCTCTCCTCTGTACCGAGCGAGTCTCGAGGCACCTTTTCCTCCGCGATCCCCCTTCAGAGATTTCACTTTGCACAATGCATCCTGCAACCGATTTTCCTCCCTTCGAATTAACAATCGCCTGCGCGGCGTATCGATTACGAGCGGAAAGATAATCGCGGCCGTGCTCGATCTCGTTTTTCCAGCCAGCACGATTCAGGCCGCTTCGATAGAGTATCTCGCGCTAATGTAATTGGTGCGTAACGCTTCTCGCGCCGAGGGATCCTATATCCTTAATAACCAGTTTCTCTGATTTCCAAACACGTCCCTTGGCCTCTACTGCGCTGCGGCACGTTCAACCCCCTCTAATAGGAAACAGATCCCCTGCACGCCCTCTCATCAACGTCCGCCTCTTTATGAAAACTCTAGGCTCTAAGTGAGGAGCTGATGTTGCTCTAACACAGCAAAATAATCGAGGTAAGTTCAGTAATTTACTATTCCGCGACGAAGAGAGTGGAAAGCAAGAGAGCTGTCGAAGGTGATTAGACGGCTTTGTGGTGCACACTTTTAATTAGGAGCGATTCTGCGACTTGTATTAAGTTTTCCGAGTGCGTCGAGCGAGTGTCCTATACGCCAGAAGAGTTATCCCTCGTGCAATCGAGATTACGCTCGCGCAACAATCTCCGCGTAAGCGCGGCACGCGTTCCCCTGACGTTTTAGTCCAGTTTTGCATCCGGCACAGGTAGATACTGGGGAAAGGTCGGGCGACCGACCTGAATAAGTTGATGGTTACGCAATAATTGCGGTGCACCGTGGCGCTTTTTACGCTGCAAGGCTGTGCAGTTGGCATTACAACAGGATCGAGGTAGAATTAACAGCGTTACAAAGAAGTGGAGGCGAACTGGGCTGTCTTGAAGTTTCGCGTCGATTAGTGACGACAGAGAATCGATCGGATTTATAAATTCTATTTAGAGACGGAATTTTTACTAAACGATACAATACAGTGGCGCATCCCGTAAAAAAAAGGGAGAAGGGAATTAATGTAACCACGACTGAAGTAATTTAAGGGGGAACACCACTGTGACGGCCGCAAAAGTGTGCCATTTTTAAGAGTTTTTCAGAACTAATTTACAGTTTTCATTGAACATTTTTATTAACTACCTTTAGTACGCTGTGTTAAGAGACTAAACAAAAAAATAAATAGAAAAACATCCATTAATTTTTATATATTATTTATTAATCTTCTGGAACGTCCCCCCCCCCCCCCCCAAGGGCAGGTCCAAAATCAAATTTCATTTTTTCTATAAACTATATGACTCTAGTTTCCGTTGTACGTACGGATTTCTTAAACAAATTATTTTTGTAAAAATAGTGCGCTTTAGAAGAAAAGTTTCGAAAATCCGCGAATAAGATGGACAGTTTCTCGAGCGTATTTCAAAAAGTTTGTTTTCAATAAAAAAATGGGTACGTACAACGGAAACTAGAATAATATCGTTTATAAAAAAAAAATTAAATTTGATTTCTTGAGGATCTGCTGTTCCATAGTAACCGATTCGACCAGTCGCGTGGGGGGGGGGGGGGGGGGGGTAGTCTAAAAATCTTTCTAAAAATCGGTCTAAAAAAAAGAGACTATACCAAAAATAATCTAATTAATAAAAATAATAAATAGAAAAACATCCATAAATTGTGATATATTAATTAATCTAATTAATTTTCTATTTATTATTTTTGGTATAGTCTCTTAAAGCGCACTAAAGGTAGGTAATACAATTTTTCGATGACAACTGTAAATTAGTGGTGTTCCGCCTTAACAGCTTCGTAAAAAGGAAAAAAATGGATTTTTATTCTTTAAATCAATTTTATTAAGTTTGCATTAAGAATATTTGTATCCCTTCAACTCGGCTCCTCCCAATATTAAATCCCGAGTGCGCTACTGATCCAGTGCTTAGTGAAATAAATACTTTTCGCGACACAGGGCGAAGGGGATCGATAATGTCTAACCTGGATCGATAGTCGAGGCGACAGATCGCGCAGAGAGCGGCTCGGCGAGCTCCAGAGGGAACAAAGGAGGGTTTTTCGAGGCGCCGGTGCGAGGAGCACCTGGAAAGGCGACGGGAGGGACCAGCATTCGGAGGATAGGCCTGGGGAATAATATTGGGAAGCCTGCAGCTGTCACAGCAGCTGCAACCTTCCTCCCTTGCTCACAATCTGACCGGCAGCTTTTCTACCTCCTCCTCCTCCTCCTCCTCTGCCACCTTCTCCTCGCGCCATCACCTCGTTCTCATGCCCGAAATTCTGCTTCGGGTCTCTGGTTCTCCAGAAGCATCTTACAAAAACCACCCCACGTGTACCATCGGCTCTACAACCCTTCGCTATATATCATTCATTATTCCGAGGAATTCTCAAAGGGATCCTTTTGTCGAGGACTTTTACGTCGCAGTGAAATTAAGAAGCTTGGGGTAGCTGGAGCAAGTGGTCCAAGATTCTGCAAGGAACGATTTCTTACGCGGAGGTTCTGGTCTAGAGCCCATAAGAATAGGTGATCTTTAGGAATTAATTAAAGGAAAACTACTATATATAATTTAATGGAACTTTTTGCATTGTATTAAGGATGTCATAGATTAAAGAAAGGTATTTTTTGTTTTATAATTAAGCATTGCAGACGGCACGAGGGTGTCGTTAAAGTCGAGGTGTAAAAAAAATCATTCTAATCGGTGGGACCTGCATCTCCAAAAGTTATTATCCGATTCGACTTCTAGCTCGTGGACATGCCAGTAAAAATTAAAAATATTGTAAATTTGTAATTTTTAAAGGCGTTGAAAGGACGAAAAGTATAGAGAAAAAGTAACATTTTTTGTCATTTTTAAGGGTCAGTCCACGAGTTTCATGCCCTTTAATAATCCGGCATTATTTTTTATTTCAGACCAATGGTTGAGGTGCTACAGGTTCCACCGTTTTTGATATGAATTCTTTGACGCCTCGACTTTAGCTACTCTTCAATGCCGTCAACAATGATTAATTATAAAACAAAAAATTGTTTTCGTTAGTTTAAAGTATCCTTAATACAATGCATATTGTCCCATTAAATTATATGGAGTAGTTTTCCTTTAATTAATTCCTAAAGATCAGCTATTTTTATAAGGCTTTAGACCGGAACAGCACCTTAACTAGAGAGGAAAAGAGAACTGAATTAGTCGGTGTATTTAAAAATATCAATATTCAATAGCAATCTCTTCTACGTGGGGGTAACTGTATTACCTACTGAATCATTCAAAACAAAACTTCAATGAAAATGGTAAGTAAGCACGGTAAAGGCCCCAATTACTGGCAGCCAACCCAATTACTGTCACCTTAAGCTATTTTACTTAAACGTTTATTTATTCGTTATTTTAATTAAAATAGCTTAAGGTGGCAGTAATTGGGTTGGCTGCCAGTAATTGGGTCCTGTACCCTATATCAGAAGCTCCTAACCTTAACAACAATCCTCCCACAGTAATGGGAAAACATGCTCGCGATGCACCGACAATTCATCACGGAAATGAAATATTAGCTGTACCCCGCAACGATAAATACCCCTTAAAACGTGGAAAGAGAGCGTGCAGCGAGGAAATGACTGTGCCCTCAGCGCGTTGATGGGCCGTTCTTCAAAGGGGCCCCCCTTCGTTTCCGTACCTTCACGAACATGTGGGTGTATATCTAGCCTGAGCGTAGCTAGCCGAGCAATCAACCCCCTTTCCGAACCCAACCACCGAGACCATCCTCGATTCCCTCCTCGAGGAGAGAGGTGGAATGCACACGTCGGTCAGCTGCTCCCCGTGTAAAACTAAACTTCCTGCGCCACGTGCACATCTGCTCCGTTTTACCAGGCCGGGGGCAATCTCGTGGTCCTCGTATCGCGTGTATCCTCAAACTTCCCCAGGTATCTCATGCTAGCGGATCAATTTAATCCAACGCTATTACGTCCCTCTGAATAATACGAAAAAACGTCCCAACCCAATCACCTTCCAAGCCTATTACATCCCATTATCACTTCGCCAAGGACTCCTCAAGCTCCTCCACTAACGAAATTCTTACTCCCATCCTAAATGTACACGTACACATTAACTCGACAATTGTATTATCGCGCAGTGTAATAGACGCTAACAGACAGAACCTCAAGCGGCAATCTTTTGCCCATCTTTTCCTTGGTGATAAAAAATAATCGCAGAGGAATAAGCCTCGCGATAAATCATTCCTCCCGTCAAAGGAGGATTAATCCCACGTCGTCGATGCTAATGCAAGCACGTCGTTAGCGAAAGCACCGAATGTAACGAAAGGATGTGGGGGATTATTACCGACGACGATGCTTTTCAATTAACCCGTCGTCCCGATCCATCGGCAACAGCCGACGATCGGCAGAGCCCGGGGACCGGAAGTCGGAACTATTACGACCGGTTTCGAGAGCGATGCCCGTTTATCCCCAGCAATTACACGGTGGCCAGCGCGAGAGCATCCACGGTTCGTTACGAAACTCAACCTTTTCCGTTCGCGAAATTCCTCGCTCTCTCTCTCCCACGTTCGCGACGCCGATAAATCACGCCGACGACCGGGGATGGGTTCAAGTTTGCACCGCGGAATCTATGCATTCCAGTCGAGCCGCGCGGCAATTAACACGAAAGCAGGAGGGTCCCTTGTCGCCATTCGATTCGCGACAAATCGTTTTCGCCAGACTTCGTGCCTTTCGGTTACGTGGAAAAGTCATTAGCAGCGAGAGAATGGCTGCGAGTGCTTAACGCGAGGGAGGAATACACTTGAATCGTAGTTGAAGAGGTACAGTGTTCAACAGGTGTGCTCTTTTTATATTATTGTGAAGTATAGGAGATGAGTAGAAGAAAACGTTTATAGAAAACACTAAAGTGCTAGAAATGAAATTTTTCAGGGGAGAGAAAAAACTTCTCTGACTTTAAATTATTGACGCAAATTGATTGGTTTTGATTGCTAAATATGTTAAAGTATTCAATAAAACAAATGCATTAGACAATTTTTTATTTTTTGCATTAACATAGTGCAAGTTCATGAAAAATAATTGTATTTATAGGAAATCCTGTATGGAAACCCACCTCCTGGTTGCAGAAAAAAAAATTGAATCTGCCATTCATTTAAATTTGCAAGCACTGTAAGTGACTACTCTGTTTACCAATTGCTTAATTGGCTCTTACATCGTTCTCTACAGAAGTGGCGTTGGACGTACCATCTTTTGGCATTATTGGTAACTTATTTACAAAGGGAAATTGGATTAAAAATCTATACTGTAGTACAGTCGGGCCTCGATAACTCGAAAACCTCTATAAGCCAAAAATTTTCTTCATTCTCGAAATAAAACATCCTTAACTCGAATTATATTTTGCACGTTAATTATATATTTCACCTCTACAACTCAAATTCAGAAGAATTCCGAGCGCTACAAGTCGAAGTTTACTTCTACATATGTATTACGAAATTTCGTAGAAAGATCTCAAGATTTATTGATTTGCAATACACTAAAAGACTAGCACAAAGCAAAATCACATTTTGTTTTAATATGTAAGGAAGAGTAATATCTCGAGCATAAAATGTGTCTTATAATTTATTTTTTTATATATATATAGGTATAATGTTAGTAGGGTAAAGACAGGTAATATTTAATCCAACTTAAATAATTAAATATGGAAGTTAAAATTAAAATGGAACGTAAAATTTCGATAAAGAAATAACGAACTCTTCAGGTAAGCGTGTATACTACTTAGATCCCTAGACACAATAGACGATGATACTGACACTTGAGCATCAGTCGGGCATCCATCATTGAAAGAGAAATGTTTAAATTTTTCGCGGGGGGTAAAAGTTTCTGAAAAGTGCATCAAACAGTTAAATATTGTAGTGAAGGTATATTACAAAGTATTATTTTGATATAATTTATCATTAAATATTTGTGCTCTTAATTATTCCACAATAGTTTACCAATAATGTTACTTTCTTCTTACAATTAGTATAATTCTTAATTTTTTGTCGGAACATGTGTACGTAATATGGAACATACCGAGTAACATAGACGAATTGATAATGACGATGGCGACTGTGATGCGGAATGCTTATTTTGCGATGGCAATTATAAAAATAATCATAATGAAAAGTAGACCCAATGAACGTGGGGCTTCCGACGTATTATTCACGTACCCAACGTGTAGGAGACGCAGAAAGCACGAATAAATTCAAAAAATGATATATATTTATTTATTTGTATCGTCTGCTTGATAAATCTTCAGTTTTAGTAAAAAAAAGTAAAGATTTTTCAATTTTCTTTACAAATTTCTTAAGTGTTCCATATTAGGACCCATTTTTTCTAACAGTCGATTTTCACACTTTTCAGTTTTTTTACTATAATACCAAAACAATTGGATTTTGTACATTTGACTCTGGAAATATGATTATGCATTAGTTCCTTCGTCCCCTCGTGTCAGTTTTTGTGTTCAAGCTTTTGAAATCAGATGTTCCATATTACCTGCCTTTACCCTACATAAATTGTAAGTATATTTGATTATGGGCATACAATAAACAATTGACCTTTAAAGCTTGAATTTGTCTTGCTTCACAGCTTCACAAGTCGAAAAATTAACAGTTGTACAAAGCCCATATAAGTCGAATTTTCGTTTACTCGAAACTCACTCGAAAACTCAATGAGCCGAAACTTCTATAATTCGAATATTTTTCCCTTCCCTCGAGATTCGAGTTATCGAGGTTCGACTGTATTACCATTGGCACGTAGAACATTTTCCAATAATTTTTTTTTAATTTTGGCACTTACAGTGTTCTCTACAAAGACTCTTCAAATATTGGAAGTACATACATATAAACCAAGGAGCTTCGTGAACCCTATATCATCAGCAGAGTTGGGCAATAGTCGAATAAATTTTGATTCGATTAAATTTTGATTCGACTAAATTTTGATTCGAACGAACTCGAATAAAAATTTCGAATAAAGTGTAGTTATTCGAGAATAACGAATACATTTTTAGTCGAGGAAATTTGTATTCGACTAAATCCTTAGTCGAATAAATTTTTAGTCGTTATTCGTTGTTCGAAGGATCCCCGTGGCGACTAATTGTAAGCAACACGAATAAGCATGGGCCACTACCGAAGGCCTTCGGTAAACTCGAAATTTGTATTCGAGTTCATCGAACAAAAACTTAGTCGACTAAAAATTCATTCGTTAACTAATAACTCCATTTTATTCGAAATTTTTATTCGAAGGTTAGTCGAATAACAATTTACTCAAATAATGCCCAAGTCTGATCATCAGTCCCAGTCGTTCCGGAAGAGTCACAACGATTTCGAATAAACAAGACACCCCGTACTCTCATGATTGTGCAATCGACCGTACGGATAAATGGATACACAGACGTAGGCACATCGGCGAGTAGGGAGGTTCGTATCACCAAACGGCCAAGTGAAAGGATAGGCACGAGTTCATCTTGTGTCTCAACCTCCAGGCAGCCTTCTCCAACGTACCTATATCCTTTCGTGCTGCAAGTGCGTCAGCTATTCGCATAAAACAGCCTCCGATTCGAACCGCGGCCGTTCCTTCCACCGACAAACGATGCCGTTACCTTTCCTCATTTTATCATAAAACCGGTGCAGTTACTTATCAATGTTTTACTCGCACACGGCAGATCCAACCTAGCGGCTGCTTATCACAAAACTCCAACTAAACACCCTACCCATCAAACGCCACATTCTCATCGACCACGGTTCTCAATTTCCAATAACATCACACTTTCCGAAACATCGTCGCCCCTCAAGCGACCCCGCGCATTCCGTTGTGCATTTTTCTCAGGTAACAGAGAGCCGAAGCCTCGATCCTGCCGTTTCCGCGAACAACTCCGTTTCACGTGGAAGTACAGTAGAAAGGGGGACGCATTATGCAAAGTCACGCGGCGTGGAATGGTGGTTCTAAGCGCGAGGCGAGCACATCTTGGGCAGTGTGCGCAACATCTGTCCGCATCGATGTTAAATAGAGGGAAGAGAAAAAGAAACGTTCGAAACTGCGACCGTGCTGTTCGAAATAGCGTCGAAATCTCAGGGCAGGCTCGCTCGGTTTCCACGTGTCCAGAGACGCCGCACCTGCATCGAAGATGCATCTTCGCAGCGATCACCGACCAGATGTGCCTCACACCCTTCCCCGACTCGAATGCATATTTCTGGCGCGAGCTCGTGGGACGAGCCTCGCTTCAAAACCGATTCCGAAATCCATTCACCTCGGTGCCGAAGCGTATCATCATAGCATCATCGTGGCGACATGAATATATCAATTCTGCGATATCGGCGGGGTTGCATGAATGAACGTAACTCTACTTAAGATTCATGAAGTCTCAGTTTTTGCTCGTTTTAGTCGCGGAGACTCGTCGCGCGTTCCACGGCGCCCGCACGCAGGCAACCTGCGTTACGAGGCAAGTGCTGAAACGTCGCCTTTATCAAAATAGTCGCTCTCAAGGACTACAGGTCCGAGCGACCGTGGAATTAATTACGATATATTCGCGCCACGCTTGCGTTGATCGCGAGCTCTATGTGCATAGCCACTTTGTGGCTAGAGAATCTCGTGCAAGTAAGAAGGTACGGAGAGGCACGCGTGGCTCGATCCTGAATTCCTGATAGAACGCTATCGATGTTTATTAATATCCCTGGAATAAATCAGGGGATCCAAGGGTAATGTATGCTGGCTCATTAGAACGTGCTCGTAGCGATGTCGAGGGGCTTAGTGTTAGAGAGCCGAGCGTGTGTGTTGAACGAAGGGATTAGATATTAATTGGCTCGCTATTTATCGCGTAATAGGATATTCTTTTGCATAGACGGGAAAGCTTCCCTTCCTTTTCTCCAGCGGCTGGTTTTTCTTTTTTATCGGCCAGCGGCGTGCGACCAGCGCGATCGTACCCGCGCCTCCGACGTCTTCCGCACATGGAAACCAGAGTAACCAGTGCAGCGAGTAAAAAGCTGCAGCTGTCACTGCGCGGCAGCTGCAGCGCCGATGCATCGAGGCTAACGATGGGAATAACGCGATTCTAAGTCGTTTTCTATTCACGGTCATTTCCAATTTCGAGCGGAGATGCTTCGAGTTTCGAATTGGCGGTTGGGTAAGGAGGCGGGAAATTATTTGTTCTTTTGTTTAGAGAATTAGTGGTGTGTCTAGTGAGAAGAGTTGGGAATTTACACCTTCCTGTGTATTAAATATTGCTGCTATTTCGTGCGGTTAGGAATCTATGAGATCTTGAGTATTACTCTAAGTGTTTAATAATTATGAAAAAATATACATCTGAGGAATTATTGTATTAGATCGCAATTTCTAGTTTTAATTCGCGCACATTGTTCCCCATCTGTGAAACTGAAGATTCTTTTACATCGCGTATTTCCAGTAAAGCGGGTCGGTTGCCTAAAACGGCGCAGGACTCAAAGGTGCGTTAAGTCGCAGGTATAGTATCGCTAATCGGGCAGCGTAGATGGTTGCAACGTTACGGCTGTTTATCGGTCAGCGGCAGCATTCCGTGCATATGCAACCGCACGCCCAAGATGGATGCGCAGGGATGAGAGAAAGTCCGCGGATCATGGCCTCGCGAACCAGCCGACTTCGAGAAAATAACGAAGCGTTTGTGGCACGTATGCACGCCACGCGATCGCCATGATGAGATAGGCGTGAACGTGCCGCGAGGGAAATGTCAACGAATGGCCCTCTCACTTCCCATCCCTTCACTTTGCTATCATTTTTAATCCACCAACAGGTGGCTGGAAGTTCCGTCGTGCCAAAGGGCAAGGGAGAGCGATGAAAAGAGTTTCTTTGTGGAGGAATCCATTTTGGGTATGAATTAAAAGGGAATAGGGGAGATTGTACCATTTTCTTAGTTTGATTTCTTTAGGGGTTGTAGGATAAAGGGCCCAATTACTGGCAGCCAATCCAATTACTGTCACCTTAAGCTATTTTACTTAAACGTTTATTTATTCGTTATTTTAAGTAAAATAGCTTAAGGTGGCAGTAATTGGGTGGCTGACAGTAATTGGATCCTTTACCCTAGCTGCAGGGAAGATCATTCCAACTTAGATTAATATAAACTACATACGGGCGACTTTATAAAAAAAAATGGTCCTGTGATACACATAATTTGCAGGAACTATTTTGTGATAATATATCTCGCGGTTGAGTT
This sequence comes from Andrena minutula, assembly GCA_929113495.1. Taxonomy (NCBI): domain Eukaryota; kingdom Metazoa; phylum Arthropoda; class Insecta; order Hymenoptera; family Andrenidae; genus Andrena; species Andrena minutula. The sequence goes on along the minus strand of OV815996.1, from coordinate 38,651,396 downwards.
GGTTGTCACAAATTTAGATAGCTAAGTTTAATAATAAAAAGCCGATTTAATTACGAAGTAATATCATTTTTTATTGTGATTATAAATGCTATAGTCTTGAACACAAAATTATACTTAGAAACATTATTAGCAAACAGTTTACAACTTTATCACTGAACCCCAAATTTTCTGGATTTGCTTTCTGAATACAGAGACAAGCACACAAGGCAAAAGTCTTCTTCAATTTCTTTTCAATCTCTATTAATTGCTGATACTTTGCTGTTTTTTTTTATTTTTTCCGTTATCGGATAAAATAACTCGTTTTAAAAAATGTTTAAAAAATGCAAAAAAAATCATTACAGTAAGTTAGAAAGAACTCTAAACTACGAGAATAATGCAACAATATTATACTCAATACTAAGAAATAACCTATGCTTAGTTCATAGAAAATTCGGCGTAATTTACTTGGAGCGTACGAAAACAAACGATGACAAGTCGTGTCTTCATGCGACTCCGCAGCGAATTGAGTGATGGGGGAAGGAGGCGGTGATATGTTTGCGCGTCGCTATGGGTTATTAGTAAATTTCTATTGTTTATAGTTTCATTGTTATAGCGGTTGTGACAATGTACTCGTGTAACAACCATATCTGATCTCCCCTACAAGTCTTCCACACCACTTGTCGAGATCAAGGGGCCGCACAGTGGGGAAATTTTATAGCCAAAACCACAAAAATAATTTTTTGAATTCGACAAAATAAATGCAAATGTCAATTGAAGAACTAATATGAGCATCAAATGCCTCCAATTTTACTGTTAAATGTTGTAATACAAAGCTCGTATAGACTCGCAAATTTTTATGTTCATGTGAGGTTAGACTTAATCAAAAAGCAAAGAATTAATCCAGATTTTCAAGCTGCTTCAAACACTTATATTCTGTTATCCAAAGTTCTGAAAATAATTTGAAGGCATGAACTCAATTCCTGGTGGCGCGTAAGATATCTTTTTGTCCTCAAAATAATTATGTTTCGGTTTAATACGTAATTTATACAATGTTTAAAGTAGTGTTTTAGAAATAACTTTTTCATATAAGAATCAATTATTAATACATAAAATACTTATAAATCCCATAATATCCTGCAATGATTTTCATTCCTATTTTACGTTGAACTATTCTGATTCTATAAATGCAATTAGTAATTGCCGTCCTTAAATTACGTACGGGTAATTTTGGCAATTTCTTACCCCCCCCCCCCCTGGTATAAGAATTCTTAAAATTTTATATTCCAATCCTCCTCCCCCATCCTTTCTTACGTAATATTTTTTACATTGCAATTTTTCATATATTAAAATTCTTTTAAAATGCTACTCATATTGAAAATTATGTTAAAAAATATAATAAGACGGCACCGGACCCCCTCTTCCCCGTGTAAGAAAAAATAAAAAATTCGCGACCCCCTTCCGCCTCAAAAGACCTTGCGTAATTTAAGGACCAAATCCAAGTGGAATAATTAAAGAAAAATTATTTATAACAGTGACATTGTTACTGAGAATGACGAGGTTACTAGTTCCCATCGAAACAAAAGATTCGAGAAGACGAGAAAAGAAGATAAACCTATATATGCAAGTTCTCAAACCACGTGGCCGCAGCTGCAAGCGATAATAGGTAAATAGTGCGCAGAGTAGGTGATGCATGCGGCCTCATTATTCACCACCGTCAATCGGATTGTTTCGAATTAATAACTCACTGGTACCGGTTTACACGGCACCGTGACTCCCTCCGCGCGCACAGCGCCAAACGACATCAATAACTGTTGTAATTCAATATACGTTGGCCTGCAATTAACGTAATCGAACGCAGACGTGCACGTGATCCTTGAGAAGCTTTAATTGGGAGGTAACTCGAAACTTTACGATTAAATTGTAACAGCATTTTAATTGGTAAAAATGTAAGCCTTCGATGGAAATAAATTATAGCAGCGATCAATTAAATAGCATTAAAATTCAATGGGGATATTAATGCCCAAAGTAACGGAAGCGTGGCGCGGTACAAGAGCAGCCTTCTCGCGAGATTCTCGCCAAGGTATCGCTGGATCATGGAAATGTGCTGAAGAGAGAAGCATGTGACTTGCGAATGGCGAGGGATTTATAAACGAGGTATTTCGAGCGCGATGGAAATGTGGGTGCACGAACGGTCCAGCGAGTGCATCCCGAGGTGAGCCCGTGGATTCATCGGTATTTCCTACCTTTTCTAACGCAACCTAGGGTAAAGGACCCAATTACTGGCAGCCAACCCAATTACTGTCACCTTAAGCTATTTTACTTAAAATAATGACTAAATTAACGTTTAAGTAAAATAGCTTAAGGTGACAGTAATTGGGTTGGCTGCCAGTAATTGGGTCCTTTACTCTATGCAAACTATCGCGAGGGTACTCGTCAAAGTGAAAATCTAAGAGACAGTGTCCTACCGCGTTGTGCATTGGAAAATAAATTAAGTCTCGTGCTAAGAACACGTGTATGTGCCTCGTAAAAGGGGCGCCATTACGATCCCCTATGGTCAAAGTGGGAGTCCATTGTCGCGCTGGGCTCTCCTACCTGCCCTGACTAGCAATGCACGAAATTTGTTTTTCAAATCGCGGCCCTGGGTTTCCAGGGGCAACCTATCGATCGCGAATGCTCCACGGGCTTTCCTAACGCTTTCAAACTTTGCTATTTACCTCGCGTTACTTATCAATGAAAAATCAAATGGAACTCAGAGGAGTCTTCAACGAAACGGAGTTCAATGTACAAAGAATGCGCGACCGCAAGTGTAGGTGCAGAGTAGCGTGCTGTAGAATTGTGTGTGGTGAAACGTTTGCAAGAGTCACTCACCCACTGTGATATCTTGATGTCATTCTAAAACACTGAAACTCGATGATACGAAGTGCAGATGGTGCAGTACCGAACACGAACTAGTCACTGTATCCAAGCTTCACCATCCAATTCTGGAGAAGCAACGTTGCACCAAAAAGTTCTCAGAGAATCCTCCGAGAGCCTTGACTCCAGAAGATTCTTCAGCGAATCGCGAAACAGGTAAAATCGACACTCTCCGTCCCACGCGTGCAGGAGTTCTTACGCCCTACGCCATCCTAGCCGCAAAGACCTGCAGCCTGCTGTCCCTGCTTCCCGCCAGGCAATGAAAAATAAAAGAAAACGTCACCGGTTAAACAACATCGCTAAACAACTCGCAACAAGAAATCCCACATGAGCCCTCTGTCCCGGAAGCTTCCCACAATATTCCCTTGAACCGGAAGCGTACAATGGGCTGCGATATCCTCCGTCTACCTGCCATTCAGCGCTTCCAAGTCGAACCTCTAATCCCTTCCGCGGACCCATTGGAAAAGTCCCTTTTCAAATGCAAACGGAATCGAATTGCAAGGGGGGGTGCCAGATACAAAGAGCGGAGGATTTCGGTGATCGTACGAGCTCGAACCTTTCCGTGTGCAGCGACGAAGATGGACTAGCCGAGGACACTAATCGGCGAGGCCCGAGTGACGTTATCAGCGGGAAGGAAACGCCGATAGCACGGCCGCGGTGGTCGGCAGCGTAACGTAGACTGCGTAGCGAACTCGACTACGGTGTTCCCAGGTGGACGGTGTGCAGTGGGCGCGACAACGCTTGGCCACGAGCGTGCAAGCTAAAAGTCCCATAGGATACGCGGTCACCTCTGTACACTGTGCACACCTAGATAGTTATGAAGGCAGGTGCCGGCGGACAGGTGAGCGTGGCGGAACACAGGAAGTGCCAGAGACAGAGAGGCATTACAAAACCGTGGGGGAATGGTGGGGAAGGAGCGGTGGTGGCACTGGGAAAAAAAAAGGGAAGAGTCGAGATGGTACGGCCGTGCGACTCGAGGAGTCGCGTGACCCCCCGTGCCTGGCGAAATTCTGTTTCCCCGAGGAACGCGAACGTTCGAAGTAATCGAACATGGGGAATACGTGCTGTGAGGCAGATTATTCTGAGGAATCTAGTCTAAGGAACTGTTAGGGCACTTATGGGGCTTAATCTGTTACCACGCCTCAGCCTAACCATACACCATCAACATCCAAAAGAAACGACCTCGACGAAGCACGTTACCTTCCAAAGAACGAAACGCGAAAACGCCCGGGCTCCCTTGGCCTCCCATTCACGCCATACACGGTCAAGCCTGCCGACCGCGCTGATTCGCAGAAGCTCGCGCTGCAGGTGATTAGGCGACGAAACGAGCGACTCGAGGTAACTAAGCGAGCGCGATATTCAACGCGGCTCGACAAATCCTTCCCCCTCCCCGCCGGCGATCGGAGCCCATCGGTAATCAGCTGGGACAGCGACGGCAAACTGTTAAAGCACCGCGTAGTCGTAGATCTTCGCGACGCGAGGATTCAAGCGAGACAGAAGGGCCAGGCGAGCGTGGAATTCAACATGGATGTCGCCTTATCAACCCACCACCCTATCTTGGCCCCTGCTAGCCAGGCGGACGCACACCACGGGGAATAGGGCCGCGTTGTTATGCCACTTGCGACTCGTCGGTGTACAGGAATAGCCTGCGCGAAGGCGCAGCCCCACCTCGCTGCTCCGCGCCCCGTGCATGTGTGCGCCGCGCCGTGTTTCCCGTGTTTCGCCGGCGCGCGCGAGCGCGACGCCGTCCAACGAAGTCGTTGACTGGAAAACGAGCCGGGGAGCTAGGAAGGGGCGCGGGGCACGACGCCGGGGCTTACTCCGTACGCTCGTTTATTCGCACTTTTACCCAGGGCCGCGGTGTAAACGCAATCCAGTTTGTTTATGGGGCACGTCAGCCGTTTCCAACAACCGAGGATGCTGCGAGCACCATTCATGCTTCTACCAGTCTCGTTCCACCGGAAGTTTCGAGAATTCGGGAACGTTCGGTGGCGATTGTAGTCATGCAGGTCTGCTGACCGGTGAGAGCAAGTTGCCTCGCCATTGGGTGACGGAGATGGCTTCATTCAGCTGGTGCTCAACACGGTGCGAACGTGTTGTAATCACTGTCGTGAATGGGTGCAGAATTTTTAAGTAGATGAAGAAGTTCGGTTTGAAGAGTTTCAACACATTTTCTTGCGTAGGGAATCGTTTCCATCGACGAGATCCTCGTCAGAAATAAAGTCGAGCTACGTGCAAGTCAGAGTCCCACTTTTTACGTTGTAGAAAATCGTGTTACGGATGGCGTTTTTCTGGAGGCCTTTAATAGCCGCCGTAATAATCTCCGCGCTCGTACGAAGCCCGGTGCAATACTCACCATCATTGAAATCGATTAGTCATGGTGCTTCTTGCCTTAATCGAGCGAGCATTGGTAGGAAAAATTGCATCGGGGACGCTAATTGTTGCCGCGACCGAGTTCCTATTCCCAACGATGGGATTTCCTTTCTTAATCTAGGAACAGCTGATCTCGAGTTGTATTGCGTTTCGAATATCAAACTGGGAAGAGAGAATACTATGAAGTATACTAGGTATATCGTAAATTTCAGAGGCGACGCGATTAAGGAAACCATTGATAGAGGATGGAATCTTAACTCGCAACGTTAAACTGGCTATTATTTCTCCTGTGCATATAAACGACATACGCTGATCGGGAAATCGGGAATTAAGCGAGGCACGATCGAAGGATTCGCTCGTGATCGTAATGTTACGTTTGAGTCGCCGTGACTTCCGGTGGAACTCGCCTTTCCTGTGCCCCCATCGAGCTACCCACGCGTCCTAAGGTTTCTTTCAGGCATTTCCTTCCCGTCGCGTCGGGGGCACCTCGCCGAGTGCCATCGGGCAAACCTTAGTTCCTCGACTTCCCTGCAGGTGGCGGTACTGTACAGCCACGCGAGAAATTTGAATATCGCGCGCTCAAAAAGGATGGGAAACGGAATAAAATGCAATTTAAGAATCACGTTTCTACACAAATTAAACAATGCAACTTCATATTTTTACTTTTTACAATATTCATATATTCTGCAACACGTCAGTGCTCGATTATCCGGAGAACGTTTGCCCGAATAACTTTCCCTATTGTCGTCGATGGAAACGCGCTGAGCGGAAGAGACAACTTTCAACGTCTGGGCTTCCTGGTCAGGAAGTAGCAACGCCCTCTCTACTCTGTGTGGCTCGCTACTCCCTAAATGATGATCCTGCTGCATCGACACCCTTTCCCCGAGCTTCGGATCACGGGAATAATTAAAGTGCTCCAGTAATCGGTTTAACAGCCGTTGCGCCTTGTGCCTCTTTCTCTCGCGAGGTCGATCCTCTCGAGAAGATAATTCGATCCCCGGACTTCCTCTTACCGACTGTCGCCTCGAAATTCCTTCGGGTCGATCATCGTCGGACGTTTGCGCGGCTCTGTTCACTGCAAATCGTGACTGACGCTAATGACCACATTCAGCCGCGAGTAGGACGTCGAATGCTCGACTAATCGCTTTTACCCAATAAAATATCACGCTCCTTTATGGTCGACAGGAGATATTTTATCTTATCGTTCAGCTCGTGCCACTGCTTGCTAACGAAATTTGCCGAGCTGCTACTCAACTTCCGCCATCTGCCGTTGGAGGATCCATTCTTCAAGTTTTTTAAATACGTCATAGAATGTATGCTCGAAATACGGAAAGGAAAGGTGAATAAATTTCTCACGTTCGTTTTCAAAGAATCTCTCCTATTCTCTTTGGGCTCATTATCATTCGTGCTTTCCGAAGTTTTCTGAGCGTTAATCGAAACCTTCTCTGCCTCATGATTCTTCACTCGGGGGACCAAGCTGCGAAGCTTCGCGTGCAGTTTCTCGATCTCCTCGAGCTTCTCGAAAATATCTTTCACGTACCTTTCAGACATGCTACATTTTAGAAGACGCGCGGCATGCTTCCTTTGCTTCAAAAATTCCTACACCGCAGTCTTTCGAGAGACTTATTTTAATTGAATGTTTCGACAGATGAGCCACGCTCTGAAGTTACTTCGCGCGAACGGCACGTCGCATAACCTATAATTTCAGCATGAACAGATAATGCGAGGGGCCAAAGTAACGCAGGGGAGAAGTGGTCGTTTAGTTTAGAATCCAAGAAATACTAACACTCCACTGCTGCAAGCATGCTGCCGGATAAGAGTACCGATAAAAATGTCTACGCGCGAGATGCAAACAGCGCCAAGCCGCTGCTCTCACTGTCAAGTTAACGAAGAAGTGAGCTTGAATGACATCGCGAAGATCGTGAGCGCTTTAAACCTCAAAACTCTGCTATTACGAAACGAGGTTAACGCCTTTAAAATTGCCGAAGCTAATGGCGTGAAAAAAATTTCTGCAGAATCTAGGAATGTGATCGAACCATTGTTTTCGCCCTGGAATGGTGGCGCTCCCGCCATCTATCCTCAAACTCTTGAACTCGATCGACTTATTATTCCGGACGTAACCGAGTCGCGCATTATCCGAGATAAATCAATAAATATTTATAAATTTAAACTAGAGGAAGGTAACAATGAAGTAACGAATACGATGGAAGTAGAAGAAGAGTTGCGAAGAAATTTTGAATGCCAGAATAAAATAAAAGAGAATGCATACTGTAACAGTATTTACGACAAGTCACGAAAAATAAGGAAGAGAATTTCCAGAAAAGCGCAGTGCAACTTACCAATGGAATGCAAACGAAGAAGTTTTCTCAATTGTTTTAAGACAAAGTCGCATAACGAGGGCTACAAATCACCGAAGCTGAATAAACCACCTAAAACCTCGTTGAAGACTAACGTTCACGTAACTTTCGATCCTCGGGTAGAGGAAATATGTTTATCGAAGGAGAAAGGAAAGAATGACGAAAACATGTTTAAAAATATGCAACAAGAAAATTGCGGTTGCACGGTCGATGAGCGCGACGAAATAATTCATCGGATCTGCAAATCCGTAGAAATTGAGTCGAGGAAGGGGAAAGAAGCGGTAAACCAGTTCGCGAGGTTAGAAGCAAACAACATTTACAACAACGAACCAGGTAAACTCGAAAATCAGGAGGTATTGCAAAAGAATGTAACAAATGAGGATAACATTTTTAAAACGGATCGGATGGGCGGTGGTGCCGAGTGCCAGGGGAGTCGCTTGATTTCGAGTATAAACGATAAGATGCACAAGTTAAATTTATACATGAACGTCAAATTCGACGCGAAGAATGTGAAAAGAAGATTGGACGCCTGCATAGACCAACTGAATGGAATAATCGAAGACGTTTCCTTGATCTTCCCAGACACAGATATCCCGGAAGCGCGAAATTGAACGAAAACGGCAACCCCAAATTACATACCTGCTCCTAACGCGTTGTAGAAAATAAACTGTGCGAAATAAGAATTGTACTTTTTTCAAAACTTTCCTCTGTTTCCCGAACGACTCGAGATTCCCTCAAGGGACTATATTTCCAAGTGAAATATTAGGGAATTTCGTTGCATAACAGAGACTATGCTCGCGGCGAAAGTTACACGCGCTGTCCCGCGTCGCGATCGAATCAAATCGAATTAATCACGTTGCAACTCAAGATGCACGAGCGATTGTTCTTCACCGAGGCCTACGGGAGTGAGAGGGGCCGATTCTTCGTGAAATCGAAAGGTGACAGTAGCCTGACGTGTCAAACGTCACTTAGCTCACATAACCTATCGTTCGGTTTTTCCTGCAGACGAGCAAACGATAACTGAACTCTTATCAGACACCGCCAGGAGGAAGTCTCTTTACCCTAGTTTCGTATCGATTGTCAAAGACGTATTCCTACCTCAAGGATACCCAGACAGCGTCCACCCAGATTACACTGCTTATCAAATATGGGACACGGTGCAGGTTGGTATAGGGTAAAGGACCCAATTACGGACAGCCAACCCAATTACTGTCACCTTAAGCTATTTTACTTAAAATAACGAATAAATAAACGTTTAAGTAAAATAGCTTAAGGTGACAGTAATTGGGTTGGCTGCCAGTAATTGGGTCCTTTACCCTAGGGGCAATATTATTAATAAAACTATCGTGTACAACCCGTTTTTTCACCCCGCTCCACAGGCATTCGCAAGTACCATCATGGGTACTCTGACAACACATTCCATTATGCAAGGAGTCGGCGTAGGAGAGGCTGCTGCCACTCCGTTAGCTGCAGCGATAACATGGATACTGAAAGACGGGACTGGAATGGTCGGTCGAATCGTATTCGCGTGGTGGAACGGGTAAATGGAATTACACTTTGAATAATGATTGTCTTGTCGAGTTTGTACAAAACACAGAGTGTCTTTTTTACTTCATTCAGGACAGACCTAGATGGCCAGTGTAAGAAATGGAGGCTCTTCGCTGACATTCTCAATGATCTAGCAATGGGAATAGAGTTACTTTTACCTTATTTCTCCGCCTATTCTCTTGTGATATTGTGCATTTCTACGGCAATGAAATCGATCGTTGGCGTTGCTGGCGGAGCGACGAGGGCGGCGCTTACGCAGCACCAGGTATAAGGAACCTGAAAATCGAGTATTTGTTATTTAGTAATGATATGCTTCTTTCTTTTAAAGGCGTTACAAAACAATCTGGCAGATGTCTCGGCGAAAGACGGAAGCCAAGAGACGTGTGTGAATTTAATAGCATCTTTTGTTGGAATCTTAATACTTTCTATCTTCCACAGTGGCCGGTAAATACTCAGTTACTTGTATCTATGATCTTCGATGCAATAGCGCACGTAGATTTACGATAAACGAGCGAATAATATCGTGATGTATTTATAGTACGTATAATCTGCATGTAGATACATAATGGAACTCTATCTCTTTCTGGTGGCAGTACATCTATACGCAAATTATTCGGCAGTGAAAGCACTACGTTTAAATTCTTTAAATGAAGACCGTTTAGCTTTGATAGTGAAAAGTTACGTGACGAACGAAACCATTCCCGAGCCGGACGAAGTTAACAAAAAGGAATCTGTTTTGCTGTTCGCCAAGCCCAGTAAGACAGTTTCACTTAACATCTTTACTGCTAGTAGATAAATGCAACCGTTGCTCTCACGACGCTTCTCTTTCCAGCCATAAGTATATGCGGGTTCAATGTAAAAATGGGCGTTTCCCTCGCGGCTCTGTTGAAAAAGAACATAATTTCAACCAGCGATACTGAACTATCGTTGAAACTGTTTTTAGATAGAAAATATTTGATCTCCATCGATGTACAGAACAGAACTATTTTTATATGCTTCAAAAAAGACGCGCAACCGTACGACGTTGTAGAAGCATATTTGCACGCCTGCCTCTGCGGCTTGTACATTTGTATGTCTCTGAAAGTGCCACTTGTAAGTACAGAATACCCATTTGCTCGTTGGAATGTGCATTTTAATACATCGAACCTTTCTAGGATCTCTTCTTGAAACCCGAAGCGAGCGAACCGTCGTACCCGTTAATGCGACTTTATATATTCAACAAGAGGTACTCCACGTCAAACAGCAGCATGCAATTGTCGAAAGCCATAGAAAGCATTTATGCTACTAACTTAATGATCTCTAGCGAATGCAAAGCATTTATTAGCGGGCTCGAAAGTAAAGGTGAGTAATTCTATCCTTTCGAGTCGGTGACTCCTTCGAGTTACAAGCTGCACGCTCTTTTACTCAAACATCTCTTCTAGGATGGATGACGGAAACGAACCTGTTACCGGTAGCCACTTGGAGATTTTTATAATAAAAATCACCAAATGTTGAGGACGAAGCGCGGAGTCGTTGCCACTTTGTCGATATCATTTACCTCGATACAATTTTATAACTGTTGGTTATTTATGTAACTTTATTCGCATATCTTGTAACTATTTCTTGGCAATGAGATAAAATTATCTATAAGTATTTTCTTACAAATTTTTATCACAGGTGATTATGGTGTATAGCGAAACTGATATGGAAACCAGTTTATTCCCAATAATTTATAAAAATATAACACGCCTTTAACCTGTACAAAATTTCTCAACGAAGCCGAACTAAGACTCCTGCTCTTGCTTAGGGCCGGTTTGCGACAAATGTTTCACTATATCCACCCAGTCCCATCCTCGGGGTCTCTGTCCCTTTCCGTCCGCTTTATTCCACTGCCTGTGCTTCTGGGCTTTACTCAGCTGCTCCTTCTTCGGCTTCTTCGTCGTCCCTACCGACTGTAAACAAGAAATTGGTTTCTCCAGGCATACATTTCAAGCTCGCTCGCTATTCGACGCGATCGTTCCTTACCTGTTGATTCTCCTCCGTCAATTTAAGCTGGCTGGTGGGAGTATTAAGATCGACGACCGATTCTGGCTGCGCAGACACCAGCTCGGCGTAGTACTCTTGGACAGATTGAAACAGCGTGTACGTCATGGCACTACCAAGCCACTGGTCCGCCTCCGCCTCCACATGCTTCATCACTTTGTCCTTCACTTCTTGCACACTGTATTCCAATCATTCACCTTTAATAAAAGCAACAGAATGCAAGAATATTCGAAGGACAGCATAGCTGAACTTACATGTGCTTGTTGTAGAAGGTGTTCATATTAATGGTGGGTCTCTCCGATGGGTATGTGGTGCCCCATATGATCTCCAATAGAAACGACTTCATGTCATTGTCCTCCCCGAACTGTCGATTAAATCAGAATTATACGAACGCGTGTATTACGTTCTAAACGTCGCGCGTTTGAAGTAAACTGTAGTTATGTTCTATCAAGGAGAAGCTTGATTTCCGGGAGGGCTATGAAAATCGATGGCTAAGTATTCGTGATAGATTGAAGGAAAATTCTTGTGGCATTCTGAAAGACACACCTTATACTGGAACGTGGTAGGTGTCAGCTGTTTAAAAGCTGGATCTCCGTCGTATATCGAAAGGAGCACTTCTCTTTCCTCCTCCTGAAGTTCAGCATCGCTCATCTCCCCTTTTCAGCGTGAAATTTTAATAGCCCGACCGCCCTCGCACGCGAACCGTTCATGCGTTGGTTCGAGGTTAGGAATGCAGGTAGACGCAGTTAGTGGATCGATTGTGTCGTTTCGATTGCGCCAAGCGAGACACATTTTGAATATTTGAAACTGCTGAAACAGATAACAAAAAGGGTAGGTCGTCGCGCTTTTTGAAAAGTAAATGTCAAGTCAACTAACCCCATCATATTTGCCAATTAACCCCGCAGCTGGGGTTTGTTGACTTATCCGTCTCACTACTCTAAATACAATAAAAACTACAATCTAGACTCAATTAAAACGATTTTCAAAATTAAGCCTGTATACCTAATGAAATTTGTAAACTTTTGGTATGCAGCAAGTCAACAAAATACTAATGGTCTATTTAAAATTATAAAAATTAGAAATGTAAAAAATTAGTCAACAAGCCCCGTCTCCCCTACGTTATTCGTGAACAATATGATGTTGAGGTGGGGCGTATTGTAAATTCTGTAGTACAAAACGCCCTGGCTTAAATTTAGCAACAACGTAGTGAAAGAAGGTTTGGGCAATAACGATTTAAACAGGGTAGTTTGTGTACTTCCGAAACATATGTGTGAATTTATCGCAAAAACAATAGTGATTTAGAAAATTGAATTTTTCTCGTACTCACCGCAAATTGTCCGAAAGCAGAAAATATAAATTATGGTATATTTTTGAAAAGCCGTAATATTTTCTGGCATTATTATTGCGGCAGTTGTAGGCGATCGAGGCCAGAGATGGGCAAACAATTATTTGAACTCTGACTGACAAGGAAACTTATCGAATCCGAAAATTCTGATTTTAATGAAACTCCGTACGATTGTAGAGCATGTCGGAGTATGTAAGAAACGATTTTTTTCTGCGGAAAAACACTCTGAGGGGATGAAATCAGCCCCCAAATTTTCAGCGATTTTTCATTTTTCGAGTATAACTTTGGACGTACAAAAATTTCTTTTGCAGCGCGTTATACGGCATCAAACACTGAACATTGTTTCCATTTAAGGTTTTCTTCTAGGGTAGATGTCCCTATTACTGTCAGTGTCCCTATTACTGCCAGTTTATTTATTTTAATTTGTAAAAATGTAACGTATAAAGAATAGTGTACAACAATAATATTAATAATAATCGGAACAGTTCCAATTGAATAATAATATTATTGTTGTGCATTATTCTTTATACGTTACATTTTTATTAAGCAAAATAAATGAAGTGGCAGTAATAGGGACATCTACCCTACCTCGCACCGTTACAAAGTTATAACTCGAAAAACGAAAAATCGCTGAAAATTGGGGGCTGATTTCACCCCCCAGAGTGTTTTTCCGCAGAAAAAAAATCGTTTCTTACATACTCCGACATGCTCTACAATCGTACGGAGTTTCATTACAATCAGAATTTTCGGGTTCGATATGTTTCCTTGTGAGGCAAGTTCGAATCTGGCGATAGCGTCGATGTATGTATTCTTATTTGTGTGCGTAAAACAATGATGGGGCGTATTGTATGTGTTCGGATAGGGTAAATATACCAGTAAATGGACACTACCAGTGAATGGACATTTTTTACTAAAACGAGTAAAATAAGTTACTAAAATAAGCAACTAATTAATTATAGATTTCTTCTAGTTTCTCGCTTCATATTCAAACAATTTTCGCAACACGTGGAATCAATCGCGCTGCAAACATAATTTTATAAAAGTGTCCATTTACTAGCCTTAAGTGTTCATTTACTGGTGCGTTTACCCTAACAAACGAAATTGATGTTAGAATCGAAACATGACGATTAAAGAGCTCCGAGGCGAAGTGGAGGTCTCGATTATTAAATTAAAGAGTCCTTGTAAAAAATACTGTAAGTGCTAGAATTAAAACGAAAATGTATTGAAAAATATTATACGTGCCAATGGTAATACTATAATACAGAATTTGATTTTTGGCACCTTTCCGTGTTTTCTACCAAGATCTCTTCAATTCTATTTCCTAATCTTCCATACAGCAAGCAATTGCAAAAGAAAAGGACCTTTTCGAGAAGAAATATCAAATGAGGGTGTAAGAGGGAGGTTACACGATTTCTTCTATGCAGCCGCAGGTGCCCTGCGTGGCCCACGAGCATCTAAGAACCTTCTAAAACTGCTTCCCGTGAAAGCAGTTTTAACACCTTTCAACAGTATAACCTCTATCATTATCGCTGTAATATATCACTCCACCTTACAGCAACTTTTATCTTCCTCGACAGACCGAGCGTGGCATCCAGAGTTCTTTTTCATTTCACAGCATCGTGCTGCTGCTCTATCAGATTACCAAAAAGCTAACCGAAAGAATCGACCATCTACCTATAGTATAACTCCTAATCAGATCCATCTAATCTAATGGAAATATACATAAGCAGTCGATTTGAACGAGCGTATCGATCGCCCGCGATCCACGTGGACACCCAGAAGTGTGTAACTGTGCCGGTGTGTCGCGCGTAAAAGGTGCCAAATGATAATAATTACCACTGCCCCCACAACGTCCGTATCACACCGCCGCTGGAAAACGTGCGCGTCTTTTTCTGCCAGTGGCATTGAGGCCGGCCTGTCGGCAACACGCGCGTCCGCGAGCCAAAGTCCACCGAATCGGCGAGTCCCTCTTCGACCATTCCGCTCTCCCGAGCCCTAACTAACTCTCCTCTTAATCCTCTCCGAAACATGCTAATCAAAACCCCCGCACCCATCTTCCCGCCGATGTCGGCCAAATATCACCTCGAATGACACACGCGACGAAGCATACCTCATCGTCTCGGGCCAAGGGGACCAGTGTGCTTCGCTTGAAAAATGAAAGCGCGTCGCCGACTCTGAGCTCCTTCCTCCGTCGGCTTTCTAATTACCATAAGCAATTGATCCGTACCTGGCAGCGGGCAATGAATCTCGAAAGCGGACTCCCGAGGAACGCGAGTCAGCCGGTTTTGTGAGCCGGGCGAAAAGTGTCCCAGGAAGAGGAAGCTTTTTCGGGATCCTTCCACGAAGAGACCAAGGACTTGGAAACGTGAGTGGTTCCGGCAGAGACGCGAGCAGGCCGCGACAAAGTTGTTTGTCTCGCGATCGTGCCTCCTTAACGATACAGGAAACGCGCTATCTCTCGTCGAGATTAGATCGTACATCTGCTTCAAAGCATTGTTCTCGCGCCCGGTGTGCAGGTATCTCGTTACCAGTTGCTCGATTTTTCGCGAGAGTCGTCGTGTCTTTCGCCGGCAGCGCTAGTTTGCGACATATACATTATACATACGGGGGAATTGGAGCGAGAACGTTTTTACCTGGCCGCTGATTCATCGTCGCCGGGTAATCGTAATCTTTGCTTAGGTCGACGTTGTCTCTTCCCTCCCCTCCCCTACCCGGCTTTTACGTCACGCGATCGAGGAATCGACGGGGACAGGGCCCAGCGCGCGATAACGATAACTGGATTTCGCGGGCGGAGGTGCGAAGTCATGTGCGCGCGTTTTCAGAATATCTTCCGCCGACCGTTCGCCGTCCAGATTCGACGGAATTCTCGGCCGCCGTCGAATTATGCGATGATTTGTGAAAAGGCTCGAATACGTTCATCGATAAAAATAGAAGTTTGACATGTGATCGAGCAGGGCTGTCAAGCTCGCTGGAAAAAGGAGGAATGCTGGATCGGCGATAAAGGCAACGGTGATAAGGGGCCAGGCGTTTCATAGATAAGGAAATAGGGAAATGGAGGTACTCGTCTTCCAACGACCGCGAAAAATTGCATAGGGAAAAGATGACTGGCACGTATACAGTGATAACGATTTTGCATTCTAACAAGGGAAGATCCCCGAGCCGGAAAGTGAAAAAATTATTATGAAACTTTGGTGGAATGTGGAAGGTATTTAGATAGGAATTGCGCAATTTCTTTTTGATGCCCAAATTGGTCCCTGAAAATTCGACTATTTACCGATTTTGTGTTATAACTCGAGAACTGTAAAAGCTGTAAGTTACCAAATGATAGTCCTAATTAAAATAAGTAACTTTTGTGTAAAAACTTTTTCTCTATCTTTTACAATTCGCTAGTTATAACAAAATCGGAAAGCAGCCAAATTTGCATGGGGTTAATTTCATCCCCTTAATATCCGGCTATTTACCGATTTTGTGTTATAACTCGAGAACTGTAAGAGCTGTAAGTTACCAAATGATAGTCCTAATTAAAAGAAGTAACTTTTGTGTAAAAACTTTTTCTCTATCTCTTACAATTCGCGAATTATAACACAAAATCGGAAAGTAGCCAAATTTTCATGGGGTTAATGTCATCCCCTTAATATCCGGCTATTTACCGATTTTGTGTTATAACTCGAGAACTGTAAAAGCTGTAAGTTACCAAATGATAGTCCTAATTAAAAGAAGTAATTTTTGTGTAAAAACTTTTTCTCTATCTCTTACAATTCGCAAATTATAACGCAAAATCGGAAAATAGCCAGATTTTCATGGGTTAATTTCACTCCCTTAAACTGAATTTGGACACCAAACATAAATTACGTGATAAGTACATACCTATATATCCTCTAAATATCCCCAAAGCCTCATCATTTTTTGAACTTCCGGCTTGGCGATATTTCCTTGTAAGTCACGAATGGTTAAATCCCCTTTCTTCTTTTCACTACTACCGATTTTTGCAACCACTGCTGACGCAATGCTCGTCCATTGATAAACGGGTCTTCAATTTTTTATTGTAGCCTATCGATAGAATTCTATACTGGAAACCGATCTTTGTTCGAGCTTCGGGAAAGGTGAGAAGGGAACTCACGATCGCAAAGCTCACTGTATCCTTTTCTTTTATCCTCTCGCTCAGTGGTACATTGCCTAAGCGACGAGGTTCCAGGTGTTCCTAACAAAGCAGTATCGGGCAATGTATTTTAGAAAGAATATTGGAAGGATTTACGATGAGAGGAAGTCGAATAAGGTCAGCGTTTCGAGGTCGATTTTTTCCCGTGCAACTGCACGATATCAGAATGCAGAGGAGCCTTGGAGCTCGATGATTATCGCACAGAATAAGCACGTAATCTCGACGTGCCTTCCAGCTGAGATTCGCCGGTCCGAATATAAGGAAATTTCGACGGCAGGGTGGAAAACGGAGAAGCAGATCCAGCGAGGATTTTAATAAAAGTAGAATAGGAGTCGTTAGATAAGAAGACCGTACCTGTACCGCCTGTTGACACTGCGTCTCTTTGTTATCGGCTAGATAAGATTTCTGCGTCTTTGTCGAACTTGAGGCATCAGTTTCACGCGCGAATTCGCGGAGTGCAGCTCATCACTCGCCCAAAACATTGCATTCTCCACCGACGCGCTACTGTCTCAACTTGATCGCTTCGAGTTCCAGCGCATATCCCAGTGCTCATCTTCGAGCTCCTCCGCGAAGCACGTTTTCCAATCTGAAAGGTGAGTCCCATAACTCCACACCGTTCGCATGGTGCGCGTTTAGTCCAGCTGAATAGAAGAAAGTCTTAGGAACAAGGCGTTGCACGCCGAGGAGCGATGTTCAGCCTTCGAGCGTGTTTATCTCGATGATCTGATGGATCATTGGAAACGGTGCTCGGCCAGATAAAATCGTCGCGATAATTTGCGCGATCCAATTGCATTTCACCGCGAGGGCTAAGTTGATATAGATAAGGCTTCCGCGTTTCTGTTCGCATAGCAAACGTCGCGTTAGGTAATCTCGTTGTGCAATTAGGCTGGCTCGTAGGTACGCTAAACGACGCCCTCCGCGGGCCAACGAAAGAGGAGTCTGATTCGTGGATGCAAGCGTTCTAGTTTTTTTTTTTTTAAACGAGAGGAACGAGACGAGAGCTAGCGTTACTCCTATTTGCTCTCCCACTCATCCTCGGGGAATTCGGCCGCGATAAAGCGGCCGGGTTGAGCAAGGTAATTAAAAGGAAATCAAACACGATAACGGGGACGAAAATATTGGTGTAGGCTAAAAATACGCGGCTAGTGCTGGAGAAATTGGATCGAATCCGCGGCTGACATCCATGGGAACGTGTCAGCCGGACCACGTGTACCTGCCACTATTACGTTCGCGGCAATTACACCTGTGAGTACAGTTGATTAAACGAGACGATGATTAAAGGCCGTTTAAATGGAATTGTTATGACAATGCTTCGCTAACCCAGACTTGTTCGCAAACACCGGTAAAACGATCCACGTGTGCGCCAATTAGCGATCGCGTTAACACGGCGCCTGTGTATTAATGTTTCCGAGTGCGGGGCGCTCCTCTTCTGCGCGCAGAATGCTTTTTAGACGAGGACCGTGCGATTTCCACGAATTGCTCGATGAATATTGAGTGGAATGCGGAGGAGCTGTAACTAACTGTCACCTTCACCCTTCGTTGATACTATGCGAGGCACCCGTAAGCTGATTTTGACGCTCTGTACTTTTTTCAATACGTAGAATATCGTGGATATTCGTGGAATATCTATATTTATTTCAATTACCGAAATAGCCTACCTTCTGTATGTAAAATGAATACCTTTTTTTCCAAAGCCGACTTACAAACTATTTTTTTTTCTCGAGATATTATATCTGAAAAATAACTCTGTAGATGTTTAGCTTCTAATATTGAAATTTGTAAGAGGTACAATTTTTTTAAGATTTTTTCGTCTTTTCAAGGTATATGGTAATCTAGATTTTTTTTACATAAACTGTGATTAAATTTCAATCAAAACACTATTGGAATACATTCTAGAGATCTCAAAATTGACCCACGATTTTATTCATAATTTGATACTTTAGATGAGAATGACAGTTGTTGAAAAATTGCTTTGGGTGTGAGCCACTCAGTACGTCAAAGTTGATTGAAAAAATCGGTGTGTCAACGATGTGTTAACCTTTAGTTACTCGCGCTGTTGTAAAAAGCACAACAGTTGAGATTTATTCATTTTCTTCTGCTTGAGAGTGACCAGTCGGTGTCGAACCTTTTTCTAAATTCCAAAATGAAACTATATATTGTGTGAAAGGTGTCACCAGAGCAATGGAAGTGAATAAAAAAATACTTAAGGCCGATTCAGACACGTCGGGTAATTTAGTCGAGTAGCGAGTAATTTAGTAGTTTTTCATGTGTGGACACTAAAATTTAGCAAAGAAGTTTAGTAAAATAATGGTAAATTACTAAATTACTCGCTACTCGATTAAATTACTCGACGTGTCTGTTCCAGCCACTTATAATAGTAATTCTTTAGTGTTTACCTACTCTGCTCTCCTTAGTTAAACTGTCCTATCTAACATTTTTTCATTTTTTAAGATATTTTGAAATATTTGAAGCTCCACACGTCCTTTACCTTTTAAGTAAAGTTAGAAAACTCTACGTATTTCGTAAAGATTTATAAACAATCTAATGTATATACCCTAACTTCTTTCCAAATGGTTAAAATATCCTATCTAAAACAATTACTTAATTGGTACGTTAATAATACATTACCTATCGGTACACCTATTACAAAAAATTATATTAGGCTGTTACGAAATAAAAACAACATGTTTTAATTTGAATGAAGGAAAATTAGAACGGCACAAAGTAATAAATGATGAAACTTCAGTTTTCTCGGTTGTTTCAAAATGCTACAAAGATAGGACATTTTAATTAAAAAAGACAGTTAACTCTGCTCCGTCTGTTTAGTTAACCTATATGTCGAATTATTTTTAAAGGAAAGTCGTATTCTTAACTTAAAAAATTCAGAATACCAAATAAAACAAAGCACAAGTAAAAATTAAAAAAAAAAACACAATGAAAACGATGTCTTAAAAAGTATAACGCGCAAGTAACTACAGTGGGTACAGAAAGTATTCGTACACCCTTTAAAATCGCATAACTTTGTTCGAATTAATCCAAACAACTTGAGTTTTTTTTAGAAGCTAGAGGGATTAGTTTGCTAAATGATGTGATTCGTCGTTTTGAAAAAAAATGAACATGGTCGGAATAGCAAAAAATGTAGTAAAAGTGGTTTTTGAAACTTTTTTTTGTGAGCCTGTAATGAAAATTCAAAAAACCCGTTTGTAGATTTCAGTAAGTTATATACGTGCCTAAAATTTCATCAAAATCGGTTAACGTTGCTCTGAGTTATGAACGCTTAAAGATCGCACAATAAGGTCGAAAATCGCGGAAATTCCCGAAATCAGCGATTTTCGACCTTATTCTGCGATCTTTAAGCGTTCATAACTCAGCAACGTTAACCGATTTTGATGAAATTTTAGGCATGTATATAACTTACTGAAATCTGCAAATGGGTTTTTTGAATTTTCATTACAGGCTCACAAAAAAAAGTTTCAAAAACCACTTTTACTACATTTTTTGCTATTCCGACCATGTTCATTTTTTTTTCAAAACGACGAATCACATCATTTAGCAAACTAATCCCTCTAGCTTCTAAAAAAAACTCAAATTGTTTGGATTAATTCGAACAAAGTTATGCGATTTTAAAGGGTGTACGAATACTTTCTGTACCCACTGTATATTATAAAACAGAGCGCGGGTGACGAAAGGTTAATGAGAGTTAGTACGAGGATCGTGAAGGATTTCACAGGAAAAGAGTTAGTCAAAATTGTTTACTGTTACCCGTTGATACCCGTTGAAAAACAGAGTAGTGTACGTAATTGTCTACAATTTGCAGCGAGTGCTTGGAATGACAATAATTCCAAAGCATCCAACGAATGCCAATTACCGATGCCGTACATTTAAACATAAAAAGCGTATCGATTTATTACGATCAAGCGTCCGGGTGCTCCTCATTTCTCGCATTCGAACGGCGACAGTGGGCTCTACATTGTGTAATGAAAGTTACGAAACGATCGGTCGCGCATGGCTGCAGTGAAACGTCCTCCCGGTTATGTAAAATAATAAAAGGAGAAGAGCGACGAAAAATTAGCGGGGGAGGAACGAAGGGAGACAAATGTACCACGGCACCGCCGGTACCAGCTTCAATTATTCCCTCGGACTTAATTGCCAGCCTCGAAAGAGACGGGAAAATCTGCGTGGAAACGCGATCGTGGCGCAGTTATATAGATAGTATCGCGACGGAAAGGAACGATTTTCCAGGTTTCTCGGTGATTTGCTCCACGTGTCGAACGATACCTTGCAAAAGATGTACGTGAGGTACCCGCGGCTGTATCTTCGCCTCGTTTAATCTTTATTATTGTAAACACGCAAATTGTCTACGCTTAAACGCACGACTTCCTCTATCTCTTTCTCTCAATTTTCACAAATGGTCACGCAATCGAGATGATCCTCGGGAAACGGTATTTAAAACCTCTTCTTGTACCTGCAACTCCTTCGACAAACACGCTGTAAATAATATTTGGGGCAGATCGTGCTCGCACGGCTAGTCAAACACCCTTATCACTCTTGACGCTGTATAAACCGACGGCATTCTCTGGTAACCAGGCTACGCCGCCGCGCGGTTTCAAGAATCTTTTCCCTCAGTGTTTTCAGCCTTCGATGCATCATCGTCGCAATTCTTTTCGATGAACCGATCTTTCAGAGCATCGGTAATATTCAAGTGTCTCGAGTTGGGGTCGAATGAAACTATTAACTTTTATAATTAAGAATAAATTTATCGAAGATTTAAGTTTAAAGTAATTTTTTTTCTGGTTTATGTTAACTTTGTACATTAGTACTTGAACTCTATTGTAAGAGTTTGGTTTTAACAGTTATTTTATATTTGATTAATAAAAGTTCCGGAGGATCATATAATTTAAGGATATATGTTAGGAATATTTTTTAATTAGTATTATTTAAGGAATTGGGAGCAGGATAATTATAGAAGAGAAAGCACACCGTGATTTTTATATAATTATTTTCAGCGATCGGTTTCAGTTAAGATTTCAGCTTCAAATCTATCTACTCCACAACATTTTCAGAAGATCTGCTTGTCACAACTGTAACTTTTTCAGAGCAGGATAAGTGTTCTTCTTTAACCCTTCATTGACTCTCTGGGTGTGAGCCACCCATAAGCTGATTTTGACGCTCTGAACCTTGTAAATGCAAAATAAATACCTTTTTTTTCAAAACCGACTTACAAACTATTTTTTCACTCAAAATATTATATCCGAACATCAACTCTGTAGATTTTTAGCTTCTAATGTTAAAATTTGTAAAAGTTACAATTTTTTAAAGATTTTCTTTGCTTTTTTCGACATGTGGTAATCTAGAATTATTTTACAAAAGCCGCGATAAAATTTCAATCAAAAAATTATTAGAATACATTCTAGAAACCTTGAAAATGACCCAGGATTTTTTTTCATAATAATTGGATTCTTTGAATGAGAATGGCACTCGTTCAAAAATTGCTCTCGGTGTGAGCCACCCAGGGGTGTCAAAGTTGATCGAAAAAAGAGGTGTGTCAACGAAGGGTTAACTAGAACTTTTTTCTACTTTAAAGAAAATAAAAGTTTTTTATTTACAGGAAAATTTATGGAATAAAAGTATCGATTAATATTAATTTACTGAGTTAATATTGCATTTTATGACAGATTTCTCGGCGCAGAAAAGTTAATAAATTACTAGAATTAATTGAAAATTTTAACAGTTTCATTCGACCCGTGGTCCCGAGTGACAGGTAGATGAAGCTTTCTCCTCGTTTCTGAGTCGCCAATCTGTATCGAATTACAGAAAGTCAAACTTTTCGCGAGCGCGCAGGTTTATTCGCTGAAACCGGGCAAGAAGTTCGCGATATCACCGGCGATAAGATCGGTGCCGACGGCAGCCGCTTTAATAACGCCTCGGGCTCACTCAACACTCGGCGTTTTTAATACAGCGAGACTTGAATTCAATTGGAGTCGATTACGTAAAGGAAACTACGAACTTACGTCCAGGAACTCGGCTCCAAAATTGACCATCTTCGTTGACAAGTGTTTTTACGACCACCTGCTCCCAAATCGAAGCCACCAAAACGAGGGAAGGGCTTTAAGCATCAGAAATTCACTATTCATCGCGAAATAGAAGAAACTCGTTCGCCATGGTCAGGCGTTTGGGAAGCTTTTCGACTCGGAGACGCCCGAGGCGCGATCGGAACGAGAATATCCTCATCCTGAGAATGTGCTAATGTATTGTGACGTCAGCGCGCAATATATCGTGCAACGAGCGTCATTAGCATAAGCATGTGACCAGGGGCGAGCGTGCCACGTGCTCGCGTTAAACTTCCGCTCGCGGTGTTTCCGCGAGTCCGTCGATCTCGATGGGCGGTCAGTCCAGAAGAGGAGAGACGAGGGTACGCGCGGCCACCGGAGCGGTTTAAATATTATCGAGAATTCCCGTGGGTAATCCGAGCAATTAAACCGCGTTCGACGAGACGCGAGCGCTGGACAAATATTTGCGAGCCGCTGCGATTTTCGTCGTAATTAATGGACGCAATAAAGCGATGGGTCCGCGGACGATAACTGTCGTTATCTTAATTAAACGTGACGAGCGTACAATTGGACCGGAGTCGTGGTTGAATCAGATAAAACAACCCCCGCGATTCGTCGCGGCGGGGAAATAATTTCACTGAAGAAAGGTGCGGAAATGTTCGAGGGTCGAGGAGGAAACTGATAAGGTTTGTGGTTTCAGGGGTGAAAAGAGTGTGCTCCCGACATGCGCTGGACGAGGAAGGTATGATGAGGTTCTCGTGTTTCCCGAGGCCAAGCATCCTGGGTCAGAGGGGCAGCATCAATCTCGCCCCTCTGCCAGGTAACGACGAAACGAGAAGCATTCCCGGTATAGGCATAGTAAGCGATCATTTTCGAGACTGCGCAGGGTTTGTGGGAGTGGGACACTGGGGAAATTGTCTCTGTATGATTGCTTGCAGAACGGAAGTACAAAGAGCCCCGTGGTAACGAGCTACAAGCAGCCTGGGGAACCGGACCTTACTCACGGCGTGGTGAGTGATTCGAGTTTAAAGGGGCGCAGGTTTTATTAACCTCTCGTGGTCACAGGGACTTGTTATCAGAAATTGGTCACATGGGGTTCGCTGCACCCTAGTGTCATTTTTGTATTTTTGAATCTTTCAAATTTTGTGTGATAATTGGGGTGCGACACACCCCGGGTGACTACGAAGGGTTAATGCTAAGAAATGGTTAATTATACAATTCTGTGTTTTATAGATACGACCGTTACCTGGCGCAGCGGTTACGAACGGAACTGGCCCACCCCTGATCTCCAGTGGAAAAGGCAAGGCGCCACCTCCTCCCAAGCAGAACAACAACCACCTTCCAACTCACCAGGAAACCGAGCAGGAAGACGCGAGAACGTCCGATGGCTCTGACCAGCTCACGAAGAACCCCAGGGGTGGCGTCATCGGCAGGACCCCGACGCCGCCCTCCGCGCCCACCCCCGTCTATGAGAAGGACGCCAAGTAATACCTGAAAAAGAGAGATATTAGTTAATGTCGGGTTTGAATGTCTAATGGATTTCCTTTGCCTGTAGGAGTATCAAGCAAATTAAAAGAGCCATTCTGGAGAATGAGTTCCTGGGCAACCTCGAGGAGAACCAGGTGGAGGCTGTGGTATCCGCCATGTACCCTAAACAGATACCACCGAGCACCTTGGTGATTCGAGAAGGCGATATAGGTAAAGGGCGCGTACTATCCTTCGATATTAACCCTTCATGGTCACACGGGGTGTATTGTACCCCACGAGCAATTTTCAATTTGAAATGTCGCACCTTTATGTCTTCCAAAGGGGATTTATCGCAAAAAGAAAATAAAAAAAAATTAAAAATCGGGTTTTTCTCACAACCATGGAAAATCCCTCATTTTCAACTACAAATTTTATGATATAAAAATTTAAATTTCTAAGAAAAGACTATTAGAGCATGATTGTATAAGTATTACGAATGTACAATTATCACTAAAAAGTTAAAAGATTAAAAAATACGAAAATGGTAAATCAAGAAATGACGCTGGGGTACAGTGAACCCCGTGTGACCAATTTGTGATTATAAGAAGGTGTGACCACGAAGGGTTAAGTAATTAATAGTTTTTAAAACTTAAAAGCAAATTTTTAAAAATAGACCGAACCAGTGCGCTGATAACATTTACTTTTAAGTTTTAAAAATTCTTTACTGTCGAAATTCTAATTTTTTTAGTAATTAACAGTGTTGAAGGGGTGCTGAGCTTCTGATTTTAATGCAGGGTCGCACCTTTACGTCTCGGCGGAGGGCGAGTTCGATATCTATCAGGGTAACAAATTCCAAAGGAGCTTCGGCCCCGGTGTCGCCTTCGGGGAGATTGCACTGCTGTACAACTCGAAGAGACTTCGATCCATCAGCGGTAAATCGAGTTTCCTTTATCCGTGGTTTGTTTATAATTTGTATCGACGACTAATTCAATGGTATCTGACTTGGAACTTTCAGTGAAGAAGGGCGGGAAAGTATGGGTGCTCGACAGATCCGTGTTCCTCACCGTGATGATGAGGACAGCCCAGGAGAGGGTGGAGGGGAACGTCAGGTTCCTCAGACAAGTTTCCGTTCTCCAGAAGCTACCAGAGCCGAAGGATCACTTGCTAGCAAAGATTTCTGACCTCATACGAGTGGCAAGTATTTCTTTCGCAACCTCTTCCTTTCTCCAATATCAAATTAAAAGAGAATGTATCAGAGAAAATATGTGTCCCTTCTAGGAGTTCTTCCCCGCCGGGGCTAAAATAGTTCGACAAGGCGAGAAGGGTGAAAAGTTTTACATAATCAGCGGGGGGAACGTGAGGATCACGAAGAACCTTGGATCTGGGGAGGAAGAGGAAATGGTGGTCCTTGTGAAAGGTCAATACTTCGGGGAGAAGGCCCTGTACGACGACGAGGGTGAAAACCGCCGACACGCCAATGCCATTGCACTAGCGCCCGGCGTCGAATGTTTAACCCTGGATCGATCGTAAGCTTCTAATATTTATCAATCCCCTTACGCGATAGACACACGACGTAACGTCTGTTGAATTTCATCCAAGATCCTTCCTGAATTACTTGGGCGGCCTCGACGAGATACGGAACAAGGACTGGCTAGCGGAGTACGAGAAGCAGAAACGATCACTGACCCCGAAGAAGTGGACCAACGAGTACTCGAACGTCACGTTGGCTGACTTGGAGACCAGGGGCACCTTGGGGGTTGGAGGGTTCGGGCGCGTCGAGCTGGTCACATTGAAATCGGACACCGAGAAGAGCTTCGCGCTGAAGAAGCTGAAGAAGAAGGTGATGGTCGAGCAGCAGCAGCAGGAGCACGTGATGAACGAGAAGTACATCATGGAAGCCTGCGACTCTCCATTCATATGCAAGTCAGTGTCTCGCGTACGAGTGGTCCTTGGAAGGAGCTTCCTCTTCACTTATGGCTCCTCGTACTATTGCAATTTAGACTCTATCAGACGTACAAGGACTCCAAGTTCGTGTACTTCCTGATGGAGGTCTGCCTCGGCGGGGACGTTTGGACCACGCTTCAGAGAAGGCGATACTTCGACGATGTCACTGCGCAATTCATGGTCGGATGCGTGGTGGAGGCTCTGGACCACCTTCACTCTTTGAACATCGTCTATCGAGACTTGAAGCCGGAGAACCTCATGCTCGACACTCGTGGATACTTGAAACTGGTGAGCTGGGCTACCGGAGTTCGGAAGAAATTGATGAGACTTACGGTGGCGGACGAAAGAATGTTTACAACTCTTAAAATCGTATAACTTTTTTAGAATTGGTCCAAACGATATGAGTTTGTTTTTAGAAGCTAGAGGGATTAGTTTGCTAAGTGACGTGTTTCGTCGTTTTGAAAAAAATGCAATTGGTCGGAATAGCAAAAAAATAAATAGTAAAGGTAGGTTTTTAAACTTCTTTGGGGGCCCGTAATGAAAATTCAAAAAACCCGTTTGTAGATTGAAGTAAGTTGTATACATGCCTAAAATTTCATGAAAATCGGTTAATGTTGCTCTACTAAGCTAAAATCGCTGATTTTGGGAATTTTGCGATTTTCGACCTAATTCTGCGATCTTTAAGCGTTTGTAGCTCAGAACAACGTTAACCGATTTTGATGAAATTTTAGGTATGTATACAACTTACTTCAATCTACAAACTAGTTTTTTAAATTTTCATTACAGACTCACAAAAAAGTTTAAAAAACGACCTTTACTATTTTTTTTGCTATTCCAACCAATTGCATTTTTTCAAAACGACGAAACACGTCACTCAGCAAACTAATCCTTCTACCTTCTAAAAAAAACTCATCTCGTTTGGATCAATTAAAAAAAAGTTATGCGATTTTAAAAGTTGTAAACTTTCTTTCGTCCGCCACTGTATCTTTGCTTCATCGATTGACAAATACGATATTCTTCCAGGTCGACTTTGGCTTTAGCAAGAACATCGGGCCCGCCAAGACGTGGACCTTCGCGGGAACGCCAGAATACGTGGCGCCAGAGATTATATTGAACAAGGGACACGACAGGCAAGTGACTTCAATAAGATCACTCACAGCGTTTAGAAATCTTCCTAACATCACTCACAGCGTTTAGAACTCAACTGCTTAGGTGTATACCATCTCCGTAGTACATACTTTTAGCACTGAGTCATCGTTATATTGCAGACTGTTTACTTGTTTATGTTTGTATAATTGTTACTTCATTGCTAGAGTTTATTTCTATATTATATATTATTTTATTTATTTTTATCTTTTCTGTTACTAGTTTTCTATGTTTCTTTTTCTGCTATATTGTAATTTATCTCTGTATTCGAAAGGGTTCCCCCGTTATTAATAATAATAATAATAATAATAATAATAAACAAGCTCTAGATTACCGTCGAACTTGTGGAAGAAAGAACGTCCCCTAATCTAACGATTTATCAATCTACATTAAAGGGCTGTGGACTATTGGGCCCTGGGGATCCTGACTCACGAGCTCCTAGTTGGCAAGCCTCCTTTCCGAGGCGCTGACCACATGACTACTTACAACAAGATCCTGAAGGGCGTCGAAGTGGTTGGTATACCGAGTATCGTTAGCAAAAACGCGAGCAATCTCATTAAGAAGCTGCTTCGTCTGAGTCCCTCGGAACGTCTCGGGTACCAGAGGAACGGTATTCAGGATATTCGAGACCACAAGTGAGTCTTTCGCAAATACAACCGTCTACATTTCCTCCCAAGTAAATACCAAATATTCTAACAAAATTCTATACATTCAGGTGGTTCTCTAGTTTCAACTGGCAAGCCCTGCAGAGACTATCTCTGCCAGCACCGATCGTTCCAACCGTAAGCCTCATTTCTATCCAGTAATTAAAGAAAACTGATCTCTAGTTCTTCTGGTAAAGCACCCACTGACGATTGGTACACTCTTGTTGGATGTTCCGCAGGTGAGGAGTCAATTGGACACAAGGAATTTCGAGAGGTACCCGCCGGATCGCAATATTCCACCGGACGAGTTCTCTGGATGGGATGACAAATTCTGAGGAACATTTCTCGCTAACTACGTGTCTACGTGCCTTTGAACGATGACAATAGCGATCCGCGGACGTTAATAAAGACGGTCATCGTTCAGACAACAGCTTGCTGATAATGGGATTATTGCTATCTCCGAACAGATTTATGTATTGGTAGTTCTCTATTTAAACTCTTCATAGGCGAAACAATGCAGTGTGCTAATTGACCTAGCTTGTAACGATTAGATTGTAATTAACCATTCGTATGCTGACATTTGTAGAACGGAATGATACTCCACGATCGATCACAGCGATAATTATAACCATTGCGACTACGAATTCATAATAAATTTATACCTACGAACTCCACTAACTTGTTTCCTTTATTTCGTACTTCCATGGATATCTTTTGCAAATGAAACGCGATTTTCCAATCGTGGAAAATCGCTCTTCTTGAACTAGAAATTTCATCGTATCAGAATTTATATTTCTAAAAAATGGCTATTAGAGCATAATTGTATGAGTATTACGGAAATAGTAATTAAAAAATGGTGCTGGGGTGCAGTGAACCCCATGAGACCAATTTGTTAAAATCACCTCTGCTCTTCTATTATTTCATTTACGGATGATTTGCTAATCGCCATCCGCAAAAAAAGCTGTTACATTCTCACAGGCCGTCGACGCTATCGTACTTATCACACGCATCCGCTAAGCCCGTTTACTCATAGACAGGCATTGCAATTCATAAAAGATAAGGCCGATAGGCTCTATCGATGCTATTAGATCGCAGTCGTTTGACAATATTCTGCGTGCTAATTACGCGAAAGAAAGATCTACAGATTTCAATAATCAGTGCAGTGGAAGATACAGTGTTATATTAATTTTTCTCTCGTTCAGCTCTCGTTTATTAAACCTACTGAATTGTCCTCGAAGACTTCACTAAATTAGAATTTCGACCTTCGATTAAAGATCCTCATCTTGCGACAAGGCCAGTTCACGATGCATTACATGTGCTTTAGAAAGGTGTTTCGAGCCAACATCCACTTATTCGGTCCTTCTCGACGCGACAGCGACGAATATTACAGAGAATTGGCCCATCAGAGGAAACGCGGGGTGGTCGGTGATGTGAACGTGTCCGCGGACACTCCAATCACCGTCTTCAAGAAGGACGAGAAGTAGAAGGCCTAAAATCTCTAAATTAGATGCTACATTTCTTCAAAAGTGCAGAGAATTCACTTTCGTCGTGAATTGCAGGACAAAGGAGCTGATCAGGAACGCGATACTGAAGAATAAGTTCCTGGGGGACCTGGACGTGTCGAGAATAGAGAACCTAGTGTCGGTGATGTACCCCAAACACGTGAAAGCGAACACGCGAATCATTCACCAGGACGAAATTGGTGAGTAATCGCACGATTCAAGCATCGTGTTGCTCATTATCAATCGGTTATGATTATTCTATTTCTAGGCTCCCACTTGTACGTCTCTGAGGAAGGCACGTTCGAAATCTACGTGGGGAGCACGTACCATGGGAGCTTCGGGCCTGGTGTCGCTTTTGGGGAGCTAGCTCTGTTATATAACACGAAGAGACTGTGCTCCATCGATGGTACTTACAGTCTAATCCTCGAAACTAACAAGGGAATTTAGGCAACCCAAGAATTCAGAAAATTATGCATGGGAGTAGTTCATCCCCAAGACAAACTTACTTCTCATTGGTGAAGTTGCATAACTGCAAAATTGCGTGAAAATAATTCTAGAAAAATCCATACTTTTCAAGTTACATATAAAGTATCATATAAAAAAAGATGCAACTTTTATTGAAACTTCTTTTCAATATCTCTCATCGTTCTTAAGATATTCCACGAAAAAGAAAATTCTGCATTTTCTTTTTTAAGAAATAAACAAAAAATAGATTTTCGCAGAAAGTTGCATAATTTTCTGAATTCTCGGGTTGCCTAATTTCCCTGTAAGTTGCACTTGCTAGTTGGAGTATTTTTATAGTTAAAACTCCTCTGAGAAACTTATTCATTTTCCAGCCAATACCAATGGAAAAGTCTGGGTACTGGATAGACAGGTCTTCCAGACGATAATGGTGAAGAGCACCGAGGAGTCCGTACAGCACAATCTCCAACTGCTTCGAAAGATCGAGGTATTCAAGGGTCTCGCCGAGGAAGTTCTCGTGAAGATTTGCGACCTGATAGCAGTGGTACGTAAGAGGTGATCTAGATTGCGATGATCCCAAAAGGAGCATGGGACTTCTGTGTTGCTTCAGGAATTTTATCCCGCTAACTCGTATGTGATACGAGAGGGGGATCAAGGGAGCAAGTTCTACATCATCAGCGGAGGCAGCGCGCAGGTGACGAAGAATAGATCGTACGGGGCGGAACAGGAGCTGATGATCCTGGACAAGGGTGATTATTTCGGGGAGAAAGCACTTTACGACGCTGGGGAAACTCGCCGGGCGAACGTGATCGCGATGCCTCCTGGGACGGAGTGTTATACCATTGAAAGATCGTAAATTGAAAATGAGAAATTCGTATGAACACCTTCTACGCTGGATTATCTATCGAATTTGTTTAAAGCTTTAAAGTGACCATTTGTGTCCCATAATAGAGCGTTTCTGGATTATCTTGGCGGGCTGGAGTCGATCAGGAACAGAAACTGGCTGGAGTACCAAAACGCGAAAGAGACTGGGGATTGGGAGCCCGCGTTTCAGAATTTGTCTCTGTCTGATATGGAAGTCGAGGCGACGATTGGGGTGGGTGGCTACGGCAGGGTGGAGCTGGTGATGGTGAAGTCAATGCCCAACGTCAGTTTTGCTCGAAAGAAAATGAAGAAACGCCATATCACGCAGGGTGGCTTCCAGAAGCTTGTATACAGCGAGAAGAATAACTTGAAACTGTGCAATTCGCCCTTCATCTGTAGGTAAGTAAGGGGTGGGAGAGGAGAAGCTTTATTTAGAAGGGAGACCAACTTCTACCCTCTTCGAAAATAAGGGAGGAGACTGTGCACCAGGTGTATTCGAGTTTAAAATCAAACTCCGTGAAATCTTCCAGGCTATATAGAACCTTCAGAGACAAACGGTATCTCTATCTTCTAATGGAAGTGTGTCTTGGGGGAGACTTGAGGACACATTTGAACAGAAATGGAAGATTCGAGAACGCGGAGACGCGATTCATCGTCGCCTGCATTGTGGAGGGTCTGCACCATCTTCACTCCCTGGGCATCATTTACAGGGACTTGAAGCCGGAGAATGTCGTGATCGACAGCAAAGGCTACGCAAAACTAGCAAGTTCCTCGACTAAAAGATTAACTACTTCAATCGCCTTCGCTAACTCGGAAATTCTTTTTACAGACCGATTTTGGGTCCAGCAAGAAGATAGGGCCTCACAAGACGAAAACTTTCATGGGAACGCCTGAATATTTAGCTCCTGAAATTATTCAAAGCAAAGGGTACAACCAGTACGTGTGTCCCTATTGATTCTATAATACTTCCAATCGAGAATCGAATTAAAATAATTATTTTCTAATTGCCGAAGGGCTGTCGATTATTGGGCATTGGGGATCCTCACGTACGAACTACTTCTGAATCGAACACCCTTTCAGGATGTTAACGACATGGAGATGTACAATAGAATTCTTGAAGGGTTCAAGGATACACTTTTACCGTCAGCCGTGAAGAGCGCAGCCAAGCATTTCATTAAATCTCTGTTGCAAGAGGATTCTATTAAAAGGATTGGCTTTCTACGAAACGGCGTGGCCGATATTCGAAATCACAGGTACTATTTTATTGGTATACTTGGTATGTTTGTTATGATTACAGTAATTCCTCGTTATTGAATTCGTTGCAGGTGGTTTCAGAACTTCAATTGGCAAGAATTGCAGAACGAAACGATGCACTCTCCTATTGTACCCATGGTAATTGAATATCTACTTCACGTATCGTTAAGACAGATTTCTTAATTGAATCGATTATTCGCAGGTAAAAGATTATCTCGATCGAAGAAACTTCGATAGGTGCCCGCCTGATTACCAGGCGGCGCCAGTTGATTACGCTGACTGGGATGCGAATTTTTAAACTAACTCATTGCTATTAATAAATTAATAATTAGCCTGCTATAGATATACGAAATCTTGTACATATATGCATCGCCCTCTCGCCTCCTGTACTCTTAACTCTACTTTACATCGCTAATTATATACTTATAAGTCTAAATAATGTATTATGAAACTGATTAAATATGATTGAAAAGTAATTTATAAACTAAATTTATAAACTCGATTTTGTAGTAAACTATGGGTAGTGATGGGACTGATACCGTATCGATACACATCGATACCCTTCTACAAATTTCAATCTGGTATTGATACATATCAAAGTCAAAGGTATCAAAAGGAATCGATGCTTCTTTGATACTTACATATCACAATATATCGATACCTATTTGATACCTATACAAAAATATCGATACCTACTTGATACTTACATATCACAATATATCGATACCTGCAATATCTTTACCTCACGTTGAAGTGTAATGGCTGATTTCTTCATCTTCAGTAATCTTCCGGTCAGTGAACGACCAATTGGCGTAGAGCATTTAAATGTTCTAAACCAATAGGATCCTATCATTTGGCAGTTATGTGAAATATAACTTTAACTGGAAGATTACTGAAGGTGAAGAAATCGGCCGTAAATATTAAATGTTTACCAAATGACTGCATGTGGGGCAAAACGGAAAACCTATTTAACCCAGTTCCACCAATCCAATTGTCTTGAAACTTTGTAGACGTGCGCAGATAATATAAAATTATGAAAAAAAAACGTGAGGGGAGATAGAATTACCCTGTCATCAATAATTTTTATTAATACATGATGTAATATGTACATATACATTATTCCTTAAGAATTAAGAAATAATATTTTGTTGACTTTGTTATCTTTTAAACGATTTCTTTTTTTACTTAGTAACTCTTTATTATATATATAATATATAAATAACATTGTATAATGCACCAATTTTTACGCATTAAGGAATAATGTATGTATACATAATACATAATGTATTAATAAAAATTCAATTATATACGTAGATCACGATACTGATTCCAACTCCTACTTCATTAGTTATATTATCAAATCATGAGTGGTAATAAATACTATTTTCGTGAAGTAGTAAATTGCAAATCGAAACCGCTACTTTCGTATCCAATAGATATCATAACAGGTTTGCCATCTGAACACAGAATTATCAAATAAATAACGATAACTTCATACAGTATCAGACAAGTATTGATAATTTCGAAAGTATCAAATAAGTATCGATAATTCCGTAAAGTATCAAACCGGTTTTGATTCGGTATAGTATTGATATGGTATCGGTTGAAGAAGAATCGGTATCGACGATTGATACCAAGTACGTAACATTTCGATGCGTATCGATATTTCCTATTGAGTACTTTGGTATCGAATTGATTGAATATCATCAATAGTATTGGTATCAGTCCCATCACTAACTATGGGCCTGCGACTATAATCGACTGACAATGAGTTGCAAGAAATCTTCGAGCTGCTTTTAGTCGCCAGTGACTCAGTGGTATTGGAAGTTATCTCTTCGATACACAGACTACACAATAACTCGACGAAACTAATGACCCCCTACAGTGGCGGATTTAACAGGGTGGCCGATGAGCAGTTGCCACCAGTGGCGGATCCAGGAGCCTTTCTTGGGGGGGGGGGGGGGGGGGCGCGAAACGAAACGTGTAAAAGTACATACCTACATTTTGTAATTTTCTTTTACGAGATTTAAAATTTGCTTGTAATTTATATTTTAATATATCTATCTGATACTATAGCCTGAATAATTAAATACGCATTAATTATTTATACATCACAAGAAATCAGAATAATTGCAGTACTTACCTGTTATTGAATAATTTATTATCGCCCCCCTCTGGATCCGCCACTGGTTGCCACCTGGGCCCCTGCACAGAAGTCCCCCTAGGGCCCAATGTTTAAAAAAATTATGATTATATTCAAAGCATAT
The DNA here is from genome assembly GCA_929113495.1 of Andrena minutula. Taxonomy (NCBI): domain Eukaryota; kingdom Metazoa; phylum Arthropoda; class Insecta; order Hymenoptera; family Andrenidae; genus Andrena; species Andrena minutula. The sequence goes on along the minus strand of OV815996.1, from coordinate 38,617,100 downwards.
TTTTTTTCTGTATTATTACACTGAGCCCGTTTTTAGTAAACTACCGCTTTATTTCCCCTAAAAATTGGCCCCTACTCAGAAGACACCCCTAGAGCCCTGTCTTAAAATAAACATATGATTTTATCCAAGCACTATATTCTTTTTCTATACTTTTCTGTACACTTAACCCCTTTTAGTAAACTACCTGTTAATTTTCCCGGAAAAATGGGCCCCTCAGAACGTTTGCCACCTGGTACTTTGTTCTTAAATCCACCACTGACTCCCAACTACTTTTTTACGTTCGTCAAGTACAGCAGGACTAAACGCGCGAAGGAGAGGGAAAGGATCGCACTCGGTCGAGTATAATCCTCCGGCGTCGTCTTTACCGACGAGTATCGATAATATCGCGACATCCTTCGAACGATCATTATTATAAGATCCAAATAAACTCTCTATATTTTAATAACTTCACGTACAAGTTTCTTTTAACTGCTTCTTAAAAATTTTACATAATATAATAACCTCGCCTTGCCTCGGGGATCCAAAAGACACAGTTACTTAAATTATTAACAACTTTAAGAGTGAACCACCATGTATTTGTAATTGCATTCATTTAACAATGACATTTGTGCGTGGATGTGCAATGTCAAGCGTGAAAAGCTCGAGCGTGTCGTAGAGAGAGTAGAGTTTTAAGTGGGAGGACTAGATTATCCGTTGGAATGAATGGAATATATTCACGAAGGCCTCCAGCGAGAATAGAATTGCATCGAAATGGTGAGTACGATTTTGTCAGTTAAGTCAGGTGTTTGTAGTTTATGCGGCTATTAAAAGTTCCGTTCCGCCGGCACCTTTGAAGTATCGAAATTTCAACTTGTTGGGCATTGCGCAAAGAACGCCGACAACTTCAGGTGGCGCACGCTTGCTGCACTTCTGTGCAAATAACCTTGTTACACCATCGTACGAATGGTGAATTTATATAAATCTGTCGAGCGAATAAATCACAGCGCGGCAGAGCGGACCTCGTAGACATGCTCTCGCGCGAGTAACTTAATTAGTAGAACTTCCACGTACGTAGTTTCATTCGGAGTAAATGAAAACAAGGCACGATAGTACACTGTACTGAATTACAGTGCGAGAGGGGAACGCGTACGTTCTGTATTTCTTGACAATAATGTTTCCGAAAGAACGTGAATGGTGAAATGTGAATGACATGATAATTTCTGATGTGTTTACACGCATTGATAAATACCGCTTGGTTATCAGTGGTGACAGGACCTAACTTAACATGAGGTGAAACTAGGTCCACAAAGGTTCTGCTTGATATTGCCCGTTGGTGTTCAGTAAAGGAAACGGTACACTATGGAGACCCACGACAATGAGCAATACGTTACTTTTCCTCTCTCCGGGGTGCACGACGGTATACAAGATAATATTATATCCCACGAGGAGATCTGTGAGCCCGTCGACGAGTGCGTCCTTCAAGAAGGGCTCACGGAAGTGTCGGTAACCGATGTCAATTCTGGTATCACGGAGACGCAGGTCGCGGTCGAAATCTTAGCGGAGCATTCCGACGACGAGGACGAGAATCGTGTGGTGTATCCTATATATATTAAGCAAGAGGAGCAACAGCAATACACCTCCGGGGACGATGAGTCTATGGCTGTCGAGGCTCTCAGACAACTCGGCGGGATGTATCCTTGCTTCGAAGATAAGAAAATATCTTGTCCTAATTGCGCGAATCTTTTCACGCAGGCCGAACTGACCAAGCACCATCCTACCTGCACCGTTGCTAAGTTGTCGTGCATGACCTGCGGGGAAAGATTCGAGAGGAAAATGGATTTGAACAATCATATGGTTTGCCATCAAGTAGATCGTCCGCACGCCTGTAGAACTTGCGGGAATTTGTTCCGTTCGAGGAGCAGCTTGCGGTGCCACATGCTACAAGTACATCAAGTGGAAAGACCTCACAAGTGCACTATATGCGGGGCGGATTTTCAGAGGCCTTCTAGTTTATCTAATCATATGAAAATTCACACGTACGTTGCTGGACGTGCCATCATGCAGTCACAGGGTAATAATATATCGCAATCCGAGGAGACGTTCAGAAAATGGCCAGACGATCTGCCTGAGTCGCAGAACAATCAAGTGCCATCATCGTCTGTGCAAACTATACAGAATTACGATGCTGTTCAGTGGACGGTTCCCTCCTATAACTTCCAAAACGAACAGTCGACGGTTAATACGATATCTAATCCCCAAGAAAAGATGGACACCCTGCATGAATTTACAGTAATGCCGAATGGGGAAGTGACGCAGTTCGAATATACACAACAGAATAGTATAAATAATCAAGTCAATCAGCAATACAATCTCTCGTTGAACACTTTTAATAATACAGAAGCGATGGTAAAAGTGGAAACTTTATCGTATAATAATGAGAATAGAAGGAATTATGTAGAAATCGAAACGAATGGTACAAAGCAACACACTTGTAGACACTGCGGAATTAGCTTTTCTCGGGCGACGGCCCTGGTCTCCCACGAAAAGATCCATGCCTCCAAGAATTGGAATATGCCGATCGAATGCGAGTACTGCGACAAACAGTTCCAAGACAGTAATCACCTGGCTACTCATCAAACGACTTGTGCGAAGAAAATGATGCAAAATAATATCGAGCAGGGTACGCCTAATAATAAGTGGGGTAAACACGCCTGTTCGGAATGTGGTAAAAAGTTTACGACGAAGCAAAAGATGTTCAGACACCAGTGGATTCATAGAAAGAAGACGCATTCTTGCGAGGTGTGTGGATCTCAATTCGAGAAGCAACACCAATTGGACGAGCACAGGCTGTCGGCACACCCTGGTGACTCTCCGTTCACTTGTACAGAATGTGGCAAAAGTTTTGTATCCCGTCAGGGGCTCTGGGAGCATGGTAGAACTCACGCGGGCAGCCCTGCTCATTTTCACTGCGACACTTGTTCGAAAACATTTTCATCTAGGCAGGGATATTTAATACACCATCGTACTCACACTGGGGAAAGACCGTACGGCTGTAAATTTTGCTGGAAAGCATTTAGAGACGGCGGAACGTTAAGGAAACACGAGCGTATTCACACCGGAGAAAGACCGCATGTTTGCCCGCTGTGTTCAAGAGCATTTAATCAAAAGGTTGTTCTACGAGAACACGTCCGATGGGTTCACGCGGCAGGGAAAAACGAAACCGAAGCGACCGGACCTCCCTTCGCCTGTCCCATATGCGGCGCCCTGAATCAAGATCGCGACGAGCTATGCGCACACATTGTTAAGCATTCTGACCTGATGATAGCAGAAGCAAAAGCCAAAACTACTAACAATCCACCGAAACCCAAGCCAGTTAAGAAGAAATCAAAATCGTCTCCGAGCACTACGCTACAAGGGAAACAGGCAGCTGAGAATCATATGATTTCGAAAACGGAGGAGACTGAGGCGCTTTTGTCTATCACGGAGCCGGAGAAATCGGAGGACCAGCAGATTTTAAATAACAAACAGAATAGTACCTTCCTTGTAGTCACGACGGAGAAGCGCAATGCGGATTACATCACGATATCAGAACTGAAGCCTGATAATGTACAATTAATAATCAATGAGAAACAAGACGAGAGCATGCATATTTCGCATACTAATCATAGTCGTAGAGAATCCTTGAGCATGATCGCTATGGACAAACAGAGCAATACGACTCGTATAGTTCCCGTCAAGCAAGGAGGAAGTGCATTTCACCCGGCAGCCAATCATAGTGAAATAACTACGATGCATTTAATACAGACTTCGAAACAAAACAATACTTTGCACTTAATATCAAAGCAGAATGAATCGCTGCCCGTTTTAGCATTACCAAATCCTCAGGGCCATGAGAATTTCTCCAGTCAGATCGCACAAATGGGTAATAGCGATCTGCCTATGGACATGGTAGCTCATCATTCGACTAGGCAAGATCAAAATGTGAAGGATCACAATGACATCGGTCAAGAATCTTTAATACAGGAAGGAGTAGCTCAAACAGCTGTAATACAAGTTGTACAATACCATCAAGCCGAGAGCGACGACGAAGAAGAATTGGTCTGTGGTATTTGTGGTGAAGATTTTAACGATAAAAATGTGTTAATGGAACACGTTAAAATTCATATATAATTATTGTTACTTTATTGCTATCCAAACTTGTGATATTCTCATGCTATTAATGTGACTATTTAGGGAATAATGAATTTTAACATTTCTCACATCGGAAGGAACAGAAACTCTAAATACAGCTATTTAATTATTGTTTCCATCAGTAGTACTAGAGCACCGGTTTTCTATGTGTCTTAAAAACGCACTGATATTAATGAATTGTCGATTATATTTATACATTTTTAATTGATCCCTTCTCAATTTATTAATTCCCTGGAGAGCTTTTGCACATTTAGGTCGTACACTATGCGTGTGGTAAAAATGATGTACGTGTATTGAAAATAAAATCGGATAGACGAAGATTTATACATATATTACGTGTAATGCACTGATGTTTATGTTGAATGAAAAAAAGGATAAAAACATATCGTAAAAAAGTAATCGGACAATCGAACGATTGTGTAGTTCTGCAGTTTTATATATATTCTTTGGTCTTTTGAATTTATGTATCGTTCTACGGTGCGTAAATAATCGAGCCAAATGGCACTTACAATGTAGAAGTATGAAGTGCAATATGAAAATAAAGTGCATTTTATTTTCTACATTTATCTTTTACTTTATATCACACTGAAACTTACTCTTCTTTAGCGCGTCGACAATTTCAACTCGAAAAGTATTAATTTAATTGGTGATAGTTGACTCTTTAAAATTTATATTAGCGCGCGCTTTTCCGGAACAAAGTTATAAAGTAGTCACGTGCTCTTGCCGGGATGAAATACAAGTGCGCGTTATTTTACAAAGTATACAATCGTGTTTTATAATTATATTTCATAGTTATCATACAAAGTGTCGAGTGATTTTGATAATTGCCCGATCGAATCTTGATAGACATCTACAAAAAGGTAAATACTGATTGCTAAAAAGACTATGAACGCGTAGTATACGTACACGTGACTGTAGTTCTCCCGAAAGCCCGGTAAACATATTTGTGTACCTGCAGACTTTTACATTACGCATTTATGATCGAAAATTACTTTGTTATTTAACAATTAATATTCCTCGTGAGTTGTATTTGAAACTTTAACCTATACTGCGCATTCTTAGCATCTTCCTCTACTTTACAGCGTCAGAATAAGAGAGCGTTCAGCCAATGTTTATGAAATCTTGCGTTTTTAAACTTAATTACAAAAGAACAGTCTATACAAACGTGTTATAGTTATTAAGAAAAGACTGTGATTGAAGTGTACTTCATTTAAGAAAAATACATTTCGAAACGAGGAAGTTTTAACCTCAATCGTGAAACACGTTGATACCCGTGCAAGTTGAAGAGGTTATGTTACCGCTGCTTCGTTTGAATAGACGAACAATTTGAAAATAGACGATACTACACTGAACTGAGAGAAGTTCCTCGAATTTTCGATCGAAATTCCATAAATATGCCTACGTGGAATCAAATTCAAGCCCAACTTCGAAATCCAAACAACCCGGTGGTATTTTTCGACGTATCTGTGGGTACGACAGAAATCGGCCGAATGATTTTCGAATTATTCGAGGATGTTTGCCCAAAGACGTCAGAGAACTTCCGACAGTTCTGCACTGGAGAATACAGAAAAGACGGTGTACCTTTGGGCTTCAAAGGTGCCATATTTCACAGAGTCATTAAAGACTTCATGATCCAAGGCGGTGATTTTGTGAACGGCGATGGTACTGGGGTCATAAGCATCTACGGCGGCGGAACCTTTCCCGATGAGAATTTCACATTGAAACACGACTCGCCAGGGCTGTTATCGATGGCCAACAGTGGCAAAGACACTAACGGCTGTCAATTCTTCATTACTTGCGCCAAGTGCAATTTCTTGGATGGCAAACACGTTGTGTTCGGAAGAGTCATAGACGGAGTTCTCGTCATGAGAAAAGTGGAGAACGTCCCTACAGGGCCAAACAATAAACCAAAAATTCCTGTGACGATATCTCAATGCGGACAGATGTAATAGCTATGTAACTGTAATTTATATTTTTATAAGTAACGTATATATGTAAAATACACCATAAATGCTGTACTATATTTTTCAAAGGTAGAAGCAATGTTTTTTAATACACATCCTTCGGCGAGGTATAATTACAAGCTAAGTCAATAGCTGATAGTAATTACTTACCTTGGGGCTGTCTATACTTTGCGCCGCCCCTAGCTATCTTATGATCTCTTATTAATTAATTGGCTATCAGGTCTTACTTATTACTATTTAATGTCTGCTATATACAGCTCTAGAAGTCAATCAATTATGTTTTCATTAGGGAGTTGATGGTTTTGATGGACCTTAAAAACTTCTTATACCATAAGAATGTAATTAAATGAGAAACGTTGTTTTACGAACTTCTATTTCATTACGTTAGATTTACATACGATATAAATATTTCACTTTAGTATCTATTGTGCTGGACAAAAATCCGAACGCGTTTGAGACGCCAATACGATGTCTGGATGTAAAACACCGAAATTTAACCGCGCGATCTAACGCTAGTATCGATTGACAAGATTCGAGCCGTAAATTTTTAGGTCATCCTTTGTCGTATCTAATTATTACAGCGATCTAGCCGGAAACTATCATACTCGTACATAGTTCGTTCATTAAATAATTCAACGTGTCTATCGATAACCTAAGAAACGATCGATGTACTTAACGGTGAGTCTTATCTTTACATAACTACGTATTAATTTTTAACATGCTCTGGATTGTTACACGAATCGATAAGTTGCTTACGCTAAGTACAATTATTCCCCTTGTCGGTTCCATTCGATACGAAACGAAAGAGTGGCTTTAGCGTTTCCGAAATACCCAAGCGGATAAACCTTCGCTACACGCTCGACGATCAGTTTCGTTAGCACATACTCTCTGACTTTGGTTGATTGCGGAATAAATACGAAAGTAAATTCCAAGTTGCACTTACGTTGCATAAAATCGTGCGCAGTGCGGCGAATTCTCCAAGCATGGCAATCTTCATCAAAAACGTTCAATAACAACCATTCGCAAAACGATAACCTATGCGAAATACGCGCGTCAAATGTCCATTACTAAACGTTCCCCGTTAAGGTGCGAGTCCACTACAAGATTTTACACGAGACTTTTCTATCGTGAGACAAACATCTCAGCAACAACTAGATGTAAATAATGGAAATAGTCTTGAGAGATAAGATTTTTGAAAATATATCAGGAAACTTGTCTCATAAGGGTTTAATTTCTTGAAGTTAATGACAAAATAATTATAAAAAGAATAAAATAATGAAATAATTGTCTCGTGAGATTAAAGCCTCACGCGAGGCACGATATTTTTGTCTCATCGTAGATTTGCACCTTTACGTTTTCAGAATCACCCGCAACACCTCCGCCTCTCGATACAATCCACCGTTACAAGTATCTTTCCCTAAAGAAACAGCTAGGTATAAATTCGCGTGTAGCCGTGATATTCCAATACAAGACCGTCTGGTATCGAGCGCCTTCTCTATATCACACAAATCACGAATCGTCCGGATATCGTCGTCGTCATCGGGATCGTCACGACCTGAAACAACATCACACCGATCAACGTCGTCGCAGCAGCTCACGGTAGCGACAGCAGCTCGTCCCTCTTCTTGGGCACCGTGAGCTGTGGCGCGGTCTACCTGCTGTTGCAGAACACGTCTTCCTCGATGGTTTCGACCTGCGAGTTGTCCTCGACGACCATGATAGGCGTGGCGCCGTCGTGGAGGCTCGACTTGGAGATGGACCGTTTGTAAACGTCCCTGGTGACGCTCCTGGTGAAGCTGAACTTGCGCACCAGCTTCTTGTCCAGCGCGGCGGGGCTCTTGGGTCCCTTCGCCCTGAACTCGTCCTCCGTGCCCTCGTAATGTGCGAGCATGACCTCGGTCGCGTGCTCCTCGATAACGTCCACCGCGTAATCGATGTCGTCGTCGGTGGCGTTCTCCTTTATCACGCAGAATCTCAGTATATACTTGCCCATCACCCTGGCGGGTATCATGTGAAGCCTGCCAGACGCGTTGATGTTCGCCAGCAGCTCCTGGTTAATCTCGTCGCTCTCTTTCAGCCTGAAGCAGACCAGACCCACCCTGACATCGTTCGTGATCTCGAACCTCTTGTCCTTCTTCATCAGCGTCTCGAACCGCCTGGCGAGCCTGATGTGATTCCTTATGTACTTCTGCAGCCCGGTGATCCCGTACGACCTCATCACGAACCACAGCTTCAGCGCCCTGAAGCGTCTGCTCAACGGTATCCCCCAGTGACGATAGTCGATCGACTCGCCGGACCTGGCGTGCTGCAGATATAGGGGATCGACGACGAGAGCCGACGTCAGTTTCACTCGGTCCCGCACCCAGAGGCAGGAGCAATCAAAGTTGACCAGCAGCCACTTATTGGGGTTTGTGTTGAACGAGTCCGCGTTCCCGATGCCCGCCATCAACGGCCTCATCTCCGGGCAAATGAACGCGTTGCCAGCGTAGGCGCCGTCCACGTGCAGCCAAATATTCGGGTAGAGTTTGCACACCGGGCCGATCTCGACGAGATTATCGAACGCGCAAGATCCCGTGGTGCCCAGGGTGGTCGAGACGAAGAACGGCACCAAGCCGTTCGCCACGTCCTCACGAATCGCCAATTCGAGCCGCTTGCCCCGAAGGGAGCCCTTCTCGTCTGGCTCCAGGACGCGAAGCTTCACCAGGCCGATCATCGCGGCCTTCTCCACGCACGAATGCGCTTCCGTGGAGCAGTAGGCCACCAGTCGTGGCAAGAAGGCCGAGTCCTCGGTGTTGGGGTCCTGCTCCTTCAGAGTCCTGATCGCTTGGGTGCGCGCCGCCAGCATGGTAACTAGAATACACTCGGACGCGGACCCTTGTATCACACCGCCGCCCTTCGAGGTCTTATGCTCGGACAGAAACTCCGGCGGAAGGTCGATCGCTTTGGCGTACCAGTCGAGGACGATCGTTTCCAATTCCGTGCAGGCTGGACTGGCCGCCCAGGAGAAGCCTATGCAACCGATCGCGTCGGACAGCATGTCCCCGAGTATCGACGGGAACGAGTTCCCCGCCGGGAAGTAGGCATGGAAGCGTGGATGCTGCCAGTGTGTGATCTGAAAAGCAAGAGTCTTTCAGTGATAGAGGCTCGGGTACAGAGGAAGAGGATTTGGGACGTTCCGCGGATCCGATTTCCGCGATCAAGCGTCTCCTCGTGAGGAAAGAAGAGAAGGTAGAGGGCAGAAAATAGTTGCGCGGCGACGGAGCTCGGTGGTTCACGGCCGAGACTACCTTTTTACTATTTTCTCGTATTCGCGAATATTATTAACATCGAAAGAGGTCGGAATCGATAATCGAGCCGGTGCTGACACTCACCCCGGGCATTATCTTGCCGTTCACGTCCCTCATTATCGCGTCCCATGGCTCCCCTTTCGCTGGCGCCTCTTTGGGCAGAAGGGGCCTCAGGTAGCCAGGGTCCACGTTCGCCGTCACCCTCTTGCCTTCGAGGGTGCGTAGGTACTCGCAGATGTACTCTATCATCTCCTTGCCACGCACTTGAAACTCATCGATGTTCATGATACCCGTCGGCCTGGAATGCACAATCGTTCAGGAAGAGCGTGTTAACGCGCGCGACCAAGCCCGCGTTCGATTGAGCACGTCCGTGGCGAGCGTGTACGTGATCGCGGCGATTTTCGGCGCCCTTTATCGTCGCAAGGAATTAAACGGACGTCAGTCGCGGGGAACGAGATGCTCGGGATGAAATACCTTCGGCCGTTCTGCCGCGCGAGACCGAAAACTGGCGACCGAGGGTGCTCTATATGTTTCGATTCTTTCACTCACTTCGCGCTGTTACCGAGCGTGAAAAGTGATCCACTTTGACGATACTCGGATTCCTAGATTGTGTAACCCCTCGCGCTGCGTTGGGAATTTATGTGCGCGGCGCCACTTCGCTTCGAAGAAAACGCGTAACAGGTTTGTCCCGCGCTTGAACAGAGACTGGTAGCACCTGCCAAAGCGCCGGTCAGTTTTATGCGCGCCTCCTCTTCGTACATCCCTGCTTCACGCAGATTAACCTGAGACGGAGCATCAGCGATCGTGAAAATTTCTAATCTGGCTCCCCACACTCTGGGACAGTTAGGCACTGGAGATTAGCGTGTTTATCGAACAATAATTGATGTTGGAAAAAGGAGCGCTTACACCCCCGCTTGGGGGTAAGTTTGCAAAGTTTCGCGAGGACTTAGAGGGGATCGATTTCTTTTAAATTCCAGTGCCTACGTTTCATTTAATTTCTCACTCCCCTGCCTTCTTCCATATTTGAAAATCAGTTTAGAGGAATTGAATATTCCTAGGTATCATATTTTCCAAAATTCTATGGATCGATACTGTCCCTACCAAATATCATTATCTGTTCAATTGCCTCCTCAAAAATTCAGACCCTTTATGCAGCCCGAAATGCCTCGTCGATGCTTCTTAACTGCTCTGATTTCGATTCGGAGGAAGATCGATTCTCCCTGGCGGGGTGTTTCGCGAATCGATCCCGAAAATCTGAACGAAAATTCGTAAGAAGGGTGGCAGGCATCAATGGCGACGTGGCAGGGGGGTGTGTTTGAATAAGCCCCCGGCATGTGTTGTTCGATGATGCACGGGGAGTAAACTCACCCCCTCCTTCCCCGTTTATAAATAGACGTTTACTCTTCACCTACATTTACAACACCCCGTAGAGAAGCGGTGACAGGTCACCGCTCAATCTTTGTAACACACACACACACGAAGCTGATCACCATTTTCCCTACCACCACCACCTTCACGCATCATCTCCTCGCGTCCGGCGTTTTCGAATTGGATTCCTCGGCTGGGGATGTCCGAGGCCGATTGCCACGTTCGAATTAATTAATCTCACCACCGTCGGCGAGCCCTCCTTTTCCCATCGGCTATTATACATTCGCCATTGATTCGCGCAAGCTCGCGGTGGCGCGAGGATTGGCGGTGGAGGGACGAGTACGTTGCTGGAAGTAATTAGGAGCTTGCTGGCATTCCAGACAATTTAAGGGGGATGAAGAACCTTTGGTAGATAGAAGACACGGTGTACCTACGTCTGCCGTGGTTCAGATTTTATTGAGTAAAGGGCTTGTACAGGATTCGTTAAGCGTTGGGTGCATTGGTGAGTTATAGAGTTACTTAAGAAGGTCCGATGTTCGAATTATTTTCGGTAATGCTTGGAGAGATACAGAGGCGATGTAATCTTGTAATTTGCGTTCTCGAGTATGTACCTAATCCTTTCGTTTGCTTCGGATGTACATTCTGGCTACTCCTCCTGAAAGATCTTCCGCCTTTCTTCTTAAATGCCCAGCGTTCTGGTGGACGAAACTAATCGTCTCGCGGTCGTGGCGACTCGTCGTGCGCGAGCATTCAATTAATCCGCATTCCTCGCGGGTTTCGCTTGACGCAGCGTGTTCTAACGACACTCGTCGATAACGTACGCGTCACTAGTGACTATTTCATTCTTCCACGTAGTGACACCATTCCGCGAACGAGCCGAGAGGCGTGAATTAAAATAGAGACGGTATTGTCGCACGCGAAAAGAACGGGCGATTGAACGGACTGTCCAGGTGCATCGGTCACCCGTGTGACCCCAACCTTTTCGATCGGCGAGCATCATTAACACCTTTTTTCTCGATATCCCTCCACGTGGCACGAGCCTAGCTTTTTCCATCCTCATTTGGCCTGATTCGCCGGAACCGCGAATATCCAAGTATCCGGATGGACGTGAGCGCACAGAATCTGCCTTCTTCGTTTTGGATCAGCTATTATTAAGGGGGTATTCTGGTCTGACGAGGCGTTTTCGTCGCGTTATTTCGGAATTTTTTTACAAAGAACCCATCAATTTTATTATTATTTAGTTTATTGCTACATGTTTATTGATGTTTGAACTATCTTTACAAATTTTGTCAATGGAAAAGAATTAAAATCAAACGCAGTTGACTGTTTTAAAGTAATGGTGAAAAAAAAACATGGTGTTACGGTGTCCATGATTGGGCTCGTTCTAGTGATCTATAACAAAAAATGAAAAGAGATTCTATATCTGTATGCCTGTGGCTTTCGTCCCTACCAGAATGATAAAAAAATATTGAAAATTAAGCAAATGGCGGCGGTTTGAAAATTAAGTTTCGATTTTCGCACAATCTTTCAACTTTAAAGGTCTGTGAAAGTTTAAAAACAAAATATTTTATCATAATTCTGGTAGGGACGATAGCCACATGTGTGCTGATAATATATGCAAAACTTGGACTAAGTTGGTCCAGTCAATCTTGAAATATCATGGTCACCGGTTCGAAAAACATGGTTTCGAGAAAAACGCGTTTAAAGTTTTGCGTGCAATTTTTTCTATTGACAAAATTTGTAAAGATAGTTCAAACATCAATAAACATGTAGCAATAAACTAAGTAATAATAAAATTGATGGGTTCTTTGTAAAAAAATTCCGAAATAACGCGACGAAAACGCCTCGTCAGACCAGAATACCCCCTTAAATCGCCGGTGGTCGATTCTACCGACGAGTGGGTTGACGATCGCGCTCGAAAGATGGTGAATAAATCAGAACGCTAAGTAGTTTCTTCTGAAATCGTTTACTATCGACGTTTACCGTACCTGTATGTTACACGTGTACCGTGTACGGCGCGGAGCATGATCCCGTCGCGATCCAAAAGAGAGCACATTTACATAAACAGATCGATAAGCAAGTAAAGAAGATGTACTTATATTTATCGCCTCCTTTACAGCCGCCGCGGGCATTCGAGCTACTACGATCGCCGAGGGATGCGAGAATTTCTTTTCCAACTACTACAGAAACTCCCGTGGATCTCTAATTAAACAGCGCAACGAGAATTGATACTGGGGGGAGGGGGGCAGGCAATCTAACGAGCCATCGATCGATATCTATCTTATGTCATCTCGCCTTCTAATCGCCGAGCGATTCGCGGTGCTGGTCCTCCGGACTTCTGCGTGACTTGCAAACGTTCTCATCACTCGCCCGCAGTATCCGTTCGCGATTTAGGAGTAATTCCAGGTCTGATCGATGCACCTGAAGGAACCTTAGAAAATGGATGGGTTTGGAAAGGATTTACGCTCTGCCGTTCGGTGATCTTCCACGGGATGGGGAACCTGACGGCGACGGCTCCGGGCTGCAGCCGTTGCTGCTGCCGCGACGGCTTCCGGTAGTGCCCGCCTTCAGCCGTACCATGGTGTCCAGGTGACGGAATCTGATGGAAGAGCCTCTGCTTAGCTTGTTATTTCGAGAGTAGAGATATCGCGGTAATATTTATATTGTAAGCAGGCGAGGATAGAAAAAGCGGAAGCTATAAAACAGCGAAGATCAGTGGAACTAAGTAGTTAGTACCTGAGAGATAACTCGCTGGTGTCAGCAGCGTCCCTTGCCTGCATCAAGTAGGCCAATGGCCAAGATATCCACGAGCGCCTGAAAGATCAAGTGCAGGATGAATAATTCTACTCGTCCCATGACTAGGGTAAAGGACCCAATTACTGGCTCCCAACCCAATTACTGTCACCTTAAGCTATTTTACTTAAAATAACGAATAAATAAACGTGTAAGTAAAATAGCTTAAGGTGACAGTAATTGGGTTGGGAGCCAGTAATTTGGTCCTTTACTCTATCCGTCGGGTAACACGTTAAGAGTCTCACGTGGCAGTTTGAGGATTCGATCCAATGCCACCGATCGTCGCCTGCGTGTCCAATTTCGCCCCAGTCCTGTTCGGGGTCTTGGTGAATCCTGGCTGGATCGCTGGATCGGACACCATGCGAACGAAGAAGGACCGCCTCTGCTCCAGAGTGGCTTTCCTCTTCTTCTCGCGGATGTCTGCCAGTTCGTCCATAACATCCTGCGATTTAAACGCAGCATATGAGCAACTGCGTCTCAGAACACGAGGGAAAGGAGAGAATATGCAGATTTTGCTTACCTTGGATTCTAGCAGCTCGGCTAGATAGTCCGTAATGATACTCCACGCGATGTCTGTAGTATTAATCAAGGGGTTTAAGTGTTAAAAGGTATAAAAGTGTTATCATCGTGGGAGGATCACTCACCAACATCTGAGGCGGTGGCGTTAGGCGCAGCGAGGGCGAAGCGAATCGTGAAACGTTGGTTCACTCTGGCTGGCACCATGTGCAGCTTCCCTGAGTCATTGATAGTGCTCAGTAGCTTCTGGTTCAGCTTGTCTGAGCCTTTCGCGCGGAAACATACCAGGCCCAGCTACAATCGAGGAGAAACTTGCGATTTAAAGATCTCCTAGAAGCAAGCTTCTGCACGATTAAAGTGCCACTCACCACAACTTCGTTGCAGACTTCGAATCTGGCGTCCTTCTTGACCAGAGCCTCGAACCTCTTCGCCAGCTCGACGTGGTTCCGGATATAGGCCTGCAGGCCCGATATCCCGTAGGTCCTCATGACGAACCACAGCTTCAGGGAGCGAAATCGTCGACTCAGTGGAATACTCCAGTGTCTTAATTTATAGGAAATACGATGTTAAAAGAGGAAGGTGTAAATCATTGATAATCCGAGGAATAAGTTTGGTAAGACAGAATGTCTTACCTGTAATCAATGGCTGTGTCCGCGTGGGTGTGTTGAAGATAAAGTGGATCGACGACGAGCGCACCGGTCAGCTTGAATCTGTCCCTGACCCACAGGCAGGAGCAGTCGAAGTTGGTCAGCAGAAATTTGTTAGTGTTGGTGTTGAAGGAATCCGCGTACTCGATGCCAGCCATCAGGTACTTGAGCTCTGGGCAGATGAAGGCGTTGCCTGCGTACGCTGCGTCCACGTGCAGCCACACCTGCGAACAGAGGTTGTGTGCCATTTAGATCCTTTATAATCTTCTAAAAGAGCGGAGGTAACAGTGATTAGAGATCGATCCTCTTACGCCTGGGTATTTTTTACAAACTGGCCCTATCTCCCTGAGGTTGTCGAAGGAGCAGCAAGCAGTGGTGCCCAGAGTTATGGAGACGAAGAAGGGGATGTATCCTTCGGCGGTGTCAGTCTCTATTGCCTGGTGAAGAATTATTGATAATGTGTAAGACAATTGGATATATTCTGGTGATGTAGATACATTTTAATTCGACTTAAGGGTATTCGCCGGTCAAATCGCGCGAAAACATAGGTGACATTTATGATTTTTTCTAGAAAAAAGTATACAATGTATAGGTCTAAAACTTTTTGCACTTTATTCTGCTACAATTGTAGAGTATAAACCAATTTTTTTATTTCATTTTTGCCCACCCCTGCCTCTGATATGCATCGTTGCAAAAAAAGCTGGCCTCCACTGTCGCCACGATAACTTTAGACAGGATCATTCAAAATCAAAAAACCAAAGATATTTTTTAATTACACATGTGTCGTTATCGCGCTACCCTCGGGCAGTGTTCAGAAAGAACTGGGCGATGATTACCAAATGTTTAAATGAAATAGTCCTCAAAACATAGATTTTTTCGCACAAAAATGTTTTGTAAAAAAAATTGAGTGTATGAAAATTCGCAATAGAGGGTACCGCGGAAACCAGTGTAATTAGGAGCAGAATCCCGTTTGAATTTTTAGATTCGGTCAAGAATTGCATTTTTTATCGTGGCGACAATGTGTGAAAATTGTTTCGAGAAAAACGCTCTTTTTAATGGCGTGCGCGTTCATCATCGCGTTTATTCGATTGAAACAAAAATTGATTCTTATTTTAGATCAATAAATGTATTATTAATTAAAAGTAAAATCATATATCTGTCTATTATACCTGCGTCACAATCCATATTCAAATAATATCTATTTTTAAGGCCGTCGCACTGTTGATCCCCCTGAACTGCCTATAAAATTTCGACCGGGCCTTTTTGAAACGTTGTTGAATGAAAATATGCAAACAAATTTCGATTTTTTCACCGGCGGACGCCCTTAAAGCGGAGGAGGTTCTACCTGACGCAGTGTTTCGCCGCGGAGAACACTCTTCTCATCAGGCTCCAGGATCCGTAGCTTCACGAAACATATCATCGCATCTTTCTCCACGCAACTGTGACTTTCGCGGCTACAGTAAGCCATCAGCTTCCCCAGAAGGGCTGTTTCGTCCAGGTGTGAATGAGCCGGCGATTCTTTCAGCCTGGCGATCGCCTGCGCCCTTGCTGCCAGCATGCACACTAGAATGCACTCCGAAGCTGAACCCTGAAATCCATGCCAAGTGATATCTCTGGCATCCTGAGCGTTACATCTTCCCCTAGGCTTCCGAACCACGAAGATTTCCAACTTAGCCGTATGTGAAATAGGCACATCGCTTTGTAATCTTCTCCAATTCTGTGGAGAATATCCTACGGGATATTAGAATATTACCTGTATCACGCCCCCGCCCTTGCTAGCCGGGTTGAAGTATAGGAAGTCCGTTGGCAGACCAATCGCTTTGCCTGGAATTTAGAAAATCATCTCTCGATACTTACTACTCATTGAAAGAAGCGAAAGAAAGATAATTTCATTGCTTTATGACAGTTTGTCTTGACAAAAATCGATAGAACAGAATTGATTTACCGAACCAATCGCAGACTATCGTTTCCAGTTCCGTGCAGGCTGGACTGGCCGCCTAGAACAAATAAGATAGAAGACGGTGATGATCGGGCAAGCGATCACTCCTCGATCCGTCAATTCTGACAGAAAAGCTCCGACACCCTAACTTGGCCAAGAAGATTGACTTCATGCACCAACGCCACCGAGGATAACTAATCCTCCTGAGATACGTCCCGACTCACCCATGAAAAACCAATGCAGCCTATCGCGTCCGACAACATGTCACCGAGAATGGATGGAAACGAATTTCCCGCCGGGAAATACGCGTGGAATCTTGGATGCTGCCAGTGGGTGATCTGTGGGAATAGATCGTCGAATTTCAAGAGGTCGCGGATCGCGGGGCAAGGATCATAGGCAAAGTGTCTCTCTTTCTACTTACCCCGGGCATGATCTTGGACTCGATGTCCCTCATGATATCCTCCCAGGGTTCCGGCTGGAGCGGGGCTTCCGCCGGGAGGAGGGGTCGCAAATATCCGGGACCAACGTCCGGTGTTACCCTCCGGTTGTGGATATTGCTCATAAACTCGCAAATGTACTCCACCATCTCCTTACCACGCACGCGAAACTCTTGAATGTCCATGGCGATCCGTTTCACTCTGAACTCGAGGACCTTAACTTGCAATCCCACCCCCTTCAATACAGGCTACACTACTCCTCAAACAAGAATCACGAGTTTCGTTTTCGGTGAATCCTTCACAGCACTAATCCCGCGAATAAGTGTACTTCTTCACTCCGTGTCTCACAATGAGTGTACCGCCACGCGTACAGGTGAATTCTTCATCGACAGTGAAGAGCACCGAGGAGATACCGAGGGGTAGTTTACGATCGACGGTAGAACACCCCCGCACAGGCACTTTTTCCCAAAGACGATGCCGGTTGCACTCTGTTGAACCGATTCGACGACGTTCCTGGGAATTTCGTGGCCCTCGGGCGCACCACCGTCCTACCTGTTGCTAGCAACTGCGAAGATGTCGAGGCGGTAGAATCGGTCCACGTCGGATGAGCCACCACCGAGCAATCCCGAGCTCCGGCAACCGACGCCGATATATCGAGGATCCAGGCCAGCGAAAGTGTCTTCGACTCCTGCGCAAACGCGTCCTTCCGCGGGATCCACTTCGCGGATCCTCTAAAGGACGAGCTCGGAGGAGATGGGCGGATCTATATACTGGCCGAGACAATTTCCGTCAAGGGGATGCTCGAACTAGACACGCGGGAAGCGATCGTCTGGCGCTCTTTCGCGAGCTCCATTCTTCCTGTTCATTAGAAACTTTAATAGTTACTGCGATAACACCACCTCCGCGGGGGCCCACCCTTCGCCCCTCGGTCCTCGACGATTTTAATAATACCTACCGTTAAATTCGGCAGGATTTCACCCGGAGTAGCCGTCCGCCCCGGATAGAAGGGAGCGGGAAGTAATGCTCGATGGCATGTGCCCCGAGGTGCGAACTTTCGGTATTAAGAATCGACTTCGACAAAGTTCCGACAGTTCCAGACGGTGCCGTGACACTCGACTTCATAATTCGCTGAGTCACTCCGCGGAATTTTATTAACCAACCCCCCCGTGGTAGGGCCGAAGGGACGTTGCTGGCCGGAGAAAGAGAGCGAGTGTGAATAAGTTAAGATCGTTCTGGAAAGCCCTGCGTTACACAGGCATTCTTTCAATTCGAAATGGAAGAGAAGTGTAGTAATAGGCGGGGGGAGGGGGGCGAAAGTTGCCCGCGAGTGGATATCTCATTTCGCGGGCTGATCGACTTGGAAATATGCGTGCGATGGTTCGAAAGGCCGGCGGGGAGAGAATTCTCCACGGTGAAAACTCCTCGAAACGGCGGCCGGCTCGGTTCATTCGCGGCGGAGCCGTCGAGCATCGTCGCCATAGAAGGGTTGGCCACTCGAATAAATTGGAAGTCGTGCTCCCAGCAGCGCGCGATGGTTTATTACGATGGAGAAAGAACGCGTAGGCATCGTTAAGAAGGTGTCAGACGCAGAATGCCTTCTCCTCGCAGAAGTCTCCAGAGGCGGCGGTGCACCGAAAGTCCTCGAAATCCTTGACCTTTCTTCTCGCCAACGTTTTTTAGTGGATCCACCGGGCATTAAGGATATCCCTTTATCTTCTCCAAATTAGATTCTTTCAGCCGCAAAACACTATAAACCCCGAGGAAGGCCCACCCACTCGGAAAATAGTACACCACATTTGGTAGCATTCTTATAGAAAACTGGTCAACGGATACTTGAAGCCAGTCACCGAATTATCGTGAAACTATTCGGGCGACCGAAGAATCGCCGTTCACCGACGCAAACGCGTTCACCACGACCAATGGGCCAGTAGCGGTCCGACACCGATATAGGGCAAATAATGATTTCTGCCTAGACACGGAACTAGGGGTACCGGCTGAATCTTTAAAGGGAATCGATCGCAGCCAGGGTGTCACTGGCTGCCTAACGAAGCGTTTGTGGGGGAGATGGGTACCGGGCGTAATTTCCACGAGGAACGGGCCGAGGCGATCGCTCGTTGAAATAGTAGCAACGGGTTCGAAAGTGGCCAGTGGCTCGTACGCCGAGCGCCGCTCGTATTGCGTAGGTGAAAAGACGGCCTTTTAGGGATAAAAACGTTCATAATGCTGGAATGCAGGGGCGAGGGACTGGCTGGGGTGCTTAATAATGCAATATGGCGTCGTGGCGTCGCGGCGCTATGCCGGCTATGCCGCATACCACCACCATATACGCCTACGCTGCGACCCCCTTCGCACACCCCCGTACGAAGGAGCCAGGAAAGGAAGAGGGGGGAGGGTTGTACCGTGCAATCGAATGCTGATTGGAAAATATTGATGGGGCTCACCACGCGGTGTCCCTCTCCCCGCTGATGCTTTTTCCAACCTCGCCACCGGAATTCCGGAAATTATATCGGCCGCCAACTTTCGCGGTGCGTCCCACTTCCTCCGTGGCTGATATTAATTGACGCGCATCGAAACTTCACAGTCAGTCTGCTGGCCCTGGATTCAATCGTGTGGGAGATAGGAGCACTTTGAAGAAGTACGTGTGTCTGGTTAAAGACGGTTGAAATTGCAAAGAGTAGGTGGGCAATGCCGGATAGTAGGGTAAACGCGCCAGTAAATGAACACTTAAGGCTAGTGAATGGACACTTTTATAAAATTATGTTTGCAGCGCGATTGATTCCACGTGTTGCGAAAATTGTTTGTATATGAAGCGAGAAACTAGAAGAAGTCTATAATTAATTAGTTGCTTGTTTTAGTAACTTATTTTCCTCGTTTTAGTAAAAATGTCCATTCACTGGCAGTGTCCATTTACTGGTATATTTACCCTAGTATAATTGAATAATTGAAAGTTAGCAGAGCGGAATATACAGTGGATGGCAATGGAAGCCACTTGGAACCCCTACTTCAATGCACCTCTGACTAAAAGTGACTGTGTCACAGGAACAGGTGGTTCGCGGTGGAAATTAGTCTTCTTGACCCTCGCGTAGTTGTGACACTGGGTCGATTCGACCCAAGCCAATTTTCAATCAGTTACCTTTTACAAACTAGGGTAAAGGACCCAATTACTGGCAGCCAACCCAATTACTGTCACCTTAAGCTATTTTAGTTAAAATAACGAATAAACAAATTATAGAATATTATTTATAGTATAGATTATAGATTGAAATACATAATTCTTTTTCTGTATCACTTTACAACGTTTATTTATCTGTTAAATTAAGTCACCTAAATTCTGGGATAAAGTTTGAACATTGTAGAATATTTGTTCATCGTTGAAAATTAACGTTTAAAGTATCATCAGGTTTAAACAGAGATACTACTTTCAATGATACCTTGAAGATGTTTTAGCTCAAAGTCAAATTATGAGTCATTTCGGCTCAGTGTGACAACGGAGGGTTAAACTACACCCCCAAAAACCTTCTTACTCTTTTCTCATAACACCCGAGACGAAGTAACCCTCGGATAGTAGTATGAAATTACGATAATCCATCCTGCAGGACCTATTCGTTTACCTGTACTACTGGAAAGTGTGTTCCATCATCGATATGTTGCACAAGTTCCCAGGTCCACGATAAATTAATCTAGATGTGATCAATCATCGCTCCACTTTATCTACCAGTCACGTAGAAACTGTTCACCCTACCGATTCAGGATTAGGAATTCTCCGAAAAACGCAGTAATCGTGGGGAAATTTGACGATAGTGGGGATCAAGGGGGGCTCAAAGCAAGTCGCTAATGTTTAAGCGTTGTTCCTTGAAGGGAAGCGAAAGATTCTGTGCAGGACTGTACAAGGTCGTTCCAAGTTCCATGAATGGTACCAAGGCATGCTCCAGAAGTAAGCTCGTGACCTAGTGGCAGAGAGACGTTTGCTCCCTCATCCTTTAAAATCCCACTGCCTATTCTCGATCCCGCTCCACCAATTCAATAAGTTCCCCGGAAGTCTCGGTAGAAAACGGTCATCTGCAATTGTTGATTTCGTTCTTTCAGATGGGTAAATCGAAGCTGAAGAAGAAGAAGTGGATGAAGGTTTTGGAGGATGAGCCAACGGAGTCTGGCATCCCTATACCGAATTTACCAAAGAAGTTTCTTCTAATGCGCGTGAGTTCGCTAAACTTTGGCAGAAGATATTAACGCTGCCGTTCGTGTGGTTATTTAATAGGAATGTTTCAGGTGAAAAGCGGCACCAAGATCAGAAACGTTCTTGGATACGCCCTGAAGGAATTTCCGAATTATGAGAGCGTCGTTTGGACCGCGGCTGGTCATGGAATTGGAAAAGCCATTTCCTGCGCGGAGCTCTTCAAAAAGAAGCAAGAAGGGCTTCATCAAATTACGAAACTACGTTATGTTGAGTTAGTAGCATAGTATATTAACGAACTTCTATCTTTCTTCATATTAATTGGGTCGTGAATTGCAGGTCGGAAAAGTCGAAGGCGGATAATAAAAATGGCACGACGCTAGAAACCCGTCATGTGCCGGAAATACACATTTTACAAGCGGCGGTGTTAAAAGATACATCGGAGCCTGGGTAATTAGTCCTCGTCTTTGAAATTGCTTAGCACCTTGCAGGGCGTTTAATGTTACGCGAGATATAGTTATCAGGCACCCGACGATCGCGGGGAATTCTTGAATGGCCAGGAACCGAAGAGGACGAGAAAAGGTGCGAGACAGGAAGCTGTCGGCGGTATGACCTGCATCGACGCTGAGGAATTTGCAGCTATGGGGTTGAGAACTGGTCAGAAGAGGCCGAAGAAGGAGCAGCAAACGGAAGCGCCGCCGAAGAAAAATAAAAAACGGGGGAACGATGATCAATAATGAAAGAGGAGAGGAAGAATCGAACAGCGTTGTATGTACATAAGATACGATTAAGTGATAAGGCGACATGTTCAAATAAAAAGTAAGTGTCTCTTTAATTAACCACGTTCGTGGAAATTTTTCAGAGGTTTCAGGGCTTGGGTGCAAGAATCGAAGTTAGATTTTTGTCAAGTAGAAAGTTTATTCTTTGTCGGTACATGCACATTCGTTACATAAATAATCATGGAACGATATATTCCTGTTGTCTCGGTCTCTCTTCCAATGAACGTGCCACTTTTGTGTTTCTTATTTACAAATTATATATATATACAACGTTACAGTAAGGTGATGCGTGATTATGGCGAATTTATAACATTGTATCAAATTCTTACAAGCTTAAAATAGCTGCTCTGAATGAAACGAACCATCGTGGACTTTCAGTAAATTTGCATTGAACTGCTGGCAAAAGTTGCTTATTGGAGGCGTTCGGCAGTGAGGCGGATCATCTTCCGGCACTGATATTGCTTTAATCGGTAATAAGACTGGAGAATGCTTGCAAGTTTATGATAAACTGAACGTCTACTGGTATTCTCTAGCCTTGTTCTTAAACGTGCGGGAATCCTGATAATATACAGGGCCGTGACATCCCTCTTACGTCTAACATCTGACAATAGAAAATGTAACATCCTTGACAACAGGAGAAACGCTTAACTTACCAGCTTCATTATCACACGAGATAAATACGATATAAATAAAAATACTACGATGTTTAACCCTTTCGGTACGGCGTGCATTTCCACGAAAGTGCTTATAACTATTTTTTTTTTTTTTTTTTTTTTTTTTTTTTTTTTTTAAACTGTTGGAGGTGCCGACTAAAGCCGGCGCTAGGAACGACGGCTCGTTCCGTGCCGACGGATATATCCGGCACTCGGCCAGGCAGGGCGTCAGATGGCTGCCGGATATATCCGGCATTCGGAGCGAAAGGGTTAATACCATCACTGCCATTAATAATATGCTGCATGCGGATTCATCTAATTTAGTTATTCCACTGCGACAATGCTACCGTTACATCGCTAAATTCAAGATATAGAGTCTCGTTACGTATTTGATACTTGTATAGGTGATATTTATTAAAATTCAGTTTCTAAAAAAGTTTGAAACTGTTTTATTACATTCAGAATATAAACACATGAAAGAGTCGTTTCTATAGCGACCAGAATTCAATAACATAGAATTATTTTAAGTTCAATATATCGTAGAAAATATTATGAGCTTGTTATGAGAGAGATTTAGTAACAATTTGTTCGTTTTTGTCTCATTACCTTGTACATTTCAAATCTTATACGTTTTAATGATAAATGAACACTGTAAACACGATCGTTAAGCATGAACCGCTGGATTACTTTGTACAATTAATTGTTCTTAAAACGAAATTTCTCCCAGAAATTCCAGTGATAAATTTGCAAATGCAGTTCAGATGGAATAATTGCTGACCTCTTGTCAATACTTTTGTCACATTAAATTCGGAACTACGTTAAGAGGTACCGCAGCGATATAGCAGTGTTACCAATGATCTCGCTAAGTCTGACAAATTGTCTTTTGGGCCATACAAATAGACGTTCCAGTCCTAGGCTTCGCTTTCTGTTATTCCATCTTCTTCCATAATCGGTACTATCAGAGTCTCCTTTAACATCAAGGCATATTTCGTTACAAATGCTGTGAACCTGTAAGAAGACAGTTTAAATGATCGACGTGTACAAATGAATATTATATGTATTATCTTACAGGTAATTACCTGTGACATAGAAAAGTTTCATTCTCAAACTCATCGAATATCGTTCTATGGTGGTAATACGCGTGGGAAAAGATTCTGTAAACCCTGCGGCTAACAGATCCAAGTTTAGCTACCGAAGATTCCTTGATACTCACTCTGCAACAAATTTCAAAACTTATTTCCTATCAGTTCCCTTTATTGTAATCTCCTACAGCAGCTCGTTAATTACCTGCTGGGAAAGTATTTGTTACTATTAAGCAAACAAGCTGCACCGTCAAGCGTGTGACGCGTGTAATCGATAGCTGGACACTCTTTTGGTGTTTTATGTGCGGCGCACAGAAATATCCATTGTTCGGTGGCCGTCATTTGAGTACAAGTTTCCGGATGACACTCCTCTTGCAATCTAACGGTTAAGCCGTTAAGTTCCATACAAAATTGCCTGAGGTGCTCGTACTTCCACACTGCTTCGTCTTGCGCCTCCGGCATTTTGAGAATCAAATCGACGTTAGACGGCTCCCTTCTGATCATCTGTTGGATATATTGCTGCACGGCCAGCGTGCTGTCCATTTCTTCGAACGGTTCATCGGGCCACCTACAGAAATCCTAAATGAAAAATATTAGAGAATACAATCATTGCTCCGTTTTTATAAAATAATAAATAATGCCCTCTGTTGGCATGTGTCGTTAAGACTTTAAAAGCTAACGGAATATATATTCGTAACAGATAAACAACTCAAGATCGAGTTGAATACCACAAACGATCTGTAACATTAATCACTGTGCAACATAATAGTGTAATTGAAATAACGTGTGTAAACAATGACACTTTCGTGGACATCATTCATTGATTTTCATTGGACATGTCAGGGAGGCGTTCGAATATTTCTGTAAATACGTCGCGTACAATTGAACACTTATCGAGCAATGCCGCGGGGAATGTATGGATAACGAGTCGTTAACGAAAATAACGTCGTTGTTAACCTTTGCTTTTGTTCCAGGCCTATTTCTTCGGAAAGTCGTAGGTCCGTCCGCCATCTTCATTTTGCCAGTTGTTGCACTCGATCAGCGTGTACGTTCGATCGGATCAAAGAAAAAGGGATCTGGTGTACCCGTAATGTCTGCCTAGAGAGTAGCGACACCACACATACATACATGCTACCGCACGATGGCACTTTATTCTACGTTCAAATACAATGACAAAACTTTTAAGTGGGAAATAATGTTTAAATAAACGTAGAGAATTTATGCCACACGATTTTACTCTAATAATTCGCTTTATTTTTATAACAATCGTTATTCTATATATACAGGAGAACAGAAGTAGGTGGTTGCCCGCAAAGCAGTAATAAATTCGATTGTTTCTTTTTTTTTGGTTTGTACAATACTTAGAAAATGAAAAGAGCCGACTAATACATCGTTATAAATTACGGAGACGTTTATTCATAAATATCTTCTTTGTCCGCGACATAGCGCACTATGTCCCCAGGTTTCAACAGTCTCTCTGCGTCCATGTCCGGTATTTCGAACCCGAATTCGTCTTCTATCGCCATTATGACTTCTACATGATCCAAGGAATCCAAGCCCAGATCGTTTATAAAATGAGCGTCCAGAGTCAACTGCGGAGGATTTAACATCGTTAGTTACGATTTAGACACGAACAGAGGCAATTTGATAAGTGATGTGTAATCGCAATGGAAGCATAATTGTATATACAACTTGTATAAGAATATCTAATTTTTTCTTTTTATCAGGAGACTAAATTTACGTATAAGTGCGATGCAAAGGCACCACGATTCAAGCGAGGTGTTAATTGATCATTATCATTCTGAGAAGTTATCTATCAAGACGTTTCGGCAAATGTGAAGTAACAACGATCGAAACTACGGTGTAAATTTAATGCTCCTTAGTCGAGGAGGTCTGCTGTCATTACTGAAACGCATCCACACATTTACGAATACATCTTCACAAGTATCTTCCGTACTGTATCATCTTGTGGCAAATAGATACCTTCTTAGGATCAATTTTATCGTACAGATTGAGTACTAGAAGTACTCGTCGGCGAATAAAGTCAAGCGTTAATGGCGCTTTACTGCTGTACTGGCGCACCTGCTTGACTCGTGTGTCCCTTATGCCCTGTAAAACAATTAGAAAGTGTGTAAATTGGTAACCTTATCGGCAGATATTTTATCATAGGCTGCGATCACTTTTAACACACGTTCTTGGATCTCCTTCTGTTTCGTTTTCGTAGAATACGCGCGAATATATTCAGTCTTTACCTGTATGTGTTAAATGATATATAGATTAATATGCCTGTGTATTCGAAGTAACCTCAATGACTATTATAAGAAATTTTTCCCCGAAATTATAAGAAAGGCTATCCGAAATTATAAAAAAAGGAGAGCTCAGTTATTTCTATTTGGTATAAGCAGATGACAAATGCATATCAGAAATCAATCAACGTCAACGAAACGTAATCCACGTATCGGTGTCATAGGATTTAAAGTTTGTACTAGTTAGCATGTCGCGAAATGAATTAAAATCGTGGCATTTTAATTCGGTAGAGCTGTTCGAATCAGTCGCTCACATTTCGCGACACCTTTATCATTCCGCGCTCCTCCGAAATGTGGATCATTTCAGTTACATAATACGTAATTTCAAACACGATGTGCGAACCATTGGGAAAGGTTCGCTGGGATCATAGTAAGGGCGGCAGTGTTTACCTGCGGCACAAACGTGATGGTACTTTGTCTTTTACAGTGGAAAAGTCTCTCATTTAATTGAAGTTGTGTGACGGCACCCCGTAAACAAAATCGACTGATCGTATTTCTAAGTGTACCGGTATTCCTCGTTAAAAGACGGACACCCACGAGAGACGCCATTTTCTCGGCAGCGAACGTTAAACGCAGCGACAAAGATTTAAGCTAGTCGTCTGCTCGAACTTTACCCGTCTCCTAACTAACCTTAACAGGTTATCAGTTTGCATGAATTCGTGACAATGCTTTCGGAGCACGTCGCTAGAAGGCGGGGAACATGAACCTATTCCGTCCTATTCTCGCAACTACTTCGACTACGCGCTAGTGAAGTTTCTCGAGTAGTAAAACCATTAGAAAGCCAAATATCCCAGATAAGACGATGGGTTTTGGTGACATTTCTGTTCTAACGCATGGTGAGAGTGTTAGGATCGACGCAGCCGACGACTGGGCGATCCGCAGTGGAGTTCATGTCGCTGTTTATCTTTGGCAAGTATTTTTTCTCGCTGGACAGCCAGAGTAGCGAATTTTTGCGAGTGCTTGGGACTAAAGCGTGATTGAATCTGCATCGTTGGTGCCATATGTGCTGGGACAACGGTGATCAATATGTGGGTGAAGCCACAAGAGGTTCTCCTAGCAAACGCATTCTGGTAAATTAATATCTATATACGATAGCCCGATGCCTCGTTCTAATTACTGTTTACATCGTGCGTGTCAAAGACAGCTGATAGCACCCTCGCTCCGAGATTAGATCGGGCTCAAGCGCTTTATCGTCCTGGTCAGAGCCTCGCTGTCTCGTATACACGACGGACCGTCGCGAAAAAAAGCGTTGCTCCAAAATTGATCCTTGACTTACGTGGCTATGCTATTTGTTTACATCTCGACGGAATGTCTGTCGACAGAAAGTTGTACATTTTTTTATGCACGGTGCTCGCGCCGAGTAGAATTTTACATACCTTTTATCGATCATATGTATCGGTGTCGCGGGCTTTTTTACAACGCGCAATATTGGAGTATTAATTTACGGCGGCTTTTATGTTCCGATAACACGCTCGCGCGGCTGAAATTACTTTGACAAACTATCTGCGAGATTAATCCATTCCCCTGGTATCGTGCACGCGCGTAAAACACGCACGGGAAGTAAAGCAATTCATCAATACGTATCATATTTCACTAATACAAAAGGAAACTGGTCAAGATTAATTCTTTTTTTTTACCATCTTACTGATTATTCAAACAATGATTTTAGTATATAGAAGTTCTGAACGATTCTTTGTATTCTTCTTTCACATCTTTTATTATTCTTGAAAATTAACTTGTAGCAAATTATCCAGATATGTATTCGTCTTAATTACGTAGGGTAACAGAGCAGGCAACTGTATACTTTGTGTTACAACGTCGTAAAGGGCATGGAAAAACAAAAGGTCTCAGCTCCATATTGGTGGGAACGCTGGACAGTGTTTTTGACACTAAACCTCCACCTTTTAGAATACTTCATCAAACACCGTCATCGGAAGTTTACTGGGGTAAAGTATTCCGAAACAGAAAACTTAGAAATTCTTAATTGCTCCACCCGCTACCTGCAATTTTTTAAATTTTTAAAAAAAATGCTTTTACTAAAGAATTTCTTTTTATGACATATGTAGCAGTCGCGTGTTCCTTGACACACGAAGAAATCTTGCAAGATTGGGAATGGCTTCACTCCAATTTGATGGACACATTAACGTCGTTTGACACAGAGGAAGAAATCACTGAATTTGTTTGTTGCAAGATACAATCTATTATTGCGAATAATATACCCGATTGTCAATTTACGGATGGTAAATTGTTAATTACGTAGTCGACTAAAACCTTCGATTTCTGTATACTTAAAGAAGCATTGTGTTATTTGCAGAGGAAGATCCGGAGTCTTTTAAAACTGCATCCTTCACGTTTCATCAGCTTTTCAATATACCGAAAGAAGACAAATTGGTCAATTATTATTCTTGCAGGTATTTATTATCAGGTTTCAAGTGCTTTGGAGTCGAATCGAATTTAAAGAGGTTTTGTAATGTTTCGTTTGATTTCTAGTTATTGGAAATCTCGTTTACCTAGGCAAGGGTGGCTATATTTGTCAGTGAACCATATGTGCTTTTATGCCTATATATTGGCAAGAGAAACAAAATTAGTTTTAAGATGGGCAGACATTACTGAATTGAGTAAGACTAATTCCATCCTATTTCCTGACAGTATACATGTTGTGACAAGGGATAATAAAGAGGTGAGCGAAATATTTACAGCACAAGGTGCTTTATTCGTGATACATACTGTATTTTTAAGAACTAAGAGGCAATTTTATTTGCAGCATTATTTTTCAATGTTTCTTCACAAGTCGGAGACATATTCGCTGATGGAACAGCTAACGAATATCGCTATGAAAAGGTAACAGTATTTATGCTTTAAGTAGCGAAGAATAAATATTAAAGTTTATTACTTTTGCCAGGCTTATAGATGAAAAGAGTGGTTTCAATGAAGATAGAGAGTTGCTGCATAAATTAAGGTATTTGAAGGGAAATGAATATTTGGTATTAAAAACGATTAACATAGATTACAATGGGAATTACATTTTCAGCAAGAATGTACCTAAAAAACCGTCTTTCTTAAAAAGAGATCTGGATGCTCGAGCACACTCTGAAGCATATAGGCTACAATTCAGATTACCAGGGAGTGAGAAGCTGGATGGTAGCATTGACGCGACGCTATGGACACCATACAACAAAAGATATGTCTGGGGGAAGATATTTCTCTCGCAAAATTATCTATGTTTTGAAAGCAGGGTGAGTGTCTTAATAAATATGAAGCTGTGTGCATTATCGTGTAATACTTGTGACAATTCAGGTAAAAGGATTAGTAAGTTTAGTCGTACCTTTGAGAGAAGTGCGGCTGATAGAACCAGCTGAGAATCAATCGTCCAGCACGGGAGTAGATAAATCGATTTTAGTAACGACCGCCCGATCATCGTTTTTATTTGCTCAGATTCACGACCGAGACTTTGTTGTCCAAAAGATATCCGAGTTACTAGCAAAATCAAAATTGTCAAATCTGTAAGTGATTAGCATATGTCTAATATTATCATTTTCAATGCTAAATTGAATAACACCGGGACGTTACAACCAGTATACTTTACTTTCGAATAGGTGTATAGATAGCTTACACCCGTCGAACAGTTTACCTCACAGTGATAATAATTGGGAGGAACCTAAAGCTAGTAATCAATGGAAAGCTCAACCTCCCTTAATGACTTTATTCAAAGCTCCGTTAAGTAGCGAGGCAGCGTTAAAGCAGGAAGCTAAAGAGAAACAGTGGGAGCTTCATTTCGCGGAATATGGAAGAGGTGTTACGATGTATAGGACAACAGAGACATCGAAATTAATCATTCAGGGCTTGCCGCAGACTCTCAGGGGAGAAGTTTGGCTTACATTTTCAGGTAATACGATTTAATCTTCTAAAATCATACAACACATTTCGTAAATATAATAACTTCTATGGATTTTTAGGCGCTTTGAACGAAATGGTAATGAATCCCGGGCTTTACAAATCGTTAGTGGATCAATCATTGGGTAAATCTTGCCAAGCAAACGAGGAAATAGAAAGAGACTTGCATAGATCGTTGCCTGAACACCCGGCGTTTCAATCTAACACTGGTATCAGCGCGTTAAGAAGAGTCCTTTCCGCCTACGCTTGGAAGAATCCTCAAATTGGTAGGAATCCGATGTTTCGTAACTGTTCGCCAGAGATGTTACACGCGATTCTAAGAGTTAACTTTGTTGTGGCAGGTTATTGTCAGGCGATGAACATAGTCGCTTCGGTTCTATTAATCTATTGTTCAGAAGAGTCCGCCTTCTGGCAGTTATGCAACGTGTGCGAATCTCTGCTACCCGATTATTACGATAGAAGAGTAGTTGGTGCTCTCGTTGACCAAGGTCTTTTAGAGGAGCTGGCTGCCGAGCATTTACCAACCTTGCACGCTAGATTACAGGAGCTTGGTCTCATCAAAGTTATATCACTTTCGTGGTTCTTAACGATATTTCTAAGCGTCATGCCAACCAGCAGCGCGGTAAACATAATGGACTGCTTTTTCTACGATGGTGCGAAAGTAATTTTCCAGGTATTTTCTGCACGTACACGTACTGAATTGTCTGTTCCTTAAATACGCTTCGCTAGACGGAAATTCGGGATTTTATTGATATTCTTTCTAATGAATACAGAATAAAGTACATACAGAAGAAATTTGAAGTAAACAGGTCTTTCTCCCTGTGCCAGATAGCATTGACAGTACTGGAATGGAATCAAGATAAATTGCTTAATTGCCGCGACGACGGCGAAGCAATGCAGTTGTTGACAGATTATCTCGGGGGTGTGTACAATGATGAGGGACCTATACTCCCTAGGCCGGTGGACAGTGCTACTCCGAACAGAGTAAGGACGGTTCTACGCACGGTTCGCGTGTCACACGAATAAGCATATAAGTATGTTATTATTTTAGAGTATATCCGTTCAGACTTTAATATATGAAGCGTATTCAAGGTATGGATCGTTGACGATTGGTGGGATAGAAAGGCTTCGTTTGAAGCACAGGCTTAGGGTGGTTCAAAGTCTGGAGGACGGGATCGAGAAGAACGTAATTAGAAGCGTAATCGTAGACAAGTACATGACAATGGAAGAATTGCAGGTATCGTTAACATAGCTATAAACGCGCGCGTTTGAACGTATGAGTACTTAAAGCCAGGTACCGGTGTTTAGGATCTGCTAAGTTTAGTGAGAGAAGAGCTGATGAGTCAACGGAAACCCGAACCAGATCGGTACGATCCGACGCAGCCGCCGTACGAAGCCTACAAAGTAGACTTCGAATTGTTTAGAATACTGTTCGGCGGTTTATCTCCGTGGGGAAAATGTAGCCAAGCTGAATCTCTAGCTGCCCGTTTATTCCGCGTAAGTAGATCTAAGTTTCTCCAAACCAAACTATTAAATAAGATCAAGCCAATACAGAAAAAATGTTCATAAGTATTGTTTTACTGCCAGTTGATGGATCGTAACCGCGATGGTCTGCTAAACTTTCGGGAATTAGTACAAGCTATTGGAATGACAGCGTCCGCGGACTTAACGCAGAGATTAAAACTATTATACACTCTGCATTTGCCGCCGTTGCTTACACCCGTGGACTTCGAATCGCCAACCCATTCTGGTAATTGCTATTTCGATACTTAAGTGTCATTATAACGGAACAAGCGGTTGAGTTAAACACGTATCATTAACAGCTGACGGAGCAGAAATAGCAGCAGAAGCTACGGATTTCTTCGACAGCATGGAGCAGAGCGTCGCTTCCTTGGAGATGCCAGTTAGCATAGCGGAAGAACCGACCGTAGGTACTCTATCCCGTTCGACGAGTTTGAACAGTCAGCAGGGAGATCAATCGTGGGAGGTGCAGAGTATGGGCAGTTTACGTTCTATGATCGCGTCCAAGGACAGTCCGTTGGACTTCAAAACCGTGCCAAAAATGTCCCAGGGGCACTTCATAGCGCTGTGGAAAACACTTTACGACATGTTCCCTGCGCAGCCGGAAGAACAAGAAACCTATCATTGTATAGCTTCAATAGGTAATGTGTACTGTGGCGAATCGCTGCCGTCACGCAGCGCGCTCGAGTGAAAAATTATTCTCCTCTGTTTCTGTTTGACTACAGGAACCCTTTTGCTCCAATTAGGCGACGTGGGGAAAAAGTTTTACGTCGAACGAGACGAGTCCGAGGATAGCTTGCTGGTAGCCGCCACAGCTGCGCAGCAATCGTCTTCAATCGTGGAACGAGTATGTATCGTTTCTGCTGATTAACTTATATCATAAGAGTAATCACAAGGTAAACGATGATTTTTAGTCGCCAGATCGCAATGGAAACCCGTCGAGCGTTACTTCGTCCACCGATCCCGAATGGTCTATAAGCGTCGAACAGTTCCTGGCCTCTGCCTTAACGGGCCAAGCGATAGTTGACTTTTTTAGCAAAAGAGCAGACCTTACCGAAGCGATCGCATCCCTGAAAAATCGTAGATTTAATCGCGTTCATTCCTTGTCGGATACTCCTGTGTTAAATGTATGATACACAGGCTCGACTGTGTATAAAGGTAGCGTAAGACATATATAAAATTTATAAAGTGATAGATTACCTTGGATAATTGACCAGTGATTTCGTTTCCTAAGGAAATTTTTATACTCACTGCGATCCGGAGAGCAAAATCTTATTGTCAAAGACAAATTGGTAATCCGCGAGACATTTTGTAACAGATAGTAGTTACTACGAATGAAAATGGAAAATGGAAACACAATTTTCCCGGCGCACGAATTCCGGTAACTTCTAAATTTTACGCAGTGCCGCTCGTATATCTTTCACTTATCCAAAAACAATCACACGTATCGAAATCCATTCAATTCTTCAAGATTACAATATTCTCTTTTAAGACACGTACTATATATATACCAGTTATTATTGTGTAGATAAAACCTGATCGCGTGCGTAGTTAAGAGGTACATACCACGTTCTTTTCAAAGGATCATTAATTTCTGAAAGTAAATTCGTTGGCCTACTGTTGCAGTCGTATTCGTAAAGATCGAAGGAATAAATAGCCCGCCATTGTAGCATACACTCAGGGTAAATATTTTAAACGCAGTTCCATTACTTTTTATGATCGCTCGTGCATGAGAACCAAGTTCCCAACAGTTAATATCGGCGTACGACAGAAATATTTTTAGAACTAATTTGTGTGAAACATTTACAATATATAATATTTTCCGTTTGATATAAAAAAACATATGCACAAAATTATGAAGTATTTATACCGTCGATTAATAGACGCATCGCTTATTCTTGTAAGTTTACCTTGCATATTGGTGAAACTATTATAACAATGAATTAATGTAGATATTAAATCGAAATTTCAAAACTACGTTGTAATAAATCGAGACTGTATTTATACTATATGGCAACGCAAACGGTATTTGATAATTCCTCAAAATATTTACCAATTTTTGCTGATCCTTACTATTCCAAGCATTACGAAAATGTGTACGATACAAAGATCTGCCAGCAGATACATACTTTAACGCGTCTGTGAACATTTGGTTGAATGCAATGGAATACTAATCTCTGAAACTGTACTTTCTCGACATATGCAACTATATTTTTTAAAAATAATTTTTATTTTTATATAACGGATACTTGCATAATTTCAAAAGCGAAATTATCAAAAGTAATTGCTTCGCTAAAAGAAGCATGATATATTCAAAGTTTCCCTTCTTGTATGATATATGTATATAAAGATTCATTATTTCATATGTGGAATCACATGTACAAACAATAAATGGTATATACAATGAGCCTTTGCGATTAATTGAGTAGCCGGATGGAACGGTTAAAGGGTAATAATACACATTACTTGGACTTTTTACAATTTTATTGAAAGAGTAAAATAATTATTCTTAAAAATTTTTAGGCAAAATGCCGTCATTTTTAGCTAGGCGCACCAAACAATCGTCGGATTCACCCTGAAAGAAATGAATGAAGTATTTATTATTCTAATGTAACAGCTGCAGTCAGTGTATGTAATTAGTATTAACAAATACACACCATTCGACGAATAGCTCCACATATAGCGTACATCTTTTGCGAATCGGTCATACGTCCAGTTTCAGGATCGACGTCTGCTATGCTCAGCTGTATGGAAGCATGATCCTTTGCGTGGATGATGCGATTGCTGGACGAGCTGCAGAAGAGGTAATTTATTTATTAAACATATAGGTAGTTTGTGTTAACTCGTAGCCTCGTCTTTACTTCTAATTTTCGTACGCCATACTTTGATCAATTAACACTCCGCGCTGTCGTTTACCACATACTCTTTGCTTCTACACGTAGGAAAACGTTATGCAGATATTCAGAAGTTTCTTTAGAAAAGAGAAATAAATTGGTATGTCGTCCCATGACAACGCGTGTAACCCACGTGCACTGCTTACCATTTTCTTGGGATGTACAAGTCGACAAGTACTCCGTTATCGTTCTCCATTGTTACACCTGTAATAGAAAGTGAAACGTGAAATCTGTATGATTTTCTATTGAAATATCACGTTAGAATTACATGTTAATTCAACATATTTTCTCACTTTGTGTGTGCTAGGTGTACACCGTAAAATGGCTTCCAAAGGCAAAGAACTTCTTTGGACAACACTGCGGATACGTCACTAGTGAACCAAGCGTACCAACATTGTTGCAGACGATGTTCAACAGTCCCTAGAATTTTTATGTTGTTACGTATTTTAGCGGGGAAATTGGGATGAGGACGCAGGTTGGTGCCCGTGGAGCGCTGAACCGCTCTGCTCGTCGGAGTGCGCGGGAATTTGAAATAAAATAATATACACAGAACTATTTTGACTTGAACTTCGAACTGTATTTTAACTATCCAGTACTCTGGCTGTCGACAGAATGAATCATTGTACAAGAAAACGCGCCGAGCTCATCGGCGAAGTCGCTGCCAAGATCCTGTTGATCCTCCCTTAGATCCTTGTTGTCCAATCAGCACGATTGCATCCCTCAAGCTTCGTCAGTGGGTTGTCCTTCGCCCTTCCTTCACGCTTCCTCCCACTCTCGTCTGGTGATCGAGGCACGCTCCCCGTTTTACATATAGTGGTACATAGGCTACGTAGAGTACATACATATCTCGCAGGTAAGTAAGCGCAACCCTCGGGGTCAAGACGACGTCACTCGGAGAAAGTTTATGGTTTTATGACTTTCAGCCTTCGTCGACCAGAGTTTTTACCCTAACAGGACATCGACAGTTATTGAAAGGGAGGACAGAATTTTAAGTACTTTTACGAGACGTACCGTTGCCCGCTCGACGAAATTTGGCACGCAGATGTGCAAAGGAAAAAGTTAAGCTATTTACTACCCTCGCCTGGTCTAACGGTAACTTGAAACATTGAAAACTAGCAAGGAAAACCCCCCCATGAAGCACAACGCGCTCT
Source organism: Andrena minutula (assembly GCA_929113495.1). Taxonomy (NCBI): domain Eukaryota; kingdom Metazoa; phylum Arthropoda; class Insecta; order Hymenoptera; family Andrenidae; genus Andrena; species Andrena minutula. Next base: position 38,581,525 of record OV815996.1, on the reverse strand, counting down.
ACAATAAACTCTTTCTCATCCTCCGTTTCAAATCTCGCTCCTACGTACTCTACATATCGATTATATACATTTCCGCGGCCATATTCAAGCGATAGCGTAACACCTTCCCCCTTATACAAAAGGTGTTTCCATGAAACAGCTTTTCAGTACATAATTAATAATTATAATTATAACTACGCCTCTTCTTCCCGCACCAGCCCCACGGTAAATGAGCTACTCGGTCCACCCATTATCCCGCAGGAAGCACGAGTTGAAGAATGATAGTTATATCACATTTTTTTTATAAAATGAAAATTTTTAAATTACATTCGCACAAAACAAACCAAACATATTATGAATACAATATTATACTTGCAATAACTATCCTAAACAGAAATATCGAGTCTTATGCACGCTAATTTTAACTTATTAGTATGTACTCTTTTATATTTATTAATTCCTATTACTAATTCTACATTTAAATCATCAAATACTCGACTAATTTTATAAGGTTACAATTCCTATAGTAATACATTTTATTTCTCTCCTTGGCCTTATCGAGATATCTGCTGCTTTAGTCTGTGTGGTGGTAATCTTAGTAAATAACTCGTCTAAATGCTGCACAAAAGTTTGCGATACCTGTTTTTTAACAAATTCAAAACGTATGAGATCTATAACTCCAAAAACCAATTCATGTGGTGGAAAATCCGTAACCACATGTACAGAGGTATAGTATGAGAACATGCCAAATTGAATGCCATTATCCTAATCAATCCCTGTGCAAATTCTCTATAAAATTTATTCCCAAATATCAAAACTATCTAAATCTTTTGAAATACTAACATTCTTAGCATTCAAGGAACTAACAGGAGCTGTGAAGAATTTCAACAAAAATTCCACATGACCAAAACCTAGATTTTGTCAAGAAACATCTTAAACATGAAAAAGTAAAAGAAATATGAAGCACTTATCATCAAGGAATGCCCCAGCATCACAACTGTGTGGCGTAACACGAACAAAATTATTCCAACGTATTCAAAATTGTCTTTTACACAAACCATAGTAGGAAATGGAAAATGGTAAGTTATCCATCTGTCTGCATTTACATTAGTTATCAAAACTATTTTCAATAGGTCTTACAAATTTCTGAACTTGATTCATCAACAGGGATACGAGACGATCAAACCTCCTACACCTCCAAAGAGTCCTTTTGTAACATCAGTGCCTTTGAATTCGACAGTTTCAAGACAGCCACGCCAACGAGGATTTGAGTACAGGAACGTTAAAAGCATGAGCATCTCATCGGCACATTTGAATTCGACGGAACGTGGCCAGAGAAAGATGGCTAGCGAGGACATGCAATGACGGGGAATATATCAACCCGATCCTGTATGCGTAATATTTGTCATCCCGCACAGCGCAACATACCCTTGGATCTTCAGCGTTTCGAAGAACGTAGTGCCTCGATGTACCAATGACATCACCATTAACGACGACCCTTTTGGAATCCCTGGGGCTACGTGAACAACTATAAATGGGCACACATATGTACGTACAACACATATCTGGCGTGGAACGTAAAGGCACAGCCACTAATACGAAAAGGCTGTGTAATCAAAGGAGCGGTGCACACGGGCGGTCGTAATAAACGACGCACGGCGCCATGATAACACTCATGCAAGTCCATATGATCATTCACCTCTCTCTATTCATGGGAAGTACACTTCATGATTCTCACCGCAACAAACATCGAGACTCTACTGAAGTTTATTGATCGTTTACAAATTCTATTAAAGTGATTTTATTTGAGGATCCCTCTGCAGTCTTGATCGCAAAACAATCAGGCTCCACTGCCTCCGCCACAATACCAGGCGCAACAACTTCAGGCTCATCGGCCTCTGCCACGACATCAGTCGCTAATACACTAGGGTCCCCACCCCTCTGCCACGAACCAAGATACTGCGAGCCCTGCGATGTTCCCTCAAGGGCCGAACAGAGCGCAGGCACCCTTGCCGAGCACAGGCTACTTCTCACGGTTCCTGAAGCGGGTTCTCGGGGCTGAGAATTACCGTATGTCAACAGGCGACCGAGTCGATGTATCGTGCCCGACTGAGGTGATCCTCCAAAATTTCCATTTCCCACAGGCAAAGGTGATACTAATAAATCTAAAGTTACTCGTAAACTATTTGTGACCTCATTGCACTAGGCTGCTGCTTTCCCGCGCGCTAGGAAAACAGATGCCACAATTATCTCATTTTTTTTTTTAAAAAACATAAGACTTTATCATCCATCCTGTCCACTTCGGCACCTACAATTGATGTCTTATCTGCGCAGATAATCATCCTTTCCAGGTCCCTCGAATCAGGATTGGAATCCACGTCTATCAATATAGATTGTGAATAGAAATTATTATACTCATGGAAATTTCTGAATCTACAAATTCAATTTCATATTATAACTGATGCTCCATTTTAGAGGCTAACCTGATAACACTTCTTAAATTACCTATATTATCATTGGCAATCAATAGCATAATTATATCATTGCGTAGTCCCCTTAAAAACCCAGCTATTGCTTCTTCTGTAAGTAAAACTTTAATTCCTACAAGTTGTTCAGCGTTAAATCTTTCCTGCGCAGCTTCTATTCCCTGATCTAAAATTTCATGTACTCTAGTACCGAACTCCTCAATGGTTTCATGTTCTGTCCGCTGTATAATTTTTAACTTATCTTGTGCATTTTTGATATCGAAACTCTGCTCATACGCGGCTTTTATTAAATTAATCAACTCCTCTACGGTCTTGGGTTCATTCCCATCAACTATTCTACTATAATCGCGTTTCTGCATTCTATTACGTATTATGGCCAATAAATAAACTTTATCTTCAAGTCTAACTAATGAATCTGCGAGTCTACACTGACTAATAAAATTATTTATAGAACTTGGTTTCCCATCAAAATGTGGAATGAACTTCGCAATCAAATTAAGGGACATATGCAATGCAGCTGTAGGAAACCCAGAAGATGACCCTGACGTATCTGCCATATTCGTGCTACTAGATGAAATGGATCCATTATCCGGAAGGGACATATTAAATCTTGGAAGAGGAGTAGAATGTGCCGATACCAAACGTAACCCATCAGATTGAAGTTCAGAAGTGAGCGCTGATACACTACTTGTTCCTACTATTAACTCTTCTATCTCAAAAATACTACCACCACTCAGACTAGAGTTACATCTTTTCTTAAATAGCCTGTATCTTTTTGCAAACGGCGGCATTTTTAAAGATAATAAGCGAATACAATTCAGGAATAAAGTCACTTATGGATTATTATTTCGTCCAGTACTCCAGCCCTTATACGGATGTCCTAGCTGCATCCATAGTTGACTGCGTTGATCTGGTGTACCTCGATGATGCAGTTGACTTCAACCCCGTGAAGAATCGTCCGAGCGTCCAAGTCCTTCGTGTCCTTTTCTTAACCGTCCGTGAAGTCTCCGAAGTAGCTCAGCAAATGATGCGGATAATGACCGAGTGCATGTGATTTCAAGGAATTATTCGCACGGCCACTGAAATCACCCGTCTCTGGCATTCACCCTTGCTCTCAGGAAAACCGCGCAAAACCCGAGAGAGAGAGGCTGCACTTAATAACTTTCGATGCTTGTGTCCATTTGTACGATCACAGAATTATTTAAATAAAAGTTTATAATAGTTCCCGTTAAATTACTTAAATACGCACTCACGAGCCGGCAAAGTCACTCACAAAAGTGTTCAAAAGTTTATAAAGCCGAACTTTAGCACTGAATTGACTTCTAAATTTCCCAAAAATTATTTAAATTATCCCACCGCTTATTTAAAATATCCCACCGCTTATTTAAAATTATCCCACCGCTGTCACCAAATTTTGTTACGTATTTTAGCGGGGAAATTGGGATGAGGACGCAGGTTGGTGCCCGTGGAGCGCTGAACCGCTCTGCTCGTCGGAGTGCGCGGGAATTTGAAATAAAATAATATACACAGAACTATTTTGACTTGAACTTCGAACTGTATTTTAACTATCCAGTACTCTGGCTGTCGACAGAATGAATCATTGTACAAGAAAACGCGCCGAGCTCATCGGCGAAGTCGCTGCCAAGATCCTGTTGATCCTCCCTTAGATCCTTGTTGTCCAATCAGCACGATTGCATCCCTCAAGCTTCGTCAGTGGGTTGTCCTTCGCCCTTCCTTCACGCTTCCTCCCACTCTCGTCTGGTGATCGAGGCACGCTCCCCGTTTTACATATAGTGGTACATAGGCTACGTAGAGTACATACATATCTCGCAGGTAAGTAAGCGCAACCCTCGGGGTCAAGACGACGTCACTCGGAGAAAGTTTATGGTTTTATGACTTTCAGCCTTCGTCGACCAGAGTTTTTACCCTAACAGGACATCGACAGTTATTGAAAGGGAGGACAGAATTTTAAGTACTTTTACGAGACGTACCGTTGCCCGCTCGACGAAATTTGGCACGCAGATGTGCAAAGGAAAAAGTTAAGCTATTTACTACCCTCGCCTGGTCTAACGGTAACTTGAAACATTGAAAACTAGCAAGGAAAACCCCCCCATGAAGCACAACGCGCTCTACAATAAACTCTTTCTCATCCTCCGTTTCAAATCTCGCTCCTACGTACTCTACATATCGATTATATACATTTCCGCGGCCATATTCAAGCGATAGCGTAACAATGTGATAGCTTATGGCGCTTTCGGTCGCACTGAGTGCGAATTTTAGGTTGTGTTCCGATTCACGCATACTGCGCATGAAATTGATGGCATCTTATTGGTGGCATCTTAGACCATATATACTCATAGACGCGGCTCCAGATAACTGTCTTGACGCAAAGATAAAATCATCTACGTGACGTCACATGTGGGCAAAATAATGGAAGCTCTTATATTCAAAGCAATTTAAAAATATTTCCGGAAATGCTCATGTGGTTAAATGTAGTAGTAAGAAAAAATAGGTATAGTGTTGGGATATAAACATAATTATTTTATTTGAAGATGGATCGATCTAACCTTAGACCTGATGCAATGTGCAGTAACCACCATTTTGAATTATCTTTTGCCCACAAGTGACGTCACTTTTGCCCGTTATCTTGGCTTCACTTCGGCTCGTGGATGCATATAGAGCGGGCCGTGTCTATGAGTATATATGGTCTAAGGGTGGCATCGTACGATTTCCTAGAATTTCTTTCACTTGCCACCAATACGATGCCACTTCCGGTGCAGCGAGCGTGTGCAGACGCGGATAATAAATAACTTCATTTTTCCATTACACATCTGTTTACCAAATTACGCTGAGTAAGCAGCAGTTCGTCCTGTAAAACTCATAAAATATGGTCTTCACTTTCAATAATTATCGCTGTTCAAGAAGAATAGAAAAACTCGGGTTGAGAAAATCCAGCAATAAAGCCATCAAATTTCGTTAGGAGTCGGTCCCCGATCCTTAAGACGAAGTAACCGATGTTGTTAGGAAGCGTGCTTCGACCACCGTCCAAAAGTCTCGAATTAAATTAACCGTAATCCATCCAACTGCATAGCTATTTGTAAGTAAGTTTGAACATTCCCGCGTAACCTCACGAGCATCAGACGCATCGAAACCCGTTCCGTTTCGTTACTGCGGTTCATGCGCTGCTGGAAACGGAACGCGGTTCATGCGCGCAGCGTCTGCACTGCGGTCTATGCGCATAATGCGTGAATCGGAACACAGCCCTAGTGATTTCCCTAGTATATTTCTGTCCTTGTCGAGTAACGCCTCTTCCCAGATAGCACACCTCGTCTTAGAGATGTCTAGTTTATGCCCATTTTGGGTGTGAACGTCTTGATTTGTAACAAGACGTCTTCAAGACGCCTTTGGACGTCTTTAAGACTTTACCAGACGTTGTACTGTCTGGGTTATTATATTTCCACTTTGGTAAAAGCTACTTAGAGCATATAAAAATGGAGGAAGCATGCAATGGACGAAAATGTAGACGGCGGTGGAAAGAGAAAAATATACATGAGGGACACCCTCTCTCTTTCTAACATAAAACGCTGGAGATAGAAAGAGAGGGGGTGCCCTCCATGCATGATGTAAGAACATAAGGTGTGCTCGTGCGCAACCTTCCAGATTAGACAATGACGTGCCCATCCCAAGATCGTCCATATTGGATTATCAACCAATACGACGTCCTATTACATTCGAGTAGTCTTGTTCAAACTTAGCGCCTCTAGAGTTTACGCTACACGAAGTTAGGTAGTACATTATAAACCCCATAATGTAACTAGGCGGCCATATTTTAACATGGCGGAAAGTGTGAAGGCGCAGTAGAAGACGAAGATGGGCTGCCGGCCGAGCACACCTTATGTCCTTACATCATGCCCTCCATGTATATCCTTCTCTTTCTATCGCCGTCTACATTTTCGCCAATTGCATGTTTTCTCCATGTTTATATGCTCTAAGGATAATTGTGATTGGACAAACGAGGTATAGGATAGATTTTATATCTTCAGCCACGTTCATATTGGCCATGTTGTATTTCAAGATAAGTAAAGTAGAAAGAATCTCTACGTTACTTGAAGCTTAAAAAGATATTTCAAGTCACTTGAATTCAAGCAACTCGAAGTCAAGTAAATTGATTAATGTGAACGAGACATTATGAAAGTGTGTCACCCCAACTGAAATACCGACTTCGTAAAAAATCAGAGGTTTTCACGCGCGCTGTATATTTAAGAACGGCCACTCTGGGAACTAATTCAACACGATCACCGAAGTCGGTAAAGTTAACAAAGGAGAAAACAATAACTATGTGTTCACTATGTAAATTCCCAAGTTTACTTGCCATTTTTACTACCTAGTTCATAGTGTGGATCCAAATTGATTTATTTACATTCGCGCTTTCCTTAGCAATTTTCCTCACGTTTAGTTTCAATTCTAATCACTAGTAGGATTACGATCGAATTTCACACTGAATCGATAAAGTTGCATGCGACAGAGAATGGGTAAAGGGATTAAAATTTTTACATTAGATGTGGTCTGTGATGTAACTGATGTGAGCGGTCAACTAACGCTTTCAAGAACTACGACCCTTTTTGACTTAAAAACTTTTGATTTTTATATAGGTAGTATTAGTTTTCATTTTCAACCCAAAGCAGTTTTCATTTTCATACATTTGCATAGTTCAATGTAGACTTTCGACGTAAAAGCGTGTTAAGGGGAGGTTCCGGTCTAAAAGTCGATTTTTTTATTTCATTTTTCGAATGTTCAGCATTTAGGAATGCGCGTTTAAAAAGATTTGTTGAAATTCGTATAACTCCCGAAGTTATAGGCATTTGACCTGTATCTCCAAAAGTTATTATCTGATTCGACTGAAATATTTTTTATTTTGAAGAATATACTGCTGGCTAGTGGGGGAACCAGACAAAATTAAAAAAAAATGAAAATTTATGATTTTCAAAGGCGTTGAAAGGACAAAAAATATAGGGAAAAGTGATTTAAAATTTCAAGTGTAGTTATTTTCTAAAAAAATGTAATTTTTGTAATTTTTTCTAGTTTCCTCCCTAGCCAAAAATATATTCTTCACAATAAAAAAGGTTTCAGTCGAATCGGATAATAACTTTTCGAGATATAGGTCCCACCGATTTGGACCAATTTTTTGACGCCTTGACTTTAACGACTTCCCAGTGCCGTCTGCAATGACGAATTATAAAACAAAAAATATATTTCTATAACTTAATACATCCTTAATACAATGCAAGAAGTCCATTAAATTATATATAGTAGTTTTCCTTTAATTAATTCCTAAAGATCCCCCTTTTTGGGGGGCTATAGACCGGGACCTCCCTTAAGGAACAGTGGCTCAGGGTGTATCTCGCAAATGAATTGACCAAACAGCAATGTAAAAATATTACATTAGCGTTTTATTAGATAAAATGTACAGTTACTTACGTTCGAAGTAAGAAAGCTATATTAGACTAATTCGTTTGACTTTACACGGGAATGAAATTCGCAGTGTTACGTTTACCAAATCCTCCAATGACTAAGGAGAGAGTAAGTACAGAGGGGAGGGGCACGGTGAGGAAGGTAAATTTCTCTCGTGTGTAGATAATGGAAGCAGACCATCACCATAAATAGTATATATATATCTATCTATGTATATCGTGATTTAGGATATTCGTATACATATATATATACATATATATCAGTGGAACATAAGACGCGCTCGTGCGAACCCTTAAAAAGATAGGTAAAGGAAGGTTAGTCAGTGGAGGAGTCGTATACAGAGAAATACAAAACCGACCAAAGTAGGGCCAGTGGTCTGAAGTGCATTCCGCGAGAATTATATAAAATTACGTTACAAAATAATTATTTATCCTACGAGATTTATGATAGGTGGTAGTCTGGCGACGGTTCGGCCACAGACTCCGTAGTGAACAGGGGGTTTGGAAACTCGGGTGGATGTGGCAGTGGTCCAGCAGTCTTTGGCTGGCGACGGTACGCCATTAGCCAGCACGACACAGCAATAGCTACAGCAACTAGTGCCAGGAGTGCTGTGATCACCAGCGCTATCACAAAGCCGACCATGGAGACGCATATATCCTCCACTCTCTGAGCTGAAGCGGCTGAAACCAGACAAATGGGTTCACATGTTAATATAATTCCCCATTATTGTGGGATCAGGAATCCACATAAGAGGGACTTCAAACCGGTATGATTTTCATACCGGTATTACGTCAACAAAGCTATACCGAAACGGATATCGTACCGAAATAGATGAGTACCGAAACCGTTATAGAACCGAATTAGGTGAATACCGAAATCGTTGAAGTACCGAAACCGAAATAAATACCGGTATTTTTCCGGTTCTTCGTTCGGTGACAGCTGTAAAAATCAGGGACCTGGAACGAAATGTTTTTTGTTTCCTTTCGGTTCAGCTCCGATAATAATAATTTCGTTTCGGTTAATATCGTTGCTGCCGAAAGATATTTCGTTTCCATCAGAACGAAAAACAAATTTTGTTCCGAACCGGTTTTGTACAATCGGTTTTGCTATGTTGATTTTAGATTCTTGTCTAATAATATTTTGAAAACTGTAATAAAATCCGAAAACCGAAAAAATTACCGATAAATATACCGGTATTTGCATATATCGGTATGACGTCATACCGGTATTTGCGTATTTCGGTTTCTATAAAGGTTTTGAAGATGAAACCGAAAAATACCGGTATTTTCAGTTTCGGTAGAAGTCCCTGCATAAGAGATAGCCTGAATAAGAGACATCGGAGGATCGACTTTGGCGACGTTGGTAAGGCGGTTGGCCAGTACATAGCGCAGAGGACCCAAAGATCGTGGGTTCGAGTCCCATCGCCTCCGAGGCTTTTTTTTCTGTGGTTCTCGAACACAGGAATTTTACTAAACCCTTATTATTTCTACAATTAATCTTACTTAAACTCCTACATTGCTGCAATGCCGGTACAATAAACTCGCGAATATCTCCCTGAATATATATTAATCAGTAGAAAAGGCTAATAAAATAATCAGTTCAGACAAATATATCTTACATGAGGAAAAAAGAGCATTGTTTTCCTTACTTTCAGTTGGATCCGCGGTGTACCTCTCTTCTTTCCTCTCCAGAGTGAATATCAGATTCGACTGGATCGTTATCTCCTCTCGAAGTTGGCCCTCGAAGTTATTATCCGCGACGCTCAGAGATGTGTCGTTTATCTCGGAATCCACGTCTCGTCGGCGACGACCGAAAGCGTTGTACCCTCGGCAGTTCACCTGAAACGATCGGTCCGGGTCACGGTCACTAGCTGTCCTACAAGCCCTTCAGCACATTTCACTGCTGAAAGCTGTCCACGCGTGAGTACTCACAGGCTGGCAGCGTCCAAAGCACACGCGAATATTGCACTGGAATCGAATGTTGTCGCTGCTGGGGAATTTGAAGGCATTGAAACTAGCCATCAACGCCTGCGTTTCAGGGTTCTGCTCCCATTCACCGAATATCGTCGGATCCGTCGCGCATCCGTTCTCGTCGGTCACGATGTACTCGTTCTCCAGGTTGTCCTCCATTGTCTTGGCCACGCAGTTCCTCGCGAATCCGCCGTAGATGCCTGGGTGATTGAAGCTTTCCTTTAAACTGCTGCTAAGAGATAAGAGTGACAGTGGTATGTATGTACTCACTGGAAGGCGTGACTTCCACTTGCAGCATCAGGTTGTCCCCGATCTCGGCAGAGTTGATCTCGTTTCCGTTCTGGGTGACGATCTTCATTAGACAGATTGGCGGAGGGCCGGTGTTCGCGATGGTTCCAGCGGTGGTTAGCATCGAGACGTTGAAGCCGAGAGTCACGTTCTGCTCTCCAGTTTGATAGATGCACTTGATGTGATACGCCTGTGCCTTGTACGTCATGAGTTTAGGGTGCTTCTGGATGACCAGGACGAAGCTTGCTTGTCCCTGGAAGTGGGGCAAAGGTACTTGATTAGACACCACGAACGCCAACCAGTTCTATCTTAGAACCATCAATCCCGCGTACATTAATATGTATCAGTCCACAATTTCCAAACGCCACTTTGAACACCTCGGTCTTGTGCATGGTCTCTGAGGAAATGGAAACGACTCGTCTGCACTGCTCGTCCTTGCTGCGCCCCTTCACGTACACCACGCCGTCGAACTCGTCATCGAGGACTATCTGGACCTGTATTCCATCGGACAGGCAGCTCACGACTATTTCCGGCTTGGGGAAGTCGGTACGTCCTCGGTTTACGTTGTCTGCTGAATAAGAATCACATTAAATCCACGCTGCCTTCCTTCAGTGAATGAACTCGCAGAAAGGGAGTGTTTCCTTACAGCATTGGGAGTAAGCGTTTCCACTGTAGCCACTGATGCACGTGCAGATAGCCTGGTGACGAGTTGTATTACAATATGCATTCATGCCGCATAATTTCATCAGGCAAGGGTCCTCGCAGGTCTGACGGATATTGTCGCAGTATTTGTTATCGTCGCAATCGTCGTCGTGCTTGCATTCGCGTATTTCTGCTACGGAGGGTGGGCACAATTAGTCACACTGTTACTCGCGAAGGGGTAGAGTATATCTCTGGTGGGCGGGAAAACGAGTATGAGTCTTTTACCTGAAGCTTCAACAGTTTCTTTTATATTCTTTTTGTGAATCGAAGTTAAAAATAAAAGTTACATATATGTCAGTGGCGCGACCAGAAGGGGTAGGGGCGCCCTCCAAAGAATAATAAGGGGCTTAATAAGAAGAAAAGAAACCTGAATTTTACTCTTTAAATAAATTTTTATAATCACCTAAAGAATTTTCGCCTTATTGCATTTGCATTATATATATGTTGGGTTCCCCTTAAGATTAAATCCTGAGTGCGTCACTGATATATGTTATCAACTTTCACGTGCAAAATTTAACACTTGATCGCACATAACACTTTATGCGTTCAAAGTGTCTTCCTGCAAAACTAATAATTCTGACTTATACTCGCTTCCCCGGCCAGCACAGATATGCAACCCAATAATTCAGCCCCCGTCTTACTCAGTTTGCAGACACCATTCTCGTCCAGCCTGTACCCGTACTCTGTCGGGCACACGCAGCGTCCGTATTTGTCGATGATCATGCCATTTTGTAAGTCGCACTCGCAGTATCCCTCCTCGTTGATGAACATACCAGCCTGCTTGCGACACGGTATGCACACGTCGTTGTCGTCTTTAGCGGAGCCAGGCGGACAGACACAGTTGCCATTCTCGTCGCGGATCTGACCCTTCTCTACCGGACAGACATCCGCTGCAAAGCCGAAACAATGACATTAGAAACGTTCCTGCGATACCTATTATTCATCGATGCGGGGGAGTAGTTACATTTCTCGCAGCGAACAACCGCGTTTCCTCTGTACCCAGGGAGGCACTCGCAGATCATGGTTCTCACTGGGCTCGTGTCCAGGACCTTGCAGTCAGCGTTCACCGCGCACGGCCGGATTTTCACGCAGGGGTTGATGCACTCTCCGTTGAAGCAGGCGGTTTGGGATGGGCACTCGTTGTCTGCCTTGCACTTCTCTGTCACTGAAAGCGGAATAGGATTCTAAGATGATGGATCTGTTGGTTGAAACTCATTTTTCGAACTCTACAAATATTGAAACTAACGGGGCACCATCTATGTGCCAATCGCACCACAGCACAGTGGTCTGGGGATATCTACATTTAGCGGCCAAAATTCTGATCTTTCTGAAACTTGGTGATTAAGGGTTTTTGAGGTCGCTGATAACGAATTTGGCACCAAAAATTTATAATTCAAAATGGCGGATTCAATGTGGCGCGCATTGTTGTCTGGAAAGCGGTATTTTATAGCCAAAATTAAAAATCATAGCAGTACTAGAGAAAAAAATGAAGAAAAGTATCAGTTCTAACATTATCTTTGACTTAAAAAAAATAAAATATTAAAAATACACTCGTCCGGGACGCCCAAATACCTCGAGCGTCATTTCTAAAAGTCTCCATAAAATTGAAGATTGCAGGAGATTGCACTTGAAATTTACATGCTTTTGTTAACAATTATGTAAGCTTTCATGTAAAAAAGTCCGATGTTAATTTCGCTTAATCATTTTTTTTATAAGCCTTCTCAAAGTTAAAATTCATATAAACATTGCACTATTTGTTCATGAATTAAAAAATGCCTATGACACATATAAATAACTGAAATATACTTCCTTACTTATATAACTGTACGATATAAACACTTATTTTGATCTTCTATAATGAGTAATTAAAACAATTAGATTCACATAAAATTTCATGATTTTGTCTTTGTAATATTATATCTAATCAAAGAATCATCTGAAAAGGGAAAGCTATGCGGATTTAGAAGCTCTGGAGGGTTGTCAATTCATAAAAAAAATGACATTGTAAAGTTGAATTTGAGAAATTGAATTTTGGCCACCATCCAGACCATTGTGCACAGGCTGTTCCAAAACGCTGAATGCTTACATTAGAATGTTGAGATTAGGTAGCACTACCAATTAAGTTGCCGTGTCTGACTTATTCGCGCTTACACTACTGACAATCAGTGCACCTCGGCGATAGGATGTAACTTACGTTCGGTGCAGCCGGTTGTAGCGTCGTTAATGTAACCAGGAGGGCAAGCACACTCGACCACGTGCTTGTAAACGTTGCACTCCATGTTCCCGGTGCAAGGGTTCGCCGTACAGGGATTCTCGCAGCGGCTGTTGACGCAGGCCTTGTTCGTAGGGCAGTCAGAGTTAGTCCGGCAGCCGAGGAGGACGCAGGCAACCCTTGGATTGCCGCCGAGGCCGGGTGGACATTCACAGATGGCCTTGTGATTTATTCCGTGACATTCCGCGTCCTTCCCGCAGGTCGACTGAGATGGCGAGCACACCGGGACGCAGCTGTGCTGCACGCAAGCGTGTGAACCGCTGCAATCGCCGTCCACGCGACATCCGACCACTGACAAGATAAATTCGAGTTTGCAATTCAGAATACAAGTAAAGAGCGCAAGTAGAGGTGGATTTGGAAATTTCGCGGGCCATAGGCTGACAAGTTTCTACCGCCCTTTCCGCGAAATATCGTAAAATATTTTTATTTGAAAGAGCCCAGACAATTTAAAAAATTAATTCAATATAGGGACTCACATAGCTGAGTTATTGCGAAGTTTTCTCAAACCTCTGTATTTAAAACTTTCCCAATTTCTTTCGCTCAAAATTTGTCGCTCTCCAAAGTTTGCGACTCCCCAAAATTTTCCGCACCTCAAAATTTATCGCTCCCCTAAATAAGCTACTTCCCAAAATTTATCGCTCCCCAAAATTTGCCACTCCCCTAAATTTACCGCTCCCGAAAATGTATCGCTTCCCAGAATTTTCCGCACCCCGAAATTCGTCGCTCCCCAAATTAGCTGTTTCCCAAAATTTGCCATTCCCCTAAATCTACCGCTGTCCAAAATTTTCCGCTCCCCAAAATTTTCCGCAGCAGGCTGCACCCTACCTCGCCGTTACACAAATCCGCCCGCGACCGCAACAGACAACCAAACAGAACGCAACGCTTACCCCTGCTGCAGGATATGTCAGCGTTCCCATCGTATCCCAGCGCGCAAGAGCAGATCGGCTTGTGATCGGCGACCGTGCACTCCGCGTTAGGGCCACATGCGCATGGATCTTTGCACACAGCATTCACGCAAGATTTCTCCGAAGGGCAGTCGCTGTCTCTGGTGCACTCGATCTTGAGGATGGGTTTAGTGGCTCGGCAGGTGCCGCTGCCGCTGCTCACGTAGCCGCTCGGACAGACGCAGACCATGGTGCGAACGGGGTTGGTGGGTAGCACCCTGCACTCGGAGGGCTCGCTGCAAGGTTCGACGACGGCGCAGGGGTTCTGACATCTGTTGCTGAAGCAGGCCAGGGAGTCCGGGCAGTCAGTGTCCTCCCTGCACTCGGGCCTGTCCTCGGGTTTGCAGCTCAAGTAGGGGTTGCCCGTATGGTGGGCCGGGCAACGACAGATCGGCAGGTGATTGAACACCCTGCACTCAGCTATCGGCGAGCAGGGGTTGCTCTGGACGCAAGCGTCCACGCACTGCATGTTGATGCACGAGTGGTCCCCGGGACAATCGCCGTTGCTGTAGCAGCCGATCACACGGCAACGATCCTCCGGATTCCCGTGGTAGCCCTTGCGGCAACGGCAATCTGCTTCGTGGTTGTTGGGGAAGCATTCCGCGTTCACGCCACATTTGTCGGATACCAGGCAGGGATTCACGCAATTGTTGTTCACGCAGCTCTTGTCCAACGAGCACTCGCTGTCCCGTCTGCACTCCACCGAGTAGCAGGCGATGTCTGGGTTGCCCTGGTAGCCCTCCTCGCAGGAGCAGATCGGTTTGTGGTTTCTCACGTAACAGACAGCGTTCGCGCCGCAGTTGCAGGGCTTCCTGCACTGTCTGTTGATGCACGCCTCGCTGTCGCTGCACTCGTCGTTCGTTGTGCAGGTGCCTATAGCTGTTATTTGAACTGCAAACAGGGGACATTGTTACCAGTGATTCTGTATACCACTTTGCAGTGGTATACACTCAAAAGGGGAGCCTGGCATTTTCCAAAAAGGGGCCTTTGTAAGAAGAAAAGAAAACTGGACTTTATTCTTTAAATTTCTACCAAATTTTCAAATTTTAATATCGAGGTCTACAAATTTATAGAAATATTTGCAATGGAAAACAATGCCTAGGGTGCGATACCCCGTGTGATCATGAAGGTTAAAATATATTTCTATCCGTTCAACTCGGCTCCCCTAAGATTGAATTCTGAGTGCTTAAGGGGAGGTTCTGGTCTAGAGCCCAAAAAAATAGGTGATATTTAGGAATTAATTAAAGGAAAACTACTACATATAATTTAATGGGACTCTTTGCATTGTATTAAGGATGTCTTAAATTATAGAAATATATTTTTGTTTTATAATTAATCATTGCAGACAGCCCTGGGGAGTCGTTAAAGTCAAGGCGTCAAAAAATTGATCCAAATCGGTGGGACCTGTATCTCCAAAAGTTATTATCCGATTCCACTGAAACCTTTTTTATTTTGAAGATTATATTTTTGGCTAGGGAGGAAACTAGAAAAATTACAAAAATTACATTTTTTTTTTAGAAAATAACGACACTTCAAGTGTAAAATCACATTTTCTTTATATTTTTCGTCCTTTCATCGCCTTTCAAAATTATAAATTTTCAACTTTATGCAATTTTTTTTTAGTTCCCCCCGAGCTAGATATATATTCTTCAAAATAAAAAAAGTTTCAGTCGAATCGGATAATAACTTTTGAAGATACAGGTCCCACCGTTTTGAGAACACTGTTTCGAGAAAAACGCATTTAAAGTTTTACGTGAGTACCGAGTAGCCGGGTGTTACCAATACATTTGCCGCTACTCAAATGCCTATAACTTCGGGAATTTGACGAATTTCAACAAATCCTTTTAAACACGTTTCCCTAAAAGGTTGAACATTCGAAAAATGAAATAAAAAAAAATCGACATTTAGACCAGAACCTCCCCTTAAGCCCAGTGCGTCACTGGTCCCAGCTACTCGCACTTCTTAGAACAGTCATCTTCCAAGGTGCGATTCAACTCTCATTCACTTACTTGCTCTGCAGACTCCATCGATGTCAGTGGTCCAGCCTTCCGGACAAGTACACGTCATGGTCCTGACAGGCACAGTGTCAAGGACGTTGCACCTGGCGTTCTCCATGCAGGGCTTGATGACCGGGCAGGGATCGATGCACCTGTTCTTAATGCACACGAGTTTATCAACGCAATCGACGTCGACCCTGCACTCTGCCTCGTCGATCTCCGTCGTAGGCCGATGTTCGCAGTACGAGTACGGGTTCCCGGCCGGCAGATTCTCGGGGCAGCGACAAGTGGCGAGGTGGTCCTGGACGTAGCAAATGCCGTTCTGCGCACACGGCGAGTCCTCGAAGCAAGGATTCACGCAGCGTCCGCTGCTACAGGCCAGGTTCCGAGGGCAATCGTGGTCGGCGTTGCACTCTGCTCTTTCACAATGCACCTCTGGGTTACCAAGATAGCCGGGCCCGCAGCGGCAGACGGCGCGGTGTTTCTGACCGTAGCACTCCGCGTTTATCGCGCACCTGTTCTCCAGGATGCAGGGATTTATGCACTGGCCGTTATAGCAGGTGGCTGCGTCGTTGCACTCGCTATCAGACTCGCAGTCCACTGGAAGAAGGACGTGGAGATTAGTAGGGAAACGAAAACACTCGGCGTGTCTGACATATCCGCGGTTATACTACTGGAAAGCTGTGCTTCTTGGAAAACAATGTAGCTTACGTTTGAAGCAGCCGAGTTGAGGGTTTCCTGAGTAGCCAGGAGGACAAGCGCAAGATGGATAGTGGTCCACGACGTTGCAGTTGGCGTTTGGACCGCAGTTGCAGGGGTTGATGCACAGATTGTTGGCGCAGGCTGCATTACCCGCGCAATCGTTGTTCGAGCGACACTCGGTCACTACGCCGGCTGTGCAAGGGAAATATGATTTGTAAACGTTACAATGCCTCGTTGTTTTATATGTTAATGAAAAGTAAAGGTACAAGGTTGTGAGACTTACGTGGAATACAGTTGACCCTAGCGTCACCCTCGTAGTTAGCAGGACACCTGCACACTGCATTGTGATTGTTCACGTGGCACAGTGCGTTTCTTCCGCATGGATCCGCGGCGATGCACGGATTCACGCAGAAAGAGTTGATGCAGTGCTTGTCACTGTTGCATTCGCTGTTGGAGTAACATTCTGGACGAGAGGGTGGCTGTGGTATCACAGAAACTGGAACGTAGAAATTTGTATCTTTGTTTAGTGTGTTCATGGAATCCGATCATCCCGTGGATCTTCATTCTACTATCCTAAAAATGACTTACAAGGAAGGCTATGGGACCGTCCGATTGTGATGAAACTTTGCATATGTGTAGAACAGTGAAAGGTAAGAGACACGTGTTTTTTTTTATCAGCGGATATTCAACTTTAAGGGGTGAAATCACCCTCTGAAGATTGACACCCTCGAAACTATCTTCAACAGTTTTACAATTTTTATAAAATCATTACCGCTGAAGTATTGTACATAAAAAACCAGACAACTTTGTAATTTGAAGAATATTTTTATCTCCAATAATTTCCGAGATAGTTTCGAGGGTGTCAATCTTCAGAGGGTGATTTCACCCCTTAAAGTTGAATATCCGCCGATAAATCCCTCTCAAAATCCGTCTCTTACCTTTCACTGTTCTACACATATCTTCATCACAATCAGGAGCGTACGGTCCCATAGCCTTTCTTGTTAGTTTACTTTGAGTACCTCTGACTAGGATATTATTAGTTTAGTCCCTGAACTTTCGACCCTTCCATTTGAAATTACTCAAGGTGTTCAATATTGTTACATAAAACTCACCTCTGACACACTCGATGTAAGCATTGCCAGTGAAGTCAGCCGCGCATTGACAAATTCCTGTGTGAGAGGTGGACCTGCACTGAGCGTTGAGTCCACACTGAGTGGTAAGGCAAGCTTCAATGCAAGTTCCCTCCAAGCATTTGTCCGAATTACTGCAGTCTTCGTCTTGGTGGCATTGGACGTCTTCGAACACTGTCAAAGAATATGTACCTCGATCACAAACGTTGATCTTATGCAAAATACAAATGATCCAAGTATTCCGACGGTACATACCAATCTTCTTGCACCGTCCGTTCACGTCAGTGACTGTGTTCGGCGGGCAACTGCAGATCATCGTGCGAAGGGGCGCTGTGTTCAACACTTTGCACTCCTGATCGCTGGTGCACATGCTCGAGGACAGACAGGGATCTTGGCACTTGGCGTTGATGCAGGCCATGTATGATTGGCATTCGCTGTCCTCCCTGCATTCCACTGGAATGATCAGGCCTTGGGGAAAGAAAAAATTGTGTGGATTGAAAGAAATGTATCTCACAACAGATCATCCTTAACACCTGATACCCTTTAAGATTAATCTCTAGAGGTGGATTTGGAGATTTATATATTTAATTAACTTTACTTTTAAATATTTTAACTTAAAATACATGAGATGCTTTTGAAATTAATTCAATATGACAACACAGATATGAATTATTGCTAATTTGCTACATGAAAAGAAAGCGAATCGTTTAACCCTTATTCGCGCAACCGGGTACCCATTTCTATTTTTCCTTTAGTAATTTTTTTATGTTCTGGTGAAAATATCGCAAAACCGCTCCGGATCTCCATTCTTTGAGGTCTTTTGCCTCGATATACGTTTTTGAAATAAAAATTTATGCCAAAGATTTTAAATAGTAAAGTTTCAAATTTTTGTATATTTTTGGTTGCGCACATAAAAGTTAAACGTTTTCCAATTTCTTTTCCCCAAATTTGCTGCTGTGGAAAATCTACCACCCTAGGCTACAGCCTACTTATCCCATATATAAATTCCCCTTGTTAATCTCTCTCCAATAGAAGTCTCTAAAAATTGTCTCACCACTGCATTCTACGTAAGGATTTCCAGATGTCCCAGGAAGGCAAACGCATCTGGGCTGATGGTCCCTGGCGATGCAGGTCGCAGTGTCCGCGCAGGTGTCGTCTTCGCAGACAGGTCGGCAGACTCTATTCAGCCTATCACAGGCCTCGTGGTCGGCGCAGTCCTCGTTATAGTGACACACTGCCGAGATGCAAGTTATCCTTGGGTCACCCTGGGTGCCTTTAGGGCAGACACATTGGGCTCTGTGCGACACAGCGATACATTCTGCACCGCGACCGCACGCGATGTCTCCGACCAGACAAGGAGTCACACAGTTGTTGCTCTGGCAGGTCTTGTCGAAGGGACAGTCGCTGTCTGACTTACACTCAGCTGAAAAGGATTAAGAGTCATTAGTATACAAGGTCCTGTCTCGAGATATTCAGAATTGCTGGGTATTAAACAGGATGATCCAAATTAAATAGCATCCAATTCGGGAAAGATGATTCTTCAAGAATAATTGCGCAAGGAAACTTACGTCTGAAACATTGTACTTGAGGATCTCCCGCAAAGTTCTCCGTGCAGTGGCATGTTGGATGGTGGTTAATTGTGACGCAGTCTGCGTTCAGTCCACACTGCGAGTTTGCACAGGGATTCTGGCATAGCTGATTAATACAGGCTGCATTCGACGGGCAATCAGAGTTCGATGTGCACTCTGGTAGTCCGTCAGTACCTACGCAAAAAGAGGGTACTTTCGTATCTACTAATCACTCCCTTTCCCTTATCATTCCTTGCGAATGTTCCTGTCAGTACCTCTGTAGCAATTCATGAATGGATCACCAGCCAGCCCGCCAGTGCAGTGACACTGACGACGATGATTCTGGACGGCGCATTCTGCGTTCGATGCGCAAGGGTTGATGGTGCAGGGGTTGATGCACCGATTGTTCAAGCAGGCCGTGTTCAAAGGGCAATCTGAGTCAGACTTGCAGATAGCGTCAATTTGTTGGTCCACTGAAAAACGAGAACGTTGAGTTGATCATAGGGAAATTGATAAGTAGATGGAAAACAATTTTCTACTGCATCAGTTGCAATCAAGTGTTTTACCTGGGATACAAGCGACAGTTGCGTCTCCAGCAAAGTTCGGTAGGCACTCGCAGATCATTGTCCTCATCGGCAAAGTGTCCACGACGGAACATTTCGCGCCAGCGATGCAGGGCTTGGTCTCCAGGCATGGATCTCTGCAGATGCCACCGAAGCAGCCTAATTTGCTGGGACAGTCTCCGTCTACTTGGCACTCAGGCTGTGTGTCCAGTGGTTCTGAAAGCAACGGATCATTTTCTGGTCATTAATTAGCTCCGTAATCACAGAATCGATATTCTATATAGAGAATTCTATTCACAAATGACAGGTAGTTCAAACATCTTAATATATGGTCTTCCCATTTCATATTAGATTGTCGTAATTAGTATTAGGTAATGTTCAGTGGCGGATTTAACAAGGTGGCCGATGAGTAGTTGCCACCTGGGCCCCTGCACAGAAGGCCCCCTAGGACCCAATGTTTAAAAAAAATTATGATTATATTCAAAAAATATTTTTTTTCTGTATTATTACACTGAGCCCGTTTTTAGTAAACTACCGCTTTATTTTCCCTAGAAATAGGCCCCTGGTCAGAAGGCCCCGTAGGGCCCTTTCTTAAAAACAACTTATGTTTTTCTCCAAGCACTAGATTTTTTTTCTATACATTTCTGTACACTTACCCCCTTTTAGTAAACTACCTGTTAATTTTCCCGGAAAAATGGGCCCCTCAGAACGTTTGCCACCTGGGGCTTTTTTCTTAAATCCGCCACTGGTAATGTTTAGTATTATGTTATGGTTAGGCTTATTAACAGAGCTTGCTGCTGCCTCGCCTTTACTCGTATCTTACTTTCTCCTTTGTTAGTATATTTTCTGTTTAATGAGTAAACAAGTCGAAATGATAATATAGAACAGAACTTGTTTGTCTGTCGGCTAAAACCTTTCGAACGGTAAACTCTGTGTGACGAAATCTGTCCCAATTCATTATGCCTAGCTAATTCAGAAAAATGTGACTATTTCCACAATTTTTTTTTTATAAAATCTGAATTTAAATTTGGGCAAAGCCGAGTAGTAAAGCAAGTTCCATATAGTCTAATATCACTTCCTATAAACGACTAAATCTCTTCAAAGGGATTAGGATATACCGAATCAAATAAAAATGCGCAGAAATTGCTACCCACCCATCAGACACGACGAATACGGATCTCCCGTGTAACCAGGAGGGCATCGACAATTTGCGCGATGATTGATGACGGAACATTGCGCGGTCGATGGACAGTTGCAAGGGTTGACGCATCTCTGGTCGCGACAGGCCAACGAGGATGGACAATCGTTGTCACTGGTGCACTCCGGTCTCTCGCATACTCGGTACGGGTTACCCTGGTGTCCTTCAGGACAGTAGCACCGCGGTCTGTGGAACCCATCGGATGTACAGAGCGCGTTGACGCCGCATTGGGTCACCAAGCAGGCATCCACGCACTCGTTGTTGATGCAGGATTGAGTCAACGGGCACTCGCTGTCCCCGCGACATCCGACTGTAAAAAGGGTTGCAACATTTACGATTTAAATTTAAGGGATTCGATAAGCGATGGCATTAAAACTTATTAAAGCAACGCGAGCCACGGTGATTCCATTCCGAAAGCATCTATTTAAATTACACATACTATCGCGACAGTATTGCTGAGGATTGCCAGAGTATCCCTCGTTGCAGACGCACACAGCTCGGTGCAGTTGCACGTGGCACCGGCTGTTGTAGCCGCAGGAGTCCAGCGCGCAAGGATCCACGCACTTCTGATTGTAGCAGGTCTTATCGTTCGGGCACTCGGAGTTCTGGGTACACTCAGGAGATATCTCTACAAGCACGCAGCAAACAAACTCTAATTAATAGTATTCCTAGAATCGCTACACTTTCAGAAGCTTACTAACGCTGTAACTTTTGGAATCTATATGTAAACTACAAATCACCCTGGACTGTTGGAACGGTGCACTGTATCCTCGCGTTGCCAGTGAATCCAGCCGGACATGAACAGACAGGCTTATGGTTCACCGTCTGACAAAGTGAGTTCAGCCCACAGGCACCGATGCACGGATCCCTGCATTTCTGGGCGAAACAGGCCTTATCCCGCGGACAATCGTCGTTGATCACGCATTCGGGATAGATGCACACTGCGACGCCGTTTCTGACTCTGCACTCGCCGTTGTAAGAGCAGGGGGATGGACTGCAGGGATCGGTTTCTGGAAGCATGATTACTGTTGTTAATATATCACCTAGCATCGCGAAAGAATTCTAAAAATTGCTAACTTACCAGTTATCGCGTTGCATTCGACGAAAGGATTGCCGATCAAGGGTGACGGGCAGCTGCAGAGCGGGCTGTGGTTGATCGCCTTGCAACTAGCCTTGATGCCGCAGACGTTCTGCGTGCAGGGGTTCACGCATTTATTGTTGATGCAGGCCTTGTCCGCTGGGCAGTCAGAGCTAATCACGCATTCTGGATGACAGCCTGTAACGCCTGAAGGCACTCCTTGGAGCCCTGGGAGGCACTTGCAGGTGGCCCTGTCGCCGATCTTCTCGCAGATGGTGTTCGGACCGCAGGGAGATGGATTGCAAGGGTCGCTTTCCTTTGGTTCTGGAAATCGACAAATAGAATCGGTATTTAGTACAGTATATTTTAAATAGTATAAATTAAATTTCGACCGTATATTTAATAAGATATGGTATCGGCGCATTGGTTCGGTCTCTTAACAATTATTTTTTAAATTAAATCAAAGCTATTTTGCAAATATAAATGTTAATACCAATTTCCAACGTTTCGGTCATTAATTTTGACCATTATCAAGGAAAGTTTTGATACAGCGAAAAATACTGCGTGTGGTATTTGAGATTAGTCGCAACCGTTTAAATGGAACGTGCGACCCGCGAGTCGGTTAGCTGGTGACTCAGGTAAACAGCAGATGAAACAAGAGCATCCAGACGGTGAACTGAAATGCGGCCCGAAGAGACCGTTAAAAATTACGAAATATATAAACCCCAAACTCAAAACTGTACTGCCATGAAAACTAACATTCTTGCTTATGTGGTAAATTTTATATACACTAGTAGGTGTTAAAAAGCAAAAATTACATAACATTAAAAAGATATGTAAAAAAACAGTCAGATCATAGCAACTTAACAAAAGGAATTCATTAGAGAAACGTTCGCACGTTCCGTTTAAGGGGTCATGCTCAGTCACAAACCTTCGAAAAATTGATTTTTCAATTTTTGTATTTTTAGAGGCTTCAACTAGTGCTGAAGGTTTATAATACGGGCCTGGTATAGATGACACCTTGTAAGTTGAAAAATTAACATTCTATATAAGAATAAACTGGACTTGAAACTTCAAACGCGTTTTTCTTGAAACAACATTTTCAAAATCGGTGACCAAAATATTTAAAAAACCATTCAACCGATTTACTTCAAATTTTACAAGCTTACTATAGGAACAATGAACTAGTCTTTGAACGAAGAATTTTTTTATCCGATGCTTAGTTTTCTTTTAATTTACGAAAATCAGGCACGATTTATGATAAAAATTGAAACTTTTACTTTAAACATCAGCCATTTTTTTCCAACCAAATATTTCGAAAAATCTTTCGTTCAAAGACAATATAATATAATATAATAAGTAAATTTTTTTGAATTTTTGAATTTAGATGATCGACTTTCGAACAGCAGTGGTCACCGCAGAAGCCTTTTTTGAGAGGACCTTCGAGTGATGGACAATAACTTTGTTATTAATAAATATTTTTAAATAAAAAAATTACGATACACAGTACTAGATGCAATCCTTAAAAGGAAAAAAAGATTTTTTGAGAAATGTGTTATAGCTTTTGAGTAAAAAATTTCCAAAGATCACCCTTTTTTCGGCCTCCTGGCTGAGCACCACCCCTTAAACGGTTGCGACTAGTTTCAAATAGCACACGCAGTATTTTTCGCTGTATCAAAACTTTCCTTGATAATGGTCAAAATTAATGACCGAAACGTTGAAAATTGATATTAACATTTATATTTGCAAAATAGCTTTGATTTAATTTAAAAAATAATTGTTAAGAGACCGAACCAGTGCGCCGATACCATATCTTATTAGTGTATCTGTTTTCGGCACACAGGTTCGGTCAATTTTATTTCAAGTCCATACAATCTTGATATAAACGAAAAGAAACTTTCTTTAACTGTAGGTGTAGATGTTTCGCCATTCATTTTTTGAATATGACCACTTGATCACTTTCAATAAGATATGTTATTTATAAGTATAATTTCGACCGTAATAATTATACTTATAAATAACATATCTTATTAGTACAATACAGAACAGAACAGTATAACTTGGACACTTGGGGTGCACTTACCCTCAGCATAGCAGATCTTGAACGCATCGCCGATTGTTGGTAGAGGGCAAGAGCAAATAGGAATGTGATTCGACACCAGGCAGATCGCCCCGACACCGCAAGTCCCAGGGCAAGGATCCTGACACTTGGTCCTGATGCAGGCCTGAGACTTGGGGCAGTCGGTGTTCACTAGGCACTCCGGTTGACAGGCTTCGTAAGCGTTCCCTCTGTAATTAGGAAGACACTCGCAGAAGGCGGTGTCGAATCTCTCGCGACAGTAGGCGTTCACACCGCAGGGCGAAGGGCTGCAGGGTCTCGAGGTCGCTGGAGGTGCAGGAGTAGCTAAAATAGAATTACAACAGCACAGTTAACTATGTATCCCACCTGCGTTCCTTTTATAATAAATTAACGAAGTAAATATAATTATTTGTGCGATTGAGGAAAGAGTTAATGTACAAGTGAAACGGTGGTACTTAAACTAAAATGCAAACATCTGTACATGGACGCAAGAATGCAGATACATATGATTTTACATAGATTGTGAAAGATACGAGAAGAGTACGAGAACGTGAACGAGTACGAAGAGTACCACGCTTGATAGATTAAAGGAGAGTGAGAGAATGCAAGAAATTTCTGATACTATCTGCAATCGTCATGCAGTCTTCTCTGTACAGTCTCTATGTACAGTATTTACAGACCGGGCTAAAAGAAGTTCGATTAACATCCTATTTAAACGCCTTCTCAGAGTATCTCAAGAGCATTAATCGCGGGGCAGGTTTGAATCCGAATCGCGACAGTGGACTCTGTATCTGGGGATGGATTCTTACTCGTGGTCGGGGAACAAACTCTGAACGGGTCCCCGGTGTATCCCTCGGGACAGAGGCAGTGGATGTAATGCTGGGTGACTTGGCAGAGCGCGTTCGATCCGCAGAGTCCGTCGCAGGGGTCTGTACACCTCTGCCTAACGCAGGTCTGATCGCCGGGGCACTCGCTGTTCACGAGGCACTCGGGCCTACAGTTGGGTGGCGATCCTACGAGTTCCGGCAAACAGCCGCAGGAGGCTTTGTTATCTGGCAGCACCTGGCACTGGGAGTTTGGTCCGCAGGGCGAAGGGTTGCACGGGTCCTGGCTGGGTTGGTCGTAGATGGCTGCTCGCGGAGAAAGCGTCGGGTTAACCGTGCACAGTCTGAAAGGTGGATAGGGCTGCTCCAGGGCTACTTACTCATCGGGAAGCAGCTGACGAACGGGTCACCTGAGTACCGATCGGGGCAGCTGCAAATGGGGTTGTGGTTTCGGACGTTGCACAGGGCGCTCTGTCCGCACGAGTTCTCGCAGGGGTTCTGGCACTGCTGGTTCACGCAGGCTCTGTTCTGCTCGCAGTCAGAGTTCACGAGGCACTCGGGTCGGCAGCTGGGTGGGGTACCGAAGTACCCGGGGAGGCAGGAGCAGGACGCTTGCTCGCCGAACTCGCGGCAGACGCTGTTAGGTCCGCACGGCGAGGGCTCGCAGGGTTTCGCGCGCTCTGTTATCACGGGAGAGGGTTTTATTAATTAGCGGGACGTACCTTGGGCGATCTTTTGAGGGATCTAAGGGACACTCACTTCGGATAGGGTTGCAGAGGGTGAACGAGTCACCCTCGTAGTTCTGGATGCAACTGCAGGTGGGAATATGGTTGACGACCACGCACTCTGCGTTCTGGCCGCAGATTCCTGTGCAGGGGTCCACGCACTTGTTGTTGGAGCAGGCTCTGTCGTAGCTGCAGTCGGAGTTCTGCACGCACTCGGGGGAACACCGTTCGTAGGGGTTGCCGCGGTACTCGCTTATGCAGCTGCAGGCTCCGTTTCGACACAGGGCGTTCGGCCCGCAGGGCGACGGGTTGCACGGGTCTGAGGGGCCTGGAGGAACTGTGGGTGCACGGAAACGAGGGTCAATATCCATGTAGTATTATCTCAACAGAATGTAGATCACTTTACGGTGGTGGACGCTTTGTCCAAGTGGTTAAAAACGATCAAGTCACTCGTGTTCTTACTTGTTGGTCTCGGCTGGCAGCTGGTAAATGGATCCCCTGTAAAGTCACCAAGGCAAGTGCAAACCGGGGTGTGATTAATGACGCTGCACAGAGCGTTCGTGCCGCAGGATCCTGGGCACGGGTCGATGCACTTCTCCCTGGTGCATGCTTTGTCGCTGGTGCAATCGGAATTAATCAGGCACTCAGGGCGACAGTTCGGGGCTGAGCCAACGTAATTCGGCAGGCAGGAGCAGGACGGGATGCCTCTTATGTCCTGACACTGCGAGAACGCGCCACAGGGCGACGGTACGCAGGGGTTCACAGGAACAGGTGGAAGGGTCGCTAAAATGGGGACCACGTATTAAATTCCCACGAAAGACATTTCAACCTATTCTCCACGAGGTCCACTTACTGGATAACTCGAAGCATCTGACAAAAGGATCACCCGTCTGACGTTCTCCACAGCTGCATATGGGACTATGATGGAACACTTCGCATCTCGCGTTGATGCCACAGACACCAGGGCAAGGATCCACGCACCTGCGGCTTATGCAGGCTTGGTTACTGGGGCATTCGGTGCTAATAACACACTCTGGTCTACAGTTCGGCGGGGTGCCCATGAAATCAGGCGAGCAAGAACAGCTTGCCTTCCCAGCGACGCTCTGGCACCGACTATTCGGCCCGCAGGGCGACGGAGAGCAGGGGTCAGGAACGCTTGGTTGAGCTGTTCAAAGTACACCAGGTTACGAAGGTTATACAAGGTGTCTCATTGATTCTGAAACCTGAGGGAAACTTACGAGGTTCTTCGAATCTGTTACAAGCCTGGAACGGATTGCCACTGTAACCGGGGCTACAGCTGCAACTTGGAACGTGATTGACGACCTGACAGATAGCATTGAATCCACAGGTTCCTGGACAGGGATCCTGGCACTTGTTCCTTATGCAGGCTCGGTCGAATTGACAGTCAGAGTCGATCAGACACTCGGGACGGCAGTTTTCGTATGCGTTTCCGTAGAAGTCGGGCAAACAGGTGCAGAGGGCTGAGCCGTAGGACTCGCGGCAAATTGCATTCGCTCCACAGGGGGTGGGTTGGCAAGGATTCAGTCTGCCTGGGGTGTCTGCGACTAGAAGGGGCGTCTTTAGCATCGAAATTAACTGGAATGGAGGGCAGAGAGGTAATGTGGTCTTACTTGGTTGAGGTGTGCACTGTACAAATGGATCTCCAGTGAATCCACTGGCGCAGTTGCACATGGGGGTGTGACTAATGGTCCTGCACTCGGTGTTCCTGCCGCAGGAACCTGGGCACGGGTCCCTGCATTTCTGATTCATGCAGGCCTGCTGTGTCGGGCACTCGGTGTTGCTTATGCACTCGGGTCTGCAGTTGGGTGCAGTCCCGACGAACTCGGGTTGGCAAGAGCACGAGGGTTGGTCGTTGATCACCTGGCACAGGGCGTTTGGACCGCAGGGTGATGGTTCACAGGGGTTCACCGGAACAATTGGTACTGGGCCTAGAAGGGAGGCATTGTCTCAATGGATCTACTTCTGTGGACTAGCTCTATTTATCTATCTATCAATCTATTCTCAAACAAGATTATCGCTACTAAGTATGGACCATCGACTCTTACTGGGTGGTATGCACCGAACAAACGGATCCCCCGTGTACTGGTCGAAGCACCTGCACACGGGATTGTGATTAACAACGGTGCACTGTGCCGACAGTCCACAAGCACCCAGGCAAGGATCGATGCACTTCTGGTTGCTGCAAGCCCTGTTACGCGGACAGTCCGTGCTGACCACGCACTCTGGCCTGCAGGAGGGCGGTGATCCCCTGAATCCTGCGATGCAGCTGCAAGCTGCCTGGCCGTTTAAGGCGCGGCAGTGGCTGTTGGCACCGCACGGGGATGGGCTACACGGGTCATCGAGCTCCACATCTACTTTACAGGACGACAAAGGTCAATTCCACCCTTCCTAAGTGATTAAAGCAAAACTACCGTCCAAGGGAACCGACCTTTCATCGGGGTGCACGATAGGAATGCGTTGCCGGTCATGTCTCTCGGGCAAGCGCACATGGGCAGGTGATTGACCACGTTGCACTCCGCGTTCACTCCGCACGTGCCTACACAGGGGTTCCTACATTTGTGAAGGATACAAGCCTCGTCGCGGGCGCAGTCTGTGTTAATCACGCATTCAGGGCGACAAATGGTGTACGGGTCACCGGAGTAACCGGGCACGCAGCGGCAGGAGCCGTCGTCGCACTGGGCGTTTGGTCCACACGGTGATGGGGTGCAGGGGTCTGATGGGGTCTCGGTATCTGGAACAAGTGAATCTGTGTACCCAATTCGAAGGTGGTGCGATGTTTCAACCAGAGTTGGGCGTTATTCGAATAATTTCGAATAAGAATAGCGAATGAAATGAAGTTATTCGAGTGGGGTAAAGTACCCAATTACTGACACCTCACCAATTACTGTCACCTTAAACTATTTGACTTAAAATAACGAATAAATTATCGTTGTAAAGTGATACACAAAAAGAATTATGTATTTCAACGTATAATCTATACTATAGATTATATTCTATAGTTTGATTTTTCGTTATTTTAACTAAAATAGCTTAAGGTGACAGTAATTGGTTAGGTGTCAGTAATTGGGTCCTTTACCCTATAACGAATACATTTTTATTCGAATAATATTTTATCGAAAAACGAATAATTTTTCGCCGAATAAAATCGTTAGTCGTTATTCCTTATTCTTGCCCAACTCTGGTTCGAACGTTGTGTTTGACATGTTTCTCGTCTTACTGTCTGGTGGAGGAATGGGAGAGCAGCTGGTAAAGGGATCGCCAGTGTACCCAGCAGGACACGTGCAAGCTGGCGTGTGGTTAACGACAGTGCAGCGAGCACCGATGCCACAGGACCCCGGGCAAGGGTCTCTGCATTTCTCCCGGATGCAGGCTCTGTCCGCTGTGCAGTCCGAGTTGATGGAGCACTCAGGTCGGCAGTTGGGTGGCACTCCGATATAGGTGTTCATGCAGGTGCAGACTGGGGTGTCGCCGATCGACTTGCACATCGCGTTCGGACCGCAGGGGGATGAAGCGCAGGGGTCTCTTGGGTACTGGTCGTCTGGCTGGGGCACTGCGAATAGATCAGAGGGTCAGATACTGCACGACAGAACTCTTTGCTACCTTGTTCATCAGGCCGAAGTTACGAAGAGAAGGTTTCTCTCGAGACTAACTCGAGTCAAGAATATATCGAGTAGAAGAAACGTCCTCCTTCAAGCATCTGCATCGCTGAAATCTTACTTGGAGCAGGGAAACAGTAGACGAAAGGATCGCCCGTCAAACCACCCGCACAGCTGCAGATGGGACTATGATGGATGACTCTGCACTGGGCGTTACGACCACAGACACCAGGGCAAGGATCTTTGCACTTCTGACTGATGCAAGCGAGGTTCGCGTTGCACTCTGAGTTCACGACGCACTCGGGCCTGCAATTCGGTGGGGTTCCTACGTATTGGGGCAAGCAGGAGCACACAGCCTGGCCATTCACGTTCTGACACTGGCTGTTTGGACCGCAGGGCGAGGGCGCGCAGACAGCAGGCTCATCTTGCTCAACTACAAAACGTTCACACTCCATTCACATCCGTTTCTCTATTCTCTCTTCTGAACGGAGGTACCAGCGCTACTTACTCGTGGGCATCTTGTACACGCAATTGACATACGGGTCGCCAGTGTATTGCGGGATGCAAGTGCACACCGGTAGATTGTTAACAACCTGGCAGTTAGTATTAGTTCCACAAGAACCAGGGCAGGGATCCTGACACTTGGACCTGATGCAAGCTAAGTGGGAGGGACAGTCCGACGAGATCGTGCACTCCGGTCGACATCCTTCGTAGGGATTGCCGATGTACTCAGCCAGGCAGGTACAGGCGCTGGCACCATTCTGTTCTCTGCAAACGGCGTTAGCTCCGCAGGGCGAAGGCTCGCAAGGTCGAGGTGGAGCTATTGGTCTCGCTAAAAAGTGGAAAGTGTCAGCCTCGATCTCGAACCTCTGCATCCTATGGAATCACGAACAAACAACACTTACGTAGTTTGGCGTAGCACTGAACGAAAGGATCCCCGGTGAAGTCTCTCAAGCAGGCGCACGCAGGAACGTGGTTCACAACGTGGCACTCCGCATTAGAGCCGCAGGACCCAGGGCAAGGATCCCTGCACTTGCGATTGATACACGCCAAGCGACTGCCACACTCGCTGTTGCTGATGCACTCTGGTCTGCAGCTCGGGGGTGTGCCAATGAACTCTGGCCTGCAGGAGCAGGACGGCGAGTCGTTGACCACTTGGCAGACTGCGTTCGAGCCACAGGGGGATGGTTGGCAGGGGTTTGTCGGTGGGACTGGATCCTCCGCTTTAAAATGACGCTTGCGTTAAATCACGATGCTTCCTTACTGTTTGATCAGAATTAAAGACACCTACGTCTCGGCAAGCAACGAACGAACGGATCGCCAGTGAAGATCGGAGGACAGCTGCAAATGGGATTGTGATTGACTACTTGACAGCGGGCTGAGACGCCGCAGGACCCAGGACAAGGGTCTCTACACTTGAGGTTCACGCAGGCCTCGTTTAGAGGGCAGTCGGTGTTAACCAGACACTCTGGTCGACAGGCAGGTGGGTTGCCTATATATCCAGGGGCACAGGAGCAGACTGCCTGGCCGCTGAAGTCCTGACACCTGCTGTTGGGGCCGCAGGGTGACGGGTTGCAAGGTTCTACTCTCTCTGGGTCTGCAAAGTAAATGGTGCCCGTTTCTTTAGTCAGAAAACGATACTCAGCTTTATGGCTAAATGTTCCAGTGGTCGTTAGATGGTCCAATAATTTACCTCTGACTGGGTAGCACGCGGTGAATGCGTTCCCAGACATTCCGTCGGGGCAACTGCACATGGGAGTGTGATTGATCACCACGCACTCAGCCCTCTGGCCGCAGACACCGACGCAAGGATCGAAGCACTTGTTCCGATTGCAAGCTTTGTCCATCGGGCAGTCTGGGTTCTGCACGCACTCCGGACGACACCCGTAGTACGCGTCTCCGTGGTATTCGGGCAAACAAGTGCAGGATCCGTCGCGACAGACTGCGTTTGCCCCGCATGGCGAGGGGTTGCAGGCGTCTTTGGGTACTGATGGCGCGGCTGCAGTGACAATTTTGTTAGAATTTTTTTCTGTGCTTGGATATGTTCAAGGAAGCTTGAGAATGCTTACGAGGAGATTCTACGAAGCAGTTGACAAACGGATCGCCAGTGTAACCCTTTGGACAGGTGCACACAGCCATGTGGTTCACCACTAGACACTGTGCTCCCGTGCCACAGGAGCCTGGACAAGGATCCGTGCACCTCTGGCGCAAGCAGGCTCTGTCGCTACCACACTCAGAATCGATGGTGCATTCTGGTCGACAGTTTGGCGGGCTTCCTACATAATTATCCATACAGGAACAGCTTGGCAGCTCTGTGTTGCCAATCACGCGACACGCGGAGAATGGGCCGCATGGTGATGGAACGCAGGGGTTCACGGGTTCGGAGACGGCTGGAGGAAGATGTTATTGTTAGAAATCGTTGAAAAATGCATCTTGAGGCTTTTTAGATAAGCTAAGCTAAACTAAGATAATCCTATACTAAATTTTAAAATATTATCTTCAATATATCCAAATGGAACCGTTTCCACCAAAAACTAAGCTAAACGGTACAGTTTTTTTGAATGATTTATAGCACAACCGGACATAGAATAGCATAGCTTAGCTTAGCTTCCAAGTGGATCCCTAGCTTTAACAGCGCTTCCACCTGGAAGCCTCAATCAGCAGCCATCCAGCCTTTCATCACCCAGGTAACAGCTTATAGTTGTGACTAGAGTTCCAGGACGCGCTACTCACTTGGAACCTTGAAGCATCTGACGAAAGGATCCCCCGTGAGGCCAGAGTTGCAGCTGCAAATGGGACTGTGATTGATCGCCTCGCATCTCGCGTTTATTCCGCAAATGCCAGGACAAGGGTCGACGCATTTGCGGTTCTTGCAGGCGCGGTTCGTCGCGCAGTCTGAGCTAACTGTACACTCTGGCCTGCACATCGGCGGACTTCCAATGAACATGGGTGAACACGAGCAGATAGCCTGGCCGTTGGACACGCGGCACTGACTGTTCAGGCCGCAGGGCGAGGGGCTACATGGGTCGGCTGGTCTCGCTGAAAGAACGTTTGCAATTAGACTCTGTAAATCGTCCATCGAGCTTCTCCCTGTGTTTTGACCACTTACGTTGTTCTTGAACGATATTGCACTGGGTGAAAGGATCGCCGGTGTAACCCAGCTGGCAAGTGCAAAGGGGAGCGTGATTCACCACCTGGCAGACGGCATTGTAGCCGCAGAAGCCTGGACAGGGGTTCTGGCACTTGGATTTGATGCAAGCTTTGTCAGCTGTGCAGTCGGAGTTGATGATGCACTCGGGCCTGCACCCTTCGTACGGGTTGCCGACGTAATCTGGAAGGCACTTGCAGGCGGCAGCGCTGTTCAGCTCGTTACAGATGGCATTCGAGCCGCAGGGAGATGGCATACAGGGCGTGGGCTGCGCGAATGTATCTTCGACCACTGTCAACCCATTTTGCATTAGCTACTGTTACCAAGACACCAGTTGCTGTCGCGACTCGAATGTTGCTTACCTGGCTTCGGGGTGCACTGAATGAAGGGATCGCCAATGAAACCATAAGAGCAGACGCACATCGGGGTGTGACTGATCACTCGACACTCGGCGTTCGATCCACAGGAACCAGGACAGGGGTCGCGACACTGTTGACTGATGCAAGCCAAGTGCGTCGAGCACTCGCTGTTGCTGATGCACTCTGGCTTGCAATTCGGTGGGGATCCCAGGAACTCGGGTAAGCAGGAGCACGAGGGTGAATCGTTTATCACCTGGCATTGACTGTTCGGCCCGCAGGGCGATGGGATGCAGGGGTTCTGAACGGGTGGTTGTTCCTCTGTTGAAATGATAGAAGTGATAGACGTGACTTGTCCACCAGGATTATTAACCCACTTCTGATCGATCCCAGGAGAGTACTCACGTCTTCTGATACACATGGTGAAGGGGTTGCCAGTGAGTTCCGTGGGGCAGCTACAGATCGGATTGTGGTTCACGACCACGCACTCTGCCCTGATGCCGCAGGTACCTGGGCAGGGATTTATGCATTTCTGATTGTTGCAGGCCATGTTGGACGGGCAGTCGGAGCTGAGGATGCACTCGGGTCTGCAGTTTGGAGGCGTTTCCAGGTAGCCAGGTATGCAGGAGCAGACTGCTTGGTCGTTTATCTTTCTGCACTGGCTGTTGGGCCCACAGGGTGACGGGTTGCATGGGTCTTGGGGTCTTTCTACTGTGCACAGGTTCGAAAGATTTGTAGATTAGACGTTAAGTAATGGAGAACGGCAAAAAACCACCCTAGTTGCCAGAGAGACATGTACCTGGCACCGTGGAGCAAACTACGAACGCGTTTCCAGAGGTTCCAGGCGGGCAGGTGCAAACCGGGACGTGGTTGACGACAGAACACAAGGCGTTCTGACCACACGTTCCAGCGCATGGATCGCCACACTTGCTCCTCATGCAAGCTCTATCCCGCGAGCAATCTGAATTCAGGACACACTCGGGGCGACAGCCTAACAGTGGGTCTCCTTGATACTCTGGCAAGCAAGTGCACACTTGGTTCAGGCACTGGGTGTTCGAGCCGCAATTGGCACAGGCATCCACTGGCTGGTCCATGTCGACTAACACACGAAACGTTTCAAACAGTGCTATACAAATCTGAAGGATACAGGATTATTTGATTAACTCTGCCATAGAAATCATACCTATAGCAGGCGAACATCTAACGAAGGGATCTCCGGAGTAGCCATCGGGACAATTGCAAATGGGGGTGTGATTGATCACCGAGCACTGGGCTCCCACGCCGCAAACTCCTTCGCAAGGGTATCGACACTTCCTCTGGATGCAAGCCTGATTACTGGGACACTCGGAGTTCCGAATGCACTCTGGTCTACAATTAGGCGGCGTTCCCATGTAGTCTGATAGACAGGCGCAGGAGGCCTGACCGTTTATGTCGCGACATTCGGAGTAGGGTCCACAGGGCGAGGGCGCGCATGGGTTCACGTATGGCGGGACAGGTGAAGGCTCTCGAACTGGAATGAGAATGTAAGAGCAAACTCTGAATGTTTAATACACGGCGGATAGAAACTGTGGGAGATTTGACGAGACTTACGTGGTACATCGAAACAAGCAACGAGAGGGTCGCCAGTATAACCAGGCTGACAAGCACAGATCGCTCTGTGATTGATCGTCTCGCACCTCGTGCTAGAGCCGCAGGATCCAGGACACGGATCGCTGCACTTTTTATTGATACAAGCCAAGTTCGAAGCGCACTCAGCGCTCACTGTGCACTCTGGCCTGCAGGCAGGTGGGCTGCCCATGAAGTCCGGCAGGCAAGAGCACACTGACTGTCCGTTGATAGCCCTGCACTGACTATTCGGTCCACAGGGTGACGGGTTACAGGGCCTGCTGATCGTCTGATCGACTTCTACAAAGGTAATGATCATTGCAATCCCCGCAGCTTCATCTACTCTTCATCTACTCTTCTTCCTCGAGGACGCAACGTACCTAGCTGAACAGGTGTGCACAGAACGAACGCGTTGCCAGTGTGTCTAGGGTAGCACTCGCACACTGGCAGGTGACTGACAACGTGACACTCTGCGTTTCGACCGCAGATCCCGGGGCAAGGGTCCCTGCACTTGTTGTTCATGCAGGCCTGGCTTGAGGGACAGTCTGAGTTCAGGAGGCACTCGGGTCGACATCCTTCGTACGGGTTACCGATGTAGCTGGTGATGCAGGTGCAGGAGCCTGCACCGTTCAGCTCCCTGCAGACGGCGTTGGAGCCGCAGGGGGATGGATTGCAGGGGTCAGTGGGCGTGGGAATCGTCACGGCTATAAAATCGAACGGTGAGGAACTGAGCGACCGACGAATAGAAGAATGTTACCGAGGGGATGGTTCGACCCTTACGTTCCCTGAAAAGACACTGAGTGAAGGGGTCGCCAGTGTAGCCGCTCAAGCAAGTGCACATGGGAGTGTGACTGACAACGCGGCAATCAGCACTGGCGCCGCAAGACCCGACGCAAGGATCTTGGCACCTCTGATTGATGCAAGCCAGGTGACCAAGACACTCGCTGTTGCTCGCGCACTCTGGCCTGCAGCTGGGTGGACTGCCAAAGAAGCCTGGCGTGCAGGAGCACGAGGGGGAGTTGTTAACCACTTGACACTGGGAATTTGGTCCGCAGGGTGAAGGTTGACAGGGGTCTACTGCTGGCTGTTCGTCTGGAATAAAGCAAGCTTCATCTTGATGCGGGGAATATTCTACTAACGCTTCAATCTCTATCAGAAGCGTGACCTGAAAGGGATTAATTAAAGAGGCAACGGTTTCTTACAGAAGGGTGTGCACTGGACGAATGGGTCGCCAGTGTATCTTAACGGGCACACGCATATGGGATTATGGTTGACGACGTTGCACTTTGCTGCGATTCCACAGGACCCAGGGCAGGGGTTAGTGCACCTCTGATTGCTACAGGCCTCGTTCTGCGGACAGTCTGTGCTGACTATACACTCGGGTCTGCAGGTGGGTGGGCTTCCTAGGTACCCTCTGACGCAGGCACAGACCACTTGACCGTTCACCACGCGACACTCGCTATTGGGTCCGCAGGGTGTCGGGCTACAAGGGTTAGTGGGCGTGATATCTGACGGAAAGAAGAAGTGTTAAACGAAATGGTTCCCTTCAGAGGACAGGCCTGCTTCTCGGAAGCAACTGTTGGTGGAGTACCTTGCAGAGGGGTGCACTGACTGAACGCGTTTCCAGTCATGTTCCCAGGGCAGCTGCACATGGGCACGTGATTGATGGTCGTGCAAAGGGCACCGATGCCACAGGTCCCTGGGCATGGGTCTGCGCACTTATTGCGCGAGCAGGCTCTATCTCTGGGGCAGTCCGAGTTCAATACGCACTCGGGTCGACATCCTAGGTAGGGGTTCCCTTGGAACTCCGGCAGGCAGCTGCACTCGCCGTTAGCGCATTCCGCGTTGGGACCGCAGGGTGACGGGCTACATACGTCCTCTGCTAGTGTTGGTGGAGCTGCAAGGTGAAATGAACGAATGAAAACAAAAACCCTTCAGGAACTTTCATGCAAACTGTGGAGGATTGAGCAGGGTCCTTACGTGTGGCTGGCAGCGGCTGGCAAAGGGTGAACGGGTTCCCCGTGAAAGCCTCGGGGCAGTTGCATATGGGTATGTGATTAACGACCGCGCACAAGGCGCCAGAGCCGCAGGACCCAGGACAGGGATCCCTGCACTTCATGTTCATGCAGGCCATGTTGCTCTGGCACTCGGAGTTGATCGTGCACTCGGGCCTGCAGTTGGGTGGCTGGCCAACGTAGCCCTCCATACAGCTGCACGCGGCTGAGCCGCGGATATTTCTGCACTGGGTGAAGCTACCGCAGGGGGATGGTACGCAGGGGTCTGTTGTCTCCACTGGGCCGGGGATTGGGGCAGCTATAATTGGGGATTAACGAATGTCCATAATCCTCCAGTTCTTCCCCGGTATGTTTCAAATTAACGGACCATGCTCCTTACGTGGAATGGATGCGCAGAGGGTGAAAGGGTCTCCGCTGTAGCCCGGCATGCAGCTACAGATGGGACTGTGGTTAACGACAACGCACTTGGTGTTCAATCCGCAAGGGCTCGGGCAAGGGTTCGCGCATTTGTAGTCCTTGCAGGCTAGCTGGGTGGGGCACTCGGAGCTAGCCACGCACTCTGGCCTGCACCCAGGTGGAGTGCCCACGTAATTCGGCAGACAAGAGCACACAGCCTGACCAGACACCTCTTTGCACTGGCTGTTCGATCCGCAGGGTGACGGGCTGCAGACGTTCTCTTTGGGGACTATTACTGGGGAGCAGGTTTCAGGGTGAGTTCTTAAATCCTTTCAATATCTCATCGCGATCAGGCAGCAGGGAGAGTCAGGTGAACTTACTGTCCGCGTAACACACGACAAACGGGTCGCCGGTGAAGCCAGTTCGACAGGTGCAGAACGGTTGGTGGTTAACCACCGCGCACTCTGCGTTGCGGCCGCAGGTCCCTGGGCAAGGGTCCTGGCATTTGTTTCGAACGCACATTCTGTTGGAAGGGCAGTCAGGGTTTATGACGCACTCGGGCCTGCAGCCTACGTAAGCGTTGCCTATATATTCAGGGGGGCAGGAACAGACAGCAGCGCCGTCTCGTTCTCTGCACAACGCGTTCGTGCCGCAAGTGGCTTCCGAGCAGGGCGAGGGTTCCGGGTCGCGAGCTAGAACAATGCAAAATCACAGATTAGTTCTCCTACGATCACAATCACTTTTCATTACTCTCTTCTTCCATGCTTTCTTTCTCCTTACTTATCACTGAGCAACGCGTGTACGGGTCACCGGTGAAACCACTGGGGCACACGCAGTGGGGCACGTGGTACACCACGTGACACTCGGCGATCTCTCCGCAGAGGCCTGGACAGGGGTCTTTGCACCTCTGTTGCACGCATGTTTGGTGGCTGGGGCACTCGGAGCTGGCAATGCACTCGGGTTTGCAGGCAGGAGGGGCACCCTTGTACTCGGGCAGGCAAGAGCACGAGGGGGTGTCTCGAACTACTTGGCACTGGGAGTATGGGCCGCAGGGTGACGGTTGGCAGGGGTTCGTCGGCACTATTACGTCTTCTAGGAAGAGTAAAGTGGAGTTATTTCATATCCCTCCCTAATTGTTTAATTAATCATACGATCTCATGTAAAATGTCTAAAGGAAACTTCCTCAGAGTATTTACACCACTGTACATGGGATCTAAAGGATTTCTAAAGCTATCATTCGCTCCCTTACTGATCATTTCGCATCTGATGAAGGGATCCCCCGTGTAGCGATCTTGACACGAGCATACGGGATTGTGATTCACGACCATACATCTCGCTTGAATGCCACAGGTTCCTGGACACGGGTCTCTGCATCTCTGGTTCACGCAAGCTTGGTCTCTACGGCAGTCCGAACTGATTGTGCACTCTGGTCTGCATAGAGGTGGGGTTCCAAGGTACTCTGGCGCGCAGATGCACACTGCTTGGTCGTTCACCTCTCTGCAGATACTGTTCGGACCGCATGGGGACGGGTTGCAGGGTCTCGTCGTCGAGGGCACTGCGATTTAAGGGTTTAAGGGTCATCAGAATATTCTCCTTGATCTTCAGACCTTGATTAAGGAGCTGTATAATACCTCTGACAGGGGAGCAGAAAATCAGGGCGTTTCCATTGGTCTGAGGGGGGCAGCTGCACATGGGCACGTGATTGATTACCCTGCACAGGGCGTTCTGGGCACAAGCTCCAGGGCAAGGGTCCACGCATTTGTTTCTAATGCAAGCTCTGTCGTTTGCGCAGTCGTTACTGAGCACGCATTCAGGGCGGCAACCGATGTAAGAGTTTCCACTGTACTCGGGCAAGCATGAGCACGCTCCATTATTGCACTCCGCATTGGGACCACACGGGGAGCTGCTGCAAGGGTCTGTCACGGGTTCTTCTGTACCTACTACCAGGAGATAATCAATGCGACTGTCTGGTGACATGAGCTACCGTTTCAACGCTTTTAGGGGGTCAGCTTACTCATTGGCGTGGGTTGACAACTAGTGAAGGGGTCTCCGGTGTAACCCTCCAGGCAAGTGCAAACGGGCACGTGATTGTGAACCGCGCATACACTGTTTAGCCCGCAGGAGCCTGGACAAGGGTCCTGGCACCTCTCGCGCATGCAAGCTTCATTTCTGGAGCAGTCAGCG
This sequence comes from Andrena minutula, assembly GCA_929113495.1. NCBI lineage: Eukaryota > Metazoa > Arthropoda > Insecta > Hymenoptera > Andrenidae > Andrena > Andrena minutula. The sequence continues at coordinate 38,542,226 of OV815996.1, read as the reverse complement.
TTGATGACACACTCGGGGCGGCAATTTGGTGGGCCACCGATGTAATTGATTAAACAGGAGCAGGAAGGAGAGCCGTTAATGTTGCGACACTGGGCATTGGGCCCACAGGGCGAGCTGCCGCATGGATCCACTGGGGTGTCCATGAGAGGCGGAGCTAGAATTGGATCATTATTTTCATCCCACCGTAGAGTATGACAGTTGGACGTGTCAGGGTATTCCAGACGCTTACGTGGATTGTAGAAACAGTGGGTGAAGGGATCGCCAGTGTAACCTGGCCTGCAGGAGCAGATAGGACTATGGTTCACGACCCTGCAGGTACTCTGCTGGCCACAGGAACCGGGGCAGGGGTCCATGCACTTGTTGTTCCTGCAAGCTAGGCTCAACGGGCAATCCGAGCTAACAGTGCACTCTGGTCTGCAACTGGGCGGTGTTCCAGTGTACGTTGGTAAACAAGAGCACGTAGCTTGACCGTTCGTTTCCCTGCACTGGCTGTATGGTCCGCAGGGGGATGGTTGGCAGGGGTTAATTACGCCAGGCGTAGGCACTGCAAGAATGGAAATCATCGTCTATCATTCCGATCAACTGCTGGGTTTTTCATTTCAATCCTTTGTAGTTCTTCTTACGTGGCTCTCTGAAGGGGTTGCAGTAGACGAAAGGATCCCCCGTGTATCGCTCGAAGCAGCTGCAAGTCGCTGCGTGGTTGATGACGTAACATTGAGCGTTCTGGCCACAGGTCCCAGGGCAGGGGTCCCTGCATTTGGATCTGATGCAGGCTAAATTGGAGGGGCAGTCCGAGCTGAGCGTGCACTCCGGTCTGCATCCCTCGTAAGGATTGCCGATGTAGTCGTCCTGGCAAGCGCAGGAGGCCGAATTCTGTTGAACGCGGCACAGGGTGTTGGCGCCGCATGGCGAGGGGGTGCAGGGGTCGGGTCTGCTGGGTTGCACATCGACTGAAAGAGAACGGATCTTGTGCTGGCACGTATGCGGAAGAGAAAGCCGACTTAATTCACATGAAATCCTTACATGGCTGAGGCAGACACTGCGTAAAAGGATCGCCAGTGTAGCCTGTGTCACAGACACACATGGGAGTGTGACTGACCACTCTGCAGATCGCGTTCACGCCGCAGGAGTTCGGGCAGGGGTCCTGGCACCTTTGGTTCATGCAAGCTAAGTCATTCGAGCACTCGCTGTTGCTGACGCACTCGGGGCGACAATTGGGGGGCGATCCTATGAAGTCTCGTTGACAGGAACAGGATGGTTGATCGTTCACCACTTGACACTGAGCGTTTGGACCACACGGGGACGGTTGGCAAGGGTTGACTGAGGGTGGTGGTCTCGTGGCTTCAGGGTTCAAGAAACCTTCGTTACTTTGGTCTAAGTGTTTTAAAATACTCCAAAGAGGCTTTAAGGAATCCTTACGCATGGGATAGCAACTGACGAATGGGTCTCCTGTCATCCTTTCGCGGCAGGTGCACACAGGATTGTGATACAGGACATTGCAGACGGCGTTGATGCCACAGCTTCCCGGACAAGGGTCTCGACACTTCTGGTTCGTGCAAGCTTCGTTTAATGGGCAATCTGAGTTCACTGTACACTCTGGCCTGCAAGTTGGGGGTGCACCTAGGTATCCATTGACGCAAGAGCACACAGCCTGCATGTTGTTTTGCCTGCACTGGCTGTTCGGCCCACAGGGGGATGGGTTGCAAGGGTCGCTAAACGTTGTCACTAAAAGGGTCCAAGAATTCTTAATAAAAATGATCTCTTCCGTCATCTTTCGCGTGTAACCTCTTCAGAATCTGCGAACCGTACCTGGAGCGGGGGAACAGAGGACGAACGCGTTCCCCGACATTCCCGAAGGGCAACTGCACATGGGCACGTGGTTGAAAACGTCACACAATGCACTCTGCCCACAAGTTCCAACGCAAGGATCCAAGCACTTATTTCTGACGCAAGCTCTCGTGGTTGGACAGTCGTTACTTAGGACACATTCCGGCCTGCACCCCGTGTAAGGGTCACCGGAGTACTCTGGCAAGCAGGTGCACACTCCATTGTCGCACTGGGTGTTCGATCCACATGATGCACAGGGGTCCGTTTCGACTAAAGGTTCTAGAAGTCCTCGGGGTTAATAGGAGTGAAAATAAGCATCTAATGGGTGTGATAGAAACAAGGAGTCTTACGATAGAGAATGCAGTTGGTGAAAGGATCACCAGTGTAACCGGGTGGACAGGAACACGTTGGGACGTGATTGACTACGCTGCATTGAGCTTGCAGGGCGCACGACCCAGGACAAGGGTCTCTGCACTTTTGCTGCACGCAGGCCTGGTTGGGAGGACAGTCTGAGTTGAGTGTGCATTCTGGTCGACAATTCGGTGGACTTCCCGTGTAGGTGACTAGACAGGAGCAGGAGGGAATCCCTCCAATGTTTCGACATTCTGAGTAAACGCCGCAGGGGGATGGGATGCACGGGTCTCTTGGTGCTGGGTCGCTTACGACAGGTGGAGTCACTGAAATTTGCAATGTAAATTTTTAAACTGGGGTTAGTTTTAACTCGGGTACACTCTGATACTCAAATAAATCCTGATTAAAGATAGCAGCAATGAAAATCAGCTGCCATTGGACTCACATGGGATTCTGAAGCATATTGTGAATGGATCGCCGGTGTACCCCCTCAAACAACTACAAAGGGGTGAATGGTTGACGATCCTACAATCCGTGTTCTGTCCACAGGACGAAGGGCAAGGGTTCGCGCATTTTTGCCTGATGCACGCTCTATCCGAGGGGCATTCTGAGCTTGTAACGCACTCTGGCCTGCAAGTTGGTGGTGTGCCAATGTAAGTCGGTAGGCAGGAGCAAACTGCTACCTGATTCACCACCCTGCACTGGCTGTTCGAGCCACATTGGCCAGTGGCGCAAGGGTCGGTTGGACTGACGTCAGAAACTGTGGAGTGTTTTATAAGGATTATAATTCTACTGAAAATGCAAGCTTTTCTGGAAAACCAGCGTTAGCCAGACTTACCAGTTGGCTGAACAGAGCAGTATCGATAGGGGTCCCCAGTGAAGCTGGGGTAGCAAGAGCAAGTAGCTCTGTGATTGATAACATAGCACTCTGCGTTCGTTCCACAAGTTCCTGGACACGGGTCGACGCATTTGGAACTGATACAGGCTCTAGTGGGCGAGCAGTCGGAATCTAAGACACACTCTGGCCTGCACCCTTCGTAAGGGTTCCCTGTGTAACCAGGAAGACACGTGCAAGCACCTGCATCGTTTCTCTCGATGCACCTCGCGTTGGGTCCGCAGGGGGACGGTAAGCATGGATTTCTGAATCCATCCTGCTGGTTCTCGTCTAAAACTGATGGATCACGTCTTTGAAGTCAACTTTTACTAGTGAAACTAGTTGGAATCTTCAAGCAAATATTTTAAAAAATTCTAGCTTCGGTAGGACGAGTATTATAATAAAAATCTTACTGGGTCTGATAGAGCACTGCACAAACGGGTCACCCGTGTAGTCAGACTCGCAGTAGCACATGGGGGTGTGGCTAACAGTTCTACACCTCGCGTTCGCACCGCAGGAGCCAACGCAAGGATCCCTGCACTTTTGATTTATACAGGCTTCCTGGCTCGGGCACTCGCTGTTGCTCACGCACTCGGGCCTGCAATTCGGTGGGGCGCCGACGAAATCGGGCAAACAAGAGCAGGAGGGCGAGCTCCCAGAGATCTGGCACTGGGCGTTGGGTCCGCATGGCGATGGCTGGCAAACGTTTATCGGCTCTGGTGGCAGTGGCGCTACAAATTCCGTTATTTCGACGCTTAGAAAAAATTATAAAGGTGTCACGTGCCTAATTTTATTCCACGGGACTGGTGAGTGTGACTTACGAAGCGGCGTGCACCGAACGAACGGGTCCCCCGTGAATTCTTCAGGGCAGTGGCATATGGGGTTGCGATTGGCTACCGTGCAACGTGCCCCCAGGCCACAAGTGCCTGCACAAGGGTTCCTGCACTTCTGATTCGTGCAGATCTCGTTGGGAGGACAGTCGGAGCTGACTATGCACTCTGGGCGACAGTTTGGCGGGTTGCCTAGGTAGCCTGGTACGCAGCTGCAGCTCGCTTGACCATTATTGCCGCGGCATTGGCTGTTGGGTCCGCAGGGCGACGGGGTGCACGGGGACGATGGAACGTCGGCTATACAAGGATTATTTCTTAATGAAACCGTTCGGGTTCGGTGTTCCAACTGTTTTCGAAGAAATGAATGTGAGGAGGTATACCTAGCGCAGGGCGACAGTACGCGAATGCATTTCCTTCGAGGCCAGCTGGACAGCTGCACATGGGCACGTGGTTAACCACGGTGCACAGTGCGTTGCTGGCGCAAGTGCCAACGCAGGGGTCCTCGCACTTGTTCCTGACACAGGCTCTGTCTCGAGGGCAATCGTTGTTCAGCACGCATTCCGGTCGACAACCGATAGTGGAGTCCCCGTAGAAGTCAGGCATGCAGGAGCAAATCCCATCGTCGCACTGAGCGTTGGGTCCGCAGGGGGATGGATTGCACAAGTCTACTTCCGCTGGCGCGACTGATCGCAGAATAACCGTGTCATTTCACAGACGACTAAAGAAGCCAATTCAGAATCTCCTTGATACTTACTAGGGAGGATCGGTTGATCGCATCTACTGAACGGGTCTCCAGTGTAGCCTTCGATGCAGCTACAAATCGGAACGTGGTTGAACACCGAGCACAGGGCATTGAGGCCGCAGGAGCCTGGACAGGGATCCTGACACCTCTCTCGTATGCAAGCTTGGTTACTGGGACACTCGGAGTTGATGGTACACTCGGGCCTGCAATTCGGAGGGCTACCGCGATAGTTCAGCGAGCAGGTGCAGGCTGGAATCTGTCCCACGTTCTGGCAAATCGCGTTTGGACCACAGGGCGACGGTGAGCACGGGTCTCTTTGCACTGCTGGCGACGTGTCCATTTCTGAAGGAGGTGGTGGGTCAGTGGATGGAATTTTTAAAGTGCTACTGAATGGCTAGTTGTCAGGGTGATTCGTACCAGGAGCACGGAAGCAGGCAGTGAATGGATCACCCGTGAATCCGTTGTTGCAGAAGCAAATTGGACTGTGGTTGATGACCCTGCAATTGGAGTTCACGCCGCAGGAGTTGGGGCACGGGTCTATACACTTCTGGCTGGTGCAGGCGCGAGTTATCGGGCAGTCTGAGCTGACCACACACTCGGGCCTGCAGCTCGGTGGGCTGCCGATGTACGTGGATAAACAAGTGCACACTGCTTGATTGTTGTTCACGCGGCATTGGCTGTTTGCGCCGCAGGGTGACGGGTTGCAAGGATCGGCTACCACGGTGTCTTCTAAAAATGGAACTGGGGTGACGGTCTTTTCGTGTTAGTGTTATAGATCCTCCTTGCAGGAGTTTAAGGGAACTTGAAGGCTTGTAAAGTCTGTGTAAGCGTAATTAATGTCCCCTGAATTAGTTCGCAATTCTATTTCCTTCCCTTGCTCACTACAATTAATATTCCAATCCAAAACACTCATAATTACACTCGTATTAAGAGCTAGCATACCTTTCATTAACATTCACTTTGAACAGTAGAAAGTTAATTAAACAGTCTCACTAGGTAAGCATGTTAATTATAAAATTTATCGGCTCTTACGGTTCACTGGACTCATGCTGCAGTATCTGAAAGGATCGCCAGTGTACCCCTGAATGCAGGTGCACACTGGGGCGTGCATTAGAGCGCGGCACACCGCGTTCTGACCACAAGCGCCAGGACAGGGATCCTGACACTTGGACCTCACGCAGGCTAAGTTCGCAGGGCAGTCCGAATTCACGGCACATTCCGGCCTGCAGCCGTCGTAGGGGTTTCCAATGTAGTCCTGCAGGCACTCGCAGGCAGCTGCGTTCCCTGATACCCTGCAGACCGCGTTTGCACCGCAAGGCGATGGGCTGCAGGGTGTGGGTCTTTCGTCTTCGACTATAACGCGAGGAATATCGATTTAGAGTGATGAGAGAACGTTTCCAAGGATTTTGAAGCTTCTAGCCGAAGCTGGGGAGCTTAAGATCGACTTACTCGGAAGGGGAGTGCACTGGATGAACGGATCTCCACTGAATCCTGAGCGACAGGAGCAGATTGGAGTGTGACTGAAGACGCTGCAGTCAGCGTTCAGCCCGCACAAACCAGGACACGGGTTCTTGCACCTCTGGCTCGCGCAAGCTTCGCGAAGCGGGCAGTCGGTGTTCATGACACATTCGGGTCTACAATTCGGCGGCGATCCCGAGAAATCCGGTAGACACGAGCACGCTGGAGCTTGATTCACCACTTGGCACTGCGAGTTTGGACCGCACGGCGAGGGATAGCAGGGGTTGATTGCTGTGAGGGGCTCTTCGACTGAAGGGTGTGGGGAAAATGAACAGTCTTAGAAGCAGTTGCAGGGTGACCAAGTGTTTGTTTCATAACGTGGGTGAAAGGAATATACAGTGGCATTTACAAGGGAACATCCCGAACCTGGAACCTCAAAAAATTCTGAAACTGCGAATGTGTAGAGAATTTTCTTCTGATTACGACGCAATTTTTGTTTGCTGCCCAAATTCAGTCTAAGGTGGTGAATAATTGACCCCGTGAAAATCCGGTTATTTTTACGAATTTGTGTTATAACTCGTGAACTGTAAAATAATTTGTTTACCAAATGATAGATCTAATTAAAAAACTTAACTCTTGTCGTGAAACTTTTTTTCTATCGCTTACAGTTTGTGAGTTATAACACAAAATCAGAAAATAGCCGAATTTTCAGGGGTTAATTTCACCCCCGTCGAGTGAATTTGGGCAGCAAATAAAAATTGCGTTGTAATCAGGAAGAAATCCCCTACATATTCACGAGATTTCAGAATCTTTTGAATTTTCGGGTTGGGGATCTTCCTTGTTAGAGCAAACCATCTTTACCTCCATTTTAAATTCACTATCTCGCAATATTCCTTCCACTCACAGTACATACATCCGTTCTCTTCTGCTCCCTTACCCATAACTCTGCAACCAGTAAACGGATCACCGGTCATACTCGGAGGACACCTGCAAACGGGGTTGTGATTCACCACGGAACACTCAGCCATCAGACCACAAGAGCCTGGACAAGGATCCCTGCATCTCTGGTTAACACAAGCCTTCGTCAGCTCGCAGTCTGAACTGACGACACACTCTGGCCTACAGGTCGGCGGACTCCCGACGAAACCTGCTATACACTTGCACACTGGCACTCCGTTCGCCTCTTGGCAGTGGCTGTTCGGTCCGCATGGAGACGGGTAGCAGGGTGTCGATGTGGCTGTGTCTTCTGACAGAAGAACGGGACATTCGAATTGAAGAATTTTAATACACGAAGCAAGGTACTAGAATAAAGATATTCGAGGAAAATTCTCGATATTATACCCTGCACTGGGGAACAGGAGATGAAAGCGTTCCCTGACATCCCCACCGGGCAACTGCACATGGGGATGTGGTTGATTATTTGACACAGTGCGTTCTGCCCACAAGTTCCTATGCACGGGTCCACGCATTTGTTCCTCGAGCAAGCTCTATCACGAGAACAGTCACTGTTCATGATGCACTCTGGCCTGCAACCAGCATAAGCATCGCCTTGGTACTCTGGAAGACAGGAGCAAGAGCCGTCTCGACAAATGGCGTTCGCGCCGCATGGCGAAGGGTTGCATGGGTCCGACGCTGGTCTATCAGCTGTGTAGAGATTTAGGGATCGTCAGTGACAGTTCGAGTATCAAGATGAAGCTGAGATATACTTGGAACCCTATGTTCAGACTGTAAGCACTTCTACCGGAGCAATGATTAGCAACCTATCTCTAAAAACTCAAATCTGTCGCGCCTCATTCTGAACATACAGTCCAAACAACGACGAGCGACTCTCACATAAGACAGGCTTCACTGTACAGCTGCTGAAAGGATCTCCAGTGTATCCCTCTGGGCAGGAGCAAATCGGCACGTGATCGAGAACACTGCACCTAGCTCCCACGCCACAGGATCCAGGACAAGGGTCCATGCACTTTTCTCGAATGCAAGCCAGGGCACTGGAGCACTCCGCGTTTATCGTGCACTGTGGCCTGCAGTTCGGCGGCACACCTATGTAACCAGGTGAGCAGGAGCAGGATGGGTTTCCACCGATGTTTCGACACTGAGAATATGAGCCACAAGGTGATGGCAGGCATGGGTCTTGTTGGATAGATGGTACTGGGTCTGGTTGCGGTCCTGTGGGGTTTCAAAGTGAATTTAAAGATTCCTAACCGTTTAGAAATATCAAGACACTTGGAAAAATACACACGTGGAGCTGGGAAGCAAATGGTGAACGCGTCGCCAGTGTAATCCTGCCGGCAGGAGCATATGGGGCTGTGGTTGATGACTCTACAGACCGCTTGGCTTCCACAAGGATCAGGGCAGGGGTCGATGCACCTCTGGTTCACGCACACGCGATCAGAGGCGCATTCTGCGCTCACCACGCACTCTGGTCTGCATCCTGGTGGAGAACCTAGGTACTCTGGCAAGCAGGAGCAAACTGCTTGCCCGTTGTTCTCTCTGCAGAGACTGTTCGGTCCGCAGGGTGACGGCTGGCAGGGGTTGGTGAGGATTGGCAGGGTCTCTATCGAGCGGAACGTTGAGATAAAATCTAGGAGTATTCCAGCCTGCAAAAGTAGCCCAACACATACCTATATCTTCCTCGCGACAGTATCTGAAAGGATCGCCCGTGTACCTGGGCAAGCAACTGCAGGTCGCCATGTGATTGATCACCTGGCAGACCGCGTTCTGACCGCAGGTACCTGGACAGGGGTCCTCGCACTTGAATCTCACGCAGCTCTTGCTGGGGACACAGTCCGTGCTTATCACACATTCTGGTCGACAGCCCTCGTACGGGTTTCCAAGGTAACCTGCCAGGCAGGAGCAAGAGCCTGCTCCGTTTCTCTCTTTGCAAAGCGCGTTTGCTCCGCAAGGGGACGGCACGCAGGGCTGTGGCACGTACATGGGTATGACTGTAAAGGGTGGTTAAGAATTACACAGTAATTCAGTACTTCCTTGGAAATTGGATTCAAAATTCTGGCTTCGATGCTGGTCGAAAACTGAGTGACCGAATCCAGACTGAATAATCGCTAGAGCTTTGAATCCTAAAAGACGCGAGCTAGAAATACTCTTACGCTGTTCCACGACACACTGCGTAAACGGATCACCAGTGTATCCAGGTGAACAGGTGCACATCGGCGTGTGAGACACAGCGCGACACACAGCACCCGTGCCACAGGATCCAGGACAGGGATCCCTGCACTTCTGATTGATGCAGGCCATGTTGTTGGGGCACTCATTATTGCTGATGCATTCCGGTCTGCAGTTCGGGGGTGAGCCAGTGAATTCAGGTACACAGGAGCACGATGGGGAGTCATTAACCACTTGACACTGCGCATTTGGTCCGCAGGGGGACGGCTCGCAAGGATTCTCGTTTACCGGTGCCATTAACGCTGCAATGGAATGGAGTTCAAGCTTACGTCACGGGAAAGTGTTGGAAATCCTCATGGGACTGGAATTCTTACGCTTATCCATGCATCTGACGAAGGGATCGCCAGTAAGTGACGCAGGGCAGCTGCAGATGGGATTGTGGTTCACCACCTGGCACGTCGCTCTAATCCCACAAGTGGCGGCGCAAGGATCCCTGCATTTCTGATTCACGCAGGCATCCCTCGGTCCGCAGTCCGTGCTCAGAATGCATTCTGGCCTGCAGGTCGGCGGAATACCGATAAAACCGGGGACGCAGGTACATACGGGCTGGCCGTTCACTTCTCTGCACTGACTGTTCGGTCCGCAGGGGGTTGGGTTGCATGGTGTCAGCACGACTGGGTCTGATTGTCGTGGAAATTTTTATTTATCCTCTTGAAATGATTTAAATGGATGCTAGTATTTCTGTCGAGCCTCATACCTCTGAATGGAGTGCAGAAAATGAACGCGTTCCCTGTCATTCCAATCGGGCAGCTGCACATGGGCACGTGATTGTACACGTCGCACACTGCACCCTGGGCACAGGTGCCAATGCAAGGATCCACGCACTTGTTGCGCAGGCAAGCTCTGTCCCTGGGACAGTCTGTGTTTAGAGTACACTCTGGTCGACAACCCAGGTAAGGGTTGTCAGTGTAACCAGGCAAACATGTGCAAGCGCCGGCGTCGCACTGTGCGTTCGCACCACAGGGCGATGGGTTGCATGGGTCTTTGGGTGCTGGTTCAACTTCAGCTACAATTGTGGGCAAGGTGTTAAACATTTTTGAATTTTCAAAAATTATGATGGACCAAACGAGGGTGCAGCTATTTCTATGAAGATATCTTATTATTCACTGTTTTTAATTGGAAAAGTTCTTCATATCCACTGAGTAGCTTTTCAAGCTTAAAATGGGTAGCGAGAAACTTCTAAAACTATGTTTCCCGACCTTCTTTGAGTCGCCATCCCATTTTATAATATTCAAATAATCTGCGAACCCCACATATAAGGTAGAGTAAATTTGATAAGGTAAAGAAAACACATTACAAATAGGTATTTCCTAACTTAACCCTTCATGGTCACACGGGGTGTATTGTACCCCAAGAGCAATTTTCGATTTGAAATGTCGCACCTTTATGTCTTCCAAAGGGGATTTATCGCAAAAAAGAAATTAAAAAAAATTAAAAAATCGGGGTTTTCCCACAGCCATGGAAAATCGCTGATTTTCAACTACAAATTTTATCATATAAAAATTTACATTTCTAGAAAAAGACTATTAGTGCATGATTGTATAAGTATTACGAATGTACAATTATCACTAAAAAGTTAAAAGATTCAAAAATACGAAAATGGTAACACAAAAAATTACGCTGGGGTACAGTGAACCCCATGTGACCAATTTGTGATTATAAGAAGGTGTGACCACGAAGGGTTAATAATATTAAAAAAAAGTCCCAAAACTATATTTGCGACTGCTACACCCTTGTTTGCTCCAGTACGATACGAAATTGAGGGAGGAGCCTTACTCGGGGCAGGAGAGCAGCCACTGAAAGGATCCCCGGTGAATCCCTCCAGACAGCTGCACATAGGCACGTGATTGAACACCGTGCACCTTGTTGACAGGCCACAGGATCCAGGACACGGGTCAGTGCATCTTTGCCTTATACAGGACTTGTCGCTGGGGCAGTCAGAGTTCACGGTGCACTCTGGTCTACAATTTGGCGGGCTACCAAAGTAATTGACTAAGCAGGAACAAGACGGAGCACCGCCGATATCTCGACACTCGGAATATGGACCGCAGGGGGAAGGAACGCAGGGGTTTTGAGGTAGATCGGCTAACGTCGATTGTACTGCGGAGAGAATAAATCGAGTAAAGTAATTGTTTAGCTGGTTGGAGATACGAGGTGTACTGTTAGAGCGACTTACTTTGTAGAGGGAAACACCTGGTGAAAGGATTACCAGTGTTTCCATCCTTGCAGGTACAAATTGGACTGTGATTGACGACTAGACAGTTGGTGTTCCGGCCACAAGCTCGTGGACAGGGATTCACGCACTTTTGATTCACGCAGGCTTGGTTCGAGGGACAGTCTGAGCTGACCACGCACTCGGGACGGCACGAGGGAGGACTTCCGGTGTACTCGGGGAGGCACGAGCACACAGCGTTACCGGAAACCACGCGACACTGACTGTTTGGACCGCAGGGCGATGGGAAGCAAGGGTCCGAAGGGTCTTGGACTACGTCTGGGGGATAAAGGAACGTGAAAATTGCTGAAATTAAACTTCCTGACTTGCAATTATTATGCTGTAAGTATAGATGACTGGAATTTTTGTAGAAGGTGGATAGAAAATTGTAATGTAAGTGGGAAGGGGGATCTTTGAATGACTGTGGGCAAAGAACCCTCCTTGTCCCACTTGAATTTCAATTTCAAACTCAATGCACAGGATTTAGAGTTCCTATATTACAAATTAAGTATACTTTACCAGGTGCTCGCGAAGGTTGGCAGTATGCAAATGGATCTCCAGTGAATCCAGGATTGCAAGTGCACGTAGGCGAGTGATTAATCACTTGGCAGAGAGAATTCTGACCACAGGTCCCTGGACAAGGGTCCTGGCACTTGTTTCGCATGCAAGCTAGGTTCGAAGGGCAGTCTGAACTGACTGTACACTCTGGTCGACACCCTTCGTACGGGTTACCGATGTACTCGGGTAGACAGGAACAGGAACCGACACCGTTCTGCTCTTTGCAGATGGTGTTTGAACCACAGGGGGACGGCGTGCATGGGGAAGATGGCACCCCTGAATGAAGGAATAGAATAGAATAAGAAAAATGTAGAAATATCGTCAAAGTACAAATAAAGCTGAATAAAGAAAATGAAACTTGAGTATTCATTACTGCAATCCCTCCTTTTACCAAATTCAACCATTAAACTTGAATGCATATCAAATCCCTCAAACTGAAATTTCCCTATTAATGAAATAAACAGAATAATCTTGATACGAGAGATAAAACTACCCCCAAAGCAAAATTAAATCTGCAAGCCCTGTCCAAACTTCACCAACTATCTTACGCAAAAGTGAAAGTGTCTCACGTTGATCAAACTCGTAGCACTGGGTAAAGGGATCACCAGTGTATCCAGTGGAACAGACACACATGGGTGTGTGGCTGACCACACGACACTCGGTAAAGGCTCCGCAGGAGCCAGGACAAGGGTCCCTGCACTTTTGATTCATGCAAGCGAGATTTCCAGGGCACTCGCTGTTGCTGATGCACTCAGGTCGACAAGTAGGTGGAGAACCCACGAACTCTGGCATACAGGTGCACGATGGGGAATCGTTCACCACTCGGCAGAGCGCATTCGGTCCACAAGGTGACGGTTTGCAGACGTTTATGACTTCTGGTGTGGTATCCACTGAAAATTGTTCATGCAAATAACACCACGCAGGTTGAAGCCTGAAGGGGAATTAACCGGATGCTTTAGGGGTGGAATATCTTACTGATAGTGTCGCATCTGACGAAAGGATCCCCAGACGAACCAGGAGGGCAGCTGCATATGGGATTGTGGTTTATCACTTGACACTGTGCTCTGACACCGCAGCTCCCTGCGCAAGGATTCACGCACTTCAAGTTGCTGCAGGCCTCGCTCCTTGAGCAGTCCGAACTGACCACGCATTCTGGCCTGCAGGTCGGAGGACTGCCCGAGTACCCAGGGACACAGGAGCAAACCGCCTGCCCATTCACAGGGCGACACTGGCTGTTTGCACCGCAGGGGGACGGGTTGCATGGTGTTTCTGGGGTGAGTTCTGTAGGTAGAAGTCGACGCACTGTCAATATCTCGTAGAAGCGTGTGGGAACCAGAGTTGGGTGTTACTCAAATGAAATATCGAATAAATTGTTTCAAATAAAATACCGAAACCTACTTTTTTGAATAAATTGTTTCGAATAAAATATCGAATCTACTTTTTTGAATAAATTGTTTCGAATAAAATATCGAAACTACTTTTTTGAATAAATTTGGCTTCGAATACAATATTCGAATAAAAGTTCCGAATAATATGAAACTATTCGAGAATAATGAATAAAAGTTTCTTTAAGTAAAAAATAATTCGAATAAATTTGGCTCGAATAACGCTACAGATTTATTCGTTATTCGCGAAGAATTTTTCGTCGAATAAAATCGTTATTCGTTATTCGCGAATAATTTTTCGTCGAATAAAATCGTTATTCGTTATTCGCGAATAATTTTTCGTCGAATAAAATCGTTATTCGTTATTCGCGAATCAATCTTGGGGATTTATTCGTTATTCAAAATAAAATTTGCCCTACTCCGGTAGGGGCCAATTGCCTTCGTTGATACAAGGTGTCTTGGTACCTTGGACAGGGGAGCAGAGGACGAAAGCGTTTCCACTGGTGCCTGGCGAACAGCTGCACATGGGAATGTGATTGAAAACGTTGCAGACAGCGTTCTGTCCACAAGTGCCTCTACAAGGATCGCTGCACTTATTGCGAACGCATGCCTGATTCAAGGAACAGTCAGTGTTCAGGACACACTCTGGTCGACAGCCTACATTAGGATCACCCCTGTACTCTGGTAAACAAGAGCAGATACCCTCGTTGCAGTCTGCGTTCGGTCCACAGGGCGATGGGTTGCAGGGATCGTCGAAAGTTGTTGGTTCTAAAAGTTGGATCAGAGATAGTGAATAAGCCTGTGTAAGGAAGGTGTCAGGTTCTAGAAGGGCTGTCTTACGTGAAGGTGGTTTTGGATAACAGTTGCTGAAGGGGTCACCAGTGTAGCCTTCGATGCAGCTACAAATCGGAACATGATTGATCACGCTGCACTGGGCAAACACGCCACAGGAGCCTGGACAAGGGTCCCCGCACTTCTGCCTCATGCAAGCCTGACTGGGGGAGCAATCAGAGTTCACTGTGCATTCCGGACGACAGCTAGGAGGACTGCCGATGTAGCTTTGTAGACAGGAGCAAGAAGGTATGCCGTTGATGTCGCGGCACTCTGCGTTCGGACCACAGGGCGAAGGCACACATGGGTTTGAGGGTTGAATCGCTGAAGGGGGTTCTAGAAATTGTGTATAGTGTCAGAAACACTTGTAGCCTCGGACGAAGTGGGTGAATATAGAGATTTCATGAGGGAGATGAAGATTGCAGGGGGCACTGTTACCTGGCATAGGGAAGCAACGAGTAAAAGGATCGCCGGTGTATTTTGCCCTGCATGCACAGATGGGACTGTGGTGAATCACGTTGCACTCTGCTGCGATACCACAAGGGCCAGGACAAGGGTTCCTGCACTTCTGATTGATGCACGCTAGATTGGAGGAGCACTCTGAGCTGACCACACATTCTGGTCGACAGCCAGGTGGAGAGCCTGTGTATTCTGGCAGGCACGAGCATACTGCTTGGTCGTTGACGACCTGGCAGCGGCTGTTCGGTCCGCAGGGTGATGGGGAGCATGGGTCCCCTCTATCTTCGAATACTACGAAAGGAAGATTCGTTGTTGAAGTTTTAAGGAAGACTGTCATTGGAAGAATTAGAAAAGAAATGGGTTGCTCACTAGGACCCACTGCCATCGGCTGACAGAACTGGTATGGTTGTCCAGTGTAACCAGGGAAACAGGTGCACGTGGGCAAGTGGTTGACAACCTGGCACTCAGCGTTCGTGGCACAGGAGCCAGGACAAGGGTCCTGACACCTGGAGCGGATGCAAGCCCGAGTCGCCATGCAATCAGAGTTCATGACGCACTCTGGCCGACACCCTTCGTAGGGATTGCCGATGTAATCAGGCAGACACGTGCAAGAGCCTACTCCGTTCTGCTCCTTGCAAAGGGCGTTTGAACCGCAGGGCGATGGTGTGCAGGGGGTGGATGAGAC
The DNA here is from genome assembly GCA_929113495.1 of Andrena minutula. Taxonomy (NCBI): domain Eukaryota; kingdom Metazoa; phylum Arthropoda; class Insecta; order Hymenoptera; family Andrenidae; genus Andrena; species Andrena minutula. The sequence goes on along the minus strand of OV815996.1, from coordinate 38,526,831 downwards.
TGGTCCTATTTCAGCTGAAACGCGAAACAAATGGAACACCCTGTTCAGAGAGAACTCTTGCTTTCAATTGAGGACCTTATAGCAAGAGGGGTACAGGTCCATCTTTACGAACCTTGAGTAAATTAGAAAAAACTGTTTATAAATTATTTCTTTGACTTAACATTGAAATAGAATACTAATTGAAAAATATATTTTTTTACACAATGAGTAGTAGTTACTGAAGTGATAAGTTTTTATTTCTATTTTCGGCGAAAAAATATTTTGTAAAAAATATTAAAAATATTAATATTAATATTTTTATTAATATTAATATTTTTTATTAATATTAATATTTTTATTAATATTAATATTTGTATTAATATTAATATTTGTATTAATATTAATATTTTTATTAATATTAATATTTTTATTAATATTAATATTTTTATTAATATTAGTATTTCTATTTTTATTTATTCGCAATAAATCCTTCATTTGTTATCAGGTTTGTATCAAACGTGCACCACACGATTTAGAATTTTTTTCACGTCTATTCCATGTTATAACTCAAAAACTGTCAAAAATAGAGCTGTACCCCTCTCACTGCAAGGTCCTTAATTCTCAAGTGCCCATGAATTCTTACGTCGTTTCGCGACACATAAACTGAAGGGATCGCCGAGGTATCCTTCGGAACACACGCACATCGCAGTGTGACTGACAACGCGACAGTCAGCGTAAGCTCCGCAGGATCCAGGGCAAGGATCCCTGCATTTGTTGTTCATACAGGCCAAGTGACTAGCGCACTCGCTGTTGCTAATGCACTCCGGTCTACAATTTGGAGGTACGCCGATAAATTCAGGTAAACAGGAGCAGCTGGGCGAGTCGTTGACCACTCGGCAGACCGCGTTCGCTCCGCAGGGTGAAGGTTGACAGGGGTTGATAGACGTGAGTGGTTCTTCCTCTGAAAGGGGGATGAAAGAAGCTTGGTAAGAAGATCGACCGATAGAACAGACCTCGAGGAGCATCTAAGAGTGTACTGTTCTCACGTTTAGGCTCGCATCTGACGAAAGGATCCCCTGAGAAGCCAGTTGGACAGCTGCAAAGAGGGTTGTGATTGATCACTTGGCACTGAGCTCTCACACCACACGTGCCAGCACAGGGGTTCAGGCATTTCTGGTTGCTGCAAGCCTGGTTCTTGGGACAGTCAGAGCTAACTGTGCACTCTGGTCTGCAGGAAGGTGGCGCACCGATGAAGCTGGCTACGCAGCTGCACACTGCTTGCTCGTTAATTATTCGACAGACACTGTTGGGTCCGCAGGGGGACGGGTTGCAGGGGTCCTCGGGTCCTAAAATCGACGAAACTGAAGCTGGAGATTCTAGCTTTTTTAAGTGGGGCGATGAGGATTCTTGACTGGAACAGGCACGTACCTCTGCTTGGACGACAAGAAACGAACGCGTTCCCAGTCATTCCAGGCAGGCAGCTGCACATGGGGATATGGTTGTACACGTCGCACTGTGCGTTCTGACCACAAGTCCCAGGACAGGGGTCCACGCACTTGTTGCCAATGCAGGCTTGAGGAAGGGCACAGTCGCTATTGAGAACGCACTCGGGTCGACAACCAGCGTAAGGGTCTCCCTGATACTCTGGTAGGCAAGAACAGCTACCCTCTGTGCAGAGCGCGTTTGGACCGCAGGGGGATGGATTGCAGCGGTCGGCGGGTAATATTGGCTCTTCGATTGCTGTGTTGTGAAAGATATCGTGTTACAGTGTATCGATAACACTGACTAGATCGATTTGAAGAAAAAAGAATCTGGATGCTTCGATGGACCAATAAGTGATCCAACAATTGAGCTATTTACAATGGCATACAAAAAATGAAATTTTCAGTATGTATACAACTTGCTTAAATCTACAAACGATCCTTCTACAAACTAATCCTTCTAGTTTCTCAAAAAAAAAATCAAGTCCTTTGGACAAATTTTAACAAAGTTGTACCGTTTAAAATATATCCCAATACTTTTGTCCGACATTGTAGGTGATTCTCAAAGTTCTTCTTCAATTCTCTATCACTTTAGCTACTGATGGCTCTGAAGCACATTAATTATCCCAACGAATCTCTAAGCACCGCTTACGTTTCAAGTAACAATTAGTGAACGGGTCCCCAGTGAAGCCGGCAGGGCACACGCAAGTTGGAGTGTGATTGATGACACTGCAGGTGGCGGACAGTCCACAGGATCCGGGGCAGGGGTCTCTACACCTCTCGTTCATGCAAGCTTGACTTCTGGGACAATCTGAGTTGACGGTACACTCTGGTCTACAATTTGGAGGGCTGCCGATGTAAGAAGCGAGGCAAGAGCAAGATGGTGCACCGCCAATGTCTCTACATTCCGCGTAGGGTCCACATGGCGACGGTACGCATAGGTTCTGAACGACTGGACCAGGTGCAGGTCCTGAAAGAAGTATCTTGGTGACGTGACCTGCATCCAATTGATGAACACTGTCTTTGAAGTAATCTTACGTGGCATAGGGAAGCATCTACTGAACGGATCTCCCGTGTAACTTTGCTTGCAGCTGCAAACAGGGCTGTGATTGAGAACCCTGCAATTGCTGTTCAAGCCACAGGGCTGCGGACAGGGATCGACGCACTTGTTGTTCACGCAGGCCCTGTTCGTGGGGCACTCTGAGCTTATCACGCACTCGGGTCGACATCCAGGTGGAGAACCTATGTACTCTGGCAAACAGGAGCACACTGCTTGCCCGTTGTTCTCTCTGCAAACGCTGTTGGGCCCGCAGGGTGAAGGTTGACAGGGGTTTCTCGCGATGGGTTCTAGCATTGCACAGAGACAGAATTAGAGTGAAGGTAACTGAAGTGGTTTTCCTGCTACTCTAGATTGGAGACTCTAAGAAGAAGCTCTTGTAGACTCTGAGATAACGTTTCAACTAATCAGAGAGTAATTACCAGATAGTAAAATGGGATTGCAGTATCTGAAGGGATCGCCAGTGAATCCAGGCATGCAGGAGCACGCAGGGGAGTGATTGATCACCTGGCAGATCCCGTTTTGGCCGCACGTGCCTGGACAAGGGTCCTGACACTTGGACCTAACGCAAGCCATGTTCGATATGCAGTCAGAGTTCACGATACACTCAGGTCGACATCCCTCGTACGGGTTTCCAATGTAATCTTGCAAACAGCTGCAGGCACCTGCGCCGTTCTGCTCTTTACAGACGGCGTTCGCTCCGCAGGGGGATGGTATGCAGGGTGACACGTTTTCGAAGATCGTCGCTACAATTAAATAGTTAGTTGCACCGTGGCAAGTTCTATACGTTGTTTCGCGAAAATTAAGTTTCTCTATGTGGAAAGAAATAGAATGCGTTTAATATAAATCCTATACTAGCTATATGTCTTACGTTGCTGCAAGGTGCACTGGGTGAAAGGATCTCCGGTGTAGCCGCTGATGCAGACGCACATGGGTGTGTGACTCACTACGCGACACTCCGAGTTCGTGCCACAGGCACCGAGGCAAGGATCCCTGCACTTCTGATTCATGCAAGCGAGATTGCCAGGGCACTCGCTGTTGCTCACGCACTCTGGCCTGCAGTTGGGTGGCGCTCCAACGAAATCGAGCGAGCAGGTGCAAGAGGGTGAGTCGTTCACCACGCGACATTGAGCGTTCGGTCCACAGGGAGACGGTTGGCAGGGGTTTACAGACACGACTGGCGTGTCAACTGTATAAAAAATATTCAAAGTAGAAGCTACTTTCAGGGAGATGATACTATTACGAGGTACAGAGATTTAGGCTTGTTAGACCAGAAAGGGAGAGGCCCAAATTTCTGATTTACATAATACACTTGCAATTTTCCTTACGTATCGGGTCGCATCTTGAGAATGGGTCGCCGGAATGCCTGGGAAGGCAGCTGCAAATGGGGTTGTGACCGACAACTTGGCACTGTGTCCTCAGACCACAGGTACCTAGGCAGGGATCTATGCACTTTTGGTTGCTGCAGGCTAGATTCCGTGGACAGTCTGAACTGAGCACGCACTCGGGTCTGCAGGACGGTGGAGTTCCTAAGTATCCTTGGACGCAACTGCACACGGCCTGGCCGTTCACCACGCGGCACTGGCTGTTGGGACCGCAGGGGGAGGGTCTGCAGGGGTCCTGCGGCAATGGTTCTGCGGGAGGATTGAATGGTTTAAGAAAGGGAACCGTGTGTTTTGCAGTTAAAGGACAATCCCACATTTTGAGCCATAGAGTCTATTGCCATCACTGTGCACCTTTGGGTGGCTCTCATCAAGGGGGATCCAATGATAACCCTTTGATTCCGAAAATGTGATGTGAACATTGAAATGACATCAAGACAGGGCAACCGTGAAGCCTAATACGAAATCGATTAATTCGATCTTGATAAGAGGTCTCCAGAGACGTACAGTAATCACAGCACACTCGGTGATCACAAATGCTCAAGCACCTCGTAAGACAGAGCAGAGGACGAACGCATTGCCAGACATCCCGGATGGACAGCTGCACATGGGCACGTGATTGAAAACGTCACAGACAGCGTTCTGACCGCAAGTACCGATACAAGGGTCGACGCATTTGTTGCGAACGCAAGCTCTGTTGAAGGGGCAGTGATCGTTGATCACGCATTCAGGCTGGCAAAGTTCGTAGGGGTTTCCCAGGTAATCAGGGAGACAGGTGCACGCGCCGTTAGTGCATTCTGCGTTCGCGCCGCAGGGCGAGGGGTTGCAGGGGTCTGCTGGGACGTCTAACACTGTAAAGTCACAATAATCGTCTAATAAGGGAGTCCTGAAAGAAACTTAAACTCGCATCTTGATTAAAGGTCTTACATTGCGGTCGTACTGGTTCACAGTTAGTGAATGGATCTCCTGTAAAACCTTCAGGGCAAGAGCACATAGGGATGTGTTGAATCGCACTGCAGATTGCACCGACTCCGCACGAGCCAGGACAGGGGTCTCTGCACTTTTCCCCCATGCAAACCCTGTTGCTGGGGCAATCAGGGTTTATCGTGCACTCTGGCCTGCAATTCGGCGGACTGCCCATGTAATTCGGCGAACAGGAACAGGATGGAACGCCTCCAATATCGCGACACTCCGAGTACGGGCCACAGGGGGATGGCACGCAGAGGTTTACAACTGGGGCTGGCAGTGGTTCTGAAAATAATGCGCAGTGTCTCTCTAATGCAATGAAAACCACCCTAAGATACACCGAATAAAAGGTTTCTCTGTTATTTCTACAGAGGGTGACTCTAAAAAGTAGCACGTTACACATTTCTAAGTTAAAATACAAAAAAATTATCAGGGGCTCAAAATTTCCTCCTCTTCACCTAGAAAAGAGCAATGAACCTTTCTGCACTCTGTCTCCTAGAACCCTGTCTCTAGAATCTTCACCCATCTTTAACTGAAAGTTTCACAAACTTCTCACAAGTATCTCTTAACGTACAAGGTCCTCCAGGGCTAAAGTTCCTCTTACTTGGTATCGGGAAGCATCTGGTGAAGGGGTCGCCGGTGAAGTCCAGCTTGCAACTACAGATAGGGCTGTGGTTCACGACCCTGCAGTCAGCGTTAGGAGCGCAACGACCTGCACAGGGATCGACACACTTCTGACCGATGCAAGCTTTGTTCGAGGGACATTCTGAGCTGACCACGCACTCCGGTCGACATCCTGGCGGAGTGCCTATGTACTCGGGGTAGCAAGAGCAGACAGCCTGGCCGTTCTTTACGCGGCAGTGGCTGTTGGGTCCGCAGGGCGAGGGACTACACGGGTTTTCTGGTTCGATCGCTGTAAGTCGTAAACACTTTTCATCAGACTCCTTCCACCTCTCCCTTTTGGCTAAATTCGTTATTCTTTTCCGCTGAGATTAGTGGGTTAATGGCAGGTGTACACCACCAACTTATATTATCCATATTGATATTACGATGCAAGCGACGTCGATGGTTACGAGTGAAGCGCGTCTAAACGTTATTCTTTCCTATCGAGGCGTTTTGTGATGGCGATGATGCTGGTGATGGGTGATAGTCAGACTTACGGGCTTGCGGCTGCAGGTTGCAATTAAAGAATGGATTTCCAGTGTATCCAGCCAGACAAGTGCAGCTCGGTGAGTGATTTATCACCGCGCACTCTGTGTTCTGACCGCAGGTACCAGGGCAGGGGTTCTGGCACTTGGACCTTATGCAGGCCAGGTTCGAGGGACAGTCGGAATTCACCGTGCACTCTGGTCGACATCCTTCGTACGGGTTTCCTATGTAATCTGGGGCACAGGTGCAGGCACCTGCACCGTTTTGCTCTTTGCATATCGCGTTGGGACCGCAAGGCGACGGTGTGCATGGGGACAGCGGCACGATTTCGACGTCGGCTAGAAAAGGGACCATAGGGTTAGAGGGTTAAACACCTTGTTTCTTGTACCCGACACTTCGTTTCCCAGGGTGTTAATACTTTGACCACTAAAGAAGCTTTTTTAAGGATTTTACTACTATACTTGGATGCTTAAATAATACAGGATTCAAACTTTGTTAAATTGAGGGGAAGGAAGTACTTTCTTCTCCTGTAAGTGTATTTGATTTGTCTGTGAACTGGGAAGTCTATCCCAAAATTAAGAACCTTGTTTCGTCTTTTGAGCAGGAATGAAGGCAAAATTTGTGATCGATCTTCTAGTAGAAACCTGAATATTTACTGAAATTCTTCAAGTCTATCTGTGCTGAAGCTTACGTTGTTTCAAGCTGCACTGCGTGAAGGGATCGCCAGTGTATCCACCGAGACAGGCGCACATCGGTGTATGACTGACCACGCGACACTCGGCGTTGGGAGCACACGAGCCTGGACAGGGGTCCTGACACTTTCGATTGATGCAGGCCAAATGACTGGAGCATTCGCTGTTGCTCACGCATTCGGGTCTACAATTCGGCGGGGAGCCAATGAAATCGGGCAAACAGGCGCAGGACGGCTTATCGTTGATGGTTTGGTAGATGGAGTTGGGACCGCATTGGCAGGACGCGCAGGTATCCTCGGATGGCACTCTTACAGCTGCAGTAACCAGAGGGGACAACAAATGTATCTCGCCAATCTTTCACGCCGCAAAAAGAATGCTCCTAAAAAGACAGTAGATCCTTACGAACGAAATCACATCTAGTGAAAGGGTCGCCAGTGAAGCCCTCGGGGCAGCTGCACACAGGATTGTGATTGACAACTTGGCACAGGGCCTTCAAGCCACAAGTGCCCGAGCAAGGATCGATGCACTTTTGGTTGTTGCAGGCCTGACTCCTGGGACAGTCTGAGCTGACCGTGCACTCAGGTCTACAGCTAGGTGGAGTACCAAGGTATCCTGGCACGCAGGAGCACACAGCCTGGCCATTGATAGCTCGGCATTGACTATTAGGTCCGCAGGGGGTTGGGCTACAAGGGTTCACCTGAGCTGGTTCTGAATTAGAAGGAGTAAAACGTTTCATCAGCCCTTCGACAGGAATCTTGATAAAAAGAGACTCTTCCACAGTCCCTTATCCTCCATACCTTCCACTCTGTCGCAAGATATGAACGCATTGCCCGACATTCCAGCAGGGCAACTGCACATGGGCACATGACTCAGGACATTGCAAGTGGCGCCTCTGCCGCAGGTGCCCAAACAGGGGTCCACGCACTTGTTGCGAACGCAGGCTCTGTTCAGGGCGCAGTCGTTGTTCAGGACGCACTCGGGGCGACAACTGGTGTAGGCGTCGCCTTGATAGCCTGCCAGGCAGGTGCACGTGCCTAAGCTGCACTGGGCGTTGGGTCCACAGGGTGACGGGTTGCAGGGGTCAGCTTCGGGAGGTGGTACTGCAAGAATTTCGGGTAGGTCGCGTGACAGGAACACCAGAAGGGTAGAGGACGAAGTTCGTATCGAGTTCCTTGGGGGGGAAATGAGGTCTTACGCTGTGGTGGTGTCGGGTAACAGTTGCTGAAAGGGTCTCCGGTGTATCCCTCGAGGCACGTGCACATGGGCACGTGGTTGAACACGCTGCACTGGGTCCCCACTCCGCAGGCGCCTGGACAGGGGTCCTGGCACTTCTGCCTCATGCAAGCTCTGTTGCTGGAACAGTCGGAGTTCACGGTGCACTCTGGTCTACAATTCGGAGGACTGCCCATGTAGGAGGACAGACACTGGCAGGATGGGCCACCGTTGATCACTCGACACTCGGAATTTGGGCCGCAAGGGGAAGGCAAGCACGGTTGCGATGCTACGTCTGATAGATTAGGCAGGAGCGCTGAAAGGATCATTAGCGAGGTGAAGACAGGGGAGTTTCTCCCGGCTACTGGTGCCTGATAGTGAGGCGAAGAGGTCTTACGTGGAACGGGGAAGCATCTAGTGAAGGGATCGCCGGTGTACGAGTCTCTGCAGGCACATATCGGACTGTGGTTCCGGACCACGCAGTTGGCGAACGTGCCACAGGAACCTGTGCACGGGTTCACGCATTTCTGCATCACGCAGGCTCGATCCTCGGGGCACTCCGAGTTCAGGACACACTCTGGACGACACATGGGCGGAGAACCTCGGTATTCTGGTAGACAGGAGCAAACTCCTTGGCCATTCACCACGCGACACTGACTGTTTGGCCCACAAGGCGAGGGGCTGCAAGGGTCCTTGTACTCGGTTTGGTCTTCTACGGAGTGTTGGAGTATTTAGTGGGGTGTCTTTTAGTGGAAGCTAGGTTTCGAGTTGTGCAGTCTATTCAAGAGGATTGCTCTACTTGCAGGGCGCACCAAAACCAACTTATTCCACTTACAAGGAAAGTATCCCAGGTGTTCGCCTTTGATTGCTTTGAATTTTGATGTTTCAGATTTTTAGAAAATCGATAAATAAGATATACATACGTGTTTTTTTATAGCGGCCCGTTTTCATATTTAGGGGGTGAAACCAGCCCACAAAGTTATAAGATTTTCAGGTGTTCGTACCCGATTGCTTTGGTTTTTAGCCAAAGCCAAAAACGGAGACGAATACCTGAAAATGTTGTAAATTTAAGGGGTAATTTCACTTTCCGGCCATGCAAACAAGCCAAAATAAAAAGACACCTGTTTTTTATTTTTCGGTCTTTTAAAACATATCCAAAACCCAAAGCATTCGAAGACGAATACCTGAGATACTCTCCTTGTTAGAAGGTTCTTTCCGTCATGACACACAGTGCAAATAGAATAGTCCACTCGAAGGGACCACGCAAGCCATGAGAAATCTCTATATACCTATTCCACGAATGAAGGTACAGTACTGGAAGGGATTGCCACTGTACCCAGACATACAAGTGCAAGCAGGACGATGGTTGATGACTTGGCACTCGGTGTTCGTGCCACAAGTTCCTGGACAAGGATCCTGGCACTTCGAGCGGATACAGCTCAAGGTGGACGGACAATCCGTGTCAACTACACACTCTGGTCGACACCCATCGTAAGGGTTGCCAACGTAGTCGAGCAAACAGGAGCAGGAGCCCACACCGTTTTGCTCCTTGCACATGGCGTTGAAGCCACAGGGTGAAGGTGTGCATGGCGAGAGGTACACTGGCACAGCTACAAGATTTTCCAATGGTAATTGAACACCAAATTACTCAAAATTGTCCAACTGACAGACAGAAGAATTTAAATTGACTGTAATATTCCTCGATCCTTACGTGGTCTGGGGCTGCACGAAGTGAAAGGATCCCCCGTGAAATCCGAAGGGCAAACACACATTGGCGTGTGGCTGACAACCCGACACTCCGCGTTCGCGCCGCAGGACCCAGGACACGGGTCCGCGCACTTCTGATTGATGCAAGCCAAGTGGTCAGAGCACTCGCTGTTGCTGACACACTCGGGCTTGCAGTTCGGAGGGGCGCCTATGAACTCTGGCAAACAGGAGCACGAGGGTGCGTCGTTTGCTACTCGACACTGCGCGTTGGGTCCGCACGGGGAGGGTTCGCAAGGGTTCCCGGGCACAGGGTCGAATACTAGAAATTAAATCAGCCACCAATAATCTCCAACGAATTCCTCCATCACTAACCAAATCTCGAAGCAAGGGATCTTACGCATCGGGGTGCACTGAACGAAAGGATCGCCAGTCTGGCCCGGCTGGCAGCTGCAAATGGGGTTGTGATTCACCACCTGGCAGACAGCCCTGAAGCCACAGGAGCCTGGACAGGGGTCCACGCACTTCTGATTGCTGCATGCTTCTGTCAGGGGGCAATCGGAGCTGACGGTGCACTCTGGTCTGCAGGCAGGCGGCGCGCCCAGGTATCCTGGCACGCAGGAGCAGACTGGCTGCTCGTTCACCTCTCGGCAAACGCTGTTTGGCCCGCAGGGCGAGGGCGAGCAGGGGTTCCTCTGTACGGGATCTACAGGTGGTGCAGCATCGGGGAAATTTACAACCGTGAGCAATGACAAATCTACAATAAATCGAGAAGACTACTGCGAAACAAGGAAGAGGTTGTACCTCGAGCAACGGTGCACTGAACGAAGGCATTGCCAATCATCCCGCTGGGACAACTGCACATGGGAACGTGGTTGAACACTGTGCACTGTGCACGCGTGCCACACGTGCCTGGGCAGGGATCAACGCACTTGTTCCTCACGCAGGCACGGTCCTGCGCGCAATCTGTGTTCAAAACGCACTCGGGCCGACAGCCCAGGTAAGGGTCGCCCTGATACTCGGCCAGACAGGTGCACAGTCCATTATCGCAGCGCGCATTCGGGCCACAGGGTGACGACGCGCAGGGGTCAGTGATTGCTGGTTCAGCTGTGAAAGAAATGTTAAGATTCCTAGGTTCCCGCGGAAGCTTCTACACTGATGGGAATTTTCTAATTGGACTTCCAAGTTTCTTACGTGCTCTGGTGGGTGCGAGGTAGCAGTTACTGAAAGGGTCGCCTGTGAATCCTTCAGGACACGTGCACATGGGCACGTGGTTGTAGACAGTGCAGAGGGAAGTGACGCCGCAGGATCCCAGGCAAGGATCTCTGCACTTCTCGCTTGCGCAGGCGAGATTCATGGGGCAATCGGAGTTGACGCGACACTCTGGCCGACAGTTTGGCGGGGATCCCATGTATCTTGGCAAACAGGAGCAGGATGGATTGCCAGCGATATTCCTGCACTCTGCGTAGGCGCCGCAGGGTGATGGGATGCAGGGGTCTGTCGGGGCTAAGGGGTAGTCGCTCGGAGCTGCTTCTGGAATTCGGTTGGGGTGTTATACTGGTGATTATGTTGCGCTTGGCTGGTGATGGATTGATGATAATTTTGAGGAGAATGTGTCCTCGTGGTGATATGATTCTTCTTGCACTATGAAAACTCTAATTTACCAGAGTAATTTACGAAACTCTAGGAATTCGGATGTAGAAAATAGTAAAGATGATCCCTCGATTCTTATGCATTTGGAATCTGTTCCAGTGACGAACGATGGCGATGAGCGTGCAGAGATCGGGGAAAGAATTCTTACGTGGAGCAAGGAAGCATTTGGTGAACGGGTCGCCCGTGTAGCCAGCGTTGCACACGCAAATCGGGCTGTGGTTGATCACCTTGCACTGGGTGCTCAAGCCGCACGAGCTCCTGCAGGGGGACGTGCACTTCTGATTAATGCACGCGAGCTCCAAGGGGCACTCGTTGTTCACCACGCACTCTGGTCGACAGTTCGGTGGATTTCCGATGAAATTCGGGAAGCAGGTGCACACGGCGTGATCGTCTACGTTCCGACACTTGCTGTTCGGGCCGCAGGGGGAGGGGCTGCAGGGGTCTGTCGCAATTGTGGTAGCTGTGTGGGGTAGAATCGTATTAAAAGAAACCCAAGTTTGACATCGACACTCGTTCAGCTACTGTTGTATCGATCCCACCGATCTGGATCTGGATGGTTAAGAGGGAACGATTGATAGCGAAAGGGGAGCTTACGATCGAAGACTGTTGGGGAGCAGTAAGCGAAGGGGTTGCCGGTGTGTCCAGGGTTACACGAGCAGGCTGGAATATGATTGATGGTTTCGCATCGTGCTTGCACGCCGCAGGTTCCGGGGCAGGGGTCTCTGCACCTGACGCCCATGCAGGCCATTGTCTTGGAGCAGTCGGAATTTTGGGTGCACTCAGGCCTGCATCCTTCGTACGGGTCTCCTATGTAGTCTGTTGGGCAGGAGCAGGCGCCAACGCCGTTCAGCTCGCGACAGAGCGCGTTCACTCCGCACGGGGAAGGGTTGCACGCTTCTCTAATGTCTACGTCTGACGGAAGAGAGAAACGCTTAAACTGGCTCGGTGAAGCGATGGGTGGTCGGCGAAAGCTCGTGCAGTGGCGTGAATCGTTTCGTTCGACGGAGTCAGCTTCACGTGTATGAGCGATTGGGAAGTAAGCGGAAGCTGATTGACCCGGACTCTCGTCCTTCGGCAGTGTGATTCGATGATTCGATGATAGGGACTCGCTTCGGGTTCGATTGTTAGGGTGGTTTCAGGTGGTGGGTTGCGTGTATTAAGGGTAGGCCCAGTTTCCATCGGAAAATTCGTTACTTGCATTCGTGGTTCGTTAGGGGTGTGGAATTCTCATTAGGGAATGGTCAGAGTACTCTTCGATGGGTCAGCGTGCTTCCAGGGATAGGGTGTTCTTCTTCTAAGTGTGTTCAGGTCTGTACTCTTGGGTCGGTCGAAGGCGTATGACGATGGGTGCTTGATTTCCCACTAGGGGATGATCAAAACGCTTTTAAGTTCGCAAGCATGTATCATGGTCAAGGTGTGACGTTCCTATAAGCGTGGTTAAGTTCATACTCAAGGGTCAGTGAAGCTTGTACCGCTTTTTAAGGGTTAATGGGGCTATTTCTCCAAGGGACCAGGGTGAGTATCCTTAAACTTAATATATAGTAAACCAAGGGTGCTTCCTTAAATACGATGAATTTCAAAGCGGTATGCTTGGGTCAATGCGTGCAGTGTTCCCCCACAATGGGGTGTACACTTTGGTTATCGGGTATGGGTCAGGGGGTGAGTGCAATTAAGAGCCTATACTCCATAGGCCCCGCCACCATCTTATCTCCTAATACGGTTACTTCGTTCATGGCATTATGTATGTCATTAAGGCGTGCTTTCTCTCGGTGAGCTCATTAATGAACGCATGGGTATGGGGGATGATTATCGATTCTCATTCGTACATGATCGTATAATAGCTCCGTAACTCCTAAGGCCCCGCCACCATGGCGAACGTTAGGGCCTCTGGTGACGTTACGTCGTCACTCTTCGCCAACGAGAGCGTGGCGATGGTCTGTTAGTCGGAAACGACGCAACGAATGCGTTAGGAAAGGGATGAGCAAGCACTTACCTGCACCGCCCGCATGCAAGGGGCGTATATCGCAGCAAGAGTAGGAAAGTGTGAATATATTGCGCTTGTTGCGGTGGACTCACCCATGGTGATCGGCTCGCAAACGCTGAACGGGTTCCCTGTGTAACCGTCCGCACAAGCGCACACCGCGTGATGGTTCACCACCGAACACTGAGCGTTCGAACCGCACAAACCGGCACACGGATCGCGACACTTTTGTTGCATACACGCCAGATGAGGCGGGCACTCGGGATTTATCGTGCACTCGGGTCTACAATTCGGCGGCACTCCGATGTAATTCTGCAGGCACGAACAGGCTGGGCTCTCGCCCCTCACTTGGCAATCGGCGTTCGGGCCGCAGGGGGATGGTTGACAGGGGTTGGTCGGCACTGGTGGCTTCTCTGTAGCGAGAAAGTGAGACGTTAGTGAGCTACTGGTTCTTAGGTAGAAATCAGCGCAATAAAAAGTGCAATTTAAATGCATTATAATTGTCCGATGACAGCACAGCGGCGGATGTACTTACTGGGCATCAAGTAACACCTAGTGAACGGATCGCCGGTGTATCTCTCGTAGCAGCTGCATATGGGGTTGTGATTCACCACTTGGCACTTGGTGTTCTGGCCACAGGTGCCTGGACAGGGGTCCTGACACTTGTTGCCGAGGCACGCCTGGGTCAGAGGGCAGTCGGCACTGACCACGCACTCTGGCCTGCAGCCAGGTGGATTTCCAATGAAGCCTGCTTGGCAGGTGCATACCGCGTGATCGTTCACGACTTTGCAGACGCTGTTTGCACCGCAAGGAGATGGTGTGCAGGGTTGCTTTCTGGGTTCTGAGAAAGTAACGAGTTAGATGAGGAAATTAATTCTATGAATTTGAAATGTCTAGTGAACCACTGCCACTGAAATGGACCTACCAACGGCAAGCTGGGGACGACAGAAGGTGAAGGGATCCCCAGTGGTGCCAGGAGGGCAGCTGCACATGGGGATGTGATTGACCACGTCGCAGCGTGCACTCGTCCCACACGTGCCTACACAAGGATCCATGCAGTAGTGATTCACGCAAGCCTTCACTCGACTGCAGTCGGAGTTCATGGTGCACTCTGGCCGACAGTAGGAGTAAGCATCGCCGAAGTAGTTTGGTAAACAGGTGCAGATACCCTCGTTGCAGTCCGCGTTCGGCCCGCAAGGGGACGGGTTGCATAGATCCTCGGGTGTCTTTGGTTGTTCTATGAAACAGGAACGTATATCATGAAATGACACTTGAGGCTATTTCTGAGAAATTTAGTCAATGCATCCAAGTTGAATATCTACCAATTATCTGTGTGCACAGCGTGAACGGATCGCCAGTGTATCCCGCTTGGCAGAGGCACACGGGGATATGATTCTGCACGCGACAGTCTGCACTCTGGCCGCAGGAGCCAGCGCAAGGATCTCGACACTTCTCAGAGATGCACGCTTGGTTCGATGGACAGTCCGTATTAACAACGCACTCTGGCCTACAGTTAGGTGGAAGTCCTATGTAATTTTTCAAGCAGGAGCAGGCAGCTTGGTCACCGATCGTCCTGCACTCCGCGTACAAGCCGCAAGGACTTGGCGAGCAGGGATCGCCTACTGGTGGCACTGGGATCACTGAAAACGAACAGCGATTCAACACCAAATTTCAACCTAATCCTCCAAGCCTTGACGATCCATTGCTTATGAACCTATGTTCAAATCGCTTACCTGTCTGAGGGAAACACCTGGAGAAAGGATCCCCAGTGGTCCCCTGTGGGCAGCTGCACAATGGATTGTGATTGATCACGCGACAGGTTCCTCCGACTCCACAAGTTCCAGGGCAAGGATCGGTGCACCTGTGCTTGTAACAAGCTCTTGTCTGAGGGCACTCGGAGTTCACAACGCACTCAGGTTTGCAGTTAGGCGGTGAACCCACGAAGGTCTCCTGGCACGTGCACACAGCCTGAATGCCGACAGCTCTGCAGAAGCTGTTGGGCCCGCAAGGCGATGGACTGCAGGGGTCTGTAACGCTTGGCTCTGTGTCTTGAACCACCGGTGGAGTGCAGATCGAGAAGGGATCTCCGACGAGTCCAGGTTCGCAGGTGCAGGTGGGAATGTGGTTGATGACAGAACACTGGGCCTGAATACCGCATATACCTGGACAGGGGTCCTCGCACTTGTTGCGAACACAGGCCTTGTTCGTTGGACAGTCCGAGCTGAGGATGCACTCTGGCTGGCACCCTTCGTACGGGTTTCCTCGATAATCGTCGATGCAGATGCACGCACCCACATTGTCCCGCTGCTGGCAGATGGCATTTGGTCCGCAGGGCGAAGGCTCGCAGGGGTTTATGGCCTCCTCTGTAACGTCCAGGATCAAGATTAAAGAAACTAAATTACCTTAACGAGGGTATTCTCGTCTAGAGGGACGAAATTCTTAATTCTCTTTAGGGACCACCCACAAAAAAGACCGCTTTCAAAAGCATTTTGAAAGCAATAATTTTATTATTTTTATATTTTTTATTTACTGTAAAAGTGTAATTTAAAAAAATAGAAAAGTTTTATTCCATTACTATAATTAGTTTCGCCGCAATAAATTCTTGAAAATCGCTGAATTTATCGGCGCGCTAACCGGAATGACCCCTCAAGGGCAGAGTTGGGCAAAATGTAATCTAATTACAAATTACAAATTACAAATTACAATTTACAATTAAAATATAATTGTCTAATGATTACACATTATTTTCTGTAATCGTTAATTTAGGTAGTTGACAAAGTTGTGGTCAACTACCTAAATGAACTATTACAGAAAAAAATGTGTAATCGATTACACAATTACATTCCAATCGCAATTTGTAAGTTGTAATTAGATTACATTCCGCCCAACTCTGCTTAAAGGTAAAAGAGTTTAAAGACAGTACAAACCTTCCAGTCCAATGCACTGGATAAACGGATTCCCCGTATATCCACTTGTGCACGAGCAGACGACAGCATGATTGACTACGATGCAATTGGCGTTGTCTGGGCAGGACCCTGGGCAGGGGTCAGTGCACTTGGAATTGATGCAGGCCATGTTAGTGGGACAGTCTGGGTTGATCAGACACTCCGGTCGGCAAGATGGTGGAGTGCCTATGTACGAAGGCAAGCAAGAGCAGGATGGGTAGCCGTTTGCGTTCTGGCACTGTGCGTTTGGTCCACAAGGTGAAGGACTGCAAGGATCTCCCGTGTCTTTGCCGTCAGTTACGCCTGCAAAATATAATCATTATACCTTCCGTCTTAGCAATCAAATATCTAAATCGCTACAGAAAAATCCCTCACTCGAAATATCGTAGCAGCTCTTGAAAGGATCCCCAGTCTGACCAGGCAGGCAGCTGCAGATGGGCGAATGATTGATCACTTCGCACCTAGCGTTCAAGCCGCAGGAGCCCAAGCAAGGATCCGTGCACTTCCTGTTCACGCAGGCACGAGTTAATGGACACTCGGAGCTCACCACGCACTCTGGTCTGCAGGATGGCGGAGAGCCCAAGTACCCTTGAAGGCAGGAGCACACCGCGTGGTCTTCGATGTTGCGACACTGACTGTTCGGCCCGCAGGGCGAGGGTGAGCATGGATCCCTCGAGGCATGTGGAACTGCAAAGTGTTCCACGATATAAGAAATTAGACTGAATGATGCACGATTCCGTGGGATGTTAGTGGTTTACTGGGAGAAAATTTACTTTGAGGCTGCTGGCGACAGCTAGTGAAGGGATCCCCAACGTAGCCAGGTGGACAGGAGCAGCTGGGGATGTGGTTGATCACGTCGCAGAGGGCGTTCTGCCCGCAGGTCCCAGGGCAGGGATCCTTGCACTTGTTCCTGAGACAGGTCTGGTCGCGTGCACACTCCAGGTTGAGGACACATTCTGGACGACAAGCTTCGTACGCGTTGCCGATGTACTCTGGCAGACATTCGCACTCGCCGTTCGAGCATATCGCGTTTGGCCCACAGGGCGATGGACTGCACGGGTCGCTTATTGGTGGCATAGTGGCTAGACGGGAATTTGTGCATATTATTTACTAGCTTTGTTACACTAGCTTGTTCCGGGCTTCGCACGGAATTTAGATTCTGATTTTGTAAAAAAAATTGTCTTTGTGAGAATAGTCACATTGATCTGGATTAGACAGACATAATCAACTGAGGCACATTTCGTGGCCCCAAAATTTATAGTTCAGAATTTTCTACGCGACAGAAAAACATATAACTTTATATATGGGGGGCCGAGATTCATAGTGGTGTAAATTATTCGCATGATGTTTCGTGTTTTGTGTTATAAAAAACTCTACGTATATATTGCAGTTGTAGGAACACATATAAAGGCTTAAAATAATACCATAATAAATATGTATATACTTTAAAATAAGTATAAGACAATACAAATTTTGTAACTCATCTTATGAACATTGAAGGGTGGTTTTACTCCCTAAACGTGCAAAGAGGCAAAAATAAAAAGACACGTATTTGTTCTTTTTCGATTCTCTAAAAAATATAACAAAAACAAAGCAATCGGAGGGGATATCTACAAAATCGTATAATTTCGAGGGGTGGTTTAACCCTCTAAATATGAAAATGGGCCAATATAAAAAAACACGTATATCTTCTTTTTCGGTTCTCTAAGACATATCCGAAAAACCAAAGCAATCGGAGACGGATAGCTAGAAACATCTCCTTGTTAGTCGGACTTACACCACTATGTTTCGAACTGCTCTGCTCTTGTCAATTAAGTATTACAGAGACATGTTCTCAGTTAAGAATGAAGTTGTAACTTAACTCACCAAGAAAGTAAACACATGAAGGCTTTGGGACGTAAAAATTGTTATTATCTCAAATGATCAAAATTTGGACTTATGCCACTATGATTCCACAGTCCAACAAAATGAAACTTTTTTCTGTTCCGCAATATCCACTGGGTGATTCTGATAGAGTTTTTCGCTCTGAACACGAATTCGCAAACCGTTTGTCGCCATCACCCTCAGTTTTTGAAAAATTCGATTTTGAAAAAACTGCAAATTTTCAACTTTGAACATCCTTTAATGTGTCGAAACGGTAATAGTTATTCATAGTTGGGTTCATAGAATAATTTGACGTAAAGAGCAACCGAATAACTATTACTGTCTCGACACAAAAGATGTTCAAATTTGAAAAATTGCAAATTTTTTTCAAAATCGATTTTCTCAAAAACTGAATGTGATAGAGCAATTCTGCTCGCGGATTTGTGTTCAGGGCGAAAAACTCTACAAGAATCACCCTGCGGATATTGCGGACCAAAAATTGTGTTGGACAGTGTTATCAGCCTCCCATATTAAGATGATAATGAACTGAAATATTAAGCTTCTTGAAATAAAGCAAGAAATCTGGAATCCATTTGTTGTTTATGTAGTGATTCTCAACCGTGGGTTTCGAATTGTTTTCTGAGGGGTCGCCACGGGTTTGTTTTTTTTTAATATTATTAAATTAGAATTATATTCTGAAATACCTATTTTTAATTGTGTTTTTTACCTTACCTTATATCGGATCTCCTAGGTTATTTGAATTTTATAAAACGTGATCGCGACTCAAAAGAGTTTGGGAAACACTGGTTTCTAATATAGTGATACTAAGGAGTGTGCAGTGTCCCGAGACTAAACCAACACGGAATCTGAGAAATATTCTTACTTGGTGGAATCACTATGCACTGCGTGAAGGGGTCTCCAGTGAATCCCTCCATGCAGGTGCAAACCGGAATGTGGTTGAGAACGTGGCACTGGGCGTTCACGCCACAGGATCCTGGACAAGGATCCTGGCACTTCTGATTGACACAAGCGAAGTGGCTCTTGCACTCGGAGCTCAGGATGCACTCTGGTCGACACTCAGGAGGCACACCTATGTAATTCGGTAAACAGGAACACGCTGGGTTTCCGCCTATGATCTGGCACAGGGAGTTCGGCCCGCAGGGCGACGGCGTACAGGATGGTGGTCGTTCTGTAGCCGGGGTGTCATCGTAGACTGCAAAAGGACGCGTGATAGAATGTCCGAAGATGGTCGACGAGAAGCATCAAGATAATTGAAAGCAATCTTACCATTATATGGGGAACAATGAGTGAAAGGATCACCAGTGAAACCAACAGGACACGTGCAGATTGGATTGTGGTTCTTAGTGGTGCACTGGGCCCTCAACCCACAAGTGTTGGGGCAAGGATCAGCACACTTCTTGTTCAGGCAGGCGAGGTGAGCAGGGCACTCTGCGTTCACCACACATTCTGGTCTGCAGCTCGGTGGGATTCCCCTGTACTCGGGCAGACAGGTGCACACCGCTTGGCCATTCACTTCGCGACACTTGCTGTTGGGTCCGCAAGGCGATGGTGAACATGGATCTAGAGGAGGTGCTCCTGAAATATATGATTGCACTGTTATTACTTGTATTCTTCGTGGATATTGTCAGTGGATCTTTTATAATAATAGAAGACTCACTCGTCATTTCTTTAATTTCACAAGCGAAGTATGGATCACCGGTGTACCCCGGAGGACAGGTGCACATAGGAACGTGTTGCTGTACGTTGCAAATAGACAGCATGCCACAGGTGCTCGGGCAAGGATCGATGCACTTGAATCCAACGCATGCCAATTGTGGAGCACAGTCGTTGTTCGACTCGCATTCCTTGTGACATCCCCTGTCGGTGTCGTAAGGATCTCCGATGAGATCCGGAGGGCAGGCACAAGCTCCCGCGCCGTTCCTCTCGCGACACTGTGCGTTTGGACCGCACGGATTCGGTGAGCACGGGTTGGTCTCGATAACGTCTGTCACTGAAAAAACGACACCCAGAAAATTACATTAAAACCTATCTTCGACTACCAGGAGAGCTTGAACGTCTTCTACTACACCTGAATGCCTTCAACACCCTTCCACCTCGCTTCTAAAACTACCTAAAAACAGTCTCTACGGTGGCGACTTACTTGGAACAGTGGGCACGAAGCAGCGAACAGAAGCATCGCCCTCGTAGCCCTCGGGACAGGTGCAGATCGGAACGTGGTTCTGAACAGTGCACCTGGCTAGTTCGCTGCAGGCTCCGACGCAAGGATTCTTGCACCTCTGGTCGATACACGCTGCTGAGTGGAAGCACTCGGAATCATCGGTGCACTCTGGTCTGCAATTCGGAGGACGTCCGATAAAGTTCAACAGGCAGGAGCAGGCTGGCTGGGATCCTATGACTCTACACTGCGAATTAGGTCCGCAGGGGTTCGGCGAGCATGGGTTGCCCGCGTCCTTCCCCGGGGGTTGAGAAACGTTGATCCTGGTGCACTGAACCAACGGATTGCCTGTGTAACCATTCGCGCAGGTGCAGATGGGGTTGTGGTTCACGGTGAGGCACTTGGTGTTCACCCCGCAGGAGCCTGGGCACGGGTCAGCGCACTTGTTCTCGATGCAGGCCTTGTTCTGTGGACACTCTGAGCTGACGATGCATTCTGGCCGACAGGTGGGCGGTATCCCGACGAACCCTGGCTGACAGAGGCACACCGCGTGTCCATTGTGCACGCGACAGTTGCTGTTCGGTCCGCAGGGTGAAGGCTCGCAAGGGTTGATGGGGGTCGGTGCAGGCGTCACTTCGATTCCCGTGCAGACGTTGAAGGGGTCCCCGGTGTATCCTGGCAAGCAGGTGCAGGACGGCGCGTGGTTCACCACGCGACAAGTGGCACCCTGGCCGCAGGTACCCGGGCAAGGGTTCACGCACTTGTTGTTGAGGCAAGCCTTGTTGCGGTCGCAGTCCGAATTCGTGACACATTCCGGCCTGCAGCCGGTGTACGGATCGCCGATGTACTCCGGCATGCAAGTGCAGGACCCCACGCCGTTTCGCTCGTTGCAGATAGCGTTCGCTCCACAGGGAGACGGGTTGCAGGGGGTGCGGGGCTGCTCGGTGGTTGTTGGTTCTGGGGAGTGAAAGTTACTTGCAATCTGTGCTTCTAGAGATGAAGAAGGTTGCAAGGGGAATCTAAGTTGTACAGGGGACGTTTTTAAATTACGTAAAGGTAATTCTGGTGATTTCTTATTCCCTCCCTCCTCAAGTATAAGAATTCGTAAAATTTTATATTCCACCCCCTCCCTTTCTTATGTAATATTTTTAAAATTCCATTTTTCAGTTATTAAAATTCTTTTAAAGCTTTATACTCATTTACTCATTTTCTTAATTTTCTTCTCATAGAGAAAATTAGGTTTAAAAAACGTTACGTAAAACCTTCTATCCCCCAAAAAGCCTTACGTAATTTAAGGACGGCCCTACCCTACTCAGTATCCATACGTTAATTTGAGAAAATTATTTCGCCGCAGTGTACCTTCGATTATAGGTCCGCACTCGGTGAACGGATCACCGGTGTACCCAGGACTGCAGACACAAACGGGATTATGCTTCACGACGTTGCAATAGGTGTTCACCCCGCAGGAGCCCGGACAAGGATCCACGCACTGCTCGTTCTGGCAAGCGAGGTTCCCAGGACATCCATCGTTGATAACGCACTCTGGACGACAGTTAGGGGCTCGTCCCACGTAATTCGGTAGACAGGAACACGCAGGGAAGCCGTCTATCACGCGACACTGGGAGTTGGATCCGCAAGGCGATGGGATGCATGGATTGCCGCCGTCTGGTTCTGACTCAGGTTGCTTGGACTCCGCTGTGAAAAGAATATTCCAAAGTTGACGTTGAACCACTTCACGGAACATTACAATCACGTCAGGCTAATCTAAGCAAGGGAATCATGAGCCTCACGTTCTCTGACGCAGCCGAAGAAAGGATCGCCAGTGTATCCCGTGGTGCAGCTGCAAACGGGATTGTGGTTGATGACCTGGCAGTCTGCGTTCTGGCCACAAGTGCCTGGACAGGGGTCCTTGCACTTCTCATTGATGCACGCCGTGTTCTGAGTGCAGTCCGTGCTCACCACGCATTCAGGTCGACACTGCGGTGGACTGCCCGCGTAATCTGGCTGACAGGAGCACACTGCGTGGTTGTCGATCACGCGACAGTTGCTGTACGGACCGCAGGGTGACGGCTCGCATGGATCGCCTGGCAGTGGTGTCACTGGAATCACATAACATTATGGACGATGAAAAATGAAGACTATAAACACTCCTGCAGATTGTATTCTGACGTTGCAAATAAAGATTGAATAATGTAGCAAACCGCTAACTTACCAGGCGGTATGTGGCAGGATTTAAGAGGGTCCCCGGTGTACCCAGACAAGCAATTGCACGAAATTTGGTGATTGATCACTTGACACTGGGCGTTTATGCCGCACGCGCCCACGCAAGGATCCTTGCACTTGTTGTTCACGCAAGCCTTGCTCTGAACGCAGTCGGAGTTTTGGACACACTCTGGCCTGCATCCTGTGTAAGGATCACCCGTGTAGTCTGGCAAACACGTGCAGGAGCCGGCTCCGTTGCGTTCCTTGCAGATGGCGTTCGCGCCACATGGGGATGGATCGCATGGCAGAGACACTGGGAAGGAAACTGTGGAATACAGAATGAATACGATGTAAATAAATTTCTGAGGGCAGAGCGGAGGAAAGTAGAAAAGATGAAGGTGTGTCCTAGCAGAAGGATCTAAGTTTTCATAGAAGAAGCTCGCTGACCTTTGCTGCATCCAGAGAAAGGATCACCCTCGTAGCCACCGTAGCACTGGCACATGGGTCGATGGTTCTGCACAGTACAGTTGGTGTTGAATCCACAGGACCCAGCGCAAGGATCGATGCATTTCTTCTGGACGCAAGCCAGGTAGTGTGGACAGTCCTGATGGATCAGACATTCCGGTCTGCAATTTGGTGGGGCGCCGAACATGCCACTGATGCAGGTGCAGACGGGATGATCCTCCTGCACGCGACAGTCTGCATTCGGCCCACAGGGCGAGGGTAGGCAAGGATTCGTTGGTCCTGGACGCGGTGAGACTAGTAAAAAACGTCACAGAACGTAAATCTCCGAGATCATTCACTGGGAAGTGTACAGCGATGAGTCATTCGAAAGCTTTTAAGGGGGGTCATATTTTATGGGCTAAAAACATAGCAAAATTGAGGATTTTTTGTTTAAGAAATTAACATTCCGGTTCGTCTGAAATTTGGACCATGTTTTTATTCATCCTTGAAGATATTGCAGAGTTTTTTTAATTTGCGCGGCGCGGCGTGATGGCCGATCTTGCATAACTACTACAATTATGGTTAAAAATGAATAAAGAAAATCTGCAGCTTCTTCAAAGATACATCAAAACATGGACCAAATTTCAAATGAATCGAATCGTTGGATTCGTAAAAAAATCACAAAATTTTCCTATGTTTTTATTCCAAAGAATAGGATTCCCCCTTTGAAAGCAAAACCATTTATGGGAAGTTTCAACTTTGTATCTCGACTCGGGGGGCATTAAAGGGGACAAAAATTGACTTCAGGGAACTCAGAAGTGTGATGCAGACTAATGAAACTTTTTGGGATATTACCTTCCTTGAAGCATTGCGTGAAGGGATCCCCAGTGAACTCGGAAGGACAGCTGCAAATGGGATTGTGACTGACCACCTGGCACAAAGCGTTCTGGCCACACAGCCCAGGACAAGGGTCTCCGCACTTTTGACCGATGCAGGCCAAGTGTGCAGGACACTCCGAGCTGACTAGACACTCTGGGCGACAGGAAGGTGGCGTTCCATGGTACCCTGGGCTGCAGGAGCACACGGCGCGGTCGTTCATCACGCGACAGATGCTGTGTGGTCCGCATGGCGATGGCATGCAAGGGTTCTGAGCTGGGAGAGCTGAACGTACCAATCGCAAAGTCAGATTTAAAACAATGTACACAGAATTGGCGAATACAGTTGGATTCTCGCAACGACTTACGCGACTTTTCGATTTTGCAAGAGCCAAATGGATCCCCCGTGTATCCCCGAAGACAGGAACAGACTGGAACATGATCATCAACCTCGCACTTCGCGTTAGCGCCGCACACACCCGGACAGGGATCCCTGCAGTGCTGATTGAAGCACGCCAGGTGACTTTCGCAGTCCTGGTTCACGAGGCACTCCGCCTCGCAGCCGTCCATGTACGGGTTGCCGATGTACGGAGGGACACACTTGCATTTCGCGACGCCTTCTTCCGAGACGCAGACTGCGTTCTTGCCACAGGGGACCAGTAAGCATGAGTCGTGGACGTTCGGTGGAGGTGCTAGGGGCAGAAAATAGATTAGTTTCCTTTTCTATAACGCAGTGTTTTCCAACTTTTTTCAATCGCGATTCCCTTTAATAATATTTAAATAACCTGCGACTCTCTCTCCCGTATAAGGCAAGGTAAATATTTCCTTCCATTCATTCATGGAAAATCAGCGCTACGTCATTAATAGAATATTGCAATATTCCACCATATTAAAATAAATGCTAATAAATAACTGCAGCGACTCACAGAAAACATTTCACAGATTAGGGAATCACTGCTTCAATTTCACTAAATTTGCACGTTTCGATACCTACCTGCACAGCTCTGGTAAGGATTGCCGACGGTGTGCGGGGGACAGTAGCAAGGAGGCACTCTGTCCGCGTCGCATGCCGCACCAAGTCCACAAGTATTAGGACTGCACTGGTCAGACTTGGGCGCGCATCCTCTGATAGTGTTGGGAGTCTCAATGTAGCCAGGCAGACAGGTACACTTCGAGAGACCGTTGACCAGGATTGTGCATTGAGTGTTGGGTCCGCAAGGAGACGGTTCGCAAGGGTTGCTTGGAAGTGCGCAGGGGGTTTGAGGTGGTGTTCCCTCGTACCCTGGCAGACAGAAGCACCTGACTTGGCCCGCTACTACCCGACAGCCAGAGTTCAATCCACAGGGGTTACCTTGGCACTGGTCGCCATCTGGGACTGAGGAGTAATTTCACATTAATCAATGAACACTAAGACTCTTTTTCGGTTCACCATTAGAAAGCGAGACACTTACTGCACTGTTCAAAGGGGTTGCCAGTCAACCCCTTCGGGCAGAAGCAGATGGGATTGCCATTGTCATTCTCGCACATCGCGTCCAGGCCACATGGATTAGGCATGCAGGGGTCGGAGGACCCAGTCGTGCAGCCAAGCAGAGGATTACCCTCGTATCCTGGCAAGCACTTGCACTGCGCCTGGTGGTTCACTGGCAGACAGTTCGCATTCGCGCCGCAATCGGTCTCCGTGCAAGGGTCGATGCAAAGTCTGTTGAGGCGATCGCAGTACTTGCTCGGCGGACAGTCCTCGTTGTAGTGGCAGATGTTCTTGCCTTCGTCCTCTAAAATTGCCATTAAATCCACATTTACTCGTAAATTAATTACGAATGTATAATGCAAATGTGACGTTTCTTTCTCTACCGCAATTACCTAAGGCACAGTACAGGAAACCGTTTCCGTGGTAGCCATCGTCGCAGCTGCACTCGGCTCGATGGTTCGTGTTGATGCAGATCGCGTTCTTGGCGCACGGGTTGCGCACAAGGCACGGCTCCTGGCAAGTGCCCGCGATGCACGCCGTGGTCAACGGGCAATCTTTGTCGCTAGTGCAACCCGCTAGAGAAAAGATCGAGAAGAGCCCGTGTAGCCCCGAGAAAGAGTGCGCGCGAGAGTAAAAGATAGAGGAGCCGCGATTTGCGTGGTCTTGCGTGTGAGCATGCTGCTCAGGCGGATCGGCATGTATGAAACAGAGAGTATCGCGTGGTGGTGCGCGAGGATCCAGGCTGCGTCGCGTTCGAGCGATTCGCAGGTTCGTAGGGGAAACATCGTCGTGTGGAGTCAAAGATTCGTGGAGTCGAGAGTAAATTCGCGGCAGGGTGGAAGATCGAACGTGTGCGTTTTAGAGAAGTCGAAATTGCACGAGTTATGTACAGTACATACATATTTACAGAGAGAACCGATCGTTTGCTGTACAGAGTGGAAACACGTGAGAGATCGAGACGGAGATGCTCGACCTTGTACAAACCTTTCACACAAGTGTAAGTCGCTGGATCGCACTGCATCCCTGCTGGGCAGTACGGGCAATTCGTGTCGTTCGATATGTCTGAGGAAATTTGGAAATATAGCGATTAGTCGATGGGGAAACGTGCACTTTGTTTGTGGATGCAAGTGGCGCTTTTCGGATTACAGGAACTCTAAAGTTAATTAAACTCTTTTTGATTAATTTTGTCTTAAGCGATCACCCCTTGCATCCAGATATTGTTTGATGCAAATTGATATTCTACCTTTCACGCAAACTGGCCTGTGGTCCTGAACGTGACAGACCTCGACGAAGTCGCAGGGGTTGTCGACGGTGCACGGGTTCAAGCACTGCTGATTTATGCACGCCAGTTGGGAAAGACAGTCGTCGTGGGTTCTGCACTTGGTATCTGACGAAACGAAGCAATATTAGAAGCTCAGAATAACCATCCGTCGGTTTTCTAACGCTAAAACTCTGGCTATCCGCGAATTACTTTCCACATCTATCCAATTATCACTCGTCTAATGATTCTCTCTAAACGAATAATTCCCAAGATACGTACACGACAACACATACACTTATGCCTACACGAGTATCTTCGAAAACACATTAAACATTACACAAAAACGAATATACACGTTCCCCTAAATCCTAAAACATATAATGGTTTTCGTGTTACATGTGTAAAGCCCAGAAATAGTCGTTAGTCCGCCCACTGTTAAAGGGTACCATCCCGTTTCAATATTCCTCGATTACTCCAGTTTCAATATAAAATCAAATCTTTCTTGTATCATCGAAACCGAGGGTACCCTTCAGCAGTGGATTCCACAGAGAAATTACAATTAATTGTTACGCATAGATAAGCGAAGAGATATCGTGCAGAGGCACAGTAATGTACAGCATGCAAAGAGCGCTAAATGCAGCAGGTCCATCGTCTGCACTGGACAATGTGCGACAGTAATTCTACGTGGAAATGTTCTACTCGTGTGATGCACTTCCGGTACCGTTCCCCGGAAGCGATACTCTGCTCGAGACCGTGCTGGTCGAAGCGACAACTCTCCAGAATTGGTTGCCCCCAATTTTCATCTGGACCCACCACGATGGGACACACTGGAGACAAATGTTCGTGGTGGCGACACATTGGCAGTGAAAGTACACGAGAACATTTACAGAGCTCCCGATAACAGAGATCTTTTACCTGGGAGTATGCTACAATTAGCCGTACTCTGGTCGACTGTTAGGTTGAAGCACACGGGCCGATGACTCGGTACATCGCATTTCGACTTATCTGAACAGGTAGCGTTCGAATTGCAAAAGCTTGGGCATGTTCCGTTCGAGCAGCTTTCGCAGATTGTACCGGCGGTGGTCTGCTCGCAGCCCGAACATCCTGAGGTAGTCGTGGGTGTGGTCGTGGTGAGGTGTAACTCGGGGGATGATTGTTCTGTGGTTGAATATTGTTCTGTGGAATACTGTATAGTTGTTGAATATTCTGTAGAGTATTGCACAGTTGTTTGGAATTGTTCTGTGAAGTACTCCGTTGTTGAAGGGTGTTCAGAGAACTCAGTAGTCTGGGGATAGTCTGTGGTGACTTGCTCAGTTATGACAGGCTGTATTGTGAAATAATTTTCAGTTGTTGGAGGGTGTTCTGTGTTCATTTGCTTCGTTGTTGAAGGATGTTCTGTAGTGATTTGCTCCGTTGTTGAAGGGTATTCTGTGTTGACTTGCTCCGTTGTTTGAGGGTGTTCTGTGGTGACTTGCTCAGTTGTGACAGGCTGTATAGTGAAATAATGTTCAGTTGTTGAAAGGTATTCTGTGTTGACTTGCTCCGTTATTGGAGGGTATTCTGTGGTGATTTGCTTAGTTGTGACAGGTTGTACTGTGAAATAATATTCAGTTGTTGAAGGGTATTCTGTGTTGATTTGCTTCGTTGTTGAAAGATGTTCTGTGGTGATTTGCTCCGTTGTAGAAGGATATTCTGTGTTGACTTGTTCCGTTGTTGGAATGTGTTCTGTGGTGATTTTTTCAGTTGTGACAGTCTGTACTGTGAAATAATGTTCACTTGTTGAAGGGTATTCTGTGTTGACTTGCTTAGTTGTGACAGGCTGTACTGTGAAATAATGTTCAGTTGTTGAAGGGTATTCTGTGTTAATTTGCTTCGTTGTTGAAAGATGTTCTGTGGTGATTTGCTCCGTTGTAGAAGGATATTCTGTGTTGACTTGCTCCGTTGTTGGAGTGTGTTCTGTGGTGATTTGCTCAGTTGTGATAGTCTGTACTGTGAAATAATGTTCAGTTGTTGAAGGGTATTCTGTGTTGATTTGCTTCGTTGTTGAAGGATGTTCTGTGGTGATTTGCTCCGTTGTTGAAGGGTATTCTGTGTTGACTTGCTCCGTTGTTGGAGGGTGTTCTGTGGTGATTTGCACCGTTGTGACAGGCTGTATTGTGAAATAATGTTCAGTTGTTGAAGGGTATTCTGTGTTGATTTGCTTCGTTGTTGAAAGATGTTCTGTGGTGATTTGCTCCGTTGTAGAAGGATATTCTGTGTTGACTTGCTCCGTTGTTGGAGTGTGTTCTGTGGTGATTTGCTCAGTTGTGATAGTCTGTACTGTGAAATAATGTTCAGTTGTTGAAGGGTATTCTGTGTTGATTTGCTTCGTTGTTGAAGGATGTTCTGTGGTGATTTGCTCCGTTGTTGAAGGGTATTCTGTGTTGACTTGCTCCGTTGTTGGAGGGTGTTCTGTGGTGATTTGCACCGTTGTTGGAGGGTGTTCTGTGGTGATTTGCTCAGTTGTGACAGGCTGTACTGTGAAATGATGTTCGGTTGTTGAAGGGTATTCTGTGTTGACTTGCTTCGTTGTTGAAGGATGTTCTGTGGTGATTTGCTCCATTGTAGAAGGGCATTCTGTGTTGACTTGCTCCGTTGTTGGAGGGTGTTCTGTGGTGACGTGCTCAGTTGTGACAGGCTGTATTGTGAAATAGTGTTCAATTGTTGAAGGGTATTCTGTGTTGACTTGCTCCGTTGTTGGAGGGTGTTCTGTGGTAATTTGCTCAGTTGTGACAGGCTGTACTGTGAAATAATGTTCAGTTGTTGAAGGGTATTCTGTGTTGACTTGCTTCGTTGTTGAAGGATGTACTGTGGTGATTTGCTCCGTTGTTGAAGTGTGTTCTGTGGTGACTTGCTCCATTGTTGGTCGATATTCTGTAGTGATTTGCTCCGTGGTTGAAAGGTGTTCTGTGGTGATTTGCTTCGTGGTTGAAGAGTGTTCCGTGGTGATTTGCTCCGTGGTGGAAGGGTGTTCCGTAGTGACATGTTCAGTTGTGACTGGCTGTACTGTCAAATAATGTTCAGTTGTCGATGGGTGTTCTGTGGTGACTTTCTCAGTTGTGACTGGCTGTACTGTGAAATAGTGTTCAGTTTTTGGAAGGTGTTGTGTGGTGAATTGCTCCGTTGTTGAAGACTGTTCAGACACTAAGGGTTGCTGTGTGTAATATTCTACTGTTGTTGAAAATTGTTCAGTGGAATGATCAATTACTGAACTTCGTTCTGTGGAATACTGTTCAGTTGTTGAAGACTCTTCCGTGGAATATCGTTCACTCGAAAATGCTACAGTTGTCTCTTGTTCCGAAGGATACTGTGCAGTAACAGTTACAACCTGAACTCCCCCAGTCGATAATAAATTCGAGCCTTCTATAGTAACTTGCATAGCTGTAGAATTGTCTAGAAATATAGTACTCTCAGTAGACGTGGCTGCAACTTCTGTAGCTTCCATTGGTGTTTCAGTAATATATTCTCCTGTGTAGACAGGCGTTACTGTAACAACTTCCTTCACCGAAGAAGTACTTTGTGGTGAATGAATCGGAGTGACTACTTGCACTTCGTTCGATTCGGTTGCTCTAGATATTTCGGTAGTGCTACTCATTCCCCGAGATACTGTTACTTCCGCTGTAGATTCTGCAGTATAAGGCACAGTTCTATGCTCTGTCGTATCAAAATCAGTAAAAGGAGTTGTTTCAGACTTCGTCCAAGCAGAAACTGGTTGCAACGTTGCGAAATCGGTGGATGATACAATGTTACTTTCTGTTATTTTATCTGTAGTCGTACTGTACTCTGTACTGACCATGGACGGCATAGTACTTGTCTCAAACCTTTGATAAGTAGTCAATTCAATATCCCCAACTGTCGGGACATGCTCTGTACTTCCATCTAAAATATCTCTTACAGTAGGTACTTCAAAGGAGGTCGTACTGAAGTCTCCAACACCCGGGGTTGTATTCTCTAAACCTTCAAAATTAGTTGTGGAAACTACGGTGCTACTAGTAGTATCTACCGCAACAGACGTCGCAGCTGACACCGTCACATTTTCAAAAGAATCAACAGGTATTGTCGACAAAATTGATGTGTCATCCACGGAAGAAGTACTTTCTTCAATAACTGGCTTTTCAGTGGGCTCTGTGAACAGTTCACTCCAGGATACTGTATTGTGACCAGAGTAGGAAGCTGTTGAGATTTCCTGGTTCAAACTAGAAGTGGTAGATTCTAATGTACTTGATTCTGTAGTGATTAACTCAGAACTTGCAGAGGACTCAGTACTCAATCCACTCGGAGATATTGTACTCCCACCAGTGTAAGCACTTGTCGAAATTTCCTCATTGAAATTCGAAACAGTAGATTCAAAGGTCCTCGATTCTGTAATCGCCGACTCAGAAGTTCCAGAGAACTCAGTTGTCATTTCACTCGAAGACAGATTACTCCCACCAGGGTAGGAAACAGTTGAGACTCCCTCGTCACCAGTAGAAACAGTATATTCTAAGTTGCTCGACTGTGTGGTGGTAATCGAAAGTGTAGTCGTTTCATGAGTCTCGTGTGTAGCGGTGCTAGAGTCTGTGCAACGGTCGTCGTCGTCGTCGCAGCCACAAACAGGCCTGTGTGCTTTAACCCGACACCGATCCGGCAATCGACATCGATCGACGCAAGGATCAACGCAGGACCCTTCGACACATGCGTCTGTGTCCCTGCAATCGTCATTGGACTCGCAGAAATAGTTGGTCGTGTGCTGGAGAACTGCTGCAGATACAATATACAAATATATAACGCACAGCGATCGAACAGAGATCGGGGGCATAAGTAAAGAAGCTGGAAAAAAACAACATTCAAGCGCTCTCTCATTAGACTATGGCACTACGCATTCGTACAAGGTTTACTCCAAGTGATCTACGGAATTAAGTTCGAGTCAGTCAGCATGCTCGGGCAACAACAGGGTAAGCTAGGTCTGTTTGGAAGTATGTGATTAAATTAGATCTTTACAGAGACAGATGTAACGGAGAAAATAATCCTTGAACAGGACGTTGGCAGAGTAGAGCGGGGAGTACATAGGTATTCTGGGGCGGGTCAAGAGTTGTATCTGTGGCTATGGAACCTGAAACTTTCTGTCGTTCAGACAACGGAAGCGCTTTCGTAATTGTACGTAACGACGAGCGTCGACGAGCAACGACAAACGGTTAACAACTCATCGTGAGATTCCTGTGGCAACTATTCCGAGTCGAGTAAACGTCACGGTTCCGCTGTCTGAACGGTGTCGGAAACCTGGAAAGAGTAGCAACTGGTATGTCCTAGTGTGAGGCCTAAAAAGTGCGTAAACAGCCCTAGACAGATCCGTGCGACGGATATTTTCGTGGAGCGTCGGTGCTAGATCGGCTAGATCGGTTGAACGGTGAAAGAGAAGAGTGATAGACAGAACAGAACAGAAGAAGAGAGAGTAGAGAGAGTAGAGATAGTAGACAGAGTGGAAAGAAAAGGCGAAAAGTATAGAGAGCGAGAGATAGGTGGTGAGAAATGGTGTTTACCTTCCATGCATCCGTATTTAGTATCTGGCACAAAGCCGGGGGGACAGAACTTGCAGATAGGCTTGTGCTCCTCCACGTAACAGGGGGCATCAGCCGGACAGGTGGAGTTTCTGCATGGGTCCACGCAGCGATAGTTGCGGCACGCCAAGTCTGGGGAGCAGCCACTGTCTCGCAGGCAAATGGAGAGGGAGGGATTGCAGTTCTGTGTGCATATGCAGACGGGACGGTGGTCCAGGACGTCGCAGGTTTTATCGGCCGGGCATGGACGGTTTCTCTTTAGGACGTTACACGGGTTCTGGCATTTCCCGTTCACGCACGCGGCGTTCGACGGGCAATCGAAGTCCCTGGCGCAGGTCAAGGTGTCCGGGGCGCAGGTCAGCTCGCCGACCTCGTTCACCACGAACCCGTACTTGCACACGCAGGTGGGCGTGTGGTTCCGCACCTGGCACCTCTTGTTCACGTCGCACGCGTAACGGGAGCTGAGACAGGGGTCGCGGCACTCGCCGGTCCGCGTGTGACACGACAGGCTCTCCGGGCAGTCGCGGTCGGAGGAGCAGCCGATGGTCGGCGCGGGTCGGGGATTCAGCGTGTCGCATTTAGGATCTGGATGACAGGCGGTGCGGGGCATGCCGATGTAGCACTGGGGACAGGAGCAACGGGGCTTGTGCAGAACCACACGGCACAGCGCGTTGATGCCGCAGGCGCCACGGAGACCGCACGGGTCCACGCACTGCAGGTTTATGCACGCCTTTTCGTTCGGGCACTCTGGGTCGCTGGTGCATTCGCGCTCTAAACCCCCAGTCAGTTGTTTTTTTTTTTTTTTGGTATTTTTGTTTTCCCCCGTTTGTTGGAGAGAGAGTCGTGTGTTGTGACGGTGGACGGTGGCGGTGTGACGGTGGTCGGTGGATCGACGGGTGGTGGGACAGGAAAAAAAAGAAAAAAAAGCATATATAAGAACTGTGAAAAGAAACTTTCTCACAAATAACATAAACCACATGCTTTTTCGTATCCGACGATACGGAAATAGTAGGGTAGGCTCTGTGAAGAAGTGTTGGAAAAAAAAATAATAGAAACTTTACAACACTATTTCTCTTTGCAACAATACACGAGACACGATTACCCCTCGTCGATTACAGAGAGAGAATGTATGATATATACGTATATACATACGGGTGTGCATATGTATACGTAAATACATTGGCAAGCAGCGATATTTACAAACACAAGCCCCCACAGATCTCAAGAGAATAAAAGAGGGGAAAAAATAATAATGTAACAGTGAATAAATCCAGCAAAAATATAACAAGCATGGGTATATGAGAATGTCCCTTTCGCAGTTCCCAATCTGTATATCACATTAATCTTATGGTCTATAAAAAAAATAGTAAAGAAAAAAAAATAAAGAACAGAAACAAAACAAAAGAAAAACGGATCATCGGTTTGTGTTCACTGTAAATATGTGTACCTTCTCGTCGCAATCTCGAATGCCGTCTAACGTTACGTCTCTCTCTTAATATCATTTTGTTTTTTCATTTTTTTCTCTATTTCTTTCATTAGCATTCATTTAGCCCGATTCCCTTCAAGACAGATTGGATACTGAAATAAACATTCTACATATGAATAGTTATGTGTGAGACATGTGTGAAACGTGTTCCTTCCTCTCGGACACATTATGTACAGTATGCCTGACTATGTAGATCTATGTACAAGGTATATATATGTAGATATATTGTTGTCGGGTAGATCCAGTGTCGTACGTATGTTATAATATAATATCTGGCAAATTCGGTCCAATCACATCTGTCTCTCGATTATTGTTAAACGAATTCACTGGATTAATACATCTATGTATTACTTCAAACTCCTACTTAGACGATACATGGTTATTCTACGGACCATGTTCCTCTGATCGTCAGTATTCAGCTCGCTAGTCACAAATGCTGTACATGGAATTAATCGATCCGCCCGGTTAAACAGTTAGTAGGCCGTCCCTTACCTGTGCTGCACTCGACTTCCGGGGAGCCGGTGGTGCCTGGTGGACACCTGCACACGAATATCGTGCCGTCGCGGATACATTCAGCCCCCTTGCCGCATCCGTTCGTGCGACAGTCTCCTAAGCTCTTCTCCACGCTACCTGTCATCCAAAATCGTGTACGTGTAAATCGTTAAATCATAGGCAAAGTTCAGTTTCAATATTTTCTACGAGGCAGTTCGAAAGATTCGTTTAAAAGAGATGACTAAAGTAGTACGAACGAGGAAGATTTCATTGTCAGGGAATATGGAATCACTAGCAATTCTGTCATCTATAGATGTTACTCTTCAACTACTTACAGACATGCATTGGATCGCCGAATGGGAAGTTCGGTGGACAGTAGCACTGAGGCTGGTTCTTGTAGATCCGGCAGGCAGCGTTCAACCCGCAACGAGCGTCCTTGCAGAGCTCTCCTCCCTCGCAGATGCAAGCCTGGTGTGGGTCTCCGTTGCATCCAGGGTCACAAGTGCACTCGAAGCCGTTCAAGGTCTCCCTACACTTGGCGTTCACGCCGCAGGGTCTCCTCAGGCATTGGTCCCCTCCTGAAGCATCGGTTAACACACTTAGGACCTAGTTCACAGGTTCAAAGGAACCTCATGGGTCTACGAGCTCCTAGAACCCTCTACAAGCATCATCTTAAAAACCACACGGAACTCTATCCGTACCTTTCTTGCAGTTGATCTTGGGATTTCCATAGTGTCCAGGTGGACACGAACACTGCGCCTTCCTGTTCATCACTCTGCACTGCGCGTTGAAACCGCAAACGCCGTGCTGAAGGCAAGGATTCGTGCAAACCCCGTCATCGCTGCACCGTTTGTTCGCCTCGCAGTCGTCATCCCGGTGGCACTCCAGTTGGTAGCACTCTTGGCTAGGTTCTCCCTGGAAACCTTCAGGGCACAGGCAGACAGCGCGATGGTTGGAAACGCGACAGAGAGCGTTGATACCGCAAGGCGAGCCATTGGCGGAGCACGGGTCCTCGCACTGGCCGTTTATACAGGACAACGAAGATGGGCAATCTGTGTGGGTGCGGCAACCGATCAGGCACAGTCCTCCATCGCAAACGTAACCCTGCAATCATCCAAGAAATCCTTAGACTGAACTTGAACGCACGACTAGTCTTAACGCAATAAATTCCTTTGAATTCAGTTGTGGTTCTTCCACAGCAGATTTCTCTGATATTCTCTTTGACGGTACCTTCGGACAGGTGTTGTTGATGTCACACTTGATGCGACACTTTCCAGAGTGACAGACCTCCCCGCAGGAGCACTGGTCCTGGTTGAAGCAACTGTTGGTGCAGAAGCCTATCTCATCGCACTCGCAAGATCCGTCGCAAGGGATCATAGACTTGACGCAGGTGCTCAGCGCGTTGCCATAGTAGTTAGCTGGGCAGCTGCACTGCGCCACGTGGTTGACCACGCGGCACCCTGCGCACTCTCCGCAAGCCTTGCCACCTTCGCAGGGATCTAGAAGGAAGTCAATTAGTTTCAGAGATATCCTGAGCTAAAGAATCAACTGTCATTCAAGAGGTCCAAGCTCCTCACTTCTGCACTTATTGTTCACGCAGGACTCATCGTTGGGGCACGTGTTGTCGCTGCGACAGCCAATGTCGCACAGCCTGTTCAGGCAAATCTGATTAGCTCCGCAGTGATCGTCGCTGTTGCAGATCGCCTTGCAGATTCCTCCGTCGCACCGTTCGTCGCTCAAGCAATTAGCGTCGCTAGAAAACGAACCAGGTCGCGGTAAATCTCAGACTAACAGGACAAGCTAATACTATTTAATTCTGTAAATTATTCTACCTTCTGCAAGTGGCATAGCAGGATCGTCCATAGCATGTCTGACCACTGGGGCAGTCGAGTTCCGCGGAGCAGGGCAGGAATGCCTGCTTGCATCCGACCAGAGGATCTCCGCCCAGAGGCGCGGGGCAGGAACATAATTCTTGATGATTCACGACCGAGCACTTGGCGTTCACTCCGCAAGCATCAGGAACGGCGCAGGGATCTGTAGGAGAAATCATGAGTATGAAGAGGATCGATCAAAGAGAAGTGAGAGATGTTCGAGTGCTGAACTTTCTACCTAGGCACTGGTTGTTTCTGCAAGCGTAATTTTCCTGGCATTCCACGTCCGCTCGACATCCAATCGCGCAGACGAGGCCCTCACAAATTTCTCCGCTTCTGCAGTCCTCGTCCCTTCTACATAGGGACTTGCAGATGCCGGAAGAGTCGCAGCGCTCGTTGCTCAAGCAGTTCAAGTCTGTGGAGCAGACGGGCGTGCAGACGCCTCCCATGCACGCTGTCCCCGTTGCGCAGTCCCTGTTAGCTTGGCAGGCGGTTCCTGGTGACCTCAGGCAGGCTACTTTAGCGGTGGGGTTCGGTATGAATCCTGCGGGGCACGAGCAAGTGGCTCTCTGATTGAACGCTGTGCATTTGGCGTTCGGTCCACACGGGGTTGCCTCGCAGGGGTCGATGCACTTGTTGGTGATGCAGGCCTGGTTCGCGTTGCAGTCCTCGTCGGCGCGGCAGCCGAAGGTGCACATGTTGTGCAGGCATATGTGACCTAGGAAACAGTCGTTGTCGAGACGGCAGGTCAGCAGACAGTTGTCGCGGACGCACTTCTCGTTGAACGCGCACTCGTTGTCACTGGCGCATATGGGCAGGCAGACGTTGTCGCGGCAAGTGTTGCCGTCGTTGCAGTCATTGGTGTCTCTGCAGGACACTGGCACTGCGGGCATTGAGGGTTTTTAGTTGGGTGGGTGTTGCTGTTGGTGTGGATGGGAATAATTTCTGATAGAACTTGGGAATCTTTTAGATCTTGTGGAGCTCCGAGAACTCGGAGAACCCGGAGAATTTGGATCAATTAGTTACAGAAGAACTAATACAATATCATAGTAGATAAATGAAGAGAAATACTGATTTTCCAATAGGAGAAATCTTGGCGGAACTTGACCAAGTAGTTCGGGTAAACGAGTGCACCGGCAGCATACATCAAGTGATACAAATCTGCGATTACGACATATTTCTAAACATTGAAAGGACTTACGTCTGACACACTCCACCTCCGAGTTACCAGTGAAGCCTGGAGGGCAGCTGCACTGTTTAATATGGCTCCTCACGTCGCATTCCGCGTTTATTCCGCATGCAGCTCTAATATTGCAAGGGTCTAAGCATTGTCCATTCATGCACATGTCCGACAGATTACACTCTTCGTCCGATTGGCAGGACGCTGCAGGAATTTCCAATTACCGTCGCAGTTCGCACTTGATCTTATCTGCTTGTTTGACAATACTCACGTCGACAGATTCCCTCGTAACAGTAAGTATTGGGCGAGCAGTCCGTGGCTGTTGAGCAAACCACTGGCTTCGGTCTACAGCCTACACTCAAGTTATTTGGATCCCCTTCGTAGTCGGATCGACATTGGCAGGCTGCAGCATGATTGAGGGCGGCGCAGTCCGAGTTTGGTCCACATTGCGTTCGTGAACAAACATCTGAAACGTTAGGAATATAGATCGATATCGTTAAATACTATTTAAACACTGAAATATATTTCTGAGAATCCACTGATATCGCAACACTATTGGTACACTAAACTTCCCAATTTTCGATACATACCGAAACACTTGGGTACATTGTTCACGTTTATGCACTTGGCAGTCAATGGGCAGTCGTCATCCAGAAGACATTCAACCGGTGGCTGGCAGCCACTGTTGTATGGGTCACCAACCATTCCTTGTTGACAGTGACACTTGTACGACCCTCTAGAATTCTCGCACAGAGCTCCAGGAGCGCAGGGTTCGTTTGCACAGTAGTCGATCAGCTGACAGCCACGGGTTGGTTCTCCAGTGTACCCTGGCTGACATGTGCAAATCTGAAAGTCGGAAGTAGCATTGTGAGGAAGGTTTACAATACAGAAAACGGCTCGAACTATGCTTCCATCACTTTTAACCCCAATAATTTAAAGATTTACTTGGAAATCAAGAAATCAAGAGAACAAGAAATTATGAAATCGTGAAATCATAAAATCATGAAATCAAGATATCAAGAAATCATGAAATCATGAAATCATGAAATCATGAAATCAAGAAACAAGAAATCTTGAAATCATGAAATCAAGATATCAAGAAATCATGAAATCATGAAATCATGAAATCATGAAATCATGAAATCAAGAAATCAAGATATCATGAAATCAAGATATCAAGAAATCATGAAATCATGAAATCAAGATATCAAGAAATCATGAAATCAAGAAATCATGAAATCATGAAATCATGAAATCAAGAAATCAAGAAATCATGAAATCATGAAATCAAGAAAAACATGAAATCAAGAAAATCATGAAATCAAGAAAATCATGAAATCAAGAAAATCATGAAATCAAGAAAATCATGAAATCAAGAAAATCAAGAAAATCAAGAAAATCATGAAATCAAGAAAATCATGAAATCAAGAAAATCATGAAATCAAGAAAATCATGAAATCAAGAAAATCATGAAATCAAGGAATCAAGGAATCGAAGAATCAAGGAAACAAGGAATCAACAAATCATTACCTGGACATGTCTCTCCGCAGTGCATATAGCATTAACGCTGCAAGGATTATGCGCCAGGCAAGCAATTCTACACTTGTGGGTGTCACAGATCTTCTCCTCGCTGCAGTCCTCGTTGCTCTGGCACTCGATAGGCTGGCAGCCGATCTTGTCATCCTTGGGGTTCCCAAAGAACTCCGCCTTGCAGGAGCACACAGCTAGATGATTGTCTGCATTGCACTCGGCGTTGCGTCCGCATAGAACCAGCTCGCAAGCCTTCTGACACTCTGCCTGGCCAATATTATTCTTGATGCACCTCTCATCATACGAACAATCATCGTCAGCGGTGCAGCGCAGCTCTTGAACGCAAATGTTGTTGTGGCAGTATTGGTACTCGGGACAACTAGAGTTGCTCTTGCAGGTGGGTTGACAGAGACCATTAATGCAGAGTTGGTCGCCAATGCAGTCCCTTGTGCTACCGCAGAGCGCTGCAAAGTGCACATCAATTTAATAAACTGCCTACCCACTGCGAACTAATTTCTCCCCGACTATCACTTGCCTGTGCATATGCCACCGTTGCAAGCCGACCCAGTCGCGCACTGCGAGTCAGACTTGCAGTACTGTACAGGAGTGCAGCCAAGATTCGGGTCGCCTGTTCCACCAGGTTGGCAGGTGCACACCGCACTGTGGTTCAGCGGAGAGCAGTCTGCTCCTATCCCACAGACGTTCGACAGGGAGCAAGGGTCGACGCACTTGTGATCGAAGCACGCTTCTGAGGGACTGCAGTCGCTGTGGTAGTTGCACTCCAGGTGTATGCACTCGGACTGAATTCGGAAAAATGATCTCTTAAAGAGCTTCTCTGTCATACGCGTTATAGAAGCCCAACACTTACCGTTGGATTACCAGTGGTCTGCCCAGGACACCTGCAAAGCGAAACGTGGTCCTTAACGAAGCACTCCGCGTTTCTGCCGCAGACTGTCGCCACATCGCAAGGATTAGTGCACCTGTTGTCGACGCAGGCAGCAGAGTTCGGACAGTCGAAGTCCGTGAAGCAGTCGCCGGGTTGCTTGCAGCCTGATTTGAAGGGTTCGCCCACTAAACCGTGAGGGCAGAAGCAGGAGAACGAGCCTTCTGTGTTCTGGCAACTGTAGAGAGACCACAATCACAGTATTTCATTGTGAGAAGCCTATCTCTGTTGCATTATAATAGTACACTTGATCAAAGGGAAACTTACACCGCAGTGGAGTGACAAGGGTTCTCCAAACACTCATTCACATCCACACAGACGTCACCCACTAAGACGAAGCCTGGGAAGCATTTGCACACTCCAACGTGGTTCACAGCGACACAGTTTCCGTAGCCGCAGTTCAGTTGGTTGCAAGGGCCTAAGTAATTATAAAAATCAGTTCAATTACACAGTCATGAATAGTGTTCCTTCTCGAGAATTCTTTCTCGAGAATTTCTCGAGAAATTTTATAATTTCTTATTTCTCATTTCTCGAGAAATTACATTGTTTCTCGAGAATCTTCAGTATAAGAAAATTATTATAAATCCCATTAGTTTTCAGAAATGAATTTTCAGTTGGTTCAAATTGTGCGTTAATCATGAACATATAAACACATCTACAATCAGTGATAAATGTTAGCAATATATGCGAATAATTGCGCGATTGTTTATAAACTTTTCTCTTCGTATCGCCGATGTTCTATGTACAATTACACCCACATCCACTCAAAATGAAAGAAATTTTTCTACAGCCGCAGATTTTGTCACAAAGAAAAAAGAAGTAGATTGGCTGACGCGACATTAGACGCATTGTGCTTTTGAAAAAATACTATTTTAAAACAAAGAAGTAAATTTTCGTTTTGCTCACATTTTATATTAAATAAATAAATTGATCTATTATATTTAATATCTGTTTTTTTTTTCATTTACACAAGTTTTGTTTAAGTTGGACACGAATAAAAATTTAGATAAATATTATCAACATTATTCCAAAATTATAAATTTTACAATAGTTTTTAATTTCTTGAGAATTCTCGAGAATTCTCGAGAAATATAATCTGATTTCTCATTTCTCGAGATGCGAAAAATATCGAGAAATCAGGAACACTAGTCATGAAACACATCTAGATAAAATTAAATTCAGCTGCGGAGCATCGTCACTTACTGCTGCACTTGTTGGTGTCCTGATTGCAATACTTGTCCGTGGGGCAGTCGTTGTTGGAGAGGCACTCGACCCTGAAGCACCCGGAAGAATCACCAATATACCCAGGTTGGCACTGGCAAGCAGCAGTGTGGTCTAGGACCGAGCAAACGGTGTTCGGCCCACAGTCGCCGAGGGAACAAGGATCGGTGCAATTGTGTTGGATGCAAGCCTGCGTATCGTGACAGTCGGAGTGGACCGTGCACTGGTGAGGAATCACGCAGCCTGAGCCTACAGGATCGCCAGCAGTTCCTTGGGGACAGACGCAGCGGTAGGATCCGTGGAGATTAACGCAGTCCGCTGAAGAGTGACAAGGGTGGTCGTCGCACTCGTTGACGTCTAGACAGTGTTCTGGCCCAGCGATGAATCCGTGACTGCATCTGAAGACGACAGCGAAGAGAATCGAATGAGACAACAGGTTCGTCGATGGAAACTGGCATATCCTTAGAGACCAGCACGCACCTGCATTTGTTGTTGATGCAAACCTCGTCGTCCTTGCAACCAGCGTCAGAGGTGCAGCCTACCTCGCAGAGGCCATCGATGCAGAGCTCGCCTGGCAAGCAGTTGCTGTCGCTGTAGCAGATCTTCACGCAAATGCCATTTCTGCAGCGCTCTCCTTCCGCACAGTTGTTCTGCTCGCTGCACTGGCACTGACAGAAACCAGACACGCACAGGTGCTGGCTGGGGCAGTCCTGGGGACCCTCGCATATGTTTGGCACCCTGACGCAGCCTTGCTGCGGCGTGGGGTTCCCGTGGAAGCCAAGGGGGCAGGTGCAAGTAGTGGCGTGGTTGCTGCAACTGCAGATCGCGTTCGGACCGCAGATGTCCTTACTCTTGCACGGATCTGGAAGAAGCGGTGCTGGTCACTGTTCGGTGGGACAGGGAAAGCTTCCCTTCAGCTTCAAACGGATACCTTGACACTTGTTGTTGATGCAGGACTCGGTAGTAGGGCAGTTCTTGTTGCTCCGACATCCCAGGATGCACGCTCCACTCACGCACGCCTGCTCCACTTGGCACTGACTGTGAGTGACGCATGGAACCATGCACTTGCTGTTCACGCACTTCTCGCTGGCGGAACAGTCGGTTGCGGCTCGACAGACAGCTACAACGAATAATAATTATATAATTTCTTACTATCTGTCTAAATAAACAAATACGGCAGCCAGATTGGAATTCAGGGCGTTAAAATCTATAGGAAATGATGTATGACAAGGCAAGGAAAAACTTCAATCATACATTATGATAGAAAAACGACAATTTTCTTCGAAAATGTCAACTTTGACATCGATTTTCAAGGTCAAAAATTGTTTCCCATAATTTTTCAATAATTTTCCCTTATTCCGCAATATCTTAGCTTTAAATAGTGTAAATTAGATTTCGACTGTATGTTTAATAAGATATGGTATCGGCGCACTGGTTCAGTCTCTTAACAATTATTTTGTAATTTAAATCAAAGCTATTTTGCAAGTATGAATTTTAATATCAATATCTAACGTTTCGGTCATTAATTTTTACCATTGTCAAGGACCTTTGACCACTGTTTTGACCAATCTTTGACTATGGTCAAAATTAATGACCGAAACGTTGGAAATTGATATTAAAATTCATACTTGCAAAATAGCTTTGATTTAAATTAAAAAATAATTGTTAAAAGACCGAACCAGTGCGCCGCTACTATATCTTATCTTAGCTTTAATTTCGGAAAATATTCATCCCTCTATCTTATTTCTACCAATATTCTACGATTTTGACACAAAAAAGTGCAGTCCGCCCTACTCTGCGCCCACCCAAGGTCTCTTATTCCAGGCTGCCTTACAGAAGTTCCTAATCCCAGAAACATTTTACATGAAATGATTAAAACTCGACCTACCTATGCATTGTCCCTCGAGGCAAACGCTTTCCTCACAATCAGCGTCCACGTTGCAGTAACTCGTGGTGCGGACGCATCCATCGTCCGGGCCCTTCGAGGACGGCACGAATCTGTGAATACACTTGCAGACGGGTTGCCCGTTCAGGACCTCGCAAATCGAGTTAGGTCCGCAAGCATTTTCACAGGGGTTCACGCAACGATGATTATGGCAGACGGAGTGAACTGGACAGTCCTTGGCGGTGGCGCAGTAGCCTTCTGGTTGGCACCCTTTCACGTAGGGATCGCCGACTAAATTCGGTGGGCACTGGCACACGGGGTTGTTCGATGGTCCAGGAAGGCACAAGGCGGATTCGTGACAGGGATTCGGATGGCAAGCCTCGATAGCCACGCACTCTACATCGGGCACTGGATTGGGCCGCAAACCCGGTGGACACTGGCAGATCGCTCTATGGTCGTCAGCGATACAGACGGCGTTCACCCCGCAGGCATCTTCGTCGCAAGCGTCGTAGCAAGTGTGGGTCAGCCTGTTACAAAGCTGCGTAGGCGGGCAGTCGATGTTGTAGACGCAGGGAACGGTTCGACATCCTTTGAGCACGTCGTTGGGGTCGCCAGCGTAGAGTCCAGGTGGACATTCACAGTTAGCCACGTGGTTGTGGACCACGCAGAGAGCGTTGGGTCCACAGGAGACAAAGTGGCAGACAGGCTGACAGGTGAGCAGACCCTCCTCCGTGCTCCTGCAGGTCTGATCCTCGGGACACTCGCTATCCGTTGAGCAATGATCCTTCTTAGGGGTTTGACAACCCTGGCGATCGTTTGGATTACCGACGAACCCTGACAGACACTCGCAGCGACCGCGGTGTCGCTCAGCCACGCACTGGGAGTTGATGGCGCAGGTGAAGCTGCGGCACACGGACACGCACTTCAGCACGCCGAGCGCATCGGGTCTGCAGGCTTCTGTGGCGTGGCAGTCGTCGTCGGAAATGCAGTCTGGGACGGAGGGCTTCTCGCAGGAAGAGAGTATTGGATTCCATTCGTAGCCATCCTGACACTTGCAGGTGGCATGGCCAGGGATTATGTCAGGCTCGCACTTCTGGTGCGCGCCACAGACCACCTTGCTGCAAGGGTTCACGCATTTGTGGGAGCCATTGTCGAGGACCAGGCAGAACGAGCCTTCGTTGCAGTCGGAGTCCCGGGTGCAGCCGGGTGTTATGTCTGATCTCGCGGGCTGACAGCCTTCCACCAGGTTGCTGGGATTGCCCTGGTACCCGTCAACGCACAGACAAGAGGATACGTGGTTCTCGGTGACGCAGAGTGCATTTGGACCGCACTGGAGTTTGCTGCAAGCGTCGACGCACTTTCGAACCCCTTTGCCCACTTGGAAGCAGATCTGCTGGGGCTCGCAGTCGAGGTCGTTGG
This sequence comes from Andrena minutula, assembly GCA_929113495.1. NCBI lineage: Eukaryota > Metazoa > Arthropoda > Insecta > Hymenoptera > Andrenidae > Andrena > Andrena minutula. The sequence continues at coordinate 38,482,738 of OV815996.1, read as the reverse complement.
AGCAGTGGCCGTGGAGGTGGCAGCCTTTGCTGAGGTCGTTGGGATTGCCGCTATAGCCTGGCGGGCAGACGCAAGCTCCGTCTTGGCAGACGGATCGAGGACCACACTTGACGTCGCTGCATCGGTTCACGCATTTTCCTCTCACGCAGGTGTAGTCGAAGGGACAGGGGACCGCGTCGCTGCAAGTGCAACTGGATGGGTCCGTGCAGGGGCCCACTTGCACCTGCTGGCAACCGATGAACGGGTTGCCGAAGAAGGTCTCCTTGCAGCGACAGTCGTAACTACCGATTGTGTTGATGCAGACTGCATTACCGCCGCAAGCGTTCCCATTGCACTCGTTGATGTCTGGGGAAGAGAGTCATTGAGTCGTTTTGATGGATGTATTGACGGTGGAAGAAAGGAGAGGATTGAAGGAAAAGTTGATGAAATTTAGAAGCTTACATTTAGAAGATTACCAAGCTAAAACATAATTTGTTACTATACACACCGAAACATTGAATATACGGATTGCCAGCGTATCCAGGAGGACAGATACACTCCACAGCGTTCGGCCCAGCATGGCAGTGCGCACCCTTGCCACACAGAGCTGTGGAGCAGTCAGACTTGTGCTGCACACCGCAGCCGTGATACGGATTTCCAGTGGTGCCAGGATTGCAGACACATTGCGACTCTTGCAGAGTGTATTCGCAGTGGGCGTTGGATCCGCAGCCAGGGTCGCAAACAGCTGGATGAATCGCTATAGAATGGCAATAATTAGAAATTGCCATACGTTTCTACATACAATAGAATTGAATTCTAAGTTGCTTACGCGGCATGCAGACGAGGTCTGGATTTCCAATGAAGTATGGATTGCAAACGCATTTGTTGGTCGCTGGATCGCAAGAAGCTCCCACGCCGCAAACTATACCCTCGCAGCGGCGTTTGCATCTTCCGCTGATGCACACGCTGGGCTCAGCGCATGGAACTTCCGAAGAACAGACGTCCGGTTGGCACTGGCCCCCGGGGAACGGGTTGCCCATGAAACCCTCGATGCACTTGCACGTTGGACCACTGTAGCTGACGATACACTGTGCGCCTGAGCCGCAGACGAAGCCGTCGCACTCTGTGGATCAATTTTAAACATTCCCTTTCAATATTCTGTAACCATGGAAGAATGTATCCTGGATATTTAGATCTTAGAGGAATCCATGTAATTTCATTTCGGATACTCGAATACGACATCAATGAGTTATTATACAAGAATTCGATCAGATTACGAGCACTCACGTGAGACGCATTCGTTGTTTTTGCCCTCGACAAATCCGATCACGCATCGACACCAAGCAGCATGCTTGTCCGGCTCACAATACGCGTTCGGTCCGCAGGGTATGTTATCGCAAGGGTTCAGGCAACTGCCAGCGACGCAGGCGAAGAGGTTATCGCAGTCGTCGTTGGAGGAGCACTCGTTCTTAGCCACGGCAACTCCGGTGCAACCAGCTCCGTAAGGATCGCCGACTGTTCCCCTAGGACACTCGCAGATGTGGTCGCCCTTGGTGTTGATGCAGTAGGCACCGTGCCCGCAGGGGTTGTTTGAGCATTCGTTCACGTCCACGCAACCGTGCTGGGGGTCTCCTTCGTACCCAGCCTCGCACATGCACCTTGGCGGATCGCTTGGTGTGCATTTCGCGTTCATGCCGCACGGGAACCGATCGCATGGGTCTGTGAAAGTTATAAGATACCCAATCCGTATGATGAAACCCTTCGATTAGACCTTAAGGGGGTAAAACCGTTTGAAAGTGTCAAAAACCGGATTTTTTTACATATTTTCATAGATTAGTGTTTTAGAAATATTATAAAACAAGTCGGATGTAAAAATTTGGAAAATTGACGAAGTTATAGGGATTTGAGTGAAACAATACAGGTAGAATGTGCGGCGCAGCCTAATATCTATCGATCTACGCCACAGATTTTGAAAATTTTGAAAAATAAGGAAATGGTGGGATCCTTTGAACCCATATTTTATAAAAAAAATTACTGTTTTTGATTTCAGACACGACATACAGCTTTTTCAGGGCCACCCTAAACAGTCTAAAATCCATAACTTCCGAAAAACAATAGTTTTTTAACAGAAACTTTTTTAAGTAGTTCGTAATACCATGTAAACATAATAAAAAAAAATAAAAAAATCTTCATTCGTAAATCATCAAGCCGTTGACATGTAAAAAAATCCACAAAATCAAACGGGTAAACCCCCCTAATACAAAGGTTTTCTCTAAAGGTACTCACTCTTGCAAAGGTTCCCATCGAGAGGATCACTGTAAAACGGCGGGGGACAGACACATTCCCCAGGCTGCACGCATTTCTCGTTAGCCCTGCACTCGTTGTCGCTGACGCACCGTTTCTGGGCTGGTGAACAGAGACCGTTGTACGGGTCTCCGCCGTAGCCATGAGGACAGACGCACTGATGTGATCCTGACAGATTTATGCACTCTGCTCCGTAGCCGCAAACTTGGTGTCCAACGATGCACTCGTTGATGTCTGTAAGTTAACGTCGATTAATTAACAGAGTCTGCATGATGGAGAAAACTGGGAGAAGCGTAGCTTTCGATACGAACCCTCGCAAGACCCGTCGACCTTGGTGGTGTAGCCCTTGGGGCAAGCACAGTAGCTCACTCCACCCGCGATCGTTATGCACTCAGCACCGCTGGGACACTTTTCTCCCTTCGAGCAGCCAGCCAACATGCATTTCCCATTCACGATCTTGTAGGGAGGCTGACACTGGCACTCGATGCTGTTGCATTCTGCAATCATTGTACGTGGGACTTGGTTCGAGCTCAAAGTAAACGAGTTCCAAAATAAATATAAAAAAACGTGGGGCCTCGAGTAAATCTAGCAAAAGAAACATCACTAAAAGCTATAGCAAAATTTCTCACCTTCGCAAAGCGAGAACGGGTTCCCATTGAATCCAGGCGGGCACTGGCACTCGTAGCTGCCAGGTAAGTTCTTGCAAATGGCGTTCACCCCGCAAGCAGACTTCTCTCTGAGCTCCATGCACTCGTTGATGTCCCGGCACTTGCCAGTTTCGTGATCGCGGGTGTATCCTCGTTGGCAGATGCACACGCTGCTGCCGATAAACTCGTCCTTGATGCACTGTTCCCCAGACGGGCAGGGGGTGCTCGGCCCGCAGACATGAGGAGCCTTCGACTCCTGGCAGCCGCCGCTGTAAGGATCTCCAGCGGTGCCGCTGGGACATTGGCAGGAAAAGGAGCCGGGCTCGTTGTTGCAGATCGCGCCCTGGGGGCAGGGGTTGATCGCGCACTCGTCGATGTCCCTGCAGCCACCCTTCACTCCTGGCTTCCCTGTGTAACCACTTCGACAGAGGCAGGTCGCCACGTCGTTAGACAGCATGCAGTGGGCGTTTGGTCCGCAGGAGAGGTCCTCGCACGGATCTAAATATGAAAACAGGTATTACAGTTTACTCTCCAGTGCAGGTTTAATTAAGCTTTTTAATTTAGGTTGTGGGTTTATGGGAAGTGGAGGATTTATTAGATTTGTTAGTTTGAATGCTCTACGTTGAACTCACGTCGGCAGTCGTTCCCAACATTGGGTTCAGGGCACAGACACCGCTTCTGTGGATCGCAGATTGCATTTCCAGGACAGTCACCGTCAACCTCGCAAGTCACTATTCCAACGCACTTGATGTAAGGATCAGGATCGGGTATAGTTCCTTCGGGACAAACGCACGTGTAGGAACCTTCCGTGTTGGTGCACGTTGCACCGTGACCACAGGCTTCGTGTTTCGAGCATTCGTCTGTGTCTGTATTTTAGAAACCCAGAAGATATGTTTTGCGAGTGTATTTTTGATATGGTAGCTTCTTAAATTGTGGGACTGAAGGTTCCTTACCCATGCACTGCTTGAAGGCGTTTCCAGAGTATCCAGGCTTGCACTGGCAGGTGAAGCCGCCTAAACTGTTCGTACAGATCGCGTTCTTTCCACAGCGTCCAGAGGGGCCATTTATCGCGTCGCACTCATTTATATCTAAACACAGAAGAATAGTCTTATTCCAACCGACTCGTGTGTCACAAGTGTTACGAGAACACAGTGACTAAATTCTAACAGCATAAGCAGTATTTTATAATTTTTCGTAACTTTCCTGAGGAAGATCTGAATTAAGATCGAAACGTCGAAAGCTTTTATAATTTTTATTGCTAAATAGCTTGTTTTTTATTGTTTTAAAATTGACCGAACCTGTGCGCCGAAAACAAATAGATTAATTATTACGGTCGAAATTATACTTATAAATAACTTTTAGAAGAATACCCAGTTAGAAAAAGAAATTTACAAGCATCCCTATGGGACGAAAAGGTTCAACGCCTTTTCAATCTTCCTAGCTCGAAAACTCTTTTTCAAAGAATATTGCAATACCCATACCAACGCATCCAGCTGCAATGTCATTAGGATTGAAGGTCCATCCGTCCTCGCAGATGCAATAAGCTTCATGGCCATCCGCCTTGCAGTACGCGTGCTCTCCACAAGTCACTTCGTCGCAAGGAGCTGCGGAAGTTCAAAATCACGTTTGCAGACAGTTGTGCACAGTTTCTAGACGCTGATAATCCAATGGTTGCACGCTAATTTACCTTTGCAGGGTATATGAGGCGGGGTACCAACGAAACCAGATTCACACTCGCAGTGGTAACTGCCCCTCGTGTTGCTGCAGATCGAAGCAGCTCCACAGGGGTTGGAAAGACACTCGTCGAGGTCCACGCACTCAGCGCCCACAGCTTTGAATCCGTTTTTACAAAAGCACTGTCCCTCGATGCATTCGGCGTTGTTCGCGCAGTCGAAGTTCGATTTGCAGAGAGTAGTAACGTCGGTCTGCAGATTATTAGAAGGGTAATTAATGCTGTGTGGCAAATCCAGTTGGAGCTGGCTGGGAACAGAGCGAAGCGTAGAATCACCTGTTCGCAAGCAACTGTCGGGCTGGGGTTGGCACTGTACCCCGGTGGACAGACGCAGTTGTACCCGGGATCCGAATTCTTGCATATCGCGTACCTTCCGCAAGGATTTTCCAACGCTGTGCACTCGTCGATATCTAGCAAACAGCGTGAGAACAGACGTCACTAAAAGGAGGGTTGTTTAACACTTTAACGCCAATTCGAGTGGAATAAACGATCGAACGAGTAGATTGCCTTTTTCGAATTTGCGCTAAAGTGTTGGAAGGAAGTAAAACAATCATATAAAAGCATTCTACGGTATCGAATGCTGTTATTTGTAACACCCTGGAGGAAAACATCAGTATAGCTCTCGTGAGTGGAAGAGATATTGTATATAGGGTAAAGGACCCAGTTACTGACACCTGACTAATTACTGTCACCTTAAGGGGGTAGACACTGGTAATGCAGCGCGCTGTATACCGACACAATCTGGCCCGAAACATGGGTCTGGGAAATTACGTTGTTTGTCCTTATATGAGGAGATTTTGGGCTGGGCGAGGTCTCATTCGAAAGATGAAGGTTCAGTGCAGCGCGCTATGGTCATGGTTCGACGAGATTGTGTTGATATCTAATAATATGAGTGATCAAAGTAGAGCAAAAGTCGACAAAATACACCCGCAAGAATCCAAGTATTTTTAGGTCACTAAAAGAGTTTTGTGACTCAAACGATGACCATAGCGCGCTGCATTGAACCTTCCTCTTTCGAATGAGACCTCACTCAGCCCGAAATCTGATCATATAAGGACAAACAACGTAATTTCCCAGACCCATGTTTCGGGCCAGATTGTGTCGGTATGCAGCGCGCTGTATTACCCATGTCACGTGACGTGTTTACGTCATTAAGTATTTTTAGGTCATTAAAAGAGTTTTGTGACTCAAACGATGACCATAGCGCTCCGCATTGAATCTTCCTCTTTCGAATGAGACCTCGCCCAGCCCGAAATCTGATCATATAAGGACGAAAAAGGAAAAATTCCAAACCCATGTTTCAGGTTAGATTGTCGGTATTACAGCGCGGTGCATCGCCCGTGTCACGTGACGTGTCTACCCCCTTAAGCTATTTTAGTTAAAATAACGGATAAACAAACTACAGAATATAATCTATACTATAGATTATAAGTTGAAATACATAATTCTTAATTATTTTAATAATTATTTTAAGTAAAATAGCTTAAGGTGACAGTAATTGGTCAGGTGTCAGTAACTGGGTCCTTTACCCTAACATACACTCTGAGCATACTCGAGTGCGCCATTATATTCACACCTCTGCCACGCTATACTCTCTTCCATCCACGATAACGAAAGTAACAATCGTGACTATGATCTGAGTTGCTAACCGGTGCATCCCTTAAACGGATCCCCAGTGTAGTCCGGCTTGCAGCTACAGGCGAAGCTGCCTATCGAGTCGGTGCACTCGGCGTTCTCGCCGCAAGGGTTTCTCTCGCATTCGTTCACGTCTGTTAATCAACACGGTTAATCGCACGGTGAGTATTATTAATGATTACCGCGGCTTAGGAGGCGGGACGTATGCATTATCGAACGTTATAGCATTATCAGTGGGGGCGTTCTACATTCTACAACTGTGCAAGTGACTGACTTTCGCATAGCGTTAGCCCTTGACCGAGGAAGCCCTGCGGGCAGATGCACTTGTACGATCCGGGGACGTTGATGCATCTGGCGTTCGGCGCGCAAGCGGTCGCCTCGCTGCACTCGTTCACGTCGACGCAACCGTGGTCCTGGTCCATCCTGTATCCAGCGCGGCAGCGACACTCGAAGCTGCCCTCGGTGTTGACGCACTCGGCGTCCCCGCCGCAGGCTCTGCCCTCCTCGCACTCGTTTACATCTGTTAGTGACGGTTAGTGACTTTTACTATCACAGATCCACGGGGATTAATCGTGAGTAATACATTGGCGCATTAATCGAGGCTGTTATCTAGATTAATCGTCTCGCAAACACGCCAGGGAGCGGTGTTAAGGAGATTGTTACCACTGTACAGCCGATCTGTACTTCGGTTGTTAACACGGACGCTGATCATTAACGAAGCGTGGGTACTGTTATTCCAGGTAATAGAAAGGGATAGGCGTGTGTGTCTTCCAGATGGAACATCGCCGTGTTCCAACCAACCTTGCCTCTCCGCCCTGCCTGCATGGTAGCGATACGCCGAGCCATAAGTGGTCGCGGATAATTAGAAATCGGTGTTACTCACCGTGACAGCCTATCCAAGGATCGCCGCTCGTTCCTTCCGGGCAGGAGCAGCGGAAACTGCCGCGCATGTTTGTGCAGTCAGCTGAACGACCGCAAGGGCTGCGCAGACATTCGTCCACGTCCACGCATTCCTCCTCTGGATTGCCGTTATAACCCTCTGGACACTCGCACCTGTGCCCACCAGCCACGTTGATGCACAGGGCAGCCCTTCCGCAGGCGCCCACGTAGTTGCATTCGTTGATGTCGGTACACTGCGCAACATTCAAGCTTATATGTACATCTAGGAACACTAAAGGCAAAATCTTTAGCCAATCTTTCAAAGGTAGAAAGAATGAGGTATATCGAGAATTTCTAAAATTTCTTCATGCTCCGAGTTTTACGGCTGCAACCGAAATATCCTCAGCCGCTACTCACGCTTTCGTACGGGTCTCCCGTGAATCCATCTTGGCACGCGCACGTGTAATTTCCAGGTACGTTATGGCAGACAGTGTTATCACCGCATGCACCGGCTATGGCGCACTCGTTCACGTCCTCGCAGTGCACCTCGCCATCGCCGATGTATCCAGACTTGCATTTGCACAGGAAGTTGGACGGCAGGTTGCAGCATTCCGCGTTCTCCACGCATCTGGCCGCTATCGCTTGGTTCTCGCACTCGTTGATATCTGAGGACGCAGAACAGGATACGTTGCATCCACTGGTATCGCAGACTCGGTGGACCAAAAGGGAGAAAGAATCGCATACCTTCGCAATGGAAGCCGTCGCCCTGGTAGCCGGGGAAACAGGAACATTGAAAGCTACCGAGGGTGTTGGTGCAGTGGGCGAATATATCACAGGGTCGGTACTTGCACTCGTTCTCGTCTGCAATGCATTTTAATTTCTGGTTGGGAATAGTCTCTGACGGAAGTGACACGGGGAAGTTGAATTTAACTGAAGCGTGAAGCAAGAGAAATCGTCCAAGGGGATCCAGCGAGAAAGAAACGAGACTGAAATCAATTTAGCTAATGTCTAATCTGGTGTCAGCAAAGGAAACATTACATTACTAAAACCACGCAGTCTCGTTCCTTCCTGACTAGAGCCTGTACGCTCGTTTGTCTGATTGTACCTCCCTGCTTCCTCCTCCCCGTTCTGACCACTTACACGCACTCTTCTCCACGCCTGGCTAAATTTACGACCTCGCTACATGCCTCGCACCCACGCCAGCTCCAAAGCAGAGGATACCTACCTGGCACTTGGCAATTGCAGCCGCCGAAGCCGTCGTTGCAATGGCACACGGAGTCCAGGCAGACGCCGTTCAAACACCTGGACCCGTCCTCCTTCGTGCAGTCGTCTGCGATCCGGGGAAAAAATCAAACAAAAGGGACGATTGGTCATTAGTCATCGTCGGAGGGCATCGCGGCGCGTAGCCGTCGATTACCATGAGCAATTCGCTTCCCAGCGCGTTGCGCAACATTCTCCGTCGAGCGGCCGTAACGATGGGAAGCCGGTGAAAAATCAATGTCGCCGATTAATCGCGCCGGAAGAGAATGGCGCGGCGATGCAACAGGGACGCGATGACGTCGGATAATTCGCGTGACGAGTGTGTCTGCGGTTTCAGACAGGTCGTCGAGAATCGGCTACTCGGCGCAACAGCGTCAGCAACGCGGCGGGATGACGTAAAGAAACGGAGGAGTGATATCGTAACGGTAGCATGGCCGAGTCGCGCGACTACGGGACAAGGAGAAGACTTTCTTCTGTGTCCGCTGGTATTGCTCGCGCAACCGCGAGGAATTTCTTCGCGGCTTCACTGCCCTATTATCTGTCTATAATTGAGGGTCGGTATATAATTCAAACTAGGCATTTATGAGCATCTAACAGACGCCAACGTGCACGCCCACACAGCACCATAACATTGCAGCAACGTTTTTGTAATATTGTGGCGCAAGACTGCAATGCTGCACAATAACATTGCAGAGACGTTGCAGGTTCAGTCCTATGTCCGCCTTCGCAATATTGCAGGTGTGTATTTTTGCAATGTTGCGGCAACATTGCAAACATGTAGTCTTGCAACGTTCCGGCAATGATTCTGCAACGAAACGGCAAAATTGTGGCAATGATCATGCAACTCTACGGAAATAGTGCAACATTGCAATGTTGCACCGTGTCATTGCAGGGAAGTTGCAGGTTCACTCCTATGTCCGCCTTAGCAATATTGCAGGAGTATATTCCCGCAACGTTTCGGAAATTTTACAGCAATGGTCCCAAGAAGCGATGACATGAATGTGTGCAGAATCGTAGTAGTATAATGCCCCTGTGTCTTTTTCTCATAGAAAATATTTTTATCCCTCTTTTATAATTTAAATTCATGTGCAAACAACTCTCACAATAACACTTTTTTCATATCTTCAACGGCCAACGAGAAATTCTAGCATATCCAGTTAAATAAAACATGCTGTAGAATCTACGCGACATCATATTTCAAATTTCGTCAAAGTCATAGGGTGACCTGTCCAGTGAATGAACACCCCCCAGCGAATGAACGTTGCTCGTATAATACCTACTAAAAATTGACGCCTATCGCGATCTCTTCACGTTGAAATTTACATCGAAATTTAGAATGGACACCCACCCATGTCACGCAAAAGCCTTTTTCTTTTTACTTATAACCAATTTGACATTAATTCTGTTTATTCACAAGCTGTACTCGTGGCACCCCACAAGTTCAAGGTAAGCCTTGTTATGTGATATCTACAATTTGTATTTTGAGGTGCATTTAATGGTCCCATGATAATTTTGTTGATATAATTACATTATTATATGTTCCTTTAACGAAAAATACTGTATGAAATAACGGATTTCTAAGAATTTCTCGAGTCTTTTTAGGTGTTCATGTATTGGATGGGGGATACCAGTGAACACCAATGAATGAACGATCGTTCTTTCGCATTTCGCTGACTTTTTTAACTTTATCAATGAATGAACAGGTTGCCCGATCTTTGTTTCTCTCGACACTTTCGCCGTCAATGTGGAGGTTACATTAACCCACCGCAGAAACCAAATTTCAACTATACATAATTATGATCTTCTCAGACTAGTAAAGTATCAAATCAATAATATTATTCCAATTGGAGAATTACAAGTTATTTAAACAAAAAATCGTCTAAATACATTGGATACCTAACCACTGTTATTATCCCGTTCATTCACTGGGGTACCCCTGTTCATTCATTAGAAATTTATGTTCATTCACTGGTCATTGGCCCATTTTTTATTTAATCCACTGCTAGACTTTTAATCAAAGTTATGACTATCAAACATTGCTAGAATTGTGTTCCGGGATGTCTGACTTTAGTAATAAAACAGCTCGCTTGCAGAAATAACATTCAGGGGATTAAGCAACAACTTTCGAATACTAATTTTAACAGACACGCAGCTTAAGTGTTCATTCACTGGACAGGTCACCCTAGTTGCTTCAGAATATTGCTGTACTGTTTCTACAATATTTCCACTACAGTATTGCACGGCAATATATAGGCAATTTTGCTGTGTCGTTGCCACTGAAACATTGCACATTGATTTGCGCGCAATATTGCCGAAATATTGTAGGATCGTTGCCAATGGAACATTACACGGCAACGTTCTTGCAATATTGCTGCAATATTGTATAATCATTGCCACTCCAATAATGCACGGCAATATTGCAGAAACGTTCCTACAATACTGCAGTGCAACCTGCAACAACGCAATATTGCAGCAACGTTCCTGCACTACAGCTGCAACGAAGTGTGCTGTATGCAGTGAATCCGTTTAACAACGGTGTTCTCTGGGCTCACCTGTGCATTTCAACCTGTCGCGTTGCTCGTCCGTGCCCTGGTAGCAGTCGACGTTGCTGTCGCAGAGCTTGGACAGCTCCAGGAGCTGCAGCACGTCCGTCGACTCGTTCACCTGGCACCCGAAGTAGCCATCCTCCAGGTTCAGGAAGAACACTTCTCTCCTGAGTCCGTGGCCGAGTCCTCGGAGTGATTCAGCCTGGGAAGTGACAGAGGCATTAATGTAGCTGTAAAACTATCTTCCACTGCCTTCTGCTCTATCTTGACCTGCGAATGGGAACACTCAAGTTCCAGTACGCAAAGCGTTGAAATACTCACCGGACACAGAGTTAGAAGTATCCACACCACCAACGGCCAAAGATGTTTCATCTTGGCTGCAACAGAGAAGAGCACGTGGAGGATAAAGTAATCGCGTGAGTCCTAGATCGAGGCAGAAGGTACACAGGTGGAATTCGATTATCGTTACGACACTGGCAACACACCGGACACGGCTTTTCGATGGTTTCCTCAATTACACCAGCCCAATTACATCATCCTCTGTCATCGGAACAGTCTCGCTCGATCGAGTGCGAATAAGATCTTTTGGGTTCGCTCGTGCACGACGAGCGCGAAAGGAAGAAGAAACCGCCGTGGACCAGGTCCATAGAACGGAACACCAGTTCGGACGAGAGGAAAGTGGTAGCTTTTTAACATCGCATGGCCGAAAAATTCGAACAAATCGACCGTCGAATGCGGCGCGCGGGGAGCAACTACACGGGGCCCCTTTTTGCTCGTGGAACGTGGGGAACCGATACGGGGGCACCTGTTCCACTAACGTGCCGGCATCTGCAACCCCCTCGCGCACAAACCCGAACCTAACTGTATCGGCTTACCTTAGCCCTTGGCCCTAGAAACCCAATTTCCTGGTTACGCGATGTTTTGAAATTCGAGAAGCCTCGCTCGGGGGCCTCGCCGTGGAAGGACATCTTCGGGAAGCTGTTGCGTAATGAAAAAGTCAGCGGAGTGTTGGAGCGGAGGGTATAATTGAAGGTTGTATATTTTCCTTAATTAAGGATTATAAAGGATTATTCTTGCATGTCGATATCGTGGCATCAAATGGTGGAGGAGAGGGGCTCGTTTCTCAGGAAATGCTACAAGCGATTCGCGGAAGACGTGCGTAAGCACGCAGCTTACGACGAAACGGACGTACCGTGCGCAAGCACAGGTCGCGTTATAAGCTGGAACTCGACGATCCAGCGTGCCGCGAAATGTTAACGACTGTGCGAGCAGGGGTTTGTCGAAGGGGGGAGGAATCTAGCGTGTAGGAGGAAGCAGAAGAGGGAGAGCCTCGATGGAAGGTCCGAGGGTAAAAGAGAAGGACAATTAGGAGGACGGCAGAGAGGAAGGCAGAAAGGCCGACAGGAAAAACGACGGGGAAAGGGGGAGAGGAGGAGAAAAAGGAGGAAGCTCGCGGTGGAAAAACGTCGAGGGGGCAGCGGGGCGTGGAGGGGAAGAGCTACGAGTCCAAGGAGACAAGAACGAAGAGGCCAGTGAAAAGAGGCGGAACGACGGGGGAATAAGGAAAGAGAGAAACCAGGAGTGGCGATCCCCAGCCGATCCGCTGCACCGCGAGTCTTCCTGCGATTCAGCCTTGATCTTGGTCAACAGTGGTTATGGACGAGTTTGCTGGAAAAGTTCTTTGGAAAGGAACGGTTGGAAGCAAATACCTGCGTATCCCTGCGCCAGAATATTATACACCAAAGAAACCAGAAGGTTTGGAGAATCTTGACGGCTTGAAAATTCTTCTCCGAATCCCCAGCGATACTAGACAAACAATTCAGCTCCTCGAAACTTTCCAGCTTTCCAGCTCCGCTCGTCCTGTCCGAAGGATCTCGCGATAACAGAAGAATAAAAAGAATACCGCGGGATCGCCACCTTGGAGCGGACGGATAAGATCGAAATCGGGATGGATCTGTTTGAATTAATTTCAAACATTGTTCGAAGCGTGTTGAGGCCGTCGCTAACGAGCTGAGGATCGAGGAGGAAGCAAGAGGCGCGGGAAAGGGAGGAAGAGGAGACGCGGAGGAACGTAATAAAGGAGGGCGTGCAAGTGCGATGCACCTGTGGCCCTCCTGCCGCCCCACCCCGACAGCTTGCATAGCTCCACCATTGCACCACCTTCTCGTACCCCTTAGCTCCTCTCGACTGGTACCGCAGCTAGACAGCTGGCGATCCAGCTAAACCGGTCCCCGCCCTTGCGCACTGAATTTTCGTCACGGAAATTGGCCACCCTCGCTGCGCCAACGAATTTCAGATCCACCGATACCGGGGCAGCGCTTCCGCCACTCCGTGCAAAACACGGAAGCGACGAGTCCCCGTCGCGAATATCGTGGCTTAATAACACGATGTCGCGCATATTTTACTCGCTACCATCGAGTGATCCCTCTGGATTGAATTAAACCGACTGAACTTCTAAAGTTTAAAGCGAAAATTCACAGAAATATATGTAGGTAGGTACCCTCCAGCAGTGGCGCGGTCAGGATTTAATCTTGGAGGGAGCCGAGTCGAAGGGGTAAAAACATTTTTAATGCAAATTCAATAAAATTCTGTGTGGAATTATAAAAATTGATTTAGAGAATAAAATCCATTTTCTTTTCTTTTACAAAGCTCCTGAATTACCCCAGTGGTGGTTACGTTTATCTCCTTTTGCCATTTTCAGTGTGCCATCGGATGTGAATTAGAGTGATAGCAATCCGCAATAGGTTGGACGTTACCTATTACGCATTTTCTATCATGAACACGCTGGTTTCATGCAAATAGCGCACGGTAGCGGCATCGCCACGGCGCTCGCTAAGGGTATCGCCGAGAAATGTGTTACCGTGTCAATGATATCATCCGGTAGGCAGACAGAGGGAAACGATGACAAAACCTATCAATTAGTCGGCAGCGCGCACACGCACGGCAGAGTAAACACGCGCGCCTGTGCACACATCTCTCGCGCCAATAACGCGCCGCTCCCACGCGCGCTCTTGCGAAACGCTTCTCTCGTTCGAGAAGAAACGAACGGGTTAATGCAAAATTCGCCAAAGACAGTTTCCATGGCCTACTTCCAATTCCTCGACAATCGTTCTTTCTCCTCCTTTGATTTCTCTCGTCGCTGATATTTATCGAAAGGGAAGGCGGATCTCGAAAGGACCTCGTTCACAGGCGCCAGAGATCCTTCGATTCGGAGTCGAGCATCGAGTCGAAATTTCGTAAGCCGAAATCTGCTGATTGCTCAGTCGATGGACCCGAGCTTCACGCGACATCTACCTATCTTTGGTGGTGAGTGAAATTTTTCGTAAGTATTGCACGAATAACAAAAGCGTTTTGTTTTATAAAAATATATTATTCATAAAAAACAGTAGCAACATAAAATCTAATAGGTAAGGTAAATGTACCAATGCCCGGACGCTTAAGGGGAGGTTCTGGTCTAAATGTCGATTTTTTTTTATTTAATTTTTCGAATGTTCAACCTTTTAGGAAAACGTGTTTAAAAGGATTTATTGAAATTCGCAAAATTCCCGAAGTTATAGGCATTTGAGTAGCGGCAAATGCATGAGTGACAACCGGCCACTCGGCGCTCACTTAAAACTTTAAACGCGTTTTTCTCGAAACAGTGTTCTCAAAACGGTGGGAGCTGTATCTTCAAAAGTTATTATCCGATTCGACTGAAACTTTTTTTATTTGGAAGATTATTCTTTTTTCTAGGGGGGGGGGGGACTAAAAAAAATTACAAAAAGTTGAAAATTTATAATTTTCAAAGGCGATGAAAGGACGAAAAATACAGGGAAAAGTGATTTCAAACGTGAAGTGTCGTTATTTTCTAAAAAAAATGTAATTTTTGTAATTTTTTTAGTTCCCCCCCTAGAAAAAAGAATAATCTTCCAAATAAAAAAGGTTTCAGTCGAATCGGATAATAACTTTTAGAGATACAGGCCCCACCGATTTGGATCAATTTTTTGACGCTTTAACTTTAACGACTCCCCAGGGCTGTCTGCACTGATTAATTATAAAACAAAAAATATATTTCTATAATTTAAGACATCCTTAATACAATGCAACAAGTCCCATTAAATTATACACAGTAGTTTTCCTTTAATTAATTCCTAAAAATCACCTATTGTATTGTGCGCCTCTTCCTCATGATCAACTTGTAGTCCTTCCACTTACTACCGATGTCGCCACATTTTTCAACGCTTAAAACAAACAAAAGAAGGCGACGCCTCGCGCGTCCTTTCTGGTCTTTCCCGCGATGCCTCATTCTTTCGCTTTGTGCCGATTAGCCACGTACGTATAAGAGAAAAATGGGTAAGAGAAATAGAAGATCGTCATCTTCAGAGGAATATGACGAACGTTTGGAAAGACGTTTAAAACGGCTAAAAAGGAGAATCAAGAAGAGGAAAGAAAGAAAAAGCCGTCAACGTAAAAGGTGCAGAGAAACCAGTGAATCGAGTGATTCAGATCAGTCGTCGAACTATGGCAGTATAAGTTGTAAGTAATGTTACGTTTACTTTTGCCACAAATTAAAAGATTGCAAAGGCCCTAACCTTTGCGAAGTCCGAGTTTTTTCTCAATAGAATAATATTAAGCAAGTGTCATGCGTCAAAAATGGGCTCTAACCCAGACGAATATAAGCATTGCAGCTCGCAGGTCCTAACCTTTGCGAAGTCCGAGTTTCCCCTCAATAGAATAATAATAATCAAGCGTCATGCGTCAAAAATGGGCTCTAACCCAGACGAATACAAGCGTCATGCGTCAAAAATGGGCTCTAACCCAGACGAATACAAGCGTCATGCGTCAAAAATGGGCTCTAACCCAGACGAATACAAGCGTCGTAGCTCGCAGGCCCTAACCTGCGAGTGAGCTATGCCTCACGACAGACCTTGATTTAATACATTTACATTGTATGTTGCGAAACGTAATAATAAATCTGGAAATGGTTCGGGAGAACCTCCAGAGTTTGTCAGGGCCCTAACCCGTATGACAACAACAGTAAGGTTATAAATGGTTAATACTTTACCGGTCGGTAAGGTAGATCATCCTATGGCTTAGCCGATTAATAACCGGTCGGTAAGCGTTAGGAGCAATAAACCGATTTTTGCTACCGATCGAAAAAGGGTTAATATAACCGCCATAAGAATCAAGCCCTAACTTGAATAATTCTTAGCGGTAAGCAAAAATAAAATACTGAAATTAACGATATTTTCAGCTGAAATGAGAAGCGACGAATTATCAGGACGCTCGGAGAAGGAGGGAAGAAATCTCCAAAACCCGGAACAAACGGATATGCCTATATCAACCAAAGAGATCGAAGAGGAGTTTTGCCTAAGCGAGGATATTCTGAAAATAATCGGAAAAAGAGTATGTGAAAATAGAACGTTGTCTTCGGCGATACAATCGGAAGTAGCACTTCGCTGGCAAGACATTTTGAATCAGGGATTACCAAATGACGATAATCTCCAATTAATTAAAAAGTACCCACCACCGGAGAACTGTATATTATGCGATCCTCCCAAACTAAATCCGGAGATAAAATCTAGTCTTCAGGAACCGGTGCTAAATAGGGATACGCGTATTCTGTTAAAGCAGAGCAAACTTACCTCGGGGTTGGCTGCTATGGGGAAAGCAATGACTCTGGTCTTGAAACAAGAACAATCGGAGGAAAACCTAAAGATCCTGGAGTGTCTAGGGGATGCAGGCAGCCTGTTAGCTGACCTACAACATGACGAATCGACCATCAGAAGAAACCTTATTTTGGCAAACATAAATCCAACATTAAAAAATGCTCTAAAGGAGACAAAGGCTGACGAATACCTATTCAGTAACAAATTGGACGAGGTGTTGAAGGCCACAAAAGCACTCGAAACGGCCTCCAAAGATTTACGCCCAAAGACTAAGGATTACCCCAACAAAATGGCAAAAAACTCCAAACTCCCGCCCCGTCAATACAAACCTGGGTTTGCAGCGACGTCGGGCGGGCAGAAACAATACCAACGGCAGGCCCCGAGTCAGAGGAGACATATGAATTACCAGAGACCTCGGCCGAAGAAGGAGCAACACCAGCAACAGCAGAACCGTCGGAGGAGATACTAGAGAACTCAGTAAGTCAGATAGCTGGACGACTCCATAGGTTTGTGTTAAAATGGACACAAATTACTTCAGATAAGACTACTCTATCTTGGGTCAATGGCTATAAAATCCCTTTTATATCGAAACCAGTTCAAAACAGCGAACCCAAAGAAAGGAGGTGGTCAGCAGAGGAAATGCTAAAAGTTAGAAATCTACTCTTAGAGCTAGAAGAGAAAGGTGCTATTCGTAAATGTAGATATAATCCAGATCAGTTTATCTCAGATATTTTCTTAGCTCAAAAACCTAATGGGAAATATAGGCTTATATTAAACTTGAAGAATCTAAACAGATTCATATCTACAAAGCATTTTAAACTAGAAGATGGTAGAACTGTTACTAAATTAATGAATCAAAATTGCTTTATGGCGAGTTTAGATCTCCAGGATGCCTACTACTTAGTATCTATGCATAAATCGTCTAAAAAATATTTAAGATTCAAATTCGATAATACCTTATTTGAATTCACCTGCTTACCGTTTGGCTTAAATACAGCACCATATGTATTCACAAAAATTTTAAAACCAGTAGTTGCACAGTTACGTAAAAGAGGATATCGCTCCGTGATATATTTAGATGACTTATTACTGATAGGAGAATCGTTGTCAGATTGTCTACAGAATGTAACGGAAACCCAAAAACTGTTAAAGGACCTAGGTTTTATAATTAATATACATAAAAGCCAATTGACACCAAAACAAAGGTGCGGTTATCTAGGCTTTATTTATGATTCTAAACAAATGGTAGTAGAACTAACAGAGATTAAGAAAACAAGTATTATTGGCTTACTTAAAGAACTGAAAGAGGGGCAAACAATTAAAATAAGAAAATTTGCAAAGGTAGTAGGATTCTTAGTATCGTGTTGCCCAGCGGTAAATTATGGATGGAGTTATACAAAAGCGTGTGAACGACAAAAATATTTAGCTCTTAAAGCAAACGGTAATAATTATGAATCGGATATGATGATTTCCAGAGATGTAATGGAGGAATTTAAGTGGTGGAAATCGAAAGGCGTTATATCAAAAAATCCAATTAGACAGACCCGATTTGACCTAGAAATTTTCACGGACGCCTCCTTAACGGGTTGGGGCGCGTTTTGCAGTGGAAGAAAAGTACAGGGACATTGGAAAGATGACGAAAGATCCAAACACATTAATTACTTGGAACTTTTAGCAGCCTTCTTTGGGTTAAAGTGCTTTGCGAGAAATCATGAAGGTGGTCAGATTCTACTCCACATTGATAATACGACAGCCATTTCATATATCAATAGGATGGGAGGTGTTCAATTCAGAAATTTAAATGACATAACTAGGAATATATGGAGATGGTGTGAAAAGAAAAACATTTGGATTTTTGCGTCATATATAGCTTCTGCAGAAAATGTCGAAGCGGATCTCGAATCGCGTCGCAAAGAATCAACGGCTGAAATCGAATTATCAAGTGTAGCTTTTACAAAGATCATTGATAGACTCGGAAAACCAGAAATCGATTTATTTGCTAGTAGGGTAAATGCCAAATGTGAAAAATATATATCATGGAAAAGGGATCCCGGTTCAATTGCAATTGACGCTTTCACCCAAAACTGGAATAAACATTTTTTTTATGCTTTTCCTCCATGTTCGATTATTTTAAAAACCTTACAAAAGATAAGGGAGGAACGCGCAGAGGGCATAGTAGTAGTGCCAGAATGGCCAGCACAACCGTGGTACCCGCTATTTTGCGAGATGTTAACCTCGAACCTAGTAATTATTCAAGCAAAGAATAACGTTGGTTTTTCTAACAGGGAACTAGACCATTTTTGGAACAAAGTTACCCTGGTGGCCGGAGTCTTGTCAGGAGAGCCTTCGAAACAAAGGACATTCCCCAGACATCGATCGATATTATGATTTCCTCGTTAGCAGACTCATCGTTTAAGCAATACGAAAGCTGTTTTAAAAAATGGTGGAATTTCTGCAATAAAAGAAACATGGACCCCCTTAGGAATTCAGTACCAAAGATTATCGAGTTCCTAACGGAATTATATGAAAAAGGTGCAACTCATAGCTCAATCAATTGCCATAGATCCGCAATTTCATTACTTGTAGGGCCGGAGATGGCTCAAGACTATAGAGTGTCAAGATTCTTTAAAGGTATAGCAAATCTAAGACCATCAAAACCCAAGTACGACTGCACTTGGGACCCAAAGATTGTTTTGGACCATTTCTTGTCTCTGCCCTGTAACGAAGAAATGGCCATAAAGGACTTAAGTAGAAAACTGTTATGCCTATTAGCATTAATCACGGGCCACAGAATGCAAACGTTCTCCTTGATTAAAACAGAAAATATTGAAAAACAAGAAAAGTCATTACAGATTAAGATACCGGACCGAATAAAGACATCACGCCGAAATAGAAATCAGCCGATTCTAGTCTTGCCTTATTATCCAAAGAATAAGAAGATTTGTGCTGCGTCAGCACTAGAATGCTATATTCGCAGAACAGAAGAGGCTCGTAAAGGAATTAAATCACTGTTTATCACAAATAAGAAGCCGTTTAAAGCCGCTACAACTCAGACAATGAGCCACTGGATAAAAGATACGATTGCGGAAAGCGGCATAAATACAAAGATATTCACAGCGCATTCAACACGTCATGCCTCTACATCGGCAGCAAAAAGGAAAGGCCTGAATTTAGACGTGTTGCGTAGGACAGCAGGGTGGACGAAAAATTCCAGAACATTTACAAGGTTCTATGATTTGAAATTAACAACGGATAAAAGTGCCTTTGCTAAGGCGATCCTGGAAATGTAACAAAAACAATAAGTATAGTATATAAATACATTATATTATTATAGTAATAAGAAAGTCTATCAATTATACTTAATATTTAACACCTTTTCCCCGCCGTAACTGCGTTGAACATCTACAAGTTGATCATGAGGAAGAGGCGCACAATACAATTACATGATTAAACGAACTTACCTGTAAGTGAAGTTCTATCATAATTGTATGAAGCGCCTCTTCCGAAATGATCAGTCCCACCTCAGAGAAGATACACCCCTACTCAAGGGTAAACCTTGAGACCCCTAGTAAGTGTTACGGCGTAGCTTTGAAAAAATGAGGCATCGCGGGAAAGACCAGAAAGGACGCGCGAGGCGTCGCCTTCTTTTGTTTGTTTTAAGCGTTGAAAAATGTGGCGACATCGGTAGTAAGTGGAAGGACTACAAGTTGATCATTTCGGAAGAGGCGCTTCATACAATTATGATAGAACTTCACTTACAGGTAAGTTCGTTTAATCATGTAATTTTTGGGGGCTCTAGACCAGAACCTCCCCTTAAGGGGCTTAAGGAATAGCGGCAAAGTTTGTCTACTAATTTAATTTGTAAAACCATCATGAAATAAAAAAATGTTGTTGAAATGTGGAAGATAACACAATATTATAGTATCGGAAACTGAAAAAAAAGTTTATGTATTATAATAGACGTATATATTAATGAAAATACGAAAACATACAGATGTCCTAGTAACCAGACAACCTAAAACTGCAGGTCCCAATACCTGAATTATATCGTCTCACTCAGTAAGCGGACAACCTAAAAATGCATGCCTAAATTACTTATATTCACGAAATTCTTGTACCAGTAAATAAACTTAGACTTGTTTAAAAAAATATTAATTTTCTTGCAAATTTAACTTAAAAAAACTTTAAATTTAACTTTAAATTGCTATCTTAAACTAAATTTAAATCTATTTACTATTATAATAATGTATTATTATAATATATAAATAAGAAATGCTGTTAATATTTTCTTAATAAATGTCAGAAGTGTCTTGACAGAAGCTTAAGAAATTTCTCGAAATCTGCTATGCGTACGAAGTGTGTTACAATATAATTATTTCTATCTAACGATTTTTAATTTTCTATAACAATGATTTTAATTAATATTGCTAAATACTTGTGCATTATGGCAGGTACTACTTTTTGTTTTTAATTACATTAAAAATTAAGCTTAAAAATAAATAAAATTCGCATTACTGTTCAGGTACTGGGACATGGTCGGGTACTGGTACATTTACCTTAACCTATTTTTTAAATCGCGAAAAAAATACAAATCTTATAAATATTCTGAAGAATCAATAAAAGAACAACGTAAATAGTTTTATTGATTTTAATCTTTTCTTTCCTCCAATGTTACCGTCCCCAAATTTGCCGCTCATCGAGCCCCGACCAAAGATAATGATCGTCGAGTTGGATGGAGCCTCTAGGTCCACCGTTTTGGCGATTTTTACTTTATCGTCTCCCTCCCACGGGGTTCTGGTTTTATGGGAGATTAAAGGCTCGGCCCGAGAAAGTGGTGAGATGTAACACGGTACATCTTGGCCCGGCAGCTTGCACCATTTCCTTTTCTTGCTGGGCTTTTCCGGGAAGGGGGACACCTCCCACGTGTCGGCATTCGTGGAAGGATTATAAGTAGCGCGTGCCAGAAGAATTCTTGACCCCTCGGAGAACTTTCTTCTCTCCTATCCATCATTGAGATTCTTTTCTACTTATCTTCACTGGTTTCTACGATATCTGCATATTTATCGATGCAATTAAGAGACTAAGCTTGTCGTAGGTGGAGACCATAAAATATATCGAAAGAACTCTATCCACTAATTCATCTCGGCAAGTCGTAAATTAGAGCGATCGAGAAGGAGCACTGTTAGACGTTTAACCAAACACGTCAAGCTTGAAATAGTAGCTTAATTGTTACGTTAGGCTCCTCTTTGCCGACGAAACTGCGGTACGCGAAAGATGCACGGACACGCGCAACCCTCCCCTATGAATATTTATTAAACCGTGTGCCATTTAACGGTAAAAATCGCTCGCCTGCGAGGCTTTCTCTTTGGACCACTACCTGTCGCCCGATTTCCGTAAACTGTGCACGCGTGAAAAAGGAATGCGTCGTCTTTACGTAAAATATAATGACGCTCCGTCTAAACTTCGTGTCACTATAAAAAAAAAACCATCTTCAAAATCCTATTCCGTTTAAATAATCAAGTAACCGGCAGATCAATGAACCTTTAATATCTGCAAATTAACTGAAATTTTTCATTAGCCAATAGAAAGTTGGCACTTGGATCCAATAATAAAAACTATATAGAGGTAAAGATTTCTAAAGAGAAAAGTTTTTAACACATTCTACACTTTTTTCTTGAATTTTCTTTGTTCGTTGTAAATACTCCCATCAATCAAACTTGCGAAACAACGACCCTGACATCTGTCAAGATTCGACATAATCGCGGTGATCCGCGTAACTTGCGGTATCCCATGGCGAATTGCTTCCATTCCCGGGGCCCCAGAAACCCGCTAATTACCGTCGCATCGTAACGATCCTCGATCATGGAGGAGGTTTGGTTCAACATCCTGGGTTTGGATAAACGCGTTTGCCCGGGGTGATTGATCGCATCGCGACCATCAAAACTTCCTCTCAATCGTGCGCGCATCCTAATCGATTCGCCTGGTATTAAATCACCGTTGAATCCACAATGGAAACTGGACTCACCTCGGCGTTATCGCCTCCGAATCAACAAAAAACGACACATTCGGCTGGAACTGGTTCCTGCACGCTCAACGACCGTATCTCTAAAGAATAACAAGACTTTTTCCGCTAATTGAAAGGTGCATCGACCAAGGGGTCTGCTATTAAAAGAAAGAGGAAGTGGCGCGAGCAGAGTTCAGTCTCGTCTCCGTTCGCAGCCGGTTGAGAAATCCCTATTCTAAGCACGATCCAGCGTCCATCGCGCTCGCCTGTGGCAACATCCGGCGTGAATCAACGGGGAATAAAACCGACACGGCCGATTCGGGCCTAAAACTTACGCCCACCGCGAGGTAACGAGGAGAGCGGCGACCGAGACAGAATTATTCCGTTGCAAAGTGAAAGTTTCTTGAGTTGCTGCGGCCGCACACAAACGAAACGGGCATAACGCGTGGGCCCCGGCCATCGAAATTAATCCCGAATAAAATTCATCTTGGGTCCCCACGTGCAGTGACCTCTTTCCAAGATCTCTCGTCTCTGTCTCTTTTCATTTATGGTCTTCTTTTAATCTTCCTTGATTAACGATAGGTTCCCCACAGTGTTTTCTAAATTTCTACTGAAACTCGAACAGTTTTTCCAGCGCTTCGCGAAAGCGTCCGCGAGCCGAAACTCGCGCAGCCATTGTTCGACGGGGTTTGCGTCACCGACGAATGCTAATCAAACATTTATCTCCGCGAATTAATTCCACCAGCAGCCTTGGACACAGCACGCTGATCACCCGGTGGCTTCTTCGCTCAATCCCTGCGATCATTCCGCGGGTCGCGCGCAAGGAATCGCGCAAATATTCGAGTCCGCGAATTTTGAAGGAATTTCCAGATAAAGCTCGACGCAAAGCGGAATCGTGCGGAATCGCGTGCGCAGGGGTCGGATCGCTGCCGGGTGAATTGTAAAATATAAATATACACCGAGGTATCGAGACGAGGAAGCAGCAGTTGCCGCACGCCGTCCAACCTCTATACCGTTACGTGCCTCTCAAGATTTCGCGATGGTCCCGCGTTACGATCCGCTGAAAGAGACGGTGGTCGCGAAGTGGCAGCAACGGGTATCGTCTAACAGTAAAGGTCCCTCGCAACGCGAGCATCTTCGAGCATGGGCCCCCGATCGTCCGGATCGTCCCGAAGCGATCGAAATTCTCCTCGGTGCGTTCAACTCGGCCGCCCCGCCGACGGAGAACAATTACGTCGGCCGCACGTTTCCTGAAGGTCTCCCTTTCCTTTGGCCGGTTTTGCTCCATCGGTCGATCGTGGCCCTGTGCCGATTACGTCACCGATTCGCGAAACAGAGAGGGACGACGGGAGCGAGAGTGTGTACAGCGAGGGATGCCATTTTTGGAATGGCAGGCGATGACGCGCGGCGAACTGGCGCGTCGGCGATTAAAACGAACGAGAGTTCGCGTGGGACGTGAGAAAAGCGAGGAAAATCCAAGCGGCGGGCACGCGAAGACGTGCGAACGAGAGCCAAGGTTTCGAGTCTCTGGCCTCGATTGGGAGCGGTTTCATTTGAATCGAGGCTCGCTGCAATCAGACCCCATCATTCCTCATAGATCTGGAAAAGATTGAGCTTCCTCCAGATGCAGTTATAAGAACAATGTACACTATAATCCATGCTCGTTGCTCCAAGAATGCGAGCGCACAAGTTTGCAGCTGTAGTTACAGAACGCCCTCTGCACATCCTACGGCAGATTCATCTGTAATGTTAATTCTTAAAGCGGAGAGGAGAGCTTCACACTCTGATTACTCACAACAGCGAGATCTCTATCGCTCAGCTAACTATTATCAGGCTCGTCCGCCCAAAGTCGATACGCGAGCCAAGCAATCTAACTAATTCTCACGTTTACCCCAGACAAACTCAGAACGAATAGACTCAACGGTCGGCTCGATTCGATCGTCCGCATCGCGATCCTACCGCGAAACGACGCTTAATCCTCCATCTTATCAGCCACGAGAGCCGTTCGACGATACGACGGCACGTTAATTACCAAGGCGGCGTAAAACGCCAATTATCACCGGCAGCCGTGGCTTCCAAGCACCGCCACGAAATTCCCAGGACGAGCGATGAAGACGTTCCGCGATGCTCGGTGATCGAATCGTGTCGTTAACGATCGTCCTCCCTTTGACTGTCCGTTTACTACCGCTTCGTCCAGCGTTATCGCCATATTAGACGCAGGCGATTTTCCCGCGCGAGCTGCGCGCTTTTTTCCCACGCAACGTGGATCTCGGTAACGGTACGGCGTTCTGGTTCTTCGATCCGTGAGAATTTTCAGGGGAAGCACGCTGATGAAACGATGTTGCTTCGACGGACCACCGATGCTCCTTCAATCTTGTTGTTCTTGTAATGTGTTAGTCAACCAGTATTTGAATAGCAATCTGTTCTCTTATTTTCCCTCGACTTTCCATGCGCGGTTAGTTAACAAACGCTTTTCCTAAACATGGAAAGACCAGCGATACGGTCACAGTGGTCCACGACATTGCGCGCACTGTCTGTTGCAAGCATTGAACTCTCCAGCCTCTTTTGGAGCGCGCTCGGTAAACGTGTCACCGGTTGCTCGCGTAACAGCTGCAACGAGTTTCATTACCGTCGCTAACGAGTGCACTGGAACGTTTGATTTGCTGTACGGCCGAGAGTGTCTAAACGCGAGTGAATCGCGAGATTGAAATTGCAGAGACAGGGTTAGGGGTAAGAGGAGACGAAACAAAGTGGCGGATAATCACTCGCGTTGCGGGTAGATGGACCACTTAGGGTACACGTTCGACGCAGAAACTACGGCTTTTATTATCGGCTCGGTGGAAGCGCGGGCTTGTGTGACTACTGCAAAACGGTAAATTACAGCAATTTTCCTCGATCGGCCGTCTCCGACACGTGTTGCCGATTGTTGAGGCGAACAAATTGATCGTTGCGAAAATTCACCGTTCTAACGTTTCTCGCGCGCCGCGATTCTTTTTTCCTCGCCCTCCCCCCCATTGTTAAACGCGCACGCCTCGCGCGCCAACGGGAAATGGATTGCCGGATAAACGGGAATTAGCCGGTGCTATCTTCCATCGGGTTCCCTTGCGCGTTACGAGATAAGCTTTTAACGTTGAATTAAGGTCAGCCGGTCCGCGCGATCGATTTAAACGCTAATCCGAGCCGAGCTACGCCGGCGGATCATCTGCGCCGCGTCTTCCGCGAATCCTCCAGGGTGATAATTAATTCTATTCCCGGCGTTGGGTGATCACCGGCAAGAGGGATGGCACCATACTGATCGCGCAGAAAATTACCAAGATCAAGTATCACGCAACAAGCGCATAAATCTCTTTCCCGTTGATCTTCCAGGCGTTCTGGAATATACCTGACCTTCGCTACTTCCCTTCGAGTCATTTTGCTCGCTCGCCATTTCGTCATCGACCAATCTAGCGCTATATTTACGGCACACGCGCAGGTTGTATTGGGTGTCTTTAAAATGCTTGTCAAGTTAATAAAAATTTGTGAGAATGTTCTTCTTAATCTTCCTGATGTGCTCCAGAAATTTCAAACGAATTCACTAAACGGTTATTGTGTTATAACGATTTTAATTCTCACCGATTTTGACGAATAAAACAGATGAAAAAATGTTGAAGAAATGGTATCGATGTTTTCAATTTTTTTGCACGTGTGGTGTATGGATAGATGAAAATATCCGCCGAGTTTCCATAGTTTTCACTACACCGTTTTAAATAAATAAATTGTAACTCGAGAAAATTGTATATTGAGGGCATTTTCACTGCCAAAAGTTTAGTAAATAATGCTTGGGAAAGTATTTGTAAAGTGACGAATGCATTGCTAGGAGTAAGAATAAGGCTCCAACTGTAGTTAGAGTTGCTTGTATCTAGATTTACTATGCGTAAGACGTTAATATTCAAGTATTTCATATTTCATATAGGGTAACTCGGGACAATATGCCACAGGTAACTTTCAAAGGCAATATCTTGTAAGTATAAGTAGATACAGGAAAAAAGATAAAACTATCCGAAAGTGTAACTAATTCTGTGTATTTACTGATAAGTAGAGATATGTAACTTTTATAGTTCGATGAGAAAGTGGCATATTACCCAAGTGGTGGGTAAATATGCCACAAGGTCTGAGGTAATATGCCAACAAGCTATGAAGTGCGAACTAATTACTCAAATTTTTGAGAATCAAGAATATTTTAAACTATTCAAGCTATTAGTAACTAATAACAAATATTTCAACTCAATGAAACGTAAAATATATTTGAAAGAATAGCTATTTCTTAAAAACTAAACAGTCTCCAATCTCTACGCAGTCTTTATAGACTTGAAGTGAAGCTATGAAGTGCAAATTAATTACTCAAAATTTTGAGAATCAAGAATATTTTAAACTATTCAAGCTATTAGTAACTAATAACAAATATTTCCACTCAATGAAACGTAAAATATATTTGAAAGAATAGCTATTTCTTAAAAGCTAAACAGTCTCCAAAGTCTTCATAGACCCACTTTTTGCAACAAGTGTTTTTTGCCCAGTCTGATTTAGGTCCTTTTTTATCGTAATAATATAGTTCACATATTGCATAATAGTTATCAATTTCTGCATCAGTCAAAGCGTTATAAGAAATATCTACATTCTCAAAATTTGTTCTATAATGTAGTAGGTACGAATCTCCTTCACCATTCGAATGGCTTCCTTCAAACTTTCGTCTGACCAAGCAGCGTGGCTTGAAATGCCTATATACTTTTTACGCAAGATTCTAATACGAAAAAACAACTCGATGGCATTAAATAGAAAGAGTTATAAAGATATGAGTTTGTCGGTAAGTGGCATATTACTCCACGCGGCCATAAAAAGGAGGATTGAAAATCTCTCCACAAAGTACATAGTTTTAACGGATGTGGGGTTATAAAATTCGTTTGATAGTAGGTATACTTTATTATAATCTATTGATTTTTTGTAGAATTGTTTACACAAATATATAATCTGCATTCTAGTTACAGTGTGAAATTAGATCAAGACGATACTTTTATAACTTCCCAGGATTTACTGAAAATGAAAGAAGGTAAATCCCAAATCTATTGCCGTCTTAGCACTTACACTAAATTGAACGGAATTAATGCAAATGCGACACCAAGTGTGGATTATTTAAAAAATGGTTGAGAACTGGCATATTACCTGCGGTGGCATATTACCCCGAATTGCCCTACTTTTGCCTAATAGAGTAAGTCCAGGAGAGTTCGGCCACCGGGAGAGTCCAGTGCTGATATTTTAAGAGAGACGCAAGATAGGGCACTGTGTGTCATTGACACAAAAAAATGAAGGCGCTTGTTGTTTACCTCACATTGACCATTGTCACAAATCCATATTTGAATTATAAGATACAGTTAAGACTTTATGCGTGGCTGAAAGTTTTTAGACCGACTTATAGTGGGGGCGATATTTGAAAAACAGGTAAGTTTATTTACGCTCTTCCGATATTGGGGATATAATATGCATATAACTACAGTGTAACACCAACAATACATATGTATTCGTTTTTAATTTTTTTTTATAAGGTGGTCGATCACTGCCTTGATTACTCGTAGTGGGTGAACGGTCTAACCCCGACATGCGAATGAGACCGACCAGTTGCAATGCCAATGTTTTTGGTTGAAAATGAAAATAAATATTTAAAATTATCGCACACTATAATTTATATATACCTTAAATTACTTGGGCTTTGCTTTAATGTGCATGAAACGACAAAAATATGAAAAACAACGATGCTACAATTTCTCTTCCAAAAAGTGGTCGAACTCTCCCGGACTTACAATATTGTACGTCCAATACATCCTTAACTCTTCGTGATCACGCCGGGTGTTTCACATTCCAAGAGCAATTTTCAAGTTAAAATGTCGTGCCTTTACAACTTCCAAAGTGGATTTATCGCAAAAAAAAGAATAAAAATATTAAAAAATCGCTTTTTCTTCCCACAAACGTAGAAAACCGCTTATTTTCAATTACAAATTTTACATTTCTAGAAAAAGACTATTAGACCATGATTGCATAAGTATTACGAACGTACAATTATCACTGAAAAGTTAAAAGATTCAAAAATACGAAAATGGTAAGTGAGAAAATGACACTGGACAGAGCCGTCTTAACAGTATTATAGGCCCTGGGTAAAGCAATCCACTGGGTCCCCTGCCCACCCGCGGAAATAGGACTTAAAATCACACTTGAAGGCCCCCACTGCCATGGGGCCCCCGGCGACTGCCCAGCGTGTCCATGCGTAAAGACGGTACTGACGCTGGGGTGCAGTGAACCCCACGTGACCAATTTCTGATTACAAGAAGGTGTTCACGAATCCTTCGATTCCCCAATTACTCCATCTTCCACGATCGCAGGTACATACCTACGCGTCATCCCGGCATAACATCTCATCGACGAAACGCGGATAAAACCGTCCCGAGACCACCAGGGTCGACGTAAATAAATTGAAAAGAGACGGCGCCTCGGTTCTCGAAGAGCAGCGAAAGAGAGGACGGAAGGAAGCGCGACGTCGCGTCATTCCTCCATCGCATAATGACTCTCATCGCCGGAGTCGCCGCGTGCACGCTCGATGAAATAATAAAATCGTCTTCGTAATGATAGCCCCGCGTCACTCCGTACGCGTCCGCGCGCGCGCGCGCGTAACGGAACCCGCTGGCGAGTAGCTCGAAATGTAATTTGCACCCGCGACCCATGACACTGCCATCCTGCTTGTGCGAATAATTGCATCGTAACCGTTAAAGGATAGAGAGGTCGCGGAGCTTGGAAATCCGAGTGGCGTTCGGCGGGCAAGAAGCGTTATTAGCGGAAATCTCGCGCGGGGATGTCGAATCGCGCGTCTACGCGCCAGATGCTGCTGGGTAAGTATCGAGACATTTGTCACGGCTCTTTATTACGAAACAATCAGTCGCGGCATAAATAGACACGGCTGCTGGCTGAAAGGCTTCGAGACTCTCCTCCGCGGATGATTGAAGCCTTTGCTGATGGCTTCCGGCAACCAGAATTTCGCTGGAATTTCTACCCGAGGCTCGATGAAATTTCACGTTCAGACGGTTATCAGCGAGAACAGCTAGCTTGCCAAAGATCCGCTCTCGCCCTTGTTCCACCGTGTCCGCGTTCGCGCTTGCGATATAATTTACGTAACACGTCCAGACGCCTCGGCAGCGATTTTACGCAATCGTCGGCGAGTTTATTGCCGAGGCGCTTGGCGCAGCAAGCGTTTAATTCGTCATCGCAACGGTACAAGCCGAGGATCCTACACGTACGGACCGGTAATCTCTCGTAATTCCGTTTCCCTGCCGCGGAGAGTTTTCCTCCTTCCGCGACGTGATTGCGTCTCGCAAGCCGCGCCAACGAGATCCGCGCATAACAGTTCTCCGCGAATTCGTAAACACGCTGCGGGACGGGTTTACAGTTAGGCAAACTAGAAATCAGCGGTGCGTCAGCTGCGCTCGGCCTACAGAAACCCATCATTTGTATGCAAATTCGGTGCACGCGTGTAAGAGCAGTTCGCGGCGGGGTCCGTTTTTGTTTCGAGGCGCTAGCTCGTCCTTACTTTAAATCGATGAGAACGATCGCGTCGGTAAAAACACTGAGTAAGATGAAAAGGATCGACTAGTCACTGAAACGCGTCGGCGAATGGAATAGGAACGTGACGAACGAGTTTCCATCTAGACAGGGAAAAGCAAAAGTGACACTCCCAGTCGTGTCATCAGCTATCGTTGGAAACGCGTCGATAGACTTTCGCG
Organism: Andrena minutula; assembly: GCA_929113495.1. NCBI lineage: Eukaryota > Metazoa > Arthropoda > Insecta > Hymenoptera > Andrenidae > Andrena > Andrena minutula. The sequence continues at coordinate 38,452,302 of OV815996.1, read as the reverse complement.
CATCATCGTGTGCAGAAGTGTTGGCAGCGAGACTCCAGGAATAGTTATTAAAACGCATTCTTGCTATTCGTTCGACTGCACTTCGATCATCCGCAGGTGTTCGTCGATTATGCACCACTTTGCTCAGAGCTGCCCATGATATTCCCCTTCTGCGATGATAGTGGCCGTGGCATCCTGACTCCGCAGAGTTATTCAGAGACGGACGGTTGCCTATAGTGCCTAAAAAACGAGCGCGGTGAAAGAAAACGGGAACGCGGAGCGATTCTTCGCTCTGCGTGCGATCGTTCGCGTTGCTCCCTTTTGTTCGAGAATAATGTGGCGGGAAAAATGCGCTCGACTGGTACAATAGCCTCGTATTCGTGAAACTTGGGCAGAAGGATGTGAAAGGAGCAAACGTAGGAATAGTTGAGATCGGTATTATATGCTCGACTAGTTCTCACATACAGGAATTTGATAAAATTAGGAATTATTCTACAACCAGTTGAAGTGCTAAATGGCGAAGCTTGCTGCGAACGGTGCTCGGAATCACTGTTCCGGAGGATAACGTGGGCAGAACGGTGCTCCATCGAAAGGAGAAACACTTATTCCGCGTTGGTTGCTCCTGCCCGGGCAGAAAGGCTCCTCGAGGCGAAAGCAACGAGGGAAACGTCGGTCCACGTAACAGCCGCGATACGAAAGCGATTCCAGGAGACAAAGGAAAACGTGTAGCTACACGGCCGGTTAAAAGGAGCGACCTCCTTGAGAACGGTCCTTGACTCGTAGAGACGGACAAGATAAGAAGAAGAAGAAGAAGCAGCAGCAGAAGAAGGCGAAGAGGATACCGTGCGAGTAGTTGTAGAGAAGTAGAAGAAGAAGAGGCAGAGGATGAGCAGAAGGAGAGGAAGAGGAGGGCAAGGAGGGACCCGGAGGCGAGTAATGGCGCCTACACTTGGTGGCCGCGAAAGGTCGAGGAACATTCTGCTTCCGAGCGAGTAGAATACGCTGCATGGAGCAGCCAGCGGAAGAAAGAGAAGCAAAGGGGTTGGAAAATGTATCCAAAGAGAGCGTGGATACCAGTCGATCGTTTCTCTTCCTCTCCCACGGCTCTCCCTACAACCCCGTCGATTAAACATTCCTGGAATAAGATCGCAGAGGCTGCCCAACGAAATCGAAGCCTCGCCAGGAGCAAATGAACGCTATATCGTAGACAAGGCGACAACTTTATTGCTTAACTTTTACGCACTCTTCTTTCTGGTTCCAGTTGGATTCCTCGAGGTGGGGGGCTTAGTTCAAGGACCTGCATGCTCCGATACGAATCATCGACGTTTTCATCGCGCCAGCTAGCCTTACCCGGGGAATCGGTAGCCCGAGGTCGTCGACCGAATCTTCGGATTCAGGGAGATGGAACAGTTAATTGCTTCGCGAGACACTTTTGTTTATAACGTGACAATCACGAGGGGATCGAATTACCAACAGGGGGGCTAAATAGCACATTTTCATCTAGTTTAATTTCGGAAGAATCCATTCACAAATTTCTCACGAGGGATTATCCAGAGAATCAACCATTCGACGCGGGAATGGATATCTGCCCATTCGCGAATTGAAGACTATCAGAGAAAGATGGAGCGCGTGAATACCCGCTGTAGAGAGCTCGTACACTCTCTCTTGCTTTCTCTCTCGTAGATAGAGTGGAGAGGAGAGACAGAGAGGAAGGTGCGAGTGGCGTCTCAGGAACGAAGGATGCCTATAATCGGCAATGGACGACCGCACCTCGCCACTTTCGCGTTGCTTGACGTGGATACCGGTCTCTAACCGATCGACCGGTTAATCATCGTCGTCTTCGGCTCTATCTCACGCGCGCTCCTCTCCACGCGAGCTCCTATTTATTATACGGTAGCCGGGGGAACGATTTCGTGGGGGCCTGGCCCCTGGTCCCACTTTAATTAATTAACCGCGGGATATAATCGTTTCGACACCGATGCGTGGCTGTATAATAAAAGGACACGCAAGGTTGCTTTTAGTAATTGATAACCAGGTGAAAGCTTCCAAGGTTCAGGATACAGTGAATTTTTCCTACGCTTCGAAAACCGGAGTTTCTTCGAATTCTTGCGAGACGCGAGTACGTTGGAAGGATTCCTTTCCTCGTGGATCGCGGGAATCGCGCTGCGACGATCTCGGGCGTGCCCTCGCACTCGTAATGGGCGAGTCGCGGCTAAGATGCAATTGGGCCGAGGAAACCGCCGCGGGGATGCATAATTGAATGAAGTCCAAGTTAAATATTACTTGCGAAACTCATAAATATGCAGCTATCGTATAAGAGCCTCTGCGCGATCCCCCGTATTTCAGGCTGCCGAGCTGGCAAAAAGCAGACTCTTCTTTCAGCTGCTCCGTTAACGCGTATACTTATGCCCATTACCAACCACAATTTTCATTTTTCCTCGGCCAAGGATGCGCGAGCGAAACGAACCTGCGATCCATTGAAATACTACGCGTTCGAAAATAAACGACGGGGGTAAGGCGACCTCGAGCACTGAATCTTCGAGGATCGAAGTACGCACGCGGTGGTGAGCAGTTCTAGCACGGTAAATTCAACGTTTGGTGATCGTGGTGAACTCGTTCCTCCGCTGACTCGCAAGCGAACGGAGAAGCGGAGTCATCAATTTAAAAAGACCATAATGACACCTTTCTTAATTATCGAGAAATTTGTAGGTACACTTCCTACACCTCGTCTCTGGCTTCCTACTCGCGTTCGCGAAACCGCTGGCAGAATTTTTAACGTGAGAAGCGATCCTGCCCCCGTTTGTTCTCCGAGAGAGTCAAGGCACCTTGGCTCGCCTTCGTTCAGTATTTCGTGTCGTCTAATAGGAATTTGCCCGCGACGAAGACGATGCTATCCAGCCGGCGACGTCGGCGAATAATTAAGCGCTGCCAAGGATGAGTCCGCGTTCTGCTTATTAATTATTTCCAGCAGAGACAGTCGCGGCGGATGCGCCGCAGCTGGAAACGCGTCTGAACCGTGCCTCGCGTGCGATACACATTTCGTTGCGCAATAAGCTCGTCAACGAGAAGTTCAAACGGGGTCACAGGTAAATGCACGAAAAATCACTGGCAATTTTCCCTGTCGCGCGATGGACGTAACGTTAAAGTGTCTTTAAAGTGGCCGTAAAGCTCCCCTGATGCTGGGATATCTTAAGGAGGGACGCCTACCTAGAGCGGGCGAAACAATGCGCTTCTTTGGGATTTTTTTCTAGAAAAACCGTTACACTTTTATTAATAACTATTAGTCTATTGTTAAGAGTACATCTAAAGAACAGTTCAGTATTTTTTGTGTTAAAGAATATTAAAAGATTTGGGAGTTATAGGCGATGAGCGGGATGTTGTTCTTTTTTTAAGCGTTTTGCGGTGACCATCGTAGCTCGTAGCAGAATCATCTCAAATTAAAAATTCGAATGGTTTTAGATAGAGTATGAAATTATCTACAACTCCCAAACCTTTTAATATTCTTTAACACAAAAAATACTGAACTGTTCTTTAGATGTAAGGGAGAGTGGGGTAAATACGAACGCGGGGTAATCGCGAATTCAATGGTACGGTGTTTTAATAAATAAAAACGATGTACCCTCTCCACTAGCTAATAATTTAGGTCGTAACCAACGCGAGGCAGAAAATAATAAATACAGAACGCTTATGCTATTCAAGATAACACAATTTATTATTTTCATCATGTTTCATGTAATATTTTGTCCATTTCAATTGCATGTAATTACTGTTGAATTAATGATACAATTGGGATTTTTTTAAGTTGAAATAAAGCACTTTTTTACCAACATTTTGTGACCAACGCGTTGCTTGAATTATGATTCTAACTCCTGAAATAAATTCTTTTTTATTTTTTGCTGTCGTGGGGTAATGAAGAACAACTCGGATGGGGTAATCTCGAACCTTAGAGATTAGCAACTATAACCGATTTTGATGAAATTTTCAGCATGTATAAAACTTCCTTAAATCTACAAAACGAATTTTTGAATTTTCATTGCAGGCTCAGACAGAAAAAGTTTAAAAAACGACATTTACTATTTTTATTATATACCGACCAATTGCAATTTTTTTCTAACGCACAAGAAGATGAATTTGAAAAATACATTAGGAATAGGTTGTAGCAACATTGTTTATGCGTTGACCATTGCAACCGCGCTTTCTATGCAACTTCTGCGATATTTAACACTCTGTTCGTGATTACCCCACGGCAGTCGAATAATCACGGACACCAAGGGTTTTTATTTTTCACTATAAAGTTGATTTTTATTATAATTTTTCAAAAAATCGCAACAAGACTTTATAGATGAATAGTTTAAGTATGTTTGTATATAATAAACAAATTCATTCCTCACATAGTATTCGTTTTGTTTGTTTTTTTGCTTAAGTGTTCGTAATTCCCCCACTCTCCCTTACTCTTAACAATAGACTAATAGTTATTAATAAAAGTGTAAGGGTTTTTCTAGAAAAAAATCCCAAAGAAGCGCATTGTTTCGCCCGCTCTAGGTAGGCGTCCCCCCTTAATGAACCATAGACCACGTCCATGGCGCGTGAACCGCGAAGTTCAAACTCAATTACCATTTATCAAAAGTTCCATTTGCCGGCGCAAGTTTACTCGAAAGCTGCAAAGTGTTTGCAGACTGTTCGCGACGTTCAATTTCTGATAGTTTCTCCGATCACATTTAGAGCAGACGGTTGAGCAAGCCAGGCTGCCCACAGTCACGCTTTTGTGTGCCCACGCGTTCGCGCCAATTTCCATCGTTTCGATTCGTAACCGGGAAAATGAGGGACCAGCGCACCGTGACCTCGACAATGCCTTTCGCTATCGATTCAACGCCGCGCGCTGCTCCGATCGGTGACATAAGAAACACCCGAGCGTTGCAAGGTAATAGGGAGTATTGCGTTTGAACTATCGCCTCGAACAGATGGGAAACACGGTATCAATGGGCAAGCCAGACTTACGACACAGGGAATTGCACGGTAACGGCCGATAATCGCGGTAATGGCCCCGCCGTTCAAACAAACACGATAAAGCACGAGAGTCTAGACTCTAAAAGTAGACGCTCGCTGATCCCCCTTCTTTTGAAATTCTTGAAAATTTAATACCGGCTCACGAATACCGGTCTCATTGTGCATCTCCCCGGTGAATGTCCGCAGCGCGGAGGTAGCTCTGGAGATATTCCAGGAAACATATTCCAGTAATCGATTTTAGCCGGTCGCGTGACCAGCTTGGCGAACGGGCCACAAGTAAACGATCGCATAATGTATTCGAAATGCATTTGCAAGACAATCGAGACCCGGGAAAATATTCACTCGTGTCCCATCCCGATGCAACCGAATTCCAGGTATTCTGTGGAGGCGCGAGATGGCAACGCAGCTTACTTCCAAGAATTTTTATCAAGCTTTTAATCAATCAAGTGGAACTTGAAATGGAGTGATTATTTGTCAAAGCAAAATTAGCCTTTATAAGTGATCACTCCATTTCACGTTGGATATACTACGATTCGTTCTCTAAAGTCTATAACTCTAGACTACGCAGTCGCGATCAAAGCCGATTTAACCGCGATCCTCTCTAATCATCTATATTTTTATATTCCCAGCAGGACTTACGCAATGGCCGCCAGCAGTTGGTCGATAAAAATAGGTACTTGCGTTACATCCAGAGTTTGCGGTGACGCCCGTTCCAAGTCCATAAAAGCGCAGCAAAAGGATCACTCCCGTCACTGTATCCTTTTTGTATATTCATCCAACTGTTCACTCACTCGCGACGAAGACGCGCTGCACTGACGCTTTTTACCGGTACCCCGTCGCACGCTTAATCATCCTAGGATCCTTTTTGCACATCCCCCGAGGCATCGAGGTCTACGCGAAAGCACGCACTCGCGATGGAAACCGGATCCCGCTTGGAGACCGGGCAGGAGTCTTCTATACTTGTCACAGAAAGTGTCCCATCCCGGCGAAATCACTGCACCAAGGATCACGTACGACCGCGGTGTACTATCCAGCCGCCTCTAGAGGCGATCGAACGGCCACTGCAACCCAAAAACCCTCCGCACTGTTCTCAACTTTCGTCCACCGTCTGCAGTGTCGTTTCGGAATGCAGCAGGTCCCCATATGGTGCTCCCTGAGTCAGTTAATTTGCATTTCTTCGCTTCTAGAAATTGGCCTGGCTCGATCCTGACTTCGTTAACATTTCGGGGCGCCTCAGTTGGACGGTTCGCGTGGCCATTTAGGAGCAGGTGAATCCAAGGCCGGGAAACCGCGCGAGTTAGGTAACAGCGGATGATTCCTGTTCAATCCGAAAGGCGAACCAGCCTTCCGCTAATCGATCCTCCGAGAGAAGAGGATACTATTTATACAGCAGATAGTGACGCAAGTCCAGCGAATAAGTCATCGGCAAACAAGTCGGTTGGCACTTGGGTAACACTTGCAACGGCCGGTCCTTTTTAAGGGGACCGTCCTCGCGACTTTGCCCGTGCGTGCTCGCTTTCTAAAGTCGTTTACGCCGCCACTGGCGAAACCGGAAGTGCCACGGGCGGGCCGGTCGAAAAGGTGGCGAAGGATTAAACAGCCCGCGAACGCGAGGAACGAGCAGCCGAGAGGGCGAAAGCAGGAGAGGACAGAAGAAGCGCGAAGGAGCGAATAGCGAGGATTCATGTCAGCGCGCAGGAAATAGGCAACCGGTTCGCGTTACGCCCAGGTAGTCGCATAATTTCTGATCGGGTGCCATGCACACCTCGCGCACATCCTTGACACCATCTGCCTAAAGGATGTGCTAAAGGTCGAAGCTGTCCCGCGCGCTCACATAACTCTGAGCGATTTCGCGATAGAAGACCTGCTTTCTCCCCTCCAGAGTAACAATCATCCAAATGGACGTAATCATCCATTCGTTGGACCAAGTCCTCGAAAGAATCCTATCATTCCAAACTACTCCGGATCCCTGCGCGAGGCAATTGGAGATGAAAGTGACGCGGCGTCGGCAAAAGTGTAACACTTTTACGGAAGATCGAGACGCCGCGGCCGTTCCACATCCTTCGCAAGGATATCTATTATTAATCCAAGGCCAGATTCCAGCGCACCAGGTTCAGGATCGAGGGGAAGACGAACGCGGCAACTCTCGTCGAAACGGAACAAAGCCCCTCGAAGGGGGCAGGCGACCATTTTGGAGAACCCGAGGAGCATCGAGCGTGACCACGCTAATTGCCCTGTTTTTTTCGGAGTGTCCTTAAACGGTACTCCAGCTCCGAGTGGTTCCTGCACTAGACACTTGCGAATATTCCCTGCAGCGACCTTGACTTTAGAGCAGCCAAAGCCGGATACAGCGAGCTCTCCGGAGAGAGTTGGAATAGGATGCAGGGGGCCGTTGGCGTTACAGTCTTCGATTATCGATCGTCGATTCGAAACTCGGGCGAGATCGATTGGAAGGTTTGCAGGTGAAATCGCGGCTACTCGAGCCACACGGTGGGCATCTCTTCCGTTCGGGAGGATCGGGGGGAAGCGAGAAGTGGCATTAAAATCGAGGAGAAGAACGACGAAGCTGGTAGTCCCTGAAGCAGACGGTTCCCGTGGACTGGAGCAGACTTACCCATGGCTGACAGCAGCCTCCTTCGGCCACGATCCCTCTTCGTATCCGTGGACGAATGTTGGCGCGTTTCACTGGTCGTCCGACGGAAGGGAAGGAATAAACGGTAGAACTAATTAACCGAGCACCTCTCGGTCGATGAAAGTCGTGTGATGGGACGAACTCCTCGTCCAGCCGGGAGACCGCGGACGAACTGGTGGCCAGCGAAGACTTTTGGTGAGACTTGGACGTGAGACAACGGCGACGTCATCGCCAACCTGGTGTCTCATTGGCCGGCGTTCCTTCTCTCCGCTCGGCTGACCTCTCTCTTTTCACCGGTCTCCCACCTCTCCTTTTCCTTCCACGAACCTCGCTCTCGCCTTCTCTCTGTCCCTCGGCCGGGCAGGCCACCGTTCCTCTTACCTGCTCTGGCTCACTCCCACGGCAGGGCTAGAGCTACGTGGAGCGGCTTGAACGACGCGCGAACTCGGAGAGCTCGACGCCTGCAAGCGATATCCCTCGCTGGCTGGCTGGCCGCGCGCGAGCCACAGCTAGGGCCGTGGGTTAAGCGTCTTGGAGGACAGATGATCCTGTTGCTAGAGGTCAATCGGAGCTGGTATGCTGGCGGCTTTCGGCGCGAGAGAACTTTCGCGTTACCGTTCTCCAAGGCTGAGCGCCGATCGCCCGGCAGATTTTCAATGCTACCAGATAATGGCGTTTAATGGCACCCTCGACATTTCTGAACGCGCGTAAGTCCAACAAGAAGCGAGGAGCAGAGTCAGCTCAGCTCTGAACACAAGCTCGCAGAATCTCGTAAATACCTGCCAGCCGCGTGATCGCACCGAAAGCCCCTCGACATCCATCAAGCCAACATAACGAGTACAGTTGCTCGACACGTTCTTTCATGAATAATTCACGCGGGGAAGGCGCGAAAGCGATACCGATACATTTTTCTGCCTCCCCGAGGAATTTACATGGTGGAAGATTCGCGAGGAGGACGCTTGGGATTCCAGTCCGGCGCGCATCCTTCGCTCCGCGCGCCCGACTCTCTGCCCGCGAGCCACGTCTTCCGTTCGCCGGATCACAAATCAACGAGGGACGCCCGACGAGCGGTCGCGTTCCCGGTGACGTTCCCTCCCTTCTATGCCTCCATGAATCGGCCGTGGCCACGGCAGGCAGTAGATTAAGCGTAATGGTGCAAAGTATACAGCCGCGCGCGTCCATGGATTCCTCTTCGTGGCCCCTGCCTGTGAAACGCCTCGAGGCGCTCGAGGTTCAGCGACACCGATGTACTTACTCTAGCCTGGGTACAGTGTCATTAGAACCGCGTGTACCTCGCCGCGCGGCTTGTTTCTCCGACGCTGCGAGTAATTTCCCAGGATCTTACCTACCTTCGTTCACGCCCGCCAAGACGAATCAGAGATGTACGAGCGGAGGATTCGTGATTCCAGCCTCCTCTTCGTAACTTCCACGGGACCTACCGCGAATACAAGAAACGAGCAACGTTCGATGTTGCGGAGGAAGTTTGTTGCCCGGGGGAAGTTTAACTGCTAAGAAGCCAAGCCACTTGCTTCGAAACACCCTGAATTTCACTCCCCGGCGGGTGATTAGGAACTCCCGGTGCAACATCTTCCGCAAGCACGGCTGAAAGTGTGAAACGAGCACCTCGCTCGGATGAATTCCCGCCTCTTTCAATAATTACACTGGGCCAGTGCAAATGTTTGCGCGGGTTTCGCTTGGCGAAATAGCAGACAGGTTTTTTATCGATATCCTCGCGGCTATTCGGTCCCCGACTCCTCGTCCTTCCTGTTCCAGCCGGAGTCGTCTACACACGAGCCGACGCATAACGATTCTCTCGACCAGATCCCCAGATCCCATGAATTTTTCCTTCCGCGGATCGGAGCAACGATCCGTGAGGCACGATGCAATCTTTTAAAGCATCGGGCAACGATCCATGAGTCCCGGCCGGCCGGGAGGTTCTGGCTTCCGTGAATCCAGGCTACGATCCTCGGGCGATACGCGAGCATTTTGCTCGATTAAAAAGGGGTAAACTTCGCTTTCGCGGGATCGCATTCTTTATCCTTGGCTCCACTGGCAGGATCTCGAGCGACGCAGTCGTATCATTGTTTCTTAAGTTTCTATCTGTGGTTGAACGAGAGATTCCTGGAGGAATGTCTACTGTGAAGTCTGATCTGTTCTTCTTTCCTGCGCCTGTTCGCTCGCATCTCGCGAAGAAGCGAACATTGGAGTCGAAGGAATGCCTTGATGTCCGTGCAAAATCGCGCGGAATAGAGGCTACGCCACCCCGCGCAGTTTTCCAGCTAGAAACACGATCCCAGGTGTGCCTTCCAAGCACACATTGTACCTCGCGGCACGCCGGGGCGTAGTGGTGTAGGTAACGGGTCCGTGGGGGCACACGTTCATTTCGTATTCTTTTCGAGGATGCGGCCATCCGCCCGGCCAACCGGGGATAACTTCGATGCCGCGGCAGCAGCGATCGGTTGCTCGATCAAATTTCAAAAGATCCACCGTGCGGCACGCAACCGCCTTGTAAGCGACCGATGGACATCTTGTAGATCATTTAGGGACGCCCTTCGGGATGAAAGGCAGGGTAGACACCGATCAGGGATTGGGCCTTTTGTAATAAATATCCTTACCGATATCTGAACTCTTTTAGCGAAGAAATTGAGACTCTTTGTTTACAGAACAGTCGGACTTGATTCTGAATAACTGTAATACAAGAACGCTTTGAAAAAGTTGGTAGGGGATAGGTGCCATAAAGGGGACACGTCTTAAAAGGGACAAATCGAATTTCCAAAATTCTAAACGCATTACACGTGCAAGTTGTTTTCCTGCTTATTGCAACACTAGTGCCTAAGATCGATATCAAATATATTGGCCGGTGAATTCGGTTTCGCGAGCAGCGATCGAGGAGAAATCAGCCACCACCATCTGACGATTGCTGATTTGTCAGTTGGAGTTGCGTGGCCCTCGCAGGGTACGGTGGGGTAAAGGGAACGTTCCTCGGCTCCGCCTGAACCTAGCTGATTGGCTGTTATTTATCCTTAACGTAATAGTTGTGTGCGTTGCGAAGCTATGCGTAGACCAATACGATATGAAGCTATCGAGAACGAATCAACGTTTTAACCAATAAAGTTCCTGAATTTTTTCGTTGCTAACGCACACCTATTCTGATGTGTGTATTTCTACGCTGACAGTTCGGTTTGGCCTACACGCCAGAAGCTTGGCACTATCCCCACCACTTATGGCTCACTCTTGTTCTGCGAAGGCGAAAGCGAGATGGAACGAGAGCGAGTCAGAAAACGTTGAGAAAAGGAGCACCGAGGCAAACAAACGGTGTGGTGGGAGAATACCCCTCACGAAACTCACCGGCCAATATATATGATACCGACCTTAGTCGTTTGACGTAAATTTCACTACGGTCTCACTTGCAACAGAGTAGTAATCCACGGTTGATGTTTTTCTGCAATAAAAGTGAAATTTTCATATGCAAAGTGTTAAAGTGTTATATCATTAAAATTTGTATCATTAAGATTTAGAATTATAATTGTAATACTTAATAAGTTTATTTTTATTAACGTGTCCCTTTCATGACGTATACTGTCCCATTTAAAACCACCTAGTCGTAAAAGGGACATTTCCCACTTTTTTGTAAATCGAAGATTTTGTTATTTTCTATTACAATTGATGAATTTGCAATATACTTTTATTGAAGGGAAATAAACACGCTTCCTTGTGACGTAGTTCTTTTTTAAATACATATAACGACATTATCAGAAATGGACGCTAAACAAAAATGTCCCTTTTATAGCACCTCTCCCCTACACACATTCCTCATCCAGAGGAGCAGGGACAGGGAGATTGCGAAGATCGACGAGGACAAGATTAATCGACAAGCAGATGTGCATATAGGTACATGATTATCCAGAAAACGTAGAAAACACACGAAAACGTGATAGCATCGGACTTAATTGCTTCAGAGCATCTTAAATTCCCATTCCCCTGGAGATAAGATCTTCCTGAAAACCATATTACCAACCGATCCATCAACCACACGCTTTTCTTCGTTCAACGCTCGACCATCGGTTCTTTTACTAAACCATCGTTAATGCGCGTTAATGAAAGACTCCCGCCTGTCGTCGCGGCAAGAGAAAACATATCCGCGGACGCAGTAGTGTTCCGGTAGCACTGAAAAATTCCCACTAAACATTTTACAGGTAATCAGGAGGCTATCGTCGATCGGGGATGATCGATGAATGGTCGGAACGCAACGTACAGGCGCGGGGCGCTCGATTAAAACGCCGACCGATGTCGTCGCCGCGGTAATTGACGAATTTGCAAACGCGCCGGGCACGTGTCTCCGCGGCGACGCGAACGATCGTCGATCCGCGTTGATTCACCGCGTTACATCACACAATGCGACCGCGGGCCCGCGCGACACGCTCGATAATGCGCTTTTCCTGTTCGAGCAACAGGAATTCCGAGATCAGCTGGAGGTCGCACGAGCACGCGTCTTTCGCCTCCTGACTCGCCGTCGATTTCCCAGTTTCGATCGGACGCCGCGTAACCGCAGAGGAAGCCATTCCGTTTGATTTACGGGACACCGGCCCGCGACGGTCCGCGGCTAAACGCGCGGCCGCCGGTTTGATTCATCTCGCGCAACGAACCACCCGAAGTTTAATGGGAGGACGTAACGGCGACTGGTTTTAACGCCAGCGCAATCTCCTCTATCTACGATTTTACACGAGGATAAATGTTAGACATGTCCCTCGCTAATTTCTTTCTCGATTCCAGCCCCGTCCAGACCCGCGCGTCCCCTCGAGAGTTCGAGGAACGTCTCGCGGAGCAACGAAACCGGCCGCGTCACGCGATCTTAAACTTCGTTAGGGGTGTTTTTTAGTCGTTACGGGCTTAATAGACGCGATCGTAGTTTTTACGCGCGGGGATGAAAAGGAGCGCCGTGGACGGTTGCAGCTCGGTGCCGGAGCGAGCGCGCATCGCTTGTTGCTCGGCACTTGCAATCACCGGAGTTAATCATTGACCGAGGCAACGACCGGCGAGCAATTAAACGTGTAAAAAACCCGGTCGAGTTTGAATATCCTTTGCATAGCATTAATCCGCCCGACGCTCCTTTCTGCGGGATCGTGTATGCCGCCTCCCCTCGCGATTTTCGAACCAACGATCGCAAGCCTTTATCGCCGGCGGAGCGTCAATTATCTAATCCCGTAACAGCCTTGATTATATAATTATCCGCTCGCTTGTGTACGCCCGGCATCCTTCATCGTTTATTACACTTTTTCCTCCACGGCAATAATGATCCTCTGTTCACTAGAGAAAAACGGATCCCGCCTCTTCTTTATCGCGGAGGATCCGATCGACAGAAACGTTGCAGCGTAATTACGAGGGGCGCTGATGAAAATCAAGGACAGCCTTTCCGAAGCTGTCTCGCGTGATTAACACAGAGATATACAATCTTCTATCGATTCGCGTTCTCGTCTTCTGCGGCTAACTGATTCGGTCGAAAGAGAGAAATCGGCTCTCCTTGGGCTTCAAGGAGATCGCCCTTGGGATTTGGGCAAATAACAGGAAAACCACAAGCTAAATTATAAGCTGAGTTGGTGTAATCCTTTTCTCCTCGATGTACGCGGGAATAACACTTTTTTCGCGACCAGCACCGTCTCGCTCGTCCAAATGCGATTTCGAGAGCCTTGGACGTTTCCGTTGTCCTGCTCGATGCGTTATGGCGCTCCACGTGGGCAGTCTTAATGTTCCTTTGCTCGTCCCACGCAGACGGCGTCACGTATCGCGCCAAATCGAGCCTCGGTATCTTCGGTTTCGAGAACAGAACCAGGAACCGTGTAAAATTCCGGAGATAAGTGTAAACGTACAAACGTATTCGAGAACATTTAGGGACGGATTTGTGACAAATCTTGAACGAAAGGATGTGGAAAGGCATTAAGGGGTTACATCCACTTAGAGGTGCGGAAAAACATTAAAGTTTAGGATTTTTGGGGGGGAAAAGTATAAGTGAAAATCATACATAATGTTTTTCTACTAAAAGTACATCTTTTAACTATTTTATTCTAAATATAACTAACGTAGATATATGTGCGAGGATACGAGTCGTGTTTTTTTTTAAGCATTAGTTGTTGGACATTCCCAAACGATTCATCTAAATGCAAAAATTCAAATAGATTTTAAAAATAGGTACAGAAGTACCTGACGTTCTCCGAATTTTTTTATTATTATTATTATTAAACGTCTTTATTACACAACAAATCAGAGGACAACAGAGAGAAGGTAAAAAAAACGACAAAAAGCAAAGGCGAAGTTCAGTCCGCGACTGTTTTTCAACTTAATCTAATATTGTATTTTGGTAAAAAGGGCGACCACTTGAAGTTGAAATATCGAATTTTGTGGAAAAATTTTCTTTTTTTCAAGAAGTCTTTGCAAATAGTTCCATTATTGCAAAATTTAAAAATACGAGAACGTCAGGTACTTTTGAAAGTTATTTATTTTTAAAATCTAGTATTTGAATTTTTGCTTTCAGATGTATCGTTTAGTCTAGGGATTGTCCACCAGCTAATGCTTAAAAAAGAAAAGGCCTCATATCTAAGCCGATATCTCCTTTAGTTAATAATAATATCTCATGAAAATTTAGAATAATATAGTTAAAAGATGTATCTTTTAGTAGAAAAGCATTGTGTATAATTTTCACTTAAACTTTTCCCTAAAAAATTCCTGAACTCTAATGTTTTTCCGAACCTCTAGGACCTCTAGGTGGATTAAACCTTTAAACACAAAGGCTTAAACAACTTTAAAAACAATCCCCTTTTTTCATGTATCGAATTAGCAATAACTCATGCGCGAGGTGTTACGCTGAATTAATTCTAAATTTGTCTCAACTCTTTTGAATTAAGATATATGATTATATTTCGCGGAAAGGGCGGCAAAGGCTTGTTAGTGGCGTCAAGCCTCCACATCCGCCTCCGAGGATATATCTGCCATGCATCCTACTTCTCAAGTAAAGAAGCAAAAAGGTATTCCCGTTCTTAGAACGCAAAAATAAGTACCACGGGATCCAGGGCGGTTTAACGATCACTTATAATTTCATCCCTCGAGGAATTCTCCCACGGGAGTCTACCGCGCGCAAGTTCCATCGAATTACGTTCGATCGCTCGATCCATTAAACTCGCTCGCTTCTTTCTGCAATTAAATTTCACAGCGGCTCCTCTCGGGTCGCCGTTGATATCCAGGAGGATCGCGCGGAATCCACCGATCCAGCGAAGCGAAGCAGCATCCTCCTGCGGCCGCTGGAGCCGTCGCTCGTCCTCCGAGAGATTAGGGCGTTATTAGAGCGCGCTCGCAGGTTCTAGGGACGGCCGTTTTAAGGATACTCGAGGAGGAGATGGCCTGGAACAGGAATAGCAAGGGTGACGTAAGCACCCAATCCGCACGCGAGGCTCGCACACACCCAACACCCGGCGAGTGTTGGTGACTTCACCGACGCCTTTGTCGCGACACATCGGTTCAGTCACCACTGCAAATAACCGAACATATCGAAAGGGAGGAGCTGAAAGTTCCACAATTTTCACGAAGACACCCACTGCTGCAAAATGAAACACGGTGGAGCCTCCGTCATTGGAATTCTTTGCTATTCAAACTTTTTATTATTCCAACAGACATCCAAGCCCCAAACGTCATTGTTAGAGCCTCGGAATCGACCGCACCGCGTTACGAGCGGCGAAGATCGTGCCGCGAATCCGAAATTCCAAACGGCCCCTGACGAGCCAGTGAAAATCGCAACGATCGCCTAGGAAGCGAAGGAGTAACGGGGCGGGCCTTTACTTTCGCCGTATAAGCAGCTGGGCGACGCACTTTTGCTTTTACGGTCGCGGCGCGGTGGATCGGTTAAGAGTTTTCAATCGTCTGAAAAATACCGCCCACGTGTTACCAAAGTCTCTCTTTCTCACTGTCGTTCCCCGACGCTGAAATTCACGCATCGCGGGAATGGCAGTGTCGCGTCCGATTCCGATGTTTTCGATCCAAGGTGACGCATAGAACGACCGGATGCATCGATGGTAATTTGTCCGCGGCTAAATAGCTTTGTCCTTCGATGCTAATTTCGTCTAGCGAAAGTCACGGGACTAATCAAACGAGCCTTAGTAACCGGCGAATAAAGAGCGAATCACGTTCGAGATCAATGAACGACGTTTTAAGTGGCGCTCGTACTAAGGGCCGAACGTGCGCGGATTTTTACTTTCTTTTTCCGGCTGGCTATCGAGCCGAAAAAGACCCACGCGGACCGTTTAGTATATAGGATCGCACCGCATACACGCGCTCGTGCACTGACACAGACGGCATCCAGATTGCGTGGGCCAGAGTGCGTGGGTAGTCTGGCCTTCAAAGTCCTTCGGTGGAAAAGTAGGGACCAGGATCGTCGTACGCGTAGGCTTCCGACAAGTGGGAGGACTGGATCCGAGGCATCTCTCCATTACGCGTAACTGTACTTACAACGATCGAGAAAGTCGTCACGCGTTCAGCTATCCAACCGACGATGATTTACGTTTCGAGGGATCGTTCGAATTGGAGACCATGCAGCAAGGCCTTCACTCCATTTTTGACAGTTTCTAAGTTATGACGGGTAGTATTCGTAAAAAATCTACATCGTTTGGCGCAAGTTTGATGGAAATTCGATAATAAACGAACGATGTATTGGAAATTTTTAACGTGCGCCTATTATGCACTGTTTTGTGCGATGCGAACGCGCAACTATGTCCCAACGTTGTGAACAGCCTGTTTAGAAGGCTTTCAAATGTGTGTTGACTGCGGATGAGGATATTTCCACAGATAATGATGACGAGCGGGCGCAAGAATGACAGTTTTTTCCAGTTTACTCGAAACTGGTCGAGATGAAGTTGCACCCGTCTTGCTGCGAAGTCTTGAATTCTGGTCCCAGTTGTGAGCTATAAAAGATTCTTAATTTCGAATAGTTTTCGATATATTTAGGTGTATGTACAGTGAGAGTAGATTTAAAAATGTTTCCGTTAATGTCTCGAGTTTGGCGTTTTATTAATCGCTTTTATTGAATGGGCTGGGATTTCTTTTGCTTCCGCTCCTCTTTGCGCTTCTCTTTCTCAGCGGTATCGAGCAGACGTCTCTTTTTACGAAGGAGCCATATTTGCTTGGACCTCTCCTCGCGACCCTTCATCATGCTTCTGTACAAGTTTCTGTGCTTCTTCTTGATCATACGTTCTCGCAGTCGATACTCCTGCCTCTCCTGGCGGTTCTTCTCCCATGGATTTTCTTTCGTCACCGCGCCAGCCTTCACTTTCATCTCCTTTTTCTGTAACAAACAAACAGGTGAGAAAATGTCACGCGAAGTTTCACCGAAATATTCGTCTCCGGTACGGCGGCCAACCTTTTTTAATCGATCTTGCTGCTTTTCTTTCTCCGCGCTTGACATCCCCGCGTCATTGCCTTCTTCGTCTTTCTTCTGCTCAGACTCTTCAGCCGAGTCCTGTAAATCCTCGCTCTCTGCCTTCTCTCCTTCCTCTTCATCCTCGGTTTCTGACTCTTCGTCGGACTCACCTGCGTCTAATAAATCACATTTACATACAGCTGCGTTGGAGCTCGTGGAAGATTTATGTAGGAACACGTACCATTGGTTAATTTATAATCAGAATCCATAAGAGCGCGTTCCTCTGGTGGAATGTAAGTCTGATCGTGGCGACTGTCCGAAAACGGTGAAAGATGCGGCGGCAGCACACAGCCCATTAGATACTTTTCTACTGGCATCAATTCTCTAGCGTTCACGGAATCGAAAACCCATTGCGGTTGAACGTAATATCTATGGAAAAGAGAGAATTTCACTCGTTTCTATATTTCAACGGAGTAGTACAATAAAAATGTCACACGTTACCTAGAAATATACTGTTTCGTCATACTGGGTCTGTCCACCACGTGGTGTGTTATCGTTTCGTCGTTTTCATCAAACGTCGCTCCAACAAAAAGCAACTTATCCCAAGACACTTCAGCGCCGAAGCAGCGCAGAATAAAAACTAATGGTTCTCTCGGTACTTCTCTGTTTAGGAAAACTTTTAAACCTTTGAACAGCGTTTTCAACTTCTTCACTTTTTCTGCTTCGAGTTTAGCTTCCTCCAATTTCGTAGCATCGCCCTCCTGAAATAAACAATTGTGAGTAAGTCGATATACACAAAGCATAAACGCATGACTCTAATTTTATTCGTATTCACATTCGTAAACTGATCCATCTCCAACTCTTCGTCTTCCGCACTTTGCACGGAAGGATCCAGCGTGACTAAAGGTACATTCAGAGCACCTATCCTCTCCGATACATACGCTTCTTCATCCACAAGGATTTTGTCATTATTCTCTGCACATAGAACATTAACGTTAAACCAGTGTCAAATACAGAATTTCTGTAAAAGTAGAGGTAAAATCGTCTTACCTCCAGCAGTGAGTTTTGGTGGATAATACAAGTTGAGTGTATGATACAGTCTATAATTAACAAAGCCTAACATTGTAATATAGAACTCCACAAATATGGACATGATCTTGAAGTCCACTTCGTTCTTCGCTTGAGGCTCGAAGCAAAAGTGATGTGGAACAATCCAAGTTATTGTCTGGCCTTTGATTTCAGCCTGGTAATAATAACCCTTGATGGAAACGAATACTTTGCGTAGAGCTTTAGCGGCGATCACAGCATGCAGAAATTCAATCGACAGTCTCCTGCATAATACGGACTGATCTCTGGGTATGTGAGCGAGGGATGGAAATGTGCTAAACAAGAAGCACAGCGTCAAGCAATCGTCCAGGTCTCTGAGCGCATCGATGAACGTCGGATAGCGTTCTTTAACGATATGGTCCAATTTTAACGTAGGATGATTATTCAAGTATCTTTTCATATTTGAAAAGTCTCTCAAAGCTTTCGCCTTCGCAATCTTCTTGTTGAATATCTGAGGAAACACGGTTTGATTAATGATTCGCAATCCTTCCTTCGAACCTCGATTATGATAACTCTATTTGATTTACCTTGTAGTCTCTGAGTTTCCATATTATTGGCTCGTGTATTAAGAACTGAATGTCCTTCTTGTGATACAGTATCTTGATACCAGGTTCACCCTTCTGCGCTCTTTTGCGATTACGCGGCTCTCTTGGATATATACCTTTCAATATGCACAGTCTACGGAAGTCGGTCAAAGAAAGCTGCAACTTTTTCAGAGCAGCTTTCCTCGACATAAACTGCGCTCCTTCTCCTGACTGATACTAAGTAAATATAAAGCCGGTACATATTACAAAAGCTTGCCAGATTATAGTACGATGGAAAGTAACCTCAATTGCTCTGACACAATTGTTTTCTAAGAGAAATGTAAAGAATATTAAGAAGTACCTTTTTCTTCCCTATTACAACCATGTCGGGTTGCGATTTTAATACGATTCAGAACTCGAAAACTATCGAAATAAATAAAAAACCAATCCGACAAACGATTCCACGTGCTCTTTAACGAAAGACAACAGTTCACAACAGGAGATTGAGTTTAGAAGAATCGAGTAGCGCCATCTACTGATACTAGAGAATAAATAAGGGGCGATGATTCAGAAAGACGTAAGGTTACAACGCCAATGGCAATTAGAATTAGAACTGAATGAAAAACTACGTCCGATGAAGGAATAAATATGAACATGTCCTTATTGATCGCTAGATAGTTGCAAGTCCCTACTATCAGAGACGAGGTATAGAATAGTAAATCAATATACAGTGACTCGCAGCCATAATCGTACACTCTTTAAAATCGCATAACTTTTTTAAAATTGGTCCAAACGACTTGAGTTTTTTCTTAAAAGCTAGAACGATTAGTTTGCTAACCGTCGTTTTCAAAAAAATGCAATTGATCGAAATAGCGAAAAAAATAGTAAAGGTCGTTTTTTAATTTTTTTTTGTAGGCCTGTAATGCAAATTCCAAAAACCCGTTTGTAGATTGAAATTGTATATATGCTGTAAATTTCATCAAAATCGGTTAACGATGCTCTGAGCTACAAACGTTTAAAGATCGTAGAATAAGGTCGAGAATCGCTGATGGGAATTTCCGCGATTATCGACCTTATTCTCTGATCTTTTAAAGATCACAGACCTTTAAAGAATAAAAATTCAAAAAAACCCGTTTGTAGATCGAAGGAAGTTGTATACATGCTGAAAATTTCATAAAAATCGGTTAACGGTGCTCTGAACTACAAACGTTTAAAGATCGCAGAATAAGGTCCAGAATCGCTGATTTCGCGAATTTCCGCGATTCTCGACTTTATTCTGCGATCTTTAAACATTTGTAGCTCAGAGCATCGTTAACCGATTTTTATGAAATTTTCAGCATGTAGGTATATAACTTACTTCAATCTACAAACGGGTTTTTTGAATTTTCATTACAGACCCACAAAAAATATTATTAAAACGACCTTTACTATTTTTTTCGCTATTCCGACTAATTGCATTTTTTTGAAAACGGCGAAACACATCAGTTGACAAACTAATCCTTCTAGCTTTGAAAAAAAACTCAAGTCGTTTGGACCAATTCTAAAAAAGTTATGCGGTTTGAAAGAGTGTACGATTATAGTTGTGAGTCACTGTATGTATATCGCGAATGAGCAAAGTATTCGTCGATGTAACTCAAATAGGATATCTGGAACATTTTCAAAGCGTTGATTTGAAATTTTATTAGTAACATAGATTTGATTGCGCACAGCACAAATATGTACAAAGTTGCGGGTCAGCACATTATATTAACTTTTTTAATCGTCGTCATCCGAATCGCTCTCACCGTCGCTCTCATCTTCTAACTCCGGCATAGGGAAACGTAGTATAGCTGCTATCCCAGTAATCTGTTCCAGCTCTAAATGCAACATACAATTATCAGAAAAAAATGTTCAAAAATATCCGCGTTCCAACTGTTAATATTGATATACGCGTAACGTACGTTCACCCGATACATGAAGGCTCGAAAATATTTTCACGTCTCCGCCAGACTCTTTCACAGTTTCGACCAGCTCTACGTATTCCTTTCTCAAAGCGACGTCTTGACATCTAAATAGAATTATTGTAATGATAAATTAACACGGTGAACTGAAGTGCAAGGTAATATTAGATTCTTTACCTGAACAATTTATCAGAGATGAGTAATGTTTCGATAGCTTGCGCTTCGTTAGCTGTAATAACGTGCTTCTTCCCGTAAAACGCTCTAGAAGGATCAGTCTGTAGTATCGTGTAAAATGTTTCCAAAGCTTTCACCTCGCTGGCTGCTTTCGTATCCGCAATTCGGGAGACCACAGCAGGCTCGGCTAAAACCTCTATTGCAAAAACATGCGAATATAGAGACCATTGCTTTTCTTCGTTTCAACGAAGTTCGATTTACCTTTTAACGAGTGTTTGAAACCGGAACTAGCGTGCACAAGCAAGAATTTACTCTTATTTTCTAATATTACTTTGTTATCCGACTTAACAGCCTGCTCTATCATGTAATCCATATATTGGTCTTTAACAAAGCCAGGACTAGCAAGAATAACGCATTTCACGATATCGAAGTTTATATGCCTTAAAATTCCTTGCATTATATTTTCGTAAAATCTCGTTAAACCCTGCAAGTTTCAAAATGGAATTATACTGGAAATTAATAAAAAAAATAGCTTAAAAACAAAACCTTTTCGTGCTGCGAAATGTTTCCTTTCCTTTTCCTGGGAATAACTTGATCTATTTTAGCACGGACTATTGTCATGTTAGATGTTATCAGGCAAATGTGCGCAATGCCTTCTTGCATCACGACGGCGGCAACGTCTGCGTGCTAAAACAAATTACAGCGTTCTTATTACCGTTATTACTTGCGATATTAAAATTTCACCTGTGTAGCATCGCACGCGGTATCGACCCTTTCCATAGAGACCGAATCCCATTTAGCTTTAGTGATTGTAAACTTTCGATTTTGCTCCACATCCAACGTGTGATATGCCCCTGTCTAAAAAGAATCGCTTAACATTTTTCATCGCTTTAATGATCTTAAATGATATTACCTTAACATATTTATTCTCCACTACGTTTCTACCCTTCAGTCTTAAGACGCATGCCTGTGTATCAAAGTCGATGTTTTCTACGCATATAGTGAGGACAGTTCTCACTCTGTAACTATTAGAACTACCAGTCGCAGACTCCGTTTGCACCTTCCTATAAGAGACACAATTAAGTATTACACCAAGTTTCTTTAAATCTGTATGCGTCGTGTAAAGAAATATTGATTGTACCTAATAGTAGAACCACTAACGAAATTCCCTTCAGTGATTAGATTATAAGCATGCCACATATCTTCCGTATTCTCTGGGACAAGGGACACGCTCCTAACAGATTTGCTTTTAAATTAAAGAGTTCCATATTTATTATTAATCAATAAAAATAGCTCGCTTACCCTTCGCCTTCCTTGTCAACATTCTTTGATATAAGTTTCATTTTATACAATTTGTCTTATATATTATATCTAAAAATAGAAAGCATTAAAGTCCGTGTTTTTTATTAAGTTTAAACTAGTTAAGTGAATGAAGTTAGACGATACGTAAGATTTGAAACAAATTCGATGTAATTCTCATTTCAAAGACATTAATATCCGTGTCAGTGGCTGAGAGCCACTCGAACATATCAGACAATTGAAAATAAAACCAACTACAAAACATTAGTAAAAGTTTATTTAACAGTTCTTTACAAATTATGTTACATGTTAAAGGGATTGTGATATCG
This sequence comes from Andrena minutula, assembly GCA_929113495.1. Lineage (NCBI taxonomy): Eukaryota > Metazoa > Arthropoda > Insecta > Hymenoptera > Andrenidae > Andrena > Andrena minutula. Next base: position 38,429,911 of record OV815996.1, on the reverse strand, counting down.
CAGGTTAGGTTCCCATCATGGCCGGATAACGTATCCACGATGTTCGACGAAAAGTCATATAATTACCTTAAGAATAATTGCACAGACTCGAATTTAGGAAAATCATACATTCCATGCTTTATGCTTAATTGGAATGATGTAAAATAAATCGTGCCATATGTTAAACATGATACTTTTCCGCCGATCGACAGTTCCATTCATGGTTCAATTGGAGAATTACTTCTGAATGCAGGATTACAGATGGCGTGAAACGTTATTTCTCTGATACCGCGTCTGCTGAACGACATTTTATCCAGCGGAAATACAAAAAAATGGATCCAGCATTATTAATTGCTTTTGATGATGGGTTGAATTTAGATTTAATAAGAACATTAATAGATGATTTAGTAGAACCTATAGATAATCATTTATTAGAAATAACAGAACGCGGAGTTAGAGCAAAAACGAAAAGCATTTTGAAATTATAGTTCCTTTATATTCAAATAAGAACGAGGGACTTGACAATGTTTCGAGAGATAATAGAATTTAGGGTTATGTGGCACGTGCAAAGAGCAGTTATGCTTTCCACCAATCAGAAGCGATCACTGTTCTGCCTGCACCTATCAGAGGCGATCACAGATCACTGTTCTGCCTGCACCAATCAGATGCGATCACGAAAATCACGGATCACTGTGAAAAATCACCGTGATTGGGAACGAACGTGATCGGATCACTCGCCATTCACAAATCACGGTTCTAGCCAACTCTAATTGGGAAGGAACGTGATCGGATCACTCGCGATTCACAAATCACGGTTCTAGCCAACTCTAGTTGGCACACACCTTTCGGATTTCTTTTTTAATGTTTTCATACTTTAATTTTAAAGTCTGCACTTCGTGCCGTCGTTCCATTTCCAATAAAATCTGTCTCGATTTTTGCACAAGTTGCATTCTTCTTTTTCCATGTTGTGGCATTCATTTGTTTATTTTCGATAATGTATCGATATTCCATTACGATGTTAATTAGTAACTCCCTTTCATAATCCGTAAAATTCGCAAACCTTTTATTCATTTTTGCCTGTACTCTGTACACCTAGGTATATGAAAAATAAAAACGCATATTGAATAAATTTCCTACAAAATACAACACAGCATTCTTCACTTTCAGTTTGACAAATCTACTTGTGCGCGCATGTGCATTTACGGGTAGGATACAAATGTTGAACCCACGCGCCCTTACGATAAATTTCTTCTTATTTTAAGATGCGCAGATTTTTGGCCAAAAATTATGCCGAATTTATGAAAAATCTGAACGAAATGTACTAAGAAAGAAACGTTTGTTTCAGTGCAATGTAAATTAGACGTTAAAGTAAGTTAGTTAAATACTAATTTCGTATTTAACTTGCTAGTTCACTATATGAAAATATTTAGGATTCAGCTCAATCATTGGGTCTTTTAATTTTTATTGCAATAATATAAAAAATAATACATGTCCTGTTTCGTATTGACCTTAACTATATTGTACAAAATTTTAACTTTAAACCGTTCATTCTTAGGAAATTTTCTATGCTTGTCTCCTATTATCTTATTACACTACACACATTTTATTAGTCTAAGGTATAACTATAAGGAATAGCAGCAGATGCTGTCTAAACATCAGATGAGCATACAATTCCAAATACTTTGCCAATGTTACATGCTACTAATAAAGTTGTAACAAAATGTCTTATACACATACTTCGATCTTAGATCAATTATTCCATTGGCATACATAACAGTTAAAATATAAAATACATCCTTGGAAAATCTATTTCGCCAGCATAGCGATTCTTATTTGTTTGAAATAACTTTCTCGATATGACTTTTCAATGTTTCTAACTGCCGCATGGTTTCTGGATCCAAAGTTGGAATGTTGGACATACGTAATCCATCGTTGGGTAACAAGGATATAACATTGCCATTGCGTAAAGGCACGTTAATGTTGGCGGTATCATCCTGGATCACAGTGGAAACCAACAGAGGACTACCTTGCATACTAAGAACCATTTCCCCTTGCCGTGGTCGTCTCAGTACATTCATTGGTGTATTGGGTTTAATTTTTGGGGTCACAAGTCCGTATTCATGTCTCGAAGGTTTCAAAAGCGCAGGGGTCTTAAATGTATCAGCTTTCATAGATTCCTTATTGCGCTCCCCCTTGTTTTTCTTCACGGTCGCCAGACTAATCTCTGCTAGCTTCATTCTGCTGTTCCTGGTGGCACTACGCGTTCGTCTGTTCGTGGTGGATTCGACAATTTTTTTCGAAGCCCTCGAGGCACGTCCTTCAGTCACATATCCATCATCAGACGCAGCTGTGGTTCTCTTCGTATTCTTCTTCTCTTTTAGCGTCGCCGAAGCCGACGGTAAGAAACAGTCGTCAACAGACGACGAAACATGGTTGCAGTTCTCTTTCTGGTTGTCGTCCTCGTAGCTTAGTAACTCACCGAGGGTCATCTGCTGTATCTCAGGTGGCAGCCGTGCCAAAGTAACGTCGACGAATGTTTCAAAACTCTTTATCGCCATTTTTGCTTCTGCTTCCATTTTTAATATTCGCAAATTTGCCTGTCGTTCGAAATCTTCCACCAATAAATTACATTCCTCCATGGACTTTTCTTGCTGTTTCGATTTCCGAACATTTTTCGTTCGCGGCATGTTGGGTACAGCGTGAAATAGTAAGTCCAGCCAATTTCTTCGCTAGTCTTTTATTCGACGTCTTAAAGGAATTGTTTTGGCTCTAATCAGCTCTAATGTTCAAAAGTTTCTTCCTCCCACAACTTACATCAAAACCAAACGGATGTTTTCAATTCCGTTTACCGCCGTTAAATGTTTAGTTTTATGTCTGTGATCACGCGAACGATAGAACGGCAAAAAGTGGCGGGAAAAGATGAGCAAGCTTCAAAGGACTGCCGTGTCAAACTTCGAGTGTTCAAAAATGCATTCAAACTCGATTTACACGCTTGGATTTGAATTTAGACAATATTCATGGTAAATTTGCATGGTAAAAAAGGCCGGTATTTATAGTCGCTACTTATTTTTAAGCATTCTTAAGCAAATGCTTAAGCATGCGGCATCGTCTACTAATCTAATAGCTAGTAAAGGATGCCGAATGCTTAAGGCGATCTTGAGAATAAGTAGCGACTATGAATACCGGCCTTAGACTTTCAAGACGTCTTAAAGACGGCTTATAGACGTCGTGTGCTATCTGGGAAGGTGATACGTGTATTCTATACTTCGTCGATGGTGATATGTCTATTCTATACCTCGTCTGTGGTAATATATGTTATACAACATATAGCACAGGTTGCCTCAACGCACCGATAGATGTCGCCGTAATGCCACAGACGTAACTTTAATAAGCGAATACACGCAATAATTTATCAAATTTTTGAATTTTCTACGTCTATATCAATCTTTCGGATTTATATGATGTATAAGTTTACAACTTGAGTGACCATAACTACCCACACAGCACCATGGCATTGCAGAGAAGTTGCAGGTTCACTCCTATGTTCGCCTTAGCAATATTGCCGGAGTGTATTATTGCAAAGTTTTGGGAACATAATATGAATCCAAATATGTAGTGGTGCAACGTTCCGGAAATGATTCTGCAACGAAATGGCGAAATTGTGGCAATGATCCTGCACCTCTTCTTCAATATTGCGGTGTGAGATTGTAAAATTTTGCACTGCATTATTGCAGAGAAGTTGCAGGTTCACACCTATGTCCACTTTGGGCAATATTGCAGGAGTGTATATTTCCGCAACGTTTCAGAGGATTTTACAGCAATGGTCCCACCGCAACGTTTCGGGCAGTGGGGGACGCAACGACATGAATGAATGTGTGTGTGTAGGTAGAATCGTAGTAGTATAACGCCCGTGTGTCTTTTTCTCATAGAAAATCTTTTTTCCCCGGGGGATTCGAACCGAGGGACCTGTAGCATCGTAGACGAACACTTTACCGTCGCAGCTACAACCGCTGATTGATAAGATTGCTTACGTATTAGAACTTATACCGTATTCCCACCGAGCAAAATTTTAAACTCAAATTATTCAAAAAGAAGACTCATTTGACAAACCCCATTAGGGATTTGTAACACTATAGGTGCGGATTATAACTTTCACCCGGTGTCATTTTAGGCTAGGTTGGAAAACAGTCTTTAGACTGAACCTTTGCATTTGTCTTTTCTTCTTTCTTTTCTCTTGCTTGGTTGTATGTACACGTGTTTGTGTAATAAAGACGTTTAATAATTATAATAATAATAATAATAATAATAATAATTTCACACATTAAAATATATAGCATCTACTCTATCTAAAAATATTAAATTGATCTTCAATTCTCTTCTATAATTTCATGTACAAACAAGATTCACGATAACACTTTTTTCATATCTTCGATAGCCAACGAGAAATTCTAGCGTATTCAGTTAAATAAAACATGCTGTAGAATCCACTCAACGCCATATACATATTTCGACAAATTTTCTGAAAGTCATAATTGCTTCAGAATATTGCTGTAATGTTTCCACAATATTTTCACTACAGTATTGCACGGCAATATGTGCGCAATTGTGTTTGGGTGTTACCACTGGAACATTGCACGACGATGTGCGCGCAATATTGCAGGAATATTGTAAGATCGTTGCCACTGGAACATTGCAGGTCGATACGCGCGCTACATTGCAGACGCGTTGCCACTGCAATATTACAGGAATATTGTACGGCAATGTGGGTGTAATTGCGGTGTGGCGTTGCCACTGGAACATTGTACGTTGATGTGTGCGCAATATTGCAGAAATATTGTAGAATCATTGCCGCTGGAACATTACACGTCGATGTGCGCGCAATATTACAGAATATTGTAGGATCGTTGCCATTGGAACAATGCGGTGGCGCAATATTTCTGCAGTATTGCAAGAACCGCTTGCAGCAGTATTGCAAGAACCGCTTGCAGCAATATTGCAGCAACATTCCTGCAATACTGCTGCAACGAAGTGTGCTGTATGGATATAGACGTATAGATATCAAATTAAACAAATTTTAAAAGCGTTAGGCTTATTTACCTCGGTGAGTCATGAACTGGTTGGAAGTGGGGGTTAATTGGTTACTGCTAAATGGAATATTTAAAAGTATACATTACCTCTTAAAATAATTTGTAACACTTTATGTATACGTATACAATATTATATATTATTTTTCTTATTACAGATTTTATCTTCTGAAGACGAATCCTTTTCGACGACTTTTTACATCGACCAGTTGCTGTGCCTGTTTCTTCAGCACATTTCTGGTTGGCACGTCTTCCTCGTCTTCGGACGGTATCGTCGCTGGTGTCGCTGACGATGGAAATCGTGAAAAAAGCTGCCCTCCATTCGCGAGTACCGCTTTTCCTTCAGCTGAGGTAGTCGTAATCGACACTGTCTCCAGCTAAATATTTGAACAATGTGGGTATCGGAGGATGTCCCTAAATGAGTAAGGGTCTTTTCACGCGAACCACTTCTGTGGCCCTCGAATTTCACAATTAGATATATTTACATAACAGACATAAATAGAATTTAAAAAAAGATAAAACGAGATGCAAAATGTGTGGGTACATTTACAATTTACATACCAGTCGTGAGAAAGAAATCTGTGTCTTGTGAAAAGGCCTTAAGATACTTCCGTGGAAACTATAGTTAGGAATTATATTTGGCAATTTTCATGTAGAAGTTGAAATAAGCGGAGCGAATGTTCATTATTTTTGATAAACTTTTTTACAGTCAATTTGTACTTCGTAAATAGAACGATATGTATCTATTTGGTTTAATGTTACTGGTAAACTGTATGCAAGATCGTGTTTTTATAGAATAGAGGCGAGAATTGAGATAAAAGTTTCTTTCACCTTTCGAGGATTAATAAATTTAATTGCGTTGGTAACTGTAGATTGTTTAAGAATCATTGGGCATGGGCTTAACAAATTCATTGTTCTGATATCAGATTCTAAATGAAAAAGGGACAAGGAAAAGCTCTGTTAGGTTCTCCCCTAGTTTCTTATCGCTGAGTAACTACTTTGTGCAACACCTGTCTAGATTCATTCAGTAATCTTCGAAATACTTCCTTAAAAAGTTATGTAGTACTATAATTTGCAATTTACCTTGTCGACTATTATTTCGTTCAGGACTTCAAGGTACTTATCCGGGCCGCCTAAGGATTCAATCACAGTCTTAATCTTCTCGTTCATTAATTCCACGAGATGCAAAGGATTCTGAATTTCATTTGGATCCTCAGGCAAATGATCAAGTATATCCTGAAAACCATTAAATCATCATGATTTACTTACACTCTCGACCTGTTACATCTCAGCACAATTTATTATTACAAATAATAAGATATATTTTCGACGTACCAAGTCGTCGTTGCCTAATTTTGAAAAAATTGGAGTAAAATCAAAAAACTTTATTTTGATGCATTTAGATATTTCTTAAAATTTCACCCCTTACCAATCTACATTATCAGAAACCCCCAGTGTACGCGCAGTTACACATTACAATTTGAAGAAACCGGCAAGAAGAATTTAAATCTCGAGAAAGGAGAGTCTTTTAACGTTCAAATTTGTGTTCGTACGTTACAAAAGCGGTGGAATTCTTTAGCATCCCGACTGTTTGTCCGCACCTAGCAGAGAAGTGAAAGAGGAAATAGAAGATCGGGGAAGCGAGTTAACGAGTTAGGGTTGCGCGTACGGATTCTAGGGATCGATTGGATCGATAATTGATATTCTCCAGGGGACGACGTGCTGCCGATGTGTTTGCTTTCGATCAGGTAGGGAGGTGTTAATGCTTAGGACAGCGGCTGGGCAAAGTGAGAATTACACTGAGAGATCGTCGAAGGATATTCATTGGTGGATGAAGAACGAATAGGAAGCAAGTCGGGGGAGGGTGTTAAATCTCCAAAGACAATATAGCCGGCGCGGAAACTCGAGGCGGTTCCATTACTCTAAGCGCCATCGAACGCGCCTTCACTAATTTAATTAGGAATTTACACGGTATTTCCATCGGCCATTTTAACACGGTACAAGCTCCTCCTATGGGGATTCAATTCCATGGACGTTTCGCCTTGGGAAGTGTTAATTCATCGCGATATCTCCTCGGTTCATTGAACGGGGCGCATGTTAATTAAAAACTCTTCGTTACAACAGTTGTCAGCCATGTTTGCACTTATCCCCTTTCACGCCAGATCCTCGAATCCACGCAATGGAGGATTCGAAGTTCTCCCCTTGGTGAACCTACTCACCTGGAATTTCTTGCACAAATTCCACAATGTCTGAGTTACATCTCGCAGGAGATCCTCGACCCTCCGTCGCCTCTGTTCTGCGTTTAATTGACGGGAACGTTGTTCCTCGATGCCACTGTTCAGCTGTTCCACTTCTTCCGCGTTTCTAAAGCAGATTGTACATGGGGAGGTGCGTGGAATGCTCGATATCCTTAGCGAGTCGCAGGATCGAGTACTCACTGTTCCGCGTTCTTCGTCTCGGAGAACTTTCTGGCCTCCATCTCGGCGACGAACTCCTGCCTCTGCTTTTCTAAGGCCATTTTCTCCTGCTCCGTGGCCACCCGCATTTTCTGCAGATTATCCTTGGTCGCCCGCTGACCCAGAAACCGGTTCAGGACGTCCTCGGACCTGGACACACCGGTAGCGCCGCGGAGCTTGGCGAACGCCTCTTCCAGGCGTGTCACCTCGTCCTTGGTAATGTCCTCCGCGGCCTGCACGCGGCTTTTCCCACGTGTGTCGAAATCCTCGCGCGGTCGCGAGTGGAATATCATCTTTTCCAATCGCTCGAGTTCCGTTTTGCGCTCTAGCACGCGCTGCCTGGCTTCGGAACAGTATTCTCTTTAGCCCTGCTAGGTCGCGAAAGGACACATTCTACTAGGGGTGTGTCGAGTATGTAGATTACTACAAGCTGTTTGCTTCAACACTGTTGAGCAGAACAATGGAAATGGGCCGGCGGGATCTTTCTTGCTGCGGGTGCAATTCACGAAGGGAGGTTTCTCATTTGCTTCGAGGGTGGAATGTTGGAATGTTGTCGAAGGTGTGACTGTCGCGTTATTTTTAGTAAATTCCCGGGGAAAAAGATTGAGGGTATTAGCAAATGTTCAAGAAACGAGTTAACCCTCCAAATACTGTGCCGGAGTCACTTGTGACTCACGCCGCCGAGTCACCAATGACTCCGGCACAGTCAGTAGTGCGAGGGTTAATAAGTACTTTTAAGTGAAAGATAGTATTGGCATCAACATTTTCCGTAAAAGATACTTGTACTCGTGATTTTTTAATTATACAATATACAAATAAATATTAGAAAACTAAGCGAATAAAAATGGCCCCGATTAAGTACTCCATTTCTTTCCACTGTGACGCCCTAATAAAGTTGGGTCATCCTAACTAATATCGCCTAGCAATTTAGTTAAATCGCTGTCAATTGAATAATAAATAATATTTTTTCATGCAATTCGTTATAAAGAGAAATTATTCATCTTTCATGTAGCATAAGTTAGATTCGTTGAAACTTACAAAGTTTTAATTAGGAATTAAAAAATGTAAGACATGCGAAAATCCAGTATTGAAAAAAGTGTAGGGGAGACCGGGGCTAAGGTCTCGTGGTTTTATCAATTGTAGTTGCTTGGCCCATGCAGGGTAATTTTTATAAATAAACCATTAGTAGGGTAACTCGGGGTAATATGCCACCGTAGGTAATATGCCACTTCTCAATAATTTTTTAAACAATGAACAGATTGCGTTATATTTGCACTAGTTCCATCCAATTTAGTGTACCTGCTAAGACGACAACAGATTTTGGCTTTTGATTTCTTTTATTTTCAGTAAATCCTGGTAAGTTATAAAAGTATCGGCTTGATGTAATTTCACACTCTGACTAGAATGCAGATTATTCATTTGTGTGAACGGTTCTACATAAAATCAATAGATTATGATACAGTATACTAACAAACGAATTTAATAACCTCTCAAACATCCGTTAAAACTATGTATTTTGTGGAGAGATTTTCTATCTTTCGTTTTATGGCTGTTTGGAGTAATATGCCACATGTTTGTCGGTATAATATGCCACAAACTCTTATCTTTATAATTCTTTTTATTTAAAGCCATCGAGTTGCTTTTTGGATCAGAACCATGCCTAAGAAGTATGTACGAACTTCAAACCGTGCAGCTTGGTCAGAAAAAAGTTTAAAGGAAGCCATTCGAAGGTAAAGGAGACGTAGAGATTGGAGGCTGTTTAGTTTGTAAGAAGTAGCTATTTTTTCAAATAAATTTTACGTTTCATTGAGTTAAAATGTTTGTTTTTATTTATTAATAGCTTAAATAGTTTAAAATATTGTTGATTCTCCAAAATTTGAGTGATTAGTTCGCACTTCATAGATTGTGGCATATTCACCCACCACCTGGGTAATATGCCACTTTCGAGGACTTTTGTATTTGTACGTTTCTGATTGAACTATAAAAGTTACATATCTCTACTTATTAGTCAATACACAGAATTAGTTACACTTTCGTATGGTTTTATCTTTATTCCTGTATCTACTTATACTTGCGAGATATCGCGTTTCAAAGTTAACTGTGGCATATTACCCCGAGTTACCCTATTTTGTTGATTTGCTGCATACCAAAAGTTTACAAATTTCATTAGGTATACAGGCTTAATTTTGAAAATCGTTTTAATTGAGTTTAGGTTGTAGTTTTTCTTGTATTTAGAGTAGTGAGACGAATAAGTCAACAAACCGGGGTTAGTTGACAAATATGATGGGGTTAGTTGACTTGACATTTACTTTTCAGTTTTAACTCTTTGTCTGCGAAATGCGTATATATACGCAGTCACAACACATCAATATATGTGAAAAGCGTATATTTACGCTGCCAATTCCATCAATATAGTATACAAAACGCGTACATATGTATACTACGCCCAATAAATTTTTTCTATTTTTTTTTCACTCCTTCACAGTGTTATTTTTATTATTAATTATCATCGTGTTAGATACTGTAATTATTTTGTACTTGTTTGTTATGGTCTATTTGGAAGGCCTGAGAGTTTGAAGGGAGGATAGGGTGTAAAACTGGTAGGGGTGAGTTTGGAAGGATTTTATGATGGGGGAAGTGGACTTGAGCAGCTAAAATCTTTGCCTCGACTGTATCTTGAGGCTAAAAAATGTAATTTTTGGTGGTATTCCTATGTTTAGATAAGAAGGGGAAGGTGGGGCAAGACGAGGGGGTGGGCATGACGGGGTGCCCTCCGTATATCTCGTGATACAAACGCAGTAATCAAAATTTAGCATACGCGTTAGACGCGTCGCTATCGCCACCGACAGTGAGCAGCGTATCAGCGAAATGTGTGGACGCGTGACGAAGTTAGATTAGAATTTATAAAATATTAGGACTTCCTTACTTTTTCCTTATTTTTAGCACCCGTGACAGTGATATAATAATATAGAAGATCTCCGGTACATGTATGTGTTTCTGAGGCAGAATTTAGCTAGTTATAAACTACGTATGTTCTTTTATACTTTTATAAATAATGTTTTGGGCAATGTTCATATGATTGTAGTGAGACGAGAAGGGGCATGATGGGATAACTCTCATTTTCATTACCCCATCATGCCTTCACCAACCTAGAAATAAAAATCAGAGGTTCTCATTGTTCCAGGATGGTTAAAAACTACGGAAGATGGACTGAGGAAAATGATACTTCTTTTCTATTAATTAATCCAAAAGAACTGATTTCCTTGTGGAAAAGTAGATACGCTGCCAAATATGTGGCAAATGGGCTCATTTCTATTGTGTTGATGTAGGACATGAGGACGACGAAGCCATACATGTGTGCATCCTCTGTCAACCCAATAAATAATTACTTTATATGTATATACTTTATTTATATTGTTTTATAATTAGTAAACGACTTTTTCTGCAATTTTTTATTTATCCTATTATTAAACCTGTCAAACTTAGGTTGGTTCAAGTTAAAGTGAAAGACTTATTACCAAAGAATGGTTCAGACACAAAATTGATTAGTTGATTATGAAAATCTGTGTTTTATTCATCATGAAACCTTAACTACCCCGTCTTGCCCCACCTTCCCCTAACCCCGTCCGACATTGTTAACATGTTAAGGGCCGTACGTACAAAACCTCCACACACTGGATAAAATAAAATACTGTAAATTATAGTCAATGTATCACGTTTCCACTAAACATTCACGAAAAAACATCAAGCTGTACTCAGTGGACAAAATTCATAAATTGTCGAAACAAAAATATTTACGGCTGAAACAAAAAAAAAAGATTTGTTATGTGTACGACTGTCGCTATGGCAGGGACTAAGATTAATTAGATTGACAAAGAATTAACAAAATGGCGGACGTCCAAAGTTGAACTATCATATTTAACAACATTTTTTAATCATTCTGCGACGCGAAAGAAGAGAAAAACAACGAAAATGTGTGATTCTAGTTCGGGCCATACTCATACTGATTACAAACCTCCCTGATACCACCGCCCCAGATACATGGTTCCTCTAGAATCGACCACGCAGTCCAGGCGTCTTTCTTTTCACAGCGCACATTACACCCCCTTATTTTGAGGCAAGCAAGCATTAAAATAATGTGAATTTTTAAACATTCTTTTTGTAACAAACAAAAGTTTCAACCAGCGGTACTTTATCAGGGCATCACAATGGAAACATCCCTTAAAAAAGATCAAGGGAACCTCGTGTCCTCTCTTACAATTCATCAATAATACTCCAAATTTCAAAATCCCGAAGTGGATCATAACCTTCGAGAAAGATGTATCCACCTCGTTTTTAATAATTTCGCGGAAAATAGCTCGTCCCGTAATCTTCCTCAGTTAGTACACCTAATTATTCGAAATTCAGACCTGTATTCCTCGAGCACAGCGTTCCGCTCCTTGCTGCAGTTCGTTACTTCAATTTCTTCTTTTATCAACGTCCCCTGCGTGTTATCTTTCAACTTGATCGCCTCTTCCCTCACCGCCTGCACGCAAGAACACATTCAGATGGATTTTTTATTCCTACGAACTCATCGAAATGCAAGATCGACGATCAACTTTCGTCCCTTGCCTGTAGACGTTTAATTTCGCTCTCCTCCTCCCTGATCTCATCCTCGAGGCTCTTCAAGGAAGACGCGTAAAGCACCGACTTCTCCTTCAATTCAGCACGCGCGGATCGATACTTCATCCGCGTTATGTTCGCCTTAATCTGCATCATCCTAACGTGCTCCAGACGCACCTCCAGCTGGACGATCTTCTGCGAAATCACGATTACAGTTGAGGCACTCGCAACGATATTTCCCTCATTGTTTCCACTCACGTTGCGCAACGGGTGCTCCGTCTTTCTCTTGAACATCTTCTGCATCTTGTTGTTCACTAATTGGTCATACTCCTCCGACAGGGAGCTTAATTTCTGCCGCCTCTGAGGAACATTTACTCCGGAATACGGTTGCGCGCGAGATATTCTTTGATAGATGGTTATCTCGATTTCTTACCTTCTCGCGCTGATACTTAATTAGATCGTGCCTCTTTCTCAAGCGCACATTGTCCTCCTGCACTCTATCAATTGTCTCTCCTAAATTACGTTTTCTCCCACAAGCCGAGGACTCGCGACTCGCGTGAATCCCCTTCTCCGTCCCTCCCTCGTCCTGAAACGTATCGCGAAGGAAATTCAGTTCCCCTTCGAGGAGCAGATCTGTCGAGCCTCCCTCTCGCGCCTCAATTACGTGTTTCGTTCTCGCGTACTCCGCGTACAGCTGCTTAACAGTCCGCTTGAGCGTCGCGATTCTCTCCGCGTACTCGTGCTTCTTCGCCTCGTATTCCTCGAAATTCGCCTTCCTTTGTCCCTCTGCAAATAACGGGTACGCGTTTCGTTATTAACACGTCTAACCCCGTGCACGGGCCACGATAGCATCTATCCCTCGTCCGAGACCACTCGCGAATGAACGTGCCTATTCTCTACGCGGGCTTTACGTAGGCGAGGAATGTCGTTTCCCATCGAGATGCAACTCTATTTGTCAATATCCCGCGAATAAGAATCTCGCCGCAACGAGCTCAAACTGCGAGTCATGTACGTTTGCGGCACGTTGGTCGCACGCGGGAAAACTTCGTGAAAAGATGTAGGAAGGAATGGGAAGAGCAGGTGTCGCTAGCCCGAGGCAAATTGGTGCACAATAATGCTCTGTCCCCGTGATTATGTCCCGCTACGTTCTCTTTCGCAAAGTGAATTCCGAAGTCAATCGGCTTTTAATCGCCTCCGCATCTTCATAACCGTACGTACAAGCGACGGCGCGATAATTAACCGGTGGGACAGGATAAAAACGTTTCTGTAATAATAGTTGGAGTGTGGAACAGACGCTAGTCGTGACTGCGCTCGTTGCTGCGATCGATCCAGCGATGATCAACGTATTTTGCATGTACGCTGGAGGAAAAAGGCGAAATTGCCTGGATCACTTAAATAGACGTCACGATCTTCCTTAAAAGTGGCTAGTTCGTTTAAGGGAATCCGTTAATATTAGGTTGCTGGCTGGGTTTTTAGGCGATTTCGAGAAAGAGCACGAAAAATGGTAATCGCGGTGTCTCTTGAGGGACGAGATAGAATGACGTAGGTGACCTTTTGTTAGGAGGTTTTCTGACCATGCATCGACTTTACGGTATTATAAAATATGGCCAGATATAGGTATCCTGAATCGGTAACCTGTTTGAATTCTTCAGTTAATTATTTATTAAGGGGTCATATACGTTTCTCAGCGCAAAATTGTGGTCAATGTTTGCGAGTGATTCAGGGATGAACTATTAATCCGATTGGTTTAATTCTTTTTATGTTTTATAGGTATATGTTGATATACCTATGGTTATATACCTCAAGTATGAGAATTGGAGAAATTTTAAAAATTTTTAAAGCTTTTTCAATGAAATTGACCCATTTTTTATTAACAAGCAAAATTGGACGACTTTTATAGTGAAAATCACGACCATTTTTTTCAAAGTGTTAGGTACCATTGCTACATTTTTTTTTAAATATGGCGACGTCACCGGCTAACTATGATCCCAAAGATTGTTAAAAATTCGGTGATTTTTGTTTCGGACCACTCGTACGGGCTGAATCATGCCCACCGTTTTGGGCGGCGCCAGAAAACATGTTGTACGCCACTGCCCGCAACGCCACATTTTGAAAAATTTTGCAATTCTCATACCTGTTTTATAATCTATAAACGTATACCTATTAAACACAAAAAGAATCAAACCAATTGGATTAATAGTTTATCCCTGAATTACTCCCAAACATTTACGACGTTTTAGCGCTGAGAAACGTATATGACCCCTTCAGGGGTATAGGGCTATTGAACGAATAAAATTGATGGTTTCTTGTCGGTTAGATTGTTTGAATACCAAATAATCACTATACTGGCACTTTTCAGAGTTTTTTATGTACACTTTTACAAATAATGTGAAATATAAAAATTATCAGAATGTTGGAAATTATTTAAGTTATATGGTGCGAAAGGTGAACCAATCATCTAAAACTTAAGCACAGATATAATTTCCTATGTCATTGTAACAGACGAAACCGACGCGGCGGTAGACATTGCGCGCGAAACAAAAGCATCGCTAAGGTTTGCAATATTCCAAATTACCTTCACCTTCGGTATTCCGAATTAGCAACATGGCATTGAAACCTAAAATTTCATGTCACACTTTGTACTCTCGAAAATATCGCAGAACTGGCACTGAACCATAGAAGGGTCATGCAAACGAGTAGATTAAGTGTTTAACTCTAAAGTTTTGACCTATTTTAACCATGATTGGCACGATTGTATACGCGCTGAAAAAGTTATGCAGATTGTCGTTTCCTTCCTATGCAGATTAAGTCGAAAATGTAAAAATAGCGGTTCATCCACAAATATCATTAGTGAATAGGTCATTAGCCCCTATAATCTACCGTGTTACAAATTAAAAAGCGTTAGTAGTTTATTAGATACTTCGGTATTCCAAATTACCAACAGTATTCCAAATATGCTGCACTTCCTCTATATTTTTCAATTAGTATTCTCTTTTTAATGTTAAATCAAAGCTTTTTCTAATTTACTCGCAGTTAATAAAGATGGAGCTGCAAGGGCCTCATTTTTACCCTAATTACTTAAGAGTGATTAACTATATAAAACGTCCCTCTGTCTCCATGTGTATCGTTGAGAAGATGTGAAAGAATTTCACGATAGAAATTACTATATTACCAGATACAGTTGGCAAAGTATGTTTTGTTTAAAATAGAAAATGTAATATGTACGATGGTATTAGAGGAAAAGCTATTTATACATAATCAAATCGCAGCAGGCATCATTGCCAACCAGGAAATATTGTTCCAGGGCGATGCTCAGAATCGTAAATTGAAACGGCGCTTTCATAACGAAGCAGAATGGGAATGCTTACTGGACTATCTATTTTGTAATTAACGTTTTGATAGCAGCGCATCGATAAGCCAGTGGAAATATCCTTTTTCTTTTCTGGGGGACCACTTATGTGACACGAACATTTCTTTCTGGGCTCTAGTCTTTCCGGTTAAACGTGTTCTTATGTATGTTCGCGTGTAATCAGGAACTTGCTTGGGAAATAAATGTCAGCGAATCTCCTTCTTTTCTCCCAGGCTACGCCTCTCGTGCAGGAATGCGGCAAATATATGAATATTAAACTATGATTAAGTAAACTGATTGCAGGTTTATTAGCTCTCGCGGTATCGCTTATTCGACTGGTTTACCTGATAACTGGATCTTCTTCTTGATCTCGGCGATTTTCTTATTCAGATCGTTTAGTTTGTTCTCTATACTCGGGGTCAAAGGATCGGCCATGATCTCACAGTAGTACTGAAACATCCACGTGGTCCTTATCGACTTAATAACGCCTTGCGTTGTCCTAGTGACGATACTACACAGGTACAACTATTAGAGTCATGCGCAGATGTATAGTTGCATTTGTATTTTAGATACCTCGTATTAAGAATAATAGTTCTACGATCACTTACACGTAGGGAAATAATCCCGGTTATTATTTACTATCCCGGGGTTGCGAGATGTTTTAAAGTCTGTCTCGTCAGACTAATCCTGGGATTGGGTAATAGAAAATTTCGGTAGGGGCAGTTCCCTTAAGGGGTTATGCCCACCTGCAAGGTCTGAAAACGCAAGTATTTTCGCGATTTTTTGAGGGAAAAACTTGAAGACTTTTTTAAACAAACTTTTATGTATTCGAAAGTGTACATCTTATACTACTTGTTGTAATTATTCAAATGAAAAATATAAATAAATAAAAGACATATCAGGGATCTTCCGACAGCGATTTTTTTTTGCGGTGACCACTGTAACTGTGAACTGATTCATCTGAAATGATAAATTCGAAGGAATTTAGTTAGTATATTAAATTATCTTGTCCTTAATCGTTCATTATCCCGAAAAATTAATTTGCTACAAAATGGCGGCTGTTCAAATTAAAATATCGATTTTCGCCGCAAAAATCGCTCATTTTTCATCTGTAAAATAAAAACCACGCAACGGAAATGAAAAAGCCACGAGTAAGGACAAGATAATTTAATATACTAACTAAATTCCTTCGAATTTTTCATTTCAGATGAATCAGGTCAAAGTTAGCCTTGTTTCACACATCACGGCACGGCACGGCAAAACATGTGACGATCTTATAGAAATTTGGCGTCATTGCGGTCAATTGCCGTGCCGTCACGTGTGAAACAAGGCTTAGAGTGGTCACGGCAAAAAAAATCGCTGCCGGAAGATCACTGATATTTCTTTTATTTATTTATATTTTTCATTGGAATAATTACTACAAGTAGAATAAGATATACACTTTCGAATACATAAGAGATTGTTTAAAAAAGTCTTGAAGTTTTTCCCTCAAAAAATCGCGAAAATACTTGCGTTTTTAGACCTTGCAGGTGGGCATAACCCCTTAACGCCGGATGGCACCTAATACCGGACATTAGCTATATCTGTGATATTTAAAGTGTTAAACGCGACTGGACCATGTCGATACATGATCCTTGTGTGTTTTATCCCCTCTACGCTTTACGCGAAAGAACAGCTCAATAGCGTTTGAAATAGGTGATATAGATAAAGTCCGGTAATAGATGCCGTCCGGCGTTAAGGGAACTCCCCCTAATTATAATGATTTATTATGTGTTAAAATTCTAAATCTTTATTTGAAGTAGGGTAGGGTGGGGCTAAAAGTCTGGCGAGTAAAAAGTCCCGAATTCAGGATCTCCATTCCTAAACAATGGATTGAGTTTCGCAGTACCTATAGGTAATGTATAAAAGGCGAGATGAAACGGAGGTGCCCACAGAGTCGCCAGTCACTTCTGGACGTTCGTGAATTACACGACGCCTTCGTTATTTTATGTATCGAAAACTAAAAGACACACGTCGTCTTTATTGTTATATACGAAGTAAATGACAGTTTAAAAGCGTATCAGCCAAGTACGTTAAGATTGTATGTTCCTTTAGTAATGTGTGCATGATATTGTTTATTGCTGAATGATAATATTTACTAACGTACATATCGCAAACAATATAGAGGTACCTCGAGCTGAAAATGTATATTTTATTATTTGTTATCATAATTAGATGACCAAAGTATAAAGAAATGATGTCAAAGTCTTTAAATACTGTTTTTGTATTAGTTGAGCGATTTTTTTAGTTTTTAGTTCAAAGTGAGCCTCTGAGTTATACTTTTATTTTTTGGTAAAGAAGTCATGCTTCCCTTTCAATATTATTTATCAATAAGAATTGGTTTAATAAATATTTCTTGACTTGGAAAGAGCTTTTTACTTATTTAGTTTAATATTACACGAAAAAGCATTTGGGATTTTCTACCCAATGCAATGGACTTTTTGCTCCGTGCGTGGGGCAACAAACATTTGTAGTATAACTCAACAGAAAATAACAATACCAATAAATAAACTTCGTGAACGTATGCTAGGCTATGCTATGCCACGTTTTAAAAAAATTATCTTCAATATATTCTTATGGAACCGTTTCCACCAAAAGCTAAGTTAAAACATAGCATCGCATAGCATAGTTTAGCTTGGATTCGCGGCTTTATGAAGATTTTTGGAAATACGAACGAAGAGACAGCAAAGCACCTAAAATACATATCCACAATATTTCAACTTTACGTGTTCAGACAAGCTGCGATTTACAACTAGCGCGATTTCGAAATAGCGGAAAAACTTAATAGTATTATTTAAATAAATCATTATTATTACTGTCCTTATTATTATCAAATAACTATGTTTATTTTTATATTTTTTCGAGTGTTCATGAAGCAATTCACATTTTTAAAGATCCCCAAATTCTCGAGTTAGTTATATCATATCCCGGGATATTTAGAATCCAACAGCCATGATGGCGGGATCCCGGGATTGTATTTCCCTACTCACACATCCAACTTCCTAATTTACCTACATCGCGAACAATTTAACTCTCAAATATCTAAATTACACTTTACTTCCTACCCGGCTGTTAGAATATTTCAATGTTATTTTATGGTCCATCATTTTCCCCAGCTAAATAACGCGTTAACAACAAGCCCCTCCATTTAGAAGTGAATTTTTCCTATTGACTCAGCGAAGGGGAATGCTGTCGTGCGGTTGGGAGCGTAATATTTTGCGCGGCAGCGCATCGCTCGCAGATGCTACGCGGTTCGATGATGGGGTTAATAGTTTCATTAATAAAAACCAACGGCCGCCGCGTATTTACAGTTTCGTGTGTGCACCGCGCGTGGCCGGGCCGGAAAAGGGGAAAGCAATTCGTAAAGCTCGGGCCGTTTGAATGGACTTAAGGAGAGGGGCACCGAATTATAATTCCGCATTTGTATTCGTTAAGGCAGCAGCCGCGCCTGGCCGCTGGCGGCGGCTCTGCCGGCGATGAATTTCGCGTTACACGCAATCAACCGCTGGAAGGTTAATTAATGATCAGACATGCCCAGCCAGTGCCCGGCCAAGACTCATACACATCGGCGTCTTTCCACTTTATAACTGACCACGTTCGCTGCGTTCCGTTTGCCGCATGAATTCTAGAGAGCCGTCACGCGCCACGGCGTCGGGTTTCAATCCCAGCCGAGGATCAGCGAATCGACTCGCATTTAGTGCTCGAATTCGGGGAACAAAGGGGAAAAAAACAGCTGACGGCCGCTTCGAGATCGGCCGGATCAGTTGATACGCTGTTACACGCGCGGATGACTTAATTAACAACTTAGCTAGCGATACAATCAAATCGCTGCGGTTGGATTGCTCGCTCACGTGAGCCACAGTCTGGTGGAAAGTACATTCGATAGAAGTACCTGTTGCTTTTGTTGTGATTGGAATCGATGATACTTTTGGTACACGAGACACAGAGGCTTCCGTGCATTCGATTTTGAAAAGTGAAACGATGAGGGTTATAGGATGTAGCTAATTGGCTATTTTGCCTTGAAAAAGTAATATTAAAGAATAGTTTGTTTATTCGACAAAATTGTATTGAAATCGTGCGTAGTTTAAAATAGATAGGGTAAGTGAGGGAGAGTTCGACCACCGGGAGAGTCCGGCCAGTGTTGATATTTTAAGACTGACGCAAAATAGGGCACTGTGTGTCATTGACACAAAAGAAATGAATGCGCTTGTTGTTAATCTTGCATTGACCATTGCCACAAATCCATATTTAAATTATAGTAAACACTTAAGACTTTACGCGAGTCTGAAAGTTTTTAGACCAAGTTACAGTGCTTGCGATATTTGAAAGACGGGTAAATTTATTTACACTATTCCGATATTGGGGGGTATATTATGGATAACACTACAGTGTCACCCCAACAATACGTATATATTCGTTTTTAATTTATTTTGACAAGGTTGTCAATCACTCCCTTGATTATGGGATAGTCCGACCACCTGTGTTTTTCTTACTGTAAACCCATCTTCAGGTTCAGGAAGCGAAAATTCCATTCTACGAGATGTGATATGTCGTTAAAAGACTGGGACGAAAATGAATGCGTGAGATGCGGAGAAAACTATTTCGATATCTCGAAAAGCGACGATTGGATTAAATGTGTACACTGAAGCCGTTGGTTTCATGATACTAGATCCTCCAAGTACAAGAATGTTTGCGTACATGGAAAATTGAAGAAGAAATAACATATCAATTAACTTCTTCGTGTATTATATTTTTTGTAAGCTACACTTTTTGTTATTTTTCAAGGTCGGTCTCACCCGTAGTGGATGGACGATCTAACCCCGGCATGCGGGTGAGACCGGCCAGTTGCAGTGCCAATGTTTTTGGTTGAAAATGAAAATAAATATTTGGAATTATCGCACACTATAATTTATATATACCCTAAATTGCTTGGATTTTGCTTTAATATGCACAAACCGACAAAAATATGAAAAACAACGACGCTACAATTTCTTTTCTAAAAAGTGGTCGGACTCTCCCGGACTTACAATATATATCAGGGAGTCTAATCGACCAGCATAATCAAATTATACAAGCAGTATAGAATTAAAAAATAAGTGTGTCGTTTTTCCCGAAAACGTAGAAGAAATATAGAATTTATAATTGCAGCAATTAGTATAAACTTTCCTACTCCCTCTACACAATCCAATACAAAATTATATTTCACCATAAAAGAATTCACAATATTCACTCGAAGCTCCCATAAAATAATAAAATACGTCTTGCATTCATACATTGATTTATAATGATTTTAAACCATTTCGCTCTAAAATCAAATTCTCTAATCCAAGGATAAATAGTATTCATATTTTATATTAAAACTTAAATACAAGCTAGTCAGGCTTTTCTTTCGCGATATACAGAGGGTGGCCAAATTATTATACTCGAAACATTTTCGTCAATTTTTGGGATCATTTTAAAATGGATTTAATACGATTAAAACGAATCTTAAATTAGAAAC
Organism: Andrena minutula; assembly: GCA_929113495.1. Classification (NCBI taxonomy): domain Eukaryota; kingdom Metazoa; phylum Arthropoda; class Insecta; order Hymenoptera; family Andrenidae; genus Andrena; species Andrena minutula. The sequence goes on along the minus strand of OV815996.1, from coordinate 38,408,902 downwards.
TAAAGGTTCTGAAACGAAATTTTCTTAACTTTCCAAAACACTCATGAAGATTTGTCTACGATCATGAGTTCGCAAGTTATAGGTGTTCAAAGTGAAAAACAACTTTTTCGCTTTGATCGCGAATAACTCGGTCAATAAAAATCATACAACGAAACCAAGGAAACAAAATTAAAGAAAGATGTTTGCTCTATAAGAGCTCTTCGTTGGATTTACCGGAAAAAAATATTTGCCCGTGCATACTAGGCGACAATTTAAGGGAGAAGAAGAAGGAGCGGAGTGGATGCGAATGGTTCTAGAAAAAAGGAGAAGAAAAGAAGAAGAAAATGAAGGAAGAAGTCAAAACGAAAGCACAATCTTGAATTAACAGTCCCAGAAACACAAACACTTACACACATAACACATGTAACCCCATTTTGAGGCCGAAAGGCGAAAAATAAACCTATTTACTACTACTAGGCAACAATTTCTGAAATTTCATTTCCTGCGCTTCATTTTGATAAAACAGTATCATAATGGGGTAAACACACCAATAAATGAACACTTAAGGCTAACGAATGAACAGTTTTATAAAATTATGTTTGCAGCGCGATTGATTTCACGTGTTGCAAAAATTGTTTGGGTATGAAGCAAGAAACTAGAAGTCTCTAATTAATTAGTTGCTTATTTTAATAACTTATTTTACTCATTTTAATAAAAAATGTCTATTCACTGGTACGTGTTCACTTACTGGCACATCTATCCTGGATGAAAAAATATGAGTCCATGATTGGGAACCTAGAAACTTCAAGCGTTAAAATGCGTTTTTTAAATATTTTTAAACTTACAAAATCTCAGACCTTTGCCTTTGAGTATAATAATCCGGACACCCCCTGTATCTAAATAGCAACAGTACCTAGCAATAAAATAATTATGAAATTCGTCGTTGGAATAGTCCCATCGCCGAGAGCGTAGCGAATTCGTGCTACGGTCCCCTTCCCCTGTAGCTGCGCTCCCATTGGCCCCCTCGGTCAGCCATCCTACGGCGGCGCAGCGATACAGCCGTTGGAGGCAGGTGCGCGCGCACTGGGGGACTACTTTCAGCGCGTTAAGCGAACAATAGGGATCCCAGAAGTGTTTCGGACGCGGTCGTGTTCGTGTACGGTTGCCGCATGCTTTTTTCTCGTTACTGTCTCGCGCGAACGTGTACACAAATTAGCTGGACGTATCCGTAGGTGGCATAGATTCCGGACGATGTTCGCGGTGAAATAGTGACGGTACTCGCGGATCTTTGCAACTGAAGTGTTCACCGAAGTGTTGGTTCTCTCTAGTGTGTGCGCCCGGGCCCCGATGAGTGTGTGTCTAGCCGATGTGTGTGGATAAAATTCACGGCACCATGTCGTTGCCACGGCGAAAATTGGATTACGCATCGATGGCGTGCCTCCTCCTGCCCGTGCTCATTGTCGCCACCATTCCCGCGGCATCCGGTGAGTCCCAAACGACGCTCGCATTTCCCAAGGCGCAATCTGTCGCCGCGCCGTTCGCTTCAGGCTCGGGGCCGAGTCGTTTCGAAGTCGTCGGTCCGCCACATGTCGCTGCTAGGCAACAGGTCACGAAACAACGCCGAGCGCCGGCGCGTTGCGCCTTCCCATGTTTAACTGACGTTCGGCGTCCCTTTTGAATATTTTCCCCATCGGACGTCTTGCCAGCCACTCGAGGCCAGCGCGCCCGAGGATTATCGAAACGATTCCCGTCCGTGCAATTGGTATTCCGTGCCGATTTCGGACACCGCCGTGCTCGCCTTCGGCTACTACCTGTCTCGAAAATATCGACCATTTCGGCCGGTCTATGTCGCTCGACGCTCCTTTCCTTTTTCTATAACGCACGTTTCTCCAACGATTTTCCCTTCCCCTAGTTTATTGCTCGGCAGACGTGTGCACACGTTTGCACGTCTGGTTCGAAGGGAAGTATCGGCATTCAGGCTCGAAATGTATGTAGTTTAAATTGGAAAAATTGCAGTTGGTGACGTTTATCGACGAAGGAGAGTTTTAACGATTTATTTTTATCGGAAATTCGATGAACGCGTGCTAGTCGCCTCGAATGCACGTGGTTATGTTACTGTCACAGCGGTGCTCAATTTCGGTATTGTCGATAAGCGCGTGGCTCGAAGTTGGCAGTCCCTGAGGGACAGGTGCCCAACCCCGCTTTCCAGGAAACGAGCCTTCCTTCCCTCGTGCGCACGTAAACATCCGAAGCAGCATTTCGCGTCCCCGTTTCTTCTCAGCTTTTGCTAAAAAATAACAGTTTAGTTGGGGGCCAGGATTCTTTTTATTCCCCTCTCTGCTCCCGTCCCATTGCGATAAGAGCGGCGCAACCAACAATCATAAATTTTAAGGGGGACATTAAATAAATTTTCTTCATTAAAATGTAAATGACGGGTGTGCCACAAGCTGAACGTAATTATACACGCTTACTGTTTAAAGGTTACTGGTACCGTATCTGCGAGTAATTTATGGGCGAAATTTCAAAATTGAGTTACGCCGCTCTTGCGGGAAATTATATTTTACTTCGGAAAACTTATTTCTTTATCAAAACGGTAATTGTAAAGTTCATAAATTTACGTACTTTTTTAAGAAAGGTGCAAAGTACATTTACGAGAATTTTGCGTTCAGGTCTGGGGCAGTTGCGGCACGGAGTGCTTCTATGACCTTTCGAACGTTCACAGTCATGGATTTTCATTTTCACTCGTCTACAACGCATAAATCTCTGTTGGCTGTGACGTAACATTGGCTCAGACCAATGAGTACTTAGGCGGGAAGAACGTGCAGTCGTTACAAAGCAGTCGGAGTCGGCTGAAGAAAGTTAGCAAAACTGAAGGGTAGTGACACACGGACAAATGCAAAACTCCGATCAGCACTTGTTCAATGTTATTGCGTAACGAGCTCCGTCTTACATTAACTTAATCCCAGGCACACAAAGGAGACTATTATAATCACTCTGCTTTCTAACGTTTCAATTTCTGCAATTCATGGCTACCTCGCCTAATAGCGCTATAAACGCAAAAGGCGGGGTCTTATATTCGTTTCTTCTCTCCAATATCATTGGAAATATTTAAACAAAAATCTTCCATAATTCATCTACAAAACTTACGATCAGTATCATAATAATAAATGGCACAGTGAATAAACAACATTTCTAATTCATATTTAATTATTGGCCTTCGTAATTAGCGCCATAATAACAAAGGTGCGTTTAAACGGGATTTTCCGAGGCATTCGAAAAAAATGTTTGAAGCGCCATGTTGGCCGTGTGATGGAATAGAATCGTTCGACACTGCAGGATATATTCTGGAATGTTCCTCGATTGAGTCGGGTTGGCAGTCGCTTCCGAGAGCGGACCCGAGGACCTCGCCTCGAGTCTGTTACTTTGCGTCGAGATACTCTGAATGCGGCATGGCGGCAGTTCTCCAGACGCTCGCCGTTCTTACGTTCTCAGGCTTTCTCTTCTCTCTCTCCATAGGAAACGATTCGCCCGAACTTAACGTGCTTTCACACAAAACTACGCGTCGTACGCGCCTCTGTACAAGCATTCGCCTTCGTTTTCGCGATCCTACGATGTCAGCTCTGCAGCTTATTAAAAAATTTCACTTTTCAACGAGCACAGGTGACTCACACGCAGGATGCTTTTCAATTAGATAAGTGTCATTTGAGTAGGTGATTTTGTAATTGATTTGCAAGCAGTATTTATCTTCGCATTTTGGTTGGTGGTTTGTAACAAGACAGGTTTTAAGGTTCTTCGTTTCTGTTTGCAGAATATATGGCACATTTTGATTGTGTAGTAAGTAAAATTAAGTCTCTTGAAGAAGATAACTTTTTATTTTATTATGTATTTGGTACTACTAATAGTATAAGTTTAGATAATAGTTTCATAAGAAAGTGTTGGATTATTACTAGCAAATGTATGTGATATTATTTGCAATACTTTCCTTCGATGAGAAGTGAGAACTGAACAGTACTCGAGTTAATGCATCTTACGAAGTTCAATGTTTTCTTTCTGTTATGAAATACAATAGAGGCTGTATCATCACATACAAACATAATCATAATAAAAGTAACCAAATACTGCCCCGTTAACGCTCAGAAGTTTGCAAATCAACTACTTTAGAGTAATACGCTATTTTCTATTCAAGTAGAATAACAAACAAAGAAATGTTTATTAGACAAGCTAAATTATTTCGGATGAATGTACCTTGCACACATTTATCGAATAAGATTGATTTAATCTATGACCTTTGTGAACTTCGCCCAGTTTACTCTCCTAAACAAAAAAGTGTGTACATCTGTATACACAACTTCGAAAGTACCCCGTTCGTCCAAGATCCCCCTCCCGGACTTTTGACCGTTGGCATAACAACCATCATCTGGGTTGGAATTCAGTCTCTCTAATACCGCCCAGTGATACCAGATCGAGGACGGGTGCCCTCGAGAATTTCCCCCACCTCGCGCACACTACGCCGGAGCAGCGCGTCCGTGAGGTGGACTCCGAAGCGCCGAGCTCACGGACGCGCTGCTCCGGCGTAGTGTGCGCGAGGTGGGGGAAATTCTCGAGGGCACCCGTCCTCGATCTGGCATCACTGATACCGCCTAGGGACTAGAGACACTCGAAACCGTGGCGGCTTAGAATCCGACGTGCGATCGACCTGCAACCGGTTCCTCGTTCCCTTTCATCGATTCAGGGGCCACACGAGCCTCCTTCCGTGCACACGTGCATACACACGGGCGCAACTTGAGAAACGCGTGCACGATCATACTAAAGTCTGTCGAGCGTCTCTCTCGCCGTTCACTTAGTGGCGAAGCCAGCCACGCTCTCCAAGAAAGGTCACAATTTGACGATACGTTCGCGCCGCGTGAACTCGACAGGTTTCGCTGGCGGAAAAATCGCCTAGCGCTTCGTCCGGAGGGAAACCGTGCGTCGCTCGCGCCTCGATAATTCACACGCAGCCGGGATTCGTTGATGCTTCTGCCGGCAGGGAAATCGATTTGCTTCCACGATCGGCTTCACCACGCGCCTCCGGGAGTATTGTACATACATACCACTCGAGTTACGCGTGATCTCGGAGCGGACGGGCCGCGATGCTTTTCTCCCGTTCCTCCCCCATCGATCCCCGTTCTCTCCGCGGCAGGACGTTGAGGGAAGAACGATAGATATCGCCGGTATCTCGCGGCATCTGGTAACTAAAAGGGCAAAAGATCTCTGCCTCTCCGCCCCGCACGCCGACCTGGCCTATACGCCACAGGGACATTTGCATTCGTCTTAACCCTCCCCGTCCCGTCGCCCCGTTTTCTCCCCTGCGCCGGCGCATAGCGTAAAACCGCATAATTAAGGACCTTCGCTACCGTACGTCCATCCGTTCCTTCCGTTCTTTCGTTTCCCTCTGCCAGTTACGTCGTCCAAGTCGCGCAACAGAGATCCCCGCCGCTCCTCAGTATCGCGCAAGGATCGAGGATTGTGCCGTCAGTCAACGGCAGGACAGCCACGGGCCCTTATAAAGCACGAAAGGATCTATCCTTGCGCTGGCAGTATGCAGATTCCGAGAAGCTCCGCCGCGAGAGCGGGCCATTTTTCGAAACGGCCGAGCGACAGGAAGATGGCTCGAGAGGTCTCGCAGAGGCAACGCCGCGCAACTTTCGCGACGTTTGGAAAAGCATCGTATTTTCTCCATAATTACTCGCGAATCTTAACAAGTTATTAGGATGTCTTCGTAAGTTATACTCGTTTAGAGAACCCTTAGGCGTTTCCTAGTAAATTTCCAATTCTTCATAGACGATAAATAGATTCCCTTTTGCGTAGTTTTATCCACTTCACCACGATTTTCGCGACGTGCGCAGAATTGCACAGTCCCCTCGCGTGTTCCCACAAGCATCAAGCGCCCGTTCCCTCAGTTGCGTTTTAATTCGCTATCAACCGCGGCCGATCTTCAGTTGCCGGCGAGAAAACACGCGAAACAGTTTCAGGCTGGTTGAAAAAAGTGAGACCAAAGGGACGCGGCTGTTTTCGCGGCGAGAAGACCACCGCGAAGCGATTTTCTCCCGGCGGCACGTGGGGACGGTTTCGGTTAGGTCTAAAAGGATTATTTCCTGCGGCACAGGCACGAACAAAGATCGTTGTTGTGCGTCTGACGACACGGACGTGTTTCCCAAGAGCAGCGACGACGAGGATACGCGAGAGGCTCGTTCTACCTTAGGTCAATGCGATCGTATCTATTAATCATTCGATTCTTTCCTCTCCGTCTCTCTGCTCCTCCGCGGGCGTAAGAGCGTGTACAGAGTCACTCTTTTCCCTGATAAATGGCAATGAGCGACGGTATAGCGAATGCTTTACACGAGGCTAATCGCCGACTAACTAATAACTTTTCCCCCGGCGAAACGGTCATGGGAACCTGGGTGTTGCGAGTTGGCAGAGATTCCCTGTTTTCGGGAATCCGTCTGGCTCTTGACGAGTTCCAAGCTGCCTGAATGATCCTCCAAGATCCGTCGACGTGGCGCGTTTGAGAAATATCCATTTAACACATTCGCCAGTGTAACACTTGCTGGCCATAATTGGTAGTTGCTCCCGCACTTGTGAAACATATTTTCGTGCAGAAAATTTCCAATGTCGAGCCCACTCGTCTCCCCAGTTAGCAGCTCGAGGAACGACTGCGCGGACAGAAGGACGGTAAATCTTACGACTCTCTTGTCGCGAATGGACAGTGAAATGAAATACGCTTGGCAGTAAATGCGTTAAGCAATCCCATATCGAACACTGCAACTCGTCCAGATTCAATCGGTCCGCAGAGTAACACTCGAATATTCGTATATGATGGCTCAGGCGCCACGGAGTTCAGTTGCGATCGAAATTATCAGTTCCCCCGTTCCTTCTGTTCGAGTTCGGTTAAAAGTTGCCAGGCGTCCGCAGCATTTCCAGGTATTTTATTTGGTTAGGAGCTGGCATTTACGAACCGTCTGGCGTCGTCGCTGTTGGTTAATAACGCGATGAAATATATCTGCATATCCAGTTTGTTTCAGTCGCCTGGGCCTCCGGGCAGATGGACTTTTATAGCTGCGCTGGGTTTTTTATAATGTCTTATTAACGCTGGCTAAATATCTCATTCATGACTCTCGGTGGTAAAGCTTTACTGCGCTTGCTGTGACGTTATGCCTGACGAAACGATTCCTCCTGTTCCGGACGCACTTTCACGGGGTTACCAGTCATTCATTATGCAGCCGGTGTGTTGTTGTTTCGATTGGATCGATCCCCTTGAAGGTTTGGTGAATCGATCGTAACACGGTCCGCGGGATTCGTAATTGCGCGTCAGCGTTTTTCCGCGTAGCCACAATTGGACGCCGTTGGCGTTAACAGGCTCGCAGATAAGTGGAAGTATCTCGCAATTAGCGTCGTGGAACGATGCCTTGATTAATTTTTCACGCGGTCAGCGGTGCTTGTGTTTGAAAGCAAGAACCCCTTCGTAGACACGCTTGTTGGTTCGTATTACATGCTCGCACGACGGAACAATCGAAAGCCACGCTTACGCGGCTAACGTTCCATTAAAACAACTGTTTCATTTTCTCGTTGGCATATCGCCCGGATTCGCAGTTTTGAATGCTGCTCTTTTGAGATTTAAGTTATTTGTATAAGTCTAGTAGATAGTGGAGTTAGGTAAAAAATAGCAAAGCAGGGCGAAGAGTGACCCAATTTCACACGGTTAGTAAGGTAAAAGACCCAATACGTGGACACGTCCCAGTAGCTGGACACTGGTGCAAAATACTGATTAGTACATTTAATATCCGCTTTATCCAAAAAAGAACTATTTTATTAAATTATTCAAATATTTAGTAAAATATATACATGAATATATTTTACTAAATATTTGAATAATTTAATAAAATAGTTCTTTTTATATATTTAGTAAAATAAATATTTTTTTTAAATATTTAGTAAAATATATACATGAATATATTTTACTAAATATTTGAATAATTTAATAAAATAGTTCTTTTGCACCAGTGTCCAGCTACTGGGACGTGTCCACGTATTGGGTCTTTTACCTTATCTGCATCTCTCGTGTAAACCATATTCACGGAGCACTGTAGAAGAATTGAGGGGCTCGGTGTAAAAAAATCAATTTTTGGAACAAAAGGAACGCAAGCCACTCGGCTCTTTGGGAACACGTTAGCTAATAAAATTAATTTTTCAGCTGAAGTTTGACAATTGTTGTAATTTACCGTCGATTTCAAGTGTCGTTTAAAATAATTACAATTTCATACCGGATTTTTTATAAAAACAATTGAGGGCCCAGTGGAAAACAGGCACAAGCTACATATGCATTTTGAGTTTTTTTATATCATTATTTCCTGCAATGTAGTGTAATTCTACTACCTCCTAATATAATAGCATGTACGTTTCTCCAAGCAAAATCATATTGAATTTTCTCCGCGCTGTGAAAAAATAAATGTGTAGTGGAAGATGGACCCATGCCACACAGATATTACATTGTTTTCAAAATGGATATATCCGATAGAGAGTTATATTTATACTATTATTTCTTAGTTATATACTAAATACACAACACACATTTAGCAATATCATTTTCCAATTTGTTAAAAAATATTCAAATTATAGGAACTAATAACCAATGATTTTTTCGAAGTAAAATATACTAAAAGCTGACCTAATAAAAATTTGATAATAGTGTCATTCATAATATCGTACCGCATTTCTTATGAAAATAATTTTTCCTTTAACTCACTTACCTCTAAAATCAGAAAACCATAGCATGTATGTATCTGTTTTCTACTTGGGCACTCAATTCTCCAAACGGATACCAACAGTTTGAAATTGGCCCATGATCCATCATACATTACCAACACTCGACGCCGCATTTTTCAACCGGCTGTGCAAAACACATTATTCTCATAATCTCGCGAAACTTAGCGCTCCTATCACGATCCCATAGATTAATTACCGCGTGAACGAAGCTGATCGATGCCTGAATCGAGGTGTTCTTCGGCCGCCGAAACAACCGGAGCCGTGACTCGTTTCCACGTTTCGCGTTATTATGACGCGGGAAATTTTCCGGAAGTTACGCGAAGCCCTTGGTGGAGTGTTTGCTGTCACTCTTCCTCTCGACTTGGCGCGTGTAACAAGGAAGAATCGGCGGCGCAGCCAGGCTTTCGCAATTTGTAAGTGAGAAACGCCGCTGTTACAGAGTCCCATCGCGCTGGCGCTGTGCGAACCGCGGCTGAACTTCTTCGTGGGTGCGCGGCGTCTGTGTGCACATGCATAAAATCGGCCGATCCGTGTCGGCGTGCACATGCAACGGCCGCGAATTCGTTTGCGTGCGCGGCTGTCGAGCGCTGCCGGCGAGTTATCAACCACCTTCGCTCCCACAAACTGGTCGCCCCGGTGATCTTTGCGAATGATAACGCATCGCCTGGCGCGTTGTCCCGCGCTTTCACGTTGATTGGCTGTGACTTCGCTCTAATTGGACCCGCGAGAACCCAGCCAGAGATAATCCAGTTGGTCGTGGCTGCTCCAAATTCACCGAATCGCTTGCTGCATTATTACGTTCGTACGAATTCGGAATGAGTCTCGGTTGGTTATTGAATATGTACTACTGACGCGTACCGCTGTTGGTACACTTGGTGCAATTTGTTTGTGCATCGAAGCAGGTGCTTTTGAATCGTTCCAGGGGAATTATGATTTTGCAGTGGCGTGGTTGGAGGAGAGGTTGAAATATACTACTGCAAGTATTTATTGCATCACTGTGAAATTTACGTAGGTAGCATGCACTATTTTCATAGCAATTTAATTGCTATTCGAATAATAATTGCAACTCTACAAATTTAACTTATTTTGGTAAAGACAGTGAGCTACACATTTTTGCAAAAATATTTTGTAGGCATTAATAATAAGACAGGTGCAAGTGATATAGTGTTTAATATTCAAGTGATGCAATAAATATTTCCAATACTATAGATACTTATATATGCATTTTGAAATAATTGGGCGATCTATTTAACAGGCTTGACTTGGGCGAATTATCCAGTAATTTGAAGCATTTAATTTGAGCCAGTTTTTTAGAAATATGATCTAATTATTTTAAATAGTACATTCTTAAATACTTTAATGCGAAATGACGTGGCTCGTTTACTGAAAACCGAACAGAATCGCTGACAAGTAACTGTGTAATTCTATCCGACAAGAAGCATTACAAGAACATTTGAAATTCTTTGCACCGATTAGTGCGTCTCGAATTAATTTCTCAGCTAGTTAATCAGACGTAGGTAGTCGCTGACCAATTACTCGTACACCGATCGCACTCTGATTTTCCAGGAAACGTGATCCTCCCCTCTCGTTTTTCGCCGCCCCTAGGAGCCATGCGCTCCACGGAAACGTGACTTTCTCGTCTAACATCGACGTCGGTACATATACCGTGGCATTGTGTAATGGTCCTTGAACCAACATCCACGAGCAGCTGGTCGCCGGTCTCCCACGCCCCGCTGCCAAACGGCACGAGTCCTCGCAGGATTCTCCCAGGACTTAACACGCTTCTGTCGAAGCAATTTGTTCCCCAGTTTTTCCTCGTTTTACCATCGCGATTAGGATCATAACAAGCGAAACGTATCCGTTCTTCTGCCGGCTTCCTGTCTTTCCGTATCCCGTTTTGCAGCAGCCCCCCTATCGTTGCAATTTATCTCGGGGAATTATGTTTCTGCGGGTTTATCCTCGAGATGCACCCAAAGTTTCGCTAACTTTGCTGTCCCGGCAGAAATCGCAGTGCCTTAAATCATACAGCACACTTCGTTGCAGCTGTATTGCAGGGACGTTGCTGCAATATTGCGTTGTTGCAGGTTGCATTGCAATATTGTAGGAACGTTCCTGCAATATTGCCGTGCATTATTGGAGTGGCAATGATCCTACAATATTTCTGCAATATTACGCGCACATCGACATGCAATGTTTTACTGGCAACGATCCTACAATATTTCGGCAATATTGCGCGCAAATCTATGTGCAATGTTTGAGTGGCAACGACCCAGAAAAATTGCCTACTCATTGCCGTGCAATACTGTAGTGGAAAGATTGCAATCTCGCACCGCAATATTTCCGAAGAGTTGCAGGATCATTGCCACAATTATGCCGTTTCGTTGCAGAATCATTGCCGGAACGTTGCAGGACTACATGTTTGCAATTACTGCCGCAACATTGCAAAAATACATAGCTGCAATATTGCGAAGGCGGACATAGGACTGAACCTGCAACGTCTCTGCAATGTTATGATGCAACATTGCAATCTTGCACCGTAATATTGCAGAGACGTTGCTGCAATGTTATGATGCTGTGTGGGAAGTCGAATATTAAATGGCAGACTTTGTAATTCGATTTCGCGCGAGGCTCCGTTATGCAGCGATACACGCCCAGGCAATTTCAGATAATAATAAGGAGACTAGCAGAAATGCGGTAAACGAAGAAAATCCCACAAACGGTTCCAAGCCATTCCGCATCGTTTTTCCGCTAATAATCGCGCGCTGCGCTCATCAATCTTCGCGATCACTCGTGCATCACCTTCGAGCCTGGAGGAACTAACTACACAGTGGTTGTGTCGCCGATTTTAGGTCGTCCCTGGTCATCTTTCACGCTACGATTGGCTTTCCTCTCCTCGTTACGCTGGAGAAGATAGCGCGGATGGGTAACATTTGAATTTTCGTATCGACAATCGCTCGTGTGATTACATCGATGGGAGCGCGTTACGCCGTTTGATCGTAACCGTGCTTTGCTGACGCGTCGAACCGTGTAAACTCGTTCTGTTCCATGCACATCATGGAAAGTGTTTACATGCTGAATGCAGAAGTCGAAGGTGTAAGATCGGAGATTATTTCGCGAATTGTAAGGACTGCACATTACCAAATGATAATCGTAATTAAAAGAAGTACTCGCGGTTCGCGAGTTATAACAGAAAATTGGAAAATTTATGGATTTTCAGGGGTCAATTTCACCCTCTTAGTTAATTGGGGAAGCAAACAAAAATTTGGGAAATTCCTTTGTAAGTTGCTACGAATTTCTAAAAGCAGAATTCTGTTTCAGGAAGGTACAGGCTTTTGTATATTCTTGTTTCTCGCTAAGTAACTCGCTACAGTTGATTTCGTTGCGTGCAAAACGTTTGCCCGAAATTCCAGCGGTTTAACCGCGCCAAAAATTAGCGCCACCATGTGAACTGGTTCCCGTGGGAGCAACTTTTCGTGGATTGGTCGATGTTCGTTTAATACTCGTGGGTTGATCTTTGGAAGTTTGAATATTTACCACTGGTCGGTGTACTTGTCAATTAGAGGAGTTCTGATCGAACGAGGAAGCACGTCTTACCAGTTAGCAGGGTGTAATTTAATTTCAAACGTACGTCGGATTGGCTGATTTTTTTAAATGGCGTGGGTTGCAATGGATTCTACGCGGTTTCTTTTTATTTGTTTAAAAGTGTTCTTTAAGAAATACCAAGACAATGTAGTTGGAAAGACGTGCTTCAACTTTGTTGTTGCATTATTGTAGTTGAGAAAACCTGATGTATTGAAAGAAAGAACGGTAGTTTCCTGCTGACAGAATCAAAGATAACGAAGTGTTGCTTGGTCCTTAAACAATGATCGGTGAATCATTCAATCAGATTGATCGTCCCAGTTAGACGCCAGATATTAATTGACTCATTGTCCCCTACTGATCATCGTTCTTGTTCAGCATTCTTCGAGCAGCTCATTTTGTATCTTCAACTTCTACGTCGTCACCTTTATACAGAAGGTAGATCAGTATTTTGATTTATGTGCTCACAAAGCTAATTTGATTAAAAATTGTAGTCAATACTCCAATTACTTTAATGTCAATAACTAAAAGAAAATCTTAAAGTCCTATAAGAAACTTTACTCCACGAATTATCGTTAAAAAAATCTGTACTTTTATTAAGAAATACATGAATTTTATGCTCATATTTATTCAGGTCAATCTATCACATTTTCAACGACCTAAAATCTTTGAGTTACCATTTTCGTATTTTGAATGGTAATTGTCCAACAGTCTTATTCTAGAAATATAGATTTTGCTATGTTAAAATTTGTGTCTGAAAAAAATAGTTGTGTAAAAAGCGTTCTCTTTGGTTAAAATGCATACAATTTTTAAATTCCATTATTAATGTCTAAAAATTTACAGAAATATTGGCAGATGCATACGCCAGAGTGTGATACATTCTGTGTGACCACGAAGGATTAATAATTCTGCGATAGCGGTTAAAATGCGAAGTGCATAGTCGAACTCGCTAATATTTGAAACGTGGCTATGGACGAGGCGCACAAAATTATTGTATAAAATCCATCCTACCTGGAATAGTCGTGTGATACACGTCCGTGCAAGTTTCACCCTCCTTCTAGATCCCTGTTTGTCCGTTTCGGGTCTACGGGTACCTTTGTGGCATTATCGATTGCCAGGTGCGTCTCCGATAGGTCTCGAAGCGTGACGGAACGCGCTGCAAAAGGGTGCTGCCCTGTTTTCAGGGCGAATAGTACATCGAGCTGCAACTGCATGCCAACGGTGAAAACGTTGCTCGATTCCGCTGCACCATCCGGCATGAAAGCCGAGGGGACTGTTAACGAAGGAAATAAATATCGGAAAAAAGTATTATAAACGAAAATCGATGCATCCAAAATTCTACGTTGGAAGGGTACGCGTGCATTTTGGGCATTCGATAAGCTTCATGCAAATCCTCTGTCCGAACGAATTAATTTAAATCAACGTTTCGAAACGTTCGGGTGCAGCGCGGTCCACTTTTGCACGCACATCGCCAGCTCTCGGTTCGCTATAATTACGAGCAGTTAACACCGGTAATTCAAGCCAAACGGCGCGCACCGTTTCGAAACGTGATCGAAAATTAATGCGCTTCGCGCGCAAGAGTGTCTGCATTTATTTTAAGAATGCACTGTTGAGACATTCCCATCATTTTACCATTTTCCCCGTCTCAATGTCGTCGAAGGATCTTCCTCTTTTTTTTTACTTTACCTTTTGCAATAAACTTTCCAATTATCGTCGTCTTTTCTTTCCTATAACAGCAACGATAACTATACCGGATTAATAGCGACGTAGGAAACTAAGGATATGTATAGGTATGAAAAAGATTAATAACTACCATGCATAGGGTGTTTGGAGGAATTCCTCTCTCGCATTCGTGAAATATCATAATCGCGGCTGTTAATCGTGAGCGTACATTTCGCGCGAGTTTCCCTTTTCCTTTGGCCGGGGAAGTCAGCCCAAGGATATAATTGTCCGTCGTAATTCTCGAGCAGGAAGTTGCCTGGATTCCTCTCGTACGCGGATTCTTCAAGTTCCCCCGGGACTTCGAATGGTGTATTTTTTTCGCTAGCGGATGCAGGATGCGGGCTACGCCATTTTCATACGTCAGTATTCCGGTGCATACCTGCGCGCTCCCATTGCATCTGAGATTCCTGCGGCGCGTTTTATTTCTCACCGTTTCTGTTTTATCATCGAACCTCCCTGCATCCTGCTTAACTTAATACGAAAGTCGTTTTTCTACGGCTGATACGTATCGTTAGATTTTTTTCTTCTTCACCCGTGCACGGCAAGATTACCCAACTTTCCTGTATCAGCGTGTGTTCGCCAAAGAAGCGAGCTTGCGATTGCCTACCGTGAAAAAATGAATTATACGCGGGAAACGATTGCACTGGTTGATCTAGGTGTTTTGAATTAAATTATGAACACCTTGCGTGGGGTAATAAGCTCGAAACGAAATGAGAACACTCTTTTTCTTACTTTCACAAATTTATATTTTCATAGAAATCGCGTAGGGATAACAGAGGCTAGGGTTGCACTCGAAACTTTTCGTTATTGGACACCGGCTAAAATATTTTAACGTGGACGACAAATGTCACATTCAATTAATTTTCATGCGGTCAATTTAAAAGTGTCCGTACTTCTGAAAATATGTCCTTAAAGAGGATAAATGGGACTATATTCTCATTTTTTTTTTCAAATTTTTTTAATAGAGTTCTGCTATTATAAAATAGCTGTTAAGCATAATTGCAAAACAAATGACCTATAAGATTAACAATTTTGAAAATTTTGAGAAACCCTTCGAAATACATTTATATGGCACTAAAGACTACATATCCAAATCTCAGCAAAATTCAAAATGGTACTCCAAAAAGTGTCCGATTTTGTATGAAATAGTCCAATATTTGAAACATTATTCGCGAGCTCCTTAATGCTTCAATTTACGATGCATCGAATAGTAATAGTGTGCCAATCAGTATTTAAAGGTCGTTAATCGCGCCGTTTGGACAGTGGGTGAGAGTATTTTTCTTCGCTTCTTGTTGCCATTATTTTGATAATTTGTCCAATTCTCATTATTTCCACCGGTTGTCGGAGCGACCCGCGTATATGGTCATCGACGAATTATTGCGGCAACAGCGGATTGTTCAGCCCCCCGTGACTGGTGCACTCTCGATGGGTGCACTGGACGATGCTGCACAAAAACGAAGCCGACTGCCATCGGCAGAGAATACCTCGGCGTTCTGGCAGCGGCAGGTGCGAGATACGAAGGTAGCGGACGACGTTTTCACCGTGACTCGTTCCCCTGGACAACGTGCGTGCTTTGATATTCGACGGAGGAAGGCAGAGGTAGTTGCACCGCGCCGCATTGCTGCAGATTGCGACGCACCGGTCCCGTGAATGGGTCGAATGATAGTTCACAACGTTACGCTCCCCTGTTACACATTCATTTCTCAATGGCTTTTGCGGGAACAATTATTGTTGAAATTAAGGGTTCTTTTGAATTGAACGAGTGGGATGGCTTTAGAATATTACTGAACTTTTGATTGATAATTATTTTTCGAAAGACTTTTTTATTCTTGGAAGAGTGGCTGCTTTTGAAGAATTGTTGTATAGATGGCGAGCTGATAGGTATTGTCATTAAGTCGATATCGCATTTCCTTGTAAACGAAGTGTGCATTGGGATTAGAGTATTTTAATAGAGCCGCCGGTGTTTGGTGTCCTCGATTTATAATCGATGACGTATCAACGGGACATTTGATAAAGCAATCTGAGAAGTGGACGTAACTCGTGCCATGCGTTCTGTGTTGGCACGTAATTTAGTCGAGCCTGGAATACGATTCTTCGGGCAGACATGCTTGACACAGAACGCCTATATTACACTTGCTCGTGAACAATTGAAACGCAACTGAAACGAAATAATTCCGCAAGTAGCATAGTTTTTTTAAAAAAGACACTCAGCCGTAGTGATAGGATCTGAAGCACGTCGAAGTGCTTCGAATCTGTCTTGAATATGAGGCGACAAGTCCGAAGGACTTGGAACATGGTTCGAAGCTTAAATCTCTTGAAAGTCTTGGTTCAAAGTCTTGGTAGGTTTCCAGTTATAAACCGCGATCCTGGCGAGACCCTCTGGCTGATTAACCTGGCTAGTTTTTGGATCCCAGATGTTCATTTTCAAGACTTCCAAGACTTTCACGATCCATCAAGACCCAAGACTTATCAAGACTTTTAAGAGTTTTAAGCTTCGACTGACGTTCGAAATGGTTCGAAGTTTTCGTCATACGTATAGATTCGAAGCGCTTCAAACTGCTTCGGAGCCCATCAGTCGTCAGCCATTCATTTTAAAAGTGACCACGTCGAAGCGAATAAATTCGGTGTCCCTGTTGCATTGATAAACCGCACTCCTCGCGTTCATTCACATCCGCGACAGGCCAAAGAGAAATTCGTTGGATAACTCCCGGCGCTGTTCGGTCCTTGCTCTTTCCCTTATGTCAGTGCAATTGCCTGCCATCTTCATTCGCATGCATATGGACATTTATATCGCGCGAGCCTCGCCGTTCGCCAGCGAAGAAAGAATCGCCGAGTGTTTAATCGTGCGTTGGTATTTGGGGTCAACGAGACAGAAGACCGATAGAGAAAAGGAGTAGAACGTAGAAAGGGAAGAAGGGGAGATTCGATGTCGCCCACCATAACGAACGGATAGATACACGTACGTGCTGTATACATGCAGGAATCGATCCTTGAACCGTCTCCGATCAACGTATTCGTATCCAACACCTTTCTCTCGCGTTTCATCCTTTTTCCACCTTCCGACGCGTCGATATCGTCTGTTCTCTCGCCTCCCCCCGGCCCGAGGCGCCTCCCCGCGATAATAATTATCCGTTCGAGGCTGTTGCCGCAGCCAAAGTCACGATATGCCTCTTCTTGCCACTTCCCCTTGCGCTCGAGATTGAGTGAGAAATATTTGCCATCGATTACCCTCCCCCCTCTCGTCCCTCCATTTGTCCCTGCTGAAACTGCATCGCACCTTCCTCTCGATTCATCATAACCGCGATCGTTTTCCAATATTCCTCGTCCAGGCCCTTGCTTACAGATTCTCTCGACTAGGGCTGGGATTATTCGAATAATTTAATATTCGAATATTTTACAAGTATTCGAATGCTATGAATAAACTTCGAATATTTGAGTATTCGAATATTATTATTCGAATATTATTCGAATAGTATGGTGTGAAGTGGGTCAAAATCAGCTTACAAGATTTCACCCTGACAAATGAACCTCAACAACTTGATTTATAATTCACACCATACTATTCGAATACATTAGTATTCGAATACTCAAATATTCGAATAGTATTCGAATACTCAAATATTCGAATAGTATTCGAATACTCAAATATTCGAATAGTATTCGAATACTCAAATATTCGAATAGTATTCGAATACTTGGATATTCGAATTATATTCGCCAAATAATTGAACAACTGAAGTATTCGAATATTCGAATACCAAATAATTCGACAAATAGTCCCAGCCCTACTCTCGACCAGAGCTCCACGTTATATATTATTTGCGAATACCTAATTAAAAATCGAAATTATAATCCTTACAAAATCTTCTCGAAGCACTTACTTAGGTAAGCAGTAATTAGACGTTGATGGAAATATTCGTGACAGAATTGTTACCCCTCTTTCCCTACAAAACTTCTGACACGTTATCGCGGGGATTACTGAACGGCCGGGCCTCGCGGCTCCTCTCCCCAGGGATAAGCTAATTAACTTACGAGTCCGGTTCCTTTACATAATTGCCGCGCCGAGCGGAGAATTTTAGGCCCAGTATGCGGTCGAGGGGTTGCCCCTTGCGCGGCATTTTCTCTCGCGCATTGTGCAGGGCCCCGTGCCCCGTGGCAGTGGCTATGAATATAGACACGTTCCCGCGCATATGCCAGTACGTTGTGCGTACTTATTCATAACGTGTGCCGACTCGTACCACGGCGTCGACTTTATTATCGCCCGGCAAGAACATCGGGGGGATACTAAGTATAATGGCCGCTGGCTGGCTTCTACCAACCTAGAAGAACCCTTTTCCTAGCTGGGGATCCTCGCTTCTTCTACGAGCCCACTCCCCGGCTCACGGTTAACGACGCAAATGATGATGATTCGCCATTTTCTCCGTTTCTTTTGCGAATGGACGGCGAGGGAGCCGGGCGATGGGTGCTTTTTCGCCGATGGAATTTATTAGCCAGCCGGGGCGCTGTTCGATAACAATCCGCGGCACAGCTCATTTGAAATTTCACCTCGCTTTGAACGCCGCTGAATCGCCGCAAGGTTGATTAATGACGGAGTTCCTGAGCGCCGGGCTGAGGGGCAAAAATTTGTCGATGATAATAAATGGAAAATGGAGATCGCGACGTCGATTGATTTTCGTCGGGGCTTCGATGAAAGCCAATGGTAACGAGCATCGACGCGGCGGTGCCTGGTCTGTGATCGATAATACGGCTCTGTATCCTGGGTGGTTGGTCCCGAGGAGATTCGAAATTCTGCGGACCTGGCTGAAGTCTTCATCGTCTGGGTGAAATGAAATTGTTGTTTGAAACTGGGGATTTGGTATTTCGAGTTGCGGTAGTGTTCCATCAAAGGTTAACAGCGGATGCTGGTGTTATGTAAGCTTGTAAAGATGTCCATGTCCTCTGCAGGGTGTCGTGATTATGTTTATTGGATAAGGGAGTCATCATGTGGATATTTGCATTGTTCTGCATTAATGAGTGGAAAGTAGCGGCGGAGATGTTGGTGTGTTGTATGGTGGATATTTGAATAAATTAGGGGGCTTTTTAATATATTTTTCGGCTCCCATTTTGAGGTCGAGTGTGTTTAATTAACTTGAAATGCGAAAGTTATTACTTTGATGTGGTAAAAACGTAAATATAAAGTAAACTCTGCAATTGTTTATCTTTCCAAATTTCTAAGATTCTTTTCTGATTCGGTTATTGTTCGGGATTTTAAACAAAAGGCACACGTGTTTACTGGGCACAAGATAGACCTGTAAATACTTGAATAATTAAGAGTATTCGAATTTTCGGAGTGATGGAATTTCGGATTGTACCGAATAGGAATATATAATTTATAATTTCACCTGAAATCAATAGAGTGTCATATTTATGCGAAAAACAAATGATCGTAAAAGCTAATATGAAAAGAATTTCACGCTAAAGTGTGAACAAATATTTCATGTTCAGATTCCTATTCTGTACAATCCGAAATTCGATATTCAAATAGTTGTAACTATTCGAATATTCGAATCTCAGATTCACATTTTCTGGTATTCGAATATTCGTAACGGTCCTGGTACAAAACTCCCATGATTTTAATTTACCATTGGTTGCTTTGCTCTTTCCTGTAATAAATCTACAGCATTCAGTTGACTGGCGCATTAGAAAGGTAATGAATTGTTTAAATGACTTTTGCTACAAAACCGACTCGTCAGCTTATCAATAATGCTCGCCGCAGGCAGGAAAGTGCTCGTGAGCGGAAGAGTTATGGCGTTACCCACGTAATCACGCTGAATTTATGCGTGACAATTTTCGAACATGATAAGTGGAAAGCGTTATTACATGAGTAAATTACATCGCGATCATCACTGAGAATGGGCGAGACAATTGATGGACTAAATGTACAGAAAATAAATAATTTGACGTGTACACGGCCACAAACGCGGACGATGCAAAATTGCCGCGCTCTATTTTAATTGCTGCTCGTAAATCAACTCTCTCGCGCGGCACGGTGGATCTTCATCGGAAATTAGCTTCACAGGGGATTATTTCGCGACTTTCTCTCTGGCGGTGGGACACCGTCCACGCGAAATCTATTGTTGGTAATTTATAGGCTCGCTCTATTTTATACCATCAAATACGTAGATCCTTTATTTGATGCTCGAATCACTCGACTCTACAAACAAATGGGCTATTAGAAATTTCTTTCACTATATATTGTAGTTTTTATTTGACAGAAAATAATGCAAAGTAAGAAAAGAATTTTTATAAAAATCATCAAATGTTATAACACTTTCTTCATAATATTTAAAATTCCTTTCTTCAACGTATCTTAAAATTATTTTTACTTTAAATTACAAACATGAGTGCTCAATCTAAATTGCAAGAAACGAGTATTCCTGTTGCTCACCCTTTAATTACCGACTAATAAATCAACCAAAAAGTACTCACTATTTTTCCCCAGAATTGAATCATTAATAATATGAACCAATGACCAATAGCACCGCGCGCACTTTTCTCGCCTGTAAAACACGCTCCATTGAGAGACACTGGCAAGCGTCGGCATTTAATAGGTAGGGCGGCATGGGGGCTGTTACGCAGGCAGGCTCCCCTAGTTTCCGGTGTCGATGATGCACTTCTGGCTCCGCGCTGCGGTTCCTTTCTATCCTCCGCGCACGTATTTGAATCACACGCGAGGCCTCTCGTCCATTTGCTCTCTTCCGCGCAGGCGAAGAGGCAATGTCCTTTCCTGCCCGTCATGGAGGAACGTGACGGCGATAAGCGGCGACGATATTTGACAATAGTGGTACCACGAATGTGCCCACATGTCGCCTTTTCTGTTTGCCTCGTCGCGTTCCCAAGAAAATCCCCCGGATGTGGGAGAGATCAGACGACGGGACGCCGACACCGTTGGTCTTTGCGAAATCCAACAAACCTCGAAAACACGAGCCTCCGACAGGTTTGCCTACGTTATCTGGCCAAGTTCCTGGGAACAATCTGGAGGTTTTCCGAAATTTTGTAAGAACCCGCAGGCAAGTTCTCGACGCGTTGGAAGAATCGGAGGGCGAATTGGAGGAATGTCGACGGGAGCAGCGCGGAGAATCTTCGCCGAGGCAATTCGAGTGTGGGAGGACGAGAATTGTGGCAAACGTAGAAGGGACACCGGGGCCTGGTGGATGCCTGCATGGAGAAGGGCCTCCGCGCCGAGGACAGTAGCACGATCTCGAAGAGATAAGGTTCGCGAAGATGAAACCGGATAACCCAGCTTCCCTTTTACAAAGATCTTCTCACCATGAGAGCAAACGAATTTCAGCCGAGGGGTTGCACCCATTGTGCTGCGGGGCATATCCTGGTTGAGATGCATTACCTGGCATGCCTTCTTCCTGCGATAAGGTTAAAGTGCAGCAGCTGAGATCTGGAATAGCCTTCGTTTGGGAATGACCGTCAACCTCGTTCTTGGTCCGCGATGCTATTACCAGGTCTCTGTTTAAGGGGTCATGCTCAGTCAGGAGGCCGAAAAAAGGGCGATCTTTGGGAATTTTTTACTCGAAAGCTATAACACATTTCTCAAAAATTCTTTTTTCCTTTTAAAGATTGCATCTAGTACTGTGTATCGTAATTTTTTTATTTAAAAATATTTATTAATAACAAAGTTATTGTCCATCTCTCAAAGGTCCTCTAAAAAAAGGCTTCTGCGGTGACCACTGCTGTTCGAAAGTCGATCATCTAAATTAAAAAATTCCAAAGAATTTACTTATTATATTATATTATCTTGTCTTTGAACGAAGGATTTTTCGAAATATTGATTTGGGAAAAAATGGCGGATGTTTAAAGTAAAAGTTTCAATTTTCATCATAAATCGTGCCTGATTTTCGTCAATTAAAAGAAAATTAAGCATTGGAAAAAAAATCCTTCGTTCAAAGACTAGTTCATTGTTCCTATAGTAAGCTTGTAAAATTTGAAGTAAATCGGGTGAATGGTTTTTGAAATATCTTGGTCACCGATTTTGAAAATGCTGTGTCGAGAAAAACGCGTTTGAAGTTTCGAGTCAAGTTTATACTTATATAAAATGGTTCACTTCGAACGCCTATATCTCGGCCAATTTTATTCGGATTACCTTAAAATTTTTACAGAATATTTCTAAGATGTTGTACTTAAAGAAAATGCAAAAATTGAAAAATCGATTTTTTGAAAGTTGTGACTGAGCATGACCCCTTAAGGGGGGACGCCTACCTAGAGCGGTCGAAACATTGCGCTGCTTTGGGATTTTTTTCTAGAAAAACCGTTACACTTTTATTAATAACTATTAGTCTATTGTTAAGAGTACATCTAAAGAACAGTTCAGTATTTTTTGTGTTAAAGAATATTAAAAGATTTGGGAGTTATAGGCGATGACCGGGATGTTGTTCTTTTTTTAAGCGTTTTGCGGTGACCATCGTAGCTCGTAGCAGAATCATCCCAAATTAAAAATTCGAATGGTTTTAGATAGAGTATGAAATTATCTAGGCGCTATCGGAGGGATTTCTTTTTATCCTTCTTAGTTTCTTTTTTACACGCCAAGAAAGGAACAACCTTCAGTTGAAAATCGATGGTTCAACTTTGCAGCGCCGCCGTTTTGTCTGAAAATAATTTTTCCAAAATCGGGCCCGATAGCGCCTAGATAATTTCATGCTCTATCTAAAACTATTCGAATTTTTCATTTCAGTTGATTCTGCTACGAGCTACGATGGTCACCGCAAAACGCTTAAAAAAAGAACAACATCCCGGTCATCGCCTATAACTCCCAAATCTTTTAATATTCTTTAACACAAAAAATACTGAACTGTTCTTTAGATGTACTCTTAACAATAGACTAATAGTTATTAATAAAAGTGTAACGGTTTTTCTAGAAAAAAATCCCAAAGAAGCGCATTGTTTCGCCCGCTCTAGGTAGGCGTCCCCCCTTAATCATCTTTATAACGCGAAGATCTTTATAAGCTTTCTCGCGTTCGATAGTTTAAAGCAATCACATCTTGATAAGCTTCCTCGTTGCAGAGGTACAGGGTGGTGCCGATATCGATGGGCAGAGGCAGACTTAAATACAGGATTACGTTCAATTAAGCGAGATCGTCTGGATACTCGCGATTAAGAGTACTGCGCAGTTTAAGGTAGTTGGAAGTTTATTGAATCTGTCCGAGCGCAAGCCACCATCAACACGCTCATTCGGAGCACTGGTACACGTACGATTTTCCTGCGCGCGGCTCGCCGTGGTATTTCATTACCATATCGCTGGATCTCGAGTCTGGTCGCTTAATATCGATTCCGAAAAGCCTGCGAAGGAGCCTCGCGCGTCTCAATCGGAGGGAGGTCGGTGTATCGCGAGGCGCTTGTTCCCGACGCGCGTGTAATCATCATTCGAGCGTTAACTCCGCTCGCAATCGATTGGGAGTAGAGCTGCTTATGGTTCCGAGGCCCCGATATCCCTGGACGCCTTTGATAATTTATCAGCCGCCGTTTGCATCCGGGATCTCACGATATGCCCTGACGAAATTTATGCAGAATCTTGCTCGGTTATCGCTCGAACGCCCGGCTTCTGATACGGGGAGATGGAAACACGCTCGCCTCGCGCTCCTTTGGGAATGAGGCGCACGTAATGGCAGGACATAGTCGAAGTTGAGGTTACGCTTGCATAATAGCACGTCGGCGGATCGTTACGAACGAAATGGCCAGAACAATGTCGTCCTCTCTACGGTTCATGTCACTTCGGCACGTGTCCGGCGTTCCAAGCGACTCGTCCAACTGTGGACAGCGTATCGGGTCGCTCCAAAAGTCGCCTGCCACGAGAACGCGTTACTTTTGTTCGAAAGAGGCTCCTTTGCAATTGTCAAGCTAGTGAATGGATGATTTGAGCGGAAGTTTCTTGGTGTGAATTAAAACACCAGGTAGGGAGTGCTCTTTTGTGAAGGAGAGGTGAAGTGAAATCAGTCGAAGTAATTAATGAAGTTTGCAATTTATTATCCATTTTATATGGAGTACCTTTGCATTTGTTAAGGAGGGTAGTGGTTTGTTAGAGATAAGTGAAAGGGAATAGGTAAGGTATTTCGTCGGTGATAGTGCAAAACCGCGTATGAGCAATTTGTAAATACCGCGGATCTGCATTTTACCGATTTTACAGGAGGAAGAAAAAACTTAATATTTTAGCCATTTTAAGGGATTTCTTTGACTGATATTTTTTGGGACAGTTTTAGCACTTCTTGTAATAAATACTAACATCAATGGTGTGAGTTTAAAAAAAAGCGGAGCAGTGTTTGGCAACCGTGGGCGCGAATTTTCAATTTTGCTACTTTTGCAGATCCGCGGTATTTACAAACTATCACCGACGATATGTAAAAAGAGTGGAGGGAGAACTGTAAAATATTGTATGCTTGTAAAAGACAGTTCATTTTCTATTTTAATATTTATTGTAAATGTGGAAAAGGTGGGGCATGGATATTTTTTTTTTGAGAAAGCAAGAAGTTTGTTATTATTTTTAATAGTCATACAAATATAAATGCGCCTGGTTCGTCGGAGAACCTGTGTATCCGAGCTTCGCGTAACTGTACTTCCATTCTAAAGATCCTCGAAGATACTTTTAACGCTCCACCGATTCTCAATTGCAAATGCTATTCTTGCACCGCAATACATAAGTTACGGGGCGTTTATTAAACAGCTGACCCCGTGCTAACCGGTGATTTGTAAATGAATATATACCATTTAGCTTCTGTTATTTACATCGTATCAATTACTCGAAATAAAAAGAAATGCGGGAAGGAATAATTGCAGGTGCGCACGATCCGCGTGCAACCAGTAATGGGAATCAAGAACGACTTTTTTTTAGCAAATTAATGGAAGATTCGTTTGGCCCATGGGTCAGAAATGCCGCTCTGTGTTATGTAATTTAATGCTCCGTTCATTCGGAACTCCACTTACGAAAAATTAGTTTCATGTAGACTTATTAATAATATGTTACAAAAATCTTCACGACTTTCAAATTGTTCAATTACACTGGAAAAAATTATTCTTGATTTGCAATGTATTTCTTTAAGCAGTTTCCGTATTATTCGAGTTTAAAAAAAATCGAGATTTGTAATATATTTCTCTAAGCACTTTCTCTATTATTTGAGTTTCAAAAAGTATAAAACACACTGATGTAAAAAACACTAACACAGTATTAGCAAATTATATGCAAAAATTGAACATGCTTCCATCTGGATTGAAAATTTTTCACTTTGTTATTCCATATTAATATTACTTAAGTACCATAATCGCTTTGATTTCACCGCAGTTCTCGTGTCCCAAGATCAATGTTTATTCGAACGTTTTAGTCGCAACACAGGTTCATAATAACGTTACATACCCCGGGACACCATTAAGAACTCCTTTTCTAACGAGTCCAACGGTACGTGCATGCCTGGTTCGATATCATTAATCTTCCTTCTAGACGCAAGATTACTAGGTTCATAATTTTCAATTCTAATAAACGCCAACTGACTTCGTTACTGTGGTAGGTGGAAATGAGACTTCATATACATACATTAGACTGCAGTCGTTGAGAAGAGATGATTTTCGATCTGCCTCTGATCACTTTAAACAGAACAATATGGAAATTGAATCGCCAGCATTCTCGCCTCCTAATTATGGCCGACATTAATTCAGCGAGTGGTGGTTTTGCGTGATTAGTAACTGTAAAACATCCGCCGCGCTGTGGTTAAACAAAAACAGCGTAGCCAGCAATAATGGTTTTTCTACGCCGACTCCTTTTCCTCTGCGGTGTATCGCAATGACCTGTTTTCCTGGTGATTTGAATGCCGGCACGTACGATACTTTCCGCCGTCGTGACGGGAGTGAAGTATAGTCAATGGCCGCGTACAGTTTCCTCGAGGGCTTACGCAGTTCGAAAATATTCTTAACGGAATTAAAAGAATTCTTGAAAAATATTTATAAATAGAACCATTAAAAAAATAAACCAATTATAAATATCAATACCATGATCACGTTAATCTTATTATTCTAACATTTTGATTATTCAAATAAAAAATTATATTAATTTTAATTGATGCAGGTACAGGCAGAAAAAAATAATAATCGTATTACACAAAGTGAAAAGTATAACGTGAAATATTTATTTGCATTATTGAACATTACACGAGGGATATTCTTTTTTCATTTTAAAAAAGTGGGAAGCATCTTCCTTTTTCTGTGTTTAAAAGAAACATTGCACAATATCGCCGTAGAAATATTTTCAGAATATATTTTCTATGAATACAGTGTCCATTGTTAAATAATAAAAACTTTTTTAAATCACGTGGGAATTTAGAATGCAATCCGACGTGTTGTCGAGGGAAGTCAATGTCATCGACACAGTTAGTACGTTGTTAGTCCCCCCTGTAATGTAGTGCAAGGTGTTGGTGTTTGAAGAAGGGCCCTGACCATCGGCAGATGTTCCATTCACCCTGCCGCCCGCTACGTGGGCCCCTCGCAGGGCTATACAAAGTTACGGGCATGCATACGGCGTCGTCACATGCGAAGGAATCATCGATAGCATCGAAGTGAACAGCTGCGTTTTTCCCTCGCACATCCTTCGAGAAAACATTTTTTTCTTCGACTCGCTCAGATTTGTCTAACAAATTTCGTGTTAGAAAAGGGACACTTCTTATCAATATGTAAAATTCCCTTCTCCAATCGCACGCGTTTCCTTAGTACGATGGCAGATACAACGGAGCCTCCAGTTTTATATTACCCACTATTCAGAGGAACTGAAAAGGCCCACGCGTAAATTGTTATCGAAAAAAGGCACCTTTTACTCGGACAGGATCGCGCAGCCGAAAAAACAGTATGGACGGTTAACGAACGGCCATAAATCGCGCAATAGGACCAGGGTACGAGCCACTTAGGCGAATGTCCGTAATGCCCATTATAATACAATAGGGCCCCAGGTCCGCTGTCTCTTTCTATTTTTCCGCTTGGCTCCTCTGAACTCTCAAAAACAATGGCGTCGCGCGCCTCTCCGTCCCACCAGCGCGCTCTCCTCCATCGTGTCTGGTTCGATCGTTTGAGGACCTCGCGCTGCCGAAACGGGGACCCAGGGGACCCCGTGGCACCAACGAGAGGAGTCAAAACAAAAGCCAGATATACGACCTCGTGACTCGGGCCCAGCATACCTGGGGCCCGTGAACCTTTTTCTTGGCTCCGCGACGCTCCCCTCGCTCATCCAGGGTCAACTTCGCCGGGCTTTTTTAACGCGTGAATTGTGAACAATGAAAATTGGATAATTCTGATTTATGAGCGCCGCTGCCTTTGGCCACCGGCCATTACGTCCGTACGCAGCCGAGGCGCTCGGTTACGTGTACACGTGGATGTAATAGGATTACCTGGACAGTTAGCGCGTCTAGCGGCCGTGGTTCTTTCACTCGGCAGCTCCACGGATTATGCCCTCCTTAATGATGCTCGCTGATCGCCAAGATGACGCGTATTAGGTATTTAATGTGGCACTTTAAACGTGCAATTGATTGAAAAAGAACACTCAGAATATTTCCGTATCCTCTGCTTTAACAACGCTTTAACAACTCTATGAGAAATTTTAATTGCGGACTTTTTAGCGACAGCTTGAGGACACAGAAATTGGTATCGTTACTGGTACCTGTAGCTTTCAGAAATACGCCTTGTCCCCTTGCAACGCGTGTACAGAATTTCGGAAAGGAACGTGTGCAGGAATGCGAGAAATAAATAAAGTTCCTCCGTCATTGTAATCTTGCCAGAGAACCAATGTCACCTTCAATGACCGTTCGACAACACGGTTCGAACGATCGGTTTTATCCATAAATACCAGTCCTCTGGTTTAATCTTCCACGTATCTCGCTCAGGCTGCGCTGCTCATTTTTACTCGTCTTTTCCTTATGCATCGGGCAAGTTCGTTTCGCCGAAGGTGATGAGGTAGGACAAGCGGTCGACAATGCTGGGCGGGGGGAAAAATAGAGAAACGTCCTCGTGGTCTTTGGGCACCGGAGGCAGGCGTCCAGGCCAGTTAGGTATTGGGTGTCGAAGCAGGTATCGAATACCGAGGCGGATACGTCTGCGCGGCCAGGATTCCTCGTGGATGCGCGACGTCGAGGAGACTATAGTCCCGAAGGCTCGTAGAACTTTTTTCCACCGATATGCACACGGTGTGGTCGGAGTTTTTAATCACGAGAAACAGACGCCGGTTTATGTTACAAGATTCCTAAATGATACCTAACGCGGCTTCAGGTAGAAAGCGTCGTAACTCAAAAGCTCTAGGCATCTGTTTTGGACGAAATAAGCTGCTCAATATAATTAGAGATCCTCCTACTCAAATGGCCTTGTCACTGACCAAAGTATCCGGTATCTAAATAACACTGACTACTATGTAATCTTAGACGTAGAATTTCATTTATCCTTTTCGGCGAGACTTCTATTAGTTGCAGCTTAATTAGGATGAATTTTATTTAACGTAGCTTCTACGATCGACCAGGCGACGCTTGGTTATTTCTCTGGCATTCTGTCTCCGTAATTATATGAGATAGGGTAGACGCACCAGTAAATGAACACTTAAGGCTAGTGAATGGACACTTTTATAAAATTATGTTTGCAGCGCGTGTTGCGAAAATTGTTTGGATATGAAGCGAGAAACTAGAAGAAGTCTATAATTAATTAATTGCTTATTTTAGTAACTTATTTTACTCGTTTTAGTAAAAAATGTCCATTCACTGGTAGTGTCCATTTACTGGTATGTTTACCCTAGGACGAGTTGAGTTTTAAACGGAGCTACGATTCTGCGATCTGTATCGATCTTCATAAAGCCGCATAACCACGGGACTTTGTGGCTCCTCGACGGACAGGCGGATAATATATTGGAGTTATGCTAATTTTATGTCTGCTAGCGGCGAAAAGGCCAGCGGGCCTAACCCATATAGGCACGTTTTTGCGTTGACGGGGTGGCTGCGTCTGCCGAGGAAAACGGTCGGAGCACGAGCGAGCGGGAGGCTGGTCGAATTCGTGAATATTATGCGCGGAACCTGGGATTCCAGAATAATGAAACAGAGAGGCGAGTCTGGAGATAATGGGGGGAAAAAGGATTTGTAAAAGGCAGAAATGGTATGCGGACTCCCTTATCGCCTATTGTCCATTCCATGCTGCTTCGCGAAAACTTCGAGGCGATTTGCTTGCAAAATTCTCGGGCGAAATAAAAGTGGGAGGTTTTTACAGTTTGCTATCTGCGCTTCGTAAAACCTCGCGACATTGAAAGTGTCGAGGCTCGATCGCAAACGGACCACTCTCCACCATTGAATCCGTGTTTCTCTCTACGCTTGTTGGACTCTGATTTACGCCACAATAATTCAGCTTATTCCGTGCGTAAGCGATAATTGAAACGCGCAGGCACGGATTCGTTAATTGTACGATTGAAAAGGGACAAGCGCGAGGCAGATGGGATCGAAGTCGAAAGAGTTAACGAACCGATGAAAAAAGCATCTCGCGACTGGTTCATAAATCGTAATCACGCTGGCTGCCAGTGGAGTCCACGACAATTTAACAAACGGTTCAGGGCCCGAGGCGAATAATGCACGAAAGGGCTGCGTACTCACTTTCATTCATCGACTCATTAAAAGCTAACAAGGCAACGCTGCGAACCCGAAGATTCTGATTTTAATGAAACTTCTCGTGGATGTAGGGCATATTGGAGTATACAAGGAGCAGTTTCTTTCTCTGCGGAAAGTCGCTCTGAAAAGGTTAAATCAGCCCCTAAACTTATCGCGTTTTTTAAATATAATTTTATTTGTCTTTTGTATAAAAATTGAACAATTCTTATATCTAAAGCTTCGTTCCATCTCGCACCGTTATAAAGTTATATTAAAACACCAAAAACGCGATAAGTTTAAACGCTGAATTCACCCCTTGTGCTTAAGGGCGGAGTCTTATTCTTTGGACTAAAAACATAGTGAAATTTGGGACTTTTTTAAGAAACCAGCGATTCGATTTATCTGAAATTTGGACCATGCCTTAACCCTAATCTTTGAGGAAGCTGCAATTTTTTTTATTAATTTTTAACCATAAATATACTAGTTATGCATGATCGACCATCACGCCACACAAAATTCGCTAGTCGTTGGTGTGCATGATATTTATATATCAGGTAATCTGAAACAGAAAAATGAAACGGCGCATTATTTTATACATATGTAGCTTGAAATTGATGAACCAGCAAAAAACAAAAAAAAATTGTTGATCAGTGTGGAGAGTTTTCAAACTGAAATGTCTGAACCTTTACTTTTTGCAATCTACTTTTGTGTCAATTTTCTTATGTAACAAAAGAAGTATAGAACTTAGCGGTATTCTGGTTTATCAAATTGAAGAATATATTTATTAGTAAAAATAAATAAAAAAACTGCAACTTCTTCAAGTATGCATAAATACATTTTCAAAATTTCAGATGAATCGAAATGCTAGTTTCTTAACAAAAATTCTAAATTTTGTTACGTTTTTATCCCATAAAACAAGATCCCCCTTAATGGTGATTTGGTGAAATCAGTTCAATGAGCTTAAAGTTACCGCGTTTTTCGTTTCTTTAAATATAATTTTGTTTTTAATTTAGTAGCATGATAGAGTATAAAAACTGAACAATTCTTTTATTTAAAGTTTTGTTCCATCTCGCACCGTTACAAAGTTATACTTAAAAAAAAATAGGAAAACAATTTCACCACCACAGACTATTGATATTGAATTAACTTGATGAATAAGTCGAGCCGAGAAATTAACGAATCTAACCTTGAGGCCGTGTCAAGCCCGCATGCTCCAAGGGTAAACATCACAAGCTTCATCCCATCGATCATATCCGGTGGTATTTAAAAAAAAAAATGACAGCGAATTGATTTTGCAAAATATTACGTCTGGACGTCGATTCCGCAGGACGCACAGAGGGTACGTCCACCCCGACCTGTTTTAGCGAGTGATAAATTTCACGGACACGTACCCCGTCCACGCTGTTCCATTTGTCACTTGTCAGCGAAAGGAAGCCAGCCACAGAGATACCACATCGTGGAACGTGCAAGTTTGTGTCAATTATCCTGCCACCATTCGAGCCTGATTCTTTTTCCACGCACCCTGTCGCCCCTGACACTCTGCGGCAGGGAGTGCAAGCAAAAACCGAAGACGTGGATCAGTAGATCGATGGTTTCAAAGGATTGTTAATAACAAGACGGCCGCAGGAACGTCTGCCCTGGTTCCTTGAGGTCAGGCCCCACCTGTACTTACGTCAGGGAGATATATATCTTCTGGTTGGCTCCGCGGCGAATCAGGGCTGTTCGACGCGAGAGGAGCAAGGAAGGGATGCTGCGCAGGGAAGTAAAAAAGCGTAATCGTTGGGCGAGTTTACGACGGCGCTCGTCAAAGTAAACAGTAGTAGTCGCTGCGCGGTTTGCGGCGTCGGGAAACGTGAATTTCTGTGTACGTACACTGTGTACGAGTGCACAATGGAATGTTCGGCGGTGTACACGGTTGCAATCCTGGGCGGTGTAGGAACTGGGCACATGCAGCACGCGCACTCGTAGTTGCGCAAAGGAGATAGCAGGGATGCGTTCCTGGCGAACTCGTATACTCCTGTTGAGCTGTAAAAGTCCTTCGACAAGCAAATACTACACGCGTCTTCGACGCCCGCGCCAGCTTTATGCAACCTGCTCTCTCCATTTTGCTCCTGCGAGGCCCAAGTTATCGCTGAGATAGGGAGCACTTCGCTGGAAACGCTGGATGCACTTGGAGCGTCTTAAAGACAGGGTGGTTTAGTGACTAAGAATGAAAGTCAGGTGTGTCTTTTGCTGGGACTGAAGCATAGGTTCTTTCGTGGTTGGGGAAGAAGTGAAATATGAAATGTTAGGGATAAATGTAAAGTACATTTGGCGCCACACATTTTGCCAAACTCATTTTTTTTTGTATTGAAAACAAAAGGTGTTTTACCACATTTGCTGATGGTTTCCGAGGGACAAATGTCTGCTGCATCGCGTGGAGTAGTTAGATTTTCTCCTAGACCCTTAGTTTATGTAATATATAGAAATATATCTGCAAAAATTGGTGCATTTCTAGTTTCCTTTTCCATTTGGTCGTTGTTTAAACATAGGGTAAATGACTCGATTACTGGCTCCCAACCCAATTACTGCCACCTTAAGCTATTTTACTTAAAATAACGAATAAATAAACGTGTAAGTAAAATAGCTTAAGGTGACAGTAATTATTGGGTTGGGAGCCTGTAATTGGATCCTTTACTCTATTTAAATATTTTTAATTCAATGATAACTTATATCGCTGTGTTCGCGAACAAGCAACTGAATAACTATTACTGTTTGAACACAAGCGATGTTCAAAGTTGAAAATTTGCATTTTTTTTAAAATCGAATTTCTCGAAAACTGAGGGTGATGGTGACAAAGGGTTTGCGGATTCGTTTTCAGCGCACAAAAGTCTAAAAGAAGCGGCTATTTAAAATGACTGTTGGACAATGTTATTTTAAATATCACATAAGGAATGTAATTGCTTGGTTTCATATGAAAGCAAATGATTTATATCCCGGTCAAGGAAGAATTCCGAAAAGGTAAGTAGTCTCGATACGTTCCACCGAGCGACAGATGGCACACGGTCCGTTTCCTTTCGCAAAAGCGAAATTCTGATCCGTGAAAGTGTTGCCCTGTCACGTTAATACGATGAATCGCACAGGAAATTACCCAGCGATCGCCGCGCACTGTTCGGTTCTCCCGTTTCATAAGAAGTTGCGCTCGTTTGCGCCATATTTGGCCGTGGAGGCCACGTTTTCCAAGCCGTCTTGGGCTGTTGCATCGGCGATAAGCGTGCACCGCGTTCCATGCTAAAAGGGGAGAAAATGGTCGACAGGCAGATCCACAAAACTCTCGAACGAGTTTTTTCCTTTCGGCCTACTTACTTGGAGCTATCTAGCAATCGCATCGCTGTGATTTCGAAACGTTGCCGCACGACGATCGCTTTATCATGAATTGGGAAACATGTCCGTTATGCGGGATCATTTCTCTCGTGTCTCTTCGCCGTTGCAGTGGGTCGCTAGAAAAACTTCTAGGAAGCGACGCTACTGGAGTTACGCGTAAACGATTGTAAGAGCGATGGTCTGGCTGGACGAGTAGCAGGTAAAAAGCATGAATGTGCACGTGCAATCGGTGACGGTTCGATAGCATCCTGCAGGCGGCACATTTACGCTGATGTTTATGCGCGTCTGCGCGCTATAACATTTATCATGGCGTCAGTGACTGCTAAACTCCTCATTCAGAACTTTCATTCAGTCGGGGGAAGCGTTCGTTCTCGAGATGCGTTATTGTGCATTGTTGTGCGCGGTGCTGCGGTCTGTCCTTTGGTATTTACCACGGTAGGGAGATGGATTCTTCGTTAGTTTTGTAGAAAGGGATATTGGGATTTGGTGTAGGTATATATAGGTCAATGGCAAGTGTCGGAATTTTTTAAATCAAGTCTCTTGTACTTGTAGGGTAAAGGAGCCAATTACTGGCTCCCATCCTAATTACTGTCACCTTAAGCTATTTTACTTACACGTTTATTTATTCATTATTTTAAGTAAAATAGCTTAAGGTGATAGTAATTGGGTTGTGAGTCAGTAATTGTGTCCTTTACCCTAGTTATCTTGTACTTCGCTATTCCGACCAAGACTGCACTTCGAGATACGATAATTCTGACCTATTATATAAAATTTGGAACTCTGCTAATGCATACTCTGTGAAAGTAAACTTCTTTTTGGGTTCAACCCCCAGCTTCAAGGGGGTAGTGAACTATTTCAGCTCCAAAAAAAAACGATTTTTACTAATTCCAAAAGTCTTATACTTTATGAACATTTTAAACAAAAATTCATGATGAAATTCAAATAATTGTAGAAGTTATAGCAGTGATCGTAATTGAGTGTACCGTCGAGGAACGGCCTCGCGGTATTGGCATAGGGGACTTAACTTTGAAGCCGTTTTTCTGGGAACACGATTTTCAGACACGGTGTACATAATAACTCTTAAACCAATGAATATTTTCACTTGAAATGTTTACTGGACATGTAGAATTCCTTTCTGTACAGAGTGGAATTCCTGCATCAACATTGGATGTTTGTAAAACATTTTATAACTGATTAACGACGATTTTTACCCGTAAAAATGTGGGGGGAAAATTGATTTGTGTGTAACTTCCACAATTTTTGTTCAAATTCTTCGGAAAAGCTGCACTCTGTAGATTTTGGTGCATAAAATACTCACCCCAAAGCATTTTGCTTTCGGATTATTGGCTCACCCGAATCGATTTTGTTGTTGTTGTAATTACTTGCAAACATGCCCATAATAGATTGTGAAAAGCACGACTGTAACGATTATTTGTTATCCCAGTAATTTAGCGTCAAAGAAACTAACGATTTTACGTATCCAAATCCCATTCAGAGTTTAGAGTTTCTGAATTTAATTATTAAACTCACTTATAACAAAGCATTATTAAAGTTAAACTACAATATCACAAAATATTCAGATATTTAGATGCACCAAAGTTTACAGAATTTCTTCAAATAAACAAGCAAACAGCCATAAAATTCTGGGTTAGGTTCAAAATACCACAAAAGCTTGAAAAATAGTGAAGATATAAAATTGTTTAATAATTACAGTCACAAGTATTTTGAAACAGTAATAATCTTACTTACTGCGTTTACAATAAACTATTATCACACGAAAGGCATATCTATACTCTCTAAAACATTGTAAATTCAGATACTGTATGCATATTTTCATGACTACCTGTATCATCGTCTCCACAATCTATCGACCAAAAACAGCCCGACCCGCGCTTCAAAAGGAAACTACCTACCCCCGGCTCCATTCATTAAAATATCCCAGGCAATCCTCCCATGGTTAATCAACTGCCGTCCCACGTAAGCAGCATTCCCGAATGATCCAGCGCGCGGAGGAACTTGCAAAGCCTCCACCTGGTAATGAAATATCGAGCGCGGACTTCTGTGAGATACCGTATCGCGGTGCACCGCTCGCAACTTCCCAACACGGTGCACGTGGGGAAACCTGTTGCACGGATCCGCTCCCATAGCTCGGCTGGGGATCCCGATTCGGGGCAGAGCCTCGCGATCCTCGCCGGGCATTCGGTTAATTTAACAAAACAGCGTGCTCGATAAAGCAGCGACGAGCGGGGGACGGCCGCGGAATGTGATGCTCGGCGAGGAATCGCGCGGCGAAACGGGAGGAGCGAGGCGAGGCGGTTCATGAGAATCACTCCGGTAGAATTCCGCGGACGGATCCACGCGGACCCGGGTCGCGGTGCGGTCTTCCTGTCCCATCGAAATTCCACGGTGGTCGGTGGATTATCCACCCGCTGCGCGGACGACGACAAGAGGGGTTTGTTGGCGGGCAACGGGCCCGGTGGGCGGTATTTTTACCGGTGCTTTTCTGCGCGCACGGACGTCCACCTCCGCGATTCTACGGCGTGCACGCACACTGCCGGGGCCACGAGGCACGGTCGCGCACGCACGTCGCTGCAGGACCTGAATTCACGTAATTGTGATTAATGGCCCCCGCTAATGCGAGCCGGCCGACTCGAATCGTGGGCCGGCAATGACGTCCGACGATTTCGATGCGTCGCGTCCACGTGATCCCGAAATAATTCGGCAGAAACGACGGACGATCCCGGCCGGCGTTTCGACGTTCGACGATGGTCCGTGGAAAAACCGGTGGACGTGTTATTACGGGACGGTGGATTATTTGTGTCTTCCGCTCGGGACCGGGAGGGTGGGTGGCTTGTTGCGTGGTGGGATAAATGTGAATTGTACGTCCCGCGGAAGAGTGATGCCTGTAAAAATCCACCGGGGGATCGCGATTACCCATTGGTTCTATCGCGGGACACGAACGCCGCGTCCTTACATACCTCTCCTCGATCGGGCTGTCAAGATCGCCGGGGCGAAGACGAGAGGATCGTCTCCCACACACTTGGCGAAATTTACGTGTCTACCGAGCGCGGCAGCGCACCGATTGACGCGACCGATAGCTGCGAAAGACGATTTGTTTCCGTGCTGGCGAAGCGTCGAGAGGCACGTGGGTAGGCGTCTGAATTGTCGCGGCGCGTTTCGGAGATCATTTTTTAACGTCGCTTGCGAATGGGGCTAGTGTTTTGTTTTTAGAAATCACGTAGATGTCGCGGAGGAATAATTCGGGCTGATTCTTCTTCATGGGTTGATAATAAAATTTATATTTCGAGCTAGGAGACACGTTTTTGTTGTTTAATTGATTGAATTATTCTGTAGAGATTGAGGGGGGCTTAGTTCCTTAGCTCTGAGCTTCAATGATTATTTTTTCATATAGTAGAGGAGAATTTGTACAATTTAATGAGAATTTTAGGATCAACCCTCATGTGGAGACACTGATATTTAATAATTTAGTAATTAGGGACCTTTCAGCAAGAGGGGTGCAACTCTATTTTTTACAGCCTTTGAGTCACGAAGTATAATATACGTAGAAAAAATGTTTACATCGTTTGATGTAAGTCCGATAACAAATAAGCGATTTATTGCAAATTTTGAACATGCAGTCATTATTGTTTTATGCTATTTTTATTTTGAGACGCTCCAGATTTGAAAAATTCGCCAAGAATAGAATTTAAGACTAATCAATTCAATAACTACTATCTACTTAGTGTGTGAAAATATATATTTTGTAATGAGTGCTCTCTTCTTTTTAATTTACTTTCTAAAAACGTCTAAGTAATTTAGCAAGTAGTCGTTACTCTATTAATTGAGAAACGTGAATGATCGAAATACTCCCCAAGTATATTCGAAATTCAGCTGCCTACCAAACCTAGACTTTTAAAGGTTCTATAACGGAATCGAGCTACACCGTCGATTTCTTCCTCTCGTTTGACACGATTCTCCAGCGGAACCCTTTTCTCACGAGGGGGCAACGCACGTCCGCAGGAATCGGCGTGGGAGTACATCCTGAGCACGGCTCGCCGCAGCTTAGGCACGTCCAGCTTTCAGAGAATAAAATCGCGGGTTGAGCACGTAATCTTCCGTATTCTGCGTGTGCAGAGGGTGAGCGAGGCAATCGTAGCCGCGATGCCAAGACACACGGTGCTCATTTGCATCGCAACGGGGACAAGTTTCTGCGCGAAACGCCAGCTCGCAATCGTGCTTTCTACCAAATCACATTACACGATATCCGCACGTGGAAACGTACAGTACAATTTTTCATATACCTCTGCTAGAAACGACGAATACTTTCACATACTTATAGCTATGATATAAAAGAAAGTGAAAAATATCACGTATCAATCCCTTTCTACTGTTCCTGTCAACGGAATTCGGGGCAACGAACTGTAATTAAAGTTTTAAAGAAACTCAGTGAAGGAAGGCGCAGAAACGCTGAACAGTAATAAACAAGTTCGAGTACCTAGCCCCGAGCAGGAAGTACGATAGAGATACTACAGTAAACGATTCTCGACAGGGAAGGAATAACGAATATACGATCGCCCCTTTGTGCTCCACTATTTGTTTTATCCGTATTAATAACGATCACGACTCAGATCGCGGGATAACCGCAGCAATATTTTGACGAGTGCTAAATCGCCGGTGTGAAATGCACGTTATCAGCGAGCGCGGCTGGGGATTAGCAAGGAAGTGGTTCGCCTAATGCTGAGGTACGAGCGAAGGAACGGGGCACGGTTTACACACCGAGGCGCTTGTACTCCGTCTTGGTGCTCTGATTTGTTAGGAGCGATACTGGGGTCGGCAGTGCGCCTTAATGGGTTATCATTTATCGCGTTCCATATTTCGCGTTGCCTAGCCGTCGACTGATCGTCGCTAATTTATTGGAGGCGAGGTGATGGAGCACCTGCGCGCTCAGGTTAAACGTGCCTCGACTCTTAAAACATTGCCGACGGCCGCGGCGCTGCCTTGTAAATAAGGGTAAATAACGTCTCGCCTATGAATGTTTCAGTTTTTCACCCGTCCGCGTTTCCCCGCGTCGCGAAGCCAGCGGCGCGGCGGCGTTTCCATGCATCGTAATACCGCCGAGTACTGTTGCACGTCTCGGATTTTCTGGCCGCAGTTTCCACAGAGTGTCACGATGGTACATTTCTGTGGCATGAATCGACGACGAGATGTTAATGCTACAACGCTCTAGGTGATTTACGAGCGTTCCGCAAGTAGGATACCAATTGCGAATAGTTTAGCGCGGGCACGTTGCACGGCGGGTATTTTTACGAATGATAACAAGGCGGCTTGCGTTAACTCGTCTAGCTGCTCGATCGGGCTGATTAAACGCGCGATAATTTCCTGGAATTATTGGATAACGGATTAATGATTTATCGTTGATCTGAAAGCGTTACCGATGTTGTTCAGTGTCTGTGTTTAATAGAATGGCATACATCACTTGATTTTTATCTAATTTATGGGCTTCGAGTGTTTAGTATTCTAGAGTCTCTTACAAAATCTTTGACTCCTTTTAGATTTCGCTGATATTGGTATCTTGCAAATGCTGACTCAACGTATATGTGAACTTTGGTAGTTGTAGTATTGCAATTGGAGTATGACTTTGTAGATATATTCCATTCCGCGGATTATGAATGAAGTGATTGCTAATCATTGGAGAAACACGTTCGAATAGCCTTGACAAATTTTCTCGTCACTTTCATTCATCCGCGCAGCTCGCAGTGAATCGACTATTTAGAAAGGGTCGAGCGTTCGTTCACTGGGAAACGAATCTCGCTCCGCGGTGCAGCTAGTCGCCGGGCAACTAGTCTGAGAGACTTTTCTCTTTCCGTATCGCGTGTCTGTTCCGGGAACGCTTACTAATTGCAATGCCAGGCGACATCCGCGCAGCTTCCACGCGCAAACCACGATTCCGCTGGTGTCTCGTTATTACATCGCGTCGGCGTAAATTCCTAAATATCTATTTCGCAACGTAACCCCGCGGTGTTCGCGTTTAATATTTCAAGAGGCTTTATGCTCGTTACGTAAACCCCGATGCTTCCACTCGAAACGAAATCGACCGGTTGCTTCACGCCGTTACAGACCGGCGTTTCGAGATGTTCGTGCACGGACTGTGAAGTTTTAACGGGAAGGGGAATTATGTGGGCTTGGTCACGTGGAATGGGCATCTAAACTTCTAAAAACTTAAGTTCTGAATTTAAAGACACTACAAACTCGCGGAGTTGTTGACTTGGTCTTTATTCTTAACCCTACAGTGCACACGTAAATTAAAATTGCAAAATTTCTCACTTTGGGCCTCACAGGCTCAATTCTTGAGATTTAGGAATGCATAGATATTTGGAGAAAAAGTATTTTTAAATTGTAATCTATTGCACTGAATCTTTGTTAAGAAAAATATTCATAACAAAA
The DNA here is from genome assembly GCA_929113495.1 of Andrena minutula. NCBI lineage: Eukaryota > Metazoa > Arthropoda > Insecta > Hymenoptera > Andrenidae > Andrena > Andrena minutula. Next base: position 38,369,384 of record OV815996.1, on the reverse strand, counting down.
TGAAATAGTGAACTGGTTTACAGAAAGCTACATAATATATGGTACAATTTATTTAAAAGGTTCCTTTTTATGGCAGACCCACATGTGCGCTGTAGGGGTAAGTTGGTTAATGGCTTGATGAGCTGTCGCCAAATTGTGAAAGATATTAACTTTCTTATCTCATAAGGGAACATCCCGAACCCGGATATTCGCAAAATTCTGAAACTGTGCGAATATGTAGGAAATTTCCTCCCGATTACAAGGTAATTTTTGTTTGCTGCCTAAATTCACTCTAAGGGGGTGTAATTGACCCCCAAAAATCCGGTTATACTCCGATTTTGTGTTATAACTCGTGAACTGTAAACTATTTTTTTTACTAAATCATAGATCTAATTAAAAGAAGTAACTTTTGTCTTCAAACTTTTTCCTATCTTTTATAGTTCGCGAGTTATAACACAAAATCGGAAAATAGACGAATCTTCAGGGGTTAATTTCTCCCCCTTCGAGTGAATTTGGGCAGCAAACAAAAATTGCGTTGTAATCAGGAGAAAATCCCCTACATATTCACAAAGTTTCAGAATTTTCTGAAGTTTCGAGTTCGGGATCTTTCCTTGTCAGCTAAACTCCTTATGAATGCTCTAACAGTTTTACCCGAATCTGTATAGTAAATGGAATCAAGGCGAGGGGTCTCTGTACATTCGTTAGACTTTTCCATGGGATCTACCGCATTTTCAATAACCGCAATAAATATTAATGACTTAAGCTTTGCTAATTAATTGTAAGATGTAAAACAGCATCTTATTGTGTCAATAGTGACACTTACTCTGTCCATTTTTATTTCCTTCCCTATGTACACTAATGGCACTATATTTTTTTTTTATTTTCCGTCTTTATTTCACCAAATTATCAAAAACACATGATGGTGAAAAGGCGAGGCTCAGCTAAAGCTGTTATTACGCCTAACCTCAAAATAGCGTTAGAGATAAGCCGTTTATATGCCGTTTAATAATAATAATCAAAATAGCTTATGTACCTACATATTATTATAGAACTCTTGACCACGTGGTTCTGTGTGAATGGCCTTCTGAAATGTTGGGTCACGAGCGGTAAAAGTGGATGTGTTCCACTTGTCGAGGGTGGCTATTTCGCACCTGGGAGGGATTGTTTCCCGGGGAAGGGTCGTTCGTACCGTTGCAGGCCTGGCAGCGGCGAATCGGTGTAAATCGAGGTGGTATCGCACCGGTGTACCGATATGCACACACGTTGCAACCGATTACGTAATCCGCGAGGTCGTGACTCGCACTACCCGCCTCCATTAATGCATATACTCTACTAAGTGTACGTGCAATAATGCACCGCGGCTATGTGCACACGGTTTAAGCTGGGTTTACGAAAGGAATCATTTGGGGGAGTGTAGGTATTTCTGTGTAACATTCTGAATGAAAGGTATGATTTAATAAACAATTAAAGAACTTTCGGTTATTACTCCCCGGCAGTCATTTATGCACTTAGGGTTCTTCTGGTTCCGATTATACGAAGAAGCTCGTTCCTCAACGATATGTACCTATGTAAATTGTGGCACAGAAGTCGCGCGATAATTCAGTGCACAATAATATTACGGTGAAACCTGTTCGGAATGAATCTCGCAGCGGATTCAGGGCTGCTTTCTGGCGCAGCGCATTTGCAGAGTTGTTGAATAGGGAACCGACGAGTATGCAACTAGCCGGTGTCGATATAAAGCTTAGGAACGACGGCAAACTCGACTAGTTCTCAGAATAGCTTGGGAGGCACGCCCGCATCGCTTCTGATTTATACGTAGGCGGTTCGAGTGGAGTTCGCGAGGTATCGCAAGACTCGTCGTAGCGAGAAATCGTCGCCCACGCTGATTGAGAGTACATCCCTCTTTGTCGAAGTTCAGCCTCGGCGGAGGGAGCGGTGTGCACGCGAGTGTACAAAGAGCGAGAAGGAGAGGAGAATATTCTTCGTGTTGCGCTCTCAGAGAACCCTAGATAGCACACGCTCCCGCGGCATTGACACCGTCCCTGCCTCGCACACGAGATTGGATTCTAGATTTCAATTAGCTTCATCCCACTGACAAAGAGTAGGTACTTCTCCTATGTTTCTCGACTACCTGGAAACCCTAGCACGCGGAGAATACCGCTGCTTCGAGAGCAAAGATCAATGAGAAAGGAACTGTTATTGAACAACTTTTGATGGCCGGAAGAATTGTCTTCCTTGCTTTTCTTTAAGTGGCAAATGTTTTAAGGTTAGAGCTATTCTTTCGGTAAACTTTACGAGCGAAACTTGATATTCATTTAACTCATATTAAATCGAAGTGATGCTTTCAGTATTTCAGATTAGATCTCACGAGGCACCTTTTGATAAATCTCTGGTGGGTGGGCAAACGGGTATAAGTTAGAATTATTAGCTTTGCAGGAACACCCTTGGAATATTTAAACTGCTATGTAAGATTAGGTGTTAAATTTTTCGACGTGAAAGTTGATAACATATATGTGTCGGTGATTATGAAAGTGGGGCGAGTAAAAAATTTAGAAAAATTGAATTTATCACTTATTTTGTAATGCAAGGTGATGTAACACAAAGTAGGTAAGTGATGAATTCAACTTTTTTAGATTTTTTATTTATATACACCATTTTAATAATCACCGGCACATATATTAAAAGAAACTTTTATTTTTAACTTTGAATTACAGAAAAGAATAAAAAAGAAACTGTTGAAGCTTGAGGGGGTATTTTCGTCTAGAAGGCCAATTTTTTGCCTTTCTTTAGGCACGATGCACAAAAAGATCTGCAGTTTTCACCGATTAGCATTATCCACACGTAAGTATTTATTAACATTTCACTTAGTTGTAGAAAAAATTTCAGCCGTATATAATAATAATTAATGGAGATATGGGTTATCTCGTAAAGCGTGTGCGAAAAGAGTTCCCTCATGGTACATACGATTCCGGCTGTTCCGTTGATCCAAAACGAAGAAATTAAAAGGATTCTTAATCAGTAAGAGTGTGGCTATAGCCGGTAGCAGATTAATGAAAAAAATCTCAAACTGGCGGGACTTTGAATTTAAACTCATCTTCTCCGTGTTTTTTCGTCTTTAAACGGCCTTAAACTTGTGGAAAAAAACTATTTCGCCTTGATTCTGCTACCGGCTAGAATTATATGTTTTCTGAAGGTGTACGAAAAAGATGGACCTGATTGGCACACTAGAAATTGAGATATAGTGTGTACCGTCATCACAAAACACTGTTTTGAAAAAAAAAACATATCTCCATTAATTATTATCGTATATGACTGAATTTTGTTTACACCTTATAGAAATGTTAGTAAATATCTGTGGATAATCCTTATCGGTAAAAATTGCGTTGTTTTTTTTTGTGGGTCGTCCCTAAAGAGAATAGAAAATCTCGTCCCTCGAAACGAAAATACCCCCTTCAGGAAAAATTTGACTTAATGTATATCCGTCTTCCCGCCCACCAGTGAATAGGGTAAAGGAACCAATTACTGGCAGCTAACCCAATTACTGTCACCTTAAGCTATTTTACTTAAAATAACGAATAAATAAACGTTTCAGTAAAATAGCTTAAGGTGACAGTAATTGGGTTGGCTGCCAGTAATTAAGTTCTTTACCCTACTTTCTTTGCCAAAATCATTCCTCAAATCCCTCAATAAACATAGGAACACATATCACTCAAAAAAATTGAAAGCAGCACCTCTCATATAAACTCTACCATCGCTGCAGGATCTATCAATCCTTCTTTCACAGCAGATACAACACTAAAGTCCTCGCTATTCTTCCAAGCCATACAGGTCCATATTCAAGAAAATAAATCGCGTTTTCAGAGCCAGTCTCAGCAATCATCGCCCATACCCCCAACCGCGATAGGATCGTTCATTTTCGCCACACTCCGCGGCGTTTCTCGACAGTTAACGTTTACGCGCGCTTATTAAACCAGCTGAAATATCGGCCTCGCGCTGATCTACGAATCTTTTCGCACGTTTGGCGTGAATGGAGTGGCGATACAGCGAGATCCACGCACACGGTGCGCCTCCGCAGCATAACTACACGCAATTCCGACAATATGCGTGATGGCACGCACCCGGGCGCAGTCGATTCGATTCTCCGATTGTGCACCATACATTCATTATCGCGTTATCGCGCGGCCGCGCTGCGTTTCGACGCCGCGTAATCGTTGGACCGCGCCGCGATGATAATCTGTTCGTTGGTCATTAATGAGTCGCTGAGCCGCGTGCTCGGGCTTCGTTCTGGGAAAACGGTCGGAAGCCGAGGAAATTGCTGATCCGAGGAGATGAATTCGGTTTTAAAAGACTGCGTTACGTGGCGATAACGATCGTGGGTTTGAAACCATCCTTTAAGGCGAATTTACGCGGTTCCCTTTGATGATTCAACAAAAATTCAGAGCAAAGTGAACCGTGTAAATTATCGTTCAATCAAAGTGTTCGAACAAATTGAAGGTGGAAAGAAGGTGACAGAATTTCTACTTTTGGTCAATGCAGTTGATTCGATTTACATTGAGTACGTGTAAATAAGCATGTTGAGCGTTGAAATATTCAAAGAAAACTGTTTTTATAGGGAAGAAGAGTGTTATAAATAATTGATAGTAACTCTCGATTTTGTAATGGTGTGTATATTATTTTTCGATTTGTACAGAATCCATGAATGTGTTATAATAATAATGTTCATAAATTATTTCAACACTTCCACGTGCAATTTCCATCGATGCCATTTTTAAGGCGAGCAGTTTAGTCAATTTCATTGAAATGTGTAAACATTCGCCTTTCATTTTTTTTTTAATTTACCGCATTGATCAACCAAAGTAAACCGTGTAAATTCGCCTTTAGTAAACTGAAAACCGTAATTTTTTGTAATTTTTGGGAGAAATACTATTTGATTTTTGCCCGGTTAACATAATTTTCACATCAGTTTACACATTTTTTTATTAGTTCATTTTTATGTAGTTCCTTTGTTTTTCTCTGCAAATTTAGAGGTATTTTTCTCTGCGTTAAAGATTGTAAATGCTACCATTTTAGCACCTGCTTCTATTTCGTTGCTGTATTACTTGGATAAAATACACACTTATTGAAGCTCTATTCTACATACAAACACGTGGCAGTGAATTATATCCAGATACAGTTAAATGGTAATTATAACTGTTCGCCTGCTGTGTATCAAAGCATAACGGTGAAATATACTTTATTAACGTTATGATACATCGTGAGAATTGATTGAACGCTAATTTCGCTAACGCTACATTCTGCAGCATCAACAATCATTATAAAACTATTAAAATATATTTATGAAATAATTTCGAAAAATATTCATAGTTTTGCATAATACTTGTAGACTTGCAATTATTCCGGCGAAAGTTTGTCCCGATATTTGAGGCACATAGAAAGCCAGAAAAAATGAATAGAATTAATGAAGTCTAATGTTAGAAAGTTGGCGGAACGTGGTGCGCGCCTTTTAATACCCTTATGATTTGCATCTGACGTAAGGCCACTTATTCTATCTCTACTTTCGCGACAATTTGCACGGAGTTTCCATTATTAGCGCGGGCGCGAATTAATTTCGCGGACGAGCAGGAAGGAAGGCGTAATTCAGCAGTGGCTTTCTACTGGCGTTGCAATTTACTCCGAAATTGAAACAATTAAAGCCACAGCTCCCCCACAGGCGATGCATATTATTCTGCGAGCGTTGTCTGGGTGTTTCAGTCAAAAGAGGAAATGCTTCACTGGTTACGACATCCTAATGACTACCATTGAACTCCACTGACACTTTATCTCTATCTCCATTCATTTCCTTACTTTGACAAAATCACCATTACCTCGTTCGAATTTATATTTCTCTCTAACGTATCTCAGTGCAAACTTCTCATTTCACATAAACACAGATTACCGTCCATTTCTAAATTTTTCCACCCGTCACCCGAAATTTGCCATCTCATCAGAGAAAATATAGGCACTCGCACATTTCCTCACAAAAGGCTCGCGTTTATTCAACAACATAATACAGTGGACGCTGGATAATATGCCGCTGTTTAAAGTGCCGTTAGGAACGCCCCAGCTCACACGCATTACTCGCACGCGTGTGTGCACCTCCCTTTCTCTCACGCTCAGCGAGCCAATGAATGCTACCCCTTAATGGTGCCTCCACACTGGAGTTCGCAAGCAATTCGCAAGCAATACATATACGTGATTGTGTTTTTTCTTTTTCTCACATCAGTGTGACGCACCTTAAGAGTATTCTGGTAGGGGGCAGCCATCACGGAAAAGAAAACAGGAGAGTTATGGGGAGAGCGCGCGTTACATTGGCTCTCGTTAATATGCCGCTTCTGAGAAAACCCCGCCTCTAGAGCCCCGACTGCGGCTCATTATCGAGCGTCCACTGTAATAATAATTCGCCTTTATTACATCATAAATTCTAAATTGCGTTAATTAAGTGGCGAATGGGCGCATTATAATATTTTCTATTAAAATTATGGATCAAGCGATACCAAGGAAAAGCAAGATGGTGTCTATCACAATTATTTATTACGAATATAAAAAAGTGTCTGACGCGAGACACACGTTACCCTTACACCGTCCGTGCAGAAACTGCTCACTCCACTTGCAAGTGGAAGCTTATTAGCACGTGCTGGTTGGTCCAAGCGGGCACGAGACTCGAGATTAACACTGGTTTGCCAGTAATCGGGCTGGTCCACGTCGTGGACGGAAATCCTGAAGAATCACACTAGAGCGGCTCGTCCTACATTGGAAGTACGACGACGGCACACGTGTTGGTGGCTGCACTCGCGCGCGCGGACGTATACACGCAACCGCGTCAACGACAGTGAAACGGAGTCGCGAACCGACAGAGGAAACGGAGGATTTGTCACGAAGGCAGTTTGGTTTAACTGATCTCATCCGTCTTGTCGCGGACGTTGCGACGATGCGGCAGCTGTCTTCGTCGTTGTCTCGACGACAACAGAGTCGGGCCTCATTGTGTGCCCGACGGCTCGGTTCAACCCCTCGCCTTTTTCAAAGTGGATTGAATCGTCTCGACGTCGATCCTCACGGGCCAATGATCCCAGACTTTAATATTTGAACGTTATGTGGTGGACGAGCAGAAACACTGCCTTGCTGATTGCCAGATGAAAGCACTGGCTGGATAATATCGGATACTCTAAAATATGCTTCGCTGGCGATTTGGCTTTCCATGCGTGGTTTTCTTTTTTAATAATGATCTAAGGAATTTGCAGTTTATCCTTTGAGATTTTTGGGAAAGATTTGCGTTCTTAGCAGATGTTTAATTATTTAAGAGCGTGGGTTTTAATTTTTGTTTTATATCTCTGCTAAATAATATTGCTATATTATTGCTATATAAATGTGTATAATATTACTTTTAATTAATATCTAGGTATGAACCATTGTGATAATTCCTAGCTTCGCGGCGTAATGTCACGATCTTGTGAATATTTGAAATCAGAACTGTTATCCTTGTCTGAAATTAGTTCGAACTTACGGCAAACCTCGTGAATTCTATATACTGACGCGTGTCACGAGTGGACGCCGTTGCGTGCGTGCTTGTCTATGTCGAGAAATGTATGCCATTAAGATGACATTTACTAACGTTAGAACGATTTTCTGCGTCCCACACGATGCTATAAAGGAGTTCCGATCATTTCGTCACGTGCTTTATTCTATTAACATCCTTTTTCCCTGCGTGACTGGTACTAATTAGGGATATCACTCGAATCGAAACGTAACAAACTGTTGTCTACTAATCTTAAAAAAGAATAAATTCTCATAGCCCTTAGTATACAAAAATATTCTTAACCAATTTCTTTTGGCAACAAAAGTATTCCAATTAACCACCCTTATCGATCTATTCCTGCATCGAATTCAGGCTTCAAACACTTCAAAGCATCGAGCTTCACAGTGCATCGTATTTTCGCTCAAGTCTCCGCGATCTAACGATCTAACGATCCTCGAACAAAGTAAATTGCAAGGAAAACGAGAGTCTGTGTATTATGCAGGATTGCGAGATCGAAGGTCACGTAGACAACGCGAATCCCATAGGGCCCCAGCGCCGAGTACTCTGATAAAACATAAGTATGTACACCGAGCTGGTCTTGTTCCTATCTATCCCTTTCTCTCTATGTTAAGCAGTTATTTGCTACGTTATTATACCCCGGCTGGTGTGTGTACATTACCCGCACTTTATGCCGCGCAGCTCACGTTAATCGAGTTTTAAGCACACGTTCGCCTAGTCTGCGATTTAGCGCGGAGGCTCCTCGAGGATCGACATTAACGATTCCGACGAAAACGAATACATTAAAGCTAAGTTATACAAATGCATGCGAAGCTGGAAAGTCGCACAGCTCGCTCCATAGATGCAACACCATGGAGAATGGTCACTTTTTGGTACTAATCATGGTAGACTTTGGTATTCCGATTAAATAGCACCGATCAAATAACATCCTTTCACGCTATTTATAATTCATACTGGCATCGGTATACTTTAACACAGTGAAGACAGTAAATTTGAAAAGCAGGAAAGGGCAAGAGAGGAGGAAGTACGAGGAAGTAAATGGCCATCGATACAAATGCATTTATTGTGTATAAGCAGCGCGTAAAGCCTCGACTTCTTTTCGAGCCCTTTTATATTAGCAGTGGTCTGTTGTTTTATGCGGGGGATTTCTCCGTCTTGCACGTGCAAGTGACGCACGTGCAGGCGTCGAGCTCGTGTGAAATTATTCGAGCCAAGGTTCCGGCAATGGTTAAGCAGGATGTGCGCGGGTGGTTTCGCCGATCCCCTTCTCTAGTTCGGTCGCGTCTACACCCGAAGTGGTAAGGGTCTCCGATATTTTCGCTCCCTTAAAGGCGCCACCTTCTTCCCTCCCTCTCTCTCTGTCCTTATCTCGCCGTACTCTCCATTCCACCAGGGGGGATACACGAAAGTTCACTTTGCACGGCGTGTCAAAGGTTCCCCTGGGATCCACCGTAGCCCGCCTCCCGCGTTCTCCAACTGGGCTTTAATTGCTGGCACGATAAACGAACGCCAGGTTGCGCCTCTTCGTTCCAACTGTTCGCCTAGGGGGCGGAAATTGTACATTTTCGACGAACCCGCCTGCTTGTTGAACTGAAACGAGATACTGCTCCTTTCCGCGGTTCGAGCGCTCGGCTGTAAACACGTCGGAAACAAACCCGCAGCAACGTGGGAAGCTGTTACTGTAACATTGACACTTTAAATGGATGAAGCTTTTGATAGACGCTCTAGAATACTTTCAATCCTTTAGGGCATATGGACGTGAAAAGTTGAAAATGCGGTGAGAGCAGACACAGGGTGTTATGCCTCTTGCGCATTAGTTTTTCATTCGTCTTTTTTGCCTATAAACAGGGGCGGATTTGGAGATTCGGCACCCCTAGGGTGACAAGCGTTTGCCCCCTTTCCTGCGAAATATCAGCAAATAATTTAATCTAAAAGAGTTGGGACAATTTTAAAATTAAATGTAGTAAATATTTTGTATCTAAAATTAAATAAATATTTACTTCATACTTGGAAAGAAAAATTTTTTCCCTAATGTAAAATGAATATTTCCTGCATATTTGGATAAAATATTGCTGCTTAATTCAGAGCAAGAGTTGTATGTATATTTAAATATCAAAAAGAGATTGAATCTCTTTTTAATATTACACATATGTGTATTTAATATTTTGTGCTACTAGGGTAATTTGCTACATGAAAAAAGTGAATTGTATTTAAAACTTTTTCAAGATTCCGTGTTCAGAGATCACCTGGTCAAAATGGCCAAAATAAAAAACTGGTCCTTTCTATTAAATTATGTTTAATATTTTATTCGCATATTTAGCAACGCAAACTACTTCGATACACAAATCTGCCCCAGTTTGCAAAACTCGACGTGAGTTTGCTCTGTTCAGTTTTAAATACCTCGGAAACTTTCTAAGACCAGGCAGTAATCTCCAAGATATTATTCTCGCGTTATACGAACTGTGACAGTAATTATTTATGCATCGCCGCCTGGAAACAGAATAACCAATTGCAAGTATTTCCAACGCGATTACCATATTCCATGGCTGCTTAACAAATAGTATTAATTCATCTCGCCTGTAATTAACCCGTTATTCATTATTTTTCACTGTTGCAGGTTTTGTGTCGTGTTCGCCGAGCCCCTGCAAAAACGGAGGAGTCTGCATGTCCTCACCACGCGGCGAGTCGCATTGCAAGTGAGTGCATACATTCCATCATTCTCATTACTGTAATTACGCGTTGTCGCGGCGTGGCCCCACCGTCCCGTGGCTAAAGCATCGTTTGACAGGCGTGTCATGCGATTCCCCGCGAAACCACCGGGTTCGGCTACTTTGCAAACGACGAACGGAGTCGTTATGCTGGCGATCAACGGTCGTCACCGGGGGGAAATGAATAAACGGCGAGAAAGGAGGAGAGGAATATGGCGTGTATCGGGGGATTGGAAAGAGAGGCAAGAGAAGCGGACGTTTCGTTGTCTCCCACGCGAAAATGTTGGGGAATGAAGGAAATACGAGGAAAAGGAAAGAAAATGATGATACGAAAGGATTGCACTTAAACGTGCAGCTTGATGCTAGTAGACCCCTTCTAAATTTTAGCTATTTTGATTTATATATCCTGTACTCATATGCAAGCACGTACTCTTTCTTATCTCTAATTTCTTCTTGATGCTCTTCTCTTTCTCTCTCTTGTGTACTCCGCCTCTAACCCATTGCACTCTCATTGCATCTTCGTGATCGACGCGCGAGCTCCAAAGGCTGTGTGATCATCGCAGGTAATTGGAAAATTTACATGCATTCTTCTGTTGGTTGTTTATTTGGAATGCAGGGTAACGAGGTCATTTCCTCACACATTCTACGGTCAGGTTACGGTGACACCGAGCTCTGTTTAAAAGGGGTCATTCCTGTAATCACGCCGCAAAATTTTGGAACATTCAGACTTTTTCCTTAGCGATTACAATGAATAACAATGTCAAACCTTTTTTCATTTATTAATCTACTTATAATGTATACAGAATAATTTTTTAAATACATTTTTAATTGTGTTTCTTTTTCAAGGTTATCTGTAGAGAACAAATCGCGCCTTTAATTAGTAGCCGAGTAATTTCAGCTCCCAGACTCCTCTGAAGCAAAAAACCAAACTGATTCCCAATCATAATGCGTACCGCTATCGCGGGTGCCAGAATTAACCATGTAAGTCAAAATTTAACAAAATTGCGCGCTTTCAAATTTCAAATAAAAATGGAAAATTTCAAGACTTGAAGATTGAATGCCCACAATTTTGTTAAATCTTGACTTACTTCAGTTAGGTGGCTAATTCTGGCAAAACAGTTTGGTTTTTTGTTTCAGATGAGTTTGTGATCTTAAATCACTTCCTCCAGGGAGGTATTTCTTTTCGAAAGCGCGAGTTTTACCTCCAGATAACATTGAAAAAACACAATTAATGGTGTATTTAAAAAATTGTTCCGCATACATTATAAGTAGCTTAATAAATTAAAAAAGTTTGATATTGTTATTCATGGTATCCACTGAAGAATTTTGCGGCGTGATTACAGGAATGACATCTGATTCTTCAAGCAATGTGGTTCTTATGAAGTGAATAATTCTGCTATCCTCAAAGTCTAAGTTTATATAATGAGTTCATAGAAAACGTGGAAGTAGTTATTTTCTACTACAGGCTTTTAAAATTTCAACTACTTATATTCTGAAATTCATTTAAGTATTATAATTTTAAAATCCTCGATTTTGATCGCGTGGTGGAGCTTGATAAGCATCCCACAGAAACTCGCTCCCTCTGAAACGATATATCAAGCTTCACGTAAAGGTAGACGAAGGCTGCAAAGTAGGTTGACAGGACAGTTTGCCAATCATTTTCTTTCCTCTCGAACGGGAATCGATGTGTCTCCGATCGCCATTGACCGCACGATTCGATCGCGCGAGATGACGCTCTGGCCTGCATCCTCGGGACGTAATACCAACAGAATGGCGTGGGATGGTACGGTATGAGATGGAACGAGATGAGTTCTGGATCCGGTAATAGCTGTAATAGTCGCCAGTCGTGACCCAGCGACGCATCGAAATTACCTTTATCTCGAACCCTCGTAGGTTTCACTTTTGTATCAGTCAGCTCGACGCCTCCGTTGATCCACCGTGACCGTCGTCTCGCAAGGCCCGCGGTTCTACAGACGCTAACAGTTTCAAACATTTTGGGAACCGTAACGTCCACGCGAAAGACACATCTCGGCGATGGGATAAATATGCAAATACCCTTTCAACTTTTATGGTTATTTAGAGCCTTAATGCTACAAAGTGTGCAACCGCGATGATTCCAAAAAGTACATTATTTCTCCTTCCGAATCAGATTAAAGGGAATTCCAGTCAGGATGTGAAGTTGTTTATGAACTCTTCAATGCCGAGCCGCTCTCCGAATTTTAATTTCACGCGATAAAAGCGTGTTAGTTTCTTTTTCGTGCTGTAGATTAACTACTTTATGTGAGACGTTATGTTAATATTGTCAGATTCGGTGGATATTAAAAGAGAATTCATCCTTGATTTAATCCAGCATCTGCTTTCGAATCAGAAATCGGTCGCGATGGCTGGTTGCAAGAATAATATTGTTAGTTGCATTCCTCGCTTGAGAAATTAATTACACTGTAAACTTTTACAAATGAACACAAATTTCCTGCATAGCTCCAGAAAAATATTAAAATCATGATTGCACCATGTTTCCCGCGCTATCGTCAGATCTGCAGAGTTTCAATCATGGTCGTATTCTATCGCTCTCCGAAGACCCCCCATAAAATGACCATAATCCAATACAATAACAAATTCGGCTAGTGCCACTTGACAATATGGTGAGTTAAAGCTGCCGCTAACGGATGAAGGATCGAGCACAATAGGGTGGAAACCACCCCTCGATGCATCATATTCACACACGTACACTTATATATTTATACGTTCTGTGAGGATGCACACGTGTGCGTGTGAGCGTAGGAGCGTGCATAGATCTACTTGCACGAGGAATATGCACTTGCACAGTTACATGTTTACGCGGATACGCTTGCGCGTGCGCTCGAATGCATCACGCGTGGACAGGCCACGTGTGCCAGCACGTGACCCCCATAGATTTTCTATTGGACCTGAGCATCTCCTCGCGAAGCAAGGGTTCGTTTGCGCAGAAAAATAATATTGTGTTTCCATTTCGTTATTTTGCCTTCGTTCGTTCCTGCTATCGATCAGCAGATAGCAGTTCTTAGAATATTTCTTACGATTGGTATTTACAATAATAGAAATATTTATTGCATCACCCTCAAATCCAGCGGCGTGATTACTGGGTGATTATAAAAATTTATTTCAAGAATAAAATTCAGTTTTCTTTTCTCTTTACAAACCTTCTTTTTGGGGGTGCCCCTTAGCCTCCCCTCTGGGTGCGTCACTGTTCAAATCCTCGTCCTATAAAAAAATCTTCATAACTATATGGAACCGAAACGTCGGAATATTATATAATCAATTTGTGAAATAGCTTTGATCTTTTATTTTATTTGTAATTAAATAAAATAATTCTTTATTTATGACCGAATCAGTGCGCCAATACCAGTTTTATTTATATATGGGGCACTGTTTTGTGTAGAAGTTGTGCAGTTTTTTATGCAGTTCTTTGCTCCCAGAAATTTTATCGAGGGAAAGCTTTTGGTAAAAGGATGGAGGTCTTTCCGTTTCTGCGCAGCTGTGACCGTTAACCCCGGAAACTTTCCTCGCCACCCTTGTAGACCTACATCGCGCGAGGAAGGGTTCGTCGAACGGAGCAACATATGCACGATGATGGATGGCGACGTGCACGCATCCCCTTCGAGTCACGGGGTGCTATTGTACGGGCGTGCGCGTTTGTATCGTGCACGGGCTGACGGTTCCTTTGAAAAAAAATAGCTTAAAACCCGAATGGCCACGCGGAGGGTCGGGCACGTTCGTGTGCAAGGGCAAGAAATCCATGTCGTACAGCCGTAGGTACTCTTGTTACAATTACTGCACGTTTGCATGACACGCAGGATGTTTGACTATGCTTGAAGGGGTGTGGTCAACGAGGGCTGCAGACACCGAGCTAATTGTATGTCGAACCTGCGATTCTTGTTCTCCATCTTGGAAAGTGTCTACGCTTCGGGATACATTGAACGACATTTTTATTAAATGTTTAATGGAAGTATACACAATATGGAAGTAGATAAATAGAAAGTTTTTTGTTTTAAAGCGGAAGGGCGACTAGAGTTTCTCCCGTTAACAGTTTTGTAGACACTACTTAGGAGCTGGGTAGCAAGGTAGCTCCTTGTTTCACGCGCTCCCACCAGAAATTAAAATAGAATTGCACGCTTCCGTCGTCTTTCAGTGTCGCAAATCGTCCCGTGGTTCCTTCCATTTGTGCCTGCAGCGGCTTCTAAGTGCCCGAGCACGCCGCGAATTGATGACTACCATTAGCAGCAATCATTGCCATCTGTTCTGTCGGGAAATGTTCTACGTTGGCTCTGCGAAGTTATCTGTCTGGCGCGTTGCATCGAATGATTTAGACAGACTGCTCTTACTCGAGCGTCGCACCCCTCGCTAACCCTTCAACCAACTATTCCCGCGTAGAAGTTTGACCAACCCCGCGCGGCGTTGCACGGATCGGAATTAGACGAAACGTTCCGCTTGGAGTGAAGATAAATCACGAAGTCAGAGCGCCAGGGCCTTTGTTCCTTCGAGTGAATGGATCCCGAGGAGACACGACACGATCGACAGAGGATGACGAAGGTTGCCGGGCCCTGTCAAAATACCCGTTCTTTTTCTCCTCCTTGTTCCTCTCCAGCACCCCGCGGTGATCGCGCGATCGTGCGTTATCGTGCGCTCCGGAGGCATCTTCGTGGCTGGTCTACGCGAGCGCACGCACATCCACATTCCCCGCGACAAAGCACGCGTGGAGACGTACGTACGACTTACCCGCGTCCGTCTCGGTGCCCGGCGACCTATCGCCGCTTGTCCATCGGGCTACTGTGCGCTCGCTGCTTTTTCCGCGGTTTCCGCGCGGAGATCGGTACGCATTTAATGACAGAACGATACGCATCCCCGACATCTAATTTATTTCCCAATTACCTCGGTCTGCCCAGCCACTTCCACGTTCTCCCCGTCCCGCACCGTCGGACGGACTTAGGGGCCTGGATCCTACGCGGCCGGAACAGCGCGCACAATCGGATCATCGGGATTAGCCCTGCGGCCGTGTACGTACGCGTGCACACACGCGCGGCGCCTATTTCGCCAACGACATCCTCTCCCTATTTGCATTAGCGATCACCCAGATATTGAGCACCCCTGAGCGAACAACTAACTCCGTGCCCGCGGGGCCTTGGGTCGTGGGCACTCGGCCGTGATCGGCGATCCTCGCCCAGACACCTCGAGGAGGGAGGAAGAGGAGCGAGCCGGGGCCCAGGAGCGAGAGAAGCCGCTGGGACGCGACGGAAGAAGAAGGGACGACGGGGCTACGCTCGGGAGAGCAAGAGGGAGCGCACGAAAGAGAAGGGCTCGGCTAGCGGAGCGAAAGAGAAAGAGGGGACAGTGTCTGAACGTGAGCGCGCGTTCCCACGCCCGCCGCGCATGCGCCGGTGATCCTGGCCCCTCGTGGACCCCTCGGCTCCCTCCGCGGGTAATCGGTTCTCTTGCACTTCAGCCACTCTCTCTCCCTCTCGAGCCGTACCCCGACGTGCTGCCCTCGTCGTCCTCAGCGCACTCGTAGCTCCTTCTACCGCATATCGCTCGGTTCTCTGACTTTGTTCCTCCTGCCTCCTCCCCGTCTACCCCACCCCACCCCCCCTCTCCTTTCACCCGTGCTCTCTGTCGCTCTTCCTCGATCTCTGCCGTTCCCTCCCACCAGACATCCGCATAGATTCAAGTGCGGACGTCTGCCGTTCTTTCTCTCCGCCGCGCCGCGTTCTTCCTCCGTACACCTCGTCCGCGAACAATATTCGTTTCCACCACTTGTCCGGGCGGCCCCCGTCCGCCGCGACGCTCACCTTCTCCTTCCACTTCTTTCGCCTAGCAATAAGCTGCTCTAATTATCTCCGACCTGTTTGTCAGCGGACGCCGCCGATGCGGAGTGACATCAGGGCCCGATTGAACGCGCCGCTCTGTCCCGCCGTTTTCTTGCGTCTCGTGCGGGTGGTACGCGAGATTAACCCCTCCCTGCACTCTGAATACGCCTCCGAGACGCAGACGACGCCTGACGTTCTGCCCAAAATATGCCCCCCAGAGTGGGTACTTTAGGTATGCGCACCGAGGATACCTAACTCAAAATCTTTTAAGTGCTTAGGGCCTCTAAAGGTTTCAACTCGGCCCTGATAATTACTGATCAATTTTGATTTTTCCCAAAAAGCAGGTATCTAAATAGAATAGTAACAATTTCTCCACCATTCCACTTCAGTAATCTGTTTCCAGGACTGTGGTGAACCCATTTTTCGTATCGGTTGCTACCACGCAGATACCCCGCTTCACAAGCTCTGAAATCGCGAATGCTTCCTTAAACAAAAAATTACACCGTCGTGGGCGAGAGGATTCTGCAGGTTGCTGTTAGCTAGAATAGTTATGGTATAAGTTTCATTGTGAAAAGAATCCTTGCTTGAAATAGCATCTGCTTTATCCACACTCTTTATGTGTCTAGTATAATTAGCAGCGTTGGATTAACCAATTTGCAAAATAATCACGTGCTTAGGGCATCAGCAGGCTGAATTTTAGAATCTAATTTTTGTTAGAAACGGCTTTAGTATAAGGGGCCTTAAAATCTTTTAAGTGCTTAGGGTCTCTAAAGGTTTCTACTCGACCCTGACAATTACTGATCAATTTTGATTTTTCCCAAAAAGCAGGTATCTAAATAGAATAGTAACAATTTCTCCACCATTCCACCTCAGTAATCTGTGTCCAGGACTGCAGGTAGTGAAACCCATTTTTCGTATCGGTTGCTACCACGCAGATACCCCGCTTCACAAGCTCTGAAATCGCGAATGCTTCCTTGAAAAGCTGGTCAGCGCGGTGGGTGTTTGCAGAACAGGGCTGGAAGAGCGTGGCTCGTGAAGGCAAATTTGAAAGAAACGCAAGCCAGCGGAGCAGAATAAGAGAGCGGTGCGCGGGATGTTTGCAGAACCCCCAGAACCCCCTTCGGAACGTGTTATTTGCGAATACCTACGAGACGGTTTGACTCGGTCTCGTGAGAAGCCGAGCTTACGATCGGCCCGCAACTATTTCCACTGGAGGGTAACAAGAGGCAGAAGAGCTCAATAAACCGATAGGGCTTGGTGGCTCCTCTTGACTCACTCCCTGCGTCGAATCGCAGAATTCTACAGACCTGTTTGTTTTGCGGAACAAGGGAGTGAAAGACCACACATAGAATTTATAGCAGCATTAGTTCCACCAGAAGCTACTGCTATTCAGCGCGAAATCAGTCATTTTCGAGCTCTATTTTCAAATACTTCCCCTCTCATCGCATTTCTGTTGCTGAATTCAGAATATGATATTAAATCAATCTTCCCTTATTACTACTAATTTTTTTCGCCGATTTCACAGTATTTTAGGAGTATGTAATATGTTATTCTTGTGCATCGATTCGTGGAATAAGACTTATTCCAACCGACCGCGTGTCACAAGTGTTACGAGAACACAGTGACTAAATTCTAACAGCACAAGCAGTATTTTATAATTTGTCGTAACTTTCCTGAGGAAGATCTGAATTAAGATCGAAACGTCGAAAGCTTTTATAATTTTTATTGCCAAATAGCTTGTTTTTTATTGTTTTAAAATTGACCGAACCTGTGCGCCGAAAACAGATAGATTAAATATTACGGTCGAAATTATACCTATAAATAATTTTTAAATGCTATCCTAATTCCCTTTCGTTTAAGATACAAGTGATGAATTCATGGCGCAAACTGTTTAAGAGCTACTCTGCAGTTCTTTTCACTGCTATTTGTAGAAATCAGTTCACTACGCGAATTTTACTTCGAGCTCTATTACTCAATTATTATAATTGTAAATACTCCTGCACAGTATTTCTACTATCACACAATACTACCATCCTTTTGCCACATACCATCTTCCTTGCCTACATTAGAGAAACCTTTGTCCCTCTCGCAGTTGCTTATTCGAGTGGCAGCCTCTGAGAGTTTCGTTTATTACCAGTTGTCATTTAGTCGCCAGTGGCACGATGTCTGGCGCAGTAGTGCTTGAAACATCCCCCCGTACACGCTGCTGTGCCGCTCAGAGGAGCGTCTTCTCCTCGTTAGTGGCCGGGGAAGACGTCGACGACGTCGTCGACGCGGTGCATAATGAAGCCCCTGCAAACGGAACCGTTGTGCCCTCGCACCGACGTGCTGATTGCCAGCGCGAATATTGTCGTACAGTAATGGGTTTGTTCGAAGAAACTCGTGGACAGGAGGGGAGGGGGGGGGGGATGGATCGGCAGGCTGGACGCGGGGGGAAAAAATCATTATTTAGCGCCAATTAGAAAGGAACGCCTAACGATTCGAACGGGCGAGTGTAATCCCTCCCTTTTGTTTTTCCGTCGCGCCAACGAGCACGCTGTTCCCGATGGGAGCCTTCGTCTTCCTGGACGGGCCCGTGCATCCTCCATCCATTCCGAGGGAGTTGAATAACTGATTCTATTGGGTTGACTAAAACGTGACTCGTTGCTTATCTTGTCCGGAGTGTATGGATACGCGAGTTAACGCTTCGAGGAACAGTGTGCATACTAATTATTATATTTCTTACGGTTTCACGGCTGGCTCGATCAAAGCCTGGCTGTGGGGCCGTTCGTGAAGCGATTGAAAGTTGGTACGACCTCTGACAAGGAAGACATTTCTCACGTTACGCCTTATTCACGGTCTATCGCAATCGATTGGAACTCGAATAGCTAATATTCCGTCACCCCGGCTTCGGAGACCAATCGCGGGTAATTAAAACCGCGCCACTGGACGATTCAGCCGTGTAAAGTCCCGTTGCCTTGCATGCCCGATATCTTTGGCTCATACACGATTACGCTGGTCGAGAAGAAAGTATCGCCATTCAGAGATAAATTTCTTCCCTCCGCACGCTCGTAGTCACACCCCGCTTTCTCTGTTCTCCGCGGCAACGGCACTCTCGTCTCGCGTTTTATAAATCTGCGCGCCCTACATCTCGCCACGTCCGTTACACGTCTTCGGGCGCACGTGTGTTTGCAAGGTTCTTTCTTAAGGCACGTACACTGCTGCTTGAAAGTACTCGATCACTGGCTGTGTATACTACCCTGCTCTAAATGTTCCGGGGTAAGTCAAATAAAGCGCAAACTATTCATTTATTCATGTATTTTTGTTTGGTCACGTTCAAAGTAATTCCAAGTGCTCGCAATATAAAAATTAAAAAAAAATAAGATTGATAGGTTTTACCGCTTTTTGTAAACGAACTTGTCCTGGACGTTTTGGATGATATTGAAGATAGAAGGTTTTTCCATATTTCTGTACTCCAAATTTGATGTTCTCTAGCGCACATCAATCTTTCGTTTTATTTTGATATCTTAATAGTGGCTTTTAACTGTATTTTGTAAGTTTAATATTTCAGATATTCTCCTGAATCTTAAATCCTGAAATTCTAGTAGTCACATTTGGCTGTTTTGGAGCTTTCTGTTGTTTCTCATTGCTGGACGGTGTATCGCACTGATGTGGATACTATTAATTTCAGTTCATTTGCAATACTTCTTAACGATATAGGTACGTTTTCTCTCTCTCTCTCTCTCTCTCTCTCTCTCTCTCTCTCTCTCTCTACGTAAACTCACAACGGCACTTCTAACTTCAATCGACGGTACTTCTCATTTCACCATTTTTCCCTCGATAATTAAATAATTCTCACAATTCTCTTTTTAAGATACAACTTTTGATTTCAATTTTTTAAACGTTTTCTCGCCAAGAAATCAAAATACCAGCGTTAAAATACCATTAAACAATCTTCAAGCATAAACCTCCACTAATATTTATTACCGTTCGAATAATTGAATCGCAAAAAGTAACAATCATAGCCTTATCTCTAGATTGAAGTGGCGAAATTGCACATGTGCTAGGAAAATGAAGCACAAAGACAAGAAATAATTAACTATCCTATGTTTTATTCTATTTCCTCCGTTATCAGACGCGCACGTAACGAGTGATCAAATACTTTTGAGCGGTAGTGTATGTACTCGCGTTTGCATTTGCGCGAGGCGTACGAGTGGTTTTCGCGAGCGTATAGAAATCACACGCGCAGGGAGGAAAAGCGAAGGAGGCTGGGTGACGGAGAAGGATGTAGTGTTAATTACGATCGGTGCGCGCGTGTGCAGCCGAGCCGAACGAGAAAAATAAGTAGTGCCTCTCCTTTCTGGCGAGCCAAGCGAATTTTATTCCTGTCGTCGGGCGCGCATACGCTCGCGGTATTAATCACTCACGAGGAGATATACCGATCTGCTGGTATCTCTCAGGATCGGGTCTCCTCGGATGTGTCTCGATTGTCGATTAAGAGGTTTCAGGGCGTGGCTAATTGCTGGTCGATTCGAGCAAACGATCGAGGAATATGTTAAGCAGGGCTCCAGCGTGTTCAGCGTTCACGCAGGTGGCCCTTTTCGGGCCACAAGTGCTAAAATTACGTGGGTATGGACAGCGTGTGTGCTTCCCTGCGACGACATTTGAAAGAAAAAATTGATCAAGGAAACTGTAAATTACACACGGCGGGTAATGTGGTACACCTTGAAGCGCCGCGAAAGTCAAATGGAGTGGCACTCGTGGAAAAAAAACGTTGTGTTCCACCAGTAGTTACTTCTGTAACAATTATTTATGCGACTGAATGCGTATTCCACTTGGAGGTACATATTTGTATTGTATTAGCCGAAGGATTTTATAACTTGGGAATTCATGTAGAAAGTATTGAGTTGGTGCATGTAAAATTGGGTAAAACACTCATGAAATGAAACAGTTGGGAAGCAAAAATTGTTTTCATTCAGACTTCCCTATACGAAACGATAATTTCGAATGTACCAACCTAATATTATAAGAATCATAGAAAAAAACACCATTTCACTTACTTTTCAAGTAGAATATTCAATCATTATCGCTGTTCTTATCCAAACTAGAAGCTTCCTAAAACGACGTTCGTTCAAACGGACCCAATCTAAGATTTTGAAAGAACTACTATTACTCCACGTGTGAACTGTCCAGTATCCCTTAACCAACTTCCCCATCCCCACTTCAGATTCCAAGTTGCCCAGCGAAACACTAGCTGCAGGTAGTCCCAGTTGCCGCCGTGGCCCCTATTATTTTTAAATTATCCACCATTGCCTCTAAGCTTTCGAATGATCGAAAAACAGTCCCAGCTCCGTATATTCCATTACTGCCGGCTAATTATAACTCTGCTACTCGTCTGGGCCACGTAAACCAGTTGAGAGACCGGGCTCCGGAGCGGATCGGGGAACGACATCGTAGATGGAATCGGTTTCAGGCGACGCTCGACGGGTAATAATTACCAGTGGTCGATCAAGAATGCCGATTTTCTTGGCGGTAGGATCGGCCGAGTATCGTTGCGCGGATCCTGCTAATCACCACGTGTTCCTGCTTGATGCTCCAGTTAGGTAGTCCCAAAGTCGTTGTGATCAGGCCACAGCCACCTGCGATGTAATTGCAGCCTCCCGTGGCTCCTTTCTCCCGTTCACTCTCGATCTCCGGCCCCCCTTTTCCCTGTCGGTAATATCCTGACACCGCTTGGCAGGAGGACGGCTGCCCTCCACCCAGCTGCGCGTGTAGGCCCAGTAGGGCCCCGTAGCTTGTACCCGCGGCTCATAGTGGCAAACGCTTCGACAAGGACCTCCACACCGAGGATCACGCCCGTGCATGTGTGCCGACGTCGATAGACGCTGATCGAACCACCACCTTTCCGCGTCCACGGTGGTGTTTCTCTCGCATGGCACAAGAGCACCGTGCGCCACGGTAGTGTTTAAGAGCGAAGGAACGCAGATTATACGCCACTAACGCCTCCAGCCACGGGCCTGCATGTTAACCGTCCTTCTCCCGCACCTCCCATGATTAGGAACGATCTTCGTGTTCCCTCTTTCTTCTTCCTTCCGATTCTACCTACGACCCTGATCGCGTATCCTGTTCCCTTCTTGCGCTCCATAGACTGTCCCTCGGTTCTCCCTTCTCGGGGTTGGAGTTGCTTTGGTTGTCTCGAGAAATCAATTTCCATTGCATTAAAAACTCGCCGTTCCTCGAGTATACACCATCGACAATTCTATCCCTTTGCTCGGTGTCCGTTCCCTTTCCTCCTCGTTATTCGTCCTTCGTGAAACGATTAGTATGCCCCGTCCGAGCCGGTTCGAGCGTTACTCCCTTCGACACCGGAGGAGCATTGTGGACGAGGGTCCGAGCAGAATTGTACATTTGTTATTCCGCCCCTGGTCGGGACCAGATTTCCTTCAGCTGCGGGCGCGTCGCGCCTGCCCTCGGGCGGCGTTTTCCCTCCGCCTCTGGAACCTCGGGATTTCTCGCGTGAAATGCAGAGTCTCTCCGGTCTCGTTCGTTTATCGCGCGTTCATTTGCAGCGCGACACGGGAGGCATGAATTTATAGAACGCTTTCTCGCGCGGCCGTTGCATCCCGCATTGTTTTATTCCGCGCACGTTGAAGCACTGATAACGAACAGCGAGACCTTACGCCATATCTGCGCGGTAATTACACGGGGTTATCATTTCCTTGGCCGTGGACGTCCCGCTGCTACCATGTACGGAGGGGCCGGTTGCAAATTAATTTTCCCTCGCACGGCGGCCTGCTAACACCGCCGATGAGAGCTGGCTCCTATCGCCCAGCGGCGAATAAAACTAGACGCCACCGTGGCCGAGCAAATCGGAACAGATAATCCGTATCTACGATCAAGTATTGTCGCGCGATCACACCCGCGCGCCGCTGCCGCCGAGTGCTCGCTAACAAGCTGGAGATACTTGTTACTGATACCGACTTTCTTCTGAAATTGCTCTACAAATAAGTGTATTAACAGGGGCGTCGATGGATGCTTTCCTGTTGTAGAGATTAGAGGGAAGAATTATTCTGGAGTTTAGCGTGACTATCGAACTTGCAAGGAAACATTGCCAGTAGGGGATCGGCGTATCAAGTAGATATTCATACTTTTTGAAACCTTGGATAATGAGAAAAATTAAACAGAAATGTTAGCTGCTAATGTATTCTATATATAAAAGAAGTCCTGACTGACTGACTCATCAATGCCCAGCTCAAACCGTTTAAACTAGGAACGTGAAATTTGGAAGATGCATTGTTTCACTAAGGAAGGATTTTTGCAAATTCCATCCCCAAGAGGGTGAAAACGGGTAAACTGTGTTTTCATGGAGTCCTTTCTAACTCTTAGGTCCGAAGCGAAGCGTGGGGTATTTTGCTAGTGGATTAAATAACGTGAGAAAGAAGGATGCAAAGATTATGTGTTATTATTAACCCTTCGTGGTCACACCTTCTCATAATCACAAATTGGTCACACGGGATTCAGTGTACCCCAGCGTCATTTTTTGAGTTACCATTTTTGTATTTTTGAATCTTTTAACTTTTCAGTAATAATTGTACCTACATTCGTAATACTTATACAATCATGGTCTAATAGTCTTTTTCTAGAAATGTAACTTTTTATATGATAAAATTTGTAGTTGAAAATCAGCGATTTCCCATGGTTGTGGGGAAAAACGATTTTTTTAAAAAATTTTTATTTTCTTTTTTGCGATAAATCCCCTTTGGAAGACATAGAGGTGCGATATTTCAAATCGAAAATTGCTTTTGGGGTACAATACACCTCGTGTGACCAGGAAGGGTTAATAAATATGATAGAATTGGCACTTCATTGGTATTTCATTAGAAATATTTACTTTTTCCATACAAATGCGCTTTTTTCTCTTTTTATAAAGAGAACACATAATCTTTGTCCCCTATTTTCTCGTGATGTATAATCCATTATCAGCTAATAAACCATATATAATTTTTTCGAACTGCATCGATATTTACTTTACGTGCTGACCCCCTACCGGGAATATTTCCTTGTCAGAAGTTCACATAGTAGATATACTAACACTTTGAGTGGCGTCGACGTGTTTTCACGCCGGGGGATTTGCATTCCGCGCACGTGCTATCACGTTGATATTTTTTTTTTGGGAAACATCAAAAGTATTTGCCCGCGTGTCCCCAAATATTAATCAAAATTTTCTCGGCAGATGCAACCATGCCATTTCCCAAAACCTTGGTTCAATATCAAAGTATTAATCACGCATTTCGACGAATGCTTCGTTGATCTTTCGTGACTGACTCGACTCACTTCCCTCTTCCCATTGATTACAAAACGGATTCCAATCCGCAGCTACTATTCCTTTGTTGCAGAACAGACATTCCTCAAGTTCCTTCAGTTCCTATTCCACTGCTCTATCTTTTCATAAATTGTATCGTTCAGCTGGCTAGATGTCTCGTTCCTTTTGCTACGTGAATACGAAACCACGGGCCGGTATATGCGCGTATCGAAACACATAAGCGTTCAGGAATGTGTCGGTGCATAGACTCCGAAAGGTATCGACTACAGTGCGCCGAGATCCTTGGCGATATAGCGTGGATCGCGGTGAAAGAAGCGGGTTCCGGGGACTGTACACGGTGTGCTTCGCCTCGGGCTCTGTCTCGCATACCTGAAGAAGAACCTGCGGCCCCGCCGTGTTATTAAAGAACCGGAGGGTCTCCTCTTCTTCCTCTTGCTTCTCTTCTCCTACCGTATCGCTCCGTGCTCTGATGGTCCAGGTCTGTGTGTTGAACGGCGACCATAGAATCCTATATGCGAATCTTCGCTTTTTACCTCCTCGACCTTTAATTACTACTTTCTGCCTCCTTTTCGTCATTCGACGTCGATGGCTGACCAACTTGTACCGTTTCACTTTATCTTCGTCTTCAGCTTCAAACAGATATTTCAGAAAATTTTAAAGCACATTGATACATTTTACAATCTTTTTGTTAATTGAGGCTAGTTACGCAAAAAGCTACAAAGAAATTGAGTAAATTCAGTTTGAAGATTTTAATTGTTACAGAAAAATTGCTCTATTTTTACTGGATATACTTTATTTCTTGTTATGGTTTACAATTCTTTTTTAATAGATTATTTGACAGTGGTATAATTAATATTATTTTACATTTTCTGTGGCTTTTATTTTTTCAGCCTAAAATGGAACTATGCCTTGGTAGTTTTAATAATTGTATAATGTAAGGGTTGGTAATTTTTTGCAAAATAAAGATCACAAAATTATGGGATCCGTACTGTGTTTAACTATATTTTTGTCATTTTGTACTTTCGTCCAATTGTATTTTGGTTTGAAAATCGTTTTCACAGAATTTTTAAAGCAATATTTCCTGTTCAGGCACGAATAATGTTACGCCCCTCGTAATAGAAGATAGTCGAATCTCTGCTTCATTTGCAGCATAGTCGATTCGAGTGTGCAATACCTATCATTACTACATTTTCTACCAATAATCCCCCGCTCATCTCTAATCTCCCCTTTTTCATCCCGCCACATCTACCTGTTCGCCGTTCCTTTACTCTGAACCGATGTTATTTCGCAACATCGGAGTCCCTTGCGATTACTAAGCGAACAGGGACAAATAATTTTTCCATCGCGAACGTAGTCGAATCTTACTCTGTTCCTTTTTCTCGTAGAAAGGTTATATTTCGCAATTTCCCTTTCTCTATTGTAATACCACCGCGTTCTTGCAGTGCAGTTACTCGCGAAGATTGATATCCGATAATCAGCCGATTCGTGGCAAGATGCAAAAGCGTAAGCGCTCGATCGCCCGACCTGCCGTCTCGAATCGGGACGTTTTCCGTTTCTGCGGTCACGAGGCGATTCCGGGGCCATTATCGCGATTAAGCCTCCGGGGCCCCTCGGACTTATCCCGTGGCTTCCACCCTTGCCATCTCCCATATGCCACGGCGCTGACGATTATGGTAATGATACGGTTGCGCGTATCGCGACTTGTAACAATGATACAGATACAGGACCCGATGGTCCATTGATTCCACAGCCTGCCCCAACGCTGTTGTTTTATCGAAGCCTCGAGAATATTCTGTTCCAAGGCAGCCGTAAACTGTTTCGATTGATGACTCTGTTTAGGACGCGGGTGATGTCGAAGGGAAGATGGAAGGAAAGAATCTAGTTTAGGTTCTATGATCACAGTTGTTAGAGGAGCAGGTGGCAACCACTAATTTGCCATTAAAAGACCACCAGTTCCACCAAATTGAGAAATCTCCAAAATGATACTTCCTCGACAAAGTCTGAGAAGTGTATTCTTTAATCCGAAGGGTATGAATTCTCCAACGATGGTCCTTGAGATTGGTAGGGCTTCCTTGATCAATCCCCCTGAAACCCGCGGTTCATTATCGATAATTGATTTTACGAGGCACCGTAAAGGTATTTAGAATTTCAATCACGTATTCACTCTCACTCGTGAGCCTCGCCGGGGTCTACCGAGGCCTCGTGTACGGAGCTGAAGCTTGCTGGCGAGGGGTTCCAAATAGTACAGGAAAAATCGCGAGGAAGAAGAGGGTTCCTTAAAGGGCGCATCTTTTAGAATTTTTAATTACTATGCAGAATCAGGCACGGGAGAGTTGGTATTACAATACCACGTGATTGGTGGTTGGTTATATACTCATCACTATTCATAGGATGAGCACGTCCGGAGCTGCAGGTTCGTTAGAGCTATCCACCCTGTTCCGCATAATGACGTAATTAGCGCGAGCCCTTAGTCCGAGGGCTACCTGTACCAACTCACCCTTCTCACGCTTTCGTAATGGCTCTCGCACGAAGTCACCTGAAAAACTAGCGTCGCGTGCACCATTAATCCTCCGGGCGATTAGAGTACCTATCCTGGAGTATCTTTGTTCCTTATTACACGTCGCAACGTATCGCTGGCTATTAACATCAAATCCCGGGGAACATTAAACCTTTCAACATTTTTATGACGCAACTGCACTATATACTCTAACAAAGGGATTAGTACTTGACAAAATCTGAGAATATTCTAACTAAGCTGAGAAATTAGGAATATTTAATCAACAAAATTTAATCGTGTCCTAATTAAGGACCACCTACCTGGCCTCTTTGCTGTTTGAAACAAGTTTCCTTTATTCTCCAAAGACACGTGTTTAAAGTAGGGGAGACCGGGGCAAGTTGATACAGAGGCAGGTTGATACAGACGAATTATCTCGACACTGTATATATATAGCTCCTTGTGTGTGAGATATGTGAAGCTTCTTGATCAATTCTTTACTACGATAACTAATTCTTTACTACGACTTTAGCAATCCATTTTTAACTGTTTTCGTTTTTATGGACAAAAAGTAAATAATTGTGTTCACTTTCCAATCCGTCTTGAGACGAGATAGAGAATATTATCACTCAAATTAATTGGGCATCACATTGAGTCCTTTGAAGGTAAGGGAATTACGTTTAGTTATTTTGTTTATATGCTCTACATTTGTTTATGGAGATGTTTGTATATAATGACTTCCTGTGGGGTAAGTTGATACGTTTTCTCTGGGGCATGTTGATACTCATGGGGAGTGTATCAATTTTTCCCGACTACTTTTAATTGGATTTTTCCTTTTATTTCTGGGAAGATGGTACGAAATTATGTCAGAAAAACGAATCGCGGAAAAATACCACAAAATATTTTTCAAACAGCGTGTGTTGGTGTAGAAAAGGAGTCAAAGCGCCAGAATATACGGAATAGATAAAATAGCTTTATTAAGATACATTAATAAAAAGAAGCAAGCACCTCATATTAAAGTGGGATATTCCAGACATCCATCTTTTACTCATTAAACGGATATTTTACAGATGTATCAACATGCCCCAGAGCAGTATTAACTTGCCCCGCATTGGGGTAAGTTGATACATTTTACCTTCGTCCAAATAACATTTTCGCATTCATTTTGTATGTATTTTCTCAACATTTCATTTACAATATTTTAAAGAGGAAGGACCAAAGTATATTTTAGCGTATTTGTTACTAAGTAATTAATTCAAACAAAAATGAAAAAAATTGAAAACTGAAAAACGTATCAACTTGCCCCGGTCTCCCCTATCATTCGGGAAGCACGCGAGCCACCAAGCGCTTCCTGTGCCGCTGGTTCCTTTCTCGTTAGGTGGTACCGCGGGTATCGCAGCCCTCGGTTTAAGCAGACGTAATCGCGCGGAGAAACGCCGTATACGGCTCTGTCGATGTCACTTCGCGCATGGCTGCCTCAGAAAACAGTGCTGCGGGGTCCGATATCTGTGCACGGAGTCACGATTTTCTTAGCTGCGTGTTCTTATCGATAATCGAGCCACTGGGTGAGCCGGTGAAAGTTTGAGAAACCTGGCCGGACATTCGCTAGATGCCCGAGCCGACGTTGCTGGAACGAGATTATGTAGAGTGAACCCCGCCTGTCGAAATGGCGCTCTCCGTAAATCCGCGCGATTAATGGTGCATCCGTAGTCGTTTTCATTTAAAGAGAACGGCCTCGGGTTTCCACTGTGGCTTTCGCTTTTCCTTTCAGCGATAGGGATTTCAGCGCGGTAGTAATGGATGACGGGTTCGTTGCTCGAGCTCTTGTCACTTGTTCGCGATGTCACTGGTTCGATATCGAGCGCTAAAAGAGGCTAAGATTTTATATTCTACCCCGTCCACCATATCTTAAGTGTAATATTTTTTAGTCTGCATTTTTTCAGTTATTCAAACTTTTGGTAAAGGTTTTATATTGAAAGTTGGGTTAAAAGAATATTACCTAAGACGCTACCTGTCTCCTTCTCTCCCCTTGTAAGAAAATCAGAGCCGGATTTACCTTTCAAGGTAACTCCTAGGCTGAATATTTGGTGGGCCCTCGGTTAAATGTAAAAATAAAATGCGGCTGATTTGATTTTTTTTATAATAATACTCGTACAATCTAAATAAGAATTTAATTTCAAAATTAACATTGAATATCAAAACTAAACATAACATTAACATAAATAAACATTAAAAATACAAGTTAATAAAGATAATATAAAAAAAATGCCAATTTTTCGAAGAAAATATTTAGAATAACGGGCCCCAGCTAAACGGGGCCGTAGGCTTCAGCCTTGTTAGCCTATAGAGTAAATCCAGCATTGAAGAAAACGTAAGAAGTTCGCGACCCTCTCACCCCAAAAAGCCTTGCGTAATTTAAAGACGACCCCAAAGCAGACCCACAAGTCTCCATCGGCTAGAAGAACACTTGGAATTCTACAATGAAGTCAGATTTGTGCGTCGAAATCGCTACGTGCCTTAGTTTCTATCACAGTTAGAATCGTCATAGTTGTCTGTGTAAAGTCAACTTACCCGATGTTCCTGTTTCTTGAATATAAATACCTTCCACAGAGGAATGTTTGCAACGATCCTACTTCGTAGCTTGCTTCACTTGCTTCACTTCAAAGCAGTGAAGACCACCGATACCCTGAACCTCCATTTTCATAGAATGAGAATGTATCGCAAATGAAACTCGGTCGAGGTGGCGCTCTGATCGTAGTGCTCTGAGCATGCGCGTGATGACGCCGTGACGTCAAACCAATCAACTCCAGCGCAAAGCCAAACTCATCTTGACGTTGATTGGTTTGACGTCACGGCGTCATCACGCGCATGCCCAGAGCACTACGATCAGAGCGCCACCTGGACCGAGTTTCATTTGCGATACATTCTCATATAAAGACTGGCCTGCCTGAATCGAGGCACGCTTTCGTAGTTCCATTTTCGGCAGCCATTTTCCCTCGGCCACGGCTCAAAGTGACCGACGACAGTTAATCATTCCGGGGCTGCGAGGCCGCGCAGCCCATTCCCAATCTATCAAGCGGACGTTTTACAACGTGAAAATCCGATCGATGAACACGGGCACGACTGCAGTCAATTAAACCGTGATCTATTTCTTGCATGGCGAAAAAGTCGGTCGAGGAAGTGGTCGTTTTCTCTGCTCCTTCTTGCGAGCACGTTCTGTCGCGCTGTTTCTGCCCCCCGGACGCCTTATAAGTATCTTTTCCACGTTTGTCCTTCGTCGAACGACTCGCCAGCCGTCTCGACGGGATTGTATTTAAAGGAGTCGCGTTATATGGAGCACGAATCAATTAAGCTATCGACAGTCAAGCGTTTATTAGCGGTGTCTGGCGAATAATGGTGCGACAGAAGAGGACAGGACCTCGCGGCGGAACCCCCTTAAATGGTAACGCGTGAGAAATGCGCGGATCGTTAGGTCCGCTCCGGGAACGTGATACACGATGGAAAAAGACGCGGCGGTTTCATTAAAGCGTTATTACGTTCGCGCCTGCGAATAAGGTGTTATTACGCGTAATTATACTAACTGGGGAAAATGGAGGGGGGGGGGCGTGCAGGTGGGAGGGGAGAGGCTACTGGCCGAGTGGGTACGTAAGAACCAGCTAACGGGCGAAATCGGAAGCGAGCGGAGTGACTCGCAGTTCGCGTGGCCGCTTCGAAATAATTTTCTTAATTAAGCTCGTGAGTAGACATCGCGCGGCGATCTTTCAGACCGCTCGTTACATTGCCCCGGCCTATCTGTCACTGGAAACTATTATCAGCCGGAGAATGGGCCCCGCTCGTTGATTGCTTTTGATTCACTGCTCCCGTTCAAAACCGTGAAATTCCTCGCCGCGGCGTAGTTGCTTAGTCATAACTGGTAATTAATCGAGGGCTGCTGCGGCGCAGGATGTTGGTTTTTTGGCTCGGTTGTTATCCGAAGGCATGTTCGGTTTAATGATTTCACGAAGGGCTGTGTATTTTAGTCGAGGAGGAAGGCAAGATAGGGGATCTTGTGAGACTCGGGTGCAGGAGGTTCCAGTTTACATTCTATTGATTTTTATTAGAGGTTTTCTCGGCTTCGATATTTAGATGCGGTGTGATGTAGATGTGGAACCGAATCGCGCTAAAAATGGCATAGCTTTACACGACAAGATTGTGTGCTCCTCTGTTTGCCGAGTCATCTAACGTGCTCAGTCAACGAGGTCAGGAACACGATGGTGTCGCGATGCTGATGACCTCTAACCATCCTCGTACCTCTCTACCAGCTTCTGGAAAGTCACATGCTCATCCTTGCCCTGACATGTTGCTTACGTGCAAACGGTGTATGATTGGGGATTTTTTTAATTTAATTGGGGGTGATGGTATTTCAATTAAGTAGTTTAATACATTGTACGTGTGGTTAGGAATTATATTTAGGAGATAGCTATTAGGTTGTCCAGTAAGTTCAGGTGGTTTTCATTTTAGAAAAAAATTATTCCATTAACAATTGCTTGTCGATAATGTTTTGTATACCTACAATGCGGTAATACCTATTTGTTCTTTTGTATCAGAATTATTCTGGAAGTTTTCCTTTCCCGATAGTAACAATAAAATTTTAAGATGCAAACTATGGAGTCTCAAGTGAATAAAAAAGAGCTTACATTTAAGTAAGTTTAAATTGTAAATTTTATCTTGTGCGAGGGATTCTCCAGCATCCGCTGAGCGAATTACCACCTTTTCTGTTCCCTTCAAACCGTTTCAGCTAAATTTCCTTCCTCAATAATGCGGAACTGCGAAAATATTCCCAAAATTCTTTTCAGTCAAAAAACGTCGAGTTCTTCAAACATGGATTTCAAAAATTGTCAGAGCGTTGGCAATATAACAGATTAAATGTTACTAAATATTTTTGAAAATAGTAGGAAACCGTTTATCTTCGTGATTGCAAAAAGTAGCTTATCACAGACCTATAATTAGTAAATGCACATCTAATCTACTTTATAAGGGCTCGTTTTATCCTCGTTGAATTCTAAAATAGGCGATGCTTCACGACACTTCATCTGCTTATTATGGAATGGTTGGGGATCGGAGGAAGGAATGAATGCATATGCGAATGAATTTTCCATTCGCTGCGGTTGAAACGACTATCGGCTGTGTAGCTATCGTCCGTATATCTATCGTATTGACAGATACCTGATTAGGCAGGCATCTATCGACAGATTCGATCGATTTACGCCACCGTTGCTACCAAGAACGTACACAGGCTGCCCTACGTTCTTCACGCTGCGTTGGAAAGGGACAGCCACACCGTCAACCGGCGTTCCATGCATTAATGCATGAAGATAGTGTATCGACACACCCCGTCTTGTAAGGAACGATATATAAGTGTACTGGCTTATCACACTTAAGTCCTCACTTGTCCAGAACGAGTCCTCTTCCTTTATGCATATTTACCTGTACCGTCCACGTGAATGTCTCTTTTCTGACTTACCCTTGCACGTCAATTACTCAGCAGTTAAATACCATCATATTTTATCCGGTAACAATGGTATAAGAATATTCAGTTACTTAATAACTATCGAAACTCCACTGATAGACTAAATAGTCTATCTCTTTAAGGGGGTACTGGACTATTAAACGACTAAAAGCGACAGTTTCTTTTGGGTTGAATTGCTTAGATACCAAATAATTACTATACTTATACTTATCACAGTTTTTTATGCACGGTTTTGCAAGTAATTTAAAAAAAGACAAATTGTCAGAATATTGAAAATTATCCAAGTTATTTATCGAAAAAAATTTACATCTAAAAGTAAAATGCTTTAGGGTGAGTAATTTCCATACTAAAAATTACAGTGTGGAAGTTTACTTTCGAATTTAAACTAAGACTGTATAAAGTTACACATGAATCAATTTTTTCTCACATTTTTAAGGAAAAGGATCCTATTTAATCAGTTATAAAATGTTTCACAAACATCCAATGTTAATGTGTAAGCTCCACAGTGCAAAGAAAGGAATTCTACACCTTCAGACAAATTTTCAAGAGAAAATATATATTTGTTCAAGAGTTATAATGTACACAGTTTTCAAAAATCTAGTTTCGAGATAATCGACATCAAAGTGAAGCCCCCTACGCCAGTTACTCGACGGTGCACTCAATTTCCTTATAGAACTTTATTGTAAATGTTCACAAAAAATGACACTTTCAGAATTAACAATAATATAAAAAAAATCATTTTTTTAAAATTCCAATGGCTCTGTACCCCCTTAAATACTCTTGAAGAAATCCACTCTTCTAATAACGATACTAAAATTTTTCTTGGTGACTTTCGACACAAGGGGCAAACGTGTACGACACACCCAAAGCTTAACGTGCATATGCTCGGTGGTTCCTGTTGCACTTTGACGTTGCTCGAGTGCAGTGTCCATATTTGACATGTTTCGGGTATGGTCTGTTGGTTATCATTGATATATTTGAGGACCGAACAGGAGAGAAAGGGGGAAGTATGGGCGAGGGAATACACTTTTCGCTCGTGCGCGCCTCGAAAACGTGGGCAAACATTGTAATGGCTATCCAACGTGGCTACCGACTGTTAATGTCTCTTGACCACTTCTTTGGTGAGTGATCTCACCGTCGACTAACAAATGTCCGTTTGCATAACCGACATACGGGTCAATGCATTCGTGGATCGTCGTTAGCAATAATCGTTTCCATCTATCGCCTCTTATTAACTGTGTGTACTATCGCGCTTATAACGAAGTCTCTTTAATTACGATTTATGAGAACAACTGCGCAGTGTTAAGGAATATCCGTGATAAAACTACAGATATCCGGTGGAGATTTTGGACAGATATATAAATTAAATTATACGTGTAATCAGATCATCAGATACTTGGTAATTAGTGTCTAATCCCCTTTTCTTTGTTGCAGGTAAGTGAAAGATACACGTGTGTGGTCCGTCATTCCAGTGGATCGATTCGACTTCAGGTCAGACGTGATGCATTATGAATTCAGATGCGGATCCGTGTTGTGCGCGGTGATTCTATGCAGGATAACGCTGAAACATACATTTTCATTAACGAAGAACTTTTATCAGACGATAGTTCTACCCTCTTCGCGTTAATTATTTAAAGGATTGTTTGTCTGAATTTACTTCACACGCGGAAGATGATACACAACTTGAAAAATTGTTAGGCAACGATAGACTAACCTACATGATTCTAGGTGGTAGCTTTTCGCAACTGCGTGACATCAACGTTCTCTTTGCCACTTTCACGATTTCTTTCGAAACTGCGGTCAGTTTCCCCCATTTTTCTTCTTCAACAATCACGAGGATTCCTTTAACCGCGAGCAATTACTGCCCAATTGGGCATACTTTCAAGCAGTCATTATTTTACGTCGGACGGTGATGTCACAGTCCGTTGTCTTAAGGGGAGAATCTTAGATGTTTAGAGGGTAGAAATTTTCGATTTGATTTTTGCTTTAATCGATAGTAATCTCGCGGAGAATTTATTCCTAAAGCTTCAGAGTGAAATTCTGAGTATTTTGGAAGTTAGTGGGAAAGATAGAATAAAATCCATTTGACCGATCGACTTTCCTTTGGGCTTTTTAGTTAAATAATGAGCAACCATAGTCGTTCAATTAAAAACATTCATGAAAAAGTTAAAATAAACCATATTTTTTTGCATAAAAACATAGAAATGTTGTCCTCAAAACCATAAATTTTCCTTTAAAGTCCCACAGTTTTATCATTTTCAGACGTTTTTCTTATTTTTTTTCGTTCATCGATAATACAAGTTCATGAAAACTAAGAAAAACTTAGGTTTGTTTATTTTGGACAAAACTGAAAAGCTCCATTTTAGTAAAATGGAGCTTTTCAGTTTTGTCCAAAATAAACAAACCTAAGTTTTTCTTATTTTTTTCGTTCATCGATAATACAAGTTCATGAAAACTAAGAAAAACTTAGGTTTGTTTATTTTGGACAAAACTGAGAAGCTCCATTTTACTCGCCATTTCAAAATTCCAGTAGAGCGATGCATCAACGATTTCACTTAATTTTTGTTGTGTTGTATAACGATAAAATATAAATTAAAATACCCTTAAAATTTTTGAAAGATCTACTCTCTTCATCCGTGTTAAAAAAATTCGCGAGAACTACTTCTTTCACCGTTCCAAACCAGGTTCTTCCGTTAACAAACAATGCTTCAAAAAGAAATCGCAAATGAAACATGTCTTTCGATTTAAAAGCAAAACCGACTCACGCGTTTCTTTAATCACAGATGAATCAGGAGAAAGTGATACACTGAGATATCGTTTCTGGTGCCATTTTAGATAACTCAAGCACTCACTACGATCACACGAGGGTGCAGAATTGGAAGATTCGCACACGCCCTTGTTACTTAACATCGTTGCTTGGTTTCTTCGTTAGTATCGCGTGGGCGTCAAGGCTGTCGGAATTTCCGCTTATTAAGGGCCTGCCGTCGGCATCCGGCACTCTCGCATAGAATTCGCCTCGTCGATGTGAAACTTGAACTTGAACCAGCCCGTATTTGCACTTGCAGGCAGTCGCGAAGCATGTTCGCGGCGCTGAGTCTCTGGAAGTCGTTATTCCAGGTCCGACTTCAACCAGAAAATCATTTAACGGCCGAACATAGTTTCAAAATTCAGTTTCCCTTTTTCCTTTTCTAAGAACAGTTCATCTTCATTTGCTATATGAGAAGGAAACGTTTTCAACTGAAAAATTCTGATTTCAATGAAACTTTAAATGTAGAACATATTAGAGCATTCAGGGATTTTTTTCAGCGGAAATTCACTCTGAAGGTGTGAAATCAGCCCTTAAATTTATCACGTTTTTGTTTTTAAATATAACTTTTTATCGGTGCGAGATAGAGCAAAACTTTAACTATAAAAATTGTTCAGTTTTCTATAATCTATCAACCTACCATAATAAAAATAAAGTTATATTAAATAAAAGAAAAACCCGATAGCTGTAAGTATTAATTTCACCTCTTCGAAGTAAATTTTAGCACAAAAATAAAATCGCTCCTTGCGTGCTCCAATATGCTCTACATTCACACGAACTTTCATTGAAATCAGAAATTTTGATTCGGGACCGTTTCTTTATGAGAAGAAACTACCACGTGGGCGACGAAAATGGCGGATAATTGCAATTGATGTTGGCAATGAATGGCGACTGTAAGGAGCGATCTTTAGCACGTTCCCGTCTTCAGTTTAACATTCGAATCCGCTAGTCGTGCCCCTGCCGACTGGTTTCTATCACGGTGGCAGCGGTGGCACGAGCAATTCGTCGGCTAGAGATGGTCAACGAATCCGTAACGAGCCATTGTCTTTGTCGCCGATTGCTGCAGTCGCGACGCCTTCCTGACGGCGTCGCCGTCTGCAAAAACCGCCACTGTAACACCGACTGGCCAGTACATAATTAATTAAATGGGCGTACAGTGGCGGCTGAACGGTTGCTCGGCCTTTAACTGACTATTAATTAGAGTTACACCGAGCAAGTCGATTCACGGCGCGAGGGTGCTGATTTCGTTTTGCATCTCGAGCTGCTCTGGTGGAAAGCCAAGATGCACTTTGAGTGTGTCTTTCCTGAAAATAGCACGAAGGAGTCCCCTTGCAGTGGGGTGCAATAAATCGGGCAAAAAATTAGTACCTATTCAGGTACTTTAATTTAAAATTACTCGTAGCACAAGCTTGTTATTTGTGAATATTCTTCTCAGTTTCTGTATTATTTATCCAAGATGTATTATCGAAAAGTAGGTGGACGTTTGTAAGTTACTATACCACTCGTGGTTAATTACCACTGTCTAGAAGTAGGTAGAATTCTTTTTCCAGAGGATATTTACATTCTTCTACTCCATATTACACATCCACTGTTATTTGATTATATTCTAGCTAATTGCTTCCCATTGCATCAGCAAGTACTCAAACCGTGCTCCCCCGTTTTCTCAAGAGCAGCGTGTGTACTGAAATTTTCGTCGCACCCTAGATGCAGCTGTCTCTAAAGGAGCAGCAATAGAAGCGCAGCAGATGCATTGTTTATACTTGGAATACACACGAGCGCGTCTCCCACCACCGACGTTTCCCACGCGTGCTTCGACTCCCTTAGCAGTGTTTTTCACTTGTCTGGACTGTTGGCAGCGACTTGCCGTCTGGGCCAGTTCGAGACGCATCGCGATTCCTCGAGAAACGCGGTTGTGCGTGGTTCTTCGGGGCAGTCGTCACGATCGATCGTCTTTTTCCTCGATCCTCTGCTGACGCTCGATGGTATCGCGATTAGAAATCGAGTGCAACGCGAGGGAAATATCGAGCGTTATTGGGGACGAAAACGGAGCCTCTCTAAACAGCAGTGCTTTTGCATAGCTGCATTCTCTAATAAGGGAGAGTGGGGGAATTACGAACACCTAAGCAAAAAAGCAAACAAAACGAAAACTATATGAGAAATGAATTTGTTTATTATTTACGAACATACTTAAACTATTCATCTATAAAGTACTGTGGCGATTTTTTGAGAAATTATAATAAAAATCAACTTTATAGTGAAAAAGAAAAACCCTTGGTGTTCGTGAGTATTCGACTGCCGTGGGGTAATCATGAACAGAGTGTTAAATATCGCAGAAGTCCCACAGAAAACGCGGTTGCAATTGTCAACTCATAAAAAAATGTTGCTACAACCTATTCCTAATGTATTTTTCAAATTCCTCTTCTTGTGCGTTAGAAAAAAATTGCAATTGGTAGGAATATAAAAAAATAGTAAAGGTAGTTTTTTAAACTTTTTCTGTCTGAGTTTTGTAGATTTAAGTAAGTTTTATACATGCTGAAAATTTCATCAAAATCGGTTATCGTTGCTAATCTCGAAGGTTCGAGATTACCCTATCCGAGTTGTTCGACATTGCCCCACGACAAATAAAAAGAATTTATTTCAGAGGTTAGAATCATAATTCAAGCAACGCCTTGGTCACAAAATGTTGGTAAAAAAGTGCTTTATTTCAACTTGAAAAAATTCCCAATTATATCATTAATTCAACAGTAATTACATACAATTGAAATGGACAAAATATTACTTGAAACATGATGAAAATAATAAATTGTGTTTATCTTGAATAGCATAAGCGTTCTGTGTTTATTACTTTCTGCCCGGCTTGGATACGACCTAAACTATTAACTAGTGGAGAGGGAACATCGTTTTTATTTATGAAAACGCCGTAACATCGCATTCGCGATTACCCCACGCTCCCTTATCTATCTTTTTGCACGTCTCTATATTTACCTATTTTGCAATGCTCTGTTATTGTTATTGTGAAGAGTCTTTTCTACGAGTCCTACTGCAGTGAAAAGCGTTTCCGTCTCTCGATTCGTCTGGACGAGAATCCTTTACTGATCCGTCTTAGGAGATAGTCGGCACGCTCGTCCACCACGTCCCATAGAAACGCCTCTGTCCGCCATAACGGCTGCGGCACACCTTGTGCTTCCTTCAGGGTCATGGCTACTCGTGACACGATTTAAATTCTGTTCCTTTAACTTTTTATTCCCTTACCTAGCTCTGTAGATCGTTATTTCTATCACCGTGTGATGGTAATCTCTGTTGCAACGTGAGCGTTTCAAATTCTAGTATTTTCATTTTTCAACAGGGAAAGGGTCATTGTTTTAGTCTGAAATTGAAACCCCTGGTGGACTACAGTGGCGTGCAAAAGCCTCCGGCCAGATGTTCTTTTCAATTTTTATGAACGTAAAGTTTTTAGAGGAAAAATTGAAAAAAACATCTGGCCGGAAACTTTTGCACGCCACTGTATATAGTTTCACTACTTTAAGTTTCAAATAGGAGAAGTATAAATGTAAACTTAGAAAATGAAAATGGATATTATAATACAGAAGGTGGTAATTGCAGATGTATTAATTTTTTTTTAACGATAGTTGCACTTGAATCGTTTGAATTAATTTTACGCATTTATTGCATATAAAAACTTGTCAGGCAAGTTGAGTTTAGATGCAGGCTGTCGTTATTAAAGTCACTTAAGGAGAATTTATGCAGTTCACTTTGGTTGAACAATGCGGTTGATTCAATAAAATCGAAAGGAGAATTTTTACACATTGCAATGAAATTGACCAAACTGGTTTGCG
The DNA here is from genome assembly GCA_929113495.1 of Andrena minutula. Taxonomy (NCBI): domain Eukaryota; kingdom Metazoa; phylum Arthropoda; class Insecta; order Hymenoptera; family Andrenidae; genus Andrena; species Andrena minutula. The sequence goes on along the minus strand of OV815996.1, from coordinate 38,330,340 downwards.
TAAAAATCGCGCCGAAATAAATTGTACGTGCCGGTATTGAAATAATTTGTGAACATTTAATAGCAGTGTGTCAGGAAATTATTAAAATTTGGACGAATCATTCTGATCATTGGAAACTATCAATTTCTTCCAATATTCAATTTAAATAAAAGAAATTAGAATTTCGACCGAATTTATAGAATATCCAAAAAACACAAGTGATATCGGCGCATTTGTTCGGTCAATTAAACATATAAATAAAGCTATGCAATTTTAATAATTCTTAACTCCAACGTTTTAATAATTCTTAACTCCAAAAAAAATAATTCTTTTTCCTTTAACTTTCCTTGAAAATGGTCGAAATCAAAGACCAAAACGTTGGAGTTAAGAATTATTAAAATTGCATAATAGCTTTATTTATATGTTTAATTGACCGAACAAATGCGCCGATATCACTTGTGTTTTTTTGGATAATATTCAATTTAGTTGAACACTTTGATTTCATGGTAATTCACACTGTTCACTTTGCTTTCAATTATGTTCAACCAAAGTGAATCGTGTAAATTCGCCTTCAGCGAACGTACGAATTCGTTTGTCAGTATCTTCATTCCCGCCTCCGAAGTTAGCAACTCCAAGAGCCTCCTTTGGGACGTCAGCTCGCCAAGTAAAGTAAATTCGACTCGTGAAAGTGATTGACCATCGATCAGCGGGCGTACCAGTCAGGAAGGCCCGCGTCTTGACTGATCATTAACGATCTAGCGATCGTATCGCCGTGATATCCTGTTAATTACGAAATTGCTGACGCGGCACCCATCGTGGACCCCTGTCTCGACCTCGTCGCAACAACATAATTCGTTGAAAGTTGACTTCTGCCCGCTACCAACATTCCTCTTCCCATCGGAGCCGTGAAAAATCTTTCACAGGTACGCGATAATTGACCAATCAACGTTTGAATCACCTTTTCCCAAACAGTTCGATCTTACTTCCTGCGCCATTTAGAAAAATCACTCGGGAATCTTGTATAAACTTACACAAACACTACTTAAAGTCCTCACTCATTACTAAAGGAGAAATCTCCTCGAGGAAATCTAAATTACAATTTCAGTCCTGCAAATTTTTCATCGCACACTTGGAAACTTGTCCTCAATTCTTATCAGGCTGAGGGAATTTAGGGAATGGAAAAGACATAAGTCTAAGTACAATTCCCAAGTCGGTCTAGTAGGTATATGCAGAAAGCTACCAACCCTTAAAATGACCCATAATTTTGTGATCTTTCTTTGCAAAAAATTAGCAACCCACAGAACAACTCATACATTATGCAATTATTAAAACTATCAAATCATAATTCTGTTTTAGGTTTAGAAACCAAAAACTACAGAAAGTTTAAAATAAAATAAAATATTCTACTATTAAATAACCAATTAAAAAACATTGTAAAACAATAATAAGAAATAAAATATATCCAATAGAAATAAAGCTACTTTTCGTTAACAATTGAAATCTTCAAACTAAATTTACTCGCTTTCAAATCATTGAAGGTTGGTAGCCTTCTGCATAATTAGGCCCATGTGTTCCCGCAATTCTCGAGAATTGAAACGTCAAAGCTCTTCCCCGTCGATGCACATTGCTGCTGCGTGGTAGGAGGAATTACAGACAAAGGCCGAATCGGCAGGCGGGGAGGGAGGGTCGGACAAAAGGAAACCGTAAGACGACAGGAAACGATAAACTGGAACATCCTACCGATAGCATGCTCCGGGAGCCAGTAGCGTGCAACTCCTCGTTCGGTACGTCGATGAAGGAGAAGTTGCGCAAAAAGTGGAATCCTCTCGAGACGAAGCTAGTAAGCAGCCTTATGTAGGCTGACTCAGGAAGGTACCTGGAAAGCACGCCGCAAGAACAGTATACCGACGTGCCAGGCGTAGCCGGTGCGCCACGGTGCACTTTGCAGGATCGACGGTAGAACGTCGGACCTGTTCTTTCAGCCAGCCTCGAGAATACATTGCTCGATAGAAAAAAAAAGTGGATGAAGTAACGAGGCAAAATTACGTCTTGTTATGTCCACGGGATTCCGTAAGGATCCGATCGATCGAGCTTTTACGACCCCCCGGCAAAAACTTGCGTGACTTTCAACCTGGAAGCTCGACGGTTGCTTTTCCACAAAAGTCCAGGCCAACGTCCACACAAGATCGAGCCAGACTTGGTGGCTTTAGAACGCGCTACACGGAGCTGGCTAACGAAGTATTATTTCGCTGATGAACCAGAGATACCCTTAGGAGTCTAGTGGAGTCTCAGTGATCCTCGGAAGAATTGTCTATAATTCCATAAGCCATTCTCCCGGGGGGAAAAATAAATTACTTGTGGAAGAACAAGAGCTGAAGGAATCGTTCCGAGCACAGAGGCAGCGGGGAGTGATTCATGTACGTGGATGATATCAAGATTATCGTGTTTTTCGAGAGTCGCGATGGGGTACTGTATTTATGACTCCGTATTAGCGGTGATCCGAACCCTTCGGTATCTATCTTCTGTGTACACATTCGATCAGCATCAACGAGGGCCCGCGACGGGGCGGGAGGGAAAGATGGTGGCTAGACACACAGTCAAAGGCCACGGGGAAGAGTTACACCCGTGTGTACGTGATTGAACGTGGGCTCGCGATTTACATCGCAATCGGAGCCGTAATCATCGTGAACCGGCCACGGCCGTACACGGCCAAAAGAGAGAGTGTAAAGGGCCCGTGCGTCCGTAAAGGATAGGCTTTATATGTGGCCACGTACGAGATCGTTAGTAAGGGTGGAACAACGACTACGTGGACGACGATCTTAGGAGGAAGAAGACGAGTACCTACCGACGATTTAGCGCGCCTTTGCATCTCCGACTTTCATTCCCCCCCTTTATATCGTACCCTCTCGCTTCTGTTCACCTCGCGTCTCTAATACCTACACGTCCGCGGTCATTCGTCTTCGCGTGCTCGCATGCGATCGGCTCGTGTGAAGTTCAAATAGGGAGATTTCCACCCTTGCGAACTTTTGGTGCTTGGGTTTTTTAATATTTAGGTACCCTTTCAGTGGAGAATCGGCTTGTAAGTGTTTTCGAGAAGACACGCGTGGATATCACCGTGAATCGGAGGAGATAGTTGTAAAAGATTATTCTTGATTAGATTGGAACTTGAATAGTTCAAAATTCACTTAATTTTTCTGAAAAGTTTTTGTATTCTCTTTGGGTCAGTGTTATCCAACCTTTTTTGAGTCGCGACACCCTTTTATAATATTCAAATACCTCCTCCCATGTAAAGTAAAAATAGGTATTTGAGAATATAATTAATATATTTCTTAAATGTATCTAAGTTTATTTAATAAGTGTTTGAATCTGTGTAGGTAACCAGCTTTCTCTTTTTTTTTATTTATAAAAATCAGTATTACATTATTAATAGAATATAGCAATGTAACTATATTAAAATAAATACCTAAGTGCTAAGAATCGCCAACTAGAAATAACCGATGCACCCTCCCAGAAAACACTTCGCGACCCCCAAGGGCAAGGAACTACTGCTTTATGTGTCTTTAGAGAAGATATTTACAGCATATAATTTTCGTTTACAATAAGAAAATCGAAATTTGAGAATGAAAGGTTGATATTCTAGCATTTACTGACTCGTTTATAGGGAACATTAAAATTTTCTGGTGTCGCTGGTGTCCCCATAGTGTCGTTCTAGGGTTAATTTTGATCGTTATCGATGTACCTAGGTACATAAAACATAGGTACCTAATTGCGAAAGTTAATAGGTATTAGGGTAAAGGACCCAATTACTGGCAGTCAACCCAAATACTGTCACCTTAAGCTATTTTACTTAAAATAACGAATAAATAAACATTTAAGTAAAATAGCTTAAGGTGACAGTAATTGGGTTGACTGCCAGTAATTGGGTCCTTTACCCTATACCAGTGGTCGGCAAACCGCGATGCGGCTCTTTAGCCCCTTGAATGCGGCTTGAATGCCACAAATGATTACAATTTAATTTTTATAATAAATAAGATGATTATTAAATATGATATCAAATTTTATTGAGTGTACCTATAGTTTAATTAAGACTTAAAACTATAATTAAAGTTTATTGAGTTAATAAACAGTGTACCTACCTATATACTTTAAGTGTAAGAAATTTATCTCTCAAAAGAAATTTCAATAGTTGTAGTGTTGATACTTGGCTCTGTTGACTAATGAGTTTGCCGACCACTGCCCTACACTGTTCGGATACTGCAGCTTCTACTCTCCTCATTAGCAAACCACACATCACAGCATATCACACACCAACAACAAAACGCGACATTCCCTGCGCCATCGACTACCCAACAACCGCATCGTTCAATTTCACGCCACTTCACGGTTCGCCCTCGCGTCTCGCTAGGGTCGTAGGTGTCTATCCATAACCATCATTTTTTCGCTCGTTAGAGCATGAAAGTGCACCAGCAGCATACGATCCTGTCAACGATATCGACACGACGCATGAACAGACCGAAGCGCGTGACTCCAGAAATCCACTCCTTTTACGGCGCCGCAACGTTCCCTCGATCCTCCCCGAGCGTTTTCCACGTCTCCGAAGACGATCGCGCGAGAGCGTGCTAATTTTCGCGCGCATTAGAGCAGGAAGCGTTGAACCCAGGTCGCCCCTGCTAGGATACTCGCCCGCTACGACAAACCCGCGCTTATTTACCTCGATTACGCGTGTACCGAACGGCTGCAGAAGAACCGTTCGAAGCATTAAGCAGAGTTCTACCGCATGCCTTCTCGGATTCCGCGGACGTAGAATCCGCTTCTGCCATTATGAGGGGGACGTACGTTTCGCTGCCGCTGCGCAGGCCCCGCGTCTGCAATCCAATCGCGAATTTTTGTCGCTCTAATGACATTAACTAAATTGCAGCTCGCAGACACCGCGCAGGTTCTTGCCAGCGGCAGAAATTCTAAGGCTGGATGTTTACCGACCGACGGGGGCATTTGTTCTCTCCTGACATTTTTACCTAACCCGCGATTAGTTGTTCCGCAAGTGGACGACTACTTCGCGCGGGTTTTGTCGATGGTACTGCGCGGAGTTCGCTTGATATCTTTACTTGCGCGTCACGCGTCGCGATACTTGTTGCAACGGTTTCAGCGTACGAAGCAGAAGTTGAATCGTTTCTTCGTTCTTCTTAACGGTAGCCTTGCACTTCTTTCTGCTGATATTTCTTAAATTTAGTAGGTTCTAAACCCAAGTATAACACGAGTACAAAAGTTACTCAATTACAGCGTCTCATTAAAATTGCTTCCGTCAGCCGAGTCTTTCTGCCGATGGTGATACTTGAAACAGGTTTCGGTGGTATTTCGAAGGCTGCGGAGCATCCTCGTCAGAGCTTTTATTGCCTCGCGAGCTGCTGAGTAGCTGGCGAATTTTAAGGAAGACAAATGTTCGGGGGGCCATAATAAATTCCTCGGCTGTGTTTCGTTCCGTGTAGAAGACATTCACGAATGTCTGTTACAATAACGTAGTAATGAAAGGAAAAGGATTCGCGGGGAGATGTCTTGATCATCCCGAGGGGCATTCCCTTCGACCAATGACAACGCGGCAGCTGTTCGCCGGGGAACAGTAACGTCGATGTTTATGCTAGCGATACCGGGTGCAAACGCGCGCCTGATTTACCGTCACGCGAACCAGTTATCCGTGCGAATAGACACGTAAATATGCGCGTATATCGTGTATCGAGGGACACTCGATTGCATCTGCTAACGCAGGTACACGTGGGCAGACGGATCCCCGAGACCTTAATGATCGAGCATCCCTCTTCGCAAATGAACTGCAGGAAGTGCCTACTCCGATTCTTAATGCAGCAGAATAGATAACGACGTGATTCATGCATTGGACTTCGCGGCAATTTTAGATGGACTGGTAAATGGAGAGAAAGAGTTATGATTCTCTTGTGGAATTAACAGTGAAAGATGGTACCGAGTAACAGTTATGTACCTATATTGAATATGTCGGCGTAGAAGGAAATATAGGGTAGTGATTATTGAAATTCATGGCGACTTTTATTCATAAATCTGAAAATATTGGTAGCGTGTGTGATATACCGAAGACCGCATACAAACATTATTATATTATTAGCCCACCCGGGAATTATTTACGATGTTTCTAAAATAACAAAGCCTAAGAAAATAAATAGCCTATAATCTAATCTAGGACGTATGTAATGAGTATTCAAAATTTAATTGAAATCCGTTCAGCCGTTTAGGCGTGAAAGAAGGACGTTGTTTCACTTTTATATATTAGTAAGGATAATAATCCCTATTTTTCTTTTATTAGGCATTTCTCCTCTGATTTCCTGTTTCCTCCCCCTTTGTTACCACTGTTATTCTTCTGTTAATAATTTATACTAAAACCAAACCGCTTTATACCAGAAATTTCTCTATTCTCTGCAGAAAGTCAAGTGTGCCAAAGGGAACATCTGTCCAAAAGATCAGAATGCCACGTACCTATGCACTTAGAGCCCGCTTCTAATTCAAATCCCCGCCACAGCAACGAAATAGCTAATCTACCACGCTCGATTCACCACGGATTCCTAGAATTTGGCTCGCGTTATCGAGCGTTTCGCTCGCTTTCCTCTTATATTGTCCGTCCAATCGCGCCACCAACGATCGGAAGGATCACCGTCATTATCGAAGGCTCGCAGTTGTGCCCGGCGAGCCCGTGCAAAATGGCCACACTTTGAGCCACTTTCCGTCAGCCTAGGTGCTCATTTGCCTGTGCAGAGCGCCGTCGAATGGAATTCGACGTTATAATCTGATTGGCAGTTGCGCGTCGGTGTGCACACGTGTGGAATGTGTCAGAGTGTCAATAGCGATTATCGCCTCGGTGCATTCGCGGTGTCGGCTGGTACAAACGGAACACGACCAGCGAATTTATAAATTCCATGGAAACCGCGCGATTCATCTGGTCGAAGCACAATCGCTGTATTGTGCGCGGGGTACTGTAAACCGGATGCTATGAGAGTTTGGACGGGCATTCGCGTTCGAAATGAGAAATAAGGATTTTTCCCGACGTTCGAATTTCGAGATATCGATATTTGTTAAAGAATTTGTCGCAGTGGTGATAAGAATTACAGAGATTCGAGAGACTCCGCCATTTTATTGGTAGGCTGGTAGAATTTATGCTCCAAAAACGTGAGTCATGGACGAACAGTGTATTTAAGGGGTATTCTGGTCTAGCGCGCGAGTTTCATGACCATTTTCAGAATTTGTTATGGACAATCGAAGTAACTGTAGAACAAAGTTTTTCCTAAAATCTTATTCGTCTTCTTAACGTGAAAAAAATAGTATGACATGTCTGTATAAATACATGAACAATGCATACACTGTCTGAATCGAAATTATAAAAATATCTGCAAAATTGTTTTCCTAATTAACAAACTAGTAGGGGGAAAACGGACTTTTCTCTTCAACATGGCGCAATTTTGTGATAAATTAATTGCAATGAATAATCTCGATGCAGACGATAGCCATATTCTCACCGAATAAAAATTTTATCATTTGTTTTAGTTGTCTACGAAGGACAGAATCATGGCAAAATGCAAAATTTTCATGTCTTCATAGGGTGAATTGACCAGTGAATGAACAGAGAGCAGTGAATGAACAAATTGACTTTTTTCGTGTATAACAAGAATACTATTTCATTGAAAACAATGGTGTTATATTTAGAATGAAGGAAAATTTATTGAGATAACGGCTATATAAATATTTTTTGAATCTATGAACGTCTTGGTCGCTTATTAATTTTTTTGATTTGTGGTTTCGGGTGCTGCCATTCACGGCGAGAAACCTAGTAAGAAAACACGTACGATGACAGTTAACTATTATATTGTGTAAACTGTGTTCTGATAAAAATAAATTTGTCAAGTTCCTATGATTATAATATATAGATTATATTTTTATATTCTTATGGTAGGTCTCTAACTTAACTTCCCTTCTACTTTTGCAGCGTTTTCAGCGATTTCTCGTCGGAAAATGAAGTATTATTCTTTGTGTTCATTCACTGGGTACAAGATGTTCATTTATTGGGTATTTTGTTCATTCACTAGTATATTGGGCATTGATTACATTTTTATGATTTATTTCAGACACCGTTCAAGTAAAAAAGCACAAACAATTTTTTTAGACATTTTTAAAGCCTATTCTGTTACAAATTCTTGTTCCATTAATAAATTAGGACATTATTTAATTTTTATCGTTATTTGAAACTGGAAAAACGCTTAGCTGTTCATTCACTGGTCAATTCACCCTACAGACATGTCATAGTAATTTTTTCGCGACTATAAATTTATAAATATAGTTAAAGGGACGATTAAGATGTTAGGAAATACTTTGTGTACTACACTTACTCTGATTGCCCATAAAAAGTTCTGATATGGTCATGAACCTTGTGCGCTAGACCAGAATACCCCCTTAAGTACCTACGTACCGTGTATCTGTACCTAGATGCGCGAGTAATAATTTGAGCCACCTAGCTGCAAGTAACATCGGCAATCACGGCGACTACATCCACCCTCTGTGATTACTAGGGTAGGCAGATTCCTAGGCGGTATATCGTTCGGCGAGGAACGGTCCAGCGAACCGAAACCGCAGAAACAAAGCACGATCCACCACAGCCAAACGGGAGGATGAGAGGAAAGAATATTAGCGGACAGCTCCGAGGCGGTGGCATCTTCCTTTTTCCCCAACTCCCCTTTCTTTCGGCTCCCGTCCCTTGGCCTCTCTCCTTCGGCTTCGTCATCTTATACTTTTAGTAGGGGAAGAAAGACGGTCGCTAATAGAATCCGCGGTCCTTTATTTACCCCCCGCCCCCAATCTCCTCACCTGCTCCACACCAATTTTCGGGCCCCCCGTTTTCTCTCTTTCTCGAGCCGCCTCCTCTCTTCTTATCAAGACGATCCTCCCACTCATTCAGGATTCGCCACGAGTACCCGCAGCCACGACCTCGCGACAACCTGACGGAGGCGTCCTCTTCGCAGAAAATGACAAATTCCTCTGGCTGCCTCCTCTATTATTATATCGGATATTTCCCTTTTTAACCACTGCTTTCTGGACGCAGGCGAATTTGCGCGGTTCACTTCGGTTGAACAATGCGGTTGATTCAGTAAAATTGAAAGGTGAATGTTTACACGTTTCAATGAAACTTAAAAACTGAGCAAACTTGTTGTGTAGAAATAATTTGTGAACATTATTATTATAAGACACTCATGGTTTTTGTATAAATCGAGAAATAATGGAAATGGATCTCTTCTTCTCTTCGTTTCCTTTCACCATTAGAAAGTCGAGACGTAGGTATTATAAATTATTAATAATATTTATAATATTCTTATTGCGTGTAAATTCGCCTTTAGCACGGGCCGCCGTAAACTGGCAACACAATGCGCGCCCGGACGGATCGTTTTGTCATTTCAGTCGATCGTTAAACGACTTTAAGGACCCAATAATCGAGCGGCCAGACGGTTTTTGCCAGCAGAAAGTGGCTGTGTGCGTCGTGGACGGGTGCCAGCTAGAAAAGGAGAAGAAGGAGCGCCACTCGGAGCTGGGCAGAGCAAGGAGTTAAGCTCGTTGACATGGCACTCGTGAGGTCAGCCAGCCAGAGTTCGATTCCCACCGATCTTACTTTCGTACTTAGCCACTCACTTACTCACTTTGCCCGCGGCTCGTCCGCCAGTATCGAGGGTACGCGTCGATGTGCATCGCTACTAGGGGGTCACGTGCTGGGGTCGGCTAGTTGTTTCGCCGCTATTACCGCGTCTATTTGCATATCATATCGTTACCGTCCACTGCAAATACTGCTTGCGCCGTGTCACTTTTGACAACTGTCGAAAGCACCGTGGATAATGGGGCGGATGAGGACTTTAATACTGACGATCGGATTAGCAAGCTGTGGGATCTGAAAGAGAGTAGTAAGGGTGGATTTTAAATAACAAAGAAGTGATAGGGTGAAGTGAATTACCTTCCGTTTTTGAGAATAAAGTCTTAAGGGACAGTAGAGTATTAAAGTTTTTTATTTTGTTATAATATGAATGTATCTAAATTTATTTATTTATTTATTCATATATACAGGAAAATCCTTTGGCACATAGAGAATGGAGAAAACAAGTATAGGACTAATATGTAAAATGTAGAAACACAAAAATGAACAAAATAAGGAAAAAAGTGCGAAGATAGAAAACGAGCAACATAGAATAAAATAGAATGAAAGTAAATAGAAGTTAATGATTAAATCGTATTCCTCGGGAACTCAAATATTTTTACTAACACAGAGTAAAATGGTGGAATATATTTAAAAATCCACTGCGCATTATGATTCTTTTATCGAAGACTACTGTCTTAGTAGATGATATCAGTGAAATCGAACACACGCAGCGATAGTTATTGCCCCGATCGCGCACACGCGACTTTCCATTGAACGTTCCACAGGAATGCTGTTTGTCATTTGTATTATACTCGTTGCCAATGCGATCCGAAGCGGGATCCCTGGTGAATCATCGATATGATTACGGTTGAAATACCGATGTCGAGGAACTTTCGATGATTGCATGATCTATGAATATTCATATGCCGAAAATGGAGCTTGTAGAGATGCAATAAATGGCAATATCGATGCTGCAACAGCATAGTCGGTAATTAATATTCATGCGTACTTGTTACCTTCGCGTCTATAGGGTCAGCGTTGATATATATCGTGTCGTAAGTCGAATATGCGAAATGTGTAAGGGTGACTAAGATTGTACAGTTACACGCTCGCAGCAGAACAACTTTTGCATTGCTCGTTCGGTTATTTGCCAAGAGGTATGTACGGTATTTCTGCATAGTTATCTTGCGACGTTAAAAACGCATTTAACGCGCGGAACGATATCCAAACCGAAGAACTCTCTCACGACGGGGAAACTTTTATGTGCGTGCAAGTAGACACGTTGTATATATAATTCTGATTTCAATTATTGAAGTTGGGTAGTCTTCATTAATAATACCGAGGAAGTATTTACAAATGTTTCTTAGAAACGAATTGCTTGCAAGCTAGACGCTCTATGAAAGTATTTCCGTGTGGCTCATATCGATATAGATATCGGGGATGAAAGAATAGTTTAGTTAAGAATAAGTTTCTTCAGTTTCCTCGGAATGTAAATGTTTGCTGGAGGTTTACTTTCGCAGTAATAGCAATACGCTTTTAGAGCGTATTTTACACTCTCAAATTGGAATTTGAATATTTAATTTCCATTTCCGAAAAATTATTTTATAGGCACTTCTCTTTAGGTATTTTTAGAGAAGATATTTACCTACAGCATATGGTTTTACTTTACAAGAAAAATAAATGGAAATTTGAGAGTGAAAATTTGACATTTCAGCATCGATTGACACAATTATAGAAAACATTAAAAATTCCTGGGATCGCACAGGAATCTCACAGTGTCGTTTTAGTATTAAGGGGGCATTTTTTAAAACCTTGGGTCACGCAAAGTGTTAAACAGATTACTCCAACCCTTTCATTTAATATTTACCGATATATTTCTAATAATCTATTCATCAAGATTTCCGCAAACGTCTGTTCAATCTGTTCGTTCTGTGTTTGCGACGAGCCTCCTAAAATTCCATTGACTTTATTTTGGACGAGTAACCTGGTGTTTGAAAACTATGAATATCACAGCAGTTCGATTCCAAGAAGCCTCTCTATTCACGACGTTCATAGAACGGGTATCTGGGAACGCAGATGGAAAAGCAGTCCCACCTTGATCCACATCGATGGGACACAAGCCTCTTCAGCATCCGCAGTCGACTCGAAGGAGTTTTACATCGGCGTAAACGCGAATAAGCGGCCTCACCGCGTAATCTCCTCGCTGCGGTTTCGCGTTGCGCGATGTTTTCCGTTAAAGCGTGACCGAAGCCCTCGGTTAACGGATGTTCGTATTCAATTCTCGAATAAGAGCCGTCCTTTCAGCGGAAAATTAAGTGGCGTGATGGCAGGCCACCCTTTTTACTTGTGCCCCAATCACTTTTCCAACTGGAGAGGAAAAAAGTGTAGCTAGGATAACGGGAAGTGGCAGACACTTTGCGATAGCTTGACTTTTTCTGATTAAATTCTAACTAAATCCTGCAGTGGAATCTTTTGATCTTTAATCGATATTCATGGTTTCAGTATATTTTAATTTCTTAAAATGCATTGTGTACATGTTCGTAACAGCTTAGAACAGTTGTGTAATTACTTTGCTGCACCGTTCTGCGTCTGGAATCGGTTGATTCACTTCTGCACACTGCACTGTGTGATTTTCTGCAGTCACAGCCGCGGAACCTTGGCGGAATTAGCAATTGATGATTAGCGTATACTCATTCAGGTATTGCGATACGTCGCCACCTAAGTCGAGGCGTTTCCCTCGCGGCTCTCGCCTATAGGCATACATTCATAAGTGGCGAGGTGATAGTTGCTTCGTGGCCTGAGATAGTTTCCTCCAGCTTCCTCCACTTGATAATTTTCGACGCATCTACGAATGCCTACACCTGATTAGGTATATTACTTTGACACTACATTTTAATTTACACTTAAGCTTAACCACCTCTTGTAGCAACTATTCCTAATCCAATTAAGTTGTTCCACATATCAATCAGGACTTTCAGGAATTTGAATATTTAACTGCTAGGGAATGAAATATGTTTGTAATCAGACAGCATTGGATAAATTTAATTCAGAAAAATTGAGACAATCTTCCCTCACGAAGCTCTATGAGCCATTCTAAAACATTGTTGGCAATGGTACAAGTAGCTTTATTGAATGACACGTTTAATTCTATAGTACCAGATTACTTCCATCATTACAACTACATAGAAATTCATAATACTTCCTCAAGCACACCCTCCAAACGATAAATCTTCATCCATCATCGCGCCACACGTGCTCCTCCCTGCGTCCCTCTAAGCTCTCTACCTGCACTAAAACAGCACGAAATCAAAAGTACGAGTATCCCCATAAATCCTCCTACTACCGCGCATATTTTCGTCGTTTTAAAAAAAGGAATATGGTCGTGGAAGGCGTAGGAGGATCGTGCGGTTCGGGCATGAATGGTGTTAGGGAAAAAACCGAGGAAGGGTGGAAGAAGACGCCTCAACGACCTGTTGGTCTCTGGAGGCTGACGCTGCTGGAACGTAGACGGAAATGTCATTGCCGCGTTCTTTTTTAAGAAAGGCAGAGACAGTAGGCGCGGGGGGAGAAAGATGAGGGAGGCCAGCAGCCACATGGGCACTACGCAAACGCTGTCGTCGTAAACTGTCAGCGATACGGCTTGTGTCCTGCCAACTAGAAGCCTTTCTCCTCTTCTTCCTCCTCTTTTTCTGCTGCTTCTTGCGTCCCTCCCTCCTTCTTTTTTTCTCACTCAGCAGCCTTTTAGCGGCGAACCCTTTCGTACGAGAAGGAGGAAGACATCTGCGCGCCACACTCTTGTCGCCTCTGTGTCGGAACTGGTGGTCGCGACAGGGTGGTTGTCGGATTTAAAAAATATCTCGAGAATTTCGCTAACTTTTTCGTCACAACAGTATACTTATACGAATTACTAAAGCTTGAAACTACGTGGACAGAAACGTAAGCAGGGAAGAAATTTGCAAAAATTCGCAAAACAGGTGTTGCAAAAATATTCAGAGATATTTTCTTCGAAACCGAAATCTTATAAAAGGAAGTCTTGTTATCTTTCACTTTCTCCATTACGCTATCCGTATTTAGAATCTTATATTCCAATGTGGATACCTGCATTGGCTACATTAGGTTTACTTTTAAAATTACCAGTCGAATTGGAGCAGCTCATGCAAAACCGATTCACCAGACCAAAGATCGCGCTCCTCGTCGCAAAGGGCCGTAGCATAGCAGGCACTTCTTGTCCGTAAATGCCCACACGTGGCCGACAGACACAGGCTGGTCTCATTGACGTCGAAGCGGCTAGGTCCCGGCCTAATTGGTCCCCCGAAGCCATCTCGGCTACATTTTCGTCGATCCACCCAGATCCCCCTACGATTTTTCGATCATTATCCCCTCCCCTCGCCCAGCCTGGAATCGATCGAATTTTTGCCCCCTCTGCCCGACGCCTTGCTCCTATAATTCTCCGGATTTTGACCCGCATCATCAGAGATTAATGGAGCTACTTATCCCGAATGTGGCCCGCGTTCGAGTGTGTAATATCGAGCTAAGATTGCGTCTGGAGGGACGGAGCAAAAGGTGAAAGTAATCACCGGGACGATGAAATACGCGGGGGTTGCGTGAATGAATTATAAAAATCGTCAAACCTCGTCGAATGGAGTGAAATGTGGGAAGCCCCGCTAGGGAGGGTCGAAGCGTTGAAGCGTTGAAACGTTGACAAGAGAAACAGCGTGCATCTCGGTTCCAGCGCACAACTTTTCTCTCACGTTTATTTTGTTATGTCAAATGGAGGCTGGCTGCGGTGTATCCATTAACAGGCGCAGCGCGTTCTCAGAATGTTCGACTTAACGACGTATCATGAGCCTATTAGCTTATCAATGAGCAACCCCTTGAGTAATGGGGGAGCACGAAAATAAACCGTGAAACCCCGTGAGAACTCACCCACCTATCCCTCCTCCCTTTTTTCCCCCGGCGGTAGATTCCTTCTCACACTTGGCCGCGTTAAAAGCAGAGCAACTTGCGATACACATGGCACCGACGTCGACGGCAAGGACACGGGGCAAAAACGGCCACGATTCCCGTACTACGCTCGGTGGGCCGTGTGTAGCGTATTCCGTCGTGCTTACAGCGTCCAAAGTTTGTTTACGGAGTAAACAGTGGACGCGTAACGCGACGTATCAGACACGTGTTAAACTGGAACTTTCAGATTTTTTTATTTAGGGTGGATATACCGTTTGTGGCCATTGCACTGTTTTTGGCCATGTGCATAATTACCTTACTTTTAAATTACTTGCAGATCATTATTCTGTGGAGAATTTCACATCATAAATATTTCGTTTAGTATACCGCCCGAAATATAAGGTTACATTTATTGCTTACACGGAAAAATATTATATTTTTTAAGAAGTGGCCAAAAATGGTAGAATATCTTAAGGTGGCCACAAATGGTGCATCTACCCTATGCGTAGGAATTACTTTTCTGGTGTGTTGCTTTGAATTTTCTCGGTGGTGTTACGAGTGACTAAATATAGTTTTAATAAATAAAATCTTTGGTACATTAGTATCGTCACATTCGATAGTATATGCACAGTTACCTTCATCCTCCACTGAGAGGAAATTCACTGTGCAAGTTCGAGTATTCAGCGAAAAGTAGTTAGCCCATTTTTTGCGCCATCTCTCACCTAATTGTTCACCGGAAGTAAAATTACGAAGCAGTAATGCGACGGTCATCTTATCCCTCGGATCCAACACGACACCCTTCGCTCGCCTTATCTTGGTTGGCATTTTAATAGGTTCCACGCGACTTGCCATAGCCTTTCAGTTCTCTGCCGCAGCTGCACAAGGGGCGACAGAGGGTCGCTGCAACTGCGGTCATTCGCGGGCTCACCGCAACTCGCGTGTTTTAAAAAAAGGGCCCGATAGCCTGTACCAACTGCGTGCTGAATTTCTTTACCGAGGGAGACGACCGTCGATGTCACCGTCGTCAACGGACTCGCGTTTTACTATTGACGACCGCACGGGCCAGCCAGCGAGTGTTACGTTTCAAAAACCGCAGAACACAGTCGACACATCGTTCCACGCTCATGGGAACACGTCCGTGCTCTCTTCCTTTCCCTCTGTTTGGATTCCATTCGATCCCCTCGCAAAAATACCGCGGTGAATCCCCAGTCGCCATTTTGCCGAAGACGCGAGTGAAAGACGACATCCTGCTGGCAGCTTTGCTCCTTTCGAAAGAAAGCGATGGGAATTTACTTCACTCGATTTAGTATTACAGCGGGCTTCCTGGGGCGTTGGTCTAAACAGTCTCCTGCGATCTAAGATACATTTTGTGGTGTAAGACAGATCGGAAGTGGTTGACTAATTCCCTCTAATAGTTGTATTACAGAATAAATAGTGCTTTGATTCGCGATATTAAAGCATATGAATGAGTAGCTACAATTGATATTGGATATGTTAGAAATTAGTCAACCAGCTCCGGTCCCCCTATAATTGAAAGAGAAACTTCTTGTATTGAAGATAGATGCGAGGAAATTAATTCAGTTTTTCGCTATGAAAGTAGTAACTTTACAATAAATATTGTCTGTTATTTTAGAATTCTAGTCCAGATAACATAAACTCAAAATTATTTAATTTCTTCCTGGAATAGGTACTTAAAAAGTCCACTCCTCCCAGTCATCAATTAATTTTACAACTTTCAACTAAATTTGCAACTTTCGAGATAGAACAGGAGGATACTAAAGTTAGTCGTCCCTTTTTCGATTACCTCATCACCAGATCTGTAGCTTCAAGAGAGATGAGAAATGCAATTTTATTCTCAAAGGAGGAGACACGCCCAGGTGGCACTGTCTAATTAGAAGCTAATGAGGGGGTTCACTGGCCTGCCAGGTAATCCGATATCCAGACAAACAAGGGCTTTCCTCCACCTCCGCGTGCTTATGGACCACAGCCTCCCCCGTGGAAGAGAGCAGCCCCCAAGCCCGCAGTCATATTATCCACGTGGGAAGCTGTGCTCGCTCCTGCCACCTTCTCATTCATAGAGGCTCTTCGCTGCTTTATCCATCCACCTTCCTTAAGGGGCTCTCTCAATTGTCGTCCTTGTTTTGAATACCGAATGGTCATCGATCCTGACAACGAAATTGGACGCCTGCCCTTCCATTCTTCTCGCTCGTGTGACGGGCTGATCACTAAACGACACGTGCTTGGGACGATCCGCGATCGATGTTACACGTTCGCTTATAGCCATTCATTTTCTACTCTAACTCATATTACCTACACTCCTGTTGTTAAGTATTAGGACACCTGCTGTATTTGCAGGAAATGTGGTAGGGCAAACTGTACTAATACCGGCACTCCTGATTGAAAAACCAAATATTAAGAAGTAGAAGCTTAGAAAGTACTTTTTTACAATCTGGTATCTTTCTTTCACTACAACACTGCAAAGCCCAGTAGTTGAACTATACATTTTACATCTGGCAACACCACAAATTGGGACAAAGGGCTGAGTTTTAGGCGTTTTCTTAACACGTTGCGTCCGGCACCAAAAATAGTTGACCTTCTCCTAAATACAAGAAACAGCTGCACCATGGTGAAAAAAAATGCAAGTTTGTAACGACATGCACACACCGACGAACACGTTCGTACTGAATGCGTATGCAAAAGGAAAATTCGGTACCTCAAAAATTCTTCTTCACCTTCCACATTTATTGGGACCGAGCCCAAAAGTTCCATGACGTGACCGTACACGTCACCCGGACGCAACGTGTTAAAATTTTGATATGGCGTAAGCAAGTATATTTTAAGTAATGGATTGAAATACAGATTTACTAAGTGTTGTAGGAACTTAATACCGAATGAAATAGTCTGTTTAAATAATTTAATCTTCGTTTTTAACAACGTTTTAAATATGTTTTTCTATATAACCTCAAATTTTAGGGTGCCAATCATTGTACATTTAATTTAAAATACCAAATAAAGTAGGTAGAACATATTAGAGTTATTCAATAAATTTGTGTTTCTTTTTCATCGAATTCCTGTGTTATTCAATCCAAAATGAATGTGTCCATCGCTTTGGAGAGAGAATTCGAAACACCAGCCTCATATCGTTGACTCATACTACTGTGTTATTTGACTGCCCAAAAGCCTTCTCTAAGGATAATTCTAAGCACATGGTAGAAGTGTCAAATTGTTTCAAATCAAGGAGGTTTGTAATATTATCAGTACATATACATTAGTGTAAACTGTGCCAGTGAAGAGAAGCCAAAGGGTGATTCCCAATGAAATTCCCCTCAATCTTTCCATTCGAAGTGTTACATTACCCACCATAAACCGCACCATGGGACACCATGTATCTATGTACAATTCCCACGAAACACAAATTTAACGATCATTTACAACTCCACAAGAAACTGAAACTGGAACTTATTATTCGGCCCAAACAGACCCATTCACGAGTTAAAACGATTCAATTAACACGCAGCATCGATTACTCAATCAAGGACTATCCCCGGATCGCCAAGGGCCGAGTCCCTACACGTCGGCGAACGAGCGGTCACGATCGAATCGCGACATCTTTCAGCTCCCTCGGATTCTTATCTCGCCCCTTAATTGATCGCGTTCGTTGACCCTTAATTATTCGACGAACCGTCGGTGACCCCCGCCGCCATTTCTCCGTTGCACTCCTAACCCGTTGCCTCCTACACCTTGCCTGGCCCGTTTTCTGTCGGTGACGTTCCCGATCTTAATGGATGCTAATTCGACGACCGTATTACGGTGCCGTTTCTTAATTAGCGGCCCTCACGAGCGCCGTCGGGCGATCAGTGTCCCGAGCTAATTACACGCTCCTAGATCTCGCTTGCAAGACGTTGCTGCCATTGGTAACGCGTTTTCAGGAGTTTCCAAGAATTTTCCAAGTGTTTTTCGAGGCGTTCCGTAGACGTTTTCGGCCGAAGCGAGGACGAGAGATCGCGGCGCTGACGGGCGAGTCGGTGGAGAGCAAGAGAAGTTTTAGAGGGGCCAAAGAAGCGTGGATGGGAGAGAGGGAGCGAGTCCATTAACATTCGGCGCGGCAAATTACAAGCCGAGACACTAATGGACCCAGTACGGGCGGTCCACCGTCCATTGATGGTGGGTGGTGATGGCGATGGTGGCAGTGGTGGTGGCAGTCGTGACGCTGCTGCCTTGGTCGTCTCTATCATTTCGCGGGGCCAACTCGAAGATGAGCTTTCGCGATACCGCGGTCGAGAGGGGTCTTCTTCGAAAGTGAGCGGTTCAATCCGCCCTGTTCCAAGTGACATTTCTCGGTTGCCATTTTTTTCTTTCCTCTTGAGACGAATTCTGAAATTTTTCATTGGGACGTGGTTTACAGGGCGTCGATTTGGGGATCACGGGATTGTGAGATTGTAAGATCGTCGCTATTGGTTGATTATGTGTGGATTTATGGACGATTTAATTTATCGGTCCCAGTATATTAAATAAGCTCCCGCGGCGGCAATACTGTTTTGCAATTTCAGTTTCGCGCTGTGGTAATCGAAACCTGTCTACCGATACGATCTCGTAAACAACCACCAGCCGCTGGTACTTAGTCGTCGAAAGCTGAAAACCAGCCGGAGGAACTGGATAAATACGTTTTCACGCGTCGTTGAGAGTCCAACTAATTACCACACCTCGAGCGCGGTTCCCGCGCTTTCCTTCGATATTCATATCGCTCGGGAACGTGCGAATTTCCGTCGCGGGGATCGGAGTCGGTTGAATTTTTACGAGAAACCAGACTCGCCTAGCCGAGGGAAATAAAGGTGCAAGGACAGAGGGGCTTTTTTATGCGTGGCAGCTTGACACTTTCGAAATTCAGTAGTCGTGGAATGGCTGTAGAATATTCGTTCGTGGAAAACAGAAGGGGGTCGATTTTTTGTGTATGGAGTCAAGAATCCTTTTTTTTATAATTTATATGTATAATTACATACATATTAATAATTTTGTGATTAAAAGTTACTTAGAGAAGTTTTAACTTTTATATCACTTCTCTTCTGTTTTCTGTTAATTTTGTACATTAAGGGGGGATTGAGCCTTGTTCGGCCGAAAAATAGGCAATTCTTTGTGAATTTTTATTCACAATGAATTTTTTTTGTTGGTAGTAAATTTATTATCGTATCTATTACCGTTTCTCTTTTATTTAAAGAAGTTTTCCCGATTTTGAGGCAAAATCTTTCTCAGACTCAAATCAAAGCGCTTCATCTTCTTCAAAAGGCTACCATTTTAACAATTTTTTTTTATTCTTAATGCATCTACTGCCACTCATAGCCACGTTCATATAGGGTAAGGGACCCAATTATTGACACCTAACCATTACTGTCACCTTAAGCTATTTTACTTAAAATAACGAATAAATAAACGTTGTAAACTCATACACAAAATAGTTTATTTATTTATTTATTCGTTATTTTAAGTAAAATAGCTTAAGATGACAGTAACTAGTTACGTGTCAGTAATTGGGTCCTTTACCCTAGTTTAAGAATCTCTTTTCCTTTTTCTGTTTCGGATAACTCTTACCGTACTTTTCGTCAACGCCCGGGCCAGTCGATTATTTTTCAACGCTCTCTCTATATCTGCCATGCTTTTTTCATTGTCACACAAAACTTCAGGACTATAGTTCACGATACAATAAAACAGATTGCCAAACCACAAATTAATTTGTCGATCCGTTTTTGTACAAAAAATTCATAAAGAATTACCTATTTTTCGGCCCAACAAGATGCAATCCCCCCTAACACTAACTCTGTTGCAAGGGTTCAGTTATTTTATAATCTGGAGGATCATATAGGTACTTTCGAACAGATATTCAAGGTTGAAATATATAAATTAGGAATATTTTTTAAGTAGTATTACTTATGGAATTGGAAACAGGATAAATAAAGAACAGAAAGCACACCGTGATTTTAATATAATTATTTTCACCGAAAGGTTTAATGTTTCAACTTCGGATCTGTCTACCCTACAACATTTCGCAGAGCAGAATAAATATTTCTATTTAACTACAACTTTCCTCTACTTTCAAGAATATAGAAGTTTCTCATTTACAAAAAGAAAATATATGGAATAAAAGTTTCAGTTAATTTTTTATAACAGTGTTTTCGAACCAGAAAATATAATAGTCATTTCATTTGTTTCATAATTAATTAAAACTTTTAACAGTTTCATTCGACCCCTATTTCGAACAGTACCAATATTGGCATACCAACCTCCTACTGTGAATATTTTCTTCTTAGAAGATCGTCCAGTAGAAAAAGGCAATTTCTAGTGACTTCAACGAATATACCAAATAATATTTACTTCTACACCATCCGCTGTCTCATCCACACATTTCCAAAACCCATTTAAAAATTACAAAGAGTATCCCCACCCCCTTCCACCGTATCTCGCGTAATAAGAGTTCCTCGCGTACTCTCCGTCCCCCGGCGATGCTGCGTTTCGCTGGCGGCATCGATGACATTGAGTGATCGATCAGGCCGCGCGAAAAAATTAGCGTCATTTCACCGAAAGGGTCCGTGGATCGCGCGGGCCGCGTTTCACGAAGCGCAATTGGCCGTGTTCCGCCGTGGCCGCCTGGAAAAACTGGCGGTGCCGCGGCCGGCGGTGGACAAAAACCGTCGATATCGAGAGCAGGACGAGTGGTTAATGCGAGCGACGAAGCGTGTTGCTCGCCTAAGAGCCACCAATAACAGCTGCCTTTACCTCTTTCTCCCTGCTGGCTTCGCTCTCGCCCCATCGCGTTCCTCCTCGGCCATCGCGGTCCCCGTTTCTTGCGGCCGATGCTTTTTTCCACGGGGGCTCCGAAGTAATTCGAGCTCGTGCCAAAAGAAGCCGGGGAATTTGCCGCGGCCGAATGCGCTCGAATTTGATGGTTCCGGTCCCAAATCCGACGATCCCGCCGCTCGAGGGGGAGACGTCGTTACCATTATTTGCTCTCCCCCGTTTCTTATTACCCTTCTTCGCCGTCCCTCCTCGCCTTTCACCCGCAGTCCCGCTCCCTTTTTCCGTACGCGGAACTCGCCGGGCGCGACGAAGGCGTGCACCCCTCGCGAAAGAAATTGATTTCCGTGATGGAGGGCGCGTCGAGTGGACGGTGTTAAGTGTTTGAGGAATTAATGAAGGTGGCAGGGAGTCGAGGAGAAGCGTGCAACTTGTTGCTCGGGGCATCTACTTTCCCTCGGGGTGGAATTAATTTCCTGGAGCGATATATTTCCATGTAATTGCAGAGGGAATTGAATTATGTTATATTAAATACTTTCGTCGATGCAGGGTTGCGTAATTAAGAAAGAGGTGGAATGTTGCACGTGTGCGCTTATTTTATGAGACTGGTAGTGTTCCGGTGCGATTATGGAGGGGGATCCACGAAATTGTGGAACGGTCGATCCAAGTTAGACAGCGGGATCGTTGCCCACGAGATCCTCAATTTGCGACGGCGCGGCTCGTTTTGTTCGCGCTTCGTTTTCCGTTGGTCTGCGACTGCGATGTTATTACCAGCTAAGTGGACGATTCGTAATGACACCGGAGGCTGCCATTTTAGCGCTAAGTGCCGCGCATTATCGGCAAGGGATGACGGTAGTCCATTTTACAGTTTTTTCCCCTCCGTCCTCGTCTCTCCTGTTCCGGGTCCCTTTCCCGTGTGATCCCGTTCCGATCCGTCTCCCGCGAGCCGACGAGGAAACATCCACCGTTTTATCCGACTCGTAATCCGTCGTTCAATCCTCGTTCAGGAAATTCGATTGCGGTACTCGAAGCAGTTCCGCGAAACAAAGGAGTGGAAGAAATAAAACGGCGCGAGATAAATGCTTCCAGCGTGAAGCAAAACGAAACTAGGAGTCCACGTGATCTATAACCGATGGAGGAAATTCCAGGGCGACAAAAATCTATCAGGAATTCACTCGGGTATTGTGTAATGGTTGCGTAATTGCAGACGCGAATTCAACCTGCAAAAATGTTAGAAATGGTTTATATAAACGGGCTTCTTGTTGAGCTTTGTCCCCTAGTTGCGGTCGCTTCAATGTTACAGTTGCTCACTTGTGGCCGCAGAAAGAATCACTGAAAGTGCCAGATGCACGCTACTTTCACCGAGAAAATAAAATAAAATAACAACTTAAAGGAGCAACTTGGAGTGAAGTTTATCTACTACTTAGTTTCAGAAATATTTTACAGTAACTAAGGTAAAGGCACCAGTAGTTGACCAGTTAAGAGAAATCCTTCACGTAAACAATAGCAACTATTTGCTCTGTCATCAAATAGCGAGAGTCGAAGGCTGAAGACACTCTTTAAGTCTTCTAGATTATGTAATAAGGCCACATTTTAAAAAAAAAAGTTTACTTATACAAATTTAAAAACATATTTAAAAATTCAGTAATTGCTTCAGTAGTTGACCACTCTTAAAAATGAAAAATCTAGTAATTAATCTTCTGTTCGTTAGTAGTTGACCACTTATACTAGAAAGAGGGTTAAAGCAATAATGTTGGGAATCATTTTAGTATGATTTAGTTTGAATAAGAAATAAAATAAGAAATAAAACAAATCAATTCCATAAAAAGTTCAATTCAGGAACAGAGTAGACGTTGCGAGTTCTGCTCACCTTGGTGTAAATAAACGTTCGCCAACACTATTCATATTGTACTTCAAACTTCAGGGTTTTAGATTTTAGTTGGTAGATGTCAGGGCAAGTGAACTGCACTTTTTTCAAATGATCGTCACTTCTAAAAACCTTATTTTTCATGTTTTTCTGAAAAGTGGTCAATTACTGATACATGGTCAACTACTGGTACCTTTACCTTATAGTGTATCTCGGGTAATTCTTTAAGCGAGAAATCGGTGAAATCGGTTAACGTCTGAATTTTGTCCCCCGTGTTTGCTGGCAATGCTGGCCGATGTTAATTCCGGCCAATTAAACGTCGAACGATCGGCAAGGGCTCGCTCTTAGCGCGTTGCGCAAAGCGCAATTTCAGATGCTCGTTTAGATAGCGCGCGGCAAAATCGCGCGGCCATTCGTCATGCCCCGCAAGAAGAAAGAGACAGCGGAGGGCTGGGGAGGGGTGCCCCGTGGATTTACGAGGCAATTTCGGCAGGCGATCCGTTAATTTCCGGACGATACGTCGCGATAACTTCGCGGAAATCACGGTTATCGATCTTCTTTTCTGCGATCCCTTCCGCGGGGTTCCGAGTCCAGCTCGGCAGCGAGCGTGTCTTATTAATTGCCTGCGAAAAACGTTCACTTCTGCACCTCCATGGGTGTAATGAAATTCTTCTCGGCCCCATGGAACCGCGTGGAAATTCCACGAAGCACCGTTAAACGAAACGAAAAACAAACATAGATTCGGAAAAATTAGCTAATTTATCGTATCATAATTTTGTTAAGTTGATAATTAAGTTAATTTTTACCAAAAGTTGATAGTATCTTTTTTAGCTAATTGATTTGAAAATTTGAGAAGTGCCTAGGTATTTATCTCTTTTTCGTTTTTCTGTGTCCCACACATGGCTTTCATTAGATATTTCTAAATACTGTTCCATCTAATTTATCGTGTGAAAGAGAGAGGAGAATGAGGAAGAGACCACGGAAATTGACATGGAACCGTGGCGAAGTTTGCACTCCCACGTAGCGAGATACATGATTCATCGGCGTCGTCTTAATTGTCTTATTTCGCTGAGTGAAAGTCGCAAAAATTGTGTCGTTGAGTTGGTCGGTCGAAGGGTGTTACGAGGAGCTCGGGTTCGAATGATGTTCGCGTGGACACCTGTCGATGTTTACCGAAAATTCCATATTTCACTGGCCAATTAGAGCTTGTCTATGATGTATCATAACGCATTAGAGCCTAAAAATCGGTTGTTTGACTTATGAATTAACAGGGCTGGCGTTATTCTAGCAGCTGCTGCTTTGCGCCAAAGGATGCATCAGAATCGCCTCGGGGAGACGTTAATTAATTCGGAGCCACTGTTTAGAACAGGGGTCTGTGTGAACATTGCAGTATGATTGGATTTGTGAAACTTGAGGTGCTTGGATTTATTTAAAGAGTAGCTATTCTTTGACGTTACAGTTTGGGTATCAGATTTATGAATAAATTCGTATTTAATACATATTTAATAGTATTATGTTCCCTGTTGTTTTGACTATTAGCATTCACGCACAGCACGATTAATGTGCATGCTAGCTAGTCCGGCGCAGCTAATAAGCCTTGGCGAAACTCTAAACGCTGCTGTACATTTAGACGTCGAGCAGCTTTGTAATTGAAGATCGCCGTAATTAAGTGGCGTCCCTGGATGATCTACTTCGTGAAACAAAGCATTCTCTTTTGGGAACATTTTACGTGGAATAGGGTTACGAAATTACTGTCTCGCAGGAATTAGAACGATAAAAGGCTTAACGAGCTGTGACATAACGAAGCCGAAATTTTAACGAAATAAAACATGTGATTATCATAAATAATAAGAAGGTCTGCAAGCTTCTAAAAATATAATCCTTAATTTTCCCAGCAAGTATAAATTTGCTTCACGTATGATTCATATTTTTTTTTAAATTTAAATTCCCACTTTCAACATTAACAAGGGACCCAAGTGGTTATATAGATCTGATCATTCCACGTGAATTTAAATTAAAATAAACACAAGTAACATATTCCGCGCAAACATTTCATCCGAATAATGTTGCACAGCGTATCTCGACGGTGCATCGAAGCTAATTTCGCGAAGAAAGACTAAATAATCACCGAGATAAGCTATTACAGCCGAAGAGCTCGTGGCTACCTTGCAGCAGAATTAGTTGCATACGATTTGAATCGAAATGCGAATTGATACGAGGGTCTGCACGCTGCGAATGCACCTCGTATTCGTAAGTGCATCCAGCGATGAGGGTGTGCTGCCTTCGATCCCGTGGTATCATTGATTCGAGATCTCGATCGCGAGCATGTCGATCGATTTATCAAGCTTCTACTCCGAGAGAGATAGGAGAAGCCTATAACTGACAATAACAAACGATGATTGAAATCGCACGACTCGTTTTCGATCGGAATGATATTCGTCTGTAATACGGGCAAAAAAGATTCGATCATTTCCGCGGCAAACAAATTGCAACGATGCCTGGATATTTCTTCTTTTTTTTATCAATCATTAGATCTTTGTTTTACACTGTGGTAGTTTGATTTTGTGCACAGGTTAGTGTCTTTTACGTAATTTAGAGTGTATTTAAATGTTTTCTTTCAAATAGTTTATATTTTCGCGTCCGCACTTGTATTTATAATAAATACAGAGGTTCCGTTTTCTGTATTGGCTGTTCGTGGGTTATTTTGGAGAAGTCAGTCCTAAGTCAGGCGATAATTCTTTATAATTATTTGGTTATAAAAATATATATACCATTACGTTGCTAGATTAACCTCGTAAAACTATCGCAGGCTCTCACGAATACAGCTTACTAAAAGCGCACCGTAAAAATGTTTTCTTACAGAATTCCTGACACACATTACAAGGGGTATCCTTTCATATTCATGAAGTCCGAGGGCTTTAAGATTTTATTGGCGTCGTAAATTCCTCTACGAAAAGTGTTGTCCTGCTGCCACTTATTATCACGTGATAATGGATCCTCTAACCTGAAAACTTCTCTTAAATAAAAGATTCACATTGTCTGAGCCACTCGAGTAAACGCACGAATAAATGAACAATTAAGAGTAATGAATGAACCTTGTTATCAAATTATGTTTACAGCGTGATTAATTTCACGTGCTACAAAAATTGTTTGGGTATGAAGTAAGAAGTTAAAAGAAGTCTCTAATTAATTCATTGCTTATTTTAATAACTTATTTTAATATAAAATATTCATTCACTGGTACGCGAGACCATTTCCAAATTTGAATTCTCCCCTCAAACTTTAAAGTCATTTACAAATTCAGATTATTAAATCCCAGTCTTCACCATTCAAATGGTGCCCTCGGAAAAAGCTCGTACAGCAGCAATGATCCTCGAATCACTGTCGCCACCGAAGACACAGGTTCCAGCTTCTTGCAGCGTGTACCTTTGCACTTCTCGGCGATTTTTGCGGGAAACTCGAAGGTGGAATCGTCCTAGTATCGACGACTATTCATCCTGTCCGCGGCATAATTCACTGCCCTCGGTTGTTGGTCGGTGAACGACAGCGATGCATCGGTCCGCGGCATTCCGACCGAGTGTTTACAGACTGATCGGGAGTCCTGGCGACGATCCTGCGGCAAATACAAGTCGTCCTTCCGTTCTTCTTTCGGGGAGGTTTTCTTGCCCGCCGCGCGCGATCTGTCCTTATAGACCGAGCCTGTCGAGACGTCTCTCCACATATAGAAACCCGAACAGGGGTGATCGGGGAGAGAAACGCCTCGAAGAACACCTGGGTATGTCGTATACGGTCCTGCCGGTTGAAATTCATTTTTCCTCTGCCAACGGCCGCAGCTAGGAAGCGATTAAACATTTCCAGTACGAGCGGCAGGAATGTAATGGGGTTTGATAAAAGTTTCTGTAGCGGAGTGTGGCGATCATGTTGTTGGGCAAGAATCTTGATCGGCGATCTAAATTTCTGAGTAATTGGTCTTCAGTATTTTTTATGATTATGGTTATTGTTTGGGGAAATTAGTGAAATTCCTTGGTTTTTCGGCAGACTGTAAATGTTTATTTGATTCTTACAATTAGTAGCTATTGCATACGTACATGCTGCAGTTTCAGGCCAGTGCAATTAGAATTACAAGCTTCCAATTTTTTTGCAGTTAGTAATATTCTTTTCTATTACCTTGTATTCTCTTCTGCAGATTCTTCTTCATTTACTCAAGCAACAGCTGGTAGCATGATACATTGCACTTATATAAATCAGGAATTAAATTAGTCTGCACATACAGTAGCAGACAAAAAAGTTACCACTTTTGAAAAGTAATAGAGAATCTAATATTTTGTGGGGACACCTTTTGGTTTTAGGACAACCTAAAAAGTTACCAAAAGTGGTAACTCCTTTGTAGGCCCCAAAAATGTGTTGTCCAATTCAATGCCATATAAAACATTTCTTTATTAATTAAATAAATTCAACTTCAACTGGAGTCTATACAGCTTTCAATTCTGCATGACAGTTCCAAGTTGAAGTTAAAAAATAACAGAAATAAAATAAATTTGAAAATGGTAACTTTTTTGTACTGTAAATGTATTGTACAATGTTCCCTCTACATTCTTTCAAATTCTGTACTTTTGAGTACTTTTGTATTCGAGCAAAGTGTACCTATCTACCAAATTTCTCGAGGAGCCTGCAAGTTCACTTCGATTCCGCCAACGATAATATAAAATTTGCTAAACATTCGTATTCAAGGGTCGTAGATCGCGATTGATACGCGTTATGCGGATACATGTCGAGCGGGATAAATGCTACGACGTGTCGTGGTGCCGCCGCGGGGTTGTCCATTACCAGACAGAATGGTCAACCATAAAGTGCCTTCGTTTCTTCTTCTTTTAAGCAACGTTGCTCCCCAACAGGCAACAAAGCAGAATGATGATGCTACTGGACGGAACTTTACTGCCCGTGAAGTCCCTGATTGATACATGCTGCGCGTACACGCCACTCTTTGATGCAATCATATTCGCGTGCAGATGAATACACGCGAAGTAACAGTAGCGTAGCCCCTTGTAACGGTGGTGTCGTTGGTGGTCCCAAGTTTCCATCGACGTTAGATGAAATTGTAGCAACCAATTTTCGTGTTCCATCCGAATGATAAGGGTGGGAAAAGGGTTAGGGGTACAAAACGGGATGCATTCGAAGCAAAAGAACATAGAATTATAAAAGAAAAATAGAATTGTGAACTGAAGTATTGAGAAAAAAAACTACTAATCATATAAAGTAGGAAAAATTAATTTTTTTTTCAATTTGGTTTAGTCCGTTTTTGCTCTCAATGCCTCAACTATTCTTTGGATATATAAAGTAAAATTCTTTGAAGTGTTTAGGCCAGGAAATTTGGTATTTCTAATTTTCAAAGTATTTATTGCATAGAGTTTTCTGTAACGCTTGCTTATTAAGAATAAAGCTGGAAATAATACTGATTATGAATAACTTCGAAGGTCGAAAAGTACGCAATTTTTTATTCTGATTTCCGTATATGTGCTTCGAATTGATATTCGGATGCAGGAAGCTCTCGCTAATTCATGAAACAAGTGTCCCACATTCGTTAACGAAATTACTGTTCTCTTTCCACGGAGCAACGCGTACGCGATAGTATAATTACAGTATACTTGACACGGTATCATGGAGAGATGACTGCATTCATAGCGGTTGGAGGAGCGGCATATAAACATTCGAGCTTGTACAGTGTTACATAAACGGCTGTTTTATAATCCGAGGGGAATAATTGAATTTACTTCGGCGTGAAAATATTACACTTTTTGCAGTTCCCTTTTCAAACACAATTAAGCTGCAGTTAATTTCTATCCTGCATCCAAAATCTATTTCATGACAGATCGCACATATTCACCCTAAGGTACAAGACAAATTAATTAATCACAGAAAATACATTCACATACGGTAAAGGACGCAATTACTGGCAGCCAACCCAATTACTGTCACCTTAAGGTATTTTACTTAAAATAACGAATAAATAAACATTTAAGTCACCTTAAGGTATTTTACTTAAAACAACGAATAAATAAACATTTAAGTCACCTTAAGGTATTTTACTTAAAATAACGAATAAATAAACAGTTAAGTCACCTTAAGGCATTTTACTTAAAATAACGAATAAATAAACATTTAAGTCACCTTAAGGTATTTTACTTAAAATAACGAATAAATAAACATTTAAGTCACCTTAAGGTATTTTACTTAAAATAACGAATAAATAAACAGTTAAGTCACCTTAAGGCATTTTACTTAAAATAACGAATAAATAAACATTTAAGTGACCTTAAGGTATTTTACTTAAAATAACGAATAAATAAACAGTTAAGTCACCTTAAGGTATTTTACTTAAAATAACGAATAAATAAACATTTAAGTCACCTTAAGGTATTTTACTTAAAATAACGAATAAATAAACATTTAAGTCACCTTAAGGTATTTTACTTAAAATAACGAATAAATAAACAGTTAAGTCACCTTAAGGTATTTTACTTAAAATAACGAATAAATAAACATTTAAGTGACCTTAAGGTATTTTACTTAAAATAACGAATAAATAAATATTTAAGTCACCTTAAGGTATTTTACTTAAAATAACGAATACATAAACATTTAAGTCACCTTAAGGTATTTTACTTAAAATAACGAATAAATAAACAGTTAAGTCACCTTAAGGCATTTTACTTAAAATAACGAATAAATAAACATTTAAGTAAAATAGCTTAAGGTGACAGTAATTGGGTTGGCTGCCAGTAATTGGGTCTTTTACCCCACAGCGTCAAAGTAAAAGCAACCAATTTTGAAACATGTAAAATCTCATTCTCCATTTGTCTGTAATCTACGACACGCGTTACAAAGCATAACCATGTAATGGGTGTCTCCGAAATCGCCGCTGTCTTAATAATACATCCCGTAGGTGGTACGCATATTGGATGTGTATCTACACGGGGCATCCAGTGGCGTTTGTTACGTCCCTGCCGTGCTTAGAAGGGAATATTCACAGATAGAAGTCAATAAATCCAGCCAATGGTGCTCAACGTGCTCCGCGGCCGGGCTGGTAGCCAGAAGAAACTCGCTGCCGGCAAATAATGGCCGTAGAATCGTCGCTTCCGTTTATAGAGATACCGGCTACAGCTTTCTAAGCATGCTGGAGGAAGCCTCGAAGAGAAGCTGCTCGAACCAGCTCGGAACCAGCTGTGCTCTTCGACAATGGACGCCGATAGCTTCTTGTCTTTTACGTGCTGCTACCGCGGACGTCGTTACCCAGATTTTTATTCCCGCCATAAAATGGAAGGAACCTGGTTCTACGCGGTGTACCGTTGCGTGGCAAAAATAAAATAGCGACGCATGGGGAACAGAGGTGGAAAGCTTCTGCGAGACTCGGCATTGACAAATTAGTGGGATATATCTAGGGACGAATTTGGAGATGCAACGCCTCTGGGATAACAAGCACCTGCTGCCTTTTCTGTGAAATATCATAAAGTATTTTAATTTAAAAGAGTTCAATTTTTTAATTTAAAAGACAATCTTCAATATAATCGCCATTTATTTGTTTTCTAAAGTTGTCTCAAGCCTCCGTTTTTTAAACCTCATTGAATTCTTTTCGTAAAAAATTTGCCATCCCCAAAATTCGCCTACTTAGCCCATAAATAAAAATCCACCCCCGAATACATATCATACTCTGATATCTGACTAATAAATTAAAAGAAGATAGAATATTGCGAAAAACAGATGTAAACCAATGCTCCATCAAATAATTCGTTAATTAATTTACCGCGGTTTTAATTTTCACTTTCATGCGACGAAGCTTTTAGCAATCTTTCGATCAGGCGTGCGACTTCTTACAACAAGAGAACAAACTCGCGCGCAGCTTGACAGCAAAGAAGTCGATCTTGATATGTAAATTACCATGAGTCATCCCGCGAGTCGCCCTACACCGATCATACATAAATTCCAGCATGTCGCGCAAGAAACGCCAGTTCCGTCCCATTCTAAAGCCGAGGTGAACGAGTCGTTCCACTCGGCGAGTCGCTCCAATTTGTCGATTGTCGCTAGAGAAAGAATATCCAGAGAATATTCGATCCACCAGGTTGCCCACGAGTCCGCACAACCCGAGAAGAATTCCTACGGTCACGCAACCGAAGGAAGTTACCCTTAAGGAGACTCGTTGCCGGTTTCTTTCGCGCGTGCATGGTTTCCCAGAAAACAGAGGGTGATCGATCAGGGACCACAGTATACCAGCTCTCGGAGCGGCGATCATTAGGGCCCGTTAGAAAGTAGCTTTTCTGTATAAAGGCCCAGCAGGACGCTAGCTTCGCCTCTTGGCTCTATCCCACAGTCACTGACCTCCTAAAAGTCGCTTCAACCGTTCCCTGCCTTCCCTCGAATTACCTTGAGAGTTTTTTTTAAAGATTTTATAGGGCATTCCTACGGTTCAGTCCGTTCGGACGGAAATGAGCGATTAAGCGAAATGATAAGGGAAAAGTTTAATTATAAGCCTGAGATGAGGTCGAAGCGTGTACTTTCGAGGGGTGAGCTGCTTTCTTTGAATGGACTGTTTGGACGGCGTAGGGCGTTTAGGGGAGGGCGTCGAAAAATTCTCTGAAAATCGCTCGCGAGTTCGTACAGCACGAATTTCAGGTACATACATTGGAGGATGTAATGACACGTGTTAGAGAGCCGCCACAAAGGATCGAGGCCTCCCCGCTTTCTGGACCTTTCGTGGAAGCCTTGACCGCAACAAGACCATCGTTCCATTTCGCGAGAAAGCAATAGAGGCCTGTTTGAGACCGCCTAGTCGAGGCGGAGAGGATTTATGCGCGGCGTTCTGTAATCCTGTTTTCTCTGATTTGCGAGGGGAAAGTGGGAAACGGAATGTGGAACGCGAGATCGCTAATTCGGGGACACTTGGTTTATTTGTACATATGTACTGTTGATATTCGGATCGATCCACTGATAAGAATGTTGTTTTATGTTTATTTTTTAATTGTGACTGTTTGGTTTCGTTGCAGTTGCACGTCCAAGTACGTGGGAGAGTACTGCCAGCATCTGAACCCCTGCCACACGGGGCCACGCTGCCAAAATGGCGGTTCATGCAGGGTGAAGGAGAGCATCGGGGGTGGCACGCCGTCCTTCACCTGTTCCTGCCCCGTCGGGTTCACTGCTAGCTTGTGTGAGATACCGATCGAGAACGCATGCGACTCATCGCCGTGTTTGAATGGCGCCACTTGCAATCTGAAATCGCTGCGCGAATACGTGTGCACCTGCGCTACTGGATATACAGGTAAACATTTGAATGATTCGCTTGTTTCGAAACCGTGGAATGTCCTCACCCGAGAATTCCAGTGAAACGAAGAACCGTCAAGTGTAGGATAAAGCAGGGATCGAAAAAGTTCTGACACTTTTCAATAGGTTCCATTTAAAACAAATGCCGCGGAACTTTTTTAAAAATGTTCTCACATTATAAGTTCTCAGAAGAACCGATAAAATAAAAGTTCTAGTTGCAATGGAACTTATAAAATATGAGAATAAAAATTTCTGTATAACAGGAACAGATATTTTGTTCACCGATATTAAAAAAGTTCTCAATCGTTGTAACAAACACTAAATACTATTCAATGGATAGTACTACAATAATATTAAATAATTCATACAGTTAAATTGATATTTTGAATGTGTTATTTATATGTAATACTTACCTACGTAGATGTTTTAGAATCGTTATAATAAAAGTTCCATGAAAACAAGTTATATTAGAACGTTTATTATATTATATTATATATTATATATTATATTAGAACTTGTACCTAATAGTTGAGTACTTTTCTTTATCTTTTGAAAACTTTTTAAATAAATGTTCTAATGTAACTTTTTTCCATGGAACTTTTATTATATAGGTTCTAAAATATCTGTTCTATGAGAACACTTTTTAAAGAAGTTCCTGAAGGTAGCATTTGTTTCATTAAAAATTCCACAGAAACATATATTTTCCGAATCGAAACAAATAAGTTCTAACAGAATTTTTAAAAAAACGAGGGTCCGAGAACTTTTTCGATCCCTGGGATAAAGATCGTGGTCCAGTGGCGGAGTAGACAGTGTGTCAGTTTAAAGTTTAAAGGATGGCAAATAATGGGCTCCCTTGAGGATGTATCGGACCTATATTCAAAATGGTACCAAGTTGACGAAAATTTTTGAGTTTGTTCCTTATAGGGTAAAGGACCCAATTACTGGCACCCAACCCAATTATTGTCACCTTAAGCTATTTTAATTAATATGACGAATATATGAACGTTTAAGTAAAATAGCTTAAGGCGACAGTAATTGGGATGGGTGCCAGTAATTGGGTCCTTTACCTTAATCTTCCTGATGTGCTTTGAACCTTTTAAACGAATTCACTAAACGGTTGTTGAGTTATAACCATTTTAATTTTCACTGATTTTACACACAGTCTTGTGGAAAGAGACGATCTTGGCAGATAAAACAGCTGAAAAAATGTTGAAGAAATGGTACCAAAGTTTTTAATTTTTTTGTACATGTAGTAGGTATATGGATAGATGAAAATACATATCTGCCGAGTTTTAATTGCTTTCACTACACCATTTTAAAGAAATAAATTATAACTTGAGAAAATGATAAATTTAGGGCATTTTCACTGCCAAAAGTTTAGCAAATAATTCTTGTAAAAGCATTTATGAAGTGGAAAAGACTTCTCCAGGAGTAAAAATAAAACTCCAACTGTCGTTCGAGTTCTACTATTATCGAGATTTACTATGCGTAAAACGTAGGTATTCAAGTATTTCAAATTTCATATACATTTGTCTAATATTGTACGTCCGATACATCCTTAAACATCAGATCTTTTAGTAGCTTGAAAATATAATACAAGTTCCAATATTATTACTGTATGCAACTAAAATTTACGGTGCACATTTATTACTATTTTAAATAATAGTCTTAAAGTTGTGGGTGGGGCCCCCTTTGTCCCCGGTCTAGTAGCGCACTCAAAATTTAATCTTCAGAGGAGCCGAGTTGAAATATTTATAATGCAAATTCAATAAAATTCATTATGTGATTATAGAAACTTATTTAAAAAATAAAATCCAGTTTTATTTTCTTCCTATAAAGCCCCTTCTTTGGGGAGTACTAGCCCTCTCCCACCTGTGGATGCGCCGCTGTTCCTGGCAACCAATATTTTTAGACCCAGTCCGCCACTAGACAGTCGGAAGAATTATCACTTGTTCTTAAGTGAAGACATTAAAATCACCAATTTCAATTAAGATTCAAAACGGTGAACGGGTTAAGGGCCGTCCTTTAACACGTTCGCGGACGTGAATGCTACAGCATTCAAATCTTAAGGTCAATTATTTTGAATTTAATTTTATATAACCTTAAGTTTTTATAATTATTATACCTGTCAAGGTAATGACTATATAACGATTAAAATATGATAATCTGACTACCCTTATAAAATGTGTTTAATCAAATTTCGGATATCACAACCAATTTAAAAATAAAATGATTGTCAATTTTTGCACCTCGCTGAAACTTTTACTGTCCGCGAACGTGTTAATTCCGCAAGGGAAATTTCTTACCTCATCCCTCCCCAAGTATAAGAATTCGTAAGATTTTATATTCCAACTCCCTCCCTCCCTTCCTCACGTAATATTTCTCAGTTATTACATTTTTTTAAACGTTTCATATTGAAAATTAGGTTAAAAAGATATTACGTAAGACGGTACCTCACTCCCTCTCCTCTCCTTATAATAAAATATAAGAAATTCGCGATCCCCCCTCCCCCAAAAAAACCTTACGTACTTTAAGGACGACGCCTTATCGAATCGTTGAATCATTCCAGAACTCTCGAAGAATACTTTACAATTTTAGAGGCTTTCCAGAAAATATCAATGTGGAAACGCGTCAAAACCATGCGCAGGCGTGTCCTCGCACCGGCGTCAGTCAAAGCGTTAGCCTCCGAGACAAGTAGCAAGGTTGCTCGATTGTTGGAATGATAAAGTCTGCACACTGATCGCGAGTAGGTACACAATAGAATCGCTGCAGGGTCGCGTGATTTCACATCGCGGAGTGCGTTAAAAACGAAACATAGACGACTAGAAATCGATCAATGGGAGAGATAATCGTAGTAATCAATTGACTAGAAATACATAGTCGCGGAATCGCCACTTCGAAGTTGTCCGTGCGCGTTGGCTCGTTCCGAAGGCTCGTTCGAATTCGTGCGGCTCGCGGAAGTCGCGGATCTAAACGTGTATTTTTTATGGATCGCCTCTACGCGGGGGCACGTGCTCCCTTGACAAATAAATCTAAGGGCAGCAAGAATCCTGGGGGAACGGGAGGGAGGGAGAGAGAACGAAAGGGAAGGGAACTTGGCGGAGAAAGAGAGAAGTTTGTGCCTGCTGGATAATTGGCGGAGAGCAATGCGGCATTTCGCCGTGGCGGTACCTTTGGCACAGTGGTTCTCACTGACCGCGTCCTTCGTTCCACTATTTTCAAAGTCTTACATTATTCTTGCCAAGTCGAGTCATTGGCGCTGTTAAAAATAAATCGACTTCGCATTTGGCGCTGCAAATATTGGAAGGATGAAAGTCGGTTCCTTCCTCCATTCCGGAAGTGCAGGCAGAATTCCGATGTTCATATTTTTCCGTTCGGTTCTAAATCTAGTTTATATATTTTATTATGTACGCACAATCAAGCAGTTTAGCCGCTAATTTGCAAAGCCTCTGATATAAAATAAGTATATCGTTTATTTTTAGTAAAACCATGTACAGGGCAGACCATAACTGAACAGGTGCAACACAAAGATATAAAATCGCTACAGTATCTTTTGAAATACAAATACGTAATGTGGAATACTGCCAATTGCTTAGAGAAATGAACAATAACTTATCTGATCTTCGATTAGAACGATATTACCAGCACTAAAAGATGTTGGAAATCCCAACTATTATTAAATGAATTTTAGCCGTCCACATCGCGCACAGATTTATCGTTCCCAAGTCCAATGATATTTAGAAAATAGTTGCCAGGCAGGGTATCACTTTGTTCGCTTGAAATGCGAGACCCAAGCACCACTGGCGCGTAGCGGGTGCACTGTGCAGATCGAGGAGCAAAGACATCTTAGATCCAGGAGAGCGAGCAACGACTCTGGTAATTAGTTCCACTAATCAGTGACCCGGGAGGAGGGAGGGATGGGACTTTAGGTGGACAGGACGACTTGGTCAGTGTTACCGCCATCTTAAACGATATCTCCCCTCGCGATGGAGCACAGCCGAGCACGAAATACCAAGCAAATTCATCCTGTTCCTCGCGATGATCGCTATCGAAGGGATTCGCAGCAGCCGCTGGACATTCGTGCCAGTCTCGTATCCATCTTCGGTGGGATGCAAGTTCATTTACTTAATCTAGTAACAGGGTGTATATAATTCATGAGGATAAGTGTTATAGTTTTCTGAATACATATGCGATGCTTAAAGAGACTACACAGTCTAAAAAACGATTTTTATTGCACTTTCTAAAGGACTATCTTTTCTGAATAAAATACCGCTTGGTTTATATTAAAATTCGCAAAATTGTAGATTTGCCAGCTAAAAGTTCAACGGCAATTTACAGCGTCGCCTTTGCCCAGAAACATTAAACGCGTTTTTATCGAATCTTTTTTCCCTTGGTTTTCGGCTAATCGCGATTTTACAGAGGTTCAGATCGACTTGAAAAAATTACAGGATGCGTAAAACATGTGTCATTTCCCGCGAAACCTCTGATAGGGTCCGTAAAAATTCGAGATTTTCATAAAAAAATTAAAAAGCACCTTTCCAAAACATTAAACGTGCTTTACTCTATCCTATTCGGACAACAAGACATTTTTTTATTTTCACTGAGCTCGTTCAATCAGGTGTCAAAACTGAGCAGAAAGAACCTTAAAATCTCCCGAATAATTCCTTATTCTATCGTACAACCACCCAGCCAACCGAAAGTTCCAAGACCAAACCTGTCCCCCTCCCCCCCACACCACATACTGATGCATCGATGCAGGAGTGACTTTCTCGCAGCGCGATTTATAAACACGCGAGGACCGCCCCTGTCGAGATTCACGAGCGATACCAACCACCGTTTTCACCGTTAGAGTGTACGACACACGTCATATACTTATCGTTTCCTTTGCATTCCAGGCGAACACTGCGAGCGACAAGACCACTGCGCCTCGTCGCCGTGTCGAAACGGGGCCGAGTGCCGGTCCCTGGAGGACAGCTACAAGTGCACGTGTGCACCCGGCTTTACGGGGCCGAATTGCGCGGACGACATCGACGAATGCGACAGGAACCCGTGCATACACGGCTCCTGCAAGAACATTCACGGATCTTACAAGTAAGTCGAACGACATCGTTAACGGGTCCCTCCCAGCACTTTACATATCCGCCGCGAACGTAAATCGCGCTCTCACGTCGGCACCGGGGCTTTTCGATAAAACACGGCGCGACTCAATTTCACCGGGCGAAGATCGCCTCGCGGATACCTTTCCATTCTTTCCTTCTCCTGTCGCCTGCTTT
Source organism: Andrena minutula (assembly GCA_929113495.1). Classification (NCBI taxonomy): domain Eukaryota; kingdom Metazoa; phylum Arthropoda; class Insecta; order Hymenoptera; family Andrenidae; genus Andrena; species Andrena minutula. The sequence goes on along the minus strand of OV815996.1, from coordinate 38,292,488 downwards.
TCTCCCCCCCCCCCCCCCCCCCCCCCCGCCGGTCGCATCGAGGAAGATCCGCTGACGGTAGATGCGTATCGTTACCGCCGCGTACTTAACATAAATTTTTATCACCGTTCGGGGAGATGTTAATCTCGCCGGGAGCCTCACTTTGGGGACTCCGGCGAGCACACTGTAGAAGTTGATCGGATCTTTTGGCTCGCTTGAAACACAGCGCGCAGCTTTACGGCGGAGTGTATTTGGTATTTAGCTCTTCGGAGTTGCACTTTGGCATTGAACGGGTGATACGGAATTTTATTTCGTAGCCGGGGAGTTTTTTAACAACTGCGGGGAAGAATTATTTGGTGGTAGCTGTAAATGTGTGTGGGGTCGGTGGCAAGTGAACTTTCACGAGTGGAAGTATATGTCAAAACCTTTCGTTAAAAATTTGAAACACGTGAGACTTATGTTAGATGTAGATTTAGCCAGAGTTAGGTATTTACTAAATAAAGAATTATTTCAATCACGGATCAAATAAAAGCTACTTTAACTGGAGATCATTTGACGAATAAAGTTAATTGTTTTATTCGAGGAATAAAGTTAATTGTTTTATTCGAGGAATAAAGTTAATTGTTTTATTCGAGGAATAAAGTTAATTATTTTATTCGAGGAATAAAGTTAATTATTTTATTCGAGGAATAAAGTTAATTGTTTTATTCGAGGAATAAAGTTAATTGTTTTATTCGAGGAATAAAGTTAATTGTTTTATTCGAGGAATAAAGTTAATTGTTTTATTCGAGGAATAAAGTTAATTATTTTATTCGGGGAATAAAGTTAATTGTTTTATTCGAGGAATAAAGTTAATTGTTTTATTCGAGGAATAAAGTTAATTGCTTGATTCGAGGAATAAAGTTAATTGTTTTATTCGAGGAATAAAGTTAATTGTTTTATTCGAAGAATAAAGTTAATTGTTTTATTCGAGGAATAAAGTTAAATGTTTTATTCAACAAATAAAGTTAACCCGGGTCAACACACATGAACAATTTTTTTTAACCTTTATTCGTTAATCAAGATTTTTGTTTAAATAAAAATTTTGCGCATTTCTGGATTTAGCGGCTAAATCCAGAAATAGGATAGAGTAAATCGGCTAAATTTTAGCCCATGCAAATTGAATAAACATTAAAACACCGTGGGTGCTTTCTTGAAACACATGTGAACATTGAATCGTGTGAAGATGAAACTCCATAGGCAGGTGTGTGTAGCCTGTCCATTCGGAAGATGGAGTTCGATGGCGACGTTGAGTAGAAGGAAACGGTCAGGCACGTTGCCTCGACCTCTCGAAATATCGTCGCGGACGGCGAGGGCTCAGAAAATCGCGGTAGTGTCGTTCGTCTTTGCCGCAATTACCGATTGAACACGGACGGTGGAACGTGGAGCGCATAACGACGTCGAAGAACAAGGATTCATCGAGTCGATCCCACGGCCCATTACGGATTTGCTCGTAATTCGACGTTGCGTCTGCTTCAAAAATCACCTCTGCCTCGCCCTGGGGCCCGCGCCATTTCCAATTGATCTCGAGCTTTCGGTCTCGATATGCAATTTAAATACCCCGCGTGGGAAACGTCACGGAAAGTGAAAACATAGAGGGGAACTCGTGAACTTTTAGGTGGTACACACACTTTGTACGACTTCTGATCATATTTGGATATTAACCCTTCGTTGACACACTTCTTTTTTTTATCAACCTTGACATACCTGGGTGTCTCACACATAGTGCAACTTTTGAACGAGTGCCATTCACATCCAAATAACCCAATTATTATGAAAAAAATCATGGGTCAATTTCAAGGTCCTTAGAATGTATTCCAATAATTTTTTTTATTTAAATTTTGTCCCAGCTTTTGTAAAATAATTCTAGATTACCACATTTCGAGAAGAAACGAAGAAAATCTTAAAAAATTGTAAATTTCACAAATTTCAATACTAGAAGCTAAAAATCTACAGAATAGAGATATTCGGATACAATATTTTGAGAAAAAAAATAGTTTGTAAGTCACATTTTAAAAAAAAGGTATTTATTTTGTATATAAAAGGTTCAGAGCGTCAAAATATGCCAACGAAGGGTTAACCTTAGACTGCTGATACCTAGTTACTTTTTCATGAAATCGATTAAATAACTGGATGATCGATATTTCTTTGCATCGTGACAAAATGTGCATTCATATGCTATACCCATTAAAATTGTATGGAGAAGCTTCTTTAAAATTTCTCTTTACTTATAGATAGAGTTAGGTGAAAGGTATCCATAGAGAACTATATAATTTATAATTATAATTTGAGTTCCAAGTGTCATTTCGTATTACCAGACAATTGGCACCAACTGTTTATATCTTCATGCTAAAGATACACATGCTGCTCAAAAATAAATTTAAACTTTAAAAACGAACTCGATAAATATCACCAAATACCTATTTAATAATGTCGACTTAAATTTCACGAAGCATCCACGTTCCTATCGATTTTTAACGTAACTCTCAGCCCCTGGACGATCGCCAAACCCTGGAGGGTCCTCAGGGGCAGGTGGTGGAGGGGGGAGCGGGTCGGAGTGCAGTGAGCGCGGGGAAGATTTCGTGGCTGACGACGGGGATTTCTTTGCAGGGGAAAAGAGAGGAGGGAAAGGGAAAAACGAGGGGTCATCGCGGAAAAGAAACGAGCTCGCCAAAAACTGGTTCCAGCGGGGGACTTAAGACCGAGCGGCGCGGAGAACATAAATCCGCGCTTTGTTGAGATCGAGTCGAGATTAATCGGGGCCCGAGTCGAGCTGACTGCACGAGAGCAGATAATGTCGCTGGGTCCTACATTATATTGAATTATATCGGCTCAACGCCGGCGGTTGCGAGTGTGCGCGTACACGTACGGCCCATCTTTTCGTTTCCTCCGTCAGGAGCAAGCGAGGAAGCTTTGTCGGTCGAAATCTTGCCCCCCTAACACTGCTCGACATCTTCATTTTTCTACCGTCCCCTTTCAATCGTCACGTCTGATGAATTTCCAGAATCGTTCATCCCCACCCTCTTCCCCGACAAACACCGTTCTGGTCTCAGAAATTCAATCGCACCTTCTGCACATGCGATATCATTTGGGGTACCCGAAATTGCGGGATGTTTAAAAGTTTGCGAGGCACGGGTACCCGAAAACTTTTAATTTGTGATTTTATAGTGTGACCAGATGAGCCCCTTAGTTGACAAGTGACTTAAGTATTGCCAAAATTGGACTTTGGGGTAATGCTTTATAAAATATTAAGAACTAGAATGTAGCTTTATTGTAAGAAAATAAATTAAAAGAATAGTAATTACGATAACATAACTTAAAAGAAAAACTACATTTCTTTCAATAGTAAACTAAAGAATAATCAAATGTGATTATTGCACTGAATTGTAATACCACTTGCTTGTAAAAAGGTGACTGACGCCATACAGCAATTGATGTATTAATAATCATAACTTATACGAATGCTGTTTTCAAGGCACTACGACAAAAAAGTCAACAGTTTCCACTGAACACAGTACATTTTTAAATTGAGTATCTCATTTATTATAATAATTATATTAAGGAACTCGTTCCTTGCTGGATTCGTCATCACTTTCCGCAATCGCACTGGTTTTTAAATGCATGGAACAATGTCTGATGAATCGGAGGAATAAACTTTAGCAAATTTAAGTCACTTTGCTTAGGCTGTAACATTGACTCTTATTTTTTATTAACATAAAAGAAAATATAAGCAAGTTAGATTGGTAAATAAAACAAGTATTCTTAATACTTACTGTTTCTATAATAAACTCATTTTTTATTATTTTGAACTTACGCCACTTGTAAATTGAGGGGCTCAGATGCAAGAACTTTTAAGCAAAAAAATCAGGTCTCATAATTTCGACTACCCGCATACCCCCAAATACTATCCCTGCGTCCCACAATCGCAGCAGTCCTTTCCACCCTTAATTGAAGGGTGCCTGGTTAACGCGGACCAAGCTCCCAGTAGAACAGAAGTAATCAGGCTCCAGCTGGCTAATAAATATCTCCGAGAGGTTAATCGCGTCGCTACCCAATAATTCCCTTTAACGCTGTTACTTCAGCCCCGCTACTGGGCCCTGTGACCTTTCCTCGGCAACATACTTAACGCTCATACATGCACATATCGACGCATGCACATCCCATTCGAGGCCCGCCATTACTAGGATCGTAACTAGGAGCAGATCACTTCACCTGCCTTCATACCTGCTTAAATAACCACGTCAAGACCTACCCCCTCTCCCTCCGTCGACCCTGTTCCCCTCTTTCTCCAGCGAACTCTGTTACGCGGCCCGAGAAGCAATAATGTTCAATTGGGTCTAATAAAGACTTTGATGTGGCACGCCTGGCCGCCAGGTGGTGCGGGTAGGAGCTACTATGTTATTAAATAGTTACGTCGAATCGGTGGCCGAGCGAGCACGCCACTATGCCGAGGACAGATACTTCGTCGATGCAGCCTCGCGATCCCGGGGATAATTAATCGAGTCCTTACGATGAAATATTCCGTATAGGGAGCGTAGCCGATAATGGCGGATAGGCGATCGTAGCTTTCTTGCAGTTAGTCATGCCACGTAACGAACGTCACAGATTTTAGAGACCGTGTGAGACGATAATGGCTTGTCGCTGGTTGATTGAACTTTAGCTTTCGGTTGCCTTCGGTGAACTGCTTAAAGAATTTTCCAGAAAGAGCGTTTAGTTGACAATTTAATGCTCGAGGTGACAGTTTTATTTCACAATAAGGTAAATGTCCCCATTAGTGACCACTTCATTTTGTTATTGTTTATTGCAACACAGAAAGCGAAATATAAGCGAAATATTTCAGTTATTGTTTCATATGTTATTTATGTAGCCGTACATTAATCTTTAAGTAAATTCACATGTAAATTAAGACTTGGTCATTGACATGAAAGTTGACAGATTCTAATACCGCGAGGTTATACTCCAGATATCATTAAACTCGCAAATTTTACAATAAAAATACATGGATCCATGCAGTAACTTACTCAAATTAACGAGAAATATATACAGAATTATAAAATAAAAAGAAAATATCCATTTTCTTTCATTATTATAGCAGAAAATCGTGGTATAAAATAGATGGTCACTAAAGGGGACATCAGGTCCAATATTAATTTTCGCCATAATTTTTGTGAAAATAGTCAAATATCACTGTAAAACTAATTTAATTAAGAAACTAGAGACTTCAAAAAATACAATGATCCATACTTTACTAAAATATTGTCGTATATTAGTAAAAAATATACTATTTCGAACCAGTCACACTCTCAAACGGTCCCTAATGTGGACATTTACCTTATTCCCTTCTTGGTGCTCCGTTTCCTCTTCGCAAGTGTCCTCGTTTCCTCACTTCACGCACTCCTTTGCTTCCCACATTCACTTTCAAGACGATAAGGAGCCGCCACCTGCCAGCGCACCTGGAAAAAGCTTAGAAAAATTGAACCAACCAGTCGCTCCGCATGCTCCGCGACGCGCAACTTCGGTGAATCACTCCCACTCCATTTATTTGAAACGCTCAAGAAGCCCGCTGTTTGGTGGATAGCAATCAGCGTCCGCCGCGAACACGCGCGCGAAGAGCGGCGCGCGCTCGCGCGCGGTGTGGATGCGCGCGTGTGAGGGACAGGATGTGATTTATGAAATGATCTCCCTGAAGTAGAATTTAATTGAGCGGAGGCGAGGCAAAAGGAAGAGTCCGCCCGTGTTCCTTAACCCTCCGACGGATCCGTAGTGGATCTTGATAAAGCGTGGCCTCCACAGCAATTTCGGCCGCTGCAGCGATTGACCCCGCAGGGTCGAATTCTTCGCGTCCTCTAGCTCCGACTATGTAGCACCTGGTTCACCCTGCGGCTTCATTCCTGCAAAAGCCAGGAATGTGTGCGCACCTGTTCCCTTCGGCTGGTTCGCACCACCGATACGGCTTCGATCGCAGGTAGCGCACAGTTCTTCGCAAGCTTTTTTGCAATTCTTCAAACATGTCGCCTCGTGTAAGATTGTCGGAAGAACGCGGTAGACTTTGGCAGCAGAGAAGAAGGAAAGATTAGTGCTTGCCTCTACGATAATGTTGAGAAGCGACCGAGCCAAGTTTCGTCGTACAATCGAGAATTTGAATATCGTGCGCGAGAATCGGAATACAGTGATCCGAATGGAGCAGCTCGGTTTGCAGCGGACGAGTGATTCAGTTTAAATTACCGCGGCCGGCTGGGCGCGTTTTTCCGTGCTGAGAAAACTCGAGGAGGACCTCGATCGACTGTGTATGTTAATTCGATCAAGATCCGTTGCGCGGCCGTTGTTAACCTTGAAGCCGGCGTGGAAGAAAGTAATCTAACGAGGAACATCGGTGTTCTCATAGCCTTGCCGAGCGGCGTGGCTCTCGCGGCTGGATGTCACGCGTCCCTCACGATATCATATGTATTCATACGCGGCGAGGTGTGCTGGAAAGTGCGTCACGTAGGCCGGGACGGAACGAGCGGATCCGTAGATCGGGGCGGAGGACTTTAGAGTCGTTTCCACGCAGCGAGGGAAGCCTAGGCGAGGTCAGCGGGGTCGGCCAGAGGCGGTCGTGAAGCCCGGCCCGTTTCTTCCCTTGGATCGACGCCGAACCAGGCAGAAATAGAGATCTCGAGCAATTCGAAGAACCCGTTTCTACAGCACCGACTGACCGATAACTACGTGCCTTGAATCTCGAGCGGCAGGATTTTCGAATTTTGCTGGAGGACATGGCTGTCTAGCGATGATCCAGGACTCCGCGTCAAGGGACCATTAAGGATCCGTGTTCGCGCGGCGTGAATACAGAGAGCTCGAGTGAAGCTGGCAAGCTGGTTCCTCGCGTCTGATGCTGATACGCATCGGGATCTCGAACGTTTGAATTATCGTCGGATATTCGGCGGATGGAGACACTTTTACGTGTCTCGAATACCAGGGCGGGTTTGGGGCAATGATGGTGGTCGCTCTGGGTTGTGGGGAGTTAATGATTGCGGGTTGTTCTGCGCTGTGTTAACTACGTAGGAATATTGGTTGGGCTGAGATTAAGGGGGGAGTTGAGGATATTTTTGTTCGTATAAATAAAAAAATGTAGGGCTTAGATTTTTTATATAGGTTTAACGCAACCTCTAGTTTGCTAGAAAAACAATTTTTTTATGAAAAGTGGTTTCCTGAAGGACTGCAAAAAAAATGGTCCATACTCCCGGGAATGACTGGATCATCTGAGCAGGAAATACAAAAATATATATAAATTGCAATATATTATCTTCGACCATACCTTCGTTGCTGCAATTTTAGTTTGGGACTGTTTAGGTGGAAAGCTAATGTGCGATGTATCAAGAATTTTTAGAACCTTGTTTGCTTCATATTCATCGCTCCAAAGACCAAATTATTCTAAGTATCTATCAGTCTTAATATATAAACCAGAAAGTGTTTGTGTGTTTGTCGGTCGCTTAAAAACTTTCAAGCTGCAAACTCTGGTGTCGCGAAATGTGGCTCATTATAAATAAATATTTTTTTTTTGTAAAATCAGAATCTTTTCAGCGAAGTCAAATAGCAAAGATAGTTAGAAATGAAAGCACCAAGACCCCCAGTCAATTCTCGACGAATCGAGTTACTCTGCTTAAACGTCACAGTCGTCGCGCTGGGACATTTAACGGGAATTCGAGGCATCAACGTGTCAGATTAATCTTTGGAATAGGCTGTTAGGATCCAGAGGCAGTGCCTGGTAAAAGAATCAGTGAAGCAACCGGATCTGCAGCCGATCCACGATATCCCACAGCGTTGCAAGCACGATTGCGAGGCAGAGTCTTACTGGGATTAAGATTAAAAACGATTGTCACGCGATTTAGCTGGTTCAACTGGTCGAAGATAGAACCAGAGTGTCACCAGACTGACACACGCAACTCAGGATGCCTTCTATTTGCACCTTCGATCCTTCCTCGTTCACGAATACACATAAGGAAAAAGGATCTTGTAGATAAGGTCGATGACCGAATCGAGATAACGCAACGTGCAGAAGTAATGGGATCTTCAGCGACTCGCTGGAGAAAACTTACACTGAATCGTGACAAACTGGATACTCTGGACGTAGGGATTAATTGATTGAGTATTTTATAGGTGGAGTCCAGTTTTGCATCATTAGGAAGGCTGGTGAATTATTTATTAAGTTTCATTTTATATGAAAAATTTAAATAGGGTAAAGGATCCAATTACTGGCAGCCAACCCAATTACTGTCACCTTAAGCTATTTTACTCAAATGTTTATTTATTCGTTATTTTAAGTAAAATAGCTTAAGGTGACAGTAATTGGGTTGGCTGCCAGTAATAGGGTCCTTTACCCTATCCTATGTTAAAAATGCTTTTGTTATTGACTTTCTTGAGCTTCTTTTGCTCATGATGGAATTCTTTGAAAATTTGCGACGCACTTAAACGAACAGTTTCGATGTTTTCTTATCATTTCTCCAGCACGAAATGCACGAGCTTCCCAATATCTGTCTGTGGTCGCCGGTAGCTTGACCCTTTCGCTCTGTCATATTTCAAACGAACACGAGTCGCCATCTTGGCAAAGATAATTGAACGCGTGAGAGACAGTGGTGATTAATGGTGCAATGCTATCGATTGGGATCAAGCTGTCAAGGTTAAATTCCATTGCACTTCTGTAGAAAATCAACGATGCAAATGAGCCGCCCATTCGTCGCTCCAGATTTCCATGAGCGATGAGAAGAACTGGATTTTCCATGATCTACCCCTTAGCGATTCTTTTTGAATCGAGTATGACATCGAGTGATAATTTCTAACGTAGTCGATTGAAGAAACGAATGCTGCTTTAGATGTGACAGTTGTTTAACAACTGCTTCATCATTGTTGTAGTATGTCGGTCATTGATATACTATTTATAACGTAGCAGAATGTTGTAGGCGTTGTCGAAGGACAATATCTCAACCTATTGAACCGACAACAAGGTCTACCAGATTTTTCACTCGGGTGTGGATCAACGATCCATCGCGTCATTTGCAGATCGTGTGAACTGTAGATAAAATAAATCTTTTGTGAAATTCCTTTAATAGAAAAGGTATTTTGCGATTCGCGGTGTCATGAGAAATGAAACTTTCTATTTTGTGAAGGAGAAACGTTGTCTTTTATTTTAAGACGTTTCGAAAAGATCGTAAAGAGTCAAAAGAAATATGAAATATTTTAGTAGGTATTCTATTAATATTGGTAAAGAACTTTTGTTATTAATGTCTTGTTATTAAGGTCGTATTCATGAAAAATTATAATTCCAATCTTGTGGTTCTTTTCACATCCGTGTGTGTGAATGAAATTTTGCGAACAGCAGAATGTCCAACAGGGAAGTTGATCGTCGAGAATCATCTGACATAACGATTATCGAGTCCAACCAATTTAGGCAATTACGACGGTGGGAAAGCGCCCTGTGCTGGCGTTCCATTAGCCGCGTTAATCCAACGTTATACTCCTTACTTTACGCGCTGTGCATCCGTTTACGTCATAGGCTCGGGACACACAATACCCGACGCGGAATTAATTGTTGCTCAAGTGTACGATTAAACCACTAAATTAGGAATTCTGCCATGACGGAAAAAGTACCCTTCGATTCGTTGCGAAATGAATTATTTTTGCAATATTCTTAAATTATAATACCTACTTAAGTAGTAATTTATTTATTGCTGACATATCCCTCTTATTATTTGAAAATTATTGGCATATTAATACATAAAATAGGTCTATGAAAATTGATCAAATCGTTAAATGTTAAATTGCAATATTAGATTGCAGGAAAGTTGAAGTAAAACTCTTCGGTAGGTATTTTCTTTTCTTTCTTCTTTTGATGAAAGTTTTAAGTACTTGTGATTATGAGTATTTCAGCATACATTTACAAAATACAAAAATTTAATTTTAAGGGTTGGTGGTAGGGGTAATTTGAAATATATGGATTTTTCGAGAATTATTTTTACGCGGTTTTGTAGATATAAATAAGGTGCAACTTTTGTTTAAACTTCTTTTCGATATCTATCACCGTTCTCGAAATATTCCACGGAAAAGAAAATTCTGCATTTTTTTCAAAGGTTTGATTTCATCCCTAAAGACTGCACTATGGCACCAACAAAAAATAGGGTTGCGTTATGGGTGAGCTACTCTACTTGCACATCAAATTTCAAAATTTCCTGAAATTCCGGGTTGCCAAACATCCCTTGTTAGTACCATTAGTCTCGTTTTGACACGGTTTTTAATTTAACACGGGCAAGAAACAAATTAAATTCTCTTTTTGCGCGACTTATTTTATTCTAACACGGCCTTTTTAAAACCCTTTACTTAATTTTAATTTTAGGAAAAATATTCCTACATCCCCAATAAATTCTTAGAATTTGCATTCAAGACTCACACTCTCAGTTTTCCACAATTTACGAGTTTATCACGTAAATACCGCAGTCGGAAAAAATTGAGTTCGAGTCTTGCTTCACGACAAAGATAAGAACTTCGCGTTATAACAAGATCGTGACCTAATGCGAAAGTATATTCTGAAGTATGTACAAATGAAGCAACGTCTGAAAATGGAGCATTGCCCGACTCACTGTGTTAAGCTTTCCGTCGATCAAGGGTCAAGGTACATGAAAACGGAGGCACGATAAAGGAAGAGCAGAGCGCAGCCGAGCTCGCGTAACTTTTTATACACGTCCGGGTAATCGGTGCAACGTGGGCCCACTCATTTTCGATGGACTTCCACGGGCCCGCTCGTCTCTCGCCTAATGCGAAATTCCTGCGTAATGCACGTACGCGCGTTATGAAGCTGTAATCGAGCGACGCGTATCAATAGCTGAAGCTGGAAGGTTATTATTAACCAGGAGTGCACTTAATATTCCGCGCGAGAATGTTTTCATCGCGGGACTTGATAGCCTCGTAAAGATGAACGGGAACGAGCGTCTCGAGGCCTGTCCTCCAGCCGTCGATCGGGTCCCGGTCATCCCGCGGCGATTCCAATTTCACGTCAATTAAATCGACGGCCCCCGGTACTTCGTAATGACTCCTATCAATTTTTGGTACCGCTAATGACAAAACGGTCCGAGCCTCTGAGGGGGTCGAGCTCGATTTTCGGTGTTACAGAGATTCAGTTTTAAGTATGCAGTACGTTTTAGGGGGGAATCACGGTTGACGCGGCAGTTTATTGAGGGAACAGACTCGAGGAGGATGAACGTGACGCATTAGCTATAATGACAGGATAAATGTAGGTAAAAGGAACGAGGCGATCTTATTGCAATCTTACAAAAAGCAGGATTCATCTCCATATTCAATTCTTGTGCCGTATAGGGTAAAGGACCCAGTTACTGACACCTTAAGCTATTTTACTTAAAAAAGCGAATAAATAAACGTTGTAAAGTGATACACAAAAAGAATTATGTATTTCAACCTATAATCTATACTATAGATTATATTCTATACTATAGTTTGTTTATCCGTTATTTTAACTAAAACAGCTTAAGGTGTCAGTAATTGGTCAGGTGTCAGTAACTGGATCCTTCACCCTACCTACTCCCTATTCACGGAAGCGGCACGAATAAAATGAAAAAGATTCGCAAATAAAATTCCAGCCCTCAAACTTTCTAACCTGCTGAAATTCTCTCCCTGTCCCAAGGGTTAATCCTTCTCGCCCCGTGTTCGCTCTCCCTCGACTCGACGAATCCAGCCTCGCATTAGGGCCCAAACGAAAAGGCGACTTTTTCTCGTGCGTGTCCTTTTCTGTCGTTTCCGAGGGTCCCCTTGAAAAATGGACGGTGACCATTCTTCTCCTCTGCTTCGTCCCCTCGCGCCCCATGCCCGCCTCGCTGTTCCACCTCGCGGAGGACGATCGTTCCTCCACGGTGGCTTTTATTCCTCTCGTCCTCGGTTGGGGCGGGTGCACGAAATAACTGGACGTCGAAACGAATGGCAAAATTATGCCGCGGCCAATCGTACACCCGGCTCTGTTGGCCGCGTTGCAAAAACCCCCGTTCGGACTAGATCGGTGCCGCGCGGGGGCCTCGAGGATCGCGTGGCGATCGTTTTGCTCGTCTCGGCCGCGGACAGAAATAAAAGGGGGGCAGCGTCCAGCGCCAAGGAGTCGCGGGGCTCGATGATAACGAGCACGGAGACCGATCGGCGATCGTGACAAACTGCGATCGATCCGTCCTCTCGGACCCGGTCCCATTAGTTTTGCAGCTGGCTGTGCCTTTTTGCATTTATCGCGCGCGCGAGCGGCTCCTTTCTTGTCGGCGGTTTTGCGGGGATGCTTGCACGCTGTTCCGAAATGACTTCATTTTCCGATGTTATTACGCGCGTTGCCCACGAAAGGATTCGCTCAAATATCGCCTCTAGTCTTGCTTTCGATTTTCTCGTGTCTTACGGTAAAATAGTTGAGTCAATGAGAGAACGTCTCTGTGCTCAGTTTTTATTTAATCTCTTCTCGCCGAGTGTCTCACGGGACGATAGCGGTGCTCCGTACACGCTCAGTGTCGATGGAGGCTGCCGAGCACTAAGGTCTTAATTGCCGCGGGAATTTTAATGCCCATCGCGTGCCTAATTAATTAGCCGACCGAAAAATAGTCGGCTGTAAAAGAAGAAGCGCGATTTGATCTACGATACAGCGCCGATTCTCTTCCTCTTCTCCTTCTTTACGCTCTCGGGGTAACCGATCGCGCAAAATATTTTGAAAACCAGCGACACTCAGAACGGCCGAGGAAATAAAATTTAAATTGTTCCCATGTTTACGTACACCGAGGCAATATCCTACATTTACATGCCCGTAACTGGGCAGAGCGAGGCGTCCGATAAAATCGAGGCTGATAAATATACGGTCCTGTTTTCTACAGTTATATTCGCCAGTAAATTCCCGAATTTGTCGAAACGAAGGGGACGAATGGAGAACGCCGGCTCGAGCAGCGATTCCCTTCTTTTTCGATCTTTTTCCATCCGAGAGCCACGGGGAAGCGCGTGTTCGACGCTGAAAGCACCGCGTGTCGGCCGTTCGAAAGTCAGGGGCCCCGACTGGTCCCTGGATCACTTCTGACATATTTTCTACCTTTGAGTGGTGAGACCCATGCTGAAGGTATCCGAAGCTTCCTCCTGTCAGTGCCCGCCGCGATATCCATCCAATATGAATCGTACAACGGAGACGCATAAACATCGGCTTGTCTAACCGAACCTCCGTGGTCCGAATGTCTTTAGGAACCCGGCGGGTTCGCGCGCCGGGTAACGTGTCTTTCTCGATGCCCGTAGAGCAGCTAGACAGCTTCGTAGAACAATGGCCGTATTCGTAACGGAAACACCTCGGCCGCAGCATCGAAATCGTTTTCGTTTACCTCGCGCTGCCCCGGGGCATTACCGTTCCGCGGGACAATTCAGCTTTATGACCGCCTTGCGAAACCAGGTTTCATAAGCTGCTTTCAATTTAAATATCCCGTGGAAGGAAGCTGGTGCCTTTCGAGCGAGCCGGGCGCCGCGATTTATTCCGGCATCCGCGGCGCATTGTTCGCCGGAGCGGCGCTGCTTTCCATAAAGTAAGTGGAGCGAATTTCGCGCTCTCGCTGGACCATTGAGCGCGGCTCGAACCGACGGTAAGCTACGTGCGATCGGGGACTCTCGAAAATCGAATGTATCGAGGAATCATTCGCGACCGTCGATGCGGAATAATGGATTAGACGGGGGAGATTTGTAACGTGGGTCCGGCTAGGAAGCTCGAGGGTTGGGCTCGGCTAGCGGGGCGATCCGGATCATCCCCCATCGCTTGGAGAGGCTTGTAGACGCCCGCGAGCCATTCCGCGCGCACTGTGCCTGTAAACAAGTGAAAATTAAATTTTAGAATCCGCCACCATCCGGCCTGTTGTTCGATGCTCCTAAGCGGGTCGGTCAACACGGTTTAAGCGGGATTTCCGTGGCTTCAGCACGCTTCTGCCTCCGGTCTGTTTGCACGGCGGCTGCCATAAATATTCATACGAGGGGATTAACGAGAGTTTTCGGGCGTCGGTGCAAATTTGCACGAGCAAGAGGGGCTCCGGTGGAAGCATGCGAAAGACGGTCGTGGGTTAGGTCGTGGGGAAGAATTGTGACGCGATAAAATTCGCCTTGCGAAATAAATAGTGGTGTACTTCTTTCAAGCAATTTCTATTTTTATTGCACGCTTTTCTGCAAGCTTCGAAGAAAAATCACTGCTCGCACCCATGCATCGTTACAAAAGAAACGGTTTCCGCGCGCGAGGATTGCCGAGGAGTAGTTTCGTCGAACGCAGCGTCGTGCCCGCGCACGGAAATGCACTCAATTAGCGCGCCGTGACAAGCAGCCCGAGAGCGTGTAACAAATTTCGTTCGACACCCTCCCCAGCCTGCACGCATGCAAGGAATATCGTGTAACTATCGAATTAGCAAAATTCTTGCATACTATCGGCGAAGCCGGAGGGACGTAGGGGCAGAGACCCGAGATGCACGCAATGATTCCGCATCGTTGCTGCGACCTAGGCACCTAGGCGATAGGTGAACCGAGAGGGCCACGGGCGAGCGGCGTGCGCGAAAGTAGGATAAAGCGAGGCGTAGTCGAAGTCTAACGAAGGGTGACGAAACGAGCCGAGGGGACTTTGGTTAACGAGCGCGAGAGGGAGAGAGAGGAGCAGCGTTGCTGGGGTAAGGTGGAAAGAGAAGGGAAACGGAGTCACGACAGTCCAATGGGGGGGAATCGAGTGTGACGCCAGTGGAGAGGGTCGCTGATGACGGTGGCGCCCTCTGAGCGGTCCAGGGTAGAAGGTAAGGTTAGTCTATCGCTAGCCGTCCGAGGACGAGGCACGTTCTGTCCGCGTCTCTGTCGGCGTTAGCCCTTCGGTCCACCACCGACTTACGAAAATACGCGCGAAAACCGGTGGCTGCGCGAAGTAACATTTTACAGTGTTTCTTTGACCGTGTGAAAGTAACTGTAGTGAACCCAGTGCATATTTTCGTGTCGTGTCGTCGCTTTCGCGGGATTCTCGTAGTGGCGTTCCAAAAACACCGGCAGACGAGGCGTTCCGTAGCGTGTCGATATTCGCTGTGAATCTCGAGCGTCGAGCTGCATTCGTCGTGACCTGGAGCTTCGTCGATTTACCCAAGGAAGGAGTACGGTATCGCGAAGAAAATTGTTGGAAATCTATGCCTTGACAGTCCGATGGTGGCACGGTCGAGATTCGGCAACGCCCCCTACCCCCGCTGCCAAGCCGTCATGGGTAGCTCGTCGGCGATCCGACGTAACACAGGATAGAGGCAATTTGAGCGAATTTAAGAGAGTTTAGATCACGCTCGGCGCATTGTCACGCGAAACGGATCGACGTTGGATGGTGTACGAAGCGTACGCGCGCCAGGCGATCCCCGTGGCGAAGTGAAACGGCACCGGTGTGCAGCGGCGAAAAGCGACGCGACGAGCGTGAGAAAAGAGCGGCCCACGGCTGGCAGATACACGCTCGCGCGGGCTCGCGTCCGCCGTCCTGCCCTTCGAGTCCTCTGCTCGAACGTTTGTTTGCTTTTCTCCCTTCGACATTGACGTATCGTTTATTTCGTCGCGCGCACCGCCGAGTGGGTCCGCTGGATGGATACAGACCGAGGTGACATCGATACCAAGCAGCGAGACTGTCGATAATTAAACGTCACCTCGATCCAACGATTACGAGTGGTTGCGCGGAACATGCACCGCCGGTGGATCCGTTTTTTTACCGTTCCGCTGGTTTAAATCGCTCCGCGGTCGAAAGCGTCGCACGGGATTCCGGATACGGGAGAAATTTTCGGGGATGGAGGCGTCGAGG
Source organism: Andrena minutula (assembly GCA_929113495.1). Lineage (NCBI taxonomy): Eukaryota > Metazoa > Arthropoda > Insecta > Hymenoptera > Andrenidae > Andrena > Andrena minutula. The sequence goes on along the minus strand of OV815996.1, from coordinate 38,276,641 downwards.
ATGTCCCACGCGTCGCGGAAGGATAATCAGCCGCCAGTGCCGGAATCGAGCCGGTGATAAATCTCGATGCAGGCTGGGAGGGACGGTGCACCGACGAGCCGCCATTTTTTCAGAGCTCTGCCTCGCCGTTCCCACCGACGCACGATTCGGATTTATTCGACAGCATTGCTCGACGACTGGTTCGGTTCTGTGATACGAAGCTAGTGCAATTAGTAGGATTGTGAACTTGTGGAATCGATTTACGTGCTCGTTGCGAGCGTCGGTGTGAGATATGCGTGGATGTGTTTATTTCTCTCGTGATCCTCGACGGGAAGCCTGAAAACAAGGGGCGAACGAGTCTACGGCTATGGTGATTCTCGGGAACGGAGTAAACACGCGGCGAGCTCCCGTCAAAATATGAGGACAGCGTCCTTGCGCGACCCGAGGGAATCGAATCCGAGCGAAAATGTATCTGACGCGCGTGTTGTTGCTGCTTCTGCTGGCTACTGGCTCGAGGTGTGTGTTCTCCTTTCTAACTTATCGCGCCATTTTTCGAATTTCCAATACCACGCGAGTACGCAGTGTCAATTGGAGCGTGAGATTTTTCACGTGCAGCTTTGACTTTTTATTTGAATAATGATACTGTCTCCTCGTTGTATATTGCTTCTAGAGAATTTTACGCGAACTCAGAGGTGTTAATTATAGCATATTTCTTTTAAAGCGTGCTGGTGAATTTAATTAGAATAGTGATGTTTCTCTTCTAGTACACGTACAAGTATTTGAATATTCTGTATGTTGAAAAGTACCATGTCGTCAGTTTTTTTAGAATATAATGTTGGGTTTAAGCAGATTAGTACCTAACATATTTTTCATCGTATCTATTGGTATTCAAGTAATTTATGCGTTTTTGCTGTGATTTGAATGATGCGTATAAAATATGCGCATAAAAAGTGTCATACTGGGGATAAAAAGTTGACGCCGCGCAAGAAACCGGTATTATAAATATTGATCGTTTCGATGGATCATGCGGTTCAGTGGTCTCGCGTTGCTTCGATGACAGTCAACGAACGGAAGAACTGTGAGAAATCGATCGAAATGCAATGCGTTTCCATTGTCCGCCTGTTATGTGGATACTCGTGGTTTCGCGCGATCTTAAATATTTTTCGTTTGCGTTATGGGTGGCGTAATCAAATTTCTTGTAAAATGAAGGAATTCTGCAAGTTTAGTAATTACAGATAATTATTCATAATGGTTATCTATACTTTTTGAATCAGTTAAATTATAATTATTCAGTGTATTAACTTTAAGATATGAGTAGAAATAGTACTTATTTGAGATTCTTGTGGATTTCAGTGCTGTTGGACTTAGAAAAGTTAGAAACCTTTGGTTATCAGATTTATTCTTTTGACAAAAGATGTGGAATTTTTAATCCTGCAGCAACTAGGTCCTTTAATTTTTAATTCGAAGATGCACTGATATTTCGCTGATGTATGGCTCTGTTAGGTATCACTAGCCAATAACCACAATCTTTAATTGATCAGCTGATCAAGAAATTAAGAAGAGAGTGTTCTTGATAGCGTTCTCATTCATTCTTCATAAATTTTAAAACATATTTCCCTTTGCAGTTGGCCATTATTTTACAAATCATTTGTAGTTTTATGTTGTCTAAACTTATCTTGAATCCAAGATTCCAGGTAGAGTCCTGAAGTGGTAATATTAGGTAGTATGAATCCTGTCCGTAGATTTCTTATCGCTAGCAAAAGAAACTAAAAGCCCAAATTTCACCAGAATTTGAAGGATGAATTCAGCACACGAAAACTTAAAACTGACACATTAATTTTCCCTCCAATTGCAGTTATTTTTCCTCCTACAAGGTTCATTAATAATCGTCTAATTATCTTGTAACTTCAATCTTCTAATACGAAAACTCCATAGAACTGTTCCATAACAACCGACCCACCTCCACTAACAAAAACACAGAAAAAAACTCAAACTATCTATATTTATCTCTGAAGTTATACGTTATAAATATTTTTTCATGCACCTACAATATTCCTTCCTCCATCCTAACTCGTATGACATTTTCGAATATCACATACAGAGTCCAGTAGGAAATATTTATCGCAGCACCCTCAAATTTACGTACTAAGCAAAATTTTCATAGCAATATAATTGATAACATTATTCGCATCAAACTTATTTTTACCAAAATAGTGAGCTACATATTTTAGCAACAATATTTTCTCAGTACTAATAATAAAAGGGGTACAACTGATAACGTATTTAATATTCCAGTAATGCAATAAATGTTTCCAGTAGGTTAGTACTGTACATTATAAACTCCTCTAAGAATTTCGTTCCTCCTCCAATATTTTACCAAATTCCATTATCCCACGTGAAATCACTCGGCGGTTTCCTCGGCTACCCACAGTGCACTGTACCCCCCCCCCCCCCCATGCAACCACGTGTGCACAGTGCAATTAGTGGCTGAAGCCTTGATCGCAGGCGCGTTAACTAATAATTTATCGGCCCCGTCGATCGCCGTTTCGTCAGGCCGCTTAATCGATCAGCCTCGTTTTCTGTCCGCTTGTAACCGACGACTTTAACCGCCTGTTTCCTTTGCAGATGCGTATGCACGAGCGGCTTCACTGGCCAGAATTGCGAGAACGAGTACATTCCCTGCGACCCATCGCCGTGTAAAAACGGCGGCACGTGTCAACAGATCAACGATTTGGATTACAAGTGCAAATGCCCCGAGGGTGAGTCCCTAGTTCTTAATTTACAAACACTTCGTGGTCCGATAGTGTCTTCCCGACACACGTTGTCGCCAAGCGCAGTGATCCACGTACACAGATAGAGATTCAAATCTATGATCGCACACATTGTTATATTTAATATTGCGATAATTGTGGAATATAATTTCTATCATTTATTTGAAACGTGAAGGAAGAATCTGTTGAACTTTTGATAAGCTTAAGTGCGTAAAGAGAGAGAGATTTGCAATTTAGTTTACTTAGTAATCTAATCAATGGTTGCTTTTCTTATGCATCTGTCTTTGATTATGCTATCTGTGTTTATTGAGTATTCATTGCGCGAGATACGCGGACCACAGAGAGTTAATGCTTATTGAATTTTCTGAGAAATCGAATTGATCGTACATGCATGCGTGTTTTGGTTGAATGAATGGGAAATTGATATCGAGTACGTCAGTTCTGGCGTAATCGTGTTCGGTATACATGTATTTCATAATGTTTAGGCAATGCCCTGATAGAGTTCCATATCCCGGGGCTTGTGGTTATAAATGGGAGTAGGTATTGCATTGCAAGAGTTTTTTCGCTCTAGACTTTGGATAATTTATTTTCTTTAGTTATTTATTTATAATTCTTGAATTCATACCTTTACATTATAATTCGATTTGTCCTTCTCTGTGCACTGTGCAAAATAATTGTAGGAATCGATGGTTCTCTATAATGAATCCATTGCGAAGGATAAAAGAAAGATATAGCAGTGTTCTCATTACTGGAAGATAAAGTTACTTAAGCATATCCTCTAGTCATTGCAATCGGTGCATCGAAGAGCTTACTAAACATTTTATTAAAATAAACACAAGCAGTTGGCAGTGTGTTACATTAAATATTGCAGCAACACCTGGTGCCCCATTAAACTTCTACTCGAAGATTAGGAAACAGACTTCTCACAAAAGAAGATCCCGAATCCGGAAATTCAAGAAATTCTGAAACTTTGTGAATATGTGGGGAATTTCCACCTGATTACAACGCAATTTTTTATCACTGCCCAAATTCACACTAACAGGGTGTAATTGACCCCTGAAAATTCGGTTATATTCCGACTTTATGTTATAACTCGTGAATTGTAAATTATTTTTTTTACTAAATGATAAATCTAATTAAAAGAAGTTACTTTGGTCCTGAAATTTTTTTCTATCTCATACAGTTCGCGAGTTATAACACAAAGTCGGAAAATACCCGAATCTTCAGGGGTTAATTTCACCACCTTCGAGTGTATTTGGGCAGCAAACAAAAATTGCGTTATAATCAGGAGGAAATCCCCTACATATGTACAAACTTTCAGAATTTTTTGAATCTCCGGGTTCGGGATCTTCCCTCGTCAGTCACCAGTCCCAGAACACAAACTTCAATCCCCGCCCCGCCAATAATTTCTCCGATTAAAACAACACTCGAAAAGAGTTATCCAACCCATTGAATCCTTGAATCTACTGTCCTCAATCAGAACCTACCAAGGTCCCAAGGTAATGGTGCCACAGTCTCGTCCGCAGCTGTTTTTCCCATAAGACCCATCGTGAACGAGCGCATCTCTCGTTCTCAAGCCTCCCCCGCGATCATTGTCATTGCTTGGAAGCCGCGTGTCCGCGGCATTCTCACGAATTGAAAAGATCGACACGGGCGTCTCCTTGAACTGCTTTTCGCGGGCAGCCGCGAGGAATGCGTTCGACAATAAAGTCGATTAACGCCGCAGACCACCGGGCCGCCGTTTCAGTGGTCGGGCGTGATCTTTTGGACGGTGCCCGCGTTCCGCGTTCCACTCTGTTTACCGCGGCAAGAAAGTCTCGTTGCCCGTTGCACAACCTTGTCCCAGACGCTTGCGAGCGGGAGGGCAACAGGAGGGGGGCGAATGAGGGAAGATAAAAGGTAGTTGGCGGGGCAATGATTAGTCGGTGCAACAGGTACAACTTAAGCGAGGGGTGGTGGCCATTTACGTGCGTGTGTACACGGTGGATGGTTAATGTAAAGCCCAGGGTCAGCGTAGCGTGGCCTCCTCGCCGCTCGGATCACAATGCGTTGGTCCTGTCGTTCCCAGGCGGACCACAACCATGGCGACCCCACCTTCTCCGTTGCTTCCTCGCCGCCCCACCGTCTTTCACGCTGGCCTGCCCTCGGTCGCGCGCCTTTTCCCGTTAAACAAGCCACCAGGCTTTTCCACCGTCTTGCCCCTACCTCTCGTCGATTGCTATCCACCAGCTCGTCGAGCCGCTGACACGCCACCGCTTCCTCGGCTCGCTCTATCAGCGCCCCACGCTAGGGGATGCTCCAGTGACTTTTTAACACTCACCGCGCCGTTTGCAAGAGGGTTACTGTTTTCAGTTGTGAATGGTATCAGTAATGTTTCCCACGGGGTCTGGTGAAGTTAGCGTTCGTAATTCACCTTGCACGTGGAGGTTTCTACAGAAAACCCAGAGGAAGCTCTCCCTTATCCACGGTTGATTCTGTTATCAAATTAGAGACATCAGCTCCTTCATTCTCGCGCTCCACGCATTTCCCCTCGAGTGTTCTACACATCGCCAACAAGCTCTGATCTTCCAACTATACGGGAAACATTTCCGACGAATATCCATCCGCAATTAATGGCGGGGATGTGGGGAACGAGATTAAAGAGTGGCGTAGCGGCCCGGCGTGCGTTTCAGCGCGTATAGAAAATGGTACTTACTTGCCCGCGGGTTTTACGACCTCTGGCATCCGTACAAATTACCACGTTAGTGTCGCGTTCGCGCTGGCCGGGCATCTGGCCGAGGAAGCGTGCAGGTTTCGCGCGGAGCGGGATTTCATTCCGGTGTTCCTGCAGGCGGCTCTCGTTTAACGAGGTCGGATCGCTCGCAATTATTTCGTGCGTGCTCGAGGCCGCGCGGCCTGCTTATTGCGCGCCGTTCCTCGCTCCGCGACGCGCCAATAACCGGGGAGAATGAAAACTCGTAAAAGGCGTGTCCGGATCACGTGCTCCTAATAGCCGTTGACCATGAGCTCGCCGGAGTTATCCCTTACGGAGACCATCTGGCCGGCTTCGGGACGAGGCCATAACTATTCCTCGACCTAGGCGTTACGAGGCATCGTCGAGTTTCCTCGACTCGTCTCCACGAGTTTATCCATCGACCGCTTGACGTTATCGTTGGTTTTTTTCCTCCTCTCGCAGCGTCTCTGATACTTATTATCTAGTTCTTCGGAATTTATTATCCCGCCTGGCCGTCATTTCCCGGAGGAATTTCGTCGTTCCTTTTCCACCGGAGAAGACAGTCAGTCGGTCCGTGGAAGGCGACGCGTTAAAACCCGAGCTTTTCCCCCGGGCTGCACAATTCAACGAAGCTCGCTGGTGTAGTTAATAGTCATAATGGTTCAATTTGCAACAACAGGAACATTTTCTCCCTCGATTTTCTTCCGCTCAGGACGAGGACGTAACTACCCGCCGGCGACCTGCGAGAGGAGCTCCTCGAGGCTCGCCTTGCTCCCAGTCGATTCGGTCGCGTACCACCGCCTCTAGTCGTAATGGTTCAATTTGCAGCATCCCGCTTTCTCAGCTCCTTTATCCACGGCGTCGTCCCTCTCTGCCCCTCGTGGCAAGCACGAGCCACCTCCAGCCTCTCTCCACCTGTCTCTCTCGCTCCCACCTCCCCCTCGCCGCCTCCCCACGTTTTCTGGCTTGTGCAACATCGTCGTCCCTTTCGCAGAGGACGACCTCGGCCGGCAAGGGATTTCCCTCGACGATCCGATCACGCCTCCTCCATTCCATTCCGCTAATTAGAAACCGCTCTATCGAGCGCCGGTTAAACGATTAACAGCACACCCATAGATTAATCGGCCGCGGGAGCGAGACGCTGGATTAAAAGGGGGGTAGGGGTCACCGTAACCTCCTCCCTCTCCCTCGTCCCTTGGTGTCCCGTTCGCCTCTATTTCTCGTGTTACCCCTCTAAATTGAATCCTCGACGAGGAGCTGGTAACGAAGGGGGAAGGGCGCGCACGACGCTCGCTCGATCTTGATATCGTGCGCCCGGACGATTAAATCGTTTTTTCCTCCCGTCCCCACCGAGCACGAATTCCACGGTTTTATGGAGTTGTATAGGAAGCCACTCGGAACGATCGGTGGGTAGACGTGTGTGCGCCGTGAGCCATCGAGCATCGTGCATCTCGACTGTTAATTCGCCCGAGCGGCCGTTCCTTCTCCGCGGACGCCTTGCGGCCAGTTCAATTAAACGCTCGCGTACGATTCCCTCGGTAGTCGCGCCCGATCGGCCGGGATCGATTTTATTGCGATCGTGTCGGGAGATCGGGTACACGGGTGCACGCACACGCGGGGCCTTCTTGTCGCGGAAAACGCGGGCCTCGGCGCGCTTGTGTTGCCGCTCGGTCCAAGTGGCGAAACACGTCGAGGAAGAGCCCAGCTGGGATGGTTGTACGCGCTCCGGCTGATTTATGCCAACGAGAGGGCATAAAGTGCGTAGCCTGGGGAACGGCCCGAGCCGGGGACACGCGTTCGTTTCGCCATCCTGACCCCCTCTCCCCCTCCCCGCCGGCGACTGTTACGCAAGCTGCTCGTACACGCGCGACGACGCGTCGCCGGCCCCGGGGGTTCGGGAGGAAATTGATCAGGGTCAAAGCGCTCTTTTTCGCGCTGCGACTGATTTGGTCCACCATTGAGATCCTCCGATGATCATCCAGTTAAGGGGGAACACCACTGTGAAAGTTGAAAAAATTTCGATTCTTTTTTTTTCACTTTCTTAATGTTTAACTCGTCAAAAATACTCTCTGAAAATTTCAAGTCGATAGTCGAAGAATTTACGAAGATACAGGGCATTTTGTGAAACGCATCACGCTTACAAACGCATTACAAGTCAAACTTTAAACGCGATTTTCTCGAAACGACATTTTTCTAACTGATCGAATCCATAACTCTGTGAATTTTTATCCGATCGACTTGAAATTTTCACAGGATCTTTAAAACAAGAGTATCTTCAGTTGTACGTACGGATTTTTTGATCGAAAACATATTTTTTTAAATACGCTCGAAAAACTCATTTTTTGCGGATTTTCGAAACTTTTTCTTCCCAAGCGCACCATTTTTACAAAAATTATTTTTTTTAAAAATCCGTACGTACAACGGAAACTACACTCATACCGATTATATTAAAAAAAAATTGATTTCAGAGTTGGCGTTCCAGAGATATCGTTTCGATAAGCGACCTATGTTTTCTTGTGAGGGGTGTAGGAGATTAACTGTATATGGAAATCTATGCATGTTTTTCTATTACTTTTTTTTTTATAGTCTCTTAAGGCATTGTACTAAAGATAGGTAATAACAATTTTATAATAAAACTGTAAGTTATTCCTTTAAAAAATCTGAAAAATTGGCTCATTTTTCTGGCCGTCACAGTGGTGTTCCCCCTTAAACCGGGGAATGTGAAAGCACTTTGATCGAGTCCAACTTTATTCTCTCAGGGCGCAACGGTTTCAGTGTGGGTGGAGGTGAATTCCTCTCGCGGTTCTTAATCCTAGGACTCTTCTAGGGAACTTCTATTTTGACCCCGATTCGGTGCAGCGCGATTCATCCAGGTTCCCCGTCCAGATAATTACCCTCGAGCTTATCCGAGGCTCGAATGCCTACTCGACTGTAACTCATCGCCGGTGCCGTTAGAATCACGAATTCCACGAACGGTAGAGCGATAGCCTCGACAAACGAATGCGCGAAACTAACCGCGGAGGGGTGGGGGGGCGGGTCACGTGACCATAACTCGATAAATATCAGCGTCTCTAAATGCAAAACACTCCGCCGCTATCTTCGCAACGGTACACGAATTTTATCGCCGCGGCCGGAACCTGGCTCGTACAAAGTCCCAACCCACGCGCCCGATAATTCGCGTCTTCTTTCGCGCGCGACCAATCGAACCCCGGCGTCCTCGCGAGGATTTATCGACACCTCCGCGTTACATTGTTCCCCGCTCGGACGGTTAATTAAAATTGCGCCTCTTTCGCCACTTTCCAGATCCGCGCCAGTCATCTCCGCCGCGGCCCCCGTCCGATAATTAATGGCCAGGAACATCTGGCCGCAAAGGAAGCGCGCACGGCGACGTCTAACAAGTGTCCCCGCGCGGTACCCTCTATCCTCCAGCATTGTCAAGGCTCGTCTAACTCTATTCCAGCCCATGTCGCGGCTTCGCTCCCGACACTTTGCTCCTCCATTCTTCCTCCTCAGCATCTGCCCTCGTAGGTGGCTGGCGCACGTAGGTGCCCGCGGATAGGTGGGAACACGGACGCTGGACGGCACCGAGGTGTCGTAATCCACTTTTCCGTGGCTAGAGACAAAGCTGGCCTCGTACCCGCGGCATTTAATCCTGCGGCGCAGGTGTACCGGGATTGAGATTGAAATTTTGCGTGGTCGAGGGTACTTTGTCGCCTCGGCGGATACCCTAGCGGTATCTGATGCAGAGGATGCTCGTTGGATGGCTGCGCTGATGTGTTGGCGATTAGCTGACGGATGGAATTGCGTGGAATTCGGCTCTGGGTGCTGATGGAATTCTTGCGGTGGCGGGTTTGATGATTTAAAACGGATAAGTTAAAGTGGGTACTTGGTTTAGGACGCTGAAAAAAATTGATTTTTGTAATCTTTATACATGAAAAAAATTGAAAACAGAATATTGTAACAACTAGCGCCGGTCTCCCCTATTTATATAGGGGTAGTTGTTACATTATTCTGTTTTCAATTTTTTTCAGGTTTGTTTGAATTAATTACGTAATAACAAATGTGCCGAAATGTACTTTGGTCCTTCTTCTTGGATGTATAGTAAGCGGAAACTTGAGAAAATATATAGAAAATTAATGAAAAAATGTTATTTGGACGATCAATTTGGGGGTATCAAAACTATTTATTTTTTCTGTATATAAACGAAAACAGTTAAAAAACGATTGTTAACATCAAGGTAGATACACAGGCGTACGAAGTAACTTCATAGATATACAGCTGACGTAACAGATGCGTGTCGTGCAGATATAGGTACGGTCGAAAACTTTAAACGCGTTTTCCTCGAAACCATGTTTTCTAAACTTGTGTACACGATAGAGAAAAATGTAATTGACCGATTGACTTCACCCGGGGCTTTTTAGTTACATACTGAGCAACCATCGTCGATGAATGAATCACATTTATGCAGAAATTAAATTAAATTTGTCCATTTAAATTAAATTTGTCCGTCAAAATCATAACTTTTTCTTTAATGTCCCGTAACTTTAATAAAAAAAAGTTTTCTTGTATGAATATATCTACAGTAAAACACCCTTAAAATTTTGGAAAGATTTGCATTATATTTGTTGAGAAAATAATTCTTCAAAACTAAATGCCTAAGCAAACGCATATATAATCTTCTTACAAATCACGTAAAAAGTAAATAAGACAGAGAAAACAATTTGAATACCAGAAATTTACATACAAATTTAAAAAACTCATAACGAGAGGTAATTTAAATAGTTACTCATTTACTAATTCATAAATTTGAAACAATACGCCATCTTCTTCTAACTAATAATTGACAATTTAACGCAATGCCACGTATTTGAAAATTAGAAGATTCGATTTTAATCCCCGCAAATATCTGACAATGCGTGGAACCAGTGGGGGCAAAAGAGTGGCACGAGCTCGCTAGGGACACGTATCATCTCTGTTCACTCGCTTTGGCTGGAGACAGTGACGGATACCGGTCGTTGTTGCCCGTGGCTGCCAGCGGCCGAGGGTATCGGTATACTGGTGGCATTTCGTTCTCATAAAAGCTGGCGTGGGCACGATAAATGAGACCGAGCCGCGGAACTAGGCAACTCAGAGCTTCCAGCTGAAAGACCTCGCGTCTGTTACCCGAGTCTCTGTACCCGACTTTGTAAATTTTAATATGTAGAACTATTTCTAGTAATTTTTACCCACACAAAGTCTAGTTCATTCAGAGCAATAATTGAGTCGATTACTCGGAAAGAAAATCCAATTTACTGTAGGTCCATAGAAACCGAAATGCAGCTGTTGTGTCTTGGTATTCGTTATACAATTCTAAGAAAGAGGATCATCCACTGAAATAACTTTCTCATAACACATTTATACATTTATTTCAATAATTCTACTGCTTCCCAACTTGTTCAAAAGTTATCAACCATCCCTTCTCCTAACCCAAAGCAAATTAAAAGCACCAACAGGGCGCACTGTCCATTAACCCCGACCCCTCGATTTCCCTAAATCTGAGGTCACAGAGCTCTCCAGGCAACTGTTATTCAACGAATGACACTCTGGTGGCTCGATATCACAGTCCTAGATGCAATTCCAACCCCCCTAAAAGCTCCTTTGAGTACCAAGGGACCGGGCAACCTGCATCCAATTACCATTTAATCGAGTCCACGCTCTCGCGTCGAGCACCCGCGGAAAAGGGCCCCGGCTTTCCCACGATTCCCACGAATCGCACAGATGCAACCGTGCGGCGAACCCTTTCCGAATTCGAGTCGGGGGTTGCGACGCCGCCCAGGGTCTCGTCTCCGGGGAATTCGCGAAAAATGGACGGCGGGGGGAAGGGGGGCGCGTAACGCGAGGCTGGAGGCTGCTCGTCGAGCATAAGCGGCTCCATTATGTCGGGGAAGGTGAGTCGTGACAGGGCTGTATCCTCGAGTGGCACTCAGTCGAGGCCTCTCGGAAGTCCCGCCGAGCCCCCTCCCACCGTTTGCGGGCTCGAGAGAAAACGAGAAGCATCGTGGCCCCTTTTGTCCGGATCTCCGTGGAGAGAGGAATGATAAATCCACACCCACGCGGTGTAAACCGAGCCCTGGACATCGCGGAGTAGCCACGGAGTAACGGCCAGCCGAGGATCGACCGCGCCCGACCTCTCGGCGTGTGTTGCGCGCGCCTGCCACGCGGGGATATAAATCCGGATTAATTTAATGCATCCGTTGAATCTCAATAACGATCGGCGGCCGGCATGACGTATTTGCATGCGTACTTGGAACGTCCAGAGGGGACATGATTCGATCCAGGCCGGCGATAGAAGAGGCGCGTTACCAAAAAAAAAAGAAAACTGGCCCCTCAGCCGTGTAGATGCGACGTGTAGATCGTCTCGGGGGCTGGTACCTAATTTGTCGGTGGGTTTCTGTTACTCTGCGAAATTGACTGCCTCGACGAGGCGTGTCAGGGACTCTTGCGGGGCATTTAGCATTTTTTTATTTGGCCCTCGCTGCACTCGCGGAGAGTACATACCTACCTACACTGACGAGAATAGACGTAGGGTAGAGTTTATGTCGAATTAGGATTCCGCCGCGCAAAGTTGCGGGGAGGTACGGTGGAGTAGGTTTACAAGAGGATCTCCCCTCGTTCGACTTTGCACACAACGATTCGCCGTCCGTGACGGAACATTCGGCCGAATCAAGCAGATGCAAAGGATTCCCCGCGCGAAACAATGGGTCCGATCGATACAATGGGGGTGGAGCGAGGGGGGATGATCTCCATAGAAAGGGGACCACACCCCGTAGAAGGCGACCGCGCTCGCTTTAGCGGCCCGGTAGAAGTCGTTCCACGGGCCCACAAAGACCGTATAGAGTCATTGACTTGCTCGTAAAGCCGCAGTGCGGTGTGCCAGTACCTTATTCTTGTTTCTCCTCCTCCTCCTCTTCTGCTCCTCTTCTTCCTCATCTTCGTGGGCCTTCCACCCCGGTCCCCCCTTTTTCTCGGTCTGCTCTTTTTCCATCGGTTCTTATTCCCCGCTTTCGATACCATCTACGAACTCCGCGCCAACCCTCTCGTACTCTTCATATTTTACCATTACCATATCAGGTTCTCCTCGATTCTTCTTTCGCCCCGTCTCTCTCCCGCTTCCTTCGCGTCTATCCGGTTCCTTATTAAATATAGTTACGTAGGATGCGCTCACGTACGAGCCACGCACCTTTGATCGCTCCCCTGATGATTTCTGGACGTTCCGCGGCCCTCCACGTGTCTTCCACCGCGGATCGATGAGTCGGATGCGAGCTCGATTACGTATCTTCCGTGTTTCGATTGCTGATCAATGAAGGGGGTGGCTTCCTCAAAAGGATGAAACACGGACGAGGGGGTTTTGTAGGGATGGACAGTCGGTTTTCCTTTGCAGTGTTTGATTGCTTTGAGTATTATTCAGGGGGTGGTTGCTGCTAACTTCTTCGAGAAAAGAGATTTATGCCTGATTCAAATTATTCGTGCATTCTCCCAGATCTTCGTACTTGTATTTGGCAATTGAAACAGAAAAACGCTTTCCCTCCCCTGAATTCTGAAACGCAAGCCGCCCTCAGAGGTAGCAAAGTTTATCTTCCTGTTTCACGGTGACACGCAGCCACCGCAGAGCCACGTAAAAGAAGCTGCAGAGGACTGGACTAAGGACTCTCTGTACACATGCTGCAGAGAATCCACGGTAGTCCCCGGTTCGCCCTTCGATTCTAACCTGCCCTCCTCTGGACGCTACAATACTCGCAGCCGGCGCACAACGCGAGGTATTCTCGTTCCCCCTCGCCGAGGAATATACATACGCAATAAGGAGATGCACGCGTATCTGCTTACACGTAACTCCCTCCGTGTGCGTTCACGTCGAACGCGTAAAAGTTCAGTAAACCCGTGCTGGTGTGGCAGGGATACCAGCGTTGTTTCCCTGAGGTCATCCTGGTAGAAGTCGCTTGACCTTTGACTCGGGGCGCCTCCGTGTTCCCATAAAGGTGGCCACAGGGTTACTTTATGCCCCGCCTAGCGTGTGTGCTCACCCTCCAAGTATCGCGTGTACGCGTTCCATAGTCGACTGGACGTGCTTCGGCATTTCCCGCGCTTTCTTTTCTGCAGCACAGCGAGAGCGTTCAGTGATTTTTTGCGTGGGTGGCAAGGAAGATCTCTGCCGGGGTGTTGATCTGCTTTCTGAAATGGTGTGTGTCTTGTGTAGCTTCGCAGAAGTTCTGTTAAATTTTTCACTGGGTAGTCGATGTAGCATCACTGCACAGGGTTTATTTAAAATTCTATGAGGAGGGAGGCATAGTGACTTTAAAACTGAAACTTTTATAACAGATCGGTGATCTCGGATAGAGTTTTATAGGTTGAGTTGATTTATTGATTGGAGGAACTTTTTTTATTAGATTCTTATCATATACTTATTCCCAAGAACACTCAGACGAGGTCAGAGTCTATTAAATTTATTTTATAAAATATTCATAAATAATCAGTTTTCTAACGAATGAGTCACTGGCGGATTTAAGAAAAAGGCCCAAGTGGCAAACGTTCTGAGGGGTCCATTTTTAGAGGAAAGTGAAGAGGTAGTTTTCAAAAAAACTAGTCATGTGTAGTAGTACGAAAAAATTGTAGTGTTTTGGCTACCTATATGTAATCATAACTTTTTTTTGGTCATGGGGCCCTGTGGGGACTTTCTGTGTAGGGACCTAGGCAGCAACTGCTAATCCGCCGCCGTATTAAATCCGTCACTGGATCCAGTACTTAGAAGCACAGTGAAACAGAGAACACTCGGGTATATAAAGATGCAATATCGTAATCCAAGAATTAAGTCGCTTCGTCTGATACTAAATCAGTGGACCTATCAGTGGTGCGCCGTTCAAAGCAAAATGGTAGGAAAACGGATAAAGGAAGAATATAGAAATGGAATACGCGGACGGGAAGGCATCGATGCACCTGCAGCCATAAATTTGTCCATGTGGCATCGCATAGCATAATGGAAGGAACGAAGCCTTGCCTTTCGCGCGTTGCCCTTGATTGCTACGATAAAACGCTTCCTCTTTGCTGGTTTCGTTCTGCGGTGCTGCAGTTGCGTCACTAGCTTCTTCCCTTTTGGTGCTGTGCACCCACACGTGCGCGTCACGTCGTTTGTCATTGTCACACTTCTGAAACGATCGACTTTCAGAGCCTCCCACTAAATAATACGTGTTCAGGGTGCAACTTGGTTTGCAGATACGAAATTGGGGGAATTTGATGAGAAAAATAGCTAGGACGGTTCTTAGAATTTTTTGTGCGAAAGTTTCTTCATAATTCTCGAAATGGGAATTCATCATTAATATTGTTTTAGATGAAATAAATAGAAATCCTCAGAGATCTGTTCTTGGGAATGAAGTTCCTTCCCCTAATTATACAGGGTGTGATCGAAAGGATGGTACAAGCGTGGTTGGATATAATTCCTTACGCAAAAATAAATCAAAAGTGTAGAATAAAATTTTTTTATTCATGGACTTTCAAACGGTCTTATTCAAATCACGTCCTTTAGTAAGCACAGAATAATTCTCTAAAAGAATAATCATCTAGGTACCTTAAACACTGTAAACTCAAGCTGAATTGCGGCCCGATTAGCCATAAAGGATTAACTTGGGTTTAATGAATCTGCCTGCCAGTTCCGTGGAGATTTACAGCAAGCGTTATCCGAGAGTATTGCCTCTAATTAGCGAGCACTCGGTCAGGCCAGCGTTTCGAAGAAAGATGGTGCTCCTGGCGGAATGGGGGATCATTTCCTTTTGGCGTACGGTCACGGCGGTTGTATTAATCGTAAAAGGACCGTAAAGCCCTTTTACAAAGGGAAGCGCGGTTTTCTGTTGCTGGAACAGCGCGATCCGTCCGACGTTGTGCTCGTGGCTCGCTGAAAAGACTCGGCTGCCCATTACGGCCCGTATCGCGACGAGGACGATCTTTCTTCTTCCCGTGCTCCCAGAAATTATGCCCGAGAGAGGAGCTCTCGGGGCCAGTTTCGAGCAGCGAGCATCTCGTTCCTTGCTTCTCCTCGCGATTATCGGCCTCGTCATCGTGGCATACGATAATTCTCATCGCGACGACAATTCCCCTGTTCCTCGAAAAACGAGGGTTCTTTAGTCTGCTTTACCACGACAGCACGATTGTGCAAAAATTCATACGTGGTTCTTCTGTCCTTTCACGGAATCCACCAGGGAGCCTTTCTTTTCAAAAAAATTCTGGAATTTTCTATCGTCCCCTTGGTACTTCTTTGCAATGCGATCTTACTTCGCATCGACATGAAACATTCATCTGCAGAAATATTTTTTCTATGTTCTTCTTTGTACGATATTGAAACTTTGAAGATTTCGTGATTGTCTCAATATTTATCGCGATCCAGGATGAAAATTTGGTGGATAGATTGTAAATTGTGGTCAAAGTTAGCTGTTTGCTGATCTCGTTCCAGTGACGACTACGCAAATTTGCGTTCCAAACAGCGCACACTTTATCCTGCGCAGATTTCACAACAATATCCTTCAGAATAATTGAAACACGCGTAGCGAAGCGATTACGGTGAACATAATCGACGCGGGGATCAGCCAGCATCAGCAGGTTCGCCGACGACTCCAGAAATTACCCGAGATAGCTGGATGATTCGAGCAGGGAGGGGGACAAAGGCCCTCGTGCCAGATCCATTTCTATGAACACGGCGTCGTTAGCATCCGTGCGCCGTGCAAAAAGCTTTTGACCACGGTCCGATGGTAGCTGCTCGTCCCTTTTTCGCGTAATTTCATTATTTCGCGATGCACGAGATAGGGGGTCGTTAGCTGGGCAGTAAGAGTATGAGCAAGGAACGGGCGGAGGGGGGGGGGGGGGAGAGGAGGAATCCAAGCCTCGGGGCAGATACGCGAGCGGAGGAAGTCGCGAGTCGCAAAGATTAGAGTGGAACATGTGCACGAGTGCATCTCGAACGATCCGCCGTTTCGATATCGTACCCCAAACGTGACCGCCCCTCCACCCTCCTCCACCCCCACCTCTTACAAACTACGCTCGTGTAGGCACAATTAATTGGCCGAATCTCGGCGATAATTTGTGGCGGGAAAATTTGGAGACTATTCGCCAACGATACCTTCGACGAATTAGCACGCCGAGTGGCGTTGGCGTGAAAACGCGCCGAGGGAATTCCACCTGTTGCGTGGTTTGGAGGAAGGGGAGTTTATATTTAATTTAACACTGAAAGTATTAATTAGGAAACATCTCTGTGATTTAATATGCTGAAGTATATTTGGGTATGCTTTAGAGACGTGTAAAAATTTTATTTTAATACAAATTTCGAATAATGAATAAAAGTTAAAGTTAAAGTTGAGAAATTTATTTTTGTGATTTATTTGATTTTTCATGTACTTGGCGTATTTTTTTACTTTTTTGAAGTTTTTTATGGGTTTATTTGACGCTAAAGTTGAAACGCTCGACGAATAAAAGAATTATCTTTAGTCGTCAAATAATCCAAAGTCAAAGTAACTTTTATTTGATCCGTTATTTAAATAATTTTTTATTTATTTCTGGTATACTTGGTACTTCAGAAGCTATGATATTGATCCCAAAGATCCAAAGGTTTATAATTTCATTATTGAACTAGACTTCTTCCAGTTAGAAATATAATATTGATTCCAGAATTAGAGAGCACAAACGACCATCTTCGAAGGCTCTCTTCATAGGTCGGGTGAAATCCTTATCGAGGGTACTATCGGGCCGTGCTCGAGAGCAGGAATTCGCTGGGAATTCCGCGGAACAGGTAACCGCAACTGAGCCAAACGGCAGCGATCACACATTATACAGTCGCGGTTCTTAATCACCGGGCTCCTCGCGGCCAGGAGATGGGTCTCTAGGAAGGTTTTAACAAATCGTCGTGGCAGAGGCGCGTGATTCATCCGCGCGTGTGTCTGCCGGAATGCTCGCAGGAACCGTAACTCTCTTTAATTGCGCCCGTGTACGGTCAGCTTGCTACGAATTCGCGTTATTGCATTCGATTCCAATTTATCCAGCTGGCAGGAATCTCTGTCAACTTGTCAAGTGGCTCGAATCCTTCATCTGGTATGATTCAGGAGTCAACGCAGGATGCTGGATGCGAATTGCTTCAGGATTTCTTTGCTCTTATGGAACTCGACTACTTAGGAATCTAACACTTACCTATACCGATACCAACTTACAATTCTTCGACTTGTATAAAAATCTTTTGATATAATAGCGATAGTAGGGTAAAGGACCCAATTACTGGCAGCCAACCCAATTACTGTCACCTTAAGCTATTTTACTTAAAATAACGAATAAATAAATGTTTAAGTAAAATATCTTAAGGTGACAGTAATTGGGTTGGCTGCCAGTAATTGGCTCCTTTACCCTACTACACTCCAGTTTCTACTTACACGATTTCACTCACTTTTGCTGGCACCTAGTCCACGAGTGGTTCGTAATACAATCATCGTTTAAGTTCCTCGAAAATATCAAGCGTAATGGTTCCCAGAAATTAAGCTCCATTCGCCTGATGCATCATCTTTGCACGTGGCGCGACACACGAAGCGCTGTGAACTAAAAAAAATTCTCTAAACGATGACAAAGATTCTGCTTGTTCCTCTCAGAAATTCTCCACAGTAAATCCCCTCCACCCTCCAGAACTTTTCTCAGAAGAAAAATAAATACCGCTCCGATTAAAAGCACTTTGGAGTCAAGGGACTTTCCCACCGAAAGGATCGACGTGTCCCCCATTCCGTCCGTTTTCCGCGCGCCGTGCACGGAAATGATTACGCGGCTTTAATGTATCCAATTACTACAGAGTCGATGTCGGGATAGATGATAATCGCGGGTTGATGAATCGCGAGGGTTTATCGCGGCCGAATCGCGCGCTATCATTCCTTACGCAACCCTTTGCCGAACACATTCCGCGGCCAAGTGTTTCCTGCTCGTAAATTCGATCTCCACGCGCCGAGGCATCTGCTGGATGTGTCTTTCCATCGAATCCGCTGAAACCCCGGAGGACACCCTCGACGAACGCGATGCCGTTCGACGATGCATCGCCGGGGTTAATGCGAACGGGCGTTCCGCTCGAGGATGTTAATCGTCATCGACCTGTACTCTCGGCTGGTGGATTAGATCGCGGCAACGAGCGATTTCCTGCCGTCTAGAGTCTTGGCGTCTAATCGCGTCGTGGTCACGGTCGACGACTCGTTAAGGTCGACCGTGCACTGAGAGACGCGAAAGAAAGAGCGGAGGAGGTCGCTTGAATGGGATGAAGAGAGAGGATTTTTGATGAATAGACTCGGTCCTTTCTTCGTCCATTCGTTGCTATTATTTCTGTTTTCCATTGTGCCGAGCTAGAGCCTCGCTAGCTTCTCTTGGTTAGTGTGACTAATTGTAAGTATAGTTTTCTTTCAATTTCCTTCTCTTGCACGGGGTGCTTCTCCATTTCGAGGGTGATTGGTGGTGAAATAGGAAAATGGGGTATGGAGGAGGTTTGGATGTTAATCTTAGCGGCACTGAATACATAATAATATTAATTACTCAATAATATGTCTACTCATAATATTATTACTCATAATAAGATAATTATTATTATTATTATTATTATTAATCGTCTTTATTACTAAGGTAAAAGGCGAGGTGCAGCCAATGTGCTTTTATTATACCTGACCTTAAATAATATTAATTACTCAATAATAATAATAATAATTAGGGTAGATATTCTAAGAATTACATTTAGTGTATATAATAGTGTGGCCACATCTGAGATATATTATGCAAATGAATTATTCCTCGGCATTTCATTATTTCCCAAAGCTATTCTTTGAATTTTAATTTCTTATTTACATTATTCGCGATGAATTTCATCCTGCTTCTCATCCTAATATTTTCCTCCATTTCGCGTGTAACGAAACACAGAGTCTGTGAGATAATTCCGTACTTTGGAAACTTCGCTCAGGGCCTGAGAACTTTGTGAAACGAGGATGGGAATATTAATTCTCTCGTGGTATTTCTCGCTTTCCTCTTGCCTCTAATTGAAATCTAAGTTTCCTCCCTGCGAGCAGTCGATATTTGATTAATTAGCTACGGTAGCTCGTGTGAATTGAGCCTTTGAGACCGACTTCAGCGAGGTGTCTATCGCAATAGATGTGGGAAGAGGCTTCCTGTAATTGGCGAGGCGTTCGTTCGATGCCTCCGCTAATTGGTGGGTGGCGACCGATGAAAATTAGTCGCAATATAATTACGAACACAGGGAAAAATAAAGTTGGGACAGTTCCCAATTTGTCCCGAGGCACTCGTTTCTACAATGAATTTCGTCAAATATTTTTCCCTTCGGTAATTACTTCGAACGAGCAGTGGGGATTAGTTTTTCCAGTTTTCGAGCTGCTGCTCGAGAATTCGTTTCGTGTGAGAAATCATAGTGGGAACCAGAATCTACGTGATATATAGTTCATTCCGTGAACGAACGGAAGCAAAGGTGGAATTATGGCTCGACTAATTAACGAAATCGTTAAAGGATTTAAAGAATGGGCATTGTCGATTGCGTGCGATCGCGAGCGCGCTTTCACACGACCGTCTTTCAAGCCGATACGCTTAGTGAATGAAGAACGACTCTTTTTACAGAAACTAGATCAACTCTTGACGCGAATATGAATTTTAAACTTCAAACGCCATTACCAGTTTGCAACTTTCGCCCCTTGCTCGCTTCTCCCAGTTCCTAATTCCCAATTAATGGAAGCAGAGAGGTACTAAGTACTTAGATACTATTAATCACTTCTTAGCTTACATAAAATATCACGCTCTGATATCAAAACTTCATCTCAGCACAGATGATTCTTTAATTCAATTTCTCTTCGTCCCGCTCAGTTCGTATTTTTATTAAATTCCCAGCGAAATGAATAATCGACAGAGAACAAGACCAATTCCTCCTACGTTCCTGTGAAAACACTCGCCGCGTCTTCCCATTAGATGGAGAGACGACAGCCTCGATCCCCGCGATAACAATCCCGAAATTAATATTTCCAGGCTAATTACGAGGCTTCCCTGCTTTTATTTTCCATTCTCCGTGGCATGGCCGGGGTGGACGGGGCCCGTGGTTGCACGGGCCCCGGGGGCACGCTCCTAATGACCGTGGGCTACCGCTAAAATGCATGCTCACGTATTTGCCGCGCGATGCATTATATAACGTGTGTAGGACACGTATCTCGTTTTATAAGTCCCTGCACGGGCCCCCTATTAGAAGCAGAACTGGCCGTCTTAGGGGGGCGAGCCCTCTTGGCCCGTGAAGGGGTTGCAAGACGAGGGGGATGGCGGTGGAGGAAGGCGACGCAGGTGAAAAATGCGCGGAGTCTGGTCGTGGCATCTAATTGGAACACGATTCTGACCCTGAAACCCAAGATAGGGGAATATTCTCTGGCTCCTCCGGCTGGTTTCTCTCCGGCAGGCCTCCTCTCGGCGAAAGTTCCGTGGAAAAATAAGGCAACAACGTCGGAGGCCCCTCCCCCGCTCCCTCGGGCCGCTAGACAACGAGAATATCGTTAAGGGCCCCCGCGTGAAATACGTTTCTCCCCCGCCGTCTGAGGCGGGAGGGTTTGTTCGCGCGAACCGAAACCTCCACTCTATAATTGGTGCGTCACCTCGCGCAGCTATTCCGCCAGCTTCCCTCCACCTGCGCCCGGTACACCGATTTTATCCGCTGGGGAATCTCTCTCCTCGGTGCTTGGCCTCCTGCCTGTGCGTTAGCGGCGGCGCCGCTGATTCCTTGGCGAAGCCGACGAGATGCTCGTGGATAGATTGCATCTGTTGTCGATGATTGGCTGGAATCTGGGAAAGTGGATGAAGGGCGGGAGAGGGATGCCACTCATCTCCGAGAATAGATTAGCGGTTGGAGGTGTCTGTTGAACCTGCAGGCATCGAACTTTCGCGAGAAATCGAACGTGCCGTAACGCGGCCGGCAGTGTCTAATGGGGACATTTCTGATGCGTTTTGTGAAGAAAAGATGGGTAAATAATGGAAGCTTACAGTGGTAAGGTAAAAGACCCAATACGTGGACACGTCCCAGTAGCTGGACACTGGTGCAAAAATACTGATTAGTACATTTAATATCCGCTTTATTAAAAGAAGAACTATTTTATTCAATTATTCAACTATTTAGTAAAATATATTCATATATATATTTGACTAAATATTTGAATATTTGAATAAAATAGTTCTTTTGCAACAGTGTCCAGCTACTGGGACGTGTCCACGTATTGGGTCTTTTACCTTATATACCAGATAAAATTGCATCGCATAATAAAAGCGTGGAAACACGTCGACGCCAGTCGAGTGTGAGCTCATAACTAACGAGTACTTGAAGTACCTGAACCGCGTCCTCCGCACGGATATAAGACCCAAATGCCACCACCGCGAAGCCGCCCGGCCCCGTTGCGGCGGGAGAAGCGCGGCCAGAAAGAGGAGAGTCGGCGGGCAATCAGCGGTCGGCCGGCTCCGGCCATTCCGCGGACTTGTAAACCAAACCGCGGATCGCAAATCGAGAAACAGAAATGCCGCGGGAGGGAAGCCC
This sequence comes from Andrena minutula, assembly GCA_929113495.1. Lineage (NCBI taxonomy): Eukaryota > Metazoa > Arthropoda > Insecta > Hymenoptera > Andrenidae > Andrena > Andrena minutula. Next base: position 38,254,584 of record OV815996.1, on the reverse strand, counting down.
GTGTACACCGGTAACCCCTACGGTCAGGCTTTCGCTGGCTACCATCTCTGTCCGCGTTCCCTCGGGATGGCGGGGACTACGAAAAAACGCACGGTAATTAAGGAAGATAGGAATCGCCTCTTAAATCGCTCTTAACCACCGCGCCGCGCCAGCGCCGAGTCCACCTCCACCGTGGGTAACCTCTTCGCCCGGCTAACTACCTCCCGGCCTCCGTTCGCGTCCTCGCCTCGCTGCTTGCTCACGCCGCTGCCAGAGATATCTGCATCTCGGAAGTGGTCGCCTCTGTGTCCCCTGTACGGCGAATAAATCAGATCGTCGCTGGGACCGCGTCCTCCGCTCGGCCGCTCTTATTTATACGATCCGGGCCCCGGGGGCGCATCCGCCACGCGCGTTATGCCCGCGTACACGCGGGCACACCGCCCGGACGCTGCCATCCAATACGTGCGTGGGCTAGGCACCGTTACTGCAACCGAGAAATTCCATCTGCGCCGACGGAAATTGGAAGCTTTCACGACTACGCAGCCTTTCTTCTCGTTCTTTCGCTCCGCGGCAGCTCGCTCCACGAGCAGCTCGATTAAAATTAATAAGCGCGCTCTGTTGGATGCACGCTGATCCAGCCGAGGCGCTAACAAGGCTATTCTTCTTTGAAGCTGGTAGGCAGCGATATAGGTGTACGCTCACTCTTGGATTCTAAAGGTAGATTTTCCTGTAGGTACCTACGCGACTACTTAGACGTTAATAAATTCAAAGTCCATTTTCTCGGAAATGAAGTGCGTTATGAAAAAAAGTTACTCTTTCTTTTTTACTTATGATAATTAAATAAATCGAGAAGAAGGAGTACATTTTTTTGGTATTGCGCTTCAGTTTCGAGGAAATCGAGTTTGAAGTTCTTGACGTTGCGTTCAGAATTTTACGCTGGTGGGTCGATGGACTTTGGGGTCGTCCTTAAATTACGTAAGGCTGTTTTGGGGGGCAGGGGTCGCGAATTTCTTACGTTTTCTTACAAGGGGGAGGGGGGAGTCATGTAGCTTCTTACTTAATATTTTTTAACCTAATTTTTAATAAATACAAATTCTATCATTAATATTCCAGAAAAGTTATTTAGTTTAAATTTCTCGAAACCGAGTTAAAGGAGTAATATAAACATTTAAAAGAATTTTAATAACTATAAAATTCAGTGTAAAAAATATTACGTAAGGGGGGGGGGGTTGCAATATCAAATCTTACGAATTCTTATACTGGGGGAGGGAGGGGGTAAGAAATCGCCAAAATTATCCTTACGTAATTTAAGGACGGCCCCTTTGGGGATGCTTCGCTCGATTGTGAATATACCCCATGGCTATTGGATTCCACCGTGCCTGAGATTTGAGGATCTTTTACTATCGAGGATTGAATAGAAATTGGGAAGCTTTTACCACTTCCTTATGAACAAGGGAAATCTTTTAAGGTAGTCGCAGAAACACACCTCGAAGATCAATATTTCCACGGAGCCATCGTAACGAGCCAATGCCACGGGTGCCACCGCAGAAGGTAGCCGTTCATGTACGGCGTATCGATATCTACGCCGCAAGGATCTCTAAATATTGACGGTGACGAGAGCGATCGGAGGTTCTCGGGAGCCGTTGGAGAATGCGCCGGGGGGACGAAGGGCTGCGAAGGAGAGAAAGGACACGGGTGAAAAAAGAAGGGAACGAAGAAGGGTCCTCGTTCGTGTTTGCCTTTTACCCGAGCCCCTCTGCGCCTCTTTCTCTCTGTCTTCCGAGAGGATGTCGGCGTGGGTCGGCATTATGGAGATTTTCTAGTCGGTTCGCCCTTTATTATTTTCCCCGCGCTACCGAATTATGCTCGCGGAGCCAGCTGGGAGAAAAAGGCCCGCCGGCCCACACGATCTGTCTAGGAAGGCACGCGGCTATCTATGCGCGAATCGCTAGCCAGACGTTCTAGTATCTATTTATTCGCCTGGACGTCGCGCGCCGTCGTACCCACGTACATAATATCCGAGATTTCCTAGCAGTCTTATTAGCATAATTCAACGTGATAACTCGCGGGGAGGCGAGCTTTTATTTTAATCGCTTCCTAGATCCCCCCCGATCTGAATTTACTCTAGTCGCTGCGGGTGTTTTCGGATAACCCTTGGCTAGCGATGACTACACAGGATTTTGAAGGGTTTTGTTCTGTCGGGACTCGATTCACGGGGAGTCGGGAAGCGGGGTTCGGTGTAGAGGTATCTAGCGGATTTCGTTGTGGGTGCTCATGGTGGTCAGGAAAGGGGAGTGTACAATGTTTAAATTAGTGTTCATTGCTTACAGTTTTAATGACGGAAAAGAAGATGTAGGGTGGATGTACCAGTAAGTGAACACGTATCAGTGAATAGACATATTTTATTAAAATGAGTAAAATAAGTTATTAAAATAAGCAAGTAATTAATTAGAGACTTCTTCTAGTTTCTTGCTTCATATCCAAACAATTTTTGCAACACGTGGAATCAATCGCGATGGAAACATAATTTTATAAACGTGTTCATTTATTAGTCTTAAGTGTTCATTTATTCGTGCGTTTACCTTACTACTCGATGCTTTAAACACAGTCGTCAAGACTCTATCGCTGTCTTACAATGTTAGAACCATCTGGTACTCGTGATTGTAGGTACAGTTGTTTGAAAGTGTACCTACAATATTTCGATCTTCAGCTCGTCGCAGAGCTTTCTGTACCTATGTAAAAAGAGGCGAATGTGGTTCGAACATCCTGCGGTCCCCTCGTCAGTTTTCATTTCGATTACTCAAAACCATTTTGAATAAAAATTGGTAGCATTCTTTTTATTTGTTTTACTAATGACCTATTTCTTCCATACCGTCAACGGGGACTACGCCGATAAATCGCTCGAAACCCAATTATTTTTTGGGAATTAATTACAAGGAGATGATAGCAAGCACAGACTTTTCCTTTTGCACAGTGTTTATTTCTATCACGTAGAGTGAAAAATATTTTTTTGTCTACATATCTATCTTACAAATGGTTTAGAAAAAGTATCTTTGCCCCGGTATTGTGCTTAAAAACAAAGATACAACAGTTTCCTTGGAATATGTTTCACCAACATAGAACCTCTAATTTCGTAGAACACCTCTGAAAAAGCAATTGAACCCAAGTTATTAAAATAGCGACTGCCTATTCCCCTTAAAAAGCACAAATGTCGAGAAGAATATTCGCCAAATTCCGACCCCGCATCTCACAAACGTTAAGAAGCGCCTTCCTCTGATGAAATTTCGATTCACTTCTGACGGTGAATTTCTGGCCGCGTTCGTGTACGCGTAAAAAGAACCTCCGCGTCGCGGAGACACGCGTAGCACGAACACCTTGGGCCTCGCGCACGAGGTGGCATTAATCACGGCCGCCTGACAGCGGGAACCACGGCGTATAATGCGTTGCATAGATTTATTTATCATGCGCGAACGCGTAAGTCACTCGTAAATGCCCACGGGCGGCGCCATTAAGGCCCTTTGTAGGTGGAACCACCGTACACCACCCATTACACACGCGAGCTCGTACACTTTCGGCCCGTCTTCCCCCCGTTTCTTTAATCGACCGACGTTTCGCCGAGACGAACTTCCTTAAATGTCTCGTCGGGCGCAACGGGAGAACAAATCCTCGAAGACAGGAGAGTCTCCCGAACCTTCCACGACGCTCGTGTAGACCTCGCACGACAGCACGCACGCGCTGTTTCCACAATCTTATTTCGGGAAAAGGTTGGGTCCAATTGTGAATTTCAGAGGCTTCGGAATTAAAGACGCGGGGGTGTTCGAGTTTTCTCATACGTGGATTAAGGGGCAGTAATAAATGAGGGTGGTAAATGAGGTTAGGGGTAGTCAGTAGTCGATCTGTTCTTCGGTAGTTTCGAGGTCTAAGGGTGTTAGAAGAAGGGTCCAGTCTATTTTCAGTTTATAATATAATTTCTTCACTTGGATAACAGAAAGTACTTAGGGTAAAGGACCCAATTACTGACACCTAACCAGTTACTGTCACCTTAAGCTATTTTAGTTAAAATAACGAATAAAAAAATATAGGTTGCAATACATCATTCTTTTTGTGTATCACTTTACAACGTTTATTTATTCGTTATTTTAAATAAAATAGCTTAAGGTGACAGTAATTGGATTCTTTACCCTACACCTTCCATATCAGATCTTTCATCCACCAAATTCTGCTCAAGTGTCTTCATCCGCAGCTCGCACGCTTTCAATCATCCTTTATCAAACTCCTCCCGTGTTGATTCGAAGGTGGAGTCGCGTTCCGAGGCGACGACGCCGAGGAACGGTGCCGCGCGACAAGCGAACGCAATTAACGTTTCGAGAAGCGAGGGGATTCTTGCACGTCAAACAGCCGTCGGATCAAAGGTACCGTGAATCGGTAAAAAACGTCGGTGCGAGGCCCTTCGACTTCTCGATATTCGAACGAGACAAATCCACGCCTACCTTCGCCAGAGACCTTCGCGCTCCTTATTAAGGGCGGACTCGGTCCCCGACCACGTGCCTCGAAACGCCGCTGCGAAAAACGAGAAACACGAGGCCCTCCGCGTCCCCACTGTGTGCATCCGTGCGCGCGCACGCGCAAGTCTGTGAAGCCTGCCCGGCAGGGATAGGCGTGCGTGTGTTGCCCGGACCGGAGCGTACGAAAGGGGCGCGGCGGTTCTATGCAAATTTATGCGGGTCGAAGTCTCTGCATCTCCGGGGAGAAGGCACAAGACGACGACAACCCACTCGGATATTGGGTTATCGGATACACGAGTGTCCTCGGCCGGTTCCCCACAGTAAATCCTGCACGGGGCCCCGTCTGAAAGTGGAACTCGGCTGCCCGCGATCCGCATTGCGGGGCATTGTTGAAATTCAAATCTAAAGGGGGAGGGGGAAATAGACCGGTCGGCTCCGTGTCACGCCGTCTAGCACCGTCATAGTGTTATCTGCACTTGTATGTATAGGTACTTGCGTCTCGCGTGTACTTTGCGAGCTTTCTGCGAAGCGGTACACATAGCTGGCATAGCTTACGGTATTTCGCGCTGAAACTACCTAATAATAGGTGATTCCTCGTGAAAAGAAACACGGAAACGGAGTGGAACTCGGAAATCTAGTAAAAAGGGAGTGTAATGGGAATTAAATTAATCTGCTAATATATAGCTATCGAAGAGTGATGTAAGAGAAATAAGAGTGATATAATAGAAACAGCTGATGTCTACCAGCTCCCACAATTTTGGTCTCCAATTTCATCCAAGAAACGTCCACCGGATCACACTCTTCTTCATACTTTACACGTCCCACCATGAATTCTAAATATTCCAACCTTCGTTACTCCAAAATTGAGAAGTTCATTATACGCTCGTTCGATATCCTCTATCGCGTGTCGAGCGTTACTAGAAGCGAGTGGTGGACGGTCATTACCGGGAGCACGAAAGAAAGGTCATTACGTGGAACAATAATGCCCCCGACCGTCATCATAATTTCAATAAATCCAGTAAGGCAGCCACCGTGGCCGGCGATTCTGCTTTTTCACCCTTTGTCGGCTTTTCATACGATTCACTCCGGACGAATTACCTAGTGCAAATACGCTGCACGGTTTGACGGTGCATATCGAACAGAGGGGGACCGGGAGGGGGGCCGCGAGGACGAAGGGAAGAAAAATCGAGGCAGACAATTTCCGGTCGATTCGACACGCTTTTTCCCGTATCGTCGAGGGGGTTGCGCCGGCCTCTCCCCCCTCCTTGCCTCTTCCACCATTCCCAGTGTTCTTGTTCGGGGCAACGGGCCCCGAAGGGAACGCACATACGGGCCCTAAGGTTGGTTTACCTTAGAACAAAGTGGTTTTTGTTCGGTCCCCGAGCAACTTGTGCAAGTCACGGGGGTTTTGTTGGCATCGCTGCGAGAAGGAGAAAAGAGACGGCGGGGCAACAAGAGCAAAGGCGCGCCACGCGTTGGAGGAGAGCCCATCCGCTCGTTCCTTCTCCGCCGTCTCCTCCTCGCCAACCCCCTTCGGCTCTCCCAGCCTTCCTTTTACGCGTCCCGCGTGACCTTCGCGTGCGCGCACGCGTGAACTCGAGGAAATACTCGATTTCACATTCTGACGCGTTGTCACCGATCGGAAACTCGGACGAGCTGGCCCCCTCGAGTCCCATTCGCTCGGGCAATTCCGGCGAGTCACTTGTGAGATTTCGCGTGGCTTTCACTCGTTGATAACCCCGTGGATATTGAAGGAAGTCCGTTCGAGGCGATCAGGTTTTCTTGCCCGCTCGCTGGATCGGGTTCCTGAATTTCTTCGGCTCGCCTTTATCAGCCGATCGGGGGCCCTGTATCTCCAATCGAGTGTCTCCCGTGTAATTGCTCCCCGTGTACGACTCCGCGGGGCCCCGTTTTTTTCCCCCTCTCCAAAGAGTTCTCGCAACATGCAAATCGGTAAGAAACAGATCTCGGGATCAATAGCCATCCATAAGCCGTCCCTTTCTTAGGCAACCGGCGGACTTCTATCTTCCCCGTGGAATCTTCGAAATCTCGTTGTACCAGCTCCAGTATAGGTACACACATCTACTCGCCGGAAAAGATGCTTATCCTCTCTGCTGAAAGAGGGGAGAAATCAGGGATGGGGCCGGGGTCTTGCATCGGGATTTAATTAAGTACCGCCCGATGGTAAGCGTGATAACGCGAAACGGACGACTTTATCCCCCCCTTATAAAGTCGAATTTCTGTGTCGATCGACGGTTATACGAGTGTCGCTCGATCAAAGGGGCCCCGTGTTTCGGGCCCGCACCACGGACTGTCACCGTTCCGGACAAAGTCCCGGCATGACGATCGAATTTGCTTAGCCGCGACCGAGCTGTCGTTCGGCCGCACGAAACGAACCTGAAGAGAAGGTGGTTGGAATGAAGGGGGGAGGGGGCGACGGGCGGAGAAGGTGGAGAAGGTGGAGAAGGTAGAGGAGCACGAAGTGGAGGGTCCCACCCACTAGTGGCCCTCCACTTGGAGTTCAGGACTCGTGACCACCTCGGGCTGATATGTCGAACCGAAACCCTTCGTTTCTTCTTGGCTCACATCCCTCTCTTTCTCTCTCTGTCGCTCTCTCTCTCTCGCTCTCTCCACCACCGATCATCCACGGGAACCGTGGCCCCCCTCGTGCCCCCCTTACTTCCCCGTTGCCCTCGCGGGCTCGCCGTCCTGTGTGGCTCTCACGAATACTCTTCCCATGATTTACTCGCGCGTCTCGAAAGAGAGAACTATCTTTTTGCCCTGTCTCGCTCTTTCCCCCGTATCTCGTTGGCGGAATCTTCGCGGTTTCGAATAGGAAACGGCCTAGTCGAACGGCCGCGATGGAAGAAACCGACGGGCCCGATGCTTTTCGGCGATACGAATTGAATAATTGCGCTCGAGCCTCCGCTTGGGAAGATCTGCTTTTCACGCTGGAACACTTCTCGCTCTGCATTTGCTACCCGTAACTATTTAGATGGCAGCTATTAAACGAAAATTTGATGATCGTACGTGAATTGAAAATTTGGAAACTTTGGAAAACTTGTGTGTGTCGTGAATGCTCGGTGTTGGGACCTTTTTTTCGTGGACGGAATGACTTTAAGCTTCTTCGCTTAATTGATTCTTATCCCTCGCATTGATTTATGCAAATGTCACTTCAGTTTGATTAATCACCGCCCGTGCCAGTCACCGTTTCAATTAACAGCGACTCGTCTTAGGAATTGATTGTCTGCACCCGGGAGTAATTTGTCGTACTGCCATTGTATGGACGGTCACGTCTGACGCGAGAGGAGATGGACGATCGTATAATAATTTTCGACACTCTTTGTCTCTTGCCTCGACCCTATAGTCTCCGCAAGCAACCAGTTAGGATAATTGACCAGATTCATCCTGTGTCGGTGTACAAACGTTGCTTCGGAACTCTAAAAGTCAGCCTTCGAAAAAGTGACAGTCATCGGTTATCTCGTAATCATTTTTAACTTAAGCATTTCCTTCTCTGCTATGAGAATAATTCTTCTGAAGCTGAATTATATCTCTAATATAGTCAATTTAGTAGCTATTCGAAGTTAGAAGGAAGAATATTCTAGTGTAATTAGGGATTAGAAAGACGCTACTAGAGTTTCCTAGAGTTTTTCCTCTAAACTATATGTTATTAAGCAGCGTTACTCTTTTTACAAAATAATAATTGCTTGACAAGGAAGGATTATTAGAAAGTTCCTACACAATTTTAATAAATCATCAAATCTTTATTTAATAAATCATGATAATTATGTAATGCGACTAAATAAATATTAAAACTAGGCACTGTAACAGCCAAAAAATTTCAGTTACGATTAGGGATTGCAAACCGGTAAATTGGTAAATCGGTTTAATGTTTTTTTTCATTGATAACTTAGTAGATAACAACGGAATTATGCGCTACATATGTGCGATACATTGTTATAAATACAATTTTTACTGGTAATTCGCCAAATTTTTACCGGTAATTCAATAAATTATGTATTTCTCCCGATTTACCGGTAAATCGATTCACCGGTGAATATCGGGAAATACACAATTTATTGAATTACCGGTAAAAATTTGGCGAATTACCAGTAAAAATTGTATTTATAACAATGTATCGCACATATGTAGCGCATAATTCCGTTGTTATCTACTAAGTTATCAATGAAAAAAAACATTAAACCGATTTACCGATTTACCGGTTTGCAATCCCTAGTTACGATTTCTCTACTGCAGATTCTCGTCCACTTGAATTAATTTCCAAGCGTGATTACATAATAATTTGATTAGATTCACAGAAAGGGCTGATCCAAATTTTAATCAACATTTTTCCACGACCCTTTCACCTAAGTTGACCAGTGCAATTAAGGTTTTCTTCCTGCACGCGATATTTATCATTTACCATAGCTGCGCGATGGCAGCTCGGGGCTAGTAGACGAGGAAGCGTTCCTCTCGCTTTCTGGCGTCCTTTGTTCTTCTCTTTCCTGCGCTTTTGCTTCGGTACGACCCACACGCGAAGAGATAAAGTGGAGGATGATCGACGCAGTAAATAAGGTATAGAATACGCATATGTAAATCACGAAGGGCGCACCCACGCCCCCTTACTCAGCGAACACTTTCTGTCTTCTTCTTGTTCTTCTTCTTTCCCCTAACCCTTCCCTCCTCCGTTGGCTCGTTCCCTTGCCACCCCGTGTTCCGTGTCTGGTTCCGTCCTCTTCCCTCTTGCCCGTCCATTCTCCATAAACCTCCCGAGGAAAGAGAGTCGGTGGTTAAACGAGGAGGGAGGAGGGTGGCCGAAGAAGAAGAAGAAGGTGCGTGCACGAAGCTGGCTCGTTTCTATACACAATGCCCTCCACTCCACGTTCGTGTGCGCCGAGTGCACTTCAACTTCTTTGCAGCCTCCTCAACGCTGAGGTAAAGCAACCGTGATACCGTGCCCTCCTCCGCCCCCTCCTTCGCCCTCGTCAACCTCTTTTCTGCCAGTATCACTGGTCTTTGTTTTCGTTTTTCATCTTCGTCTCGCTTCTTTTCCCCCGCGAACGCTTCCACCGTTGCTACAGCAGAGAAGACGAGAGAATTTCGCGTTAACCGCGAAATTTCTGTTAATTCGTGGAGCTCGAGTGACGCTGCTGGAGATTGAAGACAGTAGCCACGAGTAGTAAGATGTAATATTACGCCGAGTACCTAGTTCGTCGCTGTTTAATTACGAACACGTGACGCGTGTTGTCTCTGCTTGGAGAGCGCTGTGTAATTGATAAGTGGATATGACCGATTGCATGCAAATGCAGGGTGTAATTAATGCGCGTTCGCTTCTGATTGGATCTAGTCGACTTGCAGCGATCTTCATTCGTAATTAATACGTTGGATGCGAGGTGCGAGGCATGCTCTAATTCGTATTTGAGTCAGTTGATTAAGGTGCCACTTAATCTGGACTCGAAGCATCACAGTTCTGTGCTAAAATGTGCTCAATTCTATTTACATTAATTCTTCTTATGTGCATAGGGTAGAGAACCCAATTACTGGCAGCCAACCCAATTACTGTCACCTTAAGCTATTTTACTTAAACGTTTATTTATTCGTTATTTTAAGTAAAATAGCTTAAGGTGACAGTAATTGGGTCCTTTACCCTACCACGTAGAATCAGTTTTCACTAAAGCACTATAAACCCGAAGCACATACACAAGCCAACTCCGCGCAATAAGTTCGCGTCAAAGCTCGAGCAAAGTGGCTGCAGAGCACATCGCGCCGAGCATTAATTCCCAGAACACAGGCCCGTTGCGTAACAGAGCATCGGCGATACAGCCCCGTAATTTATGCGCCCTAAAAGCAGCGGGGCCCGATGATGCGAGCCCGAGCGACGGAACTCCACGTCGTCGAGGTGAATTCCACGGATGGGCCCCGTTGAATTAACTACGCGACGTCGCGACAGAAGTCAAAACACGAGTCAGGTCCGCTTAATCGCGCGGCTTAATCTCCTAGGCCGCGCTGTCAGCCGAGCATCCCCGATCGCATAAAGAACTCGATCTCTAGTAATTAATTTCACCGATACCCCCGCAGCTAGCGTTTCGACTATAAACCCGGGGCGTATCACGGGGGCTCGGGAAATTTATGCTCCCCCGGGGAAATCCCCTGAAAAATTCGTCGGTGGGCGTGCTGGGCGCCCGGGCGACGTTCGAAAATCCGACGCGAGGTGTGGTGGCGATCTCTCTCGGATTTTCGACGGTCGGTCGGGTCGCGCACGGGTTCCCCGTCTCGACGGCCTCTACGGGGGGCGGGGGGGGGGGGGGGGGGGGACAGAGGGAAAAAGCGAAAGAAAGAGACGAGAAAAGGAGAGCTGGCCAAATCGTAAATAAGAAGGCGATTGTCCTTTTAAGCGGCATGGGGCCCCGTGCTTGGGACCGTGGTGGGGGCAGCCCTTCGAGAAAGGGGCCCCCACTGATTGTCCCTAAAGAATGGTAGCCGCATGACGGCCCCATTGTTCGAGCGCCGGTACCTGTACACTCGTAACACGTGCACGTGTGTGCGCGCGCGACCGCTCACACGCGCGGATCCTCGCCTGCGCCGAGGCCCTCTCTCCGCTTTCTGCTCTCTCGCGACCGGGATAAGGGGAGTTTAGGTGTATATCTGCGTATCGTCCAGTGTATACCTTCTTTTACCTCCGGGCTGCGCCCTCCTGCTCTCCGTCCCGGCTCTCTCGCATTTTCTCGAGATCGCCGCGCAGCGTAGATCCCACAGGCTAGGCACAACCAGCCGATTGGCATGCAGAACAACCTGTTGATTGTCTTATACCTGTTGCTCGTGGCCGCAGCTTGCGCGTTTCACCAGCGATCGCTGACTTTCGAAAATTCCCCCTCCGGAAACTGTTCTTCGCGATTTTTTTTAATAACATTTCGAGTATGTCTAGCTATGTCAAAATTTTAATGAAAATTTTATGAAAATTATAACCTTTGTTTCTTCCATAGTTTAAATCTACTATATATGTCACATTTAGTACTTACGGAATTTATATCGCAACGTGGCAAAAAGGGGAACAAGAAGCAAGCTTGAAACCCTAAATCTTTTAACGAAATATTCTCATCATAATCCAATTTTCTGGAGTTGTTTCACAGGTCTACATTTGCTGGTAGTTTATTTTAAAATCTGCAATTATTCTTTAAACGCCTCGTCGTCCTCTCCCGAAATTTGCAATTCCGATTTCATCCTGGCACAGAAGACCCTCGTTAACACCTGTAATCTCGTTCGATCATAATTCGCCCCAAAACAATGACTTGTTATCGAGCCCTCTATCGGTGCCTTTGGTTTGGCGCGAATGAAAGGGGGAACCACCTGTTGAATGCCACCTGTTGCGCGACGCTCCGCGTTCCCGCCAACGACTGTGAGGAAGCTTTTCTCAGCTTCGTGCCCTTTGATTTAAATAGCAGCCCTGTAAACTTCGCGTGCAATTTAGCCCCTTTGTGCAGCCACGTTTTTCTCATACAGCAGCGAGGCGGGCCACCGGTTTCTGAAGATAGCACGCAACGAAGTAACCCTTTGCGAGCAAGGCTACTTGTTGATTTTTTTCTGGGTACCTGTTGCACAAAATCACTGGCTGCTGCTTTCGTTACACGAATACCATCCAGTGTGAGAACTCCAACCCTTCCTGCCATGAGATGCCTACGTTTCTGGACATATTTTTCATTGTAATTTGTTGCTCTTTGTCTGATCGACCACGTGCTTACACATAAATCTTGAAATTTTAAAAAATTTATCAAGAATATTTGCATTCAGTAGCTTTAAAAATCTCTATCGAGAAATTCATTTAAGCTTAATTAATAAAGCAGAAACCTTGGCATTGTGATGGTCGGGATATTTCACAGCTGGGGTAAAGGACCCAATTACTGGCAGCCAACCCAATTACTGTCACCTTAAGGTATTTTACTTAAAATAACGAATAAATAAACATTTAAGTAAAATAACTTAAGGTGACAGTAATTGGGTCCTTTACCCTATGTTACATTTCGCCCTTCTCCACAAGAATTGCCGTTCCTCAACAAGTGGAGCACCGCTCCAGAACAGCTCTTTAACATCCAAGATCATCCTGGATATTCAAATAAACCGTCCTGTTTTCCCTGAGAATTGATAACAGAACAGAAACACGTTAACGAGGCCATCATGTACGTCGAGCTCGTCGCCCACAGTCTCCGAAGTTTATTTATAGAGATCCTCCTTTTGGCCCCGCAGCAGTGTCTAGAGCAATCATCATAGCTGTTATGACACCCAGCTGCGCGGGGGTGTGCGCGCCACTGCCGTTCGCCCTCCAGACACCCCCGAGAAATCGGAAAGGACACACATCCCGGCGATATTCCGTGCCCGGACGTCGTTCCATTCCCAAGGATATCCTCAAATTAGACACTTCGGGAGCGTTTCGCGCATGCATTATTCATGGGCTCTTGAACGGGCTGCGCATAAATTTCGTGCCGGGGAGTTTCGAACCCTCCCGTGAGAGTGTATGTTCGGATTACCTGCGCGTATCCCTGTCTACGCTCCCCTGATTAAGCTTCTTATTTAACGAGCGAGATATTAAAGAAAGCGCGGAGGTGAGGTGACAGACAGCGCAATCTCTGACGGCGAGAGAGCTTTCATTTTTTTGTATACCATCAGGGACGCGCAGGGGCGACGCCGTTGCGCGCGGAAAAGTGGATCCGGTTTTGGTAAGAGCAGGGGGGTTGCTGGGCCCCGCGGTGTTCCGTGGGCCCCTGAAAACGTCCCCCAATCGCGATCGGAGGAGAGAGTGCATTAAGGCCCAGTGCGCGCACCATCTCGGCGCCCGGATCTCTCCTCTTCCGCGGCACCCCTCCTCGGCCCGCTTGGACCCGTCATTAACCGGGGACCCTCCTCTTGGTGAAGCCATTACCCATTCAAATTACGCTTATCGGTGGGTCCTTTCTCGAGTACGTGCACCTTTTAAGGTCCCAGAAAATGGACGATGGAGCGGGAGGTGGGCGGGGGAAGGAACGCAAGGAGAGAGGAACGAAGTATTAAGGTTCAAGCGTCGGTGTACAAATCACGGCCGTGTGCATCGGCGTGGATTATTGCTGTCCAGCCTGCTGCACGTGGACAACAGGGCTACCTGCGGATAACGCTCCGTTTGCTCTCGTCCCCGTCACCCACTCCTACGTCCACCGGTGTCTCTTATGAATTATCCGTCTCTCACGGCTCTGCTCCATCTTCGTCGTCCTCGGGCAAAGTGCCTCGCGACCGCTCCCAATCCTGGCCGCTCCGAACGTCCGGTCCCTGATCTGTTCCGTTCCATACACGCGGTGCCGGAGATACGATCACCGGGTGAATTGAATCGAGACGATTTTCCACCGCGGAAATTGAGGTACGGTGGAGTTCTAAGGACACCGGGGAGAGAGGGTTGCTGGTCGAGATCGAAATCTGTTCGTTTTGGAGGCGTGACGGCGCTTCTAAGAGAATAGGCTGTCAAGCTAAATCGGAGCATTCTGCTATCGCGAAAATCTAGTTAGGAGCCTCGAGTCTTTTGATTAGGCTACTGAACGATTGGAGATCCAATGGGAATTTCGAAAATCTGGGACTGAAATCTTAGTAGCTTAAGCTTGTTCCATAGCAATGTTGCCTTTTCGTGGCAATCGATGATGTCCAGGGCCCAGAGGAACGAGCGCGGTTAATTTGCTGAAACGATGCACTCGCCGGGACTGGGAATCGTTACGGCATGCGGGTCTCTACTCGTTGCCCCCCTTACCGACTGTTTGGGAATTCTAACAAGCGTGCAAAGCGTTTTAAGGCCTCGCGGTGCTTCGTTAGAGGTCTAACGAGGGGCGAATCGCATTGCAATAATTACTCCATAGATGGGCATGAATGTGCGCCGCTTGTCCGGCGATCGAGATGGATGGCGATCGAATGTCCATTTGTAAAGTAGCGCTAATCCGCTAATAAGCTGCACGCTGCGCCGCGATTGTTTTCCACATCCCGGGGACTTCATTCCTTGGCCCGGTTGCGAGAGCAACTTGTCCGCCTCCGAAGTGGTTAATTGATGAATTCAAGACACTCTTACGTAAATAACGTTATGCTTTATATATATTGTCACGGCCTACATCTCGCGCTGCTTTAAAGTACACACATTTTAGCACTTTTAAATCGTTTAAAGCACAGTCTGTAATTGACAAGGCTCGTCGGCCATTTGTCTTTCACGCGCGAACATACGCGGTGTACCAAGAGACATTGATAAACGGCTGGTTCTCGTGTTTGATGTATGAAGATTGAGATCTTCGTTAATATTGCTTTGCAGCAATGTTCGCGAGGAAAAATGTTTCTCCAACGTCCGCAGGCTTTCGGAATGTTCATTTTGTGATTGGCCAGATAATTGACAGGTGCGTCCGCGTATTACGATCGCCCTAATAATTATAACGTTCCCCCAACAGCGCACTTATGGCGGCGGACAAACAATTTTTCCATGGTCACCCCCGTGGCGTGCTCGTGGCCACCCGGTGCCAGCCATGCTTTTTGGTGGGGAGGCACGGGCCGCTGTTAACCTTCCTCCTCGCTTCGTGGGCCCCGATGGGCCCCCAGTGGCTCTCAACCCCGCCCGACGCGGTGCGCTTCCGAAATTCCAGGGCAAGGGCGCCATATGGTAAAACGGAACGCGCCGCTTCCGTGTCATGTGCTTTCTTTCCATCGTGAAAGGACGCTCTCAGAAAGTGGCTGCTGCACGTTCGATTCTCTCCTCTGCTTCTCCGTGCTAGGAGACTAGTAATTTTAGATACCCTCATCTTATACAGTTATCTGCTTTAATTTTGCATTATTACCAAAAAGTCCATCGATGTTGCAAATCGTTCGAAATACAATGCAGGCTTCCACGGATGTGCGAAAGAGCGACAAAGCCTCCCTTTTCCGTGCACACACATCCTCGCACAAATTTCCTCGGGTTCATTAGAATAATCGAGGGTAGATGACCCAGCCAACGTTTACTCCATTTACCGCTGCTGCTCCCGAGGCCAGCGAGCGATCGTTGCCGCGGATCTCTCTCGCGAGACGCGGGCTCCGCTTTCATTTCACGGGTCGATTACCCATCTCGATAACAGGTGTCCCGGGAATAATCGTTGCACGCTCGCGCGGCTTCGATTCGCGAAGGTGGCTGGGAGCGTTTCGCGTCGCCAGGGAAATCTGGTCGAAGAGCCTGCTGGCGACGGACGGTTGGAGGGACGCTCGGTTCTTTTACGCGCCACGGCGAAACGATTGTTGGAGCGTGAAAGCAGGAAGTCGAAGGGCGGCACTCCGCCGGCTGAGCACCGCTGGCCACAGTCGGCGGCATGAGAATTTTCCCACAGTCCCCACCACATGGCCTGCGGCCGACGCACACCCGCTCTCGCGACGTTGCCACACCTCTGCCAGGCTGAGAAGCACTGTGTTACCGCGGGAGGGGAGCGAGGGGAGGGGGATGGGGCGAGAGAGCACGCTGTTGGAAGAGGGGCAGAGAAAGGAGAGCCAGGGGGAAGAGAGAGAGAGAGATCTGTGAAAGGAAGGAGTGAATGGGGAGGTGGGGGAGTGGGTGAGAGGGTGGATCAGTGACAGAGGAAAGGAGGAAAGGTGAGGCTGAGAGAGGAGCGCGTACGATTGGGAGAGTGCTCGCTAAATGGAGAAACAGAGACGGGGGTTCTGCGGCGAGGAAGAATGAGACGCTCGGAGAAAGGTGAAAGAAGAGAAACATGTGGTGATGGAGAGATAGGGAGAGAGAGAAAGGGGACCCGTTTGCGCAATTAGAGGAAGGCGGAGGGCTCGGAGAGCTGTGTGGTAAGAAATGTTGGCTGAGGATTTTTGTCGGAGCTTAGGAAATGGACGGCTGATAGATGGGTGTACTATAAAATTCATTACTAACGCTTTGAGTGGTTCAAGCTTTTGAAGAATGCCCCCTCAACGTTTGTACAAACTGAACTCTCTGGGCTTGGCTTTTCCCCCAGTAAACATTCGGGGATACTCGGATGCTACTTTAGCCGGAACCAAGCGCAGGATGCAAATCGCCACTCACAGCGCTGAAGTATATTTATGAAGAGCCTCACTGGAGCAAAGAAAGTAAAGCTGAACTCAGGATTGGTACTTTAAACTGTCCATGAAGATCTGCAGTGTTCCATCGTTTTTAGAGTGGCTCAGAGCAGAGTCAGTCAACGACGCAAATGTCAGGCTATGTTCACGTAGCTTAGGGAAAGTTTTCACAGATCGTTACGTAAATATTCGCTAATATTTCTTCCTCCCTAAAGTTACTAATTCTCGGAAGCTCCGACCACACGCTTCCCCCGCAATTTCCCCAGGAAACAGTAGCGTTACGTTACAGATCGGAAGGACACCTCCCAGTCCGAGGAAACAGAACGATATCCCCGTGGTAAAGAAGCCACGACGGTGCACCGACGCAAGGGTCAAAGGGTTTCCACCTTTTTTTCAACGTGAGAACCGCGCAAGTCCGGGGAGCCGCGGGGCTCCTTTCCCCGTTTGCTCGCGCAAGCCGAGCCGCAGGAAACAGGTCGAAATCCTTGAATTCCGCTGGAACGTTGAGAGGGGGGCGGGTGGAGGAGCCCGTTGGGTCGAGATCTCCTTTTTCCCCCGCGGCCGAAGCTCCGTTCCTCTCCGAAGGTGAATGAAATCATTCCAAGTACCCTGAACCACCGACTAATTGCCAGGGCTTTACAGGATTCTCGAAATTCCAGCGGGAGCGTTCGACCTTGCTCCCTCCGCTCGTATCCTTCTCGATCACGAACGGGTACCCTCGAGCGCTCCTTTCCCATCATTTCATCGTCAGATTCGAAATGGCGTCGAGCCGCTTGCCTCTTTCTATCCGCTCCGACCATTAGGCAAGAATTACCCCGCAGTGGTTTTTCAGCTAGGGTTAGCGTATCGCTAAAGAGCCATGGGAAAGGGGGGAGCCTGCGTTGAAGCGGGGTTCCAACCACCGAAAACGAGCAGGCAGAAGGATCGAGCGTACGCAGAGAATTTATACTGGTGTTCCGCTCCTTACGGCCCTGCATCTGTAACGAAGTAACGGATACGTATCCTTCGTCGAATAGGGCCCGTTCCGCACGCAGACACCGTTGGGACTCGCAGGGATTTGCACGCACACAGGATCCCCGATCGTTTCGATCTGGGGTGAGGCTCATGGACAATTGCAATTATGGGCCTCCGTTCAAGTTGATTTATAAGTGGTGGAGCCGTTCCCTCCTTGTCCATCGCACCCGCACCAGCTCCAGCAATCCCCCTAGCTCAGTCTCTCTTTCGTCACACACGCGAACCATCGTTGACGATCCGTTCACCTTTCCACTGCGCACACAGTCCCCGTGATTAGACACTTCTCATCATCGTTTCGGAACGCTAGGGGACTTGGTGTTTGGTAGAATTCTGGGAAGCAAAGGCTGCGTCCTTGTGGAAGTGAGCCCTTGGTTCATGGGAGAGATGGGGATGCTGAAGCAGTTTTAAGTTTCTGAGTGGTGGGATCTGTATTTAGTTATTTAGCAGGTGCAATAGTTGATGGATTCTTAGCTGTGAAATCTATTTTGTTTAATTCTTCTTTATGAGGATACCGACTATTATATTCTCTTCAAAGATATTATTACACGATGTTTCTTTGCAAGCTTCTCCTCCTCCTCAGCGATACCTGCGAACAATAGAAAGTTAGTTACACTTTCAGCTACCCGATGCTCTCATTTCCTCCGCGGAGGGGTGACAGTTCTTGCATGCATTCTCTTCTTTGTTACCAGCACGGTGCAAGAAGAGAGAAACGAGGCGATATCAACGCGAAACGAAACGCCCGGCAAATACTCGATTTCGTCCCTCCTTTTGTCCTGTTCGGTATCGACATTAGCAGCAATCGATTCGCTCTGCATCCGTGACGCGCTCGTACGTCCTCCTCCTCCGTGTTTCTTGCCTATGAAACAAGAATAGCTGCGGTTTTTCGTCTCCTTATCGCTGGCATTTCCAAGACCCCCGAAGAGAAAACGAAACGCCAGGCGATCTCGCCTCGGCTGCACTTCCGTTTTTTCGGGGACAGCCCGCGGGCACCTCGTAAAGCATCGATTTAACGCCGTCAGGAAGGCATAAGGAAGGTGAAATCCTCGCGCGTAGAGCCACGGAGTTTTACCAAGACGCTGCGCAAATTGGCGAGCAGGATAGCATCGTAATCTGGAGTTTTACGAGGCAAGAGTCCCACGTGCAAACCAACGAGAGCCAGTCCCCTGTAATCCGGTAACCCAAGCTGGGAAACCTCGTCGCGAATCCAGTTTCGAATCTCCGTCGAAATTCTGCCTGGAAGCCCCGCGCGCGGCCATCTGTTGCCTCGTGAAATCGGTTAGCAGCGATTTCGGCGGGACATGCCTCCGGAATGAAAGGAAAAAGAAAGCTGGAGGAAAGAAGTCGCCGAAGACACGCTCCACCGACGTATCGATCTCGTCGGATCCCCCCACCGAATTCTCGGCTCCCCTATGCCGAAACCACGATCGTGATCGCCTTCGTCGTAGGCTCGTAGTGGAACGCTAGTTAAGATTCGACTGGGAAATTATTTCGTGGAACGGAGGAGAGTTGGCCGACGTTCTGCGCTCCGTTGGAGGGATAATGGCGCACGCGGAACGGCCGATTTACTTTTGCATCGCTTTAATATTAATGTTACCGCCCCCTCTTTGTGGACTGCGGTATAATAACGTCGTGGCCGGGGCGGTTATACATATGTACGCTTGGGATAGGCACTTTTTTTCCCCGCGAAACTGTATATCACGTGTAGCAACCAGTGCAGATGCATAGGAAGTTTAGTTAACCGCTCTATCGAGCATAAATTATGCGCGCCATTAGAGTTGGTAACTATGGCTCGCGAGCGGGCATGCATCGGTGGTCAGCGACTGATACGGATAGATAAGGGCGGATGGGAGGAGGTACTGCCGTGGGTTTGTGTGCGGATCGTGTTCGCGTCTGTGGCTCCGAGTTGAGGAAGATGTCTTCTGTCATCGAGAGCGAAATATCAGCCGGATTTCCTTGTTCGGTTTTGCCCGGTGCTTGTGCCGCGGATGCTGGATGGAGCGAGGGGAGTGGTGATGATTTTAAGTCGTTATGTAAGCTCGCCGATTGCTTTGCAGCATTTCGTCGAGTGGTTTTTTGCGGTGTAGTGGAGGTAGATGTGGGACGCGGGGTGCTGGTTGAGGTAATTCTACAAGAATCTCTGGTTCTTTACTGTTGGACTGTTGGTTTCTTTTTTTTTTAGTAGTGGCCCAATTGTCTTGGGTGTCTGGTGAGTTTCATTTTTTGGGAGCGGGTGATGTGCAGGTACTTTGTATTAACTATTTCTGTTGGTGGCTCAGGTTTCTCCATGAGCTATCATCACTTAGTTATTGAATAGTTCTTACTCGATCTTTTCATTGATTTATTTTATATTACATATGTTTTTGAGAATGAAATGTTTTAGATAAATGTTTTATATAATTGAATTAATATGGATTGAAATGTTGGGGCTTCTGGTTTCATGGTTCGTTAAAAATATTTTTTTAATTTCAGTTAAATTAATTGATTTATAAATGTAAGTTTTAAGTGAGAATTATATTTTTGTGAAAAAATTAATGAAAGTTACAATTGCATTTGAATTATAATTATGTATATATATGGTGTTGTATTTGGTTAAAAATGAGTGCGCAAGAGAAGTAGTTAAAGCAGTTAAAATCGTTTTATTGCAATTTTACTATTTTTCATGTTTATATAATTTAATAATAATATTAATAAATCGTTTTTATTCCCTTTTTTTTAACATATTATGCAGAAGTAGAACAATTCCTATCGCAAGTAACAGAATGGTCGAGGCTGAGCGTGGCTGCTATTATGCCTGACCCGAAATAATTTGACTTAAGATTTCTATTGCTTTAAGTTGCAATTTTATATTTAATATTGCTTTTATTCTATTAAGGTTTGCTGCACCTCGCCTTTTACCTCAGTAATAAAGACGTTTAATAATAATAATAATAATAATTTACCATTGAACTATTATCATCAGAATACCACTTGCACGTTATCAATGTTCACTCCATTGATCTCTCCTTCCCTCCAAAATACAATTTGCAAATAGAAATACAAAACTTCATTGAATCATCAAGTCAACTGCAGTTACACAAAGCAAATACTCGTTCCATCGCTTTCGACGAAAGCATGCAAAAGACAGTAGGTACATACTCTCCAGCAACAGGATTCAGTCGACTTGTAAATAACTGAACTTCATGCTACGTCGATCTCGTCGATTTCCTACCACCTCCTTTCTTCCCTATGCAGCTGTTTTTGCAAACTTCCAAGGCACGGTAATTTTCTGTTTTAATTAAAAGATACCACCTTCTTGCGCCGCACTGGGGAGTTTTTCTCGAATCTTTCTCCGATTTAACGGTTAGAATCTTGCTCCGGTAGATCGTCCAGGGAAAGTCTTGCCTATCTATTTGCTCGCCGTTTATTCGTAGAATCGATCGATCGCTGCATCCAGCTATCGAATTCACGGTCAACGAGCTCTATCGCTTTATCTGGAGCGCCTGGATCGTTCCTGCTTCTGCCCTCGTCCTTTTATTCTCCCATAAATTCGTCGAACAATAAAACCTCCTGTATCCGAAGGCTCGTTTTAATGTAACAAACCGTTATTTTTTCCTTTACCAAGAACGTACAAGATGAACACGGGAACGTAGCGTAATAATGAGTTCTCTTTACGATCGTAACGATCAACGATACAGTCGAAGCTGGTAAAGGGATTGTAAGTTCTCGTTTCTACCTCCGTGATCGTCTGTTTGCCTTGCCATCCCTCGCTTCTAAATCACAATTTACACAAGTCGATTGTAAAATGATTCTCCAGTGCAAATCCTTCGACTAGCTACGTGCACGATATTGATTTGCAAGTAGATATTTTATAAAGTTTGACGTTCACACAGTTCAATAATGAAAATTGCCTTCTGCGCTTTCTCTATAATAATTCTGTAAATATTAACACTTGGAGCTCAGCTAGGATATTGTTACCAATAATATTACAATAACAAAAGAAGCTCGTCTTCAATCTCGCAACGATTACTTCTTTCTGACTGTGAAGACATTAACCACCTGCCTCGATAATCTCTGATTTTTTATAACACACGAAGAAATGACAAATATCCCAACTCCTGTTTAACACGACATCTTTTATGTTGCAGGTTTTCGAGGCGATCAATGCGAAGAGAACATCGACGATTGTCCAGGTAACCTCTGCCAAAATGGCGCGACCTGCATGGACAGGGTGAACGAGTACTCGTGCCTCTGTCCCCCGTCGTACACGGGCACGCAGTGCGAGTTGGACGTCGACGAGTGTTCCGTTCGGCCATCCCTCTGTCACAACGGTGCCACATGCACGAATTCGCCTGGCAGCTACTCGTGCATATGCGTGAATGGCTGGGCAGGGCTAGATTGCAGCGTCAACATCGACGATTGCGCGGGTGCAGCCTGCTTCAACGGCGCTACCTGCATCGACCGTGTTGGCAGCTTCTACTGCCAGTGCACGTATGGAAAGACTGGTGAGTGTATTGCAATCTTCGATTCATTTGGAGTTCGCTTACGGAAGAGAAATATAGTAGTACTGTAAGATAGACTGCCCTTTTGTAATTATGTAAATTCCAGAGTGGGAGAAAATAAGGGATGATGATAATAACTCTTCTTAGAGCTCCCCTTTGCGTTATTCTCCTTCATATGCTCTATTCGACATGAATCATGAAAATCCCTACCATGGTAGCAGTGGCGCTCTCAGGATTTAATCTTGGGGGAGCCGAGTTGAACGAATAAAAATATATCTAATGCAAATTCAATAAAATTCATTAGGTGTTTATAAAATTTAATTGAAGAATAAAATTCAGTTTTCTTTTCTTCTAAAACCGCCACTTCTATGATGGTTGCCAGGGCCCCTTGGTCCCCTCTGAGTGCGCCACTGCAGCTAAAACAGAATTCATTTGTGCGATATGGGGAGTCTTAGTAACAATTCACAACGCCTTACATTCCCTCTGTTCAGTGGTGGATTTAAGAAAAAAGGCCCAGGTGGCAAACGGCTTGAGGGGCCCATTTTTCGGGGAAATGAGGAGGTAGTTTACTGAAAGGGGGGGGGGGGGGAGTGTACAGAAAAATATAGAAAAAATAGTGCTTGGATAAAATTATAATTTTGTTTTGAAGACAGGGCCCTAGGGCCCTTTTTGGGGGAAAATAAAGCGGTAGTTTACCGAAAACGGGCTCAGTGTAATAATACCGAAAAAAATATAGGTAGTTTGGATAAAATCATAATTTTTTTTAAAGATGGGGCCTTAAGGGGTTTTCTGAGTAGGGGCCCAGGTGGTAACTGTTCTTCGGCCGCCCTGTTAAATCCGCCACCGCCTCTGTTTAATTTGAACCATCTGCAATACTCCTGGACTGTCAATTAATTCCCCCAACCCTCCATTTTCTTCCAATCCACCAAACTCATTCAAACACAAATGCTCGCGGTGCTTTCAAATCTGTCGCTACTTTTATTAAACTCTGACTCGACTCTAGTATCCATGCGATCTTTCAAGAAAGTAACGCCAAGTCGTTTGTTCCTCCGACTCCGGGATAAGTCATTCCCCAGCCACTGGGCGAGCGCGTTTCAGCGAGCAGAGTGGATTAGCTCGAAACCGACAGAAAGTTTCCGTAACAAGGCCGCGGCTGGAATCGTGTCGGTATTATGCACAGCGAGGGGATCGACGTGGCAGGTGCATCTGCACGTGCAACAATATGATGCGGCCTCCCCGCGGACGCAGAAGGGTCCCTCGGAATCTCGGGATTCCGGGGGCCCCGGCAGGCTAGCCTTACCGAGACCGACGACCTTGAGGACTGAAAACGAGTTTCTGTCCTTACTTTCCTACCCGAGGGGCCGCGGCGGACGGTTTTCAGATCGATCGTCCTGACGGCGATCGCCAAATACAGGCATCCCTCTACCGCCTCGGCATTGTTGCGATTCCTCCGAGACCCCTGCGCGCCGAGCAGCGACTTTTTTCCGCGGCGCAAGCTCGGGAAATCTTGAATAAAGGAATTCGCGCGCGGATCTCGCAGCTTGCGGTGAGCAACAGGGAGGGCGAGTCGGGGCAGACTTCAGCGCATGGAATGCCGTGTTTCGTTGATCCCGTTTTACCCGGCTTTTGCTGCTGGAACCAAGTGCTCGCGGTACGTGTTACATAGCGAGTGGAATTATTAGAGATCGGGGGTGGAAGGTGACTTGATTATTGGCAATTCAAAAAGCACCGTGAAGGGTTTTTCGGAACTATAGATGTGATCCTTAGTGGACGGGGTTTGTGGAATAGAAAACTAGAAGTTAGATCATCTTGATATATAAAACAGAAAGTGTTAGTGTTACTGTCACTTAAAAACTTTCGAAATTAATTTTTTTTTTATAAAAACAATTTAAATTTCGAGCGAAACCGAGTAGTAAAGCTAGTTAGATTTAATCATAACTTTAGTGTATAGAATTTGTGGAATAGAAAAGAAGAATTTAGGCCATTAGGTACAAATCATAACTTTAGTGGAATAGAAAATAAAAAGTTAGGTCATTAGGTGTAGATCATAACTTTAGTGAATAGAATTCGTGGAATAGAGGAGTTATGATAAAGGCAAATATAAAAAGTAAATGAAGTTACAAGGTTGCCTGTTTATACGGTTCATTCTACTGTAGTTGGACCTTTCAATGAATTTAAAATAGCGATCTAAGATTCCCTTCAATATTCTTGGAAGTCTCTCGCGGGACGTCGATGAGGCTTAGCGCCAGATTTACGACCCCATTGCTCCGGAACAGTTTTAACAACGCGGCAGAGGTTAACGGATTTACAATACGTACGTACGCATAATGATGGCGTCTCGAGGTCTGCGTTGAAGCCTGGGGGCTCCATTTCTTGCGCGTATGGACGCAGTTACAGTTAGTCGCGGGTGTAATCGTGCATCTGCACCGCGGTTTACTCTGGTTTATATACGAACATCCTAGACATACATGTCCCGTTATCGAGATCCGTGCGTGAAGGTAGCAATGTCAGTGGCCAACAAAGGATACACTTTTTACACGCCTCGCACGCCTGCAGATGATATCTGGCCATGATAAATTCGAGCATTAAGGGTATCCCAAACGTGTTATACAAAACTCCGCGCAAATGCAACGTCCTGTTTCAAAGCACACCGAATTATGAGATCTTTCGGTGGATAAGTGCCTTCGATAGTCTTGTCGTGTAGGTACAGTTGCAAGAACAGTTTCAAGATACAGTATAGGTATACTATCTGTGATAGTTGGTGTGAATAATCGGAATAGCTTATTTTCAATTGCCAGGGTATTGTTGGGACACATTATTGCACACGAGGGGATGTAAATCGGGAATTCAATCCCAGGATCGTAATCCCGGGATCCCGGCTCCTTTTTGGATTCCATTTTTATATTTTTCGGTTGTTCATAAAGTAATTTACGTTTTTAAAAATTTTCGAAATTCTCGGGATAAGTTATAACTTGATGTATCAAATCGAGGAAGTTTTAGAATCCAAAAAACAGCCGGGATTCCCTAGATGTAAACTACTCACGCAGAACCTAGGATTCAGTTTCACGACTGTAATTTCTGCTGAAACATCGGCCATTACAGTCCTGCGATGTGCTACTTTCTGTCATCTGTTCCCTGCTTATTGGTTTACAGTATTTACATTATTTCTATTGTGAATTGCTATATAGTACAGTCGGTGTTATAACCGCCTCGAATCGTTGAGTATAGGTAAGCTTTAGTACCAAAAAGTTTGAGATATGATGAGCAGTATAATAGAAATAATAGTTTATTGGCGGAAATAAATGGAAAGAAAATGGTAATAGAGCCATTAAGTGGCTTTTCAGTCTAGAACCCATAAAAATGGGTGATCTTTAGGAATTAATTAAAGGAAAACTACTGCATACAATTTAATGGGGCTTTTTGCATTGTTTTAAGGATGCGTTAAGCTATAGAAATAAATTTTTAGTTTTATAATTAATCATTGCAAACGGCACTGGGGAGTCGTTAAAACCGAGGCGTCAAAAAATTCATCCAAAACAGTGGAACCTGTAGCACCTAAACCATTGGTCTGAAATAAAAAACAACGCCAGATTATTAAAGGGCGTGGTAAAAAATGACATTTTTGAAAAAACAAAGACACTTGAAATTTCAAATCACTTTTCCCCTATATTTTTCATCCTTTCAAAGCCTTCAATAATTACTTACATATTTTCAATTTTTTAAAATTCTACTGGTCTGTCCACGAGCCAGAAGTATATTCTTCAAAATAAAAAAGTTTCAGTCGAATCGGATAATAACTTTTCGAGATACAGGTTCCACCGATTTTAAGAACACTGATTCAATAAAAACGCGTTTAAAGTTTTACGCGAACGCCGAGTGGCTGGGTGTTACCCATGCATTTTACGCTACTTAAATCCTTCTAAACACGTATTCCTACCAGCAACACTTTCCACATACTTTGATCACGGATCCCCCGACTTTCCTCGAATTTCCTCTCCCGCTTCGTTTCAGGTAGCAATTAAGCCGTCTTATCGTGTAAGCACACCGGTATATCCTACAATTTACCGAATGCCAATACACGCGGAGGCACAGATCGGCCGGCAAGAGTCGCTGGGATTTGTCACCAGCCTCTCTCTGTCGCTCCGTGTCCCCCAGACTCTTCTGCGATCCCCGAGTGCAACATTTCTGGCTAGGTTACGCGGCACAGGTCTTAATGATGCCCATCTTTGGCAGCGGACGCCGTGTTTGGTGTTGGACGATCGACACTTTTGTCCTAGAAACGCACGCAACCGGCAGCATTAACGCGCCGGGGCCCCTTCAAAATGGCCGCCCTCCGGTTGCGTGGATTTATCGCTCGGCGACAGGCCAATCGGATGATGAATCGCATGTTTCTTGTCTTCCAGGGCTGCTCTGCCATCTCGACGACGCGTGCACATCGAACCCCTGCCACGAGGGCGCGATCTGCGACACCAGCCCCATCAATGGATCCTTCACTTGCTCCTGCGCCACTGGCTACAAGGGGGTGGACTGCTCGGAGGATATCGACGAGTGCGAGCAGGGTGAGTACGACTAATTTTCTCGATTCCGCGGTCTTTTCGATTGTAATCGCTACGGACGATGGGGATGTTGGGGATGAAGAGCTTGATCTTTGATCTGGAGGTTCAGCTTTTAGGGAGATGATGAAATGGCTATTCGATTTAGCTGTATAACTACTGAAAGATAATAATTAGGCGATGTAGACTTTTTCGAGAGGATTTTAAAGTGTTATTTTAATTTTAATATTTAATATTATAATTCTGATATTCATTTTAATTATTTTGGAGCAAAGTATCGCGTTCCTTAAAAATTTGAGAGTTCAGGAAAATTCTTCGTGAAATTG
Source organism: Andrena minutula (assembly GCA_929113495.1). Taxonomy (NCBI): domain Eukaryota; kingdom Metazoa; phylum Arthropoda; class Insecta; order Hymenoptera; family Andrenidae; genus Andrena; species Andrena minutula. Next base: position 38,227,669 of record OV815996.1, on the reverse strand, counting down.
TCACCATCGTATTATACTTTAACACTATTCCTACCACGCACCGGTCAAAAAGACCGATTTTAAAATATCGATTAGAATTTAGTAATTGAATCGCCTTTAAACTTCACGACTTTGCCTCAAATATACGTATAATACATTTTTGAATATTCACTTCTTGTTTTATTGTTTATTTTCTGAGAAAAATTTGTAGTCTGTCTTACCTAACGCGACCGGTGAAATGACGTGAAATGTGTCGGTGGGAATAGTGTTAATTATTTATCTATCACCGAGGAAGATTGATTTACCCAAAATAAAAGTGGAATATGAATGGTATTTAATCGAAAAGTCGACATACTATTTCGAAAGTATATAGTGGCTCGTGTAACAATGAATAGAGGCAGAACGGTGTAGTTTATAACCACCATTAGTTTACTGGCGCGCTGTTAAATGACGTAAAATGATCGCGCACGCTCAGCCAGCTGAGCAGTACAATCTCGAACTGTTTCGAGCAGAATCCCGCTTTGAAACGAAAGTAATGCGTGCCCTCGCCTCGCGGTGGTGCCTCGTCGGGCACAGTTATTAATGATTCGAGCGATCTAAAAACTCTCGATGATGATTTAGCGCATGAACGGGCAAGAAAAATATCTCGCAGATGGTATCTGATGGACTTTATCGCAGCCAGGTTTAGTCCCTATATTAAAACACTTGGGGGAGTAATAAATGATCGTTGCTCGTTCTACTTGCCAAAGAATCTGAAGAATTCGTGCCAAACATCGCTGATTGTGAGAGTTGAAACTGCAATAAATTTGCAGTAGGTAAGTTCGCTTATCTATTTAGCGAATCTCTCGACCTGAATCTCATTGCTTCGCTCTAAATTTATTTACCTGGAATTCGATGCTCTGTTCTCTACTAAAGTGATCATTCAACTATGTTTGGCAGTACTGACGGTCACATTCCATTTAAAGATGTTTGAGCGAACTTTACGATAGACAGTTTTATTCCACTGTCAATGCGTGATTTCGCTGGCTTTGTCGGCCAGCGACGTTTCGTCATCCTACTCGCGGGATTTTAAATCAGATACTGATGAGATCAAACGATGACCTCGTCGATCTCGCAGGGTCAATACGTCGGTTGACAATTTTTATCTAGTCATGCACGATCTTACGTGGGTCAGTGTACGCGTGTTTTGCATGACCCGCGCGTGTTAACATGATCCCGTCGGCGTGGGCAGTACAATGCAGCGACGAGTTAATCGACGGCATCTCTGCTATCCCCTCGAATCTCTACGTAAAAACGCGAGCTCAAGACCACGTTACGCGATCGTATAATTCAGAATGTACAATATCTCATTATGGTCGATACACGACCATCGTTGCGTAAAGCAAATGAATTATACCCGTCCACGTCCAGGAAGAAATGCTTAACTATGTGGGCATTGCGTCACTGGTTCGTTTGATCGATATTTAATAATTTGATTGGATCCCGTTTTTATTCTCGAGAAACAGAATAGATTGCTCAATTTTCTGTTTCAGTTCCCAGGAAAAAAGGCTCGTAACGATTTTTTTTACAATTCTTGTAATCGGTTGATATTAGAATTCAGTATTAGTAGAATTGAGAACAAAATTAGGATTTCGTTTTGCTAGGTTATTAACTCTCCGTGGTCACCCGTTCTTATAATCACAAATTCCTCGCATGATTACATTCGAAATGTGAATTTTGATATGATGAAATTTGTAGTTAAAAAATAGTTGTGGAAAAGAAGAATATTTTTGTTAAAATTCACCAAATTTTTAAATTTTAATATTAAGATTTAAAAATTCCCCAAAATATTGGCAAAGACCAGAATTCTTTTGCCAACTTATTCATTGCAGAAGAGGAGGAAAGTTTCAGCTGCAAATCGTAAATAATTCGATAAGCTTCTAACAATCCCCAAAGTCTGACACGATTCCCAAAACCATAGTGCGCAGACATGTGCATTTAACCGAAGAGATCGAGAACAGCCGATAATTGTTAGATTAATGTGCGGGATCGTGCCAGAAAGCCCCCACGGTTCGTGCAAATTGAAATCCCGCACGGGGTCGATTGACGCACGGGAATCGATCGATTGCGATCGATTAATTCGGTGCTGGATTCATTCATCCTGCGTACTTCCACGTCCATGCTGTTACTCCCTTCCCGTTATTGCTGTTGTCGTCGACCGTGATTGATCTATCATGAACGGAGAATCCCTGATCGTTGCTGCAATCTTATCTGAATGCTACCGCACCATGAAGTATCGATTGCAACTGCCCTCGATCGCTGTTGTGGGAAATGATAGCATATATGTGGCAGGGTATAATTAAACTTTCATCCGAGTGCAGACATATAAGTATCTTTCCATTTCAAAAATTACAATTTTCCACTTTAAATTGCAAGGGGAAGAAAAGCATGAAGAAATAGAATTAGTGAAAGTTCTTACAGAAAGCAGATTCTTCAGATTTCAATCAGAATAATTTATTACTCATTAAACAATGGGATTTTAAATTTTCCAAGAAAAACAATAAATTTTGCCGCTTCATGCTGTAAGTAGGAGAATGTAACATGTATGCCTGAATAGTGGGTCACCGAAGAAAGATACTTGAATGGAGGGAGCAGGTCTTTTCAGACATTTCTTTCAGACAGCTCGTTCACGATCTCGTTCTCAAAGCATTCCACGCGAACACCTGTAGGGTACGCTGCGCCTGAATAAGTATCCTGGGAGGACGTCGATCAGCGATCTTTTTTCTTATTTCCATTTCGTATCTCCGGGCGAACTTGTCATTCGTAAGCCGTTCCCCCTGCTCATTCCTCGAGAATGAGTTACCCTGATGCGCAGCTTGCGATTGGAGGGCCCCCGTACGATGTATCGAGCAAGCCCTACTGCCAGAACACCGAGGATTATTAATAATTCCCCGGGGATAATTGATGGTCCGGCGAGAATTTATGTTTCGGACTGCGCGTTACACGTAGATATCGATCGATCGACAGTTGTCTCGAAAGCATTTCGGCCGGCCCGGCCCCTTTGAATCCTCCAAGCCGGGCCCTTTACCATTCTTTTCCATCAAATAAAGATTCCTCGCAATCGAAACAGCGACTACCGATACGATATGCTTCGTTACATTCTAATCCACCGTGGAATTTTGTCAAGTCAATTATATTCGAGCAGGGAATTCTTGTCGAGACGTTTCATCGAATTACAGAAGATCGTAGGAATATTGAAAATCTGTGCAATTAGTCAAGCAGAATATTAATAGAGTAGCATTAATTTCTACATCGAAACTTTAAGACTTTCGTATGCAAAATATTAAAGGAAATACAGTTCAAGTGCAGCTCCCGCAATTATATTCATCTCCGCACGGAAAATCGCTATACACCTGCCTGCAAATTTTAAACCGATCATCAAGAAATTGTTTATTTTTAAGGAAATATCCAAATTTCAAAAACCTGCAAAAACGAGCAAAAATTGTCCTTAAATTCAATTAATGTATTTATCAAAAAAGCTAAATATTGCAGCAATTTCTAATGACAAAAATAATTTTGATCAGCTAGAATTGCATTTTAAACCACTGTGCGAGCCCAAGAATCCAAGTGCCTTCTCCTCGTCATTCGAGGATGTCCCATCAAATCACGTGGAACGGTGGAAACGCTGGAAATCATCGCGTTTTACGCGAAACGATAGAAACCCAGCTTCGGTTCCGCGTAACATGCACTCCGCGCGGTTGTAATGGGTTTGCAATTAACGAGCGGACAGGCAGTAGTCGGCGTTTAATTAATAGTCCGGCGGAGAATCGGGCCCAGCATGGTGCCCACACACCTCGATGATTTTCTTCATACGCGGCCTCTTCCTGCCGTTTATCTCGCCGCATTATCAGCCGGAATTCGATTTATGATATTGCGGCTGGGAACGTACTGTCAATCGGCGGTGGCGTCGTTGACACGGAAATAAGCAGCGAACACACTGCGGCCGTGCTCGATCACCCGTGAACTAGGAAAAATTGCGACGGCCATGGGTAACGAGGGGGCCGTTCACCGTTACCGCAAAAGCAAATCGATATGTATCGGCAGTTTACAGGGGAAACGGAAAAACCAGGCGGCACTTTTTGTTATCTAATCTTCTGCTTTAACATCAGCGGTTCCCTTCTTACGCGAGCTATACGGAGTTTCTATGGTGTTGCGTGATGATTCTTAATCTACATGAATGTGGCTATCTGTGGTAGTAGATTTATTGCCGTTCCCTTTTTAGTTAAAAAAGTTTTGCCGATTTGGGGCAAAACCATTTTCAGGCTCAAATTAGAGTTGTTCATCTCCTTTAAATGGTTGCCATTTTAATTTTTTTTTTATTTTTCTTAATGCATCTAGGGTAAACGCACCAGTAAATGAACACTTAAGGCTAGTAAATGGACACTTTTATAAAATTATGTTTGCAGCGTGATTGATTCCACGTGTTGCGAAAATTGTTTGGATATGAAGAGAGAAACTAGAAGAAGTCTATAATTAATTAGTTGCTTATTTTAGTAACTTATTTTACTCGTTTTAGTAAAAAATGTCCATTTACTGGTAGTGTCCATTTACTGGTATATTTACCCTACTACCACTGACAGCCACATTCGTGTAGAGTAAGAATATCTTTTCCTTTTTGTGTTTCGGATAACCCTTGCAGTTCTTTTCGTCAACGCCAGGACCACCCGATTATTTTTCCACGCTCTCTCTATAACTGCCATATTTTTTTCACTATCTAACAAAAATTCAGAACGATAGTTCAAGATACAATAAAACAGCCTGCCAAACTTAAAATTAATTTGTCGAACCGTTTCTTTTTTTACTAAAGTTTCACAAACAATTACATATTTTTCGGCCCAAACTGACGCAATCCCTCCTTAACCAATTTTGCCACCCCAAAATTTCCCGCTCTGGGCAGTTGCCCTGCTTGCGCCCGCGTAGATCGACCCCTGCTAATAGGAATCCAGATCGCATCCAGAAAACGAAGCCCCTGAAAACACCTACAAATAAATCCCCCCTCGTTCCCTGCTCGCCCGATAATAAATACACGCCGTCTACCCGAGCCTACCGGTTAATACGTTTCGTTCCAGACAAAGACACTTCATTAATAATCAGAAACACGTGATTCGTATCCCAGCGCGGCCCGTTCGTCCTCTCCTTGTTGCAAGCTGGACGCTCGCTTGCCTCTTTCTCGCATTAGCGAGCTCGCAGTCCCGTTTCTCCGTCGCGTTAATCAACCACACCGGGGGGAATTAATTGGACTTCGGGGGTGAGCGTCAACAATCTCGCTCGTTTGCCTTGCGCGCGCACACCCTCCGATACACCCCGGCGTCGTTACGCCAGCCAGGTAACGAGCGTCCAGCCATTCATTTTCTGTATTTCATTAAACGCGCGCGGGACACCGCGCGTTTCGTCGTCTTAGGCGGTAATTTAGCAAACATCCGCGGCGTCACGTCCGCCCGGGCAATCAATCTGCCCGGTCCTCGGGGCCCCGTTTTTGCGTTTTCCTTTTCGCGTCGCTCTCGCTGGGCCCGCGCTTTATTTCCACCAGCGAGATTGACGGGTTATCGCTGAATAGTCCCCCGGCCGCAGTCGCCGCGGGAGAAAGCGTGGCTGGCGGGGCCCGGGCCCCCATCCCCTCCACCCTGTACCAGATTTCGGCCGTTAAAGTTTTTTATAGCCGCATAATGAATTAAGGATCCCAGTTTTTCTGGGCGAGCGGGCCCCATTCGAGAACCCGTTCCTCCCCGACGGTAGACAGTGCCGTGTGTCATGCTTCGAACGCGAGGATTGTAATTAGGAAGACATTACTCAAAGAGGGCCTTTTCTCCCCCGACCCCGACCCACCGCCCTTCGGGGCACGGAATGATTCGTGCGCTTCTTCTTCGTCCTCTTTTTCCTGGGCCCTTGCCTGACGAGCCGCGCTCGGGGGCGTGCTGTTGGTCAGTTCATGGACACCATTTTGGGGAACCGGATCGTGGTTGATTAGGAGGAGGATTTTCTCGAGGGTAGCGTTGGGTTGATAGTGATGCGAAGAGTGAAATGGTTTGAAGTTTAGAACCCCTTGGCATATTAACAGTTTGCAAATATTGTGTTGCTTCCATAGGTATAGGTAGGGTAAAGGACCCAATTACTGACACCTAACCAATTACTGTCACCTTAAGCTATTTTACTTAAAATAACTAAAATAAATACATAAACGTTGTAATGTCATACACAAAAAGAATTATGTATTTCAACCTATAATATATACTAGAGATTATATTCTATAGTTTGTTTATCCGTTATTTTAACTAAAATAGCTTAAGGTGTCAGGTGTCAGTAATTGGGTCCTCTACCCTATGAGTTTTTGAGTAGTTGGTGTTTTTTTTTAGTATTCGTGGTAATCGCTCTCACTTTCAATTATCTCCTTTTTAAGTTGCTCTGCTGAGGATATTGTGAAATGGGCTGTGGGACTGCAGGCCCCGATCGTTCCTATAGGTAATATTAGGCAGCCGCCTAGAGCGTAACGTTGACAAGTGGCGCAAAATGGTCCTTTCTTTGTTGGCATTTTTTGCAATAAAGTTTTAAATGAAATATTACACGATGCTTTATTTCGATCACACGATTACAATCTACGAATAAAAATTTAGAGGCAGGTCATCAGAAAGCTCAGATAAATGTGCATAGGTATTATAAAGAAAGGACGTAATTTAGCAAGTTTGACTGTACAAATTCCGTTATAACTTCTGAATATTTCTGATCTTTCTTAGAAAATTCTATTGTAACTTGGAAAGATTTCTGCACTGACAATAAAAGCTGCAAAATTAATAACAAAACAATATTTCACAGTCGTAATCCATCAACTACCTACTTAACCAATTTTCCAGCGATCTTCTCTTCTGGACCGTCTTCCGTAGAATTTTTTTAATACCACTGGTGATTAGTCGAAGCTCGCGTCCCCTTCGTCTCATTTACCCCGCCCCTTCGTTCCTCTTTACTGCCTTTCGGTGGTACAAGTCATTAAATCTCGACGAATGTCCACTCTCTTCCTGTTCATCTCCTGACGATTGCCTCTGGCAGTCAGATTCCCTGGCTCGATAAAGATGACGGCTCTCGTTGCTTCCGATCGATCGTCCACCATCGAAATCTCGAGCGCTTCGCTTGCTGGACCGCCGCCGGGCATAATTACTTGGTGGATCAATGACGCGTTAAAGACACTTTCGTGTGATCGTTCAACCCTGTCTGGCTGCAGTGATTTTTTATTTTCCTCTCCCTGTGTGGAAGAATACGTGTTCCTCTTCCACTTCAATAGTGTTTGTGCTCACTACGTTACAACAAGATTAATAACTTTAATAATATAAAATTCTTTACTTACAACTGGTCCCTGAACATTATTACTTTATTACTTTTTATCTATATTGTATTCTTTATTTTTGTTCAAAATTGTTCTTATTTGTGGATCTAATGGGTTCTCCCGTAAATAAAATAATAATAATAATAATAATAATAATAATAAGAAGAAGAAGAATCTCAAATTTACAGAGTACACATAGATTTGCATAACTCCGCATCAATATACTGCTCCCCCAAAAATCGATCAAAGCTCCAAAGCCATTACATCTTAATCGATATCCCAAGCAGCCCAATGTGCAAAACACGTGACGATTTCGAGCCCCCTCGCTGCGTTGACGTTAACTGTAATTTTATTCGTCGACAAGGGAGGGGGTCCATGAAAACTTTTCGTTCTTCTGCCTCGACTCCTGGCCTCTCGAGCGCGACGCCCACAAAGGAAAAGCATCTCCGACGAGTACGGCTAATTTCAGGGAGGAAGACGTAATTTATTCGCCGCTGTTCCCGAGAGGGACGTCTGTCCCGGCGAGATAAGGTCGTCTCGTGCGTTTCGTGCGACGCCGCGACTCTTTTCTTGTATAATTCGTCTGGCGGTGGGCCCCGTTGACTCGCGAAAAAGAAGTCCCACTCTTCGTGGCTTTCCCCTTCTCACTCTTTCTCCCTCGGCTTATAAATATTTACGCTGGATTCCTGAAAACGTCGGTCCATTTGCAGCGAAGGACCACCGCAAATGGGTCGTTCTCCAAGCACTCTCGTCCGGTGTTGAATTACATCGTCGGTGCCGCGGCCATCTTTGTGGGCCCCGAAATTCCCCGAGACGCGCGAAGGTGACACCGTCGGGACGTCATAATTCTTGACAGTAGGGTGAAAGCACGTTGCGTGTCGCGAAAGCGTTATTTCTTGTTTATGGTAGGTACTAACACACTGGTACCCCCCTGGAGTTACGCGAAATTAAATACTGCTTTCGCTTAAAATTCGGGGGAAGTCAGTTAAGTTGTCAAGGGGAAGTATAAACGTTCGAGTGAAATGTTGAAAGAATTTAAAAAGGGGCTTTAATTTCGTAACATCCAAAATTGAATATATTCCACAATTTTAAGATCCTAGATTCATCTACCTTCTCTAATCTCCAATTACAAAACTTTATTTTAATCAACTCTAACATTTTAATAACTCTGACCCATTTTAACCCAAACGAGGTCAAACTTCCTCCCATCGACTCTGCATTTTACGGACCACAGATATGCATGCAAATATAAAAAGTGGTTAAAAAATCGGTCAGAGGGGGCCCCCGTAGATTGAATTCCCCTCACCCTCCCCCCAAGAACATAACGGGCTTCGTGTGAGTTCCGTAAAACCCGCTTATTGCATGCCAGCGCAAACAACGCGATAACGCGTAACGAAATCCCTCTTCCTTCGTGGTCAAGCTGCCTGTTGCTCGGGCCGGGCTTCCTCCACCTTCCTCTTCGTGTTTCACGGCATGGTTGACTCGGCCGGATCTCGGCGAGCCCCGTTCGCTACCTGCTGGCTAAACAAAGAACCATTGTTACACCGAAATTCGGCAACGTTGCCCTGACAATGGTAAACCGATACGAGCTGAGGCAGTCCGTATACCTGGCCTGGATGTCGGCATACCTGCGGCGTTTTGGAAATCCAGGCTACGCTGGAAACTCTCCTCCAGAGGTGTAACTGTGTCCTCCCCTGCTCGGAAATCGTCCTCGAGTTCGTTGCCTCGGCTCCTTCGATCTCTGCCGATTTCTTTCACTATCGAGTTTCATCGCGAGTTAGGGTCTTCCGGTACCTTGATTAGATGGGTCTACTACCCTGTAGGGCTGACACGTTTTTGGAGACGAACTATTAAGGAAAGTTAGGAAAATAAAGAGTACAGATTTATTTTTTTATTTTACTTAGTTTTCTATGTTGGTAGTTTATGCTTTCAGTATCGAGGAATTCTTCGTCAAACTGAGTTATATGTGGATGCTCGTTCAATAGATTTGGAGATTTACTTTTGTTCGGATAGTCGAAGGGCCAGTTTTGGTGATCTGTGAGGTCAGTGATTGGAGATGATGAATAACTAAGTGGGGATACGAATGTGAACTCCAAGACGAGGGGAATTCGATTTCTTGTTTCCTTAGAAATGCATTATCTATGCACTTGTCATGCGAAAATTAGGGAAGACTAGGGCAAGTTTTCCAGTTTCCAATTTTTGTTATTTTTGTTTGAAGTAATTACTTAATGACAAATATGCTGAAATATACTTTTGTCTTTCCTCTTGAATATATTATAGACTAAGAATATAAAATAAATAAATAAATAATTTCTCTGTATCAACTTGCCCCGATCTCCCCTATTATAATACATTCTTTCAAAAGTAATGGTACACACTAATTCATCTTTCTTACCAAACTTCCTTTGCAACTTAAATCTACTTCCCATCACGCGACCCCCCCCCCCCCCCCAATCATCCTCCCCTGAAGGAGACCCACGTGAAAAACCATGAAGCAACGGTATTCCACCATCGTCGATTTAAGAAGAAGGAAGCGAGGGATAAAGAGATTCTTCAGAGTGTCTACGATGCTGCAGGACAGGACGTTGCTCGTAATAAGATTTTGCCGGAAGTGGAGGCTTAGGAAGAGCCTGGCGGTCAGATCTGGCCTTTCCTCGGGGTAGTAGAGATCCGGTGGCAGCCGCGCACAAACGAATCTAATTAAACGCTAAATTGTTATTTTACGTTTAATAACGACCATAATGGCCTGACGCTCGGGCCCGTGCTCTGTTATTATCTAGATTGCATATTTTCTGGTAGATTAAGTTCCTCGGGGGCACCGCGCGGCCCCGCAAGAAGCGCGAGGCGAGGGCGAGCGGGGCCCGCGCTACCGAACGAAATCTCGCAAACTGTGCCTCCATGGTGGTACGATTGATCGATTATCCGTGATATTATATGCGCGGACGACCGGGCTACACCTCCGACATTACGGAACCAGCGTAACATGGCCGGCGGGTAATGACGTACAAGGATTTCTGTATTAAGGCCCGCTGGTGGTCAAGCACCCCCCTTTCGAAATTATCGTAATTAACCGAGACACTAAACCTAGTGGGTCGCGATTATGGTTCAAGGAAACGTTATGCATATCTCTGCTCCCTTGCGGGAGAATTCGAATTCAGGAGAGCAATTTGGGTAGTTCCATATGTAATTAGGGGAGAGTTGCGAATATCGTACTGGTCACCTAAATCGTACCTCATCAATTTCTTAGTAATTAATGAATGTAAACGACATCTGACAATAAAAATATCAAGTAAATGCGAAATAAGAAATAGAAACAAAACCTTTCGAGCTTACACCGTATTTTGTGCATGCTATAAACATTTAAAAAAATCAGGTATGATTGATGTAACTTTTTACTGTGTTTTTGTATTTTTCTAAAAGCGGGTTTAATGTAGAATATTTTACATTCATTTTAAGCACATATTACATTCATTATAAAGTTTAAATTGATATTTATAAATAAATCGATCATGTTTCCTAAATCGTACCACTACAATCGTACCAGTTTTTATTTTGACAATAATTTGACAAATCGTATGTTATATAGGTTATGTACGTATATTATATTCATAGATTATTGTGGCCTGTGCGTGATGCATATACATATGTACCTATATGTAACTATTTAATAATCATTACTTTATGTTGAATATTTTATTATTATTATTATTATTATTTATTTCACGGGACAAGCCCAATATGTTACACGTATAAAACAAAAATACGTTCTAAATAAATTCTCAATTTCTTATTGATACTATTTTTAGTGCAGATACGATTTAGGAGACCGAGGGGTACGATTTAGGAGACCAATTGCCTAAATCGTACCTTTACAGTGTGTGACAAAAAGATTAATAACAAATTAATTTGTTCTGATCAAAAGATTAAACATATAATAGTAGGTGCCTAAAGATCAAGCTACAATATTCAATAGTCATTTGCGTTCAAATTAATACTAAATATGAAATATAACGTAAAATGTCTTAAGTGGTACGATATAGCCAACCCTCCCCTAATTCTAGCTTGAATTTAGCCAAAAATCTTCTCTTAGAAATAAGTACCTAAACGTGGAAATCCTAGACATGGAAACCACGAGACCCCTCGTCATCGATCGCCTCCTTCTGAAAGACTCGTCCTTGAAGGCCCTCGACAAGTCTGACCGACCGATTCGTCATCTGTTAGTCCTCCCCGCTCGATTGCTAACACGACGAAGCAATGCGTTTCTTGCCAGCCCCTGGCTGCCCCGTAACACACGTACACACCCCTGCCCCGCTCCCTCCCTCTCGCTCTCTCTCTCCCTCTGTCTTCAGCCTTTTCTCCCCGGTTTCTTTCTGCGGCTCCTTCCTCAGCGGTCGAACGTCGCGCGCGGCGACAGCAATTACCCGGGGTCGGAAAAACCGTCGGCGAATTACACGAGGCCGGTATGCGAGCGTGCCACGGCCAGTAGGGACTTTATAAACGGCCCCGGTCGAGCTGCTGTCGTTGCCCATGGAAAAGTTCGAAAGTACAGCGGGTAATTGTACGCGTTGCCCTGAGAACGATGTAACGAGCCTGTGACCTGCTACTTTCGCGTTACCTCTTCCTACGAGCCAGCAGATCTTCCTGCTTCGGAAATGCCTCGTCGAGGGCACGAGACTGCTCGCAACGCTGACGAGCATGGACCCAGCAAGTTTGGCATGGTTCTGAATTGTGCGTGGAAGGGGGTGAGTTGGGGAGCCTTGAGCTTGAGGCTTTTGCTCCTAAGGGAACTTGATTCCGAATATGTAGATAGGTTCCTGGGGTTGGAGTCCGATTTCTTCGAGCACTCAGGTGAGAAGACTCTGACAAGGAAGGCTATGGGATAAGTGTAGAACAGTGAACGTTAAGAGACACGTGTATTTTTTTATCGGCGGATATTCAACTTTAAGGGGTGAAATCACCCTCTGAAGATTGAGAACTTCGAAACTCTCTCGGAAATTATTGGAGATAAAAATATTCTTCAAATTACAAAGTCGTCTGGTTTTTTATCTACAATACTTCAGCGGGAATGATTTTATAAAAAATGTAAAACTGTTGAAGATAGTTTCGAGGGTGTCAATCTTCAGAGGGTGATTTCACCCTTTAAAGTTGAATATCCGCCGATAAAAAAAACACGTGTCTCTTACCTTTCACTGTTCTACACATATGCGAAGTTTCATCACAATCGGGAGCGGACGGTCCCATAGCCTTCCTTGTAGAGTGGTCGACCTCCTGCCTACTACCTAAATTCTAAACAGTCAGCTCACGAATTCCCACCTAGCACCACTAGCACATACATAGATCCCCTGGATCCGTCGATTATCTTTCTGCTCAACTGAATCTCACCCACTGCCACGCACTTTCTCCACCCAAGCTGGAAAGCTCGCAGCAGAGTTTGCCCAAGGTAACCAGCGACCAATCTCTATGGAACAATTACCACAGAAGATGGCGATCGCGTGCGCATGTCCGTGATCGTTGCGCGTACAGTCGCGTTCGACGGAGCCTGTCGGCGGGGCGCGTGGGATAGAAATGAAATCCGACGGTTCGAGGAAGCCTCGCGGGCCTTAATGAAACGCTCATTTCGCGGGGCAACGATTCGGTGGACAGCTGACAGCGGTAATTATCTTATTGCAATTAGCGCGAGCCGCATAACTCGGAGGAAAGGCAGCCAGCCGCAGCGAAATGGATTCCTGGGCCAGGTTCAGGCGGCTCGTGTGCTTGGTGCCCCTGGAATCTGTACCCGGCAGCTTCCTTCTTATGGTCGGTCGGCCGTTGCCTCCGCGCGCCCTCCCCCCCCCTCCCTCACACCCCCTTGCCCTGATGGCACACAGCTTCTAAAAAGTTGCGCCAACTTGGCCAATTAAGGCGCGCTATCCGTGCATTTGTCGTGCACCCAGCGGGCAGGAGGGGGCGCACCTGCGTGCAGGACTTTGATTCTTGCACGGCTATTAATTATTATGCGCCACGCGTTCACCGGCTCGCGGCAGTTTTAATTATCGGCCCTTTCACGACCAAGTGCGCCTCCGCTCGCGCGAACAATCTCCTCCGGATTCCCCGGGACCTCGCGCGTCTTCCCGGCGCTCTCGGCTCTTTAATGCTCCCGCTCGAGGACCAGACTTTCTATGAGAAAAGGCGATCCAATGACAGGCTTTCACTTAAAAAGCCGGGAGTTTATTGAGCTGCTTGACGGATCGAAAGAATAGCGCCCGGGGATAGGTGATTGAGCGATGATTTCGACGATCTTCGGAGGGCAGGCGAAGGAGGACGTGGGATTTTTTTACTTCGTGGAACGTGTTGGTTACTGCTTCGACTTCAACATTTCCTTGTATCTTCAATTTTATTGCTTTCACGAATTTTTTTAGAAAATGTACATTTAGGTAAAGGAATTTAATAGTCAGATTTGAGTTTTGCTGCCATTTATAAGTATTAGGACACTTACTCTGTGTGGAATAATTATTGTGAAAAACGTTGCAAATTTATTGAAGAACTCTAGCAAACTTTACTTCATTTAGTATTTTAAATTAAAACAAGAAAATATCCCAGTTTATGCAGATACACAACTTTCTAACAAAGTTTTACTTAGTCAACGTAAAAAATAGTTACCTACATTCTTTTGGAATGATTAAAAAACATTGAGCTCTCGAGGATGTTATTTATCGCTAATAACCCTTGCTGATTCCAAAGATCAAAGAGCCTTATCTTCAATTGTTTTAAGTGCTTGGATTATTTATCCATGTTGTAATGTTCTGCTTTCGTTTCTTTCAGGATCCCCCTGCGAACACGACGGTATCTGCGTGAACACGCCCGGCTCGTTCGGCTGCAACTGCACGCAAGGATTCACAGGACCACGGTGCGAGACGAACGTGAACGAGTGCGAGTCCCATCCCTGTCAAAACGACGGCTCCTGCCTGGACGATCCTGGGACGTTCCGATGTGTCTGCATGCCTGGTGAGTGAACAACTTCGTTTCTTCTTCTTGCGCGTGCCCCTTACGCCCCGCTCGCCGCGCAGCTTCTTCCCTTTGAGAGGTGCCACCGAGACGCATTCTCCAAAGGCACTATTCGCTGCAAGTACCACAGAGAAACTGATAATTTGCGATCGCTCGCGTGATCGTAAGTATAGCATAGCTCGAGTGCATCTTGGTTACCACTTACAATGGCAGTCGGTGAAACTGCTCCATTTGCTCGCGCAGAAATAACACCTTCGTCGGGCGTTTTGTGATTGTTCCCGGCGTGCTCTATTATCTCTGTTGGAAAACTCGTCGACGAATCGAAAGCTGGTTCCATAATACCGAAAATCGTTTTGGTATATCGTTCCTTGTCTACTTCTGTATGTATTCGGTAGCGCGTATTTCTCAGTATTGAAATCTCTGGGAGCAGAAATCATTGAGTAAAAATCTAGGAAGGATCTAGGAAGGATCTAGGAATTCTTAGAACTATTTTAGGGTCCTAGTACAAGTCTTAATAGCACAGGATACGAAGCAGGAAGGTTAGTGATTATTTAGCGAAAGTAGTGATGGGTTCGAACGCACCGCGAGCATTTTTGTTTGTCAAGTTGTCGACTTCTTTTACACAAAGGCATGGACAATGGGAAAAAGGACGTCGGCGCGGTGTTAATCAAATTCCTGCGGATGCTCGCGAACGGTAATTAGTAAAGGGTTTCGAGTTTCGCGTCTTAACGGGGACGGCATCTCGCGCGATCAGAGGACGCCCCATCGCCAGGCATTTTCGTGGAAAACCCATTCGCGCGAACAAGCCACGCTCCGCCGTCGGCTGGGATCAAGATTCAGCGTGCCCGATAGCGGAGAGGTCTCGCTAACTCCTGGTGGTTGGTCGTCCAGTGTCGCCTGTAAATTCTTCCGAGATGACAGGGCCACGGTTTGCATTATCTGATGCTGCAGCCGCGGAAGGATGCCGTCCCGGTAACTCGTTTACTCTTTTAGCACGGCTGGTACGCGCCTCGGCCACGCGTAAGTCAACCTTAATTGTTTGAAGCCACGTAAGCGGCCTGTCTTCCTGCCTAGCGAGCCCTTTAAGGGCCTGGCATAGAGCCCCCGTCGAGATCCTGCCGCTCGATAATCGATATAATCGACGGAGAATCACCCGTACCCCCGATATCCACGGGAATCGCGTAAACGCCTTCGAACGGGAGATCCTCCAGGGGGGGAGAGAGTGTATCTCGTTTGATTGATGGCGAAGGGGGTCGAACAGCTTGGAGATTGAAGGGAGGACACCACTGTGACGGCTGCAACAGTAAGTCATTTTTATGAATTTTTTTCAGCAAAAAGTTTTCATATAAAATTGTTATTATCTACCTTTAGTACAATGTCTTAAGGGACTATAAAAAATGAGTAAAAAGCATGCCTAAATTTTAATATCTTAATTAATCTTCTAGACCCCCCACGCGCACTAATAGAATGTGTAACTATGGAACAGCAGGTCCGAAATCAAATTTCATTTTTTTTTTTAATAAAATATATGAATGTAGTTTCCGCTGTACGTACCGATTTCATAAACACATTATTTTTGTAAAAATGGTGCGCTTTAGAAGAAAAAATTTCGAGCATCCGCGAATAAGATGGACAGTTTTTGAAGCGTATTTCAAAAAATTTCTTTTCGATCAAAGAATCCGTACGTGCAACGGAAACTACACTCATATAGTTTATAAAAAAAGAATGAAATTTGATTTCGAACCTGCTGTTACTCAGACTTTGTACTAAAGGAATGTAATAACAAATTTTATATGGAAACTGTAAATTATTCTTGAAAAAAATCATAAAAATGGCTTATTCTTCCGGCTGTCACAATAGTGTTCCCCTTAAGC
Source organism: Andrena minutula (assembly GCA_929113495.1). Classification (NCBI taxonomy): domain Eukaryota; kingdom Metazoa; phylum Arthropoda; class Insecta; order Hymenoptera; family Andrenidae; genus Andrena; species Andrena minutula. The sequence goes on along the minus strand of OV815996.1, from coordinate 38,211,478 downwards.
GGTGGGTCCAGTTCTGATGAATTTTCAGTAACTTCTCATTGCCAAAAGTAGAAGGTTCTACTTCCTCCACGAAATAATTGCAGAATTAGCAAAACTAGGGTAAAGCACCCAGTTACTGACACCTGACCAATTACTGTCACCTTAAGCTATTTTAGTTAAAATAACGAATAAATAAACGTTATAAAGTCATACACAAAAAGAATTATGTAATTCAACCTAATCTATACTATAATCTATATTATAAATTATATACTATAGTTTATTTATTCGTTATTTTAAGTAAAATATCTTAAAGTAACAGTAATTGGTTAGGTGTCAGTAATTGGGTCCTTTACCCTACGAAGTAACCGGAATAAATTAAAATTCGCGGTCAATATCCGCCACTTCTCATCCCTTTGCTGATCACAGGGCCGCGTTCTCCTTTGTCGGAAAATAGAGCGTTAAGAGTGACGCGAAAGCGAGGGCTCGAAAACGGTGCCCATCGATTACAGCCACTCGAACGCTATTTTGCCGTCTCTTTATTCGCCCGGTCCCCCGTCTTCTCTCGGCGGTTCTCGATTTATGGCGCCGATTTACAATTCACGCGACCTTTGCAGCGACGCTGCATCGCGGTCCCCGCGGTCGCGTTCGGCGTCGTTGTTACGCCTCGGTGCTCACGCTATTTAACGAATCCCCGCGGACGATAAATCGGCAGAGGCTAGCGACGAAAGATATCGCCCAATTAAGGAAACACGCCTCATATCCGCGGACACAGAGGTTCCCGCGAGGAATTCTTGCGGGAAGCTTTCTGGGAGCCGATTAATATTTCCCTCGCAACGCCGCGGCCATTATTCCACGCACGCGACGCCGTTCGTGGAATTTTTTCTCCACGTTTTAGTGGAGATTTCTCGCCATGGAGTTCGTTGATATTGGAGTTTGGCTTTGACACTGGAGATTGTGGTGTAGTTGTGGTCTGTGCTGTTTTGTTGTTAATGTTTCTTTTGTTTTTTAATTTGAGAATGCAAGAGGAATCAGATTTTGAATTAAGTTTGAAATAAAATATGGCGCGCAAGTCATCGTCCGATTTTTTCAGTGATACAATTTTTTTGTGATACAATTTATTAGGACTTACAAATTTTATGACATCAAGTTCCAAAGATAATATCGAACAAATGACCTCCATTAGAATTGATGTAAATTTCGGCTCTTTTTATTGCATTTTCCATGGTATTGTGAAGAATTTCCTGTTGAATATTATTCTTTAATTGTTGTAAAGTCAGAGGATTATTCACGTAAACCTTCAAATAGCCTCCAAAAGTAAGTCTTTAAACAGTCCTCTAAATTTACGTTGCGTTCGGACCACTGACGAATTATTACGTAAAACCATAGACGCAATTTTTCCGCGTTCTTGAAGAGTATACTTATTATTTATACTTATTAGAATAAATTTCGCAAGTCTCTTCTATTGAAATTTCCAAACCTCACTGACATATAAATTAAAAGAATTAGGAGCTACGAGATTAACATCGAATGATAATTTTTGCGCCACCTGTTACTTCAGTGTTCCATGTGTGCACTATGGCACTTGCGGGTGCTTGATTTCAATTCAATTTGCAACTTACGTAAAACGAAAAATGACACAGTTCTATCCACCAAAGTAACATTCCAAATTGCACAAACTCCTTCCAAAAATTCACTTAAAATTCTTTCCTTCCTTGCAACACCGGTTTCCACTAAAAATCAACCCCAGATATTTTTTCATCCCAACATCAATTCGTCATCTGCTTAACGTGCCCTCAGGCCCAAAATATAATTAACGCTGGCAAATCCATCGAGCTCAAAGAATCCGCGTAGCTGGCGCCGAAAAAAATAAATCGATCAGCGAGGTCAGGACGGCAGGCAGAAATTACTTTTCGAAAATTTCATTTGCGTATTGTAATTCGCGGCGTTGCTTTGGCCGGCCGCGGCCGATTAATTCGCGTCCGGCAGTTCTTGAATTTAATCTCCTCTCGTATTGCCGAATCCCCTCTCTCCCGCGGTGGATCGCGGACCAGACGAATTTCGCGGGGAAGATGGACAAGGTCCAACCGGTTCCAGGCGGGTACGCGCGGCGAGAGGGTCGAGCAGGATTAAATTATTGTCACCGTCGACGTTCGGTGTCTCGTTTTATTTCGCTCCCCGCTGGTTTGTCGCTTCCTGACGGTCGCGTCGCGAGCCAATCAAAATTTTGCAAATGACCAGGCGATCTGCGCGCGTGCCCATAGTAAAAAACTTTAGTCTGCCATTTCCAGACTTTTTTTAACAATCAGCCGATCGTGGGTAATTGTAATTGATTGTCTCTCGACGGAAGTGATTGTGGAGAATCGAGCTTTCGAATGTGACAGGATACTTACCGCGACTTGTCGTCTGTTTCGAGCAATCAAGACGTCAGACTTCTGGATAGGTAATTCTCGAGGACACTGTTGGACATAATTCACGTGGTTGGTATAGGAGAATCAGCGGGGTAATCAGTGACACTAGATTTTGCAATCGCCCCTTCAAGTTTGGAATTTAAAGTTCAATAGTTAACCTAGCGCGAGTCAGGACGAATTTTAAAACTGTAGATATCTAGTTCCTAGTTTATAAATGAGTGATGTTTCAAAAGGGCATATTTTCATTTTTTACCTTGAAGAAAATTTTGATGGCATCGCCTTAATAATGTTAAATTCCCCCATGGCACAAAACATTAGAAACTAGGATCAATTCCTTTTTGCAAAATTGAAGTGAAATTACATGTTTCATACAAAAGGTTTTATTTCAAAAACCTAATAAAGAAATGATTTTTTAATAAACGTACTAGGTATCTACTAGTTTTATGCGGTTATTAAAAAAATTCTATGGAAAAACACTTTTGAAACATGACTCTTTAAATAGTCTTGATTTAATAGAAATTTTAACATAATTTAAATATCTCACACTCATTTTATACTCACAAGGAGATGCTCCCAGTGTCCGCCTCCGATTGGTTTGAATTTTGCATATGTTATAGAGGACTGAAAAATAAGATATACTTGTTTTTTTATAGCGGCCCGTTTTTTGTATTTAGGGGGTGAAACCAACCCCCATAGTTATAAGATTTTCAAGTGTTCGTCCACGATTGCTTTGTTTTTTGGATGTGTTTTAGAGGGCCGAAAAATAAAAAATGCATGTCTTTCTATTTTGGTCCATTTGCATGTTCAAGGGGTGAAACCATCCCTCATACAACAAGTTATGACGCAAATTAAATTTATATCAAGTTTTACTCAACACAATTTTGTACTCCGTATAAACTTTAGGGGTGGTTTTACCCCCTAAACATGCAAACGGGCCAAAATAAAAAGATACGTATTTCTTATTTTTCGGACCTCTAAAACATATCCAATATTCAAAACAATCGGAGATAAACACCTGAAAATCTTATAACTATAGGGATTGCTTTCACCCCATAAATATGAAAACGGACCGCTATAAAAAAAATACGTAAGTATATCTTATTTTTCGGTCCTCTATACCATATCCAAAATTTAAAGCAATCGGAGGCGGACACTTGGGAACCTCTCCTTGTCAGTGACACTATTTTTCACCTGACTCACATCGGGTTAAAAAAGTTTCATACCCCTGTTTTCAAACTAAACATTCGGGGGGCTCTCACAATGGAACAATACATCGGCAAAAAAGTATCCACGTGAGAACGCGCCAAATCCGTCGCATATTTTTACACTCGTCTATACCAAAAAGCAGCACTAATTCAACTGCCCACCGTTTCGCGCGGAGCCAGAAACTAAGACTCCCCCAAACCAACGGGAATATCGTGGCGCGGAGCGGATCTGTCGCGGTTCAGCAGTTTTTTATACGTGGCGGCTTATGGGCAGCCTTATCTGATCCGCGTCGGATCCGCTGCGCGCCGCGACATTCGCGTTGGTTTGGGGGAGCCTCAATATATTCCGCGCGAATCGTCCCGTTCGCCGCCACGGAATCGAGCGAGTCGCTCCCATAATAAAGTATAGAGATCGCGAAACAATGAGAGCGAACGATATTCATGCATGCGAAGCGTCAATAGAGGCCGCATGTGCGTATTGGGACGGTCGAATCGAATGGACCTTGGCTAGAGAAGCGAACAATCGAGAGAAAGGGGGCCATCGGGAAGGTAGAGCGGACCATGGGTACCGAAAAGTGAGCGAGCAAAAAATGGGAGACAGGCCGAAAGGGCCTTCGAAGGGGTACCAAAGAGAGGCACGAAGAAGAAGAAGAAGAAGAAGAAGGCGAAGAAGCGGAAGGCTGCGGAGGAGAGGGGGCCAGGAGTAAAATATGATAGCGGGATTCGCGAAATATGAGAGCGAAACGAGGGGATCCGTTGCCCTGGGGGCCCCCGTTCAGGCACAAAGGGCTTATCTTGTCCCTGGACCGGCCCACCGCCATTTTGGTACTCCACCTCCGCCTTCTCCCCTTGCCCCACCAACCTTCTCCCGTTCCTTCGGCGACTCTCCGGAGCGCTCGTCTCTTTTTCGTCGCCCCCCTTGTTTCGGGGCTCCGCCGGCCCGTTCGCTGCGCTTTCCTTTCTTGTCGGGACCTGCTGTCCCGTAAAAGGATCCGCTAAATAGCGCTAAGAGGTTCGAGGAAAGAGGATACTCGGGGCATTCAGGGTTTTGCAGACGGGGTGCACGCGGCTCCGCGCGATCGCTCCACGCGTCCACCCCGACGGCCACGTATACAGGCCTTTGTAATTGCTGGCCCCTCAAACTGGGGGGTAATGAGATCGCCCTTTTTGCGACAACGGATCGCTCTTAGACGATACTGGCCGCGAGAGCCTCTTTTCAAACGACCAGCGTTCGAACATTCATTTCCGAAAACTGATTATGTATTGCTTAGCGTGTCTATCTAAAATTCAAGGTTTATCTATTACGGGGTTGGACCACCTTTATTTAGTTTTAAGGGGGTAGACACGGGTAATGCAGCGCGCTGTATACCGACACAATCTAGCCCAAAACATGGGTTTAGTAGGATACGTTGTTTGTCATTATATGAGCGAATTTTGGGCTGGGCGAGGTCTTATTCGAAAGAGGAAGGTTCAGTACAACACGCTCTGGCCATGGTTCGACGAGATTTTGTTGATATGTAATAATATGAGTGACCAAAGTAGAAAAAAAAAATGGACAAAATACACTCGCAGATTCCAAGTATTTTTAGGTCACTATAAGAGTTTTGTGACTCAAACGATGAGTAGAGCGTGTTGCATTGAACCTTCCTCTTTCGAATGAGACCTCGCCCAGCCCAAAATTCGCTCATATAATGACAAACAACGTATCCTACTAAACCCATGTTTCAGGTTAGATTGTCGGTATTACAGCGCGGTACATCGCTCGTGTCACGTGGCGTATTTACCTCCTTAAGTATTTTTAGGTCACTAAAAGAGTTTGGTGACTCAAACAGTGAGTAGAGCGCTCCGCATTGAACCTTCCTCTTTCGAATGAGGCCTCGCCCAGCCCAAAATCTGCTCATATAAGGACGAAACACGAAAAATCCCAAATCCATGTTTTAGGTTAGATTGTCGGTATTACAGGGCGGTGCATCGCTCGTGTCACGTGACGTGTCTACCCCCTTAAGTGTACACTAAGTGCCTCAAAGGTGTCTGTTTTTATTGAAAAATTTTAATCGAAAACAGTGTTTTTGTCGATTAGAAATAAATCTTCAAAGATGCGTTATTTTTTTTACCTGACCAAGGTGGCTATTGCTAACGATTTCTTGGACATTTTCTGCCCCCCGTTTATTCAAATCTCCCCTTCGTTGGGGACTCAATTTTTGTTTACCTTTGTTAATAATATTTACTCCCATATTATTTGATTTTTTTTAATCATTCCTGGGAGGATCTCGCAGACAGCTCACTTAGATTCGACGCTGCAGGTCGCGTGACCCGTGCAGCGCGTTTAAAAAAAGGGAACCATAGTTCTTTGCGGAAGCGGCAGCGCCATATGTTACGTTGCAACGAAACGAGGAGTGGTAGCGGTTCTCTGTCATTGACGGACGATACCAATTACAACGCTATTGCGTTTTCTACCGACCGATCTGATAACGCGACTCTTCCTGGCTCCTGTGAATGCTCGGTGCGCGCGTCGTTCCGTGTTGCAGCCTTGAAAAATGAAGATTAATAAATTGGTAGCGCGAGCGGCCGGGCAGCCGCAGATCCCATCGAATACTTATTAAACTTACATCGCGAAATCTCTGTCGTATTTAAAATGAATTTGGTCACTTTCCTTTCCGATGCGATCTGCAAAGCCGCGCGCATTTTGTGTTTAATTGCGAGAATGCTGGAGGACGACAGTGTCGCTGCAACTCGATGCAACCGAGGCAGTAATTTCTGGAGGAATTAAAGCTTGATTTTCGATGGCACCGGTCTGAAACAGCAATTTAAATTCTGTCGAAAGCATAAGGAGCGGAGAATTTATTGAATGAAAAATAATGAGTTTGAAGTTCACGCGAAATTAAAGATTGAAGATTTATTGGAGAATTAAACTAAAGATAAGAAGATAGGGTCTTGATATTGTATTACAGAAATTCTTCTGTATTAATATTTAGTTTCATAACCAGTACCTATCCCCGTTTATTAAATTAAATTGCACAGCCAATGGTAACGTACCTAACGTTTCACCGAAATTGTAGCTTGGGAGAGTAATTTATTCAGCAGTTGGATGAAAACGATACCCCGGTGTAAAATTCGCGCGTTCGGAAATATATCCCATCGCGGAGTATGTTATTTCGCCGAGGTGTACAGCGGCTACCTGACCACGATGATGATATAAAGGTGGCATCATGCGAAAGGTGCTATAGATCGCCCCGATGAGCAGCCCGACAAAAGGCGAAACAATGTTATCTGCGACGCGATCTTCCCAGGTACAAGTCCAGGTGTTCACACGGAACGGGAATTCGCGAGTCACCGCGGCAGGGTAGCCTTCCTGAACTGTCGCTAAAAACAGTGCCTGATATATCAAATTTCGTGGCACGCCTTTGAATGTTAACGAAATTTCGCTGCTTCGGTGCACCTTGCGCCACGACGCGTATGCAAATCCAAGGGGTATCAAGTTTCCGTTCGAAATAATTCACGGTGTCTCAACGCCTTTGGGTCTTTGGAGTGCGAAAATTATACCACAATATTTTGAAGAGAATTCCTGAAATTTAGTGATTTACTGATTACCAAGTTCGCGAACAAAAATTTCACAAGAAGTTTACCATCTTTGGAAAAGTTTTCCAGACTTCTTATCGCGAAACCTCGAAGCTGCAAACTTTGAAACTACACAATGCAAGTAGGGGAGACCGGGGCAAAGTGAACCTCGGGGTAAAATCAGCTTTCTTAATTTATTCTTTATCAATAGAATATATTTACAAATTTTGGTGACGTAATAAATGTGTGTAATACCACAATGATAATTATGCACATTTATTACGTCACCAAAATTTGTAAATATATTCTATTGTTAAAGAATAAATTAAGAAAGCTCATTTTACCCCGAGGTTCACTTTGCCCCGGTCTCCCCTACGTTAAAGAATCAGCTCGAAATACACCTCATCCTCTTATCGACTTTGATTATTCGACCGGCAAGCACGCAGCTCGCGGAACCGCCGGGTTGGGAGCAGAGAAGATATCTCAATATCCTCGGCTTGGATGCAGCAATAATAACGCATACCGTGGCCCTTGGAACGCTGGCGCGCGATACACAAGCAGCACCAGCGGAACGCGTGCACTCGGAAGAAGAGGCACGGTCTTCAGGGCCCATCGGAACACGCGCGGTATGATACATTGCTGAAGATGTAGATTGCTCCTAGCATAATCCAACAGCCTTGCATTGTCCGCGAGGGACAATGGCTGGCGCGTTCTGTTATCTGGCAGCCCTTATTCGACCGCCCCCTCTCCTCCGCGTTTCTTTTCTTCGGGGCCCTGGCCGCGGCCACTGGCCCCCGCGAGCCTCCTAGACGTGGTGCGTAGTAAATCTTCGTGGAAGAATCAGCGTAGTTACCGCACAATTGCGCCGATTACGGGCGGAACGCGCGCCCGCCTCCCTTTGTTATCTCAATTCGAAGTTTTTCTCGAGGAACCGGGGCTACTTATTCCCTTGATAACGCTCCCCTTTGTCACTCCTCATTGACTTATCGAGGTTTTCGGCTCGGATTGCAGCATTGTTGTTCAGCCCACTGTGGGGAGCTGGTTTGTTCAGGGGAATTTATATAGCTTTGCAGTTTCGGAGTGTTTTTAAATGTGTGTGGGTTGATTTGTGTCTCTGGCTGATGAGGGATTCAGATGCTCGAGGCAGCGCGGTTCTTGTTTTGCTGGGGGTGGTAGATTAATGAAGAAACTCCTCTGAGCTCTCGGATAATTTGTTCCAAAGGTCCACTGTTTCTCAACTGATAAAAAATCAAATAGATTTAATGTTGGAGTTCAAGTTTCTGGTTGATATGTATTATTTTTTCACGATGAAAAGTTGAAACTGTGTACTGACTTTAACGCAATGATACAAAATAATCTGTTTTAAATTTAGAACGATAAGATGTAAGTGAAATGGAGAATAGATTTGAAGATTTAAAATTACAAAATCAAGAAAAAAGAAAAGAATTTCTCTGATTTCTCACATTTCAATTTCCCTTCGCGCACTCCAACTTTTTCGAACTTGGCGACAGTAACTAGGGTAAAGGACCCAATTACTGCCACCTTAAGGTATTTTACTTAAAATAACTAAATAAATAAATAAACGTTTAAGTAAAATAGCTTAAGGTGACAGTAATTGGGTTGAGTGTCAGTAATTGGGTCCTTTACCCTATCCTCCTCGAATCTGAACAGAAAAAACTATACACCTATTTTCTATTAAAATCGTACTATACCACGTAACCAGCTACGTCCATGAACGATCGCCAAGAGCATTGATTCATTTGGAATCACGAGTCCCCCCCATAAGTCAACGAGTCCCGGAGCTTCGAGTCGCCTAATCGTAATTTCAGAGAGCATCGATGCTCTATTCAAACTGTGATGCATTGGGGATCCGTGCAGAGCGGGATCGGATATCGACGTGGGCCCTGCAATCCTACGAATAATTTATCAGAACAATACCGATATTATTCTCATCAGTCAAGAAAGCTGAGGTCCCTCGATTGACATATCCTTTCCTGTCCGAGACGCTGTGCACGACCGTGTGTCCCGTTCCCGATCCCTTCTTTCCCCCTATAAATTATGCTTTTGTTTCTTCATCGAGCGCGGAGGGGAGGCGATCGGCCCGTACAAAGACGGTGCCCTGTCGAAGAGGCGGAGGGTGAGGCGACTGTCAAGAATGACGGCACCCTCCGGCGAGAGGAGACGCGCGCATTTATTGTTCGCGATTCGAACGGGGCCCCTTCGCCGATTCCGCGACTCGATCTTCTTTTTCCTTTCGCGCTCCACCCACCTCTCCGTACCCGCATTCCGTTACTCGATTGTGTCTCGAGTGTAGGTATCCTCGAAATCGCGGTGCAGCGGATGGAACAAGTACTGTAATGTGGGGGAACGTTGGCTTTACGGGGTATAATTGACAGGCGCCGAAATGTGTTTCTGTGGATGGGAAATGTACAAAGGACCGGACTGGCTGCAGTGCGTAACGTGTCGTTGTTGGGTTTATGCAATCGTGGAATCGAAGAAATATGTTGTGAATGTCCCGACTGTCAGGATAACGATTATATGAAACTAAAAAAAAAACAATTAGGTATACTGTAACTCCAGCATAATGCAATTTTGTCTGTTAATGCTTTTTATATTAGCAGGTAATTGACATAAGTATATTGAAAAGGGACAACAATTTTGGGCATTTTTAAACTTGTAATAAAATGACAAAAGATGTACATAGAGTAAAGGACCCAATTACTGTCACCTTAAGTTATTTAATTTGGACGTTTGTTTATTCGTTATTTTAGGTAAAATAGCTTAAGGTGACAGTAATTGGGTTGGCTGCCAGTAATTGGGGCATTTATCCTATGTATTGTTATAATAGGATATTTAAAACAAATATAAAAATTCTGATTACACGGCACAATTTTATGAAAACATTTCCTTACATGTCATTGTTCTCTCATATTATGTGTGAAATGGGGCATTTTTGGGAAATGTGCAAAGTGGTGTGCAAAGGGATCTATAGCCTTGTGCTAGTATTTGTGTGGATAGGATCAATGTAACGAGAGTGTACAACGAATGGAATGATTAAATAAGAATAAAGAATAAAGAATTGAATAGTACAATCAAGTGACACCTGTGGCGTATGCTTTTCGACTAACCGCTACCGTGCGTCACTGCGCAAACCTCCTCTCTTCTCTTCCCGTTTACCGCAACTCTTTCGGCAGAGGCATCGAGCCTTTGTCCCTCTTTCTCTTGCACACACGCTCGTCTCTCTTAACCTACAGCATTCCCACATTTGTTAGTGTTTAAAAATTATGTAGCTTGGATTCCGAATTTCTACTGCAACTGTAATAATAATAGTAATAATAATAATGCGTCTTTATTACACCAACAAATTAAGTAATACAGATTTAGTTTATTTTTTTTCCGCTCCACTTTTTCTTTTTGTGGCGCAAAGGGCGGAATTCAGCAAAATGCTGTTTTAAAATCCTACCCCAATTTTAAAATCCTATCCCTGTACTACCTTTAATATTTCACTGTGTGTCTTTCAGCCTCTGATTATAATTTTAGAGTGATGAGTGACACATCGAGTTACGATACTAGGGAAATCTGCAAAGAAAATAATATTTCGTTCGCATATCGATTGCAGAGTTTAAATAATTTGGGAGGAGCAAGGCTAGTACTGGATACACGTAATTGTGAGGGACTTTGAAGTAGTGGTGGGCGCGATGCCACAGAGAAATAATTTAGGAAGTTGTTCTTCAGACTGATATGATATTTTTCAGTGTCATTGACCACGCATGAGTTAAGATAATGCAACACTTTTGTTTCAAAAGGAAAGGTACAAAACAGGTATTTCAGAGTACCTATATTGCAGACGTGAAAATTTCGAAAAATCGCACGGTGCCGAGAGAAAAGGTGGGAGGACACTTACATAAATACCAGGTGGTACCAGTGAGATTCTATCTGCGTTTGCTCAACACGCCCGCCAAGTCTTCTAGCGGACTTTATCCGACCTGATCTACTCTGGCGAGCTTCTCTGTCGTTATCCACCCCTATCTCTGGTCGTTCTGGAAAGGCGGCATCTAAATTGGTTCAGATCACCGTCCGCTGATTACGCTCCTCCAAACCAATGGGAAAATGAGCGACCCCGAAAAAGTCCACCGTGTACACACGGCTTTTCCCTCTGCCTCGAATTCTCGTCATGAACCCTGTCATTTCCTCGAGATCTCTCAATCGTGAAAGAATTCCAGGACTTCTTTTTCTCCAATCCCTCGAAATGGATTTGGAGAGCATCATCAATCAAATATGGTGTATAGTCAACTTAAGACTAATCAGGCCAATTTAAACCTAGTAACTAAAATTTCTATCCTTTGAAAATCTACCTACAATATTCTCAACACTTTTCACGATTTCGATCTACTACTTCAAAACTACTTAATCGTATGTTTGCCCGAAGAAATACAGTAATCAAGTGCCAAGAAAGGGATGCTTCCCATTTCACACCCAATAACCCTAGTAGAAATTTGTCTCGTTTTTCCCTATTTCTGGTGAGGTAATAGCCAAGCTTGGATAGAAAAAAACTAGAAAGGAAAAACTAATCAAATTCCGCCTAAAACCCAGTCTGTAAAACTGGAATAGTTGTAACTCGATTCTGGCTAACTAGTTCACATCCAGTTTTTCCCTTTTAATTTATTTATTTTTTTTTTTAATTTAATTCAGATATTGGGTGACGGAGAATTCGACAATAAACGTTCGCTAGTTTTAAGCTAGTTTTCCCTACCAGTTTTTCCACACTATCGCCTGGGAGGGAAAAGCATTACATGACTAGTAGGGAACTAGTAGGGATTCCTAGTAGGGCGCTAGTTGTACCAAGGGAAAAACTAACTAGTGCCCCACTTTTTCCCCAGTTGTATTTCTACTAGGGAACTTCAATCTACTTACTAAAAAACTGTCTAACTCGGACCAAGTAAAAGTCCCAGCCACGTGACATCCGCGAGCCCAGCGTGCATAGCCAGTGAAACTCCAGCTAACCTTTTGCTCAGAGATGTCCAGGTTAAAGATCCATCTGTCTGCAGCCGAGGCGTGTCTATCCGTCATGGACGCAGGAGTAACAGTCTCGGCTGGCTCGCGTTCAGGGGTCTAATTAATTTCGTAATTTGCCTTTCCCCGGCTCTCGACGCTGCGTCCGCCAAGCCCCGGCGAGTGGTCGTGATTCCCCCATTCGTTCACCTCCACTCGGAGGCTTCGTTCATCAGCGGTGGAAACGGATCTATTAGACCGTTGAACGCTGCCGATCCCCGGCCGGGATCGTCGGGAAAACAGAGTGGAGAGCAGCCAGACAAAGGGTTCCGCGAACCAGGGGGACGAAAAAATTAGCGAGGAGGAAAGACCACCTTTGGCGCTCATTGCTAACAAGCTGCGTTGTCGCTCAGCAAGGCGCCTGCCTTTCCCTAACGCAACTTCTTTTTCGCGGCATCAGTCACTCCTGAAATCCTCCTGGCCCTCGGCCGCGTTACTGCAACGACTGGTCCGCGGACTCGTTTTTACCCCGCGCTAGCCAGCGCGCCTCCATGTAGGTGTACCTTGCGCTGCTGGTGATATATGGCCGCCAAGAGACAGACTCACCACGCTTTCTGGCCATCCTGCCTCCTCCACGGCGCGTTCTTGCGCCCGCTGTCCTTTATCTGGCCCCAACGAACCCGCGAATCATAATGGAGGCAAATTCGAAGCGGACGGTTCTTGCTGCGCACGACGAACAGCGGTTCTGGAGGAGAACGTGTTATTTATCGGGGCGCGGCGCTCCTGGGGGTGCACTGCTGGCTGTGGACGGTGAGACTGCAAGGTTAACTTCAGAGGAATTATCATAGTTGGGATATGGTCAGTTTTAGAAAAAGAGGAACGGATTGTAATTTAACGTAGTCTTCGAGGGAAGATTAGAAGTGGTGATTCTTTAGATCCATTACGGGTTTTTGTAGCTTCTGTAAGACCAACAGTCACTGCATAGTGCATTGCTAATATTAAATAGGATATAATCAAATGTTAGCGGCGCGAGGGCTCGGTCAATTAAACTATTAAAGTGCAATGTTGCAGTATTATTTAAATATTAAAATTTAATTTCCAACGTTTCGGTCTATGTTAAGACCATTATCAAGGAATATAAATCAATTTTCAAACTGCGTTCACTTTCTAACTTCCGCAACGTGTTTCCACGTGCGAAACACAGGTCGGTTGGTGAGAGACTAAAGTAAATATCACTACATCAGGCAAGAACACCAGAGGGTCAAACCAAAGTGGTCGAAACAACGACAATCGCAGAAACCGTTAAATGCTATGAAAAATTAAAATGTAAAACTTGAAACTTCTCAATAGACTGCCGAAACATTAATTCTTGTCAAATGGTAAAAGAACTTTTTTCACAGGTGACTAACACTAAAACAAATTATTACATATATAATATGTAATATTAGTCAAAGTCCCAGGTCAGAGGAAACCAAAAACGAAAAGAACTCTAATACAGAGACAGCATCATTATACTTTATTTCTTTAATAAAGTTGCGTAATAGTCTTGTATTTTAGGTGTTTCATACCTAAGATTCACGCTTGGTTGTTTAATCATATGCAATGTCTCAAGTATAATTCTCTGGTTCAAATTGGCCGCTAACATTTGATTATATAAATTATTCGGTCGAAAATTTTTAATCATTTTAATTAAATAGGATATTTGATATTGGAGTTCGCTAATTGAAGCTATTAATTTTGGTGATCTTGTGTGAAAGAAAGAAATTCAACACGCGCAGGAACAATTTACAGTGTCTGAAACTATAAAGTAACCCTTCTTTGAATTTCTTACCCACATTGATAACGTTTCACCCTGACAGGATATTTGTCTCATAAAATCATCAGGTCCACAAAAGCCAGTTTAGTTTTTACGAGACACGGTGCTCCGTCCGCCTCTGACACCTCCTCGCCGTGGAAATAGCCAATTTGAAGGTGCAACGGGATCGGCAATGCACATGTGCAAGAGGACCGCGAGGTCGCATACAAATGCACCGTTTAAATGTGTCCCATGCCGGTACCATTCCCCGCGAAGGTGGTTAGTTTCCTTCAGCTCGCTTTCAACCTGGGTCACATCGCTGACCCCTTCTCACCTCGACGAGAATCGCGGCCGTAAACCGGAGCCCGCCGCAAATCCAGAACGAATCGAAAGTGCTTTCGACGTTTCCCTCCACCTCGTTTTCGTTCCCTTTCGTTCGTCCGTTTGCATTTGGAACGCAGCTACGCTATGGAAAGCCGCGCAAGCTTCATCGTGTGTTCACGGAGAATAATTTCTAGAAAACCTGAAGGGCAAAACTCTGCGGCCAGATTTGAATTCAACGCATCAAAATCTGTAGGAAACGATGTTTTACAAGTCAAGTTAATATTTCAACCATAGGGTAGATGTTCCAATTACTGCCACCTTAAGATTATAACTGAACTTTATTTAATCATTTCACGTGTTGTTTAACCTAAAAATCGTCTCAGTTTGAAACATAATATTATTTAACATCTCTTTCATTAACAAAAAATAGTTTTATGAATTAAATATGAAGAATTTATTAATAATTAATTAAAATTCACGAGCGATCCTACTGTACCTATAACTGTCACCTAAAAAATTGGCTTGTCCGTATGACTGTCACCCAATAACTGTCTGTCCTAATAACTGTGACCACATAACTGACGGTGCCTATTATTGACAATGAGACCCGATTACAGTCAGTCCTTTTTACTAAGACTCGATTAGGTACTGCCAGTCCTTTTTACCGATTAATAGCCAGAATTATCGAACGCATAGTTTTGGAATTATTAATTTGTTTGTCGTATACTGTAATTGTTCATAAAATATATGTGAAAGTTTTATAAAATGACATTACATGCATCACACGCTACACGTGATTTTCGGGTTAGGAATTGGAACTTTGATATATGACAGTTATACGTACTCCACGTTCTTTTGTCCCGAATACTGCCAGCAGTAATAGGGACAAGCCCAAAAATTTTGTCCCTAATGATGTCACCGTTAATTATTATAATTTAACAATAAATATTATGTATTTTATTCGGTACATCATTAAAGTAATTCTTCTAGACCGGAATAATTCATTTTATACGAAAGATAGAGGTTGAATAGTAAAATTGTGGCTCTTTCTTTAGTATGATTTCGCCATCACTTCCTACTAACGTCTTCGCGTTTTTGACGCTCAAATGGCACTTTCATTTTTCAATATTATTTTTTAAACACTAGATACATATAAATACATATATTTGTTTTATTTTTATGTAAATTAGAACCTCCGTTTAATAATACCTTTTTTTGTACATTTTTTTTATACGTTACGTTTTTATTACATAAAATAAATAAAGTGGCAGTAATTGGGACACTGGCAGTAATTGGGACATCTACCCTACATTAAAACAGAAAAACCGCAATTTTCTTCGAAAATGTCAAATTTCATAGAGATTATCAAGCTCAAAACTTGTTTATCACACTTTTTCAATATTTTTCCCTTATTCTACATCATCTTAGCTGTAACCTCTAAAAAGATTCATCCCTCTATTTTGTTTTTATCAAAAGTTCTACAATTTTAACAAAAAAAAAAAGTGCAATTTGTTCTATCATGCGGCGTTGGGGGTTTTTATTATTTAATTCTATTTTTCGCCTGCATAATACATTTGGAAATTCTATTGGAAGAAGTGACTGGACAATGATATAACCAAAAAATTATCCCCACATTCTGCTGCCACAAGTATAACAAGCAAAAACTGTAATCCTCGAAACACAGAGTGTACAAAGTGACAGTTTCGATTCGCCCGATATACAGACGGCAGTCGAAAGGATTAAGCAGAGCAGTCTGGTCTCCTCTGTTCTCCATCGGATCGAGAACAGCCGAGAATTATGTAACGAGACGGCGCGGCGGTCCCCCAGCGAGGAAAAGGTTAACGCATTTGCTAGGAGGAGACGCCCTTAAGCCGGATTCGCGCGATAGCAAAGGCGAAGGATACAACGCTGGACACATTGTCCTGTCACGGTGCGTTATTTATTCTCGAACTGTCGCCGGGTTTCTACGCCCATCGCTGCGCTCGAGCGGTGCACCGTGGAAAAGAATCAAAGGAGGCAGAAGTTATGAAGCCAGGGAAAGAGCGAAAGGACTGTTACCGGGTTGCTTTGCTCCTAGAACCGTCGTTCGGGTTTCGAGGCGGGTTTACACGTGCCTGTCGGCTCCTATTGTGAAGCAAATCGCCGTAGCCGATAGGGAATCACGTGCGCGGGGGAGATTTTTCGACGGTGATCCTCGATTACGTGGAGCTACGTATCTGCAGAATATTTCGACTAAGATACTTGAAAGTCTACCAGTTGTTAGCTCTTCTTTTTACTCTCCAAACTGTACACTGAGTGGAGGAAATACTCTTGATCAATGCTGTGAATATTAAATATACAAATTTGGAATGGGGAATAATACAGCGAATCTCAAAATCAGTATTTTGCTGAACCCTGTTCCCATGAAATTTAAGGAAATGAGTATACTTGGACTGCAAGGGATTAAATTCAAAAATAGGGTAAATGACCCAATTACTGTCAGCCAACCCAATTACTGTCACCTTAAGCTACTTTACTTAAATGTTTATTTATTCGTTATTTTAAGTAAAATACCTTAAGGTGACAGTAATTGGGTTGGCTGTCAGTAATTGGGTCCTTTACCCTATATGTCAAGATCTATAGAATGAAGTGTTAGGGGTGCGTCCAAACTAAATACTAATTTGGTAGAAATGTAGGTTTCCCACGCAGCAACGCGACATTACTGGATCTGAAGTAGTGTTCCACACCTAACCCATCCTCAAGGTGTTCAAGTATCGCCATTGCAAGAATTCAGAAGCATGCGGTTACGCGTCACGGTAGGTAACTGTCCCCGGCGATTCCCGCGGCTTATTGTTAGCCCCAGCGGAAGACGAAGAGTCAGAGATCCCCCAGATCTGTCAGGACGCTCGTCGATACAAGTCCTTGGAAGAGGGGCAATATATCGCCACGCCATCGGCCTGTCTGCATCGCTATACCGTTACCCCGCGTCGGATGCGCGACGCTCCTGTAAAAGGACCGAGGACAATCCCAGATCGTCGAAGATAGCTGGATGACGAGAGAAGCCCGGTAGAAAGAAGGATTTGACGAATAGACAAGCCCGTCTAAACACGAACTTATATACCAGCGAGGCCCGTTTCGCTACTGGCCAGAGGGGAGATAAGTCGCCCGTTCGCCATCGGCTTCTCGTCGTTCCTTTTCTGTTTTCCTCTGCCCCCTTCCTTTCGTCCTCATCGTCTTCTTGTTCCCTCGGTTCGTTCGTTTGTGTACCTTTTTCTTAGAAGGATCCATCCGCCTTTTAGTAACCCCTGTCGCGGGCAGACTCGCCGAAGAATTCGATCTGCTGGGGCCCAAGGGGGGGGAGGATGTTCACGGTGTTCGATTTAAGGCGACGGAAGTCGACGAGGACTCGACACCGATAAAACGTCTGGCCTCTCTCGGAGATGCCTGTTGCTCGATTTTTGCGCGCACGTATTTATAATTCAATCCTCTTATCCGACGCGATTCGATGACACCGACAGGCTGCCACGTTGGGACCCGCTTGAAATCTCAATTTGATTTACTGCGCCGCGAATAAAGGCGCTAGGGCCATGGCGATCGGTTGATGGAAATCTCTGGGGATGGTGAGGTCTTGAGAGGGGAGGTCATTTTTCCTTAGATCTTTTCTATCTTGTTAAATTATTATATTTGCGAATTTTGCAGAATTTATAGAAGGGATTATCGTGGATTAGTTTTTCTGGCACATAGGATAGATGTCCCTATTACTGTCAGTGTCTCTATTACTGCTACTTTATTTATTTTTCTTACTAAAAATGTTATGTATAAAGAATGGTGTACAACAATAATATTATTATTAATTTGGAACTATATTTATTATTATTATTATTGTTGTACACCATTCTTTATACGTTACATTTTTATTAAGCAAAATAAATAAAGTGGCAGTAATAGGGACACTGACGGTAATAGGAACATCTACCCTATGCTGCAGATTTGTTTAAATTTCTGCCGGTGTCCTCGAACTCTTTCCTGTTTCCTGCATTTTACGTCCCCCAAATGAAGAAGCTGTATTTTTCATAACACTCCCTCGTTCTATTTCACAAAATTCAATTCCAATTTCTTACGAAAAATAATATCATTATCAGCATCCTCAAGTATTATGGCACAACATGCAACTACAGCTCACGTTTATCAAACAGCAAAATAGCGAAGAAATCAATAGCGGTCCATTTTCAATACATTTTCACATTTCAGTAAATGCCGGAACTATCGCAAAAACCGTGGAACATGCCTGAGATCTCGCGTCAACGATCTGGAGGAGCGATCGGGTCGAAGGGAAAGCTCCGAGAGCGGAAAGGCGCTTCGCCGCCGTTTTTTCTGCAGGCTGTTCATTAAATTCGCGAAAGGACCGGCGCAAAAACGATCCAAGTACCGCTCGATCTCTTCGCCGATCGATCAGAGCCGGCCGGGCGGAGGCGCTGTCGTTATCGCGCCGAGGAAATTAATTTGAGCGCCGAAACAAGCCGCCGCTTTATTGGCGGGAGTTAATTGCCGGCCGAAGTTCGAAGGCTCGTCTCTCGTTCCTCGCGTCCTTCCTGCCTCCGCTCCCAGTATCGTTTTCCATTAAAGGCGCGTTTGTATCTCGTCGGTAGGCTTAATTAAAAAGTAAACGCCAGCGCACCTTCTCTCAGCGTAAACAGGGCCGTTGCACCTTCCCAAGTTCTCTCTTTGAATATTTTCGGCGACAGCGCAACGCGTAAGTGGGCTTCGAAGTCTGGACACCGTCTTCTGGGTTCCGTGAAACGGTGGGGTCTTGTGCTTGGAATCGTGAGAATTATGGTAGATTCTTAATTGTATGTAAGTTTCTTGAATAGGTGAGTGTTAAACTTACGATGGACGCTTATTAGGTATGGGGAAATTGTAGCGTGAATTATAGAATATTTGCAGAAGCAACAGTCATGCTGAATATTCTAATCTTTTGAAATACATGGAGTGTAATTTAATAATTGAAAGTCTCAAGTTAGAAGTTAGACAGATTCTTTTAACGAAGGAATATCAAGCACTAGACTTTTCTGTTTTAATTTATTAATTTATTAACAGTATAACTGGCGCCTTTCGTATGAATTTTCAATATTTTCGAAATTTTCACAAAAATATGGAATGTAGTATTGAGTGACTTCAATGTGCAGGACTACCTGGATTAAAGATTTTAAATAATTATACAATTAAGCGTGTTTATCACCCTTACTCCGTCATGAAGCTTATAAGTGTATAATTAGCCATAAGTTTGGAGTAGGACTCTTATCACAAACCGTCCCCGCTTTCTTGCCTACTTGTAGTACTTACTTAGAATTTCGAGACAGGTATTGATATCGTAGCGCTGCCTCGGTCAGTGACCCTAGTAGCATTTCTGGTTGGCCCACGGTATCCCCAAGTTGGGAATTAGTTGGCCATCAAAATGCCAACAATAAATGCTACTAGGGATATTCTGGCAGTGAGAATGAGTGTTTCGAAAACCTTCTGTGACTATAGGTGTTGGTAGGGTGAAACTGTACAATACACCCCATTTGACAAAACGCCCCACCATTATTTTATGCACAGAAACAAGGATGCATCGACAGGATCATCAGATTCGAACTTGTCTCATTGTCAGTATTATTATTGTGGCAGTTGTGGCGACTTGTATAGTTTTAGGCCGTACGTCGAGGCAAAAGTCGAAGTAGAGTGCTAGTGAAATAGAATTCCTATTTGTTTGAGATCCTCTCATGTGTAGCTGCTGAATTTTAAGGAAGCTTCTGATTACAGACTGATAAATACAATTCTTTCGACTTCTTTTGGAACAAGGAATTGTGCATGTTTATTTTCGTCCCATAATTTTAGAATTTCACAATGCATAAATTAAATATTATGCACAAGTTAAATCACAACGTGTTATTAGATGCGTCGAATTAACCTGAGAAATTAGAAATCTGTCAAGTCCAATACTTATTTATTGAATCTACTCACATCAGGTCCTTATTTCAAAACGCGCAATAAGGTAAAAGACCCAATACGTGGACACGTCCCGGTAGCTGGACACTGGTGCAAAAATACTGATTAGTACATTTAATATCCGCTTTATCCAAAAAGAACTATTTTATTAAATTATTCAAATATTTAGTAAACTATATTCATATATATATTTGACTAAATATTTGAATAATTTAATAAAATAGTTCTTTTGCACCAGTGTCCAGCTACTGGCACGTGTCCACGTATTGGGTCTTTTACCTTATTTTTTTTAATTTAAATCGTATAATATTCCTCAAACTAAAAGGACTTCTCAAATTACATAGATTTTTTATTGAAAAAGTACCAAACGCCGTCTATTTCTCCTACAACATATCTACATAATCAAACTAATAATAAATACTACGCGAACCACGCGTATCAAAGTTTTCGAAAGAGGAGATAATCGGAGAGGAAGTCTAAGCTGGAAATTTCAGCATCGAAATATCACGATCTCCGATTGGGCCTCGCTCTCTTGGCTCTCAATCATCCATCTTCGTCGTGACATAAACGCGGCTCTTCAGATCGATTCCCTTCTCGCGATTACCGCGAGGACTGCTGCCGATCAATTTCACCGTTCGTTTCATTCGATTTGTCGACGAATCGTTCTTTCTTCTTCTTCCCCCCCCCCCCCCCCCCCCCATTCCTGGGTACATCCAGGCCGTTCCAGAGAGCATGAGCCGGACTAATGGCGGAGCTTGAAGTAACGAGGGCAAATGTAGGACGAGAACGGAAGGTGTAAGGATCGTGTAACCCGCTGTAACCCTCCTCCCCGGTCGGTTCTCTTTGCCCTAGCCTTTGCTTCGATTGCAGAGAGGCCTTGGTGGGCAGAACATGTCTTATTACTCAGCTCGTTACCGAGGAACAATAATAGAATCTTGAGGGAGAATCGAAACACATCGTTCCTTCAACTTGTTCCTCTTTCGATTTACTTCGAATCGAGCTGGTAGCGTCCAGTACGAAAGGGAAGGAGACGAAAAGGGGAATCTGAGGTTCGGAATCCTTCGATAGGGTTGCTTCATTACGTAGTTGTTGAGGAATTTATTTAGAATAGTTGGGGGTGAACTTACTTTATTTTTGGGGTTGAAATTTCCTTAACTTCCTTAACAGTTAATTTACGTGGGGAACTGTACTTAACAATCTAAAGTTGTTTGGAGTAACGTATACTTGGACCTTTATCTTTTTTATTTCTACAAAAAAAGAAGGAATCGTATATTTTGCGATAATTATATGTTCTTGATTTTTAGCCCTGATTTAAAAAAATGATCGATACCAATGAACATCTACATATACACAAATAATTTTGTAAGTTTAGTTTCTGGAAATTATAGAATCGATACACGTGACTATATAAGTTTATCTTGTTTCCTGGAGTACCCAATCGATCAGGTGCTCCTCGATCGAAAGGTGTGGATGGAGTTTCGTTAATTTGCAAGGCATTAACGAGGAACAAATTACGCGTGGGCCCCAGAGTCACGGTTCACGTCGTGTACAACTGATCGATGATATCACGGTATTTATTATTCATTACTATTAAGCGAGTCACTGCCCCACCGCCGTGTAATTAAAGTGATTAATGTATCGTTCCATTGTGGAATCGGACGGGAGTGTCGGACGCTTCCGGCACCCTTCGCAAAAATCGACAGGTTATCATTATTCGCCTTCTCGAACTGAATTCGTATTAATTACATAGAGATTTATTGCTTCGCTTTACACCATACTCACAATAACTTTTCACGAAGCAGGATTCTCAAAATTGATCACTCTTGCAACTGACCCGATGAATAATCACCCACGTAAGTAATTGTTTTATAACGCATTGCACTTTGAGTCCCGAATTTCCAAATAACTTAAATTCTTTTTCCTCATACTCAAACTTTATTTCACATCTTTCAAATTTTTCGGTGGTCCCAATTTCAAAGCAACGGGATAAATACTTTTATCTTCCATTTATGAAATACTAAATTACATCGATTAAAAAATTCTTTGACAAATCTGTGATGAGAGCCACAAGATTCCAGAAGAATGACCGTGACACAGTTGAATGATTGACACCTAGGTTCTGTCGCCATTGCTGTGATTTTGCATCAAATATTGTAATTTAAAAAATTGAGACAATTTGAAAATTAATTCAATATTACAACTAATATAAGAGTAATTCCTAATTTGCTACACGATAAAATTGAAGCGTTCTTTTCAGAATTATTTCAAGCCTCTGTGTTTAAAGATCACATCAGTCAAAATAAAAAATTCATTAAATTATGTTTAATATTTTATAAATGTGCATATATATGCGGCTCGCAGAAGCAAACGCGGAAAAATTCCCCCTTTCCCACAAAATCCAACCAAGCAAATTGAAAAAAAAAGTAGTATGTATATCCACTACTCGTCGGATCGTCGAAATAAGGACCCTGTCCCCATTCCACCAGGACATTCGTTATCCCACCGCTCGATTTACTTAGCGTGGCCCCCAGGGACTGGCAATCTGTTTCCTTGAGCGTCGTTGCAGCAGCATGCAGTATGCAACGCATGCAGCGTGTGCCCGCAGCGAGCGGTGTTGCTTTGTCGGGGCATGCCGGCGATCAACAGGATTCGATCATGTAGATCCCGATGGATCCCGATCGTATACACGCACGTGCATCGTGGCTCGCCTAGAAGTCGCATAATGCCGACTCCTCGCGGCCGTTTCGCGGTGAATCCATGAATCCCTGAGAGCTTTCCATTCGCAGACGTTCGGATGCACGCGCATACATGTTTATTTGATATGTTTGATCTAGGGATTGATCCTCCGATTTGAATTGAAAGGCGGACGGAGGACTGGTCGAAATGGAAACGAGGATGGTGAAATTTTCGGGGAATCGATTTTTTCAGACAAACACGAGGTCCGTTTCTGTGATACTTTCCGCTGAGATTTGTTTGTTAGATCCTTTTGCTATAATTATTTATGGCAATGAATCTTCATAATGTAACGGCATGGCTGATGAGCCACACTCAGCTCGAATCTCCTCAACGAGCCGTAACAATCGAAGTACAAAGGCGTAAGTCATTTGCCACGGTTTTCTCCTCGATGATTGTTCAATGGCTCGCAGAACGTCCCGTTTCGCAACGGCGACGAGTAAAACTCTGTAATCACAGGGCTGCCAGCTTAGCACGTCCCTCGAACGTCACCCGTGAAATCGACTGCTCGAAAAACTGCTGCTCGATAGCGGCCCTCGACTGGCCCAGAAAAAAGGGACGATAATCGGTGCCTTGGAAGAGAGCTGCTCTACTCTCTGCTTCGGACAGACAGACGAGAGGAGCGATAAGGAGTCCGAGAAGAGGGTTTCAGTTTGGAATTAATGGTTGATATTTGGAGGGATACAAATGGGGAAGTGATTTTAGTAGATTTGTTTTCTCTTAGGTTCCAAAGAGGGTGGAAGTTGAATCTAATATTTCATATATTTATTATGTCAAGAATTAGTTGTTATCCTCTTATAACTTCAATATACTTGTCAACAATGAACCACTAAAATCGTGAAAGTCTTGGTATGATCTGCATGATTCTACTCAATCCCACGATACCCATAAAACTCGAAGCTTCATTGCTTACCACAGATGTCTTTCACCACCCTTTATTTATCATTCTCTTCAAAATCCCTTTAAAGCACCTTTCAAAACAGAGCATTCAAAAAGTTCTCTATCTAATTCACTCACATATGCTCCACCAAGAAGCATTTAAACAGTGGGGTATTTTGTCGCCCTGGGCGGCCAAAAGTCGATTATAAAAACTTCAATGCGGATAAAAATAAAAGGTAGCTATATAAAGCTGATTCATGTGCCAATAACGTACAACACTTCCCCGTGGTTCGTATATTCTTTTTCAAATTTGAATCCAATAGTCGTACTTCCCGACGTGAAATCCGAAATGAAACAAAGATGGAGTTGATTTTTTATATCCCTTATAATACTGTTCTTTATGTCTTATATTAATTGGATTAGCCTAACGGCATGTTTGGAACCGACTGAAGTCCACGCAGATCCAATACCATTCGCATAGAAGTCGGTGAAAAAGCTTGCGCAAAGTATGCATTATTCAAATTTCTCTGAGAGGAGCCAAGTCCCCTCCTCTGCCCGTCGAATGGAACAACCTGCGGACCAAGATAAGGGCACTCTGTGGAAGAAGAGGAATAAGAATCGCGGATGGGAGAGGGGGGGCTGGGAGCGGTCAATTTGGTCGGTCGCGACGATGTCGAGCGTATTTAAAATGCAAATGCCAGCGCGACGCGGTGGGTTCTTCCCGGTTTCTCCGCCGAAAAGCCGATCGTGGATGTGACCCACGTATGTGCTTCTTCATTCCGCCTCCGTTTGGTCCCCAGCGCGGCGGTAAGTGCGGTTCCCCGCTAAAAGCCCCGCGACAAGCACCGCGGATGCTCTTCTTCTCGTCGCGAGGCATCTTATTGAGGACGCGCATAAGCGATTCGAGGGCGACCGGGAATGCTGGGGACGGGGATCGTTTAAATGCGATGCGTTCTCATAAGGGATGACGGAGGAGACCCGCGCCAAAAAAAGATCGCCGCCCGCGACGGCACCGCATCGATATCGGCCACCACCGTTTGCTAATATACTCGGCCGAATGTTAATAATGCATGAGGCCCCACCCCCCTTGAGCTGCGATCACCATTTTGGAAAGGGGTTTCGACGATGAGGCTATCTCTAGGACGAGCTTTGGGAGTGGGAGACAGTTGGAGATACGAAATTTTATTAAACACTGGCCTCTTTTGAAAAATTTTGGTAGTTAAAGAGAATATAGCAAGGTAATAGATATATATATATATATATATATATATATATATATATATATCGGTAGAATATTGCAAAGAATAGGGAAGAGTTACCATTTTCGTACTGGTGAACTGAATCATACCTCATCAATTTCTCAATAATTAATGAATACAAACGACATGTAATGGTAAAAATATCATGTCAATGTGAAATGAGAAACTGAAACAATATCTTTTGAGTTTACACCCTATTTAATGCGTGCTATAAACACTTAAAAGAATCAGGTGTGATTGATGACTTTTTACCAGTTTTATTCTGTATTTTTGTATTTTTCTAAAAGCTGATTTATTGTAGAATATTTTACATTCATTTTATGTACATATTACAGTTATTACCTTTTGCACACCTCTACCTCTACTGTTATAAGTGCTATTCAAGTCTTTTCTTTTTTTCTGTAAAGTGTGTATGTAACACTCTTGTAAAGTGTGTTGTGCAATAAATAATTATTATTATTATAAAGGTTAAATCGTCATGTATAAATAAATTCATCATGTTTCCTAAATCGTACCAATACGATTTGAGAACTGGTATGCTACATAGGTTATGTACAATTTTTTAAATTAGGTATTGCATCTTGAATGTTTCTTTATTTGTCCTTAATATATATATATATATATATATATATATATATATATATATATATATATATAAAAACGGTTCCGTTCCTCACCCGTATTTTTAATATCATTTTCATTATGAATTTTACTATTTTTAGAAGAGGTACGCTTTCAGAGACTCTTAGGCACGATATCCTAAATCATACCTTTTACAGTATACTACAAAAAGATTAATAACAAATTAATTTGTTCTGGACGAGAGGTTAAACATCTAATATGTATCTTAAGTGGTACGATAATTTTAAATATCATCGAGCTAATCTCTTCAACGTTACTCCACACAAGTCTCCACAGCAGAGAAATCATTTTTCTTGTGAAACTTTCATCTCATCACCATCCATTCAGAACCCACGCTTTCCAAAACTATATAGCACAGCCAGTCCTGGCCACTGGCCACCTTTTTCATTGCTCCCACAAACGCGACACCGAGCCGGACGGTTTTGGCGAGCCAGCCAGCGTAAGAAGGTCCCTCCCGTTTCGTCGGGGATAATCGTTTCAATTTTCAAGCAATTTGTACGGGAACTCGAGCACGTAGCCAAATTAAGACGATTCAGGGGTTTCTTACTCTGCCGAGTCTCGGTCCAGAGAGTCATTACCGAGTCCCCTCGATTTGGTAAGGCTTGCATGCATTCTGCGGCATGCAGGGGCTCTCGCAAGAAACGCGGCTCGTTACTTCGCTCTGAAAAAGGGCTACGTGACAGGACCGTGGCGAAGGGTGATGGCCGTCCTCTCGCGTCCTGCTAGCGACCACTTCCTGGTCGAGGCTTTCTAAAAATTGCACGCCTGAAAAAAAACCTATTAATAACCCGCTTTTGCGTAAAGCACCGATCCCGCTGTCGATGGCCGGCGCGGCCGCGGGGTACCGCGTTTTTTGCCGTCGCCGCCGCCCCCCCCTTCCCTCCGCTTACTTTGTAACGATTCGACACGGCGAACGGCCGCGCAAGAAACCCCTTCAACCTTATGCAAGCTACGTAGATCGCGTCGATAGTTGTCCCGGTCAAGTTCGACGCGGCGTTAACCGAGGGCATTGAGCTCGACCGTTGAAAATCGCGAGCGGCCAAGAAGACTTGGACTTTCGATGCAACGCCGCCCAGCTTTCGCCTCGCCTCCCCTCGCCGCGTCGGGGCCTTTGCCCGCGGAACAAGTGGAACAAGTGGAAGAGTTCGTTTAACCCGAGGCTAGAGAGTTTTTTTTAATCCTCGGGGTTATTTGTAGATCGAAATTCGGATTAAGGGAAAGGGAGGGGATGAAACTTTTCAGCGACGTGAAACACGTGGCACTTCCCCACTCTTATTCCGTCGCGGGGCTTGCATACAATTGGCCATAACCTTGCAGCGGGATTCTTATCACAGCCCCTCCCCACTTTTTTACCTGCTCCCTCCGCATTTGCTGTGCAGGTATGTTCTCGGTATTTCCAGACGGGTATTGATATCCTTCAAGCCTTGCCTTGGGTAGTATTGTTTTGGCAGTGAGAGGGAGTGCTTTGAAGGAGACCTTGTGTGACTATATAGCTGTTTTTACGTTGAGGTAAAAGTCGAAGTAGAGTGATAGTGGAGTAGAATTATTTTTCATTTGAGATCCTCTCACGTGTAGCTGCTGAATTTTAAGTGTATGTGGCGCTTAAGGAAAGCTTCTGATGACAAACTGGTAAATATCATGTGCCCCATAATTCTAGAATATTGATTAATTATATGACGTATAGATTAAACATTAAGTTACAGTAATTACGAAACATTGAATCTCTGAAATTCAATGCTCGTTCGACAGACTCAAACTCAAATTCTTATTTTTCTAAAATTTCACCCACTCCGTATTTTTATCCTCCTATAGCCACATTTTTCCATAAATTATCAAGCTTAAATGTAAGGAAGCTCTAAAAAAGAACTGCATAGACGCCGCGTCTGACTTTCGATTGACACAAACCACTTAATTCTACTGTCCTAAGAATTGATCGCAACAAATGATCACCCCTCAAGCGTACCCCAGTAATTTGTTCATATTGCCGAAGACGCCTCGTATATACTCGCAAAGACAAATGACGTTCCCTTGGACCGCGGACGAGTTTGGCCGTTTAAAGTCGCCTAATTAAGGCAGCATCGCGGTCTTGTTGACGTGGCTCGGCCGGGTCTTTAACGCGAATCGACGTTATCTGAGGACGTTACTCTCGTGGACGATTAACAGAGCCTGCTAGTTGGCCGCGAAATTCGCTGGGAACGATAATTACGTCGTTTTTACGAGCCCCTTACACGAGCAGTTACTTTCGGTGGTAATGGTAACGATCCTCCGCAGAATGCCCAGCACGGAGCCCGAGTATCCGCCATTTTTATGAACGGTTCGCCTGGAAAATAGACATGGAAGCCACGAGTGCACGCATAAATTCAGATTTTGCTGGATTCTTTTTTGCTGCTCGCAAGTGATGATCGTTGGGAGTCATTTTTTAATTTCATGAACCTTGTTTATGATTCAGGCGGGTCTCGTTCGCATTTTTGCTCAGTATTTTTATCTGCGAGCAGTGTATTTCTCGGTCGCGGGCGATTCATTGCACGGCGATGTTCGAAGCTTTCGGTCGTGTAATAAAGATTGGCCCTTGTTTAATTTTCGAATTTGGGATCAAAGCAATTAGGAAGTTAAGGGGAAGAATCTCTGTTCAATTAAACCACTAATTTGCACTATGTGTAATAATATAATGTATTTAACAAACGATTATTTTCTTATGTTCTAGGTAAGTCCAATTCATCTGGGATTACATAACAAAGAATCAGCGAAGCGTGACATTTCGTGAAAAGTGCAGACCGTAAGTCAGATAACAATATGGATATTACTTTAGAATTCGGTAGATCATTTAAATTTCTCCCAACTATTCTCGTTCCTTATCTTGCGTCATCCTTCTTTATTACTGTTGGAAATTGCTTATCAGAAAATTGCCTCCATAAGAGCCTGTACATTTAAAACATTTAAAAGATTTCTGTTGTGGAAGCTTTGAGGAAACAACTTATTATTAACATGAGACATTTGTATAGAATTCTTCTACCTTGCTAAATATGTTTATCTTTGCAATTCCTCAAGTTTATTTCTTTTACCTAACTAAATAAATAATAATTCAAACTTCCCCATAAAAAAACCCTTCCCTCGACGCCCACGTCCTCAGAGCTTCCCCAAAACACGACCAAATCTCTACCCACGGTTCTTCCCCCCTAAAATCAACTTCTCAGGATGACAGACGATTTTAGGACGCCCGTCGACCGCTGCAATTCAACTGGACGGCCAGCAATGAGCGCGCGTTCGTAACAGGGTGTAATGCACCTCTTACGATTCATTATCACGATTGTGCGAATGCGTATCGCCCAGCTTTCCCACCCTCGCGTCCCGTCGAGTGCACAAAATCGCCCGTCGATAATTCGATTTTGCCCGCGCGCCGTCGCTCTTTCCTCGCCGAAAGCGGAAGCACCTGCGCGCCGTCGATTTACAATAGCGTCGCGTCGCTAAATCACCCCCTTACTTCCTGCAAGCATAAATCAGCCAGGATTCGCGGCTGGAGGTGAGGAGATGTATCAGGCGTCCGATCGGATGCCCGTGCCTGGCGCGGAACAACGATGCTTATTCGATTTCCTTTGCAGATCGTCTCCCTTCGACGTCGCCTGCTTCCTCGCGTGCGGCCTTCGTTTCCTCCGACGCTTCTTTGCCCCGAGTTTTTGCCGGTCGGTTCGTCCTTCGCCGGCCACGGCGACCTCATCTGTGGCGAAACAGTTTTCTCGATGGCTAACCCCTCGAATCAGCCGTCGTCGATTTTTTACCGAGCCAGCTACGGTTTTATCGCGTTTAGTGGCCAACGATTCACTTTGCCGTCCCCCGATTATTTCCACCAGCGGTCGCCTCCTGCAGCCCTTTGTCCCGAGGCAATTTTCTTCCTCGCGCGTACACGCGTTCGCTCGCAGCGGTTTCCAAAGGAAATTTGCGTACGCGGTGCACGATTCAGGGAATTGATTGATTCGCTCGCTACATTGTACGATATGTATGTCAGAGAGGCTCTTGAGTTGGAGATTGGAGAGATGCATATTGAAGGATGTTGTTTTCAGGGTATTATTATTTTGAGGTGAATTGGGAGTTGGAACAGGTTTCTTGTGTAGTAAGTGTGGTGATACTCTTCGAAATAGTCTGGAACGGTGGCATGCACTGGTTTCTTGGAAGAGAGAAGTGATGAATATTCATTTTCAGTGTTTCATTAACTCCTTCTAATCTAATTACAACTTATAAGTTATGATTAGAATGTAATAGTGTAGTTGATTACACATTATTTTCTGTAGTGTAGGTTAATGTAGGTGGTTGACCACACTTTTATTAACGATTACAGAAAATAATGTGTAATCAACTACACAATTACAGTTTAATCGTAATTTGTAAGTTGTAATTAGATTACATTTTTCCCAACTCTGTTCTGTATAAGGTGAATGTGTCTCTTTCTGAACTTTCTAATTCAGGTAGATAATCATTGCCGGCTCTGTATTCTGTAACTAATAAGAAAACGCTAACTATAAAATTCAGATTTCTTTAAAATCAAAAGCAATTTTTTCTGCGGAAATTCAGTCTGAAGGGGTTAAATAAATCAGCCCCTAAAATTATCGCGTTTTTGTTCTTTTTTAACTTTATAACGGTACGAGATAGAACAAAACTTTGAATTTAAGAATTGTTCAGTTTTTTATGCTCTACCACACTACCAAACGAAAAATACAAATTCGCAATGCACTTTAGCAGGACCACGCCCTTTCCAATCGTTACGAAATTTTATTATCTTCCCACGCCAAAGCTCGTCCACGATGATCCTCGGTTTTACGACTTCCTTCTCGCCCAGCACGATTTTCGGTAACCCCTTCAAGATTACAAGAATGGAACTCGACCACTCGATCGTTCCTCTGCGGCGATCGAACGAAAGGAAGCTGCCGTTTACGCAATAAAACCGCAGATTCCGCGGGAGGATGTGACAAATCGTCTTACGTTTCACGCGATGCTGGAGGACACCTGCTGTCCAGTCTCCCGTATCCTGATTCTAATCCTTGCGTAATACGAACGCTATCCGCAGCCCAGGATGGTTTATGGACGCCATAAAATCGCCTTTAAGCCGACGACTTTAATGGTTCACGACTTTCGCCTATGCAGATTTCGTGGCCGATAATCCTCTGCCCCGGTGCTCCGACCTCTCGATCGAGAGTATCCTTTTGGTCAACAGGCACAGCCTTTCCACGAACTGTCCGCTTCCCCTTGAACGGGGATCTCACCGACGACGTCACGATGAAATTAATATACCAATTCCGGGGAGCGCTCTGCGCTCAACTGTGTTCGGTAGTTTCGATTTCATCGTTGCAGCAGCGCCATTGTCCTCTTGATTTTTCCTGATCCTTAACTGTGGGAAACTGTAGGTACTTCGTTCTCTTCAGTATTTGCTGGATACTATTAAAATTTGTTCCACTAATGTGCACTTCTATTGGAGCTTTCGAAAGTTTGAAATTTTATAATTTCTTAATATTTTTAATTCTTTAAGGATCACTGTGCTTGTAGATACTCCTCTTTCTCTAATTATATTATTCTCCAATTTCTCAGACCATACACTGTCACCCAACCAGAATTTCACGACGAATCGATACAGATAAACAATATCTTGCCCTTCGAATCTTCTTTCACCCATCGTTACGAAAGTTCGTGTTGCTCGATACGATTTTCTCGTGTCTTAACGAGCACCCCGGACGAAAGCTTTGGACGGCCGAGAACTGGACGCGAGGAAGATCGGGTGGACATTCCTCTCCTATCTTTTCCCGGTAGCCTGACACAGATAGAACTTCGTGGAAACGGGCGCCGAGGTGTCCGCCTATTATTCGTCTCTGCCACGTTCCTCGCGCGTCGGCCATTTCCGAGCTGGCCCCTCGCGATGGAAAAAGGACGCTTCGATCGTGCCGAAGCACGTTTCCCCGTTCGAGGATCCGCGCGGGCTGGAGGAGACGGTGTCTTTTTTCAGGGCGCGGGGCGCGACGAATGTGAAATCACCGGGGCATTCTTTAATCGTTGGGCGCAACAAAAGTAAAAGATTTTAATAAGCTTTCTTTGTAAAGCGGATCCTCTCGCAGCTGCTTCCGACGTTCCTGCGGAATTACAAGGCCGCGGCGCGTTGATTTAAAGGGGCCCCTCAAAGACACCTAATTGCATCCTTGATGCACCGGAAGCGCGTTGTACTTGGCCGCATTACGCATTATCCCCTGCACTTGTTCCCCTTCGCGTTTCTACTTCGGTGTTGGATTACTTGGACAGATTATCTGTCATGCCTTTGACGCTGGGCGAGATTTTTTCAGAGTCCCGGGCAGTAGCAATCCCTCAGTCGCTGCTTTCAGGCTTCGGGGAATGGAAGTTGATTATTTCGAGGCGTTGGATAACGAGGAATTAAATGTGTATGGGTTAATCGGTTGAGCTCGGATAATAGGAAGATTTTAAAATTGTAGTACTCCATTTTGAAATTCACCGTGTTGAATTATAAACGCAATAAAGATTTTATTGAATAGTAATTGAAGGTTTAATAGAATTTCTTAAATATACCATCGTTGATTTTTCAAGTTAGGAATGGATAGGTTAAGTGGAGGATTTGGAGTAAGAAAAGTTAGCTTTTTAAAAATTCAAAGTAAATGTTATCGGCGTACTGGTTCGGTCTATTTTTAGAAATAGATAACATTTACTTTGAAGTTTTAAAAATTCTTTACGGTCGAATTTCTAATTATTTTATTTCAAAGTTAGCTTTACTTTGTTAAATATCAATTTTTGAGAAACTTCGTTCGTACGCTTCTCTTGATACATCCTTTGCAATACAGAAGGAATGTAATCATCGAGCAGTCGACCTAACGTTGCATTCATCTCTCGGGCGATCTCGCTTCCTCGATCGAGAATGATCGACGGCCGTAGTTAAAGTCGTGAAATCGCGCTTCGACGCGCGAACTTTTTACCAATTACGATTTCGACACGCCTCCGACACAGAACTTGTGCAAACAGTTCGCTGCCTTTGGCTGCTCGTCTCGCAAAAAGGCAACAGTGTATGTTTTCCCACCTTCCTGCTCCTCTTTTCTTATAAAGTCAGCCGATCATCCATGCAGAATAATTTGCAGATTCCCTTGGAGAACGCAGAAAATATTCCACTGCACTGTATTTGAAATAAAAACTTGAGAAGAAATTGCCGTTTACTATTGCTGTTAATAATCTAATTAAGTAATCGAGTAATGTTTAATAAGCTCCGAATTTTTATATAAAGAACATACTTGGCACGGTGGTATGCTCACAATTTCCTTCGATTTCTTACTGGAAGATTTTCAATTTCCAAGAAGTATATCAAACCGAGATCTTCAGGGACTTGAACGATTCCGCGGAATTGAAACGCAATGAATGCCCATTCGTTTCGCGCAGAGAGTAAGGCAGAAGTTGATCTCGAGACGATCTTAATTTGCCTTCGCTTGGATCAAAGATCATGCAGTCCTTAACCGTTTCGGAACTCGTACTCGTTAGAATTTAACCTTATCTCGATGCCATTCGACGCGTGTAACCACCGTTCCCTGTATACTGAATCATAACGAAGCTCGCTGAATCTCGATCTTATTCCAGTCCTATTGATACGAAACGATGGAACAAATATGTGATAACGATGCCAGCAGAAGAAGCGAGGAGGCTGACCGTTTGAATCCAAGCTTCCTCAGGAATAATTGAATCTCGGTCCTTCTAAGCCAGTGGAATCCCTTGACCCTTTGGAATCTGAATCCTCCGCAGTATTTTCTACATTTTTATATTTGGTTTAACATCATTATATTGGTTTAACTATTTCTTCTTAAAAGTATTTCTCTTCTCTTCTCTTCGTCAAATTTCTTGTTAAGGAACTTCTAATCGTAGATTTATCTGAAAATTTGAAAAGTCAGGTGTGCAAATATAATCACCCACGGCTAGCATTAAAATCTATCATCAAACTTGAATATTATCCTGAATTAAATTAGTGGTAGGTACACAAAGGGTAGTAAAATCCTTTTTTCAGACATATTTAGAGAATTTTATCGCTTGAGTTAGCTTTCCCACATTTCTGTACAGCATCCCAACGCGATGTTGATGAAGAGTACAAAAATAAAGCATTCAATGGATCATATTATATAGGGGAGACCGGGGCAAGTTGATACGTTTTTCAGTTTTCGATTTTTTTCATTTTTATTTGAATTAATTACTTAATAACAAATACGCTAAAATATACTTTGGTCCTTCCTCTTTAAAATATTGTAAATGAAATGTTGAGAAAATACATACAAAATGAATGAGAAAATGTTATTTGGACGAAGGTAAAATGTATCAACTTACCCCAATGCGGGGCAAGTTGATACTGCTCTGGAGCATGTTGATACATCTGTAAAATATCCGTTTAATGAGTAAAAGATGGATGTCTGGAATATCCCACTTTAATATGAGGTGCTTGCTTCTTTTTATTAATGTATCTTAATAAAGCTATTTTATCTATTCCGTATATTCTGGCGCTTTGACTCCTTCTCTACACCAACACACGCTTTTTGAAAAATATTTTGTGGTATTTTTCCGCGATTCGTTTTTCTGACATAATTTCGTACCATCTTCCCAGAAATAAAAGGAAAAATCCAATTAAAAGTAGTCGGGAAAAATTGATACAC
This sequence comes from Andrena minutula, assembly GCA_929113495.1. Lineage (NCBI taxonomy): Eukaryota > Metazoa > Arthropoda > Insecta > Hymenoptera > Andrenidae > Andrena > Andrena minutula. The sequence continues at coordinate 38,177,065 of OV815996.1, read as the reverse complement.
TCCCAATGAGTATCAACATGCCCCAGAGAAAACGTATCAACTCACCCCACAGGAAGTCATTATATACAAACATCTCCATAAACAAATGTAGAGCATATAAACAAAATAACAAAACGTAATTCCCTTACCTTCAAAGGACTCAATGTGATCCCCAATTAATTTGAGTGATAAAATTCTCTATCCCGTCTCAAGACGGATTGGAAAGTGAACACAATTATTTACTTTTTGTGTATAAAAACGAAAACAGTTCAAAATGGATTGCTAAAGTCAAGGTACACAGACGTACCCTAGATCGTAGTAAAGAATTGATCAAGAAGCTTCACATCTCTCACACACAAGGAGCTATATATATACAGTGTCGAGATAATTCGTCTGTATCAACCTGCCTCTGTATCAGTGATGATATCTCGGGCGGGTTTTCTTGCGCATGCGCAGCGATTTTAGCATCAGTATAATACAAGTTTCGGGAAAATGGGGTACCTTGAACACCCTGCTGCTTTCCTGGCAATGACACTACACCTATTAGTTGGGCCCCAACATAGATACGGTACTGCAAAAGCTGCGCATGCGCAAGAAAACCCGCCCGAAATATCATCACTGCTCTGTATCAACTTGCCCCGGTCTCCCTACCTACTATAATTTTTCCACTCCCCGTTTCCATCGAATCTACCCACCAGGTGCCTGGTAGGAGCCTCATCCACGAGGAATCAAGGTTCCATCGACCCCGTGGGTCGTGCGAGAAGAATTCCCCCGCTTAAGATTCCAGTATTCGCGAACGAACCTCGGCTGTGTATCTCCAATAACAAATTCCGCCGTTGGGAATGACGTGGCTGGAAGTCGAACGGTGCAAATTGCGTGGCCGCGCGCCTCGGGTCGCCCTGACATTGTCCAGTAGCGTTATCTGGCTTCTCAGGCGGAGAGCACCGTCTTCGACCAACGACCTGCCGCGGTATCGCGTTTCAACTCCGGTGGCCTTAATCTACCCGCTCGAAAGTATCGTCCCCGAATCATTCGTAAACGTCGTAATCGCATTATGCCATCCGAGTCCATTTTCTTCCTCCCCGCTCGCCTCCCCTCGCCGCCTTCTCCCGTTTCGGCTGTTACTCGCGTTTCACAACCCCCAGAGGCGCGCATGGCGCAGTCCTTGAAACGGTTATTCGTGGAAGGCGCCAGGATGACGAGGTCGACCTCTTCGACCTCCGTTATCACGCTCCTTGCAGTTTCTGTTCGCGAAGCGGAATTTCGTCTCCTTTTGGTGACGATATAATATTAATTGTTTGAAGATTTGGGACTCTGCTCGCGCATTACATTTAGAGGTAAATAGGGTAAGCAGGGGCGGATTTGGTTAGGGGATAAGTAGATTGCGACCCAGGGCGGCAAATTTTGGAGAGCGTCAAGTTTTGGGGAGCAGCAGATTTTGGGGAGCGACAAATTTGGGAAAGCAGCAATTTTTGGGACCGCCAAATTTGGAAAGGCGTGAAGTTTTGAGGAGTGGAAAACAGCAAATTTTGACCGAAAGAAATTGGAGAAGGTTTAAACACAAAGGCTTGAGACAGCATTAAAAACAATTCCCTTTATTATGTAGCGAATTAACAATAACACAAGTATATGAGTTGGCATATTGAATTAATTTTGAAATAGTCTCGCGTCTTTTAAATTAAAACACGTGATGATAACCTCCAAACCTCAAATCTCCAAAGCCGCCCCCGAGGGTAAGGGCATCTGATCTCGCCTACCCAATTTCGAATCCTTATCAATTTCAGAGTAATTCATATATTTGTATCTAATTAGTCTCCGACAAAGCAGAAGAAGTTGTGTTCCACGTACGGCGTACTTATTACTTTCAACCACATCTTTGAATATTTCCACCTCAAAACCTTGCGCCACTGTAACTGCTGAGTATCCGTCCCATTAGTACTGTACAATGAAAATGCAACCGCGCGCTCCTACAAGAAGACTCATTTTTATCGTAAGCTAGAGTAATGGGCGCGAGAAATACGAGGGCAGGATACTATGGACGAAAGCAGAGTCGAAGATCTTTATCCCTCTCTCGCGCAGCAAGAAGAAGGCAGAGGAACCGGTATATAATCGAGCAGTCACCTATGCACCGGTTCCTCCACGACGCGGTGCAATAATGCAGCGTGGTAAGGTACGTGACCCAGGCGAAAAAAAGGCGTTGGTGCCCGCAGTGCAGGAAAGAGGCGCAGGATCCTCGACGGAGAGGGAAAGGGGCGCTTTTGTCGGCACGTAGCGGCGTTAAACTTTTATCTCCACGCTTCATCCGACTTCACTTCCGCGCCGTGCCTGCTCCCTTCGCTATTTCGCGGTACCTGTAGATCGTAATCCCATTAAACTGTTTATTCTTGCCTGTCATCCGCGCGATTAACACGTTCAGTGTTCGAGCACTTGAATACCCCCGAGCAAACAAAGTCTTCTGCCTTACCGAAGCTAGACAAGGCTTAATGAACCTGTTAATTATGCTTCCTATCTACACTTACCCTAGTAGCATTTATTTGCTGGGAATTTGTTGGGCCAATAACGTGTTATCCGTTGGCCAACTGTTGGAGTGTCGCGCTATTTTTAAATGGGCCAATGATTGTAACCAACACAGGCCCAACTGAAGGTTTCTTTCCATAGGCCCAACTGAAGGTTTCTTTCCATGAGCCCAACAGTTTCTTTAAAAAAGACATCTTAAAAACGTCTAAAGGCGTCTTGAAGAACTTCAAAGGACGTTGTAAACACGTATTTTTCAGATCTGATTTAAGAAAAAAAAAAAAAAAAATTGCCGGTGAGGAGAATCGAACCCAAACTTTCCACTTACGAAGCAACCGTTATTCGCACTTACCCAATACATTTCCTTGTAAACACTTCTAATTTCTCAGTACATAACAAGTATTAATTGTTTATAAAAATTGTACACAGTGACGCGAAATATTCTACAAAATATCATCATTCGACCTTTAGATTCATTCCATAAAATTTCACATTCGTCTCAAGACAGACGTCCGCATTACGTACTTATAATAATAGGTTTTTGGATGTACCAAATTTTCTGACGTTTGTAATACAACATTTAATCATCGTTGTAATATTTTTGTTAATTAACCAACCATAGTAATTGTAGGCCCAACATTGAATATTCGTAGGCAAACTGTCGTAATATTTTGTAAATTAACCAACCATAATAATTGTAGGCCCAACATTGAATAGTTGTAGGCAAACTGTCGTAAGTTTTTGTTAATTAACCAACCATAATAATTGTAGGCCCAACATTGAATATTCGTTGGCAAACTGTCGTAACTTCTTGTTAATTAACCAACCATAATAATTGTAGGCCCAACATGGAATATTCGTTGGCAAACTGTCGTAAGTTTTTTGCCGTAGGCCCTATGTTGGGAATTTGTAGGCAAAACTCCAACTATATCCCAACTAATTCCCAACTGTTGGCTACCGTTGGCCAACCAAAAATGCTACTATAGTCGTGTTCAGATTTATTGGCCGGTGAGTTTCCTGAAGGGTATTCTCCCACCACCTGCTGCTTGCCTCGGTGCTACTTTTCTCTAGCTTCTCACCAAGATCCTAAGGAACTTCAACTGCCAATCCACGATCGTCAAGTGGTGGTGGCTGATTTCTCCTCGCGCGCTACTCGCGAAACCGAACTCACCGGCCAATATATCTGAACACGACCTTAGGGTAGTTGACTTTGAGGTTGAAGATTTACCGCTGAAGTTTCCTCCAGTCACTACTAAACCCTCGAGCGGGTTACCCTCATTTACCTTATTCTACTAAATTTCTATTCTACCTTTCAATTTCAATTTCACTATCAAACTCTTTTTGGTTATTCTGTAACTATCTACCAGTTCTTATTTCTTCAAAATAATGGTGGTGCGACGACTATTGACAACCAGACGGTCCCACTGTCACCCAACTCGTTGCACCGAAATCGGAATCCTCGTTCACCTCGAGGAGGCAGTGAACCCGCCGCACCGGAATCGTGTTCTACGGCTATCGATCCTCGAATCGGCGCTGATCTCGCTGCTGGCAGGGGGATCTCGACACCCGTCAAAACCCCATAAACGATCCGACTCCTCTATCGCCTACCAAGCCGGAATCCAGCCGTGCCAAACGATACGATCTTGCGAATCCGTGCGAATGCCAGTATCCTGGCAGTTGGCCGCTCTGAAAAAGGAGGATATGAACGATGGCAGGTACGAGAGAGGGAAGAGGAAAGGGCCACCGACCAGAGCGACGATCGAAAGAAATGTGTTCGCACGTGCTGCACAGTTGCCGGTCAGCGAGCGTGTAGTTTGACTTTTCTGTCTCTCCATGGATCGATCGATCGGTTACATATTTTTTGGGGCCACTTTGCTGCCCGAAGGTATCGCTGTTTGCACGATCCATTACGAGGATGCTGGCAGGGCACAGTTTCGAAAGTCGAAGTTCACGGAAATTGGGCGGCTTAAATGGTAATCGAACTAATTTGATATTCGTTGCACCGTTGAAAAACGCATCACGATGCTGGAGTACCGTTCGACGAGGAAATCTTTAACGACGCATAATGAGTATAATCACAGGGTTGGTCGATTTATCCATAAGCCTCGTCGAAAGTCCGTGGTACGGAGCTTTCCTGAATCCCGCGAACCGCTGATTCTCCCCGCTTCTTTGCTTGGTAGTTTTCGAGCAGGATGGTGATTTATTCGTTATTCGCTGGTGGGAACATCGTCCGCAGCTGTGATCTTGTTGTCAGACTTGTTTAAATGCGATGTGTGTCACGCGGGTCGCTGGGGGTCGGAGGGATTCTTCGGGGTGCTTCCGAATTCCTTGATCAAGCCTTGGCATTATTGTTTCGCCAGATATATTGATAGGAGTATTGTAGTAACCGTGGATGTGCAAGTCCTTTCTCTTCTACTAGTCATTTTATTATTATTATTATTAGACGTCTTTATTGCAACATAACAGATAATAACAAAAGAAAGAAAGAAGAGAACAAAGACACGCAAAGGCGAAGTTCAGTCAAAGACTGCTTTTCAACTTAACCTAAACTTAACCTTTTAAATATTACTGTGCAAATTAAAAACCTATAACCTGAAAAGGACACTTGTAGCTTTTGAAAGACAATATTTTTATGGTCAACAAACTTTAATATTCCTTGGAATTTTCTCTAATTATTTCCTTGGAATGCTCTCATTTGTCAGAAGATCGATAGAAAAGTTTACAAAGTTTGGCCAAATGATTCGAACACTCTGCATAATTCAAATATAAGAACACACCTGTTCAGTGGACATAAACTGGAAATTCCACTCTCACGAACGAGAAGCTTCAATTTCTAATATCTTAGTCCTTTTACATTTGTCAGAGCCTCTTTTATCAAGAAAATCAGTAGAATGTACCATCAAGGATTGACCGCAGAATTCAGGAGCACCCTGTAGAAGGAATAAAGGGAGGAAGGAGAGGAGAGACAGAAGGGAAGAGCGTGCATTTCAGGCTCGTGATGTCCCGAGGCTACCGCAGAATCGCACGGCCAGCCCTGGCTCTAAACACGCCCATGCCGGTCACCAGCGAACCACTACCCAGCGGAATTATTCGCTGAATTTATTTACTCCCCCGTGACCCCGAGAGAACTAGCTACGAAGGGTCGCCGTTTACACCGCAAGAGAACCGGTCGAACGTATCGACCACGCTCTCGAAATTGATACACCGCTCGCGGGGAAACGTGGATTTTCGTGATGAACGCGATCCCGCAATATTTCTCGCGGTCCATCGACGTGGTGCCCCGCCATTGCGCCCTGGAGGCTGGTTACGACTTGGCGAGAGGTTCAAGTTGATGGAAGCAATTCCTTTCTCGCGAAAATGGACAATAGCCACGTATCCGCCAAAATCTGTTGGCTCTAATCGGCGTTGCAAATTTTAATCTGAGAAACCCTAGTAGTACAAGTCAACGTCGTAGGAAACTGTAGCAAGAAATAGGGGAGGAATACAACTAACAATTCTCAGAGATCTCCATTTGTGTGTGTACATACTTGTAGCCTTCAAGATTTCATGATTATCCTATGTATTCTCATTGTAACAAAATTTACAGATAATATGTTACTGTCTAGACGTAACACGGTACAATTTGCAATATATAATTTATGCACTTTGAAATTATTCTGTAATCATTCTCAGCTTAAATTGATCAAGGAAACTAGCCGTTTAATGCCTAGACTCTTTAACCGTTATCACAGAATTGTGAGATCGATATATACATGTTGTATCTTGTTATTTGGAAATGGAAAATATTGATTTCTTTTAATTTTGTTTTTCATATTTTTTTTATGAAAGCGGAAGCACTTATGTACACTCTAATTTGATTTTCTCAACCGAAAACATTGAAGTTCATTTTACCGTCAGGAAAACTACGGCTAGTTGCTAAAAAAAGTCAAATAGTATAAACAGGCGATAGCATTTGATGCACTTTTAAAATGAGTGTTGCACCGGTGCAGCACTTGGAGTTAAAGGGTTAACGAATAATTGATGTTGTTAAGGTAGGCTCATTTTATTTTTCTTATATTATTCTTACGTGTTTGACAATTTAACTCTCCCCTCGGGAATATTCTGAGGAAAAGTAGCCGTAGTAAGAGCCTATCTTCACAAATCAGTATGGATATATACCCGGTGCATCTTAATGGATAATCAGTGCAAAGGACAGTTTACGAAAGTATCTACCGATCGTGGCAAACTCGCCAGGGGACGTTTCGTCGTTTTGGGTCGATGGCGAAGAAGACGCGGCGACGAGAGGAGAAAAAAAAAGGGAGGAGTCGGCATGCAAATATTCGGGTACCAATTAAAGTTATGAAGTCGAATCTCGGCCAACCGGGAAGAGCCGCCGCTCGTTAAAATTATTGAACATTGCTCGCAAAGGGCCCCGTCGACCTTTTTTCCCGTGGCAGCTGAGGAATCTGAAGAAGGGCCCCGTCCTATCGCGATCGAAACGCTCCTTTTTGGTCCTCTTCGTACGGCTCAGCGCCTCGTGAAAGCGGGAGAAAGCGCGGGGCTGAGGATCCAAGGTGTCTCGAGGATTTACCGTAAACGCCTCGCGACGAAATTATCGTTTCGCGTGTTCTATGATCTTCGTTTACGGGGTGAACGCGGAACGAGCGTCGGGTGCTCATTAGCCAGGAGGAAATTCATCGATTCGTAGATTCTGAACGATGCAGGGGTGAAGACGCGTTTGATCAGCTTTGTGGGAGAGACGGAAGGAGGAAGTGGTTTGACAGAATACTGTTGCCAAGAATAGTGAAGTTTATTTTTAAAAAATGGTATCTGGGAAATTGATGGTAGAGCAAAGGTGGGCATGTACAATTTCTTTTGTAGTCATTTCTTGGATGTCTAGATATAGTAGCTCCTTCCTTGACTGTGTATTTTTGATAGAGTTTTGAATTTTTGTCATAGGGAAATTAATTTAGAATTCGATGCAGATTTTGCCACGGAAAGTAGTCAAAGTCTGTAAGTCTGTGGATCACATAGAAATCTTTTTGGTTTCGGAGTTATTTATATCTGTAATATATTTATTTGCTTCGAATACGAAGTATAAGGAGTATACTTGAAGTTCCAATGTTCCAAATTTAAAAGTCCTCCTTTTTATTTATTTATATATTATAGTTTGCTACACCGAAAAGGCACCTTTCTGTTGTCTTTTCGATGTAGCAAAGTGTCTGTTATATAAATTCTCATAATTTTCCTACTTCTTTGAATTCTGGGGGAGGGGGACTATACTCTATTCATTTTCCCCAAACTCATTTTTTACCATTCAAGGTCCCCCAATCAGCGTTTATTCAACCATAGGCTCTCGCTCCTCATTCATCGCAGCAAAACATTCAATCGTTTCATCGATCATACCGAATTCAGCATGAATTAACATCATCAGGGTATATTAACGACCTAATATCCTACAATAGAGTATACGATGATCCTCGACCACGATCAGAGTGACGCAGAATTCGGACGGTACAGGATCACTTTTTTTTTGCCAGCCTCATTGTCATGCTAATCCCGGCCCGCACGAAATGCGTTTTCTTCGAGCAGCTGTCGGATGATCGGCCAATGCACTGCTCTCAGGTGCCATCGAATGGTTACTCTGGGTCAAACGAGCCCTAAAAAAAAAACAGAAAAGGAAGCGAGAGTTTGTTGGATAAAAGGAAACGACCAACTGTCAAAGATCCCAGCAGCATGGGAAATGGTAATGATGTTTGCTGGTTTTGTGCATTAATACTCTGTGTGACGGTGCAGTGTCCATTGCATCTACGAGCTTGGGATTTTTCGTTGCAGATGAACAGAGGGGGAAATTAATATCTACATAGTTTAATAATAAAATTAATTTATATTCGTAAATAATTTAATATAACTATAAAAGTAATAAAATAACTTTTAGACTAAAAGAATATTCATTTGAAGGAATAGTAGTTGTTAATTTTATTGTAATGCAATTCTGTAGATAGTGAAATTCTACTTAATCTTGTTTAATTATTCAAAAGTAATCAGAAATAATATAAAATTCCTCCAAAATGCAAAGTTCCAATTTCCAAATTCTAAATTCAGGACATTGTCCCTTTCAGTGTTTCCACTTATTTAACTATTATTCACCACAAGTTTATTAATTCCTTTGCTTGCACAAAATGGTGATCATCGCCAGGGTCGGTTTGAAAATTTAAAAAGCTAGGAGCTCGGTTGGTAAACGATAGTTCCTCGAGGCGGTCGAACGGATCCAAGGATCGTTTCGCGGAGTATCGAGAGTCGAAGGTGCTCGTTTCGCAGTCGGGCTATCGCGGATCGTGCGCCCCCAGGGTGTCATGATAATTTTGCAGAGACAATGGGCCACTTTCTTGCCCGTTGCCCCCTTCGGAATCGAAGATTATTACACGTTGCTGGGATCGCAACGATCACGAATTAAATTTGAATCGCGGCCATCATTACGTCCTTCCCTTGCTCCTTGCGTTCTTCCCTCCGATAATTCGGATTCTACGATATCTCGCAATCGGCCCTTACACCGCCACGAAAATCTTCCTTTTAATATCAATTAATAATAAATACTCGTAAAATACCCTTAACTCAAAATACAAAAAAATTTCGATACTTAATTTCAGAAGCTTCTTTCATTTTTTTTACTTTATTTTCACTTCAGTACCATAAAATTTCCTCTGCACACCCACACTTCTTTAAAATCCTTTACAAAATTCTTCTCCAACTCCACAAATTCACTCACATTTTCACAGTTCATATCAATCACCATAAACGATAGAAAATTTAATGAAATCAGGTGCAATTGCATTCAGAGCTGCTTAAATCTGAATGAAGCATACACGTAGGGGAAGCCCGGGCAAAGCGGTTATGTTAAGGTTTAGTGAGAAAAATAACATAGTTACAATTAAGATGAGAAATATTTTTTATATTAATAATCATTTAAAATTAATCAGCTTTCTGATACAATAACGAAAAAATGGGTAACTGAAACATTTAAAGCATTTTAAAACGAAAAATGTAAATAAGTCAATCAATCCGCTTTGCCCTACCCCCCTGGGCAAAGCGGATCAGGGGGTCGGCAAAGCGGATGTTATTAAATAACGCAAAGTCAATCTTGGCATTCGTCACAGAAGTCACTGCCAGATCCTTCATATACAGTGCAGCATTCAGGGGCCCATCTGGTACATTGGCTGCACTGGATCCAGTCTTCGGATGGGGGGTCGGAGTATGGCTCAAAACACACATATATGACAATAATATTTATCAATATCAATATCAATAATAAAAATTTATCAATAATATATGACAATGATAAAACAATAATAATATGAGCGAGATTAGCAGGGCAGAGGATTGACGATCCGCTTTACCCCGATCCGCTTTGCCCAAAGAACCCACTTGGTGGAAATTGTAATGTTTGAGAAAAGTATGAACAACAAATTAAAAATGTTGACCTCTAATAGAATCTTAAAGACACAGAGTTCTTATAAAAAATATTTACTGTGGTAAATACCGATAACTATTAATAATCAAGCCACGTACCTACCTGAGCGAAATGTGTAAGAAAACGCACAATTTTCGTTTTTTCTTCAGAAACGACGCACCACAGCAATTAAATACTTTATTGCATTGTCATGGCCTCTAAAATCGGTCGCTTTCTAGATCAGGAAAAACTCGTGGGGCCATCTTTGATAGCAAAGCAAAAAAAAAGACGATCCGCTTTGCCCAGGGTATTCGCTTTGCCCGGGCTTCCCCTAAGTGGAAAAATATTAATGGCATCGAATAGGAAGCTTTACGGGCTCGAAGCTGTATTAAACGACGGTGAGCTGAGCTCGATACTTCGAGATCCCGACGATCGCCGTCCCTGCGAGATATGCGATATGAATATCGATGGGGCGCTATTCCCACGACGCGAACGAAACCGGCGATATAAGGCGATATAACGCGAGCGAGGGAAAGGAAGCGTTTTAAAAGTCCAACTAACGAAGTCGGGGGCCTGGGTGGATTTGCGCTAATGAGAAGAAGTGCTATCCATTGGATATGGCCGGTGAAAAAACCGGGCCCTCATTACCGTCGGACTAATTACCTTTTACGTTCCGTTCGCCTCTCTTGAGTCTCTCGTCAACTTCGTCGGTTGTCTCGCATTTCTGTTCATTCGCGTATAATTCCATCGCGGCAAGAAGTCGAAGGGTAATTAATTGATACGTCGAGCCTGGATGGTGTCGTTACCACGAGATCGCGCTCGATTACGTTTCGCGAGGGCCGCGTCGCGCTGGAGGTGAACGAGTTTTCACCATTTTCGATCTAGGATATTCGCTGTAACTTCTGGAGAGATGTGTTGTTTATGGACACGGTGAAATTGGTGGAATGCATTACTAGAGGTTCTGAAGTTCCTGGGTTGAATTTTGTGGTGGGATTGATTGACTAATAAGGGAATTTCGGTGACCCAAATATTCCGATTTTTTTAAATTTAGCAGGTTTGTGGGGGACTTTAATAGAAGTATTAGACAGTTTTTTGTTTCCTACTTTTCGATTCTTCAGGGTGAAAACGCCTCTTAAAGGTGAAAGTGTGCTTTACTGGTTTCTTATATATCTTGAACACTATTGAATAGGCATACAAAAAATTTACACTGAAAATTTCATGATTTTTTATGGTCCATAAAACTATACTATCGAATTGGTTAAAGTTTGTAGTAGGAAAAAATTGTTGTTTGCAACTTCTATTAAGGTCTTCTGCAAACCTGCAATTTTTAAAAAATATTGGAATTTTCGGGCTCTCGAAGTTTTCTTGTGAGCGTGTAAAAATAATTCCAATAAACGAGAGTGATGTCGGCGCACTAGTTCGGTCAATTAATACCTTGAGATTTTTTAACGTTTCAGGTCCAAACTGTCTTGACATTAAATCGAAAAAACTTTCCTTTGTTGTAGGTGTGAGAGTTTTGCCATTCATTATAAATAAAGTAATACTTCGGTCAATTAATTGACTCTCGTTTATTGCAATTACACATCACTCTCGTTTATTGGAATTATTCTATAAATACGGTCGAAATTCTAATTACTTTATGTAAAAATAATAGTAACATATCTTACAAATCCGTCGATATTGATTTACATTTCTTCGTTGCTTGTAGTCTTCAAGATTTCAAAGATCCAAGATCTCTTCAGTATTCTTACTAAACATGATTTCTCATTTATCCTTCATAAAAAAATAAATCCACCGCAACATAACTAGTACCCACCGTCTCTACCGCAACATCTTCCCAAAGATCACAAACAGCGAACCCATGAAAACGAAACCCAATCTGCCCAAAAACCGTCCGGTCGCTGCCTAAAACTCTCTGATCCGGATCGGGCGAGCTTTGCAACCCTTTCACGAGGATCTGGTCCGCGGCAGTCGTGAGTCTCACGGTTACTCGATCGCAGAGAGATTAGTCACGACTTAGGGAACGAAAGTAAATCAGGCCCTCGCCCGTTGACACGTTTAGCCTGGTCCAGGATTCTCGTGGGGTTGTGGGCCCGCGCACTCCCCCGCCCCCGGCTCTCTCCTGTTCGTGGCCATTTGACGATGATGGCGATGCCGATAGCGATGCTTATGCTGGCAGTAATGGTGATCTCGGTTGCCTATGTGCGCGACGATGGCGGTGGTTGGTTCCTCGCTTTGCCCCCGTGATAAATCACCGACTTCCACCGTCGTCACAATCCAGCGGCCATTAATCTCGATAATTGAATCAATATCTGTGATATCTCCTTGTGTATCCAGACCGGCCTCATGGTAATTAGCCGCCTCTGTCATAAATCATACCCCCCCTGGGGGTCGGAGTGCGCCGGGCGGGGGAAGGGGGGAGGACCTTCTTCTTTGGAGATCCACGTGTAACCTGCTGGTGAGCCACAGTCGACGAGTTATTTCGTGTTACTCCGTAAACTAAAAGCTTTGGCAATGGATCGGCGTGGAGATTGTGAAGGAAGGATTGTGAAATCGGGAATCCCTGGGACGCGATTCCGTTTAGTTGAGGAACCTCGGATTCTGGGCTCCTGCTAGCGAGGGGAAACATTTCTAACTGAACTTTAAGAGTTTCATGAGTGGCGCACTCAGGATTTAATCTCCAGGGGAGCCGAGTTGAAGGGATAATAACACTTTTAATGCAAATTCAATGAAATTCATTAGGTGATTTTAAAACTGTATTTAAAGAATAAAATTGAGTTTTCTTTTGTTCTTGCAAAGCTCTTGAATTATTTCAGTCGTGGTTACATTATCAATTTAATTTTACATAAATTACGTAGATTTTTAATACTCCAAATAAATTTAGTTTTCAATTTAATTTTACATAATTTAGATAAATCTTACTTTTAATGCAAATTCAATGAAATTCATTAGGTGATTTTAAAACTGTATTTAAAGAATAAAATTGAGTTTTCTTTTGTTCTTGCAAAGCTCTTGAATTATTTCAGTCGTGGTTACATTATCAATTTAATTTGACATAAATTACATAGATTTTTAAAACTCCAAATAAATTTAGTTTTCAATTTAATTTTACATAATTTAGATAAATCTTTAATCCTCCGATTAAATTTCAGTATAATCTATCAAATTATTTGTATTTATTAATATTACACCATAGAGTTTCACTTGCATCTCTGAATTCCTGCTCCAAAATTTATTAAGAGACCAATCAAACTTTCCAGCTATTTCGCAGCTAATCAGTCAAGTTTGCTATTCTCCTGAAACAAATCAGTTTAAACTATAAAAATTCCAAGTCGAGATTTTTAGCACCGAATACAATGAGACAGTGCAACAATTGGTTTGATCTGGGTCGAGTCGGATCGAGCCCATCGCTACCTGCGCTGTTTCGCCGTGAGCACCGCGGTGATTCATAATAAACCGCTCAATGCCACGAGAGTTCACCGTTTTATCGAGCACGTATAGGCGATCCGCCGACGTCTCGGGCCAGCGTGGGTCACCCCGACTTAATCAACCGATCATTATCACGGGTTTGCGCCATAATGACTGAAAGAGGCCCAGCGTTGTCCTCTCTTTATCGCGGACAACGGTCCGAGGCGTGGTCGTTTGCCAGCTGCGACTTCCATTATTCGCGGAGTCGATTAATTAACGGTCCCTGGCTAATGATCGATATAATACCCACCGTTCATCGGGTGCACGCGAGTCCGGGAACGATGTACTCTCGACGACGTACGCTATCCAGGGACGTAATGTGTTGGATACGCTGCAACAATCTATCCATTACACAACAGCTCAATCTCGTGCCAGCGATGAGTATAATGCGCATGCGCCGTGTGATTTTAACTTGGAACGGTGGTGTGCTTAATCCTACTACCTACGGTCATCGGGTCTCTTCGGACACAATCGCTTTTTCATTTATTTACTACTATAATATAACACCGTCATCGGATCATGTTATGTTTGTTTCATTGTTTTCCTGTTAAACAGGATGGCGTTTCAAGCATTTCGCTTATATTGCCCAACGAACGCTATAGTCCTATCTTTTCCCTCCTATCTCTCCGTCAGGTCCCAGCAGCAGCGGCGCACTGGGAGAAAAAAGGTGGTCACCCATCTTCCTCCAGTACCCGCCCCGTGATGCTTAACTTCGGTGATCTAACGAGAACCGGTGTTTTCCATCACGGCTAATGGATTGGCAAGTGGCGTTTCTTTTGGAGAACATTCGGTAATTTCTGTTAACCCTTCAGCGACTACGCCGAATTTAACAATTTCTCTAGGCGGACGGCGGCAATGACGTAGCCACTACTATGCTTACTATTTTGCCATGGTATGGTCTATGGAGATCGGCGGTATATAAAGGAATCGGGGTCCATACCACGTACGAAGGTCGTTGATGAGGGGTTAATCGTAACGGGGAAGTTATGTTTCTAATTCATCAGACACCTTCAGGTGTTCATCTCATTAGGAGGTGGAGAATCCCTGAACAGAGTTCTTCAGACAGTATCAGGAAGCTTCCACTAGATGTACAGACTTGACTTGAAAGAAGGTGACGTTTCGGGAGCGAACGTAAAGCCTGGTTCACATTAGTCGAGTTGTTCTTCAAGACAAGTAAAGTTGAAAGAATCTGTACTTCACTTGAAATTTGAAAGAACCTCCAGTTAAGTAAATACCTAACAGGTTCATATTGGTAAAGTAGTTTCAAGTTACCTGAATTCAAGCGACTTGAAGTCACCTGACTAATATGAACGAGGCTTTACTTTCTTTTGAGATATCGTCGGTGATTGCGAGGAGAATATTAGCATGCGACACTAGCGGTCGGTACGCAAACTAGTAGTAATGGCCGACACAAGTATACCATTTATCACGATCTACCAATTTTCGCGGTATCGACGAATCGTATGCAGAAAAAAATGTTGTGCAACTAATTGTAACGCTACAACGAACAATTGTCTCAATTTAAATTTCCATAAAAGTGTCAAAAAGTGGAGTAACTAAAATTTCCCGCGTTACATTCTTGTACATATTCCAAAATTGTGTCTAAATGTATCGTCAACATTTTTACTGTAAGAAATAACTTTAAAATAAACTTTTATATCACTTGATCCGTATATATGTATAGTAAAAGGTATACTTGCGTCGTCCATATTTGTTATGTCACACTAGCGCCACCGTTCCCGCGGTGGTATATTCCTTTCCCAATAGTGCAAAACCACGTATGAGCAGTTTGTAAATACCGCGAATCTGCATTTTACCGATTTTACAGGAGGAAGAAAAACTTAATATCTTAGCCATTTTAAGGGATTTCTTTGACTGAACTTTTTGGACAGTTTTGGCATACCTTGTAATAAATACTAACATCAATAGTGTGACTTTAAAAAAAGCGGAACGGCGCTTGGCAACCGTGGACGCGAAATCTCAATTTTGCTACTTTTGCAGATCCGCGGTATTTACAAACTGCTCATACGCGGTTTTACACTATCACCGACGATATGGAGTCTTTTCGTCTTGCCTTTACTGCCTTGTCGCGTAGAATGAGAGAGAGACAGCAAATGAGCGTGAGAGCCCCTGCAGTAGCAGAAGAAGTGGAGGGGATACCGATCACCTTCTTTCGAGACACAATTGCACAGGACCTCCTAAGAAAGTGTCAATCTCTACCCGTCCAACGAACGACGATTAATCTTCGCAATGGTTCCTCCGATCTCTTCGACACAGAGATCGCTATTACCCTGTAAACGATCGCGATTAACACGATGCACGCCGAAAGAGCGAGCAGTGCCGGGGCGTCACGGCCGTAAATTCGGGCAGCGGATCGAGACCAACGAGCGATTTATCGCGCCTCTCGTCGGCTGACTAATTGACGGAGCGAGATACGCGATTCGCCCGGTCGCTTCTCCGCGTCCTTGTTATCTGCCCCAAGGAAATCGTTTCCCTCTGATCCGCGGCTGGATTCCCGCGAAAGTGCAGCGGCCCGTTGGTGAAACGAGCCGCCGCCTTAACGAGCCAATTATTTAATTGCTCTGCCTCGTTCCTTTCTCTCGGTGCCCCGACGCATGAATCCAGTGTTTCTCGAAAAACTCCACGGACCCTTCGGAAATTGTTTCGTTGCGTTTCAGGGTCCACCTCCCCCCCTCCTTTCTCGAGGATGCGTCTCCATCGAGATTGTTGGACTGGGTTAATCGAAATTCCTGGAGGATCAGGTCGCCTCCGCACGCTGCTTCAGCTGGCGATCGCTCGTTACGCCGGAAATATTGTACGCCTTTATTCGTTAATTACGCTGGGACATGGAACAGAAACAGATAAGGGGTGGGTTCGTTTCTCTTAAGGGGGCTGCTCGGTATTTCAAGTTTGAAAAGTTGGGAAGTTTTTTATTAATCGCGTTAATAGTATGGAGTATCTAGAATAAGGTCCTGAAATTTTGGGGGAAATCCCAAAAATTACGATAAACATGCAAGTTTCAAAAGCGATTTTCTCGAAATTAGGTACATTTTTCTACCTCGTGATGTAGAAAAAAAAATGAAAAATTAATCTTTCAACTGATCTGAAACTTACGCGTCTTATTGAGAATTATATTCTTCAACCCCATGGTGTAGAAAAAAATGAAAAATTAAGGTCGTCGCCCACTAGGCAGAAACGCGGCGACCACGCATCGCTTATATATGACAAAACAGCAGCGACCACGCATCGCCTATATGACAGAACAGCGCCGACGAACATTTCGCTTTGATCGCCGCGCTTCGCTTCGGCGAAATGGGCGGCGGCCTTTAATCTTTGGGAATGTTTATAATTTGTATATATAGTTTATGTACAATACGAACTACGCGACAGTGATAATATCTTAATTACTTTTCCTTCGCTGCTTGAAAGAAGAGAATTTTTTTAGGAAAAAATTTTTTTCTTCAAATCACTGCCATTTTATTAACTATGAGAATTTTTCAATTTCCGTAGTTTATGCTATTAAGGGCACATTGTAGAGTAAAACAAGCCTTTGTTCTCTGATCTAGCATGTTTCAGTAGAAAGTTTTTCACCACAACTGCGGTTGTACGAAATTTCTTCACGGCCCACTTTGGCTGCGTGTATCACAATAAATATACGCAACTACAATTTTTCATCGTGTTACAAGTATATATTAATAAACGTACGGGAAACCGCAGAATCTTACTCGATACTTTACCTACACAATATTCGACAACCTTAATGCTGTCAGGTTGGCATTACATCATGGCATTTTTTGCGCAGGTTTCTCTTAAATTGTTCTGGCCCATTTTACCGTCTCGGGCACGTGTGTATTCTGTGAGATTGTGGTTACCGGAAGCTCAGTGTATAGTGTGTAGGCAGATTATTGGAATGGATGGAAATCAAGAAAGTCTAAATCTAGTTTGTGGGTTGCTGTTGACAGTTCGAGTGGCGGAAGGTTTTGAGAAAAGCTCCTTTAAGTCTGTAAAACCTTTTCAAGCGCTAGAGTTCCATACAAACATCCAAGGAAATTTAAGCAACACATTGGACACTTTCCAGAAAATATTATTCTTATCACAACTTTATTACTCCTTAACTGGAAGATATAATAAATATGAAGATAGTAAAATTAGAGTACCAGAACATAATGCACAGGATGCAGATCCTCTACTCAGTGTAGTGGAGATAATGTATAATTCTTTTAAGAAGATGCTGCCGCGTTTCTGTCGTCGAGATTCGCGCGTGGCCGAGACAGAGATGTTCATCTGTGGAACAGAAGCAGCGTGATCATTCAGGGGATCTAGATGAACTCATCAAGGACGCGCTTCGGCAGAATCACAATTAAGGCTAAATTGCCCCCCACGCAGAGAGAAAATAGAGTGTGAACATGCGGCGGGACGGCGCTGACTGGGTGGAAGAGCGACGAGGAGGATGTAAAGATTGGAAAGGAAGAGCGTGGAGGGTTGCCCGAGTTCATTTCGCAAATGGAAGTCGAAGACCCCGAGAGCAGAACGGCATTCCAAACCGTGCTTGATTGGTTTTGGCCAAGTTGCACCTCCTTTATGGAGGTCGGGTCAGGTCACCTCGCCTCTTACGTGACTTCTTCTCCGCCTGAACGTGTCGAACGTGCGCGTCCGCCGGCACGATCCTTCTCAATCTGGAGCATTGTCCGTTTTTGCCAGTTGGCTGGACCAGTTGCGAAGTTTCGTCAAGTTGCGAGGGAAAGAGGGTGCACCTTGTGTTGGAAAAGAAAGGTGGAGGACCCGGGTCAGGAAATTTGATGTAGGAAGATTTGGAAGATTGGAAAAAGTGTGAGAGGTCACACTTCGGTATAGAATCTTTGATTATAGGGGAAGTCGGGGTATTGTGAGCCACTTTTTTCAATGCCAAAAAACTGCTATTAAATTAAGTTTTTCATCAAATTTCAACGCTAAATGTTGTAGTATGAAGATTTACCTTTCTTTTAGACACAATAGTTTAATCGAATATCTGCAAATTAGATGATTTTAAGACTATTACAAAAATTTGCATTTTATTGAATTTTGAAAATCTCGGAGAATCGTGAGCCACTTTCAAAAATCAAATAAAAATTACAATTTCTGTTATGAAATGTTTATTCATGTATCTGAATGACAAAATATTTGTTTAATCTTTCCGTAGCAACGTCTATGTTAGCAAATTTGGCGATATATCGTCCCAAAGTGCCCCTCGAAATTTTATGTGCGGTGGCAGCTTAACTGACCGATGCATTATGAATTTTCACATGCCTTATTGCCTCCAAAATATTGTCAAAATCGAGCGAATGGTCATTTTTGGCATAATAACGTGGCATCGTAACTAAAAAAATTGAATCAGATAAAATGTCTATTAGATATTGCCGAAAAATTTATATCGTGCTCGAATAGTGCATAAACAATCATTGAGAAGCATCAAACATGTGAGGTTAGTTCGTTAAATGTCAAAAATCGAGTGGCTCACAATTCCCCGAGAAAAGTGGCTCATAATTCCCCGAACCCTTATTTTTACAATATAGTCCCAAACAAATAGCACAAATCTCACCAAATTCAAATTTCTTTATTTATTTCGAAAGCATGAAGTCACACGAGTATTATAAACACAGTTACCTGCTTAGATCCACATAAAAATGTAACAATAATAGACCAAACACGAAATGAAAATAATACTTCGAGCGCAGCAAATTTTTGTCTGCTAACAGAGCAAAGTAATGATGCGGGTGCGTACTTCAACTGATCGTGGAAATATTACCTCATATATGAGACAACTCAATAATAGTTGTTTGCAGCTGTCATTATTTACCAGTAAAACACAGATGACACTGGCTCACGATTCCCCGTGGCTCACAATACCCCGACTTCCCCTATTGTAATCATTTTGTAATTTTATCATGGGGATCTGGGATTTCTGGAATATGCGGTATTTCTTCGTTCAGCTTTGTATCCTAAATTACTTTAATTGAAGGTTACCATTAGAAAGATTTAAGAACATTTCAATGCAGGCATGCAAACTTAGATTCCGCCTTCACCACAAGCTCTTCGTTTACAGAGTCATGCACAACAGAGATCTCTTTTCCACTGTACAGCTTGGTCACAAACAAGTTCCGTCTTTCCCAACGAACCATAATTGTCCAATTATTTATCAGTCAAGACACTCTGACGTCAATCATCGTAAAGTCACTCATCCTCCCAAATTCATGTTCACGAATTGTTTTGACGAAAACGTTAGTCACATTCAACACCTAAGATCACTCCGCTCGTAACTTAACGTCCAGGTGGTTTGGCCCAGGATCGTAAAATGTAATCGAAGAAAGGCCACGTGCTGGAATACCCGCAGTAAAGGACCTCTGCGTCGTTCGTGGTTTTCGATATGTTTAATGGAAAGCTACGATGTAGCTTTCCTCGGCTGGAGATTCTAAAAAAATGATTCGGGTTTTTCTTTTATCTCCCTCGATAAATCCATTCGATAAATTCTTTTCATCGAGGAATAATCTTAAAGGAATTAACGGCACCATTCACGACGCCTGAAACAATCTTGATACTTTCACGCCTTCTTGTTGCTTCTTTTCCTCCCTGTCGTGAAAACTGAAGCAAGTTCTTGCGATGAAAGCCGCGTTCAGTTTGCTGTTTTGCTTGGCTGGTGTCCTAGTTTAAGATCGAGAGGAAAAATTGGTATCACTTCTGGGTAAGGTGGAATAGTAGGCAGACTTTGTTTTATTCTTGCAACTGGCTGGGTTAGTGTTAACTTAGTATACAAACCTTTTTTTGGTCTCGGAATTATTCTAGCGTGTAGCATTATTATTTCTAGAGTTTCTGAGGTTCTAAAAGAATTTTCATATAATTTCTAAATTTCTTATTACTAGCCTAATTCAAATTGTAATTAATTCTATATAGAACGATACTATTTCCCCCTAAAATTTTAACTAAAACGCCAGTTTTCGTAAAATTTTCAACTAAATAGCTGTAAGCGTTCAGTAGAACACTATTAGCCACCGCAAACACAATCCTAATATAAAATTATTTAATTTTCAAACCTCCAAATAAACGTTAATACGATTTATATCAAAACAATTACCTAACCAGTAATTTTCAAATAAACCTAATATAAAATTATTAAATTTTCAAACCTCCATTTAAACGTTAATATAATTTATATTAAAACACACTACAGCGACGAAACCGGAAGCTCAATTACACTGACACCTTCCTCGACTCGAATACCTACGCATCGCAACAAAACCGAAACATTCAGCACTGGTCACTCCTCGGATATTATACAAACGCGTAGCCGATTGCGGCTGCCAAGTGTGCAACCGTTAATTACCTCCCGCGGAGAGCCTTAATTAACGCAGCTAATTAATCAGTTGAATTCGAATGCAGCCAGATATCGCTGGCCAGGCAAGGGTCGTAAGTGACACCTCGCTATGCGTGGAAGGTCGCAATTATATAAGCAACCATAATTCACAATGAAGCTTGAGATCGCAACCGAGGAGAGAAAGGGTTGAGGAGAGAATGGGCGGAGGTGGTGCGGTGTCTGTAATTACCCCCCATAGAACGGAGCGCCATCGTGCCCGTGAACAGTCTTAATAGCTGGATATCGGTCCACCGAGCTGGCTCGTTATCCCTAATTTATGTTTGGTCAAGCAGCATTTGCGAACGCCTCTACAAAATCTTTTCCTATCTAACCTAAAACCTCTGACCTCGATCCACCTCCATAGGCACTTGAATCGCGCTGAAGATGTTCGAAAATTAATCTCATTTCTGGGGCATTCATTTTTTGAGAGGAAACTTCATTGGGGAATGTCTAAAGACTGGGGATTCATGTATGAAACATGAATCTCTACGACGACCTGAGGCTGTAATTATAATCGATATCCCACATTAAGCAGGAATCCCAATTTCGTATGTAAATGACCCATTACCTACTAATGCTGGATCTGATTTGCATCGACGGCTCTTTAAAGAAACGCTGTTTAATAACATGGTAGGTATATACATGAGTTTGATACAGTCGTCTGACATGGATGTCTCTTATAAGTGACGTTCATTGGCACAAACTGTCGGGTGATTTTAAAAAGCTTCAGTAGTACCGACCAACGTCTCTATAAGGTTCTCAAAAATATTAAAAAAGCAATCACGTCATTCTTTAGAATTAAATAAAAGAAACTAGAATTTCGACCGTATTTATAGAATATCCAAAAAACACAAGCTATTTAGCTTTATTTATATGTTTAATTGACCTAACAAATGCGCCGATATCACTTGTGTTTTTTTATTTTTTATATTCTTTAGAATTCCCGTAAACAGAATCCCCCCTTCCATTCACACACGAACCCCTTGATCCCACACTCCTCTCCCTTTTAATCACGATCGAATGCCCCGCAACGTGTTGCCATTTTCACGGTCCGCTACCTAATTACCGCTACACCAATCAGCCGGCCGGCACACACCCTCTTCGAGATCCCCCGGTACAAGAAGATTGCGGTATCTCTGAGCAAATACGCGTCACGTATCCAAGAACGGAACCGTCCGGAGTTCGATTTCAAGACAGTTAACTTAATTATCAGTGGGCTACGACGCAGGAACCGATGGAATCTAGCGGCGCGGCGTGTTGCCCCGCGCAGGATGATGGGGGCCTGCGGCGCGGACGAGGATGGGCAGGGGGGAGGCAAGGAAGGATAACAGATACGTGTTGCATCGAGAGGAATCGACCGTGGTAGGTCGTACTCGGGCGTGTTCATGTCCGATGCGACCTTCGGCCTCTCCTATGAGGCTGGTGCTGTTGCTGCCTCGGACTGGATCTCCGGTACCGCTATCCACGGCTCCCCTGGTACCCCAGCCACTCGTATAAAATGGCATTGGTACCCTACATACCGACACGGAGCGGCCACTGTCTCTCAGGGTCCAGCGAAAACTCGTAAGCGGCCATGGGAGTCGGATACGTGGTTTGGAGAAACTCGGAAAATCAAACGGGATTGGAAGATTGTCATACTTTGCTGGAGGTGGTTGGCGTATGGACAATTTGTTTGGGTGGATTTTATTTTGACAGTGTGATGTAGTTGGGCGGTGGTTGCTTGGGGTAGTAGGGGTTGCGAGGGCGGTTGCTGGATGACGTTGGGCAGGGTGCAGAAGCAAACTCGGAATGTTGAGTAGCTCGTCTGACTTTAGTCTGCTAAGTTGTAGACTTTCTAGTGACGATGTAATCTGTTTAACAGCGAAGAGGATATTCCCAGTGGTGGATTTAAGGATTTAAGGCCTTTGGGCCCATGTGGCAGACGTTCCGAGGGTCCCATTTTTTCCCGGAAATCAAGAGGCAGTTTACTAAAAACGGGTTAACTGTAGTAGTACAGATAAAGAATATGGTGTTTGGATAAAATCATAATTGTTTGGGGGATAGGGCCTTGGTGGCTGGATGTTCCATTCTCAATACCAACGGAGAAGACAGAAGTGGATTCATAAAAATCTTGATTTTAACAAACATTTATCGCTGCATTTGTACAACGCATTTAACCCTTAAATGCATGGCGTTGTAAAACTGCAACATACCGTTCAAACCACCTTTATTTTTCCTTGCATTAGCATATACTCAAATATACTAAATATACTAAATATATTTAGTATATTTAATATTCTAAATATATTTAGTATATTTAATATTCTAAATATATTTAGTATATTTAATATTCTAAATATATTTAGTATATTTAATATTCTAAATATACTAAATATATTTTTGCGGAAAAAAATTATGCATTTAAGGGTTAACGAGGATATCCTTCAGTTCAGTGGCGTATCCAGAGGGACCAAGGCACCCCCCAAAGAAGGCGTTAAATGCATAATTTTTTTCCGCAAAAAATATATTTAGTATATTTAAAATATTAAATATACTTAATTTAAAATATTAAAATATTATATATATTTAAAATATTAAATATACTAAATATATTTAGTCAAATATATTATACTCAAATATACTAAATATATTTAGTATACACTATATTTAAATATATTTAGTATACACTATATTTAAATATATTTAGTATACATATATTTAGTATATTTGAGTATATGCTAATGCAAGGAAAAATAAAGGTGGTTTGAACGGTATGTTGCAGTTTTACAACGCCATGCATGTAAGGGTCAAAAATCGACTACAAACCAAGATTGACCCAAATCACCACCAATATCAAATCGCCGACTATGCTTCCCGCATCTACAATTTCCACAAACGTGCCACCAGTTCTTTCGCCTCTCCACGCACCGTTCCAGCTGTCTAGAACCCGTTTCACCCGAGACATCTCAATTCCGTCACGAACCAAAGCTGACCCACGCGCGTCGCGTCGTCCGCGACGAATCGATCTGTTCCACCAACTCTCCCGTCTATCGACATCCAACGCAACCTAGCAATTTTTTCCCCCTGGAAATCGGAACTAATTAGCATTTCGCGGTAC
Source organism: Andrena minutula (assembly GCA_929113495.1). Lineage (NCBI taxonomy): Eukaryota > Metazoa > Arthropoda > Insecta > Hymenoptera > Andrenidae > Andrena > Andrena minutula. Next base: position 38,153,191 of record OV815996.1, on the reverse strand, counting down.
ATATCCCCATAGAAGAGGTCCATCAACCACTTCCGTGACCGTGGAATCGATGGAGCGCTGGATCCTGCGCCGCTCTCTGAGCGCTTCTTGCGCGATGGCTACTCGGGCCTCGTGTACCGCTATCCTATGACTACGGTATTACCGTCAAAGAGACGTAAAACGGAATCAGTGAAGCAGACGAGACCCCACTGCTCCACCCGCGATTCGATCTTAACGCCAACGATAAGCTCCCTACACTCGTCGCGACGTTACGCAAAGTGGACAAAGCTGGATGGGCACGATGAACAAGTTCCTGCGATAGAAGCCTCTGCGGCAGAAGGAAACGATGATCTCGCTGAGCATGATCGCAGAGCCACGGGCCATTACAGTCCCCTCATCATCTGGGCACTGTTTCTGAGCCTCGTCAAATGGGGAGGAGCTACCGCGCTTGATTATTTCTCGTGGATCATCTTTCTAATGACCTGTCGCGCAAAAACGTGCTTCCCCGTATTTTTATCCGCGATACCACCGTCCGTGCTCGGACCGAGGCTCGTTGTTGGTGCCCTGTTAGGAAAGAGCTTGCTCCGTTCGATTGGGACGCCGCGCATCGCAAACCACGCCGCGGATTCCGCTCGTTTGCCGAGACGCGAGCTGCACGAATTTATGTGGCACGCGTTGCATCGATCGCGGCGCGCACGACCACACCAATAAACCTCCTTATCGGGACGTCCATCTTCGTTTCTGCGGCGTTCTCCTTTGCGACAAGTTTCTTTTCTGCCGGCCGAGGACCGCCAGTTCTAATCGACGATTAGCGGCGCGCCGACGTTTCGTGTATCGTTGAACTTCTTCAAGGATTTACCGGCTGGCCCTTTGTCCCATCATGCTTCTGCTAGACGGGATGCCCTCTAGTAGTGTTTAACACCGTATTTAGAGTTACACCCAGGCGAGGATGGCGCGAGATGGGTGTTGGAGATCTAGCGAGTTATGATACGTCGCTGGTCTCAAGCTTTGGGTAGTCGAAGCGTCTGTGTGGACGATTTTTTGGAAGTATGAGCAGATAGGGGAAGACCGGGTGAGATGGCTGCAGGAGAGATGGTCACATGTCACGACCTCAGGTTTTAACCCGATTTTCAGCAAATATTGTATTCGGGGCTTGGATTACTCTGAGATCCTGAAAAAGTAGGGAATCTTCTGATCTAAATTGTAGAGAAACTAATCACACGATTAAATTGCGATTTGCCACTTGATTTTAACATGTTGAAAAGCATGGCAGACTGTTGCAGGTCGTCACGGTAGTCAAATTTTAAACATGTTAGGTTTATTCTGATGAAATAAATAATATTAGTACTTATTAGTTTTAATAGCCATTTTATGTTAGGTGAGCCAACTATCCCCGACTTACCCTATGTTTCTAAGAATATTAGTAGTTTTTATGCTAATAATCGAGAGTTTGGGATTTTTATAGTGATTATCTTACTTATCGTTGCCTACAGCGTCTTTAAAATCCTCGAATATTCAAAAGAATATTCAAAAGATTCTTCTAATTTGGCAATTAAAGTTTCTAACGATCTCTTGCTTGGCTGGTTACGAAGATTGAATGGAAACTAGTGGAAAAACTGAGTTTTAGCAAATACCTAGTGTCTCTGCTTTGAATGCCACAGAATTGAAGCGAAGGAAATGCTTTTCACAAGCTCCTGGTAAATTTTATAATAATTAACAATCTCCTATTCTTCCCCTCTAGAATGAGAAAGTTATTCTAAACAGGCATGATTGAACCCGTGCAGAGAGTTTCAAGCGATAGAAAACGAAGTTTGCTCACCCATGCTACAGCGCCTCGACTAAATGCCAAGGACAGCTTACGTTTCTCCTACATTTCACACAGCTTCCTGTTCTCCGTCCGCGAACAACGAAATGTCACGTTTCTTAAGCCGATTCCTACATACAAACTAAATTCACGTTCTGCTTTATACAATCTTCACACCACTAACCATGCCCCGTATTTTTTCTGTTACAGGTAAGTCCTCCTTGCACCAAACGCATTGGCTTCGCGTCTTCGATTATAAGGTCAGACAAAACGCAATTTAAAAGCTGTAACTCGTGTATTAAATCAAGGTTCTTTCACACAAGACAAAATTAAGCAGTCTTTAACTTAGCAATTAACTTTCTTAGCATAGGTTAACTTAGCTTTCAGGTGGATTCCCACCTTTATGAAATCGTTTTCACCAAAACTTCCACAGACCCAGTCGCGAGCTTTTATAAATGCCTCGTGTGAACAGGCCCTAACAGTATCGAGTAGAAGCTGTTGCGCCGAAGGAAACCAAGTAACTCTTTATACCGTGAACCGCTAGATAAAACGGTTAGACTTCCGCCATCGGGGATTCTGGCTGCAGCAGCTCGCCTGCCTTCTGAATCGGACAATTTTCCGCTCGCGTGTAACGCTTATCTCGATGTCCGTCTGTCAATCGTCGGGATGTTCCCGCGAGTAACGTAGGCAGCATCGTTAACATCGTGTTGACCCGAGGGTACACGCCCATTGCAACGGTTATTGCATCCGATAGAGGCGTCATTCCCATTCTGTCAAGCTGACGGCGAGATGAACGACCGGCGGGCGTAGAGACGATCGAAATTAAATTGCATCCGATCACCTTTGCGCTCTCCTTTGACTCCTGCTCCCCGTGGAATTCCGCCTAAACCAGATCCAATTGCACGGAAGATATCCGACGATCTCTGTCGCCTTGCACAGTCGTTTACCGAGTTACTGGTTACACCCAAACTCTGAGTCATTCAATGTAGGTAGTACAGTATGGTTTGCTCAAATAGGATAATTTTTTTTTATATACAGAAATGTTATATTTAAAAATCCAGATATACACTTTGTTGTGTGTAATTTAGGCTGTATTTCCTTAAAATATAAATTTGATATCTTTAAAAATGGTGCCATAGCAAGGCCTCTTTACAGATACAGCTTTTGTGCCACCAAAAATATCTCGGAGAGTACTGGACCGATTTGAATAACGATTAGTCTTAAGACTATACTGTAGTTCTTACTTATCGGCGCGGATTCTGAAAAAAATTACTTCTTGAAGAATGGTAGCTACTCAAAGTCAAGCTTGTGATTTTTTACCTAAGTTTTCATCTTCTTTTGTTAATAAAAAACAAAGCAAGACACTAATCGGAAAATCGTCACGGTAAGTACTACATTATAGTCTCAAGAATATTCATGCAAAATTTTATTCAAATCGGTCCGCTAAAGTCTGAAATATTTTTGGTACTGCAATTGGTGTAACTATGGAAAGGCTTTTGGAAAAGGGGCTGCTATGGTGCCGTTTCTTAAGATAACAAATTTATTTTTTAAGATGATACAGCTCAATTTATACATAACAAGGTATATATCTTAGATTTTTAATTACAACGTTTCTTTGTATAAAAAAAAAATCATAAAAATAAGTCTATTTTCCGACCTTTTCCGAATCATTCCTACCACAATTTTTGCTTACTTAAGTCTTTTGAACTCTCGTGAGCGTTGCTCGAAGACAATGGTACCACAAGAGACAAAGATAGGTGTGCATTTGGAAATTGTAGACACTCAGAATCAGTTAGTTCCTTCGTGTTTAGATCGACTCAGATTTACATGCGGTGGGTTACGAAACAATTTCTCCGTTCAGCTGCCGAAACACGGCTGCAGATTAGACACAGGTCATAAACGCGGAGTAGGAAAAAGGGATTGGCTAGAGTAGTGTTGAAGATCGAAAGGAGCGTATTAATACGAAAGCTACGGCGACGGCCTTCCTTTCCAGCTTTTTGCGTAGCCTCGACGGTGACAGAAATCCCGCGCGAGCATCGAAGTCTGCAGGCGGGTCCGTTTGACGCGTAAACCGAAATCGCTTCTTCGTCTCGCTTTTTCATCGACCACCGTCGTAATTTCTGTGGCAAGAAAAACTGGCGCGGCCGGGCGAACGTCTTCATAATCGACAGGATCGAAAAGCAAGGCTGGACAACTGTCGTCCCTCTTCTTCCGTCTTCAGCAGACCCTTTTTTTATCAAGCTGGTTTTGCTCCTGCCCGATAATTCGCGAATCTCTAGCGGCACGGAGTGTACTTGTTTCTGTGGTTAACCGGATTTTTGGGATTCCGCGCAGAAATGCCGTTTAATTAAACGCAGATAAATTATAAGCCACTTGACGCGGGAGAATTATGCTCGAGAAAGTCTCCGCTGGATAACGCGAGCGTAGTTTGCGCCTTTCTATCGCGGTGCTCGCTCCTCGGCCCGCTCACGACGATCCCGGCGTGAAATGCAGTGATATCGCTTCCAAGAGATGTGTTGGATCCCGAGGCGTTTGAAAATGGGAGCTGCTTTCGAGAGAAGAATTTAGACATCAAACGCTGTGAATTGAGTTGAAATTTTACTGTGAAAATACTGAAATAAATTCTCCATAAACCCCAAGAAAATAAGTGAATAGGGTGAAATGACCAGTGAATGAACAGCTAAGCGTTTCTTCAGTTTCAAATAACGATAAAAATTAAATAATGTCCTAATTTATTAATGAAACAAGGATTTGTAACAGAATAGGCTTTAAAAATGTCTAAAAAAATTGTTTGTGCCTCGTTACTTGAACGGTGTTTGAAATAAATCATAAAAATGTAATCAATGCCCAATATACTAGTGAATGAACAAAATACCCAATAAGTGAACATCTTGTATCCAGTGAATGAACACACAGAATAATACTTCATTTTCTGACGAGAAATCGTTGAAAACGCTGCAAAAGTAGAAGAGAAGTTAAGTTAGGGACCTAACATAAGAATATAAAAATATTATCTATATATTATAATCATAGGAACTTGACAAATTTATTTATATCAGAACACAGTTTACACAATATAATGGTTAACTGTCATCGTACGTGTTTTGTTACTAGGTTTCTCGCCGTGAATGGCAACACCCGAAACCACAAATCAAAAAAATTAATAAGCGACCAAGACATTTATAGATTCAAAAAATATTTATATCGCCGTTATCTCAATAAATTTTCCTTCATTCTAAATATAAGATCATTGTTTTCAATGAAATAGTATTCTTGTTATACACGAAAAAAGTCAATTTGTTCATTCACTGCTCCCTGTTCATTCACTGGTCAATTCACCCTACCTACAACAAATTATAAAATCCACATCTGAAAGCTACCTCGAAGCAGTCAATTCAATTTGTATTTCAATCGTCGAAAACAGGCCCGATTTTTAATTAGCAAGACTCCCAATTAGATACATTGGTCTGTCATGTTTTGCGCTGGAAGATTTGCCAGTGAAATGAGTTTGCGAGCTGAGTCTGGGCGGAAAAAGTTGCCAACGGAAGCGGCCTGTTTTCGATCCGAGCGCCTCGTTTTTGACTACGCCGGATGGGTTGCCCCCTTCTCGTTTCATCGGCGTGATTATGATGCAAAGGAGCGTGTCAGAACGCAGCCGCGGAGCGAGTAAATCAACTTTAACCACCTTTTGCCCTCGTTCTGACTTCATAATCGAGAGCTGGACCGAGTCGACGCGTCGGCCAATTATACACGGCGGACCTCTAGCCCCGTGCTCAGACAACCCGTGGCTACTTTAAATTGCGAACACCTCTTGTACGCCTGTGTCCGCGTAAGCGCCATCTTGCTTGATTAATTAATTCAAACTGCTGCAGGTATTTATAAAGCGATCGGCTAAGCTCGATATTGAATATTAAACGGGAGTTAATCGCTGTTCTTTATTGGTATTAAATTGAAATCTTAAAGGGATTCAATTTATAGGGCAATTCGAGTTAGGTTGTGATTTACAATGTTTGGAAATATATCCTTTGCATGGGTTACATTAATTAGCTTCGGTGGCTATTCAATTTTTTTGTTGTGTCATTAATGATATTTTAACAATTGATCCTCGTTTTTCTTCTCATTTTCTTTGTTTCCATGATGTCTGTGGTTCCACTTAAGACTACCTAGCAGTGAAAGGAACATTTTTACCTTATTTGAAACTCGAAGATTTTCTTTTATTACTAGTAGAGCTTGCTATATATTTTTATTGGGAACCAAGAAACATGCTTTCTATTAATAGACTTGTGTTTTAAATATCTATCACGATATCAGAAATGGACACTAAATACAATTGCCCCTTTTATAGCACCTCCACCTTATATAAAATTCAAATATTTCATGATTAGCACCAGCTGATCTCCATTTCTAGACAACAAAGTACATACCTAAATACTCCCATCGTCTATCATTCTTGAAGAACCCAGTCTTCCTAAAGGCTTGTTATCGCTAACAACAATCGCCCTTAATTTCGAGTATCTAATCTACGACTCCAACGACTATCGTTTGTCTTCGCTGTACGGTTCCACGAAAAGCAGTCGGCAACTCAAGTTCAATCAAGTTCATTTACCATCACCGTCGCCGGATTAAGTCCAAATCGATTTTAATCATCCCGTTACAAAGCACACGCGACAATTTCGACCCAAGCACTCTGAATCGAGTACCAAATGTAACGTCTCTTGAATCGAGGGACCTCTGCTAACGGTACACCCAGGGAGTCGCCGTGAAAAGGATGATTCGTGTTTGATTTGTCGATAGGATCGCGCGGGGGCAGCCAATTATGGTCGGACCAGGGCCAGTTCGAGAGGATCTCGAGCAGCGTTCGTGTCAGCGCCGGCGTGTGTTGATTAAACTCAGGATTCCGATCTAATTGGATTAGGCTGCGCCTTGCTCCTCCATTTTCCATTCGTCATCGTTCCGCCGTCCCTCTTCCTTTCCCTTTGTCGCCTTCTTCCCGGCACAATCTTCCTCTATCCCTTTCTACGCTCACGGCGCGTTCCGCCAGCATTTCCAAGCCGACCAACTGGGTTGTTTGCCGATTCACTGTGCCCCTCGCCTTTCAGCTCGCATCAAAGACCAGCGTCTCTCAATAGCTGCTCCAAACGATCCGGAGGCTGGTAGCTCGACGAAGGCTTCCCTCTTTTCCCTCCCGTTAACGAGGAAAGTTGATTTTCATCCACCTGGCGCTGCCCCGTGAATGGCTCGCTTTGGACTTCCTAGTTCCTAGTTGACTGAGAAACTCTGCCGCGAAGGATACACACGGACGGAGTGGATAGTCATCTCGGTTCATCTCGCCTGCTAAAAGAATCAAAAGGATCCGGACGGCCGTTGATTTGTTGCTGAAGGCGCCGACAGGTCCGGTTTAATGTGGGCCCTCATCGGACCTTTATCTTCGCCCAGCCGATGCTTCGCCCCTGGTTATGAATCACTCGCGGCGGAGGCCGCGAAACGAGGTCTTCTTCCTTTTTAATAACAGCGGACGTTGATCCAGTAACGCGACGAGTATTAGAGAAGAGATTGCCAAGGCGAGGTTTCTAGGAATGGCCCTAAGCTTTGCACGGACCTCCATGCTTTTTAAAAAATATCCATGTGCCATTTCCTCGCCGTGGAAACACGTCGACGCCAGTGGTAGCGGGAATCGGTGACGCGGATACTTCGGGAAGGGTCGATTCGGATTCGCAGCGGTTGCAGGCGGAACTTTAAGTGGCATTAGATGTTACCTCGGCGCTCGGTTTACGACGGAAAATACGATCGCGCCGTGTATGGCGTAATTGCTACTATTTTGCAACGCGGCCGTTGTGGTGCACGTGGCGGGCTCGCTGTATCCGGCCGACGACTTAAAATAATATCCCCCTGCTATTTATAAAACCGTGGCGAGCATTATCTCGGATCTCGCGGTAATGCAATTATGCGCCAGGGAACTGTGGCCAGTTTGGAAAGCGCGTGATGAATTAACGGCCGGGATAGGCTGATTAATTCGATCACTGAACCGCGTGGTTCGAGTCAACGAATAATCAGACGCTGCGCCGCTTGCTGCTTTCGAAGATCATTGGAAATGGAATGCGATTACTTTGACGGCTCACGGTAGTTTCTCGAATATCGCTTTGAGTTCTTTTATGTGGGTGGGAGCTCGGGTTTCAGTCAGAAACAGAAATTCCACTCTACCTACTATAAGTAACAAAATCAACGCTCGAAGCAGCCTCGTTATGAAGCCATCAGCAGCGTATCGAGGCTTAATCAGGGAACAGTTAATACGCTCCCAGATACAGTTAATTGAGACTTGAGAGTGCGCTGAGGCTTCTTGTGAGAGATTTCTCTTCCTCGGGGAAGCTTCTGTGTACAGAATAATTTTGATGGGCGGGCAAATGATGGTTACACTTGCGCCAGTCCATATCAATTCGTTTCCCCTTTTTTTACCAGAGATCGTATATGTATGTCAAAAATACAGTATAATAGCGTGAAAAACAGTATAAGTTGAGTTACGACGATGAATACGATGAAGAGAATAATATATCACCTGGAGATAACCAGTTTCTTTTTTGCGAATCGGAGGTAAAAACAAATATCCCCTTTTTCAATTCAAATTTTTGAATTTTTATCTATTATTTTCAAAAATTTAACACTAAGTATATCTTTCATAGCACTTTAAATATTCTAAATGTCTTCCTGTAAAACTAAGAATTCTGACTTATCGTCAGTGACCCACCCACCAGAGAATTTCTCCAAAAGAATTACGTCCAAAAGCCGCCTACATCAGACTGAACACGCGCTGGAAATGATAAGCCGTAAAACATCATTGCCACACAGCAATATTTTAGACAGAGTGCCTAAAATTGAACGCCTTCGGGGGAATCACGCGTCGAACAGCTATCAAGCAAGAAATCCGAGGTACCCTTAGCCCGGTCCCCCTGAAAAGTCCCCTGCGCCGCGTCGTTAAGCGGGGCCCGATCGAGGGGACAGTCGCTGGGGCGCACGGCGCGGCGGCCACACGCGGTCAATCGAGATTCCAGATGGAGCGGAGAAAAGATGTACGGGCGGACCGTTAGTCTAGGATGGGGCGAGGGGCCCTCGAAGCGTGTAGAACAGCACGCCTCGAGGCCCTAGTATAGAGGTTACGAAGCGCAGCGGAGCCGCGGATGCAGCCGGGCGGGAGTGCATTGCGCGCGGGCCCCGATATCTTCACGACCACACCCACCATCTCTCGCTCTCCTTCCAGCGAGCCGCTGGAGAGAGGAAACGCTATGCGGAGAGAAACGGCTCGCCAGGGTTCTCAGGTATCGCGCTGCGCACCGGTAGATCGCCGCATTTGCATCCACGTTTGCTCCACTTGCCCGAGCAGCGACTCCCCGAGACACAGTCAGTCGGCGAGAAAAATCTTGCCGCCCGCAGCTGCGCGAGGTCCCATGGATAGTCGCGGCTTTTCTGGGAGAAATAGAGGGAGAGGCTGGGGCTAAGAAATTAGTGTTTTTGGATTGTGGAGGTTGGAGTTAGAAAATTAGTGCTTTTTTATTGTGGAGGTTAGGACTAGGGAATTAGTGTTTGCGGATTGTAGAGGTTCGGGCTAGGGAATTAGTGTTTTTGGATTGTGGAGGTTCGGGCTAGGGAATTAGTGTTTTTGGATTGTGGAGGTTCGGGCTAGGGAATTAGTGTTTTTGGATTGTGGAGGTTGGAGTTAGAAAATTAGTGTTTTTTATTGTGGAGATTGGGACTAGGGAATTAGTGTTTGCGGATTGTAGAGGTTCGGGCTAGGGAATTAGTGTTTTTGGATTGTGGAGGTTGGAGTTAGAAAATTAGTGTTTTTTATTGTGGAGATTGGGACTAGGAAATTAGTGTTTGCGGATTGTGGAGGTTCGGGCTAGGGAATTAGTGTTTTTGGATTGTGGAGGTTCGGGCTAGGAAATTAGTGTTTTTGGATTGTGGAGGTTGGAGTTAGAAAATTAGTGTTTTTTATTGTGGAGATTGGGACTGGGGAATTAGTGTTTGCGGATTGTAGAGGTTCGGGCTAGGGAATTAGTGTTTTTGGATTGTGGAGGTTGAAGTTAGAATATTAGTATGTTCGGATTGTGGAGATTAGAGTTAGAAAATTAGTACTTTTGAATTGTGGAGGTTGAGGCTAGGAAATTAGTGTTTCTGAGAATTCTTAGGCTTAACGCGTTATATTATATGATATTAATATCACCCACGTATAAGTTAAGTTGCAGGAGGTAGAAAGAGACCGAAGGTAAGGAAAATTGGAAATTTGGTTTGAACAGGAGTTTCTTTTGTGGATTTATGAGGCTGATAATGATTGCTGAATTAAAGTTGTATCGTTGTTCTATATAAAATTGAGGGATGAGATTATTTCTGAGGAACAAGAGGAACTTGGAATACTGAAGTTTAGTGTTTCACGGACAAAATCCTAACACAGCTGTCAGATAGAAATTGCTTTCGAACGGTGAGCGTTTCCGCAAAAATTGCCACTCTTTTCAGCCGTGAACGTTTCTTTAGTCGTCGTAGAAGTGGATGTCGGTTATAATGCGAACGTAATACCGCTCAAGTTTGCAGAGCGTACACGCCGACCGAGCGCAGAAAACACTTTTCGCTCGCCCAGACGTCGGAGAGCGTTTAATGTAAGGCCGGGAACTCATTACTTTCTTCGTTCACGGGTACCGTGCAATTCCAGCTTGCATCTACTAGCCGGATATTGATCGTAAACGAGCCAGATACCATAACTCCGAAGGAAAATTATCGGCTTTCCCTCGGCGGAGTTCGAAAACGGAATACTTCTAATACTGTATTAAGCGTCGTAAACTATGCACAGCTTAAGTGGAAAAAATGCATGCAAATTTAAATATTTAGAAATCAGTTTTAGAATTCTTTAAAACCCGGTAGAACTACGACCATTACGAAATATTCAGCAGGCCTACACTTTTCTCAACAATATCGTTATAAATTTTCAATTCAATAGTATGTCGTAGTTTGCATTTAATTTAAATTTAACCTTTCAAGGGTCTTTCTACTTTGCCGATCGAAAAAGAGCCCCTTTCCTGAATTTTTTTCCCGAAAACTAGGGTAAAGGACCCATTTACTGGCAGCCAACCCAATTACTGTCACCTTAAGCTATTTTACTTAAACCTTTATTTATTCGTTATTTTAAGTAAAATAGCTTAAGGTGACAGTAATTGGGTTGGCTGCCAGTAATTGGGTCCTTTACGCTAATGTACGAATTTTAATATTTTTTTGTTACATGCTATTAGTCCCTGTTGTATAGAATCCTATTTTTCATATCTCCAAAATATAATTACAAATGTGTATATTTAAATCGCAAAGTTTCTGCGACCGACAAAGACGAATCCTTAAAGCGGACTTAAAAAATACAACCTGAATATAATTCCCTCCTGCTCGAGGCTTCGTCTCGAAGGCATCGTCGTGCAGACATTAGCGGCAAAGGGAAAAATGCTACCGAAAGCACCGTTACGCCATTAACCAGCATCGAGTACGCGGGACGATAAATCGCGATGGCGAACCAAAGGACGAGGACGTATGAATTTCGCAACGAGCGCGCCACCATAAATCCTGGTGAGAAAAACACGCCCATCCTTCTTCATTATGAGAGGATAAGGAGTATCCTGGCCGAGGATAACGTTCTATCCCGAGGAACTCCTTTCCCCCTCCACCCTGTCGCCTGAGCAACGATTACACTCGCATCTCCGAAAGCCACTCTAAATCGTTTCACTCGCCACCTTACCAGCCAACACTTCACGTTTTCTTCCTACAAATGCACGAGACGCCCTATCGAAACGCTAGAGCCGTGGTAAAGTTTACGTGGCGTGCAACAGTCGCCTGCAAAGCAACTGTTTACGATCTAGCATTCAAGGGAAAGTCGCGGATTACCGTGAAATCGATAATGCCGATTGGGACCGATTCATATCAGTGGCACCACATTCTATTCTTGTTTATCTTCAGTGGGAGTTTGAAGGCATGTTTTAATTGAAGGATATTTCTGCGGGAAGGGAGATTTCTATTTATTAGTCGTATAGGTAGTAAGAATCAGCTGCACGCAATTGCTTGGTAGGTAAATTCCTCGCAGCGTCATTGGAGCCGTTTCGCAGCGGATTCGAACTTTCCCACTGTCTGGTTTTCCACGTGTTCCGCGTAGACCGGCTGCCCCCGTTCAATTTCGTACGATCGCTTCGGAGTTTCAGAGCGCTCCGCGGTGAGTCAGCGGCGAGCGTGACTCTGGTTTTATTGAAATTAAGGCCTGTGTGTTCGCCAGGGATCCCCGGCCGGCGACGGGCCTCGGATCCGGCAGATATATATCGATATAAGTCGGCGGTATTCACGCGTGGGAGATCGCCGCGATGCAGGTAACACGCGGCCCGCCACGCCCCGAACAATTACCAAGGAGTCGAGGCGGTAAATCAGCCGTGAAACCGAGTCTATGAGAGCAGCCCGCGTAGACACATATTTATATCCCATGGCTCGCCAGTTACTTAGGAAAACCGGGGCTTTCTGGGCACGAAGAGGCTACCGGGCATTCGAGTCACTGTGGCGGCTGAAATATGGCGAAGTCGGCAATTGAAAGAGGTGTTCGGAAGGATTCGTGTGGGAGGTCGAGGATGAGGAGTGTGGGATCGATGAGGGTGGTTTTTGGTTACTTCTTTACTTCTTTTGATTATCAGAGAGAAGATTTTGGTAATAACTGGGTAGGTATGTTCTTAGAAGTTTGTATTTTTAAAAAGGCTAAAAAGTGTAACAGTGATTTTGTGTTTTTTAATTGGCGGAACAGGTTAGCAAGGTTATTAAAAATGGACAAAATTATCCTCAATGAATACCTGACACTTTGCGGAAATGTAGGTCAAATGATGATAGATTTGGGCAAAATGTAATCTAATTACAAATTACAAATTCTGATTAAAATATAATCGTTAATTTAGGTAATTAATCACAATTTTGTCAACTACCTAAATTAACGATTACAGAAAATAATGTGTAATCAATTATACGATTGCACTTTAATCGTAATTTGCAATTTGTAATTAGATTACGTTTAGGCCAACTCTGAGTGATGCTAATAACGTAGCTATTTCTATTTTTTGATTCGGCAATACAGCGGCTCTAAAGGTGAGAACACTAGCTCGAAAAAATGACGAGTTTTCAGGTTATCTTAAATAGGTATTTACGAAAGTGCGAAAGATATCAAACAAAAGTTAAATTCATCACTCACATGAATATTTTTATCACTTTAGGGAGCATGGATCATCAATTCAATGTTCTAAATAATTTAAATTAAAATCTCTTTTCAATCGCTTTTCTAATCACACTCCAGTCAAACTGGAATCCAATTCCTACAATTGAGGAGTTGAAATGATAAACGAAGTTAAGTGGCACAAAAATAAAGAAATAATTTTCTAGTGGAGAAGGATATGAATTCAATGCGGAATACAGTGGCAAAAGTTATAAGTGCTAGAATGATTTATTTTAATTGTTAGGGCTATCGCAAGATAGAGCTATATCGTAAGTGCCAACTTCGCTGCGGTGAAGAACGATGAAAGCATGAAAGTGCCAGTAATCACCACGGTCATAATCTTTTTATTTCCCTCTAAATTTGTAAAGGTGGTAGAGTAAGTTAAAAGAAGCGGGTGACAAACGATGTAAATGACAAAATGAACAGACATGCATTTCTTGTTTCTACTAGAAATTTTAACTAATACTGCCACTTACATCATTTACCATTTCAACTCCTCAATTATTGAGAACGACAACGGAACAGTTTCGCGCTCAGCTGTTGCTCGGATCCCAGAACTTGAGGAGGTATTTAAAGGCAGGCCTGCCTTAATGTAAATTGTAGTCCAATACGCTCCACTAATTCACATAAAATACAAAAAATTACTTTTTTCAATTTGGCTTAATCCCGTTTTGTTCGCAACGCCTCAATTCAAATATGTATAACTTCCGTACCCCTCCAATCTTCAAAATTACCACACCACCTATCAAACCATCCAACAATCTCCCCTCTACTCCCCAAAAACCTAATTCAAGCTACTCCAACGAAACCTCTGCCCGGAAACCAGCACCAAAACAAAAACAAACGCCCCTCCCAACAGACCGTCGCACGCGCGCGTTACGTGGACATCTAACGAGGTCCTCCGCGACAGGCAGCGTCTCCGATACTCCGGCGGTCATAAACAAGCGTACTTGATTACGCGTATAAAACAATAACGATCTCCGCATGGTCGAGCCTGTTCTCCGGGAATGCTTTTAATTGCCAGCCGTAATCCCGTTTGCCTTCGCGCGTTTAAACAGGCGCGTTAACCAGCCCACTCCCACACACCCACCGAAACCGTTCTGGCGCTGAGAAAAAAGGAAAGCAAGGGGGGCACACACAGGGCGATTGCATAACGCCTATCCGTATTTCTCATGGATACCCATAACCCGTACGTTCGGTCGCTTTCGCCCCGTTCCACACTCCCGGACACACGGCGATGCCCGCCTCTCTCTCTCTCTTCCTCCATCTGCCCGTCCCTCGCGAGCAGTATCCGTGGAACAGAACGGTTACACATATGCGAGAGATCTCCACACGTCGGCCCGCGCCACACCCAGGTCACAACACCACCTCTGCGCAGCATTTTTCCCCTGATACGCTATCTCCCGTGCTGCTCGCCACTGCCATCTCGGCGGCGTCTCGCCTTCCCGCCGATCGATGGAAATCTCTCGCGAATTTCTCCTGCGCTCGGTACAGTGCAACGTTCACCCGAGCACCCTTTACCATTTTTATTTATGTGGGTACCTATATCCGAGTGTGTGTTCTGGTTTTTCAATGCTCGTTGTTGGAGAGAGTCGGCGGGTGCTGCGTGGTTTGTAGCAATGGATTTCTATGGTTCAATCGTATTCAGGTTCGTTTCGTTGCGAGGAGGTACGTACTTATTCCTTCAGCCTCCGCGGGAGACGCTTCGATTTCGACTGACAATGAAATCGATCCAGTGGACCATGTCTGGTCTAGGCAGGAGTAGGAAGTCGATGAATGGGGTGCTTCTTTTGGGATTTCGAGATCGACTGTGGCGAGGTTTTTTGACGTTTGTAATAATTTATAGACCGCATGTGTTCGAGTGGATGTGGTCGAAGTTAAACTCGGCTCGTGCAAAAAGCAGAGAATTTTGTTTAAGGGGTTTTGACTAAGTCAGGTTTCTAAAAAGAACGCGATTTCTGTGAATTTTTTGGGGAATATCTACTGTATATTTTCTTTACAACTTATTTTGTAAAGTACATATATGTAGCGTTAACGAATAATAGCCATGTCGTTCTTTTAGATATTCTTTTTAAGAAAGTATAACATTTAATTTTTATATATGTAAGAATATTAATCGTATAATACAAGGTATAAGGGCTACTTTCAGATGCGGCATTCGCTGCAGTGATTTGCGGCAGCCACTCCTAATTAAACAGATTTACGTGAACGCTTAGGCCTAGTTTCTTAAAATACCTATATTCACAAATGCTGATTCTGATGAGGCCGATGTCAAAACGATAATTTTGAAAGAAATGGCACTCTGGATAAAACATTCAATTTGGGATATGAAGTCTTATCCTTTTTATGCAATAAAAAAGAAACTAGGAATCAAATAAAATATCCGCTCGTCAAAAACAGCGCAATAGTGTATCATATTGCCATGCAAAATTTGAAGTAAATCGGTACAATAGTTTTTGAGTAATCGCGAATATAGGTACATCACTTCTAATGTCTACTTACTCACCTATATCTTTGATATTTCTGCGAATTTCGGTCGACAATTTTCAGAAAACATTCTTAACATAAGGTAAAGGACCCAATTACCTGCTCCGAACCCAATTACTGTCACCTTAAGCTATTTTACTTAAACGTTTATTTATTCTTTATTTTAAGTAAAATAGCTTAAGATGACAGTAATTGGGTTGACTGCCAGTAATTGGGTCTACCCTATCAAAGACTGAAAATATGTAAACAAAAATCGATCTGTTTAACATATCTAGGTGTATGTTCCCTTTTAACAGCTTCAAAAAAGTAGCTTTCTCTTTTCGCACAATCTTCCAAATCTCCGATGTCTCGCTCCTTTTACCAAATCCATTTTTCTCACTAAATCTACCAAGCTTTTGATTAGCCTTGCCTCGTTTCAACAGCTCATCCATCGATCGACCTCTCCTTCTCCAACTTCGCCGTTTCCGGATGGTAGAAGGCAGAGACTGGCCTCCCGATTTCTCCCAGTTGGTGGTAGCTGGTTCATTGGCTTCGAGGGATGCCGCGTTTTAATGAATATTACGCACGCACGCGATATCCAGGGAATCGCTTCCGATGGGGCGGTCGTCGGACGTCGACGATATTTCATCGTTAGCGGAGGAATCTCCTCGATTCGGTCGTAGGTTTTCAGCCACGCCGCCCGAAAACGGTGCACGAGCACGGAATATGACACCGCTGGATATGCATTCCCGGCCTTTTATCCTTTTTGGCGAAGGAGACTTCTACGAAGTCGTCTCTTAATTGGAATCAGCGGCTGTTTTATTTTCTTTCGGGAACATAGCAGAACGCAGGTGTCCTTTTCACAAATTTCGCTTCTGGAGGCCCATAAATCGCATTGGTAATCGATTACTTGGCAGCGCAGGGGTAATAAATTGCGAATTTTGAGGGGCAAATTGGGTGTCGCGTAATCAGTGGCAGGAAATCGCGTGTGATGCAAGTTCTTATTTCTTTTCTTGCTTGGGGGGACCTGGTGCGGCTTCGGAATTTAAAAAAGCTTGAACCTCTGACTGATCTTTTCTACCTTCTTGAATTTTGATCGAGTGCAGCATGTCGATGGAATCGAATTAACCTCGTGTTAAAAATACAAAAATACAATCAGTCTCCTGTCAAGTATTCTTTATGTAACTCCAGTAATCTAGTTACATCAGCAAAATCAAGCCTGACATCATACTCATCCAGTAGTCTCCGCAGAAAATACTCGAGAGAAGCAGGAAGAAGTATGAAGTGTACTTCAGCACTAAAGAAACTTCACGTTCACCTCGCCACTGTCAACAACTTAACATAAAAAAACATCTAATCGCCCACTCTTCGGTGCACCCATTCAAGTTACCCTTCATTAGAAACCACGCATCGATAACCAACGATCAACTGCCGTCTACCTGGAGATCCTCGAGATCTCGAGTGGACGAGCAGAAGGCGAAGACCTCGAGTTCGATAAACGCTCGAGCGAAGGATCTTTAAAGGATCTTCAAAGGGAAGTCGGCGATCATCCTCGCGTTTCCAATGCATTGAAAAGCGTTCGACGTCGGGCTTCGAAACGAAACGCGCTGCACTCGCAACTGGGGCTATCGTAACTTGAACTCTGAAACTTCGTTTCGCGAGCATTTCGAGCTGGAATCGACTGGACGCCGGCTATAAAACCGGGGAAAGTATCCTGAACCTGGAAGGAAAAATCGAGTTACAGTGCCGAGCGCCGAGATAATTAATTCCTCCGTGAAAAATCAACCTGAATTTGCATAATCCAATGGGATCAACGCTATTTCGCACTGGTGATGATCGTGTAGCTGCTATTTTCCCACAAGCCGCGATATTAGAATAATTATCGCACGATTTTATTATTATTTCATTATTTTATACTTGATTATTAATATTTCTTATTATCGTATTTAGTGGTTTACACCTAAATGACACGATAATTTTTAAAAATTGAAGGAAACCTTTGGTGGACCAGTTATTTGATTTCGAGGGACACAGTGTAGTGTAATTTTTTAAATGCAAGAGGAAATATCGAGGATAGGTTTTACGGCAATCAATTTTCTTTTCTAATAATACACTATTTTATTTATCTTTAAATAGAGGCCTTCAACTACAATGAAACATGATTCAAGGCTATCCAAGGCCACTCACAGGGAAATATAATTTCCTTCGGCGAATTTCTCAATCCCTAGCACTGCGAACGGAGCATTGCGATCATTGCACCATCCCCAGTCGATGCACGCCTCAGGAAGCCTCGTTTCTTTTAAGCACCCATGGGTGTTGCCCATTAATCAAATATTCAGCGTAATCGCGAGCGAGTTGGAGCTGGCTGGAATGGGTGCGACGAGTCGGCGAAAGGTAATTTGAGCGGCGCGAGTTTAAGGTCGATTATACGGCAGTCGGTGCAACGGGGTCAGAGTTCGTAACAGGCTCGCGAAAGGTTTCGCGAGTCCGCTTTGTAATTCGTGCGTTGCTCCAAGGGTGTTGCAATTTCGCTGGATCTCGAGCGATTTCGAGTAACGGGAAGCTTGTGCCTCGAATTTAACGCGTCTCGTTCCCTGCTTCGGCGACGGGTAGTCTGCTCTTTTTTTTCTGTAAACAGCACGAGATCATCGGTGAATACAATTTGCTGGTTCCGACTCCCCTTGGGCTCGGTGCACCTGCTCGTCCTTGGAGCGTTTACGATTAAAAGTCAATTGTTGGGCGTTTTGCTTGGTCACTTTTCTCGGGGCAGAGCCTTGGGAAATATTTGTATACCGTTAGGAGTCGTTCAATTGAATTGAAAGTCATTTATGTAGTAATTAGTACTGAGTCAGTGACGTAGGTAGGCATTTGGCGTTTGGACCCGTTGGTTTCGGTTGTGGCTCATAGATAGCCACAAGAATATCTACCGTAAACTGGCGGAACATTGGCAGTACGTGGTAACATTGGCATCTACTTAACATCTATTAAAAAGCAAAAGCAAACAAATTTTATGCATTTTCACACTTGTAATACAATCACAAATGATGCAATGTTATAATAGGATACTTAAACCAAATTTACCTAAAAATGTTAATTAAACAAAAGTACAAATTTAAAAAAATATTAAATAGAGTGCATTGAAAATAAAGAGAAACAAATTTAAGTGATAATGTAAGTTCCGATACTTCCGATGTAAAACTTTAACTTTTTAGTGCTTTTTATATATGATGTGCTAATGTTACCCGGTTACGGGGTAACATTATTAAGACATGTATTAAAGAAGGTTAAGGACAAAAATTTTATGCATTTTTATAGTTGTAGTGCATTCACAAAAGATGCAATGTTATGAAAGGATACTTAAAGCAAATCTAAAAATGTTAGTTTTTATATTATATAGCAAAATGTACTAAAAACATGCCAATGTTCCCCCACTTTACGGTATATCTTTATCTTATGATGCAGGAAAAATCAATTTGGAATTCGTTTCCAGCGTACAAACAATAAATCTTTTATTTCTCTCAATGCACGTGCTTTCTTGTGCAGCTTCCATATACTCTACGCTCTGGTTTCTCATAAGGAAAGATCTCAAACCCGGAAATTAAAAAAAATCTGAGACTTTGTTAACGTGTAGGAGATTTCCTCCCGATTACAACGCAATTTTTGTTTGCTGCTCAAAATCACTCTAAGGGGCTGAAATTGACCTCTTAAATTCTGGATATTTTCCGATTTTGTGTTATAACTGGCAAACTATAACAACTGTCAGTTACCAAATAATAGTTTTAATTAAAAGAAATAACTTTTGTATCGAAACTTTTCTCCCATTTCTTACAAATTTCGAGTTACAAAATAAAATCGGAAAATAGCCAAATTTCCAGGGGTTAATTTCACTTCCTTAAATTGAATTTGGGTAACAAACAAAAATTTCGTTGTACTTAGTGGGAAATCCCTTACATATTCACAAAGTTTCATATTTTTTTTTAATTTTCGGATCTTCCCTTGTCAGTCTAATCTCTCGTTTCTAAATTATGCCACCTTAATATTACTTTAACCCGGTTCTAAATCCACTAAAGCCTAGCCTTACCGCTGATGGCGCTGAGGTTCACTTTTTCCGCTACAGTGATGTTTATTTGTTACGATGGAATAATGTAACTGATTGCGTTAGAGACACCATTGCACAATTCGGAATGTAGAAGCACGTTAATCGATCTCTCTCGACAGGGGCATGCAAAAAGATCGCCCTTTTAAAGGACAAGATACAAAGCAATCGAAAAGTCCATCAAGCAACCACAGGTTACATCTATGGCTTTAAGATAATTGGAATTTCTTACAGAATCGCCGCTCTCGTTCGCGGGGATCGTGTCGAATCGGGCCTCGTATAGGAAACCGCTCGACTCGTGCCTCGTCGGCGTCGACAGCGACTCTAATCAAAGTTAAACGAACCGAGGAGAGTTTTCTAAGATCGGCATACAAAGTAGCCCACTATCGAATACCATCGATTTAGCTTCACCTGGCACGCCTCCTTCTGTTCCATTCCCGCAAAAACGACACGAACCAGATATCCAACACCTTCGATCGATTTCCACGTGTTAAATTACTCCCTGCTGGCGGAGGATCTGAAACGTATTCGAGGTGTACTCAGAGTGTGCTCGAGGCATATCGAAGGTGTATTCTAGAATTATTCCAAGCATACTCAAGATCTATTTTAAACATACATGTTGGAGGGGTGTTCTAGATGAATTCGATTTTATTCTTTGTGCATTCTGGGCTTATTCCTACTCGAGATCTATCTTATGCAAATCCAAGATAAAGGGATATTGTAATCATATTCAAGGTTCATAATAGACTAGGGTGGCCTTTAATTATACGTGACGAAATTTTTTTGCATTTCTTTGTTTTTGGCCCCTAGAACGGTGCCATTTGATAAAAGAAATAGTCCCTGAAAAAGATTATTGCAATCGGACAATAGGAAAGGATGCCAGCCAGGCCTTAAAGTTTAGAATTCCTAAATGGTTTGAATTTGAAAATTTTCTCAAAAATGGTAAGCCCTATCGAAATTTTGTTCAAATAATATTAAAGGAGCATTCAATTTTCTACAATTACTGTATATATATGTTTTTTCTGCTTCTAACCATTTTTTAGATAATAGGGCTTGAATGTAGAGAGGCCCGCACTACAGGCCTACGAGGCGCGGACCTTTCTATATTCAAACGCTATTATCTGAAAAATGGTTAGAAGCACGAAAAAATTATATATACAATAAATGTAGAAAATTAAATGTTCTTTTAATATTATTACAACAAAATTTCGATAGGACTTACCAGTTTTGAGAAATTCTTCAAATTCAAACCATTGATGAATTCTAAACTAAAGCCTGGTCGGAACCTTTCCTGTTATCCGATTGTAATAATCTTTTTCAGCGAATATATTTTTATGATATGGAACCGTATTAGGGGGTAAAAGCAAAAGAAATTTCAGATTGAAAATAAAGGCCACGCCAGTAATGGACATATTTTAAGAATATTCAAGGTAAAGGCATATTCCAAACATTTGTTGGATCAGAAATCCCCATAAGAGGGAGCCCGGAATGAGAAACCTGGTAGAGGCAGCGTTGGCGGAGTTGGTTGGTTAGGCGGCTGGCCAGGGCGCAACGAATCTGAAGATTGTAGGTTCGAGTGCCATTTCCCGAGGTCTTTTTTCCACAGCTTCGGAATAAATAAACTATATTATATAACCTATAGTATAGATTATAGGTTGAATTACAGAATTCTTTTTGTGTGTAACTTTGCAACGATTATTTACTCCTTATTTTAAATGAAATAGCTTAAGGTGACAGTAATTGGTTAGGTGTCAGTAATTGGGTCCTTTACCCTATTAGAAATGTATTCATAGCACATTCTAAGCCGCCAACACCAAAGATCCAAAGAATCTCTCCCACATCTAGCAAAATCAAGTCCGCCGCATGTGCATAATAAAATATTTCAATGACGACACCCCTCGAATGATGAGCCCGCACATTCGGAGGATTTCCCTCGCGGCGCATCTGGCGAACCGGAAAAACGGCAGCAAGTGCACAGTTCGTATGACAGTCGGAGTTTTCTTCGAGCTCGCGTCCTTTCAAGTCACGCAACAGGTCTGGCCAATTACGAGCGATTAATCAAGCCGTCTAGGGGAAAAAACACGAGCCGTGGAACTCGTCCGCGTGCACATCGCGAACCACCGCCTTGGGAATAGCTAGTCAGGCCAGAGGAGTTTACTTTACATCGGCTGCCGACCAGTTCTCGGCCTTATTCAGAGTTTCAGGAAGCTGAGACGCGTAGTGGAGCTAGAAACTAGGAGAGGGACAGGGTTGATTCGTCGCCATTTCTGTGTAATGATGGATATCGAAGATAGCACTCTCTTTTGCTGTCAGTGATGAGGTCTTTGAATCGTAGCAAGTCGATCTCAGTGTGAAATTAAGGTTCGAGAGTTCCTTTATTGTTTCTACAACGGTGAAGGTGCAAATTAAATGTTCCTAAATACTTAGTTAAGAGTTGCTTTATGAGTGCCCTTTAATACAATCTTCTTTCACAGTGACTTACGCGTCGATTGCAATAAGGTTTAGTACTTACTGCAACACCACTCCTATTAAAGTCTACAATAGTCGGGGAAAGGTGTCTAAAACGATCGCCTCAAGGTGTAATTTGTATAAAAAATACAAATGCACATTATTTAAATGAATGAAACTAGTTTTTGCGAGTTAGTTTATCTACCTTATTATTAGCTTAGATCAAATTTAGCTACCGGATCAATTATTTTTTTTCGCATTTTTGTGAAGGCATACTAAATGATCATTTTGTACACCTATGTGTATAAAATCAAACAAACATAAGAAGATCAGATCAGCTTCACAGACTCAAATTTTTTCCCGCACCCCCTAGGATTCCTGGGATCATTTTACCCTACTAGAGAGGGATCGTATGACCCCAGGCATCCAACTCACATTCAGTGGTTGAATATAACATTAAATTACTGTTGAATTGTCATTATATACTATAATAATATTTAATTATATATTACACTATATCGCGAAAAAAAAACAGCTGTCACACTAAGCCATTACTGACAAGAGTTACACAACATTGAAAAAGGACGTTAGATCTTAGATCAAAGGATCTTATTGTTAGATAAAAGGCAGTAATTTTGATTTTTTCTTGTTTATATCATACCGAACCCTGATATTATATTTACACGGTATTTTCTGCGAAACTTGACGATGTACAGGCTGAACTTTTGTACAAGGATATTAAGAAATAGCAGAACTAATAGTCACAGAACAGCCAGGAATCATTTTACCCCGAACAGTGCTGGATTTACCCTATAGGCTAACAAGGCTGAAGCCTAGGGCCCCGTTTAGCTGGGGGCCCGTTATTCTAAATATTTTCTTCCAAAAATTAGCATTTTTTTATATTATCTTTATTAACTTGTATCTTTAATGTTTATTTATGTTAATGTTATGTTTATTTTTTACATTCAATGTTAATTTTGAAATTAAATTCTTATTTAGATATATATATATATTAGTATTATTAATAAAAAAAAGTCAAATCAGCGTCATTTTATTTTTCACATTTAACCGAGGGCACACCAAATATTCAGCCTAGGGCCCCTTGAAAGGTAAATCCGGCTCTGACCCCGAGGGGTTGTTTTTGACCCCTTTCCCCTACTTCAGCATCTCTAAATTCTCAGTAATTCTCTTTTTCAAGAAACCTCCACCTTCTCACGCGGAATAACCAAAACCCTCCCACCCCCATGAAATGCCATCCGCCCCTGAATTTCACGCGCCAACAAATACCGCTCGTCAACCATCTAATTCCCCCGATCCATCCGGACAACCGCGCGCGGCTGCTTCCTCATCTGCAGCCTCGCCGCTCCCGTCCGCCGATAAATTCCCCATAAAGTGGAAGCGCCGTCGAAAGCCGCAGGACGCCGATCGCCGAGCGGAGGCCCCATAATGGCTGGCGCGATCGCGTCGAACCCGCTCCGCGGAATCGCCCATGGATGGCTGGAACGCCGTCGAGCCTCCCCGGCAAACGATGACCTGTCGAGAACCGCGGAGAACCGAGCGAAAATTCAGCCTGCGTTGCACGCGTACCAGGAATTCGCTGGGAGATTCCAGCGGCGGCGAAGCGCAGTCGGGTTTACGAGCGGCGTCTCTCGGGCTTCCGGAATTTTTCTATTCCTTCCGGGCTAAAACCGCCGGTGGATTTACAGTTACGCAGACAGATATGCACGACAGGGCGGGGTCTTCGCGGAGGTTTTTCCGATTCCGCGTGACTTTTCCGCGGCGCGAAGGCGCGGCTCCGAGCCCGCGGGATTTTCGACGGCAAGTTTCAGCGGCAACCCGCCAGCAATTAGGTATTCGCTCCACCGTTATATCCACGACCGGCGATCGTATTAACGTGCACAAATCCTGCGTAAATTCTCCTCCAACTCTTCTGCGAGAGAGAGAGAGAGAGAGAGGTTTTCTTCTTGGCTCGTCTAAGAGGATTTACAGTTAACCTGGGCAGATATACGACGGGCTCGGAGGTTTTTCTGGAAACAGAGGCGTGGGTAATGCTGTGATTTTCGTGTGCAACGACTGACGCGAGTACCGACGTCGGTTTGCACGCCGCTGCTAGGGATTAGGTTCCTGGAGAAATCTACTCGTGGGATTTGTAGTTGGGAGGTGAGCTGATCTGGTGTGGTCGTTGGGAGGTGGATTATGCAATTGCGTGGTTTGTTTATTTATGCCTAAGTTTTTCTATTGTTCGACGGAAACTTGTGATATTATTGAACGTTATTACCTGCGTACTAGAATTCGGTAAATGGTATACCGAACGTTCAGAACCCACAGAACATATAATGTCCGCTTTTTCGGTTGGGCGTTCGAGGTTTATTGCCTCGCCACGTGAACGATCCCCGAAATGACAATAATCATGGCTTCTTAAGGCGCCACAGGACCAGGATAATTACCCCAATTACCGCGCGCCGGTTTGCACATAACCGGAATTTACTTAGCGCGTTTTTTCGGCTAACGAACTCGGCCATCCGCACGCGGAGGACCGACGGTAACGAGAGAAAGACTGGCCCGAGGGCCGCGGTCTTGCCGTGGCCTCTCATTTCCTCGATGAGTGGCACCTGATGGAGGCCCTCTTTTTCTTCCGATTCGGTGAGCAACACGAAGACCAGCCGCCGCAGTGACTTTTTCGGTGGCGACTCGTTGTTACTTCGACACCGCGCGTTAACGTCGCCAGACGGCTAAAAAGGGCCGCGTGGGTCGATCAAAGGAGATAAGAGAAGAGAAGACTGCCTACTCTGGTAGCAACCTGTGCAACTTGCCGGCTATTGATCGCGAAAAACGCGTGTACCGAGCGCACAGGTGCAGCGCAGACCCTCACCTTCGTCTTCTTCCGCGCTGCTCGACCTTCGACCCCAAGCCGCTGGACTGCCCAGCCCTCGATCGCTCGAAATGCTCGTCTTATTAGTCTTGCTGGCATTACACAAGGATCTTTGGATTGGTGGTGCGGCTCGCTTTCGAATCTTTCCATCGACTGCCATGTTTTGGTGATTTTGAAGGGTAACCTAGGGTTGCAGTAGGGCAAAGGACCCAATTACTGGCTCCCAACTCAATTACTATCACCTTAAGCTATTTTACTTAAAATAATGAATAAATAAACGTGTAAGTAAAATAGTTTAAGGTGACAGTAATTGGGTCCTTTACCCTATGTTGAAGAGGAGAAATTTTTATCGAAGGTTCGATGATGTTTGTGTTAAAGGGTTATAATGCCTAGTCAACTGGCGAAAAAGAACGCGATTTTCGGGATTTTGTTGTGGGATATCTACAGTATATTTTTTATAACTATTCGCTTATTTTAAAAGTACATATATGCAGCTACTCTCAGTAATTTTGTTATAGAAAAACGTTAAAAAATGAAGGAATACCGGCCATTCTCGCGGGAATGAGTTCTGAGCCATAATTTCCACTGTATGCCTTAATGTGGAATTTATTTCCGTCAATGAAACTACTTAGTAATCAATAATTACAGTGCCCTTGTATGGGTCGAAACATCTTCCACAAATCATGGCGCTGAGAATTAAAGCAACCTTCCGCACGCACGCTCGAGCCATGAATAAACCAAGTTCTCTCGTTGCTATCTCAATTTAAGCCGCGAGAGAGCATTAAACACTGCTTAATTACCGCATGTCGTGCGTCGACCCCGTCAAATTTAAGAAACACGCGAAACTTGCCGTTTTCGATCTTCCTGTCTCCACGATTCCCCCAGGCCAAACGAGGCGAGAAGTGGAGTCGATTGGATGCCCGGAGGGGGTAGCGAGCGGTCCTCGTTAATGCGTGGATTCCGTGACACGGTCTTTTTTTCATAATTAAAGCCAGCGGATCTGGTTGTCCCCGAGGGTGAGCAGCGCGTAATGACCCGATGTGGCCAACGAAATAAGCCAAATAAGCCCAATGAAGTCATCATCATTTATCGCTGGCGCAGGGCCCTGCAAGCCAGCGTCAGCGATTCGATCGTTTCGCGAACCGCGTCAACGAAATCCACCAGCTTCTCGATTTGAATCGGTACAAGGATTCGTTTAGCCCTTTAATCGAGGATCATGTAGGACCCTCAAAGGGCCCGCGACCGCATCGTGACGATATCGTTTGCGGAAATCCACAGCTCTTTTTCCGTTTTCAAGAAGAAAAACTGTGGAGTTACTAGAGTTTCGGATATAGGTACTAGCTACAGTGGGTACAGAAAGTATTCGTACACCCTTTAAAATCGCATAACTTTTTTCAAATTAATCCAAACAACTTGAGTTTTTTTTAGAAGCTAGAGGGATTAGTTTGCTAAATGATGTGATTCGTCGTTTTAAAAAAAAATGAACATGGTCGGAATAGCAAAAAAAGTAGTAAAAGTGGTTTTTGAAACTTTTTTTTGTGAGCCTGTAATGAAAATTCAAGAAACCCGTTTGTAGATTTCAGTAAGTTATCTACGTGCCTAAAATTTCATCAAAATCGGTTAACGTTGCTCTGAGTTATGAACGCTTAAAGATCGCAGAATAAGGTCGAAAATCGCGGAAATTCCCGAAATCAGCGATTTTCGACCTTATTCTGCGATCTTTAAGCGTTCACAACTCAGAGCAACGTTAACCGATTTTGATGAAATTTTAGGCACGTAGATAACTTACTGAAATCTACAAACGGGTTTTTTGAATTTTCATTACAGGGTCACAAAAAAAAGTTTAAAAAACGACTTTTACTACTTTTTTTGCTATTCCGACCATGTTCATTTTTTTTTAAAACGACGAATCACATCATTTAGCAAACTAATCCCTCTAGCTTCTAAAAAAAACTCAAGTTGTTTGGATTAATTTGAAAAAATTTAAGCGATTTTAAAGGGTGTACGAATACTTTCTGTACCCACTGTATATAGTCTGTGGTCTAAATGAAGTAGAAATAAAAGGTTCCATTTTATCGTTGAAATCTATTTAACGGGGTTTTTGGGACTTGGGGAGGTTTAATTTTGAAGTTCGCCTTTACCATTTCTTTTCGTTGGATTTAATTTTCCATTCTTTTAACCACGTGCCACTAGCATTAGGTAAGGCTATTGCGTAGGGCTAAATGCTAAATGTACAACGGAGTTGTAAATTCAGCATTAAAGTAACGACAGCAGAGTTGAGAACCGCCCGCGGTGTCGCCTTTCAGCGTATCGTGCATTCTTGAATGGGATCGATAGAAGCTGAGAATGGGATGACGTATGTACGCTTTACGGCCCCAAGTGATGTTTCCCTCTTTGTTTTGCGCGTGTTTGGCCATCCTTGCCTCGACGTCCGAAACTTGTTTACGATAGCCGAACGGCTGACCCACTCCCCTATTTCTGTTGCACTCGCTCTGCATGCGTGGTCAGGGAAATAGGAAAGGCCGGGGGCCAGCCAGGCGTTAACGTAAACACGTCGAGAGCGTCGAGAGAAGGAGATGAAGAAAAACGTGGGAAAGTAATCAGGCGAGGCTCGTAAGGAATGTATATGTCACATCTCATTCGGAGCACCGCTAGCCTCGTTGAAGAATGCACGGAACATTCGAGTGGATGGTTATGGATGGTTTTGGCGAAACATAACTGCTTGCGGTACAAGTAGGGTAGACGCACCAGTAAATGAACACTTAAGGCTAGTGAATGGACACTTTTATAAAATTATGTTTGCAGCGCGATTGATTCCACGTGTTGCGAAAATTGTTTGGATATGAAGCGAGAAACTAGAAGAAGTCTATAATTAATTAGTTGCTTATTTTAGTAATTTATTTTACTCGTTTTAGTAAAAAATGTCCATTTACTGGTATATTTACCCTACCTATGCCTCTTAGGCGCAGCAGAGCTTAGGGATGTATCGGACCTATCTTCAAATTTGTACCAAGTTGATGAAAATTTGTGAGATAGTTCGTTTTAATCTTCCTGATGTGCTCCAAAACTTTTAAACGAATTCACTAAACTGTTGCTGAATTATAACGATTTTTATCTTATGGAAAGAGACGATCTTGACATATAAAACAGATGAAAAAATATTGAAGAAATGGTAACAATGTTTTTAATTCTTTTTTACATGTAGTATATGTTTCAAGTGATTTCACTACACAGATCTCAAGAAATAAATTATAACAAGAAAATTGTGAATTCAGGGCATTTTTCACTGGCAAAAGATTAGCAAATAGTGCTTGGATAAGCATTTGTATAGTGAAAAATACCTTTCTAGGAGTAAAAATAGGAACTTCATCTGTCGTTCGAGTTCCTTACATCTGGTTTTTCTAAGCGTAAGACGTAGATATTCAAGTATTTCAAATTTCATATACCTACTTATGTCTAATATTGTACGTCCGATTCATACACAAGTTAATTGTTGAATAATGCTGTGGGATTCCCATGTTTCAATAATTGAGAATGCAACTTTTGTGTATGATATAAATCTTGGAGGAAAAATGTGCAAAATTTTTATTTAAATGAATTTCGAATAAGGAATAAAAGTTAAAAAATTACTCTAAAAAATTTAGAAAAAAATTACTAAAAATATTAACTTTACTCATCCAAGAATCTAAAGTTAAAGTAACTTTCAATTAATCTGCTATTTAAATAAATTTTTATTTACTTAATGCCCAACTCTGCTTGTAAGTTACACAGTGTTGTTGACAGTTAACTGAAACTTGGGACCCCGTGTCTTACAAGATATTGTAATATGGATTTTTGGAAAATTAGAAAGTCTGCACGATACAGAAACGTGGATGTTATTAATTAAAAGTTAAAGTATATATTAAATGAATTGCTATTTCCCAAGTCCTTGTACTCTATTTTTTTCTGTTGGATTCTAAATTACTACATTAAAAAATTTCTGGGTAATTGACGAATAAATTAGTTAAAGCCAAAATAATTCAAATTTTAAATTAATTTGATCATTTCACTGTGTATCTATTTTATACTTCCCATTGAATTTGGGGCGTTAGGAAACAGATCTGCTGATTGCATCAATTGTATTGGTTTTCTAATTTCAATGAGTCCACTGATCGCATGCACAGCGTGCTGCGAGTCACGTTGAATATGTAGCAGCAGGTATCGGGTGATTATAATGATTAGAGGAGCAAGGGAGCGTTACAAAGGCACCGCTTAAGATTCAAGCGACGCGGCGAATTAAAATGAATTATTGTTCGCTCGTGACGCGGATGAAAAATATCTTCCCTTCGACTACGTACTTGCTGTTCAATCCGTGCTGACTTGAAATTAATGTACACCCGCGATCAAACTCTGATACCCAAGAATATCTTAATAATTAAACCTTCATATTTAACAAAACATTTACTTAGAAATTATTTATGTATAGTTTAGAAAATTCGTAGCAATCAAATCGAATTTTTCCTTATTTTATATACTTGCTGGCTTTTCGTTATTAATAGATCGAAAATTCCTTCCTTTATTTATGACAGAGATACAATAACAATTGCTCACTCTGGCTTGCGAAAAATATTTTCATTCAAACACCAAATGAACACTTTCTTCTTACAAGTCCCACATCTTTCAATCAAGCGACAAACTAAAACCTTCAAAACCCACAAACCTGCGCAGAAAGCTAGCCCACCTACGAAGAGCAAGCTACTCTTCCCTAACGATTCGAACAACCCCCCAAAGTGCAAGCAAAAAGACAACACCCCCAATGATCCTCCGCCTCCACGGCGCGTTAATCGCTCAAGATCGAGCCCGTTTCCCTTGGACGGAGCTCGATGCAGGCCGAAGCACACCCCGGGCTCACGTTTCGCCGCATAAGAGGCAGATACACACGTGCTGGCGCTCGTTAGGCTCGAATCGAATACACATAGAGGCGTCGATGCAGCAAGCGTCGAAGAAAAGGACGAGGACAGGTGAGAGGCACTCTGGTTCGCAGCAGCGAGGGGCTGGAGGAGAGAGGATCCGCGAGCTATGCGAGCTAGCTTTCGCATAGTTTATCAATGCGCGTAGGCCGCTTCGGGAACACTGGCGAAGGCAATAGATTACAATTATCCGAACACGCCTGGCCAAACGTGGGAGTTGGCTGCGCGGACACGATCAACGACCACTGGAGCCCTCGTCTCTTCTGTTTCCAGCGAGCGCCTGTCCTGAGGTGGTTTTCGCGATGGACTGAGCAACCGGGGAAATTCGATTTATAGAATACGGAGAGAGATTAGAGTTTCAGCGAGTTCGGTTAATTCATTCTTCGTTTTTCTTCTTTTGTCTCTAGTCTTGGACTTCGTTTATTTTGCAGGGGTTGTATGGTCGTTGCGATTTTTATGTCTATAGAAATATTTTTTAAGGTTCATGGGGTATCGAGTTTAAAATACTTGGGAGACATGGAGGGACATTGCGGTACCCAAAGAGGTGCTTGGAAGAGAGAACTGGAGGCACGAGTGTCTCCTTTACGAAATTTTCTTTTGTAGTCTCCTTTAGGGGCACGTGAATTGTACAGTTCTGTCTCTCTAGAGTCGCGTGTGTCGGGACCGGGCGCACGCTATTTGGGAGACGAGTAGTCTATTCGGCTTCCTTTGATTTCACGCGGTCAGAGTGTAAGGTGTGTCACTATCGAGAATGTTTATGAACCTTTCTTCGGCTTTTTCTTTGACATCCGATACCCGATGCCCCGACGCGGCGACTACAACCGAAGTAGTGGGGATAGCTTCGCGCTTATAGAGAATCCGAAAACGCGTGACATTTGAGAGACAGTACTGTAACTGGAGACGATGGGAAGATAGGGGTTGGAAACTTGAATTTTAATCCGGCATACTCGGTACTTCAGCACTGTTGGATTATCAAATACTTATGCCGAATTATTGAACGATAAAAAGGAAGAAATAATTTGAAAAAAGACCATATTAATAATACGGAGATGTAGTTTATTCGTCTACTGTTTAAGTTCGATTCTTTATCCGTTTATCCGTGCGAATTATGATTCACGATGGTTGCTGAATGACATTCTTAAGTCACAGTCATGGTCGGGGCTCTGCGTGTCGGATTATTGAAATTCTACTGTGCCTCAAAACATTAGGTGCATTGTAAAAAAGAAAGCACTATTTACGTATCGGGTTGGTGCAAAAGTTCGGTCGCTTTGTTTAAACAAAGTCTTTATTAAAAGTAACAATATATTACAACATTATTTAATTTTTCAAGTATTTTTCTTGGCTATCTGTGACAATTTGCCACTTTTCTTGTATACTCAGGAACGAATTTTTGCATTGACCCTTCAGAATATTCTCTCTCTGAAAATAAAACACACAATAAAAGATAATAAAAGATAATAACATTAACAGTGACATAAAAAACAAGCGAAAATCTTTGAAAATTGGTGGTACGAATTTTTATGCAATAGCAAAAACCCCAGCAAAATTTTAGAAAAATTGATTCTGTAGTTTTTAAATTATTTAACTTTTAATTTAACATGCGTTCTTATAGGAAATCGCTACAGAAAGATAACTGAGAATATAACTACAAAATTAAGAGTGAAATAATAGGTCAAAGTTTGTGAAATCTTGAGTACAGAAAGATCATTATTTCCTTCCTAGCAGTTTACGATAAAAGATAAAATATTCAATACATTGACAAATTAAAATAAAAAGTAAGAACGAATTCAACTGGAACATTTCTGACTGGTTTTCGGCACGGGAAGAAACCTTATTAATATCTTGTAAATTAATTAACTATGAGTTAAATTTCTCACTGAGATACATCCTTAATAAAACAAACTAATTAAGGGACCCTTTAATAATCAGCCATCCCCAAGGCCTTCATAGAGTGACAAAACCAGTGGCACGTCGTTCTGGCAATTCTCCTCTGAAAGTGCATTCGTTCCGCTACCATCTTCCACGGTGCCTTGAATTTGATGGAAGAACGACGGAGTGGCTTGCCTCGGTTCAAAGGTGGTCATCCTTTCACGAGATCGACGGATCCGCCGCGCCACGGAACGAGCCAAGTGGGCAATAACATTCCGCCGAGTCAACCATCGAGCGAAAACTTCTAATTCCTGCGTCGTCGCGATGCGGCCGAGGTCCCCGCGGGATTCTTTCGCATTGTTCCGCAATCTCCTGTACCGTTAGCCCCGCGCCGCGGTTCGATTTCTGCCTGATTCGTTTCCGTATCGCGGAAACGATCCCAGGACTGTGGTCCAGTGGAACGTGGAAGCCATCTAGCCGGTCATCATCCTCATCATCGTTCAGCCACACGTGATCGAGCACCGTGAGCTCGCCTACGCAGGTCCCCACAACCGAATCACCATTGTGCTGCACCGTACGGACTGATTTGCATCGTGCTTCGGTCAAATTCGACGCTACTCGATTCCCAGTGCTTATATTTTCACCGCTGTATAAATAATGTAACGGCTGTAAATCGTTCCTGGCAGACTTTTTTATGCTGATACGTGGGAAGCCCTTGAGCGCGGTGCGCTGGGGATTTCAGATTGATTTCTGGGGCGATCGAGGGTGATTGCGATGGGTAAAGTAAAATGGAAGAACATTTTTGATTGGGGAATGATCAGTGTTAGGTATGAAGGAAGGTTTTAGGGGTTAGGCGTTATTCTGTTTTCAATTGTTTTCATTTTTTATTTGAATTAATTACTTAATAACAAATATGACAAAATATACTTTGATCCTTCCTCTTTAACACGTTCGCGGACAGTAAAAGTTTCAGCGAGGTGCAAAAATTGACAGTCTTTTTATTTTTAAATTGGTTGTGATATCCGAAATTTGATTAAACACATTTTATAAGGGTAGTCAGATTATCATATTTTAATCGTTATGTACAATGAATGCTATAGCATTCACGTCCGCGAACGTGTTAAGGTTATGTAAAATTAAATTCAAAGTAATTGACTTTAAGATTTGAATGCTATAGCATTCATATCCGCGAACGTGTTAATATATAATAACCGAAAACTTGAGAAAATACTTAGAAAATGAATGCAAAAATGTTATTTGGACGATCAATTTGAATCTATCAAAATTATTTACTTTTTCTCTATATAAACGAAAACAGTTAACAAGCATATTATTTAATTTAAACAAAAACCGACTGCGAGTATGTTTTAAAATAATAATTAATTTAAAAAAACATGATACTTTGTCTCGCTTCGTCGTTCACGTGCGTACATTTTATGTAGTTGCACACGTGGGTCGAGCTCGATTTTAATTCTATACAGCCTATGTAACTCGGACTGTTAAGACGAATTTAATGCTACCTCATTTGTCAAAATCAGTCCAGCCGTTGAAGCTCTAGCAGGAAACAGAGGAATTCTGATGGATACAAACATGACAGTCAAACACATCAGCGTACACAGACGTGCGCTGGATCGTAGAAAGAATTGAACAACAAACTTCACATATCTCGCCTTACATACCTCCAGCCTGGGTGAAAATGAAGGAGTTTTAGTTTTTTAGGGGTTTTAATAAAAAATAATAAAACAAAATACTTGTTACACATGTTTAAATAGTCCATAAAATGCAGGAACAAATTTATTTACAATCATTTTTGTATAAAATTATTTATCTTTTCACTATCGGGTGGATATCTCCTTTAAACACCGATGGATCTGAAAAATAAGACGAGATTCTTGTAAAATAATGTGCCATTATAGTCTGTCGAATCAAATTTTTCAATTTTAGAACCTCAGAAATTATAAATAATTTAATACAAGAATTATGCGACTGGAGGTATGTAACCCCTAAAAAAAAATTGAATTTGTTGTTGTAGATTATATTCAGTAGATTTGAGTGTTTTATAGTGGAGAGGTTTAGTAGACAAAGGATCGTTGGGAATTGATTGACGGACTGACAAGCAGGCATTAGTCACTGAAACAGTAATCTGTGACGTTCTTCGCAGGATGTGCACGTCTTTTGGGGATAATACCAGCTGCTGCACTATTGCAGACGCACAATCTGGATGCACTTCTAGGCGACGTTGACAGAAGGGTTTCGGAAGGCCTGTAATCCTTTCTAAAAACAGGTTCCAGATGCTCCGAAAGTTGCTGTCTAAAATGAATTCGGGGTGATCCTGAATCAGCGATCAAATCCTTTAACATTAATTGCTGCTCTACTGGTGGACTGTCTACTGATGTCTAGATGCTCGCCAGAAACCTGATCACATTTTCGGCGAGTGTGTTATTAAATTAAGGGGTCATGCTCAGTCAGGAGGCCGAAAAAAGGGCGATCTTTGGGAATTTTTTACTCGAAAGCTATAACACATTTCTCAAAAATTCTTTTTTCCTTTTAAAGATTGCATCTAGTACTGTGTATCGTAATTTTTTTATTTAAAAATATTTATTAATAACAAAGTTATTGTCCATCTCTCAAAGGTCCTCTAAAAAAAAGGCTTCTGCGGTGACCACTGCTGTTCGAAAGTCGATCATCTAAATTAAAAAATTCCAAAGAATTTACTTATTATATTATATTATCTTGTCTTTGAACGAAGGATTTTTCGAAATATTGATTTGGGAAAAAATGGCGGATGTTTAAAGTAAAAGTTTCAATTTTCATCATAAATCGTGCTTGATTTTCGTCAATTAAAAGAAAATTAAGCATTGGAAAAAAAAATCCTTCGTTCAAAGACTAGTTCATTGTTCCTATAGTAAGCTTGTAAAATTTGAAGTAAATCAGTTGAATGGTTTTTGAAATATCTTGGTCACCGATTTTGAAAATGCTGTTTCGAGAAAAACGCGTTTGAAGTTTCAAGTCAAGTTTATACTTATATAAAATGGTTCACTTCGAACGCCTATATCTCGGCCAATTTTATTCGGATTACCTTAAAATTTTTACAGAATATTTCTAAGATGTTGTACTTAAAGAAAATACAAAAATTGAAAAATCGATTTTTTGAAAGTTGTGACTGAGCATGACCCCTTAAGCTGCATTTGGCTGAGTAGAATATTCGAAAGGAAGTAGAATTTTTTTACCGAAGAATGATATCGCGAATCTCTGATAGTTTGTAGAGGATTTCGACGAGCAACTTTTCCATTTTCGTTGGCTTGTGGGATTGTATAAAAATCGCGGAGAAAGACAATGGCGTGTTAACTCAGCGTTGAAAAATGTTTCTGCCTTCGATCCCGCCTGGGACGTCTTTAATAATTCAAATACTACGTGTTTCTGCGGTCGTATTCGTATGCAAATACGGCGGACGGTCTTCTGACATCGATAGAACGAAGGGAGTGACCTCGCGGATGGCTTCACAGTGAATATTCCTGTGCAAAAGTACGTGGCTTGAGTCAGTGGAAAAGAGAATTTTCTCTGGTATTATGAACGAAAGATTTCAAAGCAAAATCCCTTTATGTTGCTAGTAGTGTTATAGAATAGATGCTAGAAGAATTTGTTTTCAAATCTAGTTTCGTGGTCGCAGTTACCCGCCGCATTTAACGGTATTCACAACGTGATAACTGGCGTCGGACAGGAAGATGAAGATGTAAAATGGTTTGGGCGAGAAAAATCAGTGCGCGCTGCTCAATGATTCATGACGTTCGTAGATTCGTTGTGTACGAAGCCCTTAGGATTCGAGAGGAAGCAAACCGCCATCGTCTTGTACGTGCATTCACAACTGAATTAGCCGCATCATTGTCTGAATGGGAAAGGAGACAGAGAAATATTGAGCGAATGTAAATACGGTAAAAATCCACGCGTCATCCGGCTGACGGTCGTTGATGCCTTCGAGGGTAGACCGCGAGCTGCCATCAGGCTTTGGAAAATTAATTTCAATCAGCCAATGAACACTGGGCGGGAAATGTTACAAGTTCTTGAAAGCTATCAATTACACGGTACAACAGCTATCTGGACTTGTAACATTCAATAGCAGTTTCTTATAGCTTTTCATTCGCTGAAAACGAATCCGCAAACCGTTTGTTGCCATCACCATCAGTTCTTGAGAAAATCGATTTTGAAAAAAAATGCAAATTTTCAACTTTGAACATTTTCAACGTTAGTCCGTTGCTCGTTGCGTCGACTGAAGTAATTCAAGAGCTTTGTAAAAAGAAAAGAAGACGTTATTTTAGTTCTACGTATCGTGAAACGTTGGCATGTGTCTAAAATGTAAGAAAGTTCAACATATTTAAATTGCCAACTGTAGCCTTATAATCTTCTGTTTTAATCGTTTAAAATTTTTAACGATTTAGATTACTTTTCACAGAATGTTTCAATTACCTGAAACCCTGATATCTTGTAGCGATATCCATACTTTTTGAATAATTGCAACGCGCAATGTTTTACATAAAATTTCACGAAGCGGAATGACTCTGGATCGACGATTCAGGGAACCACTCGCTGTTCGATCGACGATGGAACCTTTATAACGCGGAAGGCCAAGCGACCCGACCGATAACTTTCTCCCATTGAGAAGACCGCCATACACGGGCAAGGAATCTATCGATAGTCGTGCTTGAGATTCGTTACTGAATTCCCCGGCGTATTCTTAATTAGCTTTCCTCCAATTAACCCGACACGCCGTTTCGGGTCGTTTTGTGGCAACAAGCTCTCCGAGATCAGCGGAAGTCAGCAAAGTTTTCTGAATCGAATTCCAGTGACGTATGAAGAATAGGTTTCTATTTTCTAAAAAAGGCACCGTGGTCCATATTTTCAGAATACATCTATGCTCTGTGTAATGGAATTATTCAACGTTAATACTTATCTAATAACAGTTTCTAATAACAATATCTAATAACAATAATTAACAGTTCCATAGATAGAAACAGAATCTTTTATTTATTTATTTATTTAAACCGAAGCCCTTTGATAAAAACAATAAACTATATAAATTATATAAATTATATACATAATACGAAATATAGTGGAAGTATAAAACGCATAAAGGTGCAAACACAAAAGCCAAAGTAAAGTAAATAGAAGCTAATTATAAATATGATTAATAACTCTAGTTCTAAAAGTATGAAATGAACAATCGAAGAAATCAAAAGGTTTACATACCATGTTAGGGTAAACCAACCAGTGAATGACCGAATTGTTAAATTTCTGGACCTTTGAGATTAATACTTGAATATATTTATGTATAACAACAAACCAACTGTTGAAACTGCAATTAAATTTATTTTTCTTGAAATTTCTAGAAAAATAATTACTTATTCTTATCGTAATTTAAAAAAAAAAAGATTATAAAATGCAAACCGTGTAGAAGCCCAGTAAATAACCGCATACTTTTAATAAAAATCGTACTTACTAATGTTTGTTTAATACGCGTAACTAAAAATATGGGATATTAAAAGTGCAACTACACTCCATTTATAAACATATAATATTTTTAAATTTATAATTAACATTTCATTGCTTAATGGTCATTCACTGGTATGCGGTCAATTACTGGTTGGTTTACCCTACATTTCTACGATTTATCGAATTTTATTTATCCATAAGAGTTGGATGATTCTCAACACATAGAAGCAAGCAGTGCCTAAGTTTTTACCGATGTAAACGGTTCCCTTACAAAGTTAATAATCATAAAAAACATTCCATTACTAGCGCATTTATTCCAAATACTCAGCAGTACGTTCCTCGTGATTACTATATACAATCGGAGTACCGTGTCCATACATTTAATCCTCGTAAAGTACCGCAAGGCCCTCGATTTTCTCATTTTACAGAATGCTGAGAGCATTCTCGAGAGGCTCGCGCGCGGCGCAGTGCAATTGGCCGAAGCAGCTTCCGCGAATTTCCATCGCGGAGTCCCCTCCCTTGGGAGATAAATTTCGAAACTAGTTGCCCCGCCCTGTCGGGACCACCCTACCGATGAATAATTTAGTTCCGTCTCGATTAACGTAATTTATTTGAAGGATCATCGCCGTTATTTAATTAGACCACCTGGAGAGAAAACGCACACGTAAACTTCTGCGTTGCTGGCAGCCGCTTCCGCTTCTCTTTCCTATCTCCTTCGGAAATTACGGGGATCCCGACGTGATGCAATCCGTCTGAGACTGCTTTGTGCACGAATCCGCTTGTGTTATATGCGCTTAAACGAAAACGGAGGGGCTTTATCGTCGTTATGACCACCCGTTGGAAGAATCCTGAGCCACCATGAGAAATCACGCGGGGAATTCGAGGAGCAACGGTACAATTCGGCTGCTCTTTAACGAGCAATTAGTTTCAATTAATTGTGTGAAACGCTGTTACCGTTTCACTCTTCAGCAGGTGAAGAAGTTGGTCAGTTTTGGGGAGGTCTGGAGGATCGACCGTGACCGTTTGCGAATCAATGATAACGAGTTTACTGGCAAAGATGAGAGAAATACTCGTACATGTGGGATCGGGGAATTTAGAATATTTATAAAACAGGAGATAGATTGTTAATAGTTTTAGCGGCGTCGCCGTGTTTTCACGTTCATATTTTCTAGAAAGCAAGAAAAGTAAGTAAGGTAAATGGCCCAATTTCTGCTCACTTCGTATTTTCTTATTATTATTAGCGTTACGTTTGTACTATAGTTGCAACAAAATAATTCTAAATTATTTGAACATTTATGCGCGTGTTGCACGAGGTTGGGGCTAAACAAGTACAGCATAAGCGACGAAAAACTTTTAAAACAAGAGACTCATGATTTTTCGATCGTATTCTAGCTATTGGTATTCGATAATTGGGCGGGAAATAGTTTTTGCAGGAAAAGTTCTTATTTAATAACAAAAACAAATACTGTATTGTGCTCTGGATTCCGATTTTTTACTATTTTTAATTTTTTTAAGTAGAAAATAGGTGAGTAGGTTTAGGGTCAAGTGAATCACCGTCATGTCCGCATTTCTACTCACAACACTTATAGTAACATAACCTCACAATTCAATGTATTCTGTAACTCCTATTTCTATTCGAAGGCACTTTATTTTTTGTTTATCATTATTTTATACTTTACTGTTGTGTTATAAAACCTCTTCATAACAGATGTAACTTATTTTAACGTGAAAAGGCAACATATTATGTGAGCAGAAATTGGTACAAATGGTGAGTAGAAATACGTACGTCGGTATTTTTCGTAAGCAGAAATACGGACATTTAGAGCATTGTATTTAATTACAAATTTCTAATAGTTAAACATCTTGAAATATCTTTCATAAATAATTTTTGAATTGGTTGATATATTATTAAAGAACTAATCAATTATTCTGCAAATTTTGATCACAAACAAATTTTTTACACCTTTATGATGAGTAACCTCTTAAATGAGCAGAAATTGGGACATTCACCTTATTGTTCTAGTGTCCCAATTCTCAATTCTCAAATTTTCACCTCTCAATTCTCAAAAGGTCAACTCTCATGTCTCAAATTTTCAACTCTCAACTCTCAATTCACGGACTGTTTCCCGCAGTAAAATCGATCTTCGCGCCCGAAACCCCGGCTGTTCCCCGACGCACGATCTTCATACAATCTCGATGATCGATAATCAGTTCATCTGGCCCGGGGATTCCTGCTAAGTCAGATAGCCATCTTCAGACTCTAATTACTTGCGATAATTGGCGCGATTACCCGTCCCCGGATCACCGCCGTGAATCGTTCGACGCGAATAAGAACGTGGAAGGAAAAAAGGGCAAGGAATCGATCGATCAAGGGTGCAATTAGCAGTATTGTGGTCCAGATGGACCAGTTTCGGGGTCTCCGCCTTCGTGCAGTAGGTGCTCGTCTAATTAAGGCTAATTGCGTCTGGCAGACGCGCTGACGACTTCATTCGCCCCCGTGGATGTTTGCCATTTTTCGAGGTGGCTTTAAGGGGTCATGCTCAGTCAGGAGGCCGAAA
This sequence comes from Andrena minutula, assembly GCA_929113495.1. Classification (NCBI taxonomy): domain Eukaryota; kingdom Metazoa; phylum Arthropoda; class Insecta; order Hymenoptera; family Andrenidae; genus Andrena; species Andrena minutula. Next base: position 38,113,400 of record OV815996.1, on the reverse strand, counting down.
AAAGGGCGATCTTTGGGAATTTTTTACTCGAAAGTTATAACACATTTCTCAAAAATTCTTTTTTCCTTTTAAAGATTGCATCTAGTACTGTGTATTGTAATTTTTTTATTTAAAAATATTTATTAATAACAAAGTTATTGTCCATCTCTCAAAGGTCCTCTAAAAAAAAGGCTTCTGCGGTGACCACTGCTGTTCGAAAGTCGATCATCTAAATTAAAAAATTCCAAAGAATTTACTTATTATATTATATTATCTTGTCTTTGAACGAAGGATTTTTCGAAATATTGATTTGGGAAAAAATGGCGGATGTTTAAAGTAAAAGTTTCAATTTTCATCATAAATCGTGCCTCATTTTCGTCAATTAAAAGAAAATTAAGCATTGGAAAAAAAAAATCCTTCGTTCAAAGACTAGTTCATTGTTCCTATAGTAAGCTTGTAAAATTTGAAGTAAATCGGTTGAATGGTTTTTAAAATATCTTGGTCACCGATTTTGAAAATGCTGTTTCGAGAAAAACGCGTTTGAAGTTTCAAGTCAAGTTTATACTTATATAAAATGGTTCACTTCGAACGCCTATATCTCGGCCAATTTTATTCGGATTACCTTAAAATTTTTACAGAATATTTCTAAGATGTTGTACTTAAAGAAAATACAAAAATTGAAAAATCGATTTTTTGAAAGTTGTGACTGAGCATGACCCCTTAACGCGGAAAGAAGCAGGCTGCAAGAATGACTGGTTTGAATGGACCCCTGGGTACCGTTAGATCTTTGAACTGGTTCAATCGATCGCAGGTTTTTTGCCCGCCGCTGGTTAATCTCGCGTAATTGCGCGGAACTACGGCGGGAAGTGCACCTCAGGAAACAACTTGGAAATCATCCGCTGTTACAGCAGTTCAGGCAACCGGGGGGAAAGTAGGTGGTACGGGATTTGATTTTAGGGATGTAGGTACTATATATTTAGTTTGCGATGCACGTGTGCAACTGGCGCTCCTCCACTTGCTTATTACCGTCGATAAATTAATGCTACCGGGGAGAAGTTCGATGCAATGGTACTGATAATTTGTGATAATAACAGTGCCGTTAAAATGGCAAAATCTTTTTTTAAAAACACCTGGTATACACCGCAGGAGTGTCCAAAGACTGTTCTAAAAGTAAAACTAAAATTAATGGTAATAGTAAAAGCAAGAGTACAAATTATTCCTAAGAATTAAAATAGTCTACCACAAAAGTGTCTTCTTGCATTCTTAATGATCCACCTATCGAGATCCAGCCCACAATGATCCTAAATCTCAGAATCTTTGAAAACCACTTTACAAAGCCATCAACGTAATCTGTTTAATACGATGTCCCACCTTAAACCAGATTTCTCTAACCCCAATATCTGCCTTCTTTTCCAGGTTTCACTGGCACCCAGTGCGAGATCGACATAGACGAGTGCGCAGCCAAGCCATGCTTGAACGGTGGCGTGTGCACCGACCTGATAAACTCCTTCAAGTGCACCTGTGCCAACGGTTTCGCCGGCTCCCACTGTCAAATCAATATAGACGACTGCGCCTCGTCGCCGTGCAAGAACGGCGGCATCTGTCAAGACTCTATCGCCAAATACACCTGCGACTGCCCCCCAGGATTCACCGGCGCCTCCTGCGAGACGAACATCAACGACTGCCAGTCGAACCCTTGCCACAGCGGCACCTGCATCGACGGGGAGAACAGCTTCAGCTGCAACTGCTACCCGGGCTTCACCGGCAAACTATGCCAGATCCAGATCGACGAGTGCGAGAGCAACCCCTGCCAATTCGGCGGGAGATGCGAGGACCGCATAAACGGCTACCAGTGCATCTGCCGACCCGGCACCTCCGGCACCAACTGCGAGGTGAACGTGAACGAGTGCTACAGCAACCCCTGCAGGAACAGCGCGAGATGCATCGACGGCATCAACAGGTGAGTCGCGGATTCCCTTGCAAGCTAGCATTCTCTGCGCACAGAGAATCGAAGCTGCTGCATCCGCAGACGGTTAAATGGTAGTTTCCAAGCTACCGTCTGAGTGCTATCGTATGTACAAAATTTGTGTACTAGAATCGAGAAAGAGTTTGGAGAATCTCACTCTTCTCACAGATCTTGTAGTTAGAAGGAGATTTGGAGAGTTACAAGGGAAGTCAGGCAACCCGGAAATTCAGCAAATTATGCAACTTTATATGCGAGTGGTTCATGTGTAAGATAATCCTATTTTTTATTGGTGCTATAGTGCAGTTTTTGTTTTTCGTGGAATATCTGGAGAATGGTGGAAAGAGATTTAAACAAAAGTTGCATCTGTCGTTTATATCTAGAAACCTTGGTAAAAATAATTATCGAAGTGAAGAATGCTAGTGGGGGTAACATGAAACGTATGGATTTTTTGATAATTAATTTTTTTAAGTTTCGCAGATATAAAAAAAGGATGCAAGTTTTGTTTATACTTCTTTTCGATAATCTCTCGCCGTTTTCAAGATATTCCAGGAAAAATAAAATTCTGCATTTCTTTTAAGGTGTGATTTTCCCCTTAACACACTCTGGCATCGATAAAAAATAGGTCTGTGTCACGCATAAACAACTGAATTTCCGGGTTGTTTAAGGGGGGAATCCTATTCTTTGCGCTAAAAACATAGCAAAATTGAGGATTTCTGTTAAGAAACTAGTGATTGATTCATCTGAAATTTGGACCATATTTTGATGCATATTTGAAGAAGCAATAATTTTTTTTAATTAATTTTTAATAACAAGTATAGGAGTTTTCTGGTAATCTAAAACAGAAAAATGAAACGGCTTTCACTGTATACATAAGTAGCCAAAATTTGATTACCCAGCAACAAATACAAAATTTTTTTGAGGAGTGGGGAGAGTTTTTAAATTGAAAGGTCTGAAATTTTAACTTTTGCCGTACAATACAATTTTGCGTCAATTTTCTTACGTAATCAAAGAAGTATATAACTCATCGGTATCCGGGATCATCAATGTATAGAAAAATATTTGTTGGACATGCGGGCCAAATTTGAAGGTAATCGGTTCAGTGGTTACAGAAATATCGCGCACAGCAACGGACAACGGCGGCGTGATGGTCGATCATGCCTAACTCCTATAGGGTAAAGGACCCAATTACTGGCAGCCAACTCAATTACCGTCACCTTAAGCTATTTTACTTAAACGTTTATTTATTCGTTATTTTAAGTAAAATAGCTTAAGGTGACAGTAATTGGGTTGGCTGCCAGTAATAGGGTCCTTTACCCTAGCTATTAAAAATTAATAAAAAAATATCACAACTTCTTCAAAGATGTATAAAAACATGATCCAAATTTCAGATTATTCGAATCGCTAGTTTCTTAAAAAAAATTTAAAATTTCGCTATGTTTTTAGCCCAAAGAACAGAACTCCCCCTTAACTTCCCTTCTTAGAGACTACGAAAGTAGCGAACTAACAGAACTATTCCGAAAAGAGAAAGAAGTTCCATGAACTCCCCCTGAATCTGGCAAAATTCATTTATAGTTTCCCCTACTCCCCTCGGCTCGTCTACCTATAAACGATCGGCGCCTCGGATACGCGACCCCGCCGTGCAGAATCCGCGCGCGACCGTCCTCCACACCGACCCCCTAATCTGGCAAAATCTTGGGCCCGCTCTAACGTAATCATTTCTTCCATCCTCAGTGGATACGATGTCTTTTCTTCCAGGTACTCGTGCGAGTGCGAGCCAGGTTTCACTGGGCAGCACTGCGAGACGGACATAAACGAGTGCGCGAGCAACCCGTGCGCCAACGGCGGCCGTTGCATCGACCTGAACAACGGGTTCCGGTGTGAGTGCCCGCGAGGATACTACGACGCTAGGTGCTTGAGCGACGTGGACGAGTGCGCCAGCAACCCCTGCATAAACGGCGGCACTTGCGAGGACGGGGTGAATCAGTTCATCTGCCACTGCCTGCCCGGCTACGGGGGCAAGAGATGCGAGGCGAACATCGACGAGTGCGGCTCAAACCCCTGCCAGCACGGCGGCACGTGCAACGACCACCTGAACGGGTACAGCTGCAAGTGCGTACCGGGCTACGCGGGCACGAATTGCGAGACGAACATCGACGACTGCGCCAACAACCCCTGCCAGAACGGCGGCTCCTGCATCGACCTCGTCAACGACTACAAGTGCGTCTGCGAGCTGCCGCACACTGGGAGGAACTGCGAGGACAAACTGGACCCTTGCTCGCCTAACAAGTATGGCTTTCAGATGGCTGTGGTGGGTGGGAGGAATCTAGTGAGGTGCCAGAGGCAGTCTTCAGGGTTGAACTCGTCGAGTCTGTTTCTTAAAACGTTTGTCCATTTTGGTGTAAAAGCTCCTCTTAGGGGGGTAGACACGGGTAATGCAGCGCGCTGTATACCGACACAATCTGGCCCAAAACATGGGTTTAGTAGGATACGTTGTTTGTCATTATATGAGCGAATTTTGGGCTGGGCGAGGTCTTATTCGAAAGAGGAAGGTTCAGTACAACACGCTCTGGCCATGGTTCGACGAGATTTTGTTGATATGTAATAATATGAGTGACCAAAGTAGAGAAAAAATGGACAAAATACACTCGCAGATTCCAAGTATTTTTAGGTCACTATAAGAGTTTTGTGACTCAAACGATGAGTAGAGCGTGTTGCATTGAACCTTCCTCTTTCGAATGAGACCTCGCCCAGCCCAAAATTCGCTCATATAATGACAAACAACGTATCCTACTAAACCCATGTTTCAGGTTAGATTGTCGGTATTACAGCGCGGTACATCGCTCGTGTCACGTGGCGTATTTACCTCCTTAAGTATTTTTAGGTCACTAAAAGAGTTTTGTGACTCAAACAGTGAGTAGAGCGCTCCGCATTGAACCTTCCTCTTTCGAATGAGGCCTCGCCCAGCCCAAAATCTGCTCATATAAGGACGAAACACGAAAAATCCCATATCCATGTTTTAGGTTAGATTGTCGGTATTACAGGGCGGTGCATCGCTCGTGTCACGTGACGTGTCTACCCCCTTAAATATGAGGAAAAGTATCTTGGATTGCACCTTTTGTTGAGTTTGGAGGCACGGCTGTTATGGTCTCACTGCATTCCTTTCGTCCACTGTGTGGGAGTACTGCAAGGGTGGTGGACTGGTCTACCTGTTCCGAGAGGCTGACTTAACATGACTGGGTTATTGTTGCAGCTGTCTTCATGGCGCGAAGTGCTCACCGTCGTCCAACTTCCTCGACTTTGCCTGCACTTGCACGGTTGGTTACACTGGCAGACTCTGCGACGAGGACGTCGACGAGTGTGTGATGACGTCTCCGTGCAGGAACGGCGCTACCTGCAGGAACACCAACGGCTCTTATCAGTGTCTCTGTGCGAAGGGCTACGAGGGCCGTGATTGCATCATTAACACCGATGACTGCGCCAATTGTGAGTAGAGAACTATTCTGAAAATTGAATTACTAAGCTTAGGATACAATAGCAGCAGTCTTCAACTTCTATCTCGCTACTTGGTATAATTTCCTTTATTACCCTCAAGCCATGAAATTCAATAATTTAACTCTACCATTCGCCCAGCCCTAGTTTCTCTTTCATCGCAATCAACTGACATTAATTTATCCTTCACAGCTCCCTGTCAGAATGGCGGCACGTGCTTGGACGGCATCGGCGACTACACTTGCCTCTGCCTGGACGGTTTCAGCGGCAAGCACTGCGAAATCGACGTGGACGAGTGTCTATCTCAGCCGTGCCAGAACGGCGCCGTCTGCAAGGAGTATGTCAACTCGTACACGTGCCAGTGCCAGCTCGGATTCTCCGGCATCAACTGTCAAACCAACGACGAGGATTGCACGGACAGCAGCTGCATGAACGGTGGCAAGTGCATCGACGGCATCAACAACTATACCTGCATCTGCGAGCCCGGCTACACAGGCTCGAACTGTCAATACCGCATCAACGAGTGCGACAGCTCCCCGTGCTTGAACGGCGCCACGTGTCACGACCACATGCAGTATTACACTTGTCACTGTCCTTACGGGTACACGGGCACCAGATGCGACCAGTACATCGACTGGTGCGTGGACAGTCCCTGCGAGAACCAGGCTACCTGCGTCCAGCACAAGAACAAGTACCACTGCAACTGCTCCCCAGGATGGACGGGCAAAGTCTGCGACGTGGAGATGGTCTCGTGCAAAGACGCGGCTATCAGGAAGGGCGTCCCCGAGAAGAACCTCTGCAACAACGGCACCTGCGAGGACATCGGTAACAGCCATCGCTGCCACTGCCTGGAGGGATACACTGGGTCCTACTGTCAGGAGGAAGTGAACGAATGCGACTCTGCTCCCTGCCAGAACGGTGCTACTTGCAAGGACCTGGTTGGCTCCTATCAATGCCAGTGCACGAAAGGCTTCCAAGGTCAGAACTGCGAGCTGAACGTGGACGACTGCAGACCCAATCCTTGCCAGAACGGCGGCACTTGTCACGACCTCATCAGCAACTTCAGCTGCTCCTGCCCACCGGGGACTTTAGGCTTCATCTGCGAGCTGAACGTGGACGACTGCGCCATCGGCACCTGCCATAACAACGGAACGTGCATTGATAAGGTCGGAGGGTTCGAGTGCAAGTGTCCGCCTGGTTTCGTGGGGCCCAGATGCGAGGGCGACATCAACGAGTGCCTGTCGAACCCCTGCACCACGCCAGGCACTCAGGACTGCGTGCAACTGGTGAACAACTACCACTGCAACTGCAAGCCCGGCTACATGGGACGCCACTGCGAGGTGAAGGTGAACTTCTGCGACAGCTCGCCCTGTCAAAACGGCGGAGTTTGCACCGCGAAGCAGGCCGGACACCTGTGCCTCTGCCCCAGCGATTATTACGGGAACAACTGCGAATTCGCCGGATCCTACTGCGACAGGGAGCCGTGTTTGAACGGTGGCACTTGCAGAGTGGCTGAGACAGAGGTGGGATACCGGTGCTACTGCCCACCTGGCACGACAGGGACCCACTGTGAGATAGATGCCAGGGACGAGTGCGCGAGCAATCCGTGCCAACAGTCCAATGCGGTTTGCAAGAACCTGCTCGGCGATTACGCCTGCGACTGCCCGCCGAAATGGACTGGCAAGAATTGCGAGAGCTACGATCCCAATTACGGGGGCGGTATCTTCGGCAGAGCCAACTCGAACGTACCGAAGACCATGAACGCGTACGACCTGGACCTGGAGCTCGAGAGGAAGAAGTGCATCGAGAATCGATGCGAGGAGAAGTCTGGCAACCATCACTGCGACGACGAGTGCAACAGGTACGCCTGCAACTTCGATGGCAACGACTGCTCGCTGGGTATAAACCCGTGGCGCAATTGCACGGCTCCTATCAACTGCTGGGATGTCTTCATGAACGACGTCTGCGACGAAGTCTGTAACAACGCGCAGTGCCTGTTCGATGGAAGGGACTGCGAGAGGAAACTGGCGCCCTGCAAGTAAGTGCTCGTGACGTTTTTAATCCCTTCAGATCCAAGGTTTGTACGTAGTTTTAACAATGTAGCTAACGTGTATTGTTATCCTTACAGCCCCATCTACGACGCCTACTGTCGCAAGCATTACGCCAATGGTCACTGCGATTATGGCTGCAACAATGAGGAATGTAACTGGGACGGTCTGGACTGCGACAGGGAGCCACCATCTCTCGCAGAGGGTGTGATATCCGTGGTGGTCAGGATGGACATGCAAACCTTCCGCTCGAATGTTGTGGCTTTCCTCCGAGATATTGGCCACGAGTTACGGACAACGTTGAGGGTGAAGCAAGACGAGCTAGGCAACGACATGATATACCCGTGGAAGAGAGAAAGGGAGCCCAGTCTCCAGACTAACTTCTTCGGTCGTCCAACAACCATCTACACTAATAGTCAGAGTGGCGTGATCGCCTACCTGGAGATCGACAACAGAAAATGCACAGTGACCCAGGGCGCCGTGTGCTTCCCCTCAGCGAACGAGGCGGCAGAGTACCTGGCAGCCACCGCGTCCAAGCACTCCTTATCGCGCAATTTCCCCATCGAACAGGTGCGAGGAGTCGTTGGGCCCCAGGGGCCGGAGTACCCGGACACGCCAACGAACTACAAGTACGTCTTTATCGGTGTCGTCCTCGTGGTACTCGGCGGAATGCTGCTCGGCGTGCTAGTCACCGCGCAGAGGAAACGCGCGGTGGGTGTCACCTGGTTCCCAGAGGGCTTCCTGCGCACCAGCAGCGGCAGTGGACCGCGTCGAAGGTCGCGCAGGCGAGGGCCGGACGGCCAGGAGATGAGGAACCTCAACAAGCAGCCGTCGGTGAACTGCATGGACCTGGACGTAGGGAATGGTCGAGCTCAACAGTGGTCGGACGACGAGTCTGACCTGCCTCCCTCGAAGAGGATGAGGGGGATAGAGCCTGGCTACGCCAGCGACCACACCGCCATCACTGACTACGAGGAGACCGAACCACGGATGTGGACCCAACAACACTTGGACGCTGCAGAAATACGCAGACCAGACGCTGGAGTCCTGACACCGCCTAGCCTCGAACATGGCCAGGACGTCGACGCAAGAGGTCCCTGTGGAATGACTCCACTGATGGTAGCCGCTGTACGTGGCGGAGGGTTGGATACAGGGGAGGAGGAGGATGAAAGCGATGGTACTGCAACGGTGATTGCGGACCTGGTCGCCCAGGGTGCCGACTTAAACGCCACAACAGACAAGAGCGGGGAAACGTCCCTTCATCTGGCGGCTCGTTACGCGAGATCTGATGCCGCGAAGAGGCTCCTCGACGCTGGTGCCGATGCCAACTCTCAGGATAACACTGGCAGGACGCCTTTGCATTCTGCCGTCGCCGCTGACGCCATGGGAGTCTTCCAGATATTATTGAGAAATAGAGCGACGAACTTAAACGCTCGTATGCACGATGGAACCACCCCGTTGATTCTAGCAGCGCGCCTGGCTACGGAGGGAATGGTGGAGGATCTCATTAATGCGGACGCCGATATTAATGCCGCTGATAACAGCGGCAAGACCGCCCTGCATTGGGCCGCAGCGGTTAACAACGTCGACGCTGTTAATATACTTCTTGTCCATGGCGCGAACAGAGACGCCCAGGACGACAAAGATGAAACGCCGTTGTTCCTTGCCGCAAGGGAAGGCAGCTTCGAGGCGTGCAAAGCGTTGCTGGATACCTTTGCTAACAGAGAGATCACTGATCACATGGATCGGTTACCAAGAGACGTGGCTAGCGAGAGATTACATCACGATATCGTGAGATTACTGGACGAACACGTGCCGAGATCCCCGCAGATGGTGACCGTCATTCCAAACGGGCCACTTATGGGTAAGTGTCTTTGCGTTCTGTCTCTAATGTGTGGATACATTAATGTGTGGTGGAAAGTAATCATTACGGGTAAGAAAATTGATAAATTGGAAATTAAAATGGATAATTGCTTTTTGTTACAGGATCTCCCAACCACCCGCAACTGATCACACACCCAACAGTGATCGGTTCAGCGCCGAAGCAATCGAAGTCGAAGAAACGACCGAAGACGGGCGCTGCGGGGAACCCAAACAGCCCGGACTCGGAGGGTGGCGTGGTGGTGGTAAGGCGAAAGCCTTCCGTGAAGAAGCCCCCGGCGAAACGCGGTGCTCAGCCCCCAAACCAAGAGATCCCCCAAGGGGCAGAGGGCGCAGAGGGAAATCTGCCCAGTCCCTACGACAGCGCGAGCCTATACAGCAATGCACTGCCTCTGGTGGGTCACACGGCCACGGCGAAACAGCCGCCCCCTTACGAGGACTGCATAAAGGGCCAGTCCATGCAGGGCCTTCAGCAACTCGGGCTGGACACCTTCACGACCAACTACGGGTTGCCTAATTTTCACGACCAGCTGCTAGCGCCTCATCAGCGGCAGGCACAGGGGATGGTGAACACGTTATCGCCCCCGTACAGTAACCAGTCCCCGCCTCATTCGGTGCAATCGAACATGACTCTGTCGCCGCAAGCGAGCTACATGGGCTCGCCGTCCCCGGCGAAGAGCAGGCCCTCGTTGCCCACGTCGCCTACCCACATCGCCGCCATGAGACAGGCGACGCATCAGAAACACGGCGGCATGCCACCCGTGGGATTCGACTTCGAGAACCTCCCCTACTCGTCGAGTCAGCAGCAACAGGCCCAACAGGCGCAGCAGCAGCAGATGCAGCAGACGCAGCAGCAGATCCAGCAGCAGCAGCAGCAACAACAACAGGCGCAACAGCAGAGCACGCAGCAGCAACAGCAGCAGCAACAGCAGCAACAGCAGCAACAGCAGACGCAGCAGTACTACCAGTACTTGACGCCACCGTCCCATCACTCCGGACCGGACGTGACGCCCCAGCACCTCATGCAAGCGCCCGAGAGCTTCCCGACCCCGTCCCCAGACAGCCCAGGCCATTGGTCGTCGAGCTCGCCGCACTCGAATAGCGACTGGTCCGAGTGCATGGCCTCGCCCAACGCGTACAGCGCCGGTGGCGCCCACCAAAGCAACAAGGGCTCCGAGGCGATTTACATATGAGGCCTGTTGAACACCCTCTATTCCTCGCGCGGGTGAGTGGCGCCTACGCGCGCACGAACTGTGATTAGCTCGTCAAGTTCGAGGGTGGTTCTCGCCAGCGGTGTGGAACGTTCTAGGCCGTGCACATCCGCAAAATGCTCTCTCGTGCCAAGGTCGGGTCGCAAAGGGGGAAGGTATCCCTCACGGGATATCAGCGAACGACTGGGCGTTATGAGTGGAAGGAATAGAGTGAGGTAGTGGGAGCAGTAGATGGTAAGGGTAGTATACTTGTGTGATAGGAAGTGAGAGCTTGGAGCCGCATTCTGTATAGATTTTGGACAGTACCAGGTTAAGGGTTAGAGTATCGCATCTGTGCGCCCCAATATGCACTACACTAGTGATGGAGGGCACGTGTAACGACCTGCTTCATTGAGGATCTCACTTTAAATAACACTTGAGTGTACGCGTCAGGTCACTGTATTACTTCCACTCGTGATACACTACAGCAGCTGTATAAGCATGTATGTATTAACGACGAATAGGCGTGCATGTATGCGAGGAGACAGTTTCCCTGAATCAAAGACACCATTTGCCTACTCGTTTCAACGATTGTGCCTTCTCTAATTAAAGAAACGATAAATGATGTTGCTAGGAGTATCATAGAAGATTCATGTAGATGATATATCGTTCTCTATCGACCAATCCACTTTTTTTTTGTATCTGAAGCTCAATGAACAATGGTGCCTTCGACTTGCCACAGCGTGGAGACCCTATAGACACAGTTGAATAAGGAGGAACGCGAACCTTGCTATCTACAATAGTTATTGTACATAGGAGAAAACATGGGAGCGGAGAAACATTCAAGCTGCTACGTGTATTCGACGAAGACAACTAGTAGAGTGTAATATGTAATATTCTATTTAATTGTGTAACGCGCAAGCACGCCTGTACGGGGTGAGACGTGATTCGTGGTGCAATTTTGGTAATTCCTCGCACGATTTTGGTACTTCAAATTGCATAATGTTATCTTTTAATCGGAAAATGATTCTTCGTTGCACACGAGACTTGGGGATCTCGACACCTAAATACAATTTCTAACTTTAAAGAAGACCAAATGATATATCACTCGAGCCACAATACCCAGATACAAAGTCTACACGAGGAATCGCTCGATTGCCATCACGAATCGCACCCCATCTTGTGCGAACAGAAGGAAGACCGCGTAAACCTTCAGGATCGATACGCCTCAATCCGCTCCAGCATCGTACCTCTGGTCACCGCGAGGCACTGTCCAACAATTGTAACAATCGTAGCACCGCGTGGCACCAGATGCGAAAGGGACCCGTAGCTATCTCTTCGTGGCAAGGAAGAAACTAAGAATCGTGCCTTCGAACGTCGCGGGGTGCGTGCGAGAAGTTCGCCTAGGTAAATCTATTAAATTAATGTGTTCTCCTAATCGAAGAAACGCAGCGTTTCCAAATGGCCTTTAACGATTTAACGATCAATCACCGATCGAACGTGGTGAGATTTAACATGTAAGATAGAAGGGAAGGTAGCTCTTTGCACGGTCGACGGGAGCCCTCGGAGGAATCGTCTTCGCCCCGCGAATAAAATGAAATCGTTCCATACACAGACATTCCATTCGCACGGCGAAATTACTCTTCCCTACTTTTTTTTTAATATATATCTTCCTGCCGTTCGCCTCACCGACGAGCAGGGTCTCGAGGGAAACTTTGCAGAGCTCGCGAGAAATGGCGGACGCGGGGACCAAGAAAATCGTCTCTTCGTTTTCTTCGTCGTCGACCTTGCCAAAGAGCTCTCGCGGGTCTTTTTTATATCGAGAACTCGGGGAACGGCCGGCGAGCGACGGCGCCTCTGTATTTTTCTTCCCGTGTAAAGTATCGCGCTGTAGCGTAATTGTTAACGCGTTAATGTGTGTACGTTTAATATGTTGTAGTAGATTCGTTAATGAATTAAGTAGGCGACGGGCGGGGGCTGTAAGACGATTCTCGCTGATCTCTCTCATCTGCCAATGCCAAAGGAGAGTTCTTATATAAATAAAACGAATACGCGTATCGGTGGTGTGACTGGACGGTGGTATGATGTGTACGCATAATAGAGTATATAAATATAAATATATATATATATATATAGATAGATAGATAGATAGAGACTAATCATAGATTGTTGCGAGAGAAAAGAGCAAATTATTCGTCGATAAGGTACGGAGTTTGTGCACGTTCATTTGCAATATGTCCACCAGTGACGCGGTTGTTTAGAGGATAACAATAGTTGATCACGGCGTAGAGAATATCATATTCCCTTTTTCTATTTTATTTTTTTTATTTTTTTTTAATCTAATTGCGCCACTTCTAAAGAGGAAATTTGTAAATACTCTCTTTTAGACATCCACCCCTTCCCCCCGCTCTCTCTATCTCTACCTGTCCGCTCATCTTACGTACTATCGAGGTACTTCTTATTATAAATAATTGCCTTTTCTCTCGATTTTGTACAAACTGTTTTTACATATTTTTATATTATGTAAGGTAGATATCGATACGTTTTCATTGTATAAGGCGACCCCCATGGATACTAAATAATAATGTTTCCTTTATCATATTATATGGGACATAGAAGAGAAAAATATAAATATATATATAAATGAGTATATATATTATATTATATGTAATTTTGTGTAATTGACCGTTGCATCGAGGGACCGTGCGCCGTTTAGCATCCTCGATGCAATCCTGAATTACGCGCAGGTGTGATGGAGCTTTCCGACAACGGAAGACGAGGGTCCAACGCAATTCTCTATTACTATTCCCGCGAAACCTGTACGCTCCCGAGGGGAGACATTTTTATTTATATATACATATATATATAAATGAAAGTTTTTTGTAACGAATTAAGTATATGTCTTCACGCGACTGCCTTTTGTATTGTTAATGCCACGAAAAGTCTGCCAAATAGCGAACGACGAGAAAATATCAAGAGAATGTTAATATCTTCTTTCCTTCTTTTTAAATAGTATATGTGTGTGTATTGTAAAAGATCTGATGCCAAGAGCTCAATGCGCGCGAATACTTTGTAACGGTGTAGCGAGCCGCTTCCCAAAAACGAATCTGATATTCTTTCATACATCGAGATTGTGCCGCGCGTGGGTGGAAAGGTTTATATGCGTAGAAACGATCGGATCCGCCGAGCGATCGTTGATTAAACATATTATGAAATGTGTTCAAAATTAGGTACGGCATATCCGCTCTCTGACACACCGATACTTCTCTGTGTTAAAACGAAATGGAGAAAGGACGGTAGATAAGCTACGTGCTCCGATTTACAATTATCTTAGGATAAGTTAGAGAAAGTCCCGATTACTAATGATAGATCTTGTTATTCCTTGTAACTTGTAAAAAGTACTGAGTTTTATTAGTATTAACTATTCCGTAATGTAAGGGATTTTGTTCGATCCTAATTATATCCTGCCTCTCCCCCATCTCCCCTCATTCCCCCCATTCACCCCCCACCCCCTTTCGCCCACTGGTACCCCCCCGATCCTCATATTTTTATAAATAAGTTATGTCTTTTAAAACAGATGTAATAATAAAGATTAATCTAACATTCACAATAGGGTTGTTGTTCTGTTCTATTGTGCTATGCTTCCGCGTTTATTCCTTAATTATTGTAAGCATAGATACATCTTTTTCAGTATATTTACAAGACAGATTTTACACAACAATCAAATTGTATTATAGCAATAAAAAATAAAAAAAACTGAAAATTTCCCGAATACGGTTCCTTTTAGTTTCCACCTCTGGAACTGCTGTAATTGTTTTTTTTTCAAATGTTCACAACACTCTACTATTTTTATATTCGTTGCTTTCAATCGTTTTTAAAATGTTGACCAGCTGGAAGCTTGCGGGTACTCGATTAGTATCGAATGAAATCGATAGAGTAAGAGATTTGAGCGCTAGAAATTTTCATTTGAAACTATTAATTAAATGCAAACGAAAGATAAATACATTTCCATATAGTGTAATGTAATTAATTGACAACAAAATATTTGTGAATATTATATAGGTCTCTAGCCAAAGGTCTGTACCTATTTTGAGAGGCATTGGAAAAATACATAAATTATTTCTAAAAAGTCCATAGTTAAATAATTGAGGATCCCAAGTACTCTAATCTATTTCACATTTGTTTCAATTCTCTTTAAAAAGTATTAATAGCTAATTATGAACAAAATAATAACAAATGTTATATAGAAAGTGAGCTAAAGATCTATATTTTAAGATGCAACTCTAAAATTTCATAAATTAATTGTAGAAAGTCTAGAATTTATTCATTTTCCGCGATAGTACAAATCACTGCAATGGATACTATACACAAGAATATATAAATTTGTTTACTTATTCTTTTCTATGGAGACTACAAATCGTCATATAACTATTGTCAACCACAAAATTGTTTCTTTATTGCTATAAAAGGTGTTTTAAATAATTGTTCGATTTTTGAACTTACAAACGCTAGCGCCGCGTGGTGGAGGAAATTATGAACTAAAATGAGCGCTCAAACACGACCAGTTGTCTGTTTTAAGGCTGTAGTCCTTTCTACCTTAGCCTCGATTTGGCGCGTTTTAATGCCCATTATTTATCGGTACATGACGTTAAATAAATGCTGATAACTAATTAATTATAAGCACAATCCTTACCAGCATCACACAAAAAATTCAAAAGGATTTGTGCTTTGAGACAACCCTAGTAGCATTTCCGGTTGGCCAACGGTAGCCAACAGTTGGGAATTAGTTGGGATATAGTTAGAGTTTTGCCTACAAATTCCCAACATAGGTCCTACGGCAAAAAACTTACGACAGTTTGCCAACGAATATTCAATGTTGGGCCTACAATTATTATGGTTGGTTAATTAACAAAGAGTTACGACAGTTTGCCTACGAATATTCAATGTTGGGCCTATAATTACTATGCGTAGTAATGCCAACCATGGTTGGTTAATTAACAAACAATTTACAACGATGATTAAATGTCGTCTTACAAACGTCAGAAAATTTGCTACATCCAAAAACCTGTTATTATATTCCAAGTTGTGGTTTTTCTTTCCTTATTTATAAATACGTAAAGAGGACGTCTGTCTTAAGACGAATGTGAAATCTTAAGGAACGAGTCTAAAGGTCGAATGATATTTTGTAGAATATTTCGCGTCACTGCATAGTTTTTAGAAACACTTAATACTTGTTATGTACCTAAAAATTAGAACTGTTTACAAGTAAGTGTATTGGATAGTTGCAAACAGCGGTTGCTTTCTAAGCGGAAAGTCTGAGTTCAATTCCCCTCCTCAACGCGAAATTTTTTTTTCCTAATCCAGACCTGAAGAAAACGTCTTTACAACGTCTTTTGAAGTTGTTTAAGACGCCTTCTGGAAAGAAACTTTCAATGGGGCTTTTACGGCAAGCCCTATAAATAGTAGGGCAAGAGTAGGAAAGCCTACCTTGGCCCTCTGTTGTTGGCCCAACCTGAAAAAAAAGTGCCAAATCTAACTGTTGGCCAACTAAAATTATGTGCGTGGCCCAACTGTATGCCAACAACAAATGCTACTAGGGAAAGTCCTCCAACCGGATAAACTAATTCTGGAAAAACTCCAATTCTAAATTTAGCAACAATAGTTTGATTCGTTCTAAAAGCCATGTTGCCAGAATTGAAATAACGCATTTATTAGTTCATTAATTTTGCAATCTGAACCCCTTTGTATTATCTTTGCCCATTGTTGTGCATCAATAAGGAATCTATATATTTGTTGCTAAAAAAGCGATTAAAAATCTTGAAAAAGTAGGCGCCAATGGCAGGCAAGGTGTTTTGAATGAAACTTTTGATCATTATGAAAGGACCTAAGGGCTTGAAGCTGGTGCTTCAGTTTGTGTGAGACAAATATTCATGAGACCATTGATCGATTTTTTCCAAACCAAAACAGTTCTGCGTTTATAACATTACTGATTCTTTCCACAAGCCTAGTTATTCTTCAAGGAAAAGAGTTTTGCAAAACTTGGAAAACGGTAGAGGAAATGCAGCATATTTAGAGTACCGAAGTATCTAATAAACTACTAACGCTATTTAATTTGTAGCATCGTAGATAATAGGGCCCAAAAACTGTCAACTAATGACATTTGTGGATGCACCGCTAATTTTGACATTTTCGATTTAATGTACAGATTAAGAACACGTCAATCTGTAAAACTTTTTCAACAAGTATTCAATCGTTCCAATCATGGTTAAAATATGTGAAGACTTTAGAGTTAAACACTTAGTCTACTCATTTGCATGTTCCTTCTATAGTTTCGTGTCAGTTTTGCAATAATAGCGAGAATACAAAGGGTGACATGAAATTTTAGGATTCAATGCCATGTTGCTGATTCGGAATACCGAAGGTGAAGGTAATTTGGAATATTCCAAAGCTTAGCGATGCTTTTGTTTCACTTGCTACGGCTACCGCCGCGTTGGTTTGGGCCAGCACAGTCCATTTATATTTACTGAAGATTGTTCCCATATTGCGATTTTTAAGCCTGATTACCTGCACCTTAACGAAATCGATACTTCCTGTCATTTTTCATTTAAGCCAAAGTTTCAGTTACTCACTCTCTCTCGGGCTATGCTTGCTCGTCAGATAGTGGTGGCTGACTTCTCCTCGATCGCTGCTCGCGAAAACAAATTCACCGGCCAATATATTACAATTGTTTAAGAGTTTAGTTGTCGCAGTATATCAGACACGTGCACTTCGGACACCCGAAAGGGTTAAAAAGTCAAAGATAAATCTGCGTACGTAACACTAGAATTATTCAAATTTTTAAACTTGGAAACTTAATACACAACAATCTTTAATCAATATTTTAAAATCTCAAGTGTGTTGATACTCTTTTTCTTATAATTTTAACTTCGACCCTAATTGGTCAAAAGCTTCAAATTCCTAAGAAAAGTGGATATTGCACTGGAAAAAAAATCTGTAAAAAAAAATGTGAGGTATATTGCATTGACTTCCACAGTATTGAAGAGGTCATGAAGAATTCACTTTATTAAACGACGAAAGGAAACAAAAAGTAAAAGGGGGGTCGCTGGGCACAGCGACGTTCGCAATATTCGTACAAAGTGCAGGCGGTGTATATACAGAGACTCCCTCGCTACAGAATTAATCTTACGAATTGGAAATGCACGGGTAAACGTAATCAAGGGATCCTCGAGTCAAGCTATCCGTATCCCCCTACTTGGTTTCCCTTCGCGAATCCCAGAGGAATCCCGAAACGTGAATACAATCACTTCACTTCCTCTCGATCGAATTTATCATTTTTAAAGAACAGTCGAAATAGTCGTGGACTCGAAGTGCCTTCTTCTCTTTTCCTTCGGTAATTCATTTTAAAATCTTTTCAATGGAACTAGACACGTCGAAAGATCGCTCGCTTACGTTTTCCTCTCCTTCCATTCAGTGCGCACGATTCACACATGTCACACACAATTCCGTTTCACGCGATACCAGGCACACTATTTTCCTTTTCGAATTCGCTACACACGCACACTATTTTCCTTTTCGAATTTGCCATACACGCACACTCACCCCTCTTCGCGCAGAGAAATACGAAATTTTCTTTCTTTCTGTATGAACCACATCTGTGGCCTTTAAAGGAAGCTTCTTTGACAATTGGTATAATCGTGGATTCTTTTTGTCGAATGTGTCGGGGCATTGAACATTGATTATAGAAAATGATGCAGAAAAATTAGTAGCAATCGATGTATTTGCTGGGGGTCCATCCCCTTTAGTGTGGAGGGTGGTAGAGGAAAAGTGCTCGAGAGTTTGAGACCGTTTAGCAGTGACTATTAAGAAGAAAGAATGTTGTGTATATTAATATTGGTATGGTAATCAACTCTGCCAAAGCAAACTGTGTTCCTGGAATTGCAAATTACTTTTACTGCTTATGGTGTATTGTGTGAAAATAAATATCTGTTGATTGAAAGATTGTGGAATTTTCCTCGTGGAAGAATATTTAACAAATTTAACGCATTTAATTACAGTACACGAATTGATAGGCTTACGAAACAAGTCATAAATTCTGGTTCTGGTCCAGAAATATTGCTCTTACATTATAATTAAATGTTCATTCATAAAGAGCAACTATTCGAATCAAGAATTTCGTTTTAATTTATTCCGTTTTGCATTAACTCGTAAGTTCATTCATAATTATGTAAATAAATACTTGAATAATTCGTAAGCCCTATTTAGATTTTTATTACGAGTCACAGATTTGTCGAAAGAATACAAAAATTTATTCAGATGAAGCACAGCCTTTTATGAAAATGATTATGGACAAATAATAGAGGTCTACAATACCATGACTTGCAGTAGCTATTTAATAGTCAGTCACATCTTCCTCGAACACGCCCAATTTGTTGCAGTATATTTGCAACACTCTCCACTGACTCTAGAAAAATACTAGACGCCCCCCAAAGAGCACTTTTCTCAACGACCTGCACACGATACTCGTCAAAGATCGTATCATCGTTCGCTTAAAATTAAAGATCATTCTTGTCAGAAATAGCGTGTTTATTAAATATATATTTATATATGCATTCGGCATCTCTGAACAATTTTCCGTATAAAAGTAGTTTGGATGATAGAGCCTGTATTTACATGGACTTTCGAAGTGCCATTGGTTCGACGAGAGTTGCTAATAATTTTCCATCGGTCACCATCCCCAATTACCAACGAAAGAACGCAGTACATATTCGACAAAACGAATCCATTTCACCAGCGAGATCCGCCTTTTTAATTTGATCCGTCGCTAAAGGCAGGTCATTCGGGCAACCAGCGCTCGAATTTGATTTAATTCAAAGAATTACAATCGTGAACGAACATTTTTCTAACCGCAGACTCGAAACGAAAACACACACACACACCGAGTAAGTTCACTGAGCTTGGTACGTTAAAAGAATTTTATTGCATTTACTAAATGGGCGGCCATAGTCGAGAATACCTTAGCGTTTGATAAAACGACGAAAAACTATGTTTAAGAAAACAGACACAAAACACTAACATACAGACTGAACGTTTAGAAAATGCTTCGATAAAAATTAAAATAACAATCGGTGGAATCGCTAATACTTCGATTATCGTTCCACTAAATTCCAGGCTCTCGTTTCCAAAAGCTCGCAGAGTCTATCCAAATTCACGTCTACGCGGATATACAAGGAAACGAAATTTATCAAGTAAAGTTGACAGAATTCCAGCTAAATCTAAGTATTAAAATCATTCGTAATTCGATCATCGAGGTATTCTAATCGCGTAGATGTTGCTAAATTAATTAGGGAATTCCTTGACCACCTGTTTGGTAAATCCAATCGAATCTTTTTCTCCGGAAAGTACATTCTGTGACAAAGGAAAGTGAACGTTTGCTTTTTAACAAAATCTCGCGCTGAGACGACGCACCGTACGCATTCACCAGGAATGGGCCGGGGGACCTGAATGATCCCTCGGCTTCCGTTCTCCAATCGCACAAACACGTTCTATGAACGTGTTATTAAAAAATTGTGGGTGGGGCTGAGGGTCTGTATCTGCGGGGAGAATATTTACATACGATACTGGCAGTACATCTTCACCTTCTTCCCTGTTCTTACGCTATCGAGAGACGCGAAGTCGAGGCGCAGATCCGGCACGGATCGTCGGTAAAAAGTTCGTCGCGATTAATCAGATAATTAACGCGCGAGGACCCGAGGAGTGCAGTTCCCCGTTTCCCTATCGCCTACGCTGACTTTGTACAGGATTCTGTCTAAAAGTTCACTGCTTTCGCTTTGTTCGTCGCTAGCGAAAGGAGCTAAGTTACGCCAACGCGAGATAAAATACTGAGTAACCCTCGTGGTTCCTAGCTTCCTATAAAACTAAACTAAAAATTAGTTGCAAACTAGAAACACAATCTTTGCAAACTTCTGGGCTCAGACTTGCGGATTACCAGCGGGTCGAGGATCGGCAGTTTTGTTTCGTTTTCTTGGGACTGAAGTCGTCCTACCGTAGACAAGAAAGGCAAAACTGCGACAACCCAGTACTAGCTGGACTAGGACGCGTAACAGCAACCTGGCGATTTCATTGGCGAACAATATTGTTTCAGTCTAATCACAGACTCTCCTAGTTTCAGCTTTTAAAATTGTATTTAATAGTTTCCTGTTCTTTTGTCTCGCGTTGACCAACCTGGTCCGGATTAGACAAGCGCATTAAGGTCGTCGCCCATTTCGCCGGAGCGAAGCGCGGCGACCAAAGCGAAAGGTTTGTCGGCGCTGTTCTGTCATGTAGGCGATGCGCGGTCGCTGGTGTTCTATCGGCCTAGTGGGCGACGACCTTTAGAAAGACAGTCGTTTTCGCAGAACTTAGACGGTTGGTGGTAGAAAAACACCGCGAGAGTATAACAAAAGAGAAACTAGACAGATAGTTTAACAACGCAGCGCTCGATGAAATTATAATGCGTGATTAACTTAATTAACGCGTCGAATGATGTCCCGTCTCGCATTCCATTCTAAATCTATTTAAGCACAGGAAACGGCGAAACGATCGAGAAGGAAACATCGCCGGTTTCCTAGATCCGCGAGGGACGAGGAATAGGTCCGTCCAAGTTGGAACGCAAACTTAGCAGCGTGTGCGAAATGTTCTATACTTGAGGTCATGTTAGAAGGAACCCAGTTCGCGCATGTAGAATGAGCTCATTGGCTCCGAGGGAGCGTTTGTTTTGGTATAGCCAATAGTAGCTTGTTTCGGCAGCAATGAGCACCAACATGCGCAAGAACCGATCTAAACTCGTCGGTCTGCAAGTTCCTTCTAACATGACTTCGAGTATACATCGTACGAAAGAAGAAACAGGCTTAAGTCGCGCTTGAGTTCCTCATTTTACGGTTGTTCGCGAACGGAACAAACGACGGATACAGAAAAAAAGAAACTAAAAGCAAACGTTCGTTTAATATTAAACAAAATTAATATATATATATAATATATATATATCATAGCACAGTATTGTCTAACGTCGTTCATTTAAATATAACTTAGAGATGTTTGGCAGTGCATTCGTCCAATATTATCTATGCCTTTCCTTTAGAGAGTAAGATGATGCGCTTATAAAACGGACGTGTGCTATCAGCGCCCGTTACGCGAGACTGTTACAAAAGTTTCATCTTGCGCCACTGCTTGAACACACTTGAACACACTTTTGTTAATATCTGAAGACTATCGGGACAGTTTCTTTCGAAAATCATGACGCAAATGCAGAGTGGAATCCCGAAATATGCCATTGTAATGTATTCGTCGGGGGGCGATCCTTTGGGAAAAGATGAATCGAAAATGTGCAGAAAGGTTTTTCAGTAACAGTTTTTGATTTTGATTCGAATTTTTTCTATTGAAAATCGTCGATTGCTCTAAGAAACTTTAATATTTTAATTCTTCAATATTTCTACCAAGACAGTACTAGTTTTTAGTGTGATTGTTACTTTGAACGATTTCACTACACATTTTAGAATTATCTTTTAAGGATCGCCTCCCTTTCATACTGCATCGCACGTTTTAAAATACTATATGAAAAGAGTATGCGCAACTGACAGAAGTTTGTGTATAAAGATTCGTAATTTCAAGATTGCCATCACAAATGTAGCTTCCGTGGACCAAAGAAGTCGTTGTTTCGAAACTTGTCTCTCTAAAGGAGTCACAATGCAAATGATCATTACACGCAGTAGATTAAATAAATAGCGCTTAAAATACCTATTTCTTAGGTAAGTCTGTCTAAGCATGAATGACTCGCGGCTTTTCTCGTGCCCAGTTTTCGGGAGGGGACTCGCATCATTCGCAACTGTTGGATGATCAAATTTGGAGCCTAACGAAACAGTCATGGAAAAGACGATCGCAACACTTTTAACTAGCTTTGAAAATGATTCGCGAAGAGCACGACTTTTCTTTCGCTTCTCTGATACATTTGGTATCCCAAGAAAGATTGGTTCATCAGACGACCGTTCACTTATACGCGCCAATTTATCCTCGCAGAACATCTAACAATTACTTTCTTGTAAAAAATCGTCCGACATGATTTCATCGATAACTCAAGTGCAGTAGAATGGGCAGAAACTAAGATTCTTCAATTTCTCTAATATAAGCTCTTTTGATTCGAGACCCTAATAAGAAATAATATCTTGACACCTAAATCTTCCCTCGGTCGCTATAGACGTCTACTGATTAGTAAGTTCTGACCACAGGTTCTGTGCAGCATTATACGCAACATGAATTGAGTGAAACGAAAGGCTTCTCGTACAAAAGTTATTCGTCGATGATTGCATTATACAGAGGTGGTTCGTTAGGTGGTCAGGTCTCTGCTCCGCTAGCTGATCGTCGCTTTTCCCACCAGTTCTTGGAACTAGCTTTGCGGAATCGCTTGTGCCGACACCTAGGTAAGTCTGTTTTAACAGCCTACCGATTTAAGAACTCTACCTGCCTCAAAAGACGACCAGATATAGTTCCAAACCCCTGCCAGCTAACGAGGCACCTTTGTACTTGCCCGCAACAGCGTTTCCGCTCGAAACCTGCTCCACGAAACGTCTCGAAAAATGTCCAATATGAAATCCCACAAGAGCGCCGATCGCACGGCTGTCTATTACACACGAACGAATATTTCTCATGCCCTACAAATTTTTTAATAATAACAAGAACAGTTTATAAAGATTTCCTACATCTCGATCTCGAAATGATCTCGCAAATTTACAAACGCGTTACCCTTGCACAGATAACATGGCCAATCACTTACGTACTCAGCTCTGTGGTTCTTTAAACTTTACGTTATACAGGTATGCTGTTTTCCCTTAGTCTTGTATAATAGTGAGCAATGCTAGGACTGTACCGTCATCGTCTAGAAGCGTCACAGCGTGGCGTGAAACGTTCCTCTAAACCCTTACAAATTAATAGACTTCTGTGGGCAGTTGTTAATTAAAAATAATACTAATTTCGTGTCGCTACGTAGCGGCAGAAGACAAAGCGGCGTACGGCAGTAATAGTTCTCGCGTGTAACGACGGATTCCATTCGGTTTGAATTGTGTAAGGGACAGTCCCAGACGATGAAGGCGCAGAAGCGGATGTCTATCTCTACGATTGTATTGAAAAATAACCTTTGCAGGATGCCTGCTTCTTTTTTACTTCATTTCTTTTACTCTTTAACACTAACCACTAACGGTCGCTAGTATGTTAGCTCAAGTGAGAGGAACAACTGTCAGTTTCAATTCACTTCACCTTCCCTTGTCGCGATCATGGTCTGCTCCGCGATTCGTCAGGAGCGATTGGCCAATCTCTAACGAATGCGAGGACCGCCGCGGCAAATCGGTTTGCTCGCGCGTCGCCTCGCATCCATCGATTCTTCTGCGAAACTACTATCCTACAATATGTACAATTTATAAGCAATGTATCTGATTGTTCTTGTAAATGTTTCTTCTTTTTCTTTTTATATCTCTCTCCCTTTCATACACGTGCACCCCTTATTTTTGCTCTGTAGTAAAATAGATGTAGAAACGTTAATTGAATTTCATGCGTCGGAGATAATTATGGACGGTACATTTTGAATGCAAATAGCGAACCGAACGAGACGAAAATTGTTCGTTTTCTGGTAGGCGGAGTGAAACGGAACCAGCGGGCGGCTGACTACTTTTAAACGGGCAGCGAAACAAATTCATTGTCCAGCAATGAAGTTTGCCGTTGACGGGACAGGCGTCTCCACGAGACTCTCGGTTTGCCGACTAATTAAATCAGACCAGAGAATTGACTGCCTTTTTAGGCCGATTTTCAGAAGCAACGCACTCTTTCTCCTGCCGCGGGTCTTAGCCCCGGCGACGGTCGTACTGCTCGAACCGTCTCAGGCGCGTGCCACGTGAGGCGCGTTGAGAAAACAATCGTGCTCTCTGGGACGATGTTCGAAACCTACACTCCATTCTACTGTGCCCCGATGGAAAGAAAATACTTGAGAAACTCTAGGGTCCGAAACAGGGCCCGAATAGTATATCCCTATTAGCTGTCGCGACAACGTCGACGAATACAAAGTAAGCAAACGGAGCACAGGTGACGAGAGCCAATGCGAGCGAAGAACCCCTCTCACCCCCCTGACATTTCGAGTATCATCTTTCCATCGGAGCACAGTATATAAGAGCGGACCTATGCCCTTACCGACCTGACGTTTCCTACCAATCAAGAGTATATTTCTGCGGGGAATGAGTCTACTTCAAAGTGATACGAATGTCACCCACTACGCCGAAGCGAAGCACGGCGACCAAAGCGAAACGTTCGTCGGCGTTGCTGTGTCATACGAGCGATGCGTGATCGCCGCGCTTCGGCCAAGTGGGCGACAAGCTTAATGCGCCACGCGCGTTTCACGTGGTACGCGCCTGAGATTGCCCAAGCAATACGGCCGTCGCGGGACCAAAAGGCGCGGCGAGACAAAGAAGGCGTTGCTTCTGAAAATCGGCCGAAAAGGGCAGTTAATTCTCGAGCCTGAATTAAATAAGACTCACATTTGCAAGAACAGTCACACATCGTACACCAATTAATACGTACTTATTATATAAAACATATGTAACGAATGGCAGTGCATGTGACACGGATCGATTTGTCACTAATCGTTTGTTTATCTCTTCTCTTTCAAACCACCGAGTCCTTTAAAAGAAAGACAGTACAGAATGAATGATGAGCTCAGCTTGATTCCAGCCGTCGTTGCCCTCGATGTGAACAGAAAATTTCTCGTACGATCGCGATACGTGCGCTCGCACCGACAAATTATTTACTGTTAAGTATTGAGTCCCTCCCACTCGATAAGGTATTGAGTCTGACCGTTCGGCCCTATCCTCTTCGCCTTGATGACGAACTTCTCGCCGGCGGCGATCCTGTTTGCTGCGCCGAAGTATATGTTGACCGACGACTTCAGATCATCCAGGGATATGTCGGGTGCACTTTGCTTAACGGGCGAACACTTTGGGGACGAGGGCACGCTACCCTTCTTCTGCGGCTGCGGATCCGGCGGGGGTAATTTCTCATTGCTCTGGCGTTGCCTTAATCTCCTACCGTTCAACGCGTAATCGACACAATTGCCGATTTGACTACTAGCACTGCTCGAGGCACCGTTAAACGAACTTCTTAAATTCCTCGCGAATTCACTTTTAACCTCGTTATTACGCGCCGGTAAGATGGCCGCCGTTTTACTAGCGGTTTGCTGAAACTGTTGCTGTATCTGCTGTTGCGATGGCCGGCCTCTCCTATGCTGGCGTCTACGCTTTACTTGCCCGTTTCTGTCTATAATAATGTCTTTCTCTGATAACTGTCTTTTGGCTGGCCGCACTACTGGCGGTTGAGATATAACAGGTGTGAGCGGTAGGGGCAACGTGATTGGACATTGATTGTACGGTGGCGGGGTACTCGAATTCGTTTGATTGAGACTGCCAGGTGTGCCCAACAAGTCACTGAGATTTCTAAAAGGATTATTCTTGCCTTCAAAGTCTTTGGGTGGCGGAATAAAGGAGTCCAACGTTCCCCTCGAACTGGTCTCGTCCCCGCTTGTGTCCGCGGGCGTAGAGGGCGGTAAGGGGTGCATCAGCTCGACGGAACTAGGCACGGATAGTTCAGATATACCGGATGTCGTGGCTGGCGGCGTGGGAGGGCCGGAGATTGATGTCGGAGGCGTTGGTGGTAAATCGGACGCTTCTGAGCTTCGGGATTTACTCTATAAAACGCAACAGAAAAGTCCGTTGTATGTGTGTTGTACGTGAAAGTATGGTAATAGATCTAACAGCTACATTTTATTTCTTAATACCTTCGCTATAGCATTCTTCAGTAGCTTTCTTGCTTTTCGGTATCTAGCTTCTCTAACGCCCTGAGCCTTACTCAGCGAACCATCACCTTTTTCTCTCTTCTTGTGTTTACGTAACATTCTTTCGCGGGAACTTCCTAATGCCATCAAACGTCTCCTTCTTTGTAAACTCAGTTTCGGGAATGGGAATGATTTCTTCACGAAACCACCTCCGCTATATCTGTAATTAATTGGGAATAATAATGTAAAGTTATTGTTTGTTAGTTGTTGTCACGTGCTAGCCGAATTCCTGTGTGCCTTTACACACCTCTCCCTTAGAGATTGTGTAGACTGAGTTGGCGGGCTTGGACTCGGGCACGAACTTTGCTCCGCCTCGGAATTCTGATAAATCGTTCCACGCATTACCACGTCCGACGGGTTCACGGAGATTTCTAAATTCTCCGCCGTGCTTTGCTTTAGCTCAGTCAATTGCTTTGTACTCTCTGGTAAACTTATCGGTCTGAAACAATACGAGTTTTCTTCCGATCTACTGGATAAACAAATAGCTGAATTGATGGATGTAACGATATGCATTTCTATTAGCATTATGTCTCAACTAACCCTGTAGGTGGAGGAAGATATTGCAGTCTTTTATTAGCACCCCAGCATCTACGTAACACAGAATCATCTATTACACCGGTTGGCGGAAGATTAACAATTGGGCATGGTGGTGGTAATCTAACTCTAAGACCCCATATTGTGGTACGTTTCTTTATTTCTCTGCCGCATTTGAATCTGTTTCTATTATTTGTCAATATTGCTAGTATAGACTCCCTGCGTATTTGAGCACTCACATCCCTGATCTAACGGTCACAAATACATACGCATGTTTATAATGATTTACCTTTCAACAGAGAATAAAAAGCTTCGCGCACGTTAAACTTAACAAATCATCCTCACCCGTGGTGGTAGCTGCAAAGTATTCCAGTTATCATTGGCATAAGGTACAATAACAGTGTCCAAATCATAATACTTTTTAGCATTGTAAACAGTCAAATTGTACAACATCAGGTGCACCAGATCTACCCATTTTAATTCTAGTCGCCGTACGAATTCCTTGCCGTAATTGCACATCGAACAAACAAATACGTAAAACCTAGAAACCATATCAATTATAGAGCACCTTTTTAAAGTAACAAATCAGTAAATATAAATAACATGAATTCCTCGCTTAATATTCTCGTCGTTAACACCTTGCGGACCGCAGTGCGCGCGCGCGTGTACGTCTGCACACGTTATTTCTTCGTTTTTCCATTAGACATTAACGAACGCTAAGCTACATGCGCTAACATAGGAACGGTCCACAAGGTTAAGCAGCTTTTACTCACCTATCGCCGCTGTATAAAGGATAAGTTAGACAACTGACACATTTTTCGTGAAACCATTGTTTGCAACGAGCGCATTGCAACATTTGTGTGTACCATTCACCATTCAGACCGCAATAACAATAAATTTGTTCAGCATTCACTCTGTGATGCGCGTCCCAATTTAACATGTTAGGCTGGAATGAAATATTAGCTGTTGATTCCATGAATCTTTTTTCTCATACAATAATACCATTTAATTCTTCTTCGAACTCGATTAATTTCAAGAAATCCGTTTCAATAAACACTTACATCGTACGGCAACTTTGTCATATCATCTGGTGGCGGCTGAGGTTGGTCCCTGCCACTGCAAACTTTTCTGATACTTGCCTTTACCATAGAAGTTTTTGGCTCTACGACATCACGCGGCCGTGGTTGACTATCTACGCATCTTTTACAAATCCAATGTGCGTCAGCTGCAGTTTCTTCTTTCGATATCTGGGGCTGTAAAGGTACATTCTTGTTTCATTTCTTTCATAGCATACCATATACCAGCAGTAGAGATATGAACACAAAAATTATCAGACCTATATCGAACTCCAAACGATTTACTGTTACCTGATGACAATGCTGATGATAACCGCGACCACATTTGTCGCAAACAATAATGTCGTTATCAGTCTTGGGCTGAGATTTCTTGCAAAGAACGCACATAACTTCCGAGTCTGGCATCGATAGCTTTGTCAGCTCCTTGACCGAGGACCAGGCGGAGGTATTGTCCAGAAATTTGACAAGGCATCTTTCCCTTGCCAAATCCACCTGTGTATATATAATATTTAGTCTGCTAAGCAACTCAGTTATGTTCAAATCGATGGTACGATGTAATTTAATCAAAGATGTAAAAAATACATCGTTTTTTATACAAATGTACCTCGACAACTGTTCCAAGGTAAAATTTGCCATCTTTATGTTGAAGAAGAACATCGTCCCCGTGAGAGAACCCCAACCTTTGTTCCCTCGTAGTGCTATCCGGCGCTGCCAGACTTTCTTCTGGCTCTGACATTTTCTACCCTGTTTCTATGGTCACACAGAATAAGAAACACATTTTACAGCGTGTACCAATCAAAACCGTCGTAAATAACAGGGAATGGAACAATATTATTTAGCTCGAAAAGACGAATAGAATTAACCCCAGAGTACTAAATTAAATTGCCTGATTCTGTATTGTCTACGTAATTTCTAATACTGATACATTACTCCTAACACTATTGCAATTATCATCTCCTTGGATTTAGTCACGATTCAGGATCATGTAAACATTTTATACGACACGGCTGCATTTCAAAGCGATTCAATACAGACTTGTATTTTCTGGTAGCCGTAAACAATACGATTGTCAGCAATTAATTACAATTATCGCACGTATGTCTGTCAACATTGCACGGACGCAATGAATCTTTCGTGCGACGAATATTGCCCTGCATCCCAAAGGAGTTGTGCATGTGAGAAGTAAGCGAAAGAGCAACAGTCTGGAGACGATGTTAACGCGCGATCTCGCCCGTGAAACTATTCGTTCGTAATCCGAGAGGGGAGGCAAAGTCGGCTTGCATGCACGTACGCATAACGGCTGGTCCACGGAATCGCGCGAGACAGCTCGTCGTCCAGCGAGTCAATCGTTCACGTCCATTACGATCGGGCGTTGGGTACGTTAGCGCGAGGGACTGCGAAACAAATAACGACCATATGATCGGCATCTCATTAACCAGCCAGTGGTCCGCGGCGCTCTCGGTCTCGCTCGCCGAAACGGGAAGCACCTACGCGAACGCTGCTCCAAACAAGACGAGAGGACACCGCGGTCGCACTCGAGCACGCAGATAAACTTTCGAGAAGCTATTTTGCACCGCCGCGGCGAGGAGCGCGTCGAGGGGACAACGGATTCCCTGTCGATCGAGGGAACACACACGACTCTCTCCCCCTCCCGCCCCTCCCCCCTGGGATGCCTGATCAATCGACTAGGGCACTGGCGATACGGCGGACACTCGCAACCCCCGGGGAAGACACAGCTCCCAGGACCGGGCGGTGCTTGGAGCAGGCGACCCGGTCGGCGGTGGTTTCGATGGAGAAGATCGGCGCGTGTGGCCGTTCGATCGTTGAAACCCCGTTCTATGTCGTACCTCAGCGTATCAGCCGTGGAATCAGGCGCGACGTCCGGCCCTCATTTCCCGACTCCCGTCAGCCATTTACAACCATGGGGGCCCCGCCACGGTCGGTCGCTCCGAGACACAGGGATCGCGGCGCGGCAAAACTCTCGTCCCGTGCGAGTCAGGACGGCGACACGGCGACGCGCATGCAGCCGTTACCGTTCACGGTGCCGCCCGGCTACCCACGTCGGCCAGCCTTCACGATCACCACACGCCCTTAGTCACGGCCATCACCGCGGCGAATTCGCTGCACTTTCATTGTGTCCCTTGAAAATTCGAATGAGTACCGTCCGCCATGTTCGGGGAAACACTTGCTAGATACTGCGCTGGTCAGCCGAGACACTGAAGTGGCAGTGCTCCCCGTAGGGATGTCTAACAACACGGGGGCGCCCGCTCCTCGATGAAGCTTCTAGGTACGATTGCGGTTGTAGTTGGAAAATGCGGTGTAATCGCTGGGGAGCTTATGAGATATCTTAGATAGATTCGCTCGGGTTAGCGGAATTATTTCTGATAATATTCTGGGTTAGGTCTCAGGTTTCTGTGAGATGGGACAGTTGAGTGTGCAAAGGCGATTTGCGAGGATAATGTTTTTAGTTTTCGGTTTCTTTTTAAGTGTAGGAGTAAGGTTGAGTGAATTATTCGGGAATAATTCATAGAGCAAAGATGATTTTTCATGGGTTTTTATAGATGGGCAAAAAGTTGCATGGGTTTTGGTGCGGGGTACTTGGATTTTGGGGTACGGCGGTGGTCGTTAGTTGGACGTTCTATTGTGGTACAGGCATAATATAAACAATTGATAATAGCGTAGCCAGCGATTGTGTTATGTTATTATAATTATTTGCGTTCATTTCGATTGAGTAGAATGCGATTATCTGTTGGGAAAGCTCGATGCTTGACACGTTTAAGTTTGTAAAAGACTAGAGTAGTTCGTCTTCCATACACAAGATCCTCGTCGCCTGTACCCTAGGCGTGCATAAGTTTTGCTCCGTTTCAAATAGTCCGAAACAATCCGTAGAATATGGTACACGGAATACTTTTACGCTTATAAATCCAATGACTTATGTAAATAATGGCATCTTTACGATTTAAATCTAATCGCATCGAGTTTGGTAGAGCCCTATCAATATGTACTTTCCGCGATGAATTTACAAGCGAAATGCAAATTAAACGTGATCACGTATAACGTTTATGTATAAACAATGACTTTTAAGAATTAAATCTTCAATTATCGCGCGGAATATAAACGCATAGAAGGTAAAATAACTCGCCGGTCGTTAATTATATGCGTATTAACCGATGATCGGATACTGAATGCGCTCTAAAATTAGCCGTAATTGTCCAGTCGGGGAAAGAGTGGAATACAAATCTCTTGTCCCTAATGAAGTAATATTTAAGCTACTCACGTATCCGCGAGTGAGGGGTTGCTAAGGTAGAAGTTGAAGCATGCAACATCTTTTTTTCACTGCTCGCAACTCACCTGTCGATTTCTTTTTAATTTCCGAGTCTCTTCCTGTCAGGAAAGCAGAGGCCAGGCACGCCATTTTGGAATGCAAAAGATCATTTGTTTTTCGAATGCAATGGCGAACTAATTTAACATCGCGTGCTAGCTTCTTTGATATTAAATAGAAAAAAAGAAGGATATCGGGAAATAGAGAAAAGCAAGAGGGGTTAAAAATACATACATAATTTATTTCCATAAAATCTGTAGAAGTTCATTACATATATAATACAGCAAATAGATCGCGGGATTGTAACAAACGGTCGTGGTAATTCGAAGTGTTCGAAACGTGTTCCTAGTTGCAAAATATTTATTTTACAACGAACACAAAACCTTTTCTCGTAATATACGATACAGTACTGTGCGACAAAGATAAATAAATTTTTTGTATATCATTTATTAACGCACTCTGTATGTACAATTTAACGTTGCATGAATCATGTGCGCGAAATATCGTCGATGAGAAACGTACTAAAGCAGGAAACACAAAGCAGGGGACTGTTTTGCAAATGACATAACAAAAACTATAATAGAGACTAATAGGTTAATAATTTCGATCGTATATCAAGTACAACGTTAAAGAATACTGAGTACGAAAACATTAATTTATTATAATTCCACCTGAACATTTATTTATGAAAGATATCAGTACCCCTTTGTACAATCGCGGATCGATCGTGACGTTTTATTTGTACACAATTACATTGTCGCGGTTGTCGGTTGCAATAATTGCACGAACACGATGCGGCATCTTTGCAAAGTTACATAATAACTGTTATTAAATAACATGTTGTACAATTTGTATTCTACACACAGACTGGGGTGTCCCTCGGGATAATAACGCCTCTTAAAACATTTTTTTCTTCACCGCGGTGTACCTTTCCATGTAGTTGTCGTACCCGTCGAGATCGGCAAATTGCTTCATCCCGAACAGGTTCCCCTCCAGGGACAGGACCGAGACCTTCGAGTCCTTTAAAATCCTAACAGGCACCGTGTTCAGCTGCAAACAATTCTCCTCCAGTCTCAACGTCTTCAACCGCGGACATTCCGCCAATTTCTCCGAGATCGCTGATATCTGATTCTGATTGAGGTTAAGTTCCACCACATGCAACGCCGCGGCCGCGTCGGGTATCGTCGTTATTCGATTCTTAGACACGTCCAGCACGTCTAGCAGCTTCAAGTCGCAGAACATTAGGGGGAATTCGCTGATCTGATTGTCGGATAGGTTGACCTGTTTCAGGCGTGTCAATTTCGACAAAGACCACGGAACGGTTCGGATCTGGTTCGAGCTAGCATTCAAACCCTCCAGTTTCGTCAACGCGCCCAGTGCCTCGGGTAGAGCTGTTAGTTTATTGTGACTAAAGTTTAGTTGCTTCAGCAACGCAAAGCTCCCAATATCTTCCGGGATTCGAACGAATTTGTTCTCGGACAGATCCAAGGTGCGCAACAGCGACGCTAGAGCACGTAGATTCTGCGGGAACTCGTCAAGCTTCCCTTGTGACAATTTCAACGCGCCGGTCTTCTTCGCGGTCTCATAGTGCTGCTTCAAGCCAGAGTTCCCCATTTTACGTTGGCATCAAATTCGAATCGCTTCAAATACACCCAGCGAAATGAATCTCTGCAATTCGCGGGGCAAGCGACTATCAGTAGTAATCTACAAGTTGTCAAGCGTGGGAAGGAGAAACGTATTCTACGACCAGTGCTTTATTTCTGTTAGACAGTCATTCGGTTCAAATGGGATTCGCTGTCTCAGGGAAACATTGTCGCTGGTGCTGGACACTCAGACCTTTCTCACACCACTTACCATTAAGACAGCACCGCTGCTGTGGCCTTTCTGTTGCAGACTGTACTGGCCCGTCGAGAGACGTCGTACTTTTGCGCGCCACTGTACCGTTGCGCCAGTGTCGGCCGTCGCGCCGCCACTCCGATTAATTTCCACTGTAGCGACAGTCGCGGGTTTGGAGCTCGCTAATCGGCGGTCGCAGTTGGAGCTCGCACGCACGTGGCCGCGGTGCACGCACCGCCGGTGATAGTCAATCGTTCGCGAGCATCCC
Source organism: Andrena minutula (assembly GCA_929113495.1). Classification (NCBI taxonomy): domain Eukaryota; kingdom Metazoa; phylum Arthropoda; class Insecta; order Hymenoptera; family Andrenidae; genus Andrena; species Andrena minutula. Next base: position 38,079,910 of record OV815996.1, on the reverse strand, counting down.
TTCGACGGGCGAAATTCCAGGTGAAATGTCACCCGATTGACAGACCGTCGGCCATATTGGCCAGGCGCGGGCCCGTGTTCGGATACCCGCCGCGGGATGGCGGTCGGCGCGCTCGCGCCCCGAAACATGGCTGACAAACGAAGATGTAGCGGTGCACGTCGGGTTTACATCAGAGCGAAAACGCCGCGGCAGCCACTGGTGCGTAGCTTACGATGCGGTCGTTCGCGGAAATGGTGAGATAGTGTCGTGGCTCGAGAGGACCTACCACCGGCTAGCGATGGCCTCCACACCGAAGTCGGAGAAGCACGTAGGTGAGTGGTGCACTTCGCTTTTGTTGTACTATGACCTAGGACGAAACATCGGCCGCGCGTACGACGATGTTCCCTGACAACGACCGGGCACCCGGTCGACTCTGTGACCGTGTCTCCTTTATTTCTTTTCCACCTGCCTGTCAATCAACTCTCTCGCCGCTGCTCTAGGAACGGGCGCAGGACCTGTCGAGCCTGGGACCTTATCGAACGCCACCGCCGTAGATACCGCGATAATCGAAGCGGGGAGATCGTAACGCGGACGCTACCGGACGCGAAACGTCAAAAGCATATGCGTGTGTCCCGAGGCGTGCAAGCACCGCTCGTATCTCCTCTTGTCTCTTTCTACCCATCTGCGCCCGATATGCACGTTCTGTCATCGAGATACTGGCTTCGCATGCAACCCCTACAATTCCGTGCTCCTGAAGGCGTGCAAATGTACCTTTCGACAAACATCGAGCGCGCCGAATGTCAATCGCGAGCGAACGATAATCGTACGGTAAATCACCGTTCGCGGCTTCGTCTCCTGTTTCATCCCGCGGCGTTTCCTCGTTTCCTTCCTATCCGTCTGGATTAAAAAGCTTCGCGGTAGAACATCCGTTATACAAACTCTCGGCTATCTGTTATCCCAGCAGAGACCTTGTTTCCGTACGTACAGAACATTCCATTTCAACTCGAGCGTCTTTTACGGTTATTCGCTCCAATATAAAAGCACCTCGCTACGAAATCTATTACTCTATAACGCGATAATTGTATACCATTCTGTTTAACGCTTCAGTTGCACAGCAGAGCATTTTAATTGCAGAGCAGTTGTTTACGAAGTCGCGAGGTGGAATAAGTAATTCATCTTTTCATAACACGGTCCAGGATAGAGGCGCGTAATTTATTAGATGACAGGGCAAATGGAAAAGTAGCATGATGTTAGGGTACCAGGGCAAGTGACCGTGTTTGGGAATTCGCGCGTTCGGCGTTGGGGAAATAATCGTGGGACCTTCGAAAATTGTGCTCATCGTGGATCGACCGGTTGCTTCGAGATAAGGAACGCGCGAAGGATGGGTGGAAAGGTGGAGGCGGGCTGCATTGTTGATTTTCTCCTTCCGTGGGCCGAGATTCTCGTCCCGATTCTCTCTCTCTCTCCCTCTCCCCCTCTCTCTCTCCCTCTCCCTTTCTGTCTCATTCTCTCGGTTCCTCGAAAACAGGGCGGTGCATTTCGCGGGGAACGCGCGGACACTGGTAATAATACCGCGGTCGCCTGGAGTGTGTGTCAATAAACCGTACACGCGCCAGGGGCGAGCCCGGAGTATGTAATTCGAACAGCTGCCCGTGTCATGAGTTCCCTGGTCTGCGCTTTGCACCCCTGCATTGAAAAAAGAGTTTTCTACTCCCGCCACTGCATTGAGGGCGACAGTACTTTCACCCTGCTATATCGTGCTTACCCGCTTCTGCTTGAAACTACATCTTTATGTATTTTTTAGAGCAGAAATTTGAAATGGCTATCTCAACCGACGGGGATGATAGTTCTTGTAGCAAAAAATTCAAGATGAGATTTAGATTTTAGAATCCATAGGAGACTGAAACTTTTCAGTCGGGAGTAATTTAGGAGTCATCGGTTGCTGGATAGGTTTTCAAAGCATTTGTGTTTTGTTCTAAAATAATGCGCACTCGTGGAAAGTCTCGCGGTTTCGTCATTTTCAAAATAATGTGCCTACTTTAAATTACATACTTTTGGTTTTTACCAGGCATTGAATTTCGCTCGAATTTCTTTTTCGTCATAAAGGAGAACGAGGTACCTACGTGAAATTTACTGATAGTCTCTTCAAGCTTTTATTTTGATGCTGTAGGATAACAGGTGTAACTTATCAGAACTGATACGTTCGGCATCGCAGTGCTGGCTGATGGGCAGATCTACTTAATGTAGTTCCTAATCAACTATGCTAATCAAATTAGTGTTTGATAATAAACGATAGATATAAAGTAGTATGATACTATGGAAATAATAATAATAATTTTTAACATCATGTATATATATTTTAAAAAGTTCAATGTTAATATAAATAATTCCAATACGAAAATGGAATATTAAATTGGTCAGCGTAGTGAATTGCAGCAGCAGATGACAACGTCGCATTCATTCGGACCTTTTTTTATAATTAAAGTGTCAGAAAAAATATTCATATAAATCTGAATCTACGTTCGCTATTTAAATGTCTAAACATATTGATTGCGCGACGTTGCCACGTTCACTGCTCGACGTAGTTCTCAAAAATTTGCACGTAAACCTATTTTTCATGGGCATTTACGAAGAAACTATATGGCCAGATTTGCAGAAATTAATAAATTCATTTCCTAACATTTCGATGTACTTTTATTCCAATTTTGGTACATTTCTTAAATATGGTATTCCTGTTTCAGAAGAAAAACTGGAACTATAACGATGTGTTAAAATGCATCAACTTTAATTATCAATTTCTCGATAACTATGCGGTAAATCGATTTTAAACTTTGTACAAGGATTTTTTGTATTCCAAATTATTTTTCTACGAAATTTGAAAGAATTCTGTAATTTAGTAGATTATTCAGGAACTACCTTAAGTGAAAGCGGTTTGATCAATTTGTCGGATAGCGAGTACGAACTAACTCGGTACCCTGCGTCATCTGTCGCGGGTAATTGCATTTAACGCGACTTGATTTGTTGACGGTTGAAATCGTGGCCTGCCGGACGTTCTGACCGTCCCTTCTGAAAAATAAAATAAATCCAGCCATAGTGAATGGTAACGGAAAAGAACGTGTCTAAAAAATCGGAGGGTAATGGAAAATAGCTATTAAAAATCAGTAGAGGATACTTTCGCGATAGGTACAGGTTTTCGATCATTTATGCATCTATACTTGTTTGAATTTTTAAATCGCAGTAGCTGATAGTCGTAGCACTTGTCGAGTTCTTTCAATTTTACTCATGGCAATCTACTCTTTGCTGCAAAAATCAGGGATAGGGCAAATGACCCAATTACTGTCACCCTAAGCTATTTTACGTAAATTAACGAATAAATCTTATAAAATGATGCATAAAAAAATTGGCATACAATTTAAACTGTTATTTATATGATACAAAAAACAGTACTTAATTTTTTCTTCGTTAATTCGAATAAAACGATAAAAAAAGTGAAGCAGATGTTAGGAGAATGGAAACGATGACTTCCTTACTAACGAAAGAGAAAACAAGGCGTTAAAAAAAATGCTTTAATTATAATATTTAAGCTATTAACATAACAAAATATAATACTTTAAGTAATATAAGCATCATAGAAAGTAACAAAGATCCGAATTCCACGATTCATTAAGTCTTTTTACTCATTAATTGGGTGACAGTGATTGGTACAAGCGTTTCAAGCATTTTGGCATTACTGTCATAGCAGTAGTTTCTCGTGTACACGACACGACATATCCTTAAAATGACAGATAAACAGCATTGGATTAGCTGGCAGTAATTGGGGTGTCAGTAATTCAGTCAAATAGATTTGAAGGGTGGCAGTAATAGATCCCGTAACATATTTTTGAAATTGATGAATTTATACATAAAAACCGATGTTTTAAGATCCACCAATTTTGTTTCATCAAGTAAACATATTAAACATTAATAAATAACAACTACTGTTAGTCTATAAGTACAAAATTCTACGATAATGTCAGCATCAACGCTTAATGTGTCAGTAATTGGGTCATTTACCCTACCATTCGAAATTTTGTAATAAATCAGGAAACTGGTAAAAATACTCTGCACGTATCACAGTAACAGCCTTATTAAACGTCCAGCGCAGTCTTTTAAAGAATTTAAACGCGATAAGCGAAAGGAGACAGCTCGCCATCTGCGAAATATCGCAATAAATAAATATAAGATCGATAAAGATCATCTTCCTGGAAGTCCCGATTAGATAATCGTCACAAAACCAACACGCAGGCTGATCCTTGCAACATCACCACCAGCACCCCCAATTAACCCAGTATCTCCGCGACTACAAGTGGGCTGACCGTCCGTTTCAACGACTCCCCAGATCTCCACTAGCTTTCCAGAAACGGCAATTAATCTCTCATCGTGCGATACCCCTCGCAACGGTCGAAGGAGGATGCTCGAATTCGCGTGCACGCACTCGAGCGATCCTAGGTACGCCGCAGCGTTTACCTCTTCGCCGAGTAAATAACTCGAGCATTCGTTTACCGTGGAGAGAACAGAAGAAAATCGAATCCCTGGTCGACGAGAGGGCGGGCAAGGTACCATCTCGTCGTCGGTTGGCCCATCCACTCCAGTAAATTACGGGCACGGCCTAGAAAGAGTTTTGCCGCGGTTACATTCGAAAGAATCTCGTTACCGAGGAGTGCGCCGCGGATGATCGAGTTTCTCTCCTCTTTCTCCGCCCCCAGACGACGACGAAGGCTCGCGAGGGCTTGCCCTCCAGCTGACGACAAGAGGGCGGAGGGTGAAAACGCTCGTAGAGAACGGTTAACGCGACCTGGGGAGGAAAGGAGGGAAAAAAGGGTGAGGCCGAGGGGAGCGGGGAGGATCGCGTCGGTTGTTCGAGCCGCGAACTCGGTCAATAATAAATCCGCGTCGACGTCTGGGGAATCCCGGGAGCTGACGGTCGGTCACTGAAAAGCGAGCTCTCATTAAATTTCCAGCTAGACCAGAAGGAGAGGTTCATTGAAATAATTCTATGGTGTCGACCAGCTCGCCCCGCAACGGAGAGGGAGCTCTGAAACCGGGGGCCCGTCTGCTCCTGGGGCGTAGTTTGTCGGGGAGGGGGTAAGAAAGAAATGGGAAGGGAAAGGTAAAAAGGAGCAATATCGAAATGTGATTAAATTCTGCTCCACCCCGCCACGGATCTGCCCACGCCCGCATTTTCTGTGCCGTGGACATTGTAGTGGCCATTATAGCCTTTGTCGAAGTCCAGTCGCTTTATCTGTTACGGTTTCGCTGGACCACCCACTCGTTGTTCCTTGATGAAAATGGGACGCTGGGAGGTTGCAGCGTGAGTCTGCCTCGCGATGGGTGGGATGGAATTGGAGGGAAATATTTTTTTTGCGTTGGACGAGGTTTTGGGGAGAAATGGATATTTGATGGTTCGAGAAGTTACTTCCCACACAGCACCATAACATTGCAGCAACGTCTCTGCAATATTGCGATGCAAGATTGCAATGTTGCACCGTATCATTGCAGGGAAGTTGCAGGTTCACTCCTATGTCCGCCTTAGCAATATTGCAGGAGTATATTCCCGCAACGTTTCGGAAATTTTACAGCAATGGTCGACATGAACGACGCGACGACATGAATGTGTGCAGAATTGTAGTAGTACATATAACGCCCGTGTGTCTTTTTCTCATAGAAAATATTTTTACCCCAGTGGAACATTGCACGTCGATGTGCGCCAATATTGCCGAAATATTGTAGGATCGTTGCCACTGGAACATTGCGATTCGATGTGCGCGCAATATTGCAGAAATATTGTAGGATCGTTGCCACTCCAATAATGCACGGCAATATTGCAGGAACGTTCCTACAATATTGCAATGCAACCTGCAACCACGCAATATTGCAATGCAACCTGCAACCACGCAATATTGCAGCAACGTTCCTGCAATACAGCTGCAACGAGGTGTGCTGTATGGGTTGCGGAATATTGTTCATTGTGTAAGGTGTCGTGAGATGATTCTGTTCCACTTAAGGGGTAATACCACTGTAGCAGCACAAAAACGTAGTGTACCTTTGAGAATTATTTGTGGGTAAACGAAAAAATAAGTCGAAAATTTGTTTAAATGCCTTTATTATACACATCTTAAGTAGTTTCAAGCTTTTTTTTTCTTTTTTCAAAACGGCACTTCAATCGCATTTTTCTCGGAATCACTGTTTTCAAATTGGCCAGCAGCACTATTTGAACAAAATTTATTCGATTCACTTGACAGTTTTACAGTAGCTTCTGAATTACATTCTCCCTTGAAGTACGTACCTATTTTACGATTTGTTGAAAACTCTTATTATGAACAATTTCTTACCTGAAAATGGTGCTGGACATGGTGGTGAATGGAGGTAGAGAGTGAACTTTATGCTTAAATGCTTACCGTTTCTAAGAAAAACAATATTTTTCAATATCGTTACATACCTCGATGGAGAATGTGGTTTAGAAGCTACTGTAAAAATTTCAAGTGAATCGAATAAAATTGGTTCAAATGGTGCTGCCGTCCAATTTGAAAAACGTGGTTCCGAAAAAAATGCGTTTAAAGTGCCATTTAAAAAAAAAAAAAATTGACAAAATAGCGTAAAACTAATTTAGTTTAAACAGATTCTCGACTTATTTCTTTGTTTACCCACAAACAATTGTCAAACGTACACTGAGTACGTTTTTGTGCCGTTAATGTGGTGTTACCCTTTGAAGAAATGAATTTGATTTGTTACAAAACGTTTGTGTAAAATCATTCTCAAATCTGGAGAGTTTGAAATTAATTGAGTTGATTTAGCCTGCTTCAATTGACGATGCACAAACCATTCCACTCGTTCCATGCGCCTCAATTTTATTCTTACCCTGTCGCTTTTTTCACGTTGTTTAATTCATATTGAGAGCTCGTCCAATAACCAGTGGAAATACGGACACTCTGTATGTACGGGAGATGAACTAACGCCGCAACCACAAAATGGAATAATTTTTTAGATAAAATGTTCTTGCAATGCGGTTGTCAGGGGTCTTTTGAATTAATTAATGGCTGACTGAATGAAAGTTAACCGTGCACACGTGCTCGTAGAGGGAAAACGGTTGCAGTTGGTCGTAGTCACGTGTAGAGGAAAAACTTGACTCAGCGACAGCCACGCGGGGCTTAGAATATTATTATGAGAACTGAAGCTTAGCTTTGTATTTTATTCTCATTTGGTTCTAATCGACCTGTTCTTCAGATTCTGGGACTTTATATGAGGGTGGATGTATGTTAAATATAAAACGTGTAAATATAATCAGAAAGGTTAACCCGGGTTAACGTTATTCGATAAATAAAATTAATTCTTTTATTTGTCGAGCGTTTCAACTTCAATATTGAATAAATTTTCCAACTGTAACTTTAACTTTATTCGACGTTGAATAAATTCTCGTTGAATAAATAATTAACAAAATTCGTCAAATAATGTAAAGTTGAAGCACCATTTATTTGATCCGATATTTAAATAATTTCTTATTTAGTTAATGCCAAACTCTGTGTATAAGCTATAGTACTTAACCCTTTCATGGCAAATACGGGGTCCATGTTGACCCGTTCTACACCCACATCAAGTTTCTCATGTTCCTCTTTACTTATTAGTACTGTGGTTTGCAAAAATGTTGCCGGCAGAAACTTGGTGGTCCGATCGAGTGTATCCTCATAGGCCCACTTTCTCTGACACTGTGGTAGATGTAAAGCACACGTATTGTCGCTATTGGCCGACGCGTCACGTCAATGAATCGGTCAGCAGCACCGCAGGACGAAGAGAGCGAGCGGAGGAATTGGGGAGTCCGCGGCAGAGAGTGGGGCGGCGCGAGCGAGGTAGTCCCCTTGCCCCGCTCCGCATACGACTGCCAACAATTTTGCAAACCACAGTAGGTACCACTTCTTTAAAAAAAAGAAGAAAGAGCATCAAAATCTAAGAGCTTATTCTAATATACGAATGCAATTATATATATCATCGGTCAAAATCGAACCCATAATTCCCCCAGGCGAGGGTTAATAAAACATCAAAGTACACCCAAGAATTTTGATGAGTCACCTATACTCACTAAATCACGTTCCACACTCATTTTTGCATACCTTCCCCACAGCTCTGACTAAAACCAAATCACACCTGCTAAACAGCAAATTGTTTAGAGCTAAAACAGAATAAATGTTTTCCTCCCGAGTCAGTGTGTTCACACACTCGTTCTGATAACAATTCCGTTTGATTGACTCATCTGTTGCCTTTCCCGATAGCTGCTGAAAAATCGTAATCGTGTCGAGATTTTGCTATTCCTCGATCTTATCTATTATCTACGGCACGCCGGTCGGCCAAATGTTGCCCGTACTTCATGAAACGGTAATGGCGCCGCCAGGAGCACGCACGTTGCCCGCGAGGGGTGCACCGTGGGTTCACCGTAGCCTCATGAATATGGATCTGTTTTCACGTTTCACCGGGCAAACGCGATCGCGTGTACGTGGGATTAGAGGCGCAGCGCACGTGCGAAAACCAGTCCACGCACGTGTTACGGTTGATCCCAATTTAGCTCTTGATCCAAGGGATCCACCCGTCGCCTTGATTTTTTTTCCACCCGCTGCCCAGTTGGAATCCGCAACGGGCTGGAGCGAATTAGTTATCGTTATCGTTTGTTATCGTTTAATTGTGCTTCCACGTCGGCTGAGATAATCGCGAGATTACTGGCGACGCCTAATTGCAACGAAACGATCGTAAAGCGATATTCCCCTTAGTCGAGAGCAGTCTGCGAAACGGTGCACAATGGGATGTAAATACTAACAATAAGCACGTCGTTTTGGATTTATCAAGATGCTGTTCGGAATCCGTTTCGTCAACCGTGAGTTCATTATCTGTTTCGTGTTTTGACATATTTCTATCGAGGTATTTGTGTCGTTCTGCGAAATCATCGTTGGAAGTGACGAGATATCTTGTGTATCTATCTTTCTTTAAAGTATGACAGAGAAATGTTATTCGGTATCAGGGTTTAGTTTTGTTATGCGAATTAGAAAGAGTGGTTGGGAATTTTAATGGTCTTTGAAAGAAATGCGGGGTTTAAAATAATTAGTGGATCAGCTGTAGAATGATTTTACCGCTGCATAAGGTATTTGGTATCTCAAAATACAGAATTGCGTTTTTGTACGAGGTGCACCTTAATTCTCTATATCGAACTTTGTAAGATATCGGTAGATAGTAAAGATTGCATATCAAATTAACAAGAAATTAACACTTTTTTCATTGCACAAACATTTTGGTGGAAAGTAAATATTTGTGGTTTCTTTGTGATAATAGTTGAATATGAAAGTATCGTGAATTATTAATTATAGAGGGTTAATTAATTAGCAGAGTTGGGCAAAATGTAATCTAATAATTATAAATTACGATTAAATTGTAATTGTGTTGTTGATTGACATATTATTTTCTGTAATCACTAATTTAGGTAGTTGACCGCCATTTTATCAACTACCTAAAGTAATGATTTCAGAAAATAATGTGTAATGAACTACACAATTACATTTTAATTGTAATTTGAAATTTGAAATTCGATTACATTTGGCCCAACTCTGCAGAAAAGAATATTGATATCTTGAACATATAGGAATAGTTACACACAAAAGTATCCCTACACCCTCTATGTAACATATTTTACATACTAAATCGGCTTCAAATTAAGAATTTGTTTTGAATGCGTTCAATTGAAAAATTGTAAATATTATTATCCATAGAAGCGGTAAAAAATATTCTCCCAAATTCAGTATTTAATTTATACAAACATAGTATACAATAAGTTAATATTCTTCTAATACTCTTGCGATTTTATTACAAGCTAATCTATTATGTATAAATTTAACTAATATTCTGTAAAAATTCGGGCTGCTCTTGTTCCATTCTTCTAGCAAAACTTCCTTGAGCATTTCTTTGGTAGATAGTACTACTTATAATTAGCTAAAAATATATTAAAGGAAGGGTTCTCGTGTACCAACCCCAAAAGTAACTAATATTTATAATTTTTTTTAAACTATTGTCAGTATTGTATTAAACTCTTTTGGGATATAAGGAGGCATCTTTAAACTTGCATTACTCTATCATTATTATTTATTAATTATTGTGGAATCTTGTTAAGCACGTGTAGCACCATTCAGTCATCTGATTACAAAAAATCTTAAAGTTAGATAATTTAATCCCTCCTTAATCAATGTCCATCCCCAAGCCAAAGTACATAATTTATAAAATGGGTAATTCAGAATTTAACGTTACCTAAATAAGCAAAATATATTATCCGTGTCCAATGAACGCATACTTTTCTGAGTAACTGTACATCTCTTACAACACCCGATCCCCTAATCACCTCAAGCAGCACATTCACCCAGCACGGACGTATCCCCGCAGAATCGTCCATCGTGCCAAAATTTGCGTCCACACGAGACCAGTCCCCCGGCATTAGCACGTCGCGTAGACAAAACGTCAGCCAACTTCTTTCAATCCATCATTCCCCAGCGTTCCCGCGGAAACGCCACCACAAAAACATTCCTCCGCTAACAGCAACCAGCCGAGCCGAACGATCGCGAATCACAGAGCGAGCAGCTCGGCCACCGGTGGTTCGCGCGTACCCGAAGCGAAGCGCGTCGACCGTGACCGTTGCGTTCACCAAAAATCCAACGAGACAACTCAGCTCTTACTCCACGAAGGGAAACAGAGTCCACGCGGTGGTTCTCTTACGCGAGCCAATCCAATCTGCGATGCAACGGCAATGACAATGCCCGCCGCATTGTCAGAGCGGGTCGCGGGTGGTTGAGGCGCAAGAAAGAAAAGTAGTTCTTCTGGCCGTCGCACACTGACACAGTGCTGCAAGGGTCCGCAAATAAATTGCGCCTCCTCCTCTGCTCCTCGACCTCCTCGTCACTCTCTCCCTCCCTTCCTGTCTCCCTCCGCTCGTTGAAATAAAGAACGAGCGTAAGAGTATGCCTCTGTACCAGCTCTTTTGTCTCTGTTCCGCGTTAACCCTCTCGCTATACACTCGCCTCTCTCGCTCCTACATATCTTTCCCTCTCGCTCCTCCCCCTTTGCAACTCCCAACCGAGACCTCCCTCTACCAAGCAGACTTTTGCCGCTGGCCTGCTCCTCTCTCTGACCCGTTAAAATAGACAAGCCTTCTTTCCCGGCCAAAGTCACAGATATTACCGGGCGATTCCGCCGGTGGACGGTCCACCAGCGACGACAGTTCACCTCCGATCCGCGGGCAAGTTCCTTCTGACTCGACGTCAGGGGATCTGCCGCCTTGGAACCCGATCCAAGTGGACCAGATTCGCTCCTAGACGAGCCAGCCGCGCCAGTGGACGCCGTTCCCGCCGTGGTTCCACCGGCGAACCGAGTTCTCCGTCGCATGCAGTTGCTCGCGGCGTAGGCTCGCGCGGTGGGTGATGTCGATCGGCGATCTCCAACACCGCAACGCAGTTGGTTTTTATGGAGAAGACGCTGAGAGCGGAGCCTCTTTGTCCACCGATTTCCTGCCGGCCACGAAGCTTTACAGTGGGGATTGAAGTTGATAGCGAGGATTCTTGGATCGCTAGTTTCCTGTGATAGTGCGCCGCGTGGGGGATTAACGATTTTAGAGATTGACTTGTGGTTTAGGTTAGTTTTGTTGGGGAAGGTTATCAGTTGCAGGGAAAAATACATGAGGCTATCGCGCAATAGTGGCGTAAACTCAAAACTTCTGTTTGGAAATTACGGCTAATGAAATTATTCATTTCTATTTCGGGGTACGTAGGTATGATTTTTTAAAAAAATTGAATTACTGAGATGTGTATTATTAGTATATTAAAAAATGACAATGCTGCATGGGGCAGTATTGCACGATATAAATCAACAAAATGCTCGATGCATAAACACGTTTTTGGGCTGGCATTGTGTGGACGTTTTTGGAAGGTTATTCAGGCCACTATAGAATTAAAATTCTCTAAAATTGTGGGTTAAGTCATTATTGGACTTGATAGACTTGTATAGCTTCGAGTTTCTCGGAAAGGGAAATTTCTCCGTGCGTATTTTTTTTAATTCCTTTACTCGCGATTTTAGAAACTGAACGCAAGTAGTTTGCTTGAGTTCCTACGTTGGAAGTGAACTTCCTCGGTTCTCCGATCTTCCGTGATACTTGAGTGCATAGAGGGCCGATGGACATCCCAGAGTTAAAGGACAGTGAATTTATATGGAGAGTATGCCGAATGTAAAGCTTGCTGCAATTTTCCTTGATCGGTCGCGAAGTAGAAAATCTATGGACGATTTTGAAGATCGAGGGCAGACAATTTGCATCGACGTTGCAAGTGAAATCTCTCGATACTGCGATCGTTCACGTTGCAAAGGATCGTTGAGCATCTTCAGAAATTCTAGGCGAACGATTTGCCGCGCGTTACGTGGAAAGTGAAGTGCTTTGGTCGAATTTTTCGCGATGGTTCACATTCCGGAGAATCCATCGGTGACTTGAAAATGGAGGGTGGACTATCTACGTTGAGTTACATCGGTAGCGAAGTGTCCAGGTGCTGTGGACAGTGATTTATCACACGTGGACCAACTCTGCACAGTAGATTCGTAATTCCTGGACGATATGCGAGATCATTTTCGAAGTGGGCGCGCAACAAGAAACTCGTCTTAAAATGAAACTCGTAATACTAGTGATGGTACTTTTAAATACTTATTTTTGCTAATACAATAAAGACTTTGTTCTCCTTTTTTGTAAGGAAACACGGAAATTTTATATTTTATAAAATAAGTCGAGATCGTGAAATTAATGTTTTTTATAGGAAGCTTCGATTTCTAGAGAATTCAATCTGGATTAAGTTCTAATTAATACATTTCCATTGTAATCTGTTGCTATTTCTATTTGTCTTTGTGTTTGAAATTGTTATTGGTGATATTGCCGTCTCTCTATCAGCCCTGCTATCTGATTTAATTGTCATTTGTATCAAGGTTTTAGAGTGGTAAGACGCAATTGAATATAATAGAGAACGATTTCTCAATTGTTGTGATCCAGATACACAATCGACGTGGCAAGCGAGTTAGGCATTAGTAGAGAGAAAGTGTATACAAAAGATATTAAAAAGAATCACGAAACTGTTCGATAAATTGGATTCGTAGATGTTTTGGGTTCTTATAGGGTAGATGTCCCGGTTACTGTCAGTGTCGCTATTACTGCCACTTTATTTATTTCGCTTAATAAAAATGTAACGTATAAATAATAGTGTTCAAAAAGAATATTAGTAATAATAAGAACAGTCACAATTTAATAATAATATTATTGGCAGTAATAGGGACACTGACAGTAATCGGGACATCTACCCTATAATTGGATGAAGCATAGAAAGCTATACCAAACACAAACAGAAACAGAAATAGAGGGCGATACTTTACACCGGGAGATTGATTACATTTATCGAAACTAGTTCGATCTTTCAAATTCCATTCTCTCGAAAAACGAAACCTCATGAAAACATTTCATTTCACGTTTTTAAATCGCCTTTCCTCAATGATATATCTTTTCATTCCACATTTTCTGTCACTCAAATTCAAAATAGAAACCAAATAGTGAAAAAAGAATAAACAACAGATAACTAAAAACTGATAGCGGAACAAAAAATTTCTAATTTCAATCACCATTTATATCTTAAAATTTCTTACACGCAATTCGATCTTTCTTCCCGCGTGCATCGTTACTCTTCAAATCAAGCAACTCAATTCATGAACACATTACTGCGCATCATCATCAATTTTTTCAAGACACAACGGCCCTCGATTACGTGTAGCAAAGTGTAGCGTAGAATATTTGGACGAATCGGTACCACGAAACGAACACGATGTCGACTTTGTCAATTGGAACTAGTGCTCCATGTTTCTGGAACTGTCGCTTCTCTCCCCCCCCCCCCCCCCCCCATTGATCCCATTTTTCGCGGAGCAGAGATTAAAAGATATCTGACGATACTCCTGACGACCTAGATCGCGACACGCTGACCGATCTGGAGCAAATGGAACGTAGATGCAGCGTAATAAACGATCAAGGCCCGATTACTTAGCGGAATAGAAGCGAGTGGATGTGCTGTAACACGCGCGGAGGATTTTCCGCCTGCATACGCGAGAAATTGAAATTTCGTCGCGCAATGCGTGTAGGATTGGATTTTTGGTGCACGATGCACAGAAAATTGAAATCGTCATGTGAAAAATGAAAACTTAGTCTCGCGATATTTAAAATTAAAACATTGAAATTCTTTCATTCCACACATGGAAAATTTGGATTTTGCTGCCGATGCGTGGATAATGGAAACTTCGAAGCATAATAGGTGGAGAATTGGAACGTATAAAGAATCGAGAAATATATAAAAAGAAGCGAAAGGTATTGCAATTAGTTTGTTAGCCAATATCTGGAGAAACTCTAACCCTCTGATGTTTTCTCTCTGCAATGCAATTTCAATCTGTTCCAAATCAATTTTATTCGCTTTGAAATTATCTTCAGGCTAGATAAAATGTATCTAAGTAGGTATAATGTGCTATATTGAAACGCGTGAAGACTTTATGGCTGCGTCTATTTTTAGAAATTAAATTATTTTTTAAAATGATTCAGTACCACCTACATAAAAATAAAAAGCATGATATTGCATCTGGCATCAGCTACCGTAAAACGGTCAATAATATTGGAAAAAATGGACATTCGAATTATTTTCATTTTTAAATTGTACGGAGATATTTATATATTGCGTTCGAAAATAAAGGGCGCAGACGGCGCAACATACGGGCTGCAATGTTTAATTACCATTCGTGTTTATGAAATATTTCGTCATTTCCGGGCCGTAGGGTTTAATTGCACGGCGCGGTGTTTCACGATGAATTTGTTTTTTTTTTTATTTACTTTTTACAAACCCGTTATCTGTTGCATTCGCGCTGCGATGTTTCCTATTAAATTTCTGGACGGCGGTGCATCGTAATTACTTTCATCGCGATGGGAACATATTTCCATTGAAAGGGGGCGGAACGAAGAATAAAAGGGAGAAAGAGAGCAACAAGCAGGCGGTGATAAAATTTTACACTCTGCCCGGTCGATTTATTTTCGGAGGTGAAGTCGCACGTCGCGTCACGATTCATTTCCATTGGCCCCGCTAATGTTGACGAGCGCGTTCATTTCGGCGGCGAAAAACACGCCGATTCTCGATGCCCAAGTACCCACACATGAACCTCGAAACGTTCGAGCAGTTCAAAGCTTGAAGCATGATTGCCAACACGTATCACAATCCAGTTGACTTTTTCCTTTGTTCCTTGGCCAGGTTTTAACGGTCAGGCATTTTGCCTCTTACAAAATAATTTGAGGTTTATTACCTACCGATGGTAGATACAGTACGCTTTTTGAAAGTTTCTTTGTGCAATTTAATGGAAATTAAGGATATAGTAATTAGGAGCTTGGTTATTTGAGAAATAGTAGTTCGAAAAATAATTCTGAATAGCGATTGGAAAATTTCGGTTTTTATTTGAATTTATTTGGGCTAGTCGAAAATTTTAAGCTACTCAAAATGTTTGGGCCAAGTCAAGATCGACTTGTCTTCTTCGAATACATACTATAGTAGCTTCAACGTAGATTTTTTTACGCACCAATATAAATTGCTCCTTAAATCGCAGAGGTCCATCGAACTCCGAAAATAACGAAGCGCCTTGGGCGCGACAGGAAGTGGAGCGTAACTAGGTCGCAAGTTCATCAGTGCTAATTATTATTAATCAGGAAATCTCGAGCGGCCGATGAAATTCCCGTGGATCGGCATGATTACAAGCCTGCCGAAGTACACTAAATAAATTGGGACGGCATATCACAGAGATTACATCATGAGTTGGAGTTCGTTAACGTGATAGTTTGCTTCTGTTACCTGGATAATTACTATGTAAGGCAGCGTTGCCCCGATGGGCGGTCCGAGGGTACGACCATTCATCAGGTCTGTGAAGATAGCACCTCCAAATTCGATTTTTCAGAAACACTCAACGGCATTCGTTTGTCCATCGTTTGCCCACGTTTGCCCCACAAAAATTTTTGTTTGCCCACTCTTCAAAAAAAAGTTATGGTCAAAAAAAAATTTTTACCAGCACCTCCATGAAAAAAATTTAATGATTCGACAGTGGGAAATGATTGCCCATCGTATGCCCACCCAAAATTTTCGTTTGCCCACCCTTAAAAAAAAGTTATGAACAAATTAAAAAAATTGTCTTCAGTACCCGCCATGAACACTTTTGAATTTTTTAAAAATTGGATATGATTGTCCACGATCTGGCCACGTTTGCCCACCCAATGATTTCGTTTGCCCGCCCTCCAGAATCGAATTAAAAAATAAAAACCACGGAATGAAGAGTACTAGAGGACGCGATCGCGTTAAAGTTCGATTTTTTCGAATATATTATCAAAATCGTTGGTTCAACGCGTGCAATTCGTTAGTGTAGATGTGGCTTATTTCCGCGTTTTTATTTTTAATTCGATTCTGGAGGGTGGGCAAACGAAATCATTGGGTGGGCAAACGTCTCCCACATCTACACTAACTAATTGCATCGTTGAATCAACGATTTTGATAATATATTCGAAAAATATCGAACTTTAACGCAGTCGCGTCCTCTAGTACCCTTATTTCCGCGGTTTTTATTTTTTAATTCGATTCTGGAGGGTGGGCAAACGAAATCATTGGGTGGGCAAACGTGGCCAGATCGTGGACAATCGTATCCTATTTTTAAAAAATTCAAAAGTGTTCATGGAGGGTTCTGAAGACAATTTTTTGAATTTGTTCATAACTTTTTTTTGAAGCGCGGGCAAACGAATATTTTGGGTGAGCAAACGTGGGCATACGATGGGCAATCATTTCCCACTGTCGAATCATTAAATTTTTTTCATGGAGGTGCTGGTAAAAATTTTTTTTTGACCATAACTTTTTTTTTGAAGAGTGGGCAAACAAAAATTTTTGTGGGGCAAACGTGGGCCAACGATGAACAAACGAATGCCGTTGAGTTTTTCTAAAAAATCGAATTTGGGGGTGCTATCTTCACAGACCTCCATTCATCGCGTTATCCAAAGCTCACGTGGAAGGGGGGGGGGGGGTGGGGCTCGAACTAATGAAGTTGCGGGCTCTATATAGTAGTGTGCGTGTAGGCTCGTACCCTGAAATCAGCATGTAACCGTTACATGCTGATTTCATTGCGATTAAATTGATTTGATTTCTGGTTATAGACTGACTTCAAGTCGGTTTTCGCGCGAACTTTGGAAAACGCGATGGATGCTCGTACCTCGGACCGCCCATCGGGGCAACGCTGATGTAAGGAATTCATTGCTTTTGAATATCTAAATACTCCGAGTTTTCAGTTCTTTCAGTTACATCGATGGTTGAAGGAAAAATGTTGATAACATAAAGAATATTTATTCTTCAATCGACATTCAATAACACATATCTTCTTTAACATTTGGTATACTTACAAGAAATAATTTCCATATTCTTTTACAAGTCCTTCTCCTGATGTGAGTCCTGAATTACACACCAGTGCCATCCAAATCAGAGGTTCAGGAAGGCTTTTAAAAATATGAAAGTAAAAATCTTCACTAACTCAATGTCTAAATCAAATTGTCCATTTCACTTAAACATAAGTTTTCCATCTCTCACTCCAAGCATGACAGATGAAATGCAGGACTAGGGTAAAGGTACTATTTACTGACACCTAACCAATTACTGTCACCTTAAGCTATTTTACTTAAAATAACGAATACATAAACTATAGTACTATGTAATCTATAGTATAGATTATAGCTTGAATTACATAATTCTTTTTGTGTATGACTTTACAACGTTTATTTATTCGTTATTTTAAGTAAAATAGTTTAAGGTGGCAGTAATTGGTTAGGTGGCAGTAATTGGGTCCTTTACCTTAGTCCTGCATTTCATCTGTCATGCTTGGAGTGAGAGATGGAATAACTTATGTTTAAGTGAAATGGACAATTTGATTTAGACATTGAGTTAGTGGATGAAGATTTTGGTGGTGACAGTAATTGGTTAGCAAGTGGTGACAGTAATTGGTTAGGTGTCAGTAATTGGGTCCTTTACCGTATAAGACAGAAATTAACACAAAATTCAGACTCCCTGGAAGCAACTCAGTCTATCCTATCATTGCAAAATTCATTCTACTGAATTATTCGCGCACCGTGCAATTCGGACGAGCGAATATGTTAGTATTATTCGGATCATACGACTCATAAGCAGCGCAGTGTATTTTTAACGCGTTTCTCAATGCCTGTGTCGCCTCGCTTTTATCTTCTATCATCGAGCCCACGGGGCCACGTTCCATTTCTTCGTCAAAGGCTTGAAGTCGTGGCCCAAGTGTGTATAAATATTTCCAGAAAACTCGATAATTTCGTGAGGGCGGGCAAACAAGCCAGAAAAACGGCGCTTGTGCCCAGCCCAGCGTGGAATGAGTTACACGATCGACCTCCTGGTCCCGTATCGAATTATACACACCGCGCGGAAAATAGTAGAAGCGACGTAGTATAGAGCCGCGGCAGGCAGCCCTAGGAGGTGGTCGGTCGACTTTTCGCTCCAGTAATCGTGGGTCGTTTGTCGTACAAACCGATGGAACCTTCGAGGAGCCCCAGGACTTCTTTAACCTGACTCACTTCTTGGGCGGTGCAGTTTTATCATCGAATAGCCGATTTAAATTGGATCGCGCGGCGGCTTTCTCCCTTTTATTCTTTTATCGAATTCCTTTTAAGCGTGCTATTAGATCCCTTTGTCCTTCCAACCGTTGCAGCCTGATTCGAGATTTATCAGATTTTTCAGATCTTTGAAACAGTCTTGAGAGACCTCAATGTTTTCTTGGCTCCTTTTGTTTTTAGTGCTTTGGCGAAGATTGAGGGAAAAGAGAGGTTTGATTTGAGTTTAGAATAATTTGATTTTGATTAGATTGTTAGGAATTTTAAAATAAATGTTTGTAAAGATGTACCTCCTCGTGAAAAATTCTGTAAAATTGACTGGTAGTCACTTGATAAATCCTGAAGATTAATTTCATTTTAATCATATCGAATTACTTTGGTTACAATTAATTACCACGTTAGAAAGTGCTTAGATCTTGAAAGTACTTTTAATATGCAATCGATTCTTCTCCATATCTGAAAAATTAAAGAAGTCTCAGAAAGTCTCAAAAGTTTTAACCCTAAGTGAATATAATTATTCCCAATTGAGTATAGCAATGATTAAACTGATTGAGAATTCGCGACTCTGGA
Organism: Andrena minutula; assembly: GCA_929113495.1. Lineage (NCBI taxonomy): Eukaryota > Metazoa > Arthropoda > Insecta > Hymenoptera > Andrenidae > Andrena > Andrena minutula. The sequence continues at coordinate 38,060,601 of OV815996.1, read as the reverse complement.
TCGGAAGTCCACCCCTCCCTGAAAATATCACTAATAAAGTTTATAAAATTGCACGAAGCACGCGGAAGCCAGAGAAATCATAACGCTAAGTCGTCGCGTTAAAATAGATGTCCTGGAAGCAAAGCCTGCCTTAGTAGATACTCTAGTATAGTACTCGAGGCCGCTAAATGTATCATCGTACCTATATTTAGGCATACTGTCATCGGCTTCGCCTCATCAAAATATCTGCGATTTTCAGATTCGCGATTTCATAGCCGATCACATCATCCTATCCATCACTGAAACTATTCATCGATACGTTTGCCAAGAATACCGTTAAGGAACTAGTTCTTGATCAGGCACTAATTTTTGATCAGTTCATGAAATAAATCGTTCTTTTCAGTTTATGTCCTTAAATAATTATTTGAAATAATTACTAACATAAAAAAGGATAATTCAAACTAGTTCCTGACCTGATAAAAAATTAGTTCCCATGTATTTTCAGATGATCAAAAACTAGTTCCTAGTCACCTTATTATTCCCCAACCTTATAAATAATTAAATTATACTTATTTTCAACTTTTTAAAATTTTTCCTTGAAGTGTAAACATTAATTCATCTTTTAGTATAAAAAAAGTCTATGGTTGAAAGTTTTATTAGGTTAAAAATAAATATTAAAGCGAAAAACTCTCTAAACTGATCAAAAACTAGTTCCTTAACGGTACACCTTAGAAAACATTCCATTTCCTCCTTTGTATGACTCATTCCACAATTTATCGACGAAAAATTTTCATTATCAAACCAAAAAGACGAAAGCTAGAAAATAGACACGCAGTTGTAAAAGTCTTACCACTTTGCAGACAAATTTTGTAATTAACCATCGTTGAAAGGATCCCAGAGTAATCGTTCATTATATCACCCGACACATGCTATCATAATTGTATAGTTAATTATGCACGAACCGGTTCAGTGGCGTTAAAGTTCAGCAAATAGTATCTATACTGTCAACCAGCACTTATCTCTTTGCGGGTCGTGAACCGGTAATCACTCGTTAAATATACTGTCTGCGAGATTATGTGTGAATTACGTGCGCGTGCTACAGCGAACTCCAGAAACGCCCCGCCGTTTCTCGATAGTCGTGGTCCTTGGGTAGCCTTGGTGTCATCCGATACCGTTTCTTGCGTCCGTAGAAAAACCGTGGAATGTATGGACATCTTAGCTTTCCCCTGCTTGGACGAGGTTAATCAAGCGTGAACGCAATTATTCGTCATCAAGGGGAAGGGAAATGGAAAGTTTCTTGGCGATCGTGCACTGCTTGAAATAATGATGAACAATTGTAAGCAAACTCTTCGATGGCCACTGGAAAATGGACTGAATATTTACGTGTGTTAAATCGAAAGTGAACTTCTGCGTTTTCTAAATCAAACATTTTACTTTGATATTTCCCTGAAGAAGATGCTTTATACTGATATACAGCAAGATACGGGCCATTATTATAACGGACCTTGTAGTACGAGGGGTGCAGCTACATTTTTACCAACTTCGAGTGAATTAGAAAAAATTGTTTATAAAATTATCACTTTGAATTAACGTTGAAAAAATAATAGTAATTGAAAAATATATATCTTCAGATAATAAGTAGTAATTATCGAATTGATAAGTTTTTATTTCTATTTTGGGAAGAAATGTTGAATGATAAACATATTAATATTAATTTTTCTATTTCGATTTTAATATTTATATTAATAGCAATATTTCTATTTTAGTTATTTGTAATAAATCGCTCATTTGTTACAGATTGGTACCAAACGTGCACCAAACGAGGTAGAATTTTTTTTACCTATGTTACACGCCATAACGTAAAAATTGTCAAAAATGGAGTTTGCACCCCTCTTGGTGCAAGGTCCTGAATTGCTTTTCGAGGCTACTGTGTCGAGAAACTATGAGTTAAACACTCTAAAGGTCCGCGCACACATATCCGTCCCGTGTCAGTTCCGTTCCGGCGTGCCAGTGGTAAGAAAAAGAGACCCTCTACGCCCCTCTTCTTCTTACCAATGGCACGCCGGAACGGAACTGACACGGGACAGATATGTGTGCGTGGACCTTAAGAGGAGGTTCTGGTCTAGAGCCCCAAAAAATAGGTGATTTTTAGGAATTAATTAAAGGAAAACTAGTGTGTATAATTTAATGGGACTTATTGCGTTGTATTAAGGATGTCTTAAATTATAGAAATATATTTTTTGTTTTATAATTAATCAGTGCAGACAGCCCTGGGGAGTCGTTAAAGTTAAAGCGTCAAAAAATTGATCCAAATCGGTGGGACCTGTATCTCTAAAAGTTATTATCCGATTCGACTGAAACCTTTTTTATTTTGAACATTATTCTTTTTTTCTAGGGGGGGAACTAAAAAAATTACAAAAATTACATTTTTTTTTTAGAAAATAACGACACTTCACGTTTGAAATCACTTTTCCCTGTATTTTTCGTCCTTTCATCGCCTTTGAAAATTATAAATTTTCAACTTTTTGTAATTTTTTTTAGTTCCCCCCCTAGAAAAAAGAATAATATTTAAAATAAAAAAAGTTTCAGTCGAATCGGATAATAACTTTTGAAGATACAGCTCCCACCGTTTTGAGAACACTGTTTCGAGAAAAACGCGTTTAAAGTTTTACGTGAGCGCCGAGTGGCCGGTTGTCACCCATGCATTTGCCGCTACTCAAATGCCTATAACTTCGGGAATTTTGCGAATTTCAATAAATCCTTTTAAACACGTTTTCCTAAAAGGTTGAGCATTCGAAAAATTAAATAAAAAAAAATCGACATTTAGACCAGAACCTCCCCTTAAAGGTTGGGGATCTCGAGCAATACGAAAGTATCGGGACCCCGTCCGATCCCGCCCGAAAGTTTCCGGCCCGTCCCGAGCCCGAAAAGTCGGATACCCGCACACCCCTGTTAACCACCCATAAATTCGGAAGAATTCAATTATTTCGAGTAGTGCAATCTCGAGTACCTTCAACCATCTACATATAGGTAGCTACCGAAACCAAAAACGATCGTAATTCGTTGGCAAAGGTGTGAATAAAAGGTTCGTGAGAATAATCCACAGGAGAATTACTTTGGATAAAGTGCCCCATAAAATTGTGTGACCTGTTTGGCGGCGAGAGTGCAACATGGGGCTGGAACTGCAGGAAACGTGGACAACGATAGACACGTGTAAGATACATCCGCGTAGTGGCCTGTGCATCGAGAATCGACCGTGGCTATTCGAGATACCGTGGTAAAATGCCGCAGTACGACGACAGTTTCCTGGACTCGCCGATCTTTCGGCGACGCACGCGTAGCTACGCGGTGCAGAAGGAGTTCGTGCCGAAATCGAGGAGCTTCATCACGGCCACACCTTTGCTGCTGGCCGTGACCAATCACGCCAGGACTCTTTCTGGTTCCGTATCGACCTGCAGCCTGAAAGGTAATTGGAAGAAAAATTCAGGTTAAGGGCATGTGTCTGTGTTATGCTTCGTTAACCGGACTAAAATGCCTCCCTTCGTCGAGGGGTAGCAACCTCCGTTTCGTCGACTTCTTTATCGATGAGGAGAAATTCGGTCGTTGATTTCTGGGGCTTTGCTAATTGCGCTAGTCTGAGCCCTGAGGCCATTCAAATCGTATCAAAGCAGTTTCCGCGCACCGCGCAAATCTGATTTCAATGCTTTATATGGAAGGGGTAAAGTTGCCCTTAATTGGTTTAGAAATTGATTAAGAATCACTGGTCATCCGGGGGTTATCAGGTGTTCACATTTTGATAATGCAAAAGTGTGTTATATTGAAATTGGAAGCATAGGTAATTGATATTTTGAAAAGAAAATGCAATACCGTGAAACACGTTAAAAGTCTTAGAGTTGTCTCTCAGGAGCTACCTTGAGTAGAAATAAGAACGAACTGTTTCTTTGACTTTTTGGATTCCACTAACAAGGAGAGGTTTTTGGTTTTTGGATATGTTTTAGAGGACCGAAAAATAAAAATACGCGTCATTTTATTTTGGCCCGTTTGCATGTTTAGGAGGTGAAACCAGCTCTCAAAGTTGATAAGAGGAGATATAAAGGTTTTTATTATTATTTTAAAGAATATTATAACATTGTGTTGACTAAAACTTGCTATATATAAATTTCATTTTCGTCATAACATGCTGTATGGATGATATTCTTGTCGCTAGTCACTTTGTACCTCTAATTTTACGAACATTGAGTTGTGGTCATCATAAAATCGTCTCTAAAACTCAAAATAAAATTTCAAAATAAAAAGACATATATTACTTATTTTTATGCCCTCTAAATCATATCCAAAAACGAAAGCAATTCGAGGCAAATTTAAAAACTTCTCCTTGTATGTCTTTCTTTATCAAATCTTCCACCTAAGTAGTATCAGTAAAAGTGCCATAAACTTTTCCATATGACGCACATATTCTGAAAATTGATAAAGAGAGTCACCTTTGAAATTCCTCTAGTACGCATTCACTTGACGAGCTTGTAAGAATCGGCTGCATCTTGAAAACTAATTTTCTCTTGAGCAAACTTTGCTCTTGAGCAAAGCCTCATTTTAGAAATAATTATTCCCCCTCTTGGACTGATTTTTGCACAAAGATCCAGTCGCTCCTCCACTCCGCCAGTTCTTAATCAACACCAACTAATCAGTCTCCAAAATCGATTTCCTCGAAAACTAAACTCTCATTCTGAATTTTCTATTGATCTTTCCATAGAGATTGAGTTTATTTACAGATTAATATAGTTATATATATAATTTATGTATATATCTCTCATTACGAAGAAACAGGGGCCAGAAGTTACCAAAACTCTTGGCTCTCTCACCCAAATACCTACCGAATTTCGCCAACGACGCTCGACACTCTTTCGCGAGCTCAGTTTCCGTCGCGCATCGAGTGTCCCGAACAGTTTATCAGCGTTCCCAAAATATCTGCGGGAGTAATTAAACTTAGGATAACCGTGTTATCGGGGCGAGTCTGAGTCTGGTAAATAAGCCACCGCGAGCACTGCGCATGAAAGCGACTCGCCCGTTAATTACCCATTCGCGCTGTCAATCATATTAAGCGGCGTGTTCACGTCGGGTGCCTGCCCACGTCGTGCTATTAACACCTCCCTTGTGTTACCATGCTACACTATCATCCCCTCTGCGCACAAGCCCACGGTGATTTCCCTCAGGGCGAAAGGGGCTCGCTGCAGACTGCTGTGCTCCCCGTATCCAGCCTGTATTCTGCGACTAAAGCGTGCTGGAGGACGTGATCTTAATCTCGAAACGAATGGTCGAGAGACGCTGGCGCAAATAGCGAGGCTGCACGTTTCAAGACAACACTGGGCGATTAATCTCTCACGTGGTGGAATAAAAGTGTCCCTAAATGTTGACGAAGAAGAAGGTGAATTTCTTGAGTTGTGGCTTCGTGAATGTGGGGTAATTGTAAAATCTGCACTATTGTTTTGGACTCTGTTTGCCTTTGGAGTTGGGCAGTGGAATATTCTGCAAGTCGAGCCCACCTAGTAGTTTAATTTCATCCATTTCTTGGTATTGTGAAACGAGTTTCTGAGGGATGAAGTAATTTTCATTGAAATGGATTCTTTTAAAAATAATTCAAAATTTGAATTTCACCAATACTTGAAGACACAGCTTCAATAATATTTCCCATGTCCACTTGTACGTTATCAAAATGATACCAAAAATGAACGTTACTTGGAGATCTACTCTGACGCAGAGTATACAAGACTCGGAGCTTAGTCGACAGTAACTTCTTGATCGCGGCAGAGGTCTTTTCCACCTTCATCGGTCACTGTCACCCGCAGGTTGGAGGGACTGCATCGCGCACAGCAGGTTCGACCTGTCGTGGCCTGGCAGCCCCTGGCAATATCCGTGGCGGGTGGAGCCGCCAGGTTATTGCGGAACCTGGCTCTTTCGATACGAGAAATTTCCTGGCGAATTCCGTGGACCTGTTCATAAATACACGGATCCAGTCATTATCATGGGACCCGCGAACGTTTACTCGCCGCGGACGCGTAATCGTTCGTCGCCCCCGCGCCTGTCAACATTAATAAACATGAGCTACGGTGCGTGTAATTAGTGTAACGATAAAGTTTGCCCAGCGCCCTGGCGGAAATTAAACTGAAATTCGTTTTGAAAAGCCGCAGTACACATCACGCTGATTATTCATTGGCAACGTAGCCGCGCGCTTTCGGATAGTTTCGCCTTGTTACTTGATTCATCGGGGCACGTGTGGTGTGGAGGATGGAGGATGGCGGATGGAAGATGGTAGGGGAGACCGGGGCAAGTTGATACGTTTTTCAGTTTTCAATTTTTTTCATTTTTGTTTGAATTAATTACTTAATAACAAATACGCTAAAATATACTTTGGTCCTTCCTCTTTAAAATATTGTAAATGAAATGTTGAGAAAATACATACAAAATGAATGAGAAAATGTTATTTGGACGAAGGTAAAATGTATCAACTTACCCCAATGCGGGGCAAGTTGATACATCTGTAAAATATCCGTTTAATGAGTAAAAGATGGATGTCTGGAATATCCCACTTTAATATGAGGTGCTTGCTTCTTTTTATTAATGTATCTTAATAAAGCTACTTTATCTATTCCGTATATTCTGGCGCTTTGACTCCTTTTCTACACCAACACACGCTTTTTGAAAAATATTTTGTGGTATTTTTCCGCGATTCGTTTTTCTGACATAATTTCGTACCATCTTCCCAGAAATAAAAGGAAAAATCCAATTAAAAGTAGTCGGGAAAAATTGATACACTCCCCATGAGTATCAACATGCCCCAAAGAAAACGTATCAACTTACCCCACAGGAAGTCATTATATACAAACATCTCCATAAACAAATGTAGAGCATATAAACAAAATAACTAAACGTAATTCCCTTACCTTCAAAGGACTCAATGTGATGCCCAATTAATTTGAGTGATAAAATTCTATATCCCGTCTCAAGACGGATTGGAAAGTGAACACAACTATTTACTTTTTCTCTATAGAAACGAAAACAGTTAAAAATGGATTGCTAAAGTCAAGGTACACAGACGTACGCTAGATCGTAGGAAAGAATTGATCAAGAAGCTTCACATATCTTACACACAAGGAGCTGTATATATACAGTGTCGAGATAATTCGTCTGTATCAACCTGCCTCTGTATCAACTTGCCCCGGTCTCCCCTATCGTGCTAAATTGTTATCAATTTACTTGTTTTGCTTCGAGTGTTGGTAGGCTCTTTTGTTTCTTAGCCCATGTGTGATATTCTTATGGTGTAAGTATATGTGTGTTGTAAGTTTTAAAGTAATGGTTAATAAGGGAACATCCCGAACACGAAAATTCACAAAATTCTGAAACTTTGTAAATATGTAGTCGATTTAGTTGTTATGAATATGTAGGGGATTTCCTTCTGATTACAACGCAATTTTTGTTTGCTGCCCAAATTCACTCTAAGGGGGTGTAATTGACCCCTGAAAATCCGGTTATTTTTCGATTTTGAGTTATAACTCGTGAACTGTAAAATACTTTTTTTTTACCAAATGATAGATTTAATTAAAAGAAGTAACTTTTGTCGTGAAACTTTTTTTCTATCTCTTACAATTCGGGAGTTATAACACAAAATCGGAAAATAGTCCAATTTTCAGGGGTTAATTTCACCCCTTTCGAGTGAATTTGGGCAGCAAACAAAAATTGTGTTGTAATCAGGAGGAAATCCCCTACATATTCACAAAGTTTCAGAATTTTTTGAATTTTCGGGTTCGGGATCTTCCCTTGTGCAGTGACTCGCAGCCATAATCGTACACTCTTTAAAATCGCATAATTTTTTTAGAATTGGTCTAAACGACATTAGTTGTTTTTTTTAAAGCTAGAAGGATTAGTTTGACAACTAACGTATTTCGTTGTTTTAAAAAAAATGCAATTGGTCGGAATAGCAATAAAAATAGTAAAGGTCGTTTTTTAGAATTTTTTTGTGAGCCTGTAATGGAAATTCAAAAAACCCGTTTGTAGATTGAAGTAAGTTGTATACATGCTGAAAATTTCATCACAATCGGTTAACGATGCTCTGAGCTACAAACGTTTAAAGATCGCAGAATAAGGTCGAGAATCGCTGATTTCGGGAATTTCCGCGATTCTCGACCTTATTCTGATCAGTACAATTATTCTCATCACACCTTATTCTCGTCAGTACAATTATCGTGGCACCACTCTTCTCAGAAAATCTTCTGAAAATGGACCAATTAATTTTTCACCGCAGTAAATACAATGTCATCTTCTTAAAACCATGAATTTATTTATTTTCTTCGTCATTTTTTTAGATTTAATTCATATCACAGCTTCCTTTATTTTTTTTTTGGACACCATGATCTCTGATTGTGCTTTTTAATATACCTACGAACCATCTGTATATAAGCAATCATCATATTTATAATTATAGAAATACTCAAATGAAAAAAAGGAGTGATCCGATTCGCCCCATATATATGTATTTAAAAAATTGTAGATTACATAAACATATTATGATATAATAGTCTAAAATACATCAAATACTAAACTTGGACACCGTGCAAACTAATAACAATAAGCACATTTGAATTTTCAAGCTTACTTTTTATTTTAAATACGAAATTGCAGATTACGTAGGTTAGATACGGATAAAAATTGTAACATTCGCACGCAACCAACTCACTGAAAACATATGCCAGCTCTAAGCAATAACTTAAAACAATTGACGAACTCTTGCAGTAGGTGCGGGGGAGAGGAACGAGATACTACGAGCGATCGGAATAATCATTTCCATCTCGATTTAAAAAATATGGATTAAATTCTTATTTTGATCCGATTCGCCCTGGTCTACCCTAAGTAATTAATAATGTTTGATCAGTTATGTATAACGATGTACCAACAGCTTAGTATAATCTAGTGGAAAACGTAGAGACCGTTCTTTTGACAACGAATGCACTTTCCATGCTTCCATGTTGAATTAGTCCATTTGTATTCATGGTTACTAAGAATAAGGAGTGCTGGTTTATCAAGCCGCTCTTCCAACATCCAGGATTATCCACTCTCCTGAAACGAATGTACTTCCAGGAGGAAAAAAGCCCCCCCCCTGTATAATCTTCATCTGTGCAGCTCGTTGCTGGCCAGTGCTTCCATGAATAAGAATTTTCTACGAAATCATAATCGTCGGTGTTCTGAAAGGAACTCAATTTCAGTTCCTTTTCATGTAGGCCTGCCGAGCGCCAGTTTCATAGACTAATTAAAATAAACCATATGTAGAAAATGTCGATGAATATTCATTTCGATTTTATATAAAACGAAACTTTAAGCGTAATCTTTTATTACAATTGTCGGTGTGAAAAGAGGCAGAGGCAAATAGGGGAGAGTTGCCAATATCGTACTGGTCACCTAAATCGCACCGCATCAATTTCTCAGTAATTAATGAATGTAAACGACATCTGATAATAAAAATATCAAATAAATGCGAAATAAGAAATAGAAACAAAACCTTGTGAGCTTACACTCTATTTTGTGCGTGCTATAAACATTTAAAATCAGGTATGATTGATGTAACTTTTTACCAGCTTATTTTAGCTGATAATAATCAAACAATGCAATTTTGTCCTGTGTTTTTGTATTTATCTAAAAACGGGTTTAATGTAGAATATTTTACATTCATTTTAAGTACATATTGCATTCATTATAAAGTTTAAATTGATATTTATAAGTAAATTGATCATGTTTCCAAAGTCGTACCACTACAATTTTGCTAGTAGGATTTGACAACTCGTATGTTATAAGTTAAGGTGAAGTATAATAACAGCACATTGGCTGCACCTCGTCTTTTACTTAAGTAATAAAACCGTTTAATAATAATAATAATAATAATAATAATAATAATAATATAGGTTATGTACATATATCATATAAATAGGTTATTTCGGCCTGTTTGTGATCAATATACATATATAGTTACGTGTATATATATATATATATACGTAACTATATATTAATCATTACTTTATGTTGAATATTTTCTTCTCTATTTGTTATTTATACTACTTTTAGTGGAGGTACGATTTAGGAGACCGGTTGCCTAAATCGTACCTTTTACAGTATGTGGCAAAAAGATTAATAACAAATTAATTTGTTCTCAACAAAAGGTTAAGCATATAATAGTAGGCTGCTAAAAGACCAAGCTACAGTATCCAATAGTCATTTGTGTTCAAATTACTGCCAAATATGAAATATAACGTAAAATGGAACTACTATTGAAAGCTCGTTATTCAAATTCAAGGGACATTCCTGACCTACTTGCCTTTTTTAATTCGCAGACCAATGAATTTGCTACCCCCCTGGACAACCATTTGTTGTTCGCGCGAGTATAAATCACGCGTTTTTGTCGTACACGAGCATTTAACGCGTCAAGTAGAATCGTAGCGGGGTGGTTGTTTTACGAGGGTGGCCCTTACACGCCAGAGGGTGTAAACCACCACTTAATCAAGACGTTACACGAGAGTTCTCTTGGCGAGAGTTCTCAGCCTCTCTTGTCCGGGGGGTTAGTCACCCCTTTTAGTACCATCGATCCTCGATAGATAAAAGGTTCGGAACTATTTGGAAACAAGCTGGCACTTCGGCCAGCAGCGATATAAATCTTCGTCGGCGGATCGAATCGCCCATGGATTCTTTATTGCTCCCTTTTTATTTACACCCCTGAAATGTCCAAATTTTTACTGGAAATATTACATTCATATAAGACCATTCTTGGCAGGCATTATAAAATTTGAAATATTATCATAATCGTAAAGATAAATCATTGCTTGTATTTTTTGTAAGAATATTAGAGATCCAATGGCTAAGCTTTAACCGCTAAGGGATATTCGGTGACTCGAAAATTCCAAAAAAAATTAGAACTTTGCTGAAATGTAGTTCAAGTGATGCTAATAACGCGACCACTTTTGTGTTTAGCAATGAAACTGTTCTGGGAAGACACTTTCAAAGAAATGGTGAGTTTTCATATTATCGTGAATGATATCGAAGAAAAGTTTTATGGTTTTTGATATCCTGCAATGTAGTGAAAAAGAATTTTGGAAAAAGGATCGTGGGTATAAATTTTGAAAAATAACGTTTCATCTTGTATTTAAATTAATTTCTTTGACTGAGTATTTTTACCCGTTTTAATGACGAAATAAAAAGTTGTTACGTTTTCAGCATGCTACTTGAACTACATTTCGGCAAAGTTACAAATTTTTATGAATTGTGAATTGCCTTCCCTCATGAGTATCGTATATCATTCTGCGTGTAGGAACCTACGTCAAACAATCCTGCTAGCTATTTTAAAGGGAGATGCTGGCCTAACAACCCCAAAAGTAACTGATATTTAAGATTTTTTTTAAATAAAACTGGTCATATTGGATTAAATTTATTTGGGATATAGGGAGGCAACTTTAAACCTGCAGAAAATACTTTTTTTATGTCGACCCTTATTATTTATTAATTATTGTGGAATTTTATCCACCTTTTCCACGATGTAACTCCTGTTGCCGGTATGTGTAGCATCCATCAAAATCAGCTGATTGCAAAAATAAATAGAAGTTTCTTAAAGTTAGCTAGTTTACGCTGAGATTGGTCAAACTTAAAGAAAAAAAGGAACGAAAAATTGAAAGAGTGACAGCGATTGAAACAAAAAGTAAGCTTTTTCCTTAGACAAATTTTTCATATTATTCTCTATATCGACGAAAAAAGTATTACAAATAGAAACTAAAATTAAAATTTTAGGTCCAGTACCAGCGTAAATTATTTAACTTTAAGACAATTTTCTTTTCTTTGCAATCAGACGCCAACATCGTCGAAGAGGTTAACGTGATGCCACAATAATTAATAAATAAGAAAGATCGACATAGAAAAAAATCTACAAGTTCAAAGACGCCCCTTATATCCCAAAAGAATTTAACGCAATATGACCAACAGTTTTTTAAAAAATTCATAAATTTCGGAGGCTGTTACACGAGAATCCCCACTTAAAGCAGCATCCCCCATCGCTTAACGCAGTCGTCGTAACTTTCCACCGAAGCAAGTATCAAACGCGAATTCATGAAAAATTACTGGAAATGCGACTGTCACGGATCCTCCAGAGGGTAGGCACAATAGAGGGACACGCTTGAAACGAGCAATCAGATCTCGCTGGAGGACGAAGAAGTCGGTCGTTTAATGCGCATTGTACTCCCTAAAAGCGAATTTGAAGGCACCCCTCGCACGCCCACACCTAGGAGAGCGTACTTATACCGAAACTTTCTCTTCTCTCCCCCTCCCCATTTCCCCGCGCGAGATCTTGAGACAAGGATCGCGACGCAACTCTTTACAACGGGCGGAAAGGGTTCCGCGCGGCTGGCAAAGATGACAAGAAATCCGCTTTCCGCGTGAAAGGGGCTTAACGTCACCGCACCGATAAATTTCACGCGGAGAAGAGGAGAATATTTCCCTGGTAAAGTGCATTCACGCGCGTCCCTTTGGGGCTTGCTCGGTTTAGGGACGTGGGGGGTGGCTTCGACAGGTCGCGCCGGGGCTGGGGAAGGGTGGAACATTGCCGCGGGTATTGCTGCCTTCGCTCTATACACGGTGGAGACTGTTCTTGAAATGAAATGCTTTATTGTCGCACGGATGTTCGATGGCCTACGGATCGTGGACAGGGAACAGCGACGCGTTTGTATAATTCAGGATTTGGAGTTTATTGTTAAAAGAGGAAGTTATTTTGGAAGTGGATTGGCAGTGAAGAATTATTTTAAAAAGTTCGTGTGTAGGTACTACTTTTTGTTACGTGTTAAATATTAAGAATTCTTAAATTAGTACAAGTGATTCTACTTAAATGATTCGAATTTAATGTATAAAATTGTGGCTTTTTACCTTTGTGAACGATGGATCATAATTGGAGGGGGTAACTTTATCTCACAGATAATCATTTCATCGACACAGTGGTGTCAGTGATGTTGAATAAAAATAACAATTGTTATACCCACTAGAAGTTGACATCGCAAACAATAAGTAATCATTATCGGTGAAATGATCGTCGATGAAATGATTCCCAGTAAGGTAAAGGTAACTCTTATGGGAGACGTGAGAGATATTTCTCAGAATGAATTATTTCTTAATTAATGATAAGTGTTTAACCTTTAGGCGGCGAATAGCTAGACTGCACATTGGATTCACGGTCCACTGTAACAAATGCGATTTATCACATTTCCTACTGAGTTCATTATTTAAAAGAAAAGAATTGTTAAACAAAGCCTATGATTTTCATGCGTCCACAGTGGCACCCTTAAATTAGATTTTGATCTTGCTATGATTAAAATTCTTATCCCCTACAAGACGCACTAAGGTTGTGTTCAGATTTATTGGCCGGTGAGTTTCGTGATGGGTATTCTCCCACCACCTGCTGCTTGCCTCGGTGCTACTTTTCTCTAGCTTCTCACCAAGATCCTAAGGAACTTCAACTGCCAATCCACGATCGTCAGGTGGTAGTGGCTGATTTCTCCTCGCGCGCTGCTCGAGAAACCGAACTCACCGGCCAATAAATCTGAACACGACTATAGTACTAATAATAAATAAGAAGTATAGTTTAGAATTTAGGGTGGGTCAAAACAGACCCAACATCCCCCCAGCGAGAGTTCAGCAATAAATCGTGCAGCTTTGTGGTCGACTTTGAATTCTGAATTGAGAGAATTCGATCTGTAATGGATTCTTGCGATAGTTTTAGATCAGGGAAATATTCTTCAATACGCCGAATAAAGAAATAGAAGTTTCGACTACACCACTCGTAAGAGCACACCCCCATCGCCGCCAACCAACGTCGTACAAGTTAGTCAGCGCCGTATAAAAATTCAACCCAACCGCCAACCACCCGAGTATAATTACATCGTTAAGAAATTAGCGAAAGAAAAAGGTCCCGCCCCGCCCAATGGTATTCACGTTCGGTCCAGGCAATTTTCGCGTGACATTAAAAGACCCAGCAATTTCGAACGGCGGCAGTAATCGTCCCACCCTGTGCATGTCGTCTGCCGCGCCCTTGGGACGCGTCCTAGGGCCGAAGAAATGCGAAATTCCTCGTCAAGCTAGAGGAAAGCGGGAGGACTGAAAATAAATGGAAAAAGGAGTCCTCCGTGTCCTTTCCGCCATTCCCTTCCTCTTCCTCCTTTTTTTCCACTCTCACCAGCTTTCCCTTTTCCCCCCGGCTCCCACGCGTGCTGGCTTCCTCGACCGTCGATTCTCGTTCATGCAGCAACATCCAGCCGAGTGAATTCTGCTTCGCGGGATGCAGAACGAGATGTAGACGCCGATAGAGTGAACAGGATCTTTGGAAGAAAGACGGCGAAACCTCGACAGGGACACAACGGCCGTGGAGCGTCGCTCGATCGCGTTCCACCTTCGTTACGCGCAGTCGTTCTCGAGCGGAACGGGGGTGGGCTCGGGTTTCCAGTCATTATTCGCGAAAAACTAATTAAAAAGTTTCTCATCCCGCGGTCGATGGGAGCAACAGGAAAAGAAAAGAAGATTACGCGAGCACGCTGGCAAAGCGAACGGCGCGCGGCGCTCGTTAAAAAACAGGAGCGGACGGGCGAGGGTGTGGACGCGACTGGGGTGCATCAAAGAGGCGGGAAAGGAAAATATCGGGGAAAGCGCGCGTGTCGCGGCACGCGTGGAGGGCCAAGATCGTGCCCCGGCATCTCATTAATCCGCGGATCCTCTCGTCGTTGGCCGCTAATGAGATTAATTACGGGGGACCGTTGTCTGCACCCTCCCAGGCGCCACAAACAAGCAACCTGGCCGAGGATCGAAGGAAACAATGTCCGCGAGACGCGGTAATTCGGAGGAGGACACCTGCGATTAATTGCTCGCCGGAAGGCTCGCTCGTTTGATCCGCGGATTCGGGGAATGGTGGTGCTACTCTTTGTTGCATTCTGTGTTTGGATGATGAGGGTGGCGGATTGCGGGACGCACCGTTGTTTAAATGACTTCTGAATATTTTGTGGATATAGGGTAAATGACCCAATTACTGGCACATTAAGTGTTGACGCTGACAATATCTTATAGTTTTGTATTTATATAGTAAAAGTATATGTTGCTTTTGTTATTTATTATTGTTTAATATGTTTACTTGATGAAAAAATTTTGGTGGATCTTAAAACTTCGATTTTATATGTATAAATTCATCAATTTTAAAAATCTTATTTGGGAATCTATTACTGACACCCTTTAAATGTATGTGACTGAATTACTGACACCCCAATTACTGCCAGCTAACCTAATACTGTTTATCTGTCATTTTAAAGTTACGTCTTGTCATATAAATGAGCAACTACTGCTATGACAGTAATACCAAAATGCTTGAAACGCTTGTACCAATCACTGTCACCCAATTAATAAGTAGAAAGACTTAATGAATCGTGGAATTCTGAATTTTATTACTTTTTATGATGCCTATATTATTTAAAATATTATATTTTGTTGTGTTAATAGCTTAAATATTACAATTACAGAATTTTCTTGAACATCTTGTTTTCTGTTCCGCTAGTAAGAAAGTCGTCGTTTCCATTCTCCTCATATCCGCTTAAAATTTGTTATCGTTTAATTCAAATTAACGAAATAAAAATGAAGTACTGTTTTTTGTATCATATAAATAACAGTTTGAATTGTATGCTAAATTTTTTTTATGCATCATTTTATAAGATTTATTCGTAATTTTACGTAAAATAGCTTAGGGTGACAGTAATTGGGTAGGTGACAGTAATTGAGTCCTTTACCCTATTTGTGTTTAAATCACCGTGATAGTTTAGATAAGTGGAGGAAGATTGTTGCGGAGAGTAGGGTTTGTTGGAGGAGCGAAAAGGGAACTTAGAAATGCCCCAGTGGATACGTTAACACAGTGTTAAGAATTATTATTATTATTACGACTTTATTACTCCTTAAATGGAAAATATAATACATATAGGTAGAGATAGTAAAATTTAACTACGACTGTCAGTAAGATTAAACAAACTACATTATCACGTTGCATCATGGTTTAATTAAATGGCTATCCACTTGAATCCTCTTTTAAAAATTATCAAAAATGATATATTTCTCAAACTTCACCCAATTCAAAATAAATATGTAGGTAATTACTTTTTATTAATTCTGAATATATAATTTGATCCAATTAAAATACAAATTAAGAAGAAAATGCCTTGGATATTTATAGTTAGCCATGATGCTGGGATTCATGAACAGCATGATAGCCAAGGTGCAATTTGAATCAGGCTCGTGCTGTAGGCGACCTCGAGTCTCGTTCCACTGATATAAGGGTCGTATACAGCGGAAAATGAGGGGGCAGAGCGTGGCTGCGCCCTTGTGGCGCGAGGCGATACGTGCCCCCTTAAGGGAAGTTTCAGTTTACTAGACTTTTTTATGACGTCGAGAGCGGTGAAGTCATTTCGCTTCAGTTTTTATACGCGCTTCCGTGTGGGCGTTATCGTGCGCTAGGCAGGGTCGTCGATGTCGAGCTTAAGTGTTATAGCCTTGCTTGCAAGAGTCGCCTCGTGTGACGAAGGGTGATATTAGGGATGCTTCTTTGCGGATGATACGACCCATGATAGGACACTGTCGGCACACACTACTTGTTTTCATGTTCTTCGAATATTAATTGGTCGAGGTTCTGCAACAACAGAGAAAATTCTGTATGTTGATCAAATAATATCAAATTAGAAAATTATGAATATTAACAATTACAACTCCCACAAGTCCTCAGGGACTTCTACACTCTGACAACTCTTTTTGAAATTTTTACAACATTGTAGCACTTGAAAACAGTATTTTTTATTGCACATTGATGCATGGTTTTATTTTTGTGCGATCAATATTTCGCGAGCAGTCCACGAAATCATATTCAATCTAATCAATTGTTGTTAATTACGCTCCGTGCGATGACGGGAATTCGGATTTTTAATACGACTTCAAAAAGTGACGAGAAGATTAGTTGAATTAATAGTAATTATCGTATATTCTTCATAATTTCAGCTTTCTCTTGTTCTCTTCTAATTCCATGACTGAATTGAGAAATACCTTTCCCTTTTGAGCGAAGATTTCACCTCCAACAATTATCATGGACCACAGGTGGCATAGATCGCGTTGGAAACCAAAGCAAGCCACAAAAGCAGTGACAAGCTTCATAGAAATTTCCATTTACATTTGCCGCGGCAATTAAACCGTTTCGACGTTCCTAGCACGGTGCAGTTCCGCAGCGAGTCAAGGTTTAATCCTCCGACGCGTCTTCCAACTACCCATTAGCCAAGGAAATGAAAGATAAACAGGCGAGAATAGAAGTCTGAGGGAATATGTGCAGCGAATTAAGGTGACTAACGAATGTGTAAGTGAAAGCAAAAGCACCCTTTACCTCAAAGAACCACCGTGAACGCTCGAGTTTCCTAGCTGCATGGCCCAAGCGCGCAACTAAAACTGCATTAATTAACGGAATGGCCTCTCCCGTTCTTGTAACGTAGCTTTCCCTCTCGCGCGTCTCGCGAACTCAAGAAAACACGCGAGGACCGAAGGGTCCCTTCCACGTCACTGAATAAAACCGAGAAACGGTAGCGTTTAAACGTAGGCGCCGCTAGAATGCCAACTTTTCCTTTCTTCCTTTCATTTAAAAGGCACTGGAGCGCTCTCTTTGATGCATACAATTGCGACGATTAGCGGGCAATCGATTAGATCCTCCTTTCTGCACGGAATACGCGGAATAGGGAAGAGGATGCGGTAGGATTGAAGGGGTGAATGGAGGGATAGGTTATAGAATATTAGCGATGCAACACTTTCGGATAATACTTTCTCGTAGTTTTTATGGCTGAGGTAATGAATTTTGCGGGACGGTTTGGTGATAAGACGGGGAAATATTAACTAAAAATTGGAATTCGTTGTCTTACTGACAAAGTAAATAATAAATAGGCGTTTCTTCTAAGCGTAGGGTAAAGGTGGGATAGTTGAATACAGTATTGCTTTTTTATTAAAATAATAATAATGGTTTTCTTTGTTTGTATTTAATTATTTAAGTTGTGATTCTTAGAGCATTTTCAATATACTTGTACAAATGTGCGAGTTGGAAACTAATTTTAACCCTTCATTGACACACCTCCTTTTTCGATCAACTTTGACATACCTGGGTGGCTCGCACCCAGAGCAATTTTTAAACAACTGCCATTCTCATCTAAAGAACCCAATCGTCATAAAAAAAGTCGTGGATCAATTTTAAGGTCTCTAGAATATATTCCAATAGTTTTTTTATTGAAATTTAATCACAGTTAGTGTAAAAAAATCTAGATTTCCATATGTCGAGAAAAAACGAAGAAAATCTTTAAAAAATTGTAACTTTTACAAATTTCAATATTAGAAGCTAAAAATCTACAGAGTTGTTGTTTGGATATAATATTTTGAGAGAAAAAGTAGTTTGTAAGTCGGCTTTGGAAAAAAACTATTTATTTTGTATATACATAGAAGGTTCAGAGTGTCAAAATCAGCTTATAGGTGGCTCACACCCAGAGTGTCAACGAAGGGTTAAAGACTGAATTTAAACATTTTCTGGTAGTGGCGTTATGTACAAGTATCCCCCACTGAAGGGGAGACTTGATCATTGAATCTTAAGAGTAAATAATATATTAACTTTCTAAAAAATATTTATTACCTGTGTCAATAACATGGAATAAAGGGAATATCATAAAAAGAAAGTAAACTATATGTTATAAAGATTGTGAAGGATCGGCGCGAAAAGCAATAGAAACGATTAAGGAGCACGAGGCTGATATATTTAAGCGTTGACGAAGCACGTTTACTGTTGTAATTTAAATATATGTACAAAAGTCACAGTTACAATAAACACTATTTACATTCAAGTTTAAAGATTGCAATAATGCACAGTTATTTAGTTTACTTGAAGCAGTTCAAGAGCCAAAGCAAGTTATCAAGCAGATGGGTAACTTTAACGAAAAGCAAAGCGCGAGCAAGAGGAGTGCAAGGGGTAGCGTAAACATATCGGCACGTAAGCACGGTACGTGTCGCGAACAGAGAGCTCTGTGTTCCAGGAAACCGGCAGTGATTTCCTGGAAGGAAGAGAGTCCCCCTTCCATCGATCGTAAGTTGATGGACGGGGCAGTGATTGACGCTCCACATGAGTCAGCGCGCCGTTACCATTGCCTAATTACCGGTGAGCCTGGGAAATGGCGTAAGAATGCAGAATTTCTTGTATAAATAACTAACTTGAAAGAATTACTGAAAAAATAAATCCGAAGGATTAAGATCTATGACATAAAACAACATAAATGCATTCTTAAAAGACATAGGGAAAGTAGGGGCAAAACCGGGACGTTAAGGATAAAAGCTCATAACTTTGACATTATCAACGAAAAAAAGAAATTGAAATTAGGATTCATTAAAATAAACTCTTTATTAAATAATAGTATATACCCATTTTTTGAATACAATAACAAATACAAAACATTACGATTTAAAATATGGTCAGTTTATCATACTAAAAACTGACTTTATCAAAAAAATTTATCATTTACCATACTAAAAACTGACTCTAGTATACTGCGTTCTATATAAGAGCATACCGACGCCCCTACCGATTTGCGACCGATCTGCGCAGGTCCCACGGATCTGACCCGCGATTGGTCGTAGCACTTTCCCTGCTGGTTTCCTGCCAATCAACAGTGTATCCCTGCGCGAAACCAGTATGCTCTAATGTGGAATGCAGTGTACCTATAACAACGGAATTCGTCCAATTCTTAAGTCCCTGAACCACTGCAGCCTTCGTGGGTCCACTTACAACAAGCTGTACACTGCATCCAACCCTCATTCAATTTGGATGAACCATAAGATTTTTGGACATAAATGCAAATGTCTCTTCACCGTCTTCATCACCACTGTTATCATTATCCTTCCGTATTTTGTTTAATTTTATGGTTTTCTTTCTCTTTAGTTGTAGCCCTTTATTAAGATTTAATTTAATGTTGATAACTTTCTCTCTTTCGATATTCTTCGCATCTCGAGAAATGTATAATCTCTCAAATTATATTTCTCGAGAATTCTCAAGAAATTAAAATATATTTAAAAATTTATATTTTTGAAATAATGTTGATAATATTTATCTAAATTTTTATTTGTGTCCCACTTACAAAACTTGTGTAAATAAAAAAATAGAATTAACTATAATTGATAAATTTATTTATTTAATATAAAATGTGAGCAAGGCGAAACATTACTTTTTTGTTTTAAAATAGTTTTTTCAAAAGCCCAATGCGTCTAATGTCGCATCAGTCAATCGACTTCTTTTTTGTGATAAAATCTGCGGCATTAGAAAAATTTCTTTCATTTTGAGTGGATGTTGGTTTAATTGTATATAGAGCATCTGCGATACGCAGAGAAAAGAGGTGAGAAAACCCGCTACCTCATCCAATCTTGAAGCATAGATACACTGATACTTAAATTCCAAAAAGTAACTACGGTCTGTGTTGCCTGATATTTAACAACAGTTCGGTCGCAAATTGGAAACATTAATCCTCGTATCTCGAGGGTAATATTTTTCAAGGAATGTCGCGTTCAACCTCTACAAGCAATCCCCATGCAGCCCACCCACCTGATACGCCGCTTCCTAAGCAGCAAATGAGCACACCAGCGACCAGTAACGGCTTTTCGTTGAACGAACCACTCCGTGAAACGTGGGTGGCTACATATCGACGCATAAATGGATCGACGAATGAGAGCGTGCTCCTGGAAACTCTGATTCATCCTCATACTCGTTCCACGCCTCCGCCCTTTATCTGCGCCACGATCGAACACGACTAATATCGCAGTGGATCATTGGGCTGTGCAATTCATCGGGACTCGAGGGCGCTTAATTTCGCCCCTATTAGGGGAAACGTGTTTCCTGGTAACAATCGTGGGATCTTTCTCCGATGGGCTCTCCTGCTGCTTTCACAAATATCGCTCGACTTCTGGAACACGTGGGTAATTATGCAGAACAGGTGTTTCCTCGCCGATTTTAATGATTTTTGGATATGTTGTCGGGGACATGATTCTGAACAACGTTTTCTTGTACATATTACCGCTAAAACTTCTACTGATTTATTCCGACGTAATGCATTCCACAATTCAACTTGTCTCGGGTATTAGTATTGGTTGGGACTAGATTAGCGCGGAGGGCGTGTAAAGCATGGTAGGGAACCGATGTGAGTTTAGAGATTGGAACCAGAAACTTGCGGATGTCCGCCAACACCTTGACTCTGTTCGACGGTGCCGACGCCGCCGGTTATTAGGATGACTCTGGTTCTAAAACATAATTTTTTTGCAAGGAAGCACCTGTTGGTAAACATATCCAAAAATCATTGAAATTGGTGAGGAAACACCTGTTCTACATAATTACCTTTAATTTACAATTAATAATAATAATAATAATAATAATAAAATTAAATAAATTCAATTAAATTAAATTATGTGCATCTCGGAATAGGTTTTCACAGTAGAATCTGATCTTGTTGTGATTTAAAATCCTTATCTTCTTGGAGGTTTAATATTAATAATAGAGTAATATTAATAACGATTAATATACTACAGAGTAATATTAATAACGATTAATATACTACAGAGTAATATTAATAACGATTAATATACTACAGAGTAATATTAATAACAATTAATATACTATAAAGAAATTTAATAATAATTAATATTATATATAGTTTAATATTTAGAATGGGTCAAAATGCACCACGCATCAGGTAGGCGAGCGTTAAGCAGTGTAACCCGCTTCTCGAGGGATTCGATTCGGGAATAGATTCATAGAATTATTTCTCGATTCGAAGGAGGAAATTACAGTACTTTTAAGTTCTGATATTCAGATTGGACACTTTGTGATATGAATTTATCTTCCACGAATATTGACTTCTAGTTTTGGAAGGAAAGCTAATAGAGTTACACTCTTTCGATCAAACGGCCGTCTGCATTTTTATTCCAATTCAAAGGGAGCGATGCCGCAGTACTTATATAGCCACTATAATTTCGCGACGCGTCTGAAACCAATTCAACCGTCTACTCAGCGTTCAAATTCAAGGCAGATCGCTGATTTACACGTCTGCGCGGTGCTGTTTGTCTCCCTCTCGGGGTATCAGATCGAAAGTGCAGTTACTGCAATTGCTCGGTTACGTTCTGAAGCCCGTGCACGGTATTATTTTTCTGCCTTGAACCGAACCAGTTATCTCGACGAACGTCGCGGTTATTGTTTGCTGGAAACCGCATCGGTAGGAGGATGAATGCGTCCTCCGCTGCAATCCAATTTAGCTGATACAGCACACCAACCGTAATAGACACAAGGAAGTTCGAACCACTAGTTCGTTTTAAATAAGAGCATTATTAACGCATCGTTCTCAACTTTGCAGCGAGTAAATGACAGGACAGATTCTGAGTGCTAGTAAAAAATTCTTGGGGTTTTTGAAGGCTAGCTACAAAAATAGTAGTAGGAGTAGGACAGGGAAAACTTTTTTTCATTATTATTATTAATCGTCTTTATTAATGTAATTAGAATATCGACCGTATTTGTAGAATAAATTAAACGAGAAGTGTTTTCGGCGCACTAGTTCGGTCAGTTTCATTAAACTGACCGAACTAGTGCGCCGAAAACACTTCTCGTTTATTTAATCGTCTTTATTACTCTTCGCTATATGTATCCAGGTTATGTACCGTATAGCTACAGAAGAGTGTTAAGGTTTATTTAAAACTTTAAGTGCAGCTAATAGGCTGTTATTAGGGTAAAGGCAGGTACCTATAGTCGTGTTCAGATTTATTGGCCGGTGAGTTAGGTTTTTCGAGCAGCGCGCGAGGAGAAATCAGCCACTACCACCTGACGATCGTGGATTGGCAGTCGAAGTTGCTGGACCCCCGAAGGGTATGGTGGGGTAAGGGGAACGGTGCTTGACTCCGCCTGAACGATGCCGTGTGGCTGTTGTTTATTCATAGCGTAATAGTAGTGTACGTTACGAATCGTATTGGCTACGCACAGCCAATACGATACTCACGATACTCACCGGCCAATAAAGCTGAACACGACTTTAATATGGAAGATCTGATTTCGAAAGCTTGTGAAAAGTAGGGGATTTTTTTTCAATATATATACACCTATATAAAAATCCCCTACTTTTCACAAGCTTTCGAAATCAGATGTTCCATCTATGTTATTCTGAATGTTCCATATTACGTACGCACGTGTTCCGGCAAGAAATTAAGAATTATACTAACAAGGAGAGTATTTTAGGTGTTCGCCTCCGATCATTTTGATTTTTGGATATGTTATAGAGGACCGAAAAATAAGAAATACGTGTTTTTTTATTTTTCCCCGTTTTCATCTTTGGGGGGGGTGAAAGCTGCGTTCAAAGTTAGGGTTGAGAAATCATTTTTGTGGAATATCTCGAGATTTTGAAAATCTGGTGAGTCAGTCATATTTCGCATTCACAGACACAAAATTCGTCCATTGACACTATTCCCCTATCTTTAATAGTTCTCGAGATATTCCACAAAAATGATTTTTCAACCCTAACTTTGAACGCAGTTTTCACCCCCCAAAGATGAAAACGGGGAACAATAAAAAAAACACGTAAGGTAGTTGACCCAGTCGTCGATCGGTACCCAGTCGTCGATCATTTGAATTAATATTGAGATTTTATAAGGTTTTTGAACAATATTGTGTATAGGACAAAATTGCAAATTAATATTTAAGAGTCTTTACCTACATATATCATCACAATATTGTTCAAAAACCTTATAAAATCTCAATATTTAAGTGATCGACGACTACGTCTAAACCGATCGACAACTGGGTCAACCACCTTATTTCTTATTTTTCGGTCCTCTATAACATATCCAAAAATCAAAATGATCGGAGGCGGACACCTAAAATACTCTCCTTGTAAGAAGAAAGTAACTTTATTAGTAAACTATTATTGAATAACCAAGAACACACATATATAATAACAAATTATATCAAAATAATACTTTGTAACATACCTTCACTACAGTATTTAACTGTTTGATGCACTTCCAGAAACTTTTACACCTCATGAAAAATATAAACGTTTCTCTTTCAATGATGGATGCCCGACTGATGCCCAATTGTCAGTATCATCAACTATTGTGTCTAGGGATCTAAGTAGTACCGTTAAGGAACTAGTTTTTGATCAGTTTAGAGAGTTTCCCGCTTTAATATTTATTTTTAACCTAATAAAACTTTCAACCCTAGACTTTTTTTATACTAAAAGATGAATTAATATTTACATTTTAAGGAAAAATTTTAAAAAGTTGAAAATAAGTATAATTTAACTATTTATAACGTTGGGGAATAATAAAGTGACTAGGAACTAGTTTTTGATCATCTGAAAATACATGGGAACTAATTTTTTATCAGGTCAGGAACTAGTTTGAATTATCCTTTTTTATGTTAGTAATTATTTCAAACAATTGTTTAAGGACATAAACTGAAAAGAACGATTTATTTCATGAACTGATCAAAAATTAGTGCCTGATCAAGAACTAGTTCCTTAACGGTATACACAATTGCCTGAAGAGTTCGTTATTTCTTTATCGAAATTTTACGAAGTTCCATATTACGTGCTGTTTCATATTACCTGCCTTTACCCTATACCTGACATCAAGAATATATCGAGACTACAATAACGCAAGGTTCGTAGGGTACAGATGACTCATTGTTTTGGGTTTAGGTGACGTAACAAGCAAGATATAGTGTTTGCAAAAGGAGGAAGCGAAAAATATGTACAAGCATAAATAATTTCAGAGGCGAGTGCATTGCACAACAGGAAGCATCTGGCCAACGTATCGATTTCCCCGGGTATCCTGGAGGTCCTCGAACACGCGCTAATTAACGACGTCGGGTCGTTGCCCATGTAGATCCTACGTTTAATATCGGGAAGCGTAAGAACACTGGATCATTCGTTTCCCTTGTTTCCGCTTTCCGAGCAAGAGATATCGCCTGCCCTCCTCTTTGTAAGTCGATTAACCCTTTGTGGCCCTGAGCCCGAGGTGTGTGAACGTTGCTTTTGTCGCCAGACCGTGTGGACATGGATTTTATTCGAGTGAATCGTAATTCCATAGTGTGTGAAGATCGTTTTTATTATGCTGCCAGATTATCTAGACACCGCGTTTGGTTGGAAGTAATTAATGATCGCAATGGTGGTCTTCCTCCACCTTCCCTGTTCCATTTAAAATAATTATTATCATTATTAGTGTTTATTAACGGGACTGTGCTTAATATATACAAAAGAGTTAAATCATTGTAATGGTTTTTAAATACACTGAGACTCGTCACTGGAATAATATTTTAGGACGAATTTCAGTAACATTAAAAATAAGCGAAAATCTTTGAAAATTGGAGGAATGAATCTTTATGCAATAGTAAAAATTTTAGAAAAATTGATTTGGTAGTTTTGTAAATTATTTAACTTTCAAAGTAACATGTATTCTTATGGGAAAACGCAATATTGAGAAATAAGAGGCCAAAGTTTGGATATACTTTCGAAAGGGATTTCGTGGGGATATGGGTATGAACACTAAATCTGAAATTGTAGCTTCGGGTATTTATTAGTTTCCGAAATATTAATAAAAAATGGTTAATATTTTTTTAACGTTGGTGCAGGCCTCCCTACCCAGGAACCCTTTCGTCCCCCATTTTCCACTTTTGAAATTTTGTAACCACAGTCTCATTTTTAGCATCGCCAAACTCGCATCGCCAATCTAGCTCCAACCAATACTAATACCCGGGACAAGTTGGAAAGTGGAATGCGTTGTGTCGGTATAAGTCAACAGAAATATTGATAAGAGTGGGGACCGTGGTAAAGTGATTAAAAAAAATCGATAAGATGTACCCTTCTATGCACAATTACCTCTGTATCTTTTGAATGCTTGACAATTTTATATTTGGGGTTTGTCCACACCCCTCGTAATACCCACCAAGTTTCATTTCGATCGGCCACCGGTTGGGGCTAGACTGGACAATGTAAGTCCGGCGATGCCAAAAACGAGACTGTGGTTACAAAATTTCAAAAATAAAAAATAAGGGGACGGAGGGGCTCCCGGGGAGGGAGGCGCCTGCACCAACGCCCAAAAAAATTGCCATTAACAATTAACAATTTTTTATTAATATTTCGGAAACTAATAAACACCCGAAGCTACAATTTTAGATTTAGGGTTCACATCCCCTCCCCAAACCTCATCTCGATCGCCACCGATCCTTTTCGGAAGTACAGCCCAAAGTTTTTGAAATCTTGTGTACAGATAGATTGTGTACACACACCGAACAAAATTCTCACAAAAATTCTAAAAAATTGATTCGACGGTTTTTTTAAATGAAAAAATTGACACCATTGTCATTTCTGTCTGGTTTTCATCGCAAGAAAAAGCCTTACTAATATCTTGGAAATTGATAAACTTTTGGCTAAGATTGCCTCTAAAATTCATCCTTAAGAAAATGAAACGATGGAAATAAAATGTCATAGGTAATGGTTATTGCAGAATAAACACCCATTATATTTGACAGACAGAAGTTCGAAGAGCAGAAGTTATTACACCTTTAAAAGACTTAATTCATTAAACAGAAGAATCAATTTGTAAAATCTAAGATGAAAAATTGTATAATTTGATCATCTTTTTTAAAGCCTTAAAATGCTTTCTTCTTCTTCATCCAAAATATTTTTGAGATTCCTCGTTCAGGGAGGAAATAAATTATAGAAGATCATCTTTGGAAAGTCTTTGCACTGTACGAGTTTGATGGAATTTTAATATCAATTGGTGAATACCTACTACAGCTTTGCCCTTTTAGAATTTCACCATAATTACGAAATTCGTTCTCCAGTAGACCCCGACGATGTTATTGGTCACTCTCGAGAACGAGCTTGCGAAAATCGTGGTTGTAACTGCAGAATAGAGCAGTTCCATCGGCGTTACTGCGAATCGTTTCGAGTGAAGTGAAATCGATGGCTACCATTTCCTGTGGCCCGATGCTCTTCTATCGAAAATAACGGCGGATACTTTCCAACTGTCTCGATTAGACCATTGCCATGCCTGCAAGTCCAGTTCCTTGCTAACATACTGCTAACATATTCTGTTTCCGTACTGTGCATAAGTAACAGCCTGTTTTTTGAAAATCACAGCAGAAAACTTTGGCCAAACTTCAATACCGATAACATTTCTTATTTTACCATAAATACTTCTACCTTTTCTTGTAAAATTTTCTTCCTTGATGCTCCTTAGAAATCCAAAGCTCAATATTTCATCTCGTAAGAAGCAAAGATCTTCCACTGAGAGAGCAATTTTTAAATTAAATTCTCACTTGACTGTAACAAAAATAAGTAATAATTATCGGCCACATCGGGCTGCAGAGTCTAAGAAATGAACATCCAGCAATCGTTTCTCAGCAGTTTTAATCTCCCCGACGATCGTGGTCTTTGAAAGGTTGAGACCCGTCGCCGGTCTGGCTGCTTTTTGACTCCGACACTTTGGAATGTTAAAGCACGCTTCTTCCCCTACCGCAGTCGATTCAGAAACGTTCCGGCACGGTTTTTTGCAACAAAGGGGGTTTGCATGCTTGCGCAAACAAGTCCCCGCTTTCACCGCAGCATTTGCCCTCCGGAAAAGCCTTGAAAGCCCGTTCAAAGCCAGCGGGCAACATCTGCCGCGCGCGATTGGCTTGGCAGAAGTAGAAGAGGTAGTTTCATTTCGCAAATTGGAGACTGAACACGCTGGAACAGACATCAAAAGACACTCCACGCTCGTCGCCCCATCTTCGCTGACGACGTCGCCGTCGGTGACCCTTCTGCAGTTTTCCAACCCCTCCTATAGTTTTCCGTCTTCGCGACTGCCCTGGAAATACTGTTCGCGATAAGATAGTGGCTACAGTGAGTGACCTTTGTCCTGCGAAAGCGATTGGATAAGACAAATTCCTTGCAAGCACAGATCTCAGATTTCATTTAGCTTCGAGGGAAATAGAGCTTGGAATTGTTCAGCGAAGTAATAAGAATAGTTGGGAATTAAAAGTACCTTCGCATCCTTCTCGATATCAGACTGTAATACTTTGACGTGCTTGCACGTGCCTCGGTATGGCATTGGAATATGGAAAGTTTTAGGCAGTTTTAAAATTTCCCTGGAAATTAGCTCTACAGTCTACTCGAAGGGGTGTTTACCTATCCTCCAGGACCAGCGTGCAGGAGCAAACAAACCACGTCAGGTTTCAGCCACGTTGCAGCGGGGTTATCGAACCTTTCGAGGCGGCGAACGAGTCGAATCCCTGCACGAAGAAAAAAGTATAAAAGGGATATCCTCTCAGGGATGCTTTTATCGGAAACGGATAATATCGGGCCTCTATATACGCGACAACGAGGAACAGAAAAAAGTAGCATGGTTCCGGCCTTTTTCATCGTGTCTTCCCGGCGTGGTCCCATGTTCATTACTGGCTGGCTTTACGACAACATTTTTCTCCGACGGTGGGCGTCTCATGGGGGGCACGCCGTGCACCGTCTCGTCGCCGTATTTTCGCGTACGAATCCCCCATACACCGTGCACCGGGGATATTTCTTTGCCGGCGAATTTATGTTCCCCCTTGTCCGCCTGTTTCTGGGGCCCGCGTCGGCCAACATTGTTATTCGTGATGGGTAACATTCGCCGCGGGAGTGACCTAATTGCTCGTTGCAAACACTCAAACCATTATATTTTGAGGATTTTAAAATGTTGACTTTTATGGGAGTTACCGGGGACTGAGGCTTAACTGTTGGAAGATGAGACGCGAGACACTGAGTATAATTTGTTTCCCTAGATGAGTGATTCCCAAGCGGTGGGTCGCCACCCCAAGTGGCCACGATTTTTTTAAATATTAAGTTAGAATTATAAAATGAAATAGCTAGGGGAGATCGGGGTAAAGTGAGCCGAAAAATATTAAAAGTTGAATAAAATTTTCCCGTTTCAATAAAAATGTGTGGAAATAGATTTATAATATAATTTGAACATTACTATTGATAAAATAATGACGAATAGCAATACTTAAAATAAACTTAGAGAATATTCAAATTTAAAGTGAGCTGCAACAAAATAAGAACTTTAATTAAGGATATATGTAATTATTAACCCCTTACGCTGGAATGATGTGTGTAGCATGGCAACATCTGTGTTTTTTGCACCGTGGTTGGCAGAAACTGTGGCAGATTTTTCATTTTTTTTAAGGGGTTATACCTAGTCAGGAGGCCGAAAAGAAGCGAATGTTTGCGAATTTTTTTTTTGAAAAAGTGGAAGCATATATTTTCACAGAACTTTTTGCACTTTAGAGAGTAACAGTTAAAGAACATTTGGTAATTTTTTTGTAGAAAAATATTTAACGTTTATAATAAAAATACAACGACATCCAAGAAGCCTTTTTAACACCGATGAGCACGATATCTCAAAAACTACTGCACCTCATACTTTGTGGGATTATTTTTTATGTAAAAATCTATCGACTATCGTTCGCATTTTTTTTAATGTATATTTTCGATTTTATCAACGAAAAATGGCCGTTTTTCGCGCGAAAATCAGGTCCTTCAAACTTTAAATAGCCGCCATTTTATTTTAAATTAATATTTCGAAAATCCCTCGCCGTCAGTCGAAAGATACATTAATATAAACGAAATCTTTTTTTGTTTTTTTATTTTAGATAACCTGTTAGCTGGCAATAGCGCACAATCACTTGCGCATCTGTTCTTTGCAGCTATTTGCAGCTCAGTTTACCCCGGTTACTTTACCCCATATGTGTACTCACTGGAAAATTAATTATATAATAATGTCAGGATTAAGGTTTTCTTAAACGCGTGTAGGGGAAATATGGACAAAACCGGGACGTGCTATTATTTTTAAAACGACCGTAAATTTTCCCGCGTCGTGGCAGCCACATATTGTTGCGATGTGCATTGTTCCATCAACAAAAGATGATAGTGTTACAAGCGTCCTTACTAAAGTTATACCGACTTGTGTGTTTTTGAAGGCTCTGATCTAATTATCGATAGTTAAGAAACTTCCAACGCTTTTGACAATGTTGAGGTAGATACTTTTTGGTGTGAATTATGTTAATTGTTGCATATTAACGAGTAAAAATTGAATGATTTGTTTCTACTTGGCCATGGTAATGGTTGATAATTCGTAATATTTATAAAATTGTATGCTGCGGCAAAACCGTACGGGGTAAAACCGGATACCCGAGAGAGAGAAAGTTATCAACATTAAACTAAATCTTAATAAAGGACTACAACTAAAGGGAAAGAAAACCACAAAATTAAACAAAATACGGAAGGATAATGATAACAGTGGTGATGAAGACGGTGAAGACATTTGCATTTATGTCCAAAAATCCTATGGGTCATCCAAATTGAATCAGGGTTGGGTGCAGTGTACAGCTCGTTGTAAGTGGACCCACGAAGGCTGCACTGGTTGGGGGACTGAAGAATTGGGCGAATTCTGTTGTTATCTATAGGTACTAGGGTCAGTTTTTAGTATGGTACCCGGTTTTACCCAGGCCATGGGGTAAAATCGTAAAAACGGCCAATATTTTACATCGTAATTTTTTTGTATTTGTTATTGTATTAAAAAAAAATGTGTATATAGGAGAAAGGTGGGATAATTGATTACAGTTTTGCTATTTTACTAAAATAATGATAATGGTTTGCTTTGTTTATATTTAATTACTTAAGATGTGATTTGTAGAGTATTCTCAATATACTTGTACAAATTTGAGATTTGAAAACTAATTTTAATGACTGAATTTAAACATTTTCCGGCAATGACGTTATGCACAAGTATCCCCCACTAATGGGGAGACTTGATCAAAAGGTTAGGGAGACTTGATCAGTGAACTTTAAGAGTAAATAACACATTAATTTTGTAAAAAATATTGATTATCTTAGTCAATAACATGATATAAAGGGAATATCATAAATGGAAAGTAAACTATAACTAACTTGAAGGAATTACTGAAAAAATAAAACCGAAGAATGACATAAAACAACATAAATGCATTCTTAAAAGACATTTCATTAGATATCATCTGATTCAGATGATGATGAAGAAAAGATTTTCCTTCTCACTTTCCTTGCTGTATTTTTCTGCTTCATTAGCCATTTCATGTTTTTTTTCTGGAGCTTTTTCTTCTGTTCAAGTATCCCACCTCACATACTGATCAAGTATCCTTCAATGCACTCGATTTGAAAAAGGTGAAAAACTAAACTTACCTTAAATATTTAGATCAATCAATAAATAGCATTAATAGACCAGATATGGCTGTTTTTACTTAATATATTTTAAATCGTTGAAAATGCAACATTCAGTCGAAAAGGAGAAAGAACAAGGTGACCGAAATATTTACTTTTTGGCTGCAAATAAGATCGAAGCTTCTAACTGCTCTATTCTATGCTCCCGAAAGAAAACTGTAACATGAAGTTCTGCAATAATACAAACATTACCACTATAACGTGGCAGCAGGCACAAATTGCCAATATATTAATTAAAAAATTGATGTGATCATGTATCCCCGATGATCAACTATCCCACCTTTCCCCTACTATTATTTAGTAAATAGTTTATTCTAATGAATCCTAATTTCAATTTCTTTTTTTCTATTTTTAATGTGTTTTTTTTTTACCTTACCTTATATTTTTTTGGGGGGGGGGGCTGGTGATTTGAATATTATAAAGTGTATAGCAACTCGAAAAGGTTGGGAAACACTGATGTAGTGTATCGAGTGCATCATCGAACTACGAAATGTTTTTACTTTTGACGCCACAACCGCGTGTGAGTCATTGTGTTATTGAATCTTTGGCTTTTGAGTCATTAACTTAGGAAATCGTTACGACAAAAATGTTCCCTGTGTTTCCGTTTCAGTTGATTTAGTACTTTAAATATGTTGGTGCATTAGGCGAAGAGGAATCGACCGATAAAGGCGAACCCGTGGATAGTTAAAGACTCTGAAGAAATCCTGCACAGTTTCGAAGAAGCGTTAATTAAATTCGACAGTTCCGCAGTCCCGCGCGGCGATCTCAATCGTCCCGGAATTCAAAGTCGCCGATAATCGATGAGATCGCTACAGTGAACTGGTCGACGAAATAATAAAATGCTTAAGGAATGTTGAAAAGAGGGCGGAGGCAGGGGCACCGTTGGATTGGACTTATTGTTAAAAAGCAGTAAGGACGCATTGTTCGAAGTTTTTCGATTAAAAGTTCGTCGATGTCGTTTCCTCTTTTCTTTTGTCCTGTAAAATACCTCTGGACGATCATTCACGTTTTTTACAGACTTCGAAGATAAATTGGGCGGGCCCGTCGCTGCGAGAGCCTTGGAAAACAATTCTCCCTTGGCGTGCGTGGGAAACTAGATAAAACGCCGTTTTTAATATCGCTTGCTGGTGGAATGAAAATTTATGGACTATTGCAAGATTATTCAAATACTCGTATAACCCCATCTGTAACTCTTGGAAGACCAGAAATGGCAGCAATAATTTTTAAAATATAATACAATATTTACTGAAAATTACAGCCAAAAGGGCTCCGGGTATAAGTCAGATTTTCAATTCTATTTTGTTTATTCGATCATTAGAAAATTAACTTGCAACAGTGATTAATGATATAGGAAGCATTTATTGAAAAATAACGCGTTAGAGAAATCAGCTTCTGCACTTGACTGATTACATCTGCATGCTCCATTATCGATTGCGGGGATAAAGTGGATCCTCTGGGGGAAAGCCGCGGGAAAGAAGGAGCGCGATAAATTACGGTTTCCCGGCGTCACGTAATACGCCCTCAATAATACATTGTTTCACGGTAATTTGGAATCTTAATATCACTTAAGGGAGCGCTGCGCTTCGATCGCTAGGATAATCTTCTCCCCTAATCTCCGTTCACCTGGCTGTCTCTCGTGCTTGACAATCTCTCGTGCATTACGAATAGGAAACAAAATTCGAAGTATTTTATAATTCTTACAGTAATTTAAACAGTTTAGTCATCTACCTCTTTTGATAGTTCCAATAAACGAAAGCGATATCGGCGCACTAGTCCGGTCGATTAAACATATAAATAAAAGCTATTGTACAATTTTAATAATTATAAATTCCAACGTTTCGGTCTTTGGTTGCGACCATTTTCAAGGAAAGTTAGAAAGAAAAATACTGCGATTGCTTTTATACATTTAATGCGGCCTAAACGGAGTCAAAAGCGGCGTCAAAATTATATTATCTACCTCTTTTCTTTCTCTTCAGAAAATTATAAATTACAGCTTTATTCCAGTTACGAGATAGATGATAAAAAAATTCATTCATTTTCAGTTTAATTACAAAATTGAAGACAACCAACTACACTATTATACCTTAAAAATACAGTCATTTTTCATATTTCATTTAAATGTCTATCATTCTCAAAAACTTCTTTATCAAGCTTCATTTAAAAATACTTCATTATGCACTCCTCCAAATTAATACCCATTTAATAATTAAAATTGAATACTTAAAAAAAAGATTCCATAATTCACCCCATTTGCCAACGTTTCCACAGTTCAGCGTACAAGGTTTCACAATTTCCGTAGTTTCCACAGCTGCAAAAATGAAAATAACCCTCCACTCCGTTGACCCGGTTATTAGGTTTTTATTTAGTGTTGTTGCTGCTCGCGATTTCTCTTGCGCGCGCGTATCGAAAGCGCCTGCATAGAGGCGGGTGGGGGGTGTACACCGGTGTTTTACCATTAATTGCGACGACGGAGAAACCGCTACGGGCCTTGGCCATAAAATACGTTTATCACCCCCCACGAAAGTCATGGCATCGCCGCCTCCACGAGACCCCATTAATACGCAAATTGCAACCGCGAATTCCGACGGGCGACGTGGACTAATATGCAAGTCAACATCGCTTGGGAACGTCATTAGACGTTTCTATTATTCTGCCTAGATCGGCGGCAAGAAGATATAAACGGCAGATATTTTAAGATTCACTCGATAACGTGTTGTGAATTCATAGAGGTTCCTACTTACAATTAGTATTTTTATTGCTGTGTGGAGTTAGAAAACTTGAAATAAGGAAGAGTAGGTAGAGTAATCAAGATGTAGTATTACAGATATTTTGAAATTTAATAATAAATTAAATGTGATAGTATTTTTATTGCTGTGTTTGGTTAACAAATTTGAAATAAGGAGTGTAGAATAATCAAGATGTATTGCAATACAAAATTACGCATCTTTGGGGGTGTCTTTAAATTTGATCAGAATTGTTTGTAAAATGCAAAGGGTTTCATACTCATTACTCTTATTTCTCATTTCAATAACTGCACACGGGTTAAATTTGATATTTTCATCTACTGCTGTCGTGAAATTAAGTGTAAGAGATTCCATTTTAACTTTACTGCAGAGTGCTCGCTAGTCTTTTACTTGGCGAAGTAGTATATTCAGCAGAGTATCTACTCCTCTGTATAGAGATCGAACTTTCAAGGCATATATTGGCAGGAATGAACTTTGTCACGCTCGTGAAGTTTTCTTCCATATCGATCGATGCTGTCTCAAAGAAACTTTCTATCGTTTAAACCGTTTGAAGATAAAGCGAAAGCCCGTTTACGATTCGACATCGAAAAGTTTAGAGAAATATTGAGAGTCACTGCTATCAAGATCAATTTTCATGTCGAGAAAATGTGGCGAATATTGAAAATCTTCTGATGCTTTCCTCGTGCTTCGAAATTGTGCATTATGCTCTGCGACGTAGTTGCAGGCGGGGTATAACAAGTACTTAATCAAATTATCAATATGCAAACTGTTCGCAGAGTTAATCAAAAGATACTTTAATGTATACTTCGTTTAATGTTCGTACTGTGTCGACATCGTATAATTTAATTAATTAATTGAAGTTCTAGCATTGCTCATTGTGCGATGGACCGAGAGCACAAACTATGTTTAATTAATAGTGAGTATTTACTAATACAATTAGACCCCTAAAATTTAGTTCGAAGCTTTTGAATGAGCAAAAATACTACAAATGGCAACTTAATGCTTGAGAACCACCCTTAAAAATTGTACCAAATGAGAAAGGAACTTTTTCTATGTTTTTTGTGCAATTATTTTTATCAGTGCTTGCCCTGCACTTCCCAATAATTGTCCACAGTCTGATAAGAGCCCGGTCACTTCGTTTCGTCTCTGCATTTTATTGAACGATGCGTAGAAAACCGAGAAAAAAACCTGGCGAAAATTACTGGGCAGACAGCATTGTGCGAATTGTGTCCCGCAACGATTGTACATATAAGGTATTCAGGAAATTTCAGCCAATCGGATGGCAGTGCCAAGTCGAAACGCATACGGATCGTGTTTTTTTACGGTCGTCCCACTTGTTCCACGGCTATCCAGAATTTTATGATTGCGCCGGACTACAAACTGGTCGAGGATATGGCACAAAGCCGGTTGAAACAAAAAATGGAAAAAAGGGGCGAAAATCACAGGAGAAAGTTTATCCTCGTAATCGCCCTTTTTTAAAAAAATAATCCACTTATTATACCGTGTAATAAACTCTCTTATATCAGCGAATCTTCAAGTTGATTAATTTAGTAAATTTCTTAATATAGGGAGAAATAGCTTTATTTGATTCTCATTTTATTTATTTATTTATTTCAACATTAACGGGACCATTTATTCACGAAGATGATGAAAAAGAGGCAGAGTAGAGACACATCATTTACAACAACATTAACAACGGTAACCCGAAGCAGGACAGAAGAAACAATAAGAAAAGAGGCAAAAAAGTAACGGAATATAAATATAAAATATAAAATATAAACTATAAATTTACAAAATATAAAAATATAAAGATATAAAATATATAATAATATAAAAAATATAAAAAACGTACAAAATATAACAATTATAAAATTTTATATTTACAGTGTCAATTTTTAGCCCATTTTTGCCAGCGAATTACACGATTAATTCCGCTAAAACGAAGGGCTAAGATCCCTTCGTTCCCATTACCGATAACCACGATTTTTAATATCGACGATCGTGCCCTCAAACGCGAAAGAGAATTCCAACTTTCACGGGTGGTTGTGCACCACTTGAAAAACTGAGAGTAGCGAAAGGCTTTGGAGTCACGTGCCGGAGTCGAATATCACGAACGCGGAGGCTGGAACCCCACTTCGCCCACGAATAAGGGCGGGAAGTCTGTTTTCGATTTCCGTCACGGGAAGAGTGCCGAAGAAGTTTATGAAACTGCTTTGCACCCCTTGCCGCACTGCATTCCGAATGTATAACAAGCCGCCGTCGTTCCAACGCCTCTGCACATTCTTTATCGCTGCGATCTTAGTTACGGCGAGCACGCTTTCATCTGATGCCCGTTCGTTCGCTCACGAACTTCCGTTTCATAAAAGTTTCTGATTAACTCCAACTAATTTTCCATCAAACTTCCCCGAAACTCCCCCATTATATCTAGAAATACCCAAATCGGTTAAATTGAAATTTGTCCAACGCGACGGAAACGTGCCCAAAACCCCCGAAGGTGCAGAGTTCGAAGTCTGAAAGATGTCGCGTTCGCCAGACAGCCATAAATAATTCCCGATCACGAAAATAGCGTGGTACATATCACGTTAAACGACCCGCAAACAAGGTCGATGCATCTTTCTGTCAACGTCGAGTGCTAAGCATAAAAGACACGGAAAAGCTTAACTTTACTCCGCGATCGGCGGGCTCGAGCGCGTCAGTACGAACGAAGACGGAGGTAAGGCAGTGGAAGGGATAAAAGACGTTTGTGCCACGGTTCGAGTGCGAGGAGGACAGATTGCCTAGGAAGGGGGGGAATAGAAGACGGGCCGATAGGAGCGGAGATAAACAGGCGCGAGCGAGAGGGTCGAGTCGGGCACGCACCGCGGTCGGACGAGGACGGAAACAAGCGATCGTACTCGATGCCGGTCGGGCGAAGTTAGTTAGCAGTCGATGCGCACACGCCACGCGCTCCGGACGTTCGTCGTCTCGTTCCTGTTGTCTTGCAGTGCTCTGTGCCCGGTGTCGCGCGTCCACCGAGCATCGTGTTCGTCCCTCTGGCTCGGTTTCTGTCAACGTGTCCGCTACGAGGCAGAGAAATCGACGGTTTCCGGTTCGGAATCGCGTCACCGCAACTCCGAAGGAGCTCGATCGACGGGACCTCCTCGATGGTACACAGCTCCCCCGCGGACAATCGTGCGATCGGTCGAAACAATTTCGGGAAGCTTAATTCGAAAGCTCGAGGATACTCGGGCCTATGATGCTCGTGCCACTTCGGTGAACTCGGAAGTTCGTCTGACCAGCGGCGGTGATTAGCTTTAGTTCGACTGCCTCGCCGAGGGATTACGGATTTCGAAAGCCCCCTAGGGACGAGGATGCGCGTCGAGAATTGGTGCTCAAGAGAAACGTGAACACGGAGGGATTGGTGAGGAGAGTCTGTTCACTGGCTTGGGGGGTGGCCCGGTATACACCTGAGATATTAAACGAGGTACAATTGTATTCTGATGATCTATTTCGGAATGATTGTGTGTTTGAATGTTGCGTGTGGAGGTCGGTAGAAATATTTTGTGCGATATGTAAGTGCGTACG
The DNA here is from genome assembly GCA_929113495.1 of Andrena minutula. Lineage (NCBI taxonomy): Eukaryota > Metazoa > Arthropoda > Insecta > Hymenoptera > Andrenidae > Andrena > Andrena minutula. Next base: position 38,022,908 of record OV815996.1, on the reverse strand, counting down.
ATTTGTTCAGGATGAGGTTTGAAACCGCGGGCATCCGGACAATTCGCGCTCAATTGACTCCCGCGATATTTTCGAACGGTATTTGAATTTTAAAGTCGCGCGTTAGCGTGCAGACGTGAACTGGTGAATCAATCATGGCTGCACGGTGGCAATGACAGGATGGCGTTTATTAATAACTTCGTGACAGAAGTGACGCGGTCGCTTCGGAACGAAACCGCTGAGCTTTCGCTGTTTTTGCCCCGCGTAAACGATAAATCACGGTCGCTTGGAGCCCCGCTAAGCCGAATCCCCCGGCTAATGAAATCTTTCCGTTGCCAACTATGTATTATGTTAGATGGTACCGTGAGTCTGCCTAATGAGTCACTGTGTCGGGCGTGTTCCGTGCTTTTCTGCGGTTTCGAAGCAGTGCAATCGTGATCACGTACTTAGCCGACGGTTATATTCTTGCATCCACGTCCGGTCCCGAGTTGTGCTGGGCATTATTCAAGCTATCGTTTGTCTAGTTTTAAGATATAATCGGCTGAGTACAATTTTATTCGAATAGGAACTGTTTATACAAATTGGACATAAGATATAAGTTTAGAAATTCGTTATTATTCTATGGGCTAATAATAGTCGTATCAGTTTAGAAATTTATTATTATTTTAGAGACTAAAGTGTTTAGTTGTGTCCTGTGTTAGCCGAATAAGTGCCGCATACTAGTTTCAAGATGTTTTAATCTTTAAAGTTTGACTCATGAGCCTCTGGGATTTTTTTATTATTCATATAAATATTCTCGTAGGTAAGATTTCCTTTTTTTGTATTATGACAGAAGTATAAGAAGTTATTGAATTTAGGTTGTTGACTCTTTAGATGCTAATAATTAATCAATTCTTCATTTATATGATGTAATATGTAGAGTAGCTTCTTCTTCATCAAAGAGAAAGTGCAGTTGCATCTTTTCTGGTAATAAAAAAAAGCTTAAGAACTTACCTAACATTGCCACTGCATTCACACAGATGCGTTAGCGTTTAGAAACTGAACGTTGCAAAAGATATCCTAGAGTTAATTTTAGAGCTGCCGTTAGACGTTCTGACGATTCTTGTTTCAATATTTTTCAAGAGAAAATACGTTCTTTTCAAGATCCATTGGGAAACGTTTCGCTGTAGGTTGTGAAAATTCTAAGTCGATCTCTGATTATTATCGTTCATAATCTTCACTAAAATATTCCTCAAATATGCCCTATTAACCCTCGGCTAATCATTGAATATGTTCTATGACTCTTGAGTAAGTTTCTGATTATACTATTTAACATAAAATTGTTTTCTTGTATATCTCAAAACAGACAATTTTTATTTCTTGCATTATCACCTCGAAATATAGTTTTGTGAGAAAATATCCAACAGAGAAAAACACGTAGCGTAATTTCACGCTCTTTAAATATTTTCGTGTAACTGGATAACAATTATTTTGAATTTGAGTTCCTTGACAGCAGTAAACTCATGCGTTGTTAATAATCAGAATGATTATTAATTGTAATAGCAGTGCACTGAATTATTATAATTTTACGATAATAATCTACTTACCCTAATGATAATTATTATGGTTATTATGGATATTATTTTCATAAATATATAGCAAAAAGAGATTGTAAAAGGTATTACAGGCTTGCAAACTAGAAATACTTTATCTATCGTTACGTAGCGTTAGTAACATAAATATCAACAATAAGCAGTTTTACCAAAATAGTCCGTGGTCCATCTCAGTTCCACCACATTTAAATCCACGAAATTGTTTTTTTAATCTTATAAATAGGTATTTCAAAGGTTTTTGCAATAAATTAAGAAAATTGGAGCGCACAATACTACAAGAATTTATAGAATGCTACAAAAGAATATTACAGTAGTTAAAAGAATATTCTATACAAACACACCTCTTCAAGTACCCAAACCATTCGAATAATGGAGATTTCACTGTACCCCAGAATTGTGTGCACAAAATTGCCATATTTGTCTTCTTCGATCAAGCAGAAAACCCTGGCAGCCTTCCAAACAAAAGGCCCATACGAATTACTGACGTTCTACGAAATAATCCTTTTCCGGTTCAGAGCAAGAAATGTTTTGAAGCTTGCACCGTCCACGTTGCTCGTCTCCGATTTCTACTCCCCTTACCGCTCGTAAACCACTATAATACCTCGAAACCATCGATACACACGGTTAAGCGCCTCTTCTTACCACAGGCCATGTATTGTACAGTATAACATGGCCGTAGAAGGAATCCAGAGATGAGATCATTGCAAGTGCACGAAAGTGGGCGGTCGGGCGATTCAATAAACAGAAGGACGAAGGTCAGGCTTAAGTCATCGGGCGTGTTAACATTTTTATTTTCGTGACGCTACTCCTCGCTAATGCGAAAGGATTTTTAAATCGACGATCCACAGTGTCTCGCCTCTTCGCCCATAAAATATTCTTACATACAGTAGCTTTCTTCGATATTAAATACAACGATTTTTTATTCCAAGAGAAGACAAAATTTATCAATCGTGATCACAAAAATGTGTAAACTAGAAATAGAGGCAATGCGATTTTTCTTTCACTAGGTACTTAGTTTTCTTAATTATTATAATTCGCTATTGCGAAGTAGGTGAAATTTTTTCAATTATAGTGACAAAAATGTAGGAATTAGAAATAGAAATAGAAGTAATGGAATTTTTTCGCAGTAGTTTTCTTTGGTATTGCCTGCAGTTTGTTGTTCTCAAGTAAATGAAATTTTTTCAATTGTACTCGCGAAGATGTGGAAATAAGAAATAGAAATACTGGGAATTGTGATGGATCGCTGGAGTGTACAATGCATTTTGTTGCATTGCGCGATACGTCCATGATTAATGGAGATGTATCGCGCAGATGTTTTGTGGACGTAGCAGAAGGGGATGCAGAGAATTCCCAGGTTTCCTCGGAACCGAATGGTTTGCATCCATACTTTTCTTTTCCCCAGACACTTGTTCGAAGATCGAGGAAATTTTCTATCCCAAGATACGGTAAAAAATTGCGTTTGAAACTCGAGTTCACTGACAGACCCCTAAAGACGTATCTACGATCCGCTCTCCTCTCCTGTTTCCTCGCGATCGCTTCACGAGAAAAGTTTCTTAGATCTTCTCGCATTCCATCAGGTAACACACTTCCGAGAGAATTCTATGGAATTTTAAAGTCTACTCAAGAAACATGCACCTCGCCTCTTGAGATTTTCCATTTCTCGTTACGATATATCAATGGTAACCTGGGCAGAAGTTTTAAAATACCCTTTTCAGATATCTGGATAGGTGGAAGTTTATTCACAATCATTTCGTCTTTGAGAATTACTGTTTTCTGAAATTATACGAGAAACGCTCTACTTGCGATTTGGTTTCGGAGGCCGACTCAAGTTTAAATACAAAATTCTTTTTTTCACTTTGAAATATTACAATTACTGGTGAAGAACCGAAAATTCTTCTTCTCTTGTCAATTTTCCGAAATCTTCTGAGTCATGCAATTCGAAGGAACCAAGGGAAAATGTTTTCCAATTCCCGCCAAAGCTTTGTATATACAAACGAGTTGTACTCCGAAACGGCTCCTTTGTGAACCATTCGGTGGACGAAATCGGATATCGAGCCCGCAACGCGACACCCGAATTTCTCATGCGACGTGACCGAAAAATTCTGACAGCGTTTCTGGAGCCCGGCAATCAAGCGGCCTGACAAATTTAATGTCAGGGACAGTGTAACCAGAGCCCTCTCCTAATTAATTAAGCGAATGGACATTTGCGTCGCGACTGCGTGTCGGGATAAAATGGACCTTCTTGGGCTTCGGAACGCTGGGAATTTTATCAGACGCCACTCTCAACAGACGTTTTATCGGGTCCGGTGAATTAGACGGATCGTCTCACTTTTCGTTTACTTGCTAGCACATCGGTATCGATGAACTCGGTTATTTAACGAAACTGGAGATGTTCGTTAGTGGTCTCTTTATTGGAAACCAGGCTGAACGCGAACGGTTGAAACTCGTTTGACGCCCACGCGTCCGGTCGAAGCATAAATTGCATCTTCAGAGGCCGATTAATTATTTATATGCGTTCTTAGCAGACATGACGTGTTTATTACCTCTGTGAGTCATTCACTGCGTTTCCAGTCGGGTATAGAGACTTCGTCAGACGCGATTGTGCTTAGAACGATAATAAAGCGGTTTTACAGTGGTTTGAGTGATAGGAATGTGATTTCTTAGGGGATTTGGGGAAATTTTCGTGTTGCTGTGTGGATAGGTTCTTACAAATAGGGATTGTAATTTACCGACTTCTTTAATTACCGGTAATTCGGTAAAATTTTTCAATAAATTACCGGTTTACCGGTAAATATTACAACAAGAAATATTTTTGTAATAAAAAATATATGCAAAACAAACCAAATATTAAATAATAACGGTTTATTTAAACTTACTTAAATTTTTAGTATTCGTAGAGTATTTGCACTAATATCTTCTTTTTTTCAAGTTTGTTTCCACTAGGCCCATGTTTGAACCCACAGAAATTCCTCAAACTTCTTATTTTGAAACAAACCACTCGTATTTTTAAACGTACCGTGCAAGTGCGTCGAAACAAAAGGTCTTCCGCGAAAGCAAAAGAGGAAAAACAGGAAAAGTAACGCGCAGAAGATGGAAAACAGAAACCACCCTGCAAACGGCATTCGTTTACAGAACCGCACAAATAAAGAGAAATGTAGCTCGCAGTTGCCTAACGGGGAGATTTACGTTTCGAGGAGGCACACGTTTTCAGAAACCTGGCGCAGCAGAGTTTGAAAGAAAGTCCTTTTTTGACGCGGTTAGTGAGTTCTAATTTCCTTACACACCCTTACGGCGTACCCCTCTGGCTGCAGCACATGCTCGACACGTGTTACGGTGTTATGTCAATCGTTGCCACGTGGATAAATGCTCGAGCAATTTATTACTACCGGGACTTCCTTCCAAAGAGCAACGGGAATTCAACACCAGGAAGAAGAAACACGCGCTGAAGAATGCATCTGGTAGCGTAAAACGGGAGCGAGGCTTGGTAGCGAGGAAACGCGTAGAACATGTATTTTGATTTATGTTAAGGATCTCGGTAGTTTGCAACGGGCGAAGAGTGATTTTTCAAAAGGACACATTTCCACATAGAAATATTTTTATAGCCGAAAAAACTGTGCTACCTACACGTTTATTAAATACACTTTTTTATTTGTTCGCGTAAATATTATTCTTCCATTTGATAGGCGTAATGTTTTAAATTTAGTGACATTGTTTTAATAGTTATTTAAAATAAAAAAAAACGCGTTGCCCTGTGGTGGAAACCATTTGGAAATAAGTTCTTTTCTATTGTACACGTTACTTTGCACGAGTTTGTAAAAAAGTGGAAACACGTAATGTTGAAAGGTTTCAAACGCTTGACAGGTGGAGTTAATAGAAGGATTAGGAATCAAGTTCCTTTTGTTTCGAATTCATAATAATTACATAAATAGGAAATATGACCGTTTTGTTTCAGACTAAAAAATTATTTCACTGTGGCATCAGGCGAACTTGGGAATAGACCTTTTGTATGAAACGTGTACTTTTACTGCAATTTTTTAAAAAGGGACTCAACCTATTTTGTAATGTTTTGTGCCAAGGGGGAGGGGGTGTAATTTAACATTATTAACTCTTCGTGGTCACACTTCTGTGCAGAGTTGGCATTAGTCGAATAAATTTTTATTCGAACGAACTCGAATAAAAATTTCGAATAAAGTGTAGTTATTCGAGAGTAACGAATAACGACTAAAAATTTATTCGTTATTCTCGAATAACTTCACTTTATTCGAAATTTGTATTCGAGTTCATCTAATAAAAACTTAGTCGACTTAAAATTCATTCGTTAGTGGCAAATAACTCCATTTTATTAGAAATTTTTATTCGAAGGTTAATCGAATAACAATTAAGTCGAATAGTGCCTAACTCTGCTTCTGTGAAGTTCCGCGGTGGTCTCACTGGGTCGAATCGACCCGGCCGACTTTTAAACAGTTACTATACGAACTGCATCAGTCTAATCGAGTCCCAAAAAATATAGTACCTGCACGCTTTAAACATTGTAGAATATGGAACAGTCGCGTTTTAGTAAAAAATGAATGGCAATATATTTGATAATACCGACCTTAGTCATTCGAGATGTTAGTCCTCTTGATTTATTTGTGAAATGATTAATTAAATAATTACTCATCTAATGTGAAGCTACTCGAATCCACCAAGTTACTATCTCCCTCGTATCATTACTCCAGAAATTAATTACCGCGCTTATATCGAGTTACTCAACTCTACCGAGTTATTATCCCCCCTGAGTTATTACACAAACGATCAATCACTCATCTCATGCGGAGCTACTCGAATCCACCAACTTACTATCCCCCTTGAATTATCCCTCGAATGATCACCTACTCCCTCACTTCCACCTACTTCTTACTACTTCAAGCTACTTGAATATCCCCAGCACTCGAACATCCCTAATCCCAAAGTATCTTCAGAACCCACCCAAGAAGCCCACTTCCACGTCTTGCATACTCCATAAGCACCACGCTCCATGCGCGAGCAGCCTAAAATTTCTTCCCCTGCGGGGCCCACCTTTCGTTTCCGTGCCTTGGAGGCCTGCCTCGCCGAAGAAAGCGTCGGTAGGCCTGAGAAACAGAAACGGGAGGGGAAATTGGATTCTTGTTTGCTGAGTCTTATTTGATTACGCGGGGAAGGGAAAGCGATTTTCTGCGGCGGGTTGCGTTGCAGGTAGCATGGCTTGGGCCTAGATAAAGCGACGAGAGCTCGACGTGAAAGCGAAATCGCGATCCGTGCTATTTTGCAGCGGGCGAATTAAATGCAAATGGAGGATGATGGTTTTCGTGCGAGGGGTGGGACCGGGCGGGATGCCTCGAGTGATACTCGAAATGATTCGATTACTTGGGAGAGTCTACAGAAATTATTCCAACGTAGACTTGCAGAGGGTGCTGAAGATATCAATTTTCAAATTACCGCGCATGCTTTGCTCTTTGAAGTGGAGCTACGATATTGGGAACTTTGCTTCCTATTATCGATTTGTAGGTGGAAATGTTGAGATTGGCCTTGGTCTTGGTTTATTTAAATTCGTGAGTTACTTGTCGACTTTCTGATATGTTATAATGTGAATGAATTAGTAGTAAATTGAAGTATTGGATCATAGTAGGTGTTTCACTGTATCGGAAAGGGTGTAAAAGTACTCACAAGGAGAGTATTTTAGGTGTCTGCCTCCGATCATTTTGATTTTTGGATATGTTATAGAGGACCGAAAAATAAGAAATACTTACGTGTTTTTTTATTTTTCCCTGTTTTCATATTTGGGGCGTGAAAACTTCGTTCAAAGTTAGGGTTGAAAAATCATTTTCGTGGAATATCTCGAGATTTTGAAAATCTGATGAGTCAGTCATATTTCGCATTCAAAGACACAAAATTCGTCCATTGACACTATTCCCCTATCTCTAATAGTTCTCGAGATATTCCACAAAAATGATTTTTCAACCCTAACTTTGAACGCAGCCCCCCCCCCCCCCCCCCCAAATTTGAAAAGGGGGAAAAATAAAAAAACACGTATTTCTTATTTTTTGGTCCTCTATAACATATCCAAAAATCAAAATGATCGGAGGCGGACACCTAAAATACTCTCCTTGTCAGTGGAAGCAGCTAGATGTCGAAGATGCGTGTTGCATGTTTTGCGAAAGGCTTTCGTCTGAAAACACAGAGGGAGAACTTTTGGTGAAGTGTTTTCAGTGGGCACAAAATCCCTGTACAGGTGTCTAAAAGGATATACATTTGTGACTACTGTAAATAGGTCCTATTAGTATCTAAGTATTAGTGACTATTAGTATCTAAGTTTATTTTTATTAGCATTTTGGACGTTTTAATATATTTCAATCTGAAAATATGCATTTTTCACCTTTCCTTTAGGTTATTTTAATAGCAGGCCCTATTTAAACCACACTTTCAAAAATGAACAATTTTGCTTTTATTTTAAATATAAAAATAACTCTTGTGTAACTTATTTTAACTTCATACCATAAAGTAAACATATTTAACATATACATTCAAGGTTCACATCATAAAAATCTTCAACAGGTGTGGCAAAAAATGGCCACTTCCACGTTTGCGTGTTGGCAATTGGACTGAAAATTCTTTTTCTCCTGCTGCAATTATTGATGGCTTGTTAGAATATTTGTTTAGTGAAATTTTGCTCTTGGCGGTAGTTTATTACTCACATTTACACTGTTGGAATGACCTATAATTGAAGAGTCCTGGTAGAAAACACTGTAAGTGCCAAAATTAAAAAGCAAACATTTTATCGGAAAATGTTCTAGGTGTAAATGGCAATGTTATAGTATAGAATTCGATTTTTGGCACATACAGTGTTTTCTACCAGGACTCTTCAATTAACAAGAAACATTAACTTTCATTTTGGAATACCAGTTTGTTTAAGATGAATAAAAAATTACGTTAGAAGATGGGAACAAATAAAACTGCATAATATCATAGGGAAACTAATAAACTGTCATATTTCATAGTCTCAGTAATAATAAAAAACAAAAAGTAACTGAAACTTTGGTTTGAATTAAAAATGACAACAAGTAGAGGTGAGTGGGGTAAAACGGAACGGGTGTGTAAAACCTAGGGTTTCTCTTAGATAAGAGCTGCGAATGAGTTGGTATCGCGTGACATGGGACCAAAGGGTCCTCGCAGCATTTTGTGACAGACAATAGACCCGTGCACACGTTATTTTTCCGTTAAGAGAGTTGGAAAAATTTCCGGTATCGACGTTTCAATATTGTGTTGTACTTAATAAATTATAACTTGAGAAAATTATGAATTCTAGGCATTTTCACTGCCAAAAGTTTAGCAAATAATGCTTGAGAAAGCATTTGTAAAGTGAAAAATACCTTCCTAGGATTAAAAATAATACTCCAACTGTCGTTCGAATTCCTTACATCTAGATTCTAGATTTACTATGTGTACGACGTAGATATTCAAGTATTTCAAATTTCATATACTTTTGTCTGATATTGTACGTCCGATACATCCTTAAACATTAATTTTTCATCAGTTTGATCCTGGAATAAATTTTAACAAACTCATATTTCCTATAAACCCCAAAATTAAAAGTAAAATTGTTTGTAAATAAACATATAGACACAAATAAGATTGACACCTTTGTTCATAAGGCAAGATAAATCCCGTTTTATGCGAGTACGCAGCCAGTTCATTCGCATTCTTCTGCACTTCCGTCAAGTGCACTTTTCGTCTGCATTTCGCTAGCCACTTCTCCACTGGCTTTTCACGTGAAAAGAGCACAGTTAGCGTGTAGAGCAACTTGGAAAACTCATGCACTCGTTATGACGATTTTCCCTGCATTCCTCTGTCTCTACATCGCGGTACGAAGGAAGTTTTTAATTTTAGTTCAGTCAGGTTATCGCTCTTCTCATTGCCTTTGAAATCTTTGGTGAAAGGATTGGTGAATTTTATATAAAAAATGGAGAAGTGGGTAGTACACTTGGCATTTATTAAAAATTTGTACATAATCCACTTTAAATATGTATAAAAGTACATACCTACCCTTTTCACAAATAATTATTTAAAATATCAGTCATTGACCTTTTGAAGCTTGCAAAATATATTAAACGTTTAATACGCGAAAGATGTGAACGACTTGAAATGCTTTCGAGACGTACTCCCACAATGTGAAGAGATCTCGAATTGAATTACAACGTTGAAGGAGGAAACGGTTTATATTTCCATGAGTCTATTAAACGTAATAACTGGTTATTATGCGTTTGTTCTCAAGTGGGACTGCACTTTCTTTCGTTAGTAGAAAACGAATGCCTTTCAAGCACCTTTTGATACCTCTTCATTCATCAATTATTTATTCACTTCTCCAAACACGATGCTCGAGGATTCATACAAAACCAAATAGGTATTCCGGGAACCTTACAAATTAAAAAATCTTGGAATTACCTCACGAGTCCTCCACAACCAACACCATATTTCTAATCAACATTACACACACAAGTTCAATCGAATGTCTACATAGGTACAGTTACTCAAAAGTAATGTTAAATTCAGAATTACCCATTACAATTCACATTGGTTACTATATTTTAATTTAGTATTATCTACCAAAGAAATGCTCAAAAAATTTTGCTATAAGAATGGACCAACAGAAACCCTAATTTCACAAGAAATTAATTAAGTCTATGTATAATAGATTAAAGTTTACAATAAAACCGCAGGAATATTAAAAGAATATTAACAAATTAAGTATTGAATTTGGGAGAATATTTTTTGCTACTTTCACGGATAATAATAATTAAGTAAATTCTGTGCCATTTTTCAGTTGAGTGCACCCGAAACAAAAATATATTAATCAAGGTTTATGTTAATGTGAATTAAAATTGCGAATTCTTATCTTGAAGTGGATTTAATACGTGAAATATGTTATATATAGGGTGGACAGATACTTTTGTGAATGATTGTATATTTCAACCACCAAGAATGCACAACGAATCCAACATATCGCGTTGCAGATCGACCAAGAAAACTGTGGTTCCGCGACCAACCGAGTTTTCCCAGACTTTAACGCTAATGCCGCGTCGTAGCGGAGTTTTCGCTGCGGGACCAAAATTACACGGAGCCATCTATCCCAGCTGGACTCGGTCCATTATGCCCGCGAACTCTCCAGCTGGAAGCTTCCCGGCACTGTTTAAAGAAAAAAGAACGATTTCCCCGGTCGTGTTTTGTCCTTTTATCTGTTCGCCGTTTGAAAGCATCCTCCTCGTACTATCTCCAAACATTATAAGGGCCCCAGACTTTGGCCCTTAATGGATCCACTGTTTGCATCGGCGAAGAGCATCCGTGGATACTCTTGTCTTACGATACACACCCCCCCTAGTCGCCCTTTGAAAATCAATCTCCCTCGTTTGGCCTCCGGCTTCTTCCATCTGGATCTCTCCCCCGTAAACCCAGTCAGCTAAAATCGCAATAACGTTGTTATATACCATTTCGAGGGATTGCTCGCTCCGAGATTTGTCGACGCGAACTTTTATAGCACTGCAATGTATCTTGAGGGGGGTGCAGCCTAGCTGGTCGTGAATTAGACATTTTATTTTAATCAAATGCAAGATTAATAAAATGCGTTGCATGACTATAAAATCAATCGAAAAATTTAAAGACTCGTGTGTTGTTATTAAGTTTCTGTCAAACCAAGTATAATATCTGTGATATAATACAATATAAATATGTACAGTAGCGGGCAAAACAGTTACCACATTTCTGATTTTTATTTTTATTATTTTCGTATATAAAATTTTTGTTTGTTAGTTAAATATATTCAACTTGAATAGGGTTGTATGCAGCTTTTAATTCCCTCTCAGAATATTTAAATTAAACGCATACTACAGTTTTAATTGATACTAAAAATAATGAATATAAAAAATCAAAAAGTGGGAAATTTTTCCTCCGCTACTGTATACTACGAGCTTTTGTAGTGAAAAAGAATATTCCTGCATCTATTTGCAAGTAATAATCAAACTCAGTTGTAACATATGGAACATAAATGATTTTAGTAGAACCAATAGCTAAGAAATTCAATGTAATTGAGTCTGATGGCTCTGACGATATACCTATACATCCTAGTGCTTTGTATTAGTACTGAAATAGCAATGAATGCGGCTGAGGAAATGTGGTGGTTTTAATGGTTTTGGGAATAGGCGAGGGGGTGACGAGATAGAACGAGATTGAGGATGGATTTAGGTGGATTCGGATGATGCATTATTGGTGATTGGGGACATAGTTGAATGAATGGGAACTATTGGAGTAAGAGCCAATATATTATAGTGTTGAGTAAGAACGCTCTGTCTACAGATATATGGAGTTCTATTAACATTGATTATTCGTAGGTATGTTGACGATCTGTCCCTGTCACGTGTACGCGTGACTTCGCATAATTTAGAAGTCAATCTTACTTCCTATTTATCATGGATAAAATTGTAGCATTTCAGAATCTCTGTTCAATTCACACGACATAAAAATAAATGAGTAGGTAGGTACTTGGAAAAGGAATATTAGCATCGGGAGAAATTTTTTGTCCAGGCTGCAGCTGACTGAAACATTGAAACGAGTTAATTCTTTTCATCACTCTTTTCAACGATTTCTCGTGCTGACATATAGTAACAGATTAAATATTAATTATTCACTCCCGGAAGGACGATCGAGCATAGGTACCTCGTCGAGGCATACGTTGAGTTGATTTATTTTATTAGCATATAATGGAACGGTTGGATTGAAACAAAGGCGTCGCTTCTTTTTTGTAGGAAATCCTCATTAAAAGAGGTGAGCAGATTCCGTGAAATATACTGGACCAAATTTATTCGCCCATCAATCTCGCTTGTGTCCTTCTCGTTGACGATAGAAATTGAATAACGCTATCAGCGTATATACCGAACGATTATTCACGTTAAAGCCCCATGGATAGGTTGAACGTAATTTATAGTCGAAACGGCAAAATGTATTCCTCCAAGGACGAACTATTCCAATTTATTCACAGCTTGATTACCGGCTATAAATAACTGCAACGGTTAAAGTTAACGTGGCGAGCATTGCAAATGAAATTCGGTGTTCCGCGGGCATACGAGCGTTCGCGTCTCATTAAAATTAATGTGGATCATACTTGAACCGTCACTCCCCGATATTGCGTCGTAAATTAACGAAATTGCGACAGATAGGCCCGTAGGAATTTCACAAACTATTTTATAATGAATTGGGGAAAAAAGCTACAGTGTCAAATAGTAAGCCTGCTTCTTTATTGAATGAAAGTATGAGCAGTTATTTGAAAGTGCTATAAATCAATTGTTTTTGTTTCCAGATATTTAATGTTATGCATTCTACTCTATTTAAAAATATTCTTAAAGTTTAATACCTGTTATCCATGTGCCTACAATTTTATTATATAAAAAATTTTGTAAGCTCTGCTTAAACAAAACAATGTTTTTGTTGATCGCGAAAATAACTTTTCATAGATTAGTGCTTTGATGTTAATTCGCATTTAAAAAGGAAAGGTGTATACCAATACTTGGTACGGATAAGTTTGGTTTATTTAAAGTTATTTATATTTTCATGTAAACTGCATCCACAGCGGTGTTAAAGTATTCAGGTTGCTTCCAAGGATTAAATGAAGTTCGTACGAAAAGTTTTGGTGTTCTCATTACTGGGTGCAGCGCAATTCGCAATTCATTCTCGAGCGACGGATTTGTTCTACCTTGTAATTGGCTTCTGGTGTTTTCTTTTTCTTGATTGAATTACTTGCGATCAGCTTAAGCGAGGCTTTACTTTATTGCAGCTTAAATAAGCGAGATTCTACCGTGAATGAATTGCTTTGTGTTTTTATTCGAAATTGTGGATACAAATAGGAAGACGTAGGTATTTAATATCACTTGTTGTTTAAAAGTTGGATGCAGGAAGCTATATTAAAAATAAAAAAGATTAGCATAGATACTTCTATAAATTATTCAAATAATATTCGATAATAAATTTCTTTTGCTGATGCTTGAGAAAAATTACCATTTTTTGTCACGAATCTTCACAACAAAATTGCATTGAAAAGTGCACACATCCGTTTCTTCTCTCTCCATCTCACCCTTCAATTTAACTTTTCATATTACCCCTTCATCCAACGATCACACAACCCAAAATCTACTAGTAAATCCCCAAACATTGATTTTCAAAACGCTAATAAATCACAATGGATCAGTTCAACAACTCGCTATCACTAATAGGGACATTTACATCATCCCTTTCGACAGTCCTCAGAGGGGATCGAGCATCCAGGACTATTTCCCCTGCTTTTTAAAACTCCACTCGACAGAGACGCTCGCAAGAAGCTGAAGAGAACCGTACAGACTGCAACATCGATTCGATCTCTTAATTCGGGGAACGACATTTCTCCAACCCCGCCGCCAATCCCCGTCGCTCGCTAATATCACCATCGAGCCATGAAATTCCCAGCTGGAAACGGCCCCGTGGCATTCCGTGAACATTAAAGCCCTGTAATTGCATCGCTGCGAGCGAAATGCAGCGAATGTCCGCGTCGAAATGGGAGAAGGACCGAGGGAGCGCGATCGGTTTCCTGCTTCCGTGCGGCCGTTCTTGCATAAAATTTCACCTGTTAACAAATTGGCCGGGCGGAATTGTTGATCCGCCCGGGGAACGTGCGCTGTATGATTAAACTGTTGATTGGACTGGGGGAAATCAGTCGAGATCCATTAATATTTTGTAATACGTGCGATTAAGTTTCTTAACAGCGACAGCGAATCGCCTGGTTCTGGCAGATGAAAGCGCTATAAGTTTCAAGCATTGTGCGTTAGAGTGTGGTCGTTGATAATCGGTACTTTTAATCAGTTCAAAATATTTTAATAATAGGGACACATTCGCGCAACATATTCAAATAATAAGAAATTATTTTTCTATTTACTAATACCTTTGTGAAAATCGTGTATTGATTAATGAAAGGGAAACCACAACTTGGCAAAGTGACAAATTCTAGCGAAAATCGGCGATGAATCGATACGATTGCGGGTGGAACGAGGCGATTAAGGGGGAACACCACTGTGACGGTTGGAAAAATGAGCCCATTTTTAAGATTTTTTTTAGGAATAGCTTACAGTTTTCGTATAAAATTGCTATTACCTATCTTTAGTACAATGTCTTAAGAGATTATAAAAAAAATGAATACAAAAACATGGATAGATTTTCATGTACAGTTAATCTTCTAAACCCCTCACAAGAAAACATAGGACGCTTATCGAAAGGGTATCTTTGGCACAGCAACTCTGAAATCACATTTTTTGTTTTAATATAATCTATATGAGTGTAGTTTCCGTTGTACGTACCGATTTTTATAAAAATGGTGTGCTTTAGAAGAAAAAGTTTCGAAAATCCGTAAAAAAATGCATAGTTTTTCGAGCGTATTTAAAAAAATATGTTTTCGATAAAAAAATCGGTATGTACAACTGAAGATAATCTTGTTTTAAAGATCCTGTCAAAATTTCAAGTCAATCGGATAAAAATTAACAGAGTTATGGATTCGATCAGTTGGAAAAATGTCGTTTCGAGAAAATCGCGTTTAAAGTTTGACTTATAATGCATTTGTAAGCGTGATTTTCACAAAATGCACTGTATCTTCGTAAATTCTTCGAATATCGACTTGAAATTTTCAGAGAGTATTTTTGACGAGTTACTAAATATATTTAGTATATTTAATATATTTAATATACTAAATATATTTAGTATATTTAATATATTTAATATACTAAATATATTTAGTATATTTAGTATATTTAATATATTTAATATATTTAATATATTTAGTATATTTAATATATTTAATATGTTTAATATATTTAATATGTTTAATATATTTGAGTATATGCTACTGCAAGGAAAAATAAAGGTGGTTTGAACGGTATGTTGCAGTTTTACAACGCCATGCATTTTAGGGTTAAACATTAAGAAAGTGAAGAAAAAAAGAATCGAAATTTTTTCGACTTTCACAGTGGCGTTCCCCCTTAAGCGATGCGATCGTGCAAAAAGTTGCTTACTATCCCCCTCCCCTCTTTATTTTCGTGGAAATTCAACCCCTGCGTCGCGCCCACGCAGCAACTGTGTTCCGATTGTCTCGAATCCAAGAGAATTCTCGTCTCTAGACGAGCGTTCCACGGTGTTTCATCGTATTTTGGCTGCTGGTTTCGGCCTCGCTTACTAAATTTAGTTCGTTGTCCGAGGCCACCATCTTGGAATAATCCTCTTTCGGCGTTTAAGCTATTTCGGAAGCTTTTTAAGCCCCTCGACGGCTCTTCATATTTCCCCGTGGTTGTCCTACACGGCTTAAAAGTGTTGCACGCGGGACGTTAATCTTGATTCACGGCAGCGATACCTTGCATATGTTTTTCTGAAGGGTAAGCTAATCGTCGCTAGCTTCCTCCTCGCGTAAAAATACAGTCTCCTTTTGTTAATACTGGTCGGCAAGCACCTATGCAACTGAAATTGTAATATTCTTCGGTAATGATAGATTGCTTGGTCGATGAACAGTTCTTCGACTTGGAGTTTGACGGGTAGGTAACGGCACTAACAGCAGAACAGCGTACAGTGACTCGCATTAATATTCGGACACTTTTTAAAATCGCATAACTTTTTTAGAATTGGTCCAAATGACTTGAGTTTTTTCTTAAAAGTTAGAAGGATTAGAAGTTACTGTAAAATTTAGTGAAAAAAATAGTACCTACTATTTTTTTCGCTAAATAAACTAATCCTTCTAACTTTTAAGAAAAAACTCAAGTCGTTTGGACCAATTCTAAAAAAGTTATGCGATTTTAAAAAATGTTAGAAGGTTTAAAAAAAAATAGTACCTACTATTTTTTTCGCTATTCCGACCAATTGCATTTTTTTTAAAAACGACGTAACACATCAGTTCGCAAACTAATCCTTCTAACTTTTAAGAAAAAACTCAAGTCGTTTGGACCAATTCTGAAAAAGTTATGCGATTTTAAAGTGTCCGAATATTAATGCGAGTCACTGTAAGTAGTATACTTGCGTCTGACAATTTTTTGTGGTTAAACAAAGAAATAAGTCGAAAATCTGCCTAAATGGCTTTATTATACAGATCTTAAGTAGTTTCAAGCTATATTTTTCGTTTCTTTTCTTTTTCAAAGTGGCACTTTAAACGCGTTTTTGCCGGAACCTCGTTTTTCAAAGTGGCTTGCAGCATAACTTAAACAAATTTTTACAGTAACTTCTAAACTATATTCTCCATAGAAATACATACCGATTTTACGATTTGTTGAAAACTTTTAATGCTATAAACAATTTTTGAGCTGAAAATGGTGGTGAATGGAGAGAAACAATATTTTACAATATCAGAATGTAGTTTAAAAGCTACTGTAAAATTATCAAGTAAGTCAAATAAAATTTGTTCAAGTTATGCTGCAAGCTAATTTGAAAGACGTGGTTCCAAGAAAAAAAGCGTTTGAACTACTATTTTGAAAGAAAGAAAAGAAAAAGTAATAAAGGCGTTTAGACAGATTTACAACTTATTTCTTTGTTTACCCACATCTACTACGGTTTTCTGTTATTACAGTGGCGTTAGCGTTTAATTTCAAAAATAAAATTAACTTCTCCGAAACCCAGACCTGCATAGAATCCAATTAAAAACTTAGATTTCACTGTTCAATTATCAAAAAGTAATACTTCTGTTAAATTCGTCATACCTTCAACCTCTCCCCCATTTAATTTCGATATCAACAGCAATATGAGATAGAAAATATAAATTTTCCAACTCCACACGGTGCCCAATTTCCCCAGAAAAAGCACTCTTCACAGCGTGGGACTACAAAGGTGGCAGAAATATCGACAATAACCAAAACGAAGCCGCGTTCAACCCCCTCGAGATATACCGCAACGACTGCAGCATGGCGTCTCGCGTTAGAGCAACCCGATATCCCCGAAAATTCCAAAGGACTCGGGACGTGGAAACGAGGTGGAAACTCTGTCGTGTCTAACACGTTTTTTGTAGACCGGCCGTGTAGCGCAGTCTCTCTCCGCGTATTATGGGGCGGTGCAACAACCTCGCGGTTATTTTCGGGGTGGCTCGTGTCACGGAATGCACCATGCAAACTGGTTACCGTGCCCCCGGGACACGCGTGTCCTGGAAAATTAACGGATTATTCGCCCGAAGCGCGTGGATACCGAGCACTGGCTGCCCGTTGTTGCCCGGCGTTCGGTCGCCGACGTTTCCGACGCCTGCGAGCGCTGCGCTCGATACGGCACTCCGAAAATGCACTCGCAGAGCCCACCGTTTACAACTTATCTCCCCTACTTGTGTATACACTCTAGATAATTTTCTTGCGCGATAGCTCGATCGACTCTGGCCGGCGAGATCGCGTGTCGTGTGCTTCGCGTCGTCGCTGGAACATTCTTGCTGTGACAGCTGGTAACGGTGGTTTTTGGCGAACGTCCATCCTCCGATGCTGGAATTCATATCTCGTGTGTGTTTAATAAATCAAGTCTCACCCGCGTGCTTGAAAGGGGGGTGAATATTGAATCAGGTTTATATTCATTTGCAGCGACTTTTGGGAATGGTGTGCATACTGAGGAATTATGTTGAGGTTTAGAAATTACTTAGTAGACAAAATTTGACTTCGTGTAATGCGTTATAAAAAATTTAAGAACAGAATGTAGCTTTATTGTAAGAAAATAAAGTGGAAGAGTAGTAATTATGATAACATGACAAAAGAAAATCTACAATTTACTATTACAGATATTTTGACAGTCATTTTACTTACGATGTAAAATTGACTTGTATCTTTTATTTAAATAAAAGAAAATATGCGCGAGTCATTTGGGACTTACGCCATTTGTTAGTCGATGGGGGTAAAGGCAGAGATGGGCAAAGGACCCAGTTACTGACACTTTAAGCGTTGACTCTGACATTATCTTATAGTTTTGTACTTTTAAACTAAAAGTATATGTTGTTCTTGTTATTTATTATTGTTTAATATGTTTACTTAAAAAAAATAGCTGGATCTTAAAACTTCGATTTTTATGTATAAACTCATCAATTTCAAAAATATATTTCGGGATCTATTACTGACACCCCAATTACTACAGCTAATCTAATACTGTTTGCCTATGTCATTTTAAGTTTATTTCGTCTTATGTACATGAACAACTACGGCTATGACAGTAATATCAAAATGCTTGAAACGCTTGTACCAATCGCTGCCACTCATTTATTAAATAAAACAAACTTAGGTAATGAATCATTGAATTCCGATCGTTATTAGTTTCTATGATGCTTATATTATCTAAAACATTATATGTTGTTATATTAATAGCTTAAATATTACCTACAATTAGGTTAAATCGGGGAGACACGGTCGGCCTAATATAAAATGGCTATTAAAACTAATATAGAAATTATTGTAAGAAAATCCGATTAACGCCTATTCAAAAGGCGCACCAGAACCGCGGCCTGCCGTCCGGACGCCCAAATACACCGGCTGGGACTGTTTGCGCGGGAGAACTTGGGGAAAACCCAGGCCCAAGGGAGGACGCTACGCACGGGCCGCCAGGACGCGTCCACTCTTGCACGGTCTTTGGAAGACGTTGGTCGCCGCGTAGGAACTTCCGCGCTCTTTTATACGACTCCGCCTTACTTTTGTAAATTGTAAAATATAGTGGTATCGATAGTGATCCTATGTATATTCGTTAGTTATCTTAAGAAAACATTTGTTACTCATCACTTAATTTATCAGAACAAACCCATATGTTTAGAATTCCATGTTAATTCAGAAAAACTGGTCGACAGTATTTACTGTAAATAAGGTTGAAAACTGAAGTCCTGACATCTGACCACCTCTCCCGAGGTGCCGGGAGAAATGGTTTTCGTCGTTAGCAGAGACCACTCACATAATTATTCATGGAAAATTAACAAAGGATAAAGCAAAATTATTTATCAGTGAATACAACTACAGATTGATTGAAATTTAATTTGTTTACGCTAAACGAGTA
Source organism: Andrena minutula (assembly GCA_929113495.1). Lineage (NCBI taxonomy): Eukaryota > Metazoa > Arthropoda > Insecta > Hymenoptera > Andrenidae > Andrena > Andrena minutula. The sequence continues at coordinate 38,003,274 of OV815996.1, read as the reverse complement.
AAGAACACATCAAAGAAAAAGTGAACTACCTACTGGCGATTAGCAAGATAAATGAACACAAAAGTGAATAAATAAACTAAATAAACAAAAACAATAATAATATTATAATAAAAAATAAAAATAAACAAAAATAATTAGAAACTCGATCATCGCTGTTTGACAAAAGAGGTTAAATGTAACCTCAATTTACCTTTTAACGCCTATAAATCCAGAAAAACATAGAAGGAAGCGAAATGACGGTATTCATTCAACTCTTTGGCTTCTAGACAAATAATTGTTCTGCACTTTAACTCATTTTTACATAGAGATTCTGAATTTAAAGTCAGGCATAGTAACAGCTCACAAGCTGCGCCTCGCCTTTTACCGAAGTAATAAAGACGTTTAATAATAATAATAAAAAAAAATATGGCGACTCGACCATCTCTCCCGGATTTATCCTACAGCATTATATTTAACACCTTGTTTTCCCTTTCGCTTGTAAGAAAGTCATCGTTTTCACGCTCCTAATATCCGCTTAAAATTTTTGATCGTCTTATAGAAATTAACGAAGAAAAAATTAAGTGCTGTTCTTTGTATAGTATAAATAACAGTTTCAATTATATGCTAAATTTTTTTTATGTATCATTTCGCAATGTTTATTCGTAATTTTAAGTAAAACAGCTTAGGATGACAGTAATTGGGTCCTTTACCTATGTGAGGTTTGAATAGCTTTCGCTAGGTGGATTCCTTATAATAATACAGAATTAAAGAGTGAATTATCTCTGTCACTTCAGCTATTCTATTCATTCAATTAGGTAGGGGAGAGTTGCCAATATCGTACTGGTCACCTAAATCGTACCGCATCAATTTCTCAGTAATTAATGAATGTAAACGACATCTGATAATAAAAATATCAAGTAAGTGCGAAATAAGAAATAGAAACAAAACCTTATGAGCTTACACTCTATTTTGTGCGTGCTATAAACATTTAAAAAAATCAGGTATGATTGATGTAACTTTTTACCAGTTTATTTTAGCTGATAATAATCAAACAATGCAATTTTGTCCTGTGCTTTTGTATTTTTCTAAAAACGGGTTTAATGTAGAATATTTTACATTCATTTTAAGTACATATTACATTCATTATAAAGTTTAAATTGATATTTATAAGTAAATTGATCATGTTTCCTAAATCGTACCACTACAATTTTACTAGTAGGATTTGACAACTCGTATGTTATAAGTTAAGGTCAGGTATAATAAGAGCACAAAGGCTGCACCTTGCCTTTTACTTAAGTAATAAAGATGTTTAATAATAAGAAGAATAATAATAATATAGGTTATGTACATATATCATATAAATAGGTTATTGCGTCCTGTGTGTGATCAATATATATACATATACGTAACTATATATCAATCATTATTTTATGTTGAATATTTTCTTCTCTATTTGTTATTTATACTATTTTTTAGTGGAGGTACGATTTAGGAGACCTCTTGCCTAAATCGTACCTTTTACAGTATGTGGCAAAAAGATTAATAACAAATGAATTTGTTCTCAACACAAGGTTAAGCATATAATAGTAGATTCCTAAAAGATTAAGCTACGATATCCAATAGTCATTTGTGTTCAAATTAGTACCAAATATGAAATATAACGTAAAATGTCTTAAGTGGTACGATATAGGCAACTCTCCCCTATTTACAACATAATCATTCTCCCTATAACTCGAAGGATATTCAATTTCCCAAGCCTCAATCCCCTCGACACCAAATTCTAACGTGCGAAAGCCCCCACACACGAAACTGGGTTCTTCATCATCCATCTTCTTCGTGATAAATTCACTTTCGAGGCGAAACGAGCTCTGGCCGCAGCCCTTTCGTCCGCGCAGTCGCGATAAATCTCCCGGATGGATCCCCAAATGATATCCAGCCCCGTTAATACGAAACGTCACTGGGATGTCCCCTCGCCGATTGATTAATAGACCGTTCGGTGGCCGCCAGGATCATCCTGAGTTCCCATGAAGCTCTGTAAAATCCGCGTTTCGGTATTAGGCACGATCCGTCCGTGAAATCGCCGGTGCACGGCGTGCACGCATACCCGATAACCGCAGACCGCGATAACCGTGGGCGTCTCGTGTCGCACACGTGTTTCTGCGTGCACCACACTTTTTCTTCTCTCTCTTTCGTTTTATGCTTCATGGACGATTCTTTTCCCCGCCAGCGTTTTCATTCTGTTTTCCTCTTCTTTTACCCTTCGCGGCGACGGATAGATTCCCTCGGACCGTCCTCTCCCGTTTTGTTCGTCACGTTACACTCGCCGCACGATGCGAGCCCACCGGTGTCGTGTTTCCCTGGCGCTGTATCGCACACGATTTTCTGGCCTTCCTTGATTAGAAGGGCGAGTCGCGATGGGCGAATCGATACGTGGATACGGTTGTACGTGCTCGAATATCGATACCGTTCTGCGAAATTATCGCGGCGGTGAGCTGGGCATGATGCATCGGGGGGAGATGGTGTGGGGGACATTAAGAGGCTCGATACCTATTTCGCGTAACACCTCCATTTTGCAGGTATTTTCGGCTTGAGTGTGAGTGGAACTTGGGGGAATTATTATTTATTTGGGAAGATTGGTTCCTGATAATTTCATTCAAGTGTACTTTAGTATTTTAATTTATTAGCTTTTGTATTTGAATCTAATCTTGTTATAATCTAAAATTATTGTGTCATCCAAAAAAAGCAATAATAATAACACGTCGTTATTACATTCCCTAAAAAAGACGAAGAGAAGTAATGGGTGGGATTCAGCAACTTGTTGCTTTTAAGTCTAACCCTGAGACTAATGATAAAATACAATAATAATAGAACGAGAACATATAAAAGATAATAAAAGAAAATGCAAATACAAATAAAAACAAACGCATTATGGTAGGCGCGTTTAAAGTTACCTTGAGTTAATAGCATTAATCAATATAATTATACAAAATATTTTTGTGACTAAATAAAAGAAAAAAAAACGGAAAATGAAAATTGCCATGAATAATTAGCAGATGTAGTTAAATATTTAGGCTGGATCACAATTGACCCTGCATTTCCCAGGTGAAGGTTAATAATTTTAGTAGTAAATGATTGTATAGCGTAAGTCGGGGAGAGATGGCCCACTTTTTTTAAAACAATCGGTACACGATAAATTTAGTGGTTTTATAAAGAACAAAAATATATTTGCAAAAGGAAATACATTTAGATAAATAATATAAAATTTAATTAAAAAAATAATCATACATTTAAAAAAAAAAATTGCTGTCTCTGCGGACAATCCGGGTGAGATGGCCCATATGAAAAATACATGTTATAAAGTTAATAAGACGAAAAATTATTTCTTTTTCTTACACAGAACTTTTCTGCAACTTTTTTACATGGGCTTTCAGTCTTGCCTCATTTTGTGTACCTAGCAATGACGGTGGTCCTAATGTTTTCTCCTCGAAGTTCTGATTTTTTATTGGTCTCAATGTAAGAGCCAGGATACCAAAGTTTCTGGATGCTGCATTTACACCCATTTTGCCACTTTGGACTGCTTCTACGGCTTTCAACAATGCCTCGTTTGTCCATAACTTCCTACGCTGAATATATTTTCGTTTATATTCTTTTGGCATGTTCAACAAAAACATTTACTAGCTATTATGCATGATTATATGATGGGCCAAACTATCCTCGAAAAAATCGGGCCAACTAACCCGAGAGTCAAGGAGCGCTGACTCGCTTGTTTTTTCAATAATGCTACAATAATATCTCATCACAAGAACGCAAATATTTTTCGTAAAATGTCAGTAAATTATAATTTAAAGAGCACGTAGAAATTTTTCGAGAATAGTCCATTTTTACATTACAAATAACTTACCTGATTTCACAGTTGAAAGCAAACAGAAAACACGATTAATGCGGCGTGTGAGCGACGCGCAACATACCACTGAAAACAACTGAAAATCGCAACGTTCTAGAACATACACGTGATCGAGCCATCTCACCCGCAAGGCCATCTCACCCGGAATTACCCTAGCGATTAAGATTGTACAGAGTGTAAAGATAGTCGTCAGTTTTCAAAGTGGATTTGTAGATCTAGAACGATGATCGAGTATACTATATAGAAAGGAATATATCTTCCTACAGAAAACTGGTTCGAGAACTTTTGATTCCTCGCTCATTGCCGCGCAGTATCATTTCCCACCTTCCTGCCTATTTTCTCCTAAGCTGTATTGTTTCGGTTTTAATAAAGTTCAGCCGCCTCTGCATAGTTTCTCGCTGGCTTCCGGCCACGCGATCGCGCTCTTGCCCCTCGCTGGTAATCCGAAATCCATTAGTTCGGGGCGGGACTTTCGCTAACGAACCCGCGGATAATGAATTTTCAGCAGGCTAAGGCAATTATTATCCTTACTCGACCGGAACGCGCGTATGCGCGTGTACGCGTGCGAGCGTGTCTGTTCCGCAAGCCTCTCAACCGCTCTCCGACATCTCCGTGAATGCGGCATTCGATTCACAACTCCACTTCATCCCCGAAACGCAGCAGCTAGACCTTAGAAGCCGCGTTTAGTTGCCGCAGGAATCCCTACAGATTTTCGTACACTGGTTTCATTAATAGTTGCACTCTGCTTGGAGGAATTAACTGCATCGTTTCTCACAAGGAAACGTTACCAACCCGAAAATTCTGATTTTGATAAAGTTTCTTCGAATGTAGAGCATATTGGAGCAAGCAGCAATTTTGTCGCGTGGGTGAAAACATTCATTTTCTGAAGGGATGAAATCAGACATTAAAGTTACCACGTTGTTTCCTTTGCTAATATACCTTTTTGCTGGTGCGAGATAGAAGAAATTTAAAATGTAAGAATTTTTCAGTTTTTTATGGTTATATGGTTACGATACTATATAAAGAAAAATATTGTTAGGTATATTAAAGAAACGAAAAAACGCGATAACTTCAAGGGTTGATTGATTTCACCTCTTCAGATTGAATTTCTGTAGAAAAATTGATTTTAATGAAGCTTCATGTGATTATAAAGCAGAGTTTTCGGGTTGGTAGCATTTCCTTGGTAATCAAAAATATCGTGTACTTAATACATCTTCAAAAATTTAGGATTTGCTTGTGTTGGTTGTAGGGTAGGTGATTTAATAAACTAATCTTCTATAATCAACAATTTAAACTTTATTTAAGAGAGAGGAATTGGAATATACGTCCCTTTTATTCAAGGCGCAAAGAACGAATGACTCCATCGAGAGCCGAGAGAAAGAATATCGGTGCCCACTCGGTCTAATTAGCGAAAGAAGATCTTTCGTTTATTAAACAATAAACCGTAACGGAGCATCTCCTCTTAGAGTGTTGATTCAATTTTGACCTTTACATTCCTTCATGCACTCATAGCAGACGCGAAATATCCAACAGCTTGAACGAAAACTGTAGCAGATAAGGTGAAAAGTCTAAGTCTTTTTGGTATAAATTTATAAATATTTTAAGATGTTAATTTTTTTTATTGTTTTATGATCTTCAAATATGTAAGTATACATCAATATCAAAAAGACTTCTTACCCTACGTGTCGCATTTTTCTTTAAAAAATCCTAAATTTTTTAAGGCATTGCACGAGAATGTACCCTCAAGCTAAAAGTACCTACATCAACGTAACTGTGCCTTTAAATCTCGAAAACTCGCTCCGATAATACTTAAAACGCTGAAATCAAAGAGACCGCTATTATCGATATCACCCCAACAACGTACCTACCACTCAAATTGAATTCACTCGAAACAAAAAAAAAGGAGCGGAACTTCAATTCCCGCAAATACCGAGGATCGCCAGCGGCAAAGCGAAATCTATTCCGCGGCCCTCATCTTCGATTCCGCCTCGCCCGTCGAAGCCCTTCCGCGAAACGAGCCATTAAACCCTCTAACGAACCGCCAGCGCGCAATCAACCAATCCGATAAAATCCTCGCGGGTACGCGTGCACGTTCTCGCTCATTTTTTTCCCCTCCTAAACGAGACCAAACGGTCCCCCTCTGCATTCCGTCCTCATCGCCGAAATTTCGATCGAGCGGGGGGAGGGGGGACGGTCCTACCGATTCAGTCGACGGAAGTTCGCGTTCGTTCGAGGGTCGATCGACGGTTCCCCGTGGGACGCGAGCACCGGCCAAAGAGACGAGTGGTTATGCAAATTCCACGGATTTCCATGAAACGATTAAACCGAGTTCCCGTTGTTTACCACGTGTAGACATCCCCAGAACGCGAATCTCGACCCCATTAGCGCTTGCACGGGCATCGTTTGCCGTCGTAATTGTTAATTAATGCGCGCCACGGCTCATCGAGTGCCCCGCCGCTATTGTCGGCCCAGGGGCTTGATATATCGAGACGAGAGCGCGGCTCCACGTGGGAGATCTCGATAATCCGGCTGTTTTCTCGGAGTAGGTGCATGGGGAAACTGACAATGAGTGGTCCACTGTTGTGTATAATGTGAGCAGTGAAAGAGCTGGAGTTTAATTCTGAATTACAATTTTCAATTTAATTCCTCAATTGTGGACCTCGCAGCAAGTGTGGTGCACGTTTCATGCAAATCCGATAACTGATAAGCGATTTATTGCAATTTTTGAACCTGTACTCATTACCCTGCTACAAGCCAGCTTCGAATTTGAAAAATTCGACAAAAGTAGAAATAAACATTGATTAATTCCGTAACTACCACTGCAAGTGTTCTCAATTCCGGAATGTAATTGTGTAGCGTATTAATACCTACATTTTTCTTGTAAATCTCATGCTCACCAAGCTATAGATAGGGAATCCAATCCCGGGATCCCGGCTGTTTTTTGGATTCTAAAACGTCCTCGATTTGATATATCAAGTTATAACTTATCCCGAGAATTTCGAAAATTTTTAAAAACGTAAATTACTTTATGAACAACTGAAAAATATAAAAATGGAATCCAAAATGCAGCGGGGATCCCGGGATTGAATTCCCTAGCTATAGACAAAACTCTCAATCCAGAAGGTTGCATTGCTTCAGCGTATCACTGCTGAGTCTGTAAAAATAACGTAATAAAGGTGTCAATTTAGCATCGTGCATTTCGATATAAATAGATCGGATCGTACGATGAACTGTGGGAACCCTCGGGTCATTTCGCCGGTGATCTATATAATTGTCGATCAGGGAGTTGATTAAATTCACTCAAACGGATAATCAACATCAAAGACCTCAACGACGCGCTGTCATCATTAATAGTGGTGCATTATACCGGGCAAGAATAGGGGATGGTCAGGAACCGTTTGTCCGGATAAATATCATTTGCAGACACATTAACTGATTAAAATGAATTAAATAGTTCGCGGTGATCTTAATTATATTATATAAAATACAGCTATGACCATCTTTCCCGGACAACAATTGACCATCTTTCCCTTAAAGTCCTGAATACTTTAAGATTAAAAACACTGTAAACAATACACCATCGAAAACACATCTTGAGAATTAAAAACATTCAGCATAAATAACACAAACAAGGTGACCAAAATATAGATCACACATTTTGAAGCACTATTTTAAATATCACAGTGGATTTACAAACCTTTAAAAACGTTCTATTCTAACGGTTGAAACTAAGAATGTTGTTTGTCTATAACACTTTGTACCCACGTGGGCGCAGCGCCATCTAGCGCTTCCTTCTAAAAAATACTGACATTTGTCCATCTCTGCCGTATGCCCATCTCACCCTGACTTACCCTAAATGATGAATTCTGTAAAATAGTTTTCTTCTTCGCTTGTTTATTCTATAAAATTTATATGTAGTAGGTACCTATACCTACATATATTGAGATGCGCCAAATTTTTGATTTCAGAAGTTTCTCATATTTCCGTATAGGGTAAAGGACCCAATTACTTAAAATAATTAATAAAGAAACTATAGTATATAATTTGTAGTATAGATTATAGGTTGAATTACATAATTCTTTTCTGTGTGACTTTACAACGTTTTATTTATTCGTTATTTTAAGTAAAATAGCTTAAGGTGACAGTAATTGGTTAGGTGTCAGTAATTGGGTCCTTTACCCTAGATCAAATACTTCTTTAAAGGACTAAATACGTTTCACTACATATACCTTGTACAAAAAGTGCCACAAAATACTTGTGTGTTATGTTTGCTGAATTGTTGCATTCTTCTTTTACCTTTTTCACGTCTCTCGCTTGTTCATAAAAACAAATTGGAAAAATTGAAATTCGGAATTATATTTTCTATCGTGATCTGTAAAAAAAATGTTACGTATAAAATTACCTAGGAATTGTGGAAAGACATTCATGAAGTGTGAAATTACTGGATAAAATGAATAATTTAGACGTAAAATGTTCTGCTCTCGTCCTTTTTAAAATCAATCAGTTTGACCCCTTTCGATAGAAGTAGGTACCTACTTACTTATACGTCAATCGATAGTTCTAGTGTTAAATAATGAATTTGCTAGAAAACCTGATTAACGGCATTTGTTATACATCTTTCAAAGATGAACCCTTCGTTGACACACCTCTTTTTTCGATCAACTTTGACACACCTGGGTGGCTCACACCCAGAGCAATTTTTGAACGAGTGACATTCTTATCCAAAGAATCCAATTACAGTGCTGTCTCTCAAATGGCACGCGTTTTCGGATTCTCTATACGCGCGAAGCTATCCCCACTACTTCGGTTGTAGTCGCCGCGCCGGGGCATCGGGTATCGGATGTCAAAGAAAAAGCCGAAGAAAGGTTCATAAACATTCTCGATAGTGACACACTCTCTCAAATTGCACGCGCCCGGTCCCGACACTATAGAGGGACAGAACTGTATTATGAAAAAAATCATGGGTCAATTTCAAGGTCTCTAGAATGTATTCCAATAATTTTTTCATTCAAATTTTGTCACAGCTTTTCTAAAATAATTTTAGATTACCACGTGTCGAGAAAAAGCAAAGAAAATCTTAAAAAAATTGTAACTTTTATAAATTTCAATATTAGAAGCTATAAATTTACAGAGTTGATGTTCGGATAGAATATTTTCAGTGAAAAATAATTTGCAAATCAGTTTGGGAAAAAAGGTATTTATTTTGCATATAGAAGGTTCAGAGCGTCAAATTCAGTATATTAGAATGTATACATAGAAGGGTTAAAAAAATATATTTTTCAACATAATGGCGCTGATAGGACTGAAAAAATAACCCAAAAATCCGGTTTTAATCTTCACGAAATATACAATAAATGCCATTAATCAAATTTTCTAGTGAGGTCATTATTTAAAAGAAACAAAATTGCTAAATAAATCTATGATTTTCATGCGTCAAAGATTCCCCCCGCTCCCGAAACAGCTGTATTTACATACGATCGAGTGTACTATACTTCAGAAATTTCTACTACACCTAACCCATAGAAAACTAACTACACGTTCATCAAATGCTAAATCACCGATGCCCCAAAATTTCCTAATATTCAATAATTAATCTTACCATTCATTATCGCTGCAATGTTTCACTCCAGAAGCAGCAAACTCACAAAACGTATTCACACGAGAACAGTTGCAAGCATACCGTTAAGGAACTAGTTCTTGATCAGGCACTAATTTTTTATCAGTTCATGAAATCAATCGTTCTTTTCAGTTTAAGTCCTTAAATAATTGTTTCAAATAATTACTAACATAAAAAAGGATAATTCACAAATATACGTGTTGTCTGTAAAAGCAGTTAGTATTGTTAGTTTTTGTGAAAATAAATGTGTAAGGTAGCTCACTTGAAGGAAGCCTCTGTTGAACGCCATCTCTTAATGTACGAACTAAGAGATCACCATCGACGCCACAGTCGATTTCTTTACTGGTTATTGCGGTATTAAAGATTATTTTCATACGTTTTGTTTACAATAGTGTACTTTACAATGTGGCGAAAGAATTTAGTATTATATGTATCATTTTGCGTTAACAGTCAGTGATCATCATTTAGTTCCACTTTTTTCTTATGGAACCAATTTTTGATCACCTGAATAAAAATTAGGTTAGTGCATCATAATATTATAAAAAAAAATTAAATTTAGATGGTTTAATACTAAAAATAAGTTTATTTGGTACTTTCTTTTTACTTAGTATTAGTATCTGATCAAATATTAATTCCTTACCTGATAAGAAATTAGTTCCCATGTATCTTAGATGATCAAAAACTAGTTCCTGACCTGATCAAAAATTAGTTCCCATGTATTTTCAGATGATCAAAAACTAGTTCCTAGTCACCTTATTATTCCGTACCTTATAAATAATTAAATTATACTTATTTTCAACTTTTTAAAATTTTTCCTTAAAGTGTAAACATTAATTCATCTTTTAGTATAAAAAGAAGTCTATGGTTGAAAGTTTTATTAGGTTAAAAATAAATATTAAAGCGGGAAGCCCTCTAAACTGATCAGAAACTAGTTCCTTAACGGTATCGCGCGCCCTTTCCACGACTCCCCGTCTCCCGTTGATCCACCCTTACTGAAAACTCCCCCAACAGCTTCTCTTCTTCATCCGTACCCTAAACACTATCCCATCAGCTACAGCCGTCCATTCGAATTCCCTCATACGACTAACGATGCTGGTTCAGGTGTTCGGGACGCGTTCGGTGCCGATTAGAATCGTTTGTAACAGGTACATTCCGCATCGGAATCGATGCAACGATGATGGCCAGCCAACCTCTGTGCTGGACGGCTGGCATTGAATGCGTTTGGCACGGTGCACGCACGATGCTTCTCTGCCTCTTGGTCTATGTAGGTATATAGTAGCGCCGCGCAAATGTGTGGGCGCGTACCAGCGGTGAGAAGCTTTCATGGTGATGAATGGCTGGTAGCGACGCGATTAAAGGGACATACGTGGAAAGTTATCGCGACCGGTGCATTCTCGAGCACGCTGCACCGTCACGATAACGATGAAAAGACGAGACGATGGCTCGCGACGATATTCGCGGCACGCGCGTGCACCAGTTAATGAAAAGCCGCCTCCCCGGCGCTGCTGTTATTAATTTCGTGGCTGACGCCCATCTAGCGATCGCGTTGTTTGATAATCTTCGCCGTTAACGAAGGATCCTTTGATAAAGGGCCACTCTGGTTGCGGGTGTCCGTGGCGCCTGAGTGAATCGACGTGGATTGATTTTTTAAAAAATGAAGCTTTCGTATGGGAAGGTTTGCATAGAGTCTTTGAATACGTATGTACGATTGATATCGGATGCTTGGTAATATTTTGGCAGAGGTAGCTTGGATTTGAACTGTAGAATTATATTTTGGAGTTTCAACTCGGTAGTGGTGTGTTGGAAGCTATTAACAATACAAAAAAGGTTTCTAGTGAATATGTTAGTTTCTTCAAGTGGGAATGGATTGTCTTAGAAATTGGTGGGACTTCTATCATGTTCTCGTGAGAGAAGAATTCTATCACGAGAATTTCAGAGGAGACTTCTGTTTCATTTCGTTTTATTTTTGCAGAAGCATAACCTTCTCTTTTTTTTTCAAAATTGAATGTCAGAAAGCTTCGTGTAGTTTCTCTTAATAAATCCTCCACTTATTCCTAGATAACAGAACCACCTTCCTTTGGTTCACTACGAAATACAGAATACACTGTGTAAAACAGTGCTACTGCAATATCGTTGAATCATCTCCGTCTGCAGGACCTCGTATCGAGTCATTCATTAATAATTTCGCGCTCGAGTCATTAACAGGGGTATCCGAACGCAAATACACCCGAGGGGTGGATCAGACGTCTTCGGTGGCTGCGTTTCCGAATGGGGAAAGCCGAGCAAGCAAGCAGCCTCTGTACGCACGCCAGTAAATCAAGTTCTATTCACGAATTCCGATTGAAACCTCAATCAGACGTGATTTGCGCCAAAGGCACGGTTCGGCTGGCCGACGGAGATAATAGAAAACACGGAGGACCAGGCTGAGGGAGGAGGACGGAGTAACACAGAGAGCACCCAGACTAGCAGATGTAAATTGCCGTGATTGACTGGATTCACGGAACACGCTCGATTTTCATACGTTGTCCGTGTTAGATCACGATGCGAGCTCGCAGGTTATTTGCAAACGTTCCCTTTGAACAGCTCCTGAAGAGCTTTTCTCGATCAGAAAAACGATCCTATCCCATGGGCAAGCGGTTTTCGGAATGTTAAAACGGGTGCGGGGGTGTTGGCGAAGTCATTTGACAAGGGAACTTCGGTGACCCAAAGTTCAATTTTTTTTAGACTTTATAGCTTACAGGAGACGTTAATAGAAATATTAGACAATTTGTTTCGGCTACTTTTTGGTTCTTTAAGCAAAAGCAAAAGCAGCGCTTAAAGGTTAATATGTTTTCCTACTTTTTTGTATAGGTATTTTGAAAATTGTAATATAAGTTTATGCAGTGGTCATAAAAATGAACTTCGATTTTTTTAAATTTTTTTTCTCTAAATCTTAATGGTTTTTATGCTCTATATTCTATAAAACTATGCAATGAAATTGTCAAAAATTTGTAGTTTAAATGAAAAGCATTCATCACTATAAATTTTAAACAATTTGCACAATTTTATAGAGCAAGAAAACATTAAATTTTGAAAGAATGAAGTTTTTAAAAAATCGGAGTTTTATGGGTTACCGAAGTGACAAAAAATACGACAAGAGATATAAGAAAGTGCGTTATGTCAAGTGTATAAAGATTTTCGGAAGTAGACACCTATAGGGTAGATGTGCCTATTACTGTCAGTGTCCATATTACTGCCACTTGATTTATTTTCCTTAATAAAAGTGTAACGTATAAAGAATAGTGTACAACAATAATATTAATAATAATAAGAACAGTCCCAATTTAATAATAATATTTTTGTTGTACACTATTCTTTATACGTTACATTTTTATTAAACAACATAAATCAAGGGGCAGTAATAGGGACATTGACAGTAATAGAGACATCTACCCTACATTATCGAGTTTCAACTCGTAAGCTACAAATTTATTCTTATCCATTAAACTTTGTTCTACACATATATATCTGTACTTCTATTTTTATAAAATTCTTTTCAAAGCTCTCTACATCCCTTAACACTGCGCTGTCTCGCTTCCAGTTACAAATTATTTACCAATCATTGCCACCAAAGAATTCGCATCAGAAGTCCCCAACTATCTATCCCCATTGCACGGCCGAAAAACAGTCAGAAGTTCCCGTGATCGACTTCACGTTGAATTTCAATCGCGCATCGAATCGCAGAAGTGGACTCGTGCCGACGAGGCTTGCAACCATGCACGAGGATTCTTGAAACAAAAAGTTGCGCGATTGTGTTTGTCAGGGGGGTAAAAATGAATGCCCCTCGGTGATTTTCATTGAAACGCCGTCGATCCAGCGTTCCCTATGAAAGGCCCATACATCCGGATTACAACGATCGTAAATCCGTAAATCCGTTATTGTAATCGACAGGCGCGCGGGTGCCGTTAAAAATTGCATAGAATCAGCGCGATTCGCTGGCGTTTAACATCGTTTGCCAACGTTGCGACTCGAGCATTATGGAACAAGGGAATATTTCACCGTTCAGCCACGCCGCGCAGACAGAAGAGCGAAAATATTTCAATCCCAGGCCAGACTGCCACTATCGAAACTCTCGAGTGCTCGCTCGTCAAAGGATCGCGTTTTCACGAAAAATTAGACAAAATCGATTCAGCTCGCGGACTCGCGTAATTTCATTTCACCGGCGAGTGGAACGATTTGTTGCAATTGAAATCCACGTTCCCATGGTGGATGAAACGTCACCGTTTTCCTGCATTCCAGTAACAGCAGGTTGCGCAGACTATTGAAGTCTTGAAAAATTGGATACAATTTGAGAGAAGAGTATTTAATCACCCAGGGGTGATGCAAATACATATGGATCACTCTTTTTGTTTCGAGGAAAACACATTAAAAATGTAAATATTGTATAAACAAAAAGTTGAAATGGTAGCTTATAGATCTAAGATAATGTAATAGCTCTTTACCGTAAAAATTCAACTACCTACATATTTTAAAGCTTTGCCATTTCTACAAAATTTTGGCAGAAACATGGTTTCAGAAATTGGGGTAATAGTAACTAAATAGACGCTGGAAAGGTAAAAGACACGTGAGAAATATTTGACTTTTTACGGATTCTGTGTTTTAATATTAAAAGAAGTGTTTTTCACGTTTGTAGTAATACATGAAAAATCTCAAAATTATTTGGGCCAAGAAAATTGAACAATTTTAAAATAAACAGAAATTCAAAATGTTTGAAAATCGGAAGAGAGAATGAGGAACGATAAAAAATAACTAATTGTATAAACTTATTTTGAAAAAAATACGGTTTATTAATGAAATTTAATGTCAATTTGACATTCAATGAAAGTTTCTTACAAATTTCAACAAAAATCACAGATAAAAACATTACTGTCACACTCAGTGCATAGGAAGTGCCACAGCGGAACATTTAGAAACAAAAAGGGAAAGGATTATTGAACCGCAGTAAGAGAGGCACATAATATGGACCATTGAAACACATTTTTATTATACCAAAAATGTAGGAAGGGGAGGAAAAAATAATGATTGAGCTGCAATTTCGAAAAAAATAAACGTGGTAAAGCTAAAAAGTACCTACTACATGCATTTTGAAGCATTCAAATATCTTATGTACTTACTGAGAAAGAAATTGGTAAAGTTTAGGCTGTTACCCCATATCACCCTAACGCTCTCGATATAGGGTAGAGATCTGAAAGGACAATGTTAAGTCGCAGAGGGAATTGGTGATAGCGACCCACGAGACTACAGCGTATACTATACACCGTTGGAAAGATCTCGCCAAGACGAATCGATTGATACCATTTTTAACCGACTTCAAAAGGAATAAACGAGAGTGATTTCGGCGCACTAGTTCGGTCAATTTAATTAAATTGATAGGTGCCTACCCGCGGTCTCTCGGGCCGGATGGGATTTTACTACCGGTTTTTTTTTTTTGTTCAAAACCGCAAAATCTCTAACTTTTCGAGGTGATCCCATCTGATTCCGAAGTTAAAAATGGTGTCAATCGATTCGTCTTACAAGGAGAGTATTTTAGGTGTCCGCCTCCGATCATTTAGATTTTTGGATATGTTATAGACGACCGAAAAATAAGAAATACGTGTTTTTTTATTCCCCATTTTCATTTGGGGGGGGGAACTTCGTTCAAAGTTAGGGTTGAAAAATCATTTTCGTGGAATATCTCGAGATTTTGAAAATCTGATGAGTCAGACATATTTCGCATTCAAAGACACAAAAATCGTCCATTGACACTATTCCCCTATCTCTAATAGTTCTCGAGATATTCCACAAAAATGATTTTTCAACCCTAACTTTGAACGCAGTTTTCACGCCCCAAATATGAAAACGGGGAAAAATAAAAAAACACGTATTTCTTATTTTTCGGTCCTCTATAACATATCCAAAAATCAAAATGATCGGAGACGGACACCTAAAATACTCTCCTTGTTAGTGAGATGTAGGGTCGTGGGTCACTAATCCCCTCTGCGATTTAACATTATCCTTTCTGTTCGTATTTTTTTATGCAAAGAGCATCGTTTGGTATAATAAATATTGAAATTGACGCTGAAGCCGTTTTCCCTATGCTTACCCGTCTAGACCCTTGATAGATATTCGTGGTACAATAATAAAAGTTTGTTTGCAAAATTTATTAAGTTTTGATAAAAAGTTCGGCATCATTGGACAGATTTATTCAAGAATCCAAATGAATTGTTTCGACCAGCCCCTACATTTCTGTCTCGCAAATCTTCAAAGTTGTCGGATGAATCGAGCCGACGATAGTTTTTATTTGCAATATTTGCTCGTATTGTTTGCTGGCGTACGATGAAAGGATCAGTTTCCACGTTGCCTCTGTTCCATTCGAATTTCCACGACACGATCCGGCGCAATTCGCAGCGGCCGATGCTCGACGAGCAGTCAATTAACGTTTGCAGAGCTTTCGCGGATATATTACGCCCGCTGCAACATGTTTGATCCGCGTTCCCATTATGCGTAAACACATTTTCTGGCCTTCGCCAGCTTTGTGCGCGGTTGTTTCAATGAAATCCTTATTAACTCGTCGGTCGTAATGTTTGTTGCGAACCGCCGTATCGATCTCGAACGGGCAGCAGTCAAATTGTTAATTATTTTAATATTGGCTGGTGGGGTTAATGGCCCCCTAAATATCTGAAATGCGTCAAAGCGTAATTAACGTTTCCGTCCCTGTTTGAGAACAATTATTTGTTCTTCCCTTGCAATGTATTGTTGAACTCAAATAGAATTCTGAATAATTAATATCGCCTCGCTGTGAAACTTATAATTAATTAGCAGCGCTTGATTGATCGTATTAAGGGGGAACACCACTGTGATGGGCGGAAAAAGAAGCTTTTTTTAAGAATTTTTTTCAGGAATAATTTACAATTTTCATATAAAATTTGTATTCCCTACTATTAGTAGGGGAGAGCGGGGACAAACGTAACGGCGTCATGAAAGTAACACGCCTTCTCCTGCCTTCCACAAAAGTTTCCAAAACGTTTGCTTTACATAGTTACGCGTGTTTAGTGTTTCTTTTCTTTCACGGAGTGACACTGACAATGAGCAATAGAAATCTCTCAAGAATGTGTAGTGAAATTAAATAATACAAATTTTATATGAAAACTGTAATTTATTCCTAAAAAAAAAATTCTTGAAAAAGGCTTATATTTCCCACTTAACAAATCAATTCTATATACCTTACACAAGTAGAAGAATACTGCATGTGGAAGTCTCCAAAGAGAAATCGAAAGAAAGGTTTATCGACTTACCCAGTGATTAAATAGTGAAACGGTAGACGAGGGTTCGAGCTAGCAATAGTGCACCACTGGGTGCAACAATAAACCAGAAGAAAATAATCGAACCTACGATTCACTGCTGCACATAACGATAAAGTGTTGGAGTATAGGCTCGTGCCGCACGTTTACTGCACCGGTCCAGCTGGATTTTTAATTTAAAACGCGCGCCTGGCTTTAGCGCCGCGGAACGAAGAAAGTGCATCGACGCCTGGCGATATGCAGCGGTCGATTGGGCGATGCACGTGTGCAAGCCGACGCAATGGAAACGTGTTCCTTGGGAACCGTGAAGAAAACTGGTCAGGAACAATGACCAGGGGAAGTTCGTATTTCTTTGCGTTATCGGTTGCACCCGAGAGCGTTGCACCGTTTATTGCACCCAGTGCAGCGACCCGTTGCCCGAAATTGTCGTCTTGAGTTACGATTAGCTGGCTGGAACGGAGTGAAATATTATTGTGCCCCGAAACACCGAGCAGCTCGAAGTTTATGATATTGACAATCCCTCACGGCAAAATGTGTATCAAGGGGAAGGTTTTCACTTGGTGCACCAACTCGTGCATTGATGCATGAGTGCTGCAGAGAATTCTCTATTTTATGAACCTTTCCTTTTTCGATCGACCGAAAAATTAAGCTACTTATAAAATTTTTTTCTCGATAAATACAATATACAATGATATAAATCTTTTTGGTATTTATCAGGATTATATTGTATATATAAAAAAAAAATTAAAACAAATTAAAAAAATCTTTTTAAATTTATTTACCCTCTCAATACCGGTATTTAAATATTCTAAATAGTAGAAAATGGAATAGGTGATTTTACGTGAGAAATTAAGAATTTATCCCTACTTCTGCGAAGTAAGCTGCTACCCCATGCGTCTTTATGTTCTAACGACCGCACGCGCCCGTACCTTCGCAGCACGACCTGCTGATCGCCAAATTGCCGTATATACTTCAAATGTTCCGGACCCCAATTTTAAACCATTGTACACAACACAGTGTACAAATGCAAAAATGCAGTGTGTCAATCACATCCCTGAAAATACAGAAATATCATTTTTTATTTTCAATAAAAGAATTTGCAAAGTGACTGTTTACCTTTTACATTATATTTTTTTTTATTTTTTACCATTGTCAATTTGTCACCAACAGACAAATTAAGTTGGGAAACTGATGAGGGCGAATGAGGATTAATAACTAAATATGAAACTGCGCTCTATTTTGTCATACAGACTTGCCCCATTCCGTTTTCTCCCGAATAGCGATGGAGACGAACGTGCGGTAACTGAGCAATCATTGTTTTTTTGTTGCAGAAGCCGAGGAGCGGTCTAGCGGGAAGGCGCGCGGCGGTAAACTAGCGCGTCGTGCGCGCTCCTTCAAGGAGGACTTCCTGGAGAAGCTCTCCCACATGCGTTCACCCGGCAGCGGGAGCGGGGGCGGAGGCAGCGGGGCGGCTACACGGGCCGCCTCGCCCTCGTCGCCGCGTACCCCGCGGGACAAGAGCGCGCCAGGATCCAACGACGCCGCGACCACTCTCGACAAGAACCCCCTGCGGGACCTGCACATCCACGTGCGACAGGTGCAGCTGGCACTGCTCCACTTCAGGGACGTCGTGTCGAAGAAGAAGCTCGAGATGCTGCCGGGGAACGGCACCATCGTCCTCGACACCGTCACCATGATACACACCGTGCTGAAGTCCTATCTCCTCTACGAGAATAGGTGACTGACTATGCTTTACTTTTCGGTGTGATTGGTAGCTGATTCAGAGGGTATATTCAGTCGTTTGGTGATTTTTTTTTTGTTTATTAGTGTGGGATAGGGTAAAGGACCCAATTACTGGCAGCCAACCCAATTAATGTCCCTTGAAGCTATTTTACTTAAACGTTTATTTATTTGTTATTTTAAGTAAAATAGCTTAAGGTGACAGTAATTGGGTCTTTTACCCTATGGTCAGTGCTGGATTTACCCTATAGGCTAACAAAGCTGAAGCTTAGGGCCCCGTTTAGCTGGGGGTCCCTTATTCTAAATATTTTCTTCGAAAATTAGCATTTTTTATATTATCTTTATTAACTTGTATCTTTAATGTTTATTTATGTTAATGTTATGTTTAGTTTTGATATTCAATGTTAATTTCGAAATTAAATTCTTATTTAGATTATACGAGTATTATTTTATATGTCGTTTTATTTTTTACATTTAACCGAGGGCCCACCAAATATTCAGCCTAGGGCCCCTTGAAAGGTAAATCCGGCTCTGCCTATGGTGTATTATATAGAGGGATGGCTAATAAGGTGCACAGAAATTAGAGTACATGTGATTGTGTTATAGCAATTTTTGCAATCAGATGACTGTGATAGGTGCAACGCATTCCGCAAGCAGGAGTTACATTGTCGAAGTGGTGCACAAGATTCCACAATAATTAATAAATAACAAGAGCGATCAGCATGAAGAAAATATTTTCTGCATGTTTAAACATGCCTCCTTATATCCCAACAGTGTTTAATCCAATATGAACAGTTTTTTAATAAAAATCTTAAATAATAGTTACTTTTGGGGCTGTTGGACGTGAATCCTCCCTTAAGGACTTTCTCTATAGAGAGATTCTCGATATAAGAGGGCATCTTTAAAATTGCAGAAAATATTTTTTTTATGTTGATATTTCTTGTTTTTTATTAATTATTGTGGAATCTTGTGCACCTATCACAGTCATCTGATTGCAAAAATAATAGAAGTTTCTTAAAGTTAGATGCTTTACGTTGAGATTGGTCGACTTCAAAGAAAAAAAAAAATAAAAAATTGAAAGAGTTGTAGCGTTTGAAAGAAAAAGTTTTTTCCTTAGGTAAATTGTTCATATTATTCTTTATATCGACGAAAAAAGTATTATAAATAGAAACTAAAATTGAAATTTTAGGTCCAGTCCCAGCGTAAATTATTTAACTTTAAGAAAAATTTCTTCTTTTGGCAATCAGATGACTGTGACAGGTGCCACACCCGACGCCAACATCGTCGAAAAGATTCCACGATAATAAATTAAAAAAAATAAGAAGGATCGAAATAAAAAAAAATTCTGCATGTTTAAAGATGCCTCCTTATATTCCAATATAGTTGAATGCAATATTAACAATAGTTCCTAATAAAAATCATAAATTTCGGGAGCTGTTACACGAGAATCGCCCCTTAGGTTTAACAGAAGTTCTAACGTTTCTGTTTTTATTATAGCTCCACTCTAGGATCAGCGACGAACCAAGTGTATCAAGCCCTAGCGAAATTGTTAAAGCTCTGCGACGATGTGCTGCTGCACGGCGACCAGTCCTCTGCGTTGGACACCGAGAACGTGACGCACATCATAGGGTTAGTCGAGGAAGCTGTGAAGAATCTGGTCGCTCTGGCGAACGAGAAGATCGCCAACCGGCAGAAACCAGCAGCCGTCACAGCTAGTAATAGGTACACCTTGCATCCTCAAAGCTCCATGCTCGAAATATTCTAGCGAGAGAAAGGAAAAAGGAGTTGGACATTTTTTTGTGTCGTCATGCCACTGATATTTCACGGATATATCATTGGGATCGTTTCAGAACGTCGGGTTACGGGTCGGAATTGACGCCACAAAGAAATTCTTTGCCCGATATCCCGCTAACCCCGAGGGAAAGGCAGATCTTAGAGCAGACCGCTGCGACTACTAGTCTGGTCCGTAGTTCGCATAGTTCAGAGTCGATTTTAAGGGATTCTAGTCCACCCCCAAAACCACCACTCCCTGAGAGGTAGTTTCCTTAGCTTTCTCGTAGCGACAAGCATGCATCGTCTACCGTACCGCAGACTCTCCCTCGAGACGATTGACAACGCCGCTTTGCGCATTTCAGAACCAACGTGTGTCTGTCGGTGGAAAATAGCTCTTCCGGCACGCCGCCACCATTGCCGCCGAAACGGAGAACGCGGGCTCAGCAGCTGCTCGACGAGTCCGAGGGTCTCTTAGCATCTAGTCTTGATAGGGTCTCCCTTCGAAGTCGATCGCCAGAGGATTCGTCGTCACTTTTAAGCGCGTCGGCTGGTAGTTTGGATTCAGCTCTGAACCATTCTCGCGACGAGGATGAGATACGAGCGATCATGGGACCAAACGACGAGTCTCTGAACGACAGTATGGATCTC
This sequence comes from Andrena minutula, assembly GCA_929113495.1. Taxonomy (NCBI): domain Eukaryota; kingdom Metazoa; phylum Arthropoda; class Insecta; order Hymenoptera; family Andrenidae; genus Andrena; species Andrena minutula. The sequence goes on along the minus strand of OV815996.1, from coordinate 37,982,294 downwards.
AGCCTGATGGCTACCATTCAGGGTAATTGGTCCTTCTCATAAGGCTACTTGAAAATTCATATTTTTATATTGTTGTTGTTGTTGTTACTATTATTAATAATCGTCTTTATTACTCAAAGAAAAAGAAGAAATCTGAATATTTACATATGGCATAGATAACAAGAGTAAAGGCGAGGCTGCAGTGGTAACACTGTTGAGAAGCCTAATCGCGTACTATAAACTAAACTAAAATAGGAACAACAACAATAAACATAACAAATGTTAAGATTAAACTAAACTAATGTGTATAATCATTGCTATATACCAGACTTTACTTATCACTCATCTATTCAAGAGGATTCCTCCTTATTGTCCACCTTTAACCTTTAGTATCATAGTGTAACACCCGTGTTACACGAATTTAAATAATTATGCACACCATTTGGGGTCATTTTCATGAACTTTAAAGCGTTACTTAACTATTACCATATGTAACAAGTGTCCTTAGGGCAGAAATACATCCGTAGAAATTCTACTGTGATACACTGTCTCATATTATTGATTACAACTCTTAATTTCGCCATGACCACTGAAAATATGTTTCCTTTGTGAATAAATTTGATGTTGGACATAATAATGTATGTAATACTCTAATCTAACATTCTGCAAAACCGAGTATTGGCTTAATATTATAATATATAGGTATCTTTATACATGATTTAACACTGGTGTTAAATCTATATTTTTTCATTTATACAAAAAATTGTTACACTAGGAATTTTTTGCTTATTTTTACTATGAAGGGTGGACAAAAATGGACTGATAAGAATTTTTCTAGGTAAAATAAAAAAATTATGATACTAAGGGTTAATGCTTTCAATATTACTTTTCACCATCGCTATGACATTACTCGTGAATATATATTAAAATTGACCATTAATTTATGATTTCACATCTTTTTCACCACCCATCTTCCGTGAAGAAAGAAATTGAAAGTATGTATTACCCGCTCACGATATCCGAGAATAATTTGTAACCGCGAAAAAAACCTTTCTAAGAAAGTAATGAAAGAACTGTACTAGTTCATTCCCATGTGCGTCCATGTACGGGTATTGCTTAGTCAGCAAAATAATTCCCAGCTGTGACTAGCTTACTCATCAAACCAGTCTTACTGAAACAGTGGTAGAGCACATTCTGCATTAGTTTCTGTGGCTTTAACGTATAAATAATCGTCAGCGAAATAACTGGACCCAAATGCTTGAGCATTATGTGGTGTAAGCGGAAAAGGATATAAGCTCGTGAAGTTTACTGTGCACTTTTATTGAATATTTGTGTATCTTACCCCTCGGTCGGCAGTGCTGGGGTCCTTTTGGATCCAAGCGTAACGTTATCCAGTGTAATACTAGCAGAGCAGTAGCCTCAAAAATCGAAAAAATCACTTCTCTACTGCTTTATGAAAATAAACGTTTTAATGCGGGTCCAAAATGACCCAAGCGCCGATTTTCGTGCGATCACTGGAACCGTCTGCCGTCCGAGGGTTAATATTATTGTGACAGAGATAATTTTAAATTCATACCTGTATTTTTGCAGGCATGCAAGTTAATGGTAGTTCGCACTGCAGTTGTTGGGACGGTTCTGAAACAAGCATACCAAGCACCATGTTGTTGGGTCAACAAACTCCCCAAGAAATGCTTAATCCATTTACCGGTACGTAATATAAAATTTCTTTTTTGATACATCGCTCATAGCTATGCGTGGCAACCGCGAGCGTCTGACGTTGCACATTTATAAATGCGAAGAAAAATGTGAGTTAAAATTACGCAAGAATTCCTTCAAATAGCTAGTGGAGCAAGTAGCGTGGGCGTCAGACCTTGCGACTGCGTGAATAAACAGTGTCCTATAGATCTTCACTTAAGTCGGTGTAACCAGTTAGAATTCTTTTCTCGAAGTGGTCTTCCTGGCTAGAACTTCGCAAAAATAAAAAGAGCTCGCCATGTCGGCCAATTGGAACTGGAAAACCGTGAAGAACTTGTTTCGTAGGGGAACGAACCAATTTCTTCTGCACTGGAAGTCTATCAATCTATAAGTGAAATTGCCCGGTGATTTCTGTTTCAGGTATCGAGGGAAAAATGGAACGACTGTCGACCCAGACGCAGGAATCCGGTTTCGTGTCCATGCACTCACAACGAAGTTCATCCCAAAGTTATACTGCTTCCAGCGTGACATCCAAAAGATCCTCCCAGCAGAGCAGCATTAGTTATAATTCCCAGACGTTCAATTCGCAGCAACAGTCTTTCTCTCAGACCAAGTTGTCTTCGGACAGTAATGGGTCCATATTCACCCAGAAGACAATGACTAGTTCCAAAAGTACTATCAGCACGACGAATATATCCGGAAGTGGAGACCCTGCGCTATTGGAGAAACTGGTAAATGCGGATGTTGCATGTCGTGTCTCTGTTTGCCTTTTGTTCTGAACGTAAATCATTTTATAGTTTAATGTGAATGTAATTAACATTCGTCAGTGTGCTCGTTTTATTATTCTCTTCCTTTACTCCTGCCTCGTCATTTGTGCAAGTCGTTATATTGCGATATAAATCGACTAGCTTGATTTCATTCATCGATGCATGTATTCGTTTTAAAAATGTACTATTGTGTCCTCTGTAGGAAATTGAATCGGTTACTGGATCTGACACGAATGGCGTGCCACCTGCGTTGCCAGAGAAACGGTCGAAGCGAAGAAAAGAGCGTCAGCCATCGCAGTACGACAATGTACCTGAGAACGAGCATTTATCAACCTGTAGTTTACACACTAGCAACGGCGACAGCCCGGACGCCAGTAAACCGCCACCGCTGCCTCTTAAAAAAAGGCACAGTAAGTTCAGCCATGATTTATGATCGCGACAGTGATAAAGCAAGTAAGAATTAGTATTCTAATCTGTACTGCCGGTGCTTTATTGCTGTCGAAGCGTTACTTATCGAATTAGCCTCTAAACATAATTTTATGTTATGTAAAAATTTTGTCAAATAAAATCGATCGATATCGGAGCGAAGCAATTCCTAGAAATTGCCTAGATTAGAGTAGAAGTTCCGAATCTTTTCCTCGTGGTAGATTAAAACTGATGCAATATTTTGTATCCCCCAGTGTTCCAATCAGTGGCATATTCTGGTAAGTGGGATATCCTGCCCACACAAATCAGCTACCCCAGAGCAAACACTTTCACGCTAAGTTGGAATCCTTCGTTTCACGCATTAATACACGACTTTAAGCTCCTGGCTTTTTTGCGGCATGTTTATCGTCCTTTTTAATCTCATTTTATTGGACATGATTTGAAACGTAATTTCGTTTGACGTTAAGCTTGGATATTTTATTCATATCTTTAGCTTTTTCCACGGCTTACGTATAAATGCGATTAATATGACGAAAAAGGCAGAGAAGAATATTAATTCTATAAGAGAATTTTGTAGAATATTCTATTCCTCTTATTGTACTTGTGTAGCCTTTACTGCAACATTTTGTTGCAAGCTCGAGATTTTATTAACAGAAGAAACTAATCTTCAGCTACTTACGTGGGCGCCGACGTTGTTTCACTAATTAAATTGACCTTTCCTTGCTAATAGTCAGTTAACACTTATGCTTCTTTAACTCTGGAGCAGCGCCAGAGAGAGAGTTTAGTTTTCGTTTCCACGATTATGCGTGAGGAAGAATCGACGAACGGGAAGCTTTCTGTTATGTGAAATTTCCTCGAATTAAGTGAGATCGTCCATACTTATATTACAGTGACACTCGTTCTAATTGCGTAACAGCTTGACTCTGAAAAGCACAGCTTACATCTGTGCGAAGATGTTGTTCAAAAGATTTCATTCTTATTCCAGTAAGTTCGTATCAATTCTACTCATGCAAGTTCTAAAGTATCACAATAACTTATCAAGTTTCATGCTTGTGCATCAGTGTTTCTTTTACGTATTTTATTTACTGTGCTTTAATATTTTACCATAACATGAATCATGCTTGTATCTACCATACATACTATTATATATGTATATCACGAAGTCACATTTTTATTTACTTCTATATTATTTCACTATAAATATCCCATTCCGTCGTGCGCCATTAGAATTACGGAGATCTGATTGCACCTATTTCAGTAATGGCGTACATGGAGATGTTCGGGAACTGTTCTCACAGCAACAATGACTTCATCTCCGGACTTGGTACTCGGCATTCAGTGGCAGCTTATAATTCGATGCAGGCAGAATGGCAACAGCACGAGATGGCCCTTACTACGACGCAATCGTGCTCTTTCATGGCGCATACTATGACCACGCTGCACGATAACTCAAAGTATGTGCTAGAATATAGTCACATACACGTATGCTATTATATTGCGCACTCGGAAAACATCTCTTACTTCTGTTTTCAGTACCTCGATAACTATGACACCAACGGTAACCGAAGTAACAAATAATTCTAGTCTCCCTCCAGCATTGCCGCCAAAGAGATCCCGCTCCATTAAATCAAATGCGACCCCTCCACCCATATCACCGAAACCTACCATCAGCATGCAAAGTATCCACACAACGGAGCCGATCGTAACGTCGACTCCAGTAAAAGCGGAGGAACCAGTTATTCGCGATAAGAAGGACGTCACACCTTCGACTCCAGTAAAATTGGTAAATGTTACTTATTTTAATATGTACTTCTAGGTATCAGCTTTTTGTTTCTAATCATAGCTACGTTGCCTGTAGAATAACATTACTCTGGACACGATATTGCCACCTTCGAGACCTGCAAGCAATGCTCTGTCGTCGATATCAGTCGATGAAAGTACCCTCGAATTGAAAGATATTGACCAGGACGATAGCATTCTGGATGAGCTGGACATCAGCAAGTATTTAGTGTTTAAGAAACCCGATGAGGAAGGGCCGGATATACGGGGAGGGCATCCAGATGCGCTACTGATTCACGCGACCAAAGCTAATAAGCACGGTAAGAATATTTCTTCGTCATTCGATGTGCGAGTACCGTCATTAATAACAGTTCGTTCATAAATGTTCATTGCAATTCTTTTTCACGCTTCGTAGATGAGAAAGAATCAGGTTAGTGTTAAAATCCGCTGAATTCATTTTTGTTCTATTGAATTTAATAGTGCGCAATGTAGAAAGCAGCTTGTTAATGTTCGCTAATTTTATATGTGTAATTCTGTTTATTCTGCTTGCAGACTTTCTGTATCAGGAAGCATTCTTAACAACGTATAGGACTTTCATGCAGCCGCTGGAGTTAATTCAGAAGTTACATAGACGCCATCAACGATTTTCTTGCTCCCCAGACGTTGTTAAGCAGAGGGCAGCTCGCGAAGCGTTTTCTTTATTAGTTAGAGTTGTTAGCGATTTAACGTGAGTAAATGAGGGCATTTGATTAATTAATCAAGATAAACGGAAATTAGCTCTCGATAATCAAGGAGGGTATTCGTTTCTTTCAGCATGTCAGATCTGGATGACACTCTTCTGCAAACTTTGATGGAATTTGTGCAACAGTTAGTGTGCAGCGGTGACCTCACTATGGCAAAGGCCCTGCGAGTTAAGATTCTGGAGAAGCACCAAGCGAAGCAGTTGCAATCGGCGCAGCCAATTCTTTCTTCGCTCAGCGTGACGACGAAGCAAGCTTCTCTGCTCGATTTCAAGAGCGAGCAAATAGCCGAACAAATGACACTGCTGGACTCTGATCTGTTCATGAAGATCGAGATACCGGAGGTGCTGATTTGGGCCCAGGAGCAGAACGAGGAGCGGAGTCCGAATCTGACAAGATTCACGGAACATTTCAACAAAATGTCGTACTGGGCCAGGTCGAGGATACTAGAGCATAAATTAGAGAACGAAGCGAAGGACAGAGAGAAATATGTGGTTAAATTCATTAAAATAATGAAGCACCTTAGAAAGATAAATAATTTCAATAGCTACTTAGCTTTGCTTTCCGCATTGGACAGCGCGCCAATTAGAAGGCTCGAATGGCAGAAACATATTACAGAAGGCTTGAAGGAATATTGTGCTCTCATCGATAGTTCCAGTAGTTTTAGAGCTTACAGGCAAGCTCTGGCAGAAACGCAACCACCTTGTATCCCGTACATGTAAGAGTGCTTATCAATTCGTTCGGAAAACGTCGAAGTAAAATTCTCCGAAAGATTCATGTCAAACGAACTGTTTCCCTATTTTTAGCGGACTCGTGTTGCAAGATCTAACATTCGTGCACATTGGAAACAGCGATCTCCTACCGGATGGCACTATAAATTTCTCGAAAAGGTGGCAGCAGTTTAATATCGTGGAAAACATGAAGAGGTTCAAAAAAGGGTATTAATTCCTTCTTTCAATATGTAATCAATGATGTATCTAAAATGATATTTTCGTAACGAGCCCGTTATCTGTTGCAGGACATACTCGTTCAAGAAACACGAACGTATAATAACGTTCTTCAACAATTTCAGTGATTTCCTCTGTGAGGAGGCGATGTGGCAGATTTCAGAAAGCATTAAACCGCGCGGTGGTAAAAAAGCACAGTCGCAGAACTAGAATACATCTAACCCTTTCACTGCCTGTGTCTCGAAATCGAAAGGCTGAACCAGTGAATTAAATCGTTTATATTTATGGTATTTTAGGTAAACGCTTTTACGGTCGCAGACCAAACAGAAACCATGCAACACTCCGATGGCGGTGGAAGGGTTAGCGAGGTCTATCCCGTTTCAACAGCCTCTGTGAGGTTGTATTTTAATTTATGAAAATTTTAACAAGCGATACATATTTGAAGGATGAGATGAGGAAATAATGCAAGTACGCGTTCGTATTAAATTCAAGCCCGATGGATTCGTTTTATTTAATATATGTAATTGCATCGTACGGATGTCGATTGAATCGAAACGTCGAAAACTAAGAATTTTAGGGAGACTTTAATGAATTAACTAGATGAATGATGTCTCAATGCATTTTCGTAGTTATCCGTTTTTCCTTCTTATTTTGCCATAAGATGATACGGGAAGAAATCGTATTTGCTATGGGTCTATGCAACATATACTTAATACAAAAAAAGAATGCAGCTGTAATGATGCTTGATAATAGCATAATGGGACGAAGAAATCCCACACTTTAACATATTCTATATGTATATCTATATAAAAGAAACTATTTATTTATTTGCCTTTAATCAAGAAATTGTAAAAAGTAGTAGGTGTCCTTCAGTTGTTTTTTTTTTTAACTTATTTAGATATATGTAAACGTCCATCGTATAGCTTTATCGTAGGTAGACAAACTTTTCAAAAAATCAACGGTAGTCGAACTGTTGACCACGCAAGGAGAAACACCAATTACGTTGATTAATGTAGAGCCATCGTAGTCTCAGATCAGCGCCTTGATACATGGTGCGCTTTTCCGAACACGTGGCACGACTGAGCGTAACTGTTACATATACTATTGTATATGATTATAGAAAAACACCTTTTGTTGGGAACTTGTTAATAGGTATCCAAGCTTTCAGCTTTAAGTCGACCGGTTACCTAGAGGATGTAGGTAAATCGAAAGCGTGAAACCACGCGGTCCGTTAACGGGAGAATCAAATCGAAATTTTCACGGCGCCCCCGTACACTGTACCGTCGCAATTCTAAAGACCCTTTGATATCTTTTAATACCGGTGTTCAAGTACGATTATATAGTTTTTTCGATGATAGCGATGATACGATGGCGATGAAAGTGAGAGTCTTACTTGCTCTCACGATACATTCCGCGAATAGAGTGAAAGAATCCGATCAGATTAATTTTACCAAGCAGAAAAACAATACTTGCCTCCGCCCCGTGTCTTACCTTCTTCGTTTAGTATATCGGAACTATAAAGCGCGTCAAGTTTCGATCCCCCAAAGAATAAATGATACCGCCGTAATTGATGGCTGTTTGATTATAGAGTGAATGGTTATCTGCCTATTAACGTTTCTCTGGTCTCCCGTGTTTAGTAATAATAAATGTCTTGTATACAACCAATCGACGGGAAAAAGCCAATGATCAATCGGGCACAAGAGATTTTAAAAACTGTCATCTGCACGTTAACGCGTTCTGCGCGCGACCGCCACGGTCCTGCGCATATATTATTCACGTTGAAATGGCCTAAGCAGTTGATAGTTGGTGTCGATCTATACGCATACGGTTAATCGAAACATACAAAATACTACAACACCGAGAATACACGGATAAGCAGCCATGATTAGTCTGAAGGTGTAGTTAGGAGTTTGCTACTATATACAGAGTGCTTCTTTATTAGTGGGGCCTACTTTAGGGGTGGATTCAACACTGTCTTAAACGTTACAATTAAAAGTAACTGTAACTTAATTCTTATCCTACTCCAGGTTTAAGTTAAAATACAACGGTCCTTTTATGAAAACCGGGTGGAACACGTTGTACAGTTCTGTAAGCCTTTTTTCTTCCATATTTCTCAGTGCTGGGTCCAACATTACTGTAGGATTTCGTCGACAAAGAAAAAGAACACCCTGCATATAAGTCTAAACAGTGGTCAATTCCAGAAGATGCACCAAATATACATACGTAATGCGTAGCTTTCAACATGAACTGTTCTTGGTAAATATAGATGCACTCCGTTAATCTCAGCCGAAATAATGGAAAATGAAGAAAAAAGAATCGAACCTAGTTACGAAATTTTTAACGTATGGAGCCGTGTAAATGCGATCGACAAAGCACTGTATCTCTTTCGAACACAAATCCATGTGCGCGAGTGTGCGTGAACAACGCGCACTATTCTGTTCATATAGTTGATACGTATCAAATGATTCGTCTAATGTAAGGATAAGAGGGACTTTATTAACGTTGTAAATAGTTTGATTGTATTCATAATTTCTTGTACGTACGCGAGTGTCCTCTACTATCCGTAATTGTATATACGCAGTGTATTATCTTTAGAATTAACTTTACGTAGCGAGCTCATACATTTTCGTTTTTAAGTTCATTGAAATCATTGTGATGCAATATTACGTTCTCCGCGTGGTAGGCAATCCGTTATACAGGATGTTTCAAAATCGCGCGACAAGCAGAATTGTCCAGAGTTCTCGTGATAAGAGAAATCGTAACGAGCCCTGTATTATTTAGCAGTTCGAAGCTTCTCTATTCAGAACAATGCTCCTCGATCTCTTTTGCCACGAGACATTTGCGCATATTCTTACTGGTCCTACGCTTTTGAAATATTATGTTCTGCTTTTTACTTTTTCTGTACCCTTCGTTAATACAACCATTGTCATCTTTCTCATTGAATTTCAATGCACCTTTTCTTTCGAATGTACATATGCGTCGGATTTATCGCTGCTTTCAGATGTTCTGTTGTTACGTAGTTCTTTTGGAAATGGTTCGCTTGAAAGTGTATTTCTAAATGTAACGCTACTTTATTAATCGCCGCCGCATCTATTTTCTATCAGTTTCTCGACTTAACGTAATCTTCTTGTACATTTCGAGTAAATGTGTAAGCATTCACTTTAGGGTAACGCTAACAGTAACAAACCATGAGTGAGATAAAACAGTGAATATGCAACGAAAAACTTAGACTCGGGCAGTCCATTAGATAGAAACGCTAGGCTATTTCGCAGTAGGCTACCAAACTGTGAAGAAGGTGAATTGATTTGGTAATTGGATTGATAATAAGATATTTTCGAGGACTAATAACTACTTGTTCCTATCTTGAGCTCTCCGGATTCGTGTTCTATTGTCAATATATTGAGTTACATTCGAGATCAGGCGGTAAATGCTTATAGAGCTCTGCGAGGCAATTATAAATTTACTTAGACATGCCAATTATCCGAAAATCAGTCCCAACAACTTGATCTTACTATCAAACTTATTATCAATAATTTAATCTACCCCGAATCGGTAGATTGACCTTCGCGGCCGCATACTTTCAACTCTGATTGGCCAATGCGTAGGCTAGCATAGGCAGGGTGAGGAGCGATTAAGCGCAGTGAATGGAGGGGGAAACACCTACAGTAGCGGTGGTTATGCGTGCATAAACTGCGCATGCGTCTATCACGCAAGCGCGCTTACCACCGCTCCCGTAGGTGTTTCCCCCTCCATTCACGACGCTTAATCGCTCCTCGCCCTGAACATAGGCACAAATGTACCACTGTGTTTCTTTTTCTATTATCCGCCGGAACGTAGGCACTACACAGCTTTCGAGGAAACAGTCTGTAAACGGAGATGGACTCTAATGCGATCGCTGTTGAACTTACTCTTACAATGCAAGGATCCCGATATCGCGTGGCGTTTGCGATGCTCCCCCGATTTTACCGCATGTATCAGCACTTCCATGGCGAGGGATATTTGCAATTTTAACAAAACACGTTGTACATATCTACATTACGAATATAAGGATCAAACGATTCATCGATCTCTTATTGTATATTTTCGGGGAATGGCCGGATAAGTCTTAACCTAGACAGGCTAAAAATCAAAAGCAACACTTTTTGCGTCTGGGATGATAAAGAAAGAAAGAGTGCTTCAAGCGTTTGAAATTTAATACAGAATCGTACGTCAAATAACTCTCGCCGAACTTAACAATGTTCTGAATACGTGCTATCGTTCTAACGAGAAACCAATAAGTAATATTCTTAGCGAATATCGATAAGCATCAAACGAGTAATAATTACTATTAATGTGTTACTGATCTCTTATCGACAACAACAGCAACAAAAAAGATATATGTGTAATTTAACATTAACATAGATACGGTGGTAAGTATTTAGAAAGTACCGATAACCGCCGGTGACTATTAATGCTTTGGCGGACATGCGCTGAAAGTGTCTCCGCCAGAGTGTTAATTGTTACCCTAAACAAAAAGCGACATATCTACAAGGCATACTGTACGTGTACTGTTTAAAGTACGGTAAACCAGAACGAATTGCCAGAAATGGAATCTCAAGTGCAACGGTTGGTTCGAAACGGTATCGATTTGAATTACGATTGCTTTTAACGATGATGTAATTTGTCCGTATGTTCAGCAGCAGACGATATCGGTTATTAATGATGCGTTCAACTTGCGCCCAAATCGTCCGCAACGCCCGTGATTTCCATTAAATATCGCGACCGTACGGGCGATTTGGGTGTAAGTGGAACGCACCCTAAGTGATTTTATGAAAGGAGAAGGGGACGAGGGGACTTCACGTAGAAGAACAATAACGTACAATTGCATACAAGATGAATTTGTTGATAATACTAAGAGCTAATAGGATAAAAACTTTACCACGTAACAATTATACACTTAACGAAATCAGCTGATAATCATTCGTTTGAAAAATAATGATTTGTAATTAAGAGAATCTTTTTAAATACACATCGATCTATTTTTGAAATAATCAATGATTTTTCAGGTGAATGTAACTTTTAGTATTCGATTTGAGAGTTCGTTAATCGTAGGGTGGGAATGCGGAATGAAAAGTGAGCGGCGAGGAGAGGAGTTTTTATATCGGGAAGCCTGTATTGTTTAAATAATAATCACTTCGTGAGGGCCCACTATTTTTCAGACGATTATTTTCGATATAGACTACTGTAAATTTTTTAAAAAATCGGATGATCAAAACACTGATGGAATTGTAAGTCATTTAAATTAAACAGAGGATAGAAAAAAAGGGGTTCTCCGTGTTTAGCCTGCGGAAGAATTTTTAAATGATACATCTGACCGAATATCAAAAGCAGTTTAGAAAAATAATGGGAGATTAGTGAAATTAGTTTTGTGAAGACGTCGATTTTCATCTAACGATTCCACAGAATTGTCCAGGAGCGAGAGGATCAATTTTCCAAATGTGTAAATATAACATTTTATTTTTGGCAATCTTTGTTGCTGCTCCATACGAACAACAAATTTCATAGATCCTACGGATCTATGGTTAAAAATCCTTAACGAAGGTTGTACATTACATACGTAATTCATAAATTTATGAGAATTATTCGACGATCTAAATATTATATTATCAAGAGTCGAATAATTCTAATAACAATCACTACAATTTTAATTGTCACTGTCGATTTTCGTAACTAAGTAGTTCAATCGGTTCGAACTATTATTCATAACAATCGTCAGATTAATCCCTTAAATGTAAATAATAAAAGTTTTATATGTATTAATACAATTGGCCACGCAAAAGGGCACATTACCTATTAATTTTATTTTAAATACACAAACTGTCTTTAAACTATTTATTCTAAAATTAACTTTTCACATTGAAAATTCCGTGGTTAATTACTTAAGGGATTAATCACACCCTAGCTCATATACAAAGCGTTACAACCCTTAACAAAGATAACGACAGAGATATCGAAAGGCATTTATGTTGTATGTGTCTCATCTATAGGAACCGATTAGTTAAGGGAAGAGATATAATGAACTCAAGGGATACCCAAGTTATGTATCTATTAACAGTGGCGCACTCGGGACAAAAATATTTTTAATGCACATTCAAAAAGGGTGAATATTTTGCTTATAAAAATTTATTTAAAGAATAAAATCTAGTTTTCTTTTTTTTTTTTATAAAGCCCTTTGCCCACCCCTCTGGGCGCGCCACTGTCAATTAATAGGGTAGAGTCGCTATATTTCAGACTCTCTATGTAAAAATGCGTTAAAATGCAGACCAATCACTTCTTTAGAAGTCAAACTGTTGAATGAATAGCGTCATTTCACTTCCTTCTGTGTTTTTTTCTGGATTTATAGGCGTTAAAAGGTAAATTGAGGTTACATTTAACCTATTTTGTCAAACACCGGTGTACAGAATCGTATTTAAAATATACTGCCCCCTTTAGTTAAAATGTCCTATGTAGCATTTTGAAACAGCCGAGAAAACTGAAGTTTTATCATTTACTTTGTACTGCCCTTATTGCCCTTCATCCCAATCATTTAATTGCTTTAGATAGGATATTTTAACCAATTGGAAAAAAGTTAGGTTAAATACATTAGAGTGTTTATAAATCTTTACGAAGCACGTAGAGTTTCCTAACTTTACTTAAAAGGTAAAAGACGTATGGAACTTCAAATATTTCAACATATCTCAAAAAATGAAAAAATGCTAGATAGGACGGTTTAACTAAGGAGGGCAGTATAACTACTTCTAAGTTTATTTTCGTTTAATGTTTGGGATAATAAGATAGTAGAGATATTGAGGAACAATGCAGCTAGAGTATTTGGCCATATTAACTCTTCCTGTCCAAGTGAACGAGAAGACCATCTCTCGCTACAGAAAGGAGAGGTGGTCGAGGTATGATTTTTTATTATTTTTATTTTTATTATTATTTTATTATTTTTGTTTATTTAGTTTATTTATTCACTTTTGTATTCATTTGCCTTGCTAATCGCTGGTGGATATTTCACTTTTTCTTTAATGTGTTCTTTACTTGTTTAGCATAAAAAAATTAAATATCAATGAATTTGTAGGGCACGTGTCCCTATTACGGTGCCCTGTCCCATTACGGTGCCTTTATACTTAAAGAAGCCGTACAAAAAAAAACGCATAAATAAATATGGAAAGAATTTTTTTAATTAAGTTGAACTATTAATGTATGTGTTGGAAACGACAGGGTTGCATTTTTAAACAATTAAATAATAGTAAAAAGAATTCAAAATGAATATGAAGATTTCGATGGATTTACTCAAATTTTACAAACGTGATTATCATGAATTGCATTTATGTAAAGTGTTATTTATATCATAAAAGGTTCCAATTTTATGAAAAAAAAAGCAAAATTAGCACATTTGAAACGTTTTCGTATTTTTTTAAAATGAAGCCAGTAATAGGAACAGGAATTTAACACTTGTCCCAATTACCGTGCCCCTCAGTGCCCACTGGCTCCCTCTGCAACTGCTAAATCTATATTGGCGTTGATTGGTTTGACGTCATCATGCGCTTGCATGGCGTGGTCCTCCTCCACCCAGAGACTTCGTCCGGGAAGAAAATTCCCCAAAAAGGGCACCGTAGTACGGATAACGCACTTTTCAGGGCACCGAAATTGGAACAAAAACATGTATTTTTATTTCAATGAAAACAATATGAGAAATTAACATTTTTAACCCGAAAAAAATCCCTTAATAAAGAGAAAGGTTCAAAAAACCAATATAAATTTTCAGCAAGCGAAATTAAAGTAAGAGAAGGCCGTAATTAATTCCTTCGTGAGCAAGTCGGCATCAAAACATCGTAATAGGGACACGTACCCTAGTTGTATTCACTGATAAATAATTTTGCTTTATCCTTTGTTAATTTTTCATGAATAATTATGTGAGTGGTCTCTGCCAACGACGAAAACAATTTCTCCCGGCACCTCGGAAGAGGTGGTCAGATGTCATGACTTCCGTTTTCAACCCGATTTACAGTAAATATTGTCTTAAAGCAAATATCGACCAGTTTTTCTGAATCAGCATAAAATTCTGAACATATGGGTTTGTTCTGATAAAATAAGTAATTTCTATATCAGTTTTAATAGCCATTTTATATTAGGTTGACCGCGTCTCCCGGATTTACCGTATACCCTTACGAATTAAAATTCAACCCCAGAAATAATTCCTCTCTGACTTTATCAATAATTTGCATTTTATTAAATTCGTTAGATAAAATTGCACCTCTCGATTCTGAAATGTTTAATTGCTATATCTTTATGCCATTATATCTCTTCCCTCAGCTACATATGTGTAGATCACTATGGTCACAAAACGAAACTATAATAGGCGATGAAAGTGATATAGTGCGATTAAATAAGATTGGAAGAATCTTACGGGAAACGAAACACAATTCACTGAGCATATCATTTGTAAGCGAACGATCACTACATAATAATCATTATATTCGAGGTCCCTTCCCATTGCTCTCGATGACAGCAAAGAAATATCGACAGCTATGTATATCGGAGAAATGATACACGAAACATTGTGCTCACCACGTTTAATTGTACGATTTATTACGTAGCCGTTCATACTATTTTTCTATGCATATTTTTCGGACTGTTACAACCGCGAGTCATTGAAAGCCGCGTGGCGTTTATTTAATGCGATCGGGATACACACGTATGTGTGTACACACATACGTGTGTACCCCGATTATTATTTAAATTTTAAAAATGTACTGCGAAATCAGTTTTCCTTCTGTTCTCGGTCTGCGACTATTCAGTGCATTGAATATTTTTATGCACGCCAAGTTTTTCGAACGAATGTTACTGCTTCTTTTGTAATAGGTGTACGAAGAAGTGAAATAAAACTGTGTTAGAGTCGAAATATATTGTCATTGGATCGTGAATGACGGTAATGAAACGATGGCAAAGTGGCGAAGGATGCAAAATAATATGTCGCGGTCTTCTTTTACAATAATTTTCAACCGTTTCCGTCGCTCTGTTTTATATTGATTTATTACAAGACTATTAAACCATGTAGCCAATTTGAAAAGCTGAAGCTGTTCTATAAGTACAATAATTTAAATAAAGATTGCCCTATTCATTTGTGTTATTTGAATACCTGGAAATAAAAACTTTTCAACTTCATAGTTATTTACTCGTTTATTATGTGATAATACAATTAATGAATTAATAGAATCATGTAGATTTCAATAAAATTGTTTCTAAGAACTGTTAATAACTAATTAATTGTAGAGTAAATAATTGCAAATATTATGTGAGAGAGTAGTCAATAGTCTACGTTTTATTATATAACTGCAAAAGTTAATGAATTTGTTACTTTTATATTTGTTAGCATATAAATTTCTTTATTTCTTTATATTTATTCATAATTTGATAGGGTTTGTTCCAATTCGCGGATTGAGCGCATGGAATTGGTGGTATCGTACGATTCGCCAGCATTTCTCTCACTTGCCAATAGTAGTACGATAGGAAAGATTCGAAAGCGTGGCGTCACTCTTGGGTTGAGTTCGCGTTGGCGTCACTTGGCTCAGCTGGCGTTGGTGTCGCTTGGCTTGGCTTAACCAAAGAGTAGGTATAATAAGAGGCGTCACTCCGGGCGGAACCATGATGTAAGGACATAAGGTGTGCTTGTGCGCAGCCTTCCAGATTAGCCAATGACGTGCCCTTCACAAGATCGTCCATATTGGATTGTCACCAATACGACGTCCTATTACATTCGTGTAGTCTTGTTCAAACTTCGCGCCTCTAGAGTTTACGCTACACGAAGTTAGGTAGTACATTGGTTGTGTTCCAATTCACGCATACTGCGCATGAAATTGATGCCATCTTATTGGTGGCATCGTACGATTCCCTAGAATTTCTCTCACTTGCCACCAATACGATGCCACTTCCGGTGCAGTGATCCGTTAGCATCCGTATAGTACATACAAGTTTCGATAACATGGGGCACCTTGAACACCCTGCTGCTTTCCCGCCAATAATAATAGAGAATGTATCGCAAATGAAAATTGATCGAGATGGCGCTCTGATCGTAGTGCTCTGAGCATGCGCGTGATGACGCCGTGACGTCAAACCAATCAACGCCAAGATGAGCTTGACTTTGCGCTGGCGTTGATTGGTTTGACGTCGCAGCGTCATCACGCGCATGCTCAGAGCACTACGATCAGAGCGCCACCTCGACCGAGTTTCATTTGCGATACATTCTCATACATACGGTACTGCAAAAGCCGCGCATACGAGAGAAAACCGGCCCAAGATCTCATCAGTGAACTGTGTTCGTAAGAGATAATTTTATTGAAATTGGTAGGTATATTCCGTATAAAAGACAGCACTTAAAAATGAGTCTCGATGAAGAGAACGCGACCAAAGTATTGCAATCCGTGTTTGGTTATAAGGACTTCAAGAACGACGTTCAGAGACAAGCCACTATGGCTGTCATGGAAGGTTAGTGCCCATTTTGAATTGAAATCTTCAAGAACTGTTTTGTTAGCAACAAATTATTACGCGAAAGTTTTGCCATCACTCGAGTCTGCTTTCTTCGTTTAAACCTGTACAAATTTAATGAAATTGTGCAGAGAAAAATACTTTTATGGAATATTTATGTCCGACTGGTTTATTAAAAAATGAATGAAAACTCCGAATTATAGGTTCGAAATATGTGTTCATATCAATGCCTCGTGGGTTCGGAAGATCTCTTTGCTACCTATTGCCTGTTATTCTACAAAAAGGCAAAGTAGCTCTTATCATTTCTCCAAAAATATCTGCCTCAGAGGTAAAGAATGATACTCGAGTAAGATATAATAGACGCTTTGTCATCTCTTACTTATTCAGATGTTTTCAGAATCACGTTAACTTTTTAAAGAGCAAAGGGATTAAAGCGTGTTTGTTACATCAACCTACATATCTAAAAAAAAAGAAAGCTATCGTTGAAGATCTAGCATCAGATTCTCCTACAATAAAGTTATTATTCATCACACCTAAAATAGCTGCGATCCCATATTTTCAGGTGAATAATAGCCTCTTCCATTAACTTTCCACCATACTAAAATGCAGGGATCGAAAATGTTCTGGAAATCGTGTTTCCTGTGGAATTTTTATTTAAAAAAATGTTAGCTTTAGGAACTTCTTTAAAAAGTGTTCTCGAGGAACAGATATTTTAGAACCTATATAATAAAAGTACCATGGAAACAAGTTACATTAGAACATTTATTAAAAAAGGTTTCATAAGATAAAGAAATGTACTAAACTATTAGGTAATAGTTTTATTTAACAGTGTGGTATGACAAAAGGTATGAAAATCATAACATAAGTAATTAATGGTTTCATAAGAAGTATTGAACAGAAAAGAGAATTTGTCAAGAATAATACATAAATAAATGTTTTTTATAACTTACATGAACTGAAATACATAGAAATTCTGTAATATGATATATAATATTTAAATTTCAATAATAGAATATATGAATAAATAAATAACACATTCAGAATATCAATTTAAGGGGGCCGTCTCATTTTTGTTATTGTCCGTCTCACCGGGCCTTGAATGTGTGCGGACGGTCACACAAGCTAAGTTAAGCGTGTACGTACACGCGTGTAGTAAACAAACCGTTTCAACCGTCTTTCGTCCTGGAATCGGCCAGGAGGAAGTTTTTGCGAGTACAGTTACCTTCAGTAAACATCTATGCAGGGTGGTCTGGTGTGTTTGAACGCTAATAAGCACTGTACGTTGAAATAATAATGAATTTATGAATCGAAAACTGACAAAATGAAGCTTCAAGGCTTCTCCGTTGGTGGCGCTAATGGTGTACTGTAGCTACGTAGCACCAGCGTGACGTATAAATTCATTATTATTTCAACATACAGTGCTTATTAGCGTTCAAACGCACCAGACCACCCTGCACGGATGTTTACTGAAGGTAACTGTACCCGCAAAAACTTCCTTCTAGCCGATTCCAGGACGAAAGACGGTTGAAACGGTTTGTTTACTACACGCGTATACGTACACGCTTAACTTAGCTTGTGTGAGCGTCCGCACACATTAAAGCAGCGCTGTTCAAGGTCGCTCCCGCGGGAGATTGGGGTTCTCCCACTCTCGTCCGCGTTGTCAGAGATACCGCGCGACGCTAAAGAGGCGACCATGACAGACCAGCGTGTCTGTCGCCGAGCGAGCTCGGACGCCTGATACGACATGTGATTAGTGACACGCGGCGTCGCCAGCCAATGCTACTACTTCCCGGTATAAGTTGCCAGTCTTGGTGACCTGTACTTTTCAAACAATTCTGAAACTAGAAATATCATAAACAAGCCTGACACATAGGTACGAAAGTCAACGAATTAACCTGAAATGACCCCTATCCAAGTGACAGACGGCTCGCCGGACGTGGCAGCCTTCTTAGCGTCGCGCGGTCTCCTTGACGACGGAAGGCACGCTATGCGAGAGAAAGATTGGAAGGGGAAGCAGGCGCGTGAGGGGCCCCTGCACTGGCCAGCGCAGTTTTATAACTTCCATTCCAACTAGAACCTTGATTTTCGAGAACTTTTATTTTATCAGTTCTCCTGGGAACTTATAATGTGAGAACATTTTTAAAAAAGTTTCAGAACTTTTTCGATCCCTGCTAAAACGTCTCTAAACGACCATTTACCTCTACTATCCATTAACAGCTACTTACACGTTCATTAACAAAACGCAAGATGTTGTCTTATGTTGTATTCGACGAGGCGCATTGCTTAAGCGAATGGGGATCTGATTATATGCCGTCTTACAAGAAAATAAGTCTGCTCAATAAGATATATGAATATGTTCCTAGAATCGCAGTAACTACAACAGTCACCGATAAGGTAATTAATATTGTCCGTAAACGCGTTGATGTTTATTTACTACTTCCTTGCGTTTAACCTTATAGAATACATTCTCTCTCCGAGCTTAGTTTCCTAATCAGTCGAAAGGGTCTAGCAGGATAAGCATTGGCAAACGGCCCCCATGTCGATTCTTGGAGTTGTTATTTTTTAAACAATGCTCCTTGCCTGAAACACCATTATGTAAAGTTTTAGATCGCTACCCCCCTGTTTAAGGGTAATACGGGGGTAAACGCCCTTAACGTTATTATTTTTTTTCTCGGTTACTACTTAAGATATTTGAATGAAAAAAAATACGGAAAATAGCTACGTACTAACTTTACTTCACATATTTTTCTCAAAATTTTAACTCTATTATTAAGGGTAGAAAAAAATAATTAATTTTTTGGAGGTGGTCACCGAAAGGGTTGTTTCGAAAAACCACCCCTAAAAAATTAATTATTTTTTTCTACCCTTAATAATAGAGTTAAAATTTTGAGAAAAATATGTGAAGTAAAGTTAGTACGTAGCTATTTTCCGTATTTTTTTTCATTCAAATATCTTAAGTAGTAACCGAGAAAAAAAATAATAACGTTAAGGGCGTTTACCCCCGTATTACCCTTAAACAGGGGGGTAGCGATCTAAAACTTTACATAATGATGTTTCAGGCAAGGAGCATTGTTTAAAAAATAACAACTCCAAGAATCGACATGGGGGCCGTTTGCCCATGCTTATCCTGCTACACCCTTTGTCAATTACACACTTTGACAGGTAGTCGAAGACATTTGCGAAGTATTGACACTGAGAACGCCAAAAGTATTTAGAATGTTGGCACAACCGATCAGTGTTCACTGCGACGTACAGTTTATAGACCAGCTTTCCGACCCGTTCGAGCACCTGAAGAACTTTATTGTAAAAGTACTTCGTTTGGTAAACACGGACTCTTGCAAGGTAAATTAGTCAGCCCTTTAATGCGACGGCAAGATATGTATTTATGAGGATTGCCTTTACTCAGATGCACGAAGGCTATGCCATTGTTTACTGCAGAAATGCAGTCACTACAGAATTAATAAGAAATAAGCTGAGCGACGTAGGGATATCCGCACTTATGTATGACTCCAGTAAGTGATTTACAATTTAGATCTCAAGATTCTTTGTTTATTAGTACAAATCTATGACTCATCTTAGAATTGGAGAATGCCGTGCGACATAATGTAGAGAATATATGGATGTCCGGAAATGCTGAAGTTATTATCACGACGCACGATTATGAATTCATTCATAAGAAACGTATTAGGTCAGTATCTACTGCTCGACAATAAAAGTTACAAATAACTTATAAATCATTTACTCGAGCAGATGCACAGCTTATTTTACGATCCCTGAAAACATTCCCAAGTACTACAGGGAATGCGCGCAAATGTATACAGGCAGGAGTCGTGCATATTCCAGGATATATTTTAGTGTTGAGGAATATATTAATATGAGATTGCTTCTCAAAAATAACAGAAAAAGAAATGAGCCGGAGTGCATAGAAGGACGTTTAAGAGAGCATGATAAGCTTGTGTCCTATTGCCTTTCTATAAAGTAAGCAGCTCAAATGCATTTTCTCTCTCTCTCTCTTACTTATTATCAAACTCTGTATAAAATCATGTTTAGCTGTCGTCATAAAAATATTATTAAATACTTCGGGGACGTAATACCTCCTTGCAAAATGAACTGCGACATTTGTAAGAATAAAAACGTGGTGGAGGCCAAAACCTATAAGTTTATTACACGTTCGAAAAAAGTAAACGGAGTAATATATAACATGTAAGTATTAAGATAAAGAACGGGGCTTGCAGATTCGTTTACTGTACATTTTTTATAAAATTCTCAGTTCTACATTAAATGAAAATCTGAGGAATAGGCGGACTTCAAAGAACGATAAACAAATTCCTATGGCAAGAGATAAGTTGCCACAGATCGAGGAAAACCGGTTGCCCGACGAAAGTTCGCAGCACTTATTGATTGAAATTGATGAAGTCGCGGTAATTCCGCGGAGAGAATTAGCAGTTGGCTCGAGCATTCGACACGCCAACGAAGACGGTGAGATAAAGAAAGGTGAGAAGTGTCGCGTTTCAAAGAGCGATAGTTGCGAGGTCATCGATGTCTTTAACAAACCGAGGAAACGTTCTTGCGCCGCGGCTGCGTGGCCCGAGGAGTTCAAGTCGAAAATGAGGAAATTAGAGAGCGAAAATAAACCGCCCAACGAGACACGAATAAATAGAAACGAAGAAGCCGAGGATCGGAATCGACGGCGAGTAGAACGCATCGAGGGTGATGCAAACGAAGGAGTCACGCGTGACCTTGACACGGCTGATTATTTGATGAATAAATATAAGCTGAACAAAGATTCAATAACCTTGGTGCCGCGACGGAAGTAACGTCACAAACCGAAGATGAGGATATGGAAAGGATAACTGGTGACGAATTTTTAATCAAAATATTGAAGGCTAATACAATCTTTTAATTGAACTATAAGAATTATTCACTTTGTAACTCTTTCGAATTTGCAGCGATGTACGGGGTGCTTTGGAGCAGCGCGATGTGTGGCAATATTCACCAGGTCGTTAAATAGTGCAGACGATAAAGGACGATGTGTAATAATTACTACGTTTATATCCGTCCACTTATTATTATTATTATTATTATTTTACAAAATCCTTGCCTCGCGGCTTGGGATTGCTTTACACATTGTTATTTCTTACTTTATTGTTGTAAATTTTATTGCAAATTAATATATTTCTATTTATTGAACTACTTGCTATACTTATATTTGAACAGTTACTCCTTGAGTTCTCTCGCTCTTCTGTAGTAGAACGAAACAGTTAACCCTTTAGTGAAGAAGGACCCAGCAGGCTGTTCTGTTGCAGCATTAGTAAATTAATAATGGAAGTATTTAGATAAAGTGCACACATGCATCTGAATGCACAAGAGGTCAGAGACTCTAAAGCAGTGCTTCCCAACATTTCTTGAGTCGCGATCCCTCTTTATAATATTCAAATAACCTGCGACACCCCCCCCCCCCCCCCCCCCAATGTAAGGTAAGGTAAATTTAATAAGCTAAAGGGAACAGATTAAAAATATGTATTTCAGAATATAATTTTAAAATTTTAAAAAATTAAAATTTTTTATATTATTAAATATAATAATATAATATATATTATTAAATTAAAATTAAATTAAAGATTTTCTGTCCTCGAAGTGACAGAAAATATAACCTATATGCTATACCCGATTTCCTAAAGATACTGTTGCGGTGTAATAATAATGTTTCGGAAGGATGATGAAAAGTTCACAAATGTAGCGAAATAGAAGGAAATAGCCGCTAAACATTTATTGTCGTATAGCATATACATAGGTTATATTTTCTGTCACTTCGAGGAGGGACCACATAATAATCACACATTGGATTCAACGTCAAACACAATTTTATATATGTTTGTTCATAACTGCTTTCTGCATAGGATGTGTATTTCATGTTCTGTTTCAGTGTTTTGCTAATTCAAAAATGTCTATCCTAACAAACTTCATTTTCTGGGGACATGCCCTCATCTATTTTTCCTTTTCACTTATAATTCCTTACTGCCAACGTAAAATATTGTAGCATAAGCACGTTTCAAGTAAATGTACAATGTATTTTCTACATTTGCAGTGCCAGCAGACTTTCTGTTTAAATTTTTACAAGTTCAACGTAACAGCTAACAATTTCTTTGCACATTCAAAATAAAATACGGAAATAGCAAACAGCTCCCTCTCGCGTGCACAGGCATCCGCGTATCTGTGAGTATTACCATTTCTGTGCAGAAAAAATCTGCTGTAATACCGACCGACCAAATCGGCCAGGTCACGTGATTTTAGCATCCGTATACTACAAGTTTCGATAACATGGGGCACCTTGAACACCCTGCTGCTTTCCCGCCAATAATAATAGAGAATGTATCGCAAATGAAATTTGATCGAGATGGCGCTCTGATCGTAGTGCCATGAGCATGCGCGTGATGACGCCGCGAAGTCAACCCAATCAACGCCAAGATGAGCTTGACTTTGCGCTGGCGTTGATTGGTTTGACGTCACGGCGTTATCACGTGCATGGTCAGAGCACTACGATCAGAGCGCCACGTCGACCACGTTTCATTTGCCTTTGCGATACATTCTCATACATACGGTACTGCAAAAGCCGCGCATACGAGAGAAAACCGGCCCAAGATCTCATCAGTGAACTGTGTTCGTAAGAGATAATTTTATTGAAATTGGTAGGTATATTCCGTATAAAAGACAGCACTTAAAAATGAGTCTCGATGAAGAGAACGCGACCAAAGTATTGCAATCCGTGTTTGGTTATAAGGACTTCAAGAACGACGTTCAGAGACAAGCCACTATGGCTGTCATGGAAGGTTAGTGCCCATTTTGAATTGAAATCTTCGAGAACTGTTTTGTTAGCAACAAATTATTACGCGAAAGTTTTGCCATCACTCGAGTCTGCTTTCTTCGGTTAAACCTGTACAAATTTAATGAAATTGTGCAGAGAAAAATACTTTTATGGAATATTTATGTCCGACTGGTTTATTAAAAAATGAATGAAAACTCCGAATTATAGGTTCGAAATATGTGTTCATATCAATGCCTCATGGGTTCGGAAGATCTCTTTGCTACCAATTGCCTGTTATTCTACAAAAAGGCAAAGTAGCTCTTATCATTTCTCCAAAAATATCTGCCTCAGAGGTAAAGAATGATACTTGAGTAAGATATAATAGACGCTTTGTCATCTCTTACTTATTCAGATGTTTTCAGAATCACGTTAATTTTTTAAAGAGCAAAGGGATTAAAGCGTGTTTGTTACATTAATCTACATATGGAAAAAGAAGGAAAGTTATCGTTGAAGATCTAGCATCAGATTCTCCTACAATAATATTATTATTCATCACACCTAAAATAGCTGCGACCCCATATTTTCAGGTGAATAATAGCCTCTTCCATTAACTTTCCACCATACTAAAATGCAGGGATCGAAAATGTTCTGGAAATCGTATTTCCTGTGGAATTTTTATTTAAAAAAATGTTAGCTTCAGGAACTTCTTTAAAAAGTGTTCTCGAGGAACAGATATTTTAGAACGTATATAATAAAAGTTCCATGGAAACAAGTTACATTAGAACATTTATTAAAAAAGGTTTCATAAGATAAAGAAATGTACTAAACCAGGCCTTCCCAAGTAGGGGAAATCTGCTTATGAAACAGATGTTTCGGTTCTCCCTCCAACGCTGCACCGTAGCTGCTACGGCCGCTAAGGTGGGACGAGTTCTGCTACCCTCTCTCCGAGGGCACAGTAACGTCGCTGGGAAGCATGTTGGGCGCTTTAGGGCGAAAGTACCAAATGTGTCAAATTTTTATAGGAAATTTCATAATGACTTAAAAATAGTAGGAAAAATTAAAATTTAAACTAGCATTTCAAAATGACGTCAAAAGAATTTAAAAAAATGTATTACATACAACGATACAGTAATACAATAATCGTAGTGATGTCTTTTCATTAGAAAAATATATTCATTTTTATGAAAATACAAGTAGGGTAAACCAACCAGTAATTGACCGCATACCAGTGAATGACCATTAGGCAAAGAAATATCAATTATAAATTTAAAAATTACTATATGTTTATAAATCAAGTGTAATTGCACTTCTAATATCCCATATTTTTAGTTATGCGTATTAAACAAACATTAATAAGTACAATTTTTAATAAAATTATGCGGTCATTTACTGGGCTTCTCATTCAACAATTCGGTCATTCACTGGTTGGTTTACCCTAGTAGTTATTTTATAAATTTTAAATTTTAAACCAAAATTTAGAAAATAACTACTACTTGTATTTTCATAAAAATGAGTATATTTTTCTAATGAAAAGACATCACTACGATTATTGTATTACTGTATCGTTGTATGTAATATATTTTTTTAAAATTCTTTTTACGTCATTTTGAAATGCTAGTTTAAATTTTAATTTTTCCTACTATTTTTAAGTCATTATGAAATTTCCTATAAAAATTTGACACATTTGGTACTTTCGCCCTAAAGCGCCCAACATGCTTCCCAGCGACGTTACTGTGCCCTCGGAGAGAGGGTAGCAGAACTCGTCCCACCTTAGCGGCCGCAGCAGCTAAGGTGCAGCGTTGGAGGGAGAACCGAAACATCTGTTTCATAAGCAGATTTCCCCTACTTGGGAAGGCCTGTACTAAACTATTAGGTAATAGTTTTATTTAACAATATAATATTATATTCTTCATGTTTATTTAATAAAAGGTATGAAAATCATAACATAAGTAATTAATGGTTTCATAAGAAGTATTGAACAGAAAAGAGAACTTGTCAAGAATAATACATAAATAAATGTTTATTTATTCATTATTATTTCAACATACACTGCTTTTTAGCGTTCAAACGCACCAGACCACCCTGGACGGATGTTCACTGAAGGTAACTGTACCCGTAATAACTTCCTTCTAGCCGATTCCAGGACGAAAGACGGTTGAAACGGTTTGTTTACTACTCGCGTATACGTACACGCTTAACTTAGCTTGTGTGAGCGTCCGCACACATTCAAGGCCCAGTGAGACGGCCCCCTTAACTGTGGGAATTATTTAATATTGTTGTATACTATCCATTGAATAGTATTTACTATTTGTTACAACAATTGAGAACTTTTTTAACATTGGTGAACAAAATATCTTTTCCTGTTATATAAATTTTTTTATTTTTATATTTTATAACTTCCATTCCAACTAGAACCTTGATTTTCGAGAACTTTTATTTTATCAGTTCTCCTGGGAACTTATAATGTGAGAACATTTTTAAAAAAGTTCCAGAACTTTTTCGATCCCTGCTAAAACGTCTCTAAACGACCATTTACCTCTACTATCCATTAACAGCTACTTACACGTTCATTAACAAAACGCAAGATGTTGTCTTATGTTGTATTCGACGAGGCGCATTGCTTAAGCGAATGGGGATCTGATTATATGCCGTCTGACAAGAAAATAAGTCTGCTCAATAAGATATATGAATATGTTCCTAGAATCGCAGTAACTACAACAGTCACCGATAAGGTAATTAATATTGTCCGTAAACGAGTTGATGTTTATTTACTACTTCCTTGCGTTTAACCTTATAGAATACATTCTCTCTCCGAGCTTAGTTTCCTAAGCAGTCGAAATTTGTCAATAACACACTTTGGCAGGTAGTCGAAGATATTTGCGAAGTATTGACACTGAGAACGCCAAAAGTATTTCTAGGTTTTCCTCTTTCATCCCACACATCCTACAGACCTTTTCTTCCGTTCCTTTCCAGTGTTGGTTTCCACCCATTCCATTCCCGCATCTATACCTTGCGATTATCTTTCTGTCCCTGTCCTTCATCCTTCCTTCCAGGTAGTTCGGTAACTGCTTCGTTATTATGACCTTATATTCCTCATTGTATCTTGATTCATTTATTCTCCTTACCCTCTCTGCGCGCCTAAACATCCAGGTTCTTTCCCACAGGGTTCCGATGACGTCTTGATTTTCCTCCCTCAGTCCATTCAATTCTTCTTTATTTATTCCTACACTCTCAAGGAATACCCTTCTTCTTGGGTGCGTTCCAGTTGGGCCCAAATCGCCCGCAACACCCATGATTTCCATTACATATCGCGACCGTGCGGGCGATTTGAGCCCAACTGGAACGCACCCCTTGAAAGCAAAGCCACAGATTGCAAAGGGTGCGTTTCAGTTGGGCCCAAATCGCCCGCAACACCCATGATTTTCATTACATATCGCGACCGTGCGGGCGATTTGGGCCCAACTGGAACGCACCTCTTGTCTCCCATCTTCCCTCTCCTTTTACCGGCCTCTCCCTCTCTCCATCTCCTTCATACACGCAACCACTAACTTCTTGTCCGATTTCCTGCTTGCCTCTTCATACTTGATTGCCCTCCTTATTGCCTGTAATCCCCATTCTTTTAATTTGCATTCTTCCGCCACAATGTAGCTGGGGGTTCTTGTTTCTAGTCGCAGTATCCATTTGACACACTTCCTTTGGACTTTACCCAGTCTAGTCTCGTTGTTCCACCCCCATATCTCCGCTCCGAATAAAGCCACACTGCCCGCCAATCCTTCTAACAACCTCATCCTTTTTCCAAAATCTTCCCAAAATATTCTTTCTCCAATGCTCCACGCACTTTTTATTGCTATCGTCGCCTTTTTAATTCTTTCCTTTATGTGCTTTTCTGCCCCTCCGTTTTTCTGCATAATGAACCCCAAGTATCTTATTTCCTTTACTACCTACTTAAGCATTCGGCATCCTTTACTAGCTACTATATAGGTTAGTAGAGGATGACGCATGCTTAAGCATTTGCTTAAGAATAAGTAGCGACTATGAATACCGGCCCTAAATCTGTTCGTAATATTCAACGGTTCTTGCTTTTGACTCCGGTTTAGCCAGTTTGTTTCACCTTTAAAAGGTCCCCGGTGTTATACTGTTTACTTCAGTCACGTTCCAACCGACTCGCGGGTTACACGTCTTAGCAAACGTGTGACTTACTTAAAAGCGAACGCATTATTCTTTATAACTTCCTTGAAAATAGTCTAAAACATGGCAAATTAGCTTCTAAACTTGTTTAAACTGACAGAATTAGTGCGCCGAAATCACTTCTCGTTATATTCTACAATTACGGTCGATATCGTAACTACATTACTTTTCTTCTCTCTCTTCTATTCCTTCTGTTATTGTCTCCATGGTTTCCTTTACATTCTGGCTGTATACTGTGATTATGTTAAATATACCGTTCTTCAGAGAAAAAAAAAAAAAGTTTGTGTAGCTTCAGCCATTCTGCGTTACATAAAAATGACTGAAAAGCTCAGGTCAGGTACAAAAAATCTTTTTGTTACTATGTTGTTATGTTATGGATTTTCAAATTTAAATGTATAAAGTCCCTCTTTGTATATATATGCGCAACTTATTTTGTAAAAATTGTATCAATCATCGATCCTGTATATGAATAAAAAATAAATACTTTGTTAAATAAGTAGAATTATGGTTTATGGTTTATTATTTACTTACAGTCTCCACCATACACTGCAAGATGGCATTCCAAGCTTTTGCTTATACAGCCCAACGAACAATTGTCTACCCTTTTATACATACTATTGCACACATATTAAATACATAAGTCCTTTCACATACAATTATACTTTTATCATTCATCCTAGGTCACTCCCTATATCTCCCTCTACTATCCCTGTCATACCCATCATTACTTATCATTACTTATACTCTATTTAACTCTATTCTAGTATTCCAATATCACATTATCACATTATATGTCAGTCTTTATCTCCACCGTCATGGTCCTTCCCTCATGTTTATCTTCCCCCCATCCATGCTATATGTCCGATTCCGCTCTCTTATTTCTTACGAAGGAGTGACGGAGAGCTTGCGGTAGACAGGGATGGTGCTAAACAAGGACAGGGCTTTGTGTACAAGTGAGAGGGTCTTATGCGGGCGGCGGCTACCTTGGGGTCGCGGCGGACAAAACGCCTTTCCTTGCCTTCCCGTGCTGGAACACCGATATAGGGATTTCGTCCGTCTACCTAGACTTCGGCCTGGCAGTCTAAAAACTTTCTACCTACGATACATGCTACTTCTTTGCCAAATAGATAAGGAATCGAGCCCATCATCCTCTTACGTGTAATGTTTTATCAAGTAAAATTCATTTTAGCAAACTAAATAATAACTAGTAGAATTGTCACCATTGTCACTAGGCATAACTCAGTGGTTCTTCGACACAGGGGGACCCGACATGCAACGTTGCCAAATTTCCGAAGGGAAGCCGATTTTGCCGCCTAGTGTACAGTTTTAAATTATGCCACAGCATGATATAGAGGGTAACACTAATTGACCGGTACAAGATGGCTCAAAGTATTCCTTCCTTTCCCGCGGAGATCTTCACCCCCCGCGACCACAAGTCTACTTTATGCACCGTCCTCTAGGTCCATGGGGTCACTAACCCCAGATAGCACACCTCATCTTAGAGACGTCTATTTTATGTCCATTTTCCAGATAGCACAACGTCTGGTAAAGTCTTAAAGACGTCAAAAAAGCGTCTTAAAGACATCTTAAAAACGTCTTGTTACAAATCAAGTCGTTCTGACCTAAAATGGTCATAAACTAGACATCTCTGAGACGAGGTATGCTATCTGGGTTTAAGTCTGAACGTCTTGATTTAAGACGCCTTTTGGACGTCTTTAAGACTTTACCAGACGTTGTGCTATTTGGGATGTTGTCATCTCATATAGCGAATTCAGACGGTCGCACTGGTGCGCACTGAGTGCGACTTTTAGCCAATTGGAAGCGAGAAAACTCGCACTCAGTGCACATTAGTGCAGGTTGCCGAATCTGCTATTAGATTTGCTTAAGCATTTGCTCGGCTAAGCAAGCCTTAAGCACCATGTTCTTTACTAAGCAAATCTTAAGTTCAGGCTGAAAATACATGAAGTTTTAAGCTCGTCTTATTCGAATAAGGCGAACTTTCTTAAGACATGCCTAAACACATGCTTAAGCAACGGCTGAATATTTTGCGCCCTAAGTTTCTAAATACATTCAAATCAAACTTCGCGCCCTCATAGTTCATGGACTCACGGTCGCAAACAAATGAAATGTTCAAATCGCTTCGACTCTGTATCGATTTTAAAACTATCGATATATCGATATGTGAGGGACGCTACTATTTCGAGCCATCGACTGCGATCGATAGTTCGTCTTAAGGTAAATAGTATGCTGTCGGTTTAGTATTGTGTTTTATAGGCAGCATTAATTGTAAATATTTGTAGAATTTATGAATCAGCATTAGTGTAGACAACGATTTCGAAATGAAAAAGTCTCCGTTAAGTACGCCAAGCGGCAGCAGAAGAAATGAAAGTTATAACTGGAAGTCACACGACCATAAAAACAGGACAGGTTATAATTACAATAAAAGTGATAGTTATCAGTGTATGTCACCAAATGGGGGTCAAACGAATTGTGGAAACGATTTTATTCCTTTAAACGTTAGTACACCAGTACTAGAACAAAAACGGTTCAGCGGTAATTGGCATGGTTCTGGGGGTGGTCGTTGTTATCGTAATTCAGGTGGCAGTGGATACAACCAGTACAAAAACAATTATCATGCAACCCCAAAATCAAATTTCAATAATTCGTATTCTCCTTATAAACACTCTGGCAAACAATCTTACGGCCAGAAGAAGGTAATTTTAAATAAATTTGTAGGTTTAACCCTTTTATTGCCAGTCGACTCAGGGTAATGTTTCCTAAAACTATCAAGCCACTCTCATAGAAAATTAATGGTACAATTTTATTAAATCGACCTATCTCGAATTAACACTTTACCTGTGGGTCGTAAAATATTCAATGTCGTTGGTCAATTATGAATTATTAAATTTTTCATATTTTGAATTTCGATACGCATCCAACGATCGTGAAATATTTTGTTATGTTACTCTAATTTTAATTGTTTCTGTCCTTGCAAATAATAGTAAATCTATGAGATACAAGAAAATAATTTCAAATAGTTTTGCTCCGAAAAGCATGACATTGTTGCATCTATCAATGGCAGCAATTGCAAAGTACCAGCGAGTAAAGTGTTATTTTTCTGAACCGTATTATTCTTTATTCTTTCATTAATAGTTTATTAGTTTGGTTTAGATAGGTTTTTTATAATACTTAGTTGAAAGAAGGGTAGCACGATCAACGGCAGTATTCGTTTGTAATATGTAAGCCAGTTGATCAACCAGCTGGCATTAAAAGGGTTAACACTTTATGATTAGGATCACTAATGTGTATTATTCAATGGCATCGATTGTATTTTTTCACAATTCAGGGTTACAGAAAGGATGTGCGTAAACGTATTAACATATCAAGTTACGTAGACATGAAATCTTTTTTGGAAGATCCTTGGGCAGAATTGATAAAAAAATTAAACACATCGGAAGATACGAATGGGGAAAAGTCGCCCAAATGTGAACAGTCGCTCTCATCCCAATCCATTCGCGTACATTCTAAAACAGATTTTGAAACTAAATCTGGTATAGATATCGATGATCCTTGTTTTAGTCAAGAATCTGGAAACGATTCTTCTATACATGCAAAATTGGGGTTGGATGATACAGATATTAGCGATGTTTCACGCACGGAAAGCTCTATAGATTTAAAACTTGACGGTGTGACGTTTAGTCGAGACTCGAAAAATGGAAGCTCTTGTAGTAACGACGACAGTGCATGCGAGGATGTTCACGAGGTCGATAATGTTCGCTGTTCTTATGGTGCAGCGGCAGGCGCAATTCAAGCCCTTATATAACAGTGACAAAGAACGAAGTGCGCTGTTGAGAAAAAGAATTATTTTCTAATACAGCGCACTAACATATTATATATTGTATATACAGAGTCTGAATTGTACATAGGTATTGTGAAAGCCATTAAACATTTATGTCAGATTTTTGGAGTAATATTCTAGCATATGGATGAAAGAAGTAATGAAGTTCTCAATAATGTGATTTTTTCTTTTTGAATAGCTCTAATGCGGAAGCATATCTGATATGCATGCAAATTACATGGTATTAAAATTATTTTTCAAATTATATTTTCACAACAAGGCTGTGAAAGGAGATGATTGTAGTTTACATAAAAAAAGCTGTATATGTGCAATTCTTTAATATGTACTAAGAAAAGTATGTACTTCTAGATACGAGGGAACAGTAAACACCAATTTCTCACCACTAAATTAAGTATTGAAAATAAAGCTGAAATGCTATAATAATATGAATAAGATTCATAAGTTCAGTTTACACTTACTCAATCTGTTTAGTAATTGCATGGGACAAGAATCTCGAAATATTGTTGAACGCCCATTGTTAATATTAGTCCCTCAGTCTATATGTCTATATATACTCCTTGTCACAACAGCATAAAGATATATAATGAATTATCAATGTGTATTAATATTGTGTCATGTGTATAGGTAAATGCGTTATCGCGCACATGAATATACAATTAAATGATATTAATCAAGTGCAAATATACGTGACACAAATTTCAAATCTGAGTTAATTGTAGGAATAGCAATACCTATCTTTATGTAGATGTCATTTCTGATTTAAATGAAAATACTATATCTTTGTTAAAATTCTTCGAGTAACATATGAAACTGGAATAACATAGAAAAATAGAGTATAGTTAATTTGTAAAATTAAAATAACAGAGTAGCGTGGTAGTAAATTTGTATACTTGTTATTCCAGAAATAATATAGAAAGATTTCCTTTTTCTTTGGTCTTTACACATTTTTATAGCATGTTTTAGCAAGCAATGGTTTATAGAAAGTAATAAAAGCGTCCCACATGTTCGATTAACATGCTAACTTAATGTACAAATGAGGATCCGGTACAAAAATTTGTATAATTTAAGGAATTCAGATTTCTTTCAAAGTTACGATTTTATATAATCATGTAAGGCATATAATGAATGTTTCAAACAAGAATTGTATGAGTAATCTGTATAAGAGAAATATTGTACATAAATATATGCAACTATGATATATATTCATTTGAATATTCTGGATATAAATATTTTTCGTCTTTTATATTTTTATTAGTTTTTTAGCCTGTCTTCGCCAGGCATTACTGCCCTATATAATAAGACACCTAAGGTAACCACAATTTTTATTGGACATTCCCCTAGAAGCAATTTTCGCTGCGAAATATGAAATTTTACAGCTTTTGCGTACCAGAAGGGTACCTGTCTAATTGCTCTTCTGAAGGACATTTCAAGGGTCCTAAGTCACATACGTGTCCAGACCAGTGATGCCAGATCGGGGACGGGTTCCCTCGAGAATTTCCCCCACCTCGCGCACACTACGCCGGAGCAGCGTGTCCGTGAGTTGGACTCCGAAGCGCCACGCTCACGGACACGCTGCTCCGGCGTAGTGTGCGCGAGATAAATTATATTCGGCCAACCGGAAGTTGAAGTATCGATTGGGAAGTGGGGGGCATAAGTTTATCACATTACAATCTGAATCTCACAATTAGAATGTTTTGTTTCATTAATACGAATGCATTTTTGAAAACTTTTCTACAATAAATTCATTTCGACACTTGATTCTGTATTAAATTGATTCATATCCTGTTATGAAATATCTTGCTCCCGATTTTATTTCAAGTGATATATATTACCATTGTAATTGTAGCAAGGAAAATACTTATTTTTTGTTTTTAGTGTATTTTTTATCAAGATAAATAAAATTGGGTACCTTAAATTTTTTTATATATTTTTTATTATTTTACTTTTTAGTGTTCGTATTTTGCAACTAATTTTGATCTTTAGTCTGGTCGGTAGTTTCGCATTCTGTGCGGGACGGTTTTAAATATTATTTAATTAATTTATTCATTTATTAACGACACTTAATTTACACAACAAACTTAAACGACTTGAAAAATTGAACTATTTGTACGTGACGGATCATTTCTCGATAAATTGTATATTTACGGAAATCGGAATGCTATTAGGCAACACGGCGAGTTTTTGTCGTTTTTGAAAAGAACGCGCGAGGCTGATTTCAAGTCGATTGGATTTGTGGTTATGGATTAAAATTGTAGGGGATGCAATTTTTACACCCCCTCGGGAGGTTTTTTGTTAACCCTTCGTTGACTCTCTGGGTGTGAGCCATCCATAAGCTGATTTTGACCCTCTGAACCTTCTATATGCAAAATAAATACCTTTTTTCAAAACCGACTTACAAACTATTTTTTCACTCAAAATATTATATCCGAACATCAGCTCTGTGGATTTGTAGCTTCTAATATTGAAATTTGTAAAAGTTACAAGTTTTTTAAGATTTTCTTTGCTTTTTCTCGCCATGTGGTAATCTAGAATTATTTTACAAAAGCTGTGACAAAATTTCAATCAAAAAATTATTGGAATACATTCTACAGACCTTGAAATTGATCCATGATTTTTTTCATAATAATTGGATTCTTTGGATGAGAATGACACTCGTTCAAAAATTGCTCTGGGTGTGAGCCACCCAGGTGTGTCAAAGTTGATCGAAAAAGAGGTGTGTCAACGAAGGGTTAAATTTAGTAGTGTCATTATAACTACGTACGCGTGCGAAGTTTCAAATCTATTCAATTGGTGGAAGTGGGTAAAAATTGAGTTCCAAGATTTGAATCAAGCAAGCAAAAGGGCAGAGAAGTGAAGTTAAATAAAATCGTTTAAGAACGTAGCGGAATTTGAATTCCTATTAATAGGAGTATACGGTGAACCAAAAAAGTGAACAAAATTTAGGAATGATATTCAATCATTGTAACAAAAAGAGATGCGCGTCATGTTCTTTTTCGAAGCTTCCTCCTCCGAAGAAGTCGTCTGCTACCTTGATGGTTTGGCGACCACACACTTCTCTCGCTGCGACATGTCAACCTGTGAGGAAAAGTACATATTACAATACTTAGCATAGGCTTGTTGTCTGTTTCTCCTATTTTACATGCATACATGCAATATTAACCTAACCCAAACCTCAAGACGAACCCAGGTAATGTATTACTTAATAATTCGAGTTTAACTCGACAAAGGCTATAACAATGGAAAATGTGAAAAATGACCCATGAAAAAATATTCGAACCAAACGATAAAATAACTCATCACCAGAGATTAACCAGGATACGTGTAAATATAATATTACTTATGAATAGCAATACGAAAGGAAAGTACAGTATAAAAGAAGAAAATGTTAATATTATAGAGCCATGCCACTCACCAGGAAATAGTCGTAACTTACCAAAAACAAGAGACGAGACTACAAAGGGAAGAGATATTTTTTTTACATGATGGAAATCCCTAACGGATACCTGCTCCCCCTTGGCAGGGGTGAGATTATGTGGGGCTTGCACCCACTAAAACCACCATGATGACCGCCTGACGCGAGAAGCTACACAAGGGAGAGGGACTGGCAGCAAGATACATCTAGCGATAATAAAGGTGGAAGAATTTAAATACTATGAATCTTACGGCTTATCGCTATGCATAATAACAGCAACGATATACCTACAGGGTTCTGAGGGGTTTGTGTCAGTGGACATACTAAAGCGAAAAGGCATTCTGTAACATTTGCCACGAACCTGATCGGGAGATATATAAAATTTCAGGGTTCAATGTGGCGCATTTATATATGCCAAGAGCCAAAGACTCTATGCCAAACTCATAAAAATTATCGACTTCTAAAAATTTTTTGATACCCAAACGATACGAGTCTTTGTCTATGCCAATATTGAAAATTATGCAGATCGAGCCATCGTCTGAGATGCAACAATTATCGCGTACATTTGTGCCTAGAGATATGTTATTGAATCTAGAGACGCGGTAGCGTCTCAACGCCAAGTACATGAAAGACACCCTGTATATGTCGACTGTCGTTGCTATGTACCTTTACTCGTCGCGCGGCTATTCCAACCTAACCTGAAACTTATTACATTAATATCTCGTCACGCCTGCAATATTTTCTAAATTTAAAGGCATTTTTCTTATGTAAACCGCATATCAGCTTTCGAATAAGACCAAATTCAATAAAATTGGTCCACGCATGACAGAGATATCGTAATATCGTCGCATGGATCAGTCAGAAACGGTCGATTTTTCTCCTGATTCTTCTTCTCCAGTCAAAATTTTCGTCAACATAATACGTATACGCGTTACACGCACACCTTCAGTCAAAACGAAACTAACACATGTTTCGTTCTTCGTTCGTCGACTTTCGGGATTACACTATTTACACTAAATTGGTATCGAGACACAGATGCATACTTCTCCATTGGACTAGTGGGACCGCCGCCGGCCGCTGCTAGGAAACTCGGCCTTAACGTAAGCAAAAGGTAACGTGTTAGACTGTAACAGTGTCGCGAACACAGAGCAAGTGTTCCAGGAAATCGGCAGTGATTTCCTGGAAGGAAGAGAATCCCCCTTCCATTGATCGCTAGTTGATGGAAGGGGCAGTGATTGACGCTCCACATGAGTCAGCGTGCCATTGCCATTGCCTAATTACCGGTGGGCCTGGGAGATGGCGTAAGAATGTAGAATTTCCGTAACAGGTGGGTATACCGACAAGCATTTGTTAACTGTGGGGCCAAAGCGAGCATACAGCGAGAGATTACTGTAGTATGAATATTATTATTTCTATACTATTTAATAGTATCATTTAGTATTAATAGTATCGTAAGAAAACAGTTGATAAAAAGTTTCTTATACAGCTAATAAAAATCATTGTAATTTTTTCTACTGTACTTAGGAAACCTGCTGCAATTCTAAAAATAGATACATCAAGGGCATAAATGAATACATCGAGATTGGTATTTATAAATTTATATTTTTTTCGATTTTTACTTTTAATTACCACAAATGAAATCAGTACAGTATGTATAACATAATTAATCGGTTAAAACGAATAGTTTCGCTCGCGTCACCTATAAGAAGAGAATTTATAAAGATTTAAAGATATAATACAGGGTGTTCCATGCAACTGGGACAAACCGTAGCTTCAAAATGGTAGTAGGTAAAAAAAATTTCATTAGGCAAAATTATATGGTTTGTAATGATGCATCACGTAGTGCATCTGTTTGCTCCGGAAGTGAAGGCGTTTCAAAGATTTCAAGGACACTTGAAGACTAGTATACACTTTTTTATGCACTAATTGATTTATTTTTTTATTTTTTGTAAAAAAATAAGTGCAGTATAGGGGAGGCGACTTCGATGACCTGGAGCTTGACATATGTCGTCAAGGTCATCCTTTTGAACAACTTTTCCCTATAACATAATCCGTGGTCATTGTTTATTAAAAAGTTATTAAAAAAAAATTCACAAAGGGCATGTGTTTTCAAAGTTATCGCTTTGAACAACTTTTCTCTATAACTTAATCGGTGGTCATTGTTTATTAAAAAGTTATTAGAAAAAAAATTCACAATGGGCATGTGTTGTCAAGGTCATCGCTCTGAACAACTTTTCCCTATACTTGTTACCGCCGGTCGGCTTTAGTTTTCGAGATACAATTCATAAAAATATTTTTGTATTGAGGTATTCGGAATCAGGTATATCTGTGTTGATCGTTTCCGAGATATTGGTATAGGTTTGCGGACAGATTGTTTGTAAAAAATATTTAACAATAATTTTTTATTAATATCTCGGAAGGTAATAAATACCCGAAGCTAAAATTTTGTATTTGGGGCCCACATGCACATATATATAAGTATATCTTAAAAACCTTGAATATTCTTCCGAATGGCCCCAGTGGCCGATCGAGATGAGGTTTGGTGGGAGGAGTGGGGAGGGGGTGTGGACCCTAAATTTAAAATTGTTGCTTCGGGTATTTATTAGTTTCCAAAATATTAATAAAAAATTATTGTTAATTTTTTTTAATTTTTGTGAGCGTAGGTGAAGGGACCCCTACCCGGCGACCCTCCCGTCTCCCCAAACTGTTTTACGAACTGCTGAACGCGTTTCCCTTACCTCCGCGTGCTCCTCAGGCCCCGGAAAGGCACGCGTATTTAGCTGAAATTCAAAGTCAATTTTCTCGATAACGGAGCGTGATATTAAAAAATTGTATTGTATATTTTCGTCTTATTTTAACCTCTAGAATCACCCCCTAGAATATTGACTATCAGTAGAATAACACCCTATATAGTAGGATGGGTCACATTTGCAAGTGGCTGGTTCCAATCTCCAAACCCACATCTGTTCGCTATCATGCTTTACGCGCCCGCAAGCGGGCGCGCACCCCCCCCCCCCCCCCGCACTAATCTAGCCCAAACCAATACTACTACCCGGGACAAAGTGGAAAGTGGAATCCGTTATGTCGGAATAAATCAACAGACATACTAAAAGTTTTTTTATTAATATCTCGGAAACTAATAAATTCCCGAAGCAACAATTTTAGATTTAGGGTCCACACCCCCTACCCACCCTTCCCCCAAAACCTCGTGTCGATCGGCCACTGGGGCCATTCGGAAGTACAGCCAAAACCTTAACAGGCTGCCGATTGGAAAACGTCACTTTGCTACCTGAGGCATCGGCACTGAAACATCACTGTACAGACAACATCTAGAGTATCTGGTACTGACGCAGGAGTTGCTTAAAAAACAGGGTCTGTACGAGATACGGAGGCGGGCGACCACTGGAAAACGGAGGGTCCGTACCAGATATTGAGGTGGTCGTTGAGGGGTTAAGTTATAAGGCAATGTTACTCAGGGTCATGTCCTTGACAAGTGAAGGTGAAGTTATGTGAAGGTGAAGGTCACCGGATCTGCCTCCCTTATGTTGCATAATTACCCTTCTTTTTCTGCACACTCTTCTGTACTAATTAGTTTTCTGAACAAGTACCTTCATACTCTTTTATATATATCAATTGGTGTATAACAAATAAAAAATAGATGTGACCGTGAAATCTCTGAAACGCCTTCACTTCGGGAGTAGACACACGAACCACGCGATGCACGTATTCGAAACCATTTAATTTTGCCCAATGAAATATTGTCCACTTTCTACCGTTTTAAGGTTATGGCTTGGCCCAGTTGCGTGGGACACTCTGCATATAGATTTCTGCTCTGTCTTATGTTTACATACATACGCATACTGCACTGTCGTAATCTCCGCTTAGTATTCCCTTTTTTTGCGTGCATTGCGGTCACGTCACAGATGCCTGTGTTGTATACTTGTAAAGATGGGTATCCACTTGTTACGTATCCTCGTATGGTATCGCCATTGCGTGTCATCCACCGCTATGATACGGTGCAACAGTGTGTGAGTTTTTCCCGTATTATTATTAACAGTTGCGTATCTTTGCATCAAATTTTGATACGCGACGGTGAAAGACTGCCCGCCTGATACGATACGAGGAAGTGGATACCCCCCTTAACTGATCGTCCAAACGTAGGTTTGACTGGATATGTTTACAAATTAAATGTTCTCGAACAATACAGAGAACAATTTCTCATTAAAATTGGAAATATCCATAATTTGGTCTGAGTAAATCACAGATAACATTTATTTCAAGTTGCATTAACCCTTTCAATGATTTTATCATTTCTTGTTAATCTATATTTCATATTTACGTATTTATATAATAATATAAATTGTATATTTTTCATGTCCTTTGAATATACTTTACATAGTTACTTATATGTACGGAAAGCAATTGAGAATTGGGACATTCCTCGTGAAATCGGACACTTGTCGGAGTAACATTTCGGATGTTGCTGAAATTTGAATATGTTGTAGTCTTTAGGATATTTAAACGTACTTCAAAGGATTTTTTAAAATTTTGAAAAATTTAAAAAATCCTTTGAGGTACGTTTAAATATCCTAAAGACTACAACATATTCAAATTTCAGCAACATCCGAACTGTTACTCCGAAAAGTTTCCGATTTCGCGTGGAATGTCCCAATTGTAATATAAGGGCGCGTTCCGATTCACGCATAATGCGCATGAAGTGCATAGGGTACGTGACATATCGTGACATTATGCGTGAATCGGAACGCACCCTAAGTTACGGTTAGGGATGGAGTGCAAAATCACTAACAGTGATTTATCACAGTGATCGCAGATTCACGATCACGGTTGTGATTGAAGTTAAATCACGACCGTGATTGTGATTTTTTTTAACTTGAGTGAATTGTGTACTGTGATCGTAATTCTTGATCCTAATTGAATTATTTTTTATAAAATACTTTAATAGAGCTTGTGTTACAGTCAAAGTGTGCTGATTCAGGGAATATATAGAATATTCATTCATAAATAGTCAATGTATGCACGCACTGATTTGATTGGCTAAAGTATTCACATATACATAATACTTTTTAACTAAAGCGAAGAAATATTCGTTAATTTAAATAGTTCAAGAACGATTACATTGGTTCAAAATACACAACTGAGATTCTATAAGAACAGTGAGGACTTGACAATGTTTCGAGAGAAAATAGAAATTGGGGTTATGTGGCACGTGCGAAGAGCAGTTATGCTCTCCACCAATCAGAAGCGATCACTGTTCTGCCTGCACCAATCAGATGCGATCACGAAAATCACGGATCACTGTGAAAAATCACCGTGATTGGATCACTCGTGATTCAGAAATCACGGTTCTAGCCAACACTAGTTACGGCATCTATTTACATCGTATCATTATCTTTCTTTTCATACATATGTACTATAAATGTACTGTTCATTATGACTACGTTGTTCCATTCGATTGAAAATATAACACTTACATTATTTTTAATTGACAATGAAAGTAATGTTCGTTATTATAGCTATTACGTAATAACGTGTCATTAGTAAAATCATATGCTTATACGTAGGATATATACTTATATATGAAAGGGTTAAAGCTCGTTCAATTTTATTCATTCATTCATGTAAGCTTATCTTTTAATTTACCAAGAAACGAAAACATCGTCTATTCATGATTCTATTACAAATTTATATTCTTGTAATTATGTATAATATGTTAAGGATTACATTCAATTTCCACATACATTCTTGTAACCCAATTACCCATTTCGTTTGTTTCGCCATTTGTTTAATAAGCAATACAGCAAGATGAACAATCAAATATTAATTTCTCCAATATTCGACGTCGTCGCTTTGATATATACCTACGTAATTTCGCAGGTTATTGACTTACGCGCTAACTCTTGCAAGTATAATCTATCCTATAACCATGTGATGCACATTCTCTCGCACTTACTTTCTATGTGAATTTGCAGATAATGAATAGAAAATTTACACAACTTGGTACGAGCGTCGTCGATCAAATGGTCGTTTAATGAAACAGTGATCTGGGTTAGATCAATAGGATCAGAGTTGTTACCTAAGTACACCTATACGTATATGTATATACATAAATACTATAGTCGCTTTAAAACACGCCTCTACATTTTATCCTTACAAAAATCGCATAATTAGGGATTTCTTAAGATTGATTCTTTGTAAGAGAATATGAACTCATCTTTACATATTTGGTCTCTTCGTTAAAGCTATAATTATTCAAGATTGCAGAATTCTTCTTGATTCGTCACAGGTCTCATGCTGCTATAATCTATATGTTCTTAGTCCAAGAGTCATGTGCTGATTATTTACAAATGGTGAAATTTTGATATAAACCGTTACTCATAGCGTTTACAATGCATATTTTCGTTGTATCAGTTTTGGACATTGTGTATGCGAAATATTATGTTCGTTTGCGCAGTGAAAAAAAGTATATGAAGCTCATTAACGATGTTAATAACATTGAGCAACGGCGTTAACAATACCATCATGTATTGGAACAGAGTGGAATTCGGCGCATAGAATGCAGAAAGTGTCATGACGGTGAATTTCTTCACGCACATTTGAGAAGACGTAGTAATTAAAGGAACTGTAATTATGTCTTTCGGAAATTTGTAATTTCGGAAATGTTGTATAATCAACGGTGTGAGTGGTAATCTTACAGAGTTGTAGGATAATTGGCCATATTTCATGTAATCATTTTCACAGCATGTTGACTGAAGTAAGAAAACGAATTACGATAGATCGTTGCCTCTTTTATTGGTTCGTTGTTTGCACGAATTAACCGAAGTGCTTAATTAAATAAGGTTTTTGACCCATCGATAAATTGATGTCAGCATGAGCCCTGCGTTAGCAATACAGCACGCAGATTTGATATTTCTGTACATATAACAATAAAAATATTTTCATTTGTCCGGCTATTGATTAAATTTTTACTACGATTTACGCACGGATACAGAGGGTATTTATAGTTGCATACGAATATATAATATATATAAGTCTTCGTTAATTTCAAAATTGTTTTACATATCGCTTAATTTTCTGCTCGACAGTATCGAGCCTGTGAATAACTAGCTATTCTTTATGCAACGTTTGTTATTTTATGATCCCTTATCCAGACGTTCATGCAAGATTAAAATATTTCTCATTGTATAGAAAGTCATACTTGTTAATAATTAATCTAACATCTTTTACTACTGATCTACTAATAGTCGCATCATTTTTTAATAAATTTAAATAACCATACGCCTCGGTTAATCTTTCTTATCTTGTTGTCTTCCTTCTTAAACAAGAAAAAAAAACAGTATTCTGGCTAAATAGCATTCACCCTTTTTTTTAATCATTACTTCGTTATTTGTTTCATTCTACCCCTCTCTTTCTTCCGTTACTTTAATATGAATTAATTGAAATAATCGGTCGTACGAACATTGTGCTCGAGTAATTGGACACATTTCAAGGTTCTCCATCGAGCAAAGAATTAAGCCATTGTCTTCCAATCTCGTTGAAATACAGGAAGTTGGAATAATCGTTCGTGCTCTGATTTCATTGTTGTCAAAACACGTTACATTCATTATGAATATTTATACGGATGTTTCAAGAGAAACGTACGCAGGGATATGGTTGGGCTCGCAATTGGAGTGGTGATCGTAAAAGCTAAGGTTACATTATCGATTCGCTTGTATAGATGGTGTGATACGTTATTACGTATACACGTCGGTACTACTTAGTCGCATACTGACGAGGGAACATCCTGTACCCGGAAATTCGAAAAATTCTGAAACTTTGCGAATATGTAGGGAATTTTCTCCTGAATACAACGCAATTTTTGTTTGCTGTCCAAACTCACTCTAAGGGGGTGTAATTGATCGCTGAAAATCCGGTTATTTTTCAATTTTGGGTTATAACTCGTGAACAGGGTTGCCACCACTCCGGTTTTGGCCCGGAGACTCCGGGTTTTGAAGCAAATCTCCGGGCTCCAGTTTTACTGAAAAAATCTCCGGGTTTTAGAAAAAAACGAGATAATAAGAAATTGTGGTATTATACAATGGTATCAAATTTATATACAATAATAGTTATTAATTAAAAATACAGGTACTTTTAAATTCTGAACTGTTCTAGGTTAAAAAAATCGCACATCTGTTTTCCGGATATTCGAAAACAAAACTGCTTTTTTGATGTTTTTTATATGGTGATAAGGTGGCAACCCTGCTCGCGAACTGTAAAATAATTTTTTCACCAAATGATAGATCTAATTAAAAGAAGTAACTTTTGTCTTGAAACATTTTTTTATCTCTTGCAGTTCCTGAGTTATAACACAAAATCGGAAAATTATCGAATTTTCAGGGGTTAATTACACCCCCTTCGAGTGAATTTGGGTAACAAACACAAATTGCGTTGTAATCAGAAGGTAATCCCCTATATATTCACAGAGATTAAGAATTTTTTTAATTTTCGGGTTCGGTATTTTCCTTTGGGAGATCCGATTAATATGTATGTACGACAGTATTTGTAGTTGGGCACTTGCTACATAGGAATTGAAAGCATTGCAATCCACGTGTTGGGTGTTCTAATGATGGAAATGAGAAACGATACAAATAATTGCTATTTTCAAATAATTATAAGCAGTTGCTTCTTAATCCATAACTATAAATTTTATCGGATATTTAAATAATTATTTCTCGTACATTCCTGAATATTTTTAGAGGATTTACCGACTAAAAGATTAAAAGTGTTTAAAAATATAAAGTTACATACTTGAACATATTGTAGTACATAATAATTGCCAGTATGTTCTCGCCTTTGCTGTTCTGGCAAATACTTCGAGCCACACGAAATCATTGCAAGAGATACTCTTAAAATTGCAATACATATAAATTATACTTGTAATTTTTACACGGATGTTAGATAATCGAAATCGTTGGGGATCGTTAATTCTCAAAAAATAATTTCTATTTCAATTCGACGCTTTTGATATTATTTTTAATTCAATGTTGTATGTGATATATAATGTATGATATTCTAATATATGTATATGTAAGCAACTTGAGGGTGCATTAATACATAAACGATGCTATCAATAAAAAATACAAACGATTCGAAAACATCACTTTGCTAGTTTTTGCACTTTATTCGTA
Source organism: Andrena minutula (assembly GCA_929113495.1). Taxonomy (NCBI): domain Eukaryota; kingdom Metazoa; phylum Arthropoda; class Insecta; order Hymenoptera; family Andrenidae; genus Andrena; species Andrena minutula. The sequence goes on along the minus strand of OV815996.1, from coordinate 37,938,003 downwards.
CTAACATTATTATAAAGGTGATAACGAAATTGTTCAAAGAAGAACAAAGAAAAAAACGCAATATGGATTCTCTCGAAATAGTTAAAAAATCTGTATGTAAGGTTGAAGCTAGTAAATTAGTTGCTGTATCTTCATAACGAGTTATTTGGTCCCTGAAATTTGAGAGCTTCATACTTTTTCTATTATTGGAAACAGAAAAATTATTGGTGACAGAAAAATCATTGGCAATGAAAAATTAAAGTATTATTTTATGTACGGCTTAAACCAAAATCAGCTGCATTCGAAGGGAAAACTTTTGTAATGTTTAAATAAAAATTTAGTTCGATCGAATTTTTATTAAATGTGAGAGGGTTGCTTAAATAGTATTGCGCCAATGTAAAAGCATTTTATTTTTTGATCACGTGGAATAATATTGTTACTCGATCATATTTAATAAATACTTCAATATTGCAAAAATTCAACGTTGATATGATGAAATTATGGCCCCTTCTTTATCGTACTGATTGGTCTAATCAAATAGGTGATTATGTACCGATAAAAAATCTAAATTAAATTTCACTACTGAACTATATAGTTGACAAGCTCTCGATTTTTCATATCCGAGGTAATCTGGGCAAGTACATGAATCTGTCGCACATATTTTATAATTTATTGTGCTCACGTAATAATGAGCCCCGACAAGTGATAATAATCGCGCAAACTCCAAACTCTCTCTTTATTTCCGTTTTACCCCCTCAATTTTTCATTAATTCGTGACAAAAATCTGAAATTCCGTGAATGACTAGTAGAAACATTGATTGTGCAATGTTATCTGTTCTACAATTTGGTCTGACAATATTGGCGGAGAATTCAATTCTGTAAATTTTTTTAAACAACTGAATGTTGACAGAAAGTGGCGAATGCATGATTTTTGGGCAAGTTTTTGTACGCAAAGACAAATATTTTAATTAACAGCATAAATGATAAACATAGCTTCAGATATGGAGTGCACGTGACGGCGAATGATATCCAAAAATTTAGTTCAGTATAAGAAAAGAGAGTTTGAAAATTCGCACGATTATTTAGCGTTCACGTTTAAGAAATATATTTTCGTTCAGTTGTTAGATTAAGATTTAAACGAAAAGTCGAACGATTCGTGTAAGAGTGTTCTCGAAGTCATTGCCATTTTGTGTGACAGGATGTATTATACGTATTGACTTTGGTCGATTGTTGTGTTTGAGCACTGATAGAAACTTTTTTCTTAAACTATACGACTTTAAACATGAAGTCTCACGTTCGTTTGACGGACGCCTCGAATGTTTGCGTGCTTTGTTCGCAACATTTTGAATCAAGTTGTTTTGTTAATAATTGTACATACGGGGTGTATCATAGTATATAGGGCTCACTTCACTGGTGGACGGGAGACATAAAAATGAAAGGTTCAAATAAACATGTGCCGTATTTGACCTTGTTCCAGTGTTATAGCTATTTTTATAAATTAGTCTTACTTAAAGACAAACAGAGCTATACAGTATGTATAACTCAATCTACTAAATCGTTTGTACACTTTTTTGTAATAGGACCCACTTTTGTTAACTCCATGGCCACATTGGGTCCAATAGACCCGCTTTTTAACTTTGAAGCTTGATACTGGTAAGTTCCTGGCTTTAGAAGGGAAATGGTTTTTATGGAATTTAAAAATAAGAATTGACAATTCGCAAAAGTAAAAAAGTTGTAATTTCTAGCAAACGAAAAATTGTCGTCCAGTACCGACCAACTATTAAATTAGTAGCTTTTTGGGTCTAAATGATTAACAATGTTAATAAAAACATTTAACTAGTACAATACAAGATTCTTTTCAAATTTTATTTGTACATACTGGCAAGTCAGATAATTAATATTCTCCTGATCTGTGCATTCGACGTGTGCCCAACCGTTACATACGGTCCACTGCACCCAATCTTTGTTAAATGATTTCTTGCAAACAAAGATGGGAAAATTTTTATTTAATAAAATTTCGAATAACGAATAAAAAAATTGACGTTTTTCGTCGAATAAACAAAGTCACTTTGTTCGTCGAATAAATTCTCATCGAATAAAAAAAATGACGTTTTTCGTCGAATAAAAAAATTAACTTTGTTCGTTGAATAAACTAAAGTTAAAGTAACTTTTATTTGATCCTTATTTACATAATTTGTTATTTAGTTAATGCCCAACTCTTCTTGCAAATAACACACTGGATAACTTCTTCATTAAATCCTAGCTTCCTGTTTGTTAGGTTATCATACCTATTCTTATTTATTTTCGTTTTCTGCGGGAAAAGGTAGTAGGATGGCTAAATGAATATCTTATCAACTAATCTGAGTTGCTAACAGATTGAACTCACAGATAAGAAAATTTTGGTCTCTACTGATTGATAGAGTCTGTTGGTCGGTACTGCACGACAGTTGAATGGTCGGTATTGCACGACAAACATGGGGCAACATTTTAGATCATGGTATATTATGTACAAAAATATTGTAAAACCAGGACGTTTTATTAAACTTAATAGACTAGAGATAGTATGCATAATAGAACAAATTTACTTTACTTACAGGAGAAACAAAATATTAGTTTTAATAAATAACTTTTAACCCACTGAATATCAACGTATACGTTTAATGCTTCAGAACATCGAGAGCAATGGAGTAAACATTATGGCCCCGAAATAGGTTATAGAGAATTGAGATTTCCATTGGTTAATTCAAATAAAGTGTTAATATCTGGTCGAAGAAGTGAGAATTAGCTTTGGTCGGTACTGCACGACTATCCCCTACGTGCTTTTGTTTACGTTTCTATATCGTATTGGTCATTGTGTGTTTATGTTTTCTGTAGCGTCAAACTTTACATTACATTAACTCTTTCAGCGTGGTGAGCCCATATGCAGGGTGTTCATGTTGTTGCTATCTAGTGTATTTCTCGCAAATGGCAAGTCTACATTAAAAAACATGAAACAGAAAAATGTTTCACTACCCTTTATAAGCAACACGACTGGTTATATCAATTATTTCAATTTGACACATATTTCGACCCACGAAGGAGACTTTTAATTTTTTAAACAGAACGCTATATTTTTTCTATCATATGACACCGATTGTGAAGATAAATTCAATTGTGTGAGATACGGCAGTACCGTTGAAACTCACAGAAAGTAAAAATTAAGAAAATAAATTGAACAATCCGTATAATTACGGATATAATTATACGCCAGGGTTGACTAACTGGCGACTCCGGAGCCGCCGGGGGCCCTTCCGCCTTGCTGCCACGCCGAACGGCCCCCCTCCATACCGACCAGACTCTGACGATCAGTGATGCCAGAATCGTGGGACGCGGGACCAAACGATCACCCCCAATATGACCTACCGTCGTCTCCCACTATGCCCTACCGGCGTCCCCCACTTTCTTCTCACCGCACTGCACACAAGCATATTTTTACTCTTGTCCGTGTGAGCTGCCTGTTGGGCTGCCGAGCACACGGACAGGGGTAGGGATATGCTTGTGTGCAGTGCGATGGGAAGAAAGTGGGGGACGACGGTAGGCCATAGTGGGAGACGACGGTAGGTCATAGTGGGGGTAAGCGTTTGGTCCCGCGTCCCATGATTCTGGCATCACTGCTGACGATCGCAGTCGATTCCTCCTTCTCTCCTCTTTTCGACTGCGATCGTCAGAGTCTAGTAGGTATGGAGGGAGCCGTTCAGCGTGGCAGCAAGGCGGAAAAACCCCCGGCAGCTCGTGTGTCGCCAGTTAGTCAACACTCAACCCTGAATTATACGCTATAGTCTTAAGGTCTAAACACACATATCCGTTCCGTGTCAGATCCGTGCCAGTTCCGTGGTCGTAAAAGGTATCGGATGCTTGTTTGGAATGGAACAGCGCACACTTGTCAGTTCCGTGAAATTCGACGGTCTTTCCGTACCCGTCAGTTCCGGGCCGTCAGGATCAGTGTTAAAAAATATCGTTTGCGTGTTTTACAATGGAACAACGCACACTTGTCCGTGTCAGTGATATTAGCAGGTGTCAGTGTGGAACCCGGATCCGTTTAGTGAAACTAAAATTTGGTTGCCAACGATATTTCGGCATTTGGACTGAGACGGAGTCCTGAAATCACTGAAGGGACGACCTTTTTTATGACCGCGAATGGTTCTGGGGTTGAGGCTCTCCAACCACGTGCTTTGGGGGTCCTAGACCCTAGAGTCATAAAGACAAGGACAGCAATAGGCCGCTCAGTAATGAAAATGGAAATTTCTATAATTAATATCAGATCGCCATACAAGTATCACTAATGGATTGCTAAAATTTTTGCAATGAAAATGATACCAAACGTGATAGAATTCTGATCATTTTGAATAATCAGAATGCATGATGGGATGCATGAATGTTGTGTTTTAAGGAATTGAAGCTGAGCGTGCGTTTCAACAAGACTTACCAACTTAGAGCTCTTTCCCGCTGCGATACATGTATCGCGATACGTGTATGGTGGATACCGATTTTCCATTGATCATTATAGTTTCCATAGGAACCGTTCACACGACGATTCTCGTATCGCAATACAGTAATTCGTCGTAATAGTCCCGGCGAACGGGTTGGCGGCGGGCGTACGACGCAATGCAGACACTATTCCGTGCGGCCGATGCCGCGAGTGAGAATTCCGAAAAGCGAGCGAGAGGCAACGAAACAGTTGACACGAAGTTACCGTCGACTCTTTCGTTCTCTCACTCTCGACCGAAGGATTCCAAGAAATGGTGGGGATAGTCATCGGGCGTACCACGCATGGTAAAAACGGGACAATAACGACGAATTACTGTACTGATTTTGTCGACTCCGCAAACGTCGGCCACACGACACTTTTAGTCTGAAGTCGAAAGATGAAACGTGGAAACGAGGGGACTTTTCACACGGCGCAGGGCGAAACACGTATCGCGATACGTGTCGAACATTTGTTTTCCAATAGAAAATATCGTCTCGTGCCGCATACACTTTTGGACAAAATATATTTCTAAAAATAAAAACCGCTCATGGCGGTCATACTTGTGGCCCGAAACGAGTCTTGGGATCTCGAGTAATAAAAAAGTATGGGGACCCTGTCCGATTCTATCCGAAATTTTCCGATCCGTCCCGAGAGCCGGGAACTCGAGCCTCGGGACGATCCGCACACTCCAAGTTGTTAGTGACACGGAAATGACACAGAACTGACATGCAACGGATATGTGTGCGTAGACCTTTACGAATAAAAAATTCTACTAAACACAGTGTATGCAGTCCGTGCGAAGAACGCCTATAGGCGTTCAGCGTGCATAGCAAACAAATACGACCGGAGCATTTCCGTATACGGCGTACGTTCAGCGTTTTAATATCAGTGCTGAAAGAGTCAATAGTTCTATCCGCCGAATTTGACGTCAGTTGCTTCACAGCAATACTCGATCATAGTATTTGTATTATGAATCTTGTAGCGCGTATTGTTTAAATAAGCAGATATACTTGATCACGAACAGTTTCAACAACTCTAATGGAGTATGAAACACGTCAGAGGTAAATGAGAGGCATAATTGCGTGTGATAGAGAAATTACGCGTTTCGCATTAGCTTCGCTCGCCATAATGTCCGCGATCTGTTGTGATGTTACCTATAGTATTTGTAAATTATAGTGGCTTAGTGCGCTGCACTGTATACGAATCATTTGATATCGATCGCCAGTCAACAACGCTGTACGGAAGCATGGAAAAGAAAAAGGGGAGACAAACAGACACAGAACACCATACCGTACGGCGGGATACGTATGCTTTTGACGTATCATATGAAACATGCATTACCTATACCGCCGGATAGGATGTCTTGGAATAAATATCGATTTATCCTGTATGAGTCAATCCTCATTGTTAGAGTTATAAGAGGCAAAGCGACATTTGGGGAGTTCTCGTTTTAGCGAAATCTTGCATCAAACAAAGCATCTGCACAATTTATATTACAAGATGAAATTAATCATGCCATATCGGTATTTGCTATACCATTTTTGCCTCTTAGTCTGGTTGGGAATTTTTCATGCCGATTTCTTTCTAGAAAATCGTATAGTGGTCCTTGCAAGCTTCTAACAAGGGGAGGACACCATGAGGTACACATCGATTTTAATGAGCATTGGCATGATGGATCTATGTTGAAAATAAGTAAATACGTGTCCGAGCATTTCTGCCAATGGGTCTTAATAATAGAGATGTTTATATGTAAATTATTAAACATTTCATAGCGCTCCTATAAAACATAGAAGCTATAACCTCCAGTTAAAGATATGCCGTGGAGCGTTCGGTATGGCGTCGGTGTGGTATAGTTTGCGGTCGTGAGTTCGATTCCGCCTGAGTCTATATTTTTTTCATAATTTATTTTTTCACACTTTATTTTTCCACACTGTATGAACAGTGAGAAAAAGGGTAACGGTAGTAAGTTCATTATTAATTCTTTTAAATGTATAAATACAATTCAAGTTTTTTTTTAACGTGGAGTAATCTTCAAAAGACCCGACACCTCCAGACGGGAATCCCCCGAGAGAGCCAAGGTAGTGTGGGATTTTTATCCACAAAAACCCCACAGCCTCCATCGCGCGATTGGGGACCACCGGAAATTTCGAATAGGACATCGCAGTACTGCCCCTGAATAATTAATACATCTATAATATAAGAACGAACGGTAATATAAAAAAAGTAGCATCCCAAAATTAATATCAGTTCATAACGAACATATTCGGTTACTCAACATACGGTAACAAAATGAGATACATATTTATGTTCCTACGTTTCCATTGTCTGCAGCTCTCCGGGTGATATTGGTCATAAATGATTTTATGCATCCAATGTTTAAGTGGAGGTTATGGTTTCTATGTTTTATATGAGCACTATGAAATGTTTAATAATTTACATGTAAATATCTCTATTATTAAGGCCCATTGGCAGAAACGCTCGGACACGTATTTACTTATTTTCGACATCCTGTAGATCCATCGTGCCAAGACTCATCAAAATCGATATGTGCCTCATGGTGTCCTCCCCTTGTAAGTCCGTTTCTTTCCCAATTGCGATTCGACTGTAACACCGGGTGTTTAATACAAGGACAGCGATAGAAAATGGTATATTTTGGAAGTCATCGGAACAGAAACGTTCTTCCATGTCATAATTTTGTATGTTCAAGGAATTAGAAAGTAATTGCACAAGGCCCGCAAAATTTAGGGTTCTAAAAACTTTTTTGGAAAATGTATGCTGCTTTTATAGGAATTTCGACTTCCATATGCAACAAAAAATTAAAAAAAATATTAAATCCGACTTCAAAAAGCTAAAAATGCACTAAAAAGTAAAAATAATTTTTTCCCTTATTTAATCTACGCCTCTGATATTTTTTAAGTTGGCGCCTCATCATTTGCACTGTGAAAATCTGGCGTAAATTATTTTTTACTTTTTAGTGCATTTTTATTTATTTGACCTTTTAATTTTTAAGCATTGTTTTTATTTTTAACTTTTTAGTTTTATATATATTGACACAAAATAAAATTATAATAATTAGGTAACAATAGTCTTTATCTCCCTCTTTCGAATAAAAGAAAGATCAAAATCGGTCCATATAAACATATATAAAAATAAATACATACGGGTCGAATCTATAACCTCCTCCTTTTTGAAGTTGGTTAGAAATAATTAAGATTTACTCGATCACGTACATTTTTCCACAACTTACTTTATGACATGTGGTACGAAATTTTTATTGTTTTTCTCGAATTCATCACCCAAAAATATTAAAAACGGCTAAAATGTTGAAATAGTTTTTTCATCGTAGGGCTGTGTAATTATTTACCCTAGAAGTGTTGGGGAAATTATAACAAACGCATATAAATGCAGAAATGGAATCGTGATCATAGCACACTTGCCACATTTCGTCTTTAGTTGTTTCGCACGACGAGTTATCTGTGAAGCAATTATTTAGGAAATTTGCACGCAAATCAATGCAGGATTAATGTTAAGCGAAACCAAAAAACCACGAAATTGTTATCACATGAGATCAATATCAAGAATTCTTCGCCAACCTTGCATGCACATGTGTGTATGTATTAGAGATGTACCGACTATAGTCGTGTTCAGATTTATTGGCCGGTGAGTTCGGTTTCTCGAGCAGCGCGCAAGGAGAAATCAGCCACCACCACCTGACGATCGTGGATTGGCAGTTGAAGTTCCTTAGGATCTTGGTGAGAAGCTAGAGAAAAGTAGCATCGAGGCAAGCAGCAGGTGGTGGGAGAATACCCTTCAGGAAACTCACCGGCCAATAAATCAGAACACGACTATAGTGACCGACTAGTCGGTTAAGCCGACTATCCGACCACTTTTGTAGTCGCCTTCTTGGGGGCTGATTAATCGGCTAGTCGGCTAGTCGGCCAAAACCCTAGTCGATACATCTCTAGTATGTATCCTTTAATGGCTCTCAGTTCGACTTTACTTTTGTCTAGCAATACGTTGGTAAAATATTACACTCTAACTGTAGAGTGAATTTATTTATAGATTAGGTACATATGTTGCGATAGCAAAAACTAGACTCTCATATAAATTATAAAGAAGATCGAATCATAATTTTGATCAATTTCAAGCAGATTACATTTTTCGATTAAACAGAGAATACTTTTAGCTATTATATAGCTAAAAGATATGTATAATTATATTATACATCAGATTCTTTTTCGTGACAAGCACCTGCATCGATTATACACATATAATATTGCCAGACAAGTTTCTAATCTTGCGGTGGTCTCATGACATAATAATTTTATGGTTTCTACATTTTACTCAATCCGAACTTTCTATTTGTTTATGTACAGATTTTCTGAATGATTGCGTGCATTGTATTTATAACTTTTCCTTCATATGTTGGAAAAATAACTATACTTCACAGAATTTTCACGAAGAATAGATCCGTATTCCGTACCAGTTCTCATTTTCTGATGAGCTTCAAAATTATCCATGTTCCATTTTTGTCCTTCGTTCCTGGTACACGTACAAAGTTGTACATTCTCAATGTCATGGCTAACGATCGACAACGCTTTCGGGTGGGTAGAAAGAATTTTGTCCCGAAATTACATACAAAAATCTGCATATTATCAGTGACATTAATATGTCGCGGCAGAAAGTTTGACTATTCGACAATTGTTTGGAAACAATCTGCACGGAGCTTACTCTCTCGTAATTGAAAACTTCACATCCTGGAATTTGACTTACAACCTGATTATTCTAGCTAAAATGTTTCATATTTTAAGGTTGCACGACTATTAAATTTGTTTCTTACATTTAATGTGAATTTTACTTAAATTCCGCATTTAAATTTATACATACAATTTTTTAAATATCATTGATTCTACGTTAAAATACCTTATGACAGAGAATCTCGATTACAGTTGGTCATAGTTTGCTGAGAATTTTGCTTTCAGTTTGTCGCCGCACGATCGAGAATTTTACTTTGAATTTACCTTACAACTGGTTTATGACTCGACCTCTTTCGGATTAAACGAAGTAAAGGGCGAGTATGTGATGTCACACGAGGAGTTCCTTCAGGAAGTCCTCGGCAAGCAAGTCCTACAAATAATCGTCGATGCGGTCCTTTTCGTCCGGTGGACTAGGCTCGCTAACGCTAAGTATGGGTAGACCAAAATGTTGATCCTTGATGCTTGATTCAGGGGTGCGCCTCGCGTAGTCGCAGCTTTTCGAGTGTCGTTCGATCCCGCCACGTCGTTGATAATGGTGATAGCGGGGTAGATGAGCTTCAATATCGTAAGATCGCCGATAACACCTGCGGATTTCAGTGAATATTTTGGCTTTATCAATTAAACCACCTACTTACGAATTACGATTATTTTAAGAAGATAACGTGTTTCGTAAATTGTCACACATGAACTTATAAAGAGGAACAGTAAAAGTAGGATTGAAAGCTTTACTATAAAATTCCAGATTATACGTACTTTAATAATTTATTAATTTATACATACATATGTATAAATCGTTTATAATGAAAATTACAAGAGGTAGAACCTATATTCAGAATTAACTTTATAGTTGCTCAACCTTTTAGTTACATGATCGACTCTTTAGTTATTAACATTTAAATTTATGAAAGCACAGAATAAAATTGAAAAATCAGATTTAAAATTCTATGTTTCCTTAGCGAAAGACAAATAAGATCTGTATAATGCAGCAATTTCAAATAGGTGTGCCGCGAGAGGTCTACATGTGTATCCAAGATTGGTGGACAACATGGCCCCAAAAGTAAAGGTATCTTAGGAAATTTATTGATAGCAAACTATTTAATGAATCTTTTCGAATTTTTCAGGACTTTTTGTTGCATATTTAAGTTATACGAATATCTTTTTTGAAATTTATTTAAAGCAGATTTATAAGCTGCAGGGAATCAGTAAGTTAGCGGTTCAAAAAAATTTCCGCTTACATAGTTGACAGTTTTCCGACGAAATGGTTCTTCAGAAAAAGAACAGAAATTTTTAGAAATTATAAGCGGATGGTTATGGTATGACGGGTTCGATTTTGAACATTTTGCAAAATGATAAAATGGCAGATTTTTTAAGAAAATTGAGGTTTTGATCTAGAAAATTAACCTCTTTCGTTAAACCAGGAATAGAAGAATACGACCAATCAAAAAAATCTCTCGTCATAGCCACCCGCATATAGTTTCCAAAATATTTTGTTTTTTTTTTTATTTCAGGAGAACCGTTTCGTCGGAAAACTGTTAACCATGTCAGCCAAAATTTATTGCAGTGCTAAGTTACTGGTTCTGAATAACTTATAAATCTGCTTTAAATAAATTTCAGAAAAGTATTCGTATAACTTAAATATTCAATAAAAAATCGTCAAAGTTGCAAAAAAATTCATCAAGTAGTTTTCTTTTAATAAGTTTCCAAAGAGACCTTTAATTTTCGGGCAATTTCCCTGTTGCCCCCACCCCCTCTGGGTGTACATGGGTATTAGACAGTTAAAATCAACGGTTTTGTTTGGGCTAGATTGTAGAGCCAGTAATAACTGAAACCATTTGCTCTTTTAACAATTATTTTTTAGGGATACAACACGATTTTCAAGTAAGAATGTTTACAAAATATTGAAAATTAATTAATATACAGTACATCAAAGTAAGTGCTTGTGTAATGCACGCCTCCACGTGGTGAACACGATTCTGATTGACCGAATCATCTAAAAGCAAAATCGTGAGTATCCTTTAACTCAAAATTTACAAGGTGGAACTCGGACGAAAAAATTTAATAATAATTCACAGACTTATACAACAAATATCGGCATTGAAGGATTTCCCTGAAATAATTCTATGATAAATGTGATCTTAAATGTTGCTAAAGTTATGCGATCTTAGTGAGCAAGTTCAACCTTGTGGAGAAAAGTGTTTTCTAGGTTTAGTTTAAAATTTCACTAAAAAAATTCGTTTTCGAGTTACGATGTTCACGGTCTGGAGAAACACAGTATTGAGAAAAACGGCTCATTATTGTAATTATATATTGAAAATATGCACATTTAAAATGCGAACATAAAGGGTATCCCGTAATGAGTGATAAAACGAGAAGGAGGTGATTCTGCATGCAAAAGCAAATCGAAACTTTTGGAATAAACTTTGTTAATAGGAGCCTCCGGTTCGGAGAAAACTGAGTTTGAAAATTAATTAGGTACACGTGCATCTGGGAGTTAACACAATACAGAATTAAATACGGTACATGCAATGGCGAATAAAGTAATCCCCATTTTTTGAACGGGGCTTTGTTTTTGGAGAAATCAGCTTGAAAAGTACACGTCTAGGAATCTGTTTCAATTTTCATTCAAGTTTATAACTTGGCTTCCTTGAAGACGAAGTTTCGCATACAAAAATTTTATTCCACATGTACGATTTATTTTGACACGTTGATCCGTCTCCGTTCTGGGTTGTATCACCACTTGACTGGCACCCTGTATATTGATACGGCCTCGAATGTGAGTTTTGCGTGCGAACAAGTCTCGAGGGTAGTATTAAAATGGGAAGGTATTTGCAGAATGAGCGACGTCGACTACGATGATGCACATGTATTATGCATAGAATGGTTATATTCATGGTTTGGGAATGTGATAGAACAGAATGTTGGAAAGTAAAAAATATCGGAGGTTTCCTGCGATCTCATAGGTAAATGTATTTTATAAACACTGAATCATGACATATTGGAAAATCTGATTTATCTATCACTGTACTTATCATTTGCTTGCATAAAATTGTCTTTTTTGGTAATATTAGAATTTGGTATTGTACAATGAATATTTTAATTAAGAAATTTTTCTTCTCAATATAATCTATATATAGTATAATATTCTCCACTAATTATTTCTTATAATTATACCTACGAACATGTGGAAAATATAGAACATGTTCAGAAAACTGAACAGAGATTTAAGGAAGTCATAACACGTTTCGAGAAAACAGTTACAATGATTTAAAAAATAATATGAAATAAAAAATTGGATGTACACCACGTTTCTACTATAATAGAATCTTTTTTATTCAATGGAATTTTGTTTATAAATAGTTAGAAGCATATTTTAATTAGTCAGTAAGGACAAGCAGATTGTATATTAACACTTTAAAAATCAATTTCTCGGTTGTAATGTAAAATTATTTGTCTTTTGTTTCAAATGTGCTAATAGAACTGGTTAATGAAGGTCAGCAGACTCTATTTTACAATTAAAAATCAGTAACTGTTTGTCCAACTCTTACCATGACACTATAGTTTCTTTACATAGCATGATAACGTTTTTCTTATAGCATCGAATTGTCACTCCTAGGAAAACTTTAACGGCCTACAAGTTAAGGTCATTTACAAGTCGAATGAAGATGATACATAAATGAAATTGTCCATATGATTTGGCAAATTAGTAGGATGTATCGTTTTGTTTGTTTAGGTAATTAGATCTCATGTCAAATCCTATGGATAATCAAGTAAAATAAAATTTTCGTTTTCCTAATTGTATTTTCCCTCTGTTAAATTCGTATTCTTATAATTGAAAGTAGTATATCAAAACAATTTTTAAAGAAATTTGTGATTATTCACGAAACAGTGAATACAGGTACCGTTTCGACGATTTTTTTTTTATTCATCAGTTATGTTGTTCTTAATTCTAAAGGAAATCAAATTCATGACCTCGATTGTTTTTTCGAATAAGGTCATAGTAATCGTGCAAAATTTTATTTCTTACCGCTCGTCCATGGAAGCAGGTTGCCGTATAGGACATCGAACATATTCGTGACTTCCACCAGTTCGCCATCCTCCGAAACGTCGACCAACAAATGACGATGTTGACGTCACTGGGGAATCCCTGAAATATTGAAGAGAATTTTCTCTCATAATTCTCTTGAGATTCTGATCTCCATCTATTGCTGTATGCAAATGATTTATTTTTCAGAAATATGATATTCTATACTTAACATCACTACTTACAAGGGACATCACTAATACAGGATGTCTCTGAACCAGGTGTACGAGCGGAAGGTGGTGATTCTACAAGAGAAAATTTGTGGAAAATGTGGATTAAAAATTTTTGATATCGCGCTTCGTTTTTAAAAAAATTGACTGAATTTTAACCGACTAAAACTAGCAAATCGGTGCACGTGTAAACGGTTGAAATTCAAAAGTCAATATTCTCGAAAACGAAGCGGAATATCAAAAAATTTTATTCTATATATTTGCGACTTATTTTTCCGTGTAGAATCACCACCCTTCCGCTTGTAGAGGAATACCAGTTTGTTTAAGACGAACAAAAAATTTCGACGGAGGATGGGAACAAATAAAACTGTATAATATCATAAACTAATAAACTTTTAAATTTCAAACTCTTAGTAATAATAAAAACCAAAAAGTAATAATTGAAACTTTGATCCAAATGAAAAATGACAGGAAGTATCGATTTCATAAAAAATCAATTTTTTATTTTATTTTTCGAATGTTCGATCTTTTAGGAATACGCGTCTAAAAGGACTTGTTGAAATTCGTAAAATTCCCGAGGTTATAGGCATTTGAGTAGCGGCAAATGCATGCATGGGTAACAACCGGCCACTCGGCGCTCGCATAAAATTTTAATATCGGTGGACCTGTATTTCCAAAAGTTATTATCCGATTCGACTGACACTTTTTTATTTTGAAGAATATACTTCTGGCTAGGGGGGACACGAGACAAAATTACAAAAAATTGGAAAAATTTTATTTTAAAAGGCATTTCATGTTGAAAGGACGAAACATATAGGAAAAAGTGATTTCAAACTTCAACTGACGTTATTTTCTAAAAAAATGTCATTTTTGTAACTTCCTGCTTTCCCCTCTAGCCAGAAGTATATTCTTCAAAATAACAAAAGTTTCAGTCGAATCGGATAATAACTTTTGGAGATACAGGTCCCACCGATTTGGATGAATTTTTTACGCCTGGACTTTAACGACTCTTCAGTGCCGTTTTTTTTTAGTATAGATTATTGTCGGACGCAGCCAGGTACATTCTTTAAATAAGTTTAAATAAATTTAAACTGCTTTGTAACAACTTGCCCCTGTAACAACTAGCCCCGGTCTCCCTTTACAGATACGCATAAGCGGGCAATCCGACTCCGGGTATCCGACGTAGACTACGGCGCTCGTCATCGAAGGGTTAAAGTTTTATGTTTTATTGGTTTCCTGTTAAACAGGATGGCGTTTCAAGAATTTCTCTTATATTGCCCAACGAACTATAGTCTCAGTCCTATCTTTTCCCTCCTCTCTCTCCTTCGGATCCCAGCAGCAGCGGCGCACCGGGAGAAAAGGTGGTGTCACCCTTCTTTCCCCAGTACCCGCCCCGTGATGCTTAACTTCGGTGATCTAGCGAGAACCGGTGTTTCCATAAGGGTTAAAGTATTTAATTCAGATTTACCTTTGTCGTTCCGACATGAAGTACACCATGAATTAAGCCAAGAATCCACCTGGAATCCGCCGAGAATCCACCTTCAATATATTCTTATGGAACCGTTCCCACCAGAAGCGAAGCTAACAATAAGCTGTGCTATGATTTTTATGTTTTATAGCACAACCAGGTGAATCTCCGGATTTAGTTATGAATGATATTAATTGTAAGTTTATCTACCATCTAATAAAGTGAAGTTATTTAAAATCTCTATAGAGGCTACACCTATATGTGTTCTTGTACTCAGCCACGACATAGAGTATTCATATGAATTATTTACTCCAGATAATCTAGTTTTATGATGGTTAAAATGAAAATGATGTTTATACTTGTGGATTATTAAATACTAAAGCTGGGGATCCACCTGGAAGCTAAGCTATGCTAAGCTATGCTATGCTATGTTTGGCTGTGCTATAAAACATAAAAAACATAGCATAGCTTAGCTTAGTTTTCAGGTGGATTCCCGACTTAAAACTGACAACGTAATACACGTGTTGGAGACTGTGTGAAATTGAAACAAATTAGATAGTTATTTAGCACTTCACATTATATGTTTTAGTTAAGCTTAAAGATGATTATTTCTTGTTCCTTTGAGAACTATGTATTTAGTTTATTTTCGTGGAACAATTTGTATTGATACTAATCTGTAATAGTGTAAAATGTAAATGTTGCGAATTTTGTTAACGTATTGCTTGTGTAAAGGCAGTTTACCAATTGATTCTACGCAAATTTGCATCGTAAAATAAACAATTTACATATTTATAGTTCATTTTCATTGAATAAAAAACTTCTCCCGAACCAAAAGTTCTATTCCATGGATAGTAAACTGTATATACAAGTAAACGCGTTAGGGAAATTCGCATCGTGGGATGCGTGGACGGTTATGCTTGTAATATTTAAATGCGGCCCCCCTCAGAAGTTACCTTACTGTGCTAACTAGAACATCGCAGTTTTGACGTGCAACAGCAAGAAGGGAACATAGAAGCTTCTTGCAGTTAAATTATTCTCTTGAGAGATATCACTGCGAACAGCGAAACTGTGGTAAAATTATGTTGCGAAACTGAGGCAGTGAGAGCAACAACGAACTATCCCACATTTTTTCGAAATTAAGTTAGTATCAATAACGTATTCCAATAGACTCTACTAATCATATCAAATAGGAAAAAAATTGAATGTGGGTTGGACCGTTCCCTAGTAGCATTTATTTTTTGGGAGTTTGATGGGCCATTGACGTGTTATCGGTTGGCCAACTGTTGAAGTTTCGCTCTGTGTTTAAATGGGGCAACGATTGTAACCAACGTAGGCCCATGTCACTTAACATAAAGGCTCAACTGAAGGTTCCTATCCAAAAGATGTCGTAAAGACGTCTTTAGGTCTGGTTTAGGAAAAAAATTTGCCGGTGACGAGAGAATCGGACTCAGACTTCCCGCTTACGAAACAACTACTATTCGCAACGACCCAACACACTTCCTTGTAAACACTTTAAATTTGCAGGTACATAGGTAGCTAGTATTAATTGTTTATAAAAACGAAGCAGTGAGGCGAAATATTCTACAAAATATCATTGTGACGTTTCAAATAAAAGTAACTCTGGGTTATTTTTATTTGATGACAAATAAAGATAAAGCCTCTTTTATTTGATACGTTATTTAAATAATTTTTTATTTAAATAATGCTCATCTCTGGCCGCGGGTTGCCCAGCCCTGGTGTACTGAACACATGAAAATGTACAATCAGTCAATTTCTGTATTATTCGTTACGAATACTTGTGTTCGTGATTTGATTAAAAATATTTTCCTTTTCAATGTTTATTTAAGGAAAGTTTGTCATTCTAGTTCTAAAGGTTTCTCTTTGTTCTGTATACAGTCCTAATAATATTATAAAAAAGACCGCAAAGAAATTTATACATTTTCGAGTTTTCAATCAAAAGATGGATTACAATCACTGTTATTTAATTTTCTTAAGTTTTATACCATTTTATGGGTACAGGACTACTTAGTTACTTTAAACGCACGAAAATAAAAATCTATCCATATAATGTACGGATAATTTAATATTATCTTTCAAAGTATAAGAAAAGCAAGTGATTTCGGTTGTCTGAGTAGCAGCGTAATAGAAAATTCAATTAAATGTCCATCTTACTTAAGCGAGGAACTCAGGAAAGTGGAAATACTAAACAAGCTCGAACGATGGAAATAAATTTCGTTCACTATATCTTACAGCACGGACTCTTGAGATTTATGTTTCAATTACCTACAGTGATGCATTGCGGCGGTATTCCGATATAAAGAAAAAGTTAATCGGACGGATGTAAGGAGTGACACTTATAATACCTTGAAGATAAATTGATATTACGGTTAATTTAGTTCAAATACTATGTGCATAGGTATATCTTCTTATGTCAGTACATTTCTGACAACTAAAATTAAA
This sequence comes from Andrena minutula, assembly GCA_929113495.1. Taxonomy (NCBI): domain Eukaryota; kingdom Metazoa; phylum Arthropoda; class Insecta; order Hymenoptera; family Andrenidae; genus Andrena; species Andrena minutula. The sequence goes on along the minus strand of OV815996.1, from coordinate 37,920,581 downwards.
CAAACTGTTTGATGTCTTAAACAGACCCACGATTTTATTTAAAATCAATTATTAAAAGTGAAAAAACACAATCGAAATTGTAATACAAGAAAAGAATTATTTTTTTTAGTTTTTAAAGCACTTTAATGTAGTTTTTGTGCATTTTTAATAAAATCGTTTAACATAAATTTTTTTGCTATATATTTTTTTATTTATAAGAATCTAATAGCTTTTCTTTTACCAAAAATCGTTTAGAATGATAAGGACTTTGAAACCGTAGATAATCCAATTTTAAGAAGAAGAAATTGTTCATGTACCCATCTCTTACATTCGTAGTTGTGACATTATTCCTAAGTGAAATTGATCACTGTCATCCTCGGGAAAAAAAATATTGGGTCTACAGATTTGCTGCAATTGCTATTGAACGAGTTAGAGAATCGGAGAAAACTTTCTGTCGAGGGAATTACCTTGAAGACTGTTGTTGCTGATTCGGATTAAGTAATGAGACCTCTAGATTATCCTTCGGGCTGCTCTCGAGGCAATTCTGCCTCTTTGCCTCCGAATCCTCGAACTTTTCTTCTTGAGTCGCTTTCAAGAAGGACTCTTTATCACCATCGATGCCATCTTCCTTGGAATTCCGTTGATCTTGCTGCCGATTCGATGACGCAAGTGGTAAGTTATCTGCACTGCGAACTTTCCGGCAGAGTTTCGAGGTTGAACCGTGTCTCCGCAAAAATTCCTGAAATTTAAATTAAGACTGCGTCATGGAGGAAAGGAAAAACAAGTTTTTAAATTTGGGTTCCCCATTTTTGTCATTCCATTACTACCCTCAATTATTTGTCATTTTTAAAAAAAATATCGTGCTTGGTATTTTCACATAAATACTGTTAAGGGATCGTACTTAAATTACGTAAGGCTTTTTTTAGGTGGCGAATATCTTACGTTTCCTTACAAGAGGAGGGGGGTCAGGTAGCGTGATACGTAATATTTGTTAACCTAATTTTCAACAAATACAAATTCTATCATTAATTTTCATCGTACAGGTTGTAATTTTTAGTAAACTTGACAATTTTTTTTTAAATTCTTCAGAATTAAATTCCCAATAAGCTCATTTTCTGAAATTACGCTTCAATATATTGAATTTGTCATCGTTGAAAAGCTCTACAATTTAGAAAATTTGAGTTTAAATTCGGAATCGGCGGCCAAAAAACCCCATAGACACCAATTTTCTAATAGTGCTGTATATTTCGCTAAATATAAAAAAAAATAGCAACGAAATTCAAAATTCCGGCCGGAGGGATCGATGGAGAATTTAAGTGGAAAGAATTTTAAAAAAATCGTCAAGTTATTAAAAAATTACGACCTGTACGGTGATTTGAACAAAATTGTGATTATGTACCACTGTGCGTGGGTGGGAACGATGTCAAATCGCGATTTGAAACTGTGACATCGATTACTGTCAAGTTTATTAACAATAAACAAAATATTCTATATACGGGTTGATAAAGCATTCCTTCAGCTATAAAATGAGCCCAAGACGGAGGCATTATCTTTAAAAATGACCGAGATATTACAGTTTAAGTGATGACGCGTCAGCCGGTTTTGTTTTATTTTATAAAACTTTAACATTAAATATTTCGAAAATTATTTAACATTGGCCTTTAAAATTCAGTATACTTTGTTTCTGCAATGTTATTGACAAATGCTGTAATTTTGAAGAGAATCGATGAAACTAAATTTTTCACCTATCCGTTTTGACGTGGAATAGCTCTAGGACAGGCGAAGAGAGAAATGAGAAACGTGCATTTACGATTAACCGGTACAGATGTAGTAAATAGAAATTGAAAAATATCGTCTGTGATTATCAACTGCAGTCCGCGTTACCAGAAAATGAATTTAACAACTTACTCACAACTAATCCACCAACTTATTGATCAGTCTGTGAACTACACTTTAGTCCAAACTACCTTGAACTTTAACGTTTGACGTAACTATTTTGCACGGTCTCTTTCGCGTTTGTTACTTATTTAAATATCCGGCGCAACCGAGATTCGCGTTTTCAAAATTTTCTTATCCCAAAATTTGCGGTAAATCATTATTATCGTGGCATTCGCGAAGGATTGTAAAAAGGAAGAAATATCCGTCAATGATTAAAATAGCATTCACGTTTGATAACCGTAATATTTAAGAACACTTATTTTAACGAAATTCGAAAATTTCGCATTATTTAAAATACTTTCTTTCTGTTACTGTACATGATGTCCCATAATATACGAGATTCACTTTAGGATAGATTCAAATATACATAAATATATATGTCTTATTTGAAGTTGTAAACAAGCTACAGCGATTTAGTGTTTAGTGTTCAGAGATACTCAAATCGGCTAGCTTGCATTTCAAGAGATGCCTGTTACCCCATGGCCTGGGTAAAACCGGGTACCATACTAAAAACTGTCCCTATAACAACGGAATTCGTTGAATAGTCGGCTTTAGACGGCCGCTCCAAACCTTCGGATTTGGCGCGTCGCTCTGGCGTGCCGCGCTGCAACGCGCGCTTGGAGCAGTGATGCCATATCGAGGACGGGCTCCCTCGAGAATTTCCCCCACCTCGCGCACACTACGCCGGAGCAGCGTGCCGTGAGCTCGGCGCTTCGGAGTCCAACTCACGGACACGCTGCTCCGGCGTAGTTTGTGCGAGGTGGGGGAAATTCTCGAGGGAACCCGTCCTCGATCTGGCATCACTGGCTTGGAGCGCGCTCTTGGAGCGTGATGTCCAAAGCGCAACACTCCAAGCGCGCGGTGTCAGATTCGCAGGTTTGAAGTGTCCGCTCCAAATTTGCAGGATTTCGCGTGGAGCGTGGCATGTCCGCCGGGCGGACAGTTCAGTGCGACGCACCACGCTACGCCAACTGCATCGCAGACATGGTGCAAGTAAAACGTCTTTGTTAAAAAAGCGAAGAACTCGCGCGATCCCTTGCATTGTATTGCATGCTTATTTTAAAGCGGAAGAGCAACAACATAAAACAAGAATATGGGTCAAGAGATGGCGTGAAGACAGAGATCGCCATGATTTTAGGTTCCATGGGCAGGGGGAGCTTCTGTAAAATGCAATAAATTGTTTCAAACTGTCTTTGGACCATATTTTCACTGCTATACCTATAAAGCGCGACCTATCAGACCTGCACTAAATACGCGTGCTCCGGAAACGCGTGATCGTCCTTTATCACGTTGGAGACTTTACACGTACAGTTTTGGAGCGCATGCCTGGAGTGTACACTCTAAAACAGTGAGAAAAACTGTCCGTCTAAAGGCGGCTAATTCTTCAGTCCCCCAACCAGTGCAGCCTTCGTGGGCCCACTTACAACAAGCTGTACACTGCACCCAACCCTCATTCAATTTGGATGAACCATAAGATTTTTGGACATAAATGCAAATGTCTTCACCGTCGTTATCACCACTGTTATTATTATCCTTCCGTATTTTGTTTAATTTTGTGGTTTTCTTTCCCTTTAGTTGTAGTCCTTTGTTAAGATTTAGTTTAATGTTGATAACTTTCTCTCTTTCGGGTACCTGGTTTTACCTTGTCCGGTTTTGTAGCAACATACAATTCTGTAAATATTACGAATTATCAACAATACCAGGGCGAAGTACAAACAAACTGTCTTAGTAATTTACATTTTAATATGCAACAATAACGCATAATATAGGACATCATGTATTTGATGTAAGTGTGAGGGAATAAATATACACCAAAAAAATTGAATTGAGTTCATTTTTCAAGTCTTCTGCGCATGAATTTTTATATCAATTTTGTTTAAACTTCAGATATGTTTAATGACAAGTGAAAGATACAGACCAATGTAACTCAACTGTCAGTATAATGTTCGTAGATGTTTATAGAATTTTTGAGACACCTGTATGTAACACAGTCCTGTTTCACCGCCAAATTATGCGACTTTCTTATGAGTTATAACTCTTATGAGATAAATAACCTACTTACCTGTTACATACCTGTTACTAAGTCGTGCGATAATGAGCAGATTGTGTATAATATTGCATTGTGTATAATATGATAAACTATGAAGAAGGTGGTGTGTCTGTAAACTGTCTACTTGTCTTATCTAGATTTTATTTTCACTTGCGATCAACAAAGATAAACAACAATGTTGATAAATACAATAAAAATGACGCATCTTACAAACGGGTTAATTACCTGTATACATCATATGACTTATATTGAATTAATTTTGTAATGAAAATGTTTATCGAAGAAAACGGTTATTAAAGTAGAAACTTGTTGCTCTAACGTGTTGGACTGTTGCTGTAAGTGCTGATTTTAGTACACACGACCATCCCCACAGATTCGTCAGTTTAAAATGCCTTGCAAAATTGAATTTAAAGAATTTAAGAATTTAAAGAATTTTTGAAACCACACTTGTATTAAAATATTTGTAATACTCTATTGCGAGTTTAACAAGAAAATTGAGGCACATTGATCTTAAACAGGAAATACAACTATCCGCCATGTGCTCGAACTTTCACCATTTTCCAGACAATTGGTTACTCTTTCCATTGTCGTGACTGCGAATTGACGGGAAGGTTGATAGGAAGTCAAGGTACGATCGAAAGTTTCAAGGGCGCAGATCACTGAAACGGTTAATTCGCTACGACAAAATTGGTCGAGTTATTGCTATCGCGTTTCACTCGATTACGTACCTGCGATAGGAAGCCCGCCACGTCGATGGCGCTGTTCACCCTCGGCCTCGAGGCTCGTAGCCACCCTAAGCCACCTCCGCTATCCGAGGAGTCTACGTGATGGTTCGACCTGTGCAGATGCTGGAAAATGCAGCAACGTAATTAGATCATCATAGTGACCATCAATTCGAATGAAAATAGCCTTTGAACGTGGCTTTTCTCAAGCGTGATTCTTGACAAGACAGACAGAGACAGAAGTTATCATACCCACCAAAAACAGGAGCATGTGGTACTACGACTTTACGAAAGGGGAAAATAGCAATAGCTTAGGGAAAGCATATTGGTGAATTACAACCTATTTAGTACGCGGTTTTAACATATTCGCATATATTATGCATTTCGTTGTAATAAACGACATATCATGATGAATTTTGAAGAGACATGTTTAACGAAGAGTTACGGCGACGATATTGTAATTCAACGCGTTGCATACTGTTAATTTAATTATATTAAGTCAATATTACTCGATCCATTAAACGACAAAAAGTTATACATTTAAAATAACCGATGTGCCGTTACATTAATCTTTTTATCAACGTGACGAGAAAGTTGATGATCGGAAAGAATTATTGTATTCACTTCTACATATCTTGATTGAAATGTATTTATATGGACTAACAAAAAATGTAAGACCTAAAATATTGATTTAATTTTATGTATATGTGATTACATATTATATAGGTACTGTAAAAACTGTTGTAGACTGAAATTTAACAATTTTCAATAAATAACGTCCGACAATACTAATTTAAAAAAATAACATTTAATGAAAAAAATGAAGGTACCCTTAAGATTATTTTTTAAATAGGTGACAAGATAAATTCATGTAATTCATAAATTTTTATGTAAAATATCGTGATGTCATTATTGAAATGACGCTCCAGATATACAATTGAATCCAATATTTTAAAATATAAGACGAAACAAAATTTTTATTGAATCTGCAAAGATAACTTGAAAATGGGAACGTGGAGTTTCATTTCATCTCAATCTCAGAGACTTTCTTCAGATGATATTTCATGTAATTTCACTGAATCATATTTTTATAAATGAAACTTAATACCGGAACAATATCTGGAATTTGCATACACACGCACGACTTTTATAATTAGTGAAACATATTCTGACTAATGAAAGAATTAGTGTGTACATACACTACCACTCAAAGATCACGATCTGATAATTTTATTTTACAATAATTTTTATCAGTTTACACAAGACAGTGTTACAATGTCCTTCTTGGGCAGCAATGAAGTCATCGCAGAATTTTCGTATGTCTTCAAACAATGTACATAAACTACTTATCTTTTTTAAATGAGTTCTTCAATGACCCTAACAAATGATAACCAGTTGATATCAAGATGCCTAAATTACGAAGAGAAGAGCTTTCCACTTTAAATTTGTAATAGTTATTTTGATGGATTTCGCCACACGTGGTCAAATGTCGTGTGGGAATATGACCTTTTGAGTCCATTGTCTAGAAAATTGTTCCGCTTCATCTAATTCTCGCTTAGTTTAATTAATACTTAGTTTAATTAAGTTCGTAAATTTCCTACAGTAACTGTTTCTTGTGGTTTACGGCAAACTTTTATCCAGTTGAGCTTGCAAATCTTCATGTTGAGCTTTCTCGGGCTTATTAAAATTCTAATAGTACACCATCACAAACAAAGGTACAAACTGAATTGCATGCTTCTGGCGCATTTTTTCCTTGCTGGAATCCTTTGTCGCTGACCATTCCGTACTAAATTGTTTGTTGATTTCGTTGAAACGCTTATAGAATGCTGTATACGAATTTAGAAAAATATTATTCATGAAGCCGGCTATACCTTAATATTGCAAAAATACGGCAGGTAGATTATTCTTAAGCCATGAAAGAAAATGGTGCAATCGGAAACCCGAATAACTTTTTCCAACACCTAGTAAAATAGTTTCTTGTTCAAAACTCCACATGTATAGGTACATATATACCGTAACACTTTGAATTCGAGAGTAGTTACATGTTAGTACCATGCAACGAAAAATATAAAGTGGAAATAAAAAATTATAATAAAGATATGAATTTTAATGACTTACAGCACTGGATATTGCCCCGGAAAGTAAGAATACTGAAGACAATGCAGTATCTGCAAGAACTATAAAAATGGGGCTTAAATTTAACATTATCAGTATATTGTCTCGAGGCTGAAAGGGTTACACCACTTTGGACACCCGACGGGTACAGCTAACTTCGCGATTTTTTGACGGAAAAAGTATACGTTGCAATAACATTTCTATTTCATATTTTAATAATATATAATTTTTACATTGCGTGGAAACAATAATCATTGCAAAATCTTATTTTCCTGAAGACGTTGGTGGCACTAAGTATAGACCATCCGAATACCTGATTGACTGGATTTCTCCATTATTATTTATCTAAAATAAAATAAAACGTGGCATATTTTTAAACTAGATGCTTCTAGCTATGCGTGTTGCAGGGCATTTGAAAAATAATGCGGTTTTGGGTTCTAACACCAGTTCGCCTGAAAAAGTTGAAAATTTTTGTCAGTTTTTTGTGTATAAGAACCGTTTTAGGTAAATAAAAAAATCAGTGTGTATTGCAAAATTTGAAAGTCCTACGATATTCTAATGTCGAGTTATACTGTCACTCAGGTTAAAAAGTGTGTTTTCGTGGAAAACTTAAACCTAACTTTAAAGCTCGTCAGGCACATTTGCGTACGTCGCACAGGTTTGCGGTTTATGGGCCATATCTCTGTCATTGCAATGAATTTTTTCCAAGGGACATTTTTCACAATATTATTAAAAGTCCAAATGTTATCATTTTATGGGAATTTTTTTTTCGATTTTTTAAACTGTCAAGGTGATGTAAGCCCTTAATGACAACATAACATTGCGAAAACTATTGTGTAATACATAAACTCAGAAAGGACAACTGATATAAGTGTACCAATACCACAAATAATCATTAAATCAGTAATATATAGAACTTATTATTAAAATTGGTGGTGTTTTGAACAGGAAAATATGTAGACATAGACAAGGAGGCCATTGTGTTCCTACAGGATGTCATATTCTTGATGATAGACAACGTTTTTTGAGTAACTGTGTAATATCTTCAATTATTCATTTCTAGTTATACATATTTATTATATATAGTTAAGTACACAAAAACACAAGTATGCGATCGTTTTTAAACAATGTGACGATAGACACCGACTCGAGAACTGCAGAAATATACTGAATGAATTAAGGAAACTTGTATAGTAGTACTGAAATACAATATTAGTTTGAAAAAAATGTATGTAAGACAAGTGACTTTTTGCAAACTTTTGTTTTTTTTTTTAAATAAAGGGATTATTCTTTCAAAAACCTTCAATTTTCTGCAGCATGATGTACCAAGTGTTTTGTCACCTAGAAATTTTAATTGCTATATTATAGTAGGTACCCACCGAAACCAGACCTATGGTCTCAAATTTTTGAGTGGTAGTGCATTCCTTGCAAAGTGTTTACATACTGTTTGATTGTGCAATATTTCAAGACTACCTGTATAATTTGTAAAATCTGTCGAATAATAAATTGAAATATGACTGTAATTAAAATTTGTAACATCCATTATCTTCATTTTAAAATTTTAGTAGTCTGTATAGCATAAAAATGATATTGTTTCTTTAAAAAAATTCAAGGGAATCTTCATTTGTTGATAAAAATAAGAATTTTTTATATTCATACTATTATTAATCCTTGTATATTGAAAATTATTAAATTTGGTTTCATAACTCTTTCGTCACGGTGTACACTTCCGTGTAGAATAAACGCATAAATCGAATGTTTATGATACTCCTCTGAATTTTATTAGTACTATGACATAATATAGAAGTATAGAACTCCTATATTATGATCAACAATTACCACTATTTTTAGTGAGTAATCTTTGAATTGGAACATCTATGTAATCCTCTCCCTGATACACCGATATTCAACAATGATTTTTAGTACAACATCTACCTGCCTCATATTGCGGAAGATGAGCTTCTATTATTGAAGTTTGTATTCTAGAAGACGCATAATCTAATACTTATGCTAGTTAATATATTTGCTTCATTATGACATTCCATAAGTAGGTATGGTTGTAAATGTCACGAGAAAATAAGCGCAATGATACTTACACATTAACGATTATTGAAAATTATTGATAATTTACATTGCATACTAATCTTGGATAATCTTCTACATATGATTTTATATTGTATAGTATCATATGAAACATATTGGAACTTGAATGGAAAGTGTAACAAAATTTTTCAGAGGATTAGACAAAAGTTTATTTTATCATTACGTACCTAGGTGAAGAAGTTAGTAATATGTATTAACATAATTACAGGATTAAATATTTAATTGAAACACGCTTGATGTACTAAAAACAAGTTTCAAACCTTCTATACATTTTTTACTGCTCAAATATCCATGGATTATCTGCAAGATGTAATTATAGTATCTTCATGAGGAGCAATTTCATCCAAGCAATTATTTGCACACATATTACCAACCTGTGGAAAATAATCGATTGCATTGTATTTCGGTAGGGAGTATTATAGTAAGAACAAAATTAATTGGCCGTTGAAAAACGCGCGAGGCTACTCCTACTATTGGCTATCCTCACCACTCCATATTTCATCATCTCCTAACATCCATTAATTCTTTTAGTACGTAATTAAATTTGAGTAGATGGCTACCCATTGGTTGCCGGAAAGTGCACAGTTACATATTATTATAAGCTTTTTAAGAAATATAAATACAAAATCCAAGTACAGAAGTCAACTGCTGTAGTGAATACATTTTGTCTGTTTTAAATATGGAGGCTAGATGGCGTAGCAGAGAGATAAGAGGAATATCGAGCGTTTTCCACAGTTTGGGAAGTGATAATCAACGGTCAGTTGATTTTGTTCCGACTATAGTACTGACGTAAATTCAATTGGTTTGGTGTAATAATACAATCGATTCTTCCAATCCAAAACTCTTCATAAGCATTTCAAGTGGGCTAAGCATTTTCCCTGGTGAATACGGTAATCGTGATGTAAAAGCATCGACGTGCGCGGTGCATTATTTTTAAATCAGCTTGTATCAACATCTGGATGCAATAGCGTTGCAGTTCCTGTGCACGAGAATTTGTGCGAACACTGTGCGAGAATTGTGCAGGTCACGTGAAAGGGTAATCGCACTAGAACGCACTGAAGTGAATTGAAGCGGACAGACTGTACTTTTTAAGCAAACAAATGTGTTGTGAATCTATAAAAGAATCGATGGTTGGTATTTTTCAGTAAGAAGGTTTGACTTATACCTTTCTTGCCTTCACTCGGACTCTTATATTTACTTTAATGTAAATGAGAGAAATGTTTATAGTTCATTTGTGTAAGTCACTTAAACCATCTGAACTTTTAGGAATATGTCCTATTCTTTAGTTTTATTCCTTGCATGATACAAGCATTTTGTAGCAGTAAATGGAATAAAAAGATGGCAAAATTACGATACCATATAACTTATAATAATCCTTTCACTTTGTATATAAACTATCAACTCTCTAGGGTACAGTCAATTTTCGTAGCGAAGTTATTTTTTTCCTCAGCTGCATTTAGAACATTGCTTTTATTTTGTTCGCTTACTATTGGACGAGGAAGTGTAATTTTTTCACATGCTCGTATTTCCCTTACTAGTTTAGCAATTTTTTTTTAAATGTCCATCGATCCAGAAGTGTGGTTTCGTTCCTGAAATCAGTGACTCTCATTTTTTTTAACACTGTGTAGAGGGAAAATAAAATTTTAAACGAATTATTTTTTAAACTGTATCGTTTAATCTCGTATCAACGATCACTGTGAGAATTTTGCACGTTATTGGTGCTCGCAGAAGTTGCGCGAATTAGCTAAGTTGTTCAATTTAAATGGTAAACTCGGTAGGTTTAAAATGGGAATGCAATTAAAGTTAAGCAGTTGAGTAGAATAGCTCAAATTCAGGGTCGGCGGAACCCATTATGCAAGTAATGCGCCGCATAAGTGCACCAGCCTAAGGGGGCGCTAAAAACTATATTGCAGACTTAATAATAATGGAATCCAACTCCCATATAAACAAAATGTAAATGTAATTCTTTACTTTATGGTACCACGTAAAGGCAAAACATATTAAATAGAAAACAGGTGACAAAATTTGGGGGGCCAAAAATTTTCTTGCATAAGGGCATCAAACATCCTCGCGCCGGCCGTGCTCGATGTATTTATATTTAGCATTAATTAATAACTGCAAAATGATAAAGTATTAAATACGTTGCGAATTTTCCTCTTTTCACGTCCACACCCTACTTGTATTTGTACAAATTGATGTAATGAAAGAAATAGAAAGCGGAAAAGAAAAAAACTGATAATAGATATTCCTACCAATAGAATTACATTTACAACTTATTAGGAATCTCTTAAAGATGTAATTTTGAAATGTTTGTATGTTTTCCAGCCGCTCAGATTAAATTATAAAATGTTCAGATCAAAAACAGGGATAAATTAGATGTTTCTAAGACATCGTGTGCTATCTGGGAAATTAATCAAATTCATTTCTATAACATTACAAATGTCACATAGTAACGAAGCTGATATTATAACTAATAACATTGTATAAAAAAACAACTAGAATAAATTATAAAAGTTAGCTTCGTTTAAGTATGCAAATTGAAAAATATAGATATGTTGCAGAATAAACATAAAAGTTCAGACGTTTGAATATTTATGTTTGCATTCATTCGTGTTGCTTATTTTTATTCAGTTGCATAGAAACCTGCATTGAATGAGATGAATGAGTACACCGTATTCTTTAATTTGCAGTGTGAATCATGTATACAAACTTTAACTTTTGTGTATCTTATACATGACTACTGTACCTACAAGCATGTAAAAGAATATAGAATTAATCCTGTATTCTACAAAAAAATGTCTTATTTCTCTCTTTTTATGCTAAAATTTATTTTTGGGCATAGCAATTTCTACTTTTTGCTGTATATGTACTTATCAGCCGATAACCGTGCTGTTTGGTTTAAGTAGAATTTTCTAATCCACGCGTACCTAAAATCATATCTACCAATAGACCACAAATGAACGGATCTATATAACTTTTCATATTTACACGATTATCTCAGTAGCTTATACAGTGCAATTTAATTAGTGGAGTTTATTAACTAAGTGCCGACACGAAATCGATTTAGTATGTCTATATCCTGATGTTAACGTAGGGCTTTCTCGTGTCTACCAGATTCGTGATCTCGTTGAGATTTGGGTCAGGAAGCTATTACTCTAGGAACTTTGAGACAAGATATATTTAGTAGGAACATCCATCTCTGAAAGTAATATTCATCCTATAAACATCAGATCACTAGTCACGTATAGCTTTATGGTACTTTTGACGTTTATTTTCTGTCCCTTTAATACCTACTTTCTGACCGCAGAATATTAAAGATAATACTTTTATTTTACTTACTTATCGTCACACTGCAAAATGAAAATTTATTTCGTTTGATTAAAAATCAATACTAAATATATCGTGTAAAATATGCAAATTATTTCCTGAATAATCAATTTTTCACTGAAAGAATTCGTGGTTAACTGACGTTCCTATGTACCTCTATTCTGACAATTAATTCCATTTCAAAGGATTAAAATCATTCAACTGCAATGCAATCTGATAAAGTCCAGTTCACTGTGTATATTGCTACACTTCCTTCTGAAATATTTTTCAAAGTACATATATGTACCGTGTAGGTACCTATGTCCTCACGATGACTACGCGCGAATTGTCTTTTCAATTCTCTTGGGGTTGTAAAACCCAATTAATTTCCGTGGCGCGCGTATGATAGTGACTTGTCACTCGCTAAATTAATCCCGAGTGACTATTTAAAAAATAGGAGAGCTAGTGATTCCGAACAAACGTTGTCACAATTGATTTTAAATGATTGTGATCCGAACATTGAAAAAATAAGACTGTATGATGCGATCCGGACGATATCTAAAAAGAGACATGTCTCCAGTTCGATGGTCGCGACGAAAATGTCCGTCCAACTTTTCCGACATTGTAAAAGTGTACGCAGTGTTTGATTTTTCGGAGGTGATAGAAAAACCTATTTAATGGCATTTTCCTGAAAGAAGAAAGACCTCCCTTCTACGAATTAGTCGGTGCAAGAGGAAGCCTCTCCTTCTTGACGAAGTAGAGGAACAAAATGCAACATTTGGTTTCCAAAAACTAGCCAAGTTGATCGGCCAGAGTGTCTCGCCAGAGTCGCGGCTAATGACCGTGTTGTCCCGCGAGGCAGTGGACAAAGGCACGTGTAGGGGTTTGAAGTGTGTACTGTGTATCACCCGCCGACGGAGCAACATACGGATGAACTCATTGTCAGAGCGAAGAAGGTCTAATGGCCTGGGCACACATATCAGTTCTGTGTTAGTATCGTTCCAGCCAGTGGTAAGAAGAGATCCTCTACGCCCCTATTGTGAGCGGGAACTGATAACTGTGCCCAGATTGTAAATCCTTAAGGTGGTATTCTAGTGTAACTGCCCGTTGTTTAACACCGCCTTCGGGAATTTATTTAACAGAAACTATACCTAAGTGTATACTGTCTGGCGTTTGCCTGCATATTAAGGTATGTTTGAAGTAATACTCAGAATTTGTTTACCTTTTTGGCTGCATATGCATAGATAAGCTCGGTGGCACAAGCTTCTTCGAAAAAATTATTTTCCGTCGGACGATGGTGTGGGGAGTATTATAGTCATCCAAACTGGAAAAACTAAGGTTTATATTCTTTATTATGGATGCCGCTATGCTATGGTTGCAACCCCGGACGAGTTTCTATCTTGTAAAAGATTAATTTTACTGAACGAAAACAGCTAAACTTTAGTAAATTCAATATTTTTCAAAATGCTGTCATTCCGTACATTTTTATTTTTCGGAGACAACCATAATAAAGAAATTAAACCTTAGTTTTTCCATGTTAAATAGCTATAACGGTCTCCACATCATCGCCCGACAGAAAATAATTTTTTGTAGAAGCTTACGCCACCGACTATATCTACGAATACATGTGGTAAAAAAATTCAAACAAATTTTGAGTATTACTTCAAACGTACCTTAATATGCACGCAAAACGCCAGACAGTATAAACTTATAGTTCTTGTTAAATAAATTCCCGAAGATGGCGCTGATAAACAGGCAGTTACACTAGTGACTAGAGTACCTCCTTAAAGTGCATGGTTTTAATTGTGTTTTTGAAAATCTGTGAAGCAGATGTTTTCGACGAATGCTTCGAAAACAAGCAATTAAGTACCGATCGTAAACGGTGGACGAATTTACACTCCAGTGTGAGCTAGGTTGCCAACCGTACTATACTATATAGTATTGTACTATATTTTTGTCTAGTGTAGGTACTATGTACTGCTAGAAAAAGATATAGTATAGTGCCTATACGAGTTATCGTGACTTAGGTGTGAAGTCACTTAATGGGATCTTATCCGACACCCTGCTGGGTACTGTTTTAGGGCCTTAGGGCCCCGGTTTTGTCCTGGTCTTCTCTAAATACAGTCCTGTAAGAGGTAGTAGGGGGGCACGTTTAGCGGCCAGTACCCAGCAGGGTGTCGTGTAACACTCCGCTGAGTGACATCACACCTAAGTCACTATAGCTCGTCCCCATACAGCACAGTGATGCCAGATCGAGGACGGGTTCCCTCGAGAATTTCCCCCACCTCGCGCACACTACGCCGGAGCAGCGTGTCCGTGAGCTCAGCGCTGCGGAGTCCAACTCACGGACACGCTGCTTCGGCATAGTGTGCGCGAGGTGGGGGAAATTCTCGAGGGAATCCGTCCCCGATCTGGTATCACTGATACAGCACACTCTCGTTGCAGCAAAGTTGCAGGATCGTTGCAGTGCAATATTGCAACGCAAAATTGATGCAACTATACAGCAATAATTCTATGTCCGCCCCGTGCATTGTTGCACGGCAATGTCGCAGCAACGTTACATTGACATTGCGCTGCAACTATGCAACACTGCAAGCAAGTGCAAGGTTACTGCAACCATCCTGCAACGTTGCCGCCAAGAAGTGTGCTGTTTGGGTACAGGCACTATACGTAAAAATACTATATGTTGATAAAATTTTACAATTATTAGTTATTTTGTTATTCTATAGCAACATCAAACTTTTAATTTTTGAATTTAAACGTTAACAGAGAAAATTTTTTCTATAATGAATATGAAGTGACGGCTCATAAAAAATGAGCTCATAGGTATATGATAATTTGGACTGCCAATGCAATCAAACCTTTGGCATATTTGTTACAGATTATAAATTAATTAATAATGCAAAGTGGGCAAAAATTATACATTTCAAGAATAAGATGTCGTTCTGTTTTGTACCAGTTTCCTCTGAAAAGTACTATATTTTTCACTATATTGGCCGTAAGTTACTATATTTTCCCGAAAAAATTCGGCAAGCCTAGTCTGAGCCCGTTTTTGTCCTGTAAGACGGACCATGAAGTATATTTCATTTCATTAAATTTTCAGGTTGTACTAACACAGGCCTTCCCAAGTAGGGGAAATGCACTCCTGAAACACATGTTTCGGTTCTCCCTCCAACACTCCCTCTCTCAAAGGAGACAGTACCGCCGCTAGGAAGCAGAGAGAGAAGACAGTAGGAATCGTCCCATCTTAGCTGAAGGCGCAGCGTTGGAGGGAGAACCGAAACATGTGTTTCAGGAGTGCATTTCCCCTACTTGGGAAGGCCGGTACTAACATATGGCTGTCGGGCCACGTAAAAATACGCTGTTTGTATATTGTTGGTTGTGAGCAGGACACGTAACAGTTCTTACGAAATATTTAGCCCGATTTTTCACTTATTTGCCCAGCCGTCAATACACGACTACAATATATGAATTAATTTCAATAGCGTTGTACTGTAGAATTATCTTCGCTATTAGACAGGACTGATCAGATAGTAAAAAGGTATGTAGTCGTAAAAAAGTGAAGGAATGCGGAATCTTAGAAATCGCAGTGAATCACAAAGAGAAAGTGTTTGCGAAACATAACAACGAGAAGCATTTTGAAGAGTGCTACTTGCAGCATTCGAGTGCAATTCACTGATGCACATGAACACTTGAAGCACCGGTGCGAAGCGAAAATTTCCCTACATCGTTCCATTATCGAGTACCGACCGCTTCCACTTTCTGGATCGCTTTGACGTATTGCGAGTCACGAGATTTTCGTAGCCCGCCCATTTCCTCTACGTTTCCGTATTACGAGTTCATTTACGTTCTAGCAAAGGCAAAAATGTGATAAATATTATCCAATGAGCCACAAATTTATCAACTGATTCCATTTACTTTAAATTTCCAGCCGGTTTCATCTGGATGAATATTGCTCATAATTAAATGAAATTACCTACTGAGTGAACAGAATCTATTAATTCAAATGCATAGAAATAATTTAATGCCATTAAATAATAAATACCATTGCAATGGGATATCGACTAAAAACATTTATGTTAGAATGTAGTAGATCTCTATTGAGTTTCATTTTAACGGAATAGGGGCAGTCAGACAATTTTTCATTATGTTCTATTTGACAATGAATTTCTATTTATTTACCGCGGGTAATGCATGAGGTTTCTGTCACCTATTTCCCTCAAATTTTATATATAGCGAGTACATGTCTATCATGATTTGTCAAACCTATAAGATGCGTAATTTAAAAGTCGAGTACAAAGGATAGTATTTTTCAGGTCCTGTAATTTATGCATATCGTTTTAGTTACTATACGGATTCAGGTTAAACTGCCACTACCATTGAAATACAGTAAAGTCTCGTTACGGGCTCGGTTTGGTGTACACGATACGGACTTTTCGCTATCCCCACAACTTCTGTCTCACACTTGTCCGGTGGAGGTGAGAGTGAGATGGAACGAGAGTGAGCGAAGGCACTGAAAGGGAGCGAGGACAGTACGAGACAGACGACGCGTTGATATTTTGTCTCACTCCGTCTTTCAGACGCCTGACACTCCGTCCTTTGCGTGCGCAACTGGCGTGCGCGATGGCCGCAATCGCTTACGCCTACGGCAAGCACGGGAACCGCTTCGCAAATTCGGACGCGGTTTCCGTGCTCGCCGTAAGCGCTTGCGGCCATCGCGCACACCTGCGCGCACGCAAAGCGGTCCATCTCGCTCCCACCTTCGGCCAGAAAGAAGCGAGAAACTCACACTCGGAATTAGGGCTCCGTTCACGATACGGGCTCAACGCCGGTCCCGACCAGCGAACGGCTAACCAGACTTTACTGTACGGTTTTATTTTTACGATAGAGTACACATCGAGTGTTCTGGAAAAGGCCAAAAGTTGAATTCCATTTTCTCGAAAAATGTTGAGTTTATTAACCCCTCTGTGTTTATTACAGTTGTATACACGGTGTACATTAACTATATGCAGCGTGCGGACCAATTATGATCAACAATGAAGGGGGAACAACACCGACAGGGGGTAGTGGTAATGTGTGCGTGGATTGAACGCTGGCTTCAGTTCACGCACCATTACCACTACCTCCTGTCGGTGTTTTTCCCCCTCCATTGTTAAGCATAATTGGTCCGCACGCTGACTATATGCAAAATTAGAACCAAATCAGTGACCTGGACCTCGTGCAGTCCTCTTATAAGAAGAAGATGCAAACAGAGAGATCTCGCGAACGAAGACATTAACAAATATACACTTGTAATATAGACATACGGAGTAAGTTATATTTTAGTCTTTCAAAATTTTTTCTGAAATATAAGGAAGCATCATGTACGAATCACGTTTTTTTTTCTAATCGTCTTTAGTATATATATTTAATAAGATCGACACCGTAAGCAATAGGTATTGATAGGTCGTTAATTATCTGAAGGTTCATTAAACATTCGGGCTGTACTTTCGAAAGGCACCGGTGGCTGATTGAGGTAAAGCTTGGTGGGATTTACGAAGGGTGTGGGAAGACCCCAAATATAAAATTTTAGCTTCGGCATTTAATGCGTTCAAACGTTACAGGGGTGATTGTGCATAATGGGGTACTCCTTACCGATTTTTTTATCACGTTACCGCGGCCACCCGTCTCAACAGTATTTCTGTTGACTTATTCTGACACAACGCATTCCACTTTCCAACTTGTCCCCGGTATTATACAGGCTGTCCCAAAAATGCTGCGGGTCCTTAAATGGGGTGATTCGGGGGGTGATTGCAAACAACTGTTTCGTTAACGAGATATTAATAAAAAGCACCGACCAATCAGAGCGCGAGTCTGACGGCCGAGTTCCCGCGCTAGCGTGGCTACGAGCCGCGCTGCGACTGCGAACAAGCAACTCGGCTTGCATCGAAGAAAATTGCGTAGATTGGCAAATGAAAAGACATAAAATGAAAGATTTTATTTGTTACGTCTTTTTCATTTGCCATTCTACGCAATTTTCTTCGATGCAAGCCGAGTTGCTTGTTCGCAGTCGCAGCGCGGCTCGTAGCCACGCTAGCGCGGGAACTCGGCCGTCAGACTTGCGCTCTGATTGGTCGGTGCTTTTTATTAATATCTCGTTAATGAAACCTCGGAGAAAACAAACATAAATGTTACACGCCGTCATGCGACGCAACGATCACAGTGAATGAGCGGCCTCCCCTAAAGTAACTGCATCTTCCATACGGGTGAATTCCAGAAGCTAAAATTTTATATTTGGGGTCCTCTCAAATTCTTCAAAACACCTCCGAAATTTCATCTCGATCGGTCACCGGTGCCTTTCGGAATAACATCCACCATTCGCTTCTATGTAGGTAGTAGGAACAGCACTGGTCCTATTTAAACGACACATAGTATAATATAATGAACGCAAATCAAGATCAAGAGCAACTCACATGAAATTAGTTAACAGCATAAATAGATAATAATAAAGTACATTTTTTGTTGTAATCCTACACTTGAGTTTATACAAAAAATAACGTTTAATAACCACTTTCTTTGCATTTAAACTGATTCTTATCATCTAAAAGGAAAATGCAAATATTTACATATTTTTCTGCATGATTTTTTATTATGCACGTCACACTACGAATATTTAAAAAATGTGGGATGTGAAATGTTCTCAAAGAAAACTGTATAATAAATAATAAAGTTACTATTAAAGTGGTACATAGTTCCTAAAATATGACAAATATTCAACAAATATACAATTCTTTAATTGTACCTTTTACAACGAAACAAAATTAGTTACCTGAAATTATTTTTTTCAATTTCAATAAGGATCTTTTAACAAAGTGTATGTGAATTATATAGTAAGTTTGATTGTTTTTATTCTCCTCGTGTAAAATCAGTTTAAATGAAAATTGTAATAACAATGTATAGGTCAAGGAGTAACTGATGTAAACATGTTTATTTTTATTAAATATTTTGTAACCTACTCAATATGCAAATATTTTTTGTTTTATAATTATTATTATTTTCATATCTTTTACGTAAGTACAGATTGCACAAAAGTTTATTGATATTGTGTTGTGATTTTAAGAGCACGTTACTGTGTTAGCTACAAGTAGGTGTTCTTGTTTTTACGATTGATTTATCTGACGCAAGTCGGTCATGTTTGTTTAAAAAATTTCTAGTCATGACTTTTCGCTCTTTGCATCTGATAATAGAGAATCATTTAAAATATAACTGTTGTCTTTAAATTACCAAATGAATTTTCTATTCGTTGAAAGGAGGTTTAGCAGGTACAAAGAGAGTACTTGGATGCAGCTAGGGTCTCGACCATATATTTGTCATAAAAAAACTTTAGAATGCTTAAATAGGCTTGCCAACTTTGAAGCGTGCAGGTTTTGAATACATATAACTTATATTAATCAAACTTAATTGTGGGAAAAGTAGCATCGAGCAGCATTTGGCATTTACATGCAATGCAATAGCATTCTTTTGCTGCAGTGTTGTATATGAAATGCGTGTAAGCACTTCAGAAGCTGGTCGAAGCTACAGTCGCTAATAGTAAGTTATGTATTAAGAGCTTAAAGTAGATATGTATGGTACTTCTTAACACAAGAAGAGTATCATCTTATCTTCATTCATGACTTACCCGTATTTCTAGGAGCTCTATTAAGGGGTCATGCTCAGTCACAAACCTCTGAAAAATCGATTTTTCAATTTTTGTATTTTTAGAGGCTTCAACTAAAGTCGTGTTCTGCTTTATTGGCCGGTGAGTTTCGTGAGGGGTATTCTCCCACCACACCGCTTGCCTACCTCGGTGCTCCTTTTATCTACGTTCTCGCTCTCTCTCGGGTTACGCCTGGCCGTCGTACGGTTCCCTGAGCACTGGAAAACCGGTTTGCAAAGCGTTCCATCTCGCTCCCCCCTTCGGCCAGAAAGAAGCGAGAAACTCATACTCGGAATTAAGGCTTGGCCAGCGGCTAACGGGATTCTGCCGTAGCTTTGTCTCGTATTGGCTATGCGTAGCCAATACGATTCGTAACGCACACTACTATTACGCTATGAATAAACAACAGCCACACGGCATCGTTGAGGCGGAGTCGAGCACCGTACCCCTTACTCCACCGTACCCTTCGGGGGCCCTGCATCTTCGACTGCCAATCCACGATCGTCAGGTGGTAGTGGCTGATTTCTCCTCGCCCGCTGCTCGAGAAACCGAACTCACCGGCCAATAAATCTGAACACGACTATAGTGCTGAAGGTTTATAATACGGGCCTGGTATCGATGACACCTTGTACGTTGAAAAATTAACATTTTATATAAGAATAAACTGGACTTGAAACTTCAAACGCGTTTTTCTTGAAACAGCGTTTTCAAAATCGGTGACCAAAATATTTAATAAACCATTCAACCGATTTACTTCAAATTTTACAAGTTTACTATAGGAACAATAAACTAGTCTTCGAACGAAGGATTTTTTTATCCGATGCTTAGTTTTCTTTTAATTGACAAAAATCAGGCACGATTTATGATAAAAATTGAAACTTTTACTTTAAACATCAGCCATTTTTTCTCAAATCAATATTTCGAAAAGTCCTTCGTTCAAAGGCAATATAATATAATATAATAAGTCTTTTGAATTTTTTAATTTAGATGATCGACTTTCGAACAGCAGTGGTCACCGCAGAACCTTTTTTTGAGAGGACCTTCGAGTGATGGACAATAACTTTGTTATTGATAAATATTTTTAAATAAAAAATTACGATACATAGTACTAGATGCAATCCTAAAAAGGAAAAAAGATTTTCGGAAATGTGTTATAGCTTTCGAGTAAAAAATTTCCAAAAATCACCCTTTTCTCGACCTCCTGACTGAGCATGACCCCTTAAAATTATTTCTTGCTTATATCTTATTAATATGCAAGATGTCTCTAAATTGCAGGAATGTTACATATCAAGTTAACGAAGCCGACTTTATATAATATCCCCCAAGTTATTGATTACATAAAAAAATATGTCAAACAACAGTTGTAGATCCAGACATGGAGCATGTTTTATGTTCTATTACTTTTTCTCGTCCCCCTAACGGTTTCCGAAAAAGTCCGATAAACTGAAGAAAAAACTTTTTCCCTTCAAATTTGGAAAGTATAAATCCTTCGCGAATACTTTTTATTTATGAAGAATTTCGCTCAAGTGGTAGGGTAAAACGGAACACCCACTTGAAGACCATGTAAACCAGGTCTGCACAGGGAGCCTTTTTCAGCGCCTAGCGGCAAGCAACCAGCCGTACGCTGTTATTAAGGGTAGAATCGGTGAGGAGAACTGCAGTAGTGTAGGTTGGGGCTCGTAGGTGCGTAGCGTAAGTATATATAGCTGGGTTCCTTGTGGGGCCCCAGTGCAGAGCAGGTCCCCCAATATAATTCGGTGGGGTCACTTGCGCCCCTCAAGGAACCTAGCCATATATACTTACGCTACGCGCCTACGAGCCCCAACCTACACTACTGCAATTCTCCTCACCGATTCTACCCTTAGTAACGGCGTACGGCTGGTTGCTTGCCGCTAGGCGCTGAAAAAGGCTCCCTGTGCAGGTCTGATGTAAACGTACAAAATCTTTAATTTTATGATTTAAAAAGTATTCATTTATGTGAAAAACTATAAATATATGTTTTACGTATAACTATTACAAATAAAATATAACAAAAATATATATTATACACATAAGAAAAAATATTTAACCAGATAACATAAAACTTACAGAAAATAACGAAATACACATGGATTTTTACATGAATAATGAATATCAACACGTACATGGAGAATTTTTCAGTTTTTAGTGCATTTTAAATAAAATTGTTTAACTTAAAAAAAATTTTTACATTTTTTTACATTATTTACTTTTCAGTGACTAAGTTTTGATTTGTGGTTATATGCTGATTGCATATTGATTCAAATGATTTGATTTGTGGTTGCAGGCTGATTTCAAATCGTTTGGATTTGTGGTTACGGGTTATATTTATTGATGACTGGGTAATTTTTTCACCCCTTCCGTTTTTTTTCTCATAATTTTGTATTGTGATCATAACTACGCACGCTTGCAAAGTTTCAAGACAATTTGACTGGTGGAAGTGGGTTAAATAGTTCCGTTTGCCCCACATGCAGGCATTTAGTAAACATTTAATATTTACACTTCAGCGTGAGGTAAAGAACTTTTTAATACGTCAAAATGTAGGGTAAGAACTATAGAATCCAACGATGTATTTGCCGTTATTAATTTTCGAAATCCAAGTGCCGAAAAGTGATCGAAAGTACAATAGAATATTGAAACACCGATACCGGAAATTTTTCCAACTCTCTTAACGGAAAAATAACGTGTGCACGGGTCTATGATCTGTCACAAAATGCTGTGAGGACCCTTTGGTCCCATGCTTAGAGCATATAAACATGGAGGAAACATGAAATAGGGAAAAATGTAGACGGCGATAGAAAGAGAAAGATATGCGAGAGGGACACCCTCTCTCTTTCTAACATAAGAAACGCCGGCGCTAGAAAGAGAGGGTGTCCCTCTCCAACTCATTCGCAGCTTTTATCTAATGCCGCGTTTACACCAAGGCGAACACGAAAAAAAACCATTGTTCAGGAATGTCTTCGTCTGTTCTTGCAGTGTCCACACCGCCGCAAATAGAACAAAACATTCACATGCGATTCGTACACTAAGTTTTGTTCTTGTTTGCGGCAGTGTGGACACGGCAAGAAGAGACGAAGACGTTCGTGAACAATGTTTTTGTTCGTGTTCGCCTTGGTGTAAACGCGGCATAATAGAAACATTGATGTTCCGTTTTACCCACCCGTTCCGTTTTACCCCACTCTCCCCTATCTCGGTATATGCCCCCACTTAAATGTTTAAAAAATAGTGCTCGAAAATAAACATTACATTTCTTTTTTTGCCTTCATAAATAAAAAGCTTTCGAAAAGGATTTAAACTTTCAAAATTTGCAAAATAAAAATGTTTTTTTTTAGTTTTTCGGACTTTTTTCGAAAACTTCTTGTCTGGATCTACAACTTTTATTTGACATATTTTGTTATGTAATCAATAACGTGGAGGGTATTATGTAAAGTCGACTTTGTGACCTGTTAAATAATTATTTAAATGTTCAAGTACCCAGGCGCTCCTTTCCCCGATATCCGGTCGGGCTTAAACTTTATATAGATATTTTTTATTATTTGGAACTGTTCTGGGGGATGCCGCGAAGAAAACATTGAGAAAAATGTTACTAAAAGTAAATAAGAGGCACCCTAGTGGACAGTTTTGTCACCCACTCTGTGCGCTCTTTTTTTCTCGTTAGAAATTAGAAGACTTTCTACGCCAGGTATATTTGGTCAGCTTCAACGAATCAAGACCCGGCGTACATGTGTTTCTCTATTATCTCGACAGGCAAGGTCAATGTTGAAAATCATTTTTTTATTCCTACAATCGTCGTAATTTGGTAAAATTAATTCAGTACTGTCTCTAACTGCTGCCAAGCATTAGCTAATTAATTATTTCTTGGTAATTGTTTTAATTACACCAGGTAACCATTACAACTTCCTAGTTGGCAAACCTGTCTTCTTTTTCAGGGTGTTGAGGTCTTTTCGATTCATGTTTAAGTTACGTGATTCTTGTTTTGCGCTCCCAAACTATGCGCGGATTATTTGTTACGTTAATATAACAGTATTTGTGGTATATATACGTATATACAGTGCCTGGCAGCCATAATCGTACACTCTTTAAAATCGCATAACTTCTTTAGAATTGGTCCAAACGACTTGAGTTTATTTTTAAAAGCTAGAAGGATTAGTTTGCCAACTGATGTGTTTCGTCGTTTTATAAAAAAATGCAATTGGTCGGAATAGCGAAAAAAATAGTAAAGGTCGTTTTTCAAATTTTTTGTGAGCCTGTAATGAAAATTCAAAAAACCCGTTTGTAGATTGAAATAAGTTGTATAGATGCTGAAAATTTCATCAAAATCGGTTAACGTTGCTCTGAGCTACAAACGTTTAAAGATCGCAGAATAAGGTCGAGAATGGCGGAAATTTCCGAAATCAGCGATAACCCTAACCAATCTACAAACGGGTTTTTTGAATTTTCATTACAGGCTAACAAAAAAATTTGAAAAACGACATTTTACTATTTTTTTTCGCTATTCCAACCAATTGCATTTTTTTATAAAACGACGAAACACGTAAGTTGGCAAACTAACCCTTCTAGCTTTTAAAAAACACTCAAGTCGTTTGGACCAATTCTAAAAAAGTTATGCGATTGTAAAGAGTGTACGATTATGGCTGCCAGTCACTGTATATCAGTAGAGGCTTTAAAACCGTTGCTATGCATATTAATTTCGTAACGTCGATTTCATGTGTTTAAAATGAACTGCAGAAATTTGCTCTACTGCTTAGAAAAACTAAATAAAGAGAACAAAGTTTATTTTTATTTCCGAAAACGAAGCATCGAATGCTTAAAGAATAAAACGTTCGCATTTAACTGCTCGCACTTTAGGAATTCATTGTTTTGGCTTCTATATTTGCATTAAAATCTCTTTCTTTTATTAAAACCTAAATTAAGTTTTCAACATCCATAGCAGTCATAATGAAATTGTCACAAAATTAAAAAGATTTACGATTAGTTAAATGAGATAG
Organism: Andrena minutula; assembly: GCA_929113495.1. NCBI lineage: Eukaryota > Metazoa > Arthropoda > Insecta > Hymenoptera > Andrenidae > Andrena > Andrena minutula. The sequence goes on along the minus strand of OV815996.1, from coordinate 37,895,687 downwards.
TAGCGAACTGCACGTCAGAAGATACAAGTTCCGCTACTTCGCGTCGATCAAAAAAATAAATACAAGTTTACATTTTCCCTATAACTGTTTGCATCCACGATCGGTCTAAAAGTATAAAAATCCGTTCACGTCACGATTTCTCTAGGATTGTTATCGTGGCTATATTTGTTTCGTTGTATACCGAGGAAAGTGGATTCAGTCGGGGCTGAAGTGACGTATGGACAGAAAGAGCCACAGGGGTCGCATAAAGGAAAAGACGCGGGAGACATAAATGTGTATATATACATGTATATATATATATATATATAAATAGAAACAATAGCACATCGCGAACACGTTGGACACGAGACAAAGAAGAGAGAATAGGACAAGAGTGAGCTGACGAACAGTGAAAGAAACAGCTTATCAGTACAGACAAAGTGAAGAACAAGAAGAAAGATAGACAGAAAAAGAAATTGTTGGCAAGTACCGATGGTCACGCGATGTCGGCCCTGTGGAGTAGAGCGAATTGGCAGCCGCATTCTCGGGGCTCTCGAGCTCTCCTCGGGTACTGAAAGCACTGCTCCAAAACGCAACAGCCCCCGCCCCCGCACTGCATCACCATATCCGATAATGTGGTCATTACCTTTGAGGGTATTTTTTGCAGGTGATGATTTTTCAGGTATTTGTTATTCAAGACGAGATGCGGTGATTTCGCGATGGGTCAGCAGGGTTGGGAGAGTCACAAAGAAATTAATTCCATTAGATCTTCATTCACTGAATCGATTACATTGAACCAATAATTTATTGCTACGATATGATTAACTAGGTAGACTCTTTTCTAATTTTCATTGTTACCTTTTTTCACACTAATAGCCATTAGTTAGATACGAATTGCGATGTACTCACGAATGAAGGTTTATCTGAGCTATGCTAAGGTCGGTATCAGATATATTGGCCGCTGAGTTTTGTGAGGGGTATTCTCCTCCCAAACCGTTTCTTTGCCCCGGTGCTCCTTTTCTCAACGTTTTCTGACTCGCTCGCGTTCCATCTCGCTCTCGCCTTCGCAGAACAAGAGTGAGCCAGAAGTGGTGGGGATAGTGCCAAGCTTTGGGCGTGTAGGCCAAACCGAGCTGTCAGCGTAGAAATACACACATCAGAATAGGTGTGCGTTAGCAATGAAAAGTTCAGGAGTTTTATTGGTCAGAACATTGATTCTTTCTCGATAGCTTCATCTCGTATTGGTCTACGCATAGCTTCGTAACGCACGCAACTATTACGTTAAGGATAAATAATAGCCAAACGGCTAGGTTTAGGCGGAGCCAAGCAGCGTTCCCGTTACCCCACCATACATTGCGAGGGCCAAGCAACTGCAACTGACAAATCCACGATCGTCAGATGGTGGTGGCTGATTTCTTCTCGATTACTGTTCGCAAAATTGAATTCACCGGCCAATATATTTGATATTGACCTTAGTTTCGAGTTTCTATTTTTACTAGAGGTGTGCAAGAACCGGAAAATATCGGGTCGAGTCGGGACAAGAATTTTTCTCGGGATCGGGACGGGTTCCCGAAAGTGTCTGGATTCCCGAAAATTTCGGGATCAAAAACAGGTGATCACGTAAATGATAAATAATTGTATATTTTTTATTAGTCAACATGGGAAATAGTGTTTGCTGAAACAAAAAGGCAACATATTTATTAAATTAAAAAGATTTCTACACTGTGTTCCATTTTCAGGCCTAGTGGATTCTTTTTAAATTTCCTAAATCCAGTATCGTTTTATGAATTCTAATGAATAAAAAATGACGGCGTAATTATTGATTCGTCCAAAGACTACATTACCAGTTATTTATTCTTCGTTAAATCATTTTTAACAAACTGGAAGCCAGAGTTCGATATCCATTATAAAGCCTTCTCAATTTGTGAAGTATAAACAAATAATCATTTCGAGCATAAATGGAACCAATACGAAAAACCTCCGTATAGTGAACTGTTATTTATGTGAATGGACTTAGAATGCTTTTAGACGTAATAGACGTAAGAATGCTTTTAGGGGAAATTATACTACCTACTAGTAGTTAGATAACATTCACGCTATATGAACCTGTGGACATATTATCAGCTTCACCATTGATAAATAGTAAGTTTCATTAACATGTACTAAAAGTGTATTAATTTTGTTATTTGGAAGCTATATATGATTAATTAGTTAAATAAATCCATTGATACTAATTACACTATCCAACACGATTTTTGGTCTGCAATATCCGCTGGGTGATTCTTGTAGAGTTTTTCGCCCTGAACGCAAATTCGCAAGCAGAATTGCTTTATCACCTTTAGTTTTTGACAAAATTGATTTTGAAAAAACTGCAAATTTTCAACTTTGAACATCTTTTGTGTGGAAACGGTAATAGTTATTCAGTTGCTCTTTGCATCAAATTATTCTATGAACACTCCCGAATACAACGGTGTAAGTTATTATTGCATTATGAACATTTAAATATTCTGAAACAACGATCAAATGGAAAATAACATCCGAAATACACCCATTTTTTAAGATATCTTTCAATTTATTTCCAAAACTAAGGGTCTGGGAGAAAGTCTGACCATTCCACGCTATGCAGCAGACATTTTTCCTTCGGAAAGCATTGACAGAAGTGGTAAGTCACGTTTATTTTTCAATACAGAAGTGAAATAGTTTGGCAAAACTCGCGGTGCCGACAGTGGTAGTCAAGAAAACAATCAGAAACTCGATTTTTTTGGAAATATTTAGAACATCCCGTTTCATTCATACTTTTGCACGTTTCACATCTCTGCGTGCTTCACTTCCAACATATATTCCATATATATCAGTGACGCTAAGAAAAACGCTAAACATTCCCCAAAATGTGCCTTATTTTCGGAGCGTCAAATTCTGGAAATCCCTGCGGCAGCCTGTGAGGCTCCGCTCCCACTACTCCAGCCGCTCCCCACTTCGTTCCCGACTCGCTTCCACCCAGTGATGCCAGAATCGTGGGACGCGGGACCAAACGATCACCCCCACTATGACCTACCGTCGTCTCCCACTATGCCCTACCGGCGTCCCCCACTTTCTTCTCACCGCACTGCACACAAGCATATTTTTACTCTTGTCCGTGTGAGCTGCCTGTTGGGCTGTCGAGCACACGGACAGGGGTAGGGATATGCTTGTGTGCAGTGCGATGGGAAGAAAGTGGGGGACGACGGTAGGCCATAGTGGGAGACGACGGTAGGTCATAGTGGGGGTAAGCGTTTGGTCCCGCGTCCCACGATTCTGGCATCACTGCTTCTACCTGAACGCGCCCGGAATTGGAGGTCCTGTGCATGCTTGCTCTAGTGCAAGCCTGCCACAAAGGGTGCAAGTACCTCCTCAGTGATGAGATCTCGGGCGGGTTTTCTCGCGCATGCGCGGCTTTTGCAGTACCGTATCTATGTTGGGGCGCAACTAATGGGTATAATATTATTGGTGGGAAAGCAGCAGGGTGTTGCGAGATTCATGAGAGAACTGCATGAGTGTGCGAACCTGTTAGGACGGCCGGCACACTCATATACAGTTCTCCCGCAGCCCATGATGTGGTTAGCAACGTAACAGTCCTGCGTCCGGGCTGTTGCCTGGGTCCAAAAATTCAGGACGTATTTGCACCCTTTGGGGCATGGCTGCTCTAGTGGGAGTGCCGCCAGCCGCCGCGGCCGATCGCGGCTTGGAAATCCCGCCATAACACTGAGCTTATAGTGCCTGAAGGATACAGTTTTGAGGACAATTTTCCCTCACTCTTAGTTTCAGCAAGGAAATAACGTGTTCAATTCCTATATGTATCAGAAATGGTAGGAATAACGATGAAAGTATAGCGTATGAGACAAATTGTCCTTGTACTTAAACAATAAAGTATTTCGAATTTTGTCACGAAGCGATAATTCCATTTTGGAGATTTTACACAGTAGAAGTAGAAATATAATTAGTGAAAGCCTTGAGATGTTCCCATAAATAAAAATTACAGCCGACCAATCAATCCTATCATTACTGCTTACTTTTAAGAAAAACAAAATGTAACAGTACTTGTAACCTTAGATTAATATTTATATGATCTTTTTTCATACGTACGTAAGACGAGTAGAATACACTTTCACAGTTTAGCCACTTATTTTCGTTACACCTTGTATCCTGTATTCCTCGATTTAATATTCTTGGAAACGCCCATTTCCTCCCTTACTATTATTACGTGCACTATCCAATTAAATTTCTGTCCATCCGATTAAATTGTTACCGCTAACGTGCCTAAACGTTTCCTGTAGTATGTAGTATAACTTGGACAGAGTGAGCGTTTTCTCGATATCAATACTGGTACTAGAACTTCAACACGGTTCGTAATTGTTCGATAACGAAATTTCGAAAATATAACTGTCAACTATAATATATGCAACTGATACGTTCAAAATATTAAGGTCGAGTGAATGAATTACAGATATTGAATTGGTGGACATGAAATGCCGTTTTCCTGAGGCCTGGATTTTGTAGCATAATAGCAGAACCGATACAGTGTATGGCTGACAATTTATATTGGACATATTGAAGAGGAAGGGCTTTCCTATGTATGGGTTGATCAAATCAATTAAGCTATTAGGTCAGTGCAAACGTAATTTCCCTTATATCCTAAAGTTTGAAGGCTCTAAATATTAGTGAAGTTGAATTTTTATGACTGTATTGCTTGGATAATGTTTATGACAATCGATAAACTTGATGTAAATAAATGAATGTAGATGTGCAATTTGAAAGATGTAGTTCCGGGAAAAGTGCGTTCAAAGTGCCATTTTGAAAAAAAGAAAAGAAAAGAAAATAGCTTTAAAATACTTAAGATGTGTATAATAAAGGCGTTTAAACAGATTTTCCACTTATTTCTTTGTTTACCCACAAACAATTGTCAAAGGTGCACTACGTTCTTGTGCCGCTATAATGGTGTTACCCTCTAATTAAGGCTGAGATCAGACGGACCACTATAGAAGCCCATTACAACCACAAAAAAAAAACGGTTGTACGTTGTGTCAACCACCAATGGTGACAATTTCGTAATACAGTTTTTTGTCGTCGATACAAAAGCGACAGCCCAACCACTGTTTTGTGGTTGTAGTGGGCTGCTAAAGTGGTCCGTCTGTGCTCAGCCATAATGTTGTGTTCTAGCACAGAGTTCTTCAACTTTTTTACACCCACGGACTAGCGGAAAAAGGAAAAATATTTCGCAGACCGGCTGACGATTAAGACAGAAAGAAAAAGCAATGTGGATAGTATTTTTATTAAGGGGTCATTCTACTTTGATCGGCCGAAAAATGAAGTTATTTGTAAAGATTTTTTCTTCAGCAAATACAACATAGGGGAGAGTGGGGTAAAACGGAACGGATGGGTAAAACGGAACATCAATGTTTCTCTTAGATAAGAGCTGCGAATGAGTTGGTATCGCGTGACATGGGACCAAAGGATCCTCACAGCATTTGGTGACAGACCATAGACCCTTCCACACGTTATTTTTCCATTAAGAGAGTTGGAAAAATTTCCAGTATCGACGTTTCAATATTGTGTTGTACTTTCGACCACTTTTCGGCACTTGGATTTAAAAAATTAATAACGGTAAGTAGGTATACCACGACGGTTGGAAGCAGTAATTCAAGCAAAAAGTGGCAATACCAAGTATTAATTTTATTATGTATTTTACTTATTACTTATTTTATTATGTGTCCACTTAGTTTTGTCCCTCTACAATTTTCTAACCTATTCATTAAACACAATTTACTTCTACCGAAATGTAAATACTAATTTCCTTTATTGACTAAATAATATATGTAGCATATGCATATATAATACATAATTGTAAGTTTATAACAATAGTACTAATTTGAATAAATTTCATCGATAACCATTTCCACTAGTTGCCCACTTACTTTTGTCCCCGACTGTACATAGCCAATCTATATTAGTGAAATATGAAATTCTTATATTTTCCATTTTATTTTCATCGCAATATGTACATATTTGTAACATATTCTGTGAAATTTTCCGAATGAAAGGAATGCCAAACCCGATGTCCTTCGAACAAATACTTCGAATGCTCAAGAATGCTATATGTACATACAGGGTGATTCTGGAGCTCCGCCCGATAATGGATGTGACCTGGTACCCCCTGGCGAAGACAAGCCCCCGCAGGGCCTCGCCGAATTTTAGGACTTCCGACCCTTGAAGGGGTCCGAGAGCCTATTAATAAGTGAGAAATCTTCGACTTCCTCATTTCTCATTAGATCTTTGCGAAAAGGACGCCAATTGATTCTGTATGTTTCGCCGATGAAACTGACACCAAGAACGATGTAATTCGGACCATAATGAAGGAAATTACATAAAAAATTAATTTCCATAACCGCAAACTAATTTCGTTAATAATAGTCCGATTTACATGAAATTTGGTATGATTTTCATCGGAAAAAGATAAGAAATCCATTGGTGTCACTTCCATATCGATACGATAAAGAATAAAGAATTTTTTTTCTAAAACAGGTATGAATCCTCGGTCGACCGTAGCGAATTGAAGCCGGCGCCTCGCAGTCAATGGGTGAAAATGTAAAATATCCATTTCAGCTTATTTAGAAATTCTTCATTCTTTATCGTATCTCCCGATTAAAATCATACCAAATATCATGCAAATCGGACTACTTTTACACAAGTGATACAAGTCATGAAAGGAGTAGGCATTTTCTTACCACGTTATCTTACTTTAGCGACCAGGGAAAGGGTTAAATGAACACAAAACTGTTGCGGGGATGATTTTTTTTCATTTATTAAGGCTTCGACCCATTTCAATTATTGAACAGTGCGTTTCGACGTAAATTCGTGTGCGACTGCAGCAATTGACCATCCAACGTTTTCTTTGATTTACTATTGCAATTTTCTCTACGTGCCTAACAGTAACTTTCGTGGATTACCAGGTAGACCGTTTTAGCTGCACATATGCATGCCAGACCACCACCTGTAACGGACGCACCTCCAGAAAACCATAAACTCATAAAATTATAAATGACCTTTTCTGATCGGTATTTTTCCAGCATTCACTCATTCTTTTTACCACTTCTTTTCATTCGTTTCTTTAACCCCGTCCAACATTTTTAACAAGAAAACTACCAAGCAGGCAACTTACTCCCTCGGCGACAGAAATGACAACGATCAGATTCGCATTGCATTCCGAAACGTCAATGTGACAAGCATCCGTTCCATCTCGCTCCCCCCTTTGGCCAGAAAGAAGCGAGGAACGAATACTCGGAATTAGGGCTCTGTTCACGCTGACGGCTCAACGCCGGTCCCAACCAGCGAGCTGCTAATGAGACACTATGTATACGCAAAAAGAGCAGCCGAAAAATGACAAATCAAGGTGTTCTAAATAATTTATTAATTAGCCCCGATCTATATAAATATATGGAAATCGACATCAAGAGTCCCATTGGTAAAAAGAGCGACGGGAAAAAAATTATTATTTAATTTATTATACAATACATTACCTGTAATTTTATATTATAATCAATAAATTATGAAATATGTAAAAAATGAAGTCAATGCCTACTTAAATGTCAATCCGTCCCATTGTGCGTCGGCGCCGCGGCGTACGTTTGCCATACTATTTCGCTCTGGTATTGAAAGCAAAACGTGACTTACCACTTTTGTTGATGTTTTCTGAAGGAAAAAAGTCTGCTGCATCGCGTGAAGTAGTCGGATTTTCTTCTGGACCCTTAGTTTTTCAAATAAATTAAAAGATATCTGCAGAAATTGGGTCATTTCGGATGCATTTTCTCTTTGATCGTTGTTTATATATATTTAAATGGTAACAATGCAATAATAACTTATATCGTTGTATTCGGGAGGGTTGATAGAATACTTTGACGGAACAAGCAACTTAATAAGTATGACTGTTTGAACACGAAATACGTTCAAAGTTGAAAATTTGCATTTTTTTAAAAACCAATTCTTTGAAAACTGAGGGTGATGGCGAAAAATGGTTTGCGAATTCGTATTTAGCGCACGAAAATCTATAAGAAACGGGAATTAAATGTTACAAGACTAAATGACTATTGAATAGTTACAATTAAACTGTTGCATGAGTTTGACTGCTCGTTCGGCCGAATCGTCTACTGCTAAATTATTTACTATATTTAATCCAATATTATAATTGGGATCATTTTCCCATTCTAGAGAATCCGTATTTATAAAATCTGTTGGAAGAGTGTAGTCGTAATGAAAGCATATAAAAGACTAATTCAACGATATATAAACATGTATATTAACGATATACTACAATAGAGAAAAACGAGTTACAAAAATAAAAAAATTTCAAACGCCATGTGGCACTGTTTCCCGTCCTTCGATCGATTTCAAATTTTGCACACATTATTCTTTCCCCCAATGAACACAATCCTGGGGGGTGTTCCGAAAAAAATTGAAAGTCGAAAAATAAGGTCCACCTTAATGTACTGCAATCTTATATTCCTCAAATAAAACGAATGTTATGAATATTATTTAATAATAAGATGTGACCTTTGTACCCTATTTTCTCGCGTTGTACAATCCACTAACAGATAACAATCTATATATAATTTTGTCACTATCTAAGGTTTCGAACAGTACCAATATTTTACTTGATATGCTGACCCCCTACTGGGAATGTTTCCTTGTCAGGTGAACTGCCCTGCCCTCCTCTTCCTAAATATTTTTTATGATTATAAATCGGGAATCTCATAAAACCTTGAAAAAACTTTATATCATTGACCTGAAAAGAATTATTCATCGTCTGGGACATGTGAACAGATACATTATTGTGTCGGAAAATATATTCATATCCAGTAAGTTATCTTATGTATCTTCAGTGAGTCCATTTGTTTCAATTTTTTTCCGGATCAGATTTACATATCCGATATTGCCAAGTGTCGCGTTAAATCATTTTTCACCTTTTCACTCGCCGTATCTTTCAGACAGAATTATCTTTCAAATTATGAACATAAAGTAACTGACTTTCGTCTCTGGTCATCAGGATATATTACCGTTTTCATACATTTTATGTGTATTTCCACTGACATGTTTTGCTATTTTTAATGTTTATCATATATCAGGCTTGGGAATTAAGGAGGTCTGATACCAGAAAAAAAAATAATGAGAAATCTTTGAATAGTGTTTTAATCTAATGTTCAAAGTGTAGTTCGCATTGTGTAAAAATTGCAAGTCGATTGACCACACGGTTCTTGAGAAAATTGAAATCAAAGTTGCGCTCTTATACACGGGCTGTTATGGGAGAAGGGATAAAATTTCTATAAAATGTTACACAGAGTCCTGACAAATAGTGAGAAAGTCCGAAAAAATGTTGCAATGAAAAGCTTAAGTATTCCTATGAAATACAAAACAAGAAAATCGGTCATACCGTACGGTTTATTAGATAATTGAATAAATAAGCAGCAATGTGCTTGTATTTTTGGAACTGGCTGAAGAAACTGTTTAAAATATGGCAACGCTGTACGCCGCGTAGTCATCTATCTCATAAAAAAGAATCCCATTTAAAAACATTGTCGTAAATTAATATAATTTTATTAATGTGCTATATTTAATTTTACAAAAGTAATGATATACAACAATTGTACCAATTATCACAGTGGCTATTTATAGAAAAAAAAATGTATTCAATAATATTAAGCAGATATATTTTTATACAAATCAATATTTTAATAGGAATAAATATTTTATTCAAAACATTGGCGTTCATTTAAGGGGGCTGTCTCACCAGTGTCCACGGGAAAAGGTATCCTGAGTCGGGACTACGCTCCGTAACGCTTGCGCAATGATGCGTGATGACGTCAAACCAATCAACGCCAAGATGGGAAACCAAACGGCGCCACCGTCAAGTCAAGCCAAGCTAGCCAAGCCAATCACGCCGCTTGGTTTGACTTGACAGTGGCAGGAACGATTAAGCGTAGTGAATGGAGGGGGAAACACCTACAGGAGCGGTGGTTATGTGTGCGTGAACTGTGCCGGCGTGCGTCAGTCACGCACACATAACCACCGCTTCTATAGGTGTTTCCCCCTTCATCAACGGTAGCTGGATCCCGCCGACCCCTGCCTAGATGCAGGTGTCGTGCCGTATTCCTTCAAGACTTCTCGATAGAAGGACCTATGGCAACAGAGCGGCAGAGACAGTGAGAACAGGACATATGGCAACTGTGCGTAAAAAATTCCTCTACATAGAGTACCTGGAGGTGTCACCTCAGTACAAGTTCTTTTTATCGACCGCAATAGTTTCATTAGGGTCCGTCTGTTTACTGGGGACGCTTCGATCGATTCGGTCAATAACAAAAATGAGACGGCCCCCTTAATTCCCAAGCCTGTCATATATTATAGTTAGGGGCGGATTTGTACATAGGCTACTTTTGTTCCAGCTCATTATGCTAATGTAGGCTGCATCCTAGAGCGGAAAATTATGAGTGAAAGAAACTGAAAAATGTAGCGAAATGTTTTTGCCTGTAACTTTTTATTTTTTCATCGACAATAAATAATAGCATAGATTTCCGTTTTAAAGTAAAATGTGTACACATCTATTTTTCCTAACACCGAAAGTGCAGGGAGATTTTTAAACACGAGACTTGAACCAACTTTAAAAACAATTCTCTTTTTCTTCACGTAGCAAATTAGTAATAACTCACATATAAGTTGTTATAATGAATTAATTTTAAAATTATCTCTTCTCTTTTAAATGAAAATATTTGATGATATTTCACGTAAAGGGCGGAGGACGCTTGTTAGCCTAGGGCCGCCAAATTTCCAAATCCATTAATGATTACAATTAGCGTTCATCTGTGTTATATTCTTTCATTGTTGCCATGATTCTAAAATTTGTTGAATATTTCGAACATTATTTATCATTTCAGTCTTTATTTATGGTTCTAACCCCGGGTTTCCACCAAGGCGAACACGAACAAAAGCATTGTTCGCGAACGTTGTCGTCTGTTTTCGTCGTGTCCTCACCGCCGCACAGTGGGACGGATCGACATTTAAGTAGGCATTCTCTTCATTTTTTACATATTTCATCATTTATTAATTATAATCTAAGATTACAGATTTTTATATATTGTATAATAAATACAATAATCATTTATTTTTCTCTTTTCGGCTACTCTTTTTGCGTATAATTCGCAGTGGTTTTTGAAATCTTTATTTCGGGCGTTCTGAGCTTCATCTATTAAATCTTCTGAGAAAAATTTAGATTTCCATTTCTAGAAAATGATCACCTTTTTACACTGAAATAGTTTTAGTTAATCTTTTTCTTGTAATGAAAAATATAAACACTTATATTCTATTGCCAAATTAAGATTTTTGTTACCATTTTCGTATTTTTCTAAATTAAAAAAATTGTTAGTATTTGTTAGTAAATTCAAGCGTAGCTCACAATTCTGGATGTATTCAATTTCACAAAATTCAATTATTTATATCCGACCGCATCCGACCCTTTGATAAATTGATATTTTTTGCACAAACGCAGATGCAAGTCAGGAAAAATATACTATTTTGCTTCAATTTTTTATTTTCAATAATAATTGTGCAAAATGAATATTTTTAACTTTAAAATACTCTAATTGAGTAATATTCAAATATAATAATAATGAGTAATATATGTTGGAAGTGAAGCACGCAGAGGTGTGAAACAAATCAGCGAAACTCAAATTTGTCCGAATTGCGTTGTGTTTGGTTTCATTTTTATTATAAATATCTCATCCATACGTTGGAAATATTCACATTATGTTAAAACAAAAAATATAAAAATTTTATTCGAGCTTGTCACTTATACCTACTACTTCTGTGGAGTACCTGCCGGCGGATGGTCGTAGAGGGTCGCCTGTTTACGAGCAGTCCCACAATGGAAAGGGATAGCAAGGTCCAAGTTTCATGGGTTTGAAAAGGGACAAGAACGAGAAAACAGCCGATGTTCGTCACAAATATTCGAGCCTGGTGGATCACCGAACTGTGTTCGCGAACATCCTCTGTCCACATCTACCGTGACCATCCGGAAGATTTATCGCTTTTTAGTGGGGTCATTTGTTAGCGAACACTGTTATTTGGTGTCCACACCGATACGAACGTGTTAGCTAACATGTTCGCGAGAAAATATTTTTGTTCGTGTTCGCCTTGGTGGAGACCCGCGGTTATGAGCAGAGTACTTTTACAGGAAACATTATCAGCTTTTGTTTAGGATACTATTTTTACGCAGTTTTTTTTATGAATAGTAAACTTCGTTGGGAATAATACGACAAATATAGCAGACCTGTTTCGTTAACTTTAAGAAATATTCAAACTTTCAAGTGCTCTATTTAAACGTCGGAAAGTATAATGACGGTACATACCGCAAATTAATGATCCATAGACTTTCATTTAGAGTGCGTCGATTTCATAGATCACTCGTTCAAAAAGTGTACGGCGAGGTCAGGTTCCAGAAACGCTTAAACCGAAAGGCCAAGAGCCATTTTTTTTTTAAATAAAAACTTACAAAGCTTATTAAAAGTTTACAAAGCCCTTTCATGATACAGCCATCTACCTTTGTACCGTGTTTGTGCAGGATGTATGCAAAATTCAGAAAGCCCTGAGAAAAACCTTTAATGGTGTTGTTCACTTTTATTCACAGTTCTTCAGAAACGTACCTTGGAGATATGTATTCGATCTAATATTTACAGTTAATTTTTAAATCCACAATCTTTTTGTCCTCTTAACGGTGCAATGCTTGCTTTTTAAGTACTTTAATTTTTAAAGAATTCACACTGTAAACTATGACTTTCAGGTTAAACTTATTACGTTACTTTTGTTTAATCCATTATGAAACTGATTGTAGCTATGAAATTAGGCCAATTCATGAATTATTTTCCTGTTATTGAATTTCTAAGTTTCGAGTATTCAAGCTTTACACAAGTGATTTTTCTTTATTAAATCACATTGTAGAATAATGAAAACAGCGGAGGAGATAAAATCAAAAGTAATGTAATGCAATATTGACTTAGGGTGAAACGTTTCTTTAAAAGATCCCTGTTAACGACATAGGTACTATTGGAAATTGAATCAGGGGGAATTGTTGGAAACTGTAAACCATGAATCTTATCAAGAAGAGTTGGATGAAAATAAATCACGTTAAAAGCCTTATAATTGAATGCCAGTTATTCTACGATCGTTTATCACCTTGCAAAGATTGAAAAAGTAAAGGGCAGAAGTGGAATTCGTAAGAGCTAATCAATGTTCGGAAGCTTAATCAAATTTTACTTTTACAGAAAAATAGATGTAAATCATGGGACTACTTCGTTACAATTTTTTTAAAATTTAAAGTGACAAAAATAGGGGAAGTATTTTGCCACATAAGACGGATGAAAACTGATTTTATATAATGCAAGATTAACCACCGTTTTTTTACAAAATATACTACTTTGAAATGAAGTTCCAGGCCTCTTAAATTGATTTTCATTTTCATCAAGCTGGTATAGGGTAGATGCACCATTTGTGGCTACTTTAAGGATTTCAATGACTTTCATCGTAATTATCTTTTAAATTGTACTTAAAATCAGGACACTATAAGCTTCACTAAATTTTACACTATTTTTACTATTAATGTCTAAGTTACCATTAACTAGAGAAATCGTTAAAGTATTAATAAAGTTAAAAATATAAGAAATCCATTTTTCACCGCTTGTGGCCACTTGCACACTAGTTTTGGCCATGTTTGGTACTAGTTTTGGCCACTTTCAAAATTTAATATAACGGGTTTAAATACATTTGAAATAAGGAAGGATTTAAGTAAGACAAATACAGTATACGGCCACAAATTTTTATTTTATTACTTTTATTTGAAAATAACATTTCCACGTACTTACATATTTACATACATAGCAAAATAGGATCTTATTTATACTATAACCTTACATACTAATGTCTTACTTTCTTTCTGAATTACTCAAAATTTCTTGAGCTTTAATTTCCAGTTGATCTCAATTTTGATTAGGTTCTGCATTGACAGCTGCAATTCAGTAGTTTGTATTACAAACGAAATAAATTAATACATTGGTAGTTAATTAATATATATTATAAACATAACTACATATGTATTGTACATATAATGGAAAAATTGATCAGTCTTATATAACAGCTTTAGCCATTAGATCTGAAAAAGCATGGTGGCAGAAAATAGAACAATATTTTAATAAATTTTCCATTTCTTGCCATGGCGTGGCCACAACTGGATACTATATTGTATCAGTTTTGGCCACAGGATGGCCAAAAATGGAAAATTGAATAAAATACTGTACCATTTCTTGCCACATAATTTTCTTCGTAATAGTGAAGTGAATTTGATAATTTTATACTTTCAGAATAATTTTGTAACTAAAATTAACCTATATCTACCATAATTTATATATTAAGATACTTTGATTTGTAAATATGAGAATTTTACTTACCGTATATCCTTCACGATTATTACAAGAACAGCGTACCATTTACACACTTCTTAAAAAATATAATATTTTTCGCGTAAGTAATAAATGTAACCTTATATTTCTGGCGGTATACTAAACAAAATATTTACGATGAGAAATTCTACACACAATTATGTGTCTATAAGTATTTCAAGCTAAGAAAACCGCGATAATTATGCACATGGCCAAAAACAGTACAATGGCCACAAACGGTAGATCTACCCTACAGTGGGTCCAGGGACAATGTGGCCAATGAGCCGGAAGCCGCCATTTTCAGTACCAGCCTAGTCAAGCGCGGGCGATATAGAGTACAACTCTGAAGTTGTAAGAAGTACAACTCTGAAGTTGTAAGAAGTACAACTTGAGAATGTGTAAGTATATATGTATACTATCTATACATAAGATCTGCCGGAAGTTGCCTGAAAATGGCGGCACCAATCAACGGCGAGGAACACATTGGCCACACTGTTCCTGGACCCACTGTAATCTACTCTAATCAAGACATTGGATCGCTGATATCACAAGGGGAGTTCGGTTACCCCAACATTTTGATTTTTTTACAATTTGTTTTCATAAAGAATAGGAGTTTTTATTAACTTTAATTTCGATTCAGGTTAAAACTATACATTTTGTGAACATGTTTGAATTTGATTGGAATCGATTGGAACCTCCGTTTTTGAGTTATTACTGCAAAACCAAAGAAACTTTTTTAAAAAGCCTCTTTAATGATCCATCTGTAGCGTCGCGTATAATGCATATTTTTTACAAAACAAACATGTTTTTTTTTTCAAGCTTATGATGATACTAAAGTGTCAAAGAAAATGTTTCAGCATCAATTTATTTGTTTGTAATTAATTGAAAAAGAAATTCTTCATTTTCGATAAAAACCACTGCCCAGTACCCTTAAGAAACGTGTAATTTTAAACAATAAAAATGTTAAGAGAATCGTTAAAAAAATATGATTGAAATACAAAAAAAACAGTTGATTGATTGCTAGAATAAAAAATTGAAGAGAAAAGTTATGATAAATGCTTTTCAGTTTCGTTTTAGATTCAAATTGTAGAATTCGATTCGTTTTTGTGTATGGTTACATAGTTCTAACTAGGGACCCGGAACGAAACAGAAACGAAAACGATAAACAAAAAGAACGACATATTTTTCCGGAACAGAAACAGAAACGAAACAATATTCTTAACTCTGTTGCAGGAATGAAAACGATATTACCGAAATAAAAATTCCGACTAATATCGTTCTGTACATTTCACGTTATAAAATTTAAATTGGTCGCGCTCGTTATTTTCATCATGTTTCATGTCGGTTCAGATTAGAGCTGTTGATTCCCGGGAGATTGAGTACCCGGGTATCTTACGGATACCCGAGAAGAAACAAATTTCCCAGGTGGGCGCTACCTGGGTAAATTACCCGAGATACTCGAGACATCCGAGATCTGACTTCTTAATGTTATTCCAACCCAAAGCCATAAAATTCGGTGAGGTACCACAGGGGGTTGACGTCGCCACGGGGTGCCAGGCGGCATCTCTCTGACAGGTGTCGCTCCAGAATCACCCTCTGTACTCTGTAAGTTCTCGGGTATCTCGAGTATCACGGGTAGTTTTCCCGGATAGCGCCTACCCGGGAATTTTAGCGGGTAGCCGGGTATCTCCAGTACCCGGTCCACAGCTATAGCTCTAGTTCAGACCCCTGATAGGGCTGACTGCGGTGCTGGCAGAGCCGTTGGGAGTCTTGCTCTTGTGGGCACGGCTTGCAACCGAAAGCATCAAAACTCTAAATTTTTTTCTTAAGACATAATATATAATATTCTATAATACATAACTATAACGTATAATATTTTATGTTATAACTACCAAAGGCAATAAAATTGTTAAAATAAGTTTCTACAAGTTTTTTTTTTAAATGAAATAACCGGCCCGGAACAAAATTTGTTTTTTATTCTGATGAAAACGAAATATTTTTCAGTAGGAACGATATTAACCGAAACGAAATTATTATTATTGGAGCTGAACCGAAACGAAACGAAAAAATATTTCGTTCCAGGTCCCTGGTTCTAAAATGTAAAGCTTATGCCGACCTTTCAAAATATTTTTCTATATAGCATCCAAATGTATACTGCATTAGAATGTGTACGTATTTTCAATGTTATAAGACAGGCCTGGGATTTAAGTGAACGCAGCGGCCGATTTTCAGAGGCAACGCCTCCTTTCTCCCGCCTCGCGTCTTGGCCCCCGCGGCGGCCCAGCAGTTAGGAGTGCCTCAGGCCCGTACCATATGAAGCGTGCGTGGCGCGTTGACAAAACAAAAACGCACCGACAATCGTGCTCTCTGGGACGATATGGAAGCCTATTGATACAATGTCACCCTAATACACCACGCGCGGTTCACGTGTTACGGGCCTGAGGCAGTGATGCCAGAATGAGGACGGGTGCCCTCGAGAATTTCCCCCACTTCGCACGCACACTACGCCGGAGCTGCGTGTCCGTGAGCTCGGCGCTTCGGACAACGTCGAGAAGACGAGAGAGAAAACGAATGTGCGTCTTTCTCTCTCGCTCTTGAAACGCTGTGATCCAAGGTGGGGTGCAAGCGACACGCGGCCGTGCGCGATCTTTCCGAGTGCCTCGAGATACACTTTTCACTTTCTGACATATGTATAATACTCTTGTAATGAAAAAAAATTTGGAAAAAATTTTGTTAGGGAAATCACGTTTTAAGACCTCCTGATCACGTTTTGACTATTTAGAAAAGAGCTTTTTTTTTAAATATCTCATGTATTTGTTAACACGATTACGTTTAAACGGCAAAATGGTTTTCAATGAAACTTTATATTAAAATTTTATATTCTTGTCTTAAGATCCGATTAGATCACGAAAAGTGATAATTACCCGTGATGGTTCTTCGATTTTTCAGATATACGAACTAAATTCTACATATGAAAAAGTTCAATAAAGTTCTTCTGTAACTTGTTTAACAAAGAAAAATGTACATTCATAATTGAGGCATTTGATGGAAAAAGGGCACATACGCCAAAATGCCATTTCAAGAAAATCGATTTCAAAGTGTTCATTATAGTATAACTTAATAAAAAGTAATGCAATTAAATCAATTTTTTTTAAGGATGTAATTACCGTGTCGTTCAAGCGTTGTCAATACAGAAGTCATGATTTAAAAATGATATGTGTCTTTATTTATAAGTTTTGAACAAGTGGTTTATGTGCCCTTTTTCCATCAAATGCCTCAATTTCTTGTGTTCATTTTAAATTTCCGTACTTTTTATTTGAGCTATTTCTATTTTTCAAACCTTAAAATGAATTTTTTTATTAAAAGACGAATATATTGATACTGTACATTGGTGAACTTTGTTAAAATTAGAATCCACTCTTGGCCAGTACCATGCACGCTGTAGAAGCCTTCGATATATAATCTAAACGTAATTATATCAAGTTGCGACAAAGAATCACGCACTATTTACAAATTAATTACGCGCAGCGTGCACGTTACCGCTCGATGGAAACTACGGGAAAGTGGTGGTCTCTTCCATCGAGAGGGAAATGTAAACAATTGGTTATGCAAAGCTAACATCGCGATACATGTTGTACACTAAAATGTGTAAATTGGTATAATGGTATTATTGTACAAGAATAGGAGAGAAAGGTAACTGGTAAATGCGTCTGTGGCAGTTCGGTACTGTCACCATTGCCTTGCTGTTAGGGTAAGCCAACCAGTAATTGACCGCATACCAGTGAATGACCATTAGGCAAAGAAATGCCAATTATAAATTTAAAAATTATTATATGTTTATAAATGGAGTGTAGTTGCACGTTTAATATCCCATATTTTTAGTTAGGCGTATTAAACAAACATTAATAAGTACAATTCTTATTAAAAGTATGCGGTCATTTACTGGGCTTCTCATTTAACAATTCGGTCATTCACTGGTTGGTTTACCCTATTTTTTTTAGCCTTTTCTTCGATTTTTCTCCTTTCTCAATTTTTCTTACTATTTTACGATTTTCTATCTATTCTTTTCGTTTCCCGTTTCGAGGGTTCGCTCGGGCCTGGTTTTCGTCAAGTACATTTGACGGTCAGATCCGCGATCTGTGGTCGCGTATGCTTTGTTTATGTTTACGTGTCGATGCGTTTCGTGGGGGTCGCGCAGTCGGCGCAACTTGCGCTTCGCGATATTTAACCGTCATTTCAGTATTTGTTCGATTTACCTCACGCAATTCTTGTTCTATCCTTGCAATAAATTCGCTTGCTTGCTGTACATATGATTCATAGAGAGAACTTCGAGATAATTGTACAAATAAATGTATATTCTTAATTATATTCATTTTATATGTAACAATTATCTCCAAATTCTGTCGCATGTATTATAGTAAATTCTTTTGCTTGCTTTCTACCCTTTGGAAATGTAAACAATTGTAGCATTATTTCAGTCTTACATCTCGTCAATATATCGAACCCAATTGATATATTTACGTGCAGCCTTTCTTTTCTATTTTTGTAATGTTTTTGTACTGTTAGTGTACAACATGTATCGCGATGTTAGTAAATCGAACAACTACTGAAATGACGGTTAAATGTCGCGAAGCGCAAGTTGCGCCGACTGCGCGACCCCCACGAAACGCATCGACACGTAAACATAAACAAAGCATACGCGACCACAGATCGCGGATCTGACCGTCAAATGTACTTGACGAAAACCAGGCCCGAGCGAACCCTCGAAACGGGAAACGAAAAGAATAGGTAGAAAATCGTAAAATAGTAAGAAAAATTCAGAAAGGAGAAAAATCGAAGAAAAGGCTAAAAGAAATGACAGCAAGGCAATGGTGACAGTACCGAACTGCCACAGATGCATTTACCAGTTACCTTTCTCTCCTATTCTTGTACAATAATACCATTATACCAATTTACACATTTTAGTGTACAACATGTATCGCGATGTTAGCTTTGCATAACCAATTGTTTACATTTCCCTCTCGATGGAAGAGACCACCACTTTCCCGTAGTTTCCATCGAGCGGTAACGTGCACGCTGCGCGTAATTAATTTGTAAATAGTGCGTGATTCTTTGTCGCAACTTGATATAATTACGTTTAGATTATATATCGAAGGCTTCTACAGCGTGCATGGTACTGGCCAAGAGTGGATTCTAATTTTAACAAAGTTCACCAATGTACAGTATCAATATATTCGTCTTTTAATAAAAAAATTCATTTTAAGGTTTGAAAAATAGAAATAGCTCAAATAAAAAGTACGGAAATTTAAAATGAACACAAGAAATTGAGGCATTTGATGGAAAAAGGGCACATAAACCACTTGTTCAAAACTTATAAATAAAGACACATATCATTTTTAAATCATGACTTCTGTATTGACAACGCTTGAACGACACGGTAATTACATCCTTAAAAAAAATTGATTTAATTGCATTACTTTTTATTAAGTTATACTATAATGAACACTTTGAAATCGATTTTCTTGAAATGGCATTTTGGCGTATGTGCCCTTTTTCCATCAAATGCCTCAATTATGAATGTACATTTTTCTTTGTTAAACAAGTTACAGAAGAACTTTATTGAACTTTTTCATATGTAGAATTTAGTTCGTATATCTGAAAAATCGAAGAACCATCACGGGTAATTATCACTTTTCGTGATCTAATCGGATCTTAAGACAAGAATATAAAATTTTAATATAAAGTTTCATTGAAAACCATTTTGCCGTTTAAACGTAATCGTGTTAACAAATACATGAGATATTTAAAAAAAAAGCTCTTTTCTAAATAGTCAAAACGTGATCAGGAGGTCTTAAAACGTGATTTCCCTAACAAAATTTTTTCCAAATTTTTTTTCATTACAAGAGTATTATACATATGTCAGAAAGTGAAAAGTGTATCTCGAGGCACTCGGAAAGATCGCGCACGGCCGCGTGTCGCTTGCACCCCACCTTGGATCACAGCGTTTCAAGAGCGAGAGAGAAAGACGCACATTCGTTTTCTCTCTCGTCTTCTCGACGTTGTCCGAAGCGCCGAGCTCACGGACACGCAGCTCCGGCGTAGTGTGCGTGCGAAGTGGGGGAAATTCTCGAGGGCACCCGTCCTCATTCTGGCATCACTGGCCTGAGGCGCTCCTAGCTGCTGGGCCGTCGCGGGGGCCAAGACGCGAGGCGGGAGAAAGGAGGCGTTGCCTCTGAAAATCGGCCGCTGCGTTCACTTAAATCCCAGGCCTGTTATAAGAAATATACATTTCGCTGAAATACTTATAATCTAGTAACTGTAGAAGTTAACTAAATTATGTTTGAAATCAATGCATTTTTCTTAATAATTGTAACAAGTTAATAATAATATTGGTAATAATATAGCAATTATATTAGTAGATAATGATACTTCCGCGTGAAAGTACTGTTATTTAAAAGTTCTTGAGGCGTCCATTTCAAACGATAGAGGAAATCTTTATATTTTCATTAGTTTGAAAGTTTTATATGGCTGTACCGGAAACATGGGTATATTAAATAGATGATTCAATACATCACAAAATAGAAATTATCGCGTGAATTCGAATTTATGGTAGTTATTAAATAGTGGAACGCCATAAACTTCCATTCATGAAAACATGTGATCGCTTAAAACTCCCTTGATATTCAACGACTGATACGGTCTTTATGATTTTATAGTTTCGTATACGATGTAGGTAGTAGGTACAGCATACATCGTAACTTCTTTGATATACATAGTAACTGGAAGAGGTATTGTCACGTCGTAAACTCGATGGAGTGTTAAGGCAAACATTTTTCGAGCATTGACACAAAATAAATTGACAGAATCTCTATATACTACAACCTAGTTATACCGTTTCCAGCCACTATGCTTTCCATTTATAGAAGATAAAATGGGATATTGATCAACACAGGTCAACATTACTGTAACGTATTGGAATATAAAAAATTTAGTTTACTGCCAAAATTAAATTTAAATATATTACGAAAGAAATATAAGATTAGTGAGAATTGAAATTCCTATTATCTATGTATTTAGGTAATTCGAAATTTACCTATAATACTCAACTCATGTTACCGATTTGAACTGTTTTTAAACCAATTTTCGAAGTAAATTGAAGAAATATTTAACACTACCGCTACATGAATTGATCCCAATAAAACATTCACTTCGATTATACACATAAGTTATTCAAGCTACTAAAAGTAATTTATACAGAATAAATAAAGTTATCATTCTAACTATAGATACCTATATTAAGTACTTCTTTAAGTAAAAATATTCATACATCGATTTTTAACGTCTACGTAAACAACTAGAACACACTAGTATCAATAAATTTAGAGAAAAATAGTCGTCGCTTTTTTCTCGAAAATGTAAGCTTTACTGTTTGGGATGAATTGAACTGCGACATATATTGGTTGGCATATGGCTGTGGAAGATTAATGTAGCGAAGAGTGCAGTATAATTATGCATTACCTGAGAACATGTGTGTTCAGTCGAGTGTTGAGGGTAGGTGGCGCTTGCTGCTGCGCATACTCCAGTCCCAGGAACCTTCAGCTGTTCCTTATAGTCGGGTTGATATGGCAGCAACATGCGAATCTTTCCCCAACGATTGAAGAAGAGCGCTATCGCGCCTGCCCAGAAGATCAGCACTAATACCACTATACCCACTTCTACGCCACGGACCTGCAATTCACACAGTCATTCATATACATATGTATACATTCAGTATGACAGCATTATTTATATCTTTTCCTAATATAACCTTTCATCGTACTAATATAATAAATGTGAAAGTGTGTTTGGATGTTTGTTACTCAATCACGTCGCAACTACCTACGCAACGCATCTTTCGGAAATTTTGTATGCACGTAGTCTAGGACCAGGAAAACATATAAGATACTTTTTATACTGATTTTTTTAACCGATCTGGACCAAATTTTACATACCCTAGTAGCATTTCTGATTGGCCAACGGTAGCCTACAGTTGGGAATTAGTTGGGATATAGTTAGTGTTTTTGCCTACAAATTCCCAACATAGAGCCTACAGCAAAAAAGTTACGACAGTGTACCAACGAATATTCAATCTTGGGCCTACAATTATTATGGTTGGTTAATTAACAAAAAGTTACGACAGAATCCCTACAAATATTCAATATTGGGCCTACAATTACTATGGTTGGTTAATTAACAAAAAATTTACAACGATGCTTAAATGTCATTTTATAAACGTCAGAAAATTTGCTACATCCAAAAACCTGTTATTATAATCCAACTTGTGATTTTTCGTTTCTCATTTATAAATACGAATGTGAAATTTTAAAGAATGAGTCTAAAAGTCGAATGATGATATTATGTAGAATATTTCGCGTCACTGCACAGATTGTATAAACAATTAATACTAGTTATGTAACTAGAAATTAAAAGTATTTACAAGGAAGTGTGTTGGGTAAGTGCGAACAGGAGTTCCGGTTTGGCGATTGGTCGAGACGGGTCCGGCGGTACAACGCTGTCCCAGTTTTTTTTTTATCAAAATTAGCTGTTTTTCCATTAAAAAATGGATTCATAGTGTAGTCTTACTAATAGTGTGACACCGCCGATACTGCAAAAGTGCTTCTTTTCTGACCCTAATGCGTCGAGGGATATCTCTGGCTAATTCTGGGACGGATGGCGAATCGACCAATGCATGGAGCGAAGCTTGGATTCTCTCCAGACATCGAGGACAAGGAGAACGCAATAGCTGGCCCTAGCACAAGAGCCAAATTCACTAAACAATTAGATCGTATGTACAAGAGTTTCCTAAAGGAAAATAATGTAGCCTCAAAAAGCAAAACTGTGACGCCTAACCTCAATAAGGCGCGCAAAAAGGATGCAAGGGCGCCCTCTGCAGTAACACTAGATAGCACAATGGCCTCCCAGGCTACATCATCTAGGCTGTGTTTCAATTCACGCATACTGCGCATGAAATTGGTGGCATCGTACGACTCCCTAGAATTTCTCTCACTTACCACCAATACGATGCCACTTCCGGTGCAGCGAGCGGTGTAGTGACTGCTTCTCCTCTGATTTTCTGCGATTGCTGCACGCTCACTGCACTGGAAGTATTGGTGGCAAGTGAGAGAAATTCTAGGGAATCGTACCATGCCACCAATTTTATGCGCAGTATCCGTGAATTGAAACACAGCCCTAGTCAGGAAGACTGGGTAATCCCCAAGAAGGTTGGTAAACCTGGTACGGTCTCTCTGATATCCTCAGAAGACGACAGGGTTAGTAACCGTTTTCAATCACTGTCAGATGAGAATGAAATGGAACAGGATGCTGAAGAGCACGATACTCCTGAACCTACCGAAATCCCAAAGATTAAGATAAGTAAACCACCACCAATTTATACGATTTATTCGTCCATCAACAATATTATCAACATCATAATTTTGTTAAATATCCCTAAATCAGCTTTTTGGGTTAAGGAAACAGACAAAGATAATCACACAATATATGTTAGTTGTGCTGAACGACATAGCCTCATCTGTAACAAACTGATAGAGCTGAAAATACAGTATTACACGTACACCCCAAACACCTGAAAATAAAATCTGTGATCCTAAAGGGCATCAAGGGCGACTTCACCCTGGATGAGATTAACCAAGAAATTGTCGACCTAAAGCTCCCCAACAGTAAAGTTGTATGCGTGACAAAATTTATATTTAACAAGAGCCAGCCAGATAGGTACTATCACCTTCTACAACACTCAAGTGACAGCACAACGGCCGAGCTATTTAAAATCAAGTCATTAGCAGATCAGAAGATAAGGGGGGAACACCTTAAGAAAACCTAGTATATTCCAGTGCGGGAACTGTCAAAGATTGGGACATGCTAGCAAAAACTATCATCTAGCATACCGATGTGTTAAATATGCGCAAACACACGCACCTGGAACTTGTAACATCAAAATGCAAGACAATAGAGATGCACTGAAATGTGCTAACTGTAATCAAACAGGCCACCCAGCGTCTTACAAAAGATGTCCCTTTATAACATTTGCACTTGCTAAAAAAAAGACATCAAAGCAACACAAAACCGACCAAAGTGGCACCGTATTAACACCATCTCCTCAGCACTAGGAACCAACACGTCATTTGCCCAAGTGGTTTAAAATCCAAAACCTCCACCCTAATCTACTGTAAGGACATCGACAGAGCCCTCTTCAGGTATGAGTGCCCCTGCAGGAACGGCGTTCCTAGGACCCACCCCATCTCAAGAGGAGAAACATCAAGCCTCAACTTTACCAAGTTGGGTAACTGACTTAAAAAATGAAATAACCTCCTTGGTAGTGAAGCAATTCCAATCACTTTCATCACAAATAGCGTCTAACTCTGAAAATATCGAATTTATTCTGAATTCCCTATTCGAAAAACAATGCCTAACAACAGAATAATTCACAGACAGCTTCATATCGCCGCAATTAACGTTAATTCGTTAATAGCCAATTATCGTAGGCTAGAACTTATAAAATTCCTACAAATACATAAACATGACATTGTTCTGACCTCTGAAACGAAACTTAATCATAAGCACAAGATTACCTTTAAAGATGATAATATTATTAGAAAGGACAGAGTCAACGCGATACATGGAGGGGGAACAGCCATCCTAATAAAAAAAGATATAGTGTACGAAGAGGTGATACTTCCGTCTACCGCTAAATATGAAATCCTAGAATGCTCTATTGCGAAGATATCTACAACTAATAATAAAACCCTATACATAGTAAGCGCTTATATTAAAAACGATAACAGGCGTCTTTTCATAAGAGAACTTGACGAGCTATTACGTGGGGAACGCCGGCGTATATGTATACTGTTTCAGTTTCAATAAACTGTCATAAAACACACAGATTTGTATACATCGTAGTCAATAAATGTTATATTTTACTGGGGGTCCATGAGCACCCCACGTGGATACTTATGTTTCAGAAGTTCACGTGTGCACTGTCGGGTTAATAGTGTTAATAGTAAAGCGAGCACACTACTGTTGTGAGCCAACCAACGCCTAAAGGCAACGACACCGCGTACATTCCGATTGCCGCAACTGAACAGCCGAAAACCGGCACAGCCGCGTAAGGACTCTTGGAAGCGCATCGAGAACCGTCAGCACATGGCGAAACACCCAAAGCGGGTCAAAGATGGAGACCCCGATGGTGCCCTCTTCACCCCGATTAGAGTATAAGAACAGTGTACAAGCCACGAGTGGCTCTCTTGTAATCAGAATACCAACGATACAGTACGCGTTTTCCCCTGTCACCCAGATCGGGACAGAATAAACTTGTTTAACCTTAAACAAGGTTCACTGGAACCTTCGGAGCCCGTTGGACAACGACTGTGAAGGACGCCCCGGAACACCACCGAGATTCGATAACCAGAATCTCGACCCCAGTGACCATTTAGCCCTTTCATTCTTCTTTGGCCTTCCCAATGGTTCTATTCCGTTGGACAATGTAAACCTGAAAGAATTCCGCTATAACTATAAGGCTACCAATTGGGAAAGGTTCTCAAAAAATTGATCCGAACGCCATCACACTAAAATACCGTTTGACCGGCACCTAACTATAGTTGAAATTGACAATAACCTACAGAACATTAATGAACCATCGTCGCTACAATCTCTGATGTGGTTCCCAAATTTAACCCCAGTAATAACACACTCAGGTACACCAATAGAAAGATTAAAAAACTCTAAAAAGACAAATCTTATATTGTCTCATTGCTACATAACCTCCACACCTCAGAGTCTCAATCTAGGTTCAATAGAACGAAGAGAGCCCTAGCCTTACATAAAGAAATAGTAATAGCCCTGAAATCAGAATTCAAGAAGGCAATAGATAGCTATTGGACAGTTTAATAAAAAAAATCGACTTTATAGACGCGGATAACTTTTCCCCAAAGTTAATGCCATACTTCGCCCTAAGTAACATCTAGGTATAAATGAACTTCATGTACATCAATGCAACAGAACTATCGTCGACAGGAGTAACTGTAACCTAGCTAATGCTAACAAAGTAAATTAAAACTTTGCTTTCACTAAACCAATTGACAAACTCAATATCATAGGAGACTTTTATGAACACATCAACTCACCTAAGGTCGGTATCAAATATATTGGCCGGTGAATTCGTTTTCGCGAACAGCGATCGAGGAGAAATCAGCCACCGCCATCTGACGATCGTGAATTTGTCAGTTGCAGTTGCTTGGCCCTCGCAGCGTATGGTGGGGTAACGGGAACGCTGCTTGGCTCCGCCTGAATCTAGCCGTTTGGCTGTTATTTATCCTTAACGTAATAGTTGTGTGCGTTACGAAGCTATGCGTAGACTAATACGAGATGAAGCTATCGAGAAAGAATCAATGTTCTGACCAATAAAGCTACTGAATTTTTTCGAAGCTAAGGCACACCTATTCTGATGTGTGTATTCGTATATGCAGCGGAAACTACACTCATATCGTTTAGAAAAAAAATGAAATTTGATTTCGGCCCTGATGTGACATAGTTACACATTCGACCAGCGCGCGTGGAGTATAGAAGATTAATTAATATATTAAAATTTATGCATGTTTTTCTACTCATTTTTCTTATAGTCTCTTAAGACATTGTATTAAAGCAGTGGTCGGCAAACTCATTAGTCAACAGAGCCAAATATCAACAGTACAACGATTGAAATTTCTTTTGAGAGCCACATTTCTTAAACTTAAACTACATAGGTAGGTACACTGTTTATTAACTCAATAAACTTTAATTATAGTTTTAAGTCTTAATTAAACTATAGGTACACTCAATAAAACTTGATATCATACTTAATATTCATCTTATTTATTGATAAAAATTAAATTTTAATCATTTGTGGCAGAGCCGCATTCAAGGGGCCAAAGAGCCGCATGCGGCTTGCGAGCCGCAGTTTGCCGACCACTGAACTAAAGGTACGTAATACCAATTTTATATGAAAACTGTAAATTATTCCTGGAAAAAATCTGAAAAATAGCTTACTTTTCCGGTCGCCGCAATGGTGTTCCCCCTTAAAATTTTATACTATAGTATTACCATTGGCGCGTAGAACATTTCCCGATAAAAATTCTAATTTTGACACTTACCCGGTTTCTTACAAGGACTCTTCATTTTGCATTCAATTTGTTTTGCATATTATTTGCCGAGCTCGCTCGAATTTCAATTTATACGGGTACTATAAAGATAATGACTAAACTGTCGTATAACTCGTACAACACATTGTCGTCAGTGTGCGATACATTCAAGTATACTGATGCAACGACATAATTGTGAAAACTTAAAATTATAATAAGTCTCCAACAAATAGTTCTAAAATGTAACAACCTTAGTACTTCTATCCGTAGAGAATTAAAACTTAGATTGATTAGTGCAGCGAAAAGTATGAAGTTTTATTTTAAAAATGGTGCAGCTGCACTTTGCAGTTACACTGATGCACAGGAGGGCTGAAAAGTATTGGAACATAATAATACAGTATTGTCTCCGTATGTGCTCGCTGGTCGGGACGCGCGTTGATCTCCTATCGTGAACAGATCCCTAATTCTGAGTGTTCGTTTTTCGCTTCTTTCTGGCCGAAGGGGGGAGCGAGATGGAAGACTTTGCGTGCGCGCAGACGTGCGCGTTCCCGTGCTCACTGTAAGCGCTTGCGACCATCGCGCACGTCCGTCACGCATGCAAAGGGCGGAGTGTCACGGCGCTCGAAAGACGGAGCGAGACAAAACATCAACGCGTCGTCTGTCTCGTACCATCCTCGCTCGCTTTCAGTAGCTCTCGCTTGCTTTCGATCCATTTCGCTCTCGCCTTCGCCGGACAAGAGTGAGACAGAAGTGGTGGGCATAGCGACAAGCCCGTATCGTGTGCACCAAACCCAGCACATACGGAGACAATACTGTATGTAGCATCTAACATAATTTAATTCTGTCTTATGTGATTTTTTTAAGTGAAACTTTTATAGCGGCGGTAGGGTAAGTTTTCTCGGGTGAAACGGAAGTATGAAACGCTTCCCCCACCAAGAACGCTTTCCCCGCCAAGATAGCCACTTCCGGTTACTCCTACCCTACGAAGGGGAGAGCGCGTGAGAGGGACTGGAAGCGAACGAGGAACGGTACGAGACAGACGAAGCATTCATACTTTGTCTCGCTTTGTCTTTCGGGCGCCTGATATTTCATCCTTTGCGTGCACGACGCACAGTGGGGCGCATTTAAAATTTGCCGCCTTTTTGGTCTTCTTTTTAAGATAACGGAATGATATTTACGCCAACCAGCGGCCTTAGCCGTGATGGAAACAACGATTCCCGCTAGATCACCGAGGTTAAACATCACAGGGCGGGTACTGGGGAAAGATGAGTGACCACACCACAACACCTTTCTCCCGGTGCGCCGCTGCTGCTGGGACCTAAAGGAGGAGGAGAGAGAGAGAGAGAGAGGAGCGAAAAAAGATAGGTCCGCGTTGTAAAACTCCTTACCCACGTCGGTTTGTAAATTTCGCGGACATCTATCGCTCTGCCGCAATACGTTTGTGAACGCCGCGGTCACGTCGCGTCCACTTTTCGTTTTCACGGGTACGGCCCACGCGTACTTGCTGAACGCGTCGACAATCGTTAGTACGTAGTGATATCCTCGATTTTGCTTCGCGTACAGACGCATCTCCACCAAATCGGCCTGCCATAAATCATCGTAGCCGCGCATTACGACGCTACGCCGTGGGAAATTTCGTCTCGCGGGTGCGTGTAATTCGTTCACTAATTGTACTCGCTCCTTGCTCATGCTTCGCGGGTGAGAGGGGGATGGCCGTGACGTTCCAAAGACGTTAGAAGTACTATGGGGTTCCTCGAGTGCTCGCAAAACGCAATCGGCACACGTTTTTCGCGATCGTTCGTAATTATCAGACGTTTTGAAGCTGTAGCCGCTATTGTCACCGTCAGTGATCATCGTCGTTGTCGTCGTAGACCCTTGTTCACTTTTCGCGGCACCTTTCGTTTGTACAGATCCGTGGTCGTTATCGCAGTCGGTTTCATTGCCGACGACGTGAACACTTCGAGTCTATCTTTCAAGTGATCCATGCGTCGTTCTATCGCGTTATTTAAATCATCCTCTAGCCCAGACAATTGCGCGTTATCGATATCCGTCATCATTCGTTGTACTCGAGTCTCGAGTTGAGATCGTTGATACTGGGCGTCCAGTCGCGCGCTCGCAATAGCCGTGTCGATTTTTTGGGTAAAGCGTTCGTCCACCGATGACAATAATCTCGTCATTGTCATTCTCGCTTCGTCGCTGTTGTTGTTGTTGATGATGACGATTCTTAATTCTTAAGAACATGAAATTCACCAAATTGGAACTTTGCATTGAAATATCTCAGCTCATAAGGCCCGTAGGAAGAAGACGAAGACACTTTTCTTATGTCAAAACCAAGCTATTCATTAAGACCATTGAAAATCTAATCGAATCAGCCGTTATTGAGATTCGATAATCTCAGGGTTCTTGATAGCGAGTCGTGGCGTAATAAACACACTCTGTGTTTCTTGATAAAGTTCTAGTACTTATATGACTGCCTAGAGCAATATGAATAGAAAATAACTAAATTTAATAAATATACCTATATATTTTTATAATTTTGAACTAAATAATAATTTGTAGGGTATTATAAACTTAACGATTTCATGTGTTCGAAATGGCATAAATATAATGTTTTTCAAATGGAATTCGGATACGACTGTTCGTTATCTCGAGCAAACGCTTCATTAAATTATTTTTATACAGTTTGTCTAACATTTACATGTAGGTTACGTTAGTTTTATTTTTTTCTTTGGCATAGTTACAAAAATATAAAACCCTATACCAAAAATGGCATTTCAAGAAAACTTCTTAGGCGCGTTCCGATTCACGCATAATGCGCATGAAGTGCATAGGGTACGTGACATATCCTATGCATTTTATGCGCATTATGCGTGAATCAGAACGCACCCCTTATATAGCCCAACGAACTCTAGTCCCTCAATGTACATGTATTTGAACTTACTTGTATATAGGCTTGAGGTTGCTGCGAAGAAGGTGGAGGAGGAAGAGGAGTGCCGCCAGTTACTGCTGCATCCTGTTGAGGGGATGTTCGTGGCGGCTCTGAAATATTCATATACGTACTTTTTGATAAAGTATAGTTATATACATATATTCAACGTCATAAAATAAAAATGACGTAATTATGTTATTCTCATTATGTGGTATCGTGAGTTGATTACACAGAAACTTCATGGTAATTGGGGTACACATACCTACTGTATGCAATATAATAAGAAAATTTTACTGATTGAAAAGAGACTAATAAATTAATATAAATTTTTAACATAATATCTTCACGGTAGTAGGTACCTATATCATCAACATACATTTTTCGCATAATGTGATTTTAATTGTGATCTTTATGAACAATTTATATACACATATGGTTCTAAAACACAACATGGTATTGGTAATGCTTTTACCTCTGGACAATCTACAGGGTGTAGCCAATATTTGCATGCCCTTGTTTCACTACCCTGTATGAATCTTCCTATCCTTTCTAATTCCCCTCTCCCTTTTTCGAACGTGTATCGCTGATACACGTACGAGAGACGTTCGATACACGATCAAAGTGGTACGACAAGCGTTCGCTACTCGTTCGATACACGATCAAAGTGGTACGACAAGCGTTCGCTACTCGTTCGATACACGATCAAAGTGGTACGACAAGCGTTCGCTACTCGTTCGATACACGATCAAAGTGGTACGACAAGCGTTCGCTACTCGTTCGATACACGATCAAAGTGGTGCGACAGGCGTTCGATACACGATCAAAGTGGTACGACAAGCGTTCGATACTCGTTCGATGCACGATCAAAGTGGTACGGCAGGCGTTCGATGCGCGATCAAAATGGTGGCAAGCGTTGCATACACGTTCAAGTGGTACGATTTAGTCAAATGATGAGTCCAAACAAGGAGAGGATGATCTGTGAAGAATTCGAAGAAGATGAGTGGAAGGACTAAGGGGATGGTCAGTGAAGAAGAAGGTGAAGAACAAAGGCATCCTACTTTGCAACGAATGCAACTTTAGGCATAGGTCCTAATGTGATAAATTCCGTTATTGTGGATATTGTAAAGAAGCCATGGTGATACTCGGTTGGTATAATTTCAGGTTTTTCTAAATCATTTTGGGTTTTGTAATTTGTTTGCTAATTCTATTTAATTCTTCCGGGTGTTTGATTATGCTTTTAGCTTGAAATTTGTGTTTCCGTACGAATTTACAGTGATCCGTTAAATTCATCTTTATCCTAATATTCAAATGGATTTCGCACGTCCCGAATATAATTTCTAACGACTCTATTGTCCGCTATATAATCATCTTCGTCAATATCGCTAATATCAATATTAATGTCGATATATATTATGTACTAAATAAAATTATATGGAGGCTCAACTATCTCAGGTGTTTTTATTTTAACATTACATCACTTTAGTGGTTGAGTTATGATTGAGGAACAAACATGTTTCACTTTTATATATTAGTTTATTTTGATAAAAGCAAGCACTATACGCCAGTAGAATAAAGTTGTTTTCTACATATAATTGACAATTACAAACATGTGATAGAATGTAAAAGGAATAACGTGAACTCATTGCGTGATAAAGAGTTGGCATGTACAAAAATATGTGATGAATTTAATAACTCGTCATTGACGGTGCAAGAGGTAAGAAGTACAGAGATCAGATAACTAATGAGAAACAATGCAGATTCGCTACAGGTGGAGGGCCTGAAATGCCCTCCACAGAAGTAGACTCCGGAAACCTATATACAATTTGATATGCGAGCTTTTCCTTTTTTCAGCAGCAGTTCAGATAATTCGGCTTTCGCTAAAGCAGCTCTAATTTCTAATTGTATTTTTTTAAAATGCTCTTCTTTCATCGCAGCCATTCTCTCCTCATATTGCATAAGACTTTTCATTCTTAATGCTTTCAACTCCTCTTCGGATTCTGTACATTTCTGCCTTTTTTTACTTTTTTTTTTATTTCGGATCTTGTTTCTGATGTTGATGCATGAGCTTCCAGGTCAATCACTCCTTCATCATTATTATATTCGTCATTTCCTTCAATAATGTCATACACCACCTGTCTTCCATCTAAAATTCAGTTAAAGTTACTATTCTGTATTCAATAAGATCTTAATATATTTTACCATAAAATTTAACTACTATTGATAAATGAATTTACATTCTATTTCTGCAGCATTCATATTAGATGAAAATATGGTTGACGCAGTGGACATCAAAGATGGCACTATTGCCGCAAGTTCCGGGTGGACTTCTGTCGAGGGTGCTTCTGGCCCTCCACCTGTAGCTAGTCTGATCTGTTTTTCGTTAATTAATTGGTCGCGCTGGGCATGTTTCATATTTGTCCACAGCTTTTTCAATTGCTGCACGTTTCTCTTCAAAATAAGAGAAAATTAGTACAAAATAATATGTATGCTGTTGGTTGTTTGATCTCTGTGCTTCTTACCTTTTGCACCGTCAATGACGAGTTATTAAATTCATCACATATTTTTGTCCATGCTAACTCTTTATCACGCAATGAATTCACGTTACTCCTTTTACATTCAATCACATGTTTGTAATTGTCGATTATATGTAGAAAACAACATTTTTCTACTGGTGTGTAGTGCCTACAACGATTTTTGTCTTCCGCCATCATCATATATAACTGTACTGAAACTAGAAAACTGGAAAAAGTGAATAAACAAAGCGTTGCGGGGGGAATAGTTTACTGGAGTGGAAGGGGAGTGACATACGCGTGTGATGAGTGTGACCCATATACGGTATATGGGTCATGGTCATCACCCATATAACAGGGTGATCCTGGAGCAACTGGAATTTTGAGAAAAATTGCGATATTTCAAAATTGATCTTTGTTAAGTTTATACTAAAAATGGGAATATTTTTCAATTTCGATTTTAAATTTTTAATTAAATTGGTACTACAAAACGTTAAAAAAAGCGAGAAGGGTATATATTTTTCTTTACCACCATCCCAAAATTGCCCCCTTGATACCTGTTTCATAAAAACAAACATTCTTTATTCTATCGTGTCGAAGTCCTGGAAGTCATCGTGAGGCACCACAGGGGGGTATCCTCGTCATTCCGGAGATTCTCCGATAAACTGTTCCCCCG
The DNA here is from genome assembly GCA_929113495.1 of Andrena minutula. Classification (NCBI taxonomy): domain Eukaryota; kingdom Metazoa; phylum Arthropoda; class Insecta; order Hymenoptera; family Andrenidae; genus Andrena; species Andrena minutula. Next base: position 37,861,914 of record OV815996.1, on the reverse strand, counting down.
GCATCGCTATAATATAACCTCGACGTTTAACGCATCACTCGCTCACGTTCGAGTATCCTACTCCGTCGTCCACCAAGGAACGAACGGAATATCCTCTATCATTGGTTGTTCTAACAGAATTATTCCGAAAGTTTCCGAACGTGAATGAGCAAATGCTTGAGTAAATGCTTTATAAAGTAAATGGATCATAGCAATTGTTTATTCCAAGCAAATGCTTAAGATCATCTTGAGCAACGACTATGAATACCTGATGTCTTCAGGCAAACAAGATCGTCTTCTAGAAGATGATCTCAAGCATTTGCTCAAAGCGCGACTGTGAGTACCGCCCTACAAACACATACTCCAACAGAAAGGACAAAAATTTATTTAAAAAACCAAAACGGATGCACCAGGATCTAAACTGCGATAGTATATCATATCATACAAGTGCTTAAAAATGGATAAGTCTCTCACTCCATGGTTCTTTCTTAACTTGACGTGATATATTCTGATGCATTACAAAAATGTGTTGCAATACTTGTTATGATTAGAATAAATATAATGGAACTGATGACTAAATAAATACATTTGGCGAAGCAAAGTAAAATGCTTAATAAAACTAAGCTTTGGTTGAGAGTAATTATTCATTCAAAAGAGCAGAATGTGAAATAGTATTTCAGAAATACTAATTATGAAAGGAAATAGAAATTCAAACAGATGAATAAACGAAAAGGGTGTGGAACGATGTATTGAATAATAAAAGTTGTGATTTAAAACTTACCCAGTGTACGGAAGACGATCGGCCGACTTCGATATTTTTTACCTGCTCGGACGGCAGTGACGAAGAGTTGGTATTGAGTGTCAGCCCTGAGGCCGCTCAACGTGACCGCTTCGCTATTCCCTGCGACCACCGCCACCACCCTGTAACTAACCGTCTTGCCATTGTGTTTCGGTTTTTACCCTTGCTTTCGTGGTAAGATAATCCTTAACTTTAATTATGATTGTTGTTTTCTTGTTTAGTGTAAAGAAACAAAATCTTCCTTTCTAACAATAAGTAGACTGCGGATGTTTATGCACGCCAAATATGGAAAAAGCGTATGCAATACGCGCAAAAAATATGCCAATATGCACTACAAATATGTCAATATGCACGATGAATAATAAATATGTGTGATTTGTGAGTGATGTGTTCAACATAGATCTGATGCATGCAACATTATCTGAACTAATACAAGAGGATATTTACCAGTTACGTTATTATATTAATTAAAAATTACTAATAAATTTTTCATGTGTGTAACACGTAATTGGTGCCGTTTATCAGTTAATATCATCATATATATATACTATAAAGCAGAAAGTGTATCGTATGTTTGTGTGTTTGTCTGTCGCCGAAAATTTTCAAACGGTAAACTTTGGGGTCACGAAAAGTGTCTCTGCTCATTATGCCCGGCTAATCCAGATAAATGTGACTATTTTCGGCTCGCTACGTCTTCCCCTTCTCGAGTTATTAGTTAAAACAGGCCAGGGATTTAAGTGAACGCAGCGGCCGATTTTCGGAGGCAACGCCTCTTTTCTCCCGCCACACGTCTTGGCCCCCACGGCGGCCTAGGAGCTTGGAGCGCCTCAGGCCCGTACCATATGAACCGCGCGTGGTGCGTTGACAAAAAAAAACGCATCAACAATCGTGCTCTCTGGGACGATGTGGAAACGTATTGATACAATGTCACCCTAATACACCACGCGTGGTTCACGTGGTACGGGCCTGAGACGCTCTTAGCTGCTGAGCCGCCGCGGGGGCCAAGAAGTGCGGCGGGAGAAAGGAGCCGTTGCTTCTGAAAATCGGCCGCTGGGTTCACTTAAATCCCAGGCCTGAGTTAAAATAAACGAAAAGTGTCTACGATTCCTAGCCGCTGATGGCGCGCGAGAGAGCGACAGAGCGTAGGTACATGAACAAAAGAACGAGACAGAGTATCTCTCTTAAGATAGGATTTCCTAGGCATGTTTTCCAACCGCTGTGTTAGTGCGTCTGTCTCGGCAGCTACCTAGGCTACTCAAGACGCAACACAATGCGATGAGTGTCTGTTTTCCGCCATTATGGCGGAATCTCTTGGCGGGCGGCTAATCGCGGCGGCCAAAACCTTGACTGCTCCAAACTAAAGGCGGGATCTCCTACCTGCGACTGGTCGCTGCGACTAGTCGCAGTGATTTCACCCAGCGACTGGCCCTAAGCTGAATCTCCTTGCCTGCGACTAGGAGCGTACGGATGGTCCCGAGGCTCGGGTTCCCGGCCCTCGGGACAGGTCGGCAAATTTCGGGCGGGATCGGGCGGAGCCCCGATACTTTCGTATTGTTCGAGATCCCGAAGTTCTCGGGACCCCGAGACTCGTTTCGGGCTACAAGCATGACTGCCATGAGCGGATAAGCGTTCTTATGCAGAATGTCTCGTTCGAGAAGATCACAATGTAGCACTGCTAGTGTACGCAGGTGTCACCACAATCTTCAGCCTCAAAATTTCAAACACGCATCGGTCCCGCGGCGCCATCCGATCTTTATACTTTTAAAGTATTATCACAGGGTGGGGAAGCAAGAAGAAATTCTTTCTGACTTTTACTACTCTATATTCTCGAATGAGACATTAAGCATAATTGGGAGATCGTAGTTATGCAGAATCTTCTCGAGATCACAATGTAGATGTTCAGACTGTAGGGGTGAGATTGTTCGAGTAATTTAATATTTGAATATTTTACAAGTATGCGAATGCTACGAATAAACTTCGAATATTTGAGTATTCGAATGTTATTATTCGAATACTATTCGAATACTGATATATTTGAATACTGATGTATTCGAATAGTATGGTGTGAAGTGGGTTAAAATTAGCTGACAAGATTTCACCATGACAAATGAACCTAAACAACTTGATTTATAATTCACACCATACTATTCGAATACATCAGTATTCGAATACTTGGTTATTCGAATTATATTCGTCAAATAATTGAGTTAACTGAAGTAATCGAATATTCGAATACTGAAAAAATCGACAAATAGTCCCAGCCCTAGTTCAGAGCTGTATGCGAGATACTATTTAAAATTATATATATATGTTTTTATTCCCATAACATATAAGAAACTTGTAACAAATTATAAACACTCTTCACTAACGACAAAGAACTAATTATTTAATATTGCCTTCGACGCCTTATTACTAATTATTGGTCTATTATAAAACCTTTTAAAGACTTTCGACGTTTCTGACCATCCTGCTAGGTTTTTGATTATTTTAATATCAACCCCCCTTTTCCAAGCGACGGAAGTTGCTGCATGGCGAATGCTATGCGATGCGTATTCTTTCCCAATACCATATTTAACCAGGAAGGCACGTATCCACCGGCTTATCGTGTCCTTTGATGTTGGCTTATAAGACCGCCTTGTTGTGATGTGCAATCCATCACAATTTCCTCTTAAACTATCCGTTATTTTTAAGTATCTTTCTAATGTTCCTACCACGCACAGTGTTGGTTTCTCTTGAAATACTGGCAGTACTAATAATGGTTGATATGTACCAGGTATAGTCACCTTAATTCTGTCAAGTATTTTTATTTTATATCCCTCTATATCTTTGTCGATGTTACTCCGCTTTATCAGCGACAGCATGTGCCTACGGTGTGCCGTAACTACTGCCAATAGCAGTACAGTAATTCGTCGTAATAGTCCCGACGAACGGGGCTGGCGGCGGGACAACAACACGATGCGGACACTATTCCCTTAGAGTAGTATATGCTCTAAGACTACTCCGTGCGGCCGATGACGCGAGTGAGAAAACCCAAGAGCCGAGCGAGAGGGACCGAAACAGTTGACACGAAGTTGCCGTCGTCTCTTTCGTTCTCTCACTCTCGACCGAAGGATTCCAAGAAATGGTGGGGATAGTGAGCGGGACTATTACGCATGGTAAAGACGGGACAATAACGACGAATTACTGTACCAACTTTTCCGTCAATTCCGGCAGTCTCACGTTATTCAAAGGATAAAGCTCTTCCAATTTATTAAGCACCGGCTCTAAACTATATGTGTGATCATATTTTGGTTTCGATGGTCTCTGATAGAAAATTCCTCGCATTAACCTAGATATAATAGAACTTTTACCTTTCCCTTCATTTGTTATCAACGATACCCTATCTTTACGAGTTTAACGTTCCATAAGAAGCTCCGTCGTTAAACTTGTTAGTTAACCAATTAACCACATACTCGATTTTTGGGTTAAATATATCACATCTCTTACTATAACAAAAGTTAGCCCAATCCTTGATTGGCTTAAGATACTGCTTCAGTGTCGAGTCCGCGATAGATACTATAAGCGATTCTACAGCTTGCTCACTGATGGCCATTCTCTGGTACGCCTGCTGGATAATAGCCCGGCCATGAAACGCATTTTCATAGCAAGAGGGTGCCGAATCTTTCTACATGGGGACAGAAGCGTATCCTCACTTGGCTCAAAAATCACTGCAGTTGTTACTAACATGGAACTCCATAAGGGGTACCATGGTTGTGACCTCCAGTCGGGCACGACTAAAATACCCCGGGCTTGGTCTTGCTGAATTTTTCTTAGAACTCTTAGGATGAGAGCAAAAGGTGGAAATGCATAAAAATTATATTCGCGCCATTCCAACGTAAAATCGTCAACACAACACGCCTCCGGATCCCGGTGCCAAGAGCAGAATTTTTGACATTTCTTATTGATCCGTGATGCAAATAAATCTATGACCGAATGACCCCATCGGGTAGAGACAACACGAAAAGCCCAGGGTGTCAACTCCCATTCCGTGTGAATATTATTTATCCTAGAACCTTTATCGGCTTCCACATTCTCTTTGGTAGGTATATAAGAAGCAAATATCCAGAGATTCCATTGTTCGCACCACTGCCAAATTGTTTTAGTTATCGTATTCAAGATAGAATATTGAATACCTCCTATACGATTCATATATGACACCGCTATTGTGTTGTCAATATGCATTTTGAAGTGGTCGGTAACAAGAAAGGGATTCAATTTCTTCAAGTTTAGCACAAATCACCGTTTACTATTCGACTTTGGAACCAAGAAGTAGATCGATATAAATTGTCCCTTGCACGACCTCACTTTCTTAACCGCACCTTTGCGTAACCAGTCATCAATGGTCTCCTACATGAAGGGCTCATCTTTTTTGTTTAAAGAGACATCCCCAGCTGCGTGCTGCTGTACAGGCTCATCATCGAAATTTATTCTATATCCCATTATACTACCCAGAATGAACTTGTCAGAGGTAATACTAGACCAAGCCCCCTTAAAATATTTTAGCCGTCCAGCAATATTACTCACCTCTAGGTTTACTTCTGAGCTGGTGCTGGGTTCATCTGTGATGATGACTAACGGTCCTGTGAGTGGCCTTGATTCCCTGTTTGACAAATTCCCCCTGTGTAACTAGAATCTCTGACCGTGGCCTCTTTGGTAGTCTTGTCGCTTGTAACCCACCTACGATTGACCTCGGGCTGTTACAGACGGGCCCTTGAAGTTTAAAGCTCCGAAAGCTCTAAATGACGGTTTCTTATCTACAGGTTGAGCTTATAAAGACAACCCCAGCTTCTCCATTGATTTAGCGGACTCGATCCGTTGGGATAATTCAGATCCAAACAAGAACTTTCCTGTTTCCGATGCTTTCAAAACCTTTCTTGCTTTTACATCCAAGCCCGCATATATATAAGCGTTCCTTGCTGTCGTCAGCTGGTTAAACAACTCACACATTAGCTTACCTGACTCTACCAGGTCCCTTAACAGCTTTTCTGAATTTATGGGCTGCTTTTGCCCTTCAAAAATCTTGGTGACCGCTGAGCCATAATTCCTGATCTGCCACCAGATAGTTATCCCTCTTTTTAATTGTCTCGTTCATGTTCGTTTCAATCTTAGGATTGAGTTTAGGTGGTTCAATAGGACAGTTACCCTTGCGTGGGTACTTCTCCAGGAATTCAGTTTTCCATTCCTTCTTTAATCCAGGTTGTAATACTTTCTCCCATGTACGCGCTAACTTGGGATGAAAAACAAACTTTCCCGTGTTCTTTGAACCACTGTCGTCACGCAAGATGTCTAAGGTTAGCTGGTCCAATTCGGCGAAGTTGCTTTCTTCTGCCTTTTCTATCTCTTCGAAATTTTTGGGTATCTCTGGTGTATTTTCTTTGTCCATGACTACGTCCTCAGAAACCTCATCAATATCCGATGGTTCTGATGGACTAGGATTACCCGATAAATCTAGAAGAGCAAGAGATCTAGGTTACCTGCTGTCTTTTGTTTAAAGACGCGAAATTGTAACCTAGTCAAAATGTACAGAATTTGTTTCACCTCATGTGTGAATTCGCCGCCTTTAATAGCAAAAACTTTAGTTTTTGCTCAAGCCAGATTGAGAAAGAAAGTAGAATAAGGTAATACCTCATTCGTGTACTTCGTTTGAACGAACCGTTTCGTTCGGCAATCCCATTACGACGAAACCTATTTAAACTTTTGAAAGAAAAACTTCCCCGATGGCTGAAAATATGGCTTCACCAACGCGCCCAAAAAACGTTATGAAGATCGGATGACGCCGCGGGACCGATGCGTGATTGAAAGGACAATGTTAAGTCCTAGAGGGGATTTCTGACCCAAGAGCGTACAGCATATGCTATACACCGTTGGAAAGGTCTCGCCAAGACGAATCGATTGATATCATTTTTAACTTCGAAGTCAGATGGGATAACCTCGAAAAATGGCCTCAAAGTTCGAGATTTTGTGGTTTTGAACAAAAGAAACCGGTAGTAAAAGCCCATCCGGCCCGAGGGACCTCGCGTAGGCACCTGAGGAAAAACCGAGGGATGTAAGCGATACTCTAGCAGGTTGGGACGGCAAATGTACCCCACGACCTTCATTTCAGTGCCGTGTTGAGTCTGAGTTTGCCCAATGGGCAACTAACCCATTGATGATTTCGTACTGGGCATTAGGAAAAGGGCCCATAAAGGGGCAGCTGGGAAGGTCATATAATACTAAACAGAACTTATAAAAATCAAATTAATCAGATAAACATTCGACAAACAGTACGTGGTGAAAGAAACGCACCGAAAATTGGAATAAATTTCAAACATAATTTTTTACAACAAATTGGTAAATTCAGCAAAAATTATGGGTAATATTAAAACCTACGTTTCTTTATTAACAGTTAAAGATACAAGAATTTGTGCATCGAACACTTTAGATTCTTGACTTTTCAGTATTACGCGAAACACTATTACGGGAGACAATATACATGGGGCGGTATTCACAAACGTTTCTTAAGCAAATGCTTAAGATCATCTTCTAGAAGATGACCCTATTTCACTTAAGACAGCAGGAATTAATAGACGTTGCTTAAGATAATCTTGAGCATTTGCTTAGAATAAGCAAATGCCCGAAATTTAGATTCTGAAAATTGTTATCTATTTTTTCAGAAAATGGTCACATTCGTCTGGATTAGTCAGGCATAATGAGCTGAGGCACATTTCGTGATTCCACAGTTTATCGTTCGAAAGTTTTTAGGCGACAGACAAACACACAAAATAAAGAAGCTTTCTGCTTTATATATTAAGATATCCATTTTCTTTATAAAGCATTTGTTTAAGACAATTCTCGTTCACGTTCGGAATGATTTTGTTAGAACAACCAATGATAGAAGGATATTCCGTTCGTTCCTTGATGGGCGACGGAGTGGGAGCTCGAACATGTGTGAGTAATGCGTGTGAGCATCGAGGACTCGAGGATATCAGAGGTAGTGAGAACAACAGCAAACTAATTTTTTCCGAAATTGAGTTAGTAGCAATAAGGTATTCCAATAGGCTCTACTAATCACATAAAATAAGAATAAAAATTTTAATATGGGGTGCTCCGTTGTCGTTCTCGTTGCCTCATGTCTAGAGACACGGTAGCGTCTCAACGCCAAGTACATTTCGACACCCTGTATATGTTCACTGTCGCTACCATTATCATTTACTCGTCGCCCGGCTAATCCAACCAGTGATGCCAGAATCGTGGGACGCGGGACCAAACGCTTACCCCCACTATGACCTACCGTCGTCTCCCACTATGGCCTACCGTCGTCCCCCACTTTCTTCCCATCGCACTGCACACAAGCATATCCCTACCCCTGTCCGTGTGCTCGGCAGCCCAACAGGCAGCTCACACGGACAAGAGTAAAAATATGCTTGTGTGCAGTGCGGTGAGAAGAAAGTGGGGGACGCCGGTAGGGCATAGTGGGAGACGACGGTAGGTCATAGTGGGGGTGATCGTTTGGTCCCGCGTCCCACGATTCTGGCATCACTGAATCCAACCTAACCTGAAACTTATTTCATTAATATCTCATCACGCCTGCAACTTTTTCAAAATTTAAAGGCATTTTCCTTATGTAAACAGCATATAAACTTTCGAATAAGACCAAAATTAATAAAATCGGTCCATGCAAGATAGAGATATCGTAATATCGTCTCATGGAATTGTCGGAAATGGTAGGATTTTATTTTTCTTCTGCAAGACAAATTGTTGTGAACATAATACGTGTACGCGTTACACGCTCACCTTCAGTTTCGCACACATGTTTTGTTCGTTGACTCACGGGATCATTCCGCAGGGTATATACCCTTGTACCCTTATATATCCTTATACCCTTATACCCTTACACCCTTATATACCTTTATGTTAAATACGTTCAGCGCCAAAGGCTGCTTTCAGCACCATAAGCTGTTTCGCGCACCACGGATTGTACACAAAATACTATACATATAATACATTGGCAATACGGTGCACACGGTTTCTTTTCGTAGATGTTAAACTGACGTAGAATTTATAGAATTTATCCTTAATTCTGACCCGTGATAATTTGTAAGTTATAAAAAATAATATTAAAATTTATCTGATGTCAATCCCTATGCAAATTATCTTTGGAAAAAGATGTGCGATCCCCACAAAAAACTTCAAAAAAGTAAAAAAATTACGCCAAGTACATGAAATCAAATAAATTACAAATAGTAGAAGATAATAATAATTACAAAATTAAAAAAAGATGTGAAGTCAAAATGTAGATTTAATAAAAACCACTGGATTGTATCGGAACGCGTCCACGAACCGGTAAACAACTAAATAGCACAAGTCTCATCAACAAACTACCTTCAAACAACACAAAGATGTTTGTAAATATGTATAAAAATACCTTAAGAAGTGCAATGTACCTGTCATTGTGTTTCCTGTGCCGCAATAGAAGTGAAATCATCAATTAATATCAAGCCATCTTTAAGATCTGACACCGACAGACTGATACTAATTGATAAATGGGTCGCAATGTCCATTTTTTATTTACTCCCTTGTTCCATTCAGATTTACATGTCATTGTCTGTTCAGCAAGCAAAGTGAATTCGAGAGACTTGTCGATAAATACACCTTCATATCATGCGCAAATCTAATTTTGGGGAATATTGCAAAATTGTATGTGTATGGTAAAAAAAGAAGCTAGGCTTCTACAGAAGCCTAATAATTGTGCCACAGCGTTATTATGCAACTTAACACATTTGGCGACAGAATAATAAACAAAGCATACCTAAGGCTGTAACATGTCAATTAAGGGTACCTACTGATTGTACCAGAACTATTGATCCTTAAATGTTTGTGTTTGTGTGTGTTAATTTTGAGCGTTTGCAATTGTTTACGTTATGTTTATGCATCATTTTTTTACTTTAATAGAATACTATAAATCATAGGTTATCTATTTATAATAGAATCGAGGAAATTTTTATTTAATTAATTAGATGCAGTATCAGGCTATATAGTATTAGTGTTCAATTGATTGAATTGAAAATTAATTACGGAAATAACTATATCAGTGCTTTCTCGAGTATGTAGTCAGGAAGAATACCTAATACCTATGCAAACAAGGTTCGTATATACAAAATATAAAATATTCATAATATCGTCAGATTATTAGAGAACATTGATAAAGTAAAGTAAATAAACCTTCACGACTTTTTCCATATTGTAAGTGTAGGATAAAGTGACCAGACGTCCCGCATTTTAGTCCTTTGTCCCGTATTGAAAAGTATCCTGCAAAGTGTCCCGCATTGGACATGTAACCTTTTACATTTTCGAAGTGGCATAAAGTTACTGTGTCCTCTACTGTTTCAATGTATCGTTTCAATGTATTTATGTATTAAGTATGCTTTTTTAATAAACTGCGGAAACGATCTCCTCACTGATATGTGAACCTTTTTTTTTGCTTGCTAGCTTGCTTCTTCGCTTGTCCCGCATAGAAACAGAAAATATCTGGTCACTTTAGTGGAGAAGCATGTCATAATACCTATATCAAGGTTTGAAATTAATGAATACCTATATTTGTATGAAGAAAATTTCTGTTCTTCTGCCTCTAAAATTTTTTTAAGTAGCGTATGTGCAGATGTATATGGAAAGTGATACGTGATAATCATTTATTCGTAACTATACTAGGTATGGTTTTGCACAAGCCAATGCGAATGAACCTGAATTATAAATAATTTTAAATCAAACGTTTTTCTTATGTTTACTATAACTTAAATGCCTGATACAAGAAAATTTTTTTATTACTTTGTTCTCTTGAATGTAAAAGCTCTTACGAATGTAATGATGCACTATTCTTTCTTTTCATGTATGAATTACAGTAAATCCTCGTTATAGCCCCGTTGTTTCGTGTGTAATACTAACTTCGTAGTTTTGACAATACGAAACAGAACAACATTTTAAGAACGATTCGTAAGAACTTTCACTTTATTGCGGTGATAAAGTAACTGTAACTGTAATTAAAATTCTTTGCAAGTACTGCATTGGCGGATCCAGTGGGGCGCGCGCGCGCGTGTGTGTGTGTGTGTAGTTATGTACTTTTACATACTTCGCGCCCCCCCCCCCCCCCTTTCCCAAGAAAGGCTCCTGGATCCGCCACGGAAGCACTGTCTCGGACAATCTATATATCAGCGTAAGTGGAAAATCGTTTTTTAAGTTAAAATTTATAAAGAATACAAAAATAATTATTTCATATAAAAGAAGGTCGTAGAAGTACCTACCACAGATTTGAATTAATCTAATTCGTGATTTTTAAAATATATCTACAGAGTGTCGCAAGATTCTTAGTAAAAATGAGACTTGCATAACTGCTTACGCCAGCGAGGGCCACATCGGGCCATTTGGGAGCCCGGTCTCCATGATGTTTACCATAGCCGCGCGGAAGGGGATCTCGAAAGCCAATGGTAACGTGGGCGCGCCACGGATAGGGAAAACTGTAAGTGCGTACACAGCGTTCCACATTAGAGCATACTGGTTTCGCGCAGGGATACACTGTTGATTAGTAGGAAACCGGCAGGGAAAGTGCTACGACCAATCGCGAAAGTACTACGACCAATCGCGTGTGTCAGAATCGTGGGAGCTGCGCAGATCGATCGCAAATCGGTAGGGGCGTCGGTATACTCTTATATGGGACGCAGTATAGGTAGTAGCGTGCGCCGCAAGTTCGTACCCATCAAATGACTGGGTTTCTTGGGGGGCCACAGTGTTGGCTGCCAGAGTTATTCTGGCTAGCGACTGGTTTTTTAGTTGCAGTTACTTTTTTACTTGAAAGTGTTAATAAAACTGTATTCTTTTTTAAACTATACTCTATTTCTCTTTTTGTATAATTTTTTATTTAAATCAGTTCGTTTAATTTCTTCATTTTGTCCTTTTTAAAGTTATATACACATATATTGATAAAAGTAATGGGATTTTCAAGAACGTAGTCAGATACATACCTTAAGAGGGTTAATTGTCAATTACATTCTCACAAAACACTCAATGGAAAGCTGTGTTATTATCTACACGAGGTTGATTAAAAACGTACGTAGTTATGGTTTTGTGGTTTTCCACTGACACATGGGCGCTTCAGGTCCATTCCGTGCTTCCTGTCCTTACGTGGCTTTTCTCTGGCGATTCAGCGGAATCGTCTTGCGTGTGTCGGTCACATTGTGTAGAATAGGCCTGGGATTTAAGTGAACGCAGCGGCTGATTTTCAGAGGCAACGCCTCCTTTCTCCCGCCGCGCGTCTTGCCCCCATGGCGGCAATACAGTTTGGAGCGCCTCAGGCCCGTACCATGTGAACCGCGTGTGGCGTATTAGAGCGACATTGTATTGATAGGTTTCGACATCGTCCCAAAGAGCACGATTGTCGATGCGTTTTTGTTTTGTCAACGCGCCACGCGCGGTTCATATGGTACGGGCCTGAGGCGCTCCAAGGTGCTAGGCTACGCGGGGTCAAGACGCGCGGCGCGAGAAAGGAGGCGTTGCCTCTGAAAATCGGCCGCTGCGTTCACTTAAATCCCAGGCCTGGTGTAGAGTGTAAAGAGATCGTGGAAGACACAACGTGACTATAGAGGGCCCGGGGCCCCAAGACTCCGCAGCAAGCGTTCGACAACTTCCGACGGGGCAGTTTCCCCCGTTTTGCTAGGAACTGTGCGAGGCGCGGCTAGGAACGAAAAGACGAAGGAGAGTCAGTCGTGTTTGGGAGTTCGTTTCGATGACCAGACGACGGCCGTCTGAAAACCGCGATCTAGTCTCCGCGCTTAGTTTTGTGAATCGCGTTTGGCCGAACAGGTTAGGAGGAGTGTACCTCTATCCGATATACCGAGAAACGGCCTCGCCGGGAGTGCACTTACGCGCCGTTACGAACCACCGCGACAGTGAAACCGTGTAGCAGCGCGAGCGGGCGGAACAGATAGACGCTAAGTTCATCGACTCCCCCGCGTTATTTTTGGATACCTCGAGCGACCGTGACCTACGCAAGGTCCGAGTGCCCAGCGATAACAGAGACGGAGCGCCGTCTCCAGAGTATGTTTTAATTATTATTTCTATGTTTTTATAAGAATATATTTCACTTTTCATTGTCACCCCTTAATTCCCGTATATTCAGTTACTCAACCCTCAATTACCTTCCTCTTCCTTGGTAAGTATAGTCGAGGTGGGCTTTACCCCTTAGAAAAGAACAAGAACCCATTATCGATTATCGAAATGTCCCTTCGGGACGTAACACCACAAACCGGTACTTATAACTAACAATACTTAGCTAATAAATATTTTCAGGAACTGTCATTCGTATTTTCGCCGAGACGTTACGGCAATTTTCATCATTTATAAGCAGAAAAAACTCCGAATACTAATTACATCCTAGGCGAGTTCGAGTTTTTCTACATTTCAATAGCCATTGCCATATCATAAACCCAGGCAACGGGACCTCGTACACCGTCCACTGGAGGGTCGCTGGGGTCCCCAAGAATCCCAGTCATTCAAGCTTATCGTACGGGCATGAGGTTGCACCGCACACTACTACAGTTTTCCGTATCCGTGACGCGCTCGCGTTACCATTGGCTTTCGAGCTCCCCTTCTGCGTGGCTATGTTAAACGTCATGGAGACCGGGCTCCCAAATAGCCAGATGTGGCCCTCGCTGGCATAGGCAAAAATAAGTTAAAATTTTAAAATATATTTTTTATGTGAAGCTTTGTTTCTGAGAAAAATGGAAAACAACATTTTCATTATATTTCGTCATTTCGTCGAAAATTCATCAAGCACACGTATACTGTGCAGATATGAGAAGTTAGCTAGGCAAATGAATGCGGGCCTGATTGGCACCTAAATTACCCACCACTGTTTAGACTCTACATATAATGAAAATATAATGTTTAGATAGTATAACATTTGGATAATAGAGGTTCTACTATATTCTAACTTTCAGTGCATTTTTGTACCAGAAACCAGGCCTAGGGCGTACTTGTAGACTCCCTGTCTATCGACAGCTAGTCGGTGCAGTATATGGTATGGGTTTATATTGTGGAAGTACACAGATCTGTCTATTTTTCATCAATTTGGTAAAATTGTCAAATTGGCAATTGACTGCTTTTTGATACAAAAAATCGAGTAACTGTCGATCGAGAACGCAATATCGACAGCGTGTATTACATACTGATTAAACAGTTGATCATTCACCTATCAGTCAACGGGTATCAATTGCTTAAGAACAAAACTTGTCTGGATTAATTCATCAAATTCAGTTTAGAGTGTTATAAATGAAAGTTTTTCTTGGACAATATTCCCCAATATAAAAATATAAAGGATGACCACAGTAATGCCATCCTTCCTTTCTACTCACTCGCTAGGTAAATTAGTATTTAAATGAGAATTCTGTCCAACTGGTTTTTTATGAGAAATCCTGGACAGTACTCGATTTGACTGTAGTTTTTCTTTTAAATTTATATATTTCTGATAGAAAAACAATAATTATAATAATTATTATTTATTTTTGCTGCGTTTAATTGCTATTGATTTAAAATGATTAAAATATATCTAAACAAAAAACTAAGGTCATTCCAGATTTATTGGCCGGTGAGTTCGATTTCACGAGCAACGCGCGAGGAGAAATCAGCCGCCACCACTTCATGATGATCGTAGATTGGCAGTTGAAGTTGCTTGGCCCCCGAAGGGTATGGTGGGGTAACGGGAACGCTGCTCGACTTCGCCTGAACAAAGCCATGTGGTTGTTGTTTATTCTTAGCGTAATAGTTGATTGTGGTAGGCTTACCGATAGCCCGAGAGGGAATGATAACGTAGAGGAAAGGAGCACCGAGGCAGGCAAGCGGTGTGGTAGGAGAATACCCTTCACGAAACTCACCGGCCAATAAATCTGAACTCGACCTTAGCTCATAGCCTTGTAACTAAAGAATCGTCCCTGAAGTGGCAAAACAGTATAGTCGATAGAAAAGTCGATAGTGTGCGCCAACCTTACTGTTCACAAGTCTTATTGTTTGCATGGACAATCTTTTGTCAAACTCTATATAGGGTTTAAAAACTGTTCAGGGCTTACAGAGTGGTTAGTACTCACTATTTTTCGCAATTTAGTGAATACAATCTACCCGGTTCCGAACAGTTTCTTTAATACTCTATATGCTACTTTTCTCATTTTTAGTGTAATAACCTTTTTAGAAACACTCTCTTTATATATGATTTTCTGTAAGATATAGAAATATTTAATCCTTTTTGTTTATTCCACTTCGTTTTGTTCCAATGCGCTGATATATTGACATGGACATGCACGTGTTGTTTCGTAATTTCATCGCACACGCGAAGGAATTACACTGCGCAATATCGAAATGGGGAAACGCACCTGGCATCAGTTGGTTTGTATGTGACATCGTATTTCTCGACTTGTTCGACTTGACTTGTGCTCCAAGAAACACGAACGGATGTCGGATTCAGGAACATCACCGTTATATTTTCCGGGACCCCAGGTATGCCTGTCACCGAGCCTACGAAAAGCAAACGCAAATACGTCTGTGCGTTCATATTTTTTATATATGTATATACTATATTTAAATATTAATTCTTCTATATACGTATACCCATCTATTAGGTTCTTAGTTACAAGAAGTAAATTCAGAATAAGAACTGCGAACAAATGGAACACTATCCATAATGTTGAACACACACTCCGACGTAGCAAAGCACATACATTTAAGCATGACGTACCAAAAATTACCATGAAAGGAAATTCAAACTCATCGACGGAAAAGTTATTAGTCTGTTCTTGGTTTAGAACCTTGATAGGAATTGCAAATCAAAATCGGGAATCGCAAATCAAAGCTTGGGAATTAAGTAAACGCGGCTGATTTTTAGAGGCAACACCTCCTTTCTCCCGCCACGCGTCCCCCGCAGCGCCCGAGCAACTTGGAGCTCCACAGGCCCATACCATATGAACCGCGCGCGACGCGTTAACAAAACAAAAACGCATCGGCAATCGTGCTCTTTGGGACGATGTCGAAACCTATCAATACAATGTCGCTCTAATACGCCACACGCGGTTCACATGGTACGGGCCTGAGGCGCTCCAAACTGTATTGCCGCCATGGGGGCAAGACGCGCGGCGGGAGAAAGGAGGCGTTGCCTCTGAAAATCGGCCGCCCGGGTTTACTTAATTCCCAAGCCTGGTGTAGGGAAAAAGCCACCAGGGTCCAAAATATTTGAAAACGAGATTATGATCGCACTGCGTTGCTTTCATAGGTGATTTGAATATGGCAAGTCGTAAAGAGGAACAATTAATTGCAAGTGACAATAAGTGACAAGTTATTAAAAATTTGGGAGACCAAGTACACAATTTAGTGATTGTTTAATTAAATAATTAATTGCGCAAGAGAATTAAAATCTAATGTTGTTGTAATGTAATGGGAAATAACCAACATCTAACTAATATTTAATTTTTAATTTTTCAAAATTTATTTGCTTTCTCCTGCAAAATTACAAATTTCTGACTCTGGCTTTCCCCCTGCATTCTTCATTTACAAACTAATTATTTACAATGTGCAAATCTAAATTGTATGATTCCATAACCCAACCTTTTCATTTTGAGCTATTCATTAAGCAAAGCAAGCAATACTTATATGATTTAATGAAAAATCGACTGATTGTCAAACCATACATTACGTTTCTATACTTTTATGCAAGGTGTTTGCCACTTCCTGTCTTTTCTTAATTTGTGTGTAATAATTTATAATAAATACTTGTTGGTATAAACAGACGGTATAAGCATTACCTTGATAGTATTCGTCCTTGAAATTTTAAAGCTATATGGCAAATAATAGTTAAATAATTCTCTTTTTGTCAAGTTAAATTCTTTTCAGTGACAGATAAGGAAGATGTTGTAAGATACTAAAGAACGCGTTGTGATTTCGAAATATTAAACTGTAAAGGAGGAATTGTAGAAATTGGTCAATTTACTACCTGCCTGGCAACGAAAGTGTTTTACAGGATATGTTTCTACAGGTCTTAAGGAATCCGAAATGCACAATTGTTTATCCTAGAGGCGATGGGAAAATTATAAAAAATAAACGTAAAGTTCGGAATGTCGTCGTTAGTAAAACTCCGTTAATAAAAATATTCCCAATAACAGACCATATTTATCCGAAATATAATAATAATGTTAAGAAACACCGTTTGAGTTCAACGTTTTATTGTGTAACGTTATAATGACCAAGCACACCAGCGCAGCGTGAAGATTCGCGTGGTATTTCTCTTTCCTCCCTTACCTACCCTTTACTTATGCGCTTGTAACTCGTAATTTACAAAAGATATCGAAAAAACGTTGAAATAAATATCATACCATTTCTGAAGATCTATATGTACATCTGTCGGAAAGAATATTCGAAACAATATATTTTTGTTTTAATATTCGCATAGGGGAGACCGGGACTAAAAATTCCCGGGGTAAGTTGTTCCGACGGTTCTATCTTCAAAATGAACAATGCGTTGTACTTTAAATTATTTTTTCCGTGTGAATTGATCACGCCACTCTGTCGCCCATTTTAATAGCATCCGCGAAAGCGAATCGTGTGGATGTAAGCAAGGACGCATACCAGATAAGTAAATATTTTTCTATCATTATTTTTTGGTCTACTTTGATTATTTAACGTCGATATTATTGATTGATTCGTTCGTATGGATCAAATGACATTTAAGAAAATGGAGTTATAGAGTTTATCGTTTCAATATCCAGAGACACGGTAGCGTCTCGACGCCAAGTACAGTATTGACTCGTTAGCGGCTCGGTTTGGTGTACACGATGTGGGATTTTCACTATCCCCACCACTTCTGCCTCACTCTAGTCCGGCGAAGGCGAGAGTGAGATGGAACGAGTTGCATGAAAGAGTCGGGGACGGAAAAGAGTAAATCACAAAAAAATAGAAGAAAATATACAATATAAAAAAATATGTGAAATCGAAATGAGCTGCAAGTACATAAAGGTGCTTTCCAACTGCGCTTAAGATGACACAACTACATATACATAGCTAAAATGCTGTGTTCATACATACCATTACTCATTTCGCGGGCATTTTAATATTGTGAAGATAAAATGTAACATCTAGGCAAATGTCTACAAATCAATTACTTTTTATGAAAAACCTATTACAATATATTAAATACAAGCTTAAACTCATAAAATATAATAAATTTAACAAGAAATTAGTCAATAGTGAAGAGAATAATTACATTATTTTCCCGTCATTTTTTATGTTTGATCGAAATCGGAACTTTTAGCCCCGGTCTCCCCTATTATTCATAACTTTCTCATCGCCTACAGCAAGCGTGCTCAACTGAATGCCCGCCGGGCAAAAATTTTTGGGCGCGTGCGGAAAGAGCATCGAAAAGCAATAAGCCACGCCTCCATGAGCAACAGTGCCGTGAGTGCCGTGGTGGGGAGTGTTTGTGAGTGAAGTGTGCCGCTGAACGTCAGCAACGCACCTTACAGTTTACACGCATACTACGACAGCTATTGGCCACAGAGTGGGGGAACTGTTCACGGCGTCGCTCTTCGCTTTGCTCACGAGCAATCGAGAGCGCTCTTGCCCGCCACAGCCTTGCTGTGCAGGCCTGGCCTACAGGGTAAATAATTGTGCATTTCGGATTCTATAAGACCTGTAGAAACATATCCTGTAAAAAACTTTCATTGCCAGCTAGGTCAAATATTGACCAATTTCTACCATTCTCCTTTTAATTTTATGTTATCGCTGAAATGTGGGAAATATTTTATTTATAAGTACAAGTAAAGTTGTGGAAAAGTAAAGCGTACCTACGAAACCAGCTCCTTGCAGGAATAGTATAGTGGCCCAAAGGACCATCCCGCCAAGATGGCGGGCCAGGTATGGACCGCGATTCCTTCCACACACGTGCTTGCTTCCTCTTTCGTTTCCTCCTAGAGATGTACGTTTTCTTGCTTGGCGTACGATTTTTTGGTAATCTGTACATTCACCTTCCTGAAGAATATGGCTCATCTAGCCTCCTCTAACGTGCTGCATTCCTCTCCTTTCACTACGCCATAATCACTGCAAGAAAAAGAAAAGACATCGATTACACTGGTCTACAAAATGAAATGTTCATTTCAGTCACCAAAAATAAAAGTATACTTTTCTAGACTAATTATTTACATTGAATTTGAAAATATTTGTGCTTCCTTTCAAGCGCGTATAATTTTCCCAACAAAGTAGGTGATGTGATATTAAATAACTTTTTGAACCCAAACTTAACATTAAAAAATTACTTTTTTACTGCCCTAACGAAGAAAAAGAACGCCGTTTACAATGCGTGTATAGTAGTGAGGAAGAAGGACTAAGATCGAAACCAGATACATTGGTCGGTGAGTTTCGTGAGGGGTATTCTCCCACTATACAGTTTGCTTGTCTCGGTGCTCCTTTTCTCAACGTTTTCTGACTCGCTCTTGTTTTATCTCGCTCTCGCCTTCACAGATCAAGAGTGAGCCAGAAGTGGTGGGGATGGTGCCAAGCTTTTGGCGTGTAGGCCAGGCTTGGGAATTAAGTGAACGCGGCGGCTGATTTTCAGAAGCAATACCTCCTTTCTCCCGCCACGCGTCTTGGCCCGATGTACAAGCCGCCAATCATCGACCAACCAGAGAGCCGCGTCACTGCTCTAGGAGAATCAAGCAGAAGCGCGAGCGGAAGCCCGCCATGTTCTCACTCTCTTGTGTGCTTAGTAGCAAGAACGATCTGTTTAATCGCGTCGCGAATTATTTCATACCCTTGCGTCTTTCACACTCATTCTTACTTCTCAACAGTGTATTTCTTATCATTCAATCGTTGTGAAAATATCATCTTATTTGAACACTTAGTGTACCGCCAATTAATATAATTATGTGGACGCCACTTGGTGTTTCCGCGTGGTAGCAATTGTTTTTCATTCTCACTGCTGCACCGAGATAAATGTTATCACGGCATTCTCATAAAACTCTCACATTGCTTTTATAATAAATTTGACGAAGTGTTCTCACGAAAACAGTGGATTCATTCACCTAACCTGTCTAAGATTCTTCTTACCGCTCACTGTTGCTCAATCTCAAACACATCGCACAGACCAAACGGGTTATAATGAGTGTGTACTGTATTGTGTTGTGGCATACGGCTTTATATCCACCTTTAAATTTCTCTCATCAGCAGCTCTCGAGTCAGATGCAGGCGCAAACTTTGGCGTACATTATATTGAGGTTGTTAAACGCGTAGATAAAGTAATGGTTTGGGAGTCTGATATATAAATATGGGCCCCGATTCATTAAAATTGACAAGTGACAATTATGGAAAGTCGCAGTTGCCAAACTTGTGGTACATGCGAAATATAAAGTCCTTGAGCGACCTTTATATATTCAAATCTATACTTTTATAATAAAGCTACAGCGTTTATTTGTATGCTCACGAAAATCTCAAAAAGTACTGAACCAATCACTACGAAATTTTAACAACATCATCCTTGAACAACAAGAACGGACATAGGCAATATTTAATCACGTAGAATATAATTAATCTGTGTAATTATGTACATAAAAGAAGTCATGACGCGGCCGGCTGCGATGGATACTACGCGACGCGACCGCCAGGTGGCGATCGGGCCGGGTGCGATCGCGCTTTCTAGGAACTTTGAGGCGCGCGCATCGGCGCGTACTTTCGAACTTTAGGTTTCCGGTACTGTGAGGAAGAAAAACTTAGTCCGCCATAACAGTATTAATGTGTGTAACTTTGTTGCGAAGTATATACAGACGTAATACCGCACTGTGGCCTATTGTGAAGGAGAGAAATTGTTAAGTTTTTTGTTACGAGAATATATATTATTATAGAAAACCCAAGAACGGCGTTTATCACTGTTCCCGTGCCACTGAGAACACGAAATACATTCGTGTGGGATAAGCGCCTAGTACACGTGCATACGTATAACCCTCACAGCTTCTCGCAGTTGGAATACAGCAGTCATGCCTATAACAGTGTCGGGCAGATCGTGTATCGTCACTTTCGAGTACCACCAGTTTCCGATTACGAAAATTTATACTTTCAAAAATAATTATAAAAATGCCAAAACAAAACCTTTCCAGAAAATCCGCTGTTGCTAGACGTTATTCTATTTTAAGAATGAGCGAAAGTAGCGAGCAGCATCCAAAATAGACTCTCAAAAATGAGAACAAGAGCAGCAGATTTTCTTTGGATGTTACCATGTCCCGCGTATGATCAAATTTGTCAAGATCATTCGCCCGAGCTCGACGCATGCAACACTAATGTCAGAAAATCATCTTACCAAGAATGTGATTTTTTCCGAATTATGAGGAAAAAGCTTTTACGAGGAAATTAAGCGTCTTTCAAAATACTTTAATTTCGTTAAAAAATATATTAATTTCAATAAACATAAATCACTCACGCTACTAATTCGGGCGAAGCCGACACGGGGCATGCTAGTATACAAACAAAAAACATGAAGATATTTTTTTTAGCCGAATAGAAGATTTTACGAGGGTAAGGCAATACAAATTTGAAAGTTGCAAAATAAGGAC
The DNA here is from genome assembly GCA_929113495.1 of Andrena minutula. Taxonomy (NCBI): domain Eukaryota; kingdom Metazoa; phylum Arthropoda; class Insecta; order Hymenoptera; family Andrenidae; genus Andrena; species Andrena minutula. The sequence continues at coordinate 37,840,494 of OV815996.1, read as the reverse complement.
CACCCTACTGTATATGTATTTCATACAGGTATGTAGCCTAAGATAATTTTGTGATCATTTATCAGGTTTACTTTATATTCGATAAGTGTCCAGTCACTTGCGGACGAGAGCGCATATATACCTATCTATACTTATAGAGATGTGTACCATTTTTCAGAAATTTTATATTAAGTGACTTTATAATATATAAAATTGTTAGATAGTTGGCAACGACAATTTTTAAGTTGGTACACTTGTTTTTGTTAGGTATAGCATAGCATTTTTTTTTTAGGTATTTGGTATATGGTCACAATAAATGCTACTCGCTATACATTGCCGTTTTTGTTTCATTCTAATAAAAGTGGCACTCAACAAATACGTACCGTTATAGCAAAGTGTTCTTCAAGCATCTCCGTCCGGAACATTGTATTTGCATCTCGCTGTCCAGATATCGTTGGAACAAATTCATTTCAAGCGGAGTCTGTAACAAAAGTGTTACACATTAATAATTAAATGTATATTACTGGTTATTTTAATTATCTATGTCAGGGTTGACTAACTGGCGACCCACGAGCCGCCGGGGGCCCCTTGGCCTTGCTGCCACGCTGAACGTCCCCTCTCCATACCGACCAAACTCTGATAATCGTAGTCGAAAAGAAAAGAAAGAAGCCGGAATAGATTGCGATCGTCAGAGTTTGGTCGGTATGGAGAGGGGACGTTCAGTGTAGCAGCAAGGCGGAAGGGCCCCCGGCGACTCGTGAGTTGCCAGTTAGTCAATCCTGGGCTAAAGTATTCATATATACATTATACATTTTAACTAAAGTGAAAAAATATTCATTAATTTAAATAGATCAAGAACGATTACATTGGTTCGAAATATACAACTGACATTCTATAAGCACAGTAAGGACTTGAGAATATTACGAGAGAAATTAGAAATTGGGGTTATGTGGCGTGTGCAAAGAGCAGTTATACTTTCTACCAATCAGATCACAAAAATCGCGAATAACTACCACTTCTGGTAGTTAACCTACCCCCTTAAGGGGGCCGTCTCAGTTTTGTTATTGTCCGTCTCACCGGGCCTTGAATGTGTGCGGACAGGTCACACAAGCTAAGTTAAGCGTGTACGTATACGCGTGTAGTAAACAAACCGGTTCAACCGATTTTCGTCCTGGAATCGGCCAGAAGGAAGTTTTTGCGGGTACAGTTGCCTTCAGTAAATATCTGTGCAGGGTGGCTGATGCGTTTGAACGCTAATAAGCATTGTACATTGAAATAATAATGAATTTATGAAGCGAAAACTGACAGAATGAAGCTTCAAGGCTTCTCCGTTGGTGGCGCTAATGGTGCACTGTAGCTATGTAGCACCAGCGTGACGTATAAATTCATTATTATTTCAATATACAGTGCTTATTAGCGTTCAAACGCATCAGCCACCCTGCACAGATGTTTACTGAAGGCAACTGTACCCGCAAAAACTTCCTTCTGGCCGATTCCAGGACGAAAGTCGGTTGAACCGGTTTGTTTACTACACGCGTATACGTACACGCTTAACTTAGCTTGTGTGACCTGTCCGCACACATTCAAGGCCCGGTGAGACGGCCCCCTTAAATGAATCGGTAACTTGTTTCTTCCTAAATAGTGTGCACTAAATTTCCTTACCGCAACAGCAAATAAAACAATCATTTAAGTGCCTAACAAGGGAAAGGTATGTTTGATAATATCTTTCGTATATGAAATGATTAATCATAGCGAAGGCAATAAGCTTAAAATGTCAGCGATATCGCACAGTACAGCTGTCACTTCCAAAAAGACCGACTATTAGTTCTCGTTCTATCAATGGCAATTTGTGCGTGAACACGATACAAATTGTTAATATAGTGGAGGCGTAGGTGAGTGCTGACCTTTCGGGATTACGTGCCACGCGCACCAATAAGACACTACACTGCGCTAACGAAAACACTAGACAGAACTACGGTATTGGCAGCCAGTCAGCCGCAAACCTGCGTGCAATAAATGAAGATTGCGGCTTACATAGGCTCGCGTTTATGCGCAGCCTCCAGAAGTCGTGGTTCCAAAGTTCAAGCAACACCACCATTGCGTGCCTGTCGCTACACTCACGTACTTCCTGGCCGAAATTCTTTAACTACTTTATTAAGGCCATTTTTCATTCCGTCTCCGTGAATTAATTCGTCGGTTTACACGAATTCTTGATCACGGAAGTATAATAATTCTTAACTCGTAAAGAGATATTAGGTCGATGCAAAAGTTCGTTCACTTTATTGAACCAAAGTCTTTATTAAATGTAAAAATGTAGTACATGTTTTAATCAATATTTTCCTTGGCTATCTATGACCTTTTGACACTGTTCTGGTAAAAGTACAAGTTGGTACATAGGTATATTAAAAATATATGTCTGTACACTTAATGTCGCCTGACAGTGAGTGAACAAACTTTTGCACCGTTACGTCATTTACGGTGGTTTTAATGATGTTACCTTGAACAATTTGCAATGTTATCAAAGGTTGTTAATTTAAAGAAACGTTTTTTATACAATCGTCACAATTTGTTATACAAATTATACAAAATGCAATATGTAATTACTTTGGTTTCAATAGCAATTGAGGCTTTGCAGTCACAGGGATGCAGCTCCATCTTTACCAACTTCAAGTAAATTAGACAAACTGTTTATAAAATTATTGATTTGACTTAAAATTAAAAGAGAACACTAATTGAAAAATATATATTTTCACACAATAAATAGCAGTTATCGAGGTGATAAGTTTTTATTTCTATTTTTGGCAAATTTTTCCAATCGGGAGCATTTGTATTGCGCAAAACATGCATGATGTCGCTTCTTTTTACACATATTACACGTTATAACTTAAAAACTGTAAAAAATGGAGCTGCATCCCCGTCCTATAAGGTTCTCTATTTAAATTAGTAGTTTAGTTTGGAGAAATTAAAGTAGGAATTTTCTTTTACGATTTGTGAAGCTTTTAATGAACGATCGAAGAAAAATGACTGTGTTTCCGCGAAAATAACGCGCAGATTAAATCGCTGCACGTTGGAATCCAGCAATTTTAGACTGTACTTCACCCGTGTATTTCACTGACAATGGCAGATTGAAGAAACAAATGGCTTTCAATTTGTAGCTTTGGTGGCAAGTGACAAGTAAACTAATATAATATAACTATAATATAATATAATAACTATAATTCATGACCACAGAATCCCCGAAATTGCACTGACCATTCAGAAAGCTTCATATACGACAATAACCTTTCAGTTTCAGAAGGGTAATGTCAACAAGCATCGAAACAAATGAGTCATACGTAGAATTAGGTGGAAAGTATAAACATTAAATCAAGTACTGATAATGTTGGATAGTATTTATCAGAGAGTATATTTGAACTTTAAATGGTATATTTACGCCTTTTAGTATAAACTCTGTTGTTCCAAACCTTTTAACGGAAATTAATTAATACAAATTAGCACTCTCAATATGGACTTCAGGACACTTCAATTAAGCCAAGTTTGACAAATTCAATTGAATTTATTATATATTGTAATTGTCTGTCTGAAGCTTTAATTTACTTACTAATACTAACGTGGTACTGAGCATAGAGTGAAAAGAAGTAAAAGTAATAACTTAAAACTAATTGAAGCTAATATTGGGAAATGTAGAAGTGAAACAAGTTTCATTTTAAATTTTTGCATTTTTTAAGTTCTATCGAGTCTGCCATAAATACTTATCCATTGCTATGTATTGGTTTGCTGTGTGAACCAGCAATCAACTTCTGGATTCCAAAATTAGTTTCATATTAAGTCCAACACTTTATTGTGGACTCTGAGTATGTTTACAATGCATGTATACATAAACTACATAATTTACAGGAAAACGAATTGACAAGACAATGATTTTGAATGCAATTTTTGTAAAATATTGTATACTATACCTACTGGGAATTTCGAATGACAATTATACATGGTTAAAATTGTGCTTCGGTAAATACTTAACTTTAAAAAAGGTGCTTGTCACGCAACGAAAACTCTTAAGAGGTCATATACGTTTCTCGGCGCTAAATCGTGGTCAATGTTTGGGAGTAATTCAGGGCTAAACTATTAGTCCGATTGGTTGAATTATTTTTGTGTTTTATAGGCATACGTTTATAGATTATAAAACAGGTATGAGAATTTCAAACTTTTTAAAAATGTGGCTTCCCCGGGCAGTGGCGTAGAACATGTGTTTTGGCGGTGCCCAAAACGGTGGGCATGATTCAACCCGTACGAGTGGTCCGAAATAAAAATCACCAATTGTTTAACAATCTGTGGGATCATGGTTATCATGTGACGTAGATATTAAAAAAAAAAATTGCGGAAATGCACTTTGAAGAAAAGGGTCGTGATTTTCGCTATAAAAGTCGTACGTTTTTGCTTGTAAAAAATCGGATTTTTTCTTTTTACATATTTTCATAGATCGATGTTTAAGGAATATTATAAATCAAATCCGATGTAAAAATTCGGAAGACTGACAAAGTTACAGGCATTTGAGTGGAACCACCCAGGTAGCACCGGGCGGCGATGCGCGGCGGCTCGACCGATCGCAGCGAAACTATATTTTTCTAATTCACAAACTAAATTCACTTCCAATTTTGCATGCAGGATCGTAATAAAATTCCACATCGTCCATCGAGGGCTTTTTTTATTTCGATTCCCCGTTTATTATTTATAAAGAAAAAAGGTGTCATTTTCTCTTAGAAAAATGTAACTTTACTTTTGATCTCTCACCATTTCTTTATTTTTCAAAATTTTCCAAATCGGCCCCGATGAACAATAGCTATTGACATACTTTATAAGAAGATTTGATTGTTTTTTAATTCAGACATGACATACAGCTGTTTTTACGCCCACCGATTAGCCGTCTAAAATCGAGACTTTCGGATATGTATCCATAACTTTCGAAAAACGATAGTTTTTAACTCAAACTTTTTTATAAGTAGTTCATAATACTATGTAAACATAGTAAAAAAACGAGAAATCATCATCAAGCCGCTGACTTGTAAAAAATCCACAATATCTTCACATTTTCCGAGGGTTCAAACGGGTATACCCCCTTAATGTACCTACATATGTACATGGACTGAACTAAAACAGTAACAGATTATCCGCATTGCGGTAAATTCCACTTCATCTGTTTCCGCAATCAAATGGCGCAGACATTTAGCAAGAGACTTGAAAATTTTTTTTTCTAATGGATATAATGTTCACACAGATATTTGTGTAATGTTTCTTTCACAATCCCTGGAAAGGAGGTTAATCGTGCTCATTAACAATTAACATATAGAACGTATCGAAGTGAAATTCTACCTTTTAAAATAAAGTTTAAAACATATATTTACATGTCTGCAAAACTAACTTAACACTAGGCTTTACATATTATGTTGGTATCACTGGTCTATTTTGGCAACCCCCCCCCCCCCCCCCCAATCTACGGGGTATACATTTTAAGATATATTTCTTTCTAATGGAATTACCTTATTTTTGTTACCGTCATAGGTTAACCCATTCGGCCCTCTTGGGACACATATGTCCCAGTGAATGTTTATGATTATCTGTGGAACAATACGTGCCATATGTGTGCGTTCCAGTTTAGAGCGGACTCGTTTCGCGCAGGGATACACTGTTGATTGGTAGAAAATCGACAGGGAAAGTGCTACGACCAATGGCAAAAGTGCTACGACCAATCGCGTGTGTCACATCCGTGGGAGCTGCGCAGATCAGTCGCAAATCGGCAGGGGCGTTGGTCCGCTCTTATATGGAATGCAGTGTACCTTACTCTGTTGCATCTCTGCACCATGTTAACGGCGGGCAATGTGGCGGATCAAGTTTTGACAGCGCTGTTTTAGACGAGTACCGACTTCCTCGGAGGTACGAATTCTCGCTAAGCGTCTGTGGAAGGATCTCGTAGCGACTTCCGAGTTCAATTGCCACATAGGCCCGCATTTATACTATTTCTTGAACCTAAACCCGCCCAATAAGAACGATTTTCGACCTCGATTTCCGACATGGTCCTCTCTTGGTGTATCTCGCCCCGACTTTGTTATGGGCAGTGATGCCAGATCGAGGACGTATCCCTCGAGAATTTCCCCCACCTCGCGCACACTACGCCAGAGCAGCGTATCCGTGGGTTGGACTCCGAAGCGCCGAGCTCACGGACGCGCTGCTCCGGCGTAGTGTGCGCGAGGTGGGGGAAATTCTCGAGGGAACCCGTCCTCGATCTGGCATCACTGGTTATGGGTCCCACCAGCTTGTCCGCAACAGATAAAGGTCATCTGGATCTGTCCTAAACCTGGGACAAAGGACCAATACCTAACTTCCTGTGAGGTTCACCCACTACACCTTTCCCAATAGATTTTAGCGCTAGATCTTCCCGTTGGACCTTCCCGTTACATCTTCCTGATACATCTCCCCAGATAATATTACCGCCAACTATTTTCCACTTGATTTTCCCGCCAGACCTCCCGACCAAAATCGGCCAGGATAGCGTCGCACAGTGGGGCACGTAACATAGGATTTGCAGAAAAAATCTCATAACTTCGGTGTTTCTCAATATTTTTGAGCACTTTTTTTTATATTATTTATTACTAGCCAACAGTTATATGGAGAGAAACATTAATAAAATTGAAGCATCTTTAACAAATGAAATAGTAATAAACCCCGTAAACATTCGGTATACAAAAACTATATATGATAATTATGTACTAATAAGTATGTAATATTACATAAACAATTAATTAATTAGCTTCGAATATTATGAAACATAATAGACAAAGAAAGGTTACCTAGTACTTTAAGTTTTCATTAACACTTTTAGGTTTATAGAAAAAGCTCCGCCTTCATCCGGGGTCTAAATAGTACTAATTAAAAGCATAGAGGAAACACCTAAGCTGGAAAGAATAAAACGAAAACTATGTGAGAAATGAATTTGTTTTTTATTTACGGACATACTTAAACTATTCATCTATAAAGTACTGTGACGAATTGTTGAAAAATTATAATAAAAATCAACTTTATAGTGAAAAAGAGAAACCCTTGGTGTTCGTAATTACCCGATTTGCCGTGGGGTAATCACGAACAGTGCTAAATATTGCAGAACTGGCACAGAAAGCGCGATTTCAATGGTCTACCCATAAAAAACATTGCTACAACCTCTACCTAATGTATTTTTCAAATTCCTCTTCTTGTGCGTTAGAAAAAAATTGCAATTGGTCGGAATATCGAAAAAAATTGTAACGGTATTTTTTTAAACTTTTTTTGTCTGAGCCTGTAATGAAAATTAAAAAATCCCTTTTGTAGGGTAAGTAGGCCAGCAGATGGACAGTTTAGCTGATTCCGAAGTTTACATCAAGGTGTTTCTTAGAAATATCTGTCGTATTAAAAAAAAATCGAAAGCTTTGCACGTAAAAATGTACAAATTTAAAGAAAAAAATAAATGCAAGTAAAAAATTAATGTATTTAAGGATAAAATTATGAAAATTGTATTCATAGCCCTTATCACGAGTAGATGGACAATATGGCTAGCAGATGGAGAGTTCAAAACCAATAGATGGACGGGTGTTTGGCTAGACGAATAAAAGACTTATTAGCTATAGTAGGTACCTAGATTAAGTTATTTTTTGTTAAAATATAGTTTATTTCATCAAATCTAAAAAGGTATGGAGTCTTCATTGGCAGAAAACGGTGCAACAGGTTATGGGCCCTGGCCGCAAATAAAGTGAGGTTATCTCTAGCCTAATGTGGCCAGACGTTTCACGCATGAAGTGACTCGCGCATGGTGGCGCAAAATCGTACATACAAATACATTTTTCGCATACAAAAATGTTTTTTTGATAAATATGTTAATGTTTTATAAAGCAACAAACGTTTTTTTTACAAAATAAAAATCAATAATATAGATTCAAACTCTAGTTCTTTCAATATTAACGATTAACCAACGATTTGTCCATCTGCTGGGCCCCGTCCAGCTTCTGGCCTGTTTACCCTAGATTTAAGTTTTATACATGCTGAAAATTTCATCAAAATCGATTATCGGTGCTAATCTCAAAGGTTCGAGATTACCCCATCCGAGTTGTTCGTCATTACCCCACGACATCAAAAAATAAAAAAGAATTTATTTCAGAAGTTAGAATCATAATTCAAGCAACACGTTGGTCACAAAATGTTGGTAAAAAAGTGCTTTAATTCAACTTAAAAAAGTTCCAATTGTATCATTAATTCAACAGTTATTACATCCAATTGAAGATGGATCAAATATTACTTGAAACATGATGAAAATAATAAATTGTGTTTATCTTGACTAGCATGAGCGTTCTGTATTTATTACTTTCTGCGCGGCGTTCGATACGACCTAAACTATTAACTAGTGGAGAGGGAACATCAGTTTTTATTTATTAAAATGCCGTAACCACCGCGTTCGGGATTACCCCGCGTTCGCCATTACCCCACTCTCCCCTATACTATCAACTAACAGCTTTCCAAAAATTGGCTGCGTTTATTTGCAACTTTGGCTGTTATTGATACATAATCACAGGAATGTGCTGTGCATGCGAATTCGTAGAAACTCATTACATCGGCATTTATCATTATTTTTGCATAGTTTCTATTTTATATTAGTATTTGATAGTTTTAGTTTGTATGAAAGTTATAGTTTTCTTTGAAGAGTCGAATGTTTGTGAACTTTTTTGAAAAAGCGGAAGCATATACTTTTACAGGACTTTTTGCACTTAAACGAGAAAGATTTAAAGAACATTTGGTAATTTTTGTGTAGAAAAACAATTACGTTTATAATAAAAATACGACATTCAAGAAGCCTTTTTAAAAACGCTGAGCAAGATATCTCAAAAACTACTGCATCAATCTTTCTGAAATTGTATGGGCTTATTTTTTTAAATATAAAAATCAACTGAATGATGGAGAGAATTTTTTTCCGTTGTATAGTTTTGATTTTATCAACGGAAAACGGCCATTAGTGATAACCATGAAGTCATTTTTCGTTGGATATAATCGAAACTAAACATGGAAAGAATCCTTCCGTCATTCAGTAGATTTTTATATAAAAAATAAGCCCACAAAATTTTAGAAAGATTGGTGCAGTAGTTTTGGAGTATATCTTGTTCACCGTTATTAAAAAGGCTCCTTGGATGTCGTCGTATCCTTGTGACAAACGTAAATATTTTTCGACAAAAAATTACCAAATGTTCTTTAAATGTTGCTTTTTTAAGTGCAAAAGGATCTGTAAAAATGTAGGCACCCGTTATTTTAAAAAAAATCGCCTTTTTTAGGCCTCTTGATTAGGTATAACCTCTGAAGCACAATTTTTATCTTGTATCAAAAGCCTATCCTCTAATGACTAACTACATCGTTACTTGGAAAACACGAGTGTTTTCTCTACCACGTATCGTCCCAATGCGAGCGACTCGTCTTCGCCGTCCGTTTCTCGAATACTGTCTATTCGGAACGAAAAATCTATAGGTATCGTCCATTTTACACAATATGCACTCTACAATAGCGTATAATAAAATTCTCGGAAGTTCATTGAAAATGAAAGCTTTACTGTACTCAGTAACTGTATTTTATTTTTATGAGTGGTAGAGCGAAAGTAGCTACGTATATGAAGCAAATAAGTCGTAATTTCAGTAAGAGGGATTTTTTACGTCAAATAACGGCGAGTACACGACTTGATGGACGAATCTGTACTTACAACATTTTTATAGCAATAAACCCATTTTCACTTGGAATGTACGTCGACTTCTGATAACTCGTACAGATGCTCCACACCGTGTTCAGTGAACTTTCAACATTGAGATTTCTACTGCTCCACATTTGCAGCGAGAAATCGATACTTGTCGTGTTTAATTTCGTTGCGTCAACATTCCCCTGCCTGTTTTTTATTTCCTTTGTAATTCTCGATTGTTGTGTATATTTACGACTGAAATTAATTTGACGGATTATATTAACTTCTGAACAATAAACTATTAAACAATGGAAGTTCTTTTTTCCTTTTACAGAGTTGCCTTGACTTATTAAATTAATAATTCATCAATTTTATAAACGACAATATTAATTGCTTTGTCCTGCATCAGCATGACTACAATTGGAAAAAAAATGTGGAATATTTTTCACTACACATAGTACGGCGAAAGCAAATACAATATCAGAGGGAATTAAATAACGCCTGGTGGAACAATTTATATTCGTATTACTTGAAGGTTTCGAGTTTATGTCCAGTGTGAACCTTCACGATCGTATTTCTTGACGATCCAGCTTCTGATACTCCCGTTTAGATGTTATACCTTATAGTGTTCTTATGATTTACAGGCCAAAGGGGATAAAGTTCAAGGATGAAGTCTTAAACGCATCAATACCCATGAGAAATGTGTTCGCATTATCACAAAAACCAGGTTTTAACGTCAACTAAGGTCGGTATCAGATATATTGGCCGCTGAGTTTTGTGAGGAGTATTCTCCACCACACCGTTTGTTTGCCCCGGTGCTCCTTTTCTCAACGTTTTCTGACTCGCTCTCGCTCCATCTCGCTCTCGCCTTCGCAGAACAAGAGTGAACCAGAAGTGGTGGGGATAGTGCCAAGATTCTGGTGTGTAGGCCAAACCGAGCTATCAGCGTAGAAATACACACATTTTCCTCGCCAATTTTTATTTAAAAACATGGATACAAGCTTCAGTCGCAACAGAAGCCCCGCGACAAGATTTGGAATTTGTAAATAATTTATCCGCTTATCGTCAAATTGACGATACAATAAGCCGCACTGCAATAAACAAAATGATCAATCATTTGTGGTATTTGACAATTTACATAATAGCTATAGTAACTTATTTTCAGTCTTACAACTGCTTTTCTTCTGTATAATGGAGCGATATAATGAAAATAAAAAATGTTTAATATCTCCATCGTTTATGGATATACGAAGAAATTCTTCAAACAAAAGTTGTAGCATATAAAGAGGCGAATATAATGGAAGGAAATTTTTTTTCAAGGTCACTGTCGAGTTTTCAAGGTCACGAACGTTTTTCTTGTTAACAATCGTATATGCTGTGTATGTATTCTTAAACAGAAAAAAGTTACAAATTCAACGATATATCATAATGTATATTTGTGTCAAGGTTTAAAAAGTTCAAAATTTTCAAATTCGTTGGCGTGTCCTTTTCCCGTGGTCCAATCGGGCTGAAATTTTTTCTAGATTATTTTCCCAACAAGTGTCACATTTCTGGGGGGGCGGGACCAAAAAAATCTGATGGTCGGAAAATAAGGTCCACCCTACTGCAGGTACAACTCATATTTTTACAGATGGGCACCGGAGTACCCTGGTTATTGAAATCAAGTAGGTAAACTTAAAGATCATAATTTTTTTACTTTCGGCTCTTAAAACGGAAAGGTGAATGCATATTCTGATAGTAAAAGGGTCAAGTCGCGACGATCCGGGCGGGTATAAAGAAACTTTCAGGCAATATTTAAAATTTTCACAATACATGCTTAGGTGGGCACCCGGATACCCGGGTACAGTAAAAGTTGGATAACTGCACGGAACGATCTACAGCCTAAGTGCGCGGTAGTCATCCCCACCACCGGGGGAGGGGACTCCTCTGACGCACCACGCAGCTGGACCGTCGCGAGCGTCGAGTAGTGTAACCTGATCCGACCTCGAATATCCATGAGCCAATACTAATGCAAGAAGAAAACTTTTTTATTATTGATCTTTTTGTAACGAAACTTTTACTAACGTATTTCTGAGGTTTTTCTGATTAAAATAAGACCAAACACGACATAATTTGGATAATATTTACTTATGAATATCAATTACGTACAATAGAAATTACAAACGTGAGGTATGTATTAACTCATTAAATATGCAAATATGATCCGAATTATATCATGTTTGGTCTTTTTTTAATTGAGGGAACCTCACAAATCATTGGCAAAAGTTGCGTTAACAAGAAATCAAAAATAGGAAAATTTTCTTGTTGCATTAGTAAATGTGTCATTCAGGCGTTTGTTTTGTTCAGTTTGAGTGTCGACCCTCTTTCTCTTTCTCTCGTTGTTCTTCTCTATGCTCGACAAAAAACGTAAACAAACTCCGAGCTCGGCTCGGATAGGATGGAGGCCGAGAATATTTACCTCCGCTGGATAACTGCGTGCCTCCGGTCCCGAATTTCGTACAGTTATCAAACTTTTACTGTATTGACATAAGGGTTAAGTAACACGATTACAAATAATTCAAGACTTTTTAGATATCGATAAGAAAAATTATTTTTAAGCTTACCCTTAACTTCGTCAACACACTCATTAGAAACTGGGCGGCAGTTGTTTTTGCTATAGTGAGTAAAAAAAGTATTGGCACACTTTTTAAAATCGCATAACTTTTATCGCACAATAAGGTCGAAAATCGCTTGATTTCGGGAATTTCGCGATTTTCGACCTTATTGTGCGATCATTAAACGTTTGTAACTCAGAGCACCGTTAAACGGTTTTGATGAAATTTTCAGCATGTATACAGCTTACTTAAATCTACAAACGGGTTTTTTGAATTTTCGTTACAGGCTCAGAAAAAAAGTTGAAAAAACGGCCTTTACTATTTTTTTTTACTATTCCGACAAATTGAATTTTTTCAAAACTACGAAATACGTCAATTAGCAAACTAATCCTTCTACCTTCTAAAAAAAACTCATGTCGTTTGGACCAATTCTAAAAAAGTTATGCGATTTTAAAAAGTGTGCCAATACTTTGTTTACTCACTGTACATATGACGAACCGCATATCTAAATGTTCACAAACCATACAGAATGCTTTTCTTTCTTATTGTTAATAATTAGTATCAGAGGTGATAGTTACGGTTGTAACGTTGCAAAGAGTATAAGAAAAACGTCCTGTACCTTGGAAATATTATAGTTTACAGAAATTGTTTTTAAGTCTATGTTTACTAGAATTTTTCTGCTTCTGCCGATGAATACTGCACATGTCGAAAGCTTACACTGTGAATGCAGGCCATTCTGCATGGAAATTTCTGCAAATATATAGTTTCGAAAACGTGAAGGTTATCTATGGTGCACGGAATCTTTGCAAAAGCATATATATAATAATTTCTATTACTGATTGAATTTGTTCAAATATATGAGATTTTTTTAAGATAAAATTGATTTAATACAAAAAGTATGCTAGATGAGGTAGGTATGGTTCTAAATATGTACCTACTACTACATCATCCATAGTTAACTCAACCATTTTTCTTTTTAGGACAAGCAAGCCTAATTTAAGAAAAGGCCTGAGGTTTTTAGCGAGAAGGGAAGGAACGAGCAAGATAAAACATTTTTGAAGTGGAAGGAGAACATCTTAGGCTAGTTTTGCTGTGTTTCCAGAGTACTTTAGAGCAGCGCTGTTCAAGGTCGCTTACGCGTAAGCTTGTGGTTCTCCCACTCTCGTCCGCGTTGTCAGGGATACCGCGTGACGCTAACCGCGAAGACGCTATAGCCCGGCACGGCAGCCTTCTTAGCGTCGCGCGGTCTCCCTAGCAACGGAAGGCCATTGAGCTATAAGAATACCTGGAGAGGGAACAGAGCAATGGCGGCCAGTCCGAGAAAGAGGGACGAAAACGGGTGAACCTATCTCTGTCTTACAACAAGCTATGAATGTATAGTGCATGTGAGTGAAGTTATCTCCGCGCGCACATACATACATAACACAGATAGTGCAGAGTGAGAGGGATAATAGGAACAAGGAAAGGTTCACCCGTGATCTTCTATTTCCCTCAGACCGCTGTCGCCTCTACTTCTTCCCACTGCTGTTCCCTCTCCAGGTATTATTATAGCTCAATGCGGAAGGCTCACTGTGCGAGAGAAAGATTGGAAGGGGAAGCAGGCGCGTGAGGGGCCCCTACGCTGGACAGCACTGCTCTAAAGGGTCTCCAACTTCACTTTCCACCGGAAGTCATTTACTGAATCTTATATGGAACATAAAACGAGGCCTCCGTGTACAACTTCGTGCTCCTATCTGCACCATCCCTTCTATTTGGGCTGGAAGTATAGACGAAGTCAGCAAAACGTTTAGCTAATTGCAATGGCTGACTTTCGCTTTCCTCTAGGAAGATAAGCAATGGAGTAAGTAGGTATTGTCACGAAAACTCAAGTCGCAACGCGTTTCGGTGTATAGCTCTATTAAAGCGTTATACATACACAGCCTAGGAATTCTGTCACCAAGGAGATGGCATGTACAACTACTTATCCACGATGAGACTACGGAAGCCTCGTTTTCTCATCATACTTGAAGAATAGCAGCACAATAGCTCTGCTCTCCTGCTTACTGAATGGATACGTTTCTTTTATTACCTTAAGGAAATATTCTACGGAGACAAGCAATTCTTTTTAAATTTTCCTCAGGATTCTTTTTTATGGATTTAATAAAAGATTTTTATGCTGACGTTTTACTGTATATTTATTATATCTTAAACTATGATTAAATTTTTTTTGATTGAAGGTATGAAATAAAGATGTCACCATAGCCGACCTCGAAAAGAATTGATCGATTTGTTGCCATCATTCTGGTCGTTCTGTTCGTCCGAAATAAACAAACCAAAAAGATTCTTAAATTATTCGGGCATGTGTGTCTTTGGTAGCAGATTTGGAATGGAATTTCAAAAATTCTTAACATGCCTGCAATTTGAACATTAAGTGTGAACGTTCGCGATTTTTCGTCGTCTTTTTCGGGGTACAAAATTAAAAAAAATAGAAAAAAATTTTTTTTGCCTAATTTTGCTGGGGACGATAGTGTCACATGCGTTGGAGATGTGTGCCCAAGATGAGCCCAAACAGTCAAGTAGAATTTGCGTAAAATTCTGGGTTGCGTGGACCCAGTGTGGTGGAAACATTGTATGGAAAGTATAGTGTGGTGTTTGAGGGTTAACTTTCTGAAGCTGAATTACCATCTGATTAAAATATATATTGTTTTGAACTATAAGTGAGCCTATAGTAAGAGTAATTTAGCGAGTTTGACCTCTAGAGAATCTAATTTCTT
Source organism: Andrena minutula (assembly GCA_929113495.1). Taxonomy (NCBI): domain Eukaryota; kingdom Metazoa; phylum Arthropoda; class Insecta; order Hymenoptera; family Andrenidae; genus Andrena; species Andrena minutula. The sequence continues at coordinate 37,825,432 of OV815996.1, read as the reverse complement.
TGAATGTAAAGCAGTAAGTTAACAAGGGCAAAAGCTGTATCAGCTATTTTCCTGTTCTGTTACTATACGTTGCTTTCACGCAACGTATACCTACGTATATAAATCTCTGGCTTTCAGTATATTTTCATAAAGTTACAAGCTTTATAAACATCTCATTTATGCTCAGACCTGGAAATCATCTTAAAATCCTTGGAACTAAGGAATAGAAATTTTCCAGGGAAAGATTTCACAATTCTCAGAGTGCGGTCAATTTTTAGCAAAGCAAATGGACGATCGAAATTACGATATCACTTTATTGATTTTAAATTTGAAGGCCACTAATATAACAAGAAATACAGGTCTGTCGTAAACATCTTTACGCATTATTTTAATTACCTATATTTATTTAATTACCCAAATTATGGAGTGTGTAGAAAAAACTCGTAAAATGTAGAAAAATATTTAAATCTTTTCAAATGAATAATTTCAATTATGTGACGTTTCCCTAGCGACAACTTAATTTAACATCCTCGAGCTGTGTTTCCTGCTTACGTACGAGTTACGGGTAACTACTAGTTGGCTACTGGCTATAATTAACATGCCTCTCCAATCGCACTGAAGTTGACAGCGTACAATTGTTCAAGTTTCAACAGGAGTAAGCGTAGTTACGTAATAATGCATTTGACAAGAAACGAGTGTTAATGAAGTGCAGTGGATTATATGCTCGTGTGACGCATTAGCTATCTTATTGCTCTTCTATTGACTAAAAAATAAGTTTTAAAGGGAAAACGGAAGAAAAAGTAAAAATAGTTCTTTATCTTGCGTGTTTTAATTTGGCTCCATATCAAAACGACATAGTAAAAAACTACACATGCAATTTAGGACACATCAGAATAGTGCACAGAAGATAGTGCACATACAATTTAGAACACATGAGATTTATAGTGCACATACAGTTTAGGACACATGCGGTTCAGGACACATACAATTTAGAATACATGCAATTTAACGCACATTTTTTTAGTGCAAATCAGGATAGCGCACACCAAGATTTCGTACACAACTATCTACTCGTCGCCGTCGATTGTTTCACAGCCGATGGTATTAATATTGGTTGGGGCTTGATCAGGGCGGGGGTGCGCGCCTGTTCTCGGACGCGTAAAGCATGGTAGCGAACCGGTGTGACTTTGGGGATGTTAAAAGTGAGACTGCGGTTACAAGTATCGCGCGATGGGGTCAATATCGCTATTGTTAACAAGGTAATCATTCTGAAAATTTCCCTTTAAAGTTTTTGGTGGTTGGCTTTGGTTTACGAGATATGCGCAAAAAACTTAACATTAGAATTACTGAGTTTAACATGATGTGAGTATGTACTCACATTGGTTTGCTATCATGCTTTACGCGCCCGCGGGCGCGCGCCCCCCGCCCTGATCTAGCCCCAACCAATACTAAGGTCGGTATCAAATATATTGGCCGGTGAATTCGGTTTCGCGAGCAGCGATCGAGGAGAAATCAGCCACCACCATCTGACGATCGCTGATTTGTCAGTTGGAGTTGCTTGGCCCTCGCAGGGTACGGTGGGGTAAAGGGAACGCTGCTCGGCTCCGCCTGAACCTAGCCGGTTGGCTGTTATTTATCCTTAACGTAATAGTTGTGTGCGTTGCGAAGCTATGCATAGACCAATACGACATGAATCTATCGAGAACGAATCAATGTTCTAACCAATAAAGTTTCTGAATTTTTTCGTTGCTAACGCACACCTATTCTGATGTGTGTATTTCTACGCTGACAGCTCGGTTTAGCCTACTATTGCCCGATGAGAAGATGAGCCACTACCTACAAGATGAAATGTCACAGGAGCAAGGGGAATCGCCCGCTCGCTCCACCTTATCCCCTCCAAGTAGTCCTACTTCTCGGTCTTAGCGGCTGTCCATATCCGCCGATTGTCGCGATTGGTGTCGTTCGCGTCTACATCACGGGACGAACCGTGTTGGAGGGGATAGGTTCACAGGAGTGGACGTTTCCCCTTGCCCCTGTGACATTCCAGCTTGTGGATAGCGGCTCATCTTCTCATCAGGCAATAGTAGAGGGTCAGAATCTTGGCACTATCCCCACCACTTCTGGCTCACTCTTGTTCTGTGAAGGCGAGAGCGAGATGGAACGAGAGCGAGTCAGAAAACGTTGAGAAAAGGAGCACTGAGGCAAACAAACGGTGTGGTGGGAGAATACTCCTCACGAAACTCACCGGCCAATATATATGATACCGACCTTAATACCATCGGCTGTGAAACAATCGACGGCGACGAGTAGATGTTTGTGTGCGAAATCTTGGTGTGCGCTATCCAGATGTAGACTAAAAAAAAATGTGCGTTAAATTGCATGTATTCTAAATTGTATGTACCTATCGTAAATCGCATGTGTCTTAAATTGTATGTGCACTATAAAATGCATGTGTTCTAAATCGCATGTGTCCTAAATTGTATGTGTCCTAAATCGTATGTGTCCTGAATCGCATGTGTCCTGAATCACATGTGTCCTAAATTGTATGTGCACTATAAATCTCATTTGTTCTAAATTGTATGTGCACTATGTTCTGCGCACTATTCTGATGCGTCGAAAATTGCATGTGTAGTTTTGTGCTGTGTCGTTTTGATATGGGGTTTTTAATTTTAAGCAGGGTTCTAAAGAGTTCTTGAACTTTTCAATAGGTTCTATTTGCAACATTGAATCCTAGTTGGAATGGATCTTATAAAATATAAAAATAAAAATTTCTCTATAACAGGAAGAGATATTTTGTTTATCTATATTAAAAAGAATTCTCAATCGTTGTAACAAATACTCAATACTATTCAATGAATACACCTGGAACAATGATAAATAATTATTACAGTTAAATTGATATTCTGAATGTGTTATTTAGTTGTAATATTTACCTACGAAAATAATTTCTACGCAGATATTATAGAATTTTTGTGTAGTTTGGTTCATATAAGTCACCGCTGTCCAGCGTAGGGGCCCCTCACGCGCCTGCTTCCCCTTCCAATCTTTCTCTCACACAGCGTGCTTTCCGTTGTCAGGGAGACCGCGCGACGCTAAGAAGGCTGTCGTGATGGGCTAGCGTCTTCGCGGTTAGCGTCACACAGTATCCCTGACAACACGGACGAGGGTGGGAGAACCCCAAGCTCTCGCGAGAGCGACCTTGGACGGCGCTGATGTAAGTTATAAAAAAATGTTATTTAGGTATTATTCTTGACAAGTTCTCTTTTCTGCTCAATACTTCTTATGCAACTATTAATTACTCATGTTATGATATTCATATATTTTATTAAATAAACACGAAAAATATAATATTATATTGTTAGATAAAACTAGTACCTAATAGTTTAGTACGTCTCTTTATCTTATGGAACCTTTTTTACTAAATTTTCCAATATAAATGTTTCCATGGAACTTTTATTATATGTATAGGTTCTGAAATATCTGTTCCATGAGAATACTTTCTAAAGATGTTCCTAAGGATAACATTTCTTTTAATAAAAGTTCCACAGGAACAGATATTTTCTTAAACGAAACATAGAAGTTCTAACAGAATTTTTTATTTAAAGAGAAAAAATACCGTCGATAATGCAGTAAAAAAAAAATAATTTTTTACATTTTAGTGCATTTTTAATTTAAATGCTATACATATATTTAGTTTAAACATTCAAAGAATGATGTAATTTATGGTAAATCGAATAGAAGGCGAATCGTCATGTTAAGTTAAAACATTTGAAGATTAATTAAATTGTTTTCGTAGAAGGCTTATAATTTACGAAATTTACTAAACAGAGTGATAAATTCTGTTAGTGCATTTATTACCGTGTTTAAAAACGTATATTTATACTAATTTAGAAATTACTAAAATTGAATCAGAGAGTAATTGCATTTGTAATATGTAGATGAAAGAATTTTAAATTCACGCTGACCAATTTTGAGTTTCCAATTGTTTAAGGTTGTATTGGACCTATTTTCAAAATGTATTGGACCTATGATGAAAATTTGTGAAATTGTTCTTTTTAATCTTCCTGATGTGCTCCAAACATTTTAAACGAATTCACTAAACGATTACTGAGTTATAACGATTTTAATTTTCAGTGATTTTAAACGTACTCTTATGGAAAGAGATGATCTCGACGGATAAACCATCTGAAAAAATGTTGAAGAAATAGCGCCAATGTTTTCAATTTTTTTGTACATGCAGTATATGGGTAGATGAAAATATCTGCCCACTTTCAATTGTTTTCATTACACCGTTTTGAAGAAATAAATTATAACTTGAAAAAGTTGTGAATTCTGGGCTTTTTCACTGCCAAAAATTTAGCAAATAATGCTTGAAAAAGCATTTGTAAAGTGAAAAATATCTTCCTAGCATTAAAAGTAAGACTCCAACTGTCGTTCGAATTCCTTACATCTAGATTTACTATGCGTAAGACGCAGATATTCAAGTATTTCAAATTTCATATACTTTTGTCTGATATTGTACATCCAATACATCCTTAAAGGTCTGCGCAACGTTTTTTTTTTCTAAATTAGAGTAAGTTTTTATTCCTACGTGCATGAACTATTTCTTTATGCTTACAAATACAAATTGGGTAAAACTAGAGTTAGGTATCTCAAGGACATGCTACCGACATGCAATGCCTAATCCATCAATTATTGCGCTATTCATTTAATAAATTTCGGACCACTTTATTAAATTGCAATGGACATCCTAAATATAGGAAATTACTTTGGCCTAACAATGATGTGTCTGATAAATATAACAGATCTTCGCGTTACACTGGCTTTATATATGTATGCGATATTCATATTCGTATACAAATATTCAATGGTTTCATTAAAATACGCAAGTGTGGTTACAGTATTTGTATTCGTGTATGAACACTTCGGTATTAATGCTAAATAGTGATAAATACTGTTCCGACAGGGCTAAACACGAATATCGTCATCAAAGAACGAATGCCTGGAGATTATGTTCGGCAAATAATCATACACAAATAGTTGTGAAAATTGGCGAATATTCATTGACATGTATGTCAATTCGCCATAATAACTACTTACAGAGGCAGTCAAGTGCAATCCTAGTCGATAGACCTCCACAGTCAACTTTTCAAAAATAAAGTCAATGACTTTGTTTAATGAGTTTGCACACAGAAGTTTACACCCCCATCAGATGTATCACATAACACTTTGTACACGAGTGATTGAAATGTGAAGTATCATAAGTATTAAATAAGATGAACACCAGTCACTAATTTGATTCAAATAGGAAATTTAGATACTCCTAATGTTGAAGTACGCAACTAGATCCCATAGCACAGATGTAAGTCTTGTCGTAGTTCGTCTTGTATATCAGAATTATTCCGTTTATGTTAACGCTTAGGCGAAGGAATATTCACTGGCTCTGCGCCGCTGAATTCTCTTCCACGCGTATTTTTTTTCGTACACCAGCGAAGAAAGTGCTATTTCTGCTGTGGTTACAGTATGGGAGATGTGCAAGGGAATGGTGATGGGAGTTTGAAGCCGCTGACGACTCTGGGTTATGAGGAACGTGTATGAACTCGGAGGAAAATATTTGAACGTAGAAGAACAATATCGTATACAACAATTTTCTATATATCAATTAATAGGCGCCCTTATCGATAAGATACTGATTTAACAAATTTTCATTCCTGATTAATCACAAATAGTGATATGGTTTACCAGTTCAATGTATTAGAATATATTGTCCTACCGTAAATAATAGATTTGTTATTTACATTAACAATAATTTTGTGAAATTTTCTAATGTACTTTTAAATACGCTAAATGTACAACATTGCAATACCCACTCACAATTAGCTAGATAATATTTACTATGCTATCTGAAAAATTGGGTGTTTTTTCTTTAACTTGCAATTAGAATTTATATTGTTCTTTCTCAGATACTATCACTTTCAGTTTTAGTATTATCGTCTACTTATTAAGCAACTGGTATGATGTTATTGGAATATAAAATATTGAAAATTTCATACAGGAGATATTTAAACTGACTTTGAGAACCCTAATACTATATCAAATCACTTTATCACAATGAACATTAATATTATACAATATTTCATGTTATTTAATCAATTATTCACGTCTCATGAAACTTTCTGTCAAGTTCTCAAGTTAAATATACATGTTTTCTAATCGTGTTGTTATTCGTACGTCTGTAATGTTATAATAACATGGTTCTTTGCAAAAATGCCATGCCGCGGTAGCGCAGTAGGTAGAGCGTAAGTCTGGGACTTCCGGTTTGCGACGTGATCGAACAAGTCGTAGGCGCGGAGCTCTTCACAAAGACACGTATTTCTTATATTTCGGTCCTCTAAAACATATCCAAACACCAAAGAAATTGGAGATGAAGACCTGAAAATCTTATAACATTGGGGGTTGGTTTCACCCCCTAAATATGAAAACGGGCCGCTATAAAAAACACGTATATCTTATTTTTCGGTTCTCTAAAACATATTCAAAAATCAAAGCAATTGGAGGCGGACACCTGGGAACCTCTCTTTGTTAATGTACGTGAAGGTTTCCACTCCGACTTTAATTTCCCAAAGCAGTAAGACGCGCATTTCAGGCAAATTCGAGAAAATCGACTTTGAAAAATGTGGAGTGCACTTATATACATTTGATAGAATGCAATGACCAACGAATAGCGTGGGCCAGTGCCTAGCGCTGGCCGTGGAGCGTCGTGCTGGCTGGTGCTGGACAGGACCGCTCTTGAAGCACAAAAATAAAAGCACAGTATTATAGACAATAATGAAACCAGTAAAAGTGCAACGCATGATAGCCTCAGAAAGCAGTGATAACAGTAACGACACGCACGAAGCCGCCCCCCCCCCCCCCCAGCGAACAATAATATCACAAAGCAACGCGGTCAAACAGGTTATAAATGCAACAAGTTTGACAATAATCAACTCGTGGAGTTTATAAATCTTGGAAAGAACACCTGCTCCACTAATGCTGATATACAAGCACAGTTGGAAAAGTTTCTGCAAGCCGGGAAGAAAATAAAAAAGGTAAATCATATACCCAACTTTAAGGTTAGGAAGCTAAACGCGGCGGGCAAACCCCATATAATGACGGCAGAAATGAAGCCGAAAGGAGGGTCGGCGTCAAAGAAAAACAAGAACCACCACAATATCGAAACCGATACGATTCACGATGAACTGCTAAGTACAATCAACGATATGAAAAAGCTATCTTACATTTATCAACACAACTAGAGGAGGAAAGGTTAAAAAATAGGGCTGTTACATCAATAGTGGAATGACACACAGAAGCTGACAGGCATAGAGAAGGGGACACAGGTGTAATAAAACATGTTCGCATCTTAAGCCAAGGGGATGTGCCACATGAAGGACAGAAGGAAGATTCAACTTATAAAAGACCACGTCAGAACGTATCAACAACATACCAACAGGGAACGACAGGGCCCAGTAACGAACAAAACAGGGACTCATAGACCAACCAGAGCCAGGATATGGACTGTGAAGTACAACAGAAGCAGTGGTTCGAACAAGCAAGTTTCCAAAACGAAGGCGAGGTCCTGCAGGAACACCCAAACGTTTTCACGAAGATAAATATGATAAAACCTCTCATTATAAACATTGTCGAGACCTCACAACAGGTGTCCTATAGATTAATGAAAGAGACATTAGGCTTAAGTAACTTTAAAATTAAAAGATGAAATAGTAATAAGCACTATGTACAACTAAGGTCGGTATCATATATATTGGCCGATGAGTTTCGTGAGGGGTATTCTCCCACCACACTGTTTGTTTGTCTCGGTGCTCCTTTTCTTAACGTTTTCTGCCTTGCTCTCGTTCCATCTCGTTCTCACCTTCGCAGAATAAAAGTGAGCCACAAGTGGTGGGGATAGTGCCAAGCTTCTGGGGTGTAGGCCAAACCGAGCTGTCAGCGTAAAAATATACACATCAGAATAGGTGTGCGTTAGCAACAAAAAAATTCAGGAGCTTTATTGGTCAGAACATTGATTCTTTCTCAATAGCAGCATTCCCGTTACCCCACCGTACCCTGCGAGGGCCACGCAACTCCAACTGACAAATCCACGATCGTCAGTTGGTGATGGCTGATTTCTCCTCGATCGCTGTTCGTTAGAACGAATTCACCGGCCAATATACATATTTGGCCCCGACCTTAACCAATGCGAACATTGACCCCCAATGACTACAAATAAACAAAGACGAAAACTTCATCATAAGTACAGAAAATGACAAGCACAATGTGATAGATTTGCGACAGTTTATAAGCAAAATAATAAATTAAGGAAACATAGGCTATCAGAAATGATTGAGAAAGATTACGATGATATTATGGGGGATTTACATGCTAACACCGCCAGGGATGTCTCTCTAGACTTATTTTCAGACGTGAACGTTGCCAGTGACAATCACTGGGACACGGATACTGAATATTTCCACTCCCCATTGGAAACTCTAAAGCTTTTTAAAGCTTTTAAAGCTTCTAAAATCGTCCGGAAACACCTACCTTTTAAAACCATTTATGACTACAATATTTTATTTAATAACTGCCTCAATAACTGCTACTTCGCTGAAGCCTGGAAAACCGCAAAAGTGGTCCCGATAAGGAAAAAGGGAAATAATCCCTCTGAACCTAACAGCTACAGACCCATTAGTCTCCTCCCAAACATATAAAAAATATTTGAATTTATCCTCAAAAAAGCCATGGAGAAGTTTTTTGATGAGGGCGCGCGGGGGAATGTGGTAGAGGGAAACCTGGGCGCGGGGAGAGCCAGGAGTGGAAGACTGGCTGCGCGCGCACGAGCCGCGGAGTGGGGTAGCCGCAAACATGGAGGGGATCAATCCCGGCCGAGCGGCTGCGGAGACCTCCCCAGACACGGTCCGTCCCCGAAAATTTTTAGACCTAACCGAGGGAGGATCACCTTGGTCCACCCCCGAAAACTTTTTAGAGACTATTCACCCCTCCCCCAGAAATTCTTCTAATCTTCTCCTTAGAATTTTTGCGTATATCTTATAACCCGTATCCATGTAAGTTATGCCCCTATAGTTCTTAACCATTTCCCTTTCTCCTTTTTTTTTGAACACAGGACTTGTTATTCCTTCTTTCCATTCTTCTGGAAAGTCCCCTTTCATCCATGTTCTGTTTACCACCTTTGTTTGATTACCTATATTTATCAAGATGAATGTGACCTCGATGTTGAATTAAGATATAATTTAAATGCAGGAGTTTAAATTTTTAAGTCTCTTCGACTTTTAATATCTTAAATGATTTGAGTTCAGATCGACGTGAGCCAGATCGGTTTGTATCTATATTTATTTAATAAATTTTTGTACGAAATGACTTAATTTATCAATTTTGTGTTTTTGCTATATTCAATAAAAATTGGAATTGTATGTTTATTAAAAATAGGTGTTTACCCTGCGATAATTGTTGGTTGTGCTTCAAATTCTAATTATTCAATATTAGGAGCGATTGGGTCAATTTCACAGTCAGTTTCTTATGAAGTAAGATTATTTTTAACAATATTTTCTGTAATTTTATGAATTGAAAGTTATTCATTATTGGATTTATATAAATTTCAATATTATATTAAATTTATTTTAATATGAATTCCAATACGACGACAAGAAAATCGCCGATAGGTCTTTTAAAATCGGAGACCAAGTGCTACTGCACGACGAGACGCTAAGACGCGGGCGGTCAAAAAACTAACTCCCGCATGGATAGGCTCTTACACGATTCAAAACACGCACGATAATAATAATTACAGTATAAAGGACGACGAACAATCCGCGTTTAGACGAACACTTTATAGAATAGGGCAGTAATAGGGAAATGGTCGCAGTTTTGAAGGAAAGTAACGATACACTAAGAATTGTATATAAGGATAAGACTAAGAAAAGAAATTTATTGAAAAAAGATGGTAAATAAGCGCACAACTAGGCGTCGTCGTCCTAGCCACTTAGGGCGTAGTCGACCTCCAATAACGACAATCGAGGCCGCGGAGCAGGCCCAACGAAGATGTCCCCATGACGTTCTACAAAAAAAAAGCAATTGCAAGACTATTACTACACGCACGGGAATAGAAACAATAAACAGACCTACAATGCCCGATGCAATAAGGCACTCACCAAATTGGACCCTCAGACCCCATGAGTCTTCGTCATCCTCACAGAATTTTGCATGCTGGAAGAATCGGTGCCAGTGCGCCCGATACTCCCTAAGTGCCTCCATATAGGCAATGCTGATACAACCCAGCAGGGCCGGGCACTGGAAACGCTAGAGAGATAAACGGATAAATAGGATAATAAAATAACACACACGAAGCACAAACAAACATCACTTGCACGTACAATTAGAGTAAACATAATGTCTCGGGGTACGTCTAAGATGACCGATAACATCTTTGTCCAGGAGATAGCAACTAAATAAGAAGCGACCAAGAACATCGAGTTCCATTTGCCCTCACTTCTCACTTCTACTTAAACCCGGACAAAGAAGATAAACTGTCCTACGTTAGCAAAAAAATTTATCTCGCACATACACGAGGAAAGACTCTATGAAAAGCAGACTACACCTCGGCATTATAATTTACAGGATTTTTGTCTTACAAGCGACGATACCACTCGCAGGAGGAACAACCCCCGCCATAGATTTCACTATAAAAGAATTCCAACACTACCCCGACATTTTCGACGGAAACCTAGGCGATTTATAAATTTATCGAGATAGCTGAAAGTTAGTATTACACGTAAACCTATCTTAGATCTACCGATGCGAAGCAAACTTCCAAGCTGCACTATATGATATACTTGCGCAATGTAAAAAACCTTGTACCGACAACTTACAAAAATTCTGTCAAACATTCACCACGAAAATCCAAGACAAGGTAGACCGCATTGCTAAAACACTTTACCTACGTTCAGTAAACTAAAAGCTCAGCACAGAACAGCGTCGTGGACAAATAGACTGATTAGGTTACATAGGCAAATCACTCTTGGGGCTAATGGATTCCGAAGATAGAGAGAAAATCGATGATTTTACTAGACCTTTACAAAACACAAGATAACAGACTTTGAAAAAAAAAATAAAATGCAATCGAGGGACAAATGCAAATTGTAAGAGGAAATACCAAACTTCTCAACGAGACTATACATGACATACGAGACAGTGATAATACACTCTTAAACGCGACATGACAAATTCAATACTTACTCCAACAGACAGCCATGTTTTGAGCTTAATTGTTATGTGGATAACTGCTGGTTCAATAACCACGCTCGATTTTAAAAACAACAACAATTTATTTAATAAGTGACCGTTACTATGGTCGACAAGAGTCCAAGTACATTAAAAATATATATCTATATGTATGGCCGTTTCTAAGGCTGACAGGAGCCGAGAACTTTTTCTTTCGTTTTTAATTTGAGTTATACTCTTCCTCCTCCGCGCAACCTCTAATGCCGGGTTTACACCAAGGCGAACACGAACAAAAACATTGTTCGCGAACGTGTTCGTCTGTTCTTGCCGTGTCCACACCGCACAGTGGGCCGGATTTTAAATTTGCCGCCTTTTGGGTCTTTTTTTAAGATATCGGGATGAAAGTTGCGCTAAAAACCAGGAAAAAATTATTCCTATCTAATGATGTATAATTTAATTTTTTTAAACAATTATTTATTTATTTATTTTTAATTTTGTTAACCTATTTTTGATAAAAAAAAAATTAATTCTGTTTATTTGGTACCTTATTTAATGCCCTTTACAGTGGTGTGCGCAAAATCTTGGGAAACTTTTCGTTTCCAAGTTATACGGAAAATTCGAATAATGAAGGAAAGTAGCAACAAGTCGGTTTGTTTAAATTAAAGACCAGGTTATTGCGATAAATACCTTCTTTTATTAGTAACTAATATAAACAATCCATTAAAAAATATTTTTATACGCATTAACGAAAATGGCGACATTTTTCAAATTTGATTAAGGATATCTTCCAAACGCCGAAAAGTTCCACTTTGGGACCAATTGCAATATTTTCAGCGAACTTTACTCTAAATAATCACGTATCGATCATTTCCCCCCTCGTCCCACTGCTCAAATTATTAGTGTTTAAAGTTATTAACGTTCAGTCAGTCCGTAGGGCAGGGTTGACTAACTGGCGACTCACGAGACGCCGGGGGCCCTTCCACCTTGCTGCCACGCTGAACGGCCCCCCTCCACACCGACCAGACTCTGACGATCGCAGTCGATTCCTCCTTCTTTCCTTCTCTTTTCGGCTGCGATCGTCAGAGTCTAGTGGGTATGGAGGGGGCCGTTCAGCGTGGCAGCAATGCGGAGGAGCCCCCGGCAGCTCGTGAGTCGCCAGTTAGTTAACCCTGCCGTAGGGTAAAGGTGGGTCGCGTTGTGTTGTTCATGAGCCCTTTAAGTGTTTCATACTTACCAAAGAGATGTACAATGAAATATAAACTAATGTATTTAACAAGAAAACCACAAACTAATAGTAAAAAATTAACTATGACTATCAAATTCAGATATAATGAAAAATTTTTGACAAGGGCTCTTCGTTATTTTAGGTTAAATTGAAAAATTGCATTTGTTTTTATTTTTGTTACTTTCTTTTCGTTGTTTTCTGCGAATGAGATTATCTACCACAAAAAATCAGAATTTAGACCTACAAGCTGAGCAATTAATATTGCAAACATGAACATAACAACGCGACAATAGGGGCATATTGCAAATACATTAATAATAACATCTCTGTGATCATGTTTCCCTTCTGCTCAACTATCCCACCTTTACCCTACGGACTGACCGAAGGTTGATAACTTTAAACACTAATAATTTGAGCAGTGGGACGAGGGGGGAAATGATCGATACGTGATTATTTAGAGTAAAGTGCGCTGAAAATATTGCAATTGGTCCCAAAGTGGAACTTTTCGGCGTTTGGAAGATATCCTTAATCAAATTTGAAAAATGTCGCCATTTTCGTTAATGCATATAAAAATACTTTTTAATGGATTGTTTATATTAGTTACTAATAAAAGAAGATATTTATCGCAAAAACCTGGTCTATAATTTAAACAAACCGATTTGTTGCTACTTTCCTTCATTATTCGAATTTTCCGTATAACTTGGAAACGAAAAGTTTCCCAAAATTTTGCGTACACCACTGTAAAGGGCATTAAATAAGGTACCAAATAAACAGAATTAAATTTTTTTTTATCAAAAATAAGTTAACAAAATTAAAAAATATATAAATAAATAATTGTTTAAAAAATTAAATTATACATCATTAGATAGGAATAATTTTTTCCTGTTTTTTAGCGAAACTTTCATCCCGATATCTTAAAAAAAAGACCCATAAGGCGGCAAATTTAAAATCCGGCCCACTGTGCACCGCCGCAAACATGAACCAAACTCAGTGTACGCATCGTATGTGAACGTTTTGTTCTATTTGCGGCGGTGTGGACACGGCAAGAACAGACGAAAACGTTCGCGAACAATGTTTTTGTTCGTGTTCGCCTTGGTGTAAACCCGGCATAACGAGACCTCAGTTTATCCCACCACCAACCTCTGCTACGGAGGTCCGTTCAGGGTGGAAATATTCGTCTGCTAATCGGTGTCCTTAAGGTGAAACGTTGGGCGTTTTTCCCGAAATCTGTCTACACTTCGCCCACCTTTCTGCATAAACAAAATGCAGTGGGGAGCTACCGTAACGAGCTCACGTGCGCGATCTGTCCTGGGGGTTTATGATACGGCAATCGCTATTGAGCGCCAGGAGAGACTCCAAGGGTACCCGTCATAACTGGGATTTGGAGTTTTCCCCTGTTTACGATGTCAGATGTTTAACAGCCCCAATAATCGCGCTAATGAAATTCTTAAACTCAAAAATAGCGAAGAAGGCACGTCCGCATCATAAACCCCGTGGCCTTTCGAATCCTTAGCAGCCAACAGTACTAAATTTCGAGATACAGTAGACACCTCGTACTAATAAACAGCGTCGCGGAAACACTATTGCATGACACGCAAGACGTGTTAGAATTCATTATGGATATAAAGAAAGGAGTCCTAAAGCTACGATTAATACCACCAGCACAAATCATAACGTACCCCACTTCCGCACTAGCACATATTACGAAAGGACTAGACTTCCCAATTGGAGTAAAATTAGTAAACAAGCAGCCATTATCGAAATCCTCAAGCTCTCCACATTTTCGGATACCAAATCAATTACTGCAGTACTAGATATTCCATTGTTAAACGCGAAAAAATTCAAATTTTAGCAAGGTACATCTGATACCCACGAAGATAAACGAATCGTTCTACGCGTATAGAACCCCTCGACTCGTACGTGGTACTTGACACCTTGGTGCAAGATTACATACAACTAAGCAAACAGGGCCTAGCAAAATGTAAGACAATAAACGATCTGTACCTCTGTACCACAAATTATCCAATGTTCAAAGTGATACCATACAGACCATGCAAAGTACAATTGTACACAAAATTAACAAAAACCCCAAACAATTGTAAAATACGAATTATGACACTGAATCACACGTTCCAGATAGAATTACAACTACCAGGCACGTGGATTTATATCGCGCCGAAACCGATACAACTAGCAGTAACTTGCGACGACAAATGCACAAATATGTATAGTATTAAGGATTCTGGTATAATAACAATAAGAAACAAATGTACAATCACTAGCGCCAAATTCACAATAGAAACTAGAAAACAATACGGAATAGAAAGAACACGGTACTACTTACCTGGCCAGAATTTTTTGTCATCAGATGAAATTACACTTCCACAGACCACTGTTAATTCGTACGGAAACACAAATTTCAAGCTTAAAAGAATGATCAAATACCCGGAAGAATTAAATAAAGTTAGCAAACAAGTTAGAAGACTTACAAAAACGATTTAGAAAAACCCGAAATTATACCAATCGAGGATCACCATGGTTTCTTTACACTATCCACAATAACCTCCTACGATGTTATCATTTTAACGGAAACTTGGCTCACAGATCG
Organism: Andrena minutula; assembly: GCA_929113495.1. Taxonomy (NCBI): domain Eukaryota; kingdom Metazoa; phylum Arthropoda; class Insecta; order Hymenoptera; family Andrenidae; genus Andrena; species Andrena minutula. The sequence continues at coordinate 37,810,346 of OV815996.1, read as the reverse complement.
TATTGCTGATTCGGAAATTGGCCTGGACAACTTTTCGATCTATCGTATAGGCAGAAATCCTGGCACTAGCACTTTCTCACGCGGGGCGGAGTACTTATTGCCGTTAAGAAGATTTTTCCTAGCTCTCAAGTGAATCTACCGCTATGTGGAGTGGAACAGCTCTTACAATTAGTAGAAATTAAAATCGGCAGATGTTCAGTTATTCTTGGCACGGCATACTTCCCCCCGTGTTCAAAATCAGAATTATACACATGGCATGGGGAATCAATACTATCGGCATATCTCAAGTATCGGGAATGTCGGGTTTATTTATTGGGCGATTACAACCTCCCTCACATCACATGGATTTGCAACGCAGCACACCTATCAGCCTGGGTACGTCCAGGCTTATCTTCTGAGGAGCAGTTAGCCATGGAAGCTTATTCCTGTTTCCTGAGACTTTCCACAGCTATCCTACACTGCAGCACTGCCCCATTGTTTTCCCCTGACCCTCTCCCCTGACCTACACTCTTTAATCCTGAGGATAAGACATATGAAGAAAAGGGTCTCCGCGGCAAGAGGGCCCTATGGACGTAACCCCTCCCTACCCAATTCCAGGTTAAATCAAGTCTGATAAATCGTTGCGAGATCTGATAGCCAGACACGGTCCAGAATGGGGCGGGCACCACCCGCCCCTAGCGGCACTCCGCATTCCTAAAGAGGTGTGTAAAAGCCGATTCGCCGGTGTGTGCTTAAGTGCTTGGAGCACTGGAACCATTCTTACTTTCTTTCTCCTAACACCACTAACCTTCCGCGGTCCCAGACCGAACTTTCCAAGGTTCGGTCGCCACTGAACCACGGTCGGAATAAGGTAGTTGACCCAGTCGCCGATAGGTTAGGCAGATAGGCCTAGTCGTCGATAATTTGAATTAATATTGAGATTTTATAAGGTTTTTGAACAATATTGTGATGCTATATGTACATAAAGACTTAAATATTAACTTGCAATTTTATTTTTTCCACAATATTGTTCAAAAACCTTATAAAATCTCAATATTAATTCGAATTATCGACGACTGGGTACCTATCGACGACTGGGTCAACTACCTTAGCTGCCTCACCATCCTGTCCTCATTGACTGCCTTTCTATTAGACATGTGAGTGGGGGGCCCTGCCCCCCCCCCCCCCCCGGGTAAACCATGCCGAGGGGTAACGATCCCCTTCGAATCGCGGCTCCAGCCTCCTTCTCAGTCTACTTCCGATTCACTGACCGAGAAGAGGGCCAGCGTGAACGTTCTCTCTTTCTGGCAAAGATAAGCCTTAGGTATATTTCCATGGGTTCACCTCCTCCAGGAAATTCGGAATCTTTTCTACACACAGTTTGCTTACATCCCGGCATAGGTAAGTGAGAGGGGCTATAGCGAGTGCGGGTGCGACGCAGTTGCGAGGCAGCGAAGCGGATCGCTAGCGAGACCGAAAGGACAGTCTTGACCAGGGGTGCACACTAAATCTGCCCTAGGCCAGTTGGTGCGCCCTCGAACTTGACCATGGTATGCTCACTCCCCACTCCTCGGTATAAGGTCTCGTGGTGGGGAACTCTATGACTGCAAAGCAATGATGCCAGAACCGTGGGTTTGCGCCCACGGACCCTACCACCACTCCACGACCAAGCGTACCCCCTCCTAGCGCCTGTACCGCACCACACAAGCATACCTGTCCCTCCATCCGTGTGCCGTACGCGCTGCCTGGCTAGCGCTCTCCGGCGAGAATTCGTTTAACCGATATCGAAGCGCTTGGGTCGCAAGCAAAAAGTCAGGAGTTCAAATCCCGGTGTGAAGATTCTACTTTTTTCTTTATTTATTCTTTAATTTCTCTTCCTATATTCTCAGAAGACTAAAGACTTGAAAACTGTTAATTTACAAAACATTTTCGAAGCCTGATTTGTTGCTAAAGATGCGATCAAGCCAGAAGGGGATCCTAACATTATTAAATAATTAATTTTCCACTGAGTACACATTCGGGGAAAAGTGGCCGGGGTAAACTGAGCTCCAAAGAAAAGATGCGCGAGTGATGTGCGTTATAACCTAACCTGTCAGCTAGCTGCGTAACGACGCGGCGTGGTGGTTGCAGCGTCCTCGCAAATAATTCTTTTCAATATATCAGGTAATATAAATTCATATTTTTCATTACATCAAAAAATTAATTCATTTTTTTACCCTTTAAATATTGTAACCTACCTAGCCGTACCTCCGTACTGCCGACAGAGAGCGACTGGACGTTGCTCGAGCTCTCTGAAGGGGCCTCCAACCTCTCCGTACCGTAATCGAGGGGCCCGGACACTGCCCGGAACTCGACCAAGAATGACCCTTTAGCACTAAGCCGCGATATTTTTAAGCCAATAGCCAACACTAAGGACTGTATATATTTAATAAGTGCATTTAGTAATACGAAAGACTCGAATCGTCTGAACCCTGCGACTCGACTGAGCTATTGGGCGAGTCTACCCGATCCCGAGTGACGCCCACGCAGAGTGGCCGTCACAGGCCTATTAAACCATGTGCTCGCCAAGACTGAATTACCACAAAATGCTGCAGCCGAACAAAAGAAACTACATGAGGCAAATAACGATAAAGCAATAGCTGCTCTAGGACTACATGTGGAACCAAATCAACAAGTGCACATAGAAGACTGAGCCAACGCGTACGCAGCATGGAAAGCATTAAAACAAGTGCATCAGCCAAAATCTAGAGTAAGAATAATGCAATTAAATAAACAGCTTTACCAGTCTAAAATGAAGGAAGATGAATCCATGTCGTCATACATTTTTAGAATAAAAGTTTTGGCAAATAATCTTAACGAAGCAGGTTCCGACGTAAAGGATGAGGACATGGCATACATTCTACTAGCAGGATTGCCACATAATTATGAAAATTTAAATATGTGCAGCCTACTAGATGACAAATTCACATCGGCGGAGATCACAAAATCACTCCTCATCGTATTTGATAGACGTAAATCTCGCCACACCGATGAAGATGAAGGCCACAAGGCGGCATTACAGCTTGGATAACTCGAGGAAGAGATATATATCAGACTGAGTCCGGCACATCAGAATGAAAGAAAAAGAATAGTAAGACTAAAACGGCCCATATATGGACTAAAACAATCTGGGAGAAACTGGAATGATGAATTGGATCGTTTCCTCGCGGAAAAAGGGTTTGAAAGATTACATTCATCTAATTGCGTTTATAGAAAAGGATATTGGACCCTAATAGTGGTATATATAGATGATATTTTCTTATTTTCAAACGATCCAAAGTCAATTAATAATTTTGATAAGTCGATGAGCCAAAAATACAAAACGAAGAACTTAGGCGAAATAAATCATATGTTAGGCGTTAAAGTAGAAAGAAATAATAAGAAAGTTACATTAAGTCAAAAGACATACATAGATCGTTGTTAAATAAGTATGATATGAAAGAATGTAGGGGTGGTGCGGCACCGTTAGAGCCAGGATTAAAATTAGCAAAAGACATACAATCAGACTGTCTAAGCGAAGAAGGAAAGACGGCATATCGAGAAATAATTGGTTCACTAATGTATATAGCTTCGCGTACCAGACCAGATATATTGTTTGCTACAACAAAATTGTCACAATTTAATACATCTCCAAGCGAAACGCGTATTACGTTATTTAAGAAAGACCAAATATACGTTATATTATACGTTAGATCAGGGTTGACTAACTGGCGACTCACGAGCCGCCGGGGACCTCTCTGCCTTGTTGCCACGCTGAACGGCCCCCTTCCATACCGACCAGACTCTGACGATCGCAGTCGGTTCCTCCTTCTTTCCTTCTCATTTCGACTGTGATCGTCAGTGTGTGGTAGGTATGGAGGGGGCCGTTCAGCGTGGCAGTAAGGCGGAGGGGCCCCTGGCAACTCGTGAGTCGCCAGTTAGTCAACTTTGCGTTAGATTATAAGCGTAATAAAGAACCGAAAATCGAAATCTTCTGCGATGCGGATTGGGCAAGAGATGTAGATGATAACCATTCGTTTACAGGCGTAGTAGTAAAGATAGAATCTAATACTATAGATTCGACGGTCTTCAAACAGAAAAACATATCCATGTCAACAATGGAAGCAGAATATGTAGCTTTAGCGTCAGGCGTAAAACAATCCACATGGCTGAGCATGTTTCTAAGCGAATTAGAATTATGTAATTACTTTTCAGGGAAGTGCGATCTATATTGTGATAATAGAGCGGCGACAGCATTTTCAAAGAGACGAGTAGAAAATTTCCGAACAAGATACATAAATATAGCATATCATATTGTTAGAGAAGAACTACAGAAAGAATTAATTAGCTTAACCTACGTTCAGTCAAATGAAAATGTAGCGGACATAATGACCAAAGCACTTAAGCGCGTTGCACATAAAAATTGCACCCAAGCAATGAACTTGGGAATTGTTAAAGTGGGGGATTGAAGAGGTTTGCACTTCCCGCCATAAGAACTCGCAGTTCTGCTCCCTCCCTCTTTCCTATAGGAACGATCTAGATTCTTTGTGCGCTGTTCGTATTGCGACTCGGTAGAGTTATGTATTATGTATGTACCATGCCTCGTTTCTATCGAATTATCTTTATGTATATAGTTTACTTTAAGTTCATTTCGGTGGTAGTTTATTATAATAAAAACAAACAGGCCTAATGGGCATTATACTTGTACTAAGTTAATTTCATTTCATCAATTACCGTGCTGTCTCTCGGCCGCGTATATCAAGAGACACGGTAGTGTCTCGCGCCAAGTATATATAGATATATGTGCAGCGCGAGACACAGAGTGTATCTATAACGCCACTACTCGCTATCAAGAACCCTGAGATTTTCGAATCTCAATAACGGCTGATCCGATTAGATTTTGAATGGTCTTAATGGATAGCTTGGGTTTGATTTGCATAAGAAAAATGTCTTCATTTTGTTCCTACGTGCTTTATGAGCTGAGATATTTCGATGTAAAGTTGCAATTTGCCGAATTTCATGTTCTTAAGATTAAGCATCGTCATCGTCAAGTGTAGGCAAGATGGGAACATGAAAAAGAGAAAAAATGTCTCCAATATTCACTTCGCTCATTCGATGAAAGTATCGGCACTTTCGGTCAATTGCGTAACAAATAGTCACGTGACAGCCAGACAGAGAGCACATCTGTAGAGGTAAACGTAGCCTAGTAATTTATTTCTATATTATTATCTTTCTAATTATTTTGTGACGCTGAAAAGATAAGTATTATTGGCAATAATTGTTTTATTATCAGTGTAGACTGTTTACTCTAGTAGGCCGCCACCTTGGGTCTGTGAGATAGTGCAGACGCCTTTAGCGTCGTAGGGCTGTTAAGTGCGTGACGAATTCGGTCCACCCGCCTGGGTCACGTATTGTAAACAGGCCAGACTCTGCTTGTCCTGGGAGCCTGCGTGAAAGCTCAGTCAGTTCAGTTCGTCCTTAGTCTCCAGACTGTAACCAGTCTATGTCTTCATAGGTTTAATAAACGTTCATAGTTATTGTTACCTCTTTGGGTTTTATTGAGACCACCTCCTACATCAGTAAAATCGAACCGTCAAGTCATACGAAATGCCGGCAGTAGCAAATGTTTTGGAAATTTCATGATCTCACCGAATTATATTATGGGACTCTGCACTGGGGCCCCACAAGGAACCCGGCCATATATACTTACGCTACGCGCCTACGAGCCCCAACCTATACTACTACAGTTCTCCTCACCGATTCTACCCTTAGTAACGGCGTACGGTCGGTTGCCTGCCGCTAGGCGCTAACAAAGACTCCCTTCGAGACTATTATCGAACCTCTCTCTCTGTCAAAATACACAATATTGAGTGCTGGAAACTGCATTTAATAGTACAGAGTATTCGTGTTTGTTTCGAACTTTATGCATAAATAATGACGAGTAACGTACTATATAGTTAGGAAAGGAGAGTTTCTCAGTGTTAGGAGTTTAACTTCAAGGTTTCGTTTACTTGTATACAAAATTTATAGCAGAGTAAGGACAGAAAGCTGCTACGTGTATAGATTTCGTTTAGTTAGTGATCATTCCCTACTTTTATTAACTTTACTTCTCTTTTTTCAAGGCATATCAGCGAGTTTACTATGAAGGTTCCTAGTGATAATAGCCAGAAGGACGGAGAGGTGAAGCTAAAGGTGCGCGAGAAAATATGAGAAGTAAGACCTGAAACCTTCCAACTACATCAAACAATGTGGTTTAGTCATGCGGTGAAGTTCACTTTGAAAACAAATGCGGTATATTAACCACTTATACCAAAAATTATGTTTGATTAGGATATTCTCCACAGTATGATATATTACTAAATCGCTCATTACCTATCTCAGGCCTGGGAATTAAGTGAACGCAGCGTCCGATTTTCAGAGGCAACGCCTCCTTTCTCCCGTCGCGCGTCTTGGCCCCCGCGGCGGCCTAGAAGCTTGGAGCGCCTCAGACCCGTACCACGTGAACCGCGCGTGGCATATTAGGGTGACATTGTATCAATAAGTTTCCACATCGTCCCAGAGAGCACGATTGTCGGTGCGTTTTTGTTTTGTCAACGCGCGGTTCATATGGTACGGACCTGAGCCGCTCCAAGCTCCTAGACCGCCGCGGGGGCCAAGACGCGCGACGGAAGAAAGGAGGCGTTGCCTATGCAAATCGGACGCTGCGTTCACTTAATTCCCAGGTCTGACCTATCTAATAAAACGAAACACATATATATTGAAAAATTTGATCCATAATCTAACATACTGAAATTGTTGGAAGGCTGTAAAGAATTCAGTGATATGGTTCTGGAGAAAAGGAGAAGAAAAGAAGAATAAGATGAAGGAAGAAATCAAAACGAAAGCGCAGTCTTGAGTTAACAGTCCCAGAAACACTTACACACATAACACATGTAACCCCATTTTGAGGCCGAAAGGTAAAAAATAAACCTATTTACTACTGTAAAGAATTCAGAAAATATGAAGTCTGTGTAATTTTATTCTTATATATTTAAAAAATATACGAATAGTTTTGAATATAAGTTAAGGATAAAGTAAAGGTTACTGTAATGCAGTAAATATTATTGATATAATATTATTTCACTATACAGAAACTTTCTCAGCTACATGATTGGTAAAGGGTTTATTTGTTTTCCCAGTTTTAATTTTACTGTACATTTCTAAATTATTCGTAAATTTTATAAACAGAACAGGAAAAACCTCGCGATGAATATTCTATAAATATTCTGAAGCTCGTATGTATTCTGTAAACATCTAATGATTTCGTGACATGAAGTATAAAGAGTGGGTAAGTTTGTAATAATATAGCACAATGAGTTCTAACACAATATATTTTGTGTCAGAAATATTGTTTCTTTTCTTTGAAAAATTTTTAATAGGAATAAAAGTTGTATAATAAAACTGCGCGTTTTACTAAATACGTATTTACAAATAATTCAATTAATATAAAGTATCATTTTTTGTTTCGTTAACTTCTTCCAACAGCAAAACATAATCGATTGCGTTTTTGCGTTCTGTGGCCGTTAACAGTTGTCAACAAAATAATATTCCCGATAACAGTAAATGAATTTACAAGAACGTATCGTGACACAGATTACTACTCATTCGGACGGTCAATAATATCGATTTGAGGAGGGAAAATGAGCGTAAGCATCGTAGTCGCCACTGTGACGTTGCAGTACGTCGTCTTACACACATACCATACTACATACTGGAGATATATGGCCTCGCGTATTTCTATACGATCACATTGGGTAACATATGCCACGCGGCAACTAGGCCGGTGCTAGATCAGATTGGTATTAGAATGTCCCCAGTAAACTAGAAACGAGACTTCTGTGATTTCAGTCCCATCAATATATTTTACAACTAGCTTAAAGTTCCCGGCGTTGCCCGGGCTTCTCATATTATGTATTAATAACGGCAGCATTAATATTTTAAAACTAACTGGAAAACTAATCGATTCTCGAAATAATCGTGAACATACAGAGAGAAGAACGTCCGTTTATATATGCACTTGTTGGTTCCCGGCTTCGCTGGGGTGGATTTTGTTATCGATTCATCACAGCGCCTCTTTATAGACGACATTAATAGTGTTGCAGTCAGGAGCAAGTAAGTAAAGGTTACTGCCGGAACTTACACGGGAGCAGGCAACGTACAACTGTCCATGCGAGAAACATGAAGTACGTAGGTCAACGCCTGCCACTTTGAGTGTTTGACCTTGTGCCTTATTAATGGTCATAGCATAATATACTTTAATAGGGAACTGCAACCGTTTATATTGAAAGGGCATGTCAGAAGAAATCATTGGGATCCGAGATATCATAATATTTTCCCCAGTAGCACAGCCTGTCAGGACTGTTGTCTCTAATATATATTTATGCACTTTATTTATTTGGAGTCGAGTTCCATTACATAATTTTAAGTGTTCTAGACGGGAACCTGTGGCTTGGCAGTGCCCTCACCATGTCCATGAAATACTGTAGAATGTTAGCGACGAGAAAAAGCCAACCCTGGTATGCTCGAATGCAATCGAATCTCAATCGGCCATAATCGTTTGAGCCGTGTGTAGTACATACGCGTTACACGCACACCTTCAGCCAAAACGAACTAATACATGTTTCGTTCGTCAATCGCTATCTTCACTATGCAATCCACTCCATACGCGTTACACGCACACCTTCAGCCACAAGAAACTAACACATGTTTCGTTCGTCAATCGCTATCTTCGGTCACTATGCAATCCACTCCAAATTTCGGTACCAAATTTCGGTGAATTGCAACCACAATGCAGTCTCAAACACAAGGTAAGTTGCCGAAATTTGAATTGCGACATGTTTGTATATCATCAAACTGTTTTTTATTTGTAACTAACTAAGGATTTTATGTATATGCAGATAACCGAAGCGTAAAATGATTCTGTGACCTACGCCAGGTTATGCATGTAATAGGGGAGACCGGGGCTAGTTGACTAATTTTTAACATTTCTAATTTTTATGAATAGACCATTGGTACTTTGTTGACTTGCTGCATACCAAAAGTTTATAAATTTCATTAGGTATACAGGCTTAATTTTGAAAATCGTTTTAATTAAGTCTGGGTTGTAGTTTTTATTGTATTTAGAGTAGTGAGACGAATAAATCAAGAAACCCTGGCTTTGGGGTTAGGTTTATATGTATACTACGACCAATAAATTTTTTTATTTTTTTTTACTCCTTCACAGTGTTATTTTTTTAATTAATTCTCATGGTGCTAGATACTGTAATTATTTTGTACTTGATTGTTATGGTCTATTTGAAAGGTCTGAGACTTTGAAGGGAGGATAGGATGTAAAACTGGTAGGGGTTAGTTTGGAAGAAGTTCATGGTGGGGTAAGTGGATTTGAGCAGCTAAACTCTTTGCCTCGACTGTATCTTGAGGATAAAATAGGAATTTTTAGTGGTATTCCTATGTTTAGTCAAGTAACCCCGTCCGACATTGTTAACATGTTAAGGGCCGTAAATACAAAACCTCTACGCACCGGATAAAATAAAATACCGTAAATTATAGTCAATGTATCACGTTCCCACAAAATATTCATGAAAAAACATCAAGCAGTACCCAGTGGACAAAAAACCATAAATAGTCGAAACAAAAATATTTACGGCCCACCGACCTTTTTAGATTTTTCCTTCTTACTGATAGAACACGCAAGTTTTTGTCGCGGCGACACATTAAATGGCAAGCTGGTCACTCATATGCTCCAATATTGCGAATCGCAGTACAATTTATTCCATAATACAAGAATTAAAGGGAATAAGTCAACTAGACTCGTTAGTCAACTAGCCCCGGTCTCGCCTACGCATAATGTTGCAGAAAGGATTTCGCATACATACTTATTCAGTTATTTTGATACAAGGCCACCTTCGATAATGCATGAATTTAATCAGTGTTTCTCGTGTTATACATAAAGTACTATAGATATAATAAATATATATAGATAGGCAATGACCAGCGGCCTTAGCCGTGATGGAAACACCGGTTCTTGCTAGATCACCGAAGTTAAGCATTACGGGGCGGGTACTGGGGAAAGATGGGTGGAGACCACCTTTCTCCCGGTGCGCCCGCTGCTGCTGGGACCCGAAGGAGAGAGAGGAGGGAAAAGATAGGACTGAGACTATATAGTTCTTTGGGCAATATAAGCGAAATGCTTGAAACGCCATCCTGCTTAACAGGGAAAAAAAATAAAACAAAACATAAACACAGACAGGCAATGCAGTGCACACAGTTTGTTTTCATAGTTGTTAAACTTGCGTAGAATTTAACCTTAATTCTATCCCGTGATAAGACTGTTCATTTCTGTTGATGATGAACCTTTCTAATTTATAATATTAAAAATGATCTGAAGTCATTCCCTATGCAAATTATCTTTGTGAAAAGAAGTGAGATCCCCATAAAAAACTTCAAAAAGGGAAAAAAATTACGCCAAGTACATGAAAAAGTCGATGTCGGAAAAGAGTAAATCACAAAAAAATAGAAGAAAATATACAATATAAAAAAATATATGAAATCAAAATGAGCTGCAAGTACATAAAGGTGCTTTCCAACTGCGCTTAAGATGACACAACTACATATACACAGCTAAAATGCTGTTCATACATTCCATTACTCATATCGCGGACAGTTTAATAATGTGAAGATAAAATGTAACATTTAGACCAGGCCTGGGATTTAAGGGAACGCAGCGGCCGATTTTCAGAGGCAACGCCTCCTTTCTCCCGCCGCACGTCTTGGCCCCCGTGGCGGCCTAGCAGCTAAGAGCATCACAGGCCCGTACCACGTGAACCGCGCGTGGTGTATTAGGGTGACATTGTATCAATAGGTTTCCACATCGTCCCAGAGAGCATGATTGTCGATGCGTTTTTGTTTTGTCAACGCGCCACGCGCGGTTCATATGGTACGGGTCTGAGGCGTTCCAAGCTCCTAGGCCGCCGCGGGGGCCAAGAGAAGAAGCAGGCGTTGCCTCTGAAAATCGGCCATTGCGTTCAATGAAATCTCAGACCTGACACATACTTTGCATAGAAAGGAACATTTTCGCAAATAAGTACAATATCGCATATATCTTGTACCCATTTCGGCGCCATTTTGGTCAGGCCCCGCCCCCATGTCACTTCCCAATTGGACGGTCTAGTGGATATTATTTAATTCTGTCGGTATACATTTATTTATATACTGCTTATTTAATTCGCCTAGGAAGACGTGTTTTTCTTTTATGTACTTTATGATTGTTCAGATGCTATTTTACCGCTGAATGGACAACGCTGAATGTAACATGGTCAATCCCATCACTGTGACTTTAAATTCGTCGCCAAAACCATTTGTAGGAGGACTCTAACAAGGAAACATATCGAACCCGAAAATTCTGATTGTAATGAAACTCCGTACGATTGTAGAGCATGCCGGAGTATGTAAGAAACGATTTTTTTTCTGCGGAAAAACACACTGAGGGGGTGAAATTAACCCCTGAAAATCCGATTATTAACCCGATTTTGTGTTATAACTCGCGAATTGTAAGAGATAGAAAAAAAGTTTCACGACAAAAGTTACTTTATTTAATTAAATCTATCATTTGGTAAAAAAATTATTTTACAGTTCACGAATTATAACACAAAATCGGGTTAATAACCGGATTTTCAGGGGTTAATTTCACCCCCTCAGAGTGTTTTTCCGCAGAAAAAAAATCGTTTCTTACATACTCCGGCATGCTCTACAATCGTACGGAGTTTCATTACAATCAGAATTTTCGGGTTCGATATGTTTCCTTGTAAGTCGATTCTTTCTTCAACCAAAAGATACTTATTTCCAAAATAGCTTTAATATTATTATAGGGTTTTTTTGTAGGGAAATGTTTAGTAATTATGTACAAAAGAAATTTAAATTGGCTAATTAAATGAGATAAATTAAACCATACGCCCCTCTCTTGTACAGTGAACACTAATCTGATTCCTTACTATTTTTCATAATTTTTATTGTGGGTAATGTAATACAACAGTAATGCTAATTTATGATCCTTCCTCTACAATCTACAATTGTACGACTTTGAAATTAAATAATTTATAGTTTATTCATCTATCATTTATGAAACATCAAATGTTTGACGCGCATTATATTTATTAGAAGAGTAGCCTATAAATTATAATTGAAATATGGTAAAATAATTCATAATAAAAGAAATTCATAACTTCTTCAATATTTTCAAAATCAAAACTAATGAAAGGATAGAAGTTTCGATGCACTATTGAATATCTGTAGCACTGCATAGAAAATTTGAGAGCGTAAATAAGTCAAACTTAAGAAATTATTTTCAACGTATTTACAAGAACGATTGCTTTCAAGAAAAGTATACTAAAGTCTTCATTTATTTTACGGCATTCAGCCTTGATAATAATGAATCCATATATGAAAATATATTTTCGAATTGAAATGTTGCATTTCATTTCACTAATAGGATGAGAAAATACTGTATAGCATGCTTCTACATAGTTTGTCCGCTTGGGTTGGATCGATGGGAACGGAAATTCTCCGGAAATACTTTTCTGCGCTTCGGGGGTTTATAAAATGGGTGGAGGAGAATCCTGCGTCAGTTTTAAAGGAAACAAGGCACTCAGTTTCAGCTCTTCAAAGACCCTTCCGCGCGTGCAAGCGTCGAACAATATCTCTTTGAAGAGCGTACAAGGTCTCACGTGTAGAGTATGTATTATACATACGACGAGGGTTATATTTATCCAGATGATGGGGCCGTAATATTTCGCTTTATCTCCATCTACGGATTCAAATGCTGTACATTGGCAACAATCATGTCGCACAATAAACTTCTCGAACACAGCATTTGCGAATAGCAATTGACTTTCGTATTGGGAACTGACATCCGTCACCATGACATCTGGTGGCGAAAGTAGAAGCGCTCGTTGGGTACACATCAATCCCTGCCCATTCTCGTGCCGTTGCATAAAATTGCGGTTGGGCAGAATTTGAACATGCCCAATCACATATACTTTACATAGAAAGGAACATTTTCGCAAATAATACTCATATCGGCGCCATCTTGGTCAGGCCCTGCCCTCATGTCACTTCCCAATAAAGAGATGCGGCACACACGTTATTGCTACGAATGAAACCTATTACCATTTCAAGGTCATAATACCCTATGCCGTTGAACTTGCCTGGTAACAGCTAGTACGCTATGAAATTAATAATACATGATGCCATTTACGAAAAATAACCATGACCTTTAAATAACCGTTAAGATAACGTCAAGCAGGATATCTGTTTATATGTATCACCATATTTATCCCCTTGAACAATACAACTTTCCACCTTGACATTTTCTCCTGCGTTCAATCCTAACAGAGATATTCAGGTGCTCTGTTTCTCGTGACTCACACCGTATAAAGGCTTTCAACGTGATATGAAAACTACATGAACTAATACATTAACGTGTCACATGAAAAGTTTAATTTAACTAATTGTGAGTTTGATCCTATTGCGCAAAGAATAATATCAAAAGTATGATTTTATAGTTATGAAAAGTAATACATTTTATACGTAACAGTTTTTACTTACTGTAAAATGTAAGAACTTAAAGTTAAATCTAATAACTGAAAACTAAATTAAAATGTAATGTATGTTTTTCCCAATTGGTAGAGATATGTGTAATCAGTTTAGACTGCGGATGTTTATGCATGTAACATACGCAAAAAGCATATGCAAATAGGCACGTAAAATATCCCATGTCTCTTGTTACCCACAAAATTACAATTAGGTACAAAAAAGAGCGCCAAGTATATAATCCCATAAAAAAGAATCCCATTTAAAAACATTGCCGTAAATTAATATAAATTTATTAATGTGCTATATTTAATTTTACAAAAGTAATGATATACCAAAGTTGCGTCAATTATCACAATGGCTATTTATATAAAGAAAAAATCACAATGGCACAAAGAAAAAATGTATTAAATAATATTAATCAGATATATTTTTATACAAATAAATATTTTAATACGAATAAATATTTTATTCAATTCAAAGTATTTGGCGCTGCTCTCCAAATTGGTGTTGCTAAACTGAATAAATATATATAAATTGTTTTAAAATCTTTTTCTTTCTTTCTTATCTCAGTGGTGTCTTGTCTTGTTTTATTTATTATGTATGTATATGGTTCATTGTGTCCCCTGAGGGTTTCCATTCTCCTTTCACACTCCCTTCTCCTTTCGCTCTCATCGCTGTCGTCGTATGTAGTCGCTCTTCCGCCGCTCTCGCTCTCTCACTGCTCTCGCCGTCTCGCCGCTCCCGCTGTCTCGCCGCCCTCGCTTCCTCCCACCCTCCTCTCGCTCTCTTACTCTACTCTTATTTTTTTTCTTATTTTACGCATGTCCTTCCCTCTCTCCTCTTACATTACGTTTCTCTTACTTCCTCCGACTTTCATTTCCTTTCTTTCACTCCATTCCTTCTTCATTCCTTCCTCATTCCCCTTTTCCCACCCCTTCCTCCCTCTCCCTCACCCCCTTCCTGCACCCTCCCTCTTCGTTCTCTCCATCCTCTTCATCCATTCCTCTTCTTCATCCAATATTTCTCTTATCTTTTTCCCTATTCTCCTCTCATTTTCCTCTTCCCTTGCACACCTCTCCATCACGTGTTCCCATGTCTCTTCTTCCCCTCCACAAATCCTACATCTCCTCTCCTCCTGCTTTACCCAATACCACCCTCCCCTCATTTCGTCCCCCAACCTAAATCTCGCTATGCTTCCATACCTCTCCTCACTCCATCCTAGTCTCAAATATTTCGGTACCCCTTCCGTTCTTATTTCCCTGTACCATCTATTATATTTCGAGTCTCTTATTGTCTCTCTTCTCTCCTCTTCCTGTTTCCTACAATCTTCCTTTTCCATTTCTTTATACACCTGCCGCCTCCTTCCCCCCTTTCCATCCTCCTGCCATCCCCTTTCTACCTTAAACTCTTTCCTCTCTCTCTCCCATGTGGTCAGCTCTTTCTCCTTCTTTTCCCTTACCTCTCTCCAACATAGTCTTGCTAGCTCCCCCCCCCCCCCCCCTCCCCATGCTCAGCTTCTCCTCATACTTCCACGCTCTTCTTCCCGGCCACGTCCTTGTTTTATTTATTAACAAAGACAATTAACATTTTTTTGGTTTGGCAGCACCAAGTATTTTGAATTGAACAAAATATTTATTCTTATTAAAATATTTATTTGTATAAAAATATATCTGATTAATATTATTTAATACATTTTTTCTTTGTACGCGAGGTTCGCAAAATATCGAACATATAAACAAAGTCGAAAATAAGACACACCCTAGTGTACACCACGCGGTAAATATTACTACGGCAGAAACGGACTGCGAAACGGGCGCGGTGAACTTGGTGCAAAGAATGGAAGATTTGGTATATACCGCAGTCCATGAAGGCAACGGATTCCTACCTCTTTCAGGGAGTCGGAAGCGAAGAGACGAGATAGAAAAGAAAAGATGGAGGTACCGACATCTTCGAAAGTGCGGATTCCTTCGCTCGAGGGGTTACCAGCTAGAAAAGCACCAATTTCCTGAATGGGTAGATGTTATTTTCTCGAGTTGTGTTGCGAATGTTCGTATGCAACCTTTTAGTTCCACTAGCCCACATAAACCACTATGTGGAGAGTGCTTTTTAGAAAGTGTGCAGGAGTTACAGACTAAATAATATTCGCTAAACTAACTAAAAAAAGCTTAACAAACATAGGTTATAGGGATACAGGAATATAAAAACATCCTTTGTATTCACGGCTTGGAGATTGAAAAGAAAGGATTATCTTACCACATTCTTATTTTAATGCTTACAAAACATGGTCTGTGTCTTTATTCGTTTTGTCAATTGTAGGGGATAGGTGCTATAAAGTGTCTTAAAAGGGACACACGTCTTAAAAGGGACAAATCGAATTTCCAACATTCTAAACGCATTACACATGCAAGTTATTTTCCTGTTTATTGCAACACTAGTGCCTAGTCGTTTGACGTAAATTTCACTACGGTCTCACTTGCAACAGAGTAGTAATCCACGGTTGATGTTTTTCGGCAGTAAAAGAAAAATTTTCATTGGTTTTCTGTGTCGTTTTCTGAGATCAAGGTATATACAAAGTGTTATATCAGGCCTGGGATTTAAGTGAACGCGGCGGCCGATTTTCAGAGGCAACGCCTCCTTTCTCCCGCCTCGCGTCTTGGCCCCCGCGGCGGCCCAGCAGCTAGGAGCGCCTCAGGCCCGTAACACGTGAACCGCGCGTGGTGTATTAGGGTGACATTGTATCAATAGGCTTCCATATCGTCCCAGAGAGCACGATTGTCGGTGCGTTTTTGTTTTGTCAACGCTCCACGCGCGCTTCATATGGTACGGGCCTGAGGCACTCCTAGCTGCTGGGCCACCGCGGGGGCCAAGACGCAAAGCGGGAGAAAGGAGGCGTTGCCTCTGAAAATCGGCCGCTGCGTTCACTTAAATCCCAGGCCTGACATAGATCACTGATTAAATTGTAGAGCCAGGCTGTACAAAATTTACTTACTATTTTCCACTAAAATATTTTATTAATTCGTCTATTGTCAACAGAGTATTGGGAACCATATAGTAGAAATGGAGTGAGTGGCTACGTGACAAAATAAGAGGAAAATCAAGAGTAACGAAATCGGAGTGGAAGCTTCGCCTGTTAGTTACATTATTAATGTTAAAAGGTTTGGGTCAGAAACGCCTGACGCAGGTAATTCAGCGAACAGTGGTTCGTATTGCGTAGATCAGTAGAGCAATGTACTGCCTCCATAAAAAAACAAAGACGTATTTATCACGAGTTCCACGCTGCAAGCTGCTACATGCATTTGTTTTTTTACAGAGACTGCATGTATAAGGTCATACTGGCCTACGCAACATGCGCCGCTTCAGGCGTTTCTGAGAGGAATTTTTGAACACTAATGAATAAAAAACGTAGGCTTCACCCTAATTTCGTTACTTACGATCAGTGTCGGATTTAGGAGAAAAGGCCGAGTTGGCAAACATTCTGAGGGGCCCTTATTTGGGGGGAAATGAAGAGGTAGTTTACTAAAAACGGGCCAAGTGAAGTTAATACGAAAAAAATGTAGTGTTTAGATACCTATACCTAATCATAATTTTTTTTGGAGATGGGGCCCTGGATTTTCGTCCTATTTTGTTACGCAGAATTACCTATTTCATTATCTACTATGTGTTACCAAACACTGAACAAATATACGTTTTTCATCTCGCTTGATATTTACACACATCCTTCTAGTTTCATCCACACAGTCTCTAAAAACTTTGTCTACGTTAGCGTCACCCTGCTTCGTCCAAAACCGCACTTTATTAAAAGATCCAGGATTGTCCTTACACTGTATATATGTATGTACATATATACTCCTTTAAACACGTGCAATGTCTAAACACTGCGTCATTCTAACACTACAGTAAGGATACAGTAAGTAAAAAGAAAAGAATTAAACAATTTATGAAAAACATTTTTATCCAGACTCTTTGCAATGACAAAAACTGTACTCCAATAATTGGAATTAGCACCACCCAAATGCGCCAACTCGAGTTTTACGAGTTTTTTTACTAAAATGACATTGAACTAACAAAAAAAAGTGCAACAATCGTCCAAAAGCCGCGAGAACAAAAACGAGTTTTGAAGAGAAACATAACGTAAAACAAGTGATAGTTCAATTTTTCATGCGATATCGCATGTTTGTCCATCGAGGACATACAGAAAAAAAATCTGATCGGTTCGTCCTTTTGTACAGTGTTTAAGGGTAGTTTTAACTCGCAAAAAACGTGGACACTTCAATGATTCCATGATTTTCCTTGAAGTGGATTTGAAAATGGATTTCATATTAAAATGGATTTGATACTATTACAAAAAATCTCATTAAATTGGCAACTGAAAGTTCTGAAAGGAAACTTTCTTTTTTCAAAAGCTTTCCAAAACAATCATAAAAATTTATCTACGATCATGAGTTCGCAAGTTATAGGTGTTCAAAGTGAAATGTATCTTTTTCACCAAAAATTTTCGTTTGTTCACCCTCCAGAAAAAAGTTATGAACAAATTAAAAAATTCGTCATCAGCACACCCACGAACTATGAACATTTTCCGCTTCTTCTCAGTTGGGATATGATTGTCCACCCAAAATTTTCGTTTATCCATTCTAGTGAATCGAATTATTAATAAAAAAAACGAAGTACGGCTGAATTGTTTACGTTTAAGTTCGATTTTTTCAAATAAACTATCAAAATCATTTGTCCAACAATGGTTTTCGTTAGTCTAGATGTAGTCCACCCAAAGATTTCGTTTGTCCACCCTGCAGAATCGAATTCTGGTCAGTTCAACCGTACCCTTCTTTTTCGCAATTTTTATTAAAAATTCGATTCTGCAGGGTGGACAAACGAATTCTTTGGGTGGACAAACGTGGACTAATCGTGGACATTCGTATCCCACGTAAGAAGAAACGGAAAATGTTCATAATTCGTGGGTGTACCAACGACGAATTTTTCAATTCGTTCATAACTTTTCTTCTGGAGAGTGGACAAACGAAAATTTTGGGCGGACAAACGTGAAATGATCGTGATCAATCGTACCCCACATTTAATAAATTGAAAAATTTTCTTAATTTGGTCATTACTTTTTTTGAAGGACAAACCAAACGAAAATTTTGGGTGGACAAACGTGGACAATCATTTCCCACTGACAAATCATGAAAAAGTTGTCATGAGGGTGCTGGTGAAAATTTTCTTTTGTGCATTACTTTTTTTAAGAGGTCTCCCTAGTGTGACGGTTTGAAAAAATCGATTTTTTTTGCCTTTTCTGAAAGTTCAACATCTTAAAAACATATTCCTAAAGTATTATAGCTGACATCGAAACTTTGTCAACGCTGTGAGCTATGAAAGGTAGCGCGCGACCGGGCGCGCAGGTATGAATCGGAGCCCTCAAACTTTTTGAATTGAAAAACTATTACCTCCAGAGCTACCTGTACCGTCCCCTTCTGTGCTAAAGAGGCCTCCAAGTGTTATACCTAGTGTGATTCAGTGCATCGCAGACTAATTGTATGTATGATTTATTATTTGATAAATGGTATTTGAATGTTTATACGCGTTTTACTCGAAACGACATTTTTTGGCGCGGCGATCACGATAACTCAAAAACTACTCAACCAAACGACCTGAAATTTAACATATATATTCACTGCGTGTTCTGTTAGAACCTGAACTAGAATAAAGTCACTATATGCAAAATTCGAATTTTGCAGCTCAAAAAACTGACCACTTTTCTGCCGCGAAATGAAACCTTTTCTTTAAAGCCATTTTTGTATTTTGTGATTTCCTATTTTCGTTCTAGTTCAGGCCCTAGCTACGTTCATATAGATTAAGAAAATAACTGAGTTTTTTGTTTCAGATGTCCATGACAGCCGGAATCGTGATCGCCAGCAGTAGGTGTTTTTTTGCGAGCTCCTCATTGTAATTCTTCAAACGTAAAATATAATTATCACTAATCCTTCAAAAAATTTCAGTACATTGCCCAAAGATAACTTAATAAATACTCCAAAGTTTGAAACAGCAATATCAAGTACATTCCCTTAAAAAAATTCCCAAATATTGCCCTATTTTCCAGGCGTCACACTAGGGAGACCCCTTAAGGGTGGTCAATAGAAAATTTTTGTTGCACAAACGTGGACAAACGATGGACAAACGAATTCCGTTGTTTTTTTTCAGTAATTCGTGTTTGGGGGTGCTAACTTCGCAGACCTAACGCGCCGTTAATTGCAAGGTACTCAAGGTAGTTACAAGTACGCGGTAACAAACGCTTATAACTTTGTTAATTGTAACTGTCTCATTAGAATCTTTGGGGAGTATATTCTTAACGTCCCAAGCTATAAGAAAATAAAAAAACTCGATTTCTTTGAAGCACTACTGTACACTTATTATTAATTCAATTGAATTAAGTAGTAATGCATCAATTACAATTATGATTGAATCATTACTGTGGTATTGTGCTATAATATCTTTCTTGGGTTCGATATTTTCAACGAATTTAATGAAATTAGTGAAATATTCAAGCTAGTTTGCTCTAGCACCCTCCCACCCCTCCGCCCTCCCACCACTTAGCGCGAAGCAGTTACTATGGGGTTTTATTCGGTGAAACCTGACACTACCTCGGCTCCCTACCCCATCGAGGGGGGGAGGGGGGTCGAGGTCTCTTACAACATTTCCTCACGTAAAAAAAAAGATAGAGCGCACTCTGTAGTATATTCCACGCGAAAAAATAAAGCGTTAAAACAAAATACTTACAAATATCTAACCATTCATTTTCGAGAAAATTGATTTTGGATATGTTGCCTACTGCCGTGTCTATCTAACGCAAACCATTTCTACTTGTCTTGATGCAGTTGAGAAAGCATAAATTTGCGTTGTAGCAAAATCGAGAGTAATAACACAAAAATAATCATTTCTATGTTTTTTCTTTATAAAAGAGATAGGAAAACTCTTAAATTAATAAAAAATTAATAAGAACACAATGCATTATTTTAGGCAGATCATCGTTATTGTATGGAAACATTAACATAGGAATAGAAATAATAAATAACGCACATGGTAGCTGAATTTTCTTAGAAACGAGAAAGTTTTATTCCACAATTTTGTGCTCTTTTACGGAAAGTATTTGTGTTCAGTTCGTTTCATAAATTACAGCCTACCTTACATGTAAGAAGTACGTATCCCATAATTTTCTATACATAACGTTTCCAACATTAATTGTAAATATAGATTTATGGAATACAGTATTTATTTTCAGAATTGCTCGTGTTCTATTGCAATGATAAATGACAAACGAGCGTGTAACGAGTTCCAAATCATGTTTCGATTTCCTATAACGTGATCGCAATGTCGTGCGCGGAGAAGGCTCCCCTGTAATATGTAGCTGACAGAAATCAATGAGCTGCTTTAACCCGATAAGGGTCACAAATGAGGATATTATATTTTACTTCCAAACTGCGTAAACAATGATCGGCGCGTAATTTAGAAGAGGGTTAATCCGTCAAACTCGTCCAAAAATACACAAATGTATGTCTTGAAAAAATTACGTAACATTCGTTTCATAAGTCTACAATCGAAAGCAATTTCTATCTAGTCTACACCAATATCACGTATCCAATGAATTATTAATTCAATAAATACTCATTGGAATATCAACACCTTTTCGCTGTAAACCAAATACTATTTTAATTTCATTTTTTTTAAGTAGTGAAAAGTAGCGATAGCACTTGCAACGGGCAAATACGATTACTGGTTGTTTGTACATTCTTAAAAATTATGTCGTGCAATTGTATTAAAAAAAGGCGTTAAAACGATGACTTGCTTCTGCGAATTTTATCGACTTTGTAAATGGAAGAAAGTGTGTCATATACGTTTATACAGTATATTTATATATCAGTTTAATTCAATCTGAGAAAATATTAACATCTAAAATAGTGTTCTTACTTGTTATCACGAAGTAAGTTACACACGCTGCATGTATATATATTCATTTGCTATTTCTGTAGCTACCTTATGCTGATACTCTGAATAAATTAGTTTCTGTTTAGAGTACTTTGCTCGCACGATCTCCTCAATGTTACTATTTTAGTACCCTCCCTTTAATCAATTCATAAACATAAATTTGCAATTGTGTTATCGCTGTAGTCAGATTTACAATCTTTTTAACCTTCTGAACTTAAATTCTAGGTCCTTATATCTGAAAACTCCAGTCTTTTTATCGACATGCAGTAAATTGTCTCTTCTATATTACGAGGATGTACAATTAAGAATATTTAAATATCAACAATGTCGTACTGATTGTAATTACATTGTTTTGTTAAAATTGCGATATAATATTGTTGCATTGCTTTGAGGCAGTTCCCTCTGTTTCATTTCAGATTGTACCATTCACGATCTGCAGTTAACAGAAGCGGGTGACAAACAAGGAGAGTTTGCGATTGAACTCATAATTCTATGGCGGATACTGGATACAATTGATATTGATTGCCTTATAGGTAAGTCCGTTTCGCGAACCAAAGTATAAACTCGCGGAATTAATGTCTCTCGGGTATAGATAATATGTAAATTATAATTCGGGGAATATAATTCATATACAGGAAACTTGTATTTTCTGGTATACAAAGTACAAACTTAACATTGTCAAATATGAAAAAAAGTGACTGTTTATAGCGTAATAATCGTAAAACTATTCTAAATTTTGTCGCATATATCCCTTATCACATTTATCAAATATGCGCGTAAAGCATATGTGGAGCCATATGGCACACATTTCTTAAATAAAAGGAATCGATTTTGTAGGATTAATTTGTGCTTTAAATTACTATTGTTCAGAAAAGTATTAACACGTATCTATATAAGTAATATTACGTAAATATAACACATTTTATAGGTACATATTCTAATTCATAGGTACCTATAATTCTCTCTTTTTTTAATATATACATTTTAATTTTTCTACGTTACTTTCGGGCTTAAAAAGTTCAGTATAGCTTTTACATATATTACAATACTTAGTTGGTTTTGTAAGTTTTAGATAATTAGATTTATTTTCTTATGTACGAAGTTCTATTTATTATATAATAAGAGAATATTAGAAGATAATTATCTACTACCTGGCTATATCACGATTTCAGAATGTTAGAAGAAAATTCAACGAATTATCCTATCGTAAATGTATGCAGATTGCGAATCTGTGAAGCTTGCTTTTACCTCCTGTGCTTGTTTTGTAGTGAAGCTTTAGTGAAAAGACAGAATATAAAGGCACGAACGTTGATTCTTTCCTGTGAGAAAAAACAATGGCACCTGATTGCGAACGTCACCTGCCTTTGCACAGTACTGTCAGGTACTTAATTCTCGATTTTAATTTTATCCTTACTCAGCTCCGCTTGGGTAGAATTTTAATTTCTTTCATTATTAACACGCACATCTTCCATTCCACGTGAATAGTTCTCTTCTTTTAACTGGAGACTATTTCCTTGTCCCTAATCAACATGATTTTACCACTGATATGCATGTAAATATTACAGAAGACGTGGAGCGATTTATGAATTAATAAACCGAATTAAAAGTGAGGTATCGATCGTGCAATTCGCGGGAATTCGATTGCACGTCAAGCTGGTTCGAGTTCAACTTAAAACATTCAAGAAGAAGGAAACGGAGGCAAAGGAGGAGAACCTTGTCGAGAAGAAAACTCACCGGCGATGAATCGGATTCCGTAGAGACACTTCTTCCTCGTGAAAGCTTCTTGCACAGATCGAAACGAGGATAAGAGGTCACGAAAATAAAATCCGTTCACAAGCACTGGTATCAATTCTGTATCGAATTATTGTGTCAAATACTTGTTCTATGCACTAACAACTATCCCGAACGACCTTTCTTCATCACTTCAATTTTTAGCACTGGCGATGATTGGGCTCCATTGAGGGTGTAAAACTACAGCAACAGCTGAAAGCAAATAGAATCATTACAAACACATCACTTAGCTCGTTAATCTTGGACAGTTTTGTCTTTTTAAAATTATCTACAATAGAAAATGTGAAATGGTACATCAATTTATGATATAATCGAGGAATGGGAATAAAAAACGATGTATTACGATAAATAAACCTATAGCATGTAATTGGAAATAACTGAAAATGTCATAAAGCTCCAGATTTATATTAATACGTGGATCCATATATATTTCAGAAAAAAAACTACTTTATGGTAGGCGCGAAATTCAAATAAAACGGGAGAAATTATTTTTGCGACACTCTTAAATGCATCTAACACGCAGCTTACAATTTCATGATACAATTTTACACTGTAACTAAAGGAAAGATTTTTAATCAAGATGTAAGACAGTACTGTTTCAGTAATTATAGAGAAAATTTCAATTTGCAAAACTGATTTATAGTGTTTTAATTTATTCACATTTCAAACGACCGTTCCCCATTGCGATTGCGTAAAATTTTACACGTTTAAAAGAATATAAACAAATCATAACCAATGCCCGTGATTGAATAAAGGCATCGTGTGAGAAAGAAAGTAATAGTTTATGCCTAGAATGCACCAAAACAGGAAAAGGAACGAAAATGGGACAGAATTCATTTCTCGTCGTGAATGTGTCAAATACTTTTACAAATGCGTTAGCAAGAGTGTTCCACGTCGCATGCAATTGTGAAATTTAAGCGCGCAACGTCCCTTGCGAGAAAAAGCTAGGGATCAGTTTCCGCGAATGCGGGAATTTAATTAGTCGCATAGGAATGCGTAAGGAAATGAGAGTAGTGTAACACAGTTTCTGTGCAATTTGATAGCGCACAAAATTTAACGAAACACGAACTTGGTAGAAACAGTGCACGAAGCTGAAAACAGCGTCGAACGAAATTATTTATTGTGTAATGCACTTACATTATAGATGACACTTCTTCGAAAGCGAAGTTGTTATATGCAAATTTACACGACGAAACTATTTAGTAACGTGCAAACGATAGAACGCAGATGACGGAGTCGAAAACAACACACCGAAGTCGTGACGAGACGGAAATTTAGTCTGCGTACGTAACTGTACGAGAATTCACAAAACAACGAACAAGAACCGTATATCCGTTGGTAATGCAACGTCGAATAGATGGGATTGACAGTAGCTCGAAGTAGAAGACGCTACTGATACGAGGACACTTTCCAGAGGGTAGAAAATCCATGGAGAACCGCGGACACGGAGTAAAGGTACGCGCGCGTAACGCCTACTACGGAGGAAGCGGTACCACTGAACGTTGGGGGGTTGCCGTTCGGCAGGCGGCCTCGTCTCGCTAGGGGCTGCTAACCGTAGGCTAGCCAGGGTTGCTGTCGACGAGGCGGTGATGGTGGTGGTGGCGGTCGTGGTGGTAGTGGTGGTAGTGACGGTGGTAACGGTGTTCACAGTAGTGGTGGTACTGGTTGATGGGGCTGAAGCCGGAGTATCGAAAGGTCTCACCGGACGGAGCCACCTGTCGAGGTGTAACTTTTACGAAAGTTTCGCTACTCAAGTCGTGACTCATTTGGTGCTAAAATATCGCGATGGGAGATCGTTAGATGTGCCTATGATTTTCTGGTAACAAAAGAGTTTGCAATTTAGGACAATCAAGTTTTATTCTTTATACTTAACTAGTTTTTTAGCCTGTCTTCGCCAGGCATTACTATCCTATGTGTATAATAGGACGCCTAAGGTAACCAAAATTACCTATATGTACAATGCGGTAGCGAATTTTACATTGTACATAATACCTGTTTTAGGCTACAGGTACAACCCATTATCGAATTTTCCAGATTTTTTATTTTTTACGGCATCATTGGGTGCCGAGGAAACTTCATGCCAAGTCTGAGCCTCGTAGGTCATCGGGAAGTATGAAAAAAACCTTATGGAAAGATTTTGCTAACAAACGAACATCCACCTTAAGCGTCTTATTATATATATATAAAAAAAAGGAAAGCGTCTTATTTTTTCCAGGTTTTTGATTCTTTACGGCATCTTTGGGTGCTGAGGAAACTTCATGCCAAGTCTAAGCCTCGTAGGTCATCGGGAAGTACGAAAAAAACCTTATGGAAAGATTTTGCTAACAACCGAACATCCACCTTAAGCGTCTTATTATACAGGATTATTATTAGGATACGTCGTGAATTTTCTAATTATCACTATTCGTTACTTGAGCCGTTGATTTTCAAAGTGGTGTAAGTCCATTTTTGGGAAAAAATGTGTTAATGGTAGTTTTAGTTAGATATAGATATCCCCTTTTTATATTTATAATCATACAGTCAGAATGCACAATATCCTCATAAATTAATAAAAAAAAGTTGAACAGTAAAATGTTATCGCAGGAATGTTTTTTTGAAATTGGTATAAGTCCATGTTTTGGAAAAAATACTTCACTATGGTAAGTGTAAAGGAGAAGTAAGAATGAAATATGAATAAGTTTGTAATTATTAGTTATCTTAACGAAGTAATTTACTTTCCATATTTGTTTATTTATAAATTCATTGTAATATAACTGAAATTATTTCTTTATAAACTCGATTATTCGTTTACTTACATGTCTTTATTTTTATTATTAGTTTTACATGAAAAAATATATTTCAGAAAAACTAAGTTCAATTAAAATATAAATTTAAAATTGCTATTCGTTATATTTTTCATAATATGTTATTATTGGAAGTAATGTAAGTCCATTTATTGCTAAAAAATCGTATATTTTCTTTAACATTTATTAATTATTATTGTTTTAAAAACATTACCCGAGTTGACGTATGCTAATATTTTTAAATTGATTCAAATGCAATCCCTTAAGTATCTTAATGTATGAATAAATGCACTTATATCACTTTCAAAAACAACGAGTCACTTTCTCTTCTGGTTTACGTTACGGTATTTCTATAAATACTGCCGTAAACGTAAGTCATTTATGAGCTCGTTTGTTACATCATGGATAATATAATCTAATTACTTTGTTTCAATACATTGTTCATTCGGTATTCGTTTAACGAACGGTGTTCCTGCCTGGTGTACACGTCATTATTATCAATTACGATATATTGATTCTAACAATTTTTTTAAATTTGCAACATATTTCGAACAACAAAGGTGACGTTTCTTTGCTTCAATGGAAAGAAATTGTTTTTTGCATGAAAACAACTGTCAAAATGAATTCAACGATATGAGATACAGCAACGTTCATAGTCACCCAAAATCTAGAATGAAAGAAATAATTTGAAATAGGGGAGAGTGGGGTAAAACGGAACGGGTGGGTAAAACGGAACATCAATGTTTCTCTTAGATAAGAGCTGTGAATGAGTTGGTATTGCGTGACATGGGACCAAAGGGTCTTCACAGCATTTTGTGACAGACCATAGACCCGTGCACACATTATTTTTCCGTTAAGAGAGTTGGACAAATTTCCGGTATCGACGTTTCAATATTCTATTGTACTTTCGACCACTTTTCGGCACTTGGATTTCGAAAATTAATAAAGGTAATTACATCGTTGGATTCTATAGTCCTTACGCTATATTTTGACGTATTAAAAAGTTCTTTACTGCACGCTGAAGTGTAAATATTTAATGTTTACTAAATGACTGCATGTGGGGCAAAACGGAACATTTCGCGTGGGGTAAAACGGAACGCCTATTTAACCCACGTCCACCACTCCAATTGTCCTGAAATTTTGCAGGCGTGCGTAATTATGATGACAATTCGAAATTATGGAAAAAAAAACAGAAGGGGTGAAAAAATTACCCAGTCATCAATAAATATAACCCATAACCACAAAACCAAACGACTTGAAATTAGCCTATAACCACAAATCAAATCAATGGGTAAGATAACGCAAAGCTCGGCGCAGATGGCGCCACTAGCGCATGTACTGTGGATGTGCCTGAGTGCGTATGTGTGAATTGTTTGCGTGCGAAATTTTCATTTGTGTATTGTATAAATGGGACTGTGTGCTGGTGGCGTCACGGATGGGAAAAAGTTGCAGTCATCTTCCTCATTCAATCGATATGCAATCAGCATATAATCACAAATCAAGAGAATCCAATCAGCGGCGAGGACGGCGACACCACGCTGGTGTCGCGCGAGACTTTAGTTTTAAGTAGTTGGCAATACCTCTTTCCTGGTGGGAGAATGGCATTATTGCGTAGAAGAATAGCACGAGTACCATTGCACCTGATTTGAATTATTAAATTTTTATTGCCCGTTAATATTCCTCGAGTACTCAATTTCTTTGTGGACCTGCCCCGGCACCAGTGCCTCGGTAGGAAAGTACCGCCACATAATTGGTGTCCTCGAAATAGTATTCGAGTGTACGAAACGTGCAAACACGACTGGAGGTTATGACTGAGGGAACAAATCCAATGCCCACGGGGTCTGGGGGCTCAACGAACGACGAGCTAACAACAGATAGTGTCGGTTCATGAAGGTCCATCAGACACGATACGCCTCAGAGTCTCCTCTATAGTAACGACTTTAAACCATGCAAGGTGGTATTAGCAATACTAGCTAGCGAAACCGCCCGGGCCGGGCCGGAAAAAGCAGAGAAGGACCACACTTGACTCCACGGCGTCCACTGTAGTAATTTTTCTCTAGGAGCATGATGCCAGGTAGCGAATAATATAATACATTCGCCACCAGACTACGTCCTTGGCTATCTTCTGCTCTTTTTGAGGTGCATGCACTCACCCGGGACCACCAGGGACGCTCTGGTGGCCGGGGACGGCTCTGCATAAAATCGCATGCCAGTCCCCATGCGAATTCGGGTACACCCAGAACGCAACCGCCCGTACTGGGGTTAGAGAACCACCAGCCCCTGGTGGAGAGCTAAAGCAACAGTCGGAAACGGAAGGTCAAGGCTCCAGCACCCAGTTTACGCAAACAGCCGCAGCCGCAATGAGAGATGTACATAGTAGCGAATTCGCCAAAATCAAACTTCCTTCTTTCTGGCAGAAGCGCCGTAAAGTCTGGTTTGCGCAACTAGAAAGTGAATTCTACGTACGGTCAGATGATACAAAATACCACACAATCGTAAGGAACCTTAACGAACAAACCATTATCACCGTAGCCGATCATATTGAGAACCCTCCTGCGACGCAGAAATACGAAAATTTAAAAACTGCCGTAATCAATAGATTCACAGACTCAGAAGAGAAGAGGTTACCTCAACTTACCTTGCTGAGGGAATTGAGACATCTCGCCGGATGCACTGTTACGGAAAACGTGTTGATGACCCTGTGGATACAACGCTTGCCGACAAGCACGCAGTAAACACTGGCAGTGGTGGAGGATATTCTGCTGGCGAAATTGGCAGAATTGGCGGACAAGATTTTGGACCGCAAAGCCGACAGCATCTCAGCTGCCGCAGTCGAAACTCATCCACGCCAGGAAAAGACTGAAGTAGATCCGGCCATTAACGAAATCGCGAAGCGCCTAGAGGCGTTGGAAACCAGCAGTACACGGGGACGAGCGAGATCTAACAGACGTGCCAAAAATAGGCGCGCGCGCGCGTTCAGGAGCAGATCGTCAACCCCAGGACAACAGCAGCCTTGTTTCTACCACCGGAAATTTGGTGATAAGGCCTGGAAATGTACCATACCCTGTCCCATGGCCAATAAATTGCAGGAACAGGGAAACGACCCGAGCCATCAACGGTATAGGCGTCCGAGGATGGTGGTGTACAGTGATGCCAGAATCGTGGGACGCGGGACCAAACGCTTACCCCCACTATGCCCTACCGGCGTCCCCCACTTTCTTCCCACCGTACTGCATACAAGCATATTTTTACTCCTGTCCGTGTGAGCTGCCTGTTGGGCTGCCGAGCAAACGGACAGGGGTAGGGATATGCTTGTGTGCAGTGCGATGGGAAGAAAGTGGGGGACGACGGTAGGTTATAGTGGGGGTAAGCGTTTGGTCCCGCGTCCCACGATTCTGGCATCACTGGTGGTGGGACATAAAATCGCCTACATATGTTGGACCGACGCACAGGTCTGCGTTTTCTGGTGAATACTGGTGCGGACATTTCGATCATCCCAAAATCCGGGGCAAGAAAGGAGCCACCGTCATCTGGGATTCAACTGTTTGCAGCAGATGGTACGAAAATTGATACATACGGCAACAAACTACTAGCCCTCGATTTGGGCCTCCGGCGGAATTTTCAATGGAGTTTTTGTGTCGCGGATGTGCGACACCCCATACTCGGCGCAGATTTCCTGGGCCACTTCGCCTTGGTGGTCGACTTGCGAAACCAACGGCTTGTGGACAACGTCACTGGACTTTCGCAGAGGGCTCGGATTACTAGGAACGATCAGGCGACCATTAACACCGTGGTCCCAGAATCTGAGTACCACCGAATACTTTCCGAATTCTCAGGCATCACCCGTTCCCACCCAAGCCTGCAGAAAAGGCGCACGGTGTGGCGATGGAGGAATTTAACTACATGGTCGAGCTCGGAATTTGCCGACCATCGGACAGTCCCTGGTCCTCACCGCTCCACATGGTCAAGAAAAAAGGCGAAAAAAAAAACAAGAAAAAAGTAAAAGAAAAGGGAGAAGAGGAGATCGAAGAATGGCGCCCTTGTGGGGATTATAGAGGTGTGAATGCCGTGACGACGCCAGACCGCTATCCATTGCCACACATACAGGACTTCACCACGGGGTTGCACGGTAAGAAAATATTTTCAAAAATAGACCTTATCCGTGCATACCATCAGGTCCCAGTGGCGCAGGAAGACATCCCTAAGACAGCAGTAACGACGCCTTTTGGACTTTTCGAGTTCGTGGTGATGCCTTTTGGCCTGCGCAACGCAGCGCAGACGTTCCAGAGGCTGATGGATTCCGTCCTCCGAGGGCTCGACTGCAGCTTCTGCTACCTGGACGATATTCTGATGGTGTCCAACACAGCGGAGGAACACGAGCAGCATTTGAACTGTGCTGCAAAGATTACACCAGCACGGTATCGCGGTCAACGCAACGAAATGCATGTTTGCAGTTCAAGAGATTCCATTCCTTGGGTTCATGGTCACACAAGATGGAATCTC
This sequence comes from Andrena minutula, assembly GCA_929113495.1. Classification (NCBI taxonomy): domain Eukaryota; kingdom Metazoa; phylum Arthropoda; class Insecta; order Hymenoptera; family Andrenidae; genus Andrena; species Andrena minutula. The sequence goes on along the minus strand of OV815996.1, from coordinate 37,779,669 downwards.
GTCCTCACCAGAGAAAGTCGAGACGATCTTGCAGTACAGTAAGCCAAAAACAGTTACCGAATTGCGCCGTTTTCTTGGCGTCATAAATTATTATCGCCGATGCGGTCAAGTACCTCGAAGGTAGCAAAAAGCGAGACAAGAGGCCAGTGGAGTGGACACCGGAGGCAGAGCGCTTGAGCGCTGCAGAACCGAGTTGACCCGAGCAGTGACACTGACACACCCAGCCGAGTTGGTGCTGTTGGTGCTCACGACAGACGCGTCGGACGCAGCGATGGGAGCATCCCTGGAACAATGCATTGATGATCAACACAACCCTATAGCGTTTTTCTCCAAAAAGCTGTCCGACACACAGAGGAGATATAGGGCGTACGACCGCGAGCTCCTCGCCATGTACACCGCTGTACACCACTTCAAACATCTCCTCGAGGGATGTCAGATAATCATCAGGATAGATCATCGACCCCTTACCTACGCGTTCACACAAAGGCTCGATAAAGCGTCACCTCGCCAAGTCAGACACCTGGATTTCATCGGGCAGTTTACGACGGACATCCGATATATCCCGGGAGACAAAAACACAGTGGCCGACGCCGTGCCGAGAATTGACGCGGTTGCATTGCCGGTCATAGTCTCCATGGAGGAGTTCGCAGAGGCGCAAAAATCCGACGACGAACTGGCCACATTGATTGGAAGTAATACAGCGCTGAAACTACAACAATTTATTTTGAGCGGTACAACTTCACCAGTATACTGCGACTGCTCGACGGAACGCATAAGGCCGTACGTGCCAACTGCGTTGCGGCGAAGAATTTTCGATGCATTCCACGGCCTGGCCCACCCCAGTGGACGTTCAACGAGCAAGCTCATTCGAGATAAGTTCGCCTGGCCTGCAATGGACCGCGACATCCGCACGGTGCCGCACGTGTCTCCCCTGTCAGAGGGCGAAGACCCACCAGCACGTGAAGATGCCCCCAGGGAAACCAGCAATCCCGGACCGGCGTTTCGAACACATACACCTGGACCTAACAGGGCCTCTCACAGTATGTCAAGGCTACCGTTACTGTTTAACTTTGGTCGATCGTTTTTCCAGGTGGCCAGAAGCCATTCCACTCAAAGACGTCACCGCCGACACCGTAGCCACAGCGTTTTACGCTCACTGGGTGGCAAGGTTTGGGGCTCCGCAGGTCATCACAACAGACAGAGGTGCTCAGTTCGAGGCTGCTCTCTTTCTAGCACTCACCAACCTCCTGGGCTGTAAACGGATCCGCACAACAGCTTATCATCCAGCTTCTAACGGACTCTTGGAAAGGTGGCACTGGACGCTAAAGGCAGCAATAATGTGCCACGAGACGTCGACCTGGGTGGACGCCCCCTCCAACGGTGCTACTTGGGCTCCGCTCCTGCTTCAGCAGGACAATGCTGCAGTTCATACTGCCAAAATTGTTAAAGATTATTTTTCATCTAAAAATATTCCAGTTCTGGACTGGCCAGCATATTCTCCTGATTTAAATATCATTGAGAACTGTTGGGGACACCTTGTTCGAGCAGTTTATAAAGAAAATAGACAATTTCAAAATATCAATGAATTCAAAAAAACTGCGTTAAAGAAGAATGGAGTAACTTATCACAAGCTTATATTCGCAAATTATTTCATTCTTTACCAAAACGAATGATAGAAGTAATTGAGACTAAGGGAGGACCCACACACTATTAAATAATAAAAAGTTTTGTACTTTTTTTTAATTGGTTTTATTTTTATTATATAAACGTTTCATTTTTTAAAATGTGAACCTATTTCACATGTTTTCTTGAGCAATAAACAAACTCACAATAAATTTCAACTTCTGTAATTAAATATTATATTACTAGAAAGTAATGTTCATATACCATTCGCCGCATTTAAAGAATTTTGAATCTATCCCACAGAACATAATGATAGCACACGCGTGCTATCTTTTCGTCCAGGAGTGTAACACAGAAGTAGGCGTTAAATTTACATCTGCCATTTTAAACTTGTGAAACCAATGAGTTTTGACAGAGGAATTAAATTCATCACATTAGTACCTATTCAATACATATTTCACTGTTCGTAGACTTTCCCTTACGATAATAGATTTTAATTAATGGTATTGTTGCGAGCACGCTATGGATGGAATCCATGGCCCGCAGGTGCTCACAAAGAAGACAAAAAGATAGCAAGAAGAAGGCGATCGGATCGATCGCCTGTCAAGCTGTCATTCGAGAGTCAGCCGCCATTGCGTTTAGACGTATCGATACTTTCATTTCCGAGCATTAGAGATTGTATTCCCTTATTACTGTTCTGATATTGTTCATGTTAATGTTCTGTTCCTTCCGTGTTACATTAAAGTTCTATAATATCAACCACAAAACGTAACAGTGTATTCGTACAACAATTCCGAAGCAGTGTATATACGCTTCATTCGTGGTAATGTTAATGTAACAATTTAGTATCTCGTTTATATTTACACTTTAGTTACTACCACGTACTGCGAAAGTTCTATACGAACATTTTGCATATTTAAAGAACTCGGGCTTTTGTACATTGAAAATCCACTTTAGCTTTTGGTATAAAATCATTAACCTATTAATTGTGTCCCGTGGAAAAGACCATTGAGGGTAGACGTAAGAATCGTTTAATAGGAATTGGGACAGCTGTCCGAGGAAATAAAACCTAATTCTCTTCCGATACGTTTATGTATTTCGCTTCAATAACGAGTGCTTCTTAACCTGACCTGAAAACGTCCACTCCAGTTCTTTCACCCTCATATTTCCCTTTCGATTCCACTCAGCAGCGTGGTAGAAAAGGACGCAAAAAGAATAGAAATGGAGCTTTGAATATTTCACGTAACATTTAGAGAGTTACGTTATACATATAAAGTGCGACCAAGCTCACGGATGAGGTATCCCGGGTGATACATACAGTGGACGAAATTTCTATAAGAACATTACTATTTTTAATAAAAAATGTCAAGTAATGTGTTAATACAATTAATGAAAGGCTAGGAAATAGTGACGGAAGGATACAAAATAAGAAAAATTATTAAGAATAAAAATCATTGTATTTTTGTTATAAACTATATATAATACTTTCAAGTACAAAAAACTAACGAAATTTGCATAGGAACAGTGTATTAAAAACAGAACAGGTGTTTCCTTGCCGATTTCAATGATTTTTGGATATGTTGTCGGGGACACGATTCTGAATAACTTTTTCCTATACATGTTACCGACGCTCGACCTTCGTTGCCGAGATATTCGCGAAAAACTGCTGCTACTACTACAATGTATTCTGCCGTATACCTACCTACGGTATACGTCCGTGGCAGCGTATGCGCCACCATGGGACAAAACAAATGACGAAGCTGACCTTTGTTTCCGAGATATTTACGAAAAACTTCTTTTGACTTATCCCGACGCAACGAATTAGGAACGTTTTAACTGCTAATCTACAGTTCCCAAGTAATAAATAAATTATTGCAAAATATCCTCGGGTCCCGAAAACTACGAATATAAATTTTACAAAAATTGTTTGGATTCCTTGTTCTCAATGATTTATACGTGTCGTACGATGGGCACCATCTATTTAGACATGCGCGGAGTGCAGAGATTTGCGGGAATGTCAGTAACAGCGTCAATTTTTAATATTGTTTTACGTACGACACGCGAAAATGTTAGTTCCACTACACGTAAGTACTAATAACACAGGACCACACAATTTTTTTTCTAAAATACAGAAACTCGGCCACCTATCCTATACGTATTTTGGGTCGCTGAATTCGAATCCGTTGCCCGTGTAGGTCCATCACGTCTAGTTTTTGAATAAATTGCAAAAACTGTTGTAAATCTATAAAATGCCATATAAACATAACATATCCTATTTCCACAAAGTTATAACGTCAAACGCTCTAATCTACTAACACCAAGACCACATAACATCTAATTCTATATTTCGTTAATCTTCAAATTTGCTCAATCTTCAAACTCGCATAACTTCGCTAAAATTCATCCAACCTTGATGAAACGAAGATCATTTTAAAGTTTGAACTTTCTACTTTTCGATGTTTTAAACGGCTTTTATCGAAATGGGTATCCAGGGGGTAAAATCCGCCCTTAAAGAGAAGTGTGCCAAACTGCAAAAATTTCTTCATGTTTGTTTTGTACTATACAGTACAGACAATATTTTTTGCAGTTTCTATGTATTCTGTCGGAAAGTGTGATCCTTTGTCTTTAGGATAAGCTAAACCTCATTGAAAAAGGGTGGTTTTTAAGAAAGATAGAGCCTTTTAAAGAAAACCTGCTAAAATCATACGACCTAAAATCGTAGAACGTCTGTAAAGGTGGCCGTTCCAATAAGCGGCTACAGCCGCCAGCGGCTGTAGCCGCCGTAGACTGGTACAATGGAAAAGCATTCACCTCAACTCCTATGGGTGGCTGCGACTGCTGCGGCCAAGCCACGATTGCTATAGCCTATGTGCGTTTGGTTCATGAGCAGTCAGTGATGCCAGAATCGTGGGACGCGGGACCAAACGCTTACCCCCACTATGACCTACCGTCATCTCCCACTATGGCCTGCCGTCGTCCCCCACTTTCTTCCCATCGCACTGCACACAAGCATATCCCTACCCCTGTCCGTGTGCTCGGCAGCCCAACAGGCAGCTCACACGGACAAGAGTAAAAATATGCTTGTGTGCGGTGCGGTGAGAAGAAAGTGGGGGACGACGGTAGGCCATAGTGGGAGACGACGGTAGGTCATAGTGGGGATGATCGTTTGGTCCTGCGTCCCACGATTCTGGCATCACTGTGAGCAGCCTAGACTACTCGAGACACAACACAATGCCATGAGTGCCTGTTTTCTGCCATAACGGCAGAATCTCCTAGTCGCACAGCGGCTCTACTGCTCCAGAAGCAGTCTAGCGACTTTAGCCGCTCTGCGACTCTAGCCGCTCTCCGATCCATCTCACATTCGGACAGATTATCCAGAAATAAGGAAAGAAGTCAGAATTCATAACTTATGGAATTATGTTTTTTTTTTTATATATATTTCTTGTAAACTTATTATTTCAATGTACAATGCTTATTAGCGTTCAAACGCACCGTCCCACCCCCCACAGATGTTTACTGAAGGCAACTGTACCCGCAAAAACTTCCTTCTGGTCGATTCCAGGACGAAAATCGGTTGAACCGGTTTGTTTACAACACGTGTATACGTACACGCTTAACTTAGCTTGTGTGACCTGTCCGCACACATTCAAGGCCCGGTGAGACGGACAATAACAAAACTGAGACGGCCCCCATAAGGCGATAGGTCTATTCTATATCTCTTTCATTCCGACCGCTTATAGCGCTGCACTCTTATTTCATGCTTAGCCGTTAACGTTGGATGTGACACGGAAATTGGTAATGGGGCTCGAGAGCCCCAAAATCGAGTGACACAGAATACAATAGGGTGGAAGGTCTATTCTACACCTGCTCTGTGATCCCACGATTAGGACTGTGTTGGTAACACGAAGTGACACTCCAATGGTAATTTTTTTTTGAAGTCGCCAAAAATCCTTCTTGTAATCATCATTTTTGTCAAAAAGAATCTATTTCCAAAATTTCAGCCAATTCAGAGTATAGGATTTTTCAAAAGTACAGTCAAAGTGTTTTTCCGTTACTAAATTTACCGACTTCGGTGATTGTGTTGTATCACAGACCAGGTATACAAAAGACCTTCCACCCTATTGTATACTGTGTCACTCGATTTTGGGGCTCTAGAGCCCCATTACCATTTCCGTGTCGCATTCAACGTTAACGGCTAAGCATGAAATAAGAGTGCAGCGCTATAAGCGGTAGGAATGAAAATTATAATAGCGGTGAGAATTTATATATAGGGTGTCCCGATGTCAAATTAATGTACAACTTCGCTTACGACGTAACGAATCTCTGCTATCTTATAATTCCCTAATAAATTATTTGCAGACATGGGTTTATATTAACTTTTCAACTTTTCAATTTTTTCAACCGTATACCCGGGATACTCTGTGTACAAACATATACGTTCATTTATTGTTTCGAATAATTCCTATAATAACTAATTAAAAAATGATTGATAAATTATGGTAATCTTATGGTGTGTTTCCTATCAAGCAGCAGAGTAGTGGTGGGCCCCTGCCTACATATATTGATTCTGTAATTCTACTACCTCTTGCAGAACTGTATTTAGAGAAGATCAGGACAAAACCGGGGCTCCAACAGAATGTAAAACAGAAATTTCTGTTAGGGCCCCGGTTTTGTCCTGGTCTTCTCTACATACAGTCCTATAAGAGGTAGTAAAAGGGCACGTTTAGCGGACAGTACCCAGCAGGGTTTCGGTTAAGACCCCGCTGAGGGACTTCACACCTAAGTCACTATATCTCGGAGAGGCACTATAGGTATTGTTTGAAAGAGTAACGTATGACTGATTTTTGGGGTGTGTGACTGTGGCAAGAGTCAATTGTCAGGCGACGCGCAAAGAATGGTTGTGGGGGTCGCGTCGCGGCAACAATAACCTGGGTAGACGATCTGCTGCATGATAAATTTAACTATTTGTTTAATTTCTGTATCATGTTTTAATAAATATATCAATATGTTTGAATTTATATTAAGTGTCGTTCATTTGGTTTATTACACACGCGTCACATTGCATGTGCATATGTACTTTCAAGAGTCAAAAAGCGCCCTTTGACGTTCGTATTTATTGTGTTATTTTATTATTTTCGCATTCAACGGCCGGCTATCCGAAATAAACTAAGCATAGCTTCAAATTTCTTAATCAAAGTCATAGGATGGACAATGTTGAATATCTCAGAAACAATAAGTTTTAGGATTAATGCACGAAATTTAGTACTTTCATACTCAGAATTCGCTATTCTATTGAATTTGACAGTCCATTTGAAAAAATACAATTGATCTCCACATCTGATCTATGTCTGTAAAGAAACTAGTTTCACCGTGCTTCGCTTAAGTAATAACTTGAAATAATAGATATTTGAGGTGAACCGATTTAGTGGGACACCCTGTATGACATAGCTTGTATAGCTTTCTCGGTGGTACCGGCAGCTTTACCTGTGTCAATACTAGAAATACATAATGTTTCCGGCACCCACCGCTCGAAAATTCGAGAGGGCGCTCGAAAACCAGTGGTTATTTCAGAATATCGGTATTTCAGACCTGTGACACTGAAGACAAAAGGATGACAGGTCTATTCTATACCTGGTCTGTGGTGTTGTATCATCGACGAAGTATAGGGTAGACCTATCACCTTATGGGACTTCGTGTCACCACCCAAACTGTATTACCGACCCATAATTCAAGGACTGAATTTAGCGGCCTCTGTTCATAAACAGCGCCCAACTCCAGAACTACTCTGAAATGTTTTGAAATGCTGAAAGGTGTGTACGTGCTTGTATACGTGTGACTTGTTTAGAGTGAGAGTTTCGCATAGAGGGCAGGCTTTCGTTACGCTACGCTTTGGCTCGGTTTGTCAACGACTCACGCGGATTCAAGTGCATTTTTTCAAAAAATCTATTTTGGTGATCTGGAGACTATATGGCACCAAAATATGGCTCTTCTTGAAAGCTTTACAAGCTATAAATTGGAAGATGGCATTGATTGTTAGTAGAGTAAACTCGGGTAAATTGGTGATACAGGTTATTCGGTGATACTTTTTCATTCATCTGTAACTCGAAATTGTCTGACTCAATTTAGATGGAACAAAGGCTAACAGATAGCTTGGATCTTCTAGATTATGTTTTGGTAAAATAATTTGTCACTTGAAGTTAGTGTGATAGAGTGAGAGAGCATTTCGTTCTAGCAGAGCATTATTCGTGAAATTTTTCGCGCTAGTTGCGGACGATCGCTTGTTTATGTATTATATGTGCTTTAGAAGATAAATGGAAAGTTCAAACTACATGTAAGTGATGGTAAAAGGACACTTTAACAAGTCTTACTCTTGAAATTATCACACAATAAGGCATCAGTGTTATTTTTGCTTACGAAAAGTGACTAAATTCTTATTTTTCGTGTTCCCGAACTTACGTTTCTGATTGTGATGTTCGAGAAATTCTGATGGCAATTACCAGAAACCATGTTTCCTTACGTCTCACACATCTAACGATCATGAAACGATTGATTATACACAAAATAACAATAATATAAAATAATGTAAAATAATTTAAAATAATTTAAAATAATGTAAACTAATGTAAAATTATATAAAAAGAATAAAAAAGTAGTTGATGGCCATATCACGAGAACTATCACCGAATTACCAGAGTACTATCACCGAATAACCAGAGCTATCACCGAATAACCAGAGTATGTCATGAAAACGTAATTTTGTATATTTTCAATTAAATATAATTAGTAAATTTCTGTTAACCTATCATTTGTTTCTCTGATGTCTCGCCTATCGTCATATCCTAGACTTACTTTCAGAATATGAAATTATTAGCAGTTATTAGAGAAATTCTAAAACTATCACCAATTTAGCCGAGTTTACCCTATTTTACGTGTAGCGGAACACTTAAGGGGGCCATCTCACCGGGCCTTGAATGTGTGCGGACACTCACACAAGCTAAGTTAAGCGTGTACGTATATGCGTGTAGTAAATAAACCGTTTCAACCGTCTTTCGTTCTGGAATCGGCTAGAAGGAAGTTTTTGCGGGTACAGTTACCTTCAGTAAACATCTGTGTAGGGTGGTCTGGTGCGTTTGAACGCTAATAAGCACTGTATATTGAAATAATAATGAATTTATACGTCACGCTGGTGCTACGTAGCTACAGTACACCATTAGCGCCACCAACGGAGAAGCCTTGAAGCTTCATTCTGTCAGTTTTAGATTCATAAATTCATTATTATTTCAATGTACAGTGCATATTAGCGTTCAAACACACCAGACCACCCTGCACAGATGTTTACTGAAGGTAACTGTACCCGCAAAAATTTGCTTCTGGCCAATTCCAGGACGAAAGACGGTTGAAACGGTTTGTTTACTACACGCGTATACGTACACGCTTAACTTAGCTTGAGGACCGTCCGCACACATTCAAGGCCCGGTGAGACCGACAATAACAAAAATGAGACGGCCCCCTTAACTAACATTTTCGTGTGTCGTACGCCGAAAAATATTAAAAATTGACCCTGTTACTGACATTCCCGTAAATCTCTGCACTCCACGCATGTCTAAATAGACGGCGCCCATCCTACGACACATAAATCATTGAGAACCAGGAATCCAAATGTTTTTGTAAAATTTATATTCGTAGTTTACGGGACCCGAGGACATTATGCAATAGTTTATTTATTATTTGGAAACGGTAGATTAATAGTTAAAACTCTACGTTTCGTTACAAGTTGATTGGTCCTTTCCTTATTAACTATTGTATGGATTTGAAAATAGTAAGAAACATCTACGTCCTACGATGTAGGTAAGTATCCGAGCGTATCGCTTGCGTCAAAATCTGTGTTCATTATTCCTAGAGTACATATGAGAAAAGAGTTATGGTATTTTTTAAAGCACAAGTAAAAAAAGGTTATGTTTTACAGACGTCGCAATTCGCGAGTGAGATGAAATGGGAGGGAAATGGCACGGAGGTCCTTTAGAGGTTGAGTTTCCTAGCAGCACACAGTGGGTTGAAATCCCAGAAACACGGCAAAAATATGAAGGTAATTCTTTGAAATTTACAAAAATGAGTATACTAAAATTTTCGCGGTCACTGAGTACGAATCTGAAGTAAAAGTAGCAAAAAAACAATATGGCGAACGCGTATACCAAAAAAATATCTGATTTGGCCTAGATTTGGTATTCTAGAGTTTTCGAGGTCGCTGAGTACGCATCTGAAGTTAAACTGGCAAAAAAAATATCAGGGAATATCAAGATGGATCGATTTATGTATTGAAAAATATATGGATCCCTTTAAAAAAACACCACTGCCGTCGTGGAAACTTGTGTTAATTAAATATCTTAATCAAAAACGATTCTTTTAAAGTAAATAAAACAAAAGATTCCACTGTTAACCTTATTTTATATATTTTTCTACACATTCAATAACACAATCTGTGAAAAAGTTATACTTGTATGATAAATGCAGCACCTTTTTATTTTTTATGATAATGCAGTCATCATGTAAATGATCATGTGAACTAGCAGCACTACTATCATATTCACTATCAGATTGCACCGGTGTAGTATGATCATCACAATTTATAACTGGAGGCAATAATAAGTTTGATGCTTCTTTGGGCAGAGATCGACGAGTTTTTTGTGGTAATCGTCTCTTGCTGGTTATTACGGCAGGCCTGGGATTTAAGTGAACGCAGCGGCCGATTTTCAGAGGCAACGCCTTCTTTCTTCCGCCGCGTGTCTTGGCCCCCGCGGCGGCCTAGGAGCTTGGAACGCCTCAGGCCCGTACCATATGAACTGCGCGTGGTGTGTTGACAAAACAAAAACGCACCGACAATCGTGCTCTCTGGGACGATGTAGAAACCTATTGATACAATGTCACCCTAATACGCCACGCGCGGTTCACTTGGTATGGACCTGAGACGCTCTTAGCTGCTAGACCGCCGCGGGGGCCAAGACGCGCGGCGGGAGAAAGGAGGCGTTGCCTCTGAAAATCGGCCTGCGTTCACTTAAATCCCAGGCCTGTATTACGGGATCTGAACTTAATAAAAAGTGGTTAAAAATATCCTGATTACATTTTTCGCGGCTGCATTTTCGGGAATAATGTTCCCGATATTTTTTAAAATCTTTGTTGCGCGCTTCTTGCGCTTCTTCTGTCAATGAGGAAGATGACTGCAACTTTTCCCAACCCGTGACGCCACCAGCACACAGTCACATTTATACAATACGCAAATGAAAAATTCACGCGCAAACAATTTACACATGCGTACTCAGGCACATCCACAATACTGTGGGGTTATTCGCAGCCACGTGTACTGGACGCGTAACCCACACGAATGTATTTCGTGTTCTCAGTGGCACGGGAACAGTGATAAACGCCGTTCTTGGGTTTTCTATAATAATATACATATATATTCTTGTAACAAAAACTTAACAATTTCTCTCCTTCACAATAGGCCACAGTGCCGTATTACGTCTTTATATATTTCGCAAAATGTTACACGCGTTAATACTGTTATGGTGGACTAAGTTCTTCTTCATCCCAGTGCCGAAAACCTAAAGTCCGAATTGTACGCGCCGATGCGCACGCCTCAAAGTCCCTACAGTACATGCACTAGTGGCGCCATCTGCGCCGAGCTTTGCGTCATCTTCCCCATTGATGAATCGGCAATAAAGCAGCCGATATTATTTCAGGACCGTGAAAGAGAAATTTATGGACGGTGGGAGGCATACAGTACCATGGATATTTTTGTACAAGAACTCTAGCTGTATCTAATGAAAATTGTCGGAACTTTTCTACATCAATTTCGTGACCACATGACACTACAGCTAATACTATATGCATTTTTTTAATCAAATCTACATCAATATTTGTTATTTCTGCAGACAGGTCTGCATTGGCAAAGAAACGCCTGGCTGTATTTCCATCATTACTATTACCAAACCCGGGTTTAGGTTTGTCAATGATTAGCCCAGTTTTTTCTCTGAACAACTTTTGGATTCTACGTTTATTTTCTGCGACTATTTCTTTATTCCCCCCTCGAGCTTGCCACTTTTTTATTGGAAGCTTGTACGCTAAGTGTAGGATACATTCGAAGAAACAAATCCAACCATGTAGTACCGATATACCGAATTGTAAATTTTCCGTCTTTACTTCTCTATTTATCATTTCGTGAATGGAATTAAATTGTTTTGATGTTACGCCACAAATATAACATTTTTGCGTAGATGATGTTTCAGTAAGAGCGTTACACACTTTACTGTCAATCATCGCAAAAATTAATCTATGATTAACAGAATTCAATTTATTTCTAAGGGTAATAAGAGTATTGTGAAGGTTTTCGATCTCAAGGTCTACCCTATATTTTTCATTAAGGGTAACTTGCGTCGTTTCTTTTAAAAATTGTATTTTTAACGGTCTGCAGTACCTCGTAGAAGATAGACGTGGGTTTTGCCAAATTACTTTGTTGTTCTTGCGATCCGAATTTCCATACACAAGGCGTACAGGTACCATGGACGTTATAAACACTGCAGAACCACTGGCTTCAGATCCATGAAACGCTTGTTTGTAGGAACTGTGTCCTGAACTTCCATCGAAGCCCCACTTTGTCACTAAACAAAGGTTTTCTAAATCCTTATCTTCTAATATATTCAGAACAGTTTCTTGAACAGTGAGGAAACATTCCACCGTATGGTCAAGTAAAGCTTGTAACTTAACGTCTGCTGAGGTTGAAGTTATATTTATACTCTCACTGTTTGGTCAGCACTTCTTCTTTTCCGACTGCAAAAGTGTGTAGCTTGGAAATCTTTCAGGATCACTCATTCTGATAAGAACACTTCTACAATATTTTGTGAATATTGTGTTGGGGCAAAACCATGCCATAGGCTCTTCACAAGAGCTGATAGCAGTGATACTGCGGTGGTAGTTCGATATATTTTAGCCAAGTATGTAAAAAACGTAACATAGACCTTTCAAGGGTCTGAAGTGGAAATTCGGAGCCGCGTTACAGATGTGCGAGCGTGATTTTCGCTTGCGCGTGTTCGTGTGCGTTATTGCAAACAGGTGTGTAGCCGCGGCTTTACATGAAGCCATAACGATCTCAGTTAACTCCGGGTGCGTTTGTGATAGAGAGATTCGCTAAGAAAGAAGCTCCAACGAGCGTGACTAATGCGGGGTTATACTTATACCTTTCTCTGGATAGATACAGAAAAGTGAGTAAAAAGGTAGCTCTAGCCACTGGTTCGCTTGACGAGATACTGGCCTCACTCACCGGGGTTCCAGACGGAAAACGTATTCAGGAGGTAAATGCAAGCGACGGAGAAGCTGTTATATTCGCCGACAAATACGACGCATCCCTCTTCGCTGTCGTCTGGAAAGAAAAAGTCTGACGTGATTTACCTCTAGTGCAAGAGAGAGAAAGTAAGATAAAGGGGTCGAAGAAGGAGAAGGGGTGGTAGGGAAGAAGCAAGGGCAAAGGAGTTTCTTTCTTCGAACTCAATAAATAACAGAAATAACTATTCAATATCAATACAGAAGTTCGGCGTTGTCTGCCATAATAAGTAAATATAATGAACATATGGTAATTATCCAACAAAAATAAAAGTAAAATCTTATTTTTTGAAGTTATTTCGGGTTTAGATATGTCGGAGAAATAGGGATCTCCAATAAAATAGATTTAAAAGAATGGAAGGATCATTTTATAACATTGCTAGAAGGCGCCGACGGTAAAAAAGAAGTAGGAGAGTTGGAAGAAATAGTCAACACGGAAGGAGAGGAAGAAGAGGAAATAACAGAACCAGAAGTAAAAGAACAAATCAGGAAACTAAAAAAAAAGATAGCAGCAGGGTAAGACAAAATAGAAAATGAAGCCTGGATTTATGGTAACGGGAAAATAGTAAAAAGGATCACAGAAATTTTCAATAAAGTGTGGAAGGGAGAAGGATTCCCGGAGAGGTGGAAAAAAGGGGTGATTTTACCAATATTCAAAAAAGGAGATAGAGAAAAGGTAAACAACTACCGGGGGTTAACGATCCTAAACACAGCGTACAAAATATATGGTATGGTCCTAGAAAAAACGATTAAAAGAGAAATTGGAAAAGAACCACGTAATACCAGAAACGCAAGCAGGATTCAAGAGCGGTAGGTCGACAACAGATAACATTTTTATTCTGAACTATGTAGCTAACAGAGAAATACAGAAAAAAGGGGGGAAGCTGTATACGTTTTTCGCGGACCTAAGCGCTGCATTTGACAACGTGGATAGAGTAAAACTTCAGAGCATAATGAAGAGAAAGGAAATAAGTAAACGCTTGACAATGAGAATCGGAGAAATTTACAAAGAAACAAGAAATACGATAAATCTAAACGGAGAAATGTCATCCAAATTCTGGACAACAAAAGGGGTAAGGCAGGGATGCCCACTGAGTCCAACGCTATTTACAATATATGTAGCGAACTTGGAAGAAACCATGAGGAAAAACCAAGCAGGAAGACTTAGAGTAGGAAAGGAAAAATCTGGACTCTAACATATGCGGACGATATAGCGTTACTGGCAAATGAACCAAAGGATTTTAAGGACATGATACGAAGATTCGGAAAATACTTTGAAAGGAAAGGGTTACAACTGAACGCAGAGAAATCTAAGGTGCTAATTTTCCATAAAGGAAGAGGAAAAAAGAAGAGAGAAGAATGGGGCTGGCAGGGGCACAGTCTGGAAGAAGTAAAGGAGTTCAAATACTTAGGGTATAATTTTCAGAAAAACGGGGGCAGAGAAGTGCATATTAGGGAAGTCTGGAAGCAATGGTGCAGATATGGGGAATAGGACAAAGAATGTTCAAGAACAATTTTGAGAGAAGAATGAGAATATTCAGAAGTATAGTGAAAAGTATCTTGCTGTACGCGTCAGAAATTTGGGGATGGATGGAAGCAGAAAAGGTAGAGAAGATACAGGAGAAATACATAAGGTGGACTTTAGGTTTGGACTTCAATACACCAACATATCTAATTTTGGAGGAAACGAAAACGAACAAAGTGAGGATAGAAGCGGGGAAAAGAGCAATAAAATATGAGGAGAAAGCGAAACGGCTGAACAAGAATAAAATAGTACAAGAATGGTGGAGGGAAATAGACGCGACGCAAACAGAAAAAAGGCGAAGTGGGAGGAAATGAGAGATGCATACTACAGGCAGAAAATGATGGATATCCAAGAACTGGAAATAGAAAGAAGGCGAGGAAGAGAGTTCGCTGAGGAACTAGCGCAAAGGGACAGGGCAGAGCAGGTTCAATGGCAATACGACAGAATACAAAGAGGCAGATACAACGCACATTACACAGAAATCAGGGATGACCAAAGAGCAAATTACCTAAACGGAAACTACAGAGGCAGAGACCAAAGCATGATTGCAAGGTTCAGATGTGGCAACGAAGAGCGGGGAAGCAAGTACTGGAGGGAGGAAAAAGACACAGTATGCAGACTATGCAATGGGGCTAGAGACACGCTGGGTCACATGCTACCAAACTGTAAGGAACTGAAAAGAGAGAATGCAACGATCAGAGCGATTCTAAAGGGAGAAGAAGAAGAAGGAGCGGAGTGGATGCGAATGGTTCTGGAAAAAAGAAGGAGAAAAGAAGAACAAGATGAAGGAAGAAATCAAAACGGAAGCGCATTCTTGAGCTAACAGTCCCAGAAACACTTACACACATAACACATGTAACCCCATTTTGAGGCCGAAAGGCAAAAAATAAACCTATTCACTACTATGTCGGAAAAATATTCTATTTAAAAAAGTGGAAAGTAGAATAAAGATTTGTGTGTATATATTTCTCTGCAATACGAATACTTTTCGTTTAATTTTATAGTTGAGGATAAATGTGATTCGAATTATTATACAAGTATGTTAATATATTTTCCACATTTTAATAATTCGTTTAGGAACATGTAACACCAATTGAAAATAGTTTTACGCTATTTTACATGTATATTATGGTAACATATATTATATAGGTATACCTATCTATAGGTATAATACTCTATTTTAAAGAATAAGGAGGTCACCTGTGTCCTTTGCGGTTAACATGGTTGCGGGCTCAAGAAATGAAGTGTCACGTGCACCAGAGTTGGGCATTATTCGACTAAATTTTTATTCGACTAACTTTCGAATACAAATTTCGAATAAAATGGAGTTATTCGCGACTAACGAATAAATTTGTAATCGACTAAGTTTTTATTCGATGAACTCGAATACAAATTTCGAATAAAGTGAAATTATTCGAAAATAACGAATAAATTTTTATTCGTTATTCGTTATTCGAAGGACCTCCGTGGCGACTGTTGTCACGAATAAGCCGCTTCGGCTCGAGTCCCGTGGCCCTTGGCCCGACCGGAGGGCTTCCGGCGGGGGCCGGGTGCCTCAGGCAGAGGCCGAAAGCCTCCGGCAGTGGCCCAGGGCCTCTAGTTCTGACCCATGTATATTCGTGTCGCTTAGTCGCCACGGGGGTCCGTCGAATAACGAATAACGACTAAAAATGTATTCGTTATTCTCGAATAACTACACTTTTTTCGAAATTTTTATTCGAGTTCGTTCGTATAAAAATTTAGTCGAATCAAAATTTACTCGAATAAAAATGTATTCGAATAATGCCCAACTCTGACGTGCACAAGGGGAGAAGGTGGAAATATGGACAACTTTTAATTTTGTTTCAAGAAAAACATATTAAAAATGTAAAAATTGTGTACACGAAAAATGAAAATGGTAGCTTATAGATCTGAGATAATATACTTCAGTAAGTTTTGAACATGGAAATTGAAGTATGTTGAAGCTATGCCATTTTGACAAAAGTTTGTTAAAAACATAGTTTTAGAAATTGGGGTGGTACTATACGGATCGGAGTTGAAAAGGTAAAACATGCGTAACACATAGTTATTTTTTTACAGATTTTCATATTTGAAGTAAAAATTCAAAATTATTTACCTAAGTCAAAAAAATTAAACAATTTGAAAACAGAAAGAAATTTTAGGAAAATTTCAGAATGAGAACAGAAAATGGGAAACAATACAAAATACGAAATTGTATGATCATTTTTTGGAAAAAATTATAATTAATTAATGAAATTCACTACCGGTCCATATTGTCATATCCCGCCTTCTTACAGAATAACGTAAAAAGTATCCGCAAGAGTTAGAAAGCAGCTGCATATGAGTGGATGTCCACCATATGGCTAATAGCGAACGGATGCCGGTAAAAAAGTAGAATAAAGTTTTGAAGACACAAAAGTTGGGGAAATCCGCAGCCAGTGTTTAGAAGTCGTTCAACTTGCACAGCTCACTTTATTTCGAAACCTTTCAATTTCATAAATATCTACTTAAATTAATGAAGAAACTTAAAGAATACATTGATACAGCTCGTGCATTATCCTTTCCCGTCTCTCCTTTCATATCACAATTTTTTTACACCTTTACGTTTAAGTTGATTAGATAGTCTTCGAAGGACCATGGGACGAAGATGCTATTCAACTCCCAAGTTAATGTTTCTTCGTAATAGGTTGTGCGATTCCATTATTCTTCTCTTCTCGTAAACGAAAAGTTTTTCGATACTGGCCTAAATACGAAAGAGATACCTATCTTTCACCAGATTCACTCGCTCCCTTTTCCTATTATCAGTAAATATTTCTATCTGTCTGGGATAATACGTTTACGCATATAAACTACCTTGCAAACGTGTCTCAATACTTAAAAGTTAAGTAAGTAGTGTATTAGTGTTTTGTAATGTCAATATTTTACAATAAAAATGTTGTCGTCTTAAAGTCTACGTATTGTATAAGAATGTAGTTGCGTGGTATAAAAATTGTACTACTAAAAAATGTAAAACATTAAATATATGTATACATATCCGCCCCACCAAAATATAATGGTTTGTGTTATTTACAGACGTTTGATAATGAATCTTTTCAACGCGCGCGCGCACGCACGCACGCACACACACAGAATCGCACATACAAGAAAGAAAGAAAAAGATTAATGCAATTTATACATATTTATTCAGTTTAGCAACACCAATTCGGGGCGCAGCACCAACTATTTTGAAAAAATATTTATTCGTATTAATATATTTATTTGTATAAAAATATATCTGCTTAATGTTATTTAATACATTTTTTCTTTGTATAAATAGCCATTATGAGTAATGGAATTTTAGCTATGCATATGTAGTTGTGTTATCTAAAGCGCAGTTGGAAAGCATCTTTATGTACTGGCAGCTCATTTTGATTTCACATCTTTTTTTAATTTTGTAATTATTATTATCTTCTACTTTTTGTAAGTTATTTGATTTCATGTACTTGGCTTAATTTTTTTACTTTTTTGAAGTTTTTGTGGGGATATGCTATACTATTGCAGATTGAACCACGGTTCTCAAAATACTTGGATCAGATGAATAAATGTTTAACACACACAACTACAGAAAGATGTATAAAAATAGCTGAAATAACTGGTCATTTACATTAAGGTATAAGACGAGTTAAATAGTTTCATGTATGTACAACTTGAGTCCGTTACAACTTTTTTTTGTACATACTTAGGAGAGTATTTTTGTAAAATTTTTTCAATTTAAGAACACCTTGTGTGTTACATATTCAAATTTAACCGAATGTTTTGACAATTTCTTTCGCAATAATTTGAAAAAGAAAACTTAACATTCAGCTTGAGCCAGTCAGTTGTTTTATAAAGTTTCGATTTTACATAAGAAAGGCTACATCAAAGTGGTAATTAAATTCAGAGAACGGTTCATATTCTAATCGTTTAGCCGCACCCCCCTCGTATTTGCACCAGTATTCTCGAGCACTCCCTCATTTCCCGTAGCCATTATTTTCGTTGGCTAGAGATTGGTTCTGACGTCCGGCAGCTCCTGCTGCTAGATTACTTAGTATTCTGCATATATTATACACGTATAGCCATTAGTCGATCGTCTGCGTTTTATTTGCAAACATATTTCCGGGAACATTGCTGTAGTTTACAGATTTAACAGGGAAACGTTGCCAAGCGCAAAAGTCTGATGAAACTGCGCGTGAATGTAGAGCATATTGAAGTATGCACGGAGCAACTGTTTTTCTGCAGAAATTCACTCTGAATGGATGAAATCAGTCGTTATCACGTTTTTTCTCCAGGATTTAACTTTGTAACAATTAGAGCTCTCACTTTTTCCTTAGTAGCATTTCTGGTTGGCCAACCGTAGCCAACAGTTGGGAATTAGTTGGGATATAGTTACAGCTTAGCCTACAAATTCCCAACATAGGGCCTACGGCAAAAAACTTACGACAGTTTGGCAACGAATATTCAATGTTGGGCCTACGATTATTATGGTTGGTTAATTTACAAAAAATTACGACGGTTTGCCTACGAATATTCAATGTTGGGCCTACAATTACCATGGTTGGTTAGTTAACAAAAAATTTACAACGATGATTAAATGTTGTCTTACAAACGTAAGAAAATTTGGTACATCCAAAAACCCATTATTATAAATACGTAAATATTTATATTTTGGTATTTCTTCGGAATTATACTGGAGCTCATTTTAGAAGGAACTTGCCGACCGACGAGTTTAGTTCGGTTCTGCGCATGTTGGCGCTCATTGGTGCCGAAACAAGCTACTATTGGCTATACCCCAAACAAACGCTTTCTCGGAGCCAATGAGCTCATTTTACATGCGCGAACTCAGTTCCTTCTAAAATGAGCTCGAGTATAGGGGCACTTGTGTTGATTTTTCCGAGATATTTGAATAGGTATGGAACTAAATTCGGGGAGGGGGGGGGGGGGGGGGGCCCCGAGGGGTGCGCAATTAAAATATTTTTAAAAATTAATGCTTAAAAATTTTATATTTGCAGTCTACACTACATACACATATTAACGCCCCCCCCCCCCCTCCCCTAGCGGATGTTTCATTCGCGCCCTGAGGGCATATAATTATACCTATACCGATATCTTGTGACATACTGACAATGAGCCATAATAATACAGCCACAGACGAGATATTTCACGAGACTGTTCTGTATTTGTAGTTATGTCTAACAAAACCCCAAAACTAAGTCAAATAATAAAGCCAACGCAAGAAATTTAAAAAATATTTTTGCAAACATATTTAAGTTTCATCAAAATCGGCGATGAAAACCTAAAGTATTTACAATTACAATTATAATTATAATTTCCAATCCCATTTTTGACCGAA
This sequence comes from Andrena minutula, assembly GCA_929113495.1. Lineage (NCBI taxonomy): Eukaryota > Metazoa > Arthropoda > Insecta > Hymenoptera > Andrenidae > Andrena > Andrena minutula. The sequence continues at coordinate 37,759,780 of OV815996.1, read as the reverse complement.
TAACAATTTTAAAATCCAATTTCCAACTCTGTAGCAGGCATAATACAATTTTCAGATGTTTACAGACTCAGTATTATGAAGTTTTGCACAAAGAATAAATGAATAATAAGAAATGAAGGACTTGAAAGAAATATAACCTTTGTATTTTATTCTAACTGCGCGGCACATTAACTTTCACCTAAATCGCTCAGAGAAAAGGCGTCCTGCCTGTGGACGTTGTAATCCCCATTACCATACAGCAACTGGCAGGCATTACAATATACATGTATATATGGTCATCAAAAGTGCAAAAGTGAAACGTGTTAAAATTTAAGCAGTTGCTCTATGCCAGAAGCCAATGAATTTGCATTGTCTGCTTTTTCGAGCGTAATTATCAGCATGTTTACTTTCAAAATTGTAGAATAAAATATACAACCTTACGGTTGAATTCATTTGATTTTACTTCTTTTAACTCCTTTAGATTTAAAAACCCTTTACATTACATATTTGTAAATTACTACATAAAGGATTCGAGAAACGAAAATAACAAAAAGATACAGCCAGTTTTACTTTCGACTATACGATCCGATACCAATGCTTGGGTAGAATCATCTATTTTGCTTATAAGAGTAACAGGAGTGTCCTATTATAATTTTTGTAACATTACTTACATGAATTCCTCTATTAAGGGGGTATAACCGTTTGAAAGTGTCAAAAATCGGATTTTTTCTTTTTACATATTTTCATAGATTGATGTTTAAGGAATATTATAAATCAAGTCCGATGTAAAAATTCGGAAAGCTGACAAAGTTACAGGCATTTGAGTGGGAGCACCCAGGTAGCACCGGACAGCGATGCACGGCAACTCGACCGATCGCAGCGGAACTACATTTTTCATTACGGTGGCCTGTTTTACATATTTTCACAGATTAATGTTTTAGAAATAGTATAAAACAGGTCTGATGTAAAAATTCGGAAAATTGACGAAATTATAGGCATTTGAGTGAAACATCCCAGGTAGCAGGGAGCGGCGCGACGCGGCGGCTCGACCGACCGCAGCGAAACTATATTTTTCATTACGGTGGCCCTAAAAACTCGCGCTACGTTCAACCAATTCACTTCCAATTTTGCATGCAGAATCATAATAAGATTCCGCATCGTCCAACGAAGGCTTTTTTTATTCCGACTCCCCGTTTATTATTTATAAAGAAAAAAGGTGGATTTTTCTATTAGATAAATCTAACTTTACCTTTGATCTCTCACCATTTCTTTATTTTTCAAAATTTTCCAAATCGGCTTCGTTGGACGAAAGCTATTGACATGCTTTATAAGAAAATTTTAATGTTTTTAATTTCAGACACGACATACAGTTGTTTTCAGGGCCACCGTTTAGCCGTCTAAAATCGAAAGACTTTCGGATGTGTATTCATAACTTCCCAAAAAGAATATATTTTTAACTGAAACTTTTTTTTTGAGTAGTTCATAATACTATGTAAAGATAGTAAAAAAACGGGAAATCTGCATCAAACCGTTGACTTGTAAAAAAATCCACAAAATGTACACATTTTCCAAGGGTCCAAACGGGTATACCCCCTTAACCCATGCGTCGTACATGGTTTATGCAGGACCGTCTTCTGTCTTATTTCAGTTAAGAAAATAAGTACTATTTGACCGAACTGTTCTCTGATAGGTGGGTAGACCCTGCAGATTTAACTGCAGTAATTTGTTGTTATACGAAACAAAGATTCTATTCGTTATAAGAAAATGTCTATCTCCTTTGAGAGCAGCTGCCTCCATCAAAGTGAAGAGCCGGAGCATTAAAGAAGCAAAGCGTGCAACGACGATGAGCCACCACTACCAATTTTTTTTTATGTCCTATTGGTTTTATTTGTGTCCATTTCCGGGGTGAGTGGTCGGACAGTGAAGGGGTTTTGATGCCGACTCGGTCGGTACCTCAGAGGTCGGCGAATGGTTAGCGGTCGATTGGGTGTACGGCACGTTTATTCCTTTAGGCGCGTTGTATCTACAACTGATTCCTGGACATATAGGTATCCTTACACTATCTTACAGCTATGTTATGACTACGGGGCGGTACCATGTCAGTAGGTACCTACTACTGGTGGTTTTTTAGTACATTCTCCGTTAAATCTCCGTTAAATACATTCTTCTATTTAATGCATTCTCCGTTAAATCTTTATGAAAGTATTCTTAATGGATTAGCGAGATTCTCGTGATGAAAATGAGTCTAAACTCGATCTTATTTGGGCTGTTTTTAATCAGATACAGTTGAACCGCGATAACTCGACTCTCAAGGAAAGGGAAAACATCTTCGAATTAAAGAGGTATCGGCTTATCGAGTTATCGAGTAAGAGAGTTTCAACAAATGAAAATTCGTCTGATAGAGAATTTGTGGGACTGTTAATTTTTCAACTTGTGAAGCTGTAAAATAAGACATTCAAGTTTTAAATGTGAATTGTTTTTGTATACCGACCTATAATCAAATATACCTACAACTTATGTACCTACATATATAAAAATAATTGTATGACACACTTTATGCTGAAAATATTACGTTTATTACATACTAAAAAAATTTGTCTTTTAGTGTATTGAAAATAAATAGCATTTTTAATCGCGAATTGCGCAGAGGAAACGTTTTCCTCAATACTTTGAGATATTTCTACGTGTAATACATAGATATGTAGAAGTAAACTTCGATTTGTAGAGGTCGGAGTTCTTCTAAATTCGAGTTGTACAGGTGAAATACATAAAGTAACATGCCAAATATAGTTCGAATTATATGGGGGTACATGGGTATTTCGAGGTCAAAAAATCGAAAAAAAATTCGATTGCTTATGATAACCACAAGTCTTAGAAGTATTTTAAAAAAGATTTCATTGAAAAATTCGAAAAATTGTGAGAGTTACAGCGTAAAAAGTAACGTGCGGGCCAATGCAGGTAAACGCGGCGCGGCAGGCTGTAAAGTCGTTTTTCTCAACACTATGTAGGTATCTCAAGACGGTGAACATCGTAACTTGAAAAGAAAAGATTCCCTCATTGATATTGATACATTTCGACTCAGCGAGCATATTTCACGGACGAAAATTCGATTGTTGGCATATTTCACGACATGTGATCCCGGCATATTTCACACACACAGTTTCTAATATCTTACCTACTCTTATTTTCGTATATCGGCCGCTGCGCTGTCCTATCCTAGACCTATTATTAAGGCTAGGCGTCGCTCAGGTGGAGGGCGAGACGCCCCTTTTAAAAACTCACCTGCTACTGTCTTTAGGTGTGAAACGGTTGTTACTACTAAAAACCTGTTGAAGGTTGCTGAACCTACTGAAACTACTGAGGTCACGGGGCAACCTGTGGCCTATGACCTGCCAGAAAAACGCAAAAGGACCTGTGAGGTTCTTTTACAGAAAGTTGATGATTCCATCACCATGAAGCTCGGTAACACTTCGAATTCTGGCACTGCAGGTTCACTAACTAAACGCACTCTCATCAAATTGAAGAACACCCCTGCGGAAATCATGAATAACCCTAGTCAGCAAGGAAATATTATGGATTTAGAGGATGAGCCTAATATCCTTGTACAAAATCGCTTTGGAGTCTTGAGTTCCTTTTCGAATAATTATAAGGAAACCCCTACAGTAGGAGCAACCTCCTCTAACTCCGAAAATAGTGCTCACAGAAATGCGACGCCTCCACCTGCAGGTGCTTATGAGTCGTCCTCAAAGCCACCGCCTATTTACGTTCAAAATTTTGATGGAGACCTGGTAAAACTTTCGGCCTCTCTTAAGGCTGACTATGGTGAAGGATTTAAACTTAAATTCTTAGGAAACAGGATTCGTATTCAATTATCAAATGAAAAGGACTTTCAAGATCTCAAAAGTAAATTGTTTGGAGGGAACAAAGCCTTCCATACCTTTTCAATAAACTCTCAAAAGGCTTTGGTTGTGGTTCTAAAGGGATTATCCACGATACCTCAAGATACCATAATTGCTGACATTAAGGCTCAGGGTCTAAATCCCATATCTTGTAATCCATTGGTACCGAATGAAAAAAGGAAGTCTCCCTTCTGCACCTATAAAGTGGTCTTCCCGCAAGGAACTTCTTTTAACACTGTGTCCAAGATAGGTCATATATTCTACACTAGGGTTTACTGGGAAAAATTTCAATCCTTTAGGCCATATACGCAGTGCTTCAGGTGTCAGTCTTTTGGACACTCGGCCTCCAACTGTAACCATCCGCCTCGTTGTGTTAAGTGTTCTGGTACGCACCTTACAAAGGATTGTGTGAGACAGATTGAGGAAGCTCCTTGCTGTGTTAATTGCCATGGAGCCCACACGGCTAATTTCTCCAAATGCCCTGCCCTCATAAAGTACCTAACTGCTAGAAACAATCAAGTCAAGGCTCCTAATATGCAAAATAATAATGATTGGAATAACAACCATGCTCAGTTGTTCCCTAAAGCTTACACGAAACCTGTGGTCGGTACAACAACTGAGGGCCCTAAACCCTCTTATCGTGATGCCCTGATACGAGGAAACGACATGGGTCCATCCACTGGTTCGAATGTGCAGCGTACTGAAATCTGCCCTCAAACGACTCATGACATGGATGGTGTGCTAGAAACTCTGAACGTCTGCAAAGAGATAGGAAAACTATGTGATGCAAATCAAATACTAATTGCAGCCAGACAACTGTTAGCTAAACTCAAGAGCTGTACAACTAAAACACAGCAACTTGCAGCATTCTTGGAAGTAGCACAATTGCTAGACTAATGGCTCCTTTCCCTAACTTTTTGTTGTGGAATGCTGGCTCTGTGGCTGGCAAAACTAGTGAACTACAATTAGTCCTACAAACCAGAGAAATTCATATAGCTCTCATAACTGAAACATGGCTGTCTACTGGTGATAGTTTTTTCATTCCGGGATATTGCGTTGTACGTGCTGACCGGACCTCTGGTAAAGGAGGAGGGGTTGCAATTGTCATACACAACTCCATTACTTTCACCCAGATACAGGTCCATCCTAGGACTTGTTTTGAGGCTGCATACATCAAAGTATTCAACCCATCTCTTTTTGTTGGAGTTGTCTACAGCCCCCCAGGTGGTAATTTGTCTGGATCAGATTGGGATATTATTACTGGTGTGGGAACACCACTCATTGTTGGTGGTGACTTTAATGCACGTCACCAAACTTGGAACAACTGCTCCAATAATGCTTCTGGAAATGCTCTCTTCAGGCATGCCTTGGGTGGGACCTATAGAGTTGTTCATCCCGATGATCCTACTTTCTGTGGAAACCCGGGATGCAAGCCATCAGTGCTCGACTTATATTTGGTCAATTCTCACAAAGATTTTTCATGTGAAATCACTGATGATTTTAACACTCGCCATAGACCGGTGGTTTTGAGGGCAACTCATGACACCATGCACCCGCCTGGATGGGTTCGTATCACGGACTGGGAGATGTATAACAAAATCTCTGGACAGTTACGTCTAAGGTCTGCATTCTCGGGACCCCAAGATATTGATGATTGTATACATCAGCTTGGCGGCTTCTTGAAGGGATGTCTGAGGAAGTCTTCTACGTTTGCTCCTTCAAAAAATTCAAAGGATTTTTCCCTGGACATAAGGCTGTCCTCTTACATTAAACAGAGAAGAGGCGCAAGACGTGCCTGGCAGAGGACGGGTCTGCAATATTTCGGTCACATTGCTAAATGCCTTACTAAGGAAATAAACTGCAGGCTAAGAAACCTGCGCAGGACTGAATGGAGTGATCGACTGAGGTCCCTTGATAAGGCGGATCCCACTTTCTGGACAAACTACAAAAAGCTTACACGCTCCCCTACAATCATCCCATCTTTAAACGTTGGAGGCAAGAGGATTAGCGCAAACGAGGAAAAGGCTGAGGAGTTTGCAAGGGCTTTTGCTGCTGTTCATGGGCGCATTTCTGGGCTTACTTCACCTCACTCGGGGGTTGTTGATGACTTCATTAATAGACTGGATGGAAGTTCCTGCTCCTCTCCTTTAGAGGATTGCTACATTTCCCTGGCGCAGGTCAGGGAGGCGATTGGTGGACTCCGGGTGGGAAAGGCCCCCGGTGGTGATGGAGTTACTGCTATTATGCTGAAGTCTGCTACGAGTAAGATTTGGCTGCAACTTTACTACATATTTAGGTCCTCGGTGACTTACTCCTACTTCCCTGAGGTATGGAGAGTGGCCAAGGTCTCACCAATTCCTAAACCGGGGAAATCCAAAATGGAAGTGGATGGCTACAGACCCATCAGCCTATTATCTGTGATGGGGAAGGTGTTTGAGAGATGCATCTACGTTCACATGATGAAGCACATCGAGTATAATGGGACGCTCCTCAATCATCAATTTGGTTTCCGTGCGGGACACTCAACTATTCATCAGCTGGTCAGGGTAGCGCAGTTAATAGCGCATGAGCTCAATGTCAGGAGATCTGCAGCCATGGTTCTGCTCGACTTATCCAGGGCCTTCGATTCTGTTTGGCATGAGGCCCTCCTTTACAAATTGGATAGAGCAGGCTTCCCCTGGTCTCTAATCAGGGTCATTAGATCATACCTGACTGGAAGACACTTATACGTCTCAATTAGAGGTAACAACTCCTCTAAACACCCTGTGGCTGCTGGGGTTCCTCAGGGATCTATACTTGGACCGTTATTATTTAACATTTTCATTAATGATCTGCCTCTGGATGATGACTGTTCACTGGCACTTTATGCGGATGATACTTCCCTCATTGCCTCCTCTTGGCAGGCAGGGATGCTGGTGATCAAGTTGCAGTCTTACCTTGACAGGGTAGTAGGTTTCTTTAAAGAATGGAAATTGACTGTAAACCCTACTAAAACACAGGCAATTTTCTTTAACCGATGGAAGCCGGTACCTGGGACTAAGATAAATGTGGATGGAGTTGACGTCGACTGGCTCGGTGAGGTCAGATATCTCGGACTTGTATTTGACAAGGGCCTTACAATGGGCCCTGCCGTAATGGATAGGATTCAGAAAACCAGAAAGGCTCTCGCTGCTATAACGCCTTATCTCCGTCCGTCTTCCTTCCTCTGTCGTAGGCTGAGACTTACTATTTACAAGGTCTGCCTAAGGCCGGTCCTGACATACGGGGTTCAGGTCTGGGCTAGTGCGGCCAAATCAACTCTAGCTGCTGCACGTATCACTCAGAGTAGAGCCCTGAAGATTATTCTCGGGAGGCCAATGTTGTACTCTACGGAGGCCCTGAATGAGGAGGCTGAGGTGGACTCTTTTAATGAGCACATCAGAAAGATTGTGGCTGCTTATTCGGTTAGTCATCATACCAATCCACTAATAAGCATTACGGGCACATATGATAGAAACAGGATTCCGTATAGGATAAAAATTCAATTTCCTCTCTATCTTAGAGATTAGATCTTCTATTAGCAACTTGGTCCTCAGAGTTCTCCATCAGTCCATCAGGACATGTGTAAAGCTTGATGACTGTATTAACACACTTACCTGTCTCTTTTGGGCTTGTCCCTCTTGTACTGAAGACCGCAACTTTCATTGCGTGGCTTAAGCTGGGTTTTTTGCAAATTTTTACCCATATCGAAAACTGTATTTACGTTCATTGATGCAGGTAATTCCACTTATAAAAATTAAATGTGTTGGTAAGGGGGCATCAGCTCCCAGGTACAACAGTATATTATTAAAAGAAGAAAAAAAAAAAAAAAAAAAAAAGAACATCGTAACTTGAAAACGGATCGATATTTTTTGTTGAAATTTTAATTGTACCTACAAAACACTTTTCTCCACAATGTGGAACTCGCTCACTAAAATTGCATACCTTTAACAACATTTGAGACATTTATCACAGAAATAGCCTATGATTGACTCATTTTCAGCGTAAAATTCTCGCCGATCCAGTTGTAGTACACACACGGCGATTTAACAGAGAATAAGTATTGTAGAATAGGCGTGCGTGAATGGGGGCAAATACGGATGAGGATGTGAAAGTATGAATAGAAAGAAGAGTGTATGGGAATGCGTAAATGAATGGATATTGAATGACAGGTGAGAATGCGAGAAATTTTACAGGAGGAGAAAGGGAAGGGATGGACGGGGAGGAATGCGAGAATGGTGTGAATGCGCCGAAAGGGAGCGGACCAGAACAGTGATGATTGAAGAGTAATTGTTCAGTACACTGTAAGTGTTGAAATTAAAATAATATATATATTTTTATCAGAAAATGTTCTACGTACCAATACTGCGAATGGTAATACTAGGTACAGAATTTGATTTTTGGTACTGACTGTGTTTTCTGCAATCACTCATCAATTATGTGTAACGACGAGTTCTTTGTAAAATAGAATCATATTCAGCACAATATAGAAGTTGACAGTTTGATTAACGTATTCAAAGCGCGGGGCGATCTGGACAAAACTTTCTTGGCAGAAGTAATCGCTCGGAATTACCTGACCGACTTGAAATGATATCTTCCAAAACCTTAAGCGACTTACAGTATTTAAAATGTGTTCATAAACATTATACAAAATATATCAAACTTTAAATTTCTGTTAGTGGATCACTTATCTCTTCACTGTTCTCGACTGTCGATCGTGTTAGCTATCTCGGGACGTTTAAATCTCGCTCAAGCGAACCTTGAGATGTGGTTCTCGTTCCGAGCAGTGATGCCAGAATCGTGGGACGCGTGACGAAACCCTTACCCCCACTATGACCTACCGGCGCACAGTGGGGCTGGAGAGAAAATAGGCTTAAAATGAAAGTTCTATTTTTGTATATCCATCACTGTATCTTGATTGCTAATGGACCAACGTATCTAACCTATATGACAGATATGTCAAATTCATGTTAATTGCAGATGAAAATTGCAGAAAAAAAATTGAACTGAAGTTGACCTTTCGTATTCTAACGGGAAACTCTAGAGATTTTTATTTTTTTACCTCGTGTATTTCGAATGTGTATAGTCTCAGCTTATTTGTGATATAAATACTTTTCGTAAACGATCCATGAATTCGTAGAATGTAGGTACACATAACGTGCTTATGTACTTACTCTGGAGAACAACACATAAATACATACCTTTTTGCGATGCACGTGTGATATGCGATTTCATGGTATGTTGTATGGAATGCGCATGTAATGTATGCGCGGTATGTACTACGTCGATATCACGCTGGAGCGTCGTACATATTCAGCAGGGATATATAAATGCATACATAAGCATGTATACGTGTACGTACATACATATATGTTTGCAAACACAATAACTTGTAGATGCTATTTTGGTATAAATATCCTTCGTGATTGATCTTCGTTTGCGATTTGATTTTATAAGTACATACATCCTTCCTTTGACTTGCCCTTTCCTCTTTGTATAGATACATAATGCACTTACATAAGTAGGTACACAGTTTGGAATGACATTTGTAACATAAAGAATTGTTTTGTTTTCAATAGAAGACATATCTTGCAAGTGTTAAATTATAAATTCTCCTGAGAAGCTGAAAACTATATCAGCGAACTACTATCTCCTTTTAAAAATTTAGGAAAATATGCATTCCGATATCAATAAACAGAGCCTGAGATGTTTGAGGAAGCGTTAACGTTTTGAGTGGCGTCGACGTGTTTTGATGCCCTGGGATTTGTATCCTGTGTACGGTTTGCGCGTGTTTTCATGTCGATATTCATTCCGTCCTACGCAAAGGACGGTGTGTCAGGTGTCCGAAAAACGAAGCGAGATAAAACATCAACGCGTCAGCTGTCTCGTACCGTCCTCGCTCGCTTTCAGTGCCTCTCGCTTGCTCTCACCTTCGCCGGACAAGAGTGAGACAGTAGTGGTTGAGGTAGCGAAAAGTCCACATCGTGTACACCAAACCGAACCCGTAATGAGACAATACTGTAGAATCTTTTATTTGAGTTTATTCAGATATTATCTTTGCCCATCTCTATTCTCCAGCCGCTTCGCCGTGATTCATTCAAGCCTCCCTGACGACAAAATAGTAATAGAGGAAATGCGGCAACAGCGCGATTCGACTCTCGATACATCTCGGCAACTATGTCTTTCGTACATTTATCTGCTAGTTTGGTCTTGCACCGGTTTTAATAGTACAAGGCACGAATATACCATTAGCGTCGGTGACGGAGAATCCTTGAAGTTTCATTCTGTCATTCCTCAAGTCTGTCTTACAAGGGAACACCGCGAACCCGGACTCACCGATGGGAATGCAACTTTGTGGATTTATAAAGCGACTCAAGTCAAGAACAACGGTGTGTTTCATTTGTGCTCTATCGCCCTTTAAGGGGTTTGAAAACTAGCCTCAAAGTCAAATTGGCACATCCACTTTTTCGCGTATAACTCTCAAACTACAACAGACAGCAAAAATGTTTCAAACAAAAGTTTAATACCCTGGGTAATACACAGGGTATAACAAAAGTTATTAACTAACATTCATCGGTGTTTAATGGGCAACATAGAACAACAACAAACATTTCTGAAATAATGTTTTTTCATTGCAACACCAAGATCACCTTGAATTTTTTAAATGGAGTCATATGAGTTTTCTTTCATAATATTGTAGGGCCCATTAAGACGAATCTAACGAGTATTATAATGCAACACTTTACATTATGGACGATACGCTGTTGCTTGTTTTTTGGGGGCTAAATAATATTAAACGGAAAGGATTATGGAGCACGCAAAATTCCGTACACTTTGCCTATATTTAATGGAAGTATCAAAATCGTTATAAAATGAGGATTATCCATTCAATTTGATAAGAACTACAAAATTGGTGGCCACACAAAATATTTTCTCGATGTCTGCCTATAATACCAAGCACCACTGCCCCCATGCCCAGAACCGCCTATATTATTTGCTATGACCCGAGAACACGGTATCAAATCATAAACAAATATCCCAGTAACGAGATGCAAACAGTGCGTTCACGAGACAACTGAGATGGTAGTAATGGTAGGTAACCAAAAGGGATGAAGACAAAAAGAGACGAGATCGACGACGCGGGAGAGTGCATGGGAGAGTACGAACGTCGAGAAAAAGAAGAGATTGAGAGAGGGATAAGAAAATCAAAGAAAACAGAAGAATGGTACGTAACAAAATATGAACATTATGGTAAAATAGAAGAACATATACCAGGAAAAGAATAAAAAACCAAACGGGAATATAAAATGATGGAAAACTCTAATCTTTCCCTTTACTTCAGCATCCACGGAATAACCAGACAAGGATCTTATTGTACTTGAATCGTACGAGACAAAAGTCACAACTATGCAATTATGTATATTTAAGTTGTTCCTTGATGTATTTAATAATGAACTCCGAAACAGGAACGATAAGGCTGAATTATTATGTTTCGAATTATGACCTTTACACTTTGCTACGGGTTTTCTGATGCTTTTCATTTAATATTGAAGTTATGTTGTTACAAAGTTATGTTATACTTACATAAAGAATCACAGTAATGAAACCGGTAACTTGACTTATCTTTTTTTTAATAAAATTCAGAACAACAATAAGCAAATACGTATACGAGGATTTAAATAATTTAACGTTAAAGTTTCCACAAACTAACAGAGAAGTTTATTTACTTAAAGTGATGCATATAGTGTTGGCTAGAACCGTGATTTCTGAATCACGAGTGATCCAATCACGTTCGTTCCCAATCACTGTGATTTTTCACAGTGATCCGTGATTTTCGTGATCGCATCTGATTGGTGCAGGCAGAACAGTGATCGCTTCTGATTGGTGGAGAGAGTAACTGCTCTTTGCACGTGCCATATAACCCCAATTTCTATTTTCTCTCGAAACATTGTCAAGTTCTCACTGTTCTTATAGAATCTCAGTTGTATATTTTGAACCAATGTAATCGTTCTTGATCTATTTAAACTAACGAATATTTCTTCACTTTAGTTAAAAAGTATAATGTATATGTGAATACTTTAGCCAATCAAATCAGTGCGTGCATACATTGACTATTTATGAATGAATATTCTATATATTCCCTGAATTATCATGCTTTGACTGTAACACAAGCTCTATTAAAGTATTTTATATAAAACAATTCAATCAGTACTGTGCATAGCATGTAACATCGCATGTCACTTTCTACTCTTACAATGGGTTTTATACAGCTTTTCATTCTCTGTTAGAATATGTATATTAGGCACATACTGCAGCTTGAGTTAATATTGAAAAGTAATAGAAGGACGGTGATTCCAAAAAGTGGTCATTTTTTGTCCGCTACTGTATTAAAGACCACTCTTCATGTTACATAAAAAATGGCATGTATAATTATTTCAAATTTTGTTTTTACTTCATAATGATTTTGTAAAAGGTATTTTTAGGTACCTAACAGTTTGAAACAGTTATTTTCAAAACCTTTCCAATCCGTGTTTTCAACTCTCCTGAATGTTGTTTTGGCATGCTCGTTCTGCAGAGGAAAGGTACACAAATTAAGGGATTTTTCGAACTAGTTCAATGGTGCTGAAGATTATAAATACTGTAATTTATACTAACAGCAATTAAATTTTTTTATACATGCATAAAGAAGCATTTTCTCAGTCGGTCCCAAGCAGTGAGCACTTAACGAATAAATATTATAAATACTGTATTTCACAACTTACAATAATTAATCATTGTATAGAGACTGGGCTATGATTTACCGGTAGAGGCACATTTATGTTTTCTTTTTAATAAAGCGATACCTTAATACCACGACTCAGGCTAAACGTTACAATTACGTGGCAGTTAAGTAAGTGGCAGTTGATTTTCACACCGCAAATGTATGTACATTTTACCAACAGCATTTGTCACGTAATCCTTGCAAGCATGCACGCACTGCGCTCCACCTTCTTAAAACTAATGCTTCGAAACTTTCTTTCATCGACCGATGCCTCAAACCATCCTTTGATATTCTTCAGACACTACATTATTCTCTTAAAAAAAAACTGTGACTACAGTGTTGAATTTTGTATGATTTGACGCGGTACCTTGTTGTGAAACTTTTTATAATTTTCAGTGCAGTTAAATAACGACTGAAATGCTTTTTATTTCATCGTATTTGTTCCTTCTAAGCTGTGACGTGGATACATTACTTACGATTTCATTACTCAACGATTTCATTCAAAATCATACAGCTAACTAATAAAATTAATAGCTTAGTAGTATTGCACTATGAAGTATTTCTTATTTGCTTTGAAATTGTTTCATATTAAGAAACATTGATGTCGCAAATAATGGAAGCCCTAGAAGCAATCGTAGAAATGGACGAAAGCGAATACTATGTATAGGTTGATTCATTCCATTTTTAGTTTGGGAATGAAAAAAAGGAAATAGAAGAGAAAAAACATCCGAGGAGAGATCGTTCGATTAAACTCCCCAACCTCATTTCGCTCGAACGCACGAATGTCGTTAACGAAATTCGTTAACGACTCATGCGATCCTGTCGTCTCGCGAGATTGCTTCCTAGCCCACTTCAGGCTACGATCCCGGCGATTTTCTAGCAAAATGAGGAACCTCCATCCCCACCAAACCCAAATGTGACCACTCCGCTACTCGACATTTGCATCTATTTTAAAGTGCCAAAGTGCCTATAGTTACCTAATATACCTCCTGTTTAAATATTCTAAATTTTTCGTATTCTTGTTAATCCTTCTCCGGCAAAACATGGGGCTCAGAATGTGACACAAAAATGAACACTAATTCGAGTAATATTCCCTATAAACGCATTTTGGAAATTCAGAAACCTAAATAAACCTAGTATTCAGTACGCATTACACATGAATTACAAAATTACCACCTTGCAGTATCAATTATTGTTATTCTATGGTTGTAAAGGACAGAACACGTTGCTAGAGAAAATAGTTCCGTAACACCAAAACGATGATTTCTAGGGTTTATACAAAAATCGCCTTTTGATAAAAACGGGTTTCCAATTCCACTATTCTCAAAAAACCGGTTAAACCGGTTTTCGAATTTTCACACAAAATATAATTAAAGTAGAAAATAAATATTTGTACTACTTATTTTAAAATTTGTCAGTTTTTTGTAATATTTATGGAATTACAAAAGTACAACAAAATAAAATATACTCCATCTACACAAAACCAAACAAATAAAAAAATTAAAATAACTAAAATCCGTACAAAATATAAATTATAAATCTTTATTTCATTTGGTTTCATATTTTTTTCGAAAATATAAACTTATGAAGATTAGTTTTAGAATAAACTGTTACCTACTACAATATGCTTGTTTCCGAGGCGATTTTTAGTCAAAATGTTAACGTTTTCAATTAAATAATTAATTCATTTTTACATATTAATTATAGTATATAAAACCGTTTTTTTTTTTTAATTTAAAAACTGGTATTCGATTTCGGATTTATTAGTGGTTTGTGAAATAGGGTAATTTGTGAGGTAATCCATTTTAGGTTATGAAAGAAGGTATCTCAGTGGATATACCGAATTAAGGAAAAGTAATTTATATAGAATTGTCGTGGATAAATTTTGGTAGCTAGAATCGTCAACAGTATGACAAGGTCACGTGGGTATTATTCAAATAGATTCCATGTAGCATAATTGAGCAGGTTGCCATAACCCTTGGCAAGAAACAGAGGAACGACGGGTAAAATTACTTCGGGCGAAGCGTGAAACTACTTTTCAGAAGGCGGTAGTGAGACCATGCAGAGGAAAGCGACCTATGACGCAATGGCTATAAAGGCAAAGAGAAGCTATTAATCTGTTAGAAGGAAGATGAGAAGCCAAGAGGGTGCTGTTGTGTTTTACCGTTTTATATAACTGTGTCGTCACAGCAAACATGTGACTGACTGCGCCCAACGTCTTTTTCTTGGAAGAGTGAGTAAAATTCGATTCTCTCAAAAACAAAACATAGTTTGAAAGCATTTTATTCCATACTTTCGATTTACTCTTATACACGAATAACCACTTCCTTTGAGCATGTGCAATGTGCACCATCCTATCGGTGACGTTCAATATTATGTTCAATGTATTAATTGTAAGTTATAAGTTTATTATCATTCATTCCCGTATTTATATCATTATTTTTTATTGTGTCTAGTTGCCATAAATATAGAAGAGAAAAATATCGTTCCAAGATATAGTATAAATATAATCCATTCTAACAAGGAGAGTGTCCCAGGTGTCCGCCTCCGATTGCTTTGTTTTTTGGGCAATGTTCAGTTTCTATCCATATCTCGTAGATAATCTCATTAACAAATCAAGATTTTCCACACTAGATCGATCTGTTTAATTGGGAAATAATACAAAGAAAATAAAGTTTTCGATACACAATTTTTACGTTGTACGAGGAACAAAAATTTCTACTACATAGGTACTTACAATTTCGAACAGTACCTAAAAGAAAATAATAAACTGTACCAATAGTAGTTCTAGTAGTATTAACCTTTTGTGATCACATCTTCTTACCATCAGAAACTGGACAATGGGGTCCACTGCACTCCAGCATAATTTTTGAGTTACCATTTTTGTATTTTTGAAACTTTTAACTTTTAAGTTATACTTGCACATTCGTAATACTCATACAATCATGCACTAATAGTATTTTTTTAGAAATGTAAATTTTGATATGATGAAATTTGTAGTTGGAAAAATAGTTGTGCAAAAAAGCGATTTTTTGGTTAAAATTCGACAAATTTTTAAATTTTAATTTCAAGGTCTAAAAATTTACAAAAATATTGGTTAAGCAATAAAATTGCCTGGGGTGCGATACAATCCATGTGACCACGAAGGGTTATACTACCCCATGCCTGCACAGCAAGGCTGTGGCGGGCAAGAGCGCTCTCGATTGCTCGTGAGCAAAGCGAAGAGCGACGCCGTGAGCAGTTCCCCCACCCTGTGACCAATAGCTGTCGTAGTATGCGTGTAAACTGTAAGGTGTGTTGCTGACGTGCAGCGGCATACTTCACTCACAAACACTCCCCATCACGGCATTCACAGCACTATTGCTCATGAAGACGTGGCTTAGTGTTTTTCGATGCTCTTTCCGCACGCGCCCGAAAATTTTTGCCCGGCAGGCATTCAACTGTACACGCCTACCCTGATAACCAGATCTGGGGCACAGAGCTTGACGTCAGATCCGTAGTCATCTGTGTCCGCATTCGACTGCGCTCTGATGTACAGAGCCTGACATCAGAACCTTGACATCAGATGGGCAGCAGATTCGCAGCAGATCCTGCCGGTCACTTGACACGTATAACAACGCCATCTGAGGACTACAATTACCAAATAATTCCCTACGCGTGACGTCACATGACCGCCTCTACCCTTCCATAACTATCAAGCAGATTATGTAGTTTATTAAATAATTAATTCTACTTATTTAAAAAAGTATTTATTTTATTCTTTAATAATGTACAACAGGCTTGGGATTTAAGTGAACGCAGCGGCCGATTTTCAGAGGCAACGCCTCCTTTCTCCCGCCGCGCGTCTTGGCCTCCGCGGCGGCCTAGCAGCTAAGAGCGTCTCAGGCCCGTGCCACGTGAACCGCGCGTGGCGTATTAGGGTGACATTGTATTACTAGGTTTCCACATCGTCCCACCAGCGGGCTTGGCCGTGATGGAAAACACCGGTTTTCGTTAGATCACCGAAGTTAAGCATCACGGAGCGGGTACTGGGGAAAGATGGGAGACCACCTTTCTCCCGGTGCGCCGTTGCTGCTGGAATCCGAAGGAGAGAGAGAGGAGAGAAAAAGATAGGACTTGACTATAGTTCCTTGGACAATATAAGCGAAATGCTTGAAACGCCATCCTGTTTAACAGGAAAAAACAATTTACAATACAATACAATACACATCGTCCCAGAGAGCACGATTGTCGATGCGTTTTTGTTTTGTCAACGCGCCACGCGCAGTTCATATTACGGGCCTGAGGCCTTCAAAGCACCTTGGCTGTCGCGGGGGCCAAGTCGCGCGGCGGGCGAAAGGAGGCGTTGCCTCCGAAAATCGGGCGCCGCGTTCACTTAATTCCGAAGCACCATGCTTATGAAAGACAGTAAAATGTTAGCGACGAAAAAAGGCCAGCCATGGTAACCTATCCCACAATGGAATTTCGATCGGCCACAAACGTTTGAGCCGTGTGTACTATTACTTATTACTTGAAGTAATAGAGATATTTGAAGTGGACAAAATTCGTGGCACATCCTCTATATGTATTCAGAATGGAATGCTTTTTCCACCAATGTAATTAGAACTCACTAATAACTTACGTAAGCATATACAACAAGTACAAAATAAAATTTGTATTGTTCAAACAGGTATATTACGCTCGTCTTAATTTTTGCGAAATAAGCAAGGAACATTGCTTGTCCGTAGTCAAAGATTTATTATTTCAACAGCCATCTAAACAGTAGCTCGACTGCGATTCCAAAACGTTTTAAATATAAATGTTAATATTTTATTTGAATCGAACGCGAATAAATGGTAGCGGGAAAGCTAACTGCTGTATAAGTCAAGTGGTACCGACATGGACAAATCTGAAAATAAAAGGAGACGAAGCTGTCAGAAAGGGGAAACTGCGAACGAAGAGAAAACACATCTGCAAGAAAAACAGAACTCTTTGTCGTCGTTGTCGACGACGTCGACGAATTCTCTTGAGTTGGAGGAACAACGGCATCTCACCTTCTACGCTGCACCTCCTTTGTATATTCGAAGGATTTCCACTAATGAAATAATTAAAATTACAAAGCCCTATGTGACGGGGACGAAGAAGAGGAAAGGAATGGTACAGTGGATTGTAGTTAGGAATCCCTCGGCAGTTCCCTCACCCTCTTCCATCTCTCATCACACCAAGTCTAACAGCTCCACTGTACTTCTTTGTTTGCTGCAGACTCCTACACAAGTCAATGAAAATCAATACGGATTCTTTATTAAAGCAGTGCTTAATTTATATCGCTTCTGTTGATAAACATCTTTCATAACGGTTAAGATTATTTTAAGTGACATGCAAAAACTAAAAACTGAAATTGACAAAACTCAGAAAAATGAAATTTTATATTAAATTTTACATACAAATACTTCTCGAACACTTTTTATTTATGAAGGCGAAGAAAATTATTGTTATATTTATTTTCTAGGACTACTTTTTAAACATTTAAGGCGGCGCATATACCGAGATATACCAAAAAGATAAAAAAATTCTTTTTGAATATTTTCAGTGTTTGATACCAACGTCATGAATGTTTCCTGAAAATTAGGGACCAAAATTCACAAAAATATCGAAGATATAGATATCTCCGGTAACTCCGATCGGGCTCAAACTTTACACAGATTTTTTTATTATTATTTGGAACTATTCTGGGCGGTGCCGCGAATTAAAACCTTGAAAAAAAATTTCATCCAAGCGTAAATAAGAGCCACCGAAGTGTGTACTCTTTTCTTGGAACGGTAGGCTCTGTGATAAAACCAATTGTGTCTACACAACCAGTATAACAGTAGTTCTAGTATGAACCATTATCGTTAGGATAAAAATTAATTTGACCCCATTTTAGATGTTTTGATTTCATGTAACAGAAAAGAGGCACAAATTTTTTCATAAAATTTGAAAAAGAACATGCCTTAGAATTTCAACAGTCTTGTCCGTGGTTCATACCAGAGCTCCATGTGTAGTTAAACTGCTTTAAAAATTTCACGACTGTAGGTGCCTTAGTTTTTGAGTAATCATGCATACCGTTTCCAAAAAGGTAGTTTTGGCAAATTACTATTAAAGTTGAAACCCACATTTAAAGTGATATAATAAACACATGCATTGACTTACCAGTCTGTATCTATCTCAGCACTAATCTGGGGCTATCAGAAAATGTACAAAGGAAGAATCGAAATTTTGACCTCGAGAATGGCATTCCCCCTTACCACGCTATTTTTAATTAGCTGATTAGAGAAATACTCTATGCTTTTGATACTCTTTTTGCAAAATAATAAGCAATAATATTATTCTAATATACCCAGTATATAATATTGCGTGTCTTCAGTGGCGGATTTTCGATTTGGCGCTCCTAGGCTATCAAGTGTCTGCCGCCCTTTTTGTGAATTTCATCAATACTTCAATTTAAAAGAGTTGAGATTTTTAAGACAAATTCAATATGACAAATCACATATGAGTTATTGCTAATTTGCTACATAAAACAGTGAATTTTTTTAAAGTTTTCTTAAGCCTCTGTTATTAAAGACCACTCGGTCAAAATAGCCAAAACGAAAACATTTTGCTAGCGTTTTCAATTACTTACGCCCAAAATTTACCGCCCTATACAACATTTTACTACATAAACCAACGCCTGCACGTATCCGCATCTAGCTAATGGACCCATAATTATTTAGCTGCGATTTTAATCTGATCGAAGACTTTCATGAACATTTCACAAGTTGCTCAGTTCCTTGATAAAAAATTGCATTTCTCAAGAGAAAATACAACGATTAATTTATAATCTTCTTAATTGTTATAAGTGAGGACTGATGTTATGATATAGACAGTTTCATGGAGACTTAAAAACTTTAATTAAAACTTGGATATTTACAGTTTTATCCCAACATTAAGTACAGTTCGATGGAGCATAACGTTTTTGTATTGTGTGCATACATATGTACATACGTTCATGCTTTATTCAGTAAGCTTATGCCAGGAGTATGCAGAATTCAGAAAACCGCTTGAAAAATTCTCACTGGCCTTTCTACTGAAATATGTATTTCTGCATTCTGCATCTGTATTTCTCTGTATTCTTTCCAGATCGTTTTCAGAATAGAAAAGAGAACTTTTTTACTTAGATTTTATATTACTTTTTATGTGAAATTCTTTCCATGTAAATATTTGTTTGAACACGTGCGAATTCTTAATCGCTAGAATTGGGCACACACACTGTCAGATTTTATATTCCTCTTCGAATGCATGCTACAGTAGTGACTGACATAGTCTGTCATGTTTGATGGCCTTATCACACAGTGCGAGACTGTGATATACGTTTTTGGCCGACAAGTGATTTGTCTTATCTCGCCCACAGAACGAGATTTAAGGCAGGATACCACCTTTGACTGCGATTTTGGCGGCGTTTTTCATGGATTTTTTTGCATACAAAGAATGCGCAGAAACAAAATCGGTTTTAGTCATTTATTAATGTCACTTTAATTTGTAATAACACATTTTTTGAACCTGAAAAAGTAAAAAATAATTTCTTGTAGGTGGCGCCAAAATACATTCCTTTGGAGGAACACCGTTAGGCGGCGTGTCAAATTCCGCTCTGTACGTGGTTCATAGAAAAAAACCAAAGAATCTTCCTATTAACAATAATATTTTTTAATGCTGTACGTAGGGATTTTACGCAATTTCAATTTTTAAGAAAATGGCGGTCATTTGAACAAAATGGTAAATTTTTTAAGATAAAAAAGTTTATAAAATTGTGCACCAAACAAAAATAACAACGCTAGAGCAAAAGTCCTACGTACATCATTAGATTATACCAACATCAACACAAGAAACAACATCATCAACACTAGAAAACAGTAAAGAGATGAGTGATCGACTAATAAAAATTTAACATTGAGTGGCGCAAGGTGTGGATAAATACAGTTTCAAGATGGTCAATCTTTCCAAGCGGTCACTTCTAGTAGGAAACTTTTGCCCATCTGGCTCCACGCTTTAAATATTGTATACCGGCGTTAATGAAGCTTCAAATTACTGCATTTTGTATTACATCTTCATTAGAGTATAGCCCGTAAATGGGCAAGGTTGCTCTAATGAAAATGAGCCCAAATAAACTTTTACCACTTTGTATGGGGTCGACGTGTTATCGCGCTGCGGGATCTATACCTCGTGCACCGTATTGGCGTGTTGTGATGTCAATATTTTTTTAAAAGTATCGAAAGTACTGATCATGAAACCCTGAATCTGTATTTTGTCACTTATTCTGTACTTCGTCGACAGAGCACCCTTTCTCTGTCGATTTATTTCTTACTTTTTGACCCGTCGGGTACCCGTCTACCCGAAACCACTTCAAGTCATTGAATGTTGTATTGTCTGTGGCATAGTTTGATGTTAGCCAAAAATGATCGAACAATATCACATTCAATGACATGAAGTTGTTTCGGGTAGACGGGTACCCGACGGGTCAAAAAGTAAGAGCTCTGTGTCGATTCTTCCATGAATCATGACCCATCAAAATTTCAATTCATAGCTGCTGATGAATGTATCACCAACAGATTAGGGAGCTTCTCCTGATGAAAATGGGTAGGTACAAACTCGACCACATTCGGGCTATTTTTAATTATATGCAATTTACGTCGTGTATAAAATGCAGTGATCATTGCTTTCAGTAGTGAATTTTCACCTCTAGATCAGTGGACATTTTAAAAAAACTTGCCATAAAATTATTTTTAACATTGAAAATTAGTGTTACATTTTTTTACATCAACTTGCTCTGCTCAATGAGAAAAAATCAATCAAAAGAGACAATGTGCCGCGAACGCAACATCACTTAAATCACTTTTTATACTCCCTGTACAATTAGTCTTCGGAGTTCAGAAGTGAATCAAATTACGATGTAATTAACGGTTTAACGGGTTACGCTTTGTTAGGAGGCCGAAAAAAGTGTGACTTTGGGATTTTTTTCTTAGAAACGATAAAACTTTATTCGAAAAACATTTTCGAAAAACATTCGAAAGGTAGTACATTTAGCTATGATTTTAAATGTTGGCGTTAAAGAATATTTATTAGTAAGAAAATTATTTACAATCTCCTAGATGTCCTATTCCGAAAATCGACATTTCACGCTTGAATATTTGCTATTTTGTCCTATATCAAGTTTTCGAAAAACCCTTCATTCAAGGACTAGATAATATATTAACTAACTTTTTATGAATTTTAGACTTGAGATAATCCACTTCCGTGTAATCGTGGTCACCGCAAAACCCTGTTTCGAACAGGACATCTAGGAGATTGTAAATAACATTGTTATTAATAAATGTTTCTAACGCCAAAATTCAGAGACATAGTTAAATGTGCCAATTTTCAACCAAAAAATAGTTTTTTCAATAAATTTTTATAGTTTCTAAGAAAAAAATTGCTAAAAGTCGCACCTTTTTCGGCCTCCTGACTGAGCGCATTCCCTTTAATGATGGAAGGTTCTGAAAAATGCCCTGCGTCAGTCAGGCCTCCCCGAACGGTGCTTGCCGAAAAAGTTTTATATAAAGCGGATTCTGAGCTTAGCGTATTTTCAAAGTAAACATTTGGGGATTTTAGGACAATACTTTCGATGCTTTCTAGAAACTATGCTGTGAAAACACGTTAACACACTGCACAGGGTGCGAATTCCTTGACGTGTGAGCATCAACGCCACAGAAAGTGTTGAATTACAAATATAGTATTCGCTGACTATAAGCTCGATTTCTTCTATCCAATACATATAAATTCGTCACTATCCTCGCCATTTCTATTTCACTCCTGCCTCACCTAACACGAGAACGAGAGGAAATGAGAGGCAGTCAAAAGGAATGAAAGCATGCGAGGAACGATATAAACCAGGCGAAGTATGATACTCTATCTTACTCCGTCTTTCATATGGTAGACAATCTGTCCTTCGCGTGTTTGGCCCGCATGCTAGCCTGTGCGAAAAAAATTCCGCTCTTTCACTATATACTCGCCTCGCATTTCACGCGCCGGAACCTGCTCCGCGCGGGTGACCAGCAATCAATAACCAAGAGGGAGAAACGCGCGAGTCACGTTAAATCATTTATACTATTAAATAATGGAACTTCTACATTTTCTGCTTTATTTTCGTTGCTCTGAGTGAAATAGCTTGTAGCGGGAAGAGGAACACGCCGGCGAAGCGATTATCGCGGGACAAAACTATCACCTGACAATCGCTAGTGTGAAACTGGTCTAAATCTGCGACGAAGCGAAGGGATGGACAACGATGATGATTACCGTAGTGATCGCAGCAGATGCACGGCTGTCGCGACGTTAGCCTGTAACAAACCACGACGTAGATAATCGAATACACGACACGTAACAAGAGCCAGGCACCTACCCGCACGAGTCACATGGTAGGCCAGTAATTTAGGTACCATTGGTTTGGTCAATAGCCAATTCCTATTTGGCTTAGATCCAAGAGGTCAAACAAACCGGTCATATTCCTGCGAAGGGGAAAGAGTAAAGCTTTGTTAGAAGTGCTTGGAACACAAACTTCGTTCTTCGACAGTCCTTTATTTCTGTGGAGTATTCTTTAGTACGTAAATTGGCCATTCCGTTGCCTCATACCTTTCAATATTGAAGATCAGTTTCAAAGCACTCCTGTCAGTTCTTGTGTTTCGATTTATGTTTTCTTAAAGCAATGCTTTCTTACATTGTACATTTATTCCTTCACAAGACATATTATTATAATAATAAACACAGAATTTAATATTTTGTAAACTGTGACCCAGAGACTCCACTTTTAAAAATATTTTTGTATGGGCAACTATTGTCGATAATGTTTTGAAGTCGTGAATTTTAAAATTAATTTTTCTCCCGGATAATGTTTTCCATGTTTCGTTTAAACATTTTTTGTCTCTGTTAAATTATCGGAAAACTGCTCTGAATTTCCATTTCTTGGACAATTTTACATTGGTGTAGGTATGTTTTAAAATTACAAATTCGTAGATAAAATTTTAAGTACGAAGCTTTGAGATATATGTATTTATTTGTTTGTTTAATGAACGGGATACCTGAGTACCCATACATATAAATGAAACTGTAGTTACGTGGACCATAGGCAGGAGCATACGAATACTATTTTACAAATAAATTATTCAGAACATAATATTCTTACACACTGCATAATAATATTCTTGATTATAACTATTTACGTGCTAACGTATAATCATAAATAACTTTTACATCTTGTAAATATATTTACAAATATATTAATTGTGGTTGTCAGAAACAGGTCACTGGCACTGACTTGAATATTTCACAAATGATTATTGAAATAACATATTGTCTTTTTTCTTTTAGGCATTTTTATTTCATCATAAATAATTCCCGGGTGAAACCGGGTAACAGGTGGGCTAGTACTAAATATAAACTAAAGATTTCCAAATCACATGTTATTTTGTGCGTGTCATAAACAATTAAAAAAATTAGGTACAATTGATGTAACTGTCGACCACTTTATTTTAGCTGATAATAATCTGACAATGAGGTATCATTTGTCATTTTCGTGCTTTTCTAAAAGTAGGTTATAGATTATTTTACATCTATTTTATGTACATATTACATTTATTATAAAGCTTAAATCGATATTTATAAACAAATTGATCATGTTTCCTATTAATCATACCACTACAAGGTCTCTTAAATCGTACCAGTACGATTTGAGAAATCATGCGATGGATACGATTTAGGAGCCCAACTGCTTAAATCGTACTTTTATACGTTATGCCGTAAAGAGGTTAATAGCAATTTAATTTGTTCTTGACAACAAGTTAAACCAGTAATAATAGATGTCTTACTTATTTTGAGGAGTTCACGCTCCTCGCACTGTTTCTCAAAATCCACTACTGAACAGTGATGCCAGAATCGTGGGACGCGGGACCAAACGCTTACCCCCACTATCACCTACCGTCGTCTCCCACTATGCCCTACCGGTGTCCCCCACTATCTTCCCACCGCACTGCACACAAGCATATTTTTACTCCTGTCCGTGTGAGCTGCCTGTCGAACTGCCGAGCACACGGACAGGGGTAGGGATATGCTTGTGTGCAGTGTGATGGGAAGAAAGTGGGGGACGCCGGTAGGGCATAGTGGGAGACGACGGTAGGTGACAGTGGGGGTAAGCGTTTGGTCCCGCGTCCCACGATTCTGGCATCACTGCTACTGAGGGTCGGGGCTGGTTCGGCTCTGGGTCTCTGATCGTGATAAGGCCAAGGGCCTTTCAGTCCTTGGGTCGCCATTTCCGGCTGAGGTCAGTGACTGCATCGCCCAAATTGTTTCGAAACCTAATTCTTGCCCCTGGGCAGATTTCTTCACCACAGTGGAAATGGTAAGTACTACTATCACGAGATTGCATCACAAAGAGGCTCCTGCTCTTGACAAGGTTACTCCGCTCACGCTTAAAGCGGCCTCGATCAAAGTTCGACTCCAATTATACTATACCTTCAGGTAAGTGCTGGAAGGTAGTTGAAACATCGTCAGTGCCAAAACTCTGTAAACATAGACTGGAGGTGACAGCTACAGCCTATCAGCCTATTCCCGACGATGGGAAAGCTCTTTGAGAGGTGCATAAATCTTCATCTTGTTGATTTCTTGGAGAAGAATGAGGTCCCGCTGCAGCATCAGTTCGGCTTCAGAACTGGTCATTCGAGGACTCACCAACTCTTCAGGGCTCAGTCCATCACTCATGAGCTTAACCTCCAACGCGTTGCAATGTTCAGCGGCTATGGTCCTGCTGGATCTTACCCAGGCCATCGATTCTTTGCGGAACCATAATCATTAGAACTGGTTACATTGTAAGACGAACTCAGACAATTTCGGGAAAAAAAATTCGCCACAAATTCTATAATTGCGTGTCATAGAACAAAGTCACACAAAATAGCTACCTTTACAGCATTAAAAAATTAAAAATCAGTTTTCCATAAAACGATTGTTTAACCGCTTAGAAATAAAAAATAAAAGGTTCTTCTGAAAAATGGTTATAATAACTACAGTATAGAGTCTAAAGTGAAAGCCTGCGGGTCAAACAACTTTCAACAGTTTCAACAGCCCTTGAAAGTTTTTGTTCTTCCTTTTCGTCCTCTTAAAACAATACAATACTTACAAAGAGCGGGTTTATTTAAGGGAAATATTTTTCTATAACAAAATCACTGAGAGTTCCTGAATATATGTACTTTTACAATAGGCAAATAGTTGCAAAAAAAATTTGCAACATTCATCACTAAAGTGTAGATTGGAAGGGAGTAAAAAATACCAGAGAAAGAGCAGACCATAGTACATATAAAGCAAAAGCGAACATTTCAGTGGATCGAAATGGAAAAGAAAGTTGGTAATACAAATGCATGCGGCAAGAAACTATAGGACACTCCGTATGATATAATCTTTAAAAAGTAAAAAAATTACGCCAAGTACCTACATGAAATAAAAAAAAAACAAAACAGAAATAATAGAAAATAATAATAATTACAAAGTAAAAAAGATGTGAAATTAAAATGAGCTGCAAGTACATAAAGGTGCTTTCCCGCAGCGTACAAAGCTGACACTGTGTAACATAATAAAAGACAAAAAAAAGATATCCGCGGCCTGGAAGTCAAATACTTGCCGTGGCCAGACTTCTGCAAGTTATTTATTTTTAAAATCTATTTAAACTTTTGCTTTCAGTTGCATCATTTGGCTTAAGAGATGTCCACCACCTAATACTTAAAAATAAAACACAACACATATCCTACCCGATATCCCTTTCAGTTAATAATAAAATCACATGAAAATTTAGAATATATATATATAGCTAAAAGATGTATATTTTAGTAGAAAAACATTGTGTATGATTTTCACTTATACTTTTCCCCCCAAAAATTCCTGATCTTGTATACTTTTGCCGGACCCCCAGCGGGATGTAACCCCTTAATGAGTTCCTGCAGTGATATCATAAAAAACGTCCCCCGTATTTGAGGTTTGCCTTCGAAGGGAATTTCATCCCTAAAGCATGACCTCAAGACGGGAATTGACGAACCCGCTGTTCAGAGCTGGCTTGCCAGTGCTGAGATCGTACAAGAGATTCGACTGGGAGCATTCTGTGAATTGTGACAATCCCACCTAGGCTTAACGGAGTTGTAAGAGCGCCGAGATAGAAGTCAAACAAAGGTCTCCCTAGTCTGCCCCGAAGGGGTATGTAAAGGTGCGATCCAACAGCAGGTGGCTCAATGAATTTCGCGCTGTACTTGCCGAGTCACGCATAGTGGGGATTATGACCGCGGGCTCATCCGGTTCGGCTGGGCTCGGTCTTCCCGTCCGTTACCGGTAAATATGGCACGGGTCAAAGGAAAGCCACGCGGTGGGAACGCCCATGATTCGCGTACAGATTCTCCGAGCGACGCGCCGTGGGATCGCACCTTAAGAGTTCACGAAGTACTCTTCGCCCTTCAATCCCAGGCATGTAGTTGCAAGGGGTTTTTCTCCCATCTCACCGATGGCATGACAATTGGCTTTGGCCTTGGGGCGAGGGGAGAGAGGGGTGTGATTGTACTTCAAGTTCACGGGGCGTCGGCCTTCGATCCTGTTTAGAAGGACTCACTGAAGCAGGCTTATGCCCCTACCAGCAAAAGCGCATGCTGAGATGTAGAAAAGTATATACACCGGGTGATCTGAGGGTCTGTATCAGCCAGTACCACATTCCATGTCGTGAAAGACATTACAAAGCCACGAAAATTTTCTGTAATTCTGAAACACAGTGGAAAGGAAAAGTTCAATTGCTTCACCTTTACTGTAATCGTACTATTGAAATAAAAATCTTTCATTGCGTTACATGTTCGAAATAGTACTTATTGTTAAAACATTTCGCGAAATTTATTGTATAATTCGGCAGAAATGAAATTGTACAGAATGTAAACTAGTAACTAATTTTCGATAAACTAGATTTCACAAAATTGCAATTAATTGCGACATATCGTTATCAAGTTCATTCGGTATTCTGCGTGCCACCATTTTCATCCTTTTCAAATGTAGCTGCATTAAGAACATCAGGAGTTCCAAACATTCCTACTTACGGCTTTTGTAATCATGTACCTTTTTGTCCGTGGACGTTGTAACAGTTACAAGTCGATGCATTATTATTTGTTAGAGCGTTATTTACAGACGCATGGTTAGTTACAAATCATGGTCACCTAAATACTTAAAATTTACATTATTGATCTGAAATTTTCATTGATATGGTAAGTGCAACATTAGCATGCATGGGGTAGTAATGTATCACTATACAGTCGGTAAACAGAGGTACTGGCCTTCAACGCTGACCGTAGCTTAACCGGAGAAAAGAGAAAATTGCAAATGCTGTTATAAGTACTTATTACAATATCGAACGCAAATGTAATGTCAGCATGATGATTGCGCAGCATATTATGCTATCATAATTCATCAAGTTCTTGACTGAACATTTCCTGGTCGCTGGATCGATCGCGGTAGTACTATATTATCCTAATCAAAAGACACGGTAGTGTCTCGCGCCAAGTATATACAGATGTGTGCGTAGCGTGAGACACAGAGTGTATCTATTACGCCACGACTCGCTATCAAGGACCCTGAGATTTCCGAATCTCAATAACGGCTGATCTGATTAGATTTTGAATGGTCTTAATGGATAGCTTGGGTTTGATTTACATAAGAAAAGTGTCTTCGTTTTGTTCCTACGTGCCTTATGAGCTGAGATATTTCGATGTAACGTTGCAATTTGCCGAATTTCATGTTCTTAAGAATTTAACGTCATCGTCAAGTGTGGGCAAGAGGGGAACATGAAACGGAGAAAAAATGTCTCCAATATGCACGTCGTTCATTCGATGAACGTGTCGGCACATTCAGCCAATCGCGTAACAAATAGTCACGTGACAGCCAGATAGAGAACACATCTGTAGAGGTAAACGTAACCTAGTTAGTATTAAACAACCAGAACCTGCCAAGTGTGAAATAAGAAAATTGTCAAAATTATTTAAATGTCACGACTTTTTACACCATATAGGACGCTGAATTATTGTCTCAATTAACAAGGTAAGTCACCAAAATTTTTTAATAGACTATTTATGTAGAGCTTATTATATTAATCAGATATATTTTTATACAAATGAATATTTTAATACGAATACATATTTTATTCAATTCAAAATACTTGGCGCTGCTCTCCGAATTGGTGTTACTAAACTGAATAAATATGTATAAATTGCTTTAAAATCTTTTTCTTTCTTTCTTGTCTTGTTTTATTAACTAACCAAGACAATTAACATTGTTTTGGTTTCGCAGCGCCAAGTATTTTGAATTGAATAAAATATTTATTCGTATTAAAATATTTATTTGTATAAAAATATATCTGATTAATATTATTTAATATATTTTTAAATAGAATTCTTTTTGATGGGTATCAATTTACGACAATGGTTTTAAATTGGATTCTTTTTGATGGGTATTAATTTACGACAATGTTTTTAAATGGGATTCTTTTTGATGTGATTATTATACTTGCCGCTCTTTTTTGTACCTTTTTTTAAAAAAGGTAATTTTGTTGGGATTGCTACTAACGAGGTCATCTTTTTCAGGGACAGCCCGTATATATCATACGTAGGTAGATGTTGTCATGAGTGCTAGTGATTGCAGGAAACGGGACAAATAATTGTATTCATAAAATTTGGTTATTCTATTGCGCGATAAATTTCTGGAAGTATTACATAGAAAGCTGTTCTCATTGAATTATACGTGTATGAATTCTCGCTCGACAATTTGGACCTCTAACTCTGAATATCTTATAAATCGTAGCGAGCACAACAAAAATATTACTCAGTGAGAGCAAAATATCGTTCAATCACTTTCACAATTACCAACTGAAAAAAGGTAAACAAGAATTCATATATCCATATTTCAACAGCTACGAATGAAGACAATAGCGAATAAACGCAGCGCTGTCTGCGATCCATAACACAAATCCGATACACAAGTTTCCCTAATGACGATTTCACAGACATTGTTTGTATAGTTCCATACAATTTTCAATAAACTTTTCTGGCTCAGATAAGTCAAATGTTTATATATAGAGTGGGTAAGTAACTCAGTTCTTCGGTATTTTGAGAGATGTGAAAAAATATTGTTTACGAAAATTTATTGGTATCAACAGGTCCGTAACATAATTGTTCTTCTGTGAATGAGGGCATATTAAAGATTTCAATATCATCTTTATTTTTTTAAACTGCATATTATACTTTTTTGTCCTTACGAGGAGAGGACTAGGAAAGAGGTTTTTGCAATGAGTCACATATCAAATTTTAGGTCTCGACGATCCGCTCAAGCAACACCCCCCTTTTGGGTGCAACATAGTTACTACAGTAAAGTCTCGTTGCGGGCTCGGTTTAGTGTACAGTATACACGATACGGACTTTTCGCTATCTCTCACTCTTATTCGGCGAAGGCAGGAGCGAGATGGAATGAGACAGAGGCGTCTGCCTCATTCCCGGCGTCCAGGATCGCAAAGAGATCTCCAGCTCCGAGCGGCTCTTTGTGCATCTCTGCATTATAAGCTCAGTAGGCTGCAGCCCAAGGCGGCAACTTTTGGGCGGAAGAAATTGAAATAGAGAGCAAAATGTTTTTGCCAGTAACTTTTTATTTCTTCATCGACAGCAATAGCGTAGATTTCCGTTCTAAAATAAAATGTCTATTTATTTCCCCTAACACCGAAAACGATGGGTAATCTTTAAACATAGGAATTTGAGATAGCTTTAAAAATAATTCACTTCTTTCATGTAGAAAATTACTTAAATCAACAATAATTCACATGTGAGTTGTGATATTGAATTAATTTTAAATTGTCTCAACTCTTTTGATAATATTTGACGGAATATGCGGCAGACGCTTTTTAGGCCAGGGGCGCCAAGTTTTTAAATTCGCCCCTGTGTAACCCCTCAGATAACGGAGATAACAAGTGATTAAATAAGTAGTTCTGAGCGGTAGTGCATATTGCACTTATATTTCAAAATCAACTTTTAAGAATTATTTCCATAAAATCTGAAAAAGTTAAACGTTTTAAAATAATACTTCTTTTTATGCTTGTTTCTAAACTTTCTAATAATTCTCTTTTCGCACATAATAACTTTAAATTGCATTTTCAGAGTATGAGCCAAGTACCGTATTTTCCTTTGGTCTTTGTCATTAAATATATCATCCAGAAATAATTGAAATTCAATGTCCTACTAATAGATGATAGAAAAGAAGTTACAAAGACAAGAATGCTCTTCTGTGCTATTAGTAGATTAACCGCAGAGATACTTCAACTCGTAATCATATTCCGTATATTTCCTTCTTTGGTACCTTCTATTCCATTCTTCAGTTTATTTTTATTCCCATCAGTCGTGCAGGTTTTTTAATTCTGGTAAAGTAAGTCCTTAGTGACCTAGTTTCCAACTGCTGAGGATTACATTTCCATTATATAATTTTAGTGAGAACGGAATACATCTACATTCTCACTAAAATTAAGTACATATAATATTATAGCCAATTTTATATACACGCAGTGCTAGAATATACAGGGTGAGTCAAGAGACACAGATTATGCACACACTCCCCCAAACTCTAACATCACGAGCTATCGAACTCTTAAATGTAACAAGTTCAGCAGAATTCCGCACTTCATGAAAACTTAATTGGCTGGCCAGAACTATTGAGAGTTGATTCCGGTTATTCTATTTAGCTCTACCTATATTTAAGTCCACTCAATTGGTGAAATGTTTATCAATAATATACGAAGAAGAATTAAATTATACATCTTCACTCTTTCCTAGATAATTCCGTTCTATTTATTACGCCGTCCCAGGAAAATCCGGAAATCATGACGCCGAAAATCTCTCACTCATTGTCAGATATTTATCAAAAAATATTAAATAATGGATAACATCCCGGTAAATAATATTACACCTTGAACTACAACAAAAATAGGTCGAAAGTGCAAAACCCGTTTCTTTCCCCCGAGGTCTTCTTTTCGACAAAATCAAATTTGATCATTACGTTGAATAGTTTGTGCAAGGGCACTAGAAGTGCTTGTGTTTCGACCGTGAATTTACATTTCGCGAAAGTTACGTACGTAGACGAATTTCTTGCGTCAATTTGCGACTACGAATGGCGGTGGAGAAGGTTGCGTTAAATAAATCCCCACAAAATGACGTTTTTTGAAAAAAGGTACTGAAAAGAGCGCCAAGTATATAATCCCATCAAAAAGATCACCAAAATTACACCACTCCCGGTACAAATCACCGACACCGAATCGAACGATACGTCGCGGTAGCCGGACGCGACGTTTACTTTCTTGCTCACGGTTACGATCGTTTACGGCGGCGGCGCGTGCGTTTGGAAAACATTCGTCGCGTCCGTGCTCGTCCGTGCCCCTCCAACGTAGAACCCGTATTGACTTGCGCATCGATCGGTGATTTTTTTATTTAGGAAGCGGATAGCAGCGGGGGTTTTGAAGACTATATTATACTATGTTTATACTATCTTACACTATTCTTATATTATCTTATACTATGCTTATCCTGTCTTATATTATTCTTAGATTGTACAGACATTTTATATAATAAATAGGAGCGCTCGCACGGCGGGATCGAGGCATCGGCGACCGCGTGCCCCCCGCGTCCCGCGGGACCACGGGTGGACCGAGTAGCTCGGTTCTCGCGGATGCCACGGGGGGGAGGAAGGTGGGCCCCCTCATTACCACCGATATTAGGCGAGCTTATCATTGTCTTAATAGCAACGACACGGTATACCTCGTTTCTCGAGTGCTCCGACAATTGAATTTCAAAGTGCGTACGTTATTGGGTACATTCCTTTTCTATAATTCGGAGTCGCATACGTTTCGGTTTTTAGAGGCCTTCTTCCTTTTTAGCGAGAACCGGTAAATTTGTCTTGGGCTCGGGGTAAATCTTCGCGACGAACGTAGATTCCCGAATACTGATTAAGAATCTGAAGTCAAAATAGCTAAAAATAACATGGCGGATCCAATATGGCAGACGCGCGTATCAGAAAAGCATTGGATTTAATCTAAACTTGGTATCCTGGAGTTTTCGAGGTCGCTGATTACGAATTTGAGATCAAAATTGCAAAAAACAAAATAGCGGACCTAATATGGCAGACCGCATATAAGAAAAACATCATATTTGGTATAAACGTGGTATCAGCAGCCAACAGTTTGTACTTTGAGGCCTCTAAAAATAGTTCTGATTTTGTCCCACCTTGGGACTTGTTGGAATTTGTTCACACAAGTGTAGAGAGTCTGAAAAAATATTTCCAGCTGCTACTTTTTGCAACTTTGAACCGCATATAAAAAAAAAACATCAGATTTGGTCTAAACTTGGTATCGTGGCGTTTTCGATGTCGCTGATTGCGGATCTAAAATGAAAATTTAAAAAAAAAAATATTGGCGGACCCAATATGGCAGACGCGCATATCAGAAAAACATCACATTTGGTCTAAACGTGGTATCGGTAGTCAACAGTCTTCGCGAGTGGTCAAAATTGGCTATCCAGTTGACTGCTGATACCAAGCTTAAACCAAATCTGATGTTTTTCTGATATGCGGTCTGCTATATTGGATCCACCATTTTTTTTTTAAATTTTTACCTCAGATTCGTAATCAGCGACATCGAAAACGCCAGGATACCAAGTTTTGACCAAATCTAATGCTTTTTTTTATATGCGGTCCAAAGTTGCAAAAAGTAGCAGCTGGAAATATCATTTTCAGAGGATTGTCTGAGAAGAATGGTGCCACGAGAATTGTGCTCATAGAGGCGGCAACAAACGGCAATGTCCTTCCGATCTAGGTGCTAAGTAGTGCCACTTGACTTCACTGTCATTAAATTAAAGTTGTCTAAGTTGATTCTAAAGATTTTGTTATGAAAATTTCAGTTTTGTCAGAAATTTCTGGCTGGTCCGATTCGCCCCAAGTTTCGGGGCGAATCGGATATTTCTCACTTTTCGTGTTTTGTTTATAAATGGAAGATTTTTATGTTTAGTTTCAATTTTTATATATTGAGGTTCAAGTCAAAGGTGTACTGGTCATGAATATATTATGAAAAATTAGTTTTTTAATGTTAAACTATTATTTTTTTACCGTCAAATACAAAGTGATCCGATTCGCCCTGGTCTACCCTAATTGAAGTATTAATTGGATAACGAGTACTTGGCTCGGTTAAAAAAAAACCTTTACTCAGTTTGAATTCTTCAAGTATTTGACAGCTTTAGTTTCTCCTGCATGTGGATGCACGTTGCCTTCCAGAAACAAGACGCCCTTATTGTTTACCAATGCTGACTACTTTTTTCGCAATACTTCCTGCCCGCCGTACTAACTGCTGCATTCCGAGTTTTTCTAGCTCACCGAAGTGTAAAAGCAATAGAAACTAATGAATCATCTGGACGCCAAGTGTCGAAGTGACCGCTCGGGAAAAACCGCACGAACTTCCTGGTGTACAATACAAGATATATCTACGTCCGCAGTGTATTTACGTATGTACATAATGCGTGAATATGTGTATATTTTTAAAGCAGATCGAGAATTCTTTAAAATTTGACCAGCTCGCCGAAATACTTATATTTTATTGCCTCGTGTTGATTAACGACACCTCTGAAATGCAACTTACGTCGTTTCGATTCCAGGCATTCGTGATTAGTGGCATGTGCATGGGAAATATTTCCCGGATATCGAGCTGCTGCTTGGTATTAACGACAAGCTTTATGAATGCTAAATGCGTATTTCGAATTCCAAAGGAAAAGATCGATCGATTCCCACGGAAAGCCACGTTACACCATTTAACACTCTGAAACACGGAAGTGTATATGTATTTTAGTATGTGAAATAAATGTGCCTAATACAAAATGTAACTGATCATAATTCAAAATATTTAAAAAAACATTTGAATAAAACGATATTATACGTACTTATACTTCTGTCATTAAAAAATGTATGAGTTAAGATGTGTCTTCATCGGCAAACAGTTCGCGAGAAAGTGTCTATGTGTATAAGACAAAAATATGTTCGCAAGAGTTTTATTATTAGTGAGAAAAAGAAAAAACACATTCACGTATATGTATTGCTTGCGAATTGCTTGCGAACTCCAGTGTGGAGGCACCATTAAGGGTTAGCATTCATTGGCTCGCTGAGCGTGAGAGAAAGGGAGGTGCACACACGCGTGCGAGTAATGCATGTGAGCTGGGGCGTTCCTAACGGCACTTTAAACAGCGGCATATTATCGAGCGTCCACTGTACCATATCACGTGCCGTTCCACATTACCTGCCTTTACCCTATATTTTACGATATATAACAAAATAGAAGTATGAGAAAATTGAAGTACAGGTTTGAAAGTGTATATCGGATATAACCAGTAATGTGGTGCTTCATATTGGCGCAAATAATCCATATTTCATCGAAGGTTAGTATACGATCCATTTTTCTGGTAGGAGAATAATTAAATCCAAGCAGCCAGCCTCCGTTGCTTCTGGTCACCGGTTAGTTGATGCGGCACCCACTTTCCAAGTTTGTACACATTTCGCATTTTGTGTAAATGGGTACAGACTATTTCATCGTTACGGTGGAACCTTATTCCAAGCGTTGTGCCCGTAGCCTTTGGATCTGTGCCAATAACGTTTCACAAATTACCGTCATAGATAATACATAGGTACTGGGATGCTCTCCCTGTGGTTCGTTATCAAATGTCTCCCCCCCCCCCCCTCTTTTGAATTTTTGGCAGTGCCATCTTATCCAATAGGCACAGTGGGCACTGTGCCTAGGGCCTACGAACCTACAAGAGCCTACGAAAGTCTAAAAATGAAATTTTAAATAGAAATGTACCAAAATATAACAAAAAAAAATTGAAAATATGTGAACCATGAATTGAAAGGGCTTACAAATATAGTTTTTATGCAAAAGTGCCTAGGGCCTATGGCGATCCTAAAATGGCCCTGATTTTTGGACCCTACTTCCTCTTGCGCAATCATTCTTGAATGCTATTTCAATCTTCTTTGCTGCCTCAGCAGCGTCTAGTTCAAGTTTGAACTCTAAAGGTGCGAATCCACGGTGAGATTTTACATGAGACTTTTCTATCGTGAGGCAAAAATCTCAGCAACAGCTCAATGTAAAATGGAAATAGTTGCGAGTTTTTTAAATATATCATGAAACTTGTCTTATGATAGTCTAGTTTCATGAAACTAATGACAAAAAAATAATGAAATAATTGTCTCATGAGACTTTAATCTCCATTATCATTCTTTTATTTCCATTATTTACATTTAGTTGCTGAGATTTTTGTCTTGAAATTCCATCGTGGATTCGCACCATTGAGGTGCACAAAATAATTATGTGCCCAAAAGTCATTTGATGTAGAACGCGAACGAAACCAATCGCGACAATTGGCGGATATAGACAGCCGCTAAGAACTGAAAAGTGCGACTTCCTGGAGGGGATAAGGTGGAGCGAGCGGGCGATTCCCCTTGCTCCTATGACATTTCAGCTTGTGGGTAGTGATGGCGATACAGCCCCACATGTATCGATATTTCGTATCGATACGTATTGACAATCCAAGTATCGATACAACTGATATATCGGAGACGAAGTATCGATATATCCAATATC
Organism: Andrena minutula; assembly: GCA_929113495.1. NCBI lineage: Eukaryota > Metazoa > Arthropoda > Insecta > Hymenoptera > Andrenidae > Andrena > Andrena minutula. The sequence continues at coordinate 37,723,389 of OV815996.1, read as the reverse complement.
GATACGTACGTATCCACATGAAAGCATGCAATCCAATTGGTCGTTTACTGACGGGGACTTTAGTCGGAGGTGAAGAAATCGGGCACTAGAGGATCACTCAGCGTGCGGACCAATTATGCTCAACAATGGAGGGGGAAAAACACCGACAGGAGGTAGTGGTAATGGTGCGTGAACTGATCGCCGATCACTATAGTGTCCGCGTTTGTGCTGCGGTGCAGTTGTATCGATATTCATGGGTTAAGTATCGATACAGCAATATATCGTTACATTAAGTATCGATACAAAATATCGATGTATTGTTTTCAAAGTATCGATATTCCGATATATCGATATTGTATCGCTATCACTACTTGTGGGTAGTCTCCCTTCTTCTCAGCTCTCAATAGTAGGTTCTGCACTTTGCAATACGTAAGTATGTTAAAATAGAAAAAGGAGGTATCTCGTGAACCTATGTATTTAAAAACCGTAATAGTGCAAAGAAAAGATTTTTTATATATACCTATTGTAGGTTTTATTTGAATGTATTACAAGTTTATTCAGAAAAAAAGTGTTCATTGTTGACAGAAATTGTAAGCTTAATTACAGCTTAATTACAATAATCTTGCAGTACTTGTTTATACATGTATAAATTCAATTCACCTTTGTATCTTAACGCACTTCGTTCAAAAAATTTTTGCATTCTTTTGTACAACTATAAATTGTCAAAAATGTTGAAACTGTACCGAAAATATTCACTAGTACTTCAATCGACATTTATAATTCGTAGTATTAATAAGAAGTGTTTAAATAATACTTTTTTGCTTTACTAACTAGTTACTGAGGCTTATGACTTATCTGTACACATCGTTGGATGTGAGTTACCTATACAGAAACACAGTTCTGGAACGGACTATTTAATCGGACAAAGTTTCAATCTCGTATAGATTTTGAATTTTAACTGCTGTTTGGTTGGCAAATGCACAGTCTATTAAAATAATTTTGTCTATGAACAGAATTGAATATTGTCAGAATGAAATTAAGGAGAATATGCAGGGGATAGATCCGGAAATATGTGTTTTAGATAAAAGCAATTAATCTGGCAAGAATGGATAAATTACAAGGAACAGAATATGAATTACTTATTAATATATTACTAATTAATTATACTAATTATTTTTAACTTGCTTCTTATTAAAACGGTGCTTGCTTCATCTTAAACTAGCAAAGTACCCGGCGTTTTCCGGGTAAAACTTTGATTATCACAAAGTGTCAAAGGGGTGAAATAAGGGGGTGGAGGTGGGATGTCAAAATTTCATGATAGTCTATATTTTCCGCCGCGTTCTAGAGAGTAATTATGCAAATTTTGATCTAGATCGCTGAAAGAGTTTAGGAGTTAATAGGGAATATACAGACATACATTCTATTTTATACATATAAAAGGACTGTGATGAACCACGCGGCACTTACCTCAGAATTTTGAAATTGAGCGTTCTTTCCAATATATTTCTAACATGTATTAATATATTATACACATCAATATAAATACGTACAAGAGTTTCGGAAATTTCATCCGACACTCGAATTTTTTGCCAATATTAAATCTTTCTTTGAATTTAATAGACAGTTATTCATAATCAAATACTTTGTTTTTCGCGAAGAATTAAAAGTAGTAGAAGTATTTCGTCAAATGCTTTTTCCTTCAGTTAATCCCCCGGCGGGGTAAAGCGGCTTATCACGCGTGGTACTTGCGAGGAGATACAGTAACAGTGAGTGCCACCTGTGAAGTTCTGGTAGGCATTAAGTATATTTTATCATAGTTAGAAATGCACGAGGCATTGCCTGCGAGTATCCTGGATGTGAAGTAAGCTAAGGCAATATTTACATGATACACGTGTATGTACATACATAGGACATGTTTACCAATTCAGCCGTTATGTTTAAGCTAAAGCACATCACCGCGTAACGTACCTTGGTTGGAATTCGAATTTTAGTTATTAAATAACACATATACCTACATTCGAAGTGGAGAACGAGTATGTACAGTTTTACATTAGTCATTACTTGGTATTTTGTTGTGCAATGTTAGAGGTTTCTCAATTGTATTAATACCTATTCACTTCTGCATCTGAGAGCTTGTTTAACCTGTAAATTAGAGAAAACGAGTTACTGCGTCCCTTAGAAACGCTTCCACTTTGAATATAACAAGCTAACGTGTCGCGAAAATTTAATAATTACACTCGCGCAAGGGCGGAAATGGTAGTAGTGTGTCATATGTAACGTTTGATATCGTCAGAACAAGTTGATTCTGTTTTCTGTATTTTTAAATATATATTTTAACAAGCACTGGGAACTTTAGTACAGAAGTGACAGTTAACAGATTAAAATAAAACCACTGAATCATCGTGAAATCTTGTAATTACTTTAGCTGCTGTTAAATACACCTACTCAATTTATACCCAGTGTTTTACGTATTAATTTTATTCTTCCAAAACTGAACCCCATTTATGTTCAAGGTACAGTTCATTGGCCGTTTGATTTTAGTAATAATTAATGACGTTCTTGAAAATTTGAGTTCAGTTTTCATCTAATTATAGTTGTGTAGTGATCCGTTGTGGTCATCGTCGCTCCACCAGAGGGCCCGAGGCTTGAGAAGTTTCTCGCCGGTGGTCGTGGTCCCTCCCGTTTGTATATATACAAGTTCCGTCCCAGTCCTAATATCCCAGCGTGTCTAAGGCAGGGTCCCGCCAGGTAAGCCTTACGGATGAGTTCTCTGACGGGCCCGGGACGAAACGCACTTTCCTTTTCCCTCCTTGAGGGTGGTGACCCTTCATTCCTTTCTTTCCTTTGTCACCACTATGGAGATCCAGTCAGATCGCTACAGTTGTGTGATAAGAAGTAGTAATGGGACTGACATACATAATAAACAATTCGATACCAAAGTATGTACTTATTGTTAGCGGGAAGTATCGAAAGGTATCAAAATCTCGAGTAGTCGATATCAACTTTCAACACTGATGCCTTTTGGAGTGATACGAGCCAATACTCATAGTATAGTAACGAAGTAGCTACATACTACCAATACCGTGAACAATGCTAACAAATTCTACCAGTACATCATGAATATATAATTATAAATTGAGGAACTTGAATGATCAGTGATTGATGTTACATTCTACACAGGACCATAAAATTTTTTTTCTAAAATACACAAACTCGACCACCTTTCCTACACGTATTTTGAGTCGCTGAATTCGAATCCGTTGCCCGTTTTGGCCCATCACGTCTAGTTTTTCAGTAAATTGCAAAAAACTGTTGTAGGGTAAACCAACCAGTGAATGTCCGAATTGTTGAATGAGAAACCCAGTAAATGACCGCATACTTTTATTAAGAATTATACTTATCAATGTTTGTTTAATACGCATAACTGAAAATATGGGATATTAAAAGTGCAACTACACTCCATTTATAAAAATATAGTAAGTTTTAAATTTATAATTGGCATTTCTTTGCCTAATGGTCATTCACTGGTATGCGGTCAATTACTGGTTGGTTTACCCTAAACCAGTAAAATGCTACATAAATACAACATATCCTATTTCAACAAACTTATAACGTCAAACTCTCTTAGTCTACTAATCCGAAGACCACAAAACATCTAATCCTATATTTCGTTAACCCTCTAAACTCAAAAACCGTATTTACACGTATCCCCACAACCCACTACGGGGCGTTTGTATCTGAAACGCGAAAATAAATATCTTCAAACTCGCATAACATCGCTAAAATTCATCCAACATTAATAAAACAAAGATTAATTTAAAGCTTGAAATTTCTACTTTGCGATGGTTTAAACCGCCTTTATCGAAATGGGTATCCAGGGGGTAAAATCCGCCCTTATAGAGAAGTGTGCCAAACTGCAAAAAATTCTTCATGTTTGTCAAATGCTAGAGAGTGCAACCTATATTTTTTGTAATTTTTATGTTCACTGTCAAAAGTATGATCATTTGCCTTTAAAATAAGTTGAACGTCGTCAAAATATGTTTTTTAACAAAGATACGGCCATGTCCAGAGATGTCTACGTTTCGTCCCACTGTGCGACGGCTGCTACTGTGACAGTAATCTCATTACGAGTAATCTCAAACAGTAAATGCACCATTGCACGTTTAAATACAGTCGCGAAAAAATAATATTTTTTACAGAATTGTTTTTGAGATATAGAATAATTTGAAACTAATAGAAATATAGAACTATATTGCAGTGACACATATCTGTATACTCTATTGTATAGTGAAACAAGTAATTTATAGCAGTAGTATAATTATTAGTATCATGTGATTTCTTGCTTTAATACATAAACTAACAATAATAGACAATAAATACACATATGTAAATGATATTTAGAAGTGTATACTTTCACATATACTACATATTTACTTGGAACATATTCCAAGTTACACGATGTCATTTTTTGTTTGTTTTTTGCCGATAATCATGCCACGAAGTAAAGAGGGGGTTAAGAAGGCTCCAATTGATCCAGATGCTTTGAAGAACGTTGTTCAGCCAGTTATGGCTCCTCCAGCGACTAATACCTATATATTTCTTTTTTATGTCTTTTGTACAAGTGTTTTAAAACTTTATTCGCCCCTACAGTACCTGTGTTGGAAGGTACAAGAGGTTGTGTTCCATGGTACATGACTATGTTGTACCATGGAACACTTTACATAGCACTGACATTATAATTTTTAACTGGCAATATCACTGTAAAACAGAAAAATAATTACAGAACGTTGTAAAGGAATATTCAATAATCATCATCATCATTTTTTAATTAAAAATTATCCTAACCAAGAAATAAAAAAAAATAAAATGTAAAAAGTGTTCCATGGTACAACAGTCTCCTCTACATTTATAAGATAATTTTATGAAATCATAGATTATAGGAAGTAATATTCGAATTAAAACTCCTTTGCAACAAGATTTTCATAAAAAAATTAAATACAAAACCACTTGCTTCATAAAGTAGAAAATTACGTGTGTTGATCTTTGAAACGTGTGTTGAAATGCTGGAAAGCCGAGGATGTAATTTTTGTACATATACCTACATGTTGTAGGAAGGGAGTCAGCATGTATTCAAGGAATATTGGCACAAGCATTAGTACCATTGCCCGCAGTGTTTCAAACCCTTATGGCAAAGGATCTGCGTACGAGTTCGATGTTCCCGGCAACACGAGTGAACTCTAGATACGGATCGTTGCGAGTAATATGCAGCCTCGCGCTTCTTGCATAAATCACTTCTGGCAATATCTATCCGGCCCCTTCAGTTCACGTATTCCTCAAGGTGCATAACTTTCATCTTCTCCAGTTAGGAAACACGAATATCTTATCCAGAGTACCTACTAGAAGATATAGTTTTTCAACAAGAATTATTTTTTAAGTAAAAAAATTAAGAAAACATTAAAACCGACTTCAAAATAATAAAAGTGCACTAAAAAGTAAAAAATAATTTTGACCCTTATTTAATCTATGACTCCCATATTTTTAAGTCGGCGCCTCATCATTTGCACTGTGTTAATCTGGCGCCGACTTAAAAAATATTAGAGTCGTCGATTAAATAAAGGAAGAAATTATTTTTTTTACTTTTTAGTGTATTTTTATATTTTTAAATTTTCTTATTTTTCACTTTTTAGTTTTATACAGGTTGTAAACGGTATACGTAACGATATTTTAGAAGGTGGTAGAGGAAGTCCAATAGAACATAAAAGTCCTATGACCTAAAGTCGTGTTCTGCTTTATTGGCCGGTGAGTTTCGTGAGGGGTATTCTCCCACCACACCGCTTGCCTGCCTCGGTGCTCCTTTTATCTACGTTCTCGCTCTCTCTCGGGCTACGCCTGGCCGTCGTACGGTTCCCTGAGCACTGGAAAACCGGTTTGCAAAGCGTTCCATCTCGCTCCCCCCTTCGGCCAGAAAGAAGCGAGAAACTCATACTCGGAATTAAGGCTTGGCCAGCGGCTAACGGGATTCTGCCGTAGCTTCGTCTCGTATTGGCTATGCGTAGCCAATACGATTTGTAACGCACACTACTATTACGCTATGAATAAACAACAACCACACGGCATCGTTGAGGCGGAGTCGAGCACCGTTCCCCTTACTCCACTATACCCTTCGGGGGCCCTGCATCTTCGACTGCCAATCCACGATCGTCAGGTGGTAGTGGCTGATTTCTCCTTGCGCGCTGCTCGAGAAACCGAACTCACCGGCCAATAAATCTGAACACGACTATAGTGTCCGATCTGTCTCCATTTTACAATAATAATGCCTTAAAGTTTGTAACATGTGTTTGAAACGTATAGTAGCTCACACATATTAGTGAGACTAACACATTGAAATAGGGTTTTGACCTTTGACCTTTGATGTAATTCCTAAAGTGGTGTGTATTTTGGAAGGAAAAACTCTTAAGGTTGATCCTCCAGCGACACGACTCAAGGAGATGCCGCCTGGTACCCTGTGACGAAGACAACACTCCGCGAACAGACCCACAATGGGTCTGCTACTGTAAGGGGTCCGTACTTTTTTGGTTACTGAGTCATCTTGAATAGCTCAGAACGGGCGGTCTTTGTGCTACGGCTCATTTGTGTGCGTGTAACGACGATCATTTCCACAAACATCTCCGATGTTTAAATCTTTATAACAGCTAAACTATACGAGATACAACAAACTGTATTTAGACTCTTTTACTCTACTGGTGGTCTCCAATGTATTTACAAAATTATGGAATCCTGCAACTATTAGTTTAGCGTAGGGGAGACCGGGGCTAAGCGGCCACGTTTTTTGGCGGTGCCAATTTTCGGCAATAAAATAAATCATTTTACCGTACATATTTATACTGTTGGAAAGAGTAAAGCCTCAGCTACAAAATTACTAAACGATATAATGTTTATCTGGCATAGTGTAATGAAGAAATCGAAAAATTGAGGTTGGTGTATTTTCTGAAATGTCAAAATCGCCGGGGCTAAGGCGCCACCCCCCTGGGGCTAAGTCGCCACCTTCTTTTCGTACCAAATTGATAGTAGAAAATGAAAATTGTTTGAAGGAAAACACTCAAAGATGTGTTATTATGTTTTTTATTATTTTATTTTATTATTTTATTTTTTATTTTATCGTTCAGTCTCAGCATTTTTCCTAGGCCGCCCCTCTATAACATATCCAAAAATCAAAATGATCAGAGGCGGAAACCTAAAATACTCTCCTTGTCAGTAAATACAACATATAATGAAATAATTGTTTCTGGTATTTATTAAGCTACTCTTATATTAATACCAAAAAAATTAAAAAGAATATTTTTAATTTGTTTTACTTGTTTTTTTACAGCGTCAATATGACACTGTTTACAATTAAAAATAGAGTGAATTCGACTAAGTGACAATTATGAATGTGGCGACTTAACCCCAATGGCTTTGTGGCGGCTTAGCCCCGAGCGTCAATCACAACTTTGATCGCTCAGAAAATATTTTAGATAAAAGAAAATGAAAAGTTTCATATCAGAATCGTGTTTGGCAGGCTTAATTCTCTAAGAATCACTTACCTTCAGATTTTCCACGATGAGTGCGAAGGTGCAAACCGAAATTTTCGTTGCCAAAAGAAAATCACTTTTGGTCACTTTTCATAGCAACCAACACGTTCAAAAAAATAAAAATTACAATTTAGTTCCTAAATTCACCATACTCTGTCGGTGTCATTGAAATCTGATTGAAGATCTACATTATCGATCGCGAGATCATACGATGTATAGATTCGGAGATATTTAAAAGTGGCGACTTAGCCCCGGTCTCCCTTATAGACATGCCAACTTTGAGGTATTATTACTGTAAAGTGGAGACAGATCGGACACTATGCCATAGGACTTTTATGCTCCATTGGACCTCATCTACCACCCCGTAAAATATCGCTACGTATACCGTTTACACTCTGTATATATTGACACAACATGCTGAGTAGATATGCGCGTACGTACATAAAATAATAATAATTAGGTGACAATAGTCTTTCTTATTAATCAGTATTGACAAAATATTGGGTCAATATTGATGCAGTCTAGGATGGGACCACTGTGGCATCGTACTCTTTCGAATAAAAAAAAAGATCATCAAAATCGGTTCATATGCTGAGTAGTTATGCGGGGACAAACATAAAAAAAAATAAACGAAAAAATAAATACGGGTCGAATCTATAACCTCCTCCTATATGAAGTCGGTTAAAAATTACGAAACTTTCAGTTCAGTTGTTTTTAATAATACATTTATCTCGCGATTATACGCGATACAAATTGCGCAACCTATTGATTGTGATAAGTGAAATATTTATTAAAATTGAAAATTTACATCAGCTGTTCAACAGCTTCGTTTTAGCAATTATGAGTTATAACTGCAAGCTCCATATATCTGCAACTCAAATCCTACTTTATGAAATTAAAATGCAGTTTTCATCTCTACAGACAGATTTCTACTCGCGCAATATACGGGAGAATTATCCCCCATCGCTTGGTTTTGCTTACGCCAATGAAGGACTCATGTTATATGTATGTACCGCCAATTTCCAGGGGCTTAGGGCAGCGGGGGCCAGTTGAGTCATTAAGGAGCCCGACCTCCATGATGTTTACCAGAGCCGCGCGGAAGTTGAGTTCGAAAGCTGACGATAACGAGGGCATACAACGGAGGGGAAAACTGTTGTAGTGTGCGGTGCGGCTCATATCCGTAGGATAGGTTCGAACGACTGGGATTCTTCGGGGACTTAGTGTTCGTCGTCATTGGGGCTCCCTGTTATTTCAGCCTATGGATACGAGTTTTTCCTATCAGATGTACACACGTGGTATCATTGTCTTCGAGTTCCCCTTCCGCGCGGCTATGACTAGCTGGCCCTCACTTGCTTAGAGTAAGCACTCAACCCATTTCACGGATTTTGGGTGGTTTGATTGAAAAGGGGTGAGTGTGGCTTTGACTTGTAGGGTCGTAGAGAGGGGGTGCGACGTGATCTCGAATTAAGAAGGTTTTTGGAACGAGGGACTTGTTTAAATTTAAATATGAAGGAGGAGATCATGCCTCGCAGGGCGAAGACGGGAAGGGGATGTCGTAGTTGACCATCTCGAGATGGGGACCGCTAAGGTACATCGTCTAAATGACCCGATGGTTGGGGAAATGGGGATATTAGTTGAGGTTTGGGGATTTTGGTGGAGTTGTGGAGTGATTTATGAGGAAACTTTAAATCATACCGCGCGAAAAATAGTAGGACGTCATACGATCTGCTGCCGATTCGACGTCAGGCACTGACATCAGGCTCTGCACCTCAGAACGCAGCCAAATGCTAACACAGACGACTACAGTTCTGAAATCAGATTCTGCTCCTCAGATCTGGCTATCAGAGTACTTAAGGGGGCCGTCTCAGTTTTGTTATTGTCCGTCTCACCGGGCCTTGAATGTGTGCAGACAGGTCACACAAGCTAAGTTAAGCGTGTACGTATACGCGTGTTGTAAACAAACCGGTTCAACCGATTTTCGTCCTGGAATCAGCCAGAAGGAAGTTTTTGCGGGTACAGTTGCCTTCAGTAAACATCTGTGGGGGGTGGGACGGTGCATTTGAACGCTAATAAGCATTGTACATTGAAATAATAATGTATTTATGAATCGAAAACTGACAGAATGAAGCTTCAAGGCTTCTCCGTTGGTGGCGCTAATGGTGCACTGTAGCTACGTAGCACCAGCGTGACGTATAAATTCATTATTACTTCAATATACAGTGCTTATTAGCGTTCAAACGCACCGTCCCACCCCCCACAGATGTTTACTGAAGGCAACTGTACCCGCAAAAACTTCCTTCTGGCCGATTCCAGGACGAAAATCGGTTGAACCGGTTTGTTTACTACACGCGTATACGTACACGCTTAACTTAGCTTGTGTGAGCGTCCGCACACATTCGCGGCCCGGTGAGACGGCCCCCTTAATCCTATGTTTTGTAATATTATTTTCTTAGTAAATTCATGTATTCGGACATTTATAGTGAAAATTATAAATTCTTATGCTGTGCGGAAAGTAGAATATGAACATTTAGAGATAAACGAATAATTATAACTTGAGTATGTGAATATTTAGTTATTCGAGTTATCTGGATATTTTACTATTCGGATTTCTAGAGCTCTTTGGTCAGGTTCGTGGTAAAGTCACAACATGTATGTGGGAAAACGGCATTATGCCATAGGTACGGTAATTCAACTAGGCGCTTTGCTCAAGCCTCGCCCCAAAGCTGCATCCATCATGAGGGCTGCTTTCAAACTCTATGCATCCTTAAGGCCTTAAGAAATTATTCCGTACTTGACGGCTTCTCCGCAGCCTGTTCCTCGGAATCTCGAAAGGAGAATCCGATGAATCAACTCCTTACACAAGAGGGCACATGCACGTTTGTGGGGAAGATGTAAATCAATTTCTCAGCTATAGATCTTCTCTAGGTTCTTTAGAAATCTCTTTGCAATAAATTTTTACAATCAGTGTTTTTCCAAAAATATTTTGCACGGCCTTGCACAATTAAAAGTAAAGGAATATTTTAAACATCCCGTAATTTATTTCTACACTCAAACTGTTCATACATATTATTATAAGTAGTATGTTAAACGTTTGAAACTAGCAGAGATAAATGACATGGAAAGAGAATTTATAAAATAGTATTGTTATACGACTGAAAACGCATTCGTTAAGTATGACAGTATTATTTATTTGAAAGTATGGGCAAATTTTTATGTTAAATGTACATTCCCAATTTCTTTCATAATTGACTTAATCCTCCACGTATGTACAATTATGGCAGTAAATGTATATTATGTATTTAAACTGGTACACATTTCGTTTAAGAAATATCTGTATCAATTGCGTGTTCTAATTGTTTAATAAAAACAAGATTTCACTTTTAATACGTCAAAGTAGTAGACATTATACATGATAATTTAAAACTTATTCGGATATCAAATATTTTGCGATTTATTAAATGAAATTACTTTAAGGAAAATATGAATTCTTTATTAATATTATAATACTATCCAACCCGTTACCCGGTTTCACCCGGGAATTTTTTATAATGAAATAAAAAAGCCTAAAAGAAAAAATAAATAGCCTATCATCTGATCTAGGACGTATAGGTATAATATGTATTCAAAACTTCATTGAAATCCGTTCAGCCGTTTAGGCGAGAAAGAAGGACAAACAAACAGAGAACGTATCACTTTTATATATTAGTAGGGACTAGTAGGGATTCAACTTCAAGTTAACATTGGAGTAGGGCCGCGTGTTTTCACGTCGAGAGATTTGCATTCTGTACATGGTTTTGGTACATTTTCACGTCAATATTTTCTGGAAACCGTGGAAAGTACTGCCAGAGAGTCTTCGAATGTATACTTCAAAAACAAGCCAAGATCAGAGTTCGTTTGTACAAAACTTTCCTGGCAGAAGCGATCGCTCGGGAGACCTGACCGACTTACAGGAACAGTTTTCAAATTGTTGCGCTACTCAGTGTTAATTTTCGAAATCAATAATATCTCACTTGCAACAATCCTGATAATTCATTATTAATATAATTTCTGAAAACTATGTACATTTCATATCTTAAGGGGAGATTCTGGTCTAAAAGTTGATTTTTTTTATTCAATTTTTTAAATGTTCAACCTTTTAGGAATACGTGTTTAAAAGGATTTGTTGAAACTCGTAAAATTCCCGAAATTATAGGCATTTGAGTAGCGGCAAATGCATTGGTAACACCCGGTTACTCGATACTCACGTAAAACTTTAAACGCGTTTTTCACAAAACAGTGTTCTCAAAACGGTGGGACCTGTATCTCCAAAAGTTATTATCCGATTCGACTGAAACTTTTTTATTTTCCAGAATGTACTTCTGGCTAGGGAGGGAACTAAAAAAAATTACAAAAAGTTGAAAGTTTATAATTTTCAAAGGCGATGAAGGGACGAAAAATACAGGGAAAAGTGATTTCAAACTTGAAGTGTCGTTATTTTCTAAAAAATAATGTCATTTTTGTAATTTTTTTTAGTTCCCCCCCCCCCCTGGCCAGAGGAATAATCTTCAAAATAAAAATGGTTTCAGTCAAATCGGATAATAACTTTTGACGCCTTGACTTTAACGACTCCCCAGGGCCGTCTACAGTGATTAATTATAAAACAAAAAATATATTTCTATAATTTAAGACATCCTTAATACAATGCAAAAGGTCCCATTAAATTATATATAGTAGTTTTCCTTTAATTAATTCCTAAGTATCACCTATTTTGGGGCGCTTCTAGACCAGAACCTCCTCTTAACTTTTATGACTAAAGCTTCTACTGTAGTATACTATCTACGAGAAAAAAACATTCTTTTGTAAATGTAAATAATTCGCAAAGCAATGCGCATGATTAATATTCTGAAAAGCGTTACAGAATACAGATCCGATATTACCTACTGTTCATTAGTAGGTATATCTTTCAAACCAAGTTATTCAATTTTGTAATACCTAAAATATAATTGCACTATTAATTAAAATTCAAAATTTTGTTCAACAGTTATTTTTAAAGTGCTATAGGAGAAACAAAAGTTAACTCTTGTGCATTTCCATTATAATAGCTAAATTATGAGATAATTGGCAATCGTAGACCAGCGGCTGATTGGTGATAAACAATCAGTGGTTGATTGCACTCTGCGCATCATCCACTCCTCGTAAATACGGAGCGTATTAACAAGCGACCTCGGGGTCGCTGCAGTAATCATATCAATTATGATCTATCAGCTATCGATCAAGTCATTAAGACTGCAATTAGCCTCCGTGATGGGGCAGCCTAATTTCTTTCGTGTGACCTTCCAAAATTCATGAGAAATTGCAGATTATAATTCTCATACAACAGCAATTTGTGCACCAATTTGAATACATTAACACTGCACAGCCAAGTAATAGAATTCACCTCCCGAGAGTATTAAAATATACTTGTATAAAATAAAAGTTTAAAATGAAAATTCCCTTCAGTTACAGGTCAAGCAATCACGACGCTAATTTCACTCATACCTAAGATCTCAATTGCGTAATGAAAATACGACATATAGATAATTATCGATTGGATTCAATTTATTCTAAAGAGGTAAAATTATGAACTTTTTAATAGTTTAATCGTGTTTGAAAAGCAATCCTAGTATAAAATACATAAACATGAAAACAGAATGATGATAATACTATAATAATTGTAAATGTTGTTTGTCGATGTAGTGTGAGTAAATTGGAAATAACTAATTAAGGTAATTTTCTTCTTTACCACGGACATCTTTGCGTCCGTAATTTCTAACAAATATACAGTTCACCAAGTGTACCTACACATTAACTCACTTTTGGATTTTAAACTTCCAAAGCACTGTGTATCTCATGATAGACCGCTTAACTGGTGTAAAGAATGTCAAGTATATGACAAGGTGTAAAGAATGTCAAGTATTACAGAGTTGAGGTTTTGAATAGTTGGAGGTAGCAAATAGTTTAACCAAAACATGTGGCGTGATACTTCACTACAACAATGAAAAATAATTTCTGTATCGTGAAGCAGACTGCATAGGAGCAATACAGTTTAGAATTTAGACTGAAATTGAATCCATCAGTGTCACTGTTCAGTAATTACTACAGAACATTAAATATATGTAGATTTGTACAATCTGAATTTATAAAGCCAGCAATAACTTTGATATTGTATAACGTACACTGTGCTTCCCGCTAGCACAATGGCACTAAATAGATTATGGAAACATTCAGGCGCGATGTGATGATACGTCGAACATAAATTTCACGAAATAAACATAATTATTACATGAGTATGCAGAATAATGTGAAGCAACTTTGTCGAGTGGAAAATACTTCAATTTGTGTATGTATGTATCTTGTATCGATTGTCCTTAAAAAGTATGAAACAGAAAATAAATAACGTGATAATAAATTATGTAACAAAGAGGTACTGTCATATGCAGTAGTAACAAAATATTTAATATTAAAAGCAAATATTAAAATAATTTTAACAAGGAATTTAGTTTCCTTAAGTAAAGTTTTTTTTTATTAATCAACAGTATGGAATATCTACACTGAGGTCCTGAAATTTTTCTTGGGAATTCTAAAAATTTAGAAAATTATGCACGTTTGAAGAACGCCGGGTAACTTCAAATGCATTTTTCTCGGAACTACATTTTCCAACTCCCTGGTGCAAATAACTAAAACATCTGATGATATCTTCATTAGTTTCCTTTGGTGTTTGACGGGAGAGGAATTTGTGAAAGGAAAACACGTTTTCGCTTTAGATCGCTGCCATTTTGTTAGTTATGTAATTTTTTTAGTTTTCGTGGTTTAGTGTAAATAAGCTCTTATTCTCTGAGCTAGCACGTTTCAGTACAAAGTTTTCCATCAGACCAAAATTGCACGAAATGATTAGGTAAGTACACGATCCACTTGGCCTCCGCGTATGTGTTGCAGTAAATATACCACACATGTACAAAACTAAAATTTGTATTGTGGTATAAGTATGTATTAAGGAATATGTGAAAAGCCACAGAATTTTATTCAATACTTTACCTAATTTTCGGCCCGAGTTACAAGTAGCCCCCTCAAGTACCATTAAAAATGAAGGCGTAACTACAGCCTCGAATTATCCGCATGGTAAATTTTCAGTCCGTACCAAGTGATGCTCCGTATCCCAGCTTTACACTTGGCGTTATATTCCGGTTGTATTTCAAGTATGTATTTCCATATCATGTGTCGTCGCGTCAAGACGAAAGATGGAACACGTATAAAATGTTGGGGATTGAGAAGAAAATATTGAAGAATAATGCTGAAGACAACTTAATCGGTATTTATAATTTATATAATTTTGTATATATATATATGTCACAATGTTATTGTAATATGTCCGTAAATATTGCATATGCTTAACATTTACAGACTCGTATTAAAATTAAATTAACGCGAGACTCTAAATAAATAAATAATAATAAATACTAAATACTAATGGAGTTCAAAATATGTAATGACACTTCTATATGAAATTCAGTACCTACTTCACTCAACAGGAGTGATTAATCAGATTTCTTTCGACCTGCAGTGGTTCATTAAACGTGCAAGATGGAAACAAAGTAACGATTACGGTTGTCCATAGTACATTTATGCATTTTAACCGTTGAAGATTTGTTAAAAAAAAACTTGTCACAAAATTAATTCTGACTTCGACATTCAAGATCAATTTTTTTCTAAGTGTTCGGGTCGACAAAATCCGGATAGCAAATTGTGTCTCAAAAAAAATCATTTGCTTACAACAAACTATTAAAGTTTCACATCTATTTCATTCTTCGAGTTATTTGACGAGTAAAGTGTTCGTTCTGTGTCACTAATTTTAAATAATCAAAATTATATCATGATACTATCATGATACTATTGTAGGCATTTGACGTCGGGAGACGGCCTATGGTGCGAGTGAGGCCTATAGGTGGCGCTTCTTAAGGGGGGAGACCACCAGTGATGCCAGAACCCAGTGATGAGATCTCGGGCGGGTTTTCTCGCGCATGCGCAGCGATTTTAGCATTAGTATAGTACAAGTTTCGATAAAGTGGGGGATCTTGAACACCCTGCTGCTTTCCCGCCAATAATACTGCACCTATTTGTTCGGCCCCAACATAGATACGGTACTGCAAAAGCCGCGCATGCGCCAGAAAACCCGCCCGAGATCTCATCACTGCCAGAACCGTGGGTTTGCGCCCACGGACCCTACCACGACTCCACGACCAAGCGTACTCCCTCCTAGCGTACCCCCTCCACGACTCCACACAAGCATCTGTGTGCCGTACTCGCTGCCTCTATGGCAGTGATACCAGATCGAGGACGGGTGCCCTCGAGAATTTCCCCCACCTCGCGCACACTACGCCGGAGCGGCGCGTCCGTGAGTTGGACTCCGAAGCGCCGAGCTCACGGACACGCTGCTCTGGCGTAGTATGCGCGAGGTGGGGGAAATTCTCGAGGGCACCCGTCCTCGATCTGGCATCACTGCTCTATGGCGCTCTCCGGCGAGAATTCGTTTAACCGATATCGTAGCGCTTGGGTCGCAAGGAAGAATTCAGGAGTTCAAATCCCGGTGTGAAGATTTTACTTTTTTTCATTATTTATTCTCTAATTTCTCTTCCTATATTCTCAGAAGACTAAAGACTTGAAAACTGTTAATTTACAAAATATTTTCGAAGTCTGATTTGTTCCTAAAGATGCGATCCCCTTCTGGTTTGATCGCATTTTTAGCAACAAATCAGGCTTCGAATATATTTTTTTATTTTTTACTTTCTCAGTTTCAAAAAATGTTTAATTACAGATTAAAGTTACATTAATAAATGACTAAAACCGAGTTTGTTTCTGCGCATTCTTTGTATGCAAAAAAATTCATGAAAAACGCCTTCAAAATCGCAGTCAACGGTGGTATTCTGTCTTAATGCGTATTCCTGTCTCCCCGGGGGTCGAAGCCTTCGAACCGAAGGCCATGACGTTCAGTGAGGCATCAATTATAGAACGGTATTCTGTGACATCTCCGGAGTCTCGAATATCTCGGATAGTATACCCGGATATCGCCTACCCAGAAAATTTTCTCTCCCTGGGTACCTGATCTCCCGGGAATCTACATCTCTAGTGTTTAACTTCACGGCTATACCGTTTGACCTAGAACAGAGTTGACTAACTGGTGGCCCGCGAGTTACAGCGGGCAAAAAATTAAATCTTTAAAATTGTATATTTAAAGTCCACACTGCATACACATATTTACGGGCCCCGTTAACGGGGGCTCCCCCCCCCCCCCCCCCCAATCTAGCTCCACACCTATACTGATATCTCGTGACATACTGAACCACAAACGGTTTTGCATTTGCAGTTATGTCTAACCAATCTAGCAGATCTAACCCAAAACTAATTCAAATTATAAAACCAAAACACGAAATTTAAAAAATATTTTTCCAAATATCGCGGGTTATATTTACTGCTATAGTTATTATGCGTCTTGCCTTAAAAATTCTTTTAAAGCCCCCTTTCAGACGTTGCTATTTCACTTCGTCGCTATTACTGTGTACTTTTCTCATCGAATCCAACTGAATAATGCAAGCATTACAGGATATTCTTTCCCCCGACACAACCTGCACTCTGCCAGCTCTCTAAACATCCACAAACGAGTGGCATTCAGAACAGTTGATTCCATTTTCGTGCAAAGGCGGGCGCTCGCCAGCAAATGACAAGTGCGCGCGTCGACCAAAGGATAACCCCGGGATTTTTTTTATTAACAAAAAGCAGACACTCACTCTCGGGAACTTAAAGTAGAAAATCTGAAAGAGTGTAAACGACCCCGATCTCGAGACCGTGTGCAGCTGGCTGTGAGAAAGGGAGGTGGATCAAGGGGTGCTTCAGTCTCGATAATGAAATGGATGCCCTCGGGTGCGAGCGGGCGAAGCAACGCGTAGTGTGAAACCCATTCGCAAATTAACCTTACTTATTCATTAACGCTAACGACCTACCATCATTGCCTTCAACCTACCCACTCTCTATCCCCGACCCTCCACCCTCCATATTCTTCACCTATCTTTTGCTTTTTTCATTCTGAGAAGGAAAAACTCCGCTGGCAGAAAATTGATAACTCATTCATTTTTTACTAATTTTCGTGCTTCATATTTTGTCAAGTGATAGCTTCCATATGTCCAACATTAAAACGATTTAGAAGAATGGCTACTTGTCCACACCTCTAATTAATATTACCGAAGTTCGAGGATTATTGAAAGCTTATGAGTTTGAGAGGATTAGAGAAGAGAAATCTGAAAACGTGACATTCGTATCATATTGTTGTTCACTATTAGCATAATACACTCATTCTTTCCTGATAGATTTATGTTAACGAATTTTTCTAACTGTTTCAATATGTAGTGTGCGTTTTATAATACGATAATTTATCTTAAAATAACGAGGCTTTTCGGTAAGTAATTGGAAAACATTTGACGCGATTATATAATTCGTAAAAATTTATCCTCCATATCAATGGCTAACGTAAATAAACATTTGTACAGTTACTATAGATAACATGTCTTTTAATTAAAAACGATTTATGTAGAACGGCACATTTTTTTTAGCAGAAATCGTGAACTCTGTAATCAGAAGTGTAGTATATTTCTAGAAAAGAGTTATAAACTCATTAAGCAAACATATACTCATTTGAATGAACGAGAATGTTCCAGTGAATATATATTGCGTGTAAACAGTACCTACTTACAAAAAAGCGAGTGGTTTTAAATTTAAAAAACGTGGCTTTCGAACATTTCTGAGTTTATGGTTTTAATAAATAATGTGTCTATTATAGACGTAAGCATAATAAATGTGCTTATTTTTAATCTATTGTCCAAATTAAAATCTAACTTTCATTACTTTGTTATACAGAATTCTGCGGAAAGAATTGCGGAATTGCAGGACAGATCGAAACATTCACCCTTTCAAAATTTCTAATGATTTTCGGTTTGGGTAACGCAAGCGGTCGGTTTGCTGTTAAAACGACATAACTAAAAATTCACGATTTTTGGGGATGCGGGTTCAAAAGTTTTGTTAGACAACAACCGCTTTTTCTATACTAATAACTCCAAAACTGCAAATTTTGAGTTGTGTCGTTCTTGCAGCAAGTTAGCGATATGCATGTACAGGGTGAATAAAAAGTGATGGTGTTTGAGTGTGAGTTGAGGGTTGAGAAGAGTGGATTCTTAGACAGGTGAAATGATTATAGCACATTTGTTGCGGTGAGAACACTTTGTCAAGGTTTATTAAAAAAGTTTCGATGAGTCGAAGAGTATGAGTGTACACTTTTTGGTGAGTAAGCACAGTGATATTATTGATTACTGCACTGCGAATGCGAATGAGTTGAGTATGATTTTATCACACGATGGTCCACCACGTGGCGTCCACTACAATTGTAGTAATTGGGAACTCGAGAGTGTTTAAATGAGTTTTGAGTAATACACTGAGTGAGTGTGAGATGAGAGGTGAGTTTTACAATGGATGAGTGTGATAAACGTAAAAGTGAGAGTGTGATTAAACGCGACGCGTGACAAAGCAGTCTATTGCACGGAAGAGCACACAAGAGTGAGAATATGGCGGACTTCCGCTCGCGCTTCTTCTCGGTTCTCCTAGCCAGCGTCGCTGCTCTCTCATTGGTCGATTGATCTGCGCTGATTGGTTGATCGATCAGCGTCGATTGGCAACTCGCCCATCGATCAGCGTCGCTGAATCGCAGACCGCGAGGTGCTGCCGTGAGAGTGAGTGTGGCGGCGTGAGGAACTATACCATTCCCAAACAGATGGATACCGCTTTTAGAGGAGAATCCACACCTCTGAATCGGTGAATATTTGTAAAAAAGCCTGCCACAAAATACATTTTTTTATATCAACGTGCTTTGCTCCATGAGAAGAAAAAGAGTTCAAAAGAAACCATGCACCGCAAATGCCTCGTTACGACGCAAAAATTGTTAACGTTTACAGAAAAATTAGAGTGTGTAGAGCCAGTTACCCAAGCAGTAGCATGTACATGTTTCACTGTCTCCGGAGCCTCATATAGTTTTCCCACTCGCTGCTATTTACTCTCACTCACACAGGTATCGAAACCCAGCTGTATTTCCACGGATCGATATGTTGATCGGGATTTCGCCTTTGTTTCTTTAAAGGCGAGAAGAAAAGGGCGTGTGTGTGAGTGAGAGGAAACAGGAGCCACTGATTGTTTAGTGACTTTACAGTCTACGCACTCCAATTTTTGTGCAGACAAACTTTAACAATTTGTTGCATCGCAACGATGCGTTTGCGGCATATGGTTCTTTTGTCTTCTCACTGAGCAGAATGCGTTGGTGTAAAAATGCTTTAACATTAATTTTCAATGGCATAAACAATTTTGTCCCAAGTTTTTTTACAAATTTTGACCGATCTAGAGGTCCATATTCCAATAGCCTATCATCTAATCTAGGGTCAAGTTCAGATTTATTGGCCGGTGAGTTTCGTGAGCGGTGTTCTCCCACCACACCGCTTGCCCTCCTTGGTGCTCCTTTCTTCTACGTTCTCATTCTCTCTCGGGCTACCACTAAACCTACCGCGATCAACTACTACGCTAAGAATAAACAACAGCCCAGTGATACCAGAACCGTGGGTTTTCGCCCACGGACCCTACCACCACTCCACGACCAAGCGTACCCCCTCCTAGCGCCTGTACCGCACCACACAGTGATGCCAGAATCGTGGGACGCGGGACCAAACGCTTACCCCCACTATGACCTACCGTCCTCTCCCACTATGGCCTACCGTTGTCCCCCACTTTCTTACCATCGCACTGCACACAAGCATATTTATACTCTTGTCCGTGTGAGCTGCCTATTGGGCTGCCGAGCACACGGACAGGGGTAGGGATATGCTTGTGTACAGTGCGATGGAAAGAAAGTGGGGGACGACGGTAGGCCGCAGTGGGAGACGACGGTAAGTCATAGTGGGGGTAAGCGTTTGGTCCCGCGTCCCACGATTCTGGCATCACTGGCACCACACAAACATACCCGTCCCACCACCCGTGTGCCGTACGCGCTGCCTGTCTGCCGCTCTTCGGCGAGAATTCGTTTAACCCAGCGCTGTTCAAGGTCGCTCCCGCGGGAGATTGGGGTTCTCCCACTCTCGTCTGCGTTGTCAGGGATACCGCGCGACGCTAAAGTAGGGATGTTCGATTCACCTTAAAAGATCGATTTTTGAATCGTTTTTGAATCGAATAATGAGAATCGGTTTTCTTAGAAAATCGAAACCAAAGAATCGATTTTGCAAGAATCGATCTAAAAATCGTAAAAAATTATATATACCCACACAGCACAACGTCTGGCAGTCTTAAAGACGTCCAAAAGACGTCTTTGAGACGCCTTTTGGACGTCTTTAAGACTTTGCCAGACCTTGTGCTGTGTGGGTATATACATTAAAAACACCTCAGATGCTGGAGACAACATTTAATTTTATTTTCGTTTTGTGTATACAGTTCGAAGTAATTGTTTTCCAATTTAATACAGAACTTGTGGAATTTTGACAGAACAAAATAAACAGAATTACACGTTGTTTTAACGTATTAAATAAACTGTGTTTATTTAGCTTTACATACTGGACTTACATTAACATGTAAAATACGGATGTTTAATTATACGCGGATGATTTTACTACAATGCCCAAACGCTTGTTCATTAAGCTTGTTACTGAAATTGTTGAACATCACAGTTTGTAGAAACACAAATATTAACGTTTAGAAACTCGAGGAATAAACTAAAAATTCACACACACACGGTAAATTACTAAATTATTCGCTATTCGACTAATAGCGAATTCGGGAGACCCGCACTGGCCGCACTGAGTGCAAGTTTTCTCGCTTCTAATTGGCTAAAAGTCGCACTCAGTGCGGCCAGTGCGGGTCTCCCGAATTCGCTATAAATTACTCGACGTGTTTAAACCAGCCTCATCGCTGGTCGTCCTCCGCAGTTGTCCGCAGTAATGCGCAGTTCTGCGTCACGTGTTGTAGAAAGAAAAATCGACTCTCGATTCTTAGTGTAAAGAATCGATTCTCAGAAAAATCGAACAGCGGAGATCCGATTCAAAAGATCGATTTTTTTTGTTAAAAAATCGATCTTTTGAAGAATCGAATCGGAATCGAACATCCCTACGCTAAAGAGGCGACCATGACAGACCAGCGCAGTGATGCCAGAATCGTGGGACACGGGACGGGACGCTTACCCCCACTATGACCTACCATCCTCTCCCACTATGGCCTACCGTCGTCTCCCACTTTCTTCCCATCGCACTGCACACAAGCATATCCCTACCCCTGTCCGTGTGCTCGGCAGTTCGACAGGCAGCTCACACGGACAGGAGTAAAAATATGCTTGTGTGCAGTGCAGTCGGAAGAAAGTGGGGGACGCCGGTAGGGCATAGTGGGAGAGGACAGTAGGTCATAGTGGGGGTAAGCGTCCCGTCCCGTGTCCCACGATTCTGGCATCACTGGACCAGCGTGTCCGTCACCGAGCGAGCTCGGACGCCCGATACGACATGTGATTAGTGACACGCGGCATCGCAGCCAGCAAATGCTATTACTTCCCGGTATATGTTGTCAGTCTTGGTGACCTGTACTTTTCAAACAATTCTGAAACTACAAATATCATAAACAAGCCTGACACATAGGTACGAAAGTCAACGAATTAACCTGAAATGACCCATATCCAAGTGACAGACGGCTCGCGGACGTGGCAGCCTTCTTAGCGTCGCGCGGTCTCCTTGACGACGGAAGGCACGCTATGCGAGAGAAAGATTGGAAGGGGAAGCAGGCGCGTGAGGGGCCCCTACGCTGGACAGCGCTGGTTTAACCGATATCGAAGCGCTTGGGTCGCAAGCAAAATGTCAGGAGTTCAAATCCCGATGTGGATATTCTATTTATTTTCTTTATTTATTCTCTAATTTCTCTTCCTATATTCTCAGAAGACTAAAGACTTGAAAACTGTTAATTTACAAAACATTTTCGAAGCATGTTTTGTTGCTAAAGATGCGAACAAACCAGAAGGGGATTAGCTAAGCTATAAATTGTATAATAACTATTTTTGACGTGAAACTGCTATATAACGAGATATTCGCGAGAAACAGTTGTTTTTTTCAACTCTCTATAAAATTTTTAGCGGCGGTCGGATTGATGGGGACTTTTGACATATTGTTTAAAACGACCAAATAACGGCCTGTACCAAAATTTAGCTTGATGGGATTTATTCCGAAAACAGATCCTAATGTCACTGGACTAATACATAGAACCCGGTTTTGCCCCATAATCAAATACCCGGTTTTGCTCCAAATGAGGTGATTTCCTAAACATTGAATATTTACACTTCAACATGCGATAAAGAACCGGGTAAAGCGGCAAAATACTGTGAAAAGTCTACAGAATACAATGCAGTACTTACCGTAATCGATTCTTTAAATCCAAGTGGTATAAAAAGGCAATACATCAACGCAACACTGGAACTTTTCAACTCGAAATTTTTAAACTTCTCTAAATGAAAAACTACGACGGTCTTTGCTTTACGATTGATCTCATTTCGTCGAGAGGTCTACCCGAATGTAACACCATACGTTGGCTGCATATCGCAGCTCTTGGCTTAGAAAAACAGTGGTACCCGGTCTGACCCGCGTACCCGGTTTTGCCCCATTTTCCCCTACCTTGCTGATGCCCGGAGTAAGGCTGATGGGCCGATAACTGGACGGGTCTGTCGGAAGCTTTCCCGGTTTCAAGATGGGTGATTTCCAGGCCGAAGGAAAATAATTTACGTTGATGGCGTTATTAAAAAGGATAGCAAGTCTATGATTATGTTACCGGAGAGGCATTTAAGACAAATCGGCGAAATGCCGTCTAACCCGCTAGAAAGTTTCTTAAGAGTAAGCACCACCGAGAGGGGGTTGCAAAAGGGGGACGGACCTTCAACTTACACTAGAGGACTTTCTATGGGCACAGGGCAAGCAGATATATTTTTATACAAATCAATATTTTAATACGAATAAATATTTTATTCAAAGTACTTGGCGCTGCTCTCCGAATTGGTGTTGCTAAACTGAATAAATATGCTTAAATTACATTAAAATCTTTTTCTTTCTTTCTTGTCTCTGTGGTGTCTTGTCTTGTTTTATTTAATAACCAAGACAATTAATATTTTGGGGGAAAGTAGCGCCAAGTATTTTGAATAAAAAATTTATTCGTATTGAAATATTGATTTGTATAAAAATATATCTGCTTAATATTATTGAATACATTTTTTTCTTTGTATAAATAGCCATTGTGATAATTGGCGTAATTGTTGTATATCATTACTTTTGTAAAGTTGAATATTGCACATTAATAGATTTATATTAAGTTACGACAATGTTTTTAAATTGGATTCTTTTTTATGAGATTATATACTTGGCGTCCTTTTTTGTACCTTTTTTTAGAAAAGGTAATTTTGTGAGGTATTTATAAACATGAACAATGTTCCAGTTTCCGCGATATGAACAAATTTAATATAGTACAGGCAAATTGATCCCAAACAAAGATCCGAATAACATTCCGAAATCGGATATTGAATATATATAGAATAAAATTCTATATGTAAACATTTCAGACTATAGTAAGCAGTAACAAAGTCAATAACTTCTTCGAGAATAAGACAATTCAACAAGTTAAACATCTACAAAGTGTCCATCTTCGTGAGGTTTTCATTTTTTCAAAAAGAAATAATATTAAAAAAATTCCAAGTTTTAATCCTAATAGTTGTTATAATGTTCGAACAGTTTCGACCATTTACTTGTTTTGTAACAGAGCAAAGAACTGTCTTTCGTATATTTTCGTATAGCAGTATTTCTCATGCGGTCTGGCTATCACGATCGTTTGTATCCCTCGTAAAACGTTCACCGAATAGCAAAGAGTCTAAAGAAAAGTGGTCATCCATTGAACTGGATGACGAGAAAACGTGACAAGGAAAATATTCCAGGAGCATACTTAGAATTCCATGTACAACTTCCTGATTTTTCTCTTAAATCTTCTTGGAAAGTATAGGAAGATAAATTCTAATAGCAACGAGGTAGTTTGTCTTCCGTAAATTGCCTATAGGTATATGGTAAAATTTGTTTATCAATATGACCTTTTTATCAATGTGATATTTATAATTCTGTAAATATGTAAAAATGTTTAGCTTCTGTGCGTGCCTTGTTGAAAACATACATTTACTTCAGTTGATTAAATGTCAAAGCAATACGTAAGTAACAATTAGAAATATTACATTACACCTTACTATTGTTTTAGTAAGTTTTATTTAAATCTATTAAAAAATTGTGAAACTAAATTTGTATACATAGAATATGAGCAAAGAGTACAACAATTGGAGCAGACACACTAACGAGTAAAATATAAATGTTATAAATGGGTATATGAATATTCCGTGAGATGAAAAAGTCTTAAGGGGGAAGCCGCTGTGACGATGGAAAATAAAGGTTATTTTCAAGACATTCTTTTATAATAAAATATGAAACATGTTTTTTCAATGTTATTATTGAATTAATTATTCGATCAAAAAACTGCTACGTGCAACTGAAGATAATTGTATTACGAATATTCCCTGAAAATTTCAAGTGAATCCGATAAGAATTGACTGAGCTATCAATGCGCCCGTTTTGAAAAATGCCGCTTCGAGATACTCGCGTTTGAAGTTTCGACAGAAGTTATTTTCTGCAACTCAAAGATCGCAACTGCATACGCTCTCGTCGTGGTCAGTGATTCTCTACCTAGTTCTAAATAATATATAAGCTTATAATCCCTCTTATTAGATACATTTGGATTGTTGGACATAAACTTTTCAGGCGATTGACACCAAGTTACCTACGCGTGCACTCGATTCTGAGCATTGCGCTATCTATATTAAACCTTCCGCAGCTCCCAGAATTTTTCGAAATCCAGTGTAAAACTGTGCAGGTATAATCTTGAGACCCCAAGCATTAAGAAAATGCAAAAAAAAATAGAAAAAAAATTTTCACAGTGGCTTCCTCCCTTATGGAGTTAGGCCACCTAGGATAACTATAGGTCTATGTTAGGTATCGGCACTGTTTTAGAAGTTTTGCACAGGCAATTAAAGGATAAGGGTTTAACTTTTTGTTATTTATTTTTGTTCAATATAATCGCCCTTATTTTTAATTACAGCGTAAAGTCGGGCCCTCAATATCTCAAAACCGTGAGAAAACTAATCTTCTGATTTTGAATCAAAGTAGGCAGTTAGTTTGCTTCCGACGTCCTCAGCACTCTCAAAATGCGACTTAAAAAGCTCAGTTTTCATATTTCTGAAAAGATAATAATCAGAAGGTGCCATATCTTGCGAATATGGCGGGTGTGGTAATAGATTCCATCGATTTTCTTCGAGTTTCCTCTCTGTGATTTTTGCAGCATGAGCTGGACAATTGTCATGCAAAAAAATCACCTTCTTCCGTTTCTGTTTAGGTATTCTTTGCTGTACTATCTCTAATAATTTGCAGTAATATTCTGTAGTAATTAAACGACCAGTTTTCAAGTAATCGCTGTATAGAATTCCTCTTGAATCCCAAAACACAGTAGGCATAATCTTTTTGGGGTTACTTTTGATAGGACTGACTTGAGGAGGTGCTTTAATAGTAATCCCAAGTTTCATCCACAGAGATTAGATGATCAACCAAAGAGTTCCAATTGTTTTTATAATCATTCAAAATCATTTTTGCATTTTCAACACGAGCCTTTTTCTGAGCTTCGGTCAAGATTTTCGGTACCCACCTTGCATGACCCCTCTATGTTTCAGCCGCGTATAAATTGCATTCGAAACATAACCTTTTATTCCTCCACCACTTGCTTCCTAGTATTGCAGCGAGATTTTCGGGTTTCTTTCTAATTGGTTTTAAATTTGATCCAATAACCTCGGATTAACTGGATCAGGAGGTCGTCGTCTTCTGAGTGCATCTTGTGTATCCTTTCCGCCTCGTTTAAAGTAATAAAACCATCTTGTGATTGTAGAACGATGAGGACATTCGGTTCCATAAGCTTTTCATTTACAAACGACTTCAGGCAGATTATTACTAAGTTTAATGCAGAATTCGATCACAATACGAAATTTCTCTCGATCACACATCTTCTAAGATGAAACAAATGTGAAAAATGCTACATGAAACGAGTCTCTATATTTTATTATTTCTTACGGTGAATGTGATGTTATGTGTGTTTCTGTTTTTAGTTTATATAATCTCCGCTGGAGATGTTGTGCATAACTTCTCAAACGTGTATAATACACATTCCTTTTTGCTAGCGGAGCGCAGTGAATTTTTTAGGTAATTCAACAAGAAAACTTTTGGTTACATACTAGCTTAGTAGATACCGATTGCGCCATACTACCTACAAAAACTATTAATTTGAGAAAAACGACCCCTTTAACCCCCTGGGAGCGCGGCTAAATATAATTTTAAAATTAAAAAAATCACAGAGCTTTTTGACACACCTCACACCTTCTTTTTACTATGTCCGGTCAGATTTAAAAAAAAATATTTTTGCCAGTTTTCGACTCAGCCTACCCTTTAGAGTCCAAAGAGCGCTAATCCTGTTTTTAATGAAAAAAATCTAATTACTTTTTGAGCAGAGCTACAACTTTTTTTTTATTATGACGAGGAAAGAATCCAAAATTTTTGTTCGGCCCAGTCTAACAGGAAACGAATAGGGAAAATTGTAACAGTGTTCGATGCATGCTCATACCGCTTGAATGACTGGGATTCTTGGGGGCAGGAAACACTGGGGCTTCCAAGTGGGAAGCTACAATTGAAACAGACACAAGTTGCTAAAAATTTAAGGAATAAAGAAATTCGGATCTATAGGTCTGCCCTTAACAAATTCGATACAAATAGACATAGATACAAATGTCATATTTTACGCGCATATTTGCATATGCTTTTTGCCTATATTGCATACATAAACATCCGCAGTCTAGTTATGTCCTTTCATAAAAGTAAAAACAAAATATTTCAAATGGGCAAATTATCGTCGTTTCAGAATTGTAATACGACTTTATAACAATGAAAAAGAAGTGAAGAAAAATTTGACTAATCAGCGTGCTTAAGAAAATGGTCATCATTCTATGATGGAATAGCCGAAGGAAAAATATCTTAAACAATTATCTCGAAATTCCGGCGTGGAGGAAATCCTGCAAAGGTAGCTCCGACAAAAAGGGATGGAGAAAGAGGTTTGGGAAGGCGGAACGTGCAGAAAAATTGCTTTAAACGGAAAAAATGTGGCAAGAGACCGCAGACTTGGGCTCAACGTCGTTCTACTCCTTTTCATAGCCTCTCCTTTCCTTCCTCTGTCCCTCCTTTCTATACTCATTTCTAATAGCAGGGGAAAGTCCGCGAGGGAAATACGCTCGTCGTCTCTGTTGGTAATTTTTCAACCCTCTCTTTGGCTCACCTCATTCCTTCAACCAGCGACTCTCGTGTCTGCCACCCTCCCCTTACTCTTCCCTCTTCTCCTGAACAGTATTTCGCGGTCTGTGACACCGATCCTCGTCTCTCATACGTATTTCTCAAGCATACACAACCGCCTTTCTGTAGCTGGCTGCCAATTGTCGCGTGTAACGAGCGTGAGGCCAGAGAGACGACCTATTATTCAAGGTACCGGTCACCTTTGTTTATCAACCCTAAAGTGTGTAACCTCTCTATTGGCAGGCGAACGTGATTACAAAGGAGGCTCGCCTAGACGGTTTGCTACAGTGCTCCTTGATTAGAGTTAGGCTGACTAGTCTTCGATAATGGGTTGTATACTCAAGATAGAATGCCACAGCTATCTACGCGTATAAAGGTAAAATTGGTTGCCCGATACAGGTTAGAAGATGCTTACACGTATAGAATGTGTACCTACATAGTAATTACACGTTAAGGCAGTAATTGTTAGATTTCTGTTCCTGTTTTTTTTTCCACTTTAATAATTTTGGTCGCTTGAAGAAAGTAATTTTCTCACACTACACTCATCCCTCGAGTTACGCGATACCTTCTTACATGCTGTCTCCGTTTTACTTAAGATAATCATAAGTCATAAAACCATGCTAGGAAAAGGGATCTTTATTCGACGAATAATGAATATGATTTTTTTATCTTATATTGAAACTTCGAAATTTTCATTTACATCAAATTTTGCCCATTCCTGTCAAAAACGTTTCAGAAGCTATTCCAGATTTTAAGGAAAGTTTATGTATTAAACTCAAACCATCAGAGATAGCGAAGCCACAATTTGATTAATTTTAATCATATTACCTAATCTGTAGTTCACCATAAAAAAGTGTATTGAATGTCTCTGATACTCTCGCTCGAATACTTCCCCCCTAATACTTCTGGGAATTATTGGATACATCAACTTGCAACTCTTCAATTTGATTGATAGTCAATTATTTTAGTTGCAGTCCTCTTTAATTGAACAGAATGCAAGAATTCTTCTTCACAGATGAAAATAACTATCTATTAAGTGCACGTGCTTAAATATTTTTGAAGAACTTCGTTCTCGATAGTTTCATTTTACACAGAAACCGTACGTCGGCACACATAATAATAAAGCAATCATCGATTTTCGAAACGCAATACGCCATTTCATTTGAATATAGCAGCTAGCAATGCTTTTATAAATTGAAAATGAAGTTGTATAATTAATGAGTCGGTGTGTTATTATTAATGCTAATAATGTGTGGTATTACATAATTACCAATTCATACGGCAGATGAGCGCGCAGAACAATGTACTCGCGCGGGACATAAGTATATAGACATTACGTTCGATTTTATCGCGTTATAATGCATTATCGTTGATAACCAACTACCGATGCTATATTTTCTGCATTCTGCATTAGTTTTTATTGATCAATTAGGACAATTTATGTAATGTCTATTGGGTGACATATAACGATAACACGTTACTCAAAGATTAATGCAGCGTAATAATATTAATAGGAACAATTGATGAAAGAATGTTCAAAACAATAATTATATAAATTTAACAAATATAACTACGTTTTATCAGGAAACTATCAGTTTAAGCCAGCATTTAAGCAGTTTATAGTTGTATACATTTATAACCAATTTATAACCATTGTTATACAGGGTGTTTCACTTTACTTTATCACCTGAAATGTTTCTGTAATATTTAAAATTTCATAAAAATCTTTCCTACAAAAGTTACATGGGTTTGTGGGGACCGGCATATAGTAACAATACTTTTATTCTACAGGAAGGAGTTAACGAGTTTCTACTCTCGAAAATCAAACTATAATAATTCTCAAAGGTTTGAATCAAAATATATAATTTATGCTTTTGTACGTTTAGCATAATCAGGACGACTGGTTTAAATATTTTTGTTGATTTTATTTTAGTTATGTTTGCTCCGATGATGAGACTTTAAGGTATCTCCAACTTGCTGGTGCGATCCCGGGAAGAAAAGCCAGTCCTGATGGTCGTTTTGTCAATTTATTTAGTATGCCGCACAGGTCTTCTAACACGATCACACTCGGACGGACTGGAGAACAACAATATGTATTCAGAACGAACGTGCTGTTCCACACAAAGAGCTCGCTCAATCGCAGAGCGGTTGGCACTAGGGCTCCAGTACGACAGACGTAGTACGGGCATTTTCTGCCATGCACTCGCGACTGTGATCGGTCGATTATCACAATATCAAACAATTCTCTATGGTAACAGCGGTCTTGAGGTTCATTAGTTTCATGACTGACGATCGCCGGACGTTCGCGGGGCAAAAAATTCGAACGCGTCGCGATCTGTTCCAAGTTTCAATGTGACAATTGTTGTTAGCGCTCTGTTCGAACCGAACGCCAACGGGTTTTGTTCGGCGCGATTCTAAGGATTGGGAAACATTGGCTGACAGTGATCTTTCCGTTCAGGCGGCGTCAGCCCCTGGGGGCTGGCAGTGCGATGTGTGTTATATAACTACTATAATTATGATTACTGTTATATTCTGTAACTACTTTGTAACCGAACATTTTGCGGAGTCACCGCCGCTGTTTGCTGCCTGAACGGAAAGCAGAGCAAAAATGGCTCCGCGCTCAGCGTGTTAACGGTGGACAATATAGTAAACGATCAGTTTTATACCTTTCTTTGTTCAGTAGTTAATGCTTTATTTTTTATTTTTGTACCTATAGTGTATAAAAAGTCATAAATAAAGTTCCTACTTTAACTTACAGGAATTTTAGTCTTGGAATATCATACCTATCTCATCTAAGAAATAGTTAAAAATGTCTGGGCTTCAGGCGGAAAAGTCCGGGGTTTCAATCCAGGGCGTCCGGAGACTTTTTTCCAGGGGGGGGGGGGGCAAGTTTGGGATTGTGGTAAAGAAATGTAAGAAATGTTTTCCTTACGTCGATCAATAAACACACGTAGGATAAACTATCAATATCACGCTGTGTTATATTTGACAAGAGCCAGGCGAATCGTGCAAAAGAACGCGGAGGTCTTCGGAAGTAGCGACCAGTGTGTTCCGAAGATCGTACAAGAGTGGCCGCGTTCTGGCGGCCCGTGCGTAACGTCCCTTCCGAGACGCTTCCGTGACTGGGGTTTTCCCAGTATTTCCCGCGCGAACGGTCCCAGCCGATGTATTTGGGCTTCCGGACGGTATACCGCGGTTCCGGGGCGCCATTTTTAAGTGCGTCCATTGGATTTTCTTACAGAAAAATAGACCGTTCTTGATTTTTAACCCATTGTGGTGTGCCAATTTAATTACAAACTTAAAATCGAAATTTAAAAATATACCCTTTTTTTAATATAAACTTAATAAAGATCAGTCATGACAAATAAGCGATTTTTTCTCAAACTCCAGATTAATCCGGGCGCCCATGGTTTCAATGCTTTCTGTCCTAGATTAGTGATTTTACAGATAGCAGCCCTAGTTGCAGGTAATGCAATCCATATTATAGTGATTAGTGATCCATAATACCCATCTGTTCATGGCTTGCTAGTATAAATTATATTTCGAAAATTCAATTTTACCTAAAACTAAAATTCCATTTTAGTCACATTCTAATATACAAAACTAAAATCCAATTTTAGTCACATTCCGAAATACAAAACTAAAATCCAATTTTAGTCACATTGTAAAACACTAAATTAAAATTCAATTTTATTCATTATCAGGTATTGTTTCTTTTTTTTTTGGACACTACAATTTCCCGTGCTCTAATTGCTCAATGAAAGAGGCAAACCCGGTATAACCACACAGTAAAAAACGCAATAACTACTACTATAAGGGAAATGAAAACAAGGGTCCTCAAACTTCTAAAACATTTCAAAGTTTCTACAGTAATTCTTACAATTAGACGATTGACACTGACAATGATAGAAGCAATTGGCAGGGTCAAGGATCGCATCAAGTCCCTGTTATCGTACCACATTTTGATTTTGATATATGGCAAAGTTTATGAAAAAGGATTTTTAGAACTCATTGTTGTCGTTTGAAGATTTAGTGATAACTATTAAATTTTATCTCCTAAGTATTATATCTGTAAACTGATCAAACGAACGCTGACTTTCGATGTCATTTATAGATTTTCTTCTTATAACAGCTTATTGTTGTCCATACATACTACATGTATATCTAATCTTATTCTCCATTACTCTACAGAGTGCCCCGCCTAAATCAAGCGACCAAGAAATATTTCATGTATAATTTGAATTAGAGCTGTTGATTCCCGGGGGATCGGGTGCCCGGGTACCTGTGAGATACCCAGGAAGAAAAAAATTTCCCGGGTAGGCGCTACCCAGTTAAACTACCCGAGATACTCGAGACATCCGAGATCTCACTTCTTAATGTTATTCCGACCCAAAGCCATAAAATTCGGTGAGGTAGCGCAGGGGGTTGACGTCGTCACGGGGTGCCAGGCGGCATCTCCCCGACAGGCGTCGCTCCAGAATCACCCTCTGCACTCTGTAAGTTCTCAGGTATCTCGAGAATTTTCTTCGTCCCGGGTAACTCACAGGGACCCGGTCCACAGCTATAGCTTTACTTTGAATGCTATCAAAGGCGAATACGTACGCTGTAAGGAATATTTTTACTTCCAAATTATTCTTTTCCCACAGATTTCAAGGTTACCGATACTTTTTGCACACAGGTATACAAGTGCATTTTTTACCCTCGCATAATGTACTTTACATAAAACTGCGTTCAGAGTTGTACAATAATATGACTTTAATATAACACCCAATATTCAAGTTAAATATTATTACAATTAATATTATTTATTACAGAAAATTGTATGTAACTTAATAATGTAACGTTGGATATGTACAATGTACACGCACGTTACGACGAATTAGAACTAATAAGAAACAATGCGAAACGGGGAGACACGTATGCAGTCGCACACGCTATTCTATTTTCTTTACGGGATACGTAAAGCGCGCGAAACTTTAATATCCGATATCTAATGCTATGAGCCTGGGCTGCGGCAACGCGATGGGCCGACGACAAGGGTATTTCCCAAGGAGTACGGTTTATGAGTTTGTCAGCTAGGTGCGCGGACAAACCTGATGCGAAATCAGGGAGCCGTGGGAGGGTGAGGTTTCTTGGACGAAACCGATGCTGAATCGGGGAGTCGTGGGAGATGTTAGTAATGCTTCGTAGCTCTTAATTAAAGTTGATACAACTGAGCGGTAAAGTTGTATCAGTGGGTGAGTGCTACTAATATTATAAGGATCGCTGGGTAAAAGATGGATTTAACGAAATCAACTCGATTTACACGTGAACACCATTCGTATATTGAATAGACAATTATAATACAAATGTAAGTGTCGCGATTAGTTAATTAAATGAAATGTGTAAGTTGCCAATAGTTGCACGGTGTTGACGCACTGGCGATGCGGGGCGTACGAGTGGCTATTTCAAAGTGCCAAATAGGATATAAACCGGACTTGCGGATTCTATGAGGTTAACTATGATTCTGACGAAGACTTTAGCCCGATTTTACTAGATTTAACCAACTCTGTACGAGCGTGACACGACGTGACTCTACGCGTGACTCTATAGCTTTTAACCCAAAGAGGGTTGAAACTAGGGCTCTCACTATCTGGATATCCGGATACTCAGATCCGGATTTCGATCCGGATTTCGAGTTATAACGAGCAATCCGGATACTGGGATACCTAGTACCTACCTAGTAGGTAGTAGGGCTCTTACTATCCGGATATCCGAGTATCCGGATTGCTCGTTATAACTCGAAATCCGAATCGAAATCCGGATCTGAGTATTCGGATATCCGGATAGTGAGAGCCCTAGTTGAAACCAAAGGGTTTATATGGTCCCAAAGATGAGTAGGGATTCGTTAGGAATCTCTATGTAAGGAAATCCTTGTTGCCGTTCTTCTTGCTCCCGTTCCTAGGGTCGTGATCCAGATGGTCGAGATCATGACCCCCATTAGTGGTGTGTGATGAGCAAAAGGATTTTAGGTCGTTTTCCCGTCACAGACGCGAGCTCGAAAAACGGTTGAGAGCGGCGTATGGGAAAATTCCACATACGTAACACTAACAAATATGAAATTTATTTTCATAGAGATCGCAGGCTTTAAGGAGGCCGCCTCAGCGGGCCTTGAAGCGTGTGCGTACGCTCACACAAGCTAGGGAAAGCATGTACGTATACGCGAATCCGTTTCAACCAACTTTCTTCCTGGAATCGGCACGAAAGACGGTTTTGCGGGTATAGTTGCCTCCAGTAGACATCCGTGCAGAGGTGCCTGGTGCGTTTGAACGCTAATAATCATCGTACGTTGAAATAATAATGAATGTATAAATCGACAAATGACAGAATGAGGCTTCAAGGATTATCCGTCACCGGCGCTGATAGTATATTCGAGCCACGTAGCACCAGTT
Organism: Andrena minutula; assembly: GCA_929113495.1. NCBI lineage: Eukaryota > Metazoa > Arthropoda > Insecta > Hymenoptera > Andrenidae > Andrena > Andrena minutula. Next base: position 37,688,880 of record OV815996.1, on the reverse strand, counting down.
TATACGTATACGCGATGTAATAAACAAACCGTTTCAAGCAACTTTCTTCCTGAAATCGGCACCAAGGAAGTTTTTGCAAATACAGTAATGCCTCGTTAGTATCCCGACGAACGGGGCTGGCGGCGCGATTCTAATGCGATGCGGGCACTATTTCCTTAGAGTAGTATATGCTCTAATACAGTGGACGCTCGATAATGTGCCGCAGTCGGGGCTCTAGAGGCGGTGTTTTCTCAGAAGCGGCATATTAACGAGAGCCAATGTAACGCGCGCTCTCCCCATAACTCTCCTGTTTTCTTTTCCGTGATGGCTGCCCCCTACCAGAATACTCTTAAGGTGCGTCACACTGATGTGAGAAAAAGAAAAAACACATTGACGTATATGTATTGCTTGCGAATTGCTTGCGAACTCCAGTGTGGAGGCACCATTAAGGGTTAGCATTCATTGGCTCGCTGAGCGTGAGAGAAAGGGAGGTGCACACACGCGTGCGAGTAATGCGTGTGAGCTGGGGCGTTCCTAACGGCACTTTAAACAGCGGCATATTATCGAGCGTCCACTGTACTATTCCGTGCAGCCGATGCCGCGAGTGAGAAAAACCCAGAGCCGAGCGAGAGGGAACGAAACAATTGACATGAAGTTGTCGTCGTCTCTTTCGTTCTCTCACTCTCGACCGAAGGATTCTAAGAAATGGTGGGGATAGTGAGCGGGATTATAACCAGCGTGCGGACCAATTATGCTCAACAATGAAGGGGGAAAAACACCGACAGGAGGTAGTGGCAATGGTGCGTGAACTGAAGCCAGCGTTCAGTCCACGCACACATTACCACTACCCCCTGTCAGTGTTTTTCCCCCTTCATTGTTGAGCATAATTGGTCCGCACGCTGATTATAACGCATGGTAAAAACGCGACACTAACGACGAATTACTGTATAGGTAATTATTTTACCAAAACATAAACTAGAATATCAAGGGTATCTGTTAGCCTTTGTTCCATCTAAATTGAGTCAGATAATTTCGAGTTACAGATGAATGAAAAAGTATCACTGAATAACTTGTATCACCAATTTACCCGAGTTTACCCTAGCATGATATTTTTAGGATTCTGTCTCCAATTGATATATGTATCTACGGTAGGTGCATTTATCAATTGCAACACTGATAATATAATGTATTATTAAGTAATTTTTTCAAATTATTTTATACTATTGGCTGTAAACAGCAATATATAATAATTAGTGTTCAATATTTTGAATACCATCCCACTTTGCTTTAATATTATACACCATTATATTATGTAGGTGCTGTAATTTAATTGCAGAGTTAGTACGTATTTCTTGTTATTTATATCTGGCAGGTCAGAATCTGTTCGAATGTACAAAAAATAGTTGACCTTCCCAGATGGCGGAAATAGATTTTTGTATAAAGTGCACCTTTTTATGCTACTTTCGACATTTTATAACATTTTATCCAAAAATAATTTGTATTTTTATTTAGAAAAAAGGTATGACGCGTTAAATACAAAAAAAAACAGCTGCAGAATGGTGAAATACGTTGCAAATTTGATGATTTCCCATGACGTAACCGTACACGTCTCCCGCACGCAACGTGTTAAAGTCCACGATTTTAAAAGTACCTCAGAAAAGACAGAGTTGTGGTAGTTTAAAGGTGACATCAGACTGATAAACTGGACGTACCGAGAGTGGTTTCCACGTATGTATTTGTAAAACCATATGCAACTTATATTCCTACTTATCAGGACCAAATATTTAGTTCGCAGAGCTTAGTTTTTGCAGGAGAATAGAAATTCTTAAGCCTAAAGAAATCACACATTTCTTGTTACTTACAATTTTTAAAAATTCTGGAGGCGATGACCATTAGCCGTCAAACTAAAATATTTGCCAATTTGCGTATTTGAGACGCGTAAACCCTCAGTAGAACGGTGGACTTTCAAAGCATAAAAAATAACTAGAGTTGCTCCAAGAAAGTTGTCTCAAGAACATCACTTCTTGGAAAAAGAACAAGGGTTACTATATGGCAGATTGATAATAATGGTAAAACATACTTTTGTAGGTACAAAAATCGTTATTAAAACTTTAAAGTAGTTTTTGTGAAAGTACGTTTTTCATGCTCATGGGAGTGATATTGCAAAAACTAATAAAGTTGTCGTTTTAAGATTTTATCAGCCTGTAGGAAATCCGTGTGTGGTTTGAAATAGAAATGTAATAATATCCATCAGTTTTTTTATTGTTAATAAAATAATGTCAAGAACTTTTTACAATTTTCACTTTCTACAATTAAAAGTGAACAATCCACTGATGTGAGTAGTGAATCCCTCTATAAATTACAAATACTACCCCTAGTTTCAGAATTATCAATTTTTGTAAACCACCCTTAAAGGAGATGCAATTGCAATACCACGAAAATAAGATCATAGAAAAATAAATATTATTATACTATTAGACTTCTTCCTCTATCAGTTTCCACTACCGTCAATCGTATAAAAGATATAACCCGTGAGGATTGCGTAAATTGCCCTACTTAATTCGCCCCGTGAACTTTATTGGAGCTAACAAAAACTGTTTAACTGCATGCAATTAAGATAATTAATAACCTCGAGTCTGTGTATGTTTCGCTTAATTTACATGCAATTTTTCGATAAGCAGGAAGAGAAGAGGAGAGAGTAAGAGAGGACAAAGTAGAAAGAACAAGACTGGTCGCGCATAGTTCAGCCGGAAGTTGAATGCCGTGGAAGCATATACCTCCCGTGGGATAATCGAGGGAGGCCATGATGGACGATGCATTCTTTCTCTTTCCCAGCACAGATAAAACGAAACGACGGGACAGATGAGCTGAGTTGCCGCTCTAAAAGTTTTTCAGTGCGTAATATGCGGCCGGAAAAAGTGAGAGAGAAGGCTGCTGGAAAACGGAAAGGCGACCGCATTGTCGTGCATATAGGGTGTGCCACGGAACTAGGACAACTTATATTTGTGTCACAGTTTGGTCCGGAGGGAAGCACTAACCTCTATGGAGGAAGGGCAGGAAACATTTTTCGTTAAAAGCGTAACAAACATCTTTTTTATTTTAATTTACTCGTGCTTTACTTCGTCGAGGTAAAATTGTCGAAGTTTATAAAACCGTATATTAGATTCAATGTTAAAAGATCTCAATAATTAATTAAATATTATTCAACGCTTGCTTTACAAATTACAATTTTTTATTATCCTTCTTTTATATGCTAAATGTTAATTGGCATCTATTGAGGTAAATAAAAGATTTCGTTTTCGAAAAACTTCACTTACAATATAGATATCTACATATATCCGAGCCATCCAAGCAATACAGAATGGAAGAATGGACTCTTTCACATTAAAATATTAAAATACCGAAAAATTAAAATTCATATCGGTGTTTTTTGGTCAAACACGTGTTTCTGCAGCTTTCCAGTGACTACCTACAAAATGTATAAATACGAAACTGTTCCGTTTCTATAAATCACCCTGTATGAGGTTCTTGCTGTACTTGCCGTATCTGGTTGTGGGATGTCGGTGGTAGCAGTATTGGCCGTGGGAGATCTTTTGGTGTTGGGTAGTAGTGGTGGTGACTCAGAACGACTCGACAACATAAAATCGCCATTACCTCTGGCATGTGGCGAGTTACGGCAGTGCGAACATCTTCCTGCTCTCCACTACCCTGTAAATAAATACGTCGTTCTATCTTACGTACGTACTTCAATCTTTACACGTATACAGGTCTTGGACAAAAGAAGTGACAGACCAACCTTGGCAGTATTCCAATAAAAATCCAGCAATGTCGGGCCACCTGACGTTAAAATGGATTGTGACGCGTGTAGGTTCCGGTTCTCCAAACTCCTGGCTGCGTCACGCTCCCCTGCTCGCCAACCGACCCTTTAATAGTCGATGCATCCTTTTTCTCTGATAATAATTTAATCATAATGAAATATGAAAATTGTTATTATTCCAAGCAGTGGTTCTCGAACAATTTCATAGAATACATGATTGAATTTTATTTATATGAATCATGTGAGAACACGCTATATCAGTAGCATACAATATTTTTGATATGCACTACTGTTCATTAACAAGGTAATCACGCTTATTATTTTGTCCTATATTACTTCAATATTAGTACGGTGGATACAGTATTCCCTCGCTATACGCACGTTGATTACATCTCCTCGCAGTTATGAAATAGAAATTTCAACTTTCATTAGTGGACCATTTATCCTGAGCGATTGTCTAACCGCTATTAGCTGTTGAATGTTGGTCCTAAGTCGGTCAGGGGTTCTTCACGGTCTCTTTGTCTCACTCACCCTCGGCGTACCCTATTCACTCTCCTTGTAGAACGATCGAGCAAGGATGTAATCGGGACACACTCGGATACAAACCGAGCACCCTGTATGCAATTGCTATGCTTCGTATGCCTTCGAGTAGAACGGTTGGTCCTTCCTAACAGCTAACAGAGCTTATCGATTCAGCAGAGTAAAATTGAATTCGGATTTGAGTTACCCATATGCATTTATGTATATTTATGTATATGTATGTAAAGGAATAATATCTTACCATTACACAAAACTGATTCCAACAAAATCTGAAGAAATTTTAATATGGGAAATAAAGCTGGATGCCAATTTACAAAAACTGAAATGAAAATCATTAGATTCAAGAGAAGGCAACACATCATTAACATAAAATTGTTTCTTGATGATATTGCATACATATAATATAGGTCAATTAAACGGTTACCCATACAGCACACTTCGTTGCGGGAGTATTGCAGGAACGTTGCTGCAATATTGCGTTATTGCAGGTTGCATTGCAATATTGCAGAAAAGATGCTACAATATTGCTGTGTAATCTTTGAGTGGCAACGTTCTTGCAATATTGCGTACACGTTGCCATTGCAATGTTCTAGTGGCAACGATCCTACAATATTTCTGCAATATTGTGCGCACAATGTGAAAAATACACATGGGCGTTATACTACTACGATTCTGACTACACACATTCATGTCGTCACGTCCCTCACTGCTCGAGACGTTGCGGCGGGACTATTGCTATAAAATCTCCGAAACGTTGCAGAAATACACTCCTGCAATATTGTTTAGACGGACATAGGAGTGAACCTGCAACGTCTGTGCAATGATGCGATGCAACATTGCAATCTTGCACCGCATCATTGCAGAGACTTTGCTGCAATGTCATGGTGCTGTGTGGGTAAGTATGTTCTTAGGGAGCAAGCTGGACTAGTTCAAACACACGAATTATTTAAAAAATTATTGTGCTCGACCTGTGAACTCTGTAAAAGCTATATGTAGTGTTAATAATTGTACAGCAGATTTTTATATTCTAATTAACATTTACAAGTTTGTAACCAAACAAACCTGGATTAATTATGATCCAATCTATGCACATAAAAGAAGAAGTCCTGACTAGGGATTGCAATACCGGTTTACCGGTAAATCGCGGGAAATTTCCTCAAATATTTACCGGTAATTCGACACTTTTTACCGGTAATTCGGTAAATTACATACATGTACCGATATAACGCGTACATGCGTTTTATACATGCGCTGCGCAAGTAAAAGATGCAAGTTACGGTTGCTCGGCCACCGGCGAGTGGTGGGAGATCGAAACAGTTGACAGCGACAAGATGGGCTGTCCACGACCAAATCTTCGATTCATTTTATATAATCTAAAGCAGGGTTGACTAACTGTGACTAAGTGGCGACTCATGAGCCACCGAGGGTCCCTCGTACAATGCTTATTAGCGTTGAAATGCACCGTCCCACCCCCCACAGATGTTTACTGAAGGCAACTGTACCCGCAAAAACTTCCTTCTGGCCGATTCCAGGACGAAAATCGGTTGAACCGGTTTGTTTACAACACGCGTATACGTACACGCTTAACTTAGCTTGTGTGACCTGTCCGCACACATTCAAGGCCCGGTGAGACGGACAATAACAAAACTGAGACGGCCCCCTTAATATCATTTAGGCCGGAAGCGAAGCGCGGGGTAGATAACAAGTCAGTATATTACAAAAGAACTTCATACAATTCAGAAGACAAAACTAGATTGCCAATGCTATTATATATTATGTTGCTATATATATATATATATATATATATATAATATTACCAGAACAAACACAATTACGGGAATTTTAAGCAGGGAGTCTAGACCGATAGAATTTCGGTTTCGGTCGCGGTCGCGGTCAGTGAGACCGACCAATATGGCATTTACGGTACTCTCGACCGAACTAGAGAGCGACGAGCGGTCAGGAGTTTTCTCTCGACCAAAACTCGAGACAGAATTTCTCTTAGACTTTCGGTTGACCAAAAGTCTTGACCGGTCGCAATACGGTCGAGTTAATTTATGGAGAGGTTTCCATTCCTCTCCATAAATTACGAGTCGGAGCGGTTCGGTTCTGTTCGGATCGGTTCAACCTAGCTGAATATGCCGACAAGGTATGGATGCTGTTCCTATCGCTTACACTGTTTGTCACTCTCGTCACGGATTTGTTGATAGCAGACTTTTGCAGTTATTTGTTACTGTAACACTGTCCATTCCCAACTATGTCGATCTGCCGAGATATTATTGTATATCAAACACTAAGGTCGGTATCAAATATATTGGCCGGTGAATTCGGTTTCCCGAGGAGCGATCGAGGAGAAATGAGCCACCACCATATGACGATCGCTGATTTGTCAGTTGGAGTGGCATGGCCCTCTCAGGGTATGGTGGGGTAAAGGGAACGCTGCGCGGCTCCGCCTGAACCTAGCCAGTTGGCTGTTATTTATCCCTTAGAGCATATACTATGGAGGTCTCATTGAAAGCTTGAAACTGTCTCCAACATGGTGTGAGAGAGAAAGCCGTGCGAGCGAGAGAAGATGTGTCCTATTCGACCGTAATGCGCAAGCGCAGATATCGTGCGAGAGAGAAACTCATCTTGCGAGCGAGAGAAGTATATTACGGCCGATTGTTCCACTATACTTCTCTCGCTCGCACATGTCTTTCTCTCTCGCAGGATATCGGCGCATGCGCATATCGGTCGGATAGGACATATACTTCTCTTTTTCTCTCTCGCGTGATGTTGCCCGACAGTTTCGAGGCAGTCACTCTAAGGCAATGATACCTCCATGTATATATGCTCTAAGATTTATCCTTAACGTAATAGTTGTGTGCGTTAAGAAGCTATGCGTAGACCAATACGAGATGAAGCTATCGAGAACGAATCAATGTTCTAATGTTCTAACCAATAAAGTTCCCGAATTTTTTTCGTTGCTAACGCACACCTATTCTGATGTGTGTATTTCTATGCTGACAGCACGGTTTGGCCTACACGTCAAAAACACACCAAACAGTAAAAAATAATTCTTTTCTTATATTACAATTTCGATGGCATTTTTTCACATTAAATAAAATCGTGGAGCAGGATGGAGTCCGATGTACCACTCTTTTTTTATACATGTATATCGTATTAAAAATTGAAGAAGTAACGCTTATACAACAGATTCATAAGATGTTAAATAATGTTTTCAAATGTTCTTCCGAGAAAAGAACACTTGGACATACCTACTTTTAAAATAATCACATGAAGAATTATATTTTCAATCATTTTCTTGTTATTTGTATATTAACAATAATTCATTTATATTAACTACTTTTATTAAAATCATACATAACTAGTGTTTGAAATACAATAATATCTCGGCAGATCGAGATAGTTTGGACAGTGTTACAGTAACTGTTTGGGAATGGTATAGTTCCCTACGCTGCCAAACTCGCTCTCACGGCAGCACCTCGCGGTCTGCGATTCAGCGACGCTGATCGATGGGCGAGTTGCCAATCGACGCTGATCGATCAACCAATCAGCGTACATCGATCGACCAATGAGAGAACAGCGACGCTGCTCTAGGAGAACCGAGAAGAAGCGCGAGCGGACGTCCGCCATATTCTCACTCTTGTGTGATCATCCGTTCAATAGACTGCTTGTTACGCGTCGCGTTTAATTACACTCTCTCTTTTACATTTATCGCACTCATCCATTGTAAAACTCACCTCTCATATCAAACTCACTCAGTGTATCACTCAAAACTCATTTAAACACTCTCCAGTTCCCAATTAATACAATTGTAGTGGATGCCACGTGGTGGACCACCGCGTGGTAAAAATCATACTCAACTCATTCGCATCCACAGTGCAGTAATTAATAATATCACTGTGCTTACTCGCCAAAAAGTGTACACTCATACTCATCGACTCATCGAGTCTTTTTTAATAAATCAAGACAAAGTGTTCTCACCGCAACAAGTGTGGTACAATGATTTCACCTGTCTAAGAATCCACTCCTCTCAACCCTCAACTCACACTCAAACAGTAACAAATAACGGCAAAAGTCTGCTATCAACAAACCCGTGACGAGAGTGACAAACAGTGTGAGCGACAGGAACAGCATCCATACCTTCCCAGCTTATTCAACTAGGTTGAACCGATCCGAACAGAACCGAACCGCTCCGACTCGTAATTTATGGAGAGGAACAGACACCCCTCCGTAAATTAACTCGACCGGTAAACCGACCACTCCGAACAGTCGGCAGAGCGGTCAGGCCTTCGGTCTGAGATTCCCGATCCAGAGGCAATCGGTCTGGAGTTTTGGTTACCTTTCACAACCTCTCACTGTTACGGTCACAATATCCATCCCTTTTCGCTTCGGTTACTGGTCGCTAGACCAGTCAAGACCGGTCTGAATTTCGGTTTTTGCTTCGGTCTCGACTCCCCGATTTTAAGTGCAGTTATCAAACTGCATTAAAAAATTTGTACGGAAATTGCTCATTATTGTTACTAGAAGAACAGCAATAAAATTTGCATCAATACCCGGAGAAAATTTCGAAATTACATTTCCCAATAGAAACTGTGCATGCTTGAAATATATTACATATTCATAATAATTTATCCACCCTTCCCTTTCCACCATACAGTTGAAGTCATGAACAAAAGTAGGAAAGAATTCATCGAACGAAATACGCACAAGAATTCCAACTTTTTACTCGGAAATAAATCAGTAACCAAAACGAATATGAAATTCCACAGATGCAAAAAAGTTAAATTCTTTTCCAAATGTGTACAAAATATTATATACCGAAAAAAATTCGTGAGATTTTTCGTGGATTTTTCCATTTAGTTCTTACACACTCTTAGTATTTTTCATTTATTTCGATGTTCCATTGTCTATTAAGGTCGCTCCCGCGGGAGATTGGGGATCTCCCACTCTCGTCCGCGTTGTCGGGGATACCGCGCGACGCTAAAGAGGCGACCATGACAGACCAGCGTGTCCGTCGCCGAGCGAGCTCGGACGCCCGATCAGGGGGACCAAGCCGTCATTCATTGGCCGAAGTTCCCGTTTAGTTAGCGCCTTATCAGTAGGAGGCGCTAGGTACATCACACACACATACCTAGGTGTATCAGTGAGCACGCACACAACCTTTCGACGTTGGTGAAATGTTACTTTGGCGCCATTTGGCCACATTTGGCGCAACGCGAGGAAGCATCGAGCATAGGCCGGTATTCACAGTCGCTACTTATTCTTAAGCAAATGCTTAAGCATGCGGCATCTTCTACTAACCTAGTAGCTAGTAAAGGATGCCGAATGCTTAAGCATTTACTTAAGAATAAGTAGCGACTATGAATACCGGCCATAACCTTCAAATGGCGTCCTCACTTTCCCTGGTTTACCTTTTCTAAGACCGTCTGACCATGGATCGTCGCGTCAGTGACGCGTATGCAGCAGATAGAAGGATATACAAAGAAATTGAATATATTTTATTTTCCTATGAAAAGAAGAAATATTCAATTTCAATGTTTATCCTTCTATCTGCTGCATACGTGTCGCTGGCGCGACGATCCGTGGACAGGTTTTAAAGTAAGCGGTGCATTACACGTATACACATACACATACGTCCCGATTCACACCAATTCACACATTCACAGTTTAGTTAGCGCCTTATCGGTAGGAGGCGCTACAAACTCTGCTTCACCTTTCGTAAGAGGGAAGCTTGGCCCCCCTGCGCCCGATACGACATGTGTATTAGTGCGTCGCAGCGAGCCAATGCTACTACTTCCCGGGAATTTCTAAAACTAGAAATATCATAAACAAGCCTGACACATAGGTATGAAAGTCAACGAATTGACCTGAAATGACCCATATCCAAGTGACCAGGTGGCTCGTCGGACGCGGCACTAACACACAAGTGCGTCGTGTGTAGCACTCGACTCCCCCCCCCCCCCCCCCTAACCGCAATGGCGCTAGCCCGTCATGGCAGCCTTCGTAGCATCGCACGGTCTTCTTGACAACGGAAGGCACGTTGCGCGACAGGAAGATTGGAAGGAGAAGCAGGCGCGTGAGGGGTAGGGTGCAGTGATGCCAGAACCGTGGGTTTGCGTCCACGGACTCTACCACCACTCCACGACCAAGCGTACCCCCTCCTAGCGCCTGTACCGCACCACACAAGCATAGCCGTCCCTCCATCCGTGTGCCGTACGCGCTGCCTGGCTGGCGCTCTCCGGCGAGAATTCATTTAACCGATATCGAAATGCTTGGGTCGCAAGCAAAAAGTCAAGAGTTCAAATCCCGGTGTGGATATTCTACTTTTTTTCTTTATATATTCTCTAATTTTTCTTCCTATATTCTCAGAAGACTAAAGACTTGAAAACTGTTAATTTACAAAACATTTTCGAAGCCTGTTTTGTTGCTGAAGATGCGATCCCCTTCTGGTTTAATCGTAGAACCCAACTAGATCCCGCAATAGCGACACTCATACAAATTATCAATCTCTTTGGAATTTTTGTTATAGATAAGTTTATGAGCCTAAACCTGACCCGCCACAAAGGTGTCTCTTGTTCAAGGCGTTATATTGAAGCATAATTTTTGCATAAAAAGTTACCGAAAAAATTGTTTTGAATACTCTTCAAGTAGATGAATATTATGTAAAAAGTTTCGCACGATTATATTTGTTATTCGTTGAGTAAAAAATTCATATAAATAATTCCTCAATTTGTCGGCCATGTATTTTCGGATGACCAGTGTACGTACGCCCTTAAGTTTCTGTCTAGACTAGAGTGTCTTACTAGGAACCCACTAATGTTACTAGTAACCCACTGCGGACAGGTTAACCGGCTCTTTCTAGAATTTAGAAAACCGCTCTCTCGCGGTTAGTATGGATTAAAGTAACCTTTCTTGGTTAACCGGCTTCGGGTTAGGGTACGGCGCGGTTTACAATCCCTGATTCAAACGGTGTTTCTATACAGTTCACAAACCTTAAATGTCCTTCCGTAACAAACATCTGTACAGTAAATTGTAGCACGAAAGTATTCTGATAAAATATTGTTTTGACAAAGGTCGATTATATTTCAGTAATCAACTAGAAACTTTTGGTTTTTCGATGAAAATGTATCATTTTGTGGAATTCAAGACAAATCCTTATGTAAATACGATGTAATAAAATTTTTCTAACTAAATATGTACAGTATTATTAGTGACTTTGTATTTCCTTTTCTCCAATTATTCCCGGAGCAAATTCGGGATAAAGGAATATGCTGACAACTCTATTAGGGTCACTACGCTAGTAAACCGTAAATTAATTATCAGAAGAGACAGTTAAATCAGCCCTGAAATGTTAAGAATTAAATCCTCCGTGAATGATGCCTATGCATCGCAGGAGTGTCGAGTGGGAAGAGGTTGTAAAAAAAGAGAAAATAACAGAAAAACACGAAATTACAGTCGTTTAGTCGTAAAAACGTCGCTCTAATTTGAGCGCTTGTTTCATTGCTATTTCCTTACGGTGTAGCGCCGTGCCCACGTTTTTCCCTCGTTCTTCCATTTCCGACTGAAACGCCGTGAACATTTGTCCACGACACATTAATTTTCTGACTTCGACCAGAGATACAGGATTTTTATCAGTTATTTTATTTTAAATTGCTTTCGATAAACCGTATAGCAATGTATTACGTATTCCTTTATCTGAAAACTCGACCATCTACTCCTTTATTTTCCCTTCTTTGATAGTGACCTACAAACTTGTCGTGTAACACAACTAGGACGACGCTTAGGACTTTATTACTGACTTTGCAAACTCCAATTAACGATTCAACAGCTTACAGCTGAAATAGATGAGTACCGTAAACTGGGAGAACATTGCCATATTTTTGGAACATTTTGCTATATAATATCAAAATTAATTTTCACATTTGCTTTAAGTCTCCTATCAATAAATTGCATCTTTTGTGAATGCACTATAAGTCTCAAAATGTATAAAATTTTGTCCCTTTTCCTTCTGTAATACATGTTAAATACGCGGGTAACATCGGCAGGTATGTGGAAAGAAGTGGAATGAAAAGATAAGGAAATGCAAGAAAGAGAAGTGGAAGAGAAGTTGAGGGAGGCCAGGTACAATAGGATGTACAGGGAAGTGAGAGTGGAAGGAATCCCAAGGTACCTGAAGAAAGGGTGGAAAGAAGAGAGATGGAAGAGGATCGCGAGGTGCAGAGTGGGAAACGAAGTGAGGGAAGCAAGGTATTGGGAAGAAGAAAGGGTGTGTAGGGTATGCGGGGGAGAAGAAGAGGCATGGGAGTACATTTTGAAAAGGTGCAGTTGGGAGGAAGAAAGGGGCGGAGGAAGACAGGAAAATAGAAAAAAGATATTAGGGGAAGGGGGGAAGGGGAAAGGTGGATGAAAAAAATGGAGGAAAGAAGAGAAGGGAGTGAAGAGGAAAATCGGAGGGGGGGGGGGAGGGGGAAAGAGAGAGCACAGGGAATAGAGAGTAAGTGGATAAGAAATAGAGTAAAGTTAGGGCAAGGAGAGAGGGGAAGGGGAAAACAGCGGCGAAAGAGCGAGAGGTAGGTCAAGTAAGGTTAGGATATATTGTAAGCGAAAGTGATTGTAACCCCAAGGGGAACAATTAAATAAATACATACATACATACATACTACCCCACTACGATGTGAATAGGTGCCGCACCACCCTGGGGATAGGTTTACTGTGTAGAAAACACTTCAAGGAATATCATAGTATTTTTTCGGATTTTTAAAATCGTGACGTCGAGACTGAATTTACAAAATAAAAATTTATTTATAATTTTCAATGTTGGAAAATTAATTTTTCGATCTGGAAAAAAATTCTTCAGGAAGGCCGATCCTTCTACATTAAAATGCCGCTAGAAGCAACTAAATCCGACAAATAGTTTCCATGATAAAAATTTCATAAGTACAACCCATTTTCACGAAAATAAGCTAATATCGCAAAATTCAAGGCTCTGTATTTTTTAAACAAACTCGAAATTGACAAAATGGTGAATTAAACGCCCCCTAATATCACGAGAACTACCACATATTCATGTTTGAACAAAATCCGAGACATCGAGGGAAAAAAGTGATCGAGTTGGCATGGAATGACTCATTAGCATTTGTTGCTTAATGCCAGATTATTAAAAAGTATGAAATTCCCTTGTGGACAAAGCTTTGAAAATGATAAAAAAATGAAATTTTTTATAAAAAAAATAACGAGATATGAATTTTGAAATCACTTTTTCCCTATGTTTCTCGCCCTTTCAACGTCATTAAAAAAATACAAATGTTCAAAATATAAGAGGTTTGTCCACTGCACAGATGTATATTCTGCAAAGTAAAGAGGTTTCAATCAAATCAGAGCATGACTTTTTGAGATATTTACTCCACAAGAGAATGGTTTCGTATTTATCCCCGTTTACCTTTATAATGTACAGGATTAATAGTGCTTGAATATTTTGTTCAAGCCTCTCTGAATATATGATTGGCCTGGTCTCGGTGATTTCCCAGCTTTACATATAATTAAGTCATCCGGGATTGCGATTAGATCGCATTTGATGTTTTTACCATCGTACAGAATTAAGATATCGATCGTGTACAGATTGAATAAGATTGGAGAGTTTATTGTTTCCTGTTGTACTTAGACCGTTTCTTACATTAGTAGGTGGGAACGTTTGCGCGGATATTTCCTTCTACAGGCTTACTCGGAAACTTCTATTCTGCATCATACTATCGATCAGCTTCAGCAAGACTAATATTTAATTAACTGTAAACCCGTTAAGCCGAACGATATCAACCGCTTTTCCGAATTGATCATGCAGCCCCCCAAGCACCAATCGTTGTTTAATGCCTAATTAATGTCGAAGAGAGGTCTATTACATAGTCGCGTGTGTGGTGCAGTGGTGTCTGCAGAAGTCACATTGGTTATCCGGTAACAGATCCTTTGCAATGGAAAGGTTTGTTATTAAGTTATTGCTTATGCGCTCATAAACTTTCCCTCGGTTAGATAACAGGCTGATCGTGCGTCGTTTTGAAAAAATGCACTTGATCAGAATAGCAAAAAAAAAAGCAAAGGTGGTTTTTTAAACTTTTTTGTAAGCATGTGATGAAAATTCAAAAAACCCGTTTGTAGATTGAAATAAGTTGTATACATGCCTACAATAAGGTCGAAAATCGCGAAATTCCAAAAGGCCGGAAATTTTCGACCTTATTCTGCGAACTTTAAGCGTTTATAGCTCATAGCAACGTTTACCGAATTTAATGAAATTTTAGGCATGTAGGTATACAATTTACTGCAATCTACAAACGGGTTTTTTGAATTTTCATTACAGGCTCACAAAAAGTTTAAAAAACGACATTTACTATTTTTTTTGCTATTCCAACCAATTGCAAATTTTTTCAAAACGATGAATGACGTCACTTAGGAAACTAATCCTTCTAGCTTCTTAAAAAACTCAAGTCTTTTGGAGTAATTTTGAAAAAGTTATGCGATTTTAAAGGGTGGTCGAATACTTTTGCACGCCATTGTAGGTACATGTACTACTTATTATGGTATGAGAGATCCTCTTTATTAATACTATATTCGGGATTAGGTCGATCCCTACCGTTTTCCATTATTTAATAACTTGACTTCACTGTCACTGTTAAATTCACTGTTTATCTGTTCCGAATTCGTAAATAGTTTGGCACAGATTCCAGTTGGTTTGGAGCTATCGCAGTATTATTTTCGTCAAAGTCACAGACCGTGTCAGGTAAGAAGTCTGAGATTTCAATCATTGTTTTGGTATATCTATTTTCTATAATATTTCTGAACGGCGTATGATTTACTAATACTTAGTTCGTTGTTTTGTTCACTGACAGATAAATATTGGTTGCCTAAATAGTTTAGTTTGTCGATGTTGGACGTTATTAAGTAATGGTTATTCGCATATACGTTTCATTTTGGTTTATCAATGTTAGATTTAATATCTGTTTTATCGAATTTAGCAAATTTTCTCTACTATGTGGTATTTTAAAGTTAGTTAAAAATAAGGCTCCTTTTTTTCGAAAAATTGTTTTGATTCCGCTGAACATTTTATTGGACTGATGCGAATTAATTTGAGACATTCTATCGCTCCAATATTTGCCTAATGCCTTTTCTACCTCCTTTCTTATTCTTATTTTCAGGGCTTTGCGTCTATTTCCTAACGTTCTAAGCGTTTCATCGATTTGAGTTCCGAAATTTTTACGTCTTTGAATACTTCTAATAGCTGCTACTATCTTCTCCTCTGTGAGTAGAATTTTAATATTACTGTTCATGTATTTGTCTGTCGAGTTCTGTGGCTTTACTCTAGGGATTGCTTCGTGCATCATAGCTACTATTTTATTTGTGATTTCGGAAATGGTTTATCTATTTGTAGCAACGTTAAATTGGTAGGGTACCTAATATCGATCATGTTCCTAAAATTGCCACTCGTTACATCTCGCAGACTAAGCACTAAAATGTATCGGTTATGCAGTGAATTAGCCCCTAAACATATGTAGGAAGACATACTGTAATTATAACAATTACAGAAAGGGAAGTATTTTAGTGAATCTTAATAGCACACAAATTTATTGGACTTAAGCAATGAAATCGATTCAAATATTTTTCGTAATGAAAATAGCATTTTTTTGCAGTATGCGTGTTCTTAATACCACCTACCGGGGAACAATAGTTTCAATGTAATGTTTGTTACAGGTAGGGTCACGAAATTTGCTTTATTTGTCCAATATGTACATCCGAACATAAAAATAAAATGTTTTAAAAATCCTCTTTCTATATTTTTGTAATAAAAATAAAATCAAAGACTCATAAGAAAACATTTATAGAGCAAGAAATAATAAAAGCACGTGTGAAAATGACATTAAAAACTCCTATATACACGAATTAATCAATATTTCTTGAGTAGCCGATATTAGGTATACTTTTTTCAGGATCTGATTTTTTCATATCACGTTTTTTTTTAATTCTTAATTAAAAATTTGTAGGTTTCAACGATTCTAACTTATGCTGTATGAAAGATGAATAATTTATCTTTACTTTGAAATGATTTGCATACAAAAATATAAATTATTATTCATTTGACAATGATTTAAATTATGCTAGCCGATATTAGGTACCGTCACCCTACACGCGTTGATATTTGGCACAAAGTCTTGAAGCTTGTATTGAAATTTATCCTACTTTACTTTCTTATAGTGGTATGCAGTATTGCTCTTTGTGGTGTATAGTCCAATATTTTGGTTGGGGATTTGAATGTCACTGATATTGCGATGTGACCGCTTGGAGTTGGTATTGTTACTAACCTATTGGAGATTGAATTTAGGAATTCCAATCGAGCGTCCGCCACAACTATTTAGATCTATGGCCTCGGATATGATAGTAGGTTTGAATGAAATAGTTTGATCCTGTATTTGCCAGTTCAATAAATTATTTCCTCTCTCATCATTGAAACTGTTAGACCAGGCCCGTCCAAAGGTTTGCTCGTCCGAGCAGCCGCGAGTTGCTCTTCGCTCTCGGAGACACGGAGCCAGGCCCAAGAGCGAAAGGCCGTCTTGGAGGGGGAATCTATGAACGCTGCCTATCCCCACTTTTTGACGGCTGCCGTTCTTGCCGTCGCTCTTGCCTTGGCTCGCAACCAGAGTTGGGCATTAGTCGAATACATTTTTATTCGAACGAACTCGAATACAAATTTCGAATAAAGTGTAGTTATTCGAGAATAACGAATACATTTTTAGTCGACTAAATTCTTAGTCGAATAAATTTTTAGTCGTTATTCGTTATTCGAAGGACCCCCGTGGGGACTAAGCGACACAAATTAGCATGGGTCAGAAGTCAGAACTTGAGGCCCTCGGCCACTGTCGGAGGCCCTCGGCCTCTGCCAGAGGCACTCGGCCTCCGACAGTGGCCGAGGGCCTCAAGTTCTGACTTCTGACCCATGCTAATTTGTGTCGCTTAGTCCCCACGGGGGTCCTTCGAATAACGAATAACGACTAAAAATTTATTCGACTAAGAATTTAGTCGACTAAAAATGTATTCGTTATTCTCGAATAACTACACTTTATTCGAAATTTGTATTCGAGTTCGTTCGAATAAAAATGTATTCGACTAATGCCCAACTCTGGTTGCGAGCCAAGGCAAGAGCGACGGCAAGAACGGCAGCCGTCAAAAAGTGGGGATAGGCAGCGTTCATAGATTCCCCCTCCAAGACATAGATTCCCCCTCGGCCTCTGCCAGAGGCACTCGGCCTCCGTCAGAAGCCCTCCGGTCGGGCCGAGGGCCACGGGACTTGAGCCGAAGCGACTTATACGTGACAACAGTCGCCACGGAGGTCCTTCGAATAACGAATAACGAATAACGACTAAAAATTGTATTATTCTCGAATAACTTCACTTTATTCGAAATTTGTATTCGAGTTCATCGAATAAAAACTTAGTCGACTAAAAATTTATTCGTTAGTCGCGAATAACTCCATTTTATTCGACATTTTTATTCGAAGGTTAGTCGAATAACAATTTAGTCGAATAATGCCCAACTCTGCTCGCAACCACCCGCGCCCGCTCTTCGAGGACAAGAGCAAAAGTTGGACGGGCCTGTGTTAGACGATTCCATATGTTTGGCATTCTAGTCGCCCCGACTACGATGTAAAAGTTATTCGCAGAAATTAATTTCAACTTTTCGAACAGGTTCTCTAGCTCACATCTAAACTTCGAGCCCTTTTCCGTGCAATGCTGTGGCGATTAAACTGTTGTTCCCGGACCTGTTTATGTTAATAGTGAAAGTTTCCAATAGCTCTGGATTTGTGATTGTGTTTATTACTTCGAACTCGATATCGTCCCTAATCAATATCACCGTTCCTGCGCCAAATTTGTTACCTCTCCTATCGGTTTTTAAACAACAATACGTGTTTCGGGATTCAAGCGTGTTTCATTGAGCAAAACTAGGTCATATATTTTAATTTTTACCTGACTTATGCGTAAATAAAGGTCCATTTTTCCAACACGAAATTGAGCTTTTTGCTTCAAAGTGTACCTAGCTGTCTTGTTATTTCTCAACCAATCGCAAAAATTGAACGTCGGCCAATAGACAACTTACAATAAGTGGTGAGTCCATATTATTGAATCTCAAGAAATGTTACTGTGCCCCCTGTAACGAAAATTTGCAATTGTGAAAAACTAGAGTACCTAGTTTTATAAGTTTTCGAGATTGATATTAACACACGTTGTTCCGTTTGTAATAAGGTACCAAATAAAATGTTTTTCAATAATATTCTCCTTTTTTATAAAGAGTTATTTCGAAAACGGGTGTGTGCAAATACTTCGTTTACCCACTGTACATGAAATTATCGTTTCACGTAGGGAAGCTTAAATGAATATATTTTTTGCTTTTTAATTCTGTTATTTATTTTATTTTTTTAAACCAATGTTAGGAATTATTATTGCGTTTCCACCATAAAGAAATAAACTTTTACGCTATTCGCAATTGACAATTTCATGCGCGTCGACTCAATACATATGTAAGTGACCACAGTGGCAAGTCATACATTTGCAAAGTAACCCCTAAACAGAAGTTATCAGATGGATACTTTAGTAATTGGAAACCAGCAGAAAGCTTGTCATCCAATACTCTTCTAATGTCAACGATCGATTAGTCGTAGCTAATCCACTAACATGTTATGCACAGCAATGTTACATTTCACAGAAGCTTGTGTTCATTCAGATCCGTTCAGCATGTCTCGAAGTGTAGAGGATAGATTTTATCAGTGGTGCCGAAAATCGCATTTCACATCAAAGAGGATAATTTTCAGACCTATGGTAATTAGCCGTTTTCGCTCTTCTTACCACGCAAATGAATGCCTCCGACAACATTCGCTCAGTAAATTTTTTTATTCCGATCGAGAATGGCAATAATTTATTATTGCTTCTATTACAGTGAATCCCAACCTGCAGGTCGCAAGTAAGGTTTGTCGATTTTTAAAAACAGGTATAAAATGGCGTTTTTTATACATATATAAATGTGTAAAATTCGAAAACCTGTTTTTAAATTTAAAAACCCGATTTTACATAGGTAGATACTAAAATTAATATGTAAAAATGGATTTATTATTTAATTAAAAACGCTAACATTTTGACTTGAAATTGCCCTCGACACAAGCATATTGTAGTAAAAATTGACTGTAAAACTAATCTTCATAAGTTCATAGATACAGTATCTTTTTATATAATAATTCCATAAATATTAAATAATCGAAAATATTTTTAAATAAATATAAATATTTGTTATTGGTTTAATTATATTGTGTCGTTTTTTTTTGCAAAAATTCGAGGACAGGTGTAACCGGGTTTTTTGGGATTATGCAATTCGAAAACCAGTTTTTCTAAAAGTTGGTTTTTGTATAGTCCCTAGTCGTAACCCCCAAGTGGGTCCCAAAGTGTTTTCTGAGGGATCCCCACGGTTTTTTAAGATTTTTATTAATATTATTAAGTTAAAGTTATATTCTGAAATACCTATTTTTAAACTATTTTCTATTAAATTTACCATACCTTCTTAGGGGGGGGGGGGGGACACGTTACTTGATTATTATAAAAGAGGAACGCGACCCAAAAAAGGTTGGGAAACACTGTTGTATTAGATCAACAGCACGATGAGGTTATTCTACATATCACCCGTGCCGAAAACAAAAAGAAAAGAGCTGGGAAGCATGTATAACAGCCATAAAGGTGATGGTAATGCACTAGATGTTTTAAAAACGCTTTCCTTTGCTCAGTACAAAATTGAAACTTTAACGTTGTACTAGAATAGCTCGAATTTTATTACCTTTTTTAGCGATCAATTCTATACGTTATATAGTTTCCAGAAGCAATCGATTTGTAGTCACGTGGGACTTATGTACGTAGTCACATGGGTTGCAAAACGCTTACTTATAAAAATCAAATGCATGCATTTCCATACGGTAGTCGTACGCGGCTGCAGCACATTTTATATCCCGCCATTTCTGGCAATTGTATATTCAGTGTATATTTGTGAGATCATTTGGATATGAATGTTGCTTATGAAAGGAAAACTACAAAATTGAATGAACTTATAAATAGAATACAACGAAATTATTTTATGATACACTATTATTATACACAGTGTATACAGGGGGTCTCAGTATCAGTGATACACTCGAGGAGGAGGTGATTTTACATGAAAAAATAAGTTGAAAATATAGAATAATTTTTTTCATTTTTTTTTCATTTAAGTCTTCGAGTACGTAGGGACCCAATATGTCGTTTACAAATAGCATTAATCAAATACATAATGTTGATACCGTATCAATGTTATCGGCTATTATCTATCTCTGTCTGCGTAGACTGGATTCATAAATGAAAATAGAATATAAAGCTATAAAAAAATAAAACCTCAAATGAAAAAAATTTAGGCATTCTATATATTTTCGGGACACCCTGTATTTCTGGCAGTTAAAGTACATTATTATGCACCATGTATATTAGAGTGGCTCTTATTTTCGATTTTGGAATTTTGGAATTTATTTGGAATTATTCTTCGGGGTGCCGCGGAGAAAATCTTGAAAAAACTACACAGACATGAGTTTTTTTTTCAGAAGCTAGAAGGATTATTTTGCTAAGTGACGTATTTCGTCGTTTTAAAAAATGCAATAGGTCGGAATAGTAAAAAGAAAATAGTAAATGTCGTTTTTTAAACTTTTTTGTGAGCCTGTAATGAAAATTCAAAAAACCCGTTTGGATATTACATTGTATACATGCCTAAAATTTCATCAAAATCGGTTAACGTTGCTCTGAGCTATAAACGCTTAAAGATCGCAGAATAAGGTCGAAAATTCACGGTTTTTGGAATTTCGCGATTTTCGAATTTATTCTACGCATGTATATAACTTACTCCAATCTACAAACGGGTTTTCTGAATTTTTATTACCGGTTCATAAAAGAATTTTAAAAAACGACTTTACTATTTTTTTACTATTCCGACCAATTGCATTTTTTTTCAAAACGACGAAACACGTGAAAATTTTTACGAAGTATGTGTCGAAAAGTAACTCTTAAATTTTTTAATTATTTTGGCACTCCATTGTTCATGAGCATTACTATAGCAATGCACTGACACTTATTTATACAAGTTTTGTTCACGTCACTGTAACAGGAGAAAATTTATTTTCTGCAGCTGCAGCATGTAGCTTTTGCTTTACGCCTGCTTAAAAGCACACGCACCACAGTGTTTTATTTGGAAAAGAAATAAGAGTGGCACGTGGATACCTGACATTCGGTCCGTCTGTCTGGAGTTGAGGACCCAGTCCAACGAGCAGTATAGATGGGATAATTGCAGATAATTTGCGGCGTCGATTGCTACGCGTTCTCCACTTCAGCCACCCTTCTCTCGTCAGCCACGTCCGTCCCCTCGTTCTCCAATTATCGCTGCCCTTGCCTCCTACCTCGTCTTTCCTGCACTCGAGTTTGCCTCATTTTGCTCGTCGAGAAGGAACAGCTTTTTGCTCGCAACTCTGAAACCTGGCGATCGCGCGAATCATTTACATGTAGCTATAACTTGCAATCTGCGAACTTCAAGCGCCATTGTTTTTGCACGTCCACGCTCAGTAACTCTCGCAGCTCGACTTCTTCGTCTTTTCGTAGCAACAATTTTTGCTTCCGAGTAATTTACTTTCGTTAACTGCATTTTCAGCAAATACTTTTAAGCTGTTATTCCTTGTTACGCATTTCTAGTTATTGCAGATGTCACGTTTTCCTACTAAAAAGTTCATCTAATTATACCACCACCGTAGGGGAAGCTCGGGCAAAGCGGATGTGTTAAGGTTTAGTGAGAAAAATAACACAGTTACAATTAAGATGAGAAATATTTTTTGACAAGATTTGAACCGGCCCTGCGTCAAGATTATGCGAACTGGTTCCCATGCTCACCGTAAGTGCTTGCAATCATCGCGCACGCAAATGACGGAGTGTCACGGCGCCCGGAAGACGGAGCGAGACAAAACATCAACGCGTTGTCTGTCCTGTACCGTCATCGCTTGCTTTCAGTGGCTCTCGTTCTCGCCTTCGTCGGACAAGAGTAAGAAAAAAGTGGTGGGGAAAGCGACAAGCCCGTATCGTGTGCACCAAACTGAGCACATACGGAGACAATACCGTATCCACATGTAAAATGCAAGGGTTTCGAGCTGTATTTTGTTTGCAACTGGCCCTGTCGATATCTAGAGACGCGGTAGCGTCTCGACGCCAAGTACATGAAAAACACCCTGTATATGTCGAACTGTCGCTATCGTGTACCTTTACTCGTCGCGGAGACACTCTAACCTAATTCTGACATTTATTATTTTAATATTTTGTAAATTTAAAGGAATTTTTCTTATGTAAGCCGCATATCGGCTTTCGAACAAGACCAATTTCAATAAAATCGGTCCACACATGACAGAGATATCATAATATTGTCTCATGGATCGGTCGGATCCGATAAGGTTTAAGATTTTTCTTCTGATTCTTTTGACACATAATATGTATACACGCGTTACACACACCTTCAGCCAACACATGTTCGTTCTTCTTTCGTCGACTCTCGGGATTATTCGGCAGGGATCGTCGTCCGTCATTGTACATACACATACTTATATATACTATTTTGAATTTTATAACCTCCCAAGTGATAAGTGTCAAATAAAGTGCGTTGTCCGAATTTGAAATGTCACGAGTTTTTACACTACATACGAGACTGAATTATTGTCTCAATTAATAAGGTAGGTCGCCAAAATTTTTTTAATAGATTTCTTATGTAGAGTCGCAGACTTGGAAGTTGTCCGGAGATGGTTCGACTGAGAAGCATCTCCTTTCGCATAAGTTTCTGGAAATTTGTACCATGCATGTACAAAATAATATATATATATTGTAACAAATTGCATTGCTTTTAAATTGCTAGATATTTTTATACCAGCAATTTAGAGTTTTTATGTAACGTTTATATTATATATTATAGAAATGAAGGGGACACACAGGACTTGGATAAAAGTGATAATTTAATAAAAACCACAGTAGTTGCCACGCATTCATTAATTCATTAATTTTTTAGGTACTCATTAACAATATTTCAATTCACTAATAAATATACTAATACTAAACTAATTTTATACCAGAACCAATCAATTGTGTGTTGAAAATATTGGATCTCATTGTTCATGTTTGTTGAATTATTACCATTAGTATTTAAATTGCCGGTGTACACTTACTATAGAAAAATGCCACTCTATTTCTATATAAGTTCTATGTTAAGTTATATCCCTATGCAAATTATCTTTGTAAAAAGAAGTGAGATCCCCACAAAAAACTTCAAAAAAGTAAAAAAAGTTACGCCAAGTACATGAAATCACAAAAAATAGAAAATAATAATTACAAAATTAAAAAAAGATGTGAAATCAAAATGAGCTGCCAGTACATAAAGATGCATTCCAACTGCCCTTTAGATGACACAACTACATATGCATAGCTAAAATTCCATTACTCATAATGGCTATTTATACAAAGAAAAAATGTATTAAATAATAATATGCAGATATATTTTTATACAAATAAATATTGTAATATGAATAAATATTTGATTCAAAATACTTGGCGCTGCGCAACCGAAAAAATGTTAATTGTTTCAGTATTAATAATTTACAACAACTCCATTACAATATAAAATACATATACATACACATATTAGAAACGCAGTCAGATTTATTCTACACATATTTAATTCTAATACCATACGTAGCATATGAACACGCACACGCACACACACACACACACACACACACACACACGCGCGCGCGCGCGTACAAGAAGGAGAGAAAAGGATTAATGCAATTTATACATATTTATTGAGTTTAGCAACACCAATTCGGGGCGCAGCGCCAAGTATTTTGAATAAAATATTTATTCGTATTAAAATATTTATTTGTATAAAAATATATCTGCATATTATTATTTAATACATTTTTTCTTTGTATAAATAGCCATTATGAGTAATGGAATTTTAGCTGTGCATATGTAGTTGTGTCATCTAAAGCGCAGTTGGAAAGCATCTTTATGTGCTGGCAGCTCATTTTGATTTCACATCTTTTTTTAATTTTGTAATTATTATTTTCTATTTTTTGTGATTTCATGTACTTGGCGTAACTTTTTTTTACTTTTTTGAAGTTTTTTTGTGGGGTCTAGATTACAATTCAACTTTCAGCTTCGAAGATAAATTCGAAGATAAATAAAAGCCTTGGAGGTAGACATATTGTTTAACTGAAACACGTGAATTAGTTGATTTTTGGACAGAATAGCGATCTATGCACAATGCTCAGCTCATCGTCACATATTAAATAAACTAAGATCCTCTCAAGTAAATGTAAAGCAATATAGCTGAGTGCACGAATCACCAAATGTGCTTTTAGGGCGAGAACGTGGAAATTCCGCTTGTTCCTTGCACAATGTTACGGGTACTAGGCAGTCGTTCTTGTTTGAAATGAAGCATTTCTGTTTCAATTAATTTCAAAGAAACAAATTGAAACTGAGACATGTTCTTTGGCATGTAGTTTATTAACATCATAAGCTTTAAAAAAACTTGTTATTATAATCAAAAATATGCATTATATACCTATGACGCTACAGATGGATCATTAAAGAGGCTTTTTAAAAAAGTTTCTTTTGTTTTGCAGTGATAACTCAAAAAGGTTCCAACCAATACAAAATAAATTCGAGCATTTTCACAAAATGTGTAGTTTTGGACCAGACCGAAATTAAAGTTAATATAAACTCTTATTCTTTATGCTTATGAATTATTATATATAGCTTACCATAGACTTATACCACAGACTTATAAGTGAAAGTATTACGATTGCAATCTAGAATGTATATATCCCTTATATTCACGAATTTATTGTTACGCCGCGATAATATTGACGGAATAATTGTTATTTAATTTCAATTTAACTTTTTTAAACGAATGAATTTCACCAAAAATTTAATTATTAATATAATGAATAATCTAGAATATTTCCCCCAAATACAATAATTTGAAGACGATAGATTTCCCTTAAAAGTACAGAAGTCGAAGCTTGTTAAGGAAAAGAAAAGAAAATATTGTTCTTTGGTAAACGAATTTGACATTCAAAATGTATAATTAGGTATGGATAACAAGTACCTTTCAAACGGTTTCATTTTCAAATACTCAAGCAAGAATGTGGAATGAAAGATTTGAAACAGGCTCATCGAAATGTTTATATTTTTTATTATTATTTATACACACAAATGTTAAGAACACTTCACCATTACAATCCTACATATTAGTAGGGTAGAAGAGTTTTAAATTTGTACTGTGTTTGGAAATATTGAAATAAACATAGCTAGTTATCAGGCATAAGTCACTTGGGAAGATTTTGATTTAGTAGTCAGTTTTTAAATTGGTAATTAGTGTTTGTCACGAAACTGTGTATAGAGTTGGTGAATAGTGCACGTTTACGTATACCACTAGCTGCTTATTGTATGGGGTGTAATTTCCCAGTAAGCATTAATCGACCGCAATCTTTATAAGTGATCGTAAGTATTTTTAGATGACGTAGGTCTTCGATAAATTGCTATACATATCTTATACTGTGAAGTCTGTTTCATGCATCTCCCCCTGTATACAATACAATATTATAATGTAACGTAATACACATACCATTTACAAAAATGGTTGATAAGTAATTATTGCATGCACTTTAAATAATTGTATGCATTGAGATTGTTTTGTAACTGTTTAGTATAGTCCATATTCTGGTTTGTTTTTAAGGCAATTAACTGTTGCAAACAATCCAAACATTTGCAGGATAAAATATGTATTGGAAATCGTGTGACCGAGTTGTAATATTTATTATGATAATAAGAAATACTCTTTAACAGTAACGATTGGATAGAATTTTGTAACTATATTCGTAATATTTTATCATCGGAAAACATGTTTTAATTCTTACTATTGATAATACAACCTACACACGTGTGATCAATAAAGTAAATAATTTCAGCTAGGAAACAGTCGGTACCATGTGTCTGGGCACACATGGAAAATATTATG
Organism: Andrena minutula; assembly: GCA_929113495.1. Lineage (NCBI taxonomy): Eukaryota > Metazoa > Arthropoda > Insecta > Hymenoptera > Andrenidae > Andrena > Andrena minutula. The sequence continues at coordinate 37,662,398 of OV815996.1, read as the reverse complement.
ACACGAAATACATACCAGTGAATATATCAAACTTCTAGGAAAGAAATCAGTGAGCGTACAATCTGTCGCGGTTTCCATAAGAAGCAAAACTTTACCACTCGGATTTGATCTTGGGAATGGTTCGATGAAATTGCCCATAAGCACACCGAAGTCTCTCCTAGCGGTGGACCAGCAAGAGTGCGACTTATCGAAACTCTTTCGAAACTTTTGCGAAAGGTCTTTTCCTCGGCTCATCACTTCAGGTTCCCTCCCTTATTGACTTTAAGCCCTCCCTTCGAAATCTCCCCGTTACGTTTTCCACTTTCAACAATCTGGCCTGCTGTTACGTTCTTTTGCCCGTCTGGGTCAACCTAATATCTTATTTCATAGATATAATATCTATGTTGCATTTGGTGCTAAGTATATATATAGAACGAGTAATAAATTTGCCTTTACAAAATTAATTTTTGTTCAAGATGGATCCCGGCAAGTATGATAATCAAGCTATGAGTAGGTACTTACTTGTGTACTACGAGTACCTACATATGCGTGTACCTATTTGTCGATATACATAACACGTTTTTAACATCTTCATTTACACAACTTTTAAGGGAACATATTTTCTCCGTACACATACGAGTATTTAACATCGCAGTGCATTTCTTCCTTCAAAGTTTATTCTGGTACTACATGTGATGCATATATACCCATACAGCACACTTCGTTGCAGCTGTACTGCAGGAACGTTGCTGCAATATTGCGTTGTTGCAGGTTGCATTGCAATTTTGTAGGAACGTTCCTGCAATATTGCCGTGCATTATTGGAGTGGCAATGATCTTACAATATTGCAGTAATATTGTAAGAACGTTGCCGTGCAATGTTCCATTGGCAACGATCCTACAATATTTCTGCAATATTGCGCGCACATCGAAGTGCAATGTTCCAGTGGCAACGTTCCTACAATATTTCGGCAATATTGCGCGCACATCGACGTGCAATGTTCCACTGGCAACGATCCTACAATATTTTGGCAATATTGAGCGCAAATCGATGTGCAATGTTTCAGTGGCAACGACCCAGCAAAATTGCCTACATATTGCCGTGCAATACTGTAGTGGAAATATTATAGAAAAAGTACAGCAATATTCTGAAGCAACTATGACTTTGACGAAATTTGAAATATGTCGTCGAGTAGATTCTACAGCATGTTTCATTTAACTGGATATGTTAGAATTTCTCGTTGGCCGTTTTTATTGCCGTTTCGTTGCAGAATCATTGCCGGAACGTTGCAGGACTACATGTTTGCAATGCTGCCGCAACATTGTAAAAATACACACCTGCAATATTGCGAAGGCGGACATAGGACTGTACCTGCAACGTCTGTGCAATGTTATGGTGCAACATTGCAATCTTGCACCGCAATATTGCAGAGACGTTACTGCAATGTTATGGTGTTGTGTGGGTACATATTATATATTGTTAATTTGGCATGTTAATATTTAGTTATAATAGTTATAACGTTATAATATACCTAAACTTTAAAAAGTTTTCTTAGAACAATTTATTTTATCGTGTGGGCATCAATATCTCTGTTTTAGAAGAATTTGGCGTATCGGATTATTAAAATATTCTTGTCTCATAGTAATTGAGATAGTTAATATTGGATGTTATTTATCAGAACAAACAATTATAGCTATTAATTTAATGAAATTAGTGCCATCGTTAAATTCACTAAAATAATCTGTTAGGGTAAGTCGAGAAGAGATGGTCCACTTTTTTTAAAACAATCAGTACGCCGTAAATTTGGTAATTTTATAAAGAACAAAAATATATTTGCAAAAGGAAATACATTTAGATAAATAATATAAAATTTAATTAAAATAATAATCATACAATTAAAAAAAAATAAAATAATATTGCAGTCAATGTAAAAAACCATCTCACTCGGATTGTCCCATATACATAATACATGTTATGAGGTTAATACGACGAAAAACTATTTATTTTTCTTGCACAGAACTGTTCCACGCACATTGCATGAGTTAAAAAATTTGAAGCATCCTTCGTGAAATCATTTTTTACAGCTCATATAGCGAACCCAGTCATCGGGTTTCGATGTACAGCTCTGCTCCACATAAACCACCCATTTTGCCACTTTGGATTGTTTCTACGGCTTTAAACAATGCCTCGTTTCTCCATCCCTCCGTACGCTGATTAACTTTTCGTTTATATTCCGTTGACATGTTCTACAAAAACATTTACTAGCTATTATGCATGATTTTATGATGGGCTAATTATCCTTTAAAAAATGAAGCTAAAGTAAAGTCTCGTTAGTCGCTCGCTGGTCGGGACCGGCGTTGAGCCCGTATCGTGAACGGAGCCCTAATATCGAGTGTGAGTTTCTCGCTTCTTTCTGGCCGAAGGTGGGAGCGAGATGAAACGCTTTGCGTGCGCGTGGGCGTGCGTGATGGTCGCAAGCACTTACGGGAGCACGGGTACCGCATCGCAAAATCTTGACGCAGGCCCGGCTTAAGTCTTTTTTGCGCCCTAGGCGAACTTGTCAAATTGCCCCCTTTATTATAATACATTTATTTGAGATTATTTATGACTTTACTCTGCAAAATTTAGCAACTGCTATGGCGTAGGGTTGACAAGAGGTGCAAAATGGTATTTTCATTGTTGGCATTGTTGAAAATAAATGTTTAAATGAAACGCTATACATTGTACTACAACGGTTTTAAACTACGAGTAAAAATTAAGAGTAAGGACATCAATAAACTTAAATAAATGTATTATAATAAAGGGCTCAATTGAACAAGTTCACCTAGGGCACAAAAAGACTCGTGCCTGGCTATCTTAGCAGTCATGATTCTATCTGAGGCCTCGCATCCGTCACGCACGCCCGCCGCGCACCCAAATTGTTCCATCTCGCTCCCCCCTTCGTCCAGAAAGAAGCGAGAAACGAATACTCGGAATTAGGAATCTGTTCACGTTGACGGCTCAACGCCGGTCCCGACCAGCGGGCCGCTAACGAGACAATACTGTATAGGGTAATTTCGGGACACGCGGCCAGGCTGGAGAGTTGGTCAAAACAATTGATTTCTAGAGAATTAATTGTTCCGGACCTTAACACATTCTTACATATACACAGATGTAGACTCTGAATATAGCAACTCGACCAACTCTCCAGCCCGACCGCGTCTCCCGGAATTACCCTACGTAACTTAGATTAAAGTAGGAACTTGAGACCTAAATTCATTATGTGTACGTCTTGCAATAAAATTTCGCGTTTTATTCTATTTGATCCTGGTTCGTCACAATTTATTTCCGTAAGTGTAATAACTTAAATACGAATTTTAATGTTTACAAGAATTATTTACGCTGAGGGAATAGAAAATTCTGTGGAACGTAAAATTAATTTGACATATCGAATAATTTTCTGGCAAAATACGTTATAGAATTTTTCAATGAAAAGAACACAATAGATGCTTCCTTGCGCCTTACATACAAAACCCTAGGCATCCTTAGTTTGATTATCGTACCGAACGGTACCGAAGGGTCGAAGAATGGCTTCAGTAACCGTCCTCATCAATGCAGGAAAGTTAGACGAATTTGCGACTATCGTGCGATCTGAATTACAATCTTCTGACACACCAGGATTCCGAAAGGACAACGATAAGCGTTTCTGCGATGACCGTTTTCACCCCTCGACGTCGAAAGGTCGCAACACTTACTCGGGCATCGTCTTTAGAGAATCTTTTATATCTTCAGGGCTTTGTTATAAATTAAATTGGATTCATGTCATTCGAGGACTCAACATACATATTTATAATAGAATGATGCGTGGTCCGAGTGCTTAATAACTTGTCTGATTTCTCCATTTATTATGTAATATTTTTGTCAACAACGTCTTCCACTTTGCTTGACCTCCTTTTTCTCACGGAAGGCAAAGTGATTGCATATCAGTTTGTTAAATGTCAAAATAAATGCTAATTTAATTATAGTGGTTAGAACCATATTCCCTATCAGGTGTTTATGTAGATCTACTGGACAGAATTGACTGATAACAGTCCGTTGAGAACCACTGCGATAGAGGGATGCACGAGATAGATACGCGTACAGGTGGATGTACGAGTCCCCCCTCGAAGTGAATTAAGTAGATCATGCCCGGCCCAATCCCCGGCTTATTGAATCCCTCTCGCTCGAAAAGTGACCAGAATTTCACTTATTACCCTCCTAATCTCCCTGGAGGGTATTGCGTTTATACTCACATCACAGTCCCTCGGTATAATCGTGCTAACGCTTTGATCGTGTCATCACGATTACGTCCCATTTATCATTTCTAAAAGATAGACGTATCGAAATAAAAAATAAGTAGTCAACAATATGATGTTAAAAAGCAATTTTAATTTATTGAAATTAAACAAAAAAGCTTTGACATTTTGATCGTTATTTCCAAACACGACGTATCAAGAACAATATGTAAGATGATGTTCTTATGAAGCTATTGCATATCTGTAATTCGAAGCACTTTTGCTCGAGTAACTGTTTATACTATGAATTTTAACACATTTCGACACAAATATTAATGCCTTTAATAACATGTAATACAGGACTATTAACGTAGACTATTAACAGACACTTATTTGTTACATTCATTATTAAAGTCTATGAATAACAACTCCTGTTACATAAATTACTGCAAATAAATCGGATGTAGTTAACATCACTTTATAAATATTCGAGAATGATCACATAGTTTAATATATGTAATACTTTTCAATTATAAAAAAAAATTGGGATCAGCATCATGTATTGCAATGAACATAGTATTTAAATATTTAATACATCTTTACATTAAAATAAACAATAAAGGAATAATAAAAGTAATAAAAATTCAAGCACACTTTAAAAAATACATACTGCGGGAAAATATTACGAAAGGAAAATGATACAGAAAATGAATTAATGCCTAATTTATTTTCATAAAGTAATTCTGATTTAATTTAAAAAGTTCGTGCGTTACTTCAAGTAGTATAGAATAATTAAACTTGCACTACAAAAATTTGCAATACATGTTAAAAAAAAGTGCGTTTCAAATTTTAGAAGCATTATCAATACCTTGTACTAGAAATATAAAAAAATTAGTGTTGAAAATGTAAATATGTAGATATGCTCATGATTACAGCATTCAGCATGCATCCCATCTGCCCGTTATATTAAATAACTATGGTCGTTTATACCAAAGCGTAAGGTACATAACGTAAAAATAGTGTGAAACGTTAGAATGATTGTATTTGGATAATAAAGAATTTTTTACGTGTTTTTCTGTTAACAGATTACATTAAATTTAATTATTCACTTTACGCTCAATTTCCTGTAGAAGATATGTTTCTATAACAACGCTGCAATAAACATGTTTGCAATGTATGTTATCCCGCGATTTACTCTGCCATTTAATACATTCAATCTCGTTTTAATGCATATTCACCGAAATGTTTCTCAACCATAACATAGGAAAAAAGAAATCAAAGACACCGATCAATTCAGTGATTTGTTTAGAATCCGTTCGTGTTTGTTTCGTTATTTATACACGAGGACAGCCGATAACTAACAACTCAGAATCGACAGTCGCTATGTTATTAATGAAGTGATCTTTATTTAAACCTCTATCCTCACCCATCTTAGCCGATATGATCATGGCTCAGAGGACACGAATAATGTATGTCATGAAGGCTCTGTTTATCTCTTGTTCTGCTCGTAAAAGGAGAGAGGGGCTGAGAAAGAACGAGGAAGATAGGATAAAAGACGAGAACTTTGTGAAAAATAAGAATAGCGCTAATTTTAAAATATTCCAAACCCTACGGGAAGGTATAAATCATTAACAGTGACGTACAATAGAAAATTTAATATAAGGGTGTGGGACAATTTGCGGTAAAAACGACAACAGACTTTTTCCACCTGAGTAAACAAATTGTTTTTTGAGAAGCTTTGAAATTTCATCAAATGAAGAAATGGAGTTGCTAGAGAATATTAAACAAATCCCCGAGTATTATATCTCCTTATTGTGTTAATTTGAAATTATTTAAAATCTAGATCTCGCCATATTTATAGTTCAATACATAGGATGGACCATTGATCAGTTCAAGGGGAAACAACACTTTCACGGATCAAACAAATGGATTCTTTTTTAGTTAAGTGGAAACTATTACCTTTCGAGAATATGCTCCCAAAACAGTACGTTAGCTAAAATTCATGTAAATAATGAAATTAGAACCTCTCTTTGTTTTATCGCGGACGAAACTCGCGAAGGTACCAAAGGGGCGCTTGGACAACTTTAAACGCGTTTTTTTTAAATGATGTATTTCAAACGGGTTAAACGAATTTCTTTGTTAACTTAAATGAATCAACTTCTAGTTTCACGTGCTTATTTAAAAAAAATTCCGCACGCTTAATTTAAACTACACTAATATAGATTAACAAAATGTTTTAGTTTTGTTTCCCAGATGAGCTGAACGTGAATAAAGTAGGAAACCGTGGGGCGCTGTTAAGACCGGAACTTCCCCTTAACTGGGCAGTACTGTACTACCGTGAGTAGAACTTTACTTGCCCGTAGCTAAAGCCAAGGTAAGTATCGCACAGATCAGTAACTTGTACGAAACATCGTAAGGGTTCATTTAAGGTCCGCACACACATATCCGTCCGTGTCAGTTCCGTTCCGGCGTGCCAGTGGTAAGAAGCAGAGGGGCGTAGAAGGTCTCTTCTTTTTACCACTGGCACGCCGGAACGGAACGCACCCAGAACGGATATGTATAAATGGACCTTAAATCAGAACAAAACATACGACCTCTGTCTTTGAGGAGAACTTCAGCAAGTCAGAACTTCAAAGGTGGCCAAGCTGCTAAGGACAATGGCTGCGGCAACGATGAACGTTCCTCAGCAGTGTAGGTCGCCTCCTTCACAAATGGCACGCAGATGTGAACCCTTGAGAAATACGTGGAAAGCACAGCACTCCTAGCATTTTGGCGGAAAGCATAGGTATCCCGAAGGAGTGGAGGATCAATGTGGGAGGCATCGATCCTCACTAAATTGGACGGAACAAGGATTCTTGAGCTATCTTTGCCAGTGACTGTACTACTTTGTCCCAAGGGCGTACTCTGCAACGATCCTGCCACAGGATCGCGCTGTAATACATAAGTACTACTTACTAAAACAAAAAGTATAACACTATCCTTTAGGAACATAAATTACAGACCAAAGTGAGATATGAGTGCTTTAAATTTGTTTATTGGAACGAAGAGAAATAAGTTTGCAGCAAATGAGGAATGAGCCTAAAGTAAGTTCATACCAGATGTTTACTAAATTATTTTATAACACATGCGAGATCAAATGTCTACAATGGTACACTTGCAATAAACCGAGGTCCACTGACAGACCATTTTGGATACCGTAGAAATGGTTATACCATGGGACTAATGTCCGGAGAATACATATAACGACGGATTTACACATATCAGTTCTCTGACAGTTCACTGTCAGTGGTAAAAATTATGTTTTCTTGTTTTGGGATAGGGCTGATCACGCTTGACGGGTCGCACACACGTGGTCACTGACATGTATGAATCCACATTAACCAAAGGTTTTATACGATTTTGGAACCATATTTTCCACCTCCCTGCCAGAAAGCCAGAAGGAGGAATTTCGTCGCGATCAGTAATATTCAAACTAGTGCTCTCACTATCCGGATATCCGGATACTCAGATCCGGATAATCCGGATACCTACTACAGTGGACGCTCGATAATATGCCGCTGTTTAAAGTGCCGTTAGGAACGCCCCAGCTCACACGCATTACTCGCACGCGTGTGTGCACCTCCCTTTCTCTCACGCTCAGCGAGCCAATGAATGCTAACCCTTAATGGTGCCTCCACACTGGAGTTCGCAAGCAATTCGCAAGCAATACATATACGTGAATGTGTTTTTTCTTTTACTCACTAATAATAAAACTCTTGCGAACATATTTTTGTCTTATACACATAGACACTTTCTCGCGAACTGTTTACCGATGAAGACACATCTTAACTCATACATTTTTTAATGACAGAAGTATAAATACGTATAATATCGTTTTATTCAAATTTTTTTTTAAATATTTTGATTTATAATCAGTTACATTTTGTATTAGGCACATTTATTTCATATTGGGCATAAATAGTTATGTAAATGGGTAAGGGAAAGATAAACTGTAAAAATATACGACAGGTAGAAGGTGTACCGAAGTTACAGATTTATGTATTACAATGTTAAAATGTGTGCGTTAAAAACGAGTGTCTTCATCGGTAAACACTTCGTGGACAGGGATTTGTATAAAATTTAAAAAATGTTCGCAAGAGCTTTAGTGAAAGAAGTACGATTTGTACCTACACTGTTTGTGAATTACGCGAACATCAGTGTGACGCACCTTAAGAGTATTCTGGCGGGGGGCAGCCATCACGGAAACGAAAACAGGAGAGTTATGGGGAGAGCGCGCGTTACATTGGCTCTCGTTAATATGCCGCTTCTGAGAAAACACCGCCTCTAGAGCCCCGACTGCGGCACATTATCGAGCGTCCACTGTACCTACCTAGTAGGTAGTAGGGCTCTTACTATCCGGATATCCGAGTATCCGGATTGCTCGTTATAACTCAAAATCCGGATCGAAATCCGGATCTGAGTATCCGGATTGCTCGTTATAACTCAAAATGCGGATCGAAATCCGAATCTGAGTATCCGGATATCCGGATAGTGAGAGCCCTAATTCAAACGGGCGCACAAAACTCCACCATCTGGAGGTACACGAATCTTAAAAAAGATATATACATATATGAAAACTGTTGCAGAAAACATTAAGTTAGGTTCTGTCATGCATTGACAATAAATATCAGTATATCCGCGTATTTTGTAAGTAAAATTAATTACAGCACACACGTCGAGTCGCAATCAATTAGGTATTATACTCAAGTATACTGCATTGTGTGTTCATCTCTTGTGCGGCGAAGTTGGTCACTGCAAGTAGAGAAGATTTACTTTATATCTGATGGCTTTCACCCTCTTAAAGGGCGATAGGGCCCGAACGAAACACATCGTTGTTCTAGTTTTGAGCCACTCTATAAACATACAAAGTTTCATTCCAATCGCTGAGTACGGGTTCGCGGTGTTCCCTTGTTAGTAGCTCAGGATCAATAAGGAATCCCCACAACACTATTATATAGATTAGAATGAATATGGTAGCATTGAAGGAGCTTGACTTTACTGTGTTAGTTCAAATCTTCTATTGCGGATGGCACCGTCGAAACTCTGTCATAATATATATTAAAGGTGTTGAAGGATATGATAAAATAATTAAATAAAATTTCTGTACATAATTATATCTTGTTACAGTAATGAAAACGTGTTTAAAACGCAAGTGTTGTTTGCACCACAATCACTTTGTTGTTCATGACATGAAAATCGGCATGTGTCACTTAAGCTACATGCCTTATCAAGGTAAATTCGACGTGGAAGATATCGAGATGTAGATGAACGTAGTCGATCAACTACGGACCACAAAGTGACGATCGCTTCTGTACAAGTGAACGGATACTACGTCCTATTTTGCTTAATGTAGGGTAAAGGACCCAATTACTAGCAGCCAACCCAATTACTGTCACCTTAAGCTATTTTACTTAAACGTTTATTTATTCGTTATTTTAAATAAAATAGCTTAAGGTGACAGTAATTGGGTTGACTGCCAGTAATTGGGCCCTTTAGCCTAGTGGAATTTATATACTACTAAATTTCAAAAGAAGCCACGAAGTTATCTATCTTCCTTTATTTCAAATTCGATATCAAAAGTAAATAAATCATGAGTTGGGGGAAAAAGCACGTATTGCATATTTGGATCAATTCCATCAAATCGGACAAATCCTCTTTACACATATGAGTCTACGGCAACTCATCACTACGACTTCCGATTGTGTTAACAAGCCTCCGAGCGCGCGGAACACCAGCAGCTCATTGGCCTAACTGGCGGCACCGATGATCCAGTCGACATAGACATGGCTACAGGTCCACGCATTTCTGATCACAGCATTGTGCTATAGTTAGACAATTATTAATGTAAGGTACAGAGTGAGTTGAATGTTCTGTCAGACTGTCACTAGAGACAAAAAGTAAGTCCGTATATACAGTGAATTGTACCGCGAGAGGGTGCCACAATTTCTACAAATAATTTTTTTTACACATTTCCAATGTTTTCTGTGAAAATTCATAAAATTTACGAAGTTATAAAATAAATGTTTATGTGATCGGAACAACTGCATGGACTGAAATATAGGTATAAGTTACATAGATGTGCATCGTACAACGCTGGTGATTTTTGAAAAAGGTGAAATTCTTTTACAAGAATATAGTTCAATATAATGCTGTTACACTAAAAGTTCGTAGCTCTCACAATTAACTTTTCTATAATTGTCTGCCCATCTTACAGATACAGTTCTGTCTCTCTATAGCCGCGTGTGTCGGGACCGGGCGCACGCAATTTGAGAGACGAGTAGTCTATTCGGCTTCCTCTGATTTCACGCGGTCAGAGTGTAAAGTGTGTCACTATTGAGAATAGTTATGAACCTTTCTTCGGCTTTTTCTTTGACATCCGATACCCGATGCCACGGCGCAGCGACTACAAACGAAGTAGTGGGGATAGCTTCGCGTGTATAGAGAATCCGAAAACGCGTACAGTTTGAGAGGCAGCACTGTATATGTATTGTACGTTCACACGTTTTGCTACACTCTTTTTGTAGAACTAGACCCGTTCTTATAGTAACATGCAAGATTTTTGCATACTTAACTAGCCATACTCATTTCAAATCTACATGTTCGCCATTTATATAAAAGTTAATCTTATTCCGTAAACCGATATGTTCAGTGCAAGCAACTGAAACACGCATTCATCAAATAATCTTAAGCGGATTAACAAGAACAACTGTTCGTTATACTCTGAGCGAGCAAAATTGCGTGGGCAGGGAGGATGACACGCTACAGCAAATGTAATACAATCGAGTCATTTAAATCAAGTTATTCGAAACTGAATTTATTACCTCGATTGATCAATATTACAAGTAGTCTGGGCGATAAAACTATGTTTTGGCCAGAATGAAAAACAAATAATTTTAAAACAGCTCTATTTAAGGGGATGCTAGTATGAGCTAATAATAAGAAATCAAAACATAAGTTAAAATCCTAACGCGATTTTTATGATGAAAGTAAAAATTATATAAGTATAGACATTTGTTTTCATTGGTTTATGATTCTTCCATATAATGTGTGTAATATGTTTGCTTTTTCCTATGAAAATATTATTTTTAGCATTGCTGTAGTGTTTATGTTGATGAAGAAAAATTTTAAGCATTTTTCTCGTAATAGAAATACACATATTAACTGAATTGCAGAAAAAGAAATAAGTGTAAGAAGGAAAACCAGTCAATTCTTAAAGACTCATAATTTACGAGTCTTTACTACCTGGATTAGAATAATCCGCTCTACCCTCTTCTCGTCTCTCCTTATCCACTCCCACTTCCTTCATTTCAAGCTATCCGCGATTTAGTAGCCAATTTCCAAAGTGGGAGACGCTGCTGCTATTTAGACGCTACCCGCTTTTAGGGAATCGAATAGCATGACGGAATGAGAGGCGAGAGAAGAAGAGAAAAATTACGAGACTGCAGTTAAGAGTTAGGAAAGTTTCAGTTTCAATTTCAATTTAAATAGCTTTTGCCCCGTCCTGATTCAATTGTAGAATCATTTCATTTAGATATCGCGCCTGATTCTTTATTTTCTAAAAGTACACATTTACGACTATGTTTCTATATTAAGGTACCCTAGTATAACTGCCTGTTTTCAACGCCATTTTCGGGAATTTATTTAACAAAAACGATAAGTTTTTACTAGCTAGCGTTTTGCCGGCATATTAAGGTATGTTTGAAGTAATACTCAGAATTTTTTATCTTTTTTATCGCACATATACATAGATATAGTTGGTGAAGCAAACTTCTGAAAAAAATTATGTTCCGACAGACTTAGGTGTGGGAATGGTTCTATTCATCCAGATTGGAAACACCAAGGTTTATTTTCCTTATTATGTTTGTAGCTGTGCTTGGAACCACGGTCGAGTTTCTATCTTGTATAAAATTAATTCTATATAACGAAAACAGCTAAATTTATCAGCAAAAAATGATAATTTTTATCAAAATGTCATTCTGCAAATTTATATTGCTAGGGGGTCTCTGTGATCCTCGGAAAATTTGGTGTCGTTTATCCTCCGGTAGACGATATTACAACAATAACACTGTCCAACACGATTTTTGGTCCGCAATATCCACTAAGGTCGTGTTCAGATATATTGGCCGGTGAGTTCGGTTTCGCGAGCAACGCGCGAGGAGAAATCAGCCACCACCACCTGACAATCGTGGATTGTTGAAGTTGCTTAGGTTCTTGGTGAGAAGCTAGAGAAAAGAAGCACCGAGGCAAGCACGGGTAGTGGGAGAATACCCCTCACGAAACTCACCGGCTAATAAATCTGAACACGACCTTAGGTGATTCTGTTAGAGTTTTTCGCCCTGAACACGAATCCGCAAATCGTTTGTCGCCATCTCCCTCAGTTTTTAAAAAATTCAATTTTGAAAAAAAACTGCAAATTTTCAACTTTGAACATCTTTTGTGTCGAAGCGGTAATAATTATTCGGTTGCTCTTTACGCCAAATTATTCTATGAAACCTCCCGAATACAACGGTATATGTTATTATTGCATTATGTTTAAACAACGATCAAAGGGAAAATGACACCCGAAATGCACCCATTTTTGAAGATATCTTTCAATTTATTTTCAAAACTAAGGGTCTTAAAACCAGAATCACCTAGTGGATATTGCGGAACGAAAGTTTCATTATATTGGACTGCGTAATACGTTCGGATGTAGTTGTCACGTTGCTAACGTCTATCACAGTAGGTGAAACACCAAGGCAAAATGCCTGTGCTAAATTAAATTTGCATTTTGGTGGGTATATGTACCGAATACCTATCTCGTTATTCGCGAAAAACTGTTTTTTTCTACATTTGAACTTCGGTAAAATTTTTAGCAGATGTCGAATCGATGATGATTTTTGACATATTCTTTAAAACGACGAAATAAAGACCCATACAAAATATAGCTTGCTGGGATTTATTCCGCGAATTGGTCATGTTTCCGTTTAATTTCACTGGATTGTGGGTGCGAAGGAAGGTGCCGGCCGACCGAAGATATCGAAAATCAGTATCGCGATATTTTATCTCACGAGAATCACCGTTTCAAGGCTTCTATAGGCAATAAATGCATATACTATCGATATCCATCATACGTGAATCGCGATATACGTATTGTCGTATGAAAGACCTCTTTCTTTAAAGGGAACCAACAGTGTGACGGCCTTAAAATAGATGTTTTTGGAAGATGGATTGTGGCGCGGGTATAATATATAAAAGAATAATCAATTTTTGTTTTAATCGAATAAAGATTATACATAGAAAGCGAAATATGAAAATACCGGTGTATTTACCTATATTTGCCGGTAATTTTTTCGGTTTTCCTATTCCATTACAATTTTCAAGATATTTGTAAGCAGAGATTTAAAGCTGGTATTATTTTGTTACTGGTGTTATGTTAACAAAATTATATCGAAACCCGAAATCGCTGTAATACCAAAACTAAAAAAATTACCAGCATTTTTCTGATAAGTTTGGAAAAGAATACATTGTTACAATGTTACATTCGTTGGAACGTTGATCTCAAACACCAAGTGTCGCGAGATCAACTGGTGCCGCGTTATGTCGTTTGCCTTTTACCAGAAAGGGATAGCAGGGAGGCTCAGCGATAAAGCTGAGGTGGAATATAAACAAAGGAAGATTTGTTTTCGAAATCGGTGACGAGAGCGGGGAGACTCGTCAGTTTGATGACCGAGCATTGAGTAACTGTTATAAATTATAGTAGGGTAGGATAAACGCACCAGTAAATGAACACTTAAGGCTAGTGAATGGACACTTTTATAAAATTATGTTTGCAGCGCGATTGATTCCACGTGTTGCGAAAATTGTTTGGATATGAAGCGAGAAACTAGAAGAAGTCTATAATTAATTAGTTGCTTATTTTAGTAACTTATTTTACTCGTTTTAGTAAAAAATGTCCATTCACTGGTAGTGTCCATTTACTGGTATATTTACCCTAGCAGAGGACGATTCTTGAAACATTATTATTGTTCTTAACTATTGAGAAAGAAACATGCCTTAACCTAGCATCAATATTGCAGCAACGTTCCCGCAATTTTGCTGCCTAATGCTGTCTAATATTGCACAGGGGCGGACATAGGGAAATTTCTGTAACGTTGCTGCCTAATGCTGTAGGGGCGGTATCCAAATTATACCGGTCGATGTCCCTGGCCTAATACCGGTATATTGGGCCAAATTTCCTGTGATATCCGTGAAAAAATTCTAAGCAACATTTTTCTTTCACGCGGACTCATGGGTTCTTTTAAACGCCTCCTAAACATTGCATCGTCAATATATTAATTTTTCCAACGTCAGAAAAAAAAGCACATAGTCCATTTACAGATTGAACTGTATTTTTCAGTTGAAAGGAGAAACCTGGATGTCAAACAACATCCTTTTATGTAAGTTGTGATATGGCATGATATAGCTGTGTTACCGCCAACTTGTATCCAACAGTGTTGGCAACTTGTGTCCAAGTAGTTGTAGTTCTCGCAGAATAGGGCTTAAGTCGTCATGCGTTATCTAGGACATAACAGTAACATTACCATCTCATTGTAAACAAAACACAATGTTTGTTTAGGTGTATGAGCTTTTTTCCTGTACTTATTGCCTCTACCTTTACATGATCCTAAAGTTCGTTTGTTAACACTTGGGGCACCCTGTACATGCATCATAGAAGTAGATAAATACAAACGAAATTTATATCTGAAGAGCCTCATGTGTCAAGAAACACAATTTTTAAGGTTTAATTCAAACGTAGTTATCAGATTTTATCTGAAAATACGACTCTTACGACGAATAATTCATTTTACAGTGGCAGAAACAAAGCATTGGAATAATAGCCTAACCAGCGATCGCGTTGATGAAACAGGAGTCAAGAGGGAGAAGGAGGGGGGAAAATACTCTCTCGCACCAATTAAATCTAATTACTCCAATTCCAGTAAGGGTAACGTCCATCTAATTATCGTTTGACCGAAGTACATATTAATAGTAGACCTGTGCCCCGGCTCATGTACTGCCACCCCTTTCCCTCAATTGAACAATCGTACTTGAACGTGGGTGCACATGCACGCGCGTACACCTACAAGTAATCATACGTGGCTTGAACATCTACATAGCATACCGTAACGGTCAAGAAAGAATGAAGGAAAGAATGCAGTCATTGTGACGTGACAACGACCCCGCTATGCCACGGGGTCAACGGGGGTTAATTATCCTTGTAATGAAACAGCCGGCTGCAATGGAGACCTGCTCCATGATTCCTGATGCAAGCTGTAACCGCTGCCGCCTGATCTATCAGTGTGTGTATGTGGGATGAATCGTACGTGAATTCCACATGTTGCTAAAGAATAATCGATAGGTATATCAAGGGAGGAAGCGGAATTTTCCTTGTGTCATCATTCTGGTGGATGCTGATTAGATTTAACCAGAGATGGGCAGAAAATTATTTAAAAAGAAAATTGATTTCGAATAAAAGACAAAAATTTTATTCGAGACTCATCAAATAAAAATAACTGAGAGTTATGTTTATTTCAAATAAAAATAAGCTAGAGTTATGTTTATTTCAAATAAAAATAAGCTAGAGTTATTTTTATTTGAAACGTTACAAATAATTTTTTGTTCGACGTGAATTTATCCGACGGCTATAAATAATTTTTTTGTTTGACGGGAATTCATTTTAACCTTCAAATAATTTTGTCGTCTTTTCATTCATTTGTATTTGAAAATTATTTGATGCTCAAATAACTCTGGGTGTAGAACACGGGAGAGAGGGGGAGTGTGTGCTAGAGAGCGGTAAGCAGGAGAGCATGATGCGATGAGGTGGTTGTTAGAGAGAGAGAGAGAGAGGGAACGGGGATTAGAAAGACAGATGGATATTAGCAATGGCCTTCTCGCCCGCTCCGTTCCCTCTCGCTGTAACTACTACCTCCTTGCATCATGCTCTCCTGCTTACCGCTTTCTAGCACACGCTCCCCCTCTCTCACGTTTTCTACACTCAGAATTATTTGAGCTTCAAATAATTTTCAAATACAAATGAATGAAAAGACGACAAAATTATTTGAATGTTAAAATGAATTCCTGTCAAATGAAAAAATTATTTGTGGCCGTCGGATAAATTCCCGACAAACCAAAAAATTACTTGTGGCCGTCGGATAAATTCACGTCGAACAAAAAAAAATTATTTATAACGTTTCAAATAAAATTAACTCTGGGTTATTTTTATTTCATGACAAATAAAGATAAAGCCTCTTTTAGTTGATACGTTATTTAAATAATTTTTTATTAAATATTTTTTTATTTAAATAATGCCCATCTCTGGATTTAACTACAAGTTCTGTAGCATGGAGGTGGGCAATACATATTGCAATGTTACCTCATGGTGCAATTGGCATTTTAGTTTTGATTCTTTTAAAAGTAAAGAAACAAAAGTATTCCACTATTGAATCTTCTCTTACGTAAAAGATTTTCGTGAAAGAAGTGGCTGTGCCCCACGGCGTGGATATGGGGTTAGGACGGGAAATCGTGAGCGATTAAATGACCAGAATCCCCCAGATGAATTTTCAATAACGATTATTTATTGAAAAAGACGAAAGGTGTTAGACTAAGTAGTGTGAACTAATTGGGGAGATCGCATTGATGGTTCTCATTCGCACTGCGTTTAGTGAATTCCGCTGTTTCCTCCACATTCGGTGGTTTTATACGGCGATGAGGGCGTGGTCGAGGTAGAGATGGTCATACATTTCTATGTTTCATCAACTTCGTAGCAGCATTGCGGCAGCGACGATGTATCCACGTGCTGCTGATTCTGTGGAAAACTTCGCTTCCGCTATATCATGTCTCAGCATTTTATACCTTTAGCGCTGGAATATTTCATATCAATTCTTCTTAATTAATGCCAACGTAGATTTGAATAAGGGAAATGATCTTATTTTCCGTTCTGGCGCATTTAGGCAAATTTTGCTGAGGATATCAGGGCAACAGATATGGCCGTTTAAAATTTTAAAAAGGGAAGTTAGATCAGCCACTACTCTTCTTTTGTAAAGTGAATCTATATTGAGCCTATGCATTAATTGATTATAATCGTAATCTATGATGGACACAGAAATTTATGCTGTAAAATAGAGAAATTTATGCTGTATCTTTTCAAGAAACGTTCTGTATTTGATAAAATTTGGAGACCATATAACCGATGTGTTTTAAAATATTGACCGTGGAATTTGGTTTACAAACATTTATGGTTATACAAAGAGCATGGTTTAGAACTGGCTTTACTGAAATATAGAATGCAGCTATAAAGGAAATGCAGTTGGTACATGTGTAATACCAGTTGATGATGAATAAAAACTTACGGCAAAGGATGGGAGCAAATAAAACTGCATAGTAGCATAGGGAAACTAACAAGCTTTTATATTTCAAACTCTCTATAATAATGAAAAACAAAAAGTATTTGAAGCTTTCGTCTAATGGAAAAATGACAGAAAGTAACAATTTGGTTAAGGCGATATTTCACACAGCACCCACTCTTCTCCTCTTTTATCTTTACTGTAATTCACATTACAGAAGGGGCACAACAAAATACTACCATCTTCGGTATTACAAATTAGCAACATGGCATTAACCCTTAAATGCATGGCGTTGTAAAACTGCAACATACCGTTCAAACCACCTTTATTTTTCCTTACATTAACGTATATTCAAATATACTAAATATACTAAATATATTTAGTATATTTAATATTCTAAATATACTAAATATATTTTTTGCGGAAAAAAATTATGCTATTAAGGGTTAACGGGGATATCCTTCAGTTCAGTGGCGCATCCAGAGGGACCAAGGTACCCCCCAAAGAAGGCGTTAAATGCATGATTTTTTTCCGCAAAAATATATTTAGTATATTTAGAATATTAAATATACTAAATATATTTAGTATATTTGAGTATATGCTAATGCAAGGAAAAATAAAGGTGGTTTGAAGGGTATGTTGCAGTTTTACAACGCCATGCATTTAAGGGTTAAAACCTAAAATTTTATGTCGCATTTTGTGTCCTGGAAACAATCACAAAATTGACACGAAAGTACCTATAGAATTAATATGCAAATGAATAAATTGTTTTACTCTACACTTTTAACATATTTTAACCATTGAATACTTGCTGAAAAGAAAATTTTTCATTTTCTCAAGGGCTCATTTCGCCCCTCAAAATTGCATTATGGTACCAACAAAACTAGGTTTGCCTTACCCGTGAACTACTCTACTTGCACACAGTTACATAATTTTCTGAATTTTCGGGTTACCTAACTTAATAATTGCAGGAACACATAGGCATGTAATGGGGCATGTTAGACTTATTAAAATTGTAGATTGTGTCTTGAAATTTCAAAAGGCATTATAATAACATTTTCTTTCATTTCTTGTAAACTTAACAGGGAGTATTATTTCTTACGCCCAATGCTTTGGCGACATAACAAAGAATAGATATTAATATATCTGAAAGTATTCGGTGTATAAGTGAAATATTAATTAATAAAATATAAATGGCAGTTGCAAATCACACTGCGTATCAACAGCCGCGGTCGCGTCTGGAAGCTAATTCCCCTTCCCCCTCTGCCCATAGGCATAGGGGAGACAGGGGCTAGTTGACTAATTTTTTACATTTCTATTTTTTTATTGGTATTTTGTTGACTTGATGAATATCAATAGTTTACAAATTTCATTAGGTATGCAGGCTTAATTTTTAAAATCGTTTTAATTGAGTCTAAGGTGTAGATTTTATTGTATTTAGAGTAGTGAGACGAATAAGTCAGCAAGCCCCGGCTGCGGCGAGATCTTTCCAGCGGTGTATAGCATACCTTGTAGGCTCTTGGGTCAGTAATCCCCTCTGGGACTTAACATTGTCCTTGCACAACCGCCCTTTTTATAATTTTTTTTAAGAGCCTAATGTCATCGAGTGCCGTAGCCATGAAAACTTCCCTTTCATTAGAAGAGAATGCCTTGAAAATAGCCTTTGCTTTCGACTGTCAAAGTGACTTCCCCCTTAATAAATTCTTCTCATATTCTACCTTGTCCGCTTACATAGCATGCCTACATATTTAATGTTATGATAGTTTGCATTATAATTAATATTATTTTCCTCCATTCCTACACAAAAGTAATTTTTTAAATACGAAAGCCGCTAGGCAGTAGGGAATTTTCGCGAAATGAAAAATTATTGGATAAAGTAAATTCCTCTGCGAAACGAAATTACCGTAAATTTACGGAACAAGGAGGAATGCAGGGCTTCCACCATTACAAGCTCAGTGAAACTAAAACGGTTAATGGGATTCTGTTGATTGCTCTGCTCAATTCATGAGTTAGCTGTTCCGCAAATACATCTGACGTTGTACCTGCTGATAGTGTAACGATCTTCGGACACGGAACCAAAACAAATGCGGACAAATTATTTCCACTGACTAGCCAATCGGTTACATGTTACCGCGGGTAATCTGATGCACTGAAAAATTTCTAACAAATTGTCCACAACTAATCGAAACGCAGAAGGAATTAACATAAAACATTTCCAGTCGCGTATTCGATTGTAAAATGAAAAGAGCAGCATGTGATTAAACCGTACAAGAAAAAGAATATAATTCATTGCTTAATCTCATAAAGAAAAATTCATCACATTTGCAATTGAGGCCATTGATGGAAAAAGCTCGTATGTCCTTTTTCCTTAAATCGTTTAAGTCGGCTCAGGTATGTGTTATAGATATCAACTTAAATCGTGAAAATGGGCTAGCGCGATCGGCTCTTCTATGTGTGTAGGGCTGCATCTACGCGTGCCTTCTGCGTGCGCGTGCTTGCGTACGCTATCGCACGCTCAGCTGTTCCGGCTTTAAACTGCGCAGTCCGGAAGTTCGACCGCTAATATTGAACTCTTAATATCTCCAGAACGAAGCCACGGATCCCAAAACGGTAAATGGCTTTTCAATTTTTTTGGATCAGAATATTGCATGTTCTGGGAAATCCCTGAATTTTGGGATGCTCTGTATGATATACATTATTTACGTTAAATATTATTTTAAATATAGAATCGGCAATAAATATTACTCTTGTTTAGCTTATTGTAACTCCGTATCACAAACTAAACCTCTATAACATATAGATTCAAGTGTCACATCATACAAATTTTTAACAGGTGTGGCAAGAAATCCTGCAACAAAAGTGTCAGCCCATATTTAAGCCACTTCCTCTAATCTTACATTAATAAACTGACGCTTGCCTTACTAAGAAAATTAAATTTTAGTAATTTAATTGTTGGTAATTTACAGTAATAGAAAATCGAGGATACTGTACAATTTGACTTTCAGATTTACAAGATTAACTTCAATAATAATATAATAGATACAATATTTAGATCACTGGTACGAATTTTATTACTTCATATAGATTTATACACGATTACAGAAAACCCTTCCAGAAATAACTGTGTTAAACTGTAACATTAAAGTTCTTGGCAAAGCAGTTACGAAGAACAGAAATAATTTTATAAGTAGATACCTATTATGGGTGAGAATGATAATTACATGTATCGATTCCGGTCATGATTCTAATATTGGTTCTCCTGTCCATTATATAACGGTTATAATGTACTATATCGGTTCTATAATAGTTATATTATACATGTGGTGTGCGTATGTATCTACATATGTATCATGCGGCGTGTGCACTGTGCAAATGAACAATTTGATCGGTGACAAATGCATATGGTTGCATTTATTCCTCAATTATCACACCATTTAGCCATCTATGTACGTGCTAATGTTATATATATGAAATATTGTCGTCGAGTTTAAATCTTGTCTTGTGTAAAGAATTAGCCGTATTTATTTTTTCGTGCTCAAAATTTATAGTTACTTGTGATCCAATACCATTTATTTAATCCTGACGTTTCAGTTTTGACGAAAATAATATATATGAATGTGCAATATAATATCGCCTTTCGCCAAATATCGGATATAATATCGATGGTCACGTCGAGAAGATTAGTGGTACACTGCGAGTTATGGGTTTCTTTGCGGATCAGAGGCTCGCATGAACAGAAAGGAAGGAAAGGAAGAAAGGCAAGGGTGGTGGATTTGTCGCGGTACGAGATATATCCTATCCGTCGTTTCTCATAAAAAATGATCGATCGTTCTACTCAGTGCGGCGACGTCGGACGATTGACTTCGACTTGAGTCGCCAGATATTAAGAGACGTATCGATTTATACGGGGCTGCTGCGCCGTGCCCGGTGTCGGTTCTCTGTAAAAAGACCCAAGTCTATATGCTCCTTTCCTCAAGCCAGCTTTTCCTCTTACCGTGCCGTACCAAAATACAACTAGTGCTTAGCCAAGCCACATTCGCATTTACATAATGTAATGCGATTAATCATTTATAGCTGATGTTACAAAATCACCATAGTTTAAAGATAGATCGCAATAAAAGACCGTTTCTTCTTCAATTCTTATTGTTAGCGCCTAGTAGGTAGAATGCTTCACTGTTACTTCGACTGAAATTTAATTAACGATCACTATATAATTAAATATGTAGACTTCATACTTTTTGTAGAATTCTGATAAAAATTCTAAACATGTTTCAGATTTTTGTAATATAAAGAAGAAAGCCATAAAAAACTAGCTGATGTATCCGATCCCGCGTGTACAGTTTTCTGTTGTAAATTAAATTTTAGTTTTTACATAAAGATAGGTTATAATAATAATAATAATATATTGTGAATAAATAAGCAGCGTGGAGTTTTGGATTGGTAAAACAATTGACAACTGCAGATAGTCAAAGCTACAGCACAACTGCAGCCATCGTTGTAGAATTAAAACTGTTTTTCAAATTGATCTAGTAATTTCTGAGTTATTAGTTAACAGATCGACAGGCGAAAATTAGTCTACAACAGGCCTGGGATTTAAGTGAACGCAGCGGCTGATTTTCAGAGGCAACGCCTCCTTTCTCCCGCCGTGCGTCTTGGCTCCCGCGGCGGCCACGGAGCTTGAAGCGCCTCGAGCCTGTATCATATGAACCGCGCGTGGCGCGTTGACAAAACAAAAACGCATCGACAATCGTGCTCTCTGGGACGATGTGGAAACCTTTTGATACAATGTCACCCTAATACGCCACACGCGGCTCACGTGGTAGGGACCTGAGACGCTCTTAGCTGCTAGGCCACCGCGGGGGCTAAGACGCGCGGCGGGAGGAAGGAGGCGTTGCCTCTGAAAATCGGCCGCTGCGTTCACTTAAATCCCAGGCCTGTGATACGTAGACGCGACGAGACGCGCCGTAACACTGACGGCTTTAAACTGTAATAATTTGAAAAGTTGGACGAAGTTGGAAATGATTCTTACATGATTACATAGAGGAAGATATGCTCAAAATATTTCAATTTGGTAGAATGTGGGACTCTTTGGGACTTTAAGGAACTCGAAAATTTAGCATACTGCATTCAGCTTTGTTTTTTTAATGGATTATTTACATTAATTATTAATAAAAGATGCCATTTTATCACACAAGACTGCTCTTTAATTTAAAAACAAGCGATTTTCACTACTTTCCTCTACTATTCGACTTTCCTTATAATTTGGAAACGAAAAGTTTTCTCCACGTGCGACTTAAACCATTGAAAAGAGTATTAAAGAAAGTACCAATTAAACAGCTATTAAATTTGTTTTATACCAATTAACTTAAAAGAATTGAAAAAAGAATAAATGAATAAATGTAAAAATTATTAAGTTGTACATCATTAGAAGGGGACGATTTTTTCCTACATTTTGGCGCAAATTTCGTTTCGATATCTTATATAGGTAAAAAGCTATAGACAAATGTCACCAAATTCTTAATTCCAGACCACTGTGCGGCGGTCTGTTCCGCCGGAGCACCCCCATTGAACGGGGCCTCGCGCCAAAAGTAAACACATTGCGCGTGGACAGCCTTCGGCGTTCAGGTTTACGTCGTATGCTTGACCAACGCCACCAGTTGACATGCCTTTGGAAAAAGAGGACTTTTCTTTAAAACAAGATATTTATACTTTCTGTATAAACGTATTTGCACTTCTTTAATGACTCTCAGTTAACAATTATCCGCAGTAAGTGAAGCTACAGTCGCCCAACAATAGCTTTCTAAGAAAATCTCTAAATCCCCTTTCAGGCGAGAACGCCCTTCACCGTGGGATTAATATGTGCAGTGGATTTTCCTATAATTGTGAAAATTTTATTAAAGCTTTGTAGAGAGGAAAGTACTTTTAATTTTTTTTCAGTAGGAATTTTCGTCTTTGTTCTTAGAAATGGTAACCCATGGACATACAAATCCCAGTTTCGTAAAACAGACTGATGAGAAGTACTGCGTATATTTCCAATCAGCAAATTTAGACATACCTACATATGTATCTATTCGCTTTTGTGCGACGGTGAAACGTGTTCCGTCGTCACCCCGTTCGTATACGAATAGGAACAAAGGCGGAACAGTCAAACGCAAGCGAGCTCGATTAATGGCGAATAATAAATCTCACGTCCATTCCGCCAACTAGACGACGTTATTTTATCTTACTAACAGTATCTACGCTCTTCTATTATTTCCGTTATTTAAACGTTGCGACGCATCTGTAAGCTTTTCACGTTGGTATTCCCCCGATGGCACCGTTTGCAAAGGGATATTTTTGATATTCTGAGCGTGCTTGTTCGACTTGCTGCATAGAAAGCCGATGCAGCCTGCATTTACAATGAAAGCAGACATAATCTTGTTGACATCGAAGTGGATATTTAAGTAATTTGCCGAATGAACCAACAAACACTAGAGATCAATAATTATGTTACCGCAATTCCCCATCGCAATGACCGTTCCCAAATATAAATGTGTGTACGCACCTGTGTATAATATCTACGTGATAACTGTAATACTATTTCATAAATTCTGCAATCATTTCTTGCGTTCGTTATTTCTTAATAATAATTATATTAATGGTCACATTAATATTTGTAGATATAGTTAAATTTATTATTCAAAATCAGTCAGTACCTATTAAATCATTGACCATAATACTAATAATTTTTATAGTCATGGACTATGAATATTTGTAGCTCTTAAGGAGTTTTCCATCTTTTCCATATCCGTGTTGATACTCCAAGTAACGTCAGCGTGTAATGACGCAGGGTGATTTCCATCCCATGCATGGTTTTGGCGTGTTACGACGTCTATATTTTCTTAGAAGCAACGAAACTATTGCCTGAGAATCCCCGAATGTTTACTTTGAAAACACATCGAGCTCAGAATTCGCTCTGTAAGTTGATACTTCGCCGCTGTAGTGGTCACAGTAGACGCGGCTTTGTGCGAACCGAGCATCGCGCGGCATTGTTACGATTTAGATGAAGGGAAGGTAGCTTCAGGGGAGTTTCCAAATTCATTAACTCTCGAGTCAAGTTCTCAACAAGAGTGTATTTGTAAAATACGCCTTTTATTATCAGAATTAGAACACTGGCCAGAGTGCTGCCCGACAGAGATTTGATGTGGTCTTATTTTGAGGGTTTACTGACATAGGGTTTGCTGCAGGAGTTCTTATACTAAAATTAATAGTATGGTGGTGCATTGGTGGAGAACGAATGAAGAGTCCCGAGTCTTTTACTACTCACTACGCTAAATTCAAACTGACTAATTAAATCTCAGGCCCGCACAGCTAGGCTCGTGAGCAAAGCAAAGAGCGACGCCGCGCCGTGAGCAGTTCCCCCACCCTGTGGCCAATAACTGCCGTAGTGTGCGTGCAAACTGTAAGGTGGCGTTGCTGACGTTCAGCGGCACACTTCACTCACAAACACTCCCCACCACGGCACTGTTGCTCATGAAGGCGTGGCTTAGCACTTTACGATGCTCTTTCCACAAGCGCCCGAAAATTTTTGCCCGGCGGGCATTCAGCGGTGCACGCCTGTTTATTAATATATTCAACCCAGTGTTTGGAGACGAGCAGTGTCTAATCACCTTGAAGTGTTGAGTTTTTGAAGAGTACAAAATGGTAAGTCAAGGCATAGAATGTTTGAATATCTAAATATCAGAATATCAACGTACACATGAGGCGTTGCGGGTAGTAAGCGCGAACGCAACATTTTGTAAAGAAAATATTATTTTACCAAATTGATCTAGGGCAGCAAACACATATACCCAGGGGTATATTTTGTGGAGTTCTCCCTTCTTACCTACAATAAAGTCCTATAGAATAAAATTTCTTAGAAAATGAAAAGTGCGGTAATTACATAGAAGAGGGCACACCTCACCGATTTTGATGACTTGGAATATGTTGTCGGGAGCACGATTCTGAACAATTTTCTTTAGTTTTCGAGATATTCTTAAAAAAATGTGATCGGTTGTTGGATTGGTTCAGATGGTTAAGTGGCTCCCCGGGGGGGGGGGGGGGGTAATTTTGGAGAGATTTAAGATAAAAGAATGTGTAAATCTCCCTGAGGGTGGAGGACGGGGGGAGGGGGGTAAATCTCTCTAACGCTCGGGGTCGGTCTGCTGCCACGTAACACAAAGAATCTTATGAGAGGTATCACACTAGAGTGGGCGATCCGGGCGGCGTTTTTATTACCGCCGCGTCAGGCGGTTTGTTCGCACCTCGCGGAACATAGAATCTTACGTGTCACATTGGGGCGGACGATCCGCGAGGCGGATTATTGACCGCATCACGTCGCGGTCCGTCCGCTCGATGCGATTTGTCTGCCTGTACCGAAAAACATTTTTTCATACTTTTACTTACAATCCGAAGATTGTCCTTGAATATTTTATAAAACAACTGGTGAACGAAGAGTTAAATTCGAGTACTATATCCAAAAAACTAATTACCTTTCTCGTGGTAATAGCTGGTCACCGGATACAGACGTTCTTTCTGATTGAGGTAGAAAACATTAGAAAATCCGCGGATAAAGTAAAAATAACGATTCCCGCGCGCATGAAGACATCGAATAAGAACTCAGTACAGCTTCTTTTACCCTTACCATTTTTTCACACCAAGGAAGTATGTGCAGCTTCAACCTTATTATATTATTTGGATAGTTTCTACCATGCGTTGTACGCCCGGCGACTATCCCCACCATTTCTTGAAATCCTTAGGACTAAAGTGAGAGAACCACGAGAATGAGCAAGAGGGAACGAAAGAGTCGACGGCAACTTCATGTCGACTCTTTAAGTTGTCGTCGACTCTTTCGTTCCCTCTCGCTCGCTCTTGGAGTTTCTCACTCGCGCCAACGGTTGCGCGGAATAGTATCCATAACGCACCGTACGCCTCCCGCCAGCCCCGTTCTTCGGGCTTATAACGAGTGAGTACTGTAGAGAATAACTTCTAACGATGTAATGATCGGATAACCAACAATTTGCATTATCTGTACTAGAAAGTTAATAGGTGTAATATGGAAGAAAAAATTATTCGGTCTAATTTTTCAGTTAATATTTCCAGTTGGATCGAGGTAATGAGAGTTTAAACATCTAGGATGAAAAACGCAATGTGAAAACATGTAACTGGAGCGATTTGTCCGGCCGTTTAACCGCGAGCGGTCGATCCGCACAGACAAAGCGCAAATGTGGTGCTGGCTACAGTCCCGTCTGTTTGCCATCCATGGTCACAGTCGTTTCTTGTTTAATACGGTTCATTAATTAGTAACATGATATTAGTGTACTTTAAAAACCATGATTATGTCAAATAATTTAATGTTTCTTGGAAATTCATCGATTCATTCCTACACTGCTCATGTACTTCAGAAAAAGGTGGAGAGAGTATTTTGGCTTTACAACTATCTTATAGGTACATTTATTATTCCTAATATTTAAAAAAGAAAGTAAAAGATTAATTGCTAATACATGAATGAAGTAGAAGAACTTTCTGTTGAGTTCCCCTTTATGGAAACGGTTTAAAACGCGTTTCTCTCAAAACATGCCTTTGTTCGGTTCGCCCTTACCACCCGCAACGCCTCATATGTAGGTACCATACCGTTTTATAATGGACGTCTTCGCCAGCAACAATATATGTATTCTCGTTCAACGAAAACTTATGTAGTATCTTTCCAATAATTCAGCACGTCAAAACCAACGAACATATTTGGTAAATATTTGCATATACTGGTCACGTCTGGAATTTCTGTAAATTGCTTTAAGGGGGCCGTCTCACCGGGCCTTGAATGTATGTGGACGCTCACACAAGCTAAGTTAAACGTGTACGTATACGCGTGTAGTAAACAAACCGTTTCAACCGTCTTTCGTCCTGGAATCGGCCAGAAGAAAGTTTTTGCGGGTACAGTTACCTTCAGTAAACATCTGTGCAGGGTGGTCTGGTGTGTTTGAACGCTAATAAGCGCTGTACATTGAAATAATAATGAATTTATGAATCGGAAACTTACAGAATGAAGCTTCAAGGCTTCTCCGTTGGTGGCGCTAATGGTGTACTGTAGCTACGTAGCACCAGCGTGACGTATAAATTCATTATTATTTCAACATACAGTGCTTATTAGCGTTTAAACGCACCAGACCACCCTGCACAGATATTTACTGAAGGTAACTGTACCCGCAAAAACTTCCTTCTAGCCGATTCCAAGACGAAAGACGGTTGAAACGGTTTGTTTACTACACGCGTATACGTACACGCTTAACTTAGCTTGTGTGAGCGTCCGCACACATTCAAGGCCCGGTGAGACGGCCCCCTTAATGACTTTGTAAATAGATAGGGGAGACCGGGGCTAAGCGGCCACCGGGGCTAAGTCGCCACGTTTAAATATCTCCGAATCTATACATCGTATGATCTCGCGATAGATAATGTAGATCTTCAATCAGATTTCCATGACACCGACAGAGTATGGTGAATTTAGGAACTAAATTGTAATTTTTATTTCGTTGAATGTGTTGGTTGCTATGAAAAGTGACGGAAAGTGAATCCACGCATTCACGTGGAAAATCTGAAGGTAAGTGGTTCTTAGAGAATTAAGCCTGCCAAACACGATTCTGATATGAACCCTTTCATTTTCTTTTATCTAAAATATTTTCTGACCGACCGAAGTTGTGATTGGCGCTCGGGGCTAAGCCGCCACAAAGCCATTGGGGTTAAATCGCCACATTCATAATTGTCACTTAGTCAAATTCACTCTATCTTTAATTGAAAACAGTGCCATATTGACGCTGTAAAAAAGCAAGTAAAACAAATTAAAAATATTCTTTTTAATTTTTTGGTATTAATATAAGAGTAGCTTAATAAATACCAGAAACAATTATTTCATTATATGTTGTATTTACTGACAAGGAGAGTATTTTAGGTGTCCGCCTCCGATCATTTTGATTTTTGGATATGTTATAGAGGGGCGGTCTAGGAAAAATACTGAGACTGAACGATAAAATAAAAAATAAAATAATAAAATAAAATAATAAAAAACATAATAACACATCTTTGAGTGTTTTCCTTCAAACAATTTTCATTTTCTACTATCAATTTGGTATGAAAAGAAGGTGGCGACTTAGCCCCAAGGGGGTGGCGCCTTAGCCCCGGCGATTTTGACTTTTCAGAAATACACCAACCTCAATTTTTCGATTTCTTCATTACACTATGCCAGATAAACATTATATCGTATAGTAATTTTGTAGCTGAAGCTTTACTCTTTTCAACAGTATATATACATATGTACGGTAAAATTATTTATTTTATTGCCGAAAATTGGCACCGCCAAAAACGTGGCCGCTTAGCCCCGGTCTCCCCTACACCTCGATTCAATTTCAACTAGCCATATTTCATTTTATATGCGTACAGGGTTTTCCCGAACTCTTACACGACCAGTCAACTTTAAGCTCATTGCAGAATCAAATATGTTATGTTTAGGCAGTGGATGTTTATGCAAATGCATATCTGTATAGGAAACCGGTAGAACAATGGGACCTGGACAGTACTTTGTTTTGTGATTAAACGATTCTAAAAATATATTTTTTATTTTGCATTTGTTGCATAATGCATAGGTTGGTGCTATGCTTGGCATATTTATATTTAACAACATGTGCAAGAATATATTGCAAATATGTAATTTGCCGTGTATATGCATATGTCGTGCTTATGTGGAATATCTATCTCAACAAAATAATTTCGTCCATCAGGAAACTCTCATATCATAACTGTGTAGCGTCGATGACAATAATATGTAATCCGATCGACCATATCGAAACATGTTTTTGTAACCTCCAGTTGCAAATTCAGATGTGGCAGTGTGTATTTGAAACTCTAACTCATAGCTCAGTTTGATTATCGCAATTAATGTGATCTGTGCGAAAAGGTGAATATCTTTAAATGTTTCTCAATTTTTTTAAAAATGCCAAAATGTCGAAAGAATAGGAGAGCATTAATGCAAAGTTGCATCGGAAACGATATCAATTTTGTTATTAACGAAAACGATGGCAAAAGCATTTATTGCCTCTGCAATAAAAATATGAACGGTGAAAAAAATTGCAATTAGTAGGTGCAACATACAGATACTACCACATGCGAGAAACAAGTCGAAGAAGTAGTTAATCCGTGCGAAACAGAAAATTCAGAGGGCGAAGCAACGAGTTCAAGGCAAAATGAATTTTATGCGAACTTGACACAAGCAATGATCGCTGTTAACATGCTTTCGCGGGCTTTGGACAATGAGATATAGAGGATTTTTCTGACGAAACATATTGTAAATCACACTGTTCCAGACGAATCAACGCTTCGGAAGAATTAGTTAGATGACTGCTATAATTGTACAAGCTATCAGTGAAAACATAGTAGATCATTATGTAATATGTAAGGATTTACATAGATAAGACTACTAATAAAATAGGACAATACACAGCATATTTGGTAATAGGAAATCTCTGTGAAGATGAAGTAACGAAGTCATAATTACTGTGTTTTAAGGGGTTATACCTAGTCAGGAGGCCGAAAAGAGACGAATGTTTTTGAGTTTTTTTTTTTTTAAAAACTGAAGCATCTATTTTTACAGAACTTTTTGCGCTTAAAAGAGCAACATCTAAAGAAGATTTGGTAATTTTGTCGTAAAAAAATATTTACGTTTATAATAAAATTACAATCGATATCCAAGAAGCATTTTTAAAAAGTTGTTTTGCGGTGAGTACTGCCATTTGGAATCAGATTATCTAAAATAAAAAAAAACAAAAAAGATTTCGTTAGTATATTAATGTATCTTCCGATTGACGGGGAGAATTTCCGAAATATTAATTTAAAATAAAATGGCGGCTGTTTAAAGTTTGAAGGACCTGATTTCGCGCGAAAACCGGCCATTTTTTGTTGATAAAATCGAAAATATACATTAAAAAAAAATGCGAACGATAGATTTTTATATAAAAAATAACCCCATGAAGTATGAGAAACATTGGTGCAGTAATTTTTTAGATATCGTGCTCACCGTTTTTAAAAAGGCTTCTTGGATGTCGTTGTATTTTTATTATAAACGTTAAATATTTTTCTACAAAAAAATTACCAAATGTTCTTTAAATGTTACTCTTTAAAGTGCAAAAAGTTCTGTGAAAATATATGCTTCCACTTTTTCAAAAAAAAAATCGCAAACATTCGCTTCTTATCGGCCTCCCGACTAGGTATAACCCCTTAAGGAATTAGAGCAAACAAATCACGAACCATAGCTGGGTTTGCAAATTCGACTATACATATTTTGTTAGCCAATGGTAACGAAGACAAAGTATTGTTGCTCGTAACTGATGCAACACCGCAGGCGTACATGATCAAAGCAGGGAAAGAACTACAATTGTTTTATCGAAACATGATACATGTTAAAAAAAAGCACCATTTTGGATCGAAGAATACCGGCAGCAATTAAAAAATATTTCTCTGCCGCCAGAACCAGCTTTAATCAGACGAGGTACATGGATCGCAGCAGCATTACTTTATGCCGGCCATTTTGACAAAATTATAAAGGTGTGTCCAGGATTTATTTATTGCCTGTAACTGGTAATATCGAATTATTTTATAATTTAATAAAATTCCAGATAAACATTTCATTTACGTTAATAAGTAGTAGAGTTGTAAATATTCGAATATTCGAATAATTTCAAATATGAGTAGATTGTTCGAATAATTTCGATTACGAATAGTTTCTTCGATTAATTTCGAATATGAATAGTTTCTCTGAATAATTGAGACTGTTCGATTATTCGAACATTGTTGATAAATTCGGAATTTTATTAATCTTTGGTTTAATTTCCTACGAAAATGTCTGCTAACAACCTTATAGTTGTCAAAGTCAAATTTTATGTTGAAAATGAAGTCACGTACCAAAATCGACTGCGAAACAGAATTGGGCATTATTCCAATTAATTCGAGTAAATGTTTACGTATAAAACGCAATTATCCGAATAAATTCATTTTAGTTCAATATTATATTTAAATAATAAATATTTACTCTTCGTAACAAATCATTTCTTCTATTTATTCGAATAATTCATCTTGATTTATTTGAATAGGGATGATTGCTCCTATTGATGATAAAAGATTTCAACAGTAGTACGCATCTGGATATTCGGAATCCTAATTTGTTCAAATAACGATCGTAAAATAATTAGAATAATAATACTAATAACTGATGGTTTTTTCGTTTAAAAATTTATGAATAAGTAACCAAAGATTAATAAAGTTCCAAATTTAGCGGCAAACAAATAATTTTAATTGCCAATATGAAAAGAATTTCACGATAAAGTGCGAAAAAATATTATTGCGAAAGAATATACGTATTCCTAATTATTCGAATATTTGAATCTCAAATTCGAATTCTTAGATTATTCGAATATATTACCATCTGCAATACAGAAACTGAAAACCGTAGGTTTAATATTAAAAGATTCAATCGGGATATTGATGAATCGCATAACTTATTTAAAAAATATTTCTGGCGATTGCGGGGAAAAAGATAAAAGTAAAGTAAATGTTACTTGGGAGAAGAATGTAATATTCACCGCATCATTTGTATTTGGATATTCAAATTATAGCTATTTGTCAAATACCTGAGCAACTGTAGTATTCGAATATTCGAATACCGAAAAATTCGACAAGTAGTCCCAGTCCTAGTGCGGGACGTACAGGGCGAAAAATATCGATTTTTCCAGCCCGAGGTATACGGTAGTCTATAGCAGGCTGGGCCGAAAAAAATTTTTGATGCTTTTCTCGTCATAGTGAAAAAAAGGTATGATGTGTGTCAAAAAGCTCGTTGATTTTTTTTATAATTTTAAAACCATATTTAGCCGCGCCCCGGCGGGGTGAAAGGTGTCGTTTCTTCAAATTAATAGTTTTTGTAGATCATAGGGCGTAATCAGTTTCTACCAATCTAGTAAGTAACCAAAAGTTTTTTTGCTGAATTATCTCAATGTATCACTGCGCCCCTGGAGTCTTAAGGGCCCAAGTCCCTTAAACGCGAAAATTTACGTAGTTTTCCGCTTGAAAAGTAAATAATAGTGACAATTTGTAATAATTTAATATGATAAAGTAATAATTTGATATGATCTTCGTCTTCATCGTATTGAAAAGACATTCTATCATTACTTTTTCAACCCAGAACTCACCGCGAAGAGGTAATTGCACGTGGAGTTCCACCTATCCTGCCCCCCCCCCCCCCCCCCCCATTACTAATGGTCTATTTACTAGTTTTTGTTTTCTTACCTAAAAAATATTCTTGTTTAGAATCAAATGACGGCAAGGAACTTCTTGCTTCTAATGTGACTCGAATGTAGCCATCTCTTGACAGGGGATCACAAACCTTGCTAGAAGCTTCTGTTACCAACTTCACACATCGCTCCACTGCTTGCGT
Organism: Andrena minutula; assembly: GCA_929113495.1. Lineage (NCBI taxonomy): Eukaryota > Metazoa > Arthropoda > Insecta > Hymenoptera > Andrenidae > Andrena > Andrena minutula. Next base: position 37,629,276 of record OV815996.1, on the reverse strand, counting down.
GTGACATGGAAATTTGTTTGTTGGGATCGGAAACTTGTTTTCAATAGCTTGCAACAATTCTTCGCAGCTTATTTTTATACTTAGAGGCGGCTCTGTAACACTACATTGGCTCTAATAAATTAATTTGGTGTAGTCTTCCGATTGAAAATTAATTTTAGACACTCTAAATATTCTTTGTCTGGCCGTTGTTTTCTAGCTTTTAAAATGTGTCTAATTCCAAGTTCTCTAATATGTGCTTTGGGTTCTGAAATCATAGCTAGTAAAATATTTTCTGGGTGGGCAGCATAAGTTGAAACCCGTCTTTAGACACACGCGTTTAACGCTGATAGAGAATCGCACCTTTCATCGGCACGTTTCGCGACCTTTTGTGGCTCATTTTGATGGTTACTTTCCAATGAGCTCTATGCGAAAAAGGTGATAGGTATATCGTAGAAAAACTTCACACAATTAATTTTTTTTCTTAGCGTTATTTATACTATGACAGCTGGAACAAGGATAAAAAAAATTAAGGCAAAATGGAAAGACGTCTGAAAATCTACATAATTAGGAACATTCATTAATAGCATGCCTCAAGTTGCATAACAAACCTTTAGTACCGTGCATTCATGAAACGATCGCGGTTACACACAGACCGCATGCAGTCAGGACGTTCTCTGCCTTGCGATTGTAATAGTGCGGATAGAATCAAAGGAGCTGGCTGTACCTATATTAATTTCCGGATACGGCTTAACTGTATTATCATTATTACGCTAGTAGTTCCGTTACAAACCCGAGTTTCAGTTAATTGAATTAGTATTATCTAGCAATTTGATGAGACCAATTACTGTCTTGTAAGATTGGTTCCCAATCTTGCATGGAACTGATATTAATGAATTCACTTGCATTGCTTCCTTAGTTTTCCCACGTCTCATTAATAGTGTGCATTAAGCTTTGACAGCGGCTGTAAATGAAAGCTTCCATTGAAGGAAAAGATATACAGGGTGCCCATACTGTACAGAACGTTTTACTGGGATAGATCCAAGGTTTGGAAATAAAACAAAAACTTTATACAATCATATGTCGTATTTAAGATTCTTTACGAGTTCTAGTAAATTTTGTGTTATAATAATTCTTTTAATGGATGTCAAATTGGAGTAAAGACAGGCTCTCACTACGCCTCACTACTTGCTTGAGAATATTTTGAAGAAGAGAGGTAAGGCCAGGCGTAGTGAGAGATACCGAATATGTTGAGTTATTTTGAGGGCATTCACGTACAGATTGGCAAGTCACAAAACTCGCTATAAGGTGTCAATAATGTTAAATCAGACATATGTTTATATGAACTTATTTCTCTGTGACGTGGCTCCCACATGTTACGAGCTATTCTGCACTTCTGATATTCGTAAAATGCAGGGTGAGGCGTCATTCATCATACAACCGATAATAGTGTGATTCTTTATATGTATTACATCTATGTATACTAAAGGGTCTTCCCGTTAATGAATAAATAATAATAATAATAATAATAATAATAATAATAATAAATATAAACAAGAAATACGAAATAAAATTTTAGCGAGAAAGTTTCCTCATGAGAAAATGAGAAAAGTCAAATCACTGCACAACTATGTAAACGACTTACTTAGCTACCATGTCATTCCATCACTGATTACTTCTATCCGTATTAGTGTCTGGCAGTGATACGTTTCAAGTAGGTAATACAACATGTTTTTGTACATCATTTGTATTCTATTATGCCACAAGTATCGTTGAAAATTACGCCCCCCCCCCCCTCTCAAATAATAAATATTATAATAATGTGCAAAACATTATTGTATTATTTGTGTTTCTATTTCACGTTTTGTATTTACTGTGAAATTAAGAATCACCCCCATTTCGGTTGTAGAGCGATTTATGCTACATCTTTTATATTTCGTCTTCACTGTCAATAAACTATTATCAACATACATATCATCTTCCTGGATCAAATACATCTATTTAACCGATACACCCCACCCTCGTCGCAGCAAAGTTGCAGCATTGTTGCAATGCAAGATTGAAATTTTGCACGCAACGTTGTCGCAACGTTGCTCCAATAATTCTATGTCCGTCAGTGCGATGTTGCGCGGCAACGTTGAAGCAAGTTACGTCGCAACCGTGCAACCTGGCAAGGTTTCTGCAACGTTCCTGCAACGTTGTCGCAACGAAGTGTGCTGTATAAGGTAACTAGTATTATTCGAAGATATCATTTTAACCACGGATCGGACACAATCAGAATCTGTATTAAATCCTTCAGAAAAGCACGAAATAAGTCGAACGTGTTACGCAATATTTAATATTGTCGTTACCAGTTTTATTGGCACGATTATTTATTAAATTTATGATTAAAAAAAGATTAAACTTTGTTGTACAGTATTGTATCCTGAGAATCCGCTACAGCTAACACATTATCTATACCGAAATATTAAATTGATAGCCAGTAAAGGACAGATTTTTTGTCATTTTCGTTATCTACGCTGCTAGCGATCGATACCGAGAACTTGGACTTCACCCTCGGAAAGTGCAGCTGCAACTAGACTGAGCAAACTCCCCTGCGGTCGCATCTACCGGTTGGTTTAATCGGAACAAATTACTTCATCTACGTGAGTTGCGATCGAACGAGTTCGCTAGTTCGAAAATGACCGATTATCTCTAGACTACTTTGCCAACATGTCTACTTCAGACATGTTTTTCTCGTATGCCATTACACACAGTGATGTTTAGTTTGAAGCATCGTTTACGATTATTTAGTTAAAGGCAGGGTAGAGTAGTACTCTCCAGCATTAGGAGTGCAGCATCAATATTGAATTTCACGTGAACGAAGAAATATTTTTAAAGAATCATAATCAAACTTTGAAAAAAGATTGGAGAATAATGGCCTTCCATCCTTCCTGCACATTATTGTGAATTTGGTAACATTAACATTCTTTATGGATTTCGTAGATTAATTTCATTGTACAGTAAGCAATATGAATAAAATGCTAATAGTAATATTAATAATACTAGTACTAATAAAGTACTGCAGTTTTACAAACCAATTTATTCATAATAATTTATTATAACTCATTGTCATCAATATGTTTACTTCACAATATGGTCTATGGTAACAAAACATTTTTTCACCATTTTAGCTGTTTTTTATATATTCCAAAAATGCAATAAAAATGTCATACCACGTTTCAATTTTCAATACATATTTCATTCAATCGCTTGTTACAACAGAAAGCCGTCAGCGTCACAGCAAGTTATGAAAAAACTATACGTGTATGAGCAAATGCGAGGTTATTTTTGCATTTAGAAATTCAAGTTCCTATGAAATACCAGCATACAATTTTAAAAATATTTTTACCACCCACAATTTTACAGCCCTGTGTAGTTCACAGATATGTCTTATCATGGAGTAAATACTCCTAACTGGTTTTTATTATTTGATCCAATTTTTCGTCTATTGAGACATTAACTGTATGCTAATTGCTGTTTTCCTTGCACTTGCAAGAGCTAAAAATAGTTTTGCGATATGCTTCAAATGAGTTGGTATCACGTGACATGAGACCAAGCGGTTGCAATTCAGGTATTTGATATTTTAGCAAATTTAATCATCGACAACATGAGCAAAAAAGGACGAAATCGGTTGAGAATTGGCGGAGATACGGAATTTTGTTCACAAAAAGTCACTTTGAATCCACTGTGCAGTGTTAGAAAAATTTCCAGTATCGAAGTTTCGATATTATTGTTGCAAGTAATAAAAAAAGTTGTAAAAAAAATTTAAGATACACGATTTCATTTAAAATACACTAAAACTAGAAAATAATTATTTTCTTATACTATAATTCCGTTGGTATTTCTTCACTTTAAATAAAATCGTGGAGCAGGATAGATCACAACAAATTCATTTCGACGCTTGAATCTGTATTAAATTTATTCATATTGTGTTATGACATAGGTACTCTGCTTTTATATACAGTGAACAAACACCATCGAAATTGTAGTACAAGAAAAGACTTACTTTTTTATTTTTTGGTGCATTTTATATAAACTCGTTTGTCGGAAAACAAATTTGTTATATTTTGTTAGATTGTAGATTAAAATTTTAATTACAATACTTGTTTCCAAGAAAATTGATTTTGTATAGAAAATTATGATGTATGAGAATCATCTTTCATTCGATCAAACTGTTGGTTTAAATTGTAATAAATAATATAATCATTCAGATGTGTTCTTCATGCACGTGTTGATATTCATGTCAAAATCCATGTGCATTTGATTATTTTCAGTAATTTTCATGTTATCTGGTAAAATATTTTTTCTTATGAGTATAATATTATATATATATTTTTGTTATATTTTATCTATAATACCCATACAGCACACTCCGTTGCCCGAAGCTTGCAGGAAGGTTCTATGGGGGTTGCCGTTGAATGTTCCCTCGGTGCGGACATAGGAACCTTCCTTGAACATTCCAGCCATGTTGCAGTGGAACATTGCCGCTTGGAACCTTCCTGCCAGCCTCATGGAACGTTCCGGACATTCTCTGGCAAAGGTCACGCAACTTTTCGGACATATTACAACAAAGGTTCCAGAATCGTTTCTTGCATCAACTTTTACCTAATTGATATCAATAATAATTATTGTTCGCAGATTTTACAGCAATGGTCCCGTAACTTTTCAAAAATTTTACAGCAATGATGTTTCGGCAACATTTGTGTGATATTACCAGAGACCAGGAATAACAGTTATTTTTTTAAATTTTTTCGACAAAATCATTGAGAAAACGTTAATTTTTATTTAAGTGGTAGTCAGTCTTCATTAAATACTGCGTAAATTTTTCGAAAAATCAAGCAATTAAAAAATATTAAGATTTATCTCTTTTGGTTACGAATAACTATTATTGGCAACCGAAATATTTTTTGGTCACGAATAACCATTATCGATGACCAGAATTTTTTTTGGTTACGAATAACCATTATCGTCGACGAGAAATTATTTTGATTACGGCGAAACCAATATATTTTGCAAGAAATTATTTTGGTTACGGCGTAACCAATATATTTTGCGGGATATTTTTTTGGTTACGGTATAACCAATATATATTACGGGAATTTTTTTTTCGTTTACGGTATAACTATTGAACTATAGAATATGTGGAATACGAACTGTGGGTATTAGGAGCCGCGGCGCGCTGTTGAAAAGAGATAGTTGCACAGCGTGGGAAGCTGTTTCACCCTTACACACACGTCTATACCCGCCTATACTCAAATTTATTACAAGATAGAAGTACATTTTCAACAGGATCGTGTATAATACAGGATAGACACCCATTCAATGCCACTGTCTCTCTTGGCCTGGCCAGTCCGGCGTTTTCCGTACCGTATTTGCATCCCAGATATTTTATAGTTCAATGAGTATAACCAAAATCGATTGCTGAAATTCTGATTTTGGTTACCAATAACCAATACCGATTGCGGGAATTCTGTTTTTAGTTACCAATAACCAATACCGGTCACTCTAGACTCTAGACTCTAGAGTGACCAAAATAAAACTCCCGCCATCGATATTGGTTACTGGAAAGACAGAATTCCCGCAATCGGTATTGGTTATTGGTAACCAAAAACAGAATTTCAGCAATCGATTTTGGTTATACTCATTGAACTATAAAATATCTGTGTAAGAGTGAAACAGCTTCCCACGCTTTGCAACTATCTCTTTTCAACAGCGCGCCGCGGCTCCTAATACCCACAGTTCGTATTCCACATATTCTATAGTTCAATAGTTATACCGTAACCGAAAAAAAATTCCCGTAATATATATTGGTTATACCGTAACCAAACAAAAATCCCGCAAAATATATTGGTTACGCCGTAACCAAAATAATTTCGCGCAAAATATATTGGTTTCGCCGTAACCAAAATAATTTCTCGTCATCGATAATGGTTATTCGTGACCAAAAAATATTTCGGTTGCCAATAATAGTTATTCGTAACCAAAATAATTCTGGTCATCGATAATGGTTATTCGTAACCAAACAATATTTCCGATGGCAATTATGGTTATTCATAACCAAAATCATTTAAACAAAAATATTAATTCTTATGCCATAACTTTTAAGATTTAGGTTATAACAGTTATGGTCTCTGGATATTACAGATAGGATAAAAAATGTAAGGAAATTTATTAAATTACAATAAATACTGACAATTAAATATTCATATATTTTTTCTATACAGGACGACAACAAGAACAATAATAATAACAATAAAAATAATAATAATGGCTTTGGTGGAACTTCCCAAGCCCACGTGGTGAAACTCCGGGCGTTGTGTGACGTCACGCACATGCAACTGCATGCGACGCGGCAGGTTGCAAAGCCAAAGCACATAAGAAAGTACAGTATTGTCTCCGTATATGCACAGTTTGGTGTAGACGATAGGTGCTTGTTTCTATCCTCACCACTTCTGTCTCACTCTTGTCCGATGAAGGCGAGAGCGAGATAGAACGAGAGCGAGCGAGAGTCACTGAAAGCGAGCGAGGACAGTACTTACGAGACAGACGCGTTTGATGCTTTGTCTCGCTTCGCCTTTCGGGTGCCGTGACACTCCGTCCTCTGTGTGGGCGACGGGCGTGCGCGATGGTCGCAAGCTCTCACGGGACCGCGAGAACCGCATCGCAAAAATCTTGACGCAGGCCCGGCTCAAGTCTTTTTTGCGCTCTAGGCGAACTTTTTAAATTACGCACTTTATTAAAATACATTTATTTGAGATTATTTATGACTTTACTCTGCAAAATTAGGCAACTGCTAGAGCGTAAGGTTGACAAGAGGTGCAAAATGGTCTTTTCATTGTTGGCATTGTTGAAAATAAATTTTTAAATGAAATACTACACATTGTACTACAACGGTTTTAAACTACGAGTAAAAATTAAGAGTAAGGACATCAATAAACTCAAATAAATGTATTATAATAAAGGGCTCAATTGGACAAGTTCGCGTATGGCGCAAAAAAGACTTGAGCCGTGCGTGGCTATCTGACCGCCGTGCGCATGCGTCGAGCAGTTACGTTTACATGGGAGCGCTCGCGTCGGCCGCGCACGCACGTGCGCATGCAAATCGGTCTATCTCGCTCTTCCCTTTGGCCAGAAAGAAGCGAGAAACGAAAACTCGGAATTAGGGACTGTTCACGATAGATGCTCAACGCCGGTCCCGACCAACGAGCACATGCGGAGACAATATTGTACAAGCGTAAATAGTTAGAGCGTGATTATTTATTAATTGCTTGTAAGTAATAAAAATGGTTAGAACGTGTGTGTTTTGTGGCGCAAGAGACCTGAGTGAATTGGATGAAGGTTTGACATACCACGGGTAACTAGAACCCATGTATATGTATACTATTTGTAGATTAACACATATTACGTAAAACGTTACCTGACTCCCGCTCCCCCCTTGTAAGAAAACGTAAGAAATTTGCAACCACCTCTAAAAAGCCTTACGTAATTTACGGACGAGCCTCCTACCTCTATGCTAAGTTTCATCAATGTGTGACAGTTGAGTGATGTTCCTTGTAAGCGAATTCAATGGAAACCCTTCGAGATCGCATTCAACTGCAGCAAAACAAGTAGGTACTACGGCAGCTTCAAAGCGCAATCAATTACAGAATTATAAATACGCAAAGCGGAACAGTACATTGTAAACTTATGTAAAAGTACCTATAGTAGACTGACAAGGGCAGTTCGGTTACTGGAATACCTATTCCGAATTTTCTGAAACTGTGCAAATTTGTAGAAGACCGCAATAGAAATATTAGGCAATTTTTCGTTTCTTCGAGGTGAAAACACCCCTCACAAGTTAACGTGTGATTTCCTACTTTCCCGTACGTCTTGCAAACTATAGCAGATATAAAAAAATTATTACAATGAAAATTTATCGGCTTTTTATGACCTATAAAACTGTGCAATGAAATTGTTGAAAATTTGTAGTTTACTTATAAAAACGTTTTCTACCACAAATTTTCAACACTTCGATTACATAGTTTTATAAGGCATAAAAAGCTGATAAGTTTTCATTGTAATACTTTTTTTTGTGTCTACTATAGTTTTCAAGATATACAGGAAAGTAGGAAATTACGCATTAATCATTAAGAGTTTCACCCTGAAGAACCGACAATGGGCACGAATGAAAAATTGCCTGATGCTTCTCTTGAGGTCCTGTATGAACCTGCATCGTTTAAATAAATTGGAATGTTTGGGCAACCGAACTTCTCTTTTTGACCGGCCGATGAATATAACAGAATTTTCTGATTCAAATATGTAGGTTGTAACGTTATCGTGATGACTCGCTACATGGAAATTAGGTAAACAAAAACATATAATTTTATTAACCGCGCAGGTGGAATACATGCCATTAATCGAAGTAATAAAAGAAGTAATATATCTGCGAAGGCTACTAACTCATATGAATCTCGATAATTTCGCAGATAGAAGAACAAAAGTATTCTGCAATAACCAGAGGTCCATACTTCTCGCAATTAGTAAAAACTGTATCTACCCACGGTTGCAGCAAACATTTAAATATAACATATCATTTTTTTCCGCATAGCACCGGAACAAGGAGATATAGAAACTCGGTATCGAACAATAAATTCAACTGGCATGGTTAATTGGTTACAGATATGTTAAGAAAGTCACATACAAAACATAAAACACCAACATGTGAAGATGCTGGTATTAAACATGTAACATTAAATGGCTTTTCGTGGTCATATTATGTGTGCGTGCCATTGTCAGTCTTTTGGTTTGTTCCGGTCTTAGAGCATATAGGTACTACTGGAGGTCTCATTGCCTTATGTTGACTGCCTCGAAACTGTTGCCAACATCAAGCGAGAGAGAAAGATATGTGCGAACTGGTGCGAGAGAGGGAAGTATAAAGTCCCAATCGACCCTAATGCGCATGCGCCGATATCGTACGAGATACCCATTACGGACAATTAGAAATCTATACTTCTCCCGCTCGCACCAGTTTGCATATGTCACGATATCTGCGCATGCGCATGCGGTCGATTCGGACTATATACTTCTCTCGCTCGCACATGTCTTTCTCTCTCGCACCATGTTGGCGACAGTTTCAAGTTTTCAATGAGACCTCCATCAACAGACGCGGTCGCGTCTGAAAGCTAATTCCCCTTCCCCCTCTACCCATAGGCACACCGAGCGACTATGTCTCTATACACGCATGCTAGTGAAATGGGTACGACCCCGCAGCTATTTTGCCCTTATTATCTTATCTTAGACATAGTTCCGGTGTTTTAACATGATCAAGCGAATAATTTTTTTTTTTTCGAACCCATTTGTCGTTTTACTTAATGTATCAAGATGTTTGTCTAAAACAGGGTTGACTAACTGGCGACTCAAGAGCCGCCAGGGGCCCCTCCGCCTTGCTGCCACGCTGAACGGCCCCCCTCCATATCGATCAGACTCTGACAATCGCAGTCGATTCCGGCTTCTTTCCTTCTCTTTTCGACTGCGATCGTCAGAGTCTGGTAGGTATGGAGGGGGCCGTACAGCGCGGCAGCAAGGCGGAGGGGCCCCCGGCGGCTCGTGAGTCGCTAGTTAGTCAACCCTGGTCTAAAAGATAAAAGAATTGTTCTGAATTAATAGTTATGAAAATTATACTTTTTTAAGAGTTCAGACAGTCAGAGTTTTCGTGACGGCACGTTTTACTTCTACACTTGACGCCAGTAGATGTCGCCATTCTCGTTTTACTTCTCCACTTGACACCAGTAGATGTCGCCATTCGAAAGCAGAATTTACCCAATCAGGAAAGGTTTTGATAAAAAGTACTATTTGATTTAAGCATTAAATGAAATAGTACTTTCAAACAGTATTTGGTTATGGAAATATTTCACTTTTTAGTATTTTGTATCAAACTATTTCAAATTTTCCCCAGCCCATCTCATTGGTATACTGTCTTATGTATCTGTCTATCTAGTAAACTCGTTCGAACTCTCCACGCAGTCATTGTTTATGTTACAGCGGTAAGAGAGGGTCATGTGGACGAATACTTACTCGTCGTTGCCTCTCCATTACACATAATCGTAAATATGGGTAAAAAATGACCCATAGGGAGTGCTTAAAGTAATGTCCGCTTGCATCGACGTACCAGTGCAATCGTCGAATTGCTGAAGCCCATACATTTCTTATCATTTCCGGTGGGATTGTAGCTCACGCAACAACGATCGATGCGAACGGTCCATTTCGAGTATTTCCTGTGACACAAAGGTCGTCTTTTTACCCTGTTATTTAATATTGAATGACCTTGTAATATAGGTCGTTGGAATCGTCTAGACATTCGCTATTTTACTAGCGATAAAAGGGCATAGCATGCCATTTAAGAAAAATAGAGGTGACCGTGAAATCTCTGCAACCCTCCACTTAGAAAAAAATAATTACTCGTACTTACGTTATGGTCTCCTCGGCACCGTATAACTTTTGTAAATAAAGTTTTTTTCATATCTCTAAAAATAACGGCAATGCTCTAAGTGGACCAACTTATTGCCCGCCTTGCATGTTATTTGGAAAACTGGTCAAAACAGCATTTTATTCAGATGACAGAGTTTTGTTAAGGTTTCTGAAGTTCAACTCATGCTGTAAGAAAATTAGCTCTCTAGTTGCGAATTCACAATACTGTTCCAGTATCCTACAGTTTTATGGCAAATTTTAATCTAGGTGCACGTGTACACACACATATGCTGTCACATATTCACGCCCGCCTTACACCGTAAAATTACTATGGCAATTTAGCGGGATAGAACAGGCAATTTAGCTGGATAGAACAACATAGAAGACAAATCAGGTATAAATGTAGCATATCTGCCCCATTGTCTGGCGTATTACGGCAAGGTGGGCAATATAATGTGTAATTTTACGTATACGTACGTACATCCACAAGTTGTTGCACCAAGATCGCTTAAATTTATAATTCATTATTTTACAACATTATATTTTATAACATTGATTATTTTCATCTAGGACCAAACCAAATCAAATAACCACTGACCGTTGCTTAAATATATTCAAGAAGTTAGATTTTCTTGTTGAGTGTTCACAAAGAGATTAATAATCCGATGAAAGTGACAAAATCCCTGTTCGATAGTAATGACATTTACTCCACCAACTGGGGAGATCCCCCTTAAGGCGGATATACACTGTTATCACGTCATATAGAACTTAGCTTCCCTGGTATATTATGTACATAAGACCTATAGATCATGAGTTTGAGAATGTGAATAGAAAATAAATGAAGAGCATACTACGAATTCATTTTCGACATCTCATATAATATGAGTTTCAAAAAGTAAATACAGCTATAATTGCAGCAAATAATATTTATACCATCTGCAGACTATAGAGAATGAGAATGAAACATACTCTGGACACTTGTTTCGGATGGATAACAACAGGATTCGTGCTTTATTGTAAACGCAGTACTGCCTGGTTGAAGGTCTAGGCACACATATCAGAAGAGGGGCGCGGGCGTAGAGGAGTTCTTCTTCTTACCACTGGTACACCGGCACGGAACTGATAAGTGTGCTCACTGTGCTCAAATCTTAAGGGCTCGCGTGTTCTTCTCCATTAAGGGGCTCGCGAATCCCCCCCCCCCCCCCCCTAACATTTCGTTTTCATGATATTGAAATATACAGGCGAGTGACAGTGGCTTTGAATACCACTGTTCGACCCCTTGCCACATTTACCCCGCATGCACCGCTGCGCGCAGATTGCCTGCTTTTCGGCAAATCTTTAAATGCTTATAACTAACAAACGAAGTTTCAGCCGCACTATCGTTATTTTTTATTTTTGTCTGATTCTAGTGTGTAGAATCGCCCCCTATATTATGTCCCAACAGTTGTCGAATCTAGAGACGCGGTTGCGTCTCAACGCCAAGTACATGAAAGACACCCTGTATATGTCGAACTGCGCTGCCGTGTACCTTTACTCGTCGCGGAGCTATTCCAACCTAATTCTGACACTTATTTCATTATATCTTATTACGCCTGCAATATTTTCTAAATTTAAAGGCATTTTTCTTATGTAAACCGCATATCAGCTTTCGAACAAGACCAATTTCAATAAAATCGGTCCACGCATGACAGAGATATCGTAATATCGTCTGATGAATCAGTCGGAAACGGTAAAATTTTTCTTCTGATTCTTCTGATTCTCCAAGAAATTTTTCGTCAACCATAATACGTATATTACGCGTTACACGCACACCTTCAGCCAAAACGAACTAATACATGTTTCGTTCGTCAAACGCTACCTTCACTATGCAATCTACTCCAAATTTTTACAACTTACAGCCAGGTTATAACCTGGCGGGTGTGAAATAAGGTAAGTTGTCAAAATTTGAGATGCCACGTGTTTGTACAAATATGTATCGTTGCAGTCTTAACACAAGGTAAGTTTTACAGTTGGATTTGAAATCTTGTTGTCCGGTTCCGATATAGGTATCTGCAACTGTTGGGTATGTTGCGATTATCAGAGTAATAGTGTAGCGTTGGCTATTGTTGATACAGCTCTACCGTGCCTCCCAATAATGCCGCATCTTCGATGAATATTCTAATACGAGTGGGTCCCCTCACGTGCCTGCTTCCCCTTCCAACCGCTCCATCCTCACACAATATTCGCGTGAAATATGTAGTAGTAACATTGGCTCGCTGTGGTGACGTGTGTCACTAATGCATACCGTCATATGTAGCGTTATAGTCGCCTCTTTAGCATCGCGCGGTATCCCTGACGACGTGGTCCGGAGTGGGAGAACCCCAAAGCGCTCGCGAGCCCACGCTTGGGCAACACTGTTCTAATACAACGCATATAGGTTCAACCGATTTGCTCCAGTTTCGGAATCAATCAGGCAATGTTAATTTGACGTGAATCGTGTGTCTTACGATCCTTACAGGATTAAGTGAACAAATTCTATTACAGCTTGTGTATTTCGCGTTTAAACTACATTTAACTTACAATGCGATATTTCCGGTGTGTAATACGCAGTGTTTTGCGTAATGGACAAAATTTAATAATCTGAAGTGTTTGATCCTCAAATTCCTGTATTTTAAAATGTTAATAAACGAACGTGGTTTTTAATATTGGGTGATTCCACTCGAAATTGAACACTTTTCGAAGTAACATTTCGGAGTTTGAAGAAACACGGATATGTTGTATACTTTAGTGATATATAAACGTATCTCAATGGATTTTTCAAAATTTTAAAAATTGTTGATTTTTTAAATATAGCGTTGACCTTTCTTCAATAAATTACCTATAACTTTTGAACTAAGCAACTGATAAAATGACCTTTTGAGTGCTTACAGTGGTGACATAAGTGTACCTAATAAAAATTATTTCACTTTAAAAGAACAATTTTTTACCATTTATTTTGCAATTCTTTTAAACAATTATAAGTTTTTAATAGCAGGGCACTATTTAAAATTTTGAAAAGAGGATATAGCCCTATTTGTACTCTTTACATGTACCATTTGTGAAATGTTTATGCTTTTTATTTGGTTTTTGTAAGTTGTGTTTAATACCATCATACCTTATAAACTGCCTAGTTAGTTTTTTATAATACTAACGATTTAACAATTCTCTATGTTAAATGTTTATCAATTTCGATCTTTTCAATTTTAGAAAAGACATCAAAAAATACCTCCGCCAGTTTTTGTGTATTAAATTAGGGATCATTAAACTTTATATAATGGTCAATTTCACCTGCTCGAATCTGCTCGAAACGGAAGAAAAACCAAAATCATTACTAATTGTAAGACGTTCACCGCTTAGACCTTTACCGTAGTCTCTAGGGCTCTATGGCTTCTCTCGTGCGTCCCACGAAGGCATAAGACACTTATGTTAGTCTAAACATCTGATCTGCTTTTTCTAATTGTTTATACGATATCTACCATTACTTTTTCATCCTGGACGCTGTCTTCAGTTTTAAAATAGCAGTCAAACGCAATACACGTGATAAAAATAATTTGATAAAAAAACGTTTCGAATAAAAGTTAGTTAGTATTCAGTTGACAATAAATTGCGAAGGTAAATATCGACAAAAACTTTTATTCAACAAAAAATCACCTAACTTTTTTTAATTGAACTTTATATTTTTTATACACCAATCGATATATCTTTATACTCTCTTTAAAAATGTATTAAGGTGTCATGCTCAGTCAGGAGGCCGAAAAAAGGGTGATCTTTGAAAATTTTTTACTCGAAAGCTATAACACATTTCTCAAAAAAACTTTTTTCCTTTTAAGGATTGCATTTAGTACTGTGTCTCGTAATTTTTTATTTAAAAATATTTATTAATAACAAAGTTATTGTCCATCACTGGAAGGTTCTCTCAAAAAGGCTTCTGCGGTGATCACTGCTGTTCGAAAGTCCATCATCTAAATTAAAAAATTCAAAAGAATTTACTTATTATATTATATTATCTTGTCTCTGAACGAAGGATTTTTCGAAATATTGATTTGGGAAAAAATGGCTGATGTTTAAAATAAAAGTTTCAATTTTTATCATAAATCGTGCCTGATTTTCGCCAATTAAAAGAAAACTAAGCATCGGATAAAAAAATCCTTCGTTCAAAGACTAGTTTATTGTTCCTATAGTAAGCTTGTAAAATTTGAAGGAAATCGGTTGAATGGTTTTTTAAATATTTTGGTCACTGATTTTGAAAATGCTGTTTCAAGAAAAATGCGTTTATAGTTTCAAGTCCAGTTTATTCTTATATAAAATGTTAACTTTTCAACTTACAAGGTGTCATCGATACCAGGCCCGTATTATAAACCTTCGGCACTAGTTGAAGCCTCTAAAAATACAAAAATTGAAAAATCGATTTTTCGAAGGTTTGTGACTGAGCATGACCCCTTAAGGTACTTAGGTTGTAGGGATCCGTTGTGGGTACCGACGCTCCACGAGAGGGCCACGAGGCATGAGAGTTTCTCGCCGGTGGTCGTGGTCCCTCCCGGTTTGTATATATAGGAGTTCCGTCCTAGTCCTGATACCCAGCGTGTCTAAGGCAGGGTCCCGCCAAGTAAGCCTTACTGATGAGTCCTCTGGCGGGCTCGGGACGAAACGCACTTTCCTTTTCCTTCTCCATTGAAGGTGGTGACCCCTCTATTCGGGTAGTCACTACACTGAGGATCTGACGGTTGGTCGTATCATAGATCCCCCAAAAGATCGAAAACTGATTATTTCAGAAGTTTTGAGTTTTCTCCCGAATGTCCATATACAGGACGTTCGTTATAAGCCCGTTTCTACTATGCGTTGTACGCCCGGCGACTATCCCCACCATTTCTTGAAATCCTTCGGATGAGAGTGAGAGAACCCGAGAACGAGCGAGGGACTCTTTCGTTTCCGTTCGCTCGCTCTTGGGTTTTCTCACTCGCGCCAATGACCACGCGGAATAGTGTCCACACCACGCCGTAGGCCCGCCACCAGCTCTATTCGTCGGGCTTATAACAAGTGCGTAGAGTACTGGTAACATCGCGATGACAAGATTCACATTCAAGCCAATCGGGCACACTCTTTGCACATTCCGTTTACAATTAAAATGATCCGAAAGGAAAAACAACGCCAAACAATTATTATTATTTTTTAAATGTGAATACAAGGAAAATTTAGCTAAAACACAGTATAGAACGTATGAGACAGGAATGCAGTAATTAATCGTATTTTATATTTTTCCTTGTAAGTATTCTAATCATTTCACAGTAATAATTTTATGTACAATCATATTATCTCTTCGTGCTGATTAATAAATAGCGTTGTTGTTAAGTAAAGATCATCCTCAATACATACTTATTAAATGTATAAAACATTGCAGTTTTAGTAATAAAACCATTTACACAAATTTATGCTTCGATATAATCACATCGTACGAGTTGGAACGATCGCATGATACAATTACGGCGGAAAAAGTGAAGTTGAAAGTTGAAAGCCATGGAAACGTGCGAGATTGAATTACTTGCTTTCAGTCTCTTCAACGTTACGTCAAAACCATGTTACCAAATATTGCGGAAGGACCATTTTATCTAAGCGGAGCACGCACGCATAGTAAAAGCAGACAGTGCATTTGCATGTGTAAAGTTTAACTGATTTTACAAGTGATCGAAAAATTTTATGTTACGGACATATTTAAACGACTTGTGACCGCGTATAATATTTGTTTCGACGTAAAATATTTGGCCGACGGACGTCTTTTTCACGATGTGTCTAATGTCGATGTTTGTTTGGAAAATATCGGCGGAACTAACAACAAACTGCTGAACAACATTAATAGATCACTATAATTTCCCACTTTTTGTCAATTTCAGATGAATGTATCTCCGTGAAAAATGGTTGCAAAAATATTGAAAAAAAAAAAATACTTTGACGCTTGACGTTTCTAGTTTTTGAATCATGCACTTAAATTTTTCTTCATCCGTTCAGGTAATGTTTTATCGAGATGAAGTGCAGAAAACGAAATTTCAGAAATTTTTGTCTAATTTAGACGTGTGTGCGGACCAAAAAAATTTCTTCTGGTAAATCCAATGAAGGGCTACTTGTAAAGCAAATATTTCTCTTTAATGGCGGTTTTTTATATGATTTTTATTGACCTAGTTATTCGCGATCAAAGCAAACAAGGTACTTTTCACTTTGAACGCCGATAACGTGCGAACGCGTGAACGTAGAAAAATTTTCATGACTGTCCACGTTAAAAGAACCAATGAACACTTTGACAAACACCGGACCGATCAGATTCTTTTACATACATGGTGAAACATGCAATATGGTCTGGTAAATTGAAGGATCACCTGTTTTGCGTAACATTTTTTCTTCAAATCGCTTTTTTTGCTCTCGGATCTTTTTAACGATCGCTGCGTGTTTTTCGTTTGTTAATTCAGCGTCAATATAAATTAAATGAAAAGATTTTAAAAATTTAGGAGAAACATTTTTGTCTAATCTCTTTTTAATTGCCAAAACCTGCCACTGCCAATGCTTTTTACTGATTGGGTAATTATGTAGAACAGGTGTTTCCTCACCGATTTCAATGATTTTTGGATATGTTGTCGGGGATCATGATTTTGAACAACTTTGTTCTATACATGTTACCGCCGCTCGACCTTCGTTTCCAAGATATTCGCGAAAAACTGCTGCAACTGCTACAATGTATTCTGCCGTAAACCAAAGTACAGTACGCGACCACGGCAGCGTTGCGCCAACATGGGACAAAACAAATGACGAAGCTGACCTTTGTTTCCGAGATATTTGCGAAAAACTTATTTTGACTTCTCCCGATGCAACGCATTCCACTTTCCAACTTGTCCCGGGTATTAGTATTGGTTGGGGCTAGATTAGTGCGGAGAGGGGGCGCGTAAAACATGTTAGCGAACCGATGGGTAATTTGGCCCCAAAACCCGGACATAAGTCGATTTAAAAAATTTTGCGTGCACAAAAAAAATTTGTTGTGCTCGGGGCAGTTGAATATTTGAGGAACAATGTAGGAATATTGTTTTTTCATTTGTGAACTTATGAAGCAATAGGCTTCGTCGAAAGTTAAGAGATTTTAGAGCTCGCAAGAGGCAGGCAAACGGTGTGGTGGGAAAATACCCCTTACGAAACTCACCGGCCAATATATTTGGCCTTGACCTTAGTAGGTGCAGTGGATAACACTATTAGCCGCGAGATATTTTCGTTTGTAATATGAAAATCACGAGGGGGCCGAATTACCAGCAGCTAACCATAATACCACCTTTTCCTCTACCCCAGGCCTGGGATTTAAGTGAACGCAGCGGCCGATTTTCAGAGGCAACGCCTCCTTTCTCCCGCCGCGCGACTTGGCTTCCGCGGCGGCCAAGCAACTAAGAGCGTCTCAGGCCGATACCACGTGAACCGCGCGTGGCGCATTAGGGTGACATTGTATCAATAGGTTGTATCAATAGGTTGAAATAATAATGAATTTATACGTCACGCTGGTGCTACGTAGCTACAGTACACCATTAGCGCCACCGACGGAGAAGCCTTGAAGCTTCTTTCTGTCAGTTTTCGATTCATAAATTCATTATTATTTCAATGTACAGCGCTTATTAGCGTTCAAACACACCAGACCACCCTGCACAGATGTTTACTGAAGGTAACTGTACCCGCAAAAACTTCCTTCTAGCCGATTACAGGACGAAAGACGGTTGAAACGGTTTGTTTACTATACGCGTATACGTACACGCTTAACTTAGCTTGTGTGAGCGTCCGCACACATTCAAGGCCCGGTGAGACGGACAATAACAAAACTGAGACTGCCCCCTTAAATCCCAGGCCTGGTCTAGATGTTGAATTTTATCTTCACATTATTAAAATACCCGTGATTATTACAAAACACTTTTATGTACTTACAGCTCATTTTGATTTCACTTTTTTTTATTTTGTTATTATTATTATCTTATATTTTTTGTGGTTTAATTGACTTCATGAACTTGGCATAAACCCCTCAGCCTAGTATTATATGCAGAATGCTTTGGTTGATTGTCAGGGGTAAGTATAAAATTGTCATTAAGTCCCATTTTATTTGCACTGGCATAGGTGTGCTTGCTCAGGATGTAAATTTAAATTCTAGAATTCATAATACCATCGGTGAAATGTAGATATTCCACTCCACCTGCACTCATACAGCCCTAAACAAATGTAGAGACCCCGCAGTATTTCATCATTCATCGCAAATTTTCTTTTCCGAACTCTGTATTCTTTTTTCTCCATACTGTGAAGTGTGTTTTGGACCCAAATATTTCGAATTCACTAACGCCACCAAATTCAAAAATTTATATAAAATTTTGTTTATACAAAATCTATTCTACAAACATCGAAGAATATTGATTAATCATTGGTTTCCGTTAAAATTTATTACTAACACGGATATACAAAGTTTTGCCTTAAATTGGTCGCTGTACGAATACTTTTTACAATCACTGTAATTTTGTAAGCGGAATGGAACGAAATGGACCGACCTTAAATCCGAGTAACGAGCTCGGAATTGAGTACGTTTTAGATTGCATACAGACGCGTTCGTGTACTACCTACATTACTACCTGTATCACTTATGTATACGTGGACAGCACTCCGTTCCGTATAGTTTGAATTGGAAATGTTCAACGGAGTTATTTTCAGTTCATCGGGAATGACAGAAAATTGTACCTAATAACAACCACAGAAAGTTCTAGTACCCTGTAGGCTTCCAAATTGGTTCAAATTGACGACGTGGATTGAGTTTATGATATGGATGTGACTTCTTTGCTACTTTTAATAATTGATGAGCAGGGACGGTTTGTATATGTACAGGGTGTCCCATTTAATGTGGACCACGCAATTCTGTCCTAAAATATTCGTTACGGAAAACATGTTTCGAGTGAAACTTACTTTTTTGTGTACATCTTGTGATGGTCACAAATCTTATCTAGATGGACGTGCCATCGATAATTCTAGATGAACATTTACCCTATTTAAACGTAATTATTTTTTTTAGACGCGTGTGTTAATTTAATATCCTTAAATATGTTTATAAGATGTGGTAAGAAATCAGTTTAACATTTTACTGAAATAAGCGCTTAAAAATGAAAGATTAGAACTAACGTGCGAAGTAGTTAAGTCGCCTGACTAAAACACATTTCTGTACGCGCGCGGGTATGTGAATTTGTTTGCGGCCACGTTTAATTTCGTGTGTAATGCTGTTACAATTCATGCGCATACTTGCCTTGTGCAATTTCATGCATGTGCAACTTTACGCGTATAAATGCATCGCTTTACGCGGGCGTTTGATTGTTTTGCACAGCTACGAAGTAATGGACGTACACGTGTAAATTATAAATCTGGGACCTTACGGAAGGAAAAGGTGGTTGGAGTTCGAGAGGGGTCGGTGGCAAGTGAACGAGAGCGGTGCACAGTTTCGTTAACAATTACGGCTACGAGTATCCACCCACCAACGCTCCACCGTCAACACCCATTTAATTAATAGTTACCAAGCGCTGCTCTACTGCTTATAGAACTTTACTTGTGATCTTCAGCCTAGCGGTTAATTAGCAAATTATTCGAATTTATGCGGTATTTGGATTTACATAACGCAAACACGACTTATATCCAACAAGAAATAAGTTATAAAAATTGTTCATCTTGCGAAGGGAAGACAGGAGCAAGATGTTGCAGGGACGGATTTTTACAAGGCAGTTTAAATTTTTGCCACTTCAACTATCACTTTGAAGATGAAGTAACTGGTACGTTTCAACCAGAGTTGGGCAAAATGTAATCTAATTACAACTTACAAATTACGATTAAACTGTAATTGTGTAGTTGATTGTACATTATTTTCTGTAATCGTCAATTTATCTGGTTGATAAAAGTGTGGTCAACCACCTACATTATCGATTACACAAAATAATGTGTAACTAACTACGCAATTACATTTTAATCGTAATTTGTAAGTTGTAATTAGATTACATTTTGCCCAATTCTGGTTTCAACTGTACGCAGCTATGTATGATGTTTCTTTTGTAGTCTGTTCACGCGTGATCACACTATTACAATTTTTGTGTTTCCAGTATCTTTAGTATCAGATAAATGTGTGTAAGTTAATATTACCACGTTCAAATTAGTGTTCCTGTCGCTACAGTTTCATGACAATTACACAAGGATATACGAAGCTAGTAGTATGAACTTATATATATATAGCATTTTATACACAATAGACAATGGTGTCAAAAGGGGCATATTGTTACGGAAGAAAAGGGGCATGTTATTACATTGTATTTAGTAATTTATTCATTTAACCCTTTAGTTAACACGCACCACTGCAGTAGTTTCTCGTTAAATGATTTATTTGGGCCGAACCCCACTATAGAGACTTCCTGCTAAATTTTTAAAAATCGGAAATAATCTGCTGGTCAAAATTAAACGAACACTATAACTTCCCGAAAATTTGAGTAATTTTCAAATGGCTGTATCTCCGCGAAAAATGATCGCAAAAAATAGTTAAAAAAGGCATTTTAACACTTGAAATTTCTAGTTGTTGAATCATGGCTTCAAATTTCATTTTTAATCCATTATGATACTGCCTTATCAAGATGAAGCGTAGGAAAAGTAGTTTCAATTTTTTTGCCTAGTTTGAACGTATGCAGGGTCCAAATTTTTTTTTTAGATAAATCAAATAGAGAAGTTTTATCAAGCAAATATTCCTGTTTAATTTCGTTTTTTTGTTTTTCTGTATGTATTTTATTGACTGAGTTATTCGTGATGAGAGGTAAAAAGGTACTTTTCACTTTGAATACCTATTAGAAAAATTTTCATGCCTATTTTGGAAGCCTAAAAAATTTTCCTTTCAGAACTGTTAGGTGTATTTAATAAGATTTTTTTCATCGTATAAAATCCATTTTAAAACGATCCCAAATTTGCATATTCTACATTTTTTAGAAAACATGATGCCGCTTCAAGGAAAATCATGGAATCATTCAAATGACCTCGTTTTTGCGGTTTAAAACTACCCTTTAACACTGTGCAAAAGGCCGGACCAATCAGATTTTCTTCCGTATGTCCTAGCTAGATGGTCAAACATGCGATATGCTCTGAAAAATTGAAGGATCACCAGTTTTACGCTGTTTCTCTTCAAAACACTTTTTTGTCCTCCCAGCTTTTGAATGATTGTTGCATGTTTTTTTGTTAGTTCAAGATCATTTTAGTAAAAGGAAAAGATTTCAACAATTTATGAAAACATGTTCATCCAATTTCCTAACAATTGACAAAAACTGCACAATACCGCCAGCGTTAGCACCACCCATTTTATCAATTGGGAAGAAATTTTGAATCTTCATTTCGTGCAAATATTGTTTGCGACCATTTTTCGCGGAAATACGTTTATTTGAAAATAACGAAAATTTTCGGGAAATTATACATTTCCTTTAATTTTTACCAGCAGTGAATTAACAAATATTTCCATAAAGGAAGCTACACCAGAGGAACAACTGTCAAAGAAAAAAGAGAAAACTGAAAAATCAGAACCTAAAAATAGCGGAGACCGGGGATAGTTGACTAATAAGGTTAGTTGACTAATTCCATTTAATTGTTGTATTATGAAATATATTATGCCGCGATTCGCGATTTTGAAGCATTTGAATGACCAGCTTGCCATTTAATTTGTCGCCGTGACAAAAACTTGCGTGTTCTCTCAGTGACAATGAAAAATCTAAAAAGGTCGGCGGGAAGTAAATATTTCTGATTCGACTATTTATGAATTTTTGTCCACTAGTACTGCTTGATGTTTTTTCATGAATATTTTGTGGAAGCGGGATACCTTGACTATAATTTATGTTATTTTATTCTATCCGGTGCGTGGACATTTCGCACGTATGGCCCTTAACCTGTTAACAATGTCGGACGGGGTTACTTGACTAAGCATAGGAATACCATTAGTAATTGCATTTTTTATCCTCAAGATGCAATAGAGGCAAAGAGTTTAACTGCTCAAGTCCACTTCCCCCGCCACAAATCCTTCCAAACTCACCCCTACCAGTTTTACACCCTATCCTCCCTTCAAACTCTTAGGCCTTCTAAATAGACCATAACAAATAAGTACAAAATAATTACAGTATCTATCACCATGATATTTAATAAAAAAATCACACTGTGAAGGAGTGAAAAAAAATAAAAAAAATTTATTGGTCGTAGTATACATATGTACGGGTTTCGTACCTATATTGTTGGAACTGGCAGCGTATATATACGCTTTTCATACATATTAATGTACTGTGACAGCGTATATATGTATACGCCTTTCGCAAGCAAAGGTGTAAAACTGAAAACTAAATGTCAAGTCAACTAACCCCATCATATTTGTCAACTAACCCCGCAGCCGGGGTTTGTTGACTTATTCGTCTCACTACTCTAAATACCATAAAAACTACAACGTAGACTCAATTAAAACAATTTTAAAAATTATGCCTGTATACCTAATGAAATTTGTAAACTTTTGATATGCAGCCAATCAACAAAATAACAATGGTGTATTTATAAAAATTAGAAACATTAAAAATTAGTCAACTAGCCCCAGTCTCCCCTATTCCGTTGACAACAAATTGCAAAAGTAAAAATTATTAAAACACTTTGTATTTAATAAAAAAATCAAGATCATCTCATTTTTTTAATGGAACTGATATTTTTTATACACCTATCGATGCATTTTTATATTCTCTTTAAAAATCTGATTAGTTCAGAAGCTATGAGTTTTGTTCCGAACGCCCATAAACGCGGAACACTGTGCTACGTATACCTATGTACAATGTACATACGTACATGTAATAAAACTAAGGAGAAGGAGAAGTCGAATCAATAAATAAATCGTAACTAACAATATCCGTGCCACGAAATTAGCATCTTCTGTGATCGTTGCATCTGTGGAGGAAGAATGTTACTAACAATTCGATCATATGATTACAAGAGAAGTTTCCCATGGTGGTATGGCACCGGGACAACTGAGTCGTATATGTATGTACCTGCTGTTTTCATCGTGATAACGTATACGAGACGGGGGGCTCGAATGGTAGGGGGTAGTACAGCATACGGCGTCCGCTACCACGAGAGAGATGAATTATCGCACCCGGTAACCGAGTCGAAAGTTCTCAATTCCCATTAAGCGAGGCAGCCGGCCAGAAACCGATAGGTTAGTTGGTGAACCTGCTGAGAATCCCCGGTGCTCAGACCAACTGCCGTTCGGTGACTACACATCAGTCCGATAGGGAACATCGACAAGCAGGCGGCAAAAGGATACTGCTCACCTCCCATTACTTAAATCGCTTGTACAACTAATAACAAGAATAGCCTGATAGAACATGGTAGGTATTTTTCTTCTGTTCTGGGCTATTTGTTCACCGTGGCGAGATCCACTCTTCGTTGTATACCTATATTCTATTTCCCTAGTAGAGGTAATTGTATTGAGAGACTGTGTTTGCTCCCAAATAGATACTGCCATAATATTAATATCTTTGCTATTTCCTTATTTACATTCAGAAACTCAGTTTTGTGCATAATGGATGCTTAATTTGCACTATTGATACTGTATTGTAATATCTGTTCAACTTATTGCATTTCTTTCTGTTTTTTCTGTTATTTGTTATTTCAATTTTAATTTTGCCTTATTTATCCGCGATTTATTCGTGTTTTTTCCTGTTATTATAATGTGCCAAAGGGTGGTTATCCTGTAATAAATAAATAATGTTACATGTTTTATTTTTGTCACTATTCGTCCAACGCCTGTACCTTTCTTCTCGCAAAAACATACAATATTTTAGAAAAATTCTCAATTTCGTTTCAAATCGATGTTTTATACTCCTACTTCTGATCCACATCTTACATTTCAAGATTTTACACCAAATTTTCTTAGTTGTCTACGTAGAAAGTAATTAAAAATGATATTTTATTCAAGATCAAACTTAGGTAGTCGTTAAAGTCAAGGCGTCAAAAAATTCATCCAAATCGGTGGGATCTGTATCTCCAAAAGTTATTATCCGATTTGACTGCAACTTTTTTATTTTTAAGAATATACTTCTGGCTAGGCAGTAAACCAGAAAAAAATACAACAGGTGTACAGTAAGGTACGCTACACTCAGAAATGGAATGGCAAATTGCGTGGGGAATGGCACGGCAGTGTAGGTATGTGGTTTAGTAGAATGTTCATTTATTTGTACTTATACATTAATTTTGTGTGTAGTAGCGCTATTGCCATGCGACACATCTTATCCTCCACATCGTTTTGTGTCAATCATGTCTAAAATTAATTAATTTAAAAGCACAAAGCATGTACGTAGATTCTAGATATATTATTAAATATATGTATTATACATACTAGCTAACCCGTTACCCGGTTTCACCCGGGAATTATTTATGATGTGTCCAAAATAAAAAAGCCTTAAAAAATAGCCTATAATCTAATCTAGGACGTATGTTAGGTACATCCAAAATTTCATTGAAATCCGTTCAGCCAAATCCAAACAGATAACATTTCACTTTTATATGTTAGTAGTAATATAAGGATGATGGGATGATTGATTCATGGCAAAAAAACTTTAAAAAATGTGTTGAACATCGGGTACTCAGAACTCTGTATTCCAACAATACAGTTTCGATCACATCCTGAATATTGAGCTTAGCCGGGGCTCTCCAGAGTATTCAGGCTTTCGATTATACCTCTGACCGAGTTTCTATCATGGAGGTACGTTGTAACTGCTCATGGGTAATATACCACGAATGAATAACAGAGAGATCAAATATGCTGGTTCTTTGTATTGACTACACGCGGTTGACATATACAGGGTGTTCTATAACAGATATGAAATGAAATGAGCAATTCTATGTGACAAAATAAGGCGAAAGCCAAGGGCAACGATGTCGTGGTGGAGGCTTCGTTTTTCAGTTATTGATGTTCGAAAAATTCGTCAGAAACAATTGAAGCACGGCGGCGATTTAACGATCAGCGGCACGCATTGCGTGGGTCAGTAGAGCCTCGTACAATCGCCATAAAAAACAAACGCACGTGGGTAGCAGACAGTGATCTTCTAGAAATAACAAATAACTGCTGCAAACTGTTACGCAAAGGTGTTTCACGGAACAATATTTTTGTTCGTATTCGCCTTGGTGGAGACCCGGGGTAAAGCATGGCTGCACAAGGAGCCTTTTTCAGCGCCTAGCGGCAAACAACCAGCCGTCGGTAGTTCCTAAGGGTAGAATCAGTGAGGAGACCTGGAGTAGTGTAGGTGCGGGCTCGTAGGGGCGTAGCGTAAGTATATATGGCTGGGTTCCTTGTGGGGCCCCAGCGCAGAGCAGGTCCCGCAATATAATTCGGTGGGGTCACTGGGTACACTACTGCCGTTGTCCTTACTGATTCCACCCCTGGTAACGGCGTACGGCTGGTTACTCGCCGCTAGGCGCTGAAAAAGGCTCCTCGTGCAGCCCTGGTCAAAAGTGTCGCTTTTTCACAAAAATGCCACTTTTTGTAATTTGTACTGTTGAGTCTATGAGCGAGTTAAGGGGCTACAGATTCCACCGATTTGGATAAATTTTTCGACGCCTCGACTTTAACGATTCCCCAGTGCCGTCTGCAATGATTAATTATAAAACGAAAAAATATTTTTATAGTTTAAGATATCCTTAATACAGTGCAAAAAATCCCATTAAATTATATATAGTGGTTTTTCTTTAATTAATTCCTAAAGATCACCAATTTTTATGAGCTCTAGACTTGAACAGCCCCTTAACCGAAAGTACCCGATTAATGGTGGTCAACAAATACGAAGTCTCCGCCCTTTGTCAAATCCCTTACTGGAAGAATTACTATCTTGTACACGAGTAGTGATAAGTGCGTCGATATTTTTTGACGCGACTGTAGGCTTGTACGTGGCTCTACTGGCCTATGCAACGCGAGCCGTTGATTGCCGAATCCCTGTACGTCAAGCGTTTCTGACTTGAATTTTTAAGCATTAGTAACTAAAAAACGAAATCTCCTCCGTCATTTCGTTACTGTTGATTTTCGTTTTATTTTGTCATCTCCAATCACCCACTCCATTTTCTACTGTCTGTTGCCGAATACCATTCAAAATATAGCCGTAGGGCGTAATAGAATATCAAAATGACTTGTAAGTTGAGCGACGAGTGAGACCTAGCTTATGCACCGATCAGTGTGTAGAATCAAACTAATTACATTTATAAGTCATGTCCCTTTGGAATACAAATCCAATGTTCCCCCAGCACTGCAGGTAATTTCATCGCGGATATGTCGACACACTAATACTATATAGCTTTTTGAGTGGACCAAACAAAAGATAGTCCGAAGGTGCGAGATCAGGACTTTGACGTGGGTGAGGTTCCAATATCTCAAAATGCAGCTTTTGGAGAGTTTCAACGATTAATACAGCAAAATGAGGGCAAATATTGTTGTGCGGCAACACCACGCCTTTAAGGCCGGTGCACACAAGCGGTTTGCGGCAGTTTGCCGCCGCGTGAAATTTTTGTAGCCATTCACATGAGCGGTTTTGCAACGCCACGATTCCCGTTCTGCGTTTAATTTTTATTTATTTATTATATAAATTATTTCTTGCGTTAAATAAACGCAAAACGCTCGTGTGAATTGCTTGTATATAAAACAATGTACTGCTCCGCGGTAAAACGGTGCGTGCGTTCGTTAAAACGAACGCAAAGATGCCGCCTGATAACCGCTGAAATTTGGATCCCGTGTGAACTGCTTCATATAAATCTATGTTCTGCTAGAACACGCGCGATACATTGCCACGACAGCAAACTGCCGCAAACCGCTCGTCTGCACCGGGCCTTAGAGAGCAGTCCTCGACTTTTTGTCCGAATTGCAAGCTTTATATTTTTACGGAATATATCATTGTAACGAGTACTGTTTATTATTATGTTTTTTTCCTGGCAATGTTCCAGTATTGGTGCTATCGAATCCCAAGATACGATTATCATCACTTTTCCCATTGATGGCTGTTTTGGACTTTCTTTTGATTAGCAATCCTGGACGTTTCCATTCAATGCTCGATTGTTTACTCTCTGGCTTGTAGTGGTGGATTCACGTTATATCTCCGATCATAATTCTTTGTAAAAAAATATCATCTTCATTACTATAACGATCCAAACGCTTTGCTTGTGCAATTCCAAAAGTTGTTTAGGGGCCCATCTTGTATATACACTTTACGGAAGTCAAATTTATTGTTGATGACTTCATACGTGGCTTGTTACTTTATCAATAGCCACGTGTCTGTGCGTGTCTGTCCACATGTCTTAACAACCGTGTGACATATCCAATCAGTGATGGATGTGGATCAGCGCTGTCCAAGGTCGCTCCCGCGGGAGGTTGGAGTTCTTCCACTCTCGTCCGCGTTGTCAGGGATACCGCGCGACGCTAACCGCGAAGATGGAAGTCCGGTTAGCCCGTCATGGCAGTCTTCGTAGCGTGGAGCGGTGTCCTTGAGAACGGAGGGCACGCTGTGCGAGAGAAAGATTGGAAGGGGAAGCAGGCGCGTGAGGGGCCCCTACGCGGGACAGCGCTGATGTGGATGAACGTTCAGCTCCTTTTTTATGCTCGACACTTGTGCGACTATGTTTGAACCTACCAATCCATTCATAGACACCGCCTTGCGGAAGTGCACTGCACCTATACAGGGCTGCAAGCCTTCGACAAATTTCAGCTCCTGATACATACACTTTCAGATCACGAAATCGGGATTACTGCCCCTAATTAACAAGCTAAACTCCCCCACCCCACCCCCACCCCCCACCCTCGTCGGCCTCGCGCGGTGCTACAACCCTTGCTCGTAATACGCGCAACGAATAAAAAATTGACTTCAATCATCGAATAAAGTTAACCCGGTCCAACTTTATTCGACGCATAACGAATAATTTTTTTTAAACTTTTATTCGTTATTCAAACTTTTAATTTAAATAAAAATTCTGCCCATCTCTGCGTTAGCGCAAAACTTTTGCCAAACTATGTTCCGCGAAGCACTGGCAATCCATAGAGGGTGAATAAGTGTTCCATGAAAATTTATCACAATTAATATGAGCCTGGAATGGTTTTAAATGCGGCGACTAGGTCAAACATGTTTGAAAATCAGGCTTCCTCCCCTTGTGTGCATTGTAGTAATGGGGCTTCCTAGTGTGACAGCTGAAAAAAAATTAATTTTTCGGGAATTTAAAAATCAAAAATTGCACGTATCATTTTGCACGTTTGTCGCTTTATTACTGAGTAAAAATATCCATATATAGCGGTATAGGAGCATTGGGAAGAGAACTCCGGATGCTAGTTTTTATGAGTTAGTCTTGTTAGCTTGATTCAAAAACTAGAGACTTCGAGCGTTAAAATGATTTATTTAAATATTTTTGCAACCATTATTCGCGGAGATGCAGACATTTGAAAATTACCAAAATTTTCGGGAAATTTGAGTGATCCTTTAATTTTGGCCAGCAGTGTATATATGTGTACGCTAGTTTATTTGACTATTTTGATATGTTGTGTTGTAAATAATTAACATTTGAGAATGTTTGTTTTTTTTCTTTACGCTTACTTATTTACTCATTTATTTTATTTATTATTTATATCTACCTAACCTACAAAATAATCGGCGCAAGGTGCTCCGTTAAAATTTCAGAATTTGTGAAGTGTTCGTAGGAAAAGTTTGGCAAACGCTGCTCTAGCGTCCCTAACTTTTCTTTTATGCTTTATGTTATGTGAATGATACGATTGGGCCTTTTTGAACCAAAGCATTTAATACTGTTAGAACGTTGAAGATTCGTGAAAATTTGAAGGAAATTCTGAAATAAGATTCAGTGCGATTCAAATTTTCACAATATTGAATAACTTCAAATCGTTTCGAAACCGAAATTCGAACATCGATCAAGCACTTCATATTTGGCGTGAATAGATAATATG
This sequence comes from Andrena minutula, assembly GCA_929113495.1. Taxonomy (NCBI): domain Eukaryota; kingdom Metazoa; phylum Arthropoda; class Insecta; order Hymenoptera; family Andrenidae; genus Andrena; species Andrena minutula. Next base: position 37,599,776 of record OV815996.1, on the reverse strand, counting down.
TACGTTCGGCTCTCCGATCAGTACACAAGTTAACTTCCACCCATCAACCTGTCAGTTACGTTCCATCTATTGACCCGTCGTGTCAGTATCAGTTACGTGTATCCGCTGATCCGTACACATTATGTTCTGTTCTTCATACAGTTTGCCTTTTCACACGAAATTCTTTGGTGGCTTATGACTGGTATATCCGGCTGTATTGGTATGGCAGATTTACAGTGAGAAGTACAAAATTGAATTAATACAAGTACCTTCTTTAGAAAGTGATAATTTATTTATATATTGACATAGGATTTGAGAAAAACTTAAATTTGTAATAATTTTTTGTAACTTTAGTAAATGTGTATCTAATAATTTAAATTTATTCTATGTAATGTGTCAGTTATTCAGTTTTACTTCAATCAACCGTAGTACAATATCAAGTATATCGATATTCATTGTCCAGAAGTCACGTCGAATCGCATTAGTACCTAATAATTTCCAGCAAAACATTATAGAGAACATACATACATATTAAGATATAAAGCATTCGAAACTGCGGTTACAAAGTATGTTCGGAACAAAACATTTTTCTTCTTAAAAGAAGGAATTTCCACTTATAAAGCGTGAGAAATGTCTCAACTAACAATGGGTGCTACGACGGGCCTCCCGGGAATTTTGATGGAAGAGTAAATGTAAGGGCGGGATGATGACATTCATTACAATTCATTCTTTTACAAAGAATTAATATTAAAAATGGAAATGTATGGACGCAATTTCAGGAAGTATAGAAAAAATTGTATTGGGTAATAGCAAATATATAAGAAGCGACATAAGAAACATAGAATATAGGTATTACGGATAAAGTGATAAAGGACTGAAATTAATATTCTAATTAACTACACTGATGACCAGTATTAGCGGCTCTAATAGCAGGATCAAATTATTTTACTATAGAATACTGATTCCATAATTTTATACGTGTCCTCGAAATTTCATTAGAATTCCCGGGGGACCAACTGTAGGATCCCCTGTAAAAAGGAAAGATTGTGCCCATATTTCTACGGCTTCTGTCTACTGCAAAGCGACAGGGGATACTGACAGATCAAAGTGAGATGAGAGTCTCATGCTACCTTATTACAGAAGAAGCAAAGTCCGTAACAATGATAGTTAAATTATGGAAAAGGTGTAGGTGATTTACATTGTAACTCACCGACATCGTGATTTTTAAAGTTGTCGAAAGGAAGAGAAAACTCAAGTTATCAAAGAAAAACATTAAAGAACGTGTGGGTTTTGCATGGAAATATAGAAATTAGTCACTGGATGATTGCAAATGTGTTATATGGTCCGCCGGAAGAAAAGTTAGTATAATAAATATAAAAGAAACTCTTCTTGTTAGATAATCTTTACGATGTATGGTGCAAGATCGTTAAGCCGTGTCGAGGGAAGAATGGGTTAATATAGTAGAAACAGGATCAGTCACATAACTTGTCCACCCCGGATAACTTCTAAACTATGAAATTTAAAAGAGCAGTGAATTTTCATAAGAAACTATTAAGCTTTGCTTGTTGTTAACCTAGTAGTAAGAACAGGTGTATGGAACCCAACGAGGATCACTTCGAGCAACTATTGTAACTAAGAATAAGTCAAATAAGTAGTGAGATTACGAACGTCGTTTTTGCAAGTCCCTCGCTACTGATTAGGTTTAGGTCAAATAAAGCTTAATACTTCTTTATAAAAAATTCATTGCTGTTTTATATTTTAGTACAAAAACACGTTACCTTGATATATCATAAACAATTAGGTTATTTGGAAAAACCGTTTCAGCATCATATGTTTTCTTCAATACAGCGCAAGTTCTACAGGGTATTCCAAAATTGGGGGACAATCCGGCACATGTAATATCCTGATGCAAAAAAACATCGAAAAGTTCTTTACCATTTGGGCACCCGAGGTTTCATTCTCCAGATATTAACAGTTGAATATTAGCGGGGCTCCCAGTTTCAAAGCCGGAACAGCTGAGCGCGGAGCAGTGACGGCTCAGACGCGCACGCAGAAGACACCCGTAGATACAGACCTAACCCGCAGACGCAATAAAGCCGACCGTACTGGTTCAAACCGTGAAAATGGGTTAGCGCGGTCGTCTCTAGTAGAGATGGGCAAAGATAATATCTGAATAATATTCAGATAAAAGGTACTTACGGTTATTCAGCTTGAATAAGGATGGTTGTTCAAGGGCCTTATTCTTGGATTGTAAATAACGGTGGTTCAACTTCATTCGATTCTTATTCTAGAACAGGCCTGGGATTTAAGTGAACGCGGCGGCCGATTTTCAGAGGCAACGTCTCTTTTCTCCCACCGCACGTCTTGGACCCCGCGGCGGCCTAGGAACTTCGAGCGCCTCAGGCCCGTACCATATGAACCGCGCGTAGCTCGGTTGATATGAGCTACGCGCGGTTCATCTCATTTTTTTACAACCCGGAGATTTTTCAGTAAAACCGGAGCCCGAAGATTTGCTTCAAAACCCGGAGTCTCCGGGTCAAAATCGGAGAGGTGGCAACCCTGATAGGCCGCCGCGGGGGCCAAGACGTGCGGTGGGAGAAAAGAGGCGTGGCCTCTGAAAATCGGCCGCCGCGTTCACTTAAATCCCAGGCCTGTTCTAGAAGGTCGACTAACCGGCGAAAGCCTTTGCGGCCCAACCCGTGCGCGGTCGCCTACCGGTCAGATTCTACAGAATCTGAATTTGTTTATTTTTCATCGTATCAATATGAAAGTATCACCAATGGATTCTCTTGGCGTTCTCCCGATTAATTGGACAGAAAATAATTTAAATCGGACTATTTTTAACGAAATGAGCTTTGATTTCTGCAAACAAATTTCTCACGTAATATCCTTAATTATAGTCCGAATTATATCATTTTTGGAACCATTTTCATCGGGAAGACATGAAGAATCGACTGGTAATACTTTCATCAACACTTATAAAAAACATGAACATTTTATGTGTTTCGCTTTATTGCTCTCGGCTCAACGGGTGGTCTACTGGGGCCCGAAGATCCGACATTAATAATGATAAACATCTGTAACTATTCGGACAAGCAAAGCTTTTTATCATATTCTTACATCCAATTTATTTATGACAAGTGGTACGTGTGCTGGTGGCGTCGCGTATGGCAAACAATTCTATTCAGCTTCCCCATTGGCAAGCATCGGAATACATAATGAAGTTAGTATTTTAATTAACTCATCGTATCAACTTTGTAGCGCTGCTAACCGACGAAAACAACCGAACGCGTGCGCAGTTACGATAATTACCGAACGCGTTCGAAACGTAATGAAGCGACCAGGTGTTAACGGCCCTAGCCGAGAATACAAAAACAACGCCTACTGGAAGCGTGACCGCTAATCGAAAACGTACGCTGCATAGTGGCAGGTTTTGTCGAAATCATGGTCAAAAGTCAACACATATTTTCTTAATTTTAAAGATCTGTGTATTGCATTTCGTTTATGATTATCAAACCATGATTTTTCACCAATATATATAATAATTTCATAATGTGAAATTTTTAAACCAGAATTGAAAATAACTTTTTTATTTAGTATCGAACTATAATCCATTTATTATATAGTAATAAATTAATATATATTCTGATTTTATTTCACCTTTTACAGCTGTGATAGAGGAGAACACAAGGCCTATATATATAAATAAACTTTGAAAGTTGCCGAAAAAAGGCCCGTTGCATTATCCTGTAATAAATTGCGATATTATGAGTTATTGTTATTTCTTTGCCGCCGCACCGTTATGGAGTGGTACATTTATATAGGATCGGAATATCGTGTTTTGCCTGATTTAGGTCGAGTTCAGATTTATTGGCCGGTGAGTTTCGTGAGGGGTATTCTCCCACTACATCGCTAGCCTGCCTCGGTGTTTCTTTCCTCTACGTTCTCACTCTCTCTCGGGCTACCGCTACGCCTACCGCGATCAACTACTACGCTAAGAATAAACAATAGCCACACGGCTTTGTTTAGGCGGAGTCGAGCAGGGTTCCCGTTACAGATCGCGGGTATATTGCGTGATCTGTACTCGGAACAAGCGAGTCGGGATATACTCGGTTCGAATAACCGAGCCGAGCCGAGCGCTCGAAAGAACCGAGCGGCTCGATCAAAAAGCGAGCTCATTTGACACTCATCAGGGACGTCAGGTTATAAATTTGGAGTAGATTGCATAGTGAAGGTAGCGATTGACGAACGAAACAATTGTTTCCAGCCGCTCTCTTTAATCGAGCGCTCGGCTCGGTTCGGAAACCGAGTCCCGGCCCGACTCGAATTTCGAACTACTCGAATACTCGAGTACTCGAACAGCTCTATAATGAAAGTTCGAGGCTCGAACCTACGTTCAAAAAGTTGGTGGCGGTGCAGCAGTTTGAAACTTTACCGCTGCGCCATCGACGCTGTTGGAAACACGAATTACATTTTATTGATTACCTTACTTAGTTTCTTTAATTCCTATGCTGCTTAGCTGTATATAAACACATTGATGAACACATAAAACACTTATTTAATAGTATAAGTTACTCCGTCACTTTAAAAACGACAAAACAATTGGTTTCCAATTTTTTTAATTACGGCGTACCAAATTGAAAAGTCTGAAAAATTCAGGTCAATAGTAACAATGATACGTACTTACATATCATACTGTAAGATGATTTACAGTAATATCGTACTGTAACAGTGTGAGTAGTAGCGTGCAGCGCAGGCTCGTACCAATAGATTGAAATAACTGGCCCTCTTGGGAGTAGAGCTATAGCTGTGGACCGGGTATTCGAGATACCCGGGTACCCGGGTATTCGAGATACCCGGGTACCCGGGTACTCTTGAGACACCCGGGACGAAGAAAATTCCCGAGTAGGCGCTACCCGGGAAAACTACCCGGGATACCCGAGAAGTTAGAGAGTACAGAGAGCGATTCTGGAGCGACGCCTGTCAGAGAGATGCCACCTGGCACCCCGTGGCGACGTCAACCCCCTGCGGTACCTCACCGAATTTTATGGCTTTGGGTTGGGTTAACATTAAGAAGTGAGATCTCGGATATCTCGAGTATCTCGGGTAGTTTGGCCGGGTAGCGCCCTCCCTGAAAATTTTTTTCTTCCCGGGTATCTTACGGGTACCCGGGTACCAGATCTCCCGGGAATCAACAGCTCTACTTGGGAGCCCAAAGAGCAGCGGACATTGGGCCCCCCAAGAATCCCAGTCATTCAAGCCTATCCTACGGTTATGCACCTGCACCGCAGACTAATAGTTTTCCCTATCCGTTGCGTGCCCACGTTATCATTGGTTTTCGAGGTCCCCTTCCGCGCGGCTCTGGTAAACATCACGGAGGTCGGGCTCCTTAATCACCTAACTGGCTCTCGCTAGGTTATAACCAGAAACCTCCCATCAACCAAACACATTCATATCTGTCACCTTGAAGAAAAACGCAATTGTATTTTCAGCTTAAACAAGAGAATAGTTTACCTGACGGCGTGTGCGCGCGTGCGTTGCGTTCCTATTTCCAACTGCGTTGCTCGGTTAGCAATAATATTAAAAACGTAGTACTTCAGTATTATGATAAGCTTTACAACCTTGGAATTAACCAGTTTACCGAAGAACAGTGTCGGTCTCTTCGTAGGCCTCTGATTAAATGGTACGTCAGTAAAGAAAATAGTATGATATACATCAAATTTGCATGATACCAGAAACCGAAGGAAAAGGAAACTTCGACGTTGCAAATGAATGTAAGTTTGAAACTACTGAAACGAAGCAACAGCATCGAAAAGCCGATCATGTCTCGATATATCGTCGCAGCAGTCTTATTCGTCGTCACGGTGGCCCCTGCTTGTAAGTTTATATATAACTATTCAGCTATTGTTTGGCAGCAATGAATGTTTTTACACTACGTGCAAAGTAACGGTTGATTTTTATGCACAATTGAGAATCTTGCAACAAGAGGGATATAGCTCCATCGGTATCAACTTCGAGTAAAATAGAACTTTGTTTTTATAAAATGATTGCTTTGTGTTTGAGAATCAATTAGTTCATCTCGGCGCCGCACCCACGCTCACCGCAGCACCTACTGAGCAGCGGCACGCACGGCTGATCTACAATCGATCGGCCAATCAATACTCACCGTCAATCGATCAACCAATCATAGCTCACCACGTCGATCGACTCTCAAGCATGTTCGGGAAGACGCGTAACGGGATCTTGAAATCGATCTTGTTCGCATAGCGTGTCCTGAAAGACGTGTCGTTGTCTGATTCAACTCTTTTCTTGCAACTTGGGGATTCTCGCGCTCAGCTCATACAATAATCATTATGCATTGTCTCATTCAATAATCATTGTGCATTCTCTCATTCAATAATCATTGTGTATTCTCGTATCTCAAAGCTCTCAGCTCACCGCTCACGTGGCTCAATTCATTTGTGAATTCAACTCAAAGACTTGTTCTCGCTCAGCTCACCGTGTCAATGTAATTTCCCGTGCTCAACTAGCGTTTTATAATAAACTGACGCTACATTTCTCAAATACTGTGTCGTGTGCACCTTTTCACCGTCGGTCCTAATCTCACTTTCAACCGGTGTGCTCACTGCGGAACTATCGTGTAATTTCTCAAACACTTTGACTTAACATTAAAAAGAGAACACTAATGAAAAATATATCTTTTCACACAATAGGTAGTAGTTATTGCGTTAATAACTTTTTATTTGTATTATTGGCGAATTTTTCAAATCTGGAGCTGCTCCTCACTTGCACCAAAGTGAATAAAAAACGGTTAGTTCTTGATAACTATGTACAATAAAGAACACCATTTATTGATTTATAGTTGCTTTGTTAATCAAATGTGGAAAAATTGATCCTCGATCTTCGATTCTTGAGCCTGCTCGTCATCATTGCTTGTGGAAATATCTTCATCCCTAGTCAGCGCACAATTGAGAGCCGTATAAAGAGGCTGATTATAAGGTGGGACATAGTTTTGCGTTCGTATTGCACAAAACAGTAATAGGTGCAATTTAAAAATTTGCAATAAGTCGCTCATCTGTTATCGGATTCGCATGAAACGTGCACCAAACGATGTAGATTTTTTTTTACGTATATTAAACGTCATAATCCAAAAACTGTCAAAAATAGAGCTGCAACCTTCTTGCTGCAATGTTCTCAATTGTATTATGCACGGTTCAAATTGGTTCCAAAAACTTAACACGTGCATCATCAACCTTTGGTGAATATCAAACGCGTAATTATTATTCAAGTCACCCGCAATATTTGTATCGGCGATTGTTCCCATTCACGCGAACCTGCTCGTTGCCCAATGAACGAAACGATGTCACTGTGTGGAAGACTGTGCGAACGTACATGCGAGAGCACAAAAGCTACAAGCGAAACACCCTTATGGAGTATTATTTTTGGAGGGTGTCCATCTATCGTAAGTGTTCGAAACGAACGCCAGTTATCACCTATTTAGATTTCTCTGCAAGACTAATTAGCACGATACTCGTGGATCAATTGCAGCAATGTACACGTGAAATAGCTGGATGCAGATGCAAAAAAGGTTTCGTTCGAAACAAGCAAAGTATGTGCGTCGACTCTGATGATTGCCCAGAGTAGTGCCCCACAAAGTCTACCTACGTATTCTGAGTTATCTGAACCTCATAGGATCCTATGCTTGGTTATTTGTAATGTAATATATCAGTAATAAACATGGTGGTTTAAGTACAGATCCAAGTTTATTTACTTATAAGATACACAATGAGAAAAGTATATAATTAATCCTATTGCGTGCCTATTTGGAGTGATGCATTCGAATTTGTGTTCCTTTAGGTCAGCTGCACAAATTACTTTAATGTTAAGCAAACGCGAGAGGGTCAGCTAAAATCAAACCCTCAAAATAGGTTTAATTTAGAAAGTGGTGCAGCATCGGTCTTCCAAGAGAATAACTCGAGGTGTAAGAAACTGCTACATATAATACCTTTCGCGTGTCAACGCACCGCATTGTGTCACGGGACGTTAAAAAGTAATCATATATCCAGCATTACATTTATGCACCTTTTTCCCAAGTTAATAGTGAGAATTCTCGTTTTCTATGGTCTAATTAAAATTACATGAACATTTGTTTGAAAAAAAATACTGTTTTGAATTTCATTGTGGAACATGCATTTCTTTTGCAATGACTCGATATTTATAATTTTAGACATTCATATGGAGTTATGTATACAGGGTGTTTCAGTACAGGTGGCATTTCTTTTGAGTAGTGATTCTACAGACAAAATTTTGACGAAAATATCGAATAAAGTTTTTTAATGTCGCACTTCTAGTCAACAACTGCCTGGCCACACCAAATATTTTACCGAATATTACATTGTGTTACACAGTGTCGCCTTTGTACGGTGCTGGAAAGTACATTTATGTACTTGCAGCTTATTTTGATTTCAAATATTTTTTTATATTGTAATTATTATTATCTTCTATTTTGGCTGTACTTCCGAATGGCCCCAGTGGCCGATCGACACGAGGTTTTGGGGGAAGGGTGGGGAGGGGGTGTGGACCCTAAATCCAAAATTGTTGCTTCGGGAATTTATTAGTTTCCGAGATATTAATAAAAAAAGCTTTTAGTATGTCTGTTGATTTATTCCGACATAACGCATTCCACTTTCCACTTTGTCCCGGGTATTAGTATTGGTTTGGGCTAGATTACGCGCGTAAAGCATGGTAGCGAACCGATGTTCGTTTGGAACATTGAGTTTGGAGATATGAAGCAGCAACTTGCGAATAGACCCATCCTACTATATATGGTGTTATTCTACTGATAGTCAATATTCTAGGGGGTGATTCTAGAGGCCAAAATAAGACGAAAATATAGAATACAATTTTTTAATATCGCGCTTCGTTATCGAGAAAATTGACTTTGAATTTCAGCTAAATTATGCGTGCCTTTCCGGCGCCTGAAGAGCACGCGGAGGTAAGGGGAACGCGTCCAACAGTTTGTAAAACAGTTTGGGGGGACGGGAGGGTCGCCGAGTAGGGGTGCCTGCACCTACGTCCAAAAAAAACTTAAAAAAAATTAACAATAATTTTTTATTAATATTTTGGAAACTAATAAATACCCGAAGCTACAATTTTAGATGTAGGGTCCACACCCCCTCCCCACTCCTCCCATCAAACCTCATCTCGATCGGCCACTGGGGCCATTCGGAAGAATATCCTCTATTTTTTTGTGATTTATTTGATGATACTTTTTCCGTCCTCGCCTTTTTCATGCACTTGCCGTAACTTTTTTACTTTTTTGAAGTTTTTTATGGGTATCTCACTTCTTTTTACAAAGATAATTTGCATAGGGAATGACTTCAGATAATTTTTAATATTATAAATTACAAAGGTTCATCATCAACAACAATGAACAGTCTTATCATGTGACAGAATTAAGGATAAATTCTACGCAAGTTTAACAACTACGATAACAAACCACGTGCACCACATTGCAGATCGTAGTGGAATGCGTCCGTGAGGCGCTGTTGCCATTTTACCTGTTCGCGCGCGCGTAGATTGCAGTTTTAACGGATAACCCTGTATAGGTACAAATATTATTTCAAAGAAATTACATAACTATTGAAACCGTTTAAATGCTACATATATAAATAATTTGATACGTTTTTGCAAACAGCAAAAGATCGATGGAGGAACAGATTCAGATACTGATTATGTATGTTAAAATTGTTTCATTTAAGAGTGAAAGAATTTATTTACAATTCAGTATCATGATAACCCTAAAGGATTATTAGCCCGTTAGTTCTAACATAGAGTATTGTTGAATACGAATTTAATCCCGAAAAATGGGTACAGTCATGCCATTTATTTTTAGCCCAACGAACTGGAGCCATTAAAGTAATTTACGGATGCTAATGGACCACTTTATCAATGCGTATAGGGGGATAATGATCTTTGAAACGAATGCGCTGGAAAAGTATATGGCACGAATTGATGCATTAATTTTGTGGAATGATGCATGTGTATTATGGAGTGTAGTGAGTAATAAAAAGTTCAAAAGCATTGAAGTGCAAAGTAGGGAATAATAAAAGTCTGCAGTTTGATTGAACAATTGGCATTAAGATAAACAATTGGATATAGTAAACTGAAATGTGTGATCTTATTGCAATCATTGTAATGACATTTGACGACAATTTTATTATTGTAATTCCCATCATTTATTTCGTTTATTAAGTATAATGAAAAATTTGAAATATTGAAGAAAGCGATAAAATATTCATTTACACGTACATACAGGCAAGGTACATTTTTAGTAATTGTTTACCTTTACTCTGAATAAAACCACACATTTCAAACGCAGTAAAACAGGTATTAATTCTCACGAATCTGTTGGCAATATTTTCAATCAATATGTTGAAATATTGAAAATACATTATGCGGTCACAACGAAGATTGTAAAAATATACATCTTCACTGGTGTCAGCGTATTTTCACAAACAGGAACTTCTACCTGGTGCCTGGGTTTGGCGTGTTTTTACTTTGACATTTATTGCAAAGCATTAAAAGTGTTGTTTAAGGGACTCTAAATGTTTGCTTTGATACCAAACCCAGCTCATATATCGCTTTATGCCCCACCGCTTTTATAACCCGCGTGAGAGCTTGGGATTCCATCCCCAACATTGATGCAATATAAGTCACAAAATCCCTCCACGATATAAGTAACTTGTTATCCCCACCAGCAGGATTTGAACCTGCCCAATCACATATGCTTTGCATAGAGAGGAACATTTTCGCAAATAACTACAATACCGCATATACATCACATGTATCTTGTACTCATATCAGCGCCATCTTTGTTAGGTCCCGCTCCCATGTCAGATTTCAATTCGGTTTGCCTTTATTCTCTGCCGCGGCGCGTGAGAGCAACTGAGAACGATGGAGGGGCAGGCGCCAGGAACAAGTCATAAAATACGGTTCCCCATCACATGTTCTCAGTTGCTTTCACTCGTCGCGGCAACTACAAAATAAGTAGTGGGGATGGCTGATCATCACTCATGGAATCACGAAATGTATCACTTATGGAGACAGCTCTGTAGAACGAGCCGGCGCACAATGGTCCGAACCGCCGAAAACGTAATAAAAAATCCTTACGTTCACATGTCACCCTTTATCATTATGCAGATGGTCATTCCAGGGGTTTCTGGGGTCGCAGAATCTGATTCCGGGGTCAAAATTTTTATTAGATTAAAACTAAGCCATGTAGGTGGGGTGGGGGGGGGGGGGGGGAATGCCGACAAAAAACTGTTATGTTTTGTTTAACAGTATTTTCTGGTTTGATTACGTTATTTTAAGTTATTTACGGCATCAAGTTTAGAAAAATTATCAGAGATAGGGTTTGTTATGAGAAAAAGGTATTGAGCGCTCGAAAACTAGGAGGTCAATAATTTGTATAAATTCACACTTGAGATGTTGAAAATGTTTTATTTAACCCTAATATGTAATTGTGTATTCATTCGATGTTATTGAAATATATAACAAATTATAAATAACTCAAATATAAGAAATTATGTGATGGTCGCATTTAATCGCGTGTTACATTTATTAAAATCGACTAGCACCTTTGAAACTTATATTACTGGATAGTGTATAGTATAAGGGATGTATGTGCAAAAGGAGAAGTTGCACTTTTTTGCGACTTCCGAGTAATAACCAATTATTTTGGCAACAATCAGGCCGCCTGCGCGGAAGATGTAGGTGTCTACGATCCGCCAACATGCTTCTACATATATTTTTGAGAATAAGGACGAAAACATATTTTAGTAAAATAGAAAGTGATAGTAATTAAATATACAAATATATAGATATACAAATATGCAAATAATTAATATGTTAAACTTTACATTAACTTATATTTCATTCTAAACACATATGCTGTGTTTCATCTGTACTCTCGTCGGTTTCTGTTCCAGTTAATGGCAAAAAAATTAATTCCATAATAGGTCAAGACTGTTCAGTGTCACCCCGTGATTGACTTTCCGATGATTTATTACATTCTGTCGGGGCGGAGTTTAATTTTCGTTCAGGTAATACGCCTACGATTCCGGATATGCGGAGGATTATCCCGGCTTGCGCTGGTATCGTAAACTAATAAAGTAATAAAATGTTCGCCTAGCTAATACAGCAAATGAAGGTAAAGTTAAAATTTGGCCAGCACATGTTTCAAGACTTGAACGTAAGATATACAGTGTCCCATCAGACATAGAAAAAATGCAATTCTTTACCAAATGCTTTAGGAATACATTGTTGTATCTGTTCTAAAAAAATACTATAAAACAATTTTATTTACGACTTATATCGAAAATATTTAATTTTCGTCGGAATAAATCAACAGGAGTTTTTCGCAAATATTTTGGAAACGAAGGTCGGGCGGCGGTAACATGTATAGGAAAAAGTTGTTCAGAATCCTATCCCCGACGACATATCAAAAAGTCATTGAAATCTGTAAGGAAACACCTGTTCTGCACCTGTTCTAATAATTACCGCATTTTCAATATCTGAAGTGTGAAATTATGCAAGTTATTGACTTTCTAGTTTTCGCACGCTCAATAGCTTTTGCTATCATAAAAACGCTATCTCTGTTAATTTTTCTGAAATTGATGCCGTAAAAATAACGTAATCAAATCAAACAGTACTGTTAAATAAAAATAGCATTATTTTATAATCATTTCCACCCCTCCCTCTACAAGGCTCAGTTTTAATCTAATAAAAATTTTGACCTCGGAATCAGATTATGCGACCCCAAAAACCCCTGGAATGACCATCTTAATAATGATAAAGGGTGACATGTGAACGTAAGGATTTTTTATCGTTTTCGGCAATTCGGACCACTGTGCGACAGCTTCGGCACGAGGAGCCGACGACGGGCATTTAGAAACCGAAGCGACACTACGACGAGTTGTCTCGTAATGAAAAATTGCATTAACACCATCCTGGTCATAGGCTTATTTTGCAGAAAAAACTTGTAGGAATATGGGAATATTTTTTTTAGATTTTTAAAATCGGGAAATTGAGCCCGAATTTGCCAAATAAAAATTTGTTTATAATTTTCAAAGTTGCAAAATTAATTCTTCGATCTGGAAAAAAATTATTCAGGAAGGCCGATTCTTCGACATTAAAATGCCATAAGAACCAACTAAATCCGACAAAAAATTTTCGAGATAAAAATTCATAAGTACAACCTATTTTCACGAAATCGCAAAATTTAAGGCCCTGTATTTTTAAACAAACTCGAAATCGACAAAATGATGATTTAAACACCCCTAATTCCACGATCACTATAAGATATTCAAGGTTAAACAAAATCCAAGACATCGATGGAAAAAACTGATAGATTTAGCGTGTAATGATACGGATAGAATAATGTTATTGGTATTTTAAGTTATTTGTTTATAATACAATACGTATATAAAATTTGGAAAAGGGGATAGTTTATTATTCAAGATAGCGCTGGATGTTTGTTCCTGGGGATAATACGCAAGAGTACTTTATCCGCGAGAACACGTCGACGGATACGGACGCAAACGATCAAGTAACAATAAAAAAAACTGAGGCACTCGTCCCCGAGTTTGTATTGTAATCCGAACTAACGCAATCGAATCTGGCTAAAAGGTTCTTGGTCTTCTGTTCGTGGCGGTGCGCAACTTCGTGGTGTTGAAGGATTCCGCCGAATCGCTTTTTGTGACGGAGCAATCGAACGAGGAATGTAAGGCAATAATTATTTCAGAAGCTATATATATGTAACAATGCGATTGAGAACTGAAATTTGTACATTTTCTGTTTAATTTTCGCTACAGTATCGTATTTGCCAAATTTGGTTACATTAAGAACTTTTCACAAATGTATATGACCGTAATAAAAATAAAACAAAATATAAAAATCTCATTTTTTAATAGTACTTATACATAGATGATTTAACCTCACACATATGTTTATTTCACTCTCTTAAGTGCACTCTCACCTTAATATCGAACAAAATTAAGCATTAATTATTAAGCATTAATTAATGTAAGCGAGACCGGGGTAAAGTGAGCAGAAAAATGTTTGAAGTCGCATCAACTTTTTCCCTTTCAATAAAAATGTGTGAAAATATATTTATAATATAATTTAAACATTACTATTGATAAATGACACATAGCCATACTTGGAATAAACTTAGAGTATATTAAAATTCAACTTAAAAGAAAAAGCGAAAACGATCACTATATGGGGTGAAGTGAGCTGAAATAAAATACGAGTTTTAATGAAGGATGTAATTATAAAATTCAGTTTATTAGAACTTCTAAACTATTTTTTAAAAAATATATTTCATTAATACAAGTTTAACGTCAATTATTTTTTACTTTGCAACTTTGTAGTTTGTATAAACACATTTTCTTCTGAAAATGAGTTTTTACATGAACAGTCTGACATATTATTACGAAAACATACATAACTATTAATAAAATACATAATTACCCTATCTAAATAAATTTTTTAACAAAAACATTTTATATTCTTTATCACAATTTTTTTCGAATGGGCTTCGATAATTTTTGAAAGACAGGTTTTACATCAAGATAAGGATGTTTTAGGATATTGCGCACATCACTCGCGCATCTTTCCTTTGCAGCTCATTTTACCTCAAGGTTCACTTTACCCCGGTCTCCCCTATATACTTAGTCACTTAAACCCCCAGAAAAATATCTTCATCCGTTAGAAAACAAGAATTAAATTATCTAGGGAATTAAATTTAGGAATTTAATATCTGAATGTTGATAAGGTAACCAGTGTTCTTCCATATTAACCACATAGGTACATAAAGTCAAGAATACATGTTGGTGTGGGTACTTTATCTATTTTACATTTGTAATTGTAAAGCTAGAATGAAATCAGCCGGGTATAAAAGACTGTCCTTCTCTATCTTGAGACAAAGTCGAGGAATATCTGCAAACTTTGCATCCGGGCGCATGAGATTCAGGGCCCTTTGCTTATCTCGAGTGCGAAGATTACGCACGTCCAAATCCATTGTATGTGTAAGATACGTAGCCTAGCACCGTAGGAGAGAAGCCCTTAGCAGATCTCGTTGCGGCGCCGCTCGTTCACACCCCCAGTGTCTATAGAAATGTGTGGAAATTAACATTTTTTTCTTCATTCCTAAAAAATTAATACACGTGAAATCTTTCTATTAGGTATAATTTATGAATTTTTCTAGAGATGTAAATTCTGTTATGATGAAATTTTTCGTTGAAAAAATACTTACAAAAAGCGATATTTTTTGTTAACATTCACCAAATTTTTAAATTTTAATGTTAAGGTCTACAAATTAGCAGAAATATTGGAAAATACCAAAATTCTTTAGCCTAGGGTGCGATTTAACCCCCGTATAGCCACGAAGGATTAAAAAGTAAGAAAGATTATTGCAGGTTAGGTGGTTGGTTAAGCTCGCGTTGAAGTTGTTAAATCCACGCTTCATACCCGATATCAAGATAAACGGAGATAGCCAAAGTGACTCTGCTCATTAAACGAGCCCGGAGGCTGTTTCACGTTTCTCTTAGATATACTGTATAATATCTCTATCACTGTTCTCCGCCGTCGTAGTTTCCTATTCTATTCAACAACACTTGACGTTTTTACCGATTACCCACCATTACCTTTAAGTCTCCATAGTACCCTCCAAGTGACTTCTCCAGGTCGATTGAGTTTGCATAATAAGTGGGACAGAATAAATATAAATGCCAATAAAGATCGAGGGGCGAATAATGGCAAACGAAAGGAACATGGGGATACGAAGAAGAATGAAAGCTAGAACCAGACAAAGAGAATGAGGGAGATTAATTCGATAGAACTAGTATCCGTAGATCTCTAAACCACCTCTGGGTAATGTATTGTCAAGGATAAACCTACTAATTTGAGCAAGTCAATTTATCGTCTGATCTGTCAGGCAGTGAGACAATAGCGACTGGTGTAACACAGATCAAGGTATTTCTGCACCGATTAGCGGATTCCCTTATGCATGCCACACGTGTACCTTGATGTTAGTTTCACTTACGATCATAGTCTTTCTGCGTACATACTGTCAGCTAGGAGGTTTCTACATATGAAAACTTGGCACACACAATGAACTGGGTTAATATGTATCTTTTAAATGGTTAGTAATGGAAAATACCATAAGCTAAAATTACACACATGGGGCATAATGCAGACACTACATATTACTAACATACTATACGTATAGTGTGTGTGTAATATGTGCACATATAGTAGGTATGTGTGTAATACACTGAGTAGTATACTGTAACATATACATAATTCAACTCGGTAAATATTATTTTAATGTATTTATTCTGTCTTTCATCATTTCATATACTCTTTTACAAATATTCGGTCGCCAAATCAAACCAAATATAGGCAACTCATTGAGAGGATACGACGAGTAAAAATGGACTGACTCATTCAAAAGTTAAGGGGGGGATTCTTGTTTGGCCGAAAAATAGGTGATTTTTGTGAATTTTTTGTACAAAAACGGTTTGACAAATTAATTTGAGGTTTGACAGGCTGTTTTATTGTATCTTGAGCTATTGTTGTGAATTTTTATGTGACGGTAAAAAAAATGTGGCTGATACAGAACGCTGACTTGGAGCGTTGAAAAAAAATCCGGTGGTCCTGGCGTTGACGGAAAATACCCTAAGGATAATTTGAAACACAAAAAGGACAAGAGATTCTTAATCTGTATGAATGTGGCTATCGATGGTAGTAGACTCATTAAGATAAATAAAGAAATGTTAAAATGGCAGGCTTCTGAATATGATGAATCGAATTTTTCTCAAAACTCGACAAACCTTTATTAAGTAAAATCAGGAACGGTAACAAATGCGACAATAAATCTACGACCATAGATAGACAGATGCTTGCTCAACATGCATGTAAAAGTTCAAGTTGTTTGCTTAATTGATTGTCGAGATTTTTTCAACGCTAGGTCGAAAAATGTAGTTTCGAGAAAATCGAGTTTAAAAGTTCATATTGTTTATAAGGATAGAAATTGACTACTTACCATTATTAAGCTATTCCAGGGCCATAAACACAAGACTCATATCTTTTAGAAAAAGCAAAAAAAGAAAAATGCAATTTTTCGGCCAAACAAGGTAGAATCCCCCCGTTAAGGGGTTGTTCCGGTCTACAGCCCATAAAAATAGATGATCTTTAGGAATTAATTAAAGGGAAACTACAACATATAATTTAATAGAATTTATTGCGTTATATTTAGAATGTCTTAAGGGGACCATCTCATTTTTGTTATTGTCCGTCTCACCGGGCCTTGAATGTATGCGGACGGTCACACAAGCTAAGTTAAGCGTGTACCTATACGCGTGTAGTAAACAAACAGTTTCAACCGTCTTTCGTCCTGGAATCGGCCAGAAGCAAGTTTTTGCGGGTACAGTTACCTTCAGTAAACATCTGTGCAGGGTGGTCTGGTGTGTTTGAACGCTAATATGCACTGTACATTGAAATAATAATGAATTTATGAATCGAAAACGGATAGAATGAAGCTTCAAGGTTTCTCCGTTGGTGGCGCTAATGGTGTACTGTAGCTACGTAGCACCAGCGTGACGTATAAATTCATTATTATTTCAATATACAGTGCTTATTAGCGTTCAAACGCACCAGACCACCTTGCACAGATGTTTACTGAAGGTAACTGTACCCGCAAAAACTTCCTTCTAGCCGATTCCAGGACGAAAGACGGTTGAAACGGTTTGTTTACTACACGCGTATACGTACACGCTTAACTTAGCTTGTGTGAGCGTCCGCACACATTCAAGGCCCGGTGAGACGGCCCCCTTAAATCAATGTTGACTAACTGGCGACTCACGAGTCGCCGGGGGCTCCTCCGCCTTGCTACCACGCTGAACGTCCCCCCTCCATACCAACCAAACACTGACGATCGCAATCGATTCCTGCCTCTTTTAGCCTGCGATGGTCAGAGTTTGTCGGTATGGAGGGGGGACATTCAGCATGGCAGCACAGCCGCGGCATAGGGGCCCCCGGCGGCTCGTGAGTCGCCAGTTAGTCAACCCTCTCTAATGGGACTTTCCGCGTTCATACATAAAATAAAAATAGAATAAATAAATAAATATTTTCCATCCCCATCGAAACAGATTAGCATTGTTATCTTACATTCGTTAAATAAAAAATAATAAGTTGAAAAAATCAAATATCCAAGATGTAGATATTTCAATGTTTATTGCAATGAAAAGTTAATAGCTTTTTACGCCCTATAAAATCGTGTATTCGAATTGTATAAATTTTGTTATTTAAACAAAAAAATGTTTCCCACCAAAATGTTTAAACAATTAGATTACGTAGTTTTATGCAACATAAAAAACCATGAAATTTCCTTTATTACAATTTTTTTATATCTACTATAGTTTTCAAGATATACTGGAGAATAGGAAAACACTCACTAACGTTTAGAAGGTGGTTTCACCCTAATCAACCGCAAATGAGCACAAAAGAAATATTGCCTGATATTTGTATCGAAATCCTCTACAAACCTGCATCGTTTAAAGAAGATCGGAATGTTCGGGTAACCGAACTTCCTCTGTTAGACATATTTTCATAGGAAAAATCTCGCCTGTCCCTTTGTAGTAGATTTTCTCATGAAGATGTAGTAGACAATATAGATGTTTAAATTTTCATTAGTGTCGGCACGTGTTCGAAGCGCGGAGTGAGCTAGACAAGACTTTTCCGGCGGAAGCGACCGCTCGAAACACCTGACCGCCTTGAAGGGGCCATTTTCAAAACCCCGCACCAGTCAAAGTGTTGTGTTAATCTCCGGTAGGCGGTATTTCACGTGGCGTCGGCTCGATTTAGTCTAATAATGACCTATTGTGACTTTGGTACTTTGCTGTATGCAGAAACGGCGAACGAAATATGTATTATTGTTAATTACAATTTTATTAATCTGTACGTCTTTCACTCGGGCTTTCAACAGTGACCAAATTCTGTTATCTAAAACTAGTGTAATGTGCATTTCATGAATATGGATGATTATTATTCCGGTTTCCCTATGATAATTAGTATAATTTCCATTCCCAGTTTTATAATGAGCGCATTAAAATGTTGGTTCACCGTTCCGATTTGAATGTTCAGTTATATGAAACGAATAAACCATACAGACATGGTAACTCACACAAATGGGAATTTCTGACGAGGAATTTATTCGTCTCCACTTGCCTTCGCCTGTGTTTCTCTGCTTCCTCCGCCCAATCATTCCTTCCATCCTCCTCTACCACCTGTGCCTCATCCTTTATTCTCCCAAATATACAGGTTCGACCCACGCAACCAGCTTGAAAATGGGACGTGTTAGTGACTGCATGTAATTATTCTAATACGATGCACGGGCCAGGAGGTTACATTTGAATAGGTTTTGTTATGCCCCGTCTATTTCTTCCCTTACACTACGTTCTGCCACGGTGTGCCTTTCATCGTTATTTAAAATTACTAATCAATGTGATGCGTTAAAAGAATAATAAGATCAAATTAATTACTAACATACCCGTCATATAAATATGTAATTCTACAGACGTTAATACAATTGGCAAACTGTTCACTGATTGTTCATACAACCTTGATCATTTTTGGTGTTAATGAAACGGTACCTATACAATAATGATTCGATGGAAAAATAAAATTCCTGTTCAATAATCGAGGTTTTCTATCTCCAGTCAACCGTGAATCATAACAAGTAGCCAGTTCCTTGGGTAAGAGCTTCTGGTTGATATTTACATATACATAAATCAGAGCATGTCCTACGATAAATGATCTACTAATGAACAATTAAATTCTCATTTTTAGTTTTATTGCTATGAAAATATGCTCGACATATTAATAAGATTTGGCTGATAAAAATAAGACCAAATACGACATAGTTTTGATAATTCTTCCACTGTTATTTTTGGCAAAGCATACAAGCGTGTCGTTAGGGGTTTAAAGAAAGAATAGCTCGAGATCGACTAGGCGAAAAAATATAGACCCTGCTAGAGGTTATAGACCAACCAGCGCTGGTACCACAGACGGGATCGTAGCAGTAAAGGCGAATTAACATGGTTAACTTTGGTTGAACAATGCGGTTGATTCAACAAAATTGAAAGCAAAGTGAACAGTGCTATTTCGATCAAAGTCTTCAACCAAATTGATCATTGCAGTCCTCACTTTTGTTCAATGCGGTTGTCCTTTCAGGATGATTCGTCCAAATCGCACACGTGTAAACACGCATTTTCAACATTGAAAGATTTTATTTCAGTTGCATCAATGTGGCTATTGTTTGTGAACAGAGCTCGCTGTTTTGGGCAAAAAAATTGTTTTTAAAGACAATAAGACTATTATAATATTATGATACCCCATTTGTTATTTCGGCGCATCAACAACGGCCTCGTCCACCAACGTCGACGTCTTCTCTGTTGTTTTTTCGTTAGGTTTATTTTAATTTACTTACACTCTATCATTAAATATTTACAAATTATTTCAACACCGGCACGTACAATTTGTTTCGACCCCATTTTTAAGTGAATCAGTTTGGTAAATTTCATTGAAATGTGTAAACATTCCCTTTTCAATTTTATTGTACAAATTTTGTTGAATCAATCGTATTGTTCAACCAAAGTGAACCGTGTAAATTCGCCATAACATCGATAGCAGAAGACTCTACTTTTTCACGGTTCCGTCTTCTGGTTTAAATGTCCAGAACAAACGAAGGGAATATGTGCATCTCATTCACTCTGATGTGTAGTAGACTGCAGCCTATAACGGAAAATTTTAGGGAACAACAAATTTTGGGAAGTGGCACATTTTGGAGGGCGACAAATTTTTTTTTAACATATGTCTTTCAGAAAATGTGAAAAAGAAAATATTTCTTTTCCGATTTTTTACAGTGAGATACCCCCTTATAGGCGAACAGAGTATGCTCTTAGCTTTTATGCAAATCAGTTTTTTGCGTAATTTTTTCAAACTACAAAATTCAGACCAACAGTACGCAAACCTTTAGTACTTTACTTTACATTTTACTTAACATTTTAACTGGTGCGCTGTTTTGAAAATTACCCCTTCAAGGCGGTCAAGCCTTTCCTAAATAGCAGCCGCTCGTGCCAGGAAAGTTTTGTCCCACACTTTGGACACGAGCCGACACTAATGGAAATTTAAACTACATTTCTATTACATCTTTACGAGAGTACTGCAAGTGGATAGGCGAAATTTTTTCGGTAAGAAAATATGTCTAGATACGACCTTATCCGGGATAGTTTCAAGCTGCTCTGGCACCATTACTGATTTTGTATAGATCCTGTGTGCGTCATATTATGTCTGATGTGAAACCAAGAAACTTTTTTTATAACATTTTCTTCTAACTCTGTTAGTTTTCTAGCTATGTAACTACATAACTTTTCAACCCCGGACTTTTAAGAATGGACTCAGCCCCTTAAGGGGTTATACCTAGTCGGGAGGCTGAAAAGAGGCGAATGTTTGTGAATTTTGTTTTGAAAAACGGAAGCATCTATTTTTACAGAACTTTTTGCACTTAAAAGAGCAACATCTAAAGAAGATTTGGTAATTTTTTCGTAAAAAAATATTTTCGTTTATAATAAAATTACAATCGATATCCAAGAAGCATTTTTGAAAACTTGTTTTGCGGTGCGCACTGCCATTCGGAATCAGATTATCTAAAATAAAGAAACAAAAAAGATTTCGTTAGTATATTAATGTATCTTCCGATTGACGGGCAGAATTTCCGAAATATTAATTTAAAATAAAATGGCGGCTATTTAAAGTTTGAAGTCCCGATTTTCGCGCGAAAAACGGCCATTTTTCGTTGATAAAATCGAAACTGCACATGGAATAAAATGCTAATGACATTCTGTAGATTTTTATATAAAAAATAAGCCGACATAAAAATAAGCTCGTCGTGTAGCTTCAGGTACGTTACAATGGGGTCCAACAGTTTTTCGGTTGTCGCGGAGGACAGTTCCGCAATAAAACAATAGTTGAAATTGTATGGAAAAAAATATGGATTATGCTGTTTCATAATTATTTAAACATCCGGTTCAGATTTCACGTAAAACCCGAATTTTTACAAAACATTCATATTTTAGTTTATAACTTTTTTCTAATTGTTTAAACAATTGATAAAACCTTTATGATTTGGTAGATCTAATTAAAAGAAGTAACTTATGTCTTGAAACTTTTTTTCTATCTCTTACAGATTGTGTGTTATAAAATAAAATCGAAAAATAGCCGAATTCTCAGGGGTTAATTTCACCCCCTTAGAGTGAGTTTGGGCAGCAAAAAAATTGCATTGTAATCAGAAGGAAATCCCCTACATATCCACAAAGTTTCAGAATTTTTTGAATCTTCGGGTTCCGGACCTTCCCTTGTGAGCGATGAATTGCTGAGACAGTGAGGTATTTATAAAGCAATTTCCGGGCTCGCTCTGTGTTTAAAGCAAATATTCAGGAACTCTTAGATAACACATTCAATGTTTTCCAGAAAATATTGCCGTGAAAACATGCCAAGGCCACACGTCCTTTGCGAACCTCTTATCGCGAACACACGCCAATACTGCTCAAAGAGTTCAAAAAGATTACTGGCGCCTAATAGTATAACAATCGGAGCTATGCAAGTAGTTTCAAACTTCAAGCGAATATAGTTTTTCAACTGACATTTGTATTAAATTTGTAAAATTCAAAAATTTCATTTCTGTGGTTTTGGCCATAAAATTGTAAAATTTCCCCACTGTGTATCGTAGCAAACGTATGAACCGTTACATTTAGTTGATGTAAAGTAAAAAGTACTCAATAATTCTATTAGCGTTAGCCGCTGGTAGGATTTTATAACACGATTCCGAACTACAATTTGATATTTTTCAGTTGTGAATTCACAAACCAAATCAATGCGTGCTGATAGACATTGGCCATTCGTATGCAACGTGGAGACGAGAAAGTATTGTATGTAGTACCTCATTATTTCACGTCTGACTGGGGCTTCGTCCGAGCCGTTTGACGAAAAGAAACTAAAAGAGTGACATCCACAGAGAGCTAAACAGAGTTACAGCGAGGGATCCTCGACCCACTTTCCGTTGAGGACCGACAGTTAAAAGCGATAAACCGTGTAGGCGATGTGACTCATCCACTAATGAGAAGTGAAAATTTTAATTATTCGCGAAGATATTGGGATTGATGAGATAAGATTTTTACGATAAAAATAAGTCTAAACAGTACGTATATCGGACATTCCAGTCTCATTTACCGGCACGGGAATTGCTCAGTTAAGTACGTATAATCCCACACAGCACCATAACATTGCAGCAACGTTTCTGCAGAGGCGTTGCAGGTTCAGTCCTATGTTCGCCTTCGCAATATTGCAGGTGTATATTTTTGCAAAGTTGGGGCAACATTAGAAATATGTAGTCCTGCAACATTCCGGCAATGATTCTGCAACGAAACGGCAAAATTCTGGTAATGATCCTGCAATTCTTCGGCAATATTGCGGTGCGAGATTGTAATGTTGCATCACATCATTGTAGAAAAGTTGTAGGTTCACTCCTATGTCCGCCTATGCAATATTGCAGGAGTGTGTTTTTGCAAAATTGCGGTAACATTATTGTGCATTATTGGAGTGGCAACGAAGTTGCAATATTGCTGCAGGATCGATGCTGCGATAATGCACAACAATATTGCAGCATCGTTCCTGCAATATTGCAATGCAACCTGCAATAACACAATATTGCAATGCAACCTGCAATAACACAATATTGCAATGCAACCTACAATAACACAATATTGCAATGCAACCTGCAATAACACAATATTGCAATGCAACCTGCAATAACACAATATTGCAATGCAACCTGCAATAACACAATATTGCTGCAACGAGATGTGCTGTGTGGGATTATAAGTACACAGAATTGTGTCGTGTTTGGACTCATTTTTATGAGGAAAATTTCACCAAGCTATCGATTATACTCTCATAAAAGTGTATGAGAAATTGAAATATTTCAGTGCTTTGTCGTAGATGAATTATCTGGAACGCTGGTTTTATTGCCCTCGGCTGTCGACGCGCTGGTTGCTCGTCGGCGAAGAGTCGCTTACTTCGACCTTACGACGCGCGACGTCCAAATGGTGTTGGGAATAGTGTGTATGCAGAGAATGTGAGGAATCCCATGCAGGGATTACTGCACCTGGAATATGGACGAGATTTCGCGTTATTTTCAAAATTCTGATTCTTAAATATAGGACAAGTGTTGGTGCATTCCCTGTGGCAGGAAGATCGCGATACCTTTTGCTATAGTGATTATAGGATTAGTTGTATGACAAAAAACAATAAGTAATTAGCTAGGAAGCACACATACTTCCAAAAACTATCGAATCCGGTTAACGAAATCAGCTATCAAAAATTTTCCAAAAAATCACTACTAGTAAGAGAACACCGCGAACTCCCACTCATCGATTGGAACGCAACTTTGTGGATTTATAGAGTAACTCACGACAAGAACAACGGTATGTTTAATTTGTGAAAACTAACCTCAAAGCAAAGTAGGCACACCCAGTTTTCCGCGTATAACTTCTAAAGTACAAGAGGTAGAAAAAGAATTTCAAACACAAGTTTAATGGTACAATTTTTTTAAGCAAGTTTGAAGTTTTTATTGTGCCATTAAACTTTTGTTTGAAATATATTTTTTGTCCCCTGTACTTTAAGTGTTATATGCGAAAAAGTGGGAGTACTTTTTTGACTTTGAAGTTAGTTTTCGACAATGGATGAGTGCGGGTTCGCGGTGTTCCTTTGTAAGAGCATTCCGGATCTTACAATTGAGTAAGTTTCAGAAACACGCAGGTTTTCGAAATAATCAGT
This sequence comes from Andrena minutula, assembly GCA_929113495.1. Classification (NCBI taxonomy): domain Eukaryota; kingdom Metazoa; phylum Arthropoda; class Insecta; order Hymenoptera; family Andrenidae; genus Andrena; species Andrena minutula. The sequence goes on along the minus strand of OV815996.1, from coordinate 37,574,837 downwards.
AATCAACTAGCTTCAAGCGAACATGAGGAGCTATGGGAACACGCACTGCCAGACTTTTCTAATTATTCAAAATGAACATTGGTGTAACTAAATAACATTTTTGTCGGGGGGGGGGGGGGGGGGGGAGATGGGACCTACCCTCTCCCTCTCGCGCTCTCTCTTTTTTTATAGATGGAGGAAATCTTTATATACATACACATTTTATAACAGTCATTTACTTAGATATTTATTTAACACTAAAACAATCAGTACACTGAATAAAAAATTATTGATTATTTAACATGCGAAAGTTTTTTACTTAATTCGATAGTTTCTTGAGAGGAGCCATTTAGCATATGGGGGGATGCTAGGCCCACCCGGCCCCTAAATAGTTACGCTAATGAAAATGAAACGCGTTTATTTAAATTTCTGTTGCATTGTGGTATATTTTTAGTGAATACAGGATTGGCTGTGTGGGCAAGTGTGAACACGATCAAAGAGAGCGAAAAGGTGGAAATTGAAGGTAGGTAGTATAGACCACCGATACATTTTCAACACGCGTAACTCACCAGCTCGTTTCGACGCTTCTCCCACCCCCGCTTTCTCACCACCCTTCCTCTTTATTACGGCAGAAGAATTTATGACCATCCGCAGAGCGTTGATTGAGATGGGCGTATCTAATAGCGCTGCTGTCTGCACGGAGAATCTATGCCGCTAGATCCTCCTTTTCCCCTTGCCTCTCTTTATGAACACTGTCTCATCATTCAAATTTCAGTTTAGCAGATCTACCAAGCATTACAAACTTGAACATTAATACCAACAATTCACACGTAAATGGATAGCTTTCGAGTAGATACTATGTAAGTCCCAAACGATCTAAATTACAAATACAGACTACGAAATGTTAGTATACAAGGTGTCCCATTCGAAACAAACCATACAATTATCTCCTATAATTGTAACGATACGAAAAATGTTTTATACATATGTACGAATAATTCTTAACGGAGAAAATGAAGCAAAGAAAATTTTGTTTCTCATTATCGATGTTATTTTACAGGACACAAAATAAAAATTTACATGTAAAAAACATTGGTAACATCGGTAACTTCGAGAACTTATAAAAAATAACTGGGAAAAAATTTCGTGCGACATATTCGCCTGTGAAACCATTCACATAATATTGTGTGAGACATTTTTAGTATCGTCACATCTAATACTTCGGTGTCCTACTTATAGAGTCATCACCTACTTATAATTTATTTGTAAACTCGATAGGAATTCAAGAGTGCATAAAAGCATATTGTTAAAGTTTGGGAAAACAGCGGGGATTATGATGCGAGCGTGACCTTCTCGTTACTTTAATTAAAAAATTTAAAAAACCCGACTGCTTAAAAAGCGAACTAAAATGACAAAAATAATAATAAGATGATAATTTAACTTAACTCGATTGCCTGCAGTCGGAGGCCTTAAATCTTTTGATGAAAATGATTTCATGTAATTATATTCGAACATTTATTTCGAAATAGAAAATTACATATTGTCTTAATAAATATTGTGTATCGCTGTTCGCCTTAATTAGATTTGATGGGCTATTAACAACACTAACAGTATATCCCACACGGATAAAGAGAGAAACATATAAGTTACAAAATATGCAGAAGTTGAAATGTCACTATATAAGCTTGAATTTGCATTGATGTTGTCCACCTCTTTTTGATACCAGATTGAAGCACTTGGGATAGAAAAGCATCAGAAGAGGTAAGGCCTCCGTCTGCAGGCAAATGAGTTAATTTAAATTGTCATCTTATTATTATTTTTGTCATTTTAGTTCGCTTTTTAAGCAGTCGGGTTTTTTAAATTTTTAAATTTTTTTATTTTTTACTTTTTGAAAATGATATATCCTATAACATTCGGATCGTCAAGACAATTAGAAAGACACCTTATTTGTCTGATTTAAATGTTTAAGGGCTCAGGGGCACCTTTCCCCGTTATTTGATCGAGTTCAAACTTTACACACATTTTTTCTAATTGTTTTGAACCATTCTGGAGGCTGCCCCGAAGAAAATTCAAAAGTCGAAAATAAGAACCACCCTATTGTAGACACATGAAACTTGGAGCGGATTTACCCAATTTACCGCTACCCGTATATTGTTCACCTCCCCTGCATGCCTAAATGTTTCACACGAAGAGATGAACAAAACATTGGAAAATTTAACAAAATCCCACAAACTGTGATTTTATTAACTAATTGGTTCCTTTTATTCTTTTACTTTAAACTATGCTCCTAGAGATGGATTGTGATTAAAGATACGACACTTACGAGTACTTGTAAATATTCTTGATGTTAGAAAATTAAATTTTTTTAGCATTGGGATCAAGCACTGAGATCTTAGTATCAGTTATACATTCAGCCTTCGTGGTTGCTATGGACTTTGACTTTTTGGCCTTCATAACAACCACCCGCAGGTATCGCAGCTTTTGTAATCGTTTCATTAAATCAGTGCTGTCCGATGTAAGCTTTGGAGCTTAACCGCTTTCACCTACAAACAAAATACGGTATGTGGGAGGGAACAAAGGCGAGGACAGGACTTCACCCGTGGATAGCACTGCATTAAATGGTATTAGGTTAAATTCGAGCGTTATTTAACAGAGTTTACACGATCTGTCAACACAGACAGACGGCATGAAACATCATCGAAATCTTCATATTCGTTAACCATGATATACATACACAATGTTAAACGAACAATTCTTATTGGATGTTTGAACTTATTCTACTATTGTGAGGAACACTGTAAGTATACAATAGGGTGGCTCTTATTTATGAGCCCTCTTGAATACAGCGCTATGAACCCTCCTGAATACAACGATATAAGTTATTATTGCATTATGAACATTCAAATATGTTTAAACAACGATCCAAGGGAAAAGGACACTCGAAATGCACCAATTTTTGCAGATTTCTTTCAATTTATTTCCAAAACTAAGGGTCCGGAAGAAAATCTGGCCATCTCACGTGATGCAGCAGACAGTTTTCCTTCGAAAAGCATAAACACAAGTGGTAAGTCGCGTTTTGTTCTTTACACAGAAGCGAAATAGTTTCACAAAAGTGCCGACAGTGGTAGTCACGCGCGTTAAGCGATTGTGTTACACTGAGCGGCAGTGGAACGCGCGCCGCCGTTGACTACCACTGTCGTCATCACGCGTTTTGCCAAGTATTGTATAGTATTTTGAATTTTTCATTTGGAAGTTTTAGAATTTTCCCTCCATCGTATATTGAAGTATTAACAACTGTTAACATTTCAAGTGTAGTTGAAGGCAAGCAACCCTTATTTTGCTTTCGAGATTTCCACAGCAGGAATTTGCAGTCAGATTGAATGCAGTGGAAACTTTATAAGAAAACACGTGTGTAATTCAATCGTCCTGTATGTTGTGCACGTTTCGGAAGATCTAGTGGCTAGAAGTCACGTAGTCTAAATCTTCTTTTGAATTCCGAGATCAAGAGACACGGTAGTGTCTCGCGCCAAGTATATATAGATATATGCGCTGCGCGAGACACAGAGTGTACATATCTATTACGCCACAACTCGCTATCAAGAACCCTGAGATTTCCGAATCTCAATAATGGCTGATCCGATTAGATTTTCAATGGCCTTAATGGATAGCTGGAGTTTGATTTACATAAGAAAAGTTTCTTCGTTTCGTTCCTACGTGTCTTATGAGCTGAGATATTTCGATGTAAAGTTGCAATTTGCCGAATTTCATGTTCTTAAGAATTTCATCGTCATCGTTAAGTGTGGGCAAGAGGGAAACATGAAAGGAAGAAGAAATGTCTCCAATATGCACGTCGTTCATTCGATGAAGGTGTCGGCACTTTCGGCCAATCGTATAACAAATAGTCACGTAACAGCCAGACAGAGAGCAAATCTGTAGAGATAAACGTAACCTAGCTAGTATTAAACAATCATAACCTGCCAAGTGTGAAATAAGGAAATTGTCAAAATTTTTTAAATGTCACGAGGTTTTAGGACGTCTAGGACACTGAATTATTGTCTCAACTAACAAGGTAAGCCACCAAAATTTTTTAATAGACTATTTATGTAGAGCTTATAGAGACGGAGGGGACGCATAGACTTGGAAGTTGTCCGGAGAAGGTTCGACAGAGATGCATCTTCTTTGACACAAGTTTCTACAAAATAATATATTATTTTCATACCAGCAGACTATTTTTACATTAGAGTCTTTATGTAAAGATTATAGAAAAGAAGAAGATGCATGGGCTTGGATAGAAATAAAGGAGACGCACAGGCTCGGATAAAAATGAAGGGATGCACAGTGTTTGGGAATGGTATAGTTCCCCACGCTGCCACACTCACTCTCACAGCAGCACCTCGCGGTCTGCGATTCAGCGACGCTGATCGATGGGCGAGTTGCCAATCGACGCTGATCGATCAACCAATCGGCGCAGATCGATCGACCAATGAGAGAGCAGCGACGCTGCTCTAGGAGAACCGAGAAGAAGCGCGAGCGGAAGTCCGCCATATTCTCACTCTTGTGTGTGTCTCATCACGAAAAGGAGCCACTCGTGCGCGTCGCGTATTTTCTCTGATTGTTGTGCAATTTTCCCACTCATCCAGTGTTACACTCAACAATATTCACTCACCTTCCTCACTCACCACTCAAAATCACCTTGAAAATTCACTCAGTCCCCAATTAAATATAATTGTGTGGACGCCTCGTGCCTCATGGCAATGCCACGTGCTTGCAATCTCAATAATCCAACTCAACACTCATGTACTTTACTCACACTCACTTTACAAGTGTTTTTTAAATACACTGACTACATTCTCACCACGTGAATTGTGTTGTGTGCCCTCTTCACTGTCGCTCCTAACCCATCATTCTTCCAGCGTGTTCAACTAGTTCAAAACTCAAACACACTGGCTTGAATAGAAATGAAGAGAATGCACAAGCTTGGATAGAAATGAAGAGGATGTACAGGCTTGGAGGTTGTCCGGAGAAGGTAAAATAGATAGAGAAGCATCTTGTTTCGCACAAGTTTCTGGAAATCGGTTAAATAAGGTAAATCGACAAAATTTTTCAAATTAGCGTAGCATTAAGAATTAAGAAAATTATGGCGTACTGCTTACAATGTAGAGTAAGTCACATTAGTAAAGAAAGTATGCTGAAAATGCATCTCCCTCGATACTTTTCAATCTTTTATGAAAGATATTTGTAATACTTTATTAATTAAAGTCCACAGTAGTTCCCACACTATCCATTAATTTTATTAGTTTCCCATTAACAATATTTAAATTCACCAATAAACATACTAAAATAATTTTATTCCAACACCAATAAATTGTGCGTTAAAAATATTAGATCTCATTGTTAATTCTTGCTAAATTACCAATTACCATTTAAATTTCCTCCAACAAGACTTTTTGCTATATGCTCTAACCTCCTTCGGACACATTACGCAGTCTCTACACTTACTACAGCAAAAGTCAACTCTTTTTCCATACGTTCTACGTTATGTTGTAACTAAAATATGTACTTTTTATATATTTACCGATAACCGAAGCGGAAGCGAAGGAGAAAGCTGCACGAGCAAATGAGAAAAATGAGCATATTTTCATGTATAATTCTATTTTAGAGTTTTAAGAAATATGTATATACAATTAAAATCGAGTTTTATTACGAATGTGGAAAACTGTATAATTTAAGGGTGAACAAATAAATGGAACATAGTATTATATTAATTAAACGATTTTATTCAGCATCGATCCTCTGTTTGCTTCTTGCATGTTTGGTTCATAACTGAAAATTCAAATTTAAACCAATTCCACCAACCAATTGTCTTGTAGCTTTGCAGGCCTGCTCAGTTTGGATGGTAATACAATCCCATCAAAAAGAATCCCATTTAAAAACTTTGTCGTAAATTAATATCAGTAAACACTACAAATTTGTGGAATCTTTTATAATATTTCTATTAGGGTACAGTAGCCTTCAGTAGACATCTGTGCAGGGTGGTCTGGTGTGTTTGAATGCTAATAACCACCGTACGTTGAAATAATAATGAATTTATAACTCGAAAAGTGACAGAATGAGGCTCGAGTACACATTAGCGCCACCAACGGAGAAGCCTTGGAGCCTCATTCTGTCACTTTTCGAGTCATACATTCATTATTATTTCAACGTACGGTGGTTATTCGCATTCAAACGCATCAGACAATGTGAACTGTGAACCTTGAATAAATTCAAATGTTTTATGGAGCGAAACGTTAAAAAATGTACGAAAATGTTTCACTGTATTAATTAGTTCATAATACTTCAACAGGTTTATGAAAATTTTGTTTTGTACAATGAAGGTGTCCAAATTTTAATCGTAAGTGCAACCTTCAACCTTGTAAATTATAAATTACAATTGATCTAAAAAAATTTGTATTTAAATTTAGTAGGTATAACTTAATTTGAAGAAAGTATCGAACGATTTTGGAAACGTACTACTATTTTTTGAAATAAATAAAAACAGATATAGACACTTTGATTATTAGCGACTCAATTGAGTGACTACAGGCTACAGCTTCTGGTATAGATTTATCTGTTTCATAGGTACATGTTAACACTTTATTACATTCCATATAGTAGTAGGGGAGACCGGGCCTAACAGTCCCCGGGGTAAGTTATTCCGACGGTTCTATCTTCAAAATAAACAGAGTGTTGTACATTAAATTATTTTTTCCGTGCGAGTTGAAACCACTCTATCGCCCATTTTAATAGCATCCGCAAAAGCGAATCGTGTGGTTGTAAGCAACGTCCTATTAATCGCGTACCAGATAAGTAAATATTTTTCTATCGTTATTTTTTGGTCTACTTCGATTATTTAACGTCGATATTATTGATTGATTCGTTCTTATGGATAAAATGGCATTTAAGAAGATGGAGGTATAGTGTTTATCGTTTCAATATATGTATAAGCAGAATAGTCTGTCAAATTGCTGTGTGTGTCGATAGGGGCTAGTTGTCGCTAGAGAATTCAGTATCTGCCACTTGACTCTACCGAGAGTTATTAAAAAACTACAATCTGGACAAGAAGCTACTTGTAGGCTACAAATACAAATCTCAATAAGTAGATACTCACAAATAGTTGAATGTAAGACTGATTTGTAGATTTTAGTTTTTATACCAAAAATAATGTTTATGGTTATTCTATTGTTTTGGTTTTCTTTTAAAGATAATACATTTTTGTTGATCCGAACCTTCAGAAATAAACATTATTAATAAAATCCTGTTTCATTTCATTAGAAAATGAAATATTTCATTAAAAGGCATTCTCTTATATCTTAATATCAAATTACCCCAATGCGATAACAACTTGCCCCATAAAGGGGTAAGAAGTTCCGCTTTGACCAGCTACAAATAAACTACTTTTTATGAAAAACCTATTACAATATATCAAATACAAGCTTAAAATCATAAAATATAATAAATTTAACAAGAAATTAGTCAATAGTGCAGAAAATAATTCCAATATTGTTCCGTCATTTTTTATGTTTTATCGAAATAGGAACTTTTAGCCCCGGTCTCCCCTACATATTCCATAAAAATACTTTAAAAAACCGCTTCAATATTGTGCAAAGTGAAATGGTCTTGTCACGTTGCATGTTTCTTAACAACTGGTCTGTTCCCTTAGTTTCAGCAATAACGTCAGTTCTTGAAAGTGGAAGGCATGTTTTACGGTGAAATATCCAAATTAGTTGACTCCTACTACATAACAGTCGAATCAGAAGAGAAGTACCATCAAGGGTTAGTATTTTTTTGATCTGGCGTAAGTTTGGCTCCTCACCTGTAGTCCACACGTAGGCAATAAATTATAAAGCGGGTGGATGTGTAAAGGTAGGCTCTCACTACGCCTCATCTCGCCTCAGCTCATTTTATTGTTCCTATGCTTTTCTTATACAGTTTAACAATTGTTCTCATATTACGGCTTGCCTCGCCTTGCTCAGCGCGACTCCGATCGCCGGATTTCTCCTCGAGAATATTTTGAGGAAGAGAGGCGAGGCGTGGTGTGAGTAGGTGCAAGCATAATTATGCACCCTGAATTGACGACTCCGCAGGAAGAGGTTCTCTGAACAACTGTCCAAACATTCGAAGCGAGGGCAAGCTGGAAACTTCAGGTACGGAAAAATCGAGGCGAAGCGAGTCTAGATGTAGGTACGTGAGAAAAGAAGTTGCGCCGCGGCGAGGTATAGTGAGAACTACCTCAAGGGGTTGTAGCCAGGAGGCCGAAAAGAGGCGAATGTTTGTTATTTTCTTTTGAAAAAGCGAAAGCATATATTTTTACAGAACTTTTAGCACTTAAAAGAGCAACATTTAAAGAGCATTTAGTAATTTTTTCGTTGAAAAATATTTACGTTCATAATAAAGTAACAATCGACATCCAAGAAGCCTTTTTTAAAAATTTGGTTTTGCGGTGAGCACTGCCATTTCGAATCGGAACCAGATAATCTAAAAACAAAAAACACAAAAGATTTCGTTAAGGTATTAATGTGGGTATCCTCTGTTTAACGGAGGGAATTTCCGAAATATTAATTTAAAACAAAATGGTGGCTATTTAAAGTTAAAGTCCTGATTTTTTCTTCCTAGATGTCGGTTACTATTTTATTGTAAACGTAAATATTTTTTTACGGAAAAATTACCAAATGTTCTTTAAATATTGCACTTTTAAGTGCAAAAAGTTCTATAAAAATACATGCTTCCGGTTTTTCAAAAAAAATTCACGGACACTTACCACTTTTCGGCCGCCAGAGTAGGTACAACCCCTTCAGCCATGGTGACAAAGTGTGAAACAAAATGAGTTTTCAAAACGATTGCCGTTAAACTGAAGGACGTGGACTCATGTTATATTTACAGCCATTATGAATTTGTTTTTCAATTTGACAAAAAAAAATATTTAAATAGACCAAACCTTCCACATTGAAATAAAACAGAAAAATTAATTTCATGCGGTAAATGCTTTTACAAGAGAGAAATTCATAAATACACACCGGTTTCACGTGAACAGTGACCGTCACAGTGGCGAATGTGTTAATTGTAATTTCGTTTCCTACCGCACTGCCAGGGAAACACGTGGACATTTGTGGATGCATAGTAGGAAAATTTTAATCCATTTCCGAGTGACAAAGGGTTTTTAATATTATTTTTATGATATTAATAAATAACGAGTTATTTACTATGGCAGTTCTTATTGACTCACCGTGTACATTAATTTCCTTTTAAATTCATGATTCTCAAATTCGCAGCCAAGTATGAACTGGTATGCATCCTTGAAGTTCCTACCGAATGTCATAAATGCTATTATTTTATTGCACTCTGAAACATTTGTTTTGAAGAGTTCCTAAGTTTTCCTTCCAAAAGAAGTAGTGAAAGCTTATTTTTGTATTTAAATTTTATTTAATCCCCTGATTTGTTTCGGTGATTTGCTAATGTCATGGTGGTTGTACCAATAAATGAACACGTAGGTACCAGTAAATGGACTATTTTTATTAAACTGAGTAAATTAAGTTATTAAAATAAGGAAGTAATTAATTAGAGACTTCTTTTAATTTTTTGCTTCATATCCAAATGATTTGTGCAGCACGTGGAATCAATCGCGCTGTAAACATAATTTTATAATAATGTTCATTCATTAGCCTTAAGTGTTCATTTATTGGTGCGTTTACCTATTTTTCTTTGTGAATCTATATATCTTTAAACTAAAGTTTTAGCCGATATTATAAACAAACAGTTGAGCGTTGGAGTCTAAGTAATTCTCTACGAAATGATTTGAAGTGGTGTACACTACGAAATCGGAAAGTCCGGAGAAAGCCCATGACTTGACCGCCTTTCTGTCTTCGAAAAAGACTAATTGTAACCAGTGGTCATAGATATATTGAGTAGAAAACGATGTGACTCGTTTCGCGCCAATCGTCATAGCGCCATGAAGGGAACAGCTAGCCGGAGAGTCGAGAGTCGCGTTCACCTCAGTCCTTGGAGCCCCGCTTTTACGACCTTCTGTGGAATGCAAGTATCTTCATGTTGCACTTCCTTCAACTCGTCTCAAAAAGGGTATCACATTATAAATAAAAAGGTATAGCATTATATTTAAAAAAAATTCCATTCAGCTTCAAGCTTGAACTGAATCCCTACCACTGCACCTACAGAAAAATTATGTAGGTACACAATGTGATGTCCTCCTCTATACCAAAAGACTTTTTGTACGAACAATTCTTCCATATGTTTACTCGCTTATGAAACATTTAATCGTTCCCAGTTAACTCGTACACACTGTATGTGTATTCACATACACATTACACTGGCCCTTATTTTCAACTTGCAATTTCTTTTGCTTTCACCCCCTAATATGATTCCATTTCATAAAAAAATAGTCCCTGAAACAGATTATTGCAATCGGACAACAGGAAAGGGTGCCGACCAGGCTTTAAAGTATAGAATTTATTAACACTTTGGATTTGAAGAATTTCTTCGGGGTGAAGGTAGGTCCGCACTACGCGCGTGTAGAACAATACATCGTGCCGTATAGGTGGGACGCGAGAAATGCGGACCTCTTTATATTCAACCGCCACTATCTACAAAATGGTTGGAAGCACGAAAAAATTATATATACAGTAATTGTATAGGGCAAAATTAGTAACAAAATTTCGATAGGGCTTTACCACTTTTGAGAAAATCTTCAAATTCAAACCGTTGATGAATTCTAAACTTTAAAGCCTGGTCGGCACCCTTTCCTCATGTCCGATTGCAATAATCTTTTTCAGTGACTATTTTTTTATGAAATGGAACCATATTATGGGGTGAGAGCGAAAGAAATCGCAGGTTGAAAATGAGGGCTACCCTAGTGTAGGTGTGTGGGCACCTGATTGGACCCAAATCCCATTCAGGTAACCAGAAGAATGCATCTCGCTATTCGGTGCGCGCGACACAGTAAACTGCTTGATACATCTCAAGCAGTATAAGGTCTGAAATCTTTGTTTCGGCCACTGAATCCAACAGCTACTGCCAGATATCACAAACAAACATGTATAGAAGAAAACTCGTCTTTCCATTGTTTTCGGCGTGCCCGCACGAGAGCACGATTTTTCTTTGATGCACCGACATCTTTCCCATATCTCGGAACGACGTCCACACCGAGCACAAATTATCTTTCCTGGATCGATAGCCGTGCGGCGAACAACCCAATGCGTGCGGCGAACGGTCTCGAGGCACTTCGCATGCCTCGGAACGACGTCCACACTTCGGCCACTCATTCGACCTCGTCTTCCCACACAGCACCATAACATTGCAGCAACGTCTCTGCAATATTACGGTGCAAGATTGCAATGTTGCACCATAACATTGCAGAGACGTTGCAGGCTCAGTCATATGTCCGCCTTCGCAATATTGCAGGTGTGTATTTTTGCAATGTTGCGACAGTATTGCAAACAAGTCCTGCAACGTTCCGACAATGATTCTGCAACGAAACCTAAACCTTTGCATTTGCCTTTTCATTTCTCTTTTCTCTTGCTTGATTGTATATACATGTTTGTGCAATAAAGACGTTTAATAATAATAATAATAATAATGTGACGTCCCACGATTTTTCGCGCGCAATTAAGACAACTTCCACTCATAAACCACTCTAAAACTCCACTCAAATCTCCCCAAACCTCAACTCTTACCCCTTTACCACTGACCACTGACCACCTTAGCGATGTACCTTAGCGGTCCCCATCTCAAGACGGTCAATCAGTCAATCCCCTTCCCTTATTCGCCCAACGCGACACAAATTCCTCCCTCACATCGAATCTAAACAATTCCCTCGCCCCACAAATCTCTTAAATCGAGACCACGTCTCACACCCTCTCCACGACCAAAGAAGTCAAAGCCACTACCAACCCTTTCCTATCAAAACGCCCAAAACCTATTCGAGGAGTTGAGCATTCCAAATTCACATGTATAAAAACCCCGGAAGGTTAAATGCGAGTCCAAATATAGACCAACCTTTGGTCCTTACAAAAACCCCGGAAATGTTACTGTGACGCATGTTCATAATTAGGTCAAGGTGCATACTGCGCACCCCCCTTCATACTGTAAAATATTACATAAACGGGTCAAAGTCCATACCGCGCGTACCCCCGCAACCCCTTGTAAAATCATATAAATACAAGGGCTCAGAGATAGAGGTCCTCTTTGGACGAAACCACCCAAAGGAAAGATATCGTCCAACGCAAAGATTATTTAAACCAAACTCAATCATCTTCAACCATCAAGCATTGTAAGAGATTATAATTATCTTTAATACCATTGTACATCACCATCATCATATATTGTGTATTGCTATTCTTATTGATTTTCTTATTCATATTATTACTAACGCTCATCGCTTATATTACTGTGAATAATTAATTCTTGTTACTTTATTCTATTACTTTTGCTAACGTTCATTGCTCATATTGCTAGCGTAGCAAATCTTTATGCTTTACTCAGTTCTATGTTTGGCTTATATACTTGTATCTCATATTCACACTCTTAATTCATTATAATAACCATTTATATAACCATTATGTGCTATTGCTTATCGTGTCACGTATTACCAGTGCTTTAAACTGAATAAACAGTGTTACTTTAAATCACGCTTAGATTTATTGTGTCAATTCTTTGGGTACGAAGATCCATAAATCCACACGAGCTGCCGCAACAGCTGATCACGGGCAACGACCGCGGAAAGTATCACGGTGTTTACAAACTTACTTACTCTCGCTCAACCGTATGACTAGCCGAATTTCGCAGAGTTATTACGTGTGTCTTTTACCATAATGCAACGGTAAAGCCAATTACCAAGGCAGACCAAAACAAGTGCTCTAACGGGTGTCTCCTCGATACAACCCAGTTCATTAAACCTTCCCTGGTCGACTAGTGTGCAGAATTAAACATTTCTCGCCTGATGTTCAAAACGATTTGTGTGCAGAATTTCACATTTCTCGCCTGACGTTCGAAACGGTTCGTGTGTAGAATTACACATTCACACCTGACTCCCACAAACGGTTAGTGTACAGAATTACACATTTCTCGCCTGACGTTCGAAACGGTTAGTGTGCAGAATTACACATTTCACGCCTGATTCCCTCACCCCGGTGCGCTGGACTGTAGATTCGCGCCTGTGGTTTATTTAACCCCACAATGTCATTTTTCCCCTAAGACCTTCACCCGGGACGTGACAATAATAATAATAACAATAACAATAACAATAACAATAACAATAACAATAATAATTTTACACATTAAAATATATAGTATCTATTCTATCTAAACAAATTAAATTCATTTTCAAATCTCTTCTATAATTTAAATTCATGTACAAACAACGTTCATATCTTCAACAGCCAACGAGAAATTCTAGCATATCCAGTTAAATGAAACATGCTGTAGAATCTACTCGACATCATATTTCAAATTTCGTTAAAGTCATAGTTTGCTACAGAATATTGCTGTACTGTTTCTACAATATTTCCACTACAATATTGCACGGCAATATGTAGGCAATTTTGCTGCGTTGTTGCCATTGAAACATTGCACATCGATTTGCGCGCAATATTGCCGAAATATTGTAGGATCGTTGCCAGTGGAACATTGCATGTCGATGTTCGCGCAATATTCCCGAAATATTGTAGGATCGTTGCCACTGGAACATTGCACGTCGATGTGCGCGCAATATTGCAGAAATATTGTAGGATCGTTGCCAATGGAACATTGCGCGGCAACGTTCTTGCAATATTGATGCAACGAAGTGTGCTGTATGGGTTGCCAACTTCGTGTTTGTGTTCAAGTCTGTATGCGGCCTTACAAACCCAATGAAGAAGATGACTGCAACTTTTTCCCACCCGTGACACCACCAGCACACAGTCCCATTTATACAATACACAAATGAAAATTTCGCGCGCAAACAATTCACACGTACACGCGCTAGTGGCGCCATCTGCGCTGAATTTTGTGTCATCTTCCCCATGGAAGACAGTACCGCTGCGATATTCCCGATATTACTATTTAGTCACAAAGCCACAAACCAAGAGACTGTTCAAAGCGTTGCGCAACTTATTGGTTTCAACCTTGATCGCAGCGGACCCGGCACTATGGTGACCTGCACATACCAGCTTTTGTGCACCGCCTGACCACAACATTCGCCACGACGATTTGTCGTCAGTACGTCGACAATCGATCCCTACGAGAATACAGAGCAAGGGATTAATCGCCACAGACGAAGATCGGAATTTCTAACTGAGTTACGATACAAACGTATTCGTTCCATTACATCGAAATTGGAGCTTTAGAGCTCTTCTCACGCCTACCTGAGCAATTTTTACGTCCAGCGCACAGGATTCAAGGTATAAATTCGTATCAAACAGCGACACACACCACAGGGAGCATTGAATTTGAATAAAACCGAGAAGAGATTCCAAAGAGAAATCAAATGAAAATGTATTTCCCTCAGGGGATATGCGGGATAGTGAAACTAAGAAGACACGTAGGGACTTCGAATATACAGGGTGATTCACCTACTTTAATGACCTTCATCACGACCGAAATTACAGTTCAATCGTAAAAAGGACAATTTCTCGTGCAAAATTGTGTTGAAAATATATATAGTAAAATTTTTTCGGCGAGACATTTTTCAAACTTTAAAGTAAAAGTTCCCGAAAAATGTTTTTTCCGCACAAAATGTTCGTAAAACAATGAGTGTGTGACAATTGAGGCAGTCAAAAGCAACAACGGATCAACCCACATCAAAAAAAATTTTTCTTCCTATTTTATTTGGTTAGTAGAGCCTATTGGAATACGTTATTGCTACTAATTCAATTTCGAAAAAATTTGGGTTAGTCCGTTGTTGGTCTGACTGCCTCAATTCATAATAGTAGATTCTGTGGCGGCAGGTGTAATTATGAATAAAATCCCGATTGAATTTTTAGAGTCGGACAAGAATTAAATTTTGTATAGGGTAAAGGACCCAATTACAGGCAGCCAACCCAATTACTGTCACCTAAAGCTATTTTACTTAAACGTTTATTTATTCGTTATTTTAAGTAAAATAGCTTAAGGTGACAGTAATTGGGTTGGCTGCCAGTAATTGGGTTCTTTACTCTAGTGACGATAGTGCGCGAAAACCTAGTTTTGAGAAAAACTTACTTAAAGCTTTTTTCTATTCTTTAATTAATTTTAAAGGTCTAAGGGAATATTAAGGCAATTTACAACTAAGCAGCTATTCTTGCTGCATATAGTAATGCTTCTGTCTTTTCAAATGTAGCCTTAATCTTGGATTTTTCTTTCTTTCTGGCACCCGTTAAATTGTGCTCCTGGCGACTGCTACCTGTGCTCGGAACATCGGTCGCATACCTGTCTGTAAAAGCCGCCCTCCTAAGAATTTCGTTCTAAAATTTGACCTCGTCATTCTTGAGAAATTGTCAGATGAAAAAAATGATTTTCTTTGTATTTTTTACCGGGAACTTTTAGCCCCGGTCTCCCCTACTGATTAAGTATCCTTTTATTTTTTTTTGTTTTAGATCAGCGGAACAGCCGGAATCGTGCGCACGATGAGGTAACTTTTCTTGCACACGCTTTGTGATAGTTATTATTATATATTTCTCTGAAAACTTTTTTACAACTTACTGAAATGTTAATAAATACGCGTGGATAATGTTCATCAGTAAAAGCTGTGTAGTTTTTTGTGCATCGTCTCTACAGAAAGACAACCAATGTAGACCAATACGAGATGAAGATATCGAGATCGAATCAATGTTCTAACCAATAAAGTTCCTGAATATTTTCGGTGCTAACGCACACCTATTCTGATGTGTATATTTCTACGCTGACAGCTCGGTTTGGTCTACATGTCATAATTTTTGCAGTATCCCCACCACTTCTGGCTCACTCTTACGTTACATGCTGATTTCATTGCGATTAAATGGATTTGATTTCTGGTTATACGCTGACTTCAATTTGGTTTTCGCGCGAGCTTTTCAAAACGCGATGGATGCTCGTACCCTCGGACCGCCCATCGGGGTAACGCTTCCCTAGAAGATAACAGTAAAAAATAATATCATTTATGTATTTGAAAATACGGTTAGTAAAACAACCACATTGAAATATTTCAATATTAATACCACATGTATAGACTATGCGATAGAAGGTCCACAGGCGCACCTGCTGAAGGGTTAATATTCAGTGAAAAGAGTTGAAAAAAAAATACCGGACAAAAAGAACCTTTTTTCAAAATTTTGTTGCCGGAAGTTTGTAGCGTTTATTGCTCCATTAAACTTTTGTTTGCAAAATATTTTTCTGACTCTTATACTTCAGAAGCTATACGCGAAAAAGTGGGTGTATCTATTTTAATTTGAGGTTAATTTTCACACCCTTAAAGGTCGGTAGAGAACGAATGAAGCATACCGTTGTTCTTGTTTTGAGTCCCTGTATAAACCCACAAAGTTGCGATCCAATCGGTGAGTTGCGAGTTCGCGGTGTTCCCTTGTCAGTCACGTTCACTGTCATCCCTTCTCACTCGCAATCCTATCCTTCGACTGTGACTATTGGAAAAACATAAAAGCGCGTTGCTGACGGCTGGAATAAATAACAGCTCGAAATTTATGAGGTACAGTACATAGAGAACCATCCACGACCCGTATTCTGATCCGGTTCCGAGTTCGAAACAAGAATCGAAGTATATTTCAGTATCAGAAACCGCACCGTTTCCGGGAACCTTAATACTACTATCGAGCGACCGATTCGACTGCGTAGCGCACCAGGCCGAACTGCGGCAACCGAACCAGACCGGATATAGTTGGATAACAACGAAGGCCGTTTGTTCACGAAGCGTCGCTTCATAGACACGTTTAAGTCGGTCGGGTCCAGAATTCAGATCGGAATGCGTATACGTTGAGCAGGGTTGAGCGGGTCTGCATATTCTAAAGCCGGATCCCGATCTGAATGTGTAAGTATACGTTGAGCAAGGCTGAGCGCGCACGTTTATTCCAATAGGGATGTGTCAAACTGAGGCTAGGCTCGAATGCGTCTACGCCAGAGGGGGCGACCGTGAACGTATATGGACATATTAAGGTCGGTTTATACAGCAACCGAGCCGAGCCGTTCGTGCCTCGTCCGAGCCTCTATGTTAAGCTTATGGGCGGCGAGGAGCCTCCAAGCTCGGTGGGAACTCGGCGGTTCCTTGTTGCCCGCTGGGCCCGAGCTCGGTGTCCGCTCGTTGAGACGTCGCACAGTGGGGTATTTGACCACAAAAGCTGGCCAAAAATCGATTTAAAATATTTCGCGAAAGTCGTAAAATTTTTGCTGCTCGTAGCAGTTGAATATGTGAGGAACAATGTAGCAATATTGGTTTTTTCATTTGTGCACTCATAAACCAACGGGCTTCGTCGAAAGTTAGAAAGTTAGACCTTAAACCGACCTTTATCCGTGGTGACTAAATGTATACGACCCGGCTTGCGAATGCGGCGAAGGCACATGGTCTGAGCCGTCCGTTGTCGGTTTCCTCTCACACATCAACGGGAGTTTGAAGTGTATTGCACTCAGCGTGGGTGATAGAAGCAGATAAGATACTTTTCTCAAATCCTGGATGTCTGGGATTTTCATGATATTGAAATATATTGCAGTCCATATGAAAATAGGGGGGGGGGGGGCTGAGTCATCATTTTTCTAGTTTCGAAACTGTTTAAAGAATACTTCAAAATTTCCAGTTTTCGCCGATTTTTAAGAAAACCGCCTTCAAAAATGTATTTTTATCTTCGAAAGTATTGAATGTAAAGGAGAGTGGGGTAAAACGGAACGCTTAACTTTGGAGGGTGATAACATAAAATCAGAAGGAGAAAAAGATACGGGACTTCAACAGGAGTCTTCAGTGGACCTTAGACTATAAGAAAATCAAAGCCATTGTTAAGAAAAATCTTTGGGAACGACGGAAAATGAAATTTACCGGAGGTATTGAAATCGTCGCCTCGCTCAAGTGGTAGGGTAAAACGGAACACCCACTTGAAGACCATGTAAACGTACAAAATCTTTATTTTTATGATTTAAGAAATATTCATTTATGTAAAAAACTATGAATATATGTTTTAGGTATACCTATTATAAATAAAATATATTAAAAATATATAGGTATTATAGGTAGGGGAGACCGAGGCAAATCGGCCACTTTTTTTTCATTGATAAATTTAACAAAAAAATTTAATTTTTCAATTATGTGAATTATACTATCCGAAAGAGTAATCCCTATAGTACATAATTGCTACAACAAATTTTCATTAATCCCCTTTTCTAAAGTCATTCCAGAGAATTTGTAATATAATGTAAAATCGCCGTTTCGAAAAATGTCGGGGTAAATCGGCCACTCCTTCGGGGCAAAACGGACCCCTTCTATTCGGGCTGGATGTTGATGAATTTTTAGTCATAAATGAAAATGAGTCGTTTATTTCTCAATTACAAATTACAATAGAGTCAAAAACTGTTTGAAAAGTTGAGAATTTCACGTTTTTAACGCACACGTACTGGGGTTTAAATATTGTTGCATTTTTCAGTCATCTTCAGTTTCCGAGGTTTAGTTTCTCCAGTTGCTTCTTTTGGCACCTGCGTTTACGCAACGTACGTCCAATTGAACACCCTGTCTTCGTCAGAGGCTGAGATTCCAATTCCACATTGGTGGTCGTAACAGCTTTTCTTGGACGACGATTGGAGGTTTCTTGCGATTGTAATTACGGACCATGTTGTTGAAAAATGTAGACGATATTTATTTCTCCTCGTAACTATTCAAGCTACAATCGCTTAAATCAATATTTAAACGCACGGATATATATAACTTTCTTTTTCCAAAGATCGAACTGCACTGCGTAGCCGTGCTTCCGTCCAGGCCACACAAATCCTTTCCCCGTCTCGAAACCGTCAACTGTTTTCCATTGTTGAGCGTCGGATCCACTGACGGAGCTGCATCGAAGAATATTTTTACCACAAAAGTTAATAAAACTACTTATTTACTATGGTTCGGCATCATCAGTGAGTGGCCGATTTGCCCCGGGTGTTACGTGGCCGTTTTGCCCCAGACGTAAACTCTAACTTCAATCACTTAAAGACAAAGACATTTTCCAAAATAACTCAAACTATCATCGGAATCGTAATCGGTACCGCTATTTTAATCAGTACATATTCACCTCAAACTTCAGAATACCAATATTACAGAATAAAGGCAACTTTTCCACAAGTCACGAAATTTTTTTATCACTGCCGAAAACGTATTTTGCCTTCTACAAAGTGCAACATAATCTCAAATGCTATCAAATTCCGTTGGTACTGTAGACACATAGAGAGACGTTTACAAAAGCAAACACGAGTTTTTATTTTAACTACCACTTGGTAAAACTTCATGTGGCCGATTTACCCCAGTGGCTGATTTGCCCCGGTCTCCCCTACAATTAATTTTTTGTTAATCAAAGTAACAGTAATCACACATAACATTACCCCCACCTTCGTAGTTTGCGCAGACATCAGTCTTTTGGGGGATCTGTGTATTCTTCTTCACACGCAGAACCAGTGATGCCAGAATCGTGGGACGCGGGACCAAACGCTTACCCCCACTATCACCTACCGTCGTCTCCCACTATGCCCTACCGGCGTCCCCCACTTTCTTCCCACCGCACTGCAAACAAGCATATTTTTACTCCTGTCCGTGTGAGCTGCCTGTCGAACTGCCGAGCACACGGGCAGGGGTAGGGATATGCTTGTGTGCAGGGCGATGATAAGAAAGTGGGAGAAGACGGTAGGCCATAGTGGGAGAGGACGTTAGGTCATAGTGGGGGTAAGCGTTTGGTCCAGGGGGACCAAGCCGTCATTCCTTGGCCGAAGTTCCCGTTTAGTTAGCGCCTTATCGGTAGGAGGCGCTAGGTACATCACACACACATACCTAGGTGTATCAGTGAGCACGCACACAACCTTTCGACGTTGGTGAAATGTTACTTTGGCGCCATTTGGCCACATTTGGCGCAACGCGAGGAAGCATCAAGCATAACCTTCAAATGGCGTCCTCACTTTCCCTGGTTTACCTTTTCTAAGGCCGTCTGACCATGGATCGTCGCGTCAGTGACGCGTATGCAGCAGATAGAAGGATATACAAAGAAATTGAATATATTTTATTTTCCTATGAAAAGAAGAAATATTCAATGTCAATGTTTATCCTTCTATCTGCTGCATACGTGTCGCTGGCGCGACGATCCGTGGACAGGTTTTAGGCCGGTATTCATAGTCGCTACTTATTCTTAAGCAAATGCTTAAGCATGCGTCATCCTCTACTAACCTAGTAGCTAGTAAAAGATGCCGAATGCTTAAACATTTGCTTAAGAATAAGTAGCGACTATGAATACCTACCGGCCTTAAAGTAAGCGGTGCATTACACGTATACACATACACATACGTCCCGATTCACACCAATTCACACATTCACAGTTTAGTTAGCGCCTTATCGGTAGGAAGCGCTACAAACTCTGCTTCACCTTTCGTAACAGGGAAGCTTGGCCCCCTGGTTTGGTCCCGCGTCCCACGATTCTGGCATCACTGCGCAGAACAAATTATTCTTTCCGTAGACGTTGATGATTGGGCTATTCTCATTTTGGAACCAATTTGTTTTGTTCCTTTCAAACTTTTTCAGAAATAGACGTTATTTTTGGGGATTTTTTTACATTCGTAATTATTTCTGTACACGTTCGCATTCAGATTTTCTTTTCATTGCTTCATTTACTTCAAGCTGATTTTTTAATCAAAAAGTTAATAAAAAAAGTATTTTCGAAAAATATTGTGGAATAAAAATTAATAAAAAAAATGAGAAGCTGATATCACCGTAACTATCATAAACTCAAAATTTATTTCCATGTTGTGATTGATAATTAATTTCAAATATATTTTTTACAGTCAGTTTAATCCGTTTTCGTTACTAATTTAGCAAACACTAGAAATGATATAAGTTTAATGAGTTTGTAACGCCCGTCAAATTATTTTGGGCCAAAATTTCGCATTCAAACTCTTGCCTCACTGCATTGTGCGAAGTTTTGTCCCCACAGCAACTTTTCCATTGTTTTCCACTGTGAGGAAAATTGAAAATTTCTATTAGCACTTTTGAATAGAAGAATTTCAGTTCATTCAGACGACATATGAATTAAAATATTAACTGATCAATTTATAGGAATAATATTGATTCGTAAAAATGAGAATATTACATCAGACCTAACGGATTCCGTACTTACCGCATTGTACGATAACAAAACGAAGCACGGCTACACAATTCGACACTGGTGACTCTACCTCGATTGACAATTGACTGCCAATCACCATTGGCCACTGCCACAACTCAAACAATGAAATTCGCATGGTGCTTTTACCCGCTGCGAACTTTTACCTACCTTTACTTTAATATTATATAACATACATAGTGGATGTTGAAGTAAATAGTACAAGTACAGTATATGTATAAATAAATATAGGGTAAAGTATCCAATTACTGGCAGCCAACCCAATTACTGTCACCTTAAGCTATTTTACTTAATATAACGAATATATAAACGTTTAAGTAAAATATCTTAAGGTGACAGTAATTGGGTTGGCTGCCAGTAATTAGATCCTTTACCCTACACCTAAAATACAGGGTGAATACATAATGCCTGCTATCTGAAATATCACCATATACAGGGTCATCCGCTAAAACTGCAACCTACGCGCGCGCGAACAGGTAAAATGGCAACAGCGCCTCACGGACGCATTCCACTACAAGTATGCACCAACCCGGCCTTCAGAGAGCTGCTAGCGACCGCTAGATAGCGGTGATGCCCGAGCTTCGAGAATTTTGGGCTGGTCTCTTTCAAATTAACGTTGCAAAGAACTATTCAGAATTTCCCCGCCCGGGTTGAAAAATTTGGGGCCTTTTTCGTATAACTTTTGAACTATAAGGGATATCGGACTGCAATTTGCGCCGAAAAATGAGGAAAAATTATTCCCTCTTAATGATGGATAATTTAACATATTTTACGTTTACTTAATTTTTCTTTTATCAATTTTTTAACCATAATTGTTTAAAATGCTTTTGCAAACTGTTTATTTAATAATGTATTTAACGCTGTTTTTAAAATTCGTGGTGTTGATAAACAATAGGCTAGTTATTTCTGTATCATTACTTTAATAAATTCAGAAATTTAATTTTTATTCGTTTATGTGTTAGTTCTGCAGACCTCAGAATCTATTGTTCTGGTTTTCTTTTTTATGATTTTATCCCTAATGCGGTGAATACCTATTATAGATCAGACGTAAGGGGTAAGTAATGGGGCGTGTCTTTGATTGTAGCGGTGTTTGAATTGTTTTTCTAGATTTTTTGTGTTTGAATGTTTTAGCTACTCAATGCCACGCCTATACCGGCTTCCGTTAATGTCATTTTTTGGAACGATGCGCCATTATTGTGGCTTTTACAGGCAGGTGGCGAAAAATCTCTCCGTACAAGGGTATAGCGCCGCAGTCAACCCTGTCGTAGCTAAAATTTTTTAAATTGAGACGAGTACAAGAACAGTCGACATTATTTTCAAATCGCATTACAATAATCTGGGGTGCGAGTGGTAAACCGATCATAAAAACGGAGCGCGCGGCTCGATTACCTGGGCCGGAAAATTTCCAATACCTACCATTTTGCGACGTTAATTTGAAGGAGACCATCCTAAAATTTTCGAAGCTCGGGCATCACTCTTGTCCAGCGGTCGCTGGCAGCTCTCCGCTGGACCGATGCATGATTGTAGTGGAATGCGTCCGTGAGGCGGTGTTGCCATTTTACAGGTTTGCGCGCACGCGGGTTGCAGGATTAAACGATTACCCTGTATATATAGGAAAAAATTGTTCAGAATGTTAACTTTGGCATGTTTCAAGGTCATCGAAATCAGCGAGGCCTGCCCTTTTGTTAATTATTATTTATATGTACATATATATATATGGATAGCACCCTATGGATTGAATTCAATCGATCGATTGGATTGTCTAACTGGCATTCGAAAGTCCGACGCCATTGCGAATAGCGGTAGCGACAGTCGACCTATACGGGGTGTCGAATCATGTACTTGGCAGCAAGACGCTGCCGCGTCTCTGGATATTCGCTGCCCCCGTTTATGGCCGCTTGAAGTGTGCATAATGTGCTTCCCATCTGTGGCGCCAATGGCGTGTGGAAAATTCCAATCTTTATTGAAACTCCTTTCACACACACGCCATTCTTCGGTCGTGCCTGGCATCTGCAATTAAGAATTTTACACAAACATTTATAACTACTGTATCTCTTATCAATTGTTTAGAAAATTAATCATTATGCAAACTTTAGTAATTTATGAATGACTTTCTTTTAACAGTCCTTTTAAGATCGGGCTCTGTAATCAGATGCATAAAATGAAGAAACCACACAGATTCAGTCACTACTCCATCCGACTGGATCACACGGACAAATAACGAGAACAGAGTGTGAAAATACGTGCTTGCGGCAGACGTATAGTATATTCGAAAATGCCGAATGAAACGATGGCTGCATGAGTTTCGCGGATAATGTAAGCATTAGAAATCGTAGATTGACCCGGCGATATCAACTACTTCTGATCCACAGAATTAATAATCTTATGTTTGAAGAGGAAATGGAAGAACGAATATTGAGTTTAAATGAACTATTTCTTTAACAAATATGTAAATGGTTTGATTGCCCTGTAAGTTCAAAGTAACATAATATTCGTAGATATAACTTTTATCAGAGATACTTACCCGTGTGAACTGCTTCATATAAATCTATGTTCTGCCAAAACGCGCGCAGTAGTTTGCTGCCGCGGAACATAGATTTATATGAAGCAGTTCACACGGGACGCAAATTTCAGCGGCTATCAGGCGGCATGTTTGCGTTCGTTTTGTCGAACGCACATACCGCTTCGCCGCGAATGAACGCTGCCGCGAAGCAGTAGGGTAGATGTCCCAATTACTGCCACCTTAAGATTATAACTGAACTTTATTTAATCATTTCACGTGTTGTTTAACCTAAAAATCGTCTCAGTTTGAAACATAATATTATTTAACATCTCGTTCATTAACAAAAAATAGTTTTATGAATTAAATATGAAGAATTTATTAATAATTAATTAAAATTCGCGAGCGATACTACTGTACCTATAACTGTCACCTAAAAAATTGTCTTGTCCGTATAACTGCCACCCAATAACTGTCGGTCCTAATAACTGTGATCACATAACAGACGGTCCCTATTATTGACAATGAGACCCGATTACAGTCAGTCCTTTTTACTAAGACTCGATTAGGTACTGCCAGTCCTTTTTACCGATTAGAAGCCAGAATTATCGAACGCATAGGTTTGGAATTATTAATTTATTTGTCGTATACTGTAATTGTTCATAAAATATATGTGAAAGTTTTATAAAATGACATTACATGCATCACACGCTACACGTGATTTTCGGGTTAGGAATTGGAACTTTGATATATGATAGTTATACGTACTCCACGTTCTTTTGTCCCGAATACTGCCAGCAGTAATAGGGACAAGCCCAAAAATTTTGTCCCTAATGATGTCCCCGTTAATTATTATAATTTAACAATAAATATTATGTATTTTATTCGTTACATCATTAAAGAAATTCTTCTAGACCGGAATAATTCATTTTATGCGAAAGATAGAGGTTGAATAGTAAAATTGTGGCTCTTTCTTTAGTATGATTTCGCCATCACTTCCTACTAACGTCTTCGCGTTTTTGACGCTCAAATGGCACTTTCATTTTTCAATATTATTTTTTAAACACTAGATACATATAAATACATATATTTGTTTTATTTTTATATAAATCAGAACCTCCGTTTAATAATACCTTTTTTTGTACATTCTTTTTATACGTTACGTTTTGATTACATAAAATAAATAAAGTGGCAGTAATTGGGACACTGGCAGTAATTGGGACATGTACCCTACATTGTTTTGTATACGAGCAATTCACACGAGCGTTTTGCGTTTATTTAACGCAAGAAATAATTTATATAATAAATAAATAAAAATTAAGCGCAGGACGCGAATCGTGGCGTTGCAAAACCGCTCATGTGAACTGCTGGAAAAATTTCACGCGCGTCTCGCGGCAGCAAACTGTCGCAAACCGCTCGTCTGCACCGGGCCTAAAATTACCACAAATCCTCGGCTTCGCAGCCGCCAATCTCATTGTCCTTAGCCTCGGCTTGTAAGAAGCAGTAATCACTCGTTGTCTCGATTCGCTATTTCAAATTTTATCCATTATTGCCGGGGGCAATTGCGGGGGCTAACCATAGGGTACCTGTGTTATTATGTAACTGAAACAATTCAGATGGTGTAAAGAATAAGTATTTCATTCGACGGATACAACTAAAAGCGCGATTTGCCATCAGTTACTAACTGCACATAGGTACAATATCCAACTCACTATTGGAGCTTTTACTTGATATTCCTATTATCTATACTATTATATTTTGAAGTTACATACTTTGAAATGCGTTTTCTCAATAAATATTAACTGTACTCGCAAGTGTGTTACATCACTTTGTTTGCCTTGGCAAGAGGAAGCTTTCAGCGGTATTATTTTTTTAAATAATTGTTTAGTACCGTTATACATATTTGAAGGTGCAAACTTTGAAATGCGTTCTGTCAGTAAATATGAACTGTATCCATGTCCCACATGTGAGTTACATCGCTTTGTTCGTCTTGGCAAGGGGAAGGTTTCAACGTTTTTATGCTTTTAACTAATCTATCTATATAGTATATATATATATATATAAAATCCAAATACCACTCACTCACTTATCACGATTTCTCTGGTACCACAGATCCCATCACCATAAAAAAATAGGTTGAATCCCCTTAGCCCCTAGGTGCATGCTAAAAAATTTTTATATAAACTCCCTCCCCTTCGCCGAAAAAATTAATATAACCCCGGCAACGTCGGTAACTTTAAGCTAATACGTTATAAATTATAAGGGTACAAGGTAAACGTGCATTTTCACCGTGAAAAATTCTAAAACAAATTGGAAACACCAGAATAACAGAAGATATTACTGGAAACGTATATAGTACACTGCGTTCCATATAAGAGCATACCGACGCCCCTACCGATTTGCGATCGATCTGCGCAGCTCCCACGGATGTGACACACTCGATTGGTCGTAGCACTTTCCCTGCCGGTTTACTACCAATCAACAGTGTATCTCTGCGCAAAAGCAGTATGTTCTAATGTGGAACGCGGTGTAGTATGCCAACTGCATAATTTGTAAATTAGTCGCACAGAGAGAAAATCAATTTTCCATAAATATCCTGATTAATGTATTTGTAGTTGCTTTAGACCGCCACTATATACCTCTATAGCTCAGTATTATTTTATTTCAGAAATGGTACGAAAGTTCAATACGCGTAAAGGGGTATAACCATTAAGACAAAGAGAAGAACCGTTTCTAAGGGGGATGGACTGCTAATGGATATCGATAACCTGAATTCTTCTGTAATAAATCGGTCGATGGTTCATGGGACGTGATGTACGAAGACTTTAAGGGCATCGGATGTTATTGGAATTTACTGGCCTGAAAATTGGTACGCGCTAAGCCCTCTGGAATTACGTGTTCCTTCCTGATCTTCCTTCCTTCCTTTCACAACCCCTTTCCCTGAGCAAACCTTCCATTCTACTACCATCGCAAAGTTCAACTTTACACTACTCATCTTACACCGAGGCATGTAGTCCGTCCGTTCGTCGGAACTATCCGTCTTTCCTTCCTGCTTGGTCTCCCTGTACTATGTACATACATGCATACATATATACACTACATTTATACTTATACGATGGTAGTCTTATCTTCACCACTACAAATGATTTCTGTTAACTGTCTTCTTATTTAAGTAAACTATTTCGAACAAACTCGATTTTATTAAGAAACAGTGGCTTCACAGACCACAAGAAAACGAATTTTTCTATATTCGATTATTTATCTTACGCAATTTTAAAGGTCGAATCCTTGCATAAAAAGCAAACGAAAAATAATTATAGTTTAACCAGTGCTACTGTAAATAATTGCAAAATTCTGTGAAACCAAATTACAGAAGAATATGGTAGCAAAAAAAAAATTTGAAAGCCCGTACTAAATGTATGAAGCATTATTGTGTTAGAAATCCGGGTGTAAAGTAGGGCTGGAACTATTCGGATATTTTACAAGTATTCGAATACTACGAATAAACTTCGAATATTTCAGTATTCGAATGCTACGAATAAACTTTGAATATTTGAGCATTCAAATGCTACGAATAAACTTGGAATATTTGAGTATTCGAATGCTACGAATAAACTTCGAATATTTGAGTATTCGAATGCTACGAATAAACTTTGCATATTTGAGTATTCAAATACTACGAATAAACTTTGAATATTTGAGTATTCGAATGCTATTATTAGAATATTTAAGAATTCGAATGCTATTATTCGAATATTTAAGTATTCGAATACTATTTGAATACTGAAGTATTCGAATACTATTTGAATACTGAAGTATTGAATTATGATCACGCGTTTATTTTTAGTCATATGAAGAAATTCTTCTCAAGCAGTCATCTGGGCCGGTATCAAAATTATTGGTTTCATTTTAGTACATTTTCAAAAAAGCTTTTTTTTTTAAAAATTACTATGACGTATTTCATGCTTTTTAGTGAAAATATTGTATTGTCATCGGAACTACGTATGTGTGCAAAGTTTCTGGTCGATTGGATATGTTGAAGAGGATCAAAACTAACTTATAAGATTTCACCCTGACAAACTAACGAACTTACAACTGAAACTAAATAAAAGCTTGAAAAAAATGAACCTATAGAACTTGATTTATAATTCACACCATACTATTCGAATATTTGAGTAGGGAAGACCGGGGCTAAAAGTTCCGATTTCGATAAAACATAAAAAATGACGGTTAAATAATGTAATTATTCTCTTCACTATTGACTGAGTTCTTGTTAAATTTATTATATTATATGATTTTAAGCTTGTATTTAATATATTGTAATGGGTTTTTCATAAAAAGTAATTTATTTGTGGCTGGTCAAAGCGGAACTTCTTACCCCTTTTTGAGGCAAGTTGTTATCGCATTGGGGTAAGTTGTTATTAAGATATAAGAGAATGTCTTTTAATGAAATATTTCATTTTCTAATGAAATAAAACAGAATTTTATTAATAATGTTTATTTTTGAGGGTTCCGATCAACAAAAATGTATTAACTTTAAAAGAAAACCAAAACAATATAATAACCATAAACATTATCTTCGATATAAAAACTAAAATCTACAAATCAGTCTTACATTCAACTGTTTGTGGGTATCTTCTTACTGAGATTTGTATTTGTAGTCTACAAGTAGCTTCTTGTCCAGATTGTAGTTTTTTAATAATTCTCGATAGAGTCAAGTGGCAGATATTGCATTTTCTAGCGACAGTTTTTATCTTTATGCATAACTTCGATGGAAATGGCCCCCTTTCCGATTTTCATTCATATGTTCGCGCCTTAAAGCATAGCAGGAACAATTTGTACATTTGTAGTGGGGCAAGTTGTTACGGGAACAACGTGCCCCAAGTCACGGGAACAACTAGCCACTATCGACACATGTAGTAATTTCACAGACTATTCTGCTTATACATATATTGAAACGATAAACACTATCACTCCATCTTATTAAATGCCATTTGATCCATAAGATCGAATCAATCAATAATATCGACGTTAAATAATCGAAATAGACCAAAAAATCATAATAGAAAAATATTTACTTATCTGGTACGGGACTAACAGGTCCTTGCTTGCAGCCACACGATTCGCTTTTGCGGATGCTATTAATATGTGCGACAGAGTGGCGTGATCAACTCACACGGAAAAAATACTTTTAAGTACTACGCTCTGTTCATTTTGAAGATAGAACCGTCGGAACAACTTACCCCCGGAACTTTTAGGCCCGGTCTCCCCTATTCAGTATTGGATACTTGGATATTCGAATTATATTCGCCAAATAACATGGATGACCTACATCATGTTACAGTTTCATCACAATCCTAGACATCGACTGCTAACTGTGATCAACTCGGCGTGGAATGACCCATAGGAGAAATTTGATTTGAATGTATCTCAAGATATCTTTTATTCGAAGAGCGGTTACTACTGATAGGTATTCAAATTCTGAAATTGGTCAAACTCATATCCTATTTCTAGTTTTACAGCCAAATTTTCAAATACGTTCCAAAATTAGTTAGGAAAAATATACTAAAACGCACAAAATATCACTGTTTAACAATTATAATATATTATCTCATAAATTATTTTACGCTCTGCAACTCCGTACTTATTACTTTGCGATTGAAAGTTTTTGAATACTGAATCTGCCGTATTTTATCAGATTCCTTTTATCCCTCTATGTACGTACATGTACAGCAATTTTGCCTCGTATATCATTTACTGATACCATTTAACTACTTTCAGGAACTATGACTATTTAATGTAAACGTGTATATAAGTCTAGCTTACTTAGTTTTTATAGAACGAGTAACGTTCGGTACGAAAGAAAGTGGAAAATTTATTTCAAACTGACAAGGATAAAGCTATGACCTTGTTCACATTTCACATAGATATGTGCCGACCATCAAGCCTTAGAAGTAATTCAAGGTATTCCGGGTCGTTTTTTCTCTATGCTCCTTTTTCTTTGAGAATCTCGCATCAAGAGCTTCCATGAAATGTAATGAATCGCCTGAATGGGAGAAAAAAGGATGCGTAACATCAATTCATTTTGACATTTAATGAATTTCTGAAGATTTCGAGCACACTAGAATGTGTTGACAATAGAGAGCAAATTTGCAGGCACTTGTTAGGTTTGAAAACTGCAGTAAATCTCGCTATAGTGTTTGTATAGTTTTGACTTACCGATACTAAAATTTTGCCCATGTAATGTCTCTCTTATAAGAAAAGATCCCGAACCCGAAAATTCAAAAACTTCTGAAACTTTGTGAATATGTAGGGCATTTCCTCCCGATTACTACGCAATTTTTATTTGCTACCCAAATTCACTCGAAATGGGTGGAATTAACCCCCGAAAATCCGGCCATTTTCCGATTTTGTGTTACAAGTTACAACTCACGAACTATAAGGAGATAGAAAAAAGTTTCAAGACAAAAGTTACTTCTTTTAATTAGATCTATCATTTGGTAAAACAATTATTTTACCTTTAACCAGTTATAACACAAAATCGGGAAATACAGTATTGTCTCCGTGTATGCTCAGTTTGGTGTAGACGATAGGTGCGTATCGCTATCCCCACCACTTCTGTCTCACTCTTGTCCGATGAAGGCGAGAGCGAGATAGAACGAAAGCGAGCGAGAGCCACTGAAACGACGCGTTGATGCTTTGTCTCGCTCCACCTTTCGGGCGCCGTGACCTTAGAGCATATATACATGGAGGTATCATTGCCTTAGAGTGACTGCCTCGAAACTGTCGGGCAACATCACGTGAGAGAGAAAAAGAGAAGTATATGTCCTATTCGACCGATATGCGCATGCGCCGATATCGTGCAAGAGAGAAAGACATGTGCGAGCGAGAGAAGTATAGGAGAACAATCGGCCGTAATATACTTCTCTCGCTCGCAAGATGTGTTTCTCTCTCGCACGATATCGGCGCTTGCGCATTACGGTCGAATAGGACACATACTTCTCTCGCTCGCACGTCTTTCTTTCTCGCACCATGTTGGGGACAGTTTCAAGCTTGCAATGAGACCTCCATAGCAGTGATGCCAGAATCGTGGGACGCGGGACCAAACGTTTACCCCCACTATCACCTACCGTCCTCTCCCACTATGGCCTACCGTCGTCTCCCACTTTCTTACCATCGCACTGCACACAAGCATATCCCTACCCCTGTCCGTGTGCTCGGCAGTTCGACAGGCAGCTCACACGGACAGGAGTAAAAATATGCTTGTGCAGTGCGGTGGGAAGAAAGTGGGGGATGCCGGTAGGGCATAGTGGGAGACGACGGTAGGTGATAGGGGGGGTAAGCGTTTGGTCCCGCGTCCCACGATTCTGGCATCACTGCTCCATAGGGTGCGTTCCAGTTGGGCCCAAATCGCCCGCACGGTCGCGATATGTAATGAAAATCATGGGTGTTGCGGGCGATTTGGGCCCAACTGAAACGCACCCTTTGCAATCTGTGGCTTTGCTTTCAAGGGGTGCGTTCCAGTTGGGCTCAAATCTCACGCACGGTCGCGATATGTAATGGAAATCATGGGTGTTGAGGGCGATTTGGGCCCAACTGGAACGCACCCATAGTATATGCTCTAAGGCCGTGACACTCCGGCCTATGCGTGCGCGACGGGCGTGCGCGATGGTCGCAAGCACTCACGGGAGCGCGAGAATCGCATCGCAACAATCTTGAGGTAGACCCGGCTCAAGTCTTTTTTGCGCCCTAGACGAACTTTTTAAATTACGCCCTTTATTATAATACATTTATTTGATATTATTTAAGACTTTACTCAGCAAAATTAGGCAACTGCTAGAGCGTAAGGTTGACAAGAGGTGCAAAATGATCTTTTCAATGTTGGCATTGTTGAAAATAAATTTTTAAATGAAATACTACACATTGTACTACAACTGTTTTAAACTACGAGTACAAATTAAGAGTAAGGACATCAATAAACTCAAATAAATGTATTATAATAAAGGGCTTAATTGGACAAGTTTGCCTATGGTATTTTAGGCCTTTGGAGACTTTGAGCAAAATTTTAAATCGTTAGTTGAATTATTATAGTAACGAGTGCAACGGATTTTTACTTTATACAGTTGTGTAACGATGAAATCCAAGTTAATTCAGAATGTTATTTACACAAAATTAATAATATAAAAATACTCAGTAATATGTAAAATATTGAGAACTTATGAAGTAATAAGATTTAGGCAATAATTGTTTAAGGTGGTGCAACTGAAAGACAAGAAGTCCAAAATTGTCATAAAAGTCAGATTCATATACAATTGGATCAAACCCAATGTGAATATAAAGTTTATTTCTTTGTATTGTCTAATGCTACGGACACTTAAAAAAGATTTAATGAAGCTATAGTACAGAATTTCCACACTTCAAATTTTAGCCGATGTCCAAATAAATAAGGCATTCTCGTCCCACTGTGGGACAGTGCGCTTATCATACAATATATAGGAGACACATTTCTGAACGCAGCTGAAGGCTCCTACTTTTCCGTGGAAGGGAGCGAGCCAGAGGGGCTAAAAGCGCATAAGAAACGATACGACATAGACGAAGTATGATACTTTATCTCTCCATTTTCGACTGGCTGATACGTACTCTCTCCTTTGAGTGCGAGCCTATGTAGAAAAGTATCCGTTTCCCTCTTCGCATATCTCGCATCTCATAGTAGCTGCAAAAGGTATGGTGAAGTGGTATATTAAGGGGTCATATAGGTTTCTCAGCGCTAAATTGTGGCCAATGTTTGCGAGTGATTCAGGAATAAACTATAAATCCGATTGGTTTAATTCCTTTTGTGTTTTATAGGTATATGTTTATATACCAAAGTTATATATCTCAGGTATGAGAATTGGAAATTTTTTAAAAACGTGGGTTTTACTCGGAACACCATTTTCCAAGATAACATCCGATTAACTTCATTACTTATGCACATATTCTACATAAGATTCGTTATCCCGTGACGGCGAGCTTTTTCCATTAAATTGAACCATTTTTTATTAACAAGCAAAAACGTACGACTTTTATAGCGAAAATCACGATCCTTTTCTTCAAAGTGCCGCAATTTTTTTTCGAAAAAAATGACGGCGTCGCCAGATAACTATTATCCCAAAGATTGTTAAAAAATCGCTGAATTTTGTTTCGGACCACTCGTACGGGCTGAATCATGCCCACCGTTTTGAACGACGCCAGAAAACATGTTCTCCGCCACTGCCCGCGGACGCCACATTTTTAATAATTTTCCAATTCTCATACCTGTTTTATAATCTATAAACGTATACGCATAAAACACAAAAATAATTAAACCAATCGGGTTAATAGTTTATCTCTGAATTACTCCCAAACATTGACAACGTTTCAGCGTCGAGAAACGTATATGACTCCTTAAACCATTCAGCGGCGCACCGACTGATGCCTCTGATTGAGGGTTCAGGTTGTTATCGCCTCATATTTCTGCTAATTTTGTTTGGGTTGACAAACGATTGTATCCCAGAAGATAAAACATGTTAATATAAATATTATAGTACCTTCGCATAAAGATATTATAATAAATAAAAGCAAAGTACAAACAATCTTGCCCCGGGCACGAAATTGTATGGGTAAACTGAGCAAAACCGAGACCGCCTTAGGAAGAGTGGAAAAGAAGGTTCGGACAGAAAAGGGTAGGTACCAAAATTTGTTTGGTTGCCAGTTCTTCAATATGTACTATGCTCATACTATGTATTTCCCCCATTGCACGTGGTCGATAAAGTGACTTTCCCACAGGCATGCGTGTGCCGAACATACAAGAAATAGGACCTAGCTACAAGCTGGCACGTATACACATATGTTTAAAGTGGGATACCAGAGATAAAATTCCTCAAGAGTGAAGAGGGAACTGACGGACTAGTCAGGGTCTGCTCGACGCGCCTGCTTGCCCACTAGGGTGACCCTTATTTTCAATCTGTGATTTCTTTTGCTCTCGCCCCCCCCCCCCCCCCTAATATGGTTCTATTGAATAAAAAAAGAGTCCCTGAAAAAGATTATTGCAATCGGACAACAGGAAAGGGTGCCGATCTGGCTTTAAAGTTTAGAATTTATCAATAGTTTGAATTTGAAAAATTTCTCAAAAATTAATATAATATTAAAAGAGCATTCAATTTTCTACAATTATTGTATAAATATAAGTTTTTCATGCTTCCAACCATTTTTTAGATAATAGCGTTTGAATATCGAGATGTCCGCACTTCGCACGCCCCCCCCCCTCCCCCCTCCCTCCCGTACGCTATGACGTATTGTCTATCCCCACAAAATTACCTTTTTTGAAAAAAGGTACAAAAAAGAGCGCCAAGCTTCATACCAGTATCTTCCTCGTCTCCCACCTTTAAAAGGCACATCTCTCTTAGAATCTACAATAAATTTTTGCACTGTATCGAACAGCTGCACTTTGCTTACAGGGAAGCCTCTTGAGCTACACTCAAATACCCAGTCACAGTAAGTATTTCTTCCTGTTCCGTTAACACAGTGGGAGGACCTTTTACAGCACTTATTGGATACTTGTTGCATTTTTAGGTTTAGGCACACCAAAAGTGCTCGCTGCTCTGTGCAACGTCATTCCACTTTTTATTGCATTCAATGCTTTAGTAACAGATTCTTGATTATACTGTTTTTCCTTATAACTATTCCTTTTTTCTTTTGGCATATTTCTTCAATATAAGTAATTTATGGAAATCAGTAAATGAAATTAAGTAAAAAGAATAGATTATTGAATGACTAATTTTAAGGTTATGTTTCAAAAATTTTTTCAAATGAAATATTATCATTAAAACAAGATAAAAAAGGGGAAGTATACGTACAGAAGGATAAGTACAATACAGAGTAGTAAGTACTAAGGTCCTAAATAACTATTGTATTATTGTGTCAACAATAACGCGTAAGACAGGCCTTCCCAAGTAGGGGAAATGCACTCCTGAAACACATGTTTCGGTTCTCCCTCCAACACTCCCTCTCTCAGAGGAGACAGTACCGCCGCTAGGAAGCAGAGAGAGAAGACAGTAGGAATCGTCCCACCTTAGCTGAAGGCGCAGCGTTGGAGGGAGAACCGAAACATGTGTTTCAGGAGTGCATTTCCCCTACTTGGGAAGGCCGGGCATAAGATATCTCGCAGTTTGCACAGGTGGTCTGCGTGGCCAGGTTTCGGGCCGTTCCGCGATTTCACTGTATCAGTAGATAGACACGCGAATAAAAAACTAATACGAACATTAATTTTAATTATTCAATCAGAAAATAATACTACAAGGTACTATTTTCCTAAAAATGTATTAGTTGTACCAATATACTAAACATTATTAATAATATTCGCTTAAGAAGAAGTAGAGACTCTTTAGCAAATCAGCTAACAGCAATACTAAAATGATGTAAACCGGAGGGTTCAAGAAAATTTATTTTTATTACGAGGTTACAAGTTTACTAAGAAAAATATGTATGTGAATATATTTTATTAAATATTTGAGTAATTGAATAAAATAATTCTGTTATGAATAAAGCGAATATTAAACGTAATAATCAGCATTATTTGTACTAGTGTCCAGGTATTGGGACGTGTCAAGCTATTGGGACATTTACCTTATATAGAATGCGTCAGAAATAATGACCTAATTATAAATAAGGACCACAGTTGAGTGAAAGTAAATATTAACACTTTGTGCGAGGTTAGCGTGTTTTCACGCTAAAGTATTCCCATCCTCTGCACGGTGTTCGTGTTTTCACGTTGGTATTTCTTAGGAACTGTCGAAAGTATTCCGCGACAGTCTCCGAATGTTTACTTTGAAAACAAACAAAACTTGAAGTTCCCTTTGTATGCTTTATACAAAACTTTCCTGGTAGAAGCAATCGTTCGGTAAGATTTCACCGCGTTGAAGGGGCATGTTTCAAAACCTTGCGGCATTCAGTACAAATTTTAGCACATTAGACTTTGCTGTTGCGCTTACATTTTTACCATATTGATTCACTATTTGTGTACAACGTCCTTTAGATGACCACCATCATCCTGAATTCATAAATGTATACTTACGAATTGAGAGGCCGTGTATAACTTATCTAACAAGGAAAGTCTCCCAGGTGTCCGCCTCCGATTGCATTGAATTTTAGATATATTTTAGATCACCGAAAAATAAAATATACGTGTTTTTTATAGCGGCCCTTTTTCACATTTAAGGGGTGAACCACTCAAAGTTATAAGATTTTCAGGTGTTCGTTTCCGATTGCTTTGGTTTTTGGATATGTTCTAGAGGACCGAAGAATAAAAAATACGTGTCCTATTTCAACCCGTTTGCATGTTTAGGGGGTGCAACCACCCCTCAAAGTTCGTAAGGGGTACAAAATTGTGTTGAGTAAAACTTCATATGAAAAAACATATCCAAAAACCAAAACAATCGGAAGCGGACACCATCTATTCTTAAGAAATTTGAGGGGTGGTTTCGCCCCCTAAACATGCAAACAGACCAAAATAAAAAGATACCTTGCTTATTTTTCGGTCCACTAAAACATATTCAAAATTCAAAGCAATCAGAGGCGGACACCTAGAAGACTTTCCTTGTAAGTGTTTATTTTAAAATTTTTGAAATTTTTTCTCGTATTGTATATTTCACTGTATTTATGCGACAAGACACCTACTCTACTCTTTACTGTTCAAATAACTCCATACAAAGAGAATTAAACATAGTTAGGTTAGGCTCTTGACCGGCAGGGTTGACTTTTAACTTAATATTCCTTGAAGCTAATGATACAATTGTAAGAACGCCTCCTTGTCTTAATCACCGAAACACTGTACACTTCGCAAAGTGTAGGGATGAAAATTCAGATCACTTTGCAGGATTCGCCATACACTCCAGTTAGATATGCCTAACGCTAGAGCGTGCTTCCGTACGGATCGCTTGGACGCGCTGAGGATGCTACTGCACGAGCAATATTCTCGGGCTTGTGAACCGTGGGCGGCCGATTGGGTGGCTTTTTACACGTGACAAAGCCTTCTTCATGCCACTACCATACACAGAGACGAATTGCACTTGGAAATGAGGTTTCCTATTGATTCAATTCACAGCGAAATCCACTCCGAGTCTTTGTAATAGTCTCCGCCTGAATAAAAACTTTTGCAGCACACGCACATTCCCTAGTTTCCAAACGTTTCATGCTGATTATAGTCATAAATACTTGTATTTAATCACACCACCTAGAGAATCGTGTCCCATTTTTTTAAATGCTTTTTTTAATGTTTTTTTTAAATGCGTAGATATAATATCCACTACTAGGTATGTAGCTAATTTTGTATCCATATTAGAAGTTCCTTAAGACACAAAAAATTTACTTCTATAAAGTTATATTACATACAACATGACATTTATTTATATATTCTTTACATGTGTACACTTTTCTTACTTTCAATCTTATTGAACTTACTTTTAATTTTATTATCGATTTTGTTAATAACGTATCCCCATTAATACTTAGCAGACAGTGAATTAGAGGGCCGACGTATAAGAAATTCCTACCGCAGAATTTATTAACGCGTAAAGTTACGACGTGGTTTCATCGGGCGCAGAGTACTTACAAGACTTTCGTTTGTATCTGACTTGGTCCTTTCGCTAGCAAGGTCAGTCCGAGAATCCCTCTTGCATCCCCTTGAGCAAGGATCGATGTCTACCACATCGATCCCCACTCCATTAAGGTGAATTCCCACGGCGCGGCGCGTGGCTCGGCGAGTCGGCGAGCGGACAATAAACGGGAAACCCGAACCGACCCACGCGAGCTCGGCTGATCAATTCCACGGCGGGTATGACTCGAAACTCGCCGAACCACGCGGTGTGGGACTTCACCTTTAGGATAACTCTATTATTCGCATCAAAATGCTAGGGGGGAGTTTCTGTGTTTCCCGTGTGTTCCTCTAGTGTCGACATCAGCGTGCCACTTGTGAGGGAGGCGACGCCGCTGAAGAAGGTCTATCATCGCTGCGGCCATTGTTCTTGGTTGCTTGGCCATCCTTAATGTCTACAGCTCTGGTTTGTCAACTTTGAAACTTTCGCTCCATGATGACATCCTGCTCTTTCACTCGATGTTTGTTATTTCTTACATCACTATGAAATGACCATATCAATTATAAAGCAATGAGGATATTGGAACCCGGAAAAACAACTTATGAATGTCTACATAGGCTTTAAAATAATTGAAGTTTTCCATTTTATTTCAAAAATTTTTTGGTCACAATTAAAGCTTGAATATCATGTCCTTAATATTTGTCAACTACACCCACAATTTTAATTACGTTATGGTCAGTATAAACATTTGCTCAAGTTTTCCAATCCATATGGCAGTAACAGATTTTGACGCATGACTGCAATATATCGTTATAACTTGCATAGACGCAACTTGACGTAAAAAATTCTTATTCAGCTATCTTAAGTAGGTTCTAACAAATACTCTCATGCAAAATTCATCGGGACTAAGCGGGAATAAAATAGAGGTTCACGAAAGGGTATTTTTCAAACGGTTGTAATACCTATAAGGTAATTCCGGGATAGTTGGCCATACTTTATTTGTGAGGCTCTCACACAAAAAGTTTTATGATTTAAATAAAAACAATTATGACACGAGATACTTTAATAATCTGCCTTTACAACTAGCTAGAAAACTTAAACAAAAATGAAGACAAAAACATCGAAAATTTAAATTTAAAAAATCTTCGATGCACCATCTTTCCGTAAGTGTGCGGCAGATATGGCCATAGGTGTCCAGGGCAGATGGGCAAGGTTAATGTGGTCTTTTTCTTCCTTTTCCTTTGCTGTTATTTTTATTATTCGCTATCTTAAAGCACTCGGCGTTGCCCAAGTAAAGCTTTGAGTGTCCCAGAGTATCAAGGGGGTAAAATAAGGTTGAATGGGTGGGATGTCCAAATTTCATGGTAGTCTATATTCTCCACAGGGTTCTAGAGAGAAATTACAAAATTTGGTGTAGATCGGTTAAAAAAATAGGGATAAAATGTAGCCTATCTGTTATTCCTGTACCTATACTACGTGTATACAAAATTTCAGTAAGATCCGTTGCGTAGTTGCGACGTGATTAAGTAACAAACATCCAAACACACATTCCCATTTATTATATTAGTACTTAGGATACTGTTTTTAACTTTCTATACCTTCCTGTAGACGATTAAAATAAAAGTCGACACACCGAATGTACACTGAGTAATAATAACAAATATCAAGAGACACGGCAGTGTCTCGCGTCAAGTATACAATATAGATATATGCGCAGCGCGAGGCACAGAGTGTATCTATTACGCTACGACGCGTGTAATTTTTTAATACAACAGCGTGTGGATGAGGTTGTATAGATTAAAATGTTCTTTTACATTAATAATTAACAGTGGATTGCTGATGTCGAGGAAAGCCTCCATTTACAGGAAACCAGATGTTTTACTGTGTACGCGCATTGGAGTAAAGCTTACTTATATCTACCTACTTAAGGGATTTTTAAATTTTCATTACAGGCACAGTAAAAAAGTGGAAAAGCGACCTTCATTATTTGTTTCCCTATGCCGACCAATTGCGATTTTTTTCAAAACGACAAAACACGCCACCTACTTAGTAAGTAAATATACTTCTAGCTTCTAAAAAAACTCACGTCCTTGGGACCAATTTTAAAAATATTATTCCGTTTTAATGGGTGTCCGAATACTTCTGTCACCTACTGACTGAAAGAACTGTACAGAAGGATTGCAGAAACGGCTGAATTGGGACAGACCGAGCCAGAGCAGACCTCCCATATCGGAAAAAAATTTAATTCAATTGAGTTAGTTTCATGATTTCTGATATCCTACAATATGATATTAAAGAATTTTAAAAAAAGATGTTGATGGGGATGAATTTGGAAAATTTCAATCCTTTGTTATCTCTGTAAACACCGAAGGTATTCATTTCCGGCAGCGAATACGGCGGCTCGTTCTATCATTTCCTTTTAGAATGGACCGTGAATCGTTACAGGAGCGTTAACAAAAACGAGCAGGTTGGCCACGTCATTAACATCAGCCATTGTTTCATGAAATTTTTTCGGCGGCTATCCTTTCATCCCTGTAATACGCCTACCACTGAAAGCGATGACAGAATATCCGATGGGACCGCGTGTCTGTGTGGAGAAAGCTGGAATGGGAATGAAATCTCTGCGAGAGGACATTTCATTGGTGTACAG
Source organism: Andrena minutula (assembly GCA_929113495.1). Classification (NCBI taxonomy): domain Eukaryota; kingdom Metazoa; phylum Arthropoda; class Insecta; order Hymenoptera; family Andrenidae; genus Andrena; species Andrena minutula. The sequence continues at coordinate 37,534,763 of OV815996.1, read as the reverse complement.
TCCCTTTGGGAAAACAAGCACATACACGCGTACATATCTAGCTGGAATTATACGCGGTGCATGTACACGGGGCCAACGCGAAACGTGGTTGTCGAGATGACAGGATGGAATTCACGAGTCGACGTGCGATCTATTAAACACGTCGAGATGGCCGATGGGCTACGGCCTGCTGTAGCTCGGATAGAAAACAGCTCAACCGTGCGTTTTTAAGCGTCCTGTCCTGTCGGTATCGTTCCATTTCACTTGTTAGCAAGGGCCACAAAAATCGAAGATAGCGAGCATGCAATTTTTTAAACGTCTCTCTTAACGTGCGAGCAAAATGGAAACTGACATTAACACGTTCACTGTCACACGATTGTCCCACGTTTTCCGTCCATTCGCATGTATTCAAATGTATATTTTCAAAAGTAAGAACACTGCATAGTGGAACGATGCGCTTATTATTTTACATCATTCCTAACCACAACAGTGTTGTTTAGAAATTTAAAAATTTAAGGGTTTATTTATTAGAAGAAATTTAAAAAAGCTTTCTATATTCAAAATTCCGGTCACTGCTGAAACCCATGACATTCAGTGTGTTAGTATTATAAAGGGCTGTAATTTATTTATTATATTTTAATAAAATTGTTTTTTATACCAAAGTAAAAAGTTATTATCTCAGTGTATGCCTATAAATAACTGTAAACAAAATATTAATATAATACTCTTCGCATTTCTTGTTTGAAACATTTCAGTTAAATTGGCTCTCTTTGATTAGAATAAAAATAAACAGAGCTTTATTGAGTCATTAGTTTGTAGCCAATATTTCATATTTTTGGACTCCCAGACCCCTTAAGGGGGTCGTCTCACCGGGCCTTGAATGTGTGCGGACGCTCACACAAGCTAAGTTAAGCGTGTACGTATACGCGTGTAGTAAACAAACCGTTTCAACCGTCTTTCGTCCTGGAATCGGCTAGAAGGAAGTTTTTGCGGGTACAGTTACCTCCTGTAAACATCTGTGGAAGGTGGTCTGGTGCGTTTGAACGCTATAAAGCACTGTATATTGAAATAATAATGAATTTATACGTCACGCTGGTGCTACGTAGCTACAGTGCACCATTAGCGCCACCAACGGAGAAGCCTTGAAGCTTCATTCTGTCAGTTTTCGATTCATAAATTCATTATTATTTCAATGTACAATACTTATTAGCGTTCAAACGCATCAGCCACCCTGCACAGATGTTTACTGAAGGCAACTGTACCCGCAAAAACTTCCTTCTGGCCGATTCCAGGACGAAAATCGGTTGAACCGGTTTGTTTACTACACGCGTATACGTACATGCTTAACTTAGCTCGTGTGACCTGTCCGCACACATTCAAGGCCTGGTGAGACGGACAATAACAAAACTGAGACGGCTCCCTTAATACTTTTACTGCGTTTGTTAAAATCTTTGGTTATAACATAAATGCCTTTTAATTTCGGAATTAATTCTCCAAATGACATAATCACCCCCACGGTATTTGTGCGGAGCTTTGTGCTTTTCATTATATTTTTTAGACGCTTCGATTTTTTGGCACGCAAAGAATTCAAATCTCGAGATTCAATCGCGTTAAAGTGTTTCAAAATTTCGTCGGCACGCTGTCCGCGTTGGTTGAACCCAAATAAAAGTTTACTGGGTGTTTCGCACGTAAACTTATTAATTGTATTGTTAAAATTATACTCAACTTTTGCTAATAGCCAGGGTTGACTAATTGGCGACTCACGAGTCGCCGGGGGCCCTTCCGCCTTGTTGCCACACTGAACGTCCCCCCTCCATACCGACCAAACTCTGACGATCGCAATCGATTCTTGCTTCTTTCCTTCTCTTTTCGACTGCAATCGTCAGAGTTTGGTGGTATGAAGGGGGGACGTTCAACGTGGCAGCAAGGCGGAGGGGCCCCCGACGGCTCGTGAGTCGCCAGTTAGTCAACCCTAAATTTAAATAGACCAGGGTTGACTAACTGGCGACTCACGAGTTGCCGGGAGCCCCTGGGTCAACTCAAAGTTGCCCCACCCCTGGCAAAAATTTCCGGACGTCCCTGCTAGCTTATTACTACATGTGCATTGTATATGAAAAAAATTATTTCTGTAGAGAGCACTGGTTTCGAGAAAACACTCTTAAAAACGAACGCGTTAAATAATATACTAACTGTAAGCTGAACTGTTAAGATATCTCACCAATCATAAGTTATATCTTACTAATGCTACTGTTTGTATTTCTCCGCATACAAAATATTCAAATATTTATACTGCAAGCTTTTCGTATAGGTAGGCACATAGTAAGCAGCAAAATGACCGAAAAAGGATTAGTACATACGTAAAATTCCAATTCTCTCTGTGTCGCAAATTTCTGTTATATCTCCTTATAGGCCACCCGCAACTTCCTTGTTGAAGATAGTCGATCTTGTATCTTGGTTCTGTCGAACTGCCACCGTTAAAAATTTCATGTACGTAGATAGGGGAGACCGGGGCAAAGTGAACCCCGTGGTAAAATGAGCTTTCTTAATTTATTCTTTAACAATAGAATATATTTACAAATTTCGGTGACCTAATAAATGTGTGCAATACCACAATGATAATTATGCACATTCAGGTACCGAAAAATGGAAATTCATTTAAAAAATTAAAAATGAAGTTTTAGAGCCTTCCAATTGGTTTTCTTTTCAATTTAGCTTTTTGGATAAATGAGTCTTAAATGTGTTATTTTAACTCCAATTTTTGTCTGCGTGTTTATAACACGCTTATTAACATACATGTACACGCGTTTGAGAAAACATTAATCCCAACATTATTAAATAATTAATTTTCCACTGAGTACACATTCGGGGCAAAGTGGCCGGGGTAAAATCACTGATATATATATACAATGGATTGGAGATGCTTGAAGCGATTTGAAGGTGCTTTTGGCATGGTGCGCCACCATCGTTCGACCATTGTACTTTACTTGCCTTCGCCCCGTGTTCGACTTTGCTGAAACATATCAAATTAATCACAGATTTAATAAAGAAAAGAAAATTGCTGGAGAAGACTGGTATCTGAGCTTCATGAAACGACACCCATCTTTAACACTGAGGACCCCAGAAAAGACTTCATTTGCAAGGGCAAGTGGGTTTAATAAAGTTGTTGTGGACAAATTTTATACCTTGCTAGACGAATTAATGTCTACATATCAGTTTTCACCAAGTCGTATATACAACGTCGATGAGTCTGGGATCTCAGCGGTTCCGAACTATGTGTCAAAAGTAATTAGTGAGAAAGGCACAAAGCAAGTGGGAGGATTAGTTTCAGCTGAACGTGGTGAAACTGTGATTTGTGTCTTCTGTTGCAACGCAGCTGAAAATTTTATCCCACCTTTAGTAATATTTCCAAGAAAGAAAATGAACTTGGAGTTGCGAGAGGGTTGTCCTCCTGACACGCTTGTTGTTTTTCACCCTTCAGGATGGATGCAAACAGAGATTTTTTGCCCCAATTGGTTTAACCATTTTTGTAAATTTACTAAACCAGCACAGGATGATCCAGTCCTTCTTTTGTTGGATGGTCATGCTACACACATCAAGAACTTGACACTTCTGAAAGCAGCTCGAGAACAGAATATTCATATACAATGTTTCCCACCACATACATCACACAAGCTACAACCTCTTGATAGAAGTTTTATGAATCCATTCAAGACCTATTACAGTCAAGAGTGTTCTGTGTATTTGCGGAATCATCCAGGACAGGTTATAACACTGAAAAAAGTGGGAGGACTACTTGGAAAAGCTTACATGCGTGCTGCAGTGCCTCTAAATGCTACAAAAGGTTTTGAATGCACTGGAATTTATCCTATGAATAGATTTAAATTTCAAGAAGAAGACTTTGCTCCATCAATCCCAATCAATATTGAACATTTTTGTGATGCATCAGTACAATCGATACCATCAGAAAATGTGTCAGAAAATCAGTGCAATAATGAAAATGGTGTAGTCATGTTGCCAGCGATAAATAATTGGTTGGTTGATGCATTTAACACAGAAAAATTACACGAGGAACCTGTTCCAGATACATCACAACCTTCTACGAGTGCTCATAATAATTATGATAAATCTTTGACTGTACCTGTAATAGAAATAAGTGACAAAGAAAAAATCAACAAGATTTTACCAGTGCCAAAGGTAGATTCAAAGCAAGTTAGAAAATCTTCTAACCGAAAAGGACACACAGCAATTGTAACCTCAAGTTCGTATATAAAAGAACTTGAACAATACAGGAATGCATCGACAAAGAAAAAGTTACCTGTAAAAAGAAAAATTATCAAAGAAGAACGACAAGAAGGGAAAAAGAAGTTTGTCAAAACACAAAGAAATGAAGAAGATTGTTCGTGCTTGGTATACCAAAAACTTTATAGTCAATCCATCTCGAACGAGCAATGGATTCAATGCCAGGAGTGCAATTCATGGGCTCATGAAGAGTGCGTTAAGCATCTTGTTAAAATATCATTATTTTTATGCGAAACCTGTTTGCCAAACATTATTGAATCCCAAATCTAACCCCAAAAATTTATTTAGAGAGTATAAATACGTATTTTATTAATAATTATGTATGAATTTCTTTTAGTAATAATATGTCAGACGTAATAAAGTTAATTTTATAATTATATCTTTCATTAAAACACGTATTTTATTCCTGCTCACTTTACCACAAATAGCAGCTCACTTTACCCCATATATGGGGTACTTCCCATAAAACCTTGTGCAAATATTAGCATTCAGACTTGAATAACAATCGGCCGTGCTCCGCGCAATTATATACCATTATATAATATTAAATTTTCCATACCTGGAAATAAGTATGGCAATTAAAACTGACGAAAGTTCTCCGGAAGGTAATGGAAAGCAATAATTGAATGGTTACGACTTAATGAAACTTTAAAGTGTTGGCTATTAATACGGCTTTGAGAGTAACTAAACTCATTTGAGTTTCAACCGTTTCCTCGTTACTATTTTCAGTCTTCAGCATAAGTTGTTTGCGGAATGGAAAAAAAATAAATGTCGCTTGAACGCACATCTGAAAAAAAACGTTCGAAAATGGAATGTAAAATGTACGTACAGAGAAATAGGAGCACGCTTAATGGAATTCCGCAATATTTGCATAGGTAAAGTACACAGAATTTATTAAGAGAAAACTGGTAAAATTAAGAGAATACAAATTACATTTTCTCACATTTGAATTACATATAATTCGTATTTAACGCAAGATTTATTTTATAGCAAATTGTATTTCAGGCTATTCCATTTTAGAAGAATGTATGTAATCCGACATATACATTTGTGTAATACCGAATAAAAATATTGTATTAAATACTATTTACTGGTGTCTACAAAATTCAATACTTGCTGTAATTAGAAATTGACTTCGCCGGCAATTATACGGTATTAATAATCAATATAAGATTACTAGCAAAATATCCCCGCGCTTCGCTTCGGGCCTAAAAGATATTAAGGACTCCATGAAAACACATTTCACCCCTTTTCACCACCCCCTTACGGGGTTGATTAAGGCAAAATCATGAAATTGGTCTTTAGCCATTTATGTAAGTAACCTTTCGATGTAAAAACCAAGTTAATATCTAATCGGGCCTCGAATATAATAAGAAATCCGAGAAAACATATTTCACCCCTTTCTACCTCCTTCGGGTTGAAATTTAAAAAAATCCATTCTTATCGAGTACATACGTCGCAAATGGAATATAGGCACCCTTCGAATTTCATGTTTCTAGGGTCAGCGGTTTCGGCTGGACGGTGATGAAATGACACAACTTTTATATAGGTAAGTATATGTAAATAAATAGAAGATACCTATAGAAGAGAAAAGGTCTTGCAATCTGTAGTAACACCGGCTTATCCGTTTTTGTTGTCGTAGGTACTATTGTAATCTCTAACATATTTCTACCTCAGATAAGTCCTTTCCACGTGCATTATTTATATAAACAAACAAAACACTCATTTTTATTGTATTACCAAATCAGATTTCACTTGGCCGATGAGTTTCGTCACCGGCCAATATATTTGATACCGACCTTAGATAATAGTATTGTACTAAAGTGAAATCTGATTTGGTAATACAATAAAAATGAGTGTTGATCTTAGGACACATACTATGAAAGTTTTGTAAACAACAAATGCTATGTCTCAATATACATACTTACATGCGAATTTTTCTCAATTTGATATTGTAGTAGGCTCGCGGTGAGGCAGACACGGTGTTGCCAAACACGCAGGCACGGCGTTGCCGGCGGGGCATTGCGAGCCGGCGAGCGAGGAGGACTGTACAGGGAAGCAGTCTGCGTCGAAACGAGAAACAGACGATAGCCTGTATGATGGAATTCATTAAAATTACACGTTTTCCTATTTCCTTTTATTTTTCCCCTACAATATTATACGTTATATAGGTATTTGCCAGTTATTCTATGGATATGGTAAAAATTTATAGTGAAGTCTTGTATAAACAATCACATTGCTACAATGATATCATGTAGGTATTAGACTTTCAAATGTAATTTATGATGGAAAATAAAGAAATACGGACCGCGCCTGGAATTATAGTAAAGTTATCATCATCATATGCACAGGCTGAGGCAACCTTAACAGAGAGATTAAGAGCGTCAGCACGACTTGCACACCTTCATAAATTCTGCTTACTGGTTACGCCATACCGGAACCTCAAACTTTATACATAGCTCTGACAACCATATTTTCTGTAATTATTTGCATTTTTTGCAAATTTCTCGTAAATTCATTACTTCTCGAAAAGCACTTTAGGTACTCTCTCATGTGTAACTGTCTTCTCTATGCCCAATTCAGATCTACATATGTACATATCTTCTTATCTATTCCATGTAAGCATTTCTGGCCCCTGAACTATAGTTAACCACACCCACCTAACATTTTCTTAAATTTAATAAACTCATATGTAACAAACATGGTTTTATAGTGATATTATGATGAAATGTAAATAGGCTTATTTAACGCGAGAAATGTGGAACCCAAGTAAAGTCAGAAAACTTTAATACTAATTTGTTGAAACTTAAATGTACTCATCTCTCGATTTACAGCGGCACTTTTTATACGCTTTTTTTTACACGGTAAATAATCCCTCTGTTTACGCGGTACTTTTTATACACAATCTCATTTTACGCGGTCAGAAAATATATCCTTTTATCCCAACCCTCACTGTCGTAGCCGTCGTTACCGAAAGCCAAAGTTGTGACTGCGGTCGCGCCACAACAATTTTGAAAAAAACATCAAAAAAGGGACACACTGATAACCAAACTGAAGTAGAAGTATAACTTCGAACCAATGAAAAAAAAAAAGATTGACTTCTTGAGATTACAGTATTGACAGTGATTATATGGATTATTAGATTTTGATGTTTGTATATACTTCGTATGCTAAAACGAAAGTTTGGAACATTTTTGCAAAAACAGCTAAGTTCCGTTCAAGACTATTATTTGGTTCTTTTCACAGAGTGCAAAGACAGCTTCTATATTTTGGGTCATTATCCTTTTTTCAAGATCCACTCTTAATTTTTTCTTGCAAACCTTTAGCTTCTTTTGAACAGTACCCCTAGACATGGAGTTTTGTTGGGCGTTTGAAAGTCCCTTGGAGAAGTCGTTTAATAAGAACAGATCAAGACCGATTAATAGTGGTATATGCCCTCAAAAAACCTGCGTTAGAAAAAATAATATTGACCTAACTCCAGTCGCTGTTTCTGTGCGCTCATGCGGTACCTACTTTGTATAATATTCGTTCGATTTCAACTGAACGAAACTGGCAAACAGATGACCATCCCTAGTCTTCGTTCCACCTTAGGAGTGCAAACAATACAGTCATAAATCAAGCGAATGTAGCCTTCAGTGAAAAAACTTTTAAAATTGTTTCATTCTTTCAAATACTAGCTGGAAAACAGCATAATAGTCAGTAAAACCAACTTTTCTTTTACAACATGCACACCCAGACAATGTATGGCTCTACGGCCTGAGTTACTGTTGCGAGAGACTAGGGCTCTCACTATCCGGATATCCGGATACTTAGATCCGGATTTCGATCCAGATTTCGAGTTATAACGAGCAATCCAGATACTCAGATATCCGGATAGTAAGAGCCCTACTACCTACTAGGTAGGTACTAGGTATCCGGATCATCCGGAGTATCCGGATTGCTCGTTATAACTCGAAATCTGGATCGAAATCCGGATCTGAGTATCCGGATACCCGGATAGTGAGAGCCCTACGAAAGACCCATGAATTCCAAACAGAACTGTCAAAGGATTGCATCCTTTTTGAGGATGCCACCTTTCCGACAGCAACGACCCCTTCTTCTTGTCAAGAGTCGTTGGATGAGGATATATTTGATGCCTCCCTCATCATCTCATTTCAAAAAGAAGCAACCAATCAACACACCCTCGTCAATTTCTGTCATTGATTTATTTCGGTTCACACTCACCCGCAGCTCTTCCTGTCAGTCAGTTTTGCTGATCCATTATACGAACTTTACAAATTAAATTTAGCTGAAACAGTTTGTTGTTATTTCCTATTTGTTGCTTCTGTTGAAATGCATCAAAGGTTATTTAATGAATCTTGTAATGTTGTATTATTGCAAGACCTATAACCTTATTATATAGGGTGCGGGGGAGGGGGGGGGGGGGGGTCGAGACAGACGACGCGCGACGCGTTGATACCTTGTCTCGCTCTGTCTTTCAGATGCTTGATAGAACTCCGTTCCTTTTCCCTTTTTCTCTTTCTGTTTGGACGGGGGGGGGGGGGGGGGGGGGTCTGCGCGCCCCACTTGCGGTACGGAACAACGTGCTTTTCCCAAAGCAGAGCTTTGTTTATTGAGCTCTGGAATTTTAAGTTGCAAGGATGTTAACGGCTTCGAACAGTCTCTCACAGGATATATCTGTACGGTTTTGTTTAGTCCTCGACGCAGTGTCAGTCGAGGATTTGCAGAAAACGCACGTACAATTTGTTTATCATACTTTACCTACTGGTACAAACGTCTATGATTACTTCATATACTTTTCTCTCGCTGCGTGTAACATATTTGGCTGTTTTCGGGTACGTGCAAAAAAATACTAACAATTAGCTTAGCTTCTCGGTGGATTCCCGGTTTTACCAATGACTCCACTAGCAGACCCGGGTAATGATGTGCTATTGGTCCAAACTATCGATACCCAGCATTACTACTCGGACTTCGCCCGAAATTTAGATTCTGATTTTATAAAAAAATGTATTGTTAATTTTTATTGTTTATTTTTTTATGTCAAAATAGTCACAATCATCTGGATTAGCTAGGTATAATGAGGTGACACCCATTTCGTGATCCCAGAGTTTACTGTTCGAAAGTTTTCAGGCGACACACAAACACTTTTTGCTTTATATATTAAGATGCTTCTCGATATACATTTTTTCGTTGAATATCGAAACATGAAATATATTATTCAAAAAGTAGCGATATTGATAATATCAATACTGAGATCGTATCAATTTACCAATTAAAAAATGAGCTATCCATATATTCAAAAGAATATCATTTTGGATTAAAAAGAATATCTAAGAAAAATGTTTTATGTATAGCATTAAGAAATTATTTTAGTTAAATTAAGATTCAAAGTATTAAAACGAAAACAAGTACTTTACTTTTTAAATCATATTTATAAAGGAAACTTGGATTTATATTTTAATAAGAAATATCATGGGCACCATTCAATATCAGTGTAAGAAAAGAATTACTGAATTTTACTTACACGTAGTAAATCAAAAAGTATTAGCTTGTTGATTTGAACGAAAGGAGGTGTAGTAAAAATGATTGATTAGTGTTTGAAATATCGGGAAAAAATATCGATATATCGGCAAGGAAATATCGATATATACAGTTATCGATAAATATCGCGCATCACGAGGCCCGGGGCGAAACGCAACTTCCTTTTCCTTCCATCGATCCCACCGTTTACTCATTCTCAACCCCCGCCCCAAATGCACGTGGAATGCCGTTTTACTATAGCCTGAATTTTGCAGCATGAAAACTGTTGAGGGTTGATATACGGGAAACTCTTGTTTCCGTTGAGCTTTCCTCTTTTTATGGCATTCCAATGAAAAATATGCATGGAATTCGGTAAAAATTTGTATTAATTCCACCACAGCTGGATCATTTATGAAAATCCGGTTTAGAAAAGGAGCACGCGTGCATATCGGAATTCACGTTTGGCGAGAAAAAATCGCTAAAAACGTCGAACGTTTAGTCGTGCAGAACCACCAATTCTTCTATTCTTCCTTTTCCATCTACCCGCTGCACTGTGGCGGAATTCCGCTTGTTTTTCGATTCGGTGGCGAGACAATGAAGTCCTTATCGCTAGTGGCAATCGCTTCGAAAGCCATTGCACCAGCATGCATGTATTCGGCACCGCGCTTTTTCGCCATTTTTCAATACGATCTTTTTAGTCGATTTCGACCACTACTTTCTGCGTTCCTACCGCAAATCCAACACCTTTGACCTCACTAGCGACGAAACTCTCAGAACAAAAGAAACAATGAAATGTTATTTATTCAAGATTTATTGCATTTCGTTCATGTCTGCCAGATTTTTGGGGCGCTAGAAACAGAGAGATTTAAGGATTTGAGATTACCAGGTAGCCATTAGTAGGTACCATAGAAAATATTGGGTAGATATGGATCTTTAAATCAACTTCGTTAAAGTAATGAACGACGACAAGTGTTCTGTCAGAATTGAAAACAAGGTCAATTCAGATGTGTTTTAAGATGTGCTTTATGCCTGACAAAAATTTTTTGCACGTGACTCTATCACTTCGCGTTATACATTTCGGGGGGTTTCTCGTGTAACAGCCCCAAAAGTAACTGATTTTTTTTTAAAAACTGTTGGTCATATTGGATTAAACTCTTTTGGGATATAAGGAGGCATCTTTAAACTTGCAGAAAATATTTTTTTATGCCGATCCTGTTTATAACTTATTAATTATTGTGGAATCGTGTCTTTAGATCGAGAGCTGACTACAGGTCAACGTGACTAATAAGTATATGAAATTTCAAAACTGCAAGAATGACGTTATTGCGCTAGAAATTTTACCTGTTTGACAGTCCACCCCCACGTTAGTTTCCGGAGTGACGCGACAGACCGGCGATTTCGTATTCGACAACACTAATCCAACATTTTTAAATAAGTATTGTGACTGCATCGAGTCACGTTGACCCCTACGTAGCCAGCTCTTAAACTACTACCTATTCGGCGATCTAACACCTGTTGGCGGGATGTGTAGCACCTATCACAGTCATCTGATTGCAAAAAAGTAGAAGTTTCTTGATGTTAGATAGTTTACGCCGGGATTGGCCCACTTTAAAGACAAAAAAATGAAAAATTGAAGGATTTATAGCGTTTGAAAGAAAAAGTAAGTTTTTCTTTAGGCAAATTTTTCATATTCTTATTCATTATATCTACGAAAAAAGTATTAGCCAGAGACGCGGCAGCGTCTCCACGCCAAGTACATGTTTCGACACTCTGTATACAGGGTGTCCCAAAAATGCTGCGGGTCCTTAAAGGGGGTGATTCGGGAAGTGATTGCAAACAACTTTTTCCTTTGCGAAAATGCTCTCCGAGGTTTCGTTAACGAGATATTAATAAAAAGCACCGACCAATCAGAGCGCGAGTCTGACGGTCGAGTTCCCGCGCTAGCGTGGCTACGAGCCGCGCTGCGACTACGAACAAGCAACTCGGCTTGCATAGAAGAAAATTGCGTAGAATGGCAAATGAAAAAGACGTAACAAATAAAATCTTTCATTTTTATGTCTTTTTCATTTGCCATTCTACGCAATTTTCTTCGATGCAAGCCGAGTTGCTTGTTCGTAGTCGCAGCGCGGCTCGTAGCCACGCTAGCGCGGGAACTCGGCCGTCAGACTCGCGCTCTGATTGGTCGGTGCTTTTTATTAATATCTCGTTAACGAAACCTCGGAGAGCATTTTCGCAAAGGAAAAAGTTGTTTGCAATCACCTCCCCAATCACCCCCTTTAAGGACCTGCAGCATTTTTGGGACACCCTGTATGTCTACTGTCGCTACCGCTATCATTTACTCGTCGCTCGGCTAATACAACCTAACCTGAACCTTATTTCATTAATATCTCATCAGGCCTGCAATATTTTCTAAATTAAAAGTCATTTTTCTTATGTAAACTGCATATAAGCGTTCGAATAAGACCAAATTCAATAAAATCGGTTCGCGCAGGGCAGAGATATCGTAATATCGTCTCATGGATCAGTCGGAAACGGTAAGATTTTTCTTCTGATTCTTCTGATTCTCAAGACAAAATTTTCGTCAATATAAAACGCATTACACGAACACAACTTCAGCCAAAACGAACTAACATATATTTCGTTCGTCAAACTCTACCTTCACAATGCAATCTACTCCAAATTTTGACAGCTTACAGTCAGGTTATAATCTGGCGAGTGTTAAGGGGTTAGGCCACCTTGGACGGAGCAAAATTGCAGTCATTTTCGGCATTTTTTTTAGGAAGATAATGAAAAAACAGGAAGATTAATATGAAGCCTTTTATTATACAACTCTCGCCAGAAAAAAATGTATTTTTTGTTTTTACAAAATGGCGGCGGTATAGCCGTGATACGCAAGATCTTGAGGAGCGACGTTTTCCACGGTGTTGAATCTCACGGCTATACCGTTTGACTTAGAACAAAAAACCAAAAAGATTTATTTTCTGCATGCTTAAAACTAGGGAAGTACGTAGGGAAATCCAGAAATATTAATTTGTCACGAAATGGTGAACATGGGGAGAAAAGTGCATTTTTTTATAAAAGTGTCAATTGCAAAGAATATGTTCAAGATATCGCAAAATCGCTGCCGCAGGTCGTCTTGGAACGCTTGACGTTGGACCAGCTTGGTCCAGCTCTAAGGGTGTCAGACGGGGTCCTTCACCAGCTCGTAAATGTCGCCGCCTCAGCCATCGTAGACACCAAGCCGTAACTCGTAAGAGCATCTGGAGAGATGAATAAGCGTTCAAGAGGTAATTAGGCTTACCTCTTCCTTGTCTTTGACTAGATTGGACACAACTTAAGGCTCCGGATCTGTATAATCTTCCTCGACCGTGGGGTCGGTTTGGAGACAAAAATATCGGTCGCAAGCCTTGTTTTTGTTCGTGTTTGCCTTGGTGGAGACCCGGGGTTGTGATGTACTGCCTTGCACCGATTGCGAAGAAATTGCACCCTTGGGGGATAGGGCGCCAAAATTTGTTAGCCCAGGGCGCTCAAATTTGTTAAGGCGGCCCTGATACTGAAGCGTGCGAACAATACGTATGGGAGAGTGTAAATCTCGAGAAGTGATCCCTCAACCTGTCAGCTTACTAACGAAAAAGAAGCAATAGTACGTATCAGGGAAAACGGTGTACTGCCCATTGCGCGACATGCAGAGCAGTAGCGATGGTGAGGGTTTTCTGTCCACGATATACAGCACAGGAGTGACAATCGCATTTCCAGCAATCCACTACAGATACTCCGAGAACAATGACTCTGCCTACATCGATAGTATCAATATTAAACACGTGCCAAACACAGGTGATACAAACGCTACCTGAAAAAAATTCCAAGCACACTTTGCTAACTGAAACATGGCGAATATCGGACTTAAATCACTCGATGGACACCGATGATTAAAATGCTGCTATTTCCTTTACGTAAAAATAGCATTGAGACAAATGCATAAGAATGTAATATTTTACACAAATAGATACATGTTCTTTTATCGTATTTGGTTCTTCATGTTTTCAAACACTGTATTGGCAACTCTTCTACGTTTAAAACGCAGTCTTTGAACAGATCATGGTTGTGTTTTGTGAAGCTCGAAGTATTTCAAAATGGTGCGACGTTTTTATTATAATCTCTGAAGATTTAAAGCACAATGTAGTAGCAGTACATTTGTATTAGAACGTTTAATTTCTATATATACTTTTTCCAAATAGTATAAAAAAACTAATATACTTTTCAGACGGAGCTGAAGGTCCGTACAAATATAAGAAAAACTGTAGTAATCTTGTATTCATATTAGCCCTTTTGAGGTAATGGCATTTTTTCGTAACCGCGCATGATAGAATCGGTGGATAACTTTATCTTCCTTCTGATATTCTGGTAGTATACTAGAGCACAACAAACTGAGCAATTCTTATACTTAAGGTTTAGATATATTTAAAAAACTATAAACGCGATAACATCAAGGGGTTTAGACTATTGGATACGTGAAATTGTTAGTCTTTTTTTTACACTATATTGCTTTGATACCAAATAATCGTTATACTCGTGCTTTTCACAATCTATTGTGGGCACGTTTGAGTTGATAGAATTGTCGAAGTTATTAATCGTTGTCAAGTATTTTGATTAAAATATTTATTCGTATTAAAATGTTTATTTGTATAAAAATATATCTGCTTAATATTATTTAATACATTTTTTCTTTGTATATATAGCCATTATGTGTAATGGAATTTTAGCTGTGTATATGTAGTTGTGTCATCTTAAGGGGTCTCCCTAGTGTGACGCCTGGAAAATAGGGCAATATTTGGGAATTTTTTTAAGGGAATGTACTTGATATTGCCGCTTCAAACTTTGGAGTATTTATTAAGTTATCTTTGGGCAATATACTGAAATTTTTTGAAGGATTAGTGATAATTATATTTTACGTTTGAAGGATTACAATGAGGAGTTCGCAAAGAATACCTACTGCTGGCGATCACGATTCCGGCTGTCATGGATATCTGAAACAAAAAACTCAGTTATTTTCTTAATCTATATGAACGTAGCTTGGGCTTGAACTAGAACGAAAATAGGAAATCACAAAATACAGAAATGGCAGCACTTTAAAGGAAAGGTTTCATTTCGCGGCAAAAAAGTGGTCAGTTTTTTGAGCTGCAAAATTCGAATTTTGCATATAATGACTTCATTCTAGTTCAGGTTCTAACAGAACACGCAGTGAATATATATGTTAAGTTTCAAGCCGTTTGATTGAGTAGTTTTTGAGTTATCGTGATCGCCGCGCCAAAAAATGTCGTTTCGAGTAAAACGCGTTTAAACATTCAAATACCATTTATCAAATAATAAATCATACTTACAATTAGTCTGCGATGCACTGAATCACACTAGGTATAACACTTGGAGGGGCCTCTTTAACACAGAAGGAGACGGTACAGGTAACTCTGGAGGTAATAACTATGCTTTGAGCGCAAAAAAATATTATTTGGTATGTCTCCAGCAATGTTGATTATTAAGTAATGAAATTTGAATGATAGATATATACATGATATTAGGAGGAAAAAAAAACAAAAGTATAAAGTTGTATAATTCTGTTTGTTTACAAGAAATAGCTTTAACTTTATTTTAATTTTAATTGTTAGGTATCTGTAACTACAAGAATCATCTTTTGTAGATATTCTATTGTTGTATAACTGTTTGGTAAGTCAATAAATCGAGCATATCTGCAGGAATCGCTTCTTTTACGCGAAATAAAAAGTTTCGTAATTCCAGAAAATGCGCAGATATGCAAATTCTATTTATACCAATAATTTCTTAAATATATGTATTATTATATACGAAAATCACAATACCTACAAACACGTGCAATTTTTTATACACTTCAACAAATGTATCTATGTAATGTGAAAAAAATTAATACAAATACATGTTACGTACCTGGACTCTGGAGGAACACAAGCCATTTCAGACAAATTAAAAAAAAATTAAAAATGCTTGCGATTCACGACTGTACACCACTAAAGACTGAAGACGTTTGAGGAGTACCATTTCTTAAAATGTTTTATGATTTCTAGTACTCTAAAGTCTAATACTCTAATGTAATATACGAAGACCTTTTTTTTTTACTTTTTTCGCGTCCGAAGCATGGTTTAACCCACTGTGAGCCACTAAAACCCCAGAGTCGCATATTTCCACCTCCCTCCTGGAAAGCAACGTTGTTATGAAATTCGGTCGAGGTCAGCTTCTAATCTTATTGGCTCGGAGCCGTAGATGCTTTTTGCATAAAAGCGCGGGTGGTTAGTAGAAAAAGTCAGTACGACTCGTACCGCAGCTGTATACGTAAAACACTTGCTCAAAATAATCTAACCATTTAAACGACTTTCCACGGTTCACCATTTCGCAACGGCAGTTACAAAAAACTTTTCCTTCGTATTTTAGAAAACACTATTTATATTATTTATAAAAAGAAAATTGTATCACATTACAACTTTGTGAGTGGAGACTGTAGTAAAAGCATTTAACAATAAAAATTATTATAACCAAGGCGTTTGTTGAAAACCGAATTAAATTTCTACCTACATTTTGTTTCATTAAGATCACTTAGAAAATATAATTTTATTGATTGATATTTTTGAAAATATCTTCTTCATCGATTAATTTGGATGAAAATCAGTTTTTGGTCAGAAATTGTACAAAATCAATTATTCAAATAAAAGGAAGATACATTATTAAAACTTTGGTGCACGACAGTTCGATCCCTCGATTGACACGAATTTACACATCTAGGAATTCACCCGTGACAGTTCACCTATTTAGAGAAAATTTCTTCTAAAATATACTGCATATTGTTACGCACCCCACAAATGCTTTTAGAGATTTTCAAAGTTTGGAGTTTAAACTGTCGACCTAAGGTTCGATGCAAACACATCCCACTCGAGTGAGATGTCGAAGTTCTTCCCATGACCTTGTTAGTAACTGCTGTTAGCCAGAGAACAAGTAAGCAATCCGGTTTCTAGGAATTAATTAAAAATTAGTAATTTAGTACCTTAGAAGCTGATAAACTTCTAATCAGTTTAAGTTAGAATGAGAATTCCTGGCTACAAAGCATTTAAGGGAGCAATTGTGCACCATCAATTAATTAATCGTTATTCCGATTCTGTCAGACACCAAGTACCTAATTCAATGAGTAATTTAACTTAATTACCTATTCCACTTGTTACTTGTCAGAATAAGTACATTAACTAACATAAATATGTATGGTACAACAAATCATGAGGTACGACTTTATGTACTATTCGGGGTTTCGATCATCAAGGATTGCGTTGTATCCTAAAACTATTATTAATGTTACACAAAATGGTGACAAGTAAAATCTATTCAGGTAAAGAGTTTTGTACGTATACAATCTTCCTTTCAATTATTTACTAATTTAATAAAGAATATTTATGAGCGTTTTGTTTGTTGCTTGTTTGTTTCTTGTATGTACCTATGTGTGTTTGGTTCAAATCGAGAAACTCAATTTTAACCGACTTCCAACTATCCAATAGGCTTGAAACTTTGCAGGGGTACGTAGTTTGGATGCCGATACAAAATTATGAAAAAAAACTCCGAAGGGTTTAAAAAATTACCCAGTCATCAAATATAACCCATAACCACAAATCCAATTGATTTGAAATCAGCATATAACCACAAATCACATCTTCGACACTAGAAAGTAAATAATACAAAAATATATAAAAAAAATTTAAGTTAAACGTTTTTATCTAAAATGCACAAAAAATGAAAAAATAATTCTTTTTTATACTACAATGTCGATGGTGGTTTTTCACTTTAAATAAAATCGTGGAGCAGGATATGTCATAACAGAAAATGAATCAATTTAATACAGAATCAAGCGTCGAAATGAATTGGTTGTAGCATATCCCGCTCTACCATTTTATTTACAGTGAAAAAACACCATCAAACTTGTAATACACGAAAAGAGTAATTTTTTAGTTTTTAGTGTATTTTAAATAAAATCGTTTAATTTTATATATTTTATTTTC
The DNA here is from genome assembly GCA_929113495.1 of Andrena minutula. Taxonomy (NCBI): domain Eukaryota; kingdom Metazoa; phylum Arthropoda; class Insecta; order Hymenoptera; family Andrenidae; genus Andrena; species Andrena minutula. The sequence continues at coordinate 37,516,899 of OV815996.1, read as the reverse complement.
ATAGTTCACTTGTTGTCATTATGACAACAAATTAATCAGAAACTCATGTCTAAACAGGAATTTTACTAAATGTTAGTGATTTTAGGTTTTACAGAGCGTAAAAGTGGGCTTGCTTAACGAAAACTACATAAAGTAAATTTGTATTACGCACAAACAAACAGAAAATGAATTTTATATATATCAAAATATATTATAGGTATATGAAAAATCATTTTATTTTAAAGGATTTATAAAATTCAGATTATATCGAGGCAACGCAATAACCATTTTCACAAAAATAATTAATTCATGGTAACTTCACATAAATACTTTAATCTTTCTATCTCGATTTAATCCGAGACTCCTTACGCCACGGCACCGCCTACTAATTTCACGTACAACGCGGAAGAACATCGATTCCTCGCAATTAATCCCTGAAATTCCATCGAACCGATCCTCGGGTTGCCTGTTTCTTCAGGCCAGGGCCTTTAATACGACGTAAACGAACGCTAAACTACGTGCATTACTCGCTAATACCTAATCGTAACCCTAATAGGTATTGCATTAATCGTGCATGCAAGAGAGGCCGTATGAATGCCAGCAATCTCGCCTCTCGTAATCAAGAAAGGTAGACCTATCATACATGAAGGAACCTACTAGTTTGTCGTAATTGCCGTTATGGTTCAACGCTTTGCTATCCTAATTATTTCACAGCCATTTCTCCAACCATTTGTAAACAATTACATTTCGAATTTGCAACTTTTACTTCATTTCCATTTCTACTTCTCCCAGTTACGATGTATAATAACACGGAGTCAACACATTTAACCCTCAAATACCGTACCATATTTTCCTAGCGCTTCCGCCAACTTGGTCCACGCCACCCAGAATTTTCTTTCCTCTATATATCAGGATTTATTGCACCAATTTTTTTAATCACTTCGCCAGACAATAAGGAAATTGAATATATCAATAGTTTGGTGAAGTCTTTTGATGCTCAAGATATTTTGAAAAAAGACGTTGGTGTTTTGAAAGTTCCGTTTTCCCTTCTGGGTCATTCCACGCCAAATCGACCACTGTTGTCCCTCGATGTCTCAGATTTTTTTTACATTTCAATATGTTGTAGTCCTCGTGGAATTAGGCAGGTTTTAAGTCATCATTTTGTCGATTTCGAGTTTGTTTAAAAAATACAGGGCCTTGAATTTTGCGATTTCTGCCTATTTTCGTAAAAATGGATTCTACTTTTGAATTTTTATCTCGGAAACTATTTGTCCGATTTAGTTGATTCTTACGGCATTTTAATGTGGAAAGATCGGCCTTTCTGAATAATTTTTTTTCCAGATCGAAGAATTGATTTTGCAACATTGAAACTTATAAACAAATTTTTATTTTGCAAATTCGGGCTCAAGGTCGCGATTTTAAAAATCCGAAAAATTACTAACATATTCCTTGAAGTCTTTTCTATAACACAAGCCTATCTCCAGGGTGGTGCAGCTCCTATTAACGGCGCAGTGGGGCGGTAAATACGGCGGTTCGCGCCGAATCAGGTAAGCGGACCGGGCATCCCGTGGACGCTCTGCTATTACGGTCGACTGACCGTACCGCTACCATGCCATATTACTTCTATGAGGTCTAAAAACAATATCGATGGATCCCGTACTAGTCTGAGTGGTGCAATTTATACCTGCAAAAGAATTTTACTAACCCACTCTTGGCCAATGACTTTTTTATAATAATCAGATGTTTGAGTATCAACTTGTCCAATCGTTGATTATTTGTTAAAAAATTGTCATTGCTCGATGGAAACCACGAGAAGGTGATGGGCTGCTTCCATCAGGGAGGGGGATGCTGATTTCATTGCGATTAAATTGATTTGATTTCTGGTTATAGGCTGACTGCAAGTCGGTTTTAGCGCGAGCTTTGAAAAACGCGATGGATGTTCGTACCCTCGGACCGCCCATCGAGGGCGCCCAACGCTAGGCTGTACACAATTTGACAACCCCGGCGGCGCGGCGCTACGAAGATACTTATACCCATAAAAAATATTAAATTAATTATTATTGAATAAAAAAGTTTCCTTGTCGTCTGAATATACAGTAAAACGCCCTTAATTTTTTGGAACGATTCTGTTTATATTTGTTGAGAAAATAATTCTTAAAAAATCACCGTGTTTTCAGCATCGTGAGTCCGCCCCCCCCCCCCCCCTTAAGATGAAGTGATTGTAACTAACAAGGGAATATTACGGTTGGACCCTCAAGGATCTTTATGAAATTTTCATGGATGAGTCTAGAGGTGGAATGACGACATTCTACAGAATATTTCACGCTAATGCATATTTTTTTTACAAACTAATATGATTTTTCTCTTTTCGTCTTTTAAAGATCTGCAATTGACCTATATAGTCCAGATCTGATGAAGATGTCTTGAAGACGCACTGTTTTGTAACTTTGGACGTCTTCCAGGCGTCTTCAGAACTTCAATGAATGTCTTTAAGACGTCTTGATCGCTTTGACTACTTTACCACAGTTCACCAGCGCGCTGCAGACCCGCAGTTCCCGTTGATCTGACACGTTGGAGCCTCATTAATTGACGACCTTTCCTGACATTGATTGATCTTATGTTACACCTGGCTAAACTCGTTTCAAGAAACGTCATTATATTCTGAATGAAAGAGTATAAGATTCGGATAAAAAAAAATTAAATTCACCTTGAAATCTCTTCTACACAACAACCTAGAAAAAATCATTTACACTGCATAGCGTTTCTCTCTACACTAAACGACTTTTATAAGAACAATTTTTTATGTTTTCAACTACTTACGAAATATGCACAAACATCTGGATAAGGCACGCATACTGTATATTAAACTCGTTGTTTTATCAAAATACAAAAGATCCAGATTCATTAGTTTTCGCATAGCTGCAATTATACTAAGTAATATCACGATTAATATTACAAAGAAATAGATTTATCATGGAAGAAACCTTCCAATTACGTATAATATGGTAAAAGGACACCAGTTCCTAGGTAGAGTTTGTATTAAAATTCTTTTCGAAATGAATTCTTATCCATGGACGTGTTAGAGTGGTTTTCCAGAAATCGATTCCCTCGAAGCTTTGCAGGAAACGACGCGACCGAGAACAAGGACGAAGATGGGAACGTAATAAGATGGCCGTTTGTCGTTCAAAGTGTCAAATAAACGTTGCACAGTCACCCGTTCGTTCGGCCCGATATTTTACCAACGTTCCAGTTTACTTTACTGTTGTCACATTCTAAGGTCTAGATCCTCTTTGCCCATTCTACTTCCACAAAATGTTTAGAATAATAAAATCGAGCCACTCCGACGAATGCTAAAGATGCAGGAAGTATCTGGATCCACATACCTACTTCTGTTATAGGTTAGAAAAAGAAAAACTTCAATTTTTGTGCCTCACATCTCATGTTCAGATATTTGAAGTAATACACTGAATTGAATTTACATATCACCAAAACACCAAATGTGAGTTTGAAAGTAGAAACAGTCCTCTATATAATGAGATTAATATTAATAATTCATATCTATTCCATGTACTAACTTACCTCGTTTAATAATCGATCACTGTTAGGAGATTACGGTGCGAAATGAACACTCCCGGATTTGTTTGAAAGAAAAGACTGCTACCGTCATGAAAACCATGAATATTAGCTCGCCCAATCATTAACAAGTGGCAGTACCATACAGACTCAAGTTACGCGGTTTTTATTCAAAGAAATAGAAGTGGCCGGAATTACCCGCTGGCCGGAATTACCCCGCTTTCCCCTACTAAATTGCTTAATATAAAGAAATATACGAATTTCTATAGTATCGTCGACTATAGACACTAGCCAACTGGTTCCTCTGTAATTAATAATTCTAATTGTCATTCGATTTGGTATGTTGATTAAGCCATAGGTCAATGATTGGCCAATTTGGGGACTAGCTAATTAATGGCCGTTTTTCCGTGACTTACTTGCGTTTACATAGGGTAAAACTATACAATACGCCCCACTTTTAAAGAAACATCTATAAAACCAATATTTTTTAATAATTCCTTAAATTTTTTGTGTAAACACATTAAGTGTTCATTACTCTTCACAACTACACCGAAATTGTGAAAAAAAAACATAACTGGAAATAACTGTAAATAATCATTTTCCTGAACCTTACATGAGGCGTTTTGTAACACAGTTGTCAGGTAAAACGCCCCACCTATGCGACAAAACGCCCCAACATAAATAAGTCAAAATTTGCCAACTTACCTTGTGTTTGAGACTGTATTTTGGTTATAATTCAATGGTACAACGATACATATAAAAACACCTGGCATCTCAAATTTTGACAACTTACCTTATTTAATACTCGTCAGGTTATAACCTGACTGTAAGCTGTCAAAATTTGGAGTAGATTGTATAGCGGTAGCGATTGACGAACGAAACATGTTTTAGTTTCGCCCGTAATGTAGTCCTTATATGTATATTTACGTGACGTTTCTGTTATCCAGGGAAAATAAAAGAAATACGTTACTCGTGAAAAATATGATTTTGAGGTGGGGCGTATTGTGAATTCTTTGCTGAGGCATATTGTCAATTCTGGAGTACAAAACGCCCCGGCTTCAATTTAGCAACAACGTAGTGAAGAAATGTTTGGGCAATAGCGATTTAAAGAGGTTAGTTTGTCTACTTTCGAAATATATGTGTGAATTTATCGCAAAAACAATAGGGATTTAAAAAATTGAATTCCTCACATACTCACCGCAAATTATCTAAAGGCCGAAAATATAAATTCTTGTATATTTTTTTAAAAGCCGTAATATTTGCTCCTATTTTTATTGCGGCAGTTGTGGCCGACTGAGGCAAGTTCAAATCTGATGATCGCGTCAATGCATCCTGGTTTGTGTGCGTAAATTAATGGTGGGGCGTTTTATGAAATGGGGCGTATTATATAGTTTTACCCTATTTCGCTTTTCAAGCAGTAACTACACTTGGTCAAATGTACGTCGAACATAAGCAATAGTTTATCACTACTCCATGACGTTTCACTAACGGTCGTCGTTGATTTCGATCTCTTCTGATCGAGTGTGTAGGAATAGTTATGATGACAGTTTTGAAATTTTCACGTTGACCGGCATTCGTCAACACTGAAAGCGTACCTTAATACATTAAATGGGTCACCTATCCGTACTTACATATCGAACTGGATTATTCAATGCCCTCTTTAACGCAAATGCATCCTCTTACTCCGTACGGAGATTTCTTCCCTAATCGCATGATCCATGCTCAGGGTTGGAACGAGCGCGCTTGAATGAGGTCATTGTTCTCCGTAAGGCGGGGTGTGATCAGGCTTTCCAAAAAAAAAATACCACACATAAGTAGGCCATGCCCCATCATTTTTCGAGCTTAGCTTTTAAATATATAACGGGCCCAGCGCAATAGGCAACCGAATTTCATACAGTGTTTATTCGTGTTCATATACATTAAAAAGTTGCTACAACGAGATTTGGTTAGAAGTCTCATTCAAGAATCTTTAACCGTACAGTATGTCAATTATTGTTAAGGTACGATTTCCTAGACGAGATTCGCCGCGGCGAGCAACCCTCAGGTACCGCGTTAAGAGACCCAGTTGGGTTCGAGCACTTGAAGGGGTCTATTCTAACGGTCGATATACCTGTTTCAGAAAAACCAAATTGTTTATTCTTTATCGTATCTCTATAAAAGTAACACCGAGAGCTTCCTTACGTTTTTCCAATGAAAACCATACCAAATGTCATGTAAATCGGGCTACGTTTAAAAAAGTTAGCCTGAAATTATAAAAATCAATTTTTCATCTAATTTTCTTCATTACGCTCCGAATTACGTCGTTCTTGGTGATAGTTTCATCGGCGAAACATAGAGAATCGATTGGCGTCGTTTTCGCAGAGATCTGATGAGAAATGTGGAACTTCAATTTTTCCACTTTTAATGGTATTTCAAACCCTTCGAAGCTCGAAAGCCATAAAATTCGGTGCGGGATCACGGGAGGTTGACCGCGCCACGGGGTCTGCGCCCCAAGCATTCGCTTGCGCGAGATGGCCTGCTTCTCACTTTCAACGAACATTTGCGCGGCTGGGGTGCGCGTCTCGCCGTAAAAACCGACCTTCTTGGTGGGTCCCAAGTGCAAATTCGGGCGCTCATTGCAGATGTGTGGACGTGATTTTCGCTGCGTACGGTGTTCAGCGCACAATGCACGCTGTTGCACAACGTTTAACCGTGCCTTTAAAGACGGCAGGATGGTCTTGATTGCCCTTTAGAAATTCTGGCAAACAGATGTTGTTCAAACGTTCTTGGGAAAATATGAAATTACGGGTCAAAAACAACGAATGAATTCTCGCTGAGCTCTGAGCCCCCTATGTTCCAACGCACAATGGGCGTCAATCTCAAGAGTAGAGAAAAAAAGTCAACATACCATTTCTTCCCATCTAAATGTCGAATCATATCAAGCTACTTTATAAAGAATAGTTTTTATCTTTTTTTGGCGAAGATATCTTGAAAACTATCTATTACTGCAGGCTTAGCCAAATCGGGCCATTTGTAAGTAAGGTCTCCATGATGTTTACCATAGCCGCGCGGTAGGGGACTTCGAAAACCAATGGTATGGTGGGCGCGCCACGGATAGGGAAAACTGTAGTAGCGTGCGGTACAACCTCATGCCCGTACGATAGGCTTAAATGACTGGGAATCTTGAGGGCCCCAGTGATCACTGCCACTTGGGCTCCTAAGAGGGCCAGCTATTTCAGCCTAGGGGTACGAGCCTGCACCGCACGCTACTACTTACACTCTTACAGTTTTCCCTATCCGTGGCGCACACAAAATTTTGCACAAAATAAGAACATACAAACTTTGACACGTGTTTACAGCGTTTACACACAGATCAGAAGTAGCCGCCATGATATTTCTCCCTTTTTTTAGGAGTTCATATTATTAGTTTACAAGAAATATATAAAGAAAACATAATCCCATAACTTTTGGATTTCAACTAATTTCCCCATTTCTTGCGATTCTGTCCCACTGTGGAGATGGATCGTGCGGCGATCGCCGCTAGACTCAGTTTGGAGCAGTCAAGCTTTCGGCTGCCGCAATTAGCCGCCCGCTAGGAGATTCCGCCATAATGGCGGAAAACAGACACTCATCGCATTGTGTTGCGTCTCGAGTAGCCTAGGTAGCTGCCGAGACAAACGCACTGACACAGCGGTCGGAAAGCGCGCCTAGGAAAACAGATGTACGCTTCTCCATAAGAGCGGTGCTTAGGATTTGGCCGCCACGATCTGCCGCCGCGGCGAATCGCGTCTAGGAAATCCTACCTTTAACGTAGTACGCGGAAAAATATTTTCACCCTTGAAGACAGTGCTTGTCGTGCACTGTTCAGATGAGTGCTCGGTTATCATGCGGTAACGTGTTCAGCACCGTCGCTCTCGGTGCTCGCCGTTCGTCGTTGTTTTCGATGCGCGCATGGTACTGTACGATGTTTTCATTGAATGCGCACGGAAAAAGGTCTGCACTGTTGAGTTCCTGATAGAAAATTTTATGGATCTATCTGGTTAGCTTATTAATTAATAGTTTAATTAATAAGCTAAGAATAAGCTACATTATAATCTGGCTAAAACAACAGTTCCGAATATGCTTTTAACAAATGCGAATTTCGAATACAAATCTAACCTATATTCATATCATTTTATTTAAAGTTTTAATAATAATTTTAATAATAATAATTTGTTAATTAAGTAATTGATTATTTTTTTTCAAAGAAATATTGTTATCTATAATCGATGTTTCGTAGCAATGTATGTTATTCCTTGTTCCGTGTGTACAGTAAAGTCTCGTTAATCGCTCACTGGTCGCGACCGGCGTTGATCCGTCAGAGTGAACAAAGCCCTTATTCCGAGTGTTCGTTTCTTGCTTCTTTCTGGCTGAAGAAGGAGCGAGATGGAACGCTTTGCGTGCGCGGCGGGCGTGCGCGTTCCCGTGCTCACCATAAGCGCTTGCGACCATTGCGCACGCCCGTCGCGCACGCAAAGGATGAAATATCAAGCATCCGAAAGACAAAGCGAGACAAAGTATGAATTTCTCGTCTATCTCGTACCGTTCCTCGTTCGCTTTCGGTCCCTCTGACGCGCTCTCGCCTTTTCAGGATAGGAGTAACCGGAAGTAGGTATCTTGGCGGGGGAAACGTTTCATACTCTCGTTTCACCAAAGAAAACTTACCCTACCGCCGCTATAAAAGTTTTTCTTCAAAAAGTATTTGGCGTATCCACATAAGTATAGAACATAGAATCACATTTATTAAACATGTTTAGTTTCACAATGCATTATCTTTGTCTATCGTAGAGTTGTGCGAATTGTCAAATCCTGACTATTTACCAATCCCAACACATATACCTTCTCACTCTTGTTACGCAACACCTTTTCCACTAGATATACGGATCAGCAACGCGACGTAACTTGGGTTCATAGGATCCTCTGACGACAGGCTTTCCACGGAAATCTTGGAGCAAATAAGTTGCGGGGTTAGTTGTCTGCCCTTTTACTATCTTGAACACCTCGGTGGTCCAATTTGGTGTGTCACCGTCATCGAAGATGGTTTTAAATTTGCTCATGCGTACAAACTTCTGTTTTTCAAAAGCAGTTTTTAAATATATGTAGGATTTTATTTACATATATTCCGCGCTAGATACTTGCTAGTTTCTAGACTCAATTCATTTTTCATTTGCATGCAAACGTTCCTTCATTCAATGAATTTCTCCCATGACTTTTGCTCCACTTGTTCCTCAACACTCGATTCAACTACATATGTACAGTTCTGGGATCTAAGATATAAAATGGTTCGATCGTGGTTCGATAGACGTTCTAAGTGGTTCATTCGTGACCCAATAGATGTTTAGAGTGGTTCGATCGTGGTACGATAATTCCGTCCCACATCATTCAACGCAGTTTCAGCTGATATAACATAATTCTATGTTTCTCACGTACGACGAATTTGATTTCCAAAAGTATAATTTTTCAGTCGCACGTTCATAAGTTTTCTCACCGCCAAAATGGTATCATTTGACACAGCTGCCTGAACATTTGTCCTTCGTGGAAGCTCCTGCTACAATATGGAAACGGACATAGTTCTATGTTTCCACAGCGATGTAACAGCGCACCAAACTCTATCGTAATCGACCATTTACGAATCGACATCACACAAGTACGTAATGAGCGAGTTTCCAAATTCGCGGATGTCAGCGTCGTCATATACATGACAAAAGCCACGATACGAAGACTGTTCACGTACGAGCATTGCATCGACTACATGTTCTCGTGGTTGTCTGAAAATATGTACTCCGTAACCAGCAAGTACCATTGTCGACATTCTACGTACCGCTGCTAAGTCCACGAACTACGCAATTAATTTCCGAAAGCAACTGCTACGAACAGCATTCATTGATAGATTGTGAGCTGTTAGCGGTAGGATTGCAATCGGTGTTACGCGATACAAATCACGTACCACATATGTACATGTATTCACATATGATTTACCAGTAAACGCACAACTTTTTGCACCAACACCTGCACTATATGCTACTTTGTATGATCCTTTTCTACACGTAGAAAACTCCTTACTATGTGACGATTGAAAAAAGCTCCACCTATTATTCTACATTTTGTATGACGGTATATTAGATTGTGAAATCTTTTGCAATGTAACTATATATCTGTGGTTGTAAGGAAAAACCACCCATGTCACAATTTTAACAAATTTGAGTTTATGCATTAAATCAACTGTAGAATAATGGATGTATGTTTTTATAAAAGAAAATGCATGAAAACGAATTTCACACGTTGAAAAAGTAATGCAATTTAACCGAAGTTCAATTTTCAATTAATACGCATTTGGCAAAACAACGTAAGTCCACAAAAGTTGGAGAATACGACGTATCTTTGCTATGTGAAATCCTTTTCCTTTCGCTTTTAATTTTATATTTTTATTTATCTGCATATACTATAACGTATTTTGTGTAAAATAAAATGAGCAAAATTATATTTCATATTTTTATTTTACTAGAAATAGCGCACTGAAATACCAGTGATACATAAAAGTGTAACTTATATTTTACAAAAAACAATGCAAAGCATAGAAGAAAACGAAAGAAGACAAAAAAAGGAAGTAAAAGAAGGAAAAGTAATCATTTCTTTTCTTTTCTACTTAACCGTCCTGAACTCGCGTGATTTTTCATTGCATAATATTTCTTTCTTTAGTAGTCTACCGAAACAGTCTTTAATAATTTGCAGAAAGCCACTGTTGTTATCAGACTAAGAACTATTTAGGAAAGTACAAGCTGCGGGGGGCCGGGTATTAATGATTTCTAAAAAATGAGCGTATTTCGTATTCGCCGGTCTGTGAGACCACCACGCGAGTTCAGGAAGGTTAACGTTAAAGTCCATTGAACTTGTGTTGTTCTGCCTAAAGTGTATGTAAATTATTACTATTTTGTTTATTATTATTTACGTTAATTATACGAATATTGAATATTATGCAAAGTGAAGGAAATATACGTTTATGGGGTAGGAAGAAAACAAAGAAACATTGCTAATAAGAGGAATTGGTGTTTAGGACTTTCAACGACAATATCTCGAATGTGAAAACATATGACATGGGTTCGTTTTTCCTTATAACCACAGATATACTCGTGGGACTGGTAGTCACACAACCTATACAATGTCGACAAAACCCTGATTCAATATCGACTGTCTTGTAGTGGTAGCAGCGAATTTGAGTCGCACGACCTACGCAATGTCGATGTACACGTATTTGCACGACCGAACAAATGCATATATTCGGAACGAGACCTTGAATAGCTATCGCATCTCGCTCTATGTTTTGTCTACAATTCGCAATACTGCTGCACCGAATTTTTGTATTGTCCCCCTCTCTCCCTCCTCCTCTTGCACCTCTTTCTACAGGTCTTGCACCGCTTCTACCTACTATGCACGCAATATACACGTACACATACACACATATATGTACATGGAACAAACACCGTAAGTAGGTGTATATGCATACACACAACAACGAAATACACAATTTAGCGTTCCCCTCACGCTGAGCTACCGAAAGTGTCGAATTACACAGCACCCGCGATAAGAACGTGCACGAACGCGCCCTGACGCGAGCGTCATGCTGCGCGCGGTGCTTTCTTCTTTTTCTCAGAAACCGTAAGTCACCGGTGATCATCGTTGCGGTGATCAGTTAGTCTACGAAGTGGTATTACGCAATCTATTGCAGTGTTGTAGCAAGATCAAGGATACATGCTAAAATCGAGAAAAAGTGTACAGAGAGAAAGAGAGATGACAGAAACAGAGCAAACGCTTCCGTCAACCGAGAACGTATTTCGAAGTCCTCTCTTCTTCTCCCTCTCCGTCTCCCTCTCCCGGTCTCTGCGTGCTTATAGTGATTGCACGGCGGCGAAACCCTCCCAAGCACTTTGCCCCTCCGCCAAGTGACGCGAACGTGCCGTTCCCATGCAATTCTCGCAAATCTAGGAACTTTTCCTTCCGCGCGTATAGTGAGTTTGCGCAGAGACCACGAATTTTTGCTTTGATTGTAGGGAATCTCCCTCGATTCTAGGAACTTTGCGCCCCTGGGTGGCGTCAGTGCACCGACCCTAGGGACTTTTCGTGGCAACAGTTGGCACACCTTGCCCCCACCTTCAACTTTCGTGGCAACAGTTGGCACACCTTACCCCCACCACGACTCAAATGACATGCAGCGCCACCTATAACTGCTCCTCCCATTGACCCCCTCACCATCCAACCGTCAAACTCCCGATCCCCCTCCTCACTTGCGTGGTCATCCCCTCTGCGCCATTTGGTCCCATACCTGTGTGCGTATGCACATGATGTTTAATGCCTTGAATCGACTCAGTATAACTGATCCCCATAAAAAAATTCAAAAAAGTAAAAAAATTACGCCAAGTACATGAAATCAAATAAATCACAAAAAAATAGAAGATAATTATCAGTTATAACCTGACTGTAAACCGTTAAAATTTTGAGTATATTGCATACCGAAGGTAGCGTTTGACAAACGAAATATGTGTTAGTTTCTGTTGGCTGAAGGTGTGTGTGTAACGCGTAACGAGAATCGATGAACGAAACATGTGTTAGTTTATTGTTGTCTGAAGGTGTGCGTGCAACGCGTATATACGTATTATGTTGACGAAAATTTTCACTGAAAAATCAGAAGAATCAGAAGAAAAATCTTACCGTTTCCGACTGATCCATGAGACGATATTGTGATATCTCTGTCATGCGTGGACCGATTTTATTGAAATTGGTTTTATTCGAAAGCTGATATGCGGTTTACATAAGAAAATGCCTTTAAATTTAGAAAATATTGCAGGCGTGATGAGATATTAATGAAATAAGTTTCAGGTTAGGTTGGATTAGCCGGGTGGCGAGTAAATGATAGCGGTAGCGACAGTCGACATATACGGGGTGTCGAATCATGTACTTGGCGTCGAGACGCTACCGCGTCTCAAGATAGTTATTGTCAATCATAACGTTAGCCTTCAGTTATCGTAGGTATATGCAATATAGATGTTGCACTGTGCATACGGAGTTAGTATGCAAGTATGCCCAAAGGTGGATTAGTCGCAGGAGACCAATCCTTTGGACCCCACGATCATCAAACCTTACACGTCTTGAGTCCTACCTGCGGAGAAGTTTAAAAACAGAAGATTTACCGTGCACCGGTGACTTCACGTAAAGAAATTGTGTAACGAAGTGTAATAACCGAAGTGTAATTAATTTCATAACCACATCGATGTCAAGTTTCTACCGACAAACAAGTTGACATTTTGGTATGGAAATATAAGCGGAGTAGGTAATTAATCATTTATTACGATATTGATATTTATAATATTGACTATCATTTGCACTGAGTCGTTGCAAGCCAGTAAACACGATTTCAATGTATACATAAGGTAAACACGGTCAATCTCTCATATTTTGCAATGGAAAATTCGTTCCTATTTCGTGTTGCAATGATTATTTGCTTATAACTTTGTATCAAAGGGTTTATAGCCGACCTTCATATAACATAAGAACGAAGGATATCCTGTATTGGATATTATAACATTTCGTCACTAAAATAGGAACTTAAACATTTTAGACAGTTTAACCAGCAACTAATATTATTAATACTAAAATAATAAAATTGTATCATATGATAATGTAATATTTCCCAAAAAAAGAGGTACGTAATGAATTTGATAATGTGAAAGCACTTTGAGCCTGAACAAATATTTTAATACCTGTAAAAGTGAAAGGGCTTTATATATCCAGTGATTATTAAACTTCATAAAAAATTGAAAAACAGGTATGGTACTTAAATATCAGAAAAAATAAATGTAAAACAAATATACCTAAATATATTGTAGCTCGAAAATCTAAAGCTCTTATATCGTTTTTTTTTTAGTATAATATGTGGATAACATTCATTTGCTATTTTAAATCACCCTGTATAAAATAAAAACCTTCTATCGTTATATCACAAACATTATCCGACATCTTACTGTATATAGCTTATTAAATATTTCAGTATCCATATAGCACACTTTGTGGCAGCTGTATTGCAGGAACGTTGCTGCAATATTGCGTTGTTGCAGGTTGCATTGCAATATTGTAGGAACATTCCTGCAATTTTGCCGTGCATTATTGGAGTGGCAATGATCCTACAATATTGCAAGAACGTTGCCGTGCAATGTTCCATAGGCAACGATCCTACAATATTTCTGCAATATTGCGCGCGCATCGACGTGCAATGTTCCAGTGGCAACGATCCTACAATATTTCGGCATTATTGCGCCACATTGACGTGCAATGTTCCACTGGCAACGGCCAAGCAAAATTGCCCACATATTGCCGTGCAATACTATAGTGGAAATATTGTAGAAACAGTACAGTAATATTCTGAAGCAACTATGAGTTTGGCGAAATTTGAAATATGACGTCGAGTATATTCTACAGCATGTTTCATTTAACTGGATATGCTAGAATTTCTCGTTGGCCGTTGAAGATATAAAAAAAGTATTATTGTGAGAGTTGTTTGTACGTGAATTTAAATTATAGAAGAGATTTGAAAATGAATTTAATTTGTTTAGATAGTGTAGACGCTATATATTTTAATGTGTGAAATTATTATTATTATTAAACGTCTTTATTGCACAAACACGTATATACAATCAAGCAAGAGAAAAGAGAGATGGAAAGACAAATGCAAAGGTTTAGTCAAAAGACTACTTTCCAACCTAACCTAAAATGACACCGGGTTGAAGTTAGAGTCCGCACCTACAGTGTTAAAAATCCCTAATAGGTTTGTCAAATGAGCCTTCGTTTTGGAATAATTTGAGTTTAATGTTTTGCATGGTAGGAATATAAGTTCGAATACGTAAGCAATCTTATCAATCAGGGGTTGTAGCTGCAGCGGTAAATTGTTCGTCTACGATGCTACAGGTCCCCTCGGTTCGAATCCCCATGGGGTAAAAATATTTTCTATGAGAAAAAGACACACGAGCGTTATACTACTACGATTCTGCACGCATTCATGTCGTCGCGTCTCTCACTGCCCGAAACGTTGCAGTGGGACCATTGCTGTAAAATTTCCGAAACGTTGCGGGAATATACTCCTGCAATATTGCTAAGGCGGACATAGGAGTGAACCTGCAACTTCCCTGCAATGATACGGTGCAACATTGCAATCTCGCACCGCAATATTTCCGAAGAGTTGCAGGATCATTGCAGGACTACATTTTTGTAATGTTGCCGCAACATTTCAAAAATACACACCTGCAATATTGCGAAGGCGGACATAGAACTGAATCTGCAACGTCTCTGTAATGTTATGGTGCAACATTGTAATTTTGCACCGTAATATTGCAGAGACGTTGCTGCAATGTTATGGTGCTGCGTGGGTAGTTGTAGAGACAGAAAGTATATTTACGTATACTTTCTAAAGTATGTTTGGTAAGTTAAAAATATAGTGACGAACGAAATCACGTGCATAAATTGTTGGTTATCAATCTCAACAGAATAAACCTCGTAATTTTTCTCTCCGAGTACGAAAAGTTTCTGACCAGTGTATAAATTGCAATTGATAAAACGACTAAAATTACCACGGAATTATTGTTGGAGGGTTGCACATCAACACAATCAAGTGATTCTCTTGTTACCTCGACTAATTATGGATTATCACCTTGCATAATCGCGGCAGATAGAAGAGACAGGAAATACTGTGACAACAAAGAGAACTGGAGATGAGTCTTCCAAGCGCAACGCTTCGCTTCGGCGGCTTTTGGGAATTCACTGCGGAATGTACCCAGTATCGATTCGCCTGCAGTCGAACTCTAATAGCTCTGAAATACATGTGGCAGACAATCACAAAGGTAAATTGTCTCCCTATTAATAGACTTTTCTATGTACACCTACATATATGCTTGAATAGACTTATGAACGGTAGGACTTCGATTATCGGAACGTCCATCGTCCGAATAATATTAAGCTGTAATGGAAAATAAATGTTCCCGACATATGCCACATGCTCCGTCTGCCAGCTTCATATTCTCTCAGTCAACTTATCACGCTCAATTCATCGTTATTCGGCATACGAGGATAATAACGAAACCTCAGCGTATTGCCTTAAAACTACAGACGAAATCTGAAATACTGACGCCGTTGGAAAGAGGTGGCTAATTACGATGTTGGAAAATCAAGAATCTGTGATATAAAAAGACAAAAATATGAAATTACCAATTCTAATGAAGATTCATCACTGGGAATGTGGAGAAGTATGAAATCCGGTAACAGTAAAAGGCTTGATGGCTGTGATGGTTGCGTCGAAAGAGGAACAAAGGAGAGCCTATATCTGAAGTTTTTGTATGTGACTAACAATAAGTCATGCCTTTGAGAGCAACACTACCGTGGTGAGGAGTGTTCGCGAGTGAAGAGTCGCAAGGCCCTTAGGGGCCCCGTATATAATCGAGCATGCTCGGTAGTGTGTAAGGGCCTTTAGACGTCACAGCGTCTTTTGAAGTTCGCTCGTGTTTGAAGGGGTGCTTACATAATGATATATATATATGAATTAGTGACAACCTTTCTATTTTTCATTATCTTTTTATAAAAGTGACATCACCGAATTGTTAAAGTCTTCCAGACCAAAATGAGACCAAACACAATGTTATGCTGACTATTTGTCACGATACTGCCGCATAGTGAGCCGGATTCACTTATTTGGCATCATTTGAGTCTTCTTTGTATGATATCGGAATCGAAGTGACGTAAAAAAATAAGCTATAATTATTCCTTTCTAATGATGTATAATTTAATATTTTTTACATTTATTTATTTTTCAATTGTTTTAACTGAATTGTGACAAAAAAATGAAAACTGTTTACTTGTAAGTCATAAAAAACGAGACGGTTTGCTGCCTAAGGTCGGGGCCAGATATATTGGCCGGTAAGTTTCGTGAGGGGTATTCTCCCACCACACAGTTTGCCTGACTTGGTGCTCCTTTTCTCACCGTTTTCTGACTCTCTCTCTCTCGTTCCATCTTGCTCTCGCCTTCGCAGAACAAGAGTGAGCTAGAAGTGGTGGGGATGGTGTCAAGCTACTGACGTGTAGGTCAAACCGAGCTGTCAGCGTAAAAGTACACATTTCAGAATAGGTGTGCGTCAGCAGCGAAAAAATTCAGGAGCTTTATTGGTCAGAACATTGATTCTTTCTTGATAGCTTCATCTCGTATTGGTCTACGCATAGCTTCGTAAGGCACACAACTATTACGCTAAGAATAAATAACAGCCACGCGGCTACGTTCAGGCGGAACCGAGCAGCGTTCCCTTTACCCCACCATACCCCGCGACGGCCACGCAACTCCAACTGACAAATCAGCGATCGTCAGATGGTGGTGGCTAATTTCTCCTCGATCGCTGTTCGCGAAAACGAATTCATCGACCAATATATATGGTCCCGAGCTTAGTTACTTTTACTTTGCAATGGTTTTCGGCACCTAACACAAAAAAGTGCACCTAGCAGCAGCTGATTCCCATTCGATATTATACACTTCTGCCTTCCTTATAAAACAACTTTCAGCGTGGCATATTTTTGTATACCTAAAACTGATACAAATAAAGTGAGCTTATCTAAGAACGTTGCAAAAAACGTTAAACGAATCGGAAAAATTTGATCTATGGTTCATTTTATTCTCCTTGAAATATACTATACTGTTAACTACATCATAGATCTGTTGCAATCTTTGATGCGCCAAATACAGAAGGAATAGAACGCCCCGAGAAATGAATAAAAAATTTTGTTCAACTTTAAACATTTATAGAGCAGTTTGTACTACTTTTAAAGAAAAAACAACTTTGAGCATTATACTCGACATATTTAAGAACATTTTCATGTGTTTACATTTTCATTATCTGTCAAATCGGAAATTGAATTTATTCACAATTCCCTAGAAAACACGCCACAGTGAGCCGGGTACTTTAAGCTAGTAGAAACTAAAATTTGCATTACTTGATGACTCATTGGAGGTTCAAGTGTCGCGCGAGTGAAGGATCGCTGAAAGCGCCGAACTACAGAGTTCCGAGCTTCGTTTATTGTCAAAGTAAACATTCGAGACTCTCCGACAATACTTCCAATGCTTTCCAGAAAATATCGACGTGAAAACACATTAAAACCGCGCACCGGATGCAAATCCATGGACGTGAAACCTCACCAACGCCACTCAAAGTCTTGCCGGAAAGTGGACGGCGAAATGTACCATTGGTCTAAGGCTATTTCAGTAATGATCGTGAATTCCCAGCATTTGTCCGCAGCGAGAACAGAATTTTATAAATATTATTGAAGAATTTGGATATATATCGTACTACAATTAAATAAGCTATATGTCCCAATACCTGGACATTTAAGGCACGGAGGAAACACGTTTGAGAATTATTCAGTTATACAAGTCGATATATATATATATCTATATATATAAACGATTTTGCAATTGCATGGGGCACACTGTCTACTTTATAATTAAAAAAAACATTATTGTATTGAATAATTTTGTAAAATATTGAAAATTTATAGTCCTTACAATGGCCCAATACCTGGACACCTGAACTAGTATGTCCCGGTGTCCCGATTTTACTGTCCCAATACCTGGACAGCTTAACTAGTATGTCCCGGTGTCCCAATTTTACTGTCTCATTGCATAGACACATAATAAAACATCAGAAATTTTTATGTTTTCTAGGGAAAATAAATAAAAACAACAACACAATAGTTTCTTTCGATAAACCAAAATTAAATTTTATTCATAGACAATAAATATTTTAACAATTAATTAAAAATAAATGTTACTTTTTAAAAAATTGAAATTGAATTGGTTTTATTATTTTGACATCTTTTTTTGTTTTGTGCCAATTTCTTTTGCTTCCAGAAAAGCCTTCTTTGACTCCAAAATAGCTTTCTTTGACTTAATTTCTTCAGCTCCCTTTAATTGAGCTTCTTTTCTTTTGTTTTTACACTCTTCGACTTCTTCTTGTTTAACACGTTTCACCAGTTCCTTTTGTAAATGGTACATTTCCCATTCCTCAGATGTACCCACAGATGGAATATTTTCTTTTTCTTTTCGGTTGCTTTTGGGTTTCAACTTGTTAGGAAATACAAAGTGATTTTCAAATGGTGATTTAATCATAATTGTAGCTTGAGCGGTATTAGTGTTCTCTACGATTCACAATTAAAGAAAACCTGTAAGTGAACAACAGCATTAAGTTGTCAACTGTGATAATATTTTCATGAATTATTTGACAGGGCTGTTTTGAGTAGAAAGAGTTTGAAGTAAACAAGTACTTATTTAGATATTACAAACCTTGCAGAATGCACTTACTTGTAGAATTTTCAAGGAATGAATTATGTGCCTCTAAAATATTAGAATGATTGATTGATTCGGGGGATTGTAATTCTCCTGATGCTTACAATACTTCAGGCGATTGTAATTCTTCAAAACTGTTGTGATTTGTTATATATTCTATATCTACCCTGATAACCATCTGACGCCAATCTGACATCAGATTGGTAGCAGAGTCTGGCATGAGAGCGCAGAATCTGACGTCAGATCCGTAGTCGTCTGTGTCCGCATTTGGCTGCGTTCTGAGGTACAGAATCTGATGTCAGATTCTGATGTCAGATCGGCAGCAGATGGACAGCAGATTCTGCCGTCTGCTAGGCACAGCCAACAGCGCCATCTGTGGGCCAGAATTTTCAAACAATTCCCTACCCGTGACGTCACATGCCCGTCCCTACCCTTACATAACCATCAAGCGGATTCTACAGTATATTAAATAATTCATTCTAGTTATTTAAAAAAGTATTTATTTGTTAATAATATACAGGATCGGAGATTACAATTGTTACAAAATAAGTTGCACATATAAATAGGAAGAGCGACTTTCCACATTTAAATTTACAAATCCACGTCCCGTAACCACTGGTACCTAGTAGGGGCGATATCAGAAAATTTCATTCCATATTTTGGACTTCTTTTTTGTGGAAAAGCATCATATTTCCTGTTGTGTTAGCGCTGAAAACAAACACAAAATTAGTATAAAATTAAACGTAACGTATGAATAAACAGGATTCATGCGATACTTACATCAGCTCCATCTCCGCACAGTACACATTCTAGGCGATCATGCATGCTCCTGCGAACATTAACATTTATAAGAAAACATGTGTTAAATTATTATCTACTAAACAAGTCGCTAAACATTCGCACTTCGTGCATAACCATACTTTTCTATCTTGCAGATGATGTGAATATCGATTTCCGCGACGTAGATAATTGGAAATTATTCAATTTCATGATTACCTTTTCCTTCTGGATAAGTCGAGATGATTTGTCTGGATATTGATGCATAGAATCGCGTGGAATATTATTTGATTTTGCTGTCACTGATTGCCACTACCAGTGACTGCCATCTCAGACGTCGAAAAGGAACGCAAACTGGTCGTAGAGTCTTGACCAATCACGAGTTTCGGCACTATGGCGCAGCCAATCCGAGCGTAGCCCATTATACCACATTTAGTTATCCTCTACCGTGGTACATCTACCTACTTACATACCCTTTGTTCAAACTGGTATCCGTTCTGCTTGAAGACGTACGTTCGAAGAATATTCCAAGTAATTTCAAACATCAATATCCAGACAAATCATCTCGACTTATCCAGAAGGCAAAGGTAATCATGAAATTGAATAATTTCCAATTATCTACGTCGCGGAAATCGACATTCACATCATCTGCAAGACAGAAAAGTATGGTTATGCGCGAAGTGCGAATGTTTAGCGACTTGTTTAGTAGATAATAATTTAACACATGTTTTCTTTTAAATGTTAATGTTCGCAGGAGCATGCATGATCGCCTAGGATGTGTACTGTGCGGAGATGGAGCTGATGTAAGTATCGCATGTATCCTGTTTATTCATACGTTACGTTTAATTTTATACTAATTTTGTGTTTGTTTTCAGCGCTAACACAACAGGAAATATGATGCTTTTCCACAAAAAAGGAGTCCAAAATATGGAATGAAATTTTCTGATATCGCCCCTACTAGGTACCAGTGGTTACGGGACGTGGATTTATAAATTTAAATGTGGAAAGTCGCTCTTCCTATTTATATGTGCAACTTATTTTGTAACAATTGTAATCTCCGATCCTGTATATTATTAACAAATAAATACTTTTTTAAATAACTAGAATGAATTATTTAATATACTGTAGAATCCGCTTGATGGTTATGTAAGGGTAGGGACGGGCATGTGACGTCACGGGTAGGGAATTGTTTGAAAATTCTGGCCCACAGATGGCGCTGTTGGCTGTGCCTAGCAGACGGCAGAATCTGCTGTCCATCTGCTGCCGATCTGACATCAGAATCTGACATCAGATTCTGTACCTCAGAACGCAGCCAAATGCGGACACAGACGACTACGGATCTGACGTCAGATTCTGCTGCCAGTTCTGGTTATCAGGGTAGATTTACTACTTCTAAAATCTAAAGTATTTAATTGTTCTGAACTATTAATAATAGGAATTTCCTGCACATTTATATGTACTATGTCATCAAGTAAATGTGTGTGTGTGTTCTTTCCTGAATTATAATTTGGTGTATTACAAGTCACTGCACTGACATTATTATTCATAATATTTTCTCCTAAAGCAAGATACAATAAAACTTTAGTACAATATTATAATTCTGTATACAAATAGAATGGCTAAGTTATATTTACAAAATTATCTACATAATATGCCCACAATTATAAATTAAAAAAATTTATAAAAAATCCCATCACTTAATTATAATATTAATTTGATTAATTAAATACCACATGTTCTCTTTAATTTAATCCAAAATCGAAAAAAGCCATCATTGTGTTCCTGGATAATTTTCCAGTTACCACTGGTTTCTGCACTTTTAAAGTCTTCAAGCACATTGGCAGGCAGTGCGCTTTCAAAATCCTTTAAAAGTTCTGGAATAACACCATCTTGTGCATTAGTAGAACCTTCATTTGGTTGCGTTTTCTTTTTAATATTAGGCGTTTTATTAAAAATATTATAATTAACTGCATCAGGGTTAAATGGCATTAATCCCGCAGCTTTAAATCCCTGTGGCACAATACTGAAAAATTTAACGCTTTCCATTGTTTTTTCCAAAATGCTACAAAAGTTTTAATTTCTCACGCGTTCTAAGTGGTTCTCAAGTCTCCACTTCTCAAGACTCATCTTGTAAGCGGATTTCAGTGGATGAAACACCGCTATATCCAATGGTTATAATATGTGTGTAGAATTCGGAAATAAAGCAATCAACTCAATTTTATGGAGTTTACAAAACTGAACCAATGGACAGGTGATATGGGATGAATGCCCATCCACATACAATATTACAGGGAACTCTATTACATTCTTCTTTAACCACGGGTAGAAGCAGTTGGTAATATATTCATAAAATCCTTGTGATGTCATCCATCCTTTTTTTGACACCCCAGTAAACCAACCCTTCGGAGCAGATTTGGTAATAGCATGTGGCATTCTTTCATACGGAAAGACAATCATCGGAGGAATGACAATGAGGGGGTAGAAGGTAAAATGACTGAATTCTAACTCCACTCTCTATTTATTATTTAACGAAGATGATCGTACAGTCTACTATTTGTTAAATCGCGAATAAACACTTTTTAATGCTTTGACGAGCGACGGTACCTCTCCGGGGTAGTTCCAGGAAGTGAGGGCGAGCGTCACCTCTGGAGGCTATTTATACCACCCTCTTCAGAGGGACGCTTCCCTCAAGGGATGGCCAAAAACGCGCGGCAAATTTTGGCGCGAAGACGCGCTCGCACGCTGGACACCCCTGAGTTGGCCAACTGGTGACTCACCAGGCCCACGGGAAAAACCCGAGCGTCGCTCCTCGTAACCGTTAAAATTCTCGCCCCTACACGAGCAAAGAAGAAGGCGCGCAAGCCGCTACAACAATTCCGTCACCTCTTACCATGAACAATGCTGTAAGATTTTGTCTTTCATTTCCATTAACTATTTGATATACAGCTTTTAGGCCTCGCTTCACTATAACTTGACTTGCCTTTGGGCAAAAAAAGAACGCAGTCTCATCACAGTTAAAAACCCGTGATGGATCAATATCCACAAGGTCCATTTTTTGTAAGTGCATTCTAACTTCCTCAAACCATTTACGTAAAGCCTCCTCAGTGAATGATGCTCGACTTACGTTAAATTTTGCGCTATTCTTACGGATAATCCTTGGTGTCTATGCTTAAATGCTTCGTACCAGTGCCTTCCTGGTCTCCCATCTTTAAAAGGCACATCTTTCTTAGAATCTACAATAAATTTTTGCACTGTATCGAACAGCTGCACTTTGCTTACAGGGAAGCCTCTTGAGCTATATCAAATACCCAGTCACAAATAAGTATTCACTGAGAGAAATTTCAGACTTCTACCCCCTCTCACTAGGGTGATATGGGGATAACAACCCTAAACTTCACACTATATATGTTCTAAATACATTATAATTAATGTTTAAGTTGAAAAAATTTTCAGCTTATAATTATTAAAATATGAAAGAAAAAAATTAATATTTTATAATAAGGAATTCTTGTAACATTTTGTTATTTTATTACCACTGAGATAAGTTACTAATAACATTTTTTTAACTGATTGTGCCTACACATGGTTAACCTTTTCCATGCTGGTCAACCAACCCCGATCATGGGGCTGGTTGACCAGCATGGAAGGTGCTAGAGAAACATTAAAATACCTTAATTGTTGTCACATTAATAATCAAATATAATAGCCGGTGTAATGATACAGTATTGTCTCCGTATATGCTCGGTTTGGTGCACACGATACGTGCTTGTCGCTATCCCCACCCCCATGAAACCGAGCGAGGACGGTACGAAACAGACGACGCGTTAACGTTTTGTCTTGCTCCGTCTTTCGGGCGCCGTGATACTCCGTCCTTTGCGTGTACGTCGGGCGTGCGCGATGGTCGCAAGCACTTACGGTGAGCAGGGGAACGGGCACACCCGCGCACACACAAAGCGTTCCATCTCGCCTCCCCCCCCCCCCCTGCGGCCAGAAAGAAGGGAGAAATGAACACTCGGAATTAGGGATCTGTTCACGATAGGTGGTCAACGTCGGTCCTGACCAGCGAGCACTTACGGAGACAGTACTGTATTTCGCCCACATAATTTATTAAAAATCAAAAACTGAAACACTGGCCTACCAGCCCCGGTCTCCCTTAATATATGAAATTATCTAAGCGCCATCGGGCTCGATTTTTAAAAAACGATTTTGAGGCAAAATGGCATTGCTGTAAAGTGTTAACATCGATATTTGGTAAAAAATCGCTCGTTTTTCGCGTGCAAAAAAATCTGGGCCAAAAAAAGGAAAACCTCGCGATAGCGCTTAGATATTAAACCGTAATTAACCCTCAAATAAGCCTGTAAATCGGTTCATTAATTTTTTAGTTATGTGGGTCACCGACTTTGAAAATATGATTTTGAGGAAAACGCGTTTACAGTTTTGAGTTGGCATGCTGCAGTACCTACACCTATCTACTTACAATCGTATAACTTTATCAATTTTAATCCGATTACCTTGATACTTTCAGGGAATATTTTCAAGGTGTTGTACTTCAAGAATATATAAAAATTGAGAAATCGATTCTTCGAAAATTTCTGGGTAGGTAGGCCTTCCCCCTTAAGGGGACAGCACTGTATTATCGAAATTTCATGTATCAAGAATATGACAAGCCCAAGACTGCCTTCAGCAGGAAGGGAGGGCGGGGGATGTACTCTCAGCAAGTTTTCACATACTAAATTAATCAATTTTTCCCTTCCAACGAATCCAACGACACATTCATTCCGGAGTTAACGCACTTAAAAACGTACATGCGCCCCTTAATTTTGGCTACTCTACAAACTTACAAAGTTTCATTAAAATATCCGAGAGATACTTCCCGAGCGCCCTTTGTATGCTGTTCGTAGCTCGCTTTCAACCGCGGTCCTATTCCTTGTGAAATCTCGTGCTACTCCGTAATGTACATACACAAGGCTCTCCGCTGTTCCGTATAGAATTCATTTTTTTAAATGGTATTATAAGATGGAGCCTGAAGCAACCTTGGTAGAGAGATTATACAGGACAATGTAGCAAGAAACCCCTTATAAAATAGTTTATATCTTCTACAATCAAACTTTCTATAAATATCTGCATATCTTACAGTTTCTTTTTTGTATGGCTTCTGCAAATAACACTACTTCCATACATTTCCCACTCCTTCATCCGCACAATTCGAATGACTCCCTTTACCAATAGCATACAAGAATTTACTTAAAGGGTTATACCTAGTCAGGAGGCCGAAACGAAGCGAATGTTTACGAATTTTTTTTGTAAAAGTGGAAGCATATATTTTCACAGAACTTTTTGCACTTTAAAGTGTAACATTTGGTAATTTTTTGTAGAAAAATATTTAACGTTTATAATAAAAATACAACGACATCCAAGAAGCCTTTTTAAAACCGGTGAGCACGATATCTCAAAAACTACTGCACCAATGTTTCTCATACTTTGTGGGATTATTTTTTATATAAAAATCTATCGATTATCGTTCGCATTTTTTTTTAATGTATATTTTCGATTTTATCAACGAAAAATAACCGTTTTTCGCGCGAAAATCAGGTCCTCCAAACTTTAAATAGCCGCCATTTTATTTTAAATTAATATTTCGAAAATCCCCCGCTGTCAGTCGCAAGATACATTAATATACTAACGAAATCTTTTTTGTTTAGATAATCTGATTCCGAATTGCAGTGTTCACCGCAAAACAACTTTTTATAAAAGGCTTCTTGGATATCAATTGTAATTTTATTATAAACGTAAATATTTTTTTACGAAAAAATTACCAAATCTTCTTTAGATGTTGCTCTTTTAAGCGCAAAAAGTTCTGTAAAAATATATGCTTCAGTTTTTCCAAAAAAATTCACAAACATTCGTCTCTTTTCGGTCTCATGACTAGGTATAACCCCTTAAATTACACAGACTGAAAATTTACATTATCATCGTTTTTTGAAACATGAATCAGTTTCGTTCCTTGAATCGACGGTTATTCAGCTGAGAGCTGATTAACGATACTAACCACCTTTTGCACATGCATGGAACTTCTAGACTCTGTATTAAGTTCTCCTAAAAGATGTCAGTCTTATTTTAAACTAGCTTAAAGTACCCGGCGTTGCCCGGGCTTCTCATATTATGTATTAATAACGGTAGCATTAATATTTTAAAAGTAACTGGAAAACTAATCGATTCTCGAAATAATCGTGAACATACAGAGAGAAGAACGTCCGTTTATATATGCACTTATTGGTTCGCGGCTTCGCTGGGGTGGGTTTTGTTATCGATTCATCGCAGCGCCTCTTTATAGACGACATTAATAGTGTTGCAGTCAGTAGCAAGTAAGTAAAGGTTACTGCCGAAACTTACACGGAAGCAGGCTACGTACAACTGTCCATGCGAGAAACATGAAGTACGTAGGTCAACGCCTGCCACTTTGAGTGTTTGACCTTGTGCCTTATTAATGATCATAGCATAACATACTTTAATAGGGAACTGCAACCGTTTATATTGAAAGGCCATGTCAGAAGAAATGATTAGGATCCGAGGACTGTTCCCTCTAATATATAGTTATGCATTTTATTTATTTGGAGTCGAGTTCCATTTCATAATTTTGGAGGATTTAAATTACGAAATAGGATTATAGGTGCGCCTACGTTTAACTTTAAGGCATGAATTGGTAATCCTGACGGATTTAATGAATTAAGGAATTCGACAGGGTAATGGACAGTATCTTGGTCGTCCACTACTCTGTTTATTGAGATATAAATGCGAGGAGGAGCATCAACTTTATTCAAAATGAAATCATTAATACTGTTCACTGATTCATTCGTTGCAGCCAATATTGCTCGTTCTTGAAACCAGGAAAGAGGATTAGTGTTCAGAAGACTAATGTCAGAATAAACATAATCAACTAATTCATTGATGTCTTTGACCATATTACAGAGTACTGGGTTATCGAGTGAAACCTTTCCGTTATTTTCCATGAAGTCTCCATTGCCCAGTTTCAGCAATAAGTCAGAATTTCAGCACTGATCACAGAATCTATTTGGTCAGGTCTGATTTTATTTTGCAGCCAAACCAAGAGATGTACATGAGGCAACCCACGTTTCTGCCATTCTACGGTGTACATGAAACATTTAGTGGTTCCAAAGATATTGCCATTGTTTATTAAGTGCATGAGTTTTTTTAATTTCAGATGAAAAACTCGACTAATTAGATCATGTCTTTCCCACGTCACGGAGTTTTCGAATAAATTTTCTTGTATTTCCGGCCAGTTAGAATTGCACGGAAAGGTAATAAATAAATCAGGCGTGCCGTAATTACGAACGTACGTCATAGCATCTTGCGTACGTTCATGTGAATGAAGAAGAAAGTATGACCAGTTGTCCTACGTTTGATGCATTGCCGTCGTCTCGTAATGCATCCTGCAAATGGATGTAATTTTCGGCTCTCAGTTGACGCTGATTAAAGCGAATGAAAGCTAATCTTTCTGTTTCAATCTTGGCATACTGGTCTACCCAGAATTGATTTTGGAGCATACCAGATCTAGGTAGCATATTGAACTGGTATTGTCTAGTCATCATGCGGTAGGGCATTTAATTAAGGGCATTTAATTAGTACAATACAAGATATTTTTCAAATTTTATTTGTACAAACTCTCAAGTAAAGTTATTAATATTCTCCTGATTTGTGCATTTGACTTGTGCCCAACCGTCACATTCGGTACACTGCACCCAATCTTTGTCAAATGATTCCTTGCAAACAGAGATGGGAAAAATTTTTATTTAACTAAAATTCTCATCGAATAAAAAAATTAACTTTATTCGTCGAATAATCTAAAATTATAATAACATTTATTTGATCCTTATTTACATAATTTTTTATTTAGTTAATGTCCAACTCTGCTTGCAAATAACACACTGGATAACGGCTTCATTAAATCCTATCTTCCTGTTTATTACGTTATTATACCTATCCTTATTTACTTTATTTTTCTGCGGGAAAAGGTAGTAAGAAGGCTAAATGAACATCTTATAAATTAATCTGAGTTGCTAACAGATTGAATTCACAGATAAGAAGAATTTGGTCTCTACTGGTTGACGCAGACTGTTGGTCGGTACTGCAAGACAATTGGATGGTCGGTACTGTACGACAAACACAGGGTAACAATTTAGATCATAGTATATTATGTACAAAAAATATTGCAAAATTAGGACGTTTTATCAAACTTAATAGACTAGAGATAGTACATATAATAGAACAAAATCATTTACTTACACGAGAAACAAAATATTAGCTTTAAAAAATAACTTTTAACGCACTGAATATCAACCTATACGTTTAATGCCTCAGAACATCGAGAGCAATGGGGTAAACAATATGGTCCCGAAATAGGTTATAGAGAATTATGATTTCCATTGCTAATTCAAATAAAGCGTTAATATCTTGTCGAAGAAGCGAGAACTAGCTTTGGTCGGTACTGTAAGCTGGTCGGTAACATTTTTACTTACTTTATTATATAATAATAAATGCATAACAGTACCTATATTAGATGTAACAAACTAACGGGTGGAATAATGTTTAAATATTTGATTTTTATGTAATGTGTTGAAAAAAATTACCGATAGACAGTGAAAAAGATTTTACATATTTTACAGCGAGCCTGTATTGTCGTAAAAATGTCATAAAATATTATTCAAGCTGAATGTTATTAAACAGTGATCGTTTTGAGAAACTATTCAGTTACTCTCGACCTCTTCGTTCTTAGACAAAGCTTTTTATATTTATAGCAATTAATTATTGCATAATTACTAACTATCACTGGAAGACCAGAATATACAGTCCAATATTGCCTAGATATCACTGTATTTGAAATTTAAATATACAGCAAACGTTTCTTTGTCATCGATTCTAGTCGATTCCTACTTCTTTTTATTATAGATGCCGGCACAACCTACATATCTGGGAAGAACACTCCTGCAGCCACATCCTTGAAGCATTGTATCTCTACAAAACATTTCCTCGCCAACATAAAAGATTCCCCATGTCAAATAAAAAGCCACGTTGATCAATTTCCGAGTTCCTTCTTTCCACCTAGAAACCTCTTACTTCGAATAACTTTTCGGCATTTCACACGGCCGCCATAATCCATGACGTCTTTTTTTGTAAGTCGCATTTATAAAAGTAAAAAATGATTTCACTAAGGTCGGTATCATATATAGGGTAAGTCCGGAAGAGTTCGACCACCGGGAAAGTCCGGCCAGTGCTGATATTTTAAGACTGACGCACTGTGTGTGAGGGCACTGTGTGTCATTGACACAAAAGAAATGAAGGCGTTTGCTGTTTATCTCACATTGACCATTGTCACAAATCCATATTTGAATTATAAGATACAGTTAAGACTTACAGTTAAGGGGGGGAGCCTGGTGTAGCGGGTCGAAGAATTCGATTTTTTTGCATAAATCAATAGTTACACATCACGATAATATGCTCCCAAAGCAGCAAAACGAAATTCGAAAAATTAAAGCGGATATAGCCGGTTCTGCTACGGAGCACCAGGTTACGAGAAAACTTGAAATGTGTTTTTCTCGAAACGACAGTTTTACACTTTGCGGGCAATATAACTAAAAAAATATTCAACCGATATTTGTGAACACTTTCTTCATAGAATGAAGTTATTAGTATAATGATATTGTTTAAATAAATAACTTTTTTTTACACATTTAAGGCAAAATTTCGTTGGAAAAAGTGAACTTTTTATTCAAGAGGCCGCCATTTGTTCAATTTTGCATCTTTTTAGTTAAAAATTTGTTCGATCTGTGCGTACACTCATAAACTAAACGAAAATTGTTCGATTTTTGGTTTCAGGTGAAACAAAAAGACGCTACGTTGCCCACAGTGCAACAATTGTGTCGCCAACGGACTGGACATAAGCCCTTATAACTTTGTTATTTGCCGCTCTTTTTTAATAAAATTTTTTTTATCTGCCTTAACCTGTTAGTACAATATCCTGAAAGTTTCACAAAGATCGATTAAATACTTTCTTTAAAAAAATTCCCAAAAAATGCCTCGATTTCTAGCTAGATACACCAGGCTCCCCCTTTAAGGCTTTCAGCGAGGCTGAAAGTTTTTAGACCAATTTCCAGTGGGGGTGATATTTGAAAAACAGGTAAGTTTATTTACGCTCTTCCGATATTGGGGATATAATATGCATATAACTACAGTGTAACACCTTTTTTTTTTTTTTTTTTGAGGGGGAAAATGCTTTATGCATACCCCGGCCGCGGAGCCGAGGTTATGTGGGACTCGCCGTCAAAAGGACGGGATACCCACTAAAAACCCCCTCTTGGGTGTGCCACCTTCAGAGTGCCCTTGGGGGAGGGGGGTACGTCTAGGTAATACTTCCTCCCTCCCCTCCCGCAATTCCGGGGGGCAACCCCTGGTACGACCGCCCAGCATCAGGCTCAAGGCAGGTGGGGCACCTAAAATCTGCCCGCCAAGCGCGGGCAGCCTATGCAGATTCTGGCCTCACCTAACTACAGTGTAACACCAACAATACGTATGTATTCGTTTTTAATTTTTTTTTTTTGACAAGGTGGTTGATCACTACCTTGATTACTCGTAGTGGGTGGACGGTCTAACCCTGACATGCGGGTGAGAGCGACCAGTTGCAGTGCCACTGTTTTTGATTGAAAATGAAAATAAATATTTTAAATTATCGCACACTATAATTTATATATACTCTAAATTGCTTGGGCTTTGCTTTAATATACATAAAACGACAAAAATGTGAAAAACAGCGATGCTACAATTTTTTTTCCAAAAAGTGGTCGAACTTTCCTGGACTTACAATATTGGCCGGTGAGTTTCGTGAGGGGTATTCTCCCACCACACCGTTTGTTTGTCTCGGTGCTCCTTTTCTCAAAGTTTTCTGACTCGCTCTCGTTCCATCTCGCTCTCGCCTTCGCAGAACAAGAGTGAGCCAGAAGTGGTGGGGATAGTGCCAAGCACGTGGCGTGTAGGCCAAACCGAACTGTCAGCGTAGAAATACACATATCAGAATAGGTGTGCGTCAGCAACGAAAAAATTCAGGAGCTTTATTGGTCAGAACATTGGAATCTGTGCGATTCCAGCATCAGTTTTCACTCCATTATTTAATGTCGAATGTCTTTGCACTGTAGGTCGTTGAAATCGTCTAAACATCCGCTATTCTACAAGGGATAACAAAGCATAGCATACCTTTTAAAAAAATTGGGGTGTTCTTGAAATCTCCGAAAATCCTCCACCCACAAAAGAATTATTACTGGAACGTTCTGCTTCCCTCGATACTGTACGAATTTTGTAAATTATTTTTTCATATCTATAAAAATAACGAAGATATTCTAGGTGGACAAATTTATTGCCCCACTCTGTAGGTATACCTGCTGGAGGAGCTATAGTATGGTCGTAAACTCTGCTACATGGTAAGGTTACTTTAAATAATTGTAAGCTTGAGAATTTCCTTTGTTACACTTGCACCTCGATTTGCTGTTAGTATTGACGTTACTATGTTTTCTTACAATAAGATAATAAAAGTATATTTCAATCTAAATTGAGTGTCTTTCCTGTAATAATATCATTAATAATAAATGCAGTAGGTAATGTTACAACTTTAATAATTATGAACTAGTTCAAGGGCTTTGCCTAGCAGTAACATTGTGACGTACTTACCTATCAGAAGAGTGCGTACTTAAGAGTTCATGACTGTATTAGTTATACAGGTATGAACCTTGAAACTGTATACCTTAAAAATACCTATATATAGTTTTACTGCACATGTAACTCCTTTTTGCGATCTGCACTTTTATTAATTGATTTGAAGTTTGGCGGAATGTGTCTACTATTACACATTTACAGATCATTTTAAAAATTCACGTATACGTACGTTTTTTCTAACTATTGAAAAAGTGAAAAAATGTTTCATATGAAAGTTATTTGATTTGATGGAGACTTAATAGACTTAATAGAATATTTGGATTTGTGTTTAAGCTATTATTTACCAATATCAACGTAATTTTTTTAAATGGAACTATATAGTTTTATTAGTGGCACCAGCGTGAGGAGCAATTAAGCTTAACAATGGAGAGGGGACACCGACGGGAGTGGTGGTAATGTGTGCGTGAACTGACGCCCTGGTTGGCTTCGCATTAGGGCCACTCGGCTGGGTTGGCGCTGGCGTCAGTTCACGCACACATTACCACCACTCCTGTCGGTGTTTCCCCTCTCCATTGTTAAGCTTAATTGCTCCTCACGCTGAGTGGTCCTTTATTATGCATTTCAAGACGCGTTCAACGATGTATATCAACAATAATTTACCGGATGTTTTTATGAATATTCGTTGCAAATTACAAGTCCGGGTAGTGTCTTTTACTCCTAACGTGTAATCTACAAATGGAATTGAGCCACATCAATATGCTTGTATTCATCTAATACGTACTCGTGTGGATTTAGAAATAAATAATGCCCTTATTTGAATCATGCAAGGCTTAAAACGCATATTACTCGACACAAACATATTGCACTCTCAGTGTGTCAAGGGGATGAGTTCATTGTGTAAACTAATTGTTTATTACCTCGTAAAAGTAACGCTCTTTCGGCCATGTGAATAAGTAACCACCATTAAACTTGAGCATGTAGGCGATATATCTGTCGAGGGTAAGAGAGTGCTTCCTACCTGACTACGACTTTTACGAGCTCGTTGTAAGACTATCGTCCTTAGTCAGTCCTTCGTCCCATTTCCTCTGTATTTTCTTGTGAAAAAGACGATGAGCTGAGTAGGTACGTTCTTCTATAAAAAATAAACTTTTTAGTGATCTGGCAACAGTCATCTGTTTATAACACATTATCTTATTGTAACGGCCACTTCACTTTTCATCATCATTGAACACAGAAGTTATCATTAGTATGATTGCTGTCAACCGTATCGTTCGACAGTTTTGCCACAGACATGACGACCTGTCACACGTTAAATATCATCCGGCCAGATTTCAAATCATTTTCAATTACTCACTGAAAACGCATACGCGCTGCAATCTATCGGTTTTGTAACAGATCGTACGACAAGTTTTATGGACACCCCGTATGACCGTCCGATACGATCGCGTCGTACGACAGCTCCATATACCTAAATATGATACATCTTACGAAAAATTGCGAAAACCTCCACAAACGGTACAAAAAGTCGTATAAACTACCACAAGGTATGGAATATCGTAAATGAGCCACATAAACGTATGAAAAGTTATAAAATGGTCCACAAATGTTACGATTTGTTGTACAACTACGTCGAATATGACTGTCTGCATGATACCACCGTATCGTGTCTGAGATTGTCCTGGAACCTGGTCGCATTGGACGGTGAACATAGGAGTATTTGTATTAAAAAACCGGGTAAAAGTCCAAATCAGCAAGTTAGTAAAAAACCCCACCAAATCCATTTTTCTTAAACATTTAAACATTTCCATGTGTGTATCTACACTGCAAAAACACATAAAATAATGTTGTCCGGTTTTATTGTACAAAATCTCTTATATGCGGTAGTACGTCGATATCATCAAATTTTAAAAAAATTTAAAACCGACTTTAAGAAATGAAAAAGCACTAAAAAGTGAAAAATAATTTTTTCCATAATTTAATCTATTACTCTCATCTTTTTGAAGTCGAAACCAGATTTACACATTGTAAATGATGAGGCGCCGACTTAAAAAGTATGAGAGTAGTAGATTAAATGGGGGAAAAAATTATTTTTCACTTTTTTGTGCATTTTATTTTTTGAAGCCGGTTATGTTTTTTTAAATTTTTTATTTTTGACGTTTTGGTTTTATATATATTGGCACAACATTGCTGAGGAGATAAGGAATAATTAGGTGACAATAGTCTTTATCATTAACCAATTCTGGCAAAGTAATGGGCCAATATTGATGCAGTGTAGAACGGGACCACTGGGACATCGCCCTCTTTCAAATAAAAAAAAAAGAACTTCAAAACCGTCCATATGCTGAGGAGTTATGCGGTGACAAACATAAAAAAATGCACATGGGTCGAATTTATAACCTCCTCCTTTTTGAAGTCGGTTAAAAACCTGTCGTACAGTCTACTTCACGGATGATAGATTGCAATATGTGCGCGTATTTGGCGACTAATTTGAAAGGATTTCACCTCCGGCCGGACGATATTTGACTTACGACAAGTCGTCACGTCTGTAAAGGTGCATTCCGACGGTGCGGCACATAGGGTAAAGGACCCAATTACGGGCAGTCAACCCAATTACTGTCACCTTAAGCTATTTTACTTAAAATAACGAATAAATAAACGTTTAAGTAAAATAGCTTAAGGTGACAGTAATTGGGTTGGCTGCCAGTAATTGGGTCCTTTATCCTAGCTCGACTTTGTAGGCTCGTCAAATCAGTCGGCAAGCCATGCACGTTTCGATGACGTGGCTAGCCCAAATGGATCAGTCCCCCGGCGCGTAGCTCGGCAAGTCTCGGGGAACTTTCGCCGTGGAATCCTACCTTAACCCTTTAGCTTCGAGCGCCGGATATATCCGGCAGCCATCTGACGCCCTGCCTGGCCGAGTGCCGGATACCTATATCCGACGGCACGGAACGAGCCGTCGTTCCTATATATATAGCATCGACTTTAGTCGGCATCTCCAACAGTTTAAACAAAAAAAAATTAGTTATAAGCACTTTCGTGAAAATGTACGCCGTAGCGAAAGGGTTAAGGAGTTAGGTCATTCTACTAGGTAAGGGGTCATTCTACTTTGACCGACCGAAAAATGAAGCTTTTTTAAAGATTTATTTCTCAATAAATACAACATATATTGAAATAAATCTTTTCGGAGTTTATTAAGCTACTCTTATATAATACAAAAATAATTTAAAAAGATTTTTTTTATTTGTTTCAAATGTTTTTTATAGAGTCAATGTGACACCTACAATATACGTGTATGCTCGTGGCGCAGGTGATTTCCCGGCTCAGGCTTATCTGAAACAAGTGGTAAAAGTTGTATCAATTGTTTAAACTATTAGAAAAAAGTTATAAACAAAAATATTAATAATGTTTTCTGAAATTCGTTTTTATCACGCGAAGTCTGAATTGGATGTTTAAATAATTATGAAACAGCATAATCCATTTTTATTGTCATACAAATTCAACCTTGATTGTATTGCTGAACTGTGTTCCTCGACAATCAAAATTTAACGAATTGTAACGAACCTTAAGCTGCGTGACAGGTAGTGATCTTCTAACATTCATTAGGAAATAAAACTCATCACGTATAGAAAAAGTAAGATAATTTATACACTTTTGTCTTTCATTACACAGGAGGCGAATATACCATGTGAAAATAGAGGAAAGGGAGGAACTGTTAAATATAACTTATCCTTATTGAAACGTTTTATTTTTAACATAATTACCGAACTTTCCTTTTTCCTTATTTTCTCATCAAACAGGTAGATAATGCAGGCATTTAATAAACGATTCAAGTATAGTTAGATAACTTTGAAAACACTTACGTAATGTGAATATTATGAATTATTCTTCATGGGAACAAACCTCTTCAAGGAAGTCTAGAACATAAAAAATCTGTTACACCACGCACTTCGTACGATGGCATGATTGCTATACAGGGTGATTTTAGAGCCACTGGACTCAAAGAGATGCCGCCTGGCACTCCGTGGCCCAGGTCAGCTCCCCGCGGCGAGGACAACCCCCCGCAATGCCACGCCGAATTTTAGGGCTTTCAACCCTCGAAGGGGTTGGAATACATTAAGAACTTGAGAAATGTCCAGGATTTCCGCAATTTCTCATCAGATCTTTGCGAAATAATAATTCGGAGCATAATGAAGGAAATTCAGATTAATTTTAGAATTTGTCTAATAACTGCTATTATTTACACATTTTGAAAGTGAGTCTAGGATATAATGATAGGTCAGACATCAGACAACCAAATAATAGGTTAACAGAAATTTACTACGGATATTTAATTGAAAATATACAAAATTAAGTTGTCATAACATACTCTGGTTACTCCCTGATAGCTCTGGTTACTCTGTGATAATACGGGAGACCGGGGCTGGTAGGCCAGTTTTTCAGTTTTTGATTTTTAATAAATTATGTGGGCGAAATATCATTAAATCGACTAGTATATTTGGTAGGGTATACATTTGGCTACCTGATTAAATTATTAATGTTGACTTAATGTGACAACAATTAGGGTAAATCCGGGTGACGCAGTCGACCTAATATAAAATGGCTATTAAAACTAATATAGACATTACTGCTTGGTGGTAAAAACTATATTTATTTAGAATAACATTGTAGTATCGTCGCTTGCTCTCGTGAGACTAACTGCCTGGGCAATGCTTTGCCCCTCCACCTCGCTCTCGAACGGCTCTCCGCTAGGGTGAATAAGGTCGCGATTCGCGACCGTTTGTTTTGACGCGTTTGTTTCTTGGAACTTGCTGCGACGCGTCCCGCTCGCCACACCGAATAGATTTCATTCAAATTTAACCGAGCATCACTGTGCCTACTTTGAATCATTTTTAAATCCTGCGAAACCTCACCAACCAACACGAATCACTCTCACAATGCAAAATACAAAAAGACAATGTTAACACGTTCACTGTCCCGTGCACCGTACCTATGTGATGTATGATCTTTCGAGTGGGCACTAGAGGTCCGGACGGCGTTAAGTTTGACATATTTTGCCGCTCTCCCTGCAGGAGTATCGTTTACACCACTTGGGAGTTTCACAAGTGCCTACGCGAGATCTCTCTAACTAAATGCAAATTTCCTATTTATTTCCTTTGATCCGATGTCTGAAATCGCAAACTGTAAATCCAATGTCGAAGGTGCTCCTATTTTAGTTTCAAGTGAAAAATGGTACCACATAATTCGTCTTAAATAAAGTAAATCATTTTATAGACTTGACACTATTATGTTTATTTTTAATAGTGAATGACACGTCGGAGATATTTTTGCGTGTGTCGCGAGCTCACGCGCGGATTATCTTTTTAATCCTCTTGGGCTTACGAGGCCGAAGTAACTGCCGTAGTAGGGGAGACCGGGGTAAAGTGAACCACGGGGTAAAATGAGCTTCCTTAATTTGTTCTTTAACAATATAATATATTTACAAATTGTGGTGACGTACTAAATGTACGTACTATAGCAATGATAATTATGTACATTCAGATATCGAAAAATGGAAATTCATTTAAAAACTTAGAAATTAATTTTTAGAGACTTCCGTTTGTTTTTCTTTTCAATTTAGCGTTTTGGATAAATGAGTCATAAATGTATTATTTTGACTCCAATTTTTTTCTACGTGTTTAAAACAAGCTTATAAACATACATGTACACGCATTTGAGAAAAAATTAATCCTAACATTATTAAATAATTAATTTTCCACTGAGTACATATTCGGGGTAAAGTGACCGAGGTAAAGTGAGCTTCAATGGCTGCTAAGAACCGATGCGCAAGTGATATGCGTAGTAGGTATCCTAACCTATCAAGTGCCTAGAAAAAGTCGCGGCGTGTTGATACACCATGTCTTCGTAAATAATTGTTTTTAATACATCAGGTAATATAAATTCATTTCTTTTTCATTATGTCATTAATTAAGCTACGTTTACTGTCATGATATCGAAATACAATTCATCTTAAATATTAGATATTATTAATTTGTATTCAAATCTGTGAAATACAAATAGGTTAATTTACCAAATGTTATATGAATAATTACTTAGAGATGTTCTTATTATTTTTTTAGAATAAAATGAGCAACTACCCAAGAAAAACGGAAATGCAATTGTGGGATAAGAATAGTTTAAAAATTGCCATACAACAAATTCGAGCCACAAATACAACTGTACTGCAGGCATCACGAGATTACAACATACCCTTAAGTACATTGAAAAGAAGACTGAAAAAACATACAAACAATAATGAAAATGACAT
This sequence comes from Andrena minutula, assembly GCA_929113495.1. NCBI lineage: Eukaryota > Metazoa > Arthropoda > Insecta > Hymenoptera > Andrenidae > Andrena > Andrena minutula. The sequence continues at coordinate 37,479,163 of OV815996.1, read as the reverse complement.
TGACATCAAGTTGGGTAGATTTAAATGCACCTTTTCTCCAGAACTAGAAACCATATTGTTAGAACATGTGTTAGAAATGGATAAAATATATTTTGGTTTAACACCGATAGAGCTTAGAAGATTGGCATTTGACTTCACTGAAGCTCATAAAATTGAACATAGATTTAATAAATATAATAAAATAGCTGGAGAAGATTGGTATCAAAGTTTTATGAAGCGACATCCATCACTAACACTGCGGACTCCAGAGAAAATATCACTAGCAAGAGCATCCGGTTTCAATAAAATTGTGGTTAATAAGTTTTATGACTTATTACATAATTTACTAGATGAATATAACTTTGCACCAAGTCGAATCTACAATGTTGATGAGTCCGGTATATCCACAGTTCCCAACCATATACCAAAGGTAATTAGTAATAAAGGAAAGAAACAAGTAGGAGGACTAGTCTCAGCAGAACGTGGTGAAACAACTACATGCGTATTCTGCTGCAACGCTGCAGGAAATTTTATTCCACCGCTTATAATATTTCCGAGGAAAAAGGTAAATTTGGAGTTGAAAAATGGTTGCCCTCCTGACACACTGGCTGTGTTTCATCCCTCAGGATGGATGCAAACCGAAATTTTTTATCCAGTGTGGTTTAACCATTTCTGCAAGTTTGCAAAACCGACAGAGGATGATCCAGTCCTTTTATTATTGGATGGGCATGTGACGCATGTAAAAAATCTAGCACTTGTCCTAGCAGCCAGAGAAAAAAATGTACATATTTTATGCTTTCCACCACACACGTCGCACAAATTACAACCTCTGGATATAAGTTTTATGAAACCCTTTAAAACTTATTACAGCCAAGAGTGCTCAACATACTTAAGAAGTCATCCAGGGCAAGTAATAACTATAAGAAAAGTGGGACAACTATTTGGAAGTAGTTATATGCGAGCCGCTGTACCCCAGAACAGTATTAGTGGCTTTGAGCATGCTGGGATCTACCCTCCCAATCGCTTTAAATTTGGAGATGAAGATTTTGCCCCAGCAATGCCGACAGATAGAGCGAATTTCTGTGAACCTACAATGGAAAAATCAACGCAGTGCAATATTGAAAATACTAGTGAAAGTCCTAGTGAAAATATACTGCCAGTGGCAAACAATTATTTGTTTGTTAATGTAAAAAGTGTAAGGACATTGGACGATGAACCTGTTCCAGGCACATCAAAAGATTTAGCAAGTAATCTTAATAATAGTGACACATCTGTGATAACTACGATAGAAAGTGCCAAAGAGATAATTAATAATATATTGCCAGTGCCAAAGATATAGACTGTGATCGAGTTAGACGGTCCACGAAACGTAAAGGGAGCACAGCCGTAATAACATCGGATATATATTTAAAAGAACTGCAGGGAAAAAGTGCTGTTGGAAAGAAAACAGAACCAAAACAGAAAAAAGTAGTTGAAAAAAGAAGAAAAACAACAATCAAACAAGAGAAGCCTGAAATAAAAAATACCCTTAGGAGTAATAAGGAAAATGAAGATTGTGCTTGCTTCATATGCTCAAAATTATACAGCGAATCTGTTAGTAACGAACAATGGATTCAGTGTCAGCAGTGCAAATCATGGTGCCATGAACAATGCGTTCAAATAAATCATTCCTTTTTTGTATGTGAAATATGCATTCCAAAAATTATAGAAGCTCACTTGTTAAATGGACGTAATCATTAATTAGTTTTAAGCATTATAGTAATGTTTTAATATTTTATTAGCAATAACTATACTGACGATTAATGACGAAAAATGTTCCTAAAGCAATATAAAACTATTTAAAGAAAATATCGTTAATCGATATTTGCGACGTAATTGTTCATTAGTTTTTAAGTATTATATTAATGTTTTAATATTTTATTAGCAATAACTATACTTATGTAGAATATTAATGACGACAAAGTTCCTGAACCAACTTCCTAAAGCCATGTAAAACTATCTAAAGAAATATATTTATTATACCGTAATTATGTTACGGTGACATTTGCGATAATAAAATATATTTTACAAAAAATAGTTAGAGTATTTCGAAAAATCCTAATCAAGTTAATTTGACCCCTTGTGCTGGAAATGAATTTCTATCGATTTAGTTCCATTTATTGCTGGGCAAAAGTTGACTATATAAATTTAAAACATAGGTACTTAATTGATTAAAATAATAAAAATACTGAGAACTTGAGTAGAACCCACTTCAACTGTCAACCAACTTTTTGTCTTAAGGCACATGAAGATAGGATAATTCTATAAAAAAGGTCCCGGACAGAACTTGTTACAACTAACCTCAAAAAATGAAAAATCTGGCATAGTTTTTGAAAATCACGGTGCTAAACCTAGAAACTGCCGTGCTACACACATCATTTCAGCGCAAGTTAATAATTAGCTATATCCTTAATTAAAGTTCTAATTTTGTTGCAGGTCACTCAAAGGCGCCCATAGCACCGGGCAACCGCAGCCCCGGGCCCCGCGCTCAGGGATTTCACTTTGTAAAAATTTAATAAATTAAGTATAGTATAATTGTCAAGGTATCAATTTTTCTAGAATAGATTTTCGGCAAGCCAAAAAGTAAAGACAAAATCTGTTATCTTAAAGGTTATCTGTTTTCAATTAAAGGTTTTCAATAATATCGACTTTTGCCACGGGCCCCACAAACTCTAAGGGCGGCTCTGAGTTCACATTACCCCGGATAGGAGCTCACTTTACCCCATACATGGAGTAAAGTGATACCTCTTGCGTAATTTCTTTTAAGTTGAATTTTATTATATGCTAAGTTCATTTTAAGTATTGCTATTCGCCATTTCTCAATAGTAATGTTTAAATTATATTATAAATCTATTGCCACACATTTTTATTGAAAGGGAAAAATTTTATTCGACTTCAAACTTTTTTAGGGTCACTTTACCCCGGTCTCCCCTACCTCCTTACGTGTCTGTTGGTGCTTGTCACTCGTCAAATTAATATTGGGTGGCTGGTTTAAGACCGGTAGTGGTGCTGAATTTCATGTAATGTGAATGTGAATATTTTTTGCAGAAAAGAATTACATCTTCTTGAATTTTACTTTACTTTCACGTCTACATCTGCTACTCCTTGTATTTCGATACTGTTTGCCCACCAAATTATTTCGTCCTCATTAGATCCTTACCGCACCCTGTAGCACGTGACACAGTGAACAGAAATGTGGAAAAATGCGACAAATAATCGAAAACCTGATAGCAAGGTGTTGGGTTCGGAATGGGGTGGAAGCGTATCAGACGGGTCTGAAATATGAAATACCCCAGGTTACTATCACTAGACTTAACTGCAATGACATGCACGCGATGACCTGCTTACAGAAAGGTACGCCATGACATATAAAATACAGACTCGCAATTTGTAGGTTTTGCACTTTATTCCTCGATAGCCCGATCAGTACTCCACGAACAGCAATTTAGCTGTCGATAAAATTGTGAATTTATCAACAAAGCGTCTATGAATAATTATTACAAATTGAACTAAAAATATTTTGTAGCATTTCTGTGTAGTCCTTTTGTAATAAAACATTAAATATGTACTAATTTTCTGAATGCGAAAACGAACAGTGTTCCTCCTTTCAAATTTTATTTAAGTAGGTATGTAATTAAATAGTCACCTTTTAAATTTTTTTTCTGAATTTCCAAAATTATTAATTACTATTAAACCTCACATTTGCAGTGTGAGTACTTTGCTGCGTACTGAATTAGGGTTATTGTAAGTTTAAGTTTTTGAACATATATCATATTAATCTGTAAATTAAAATTTCATTGAGATTAAAAAATTTAGAAGAAATCCGGGTAGTAATGTTTTGAAAAACACAAAATGGCGTTAGGTAACACTTTTAATTACTCAGAATCTTATGCGCATTTCGTATTATTTAAACATTATTTTTCCATTAATCAACTACGGGTATTTTCAATAAAGAACTTTCTCCAAAATAATATTGAAGGTGGTCTGCTACATCTTCGGATAAAATAGAAATTGAATGTCGTCTTTCCTTTTTTAACATGTACATAGGTATACAGAGTACGTATACAAACACTTCGTTAACTGCCAGAGAATGATGAGCGGAAGAGAAGTGTCTATGGTTCTAGGAGAGAAGAACAAGCGTGGTGAGCGTTACCGCCTAGTTTTCATCAGTTAATCTATGTCTCAGAACGGTCAGACAATAGTATTGTAAGGCACTGATTGTGAGTTTACCTAGGTAATTGGCTTTTGGGTCCTTAGGTGCTTCTAACGATAAGTAGTCGTGGACAACACATCGGGTGATTTATGAGTTGAAGCGTATAGTAAACCTTCTATACCGCCCAAGTATGTCCTAACTATGTCATCAGATTTGTTCCACTAACAATACTTGTCGATTCGAGTCATGTGGCTGTTTTATTATTATAATTAGACTGCGGAGCTTTATGCAACTATGATTTTTATTTCGATAATTACGATAATTATATCGTTGCGGCCAGTATACTGAAGCTAATTTGTCAGCACATTCTCTATAAGCTAGAAATATGTAACATATGCAAAACATATGCGATTTGCAAAATACCACACTTTATGATGCCATACTTGTTGGCCAAGTGTCCGTTTCAATTACAATTTTTATCAAATTTTATTATTATTTTCATTTTCGAGACTGATGGGCATTTAGGAAGTAGTATACATTCAGTAGATATCGATATAAGAAAGTTGATTTTTTGAACGAATGTCGCTACATATTTAACTATCCCAATCCGCACCATTGTAATGCCGCCCCCACCCCTCTAAATGCGATGGTGGTCGTGGGCTTTTAGTAAATAAAAATTCCACAGTACCACTGAGGTGTGTTTTTAAAGATTTCCCCACGTTAAAAAAAACAAAACTGTACTTCGGTGCACGCCTACTTGGCTAAAATTCAAAGTCAATTTTCTCGAAAAACGAAGTGTGATAGTAAAAATATTTATTCTAGATTTTCGTCTTTTTTAGCCTGTAGAAACATCCCCTAAAAAGACAGCCACGTGTAGTGAAACTCTGTATGCTTCATGTACAGGGCTTTTCCTCCGACGATACTTATTCTTTTCTTATGTGAAAGTTAAGTAATAAGTCATATCGAATCAGTCAAGTTAGAAACAATAAAAGTTCGAAAGAATTCGACAATTATATTTGCCGGATTATTTCTACTTTTATTACTCCGGAATCCCTATCGTCTTGTGAAACTTGATCTAACAATCGTCGTTGCAGTATGTGAAGGCGTATAAAAGGGACTGGAAAGAAAGATTGTTGCAAAAGTGTTTCAGATATCGCTGGAAGCACGTGAGTCCCTGAAGGTGAGCTCATAGGAGCCCCACCCTATACTTGCACGCTCGAGGTAGGTGTAATCCAGTCACTAGTTTGCGAAGGTAGTGAAATAGAGAGCTGCGAAATGGGGATGGCCAAAGGAGACCGAAGGCGACGAGTGGGAGGGAGAAAGGAGGGGGAAAAGTGATTTCGACCATAACAGCTGCTCCTCCTAGAAGCGACAGCCAGCCTTGAATGCGGTTGAGAGTTTCAGCGGGACCCACGAGACTTGCACAGAGTGATCCAAGACGACTAAAATGGTAGGGTTAAGTAAATGTGTGCTCTTCGGCTGGAGGAGGTCTAAGATTACTGCGAAAAGGTCGAGAGCCTATAAAGGAGGGGTTCCTTGTTAGCAAGGAACTTCGGCACAGTTCAAAACTAATACACTACAATCGAGACGTCGTATTTCAGTTTCCAAATTCGTAACAATTCCAATTTAAAGTTTACTCTGCAAGCGATCACCTTGGTATTCTTTCTTCTATTCATATGAAAAACTTTACTTATCTTTGAATCAAAGAATATGCATGTTTATCAAAACAATTTACTCCATATTAGTTAAAAAATTTTGCAATTAAAATTTTTAAAATTTTCATTCTAACAATTTTTTATATCTACTATAGTTTTCAGCATATACAGGAAAATAAGGAAGCACACATTAACGTTTTGGCCGGTATTTTCACTTACAGGAATCAAAACGTAGCAGAACGCAATACAAGAGACAACATACCTATACGCTGAAACATGTACATGTAGATATTCGTATCAGATGCACGCTTGGGGTATTGACGTTTCAGTACATTGATACAGACGACGATACCAGCTGATATCACTACATCGATGCACAGACAGTCAAATACACATTGAGATTTCTATCGCGATACTGATGCTTGCAACATGTATCGAGATAGATCTCAACGTGCATGGGACCCTTTAGAATACATTATCTTGATTAGTTAGATTATTTTCCAATTTCAAGAAGTAGAAGTTCCAGCATTCAGAAAAGATGTAAAATCAAATAAACGCCATAAAATATAAATTATTTTATTTTTTAAATATTAGATATACCTATGTATTAATGATATTAATAAATAACAATTATATACTTTTTAATAAAATTAATCATTGCAATTGTAAATGCTAATTCCTAAGTAATAAAATCATCTTTTAAATTTTTATAGTCACCATAAACTATCTAGTTTCAATTGCTACAAATTTTCTTTTCTGAAGATGGAAATTAATTAATGAATGTAGTCAAATTCTCTGTCAAAGTATGTAGGATTGCCGCTATACATATATGTTTTACCTCCTTTCTGTAGTCTCTTCCTCTCGTACATATTCAGTATCTAACAAAGAGATTTTTCATTCTCGGAACGAAACATAAATACCATGTTTCATTTCTCTTGAACTGTTTGTTCAAAAGATATTATGCTTGCAGGTTCATTTTCCATGAATCTGGGTTATGCACACACCCTACTGAAAATGATAGAACAGTACTTAATTGTATTTACACTTTATAAATTTAATCAAATTATAAACAAGAGAATTTTTGTGAGTTGAAAAATCCTATATTTTTGCCACTTTATTAATTTATAGCGGATTCAGACAGAAGCATCAAGTCAAAATAGTATATATTTAGCATTTAGAGGTGAAATCATTCTTTGAAGTATAGCCCACGTTTCCTAATTTCCAGTAATATTTCAAACACGGTAACATATGCGAGCAAATTAGGTGAATAAACATTTAATTGTTCATTAAGCTTTACTAAACTTTGTAATGTTGGCGCCAAAGCACCAAAGTTTAGTTTATGTATCTTACACTGGGTCTCTTCAAGGGTTGTCGACAGTTGCCGACACGTGACTGGGTTTTCACTGCTTTCTCAGGACGTTAAGTACCTATAACGATTGAGCCATGCCTAACTAAACGTGCGCCGATTTTCCGGGTCTGCGTCCTGGTGCGTACGGAGGAAAGAACTTCTTTCCTTCTGTGTCTTCTTTCAAAGAAGGTGTTTCGAGACTGAACTCAATGACCAAACCATCTTGAACATTAAAAGCTATTTTTTTTAGTTACATCAACTCTGTTGTGCAGTTATTTTACGCCTACTGCACTAATAATTTTGTGTTTTAAAGTAGCAAATGCTCCTATTCCAGTTTCATATTTCAATCGTTTTTCTCTCTTCGTAAAAGCAAAAAGAAATAGGTACAGACTTTTTCTCAAAATGCAAATATGAATCGAATTCATCCAATATTGCTTTACATTGATAACAAGTAAATGATATGAGTTTTTAATTAATAATTACTGTTGGGTTATAAGTCCAGTGGTATTTGTGAACCACTACCTGAAAATTTAATAGCCACGCGACTCGCATCAAATGTTACGCATACTGGACTCAGACTCATCGTCAAACAATGCCATAAGCAACCACCAACATGTCCTTGTACAGAAAGTTTTTTTTTGAGTAGGATTTTATTTTAAAGTGGTCACATCAACGCTGGAGTCATCAGCGATCACCTACATCTGCACAATGATTATTACATCTTGGAAATTTGGTTACAAAATTACATAATGCTCAATTATAAGAGGTCGAGTAAATTCATCGCTTTGAAAAATTGGATTACATTCTGGACGTTTTTAGACTCATTCAAGTTCAACTTCAAATCTACATTAATATTGAATCTATCTCTTTTTGGGGAGAACCTAGGGCATGTCAGCAAAACGTGTTCTATGCTTAAGGATATTTTACAAGACTCACATTCGGGAGGGGGTGCTTAATTATTAAATATTCATAAGTTAGTTGCAAGTGACCGGTACCAATGCGGGTAAGAACGGCTTGATTTTTTCTAGTTAACAGTAGGGTAATAAGTTTCTCTTGAACACTTGATCTGTACAGAAAGTTATAGTCAGTTTTACTATCGAAACAGACCAATCATGATACTTCCGAAGAACCCATCACCAACCCCATTTCGTATGCCTAAATTAAATGGACAACACTCCTAATTTCAAAGTCCAACTAGTACAGTCCAGTTCAGAAAGTCACACCTTGTTACATTTCCGTTGTTCACAATATTTAAAAATAAAACTAATTGAATATAATTCGAGTGTTCTAAAATGAATTCACACAACGCGGCGGAACTCACACCAGTCTCAACCAGTCTGAAAACCATTAAGTTGAAATAAAATCATTTAACCGATCGACGTTCAACAGCTGTTTAGCAATTCTAACTGTTATCGATCATGTAGATTATAGTTAATGTAGATGCAATATTTCCGGACTGTTGCGTGATACATGCGTATGACATAAAGCAGTTTCGTCATAGGATACCAGAAATACTTTAGCCGCTTGTTTCTAATACATTGTTTACTGGATAGCTAATGTTTCGTCACCAATTTCTCTGCCAAATTTTGATGTTCGCCCATCCCCCAATCATCGGAAACTCTTCGCGCGTTTCGCTTGAAAAATGAAAAACGAGCGATAGAATTTTGAATTGGTCGTGATAGCACCCAAAGCTGGCGAACTCTTGATTCTTTTATAGGGTTTCATTAAGTCCAAAGTTTATTGTAAAGATGAGAGTAATTAGGGGCAAAAATTGGTATTTGCGTTTAAAGAATTAAAAACGCACAACACTCGACAAATAGTGCATAATAATTTAGCATGCACAGCACAGTGTTGCATAGGTACAGTAGGTAATATCAGCAATATTTTCAAATGTTCGAATTGTAAAAGTAATTGCCTCATCCTCATTTACATAATCATGCTAGAGGTTGATCGTAACAACCAATAGTAAGTTAAAATAACTGAAATAGTGTTCGGGAACAGTTATTGCGCATTTGTCACGGATAGGAGACAGCCCAGGGTATCTAAAAGCGGAGCCACGCATTCGGCATTCGGCGAATGCCGAATAACGAATGATCGCCATTCGGCGAGCAACCACACGTGTGTATCTAGCGATATAGGCAAATGTTCGCTATTTGCCGATTATCAAATGTTTGCGCGATGATTCTGTACGAATGTTCGTAGTTTCTGATCACGCGTCGAAACGCTCATCATTTGCCGAATAAACGCAAAATGCCGAAGATTCTGTATTGCTGCGCAATGTAGGGGAAAGGTGGGATAGTTGATCATGGAGGATACATGATCACATCAGTTTTTTAATTAATATATTGGCAATTTGTGCGTGCTGTTGCGTTATCGTGGCAATGTTGGCATTATCGCAACACTTTACGTTGCATTTTTCTTTCAGAAGCATACCTACAATAATATGGTTAGAAGCTTCGATCATATTTGTACCCAAAAAGTAAATATTTTGGTCACCTCGTTGTTCCTCCTTTTCGACTGAATGTTGCATTTTCAACGATTTGAAATATATTAAATGTAAACAGCAATTTCTGGACTCTTAATGCAATTTATTGATCGGTCTAAATATTTAAGGTACCTAAAGTCGTGTTCAGCTTTATTGGCCGGTAAGTTTCGTGAGGGGTATTCTCCCACCACACCGCTTGCCTGCCTCGGTGCTCCTTTTATCTACGTTCTCGCTCTCTCTCGGGCTACGCCTGGCTGTCGTACGGTTTCCTGAGCACTGGAAAACCGGTTTGCAAAGCGTTCCATCTCGCTCCCCCCTTCGGCCAGAAAGAAGCGAGAAACTCATACTCGGAATTAAAGCTTGGCCAGCGGCCAACGGGATTCTGCCGTAGCTTCGTCTCGTATTGGCTATGCGTAGCCAATACGATTCGTAACGCACACTACTATTACGCTATGAATAAACAACAGCCACACGGCATCGTTCAGGCGGAGTCGAGCACCGTTCCCCTTACCCCACCATAACCTTCGGGGGTCCGGCAACTTCGACTGCCAATCCACGATCGTCAGGTGGTAGTGGCTGATTTCTCCTCGCGCGCTGCTCGATAAACCGAACTCACCGGCCAATAAATCTGAACACGACTATAAGTTTAATTTTTCATCTTTTTCAAATCGAGTACTTGATCAGTGTGTGAGGTGGGCTACTTGAACAGGTGATGATGGCCCAAAAAGAACCATAGAGCGGCTAATGAAACAGAAAAATACGGCGAAGATGTGAGAAGGACAGTCTTTTTTTCATCATCATCTGAATCAGATGATATCTAAATGAAATGTCTTTTTAGAACACAGTTATGTTGTTTTATGTCATAGTGTTTAATTCTGCGGTTTTATTTTTTCAGTAATTCTTTCAAGTTAGTCATAGCTTACTTTCGTTTTATGATATTCCCTTTATTTCATGTTAATGACTGAGATAATAAATATTTTTTAGAAAAAAGTTCACTAATCAAGTCTCCCTAACCTTTTGGTCAAGTCTCCCCTTGAGTGGGGGGCAGTTGTGCATAACACCACCGCCAGATTATTTTACGGAAGTGACCGAGAATAGGGAGTAACTAATACTCTGGAGTTCTAAGGGATGGATTCTAGTACTGGCAGACTTCAAGATATCGTAAAGGAAGCTCCAAAGTTATACAACTCAAAGCGTAAACTATTAACGACGTTTAAAAGCTCTAATATTTCTTGCCACACTTGCACTCATTGTAGATGCTTCCGCGAATTGAACGGCACAAATTGCCGATTGGCAAGAAGAAGGAAGAAGGCCAGGAAGAAGGAAAAGGAAGATGGAAAAGGAAGAAGAACAATAAAGGAAAAGGGGTTCTAGGTACGGGAACTTTAGATCTTATAAGAAAAGTTAGTACTTCGCCCCCTCTCAGTTCTTCTATTTCCCGTATCCCGAGCTTCCTCCTTTACAACCCCTTCCCGTTTCGCCGGTTCTCATCGACGCAACGCTTTCTTTCGCTCCTTTTCTATTTCCACCTCCGTGGAGGTCTTCTTTTTCCTCTGCTATCACTACAAATATCTTCACTTTTCGTCAGAAACGTGGCTACTAACGCCCGGGCCTCGTACTCCGGATATAACACACCTTTAATTTCCGGATTGTAAAGTTCTGCTCGACGAGTCATACCTAATTTACCATTCTCACGCGCGTTTCTAAGGTAATTGAGGGAAAATGCCTAAAGGCAGGGTCCCACTAGTGCAACCGCGCGCAGCGCACATTTTCTTCGACGCACAAGGCCGATTTGTTGCAGAAAGACGTTCCCACTGGTGCAACTGCGCGCCGCGCACCGTTCAGGTATACGAGTTTCTCCGATTTTCGAGCAGTTTGGAGCATTTGAAAGGGTCAACTTTTACGATGTGGCACGCCTATAAAGCGATCGTGTGCGCGCTATGCCGGGATTCCTCTGCTACGCGCGCATGTGAATGCGCGCCGCGCATCGTTGAAGAGACAGAAAAAAATGTATGTTTTTCAACGCAAATGTACTCTTTACTCGCACATATCACTTGCATATGTGTATTTATGGTCTATTATCTACAGAGAATAATAACATTATTATTCGACTAAATTTTTATTCAAACGAACTCGAATAAAAATTTCGAATAAAGTGTAGTTATTCGTTATTCGAAGGACCTCCGTGGCGACTAAGCGACACGAATAAGCATGGGTCAGAACTAGAGGCCCTTGGCCACTGCCGGAGGCACTCGGCCTATTCGTGACAACTTCGAAATCCTTCGAATAACGAATAACGAATAGAAATTTATTCGACTAAGAACTTATTCGATATTTTCGAATAATTTCACTTTATTCGAAATTTGTATTCGAGTTCATCGAATAAAAACTTAGTCGACTAAAAATTTATTCGTTAGTCGCAAATAATTCCATTTTATTCAAAATTTGTATTCGAAGGTTAGTCGAATAACAATTTAGTCGAATAATGCCCAACTCTGAGTATTTAATTTATATATTAAAACAAGCAATAACATGATAATTATTACTGTATATACTATATAGCAACAATTATACTGCTGCGATAGGTATAATTGTTGTCTAGATATTGCATAATTGAAATACACTATATATACAAATATGTGTCACTGAATTGTAGTCTGCCACAGCAATGAATGTGTTATTGTAATTTCGTTTCCATTCGCATTGCCAGGGAAATATCTCGACATTTGTGGATGTACGGATGTCAAATTTTAATCATTTTCTAAGTCATAAACCATTTCTAGTACCTTCAGGTAAACTAAGAGTAGGTAGCTACTTAATAACAGATGTTTCAGTATGAAATAAAGTAACAGCATTTATGGCATACTCTATAAGCCAGGTACCTATTTCGGGACTTTCAGTACGCAACACCAGGCGTACCAAAAAAATTCAGAATTTCGACCTTGAAGCTGAGGAATTAATATTGGACACACTAACATGACGAGTCGTAGAAATTGAAAGCAGATATAGTTGTTATTTATAGTTATATTTTATAAATAATGAAAATAAATTATTATAAAGTTTAATGTTATCTTTAATTACTAGACTTATAAGTATTACAATTTCCTTAATTAATCCAATAAATGAAATATATTAATAATAGTAATGTACCTATGTATGTTTGTAATGTAATGCACTGAAAAATAGAATCCAGCGTAACAGACGAAGTAAAATGGATTGTTATTAACATAATCCAAGCTGTAAGAAGAAGTTTCGTTATTACCAGTGTCACGTATTTTTCTGCTAGAAGAAATTCTGCAGTTCTAGTAATATGAACTGAATAATCTACTCAGAATCTTATCATGTAGAACTTTAATGGTATTATTCGCTGCTACATTAGCAACGCCCGAGAACTTTTCCATTGGAGAGGATCATAGTATCGCAATTGAAGATTTTCCGTTCCTAAAGTTCTTCGTCAATTTTTAAATACTCGTTCGTTAGCATAATAGAGGTACGAAGAAGTTTATCTTCTGGAATAACGACTACGTTGCTTAATAAGATAAAATGATTAAAAGTTACTAGGTTCATTATTTCGTTTTATGTTCAAAACGACACGATAATGAAGGAATAGCGAAGTATGCTAGCAGACGATGTAATTAACACTGCCCACTTATAAAACCGAGTTTCACGAATTCTGAACGACTATACCATTTCATTGACATTAGTAGCCTCATGGCAAATATGAGCAAAAATTTTATAGAAATACAAATTTGGAATAACGAGTAGAAGTTAAAAAAAATATTCTTCATGTGTCGAGTAAAGTTAACCTGAGTTCGGCGAATAAAGTTAATTGTTTTATTCGTCGAGCGTTTCAACTTCAGAGTCGAATAAATATTTCTTAAATGTAACTTTAACTTTAGATTTAACTTTAACTTTATCTCTAACTGTAACTTTAATAGTTGTGGGTGTTTATAGATCGCTTGAAATGAGGGAAAGAAACGATAGTAAAATTGGTCCGAATGAGTTGAGATTCTGCAACACGAGTTAGCGTCAATATTCTAAAAGTTTACCATACTCCGTCCAGTTCGAAGTTACATTTTCTGTTTTTCGATACACTGTAGTGTGTATCTTAATCGATTTTGGCGGGATTTGGAAGCGGTGAGGTACTTAGGAATTCGTAGAGCGACAACGTGATCGCCTAGAGTAAAGGACCCAATTACTGGCAGCCAACCCAATTACTGTCACCTTAAGCTATTTTACTTAAAATAACGAATAAATAAACGTTTAAGTAAAATAGCTTAAGGTGACAGTAATTGGGTTGGCTGCCAGTAATTGGGTGCTTCACCCTATGTGCAATAAGTGTGGAATGCAACCGGCTGACCAACACCAATAGGTCTAGCGACGGTTCTTATCGTTTGCCCCAAAATCTGGCCAAAAGTACAAATACAAACATTTTAAATTGCCAAACATATCCGTGCAATTATTTTACGACTCTATCAGTAAATAATTTGTGGCTATATGAAAACATTAAACTAATACCATTTTGAAGATATGTCAGTTCAAAGTTGACGATCGAAATTTATTGATCAATTTTAAGATTTATTTTCAGATTATACAATCGACCTATCAAGGTAAGTAGTACATATTATAATGCAGTATCACAGAGGCCATCTAAAAATAAAAAATTGTATGAACCCTTAATTCTCAATTGTTTTACATCTCAAAAAGGAAGTCGCAGATTATAAAACAAAAGTGGTTTTTTCGATTTATTTTATCACAAGGAATTTCTATGTTTCGGCTTGTCTCATTATTTTCAGAAACACCGTATGAAAACATCGGGAAGTGGTCATGTTTTAATGTAGCAACAGTGAATGCTGAACATGATCAGAGGGTAGATTGGACGGTGATGATTTCTTTCAATTTATCCCAAATGTACGTTGTAGAAACTACACTTTCCTAAGGCGATCGATAATACCAATTCCTTGAGGGTAAATATAATGCTCACATTTATGTAGATCGAAGAGCAGCTAATTGTACGATGTATGTATGTTATTCTGTTGGTAATCCTGACTAACACACTCATATTTGTATTCATTCTATGTCAGTGATTCCCAACCTGTGGGCCGCAATGTTTTGTCTGGGACGTCACCACGTTTTTTTATTTATTTTTTTATATTATTAAGTTAGAATTGTATTCTAAAATACCAATTTTCAATGTGTTTTCTTTATCCTACCCTATAGGGGGGGGGGGGGGGAGGTTGAATATTAGGGGATCGCGTCTAAAAAGGGTTGCTCAATGTCCATCATTTCTGAAGAAGATTGTTTTTCTACTGATATGTCGTAGCAATAGTTACATTTATCCTTGGAAGAAATGCACTATACGTAATGCTATATGTGCTATACAGGGTCATCGTTTAATCCTGCAATTAATTCCACTACAACCATGCACCGTCCCGGCGTTCGGAGAGCTGCTGGCGTTCGGAAAGCATCCTATGCTTTCACATTTATGATAAAAAATTAATTAAATGATATTTTGTTTACTGCTTCCCTTTTGAAATAATTATAAATCGCACTAAAAGTTTTTTTTTAAATATCTTTTCGATGTTTGTCTTTTAATATTATTTGCTTGTAAAACATTAGTTTTCTTTATGATTAAATGTTATTTAATCTCATTTGTAATAAATTTCAATTTTTTAAAAATTTACGTATTTTAGTGTGTTATGTAACGAAAAAGTTACATACCTTCGGGACTAAAAATCTTAACCAGTTCCTAAGTCCTATTGAATAAGCTATTACTTATGTAGATGAGTGAGGATGAATTTTTAAATGATATGATAAATTAATTGATTGCAAAGAACATTTCAGGTACATACATATTTAGTGCATATTTCCACTTGAATATTCTATTCTGGAATGTTTAATATCACCAGTTAGTCAACCCCGACCTACATCATGATGTATACATTGTATACGAACAAGTGTTACATATGTATGTAGATGTACATGTCCATTATTCTATTTAAATTTAATTCTTTTTTAGGTAGAGAAATAGGGGTGAGCGTAAAATAACGAGAATATTAATTTGAACAATTGACTTGTGAGAGATTATTTTTCACATATGTTACTTTAAATATAGTATACGTTGTATACTTTGTGTAAACAATGGCATAAAAAGCCATTACCATTTACAGTGTACCTGTCGTTATTTTTGTTATTAAACAAAATCTTTATTTATCTTTGATACCATTATGGCATACGTCATTCCTATTTTTTTAAATATTAATTTTCACGGAAAAAGCAACCATTTCAAATTGTGCGCTCCGTTTATTTACGGCCAATTTCTTCACCTTCGGTAATCTTCCAGGTAAAGTTATCTTCCACAAAACTGCCACATGATAGCATCCAACTGGTCGACGAGTGCCATATGATAGCATCCAATTGATCGTCCACTGATCAGGAATTTAGTCAGAGGTGAAGAAATCGGGCATTAATAATGAATTGAAGGGGCATTCATGCGATTTGTTATGAGATATTGAGTGAATGGGCCTAAGAGATCCCTATATAAATATTATGTTAATATCACATTATCTTTTACTCTCTTTTCCATAAAAAACATGTCCGTAATAACATACCTATCAGATTTTTAAAGTAAAGTTTCTTAAGAATTATACTTCGTAAATTTATCCGATATACTTAGTTTATAATTCCATAAAGAAACGTAACCTTTGTAATTATATTAGTAATTATGCTCTGCACGAAAAGGAGAACGCCTGAATATCTCTGTTGGATTTAAAAATATACAAAACTGTACACAGTAGGATTTACTTGATCTGAAGGATAAACGCAATAAAATTTTATAATATTTATCTTCTCCTATATGATAATTTTTCTTATACGTCTGCAAGCATATTTATTTCTAAGCTAATAGACAGGTGATGCACAACTGCATTTATAATATGTAAAATATTTACGAACGTTATTATGTAAAATACAATGTAGGTATATGTACACTAAAAACGTATTAGGGGGAAACAGGAACACTACTGTGACGGCCGGACAAGTAAGTTATTCTTAAGAATATTTTCAGGAATAATTTACAGTTTTCATGTAAAATTTATATTACCTATCTTTAACACAATGTCCTAAGAGATTATAAAAAAATGAATAGAAAATCATGCATAAATTTTAATGTATTAATTAATCTTCTACTGCAGGGCCGCAATCTAATGTTTTTTATAAACTATATGAGTGTAGTTTCCGTTGCATGTATCGATTTCTTAAACAAATTACACTAGTTTACAAAATCAAAAAAATTATTTTTGATCCAGACTCCACTGTGCAATTCTTATGTAAGGTGGTCCCCTAAACTCAAAAATCAACATTAGACTAAATCCTATGGATACGTTTTTGAGATATCGCGCGATGAATATTTTGTAGGGGTGTGCGTGTACCCGAACTTTTCGAGCTCGGGACGGGCCGGAAAATTTCGGGCGGTATCGGGCGGGGTCTCGATACTTTCGTATTGCTCGAGATCCCGAAATTTTCGGGATCCCGAGACTCGTTTCAGGCTACAAACAGGACCGCCGTGAGCGGGCAATTTGATTCCAGGTCGGCTCGGCAAAACTCGGACGCGATCGGCTCGAAAGCCAGCTATTACGAGGGGACCGAGACGGAAAGAAGGCTATACTTGTAGCCCGAATCGAGTCTCGGGGTGCCGAGACTTTCGGGATCTCGAGCAATACGAAAGTATCGAGACCCTGCCCGATCCCGCCCGAAATTTTCCGACCCGTCCCGAGGGTCGGGAACCCGAGCCTCGGGACGATCCGCGCACCCCTACATATAACTAATAATCAATGCTTTAATATTTTACAGTCATTTCACATACCACACACACAGTACACACGTATGTATAAATCGTGCTATATCTTATAAGAGCATCGACTTCCGTTAAATTATAAATTATATTGTTATTTATAGAAACATATAAATAACTGCTTATGTCTCTTTTATACAAATTTATTTTCTTACGCTTCACAGCCTCACAGCTGAACTTTTCCACGCCAAGGTTTATTATATTAGCAGCAGTTTGCGCTATACAAGGTAAAGGTTATTAGTGGTTTTATAAATTGAAATTTGATTGTAAACAAACTCGAGAGTGCTATCACGAATTTCAAGCTGATTCTGAACAGCGCACCATATCTATGAAACAGCAGTCGGTCGTGAAAATAGGGTGACTTGGAAAAAGAAAGAGGTAGCGACGTTTGCGAAAGCGACGGTTCCTTCTAACGATTCGAGGATAGAATTCGGAAGGTCTGAAAAGAAGACCAGTACCTACGTATGTCCACGAAGACCATAGTTTCCTTTCTCTTGTAACGACGTAACGGAAGAGTCGGAACAGGTTAGCAAACAAGAGAGGTACAGACGCCCGCGACAACCACGTTTGTGCTTCTTTCTTAATAGGGATGGAAGAGGGGGCTAAAGAAGGTCCGAGACACAAACTTCTTACTTCTATTGGTCGCTTGGGAATGATTTTGTTCAAGCTAGCTTAGGAAACTACTGATGTCGGCGAAAGCCACAGTTTCTTTTCCAAATGTCATTTTACAACTACTTGTCAGTAACTTTCTAAAGTTTTGGACAGAAAGGCCTATATTTATACCACTTATCGAAGCTAGGCCCGATCAATAAGTACAAGTGTCGTTTCGAGCGTACAATTTTATTACCCTTATGTATCTGTGGCGTCCTTGCGGCTGCAGTGCTGCATTAGGGTGGCCCTTATTGGCGTATATTGAATTTTTTTTGCATTTCTTTGCTCTCACCCCCCAATGTTCCATTTTATAAAGAACTAGTCCCTGAAAAAGTTTATTGCAATCGGACAACTGGAAAGGGTGCCGACTATTTTGTTATGAAATGGAACCATATTAGGGGGTGAGAGCAGAAGAAATCGCAGGGTGACAATAAGGGCCACTCTATTGTTGTATACGGATGTATTCGGACGAACGAAGTGAGTGGTTATACTGGCTACGTATTCTGACGATCAGTTCGCATTTCTGTGACACAGGCATACCGTACGAAATGGACGGGGATTTGGATCAACCGTAACCTCAGTCACAACAGATCGGACAAAAAGTCAAACTGATTTAAACGACCGGTGTGTCCGAACGAACTCGTATTATGGGACGACCAATACGCACGCACTATAACCGCTTCCATTATTTTCAGTGGCGTTGATTCGTTCGTCGGAATACGTCCTATACGCATCCAGTATAACCATAGCAAGTCCCTCACGAAACTCACCGGCCAATATATGTGGCCCCAACCTTAGGTACCTAGTCAATTTTTCGACAAACGCTGATAACTGTTAAAAAACGTGCGATCGCGGGGTCGGCATAAATGCATGGCATAGTAGAAGTGACTTCTTTCCATGATCGGGGTTGGTTGACTTACAGTATAGGGTAGGTTGACTGTATGTAGGTACAATCAGTTAAGGCTATGTTATTAGTAACTAATCTCAGTGGTAATCAAATAATACAATGTCACAAGAGTTGTTTTATTATAAAATATTAATTTTTTTTCTTCCATATTTTAATAATAAGCTGAAATTTTTTTCAACTTACACATTAATTATAATGTATTTATAACATATTGTAAAGTTTAGGGTTGTTATTCCCATATCACCCTAATGAGAGGGGGTTGGAATCTGAAATTTCTCTTAGTGTATTTTTAGGCAGAGCAGACCATTATTTGGTACACATAAATACTAAAATTGGTGCTGGGGCCGTTTTCCCTATGCTTACCCGGCTAGACCCTTTAAACAAAAAATAAAAATCGCTTTATGAATAACAAACTAACAATTTAAACCTTATTAGTATATATCCTTCAATGATTTATGTAGAAACAAAAATACTATGTCAATAGATCGTTTAATAAATAAACTTTAAAATAGTCCCTTAACATTTATTCTATTGTAACTATATAAAGCGTGAAAAAATAAAATCTTTAAGAAAAAATATTTACTTAAGGTCGGAGCGAAATATATTGGTCGGTGAATTCATTTTCGCGAACAGCGATCGAGGAGAAATCAGCCACCACCATCTGATGATCGTGAATTTGTCAATTGGAGTGGCGTGACCCTCGCAGGGTATGGTGGGGTAACGGGAACGCTGCTCGACTCCGCCTGAATCTACCCGTTTGGTTGTTATTTATCCTTAACGTAATAGTTGTGTGCGTTAAGGCGGGAACATACTATTGACACGCCACGCCACCCGACGCGTCCCCACGATGCGAACTGTGCACATATGCACATATACTCATATGCATGGGTAATATATGTTACATATGTGCACAGTTCGCATCGTGTGTGGACGCGTCGGGTGGCGTGGCGTGTCAATAATATGTTCGCGCCTTTACGAAGCTATGCGTAGACTAATACGAGATAAAGCTATCGAAAACGAATTAATGCTATCAGCTACTTTTTTTATATTATTTTAAATTATTTTACATTCGTTTACGTTAGTTTACATTAGTTTACATTATTTTAAATTATTTTACATTATTTTATATTATTTATTAGAGTTTATTGATGACCTTACTCTGAATTTGTATTCGTAGTTTATAACAGTTGCAGAACAATTTGTAATATTTTATTTTAAAGTTTATTTTCAACAATACCAACAATGAAAATACCATTTTGCACCTCTTGTCGACTTTCCGCCCTAGGCAGTCGTCTAATTTTGCTTATAGAGACAAGCCAAGCTTATAGGCAGCGATGAGTATGTATTCGTTTCGGGCGCAAAAAAAGACTTGAGCCGGGCCTGCGTCAAGATTTTGCGAAACGGTTCTCGTGCTCACCGTAAGCGCTTGCGACCATCGCGCACGCCCGTCGCGCACACAAAGGACGGAGTGTCAGGCGTCCGAAAGACGGAGCGAGACAAAATATCAATGTGTCGTCTGTGTCGTACTTTCCACGCTCGCTTTCAGTGCCCTCGCTCGATCTTGTTCCATCTCGCTCTCGCCTTCACCGAACAAGAGTGAGAGAGAAGTGGTGGGGATAGCGAAAAGTCCGTATCGTGTACACCAAACCGAGTCACTAACGAGACTTTACTGTACCTTTACAAACCAGAGGTTGGTTTCTGCAACGTGTAAGACGTAGGTAATCATTGATATGTTAAATCGACCATAAAAAACTTCAAAATAGTAAAGAAATTACACCAAGTACATGAAAAAAAAAACAAGGACGAAAAAGAGTATTATAATATAAATCATAAAAAAAGTAGAAGATAATAATAATTAGAATATAAAAAAAATGTGAAATCAAAATGAGCTGCAAGTAGGTACATAAAGGTGTTTTGTAATAATCACGGACATTTTAATAATGTGAAGATAAAATTTAACATCTAGACATTTGCCTAGATGTCCGCGGCCTGGAAGTTAAATACTTGGTGTGGCCACCAAGTATGACACACATTTGTTTCAGATTAGGTTGGAATAGCCGGGCGACGAGTAAATGATAGCTGTAACGACAGTCAACATATACAGGGTGTTGACATGTACTTGGCGTCGAGACACTACCGCGTCTCTAGATATATTTTATCGAACATCTAAAAAAACAATACATTTTATATCGTCAGTCTCTCTACAAATATTCATTTTATTTTGAATGCTAATTGATTTATAATGTAATTCCGTTAATTGCAATAATAATCCCTAACTTATTAATTAAAATTTCCTTAAGCAAATTTAAACACAAAACCCTGTCATTTTTAGACTACCACTTCCGTCCTGACAACGCTTACGCCGAATATTCACAAGCCCTCTGATTAAGGCTTGTTAAGTTTAATTAAGTCCTGTAATAAAGGCTTCTAAAAATAATACGTTCGTGCTACGGGAGAATTCACTTATTCTAGGACAACAGTTTCCTGTAGTAATTTCCTTTACCTTCAAATAGAAAAAGGTTGTAGTCCAGCCCAGTTTCTATCGTCACCCTGCATATTTGATACAGGATTTAGGAAGATCTTATCAGTCTCAAATTTCCTCTACAAAAATCCAATCATTCTCTGAATATACTGCTGGCCGTAATTTCACGAATATTTTAGACTTTCCCTCTCCTAAAACGTAGAAGCTTGTGCCGGGTGTGTATCTAGAGCGGCAGCGGTGAAAATTGCGCGTCAAGCAGAACGTTCAACAATTATTACGTTCATTTCTGTCCGGGACAAACACCCTACAAAAAGAAAAAGAGGGGAAAGAAGGTGGCGAAAAGTACGACGAAGCTGCGGTTGTTACTTATACCTATGTACCTCCCACGCCGTTACGGAATCCCATAACCGCAGGTCTATTCTCGACTGCTTTTTACACCAGGGTTGCCAACAGCTGTAATGCCCTTGGCGTAATAGCAAAGACCGGTCTGACTCGTGGTAGGCTTCCGCGCCAATTATCGTATTAACTTTTTACGAGGTTGGATTAACTTTTCCCGCAAATTCAGTTTTCCTAGTAATCGTATTGGAAATTCATAATAGATCATTTCTGACGACAACCTATTAATACTGTCACTCTGTCCGATGCAAAGAGATCTTAAGTTTTTTCTTATAATGACTTTATTGGAAACCGAGCAAGACACTTCTAGCCTACTTATTTATTAACCATATAATATTTATAAACAGTAGTTTCAAATTATTACAAAGTTATACAACACTAACAGCAGAGAAATAACATCAAGTGATGTGAACTAAATGCTCGCAGAATTCTAACTCTCTTTGGTGCAGTTTTGAACATAAGATAAGTTGGGGGAAGATGCCCATAGTTTCTTAATACATTTATAAAAAATGTAATAGGGTAGACCAGGGCGAATCGTATCAAAATAAGAATTTAATCCATATTTCTTACATCGCGATAGAAATGATCATTCCGATCGTTCGTCGGCCTCGGCCCTCTCTCCCGCACCTACTGCAATAGTTCGTGAATTGTTTGAAGTCATTGTTTAGAACTGGCATACGTTTTCAGTAAGATGGTTGCGTGCGAACGTTACAATTTTGGTCCGTATTTAACCTACGTAATCTGCAATTTCGTATTTAAAATAAATAGTTTATTGTTATTAGTTTGCGCGGTGTCTAAGTTTAGTGTTTGATATATTTATACTATTATATTAGAATATATTTATGTAATCTTAAATCTTTGACACACTTATATATGGGGCTAATCGGATCACATTATTTGGGACTGATCAGATCCCTCCTTTTTTTCATTTGAGTATTTCTATAATTATAAATATGATAATTGTTTATATACAGATGGTTTGTAGGTACATAAAAAAGCGCAATCAGGGATAATGGTGTGGAAAAAAAAATAATGAAGAAAGGTGTGAAAAAATTAAATCTAAAAAATGACGAAAAAAATAAATAAATTAATGGATTTAAGAAGATGACATTGTATTTACTGCGGTGAAAAATTAATTCGTCCATTTTCAGAAGATTGTCTGACAAGGGAACATTTCGAACCTGGAAATTCAAAAAATTCTGAAACTTTGTGAATAGGTAAGAAATTTTCCTCCTGATTGCAACGCAATTTTTGTTTGCTGCCCGAAATCACTCTAAGGGGGTGTAATTAACCACTGAAAATCCGGTTATTTTCCGACTTTGTGTTATAACTCGTGAAAGAGGCACCTTTTCGCGTCATCCGATCGGGCTCATCAAACTTTACACAGATTTCTTTTTATTCATTTGGAACTATTCTGGGGAGTGCCCCGAAGAAAATCTTGAAAAAAAAATTAGCAAGAGTAAATAAGAGCCACCCTAGACTACACATACCATACCGTGAGCGTCAGCTATAATATTACTCTATCAAACGCTACTCTATCTGTGTTGTAACAATAAATTCAGAAAACCAATGCATATAACTATTTCTACCAGTGATTGATCGTTTAGATCGTTCGGGTCTTGGTGTTTCCGCGTAGTGTGTCGACTAAAACGATTCACTCGAAGTACCACCCTTATAAATATGTAATAAGGGATAGTAAATGTAAGTATGTACATATATGTTCGAGAAAGTGTTGTATTTATTCAACGAGAGCTTGTTCAGATCTGATGCTGAGGTCTGTATCCTTTCAAAAAGAAAACTGTGTGAAGAAAAAACGGAGTGAAAATATCACTGTTGCCATTCGTCGACTGAAAACGGCGTGCAAAGTGACACAGCGGTGGGAAAAACGTCGGTGGTGGAAAAAACTCAGTTTTTTACAAAACATGCGCCTGGCAACACTCAAGGTCGAGTACCATGTAACATCAGAGAAATTTCTGCACAGCAGATGACCAGATTAGGCTTCGAGTATTACCTGCCCTAATAGAATTTACAATTCTGTTCCTGTTTACAGGGTGTCACAGAAAAAAATGATTGATTGATGTTTCGACAATAGCTGTCTACATTTTAAAGATCGAAACTATGGTTCACGAAGCAGCGGGGATACCGTTTAGGAGGAATCAAAATGAGGGTTTGGCGAAAAAGCCACACCGGGATGTGTTTTGCTACCAACCACTCAATACTATCTGCCTGTCCTCCCTCCCAAATCCCCCCCGTCTGCAGGAACTCGGAGCGCACACCTTAAGTATATAGGAGCTAGGATCGACTTTGTATTCGTTTACGTTAGATGGGATATCGAGAAATGAAGTTCTTGAAGAAAGAATTCTCGACTCGTCCCGTTTTCCCATTTTTCTGCTCAGACATGTGCATTCCCATTAAGGGGACTAGGCAGTCAGATCTCTCGAAAATCAAGTATTTTTTGCGAATTAATTACAAGATGAACACAAATTGTGACTACTTAGTATAGAGCCCTAAGTTATGTGGGGATACTCATGTTTTTTTGCATGTTTAATCTCCTACTTATAAATAATAGATGGTCTTTGGTTAATCAGGCAACTCGAGTTGATCTTGGTCGTTATTTTCTTGTATTTCTTCATTAATACTTTCAGTGACGTAGACCTGTCTTCGTGGTGAGGGTTTTTTCACCCGGTACTTGGCTCTGGTGTATTTTCACATCGATATCTTTCAGAAATTACTGAAAGTATTGTCCGAGAATTCCCGAAAGTTTGCTTTGAAAAGAAATCGAACTCGCACTTTGCTTTGTACTTCTCTGCCTTAGGAAATTTTAATTTCTATATTTTCCATTATATCTTCACGTACCTAAGTATTTCAACAGATTGGCGTGACTTTCCTAAGACAACGAAATATAAAGTCCAACTTACTCGGACTATTTTTAATTATGAGAAATGTACAACTGGTCTATCAAATTCAGAATTAACTTACGTGGAATTAAAATTAGCTCTAATGATAATCGTACTACGGCATCGAAAATTTCACAACCAAATACTGGTTGTAATATCATCAACACCTAATAGTACATCTAGAAATTTAAATTGCCATTGGTGTCGGCACATGTGCGAAGCACTGAGCGAGCTGGATAAAACTTTCCTGGCAGAAGCGGTCACTCGGAAAGGCCTGGCCAACTTCAAACGATATTTCTCCAAACCACGCCTCAGTGAGAGTGTTAAACGTGTAATCGAAACTCGTGGCCTTAAACATGTTTATAATGCTGCTGAGAGCAATTTTGACCACAGACTGCATTCTAGTTTTACTTTAGCATTTCGAGCCGCAAAAACGGTTGAAGCAGTTACTCGGTTAATTCCAGCCATGGTAGACAGGCGTACAATCCTGCCAGTGATATTGGCAACAGGAAAACTCACGACTAATGTCTAAGGTTGGTCGGTTTTTGAAAACCGGGATTAAAAACCGTTTTGTTGCGATAAATTTTTAAAATCCGAAAACCAGTTGTTAAATTTAAAAAACCGGTTTTAAATACTAGAATTAATATATATAAATTATTTGTTTAATTCAAAACGTTAAGCACAAGCATATTGAAGTAAAAGCTTACTGTAAAACTAATCTTCATGAATTTATATTTCCAGAAGAAAAATACTAAATGAAATAAAGAATTATAATTTATATTTTCTACGGATTTTAGTTATATCAGTTTCTTTTTAATTGGGTTTGCATTCGAATAGAGTATATTTTATGTACCTGTACTTATATAATCGTTAATTATGTCATTGATTCATCACCGTTCAGAAATATGAAATTGGGAGAATATATTCCTTTTGCGACGTAGGTGCTCGGTAAGTAGGGATTTTTTGCAATTCCCACCTGAAGGGCGTAGAAAGGGATGAAATATGTTTTCTCGGACTCCTTATTAATTCTTAGGCCCGATTAGATATCAACTTGGTTTTTACTTACACAGGTTACCCACATAAAAGCCTAAAAACCAGATATAGCATTTTGCCTTAATCAACCCCTAAGAGGGTAAAATGGGGTAAAATGTACTTTTGCGAATTCCATAAAGGATCATTCCATTGTGACGCTCTGATAAAATACCGCTGTTTGGAACACTTTTTGTCACAAAAAGAATGTGTATACAAAATTATTTTTTTTATATTTTTTTAATACTTGCGCCAAAATAAGCGGGTATAATATGCGTTGCAAAATTAAAGACGCCTCTACTGCGTGGTCGATTTTGGAGGAACCATGTGTCTGAAACAAAAAAAAAACAATGAGATTTGTAATCTGTATGGCTGTCGCTATGTTAGGGACTCAGATCAATTAGATTGATGAAGAGTTAACAAAATGCCGGATGTCCAAAGTTGAACTATCAAAATTAACTAAATTTTGTAATCATTCTGCGACGCACAGGTGACAAAACAACAACGAAAATGTGTGATTCTAGTTCGGGCCATAGCGACAGTCATACTGATTACAAACCTCCTTAATACCGCTGCCCCAGATAAATGGTCCTTCCAGAATCGACCATTCAGTCTTTCTTTTCACAGCGCATATTACATCTCCTTATTTTGAGGGAAGCAAGCGTTAAAAAAATATGGAAAAAATTTAGTGTTCTCAAAACACCTGTTAAATAAACAGAAAAAAACTTCAATTTAGTAAACACATTCTTTTTTGACAAAAAAAGTTCCAAACGGCGGTACTTTATCAGGGTCTCACATATCAACTTGGTTTTTACTTCGAAAGGTTACCCACATAAATCCCTAAAAACCAATTTCATGATTTTGTCCTAATCATCCCCCAAGGGGGTGGTGAAAAGAGGTGAAATGAGGTTTCATGGAATCCTTACTATCTCTTAGGCTCGAAGCGAAACCCGGAGGTATTTTGCTAGTTTCGTTATATTTTTGTATTTCCATAAATATTTAATGAACTGAAAATTGTTCGGATTTGTACGGATTGCAGTTATTTTAGTTTTTTTCTTATTTATTTCATTTTGTATAGATAGAGTATATTTTATTTTGTTATATTTTCTGAATTCCAAAAATATAAATAAACTGAATTTTTTAGAATAAGTATAAATATTTTATACTGTTTTAAGTATTTTTGTTTATTTTGTACAAAATCGGAAACGCGTCCAACCCTTTTTCATGGAATACTGGAATTCGAAAACCGAAAGAACGTTGCGGCCATGACGAATTGTTTAAAAGCAAGCGTATCTCGAATGATGGACCGTACAAAAATTCGAACACTAATGACGAATGTTTCAACTTATTGGAATTCGTCCGATTGTGAATATCTCGATAAAACTACCTTCATAGCTTGGTAGGTATCTTATAGTTATAGTAATTAACCCAGAAGTGATAAAAAGGGTTGAGTCGTTCAAACCAAACTTTGAACACTTCCTATGACACAAAGGCCGTCCTTTTATTCCATTATTTAATATCGAATGACCTTTTCGTACAGATCGTCGAAACCGTCTAAACATTCACTACTTTACTAGGTGTAAAAAAGTATAGCATGCAATGTAAAAAACCAGAGATGACCTTGGAAACTTCCAGAATCCCACAAAAAATTATTACTAAATAGCATGTTATGGCCCACTCGGTACCGTACAACTTTTGTAAATAAAGTTTTTTCGTATCTCTAAAAATAACGGAGATGTTCCACATGATGAAAGTTATTGTTCCACCCTGTATATTGCCTTGAACCATCGTGCAAGACAATTCTGGCTGTACTAAATACAATTTTTCCTTTAACACATTCGGGAACAATTTCATTGGCTGCAGGAAAAGTGTCAGGTATATCTTTTATTGTTAGTAGGTGAACCAGATAGTCCTCAAAGTTACCACACTGCAGTTCTCAAGATTCAGATATACATACTGACACCCGAGGTTCATACAGCAAAATGTTTCTTCTTTAACAAGTCTGAATTTTTTATTTTATTCTATTTTTTATTAATAAAAAATGAGCTTTCTTTATTAAATATATTTATTTTATACAATTGTAAAATTGTATTTCTTTTATAATATATTATTTCTTTATAAAAATGAAGTAGAAATGCGGTTACTAGACCGTGCACTAGCATCCAGTGAGTGCGACACAGAAAGCCCCTTGGGACATCTCAAGTAATATGAGGTGTGAAACCCTTGTTTCGGCTACTGAACCCAACAACCGACGCCAGATAACACAAATCAAGATGTATAGAAGAAGTCTTCCCACTGCTCTCGACGTGCGCCCCTGACGACCGCGGCGCGACGATTTCTTCGATGCGCGCAAGCTTATAAGATCGACAGTATCCTGTGGAAGAAAAGATCGTATGTGTTACACATTTTTTGCAATACTATGTGACGAACAATTATACAGATGGGACAACTACCTGGGAAATCTAATTTTGTAAAGTTCAGAAGCTTGCACATATTTTATTATGTATACCTACATCGTATTAGTTTAAGAATGAGTTCAAATGCTTTCTGTGATATGTTTGCAAGAGTCTTATTGTTTGAAAACATAGTTTGTACAGAAAAGTACAAAAGTATGATGATGAGTTACTGGGGATTGTATTGACAAACAAATATTTAAGTCAATTTTGATACCTTAAATCGCTTCTCATGACTTTAAATGTTGCTAATTATGGTGCTATAAAATAACAAAAATACACCAAAAGAAGTAAAATAAAATTTTCTGAGATTTTAAAAAGAAAGTAAACAAAGTCATTAAATAGTTGTTAGAGTTTCATATAAATTTGGACCTGTTGTATAGGCTAAGATTTTAGTTAAAATCAAATTAAAATTGTATATAATATACAAGGTGGAATTTTATACATTCTATTTTTCTTCCTGTTAATTATCAGTGACTGTTTTTATTTCAAATTATATTCGATACTTTATTGTGCACGCACAATGATGTGCAAAAAATATTGTAATTGTCCCTGGAAATATATGTAAATAACGAATTAGTCTGAACACACCAGGATTCAAATACATCCAGTTACAATAATTTATTATGATATTATTTGAAAAGTTGTCATGGCAGAGGACACCAATCAGAGGAAAAGTTTAAAATAAGCTTTAATCGAAAGTTTACTTTGGAATCGTATTAATACATTTTCCTCGTAATCCTATTCGTAATTAAATAGTACCTATGTCTAATAACAATTAGTACTTCTTATGTTCTGAATTACACCAGTTTTCCATGTTAATGGAATAATTTGAAATGTCTCTCACATGTTACGCGTATTAAACGTAAAGACTCGAATGCGTTATACCCTCGTTCATGTGTCGTGTGTGCATTTAAATTGATATGACGGTTTCAGCGCACGCAACTGCTTAATCAGCTTTATTTGTTTCCGTCGGCGTGCTATCTTATTTTATAAGAGAGAATAGCAACGTTGACGATAGGGCGAAATGCCTGGCAACATAAATATCAGCCTGCATTATTAATAACTCGGGGTAATTCCACGTAATTGAAAATACCAAAGGAGGGTCGTACTGGCATTTACCTGCGTATGTATTCTCCTCTTCCGGAAGTTAATGGCGGTCTTTTTCTGTTTTTCTTTTTCAGCAGAGGACAACGAATTCTCTGTTACGTCCCTGATTTTTCATTTACATCGCTTTATGTGCGTACATTTCTCGGAAAATTGTGAAATCATAAATGATTTTTTCAAATAATCTAACAATTAGGTTTAGTCACGAAAGCGATCATTTATTAAACGGTGTCACATTTGAACGAGTAATTACATTAAAATTATTTTTATTTCCTCTTTTTAGATTTTATTAGTCATGGTGAAGTCGAGTTCAGACTCAATGCCATCAGGAAATTTTTTTAGTAGGTACCTAGCTCGTCGACTCCTCGCGGGTTCAGCAATCGAGCGAGTCAAAGCTTGCTTTTAAAGCAAACATTTGGAAACTCTGGAACAATACATTTAAATAGTTTTCAGAAAGTATCGACGTGAAACATAGTAAATAGCCGTGCAGAGGGTGGAGAAATTACTTCTTCGATATGAAAACATGCCGACACGGCGGCGACATTAACGATATAATACTGCTTCAGGCTCCAAGTTGTTGCACTTCCATATTTTAATTATAATTTATCAATAGGTTCAAAGAAAAAGGTGCCTGAAGCTCTTGACAAGGAAGCAAAGTGAATCGATGTTATGCGAGTAATCATACAAAAACGATATTTCTAAATTATTAGCAAAGGGCATTGAAATATTTTTAATTGTGGAGACAATAGCATTTTTTCAAAGGTTTGATATAGGTACCGTTTTTTACCAGGGATCTATCAACCTGGTCTGAAAATAATAACTTCAATAAAGAGTTACAAATTGTAAATATATTAAAGGTAATTGGTTATACATGGGCGATAGATGACCGAGAGGATAGTCATATTAATAGCATATTATAATAAAATAATAACAAAAAAAATAGAATCAAAAACTGTCGCTGTTTTACCTGTAAAAAAACGGCTGGCTGTAGTGAAATAAATTCCAGAACAATAACTGCGGAGGATATAGTAATGAAACATAGTAGGGAAACTGAAACATACACTAAACATTACTAAATATAAGAAAAAAAGGAACAGCTAAATAGCTGAACAACTTTGCTAGAAGACGTGCAGCAGTGGCGGAACAGTGCTTACGTACAAGGTGTTGTAAAATTAAGGGACTTCCCGAAACGCACAGTATCCTCTTGCAAAAGGACATCGAAAAGTTCTTTACCATTTTGGAATCCGAGGCTTCATTCTCGAGATATTTCCAGTTGAATATTATCGGTGGAACTTTCGGGCCGCGCAGTTTAAAGTCGAAACAGCTGAGCGCAGAACACCCACAGAGCACCCGTAGGAGGCACGCGCAGATACAGACTTATGCATACAGTAGAGTCGACCTCACTGGTTCAAACCGTGGAAATGAATCACCGCGGTCAATGTAAAAATATATTACATGTATTTTTTAATTCAAGTGTTTTCCTTCGCTACCTATGACCTTTTGCCACTATCTGGTAAAAGTACAAGTAGGTGTAGCAAAAAATACATTTTCGTACACCTAACATCACCTGATAGTGAGCGAACGAACTTTTGCACCGACCTTTTATTTCAATACTAAGAATGGGTGTTGAATAAATAATTGTCTTCAAGTGGCCCCGGAAATAAAAAATTCACTGGAGTCAACAGGGTTGACAAATACGAAGGGGTTACCGAGCATTGTATATAAATAATTTAGCAGAATTAGTTATACTACATACCTCAGTTTGTCAATAAAAATTATTGGAGTATGAAAATGGCTATAACTCGAAAACAAGTCAAATAGGGCACATGTTTATATGAACTTATTTCATTGTTTTTATGTCCCTCGTCCAACGATAAAATGGATTCCATATGATAAGAAACACCCTATATATAATAGACGTGTATGTTTAGAGATACGGAACTGAATTAGTTTTAACTCTGTTTATGAATCAATACTACTGTTTTTATCATTATTTGGTGTGCGATTATGTATGGCTTAATGCTGAACAATTTTTCCACCATATTTAAATGGTTACATCTTGAAGTGCAAGCAGACGTATGTTTTAATAAGGTCCCTTCTACACCATGTCGATAACAGAGATTTTAATGAAATTGAAATGTAGGATATGGTGGTGCTGAATGTCCGCTTTTCATATAAATTCAAGTAAAATTTAGTAATAACAATCTAGAGACAAAACTAACAATACGGTGTTATTTTGTATAAACTACAACTATTCTTTTACTTTTATAAAGTTGTTGTTCAATAGTGTTATTTTTAGTTGAGTTATATCACAAAAAGTGTGTCAATCCGAAATGGACTATTTGCCCCATGCCCGGAGCAAAAAGTCCATTGCTTGGAGTTAAAGTTCTTAAGGGGGGAAGCCAATGTGACGGTCGAAAATAAACGCTATTTTCAAGACATTTTTTTATAATGAAATGTAACTTTCTACGAAACATCTTTATTACCAACTGAAAATGCATATACAGTAATTCCTCGTTATTGTCCCGTTTTTACCACGCGTAATAGTCCCGCTCACTATCCCCACCATTTCTTGGAATTCTTCGGTCGAGAGTGAGAGAACGAAAGAGACGACGGCAACTTCGTGTCAACTGTTTCGTTCCCTCGCTCGGCTCTTGGGTTTTCTCAATCGCGGCATCGGCCGCACGGAACGTGCCATGATGTGTGAAACAAGGCTTAGAGCATATACTACTCTAAGGGAATAGTGTTCGCATCGCGTTATTGTCCCGCCGCCAGCCCCGTTCGTCGGAACTATTACGAGGAATTACTGTATTTAATTAATATTTTATGCTCCCAGATTGAAATTTTTTTCGGTAGTATGGCCACAGCATACGATAATGTTAGGCTCTGCAAAAAAATTACAAAACAGGCGGTCTTGTAACTTTCCAACATTTGCTCCGCATTGAAAAATTCGAACGGTTTCTTAAAGTATATTCATTTTTTAAGAAATGGCGGACTTAAGAAGAAATCTTGACAAAAAGTATAAAAAATCAACATGTTTTTTTAATGTTACAGTTAAATGAATTATTCGATCAAAAACTGGTACGCTTAACCGAAGATAATTGTATTAAGAATATTCCCTGAAAATTTCAAGTGAATCCGATAAAAATTGACTGAGTTATTAATGCGCCCAGTTTGAAAAATGTAGTTTCGAGATAATCGCGTTTAAAGTTTCGACAGAAGTTATTTGCTGCAACTCAAAGATCGCAGCTGTATACGGTCTCGTCGTGGTCAGTGATTCTCTACCTAAAGTCGTATTCAGCTTTATTGGCCGGTGAGTTTCGTGAGGGATATTCTCCCACCACACCGCTTGCCTGCCTCGGTGCTCCTTTTATCTACGTTCTCGCTCTCTCTCGGGCTACGCCTGGCCGTCGTACGGTGCCCTGAGCACTGGAAAACCGGTTTGCAAAGCGTTCCATCTCGCTCCCCCCTTCGGCCAGAAAGAAGCGAGAAACTCATACTCGGAATTAAGGCTTGGCCAGCGGCTAACGGGATTCTGCCGTAGCTTCGTCTCGTATTGGTCTACGCATAGATTTGTAACGCACAGTACTATTCCGCTATGAATAAACAACAGCCACACGGCATCGTTCAGGCGGAGTCGAGCACCGTTCCCCTTACCCCACCATACCCTTCGGGGGTCCCGCAACTTCGACTGCCAATCCACGATCGTCAGGTGGTAGTGGCTGATTTCTCCTCGCGCGCTGCTCGAGAAACCGAACTCACCGGCCAATAAAGCTGAATACGACTATAGTTCTAAACAATGTATAAGCTCATAAACCCTCTTATTAGATACATTTGGATTTTTGGGCATAAACTTTTCGGACGATTGACACCAAGTTTGCTGGATACGGGGTACTTGAGTTTGGTGCACTTTGCGTGTTGCGTATCGCGTAGGAGTGGGGCAGCGAAGTGTCGCGAGCTGCCTTCGTGTTCCGCCTGGCTCATTCTCTTTGGTTCCGACCGTCGTGGCGTGCGTGCCTTTTTGTATACTCTGCCAAACATTATTATATTCGCTTTTATATCAGTAGTAAGTAAAGATCTCTTTTGAACTCGACAAATATTTATTAAACCAATTTTTATTTGCATACAATATTGAAAGGAAATACTACGGCAACCTATTTTTAAACAGAAGAATGAAAATACAGGACACAGATTCAGCTTGAACAAAAAATTGCACAATAACCTTGGGTCAACATAAATATATAACTTTCTTTTAAGCACTTATTTCTTAAACACAAATTATTTTAATATACAAAAGAAAACAGGAAAAGATAGATAATTTATGACTCTACTAATTGCTTTGCTTCAACAAAGACAACCACTCTTTTTAGTACTTTAACATGACTTCTTTAACGAAACATAAAAATATAAGTAAGGGAATTTTTGCCTCAATGCCTCTATAATTTCGCCGATATATAGCTTGGAAAATATTATCATTCAGAAATAAACAACGTCATGTACACATTACTAAAGGAACATATAACCCTGACGTATTTACTTTGTACACTGTTAAACTGTAGTTTACTTCGAATAACACAACAAAAAAGGTGTACTTTTTTCGCTTCTTGATATACATAATAACAAAGACGTCATATGACAGGCACGAAAGTCGAAAAACGAGTGGCCACTCTGCGGTTCTCCCCATTACTCTTGTCATCAACATAGTTATGCTACAATACTCAATCGATTATTTACGAATGGAGATTCTGCATTTGGGATATTTTACCCACCGAATTTGTAGCCCCACTCTACCCTACTGTACTCTATATAAAAGTACGTGTGGGGGGGGGGGGGGGGGGGGCGAGTGAGGAGATGGTTAAATCACTAATTCGCGAATTTTAAATTTCTTTAAAACTAGGTACGTTCGGGATGGAATACGGGATGTTCGTTCTTCTATTTTAAAGGAAATGGATTGGACTTCCGGAATAACTGCGTTGTTAGATTGATATGTCAGTCTAAATACGGCCACACTTAGTCTAACTTTTCTTTCACGTTGTGTGTACCTAATCCAGGCACTGAAATATGGATTGACGGAAGGTAAATCAGAATTACAATACATCTTGTTATTAAAATAGAACTAGAGTGGTCTTCGTGCGATCGACAATTCTGGAGGTAAGAAGTTATTTACATATCCCGCTTCTTCTAAAATGGTCAATAATTATAAGCTATGGCGGCCTATATTTTTTTAATTAAATTTTCCACCTTAATAACATATATATACCATAAATACACAATAAATACCCCCCTCCCCCCCCCCCCCCCCCCACCTGGACTACGTCATATTTCAGTTCCATCAGAATCTCTTAAATGTACTACAACGTAGTACCCTGATAAAGCATAGTCGAATAATTTAAACACCCTGTTTAATATATTTTCTGTGTTGCCTATGTAGACCATTGCAGCCGATTGTACGTTCAAGAAATTTTTAGGATATTTTGGACACAGTTTTTCGAGTGTTTCATATTGCTGCTGCAAAAATCAGAATATTTTACACTTTTATATGTATATATTTTCTTTGAATATGTATGCGTTGATTTACAAGTGGGGTTCGCCTATAAAACGGAAGAGAATATTTTACTTGTTTCATATGCAATTCGAAGAATCGGTGAAAATTGTAGTTCCGTTTAGTTAGTTTTTTAAAAAATTTTATTAGCGATGTTGGCGGAACAAACAAGTACGATCGATTTGTAAGGCGAAGAAATGACAGGCAAAGAATGAGCAGCTACAAAGCTTGTTTTTCTTTAATCGAACTATTCTGACATCTACAAAAGGGTCGAAGAGAATATCGCTGCCCCTCTTTCTAGTCAACATTCTTCGCGTTCGTATTTCTTACCCCGCCTTAGTGGATAGAAGAAGGGTATCTACCCTCTCAAGACAGCCTGTCGGCAACAAAACGGGCGAAATGTCAAACAATACGTTAAATGCGTGAACACTCGCTATTACACCTCTTGCCCAGTTTGAATTGATCTCCGACGATTTTACACATGCCAAAGTAAAAAAATATTAGAATACAGATTTCAATTTAAATTACACTGTGTTATATATTAGAGCATACTGGTTTTGCGCAGGGATACACTGTTGATTAGAAATAAACATGCAGGGAATATGCTACCGGCAGAAAGTGTTTGCGTATTTGTCGGTCGCCTAAAAACTTTCGAACGGTAAACTCTGAGATCACGAAATGTGTTCCAGCTCATTATGCCTAATTAATCCAGATGAATGTGACTATTTTCAAAAAAATAAATAAATTCTTTTTATAAAATCATAATCTAAATTTCGGGCGATGCCGAGTAGTAAAGCAAGTTGTAAATATATTTGCAACTCTAATACTCAGTCGCCTGGTTTTTATTGCAACCGGGACTAAAGTAACCCAGTCAGTCGATGATCGTCTTAAGGTCGATTTACACTATACAGCACGGACCGACACGTACCGGCACGGCGCGGTCCGTCACCAGCACGACAAGACATTGTAACATGCGTTTTAAATGGGACTGTTTACACTATCCGGCACCGAACTGCAACGTTCCGTCTACGGCACGAACCGACGCGTCGCGACGTCGATCGACATTGTCGCGAAGAATGTTTTGCCGGTTCGGAACGGTCCGTGTCGTAACGTTTCGTTGCTGTTCTGACAGTGTAAACCAGTAAACGGCAGAGACCGCATGCAGCAGAGGATGGATTCCGAAAAATTAATCTTTCTGTGGGCGAAATTGCTTCACGGAACGACGTATTTTGTTTTTGTAAGTCAGGTTCAATCCCTTTCAGCAATTCAAAAAATTTGCATTGCGACATTCTGAAGTACTGATAAAACTTATCATCATATTTTAATAACTCATTGAATAAGGTCCAATACTCCCCATCAACTTTTCTCCTTTTTAATATTGGGTGTACCCAAATTCTATTTCGCCTTTTTCCTCTTTTTGCTGCGTCATCCTCTTCGTCTAAA
Organism: Andrena minutula; assembly: GCA_929113495.1. Taxonomy (NCBI): domain Eukaryota; kingdom Metazoa; phylum Arthropoda; class Insecta; order Hymenoptera; family Andrenidae; genus Andrena; species Andrena minutula. Next base: position 37,442,745 of record OV815996.1, on the reverse strand, counting down.
AGTAACGCTAGAAGAACCAATTCCTCGTCAGTGTCCGATCCGCTCATTTCGACTGCTAAACGTGAACTGCCGGACTGTTGCCGGAGCAGTGTAGACGCATGCACAACATTACGTGCCGGTGACGGAACGCGCCGTTGCTGGTACGTGTCGGTCCGTGCTGTATAGTGTAAATCGACCTTTAGGAAACTGCCGAATTGCCAACGCCGCGGTTGCGACCAAGCGTTGGTCGGAACGTGGGCGATTCCGCAGGATCGTTGGTCTTCCGTTCATTGCAAAGCGCAACTTCGCGTGTCGAGCGATTCCGCTGAATCGCTTTCTGAGATGGTATAGGCTAACAAGAATTGTAAGGCAATAATGGGGAAGATGACGCAAAGCTCGGCGCAGATGGCGCCATTAGCGCATGTACTGTGGATGTACCTGAGTGCGTATGTGTGAATTGTTTGCCCGTGAATTTTTGATTTGTATATTGTATAAATGTGACTGTGCGCTGGTGGCGTCACGGGTGGGAAAAAGTTGCAGTCATCTTCCTCATTGCAGAAGGTATAGTAACATGTGTACGCGATTTTCAAGCGACTCAGATTATACATAATTAAATGTAGCTCTAATAATGTCGTATGTGGATTCATTTTCATCGGAAAAATCTCGCTCCTTCATTGGTAGTACTTTCATGAATATCTAGTAGAAAATAGAAAAATTCAAATTTTCATTAGTGTTGTGCTCCGCATGGTAACATTGCAGTAGGACGTCCTAGAAGCCAATGAAGCTGCGGGCATGCAACGGATGGGGAAAACCCGACGGGTACGATCCTATACGCACACTGCTAGAGATTTCCCCAACCGTGGCATGCCTGCAGCTTCATTGGCGTCAAGCACCCCTTCCGCACGACTCTGGAAAACGCTATGGATGTACGTAGGGAAAGGTGGGGTAAAACAGAACACCCACTCGAAGACCGTGTAAACGTACAAAATATTTATATTTATGATTTAAAATGTATTAATTTATGTTAAAATCTATAAATATATGTTTTAGGTATAACTATTGCAAATAAAATATAACAAAAATATATATTTTACATATAAGAGAAAATATTTTATTATATAACATGAAAATTACGGAAAATAATCAAATATAAATATAATATCGTAAAAGAAGGATAGATTCATATAGATTGTTTATTATTTTATGAACAATTTACAATTACAATTTAAACTAACAGTTTGATCGAATAAAAGATGTATCTCATACATCAGGCCTTCCCAAGTAGGGGAAATCTGCTTCTGAAACACATGTTTCGGTTCTCCCTCCAACGCTGCGCCTTAGCTGCTACGGCCGCTAAGGTGGGACCAGGGGGACCAAGCCGTCATTCATTGGCCGAAGTTCCCGTTTAGTTAGCGCCTTATCGGTAGGAGGCGCTAGGTACATCACACACACATACCTAGGTGTATCAGTGAGCACGCACACAACCTTTCGACGTTGGTGAAATGTTACTTTGGCGCCATTTGGCCACATTTGGCGCAACGCGAGGAAGCATCAAGCATAACCTTCAAATGGCGTCCTCACTTTCCCTGGTTTACCTTTTCTAAGGCCGTCTGACCATGGATCGTCGCGTCAGTGACGCGTATGCAGCAGATAGAAGGATATACAAAGAAATTGAATATATTTTATTTTCCTATAAAAAGAAGAAATATTCAATTTCAATGTTTATCCTTCTATCTGCTGCATACGTGTCGCTGGCGCGACGATCCGTGGACAGGTTTTAGGCCGGTATTCATAGTCGCTACTTATTCTTAAGCAAATGCTTAAGCATGCGTCATCCTCTACTAACCTAGTAGCTAGTAAAAGATGCCGAATGCTTAAGCATTTGCTTAAGAATAAGTAGCGACTATGAATACCTACCGGCCTTAAAGTAAGCGGTGCATTACACGTATACACATACACATACGTCCCGATTCACACCAATTCACACATTCACAGTTTAGTTAGCGCCTTATCGGTAGGAGGCGCTACAAACTCTGCTTCACCTTTCGTAAGAGGGAAGCTTGGTCCCCCTGGGTGGGACGAGTTCTGCTACCCTCTCTCCGAGGGCACAGTAACGTCGCTGGGAAGCATGTTAGGCGCTTTAGGGCGAAAGTACGAAATGTGTTAGTAGGAAAAATTAAAATTCAAACTAGCATTTCAAACTGACGTAAAAAGAATTTAAAAAATGTATTACATACAACGATACAGTAATACAATAATCGTAGTCATGTCTTTTCATTATAAAAATATATTCATTTTTATGAAAATACAAGTAGTAGTTATTTTATAAAATTTTGTACAATATATACATATTGTATACATGTTATAGAAATATGCATTTTATACACATTTTGTGTATAATATAATTTTTAATTAAAATCAATGTGTAATACGTCATATAATTCTTAAAATATTAAAAGATGTAATCCTCAAAAATATTTAACATTTCATACTCTGCCAGCAACTTATAAATAGATGTTTGACATTTCATTAACGTGTCTTGTTAGTCTTAAAATCACAGCAAAATAAAAAGCAAAGAATACTTTTAATTGTTACTGCAGCCGTGTAACGGAACGACATAAAATCTACATTGGAAATCGTAACCTATATGTATAATGTATTATCCCAAACATTACATTGCACTTTCGTCATGTAGACTTGCCTCATAGTGGTATTTTAATCAGGAAATACAAGAGAGCGTCTACTCAACGTTTACACGGTTTAAAGATTGACAAAGCCGAAAACAATCGTTACCAACGTCCTTCCAGCCCACAGACATTGCCTGAGAAATTAATCGAGCGCCGTGGTGGAGCAAATAGCAAGCTTCGCATTTACTCGTGCCTAGCTTGCTCTCAGGCTGACCTGTCCAGTTGCTTATTTCCTCCACTGCTCCGTAGACGAGGGCGACAACAATGCGCCATCCGCAGCTGTCTCTATCGGCACTCTAACTTGTTCCCGAGATACCAATTACCGAGTCGGCCAGTCAGTGGAAACCACTCGCAGTTGTATTAGCCTGGGACATTATGAGATCACCCTGTTTTTCGAATTCAGTGGAAGCGCGATTCCCTGGGAGTGAAACGTTATATTAGCGTGCAAATGACGAGTGACTGGAGTTCGCATAACAGATTCTATGCTAGATTGCATTAATATTAATACGCAACACTTTTTATCGACTTACTGTCGGAAAATGTACAGAATTTAAGACGGGGATAAAAATATCATTCTAAATGTAAACGGTGGAATCTGTGAAAGATATGTTGCAATTGTGTTTATATGTATGTACACTGAGTGCACTCGATTCTCGGGCATCAGCCGTACTCTCGTACAGTAAATGAGCCGTCCCCTCCTAGGCGCTCTATATCTTCCTTGTGCGGCACACGAAGGAGGGGCTCTTTCACTGTGTGAATGCGGTTGGTGTCCGAGAATCAAATGCACTCTATGTACTTACGTGCAAGCACATGCCACGGACTGTGCTTTCCTCTACGGAAAGGCTCCGGATTGACCCTGGCAGTACCTATATACATACCAGCAACTGTCACTTGGCAAATTGATATTAAGAGACTGTTTTAAATACTGGAGCTAGTGCAGTAATATGCACCGTTATAGAAAATAAAAATTTACATATTTTTTATTAGACTTTTATAATAGTACAGGATAGGCGAGATTTTTCCAATAAAAATGAGTCCAAATACCATCTGATTTAGGCCATTTTTAAATGCACATAAGTCGAATCACTTTTCAATTCTGCAGATAAGTTATAATTAATTACATTATATATGATTATAAATAGTACAAATGAGATCGAATTGGGACTCATTTCATCAGGAGAACATTGACAACCCATTGGACATACTTTCACGGAGATCTAATAGTGAACATGGACTTTAAAATTTTCATTACTGGGTGACCCATTCGCGGCTCTATTGCCTCGTGAACTAACGATCGGTAAGATATCGAGATACATATAAAGTGAACTTTGAACATGATTAAAGTCGTGTTCTGCTTTATTGGCCGGTGAGTTTCGTGAGGGGTATTCTCCCACCACACCGCTTGCCTGCCTCGGTGCTCCTTTTATCTACGTTCTCGCTCTCTCTCGGGCTACGCCTGGCCGTCGTACGGTTCCCTGAGCACTGGAAAACCGGTTTGCAAAGCGTTCCATCTCGCTCCCCCCTTCGGCCAGAAAGAAGCGAGAAACTCATACTCGGAATTAAGGCTTGGCCAGCGGCTAACGGGATTCTGCCGTAGCTTCGTCTCGTATTGGCTATGCGTAGCCAATACGATTCGTAACGCACACTACTATTACGCTATGAATAAACAACAGCCACACGGCATCGTTGAGGCGGAGTCGAGCACCGTTCCCCTTACCCCACAATACCCTTCGGGGGTCCCGCAACTTCGACTGCCAATCCACGATCGTCAGGTGGTAGTGGCTGATTTCTCCTCGCGCGCTGCTCGAGAAACCGAACTCACCGGCCAATAAATCTGAACACGACTATAGTTTTCCATATAAGCTAAGCAAACTAACGAACTTTACAGGCAATCGGGTATATTACAGTCGAACATCGATAACTCGGAAACCTCTAGAAGACGAAAATTGTCTTCATTTCCATCCGTCCCGCTGTAAACACCTCTGCTACTCGAAATGAAACTTCCTTAACTTGAACTATAGTTTGCATGTTAAATTATGTATTTCACCTCTACAACTCGAGTTTAGAAGAACTTCGACCTTTACAAGTCGAAGTTTACTTCTACATATGTATTATGCGTAGAAAGATCTCAAAATGTTAAGGAAAATGTTTTCCATGCATTATTCACGATTAAAAATGCTATTGATTTACTAAAAATATACTAAAAGACCTAAAAATATGTAATAAAGAGTAATATTTCAAGCATAAAATGTGTCTTACAATTATTTTTATATGTGTAGGTATTAGGGTGGTCCTTGTATGTTGGAGTTCAACCATTCACATCGTTAGGGTTTTAGGCTCAAGGGGCTGCGTTTCCTCTATTCTGGAAGGGGAGGGGAGCGAAGGGTCTTGGCTAGAACGTAAAGCGATGACCATAGTCAGTTTAAGAAATGTAACCAGACTGTGCATATCGTGTTCTGACTTGTCGAGTTAATTCAATTTCTTGTATACCTTTATACTTTACCAAATCACACTAATACGTGGACACACTGTGTATTATCTATATAATAAATCATAGTTGTGTTTATAGTATGGCATTAATTTTGATCCTCTGCGAAGTAATTTCTAACAGGTTATGGGCCCAGGACTCAGTGTTTTTTGGTGATGGTGTAGTGTAATTGTGTACAGATTAAAGACAATAAGGACAATTAAGGACAGTAACGTTTTGATTGTTTGTTGAAGAAACATAAAGTGGAATCATGGCAGATAATGCGGGATTTCGTTTCGCCGTACAAAAACTGAACGGAGAAAATGATCCAGTATGGAGCTACAGGGTAGAACTCTTACTGATATAAGAAAAGTTGTGGGACGTAGTTAAACAGAATGCGATTCCTCCGACAGATGCTGGATATGATGCATGGTCGAGCAGGGATGACCAAGCACATGCTACAATTGGATTATTGGTAGAAGATAACCAATTGCAACACATTAGGACTGCTAGGACTGCACGTGAGGCACGGGATGCACTTGAAGGATACCACCAGAAAGTCACTTTAACAAGTAAAGTATTTTTGTTGAAACGAGTATGCAGGATGGTGCTAAAAGAAGGTGGGAATATGGATGATCACATTACGACTTTTTCAAATCATATTAATCAACTGTCAGCTCTCGGACAGGATTTACCTGATAATCTCATAGTATCATTATTATTAGGAAGTTTACCGGATTCGTACGAAAATTTAGTAACGGCATTAAAGAGTAGACAGGACAGTGAAATCAGCACGCAATTCGTAAAAAGCAAATTAATAGACGAATATAAGAGGCGTAAGAGCTCACTGGACGCAAAAGAAAATTTTCAAGAGACAGCTATGAAAACTGAATTTAAAAGTAAAAGCGGTGCGCAACAGCAGAAAAGTTGTTTTTTCTGTAAAAAATCAGGTTGTTTTAAGAATGAATGTGTAAAATATAAGGCTTGGAAGAGCAAACAAGAAAAGGTAAATAAAGTATCTGATGAAAAGTCTCCGTCCAGGATGTTTTTATGCAGTGGTAAAAGAAGCTTGTTTCAAGGCGAATGCAATGAAGGGAAAAGAAAGTTCTTGGATTGTCGATTCTGGTGCAACGAGTCACATGGCAACCTCGAAGGATTTTTTCGTTAAATTCGACTCTGGCAGAAAGGGGCAGGTTTGTCTTGCAGACGAAGAAAAGACGGCTGAAGTGGAAGGCATCGGTTCAGGAACCATTAAGTACGGTGCGGACTCCGGGAAAGTCATTGAAATTTCGTTACAGGACGTGTTGCATGTTCCGACTCTTGGCTGCAATTTATTGTCAGTCAAGAAGCTAACGAAGGATGGGTACAAGGTGAACTTTGAAGAGCAGCAGTGTCAAATCCTCAAGAACGGGGAACTGCAGGCAACGACAAGAATGCTTTCCGAATTGTACGAGTTGGAAACGGGCGAAAAGACCTGTGCGGTCAATGAGGCCATAAATACCAGGCATACGGACAACTGTCAGCTTCATGGCATCGGCGTTTTGGACATTGTCATCCGGTCGCAATTAACGAATTGGCTGAAAAAGGTCTAGCGACAGGTATCAGGATCAACGACTGTGGGACGCGCGAAACCTACGAATACCTTTTCCCAAAGAAGCAACAAATAGGACTCGATCAATCTTAGATGTTATTCACACAGATGTTTGTGGACCCATGCAAACTATGACTCCAGGAAATAACAGGTATATTTTGACCATTATTGGTGATTTTTCCATATATACCAAGGTATTCCTAATGAGTTATAAAAGCGAAGCAGCACTGTTTATTAAAGAATTTGTCGAAATGGTAAAAACGCAATTTAACAAAAAACCTAAAGTTATAAGGTCGGATCGAGGAAGGGAGTACATCAATGAAGATCTACAGTCGTATTTAAAGAAAGAAGGAATTCGATCGCAATTTACAGCAGCTTAGTCACCGCAATAAAATGGAGTTGCAAAACGCAAAAATAGATCGTTGCTGGAGATGTCCAGATGCATGCTGCTTGATGCAGATATGGAAAAGAAGTATTTGGGTGAAGCGGTATGTACCGCAAACTATTTACAAAATAGGTCACTCACTACAGCAACAGGAAAGACTCCATATGAACTATGCTTTCGCAAAAAGCCGGACGTAAAAAATTTAAATGTTTTTGGCTGCGAGACATATGTACATATTCATAAGGAACAGCGAAGAAAGTTAGACGACAAAGCAGAAAAATTCACGTTTGTCGGATACTCGGAAGAATCAAAGGCGTATCGACTATTGGATATTGAAACCAACCGAATTAAAATTAGTCGAGACGTGATTTTTCTAGATGGAATTCGCGAAAAAAGGATAAATAATAATGAGATACTTCACGACGAAGTTACATTTTCAAGATCCGAATCTGAGAATGAAGATCAGGAAAGCGTGCAAGGAAACATAACTGAAGAGAAGTCATCAACAGAAGCCAGCACGGAAGGTAATTTCTGCTCTGCAGATGAAACTGATAGCGAAATTCAAGAAAATACACGCAATGAAGAGATAAATCAGATGCAATGTAGACGTTCTGAAAGGACAAACAGAGGTGTGCCACCGGACAGGTACATGGCGGCATCTGTAAACGAAATAAAAATCGAGGACAGTGAACCACGAAATATAGAAGAGGCCTTATCGGGACCACATAAGGACAAATGGAAGATTGCCACTGAAGAGGAACTCAAGTCCTTGAAAGAAAATGGTACGTGGGACATTGTGCCTAAACCAAAGGATCGGGACATCGTCACATGTAGATGGATTTTCAAATTAAAGCGGAACGCCGAGGGAAACATTGAGAAATATAAGGCTCGACTGGTCGCACGTGGTTTCTCGCAGAAATACGGAACCGACTACTACGAGGTCTTTGCACCTGTTGTGCGGGAAACGACTTTAAGGACCCTTTTAGCTATTGCAGGTCATAAGGATATGTCGATTAAGCACTTTAACGCGAAGATGGCATTTCTCAATGGGGTTTTGACGGAGACTATACAGTTATTCACAAAATTGAACGTACACTTATGTTGATAATGAAAATTGGCGGGAGAATGAATAAAAACGTACATATTTGAGTGTAAAAACTCAATATATATTTATTCGCATGGTTTAGCGAACTATTAATAACTTTTGTTTTTAAAAAACATCAAGTATTTGTGTATATTTAACTGAAAACGTAAAAATACAAGCATGTTACTGACACAAAATTGAGCGTACACATAACTAATTTTACAAATTACGCAATTCTGCATATGTTGAATGATGGTATTATTGAAGGGAAAGTTCCGCGAAATGGTTCTCGATATGCGGTTGGTAAGAAACTAAAAACAAATTACTACTTGTTATCTGTTTATTGAGTATTAGCGAAATGGCTAGCAGGAGGAAAGAAACAGACATTTCTACTCGTCAATTAATTATAAAATTATATTGCCAAGGAAAATCTTTGCTCGAAGTGGGTAAAATTGTGAGTAAAACCCATTCCACAATTCAGAAAATTTTTAATCATTATAAGTACGAAGGAACAATTCGTAATAAACCTGGACGAGGAAGGAAAAAGATATTATCGGACATCGATAATAGATTTATTTGCAGACAAATTAAAATAAATCCAGGAATTAATATGAAAAATTTAACAACGGAGGTTTCAAACTTTCAACCCGTATTAAAAAATATATATTGGTAGAAACAGTTCGAAGAACTTTACGTAAAGAAGGGTATCACGGTAGAGTGGCCAGGAAGAAACCTTATATCTCGAAAGCCAATAGAGAAAAGCGTTTACAGTTCGCTAAAGCCTATATAAGTTGTGAGGACAATTTTTGGAAAAGTGTCATATTTTCTGATGAAACCAAAATAAATTTGTTTGGACGTGATGGAAGAAAGCAAATTGTGTACAGGAAGCCCAATACAGAACATCATGTTCGCAACACATGTCCAACAGTAAAACGCGGAGGAGGGTCGGTTATGGTATGGGGGTGTCTAGGCACCAATGGTACCGGAAATGTAGAATTCATTGAAAGTATAATGGACAAAATGAAATATTTAAATATCCTAAAAAAAATTTAAAACAATCAGCACAAAAGTTAAAAATGCCGCGTGTATACCACTCTCAACAGGACAATCTGAAACACGCATCGTATTTGGTGCAAGAATGGTTATTATATAATGTGCCAAAATTATTAAAAACCCCTCCCCAGTCACCCGATTTTAACCCGATCGAACATGTCTGGGGAGAACTGTAAATTGTTAAATTACGATTGCAGAAATAAAAACGAGTTAAAACTAAAATTACGCGAAGGATGGGACAATATTTCCCCTTCCTACATTCAAAAACTCATTGAATCGATGCCACGGCGATTACAGGCTGTTATTGAAGCGAAAGGTTATGCAACAAAATATTAATATCTATTTATTCATATATTATAATCCCTAAATATCTATATGTACGCTCAATTTGGTGTCAGTAAAATACCTGTATTTTTACGTTTTCAATTAAATATACACAAATACTTAATGTTTTTTTTAAAAAAAAAGGAATTAATCATTCGCTACATAAAATAAATAAATATATATTGCGTTTTTTGCACTCACATATGTCCGTTTTTATTCATTCTCCCGCTATTTTTCACTACCAACATAAGTGTACGCTTAATTTTGTGAGTAACTGTATATATGAAGTAACCCAAAGGTTATGCCATACCAGGTAAAGAGGATTATGTTTGATAATTAAAAAAAAGTATTTACGGTCTAAAGCAAGCAGCAAAGGTATGGAACGATAAACTAGATGATTTATTAAGGAAATTCGGGTTTCGAAAAAGTAAAACAGATCCATGTTTGTATATAAAGAGTGACAAAGGTGAAGTTGTTTATGTAATAGTTTATGTAGGTGATATTTTGATAGCGGCAAAAGATGTAAATAATATAGATAAGATAGTGCATTGTTTGAAAATCATTTTCATTTTAGGTTTATTAAATCATTATTTAAGCGTAGAAATTAGAAAAGATAAAGATGGTTTTTACTACACGAGGCAAACAGAATATATAAAGAAAATTTTGAACTGATTTAACTTGCAGAATGCGAAAAAATCTAATCTAATGTACCATTAGACTCGGATAATATAAAATATAGGGATGGTTTATCACCAATACCGGATAGTGATAAGTATTAGCAATTAATTGATGCGTTATTGTACTTAGCTGTTGATACTAGACCGGATATTTTAGCGAGCGTTGCGATCTTAAGTCAGCATAATAAGGATCCCAGTGCGGCTGACTGGACAGAAGCGAAGAGAGTTGTTCGTTATTTAAAGGGAACAATGAATTATGAATTGAGACTTGGTCAGCGGGATGGTAGGGAAGGCTTGGTTGGTTTTGCAGATACAGATTGGGCTCAGGATAGAACAGACCGAAAATCCAACAGCGGTTATCTTTTTCAATATTTTGGAGCTCCAATAAGTTGGGCCTGCCGAAAATAATCATGTGTGGCCTTATCTACTACCAATGCTGAATTTGTTGCGCTGGCTGAAGCATCGCAGGAAGGAGTCTGGATACGAAATCTGTTGCAGGATTTTCATGGGAAAACAGAGGAAATGACAACAATTTATGAAGACAAACAAAGTTGTCTCAAACTTATAGAAAATAAGAAATTTAGTAATAAAACCAAACATATAGGTACTAAGTTTCATTATAGTAGAGAATTAAAGAAGCGAGGAATTATGGACTATGAGTATTGTCCTACAAGTGAAATGACAGCGGATATGTTAACGAAACCGTTGGGAAAGATAAAGTTAAAATATTTGGCGGAACGTTGCGGATTAACTAGCGAATAATTAGATGCGGATAAGTGATTATCGGTGAGGAAGGGTGTTGGGGTTCAAAAATTCACACCGTTAGGGTTTTAGGCTCAAGGGGCTGCGTTTCTTCTTTTCTGGAAAGGGAGGGGGCGAAGGGTCATAGCTAGAACGTAAAGCGACGACCACAGGGTAAAGGACCCAATTACTGGCAGCCAACCGAATTACTGTCACCTTAAGCTATATACTTAAAATAACGAATAAATAAACGTTTAAGTAAAATAGCTTAAGGTGACAGTAATTCGGTTGGCTGCCAGTAATTGGGTCCTTTACCCTAGTCAGTTTAAGAAATATGACCAGACTGTGCATATCGTGTTCTGACTGGTCGAGTTAATTCTATTTCTCAGAGACCAGGAATAACAGTTATTATTTAATTTTTTTCGAAAAAATCATTGAGAAAAAGTTAATTTTTATTTAAGTGGTAGTCAGTCTTCATTAAATACTGCGTAAATTTTTCGAAAAATCAAGCGATTAAAAAATATTAAGATTTATCTCTTTTGGTTACGAATCACTATTATTGGCACCCGAAATATTTTTTGGTCACGAATAACCATTATCGATGACCAGAATTTTTTTTGGTTACGAATAACCATTATCGTCAACGAGAAATTATTTTGGTTACGGTGTAACCAATATATTTTGCGAGAAATTATTTTGGTTACGGCGTAACCAATATATTTTGCGGGATTTTTTTTTGGTTACGGTATAATCAATATATATTACGGGAATTTTTTTTCGGTTACGGTATAACCAATATATATTACGGGAATTTTTTTTCGGTTACGGTATAACTATTGAACTATAGAATATGTGGAATACGAACTGTGAGTATTAAGAGCCGCGGCGCGATGTTGAAAAGAGATAGTTGCACAGCGTGGGAAGCTGTTTCACTCTTACACACACGTCTATACCCGCCTATACTCAAATTTACTACAAGATAGAAGTACATTTTCAACAGGATCGTGTATAATACAGAATAGACACCCATTCAATGCCACTGTCTCTCTTGGCCTGACCAGTCCGGCGTTTTCCGTACCGTATTTGCATCCCAGATATTTTATAGTTCAATGAGTATAACCAAAATCGATTGCTGAAATTCTGTTTTTGGTTACCAATAACCAATACCGATTGCGGGAATTCTGTTTTTAGTTACTAATACCCAATACCGGTCACTCTAGACTCTAGACTCTACAGTGACCAAAATAAAACTCCCGCCATCGATATTGGTTATTGGTAACCAAAATAAAATTTCCGCAATCGGTATTGGTTATTGGTAACCAAAAACAGAATTCCCGCAATCGGGAATAATACCCACTCCTAATACCCACAGTTCGTATTCCACATATTCTATAGTTCAATAGTTATACCATAACCGAAGAAAAAATTCCCATAATATATATTGGTTATACCGTAACCAAAAAAATATCCCGCAAAATATAATGGTTACGCCGTAACCAAAATAATTTCTCGCAAAATATATTGGTTTCGCCGTAACCAAAATAATTTCTCGTCGACGATAATGGTTATTCGTAACAAAACAAAATTCTGGTCATCGATAACGGTTATTCGTGACCAAAAAATATTTCGGTTGCCAATAATAGTTATTCGTAACCAAAGTAATTCTGGTCATCGATTATTCTTAACCAAAAAATATTTCCGATGGCAATAATGGTTATTCATAACCAAAATCATTTAAACAAAAATATTAATTCTTATGCCATAACTTTTAAGATTTAGGTTATAACAGTTATGGTCTCTGCTATTTCTTGTACACCTTTATACTTTACCAAATTCCACTAATACGTGGACACACTGTGTATTATCCTATTATCTATATAATAAACCATAGTTGTGTGTATAGTGTGGCATTCACTTTGAACCCCTGCGAAGTAATTTCTAACATTATATGTACGGTAAAAAATTAATTTTTTTAAAAATTTCTTCTGACTCTCTCAGAAGCTTCCAAATAGTTTAAAAGAATTTCCTCTAAAATTTTGTTAAAATATATTAAGGATTAAAGGTTGCTTAATGGCAATGAAATATTACTAAATATAAATAAATAGAAATTTTTCTTTTTTTTCTTTTACAGCTTGTTCTAACTGTGTGTGTGGGGGGGGGGGGGGGCTGAAGAATTGGATGAGTTTTGTTGTCAGAAGGTGCTAGGGCAAGTATCTAAGGTCGGTATCAAATATATTGGCTGGTGAATTTGGTTTCGCGAGCAGCGATCGAGGAGAAATCAGCCACCACTATCTGACGATCGCTGATTTGTCAGTTGCGTGGCCCTCGCAGGGTATGGTGGGGTAAAGGGAACGCTGCTCGGCTCCGCCTGAACCTAGCCGGTTGGCTGTTGTTTATCCTTAACGTAATAGTTGTGTGCGTTGCGAAGCTATGCGTAGACCAATACGAGATGAAGCTATCGAGAACGAACCAATGTTCTAACCAATAAAGTTTCTGAATTTTTTCGTTGCTAACGCACACCTATTCTGATGTGTGTATTTCTACGTTGACAGCTCGGTTTGGCCTACACGTCAGAATCTTGGCACTATCCCCACCACTTCTGGCTCACTCTTGTTCTGTGAAGGCGAGAGCGAGATGGAACGAGAGCGAGTCAGAAAACGTTGAGAAAAGGAGCACCGAGGCAAACAAACGGTATGGTGGGAGAATATCCCTCCGAAACTCACCGGCCAATATATATGATACCGACCTCAGTATGGTACCCGGTTTTACCTAGGCCATGGTGTAAAATCGTAAAATCGGATCATATTTTAAATAATTATTTTGTTGTATTTTTCCTCCTATTAAACAAATGGGTATGTACTATTATTTAAAAAAGATTTTATTCTAATGAATCTCAATTGCAATTTGTTTTTTACTTAATAATGTCAAAGTTATGAGATTTTTTTCTTAATGTCCCGATTTTGTCCCGGTGTCCCCCACGTGCGAAATATGAAGTTCTTGAGCGACCTTTATATATCAAAATATACAAATAAAAAACACACAGATCCTTCTTTTGTCAAATAGAAGATTTTAAGAGAGTCAGACAATATACAGTTGAAAAATAAGGACCACCCTAATAGGTATATGTAGTACATAAGTTGTAGGTACATTTGATTATAGGTATACAATAAACAATTCACCATTAAAAATTGTATTTATCTTGCTTTACAGCTTCATAAGTCGGAAAATCATAAGTCGTACAAAGCCTCTATAAGTTGAATTTTCATTTCCTGAACTTCTCTTACTCGAAAACTCGATAAGCCCAAACCTCTATGGTAATTTGATGATTTTTTCCGTTCCTTTGAGATTCCAGCTATCGAGGTTCGACTATAGTTCCCTAGAAACAATAGACAATTGTACTAACAATGGAGCTTAATCGCTCCCCACGGTGCGCGCATCCATCATGGAAACAGAAGCGTTTTTATTTTTCGTGATGTGCAAAAGCTTTTGAAAAGCAAATCAAATCGTCAAAACATGGTATTGACAGTAAATTATAAAGTATTATCTTGGTATGATTTATCATTAAATCTGTTAGTTCATGCTTAGTCCAAAATAGTTTATCCAAAAAACACAAGTGATATCGGCGCAATTGTTCGGTCAATTAAACAAGCTCCTACCTTACCCTTCGTAGAATTCAAGCCGTGCCAAATTGACGAATTTTTTTATTCGATGTCACAAATTTTGATAGAAATAATTTTATTGCTGGTTCGAATTTTGTTTCAAACACACAGGCCTCCAAATTTCGTGAGTTTTGCCGATTTTTGTGAAATGCAAACCATTCATGCATTTTTATTTCGGAAACCATTTACACGATTGTATTTCCTCTTTTTTATTTTAATCGAGAGAGATATGTTTCTTGACTGGAATTTTGTTACATTAAAAAGTTATTTTTGCACCGTTGAAAACTAATTGTGAGTTATTGTAGGTAATCGCAATTGAAGGATAAGGATGAAAACGGGGAATACCACGAAACAGCTTTAACGAGAAAATGAAGTTCTAATATTTTAGTCCAGCACTAAAGAAACAAGGTTCAAGGAATTTATCTGTGTTCTTTATACTATGAAGCGTATACCCGAATTAGACACCAGAAAAAGGTAAGCAACAGAATAATAATTGTTATACCTAATTTTAATATTTTTTCATGTTTTAACAGGGCAGCATACTGAAACAAAGTAAAAAATCTCTACTTCTATTATTATCAAAACAAGGAAAGCCATTCATTTAATTAATTGACAGATATTTTATTTTTCACTTATTTGTTATGCATAAGACAACGTCTCATAAAATAGCTGAGCCTTAGGATCGTAAAACTTTTTAAGACCATGAGAGTTTCGTATTTTACTTTTGAAATAGGCAGGAGTTGTGTATGCTCAATTGGGAAGTTCGAACCCTCATTTTTTTCAATAATAGCTGTTTCACCTATTTATATAATGGTGCAGCAATTACTCAACCAACAACCATTATTTCTAGAGGGTTCGATAAAAACTCTCACGTAATATTCGCATTTCCCTCACATGTTGAATGGGGAATAGCCATCTCTTTGGGGAATGGGCATTCTCTTATCATAATTTCTTGTTGTACCTTGACGGCAGAAGCTTATGCTTCAGCAAAGTGTGAGGATATTCCGCGTTTTTTCCAGTGCAGAGTGAACATTACCTATTTTTAAACAGTATACCAAAACTTTATCGCTATCTTACGGGAGTATTTGAATTTTATAACCCTTTGTGATTCGACAATTCTGTAATCTCAGTTGCCACCAACAAAATCTGTATATATAAAAGAAGAAGCTCAGACTGACTGACTGACTCTTCAACGCCCAGCTCAAACCGTTTAACCAAGGAACGTGAAATTTGGAAGGTATTACTAAGGAAAGAATCCACCAAGGAAAGATTTTTGGAAATTCCATCCCCAAAGTGGTAAAAGGGGTAAAATGTATTTTCTCGGATTCCTTAATATCCCTTAGGCCCGATTAGATATCAACTTGGTTTTTACATAAAAAGGTTTCCCACACAAATCCCTAAAAATCCAATTCAGGATTTTGCACTATTCAACCCTTAAGGGGGTGAAAAGAGGTGAAATGTATTTCTTTCAAAATCTTTTAGGTCAAATTAGATATTAACTTGTTTTTTACTTCAAAAGGTTACGTTCATAAATGCTTCAAAACCAATTTCATGATTTCACCCTAATCAACTGCTAAGGGGGTGGTGAAAAGGGGTGAAATATGTTTTCATGGAGCCCTTAATATCTCTTAGGCCCAAAGCGAAGCGCGGATATATTTTGCTAGTATGCTATAAATCGCAATATTACGAAAAATGGACAGTCCTCGTTTTTCCCCCTGACCCTTTAATTTTATTATAATCATCCTCTGTTGTCGGTCGACCGCTCGTGTAGAGTGAATAAAGTGGTGAGAACTCGCCGCATGCGACTATGCAGTGTGCACTTACATACCTCATGCGCAACGGCAGGTGTAGCCCAAGAGAGTGTGAGAACGTTAAGAAAAGGAACCCCGAAGCAAGCAAGCGGCACGGTGGGAGTTACCCCTCCCTGGGTCTGACCGGCCGATATCGGTGAACACTAAATAACACAGTTATTAATCGGTTTATGTGTACATACATGGCATTTGTTTTGCTCCACTTCTAAAATGCACACAGCTTAAATTTTGGAAATGAGAATGTTACTAGTTTGGAACCAGCGAATTGGTTACGTTAGAAACATTTTCAGTTTCGGTAGGACGATGATCACAATTTTGGATTGGTTTGATAATGATTCAGCTAACTAGGGTAAAATAATCGAGTCCAATAAATGTAATTAAAAATTCAACTGTTACAAATAAGTAGAGCAAGAAGTGGTCTATCCCACATAGCACCATAACATTGCAGCAACGTCTCTGCAATATTGCAGTGCAAGATTGCAATGTTGCCCCATAACATTGCAGAGACGTTGCAGGTTCAGTCTTATGTCCGCCTTAGCAATATTGCAGGACTATATTCCCGCAACATTTCGGAAATTTTACAGCAATGTGTGTGTGTCTTTTTCTCATAGAAAATATTTTTACCCTAGGGGGATGCGGAACCGAGGACCTGTAGCATCGTAAACGAACACTTTACCACCGCAGCTAAAACCGCTGATTGATAAAAT
This sequence comes from Andrena minutula, assembly GCA_929113495.1. Taxonomy (NCBI): domain Eukaryota; kingdom Metazoa; phylum Arthropoda; class Insecta; order Hymenoptera; family Andrenidae; genus Andrena; species Andrena minutula. The sequence continues at coordinate 37,425,580 of OV815996.1, read as the reverse complement.
TGCTTACGTATTCGAACTTATACTCCTATCGTGCAAAACTTTAAACTCAAATTATTCAAAAACGAAGGCTCATTTGACAAACCTATTAGGAATTTTTAACACTGTAAGTGCGGACTCTAACTTTAACCCGGTGTCATTTTAGGTTAGGTTAGAAAGTAGTCTTTAGACTAAACCTTTGCATTTGTCTTTTCATTTCTCTTTTCTCTTGCTTGATTGTATATACGTGTTTGTGCAATAAAGACGTTTAATAATAATAATAATAATAATAATAATAACAACAATAATTTCACACATTAAAATATACATATAGTATCTACTCTATCTAAACAAATTAAATTCATTTTCAAATCTCTTCTATAATTTAAATTCATGTACAAACAACTCTCACAATAACACTTTTTTCATATCTTCAACGGCCAACGAGAAATTCTAACATATCCAGTTAAATGAAACATGCTGTAGAATCTACTCGACGTCATATTTCAAATTTCGTCAAAGTCATAGTTGCTTCAGAATATTGCTGTACTGTTTCTACAATATTTCCACTACAGTATTGCACGGCAATATGTAGGTAATTTTGCTGGGTCGTTGCCACTGAAACATTGCACATCGATTTGCGCGCAATATTGCCGAAATATTGTAGGATCGTTGTCAGTGAAACATTGCACGTCGATGTGCGCACAATATTGCCGAAATATTGTAGGATCGTTGCCACTGGAACATTGCACGTCGATATGCGCGCAATATTGCAGAAATATTACAGGATCGTTGCGAATGGAACATTGCACGGCAACGTTCTTGCAAGATTGCTGCAATATTGTAGGATCATTACCACTCCAATAATGCACGGCAATATTGCAGGAACGTTCCTACAATATTGCAATGCAACCTGCAACAACGCAATATTGCAGCAACGTTCCTGCAATACAGCTGCAACGAAGTGTGCTGTATGGGATGATGGGATTTGCTAAATTTTGGGAATCGGTTAGACAGATTTTTGAAGTTGTTCACAACATAACATTGAAATAAAACTAATCGATGCAGCTACTCACTTTTTGAGAAAACAGAATTTCCTTCTACACTACATCCTACAATGTGAATGCAGTTTGTTAGCATGTAGTAGTAAAATCAGGACTGATAAGAAACATAATTTGACACAGCTGAAAATCACAGACATTACATTTATCATATCGATTTGTTGTTTAAGCTCGTCAATTTTCTGCAAAAGAATAATTATACCGTTACACAAATATTTGTAAAAGATCAGATCAGTAGGGCCAAACTGATATCACTTATAATATTCCAGAAGTTTTTTCTGTTATTTTATTCGTTATAAATAACAAGCAACTTCTGTATTCAACATATATTTTTGTTTTTATTACTTGCCATTTGACAAAATACATTTATCGACTTTCACTTTGAGCACTGCTTTCACGCCGTAAATATGGGCAGCTATCAAAAATATGTATCAAATATTTTTGCAAAGTTTCAACAACGTACGAGCGTACGACTTAGATATTTCATGTGAGTAAACTGTATGCTATTGAATTCATCTCTATACCAAGTAGAAAGCTTTGTAATTAAAAATACCACGTTCTATTAAGAAAAATTCAGGGTGACATCAAAATTTGTGAAACTATGTGATTTATTAAAAAGTATTTTCGAGGAGTTAATGTCACCATGTAATTCCTTTGAAATTTTTCACTAATATCTATCCAAAATTGAGAGGATTTTCGACTTTCGATGTTTAGAAATTCGAAGTATATTAATATGGATAATAATAATATATATGGACAAAAATACTGAGTAAATTGTTCTCCCATTTTGCAGGATAATTACTTAGCCTGATGATGAGTTGAACTGAAGTAAATGTAAAACTTACAAATTCAGTAAATAGCATTGCTTAAACGTTAGAAAATAAAACCTGTAAGATATTCGTTGTTATTATTAATATCAAAAAACTACATGGGATATTATTGTAATTTTACATTAAATATCACACGAGCATCTTTCCCACAACCTGCTGCAAATTAAAATCCATAGCTTTATTGATTGAAATATTACCTCCGAAAACGTGAAAAATGGAAATATATTCGAGAAACACCACTATAAAGTTTTAATATCGATTCTCATACATAAAAGAATTTTCGACGCTTATTGTCATTCAGTTACTCAGAGCTTATGTAGTGACTTCGCCATTTCTTTCTTTAAAAGCAATTCTGACATCTTTTCATTTCCCGGGAATTCGATACTTCGCCGCCAGTATTCGTTTTTCATTAGTCAGTTTGGCAAATATTTTTTTTCAACACCTGCATGAAAATGTGTGTTTTTTTACGCCTGCTGAGCGGGAGCAAAATGACTAATTTCAGACGTATTCTAAATTATTATTATATTATATTATATAAATATCTAAATTATTTCTGCTGCTATTAAAAGTAACAAAAATATTTAAGATGAGTTTATATGGTTTGAGCGTATGTATCTGGTGATGTTCACCCGTGGGGCAAGACGGGGAGATAGGACTTTTTCTGAATTTTTTTATTTATTTCATTAAAACCTGTAAAGATTAGGTTGATCATAGTTAAACTGAAAAACTTATTACCAAAGAATGGCTCAGACATAAAATTGATTAGTTGATTATGAAAACCTGTGTTTTATTCATCATCAAACCTTAACTACCCCGTCTTGCCCCACCTTCCCCTACTGAAAAGTGAAAAATTGACTCTGACTCTCAATTTTTAATTTCGGCACCTCATCATTTACACTGTGTAAATCTGGCGCCAACTTAAAAAAGTTGAAAGTCATACATTAAACAAGTAAATACTTATTTTTCACTTTTCAATGCATTTTTATCCGTTTGAAGTCGATTTTAATTGTCTCACCTTTTTATCTTTTATTTTTTTTAGTTGGTTAAGTTGTATAACTACGTTTATTTTAAAAAATATGGGCAGGCCTACAAAATGAGCTGCTCGTAAAGACAAGAACCGTTTGCTAGAAATGGAAGATTCCAATTTCCAATTATAATGAAACAAGTTGCTTATTTTTTGCACAACGTATGAGCGTGGCTATCGTCTGAACTGAATTAATTGAGAAATACTGAAAAGTAAAAAAAAAATGGCAGTGTCTAACTAACACAGACATTGATTTCTGCAAAAAATTCACAGGATTTTAAGTCGCAAAAGTTTAATTTTTCAAAAACCGACTTAATTTTAATAACAATTGGTTTTTGGAATATTATGCTACCCAGTTCGAAAAACACCGCATTCAGAAAAACACGTTATAGGTACATACATTAGGGTGGCTCTTATTTAAAGTATACACAATGGATGCGCCAGATTCTCCTGATGAAAATGAGCCCAAAGTTGATCTTATTCGGATTATTTTTCATTATTACGCGTTTTATATCCCGATAGATGTTCATGAATTCTTGTGACACAACGATCACCTGAAAAATGATTGAGGAACTATGAAAACAAAAATTTGAGATTGAATGTCTCACTCTGATCGTGATTGTAATTTCTTATTGAAGGAAATAATAACAGTATCATTGTGATATTGAAAAGACTGAACACAACTACGTGCGTTGTTTTCATAAAGAGTTCCCTCAGCTTTGCCGTACCTCTCCTTTTATTCCTTAGTCCCGTAGTCGCTGAAACATTCCACTAAATCCTACTGAAAGATTCCATCTCGATACAGTAAGAGCTGCGTGTCGAAAGAAGAGGTTCTTACTGCCTCTACTCGCAGCGGAAACTACAGCGAACTAGTGACAGAAACGAAAAATCCTATAAGCTTCCTTTTACCACGACGACGTAGTCAATATAAAGCGTAGAAAGGCTGTCGCGAGGAAGATGATACGGGTGATCATTAGTTTTTCGTCGCTTCGTCGCTCCGTCGCTTCACTTAACGTTATATCATAAATTATTGTCAAACGGGAAATTAAGTGTTTCAATTACGAGATACTAGACGAAGTTACTTAAGGTTTATAAGACGAAATTTCTCTGATCTTAAACACGACTACTTTATAACGGAATATCTTTCATTTTTAATCATTTTCAAACGTGGTCGACCAATGCTATTGGTAAAACTGTGTTACATTTAGGGATGTGCTAGTACTCGAATTTCGAATCGAATAATGATCGGTCGGTCGAGCCGAGTCGAGTTTTTGAATTTTCCGAGCTGTTTGAAATCGACGAATTGTTTGAAAAAAATGCGAGCTACTTGAAAAATTCAAACAGCTCGAGCACTCAAGTCCGCGTAAGACTTCGACTTAATTGGAGATAAATTTTCAACTAAAAATTTTTCGAATTACTCGAATATATTCGAACAGATTTCCCACTTTCGAGCTACTCGTAAATATTCAAATTACTCGAATTAGTTTGAATTACTACTGTCTTATACATTTATTTCCAGTTAGACTGGTATTTGATAGTAAGTACATATATATTCGAATAACTCGAGTAGCTCGAATATTTACGAGTAATTCGAAAGTTGGAGTTTTTGTCAAGAAATCGTATAGGTTGATTTAATGAATTGAGGAGTTGAAATGGTAATCGATGTAAGTGGCAAACAAATAAAAAATAATTTTTTGGATAAGAATGTGAATTCCCTGCAGGATGCGATGGCAAAAGTAACAAGTGCTAGAATAATTTATTTCAACTGTTAGGGATATCGCAAGATAGACCTAAAATCGTAACCCACACAGCACCATGACATTGCAGCAATGCCTTTGCAATGATGCGGTGCAAGATTGCAATGTTGCATCGCTTCATTGCACAGACGTTGCAGGTTCATTCCTATGTCCACCTTAACAATAGTGCAGGAGAGTATTTTTGCAAAGTTGCGGCAGCATTACAAATATGTAGTCCTGCAACGTTCCGGCAATGATTCCGCAACGAAACGGCAAAATTGTGGCAATGGTCCTACAACTCTTCGGTAATATTGCGGTGCGAGATTGCAGGTTCACTCCTATGTCCGCCTTAGCAATATTGCAGGAGTGTATTTCAGCAACGTTTCGGAGATTTTATAGCAATAGTCCCGCCGCAACGTCTCGAGCAGTGCGGGACGCAACGACATGAATGTGTGTAGTCAGAATCGTAGTAGTATAACGCCCATGTGTATTTTTCACATTGTGCGCACAATATTGCAGGAATATTGTAGGATCGTTGCCACTGGAACATTGCACGTCGATGTGCACGCAATATTGCCGAAATATTGTAGGATCGTTGGCACTGTAACATTACACGTCGATGTGCGCGGGACATTGCCGAAATATTGTAGGATCGTTGGTACTGGGACATTGCCGAAATATTGTAGGATCGTTGGTATTGGGACATTGCCGAAATATTGTAGGATCGTTGGTACTGGAACATTGCAGTGGCAACGTGTGCACAATATTACAGAATATTGTTAGGGCGTTGCCACTGTAACATTGCACGTCAATGTGTACGCAATATTGCAGAAATATTGTAGGATCGTTGCCACTAGAACACTGCAGTGGCAACGTGTACACAATATTGCAAGAACGTTACCACTAAAAGATTACACAGCAATATTGTAGCATCTTGTCTGCAATATTGCAATGCAACCTGCAATAACGCAATATTCCTGCAACGTTCCTGCAATACTCTCGCAACGAAGTGTGCTGTATGGTAAGTTTCAACTTCCATGTGGTAAAAAATGATGAAAGTGCCGGTAATCTTCACGGCCGTAATCTTTTTGGTTCCCTATAAATATATAAAGGTGGTATACTACGCTGAAAGTTCATAGTGTTCAAGTGATAAACCAAATTTTCAAACAAAAAGTGCAAAAAAAAGTCAGATAGAACCCTAGGGTTTTCACGTTGCGAAATGTAAATGCTCTAGTTTTTTAAATAAAAATACAGCCATATGTGCACGCTGAAAATGAACATTTATCGTACAAATCGCTTTCTCCTAATGGCTATTTTAATAATTTTGATACAATTCTTTTTTTCGAAGGACGACTCCAAAATTACAGGTTCTAGGAAAAACATATTCCAAAAAAACCGCTGTATCTTTACCCTGTAAAGGGTAAGCTTTGTATATTTTCTACAAATATAAAAAACATGCACATAAAGTAATGAAATTACAGTCCAACTGAGATGCAGTAGAAGCAAAGGTTGTTACTGCGTTTTAAGACTCAATTCATAAGGTAAACGAATGCAGTCATTCATGCTTCAGAAAATTAGAATTTTCGTTTATAATGATAAAGGAACCTCACTTTGGGTAAAGGACCCGATTACTGACACCTAACCAATTACTATCACCGTAAGCTATTTTAGTAAAATTAAAATTTAGTAAAAATAACGAATAAAACAACTATAGAATATAATCTATAGTATAGATTATAGGTTGAAATACATTATTCTTTTTGTGTATCACTTTACAGCGTTTATTTATTCGTTATTTTAAGTAAAATAGCTTGAGGTGACAATAATTGGTTAGGTGTCAGTAATTGGGTCCTTTACCCTATTAGTATTTACTTTCCTATTTCCCTTGAACACTCTTTAGTTTCGAGACTTTTATAAGTTTACAATTTGCATTACTTTCTTACTTTGTGTTAGCTAATTAAATGATTATTTTGTAAGCAATCAAGTACATTGGACATCGACCTCTACAAATTCGGGGTTCTTGCAGATTAAGGAATCGACATGATTCGTTTTAGCAGCGCGTCGGTCCTCGGAGCATCTTACAATTAGAGTTAGCTGCATTTCGTAAAGCGGACACAACGGTTGCATCTTAGACACCGAACAAACTAATTAATTTTCAAACAACGAGCGAGGTAGGAATATTTCAAGAATAAGTGAAACAGTAATCGTGCCGCACAGCGTTGTTACAGAAGGCTGATGTTCCGCAAAGCATTAATGCCGCCGCTCCTTCAGTAAATTAATACCACGGGACTGTGCTGAATTATGCAATGTAATGTAGTGGGCTGTACAGTGGATATTACTTCAATGTTTTTGGGGCTTCACACGCGACTTATAATGAACCGAAATATATTTGCAGTGTAGGCTTTCGTTTGCTTTCTACTGCCTGTCTCTGTTGCATATTTTCTTTGAAAATTAGGGTTTCTTACTTTAACATTACAAAATCAGCAAGGTGACCAAGAATCCATGCTGTAACTTGCTGGTTAAATTAAAAACGTCTATTTATTTTGGACGATTTCTGAAATAGTTGCAACTAAAATTATTTGCTTTAAAATTTCAACAGTTATGATATGAAAGAGAAGGATAAAATAAGGTCAACTACATTAACAACTTTTACGTTATACACTAAGCACATTCCTCTAAATATTTGTCGAGTTCCAGTCTCTTATTTATCCATTCCATTGTCCTGTTAAATTGCCTCAGATTAAATGCAACGTTAATTTAATATTTCAGAGGCTAGTTAATTAAATTATGCTTCATATAAAACGAACGCAACATAACCAACGGAATTTCTGTACCGATACTGTTATAATCTGAAATTTCCAGCGGATAAACACTTCTTACTTAAATACGATTACGGAAGATTCGCATTTTTGTTATTCAGATTTGTCTATGTGTTTATTATATTTTAACGCTCACCTGGATTTTATACCCAGATAGCGGAAAGTTAAAGCGATAAACACTACTGAAATTTTCAAAATTTCAATTTTACATTGCATCTTCATAAATGTGGCACGTATAGATTCTTGACATTTTCCTGATTAGGAAAGGCAGAACACTATTATTTTCTCTATTTTTAACGACGTAAAATGCAGAATTGATTTGCAGAAGATCGAAGTTATTCCAATCGAGTATGACTAAAATAATAGTCTGAATAATGTAGTGTTTGGACTCATTTTTGTCACAAAAATTTTAGGAACCCAGTGGCAACATTTTCATGAAGATGCAATAGAAAAGTTGATAATTTCAGAGAGCGTGACTCACTCTCGCGCGCAGAGCTTATCGCTCTCGGTTCTCAGGCGTCGAGACTCCGGATATGATAGGTCCTGGATTGGATAAAAATAAAAAATGTGGCGATGGATGATCCGCGAGGCTTTAACCGTGCAGAAACAGGGAGCAGTACAAATTTTAAACATTTTAAATGATACCGTAATTGCATTGAAATAATAGTGACACAACAAATTATAAATAGAAATCGTCTGAAAAAAAAATGTTTCTTCAGGTTTCAAAAAACAAGATAGAATCACACCTTCCAACACCGCGACAGAATGCTCGATTCGGCTAAAACTAATATTGAAAATCTATATAGCAGATATATGTTAATAATAATTTTTAACATCGTGTATATATACCTATTTTAAAAAGTTCAATGTTAATATAAATAATTGTAATACCTACGAAAATGGAATATTAAATTGGTTAGCGTAGTGAATTGGAGCAGCAGATCTGACAACGTCGCATTTATTAGGAGCGTCTTTTATAACTAAAATGGCAGAAAAAAATGTTCATATGAATCTGAATATTCGTTCGCTATTTAAATCTGCTCTACGTAGTTTCTCAAAAATTTGCGCGTAAACCTATTTTTTATGGGCATTTACGAAGAAACTATGTGGTCAGTTTTGCAGAAATTAATAAATTCATTTCCTGACATTTCGATGAACTTTTATGCCAATTTTGGTACATTTCTTAAATATGGTGTTCCTGTTTCAGAAGAAAAACTTTATTCATCAACTTTAATGAACAATTTCTCGATAACTATGCGGTAAATCGATTTTAAACTTTATACAAGGGTTTCTTGTATTCCAAATTAGTTTTGTACGAAAATTGAAAGAATTCTGTAATTTAGTAGATTATTCAGGTACTACTTTAAGGGATATAAACTTCAAAAAAGTAAAAAAATTACACGAAGTACGTGAAATCAAATAAGTAAATCACAAAAAAATAGAAGATAATAATAATAACAAAATAAAAAAAGTGAAATCAAAATGAGCTGCCAATACATAAAGGTGCTTTCTAACTGCGCCCAGATATATTTTGATACAAAGAAATATTTTAATACGAATAAATATTTTATTCAAAATACTTGAAGCACGGATGGGCAAAAATTATTTTAAATAAAAATTTGTATCCATCTGTGCTTTTGTTATCACTGGAAAACAGAAGAATCTTTTTTGAAAAGACCTTATTGGCCGGTATTCATAGTCGCTACTTATTCTTAAGCAAATGCTTAAGCATTCGGCATCCTTTACTAGCTACTAGGTTAGTAGAGGATGACGCATGCTTAAGTATTTGCTTAAGAATAAGTAGCGACTATGAATACCGGCCTTAATGATCCATCTGTAGCTATTGTATATTTTTTTAAAGCTTATGATGTTAATAAACATTGTGTCAAAGACCAAGTCTCTGTGTCAATTTATTTATTTGTAATTAATTGAAAAAGAACTGCTTCATTTTCAGCAAGAAGGACTGCCTAGTACCCTGAAGGTATGACAAATTCAATGAATAATGGAAAATATGCAGGATGTCCAATTTGATGAGACGTTTATTCGTGATAGGTATTAGAAGTTTATGTGAAGCAAACTTGCTCTGCTTCTGGGCGATCTTGCAACTAATCAACAGCTGGTGTTTCAGCACAACCATACTTCGTCTCGTTGCAGCAGAATTCTATCTGCATTGATTGCTATATTGTTCCATTAGTTTGAACTTTGAACGAAGAGGCAGTATTGAGTTTCTACTGCAAACACTTCATCTGACACGAATAGACTATTTTTTTAGGTTACATGAAAAATGTAGTTTGTGCCAGAAATAGTCTACCACGTCCGATAGCTGGAAAGATTTCAAATTAAACTGTTCAGATCATTGGCAGGTCGTTACTTTATTAGTGATCAAAGGAAGCACTATGTCCAGCCTGAAGGACAACTATGCGCGTGCCATTGTCAAGACTTATACTGACAAATTACATTAACACTTTGAGTGCCGCTAGTAGGTATTCAATAGTGGCCCTTCAAAGCGATTCAGCTTTTCCGAACGACACCTACTACCAAAAGCATTGTCCAGTACTGCCTGCGCTTTGAGTAACTATCTAGGGTAAATGACCCAATTACTGACACATTAAACGTTGACGCTGACATTATCTTATAGTTTTCTACTTATAGACTAAAAGTATATGTTGTTCTTGTTATTTATTATTGTTTAATGTGTTTACTTGATGAAAAAAATTTGATGGATCTTAAAACTTGGATTTTTATGTATAAATTCATCAGTTTCAAAAATATATAACGGGATCTATTACTGACACCCTTCAAATGTATTTGACTGAATTACTGACACCCCAATTACTGCCCGCGAACCTAATACTGTTTATCTGTCACTTTAAGGTTACGTCGTGTCATGTAAGTACATGACGTAATTTTTACACTTTTTTCGAAAACCATTCGTCGTACGAGAAATAGTAATACAACAAAAAAGATGCTCCTTGTCCGGATCTACAATTTTTGTTTGACATATTTTTTTATTTAATCAATAACTTGGTAGATGTTATATAAAATCGACTTCGCGATATGTTAAATAATGATTTAAATGTTTAAGGGCCTAGGGGCATCCTTACCCGTTATCCGATCGAACTCAAACTTTACAGGGATTTTTATTTAATATTTCGAACTATTCTGGAGGGTATCCCGAAGAAAATTCAAAAATCGAAAATAAGAGCCACCCTAATGTAGGGCTTCCGACGTATTATCCACGTGCCAAACGTGTAGGGGACGCAGAAAGTAAAAAAAAAGTAAAGATTTTTGAGTTTTCTTTACAAATTTCCAAGGTGTTCCATATTACGATCCATTTGTTCGAACGGTCGATTTCCACTGTTTTCAGTTTTTTTACTATAATTGCAAAACAATTGGATTTTTTTACATATGACTATGTAAATATGATTATGCATTAGTTCCTTCGTACCCTCATGTCAGTTTTATTAAAAAAAATAAATTCGCATACTTTTGACAAGCTTTTGTAATCAGATGTTCCATATTACCTGCCTTTACCCTACGTGTCACTTAAATGCGAATGGATGAAACGATTGCGGTTTGTTTGGAAGATCGATGTGTGATTGAAGAGTGTTTGGGATTTATTGTTTATCGGTAGTGTCTGGCACAAAAACGAGTCGTGGAGCGTGACATAAGAGTAATCAGTGGGAGTTCGAAAATCAAAGGTAATAACGAGAAAGATTGACATCAGTATTGATTACTATTTATTAATCTTCGTTGCTTTTTTCGTCAATAACTGCCGTTCCGTCTGTTCCATCCAATATATTAGTTAATATTTCGGACGGTTTAACTATTTTTTATGTAAAACGCCCGTGCGATAAATAATAAATAATCACAGCGGCGTGCGAACAGCAACCGGATTTTCCAAGATTGACTGAAAAGGATTTAAAAATACTATTTACAGGAACGTACTACTTAATTGCCGCAAGCAATATGTTACCTTAAGGAATTAATGAACAATAAATATTTAAATACTGAATATTATTTACAGGCACGTACCAATTATCACAGGCAGTGTATTATCTTGCTGAACTAATGAATAATGAAGATTGATTGACCGTGGAGTACTTAAAGGAAAACAATGACATTATGGGCGGTTCACAGTCACGTCTTGAGCAAATGCTTAAGATCATCTTCTAGAAGACGATCTTGTTTGCCTGAAAACATCAGGTATTCATAGTCGTTGCTCAAGATGATCTTAAGCATTTGCTTGTGTCACGTCCCGTGACGTAGAGTCTAGTATTATTTAATCGTTATTTACTATTTCGTACTCTGAGGTATTGTAATCACCTCATATGGAAACATACAGATGTTATATAACGAATAGCCGATAAGGCGTTTTCATAAGAAGAGATCGAGCGAAGAATACGCGAATGGCAACAAGCAGGACAGCCAGCGTCAAGGAGGTAGCGGACCGCACACACACCGAGGAGGCCCAGTCAACACCAGCTGATGTTCAGCATGGGACGGAGGACCCCTTATCAACCAGCGGAGACGATACCACCTTTATAAAGCTGTGCCCCTGATCCTCGACAGAAAATTGCCCTCCCGCTATTTCTCGGAAAACCGATCACCAATATTACTACAATATACCTAACTTCAACCCCTAGTACGTAAGCCGTACAAAAAAATTTATAAATAATCAATATGTAAATTAAATAAGAATGAGGAATCTTGCTATCGTCGCTGCTGGGAATCAGTTAAAATGGAACGTGCCTAAGTAGTAAACAAACCCCAGAATAGAGCGATGGGAAGATTCTTCCTGGAAGATTCCAGGTAGAAGCTGTGGGATGGAGACTCCCACCTAAGATTTGTCATGTGACAAATTCTAGAGAAGGAGTGATCGACAGCCCTATAAAAAGGGACTGACCATCCGCGGAGCGATGATTGTATGATTGAAATATTGAATATTGTAATTGTGTTATGTTCAACCAGTTAAAATACATTGTTATAATTATAAGTTGTAAATCACCAGAACGTGGTGATTGGAAATAAGTGACGATTGTAAGTGAAGTTTTTTTTTTACTAAAATAAAAGTGTTAAAATCAGATTCAGTGTTCAAGTGTTTTACTAATCGGTTTCTGATGTTTTCGGGCATTTGAAGTTTTATTAATGTACACCGAAAAAATGAAAATAAGGGAAAACAGATTCTCCTTCGTTGAAAGCGTCATTGGCGAGCTGTAACCTGCCCACTATGTCACTAGATACTAGAGGTCAATCTGTTTACGCGGTCAAGTAATACTAATAGATTTTTCAAATCATTAATAATTTAAATAAATTAATGAACTACGTTTGAGCTGATTTTCGGAATCACTGACGCGCAGAAACCGTGCCCACCACTGTCCTCTGGAGTCAAGTGCAAACCGGGTTCCATTAGAATCAAACTCAAAGATTTAATTTAACCATCAGATGCCCAAGAGCAATAAAGCCGGACGAAAGGTGCAATTACGCAGAGTATTATCTAACTATCAGTGTGCCCCGGCCGCGCCATAATCCTTGTTGGGAGTCTACGAACAACCCTCAATCGTAGACAATCAACGATTCATCGACGCGGAACTCTGGGTTCTCCCAAAAACCAACGCTTCGTTGAAGATCGACGGGGTCAGCGAAGTTCCCATCCCCTGGCGACCGACTCGAATTAACAAATAAAAGGTAGGCACCATAAAGTTTCATATTAATATATATAAAACCACAACCCTCAACTAACCCAGAGCGAAAAATCCCAGGATTTGCTCGAAGCGGATTAATAATATAAACATTCCTAAAATTTGCGGTCCCCAAATAAAAATTAGGGACGTAACACTTGGAATAAGCAATTGTTTATATGAGGTATCCATTTTCTTTATAAAGTATTTACTCAAGCATTTGCTCATTCACGTTCGGAAACTTTCGAAGGCAAAAACGACGGCAACAACGGCAGCCGTAAAAGAGTGGGCATAGGTAGCGTTCACAGATTCCCCCTCCAAGAAGGCATTTCGCTCTTGGGCCTGGCTCCGTGGCTCCGAGAGCGAAGAGCAACTCGCGGTTGCTCGCACGAGCAAACCCTTGGACGGGCCTGTGTTAGAACAACCAATGATAGAAGGATATTCCGTTCATTCCTTGATGGGCAACGGAGTAGGGACTCGACATGTTGAGTAATACGTGTGAGCGTCGAGGACTCGAGGGTATATGAGATAATGAGAGTAATAATGGACTAACCCACTTTTTTCGAAATTGAGTTTGTAGCAATAACGTATTCCAATAGGCTCTACTAAATATATAAAATAGGGGAAATTTTTTTTTAATATGAGTTGGTCCGCTGTCGCTCTAACTGTCTCATATGTTATATTATTCAGCGATTCGGAGGAAACAGTTTATCGGAGAGTCTTCGAAATGGCGAGGATAAACCCTCGCGGTGCCTCACAAATTGTGAGTCACAATGATTTCAAGAAAGAAATTAGATGTAAAATTGATTTATACTGATTTATATAATAAACTAATATATAAACCTATCCACTAAACTGATGTAATATAAAAATAAAAACACCTCAGATAGTAGAGACTCCATTTCATTATGATTTATTTTGTACATAATTGATATACTTGATATACATCGATATTAATATTGATATTAGCGACATTGATGATGCTAATAATGTAGCGGACAATACTGTTATTGGAGGATATATTCATGACGTGCAAAATCATTTTGAATATTATGATGAAGATGAATTTAAAAGGCGATGCCGAATTTTGGAATATATAGCTGTCGTGTGCACTACCCAGCCACTTTGGTACAATGTTGAAAAATTCCATCTGCATCAAAGATGATAATTAAAATAATTGTACACTTTTATGCACAATTACCCCTGTGCCTTTGGACGAATTAATTTTCGAAGCTAAAATTTTTTATTTGATGTCTTTCCATACCCCTAGCAATACCCACCAAGTTTCATCCCGATCGGCCACCGGTGCCTTTCGGAAGTGCAGTCTGGTTTTATAATAAGTGTCATTCTAATTATTGTAAATAAATTCCAAGTATTCTTGTGATTTGTGTCACAATTAACTTTTTTAATTAAGGTAGTTCCTGAATAATGTACTAAATTACAGAATTCACTCAAATTTCGTACTAAACTAATTTGGAATACAAGAAACCCTTGTACAAAGTTTAAAATCGATTTACCACATAGTTATCGAGAAATTGTTAATTAAAGTTGATACATTTTAACACAGTGGCATATGGCGAAAACAAAAAAAGAGGGTTATAGTTTCAATTTTTCTTCTGAAACAGGAAAACCATATTATAGAAATGTACCAAAATCAGCACAAAAGTACATCGAAATGTCAGGAAATGAATTTATTAATTTCTGCAAAACTGTCCATATAGTTTCTTCGTAAATGCCCATAAAAAATAGGTTTACGTGCAAATTTTTCAGAAACATCGTAGAACAATCAACGTGGCAACGTCGCACAATCAAATGTTTAGAGATTTAAATAGCGAACGACAATTCAAATTCATATGATTCACAAAATCCGTATAAAATATTTTTGAATTCATTGATCAAATTATTCTTACAAATTTCTCTAGTCAGTAGAGCTGTATCGAAGGATGTATTACGAGCAACTAAGGTCGGTAACAAATATATTGGCCGGTGAATTCGGTTTCGCGAGCAGCGATCGAGGAGAAATCAGCCACCACCATCTGACGATCACTCATTTGTCAGTTGGAGTTGCGTGGCCCTCGCAGGGTATGGTGGGGTAAAGGGAACGCTCCTCGGCTCCGCCTGAACCTAGCCGGTTGGCTGTTATTTATCCTTAATGTAATAGTTGTGTGCGTTGCGAAGCTATGCGTAGACCAATACGAGATGAAGCTATCGAGAACGAATCAATGTTCTGACCAATAAAGTTTCTGAATTTATTCGTTGCTAACGCACACCTATTCTGTTGTGTGTATTTCTACGCTGACATCTCGGTTTGGCCTACACATCAGAATCTTGGCACTATCTCCACCACTTCTGGCTCACTCTTGTTCTGTGAAGGCGAGAGCGAGATGGAACGAGAGCGAGTCAGAAAACGTTGAGAAAAGGAGCACCGAGGCAAACAAACGGTGTGGGTGGGAGACTCACCGGCCAATATATATGATACCGACCTTAGTATGCAGGAGATTGAGATTTTACTGAGGAATTCATGAAAAGCTAATAATGCATCAAATGTAGATTTGAACTCTTGAACGGTTTGAACTCTTTTACTTTTATAATATAGTTCTCCACAAATATTTTTAAGGCTATTGATTTTTGTTATTTCTTCCGCAATTGATTGAGTGGGCTCTATATAAAGTGAGAAAAATTGTTCTCCTGCTTTTGCAGCAATTTGCAATATATCTGATTTCTGACGATTGAAACCAGATGTTTCCAAATCAAAATAAACAGTTTTAGTCGATTGCACAGCTACTTCTGATACATTACTGTCATTGCAACTTGTATTTAGTAGATCTAATTCGAACGCAATATTCCATTCATACGATACTCCTTCTTTACTAATTTTTTACCCATATTTTCTCGATTTTCAGTTAACTGTATTCTTCTTCTTTTCTTTTCAATGGTCTTTGATTTTAACCAAGCACGCAATCTCTTAGTATCTGTTTTATCACAATATGTTTGGGATTCCTTGTATTTGGATAATCCTAAAAGTTCTCGGAATAAACGGAAAATATTTGTAGCAGTTCTGTATATAATTTTTCATCCTTTAGTATAAATTTTTGTTTCATGATATCACTGTTATTAGCATTTCTCTTACACCAACTACCGCAATTCTCGTGATTATTGTACAAATGGTCTGGTATACATTTAAATGCTTTTGCTAACTTTTCACTTTGCCCTGCATTCTGAGCAACTGCATATGAAAAACATTTTATGAAACTTATGAAACCTTTTTTATACATTTCCTTATAGTTACTTTGAATTTTGTACAGTTTCTTATATGAATTCTTCTTTACATGATTCATATCAGCAAGTTTATAAATTTTATTTTGAGTTTTTAGGCGGGAATTTTCTCTATTTACAGCAGCCATAACAGAACTATCCCCGTCGCCTAATAATACTTTTACATTTAAATTAGCTTCTTCAGTCCCAACATAAGCTTCCATAGCTTTCGCACTACCTCTAAAGTTTTGCCTACAGTCATGACCTTTTTTCGGTTTACCTATATGTGCAAATACGGTTTTTGGGACTAGTAGATCAGAGACTTTGACGTTATAAGTTTGTGGAAATATGATATGTTGTGGTTATATGGCATATTACTGGTTTACAACAGTTTTTTCGCAATTTACTGAAAAACTAGACGTGATGGGCCAAAACGGGCAACGGATTCGAATTCAGCGACCAAAAATACGTATAGGACAGGTGGTCGAGTTTGTGTATTTTAGAAAAAAATTTGTGGTTTTGTGTAATTTAACTGTTTAAGAGCCCAGGGGCACCCTTTCCCGTTATCCGATTGAGCTCAAACTTTACACGGATTTTTTTTAATTATTTGGAACTATTCTGGAGGTCGCCCCGAAAAAAATTCAAAAGTCGAATATATGAGCTACCCTAATGTACTTGCTGAACCGCATAACGTAACCATCTCTATTATTTTCATTACTAGTGGACTAATAAAAAATTTCCTGTCAGATTTCAAGCGCACCTTCAACGTTTTTATATATAACCCTCTCTACTGCTGAATTTTTGCCATTGCAGCATATTTTCCGCCGTTGTTGGAACATTCTGATACACGTGACCTACAAAAAAATCCAGGGCAGTAAGATCAGGAGAATGAGCGAACCAGTTTACTGTGCCATCAGTGCTATCGGAACAATTACGTGATTGAAGGATGCACGTATGTATTCATTTCTTCGTCGTCTACAGAAGTGTATAGAACCTAGCGGTGGGCATTTTGAACACATACTGTGAATTTAAGTAAGTTCGAACCTTAACATTAGAAAATGCCTTTTCGCCTGAATGTTTTTATCGTCGTATCATAACACTAATTTCATCCAAATGAAATCATTTTTTTATTACGTTCGTCAGATTTGTCGCAGTGCCTGCTAGCTGATAGGTAAAAAAAGTATAGGTTTATACACAAAAAAGTTAACAGTGACTTTGAGAAACATTTAGGCCAAAATTTGGATCGGTCCATTAATAACGAAAATAATAGAGGTGGTCTCGTTACGCAGTTCACCTCATACATATAGTAGGGTAAGTCGGGGTAATATGCCACCGCGGGTAATATGCCACTTCTCAATATTTTTTTAAATAATGCACAGATAGCGTAATATTTGCACTAATTCCGTTCAATTTAGTGTAACTGTTAAGACGACAACAGATTTTGGATTTTATCTTCTTTTATTTTTAATAAATTCTGGTAAGTTATAAAATTATCGGCTTGATCTAATTTCATACTGGAACTAGAATGCAGATTATACATTTGTGTGAACAGTTATACCAAAAAGCAATAGATTATGTTAAAGTATACAAACAAACGAATTTTATAACCTCTCAAACATCCGTTAAAACTATGTTCTTTGTGGAGAGATTTTCCATCCTTCTTTTTATGGTCGTTTGGAGTAATATGCCACATGTTCGTCGGTGTAATATGCCACTTGTGGCATATTATTTTTTATATATATTGATTTTTAATTTTTTAAATGAATTTACATTTCTCGATATCTGAATGTGCATAATTATCATTGTTATATTGCATACATTTATTACGTCACCAAAATTTGTAAATATATTGTATTGTTAAAGAGTAAATAATGAAATCTCATTTTACCCCGAGGTTCACTTTACCCCTACTACACGTATTTCAAGTAAACTTCGCAACATGATAAGTAGTAAATGGTTGCCGTTAATGAGGGAGCGCTTCATCGAAAGGCTATACATACAGTGAGTAGCATAATTATTGAACCTAGCAATTGAGAATGGAAATATGAGGTCCATCAAGTTGGAAAAGCCGTGAAACGTACCTACTTACCTCCTGTTTCGAGGGAGCGAGCAGGTTGGCAAGCAAGGACCACGAAGGGCTGCAACTGAGAGTGGGGGTGGAAAGCGTCACGACGCACCTCGGTAGCGCCGAGAACTAAAGGACCGAGTGGTACGACGCGCCAGTGTTCTACCCGCGATCGTAGGGAGTGTACATGACGCTCTCTTATTTTCACTCGTGTATACGGTTCTTTTTGAGTGTTGTATTGTGCACGCGGTACATTTGAGTTATCGGGACTAAACAGCCTCGTTTAAACGCATCCCCATCTGGAAACGGATTGTTCTTAAGACATTTTCTGCCAGCGTCCGTTTTGGGGAAAGCGAAATAGAAAAAGGTTGTAAATTCGTGATGAGTGATTAAATTAATATAAGAACTTCCAAAGTTCGAAGTTGCTCGCCATTCTGTTGTGACTTGATTTAAGATAGTGCTTAAAATACGCGTAGCCCTTAGTTTCTGTATTTCCTTTTCTTGAAGCAATCTCAGTGCCTCCTCCCTTTACAATCTTCAATTTCAATTGCCATTCAAAGATTTACATTAATTCTCGCGTCATATTTCACTTCGACCCGCGCATTCCTTCTCTTTTAACATACCCTCTTACTGCCAAGAGGACAGACAAAGATTCAGGTCACCGATAAAAGGGAATATTGGGGTCTAAAATTAAGACTACTTTCTATGTAAATGACGGTAAATTATTATTAAATTTTCACATGCAAAAATATTTTATCAAGCTTTTAATCTCTCACTTCATGATCGATGTTGAGTGTCGTACACACCGTGCATACTTAACGAGTCCCTCGATGATGAGTATTTCATTTGCGGCGGTAGTTAAAACTTTTTAATACTGTACACTCGGAAATATTGAATCTGTGTGTCTTCGATGCTCCTTGTTTCTACATTTGGCTACCAAATTGCCGTTTGCACATTTACACAAACAATTCTGGCTATATCTGAGGATTCACTGCATCAAAATATATTCTTAACCCTTACACGCTGTTACTCTGTTCGACGTGAACTACGACGTCAAAGGGTTTCTTCGTGCTGCAATTCCCGTATATGTCCCATCGTCTTCATTTTTGTTCCTTTTATCGGAATCGAAGAGCTTCGTTTATACGTGACTAGAGTTACGTTACAGATACCCCCTAGTTGTGATTTCATCGTCACACGAATCTTATTCAACTTTGAACTGTTGCGTTTGGGGAGGTAACAGGTCTGGCACTGCGGCTTAACGAGTTCAACGAGTTTTTCTCGGTCGACCGTTCCGTAATTGGGGATCTAGTGGTGCAAAGAATTTCCACCGATACGATACTTTTATCGACAAATTAATCTGTATTGATTTGCCACGGCGGACTTAAAAAAAAATTGTATCTCTCCTTGTACAAGCAAATAGCACTGACAGGTGTTTCCAAATTCATTCGTGGAACTTTTACATTTGGATATACCATCACCATTTCTGTTTTCGTCTTTACAGTAATATTTCAATATCAGGTTCTCATGAATACTTTAATTTTAGATGAGAAAAATAATAAGTGTACTTATTTTATGGAATGAAACTTGAATGTATAAAGTTTGTTATTTAAATTTTAATTAATTATAGTCTCTGAAATGCAGTTTCCTCGCTAGTACATATTACAAAAGTTCCATAACGTGATGATTTAAGCGAATTTAAACTTAAGAAAAGAAGAGACGTTCCTAAGGTTTTGATTAAAAGTAATCGAGCGTCGACTGCTTCGCTTTTTTCACGTAATAGTGTAGTGAATATCACTAAAAAAAATTGTTCTTATAGATTACGTTATCGCGAGATGTAGTAGCGTTTGATGTATGCATGCAGGGTGTTCACGAAATACGGTCTTTAAGTAGCACATTAATGGGGTTAAGTACATGGAAAATTTTTATATAATTCGTTCTTATAAAGCGTTTTATAAAACGTTGTGCGATTCACGCCCAGAGAGAGGACTCTTCCCGCCGCACGTCAAAATTATTGTGCAGACTGACAGAATATCAGTGAAATACTCCAGCGAAGTAATTTATCTTTAGAGGTGACGTTGAGTTGCCCAAATACTTGCCACCGTCAAAAGTTACTTGTTTGTTCAAAGTTTACTTGTTTATTTATTGCTTTAGGGGTGACTTAGTGTTTACAGTGCACTTGGTTTGTTTTATACTTGAAATGCATCTGACTCATTCGGTGTGTAGGTAATAAAGCAACTGTTTTAGTTCGTACTAATGGAGGGGTTACATGAAGCATTACGTGCCGATTTGAATGCAACATTATGTAATAGTTAGATGGGGATCCGAAAACTATTAGACTTATGTTTAACCAATTGCGTAAATGAAATACTTACGAAATATTTAACTATGAAGATTGTGTTTGGCTTATATTACACATCGTGAGTTTAACGTAATTGTTTCTCATTATAATTGATTTCGTTATTTATTTTGCATTTGGTTTTTTTTCAGGACTTAGAACAGTGATTCCCAACCTGTGGGTCGCGGCATCCAAGGGGGTCGCGAAGTGTTTTCTGAGGGGGTCGCTGCGGTTATTTCTAGTGGACGATTTGTAGCACTTATTTATTTTCCATTACCATTCTATTAATGATGTAACACTGATTTTTCATAAATGAAAAAAGAAAAGTTAGTTACCCAGATGAAAGCACTATTACACTAAATAAAATAATTGAATATATTAAATGTCTTTAAGTATATTAAATATCTTTAAGTATATTTAATATATGTATTAAGATAATTAAATATTATTAACTTGGAATTATATTCTGAAATACCTACTTTCAATGTGTTTTTTTTAACTTATTAAATTTACCTTATCCTGTGTAGAGGGCGGGGTCGCAGGATCTCTGAGTATTATGAAAGGGGGTCGTGACTGAAAAAAGGTTATGATGCACTGAACTAGAAGAACAAAAAAAAATATTCAAGGAAAGATTTTTCAATACGACTGCTTTACAGTATTGTCTCCGTATGTGCTCGGTTTGGTGCACACGATAGGCGCTTGTTGCTATCCCCACCACTTTTGTCTCACTCTAGTCCGGCGAAGGCGAGAGCGAGATGGAACGAGAGTGAGCGACAGCCACTGAAAGCGAGCGAGGACGGTACTAAGGTCGTGTTCAGATTTATTGGCCGGTGAGTTTCGTGAGGGGTATTCTCCCACCACCCGCTGCTTGCCTCGGTGCTACTTTTCTCTAGCTTCTCACCAAGAACCTAAGCAACTTCAACTGCCAATCCACGATCGTCAGGTGTTGGTGGCTGATTTCTCCTCGCGCGCTGCTCGCGAAACCGAACTCACCGGCCAATATATCTGAACACGACCTTAGACAGACGACGTGTTGATGTTTTGTCTCGTTCCGTCTTTCGGGCGCCGCACAGTGTTCCGTTTTATTGATGATCTAGATTCTAGCGGGACAAAAGTCCAAAATCATGACCATCTAAAATGAATGAATCTTGGTCATACCACAAGCTACTGACAATGAATCAGAGATATCGGAATGATATGGTATGCAACTTTATACGTAATAATAACTTTATACAAATAATACGTATTTCATAAAGTTTAGTAGCCGTTTAGTAACCGATTGTTAGAATGCGTTAGTATCAGCTATATATCAGAAGTGCCTAATTGTATCGCGATTTAAATTGCTAGTATTTTGAATAATCGATTGCAGTGGTACAATTAAGTAGAAAATCAACCTTCAGCCATGAGTATTTTAATTTCCAACGAACAGAATTAAAATATAATCATAAAAATGATGGAACTTTTCAATAGCTTTCGTTGAAAAAGCTCTAGAGATCCAGGAACCTTATGGAACCTGAAATTTGTTGTGCTATTTTGTTTTATTTGCTTCATAAAGTATATATTCACAAGTTATAGCTGCAAATATTTGCAACTCTACATAATTTTTATACATAATTAAAATGAATCTATCTTCTAAAATGGTGATGTCAGGAGCTAAAATGTGAAATTCATTTTAAATAACGTGGTTGTAAACAATTTTTCTCTACAAAATACAGTTCATATTCGCTTCCTACATGTTAAGAAACCCTAAAATACGAATTTTGGTTTTAAAAAACCCTTGGAGGCTGAGGTGAACGTTTTAAGGGAGGTAAAACAATGTGGGTGGTGTTTTTCAAACAAATAATAAACATTTTCACCTAACTGATGATTTATGTACAGTGAGCACGGGAACACGTACGCCCGCGCGCACGCAAAGCGTTCCATCTCGCTCCCTCCTTCGGCCAGAAGCGAGAAACGAACACTCGGAATTAGGGATCTGTTCACGATAGGAACTCAACGCCGGTCCCGACTAGCGAGCACATACGGAGACAATACTGTACTCGGTTTTCAAGATGTAACTAACTTGTTCGGATTCGAGATAGGTTTTAAGCGGCTATTCCGATCTAAAACCCATAAAAATACGTGATCTTTAGGAATTAATTAAAAGTAAACTACTACATACATTAATGGGACTTTTTACATTGTATTAAGAATGTCTTAAATTATAGAAATATATTTTTGTTTTAATATTAATCATTGCAGACAACACTAGAGAGTCGTTAAAGTTGAGGGGTCAAAGAATTCATTCAAATCGGTGGAACCCATAGCACCTAAACCATTGGTCTGAAATAAGAAACAATACCAGATTATTAAAAGGCATGAAACTCGCTCGTGGACTAGACCAGAAAAAAAATACAAAAATGACATTTTTTTGAAAATGTACCGATACTTCATGTTTGAACTCACGTTTCCCTATTTTTTTCGTGGTTTCAACACCTTTAAAAATGATAAATTTTCAATATTTTTTTTTAATTCTACTGGTCTATCCACGAGCCAGAAGTATATTCTTTAAAATAAAAATTGTTTCAATCTGTTTCAAATGTTTCTGACTCTATTCGGCTCTGGTTCAAAAACATAATTTTTTTGCAAAGAAGAGGGTGCCTTCGAGAGCACCTGTTGGGTGTGAGGGGATTCCTGTCAACACCCCAACTCACATCGGTTCACTAACATGCTTTACGTGCCCACGCGCGGGCGTGCGCCCCCCGCACTAGTCTAACCCCAACCAATACTAATACCCGGGACAAATTGGAAAGTAGTATGTGTTGCGTTGGAATAAGTCAATAGAAGTTTTTCGCAAATATCTCGGAAACAAAGGTCAGCTTCATCATTTGTTTTGTTCCATGCTGGCGCATACGCTATCGCGGATGCGTACTGTAGGTAGGCATACGGAAGAATACATTGTAGCAGTAGCAGCAGTTTTTCGCGAATATCTTGGAAACAAAGGTCGAGCGGCGGTAACATGTATAGGAAAAAGTTGTTCAGGATCACGTCCCCGACAACATATAAAAAATCATTGAAATCTGTGAGGAAACACCTGTTCTGCATAATTACCGCAGAACTCTCTGTTTTAAAAAAGAAGAAATAGATGTATAGCAAATATTAGCAAAACTGACTATTTCACTAAAAATCACTGGTAACTTTGAAATGTTTACAAAGTTATATTTGAACACCATTTGGTAAAATGTAGATTTAATCAGCAGTTCATAAACGAAAGTATACGATTAAATTAATGAAGGCAACTCTGTTGGGAAAACGTTAATTTTTGCAATTATATGTGTACAGACACGTTTGAATACAAATTCCTCTTAAAACAATTCTGGCTTATAAACTTTCTCCGTTAATAAGTTCTTAGAAGCGATACTTCTCTCCCCGTTAAATAACCTGTGCAATGTTCCTTGATACGCGACGAGCAGAGTCCCTCTGGGTTGCTAGCGTATTAGGAAATTCGAGTCAGTGTGGTAACTTTCTCTGCTGGAACACGAACTGAAGGGATAATGCGGACGACGGTGATGTCGGCGTCTAATAAAGTTTTTTGCACCCGGGCAAGTGACTTGTGACTGTGAGTTCCACTGGACGACATTTTCTAGATCGAGGGGCGAGGGAAAAGAACAAGATACTCCTTCCGTTGTGCATTTACACATTGAAGTTGTATGTACTGCATTTAAATAACTGTTAAAGTACATCTAACTCCGCTGGAATATATTTGAATGACAAGTGACTCTGTAATGAGGGAGAAAATACGAACATCCACAGTGTAAGTCCTCATTATGGAATTATAAAACGTGTTAAGTGATTCAAGTGCGACGCGACACGATACTTGTAACTCGGATAAAATTTTGGGTGTAATGTGTATGTAAAACATCGTTGTGAAGTTCAGTAACGCGAGTTCCACGTAACACATTTATGTGGAGTATTTTATACGGAAAAGTATGGAGTTTTGGTGACAAATTTTTCGTGGTAGAAACCAACAGAATAAATTCGTACTTTGTGAGTGAGACAAGCTGCTTTCTTGTCTGATAGATGTGGAAATTTCGTGAAAGCCAATAAATTTATCGCTTCATAGATTCCGGTAAATCTAAACTTCTTCCACTTTGGTGCCATGCCATGAAATAATAAAACTTAGCTGACCTTAAACCTTGTTAGTTAAATTTTCCATAAATTCGAATTGTATTCTTGTCTATACGTGTTATGTTTATACTAAAATGAAATTGAAGTATGTAAAGACCATTATGCATTTACTTTTACTGGAAACTTATGTAATTAAGATATTATTATTTAGGGGTTTGGTGATTCTAGAAAAACAATAAATCAATATATCGTAATACGAAAGTTGGGGGTTTCGAATCATGTTGCAGTTTATATTATCCCCATAAAACACTTCAAAAAAGTAACAAAATTACGCCAAGTACATGAAAAAGTCGATGTCGGAAAAGTGTTAATCACAAAAAAAATAGAAGAAAATGTACAATATAAAAAATATATGAAATCAAAATGAGCTGCCTGCCAGTACATAAAGGTGCTTTCCAACTGCGCTTAAGATGACATAACTACATATACACAGCTAAAATGCTGTCTTCATACATTCCATTACTCACATTACGGACATTTTAATAATGTGAAAATAAAATGTAACATCTAGACATTTGCATAGATGTCCGCGGCCTTGAAGTCAAATACTTGGCGTGGCCAGGCAAGGTATTCTCAGACCATCAATACCCATACCTTCCCTCTCGCAAGCTTTCAAATAATTTGTGAATTTAAAACTCTGTCAATATAAATACACGTTCATTATTTTGTGTTTTTAAATAATTCTTATTCATGGACACCTTGACCTTGCCTGTAATGTGTCGTCGGACAAAAAATTGCGTATTCTATCAGTAAGTATGTAAAATCTAAAAAGGTCTGTGGGCCGTAAATATTTTTGTTTCGACTATTTATGAATTTTTGTGCACTGAGTACTGCTTTTTTCTTGAATATTTTGTGGAAACGTGATACATTGACTATAATTTACGGTATTTTATTTTATCCGGTGTGTGGAGGTTTTGTACGTACGGCCCTTAACATGTTAACGATGTCGGGCGGAGTTACTTGACTAAACAGAGGAATACCACTAAAAATTGCATTTTTTATCCTCAAGATACAGTCGAGGCAAAGAGTTTAGCTGCTCAAGTCCACTTCTCCCACCATAAAATTCTTCCAAACTCACCCCTACCAGTTTTACATCCTGTCCACCCTTAAAACTCTCAGGCCTTACAAATAGTCCATAACAAGTACAAAATATTATAATTACAGTATCTAGCACCATGATAATTAATAACAAAAATAACACTGTGAAGGACTGGAAAAAATAAAAAATTTATTGGTCGTAGTATACATATACAACTAACCCCACAGCCGGGGTTTCTTGATTTATTCGTTTCACTACTCTAAATAAAAATTACAACCCTGACTTAATTAAAACGATTTTCAAAATTAAGCCTGTATACCTAATGAAATTTGTAAACTTTTGGTATGCAGAAAGTCAACAAAATACCAATGTTCTATTTATAAAAATTATAAATGTTAAAAATATGTCAACTAGCCCCAGTCTCCCCTAATACATGCATAGCCTGGCGTAGGTCACAGAATCATTTTACGCTTCGATTATCTACATATACATAAAATCCTCAGTTTAAATAGTTATGAATAAAAAACAGTTTGATGATATACAAACATGTGGCAATTCAAATTTCGGCAACTTACAATGTGTGTGAGACTGCGTTTTGGTTGCAATTCAATGATACCACGACACATATTTGTAAAAACACGTTTATAATTTGATTATAACTTGAAGGTCAGCTGTAAAAATTTAGAGTGGATTGCATAGTGAAGATAGCGATTGACGAAGGAAACATGTATTAGTTCGTTTTGACTGAGGGCGTGTGTGTAGCGCGTATACATTATGACGACAAAAATTTGGTTGAAGGAATATTCATAAGAAAAATTACCTTTTCCGACAGATTCGTGAGACGATATTACGATATCTATGTTATGCGTGGACCGATTTTATTGAATTTGGTCTTATTCGAAAGCTTATATGCGGTTTGCATAAGAAAAATGCCTTTAACACTAGAACAACCAACGATTGACGTATACCTACTTCTACCGGAGGTGTCAAAATGACTTGTTTTTTAACTTAACTTATCTCGGTATACGTAGGTATGAGGTAGATGCCCCATTACCGACCGCGTCCCCATTAGTGACCAATTATTAATTTATTATTGTTTATTGCCACACAGAAAGCGAAATATCAACCAGAAAGTTAAGAAATTATAATTAGAGGTATTTCATCTATTGTGTCATACGTTATTTATGTAAGTCGCCGCACATTCATGTAGTAAATTCAAATGTAAATTAGGATTTGGTCATTGACATGAAAGTTGATAGATTCTAATAACGCGAGGTTATACTACAGAGTACAGATATCATTAAACTCGCAAATTTTACAATAAAAATGCATGGATTCATGCAGTAACTTACTCAAAGTAACTAGAAATATATACAGAATTATAAAATAAAAAGAAAATATTCATTTTCTTTCATTATTGTAGCAGAAAATCGTGGTCGGAAATAGGTACCGTCAAAGACCGGTCTGTACCAGTTTTCGGACATTTTACAAGTGGTGTTGTTAGACCTAACTAAAGTACTCAAGTAATTTTTTAATTATTAAATTTTGACTACACTTGATTTACATAACATTACAGAAACAAAACGAGAAAGAGGATAAAAAGGGAATAAGAATTTTAGCTGCAGAAGAGCGAATGAAAAAGATTGAAGAAGAAACGAAACGGAAATAATTAGGAAATAATAGAAAACATAAAAGATTATCTTAAATAGATTATAAATTGTTTAATTTTCATAAAATGTTAATAAAAACAGTTTTTATACTCATGAACACAAATTTAATATAACAAAATGATTAATTTACAATGGGGGAAACTGCTGGTCAATAATGGGGACGTCAGACGGTCGATAGATGGTACAAGTTGATCAACAAAGGGGACATCAGGTTCAATATAATTTTCATCATAATTTTTGTGTAAATAGTCAAGTATCACTCTAAAACTAATTTGATTAAGAAACTAGAGACTTCAAAAAATACAATGATCCATACTTTACTCAAACATTGTCGTATATTAGTAAAAATATTACTATTTCGAACCAGCCACAGTCTTAAACGGTCACTAATGGGGACATTTACCTTACTACATATAAATTTTAAAGAACAAACAAACGAAGATCAAAACTATCCTTCAAACACACACAAATCGGTATAACTTTAGTAGGCACGTTTGTGATCACACAATCACCTTTTGTTTGTGAAGTAATGCATATTCCGACAATATGTCGCTGCAACGACGTGGGATAATTTAAGTCCCGGTTTTACCCAGGTTCCCGGTTTTGTCCTAATTTCCCCTATACCTGCGAATAAGGTCAGGTATAATAAATATAATAAAAGCCTATTGGCTGTACCTCGCCTTTTACGTAAGCATGTGTCGGTATATGCTATATAACCTGGACATGCTGAGTAATAAAGACCTTTAATAATAATAACAATATTAATAATGAAGGACTTAATGATGACACATATTTGCTGTTTTTTGTGGATGAGTATAATCACACACACGATAATTTACAGGTCTTATTATTGTAAGACGAGCAAAACTTAAACAGAATTCATCAAGTGAACATATCAGTAGCCCTTGTAAACATTCAGTAGAATGAAAAGCATAACATGCGTGGCAGTCTAATCAGTCTGCAGAGAAATTGCAGTATGCGGAGCGTCTTTCTTTGCTTATGAAGGGCGACAGTGACGAATTAGAATCAAAACTTTGTGAGGAAATTCACGGCACTGGTTTCGCAAAGGCAATACAAAACTCTACCAGTAATTACTGTATCTTTTGTATTCTTTCTGATTATCTAATGTCTTATTTGACAAATACATGAAATATACTGTTTGTTCTTGTGTAATTTTTCCGAAATTCATTTTTTACATATTTCACAATTCATATGTTTATATCGGTAAGGGAAATGTGTCTAAAACAATCCCTTGGGGTAAAATTATGCCTGGCTGTTCTGCGGCTATTAGTGCTACTATTTCCTAATTTCGATATAGGTACAAAAGTTCAGCTTGTATGTCGTCAAGTGTCTCACGAAGTGCCATGTAAATCTTAAGGCTGTGTATGTTATAAACAAGAAAGAATCAAAATTAAATGTTGTGTGACTTTTGCCATAAAAGGCATAGTGTGACAGCTGTTTTTTCGCGAATTTAATGACAATTCAGCAATAATTGAATGTATGTTTCGTTACCGAATGTAAGAATTTATTTGACGGTATATTCGACCATTGAATGTAAGTTGGATGTGTGGGGTTACATCATCCCTCTCTAGTAGGGTAAAATGATTGCAGGAATCCCAGGCGGTGCGCGAAAGAAATTGAGTCGGTGAAGCTAATTTCATTATGTTTGTTAGTTGATTTTAAGTATTTCTATTCATTGGTTATGTACCAAAAATTATTTAAGATTTGATTTTTTTAAAAGACGGTTTTTATTTTTATATTTGCCTACTATATTGTATTTTCTTGAATTCAATCTTACGGGAATACATATAATAATTAATAGATCTATTTAATATGAATGATTCTTTAAGGGGGGAAGCCACTGTGACGGTCGAAAATAAAGGCTATTTTCAAGACATTCTTTTATAATGCAATGTAACTTTCTACGCAAAAATTTTATTACCAACTGAAAATACATATATTTAACTAATATTTTATGCTGCCAGATTGAAAAAATTTCAGCAGTATGGCCACAGCATACGATAACGTTAGGCTCTGCAAAAAAAAATACAAACCGGGTGCACGTATAACTGTCCAACATTTGGTCCGAATTAAAAAATTCGAACGGTTTCTTAAAGTATATTTCAATAGCTTCAGTTAAGCGTACGGATTTAAAAAAAAAATCATTTCTGAAGAAATGGCGGACTTGAGAAGAAATCTTGAGCAAAAAGTATAAAAAATCAACATGTTTTTTCAATGTTACTATTAAATGAATTATTCGATCAAAAAACTGGTACGCTTAACTGAAGATAATTGTATTACGAATATTCCCCGAAAATTTCAAGTGCATCCGATAAAAATTGACTGAGTTATTAATGCGACCGTTTTGAAAAATGCCGTTTCGAGATACTCGCGTTTAAAGTTTCGACAGAAGTTATTTTCTGCAACTCAAAGATCGCAATTGTATACTGTCTCGTCGTGGTCAGTGATTTTCTACCTAGTTTCAAACAATACATACGCTCATAATCCCTCTTATTAGATACATTTGGATTTTTGGACATAAACTTTTCGGGCGATTGACACCAAGGGGGAAAATGAAGCATTCCTTTTTTATTTAATTACAAAGAAATAAATTGAAGCTGAGACTTATTCTTTAATATAAAGTTTATGAGCATCATAAGATTTAAAAGAACATGTTTGGCTCGCAAAAATGTGTTAAAGGGCTTTTTAAAAAAGATTCCTTTCTTTTGTAGTGATAACTGAAAAACGGAGGTCCCAATCGATTCAAATCAAATTCAAGCATGTTCACATACTGTGTAATTTCGTTCTGAACCTAAATTGAAGTTAATAAAAACTCTGATTCTTTATGAAAAGAAAACAAAACATTTCGATAATTTGTCATTTTCATAATTTTGCTTTTTTATAGGTTCAGGGCACAACCAGAAGTAGGGGGCGGTAGTGCAAGACGGGGGGCGGGGGGGGGGGGCAAGCCGGAGTACCCCCGTATATCATGATACAAACGCACTAATCAAAATTGAGCGTACGCGTTAAACGTGTCGTTACCGGTACCGTCAGTGAGCACTGAGCAGCAAGTCAGTGAAACACGTGGACGTGTGACAAAGATAGATCAGAATTTATAATTTATTCGGATTTATTAGCTTTTTCCTTATTTTTAGCACCCGTGACAATGATATAATAATATAGAAGATCTTCAGTACATGTATATGTTTCTGAGGCAGAATTTAGCTGGCTATAAGGCACGTGTGTTATTTTATACTTTTGCAAATAATGTTTTGGGCAGTGTTCATATGATTGTAGTGAGACGAGAAGGGGCGTGATGGGGTAACTCTTATTTTCATTACCCCATCATGCCCCTCACGAATCTAGAAATAAAAATCAAAGTTTCTCATCGTCCCAGGATGGTTAGAAATTACAAACGGAAAACGGACCGAGGAAAATGATACTTCTTTTCTATTAATTAGTACAAAAGAACTGATTCCCGTCCCAATCACAAAGCAAAAGACTCGTATGTCGAGAAAACTGGAAAAACCGCAATTATAACATCCTCATTTCTCCTGTGCTGATGTAGGAGACGAGGACGATGAAGCCATACATATGTGCCGTCTCTGTCAACCCAATAAATAATTAATTTTTTTAATTATATATATTTACTTTATTTATATTGTTTTTTAATTGGTACCCCATCATGCCTCACCCGTGAGGCAAAACGGGGAGAAAGGACTTTTTCTGAATTTTTTTATTTATTCCATTAAAACCTGTAAAGATTAGGTTGATTCATCGTTAAACTGAAAGACTTATTATCAAAGAATGGCTCAGACATAAAATTGATTAGTTGATTATGAAAACCTGTGTTTTATTCATCATCAAACCTTAACTACCCCGTCTTGCCCCACCTTCCCTTATTCTGAAGTAGAATTTTCAAGGAGGTCGCTGAATGCCGTTTCGTTAAAATCGTTGCAAAACGAAAGAATCTTTTTGAAAAAGCCTTTTTAATGATCCATCTGTAGCGTCATCTATAATGCACATTTTTGCGAAGTCAAAAATGTTCTTTGAAAGTTTATGATGTTAACGAACATTGTGTCAAAGGACAAGGCGGCTTGAATTTATTTCTATGTATTTAATTAAAAAAGAATAATTTCATTTAAAATGTATCATTTCGGCAGAACTGAGTAAATCTCCAAGTATATATTAATATATAAGAAATCATGAATATTCATAATGGTGAAGATTGTACATTGAAATTCCCATAAACCGGGCCGAAGTTCTATCGAATCACAACCGATGCGTTTGCTGATATTACGTAAAAAGTAAAACGATGCTGTGAATGTCCTTTAAAGCTGGGAGTGAAGTTAGTTGGCAAGGAAGAGCACCGCGAAGGTTCATGCAATTAATCACTTGGCGGTTTTATTCAATTATGTCTTGCCGCGACCCAGAGTGCCAGTGGAACGTGGGTGGTAGGATGAGGATTTAGGATGGTTGACGACAATGGCGTAGGTCGAAAGGAAAGTTGGAAGCGAAGGAAGAAGCAACGGAAGCCGTGGTAGAGTGGTATTTGATTTGTAAGTGATGGCATAACAGCGATAGAGTTACAGTGTAAGGTTCTTGAGAGAGGTGCATCAATCATCGCCGATAAAATCTATCAGAACGTCGATCCACCTATTCAATATGCCGTTAGCATATTTGGCATTATATCCCGTGTTATCGAGAAAAATGATGGAATGAAAATCGCGAAGAAAGCAAAAGAAAAAGAAAAACGTAGCAAAGGCAAGGGAAGCGAGTGCATATCAAATTTCGTTCTTATCATTCGTGCTTTGATCACGGTACTGAAGGATGGACAAGTGATACACGCTAACAATCCGCGCACCTACCTGTCGTCTGCCGAAAAAATTCTGTTTCTTTCGACGATACCTTTCAACTCCTTGTTCTTTGCACACTTATGGAAGTTCGCAAGTCAGAGTTCCGCAAGTTCGTACGAACAGAAAGATCGCAGCCGGAGATCGTCGGTCTCCTTCACGATATGCCCAAGTTTTCTGACTCCATTGGGTTTACTTACCTGGCCAACTTTTCTCCACTATCGGTATTTCCACCGAGGCCATGCCTTATATCTTTCATCGATACTTCCTCTTCCACGATTGGAAAAATCTTTGGCGGGCGGTTGCAGGTGACAAGCATTGTTGTCTATACTTTCAACACACTTTGAATAACTATTGGAATCTACATGGATCTTTTTCGAAAGAGACGTGAAATATTGACACGAAAGAATGAAATTTTTGGATATACTTCCGAAAGGGACCGGTGACCGATCGAGATGAGGTTTGGGGGGAGGGCTGGGGAGGGGGTGTGAACCATAAATCTAAAATTGTAGCTTCGGGTATTTATTAGTTTCGGAAATATTAATAAAAAGTTGTGAATTTTTATGAAATTTTTTTTGGACGTTGATGCAGGCTTCCCTGCCCGGGAGTCCTTCCGTCCCCCCATTTTCCACTTTTGAAATTTTGTAACCACAGTCTCATTTTTAGCATCGCCAAACTCACATCAGTTTGCTACCATGCTTTACGCGCCCGCGAGCGGGCGCGCGCCCCCCGCACCAATCTAGCCCGAACCAATACTAATACCCGAGACAAGTTGAATTGTGGAAAGCGTTGTGTCGGTATAAGTCAACAGAATTATTGTTAAGAGGGGGGACCGTGGTAAAGTGATTAAAAAAAAATCAGTAAGGTGTACCCATATTTGTTCAGATCACATTTACCGTAATAAGTATGAACGAATTTTTTCGTTAGAATTAAACTGGTTTGAAAAATTAAGTAACATCAAAAGCAAGAGATGAGGTAAAAATATACCGGTAAAAAATTTAATATGATGAGTTTCATTATGCCTATTTCCAATATGTACATTTCACAATTTCTTTCATTCGTCAAACGGGGTTTTGTATGGAGAAAACTTTATCGACGTTTCAGAATGCACAGTTGTACAAAATGTAGTTAAAATGAAGATACGTATTTAGGTATATTTCATGTATCATTTACTCCTTCTTCCATCCTTCTTCTTCTTGGTTTACACTACATTCTTGAAGGCTATCTGCGATTGCTAACTACAAAATTGTTTTCTTAATGGTGATTCTACATTTTGAAGACCTGTACGTTTTTTAGTATTTTCTGAAGAATCATGGTCAGTCTTATCTCTTCTTTTCGATAGTTCTTCTTTAATAGTAATAAGAAACTTATTACTTAATACAGTATTCACTTTTTCTAAATTTTTAAATGGAAATTTAAGAATTTCTAACTCTAAGCCAGACCTTCAGCAGTTAATAATGTAGAATCTTCTCTACTGAGATTTTAATGCTACTAATAAAATTTCAGCAATTTTAATATGCGTATTCATCGCTCCACGTGTAGTCTAAATTCCTTTCCGTCAGTGCTCTTTTAATGGATTCCTCACTCTCATAAATCGCAACGAACACAAAAACACCAAATGCATTATCTCACTTCGACATGCGTTGCCAACATTTATTATAAATTATAGATGTGTATATACGTTCTCGATTAACTAGTAATACACAATTCGAACTAACTGAAAATCCGTTTCCGAAAATAAATGAGATTTATAATAATTTTGCTAGACTTAAACTTCTCGAGAAATGCGAGATAAGCAATTATTAAATTTCCCGAGAAATTCTCGAGAAGGAACACTACTCAACTGTGGCTTTGCGTATTCCAAAGTCAAATATAATATTATTAATGTTGCAGAATGACGGAGTTTGCATCACGAATGACCACTAATGAAGCAACTTTCAGTGGGAATTGAGCCAGATGACTATCAAACAGTAACTGTTAATTCCGTGAACATTCATCGAATAGTGGGCAGACACAGCCAATTTGTGAACAGTAGCAGTGAAATCTTTTGACGAGCCAAGTGTCGGGTGTTATGAGTGAATGTAGGATCCTTCGTGACGTTAAACGATTGAGTTACGATCTCGTCGAAACAAATACTGTCGATTAACAGGCACGCGATACACAGGAAACGCGATTAAAACGTAGTGCATCTTTTTGTCGGTGCACGAAGGAGCCATCAGATTTGTGCAATTGTGTGAAAAGTGAAGCGGAGCTGAGTGGAAGAAAAGCACAAGACGGATTGAAAGCGGAAACGGAAGCAGAAAAATGCAGTATCACGTCCTCGCCGCTCTCATCGGCCTGTTCAGTGTCGTCGATGCTCAAGGTAAGTGTAATTCCCATTGGTTCCCTTGTAGATTGTCCCTTTTCAGATTTCGATCGCAAGGTATATCTTACAATAGTTTAGGTACATGTTTCTCACTCTTACCCATATACCTCTCATCTACCTGTTTTCGGCGTGGTCGGTTCAACCCGAACGAGTTGCGTTCATTCTTATCGAAGATCGCATCAGCCACATGCTGTTTAGAATAGATAGTGTCATCATTCGCGTGGATGGATCTAGGTATAGATATACATCGGCTTGGAGGGCCGTAAAACGACACTATGTACCTTTTTCATACACGTATAGCCGGAACCAGACCTGCGCGCGTATACGTTGAGTAGGGGTGAACGCGCGCGCATAAAGCCGGGTCCAGACTTGAATGCGTATTGGGAAGTGACATGGGGGCGGAGCCTGACCAAGATGGCAACGACATAGGTACAAGATATATGCGATATTGTAGTTATTTGTGAAAATGTTTCTTTCTATGCACAGTATATGTGATTTGGCAGGTTCAAATCTTGCCAAGTCGGAATTTTATGCAACGGCACGAGAACGGGCAGGGATTGATGTGTACCTAACGCGCGCTTCTACTTTCGCCACCAGATGTCATGGTGACGGATGTCACTTCTCAATGAGGAAGATGACTGCAACTTTTTGCCACCCGTCACGCCACCAGCACACAGTCACATTTATACAATACACAAATGAAAAATTCGCGCGCAAACAATACACACATATGCACTCAGGTACATCCACAGTACATGCGCTAGTGGCGCCATCTGCGCCGAGCTTCGCGTCATCTTCCCCATACGTTGAGTATGGCCGAGCATGCGCGCATAACGCATGCGGAGGGGTCAAATTACCACCTGTTTTTCTTCACGTGTTTCTGTGCTCACAATCAGTTAATTCTGTATTCGTAAACATTACATCGAAGGAAATTGCAAGGGATTATAATTCGGGATAAGGGATTCGTTTCCAATTTGAAGGGAGGTCGACGCAGGGGGGACCACACGCACCACCGGACTACTTTGCGCAGTAGCAAGGTGGTAAAATCGGTAGCATGTTAAAACGAACATACTTTGGGTATTCGGACTAGGAAAGTGACAGAAATATTACGAGACTAGGACCTCGGCCTCTTTCAGGATCAAAGAATCTTTATCTTTTTACATCAATTGGTACCGCTGCTCAGTACTGAAATGGGCCTGTTTCTCTGATTGCTGAGTAAATGTTCCGAAATACAGGTACAGTGGACGCTCGATAATGTGCCGCAGTCGGGGCTCTAGAGGCGGTGTTTTCTCAGAAGCGGCATATTAACGAGAGCCAATGTAACGCGCGCTCTCCCCATAACTCTCCTGTTTTCTTTTCCGTGATGGCTGCCCCCTACCAGAATACTCTTAAGGTGCGTCACACTGATGTGAGAAAAAGAAAAAACACATTCACGTATATGTATTGCTTGCGAATTGCTTGCGAACTCCAGTGTGGAGGCACCATTAAGGGTTAGCATTCATTGGCTCGCTGAGCGTGAGAGAAAGGGAGGTGCACACACGCGTGCGAGTAATGCGTGTGAGCTGGGGCGTTCCTAACGGCACTTTAAACAGCGGCATATTATCGAGCGTCCACTGTAGTTCATTGCGAGATCATATTCCTTTCGAGCCAAAATGAGCAACAGTTTTATTTAAATAAAATTTCGAATAACAAATAAATGTTAAAAAAGTTATTTGTCATCATGTGTCGAATAATTTTAAAGTTACAGTTAAAGTGAAAGCTGAAAAACTTATTCGACGCTGAAGTTGAAACGTGCGACGAATAAAACAATTAACTGTATTCGTCGAATAATCTAAAATTAAAGTAATTTTTATTCGGTCCGTTATTTAAATAATGTTTTATTTAGTTAATGCCTAACTCTGCGTCCAAACGATGAACGTCTTGCCGTGCAGTAGAAATTTTTACAAAACTGTTTACATCTTTTCGGGATAAATGACTGTGGCAAAAATAGTAATTTTTGGGAGGAATGCTCGGACGTAACAAAACTCTGTTAAAAACGCTTATTTTAAATATTATGTTATTATGTTCCGAGCCAATAGAAGTTAATACACTCATATTCACAATTTCATACTCTGTCGAAGTTTAACATTTAAAATGCTTTTAAAACCCATCCTTCCTCAATTTTCGGGTTCGGGATCTTCCCTTGTGAGTAGGGCGTGCAGGCGAGAGACTCTGACCATCGGCGTTCTTTTAATTCATGTAACAGGTAGCGTGGTACTCATTCACAGTGCGAGTGTATGTATTTATAATCGAATGAAAAGAACGCCGACTGTCGGACTCTCTTACACGCACGGCTCACGACCTACTCAGTGGTCGCTCGGAGGCAAAGTTATATTGCGCGATCTGTATTCGCGAGCGGGGCCAGTGATGCCAGATCGAGGACGGGTTCCCTCGAGAATTTCCCCCACCTCGCGCACACTACACCGGAGCAGCGTGTTCGTGAGTTGGACTCCGAAGCGCCGAGCTCACAGACGCGCTGCTCCGGTGTAATGTGCGCGAGGTGGGGGAAATTCTCGACGGAACCCGTCCTCGTTCTGGCATCACTGAGCAGGGCCGCATTCGTCGAGTAACCATGAATGATACGTCCACACTACCTATGCGTTTACGCTCACCTTGTCTATGTAGACACTATTTCACACGTTCATATTAGAATATTCGTGCGCGCTTAGCCTACTCGCCGTATACGCATTCAAGTCTAGACCCGGCTGTAGATACCTACTTACTGTATCCAGTAGCACAGACCGAATTAGGAATACCTATTTTGTGTCTACATATTTTTTATCTGAACATCTTACATTTTACAACCTACGCTAAACGTCTTGTAGATGTACATACAAGATGGTACTTGTTGACGGCGTTTTAAAATTTCCTTTTACAGATGTTTCTAATAACTTTCGAATGTAGTTAGATACATATATTGGTGGATCTATTCATTATTGCAGTTTTCTGTTGTACGTTTTATATTATTTGGTTCCGTTAAATTTATTCGTATAAATATATGTACTCATCTACATATGGTGTAGGTTAGAAAATATGAAAAGTGCAAAGTAAAATTGCTTGAATGTTACATTTATTTAGATTTTAAACCTGACGATCTTATCATGTAAATTAAACAATCTGGCTAATGTGAGTAAAATTATATCATGCGTGTGTAAAATGTGAGAAATATAAGTGGTCCATTTCGATGGTATTCGACTGCACGTATCATTCATATCATTCCCTGAAGTCAAAGAATCTGAACGTACGACCAATAGATTTCGGAACCCTTTGAGAAAGTTTTCCTCAACCTACCATTTGCGCGATGAGCTCGTCGAGTTCGCAGAAATTTCGAAGTTCGTGACGGGTTATTACGTCGCAATGAATGTAATGATTTCCGGTACGAAGTTCGTCAGAAGATGAAAATATATGCCGCATGATATACTGGGTGCTTCATAAGAACAGTTTCAAAATGTACAGGTTGGTAGAACTCATTGAAATTAACAAGACAGGTCTTACAATTATTAAACATATTTTTGGAAATTAATCATTTCTAAGATAATTCAAATCTTCAGTTCGTAAACGAAGCTTTATTTGATTATACATACCTACTGTAATTAACACACTACACTTTTTATATCAAATACTCAAAGTGATGACCATTTATTTAAATTCGCAGTGTGTAAATAATAGCATCTTATGAAAGATGATATTTACGATGACAATAAATCAAGCGAGGGGAACTACATGCATATATGAACAAGTTAACATAAGACGTAACATTATAAATTATCAAGTATTCTACTCCTACTTATTCCAATCATTTAAAATTCAATATCTCTGAAACGGTCAATTTCCGGACATATGTTCACTAACCATAAGACTTTCTTTTTTTTCATTGAGTTCTACCAGTCTGCACAGTTTGTACCCTTCCTTATGAAAGAACCTGTATATGTACCTGATAGTGTGAGAGTCAACTCTATTACGGTTCGAATTTTCTCTTTTAATTAAATTCAGTGCGTTCCACCTGATGGAAATTCAAATTACGATTATACCTACACGATTATAAGCATAACCGACCTTCTCTATAAAGGGGCCCGGATGCAAGAAATATTTCGAGCTCCTAAATAATTTCTCAACAGTAAAAAACCATATTTTTTTCACGAAAAAGGCTAATTATAACAATAATAAAGAAAATCAAAAATAAACTTTAACATATTTAAATATGCGACTTTTTTATTGCCATATCATTAATAATATTAGATTATTATATTATTATATTAGAAGTTATTTCTAATTTCATTTCTGGCAGTCCTCGTATACCATGGTATCGTTACCACATCACAGTTGTGGTATGTCCATAGTATTTCCAATTCTGTGTTTCGAACGTGAAATTCAAGTCGGTTTATAAAATTAAATTAATTTTAATAAAAAATTTTCCTCCCGATTTCGTTTTTATTTTCTCTTTTTTCATTTTTCCTTCTTCTGGGGTTCCTGTATAGCCCACGTCTCTTGGACCCCCTGCGGCAGGGGGCTGCCACTCTCATTTGCGATTTTGTGACAGTGTTTTAACTGCCACCTAGGCAGTTCCAATTTTTTCGAACTAAAATTCAATATGGCCGTACAACATAGTCTGCGAATCCAGTAGTAATTTATTAATTGCTGCAACATTTGTTGTAATTTGATCGCAAACCATACTGAGGATAAGTCCCGTTTCTTCGACAGCTTTTACAACTGTTTTGATGCATCAACTGATTTGCGGATGTCTTGCATTTTGTGAAATAAAGCAGTCGGAGCAACAGCGGACTAACCTACATTTTTTTCGAAATTGAATCAGTAGCGATAACGTATTGCTACTAACGTAAGTTGTACCTACCATATAAAATAGGAAAAAAAAACATTTTTTTTTAATGTAGGATGATCCGTTGTTGCTCTGACTGCCTCAAATAATAAGCAAATGGGAGTTTCCAGTTCAATACGATACCTTTGGCATAAACACTAGTGCACGGCCATATTGAATTTTAGTTAAAAAAAATTGGAACTGCCTAAGTGGCATTCGAAACACTGTCCCAAAATCGCAAATTAGAATGGCAGCCTCCTGCCCTGCAGCCTGCCCCCCCCCCCCCCCCCCCCCGCCCCTGTGGCCGGCTCCGATTATAAGTTGTATAGGCATCGACAAACTTTTCCTTAATTTTGACATAAATTTAAATTTATTATTTTAATTATTATGTAATAAGTAACGTGTAAAATGCGCTCTGTTATTATTTTAAACTTAAAAATACTTTTTTATTCTTTCAAAAACCTTAAATAAGCTAAATAAGAAAATAACATTAAACTTGCAGTCACAGTTAAATGAATATTATGCGGGCTGCCCTATTTAACTCATCACTCTAAATATTTCGATTGTGTTTGGTGGTAGGAAAAAATGATTCAGATTATTCAGAAAGAAAATGTTTGAGTGACATGAGACTTTTTTTTCAAAAGCATGTTGGAAATTTCAAGATAATCCATTCTTCTTTCTATGAGGAACTATTACAAATTGTACACAGACAACTATTCCAATAACCCTTATGAAGATAAAAGTATTTACGCATCCATGAGTATCAAACTACCACCACGTAAATGATTTCAATATTGTGGTGTTCATGCTTCTCATCTTAAAAATTATCTCGAAGTGAATTCTCTTCGACTACGTTCCACAAAACGAATTTGGTAATGAAGACTAAAATTTATTATTTTCTTCGAAATTAGTTCCCACGGATATTTTTGTATCTAAGCTCATCTGAAGGTTATGATTAGACTGCGGATGTTTATGCATGTATCATATGTCGTAATATGCAAGATATATGGAACACTTATGCAACATAGGGTAAAGGCAGGTAATATGGAACGGCACGTAATATGGAACTTCGTAATATTTCGATAACGAAATAACGAACACTGCAGGCAATCGTGTATATTAGATCCCTAGACACAATAGACGATGATACTGACAATTGAGCACCAGTCGGGCATCTATCATTGAAAGAGAAACGTTTATATTTTTTCTGGGGTGTCAAAGTTTCTGAAAAGTGCAACAAACGGTTCAATATTGTAGCGAAGGTATGTTACAAAGTATTATTTTGATATAATTTATCATTAAATATGCGTGGTCTTGATTATTCAATAATAGTTTACTAATAAAGTTACTTTCTTCTTAGAATAATTCTTAATTTCTTGTCGGAACATGTGTGTACGTAATATGGAACATACCGAGTAACATAGATGAAGTTGATAATGACGATGACGACGATGATGCGGAATGCTCACTTTACGATGGTAATTATAAAAATAATGGCAATGAAAAGTAGACCCAATGTATTCGCTGCTTCAGTGGGCACACGAAGAATGTGGAGCTTTCGACGTATTATTCACGTGCCCAACGTGTAGGAGACACAGAAAGCAGGAATAAATTACAAAAATCATGTATATTTATTTATTTGTATCTTCTACTTAATAAATCTTCAGTTTTAGTAAAAAAAGGTAAAGATTTTTAAGTTTTCTTTACAAATTTCCTAGGTGTTCCATATTAGGACCCATTTTTTCGAACGGACGATTTTCAGTCTTTTCAGTTTTTTTATTATAACTGCAAAACCATTGGATTTTTTTACATTTGACTAGGTAAGTATCATTATGCATTAGTTCCTTTGTCCCCTCATGTCCGTTTTATTAAAAAACACAAATTCCCCTGCTTTTGACAAGCTTTTGAAATCATATGTTCCATATTACCTGCCTTTACCCTATATGCAACATATATGCAAAATACAAAATGGGTCATCCAAAGTTGAAACCTGATATATTTCTTGGAAATTGCTAATTGCCCTCGATTTAGACATCTTCAATTTCGAATGATATATAACTTATAAATTGATGTAAATCATGCGACACTCGTGATCTAACTAGCCAGAAGTTCCCTGTGGCGTGGGATACATATATACAAAATTATTGACTCCGCCACCAACATTTTTCAATTTTTTTGTTCCTATATTCAGCACGTAATGCAAAGTCAGCCGCGTATTCACAAAACATATGAGAAATATGCTCGAAATATGCAAGAAATGTGCAAATAATATAGAAAGAATATGCAATATGCACAAAATATGCATAATATGCAAAATAAAAAATTAATTTTGGATTTCTCTAATGACAAAACAAATTACTGTCTAGGTCCCATTACTTTATTTTTTGCCTATAATATGCATTTACATGAATATCCGCAGTCTAGTCATGATTTTGTTTTCACATCAACTATCACAACAGTATCCATAAACCATTAAAAATATAGACTTTAAAAAGAACATCAATCCCTTTAAAATTTTGAGAAATATAAGTTTAAAAAAGTGTTTGTTTATCGTACGGTAATTGAAACTTTTCTTTTAAATATTCACGTTAGATAGGATACCCTAAATGCATTTTGAACATTGTTCATAGGCAGTAAATAGTAGATAGGTACTCTAAAACTGCTTGCATGCTATTTTCACCATGTTAATATAACGATTTTCATTCAGAAGTGCCTGTAGAATGTACTGGCGTAGAATTGACATTCCTGCGTGAGGCATCCTATATCTTATATACTGCAGTTGTTTTAATAAGAAAAAGAGATTTGTATCTATTTTGTATTGTTCCTGAAGAATGTGAGGTGCAGTGTGAAAATATTAGGGAGTCGAGACCAAAGCATTAAAGGTGCAAATCCACGATGAAACAAAAATATCGTGTCTCACAGGAGATTTTAATTTCCATTATTATAATTCTTTTATTTCCATTATTTACCTTTCAATGCCGCTGAGATTTTTGCTTCATAATAGTAAAGCCGCATGTAAAATCTCATCGTGGATTGGCACGGATTCATTGGCGTGGATTCATGCCCGGTTATACAACCTTCAATGACCTTGAACTGTAATGAGAGAATGACAAAAATTCTGACCGTAATAGTGAGAAGATGTACAAGGTAACCAAAGCGCCTGACCGATTGCATTTCGGTTAGGAATTTAGACCGAATTTCGTTCTGATATATAGATGTCTTCACCATATTTGTAACCGAAATGAGCGAAACTCTGACCGTAATTCTGAGAGGAACGGAGAAACGGTTAGACGTCGGTTGGTCGGGTCGGAAGGTAAGGTATGCTGTTCCTGTCGCTCACATTGTCTATCACTCTCGTGGCTGGCACGTTGGAAGCAGACTTTGCAGTTTTATTAGCATTAACCCTTTACTTTTGAAAACTATTTCTAAAAATTGAGTGTTGTTCTCTCCCAAACAAATTGTTAATCCTTATAATTTACCTGTCATTAAATAGATTTATTTATGAAAAAATATTTTATTTATACATATATATATTATTAATAATGAAAACTATTTATAAAATATCTATTTATAAAAATAATATTTGGAATTAGAAATAATATAAAAATAATATTTCATTTATATAAATATTTAAAGTGTTTATAAAATTATTTATTATTATATATAAGCTTTAATAGAGGCGGAGGGCAGGTGGGAAGCAAGAGTCCAGGAAATGGAAAGAAAGCTTGAAATG
The DNA here is from genome assembly GCA_929113495.1 of Andrena minutula. Taxonomy (NCBI): domain Eukaryota; kingdom Metazoa; phylum Arthropoda; class Insecta; order Hymenoptera; family Andrenidae; genus Andrena; species Andrena minutula. Next base: position 37,382,116 of record OV815996.1, on the reverse strand, counting down.
AATGAGAAAGGAGAGAAAAGGAAAAACATAATAATAAAAGGGGTAGGTAGGGAGGGACCGGCGATGAGGAGGGCAGAGGAAATGCTGGAGGTGATAGGAGTGCAAGGTAGAATAGAGGGAGTGAAAGAGCTGGGAGGAAGGGGAAGACGGAGGGAGGAAGTGATGCTCGAGGTGAGAATGGAGAGTATGGAAGCTAAAAGAGAAATAATGAGAAACAAAGGAAAGCTAAAAGGGAGAAAGGAAAGGATAGGGGACGACTTGACTTGGAAGGAAAGAAAGATGCAGTGGCAGTTAAGGAAGATAGGAGAGGAAGAAGGGAGGCAGGGAGGAGAAGGAACAAAAACTAAGAGGGGAGAGGGAGGAAGAGTAAAGGAAAGAACGAGGGGGAGAGAAGAAAAGCTGGAGGATAGGATTTTGGAATGTAGCAGGAGTGACAAATAAGGATGAAGAATTTTGGAAGGGGATAGGGGAATTGGAGGTAATAGTGATGTTGGAGACATGGATAGAGGAAAAAGGATGGAGCAGGGTTAAACATAGACTACCGACGGGGTACAAATGGAGGGCACAATGGGCAAGAAGAAAGAACAGGAAAGGGAGAGCGATGGCAGGCATGATGATGGAGGTGAGGGAGGAGATGATAGGAAGGCAGGAGAGAGCGCTGATAGAAGAAGAAGAAGGGATAATGGTAGAAAGAGTAAAGGCGGGGGAGGAGGAATGGACAGTGGTGGCGGTATATAAGAACGGAAACATGGAAATGAAATTGGAAAATATTAGAGGATGGATGGAGGGGCAAAGGGAGGGAGGGGGTGGTAATAAGGGGAGATTTAAATGCGAGAACAGGCAAGTAAGGTGAAAGGATAGAGGGAGAGGAGGAAGAGGAGGAAGGGGGAAAGAAGTCGAAAGATAGGAAGATAAATGGGGATGGAAGAAAATTAATAAAGAGATTAGAAGAGACGGGGTGGGAAATTTTGAATGCGAATATAGAAGGGGATGAAGAGGGTGAATACACATACACGGGAGGAAGGGGAGTAACGGTAATAGATTATGTGTTGGGGGATGAGAGAACGAGGAGAGGGATAGAAAAGATGAAGGTAGGGGACAATGTGGAGTCGGACCATCATCCGTTGCTGGTGACAATGAAGAAGGGAGGGGTGAGTAGGAGAGAAAGGAAAGTGAGGGAAGAAAAGTAGAAAAAGGAGTGGTCGGAGTGAATGAAGGAAGAATATGAGAAGGGGATGGAAGGGACGAGTATAGGGGGAGGAGGGATTCAGGAGGAAGTGAGCAAGGTGGTGGAAAGAATAAAGGAGGAGATGAGGAAGGGGGAGAAAACAGGGGGGGGGGAGACGCAACGAAGGGGGGAGGGGGTGGGACAGAGAATGTAGGGAGAAGAAAAAGGAGGTGATAAGGGAGTTGACGAAGTGTAGGGGAAATAAGTGTAGGAGGGACGAGTACAAAAGTAAGAGGAGGGAATACAAAGAGTTATGTGATAAGAAGAAAGAGGAAGAGAGAGAGAGAGAGGATGATAAGAGAGGTGGCGGAGGCAAGGACGGAGAATAAGGTAGGGGAGATAGTAAATAGGGGGAGAAAGATATGGAGAGGGGTGAATAAAGAGATAAAGAAGGAGGAGTGGAAAGAGTTTTTTATGGGGCTGTTAGGAGGAGTAGAAAATAGGGTGAGGATGGGAGAGGAGCAGGATAGAAGGGTAGGAAGGGACGAAGGAATAATCAAGGAGGAGATAAGGAGGGTAGTAAAGAATTTAAAGGAGGGGAAGGCGATGAGAGGAGATGATATTTGATAACTCGTATGTTATATAGGTTATGTACATATATCATATAAATATGTTATTGAGGCCTGTGTGTGATCCATATATGTATATATGTATATACAACTATATAATAATCATTACTTTATGTTGAATATTTTCTTCTGTATTTGTTATTTATACTATTTTTAGTGGAGGTACGATTTAGGAGACCGAGGGGTACGATTTAGGAGACCGGTTGCCTAAATCGTACCTTTTACAGTATGTGACAAAAAGGTTAATAACAAATGAATTTGTTCTGATCAAAAGATTAAGCATATAATAGTAGGTGCCTAAAAGATCAAGCTATAATATCCAATACTCATTTGTGTTCAAATTAGTACCAAATATGAAATATAACGTAAAATGTCTTAAGGGGGTACAGTATTCCCCCGTTATGAGCCCGACGAACGGGGCTGGCGGCGGGCTCATAGTGGCTTGCGGACATGATTCTCTCTTTCGTACCCGACAGCAACTTCGTGTCTGACTCCTTCGTTTCCTCTCGCTCGTTGTCGGGTTCTCTCACTCTCGTCCGTAGGCTTCCATGAAATGGTGGGGATAGGCATCGGGCTGTCAACGGGGGAGAAAAACGGTCTCATAACGGGACATTACTGTATAGGACTATTGAAATCTCGAAAAATCGATTTTTTTATTATTATTAATTCTGAAAGTGCCATGCTTTGTGAACATTTACAACAATGTATCCTGAGGAAATTCGAATAATTACAGAAATTATAGCGCTGAACGCAATTGAGTGCACCGTCGAGTAACGGCCTCGTAGAGCAGTATTGGCATATGGGACTTAACTTTGAAGCCGTTTATCTCGAATGTACATTTTCAAATACGGTGTACATCATAACTCTTGAACGAATGAATATTTTCATTTTAAATTTTAACTGGAGCTGTAGAATTCCCTTATCTATCGTGTGTAATTTGCGCATTAACATTGGATGTTTGTAAAACATTTTATAACTGATTAAAGACGTTTTTTCCATAAAAATGTGGGAAAAAATTGATTCGTGTGTAACTTTGACAATTTTTGTTTATATTCGCCCAGCAAAATTTCACACAATAAGTATTAGTGTAGTCATTACTCACCCCAAAGCATTTTGCTTTTAGATGATTGACAGGGCCATCTGTAGCGTCAAATAACTTGAATAATTTTCAATATTCTGACAATTTTGTTATTTTACATTACTTGTAAAAGCGTACATAAAAAACTGTGAAAAGTGCCGGTATGGTGATTATTTGGTATCTAAGCAATCCAACCAACAAGAAACTGTCGATTTTAGTTGTTCAATAGTCCTATACCCCTTTAAGTGGTACGATATAGGCAACCCTCCCCTAGCAGTCAGGGTTCGAAAGAGTTCTGGAACTTTTCAATACATAGGTTCTCTTTAAAACCTGAACCGTGGAACTTTTAAAAAATGTTTTTACATTATAAGTTCCCATGGGAAGCGATACAGTAAAAGTTCTTGAAAATAAAAGTTTTAGTTGGAATGGAATTTATAAAATATAAAAATAAACAATTTTCTGTGACAGGAACAGATCAGTATTTTGTTCATCAATATTAAGAAAGTTCTCTACCGTTGTAACAAATACTGAATACTATTCAATGAATAGTATTTCCTTACTGGAAATAAATTAATAATTATCATCGTTTGCACTTATGTGAAGTGTTAATTATACCATAAAAATATCCAATTTTATGAAAAAATAGCAAAATGAGCACTTTTTAAACATTTTCGTATTTTTAAAGTGAATTCGGTAATAGGAACAGGAATTTAAGGGGGTAGGTCACCCTCGATAGCCCTAAAACAGGCCTTTTTCAAACGCAAATTGTAAAGTGATAAATAACAATAGAGACAATGTTTTTTCTCTAGTTTTAGTCGTTATTCTATGAGCTTTAACACAAAAAAAGAAAAGTATAAATATCTCTATATACATAAAAGTTGTGAGTAATAACGTAAACTCGTGTATGCGGTGCACCGTTTTATGGTGTACATAAAATCTGGAAAATCGCTCCAACGATTTGGATGAAAATGTAATTAGAGATGCAGAAAACCATTCCCTAAGATGTGTCGGGAGCAGAATTTCGAGATAAATTCTTAAAAAAAATAACAAATATGTTTCATACAAGAAATCGATAAAATCGTATTTTTCTCCTCTTTAACGCTTGTCCCTGTTAACGTGCCCCTCGGTGCCCACTAGCTACCCCTATAACTGCTAAACCTAACCTTACTTTCGTTTTTCATAACGAGTGAACAAAAATTTATATTTGCACATTTTGCATCCGTAATGAAAAGGACATATTAAAAGTGCATAAAAACACCACTCGCAGAGAAAAAAATGTTTTGAACACTTCAAAGTTCACGGTTATTGGGGGCACGGTAATAGGGACAAAAACGTGTATTTTAATTTCGAATAAAAAAATATGAAAATTATCATTTTCAACCTGAAAAAATTGCCTTAATATAGAGAAAAGTTCAAAACAGAAATATAAATTTTCACCAAGCAAAATTAAAGTAAGAGAAGTAAGTAATTACTTCCTGCGTAAGCGACTCGACGTTAAATGCTCGGTAATCGGGGCACATACCCTGTTTTTATATTCTTGCTTTTTTTCGGATTTTACATTAGAGTCACTAGACGGGTCCTTTTCTACCATTTTCGTTGAGGTTGATAATGCTATTGAACGCGAAGAGAGAGGTCTCTTATTGGGCATTGGGAAGTTATTATTATCTATAATTGCTGTTTCATCTTGTGATATACACGCCGGGACAAAAAGATAGCAGACATTAAGAATTACTCAATTTTTGGGTATTAAACAGTACAAATTACATTTTTGTTTTATACATTTGTCAGACTGCATGTATTAAACAGTACAAATTACATTTTTGTTTTATACATTTGTCAGACTGCATGTATTAAACAGTACAAATTACATTTTTGTTTTATACATTTGTCAGACTGCATGTATTAAACAGTACAAATTACATTTTTGTTTTATACATTTGTCAGACTGCATGTATTAACACATACAAATTAAATGAACTTAAATTTTAACAACGGATTCATTTTTATTAAAAAGAACAGAAATATTGAGGAAATATAGTGGGAGAAAATAATAGCACATTTGTTAGAAAACTAGGGATATGGACAAAGTAATTGGTGATATTGAATGATCAATATTTAGTGGCACCTCCTTTACATTTAATTAAAGCAATCATTCTTTTCGACAACAATTTATATAGTTTTTTAATGTTTTTTGTTTTAATTGTTCCCAGTCATCCTGAATACATTGCTTTAAATCTACTTATCGAAAATATATTTATCTCCGGCAATTTTTGTGGCATACGTATTTATTTGTTGATCAATCATTTCGAGATACATTTTGCTATTCATTCGGCCTGTAATGAATTTTATTTCCGTTTTACCACGATACCCAATACCGGCCCAAATCATTACACTTCCGCCTCCCATATGACGACGGCTCAAAAATTGTTTTTCCTTTCTCAAATCGTGGTAATAATAAGTAAAACCATCGGGTCCGTCCAAATTAAATCTCTTTTCGTCCGTAAATATGACTCTACGCCATTTTTTTTCTTATGTATATAGTTTTCTGCAAATTGTAAACGGTGAAGTTTGTGAAGCTCTGTTAGACACGGTTTCTTTTGCATTTTCCTTTTTATTAAATGTTTACAGTTTTGTAAAACACGTCGAACGTTTTTTACATTAGTATTTACTCCAACATTTTCAGCAATTTGCCTCGCAGTCATCTTTGAATTGGATGCAGCTCTTAATATCGCACGTTTTTCTCGAGCTGTTAAACTTTGCACGGCCCATTTTTAATAGTTTATTGTATTTTCTTAATAATTAGACACCACTGATTGTTAGTGCACACTTCGCTAACCTTTTTTCACAATACATGTTAGTCATTCAATAGCTAACGTACAACTGAAAAGCGTAGAATTGCTATTTGTGCTATCATTTTGTCCGACTTGCGACCTACGATGTTTATGTTTACATTCGTACAACTTTGTCGAAATCTGCATTATGGACGACATTCAACACGTTATACTTACAATCATGACCAGAGTTGCTGATATAAAAAAGTATGAATTTTTTTCACTTTATAGTACAGAATATTAAAAAATATGAAATGTGCTATCATTTTGTCCCGAAGTGTAGGATACGTTGGTAGAGAAGTTAATTGTGAAGGTTCGGAATTCAGGGGGACAGGTTTTATTTCTTGCACTTACTTCAGTGGCAGATGTGTCATGTTTTGAACATGTGTGCGCAGTATGATCGTCTTGTTTACAAACAAACATGATATATTATCAGCAGAAAAATTAATCAAATAAGTTGTATCATCATACTGAATTGGGATTGCCTCAGGTAATTTATTATTATATCATTCATGCCTGCTCTTAGAAATGATATTCCTGATTTAGCTTTAATGTTCCCTTTAATGAATTTTGAAAGGTATAATAGGAAAAACATTGGCTATAAATGATGCACTTATGGTTACTACTTAGAGGTCTAATATTCAGCACAGTGTGTCTTTAATAGATATCTGTATGATTCTTTCTTAGATTTGCAGCTATCTCTTTACTAACCACGAACATGCACACGCGATTGTTTAATATCTGAAACATGAATCTAATACCACTAACACTAATTGTAGAGGCTACTTTGTTGGTATATTCTTTAATGGCAATTTTGTCTGTAGCTTCGATAACAATGGCCTGTTCTTTAGATTGAAATACATCTGACGAAGTGGCATTAGCATAGGATTTCTTCGCTTGTGGTGTTTGATGAGATTCTTTGGTAGCACTTGAACCAATTTAGATTCTCCTGTACTCAGAAAACTCCATGGTTGAAACTTACGTATATTAACTGAAAGTTCAGTTGGCAAACACTTATAATAACTGTTCAGCAGTGTATTATGTATGGAAAGATTCGCAGTGCTCAGTTAAATTTCCTGGTTATAACTCGCGGAACATTTGTGAACACAGCTATTGCCAGACACGTCCCACCACATTTATGTCTGTCGACGAACTCAAAAGTCATTCGATAGGGCGATATATTCTCTTAACAATAGTTCTTCTGTACAGAGGGATTTAAATGAGTACAGTGGTTTCATTTGTATCAGGTGACACGTATCTATTGTTGCATGTGATCGTTTATCATGCTTCACCGATGCACTTCCTAAACGCAATAGCAATATTATTCTACCGAAATCACGTCGACCTTTCGTGTTTCTCTTTTTAAAAAAAGAACATACGAAATTTTTATGCTATTCCACGAGACGAACAATACTGCGAGAAGTTCCCGTCGGTCTACATTTTTTCATTCTCTCAGTGCCCCGCGAATGAAAATTTAGCATTCCAGCTTCTCTAACTACGAGTGATTGTCATCGTTTGTGTGAAGATAATAAACGGTACTTGCGTTCCTTTGTAAAGCGTGAATCTGTTCGCAACCGGTTTATACTGAATCTTTACCAGTATCTTGTAAAAATTATGTTTTTGTGCATTTCAGTTTAATTAGGAAATGTACTAAAACACACTTTTCACATGGTTTTATGCTTTATGCAACCTTATTTGTACAAATTCTCATATAATTATCTTTGGCTTTGATATGAATTTTAACGCTTATGCAAATAAAGCGAGGGAAAAATGTCTCACACTCCTGTATACTTCCATAATGAAATTACTGTCTGGTGTTTTATGGAGGGTTTCACATGAAACGTTGATGTTACTCTTTACTATCCTTATACAACCGGTTATTTACTACAACTGCTCTGTTTATTAAACAAAAAATAAGAATTTACTTTTAAAATTGGATCGAATTCAGTTCGCTACAATAAAAACCCTCATTAGGATAAAGAATATGTACGCCTGGTGATTAGGATGGAATGAAAAAATCAAAATTGTAACTGTTTTATAATAGTGAAAAAACTTGTCTTTTGGTTTTCAGTGTAAACCAGCAAAAGCTAGTTTCTGTCAAACAAAATTTTAAGATGTTCCAAGGCTTTGAAGTTTTATTTTTGGTTTTTTGAAACATATTTTACACAAGTTTTTAGTCTTTTAAGTCTCTACTCAGACCTCTAGCGTAGTAGTCGTCTCTTGTGCGTCATAAAAAGCTACAGAATGCTTAGATTAAACATTCGCCTCTTCATTTGTGAATCGCGTTATCATATGTTATCGTCACTCCTTTATCGTAGCTGCTTCCTTCAGTTGTTGAATAACAGTCAGAAGCGACACACGGCCGGGAAATATAACGAGAAAGTTTCTTTTAAAAGGATGTGCTATCGTATGATAAAATGATATTCATAAAATTAATAAAAATAATCATTTTTTAGTGACATGTGGCACTTCAAACAATTTGTGGATCACTTTCAGATTTTGACTGCTTAAATATCATTTTAAAGGCACATTTTGCCAACTATTAGAAGTCATGAATTATACAAAAAATTCTGCCCCTATATTTCGTTCCAACCCACTACTATCTTAATAACATAAGTGAAGTTAAAATTTTCGAGACAAATGAAATTTAATTGACAATTTTCTAAGGATAGTGGAGTTTTAATATTCCGCCTTGCAATATTGACTTAGGCGTTTCGTTGTGTAAATCTGATCCTAATGCTACATTGGCATTTTTCATCAAATCGGTCCCTGACATTACAATTGTTCCCTACACAGATGGCAGTAAAATAGACACCTCATAATCGGTAGGCGCTGCCTACTACAATTGAGGAGTGATTTTTCAAAAGGGCACATTTCCACATAGAACAATTTTTCAATAACCGCAAAAAACTGTGGTACCTACGTTTATTAAAACATCTGTTTTTTATTGGTACACGTACATTTTATTTTTCCATTTGATAGCGGTAGAGGAAGTGCAGTATATGTGGAATACCAGTTTGTTTAAAACGAATACAAAATTACAGCAGAGGATGGGAACAAATAAAACTGCATAATATCATAGGGAAACTAATAAACTTTTATATTACAAACTTTCAGTAATAATAAAAAACAAGAAGTAGCTGAAACTTTGGTCTAAATGAAAAATTACAGGAATTATCGATTTTATTAAGGTGCAGGGAATTTGGAATACCGGTATTCTAATTTACCTTCACTTTATAAACTTAAAAAAAACATAGATAAAAATTATTTTCTTTTATGATGTAGGTATCCAAAGTTTTTATATAGTGTTCGTATATTCTAAAGGAACAATTCAGGGTGGTAAGACATATTAAAAATTATTTAATTTTTTTCAACATTTAAGCTCAATACTACTATATAAACTACATGTATACTCTACTTGCTATATAAATCACATCTGGTTTAAACCAATAAATAAATAAATAACAATTCTCATGCATTGGCAGTTATTAATTCTTAATATTACGGTGACTTTCTTAACAAAATATAATGTTTAAAAGCTGTAAAATAATAATGGTTTTAACGGTTATATAGTCGGTTTCGTAAATCATTAACTTGTTTCTCAGCTATAGACTTCAAGTTTCATCACAGATATCAAATTCCTTACTGAAACGGATACACACTTCCTATTCTGATCGTTTCCCTTGTCATTATAAACTGCGAAGATATTTAATGTGGGCGCGATAATGTGATGTATCACGTTACGCTGCTTATGATACGTATTTTTAGTAATACATACCTATTTGTAAGAGACTTAATTAAGTTTTATTATTAAAATTTCTTATTTATTTAATTGCAAAATGTACTACCTTTTTTATAATGCTTAGAGCTGTATAAGTTACATAACATATCTCCATAAATGAAAGTTATAATACGAGAGCGCCAATATTATATTAGATTTTGGGACAGACTGATCTGTGACACAAAATAAATTTAACACAAACAGTTTAGTACCTACTTAGGTATGTCTGGGAAACGCTCACAGTAGTACGGATCTAAATTGTACGAGACCTTGCTATATATATGATTCATATGACCATGCCAAAATGACCCTGCATTCGTCGTACGAGTGTTAAACAAAAATATATCGCGAGCGTGTATAAACACGTAGAACTCAACAGACTCAGATTTTTATAAAATTTAATAAAAAATACTTTAAATCGAAAGTATTTAGACGCTGAGAGTTAAAAAATGGAATAATTGAAGTCGATTAAAATGAATCATTCTTCTACTCTAAATAAGCTATTGTTTGAAAGCACATTACCTTAAACATAAATTTTAATACTCTATCCACTTTCCATAAATATTTTTCATACGGACACGTTTTATGAAAACAACTGTTTAAAAGTTTCCAGGTTGTTTGGTTTTAATACCATAATGCATTTTGTTTCCTTGTTTCTGGATTATGTACAAGTACTAAGTGTCACATGCTGTAACAACGAGCGTAAGGTAGGATTTATGAAAAGGGAAACAGTATTTTATTGGATAAGTTACTCATGTGTTCTAAACTTCGTAATACTCCCACTCTAATCGTAAAAGTAGGTGTGGTAATTAAGTTTCCGTAAATAAATATAAAGAATGAACATCTAAATGAACATCTTCTAAACTAATCTCAGTTGCTAACAGATTGAACTCACACAGATAAGAAAAATTTGGTCTCGACTGGTTGACAGAGTCTGTTGGTCGGTACTAGAGCTCTTACTTTTTACCCGTCGGGTACCCGGGTAGCCGGACATTACCCGGGATAACTTCAAACCATTGAATGTAGTATTGTGTGTGATTGTCTGTGGTATTGTCTGATTGTAGCCAAATATGATCGAACAATACCACATTCAATGGTTTGAAGTTATTTCGGGTAATTTCCGGCTACCCGGGTACCCGACGGGTAAAAAGTAAGTCGGTACTGCACAACAGTTGGATGGTCGGTACTGTATGACAAACACGGGGCAACATTTTAGATCATGGTATCTTATGTACAAAAAGATATTGCAAACTTAGGACGTTTTATTAAACTTAATAGACTAGAGATAGTATACATAACAGAACAAAATCATTTACTTATACGAGAAACAAAAGATCGGCTTTAAAAAATAACTTTTAGCCCACTGAATATCAACGTATATATTTAATGCCTCAGAACATAGAGAGCAATGAAGTATACATTATGGCCCCGAAATAGGTTATAGAGAATTGTGATTTCCATTGGTTAATTCAAATAAAGTGTTAATATCTGGTCGAAGCAGCGAGAACTAGCATTGGTCGGTATTGTAATCTGGTCGGTACTGCACGACTCTCCCCTATATGCCTAAAAACTTAAAAAAATTGGTCCAGTCCTGCAGATATGTGTGTATAGGGGATAGGTGCCATAAAGGGGACACGTCTTAAAAGGGACAAATCGAATTTCCAAAATTCTAAACGCATTATACATGCAAGTTATTTTCCTGTTTATTGCAACACTAGTGCCTAGTCGTTTGACGTAAATTTCACTACGGTCTCACTTGCAACAGAGTAATAATCCACGGTTGATGTTTTTCGGCAGTAAAAGTAAAATTTTCATTAGATTTCTGTGTCGTTTTCTGAGATCAAGGTATATACAAAGTGTTAAAGTGTTATATCATTAAAATAGCCTGTATTCGACTGAAACGAAATCGCTTAACAGGTAAGCTTAATTAATTGTTTTCTTTGTTTTGCGGTTATTTTATATTAAACTCACGTATAGTCGTAAAGGGGACAGCGTAACAAGTCTTAAATGGGACAACCGTTTCATGGCTGTCCCTCTCATACACATGTACTGCTGGACACTATATGTATTATTAGTGTTCCTTGTTACACTTTTTACACTTTTTATAATTTTTACACTTTTTACACTTCTTACACTTTTTACACTTTTTATTCTTTTACACTTTTTACACTTTTTCCACTATTTACACTTTTTACAATTTTTACACTTTTTACACTTTTACCAATGTAAACACATCCACTCAACATGAAAGAAATTTTTCTACAGCCGCAGAATTTGCGGTAAATGGGCCAATGAGTCATGCGGATTAAAAGGCACAATCAATTCTTTCTGTTCCATGTGTCACTAATAATAAAATATTGATGATTTATTCTACAAAGAGTTAATTTTTTCTTAGATTTCGTTGTTTTGAATCATTAAGATTTAGAATTATAATTGTAATACTCAATAAGTTTATTTTTATTAACGTGTCCCTTTCATGACTTATACTGTCCCATTTAAAAACACCTAGTCGTAAAAGGGACATTTCCCACTTTTTTGTAAATCGAAGATTTTGTTAATTTCTATTACAATTGATGAGTTTGCAATATACTTTTATTGAAGGGAAATAAAGGCACTTTCTTGTGGTGTAGTTGTTTTTTAAATACCTATAACGATATTGTCAGAAATGGACGCTAAACAAAAGTGTCCCTTTTATAGCATCTCTCCCCTACACGATTGAAAATCTAATCTGTCGATATTAAATACAATAAATACGCACTGCGCAAAAATTACAATACGCATGTAGACTTTATTCTAGAATGAAGGACGTTGTCCCACCCCTTCTTTGATTTGTTTTTACTTGAGTGAAAACGTATCCCTTGTCTGTTACGCATCACGAGACTCTTTGTGTAACCGAATCGGCATTATACATGTGTACGCGTACTATGTGCACGTGAATTTGCATGCACACGCACCGTAGTTACAAGCATCGAGGCGAGGCCGACGAATTACATGTCCCTGGTTTCTAGTATTACAGACCTTTTTTCGTGCAACCCTCTTCTTTCTTTCGTGCACCCTAGCGGATTGCAGGGTTTACGGCTGCCATACGGTCGTGGATAACTCTCGGATTCGTATACCTAGGTATACATGCAGGGTTTATAGGAACTGGAGAGCTTTCCAATGCTGTTTCACCCCGTTGATAAGACTTTCAACAGATCTCCAACATCCGAGATTCCATCTTGTTTCTGCTTTGCATTTTATTTCCTCCTTCTTTCAAATTGTACTTCGGAAATATTACTTTTAAACCACAGGCTTTTCGCAACGAAATACCAGCATGCCCATATACGGTATGCTCCAAAGTACACTACTTACATTCTTTTAATGTTATATGAAAATTAAGTAAACGCAAAAAATAAGTCATGATAATGCAAAGCATTTAATTTACGTTTCCAAATAGTTCTTCCACCCTACATAGCTAGATTAACAATAGATGCTCAGATAATACTAAGAGTAGGAGTGTGAAACGTCCTAGCACGACCATGGGATCACGACTGTTAATAATCACCATTCGCTACGAGAAGTCTAAACTTTTTAACTCTTTCTCGCAAATTCTAAGTTCTAGTTTCGTTGTTATATACAGAGTGATCCTACAGCCACTGGACTCAAACAGATGCCGCCTGGCACCCTGTGATGAGGACAACTCCTTCCAGTGCCTCACCGAATTTTATGGCTTTTGACCCTCGAAAGGGTTATAATATCAGTAAGAAGTGAGGAATGTCTAGGATTTCCGCATTTCTCATTAGATGTTTGCGAAAACAACGTTAATCGATTCCTTATGTTTCGCCGATGAAAATAACGCCAAGAGTTACGTACAATATTGTCTCGTTAGCGGCTCGGTTTGGTATACACGACATGGGTGTTTCGCTATCCCCACCACTTCTGTCTCACTCTTGTCCGCCGAAGGCGAGAGCGAACGAGAGGCACTGAAAGCGAGCGATGGTGGTACGAGACAGACGTCGCGATGATATTTTGTCTCGCCTTGTCTTTCGGACACCGTATTCTTTGTGTGCTCGACGGGCGTGCGCGATGGTCGCAACCGCTTACGGTGGGCACGGGAACGCGTACGCCCACCGCGCACGTAAAGCGTTCCATCTCGCTCCCCCCTTCGGCCAGAAAGAAGCGAGACACGAACACTCGGATTTAGGGCTCTGTTCACGCTGACGGCACAACGCCGCGGCGGTCCCGACCAGCGAGCCGCTAACAAGACAATACTGTAATTCGGTGCATAATGAAGGAAAGCACGGCCGTCTGTAATACAGGCCACCACCAACGATGTTGCAACACCGCATTTCGAACAATAACCATCAATCCGATGACTATGTTCCGACTGGTACTAAAGTCGAGTTCAGCTTTATTGGCCGGTGAGTTTCGTGAGGGGTATTCTCCCACCACACCGCTTGCTTGCCTCGGTACTCCTTTTATCTACGTTCTCGCTCTCTCTCGGGCTATGCGTAGCCAATACGATTCGTAACGCACACTACTATTACGCTATGAATAAACAACAACCACACGGCATCGTTCAGGCGGAGTCGAGCACCGTTCGAGAAACTGAACTCACCGGCCAATAAATCTGAATACGACTATAGACGGCCGTGGTTGGACGAAAGGCTTCAGAAAGGACTGATGACAGCCTTGCCATTTTTGCAAGGTGGTGGCCTGTACTAGAGACGGTCTTGAGGAAAGTCAATGAAGAATTCATTTATATCGGTTCAAGCTAACTTCGTTAGTAATAGCCCGATTTACATGAAATTTCGTATGATTTTTATCGGAAAAACATAAAGAATTCATTGCTGTCACTTCCATATCGATACGATAAATAATAAAGAATTTCTTAATAAGCTGTAATGAATATTTTACATTTTCACCCTCGACGGCGGGCTGTCGAGCTGGAATCGCTGTTGTCGGCTGATTCATACCTGTTTCAGAAAGAAATTAATTCCCTGTTCTTTATCGTATCGATATGGAAGTGACACCGATGGATTCCTTATGTTTTTCCGATGAAAATTATACTAAATTTCAAGTAAATCGGACTATTGTTAATGAAATCAACTTGGAATAATATAAATCAATTGTTCGTGGAATTTCCTTCATTATGGTCCGAATTACGTGGTTCTTGGTATTTGTTTCATCGACGGAACATAAGGAATCGATTAGCGTTGTTTTCGCAAAGATCTGATGAGAAATGCGAATATTCTGGAAATTTCTTACTTCTTACTGATACTACAACCCTTTCGAGGGTTGAAAGCCATAAAATTCAATGAGGCATTGCGGAGCTTTTCCTCGTCACGGGATGCCAGGCGGCATCTCTTTGAGTCCAGTGACTTCAGGATCACCCTATATACAAGTTCCAAGTTTATTCTGCTTGGTGCCCATGCGTCTAGGGCAGCGTCCGTTGGCTGTAACCCCTTACTGGATGAGTTTGGCCTGTGACGGTCCTAAGACGAGAGAAACGCGCGCGTACCTATTCTCTTTTTTCCTTCTCGATGCTTAAGACGCCCATCCAATCCACCTGCCCCACACAGTACAGTACTGCATTGCGCGTAACTGGCCTTAAGCCTCGTTCAGATTAGTTAAGTTACTTGACTTCAAGTCGCTTGAATTCAGTTGAAACTACTTTACCAATGTGAACCAGTTATTCAATTGCTTTGAAGTTTCAAGGGAAGTAGAGAGCAACTTCACCTGCCTTGAAATACAACTTGACTAATGTGAGCGTACGTACAAGTGTAAATTTGAAGTCACTTGAAGAAATACTGCCTATTGTTTTTGAAAAGTGAGGTTATAATCATAAAACAATGACTAAGAGTAGGTGGAGTAATGACACGATTACTAAATTATTACAAATGGCTGAGAAATATGATATTTTATGAATTAAGAAGGAGACCACGTCTTTTGACGCCATTTTAGATCTCTACTTGCTTCAAGCAATCTTAAAGGTAATTTGAAGGCAGCTGACGCTACTAAACACAAATCTGAAGTCAATACAGGGTAGATGCACCATTTGTGGCCAATTTATGATATTGGGAAAGGAATCTACCACCGCGGGAACGGTGGCGCTAGTGTGACATAACAAATATGGGCGACGCAAGTATACCTTTTACTATACATTTATACGGATCAAGTGATATAAAAGTTTATTTTAAAGTTATTTCTTACAGTAAAAATGTTGACGATACATTTAGACACAATTTTGGAATATGTACAAGTATGTAACGCGGGAAATTTTAGTTACTCCACTTTTTGACACTTTTATGAAAATTTAAATTGAGACAATTGTTCGTTGTAGCGTTACAATTAGTTGCAGAACATTTTTTTCTGCATACGATTCGTCGATACCGCGAAAATTGGTAGATCATGATAAATGGTATACTTGTGTCGGCCATTACTACTAGTTTGCGTACCGACCGCTAGTGTCGCATGCTAATATTCTACTCCCAATTGTACCAGTTTTGGCCACTTCTTAAAAAATATAATGTTTTTCCGTGTAAGCAATAAATGTAACCTTATATTTCGAGCGGTATACTAAACAAAATATTTATGATATGAAATTCTGCACAGAATAATGATCTGCAGGTAATTTAAAAATAAGATAATTATGCACGTGGCCAAAAGCAGTGCAATGGCCACAAACGGTACATCCACCCTACTCCAATTCAAGCGATTTGAAATCAAGTAACTTGGCTAATGAGAATGAGGTTTTAGAGATTATGGTTACACCCGAGGCGACGGGGCAAAACATCCATTTTCGTCCAGGAACGGCGGTTCCAGACATTACACGTGTGAATATATTGCATTAAAAATATTTTTTAAATGTTGTCATTTTACAGTAATTTTCGTATAACAATATAATCCTCTAGTTCTAGACTATTTGTTTTGGTGTATCAAATTTTGAGTATTGGAACGTAAGACAAGTCACTTGACTTGGAACGACGTAGTTAGGTCAATGCATCTTGCTTGGGTGTCTGTGCCTGTAAACGGTGTATTATATTTGGCTGGCATCACTGTGCCAGGCTCTACCATTGGGGTAAATCTGGTAGATAGTAGATGATAGTAGAATACCCGCTGCGCTTGGGTTAGGTCGTATACCTAGGACCAGCTTTGGGCTAGGCGCGTCCATCGATGACCCAGATCAGTATAGTGAGCTAAGGTCGGTATCAAATATATTGGCCGGTGAATTCCGTTTCGCGAACAGCGATCGAGGAGAAATCAGCCACCACCATCTGACGATCACTGATTTGTCAGTTGGAGTTGCGTGGCCGTCGCAGGATATGGTGGGGTAAAGGGAACGCTGCTCGGCTCCGCCTGAACCTGGCCGGTTGGCTGTTATTTATCCTTAACGTAATAGATGTGTGCCTTGCGAAGCTATGCGTAGACAAATACGAGATGAAGCTATCGAGAATGAACCAATGTTCTGACCAATAAAGATCCTGAATTTTTTCGTTGCTAACGCACACCTATTCCGATGTGTGTATTTCTACGCTGGCAGCTCGGTTTGGCCTACACGTCAGAATCTTAGCACTATCCCCACCACATCTGGCTCACTCTAGTTCTGCGAAGGCGAGAGCGAGATGGAACGAAAGCGAGTCAGAAAACGTTGAGAAAAGGAGCACCGAGGCAAACAAACGGCGTGGTGGGAGAATACCCCTCACGAAACTCACCGGCCAATATACATGATACCGACCTTAGTGACAGACGTTTTCAAGCTGCAGGTTAATTTTTAAAATTGGTAATACAAGCGTAGCGCGTAGCCATGCTACCGCGGGAACTTAAACCAGCAGACTCGCGTTCTGATTGTTTTTTTTTTTGTTAATGGCACGTTAACAAAGCCTCGGTGAACATTTTCGCCCGTATCAAGGAACTTTAGCCTTTTGGGGACACCCTTTTATATGAAGGAGTAGATGAGGAAGAACTTGTGAGAGAGCGGAACGGTCGAGATGCCCTCTAGTGGCAGAGTTGGAGGTATTGTTGCAATACGAAATGGACATGGGTTTGACTGATTGTCACTATTTTTTGGGCAATCCTTATTAAGAATCATAATAATAAATCAGAGATTGGAACGAGAGAATGAAGAATACTATATTTTGTTTCACGATTTTTTGAATCAACCAAATAAATTTAGAGAATTTTTTAGAATGAAAATAAATTTTTGGGTACAAGTTACGTTTTCATATCTATTAAACGACCAAACGAACTCACCTAAAGTGAAGTTTGATCGTCATTATAATTATAAAGAGCCTTGTTCAAAGAGATTACAGTGTAACATAGTAGTTATCTTTGCCTGTGTCAGATATTAAGGTTAGGTATAATAACAGCTCATTGGCTGCACCTCGCCTTTTACCGTAGTAATAAAGACGATTAATAATAATAATAATATCACAACGTTCAGAGTGTTACAAGCCGGGGTTGCGGCAACGCGGGAGGCCGGCGAAAAGGGCATTTCCCAAGGAATACGGTTTATGAGTTTGTTAGGGAGGTGCGCGGATGAACCTAATGCGAAATCAGGGAGCCACTAGGATTATTGACGGCGAGGACGAACCTGATGTGAAATCAGGGAGCCTTTAGGATTGAAGTCACAGACGGACGAGCCTGGTACGAAATCAGGGAGCCGCAGGAGGGTGAAACGTCATGAACGAACCCGATGCGAAATCGGGGAGTCACTAGGATGAAGTTCACAGACGAACATGGTGCGAAACCAGGGAGCTGTTAGTAAGTTTGGATTATTTACAGACGAACCTGGTGCGAAACCAGAGAGCTGTTCAGAAGTTGGTAGATTTACAGACGAACCTGATTCTAAATCAGAAAGCCACTGGGTTGGAGAAGATTCCTTGTTTTGGTGAGAGGTTGCGAACGAACCTGATGAGAAATCAGGGAATCGCGGGAAATGTTAGTACTGCCTCATAACTCTTAATTAAAGTTGATACAACTCGAGCGGTAAAGTTGTATCAGTGAGTGAGTGCTACTAATATTATAAGGATCGCTGGGTAAAAAATGAATTTAACCAAATCGACTCGACTTACACGTGAACACCATTCGTATATTCAGTAATTAGTTATTGTACAAATTATTAACTAAATTATATTTAATTAATAAATTAAATAATTATTAAGCGATTAATTAATTAAATAAAATGTGTAAGTTACCAATAGTTGCATGATGTTAAGGAGTGTCTATTCTAGTGTAAACGCCGTTATTTTCTGCGTTTTTTGTGAAATTTCTTACAAAAACTCGCTACAGTTATTGAATCCGGGTTTTGCCTACATATGCATCAGCACTTGGTAGAGCTATAGAGAGTATTTACAATTTTTTCAGCATAAAAAAATTAAAATTGGTTGCAATATTTCGCGTTGAAGTGTTCCATGAAAAAAATGTATGCGCACGGTGATCATAATTTTGCTGATTGTGCTTATCTGAAACAAAAAAGGAAAAAAGATTCTTAATTAGTATACCACCGGCTATCGCAGGTACCAGAATGAAGAAAAAATAGCGAAATTATTAAAATTGCGACATTTTGAAGAAAAAATAGCGAAAATTATTAATGTTACATACGTTTAAAAGTATAAAAAATCTACCAAAATCACAACCTTATCTTCAAAATGTCGCTATTTTATTAATTTTCGCTATTTTTTCTTCATTTTGGTACCTGCAATAGCCGGTGGTATACTAATTTGGAATCTTTTTCCTTTTTTGTTTCAGATAAGCACAATCAGCAAAATCATGATCACCGTGTGCAGACATTTTTTTTTCATGGAACACTGCAACGCGAAATATTGCAGCCAATTTTAATTTTTTTATGCTGAAAAAATTCGTAAATACTCTCTAAGTGCTGATACATATGTAGGCAAAACCCGGATTCAATAACTTTAGCGAATTTTTTGTAAAAAATTCCACAAAAAATGCAGAAAATAACGGCGTTTACACTAGAATACCCCCTTAACGCACTAGCGACGCGGGGCCTAAGAGTGGCTATTTCAATATGTCAAATAGAATATAAACCGAACTCACGAATTCTATGAGGTTAACTATTAATTCGTAAGGGGACTCGACCCCGATCTTACTAGATTTAACCAACTCTGTACGAGCGTGACACGACGTGACTTTACGCGTGACTCTACAGCTTTTAATCAAAAGAGGGTTGAAACCAAAGGGTTTATATAGTCCCAAAAATAAATGGGGATTCATTAGGAGTTTCCATATAAGGAGATCCTTCGGGGTCGTTACTCCCGTTCCCATGGTCGTGATCCAGATGGTCGAGATCATGACCCCCATTATTGGTGCGTGATAAGCGAAATGATTTTAGGGCGTTTTCCCTTCGCAGACACGAGCTCGAAAAATGGTTAAGAGCGGCGTATGAGAAAATTCCACATACGTAACAAGAGTAAGATCAAGAAATTCTCTTCCCCAGTTCCATCTTTAGCCGTCCTCATTTTTTTAGAATAGCTGTATAAAAATTGCTTACCCGGTTCTTGGGGATGGGAAATAAGAGGAAATTGTAGTTTCTCGGATTGGATGCAATCTCCTCGAACGAGGCTCTTCATATTATTACGATCGAAGTTCTCTTCAGGTAAGTAGATTTGATCGTTTAATTATATTTCGAACCTCGTTCTCAAGATTACCATCTAGGTATTTAGAGAAGTAGCAACTTTTCTTAATTTTTATAAATATACAGGGTGTCCCAATCTTGAGGGACAATCCTGAACAAGCATTATCCTGTGTAACAAGACATCGAAAAGTCCTTTACCGCTTTGGGCTCCGAGGCTTCGTTCTCAAGATATTAACAGTTGAATATTAGCGGTGGAACCTCTAGGCCGTGTAGTTTAAAGCAGAGTCTGCTGAGCGCGCGGCACCGTACGCTCGCACGCACACGCAGGGGGCACACGTAGATATAGATTCATATACGCAATAGAGCTGACCGCGCTGGTTCAAACTATGGACCACGCGTGCCTTCCGTGTGTGTGTACGGGCGTTTGCTGCCGCGCGCTCAGCTAATTCAGCTTCAAACTGTGCGCCCTGGAAGTTGCACCGCTAATATTCAACTGTTAATATCTGTAGAACGAAGCCTCGGATTCCAAAACGGTAATAGACTTTTCCATGTCGTTTTTTGCATCAAGATATTACCTGATCCGGGAAATCCCGCAATTTTGTGACACCCTGTTCATATATATAAAATTAAAAAATATATATGTAAGTTGCATATTAATAAAAGTATATGTGTATATTGTTGCTTGTGCTGGCTTGTAGCTTACAAATTAGTCTACAGTGCACAATCTTGGTTTAAATAATACGAGCAATCCTTACTACTAGGTGTATTAGGAATACTAGTATTACTACATTTGGAATATTGATTCTGTGAAGTCTTCTTTGTTTGTAAGTATCAGCCTATTATAGACTTTGGCGAATATCTGGGACCCCCTAGTTTATTCTGCCGTTTTCCTGATTGTGTCTGTGTCTACGCCTCTGGGGTACGCTCATTCCTATCTGTCCGGTCTATGCTGGAAGACTTCGGTGTTTGAAGCAAAATCTCCACGCTCCGGTTTTACTGAAAAAATCTCCGGGTTGTAGATAAAAATAAAACAATAAGAAAATGTGGTATTTATAGTATGGTATCAATTTTATACACAATACAAATTATGAATTAAAAAAACTTATATTTAAAAGAATTGCACATTTGTTTTTCGGATATTCAAGAACAAATCCCTTTGTCTGTTTTTCCATCTCCGGGTTTATATTCGAATCACCGAGTTGGAATGTGTGACATACATCCGGATTTATATGATGATGAGTTGGCATCCCTGGCGTACGCTGCCGATGTAGTCGCATGCCTCGTGGAATGCGTCGAGAAAATAGCATGTCTATTCCGTTCTTTTATAGGACTATTTGGATTCATCTGCTTATTGTTTGCCTACTGATTACCTTAAACGGCTTTTTGTAATAATGAACAGCTTGTCAATATTGGCTCCGATGTCCTTAGTTGTATGTAGATATTTTAGCAGCGTGTTGCTGCACAAACATCTTAAGTAACGGCTAGTTTCGCCCGGGATTCGAGGTCTAAAATAACTCACTAATTCTTATTTCCAGGCTCTCAGGGAATCTCATTATGTCCTTGATATCAATACTAGCTACAGTTTGCGCTCTGTGTCCACTGCACAGGACCAGCGCTAACAGAAACACCGTTTTCCGTAAGGTCTGCTAACGATAAGCCTTCTAGTGGAAAAAGATTTTTCAAATAGTTTGGAACTGTATTAACGTCCTAGATAGACGAATACATCAAGGTCGTCGGCCTTAATCGAGTAATAATAGGGCTATTCCTTTCCTCTTGAGATTAGTGATATTGCCAAACGACAAGAGTTTAATGTGCCATACGACGTGCCTTCCCTGAATTTCATCATAAGAAATTGTAATATTTTGTTGTGTGTTGGTTTATACAAGCCTGATCCGTTGGCTTTGCAAGAGAGCCACCGTTGCTTTAGTGCGGATTCGTATTGTTTTACTGTCGAGCGTGACAAAGATGGTAGTAACATATCTATGGCTTCTGGTGGTACCTTATTCTCCGCAAGGCCGCGGCGAAACTTTTCCTGTCATCAAACTTAGGTACTTGGCTCTGGGGTGTTGCTTTACCCTGCAGGGCGATAACAGTAATTTGGGAGTCGAATTTTAACGGCTAGAATACTAGCATTCAACTGAACAACGGGTAGCAAGGCTGATTTGGTCAGTCGGGCACAACCAGGATACCTGATGCCTCGTCCTGTTTGATCATTACTAGCGTTCGTAGGATTAACACGATTGGTGGGAATGCATAGAATTTAAAGCCTGACCAGCTCATAATGAACGCGTCTATCTCCAATGCAGTGCGATGTGGTTATCGTAAAACGAAATTCTGTTACATAGCATTTAAATTTGTAGCAAATAAATCTATTTCCGGCCTACTAAATGTTCTTACAATTTTATTAAACGCAGAGTTATTTAACTTCCATTTTGTATCCTCATTATCGGACCCCGATAAGAAGTCTACGTTGATAATTTTAATTGCAGGCACATGTTGCTGTTCGACTTTTACACAGAACGCTGTCTTATAGCCAAATTTGTTGCTGTCTACGATCCTTTAACATTCATCTAGGTAATTTTTTAGTCTGCCTGCAATTATACATATATTTTTGTTTATTTCAAGTTTCTCTTTCCCCTGAAACCTCTTTAGTTCTATGAGTTCGGGTTGAAGAACTGTTGCTTGGTCTTGAAAAATGCCCGTGATCTGGCCTGGTCTGGTGTATTTAAATTGCCTGCTTGCTCGGGGAATGGCTGCACCCCCTGCAGGCTCTCTCAGTTTAAACGTTGATGTTCCCTGGTTGACGCTGGACTTCTTCCTGATGTCTGCGCCCTAATGTTCGGTCCCATTTTATCGATGACCTTGCTTGCTAGATTTATGCCAAAAACAGTGAATGCAGCTCTGTTATATGTAGCACATCATTAATTTGGGTGCTTAGTTCAGGGTCAATAAAGGCCCTGACTATTTAAATCGAATTTGTGTTGTGACAACCTTCACGTCGCGCACCGGTTTCGGCCTAAATCGGGGTTGTTACAAAGGTCGTGGAGCCCGGTCAACATCTAACCACTCAACGATTTCGATCAGATAGACTAGACGGTCCGAGACCCGGTCAACACACAACCACCTCTTACCGACGACGGATGCGCTTGTCACGAAGATCGTGTAGCCTGGTTAGCACCCAGCCACTTTACTATACTTAGTGCAGAGACTATCACGTCTCTACTTGAAACAATTGAGAAACCTACACGAAACTATCGGCGGTGCGGATATTACTTACCGATGTTTCCGTGATGGGAGAGTGGCTTGCAAGCGGCGCCTCCTAAGCGGTCGCCCGTGAATCGGTCCGCCGCGAGACACTACGTCACATTGCAAGTAATTTTGTTGTGTCACTCAGTCTCTCTAGAAACAGTAGCCTGTCAATGTTTATTTCGTCTTGGAGAAGCATTGTGATGGCTGATCCTAATGACATCCGGGCTAACTTAGCTACTTGTTGCGTCTCCATATGTGGGTATCTTTTTTTACTGCAGATTCAGGAGTCTCCGAGTTAATGCTTGGGGGTCCAGACTTTTCTGCCTTACATATTTATTAATTAACTGCTCCTTGTCTTCCTTTTCAATACCCTTTCATACCCAATGGTGCCACGATACAGCTAGTGAGGGATAGAGCTTTATCAGACAGTGCTGGGCCTTTACCCAATACCTTTACAACTGTTTCGTCTAGAGGTGTTTCTGGCTCCTCCTTTTTCTGATTACCAGGGCTCCCTTGTACTTCATTAACCGGTGGTACATTTTCCTTTATGGCCATTGATAAAGCACCAGGAAAGGAAGAATAATCATTGAAGAAAAATGTTTTTATCAGACAGCCAGGGTTTGGTTCTGTTTCTACTTGTATTATGCCTCATGTTTGGCTGTTCTGTTATATTTTCAACCATGTCCTGCCTCTCGTGTAAGCACTTTACTTTCCTCGTTTCCTCTGAATAAATTTACCATCTGCAATCCCCGAATATTCGACACCTGATCCTTCCTTCTTGTTTCACGATTCAATGCTTCTGCGTTTTGAAATGTTCAAACTATTCCTGCATTTGAATAATTCTTTTCTGCAGGTCCTCTAGGCACGGTATTTTCTCTCTTTCTTTTGGCATTGCGAAAATAATAAAAGTCCTATTTAAATCCACTAAATAAATATGTTTCACTTTATTTCACTCACACGTGTTTCTTTCAGCGCACAACGAAAAATATGACTACCGGGAAAGACGGAAGTGGGGAAGAGAAATTCTGGGTCTTACTCTGAACGTTGAACATCTGGCGCAGGCGAGGATAACTACACTACACTGTAATCTTGAGAAAGAGGCTGGAAATATACTTTGTGGGAAAATATAATTTGAACTGCCGTTGAGCTTAATGTGTATGATGCGTGCTGTGAGGAAGAAATTCAAGGAATGTGGTGACAAAAGACAATTGCTTGTACGAAGCAGAGGCGGAAACACAGAAAGACGGAAGTTTTAAGGCGAGAGACGGGTGCTTTTTTCCTTTCATTTATACTCCTTAATTTTTACTGATTCCGATTACATTACATGTGTACTTACTTTAATTCCTAATATACTTTTTAATAAATGCTATAACTTTTCTTTATATCTTTAATACAGTTTTGCCTGTTTCGCGCTCTATCAAGACCTATCCTTGCACATTTTTGGTAAAACGTTATGACCTTCAATGTAGGTAGGTACTTTGTAAAAGTCACACTTTGCCCCTCTTGCTCCTGGAATCCTACAGAAACATTAACACTTTGAATCAGCGTCCCATTCATGAACCTATTAATGTGCAATATATTTATTTACTCAATTATCTCAGCACCTATCTATATCTATATCTATACTTTTATATAAAATCGAAGTTGCATACTTTGAAATGCAGTTTTTCAGTAAATATGCACTGTAGCCACAAGTGTGTTACATCACTTTGTTCGTCTTGACGACAGCAAGGTTCTAATGTTTTTATTTTTTTTAAATAATGATTTTTAAATAATAGTAGTTTGCGACGCGACCGCCAGGCGGCGACGGAGCAGGCGCATCTCGCTTGCGAAATAGCACCGCGGCGGGAATAACTGGCCGAGGGTTCGATCATACAGGTTTCTCGAGTTTACAGATTATGTATCAATCAGTCACGCTAATATCTCGGGCGAAGCCAAGACGGGGGACACTAGTAGGTATATAAAAGATTATTTATATAAAGATTAAAACATTATTTTTATGACGTCGGCGCTCACTAAGAAAGGATTTTGGAAATTCCTTCCTCAAGGGGGTGAAAAGAGTTCAAATAAATTTTCACGGAATCCTCAAAATCTCTTAATCCCGATTAGATATCAACTTGGCTTTTACTTCGAAAGGTTACCCACATAAATACCTAAAAACCAGTATCAGAATTTTGCTCTAATCAACCCCTAAAGGGATGGTAAAAATATAAAGTAACGAAATAATAGAATAATTAAGCGGAAATCACTTGCATGTTGATATACAACAATGTACGTGTATTTAAAACTAACTTTTAGATACAAGAAACAATACCTTATTTGAATAATCAGTTGTAAAATATTTTATTTAAATATGGTCCAAGCCTGTACTTAAAAGTGCGTAAAATCCTAATTTATCACGGAATAAATCAATGTGTAATTGTTTCATCATGAATATCAGCAATTTCAGCGAGTAATTATGTAAATACTGACCAGGTAGTTATCTCCTGCTTATTATAAGGGCAAATACATAACTTGTTATCTCGATATATAAAATAAATAGGTGACTTGATTAAAGATTAAAATGTTATTCCGTCCTTCAAGGTTTAAAATGCTATTTTATTTGTAATGCAATTACAAGTAAGTATGTTACTGAAGTGAAATACGCAAGTTGAATAACGTGTCAAGAATTTTGTTTTGCAAATGACAATTAACGGTCGATGTATTTAATTTATACCTATAAATATTTAGCTCAGTTACACAAATGTAGAATGGCGTTTGCAAAATATTGTGCAAGGTGTATTCCTTGACAATTGTTATGATACGTTTTTTATTATTGTTATATTTAAAATAAAATTCATTTTAGGAAATATCTTTATTAAGACTTTTTTTATTATTTTGATAAGTGTTATAAACCCTATAAGTTTGCGACCTTTTTCCAAAACTTGTGACGAGTTCATGATATATTGTCACACGTCATTTAAAACAGATATTGATACTGTTAGGGCAAAGTTTATTTCCGTCCATAGCTAGTGTAATAGTTTAACCTCGCTGCTCATTAAATTCACGTTATCGAATTACGCGGCAGCATGCAACGCGGTAGCACAAAGATATTAGTGTGAGATTATCGCTTAAAATTATAACACCGTTCCCTGTGGTAGTTTTTTCCCTTCATTTATAATCAGATTTCGCAAACAGCGGAGGTCTGAAAGCTTGATATTTTTATGACTTTTAATAGAATTTTCCTACATTTTATTTATAAACATAAATAACGACACTACCTGAAATGTGGCCTAATATTTAAACTCAAGGATCATCAGTTCTGGAAACTGGTTTTAAAATTTCTAAAACACATAGAAAATCACGAAGTGCTTGTGTAACTTTAATGAATTATAGGGTAGAAGAAATGTAAGTTTAATTAAACGGTAAGTATCGAATCGAGTATAGTTCCAATACGGATTCCTTAAACTGACTTATTTTATGATACTTGCATAACATAGAAACTAACTTAGGATTGAATTGATCTTCAAATAAAGTAAGTGTATGTGCAGATAGCAAAGCATGCTGCATGACACAAAAGCAGGCTCTAGATTTATCCCATCGAATTGGCTAAGTAGGTATCTTCTCACAACGAAAATGGAATTACGCAACTGAAAAGAAGAAAATAATTCGACTTATCGTTAGACACGTAACGAAATAATAAAGCGTTTTAAGTACGTTTATTTAAAATTTCGAACAAACACTAATGACTATTATCTTCATGCATGCCTGTGTAACATATATGAAGATTACTGATTGGTTTAACAAAGGTCAGTTGTAGCTTTAAACGCAACGACAAAAAGGAAGAAATGGTGTATCAGTCACAATTAGTATTAGTGGCATTATTTGCCAAATATTAAATTGAGTATGGAAGTCCAAACTGTGTCTTAGGATTTTATTTTCATTTAATTCATTCTCACGATACACCGCTTTGTTAGGTGTAACGATGAAACGAAAAAATTTGTAATAAACATTTTCTTTTTCGGTGGTTTAAATGAAAGTACCTTCCCTTGATTCACAATTAAAACGGACCACCAGTCAACATAGGGGAGACCGAGGCAAAGTGGGACGAAAAAAGTTTGAAGTGGAATAAAATTATTCCCTTTCAATAAAAATGTGTGCAAATAGATTTATAATATAATGTGAACATTACTAGTGATAAATGACGAATAGCAATACTTAAAATAAACTTAAAGTACATTGAAATTCAATTTGAACAGAAAATGCCAAAACTGACCACTTTACCCCATATATGCGGTAAAGTGAGTTACTATCCGAGGTAAAGTGAGGTGCAACAAAATAAGAACTTTAATTAAGGATATAGGTAAATATTAACCCCTTGCACTGGAATGACGTGTGTAGCACGGCAGCTTCTGTCTTTTTTGTACCGTGGTTGTCAAAAACTGTGGCAGATTTTTCATTTTTTTTTTGAAGTTAGATTCTGTTCCATCACGCCGTGTGGCTTTCTAGCCAACTGACAGGTTAGGATATTGCGCGCATCACTTGCGCATTGGTTATAAGCAGCCATTTGCAGCTTAGTTTACCCCGGTCACTTTACCCCGAATGTGTACTCAGTGGAAAATTAACTATTTAATAATGTTAGTATTAATGTTTTCTCAAACGCGTTTACACGTATGTTTATAAGGTAAATGTCCCCATTAGCGACCGTTTAAGAGTGTGACTGGCTGGAAATAGTATATTTTTTACTAATATACGACAATATTTGAGTAAAGTATGGATCAATGTATTTTTTGAAGTCTCTAGTTTCTTAATCAAATTAGGTTTATAGTGATATTTGACTATTTACACAAAAATTATGGCGAAAATTATATTGGACCTGATGTCCCCTTTAGTGACCATCTATTTTATACCACGATTTTCTGCTACAATAATGAAAGAAAATGGATATTTTCTTTTTATTTTATAATTCTGTATATATTTGTCGTTAATTTGAGTAAGTTACTGCATGGATCCATGTATTTTTATTGTAAAATTTGCGAGTTTAATGATATCTGGAGTATAACCTCACGGTATTAGAATCTGTCAACTTTCATGTCAATGACCAAGTCTTAATTTACATGTGAATTTACTTAAAGATGAATGTACGGCCACATAAATAACGTATGAAACAATAACTGAAATATTTCGCTTATATTTCGCTTTCTGTGTTGCAATAAACAATAACAAAATGAAGTGGTCACTAATGGGGACGTGGTCAGTAATGGGGACATTTACCTTAAGCTTGTTATAAATACGCAGAAAAAATTAGGAGTTAAAATAACACATTTAAGACTCATTTATCCAAAAAGTTAAATCGAAAAGAAAACCAATTGGAAGTTTCTAAAACTTCATTTTTAATTTTTTAACTGAATTTCCAGTTGTCGATATCTGAATGTGCATAATTATCATTGTGGTATTACACACATTTATTACATCACCAAAATTTGCAAATATATTGTATTGTTAAAGAATAAATTAAGGAAGTTCATTTTGCTGCGATGTTCACTTTGCCCCGGTCTCCCCTACGTACGCGTTCCCGTTGCGGTTCGTACAGTCAATTGTGCCGATTCGATATACCTATCTACGATCTGCCGGGAGTTCCGACAGTCATACGTTACTCTGTGTTATCTCGATTACCTACTGGGGCAACCTTCGAATCGATTACTAACAATTTGTATCCGATCAAGTGTCGCCGATCGCTTAATCGTGTGTATAAAATTTTCCTTTATCGTTACATTGCATTTTAGAAAATGGTATTTTTCAGGTACAATATAGTACGTTCCTAAAAGTATTATATCTATACAAATGAAACTTTCGAGCAACCATTCGATGCAAGTAATTATTATGCAGTGTGTGCAAAATTAAAGTAATGTAAAAATGAATAGGTTTGTAATTATGATATTTCTAAAAAACTGTGGAATCAAATTTTGAATTGAAATGTAAAAGTAAATAATTGAATGTAGGTATCTAAGATTGTAATTTAGAGTGAGAAATATGTAAGCACAAATATATTGAAAGAAATATATATGAAAAATATAAATAAATTGAAATATGTACTTGATTCTAGGTCACACGATATTTATAAATGTGACGTACAATTGCGCAAAGTTTGGAGTCAGTTGGAAATTTATTTTTGAGATTTCATTTCTAATATTTATGAAAGTTGCGGTCTCAAAAATGTAAGGTTTAAGTCAGGCCTGTACAGGGAGCCTTTTTCAGCGTCTGGCGGCAGGCAACCAGCCGTACGCCGTTACTAAGAGTAGAATCGGTGAGGAGAACTGCAGTACTGTAGGTTGGGGCTCGTAGGTGCGTAGCGTAAGTATATATGGCCGGGTTCCTTGTGGGGCCCCAGTGCAGAGCAGGTCCCGCAATATAATTCGGTGGGGTCACTGGGGCCCAGCTATATATACTTACGCTACGCGCCTACGAGCCCCAACCTACATTACTGCAATTCTCCTCACCGATTCTACCCATCGTAACGGCGTACGGCTGGTTGCCTGCCGCCAGGCGCTGAAAAAGGCTCCCTGTGCAGGCCTGGTTTAAGTGAATACAACAGATATTAAAATTGATGTAATTTTGTTAAAGAATATGTATATTTTACATAGAAGCATTATGCTTTACAGAGTGTACGACTATTTTCGCAATGTCAAAATGAGGCATTATTTTGTTTACCATTGCTCAACAAGAAAAGGGTATAAATTAAATAAACAAATGTTATGTTTTTAGCAACTAGAATAAGTGTACTGAATCATAAAAAAAACAACGAATCCCTTATTTCCATAATTTCTATAGATACACAACAATATATTTGCAAGTATCGCAGTGTCGGAATTTGAATGCGGCTCACTGTATGCACGTTAGGGTAGGATGCTCACTCCTAGGCGTCTTCCAACCACATGCTACACGCGTTGCCCATCTTTCTCGCTTTCTCTGTGTCCTCCATCTTTCTGTTTAGAATGCGCCTAGGAAATCTCCACCGTGGAACTTCTCCGTCATGAATATGCGGTCGGCCGAAATGATTTAACGGGTCGCAGTGTGCAAGGTGGATTTTTACGATCTGATTGTGAGAGCAGAACTTGCTCTTTCGCCGCATGTGGCATTCAATGCTTAGACCTGTTTATACATCCGCATAATTAGAATCTGCAAATTTCTTTGTCCTTTGACTAATGCCGACTCTTGAGGAGCGTTATTTCCACAATCGGTTTATAGTCTTCATTGAAAACACAAAATACTATGAACAAGAAACACACAGAAAATGTAGAAATTTCTCTGTGCACTTAATTTGACCTCGACTCCCAGCGCAGGCAGTGCCTCCATACTGTAGTGGATGAAGTCTAACAGCGAAAACCAACCTGCTGGGATCGAGTTTATGCTGGCGGCTCTACCTTCTCGTCGCCCCTGCTGGATAGCGCTCTGCGACGTGGAGCGTTGACTAAATGAGCTGCTTCCCTCACGGGTAAATCCAACTTGTCCAATGATTCCTAGCGCATGAGGGCAGGGTTTTTCCAAGTCGTGTGCTTCACCGTCCTCCCACGCCGATTCCCCTGACAGGGGGCGCTAATAAGTATGTTCATTGCATCTTGTAGGCAAAGCTATGGAGGAAACCCTGAGGCGCAGCGCGTCGCTAAATCGACCATTTTCTGCCAACACTTTCTGTGCACTTAATGTTACAGTTCAATATAACAGACTCACGAACTATTAAAGCTGCCAATCAGTCCTAGTATTGCTAGATTCCGCTACCACAATTAAAAAGTTTCCTATACATAGTTGGTTGCCGTACTGGTCATCGAAGGTCCTTCACACTCGCTTACGCTTACGCGAACTATTTCATAACGATCATCACGCTTAACTTTAATTATTTATACGGTCCTAAATACTTCTGTTTTAATTTCAGTTTCGACCCAAACTGTCTTCGTGTAATAAACACTAAATCGCCTTTCTTATATTTCCTCGCCGGTATACACTTTCGATTGCATGTTTTCTTATTCTCTTCCTGTATTTTTAATCAATTTTCTTGGGCCGCCAGTCTCAATTCACCACGACCCTCCTGGAACGCTTGAATTGTTTCTTGTTCCATCAGCGCAGTAATTTCGTGACCCCGCTTATATCGCATTCGTGTGTCGAATATAACTTCAAACTACGTCATACCTATACCCCGCTGATAAGTACTAGTAAGGCACGGTTGTAGTTTGTCGACATGCACTATTGTTCGGGATTATTCATGGATAATTTTGTAAACACTGGTATTAGTGTTCTAATAGTCCGTTCCACTTGACCGTTCTCCCTTGGTACTCCAGTCGTAATCATTATACGCTCGATTCCTTCGTCGTTAGAATAATTTTGGAACTCAGCGGAAGTAAATGCAGTTCCTCGATCGGAAATAATTCGCTCAGAGTTTCCGAAATTCTTTTGTTATTCGCTTAATTTATTGACTATATACATCTTTTGCGCTAACCGTCTTAAGGTCGGGGCCAGATATATTGGCCGGTGAATTCGTTTTTTCGAACAGCGATCGAGGAGAAACCAGCCATCACCATCTGACGATCGTGGATTTGTCAGTTGAAGTCTCATGGCCCCCGAAGGGTATGGTGGGATAAGGGAAATGCTGCTCGGCTCCGCCTCAATGTAGCAGTATGGCTGTTATTTATTCTTAACGTAATAGTTGTGTGCGTTACGAAGCTGTGCGTAGACCAGTACAAGATGAAGCTATCGAGGACGAATCAATGTTCTAACGAATAAAACTCCTGAATTTTTCGGAGCTGACGCACACCTATTCTGATGTACGTATTTCTACAGTAGGAACTCGGTTTGGCCTACACAACAGGAGCTTGGCGCTATCTCCACCACTTCTGGCTCACTCTTGTTCTGCGAAGGGGAGAGCGAGATCAGAAACGAATTAGTCGCCTTCCCGATTCTTTTCGCACCGTCAGTTATCACTCATTTTATCTCTTTTACTTTCGCTATTCGTAAATACTGCATAGCTTCACAGAATATTTGGTTTCATCTGTATCGATTCCTTCACTTGCGAAAAATCCCGATCTCTCACTAATTTCGGCTTTAAATTTTGAACGAGCCATCAATTTGTAGGAAAGTCGGGGTTCCACGAATGATAAGATGAAATAAATAAAAAAGACTATAATAATAAAAAGAACAATATATGAAATACAGAATGGCTATCAATGTAACGCAACTACATTCTTCGCATGCTCGTAGAGGACTACCTCCTTTAGTTCGCCGCCATATTATTGCCTTTTGACCTTGGTCGTCACGAGACATAACCACACTGGTAGGTTACCCTGATTCAATTATCTACGCCGAAATAAATACATCTCATCCACACACCGCATCGCATAATGGTTGCTTGCTACATACCATTACTACAGTAGTATCATACGTAATGTTGATTGTTTACACATAATAATTACACATATATGGAAAAAACTAAAAAAGGTGTGTGGTGGCATAGTACCACTCTTCGCGGTGGCACTACGGTCGCGTTGTCAGCGGGCCCCACTCCTGGAGATGCGAAGGAGAGGGGGCAGTAGGCGATCAGTCATCGACAGTGATACCAGATCGGGGACGAGTGCCCTCGAGAATTTCCCCCACCTCGCGCATACTACGCCGGAGCAGCGTGTCCGTGAGCTCGGCGCTTCGGAGTCCAACTCACGAACGCGCTGCTCCGGCGTAGTGTGCGCGAGGTGGGGGAAATTCTCGAGGGCACCCGTCCTCGATCTGGCATCACTGGTCATCGACGCGCCCGACCGCATGTTCAGCGCATTGTAACCAAATAAAGTAACCATACATATTTGATACGTAAATCATTGTATAGCTTCTATCACGTGCCCCCCCCCCCCCCCCCCCCCCTCAAAGGTATTAATGGTTGCGTTCAGAGTAAAATCTAGGGAAATCACTCACCGGTTGCTCACCGGTTGTGTGGTTTTGTCAGCTGCACGCACCCGACCGTCCAGCAGATACTTACAGATACTGATCACTGATCGCTGTTGACCTCGCAACCGGTTACTCACCGGTAGTGTCGGCTGAACGCACCCAATTGGGAAGTGACATGGGGACGGGGCCTGACCAAAATGGCGCCGATATGGGTACAAGATATATGCGATATTGTACTTATTTGCGAAACTGTTCCTTTCTATGCAAAGTATATGTGATTGGGCAGGTTCAAATCCTGTCCAGCCGGAATTTTATGCAACGGCACGAGAACGGGCAGGGCTTGACGTGTACCCAACGAGCGCTTCTACTTTCACCACCAGATGTAATGGTGACGGATGTCACTTCCCAATAGCACACGTGTGTCATTCTATGCCATTAACTATATTACTGTACACAGTACGGTCACCTTATGTTCCAAACCCGCGAACTACATTGACATGCAGTTACATGGTAATGCCACGAGATGGCAGGAAAGTATTATCATTGGTTTGGTATCAGGATAATACTTTCTTGAACATATTGTGAAAAATTAGGAAATTTGTATGTTATTATATATTAATGGTTAACCGTTAAAGATGCCTACGCTATTGCTTTGGCGTTCGTCGGTCAGATCGCTCTATCCCACTCGATCTCGATGTGTTTTGTTCGCTCTCTTCGTCGCGCGGTGCGATAATGTATGTGCCTACATCAGCTAATAACCAAAATACGTGTGCCCCGTCATTAGAAGTGTGTCCAAATAGGTGACTCGACCAATCGTCACATCGGCGGACTGCATCGCCCGAGACCGCCTGCTAGGGATCTTCTTTTGGCCCGGCAATAGTCGTTATGTACCTTGCTACGATGTGAATGAAGCTTCGGAGGGAAATTCAAACTAAAAGAAACGGGGCGGAACTACAAGAAGTTATTGGTTCTTTGTAATCTTTATTCATCATCACTGAAAGTATGTAAACGCTCGTTAGAAAACAAAATAATAATTATTTATGTCAACAATCTAAACAGAAGATCTAATTCATACAATTGCGGGAGTCGACCTTGTAAAGGCGTACCAAGGAGTTGTAAAAAATATATTAATTTATTCAATCTGAAATATAAAATCTCTTTTAAATTCTTCCAATTCACGAGTCCGAAATCAGAGCGCATTCATGGAGTAGAGTGCTTCAGCATTCCATGGGCCTCGCTTTCATTCCCTAAAAGTGGACGACGTTTCCTGAAGAGCCATGCAACAGTACATTGCGTGACAAGGGAGAGAATATTCGGTTTCCTCTCTCCCTTGTCACGCAATGTACTATTTACTTGGAGATGTTTGTTTAGTAATCTGAATTTTACTCTTTATCTCTCTCCCTACATGTATGAATTCATTGCTAAAGCGTTAAATGTATGTGAATTAGGAAATTGATAAAAGGCAACAAATGTAACGACGAATGGGAATCTATTTATAATTAAATAGTTATTTTGATTGGTTCTTGGTAACTAAGGAACATGTAATTAGCAAAATTTGTTTAAATCATCGTTTGAGCAATTCATTCAATTGCTAGTGGTAAAAGCTAACAGACGTGGTTTCGGAATTTGAAAAGTTTTGTTGATTGCATTAAAGTTTATGTTATTGAGTTTAATTAAAGCTAGTTGTTAGAGTTCGAAGTTAAATTGTTGTTGCTTATTTAAAGTTTCTCCTATGTAATATTTAATTGAACCGCGAGCAGAGTGTTTTAGCGCTTCACGGGCAACAACCCTGCTGTAGTCGAAATCCACCAGGCGACCACGCAACACCATGCTTTCCATCTCCAACACTATTATTTATCTCTGTCTGCTCAGAGTGGATTTTTAAACGAAAATAAGACACAAAGCCTCAAAATATAAAACCTAACATGAAAAAATTTATTCTATACTTTCAACTTACTTTGTCATGTAAAATAACCCCCGCCTCGGTTGTACTATTAATACTGAGACACTCTATACAAGAGTAGCAACACGAATCATTGAAAGGCAGTCTGCGAGCAATTTTGGAATTGAAGGCAACATTTCCGAGGCTGTCACGCGACTGGTAGCCTCTGTGCTCACCTTTCTGAAAAGATTATCTGCTCTTTATATCAGGTATTTGAGAAGACCTGGGCTTAATGCTACGGAGGATATTTTCAAAAATCTAAACTTTCAGAATATGTGGAAACAATCGATTTTCCCCACCCATCAAAGGATAATATGTACCCCTTTATTACGATAGGTGCGTAGAATGTATCTTATCATTCTAAATGTATAATACTGTATAATATTTGAATGTATTATTTTAAACGCACAAGCAACAATATTGGTGTTACTTGAAAATTGCACGAACCGAACAAAGAATTTTACATTCAGACCTGCAGTGTGGAACCAAAGAATTTTGATATGACTTTCTACGTTAATATTTTATCATCGCACAATAATGTAATAATGCTTTAAACAATAGTTCTAAAGTAATGAAGTCTTCAAAGTGACGAGTTTAAATATTTTTTTCAGCAAAAATACTATAAGTAAATATTAAATTCAGGATCTTCTTTGTTCTCAACATATTATTTTTGTCATAATTTCCGAAAAAGTAATAGTATTAAATTATAAAATGAGGCATTGAGGGCAAAAACAGACTAACCTACATTTTTTACGAAATCGAGTTACTAGCAAAATTTAATCCAATAGGCTGTACTAATCATATAAGATACAAAAAAATTATTTTTTGTTTTGACGAGAGTTAGTCCGTTTATGCTTTGAATGCCTCAAATAAAATTTTTAGTAATTTTTTTGTAATTATTAATGAAATAAATAAATTTATATGATTAAGATTATTTGAAAAGAAATTCGTTTTATTAAAACGACAAATGGTAATTTAAAAATTTGATTACGCTAAATGTGTAGGTATAAGTAGGTACCTACTCTTAATAATTAATCAATCTGTTACTGTAACCACATTATATCCAAATAATAAATATTGAATTTAACGTAGCTAATTCATTTGAATACTCGGAGTCTTTAAATTTTCTTATTTATTGATTCCACTTCACAACTTGTTTTCTTTTATTGTTTTATCGGGACATAATCACAGTATACAGTTCTGTGGCCTAATCAACACTCTCATATTTTCTGACTATTTTTTCCGATTCATCTTCGAGAGCTAGATATATGGTCGCAATAATTTCATGGCACGAGCACCGCAGTATAGAATGTTAACCAACGTGCTTTCTTCTCGTCGGTACTCATTGCGTTCAGAAAAATTACACGGGTAAGTGGCAACCGTTTTATTACACAAGCGTGGCAATTTCAGCTGCTGAACTATTTTTCCACGGAGCCATACCACTGTGTCCTTTGCGCTTTACGAGTGGCTCTGATGTTATAGATCACTTGGACATGTTTCTGCTCCATGGAAATGTTGGTTGCATCAGAACGAAGAAGAAATATACCTGCGTATAACAGAGGTACGTGTTTGACGTAAAAATAGCTTGCAGACATGTAATTGGTCGCGCATATACTGATGTCGAGGCGGGCATTTCATACTTAAAGAGGTCACTTTTTACGACTTACTCGACATATCGCGCTTTGCGTTGAAACAGTTGTTCGGATCATTTATTCGAATTTATCAGCACCTACACCTATACTTTGTTTATTAACAGCGGGAAATTGGTGTTATCGATTAATAACCGTAGATACATCTTAATATATAAAGCAGAAAGCTTCTTGTATATGTTTGTGTCCTTGGCTATTGCCTAAAAAGTTGTAAACGATAAATTCTGGGATCCCGAAATGTGCCTCAGCTCATTATGTCTGATTAATCCAGACGAATGTGACTACTTTCACAAAAAAAACTAAAAACAATTTTTTTATAAAATCAGAATCTGAAAGGGGAAGCCGAGTAGTAAAGCCAGTTATACATAAATTCTTTTTTTACTCAATAATGAAGTGTGAAATACGTTTCTGCTGATGTAGTTTCAAAATATTAATTTATGGCAACTGTTATTAGTTATAATAGTCTTTAAGCTAACAGTAGGAACCTTTGTACCTTTTCTTACGAACTTTGAGTGGTTTGCTTTCAGTGAGTGGTTTCACCTCCTAAATATGCAGAAGAGCCAAAGTAAAAAACGAAGTTGTTATTCTTCGGGCCTCTAAAATATATCGGAAAATCAAAACAACTAGTTGCGGACACCTAAAACCTCTCCTTGTAAGTGGTAAACTCGTCAACGGTGGGCCCTAGGCTTTATAAAAAACCGACTTTTGAAAAAACAGTTTTCGAATTCCACTATTCATAAAAAAATCAGCTAAACTGGTTTTCTAATTTTTACAAAAAATATAATTAAAATATAAAATAAATATTTGTACTTATTTGAAAAATTTTCAGCTTATTTATTATTTATGGATCTACAGAAATGTAACACAATAAATTACACTACGTTCAAAACCAAATGAAAAATAACTAAAATAACTGCAATCCGAACAAAATATAAATTATAAATCTCTATTTCATTTAGTATTTTTCTCCCAAAAATATGAACTCATGAAAATTAGTTTTACAGTAAACTGTTACCTACTATAATATGCTTGCGTCCGGGTCGATTGCAAATCATAATGTTAACATTTTTAATTAAATAATTAAATCATTTTCACATATTAATTCTTGTATATAAAACCGTTTCTACATTTAAAAACTGGTTTTTGAAGTTCACAAATTTATAAAAAAAAAGAAAACGGTTTTTAAAAACTGACAACCCCTTGTGGGCCCTCTCAAAATATGTATTAGAAACACAATACACAGCCCAAACACATTAAGAATCCAAACACGTAGCTATAACAAAGTACAGTTGACCCTTAAACGTTGCGGGGGTTAAAGACGCCGACTCCCCACGAATTCGAAAATCTGAGTATAATTTTATTTCTCCAAAAGCTTAACTACAATAGCCTACTGTTGACGGGAAGCCTTATTTTGTGTACTGTACAACATGATTCTCCTAACATTTAAATCTAAATGTTTTTAATAGTACAGGAAATTGTCTAAGGAAACAATGTTTGTTTCATTAAGACCATTATTGTGATGCAAAATATTTTTTACTCCACGTCATATTTCCCAAAATTTCAAGTCATCGACGTTTTTTTTTAAATAGGATGATGTATTTTCATTATTGTATCGTTATAGCCAATAAAAAGACCATTTCAACCGTATATAATATATTGACCTTCAAATGACTTTTGAGATATTTAAGATGTATGGTCTCCCGGGGCTACTTGACTAATTACTTATTATAAATGAACCATTTTGTTATCCTATTTATTTTGTTGACTTGTTCGTACAGGCTTATTCTTGAGAATCACTTTAATTGAGCCAAGCTTGTAGTTTTTATTATATTTAGATTAGTCAGAGAAATAAGTCAACAAACTCCGGCTGTGTGGTTAGTTATTTGTTCATATCACATATTTATTGGACTGAACCAGATGATGATTCGTAAGCAAACTTAGATTAAAGTTGGCCTACAAATTATCATCCAAGTCACAGTTAATGCACACATAAAACACTATATTAAAGCTGAGGCAGTTTTCGTGAGCCCATTTGCTGCAATCTGTGCACTGCACCCAGTTCGCAATACAAACCCTTTAGGTTCATTGCACGCCAAGTGTTTTATATCGTCTTCTGACTCTGAAGACGAAGAATCTTTCTTGAGTGACGTGGATGGTGCGGGACATTCTTCTCGAAAAAATTTTCGGCCGTTTTTGACTTTATCGTATTCGTATATTTCTTCTCAAACATATTGTTCTTAGGTGGAGGTTTCTCTTTTTTAATGCTTTCTCTTTCTTGTCGCAATGCTTCTTTTGTGGATGTGTCTGTTAAAATAGCGATTTGTCCCTTTTTTCCACTTACCTTACATGTTCAGGGTTCAATTAGAGACATTAAAAAACTAAAAAAGACACTAAAGCGGACCAATAAAAAAGTGGCCTTCTCGTGTCCAGACTCTTATTATAGTGTCTCTAGGCTCAACATGTTTGCATTTTCATTGATTTCAGGAGAATGTTCGTTGAGTTCCTTTATATCTTTATCGGTTGTAGGTGGCTTTTCATTTGTGCGGGCCGGCCTATTTATCACATATGAAGTTAAGAATTCACTGTCAGAAAAAATGTTTTCATTAAAAGGGAAAATTCTAGTTTTCCGGAAGGCATTATACTGGTCAGTATAGTAGCTACTACAGATAAAACCATTCTCATCATTCCAGGGATGTCATAAAATGAAAAATGTCTTGTCAGGATTATTTTCCATCCACTAGCAGAATTGCAATACTTTTTTAGTGATCCGTAAACACTCTTAGCTAATTGCTGCAATTTGTGGGAACAGTGCGGAGGAAACGATCAACTGTCTCACCATTTTCTTTACAAATATCCACCGCTGCTATTAAAAGGTGGGAAACTTCATCGTCAAGCAGCAAGAGCACGGATGTTTCCATAGAATATTTTGCATGATGGACGGAATGTTTAATATATTTTATGAAATGTTCTTCGTTCGTCCATCCAAATGGATTGGCATCATCCAAGGCTTCCGACAGGTGCATCTCTGATAAAGTAGTCTCGGTAGTTTACCCGAGGGGAAATAAAAGAAGGATGAATTGTGTTTCCATTTGCGGATGCTACAACTGTGAGTGTCACAAGAGTCCCTCTTTCGGCGAACACAAATTTTCCTATTTGTTTAAAACCACGCCTCGAAAGTCTCGTCGATCTTGCAAATATAGAAGCTTCAAAACTCAGTCGCTTATGTACGGTCTTTAAATGGAAACAAACATTGCTACATTGGTTTTGTTGAACAAAGTGGCCATGACAAAACTTGTAGCTTGTGGACATCTTGAAGATAAACTATTATTTATTTTAATAAAAGAAGTATACCAATCTGGACCTGCCATTTTATTGTTAGCCCAGCCAACCGGAATCCAAACTCTATTAGACTTAATAGCATATTCATATGCAAATTTTCTGAGTTCCTTCGGCGTTAACCTGTAGTAGATATCCGCCGCTTGTTTTAAGTAATCAACTAAAAGAGTCTCATGTTATTGAGAAAAAGCTTTTCGCCCGTTGAAGCAACCTACATGTTTTAGTTTAATTTCACCAGTCGGTAATTTTTCTTTTTTGACAAGCGATCAAGCGTTTTTTGTGGAATTAAAAAGTCTTTAGCGACACTATTAACGCTGCTACCTCCACTTGTAACTCTCCGGACTGTCCGTAAAAGAATTGGAAAGTGACATGGGGGCGGGGCCTGACCAAGATGGCGCCGATATGGGTACAAGACATATGCGATATTGTAGTTATTTGCGAAAATGTTCCTGTCTATACAAAGTATATGCGATTGGGCGGGTTCAAATCCTGCCCAGCCGGAATTTTATGCAACGGCACGAGAGCAGGCAGGGATTGATATGTACCCAACGAGCGCTTCTACTTTTGCCACCAGATGTCTTGGTGAAGGATGTCACTTCCCCATATCAGATACTTTGCGTTTCTCAGTTTTCCGCTTGTAATTTCTCATGTTGATGTCTGCAACAAATGTAGGCAATTAAAACTTTAATAAGAGCAATGCAAGATAAAGAAGGGTTAAAATAATATCCGGGGTTAATAGTCTAATAGTCAGAAAATTCCGCCTATGCTTGGTCACGTAACTCCTCCCGACATTGTTAACATATTCAAGACCGTACGTACAAAACCTCCACGCACCGGATAAAATAAAATACCGTAAATTATAGTCAATGTATCACATTTTCATAAAATATTCATAAAAAAAATATCAAGCAGTACATAATGGACAAAATAGTCACAAAATTTATTCACACTGATATACTCTTTCATATTTTTATTTCTATAGTATTTATGAAGGTATAACCGAAAAATATAGGTACAACACCAATATTTTGTGTTTTGACTAATTTTGATAAAAGTCCCTGATTTGAAGTAAGGGAAACCGGGGCCTCGAGCAAAGTGAGCTTTCTTAATTTGTTCTTAAAAATTAGAATATATTTACAAATTTTGATGACGTAATAAATATATGTAATATAACAATGATAATTATGCACATTCAGATATCGAAAAATATAAATTCATTGAAAAACTTAAAAATTAATTTTTAAAGACTTCGGATTGGTTTTCTTTTCAATTTAGCTTTTTGGATAAATGAGTCATAATTGTATTTTAATTCTAAATTTTGTCTACGTGTTTAAAACAACCTTATAAACATACACGTACACGCGTTTAAGAAAACGTTAATCCCAACATTACTAAATAATTAATTTCCACTGATTGTGAGTACATATGCGGGGTAAAGTGGCCGGGGTAAACTGAGCTGCAAAGAACAAATGCGCAAGTGAAGCGCGCAATATTCTAACCTGTCAGCTGGCTAGATAACCATGCGGCTTGATGGAACAGAAATTAACCTCAAAAAAATGAAAAATCTGCCACAGTTTTTGACAACCACGGTGCAAAAAATTGTTGAAGTTGACGTGCTACACACATCAGCCCAGCGCAAGGGGTTAATAATTATCTATATCCTTAATTAAAGTTGTTATTTTATTTCAGTTCACTTTACCCCATACATCGCGTAAAGTGATCCCTCTTGCATCATTTCTTTCAAGTTGAATTTTAATATACTTGAAGTTTGTTTTAAGTATTGCTATTCGTCATTTATCAATAGCAATGTTTAAATTATATTATAAATCTATTTCCACACCGTTTTATTGAAAGGGAAAAATTTTATTCTATTTCAAACATTTTTAGGCTCACTACACCCTGGTCTCCCCTACCGGGCCCTGGCTACGGTCGTTCAATTTAGTACGTCTATCTCGCATATTCTCTCTCTACATATCTGTTTGCTCTTATTTCGCGAGTATTTCCATACTCAAATCCAACCGATTCAACCGACCACTACTGTACAAGGTCTATATAAGTTCACGAACTCATTGTGGTAAAATTATTGCGTTCCTCATTGCTGACATCATTCAAACTCCCCTTGGGAAGCTATGTACCGATGCCAGCGTTTTTATCCATCCTTCAACGGAATTTTGTAAATGGTTTTGTGGGATGGCCTCCAGAACTGCCGTCGCGTTACTCTTGATGTCATTAAAATCATTAACATGCCTTCCTTTTAAAAATCTCCTTAACCTTTAGGATCAGAAAAAGCCGTTCGGGGCTAAATCTGGAGAATAAGAAGGATGTTTCAATGTAGTTAGTTTTTTATTAGCTAAAAACTGCTTCACTGCTCCGTGTGAGCAAGAGCATTGATCGTGATGCAAGATTCATGAGTCGTTGGAGAAATGTGGCATCCTATCCATTCACCGGATCTAGCCAACCGATGTCTTTTCTATGTTCCCAAACGCAATGGAAATATAGGAAGTAAGGCATTTTGATGGCATTAATGACGCCAAGAGTAACGCGACGGCAGCTCCGCATAGACAATAAATAAAAGAAAAACAATATTTAGGGAACAAATTTATTGAAAAATATTCTACCACTGTTAACATATATGCATTTATATAAATTATTTAAAATATTCTCCTTTTGCTTTTACACAAACTCTTAATTTTTGTGACCATTCAGTGATAGCTGCGCGTGTAACATTTATAAATAAATCGGCATCAAATTCTATGATAGACTTCTTTAAATAATCAAAATTTCTGTGACTAACACAGCAGATCTTCTCCCCCAAAACGACTCATATTTTATAGGCAAGAGGATTTAAATCGGGGCTGGACGATGGCCAACTTTCTTGTCGGATAAAATCGGTCATATTTCGTTCTAACCATGCCTGGGTACTCTAGCTTTATGAGCAGATGCTGAATCATGCTGGAATACCCATTGCTCAGTATTAAACATTCTTTGTCAAAGGTTTGACAATGTTCTCAAAGACTGTATCATGATACACTTTTACACCTATTTTAACATTATTTTCACAAAAATGCATTTCATTTGCACCATACCATGAGACTCCTAACCAAACCATCACCGAAGCAGGACTGTAGCCTCCTTGGGCGCGGGGCACAATTTTAGTAG
The DNA here is from genome assembly GCA_929113495.1 of Andrena minutula. Lineage (NCBI taxonomy): Eukaryota > Metazoa > Arthropoda > Insecta > Hymenoptera > Andrenidae > Andrena > Andrena minutula. The sequence continues at coordinate 37,338,812 of OV815996.1, read as the reverse complement.
CTTTTCTACTATTTCAGGTATATATATCCTATCATTTTGCCGGTTGTAGTATTCTTCTACGTAACAAATTTTCTAATCCGAAAGCAGGAAACGGTGCTGTTCGTTTCCCGCATACCGAATTATGAGCGCTTTCGCTCTTTCTAATGGTAGTACTCTTAGAGTAGTAAGAAAATGGCCCTTTTTCTTACGGTATGCACGGATTTTAAGGTCTTTATTACTTTTTATTAAACAACTTTTTCAAAGATTCATTATTTCTTGGACACTCCCATCTACATGGCAATTATTTTTTGTCTCATAACGGAACTACAACAAATTTGTACATTCATTATTTTGGTAACTCTGAACTTACAGAGCGGATGCAGCCACATTTATTGCAGTTTTCGATAGAGCAGACTTCGTTATACCTTTTCAGAGTATGAAAAAAATATTCTGTACAAGTTCAAAAATCATTCTAACCTGTACGGTAAACTCTCGCTAGGGGCTATCCCCTATAGCAGGCCTGCCCCAAAGGGTGCAAATACCTCCTGAATTTCTGGCACCCGGGCAACAGCCAAGCGCGGGACCGTTACGTTGCTAACCACAGCATGGGCTGCGGGAGAACTGCACGAGTGTGCGGCCGTCCTAACAGGCTCACACACTCATGCAGTTCTCTCACGAATCTCGAACAGTCCCGCGCTTGGCTTTTGCCTGGGTCCCAGAAATTCAGGAGGTATTTGCACCCTTTGGGGCAGGCCTGCCCTATAGCGTCGCTATCCCCACCACTTCTTGGAATCCTTTGGTCGAGAGGGTGAGAACCAGGGATGCCAGGCGTACCGAGGCATATGACGTAGTAAGAAGTAGTGGAAGACGAACCTTGCGTGTATACAACTATATATGTATACTAATACGACTTGTGCATGCCATGAACTCAGTGACGTAGTAGGGAGTAGTAAAGGGAGAATCCTCGCATAGTAGCGCTTTGCATTCGATATCGGTTTGCATCACATCTTACGCTTCGTACATAATTCGTTTTGCAACCTGCAATCAGTAGCCGAGTGTGACAAATATCCGCGAAACGTAGAATCCTCTATAACAGTGATATTCAGCCTATGATTTGGCGGGCAGGGTTGCTTTATGTAGAGATTTAATGGCGGCGTAAAGAGTACGGAGTAGGAGAAAGGGCCTTTGCACCTTTGCACCTTACAGCAATAACGGTATGTCGGTGTTGGTGACGCCGCCGTGTCGGCATGCCAACCGACGCCAATGCCAAGGCAGCCCAAGCCAAGTGACGCCACGCTTTCGAGTGTATATAGGTCTATATGACGTCGTATTATCTCAACGCGTAGAGATTTTCCTGGTAACCCTGCGCGCGGGTAATGCGGGCAAAGCTCCAGGCAATGACGTCAGCAACGGTTACGGCGGGAGTATAATCTCGAACATGCGCAGCTACACATTAATAACATTCTTGAGACTACACAACGCCGCACAGTGGTCCGAGTCGCCGAAAAAATGATAAAAAATCCCTTTACTCAGGTTCACCATTGATCATTATGAGGATGGTCATTTGTGGAGTTTTTGGGATCGCAGATTCTGATTTCGAGGTTAAAATTTTTATTAGATTGAAATTAAGCTCTATAAGGGAGAGGAAATGCCAATAAAATAATGTTATGTTTTGTTTAATAGTACTGTCTGGTTAGGGTACATTAGTTTCCAGGGGAGGCGTGGGCTACTGCCCGCTGATTTGTGTATGCCTCATGCAGAGTTGGCAGCTTTGTCCCTACGCGCAGTGGAGTGGAAACACCCACAGTAGCGGCGGTAATGTATGTCACGGCGTCATCACAAACACATATACTGCTACTGCTGTAGGAGTTTTCCCTCCACTACGCGTAGGGACAAGCCTGACAACTCTGGTCTCGGGCAGCTCCTGAACAGCTCTGCTTTATAGTATGGAAACATGAAATTTTTAATTCTATAACGTATTAGATTCTCTCGGTAAACAGAAGAGCAACCCCGACATCATCCGATTACTTATGAATTACTCTGATTATGTACACATACGTGCCCATTATCCGTCTCCCCCTGTCTTTATCTCGTTCATTGCTATTCTCTCTTATTCATATTTACACATTTACAATAATAATTATAGGACTTCCATTTCCAGTTTGTAAAAAGTGAGACGTATGAGTGAACGGTGGGAGAGATAGAAGTGTAAAAGGTGTTAGTAGGGCGGGTAGGGAGTGAAAAGTCGGTGCGGAGGGAGAAGGGTAGCAGGGAGCGAAGGGAGAAAAAGTGCGAGGAAAAGGGGCGTGAGGGAGAAGAGAAAATCAGGGCGGAAACACGCGAGTGTTAAGGTTAGGGCAAGATGGTGGTGACGATGAGGGAGGGAGGAGTGGGGAGAGAAGGGGGAAAGCGAGGGAAAAAATGGAAGGAGGGGGGCGGTGGTCGTCGGGAAGGATGAAGTAGGAGTTTGAGAGGGGGTTGGAAGGAGTGAGCATAGAGGGGGAAGGGATACAGGAGGCGGCGAGTAAAATGGTAAAAAGGCTTAAGGAGGTGATGAAGAAAGGGAAGGAGGCGGGGGATAAGGAGACGAGGCGGAAGGAGGGGTGGTGGGACGGAGAAATCAGGGAAATGAAGAGGCAGGTGAGAAAGGAGTTAAGGATATGGAGAGAGGGGAGGGGACGAGGGAGGAGTACAAGCGGAAAAGGAGAGAGTACAAAGAACTGTGCGAGAGGAAAAAAGGAGAAGAGAGGGAGAGGCTGATAAGAGAGGTGGCGAAGCGAAAACAGAAAACAAAGTGTGAGAGATATTGAACAGGGGAAGAAAAAGAAGGAAGCGGGTGGACGACAGGGTAAAGAAAGAGGAGTGGAATGAGTACTTTATGGTGCTACTAGGGGGAGTGGAAAATAGGGTAAGGATGGGAGGGGAGGGGAATAGGAGAAAGGGAGAGGAAGAAGGAATAAGCAAAGAGGAAATAAGAAAGGTATTGAGGAGACTGAAGGAGGGAAAGGCGTTGGGAGGGGACGAGATACCAAACGAGGCCTGGAACTTTGGCGGAGTGAGGGGGGTAGAGGTAGCATGGGAGGGAGAAGGGCGCAGGGATGGAAGGAGGGGTAATAGATCTTGTACAAGGTGTATGCAGCGGTGCTGGGAGAGAGACTGGAGCAGGAGGTGATGGTCCCAGAAAATCAGGCAGGGTTCAGGAGAGTTAGCGGGACAGTAGACCATATCTATGTTTTAAACCACATGATTGGGAAGCAGACCAGAAGGGACAAGGGCAAACTGGTAGCGCTGTCTGTGGACCTGAGGGCAGCGTTCGACACGGTGGATAGGAGGAAATTATGGGAGACGATGGAGAAGAGAGGGGTAAGGCAGGGGCTGAGGGAGAGCGTTAAGTAAATATACAGGGAGACAATCAGCAAGGTGAAGATGGGAGGGGAGATATGGGAGGAATTCTGGACGTCGAAAGGCCTAAGGCAAGGGTGTCCGCTGAGTCCCATTCTGTTTGACTTACTGATAGCGGATGTGGAGGAGGAGCTAAGGAAAGGAAATTGGGGAGGGGTGAGAATACGAGGCAGGAGGATATGCTCTCTGGCATATGCGGATGACCCGGTGTTGCTGGCGCGAAAAGAGGAAGAGATGGAGAGTATGATCAGGCGGCTTGAAAGAATCTGGAAGTAAACGTGGGGAAGACAACAGTGGTAAGGTTCAGAAAAGGGGGAGGGAGAGAAAGGAAGGTGAAAAGGGAAGGAGATTGAGGAGGTAAAGGAGTTCAAGTACCTAGGGTACGTGTTTAAGAAAAATGGGGGTCAGGAGGCGCACATTCGGGACAGGGTGAAAAAGGCAGGGGTAGTGATGCGACAGGTCTAGGGAATTGGGAAAAGGAAATTTGGAAAGGATTTGGGAAAAGAGGATGTGGCTGTTTGAAGCGCTGGTGTGGACGGTGTTGGGATACGGGGCGGAGGTGTGGGGGTGGAAGGACAGGGAGGAGGTGGAGAGGGTACAGGAAAGGTACATAAGGTGGTCGTTAAATAAATTTTCAAAGACTATTGCACGTTTTTCTTGAGGGGGTACTTGCTGTGTCCCAAAAAACTTTAATTTCTTTTATTACTATCGTGACACTTGATCTAAAATCCAATTTTACTTTTCGTAAATTGTTTACCAATACACGCCAAACTTATCTATTACTACGGAGTTTTGAACCAATATAATTTGACTTTCGTCATGATTCAACAAATATGTTTTATCACAACTTCTAGATAGTTTCCATTTTTCTAAATTCACTCTCTCTTTGAATAAAACCTTGCGATACGCACACGCTTGTTGTTACTAGCAAAGTTCAGGTAATAGCCTTTCTTTATTATAATAGGAGGACCCTCACAGGAAAGAACCGGGAAAGGGACACTAAATAGATGACTGGATTTTGCACCTCAGGTAGCTGGCTCACGTAGTGCCGTGACTCAGACGCTGCTTTATATGCTAATTATAAGTTCAATTCAAAGATTTTGAATATATTGTTGGAAGTAATATACAAGTGTTACTATTATACATTTAAGAAATTGTACTTTTGTTAAAAAATATTCACCGATGCTTTCAAAATAGCTAAAACAATTATGTTCGAAATTGAGGAGAAATCACTAAAATTTCAAAAGCTTAACTCAAATGCGGCACGGGTTCCTATTGCCCAAATACTCTACATTGCTTTTAAAAATGAAATAACTTTCATGTAAAGAATAGGGCTCTAAGCATTAGAGGGACTGAATGTAGGTCATAGAATTTTTTCAGAAGATACTTGAAAACCGCTGGTTAATATCAAGTGCCAGAGTATAGTAATATGTGGGGTAAGTTGCTCGTATTTGTGCATTCAACTCGTACTTCTACTGTGTTACATCTCAATCGACTGCACTCGCTCGAATTATACATATCGTACACGTATGCGTCGTTTATTTAATAACACGTTTCAAACGTTCTAGAAAACGTATCGATCTGTTTTTAATCAAGCGACATATGAAGTCGCGCAGAACAGCCACATGTTTTTCCAACACAAAATATAATGAGGAAAAGGGACACGAAAAGTATTCAATCCTTTTTATACCTATGCAAAGTGCAGTTTATTATTCGATCGTTTTCCATTTTGTTAATCTTTCCCTTGTTCCATTCCTTTAGTTTCCAGCTGGTTCGTTTATTTGATGGAAGTCCTCTTTCGTATTCCTCAGCACAGTGAAGATAAACTCATTCTATTTGTTGGCCTCGTGAGAAACTCTCCTTGTACTAAAGCTCGACAACTTTTCGGTTCAGCATTGCAAATTGTTTGGCACGAGTTCTGACGGAGGCTACTTACAGAACTCTATCTTTACCTTATACTATACGCGGTTACTCTAGCATCGGGCTATCGTATTTCAATTTATTCCTTTCTTCTTGACACAGTGGCACCCCCTTTCATCGACAAAAGTTTCGCTCGCTTGTTTTTCCAGGATGTAGTTGCGTTGACTTCTTTATACATCATTCTTTATACTGTATCAGTCACAAAAATTATACGAAATTTTTCTTATTTATGTGAGGATGGAAATTGAAAGCGATATTGCTGTAACGTATTAAAAATGTATTTATTAAATGGAATCTCTCTATTTTCCGCAGTCGAACAGCTACTGCTTTCATTCGTGACTCCTAGTCCCTTTATTCTTCCCAATCCCGGTGTTGCCGAACACATTGTTTATTAACATGTTCGAGCCTACGCGCGGTCACGGAGACCACACACACACACACGCGTTCACATGCATACTTTGCAATTCGACTATCCTGATAATAGACCGTCCTCGGGCTATTTGCACACATAGTTGTAAGACCATATTGTAATAATAAAGAGAATAAAAATATCAATGTCAATAATAAGAAAATAATAAGAATATCAATGTTAATAATTGTAGTGGACTAACCTCTAACCGCCAGTCGTCAGCTAAAGACTGCGTGTCGTGACGCCTGCCGCCGAGAGACGTTGCCATCGAAGTCCTTGCAAGAAAAGCGAGCACAATGCTTGGCAGCGACAACGTCGCACCTTGCTTGTTCTCGGTATACCCATACATAAGGGAGAGTGGGAGAATTACGAACACCTAAGCAAAAAAGCAAACAAAACGAAAACTATATGCGAAATGAATTTGTTTATTATTTACAAACATACATAAACCATTCATCTATAAAGTACTGTGACGATCGTCGTCTGTTTCGTACCGTCCTCGCCTGTTTCAGTGACTCTCGCTCACTCTCGTTCCACCTCGCTCTCGCCTTCGCCGGACAAGAGTGAAACAGAAGTGGTGGGGATAGCGACAAGCACGTATCGTGTGCACCAAACCGAGCACATACGGAGACAATACTGTACCTAGCTATCAGGTGTGGCAGCAATGCTGCAACCAAGAGAAGAGCGACATCAACGCTCAGGAAATCAGAACGGTTGAGAAGAAAAGATCAAAACTCACCTCCGTTTTGAAAATCGAGTAGCCGACACGTGCGAGTTAATGTACAGACCAAAAAGTTGTAAATATCATTCAAGTCTCGTTTTTTGTATAGTCTCTATTAGAGGTATAAAAGTTGTAGGATGATCGGGTTGGTGAATCCTTCATATAATATGATTATTTTCTTTATTTAAAGTGTCTTCATTATTCATTAATTCCACAAGGTAAGATCCTGCTTACGACAATTGGTACGTATCTGTGAATAGTATTTATAAATCATTTATGGCGAGTTCAGGAAAATCCATTAGACAGCTGGCAGTCATTGTCGTGTAAGAAACAAAAAAATGATACATGCGGGTATTTAATTGACTCCTCTGCCAGCGGTATGTGAAAGAAACAATCTATTTTCAATCTACACATCTACAATCTATCACATTTTACTATATTCTCGGTTTTCTTTCTCACCAATAGGATAGGTGAAACATATTCTAATTTGCTGGTACGAATTACAAGAATTACGCCTTTCTACAGCAAACCATCAAGATTTCCCCTAATTGATCTATGTCTTTATAAGATAGTCTACGCGTTGATAAATTAAATGGTTTCAAATCCTTTACTATAAATTTCAATTTCGGTTTGGACTTTAGGTACTTCCGGCCGCCTAGGTTGTAAATATTCAATCGTAAACACATTTCTAACAGATAATTGCTTATTTTGAGGTGTCTCTGAATTTATGTGCAATGCATACGTGATTTTACTTTCTGTTTCACACCTATCAATATTAAAAGTTTCAAAGAAAGCAAGAGATCAAAGACAATCCGCATACCTTCAAAATATCTCTTCCGACAACTACCGGAGCTACCATAGTTGCATTCGACACTACATATACCAAAAGATCATTCTCAACCGGTCGCGTCCATTAAGCCGCATGAAAACTGTCACTTCTCCTAACTTGATTAAACTACTATTATTTAAATCACAATAGGATTTACCTCAGAACTCAGAATTTTGCAACAAAGAATGAGGAATTAATTTTTGTTTTATACATGAGACTTGGCTGCTAGTATCGACACGCGCATGTAATTGAGGCATTTGATAGAAAAAGGGTACAAAATCCTAATGTGCCTTTTCTCCATGAAATGCCTCAATTACAATTTATTTTTCTCTTATAAATTTATAATTTTTTTTTGGACCTTATCCTCCTATTCTACTGAATTCTGTATGCAATTTACCTGTTTGGTCTCCCTTCTGCTCTTACATTCGCTTATAATGTGTCCCATCTCATCGCATTTGATGCATGTATGTACCCGTTTCTCACTTAGCCGCCGCACAATCTCTTGCCATGTATCCATATTTACTACAATTGTAACATCTCGTTGTCTTCCGCTACTCGATGTTCGCTTCCTTCGGAGCCATGGTCCTATCTTGATTCACAGGCATTCTGCTCTCGCTTGCTTCCGGTTTACTGCCCGACGGCAATTCACGAGGTAGTCGATTATTCCCACCATCCAACGTTACGTTTTCAAACGCTGCCGACAGGTTTGCTGTAGATCCAAACTGTTGAATTCGTGCCTGATTCCTCATCTGCCTTTCCGGGATACCATCTATTAGGTATTCAAACAATTTGTCTTCGTCTATTGATCCACGGTTCCCTAACACGATTTTGTCTTCATAATATTGGCTGAAGGCTTCATTGTGCTTCTACGTTCCTTTTTCAAATCTTCTTCTTAACATTGCCTTGTTCTCTCTTCGCTCGAACATTCTCTTCTGAATTGAGATGTACGACGCTCCATCATCCAAATTATACGTTGAACAAAGTAACTTAATCTTGTTTCTCCCAGTTGCAGACTGAAGTATCTTCTCCACTAAATACACTAAGTAATTGTTTTTACAATGGATTTCGACTGCGTTTCGGGTCGTACTGGCGGCAACAGATCTGGAACAACCGAGCCAACTTTCATTTTCATGTTCCCTTAGTCTTAATTCTCTTTCTAGAAGTTGCCGTTCTCTCAAAAGGAATCGTAATCACTTAGTGCCCGATCGCGCCCTTCGCACACACGATTACCTGTAGCCTGTATGCTGTCTTGCAAACAGTTTGCATCCATTTCCCTCGAGCACCTGCCTCTTGCAATCGAACAAGGAATACAGTCTTCCATCTAGTGGTCGGCAAGCTCAACCTCTGCAAAACCTCCTCAAGCTGAGCAACCTTAAAATCACTTGGCTTCTTCATCTCCGCTACTTTCAAATAACTTCGTCGCAGCAGAAAATCACAATGGTTCTGACACTTAGTGCTTAACAATTTGCACAGAATTTAAGCGAAAGGTGAATACTGCTCGCTGCGTCCAACCACTAAAATCAATACGCACTCAACGAAGTACATTTTATCTCAACGTCTTTCAGTCACGTTCCATTCACTGATAATCCCACTTCTGAAGTTTTTAAAGATGAAAATTGAAGGCGATATTCGTTTGACGCATTGGAAAGGAATTTATTAAATGGAATGGACGCCCTTCCTTCCGCAGTCGGACAGTTACTGCTTTCATTCCCGACTCTCCGTCCTTATGTTCTTCCGCATTCTTTATTGGCACGCTTGGGCACATAGACATGTATAGACGGAGTGTAAGCTGCCAGTTTAGGCGAGGGAAACGTAGGATTAGAGGAGGAAAGGCAGAGATTCAGTACGGGCACGTCGGTTAGCTTTGGAAATAGTTATGGTGTCGGTTTTGGTTCTTGAAACAGTGATGAAAAATTGATATTCTGAATATCTGTTATAAAGAACCGAAATTTTTGACTATATCGGTTTCGGTTACGGTTCTAATATTGGTTTTAATATTGGTTCTGATATTAGTTCTATATCGGTTCTTCTTGGTTCTATTTCAGTTCTATACCGGTTACGGTTACAGTTATAATAGTATTCTTATAGCAGTACTATTTCGATTCTACATAATAATGGTTAGATGAGGAGTTAGGGTTAAGATGGTAGGTTATTTTCAAAATTTTCGAAAATTGTTGTTTAAGATGTTTGCATATTCCGTTATCTTTTCTACCTATTTTAAGCGCAACTGGACCCCGAAATTCCAAAAATTGAAACAATTACAGTAAAAAATGTATGAGCCTGCACATAAGATCGTATAACGATGTCCTACTTTAAATGCGATTTCCCAGAAACTGCGTTTTCCAAAACGGTGAACATAAACTCTCGAAAATCACTCGAACGATTGGAATGAAAATTTGCAGGGAGCTGTAGAAAACTTTCCCCTTCATGTATTGGACGCACATTTTCAATATAAATTCTTAAAAAAACGATAAAAAATATTTTTCCTACAAAAAAAAAGATAAAATCAGGAACATCAATATAAAAATGGTATTAATTTGTTTATCAAAATTTTGTTTCCTGCAGAAGATGGAGACTGTCTTACAGATTATAAAAATGCCTTTACTTTATGTTTTAGGTAATTCACCTGCCCGGAATCGTGTTCACCATCCAAACGGTGCATCACGTACACGCTCCCACAATTATATTTATAACATTTTTTCCTGTAAATATATTTAAAATTTTCTGCGTTCGCATTAAAGTCAACAAAATGGCGCTTAAATCTTAAAACAAAAATTATCTCTATATTCATTTATTACTTCAGAATATGCGTTTGAAGAAGGGCCTGATTTTGAGCTGTTGAGGGTAACCTACCCCCTTAAGGTTATAATAAACGTTAAATAATCGAAATAGACCAAAAAATAATGATAGAAAAATATTTACTTATCTGGTACGCGACTAATAGGTCCTTGCTTACAATCACACGATTCACTTTCGCGGATGCGATTAAAGTGGGCGACAAAGTGGCATGATCAACTCACACGGAAAAAATAATTTAAAGTACAACGCTCTGTTCATTTTCAAGATAGAACAGTCGGAACAACTTACCCTCAAAACTTTTAGTCCCGGTCTCCCCTATCCAGCAGGGTGTCGGTTAAGACCCCGCTGAGTGACTTCACACATAAGTCACTATAGCTCGTATAGGCACTATATACATGCGAGGATTCCTTTTCCGCCGTTCACCACCGCGTTCGTGGTCTGTACTGTACAGCCCATAGGTGTTCCCCCTCCACTACGAATAGTTTGCAGAAACCCAAACCCCAGCAACGCTGTACATACTCCTGGCAAGCCTGGTGGAGATGCTTGACGCCTTGACGCACAGTGGTCTCAAATCCCGAAAACGTGGCAAAAACCTTAAATAATTCAATAATATTCAATTTAGTATCCACAACTTTGTACCACAAGGATGTATAATAAATGTCTTATAAATGTTACAAAATCGTCAAATAGTTCAAACTCATTGAGAAGAGCAATTTTACTCTCGTATGAGCAGGATGGCACCTAGTGGCAGCCAATTTTTTACAAATTTGCAAGGTACAAGCATTAGCAACAGGACAGAACAAAAATTTCGGTGGAAGTTTGTGGAAATTACAACATTTCATCTGCATTTGAGGCAGTCAGAGCAACAACGGACTAACCCATTTTTTCGAAATTTAATTATTAGCAGTAACGTATTCCAATAGGCTCTACTAACCGTATAAAATAGGAAAAAAAAATTTAATGTGGGTTGGTCCGTTGTTGCTCTGACTGCCTCATTTGTAAAATACGCGGGTCAAGTTTTGCTTCTACGTTCTCCAAGTAATTTTGCAATCTTGTACCGTAAACGTTAACAATTATGTTTATGTAGAAGTAAACAAATATTCTACTTACTTCCTGGAGCAGCATCCATTTTACGCAATGAAAATTGGTGAACTCTTTCAAAAGTTATTCACTTTCAAAGTCGGCGTTCAAATTCGTAACAGCGCGCACAGCAAATAGTTCAGTAACGAAGGCTAACTTTGAAATAAGTTACCTGTCAAACCATAAACATTTTGTGTTTTTCCTTGCCGGTATTTTATAGTCAGATCATCACTGTACCCAACCCAACGGCTAAAAATACCGAAATGAAAAATTCATTTTCGAGATTTTGGCCACGTTTTCGGGATTTGAGACCACTGAGTGGCGGTCAAACTCGCATCTTTAGCTGTTTATGAGCGTTGACATTCACGCGCACTGCGCAGGCAAGCTTTGCAGCTCGATTTCTCATTCAAATAATGTTTTTGAGGATTTCACTGTTGTCACTATCAGTATTGTTACAATTTATGTCACTCGCTCCTTAGCACCACCTTTCTTTTCATAAATTCTACTAACCGCCACTATTATAAAGGGACGTTTTTCTGTCTATATGTTCACGATTATTTCGAGAATCGATTAGTTTTTCTCGCAGTTTTGAAACGCACACTCCAGGCATGCGCTCCAAAACTGTACATACGCGTAAAGTCTTCACCGTGATGAAGGACAATCGTGCGGTCCTAGCGCGCGAGTCTAGATTATGTACAGATATAATGTAGGGGACATATGGACAAAACCGGGTACCTGGGTAAAACCGAGACGTGCTATTATTTTTAAAACGGCCTTAAATTTTCCCGCGTCGTTGCAGCCACATATTGTGACGATGTGCATTGTTCCATCAACAAAATATGATTGTGTTACAAGCGTCCTTACTAAAGTTATACCGACTTGTGTCTTTTTGAAGACTCTGATCTAATTTTCGATAATTAAGAAACTTCGACACTTTTGACAGTATTCAGGTAAGTACTTTTTTGTGCGAATTACATATGTTAATTGTTGCATATTAAAGTGTAAATAACTAAGACAGTTTGTTTGTACTTCGCCCTGGTATTGTTGATAATTCGTAATATTTACAAAATTGTATACTGCGGCAAAACCGTACGGGGTAAAACCGGGTACCCGAAAAAGAGAAAGTTATCAACATTAAACTAAATCTTAATAAAGGACTACAACTAAAGAGAAAGAAAATCACAAAATTAAACAAAATACGGAACATTGGTGATGAAGACGGTGAAGACATTTGCATTTATGTCCAACAATCCTAGGGTAAAGGACCCAATTACTGGCAGCCAACCCAATTACTGTCGCCTTAAGCTATTTTACTTAAACGTTTATTTATTCGTTATTTTAAGTAAAATAGTTTAAAGTGACAGTAATTGGGTTGGCTGCCAGTAATTGGGTCCTTTACCCTATGCTTCATCGAAATTGAATGAGGGTTGGGTGAAGTGTAGAGCTTGTTATAAGTGAGCCCACGAAGGCTGCACTGGTTCAGGGACTGAAGAATTGGACGAATTCCTTTGTTATAGGTGCTAGGGTCAGTTTTTAATATGGTACCCGGTTTTAGCTAGGCCATGGGGTAAAACGGATCATATTTTAAAACGTAATTTTTTGTATTTTTCATTGTATTAAAAAAATGGGTATATACTATTATTTAATAAAGAGTTTATTCTAATGAATCGTAATTTCAATTTCTTATTTTTCGTTAATAATGTTAAAGTTATGAGCTTTTATCCTTAGCGTCCCGGTTTGACCCATATTTCCCCTACGTAAGCAATGGGGAATGAAGTATATGTAAGTATGCCCTGCGTAATAATTAATGAAGGCGGCAGTTAATTTTAAAATATTAATGCTACCGCTATAAATACATATGAGAAGCCCGGGCAGCGCCGGGTATTTTAAGCTAGTAGTACTATTATAACTGTAACCGTAACCGGTATAGAACTGAAATAGAACCGATAAGAACCGATATACAACCGATAAGAACCGATAGAGAACCGATACTAAAACGTAACCGAAACCGATATTAGGTCACAACCGTTATTCCAATAACAGTTATAACATTATTTCGGCTCTCGTAACTGTTTCAGTAAGAACTGATATATAATAGTTTGAAACAGTTGTTTTCGGAACCTTTTCAATCCTTAGTTCAAAACATAAACCACTGTTGTTCTTTTGTGAATAATCAACCGTGATATCTACAAGTGTGATTTTATCCCAAAAAGCATTACACTACTTATTAATTTTGTTGAATATAGGTAGATACAAACTACATGATAAGCGATTTTTTTAATGTATATTCATTTCGACTACTTATCCGTCATACACATATATATAACGTGATTGTAGGTATATCCGAATAGCACCGAAGAGGAACAGAGTTACCCGATTTACTCGTACTCGCTCCTTACTGCAAATCTTAATCCTCTCTTGATCTAATGCTCCGTCTATACATCTAACAAGCTCGGGCCTACGACACGGTCATGGACCACACAAACTCACACTCACTCCATACTCGTGTATACCTTACATTCGATAGTACAGTAAATCCTCGTTATAGTCCCGTTTTTACCATGTGTACTTAGTACACCATGTGACTATCCCCACCATTTCTTGGAATCCTTCGAGAGTGAGACAATCCGAGAACGTGTGAGAGGGAACGAAAGAGTCGATGGCAACTTCTTGTCAACTGTTTCGTTCCCTCTCGCTCGCTCTTGGATTTTCTCATTCGCGGTATTGGCCGCACGGAATAATAGTGTCCGCAACGCGTCGTACGCCCGCCTCCAGCCTCGTTCGTTGGGTTTAATACGACTGTTTACTGTAATTATTTGTTGATAATATAATATTGCGTGTATTCTACAGTGTGTGTTTGAGTGTGAGTTGAGGGTTGAGAAGAGTGGATTTTTAGACGGGTGAAATGATTGTAGCACACTTGTTGCAGTGAGAACACTTTGTCTTGATTTATTAAAAAAGACTCGATGAGTCGATGAGTATGAGTGTACACTTTTTGGTGAGTAAGCACAGTGATATTATTGATTACTGCACTGCGGATGCGAATGAGTTGAGTATGATTTTTACCACGCGGTGGTCCACCACGTGGCTTCCATTACAATTGTATTAATTGGGAACTGGAGAGTGTTTAAATGAGTTTCGAGTGATACACTGAGTGAGTTTGAGATGAGAGGTGAGTTTTACAATAGATGAGTGCGATAAATGTAAAAGAGATAGTGTAATTAAATCGCGGCACGTAACAAGCAGTCTATTGCACGGATGATCACACAAGAGTAAGAATATGGCGGACTTCCGCTCGCGCTTCTTCTCGGTTCTCCTAGAGCAGCGTCGCTGCTCTCTCAGTGGTCGATCGATCTGCGCCGATTGGTCGATCGATCAGCGTTGATTGGCAACTCGCCCATCGATCAGCGTCGCTGAATCGCAGACCGCGAGGTGCTGCCGTGAGAGTGAGTGTGGCGGCGTGGGAAACTATACCATTCCCAAACAGTGTGTAACCAAAATGTTTCCGGTCCTTTCAAGAGGTGATTCGTGGGGTGATACAAACAACTTTTTCCCTACCGAAAATATTTTTCGAAGCTCCTTTAACAAGATATTAGCAAATAAAAAACGACCAATCAGAGCACGAACTGTATATGTTATTTAATGAATTTGGGAGAAAGTCGTACATATTTACATCCACGTAATTCTTACTTCTAGCTCACCACGGTTAAGTCTTGTGTTCCATTAAATATTTTATTTTAAATTTAGTATAATTTCGTTATAACAGCCATAAAACGGTACCTACTAAATAATGCGCGATATAGTAAAGTAATGGGAAAGGAGTCGTTGGTTTATTATACAATATTGGAAACGTATTTACATTTTTTTTTTAAAATTGTAATTCTATTCTTTATATTTTCCGCTTTTATTTGTTATATTTAGATTTCGACACTGATTGAGATAAGGTAAATACACCTCATTCCGCCTAATAAAATTCAAATCCTTCTCAACTGAAAGGTAATTAATACATACTTTTGTTTTTAATTAGTTTCAGATAAAGAAGAAATTATGTGTCATGTACGGCAGAATAGAATTGTTGAAATTTAAACATTTTCAGTCGCAACTGAGTAAACACAAGACAAGTAAAAATCGTGACCTTGAATAAGTGCATTTAAGATCGCCTACCTGCGAAATATTGGTCAATTCTCATACTTATGAGCTTTTAAAGTTATATTTAAAGTTATATTTATAAAGTTATATGTGCATTTATTCTTTTTAATCGTATGAATATTTTGGAGGCTTTGGTCGAACTTTACTTTATTGAGATTATGTTTAAAAAATGCCCTTATTATAAAAATAAAAAAGTACAGTTTTAAAATATTTATATTATTATATATTAATTTTTGAGACGATGAAGTTTACATGCTGGACAAACAAAGTTCAGTTCTGCAGCTCCGCAAATTTCGTGTATCCACCTGTAGCAAATACCACGCTGAAACCACTGGTTCGCGGTATTGAGTGCACACTGGCCTAGGCACAAAAAACTGTTTCTGTTAAGGGCGTTTCCCGATCAAATCGCACGAAAACATAAGTGAATTTCATGATTTTTTCTAGGAAAAAAGTATACAATGTACGGGTCTAAAAGTTTATTCCGCTGCAAATGTAAAATATAAAAAATGTTAATTTCATTTTTGCCCATTCTTACCCATGCTGCATCGATGTAAAAAGAAAAGGGCTGGACTATCATCATGATAATTCCAAACAGAGGAAAAAAAGATTGATTTTATAAAAATTCACAATAGAGGATAGCTCGGAAACTCAGTGTAATTACAAAAAGAATCCCGCTTGAAGTTTTAGATTCGGTCAAGAATTGTATTTTTTACGGTGGCGATAGTCCGCAAAAAATTGTTTCGAGAAAAACGTAGTTAAAGTTTAACGCCGAGCGCATTCGGCCAGTGACGGTGACTTGCCCGTGAGCACCCTATTTTTCATGTATTTATTCGATTAAAACAAAAATTGATTCTTTCTTTAGTTCAATAAATCTGTATTGTTAATTTAAAAAATTACATTTCCATCTATTTTACCTGCGCTACAATCCATCTTCAAAAATCTCATATTTTTAATCAACACCGTTAGGAATTTCGTTCTAAAATTTTACCTGGTCATTTTTTAGATGTTGTGGAATAAAAGTATGAAAAAAATTCTGATACTTTAATCGGGAAGTGCCCTTAACAAAAATGTTGAAACTGATTGAATTGCTTAAGCATGTCATTAATCAAATACTCCCATTAAGTAATGAATTTATGCATTCATAGACTTTTTAGGTTTACCTTCTCCCAATGTGATGTAAAATTATCACGGTAAATAAATTTTGACACTTAATAATCACTGAAATACTTCCCCTACGCTAGATTTTGCTGAAATGACGTTCAAACCATATTGTACACATGCTTGGCTACTAATTCAGTTCATTGCCAACACATGTCAGCACTTTCTGAGATATTACAAGTGGCGGTATTAGGTGCTCGGCGATATTAGGTACACTTACCCTATATCTTTGTCTTTTGAGTGAAAGTTCCACTTCCGATAAAGATCGTGGACTACCGGCGTCGTGCGTGGCACAGAACGTGTTCACATAAAATGTTCAAATCAAATATATCTAAATACGTGGTACACTTCCCTCTGCCATATTAGGTAATTTTAGTACACGTAGGTATTATTTTGATTGACAAATACGAGAACCAATAATATAACAACATTGGTACATAACAGCAAAGTTACCTTCAGTGAGTATGACAAACGAACTATTCACGTTGCGGCGTAGCCTAATTTTCTTTGAGACTTCCGCAGCCTATACCTACACGTACAACTTCTGGTGCAAATACCTCCTGAATTTTTGGGACCCGGGCAACAGCCAAGCGCGGGACTGTTCCATTGCTACCCGTTGCCAGATTTGTGAGAGAACTGCATAAGTGTGCGAGCCTGTAGGACGGCCGCACACTCATGCAGTTCTTCCGAGCCCATGCTGAGGTTAGAAACGTAACAGTCCCGCTGTCCGGGCTTTAGCCCGGGTCTAGAAATTCAGGAGGTATTTGCACTCTTTGGGACAGGTCTTAGAACCTAACATATTAGCTAACACACCATTAAGGTCAGGATTTACGAATTGATCGGAACTTATTGCAAATAACATACATATTAGTGTAATTTGGTAGCAATCTCGTTCATCTGTCTGAAAGAATTTTTATATTCATATGTATACTGTAAGTTATATATTATAAATATAAATATAATACACACGTGTATTTTCCTCCAAATTATATCGCTATAAAATGTTTAAATTTTGAATTCGTATTTTCTATGTACAAAATTATAATCAGTATTTGAGATGATATTTTGAACTTTCTTATCAAAATTTGTTATGCACTCTCAGGTATATCTATATATACATATGTGCACCATTAACGATATCTTAACGATATTATAGATATATCAGTAAGTATCAATAGGATATCGATGATTTATCGATAGTCAATAGTTGCACCTCGTACGTCTACACGACGACACTTTCGTATCTACATATAGCGATAGATAGGTATGTCGCGGAAAACCCAAAGTGCATGTATTTTCAGAATCTCGATTTTAATGTATGAGAGTCGGTTGGTACAGTTTACTGTTGTAGCCAACGAAAGGTATTACACGCCAGTGGATGAGAATGAAAATACCGGAATATCTACCTGTCTTACTCCATGTTCAGCTCATTTTATTAAATGCTTTAATCTTGGCTATTGAGTATTTTTTTATAGGTACATTAGGGTGGTCCTTATTTTTCAACTTTCGATTTTTTGTGTGTCGCTCCCCCCCCCCCCCCCCCCCTAAATTATAACGCTTGGAGTAATTGGACAACGGGAATCCGTGCCGCATTTAAGTTGAAATTTTGAAATTTTAGTAATTTCTCGTAAATTTCGAACATAACTGTACTCGACTATTTCGAAGTATCGGTGAATATTTTCTTAATAAAAGTACAATTTTCTTAGGTGTATAAGGGTATCGTATGTGTGTGACTTCAAACAATATAGGGGAGACGGGGGCTAGTTGACTAACGAGGTTAGTTGACTAATTCCATTTAATTGTTCTATTACGGAATAAATTATGCTGCGATTCGCGATATTGAAGCATATGAATGTCAGCTTGCTATTTAAAGTGTCGCCGCGGCGTGACAAAAACTTGCTTGTTCTGTCAATGAGAATGAAAAATCTAACATGGTCGGCGGGAAGTAAATATTTTTATTTCGACTATTTATGACTTTTTGTCCACTAACAATAAGTACTGCTTGATGTTTTTTCATGAATATTTTGTGGAAATGTGAAATATTGACTATAATTTACGCTATTTTATTTTATCCGGTGCGTGGAGGTTTTCTACGTACGACCCTTAATACGTTAACAATGTCGGACAGGATTACTTGACTAAGCATAGGAATACCACTAATAATTGCACTTTTTATCCTCAAAATGCAGCCAAGGCAAAGAGTTTAGCTGCTCAAGTTCACTTCCCCCACCACAAATCATTCCAAACTCACCCCTACCAGTTTTACACCATATCTTCCCTCCAAACTCTCAGGCCTTCCAAATAGACCATGACAAACAAGTACAAAATAATTACAGTATCCAACACCATGATAATTAATCAAATAAATAACACTGTGAAGGAGTGAAAAAAAAATAAAGAAATTATTGGTCGTAGTATACATATGTACGCGTTTCGTATAGTATATTGATGGAATTGGCAGTGTATATATACGCTTTTCATATATATTGATGTATTGTGACAGCGTATATATACACATTAAAAAAACATTAGAATTAGTGTAGGTATACCCAATGCCGCGCGCCGCGTCTGATTGTGAGCCATTGTGCGCGAGTAAGTACGCAAGTACAGGTTATAATATTTTCTATGTACAAAAATGTGATTATTTGTTATTTGTCAATAATAATATAAGTAAGTATTAATAAAAAAATATAATTATTTACATAGTTATGAACAAAAGGTAATTATTTACAAAACGACAGCCCTGACCGATTTCGATGACCTTGGGCTATGTTGCCGGGAGCATAATTCTGAACAAACTTTTCCTATACATATTGTAATCGTTTGGTTTTAGTTTTCGAGATATTTGCAAAAAACTGTGATGAATAGTTGGTCTGGGTTATATGGTTTAGCCAAAGTTTTGGGAGATTTAAAATAAAAAATGTGTAAATCTCCCAAAAGTTGGCCGCTAAACCATCTAACCGGACCAACTACTAATCACAGTTTTTTTTATTATTATCAACTTCATTATCAACAATAAAAATTAAAATTCGTTCTAAGTGTCAAACTTCTCGGACTTACCTTTGACAACAAACTCTCCTCACGTCTCAAACATCTCGCGGCAAAATGTTTTCCGTGGCTTAACAACTTCACAGTTTCTGCCAACAAAAATTGGAGAGCACACCGAGAAGTACTCCTACATTCGTATCGTACTCTAATTAGAACAACAATTGACTATGATCGCACTAAATATACCTCGACTGAAGCATACTTCCTTAATACAATGAATCGTACCTATACAGAATATAGCATTGAGAATTGCCACAGGAGCCTATCATATCTG
Organism: Andrena minutula; assembly: GCA_929113495.1. Lineage (NCBI taxonomy): Eukaryota > Metazoa > Arthropoda > Insecta > Hymenoptera > Andrenidae > Andrena > Andrena minutula. Next base: position 37,319,044 of record OV815996.1, on the reverse strand, counting down.
TCGTATTCGTGGCATTCTACTTGGGGCTACGGTAATGCCGCTTGATTTATGAAATAAATTTCTGGGTCTCGAATACGTTACCAAAGTAGCATCCGCTTTAAACAACCCAACCTACCGTTGTAACGTCTCTTACAATTTCACAGCTCCTCAACGTTAGACCTACTTTGCCTAATTTGACCCTTTCTCTGCAAAATTAACAGTTATCTCTGCTCTCCCAACACTAAACTAGAGTCAGTCATACCCAGAAACTCCAGTTCGTCATCTCCGTGGGCTACGTTACCACATATAATCAATAAAGAATTAGTGAAGCAGCCCAAAAACACAACATCGGTGTTGGAGCATAAACTGAAATTTTTAGATCAGGACAGCAATTTCTCTTATCATACGGGGGTGATTTGGAAACTTCGCGGCCTGAACGGCCGTAACGGAGTATTTTGCAGACTAGGACAAGAACATTTACCCACCGGGATCGTGGCATTACAACAGCAATGGACCAGGTGTGGAGATTCGAACGGGTTCTAATGTTGAATAATAAAGGAAAAAACTTCTTAATCCACTCCTTCTCTATTGGGCCACGTAGTTTTCAAATCACCCTCGTAGGATATCCAGATACTTTAATGAAATAAACACACTAAGCATAATGTATTGCCCCCTGGTTTATCCTATTTTTATGTATAACGGCACTGTATGGTCAGCATATTTTAAGAATCATATCATATTAATTCAGAGAATGCAACACAAATGTTTTCGTTTAGCTGCATTTCATGCAAGTTATGCTTTTCCAACTTCCTGCCATAATTATGATCCTACGCTACCTTGACTGGACCTATTGTCACTTGAGAAACTGCGGGTGATGTATGATTCTTTGTTTGTATAGAAGGTGCTGTGTAACTGCGAGACGTGCCTAGATATTCCCGAGCTATTTAAATTTGATGTACCGATGAGAGAATTGAGACAGCGCACATTATAATTTCTTGTACCACATCGCATGTATACAACAGGCCTGGGATTTAAGTGAACGCAGCGACCGATTTTCAGAGGCAACGCCTCCTCTCTCCCGCCGCACGTCTTTGCCCCCGCGGCGACCTAGCAGCTAAGAGCGTCACAGGCCCGTACCACGTGAACCGCGCGTGGCGTATTAGGGTGACATTGTATCAATAGGTTTCCACATCGTCCCAGAGAGGACGATTGTCGATGCGGTTTCTTTTTGTTAACGCGTCACGCGCGGTTCATATGGTACGGGCTTGAGGTGCTCCTAGCTCCTCGGCCGCCGCGGGGACCAAGACGTGCGGCGGGAGAAAGGAGGCGTTGCCTTTGAAAATCGGCCGCTGCGTTCACTTAAATCCCAGGCCTGGAGTAGAAAATAGAACTTGTAAACGAGATAGTGGCGAATGGCAGTTAGCATACCCACAAGGGTCATTTTTCAAGCAACAGATAATTTAAAATAAGATGTGTGTTTTTAATTGAATGTGATTTCCACCTCCTGGGAGGTGGAGCATCGGTATAGACCGTACACCCATACATATAACAGATGTTTGCATATCTGTTAATTATCACGAATTTGATCAACTTTACATGTGACAGGTGTAGGTATTTCAATTAATAAAAAAAAATGCCAACAATAACATGCGAACTGACGAACTTATGGTTACTAGTCGGGGGCGCTAGGCACTGGCCCACGCTATTCGTTGGTTATTGTGTTCTATCAAATGTATATACATGTACTCCACATTTTCCAAAGTCGATTTTCTCGAATTTGGTTGAAAAGCGCGTCTTACTGCTTTGGCAAATTAAAGTCCGAGTGAAGACATTCACGTACACTATGTATAAACAATTTCTGAGTTGTACAGTCATGAAGGTCTCCTTGTAAGTTTTGGTTTGTGGTTATATGCTGATTGCATATCGATTGAATAGATTTGATTTGTGGTTACAGGCTGATTTCAATTCGTTTGTTATATTTATTGATGACTGCGTAATTTTTTCATCCCACCCGTTCTGTTTTCATAATTTTGTATTGTCATCATAGCTACGCACGCCTGCAAAGTTTCAAGACAATTGGATTGGTGGAAGTGGTTTAAATAGGTGTTCCGTTTTACCCCACGCAAAATGTTCCGTTTTGCCCCACATGCAGTTATTTACTAAACATTTAATATTTACACTTCAGCATGAAGTAGAGAACTTTTTAATACGTCAAAATGTAGCGTAAGGACTATGAAATCCAACGACGTAAGGTAAATGTCCCCATTACTGACCACGTCCCCATTAGTGACCACTTCATTTTGTTATTGTTTATTGCAACACAGAAAGCGAAATATAAGCGAAATATTTCAGTTATTGTTTCATACGTTATTTATGTAGCCGTACATTCATCTTTAAGTAAATTCATATGTAAATTAAGACTTGGTCATTGACATGAAAGTTGACAGATTCTGATACCGTGAGGTTATACTCCAGATATCATTAAACTCGCAAATTTTACAATAAAAATACATGGATCCAAGCAGTAACTTACTCAAATTAACGAGAAATATATACAGAATTATAAAATAAAAAGAAAATATCTATTTTCTTTCATTATTGTAGCAGAAAATCGTGGTATAAAATAGATGGTCACTAAAGGGGACATCAGGTCCAATATAATTTTTGCCATAATTTTTGTGTAAATAGTCAAATATCACTGTAAAACTAATTTGATTGAGAAACTAGAGACTTCAAAAAATACAATGATCCATACTTTACTCAAATATTGTCGTGCATTAGTAAAAAATATACTATTTCGAACCAGTCACACTCTTAAACGGTCGCTAATGGGGACATTTACCTTACTTACCGTTATTAATTTTCGAAAAACAAGTGCCGGAAAGTGGTCGAAAGTACAACACAATATTGAAACTTCGATACCGGAAATTTTTCCAACTCTCTTAAAGGAAAAATAACGTTTGCACCGGACTATGGTCTGTCAAAATATGCTGTGATGACCCTTTGGTCCCGTGTCACGCGATACCTACTCATTCGCAGCTCTTATCTAAGAGAAACATTGATGTTCCGTTTTACCCCACTCTCCCTTATATAGAGTGGACCAGTAAGAATTACCACCTTCTATAGTTCTACACTGTTCCAATCACAGCATGTGTCCCAATAAATTCTGACGTCATTAGAAGAGCAACTGAATCGATGCCAACTGCCGGCATTTCAAACATCGCATCTAAAAGAAGTAAGCTCATGTAATCAACTTTCCATGACCTTCAGTGGTCTTGTATTATAGGTCTTTGTGTTCGTCTTAAGACCTATTATAGCAAACATATATAAAAATATGGCATGTCGTAAACACGCACGGCTGACTTTCATATCTCATAAGCGACCCCGCCCGTAAAAAATCGTTATGATCATACGATGGCCGCTTTTATACGAAACAACTTTTAGGCGAAAAATTTTTCTCTTCCATGGTTCCGGAGATATTCCAGATGGAAATCATATCGGTTCAACCTGCATAGAAGACGTATGTATAATTGGAAGTTAATCGGCTTATTAGTTCCTGAGATAATTATATCAAACAGTTGGGAAAACGTAGTTTCGAGAAAAACGCATTTAATGTTATCCATGCAATTTATATAGCGATAATAACGGAATTTTGTAATGTACGCCTAGTTAGTTATTCCGGGGTCATATAAAAACCCCTTCCACTTTCTCGTACATGTCTTGTAAACCCGATTGTTGGGTTGTACGAGCACTTCTTTTTTCTTCAGAAGCGACGTATATTCAACGCTCGCCACAATCGACCCGCTCCTGGACCCTTCTGGACGTAAATCCACAGGCCTCCTAACCTATAGTTATGCCCATAATTCGCAGTTTTTGTTTGAATAGGTCGGAATCCTTCATTAGATGTAGGTACAAGCAGCCAGAATGCTATTTAGAGTAATGTGGGGCAAGAGTGCGCACTTAAAGTTTAGACTTCTCTAAAATCCTTGGTATCACACTGATAGTCATATCGTTTTGTGAGAAATAACTACTATCCCTTATTATTCGATAGGCAGTGACTTCGTGTAAATTTACCTGTCACAACTTATATAAAATAAATATTTCCAAAAAGTGTCAAATGCGAACTTTTACCCGCTATGTGGGGCAAACGTTCGCACGTTATGGGGCAAAAGAACACAACGAGAAATATCGAAAGAAGTGTTTTATTTTCCTGCATAAGTACACAGTTCGGGTAATACAGTAAAACGCCTAATAGTTTATAATCAAACTTCAAACTACTCGACACACTGGATTGTTCGGTACTTTCAGCCCACTAGGTACTTTCGCCCCGCTCGGTTCTTTCGGCCCGCTCGGTTTACTTCGAGCTGCTCGAAAAAATTCGAGTTCTCGGTTCTATTCGAGTTGCTCGAAAAAATTCGAGTTGCTCGACAAAATTCGAGTTGCTCGGTTCTATTCGAGTTACTCGGTTCTATTCGAGTACTCGGCTCGGCTCGGAAACCGAGTCTCGGCTCGGTCCGAATTTCAAGCTACTCGAATATTCGAGTACTCGATCAGTCCTACAGAAAAGTTGCAGTTAGGTTGCTGTGCAATGTTGTACAGGGGCGGACATAGGAAGATTTCTGCAACATTTCAGCAATGTTGTGGTGCAATATAACTCCTGCAACGTTTCGGCAATGGTCACGCAGCGTTTCGGAGATTTCACAGCAATTGTCTCCCAACGTTTCGGAGATTTTATAGCAGTTGTCCCGCAACGTTTCTAACATTTTACAGTTTTAAAAGTCAAATAGTACTATTAGAAATTGTAACAAAATCTAGTGTAATTCAACATTATTATTCATTTATTATTCATTTATTCAACGGGACTAAAGTTCAATATATACCTACATAAATATTTTAGGGGTGACTTCAGAACATCTGAATAATAATAAAGTTCATATAAACATATGTCCTATTTGATTTTATTTGCGAGTCATAGCGAATTTGATTTTCAACAAATTGTAGCAGCTTACTTTCATAAGATATGTTCGGAATGACCTCCTATTACATATTTTTCATATGTCCAGATGTTGCTCGAATGTTCTGTTTGTAATCAGTTGAGAGGGATTGATCGACACTACGTCCATCTAACGAAAGCATTACTGCGATATAAAATTTGCTATAACTCGAAAACAAAGTCAAATAGGACATATGTTCATATCAACTTTCTTCATTATTTAGATGTGCCCCCTAGAGTCACTCCTAAAATGTGTCCCTCTTAGTTTGAGGGAAAATGAGTTCTTTACGAGCACTACACGTATGCAATGTTAATGAACGTTGAGAGAATGTTATTTTTCATAAAAATTACAGTTTCAAGGGAAACCGCTCCGCGTCATTAACGTTATAAAGTAAAAGAAGAAAGCATTGCGAATCAATAGGTACTGGGCCGCGATCCACCTACCTTTTGAATTTAAACTGGTTCTTTGTGCAACTTCAATTTCGATCCAACTGAAGGGCTCAACTCTACGTAAACTCAAACACAGGAGCTACTATATAAAATTTTTGTCGTAGTCGTTCCGTAGAATGTTAAAGTAAATAAGCAGGGGAGCGCAAGATTCCTTTGCGACGTCACGCGCCATACAAATCCACCTAGCAGGCATTTTTTGTAAGTCAAGAGCGAAAAGGTTCTTTTGAATTCAACTTCCTTTCTATAGCCTTTACCAATATACGAAGAAAAGTTGGCAAAAGTCGAAGCTTTTCCTGGGTAATTAAAGAACGATTTAAACAGTCAAGTGCTCTTTATAGAACGGAAATGAGAGCAATGGAGGTCTGAACTTTCGCGGCAGTTGGCGTCAAGCTGAATCTATCATGTGCAGGTACAGCGGCATCAAGTATGCAACTAATTAAATTCCGCGTCTATGTATGCCGTGCGTTGCAGTTTGGTAAAACATGTACCCGTACAGTAGCTGCACATACACCCTGCAAGAACTCCGAAACAAGCATAGCTAGTCATTCATTTGCACGACGACTAGCTTTGTCGTTTCCCGTACCTATGATTCCACGTCCCTGCTACCATCTTTAATGATACAATTTTCTGTGTATGCAAATTGTGTGAAATTAAAGAGGGTTGTCTGTATCGTACCACTTAAGATTTTTTACGTTATATTTCGTGTTTGGTACTAATTTGAACGCAAGTTAATATTGGGTATTGTAGCTTGATGTTTTAGGCACCTATTATTAGATGTCTAAGCTTTTGTACAGAACATATTAATTTGTTATTAATCTTTTTGTGAGGATTTAACCCTCCGAATACTGTGCCGGAGTCATTGGTGACTCGGCGGCGTGAGTCACAAGTGACTCTGGCATAGGTCAATAGTGCGAGGGTTAAGAGACCGGTTGCCTAAATCGTACCTCTCGGTTTAAAAAATCGTGCATCTTTTAAAATTAGCGGCCAATAACAAATAAAGAAGAAAATGTTCAATGTAAAATAATGATTATTATATAGTCACATATACGTGAGCTGCATTAACCCTCTAATGAGTCTAATACATAGATTTTTAATTCAGTTGGAAAAATTAGATGAGAATTTGAAATGAGAAGACCGAATCTGATGTCTGTTTTCAATTTGGAGGACGTCTGGGCTCTCTAGCGCAGATGTCTGGGTCCCCGCCTTAAGAGGGAGCCTGGTGTAACTAACTGAAAATCGAGGCATTGTTTGGAATTGTTTTTTAAAGAAGGTATTTAATCGATCTTTCTGAAACTTTCAGGATATTGTATTATCAGGTTAAAGTAGATAAAAAAATGTACAAATGTTCATGCTAATAGCATTTTTATGTAAGTTTTGTTTTAGAATATTTAAATATCTATTTTTATCTACAATTTCATCAATGAGAACTAATTCGCCTATTCCAGCAGCCGAAGTACAACTCCAAACCATCACACTTCCTCCATCGTGTTTGACTGTTGGTCTGATATTTTTAGTGTAAAGCTCTTCATTGGCTTTACGCCATATCAGTTTCCGGTCTCATCGAACCCAAAAAGTATTAAATTTACTCTCATCTGCAAAATGTATAGTTTTCTACCACATTTCTTCTTTAGAAATATATTCTTTGGCGAAGAGTAATCTTTTCTTTCGATTCACATCGTTAATGTAAGGCTTTTTTCGGGAAACTCTATCGCCGTTATATCCACCTTCATTGAGCATTCGACGAACTGTGTCAGAATGAATCTTTCTTTCCAGTCTGTTCAAACAATTCTGTCGCCAACCTTGGTACACTTAGGATCTTTACTCACTTTCCTAATAATATTACGTTTGTCACGAATATCAAATGACGTTGGACGACCTGTTTGAGCAACAGATTCAATCCTACCCTCACGATTATATCTCCGTATAGTGTCTGCTACAGTACTCTGATTCAAATTTAGTAATGTACCGATTTTCCGATACGATTTTCCTTCTTCGCGATTATAAATAACGAGTTGGCGTGTATCGAACGACGTATTTTTACTTTTATATACAATTTTCACAAAAATACGGGCTGTATGAATGAATGTTGAAATGAAACTAGGTCGGGGCCAAATATATTGACCGGTGAATTCGTTTTCACGAACAGCGACCGAGGAGAAATCAGCCACCACCATCTGACGATCGTGGATTTGTCAGATGGAGTTGCGTGGTCCCCGAAGGGTATGGTGGGGTAACGGGAACGCTGCTCGGCTCCACCTGAAGCTATCGAGAAAGAATCAATGTTCTGACCAATAAAGCTCCTGAATGTTTTCGTTATTAACGCGTACCTATTCTGATGTCTGTATTTCTACGCTGACAGTTCGATTTGGCCTACACGCCAGAATCTTGGCACTATCCCCACCACTTCTGGCACACTCTTGTTCTGCGAAGGCGACAGCGAGATGGAACGAGAAAGAGTCAGAAAACATTGAGAAAAGGAGCACCGAGGCAGGCAAACTGTGTGGTGGGAGAATACCCCTCACGAAACTCACCGGCCAATATACCTGGCCCCGACCTTAAGTCTACAACGTAATGCTTACTAGCTGGTGTAACCTAACTGGCTTAACAGGACGACCAAACTGCAAAGTATATGTGATGTCCGAATATTTTTGCAACCTCATAATTAGGCATTATTTCGTTTACCATCGATTAACAAGAATTGTGTATAAATTAAATAAACAAATCTTACGTTTTTAGCAACTGGAATAAGTGTGGTAAATCATAAAAAAACAACGAATCCCTCATTTTCAGAATTACTACATATACACTGCAATATATTTCCAAGTACCACTGTGACCGAATATTAATGCAGCTCAATGTACGTATGTATTAGGTTGTTGTAAATGAAATGATCGTTGTCTGATTCTTTAATTTAAACTTTTATTTGACAAACATAATACGTATTTCAACAATCGAAATAGTCACCATCGACTTCAACACACTTCTCCCAACGTGAAATAAGTGCACCAATGCCTTTTTGAAAAAAATCCAGAATACGAGAGGCAATAAATTCAGCGAATGCAGTTTTTAGATCCATTTCTTCTCGAAACACTTTTTCAAACAAAAAACTATCTAGGTGCTTGAAAAAATGGTAGTCTGTTGGTGAAAGGTCAGGAGAATAAGGAGGGTGAGGGAGAACTTCGCACTTCAATTCTGTTAACTTTTTCAAGGTTTGTTTTGCAGTGTGCGGTCGAGCATTATCATGAAGCAATAACACACCACGTCTATTGACCAATGCCGGTTGTTGAATACGCAGTTTTTCATACATGGTATCAATTTCTTGACAATATTTGTCTGAATTTATGGTTTCACCTCGTTTTAAAAATGAAAAATGAACAACACCCCTTGCTGACCACCATACAGACACCAAAATCTTTCGCGGATAAAGGTTTGGTTTCGGCATATGTTTTGGGGCTTCATCTGCATCCAACCAGTGTGCAGAGCGTCGTCGATTGTCATAAAGAATCAATTTTTCGTCACAAGTAATTAGTCTATGCAATATGCCTTCATTATTATAACGAGAAAACAAAGAAGAACTGATCTCCAAGCGGCGGATTTTGTTGTTTTCAGTAAATTCATGTGGGACCCATTTGTCCAGCTTTTTTATTTTCCGCATGGCCTGTAGATGTCGGGAAACAGTCGAATAGTGAATATTCGGTCTCACTGCGATTTCCCAAACAGTTAAGCGTGAATCCTCTTCAACCATGTCTTTCAAAATAGTGTTTTCGATAATTGTTGGCTTATGGCCGCGTGGCATATTTTCGAGGTTTGTATCACCAGAACGAAATTTTTCGAACCAACGCCTAGTGGTCAGTATTTATATTCCGCGTTGCCTCACCCGCACTGTGACCAAGTTTGAACTCATACAAGTAAATTATTCGAATTTCCTTCTTTTCCACGATCAGTTAAAACGATTTTTAATTACGTACTTTACGTTTTAATAACATAAATTATACACAGCAAATCACGTGTGAAACATGTACTTTTCAAATGATACAAATACAACGTCATCTGCACGGCAAAGAGCTAAGCTACAAAGTCGTGAAGTTTAAATTGTAGAAAACGGCCATTTCATTTGCAACAACCTAATATATAGATCACATACAGCAAGCAATAACCTATTTAAATGATATATGTTCATAACCTACATAACATATGAGTTCCCAAATCGTACTAGTCCAATTTCGGAAACATGATCAATTTATTTATAAATATCGATTTAAACATTATAATAAATATAATATGTACATAAAATTAATGTAAAATATTCTACAATAAATCCGCTTTTAGAAATGTACAAAAATACCGGATAAAACTGCATTGTTAGATTATTATCAGCTAAAATAAACTGGTAAAAAGTTACATCAGTCGTCTCTGATTCTTTTAACTATTTATGGCACGCCCAAAATAGAGAGAGAGAGAGAGAGAGAGAGAGAGAGAGAGAGAGAGAGAGAGAGAGAGAGAGAGAGAGAGAGAGCGAGAGAGGGAGAGAGTTATTATTAGCTGTTGTAGCTACACTTAAGGGAATACTTTTACACCTGTTTTTACAATGGTTTTTACAATGGATGCTCCTCAGATGTACCGATACTACTGACTATAGTCGTGTTCAGATTTATTGGCCGGTGAGTTCGGTTTCTCGAGCAGCGCGCAAGGAGAAATCAGCCACTACCACCTGACGATCGTGGATTGGCAGTCGAAGTAGCGGGACCCCCGAAGGGTATGGTGGGGTAAGGGGAACGGTGCTCGACTCCGCCTGAACGATGCCGTGTGGCTGTTGTTTATTCATAGCGTAATAGTAGTGTGCGTTACGAATCAATCTATGCGTAGACCAATACGAGACGAAGCTACGGCAGAATCCCGTTAGCCGCTGGCCAAGCCTTAATTCCGAGTATGAGTTTCTCGCTTCTTTCTGGCCGAAGGGGGGAGCGAGATGGAACGCTTTGCAAACTGGTTTTCCAGTGCTCAGGGAACCGTACGACGGCCGGGCGTAGCCCGAGAGAGAGCGAGAACGTAGATAAAAGGAGCACCGAGGCAGGCAAGCGGTGTGGTGGGAGAATACCCCTCACGAAACTCACCGGCCAATAAAGCTGAACACGACTTTAATTCATTTCTCCTAATTCATCACTCCTCCTCACTATCTACAATTTTTAATATGCCGCGCTAGCATTCTCTTAAAATTCTGTACTCTTCCCTCCCCTTTCACTTCCTTCGATAGATTGTTGTACATTTTAAACCCATTATGTAATAATTTACATGTAATAATTTACATGATGGGTTTAAAATGTACTACATTTACCTACATATATATTGCCTCTTTGCCTCGTGTTTATTGCACTTTCATTTGGTCTTAGCGATACTGTACTTACTAAATAATTCGGACACAGTCCATTCACCATTTTATACACCAGCACACACTCATTATCCTCGATTCTTTCTTTCACTAACATAAACTGTAGCGTCTCAAGCATATTCTTAATTCTAGTTCTTCTATCACACCACAGTACGATTCTCATACCTTGATTTTGTATTTTCTGTATATATTCCAGATTTGTCTCACTCACTCCCACCAGAATCGACGCATAATATTGAAACAACGGAGCAACAATAACCTTATATATATATAGTGCACCTCATGTACGGCGACACATTCACCCCTACCCTTCTTAGAATGCCTAATTTCGATCCAATTTTTTCCCCATATATATAATGCTTATATATAATTCACATGCGCTGAAATTTTTAAATTCTTATCGATTATAACTCCTACGTATTTTATTTCACTCACACCCTCGAGTACAGTATATTTCAGTTTTACCTTTAAGTTGTTTTCTGTCACTTTTTTCCTTATGCCTCTTATTAACATAGTTTTAGTTTTATTTACATTCAATTGTACTCTATTGATTTTCAGCCACTCTACAATGCTCTCCATCTGCTTATTCAGGTTGTCACTGATTTCAATACTCGAATATCCAGTTGCATATATTAACGCATCATCTGCAAATAACCTAAGTACACATTCTTCGTTTATAACATCTGTGATATCGTTAATATATAATAAGAATAACAACGGTCTCAGGACAGATCCTTGTGGAACACCTAATTTTACTTTAATAGATTCCGATATGTTTCCATTCAATTTCAGTCTTTGGGATCTGCCTTCCATATAATTCTCAAATCATCTCAGTACTGTCCCCTTTACTCCATACCCCTCCAATTTCTCTAGCAAAATTTTCATATCCACTACTTCAAACGCTCTTTTTAAATTTACGAACACCACACCTATCATGTTACCCTCCCCGATACTTTTTTTCTAACCAGATATGACCCATTGCAGTGCAGTTTCACATGAATGATTAGATCTAAAGCCCGATTGGCACTCCTGTAACAGGTTATCCGCATAAAAAACTTCAAAAAAGTAAAGAATTACACCAAGTACATGAAAAATCAAATCACAAAAAATAGAAGAAAATATACAATCACAAAAATAGAAGATAATAATAATTAAAAAAGATAAATAATAAAAAAAAGATGTAAAATCAAAATGGGCTGCAAGTACATAAAGGTACTTTCCAACTGCGCTGAAGATGACACAACTACATATACACAGCTAAAATGCTGTGTTCATACATCCCATTACTCATATCGCGGACACTTTTTAATTAACCCATGAAAAAGAATCCCATTTAAAAACATTGTCGTAAATTAATAGCTTTACAAAATGAATGATGTACAAAAATAGCGTCAATTATAACAATGGCTATTTATACAAAGAAAAAATGTATTAAATAATATTAAGCAGATATATTTTTATACAAATAAATATTTTAATACGAATAAATATTTTATTCAAAATACTTGATGCTGCGCCCCGAATTGGTGTTGCTAAACTGAATAAATATGTATAAATTGCATTAAAATCTTTTTCTTTCGTTATTGTCTCAGTGGTGTCTTGTCGTGTTTTATTTATTAACCAAGACAATTAACATTTATTTGGTTTCACAGCGCCAAGTATTTTGAATAAAATATTTATTTGTATCAAAATATATCTGGGCGTAGTTGGAAAGCACCTTTATTTTTGTGATTTATTTTATTTCATGTACTTGGCGTAATTTTTTTACTTTTTTTAGTTTTTTTATGGGGTTGTCCCATTAATGAACATATGAACTGAGGCAGTGGAAGCAACAACGGACTAACCCACATTTTTTTCGAAATTAAGTTAGTAGCAATAACGTATTCCAATAGGTTCTACTAATCATATAAAATAAGAAAAAAAAATTTAATATGGGTTACTCCGTTGTCGATCTCACTGCCTCAATTCGTGTTGGGTAAAAGCTAAATTACTTAATATGGATGAAACTGTCAGATAAAAAGAAATGTCTCGCCCTCTCTGGACGAGGTATTTGGTTTATATGAACCAGGCAAACACCACACTGCATCAACTAGCGTTCATGTATCTCGTAAGGAAGTTAGAGTGGAGGAAGCTGCATGAGCTCCGGAGCTTATATTGGTGAGAACTGGTCGTGAGTTAATTACATTTTCAATAAAAACGATGAATTAAGTGTTCAGATATCTCATTTGCAATGGAATTATTAATGCATACATCGACCGTAGCGAAATTAATACACTTACATATATAATGAGTAGGGGAATTTGTATTAAATGTAAGGGAATATTTAAATGTAAATAAAAGAAATGTTACAGAACATACACGTTACAGAATTATAAATCCGTAAAATAATTAATGAGAGGAATCGTGCACAAAGAATACAAAATTATTACTATAGAAACTGTCAAAATCAATGTTTCACATTTGTAGATTAAAATATGTATCTTCAACGAGTAAATCCGCTTTGAAAACGTACGAGGGAAATTGAATATGTAATACATACCCTTTTACAGTTCTATATCATACCATTAGGTTAGCTTCTTTAGAATTCTACAACTTTTACTTCAGAATCAATGTTTATTGATAGAGCTCATTTTAAACTAAATTTCCTATTTAATTTCTAGTTAACAAGAGGTGCGATTTATTTGTTACAAAGCGTAGTTAGAAGCAGTAATCTTTTTTTATAATATGTTTATTTAAGGTCGCATCAACTACGAAGGTTATGAGCAACCACAATTGTGTTACATGCGTTAAATGAAACATATAGTTGTGCTGAGATTACTATATAAAGTAAATATCTAATATATAATGTGTCCGGTAACTGGTCGAACGAGCGGACGAGTGGTGATTCTATACCTATAAAAAATAAATCGAAAGTATAGAATAAAATTGTTTGAAATCGCTCTTCGTTTTGTGAGAAAACTGACTGAATTGCAGCCGAGTACGCGTGCACCGAAGTACGGTTTTAGGCGCCTGACAAGCACGGTGAAGTAAGTGGAACGCTTTTCGCCACTGTACGCACCGGTGTGCCAGTCACTGATTCATCAATGTCCAGCCTAAACCCGCTGCCCCTATAAACACGAAATGCGGAGAGTATATTCCTTTTACGACATAGGTGCTCGATACGAAGGGATTGTTTGAAATTCCAACCCCAAGGGGGTGAAAGGGGTTAAACTGTGTTTTCGTGGACTCCTTAATATCTCTTAGGCCCGATTAGATATCAACTTGGTTTTTCCTTACAAATATTATCCACAGAAATGTCTAAAAACCAACATATGTACATATATAAATGTTCATTAAACAAAGGTCACTTTACAAAAATTGCATACAAAATTACTTCGAAGAACAGATTAAAAAGTGATTGCTTTTAATTATTCTACACTAGCGCAGGACGGATGCTCCCTTTGTATAAAACCGAAACTTTGTATTAATCATCTAAGACCTGTGTTTCGCGAACTGGGGGAAGGCGGGGGCGATTAAATTATCTAAAGTCGTATTCAGCTTTATTGGCCGGTGAGTTTCGTGAGGGGTATTCTCCCACCACACCGCTTGCCTGCTCTTTCTCGGGCTACGCCTGGACGTCGTACGGTGCCCTGAGCACTGGAAAACCGGTTTGCAAAGCGTTCCATCTCGCTCCCCCCTTCGGCCAGAAAGAAGCAAGAAACTCATACTCGGAATTAAGGCTTGGCCAGCGGCTAACGGGATTCTGCCGTAGCTTCATCTCGTATTGGCTATGCATAGATTCGTAACGCACACTACTATTGCGCTATGAATAAACAACTGCCACACGGCATCGTCCAGGCGGAGTCGAGCACCGTTCCCCTTACCCCACCATACCCTTCGGGGGTCCCGCAACTTCGACTGCCAATCCACGATCGTCAGGTGGTAGTGGCTGATTTATCCTCGCGCGCTGCTCGAGAAACCGAACTCACCGGCCAATAAAGCTGAATACGACTATAGGGCCATCTCATTTTTGTTATTGTCCGTCTCACCGGGCCTTGAATGTGTGCGGACGGTCACACAAGCTAAGTTAAGCGTGTACGTATACGCGTGTAGTAAACAAACCGTTTCAACCGTCTTTCGCCCTGGAATCGGCCAGAAGGAAGTTTTTGCGGGTACAGTTACTTTCAGTAAACATCTGTGCAGGGTGGTCTGGTGTGTTTGAACGCTAATATGCACTGTACATTGAAATAAAAATGAATTTATGAATCGAAAACTGACAGAATCAAGCTTCAAGGCTTCTCCGTTGGTGGCGCTAATGGTGTACTGTAGCTAGGTAGCACCAGCGTGACTTATAAATTCATTATTATTTCAATATTATTATTTCAATTAATTATTATTTCAATTTTATTATTTCAATTCATTATTATTTCAATTTTAGTAACATGTGGTTGCACATGATTCCCCAACAGAGTTCATTAAGTGTGTAGAACTGAATATTTTTTATATCCATTATATCAATAACATTCAACGGACTGCAAATTTAGAATGCTCGGAATAGTCGTAGCTCTCGAATGTCGACACCCAATATTGCGCTGCGGTGATTGAATCCTAAATGTTAGGAGATACCTGCGGGGGAAGAGTAAAATGGGACACCCTGTATATGGCAGGGAGCGGTTGGAATAATTTAATAGAACTAATGGACCGGTGGCCTGAAAAAGTTGGAGGAATGCTGGTCTAAGCCATTCTACCTGACAAGTTTCCGCGAGTGCGATATTGTATGTACATGTATTCTGATTCTGTAGCAGAAGGGGCCACACACGTCTGTTTTCTACTTGCCCAACTCATACTATAACCATTAAATTTAAATAAATATCCGCTGTTATATTTTCTGTCTGTGAAATTTTGTCACCTAATTTTAATTTATAATGAATAGTTCCTTTCAAGTATTTCGGCATTCTTTTCGCTTCGACCTACTCTATTCTTGTTGTATTTTTTTATCTTTCTGCTTAACATTGTGATGTTCGTAGTTACATATGTCTGGTCGTTGTGTAAACAAGACATTAATGCTCCTATTAATTTTTGAAAATCGTCATTGTTCAGTGTTCTTCATATAGCCATCTTTATTTTTATCTTCTTGTAACCTACCTATATCTAACGATATCCTAAAAACTTTACAGTCTCAATTCGAATATATCAAGTACCTGTCTTATATAAGATTATTGATAAATATAGAAAACTACATTTACTATCTGGCTTCGCCCGAAATTTTGATGCTGATTTTATAAAAAAAAATTATTTCTTTTTGTGAAAGTAGTCACATTCGTCTGGATTGGCCAGGCATAAAGAGTAAGATGAGGCACATTTCGTGACCACAGAGTTTACCGTTCGAAAGTTTTTAGACGACAGATAAACACACAAACATACAGACAGAAACATATAAAGCAGAAGCTTTATATATTAAGATTCCATGTTTATCTCTTTCTATTTGTATACTTAAATAAAATTTTACGTCTCCGAGATTAGTTATATCAAAAGCCTTGTCCAGACACGCTACAGGTACATTCTACATCTAATATTGTACGTTTCTTGTCTCCCGCAATCAGAATATCATCAACGTATGTTATAAGATAGTACAAGGATCTGCTTCGCTTCTCTTACAATCTGCGGTTCGTAAAATATCGTGTGAAGTTTTATTTCATCATTTTGTGGCTCGTTGGAGCCCATATAGGTTGTCCTTTCTCTAATTTACAAGCCTTTAATTCAGTGACTTCATAACTGCTTGGATGCCTCATATATATTGTTCCTGTTAATTTTCTATTAAGAAACTCATTCTTTATGTCATAGTGTTGGACGATCATTCTCTTTCCTCCGGCAATTGATATAGCATCGTACGAGAAGTGGTTTGTTTCACGACTGTCGCGAGCACTTCATCATAATCAATTTTGTACTTTTGACTGTATCCATAGAGCAACTGAACGCGCCTTATATCTGAAAATATATTTTTCTGCATCTAGTTTTAATTTAGAACCCCATTGTCATCCAACCGGTTTTGCATTCGCAGGTAAGTCCAGGGATCTCACCAGATCCCAGATTTCTGCTGCTGCTTTCCATTTATTTTTATCCGGTTTTGATAATGCTTCCACAATAGTTTTAGATTTGAGCATATCAACTTCAGCCATTTTTACATATATTGTAAACGTGTAAGGTGTACAGATAGTATTATTCTTCATTTTTTCTCTGTCTTCATCTTTGTTTATATGAGGCACATGCACTTGTTTTTCTATTTGAAAGTTACACTGTATTAAAATATCATCTTCTATGTATATCAACCTTTGTGTCTATTATGTTTTCTTTATAGGGCGTTCTCGGCAGTGGGGAACTAAATGAACCACGCAACACAATTAGATTCACGAGTGATAGTTTTTAATAAAAAAACAAAGCGAATTGGAGGTAAGAGCGGCAGTACAGTACCATGGACGTAAAGGACAGTGCTTAGTTGCAGGAGGTTGAAGCAAAAGACTTAAGACGTTCAGTCTTCTTCCTCACTTAGTAACACATTACATACATCGTGGATCCATAAAAATCCCCGTACGAAACACGTCGTTCCTAAACAAGTTGCGTTCGCGGTTCTTCATACATTGAAACTATATTTTTGGTACTATCGTGTTGAGTTTCTTAACACTAATTATACATTGCAGCCACGCTTAGAGAACATCATCCATTAAAAGTTGCTCCGCCTGTAATATTTTGGTAGCAATCTGCGCGGGTATGTAGTAATACTCCTACAAGTTCTTCAATTTCCTGCGTAAATGCAATTTCCTTCGTCTAACTGACCGCGACTGTGACCGTACCGAAATTATATCAGTCTCGACTCCCTGATGAAAAGCTTGATTCGCTCATATCTGCACTTATGAATGTTGAGAGGTGTACCTTATGCCCATATTTGTCAATTTCTTTTCAATCATGTTCATACGGAACTATTGAGCATACATTGCATAATATAATCCGTATAGCCTTCGAAACGAGTAGCCCGATTCGGAGTGTGTGAGTGCCAATGTTGATGTTCATGTTAGTGTAACGTCCCACGGAACGCCCCAGCAACGCCATCTACGTCCCACGGAACTCTGTACTAACGCCATCTACTTCTAATTATAATCCTATTAAGGACCCCTCCTATCACTCTTTTATAAATAAACACACCACGAAATACTGCGCAGGCGCATGCCGCCAATTTCTGGGTATAAAAAGAATCACGGAACCTGAATCTCTCTACCCGTGCAAACGGACAAACCTAGAGGTACCTGACGTAGGTGCATACTGTCCAGTAGAATTTCAGACCTTTCCTCTAGAAGGCAGAGACTGGTTCTCAGAGAATAAAATGTATTAGGTGCTCCTCCAAGGGGTGGACCTCGCATTGTCATAACGCTCTCTTCTCGCGGAGATTTCAAGGCCGCTTCTGACAGGTAGCGACTTAACCTCTTAGCGAAAGCAAAGTCTTGTGGAACACCTTATAGAATACATAACTGTGCCAAGATCGTCTGGTCCCCTCCGAAAGAAAAAACCTAACCTGTCTTCTACGACAGCGACTGCGCTTACAGCAGGGAAGAAACATACTATTGCATTTAAACACATAGCTAACTTTAAACCCTATACATATCTACAAACATATAATGCGAATGATAAACATATAATAAAATAAATATAACATACCTGTCTTTTACTCATTTTATATTAATTATTATACAAGTAGGTTCAGATTTGTTTGAATAAACTCTTGTAAAGGTATAAGAGTTTATTCGTCTTAATTCTAAGGGAAACCGCTCTTCCCTTCGAAAACCACGACCTTCATTTGCCTCGGGGCATTCGGATGTTATAAATGTCTGTAAGTTCTTCAACGAGTTGTTCGTTGGCAACACAAACACAAATTCTATTGTTAGATGGTCTAGAGACAAATCTACTGTTTACCGAAGAGATGACTTTAGCTACAGTCATTGTGTATTCTTCAATGGACACACCGTCGATTGCATCCATCTGCAAGCGAGTGCTTGTTCCTTAGTTGGGAATATGACACTTTGTGTTACTGCTGTATACGTTAGTGATTTATTTTCCGTCGTTATTTTCGTTGATTCGTTGCTGTATTCAATTGATCACTCCTGCAGCCAGGAGCTCTCATGTTATTTGTGCTATACGTCGATGTGGTCCACCAGGGGGCAACATTACTGCTCTTAACATCTCTAGCACTCGCGTTATTTTCAAATGCACAAATACCCGACGCTACACTACTCTGGATTGTGAACACACCTGACACGCTTAACGGTCAGAACCGAACTCCAATCATGATATTTTGCTTTAAGGAATCTTTCGATGTTACATTACTTTTTCGAAGCCTTCTGTCGACTTCTTCCTATAAATGTTCGATTGGGTTTAAGTCCGATCTTTGAGATAGACTTGGTAATGTATGCGAGCCGTTATCCAACACATATTTTGGAACTATTTTCGCCTGATGTGTGGATTCACAGTCTTGATGAAAATGAAAATCTCTTGATATACCTATCCAAATTTTATGCACTGTTTATTGAGTCTTTCTTCAAAATAATGTAATAATTGGTTTTATTTATTGTCCCATTAATAAATACAAAGTTGTCATTAGGAGACATGCAGCCCCATACCGTCATCGAGCTATCGCTATGTTTCACATTAGACCTCACATTTTTTAACTGCAACTCTGTGTTTGGTTTTCTGCATACCATTTTCCGACCATCGGATCCAAATATATTAAATTTACTCTCATTCGAATATTGTAGTGATGGTATGAGATTAACTTGGACTCCTTTTAAAGAGAGAAAGAATAGTTATAGATATTCATTTAACATGCAGATCAAAAACGGATTCAGACGGTTCGTGGTCTTTGCGCGTTCGACGACTTCTGACGCTTGCCCGCGGCGTGACCACAGTCGGCATCCCTAAACTAAACAATTGAAATTCGGATGTTCTTGAAAGAACGCTAAGGTTCTGGACATTTTTAGAACCAGGAGCGTATTGCGTCTAACATCGGCCTTTAATGCTTAGTCAAAAACCGTTTCGGCCGAAAAGCCTGGAAAATATAATTTTATTCCAAAAGCTAATGTTTTCATTTATGTATTCTTCTGCGTACTCTAATCGAAATAGTTTGTTCTTCTGCTCTGCCATGTTCTTCTTCTAACTCTACCATGAATATTATTTTTTCATAAAATTCTTTGACATAATTGTGCATGTAGATCTTTGTTAAAGTCCGTGACAAGCATTGATGCCAAACTCGATGCAGATGTAAAAGAATTTTTGATTACTTTGCGAAAAATTAATTTCTTTCCTCTTGATGTTAACTTCTTTCGACGCCCAGAGCGTGGGTTATTTGCGACATTTCCATCACTGTTGTACCTTTTTATTGTGATATGAATTGTTGATTTACTTCGTTTTAAAAGAACATCGATTTCTTTGTATGATATTCTGTCTTTAGACAATCCACCAATAAGTTTGCATTCAGGTTTAATTGTTTCCGATTTCTTACCACAAAAGTATTATCATTCGTTTGGTATCAGGATAATACTTTCCTGAACGTATTGTGAAAAATAAGGAAATTTTTATGTTATTATATATTGATGGTTAACCGTTAAAGATGCCTGCGCTATTGCTTTGGCGTTCTTCAGTCAGATCGCTCTACCCACTCGATCTCGACGTGTTTTGTTCGCTCTCTTTGTCGCGCGGTGCGACAATGTATGTGCCTACTTCAGCCAATAACCAAAATACGTGTATCCCGTCTGTAGAAGTGTGTTCAAATAGGTGACTCGACCAATCGTCACGTCGGTGGACCACATCGCCCGAGACCGCCTGCTAGGGATCTTCTTTCGGCCCGGCAATAGTACATACGATAGAAAACAATGACGAACGAACAGCATGGGTCAGTACCTAGCGCTCCTTATTATTAACCATGAGGTCGTCAGTTCGCATCTTACTGTTGGCATTATTATTTTTTTTTCATTTGAATACCTACAATTTTCACATGCAAAGTTGATCAAATTCATGCTAATTAACAGGTATGGAAATATCTGTTATATGTATGGGTGTGTACGATGTATACCGATGCTCTACCTCCCAGGAGATGGACATCGCTTTAAATTAAAAACACACATCTTATTTTAAAATATCTCTTGCTTGAAAAATGACCCTTGTGGGTATGCCACTCGCCGTTCGCCGCTATTTCGTTTGCAAGTTCCATTTTCTACTTTACGTGTTTTATTTTTTAACAAAAAACATAATTTATTGTAAATATTCATATTTAAAAATTAATATGTGCAATAAAAATTACGATTTTTCAAGCAAGAGATAATTTAAAATAAGATGTGTGTTTTTAATTTTAGTTTCGTGTTTTGAAAAATGCCACGGACTCTTCATTTAAGTAATAAAGATGGTTAATAAATTTGTTAATAACTATATCAGCGACATCTTTATTAAAGTTTCTATAACTTTGAAGTGTTGTTAAAAATCTATTGTCATTAAAAGGAGCTTTATCAGCTCTTGGAGAAGAAAACCAACTGCGGGCATAACATTTCACTAAAAACGTATTTAATTCCAAAAGGGATTTTTCTTCCTGGGCAGTTAATTTAAATTCACGACGAAATAAATATATTTTTAAACTATAGATAGATTTAGCCATCCATTTTGCCAAGTGGAAAGCACCTGGTTTGCTAAACTTTGTTCCTCCGGGTGGAGCTCCACCTAAAAAAACTATAATAAGCTCAAGAAATTCCTTATAGTCATCTCTAGGTAAGGTTTTTTTAATGGCATCGTGTGCGAAAGTTAGTATTTTGACATATTCATCTCCAAATATCATTTTAATTTTGGGATTTGATAATGCTGTCACGAAATTTTGTTTATTTATTTCGTCACATTTTTTTCGACCTTTTAAATAATGGAATATCTGGTCCAGACATTGGCGTCACTTTTAGTTGAATAAAAACTGCACTCAAAACGATTTCGAAGATATGATGTCGACAACCAAGAAATAAAATATTTCGCCCTAATCTTTGTTCAAGTAATGTGCAGGCTCCGTTCAGTCTTCCCTTATTTGAAGCTGTCGTGTCAAATACAAAAGCTTGTACTCTATCTGACAGATTCCAGTTTTCTATTCAGCAGGGTTGACTAACTGGCGACTCACGAGTCGCCGGGGGGCCCTCCGCTTCGCTGTCACGCTGAACGTCTCCCCTCCATACCGACCAAACATTGACGTTCGCAGTCGATTTCTGCCTCTTTCCTACTCTTTTCGCCTGCGATCGTCAGAGTTTGGTCGGTATGGAGGGGGGACGTTCAGCGTGGCAGCAAGGCAGAGGGGCCCCCGGCCGCAAGTGAGTCGCCAGTAATTAGTCAACCCTGTTCTATTGTATCAAATACTTGTGATGAAATTTCTAAGCCAGTTCCATTCAATATACCTGGTACCCCTAGTAATTGTTCAACACCAGGCGCAGCAGCTATTATCGATAATCTGTCTACTCGTTTTCCTGTCACATTTTCAACTAATTTTATTTCCCAATGAATTGATACAGATTTTACATTTACCGTATGGAAGGCTTTTGTTACTTTTCTTTCATAATGCTCGCGATATTTTGCCCTGCTTTCTCGTATGGACGTGCGATTTATGATATATTAGGATCCAGTGCAGCTGCGTCTAAAAAAGCTATCAACAAATGAGTAGAATCACCTTCACTGATCTGACATTCGTCGAGTGCTGCTGCCAATCTAGGAGTAAGTATTTCTTTTCGTGCTCGATTTCGCTTAGAAGGAACAGCAGCCCCTTCATCTTGACTAGTAGCTTCTTCCGTTTTGCTTTGTTGGTCGTCATTTGCGAGATCCTCTGAACATGAGCTTTCTGAATAAAATTCGTTTATCGCTGCTGTGAAAATAAATAGAATTTTGAAGAAAAAATTATGTTTTTAATGCATATAAGTAATTGCTAAAACAATTTTGTGTGATACCTGTTGATGTTGTTGGCATTGCCATGTGTTTATATTCTTCCGTTCTTTATTTCTCTGCTTCTTCACAAGCACTTCTTTGTATGTCGACACCAGTATGCTTTTTATCTACCGCTAACATTGATCCGGGACGGCCTTTTTCCCTTTGCTTGATTAGAAACTGCTTATCTTCAACAATTTTGATCATATTTAGTGCATTTTGATGAGCTATATCAAATAAATCATCTAAAATGTCGAAGAAATCTTTCTCTCTTATCGTAAACACTTCTCCGAACTTGTTTTTATTTTTTACGTGTTTTTGTCAATCTCCATATAATTTCTTTAATATCTCTTTACACTTTTGGATGCGTCGAGTTGCAATTTTCACTTTTTTCCAAAACACTACACATTCTTCAAGAACTAACATGATACTTTCGTTTAAATTTAACTTTGGTACCTCATGTTATAAAATAACACTTGAAAATAATCACGTATTGAAGGTAATTTGCTCCCAGTTATTTGAAGCTTTGTGTACCCGATAAGAAATATTCGTTGACGAAACGGACTCATTTTATGTATATGAGACTTGCCTCATTCGCGTCTATAAATCAAATGGGAATTTTGTTTATAAAATCTTTATTATGTATTGTTGGTGTTCTTATTTGTAGTATGCTTCGTTTTTATTCGTTGATTTCACATTTACACATAAATTCACATTATTGAAACCATTTTATTGGTCTAGTAAAACTTTAGCGTTATTGCACCTCGACCGGACATTCGCTATATTTACGTCTCGATACTCACAACCGAACTCTTTAACTCCCTCTTGTCTGCGTCGTTTCTGCTATTTTTATAGCTTGATTTAGCTTTGTTCCACGTAAAATGAATTTTTTTTTCTTAGTAAATAAGTGGCACCCTAATCGAGGTGGTGTACGATTACAGTCACTTGAGATTTAGATAAAAATGGGTTGATAACTGTTGACGTGTAAGTGGGATTATTGTCGTGGAATGAACACCAAGTTCTTATGCGGTACAAGTCTCGTCGAACACGACACATTCGGGCGAGCAGGGCGGTTCATGACCTCTCATTAAAGTACCTCCTTGACAGTACGACACTGCTGGGGTAAATTCTTTTTAGACTTTCAGATCGTTGGACGCCGACCCCTCTAATTATCTTCTAATGACTGCCAGCCCTTTCGAAAACGTTTCAACCTTCCGCATGTACAGGGTGTATAAAAAATGGTGGTTACTGCTTTCAGGGGTGAGTCTGCACCTCTGGAGTGGTGGACAATTGTTTTTATAACATTGAAAATTAATATTACATTTTTTATACATCAAGTTTGTGGGATCAGGAACCCCCATACCATAAGCAGGTCACGGAATAGCGACGATCGGGGGGAGTCGGCTGTAGCGGAGGTGGCTAAGGCGCAAATCTAAAGATCGCGGGTTCGAGTCCCGGTGAGGCGACTTCCCTTTTTCCGTGACCCTACAACTTGTTCTGCCGAATGAGAAGAAAAAAGTTCAATAGAAACCACTTGTTTCAGCTTACACAAAAATTAGATTGTGTATTATCCGTGTTGAGAAGAGAAACTGCAAAACGTCGAACCATCGAGGCTAGACAGGGCCATCGGCGTATCGTCGTCTTTAAGTTAAAGGATATGCATCTGGTGTTCGTCAGCTCAAGGGTAGGACTGTTGTCCAACCATTTATTCTCGAGGTCGAGTTATTGCCTAGGCCGGAACTAAGGTTCCCAGGGGTTAAGGGTTCTTCTCGGGTGGCCTCGCGTCGACTTATTTAGACTGTTGCCAATGCACCATCTTGAGGTCATAAATTCGTTAAGGAAGTTTCGAGATCTTTTCCAGAACAGTTCCAAGCTTTGGAAGATTCTCTTTCTCACACCTCACAACCATCCTTGCTATTGACACGCCTTCGCCAACAGACAGTTTTATTTTACCACCTCTCTTTTATAACTCCACCAATAGTTTAGTTTGTCATCCCTGTAGCCTTAAGACTCCACCCCTGCCTGGAATTCTGGAGTCATCGTTCGCGAGCGAATGTGCCGTCGAAGGCAGAAGCAAATTAGAGTCACGCTAAGATCCATCGAGCTCTGCTTGCGAACAGAAGACGTGTAGTAACATTTGTACGTCGTGTAGATATGTGAACATCTCCGATCAGATTTTTTATCCAAATATAGACCAAGTATTGTGTTTAAATTGTGTGCGGTGTTTTCCTCAATTACTCCCATCACTTGCTTTTCATTTGAATCATCAGTTTAAAGTTTTGGGCTCTTGCACGATATCATAGTGCAGGAGAAGTGGTCAGAGAATCGTGAAGATTTACAACCTTCAACCAAAGCGACGCTCTGCTACAACAATCCGAATATTCGAATAACTCGAATAATTCGAATATTTATAAGTAAGTCGAAAGTTGGAGATCTGTTCAAATATACTCGAGTAATTCGAGTAATTATCTCCAAGTAATTCGAAGTCTCACGAGGGCTCGAATATTCGAACCGTTTGAGTTTTTCAAGCAGCTCGGAAAATCCAAATGCTCGTTTCGGCTCAAGCAATCGAACCGTGTTCAAGTCAGCTCATAAATTCTGGATACCTACTCGCACACCCCTAAAAATCGGAAGTGTGAAATTAGTTTCTGGACCTCTCTGATTGAAACGGGCCGGAACCTGGAATCTTTCAATTACGCGGGCACCTCTGTTTTTTCATTTCACCAGATAAACATTTGCTAAAATGTTTACAATCACCGTACCTACTCCAATTTTCCGAACTACTCTGTTCTTTCGTGCAGATCGATTTTTT
Source organism: Andrena minutula (assembly GCA_929113495.1). Lineage (NCBI taxonomy): Eukaryota > Metazoa > Arthropoda > Insecta > Hymenoptera > Andrenidae > Andrena > Andrena minutula. The sequence continues at coordinate 37,293,457 of OV815996.1, read as the reverse complement.
CAAGCTTCCGGATCGTTTCGGTTATTCGAGCCGAGCTTGACTCGATGCTTTTATCTAGTACTCGAACAGTCTTGCGCCACATTGGAGTTTTAAGGGGAGAACCTGGTTTAGATGGTCGAAATTTCTGATTTTTTTTTGCTATAATCGATAGTAATACTCTTAGAGGTAAGGTTTCAGATTGAAATTTGAAATATTTCGCAAGTATCAGCAGTTACACGTCGTGCAGTATACACACACCTGGCGAGAAACCGTAATCTTTAAAACGCTTTTTCACAAACTAACATTTTTCAAGTTGGCGGGAAAGATAGCAAGAAAACTATTTGACCGGTTGACTCTTCACCGGGCTTATTAGTCAAATAATGGCCAACAACCATCGATGAACAAAAAATATTAATGAAAAATTAAATTGAAGTATATTTTTTGCATAAGAATATCGAAATTTTTTCCTCTAAAGTCCCACAATTTTGTCGATTTTCGACTTTTTTGGTTTTTCAGGTCCATCAACAATAATTTCAAATTATCTGGTTGTATGTGTGAGGGGAAGTCCATTGGTTGAATATTTTTCTCTAAATTACCCCCACTGTTTTGCAACGTTGGCAGCGACGCTGTAGCAAGAGGTATTGATAGCGACATCTATAATGCATATTTTGAACACAAAACATTCTCTTAGTATCTTCAAAAGTTAAATATAAAGCCATGAAAAAGTTCAAAGCGATTTGCTTCATAATTGCTCCAGAAAAAAATCCCAAAAATTAGCCTGTTTTAGTGTTGTCGAAACTTATACCCTGAAGTTAGGTAAGTACATGTGTTCACGTATACATATAGGTGCTTTGTCCGCGCGGATTTATGTCGCACAGAAATCATCTGTTTCTTGAATCAGTAGGCCTTTGCACGCGGTAGAGTGTGGAGTATACAAAATGTCTAATTCAATTAATATAATTAAGCTAAATAGTCCGTATTGTATATGTAATAACAAACACGAAGCACCGCAAACGACAAAGGGTTTAGCCCTTAAATATGAAACGTTTGAATATGGAACAGTTTCGTCTGTTCTATAGTGCACCCAAATAATTTTTGGGTGCACTATAGTACACTATAGTACAGTTTTTATTCCAGAGTACACCCAAATAATTTTTTTAATTAATTATCACAGAATATCGATATCTAGTTTCGACACTTTGGTGGATGTTATGCGGGGGCATGGACACAAAATTGATTCACAATTTTGCAAAGCTATAAGCATAGAGGAGCGACTACCTATAACACTGAGGTAATTCAAATTTTTTACTTGATACAAATTAAAAATATATACATTCTATGAACATCTCAATGTACGGAGTGTCTAGTCTAAACCAGCACATTTAATTATCTTCTCCAATTGCGATGATACATACGAAAAATGTTCCATATCTTCGTAACTTTAAATTATTTGATCCATGATCATTTTAAGATTTTACTATTCTGCATGTTTGAATAGTGTTACGGAAATAAATCGGATGAGCGCACTGGGATGAAGGTTGAGGTCGACGGTGAAAAAGTAAAGTTTTGAACACTTGATGCACTGAGCAAAAATGCCTTGTCAATTTATTTTAAACTCGATGAGTAGATGAGTCAATGAGCATCTATGAGCACTGAGCACCAGATATACGTGAGACACTCGACCACGCCGACCGGTGGAAACACGTGTCACGCGAGATGAGCACAGAATTGATAATGATCGCGTTAACTATTCTTATGAGCCTTGAGATTTGTGAGAGATTCACGAGAATACACTGCAACGAATGAATACACGATTAAAGCGCGGGTTTGCGCACACGGTAAGAAAAATCTGTGTTTTACAAGAAACGCACGTCTTTCGCTGTACACGATGTGAACGAGAATGAACAAAAGATGGTTGACTTCCGGGACGCGTCTTCTCGAACATGCTCGAAGAGTAGATCTACGCGGGAAGCTTTCTGATTGGCTGAGCTGAGTTACGTGGTGAGCGGTGATTGGCTGAGCGTTCGATGGTGAATATCGATTGATCGATTGATTGTCGACCGGCGATCAGCCGCTCGTTCCTCTGCCCAGTAGGTGCTGCAGCGCGCTTGGGTGCGGCGATGAGATGAACTAAATGATTCTCAAACAAATACTTATGTATTTATGTCAGCTACAACATACAGAAGAAAAATGCATTTCTATGTAAAGACAATATACATAGGTAACCTCGAAAATTATAGAAAGAATGACATTGAAAAGCGTATTCGTTGTTTGAAACCATTCAAAATATGTAGGAATAAAAGTAAAAAAAAGTCAAAATTATATTATATGTTAATACAATTAGCAGCCGTAGATTGAGAACCTCAGAACTGTCTAAATGTGAATCAGTGTCCAGGAGAAAGGCGATGAGAATCTAGTCAATGCACAAGAGGTGGAAGAGTAGGGAGAAGCATGTGATTGTGGATATTGTTGAGGTGGAGCAGGGCCGGCTTGAATTGTGTGGAGTGTTCGCCACTTGAGATTTTGCTGTGTGTGGAATTCCGCATTCGGGAATTTGAAAGGCATTTTACCATTTTTTATTTTTTGTTTACTACTCCCATTTAAGCTGTTGAAATTGGATCTTTTAATTTATACTCCCCCCGTTCCATCAACTCCAGACTCGGGACAAAGAATTGCCCAAGAAACCGCTCGCTTTTGGTCCCACGATTTTGAAACTGAATTTTGTGCCAAACGATACTTTATGATGAAACATCAATTACAACTACTTTTCAAATTGAGCCGACAAGTTTCTGAGATATGGGAGGTCAAGGTTAAAAATACATACACCTTCTACACCACCATTTATTTTTCTTGATTTTGATTTTTTTAAATGGTGATGGATACATTATAGCATGTCTGTCAGTTGCTTGATTTTTCATACTTTCCTGAAGTATTTACAAAAGTTTTATCTTTAATGCATACCTTTGTGTACATCGTTTTTGCGGTCTTGATTGTGGAGGTGGGAAGTGCATTTGAAATTCTGTAACAGTTCTGAAATAATTTCATTATAATTTTTGGGATCAAGAGTTTCATAATGCTGAATATTTCAATCTGTTTGCCGTCCTTTCAACTGCGGTACGAAAACTGCATCCCATCAAAAACATTTCATGTAAAAAATGGAGCCGACTCGTGACTCTTTACCCATAAAAAGTTGTGAGATGTCATGTAGAGTCGAGTCTAGCGCTCTCATTAACTCTGACACTTTCATTCACAAATCACTCCAAGTCTACATCTTTAGTTAAAGAACATTTTGTGACTTGGCAATTACGCAGCACAGAGAAGTTATTAGACCTTACAATGTTCTGTAAAATTAAGTCCACACTGTAAATACATATACGTTCAGTTCCTTGTATAAATATTATTTTATCCAATACTTTATTAATAAACGTGAATATTACAATGTAAGCAACTTCCGTCACATTCTCGTACTGCGTAATTACCAAGTCACAAAATGTTCTTTAACTAAAGATGTAGACTTGGAGTGATTTGTGAATGAAAGTGTCAGAGTTAATGAGAGCGCTAGACTCGACTCTACATGATATCTCACAACTTTTTATGGGTAAAGAGTCACGAGACTCGGCTCCATTTTTTACATGAAATGTTTTTGATGGGATTTCACTTCTTTCTGTAAGTGATTCTTCTTTTTTTCGGTCGCAGCCGCGTTCGCGCCTCACGTGAGAGTATTGAGCAATTTTTGCGGAGTGGGGGGCTCCGCGCTGTGACAGTCACAGTGTGACAACGTTACGGCGTCATCGTCAGGACCGAAACATGCGTTGCGCGCGCAGGGGATAAACTTTCGTGTATCGTTTTTCGGTAATAGGGTGGGAAAATTTTTTAAAATTTATTAACGAGCACCTGGGGGCTAAGAGGAACGTGTCTATCAAATTTCATGGTTATGGGTTCAGTGGTTTCAGAAATATCGAATTTCTTTCATAAATTCTTAGTGAAACGGATTTTTCTAGATTTTTTAATTTTTCCTTTCATTGTATCCCAAACACTACCTTTTTGCCAAAGTACAAGTTTCTAGGGCTGCTAGAAGTACGACTGAATTTTGATGATCGGTCAGTGTCGAAATTGCGAAACTTTGAGTTCAAATATCTTATCAACTATAAGAGATAGAAACTTGAAATTTGGAGGTTTTATTCCGTTTGCATAGTACTAGGTTTCAGTAAAGTTTCAAGTTTCTGGGTATCTCCAGCACAAAGATATGGGGGGGGGGGGGGACAAATGTACGCTGAGTTGTTTCCAGAAAAGAGTGCTTACGGCAAGTGCCCGACTCGACTCGGCGGGGGCACTGCCGTGCCCCCAGATAATGTTAAAGTATATATATTTCTGTTTTTCTTTTGCGTTTCTTCCTTTGCTAGCCGTGGTTTCTTTCGCAAAAGCGTCTCTAATATTTTTGCATGTCTTCTGTTGTTCTGTACCCACCTACCCACGATAATAAAATCTCTGGTTATACAATATTTGTTTTTCAAAACAATTTATGGAATCTTGAAAGCTAATGGAATCTAAAGTACACATTATGGCTTGTTTCAGATATCTTCCTACAGGACTGCATTTTTCGACTTTACAATAGTATTGTTTTCTTAGGAGAAGAAGTACATTGAGCATCATAATGCATGAAATATGTTTACAATTATGGTTTATACCTATTAGAGTTTCTTGAAATGGTAAAACGACACGAACACAGGATTTTTGAAAATAGCTGATGCATGTTCTATTCAAACTCAATTTCCGAACTGTGCAGGTAGGAGTGCTTGACAGCAAACATGTACGACTAATGTGTCCACAACATAGTGCATCTCAATACTTTCACTATGAAAAAAATTGTCTTATTTTAATATCAATTAGTGATGCTCACTATTGTTTTACATTTGAGGGGCTCATTGTCAGTGAAAAATAGGCACATGCCGCATATGTAAAAATTTTCGTTTCCTTGTGTCACATATAAATATATGTAATATATTTAATTATTGGACTACATATTTATTTTATATATTTGTATAAACATATGTATATATAAATATTTATGAATCATATTTAAATTATTGTTAATGAATTTATGGAATATATTGAACTAAATTAATTACTAATTCAATGAACCCATAAATTTTATATATATATTATCACATTGGAAAGGTTCATTTATAAATAATGTAGTGTAATTCCACCACCTCCTATTATAATAGCTCCTACGTTTCACCGAGCAGAATCATATCAAATTTTCTTCATGCTGACAAAACAAATCCGTAGTGGAAAAGGGGCCTCTGCCACTCAGCTTCTTCAGAATACGTGACAGATCTTACATTGTTTTCAAGATTGAGATAACAGATGTGTAGAGAAATTAATCATTTATACGAAGCAAGACAGAAATAAGTGGTAAAAACGTTCTGGTAATGAGAACAAATGGATAGATAACGAAAGAAAAATATTAAGAAATAGTGGTAAACAATGTACACGGCGAAATAAAAAGAAGTACAGAAAAATTAATTTCTCGGCTAAAATTGGTTAATAATTGTCATTTACCATATAATTCAAGTCCTATTTAAAATAATTGCAATTTCGTACCGCATTTCCTATGAAAATAATTATTCCTTCAACTTGCTTTCCTCTAAAATCATAAAACAGTGGCATATGTCTATTTTTCACTAGGCCCCTCATTTGTGAACATTGGTGCATATGGACGAGAAGCTCATTGTAACATTTTTAAAAAGTCGAGTTCAAGATAACTGTTATATGAAAGCAAACTAAAGCTTCCCACTCCAAGCAAGTGGTCCAGAACAACCTTTTGAATGGTCCAGAACAACTCACAATTAGTGGTAATTCGAAAGACATCGACTGTCGAACCCCGATTTGAGACATTGCAAATTTTCTACTCCACCGAAGGCTTAGAAATCCTGATTCTTTTGTTGTACTTCATGCTCTTATGCGTCCCGTGCATTAGAAAAGAGTAGGGAGATGCCGAGGAAAGAAAAGACTCCATCTTTGACAACAAACGTCGCGTTCCAGCCTGAAAGCTTTTGTGTACATTGCGCTACAGTTTTGCTATGCATCCACCCTTTTCTACACATAACGGTGTACCATCCTAGTTATCGAAGAAAAATGACATGGGAGCAGCTACATATCCTCGACGCAGAAAGCAAACAGAGAATCAGATGCTGAAGACCAAAGATCTCGTACCATCTTGATAAACGAAAGATGCACCAACATCTAATTACAGTCTATCTAGCAGAGAAAATACGACATCATACCGACAGAGTACCAATCTAATTTTAAATTCATACATCGCTTTTTTTATGTGATTCGTTTCACATACAATGCTTTGTGTATCGTGTTAAATAAAAGCGTACTGTGGACCCAATTTAGACCGTTTTAGAAGATAAAATTATGTTCCCTATATTTTTTATTTTTATATCATATAATTAAAAAATAAATAAGTTTTTACTTATTTATTTTTTAACCCTCTAAAACATACCCAAAATTCAAAACAATCGGAGGCGGATACCTAGGAATCTCTCCTCGTGAGAAACCGCATCTCAAAGTATGCAACTTCAATTTTGTATAATAGTAAGATAAGATAGGTTAAGGTGTACGAATGCATGCTCAACTCTCAAGGGCTCACGTCTAGTTTAGTACGTTTCCAAGGAGGTTTAGCAAGATCGGGTTTCATTCCCTTTTGAGCAATAATTACACAAATTACCGCCCAGTAGGTAAAGTTGCTGTTAGACGATACTTACGTTACTTTTCATATTCTAAATACGACCCCCGCATTTCTAAGTACATGAAAACCGAGAGGTGAACTTAGCTTCCGCGACATTAAATACTTCACCATTTGAAAAGTCTTTGAGTTCTTCAGTTGAAACCAAATCAAACTTTGATCTTCAGCTGTAGCAGTAACCCACAACGATACACTTTTGCTGCTCGAAGTGTATTACTACATATTAAAATTACGAGGTTAAACTAACTATCCTAGCGGCTCCCGGTGTTAACCAGGTTCGTCCACGACTTCGAACCTCTTAGTGGCTCCCTACGGTTTAGCCGTAGGTTCGTTCACGACAACCAATCTCCTTAGTGGCTCCCTACGGTTTAGCCGAAGTCTCGTCTACGACATCCACCTTCGGGCGCAGAGTGGGGCATTTCGGGTCGAACGCGGCGTATGTCCTTTTACAAAAATATATCGCCATACTGAAAATTTCTTTTATGGATAGTTGATTGCACATTTGGATCATAATGTAGCATGATTGTTTTTCACATTCATTAATTTTTAACGTGACTACACGGTTTTGAAGAGGATAACCTCGAAACTCTTCAGAACTAGTATTTTTATTTAATGTTTTGTTTGCTTAATTCAATTATTTTTTTGTGGTATTAAGTGTTGATATATGTATTTGGAGTGTGCCAAATTTGATTTTGATATCTTCGATATTTTTGGAATTACGCCTTACTGAATTTCTTCATTTTCATTGTTTATTTTGAACGGGAGTTCAGTGGAGTGCAGTGTTCGTACTGGTCGTATTGGAAGTAACGAAGCCTTACCTTCATCGTACAAAAAAATAGCTCATTTTAGCTGCTACTGGGGTAGTTATAGAGTCGAGAAGGGGTACAGGACGCGTTTTTTTTACAAAAATTCCTTTCGTGACAGTGAAATTGAAAAGAATTGAAGTATTTTTTCATGTGAAAGGAACGGCGCTTTGTTCTATGTACAGTGTACATGATATTATCGGCAGTTTGTACATAGTCAGTGGAGGAGTCTACAGAGTGAAGCTGGTACGTGACGTAAATCGCAAGGATCAATTCTAACGAAGACGGCATGTAATATTTGTTATAATTAATTAAAATATATTTGTTAAATAGTTCTGAAGTAACATAAATAAAGATTTCATAACTGTTAAATTTTATATGATGTAAAATGTTTCCTAAAAATTTATTTACCAATACAGTTAAATAAACAAGTTTCATTAATTATTCTGTATCAAGAAGGCCACAAATATTCGTTCTAACTAAATGAAAGGAAAAATGTAAGCAATAAATATATGATTTCAGTCAGAAAATGTTTTGTGCCGCTTTTCGATCCGAAGTGCCCCATTGTGCGGCGGCTACCGGTGTTACCCAGACACGGGGTCGTTCGCGACTAGGGCTGCCACCCATCCGGGCTTTCCCGGCTTTGTCCTCTCTATTAAGGCGTCCGGGGAGATTTTCTGTAGTGATTCGGGTTTTTCGATGCTGCTCGCTCAAAAAGTTATAAATATTGTATCTTTATTTCTTGATTGCGGAATTTTTCAGAAATTTTTGTCTTTGTATATCGTACCAAATATATGAAATAGTTAAAAGTATCCGGGTTTCAAGTGAAAATGTCCGGGGTTTTAATGCTTTCTAAAGCATTAAAAAAATCTAAACAACCAGAAATTCTCAGCTTCGCAGCCGCCTGTTTAGCCCTCAGCCCTCGGCTCGCAATATCTTTATAAAAATTTTCTCAATGGGTATGATGTTTCCATTGAAATATATCCGAATGTGACCTCATTCGAAATATTTTCAATTACACGTAATTCGAATCCATTTTAAATTTCGGAGACCAAATCTACAATATGTATAATCAATAGGGACGTATGGGAACCTGAAAATACGGATACCTGAGCCTCGGGTCGGATTTTGTGTAGGATGTTCAAAATGTAATGCTCACAGTTTTCAGGGGCGAATATACAGCTCTGTATCGGCGGAGATTTGTAACACAAAATTTGCTGCAAAATTGTTTACACCAGGCCTGGGAATTAGGCCCGTTACGTACTTGGCGACCAGTCGCCGACGACCACGAGGTATACGGGGACATATGAGTTTGTACGTACTTGTTCGCGGCGACCAACGAGTCGCCGGCAACCACGAAAACGTGAGCGACGCACGGGAGACCAAATGGTCGCGGCGACCGAGGTGCCTTGATTCCAATGCACGCGTTCACACGACGAGCGACTTTGTTGGCGATCAGACACCTGCAAGCAACCAAATGAGTTTCGATACGCAGAAATTTATTTTGCAAACTGAATCTCGAAAGGCAATTTGGGACTTGTTATATAATAAGTACTCCAATTGCGACCTTCAAAAAACAATAAGAAGAAATGGTGCATTTATTTGAGAATGAGAAAGCCAGTAAACATTCTTTTCTTACGGCGATCTTACAATAAAGAATGCACTGAATGTTGCCTCTTCTTTACTTATTTTTTTCAATGCTTTTCATAATTAGAACAATGTCCTCGACATCCATTCTGTTTGGCGCTCTCTACGAAACGGATAGGTATCGAGTTGCTCACTGCTCACTGCTCAGTCTAGTTGCTTCGTTTAGTTGCCCGAATTTTGGTCTCTCGGCGACCTGGTCGCCGCCGACTGGTCGCCAAGTGCGTAACGGGCCTTAAGTAAACGCAGCGGTCGATTTTCAGAGGCAACGCCTCCTGTCTCCCGCCGCGCGTCTTGGCCCCCGCGGCTACAAGCTCCGCGGGGGCCAAGACGCGCGACGGGAGAAAGGAGGCGTTGCCTCTGAAAATCAGCCGCTGCGTTCACTTAATTCCTAAGCCTGGTTTACACCACTGAAAATTAATGTCAAATTTTTTTACATCAGCATTTTAACTTTTAGTTACGAACAGTTCCGAAACGATAGATAATTTCTAGAAAATTGAATTCCCATACTATTAATTATATTTTCGAAATATGAAAAATATAATTCTATACAGCAAAGAAAAATAGACAGGTAACAACAAAAACATTAAAATCCGTACATTAGATCTTTAAAAAAAAAGTGAAAAATAGGCCTCTTTTTCGACCGGCTAAGTAGAATGGATCCTTCACTGATTTATACATCTGTCGTAAAAAACTAAAAGGTGTAGTACTGTAATGCGAGTTTTGCGATGACCAGCATACAACCATTCGTCCTACTTTGCCCGTATTGTGTACGAACGCGACGCGATTAAACTCACGCCATCTATAACCGGCTCGCCATTACCAGCAGATTCCGTTTTCGCTCATCCTCGTTTGGTAGTGCGAGCATAGCTCTCTATCTAACAGACTTCTTGCCACCACTCTGTTCCCTTGAATTTACAGCCAACACCGATGTCTGTTCCCTCCGCAAGGTGGCTGTTTTTGTTCCTCCTCCACCACCAATAGAAAACTATGACCATAGCTTACCAAACGATTTTCGAAGCATGCAAAAAATAACGTTGGGCCCAAAGAAAAAGTAGGAAGATACGGAGCAAAAATTATATGCAATCAGGATGATGGAAATGTATTTTACTAAATAAAAATCATGTTTACTAATTGGTACTAAACTTCAATTGGTCAAGAATGTTGGAAACGTTCGTTTTAGTTTCTACGACTGTTTATTACAAATTTTCTATTGCTCATTGAGACTATGTAAATACAAAGAATATTTATTTCATTTATTTCATAATGACACCACTTGTTTGCATTATTTAGTTTGCCCTATTTCTGTGATGTATAATTGACTGTAAATATAATACTTACTAATTTTGTATACAATAAATAAACGCTAAACGCATAAGAAATAAGAGTTTTGTGACTCTCTGTAATATTCTGTATCGGATCGGAAGTTTACACTAACAGTGTATGACGTAACCGTAATTGATTTACAGGTACAGAAATTAACCAGTGAACTTTCTACAATGGCTTTTATACGGTTCTTTAAATACACTCGGCTTATCGATTGACTTTGTTTTTGAAGGAGACATGTCAGCTGAAATTCACATTCACAAATACCTTTATGCTCGCGTCGAGAATTCTACGGAAATAGGACACTCGAACAGAAGTAGTCATATTTTGAGGCTTGTTCCGCTTGATCGTTCTCGTAAATGGGCGTGCGTGTATTGAAAGGACACGGTAATTTTCGGAGGCCAAAAAAGTAACGAGAAGTAAATCGTGAAACGGGCGGAAGTTCAAGGAAAAAGCACGGAAGGGCCGAGGATACGGAATGAAGCAAAATAGATGGTTGGGGTAATGGAGTAGGATGGAGAAAGATAAAGTAAGTAAACGAATGAACACGAAAAACAGAGAGAAAGAAGGATTCAGGGTTGGAACGGAAATGGCTGTAAAGAGAGGAAACGTATGGTTCCTGCGGACGACATTCGAATTATTGCACACCAATAACGGTATTTATGAAACGCACTCACGTATCGCGTTACGTTATGAAGTATGTATCTATCGGTCTCGGGAATTTCCAACTCCCAACCAATAATATGTTACATTTAAACGTAACATTTTGATGTACACGTGTAGGTAGTATGTTTCTGAAATTTTCAAATAGCACGCGAGCTCTTGAAAATGATATCGAAATTGTTTGTGTTAAATATTAAATACTGATGTGAATATTGGTTGTTGTATAATAGATTTTATAATTTCTGTTCACATTTTAGTCCTTTTTAAATTTGTTAAATTTATGAAAATACCTATAACGTTTTTATCGAAATGATGAAATGTATCGTAGTAGCGTCAAATAATATTTTTGCTTAGTATCTTTGGCGACGTGTCATCAGTTACCATAATGCATTAATTGTGTTCGTCTCTAGCAGTTCAGTTATTTTAGAATACGAATTCTGATCCTATAGTCGTGCAATTATATAAAGTGCATTAGTTAAATGTGGTTAAGTATCGGGGATATGCACTACGCGTCTTAGCAAGATGTTGAGCAGGAAAACTCTCGTTTGTGCAGTAATTTGCCACGTAGATGAAAAAGAATATATAGCGAAAGATTATTGAACGGAAAGTTTTATTTGTTACACTCTAAAGAGCCGAAAGTAATAAATTATCTGGAGAAGTTCTTTTTTTAGTATCGGATGAACACATCAAGCTTTACCCAGCATCTCTGGCTAATTGGCTCATTGATAGGTACCATAATAAGATACACAACTAAAACCTACTATTTTACCAGAAGAGAGATCGAATGTTATACTTAGGTAAGTAAAACACAATATTTATTAAGTGCTTTATTTTGGTGCAAAGAAAAAAAAAGTGTATGTAAGTAAGAAATAAGTACGGCACACAAAAACCGTAGAGGGTATGTAACAAGGTATCTAAGCTAGAGGAATCTATTACTGTGCCTCTTAACTGAAGCCAGCGTTCAGTCCACGCACACATTACCACTACCCCCTGTCGGTGTTTTTCCCCCTCCATTGTTGAGCATAATTGGTCCGCACGCTGGATATACACATTGTAAATGATAAGACATCGACTTAAAAAATATGAGAGTCGTAGAATAAATAAGGGAAAAATAGTATATTGCGTGACAAGGGAGAGAAGCAAGAGATTCCGACGAGCGTGAAGTTTGCTGCCCTCGCTACGCTCGGGCAGCAATTCACGCGAGGCGAAATCGCTTCTCTCCTGTGTCACGCATTATATTTTTTTCAACACCTGCATGAAAGGTGTGTTTTTGAAAGCCTGCTCAGCGATTCGCAAAAAATACGCATGTTCGATTGCTTTTTTATTCTGTCAAAATTAATAAATACGTGTATTTATTTTCCAACAAATCGATAACGATTTGTCGAACAATTGCATCTTCATGCCATAGGGTAACGTCAAACTCCAGTTTATTTGGGAGGAAAGTAAAAAATTGCGAATACGCATGCGCGTAAAGTCTTTTTCCCTGGGAGATAGACTTTACGCGAATACGTCTGAAATTAGTCATTTTGCTCCCGCTCAGCAGGCGTAAAAAACACACACATTTTCATGCAGGTGTTGAAAAAATTATTTTTTACTTTTTAGTGCAATTTTATTTTTTTGAAGTCGGTTTTAATCTTTTAAAATTTTTTTATTTTCAACTTTTTAGTTTTATATATTGACACAACATGCTTAAGAGATATACGCGCACGTACATACAATAATAATAATTAGATGACAATAATCTTTATTATTAACCATAACTGTCAAAATATTGGACCAATGTTGATTTAGTGTAGGATGGGACTACCGGGGCATCGCCCCCTTTCGAATAAAACAAAGATCATCAAAATCGGTCCATATGCTGAGGAGTTATGAGGGGACAAATATAAAAAAAACATACATACGGGTCGAATCTATAACTTCCTCCTTTTTTAAGTCGGTTAAAAATCATTGAAATCAGTGAGGAAACACCTGTTCTGCATAATTACCACCAGAAGAAGCTTTTCTTTTATTTATTCATTTATTCCTAATGTATCGATGATATTCTACATTTCTAAAGGAATGAACAACTTTCTTCGTTAATATGACCACTTTTTCAGTAAATAATGAATGAATATTTGAATGGTTAAATACTCATGCATATATTAAACAAAATAATGAAATAAGTGAAGATCGTGTCTAAGGAAACAAGTGAGAGAGCATCGTCTGACCTATTTGGAAGAAGTAAAAAATAATTCAAATTCGCATCGCGCCCTCCAAACGGGTATTAATATTAGTATTGGGTGGAGGACTTTCAGTTGCTGACAATGGGATTCGATAGTAATTGATTCTCTTTATTTTAAGAAATAGTAATGTCTAGCACCAGCCACGAAGCACGTAACTGTCACCATCACTTTTCTAGGATATAAATTTCGATTTGGAAAAGATCTGGGTAGTTCATTAACAACCAACCATTGAGCAGATCTGCGCCGATTATCATAAAGAATCCATTTCCTATCACATGTTACCAAGCGGTTGAGAAATGGTTCGTTATAATGGCGTTGGAGTTGTGAACTGTATATTTCGTATCGCAGATTTTTCTGTGCCTCGTTCAATTCACGAGGAACCCAGTTTTGCAGTGGAGTTGGAGTGTTTTCACTTCGCTGATTTCTTTCAAATGTTTGATACTGCCACAGCACTTGTACCAACTTACCCCGCAAGTTCTTTAACAAACTGGCATGGATCTGCTTCAACTAACAATAAGACCTTCACATGCTCATTTCTCATCTTCCTCGCAGATCTACACCGATAATCATTTTCTAGGCTGGTATCCCTAGAACATACAATCTAGGTCAGTGGATCCCAACCTGTGGGTAGCGACCTCTGAGTGTGTGTGGGGGGGATTTTTAGTTGACGATTTTTAGCACTGATTTATTTTAATATGGTTATATTGCCATATTCAATTAACGATGTAACACTAATTTTCCGCAAATGGGAAAAAAGGAAAAGCTGATTACCCAAACCTGAATATGATAATTAAATGTATTAAATATCTTTAAGTATATTTAATATATGTATTAAGATAATTTGGCAAATCAGAACTCCGACAAATATAAGTACACTTTCAATATTTTGCGTTTTTAAATAATTCTTATTCATCGACGCCTTGACCTTGCCTGGCCACGCCAAATATTTGACTGAAAACACCTTCTTGTACTTGCAGCTCATTTTGATTTCACATCTTTTTTATTTTGTAAATATTATTATTTTCTATGTTTTGTGATTTATTTGATTTCATGTAATCGGCACAATTTTTTTACTTTTTTTTTTAAGTTTTTATACGGATTTGTTCTACAGCAAAATAGGTTCAAAACTACTCGAATTGGCATCTTATTAAACATTTTTTACCTTTGGACGCCAATAATATGCGAACGCATGGTCGTAGAAGAATTTTCATGAGTGTTTTGCAAAGCTAAGAAATTTTTTTGTTGTTTCCGAACCATTGGTTGCCAATTTCATTTTTTCAGATTTTTTCTCATATGTACTAGATTGTGAAACATGCAATATGGTTTGAAAAATTGAAGAATCACCGGTTTCCGTTACGTTTTCTCTTCAAACGCTTTGTTTTGTTCTCCTAACTTTTTAACGATTTTTCCGTGTTTTTTGTTATTTCAACCACAGTTTAGTAAGAAGAATTAAAAAAACAATTACAAAGTAAGGGAAAAACATTGTTGTCCAATCCCTTCGCAATAGATACAATACAGTGGATGGTGCCAATGCTGGCGGTGTGGTGCAGTTTTTGCCAATTGCGAAAGGATTGAATGAAAATGTTTTTCCCTTATTTTTTAATTGTTTTCTTGTTACTAAATTGTGGTTGAAATAACAAAAAAAAACACAGAAAAATCGTTAAACACCTAGGAGAACAAAACAAAGCGTTTTGAAGAGAAAACGTAACGTAAAACAGGTGATTCTTCTATTGTTCAAACCATATCGCATGTTTCACGATCTAGGACATACGAGAAAAAAAATCTGATCGATCCGGCCTTGCGGATTCGTTTTCAGCGTTCGAAAACCTGTAAGATACGGCTATTGAATGTTACAAGTCCGAAAAAAGTCAAAATTTGTTGTACTGTGTTATAGGTGTTCAAAGTGAAAAGTTTCTTTTCTGCTTTGATTGCGAATAACTCGTTCAATATCATACTTCAAAACGAAAAAACCAAATTACAGAGAAATGTTTATTCTACAAGAGCCCCCGATTGGATTTACCTGACAAAATGTTGTGGCCCGTGCATGCGTTCAAATTAGACAGAAATTGTTTAAATTTGTTTTCTGCGTTTCATCCTAATAAAACAGTATCATAATGAATGAAAAAAGAATTTCAGTCCTTGATTCAAAAACTAGAAACTTCAAGCGATAAAATACTTTTTTTTAAAAATATTTTTTTCCATCATTTTTCGCAGAGATACAGCCATTTGAAAATGACGAAAATTTTCGGAAAATTATTGTGATCCTTTAATTTGGTCCAGCAGTGTATATGTAACAGAATTATCAACCATTTTCACATGATCAAATCAGTTTCCAAGATCTAATTTTGAAAAGTAGGGGAAACCTGTCCAAAACCGTATACTTAAGGTTATAGGTCCATAACTTTTTAAATAATAAAACAAATTGGGTACTGCAAACGGTATTTATTCAGGGGTTTCGTAAACAACACAAAATAACAAAAATATAATTTAAAAGTTTAAATAGGGTACTTAATTAAAAAATAAAACAAAACCTCTTCTTTTTCCGGTTTTGCCCACCTTATGGGGCAAAACCGTATATGCTATATACGGTCTAATTTAACAACGGTAACATTGAAAATCGTTGAGTTCTTTAGATCCCAAACCGGTGCAACCTTTGTGTACCCATCCACCACACCTTGTACATTGGACCCAATTTTGATCCCATGTTTCGATTGATTATACTCATTATAGACTTTTTCATATTTTCAGAGTTCCAATCTTGTCTGGTGGTGGTCCTTTTATAATTACGTAGCATCTGGCTGACACTTTTAAACAAAAATGGAAAACTACTTAGTTTATGAACCGTTGCACGGTGTACGGTTTTACCCCAAGACGTAAGATCCCACACTTTTGGTTACAACTAAATATGAAAATGACAACAATCGGCCACGATCATCAAAATATAATAGAAATAGATACCGTTAATATATATCTTCATGTAACTTACCTTCTAAATACCAGAACACTATATAGTCCACTTGAAGTACAGTCGAATATAAGATCATAGCACGTAGAAATATAATAAATTTAATCATTAGCTGGAGCGCATGTATTTTGTCACGAGGATCTGTTGACTAACAGTTCAATATGGCAGAAAACAATTGCTAAACACGCGTGGGCTTCGTTCATTTGTTTTCAGAAATAAGTACGGTATACAGTTTTGCCCCGGTATACGGTTTTGGACAGGTTTCCCCTATTTCTTATCCTCCAATCGCTAAACATGCTGTTAGGGATTCACCAATGACCTTGACCTTGACATATGATGTTTGTCGACCCAATATATCTGACTTCCACGATAGCATATGGCGAATTACTGGGTTGAATAATACTGTCTTTTACTAAGTCATCTTAAATGGAGCGCAATTTCTCCTTAGCAGCTGTAGACGACGGGACAAACTTTACCTCCTTTGTCGATGCCACTGACAATAAGTATTGCACAGCATGTGCCGTCTTTTCGACCGAGGATCACCCAGCAATGAGTTCAACACTAGATTATTAAATTATATCAGTATAATTACTCTAAAGTAATTAATGAGATGCATGTGACTATTTCTTAATCGTGTCCGGAACGTTTGGACCTAACTCTTTTCTGTCACTCTGACTATAGCCAGCGATGGTTAGCTGCCTTCTGGGTTAAGATTGTAATTTCCTAGTAATTTCTTATCCTTCTCCTGAGTGCATCTTTAATGCGTCTTCGCTGGCAGGGGCGCAAGGCAGTACCCCTATTGTGCGGAGGTGAGTCCAATTTTCCGGTCGCTGAGTCTTGAAAATGTCACGACTCAGTTTATAAAATGAGGGTTCTCTCCTAACCATGACACACACCCAACGTCTGTTCCCCAACATAAGCAAAGGCTCATCTACGGGGTTTAAAAGTTACGGGTTGGTCATTTTTCAAAAGTATTGTGACGATATGACGCATACCAGGTCAATCGTTTCCAACCGAGAAGAAAACGCTTGTGTGGACGGCACGTAACGAAAACAATCCGAATGTAAACGTCCCCGTGCGGACTGTCATCGAAACAGCGATCTTCGACTTGGCAACTGTGTTCGAGAAGTGAAGATCGTGACGCGACACACTTCAAACGACAACGAGACAACATGACGACAACGTGTCCGAGTGAGCTAAGAGAGTTTTATATCGTAATAAACAATCATTAAACCGATCTTGTCGTGGATTTTTTGATGGATGGATCTTGTGTGAATTTCAACCCACAATATAACCGTGTCTACGCTATCTAGATAAGAATTAGTGTCATCCTTTATACATAATCTGTTCATGGTCACGTGAGGCTGTAAGGGTTCACAAAAAAGGACACTCTCTTGTTAAACTAACTTATAGGTACTAGATTTATTAATGTTAAAACTACACATTAACTTACTCTAAACTATGTCTAACTAAGGTAGGCAATAGTTAGTTACAGTATTTATTGGCTAAAAGCTCGCGCCTTGGGGCCGATGGTGAGCATTTAACGTAGAGGGAGCACGATTCCAAGCGATCAATTCTCGCTTCTTGCTGAATGCAAGCGCGCAATGGAACGAGCTCCAAATAAGTTCGGTTTATTTAACCGAAACTTAGACACTAAAAAGTAAATAATAAAGAAAATATGGAAAAAAAAAATTTTAAGTTAAACAATTTTATTTAAAATGCACTAAAAACTAACAAATTCTCTATGCACGTGTTGATATTCATTATTCATGTAAAAATCCATGTGTATTTGATTATTTTCAGTAAGTTTAATGTTATCTGGTAAAATATTTTTTCTTATGTGTATAATATACATTTTTGATATATTTTATTTGTAATAGTTATACCTAAAACATATATTTATAGTTTTTTACATAAATGAATACATTTTAAATTATAAAAATAAAGATTTTGTACGTTTACATGGTCTTCAAGTGGGTGTTCCCTTTTACCCCACCCAGTGATGCCAGGAATCGTGGGACGCGGGACCAAACGCTTACCCCCACTATGACCTACCGTCCTCTCCCACTATGGCCTACCGTCGTCTCCCACTTTCTTACCATCGCCCTGCACACAAGCATATCCCTACCCCTGCCCGTGTGCTCGGCAGTTCGACAGGCAGCTCACACGGACAGGAGTAAAAATATGCTTGTGTGCAGTGCGGTGGGAAGAAAGTGGGGGACGCCGGTAGGGCATAGTGGGAGACGACAGTAGGTGATAGTGGGGGTAAGCGTTTGGTCCCGCGTCCCACGATTCTGGCATCACTGACCCCACCACTTGAGCGAGGCGAAGATTTCAATACCTCTGGTAAATTTCAATTTCCGTCGTTCCCAAAGATTGTTCTTAACAATGGCTTTGATTTTTGTATAGCCTAAGGTCCACTGAAGACTCTTGTTGAAATCCCGTATCTTTTTCTGCTTCCGATTTTATGTTATCACCCTCCAAAGTTAAGCGTTTTGTTTTACCCCACTCTCTCCTATTTGTATATTACTAGAGTTTAACGCATTTAACTTGAAAGAGGAATTTTAACAAGTTGCAGTAAGCACTTGACGAATATTATACTGATAAAATTGTAGCTTAAATGCATTTGATGTTTAAATTGAAATACCATTTTCGTGTATCCAACACTTTGCATACAATTTCACATTGCGCAGGTGTAATTGAAAATCATTAATGCTTTATTCTGTACGCACGTATTATTTCTATGAAAAATCAGATAAGTGGACAATAACGCAATAAAATATGTAGAAACCTAAGCGACAGATCAATAGTTGCGACAGCTGTATGTATCTATGTGATAGATCTACGTTTCGCGCATAAATTCCTGTCATGAATGAAAAGACAATAAATGTTGGTTTATAGATCCAAATTTCATTTCTTCATTGCTGCTGCACTCTACAAATAACTAGTACGATAGTGTCTTACTATTCAGAGTTAGTCTTTTTTCGATTAAGTTTTTATTCGAATAATCTTCGAATAAAAATTTCGAATAAAATGACGTTGTTTTTATTCATTATTCGTTATTCGTTATTTGAAGCACCTCCGTGGCGAATAAGCGTCAGGAATAAGCGTACATCGAAACCCGAGCGTTGGGTCAGGCCGAGGGGTACCATGTCAGGGGGAAGTTTGCATAAAATAAAAATGTATTCGTTATTCTTGAATAACTTCATTTTATTCGAAATTTTTATTCGAGATCATACGAATGAAAACTTAGTTGAACAAAAATTTATTCGACAAATGCCTAACTCTGTTACTATTAGATCACCGTTTTTCGTTCCAATAATTGGCTCAAATTACTTCAATTGACGAGAAGAAGACGAGGAAAAACAGGTATTCATTTGATGATAACGGCGAGCAGGATATACATACCAGGAAATAATCATGATAGAACAGCAACAAAATACTTTCGGTCTACTAGTGGTTGGTAGCCAACAGCAATGAGATTTGCGTGCAGGATGGGTCATTCATTAATAAACATTAAAATATTTAAATTTTTCATCGAATTTTCATGAGAATTTTCTCGATGAAAATAAGTTCAAGCACAACCTCTTTCGGTCTATTTTAAATTCCATGTACAGTATTGTCTCCCTGAGGGCTCGCTGGACGGGGCCGGCGCACAGTGGGACAAACTGCTCCATTTTATGTCAAAATCGTAGAACTTTTAATAGGAATAAGATAGAGGGATGAATCTTTTTGGAGCTTGAAGCTAAAATGTTGCAGATTAAGGGGAACATATTGAGAATGTATCACAAACAAGTTTTGACCTTGAAAATCTATGTGAAAGTTGACATATTTGAAAAATATTTCTATTTTTCCGTTATAACTTGTGTTTAAAGTTTTTCCTTCACTTTTTATACACCACTTCCTATAGATTTTGAGGTGCTGAATTCAAATGTGCCCGAGGAATTGTTCTAGCCCTCCAGGATTCGAAGTAAAATGCGATATAAGTTGAAAAAATCGATAAAAACGTGTTTTTTTTCTGGTTTCCGTGGTTTGATAACAGTATTTTAGATTTATTTACTGTATTTATTCATATGGAGTATAAAAAGATAAAACGTGTTTTTGCACTGATCATTTTGTTGATTTATGTCGCAAAATACTGGCCTGTGCAGCATTGGCCATTATTTTATATACTAATAATATACACATTAGCAATTATATTTTCTAACAAATCATACTTACCTATATACCTTAAAGTAAAAATTTTAAGCAACGACTTTAAAACGTCAATAATTTCATTAGCCGTTATTTCAAAACAGAAGTTTTGGGCTTACGCCACTATTGCGCTGATAACCTCAAATATATTTTCAACTGTTTATAACAGCAAACATGTGTGACAAGCAGTCAGTTGAATTCCCACCGTTGCGCGTTGCCGTGTTGTACAGATTACGGATTATATTTCTAAAAGGACATTACTTAAACAATTCACATATGCAGAATGCAGTCCATCTCTGACACAGAATGGAAAATCGGATGGAAAATTTTGTACCTATTACTGTAAAACATTTATCGTTATCGAACGTAGCACTCTTCATGCTAAATAATCCTATACCATACTGTGATAAGCGAACTAACAAAAGCGCAATATTGCAGCTGCCGCGTGAATGCTATGATTTGTTTTTATGTTTCGTCAGCTGGCTGGATGCAAAGAAAGTTGCCAGCGGCCGATCGACCGAGGATACCGAAAATCAGTATCGTGATACTGTATCTCATGAGAATCGCTATCTGAACGCTTCTATAGGCACCACATGCGCTATCGGTAGCCATCATACGCGAATCGCGATACACGTATCGTCCTGTGAAAGAGAGTTCATACAGTATCGCGATACTGATTTTCGGTGTCCTCAGTGGATGGGCCGATGAGGACTTTGTTTACATCCAGGCGGCTGACAAAACATTGAAACAAATAGTAGCATTCACTTAGCAGCTGCAGTATCCCTCAGTTCGCTCATCACAGTATCGTATGGAACTATTCAGCATGGAGACTGCTACGTTCAAGAATGACTTATTGGTAATAATATGGTAGTACAAATTTTTCCGTCATTGGGGGATAAAAGTGATTCAGATTATGCCGATAAAATGAAAAAGGCAGATGCCTGGCGATTGTCTTCATTAAAAAACGTATGGGTCACAGACAGGAATACATTATTAACTGAAACACAAATTCGCTGAAACACTTCGCTGCGAAATTAGTCACATCCCTAGTAGCAATTCTGGTTGGCCCGCGGTATCCCCAAGTTGGCAATTAGTTGGCCATCAAAATGCCAACAATAAATGTTACTAGGGAGACTACTGTATCGCCCGAGTAGACACCAGATCTTTATGCATATTTCCTCGCTGAGAGCTCGGTTTGGCCTACACAATGAGACTTTTCGCTATCCTCACCACTTTTGTGTCGCTCTTGTGCGGCGAAGGAGAGAGTGACATGGAACAAGAGCATTTAAGAGGAACTGAAAGCGAGTGAGGCACAGTACAATACGACGCGTTGACATTTTGTCTCGCTCCGTCTTTCGGACGCCTGACACTCCGTCCTATGCGTGCGCGACGGGCGCGCGTGATGATCGTGAGCACTCATCGTAAAGACGAAAACGGCTCCCACGATAGCTTTACGCAGGCCCGATTCAAGCCTTTGTTGCGCCCTAGGCGAACGTGCCAAATTGTGCCCTTTATTATAATACATTTAATTGAGATTATTTATGGCTTTTGCTCTAAAAAATTAGGTAACTGCCTAGAGGTGCAAAATAGTCTTTTTGGTATTGCTGAAAATAAATTTTTAAATGAAATACTACAAATTGTACTACAACTGTTTTAAACTACTAGTCAAAATTCAGAGTATGGTCATCAAGATGCTCAATTAAATGTATTATAATAAAGGACGCGATTTGACAAGTGCGCCTAAGGCAGAAGAAAGGCTAGTGCCATGCCTGGCTATCTGACCGTGATGCGTATACGTCGAGCAGTCACGATTTAGTCTGAACGCTCGTGATCGTTGCGCACGTCCGCCGCGCACGCAAAGCGTTCCATCTCGCCCCCACCCCCTTCGGCCAGAAAGAAGCGAGAAACGACCGCTCGGAATTAGCGCTCCCTTAATGCTGAGTTTACACCTGACAAGTATTCGGCCGAGTGAGCCCACTGGGCGGAGCGCTCGTCTAGTCTCAAGTTCAGACTGCGAACGCATATTCTAGTAGTCGGCCGAGTAATCTGACGGGCAAATCGGCCAAGATTTTTACTCAGCCGAGTCACTCGTCAGATGTAAACCCAGCTTAACGATGAGTGCTCAATGCCGATCCCAACCAACGAGTGCTTAGCGAGGAAATACTGTAATACTATGTCGAAGTGTGCAAGATATAAGTACTTATGCAAAATATAGGTGTGCAAGAAAACTTGTTTCCTATAAAAATATGCATTTACATAAACATCCGCTGTTTACGCATGAGTACCTTATTGTCGGACGCGTTGCCCTTACTTTAGTGCCCCCCTCTGGCGTTTAAAACTGTATTTCCGTACACGTGCACCATTGATTACGACACTGTATGCAGTTATGCACATCTGTTGACTTTGAAACTTTACTATTATAATACAATATCGATCGTAGAGTTTCGAAAGGTTTGCATGTCAGATTCAAGTATGTATATACATAAGTTGGCAATTTTCTCCGGGAGAAGGAAAGAATACTACTGGGATACTGCTTCTAGTTTTTTGCACCTTGAGTGCGACGCTTCGCTCGATTCTTTTTACCTTGACTGCGAGAGTTTATTTGAAAATGCTGAGTCAACGATCGATTCAACGACATCTAGAGTTATTCCTTTACAATTACTGTCAGTTCGAACGAGCTGGCGTTCCGGCATGATTTGTACGCCCTATGTAAAATGATGGAGGATTCAGATCCAGGTTCCTATTCCCGCATTCCTATATGAAAATTAAGCAGATATGAGCAAATGATCAAATTTCGCGATTCGATTACAATTTACGCGAATAATATGTAGAAGATAAACTAAGGATGAACTCGTAAATCGAACTGCTGCTATATTTTTATTAAATGTCTTAAAATCAGAGATGTTATAATAGTAATTTAAAGATTTACGTTTTAGATGAATTTAAATTCAGTCGCGTTGCATGCAAACATGAATAACATCAACATAACCTCTTAAGGGTTATGGCAGTCGTTTTTGGAACAAAGTTTATTAACATCATAAGCTTTAAAAAAAAAAAAACATATTTCTTTAGTCAAAAGTCAAAACTATGCATTACATATATATGATGCTACAGATGGATCATTAGAGAGGCTTTTTAAAAAGTTTCTTTTGTTTTGCAGTGATAACTCAAAAACGGAGGTTCCAAACGATTCAAATGAAATTTGAGCATGTTCACAAAATGTGTAGTTTTGGCCGGAATCTAAATTGAAGTTAATAAGAACTCTTATTCTTTAAGAAAATAAACTGAAACCTCGTCTTTGACTAACGAAACACGTACTTTCTTTAAAAATCGCCACTGCAAAATGTCATTTTCATAATTTTGTTTCATATACAGCAGGCCTGGGATTTAAGTGAACGCAGCGGCCGATTTTCAGAGGCAACACCTCCTTTCTCCCGCCTCGCGTCTTGGCCCCCGTGGCGGCCCAGCAGCTAAGAGTGCCTCAGGCCCGTACCATATGAAGCGCGCGTGGCGCGTTGACAAAACAAAAACGCACCGACAATCGTGCTCTCTGGGACGATATGGAAGCCTATTGATACAATGTCACGCTAATACGCCACGCGCGGTTCACGTGTTACGGGCCTGAGGCGCTCCTAGCTGCTGGGCCGCCGCGGGGGCCAAGACGCGAGGCGGGAGAAAGGAGGCGTTGCCTCTGAAAATCGGCCGCCGCGTTCACTTAAATCCCAGGCCTGATATACAGGTTCAGTGCAGAACCAGAAATATTCTGAACAAGAATTTATAAGCACGTCGCTGAATTTCGTACCGTCAAAATCGTTGCAAAACAACAGAAACATTTTTGAAAAACCTCTTCAGTGATTCATCTGTAGCATCATTTATAATGAATATTTTTGGTGGAACAAACGTGTATTTTTAAAGTTTAAGATGTTACTAAACATTGTGTAAAAGAAGAAGTCGCAGTTCGATTTCATCCTTTGTAATAAGTTGAAAAAGAAATGCTTTATTTTTGACAAAAACGACTGCCTAAGTAATACCCTTACGGTGCGGTCCCATTTTTTGTTAATAAGTAGGCCGATTTCGCGCAAAAAGATGTTCTCACTGGTGCAACTGCGCGCCGCATCGGGTCAATCTGACTTTTGACCACTTGTGACTATCTGAAAGGGTCAACTTTTACGACCAGGTACGCGTGGGAAACTCTTGTTCGCGCGGTATGCCGCGAATTGCCTCTCTCCTCATATGAATGCAGGCGCGTATCATTGCAAAGATAAAGAAAAATTATGCTTTTCAATGCAAATGTATTCTGTTTTTTGTGTATTATTAGTTTATATATTAATATAAGCAATAACATAATAATTATTTCTATTTACAGAAATAAATTCAAAAATAAATAATTCTTTATTCTTTATCGTATCAATATGAAAGTGATGTCGTTGGATTCCTTGGGTTTCTCCGATGAAAATCATACCCAGTTTCATGTAAATCGGACTATTATTAACGAAATTAGCTTCAGGTTATGGAAATTAATTTTTCATGGAATTTCCTTCATTATTTTCCGAATTACGTCGTGTTTGGTGTCAGTTTCATCGGCGAAACATAAGGAATCAAGTGGCGTCGTTTTTGCTAAGATCTGATGAGAAATGCAGAAGTCGATTTCTCACTTCGTAATAAGCAGTCCAACCCCTTCGAGGGTCGAAAGCCATAAAATTCGGTGAGGCCATTGCTAGGGGTTGTCCTCACCACATGGTGTCAAAACATTGTATCATATATTTTCGTTTTATTTGGCCTGCAGACCACCCTATAAAAACTTTGCCACCTCAAGCGAAACTCTGTATATTAATAATCGAAACTACTGATTAGTGCGAATATGCTTATATATAAATTAAGCTTTATAATTGTAACCACATGTGACCTTCGAAAATTGAGCTATAAAAGTACGATCAAAATATTATTTATATTTATTCTAACTTATAATTGTAGGGCTCCGAGAAAAAAGAATTTTTACAGCTTTTTACTTCGGTAAACTAGTGAAAAACAAGTAGTATTATTTTATACTTGTCTTAACAATTAATATTATTGTTATGAATCCTCTACACAATAGCAATTGTAAATTGCAAAACTCTTAGCGATTTGAAATACTAATGAATGCTTTTGATCACTATGTGTCAATTCAAAGTAATTGTTTATAAATACATGAATATATATATTTTGGGGTAAAAGGAATTTCTTGTAATTCATAAGTATAAATTAATTGTTTATTCACGGTTTAAAACGGTGGATAGAGCCATGCAAGCAATGCGGCTTTATACATATGCAATATAAATATGTGATGCAGCTTTAACGGAACGCCATGCTATTTGAATTAATTCGTCTACACCAGTGTTTCTCAAACTCTGCTGGTCACCACCGCCTTAGTTCTATCAAATTATTCCAACCGCATCCTGCCATATATAGGGTGAACCACTTTAATCTTTCTACGCAGTTATCTCCTAACGCAGTGATTCCCAACCGGTGGGTAGCGACCCCCAAGTGAGTTGCGAGGTGTTTTCTGGGGTGTCACCACGGATTTGTGGGTTTCTTTATAATTAAGTTAAAATTATATTTTGAAATACTTGTTCTTAATGTATTTTCGTTACCTTATTGAATTTATCTTTCCTTATATGGAGGAGGGGGGTCGCAGAGTATGTGATATTATAAAAGGGGATCGCGACTCAAAAAAGGTTGGAAAACACTGTCCTAACGTTTAGGATCGCATCTCCGCAACACAACATTATGTGTTACAACAGTTACATCTATTGAGCATTCTCAACTTGCTGTCCATCGAATACTCATGATATAAAAAATATTCTATCGATATAAGGAAATCTGCGTATTCCTTTTTCACACCTATGGAATTTTGTAGAGTAATCATGTGCAACCTCATATTATGAAAATCCTAATCGCCCCTCTTTCTACCCCCTTTTGTCTACTGCCCCCATGCCGCGTCTTTAATGCTTAATGCCCTCTTAGATCATTTAACCGCCCCCAGGGGTAGGCGGTAGCGCCCATATTGAGAAACACTGATCTCAGCGATTCACAATCAGTCGATATAACTACACAGTTACGCAAGGGAAATTTAAAATACTCTTTTATATGTATAACAAAAACCCTTTGCCAGTAAAATTAAAAATTATTACCGCATAAGTTGTGGTAATATACAACAAGGAGTCATGTTACGACATAATTGATACACTTTTTATAAAATTTCTTCAGTGTGCATTTCAAAGACATAGTTTTCAGAATTTCCTTAGAGTCTTTACTATTAAAAGCAAAACTGCACAGCGGAACCGTCTGATGTAATTAAGATAATACTCTATCGTTAATGAACTTTTACAAAATTTCAAACTTAAACAGAATAGGTTAAGTTAAAAGGATTTTCTTTTGAATAAAACTTTAACACACCCAAGATTAATACCTATAACTCAAGCTGACATAATGTACTAAGAAACACAAGTCTATTCCGGACCTTCGTGTCCCCAGCATTTTATGCCTGGTTTCAGCATTCCCCTCCCCCTCCCCTCCTAAATGCGCTTTCACACGTACTGGCTTTCGCCGTTACGAAACTTCGAAGCATTTACCTAAAATGTTGGTAAATATCTTGAGAGCAGATTAACGGAACGGTACATTGTTGTAGGTGGTTGAATTTTTTATTTTACCCTCGATAAGAATGTGGAAAAAATATGTTTTCACTAAAAAAAAACACTGACAACCTTAAAATCTCATAAAAAAATGACCTTGAGAATTTTTGTGTAAGGTTGTCCTAAGGAGTTTTTCATACGACCATAAATAACGCAGATATTTAGGTGTTCCCATGTGAACTCTCTACTCTTATGTGTAAGTTACATATATGTATATGGACAGGGTGTATAAAAAGTATTGGTCACTGTTTTCAGAGGCAAATCTACACCTCTAGATTGGTGGGCATTTTTAAAACAATCTTGCCGCAAAATTGTTTATAACATTGAAAATTAATACTCAGTTTTTTTACATTAAGGTGCTCTACTCAATGAGAAGAAAAAAGTTCACAAGACACCATGCCGCACACGCACTGTTGTGACACAAAAAATTGTTAAAGTTTACACAAAAATGACAGTGTGTAGAGCTACTCAACAACTAGAGAATTTATTTTGTTTACCTACAAACGAAACCTTTGCTATAAGCTTTGAGTTTATTATACTAAGACCCTTCCCTAAGCAGTTCGGGAGATATCTTGTGTCCCTCCGAACCTTTTTTTAAGCTTTGAGTTTATAATACTAAGACCTTTCCCTAAGCAGTTCGGGAGATATCTTGTGTCCCTCCGAAACTTTTTTCCACACCTACGTGACCATATGTTTTACCTAAGAGCAATTATCTCTTCTCCACTGCGATACTGTATTTTCGGATGCATTCTGTATCCCAATAGTCAGACGTATAGACGTATACCTCTTGCAGCACTGCATTTAGAGAACACCAGGACAAAACCGGAATCCTAACAGAAATTTCTGTTTTCTTTTCTGTCAGGGTCCCGGTTTTGTTCTGGTCTTCTCTAAATACAGTCGTACAAGAGGTAGTAGAGGGGCACGTTTAACGGCCTGTACCCAGCAGGGTGTCGGTTAAGACCTCGCTGAGGGACTTCACAATTAAGTCACTATATTTCGGATAGGCACTATATTTCGATATTCGCATGAAACAGTACTCTTGTAAAGCGAATCTGAATAAACCAGGTTACGTTAAGTAAAACAAGTGTCATTGCAATTCCATTACACAAGTAATGGCCACTATTATAACAAACACAGGACGTCTGAAAATTCAGGGACTTCCCGGAACATGCAATATCCTGGTACAAAAAGACATCGAAAAGTCCTTTACCGTTTTGGGATTCGGGGCTTGGTTCTCAAAATATTAACAGTTGAATATTAGCGATGGAACTTTCGGGCCGCGCAGTTTAATGCCGAGTCAGCTGAGCACGCGGCAGCATACCCTCGCACGCATACGCAGGAGGCGTGTGTAGATACAGGTTCACACATGCAGTTAAGCCGATCGCGCTGGTACATTTTCACGGTTTGAACTAGTGCATCGGCTGTACTGTGTGTGTATGGGTCTGTAACTACGCGTGCTTGCTGCGTGTGCGTGCGAGTGTACGCTGCTTCGCGCTCAGCTGTTTCCGCTCTAAACTGTTGATATCTTGAGAACGAAACTTCGGATCCCAAAACGGTTAAGGATATTTCGGCGTCTTTTTACCTCAAGATATTGCATGTTCCGGGAACTTAAATTTTAGAACACTCTGTATCCTACTGATTGTAAAATTCGAATAACTAATGGGTGCTGTATGCGAAAAAATATAATTAGATAGAAACCAAACCGTATTAGTAGCACTATTTAGTATGTAAAGTGCAAGCAATTTATACGACTGGGAGTTTCATAAATTCATATTCATATATTTTCACCGTTAATTAAAGTACAAGTTCTAACTACAAACTTGCATATTAAAATGCAAAATTCGCGTGTAGTTGTGAGTAACTATGTGTTCAGTTGATATGACACGCTAACAATAATTTAACTAACTAATCTTATACATATTTTCTGCTGGATAGGTTTCCTGCGGTATAACAGCTATCCACCGTATTGCATGTGGATTGCAGGATTGCAGGGCAAAAACGTTTCAGAACACGTGAACCCAACGATTGCAACGCTTTTAAAGCGGCGAATTGCGTGTATCCACATCATCGATTATCTAATAATTTGTCAATCACTATCGAGACTGAGGATGGAATATGGTAACAGGGCATGTGGCCTGCAGAGTGTAAAATCCTTCGCTAATTATCTTTCAGAACTTTCACTTATTGTTTAGTTACACTTCAAGACAACTAAATCTCTAATAAATACTTCTCACATTAGCCACGTTTCAACCAACCATATTATAAATTTGGCTGTTTAGGAAAACATGACATTTTGTCTCCTAAAACAACTAGGCTTGTCTACTATTTGCGACATATTTAAGGGGGTAGACACGTCACGTGACACGGGCGATGCACCGCGCTGTAATACCGACAATCTAACCTGAAACATGGGTTTGAAATTTTTCCTTTTTCGTTCTTATATGAGCAGATTTTGGGCTGGGCGAGGTCTCATTCGAAAGAGGAAGGTTCAATGCGGAGCGCTGGGATAACCGTTTGAGTCACAAAACTCTTTTAATGACCTAAAAATACTTAAGGACGTAAACACGCCACGTGACATGGGTAATGCAGCGCACTGTATACCGACACAATCTGGCCCGAAACATGGGTCTGGGCGGGCACGTTGTTTGTCCTTATATGATCAGATTTCGGGCTGAGTGACGTCTCATTCGAAAGAGGAAGCTTCAATGCAGACCGCTCTGGTCATCGTTTGAGTCACAAAACTCTTTTAGTGACCTAAAAATACTTGGATTCTTGCGGGTGTATTTTCTCGACTTTTGCTCTACTTTGATCACTCATATTATTACATATCAACACAATCTCGTCGAATCATGACCAGAGCGGTCTGCATTGAAGCTTCCTCTTTCGAATGAGACGTCACTCAGCCCGAAATCTGATCATATAAGGACAAACAACGTGCCCGCCCAGACCCATGTTTCGGGCCAGATTGTGTCGGTATACAGCGCGCTGCATTACCCGTGTCTACCCCCTTAACTATATCTGGTTACTTGTACGTCATTACACTTATTGTCTTCCGACAAGTGTATACGCATTCCTTGGGAAGTACGAATTAGTACAAATAAAATTATATTGTACAAGTTACTGCAAATGATCACAAATTGTTATAAAACATTATAAAACACTGAGTTATTTTAAAACTGTTCTTTACAGTGTCCTTCTCCTTGTTTTCAGTTGTGTGAAGCAGAGTTGGGCATTATCAAAATACAAAATTATTTAAATAAGTTTCAGATAATAAATACTTTATCTTTTGTTCGTTATTCGAAGGTGGATGTTGTGCGAGAATTCATTTGTAACTTTTATCCGTCAGAGCTTAGTTCGGAGAGTATATTCAGTGTGATGAGCAATTAAGCTCAACAATGGATGTGTGTGTGTGGGGGGGGGGGGATACCGACAGGAGTGGTGGTAATGCGTGCGTGAACTGACGCCAACGCCAAGCCAGTCGAGTGGCCCTATCGCGAAGCCAACCAGGGTCAACCAACGTCACCGGGAAACAGATTGTCAACGCTGGTTGGCCCTGGTTGGCTTCGCGATAGGGCCACGCGACTGGCTTGGCGCTGGCGTTAGTTCACGCACGTATTACCACCACTCCTGTCGGTGCCCCCCCCCCCCACCCACCCATCGTTGAGCATAATTGCTCCTCACGCTGAGTATATTCGTTATCTATACCCAGATTTGTTATTTGACAGTAGTGATCCTCTAGGTAGTGATCGGAGAATGTGTCCACCATTTTGGCCTAAAGCGAAAGTCACAAATCGGCGGGCACAATTTAAAAGAATACTGCCCTCCTTAGAATGTCCTATCTAGCATTTTGAAATCACCAAGAAAACTGAAGTTTTACCATTTACTTCTGCCGTTCTTCATTCAAAGTAAAACATGTCATTATTTTGTAACAGGCTAATACAAGTTTTATGTAATAGGTGTACCAGTAGGTAATGTATTATTAACGTACCAATTAATTAATTGTTTTAGGTAGGATATTTTCACCAGCTGGAAAGCAGTGAGGTTAAATACATTCGACTGTTTCTAGATATCTAGGGAGCACGTAGAGTTTTCTAATTTTCGGTTTTCTAACCACTGCAACTGTCACAAAAAAGGTTAAAAAATATGTCAAAATATCACAACTTTCTTTTTCTACTTATTTACTTGCTCTCTCTCTATTTCCGGTTTCGGTCCAATGGTCTAATGGCGTCCACCAATAGAAAACTCGCAACTCATTAACCCAGGCCTGGGATTTAAGTGAACGTAGCGGCCGATTTTCAGAGGCAACGCCTCCTTTCTCCCGCCGCGCGTTTTGGCCTCCGCAGCGGCCTAGCAACTAAGAGCGTCTCAGGCCTGTGCCACATGAACCGCGCGTGTCGTATGAGAATGTATCGCAAATGAAACTCGGTCGAGATGGCGCTCTGGTCGTAGTGCTCTTACAGTGGGTCCAGGGACAGTGTGGCCAATGAGCCAGAAGCCGCCATTTTCAGTTCCAGCCTGGTCAAGCGCGCGCGATATAGAGTACAACTCTGAAGTTGTAAGAAGTACAACTTGAGAATGTGTAAGTATATATGTATACTATTTATACATAAGATCTGCCGGAAGTTGCCTGAAAATGGTGGCACCAATCAGCGGCGAGGAACACATTGGCCACACTGTCCCTAGACCCACTGTAAGTGCTCTGAACATGCGTGTGATGACGCTGTGACGTCAAACCAATCAACGCCAGCGCAAAGCCAAGCTGATCTTGGCATTGATTGGTTTAACGTCGCGGCGTTATCACGCGCATGCTGAAAGCAGTACGATCAGAGCGCCACCTCGACCGAGTTTCATTTACGATACATTCTCATTAGGATGACATTGTATCAATAGGTTTCTACATCGTCCCAGACAGCACGATTATCGATGCGTTTTTGTTTTGTCAACGCGCCACGCGCGGTTCATATGGTACGGGCCTGAGACGCTCCAAGCTCCTGGGCCGCCGCCAATCCCAGGTCTGACCTAGAGGATCACTATTTGACAGTCGAAGGCAGTGTCATCATTTATCCGACGCTCGTAACCGTCTGAACTTGGCCGCTTATTTTATCCGTCAGATTTTATTGTAAGGAGTTCAATCGTCATATTCCGGGTTTTTCAAATCTAGATGTCGAGCGCGATTTATCCGTAATCCTTTTAGGGCTCCCACAGACCAACGCGAATATCGCCACGCGGAGCGGGTCCGCCGCGGTTCAGCAGTTTTTATCAGGGATCGAGAAAGGTCTCGAACCCTCGTTTATAAAAAATTCTGTTTGAACTTATTTGTTTCGATTAAGAAAATATCTGTTCCTGTGGAATTTTTACTGAAACAAATGCTACCTTGAGGAACTTCTTTAAAAAGTGTTCTCATGGAACAGATATTTTAGAACCTATATAATAAAAGTTCCATGGAAGCAAGTGACATTAGAACATTTTTTAAAAAGTTTTCAAAAGATAAAGAAAAGTACTCAAATATTAGGTACTAGTTTTATTTAACAATATACTATCATATTCTTCATGTGTTTATTTAATAAAGGGTATGAAAATAACATAAGTAATTAATGGTTTCATAAGAAGTATTGAACGGAAAAGAGAACTTGTCAAGAATAATACCTAAATAATATTTTTTATAACTTACATAAACCGAAATACATATAAAATCTCTAATCTTCTTCTTCTATCTATATAAATAAAAATGTGAGTGTTCGTTTATTCAAAATCTTAAACCTCTGAAACCACTGGACGGATTGTGATGCGGTTTGCACCGTTTTGTAGAGCATTTCTCGAGGAAGGTTTAAGTGTATGCGACATTAAGCTATGACAAATAGAAGCCGAGCAATGACGATTTTAGTGAAGCAAGGTTCTCGTGATCGCAGCGCTCACAGAACAGCTAACGACAGCGCTGTCCAGCGTAGGGGCCCCTCACGCGCCTGCTTCCCCTTCCAATCTTTCTCTCGCACAGCCAGTGATGCCAGAATCGTGGGATGCGGGACCAAACGCTTACCCCCACTATGACCTACCATCCTCTCCCACTATGGCCTACCGTCGTATCCCACTTTCTTCCCATCGCACTGCACACAAGCATATCCCTACCCCTGTCCGTGTGCTCGGCAGTTCGACAGGCAGCTCACACGGACAGGAGTAAAAATATGTTTGTGTGCAGTGCGGTGGGAAGAAAGTGGGGGACGCCGGTAGGGCATAGTGGGAGACGATGGTAGGTCATAGTGGGGGTAAGCGTTTGGTCCCGCGTCCCACGATTCTGGCATCACTGCGCACAGCGTTCCTTCCGTTGTCAAAGAGACCGCGCGATGCTAAGAAGGCTGCCGTGACGGGCTAGCGTCTTCGCGGTTGGCGTCACGCGGTATCCCTGACAACGCGGACGAGAGTGGGAGAACGCCAATCTCCCGCAGGAGCGACCTTGAACAGCGCTGGCTAACGATGTGACTCGCATCCCCACCACTGTACGGGCAACCGTCACGCGCATCTCTTTCGCGCAGAACGGTGCTCGCCACGCTATGTATAAGATCCACAGTAGATTCTACATAATGCGCGTATGGACCTGTATCTCGCACCTACAGCTTGATCGTGCTTTAAGGAGCTTCTTACTTATTTCGGTTTTCTATCATTATCCTTATCATTAATCTTTAATCCTTAATGATTAATCATTGAATAAACGTATGGGGTAGTGGGGGCTGCATCGCAATCCGTCCAGTGATTCTCGCGTTTTGCGGGATCAAACATACAGATGCCTACCGCGGACTTTATTTTATACTATGTAGTGACAAACATGAATCAGTCACGCTAATAACACGGGCGAAGCCGAGACGGGGCACGCTAGTATAATATATAATATTTATATTTCAGTAATAGAATAATCTATGTATTATTATACTATTTATGTTTTGCAATTCAGCGTGATAGTATTATAGCTATAATACATTATCGTATTTAAACCATTAATTATATTATGATTTTCATATCTTTTATTAAATAAACATTTGAAGAATATGATATTATATTGTTAAATAAAACTCGTACCTAATAGTTTAGTACTTTTCTTTATCTTATGAAAACATTTTTAATAAACGTTCTAATATACATAACTTGTTTTCATGGAACTTTTATTATAACGATTATAAAACATCTACGTAGGTAAGTATTACATATAAATAACACATTCAGAATATCAATTTAACTGTAAGAATTATTTAATATTCTGGTAGTACTATCCATTGAATAGTATTTAGTATTTGTTAGAATGATTGAGAACTTTTTTAATATCGGTCAACAAAATATCTGTTCCTGTTATAGAGAAATTTTTATTCTTATATTTTATATGTTCCATTCCAACTGGAAGTTTTATTTTCATGAACTTTTATTTTATCGGTTCTTCTGAGAACTAATAATGTGAGAACATTTTTAAAAAAGTTCCGCGGTCATTGTTTTAAATGGAACCTATTGGAAAGTTCCAGAACTTTTTCGATCCCTGGTTTTTAGTTTTTATACGTGGCGGCTTATGGGCAGCCTTATCTGATCTGCGTCGGATCCGCTCCGCGCCGCGAATATTCGCGTTGGTCTGTGGGAGCCCTTTATGCTGAAGTTGCGATAAACGATCAGAGCGACGATAAGAGCGAAGCGTCGAAATACATTATATTGTTTAATAATGGAAGTGTTTATATTGGAACAATGAGCAGATCTACGTTTTCTAAGAGGTGACCAATGATAAAAGCGTCTTACCGACGCTCTTATATTTCCTAGCTCCAACATAAACGTACCCTTATTCGTTATTCGAAGCTCGATGTAGCAAAATGATTCATTCAACGGTTTTATTCATGACCAGTTGGAGTGTTCGAAGAGATGGAAATCACATGTCATCTTCGTTTCGATGCGACATTACCAGCTTGCAATGTATATAAATGAACGGTTTAAAAAATATGAAGCTCGAGGACGTTACAGAGGCTAGAAATTTCTAATTTTCGAAAGTTAAAGGAATTTATTTAAAATGTAACAAAATAGGATCATTGTAAATATGACTGTGAAATGTAAAAATTAAAAGTAAAAATTTCAAAATTTTGATCATAGGATAAATTCAATAAATAAATCTCCATTTCAAATGGAAAATGTAATGTATATAAAAATATGCGGAATATGACAATGTAAAAAAATTACTTATCCAAGAATTTTTAAGTTGGTATTGTTTAAAATTCCAAACATGTCAAAATCGAAAATGTTCAAAACATTAACGATTTAAAAATATCAGAATTCAGAAGTTTCATATCTCCTATATTTACGATACTTGTCTTCCGCGAAATAATTTTTATGAGGTTCACTTATATCTCCACTGTAAGCACTCGATAGATAATTTTGATCATTTTGTTAGTTCAACAGTTACAATTTCTGGAAAAAAAAATAAACACTATATTTCAAAGAGCTGTAACATCCACAACTTTGTACTTTTTCAAAAATCCTTCGAGGTATGTTTATATATCCCTAAAGACTACAACATATCCCGGTTGCACTAAAATCCGAAATGTTACTCCGAAAAGTGTCTAACTTTGCGTTTAATGACCCTATCAGTAATTCTTTTTTGCTACGTTCAAAACTACATGCGTAGAAAATTGATTTGATTTAAGCACTGACTTTTACTTGCAATATTAATGGCTGTGTAAATAGTAGGATTAAACTCGAGATTTCATGAAATTGAAAAGACAATGTGGCGAGACGGCGAAGGGAATGAATTGTTACAAAGCAGCTGCGCAGAATGACCTTAATGTGGTTTTAAGCATTGCGGTAACACTTGCAAAGTAGTCATTTATCATCGCCGTCGTTCTTTGGGGTTGTACATACTTAACGCGTTATCAGACTCTCTTGTCAAAATAAGGAAAAATGTACGAAGTTAGATTTATGGTAACATAAGATTCTAAAATTGCAAAGAGCACCGTAAGAATATTTTAGGAATTCCAAGAGTTTTTAGTATCCCCACTATATACTTTAATCTATACTACTATATATTATAGTAGTATAGATTAAATACTATCCCTAAGATACTATCCCTCTTATTAGATACATTTGGATTTTTAGACATAAACTTTTCGTGCGATTGATACCAAGTTACCTATGCGT
Source organism: Andrena minutula (assembly GCA_929113495.1). Taxonomy (NCBI): domain Eukaryota; kingdom Metazoa; phylum Arthropoda; class Insecta; order Hymenoptera; family Andrenidae; genus Andrena; species Andrena minutula. The sequence goes on along the minus strand of OV815996.1, from coordinate 37,257,074 downwards.
GCACTCGAAATTGTGCAGGTTAGTGTTCCTCTAGGTAGTGATACGCAGATGTGGCCGTCGTTTTCTATTGGTCGACACCATTAGTGACCGAAACCGGAAGTAGAGAGAGCAAGTAAATAAGTAGAAAAAGAATGTTTTGATATTTTGACATATTTTTTAACCTTTTTTGTGACAATCTGCAAAATACATTTTTAAAACGACTTCTGGACGTTTCCGGGACGTTTTAAAAACGTCCATTTTCACAAATCAAGCCATGGATGTTTTTATAAAATGGACGTTTTTAAAACGTCCTGTGCTATCTGGAAAGTTTTCTTTCCATAAGGCATGCAGATATGGGAAGCATACCTACAGCTGAAATTAAAAAATTATTGATTTTGTATGTGGAATTATAGTACACTAGCTTCACTACTCGGCTTCGCCCGAAATTTAGATTATGATTTTATAAAAGAAAATTTTGTAATTTTTCTGTTGTGAAAATAGTCACATTCATCTGGATTATGAGGATAATGAGCTGGGACACATTTTGTGACCTCAGAGTTTACCGTTCGAAAATTTTTAGGCGACAGACAAACACACAAACACTTTCTGCTTTATATATTAAGATACTTACACCAAGTCGATCACTTTTTGCGGTCGATGTTTGGGATTTTGATGAAACTGTAAATTAATAAGTTTACGTAAAATTAGGGGTCGTTTAAGTTATTATTTTACTGGTTTTGAATTTGTTTATAAAATACAGGTCATCAAAGTTCGTTATTTTTGCCCGAACGATGATTGTTCTTCCTTCATTTGGGACATAAAAATTATAAATAACGTTTCTATAAATCCAAGATAAACATATCTCCGTATTGATACATTTTCTATAAATAAGACTTCCTCCAGAATAAAAACTTTCAGATTGACTTCGTATTGAAGTTCTAAGAATCGCGGTGCGTTTTGTTTCAGGTAACCGGCCTTTGCGCTCGACTGCTATGGACAGCTGACCATATTGCTCGCACCCTATATTCTTGAAATGATGTCTACTACTACACTACCGTACAGGGTGATTCATAAGTGCATGTGAATACTTCAGAGGGTAATTCTATACGCGAATATAAGTAAAAATATGAACATATGTCCTATATAGGTACCTTAGTTTTCGAGTTATAGATGATTAAAGAAAATGTTCGGAGTGCTCGCTTCGCGCCTTAAGTCAACCAAAGTGGAAAAACTAATGTTTATTTACTTTATTATTATCAGAGGCCCCCTAACAATAAATATTTGCAGATTGACAGCATTTTGAAAAAAATTCGATTTTTGCTGATAAATTTAGCTGTTTTCTTTCTGCAGAATTAATTTTATACAAGAAAGAAACTCGTCCGAGCGTCCGTTCCAACTATAGCAATAAACATAATAATGAAAATGAACCTTAGTTTTCCCATTTTGGATGACTAGAACAGTTCCCACACCAATGCTCGTCGGAAAAGAATTTTTTTGACGAAGCTTGTGCCATGAACTATGTATATATGCGATAAAAAAATTAAAAGAATTCTGAGTATTGCTTCAAAAATACCTTAATATGCAGTCAAAACGCCACATAGTAGAGGAATTGTAGTATATTTGGAATACCAGTTTCTTTAACACGAATAAAAAATTACGGCAGAGGATAGGAACAAATAAAACTGCATAATATCATTGGGAAACTAATAAACTTTCATATTTCATAGGTCTCAGTAATAACCCCATAAAAAACTTCAAAAAAGTAAAAAAATTACGCCAAGTACATGAAAAATCAAATAAATCACAAAAAATAGAAAATAATAATAATCACAAAAATTAAAGATAATAATACTTACAAAAAATTGAAGATAATAATAGCAAAATAAGAAATAAAAATTACCAAGAGTAAATAAAAGCCACCCTAATCAGTAGGTACACCTTTGTTGGCGCTACAGTGAAAAGTATGTAATATATCTAATTCACTAAATACAACCCAGCGATTCTGTATCGTGTACACAATAAAGAAAAAAAAACAACAAGAACGATAATGGATTCGTTCCTTAAATATGAAAGTTTAAATTTAGTACAATTTTGTCTGTTATACAGTACACCCGTATAAATTTTTTAAATATTCTGGAATCCCAATATCTAGTTTTGACACCGTGGTACATCTTATGCGATGGCATGGACAAAAAGCGATTCACAGCAGTCGACTCCAACACTGAAGCTACCGTCGAATTTTGCTACGACCGCAAGGAGGAAAATTTGCAAGTCTGAACACATTCATACGAAATAATGTTTCACGCTACATGCGGACTAATCGAGCCGAGCGGACGGACTGTGGCGTGCCGCGGTCAATAATCCGTCGCGCGGATCGTCCGCTCTAGTCTGACACTTGACACCTCCCGTAAGATTTTGTGTTACATGAGGCGCGAATAAATGCGAAAATTTCTGCGCTATTTTCGTACGAAGTTGTATCTGTACTGATAATTATCGATATTAATAAATGTAAAGTAATAATACATTGCTGTTTACAGTAGCTATGGGCGTAGTGGGGGGCTGGGGCGAGCACTTGCCCCCCTGACACAAGAAGAAAAAATTAATCGTTCGACTAAAATTAAATTAGTATATTAGAAAATAAAAATAAATTAAATTGTGAAATAATTCCGCATTCCGCATTACATGACCCCGGTTATATTGGTTCCTACCTACGTACATAAATTGTAACAACAAAAATTATTTCATTATTTATTGCCACCCCCCTCCCCCAATGGAATCCCAGCTACGCCCATGACATTAGTAGGTACTATTCCGATGGGCAGAATATAAATACGTTGTATATAGTGTCATGTAATTGATGGTTATAATCAGAAAAATAATCATTCTACGTGGGAAGGCAACTCAAAATTATGCAATAAAATTTTCCTCTAAGATGATTCACTTTCGAGAAAATTTAGTTCCAATATCTATCGGACACGCGTGCACTCTGACATTCTGTGTAGCTCCGGCGGGTACGTGTGATTCAGAAGGCTTATCATAGGCAGACTAAATAATATTGAGGTTCAATATTTACAAAAATGAAACTTTTTATAAAAAAAATTTATAGCAACATGGTGCATGATTGGTCTATGAAATTCAGAAGCAATCCAAATGATGTATAATTAAAAATTGATTAAAAAATTACGACTCATTTTCGTTAGGAAAACGTCGCATATCCTGGTAATACAGTAGGTATTCCCTCGCTATAGGCTTGCGGTTCGGGGTTTGGCGGCGAGCCATTACCGAGTAGTGGAGACAATTTGGAGACGCCGATGGCGCGAATGAGAGAAAACGAGGACGAGCGGGAGGAGACGAAAGCGTGCTCTCAGGGACATAAGGACGGCAGCCGCTTGCCTGAAAAATCAAAGAAATGGTGGGAATAGCGACGAGCGCTTAGCGCAGGGCCACAGCGTGTGCATAGTAACAGGATACTGTACTCCTATAAACACTTAACAGGCAGTATAGAAGTTTAAATTTTCGTTTCGCTCGTAGAAGCGATTTCTCGAAAAGCGTTACTTACAAGTGAGAATGAAGGAGTAGGAGGTGCGAGCTCAAGCTGACAAGGAGAAAAAGAAAGAAGTGTAGGCTTCGTCTTGGGCCTGCTAAGGGATTCATCAATAAGGTTTTACCAAGCAGACGTTGCCTACGACGCGGGAATATTAGGAGGGTTTTTTTATTAGTTTTCAACTCGAGTATCCTCTGGGGAACGTAGGAAAATTTTAAAAAAACCTAGTGTGTCATTGAAGGTATAAAATTGATGCTGGAAATCTTGAACATGGATGAATCTTGAATTTTGAATATGAAGCATATGATAATTGGGATTGGGATTGGGATGTGGGGGAAAGAGCATGAGAAAGGACGGAAAGTTGGTTAGGGGAGTGGTAGAGGAAGCGTAAAGCTGGGGAGAGTGCATCCCATGAAATCCAGCCAGGCATCCACACCTAACCCTCGACAGACATTCGTCCCGCAATGGCATCTTGTGGGTCGAAGGTGACCGCGTCAATAGCAGGGTGCCTCATAGAATACCTCAACGATTCCAAGGGAGGGCGAAGCCTGCGCGGAGGCGCCGGGGTAGTATGAGACTTATACTCACTGAAATCCCATGGCCACCTTCACACTCGGTGTTTGTGTGGGGGGGAGGGGGCACCGCAGCCTGCCATGTCCTGTCTCAAGGTAGCAGAAACACTGGCGCGACCTCTACGGCAGTGCCACCACCATTGTTTCGACACGCCGGACAGTAAGTCGCCCGGCCCTCCAGAGCTTCAGCGCCGCTCCTAGGAGGCAACGTACATATGCGGCGAACAAGCTGGGGTTTTTCTGCTGCATGCTCTCAACGAGGATGCCCCCTCCTATAACTCCCGGCGGCGGCCAGGGTCTTAAGCGGTAGGTAAGCTCTTTTTTGTAACTTGAGGAAATCTTCATAGGACACCCTGGCCTTCTGAGGGGAAGACATCTAGTCTGGTGTCGGATTTCTGCCGACTAAAACCCCACGGCGTCCTACATCGGTATGGCAGGGAGGGCGGGCTGCTGTTGGACAGATCGGGCCCAACACGGGACAGGTGCCCCACGAGGCGGCGACGCACAGTGGGGCACGTAACATAGGACTCGCGGAAAAAATCTCATAACTTCGGTGTTTCTCAATATTTTTGAGTACTTTTTTTTTACATTATTTGTTAATAGCCAACGGTTACATGGACAGGAACATAAATAAAATTGAAGCATGTTTAACAAATTAAATAATAATAAACCCCATAAACATTCGGTATACAAAGACCATATATGATAATTATGTACTAATAAATATGTAATATTACATAAATAATGTATTAATTAGCTTCAAACAGTATGAAACATACTAGAGAAAGAAAATAACACAATTGTATGCACAGCGCACTCTGGTGATTATGTATTAATAACGGACAAACTTGCAAATATATGCAGCCAATTTTTGGAGGGCTGTTAGTAGATGGTATCTGCTTTCAATTAGTACTATCTAGAGCCCGGAGGAAGGCGGAGCTTTTTTTATAAACCTAAAAGTGTTAATGAAAACTTGAAATACTAGGTAGCTCCAATACTTTATTTATTGTTATTTTATTGTTTTTTTAATTATTTAATGATCATAATATTACATGTCCATAAAAAACTAAAACTATCAAAAATAATAGAAAATAGAAACTGGGCAAAAATAGCGAGAAATACTGCTGTGATGAGTTTCTACGAAAACGCATGCACAGTGCACTCTGGTGATTATGTATTAATAACAGCCAAACTTGCAAATATATGCAGCCAATTTTTGGAGGGCTGTTAGTAAATGGTATCTGCTTTCAATTAGTACTGTCTAGAGCCCGGAGGAAGGCGGAGCTTTTTTTATAAACCTAAAAGTGTTAATGGAAACTTGAAATACTAGGTAGCTTCATTTGAAGTTGTATAGTGGGATTACGGTGAAGAATTTTCGAAAACTATTTATGTCACAAATAAGCTGAGACTATACACATTCGAAATACATGCGGTAAAAAAATCAAAATATCTAGAGGAATTCAGAAAAAAATCGACAATCTGTTACGAATATTGACACGTTTCCCGTCAGAATACGAAAGGTCAACTTCAGATCAATTTTTCTTTGCAATTAACATGAATATGACATATCTGTCATATAGGTTAGATACGTTGGTCTATTGGCTATCAGAATATAGTGATGGATACATAAAAATACAACTTTCATTTAAGGACTTTTTTCCTCTCCAGCCCCACTGTGCGACGCCTGACGGCACCGACCAGCTCCTCGAGCACCGACCGACGGCTCCTCCTCGGTGACCCCCAGTTTGTCGTCCGACCAGGTGTTAGGGTCGAACGGCAGCTTGACGGAAGACCTTAAACATGTTCTGCCCCCAAAGGGGGTACAATGCAGCCAGAACCTCCCAGAAAAACTGTGGGTTCCAGTTACAGGGGGCGCCCATAGTCGCCTCTTACCCACCCCATTTATCTGGGTTAAGGGAGTGTCCTGCTTTATAAGGTCCAAAAAATCGATTTTTTTTATTGTCTAAATCGATAGATAAACTATCCAAGAATGTATTCATAAAGTTATAGAGGTCAATTCGAAGTATTTTTAAACATACAGAACCGAGAGCAGGTAAGCGGCGAGCACATGTGCGAGCGCTCGGCCGAACACGGGCGCGTGCTTCACCCGTTGACGGGTACCCATTCGTCGATCATTACTTTTAAAGACAATCGAAGCGGCAGAGTTGTGCAGTGTAATAGTACAGAATAGTCTTAGAGCAGAGTAAGTTAGAGATTTTATAAGTTGAACGTAGAGAATTGTAGCGATCGACCACGAACGCGCGAGAATCTCTCACCACCGTCAATCGCTGCACCGGTGCTACTGGAAGATTCGCCAGCATGCGGAATCGATTCGTGTTTATTGACACTTCGAGAAACCGAATATTCCAGAAATTCAAAGCAAATAAATAACGCGATCGAGTTCGGTAAGTGCAAAACGTACGCCGATACCACTGATGCGCAGCGACTCCCGCGGGAAGACAAGCGCCAAACATACAGCAGCAAGGAGGCAAGAATAGCTGATTAGCAGATCACTGGTGTAAGTAACCAATAATTAATACTTTCTCCTACCGAAAACTTTAAAGCGTGATTTCTCCAGTTTTCATTTTTACGATTCTTTCAAATTGGCGGGCGTGATAGCAAAAAAACTATGCGGCCTATTGAATTAAACCAAAGCTTATGCTCTTCAGTATTAAATTCTTTTCTATGTGAACTAAAAAGATTGTTAAAAAATTCTTTTTAAATAATTTTTATAGTACGTTAAAGTCAAATGTTGTTTTTAAAAAATAGACATTCGTCTTATCAAACTAAAAAGATTTATGATTTCGCGGATTTTTCTGCTTTTTCTTAGTTCACCCAGAAGAAAAATATATGAGCATTAAAAACCATTTTGATTTTTTCATTTCAGACAAGAATTACAACTAGAATCCCTGCCGCCAATTGGAGACTGCAGTGGCAAAGCGCTCCGAGAATCGGCTGATGAATCTGCCATATTTTATAATTTTATGAGAAAATTTTTTTTTGTACTTATCGAATATATGTTTAAATATACCTAAAAGTTTACGAGGATCAATTGTTCCTTTCCCTTTGAAAAAAATTCGCGAAGAAATCATTTTTTTGGACTTTGTAAAGAAGGAGACTCCCTTAAGGGAATCGAGGAAGTCCGTCTAGGCCTGGGTGTCCGCTTTTGCGATGGCCAGGCGAAGGGCTCTGGGCACCAAGGAGAACTCTCAGCACAGCCTCTCCACTTCTTCCTCCGTGGCCCGCCTTATTGTACCTACGTCGAATAGTCAAGCAAACTACGCTGAGATTCCTTATCTCTCGCAAGCGCAACCACCACCGACTCTCGACGACTCAGAGCGCCGTGCCGCGCCAGTCCGGGGCATGGTCGAGTCGCACAGCTACACCATGATCTCCTAGAACCAGCGGTCCCAGGCTTGGGAGGTCTCCGGCGGAGCCGAACACCTACAGGGGCGGTGGTAATGTGTGCGTGAATGGACGCCAGCGCGAAGCCAGTCACGAATGTGACGTCACATACTTTGACATCACTACGGTAAACTCTCGGCTCCCTAAAACGTGAGCTTTGCCGGTCTCTGGCGGAGCTGATAGAATTTCAGCTGGAGTCCCCAGCACAGCTAGTGGTCAGAGGGAAACACCTACAGGGAGCGGTAGTAATGTGTGCGTGAGACGCACGATGGAAGACGAACCGACACCACGGCCCACCAGCGTCACCGGGACATATGTTGTCGACGTTGGTTGGCCGCGGCGTTACTCACTTGGCGCTGGCGTCGGTTTGTCTCCAATCGTTGCGTCTCACGCATGCGCGCCCGTGGTACATGTGGCTTGGTTGGGCGCTGGCATCGGTACAACTGTGACGTCACATTCATTTCGCGTTTTCGTCACGTGGCTGGCTTCGCGCTAACGTCCATTCACGCACACATTACCACCGCCCCTGTAGGTGTTCGGCTCCGCCGGAGACTTCCGCAGTCTGAGGGGTCCCGATGCCAGGAGTCCTGGGTCAACTTTTTAGTTTTATATATATTGACACAACATGCTTAGGAGATATGCGCGCACGTACATACAATAATAATAATTAGATGACAATAGTCTTTATTATTACCCATAACTGTCAAAACATTGGGCTAATGTTGATTTAGTGTAGGATGGGACCACCGGGGCATCGCCCCCTTTCGAATGAAATAAAGATCGTCAAAATCGGTCCATATACTGAGAAGTTATGAGGGGACAAACATATCAATTATTATTATTAACTATAGCTGGTAAAATATTGGGCCAATATTGATTCCGCGTAGGATGGAACCACCGGGGCACCATCCTCTTTCGTAATTAAAAAAAGATCATCAAAATCGGTCCATATGTTGAGGAGTTATGAGGGGACAAACATAAAAAAAAACATACATATGGGTCGAAACTATAACCTCCTCCTTTTTGAAGTCGGTTAAAAATAAGGGTACAGTGTTAAATTAATTCGTTCCGAGATATTTCAATTTTATGGTAAAACGTGTGTATATGTTTCATCGAAGAAGGTATTCAAACGTTCCGTTGGCACATAGTACGTACTTCATATATTGCTTCTTTCTGTGTTTTATAGCATAATTAATATGGCCACTGTTTATGTCTGAACAATGTAACCTAATTCGTCCTTTTAAGTCTTCTATCGAAACAATTGGACGAGAGTGCACTTTAGCCTTGAGGTATCCTCATAAAGAATGTCAAGAGGATTTAAATCCGTTGAGCATAGCGGCCAAGTTATTGCACTAAGTGTACCAAGCCACCTTTCGTCTTAAGTTTGTCTTAAGTGATTTGTTACGACGCGTGCATTAAATGCTGGTGCATCATCGTAGTGATAGTACTTTAAATTCATTCGTATATACTTACTCGCAAAGGAACGTCGCTAAATAAATTAGGCAATACAAATTGTAGAAAATGTTGGTATCATTTAACATCTTGTCGACACAGGGACGAAACTAGATTATATAGCACCCGAAGCAAGGACTGTTTGACGTTCCTCCCTCCCCAAACATTTTACCCTCTTTTATTGCCCACTTTAGGAGATTCGGTTCACACTTCACACGAAAAAGACTTATAATAAACGTGTTTATTAACTGATTTCAAACATATTGCAAGCACCCTAATTTATTTGGTGTTTGATAGCGGACAAATAAATTTTAAATAGATAAATTTTAATTACTTTTCCATAAAATGTGTATCTCCATTATTCCTACTGAAATATGTCTTTCTAAAATTATGTCTTTTCTCTACGAAAATTTCTCGTTTCTAGTTTCGTTCCCGTGTCAACGAAGAAATACGGGCCCATAATGGTAGCATCTAAAATGCCGTACCAGACATTAACACTGAAACCAATTTGGTTGTTGGTAGGTGTTTCTTCTAACTGTAAGATGTCGGTTCTCTTTGGCCTAGATGTGTTCACTCTGCCTGTTGAATATATTGAGAAGATTTGCCGAGCTTTCTATAATTTTCCATTTATGTATCGCAAAAGAATTTTACAGAACTGCATGTGTCACACCTCACTCTCACCTTTAAGAAATAACAATGCGCGCCACATATTTGCTTCCTTCCTCATCTTCCGGTTCGCCCCTGCCTAAAACCTTCTAGGGATGTGCTGTTCGCTTCGAAATTGAGTCCGATGCGTTGGTTGCGATTCATGCAGCGAGTGCAAAGACGACATAACCTGATTTGTAGAATTCCCGAGAATACTCCAACTTCTAGCTCATAATGCATGCAGCAAGTGCAGAAAATCAAAGCATGTGCAGTCAATGCGCATATTACGCGCATGCGTATTTGTCGCATCACGTGTGCTTCTGTATTTCGAATTCGAATACTACAAACAGGGGAAAGCAGGGTAATTCCGGCTACATAAGCAAGAAACGCTATAAAATTTAAGCAACTTACACATTTGCTAGTTTTTTTTATATTAATTGATAGTTTGAAGTGTCTAGTTTTTACTAAGTAGCATGACTGAGAAAGCATAAATTTACGTTGTAACAAAGTTGGAAGCAATAACACAAAAATGTCCATTTAATTTGAATTACGGAATTAACGTGGGGTAATTCCGGCCATGATTTTTCTTTATAAAAGAAGCGGGAAAACTGTTAAAGTAAAAAAAATATTATTTTTTGTTTTAAAATTAATTACTACATGAATTACAAATGTATTTTTCAGGAGTATTCCATCCTGAACATTCTTCATATGTCCATGGACCACATATATGCTACATAACAATAAATGTTTATTGGATATTTCGTTCTTGTACGCTACATTTGTCAACTTTTTATCACTTAACATCCTTCCAAAATATTATTGTTACACCGTAACGGTATTTTTATGAAATCGAGATATGCAATTATGCGTGGTAAGGAAATCAAAATTTCCATTCGGACGAGAACTGGTGTTTTATAGACGTTTGTGTATTTCTTTGTACGGTGTTTATTTAGGGCATGTGTCCTTAGTTTTGATAATTTTCTTTTCATATTTGTCGTACATGTATTAATTTAGCAGTTTTACAATGAGTTCATCAATGATAATAAGGCAGCAATATAGTAAAATTCCCTAAACAGAGTGAAATGAGAACCAATAAAGATTTAGTACTTTTTCAGATCTAGTACGTTTTTCCTGTAAAAGTTGGTACAAAATATTTTTGCTGGGTGGTTACCCTGCCTGAACGTAACTAATGGGAAATGTCATAATCTGTGATTTCTTTTTGCATGGACATATTGTTTTATGCGACGTTAAAATTCCTCACAGGTGGATATATGTAGAGCTTGTTACTGCAGGTATGCAGAACACTATAATAATTCTATTTATTGTTGTTCCTTTCATAAACTTTTATGAAATAATTACGGTTAAATAAAATACAATCTCACAGATGCGTAAGTTTTCGAGCACCGATATAAAGTTGACACTAAATGGAGAGGTGCTGAATTTTCAAGACTTATCATCGTACCGCGATTACTTAACTGTTTAATTGAATTAGAATACAAGGAGCGAGGACCTTCATCGCGCCGCGAATACATTTGAATCAACCTTAATTACAATTCCTCCCGATGGTATCTGGCGGGAAAGACGAACGCAGCTTTTGAATTGGACTCTTATAATTCTATTAGATATTAAATTCGCATTGTCCATAAGATTTACTGCTCCTTGCATTTCTGTTCCTTACTTGAAAGTATAAAGCTGCTGATGGAAACGCTATCTGATTGTTCTGTCAGGATATTATTTCATCGCAGAAATCGCATATTCGCATGCCTCGGGTCTCATTGTAAAGCTTCGACGATTGAAATAGCTTGCAGTTTTTCAGGGTAAAAACTGTATCATGATACTTGTTCGCTTTCCATGCATCGCACGTTTAGATGATCTACAATTTTAGTACATTCATGTGGGATCGAAGCCTTCATACACATAAGAGAGAAGCCATAAGAGTAAAATGTGGAGGGTCGACTTTGGCGCAAACGCTTAACACATCGTCGACCGGTCACGTTATGCGGAACTAATGCCTGTGGCTGGCTGCTTTTCATACAAGTTGAAACACACGTATGTGACTAAATATCAATAACTTTATTAGCTTACATATAACGTAATTCCATGAAACTTTGTATATGGAGGGTTTTCTCGAACTGCAAGCGTCATTTTCAATTTCACTATCGGAGTCTATCACTAAGGCTGTCTGCCTTTTTGGTGAACTAATATCGATATCGTCGGAATCAGAGCTTTATTCTGAATAACCAACGTCTTCCGAGTCATGACTATGGGTGCTTCTCAATGTGTAGGATCCACTTCGGTATGGGACACAAAAACAATGAACAAAGTTCATATAAACATGTACCCTATTTGACCTTGTTCCCGAGTAATAGCCATTTTTATAACCTAGTAGGGTAAAGGACCCATATACCGGATATTTAGTGATAACATGAAAGCTATTTAGGAATTTCAACATAATTTTTCATATATTCTAGGAATTTTTTGCATTGAACTGATTATTAAGCATTTCCGTAAGTTCAGGACTTTTTGATTTATATAAATAATGAAATATTAAAGAGATATTAGTAAAAATGTGAAACAAAATTTTGTCATAGGGTAAATATACCAGTAAATGGACACTACCAGTGAATGGACATTTTTTACTAAAACGAGTAAAATAAGTTACTAAAATAAGCAACTAATTAATTATAGACTTCTTCTAATTTCTCGCTTCATATCCAAACAATTTTCGCAACACGTGGAATCAATCGCGCAGCAAACAATTTTATAAAAGTGTCCATTTACTAGCCTTAAGTGTTCATTTACTGGTGCGTTTACCCTACTTACCGGACACAATTAAAGCTGGAGAATTACTTACCGTGCCTGAGCTACTGGACACTGTCCCGCATTCTATGCCCGAGCTACCGGACACTATCCTTGTCCGGGAGACCCGGCACTGTCTCGGACACTATCTATATATACTGCATTCCAAATAAGAGCATACCGACGCCCGAACCGATTTGCGACCGATCTGCGCAGCTCCCACGGATCTGACACACGCGATTGGTCGTAGCACTTTCCCTACCGGTTTCCTACCAATCAACACGGTATCCCTACGCGAAACCAGTATGCTCTAATGTGGAACGCAGTGTAGATGCATTATCCACTTAACTAAAGCATCTTTATGAACAGTAATTAAAACACATTTTCGCACAGGATTTTTGTCCTTATATTTGTTTTTAATTTTATCATGTAACGTGCTCCTTGGAATGCCAAATTATATGCTGCATTTACCGAAGATCGATGCGAGGTTATAACTTCTAATTCTTTGTTAAGCGAATCTTTACTGTATTATTTTCTTATAATTTTACTTACATTCGGATCTGCCGAATAAAATTTTTAATGTTAAAAATTCTCTTAAAAGTTTACAAATATTGTTACTTTAATGTAAACATCTAAGATCGATTCGAAAATAGGGCAATTAAATCTTTCGAACGTTCGCGAATATTCGGTAACTGTCGAGTCAACACGAATATTGGCCAATATATCGATCACCGGTAATTGAAAATGTCGTAAAATTTGACCCAGCCCCGGATTCGCTTTAATTTTTCAGAATATTATTAAATCACCTCCATATGCATTTTTATTATTATTTCAACCTAGTACTATCACTACAATTTCATTTTTTTACACTATATCAATTGAATTATTATTATATCAACTGTTAAATATAAGTGATGCTTAGACATTTTGATAATGAAAGTGCTCAAACGCCGATAATAGCAAGAATTAGAATTTTTTACATGGTTAATCTAAACCAGGGATGCCCAGATGGGCGGTCCGGTATTACGAGCATTCATCGCGTTTTCCAAAGCTCGCGTGGAAGGGGGTGCGCGAAACCAATGACGTTGCGGGCATGTCACGGATGGAGAAAACTCTAGTAGTGTGCGTGTAGGCTCATACCCTGAAATCAGCATGTAACCGTTACATCCTGATATCATTGCGATTAATTTGATTTGATTTGTGGTTATAGGCTGATTTCATGTCGTTTGGATATGTGGTTATGGATTATATTTATTGATGACTATAGTCGTGTTCAGATTTATTGGCCGGTGAGTTTCGTGAGGGGTATTCTCCTACCACACCGCTTGCCTGCCTCGGTGCTCCTTTTATCTACGTTCTCGCTCTCTCTCGGGCTACGTCTGGCCGTCGTACGGTGCCCTGAGCACTGGAAAACCGGTTTGCAAAGCGTTCCATCTCGCTCCCCCCTTCGGCCAGAAAGAAGCGAGAAACTCATACTCGGAATTAAGGCTTGGCCAGCGGCTAACGGGATTCTGCCGTAGCTTCGTCTCGTATTGGCTATGCGTAGCCAATCTACTTCCGGCAGATCTTATGTATAGATAGTATACATATATACCTACACATTCTCAAGTTGTACTTCTTACAACTTCAGAGTTGTACTCTATATCGCGCGCGCTTGATCAGGCTGGAACTGAAAATGGCGGCTTCCGGCTCATTGGCCACACTGTCCCTGGACCCACTGTACGCCAGGCAAGCAATGACCACCAAGAGGCAAAATACTGTGCACGCGTTCCCGACAGATATTTTCTCGAACAGTCCGAGTTATAAACCGTTCCCACATTTTTTCTGGATGGTTTCTTCTTCAGAAATGTCTACAGAATTCGATACTGTGGAGCAAATTCGTCTTTTCCAGGTCTGGTTTAGGAAAAAAATCGCGGTAAGGAGAATCGAACCCAAACTTTCCGCTTACGAAACAACCGCTGTTCGCACTTATCCAACACATTTCCTTGTAAACACTTCTAATTTCTAGTTACATAACTAGTATTAATTGTTTATTAAAACTGTGCAGTGACGCGAAATATTCTACAAAATATCATCATTCGACCTTTAGACTCATTCCTTAAAATTTCACATTCGTCTCAAGACAGACGTCCTCATTACGAATTTATAAATAAGAAAAGAAAAATCACAACTTGAAATATAACAGGAGTTTGGATGTAGCAAATTTTCTGACGTTTATAAGCAGGGTTGCCACCTTATCACCATATAAATCCCGCAGTACCACACATTCCAACCCGGAGTTTCGAATATAAATCCGGAGATGGACACAGCAAAAAAGCTGTTTTGTTCTTGAATATCCGAAAAACAGATGTGCGATTCTTTTAACCTCGAACAATTCAGAATTTAAAAGTATCTGTATTTTTAATTAATAACTATTTTTGTATATAAATTTGATAGCATTGTATAATACCACAATTTGTTATTATCTCGTTTTTTTTTACAACCCGGAGATTTTTTCAGTAAAACCGGAGCCCGGAGAGTTGCTTCAAAACCCGGAGTCTCCGGGCCAAAACCGGAGAGGTGGCAAGCCTGTTTATAAGATGAAATTTAATCATCGTTGTAAACTTTTTGTTAATTAACCAACTATAGTAATTTTAGACCCAACATTGAATATTCGTAGGCAAACTGTCGTAACTTTTTGTTAATTAACCAACCATAATAATTGTAGGTCCAACATTGGATATTCGTTGGTACACTGTCGTAATTTTTTTGCTGTAGGCTCTATGTTGGGAATTTGTAGGCAAAAGCACTAACTATATTCCAACTAATTCTCAACTGCTGGCTACCGTTGACCAACCAGAAATGCTACTAGAGATACTATCTCTGTTTGCCGTTAAAAATTATTAGAGTGCAACTCACGAACAATGTCAAATCGGGCACATATTCATACGAACTTTTTTTCAGTGTCTATGTGACCTCGTCCATCATTGAAGTGGATTCCACATGCCAAGAAAGACCCTATATATGTTACTGAGCACAATCAAGCAAAGTATTTGTATAAAATTCATCGAAAAACTCTTGTTCACTCAAAAATTCGCGAGAGGTACCTATGTGATGTTTAGAAAATCAATGGGAACAAAATTCCACGTCTTGTGTACAAAATGAAAAATACAAAGACCACGATAGAGAGTGAATAACAAGCACAATCCCAAATTTTATACTAAAAACCTTGATGTTTTTAAGGTCTAACAACTTCACACGATGATTTAAACCAGACGTGTTCAATCCGTTGCTCGCCGGAGCATTTTCCGGGATCAAGAACAGACAGCGTTGAAGAGCGCTAAGCCATGCCTTCAAGAGCAACAGTGCCGTGTTGGGGACTATCCGTGAGTGAGGAGCCTCATGCTCCTTAAAAGCTAGCAACGAGCTTGGCGAAAATGTTTTAGGTGCACTGCGAAACTGAATGCGTACAGAAGTTTCACTGCTTCCTGAGCGTCTTCTAACATTCGATCTGTAACATATTTACAAAGCTGCTGCTACAGTTTTAAAAAAAATGAGATATATACATAAATTATGGGACTCTCATTCTATTCTATATTATATAAATGCAACAAAGTAGTATTACTTCCTTTTAAAGGTATTGTAATATGCGAAATACACAAAAATGGAACGACAATTTTACACACCACAATTATAATGATTATACATGCATGCATAGCAATGCATCGTTTGTATAAGAATAATGCAATATTTTTATCTTTATTCTTTTACAGACAAAAATAAACTTTCCATGAGAGGGAGATAGGTAAAAATGATAATATTATCGTAAATAATCTATTTTTTAAAGAAATTTTCCCAGACTGATCTACAGACATTTGGAAACAGTAACAC
This sequence comes from Andrena minutula, assembly GCA_929113495.1. Classification (NCBI taxonomy): domain Eukaryota; kingdom Metazoa; phylum Arthropoda; class Insecta; order Hymenoptera; family Andrenidae; genus Andrena; species Andrena minutula. The sequence goes on along the minus strand of OV815996.1, from coordinate 37,240,808 downwards.
CTTTGTTTGAAACATTTTTTAATATCTTTTGTAATTTAAGAGTTAATGTATATAAATAGATGGAGTTGCTCGGATAAGAGGGGTGGTTTCTCCCTTAAACTTGAAAAGTAGCACCAATCAAATACGACAAAATTCTTAGGTTGACGTAGTCAACAATTATTGTACAAAGTTCCATAAAAATTGGTGTATGACACTTAGGATAGACCGGGGGCGATAGTAACAGGAGGAGGATTGTAACACGTTAAATATCTCAGAACATATGATAGATATTAACACAAATTTTGGATATATAATGAAGAATGACATTTGGAATACACAGATCCATGTCCTAGCAGTATAGATACACAATAGACATGTATAGTGGAGAAAATGTCTTTTCGATACCCTAAAGTAACTTTTTCTTATTGAATTAAAATTGTAATATAAATACTCCCTTTGCAAGTACGTGTTTTTCTTTTCTTTTTTTAATATTTAATCTGGCCATTTTTAAAGTAATACTGATCGTTAGTTATCACTTTCAAGTGTCCCGTTAATCAAAATTTATAATTTAAGTTCAAAAGCCTGGCTGGGGTCGATTGTAACATCGGCAGTCGGGGTCGGTTGTACCGCGACAGAACCGAATAGTGACAAAGAAGATGAATAATATTGTCTTGTTGGCATGGAATAATATAGCACAGGACAAGCAAACAAATGAAAAATGGGTGGAATGTACTGAATGTAAGGATTGATCACATGAAGAATGTACCAGCCAAAACGTTTTTTATTTCTGTCACAGTTGCGATACCGCGTAATTGGTTATAAATTTTACTTTTCTCCATTTACTATTATAATTAAAATTAATAAATATTTTAATTTTGTAAAGTTAAATTTGTGCTACTATTAAAGATTTATACGACTATTTAATAAGAATGAATCATGCATGTAAGCAGAGAGTGATTGGAATCGAATTTTAGGGAAACAAATGAAAAGGAAGTAAGCAAGTTCTAATAATGATTTTTTGGGGAAAATAGACACATTCATCTTTATCTAGCGTTTCATTCATACTTTTGCACGTTGCACACCTCTACGTGCTTTACTTCCAACATAGGAATATTACTCATTATTATTATATTTGAACAATACTTAATTAGTGTAATTTAAAGTTAAAAACATTCAATTTGCACAAATATTACTGCAAATAAAAAATTGAAGCAAAATAGTATATGTCTCCTGACTTGCGCCTGCGTTTGTACAAAAAAATATCAATTTTTCAAAGGGTCCGATGCGGTCGGATAGGAATAATTTAATTTTGTGAAAGTGAATCTATCCAGAATTACGAGGTATGCTTGAATTTACTTACAAATGCTAACACTTTTTTAATTTAGTAAAATGGTAACAAAAATTAAAACTAATTAAAACTATTCCAATGTAAAAAGCTGATCATTTTCTAAAAATGGAAATCTAAAATTTTTTTTAGAATATTTAACAGAGGAAGCTCAGAACACCCGAAATAATGATTTCATAACTACTGCGAATTATACGCAAAAAGAGCAGCCGAAAAATTACAAACCAAGATGTTCTAAATAATATACCCCGATTCTAAATAATGAACCCCGATCCATATATATACATATATATGAAAATCAACATGAAAGGATTCTTGAAGTACCATTATTAAAAAGAGCGCCGAGAAAAAAATATGATTATTGTATTTATTATACAATATATTACCTGCAATCTTAGATTATAATCAATAAATGATGAAATATGTAAGAAATGAAGTGAATGCCTACTTAAACGTCGATCCGTCCCACTGTGCGCCTGTTCGTAAATTATCTTGTACTAGGATAGAGTTACACTATTTTTGAGAATCGTTTTTGCTAGTTTAGGTACATAAAAGAAGTGTTTTCCTAGATATAGGGGCGGATTTTGAGATTTGGTACACCTAAGCTAAGAAGTGTCTGTCGCCCTTTCGGTGAAATATCATCAAATAATTTAATTGAAAAGAGTCGAGACAATGTCGATATTAATTCAATATGTTTATTCACATGTGAGTTTTTGGTAATTCGCTGCTACATGAAAAGAAGTGAAGAATTTTTAAAGTTTTCTCAAGCCTCTGTGTTTAAACATTTTCCAATTTCTTTCATTCAAAATTTGTCGCTCCCCCAAATTTGTTGCTCCCCCAAATTGGCCACCCCTCGAATTTACCGATCCCCAATATTTGCTGCCTCCCACCCCCTCCAATTTTGGATGCCCCTACAAATTTTCCATTCCTCAAATTTGTTGATCCCCAAAATTAGATGTCCCTCAAAATTGTCGCCCCCTCAAAAATTTGCCGCCCTAGACTGTAGCCTACCTATTTAGCCTATACACAAATCCGTCCTTGCCTAAATACTTAGGTAATAAAATCATCAAATTGTTTATCGAAATGTATCTGGAAATGTCAAGAAAATATACCTGCGCTTGCTCATGCTAAACTATTCCGTAGTTTAAAAACTCCATAGCTTGATCGTATTCCAAATGGTCAAGATAAGAGAATTTATTAACTATTCTGGGCAGCAATTTCCGAAGGATCAGGATTTGATGTGGATGCTTTCAACACTGCTTGTTATTTATATCCATAAATTGATAATTATATCGTTCCTGTAGCTACGAAATTGATTTCTCTTTTGTACCCAACCTGTAGTTCACACTGGATTTGCACCTTCAATCTTCTTTGCCTTTCTATAGCCTGTTTTATATTTTATATTTCGGCGGGGCCACTTGATTGTCGGGTCTAGCAGTCGTGGATCAATGGCGATTTAATTAAAGATTATAGCTCGGCGAAAATTAAGATTAATCGCACCCAGCTGCGGAAGAGAAGAATGAAAGTGGGCAGAAATGGGGATGGGAGGGTGACGTCGAAGCGGTTTGCTCGTCGACCTCACGGCCAACGGCCTTAATTATTCGATGGAGATAGATAGAAGGAATAAAGCCGAAAGACAGAGAAGAGAAACAATCCGTGGGGAGGGGGAGAGGAGAAAATGACTATAGGGACAGAAGAGGCGTAGACAGGAGCATAACGAGAAACGCAAATACGTGGAAGAAGGAAGGGAAATTACGAGTAAAAGAAGATATAGTATGGGGAGAAACCTGTGAAATATTTAACGTTTAAAGATTTTGAAGGAAGAAAGGTAAGAAAATATGGGAAAATTCGGAAGAATTGAGTAAATGAGAAAAGGGAAGGAATCAGATTATGAGTAAGAGAACGCGTGTATTGAGAAAGAGACAAATGAGCAACACGAGAAGGAGAAAGAATGCCAAAGGGGGTGGTGCCGTAGTCGGGGATGTTGACGACGCTGCACTCCGTTGAGACTCATGACATCCGGAAAACGAGGTCGAGGACGAGCTCGAGGAAAATCTTAGCACCCTCCGGCTACCCGAGATATATGTACGCGGAATAAAAGTGTACCGTCGCTGTGAAAGAAACCGTCAGGACCATGCCAGAAGTTTTAATATTCACGCAAGCTGAAGATAGAGAAAGAGAATGAAAGAAAGGAAGCAAAGGCAATGCATGTGTTTCAATTATCGTGTGCTTATTTGGAAAATGCAATAAAACGAACAACTCCACCACTATTTATGAATTTAATAATTCCTACTGACATAATGGCAGAAGGGAAATAGATAGGTAACGAGAATCTTTTTACACTAATTAGTATAAAATTAAAGTAAACCTCTTTTCTTCTACTTTTCATTTCTTTAGTCAAAACAAAAAACATGTAAAAAAGGTGCAGAAAATTTATTTATAAACTCAAAAATCGAGGTGATGATTAATCAGTTTTCCTTTTTTTTTGTAGGCAAATATATGTTTTCGAACTCTCGTATAAAAATGTAAAAGTAGATTATGCTAAGTACAGTATTGTCTCGTTACCGGCTCGCTGGTCAGGACCGGCGTTGAGCCGTCAGCGTGAACAGAGCCCTAATTCCGAGTGTTCGTTTCTTGCTTTGATCGTTGTTTAAACATATTTAAATGTTCATAATGCCATAACAATTTATACCGTTGTATTCCGGAGGTTTCGTAGAATAATTTGACATGAAGAGCAACTGAATAACTATTACCGTTTCGACACAAAATATGTTCAAAGTTGAAAATTTGCAGTTTTTTTCAGAATCGATTTTCTCAAAAACTAAAGGCGATAGAGCAAATCTGCTTGCAGATTTATATTCAGAGCGAAAAACTCTACAAGAATCACCCAACGGATATTGTGGATCAAAAATCGTGTTGGACAGTCAAATTAATTTTCTCGAGAAATCACAATAAATTTAGATTCCACGTACTCTATATGCTTGAACCTGACAGTAGTTTTTAATGTGGAATCTTGTTCCAAGAAGTTAAAAATAAAATGTAACAATTGGTTTGAAGTTTTCTTTTTAATGTATTACTGTTATGCTTAGAGTTCATTTGCAAGTTACTGTCACAATGAGTCACTAAACATCGTTGTGCGTGCCGACTCATTGTCAGATAAGAGGTCGACGCGCCCGTTCTAGGTATGACTAGTCGACCGTATCTTTCGTTACCAAGCTTATTCGAATAAAACCTAAAAACATAATCATCAGACATAACAAATGGGTCAACTATATTGTTTATGACCATCAATAGCTTCAGTGACCACTCGTGTTCACCTTCATACTTTTATTTATCATGTATTATCTACTATATGTACCCCTTAATTCTCGGACACCAATTGCACTCGCACAGTGAAAAAACTGGCCGGAGTGAGGTGCTAGGTGAGGGGCTAGGTCTTTCAATATGTGAAGCGGTTGGTGTCCGACAATCAAGGGAGCACAGTGTACTCATGGTAAGTATAGAATGGTGCAATTTCTCTTCCAAGGGGTGTTCAAAGTGGCCTCCGTTAACTTTAACACAGTCCTTACAACGGCGATTGTGCGATTCGTACACTCTAGACTTGGGCGTTATGCGAATAAAATATCGAATAAATTTTTTTTGAAGAATCAACTCAATAAATTCTGCTTTGAATATATTCGAATAGAAATTATGAATAAAATGAAGTTGTTATAGAACGGGGATGACTAATTGACGACTCACGAGCCGCTGGGGACTCCTGCGCCTTGCCGCCACGCTGAACGGCCCCCTCTATACCTACCAGACTCTGACGATCGCAGTCAAAAAGAGAAGGAAAGAAGCAGGAATCGACTGCGATCGTCAGACCCTAGTCAGTATGGAGGGGGGCTGTTCAGCGTGGCAGCAAAGCGGAGGGACCCCCGGCGGCTCGTGAGTCGCCAGTTAGTCAACCCTGTAATATAGAATAATGAATCATTTTTAATTCGGATACTTTATTCGATTAATTGATATAGTATTTTAACGATTTTTTTTATTTAATCTGCTAACATATTGAGGGGGCACATACGTATTGCGGGGTCAAAAAATCAACATCATCAAAAAATTCGAAAAATTGCGAGAGTTACAGCGTAAAAAGTAACGGGCGGGCCAAAGCACGTAAATGGGCCGCGGTGGGCTTTAAAGTCGTGTTTCTCAAAACTATGTTTCGCAAGCCGGTGTACATCGTAACACGAGAACGGATCGATATTTTCGGTTGAAATTTTAACAGAACCTATAAAACACTTTTCTCAACAATGTGGAACGCGCACACTAATTCATTCAATTGTAAAGATCACATAACTTTAAGAACATTTAAAACAACATTTATTACAGAATTTCTTCAGTAAAATCCTTCAAAGTTGATATTCGTTGTATAACTCCGTGAATTTTTTTTTAAAGGATACTCATATACAGCGATTTTGCTTTTAAATGAGTCGGTCAATCGGAATCGTGTTCACCACATGATGGCGTGCATTACCCAAGCACTCACTTTGATGTCGTGTATATTAATTAATTTTTAATATTTTGTAGACATTTTTATTTGAAAATACGTCTTACATCCCTAAGAAAGAATTGTTAAAGAGCAAATGGTTGAAGTTATTATTGGCTCTACAATCTAGCCCAAAAGCAACAGTTGATTTTAGCTGTCTAATACCCATGTATCCCCTTAATTAACAAACTATTGGAATTGTCGGACTGGTTGTCAAATACATATTTTGCTGCATTTTGATAAACGAAAGTAACGTTTTATATTGGGTACCTATCCTTGCTTATAAAAACCAAACCAAACATGAATAGTTCTATCATCACTGGTCTACGTCCTCCGGATATATGACACATTCCGCTTTCCTCCTCGTACCCCTCTGGCGCCTTCGGTGCACGCGTGTTTAGCTGACATTGAAAGTCAATTTTCTCGAAAATGAAGCCTTTACTGCAATTTCGACACTCCTGATTTCCGTCTTAGTTTCACCTGTATAATCACCCCCTATAGCAGGCGTGCACAGCTGAATGCCCGCCGGGCAAAAATTTTCGGCCGCATGCGGAAAGAGCATCGAGAAGCACTAAGCCACGCCTTCATGAGCAACAGTGCCGTGAGTGTTGTGGTGGGGAGTATTTGTGAGTGAAGTATGCCGCTGAACGTCAGCAACACACCTTACAGTTTACACGCATACCACGAACACTATTGGCCACAGGGTGGGGGAACTGCTCACGGCGTCGCTCTTCACTTTGCTCACGAGCTATCGAGAGCGCTCTTGCCCGCCACAGCCTTGCTGTGCAGGCCTGCCCTATAGTATTGACTATCAATGGAGTAACACCCTGTATAGTAGGTATCTTAAGCTCTCTTTTGTCGGAAACTTGATTAGCAGAAAATTCCCAACAGGTATGTTTTCGTCGTCAAATAGTGATAATATATTCCAATATAATACAATCCAAATCTGCCCAAAACAAACTGTCCAAATCTGCCCCAAACGAAGTGTCCAAATGTGCTCGGTGTTGAGCTTATTTTCTTCTTGCTAACATGTAATATATAATACAGATATTGAGACGTTAGAAACGGTGTAAGCCTCTAAAATGATTGTATCGTTAAAGAAAAATTCATGAAAATGTGCATCATTAACTGCTTAGCCTACATTCCAACTTTTGATCACTTCAATTAAGTTTACCTTATTTAGGAAATACATTAACTACTTGTTTTTTTCTAACTTACAAACTAATTGCACCACACAATCGGCCTTCATTAAGGAACCGCATCGAGGAGACTGTAGCTGACATTACATCCACACAGAGCAAATTTAAACTGTCAAAATGTGCCTTGGCCCCCCTACGTCGCATTCGTCGTGCTTTTCAGCAAAATGAAGAACCGCCTTACTATTACAGTATAGTAAACGACATTATTTTCGATTTTGCGTTTCTGGTGCAAAACGATGCCCCTGTGTACCACTCCATCGGGTTGCAAAATTTTATGAAGCAAAAATGAACTGTTACTTAAAAACTGAGAGAACAAATTTTCCGTACGCTATTGGTGCCTTGCAACATGACAGCGAAAATACCTTCTCTTGTAAAATTTACATTTTGGCGCTTGCACTAATTTGGCGGTTATGGCTCGATATACATATACATGGTCAGCCGGAACAAATCTTCGACCAACGATATTCATAAAGTACAAATAAATGTAGACGATTTTTATTTTCCTCTCGTAAATATTCGAATTACAAACGCTTCAATCAATCTAATGTACAGTTACTCACAAAATTGAGCGTACACCTACGTTAGTAACGAAAATTGGCGGGAAAATGAATACAAACACACATATTCAAAAATGAAAACATAATATTTATTTTATTCGTATATTTGACCAAATACTACGTAAAAGAAATTCTACATAAAATGTCAACTATTGGTCTATATTTAACAAAAATGGTAAAAGTACACGTATTTTATTGACACCAAATTGAGCGTACACCTTGTTAAAATACTATTTACAAACTTATATTATATCGTTTCATTTATTATTACTTTGTCGCATATACCCTGGCATAAATTACGACTTGTCAGCGACGTGACATAGAATAAATTGTTTTATTAAAGGAGGAATGTTTTCCCATTCTTCTCTCAACTTTCGTTTGAAATCTTTTATATTCGTAAAATTGTTATTTGCCATCCTGGATTTTATTTCTCCCCAGACATTCTCTATGGGATTGAGATCAGGTGACTGGGGAGGTGTTTTTAGCATCTTTGTAATATTATACAGCAACCATAATTAAACTATACCTATATGATGAATGCTTTGGGTCATTATCTTGTTAAAAGTAATACACCTGGGGCATTTTCCATTTTTCCGTTGAATTTTTAGATTCTTTTTTAAATATTTAAGTACGTAATTTTATCCATTATGCCATCTATGTATTCGATACTTCCGGTACCATTTGCACCTATACAAATGATACTCTGTTTCTTTTTATTAGCGATGTTAGATATCGCACCAGATAGTTTTTTGTTTCTAGTTCCTGAGCAACCGAACTTTGAAAGGCATTTCGCAGGACTTCCTCTTCAATAGTACTAACATTTAATCAATACAGACCTGCGTAATGTGAAAATTCCTACTTGTACGCTCAATTTTGTGCCACTAAAATACCTGTACTTTTACAATTTCTGTTAAATATAGACCAATAGTCCATTTTATTTAGAATTTTTTTACAAATTATTTAGTAAAATATAGGAATAAAATATATATTGAGTTTTCATTTTTGGATATGTGTGTATGTATTAATTTTTTTGTCAATTTTCATTTCCAACCTAGCTGTACGCTCAATTTTTTGAGTAACTGTAGATATTCGGATACAACGTTTTCCAACAATCGTGCTAGATTGACGCTCTCGCGCTCCTCCGCCACGCAACGCCTTCTCCCCTCTCCTCGTCCCGAAACCGTCAACTAGGATTGCCACCTTTTTTACAGAAAAATAGCGTACATTTGCTTTCGTGGGGTATACAAAAAAATACGCTCAACAAATTAAAAGTACACTTTAATCTTATTAGATTTTTATTTATTCCAAACATTGGGTGAAGGCACCAGTAGTGGAACACTTTCAGAAAAACATGAAAAATAAGGTATTTAGAAGTGACGATCTTTTGAACAGAGTGTAGTTATACTGAGTCCATCCTAAGAGTAATCCTGTTCCGCGCAGGGATGATTCTGAGGAGGCGCTGGTTGGTCCGACCCCCACTTAACCGCCTACGATTTTCTCCCTCTTACCGCCTGTTACCTCTCTCTCAATCGCCTGCGTCGGGCCCGTCAGGCCGTAGTGGGGGCTGCGCAGAACGGTCACAAAACGGTCACGGCGTAGGATTATTCTTAGGATGGATTCAGTATGGAGAACTGCATTTTGTTCAAAAGATCGTCACTTCTAAAAACCTTATTTTTTTATGTTTTTCTGAAAGATCATTACATGGTCGACTACTGGTGCCTTTACCCTATTTTCTATTACTTTTAGCATTACAGAGTAAATTTTTATTATTTTGAAATATCTCAATAGCGTCATTACACTCAATATTCATATTGAAATATATGAATCATTCGTTTTTTATTAGATTGAGAGAGGCCTTGTTTCTTTCATCCCGTCACTTCACATTCATGACAGAGAAAACTCTCTCAGTAAATGCTGAAGTGGCGGGAGGAGATAGGAGATAATATTATGGCGTTGCGTTTCACGTAATTTCATTAATTGTGAAATAAAGTATTTTCGCGAATTTTTTTGTTATTCAAAAGTATAGAGTACATTTACTTATATGTAACGTAGTTAGCTTGAAATTATGCAAATCCAGTGTTCATGTAAGTTCCTTAATTATAGTTCAAATTATGTCGTTTTTAGGCAATTTTCATCGGGAAGACATAAAGAATCGATTGACGTCACTCTCGCAAACAACTAATGAGAAACTTAGAACCTGACATTCGTCACTTCTTACAATTAGTGAGGAACATCGCATGTCCCCCCTCGCCTCGAGTTTTGAAGGCCCCAAAACTCGGCGAGGCGCGTTATTGCCGATGGCATTGCCTTTGAGAACTCTAGCGAGAGAATTACCCTATATCTGTGTCTTACAACCGGCTATAGATGCATTAGTGCATGCTATTGAACTTTCCCGCGCACAACATATGTACATCTTCTATTTCCCTCGGGCCGGTGTTGCCTCTACTTCTTCGCACAGAAGTTCATACTCTAGTTAGTATAGAGCTCAATGCCTTAACCCTCGTATAGACCGGGCAACAATCGCTCAAACACAAGTGGCCAACACTATTCAAGCGCTCTTGCCTGTCCCAGCCTATTGAGTGGTGCAGGCCTGGCATACTAACACAAGTAGAAATCTACTTGTGCATTCGTAGCCACGAGTCGTCTATTCGGCTTGTCAAATTAAAAAAGAGTAGTGGGGATAGTGATGATCACAAGTCAAGAGACCCGATCACTTTTCAGGGCCGCACTGTACTCCCTGAAGTCAGTTAGACCCGCTCGCTTAGTGATCCTCTAGGGAGTGATTGGTATAACCGCAGCCATTTCGGGCAAAACCGGAAATAACATAATCTAAACATTCATTAAATCGTCTGCTCTCCAAACTGATTGTTTATCTATTTCTTGCTATCCGTATTTCTGTCTCTTTCTTTTTTACAGTTTCTTTCTCTGTCTACTTCCGCTTTTGACCGAAATGGCGGCAACCAATCAGCGACGATATACGTTGTTCCGATCACTCTCTAGAGGATCACTACGCTCGCTTGATGTCGACACTAATGAGGGTTTAAATTTTTATATTTTCTATTAGATGTTCGTGAGAGGATTACCAACTAACGTATGAGATCTTTCCGATAAGAATGAATTCAAATAAAACCTGCATGGACTACATTAGAGACCAAACATAACAATTATTATTAGAAATTTTCGAAAAAAATCATTCAGAAAAGGTTCATTTTTATTCAAATGAAAATCAGTCATCATTGCATTTGGCAGACATTTATCGAAAGGTGAAGTGATTAAAAAATATTGAGATTTATCTGTTTTGGTTATGACTAATTATTTTTAATAACTAAAATTTGTTTGGTTACTGTTGTTTTGATTGATTAAAACATAAATTCTATAATTCATTGTAGGTACATCGTTCATAGATACATATTATTAGTAATATTAATTTTTATTATCATGGTCGAAAACAGAGATGGGCAAAATTCTTATTTAAATAAAATTTTGAATAACGATATAAAAGTTAAAAAAATTATTTGTCATGTGTCGAATAAAGTTAACTCGGGTTAACGAACAAAGGGCGATTTTTTATCTTTTATTCGTTATTCGAAATTTGATTTATATAAAAATTTTGCCCTCTCTGGAGTCGAAAGTAACCAAAATAAAACTCCCGGCATCGATATTGATTAGCGGTAACCAAAAAAAACTGATCTTCGATAATGGTTATTCCTAACTAAAAACAATTTCCGTTGTCAATAATAGTTATTATTAAACAAAAAATACTTCCGTTGGAAATAATGGTTATTAATAACCAAAAAGGATTTCCGTCATCGATAATGGTTACCAGCGACCGAACAAGTTTTACTCATTTATAGTGGTTATTTATAATCAAAATCATTTAAAGAAAGATACTAATTCTTATGCCATAACTTTTAAAATATACTAGGGCCCATGATGCAATGTTCTTACATCATGCTAGGGCCTAGAATCTAGACTCTAGATTATAACAGTAATAATCATTGCTATTTACGCACCTATTTAGTATAGTTAAGATTAGTTGACGTAAGCCCGAATTTGGATACATTTACATCGAGAAAATCACACTAATTGATTGGTAATACTTTCATAACAATTGAATAGAAAACGTAGAAATTAATATTATCATTAATAGATGACCCATCGACGATTTGGCTGTCGCTCGAACGAGGAGTCCCTGAGGCGGTAAAGTACAAAGCGAACTCCGAGTTCGGTTTGATTTCAAAGCAATCATTTGAGGGCTCTCAGACAATAGTTTTCATGCTATCCAGAAAATATGGACATGACAATACACCATAGTCATGCACAGGATGAAATTCCTGTGTGCAAAACATTCCCGCACCACTCAAAGCGTAGATGAAAATCCAATCAGATGTTTTCTATGTACGAATAAATATGTCGATCCAAGCCGTATTTTATTGCGCATAAAAATAGAGGAATTGATGGAATCAAACCGAAGACCTCTCAAAGTATGTGGATGAGGCATTTGAACCTCAGTTGTTCGCCAAGTGAAACATTGAAACTCTAGCCGCCCCAGCAGTTCGTGTCTTTCGGTACGCGCTTAAAATCTGCAAGCGATGCTGCAGTACGTTCGTGCTACTTTTACTTATATCTGCTTCCTTGGGTGTCTCAAACGTTTGTTCCATGTATATGCAGATGCCTCTATGCTTTCGTTCTCTCGCTAAATCGAAAAACTTTACCACTCGACGCTCAAGTCAACAGTGGAACGAATCGAAATAAAATGATAGTTGGAGATTCGGGCTGGGATTAGGGCCAGGTGGTTGAAGTACTTCGGAATGATAACAGCCGCAAGTGCGCCTACACGGGAAAGACAGAGACATACATACGTAAATAGGTGTACGCCCTGACATCGTTGGAAAAGATTGCTGCAACTTACTGTAGTTCGTCAAAGTTATGAGTTGCGTTTCTTTCCATACAAAAAATTCTCGATGTACGGAACAGAGTCTCTTTTCGGTAGAAGAAAATTGTTAGGTATATCCTCTAAGTAGGATAATCCCCCTTGGAAATGGATACCGTCTTCAAAGCGTGGAGCCGATTGCTGACATAGTGACATTTAAGAATACTAATACTCGTATACTATTACTGAAAATTTTTTTTTGATATTTTTGTATCTAGTCTTAGGAAAATATTCAAACATGTTAATGAGATTTTCAATCTTATCAGCCAGGCCCGCGAGCAGCGTGAGAGACCGGCAAGAGGGTGTTTTTCCGGAGGAATATGGTATATCAGCTTTTTAGGGGCGCGGACGTACTTACTTGACGCAAAGTCAGGACCCCGCACAGTGCGTCAAAGTATATCCCTGATAACCATCTGACGCCAATCTGACATCAGATTGGTAGCAGAGTCTGGCATGAGAGCGCAGAATCTGACGTCAGATCCGTAGTCGTCTGTGTCCGCATTTGGCTGCGTTCTGAGGTACAGAATCTGATGTCAGATTCTGATGTCAGATCGGCAGCAGATGGACAGCAGATTCTGCCGTCTGCTAGGCACAGCCAACAGCGCCATCTGTGGGCCAGAATTTTCAAACAATTCCCTACCCGTGACGTCACATGCCCGTCCCTACCCTTACATAACCATCAAGCGGATTCTACAGTATATTAAATAATTCATTCCAGTTATTTAAAAAAGTATTTATTTGTTAATAATATACAGGATCGGAGATTACAATTGTTACAAAATAAGTTGCACATATAAATAGGAAGAGCGACTTTCCACATTTAAATTTACAAATCCACGTCCCGTAACCACTGGTACCTAGTAGGGGCGATATCAGAAAATTTCATTCCATATTTTGGACTCCTTTTTTGTGGAAAAGCATCATATTTCCTGTTGTGTTAGCGCTGAAAACAAACACAAAATTAGTATAAAATTAAACGTAACGTATGAATAAACAGGATTCATGCGATACTTACATCAGCTCCATCTCCGCACAGTACACATTCTAGGCGATCATGCATGCTCCTGCGAACATTAACATTTATAAGAAAACATGTGTTAAATTATTATCTACTAAACAAGTCGCTAAACATTCGCACTTCGTGCATAACCATACTTTTCTATCTTGCAGATGATGTGAATATCGATTTCCGCGACGTAGATAATTGGAAATTATTCAATTTCATGATTACCTTTTCCTTCTGGATAAGTCGAGATGATTTGTCTGGATATTGATGCATAGAATCGCGTGGAATATTATTTGATTTTGCTGTCACTGATTGCCACTACCAGTGACTGCCATCTCAGACGTCGAAAAGGAACGCAAACTGGTCGTAGAGTCTTGACCAATCACGAGTTTCGGCACTATGGCGCAGCCAATCCGAGCGTAGCCCATTATACCACATTTAGTTATCCTCTACCGTGGTACATCTACCTACTTACACACCCTTTGTTCAAACTGGTATCCGTTCTGCTTGAAGACGTACGTTCGAAGAATATTCCAAGTAATTTCAAACATCAATATCCAGACAAATCATCTCGACTTATCCAGAAGGCAAAGGTAATCATGAAATTGAATAATTTCCAATTATCTACGTCGCGGAAATCGACATTCACATCATCTGCAAGACAGAAAAGTATGGTTATGCGCGAAGTGCGAATGTTTAGCGACTTGTTTAGTAGATAATAATTTAACACATGTTTTCTTTTAAATGTTAATGTTCGCAGGAGCATGCATGATCGCCTAGGATGTGTACTGTGCGGAGATGGAGCTGATGTAAGTATCGCATGTATCCTGTTTATTCATACGTTACGTTTAATTTTATACTAATTTTGTGTTTGTTTTCAGCGCTAACACAACAGGAAATATGATGCTTTTCCACAAAAAAGGAGTCCAAAATATGGAATGAAATTTTCTGATATCGCCCCTACTAGGTACCAGTGGTTACGGGACGTGGATTTGTAAATTTAAATGTGGAAAGTCGCTCTTCCTATTTATATGTGCAACTTATTTTGTAACAATTGTAATCTCCGATCCTGTATATTATTAACAAATAAATACTTTTTTAAATAACTGGAATGAATTATTTAATATACTGTAGAATCCGCTTGATGGTTATGTAAGGGTAGGGACGGGCATGTGACGTCACGGGTAGGGAATTGTTTGAAAATTCTGGCCCACAGATGGCGCTGTTGGCTGTGCCTAGCAGACGGCAGAATCTGCTGTCCATCTGCTGCCGATCTGACATCAGAATCTGACATCAGATTCTGTACCTCAGAACGCAGCCAAATGCGGACACAGACGACTACGGATCTGACGTCAGATTCTGCTGCCAGTTCTGGTTATCAGGGTATGGGCGTTCGGGACAAAACTCATAACTTCTGAAATAATAAGGTTTTGACCTAAATACTCTAATACTTTTTTAAAGAGAATATAAAGATGCATCCATTGGCATATAATAAAATATAAGTTTTATTCAAAACATTGAGGTGAGCTTAATTTTTTATTAACTAAAAGGTTTTTCAACAATATTTACTTTTGCAATTTATTGCCAACTGAATACTGACAAACTTTTGTTGAAAACATTTGTTATCAAATTATTTTTATCGCGTGCATTTGAAGTTAGAATTTTTTCATTAAAATATTTTAAATATGTAATAAGCTTTCTTGGACCTACGAATAATCAACTCAAAAAGGCTGCACTTTTTTCTCAAATCGTTGTCCATCATTTCCGGACACTGTTTTATATTTAAAAGTACCAAAATGTGGTCATAAATTCCATCAATTTTTTTGCTTTGGTCTAAAGAAATCCACTTTTCAAAGATATTAGAATTCTTGATCTTCCCCTCTTTCTAAAAAATATAATATCTCAAATAATCGCAGGTAGTAGCATATAACGACGTTATTTTCATAAAATATAAAGTTAGGCGAACCAAACATAAAAAAACACCCATACGTTTTCTTACGTATTTTTTAAAAAGCCGATTGAAATAAAATTTTCATTCTCGTGACTAAAATGTTTTGTAATGATCAGTAAGGCCATGAACCTAAACAATAATTTTAAAGCACATATACCCATAATACTAGAATCGATGGTTAATAAAGTGAGCCAAAATGAATAAATATTCATAAGGTCTGAATAAAAAGAAAAGAGTAACTTTACCACGTATGAATTGCGAGTGACGCATGAAGTAATTAGTTTCCAGGTTAAGATGGCAAATAACATCGTGAACAACTACGGTAATCTAGCAAACATAACCATACTCGATTCTTGAACATCTTGATGTAAATATTAGATGATAAATATCACCTTGCAATATATTTGATTTTTCAATTTTTGTTCACGTATCAATGCACTGTGCGCCACTATGATTGTGGTAAACGTGGGCGAACCTGATGTAAAATCAGGGAGCCTCGTGGAATGGAATCACGTGCGGACGAACTTGATACGGAATCAGGGAGTCGCAGGAAATGTTAATCAGGCTCCGTAACTTTAAATTAGAAGTTTGATACAACTCGAGCTGTAACGTTATATTGGTGGATACATTAAACTATGGTTATAAGGATTGCCGGATAAAATAATGGGATTTAATGGTCGATTTAATCAATTTTATTAATGAATAACTATTTTGTATATTATAAAATCGATCTTCTGAATACAAATGTAGGTATAGTGTCGCGATAAATAATTGAAAGGTTAAATTACCAATTATTACACGGTGTTGACACTGGTGACGCGGGGTCTAAGAGAAGTTAAAGGAAATTGTCAAATTGAATTTTAACCGAATTTGCAGGTTCTATAGGGTTAACTCGACTTACTTTAAATTCGAAAGAGAACTTGAGCCCGATTTCAGAGGATGCAATCTACTCTTAACGAATCTAATACAACGTGACTCTATGCGTAACTATACAATTCTGCACCAACAAGGGTTGAAGCCAACTTATACGTGTTGTATATGCGGTGTTGTGTTTTTTTTTTTTTTAGTAAAATATGTTAATTTTGGGGCAAAGCATTTGTGATTGGGCAGGTGCAAATCCTGCCTAAAGAAAGTGTGACTGAATAATGAGATCTTTGTTCCCCTCTTTTTGGTCTCACTTTTTTAGAATTGAATTTTTTGCCACATGACACCTTAAGGCTCGTATAGACTGGGCGATAATCGCCGGCGATTTTGTCGCCGGAGTCGCTGGCGAGTCGGTGGGATAACCGACTTGTCGCCAGCGATTTGTACCCGGCGACTTTTATCCGGCGACTTGTGTCCGGCAACTTGTGTCTAGCGACTCGTCCTTTAAAGGTTAAAGAGATACGAGTATACCTGGAAAAGTCGCCGGATACAAGTCGCCGGCGACTTGCAACAATCGCTGTGGGATACAGCAACTCGACCCTTGCCTCAAACGGCCTTCTAGAATGACTGTTGGCCACATGTTCCCGAAAAACTGTATTCAAGTGGACGGTGAGCAACATCGCCGGAGTCTCTAGTGCCTGTATTTCTGTTTCCCGTTCCGAATGGGAAACATCGCCGACTCTCTGGCAACACGCCACACACTATATATATTGAAGTACATCCTATAGTAAATGTATACGTTAAAAATTTATCATATATGTAATATATATATATATGTAACAAATTAACTTTCCATATTATTTTTGCTACAATATCAAACATTGTATTGACCATAGGAAAGGAGGATTAATTGAGTAAATTTTTCCGAAGTCGAGCAGAATCACGATATGATCAAACAACAGCCAGGGTCATTTGTTTTATCAACCTCTTCTGATGCATCGAATGAAATACATCGATGTGTCGAATAAATTTTGACCATAATGATATATCGGATTGATTCGATGTAGCGAATGGTAAACATCGAATATTTTCGGTGCATCGATGTTTATCGAATACCCCTAGCGTTACCGGCGGCGAGCGCCAATACTCTTGACGGAAGGACACAGGAACAAATGAGATAGTCTTCTGATTGCGCGTGGCCCCGCGTGTCTCGACTTCCCTTCGAATTGGAAACGGATCCCTTATCGCTTGAGTATAAAAACGCGCTCGAATATGAAAACAGAAGCATGCGTTGCCGTATTCCGTACGAGAGAAGGTGGGCCACTCCCTTGAAGAGGCTCTCTTCACAGCAATACATGTGTCCTCTCCGAGGCCCACTTTCTTTCGCACGGAATAGGTCAACGCGTGCTTTTGTTTTGCAATTAAAGCGCGTGTTTTTACTCGAGATATAAGGGATCCGTCTCGAATTTGCTGGGAAGACGCCGCAGGCCTATATCTGGCACATTTAGGTAAAAACTGAAGGTACTGGTTTGTGTACCACATCTGGTTCCCAAAAATTAATCCGGCTGATCGGCCAGAGTGTTCCGCCAGGATCGCGGTTAATGACCACATTATCCCACGAGTAGCGGTTGACAATGGTACCTGCGCGTGCTAAGTCACCACCCATTATCGACATCTGGGAGACAAATGTTTCCCCACGAATGCTTCGAGAACAAGCAATTGCCTAGTCGTAAAGAAATTAAGAAATTTCGCTTCAAAAATACTAAATGGCCAGCTGTAAAAGATAACTGAATTCGGACGCGCAGGTACCGTTGTTAACCGGTGACTCACGGGAAGGTACGGCCATCAACCGCAACCCCGTCGAAACACTCTGACCGATCAGCTTGATTAATTTTTGGGTACCAGATGTGGTACACGAGCCAGCACCTTCAGTTTTTACCTAAATGTACCAGATATAGCATTTAAAAAGTATTATTCAACATAAAAACGCCTTGCGGAGAGAGAGACATAGGAAGAAAAAATGGTAGCCCGCTGACTGCACGTGGTCCCGCCCGCGCCGTCTTCCCTGAAATAAGGTGTATACATTGTAGGTTATTGAATTTTGTCTGGAAACTCACTATCAAGTGATCTCTAAAAACAAAATAGCTCCATTTAAAAAACCGAACTTGACCACCGTATCTTTTAAAATAATAATCGAAGAAAAAAATCGTTTGGGCTAATAAATTTGCACCCTCGAAGCATGCAATTGCATATAAACAATTTTTTTATGTCCAATACGTTGGGAAACATCCAGCTGTTTACTATTCCCGCGGATACCTACGGATTAACGAAAAGTCGCACTTTTGTTCACAGCGAATAATCTACCAATTTTTAAAGACTGCGAAGATATGTTCTTGATTGCCCTTTGGAAATCTGGCAACCAGATGTTGTTGAAGCCGTCTTGGAAAATAGGAAATTGACCACCATAAACGATAAATGAGTTTTCGCTTCGCTCTCAACTATTACCTCCCAGAGCTCGCTTCGTTTGGGATAATTAAGGTCACGACATAAAGGCAAAATACAGAACCCAATATAAAGGCCCAAAACATAATAAAATTTGAAAATAGAATATAAACCGGCCTTTTCTTTAATCGGTATATGGCGCGTGTATATGCTCTTCAAGTGACAAGGGAACTGTCTCCAATCCGAAGGGAAGCCGACACAAGCAGGGCCTGTTTAAAATAATAAAAATAATACCCTGTCCTTCGTTAATCTGTATATGGCTTTGTTGTCGGTAGTACATATACCTAGCCAATTCAAACCCCCGTGTATCTTTTGGCCACCACCGACATCGTGACATACTGGCGCCATAAACCGCGGCCCCTGGCGAGGCGCTCTTGGTGCCCAACGCGGTCATTTTTTTGTTTACGCGAAATTAACGTGGAAAAGTCCCCCCTCCTTTAAAAGATATACCTGAAGAGGTATATAAGAACCAAAGTCGGTGCAGCGGAATGTCATTTTCGTGAATCAGTGTTTCCAGTGCACATTGGACAGAGATATTCGTGCAGCACTTGACATACAAAAAGGTAAGTTTACAATATTATTACAATCATTATTGGTGTTGTCTTATTTGTACACAATACGGCAATGTTAAGCGTGATTATTTAAATTGATATATGCATGTGTATTACTTGTTAACAGTTAAAATGTGGTCAGCTAAAGACACGCTGGATCTTGCCGAAATGCTGCAGGGCTTGCCTGCACTGTGGGATGCATCCTGTCCGGGATATCGTTCAAAAGGTGCCAAAACCGACGCCTTGGCAATAGTCGCGGCACATTTCGGAATTGGTGCGGAGGAAATGGGGAAAAAAATAAAAAATTTAAGGACCCAATTCGGGAGGGCCCTTAATGAAAGAAAAGAGCAGACCAGGAGTGGAGCCGGGGCGTCGAGGAAGAAGGAATGGTTTGCGTTCCAGGCGCTGCAATTCCTGGGAAAAAATAATACATCGGTGGGCAGTCGCAGTACTATGGAGGTAAGCATTATTATTTTAAATATACGATTTCCTTTGTTACACTCTCGGGACATTCCACGCGAACTCGGACACTCTTTGGAGCAACATTTCGGATTTTGTTGGAACTTGGATATGTTGGACCTAGTCTTTAGTGACATATATACGTGTGTGGAAGGATTTTTCAAAATGTTGAAAGTGTGGAGATTACAGCTCTTGACAGTCGCTTTCATATTGGGTAATCAAATATATACATAGCATTCCCATGAAAAACCTGAAGGTCGCCCCCGTTTCAAGGAAAATCTTGTGAATACGAAAAATTGACATTACATATTATGTCAGGTATAACAAACAGTAAAAGTTTCCCGCTTTCACTTTTTTTTTTACAAATATTTACCATTTGCGAGAATACTGTATGAGAATAGCAGATACAATAACCGCTGCTAGTAGGGTAGGGTGAGGCTAAATTTCCCTTTTTTGTTATAAACGTATGTAAAATTCAGTACTAACAATCTAGAGATATCTGGTGTTATTTTGTATAAACCATAAATTAAGCTTTACGTTCACGAAGTTCGTTTGTTAATACTGTTGTTTTTTCGTTGAGTTATACCACAAATGTTTGTCCAAAAAATCCATTGCATGGGGTAGAAACTCACTTCAAATCAATAAATATTCATTAAAACAATTCTTTTTGGTATACCATATTAAAAGGAAAGCATGACTTATTTAACAGAAAATAAAATTATAATACAGAGACTCACGTTGAACTAAAAACTAAAAAAATTGCTAAACTAAAACAAAAAAATTTTAATTTTGGCATCATTTCTTTATACTTTTTTGCCCCAATCGGTCGCAACCACCCGCGGGTGGTCTTTGAAGGCAAGATCAAAAGTTGGATGGGCCTGCTCTATACATAGTGTCTGCGATATATGTATACGTTAGAAAAGATTGTCATTCAGCAATTAATATCATGCATACATTACTAAAGGAACACACCATCTTAACGTACTTGGCTGATACGCTTTTAAACTGTGGTTTCCTTGGTATAAAATAATAAATACGAGGTATTCCTTTTAGTTTTCGATACGTAAAGTAACGAAGGCGTCGTGTAATTCGGATGAACGTCCAAGAGCAACTGCCGACTCTGTGGTCACCTCCGTTTCTTCTCGTCTTTTATATAATGCACTGCGAAACTGAATAGATTATTTAGAAAAAGAGATTTTGAAGTCGGGACTTTTTACCCGCCGGAATTCTAGCCCCACCCCACCATACCGCACGGCTCAGCCAGTCGAGTCGGTGTTAGTGACGCAGCGTCAGATTCAATTAATTTTCATTTGGTCAATTTTAAAGTGTTCATAGTCTTCAAAACGCGCCCATAAAGAGGAGAAACAGGGCTATATCCGCACAATTTTAAATTTTCTAAACGGATCGCATTTTGTGAAAATTGTATTTGTTTAGAACAATTGCCATAAAAGTTTTATCTTGCCTGTGTGCTTCCAAAAGGTCATTTTTATCAGTTTCTTAATTAAAAAGTTATAATTTATTGGAAAAGGGTCAGCACTATCCATTCCAAAGAGCGGTAAGATTCACATTTTTTAAAATTTTGAAAAGTCGTTCCACACACGTGTATGTATTAACAAAGACTACAACATATCCAAGTTCCAACAAAATCCAAAATGTTACTCCAAAAAGTGTCAGAGTTCACATGAAATGGCACTCTCGCGAAAAGAAATAAGTGGTAGTAAAGGTAAATAACTGTTACGTCCTGAAAGGAGCTTTCCTTAAATTACCCCGAGCAGTTGGAATGATTTACCGAATTCTTACTTTTATCAAAGGGCTAGGCCTACCTTGACTATACTTACCGGGGAATAGGAAGATAAGTGGGGTTTGAATAAGATTGACACAGGAATTATAGGAATAACAATAAAGTGTGATATATATTCTTATTGAAAGCAAATAAATGATTACACACTCTGTAGACGGCGCTCCGTCTCCGCTGACGCTAGTAGGTCGCTGAACTTATCGCAGGTCGTTTTCGCTCGCGCTGTTCTCGGGTAGCGCACAGATGTCGGTGAACCTGACGTCTGTCGTTTTGCTCGCTCGCTACGTCGCACGTCTTTGCGGTTGCGGTGGTCCGTATCGGCGCGGAAGGGCACTCCCGGTGCGTGCCGTTTTTCGATCTGTCGGATGGAGATACACTTCGCCTAAAGTAGATCGGCCGATCGCGATTCGCGAGATAGACGCGGAGACGAGATCGCGAGCTCTAGGCGGTAGTCTGCTCGTCATTACTCCCTATAAGGGTCGTTCCTTATTAGGGAAAATATCGGGAACCGGGCTGTCAACGATCACGTTGTGCTTACAACGATAACTTCCCCGATTCGGCGAATTGACTGACACGCGCGGGGCGATTCCGCCGAATCACCGATTCGAAGGAAAGCAAAGCCTAGCTAGTGTGAAGCATTTAGTGGAAGCCAGATATAACCGGCGCCAGTCGCGAAAGGGTTAAAAATTGAAGCAATTTCAGGCAACTTCATTTTGCCATGGTACCCTCCCATCTGGCGATATAAAATAACGGGCAAATTCATTTCGAATTTCCTTGCAGTCTGCAGGTGGTCTCCTTGCCATATTTTGAAGGGCCAGAAAGCCTGCGCCTTCTGTATCCTCTCGCCACGTACCTGGCATAATGTCACCTGTATTCCGGTTTTCACAGTCAAATGTGCCTGGCGGTGTGTACAGTTGCCTTGCTTCTGTATTCCGTCTTAAGAAATTGTGAAGGTGCACACACGCCAGCACTATACTCCCAACTTTCGCGGGTTCCAATTGTATTGGTTTACGAAAAATTCTAAATACCATAGCTAGCAAACCGAACACATTTTCAACTATTCGCCTAGCTCTGCTTAATCGATAATTAAAAATTCTTCGAATCGAACCGCTTTCGTGCGAACCAGGGAATGGTTTCATCAAATGGTGGCTCAACGCAAACGCATCTTCCGCTACTAAAACAAAGGGGGTACGTATTGTTCCTCCTGACAGTGGTCTCGGCTGTGGAATACTTAGCTCGCCTTTCGTTAATTTGTCATAGAATTTCGTATTATGGAAGACTCCACCATCGGAAATTCTGCCTTGTGATCCCACATCAGCATAAATAATACGGTATTCTGCATCCACGATGGCCATAAGTACAATGCTGAATGTCCCCTTGTAGTTAAAATATATACTACCACTATTTCGTGGAGCTTCAATTTGAATGTGCTTCCCGTCCATCGCACCGATACATTGGGGGAAATTCCACTTGCTCTTATAGCCTTCCGCTATCTCCAACCATTCCTCTTCTGATCGTGGTATCTGCAAAAATTCAGGATATATATATATACGTGTATGTGCGGGAGAATATGTATATCTGTGTGTGAATATAGGTGTTTTTCGCAAAAAGTTAATCCATAGTAAATATTACATTATCTATTTCAATATATTTCAGGACGATACGGAGGTGCCTCCGAGTAATACAGGTAGCCCCGAAGCGTCGACATCATCCACAACAGTAGTGGCTGCTGTTGTGGATGAAAATATCCAAGAAGTCTTGGAGCAAAGAACAGTCTCGAGGAGGAGACAGAGGCCCGATTCGAGAGTGGATGAGGCTTATGCCTTCATGAAGAATGTGGAGGTCACAATGAAGGAGAGGGACGATTTTACCGCCTATGGAGAAGTGGTTGGAAGGAGAATGCGGAGCGCGAAACGTAGCCGACGCGATACGGCAATTTTAAAAAATCAAATCGACAATTTGCTATTTCAATTTGAAATAGAAGGAAGCGAAACAATGGACGAAACACCATCCGAATGCCCGTTACCCGCAAGATCACCGAATGTAGCCCCCGGAAACAGAACCATATAGATTAGAAAATTATGTTCTATTTGAAGAACAACGGTAAAAAAGTGTACATAGGATAAAAATGTGCCAGACAAAAGTGAAATGGTTTCGAGAGGTATTTCCTATGTGGACGCGTAGAGGACATATGAAGGTCAACTTTATTATTTTACATGGAATCATATGCTTCTTAATACATTATTCGTTGCAGCTCGGCATTCTCTATAAAAAAGTATCAAATACATGTATAATACAGAGCACTCATAACTTTTCGATATACATGATTTAATACTTTTTTATAGAGAATGCTAAGCTGTAAAGAATAATGTATATGATCCCATATGAAAAAGCATATGATCCCATGTAAAATAACAAAATTGACCTCTATATGTCCTCTACGCGTCCACGTAGGAAATTCCCCCGAAACCATTTCTCTTTTGTCTGGCACATTTTTGCCCCTGGGTAGATGTCCCAATTACCGTGCCCTGTACCTGTTACCGTGCCTTTATACTTAAAGAAGCTTTAATTGTTTAAAAATGCAACTTACTCGTTTGTAACACATACATTAATAGTAAAAAATTTCTATCCTTAGTTATGTGTGCGAGTTTTTTGTACGGTTTCTTTAAGTATAAAGCACGGTAATAGGTACAGGGCACGGTAATTGGGACATCTACCCTATGTACACTTTCTTTAATTTTGTTGAATATTTGACAAATGGTTCAGTTTGTGGACAGTGGGTCTGGGATACATTCGATGTGCTTACGGGTAACGGGCATTCGGATCGTGCTTCTGCTTCCCCTGTCTTTATGTATGTTGTATGAGTGTGTTATGTGAATGTATTGTATGATTGTATTGTGTAAATAGTAAGTAATTTTAAGCAATATTAAGTCCATTAATAGTATTCAGTAAAAACATTTTATATCTAAATAATTGTGTGTATTATTACTTACCCGACAGTATTGTCGAAGAACTTCGATGATCGCCTCACACACTTCCGGCACAATCGATGATATGACTTGTTTCGATATTTTAAATAGATACATTAAACTGGCATAAGAATCACCTGTTGCCAAGTATCTAAGCGTGACAGCTAATCGTATGGTGGGCGGAATTGCAGCACGATAATTTGTGTCTTTCTTTGCAATTTTTGGAGCCACTAAATTCAGAAGCTCTTCAAAATCAGATTTTGTCATTCGAACAAAATTGATAAAACTACTTCCGTCATTTAATAGCAACTCTGACATTAAATGATCACCATAATGTTCGCCACTTCTCAAAAACGCTTTTTTCCACCAACGCCTTTTTCTTTTGGTCGATGCTATGACAACCAACGCGGCACCAACACCCATAGCTGTCGAAGGATCCATGGCTACTAAATAGAGTTCGGAATGGACGCCGAAGCCTTCGGCCCGAAGGGTCTCGGTCATTAAGTGGAGGGACACAAGTTGCCGAGTTGCCGTGTCGCCGGACACAAGTCGCTGGATACCAGCCGCTCGGTAAAAGTCGCTGGAGACAAGCCGATGCATCCCAGCGAGTCGCCAGGCGACCCTCTGGAGTCGCTGGCGACAAAGTTGCCGGCGATTATCGCCCAGTCTATTCGAGCCTTTATGATGAGACATCGATCACAATAAATTTCGAAGTTGAGGTGACGATTAGTTTCTGAGATATGGAAGGTGAAAGAAGTGAAAATTCATTAATGCATCAACCCATACGCTTCGACGTACGGACTTTTATGTCAGTCCGATAATTAAGGAATTGTTCCCAGGAATTTTGCTGACTGCTAACAATGATTTTGAACTTAGATTTTCCAAATTCATAACTTCTATTATGAGAATGTCGAGTCTGCGCGCAGATGATTGCTCCACTAAAGGAAGTTAAAACTTTCGTTTTGCGTTGGAACAAGTTCGTAGCGTTTTGAAAGTGGAAGTCAAAGATAATGTTTAGATATTTGTTCATAGATTTATTCAACCCCAAATGTGCCATTTTGTTCCACTATTCTTTGGCATCGTTGAGGCAGCTTCATGATACCATTCTCCTAGAACTTGATATCTTTCTGGGTGAAGAAATGGTCCAGGTAATTTTTACAAGTTTCCGGAAAATTGAAGGTTTTCCCATTAAGAGAAAAACCTTTTTCGCCCTACATTGTTATAAACGATGCATCTTTTATCGCCCGAGATCGTTCGTTTAAAAACTGGGTCGTTTTCATTGCGTTTGAGAAGAGAATCACTGATGAAAATGCAGTGCATTCAATTTTTTTCCGTTAAATCGTGACACACCCACGCTCATATGAGATATGTGGAGTATCTCTGTGTTAGGAAATTCCAAAGCTTCACTCAAGAATAAGGGCTGAACGGCCAACCCAGATCTTCAAAATCAACATTGCTACTTTTGAATTAGAAACTTCCGAAACCATCTCCGTAAACGACACATATCTTTTTTACCGTTTGTATGACGTTATGCCCAATGTTTTTCATAAGCTTTTGGCAACATATGTTAAGGTTATTGAAATCGGTGAGAAGGTAGCTTTCAATATATTATGGTGAAAGTTTTTTATTAATATCTCCGAAACTAAGGCCGTCCGCCAAAAAGTTTAAAGAGAAATGTTGTTCAGAATGACGACCTTGACACCATATGTGAAGGTCATCGAAATCGGCGAGGGCCTAGTACATTGCCAAGTTTACCCGTTTTTCCTTTCTAGAAATAAAAGAGCATCAAATAACGAAAATGCACCTCATTTTCGTCCATTTTTACTTTTCACGTAAACACACATACAAATTCACAAATCCTCATACAAATTGCAGAGAAAGACGCATTGAAACATTATCTTTCATAATATGTACATTATGGTGGACCTTAGCTACTCTTGAGCAAAACTATTTGACCAGATTCTTTTGATCTCACCCCCCAGAATTGTGGCACTTGTTGGGAAATTGATCTGGAAATTTTTCAGGCCGATTGGACTACGAGAAAACGGCGCGCATTAAATTTGAAAATTTTGAATATTTAAAACTTGCCATAGATATAGGGGAGAGTGGAGTAACACGGAACATCAATGTTTCTCTTACATAAGAGTTGCGAATGAGTTGGTATCGTGTGACATGGGACCAAAGGGTCCTCGCAACATTTTGTGACAGACCATAGACCCATGCACACGTTATTGTTCCGTTAAGGGAGTTGGAAAAATTTCCAGTATCGACGTTTCAATATTGTGCTGTACTCGACCACATTTCGGCACTTGGATGTCGATAATTAATAACGGCAAGTACCCACCCCACGCTGAAGTGTAAATATTAAATGTTTACTAAATGACTGCATGTAGGGCAAAACGGAACATTTTGCGTAGGGTAAAACGGAACACCTATTTAACCCACTTCCACCAATCCAATTGTCTTAAAACTTTGGAGGCGTGCGTAGTAATGATGACAATACAAAATTATCAAAAAAATATAACCTATGTCATCAATAAATATAACCCATGACCCCGAACGCCCCCCCCCTCCATACCGACTAAACTCTGACGATCGCAGTCGATTCCTGTTTATTTCCTTCTCTTTTCGATTGCGATCGTCAGAGTTTGGTCGGTATGGAGAGGGGATGTTCAGCGCAGCAGCATGGCAGAGGAGCCCCCGGAGACTCGTGAATCGCCAGTTAGTCAACCCTGTTAAATAGAAAAAACAAGAAGGTTAAATTTTCATTAGTGTCGGCATGTTCAAAGTCAGCGCGAACTGAGTAAAACTTTCCTTTCAAAAGCGACTGCTCGAAAAGGCCTGACCGCCTTGAAGGGGAAATTTAAAAAACCCTGCGTCCGTCTGTGTTAAGAATATTTTTACATGCAATTTAATTCTTATAAAAAGTACACTAAACATCATCAATTAATAATGAATTACAATATGTGATATAGATGTAACATATGAACAGAGTGACGCGCTCACCGAAGTACAATCATTAATCAAAGTTGAACGCGAGCATGGGCACCGGTAAAGGGTTTGAATTATCGAATTTTCGAGGAAAGTGGAGTACGCCGTTATGGTATTGACAGATTAATCGAACAAGTAATTCTAAAGAAATAAATGCTTTAAATAAATTCATGAGATTATACAACAATGCTTGTCGCTTTTAAGTTTTAATTGGATCCGCTAGCATGTACACAATTTGACAACTGCGGCGGCGCGGCGACATAAAGATATACCAATAAAACAATATTAAATGAATTATTCATGAATAAAAAAAGTTTCCTTGTTGTCTGAATATACAGAAAACCACCCTTAAAATTTTGGAATGATTCGCTCCATATTTGTTGACAACATAGTTAAAAGTCACAGTATTTTCGCGACCTAAACCAGTTTCCACCTTTAAGGATGTATCGGATGTACAATATTAGACAAAAGTATATGAAATTTGAAATACTTGAATATCTACAGTGGGTACAGAAACTATTCGTACACCCTTTAAAATCGTATAACTTTTTTCAAATTAATCCAAACAACTTGAGTTTTTTTTTAGAATCTAGAAGGATTAGTTTGCTAATTGATGTGATTCGCCGTTTTGAAAAAAAATCAACATGGTCGGAATAGCAAAAAAAGTAGTAAAAGTGGTTTTTTAAACTTTTTTTTGTGAGCCTGTAATGAAAATTCAAAAAACACGTTTCCAGATTTCTGTAAGTTATCTACGTGCCTAAAATTTCATCAAAATCGGTTAACGTTGCTCTGAGTTATGAACGCTTAAAGATCGCAGAATAAGGTCGAAAATCGCGGAAATTCCCGAAATCAGCGATTTTCGACCTTATTCTGCGATCTTTAAGCGTTCATAACTCAGAGCAACGTTAACCGATTTTGATGAAATTTTAGGCACGTAGATAACTTACTGAAATCTGCAAACGTGTTTTTTGAATTTTCATTACAGGCTCACAAAAAAAAGTTTAAAAAACCACTTTTACTACTTTTTTTGCTATTCCGACCATGTTGATTTTTTTTTCAAAACGACGAATCACATCAATTAGCAAACTAATCCTTCTAGCTTCTAAAAAAAAACTCAAGTTGTTTGGATTAATTTGAAAAAAGTTATGCGATTTTAAAGGGTGTACGAATACTTTCTGTACCCACTGTACATTTACGCATAGTAAATCTAGATATAAGGAACTCGAACGAGTGTTGGAATCTTATTTTTACTCTTAGAAAGGTATTTGTTACTTTGCAAATGCTTTATCAAGCATTATTACCTAAACTTTTGGCAGTTATAATACCCCGAATTCACCATCTTCTCGAGTTATAATTCATTTCTTTGTGCCTAACGTTATCGTATGTTGTGGCCATACTACCCAAACAATTTTCAATCTAGACGCATCAAATATTAGTTAAAAATGTGTATTTTCAGTTGGTAATAAAGATTTTTCATAAAAAGTTACATTTC
The DNA here is from genome assembly GCA_929113495.1 of Andrena minutula. Classification (NCBI taxonomy): domain Eukaryota; kingdom Metazoa; phylum Arthropoda; class Insecta; order Hymenoptera; family Andrenidae; genus Andrena; species Andrena minutula. Next base: position 37,211,687 of record OV815996.1, on the reverse strand, counting down.
ATTATAAAAGAATGCCTTGAAATTACCTGTTATTTTCGACGGTCACAATGGCGTCCCCCCTTAAGATGGGGTCCCATCTATGCAACTATGCGCCACGCACGTTTTCTGTTGATGCACAGGCCACTTTGACGCAAAAGACGCTGCTACTGCTGCAATTTCCCGCCGTGCACAGGTATATTTTACGAGTTTCGACCACTTTGCAGTACTTGAAAGGGTCGACTTTTACGACCAGGCGCGCGTCGGATACGTTTGTGAGCGCGCTAGGCCGAGATTTGACTGCCACCCCGCGCACGCGAATGCAAGCTTGCATCATCATAAAGACTCAGAAAAACGCTTCTATATATCACTTGCATATGTGTATTTATTAAGAATTATACTAAGAAGAAAGTAAATTTATTGGTGAACTATTGTTGAATAATCAAGAACACACATATTTAATGATAAATTATATCAAAATAATACTTTGTAACATACCTTCACTACGATATTAAACTATTTGATGCACTTTTCTGAAACTTTTACACCACACGAAAAATATAAACGCTTCTCTTCCAATGATGGGTGCCCGACTGATGCTCAATTGTCTGTTGTGTCTAGGGATCTAAGGTCGGTACAGTATCTACTCGTTAGCAGCCCGTTTCTACGACGCGTTAGGAGGCCGGCGACTATCCCCACCAATTCTTGGAATCCTTGGGACGAGAGTGGGGGAACCCGGGAGCGAGCGAGAGGCTCTTTCGTTTCCTCTCGCTCGCTCATTGGGTTTCCTCACTCGCGCCAGTGGCCGCGCGGAATAATGACCAGTCGCGTTAGGCACCCGCCACCAGCCCCGTTCGTCGGGCTGCTAACGAGTACCTACTGTGTCATATATATTGGCCGGTGAGTTTCGTGAGGGGTATTCTCCCACCACATCGTTTGTTTGCCTCGGTGCTCCTTTTCTCAAAGTTTTCTGACTCGCTCTCGTTCCATCTCGCTTTCGCCTTCATAGAACAAGAGTGAGCCACAAGTGGCGGGGATAGTGCCAAGCTTCTGGGGTTTAGACCAAACCGAGCTGTCAGCGTAGAAATACACACATCAGAATAGGTGTGCGTTAGCAACAAAAAAATTCAGGAGCTTTATTGGTCAGAACATTGATTCTTTCTCGATAGCTTCATCTCGTATTGATCTACGCATAGCTTCGTAACGCACACAACTATTACGTTAAGGATAAATAATAGCCAAACGGCAAGGTTCAGGCGGAGCTGTGCAGCGTTCCCGTTACCCCACCATATCCTGGGATGACCACGCATCTCGAACTGACAAATCCGCGATCGTCAGATGGTGGTGGCTGATTTCTCCTCGATCGCTGCTCGCGAAACCGAACTCACCAGCCAATATATTTGATACCGACCTTAGGTATATAGTACTCGACTCGTCGACTGGACACGGCCCGAATCAGTCAGAGCAGTTGATTTTACAAGACAATGAAGTAACATTTAAGATACAAAAGAAGGGTGTAACTTTTGTTTAAACTTCTCTTCGATATCTCTCATCGTTCTCAAGATACTCCACGAAAAAGAATTCTGCACTTTTTCAGACGGTGATTTCGCCCCCCCCCCCCCCTCCAAAAAAATTGGACTATACCACCAAGAAAAATAGCGTTGTGTTACGAATGAACTACTCTACTTGCACACAAAGGTGCATAATTTTCTGAATTTCCGGGTTGCCTAACTTCCCTTTGAGGCAGATTCGACCACAGCTACGAACTGTCGCGCGCCCCGAGCAGTTACTACGCAAGCAGTTCTCAATCTGATGGAACCTCGAGCTACGCTCCTGGTTTGAGTTTTAGCTCCCTCGGCAGCGACGTAAGATTCTAAGCGGGCTCGAACCATTGCTCCTAGTATGTATTAACTTTAAAGCTGCAATTCCTACTAACATTCAAATCCCAAGACCCTAAGTCAAAGCAACTGTACCTACGCTCCGGGTCATAGGGCTTGACCTCACACTTCATCCAGTTTTGTTTTATCGAATGCCGTTACTATTCGCTCACGTAATTCCTGCACAATTTGTAAAATAAATGACAAGAAATAGAAGATAATAATAATCACAAAAAATAGAAGATAATAATAATAACAAAAAATAGAAGATGAAAATAATAACAAAATAAAAAAAAGTGAAATCAAAATGAGCTGCAAGTACATAAACGTGCTTTCCAACTGCGCCTAAGATAATACAACTACATATACACAGTTAAAATGCTATGTTCATACATTTCATTACTCATATCGCGGATATTTTAATTAACCCATAAAAAAGAATCCCATTTAAAAACATTGTCTTAAATTAATAGGTTTACAAAATTAATGATATATAAAAATTGCGTCGATTATAACACTGGCTATTTATACAAAGAAAAAATGTATTAAATAATATTAAGTAGATATATTTTTATACAAATAAATATTTTAATACGAATAAATATTTTATTCAAAATACTTGGCCCCAAATAGCCCCGCAACGAGTAAAGGTACACGGCAGCGACAGTCGGCATATATACAGGGTGTCTTTCATGTACTTGGCGTTGAGACGCTACCGCGTCTCTAGATTTCAACGGAGTACGCCTTTTGTTTCACATACATATTCCCACATTCCTGCACAGTTTGTATTTCCACGGAGTACACCTTTTGTTTCACATACATATCCCCACATAAATAATGAAAATCAGTTTTACTTCACTAACGTACTCAGTCAACTTTTAAATTCACCCTCGGGCCAACAATGATATATATTTCACAAAGCCATTCTAAGACGTGCTCGATTTCGCCGAAGAAATAATTGTGACCGTTCGAATCTGCGTGTGAACAGTCGAAATCAAAGGAGACTTCGAAAATAGCATCAGCATTTAGGAAACATGGGGAATGTACACTCTAAAATGCATGGGTACTTGTATAACGTACAAATTTATCGAGCATTCGAAGCGAAAATAGTTTTAAGTTAGTTTTCAACAAGGCTCCATCCTCGAGAAAATCAGTTTTAAACGTGGAATTAATACTTAATGAAGTGCATGTAGGTACAAACATTTAATGAGTTTTCAAAATCGATATTCCTAAAAACAAATCCTTTTATTGAAAAACTTCAAGACATATTTTCAATTTATTTTTAAAAGAATTTTTACACTAAACCTTAAATAAACGTCCTGCAATAAACAATCAATGGTTTTCAGGAATTGATGTATATACTGATTGTGAGTTTAAATTATGATTATTATTCATTCTTGTTGGAACTAATACTAAGATTTATGTTTAACATTAAAGCAGGAAGCAGTAATTTGATATTAATTAAAGTTCACGTATCACCGAAGCAACGTCTATTCCGAAATTTTATTCCACATTCGTTGTTTTTGTTGATTGCGTATCTTCATTCAAAAATAATTTTCGTATTGTAAAAATAATAAGTACAATGTGATAGCAATAATGGTAAGAAATAAGAGGTAGTCGTTGGTAGAAGCTATTAGATGTTTTTAACATTTTAAGTATCATTGGTTTCGGTTTGTCAAGCATATTGACGCCTCGCACCTTAGTTCCTTATCGAACGTGGCATTGACTCGTGTGAACTGAAACCTAGTCGAGGCAATAAGACGAAAGACCGCCACCTGTTTCCAAGTGTTATGAAACCTCCAGACAATCTCACTGTCTTTCGCAACGACAACTTGGCGCTTAGGTACACATTGTACTCTATCCACACAGTTATAGGTTTCTATAACCCTCGCTCGAGCTCGGGCAAACTCAAACTTTTAGCTATCAAGCCCATTACCAGTAAAGTTACTCTCTACGGGTCCACAAGATTTTGTCGCCAAATATCGCAGATGACGCTTAATAAGACACTTCTTTCTTTCAACATTTTCGTCGGGTGGTTTGCTGAACAGTCTACCGCTGGGTCTCTTGCTCCAGTATTGTTCACGGAACTTAACAGCAGAATGTCGTGAAATTGATAATAAAAGTTTATTGTTTGTACAATACCTATATTATATTAATGGCAGTCAATTTTTTTCATTGACGACTATATTACTTTGTATAACATGACATGAGACGCAGGTTTTGAAGGAAATTTTTTACCTACGTCTGTCGTAATTCATTAAATTCTCTTAGTTATCAAATATATGCAATGCATTGTAGACAGTTAGTAATAACGCGCACTGTAAAAACGTATGGGTACTCGTATATACTGAATTCATCCTAAGAAAAATCCTACGCCCAGACCGTTTTGTGACCGTTCTGCGCAGCCCCCACTACCGCCTACGGGCCCGACGCCGGCGATTGACAGTGAGGTAACAGGCGGTAAGACGGAGAAAATCATAGGTGGTTAAGAGGGGGTCGGACCAACCAGCGCCTCCTCAGAATCATCCCTGCGCGGAACAGGATTTTTCTTAGGATGAATTCAGTATAGCTAGGATAAGTTTAGGGCAGTCAGTTCACCTAATATAAAATGGTTATTAAAACTAATACTGATATTAGTTATTTTATCAGAGTAAACCTAATATGTTCAGAATTTTATGCCGATACAGAAAAACTGACCGATATTTGCAAGATAATATTTTATGAAAATTGGGTTGACAACTGAATTCATGACATGTAACGATCTCTCCTAAGGTACTAGGAGGGATGGTTCTCGTTGTTGGGAGGGATGGTTCGCGTCTTTGGGAGAGATGATCCACATAATTCATGAAAAAATAATTCAAGAAGAAAGCGAAATTATTTACAACTACAAATTGATTGAAATTTTATTTGTTTGCGGTAAAAAACTAGGGGAGAGTCGTGCAGTACCGATCGCTCTAAGTTTTTTTGTTATACTTTGGGGTAGAGAAAGAGTAAAAAAAATCAGAAATTCAAAAACGTGTTTGTAGGATAGATGGAACTTAATAAAAGGAGGGAAATTATTTTTGTGAAATTTAATAATAAGAATTGATCATTCGCAAAAGTAAAAAAGTTGTGATTTCTACTTAGGGAACGAAAAATTATCGTTCAGTACCGATCAACTATTAAATTAGTAGATTTTTAGGTCTAAATGTTTAACACTGTTAATAAAACGTCATTTAGTTGCTACAATATAAGATTTTTCAAATTTTATTTGTGCAAACTCGCAAGTAAAATAATTAATATTCTCCTGATCTTTGCATTCGACGTGTGCCCAACCATCACATTTGGGACACTGCACCCAATCTTTGTCAAATGATTCCTAGCAAGCAGAGGTGGGCATAATTTTTATTTAAATAATATTTCAAATAACGAATAAAAAAATTAACTTTATTCGTCGAATAAAAAAATTAACTTTGTTCGTCGAATAATCTAAAGTTAAAGTAACGTTCATTTGATCCTTATTTACATAATTATTTATTTAGTTAATGCCCAACTCTGCATGCACATAACACACTGGATAACTTCTTCATTAAATCCTAGCTTCTTGTTTGTTAGGTTATCATACCTATCCATATTTACTTTATTTTTCTGCGGGAAAAGGTAAAAGGAAGGCTAAATGAACATCTTATAAATTAATCTGAGTTTCTAACAGATTGAACTTAAAGATAAGAAAAATTTGGTGTCTACTGTTTGACAGTCTGTTGGTCGGTACTGCACGACACACAGTGGGCCGGATTTAAAATTTGCCGCCTTTTGGGTCTTCTTTTTAAGATATCGGAATGATATTTACGCCAAAAAATAGGAAAAAATTATTCCTTTCTAGTGATGTAACATTAAATATTTTTTACATTTATTTATTTTTTAATTGTTTCAACTTATTTGTGATAAAAAAAATTAATTCTGTTTATTTGGTACCTTATTTAATACCCTTTACAGTGGTTTAAGTAAAATGTTTGGGAAACTTTTCGTTTCCAAGTTGTAAGGAAAATTCGAATAATAAAGAAAAGTAGCAACAAATCGGTTTATTTGAATTAAAGACCAGACTTTTGCGATAAATATCTTCTTTTATTAGTAACTAATATAAACAATCCATTAAAAAATATTTTTATATGCATTAACGAAAATAGCGACATCTTTCAAATTTTATTAGGAATATCTTCCAAACGCCAAAAAGTTCCACTATCGGACCAATTGCAATATTTTCAGCACACTCTCCTCTAAATAATGACGTATCGATCTTTTCCCCCTCGTCCCACTGCTCAAATTAGTAGTGTTTAAAGTTATCAACGTTCGGTCAGTCCGTTTTCGACCAACAATTTGGAACTGTAAAATGGATAGGTATGTGCCCAAAATAAAATTTATATTGATAATAATGGCAAATTACGTATCGTATTGAGTAACATTTATGTTTGCATTCTGACATTCATGTTTTATGGTAATTATTTAAAATTTTGGATCCTCACCCGTTTTAATGACCTTGAAAAATATGTTATCGGGGGATTATTCTGAGTAACTTTTTCCTATACATGTAACCGCCGCTCGTCTTTAGTTTCCGAAATATTCGCCAAGAACTTTAGTTAAATTAATCAAGTTTTGCGTTTCTGTAGTATTTATGCGATGAAATGACATGTTTAATATGTGTAATAATTTAAAAGTCCTCATGTATAATTTCATTTTAAAACGCTAATGGAAAAGACAATTCGCATTAACACAATATTAGAGTTATGTAACACACAGTGCTATATTTTTTCTGTTGTAGGGTTTAAAGATAGAAAGATAGAGGAAAAAGGAGGAGAAGTGCGTTTAGTAGTAGGTCTGCTAGTGGACTCGCCAGTAAGGTAATATCTAGTAAACTTTGCCTTATTGTTAGACACTGAAGACGTTTGAAGGATGGATGTACACTCTGTAGGAAACTTTTTCGAAGCACTGTACGAAGTTCTGACACGTCAAATACGCTTTGACATGTGAAAAAGTAATAATAGTGAACTGTAGCGACAGCTCTTAAGTCAAATATCGATTAAAAGTTATTTCTCTCGAAAGTGAAGCTTTGTGTAACAAAATGTTATTCCATCATTTTTACTTATTTTGAGCCATTGAATTTTCCCCATCTCACCCCATGCTACGATTTACGGTCCATTGTGTGTACAGAATTCGTCAGAGAAACGAGAACTTTGCGAAAACGAAACCACTTAAGGATTCCCTGTAATCGCGTGTGTCCGGAGATACCTATAAAGATACGTATCTACGTATAGACCGAGCAATAATCGCCGGATACATGTATCGAGCGAGTTGGTAATATCTCTGTGGAATATAGCAACTCTTGCGTTGCACTAAATGGTCTTTTAAAAATCGTTTCATTTGGCACAATTCTCATTATAAGGTTGATATTATAACCAAATTAATATGCATGTTGATTTTTTAAAATCGCCGAAAAAACATAGTCTGTTTCCACAGACTTAGCGATGTTTCCCATGTTCCCATCCGAAAGGGGAAACCTGGATATAATAAACTCTCGCTATAGACTCGGGTTGGGGGCTGACGGCAAACGCTTAACGCGTAACGTCGAAGATTCGGAGCCGCCGATGGCGAGCTAGAGAGACAGTGCAGACACGTGAAGGACGAAGCGAGACAAAGTATCATGTTTTCTCTCTTTCGCAGCAAACGGTAACGTCGCGTCGACTCTTCCATCCCTTCTTGCTCCCTCTAAAGTTCTCCCACTCTCGACCGAAAGATTTCAAGAAGTGGTGGGGATAGTGACGAACGCTTAACGCATAGTTTAGATGAGTCCATATCGAGAGTTTTCTGTATAAGTAACATTTTTTCCTGTCATGCCGCTAGGCACTCAGGCGACTTTGCTCTCACCGTCAAGTTGTACATATCCAGTTCTTCGGATACAAAGGGGCAGAGTTGGGCATTATTCGACTAACCTTCGAATACAAAGGGTCTAGCTGGATAAGCATAGTGAAAAGTGCCCTTGAACCGATTTTAGCTGGCAATACACCTTTCAATAGTGTAGCACAGGAAAACATTGTACACCAATTTTCAACCCCCTATCTCAACCAGGAGGGTAGTTATAGGGTAAATTCGAATTTTCGGTTTTTGCCATATATTTAATGGTCAGTAAAAATTCTAAAAAAAATCTGAAATATTGTAGACATGATTGTGTATGATTGTGATTTTTTTCAGATTTTTTTGTTGCAACTGCTAAGTGTAAGAAATAAAAAACGCAAAAAAATGTCGAAAAATGTAGATTTCGTGTTGAAGTTTTTGAGCGACTAGATTTTTAATTTTACAGTAGTTAGATATTGACATGACTATTATCTACAATTTTTTCAGATTTTTCGGTAAGGTGCGCTGTAGTTAAAAAAATCAGAATCACGCTTTCTGCACCATGTTCCATACTCGATCTCAGATTTTGTGGTGTCAATACTTTATTGACTGTTCTCCAGATTATATTATTCTCTTCTATCCGAGTCAAAAACATTCTATTTACTTTCATTGACAAAGATCATATTCGTCCACCATTCTCCCGTCATGGTAATATATTGTTTCACGAAGTTAATTCGTAAAAAGAAAAATGTCGTTTTTCTTGAAATATTTAAAAACCACCAAGGAAAACTTTTCTTATATGTTGATTCTTTTTCATGTCGTAATAACGTTTCCTTTTGATTTTCGTCCGATATGCGGCATAAACATTGTATCTAGAGCTGTAACCGAAATCGATATAGTCAGAATTTCGGTTCCTTATAACAATCATTCAGAATATCGGATTTTCATAAGTGTTTCAAGAATCGAAACCGATATTATAACTATTTTCAACCCCTGCTTTAAACCACATGTGGTTTATACCGTGTGTTCCAAAATTGAGGGACAATCGGGAACATGCAATATCCTCATGCAAAAAGACATTGAAAAGTCTTTTACCGTTTTCGAATCCGATGCTTCGTTCTCGAGATGTTAACAGTTGAATATTAGCGAAGCAACTTCCGGGCCGCGCGGTTTAAAGCTGAAACAGCTTACGCGGATCTGTGACCCCTAGCACGCACGCGCAAGAGACCCGCGTAGATACAAATCCACACACATTTAATGGAACAGCTAGAAATGGCTTAACAGCGATAAAAAAATGTTGTTTGTTTAGATTAAGTCGCCAATCGGCGTTGCGTGGATCTCCGACTAGTGTTTCCTCGAATAATAAACGAAAAATGTTCATTTGTTATAACGCGAATTAAAGAAGCTGTACATAGGGTATTTCAAAATAAATATTTTCATGGATATGGTGAGTGTTTGAAGAAATATTGTGATTTTTTAGCAGAACGTTTGGTTCCTTGGGTAGATAATTTCTGAGATCCGCACAATAAACCGATTGGCGAGTAAATTGTAAAGGACCCACCGCGTAGCGACTATAACCGCCACTTTCTTGAAATTTCTTTTAATCTTCAAGAAATGTATAACAAATACCATTAATCAGATTTTCTATAGAGTTAATTATTTAAAAGAAAAAACTGCTAAATAAACTTATTGATTTTCCTACGTTCAAGGCGATACCCCCCCCCCCCCCCCCTTTAACAAAATGATGCGCTTGTGTTCATATTCTGGACATTGCCAGGTGACATGATTTAAGTGAAATAAGGCTTGAGATTCTGCTCCGCAATAGTAGGCATTGTACGGAATGAAATTAACTCTGGCTAGAGAAGCATTTTCCTGGTACATATCCGATGCTAACTGCGGTTCACTTAATCGTGGATTTTCCATTATTTTCCTTATAATATTCCGCTTGTATCTGGAATCGGGAATTTATGGACGTCGTTTTTGGAGATTAAACTCGATCCGATCCTCTTCTGTATATCTTCTAACAATGTCTGCTACAGTATTTTTCTTCATATTCAGTAACTTTGCAATTTCACGGTAGGGTTTTCCTCTTTCATAATTATAAATTATAAGTTGCCGTTTATTAAAACGATGTATTGTTTCCTTTCCGTGCCCTTTTGAAATGTCGATGTTTATTGCCAAATTTCTTGACCGTGTTCCGTGATCCTGCAGCCCGGCGATGGTTCTAGAGGCTGGGTCGATGCCCGTGGAACGCAGAACCGCTCTGCTCGGAGTCGCGCGTTCATGTTTAAATAACTTGAACTCCAATTATACAAATCTTCGGTATTCTTATAATCTTAACTGTTTTATTATAATTTTCAACGACTTAAAGATGGAAATATAAATTGTAACTATTGTAACTGAGCTCAGAAAATAAACGTGTTATCGCTAGTACAGACAGGATTGGTAAAGCGAATCTTTTTGGAGTTGTTATCTTTCGTTTCCCAGGTGAAAGTGACAAAAGCCAGCACATCGAGCGGCTCCCATACATGCTATGCAAACAACGAAGTTCAAACACGTTGCTGGCTTCGTTATGATTAAATATACGACGCGTACAAGAATTATAAATAACAATATAATAACCTAACACATCTTAATAAACATGAACTGAACATAATTATAATGTCTTTTTATTTACAATTGGCATTCTTATTATAAAAAGAGTCGAATTTAAACTCTGGCTAATTATCATGGCAGACAACCTTCCAGCAGAAGCCCCCCTAAGTCTTTCTTATAGTGGAAAATGCATTGTTACCAATTCGAGGTTGCGCGGTACGCAACAACCGAAACTAACATATAACCTTAATATTACTATATAGTGTGACGACCCGGTCCCACCACGGTATCGCGACTTACAAGGGAAGTTCGGCAACCCGAAAATTCAGAAAATTATGAAACTCGGTGTGCAAGTAGAGTTGTTCATCCGTAACGCAACCCTATTTTTTGTTGGTGCCATAATTCAATTTTTAGGGGTGAAATCACCCCTTGAAAAAAATTCAGAATTTTATTTTCCGTGGAATATCTCGAGAACGGTGAGAGATATCGAAAAAAAGTTTAAACAAAAGTTGCATCCTACTTTTATATCTAGAAAACCGCGTAAAAATAATTTTCGAAAAATCCATATTTTTCAAGTTACCCCCACCACCGATCCTTAAAAATAAGTTTTTGTATTTTGTAAATATACGCTGAAATACCTCTGGATAATCTCTTTTCATACATATATATAGTTTATGTGTTATAATTTTTTTGCAAACAAACAAAACCTCTATTACCGAATTTGAAGTCCATTTTGGCAGTTTCCATTAAGGGGGTAGACACGGGTAATGCAGCGCGCTGTATACCGACACAATCTGGCCCAAAACATGGGTTTAGTAGGATACGTTGTTTGTCATTATATGAGCGAATTTTGGGCTGGGCGAGGTCTTATTCGAAAGAGGAAGGTTCAGTACAACACGCTCTGGCCATGGTTCGACGAGATTTTGTTGATATGTAATAATATGAGTGACCAAAGTAGAGAAAAAATGGACAAAATACACTCGCAGATTCCAAGTATTTTTAGGTCACTATAAGAGTTTTGTGACTCAAACGATGAGTAGAGCGTGTTGCATTGAACCTTCCTCTTTCGAATGAGACCTCGCCCAGCCCAAAATTCGCTCATATAATGACAAACAACGTATCCTACTAAACCCATGTTTCAGGTTAGATTGTCGGTATTACAGCGCGGTACATCGCTCGTGTCACGTGGCGTATTTACCTCCTTAAGTATTTTTAGGTCACTAAAAGAGTTTTGTGACTCAAACAGTGAGTAGAGCGCTCCGCATTGAACCTTCCTCTTTCGAATGAGGCCTCGCCCAGCCCAAAATCTGCTCATATAAGGACGAAACACGAAAAATCCCAAATCCATGTTTTAGGTTAGATTGTCGGTATTACAGGGCGGTGCATCGCTCGTGTCACGTGACGTGTCTACCCCCTTAATAACATGGTTTCTTAAAGCCATATTTAGGTTATTATTTATGTAAAGTTTAGACAGCTTTCAATTATTTAAGCAAGGCAGTACGTGCCTAAAATTGCATCAAAGGTAAAACTCATTAAAACTGATCAGTGACGTGCATGAATCATTATGATATCAGCACATTCGTACATGCATTACTTCAAGTGTAATCGTATTAGGCTATTTTGGAAACCACACGATAAATAAATAATGCGTGAAGATTTACAATGACTTCGCAAAATATATATTTTATCATTAAAATGACGCACAATCGCATTGATGCCGATAACCTTGTCGAACCTTCCGATTTGCATAATGCATATGTATATGAATTTTAAATGATTGTAAATCAATTTTACTTTTACATCCCACTAATAACATATATATAATATTACAGTTAATATTAAATTTAATTATAACATTATAGCAGTTTTCATTAATGACGTGACCGCATAAAGTAATATTTAAACATTCGCAGTCTCTTTTTGTACATGTTGTATTGTTTGATTATACATTGGAAGAATTATACTAATAGAAGACGATAGATACATTAAAAATTACGGTTTGTAATTGGTACAATAATGATATTCTTCATAGAAATGATGGAAACAAAAGTACTTGCCGCACCATGCACATCGCATAAAAGCCGGCTCCTCACAAATACTACATTTGGGTATAAGCTTTTCATTCCTGAAGTAACAGAAATCTACAGGATTTTGAAATTCGCTTGGATGCGTTTCTAGATATCCGCTTTTAGGGGTTCCTAAAATTGCATCCAAGGTAAAACTCATTACAGTTAAACCACACGATAAATAAATAATGCGTAAATATTTACAGTGACTTTGCATCATTTTAATTGTAACTGATAATATTCTTGTGCCACATTCACTTTTCGGTAAACATATTTACGTATTCGCGTCTTTTGATTGATATAAATATTCCCGAGGTTGCAGCGAATGGCAGTTACATTTTTGCAAGCAGTCAGTTACCATTCAATTGAAGAAAGTGAGTGATCATTGTTTGAAAGGCTTTTCCTGAAAATGCAGTCGATTAATGTTGCTAACGTAATAAACATGTTAGCCACTACGTTTCAAATTGCAAGTATAATACAGACACCTATAAACTCGGTAGAAACGGAACTGCACAATGAAATTCGGGACATTATAAAAAAGTTTCAAAACATACATTCCCCACCATTAATTGAACATGATTATGTGCTCGATTTTGCCGATCCATCCGAACCACATGGTGCACAAGTTGTAGAGTACATTATGCCTGCAGAAGAAGAAGAAGACAGTTTTGACCCTGCAGAATGTACTGTTGATGATGAAGGTGGAAAAGTCGACTTAAGTTATAAAAGAAAAGCAGTAACGTTTTGGAAAAGTGGAAAAAAGGCACGTCGATCGCTTACCAGTGTACAGAAAAATTATCGCATGGTTAAATCTTTGCCGCAGCTATACAGGTGGGAGGCGAGTATAGAGAGAGGTGGAACAAATGCAGATAAATTTGCATTTATTGCGGAATATGTACTGCAAAATTTTGAACAAGCTTGTGACAGAAGATCTATTGTTCATGACATGAATTTAAGATTGTGGGCCTTGGAGGCAAAAAACCAGGTGGACCTACCCCAATTCGTGGCAAGTAAATGGTGGATTTGGAACTTTAAGACTGCGCATAGGATTGTGTCCCGCAAGATAACAACATTCAGGACGCAATTTACGTTTGAAGATATTGACAATATCAAAAATATCGCAGAATCGTTTGTTTCTCGCGTAAAGTCTAACATCCCATCTGTCGGAGTTGAAGAAATTTATAATGCAGACGAGAGTGGCTTCAACCTTGAAATACATTCTGGGCGAACATTGGCGAAATTAGGAGTGAAAACGGTAGAAGCGACGATTCAATCGGTATCTTCTACAACACATAGCTACACTATAATGCCTATTATATCAGCAAGCGGACGTCTTCTTTCACCACTATACATAGTTTTGAAGGAATCTACAGGAACACTTGGTCCGATAGTGCAAAAAACTCTATTCCGCCCGGTTAATATTTATATCGGAGCTTCAAAGTCAGGAAAACTCACGTCTGAACATTTTAAAACTTGGTTTAGCGAAGTGTATCTACCGAATACTGGCCGTAGAAGCATGCTCCTACTCGACTCGTGGACGGGACACTGCCCAAATGAGTTACAGCAGTTGATTCCACAAGACAAGGAAGTAACTTTTTCAATGATTCCAAAAAAAACGACGGCCATCGTTCAGCCTTTAGATGTGTTTGGATTCCGGATTTGGAAAAATTTCGTGCGGACATTTTCGGATAATGTGATTCTCCAAGAGAGAGATGTCAATTTGCACTTACGTAATGAAATAATTAAATTGCAGTCCCTAACCCACAACCAGTTTTCTTCGCCTAGATTCAAAAACCTTTTTCAATATGCTTGGTTTAAAAGCGGATATCTAGAAACGCATCCCAGCGAATTTCAAAATCCTGTAGATTTCTGTTACTTCAGGAATGAAAAGACTATACCCAAATGTAGTATTTGTGGGGAGCCGGCTTTTATGCGATGTGCATGGTGCGGCAAGTATTTTTGTTTCCATCATTTCTATGAAGAATATCATTATTGTACCAATTACAAAGCGTAATTTTCAATGCATCTATCGTCTTCTATTAGTATAATTCTTCCAATGTATAATCAAACAATATAACATGTACAAAAAGAGACTGCGAATGTTTAAATATTACTTTATGCGGTCACGTCATTAATGAAAACTGCTATAATGTTATAATTAAATTTAATATTAACTGTAATATTATATATATGTTATTAGTGGGATGTAAAAGTAAAATTGATTTACAATCATTTAAAATTCATATACATATGCATTATGCAAATCGGAAGGTTCGACAAGGTTATCGGCATCAATGCGATTGTGCGTCATTTTAATGATAAAATATATATTTTGCGAAGTCATTGTAAATCTTCACGCATTATTTATTTATCGTGTGGTTTCCAAAATAGCCTAATACGATTACACTTGAAGTAATGCATGTACGAATGTGCTGATATCATAATGATTCATGCACGTCACTGATCAGTTTTAATGAGTTTTACCTTTGATGCAATTTTAGGCACGTACTGCCTTGCTTAAATAATTGAAAGCTGTCTAAACTTTACATAAATAATAACCTAAATATGGCTTTAAGAAACCATGTTATTAATGGAAACTGCCAAAATGGACTTCAAATTCGGTAATAGAGGTTTTGTTTGTTTGCAAAAAAATTATAACACATAAACTATATATATGTATGAAAAGAGATTATCCAGAGGTATTTCAGCGTATATTTACAAAATACAAAAACTTATTTTTAAGGATCGGTGGTGGGGGTAACTTGAAAAATATGGATTTTTCGAAAATTATTTTTACGCGGTTTTCTAGATATAAAAGTAGGATGCAACTTTTGTTTAAACTTTTTTTCGATATCTCTCACCGTTCTCGAGATATTCCACGGAAAATAAAATTCTGAATTTTTTTCAAGGGGTGATTTCACCCCTAAAAATTGAATTATGGCACCAACAAAAAATAGGGTTGCGTTACGGATGAACAACTCTACTTGCACACCGAGTTTCATAATTTTCTGAATTTTCGGGTTGCCGAACTTCCCTTGTTAGTGTCGACGAGCGCCACCAGAGGTCTAATCTTCTAGATAATCCTAGTGATCCTCTAGGTCAGGCCTGCACAGGGAGCCTTTTTCAGCGCCTGGCGGCAGGCAACCAGCCGTACGCCGTTACTATGGATAGAATCGGTGAGCAGAATTGCAGTAGTGTAGGTTGGGGCTCGTAGGCGCGTAGCGTAAGTACATATAGCTGGGCCCCAGTGACCCCACCGAATTATATTGCGGTACCTGCTCTGCACTGGGGCCCCATAAGGAACCCAGCCATATATACTTACGCTACGCACCTACGAGCCCCAACCTACACTACTGCAGTTCTCCTCACCGATTCTACTCTTAGTAACGGCGTACGGCTGGTTGCCTGCCCCCAGGCGCTGAAAAAGGCTCCCTGTGCAGACCTGCTCTAGGTAGTGATCGGCAGATGTGTCCACCATTTTGGCCTAAAGCGAAAGTCACAATTCGGCGGGCACATTTTAAAAGAATACTGCCCTTCTTAGAATGTCCTATCTAGCATTTTGAAACAACCAAGAAAACTGTTGTTTTACCATTTCATTCTGCCAGTCTTCATTCAAATTAAAACATCTGGTCATTTTTTCGTAACAGACTAATACAATATTATGTCTGAACATTAAAATGAGTAACTATAACGAATATAAACATCAGGTCAGGTAGTAACTGAAAAATGATAGTGACTAACAATAAGTGACGGAATATTTTAGTGATATCAAAATGTGATGTGGATCTGTTAAAAATAAATATTATAATTAAAAATAATTGGTTCTGTATTTGCAAACTATAAAAAATGGTTCACATTTACATAACATAAGCAGCACGGTTATTTAGATAATCATTTCTTATAGAAAGCAACAGATTCGGGGTTAGTTTGATGTTCGAATAGTAACACTAGTAGCTGTACCTATAACGGGAATGAAACGCACAACAAATCAGCCGCCTGATAACGAGATTGAACAAGATAAACGAAGTCTGACGATGAGTGAAATAGTGGACTACGTAGCGCGAGACCCTCGATCAACGGCAAGGCAATCGGGAGAGCGTTAAAACGTGCATGTGGCGTTTCATATTCCTAATTCATATTTCTATAATACCACCTTGGTAAGAGTATATATTATAAATGGATTAGTGAGATTTTGGCGATGAAAACTAGTCCAAACACGAAGCAATTCGGAATATTTTTAATTATGAATACAGAATTAGATATACAGTAGTCCGCGGATTCAGTGGAAATTACGCTTCTAGTGACTGACTCACGATGCATACTGCGTACATTAAATGTAGGCCAAATTAGTGCATGAGGCTAGAATCTTTCGCTTAAGTCAGGGAACGCTGTGTATGAAGGAGCGAACAGTATCCACTTCCAAAACGCTCGCCTTCTAAGTCTCCCAAATTGCAAATCAGTATCCCAACCAGTTCGTGTAATTGTTCAAGCCCATTGAGCTATACGAATACCTGGAGAGGGAACAGAGCAATGGCGTCCGGTCCGAGAAAGAGGGACGAAAACGGGTAAATCTATCTCTGTCTTACAACAGGCTATGAATGTATAGTGCATGTGAGTGAAGTTATCTGCGCACACACATACATACATAACACAGATAGTACAGAGTGAGAGGGATAATAGGAAAAAGGATAGGTTCACCCGTGATCTTCTGTTTCCTTCAGACCGCTGTCGCCTTCTCCCACTGCTGTTCCCTCTCCAGGTATTCTTATAGCTCAATGTTCAAGCCACGACCCTAAAGGCGAAATCCCACGGCGTGGCGCGTGGCTCGACCCGTCGCGCGTCATCCACCGTGGGATTTCACCTTCAGGCTGCAACTCGCTCCAGCTCGAGCTCGATTTATTTTCTTAAGAAGAACGACCGGAAACTGTGAGTGATAAGAATAAATCATCCACAGATGAAAATTCAAATTTTTGTACTTTTTGTTTTAAACTTATTGAAATACAGTATTGTCTTGTTAGCGGATCGCTGGTCGGGACCGTCGTTGAGCCGTCAGCGTGAACAGAGCCCTAATTCCGAGAGTTCGTTTTTTGCTTCTTTCTGGCCGAGGGGGGAAAGCGAGATAGAACGCTTTGCGTGCGCGTTCCCCTGTTCATTGTAAGCCAGCGATGCCCCGATGGGCGGCCCGAGATAACGAGCATTCATCGCGTTTTCTAAAGCTTTTCCCCATCCGTGATATGCACGCAACGTCATTGGATTCGAGCACCCCCTTCCACGCGAGCTTTGGAAAACGCGATGAATGCTCGTTATCTCGGGCCGCCCATCGGGGCATCGCTGCCGTAAGCGCTTGCGACGATCGTGCACGCCCGTCGCACACGAAAAGGATGGAGTGTTACGGCGTCCGAAAGACGGAGCGAGACAAAACATCATCGCGTCGTCTGTCTTGTACCGCCCTCGCTCGCGTTCAGTGCCTCTCGCTCACTCTCGTTCTATCTCGCTCTCGCCTTCGCCGGACAAAAGTGAGACAGAAGTGGTGGGGTTAGCGAAAAGCCCACATCGTGTACACCAAACCGAGCCGCTAATGAGACAATACTGTACTATAGTCGTTTCATCTTAAGAAAAACCTCGTCCGCGCAGGGGTGATTCTGAGGAGGCGCTGATTGTTCAGACTCCCCACTTAGGCTAGGAGCACACGAGCGTTTCTTTTACGTCCGTCGCGACGGACGTCACGACGCTGCGTTGTAGAAATACATTGCAGTATATTAGAGTCTGCACACGTCCGTTCCCAGTGTGCGGACCCTAATATACTGTAATGTATTTCTACAACGCAGCGTCATGACGTCCGTCGCGACGGACGTAAAAGAAACGCTCGTGTGTCCCTAGCCTTAACTGCCTACGTTTTTCTCCGCCTTACCGCCTGTTACATGTCTGTCAACCGTTCCGCAACCTATAGTGTTTACTGTGCCCCGATGGAAAGATGACGGTCGAAATGTCACGGGGGCAAGAAGGGTTCTTCACTCGCACCGCCTCACTCTCTCGCGCGACACTCCTCAAATCCCCACTCCTAGGTTCTTAGCGGCACACGCTGCATAGTCGTAGGATTGCCCGTATCTACGGGGGATACGTTCCATCATGACATACCGCGAATATACATTATACCTATAGTGGTTACACTATGAGGCGTCTACGCTATTGCTTTTCGTCGGATCCGTGGATATAGCTCTATTTCTCTCGAACTCGGTGTGTCTCGCTCGCTCTATTCGTCACACGATGCTACTGACCGATTCGGCGTTGGTGTCGGCCAATAGCGACAATACGTTTACCCTACCTCTACGATTTTGCTACAGAACGCGGCCCTGTGGGGATAAGCCATTCGGACTCTAGAGTTTCTCGACCGTCTTCTTTCCATCGGGGCACAGTACATTGAGATTGGTCACGTCCCACCCTTGGACGGGCCGGGAAATCGTCAGGTAAAGCGTTACGAGCAATCCTCTGCGTCGGGCCCGTAAGCAGTAGTAGGGGCTGCGAAGATCGGTGCAAAAATCGGTATGGGCGTTAGGGTTTTTCTTAGGATGAATTCAGAATACCTATAAACATAATGGTGACATATTTCCGATAAACATAATATCAGAAAAGACTTCATTTGGACTATTTTTAATTTCAATACATAAAATGTGTCGAAAACTATATTAAATAGAAATTCATTAAAATAGTCCAAATGCAGCTGTTTTTTATATTATTTTCGTCGGACAAATGTCACCATTATATTAATATTATTTTCATAATCGTTAAACATAGAATAGAAAAATTTTCTGCGGATGACTTAAGCCGGGTCCACATTCGTTACCGCGCCACGCTCTGTTACCGTGACCTGTTACCTACCTAACGATGTTCTGTTACTGCATACTACTTAGAGTATATAAACATGGAGGAAGCATGCAATAGGCAAAAATGTAGACGGCGATAGAAAGAGAAAGATATACAGGAGGAACACCCTCTCTCTTTCTAGCGCGGGCGTTTTTTCTATGTTAAAATGAGAGGGGGTGTCCCTCCTGTATATCTTTCTCTTTCTATCGCCGTCTACATTTTTGCCTATTGCATGCTTCCTCCATGTTTATATACTCTGAGGCATACTGTGACTCGTCATTTGATTCAGACGTTCCGATGAATGTCGCGGAATCGTCCGACATCGTCTACACTCTACACTTGTTACCACGACCGGACAGATAGGTCGCGGGAACCGAGTGCGGTACGGTAACAAATGTGGACCCGGTGTTATTCCTATCGTTGTCGGTGGCCGGTCGCTTGTGCTAAAAAAAGAATCGAGCGACGAGTTCGAGCGAGTTGTAATCTAAGGGTCGTGGTTCGAGACTAAAATCAAAGAAGCCGCTCCTCGACAGAATTCGCATATCAATCTCCCAAATCGCTAAGCCGGACTCTTGATCCGTTTGCATTTTAGGAGAGACTACTGTACTTACTTCTCCTGGGCACTATTACCACGCATAGCAAGGAAATGAAATTTGTAGGAAACTATTGAAATGAATTTGTTTTAACAAAGCAGATGAAATGAAACAGAATCCCTTCATGCTGACGTATTATATTTTATTAAAGAGGGGCGACAGAATAAAGTTCGAGGTAAGCTGCAGCCGCCCTTAGTATACATATAACTAGAATCTCCCGTAATAGAGAATCATATATCGATTCTAGCCGTGTAAGTTACTGCAGTACCGGTGTGGTAACGGTAGTAATATTCTCCTCCATATGAACCAGCGTAATGCTGATTGTGAGTCGAACAAAGCGGCCAACTGAATGGATGGAGAAACTTAATCTTTCATATGTATACGCTGCCTGGAGCGTAATGAATGTGAATAATATAGAAACGGTAAAAAGTATATGGGTTAAGTAGGTATTTGGTGTTCTCTTATTGTGGACCCTTATCACAGTTACCTATAAATTATGGGATATTGTGTAATTTGCGCTATGCTTTTCAATCAAGCGACCGTCTTCGAGAATTATTTTCACGTACTGGTAAAGCTCTGTTATAGGTAATTTAAAACCAATTGCTTTTTCGTATCATTGGTTACGTTAGTGATCGGTAATAAAGTTTTTTTATTGTTTTTTTTTTTATTGTGAGTTAGAAGTGGTAGAAACACGTGAAGAAAGGCAGGTAGCAATTTGGACATTCCCCACATGCGTTATTTGTGCGCTCTCAGTCCTACTCAACGTATACGTTCTCATACGTTTTGAATCCCGCTTAACACTGTTCGGCTCAGTGTCAATCCAGGTAATTCCCTACGCGTAGGAAAAAACGTGACGTCACATAGACATATATACACTAATACGGTTTGTGCACGCCATGCGATGAATTGTGGGCATTGTGGTACGTCACGCGTCACCAACGCGAATATACCGTCATTACTGTACGTGTTCCCCTTCTACTACTCCGTACTACGTCACGTATTTCCTACACCGCCATTACAGATCGCGCAATATAACTTTGCCTTCGAGCGGCGACTGAGTTGGCCATGATTCGCCGTGCGTGCGAGAGAGTCAGACCGTCGGCGTTCGACCGTCGACCGTCGAACGCCGACGGTCTGACTCTCTCGCACGCACGGCGAATCATGGCCAACTCAGTCGCCGCTCGGAGGCAAAGTTATATTGCGCGATCTGTAATTCTCTACGTATCGCGATTCCGGATTCACGGAGTCGGCGACTTCGTCGCGTCGAGATCATCGTCACTTGATACTGACATTCATTCTATCGCACTCGCTCTCATTTTCTCTCACTCTTGCATGCTTCATCTGAGAATCGTGGCTACATCTGTCTATAGGCTAGAGCTGTTCGAGTACTCGGAACAAGCGAGCCGGGATATACTCGGTTCGACTAACCGATCCGAGCCGAGCGCTCGAAAAAAGCGAGCGGCTCGAATGAATCGGGCGGCTCGATTAAAAAGCGAGCGGCTCGATTAAAAATCGAGCTCATTTGACACTCGTCAGGAGCGTCAGGTTATAAATTTGGAGTAGATTGCACAATGAAGGTAGCGATTGACGAACGAAACAATTGTTTTCAGCCGCTCGCTTTAATCGAGCGCTCGGCTCGGTTCGAAACCGAGTCCCGGCTCGACTCGAATTTATTATTATTATTATTATTATTATTTTATTGACGGGAGAACCCATTAGTTACAAAAATATGAACTGTGTTTATCAAAAATACAGAATTCAAAATATAACTAAAAAGAAAAAGAAATAATAAAATAACATAAACAAATAACAATCAGAGATGTAACATTCAACAAGAAAACACGCGAATTCACCTTAAAAACGAAGTGGATATAACTGAGATTAAGGAGATTAAGGAAATGCCGGCCTCCTATACACAAGCGTCCTAAACGCAGTGAGGGAGTCTATGAAAATGTCTATATTGTCAGGGCACTGATTTAGTTCCTCCATAGAACGGTTTATGGGGTCCACTGAGTAATACCGATATCCAGGTAAGCGTACCACAAAAAGGGATCTTGGGCGCAATGTCCGCTGCGGTGCATTAAGGGGTCTCCCTAGTGTGACGGTTCAAAAAAATCGATTTTTTTTTTTTTGTTTTTTCTGAAAGTTCAACATCTTAAGAACATATTCCTAAAATATTATAGCTGAATTCGAAATTTTGGCAACGCTGTGAGCTATGAACAGTAGCGCGCGACCGATATGGCGCCATGTATACCCGCTACATTGGCGATGGCGACAGTAAAACGTATAAGGGCATTGTGGATTTGAATCCATATGACGTGCAGGTGAAAAAGTTAGAGTGTGTTTTACACGTTAAAAAAAGGATGGGTTCTCGTTTGAGAGCAGAAAAAAAGAAACATAAAGGAATAGGGGGAAAAGGTCCGGGAAAATTAACGGATAAGTTAATAAATGATTTAACAGCATATTATGGGTTAGCAATTACACGACACACGGATTCAGTGGAGGAAATGAAGAATGCGATTTGGGCAACGTATCACCATAAGTGCTCCACTGATACAGCGCCCGAACATGATTACTGCCCTACCGGAGCCGAAGCAAAAGGCGCCCTCGACAATTACACTCATGATCCACCCCTTACTGAACTCGTACAGCAGGTTATAAAGCCCATTTATACCAATTTATCCCAACACGAATTGATAGAGCGATGTCTAGGCGGAAACACACAGAACAATAACGAAAGTTTTAATCAGTTAATTTGGCATTTCGCCCCCAAACATATATACTCTGGGCCAAAAACAGTTGAAGTAGCAACATATTTAGCAACTGGCATATTTAACGATGGCTACCAGTCACTATTAAGAGTATTAAATACGATGGGAGTAACAATTGGCCCAGAAGCCAAAAGTTTTGCCGATACGCAAGACGTGAACAGAGTTTGCCTTGGAGAGAAAAGGCATCAGGAAGCATCAAAAGAAGCTCGAACTGCTCGAAGGAAAGCAAATGCAGCTTTACAAGAATTGTATGAAGAAGAGGAAGGTGTACTCTATGGGCCAGGCATCGGAGACTAATCGTAAGTATGATTTATTATTTGAAAAATGGTACTTGAATCTTTAAACGCGTTTTACTCGAAACTACATTTTTCGGCCCGGCGATCACGATATCTCCAAAACTACTCAACCAAACGACTTAAAACTTAACATATATATTGAGTGCGTGTTCTCTTAGGATATGACCTAGAATGAAGTCATTATTTGCAAAATTCGAATTTTGCAGCTCAAAAAACTGACCACTTTTTTGCCGCGAAATGAAAACTTTTCTTTAAAGTGCCGCCATTTTTTTATTTGGTGATTTTCTATTTTCATTCTAGTTCAAGTCCTAGCTACATTCATATAGCTTAAGAAAATAACTGTGTTTTTTGTTTCAGATAACCATGGCAGCCGGAATCGTGATCGCCAGCAGCAGGCGTTTTTTTGCGAGCTTTTCATTATAACCCTTATAACATAAAATATAATTATCATTAATGCTTCAAAAAATTCAAGTAGATTGTCAAAATGTAACTGAATAAATACCCCAAAGTTAGAAACCGCAATATCAAGTACATTTCTTTCAAAAAAATTCCCAAATATAGCCCTATTTTCCAGGCGTCACACTAGGGAGACCCCTTAAAACAGATCCGACCGACCAGGTCAATGCAGTCAATCCTGCCATGGAGGACCTTATGAAGAAACAGCAGGTCCGAACAAACGCGGCGGTCACTAAGAGACGATTTTTTAAGAGATAATTTCGAGCTACTCGAATATTCGAGTACTCGAACAGCTCTACTATAGGCCCATCGCCGAACCAGAAGCGCGTTCTTATACAGCAGGCCTGCCCCATCGGGTGCAAATACCTCCTGAATTTCTGGGACCCGGGCAACAGCCAAACGCGGGACTGTTCCATTGCTACCCGTTGCGAGATTTGTGAGAGAACTGCATGAGTGTGTGAGCCTGTCAGGACGGCCTCACACTCATGCAGTTCTCCCGCAGCCCATGCTGTGGTTAGCAACGTAACAGTCTCGCTGCCCGGCTGTTGCCCGGGTCCCAGAAATTCAGGAAGTATTTGCACCCGATGGCAGGGTTGCCAACTCGAAATCTTACTATTAAGCCAAATGATACCAAAAAAAAAGCCAGAAAAAAGCCAAATAAATCTAGAAAACATATTTGTAATTAAATTACAATAAAAGATCGAGATCCAGATTCTCGTCGCTCGAATCATAAACAATTTTTGTGCTTCAATTTTGCAGCTAAGTAGCGATTACTAGCGATTGACGGCAATTTCACAAATGTCATGCCGCTCGAAATTTCCGCCAATCCCTGGTAACCGCTACCTAGCGGTTGAGTCCGCGTAACGTAGCCATTTTCATTGGCAGGGACCAGAAATCGTAAAGTTTTATTGTTGTATTGGTATAGTATCTTACATCATTCTTTATACTATATCATTATTTATGGAATTATTTAAAAATGGTAAAAAAAGCCAAAAAGCCAAATGAATTTTTCAACGCCAACCAAGTTGAAAAAAGGCCAGATTTCTGGAATTTGGCCTCAAAAAAGCCAAAGTGGCAACCCTGCCCGACGGGGCAGGCCTGTTATACAGGGTGATTCTTCGGGACTTTCGCTGGAGTCCCGAAAGACAATGCTGCCGGCAATAACGCGCCTAGCTGAGTTTTAGGGCCTTTAACACGTGAGGCCACGGGGGCCTAAAAAAAGTGACTAATTTGAAGTTCTGTATTTCTTATCAGATATTTGTCAATCTATTTCTTATGTTTTCCCGATGAAAATGGCCCCAAAAACGACATAATTTGGACCATAATCAAGGAAATTACATTAAAATTTTATTTGCATAATGTAAAGCTAACTTCGCTGAAAATAGTCCGATTTACACGACATTTGGTATGATTTTCGTCGGAAAAACATAAGAAATCCATTGGTGTCACTACCATATCTATTCGATGAAGAATAAACGATTTAATTTTTCGCATAAATCATCGCGATGAACAACTCGGCGAAACCCGGCGGAGATGAAACCGCGCACCGTTGAACGTGAAATGTACTAAGGTCGGTATCATATATATTGGCCGGTGAGTTTTGGAGGGGTATTCTCCCACCACACCGTTTGTTTGCCTCGGTGCTCCTTTTCTCAACGTTTTCTGACTCGCTCTCGTTCCATCTCGCTCTCGCCTTCACAGAACAAGAGTGAGCCAGAAGTGGTGGGGATAGTGCCAAGATTTTGGCGTGTAGGCCAAACCGAGCTGTCAGCGTAGAAATACACACATCAGAATAGGTGTGCGTTAGCAACGAAAAAAAATCAGGAACTTTATTGGTTAGAACATTGATTCGTTCTCGATAGCTTCATCTCGTATTGGTCTACGCATAGCTTCGCAACGCACACAACTATTACGTTAAGGATAAATAACAGCCAACTGGCTAGGTTCAGGCGGAGCCGAGCAGCGTTCCCTTTACCCCACCATACTCAGCGAGGGCCACGCAACTCCAACTGACAAATCAGCGATCGTCAGATGGTGGTGGCTGATTTCTCCTCGATCGCTGCTCGCGAAACCAAATTCACCGGCCAATATATATGATACAGACCTTAGTCACTACAGCATATTAAAAACTTCTTTATTTACTACCGAAATTGAATGACATATTTTTAATTTCGCTGCAAAACACCCTGTCGAAGACGATTTGGACTCAAAACCATGCAAATCAGGTCGTATTTGGTCTAATTTTGATTTCAAATCTTTTAGAACAGGTTAAAAGTATTTTCAGAAACATTTTGTACAAAATATGAGAATTTAAATTTTACAATCACATTATTACTCTCGACTGGCGC
This sequence comes from Andrena minutula, assembly GCA_929113495.1. Classification (NCBI taxonomy): domain Eukaryota; kingdom Metazoa; phylum Arthropoda; class Insecta; order Hymenoptera; family Andrenidae; genus Andrena; species Andrena minutula. Next base: position 37,185,977 of record OV815996.1, on the reverse strand, counting down.
CGCTCGCGTTATATAAACAAATCGAGCGACGGTCTCGGCTTTGATATACTGAAAAAGCGAGTCCGACCACTTCTGTGACAAAAAAGCACAATTCCGAACAGTTTTAAGAATTGGTGTGCATAGAACCATGCACTATAGTCGCAAAATAGTCGCACTATGTACCTATTAAATTTCATACTCATTCCGTTTCAATTTCAATTCTAGGAAACTAGACTGATTTCAATTTTCTAAACCAGTTTTACGTATTCAACGCCCTTTTATTACGGCGAATGCCGCATTTGCACTGCAAACTTTATATCACGGCCAGTGATCACTATCGCCGCCGATTATACTTGTTTTCCAGGCATGGTCATATGAGGCATTGAGAGCAAAAACGCACTAACCCACCTTAAAAAAAAATAATTTTTCCCATTTTATACGGTTAGTAAAGCTTATTGGAATACATATTGCTAGTAACTCAATTTCGCAAAAAATGTAGGTTAGTTCGTTTTTGCTCCCAATGCCTCATCAAAATTGAATGTAACTGAAGTAAAATACGCTTGTAGAAGTGCCAAATGAAAACGCAACAATTTCTCAGTCAATATCAACGTCCATTACCTGTTTTTGAAATAGTACCGTTGCCGGTTTTTTTAACAAAATTTTCCACTCGTTGCTGATTTTTGCGAGTAAAATAAATAAAATATAGGAAATATGAGAGTTCATGGTTGGATTTCATCTCTCACGTCAAGTAAATGGTTTTGTTTTAATTAAATTAATTTATTTTCTTCGTGGATGACGTAGAATTCTTAGGAATCCATCGATTTCAGTTGTTCGAAGTTATGAAGCTACAAAACGGATTATCATTGTCGCAAATCTTTTGTGTGCAAGTTTTAACGTATTGAATATACATCCCAATCGAGAATATCGATTTCAAGGCCGTTGTTCATATAGATTGATAGCTCTGTAAAAGCTAATTGTAAGATACCTACACCTCCACATCCACAAGTACTTGTTACACCTTCATATTATATTGTAATACTTATGAATATCAACTATTAAAATCACGTAGTTATTTATTTTTCTTCTCCTATGATTTCTTATGATTTATATATATTTTTGTTACAGGGGGCCCGCGAGCATTTTCTGCTAGGCCTTACCGAGGAGGTTGGTTCGTTTGTTTGGTTTGCAATTAGGATTAGTAAATAGATTTTTTTCCCCTATATAGCGATATCTTCTTCTTCAATCTACAGTAATTTCACATTTCACGTTTGTAACTGCTTTTTTTCACTTCTGCATTTGAATCTACATACACAAGTATATATGTATACATACTAAACGTTTATCTTTGTCCTATACACCATACTTTTTTGTACTTGTTGCTAATTTTCTGTCTGTCTCCTATCGTTTCATCTGTTGTCTAAAGACCTATGTACACATATCAGTTTCGTGCTAGCGAACGAGTGGTAAGAAGAGGAGGGGATACACCAGCGCTGTCCACCGTAGGGGCCCCTCGCGCGCCTGCTTCCCCTTCTAATCCTTCTCTCGCGAAGTGTGAGTTCCGTTGTCAAGGAGACCGCCCGACGCCACGACGGACTAGCCCAGCAGTGATACCAGATCGGGGACGGGTGCCCTCGAGAATTTCCCCCACCTCGCGCAAACTACGTTGGAGCAGCGTGTCCGTGAGCTCGGCGCTTCGGAGTCCAAATCACGGACGCGCTGCTCCGGCGTAGTGTGCGCGAGGTGGGGGAAATTCTCGAGGGCACCCGTCCTCGATCTGGCATCACTGTAGCCCAGTGATGCCAGAATCGTGGGGCGCGGGACCAAACGCTTACCCCCCACTATGACCTACCGTCGTCTCCCACTATAGCCTACCGTCGTCCCCCACTTTCTTCCCATCGCACTGCACACAATCATATCCCTACCCCTATCCGTGTGAGCTGCTTGTCGGGCTGCCGAGCACACGGACAGGGGTAGGGAGATGCTTGTGTGCAGTGTGATCGGAAGATATTGGGGGACGACGGTAGGCCATAGTGGGATACGGCGGTAGGTCATAGTGGGGGTAAGCGTTTGGTCCCGTGTCCCACGATTCTGGTATCACTGGACTAGCCGGGTTAGCGACTTGTCTGTCATGTCGTCTCTTTAGCATCGTATCCCTGACAACGCGGGCGAGAGTGGAAGAATCCCGAGAATACGCGTATGTACACGATCTTGGACAGCGCTGCTATACAGGATCTCTGGCACACTGGCGCGGAACTAACACAGAATTGATATGTGTGCAAAGACCTTTACCTTCGCAATATGTACTGAAGATTCGAACAATCTCATTTGCTACGGTGTCTGCATCAACTTTGACAGGTACTATCTTCATTTGTATAAGTATTTCAAACTAAATTTCTATTATTGGGATGACTATTAATTTGATTATTTTTATGGTCAATTCTGTGAGTTGTATAATTGAACAATGCAAAAGCTGTAAAATATTTATTTCACATTTTCTCAGTACATTGCAAAAATGTTATTCTGCTGACACGCGCCTGCTTCCTTATGGCTCATCCACAAGCAAGTGACTCGCGTCGTCAAGTGTCGAACAGTCGGGTCAGTTTTCTATATTTGAGTCTGACTATACTCACTCACAATTAGACACCATTCGATGAAGCGTAGTCATGGCTCGGTTATACTAACGCTACCAAGTACAATTCGCCTTTTAATGCTACTTGGCGTAGTATATGGATTTTTATACTTCTCACTTGTATCTCTGTAATTGTATTAACATGTATTGAAAGGAACGGGTGCGTGCATATTCATACAAAGTGTTTTAATGTAGCATATAGTGTATGGTACAGATTTTTTGTCGAACATCATTGTATGAATATTACTATTCTTGTAAGAGACTTCCATTTCTGACTTATCATTAAGAAAACTGAATTAATGTTGCGATAATGTATATACTTCTTACATCGAGTGTTTGCACTAAGAGTACATAATATGTACGTACTCGATACATAAAATTACTGTGAGCTCCATGCATGCAAAAAGCTCAATTTTTATGTTGTAGATTTAACATTTTCATGAAAACTAAAATATTAAACAGTTTTGCTGTTATTTTATCGGGAATCTCTTACGCTCTTTACACGATATGTTCCTCTAATCGGCTTGTACGTATGTACGACTACTGCGTCGCATTAACAAACGATTTTTATAATACGTAATATGTAATACAACAGATATTCACCGGTTTCTTATAACAACAACAACAAAAACAACAACAACAATAATAATAATAATAATAATAATAGAAATAATAATGCTAAAACTTTTTACCAAGAAAAATTATATTATATTATATCAGGAAAAAAATTAATGTAAAAAAAGAAAAAGGTGATATAGACGAGGCGAGTCTCAGCTGCTATTAGGCCTGACCTGAATATCAGGCGAGTCTGTTCTATTTAGAAATTTATATCTTTCGAATTAGTTGTTTAATGTCTAAGTAGATGTGTGACCGTTATAAGCCCTTTTATTTTAAACGTGTGATTTTTATGCACGATGCAAGATTTGCACCCAATTTTGTGTATGTCTATGTTCGTGCAGTAATGTAGAAAATTGATATAGTTTCTTTTTAACAATGCCATTGGATCCTGGTTATTTTAACTGGTGAGTATCTATTTATGTAGAATTCTTTAATATATTAGTAAAGGACAATGTTAAGTCCCAGAGGGGATTACTGACCCAAGAGCCTACAGGGTATGCTATACACCAGACCTGGGATTTAAGTGAACGCGGCGGCCGATTTTCAGAGTCAACGCCTCTTTTCCCCCACCGCACGTCTTGGCCCCCGCGGCGGCCTAGGAGCTTCGAGCGCTTCAGGCCCGTACCATATGAACCGCGCGTAGCTCGGTTGATATGAGCTACGCGCGGTTCATAGGGTACGGGCCTGAAGCGCTCGAAGCTCCTAGGCCGCCGCGGGGGCCAAGACGTGCGGTGGGGGAAAAGAGGCGTTGACTCTGAAAATCGGCCGCCGCGTTCACTTAAATCCCAGGCCTGCTATACACCGTTGGAAAAATCTCGCCAATACGAATCGATTGATACCATTTTTAACTTCGAAATCAAATGGGATCACCTCGAAAAATTGCCTCAGAGTTCAAGATTTTGCGGTTTTGAACAAAAGAAACCGGTAGTAAAATCCCAACCGGCCCGATGGACCTCGGGTAGGCACCTGTGGAAAAACCGAGGGATGTAAGCGACACTCTAGCAGGTTGGCGCGGCAAATGTGCCCCACGACATTCATTTCAGGGCCGTGTTGGGCCTGGGTTTTCCCCATGCGCCACTAATCCAATGGCGATTTCGTACTGCGCATTACGAAAGGGGCCCATAGGGCAAATGCAGGTCCAACACAGCCCTGAAATGAAGGTCATGAGGCACATTTGCCATTTCAGCCTGGTGGAGTATCGCTTACATCCCTCGGTGTTTCCTCAGGTGCCTACCCGAGGTCCGTCGGGCCGGTTGGGATTTTACTACCGGTTTCTTTTGTTCAAAACCGAACTTTGAGGCCATTTTTCGAGGTGATCCCATCTGATTTTCTCATCGATAGTATGACTATCAAATATGGCTGCCACTATCCCTACTTGCGACGCGACAAACGTTCATCATTACACATCACTGCGCTTGTGCGAAGCAGCAGCCAATAGAAAGAAGGCGTATGTTACCCCGTCGCCCCTCCCGCAAGGAGATCACCCCCCTGCAACGATTTCTCCCCGTCCCTATATTTCTATATCTACGGTTGAATGACCGTTTATTATAATATGAAACTCCTCGCTCGACTCGGACACGTAGCCGTCCTCTGCGCGTCGCGCCATGCTCCTCTACTCTCACACGCCGTTGCCAAACCGAAGATCGCCGCGCTGCTCCGATCACAGTCCTCACGGGGGCGTTTACATCCACGCAGGCCTTTTCTCTCCGGTTGATCCGATATGCATCATACCGCCACAATATCATTGTCAACGTCAGTAATATTCCCAGAGCCCTGATGATTTTCGAAAAACTTTCTAGCGGTGTTGCCATCATTTATGGTACCGAATCCGGGTTTAGGCTTATCAATGATCAAACCCAATCCACTCTCAAATTTTTGCTGTATATCTTTGTTGCAGCTACAATATTTTTATGTTTCTCACCTCGTGCTTGCCATTTCTTCAAATACTATTTATATGCAACGTGTAGCAGACATTCAAAGCATCTAATCCGTCCATGCAACACGGAGAGACTATAACTCGTTGCAATATAAACTAGTCCGAGGTTATTCAAATTTGTTTATGTAAGTCCCCATAAAAAACAGTTTTGCATTGATGTTGTTTCTCTCAACGCGTTGCATATCTTCCCGTCGATCATTGTTAGTACCTAGAAGTTGATATTGATTCGATCTAAATTATATATTGAAAGCAACTCGTCTATCTGCTTCTCGATGTTTGCATTTTCAGCTGCCACTACAGAATTCGTTTCTGATGTAAATTGAAATCTGATGGGTCCACAAAAACTTGTCGATGATTTGCCAAATAATGACGTTGTCATCTGTTGATTCACTGCAGCAGAATTGGATCGGCACTAATGACGTCATAGACACAGTTGATACGGAAAATTTTTCATCGTCAAACTTTTGTTTACCTATATTTACTATTCTCACATGATCCATCGGACTTATCACTACAAGATTCTGCAGTTTTTCAAAGTTTATGCTTTTCTGAATGTTCACTTAGGGGGGCGACAATCTTGAAACTGTATGATTGAGGAGACCTTGCAATTTTACAGATTTTTTTATAATCAGATTAGGTTAAATACTAATTTTTGATAAAACGGTATGTAAATAAATATTTGTAACAACCCCGTAAAATATTTCATCAACTGCAAAGGAGACTTTGGTAGATACGTTGGGAGCACTTTTCATGTCACCGTTTCTTGTCAAGTATCCTGTCAAGTACAGTATTCTACTTAACGAAAAAACGAAAAACGTAACGAAGAACGAAAAAAACTTTTTTCAAAATTTTGTTAATCCAAGTTCGCAGCGGTTATTGCGCCATTAAACTTTAATTTGAAACATTTTTTTCTGTCTGTTATACTTTGAGAGTTATACGCGAAAAAGTGGAAGTGCTAATTTGAATTTGAGATTAGTTTTCACCCCCTTAAAGGGCGATAGGGCCCGAATGAAACACACCGCTGTTCTTGTCTTGAGTCACTCTAAAAACCCACAAAGTTGCGTTCCAATCGGTGAGTCCGGGTTTGCGGTGTTCCCTTGTTAGATGTTTAGAATTTGTGCAATTCATCGCGTGCACAAGTCGCATTAGTGTATATAGGTTTATGTGTCGTTACGTCTTCCCTACGCGTAGAGAATTGCCTGGCAACTCCGGTCATAAAACTGTCGAAGGCAGAACAGCATGAGGGTATCCATCCTCGACTCTACTGATGAACACGTACACGCTACCAGGTTGGTGATTTTATACAAATCAATAAAGTGAAAGTATAGAATCAAATTTTTTGACATCGTGCTTTGTTTTCGATGAAACTGACTTTGAATGTTAGTCCAGTACGCGTAGATCGAAGTACAGTTTTAGGCGCCTGAGGGGCACGCTGGGGTAAGGGGAACGCTTCTCGCTAATACACAGTATAGCGCTATCTTCGACTCCGCCACTAGAAAGCCTCTCGACCGTTCAACTCTCTCGCAAGTTCTCCCTCATCTATTCAGAGCCGTCTTTATCATATTGGTACCGCGGACAAGATTATTATGGCGCGCCTGCAAGCGCATGAAAATCAATTAGCAACTGTCTGCTTAATGATTCCAAACGGATATAAATAAATAAACGCATACAGCGGCGCCCTTATAGATTTGGAGCCCCGAGCTGTCGCCCTGCCTACCCTGCCTTAAAGCCGTCTCCTTTATATATATATATATACCCGTATTTCTTAGCGTCGCAGCGTTTAAGGCAGGTCCTGCTGGGTAAGCATGGTCCTAAAGGACGGTGCATAAAGTAGACTTATGGACGTAAGGAGTTGAAGATCTCTGCGGGGAGGGACGGTATACGGCAGGCCTGGGATTTAAGTGAACGCAGCGGCCGATTTTCAGATGCAACGCCTCCTTTCTCCCGCCGCACATCTTAGCCTCCGCGGCGGCCTAGCAGCTAAGAGCGTCTCAGGCCCGTACCGCATGAACCGCGCGTGGCGTATTAGGGTGACATTGTATCAATAGGTTTCCACATCGTCCCAGAGAGCACGATTGTCGTTACGTTTTTGTATTGTCAACGCGCCACGCGCGGTTCATATGGTACGGGCTTGAGGCGTTCCGAGCTCCTAGGCCGTCGCGGAGGCCAAGATGTGCGGCGGGAGAAAGGAGGCGTTGCTTCTGAAAATCGGCCGCTGGGTTCACTTAAATCCCAGGCCTGGTATACGCTCTCAGCCATCTTATGCCGGCCAACTAAGGCTAGAAACACACTATCAAACCGGGCGAGTGTGGACGCTCACGGATGTGATTTTGATCGAGACCGGACCGATAGTGTGAATCGGGCCTAATGCTGTCATCTATGTTCTCTTATCTCAAACTTTTCGTGGAAATTCCAGTTCCACATCCTTTCATAACGCAAACTGGCATTTTGACGATTTGATTTATAAATAATTACACAAGCACTGACGCCACAAACAATTACTGTATACGTTTATGCCAATTCACGCCAAACGTCAAGCCACGCTAAGGTCGAGCCCAGATATATTGGCCGGTGAGTTTCGTGAGGGGTATTCTCCCACCACACAGTTTGCCTGCCTCGATGCTCCTTTTCTCAACATTTTCTGACTCACTCTCGTACCATCTCGCTCTCGCCTTCGCAGAACAAGAGTGAGCAAGAAGTGGTGGGGATGGTACCAAGCTTCTGACGTGTAGGCCAAACCGAATAGTCAGCGTAGAAATACACACATCAGAATAGGTGTGCGTTAGCTACGAAAAATTCAGATGTTTTATTGGTCAGAACATTGATTCTCTCTCGGTAGCTTCATCTTGTATTGGTCTACGCATAACTCCATAACGCACACAACTATCGCGCTAAGAATAAATAATAGCCACACGGCTACGTTCAGGTGGAGCCGAGCAACGTTCCCGTTACCCCGCCATACCCTTCGGGGGCCACACAACTCCAACTGACAAATCCACAATTGTGAGTTTGTAAAAATGATGGTTTTATCTTTTGGCTTAAAGATGGTGGTGGCTGATTTCTCCTCGATCGCTGTTCGCAAAAACGAATTCACCTGCCAATATATCTGGCTCTGACCTTAATGTGCTCTGCGACTACTAATAACTAATTTCACCTACAGAGTGCATCAAAAGTTGATTGGCTCCAAATGGCTGAAAGAAACGATTCCCCTTTCATCTTTTGTTTCAACCTCCGCAACTATGCACCGTCCTTTACGTCCACGTAGGCAAGCCTTACCAATGAAGTTCAGTAACAGGTCCAGGACGAAACGCTGCAACTTCCTTTTCCTTCCTTCCGTCCTACCCATCTGTCTACCTTAACCCCGGCCAAACAAAGTAAAGCCGAATTTTACACGGTTCACTTTGGGGGATCAATGTGGTTAATACGACAAAATTGAAGGCAAAGTGAACAGCGTAAATTGCCATTCAATCAAAGTGTCCAATTAAATTGAATATTGAAAGAAGTCGATAGAGTTTCTACTTTTGTTCAATGAGGTTATTCATTCAGGACGAGAGTGAGAGGACTGAGAACGAGCGGAGGGTACGTCACAGCGACAAACCATAAATTACGGTCGCGACTGCCGCGGTGCCGTCTATCGAAAGAAGATGAAATAGGTCTCTCTGGCACTTCTCACTCTCCACATCAACTACAAAAGAAGTAGTGAAGAAAGCGACGAGTTCTTTTCAAAACGGACGACGCAGGTTCTTTTCGAAACAGCACTGTGTCATAAATATTTTGTAGTATGTCCCAATTTTATAATGGTGTATAACTAGAAAGAAGAACGGACACCATTATTTTTCAATTTGTACACAAACCGTGAATGTCTTTAGGAATATCAAGACTGAAAGATACAAAAACAGTGTATTGAGAGACAAGGCAGTAAGCCGCTTTTATTTGACTTAAATATTTCGAGTAGAATTAAATGCGGTCATCAAATCAGAAAAAAAAGTGGCACTGACAAAGAAGGCGTTTGTGTGCCGTAATTATTATGGTATGCACAAGCCATTTTTATTTTATTTTATTATATTTTATTATTACTATTCGTGGGAAAAACCCTTTCGTATAAACCGATAATAATGCGGGGAGACATAATACGTATATGACAAAATATCAAATCCTAAGAGAACAAAGGAGAGTATATATAGAAATATAAAGATAAACAAATAATAACAAACAATAAAATTAAATTATTGAATACCTTCAAGAGAGCATGTTAACGATGCTAGAGATTGCCCAAATAAATCAATATTCTGATGAACACTGTTAGCGTGGTTAGACATTCGATTTAAACAACTATTATAACCATATACAGTGCGATGCAGTTCAGTATGAAACAGAAAATATTTCTTAAGCACCTTGAAAGTACATTTAGAGAGAACAATTGAATGATCGCTGGGCAAGGTATAACACCTTTGACAATTTTGCTTACAAACAAGATTTCAAACATCTTTCTCCTATCGCTTAATGGCTTAATATTTAATTTATTAAGAATTATGTCATAGTTGTGAGAATTGAATGCCATGGGATGAACACTATGTTTGGCCGCAAGCCTTAAAAATTTATGTTGAACACTCTCGATATTGTTGATATAAGATTTCCAGTATAAAGTATCGCCTTTTTACTGCGGTAACTCCTATGGACTCTATTTTCATTCAGTTCCGTTCCGATTTCTGGTTCTGACATTCGCCTGTTGCGTTTGCTCAGGGTTTGGATGTATCGATCCTCTGCATCAGCTGTCTTCTTCAACGTTCCTGACCTCTTTTTAAAGAAAAATTCTCCACATCACGAAACTTCATTATAGTGTCACACACCGTGGACTTCAAAATTATAGTTTTTGCTTCTATTTGTCTAGTGCAATAGCCCGCTTTGGCTAACACCATAATAGCACCACGTTTGTCAGTTGATAACTCCTGTCCTGAACTCATGGATGTAATCGCTAGTGCTGTTAAAATCAAACTAAAATGAACTAAACCCCTGTACCGTCTGTGGTCTGATGTTTATCAATCTTAAGTGTATACAAATATCGAACTCTGGTTAGAAATAAACATTTTAAGTAGACTGCAATCTACATAGAAAAAGAACAGACGGATGATAAATCCGTCTAAAACTTCATTTCTTTATTCCACCCCTATACAGGGTCTATTCAAGTCTAAATGAGCATTCGTTTATGCTCGGTAAAAAAGTCGCTGGAACGTTTGGGGATGCTCGTTTCATTTTATAAACAAATGCTGAATGTATGAAGAACGTTCAAGAAATATTCGGCTCATACATATATATAAGGTCTTAGAGCATATAGACAGGGAGATCTCAGTGAGAACCCGAAACTGTCGCCAACATCACGTGAGACAGAAAGACATGTGCGAAGCTGTGCGAGTGAAAGAAGTATAGAGTCCTAATCAACCGTATTGCGTATGCGTCGATATCGTACGAGAGAGAAAGACATCGTGCGAGCGAGAGAAGTGTAGATTCTCAATACGCGACAGTGACGAAGACAGGAAACATAAGGCAATGAGACCTCCAGTAGTAGGGGAAAGCGGGGTAATTCCGGCCAGCGAGTAATTCCGGCCACTTCTATTTCTTTAAATAAAAACCACGTAACTTGACTCTGTATGGTACTACCTGTTAATGATGCAGCGAGCTAATATTCATGATTTTCATGACGATAGCAGTCTTTGTTTCAAAGAAATCCGGGAATATTCATTTCGCACCGTAATCTTATAACAGTGGCCGACTGTTAAGCAAGCTAAGTTAGTACATGGAATAGATATGAATTATTAATATTAATCTCATTAAATAGAGGAATGTTTCTACTTTCAAACTCACATTTGATTTTTGGTGATATGTAAATTCAATTCAGTGTATTACTTCAAATATCTGAACATGAGGTGTGGGGTAATACCGGCCAAAAATGATGGGTAATTCCAGGCAGCTTTTAACATTGTTTTTTTTTTCTGGTGTAGATGCCATGTACAATTCAGATATTTTTTTACAAAAAAGTAGGACACGATATGTGCTCCTTTTGCAAAGAATTCGGAAAATATGATGAAATGTGGTTCCGGTGCACAGTATGTGGTCAATGGGCACATGAAGAATGTTCAGGATGGGATACCCCTGAAGAATATATTTGTGATATATGTACTAATTATTTTTACAATAAAAATTAATACAATTTTTTATTAATTCAACAGTTTTCCTAGCTCTTTTATAAAGAAAAATCATGGCCGGAATTACCCCACTAGTGGAGTAATTCCAGCCAAATGACTATTTTTGTGTTATTGCTCCCAATTTTGTTACAACTTAAATTTATGCTTTCTCGGTCATATTAATACAAACTAGACACTTCAAACTATCAATTAATATAAAAAAAATAACAAATGTGTAACTTGTTCAAAGTGTATAGCATTTACTGCTTACGTGGCCGGAATTACCCCGCTTTACCCTATATGCTCTAAGCATAAACTACACGAACATCCACTCACAATCGACAGGAACATTGTTCGATTGCTGTTTACAATTGAATATGCATGAATTTTGTCGAAGTGGGGGGGGGGGGGGGGTAGCATTCGTTCCTTTGGTTTAAACGTACCTTTAGAGATTGACATATGACAGTGAAGAAAATTAAAAAATTTAATCAAAATGCGGCACGTATTCCCAATGTTCAATCAATGTGTGTAGAAACCCGTTTCGTACCAAGTGTCACATTTTTAAGGCGCAGGGCAGGGACCCAACAAAAAATTTCAACCCCTACAGCCACGGACCACCCTAATATACTTAACTGCATTTGAAACAATAATTTATCGACTTTTTGAGTAGCAACATAAGAAGACCGCTCCAAATCTCTTAGCGTAGTCTGCATACATGTCGAAAGATTCGTATTTCTCAACGACACCACGATATTAGGCAGTAGTATGATGCGATCCCACGGCGCGATGCGGGGAATTTCGCGCTGTACTCGTCGTGGGAATGAAGAGTTCGGGCTTCCGCTCTGCTGTCGATAATTGCGGTAGGAGTCAAAGAAAAGCTTATCTGGCTTGGCTAAAACGGCGGGAAATGGCGAGCCCAGTCACGCCGTTGGAATACATGAGTATTCCAACTCATGTATGAGTTATTAATACATGAGTATACATGAGTATACATGTATATACCAATACATGAGTATTCCAACGGCGTGACTGGGCTCGCCAAACAGACTTGAGGGGCCTACAGACTTGCCGAGCCGCGCACCGTGAGATCGCACCTTTGAAAGAAAGCTGCATTGATAAAGAACCTATATACAGTATCTACTCGTTAGCAGCCCGTTTCTGCAACGCGTTAGGAGCCCGGCGACTGTCTCCACCATTTTTTGGAATCCTTCGGACGAGAGTGGGGGAACCCGGCAGCGAGCGACAGGCTCTTTCGGTTCCTCTCGCTCGCTCATTGGATTTTCTCACTCGCGCCAGTGGCCGCGCGGAATAGTGTCCAGTCGCGTTAGGAGCCCGCCGCCAGCCCCATTCGTCGGGCTGCTAACGAGTAGATACTGTATTTGGATTATCACACCCTTCTTCGCTACAGATATCACCTTTCATACATATCACGGCTTTTGTGTGACAGACTATTATTCGCAGCCAGAATATGTTGGTAAGTTTTCGTTTAAAAAGTTCTTCACAAACTGTAAAACACGAAAAATAAAGAAATCTCGAGACATATTAATAAGATTGAGAGGTACGGTGTTTGAAATTATAATAATGAAGAATTTAGTATGAAAAGTATTAAAAATTTAGTATGTAACTTCATTAGATTTTATAAGCAATATGCAGCCATTAAAATGCGAATAATCACATGTTAATTATAACAAACTTAGGGAGAAATGGGACATGTAATGACTGACCGTGGAAATTAATTCCCCGAGTGGTTTCACATTTCATTGTGTGCAGGCAAAAGGTGAACGACAGCTAATCAATACTTTTGCACCCCGGTAACAAAGCTTTCATTAAAGTATTCACTGCGCATTGACAGAAATCCAGAAAAAACCTGTAAAAACACACCCTTCAATTATAAATGAAAAATATCATTTTCTAATAACATGTGTGAAGATGAACTCTGAACCGTTTCATATGAGACACTTTTGTGATTCATCATTGGTATTACAGGCACGTTCACTTAGCAGAGGCAGCGCTACTCTATAATAAATAAAACAAATAAGAAATCTAGGAATACGTTGGAAATATCAGTATTCGGCTACAGAAGTACATGTCTCATATACAAAGACTCACAATGAGGCATTTTCGCATGGGACACTTGTAACTCACTACTGATATTTCGGATATATTCACTTCACAGAAACCGCGTAGTTTTATAATGAATGGAAAGAAGTAGAAAATATGTGAATATATTTGAAACTTGAGTTACTAGCCAGAAATGGTATATTACATGCCAGTCAGTATATTAAATGTGTAAAGGCCTTAAGTGTTGAGTTTACTAAATAGACTTTGAACCCTAAACCATCTGAGTTCGTAAGCTCAGAAAATTCACTCTCTACTGGAGTAATATTCAAATGTTTACAAAATCAGTGATAAAATTACACGAAGATATAAATCTATATCTATACTATTATATAAAATTGAAGTTGCATACTTTGAAATGCGGTTTCTCAGTAAATATGCACTGTAGCCACAAGTGTGTTACATCACTTTGTTCGTCTTGACGAGAGCAAGGTTCTAACGTTTTTATTTTTTTTAAATAATGATTTTTAAATAATAGTAGCTTGCAACGCGACCGCCAGGCGGCGACGAGGCGGGTGCATCTCACTTGCGAAATAGCACCGCGTCGGGAATAACTGGCCAAAGGTTCGATCATACAGGGCTCTCGAGTTTACAGATTATGTATCAATCAGTCACACTAATATCTCGGGCGAAGCCGAGACGGGGGACGCTAGTATCATATAAATTCCGAGTGCCGACGAAGTAGTGCACGAATGATCGTGTTTATACTGATCGCATAATATTATTGAACGATAAGTCGCATAGTGTTTACTTTAAGTGATTTTAATTAAATGATACATCTGCACTGTAATAACACGATTTATTAACTTTAGAAATATCAAGTAACTACAAAGGTTGCCATTGTTTATATAAATATGGGGAAGGCATTTATCATATGGCAAACGATAAATAAAGAAGAAAATTTGGACAGCAATATTAAGACATAGGATCGCCTATGTCTTAATACTCATTTCACAGTCCTTTAGGGCGCAAATAATTATGTCTGTAAAATGTAATTTACACAGTGAAATGAAAGTTGTTGTACAGCAAGAAACTGGTTACATAAAATTTTGGGCCGGAGACATATGTTTCAAAGATGCATCTACAAGTGGTCGACTTCGTTCTCGAGATATTAACAGTTGAATATTACCGACCTAAGTTCCCCGGCGCGCAATTTAAAGCCGGAACAGCTGAGCAGGGAGCAGTGACAGCTCGCGCGTACGCGCAGGAGACACGCGTAGATACAGACCCCTACACACAAGAGCCGCCGTGTTAACTCGTTTTTCACGCTTAGAACACGCTTTAAACGGTACGGCCCGGTAATTCGACCGCTAATATCCAACTGTTACTATCTCAAGAATGAAGCCTCGGATCCCAAAACAGTAAAGGTCGATTCGATGTCTTTTTGCATGAGAACATTGTACATATTTGATTATAATAGTACTTATTTCAGTTTTTCGTTAAACAGCGGATATTGTTAACTATTGTCAAGTTTCAACATCCGTATGTTGTAAAAGTTTTATATTCGGTGAAGTAATATTGTAGGTTTGTCTGGTACTTGTCAGGGAGCACACAATCACCAACACCTTACCTCTTCTCCCCGGGAGTCTCTTGCCAAAGCCAAAAACTTCTTACAATTTTTAACGGTCTTATTTTACGATTCGGTCAATATACCAGCCATTGGATAAATTTTTAAACTAACATGTGACTTAAATAAAAACATGTGAATCAATAAAAATACATTATGTAAGTTCTCGGAATCAATATAAAACTACTTGCCTATAAAATCGACAGGTTCAGTTCTACAGTAGTCAAGAAAAGACTCTTTCTCTTATAAACCTCCACATACCGTAAAATTAAGCTTTATCCTGCATAATACAGTTATCGATGAAACTGAAACGAGTGTCTTATTTACGGTACACAACACTACCGACAGGGAACGAACTTGCATTTATGAGTTAATATAATTTTGTTATCGCGTTTCGATCAAATAACTATGATTTCAGATTCGTTGAAGGGAACAGGGACATGTTGCACATATGCAAATCTTTTTACCGCTGTAGTCCCAAATCAATTGAAAAGTAATATTATATTTTGTTAAACAACTTCAAGATCAGCAAAATAACGTCTCAAATCGTTAGCAATTTTATGTGAACGACAGAATATTTTATTTTTATCAGAAATCTTGACGTCAAATACTTTGAAAGAGATTTTAAAAATATTCATTTCAACAAAAAATTGGAGTCACCTTACGTTTATTAATTCGTGCAATATATTTCTCTTGCCATATTGTCATAGTATTATTGAGAGCTGAATAATCGGCGTGCAGACGGCAGGGGTCAAAAGAGGTATATGGATACAGTATTGTCTCCGTATGTGCTCGGTTTGGTGCACACGATACGGGCTTGTCGCTATCCCCACCATTTCTGTCTCACTCTTGTCCGGCGAAGACGAGAGCGAGAGGGAGCGAGAGTGAGCGAGAGGCACTGAACGCGAGCGAGGTCGGTACGAGACAGACGACGCGTTCATGTTTTTGTCTCGCTCCGTCTTTCGAGCGCCGTGACACTCTGCCCTTTGCGTGCGCGACGGGCGTGCACGATGGTCGCAAGCACTTACAGTGAGCACGGGAACACGCACGCCCGCGCGCACGCAACGCGTTCCATTTCGCTACCCTCTTCGGCCAGAAGGAAGCGAGAAACGAACACTCGGAATTATGGATCTGTTCACGATAGGAGCTCAACGCCGGTACCGACCAGCGAGCACATACGGAGACAATACTGTACTCCGCTCGCTCCGCGTGAATCCACCTGTGACGTCGTCCACTTGAGTCGTCTGCGGTATCACTTTGAAGTTTGTTCTAACCCACTCGCTCTTGATGTGTCCCGCTTGCTCTCTTCGTCACGCGGTGCTATACGAAGCATTAAGAGCAAAAACGGACTAACCCACCTTCATAAAAATGGAAACATTATTAGAATACATTATTGCTACTAAATCAATTTCGCAAAAAGTGTGGGTTAGTCCGTTTTTATTCTCAATGACTCTGTGGTCCGATTCTTCGGTCAATCACAATAATACGTATGCTCTGTCTTTGTAATTGGATCAGAGAAGGTGAACCTAGAAAGGAGATTATACTAACACTAATAAGACCCGTGTTCCTTCGGCACGCCACTTTCCAACACTCAATATGTATGATAGTACATAAGAAAACAAGAACATAAAGCATTGAAACGCAGACATAAATAAACGTGACCATATTGAGGAACATAGAAGGTGAAGGAGTAATAAGCAAAATACACTAAATAACTGTTTGTTTTAAACACATGAAGACTGTTTTAAAAATCATACAAACAATTAAAATATATCTTCATACTATATCTCACATTCTGCAATGTTATATAAAAGAAAGATATTTCCGAAGTTTTTCGCTATAATAGTAGACGGAAAGAAACTTAAGTTTCAAACACTCTTTCGCCAAATTATTAAAAGTATCTGAAATATCATGGCGATCGAATTGTAGACCATCCTATATACTTACTTTACTTTCCAAGAAGCATCACTTGAATTTTTCCGAAACGATATCGCGTTTGCTTTCCACTCGCGCAGAATTTCACGCTGGAAGCGGTTGTCGTGGAAGAACGACGATCAGGAACGCGAGGAGCGTCGTCGAGTGCACATCGCCGGACGTCGTCGTCGCCAGTACCTACAATGGATGTCGAGAATGTCGTGAATGTTTGCCACCCTAGGCAACGAGACTCGGTACTTGAGGCGTCAGTCGAGCGACAATCTTGTCGCCGTCATCGTAGCCATCATTCTTGTTGAAAATCGCTTCGTGAAGCAATTTTTCATACGATGATTTAAAAATATACTTAAATATTAGGTACCCACAAAAGCGTTTTCCCTTAATTTCAAGATTAAATGAAACGCTATTAATATTTAATCCGAAGAATTAACTCATCGGCCCAGTGGACTATAAACGCCTTCATAAAATTCCCGATCTTTGAAATGCGAAACAATAATATAGCGGTGGAAAAACACAACATCTGCGACTATCTGCATTTTTTTAAACATTTTTATAAAGTTAGAATATATGATAACAGAAAGTATAAGAAGAACTCCAACAAATTTATTTATAAAATGTGTAAAAAATTAATAAAAAAGTAACATGTTACATACCTGAACAAAAAAAAACATTTTTCTCGTTAGAAACATGGTTCAGACCACTGTGCGATTGCGGTAAAGGCCTGTCGCATCAAAGGAATGGCACACACACATCATGAACAACTGCAGTGGTGCATCTTTATGCCTTACACTCCTTACAGTGTAAGGCTTACACTACCACGATTTGCTGTTGTCCTTGCCATTGCAGGGGTCAAGTAGTCAGAAGGAGCAACACCAGTTGGTCACAAACGTAGACTCTCCTATACACATTTCGAAGCGTGTGTTTGAAAATCCCGTAAAGTGCTAGCGAGGTAGAGATAGAGGTTCATAGTACAGTGAGAAGTATAGGCCCAGATGTGGAAAACGGGCATTACGCGTGTTCAGTTTGGGGCTTACAGCTAGCGCAGACATGGACGCACTCTTAAATGCTTTTAGATAACTTCATGGATTTTTACATAGCTATTTTTTCAACACCCTACGTGTTAATGCTGCCATAAAGAATACAAACTATAGTAGTAATTATAGTATAGACCAGGGATGCCCAGATGGGCGGTCCGGTATTACGAGCATTCATCGCGTTTTCCAAAGCTCGCGTGGAAGGGGGTGCTCGAAACCAATGACGTTGCGGGCATGTCACGGATGGAGAAAAAGTAGTGTGCGTGTAGGCTCATACCCTGAAATCAGCATGTAACCGTTACATCCTGATTTCATTGCGATTAATTTGATTTGATTTGTGATTATAGGCTGATTTCAAGTCGTTTGTATTTGTGGTTATGGATTATATTTATTGATGACTAGGTAATTTTTTAAACCCCTGGGACGGTTTCTTTTTCTTCATAATTTTGTATTATCATCGAAAATACGTATGCCTGTAAAGTTTCAAGTCTTTTGGATAGTTGGAAGTGGGTTCAAATTGAGTTAATACGGCGTAGGCTTTTACAACTGGGGCTCTTGGAGCCTACAGTGTTCTACATTTTAGGATGTGGGGGAAAAAACAGGAATTGACTAATCATTAAACAATAATATTATATAATTGGACGGAATAGGATTGAACTTGAGTCCCACTTACACATCTGATTAACAAACAGTTTCTTATTAAACGATTATTATTCAACTTTAATCCTCTGTTTGTTTGTATGTATGTTTGTTTATTTCAAATCTAGAAACTCAATTTGAACCCACTTCCAACTATCCAATAGACTTGAAACTTTACAGGCATACGTATTTTCGATGACAATACAAAATTATGAAAAAAAAGAAACCGCCCCAGGGGTTTAAAAAATTACCTATTAGTCATCAATAAATATTATCCATAACCACAAATACAAACGACTTGAAATCAGCCTATAACCACAAATCAATTCAAATTAATCGCAATGAAATCAGAATGTAACGGTTACATGCTGATTTCAGGGTATGAGCCTACACGCACACTACTTTTTCTCCATCCGTGACATGCCCGCAACGTCATTGGTTTCGAGCACCCCCTTCCACGCGAGTTTTGGAAAACGCGATGAATGCTCGTAATACCGGACCGCCCATCTGGGCATCCCTGGTATAGGCAGACCAGAGACCCATAAAACATCGGATCTTAGCATCCAAGAACTGAAAGCTATAAACTACTGAAATTTTCAAGATTCCTATTTTTAATTATGTCTTCCGGGAAATGGTTTCAATTGATTCCTGAGATATTTCTGATCCAAATGAGTTCGAACGCTACGGTATTCAGATAATTTTCAATGGTACGGAATGCAAATTGATTTTCAGAAAATCGTTCGAATAGCATCAGGTTTCGACTGATCTTCATTGGGAGAAGTTCGGCAATTCATTGCTGCAACTGTTTTAAAAATAGAATGAAATATATAGGATATGAATTTTTCGATCTGATTCTTTGGTCTCAAAATTTATTTTTAAAAATGAAGAAATATTTGTCATAAATTTATTTTTGCACATTTTAAATTTAGTGTAAAAAACATGCGAAAGTACATCGTTTAAAATTACTATTTGTGAAGCTACAGGTAGGGGAAGCCGGGGCAAGTTGATACGAATGAAGTTTGAATTTTAAATTTTTTTCATTTTTGTTTGAATTAATTACTTATTAACAAATATGCTAAAATATACTTTGGGCCTTCCCCTTCAATATATTGTAAATGAAATGTTGAGAAAATACATACAAAATGAATGACAAAACGTTATTTGGACGAAGGTAAAATGTATCAACTTACCCCACTGCGGGGCAAGTGGGGTAAGTTGATAAACAAACATCTCCATAAAAAAATGTAGAACATATAAACAATATAACAAACCGTAATTACCTTACCTTCAAAGGATTCAATGTGATGCCCAATTAATTTCAGTGATAAAATCCTCTATCCCGTCTCAAGACGGATTGGAAAGTGAACACAACTATTTACTTTTTCTCTATAGAAATAAAAACAGTTAAAAATGGATTGCTAAAGTCAAGGTACCCATACGTACGCTAGATCGTAGTAAAGAATTGATCAAGAAGCTTCACATATCTCGCACACAAGGAGCTACATACAGTATTGTCTCCGCATGTGCTTGCTGCCCGGGACCGGCGTTGAGCTCCTATTGTGAACAAAATCCCTAATTTCGAGTGTTCGTTTCTCGCTTCTTTCTGGCCGAAGGGGAAAGCGAGACGGACCGTTTTGCGTGCGTGCGGGCGTGTGCAACGAGTGCGAGCACTCAGATGGAGATGTGACTGCTCGACGCATGCGCGCGACGGTCAGATAGCCAGGCACGGCACGAGTCGTTTTTGCGCCCTACGCGAACTTGTCCAAATGAGCCTTTTATTATAATACATTTATTTGAGTTTACTGATGTCCGTACTCTTAATTTTTACTCGTAGTTTATAACCGTTGTAGTACAATGTGTAGTATTTCATTTAAAAATTTATTTTCAACAATGCCAACAATGAAAAGACCATTTTGCACCTCTTGTCAACCTTACGCCCTAGCAGTTGCCTAATTTTGCAGAGTAAAGTCATAAATAATCTCAAATAAATGTATTATAATAAAGGACGCAATTTGACAAGTTCGCCTAGGGCGCAAAAAAGACTTGAGCCGGGCCTTCGTCAAGATTTTGCGATGCGGTTCTCGTGCTCCCGTAAGTGCTTGCGACCATCGCGCACGCCAGTTGCACGTCGCAGAGGACGGAGTGTCACGGCGCCCGAAAGACAGAGCGAGACAAAACATCACCGCGTCGTCTGTCTCGTACCGTCCTCGCTTGCTTTCAGTGGCTCTTGCTCGCTCTTATTTCATCTCGCTCTCGCCTTCGCCGGACAAGAGTGAGACAGAAGTGGTGGGGATAGCGACAAGCACCTATCGTGTGCACGAAACTGAGCACATACGGAGACAATACTGTATATACAGTGTCGAGATAATTCGACTATATCAACCTGCCTCTGTATTAACTTGCCCCGGTCACTCCTACCTGTTTTTCGCGTGAATGCCTTAGCTTAATCTTGCTTAATTACATAGATAACATAGATAAAGGCGCAAAACCCTACAATAGCAGATGGTAAATAATTGTAGAAATAGTGTCTTCCTTGCTTTCCTGACTTACAATACTATCTTTAAAGTATTCTATTCATTCAACTGTTTACATACGTTGTGATAATGGCATCACATTAATCAATATAATCACTAAAATTAGTTTGCCAATAAAGAATTTGGTGAAACTAGTATTTATATCAGCGCATTAAAAAATCAGTTGTTAGATGTCAAAGGATAGATTACAGAGAATTATCCTGTTTTTATCAATAGGGAAAATTCAGACAAAACCGGGTACTTAGGTAAAATCGGGACGTGTTATTATTTTTTAAACTGCGTTTCCAGCATCGTTGCAGCAACATATTGTAGGGATGTCCATTACTTCATCAACAAAAGATAATCGTATTACAAGCGTGCTAGATACTTTCGGGTGTGAATTATTTTAATTATTGCATATTAAAGTCTTAATAATTTAAAGGTTTGTTTTTACTTTGCATTGGTATTGTTGATAATTCGTAATATTTACAAAACTGTATGCTGTGGCAAAACCGTGCGGGGTAAAACCGATTACCCAATTTTGCACAAAATGTGTATAACAAAGAAACGAAAAGGAGGACGTTACCAAAATTGAAACTAAATCTTAATAAAGGACTACAAGTAAAGAGAAAGAAAACCACAAAATTAAACAAAATACCGAAGGATAATGATAACAGTGGTGATGAAAATATTGAAGATATTTGAATCATATGGTTCATTGAAATTGAATAAAAATTGGGTGCAGTTTAGGCTAGGGACACACGAGCGTTTCTTTTACGTCCGTTGCGACGGACGTCACGACGCTGCGTTGTACAGTTTTGTCTCTATAGCCGCGTGTGTCGGGACCAGACGCACGCAATTTGAGAGACGAGTAGTCTATTCGGCTTCCTTTGATTTCACGCGGTCAGAGTGTAAGGTGTGTCACTATTGAGAATGGTTATGAACCTTTCTTCGGCTTTCTCTTTGACATCCGATACCCGATGCCGCGGTGCGGCGACTATAAACGAAGTAGTGGGGATAGCTTCGCGTGTATAGAGAATCCGAAAACGCGTGCAATTTGAGAGACAGCACTGTACTTAGAAATATATTGCAGTATATTAGAGTTCGCACACGTCCGTTGAAAGTAACGTCCGTTCCCAGTGTGCGGACTCTAATATACTGCAATGTATTTCTACAACGCAGCGTCGTGACGTCCGTCGCGACGGACGTAAAAGAAACGCTCGTGTGTCCCTAGCCTTACAGCTAGTTCTAACTGGTTGGGAGACTGAAGAATTGGATGAGTTAGGTTGTTATAGATGCTAGGGCCAGTATCTAATATGGTACCCGGTTGTACCCATGCTATGGGGTAAAATCGTCAAAACAAATCATATTTTAAATCGTCATTTTTTGTATTTGTTCTTCTATTAAAAAAAATGGATATATACTATTATTTAATACAGAGTTTATGCTAATGAATCCTAATTGCAATTTCTTTTTCCCATTAATAATGTCAAAGTTATGAGCTTTTATCCTTATGGGGTCTCCCTAGTGTGACGCCTGGAAAATAGGGCAATATTTGGGAATTTTTTTAAGGGAATGTACTTGATACTGCCGTTTCAAACTTTGAGTATTTATTAAGTTATCTTTGGGCAATGTACTGAAATTTTTTGAAGGATTAGTGATAATTATATTTTACGTTTGAAGGATTACAATGAGGAGCTCACAAAAAAACACCTACTGCTGGCGATCACGATTCCGGCTGTCATGGACATCTGAAACAAAAAACTCAGTTATTTTCTTAATCTATATGAATGTAGCTAGGGCTTGAACTAGAATGAAAATAGGAAATCACAAAATACAAAAATGGCAGCACTTTAAAGAAAAGGCAAAAAAGTGGTCAGTTTTTTGAGCTGCAAAAGTCGAATGTTGCATATAATGACTTCATTCTAGTTCAAGTTCTAACAGAACACGCAGTGAATATATATGTTAAGTTTCAAGTCGTTTGGTTGAGTAGTTTTTGAGTTATCGTGATCGCCGCACCAAAAATGTCGTTTCGAGTAAAATGCGTTTAAACATTCAAATACCATTTATCAAATAATACATCATACTTACAATTAGTCTGCGATGCACTGAATCACACTAGGTATAACACTTTGAGTGGCCTCTTTAGCACAGAAGGGGACGGTACAGGTAGCTCTGGTGGTAATAGTTTTTCAATTCAAAAAGGTTGAGGGCTCCGATTCATACCTGCGTGCCCGGTCGCGCGCTACAGCGTTGCCAAAGTTTCGAAGTCAACTATAATACTTTAGGAATATGTTTTTAAGATGTTGAACTTTCAGAAAAAGCAAAAAAAATCGATTTTTTCAAACCGTCACACTAGGGAGACCCCTTAACGTCCCGTTTTTGTCCCGGTCTCCCCTGCTTTATTGCATACCTACTTGAGTTTATTGAATTGAAATGTATTTCTATAACTACGACAAGTCAAAGTTCGGCCCCTTCAAATCATTATACAATAAAAATGCTAATGCACCGGCTGTAAGTTGTGCACTAACAAGGGGAAGGCACGAGTGTAGAAATTGCTTTTGGGACAACACTGGGTGGAAGTTATAGTACACATCTAGTGTTACAAAAGGGGTTACATCAAAATGGGCCTCCGTTTTCAAGAAATTGGAGTTTAAAGTTTTACACGATAGTAGTAGTTCTCTTACGCAAGTCTTGTTATCAAGCAAGGCTGTAGCTGCAGCAGTAAGGTATGCGACTACGACGCTACTACTGATCCTTCGGTTGGAATCCCCGTACTTCTTGACTTCAAACTCAAAACTTTCAATTCAAATTTCTCGAAAACCGAAACTGATTTTGACGAAACTCCTTATGGTTTTTTAGCACTAGGTGCGTACTATAACTTCCGCGCAGTGTCATCCCAAATACAATTTCTACATCTGTAACTTTGTGTAAGACCTTCATTAGGTTTAGGTATTACGCGTTTCTATTGAAAAGACTTTAGTGTGGAAAACAAATCAAACATTCATATCTCAATTTTAGAATAAGGCAGATCTCGTTTAGCTCACGAATCGAAATAATGTTTACTATTTATTGACGTAAAAAGATGTTCGTTCACAATTGTAGAGCGTTCTCGAGTAAGGATATAGCAGACGGAGGAGGAATAATTTTATTCATTCACACGAGAAACGAAATTTCAGAGGCAACACCTGTGTTCGGAGTTCATGGAACTCCTCCTCCTCGAAACATTGGCAACCACTTTCCGATAATAGGCTGATATGCAGGCCCAACGTCTCCCTGTGCTATCCTATTATTCTAACTTTTTCGATAGCAACTGCATTACGACGTTTCGTAAACGCACCTTATTTAATCTATTGCTTTAGTATGTTCGCCTCAATATGTATACACAGAGAAACCACAACTGTTAAATTGTATGTATAGAGTACGGGCAAATGGTAAATACTGCGAGGGCGCAACCTAGTTGAGAAAACTGTGTAATTGAGTTTGGATAGGTCTAGATAGGACTGATTTACACGAGGTTTGAAAAAAATGTGCAGTAATATTTCTGTTGTTAATTAATGTGCTTGAATTTACAAATTCGACATCAAGTCGGAATTAACGGCTTTTATCGGCAAACATTAAATTTAAGGGGTTGGTTCACCTTGTCCAAGTCAAAAAATATCGCATCCTTGGGAATTTATTTGTAAGTGACAAAAAACACTTTTATCAATAAAAAATTTTCAAAGATGATAGAGACATCTTTGAATAATATATACAATTTTTTCAAATATCAAAACCATATAGGGATAAGTCGGGTAAAACGGAACGCCTAATTTTGGAGGGTGATAACATAAAATCGGTAGGAGAAAAAGACACAGGACTTCAACAAGAGTCTTCAGTGAACCTTAGACTATAAGAAAATCAAAGCCATTGCTAAGAAAAATCTTTGGGAACGAAGGAACATGAGATTTACCGGAGGTATTGAAATGTTCGCCTCGCTCAAATGGTGGGGTAAAATGGAACACCCAAAATCTTTATTTTTATGATTTAAAATGTATTCATTTATGTTACAATCTATAAATATATGTTTTTGTTATAACTATTGTAAATAAAATATAACAAAAATACATATTGTACATATAAGAAAAAATATTTTGCTAAGGTCGTTATCATATATATTGGCCGGTGAGTTTTGGAGGGGTATTCTCCCACCACACCATTTGTTTGTCTCGGTGCTCCTTTTCTCAACGTTAATGATAATATAGAAGATCTTCAGTACATGTATCTGTTTCTGAGGCAGAATTTAGCTGGCTATAAGGCACGTGTGTCATTTTATACTTTCGCAATTATGATTGTAGTGAGATGAGAAGGGGCATGATCGGGTAACTCTTATTTTCATTACCCCATCATGCCCCCCACAAACCTAGAAATAAAAATCAAAGTTTCTCATTGTCCCAGGATGGTTAGAAACTACAAACGAAAGACGGGCCGAGGAAAATGATACTTCTTTTCTATTAGTTAGTCCAAAAGAACTGATTCCCGTCCCAATCACAAAGCAAAAGATTCGTATGTCGAGAAAACTGGAAACACCGCAATTATAACATCCTCATTTCTCCTGTGCTGATGTAGGAGACGAGGACGATGAAACCATACATATGTTCCGCCTCTGTCAACCCAATAAATAATTAATTTATATATATTTACTTTATTTATATTCTTTTTTAATTGGTACCCCATCATGCCCCACCCGTGGGGCAAGACGGGGAGATAGGACTTTTTCTGAATTTTTTTATTTATTTCATTAAAACCTGTAAAGATTAGGTTGATTCATAGTTAAACTGAAAGACTTATTACCAAAGAATGGCTCAGCCATAAAATTGATTAATTGATTATGAAAACCTGTGTTTTATTCATCATCGAACCTTAACTACCCCGTCTTGCCCCACCTTCCCCTACGGTTACGCCGGGAGGCGACGGGGCTACAAGATCGATCAAATCCCTCTTTACGTTCCGGAATCATCACAATCTCGGATTCGGACGTAGCATACCAAATATTAAATTTTAACTTCGAGTATATATATTAGTTTACGAGATATTAATAAAAAATTATTGTTCTAAATCAAATCTAGCAGCACATTTATACCGATAATTCGGAAATGATCAACACAGCTGATTCCGAATATATACCAAAATATTTTTATGAATATTTCGAAAACTAAAGCTGAACGGCGATAACATGTGTAGGAAAAAGTTGTTCAGAATGATGACCTTCACAATATATTTGAAGGTCATCAAAATCGGTAAGGTGTGCCCTCTTCTATATAATTATCAAAATTATCGTTTCCTAGCTTCACAATGGAGAAGTTCACATTTGTTCATGTCAAGGACATCAGTGTGGAATCCGTATCCGCATGGTGAAACCAGAATCCGTTGGCAACGATATTTTTGCTTTTGCAATGGCAATGGCGGTGTGTTGAAATCGCATGAAGGGGCACCTTTTTTTATGGCTGTGAAGTGTTCTCGGGTCAAAGCTCTCGAACCACGCGCTTCGAGGGTCCTAGACCCTATAGCAGGGATGCTCGAGAGACGCGCCCTAGAGTAGTCATTTGCGCCCACGGACGATCCCGCCCGTTCCTTGTCCTCACTTCTCGGTAAAAGATCTCGTATTGGATACCATGTTAATGTAGAAAGTGTGGGTCCGTCACAACTGTGTATTACACGCACAAACACTCCGCTCGGTTATTCATTTGTAGCACTCCCTCCAAGATGTACCTAATAAACAATACAGAAGTTTAAATTTTCATTACTGTATGCCCTGCTCTGTGATATTTTTTTCTTTTCATAATAAAATTGAAACGGACAATTGAGAGGCATTGAGAGCAAACACGGACTAACCCACATTTTTTTGCGAAATTGAGTTACTATTCCAATGGGTTGTACTAATCATATAATATGGGAACAATTAATTTTTTTCAATATGGGTTAGTCCGTCTTTGCTCTCAATGCGTCAATTATGTTGTAATAATACATAATTTAGTTTCAAGTGACATAAAACCGCAGCATGGCAACATGAAAAATTTCAAACTAATATTTAGGAACGGAGAAAGGTCCAACGTGTACCTACAGCGTTCAAGATTTTTGGAAAAGGTAAACTTCTTTTATAATACTACAATAAAATAGTCCCATTATCCAAAATTCGATGTACTAAATTCTCCAATTAGCTATTTTTTAAACACGAACTATGATTACTTTAGCCTGAACGCAAGCATGGTGGAAGGAGCGTAAACACGTTTTTCGACAACATGAAGCAATCGACCTGAAATTTGGATCACATATTCTTAAAGGGATTTATGAGATGCACGAATATGGATTTTTCGATCTGATTATTTTTTCTCAAAAATGGAAAAAGCAATCATTTCCAAAAACCATGAAAAAATACATATTGTACAATTTTTATCTACAAAACTACTGGTACTTAATTTTTGTGCGAATGCCCTCTCTTAACGTTTTTTTAACTCTACACGATTGATGTGCTGTGGCGTCCGTTTCGGCGATTCCGCCGATTGTCGCGATTGGTTTCGATCGCGACAATCGGCGGATATGGACAGCCGTTAAGAACCGAAAGGTAGGACTTCTTGGAGGGGATAAGGTGGGTCGAGCGGACGATTCCCCTTGCCCCTGTGACATTTCAGCTTGTTGGTAGTGGCTCATCTTCTAATCGGGCAATAGTACTCTATTTAATATTATGAAACAGTTTCATATATCAAATGTATTAGATAAGTAATCTAATTAATAACTAAACCAGAAAGTCTTCGTCTTCAGTCAATATTGCAATTCAGCCTTTATTATCACTATTGGAAAACTCTCAGTTTTCACTCAAAACAGCATTTTGAAAATCTTCTAAAACATCTGCACTGATTATATGATATGTAGGGTGAAAGCACTGGTTGTCGACCACTTAAAGCTAAACTCGAATGAAAAGTTCTGAAAAAAAATAAACAATCAATGTTATAAAATATATAAAATGTATTGAAGTAATTCAAATGTATTTAATATATCACTAAATATTTTGTGTTAGTACGAAAGTTCGGGGAAAATAAATAATTAACGTTAAAAATAAAGTGTCCGAATGCTTTAATAATCGACCACTTAACCCTAAAAGTCGACCGGTCCGATAGCTAGTAGTCGACCACCTTTTTAAATATGAAATTCAAAACAGGTTATGTGCGCATTACAAACTAAAATTTATTTTTAAATATAATGTGCAACATCAGTAAATAATTAATAATGACAGGAATAATGCGTAACTAAAGTAAGTTCTTTTAAAAACTTTATCAAAATTTTAATAAGAAATAGAAATTTTTTTTTCCAATGTAAATTATTTTATGTTTTTAAGGGGGTAGACACGGGTAATGCAGCGCGCTGTATACCGACACAATCTGGCCCAAAACATGGGTTTAGTAGGATACGTTGTTTGTCATTATATGAGCGAATTTTGGGCTGGGCGAGGTCTTATTCGAAAGAGGAAGGTTCAGTACAACACGCTCTGGCCATGGTTCGACGAGATTTTGTTGATATGTAATAATATGAGTGACCAAAGTAGAGAAAAAATGGACAAAATACACTCGCAGATTCCAAGTATTTTTAGGTCACTATAAGAGTTTTGTGACTCAAACGATGAGTAGAGCGTGTTGCATTGAACCTTCCTCTTTCGAATGAGACCTCGCCCAGCCCAAAATTCGCTCATATAATGACAAACAACGTATCCTACTAAACCCATGTTTCAGGTTAGATTGTCGGTATTACAGCGCGGTACATCGCTCGTGTCACGTGGCGTATTTACCTCCTTAAGTATTTTTAGGTCACTAAAAGAGTTTTGTGACTCAAACAGTGAGTAGAGCGCTCCGCATTGAACCTTCCTCTTTCGAATGAGGCCTCGCCCAGCCCAAAATCTGCTCATATAAGGACGAAACACGAAAAATCCCAAATCCATGTTTTAGGTTAGATTGTCGGTATTACAGGGCGGTGCATCGCTCGTGTCACGTGACGTGTCTACCCCCTTAAAAGCAACGAAGGTATTTAAACTGCTCGAATTAAATGGAACATTTTGGATAAACATGTTCCATATTAATTGATTGTTATCAGCTATATGGTGTGAATAACAAAACTTTGAAGACTACTGTAAGTTAAGGTTGCGTTTAGTAATGTCCCGTTAACGATATCGGAAGTTATAATTTATGTACGAAGCTGAAATAATGACAAGTATATTCAAGAAAATCTATCTCCAGGAAGAATATCAATTCATAAGTTGATCGAAAGATTCCCCTGTACATTGGAACATGAATCTCGAGGTGGCGCATAAATCCCCGAAGCGGTCTTCCTGGCCAGTTCCTCTGTACTAAATGCCTAGTTGATCCGGTTTCGCGTGCTTTATGGAGTGCAGAACCATTCACCACCGGACGAAGGGACGAACGTGAGGCGCCATATTTCCAACGGATGCAAAATGATCGCGAGTTCGTATCGTAAATGAAATCACGTACTCCAGCCGTTTAACACGGAAACGTATTCTACGTAAGCGGTTCCGTCTGCCTCCGAGTACGCGACTAGATGCGTGTGCCGCTACTACCAAAGAGTATTTCTATGAATGTATGCATGTAAATTCAGTATCATGTGCGAACGTATACATGAACATAGACATGACTATGCTGGCGAACTTGTAGAGCGTAGGTACACTTGTGTGTGCGGATTTCCAATTCAATTAGTCGTCTAAACGTATGGCGACATGCGTATATGTACACGGTATTGTGGAACATGTCAAATGTATGTCATAGTCAGCGACACATACGTAAAAAGTGGGAGATGTTTATACAAGATTTTTAGTCGCATTAGGGCTGAGACTATTCAAATAACTTAATATTCGAATATTTTACAAGTATTCGAATGCTATGAATAAACTTCGAATAGTAAAATATTCGAATGTTATTATGCAAATAGAGTAAAACTATACATTACTCTCCATTTGACAAAACGCCCCACCATTATTTTACGCACACAAACCAGGATACATCGACGCGATCATCAGATTGGAACTTGCCTCAGTCGGCCACAACTGCCGCAATAAAAATACGAACAAATATTACGGGTTTTAAAAAAATATACAAGAATTTATATTTTCGGCCTTCAGATAATTTGCGGTGAGTATGTGAGAAATTAAATTTTCTAAGTCACTATTGTTTTTGCGATAAATTCACACATATATTTCGATAGTAGACAAACTAATCTCTTTAAATTATTATAAATTAACTGATTCAATTTGTATGATGCAGGTTACACATAGGTGTGTTTACAGGCATACACTGCTAAATACAATTGACAGTGATGCAGTGTACTCAACCTGATACCGTCAGACTAAAATCAAGTGCAATCAAGGCCGACATATGTATAAATCAAATCGTCTGCGAAGGGATGCAAAATAGGAACTGGACAGCAGGTCGCTTCCTCCTGAATGATTTGTTACCGACACGCTTTGGGAACCTGGGCGCAGTGTCTTCCCCGCTTTCTTCCCCACCTCCTCATCCAACTGTCACCGCGCTCCAAAGCCCATTACCTTGTGAGAACCTGACGGCAGGGGCGAGGGAAACTTTTCTTCTATCTTTTCAACTTTCGGTCACGAAGAAACAATATCCATTTCGTACGTGCACTGTGATACGATACGACATCGCTGCGGCGGATATTGGTTGTTACCGCTTAAAAGCATCGGGAAAGTTACGTCTTTATGGCACCTGTCAATCTTTATTCTTAGACTTTATTTCCATTACCTGCTCTGAACGGTTGGAGGGAACTTCAGACACTCCTGTACCACGTGTGTATTTCTCATTTTTTCTTGCGGAATGAATAGTCTTTCGCGTTCCTGTTAGTTTTAAACCAAAATTATTTTTCCACGGATTTTGCAATTCCTATATCATTTTCCAAATTATAGTTTTTCTTCCTGGTAAAACCTTATTTACAGCTACCATAAAAATAAACAGAATATGACCTAATAAGGCTAATGAAACTGACTAAAAACCAATTAATTATTGAATCTACTTTAGTAATAAATCATTAAGAACTGTCATAATTGTATCACACAGCAAAATGAACTTTATGGCCAATTGGCCACATATGTGATAACTAATTCCATTCATGGAAATTTGTTTAACATCATAATCTAAATAAACATTGTTTTGAAACTGTATTGTTGTAATCGTGGACGAGGTACATACCTACCGATGGCATTGAAGGATATCTATAAGATATTTCGGTGATGGGGCCCATAAGCATCATGAGCTACAGATGATTTTATTATTAGACTAAATCGTGAGTCATCGAATATTATTACAAGAGTAAGCTCCCAACTCTAAAATTTTATATGTATTCCAGTTTTCTGTAGGTACTCATACTCCCATGTTTATTCGTGATGTCGTATTTCATTCATCTTCTGCAACTTACAGAAAGTTTTGTCTTTTTTGTGCAACGGGTGATGCATTTTTGTTGAAACTACAGAAATCGTTTTAGTCCAAGAGAAAGTATAAAAATTGCCATATGCAGGGATATAATAAGAGTTATTCTGGACATGGTCAATGCGATAAGTAGGAGCTACATAGTACCATGAAAGACGTCCTTGCATTGATGAGCAATTGGTGGTTTTAATCAACGGCATCCGTAGACCTTTTTCCAGGAGGGGGCAATTGTGGGGTGACGGTGATGAAAAATATAGTAATGAAAAAACGAGTAGTCCGCTTACTTTTTGAACTCATTTAGTAGCGCCAATTTAATTAAAAATTTAAATCCGAAAATTAGAATTATTCACTTTTTTAGTGTAAACATAATAAAGACCAGTTCTTAAAAATAAGCGATTTTTCCTCAAAAGCCAGGGGGCGCAACTGCCCCTTTTGCACCCTCGTCTGAATGATTTTAAGGGGGGAAGCCACTGTGAAAAAATTTATTTTTTCCGATTTTTTTGCATTTTCTTAATGCTTGGGGTCTCAAGATTATACCTGTACAGTTTCAAACTGGATTTTGAAAAATTCTAGGAGCTGCGGAAGGTTTTGTATAGATAACGCAACGCTCAGAATTGAGTGGACGCATAGGTAACTTGGTGTCAATCGCCCGAAGAGTTTATGTCCAAAAATCCAAATGTATCTAATAAGAGGGATCATGAGCTTATATATTGTTTAGAACTAGGTAGAGAATCACTGACCACGACGAGACCGTATAGGGCAGGCCTGCCCCATTCGTTTGCAAATACCTTCTGAATTTCTGGGACCCGGGCACACAAATCTCGCAACGGGTAGCAATGGAACAGCGCCGCGCTTGGCTGTTGCCCGGGTCCCAGAAATTCAGGAGGTATTTGCACCCGATGGAGCAGGCCTGGTTTAGGGGATAGTACCATAAAGGGGACACGTCTTAAAAGGGACAAATCGAATTTCCAAAATTCTAAACGCATTACACATGCAAGTTATTTTCCTGTTTATTGCAACACTAGTGCCTAGTCGTTTGACGTAAATTTCACTACGGTTTTTCAGCAGTAAAATTGAAATTTTCAATTTTTTGGTTTTCTGTGTCGTGTTCTGAAATCAAGGTATATACAAAGTGTTAAAGTGTTATATCATGAAAATTTGTATCATTAAGATTTAGAATTATAATTGTAATACTAAATAAGTTTATTTTTATTAACGTGTCCCTTTCATGACATATACTGTCCCATTTAAAACCACCTCGTTGTAAAAGGGACATTTCACACTTTTTTGTAAATCGAAGATTTTGTTATTTTCTATTACAATTGATGAGTTTGCAATATAGTTTTATTGACGGGAAATAAACACGCTTTCTTGTGATGTAGTTGTTTTTTAAATACCTATAACGACATTGTCAGAAAGGGACGCTAAACAAAATTGTCCCTTTTATAGCACTTCTCCCCTACAGTTGCGATCTTTGAGTTGCGGAAAATAACTTCTGTCGAAACTTTAAACGCGAGTATCTCAAAACGGCATTTTTCAAAACGGGTGCATTGATAACTTAGTCAATTTTTATCGGATTCACTTGAAATTTTCAGGGAATATTCGTAATACAATTATCTTCAATTGCGCGTACCAGTTTTTTGATCGAATAATTCATTCAATAGTAACATTGAAAAAACATGTTGATTTTTTATACTTTTTGGTCAAGATTTCTTCTTAAGTCCGCCATTTCTTCAAAAATGAATATTTTTTAAATCCGTACGTGCAACTGAAGCTATTGTAATATACTATAGTGATGACCGTCTAAGTTTTACATAATGGAAATTTGGCCGAGAGTATAAAAGTTGTTTATAACGGTAGTTCATGATCCTAGGAAAAAAATAATACCAGAATCAAATTCTACGGCTCGAAAACCCAAAACCGTTCCATTTATAATGAATATCATATAAATAACAGTGATATAAATTTAGTTCACCTTTTTACGAACCCGAACCATTGTGCGTCGAGTGGGTGGCAGCCGTACGGTCTAAGTAGGTACGTATCCCGAAGTGATCGATCATTGTGTTTTGCTAAAAGGTAAAAGAGATCAACCAGTCGATTGACAAACAAACTGATCGGATCCTTGTGCGTTCTCTCTTCTTCTCCTGCTTCCAAACTTTTTGTATGGTACTTTGTAGTCAACCTTTGATTCTCAAACGGCCGAATTCCTTGGCATGCTATATACGTAGTATCAATCCCTTTTCGTATCCTTTATCACTCAGTCTTCGTACTCCTGATTTTTTATCTCTCCTTTCTCCTTTATCTTGCTGTGTACGTTTCTCTATTTTCAGAGCTTCGTTGTGCTTTCCCGTCTCTCTGTTCAAGCACTTTACTTCCGCTATACTTCCCCACCTATCAAACTGCCAGTCCAGTCGTCTCACTCTTTTGTCCGAAGTACGAGGTAAAACCCACCAAAGTTTTATGGCTGATCATTCAGTGAGCAGTTGAACGCTTTCTTCTCGAGAATTGATTTCTGTGATTTACTGCCTTTCCATCGTAATTCCGTTTGCTGGGGACGGTTGATTACTTTATGGAGTTTGACGTTTCCCGATGTCGTTAAGCATTTATGGTAATAATCTTATTGAACGTTATAATGCATTATTCTGAGAATTAAAATATTGTAATTTCTACGTGACTCGCCCCGAGATCGTTTGAACATAATAATAGCATCACTATATTCGGTAGCTTGAAACAATAATTTTTAATAACAACTTGGAAGCAAATCGTCTAACTGGGAATAAAGCTGCAGGTATCTACGAAACGTAGTTTCCACGGATATTTGTACATTCATTTATATGCATAATAATTGAAAAAGTTTTGTGTATTTTATAATGTCGTTGGGGGGGGGGGGGGGGATAAATTTATATCTCGATTCAAACACATACAAGGGAACATCTCGAACCCGGAAATTCATAAAATTTTGAAACTTTGTGAATATGTAGGGGATTTCCTCCTAATTAAGGATGAAATTTTAAAAGGATGAAATTTTAAACATCTGAACATTCGGCTACTTTCTGATTTTGTGTTATAACTCGCGAACTGTAAGAGATAGAAAAGAGTTTCAAGACAAAAGTTACTTTTTTTAATTAGATCTACCATTTAGTAAAAATTATTTTAGAGTTCACGAGTTATACACAAAATCGGAAAATAACCGGATTTTCAGGGGCGAATTCCCCCCCCCCCCCCCCCCCCTTATAGGGAATTTGAACAGCAAACAAAAGTTGTGTCGTAATCAGAAGGAAATTTCATACATATTCACAAAGTTTCAGAATTCTTTGAATTTCCGGGTTCGGGATGTTCTCTTATTAGTTATTCTGAATAAGATGTTTTTACAAACAGTCAGAGTATAATTATTATTTTGTGCGGGAAGAGAGAGAGAGAGAGAGAGAGAGAGAGAGAGAGAGAGCGAGAGAACGGAAATTTTGATCCGTTTAGTGCGTTCTACGTCTCCATGACTAATTTTTTTAATGGTGCAGTACTGTAGGTACTGTGTACATACATTATATCGCATCCATAATTTACGACCCTGTCCTTACATGTTGTTTGCGTTGTATGATACTGAAATCGTATTAGCACGGAAGGCTAGGATTGTGACAAATTATCTGATATAAACTTACGAAGAAAAATGATTTGGATGTCAAAAACAGTTTACACTTGAAACGTTTTGATGTTTTCCTATAAAATTTTCTAATTGAATCTATTTACAATAAAACACCTCGAGAGCGAATTGTCTTTTTCATTTAAACCACCATCAATTTTTGAAACATTGAAAAATATTGGACACTGACGAAAATTTTTGTTGGACAAACGTGGACAATCGATGGACAATCATTTCCCCCCATCAAATTATTAAAAAGTTTTCATGGGGGTGCTGGTGAAAATTTTTATTTTGTTCATAACTTTTTTTTGAAGGGTGGACAAACGAAAATTTTTGTTGGACAAACGTGGACAAACGATGGACGTGGACGACCCATAAAAAACTTAAAAAAGTAAAAAAATTACGCCAAGTACATGACAAAATCAAGGACGGAAAAGAGTATTATAAAATATATCATAAGAAAAATAGAAGATAATAATAATTAGAATGTGAAAAAAATGTGAAATCAAAATCAGCTGCAAGTACATAAAGGTGTTTTGTAATAATCACGGACACTTTAATAATGTGAAGATAAAATTTAATATCTAGACATTTGCCTAGATATCCGCGACCTGAAAGTTAAATACTTGGCGTGGCCAGGCAAGGTATTCTCAGATCATCAATACCCATACCTTCCCCCTCGCAGGCCATCGGATAATTTGTCCATTTAAAAACGGTATGCTCTAATATGGAATGCAGTGTAGACAGACGAGGTTTTTCCGATGAAAATGAGTGCTTATTCTTATATAAAACTACGACTTTATTCGGGCTATTTTTAATTACTGTTGCGCCCGGTTAACTTGAAAATATTAAAATAGTACATTGCGTGACAAGGGAGAGAAGTAAGCGATTCCGACGAGCGTGAAGTTTGCGCAATTCACGCGAGGCGAAATCGCGTCTCTCTCTTGTCACGCACTATATTTTTTTCAACACCTGCATGAAAGGTGTTTTTTTTTTAAAGCCCGCTAAGCAATTCACAAAAAAATGCATGTTCGATTGCATTTTTATTCTGTCGAAATTAATAAATACGTGTATTACTAAAAAAAACTGATTCCGATAATGGTTCTAATTTGGGGTTATCTCGCCACTCCATAATTTTTTTGTATATCATCTCATATTTTTCTTTTGATTTTGATGACAGCAAATTTTCTTCAATCGCTTTTGCAGCTTCTGCTACTTCGGGGGCGTGTGGTATCCCGTATCGGTATCACTCTTATTCTTACTCATTTTATCTTTTAATTCTATCTTTTAATAAAAAGGGGTGCTGTGACAGTTGCAATATCAAGATAAAACACACATGATCGATAACGATTAGTCGGGCAACTTCATCTTCATACCACAGGGTAACGTCAAACTCCAGTTTCGTTGGGAGCAAAGTAAAAAATTGCGAATACGCATGCGCGTAAAGTCTTTTTCCCTTGGGAGAAAAGTAGAAAACGCGAATACGTCTGAAATTAGTCATTTTGCTCCTACTCAGCAGGCGTAAAAAAAAACA
The DNA here is from genome assembly GCA_929113495.1 of Andrena minutula. Lineage (NCBI taxonomy): Eukaryota > Metazoa > Arthropoda > Insecta > Hymenoptera > Andrenidae > Andrena > Andrena minutula. The sequence continues at coordinate 37,149,181 of OV815996.1, read as the reverse complement.
CCCCAAAAGAACAGTTTTTGCATCACTTTGTAGGACGTGGATTATCTCGTTGAATTACTTTACTGTTATTTGCAGTTGGAAAGTTATATACATAAACAAACTATTTAATAGATAGAAAAACTGTTTCTTTTATTGCGATAAAGAAACGAACGCGTGCTGAAAAACAGGGACTTCAAACCGGTATGATTTTCATACCGGTATTACGTCAACGAAGCTATATCATACCGGTATTTTCAGTTTCGGAAGAAGTCCCTGCTGAAAAAGGATTCTTATACTTATTTCCAAGCAGCATTTTGGTAGCGCAAACTGCTAGTGGAAAAAAATGTTGCCCATATTTTTAATTTTAGAAGCTGTTAGGATTTGCACAGAGGTGGGTTAAACAGTAGTTTTATTGTGTCAATAAATAATTTTCAGTTCCATGCGTTCATATTTTAGAAATATGATTGCGCGTGAAATCGCGATTCGTCGTATCGATTGTCAAAATAAGTGGGAAGAAAGAGAGGTAAACTGCTAGAACTGAAGGAAAAAACAGAGAGGAAGGGAGGCTGGGCAGGTCGCGGCTGTGAAACGCCGCTGGTTGCATGGCCCTCGCCGCGATTGTAAATCAGTTAGTTCGCATTGTAAATAAATCACCGTTTTACAACTCTGCCATGCCGTACCAAGCGACATTCGTATGAAATTTATCGTTCATTTTCGTTCGAGTCACTTCGCTTTTGGGCACAGGGTGCAGCGTCACTGCTATCGAAATGGCTTGTACGAGGCTATTATATTCTTATTTCTTTATGCAAGACCACAAAATATTCCGTGCAATTCGAATAGCAAATAGGTACGTATGCATTACAAATCTGTCTCTATGCGCGTATCTATTTTTAAATGATTTTACTTAGCTTCGATTCTCTGAATGTTTGGTGTTTGTTTGATGTATGGTTCAAATCTGGCAACACAATTTTCACCCACTTCCCACCAGTCCAATTCTTTTAAAACTTTGTAGGCGTGCGTAGGTGTCACGAGACAACACTTTTTTTATAAAAAAAAGTAAAAACTTAAAATAAAAAATAAACATTCAATAAGTTGAGGGAAGGCGGATTTGTAAATTTTGTAAATATTGTAAATATTGTAAATAGCGAGTAGTCTTAAGACTAGAGATAAGTACTAGAATAAGGCCATAGAGTAAGGTAGACTGTAAGGCTAGGAATAAGCAGTTAAGATTGATTAGGGTAAGGAGCTTTGTAAGAGAATTTGTAACCTCAAGGGGGACAATAAACCATACGTACATGCATACATACATGTGGAAGAAAGAAGAAATGACAATTAAATTTAGAAAAACAGAAATAATATCTGTACCTATTTATAATTGTATAAATTAAAAAAATGTTTCATTTTGCTTTGCTTTTACTACTTTTTTAAATAAAACGTTAAAATTAACAAGTGTATATGGAAAATTAAATGTTCTTCAAAATACAGCATCACTCCCGTATGTGCAGCATCTCTTCTAGAAAAGTATATTTTAGTTTTAATTTTTTAAGGCTGCCAAGTATTAAAATTTTGATTTTCTTTAATGCTAGTAGTTACATAAGATATTCAACTAATAACATGTATCCTTGGAAAAAAATTTCGTTGCAAAATTTAGACACGGTGACAATTTTGGGTAAGGTGCGGCAACTCTCCCATAATTACCCTATAATGTTAAGAATAAGCAGTGTAGGTGCACAGTAGAGTATTTCATACAGTGACAAGTCCTTGGAACAGAATAATAATTCATATCGCACTCGAAGTTTAATAAGTTATCTGATTAGACCCGATTTTATTACATTTTAAGTCTAAAATGCTTTCCATTGCTCTTGGACTAGTCACGTCTGCATAGGTATACAGTATACCACTTACCTTATTCATCGCCTATGTCTTCGTCTGTATCCTCGCCCTTTGGTTTAAGGTACGAAAACCAGAATTTTAGGGTTTCACGGCCCGGGCTTCTGCAGTTATTACCGATTGAGGCTTCCGAGTGTAAGCCGTGTCGAGTGTCCACTAGGAATTTTATCCCGACGTTTCGCCAGCATTGCAGCTATTTAGCTTCCTCACGGGTCAGATGACAGACTGATACTCTTGTGTGTCTGGTAGTTGTGAATTATATGTATTGGCCGTGCTCAGATTACGGCTCATTAATCATCAATCACAGTTTTTTCCAATTGGTCGGCTGAACAATTACAAAATTAGGGGGAGTGTGTTAGAGACGGCGTTGACTTGATGTTATTTCGATTCTTCATTATCTTCAGGGATTCTCTGTTTTCAATATTTTAATTATTCACCTGATCAATTAAAAAGAGCTGCTATTGGTGATCAATGATCCGTGACCTGAGCACAGTTAATACATATAGTTCCCAATTACCAGACACGTGACAGTATCAGTATGTCATTTGAACTCTAAAGAGGCTAGCTGTAATCCTGATGAAACGTCGGGGTAAAATTCCTAGTGGACACTGCTTACACCCGGAAGCCTCAGTCAGTAATAACTGTAAGGTACGGAAAGTTTTGATTACAAACTCAACCAGTCTTGAAGCGTATTCCATATATCTGCCAAATCCCAAGTAACAAATAGTGACTAAATACGTGGGCGTAGCAACAGGGACTTTTGGGGATAAACCGTATTGAAATTCAAACAAAAGCGGTTACTGAAACTCTTTCGCAGGCATAGGGTAAAGGACTCAATTACTGGTAGCCAACCCAATTACTGTCACCTTAAACTATTTTACTTAAACGTTTATATATTCGTTATTTTAAGTAAAATAGCTTAAGGTAACAGTAATTGGGTTGGCTGCCAGTAATTGAGTCCTTTACCCTAAATGACACCATTAAGGCGGATACGGTACCAGTCGATTTTATGTTTCGTCCTGATTGAAGTAATATAGGGTGCGAGTGGTATTGTAAACCGCCCGCAATATTGCAGCGCGCGGCTCGCTTACCTAAAACGGGGCGCACCGCTGCCTTCGAACATACCATCCTAAGAAAAACCTTATTTTGTAGACAGTAGGCTAGAGAGATGATCATACTTATTCAGAATTTGAAAACATATGATGTGGCAGGCAAAATTGGGAAAATAATAATTTGCCTACATTTTTTGATGTTACAAAAATGAATTTCAAAAAATATTATGTGAACAGGCAAAATAACTTTGATTACCGTCATGCTGCAAAATAGGGGAAGTTAACCGATATTCAAATCAATGATATTATAAAAAATATGGCAGAAAATCAAGTAGACGTTTATAATGTAGATTTCTGTGCATCAAAAGTTGTTTATAAAGCGCAAAATAGATATGCAACTCCAGCAATTTTTTATAGAAATTTAAAGGGTGGCAGAAGAAAGAAACGTAATTGGCTTCTATATTCTAATTCAACCGGGAAAGTTTTTTACTGTCCTTGCAAACTGTTTGAAACAACAGCAACATGGAATACTCTTATTAATTGTTTTAATGATTGGAAACATAGCGAGATAATTTTACACCACGAAAACTCTGTTCAACATCAACGAAATACGCGGATTTATGTGAATCCACCAAATAGTCAACGTGACTATTTTACGAATGTTTTTACAATAGAGATGAACGATATAAGTTATTGGAAAAGTATTTTGCAATGAATTGTTGAGGTACATAATTAAATTTTTAGCGTCTAGAGCAGGCCTGCCCCATCGGGTGCAAATACCTCCTGAATTTCTGGGACCCGGGCAACAGCCAAGCGCGGGACTGTTACGTTGCCAACCACAGCATGGGCTGCGGAAGAATTGCATGAGTGTGCGGCCGTCCTAACAGGCTCGCACACTCATGTAGTTCGCTCACGAATCTCGCAACGGGTAGCAATGGAACAGTCCCGCGCTTGGCTGTTGCCCGGGTCCCAGAAATTCAGGAGGTATTTGCACCCGATGGGGCAGGCCTGGTGTAGAGCAGGGGCGTCGAACAGGCGGCTCGCGAGCCACAGTGGCTCTTTCTCCTCTTCGCCCGTTCAGGAGAGCCGTAGGAGAACGACCCCCTCCATATCTACTTCATTCTGATGTGTTTCTCGTCCGGGAACCGCACAAGCCCGTGGGCTCGTGGTGGGAGGGGATCGGTTCACTGACAATGAGCGTTGGGCTCGAGCTACTCCTGGAGAAAGATAAGTGGGGGAACTCACTGACCGGGCGCCCAAGACGTGTGGCTCGCGGAGTGGGGAAGTTCGACAGCCCTGGTCTAGAGGATTAGCTTTTAGAGGCGGAAATCAAATTATCGGGAATAAAAACAATGGAAATTACTTGGGATGTATAGAGCTACTAGCACAATTCGATCCATTGTTACAACAACATCTACTGGATTACGCAAATAAAGGAAAAGGAACATTTTCTTATTCGTCAGCAGGAGTTTGCGATGAATTTATTGATTTTCTAGGTAACAATGTCCGAAGTTTCATTATTTCTGAATTGAAGAATGCAAAATACATAGTTGATTTTACTCCCGATATTTCACATTCCGATTAGCTAACAATTGTTGTTAGATATGTAAACACTGCAGAAAAACTAGTAGAAAGATTCCTAACTTTTATGGAAAATGTAAAAATTGATTTTTTTTTCGTTCAGAATATATATGATTTCTTCGCTGCTTCAACTGGCCGTTGGGAAATATTAAAACTTCGTTTATCTACCAAATGTACGGTACCAAAAACATTGAGCAACACTCGATGGTCAGCAAGAGCAGAATCCGTTACTGCATTAATTGTTGGATATGACTTTTTCCAAAAGCACTAAATGATATTTCAACAGATACAACACAGAAATGTTCTACTAGACTTGAAGCAGATAGCTTAAAAAACTATTTAATTCACTCGAAGTCGGTTTAATGCTTTCACTTTGGAATGATATTTTGAATACTATTGATAAAACAAATATAAGCCTGCAAAAGATTGAAATCGAAATTGAAACAGTTGTTAACTTATATAATTCCTTGCAAAAATTTATTGAAAATCGTCGGAATATGCAAACATTTAATTAATATAAACAGGAAGGAGAAAGATTATCGGGAAATTCTGAAATTAAAACTGCAAGAATGATTAAGAGGAAAAAGCAATTTGATGAAGGAGCATCAACGGACACAGACTTTGAGAAGAGTGCAGATTTTCGGATCAATACTTTTTACGCAATTATCGACACACTTTTAGCAGAAATAAACAAAAGAAAATCTGCATATGAACATATAGCTTCCAAATTTGGATTTCTAATCAATTTAGAAAATTGCGACGAAGCGGTCATTCGAAAAAAGGCAACTTCCTTATGTAATGAATATTCATTAGATATCGAGAACGGATTAGTTGAAGAATGTTTGCATTTTAAGCATATAAATTTATTAACGGATGACAAATTATCAAAAGCTGAATGCATTTTAAAAACAATTATAGATTCGCAAATCGAATGTACGAGTATATTTAAGTACTGCGTGTACTAATTGTAGTAGAGAAAGATCAGTTTCTACATTAAAATAGATTAAAAAATATCAGCGGTCATCACTAGGACAATGTAAATTCAATAATTTAAGTATTCTGTCCATAGAAAACGATTTATTAGATAAAATAGATCAGGGTTGACTAACTGGCGACTCAAGAGTCGCCGGGGGGCCTTCCGCCTTGCTGCCACACTGAACGGCCCCCCTCCATACCGACCAGACTCTGACGATCGCAGTTGATTCCTGCTTCTTTCCTTCTCTTTTCGACTGCGATCCTCAGTGTCTGGTAGGTATGGAGCGGGCCGTTCAGCGTGGCAGCAAGGCGGAGGGACCCAGTTAGTCAACCCTGAAATTGATCATACTGACATCATAAATAAATTTGCAGAAATTAAATGCCGCAAAAATTATTTTAAGTAGAATTTGTTTATCTCTCTCTATAGTGTGAAATTTTATAAATGTCTAGAAATGATCTACCTTTATTATATTATTAATATATTATTGTGTTAAATAAAAATGTGCAATAATATATTTTAAAATAAATTTTTTTCCCATAACTTATGAATTATATGTATTATTTAATTATTGCTCAATCCAATTTGACTCACCCCTCACGTACCGGGGGGTGAAGCGCTTTTCTACCACCAGGCCGGAGCTGATATTCTATGACCGACCTTTGATTCTTTATGTACCTCGGTGCTTTAGTCTTCCATTCAGAAACCAACTATATACATCGCATGGACTGACAAGTGTTTTCGTGTTGACTGCAAATGTGTTTTTTATGAGAGGAGAGATACGACAACCATTAAGTCTATTGCCCCGGGTCTCCACTAGGGCGAGCACGAGCGGGGGCATTGTTCGCGGGCGTTTTTGTCTGTTCTTGCCGTGTCCACACGGCCGCAAAACGGAACAAGACGTTCACATACGATTCGTTCGCTGAGTTTTGTTCGTGTTTGCGGCCGTGTGGACACGGCGGGGGCAGGCAAGGGGGCGTTTGCCTTGGTGGAGACCCGGGGTTGTAATGTACTTCCTTGCAGCGATTTCGAAGAAATTGCACCCTTGGGAACTAGGGCGCCAAAATTTTTTAGCCCTGGGCGCTCAACTTTGTTCAGACGGCCCTGAGACTAATTCTTTGATTTAATGGATCAGGATTTAGAACCTTTGATTTGTAAACAACGTAAATGTAATCTAATTGTAGCCCCACAAGTGACAGATATTAAGGTCGAAAGTCAGAAATACCTCTTACACATACAGTAACTGATCAACCGCAAAGTAATTTTGTGTCCAAACTCATTTTTCTCATGAAAATCCATGATAAATTCAATATAGGTACTTATTCTAAATATTTGACACGCATTTTTAAGTGTAATCATCTTCAAGCCGGTTGTGTCGAAATTTGTCGAACACTCTGTCTTATATACGAAAACACTTGAACTTCCACCTCATTTTATATGAATTTCTGCATATTCACTTTGCGGTATTTTACGAAATAACCTCCAGCAACAAATAGATACGACTAAGGGGAAAACAGATAGAAAAAGCGAAGAAAGAGAAAAACTAACAGAATAGGTTGAACAACAAATAAGAAACGAACGCTGTTGTAAGCGAATGCAAAAATATTTCTGTAGAAAAATGAGCAGAAATAACAAATATATAAAAGGAACAAAACCATGGAGGAAACGGTAAAAATATAAATTAATCTAAAAACAGTTAATTCATAATAAAATTCTTCGTTGTATCTTCAAAAGTGAGAAATGTATTACAAATAAATACATTGAAGAGAAACATGTAGATTGTGTCTTGCTTGTGCCATTTTACATATACAAACACATCAACTTCTGTAAAACTTTAGATCTGTTCTGTTTTATCGATGTTTACCTCTGTCAGGAAAAGACTATGTTCTCAAACCATTACGACATGACTAGGCTCTCACCATGCATACTCCGTGCTTGTAACAATACATAACGTTTTATAATTATAGATAATAGCTTATCTAGCCAATACAACTCACAAAAGCAAAAATTTTAATAAACATGCATAGATCCGCTAACTAATCGTTATCAAAACATTCAACTTTTATTTTGCACGTACAGTCCATTCGATTCTGGCTGCCCCAAGACAAATACCGTTGGCGAGTTACCCACTTCACATGGTTGTCAATTTGTTATGATTCGCTGAGTTCGAGGTGATGAAGAATGAAGCTGAAAACGGTCGCATAAAGAAAATGATGGGGATGATTTGTTCACATTTAACCGGGCACCACATTAGTGTATTTAAAAATACATTTCAGGATTTATGATTTGGATAATCCGTTTGAATGAAAAAGGGAGGATAAACTTTACGTTACATTAGTGGTTCTATTAAAAGAAAGTTGTTATGGCAGAACCGCTTCATACTCGGATGTATTTAATAAAATAAGGGAATTTTTGCACGTAACTGAAGTTTAAGCATGCTCGATTGCGCTGACTAAGACTGAACACCCTGTATAACAATGAGATGCAAAGAAATGTATTGATTTCCTAAAGGTGGTATGCCGTTGACCGTAAGGAGACCTGATTTACATCAAAGACAGATTATGCAGCATTGTTGGTAAGATGTTAAAGGTATTACCATATTGGTTTATCATTTACATAATTTCTTACAACATTATTTCCCTCATAGAAGTTAAAAAATTTTAAAGATGTGTAATCATGAATTGAACAATTATTTAACATAAACCTTATGTATTTTTATGAAAGCAATGTCAAGTACTTACAAGTATTATAAATCTGAAGTATTAATCATAATATATGTAAATGTCACTTTTTGAATATACATAATGTTTTTCTTAAACACGTACTTAAAAAAAACGAGAAATCTTTGTCATTAACAAATGAAAATAGTTTTAGCAAAAAACAGCATAAATTCTATGTACACAGGAACGCCTTTTCTGATGATTGATTCCATGTATATCGACATAATGAAGTTCGTAACCATTGATACGTATATCCGATAACGCTTAACATGTTTGGTATTCCCCAAAACACCTGTAGGAAAGCAATCACTCCACTGTATTGTACATCGATCGACTTTCTATTTTCATTCAGAGCACGTACACCTTTAGGAATAATATTAGATATATAAAATCATTGATAATATAAGTAGTTATGGTACACAGTATTAAATGTATTATAAACAATATTGTACGTAATATTAAACAATACTCATGTTATTAAAAATTCTATGTGATTCAGGTCACACGATTTAAGTCAAGTTGCAAGTACATACGTAGGCGTGTTCGCCTTTACTTCAGAAATCTTAATATATAGAGTAGAAAGTGTTTGTGTGTTTGTCTATCGCTTAAAAATTTTCGTATGGTAAACTCTCGGGTCATGAAATGTGTCCCAACTCATTATGCTTAGCTAATCTAGATGAATGTAACTATTTTCACCAAAGAAAAAAATAAAATTTTTGTTTTATAAAATCATAATCCAAATTTCGGGCGAAGCCGAATAGTGAAGCTAGTTACTTATAATTAAAGAAACAAAAGTTTGTCGGATATATGAGAACCAGAAATAAACCACAGTTCTTTTAATACTTTATAATTTTATAGGTATACGTATAATCTGTACCGTAAAAGAAATATGACCTATTAAGACATAAGTGAAAACAAGAAACAGGAAAGGCAACTACTACACCTATATGCATATGCATATCCGAATTCACGTACTCGTACTTCGCCCAAGTACTTTTCGGACTCCAGCAAGTCGATTAGCATAGAGATTGAGTCGTGGCTGTTTATGCAAATGTAGTACGGTAGTAAAGGTAGTAGCAGTAATTGACGTTGACGTCGTCAACGATGATGACGTCATTTCGACTTGAGACGCAGCCCTGATACCCTTCCCCCTTTCTTCTCGTAAACTAGGATACGAATCAAATTGTCCAATTAAATTTTTTTAATCAAAATTAGAAATATAATTTCTGAAGAAGAACGTCTGTGCGTGAATACAAGGTTCGACATATTCTACTCATTGAAAGGAAAAAAAGTTTTAATGGAACCATATCTCGCAAACGCTGGTAGAGCTGTTCGAGTAGCTCGAAATTTGAGTCGAGCCGGGACTCAGTTTCCGAACCAAGCGGAGCGCTCGATTAAAGCGATAAAATTCAAATTTTATTTGTACAAACTCGCAAGTCAGATAATTAATATTCTCCTAATCTGTGCATTCGACGTGTGCCCAACCATCACATACGGTACACTGCACCCAAACTTTGTCAAATGATTCCGCGCAAACAGAGATGAGCAAAATTTTTATTTAAATAAAATTTCGAATAACGAATAAAAAAATTAACTTTTTTCGTCGAATAAATTCTCATCGAATAAAAAAATTAACTTTATTCGTAATAATCTAAATAATAATAATCGTAATAATCTAAAGTTAAAGTAACTTTTATTTGATCCTTATTTACATAATTTTTTATTTAGTTCATGCCCAACTCTGCTTGCAAATAACACACTGGATAACTTCTTCATTAAATCTTGGCTTCCTGTTTGTGAGGTTATCATACCTATCCTTATATACTTTATATTTCTGCGGGAAAAGGTAGTAGGAAGGCTAAATGAACATCTTATAAACTAATCTGAGTTGATAACAGATTGGACTCACAGATAAGAAAAATTTGGTCTCTACTGGTTGTCGGAATCTGTTGGTCGGCATTGCACGACAATTGGATGGTCGGTACTGTACAACAAACATGGGGCAACATTTTAGATCATGGTATATTATGTACAAAAAATATTGCAAAATTAGGACGTTTTATTAAACTTAATAGACTAGAGATAGTATACATAATACAGCAAACTCATTTAGGTACTTACACAAGAAACAAAATATTAGCTTTAAAAAGAACTTATAACCCACTCAATATCAACGTATGCGTTTAATGCCTCAGAACATCGAGAGCAATAGAGCAAACAATATGGCCCCGAAATATGTTATAGAGAATTATGATTTCCATTGGTTAATTCAAATAAAGTGTTAATATCTGGTCGAAGAAGCGAGAACTAGCTTTGATCGGTACTGTAAGCTGGTCGGTACTGCACTACTCTCCCCTATATATATATACGTTGCCAGTTCCATCAATATAGTATACGAAAGGCGTACATATATATACGACAAACAAATTTTAAAATTTTTTTTTTCACTCCTTCACTCTGTTATTTTTTTTTTTAATTAACATGGTGTTAGATACCGTAATTATTTTTTACTTATTTGTTACAGTCTATTCGGAAGGCCTGAGAGTTTGATGGGAGGAAAGGGTGTGAAACTGGTAGGGGTGAGTGTGAAGGGATTTGTGGTGGGGGAAGTGGACTTGATCAATTAAACTCTGTGCCTCGACTGCAGCTTCAGAATAAAAAGTTCAATTTTTAGTGGTGTTCCTATGATTAGCCAAGTAACCCCGTCCGACATTGTTAACATGTTAAAATATTCAAACATTTGTTTAATTTAGTCGTTCGAATACTTCTATGGCGTTTACGTAGTCGACATTATTATAGAAATAAAAGTATTTTATAATTCGTAATATGACTCATATTTTTTAAGCCTCAAACTTTTTAATTCGGGACATTCGAATACTTTCATGGCTCACTGTATGTTATCAAAGTCACCCTCCTGAGTGACCTTCAGAAGATTTCAGCCGTCGCTCGTTGTTTCTTAAAAAGTTATTAACAACATAACTTTTATAAATAGAACGTAACTTTTTTACACTGATTGGTAGTTGGTTGGGGCTAGATTTGTTTACCACACTTCCCCTCCCCCATTTCAGATAAAAAATGGTGTATTAGAAATGGGTCATGGAGATTTGAACCAGTAACTCGTGGATGGTGCGCATCCGTATGTTGTTCGTGTGCTGTCTACCTATTTATCGCTGTCGAAGGAGTAAGTACCTATGTTGCTTGTCGGGATGTTATCCTGCAGAGAGACATGTTTCTAAAACACATTTTTTATCTTAAATCTCTCCAAATTTGACGGCCCCCACTGCGGGGGCCGCGAAACTGATCTATCCCCACCCAACTACCAGTTGGAGACAAAATGGGAAACACAATGAAGCTAACCTATAACTTTTTAACAAAGGAGCGACGGCTAAAGCCTTTTGAAGATCACTCAAAAGGGTGACTTTGATAACATATATATGAGTCAAGGTTATTAGAGGTGGGTCCCTATAGGGATGTATCCCATACAGCACACTCTCGTTGCAGCAACGTTGCAGGATGGTTGCAGTGCAAGATTGCACCGTTATAAAAGTTATTTATTTTTAAAATCTATTTGAATTTTTGCATTCAGATGCATCGTTTGACCTAGGAAATGTCCACCAGCTAATGCTTAACAAAAAGAAAACACGACTCATATTCAACCCGATATCTCCTTTAGTAAATAATAATATCGTATGAAAATTTCGAATAATACAGTTAAAACATGTATCTTTTAGTAGAAAAACGTTGCGTATGATATTCACTTATACTTTTACCAAAAAAAATCCGGACTTGTATACTTCTTCCGGACCTTTAAGTGGATGTAACCCCTTAACAGTATTTTTACCAATGAAAGAGTTAAATATACCTACATACATATCCAGCTCACATGCATTATGTGGTATGAAGTGCAAATGTTTCATAAAAAAACAGGGAACAGTTGAGAATAAATGAAACTGAGATAATAAAACTGTTGCTGTTATTCGTATCCATCCAAATGGTCTCGACCTCGAGACTTGCATGGCTGATAACAGTATTGTCATTAAATTAGTGAGTTCCAAGCGATACTACCGGCAGCTACCCTACCTACCGAATTGAAGTCAAGCAATTGTCTTATGCCTTAATCACCTTAATATGACAATTTTTTAAGAATATACTACTTGCGTTTGCCTTACCAATACTCATTAAAGATATCGAAGAATGTAACACATTTACTATAAAGACTTCTATAAAACTTCCAAGCATGAAATCGATATCTTTATTTACAAAATATCTACATAATTTAGTATTTTTATACATTTACACCAAATGTACCACAGAATACTGTGAAGTAGACAAGTTTTACAGTTTCATTTCATACTGTAAAAAATTGAGAATACAACCGTTCTGGGACCATTGTAGATCCCGTGCAAGAACCGACATAGGAACCGTATCTGGGTTTGATATAGACCTGTAATTATTCGAATTATTCGAATAGTCGAATAGTCGAATGATCATGAGTATTTGAACATTCGTATATTCGAAGAAATTATTCGAATTATTCGAATACTTAGATTATTCGAATATTCGTTACAGCCCTAGTTTGATATATTCAAAAATTTTGGTTCTTCATAACAGTAATTCTGAAAACAGTTCTTCATAACTGTTTTGCAACGAACCACTATATAATCAGCTTGAAATAATTAGGTACTTATAGAAGATCTTCATTCCATAGTTTGAACTTGATACCGGCGCATAGGGAGACATGAAGATTTTTACAGGAATCAAACTTTTAAATACGTAAATCAGAATTTAAATGTGTAGTACCTACTGTATTCTGAATGCAGTTACAATATTCCCTCCACGCTGACAAAGGGAAATAATGGAAGAGTAGGGGTAAGTTCGAGAAAACCAATCCAAGGTTTCGCACGTCTGTTAGGACCTTCGTATAGACCTATTCTCACGTGTGTGTAAGATGTATCAATAACTATTGAAAATCAGGAAGAAACTGCATGCGCTTCGATACCGTAATTAGAAGTTCGAATTTCTCCTGTCTATATCTACGAATCCACGTGCCGCACATATTGTATGACGAATTCTTTAATGTGAAAAATGAAGATGGAATTTCCGATGAATTTTCGATGTTCCCACACATTCGGAATCTGAAAATGAGGATGAGAGATGAGTGTACAATGAGGTCCCATTGATCTGCTTATGAGGGTCGTATAAATCGGTGATAATCAATTTAGTAGCTGGAGATGGTACGTGTCTGTTGGTAGGTCCATTCGCAGGCATAGATCGTCAGAGGACAACATCAACGCCATTAGCATCGACATTAGCATTAGCATTAGCATTAACGTCGACACCGGCAGCAACGTCATCCTCCGTTCGTCCCCTCTGTTCGCCTGCTGGCGCTTACATACATCGATGCAAAACTGCTCACTCCTCGTTCAGATGTACGTACCTCCGTGATTTATCTGTATTCGTAGATCCATGAGAATTGGTTCCTAAACCTTGGAATATGAAATGTGATCGAACAAGCAGAAATATGCACGAAATCGAGAACAATTATATGTGGGTATAAAACCAATTCGAACGCATGCGAACTTTTGCCCCAAAATAATTTGACGGGTGTTATATCTTCGTTAAACTTATTTTAATTCTAGAGTTGGCTAAATTTTGAGTTTATGATAGTTGAGCCACGCTGATATCAGCTTTTGTTTTTTGTTATTAATTTTGAATCCGCAATATTTTTCCAAAATACGTTTTTTTATTAACTTTTTGATTAAAAAATATAACTTTATTTTATTGTCTTATTCATTTATTCTTAGAACTTATAAGAGGACAATCGGTCGAAAACCTATTAGTGAGGATATGGTTCAGATCGCTCGAGATAAATTAGAAGCAGGATTTTCAAAAAGAAAAGTCGCTGCAGAATTGGGAACACCTAAAATTAATTATAAACTATTAGGCGTTTTACTGTATTACCCGAACTATGTACTTATGCAGAAAAATAAAACACTTCATTGGATATTTCTCGTTGCGTTCTTTTGCCCCATAACATGCGAACTTTTGCCCCACGTAGCGAGTAGAAGTTCGAATTTAACACTTTATGAAAATATTTATTTTATATAAGTTGTGACATGTAAATTTAGATGAAGTCATTGCCTATCGAATAATAAGGGATAGTAGTTATTTTTCACAAAACGATATGACTATCAGTCTAATACCAAGGATTTTAGAAAAGTCTAAACTTTAAGTGCGCACTCTTGCCCCACATTACTCCATGAATGTAATTGTTGTTATTCAGTTAGGCTTGTTTAGGTTGACAACACTGTTTCTGCGTAAAAGAATGCGATACTCTGACCTAAGAATCGTGATTAGCGATATCAAAAACCTTTAGAAACATTAAAATTCATTAAAGTTCTATTTTGTTTACGAGTCACTTTGGCTGAAATACAGATGAAAACATGGGCGTCCGCAGCGAGACGCAGTTACCTCTTTCTGGCTTGAGAGAAAATCGTTTATTTTTAAAAACTAATCTTTATTAAGTTCATATTAAAAAAGTGAATATTTTCAAATTTAAATTTTAAAATTTTAATTAAATTGGCGCTACAAAATGGGTTCAAACATGCAACCAATCGTCGCCCGCCAATTTGACCATTTCTCAAAGTTGCTCACCCCTGGAAAAAAGTCTGCGGACGCCTTTGGATGAAAACAATCTTTACAACTTTCACTGTGGATGAGTTTTTAGCCTGAGGTGATAAAGGATGAGGGTGAAGACGGTTGCACAAAAAGGCGGTGAGGATGGTTCGTTTAACCGGGCAGATTTCATTAAAATTTAACCAGGCATTATTATAGTACCTACTCACCATTTCAACATTTCCGGGGGAAATTCAATTAGTTGAAACGTGATGAAACGTTTAATAAGGTATGGCATTTATTAAATACAGTTATTGGAATGTAAAAATTATATGAAATTATCTTTTATTATATGAATATGGATGCGTCTATACAATATAATATCACATGTTCAATTTTTTTTATAGTTAATATTGAATGGCATGTACTTAGAAAATTGTCAATGCCACTTGTCTGATAATTATTAAGAAAAGTATAAAGTCCGGGGAACATAAAGCGGTGGTATCAAGGGAAGAAGACAGATGTGCTCTGGGCAATTGGAGCTTGCACCACCTTCGGCGCTTTCTATTCAGGAATTTCTTACAAAGAACTCTATCACTGTAGGCCATTTTTCAACATACTCACTGAATTTAACAACCTGTGATTTTTGTTTGTGTCACACGCTCGTAGCTCCTCTGAAAGAATATGTACTCAAGCGACGACAGAAAATTAAAAGAGCGGTATTAAGGATCGGAAGAATAGACAGCTTTTTAAACTTACAGAGGTAAAAGCTTCGATTACGTGGAAAATCATTTGTTTAAATATTATGCATCAATACATTCTATTGCCGTAAAAACTCCAACGTATTTCTCAAATAGGTACCTACGTCAGTAATTTTTTACGGATGTACCTTATTTAAAAAGTTTTGTGATTACTAATATGTACATCGTTTGTTATTAACGATACATTGATTAGTTGTTATATAAAATTATTCACATAATTATAGAATGTAGTAGTAGTAATAGTAGTAGTAGTAATAAACGTTTCTTTCTTTGCCTTTTGCCGTTAGAAAGGGTTGTACATACACAAGTTTTACATTGTACTTTTTAGGGCGATATGTGCGATACAATACAACAAAATTGTATAATTCATCTAGTTAGGGTAAGATTTTAATACAGCATTTTGCTGAATCTCGTCCATTACACCACAAAAAAACAATAATTAATATAACACAATCTGATGGTGTAATAAAAACGTATTATTACCTATTATTATATTATGTTTTTCTTTGCTGCTTTCCTTGTTTCTAAGATTTTTTACATCCAGCGTGTTCTTTCTCCGCTGTCTCTTAAAAGCTCTTTGATATTTATTCTATCGTTTTCTTTATCTATGACAGCGCTGTCCAGCGTAGGGGCCCCTCACGCGCCTGCTTCCCCTTCCAATCTTTCTCTCGCACAGCGTGCCTTCCGTTGTCAGGGATACCGCGTGACGCTAAGGAGGCTGCCGTGACGGGCTAGCGTCTTTGCGGTTGGCGTCACGCGGTATCCCTGACAACGCGGAAGAGAGTGGGAGAACCCCAATCTCCCGCGGGAGCGACCGTGAACAGCGCTGATCTATGCTCTTCCACTTTTCTAAGGTCGGTATCAAATATATTGGCTGGTGAATTCGTTTTCGCGAACAGCGATCGAGGAGAAATTAGCCAGCACAATCTGACGATCGTGGATTTGTCAATTGCAGTTGCTTGTAGGGATTGCAAATTTACCGAGTTTTTCAATTACCGGTAATTCGGTAGAATTTTCATTTAAAACCGGTTTACCGGTAATTTACCGGTATTTTTTAAGGTATTGAAAATAGAATAAAAAATATTACAAAAAAGTCTAATCAATCATTATAAAAAATAAATGCAAATAAAACTATTCTCCATTTATAATATTTTTTATTTATCAACATTTTTTAATAAATACGCACGCAAAAAACATAACTTATTTCAACTTTCGTCGCCTAATCGCGACTTCATCTTCAGTGGCGGATCCAGGAGCCTTTCTTGGGGGGCGGAACGTGTAAAAGTAAATAACTATTATATATATATTTTATTATTCTTGGGGGGGGGGGGGGTCACCCCATCGCCCCCCTCTGGATCCACCAATGCTAATCTTCGTTGAAGACATAGTTCGTATAAAATGAATCAACGATTTGCTCGTGGACAGCCCAGCTTGTCGCTGTCAACTGTTTCAATCTTCCATCACTCGCCGGTGGCCGAGCAACCGTAACTTGTATGTTTTACTTGCGCGGCGTAGGCATAAAACGCATATACGCGCTATATTGGTACATATATGTAATTTACCGAATTACCGATAAAAAAGTGTCGAATTACCGGTAAATATTTGAGGAAATTTTCCACGATTTACCAATTATATTTCAATCCCTATTATTCAATCCCTAGTATTGCAATCCCTAGTTGCTTGGCCCTCGCAGGGTATGGTGGGGTAACGAGAACGCTGCTCGGCTCCATTATTTATCCTTAACGTAATAGTTGAGTGCGTTGCGAAGCTATGCGTAGACCAATACGAGATGATGCCACCGAGAAGGAACCAATGTTCTGGCCAATAGAGCTCCTGAATTTTTTCGTTGCTAACGCACGCCTATTCCGATGTGTGTATTTCTACGCTGACAGTTCGGTTTGGCCTACACGCCAGAAGCTTGGCACTATCCCCACCACTTCTGGCTTACTCTTGTTCTGCGAAGGCGAGAGCGAGATGGAACGAGAGCGAGTCAGAAAACGTTGAGAAAAGGAGCACCGAGGCAAACAAACGGTGTGGTGGGAGAAAACCCCTCACGAAATTCACCGGCTAATATATATGATACCGACCTTAGTAAATGCTTGAACTTTTCTAACATCTTATTGCATATCCTGCATTTCTTTTCCGATTACCAGTAGCAGTTCCTTTTTTCTTCCTGTTTTTTTTTTCTGATAAATATACTGGTCTCGTGCTCTTTCTTATCATGTTGTATATTCTATTACCTATATCTTCCTGTTACGTCCCTACTTCCTATTTGGGGCCGTGATTTTGTGGAGTTTATATTTCTGATCCGCTTTCAAGCAAATCCTGGGATTCTATGCTCTGGGATAGTTGAGCGCGAGATTTTATGGCATTAACGCGGGATATTATTCTGGTTACCTTTTTATAGGTCGATCGATATGAGTCGCCAGGGGGTGGAAGCGTCCGAAATTCCGTTAATTTCTACTGCGGGGTTGATCTTGGGCAGCGCGCAGGATCCTGCTACCACAAGCTTCCCGAAGGGATGATGAGGTTGATTACTTAAAATCACCGGCAACGCGGGGGCTCCCAATTATTGTATATCAGGGTGGTCCTTATTTTTTGATCATAAAATTTTTTGCACGCTGCCCCATAAATTTATTTCATTTTATGAAAAAATAATTTGTGCAAAATTTGAGATCGATTGAATGTCGGGAAGACGTGGCACATCGCATGCGAAGTTTTGAAATAGAATTAACCGCGCGCTAAGCGTAAGGAGTGGCGTGTTTCTTAAAATATAAATGAAATATTTCATATTTTGAGGACTATAATATAATTCTTTACATATTTAGTATTTTTCTGTTCGTACGTGCATTAAAACCCAAGTTCCATTTGTACAATATAAGACTATTTTACACTAAGCCTAACAGACCCGTAGCAACACCGAAATATGACATACAACGTTCGACGCTGAATAGACGTTGAAAGACCCTTATTGTTAGTCATGAAAATCCAGTCACAGGTGCCCAGGTATACAACTCGGATCCTTCATGAGTCCTGAATCAGGACCCGTTATGCGTAGGTACTCTCGGGTTTTTCCCCGTAGGCCTGAGTGAGTCAGGCTATGGCCGCGTTACTCATCTCACAGTCAGACTCGCTCAGGTCAATATTTTTCGGCGTGCGGAAGTGGATACCTTCCGCCGTCCACGCATTTTCACGCCGACTTTTCCCGCGCGTTTTCGGTGTCACTAGAGCAGGGGTGTCGAACAGGCGGCTCGCGAGCCACAGTGGCTCTTTCTCCTCTTCGCCCGTTCAGGAGAGACGTAGGAGAACGACCCCCTCCATACCTACTTCATTCTGATGTGTTTCTCGTCCGGGAACCGCACAAGCCCGTGGGCTCGTGGTAGGAGGGGATCGGTTCACTGACAATGAGCGTTGGCCTCGAGCTACTCCTGGAGAAAGAAAAGTGGGGGAACTCATTGACCGGGCGCCCAAGACGTGTGGCTCGCGGAGTGGGGAAGTTCGACAGCCCTGTACTAGAGGGACGCGATTTTATGCGAGGGCTGTATAAATAGCCCTCCGAAGGTGTCGCGATCTGTCACTCTTGAACAAGCCCTCTGAAGTACCGTATCGTGAAGTTCATCATTAACAGTCTACCTTATTCTGTATGTTCGTTTGATTCGTCAATCAGCGAGAATCACCATTTTGCGAGTATTAAAATATTCATTTCTCAATCATACCTCAGTTCAAATAAAAAATAGAAAGCAGAGGAAGAGAAAAATTATTCCTTCTTAACTACGACATAACTCAAATTATTGGTGCAAAGTTACCTTCAAATGGACAAATTTTACGTGTTTTATCTTATAATCTGCGTAAGGTGAAATTAAATTTACGATCAAGTGCTCACTTAGTGATAAAAGAAGTCGGGGTTCTGTGAGAGAAAGCGCGAATTCCAACCCGAAAATTACATCGAAGTATTGAAAAAGTGGAATCTTTATAACAAAACTGGAAGACATTACCGAAGACCTGCAAACGCCGAACAGAACTGCAGGAAAAACGGGAGCATTATTTTCTGGAAGCATTGGATGACCTTTTCGATATTGCTCATGCTGACGCTTTGGAAATGATGGGCATTGCAGAAGACAAATCGTTCCTTATATATCAAAGGAAGAAAGGACGAACCAGTTCAATGGTAGGAAGCGATGGCAACTTATTCGAGAAAAAAAGCAGAAAAATTCTTCGAGAGGAAAAAGAAAAGTCGGGGCGAGAAAACTATGAAGCAAATATACATGGTATATATTTTTATATAGTTGTGTAATTTGGTGTATTCAATATTACCTACGCTTCTTTACTAATATATTCTTATATGTATCATTTAATTAAGAAGTTTCATCATCAATTGAAGATGTGGACGAGGTAATCGAGGATCGTGTGGAGCATCGTATGGAGGATTCCATGGAGGACCAACCAGGTCCGAGTACTCCTAAAAACAAACGCGGCAAACACAATTTTATAACACACAAACTTGTGGCGACCATGGACAAATGTAAAGTGAGTGATCGTGACGCAGTCCGAATTATAGTAGCAACAGCTCAAGCTCTGAACCATAATGTCGATGCTGTGATAATAAATAAAACTATTCGTCGCTGTCGTAGATGTTTGCGCGCTGAGAGAGCTACGTTATTACACACTACATTCAAACAAAGAGAATTGAATACAATTACAGTCCATTGGGATGGAAAGATGTTACCATCATTAATGGGTAAAGAACAAGTAGATCTATTACCGATAATAATATCTTTCAATGGAAATGAACAGTTGCTTGAAATTCCAGCGATTTCTTCAGGCACTGAAAAAGAACAGGCCAATGCTGTCTATGATTTACTTTATGAATGGGACCTTATCGATAAATTAGAAGCACTTTCTTGCGATACCACAGCATCAAATATGGGACGATTACAAGGCGTATGCGTAATTGTGGAGCAAAAAATCGAGAGGGATCTTTTATATTCTCCTCGATCGCTGTTCGCGAAAACGAATTCACCGGCCAATATATTTGATACCGACCTTAGTACCTACCTAGTAGGTAGTAGGGCTCTTACTATCCGGATATCCGAGTATCCGGATTGCTCGTTATAACTCGAAATCCGAATCGAAATCCGGATCTGAGTATCCGGATATCCAGATAGTGAGAGCCCTAAACGAAACCAATCGCGACAATCGAGCGAGCGATTCCCCTTGCCCCTGTGACATTTCAGCCTGTGGGTAGTGTTTCTTCTTCCCATTGAGCAATAGTAGAAGCAGAGTTTTTTGTAGGAAGCTAAAACGATTCGAATACTCCTGATTATTCGAATACTTGGATTATTCGAATATTCGTTACAGCTCTGGTACAGTAGTATGCTCTTAACTACAGTATTAAAAAATATTAATCTCCTCTTGAAATTATTTTTTAATCTTCTTTGTCCTAATTCCCAAATTGGTCTCATCGCGATCATTGACTTCTTGATTGTTTCCCTAATATTCCTTCGTCCTCCGTTTCTTCACTTCATCTATTTCTTTCTCCCCCATTCCCATTCGTCTTTCTATTCTTTACTCCTTCCTTTCATAAATACCAGCACTTATGACTTGCCTCATTTAGTATTAAGTCTTTTTTCTTTAGATAGTTCTTTAGCCTCTTCAGCAATTCCTTCAATTCCGTCCTACAGTGTCCGCGAGTGTCCCAGGCTCTTACAGTGTTACAGTGTTACAGCCCCTGAAATCTCTTTTAAAACTATTCAATAGTTACTAAGGAAAGAGCCAATCAATTTGTAATGAAAAATAGATTAACAACTATTAAAATACCTTTCCCAAGTAATAAACAAAGTAATAAACAAAGCATTGTAGCATGTGCACTGTCTAGTAGGGGCTTGTGAGAATGATAGTAATGGCGTCAATTTTTAAAAAAAAAAATGTTAAATATTCTTCTACGCATACTATTAAGAAATAATGTCATCTCCAAATTTACAACTGGCATCAGCTCTCAGGAAGTTCCATATTTCGGACTCATATACATACATAGTCTCCTGACCTCCGGAATAGATTTTCAGAGAGAAGTTCGCACCTGCTAATGCATGGTAAGTCAAGCCAAAGTGCGACGTGGCGAGAGTCTGCCCTCTACAAGCTCTCACTTTGGAGTGAGAGTCACACGTATACAAGCAAACACACACCTTCCGGCATTTGAACACATCTTAAAGTAGTTCTTGAGTTAGACGCTGTTCATGTGCAGAGGACGCTAAGTTCAGTCCTCAAATTATTGGTCGGTAAGAATATTTCGCTAGAGATCCAAACTCGTATAATATATTCGGTCAATTTTACACCGCGTCTGTGTCATAACCTATATTCTGTTATATCGACCAAGCGGCATAGTTTATACATATTTAGAAGAATAAAATTATAGTTAATTGCAGTAGCGATAAGGTGTTTCGTCTAAATGAAATTATATTAATGAGAACTCATGATTTCAAATTTTAATTCTTTACCGCACGCCACATGATCATCCCACAATCCACGGATAAGTCGCTCTGTTCGTGAGACTTGCTAAAACCCGTGACAACGCCTCGCGTCAAAACATTACAAAAGGAACAATATCTTACATATTATGAACTATTAGCAGCCAAGAAAATTCATGCATATGCACTGAGAGTATTTCTCGGTCAAAAAGTCTAAAAAATCATGTTTTTTGCATATTTTCATCCAAGAACATGTCGAGAATTACCAAGTAAAATTTTAGAATGAAATTCCACGCGAGTCAGATTTTGCGGGCAGGTAAGCGATCCAAATTCCCAGCGCAGATAGTCGCAGTATCTAGAATAAACGGGGGCTAGAAGAAAATAAATATCCGAAATTGAGGCTACATTTGAAGAGACAGGCGGATTGTTATATGCAGCAGGAATAACTGATTAACAGTACATTACCTTTATAACCGTTAATAAATACAAAATTAATTAAAGAATCGAAAAAGGCTTTAAGTACGTTTTTTTTTAAACACGTTTTTTACACACCATCGCCACTGTAAGAAATGCAATTCTTGACCAACTATAAAAATTGAAACAGGATTCAATTTGTAATTACATCTGCTTCCGCTTTATTCACTATTGTGAATTTTCAAACACTCAGTCTTTTTTACAGGAACTTTTCTGGAGAGAAAGACCCCTTTTTCAGAGCCCTTTGTTCAAACATATGGCAATTATCGCCTAATTATTTTTTAACAATGAAAATAGGTAAGGCGATAACCACCCATGTGCAATTAAGGGGTTACACCACCTTGGCGCTCGGAAAAAAAGGTATAAAAACAAACTTTTTTTTTGACGCTGCCATTAAGTATATAAAATGGTCTTTAGTTTACACATATATATAGTAGTTTTATGAACAATTTATAATATTAAAAAAAAAAATGGCGGACATATAAGTCGATAAGTAAGACCTTCTTTTGAAAATCCTTGCTGATGGTGTACATGATTTCTTTGTTAGGCATCGCCTAAAACATATCAAATAATTTCTTCTTATTTAAAAGGTTAATAGCTAAAATGTGACGTAGGGAAAAATATTTAAAATATTTTTTGTAGAAATGACAGCTGTTTGAAAAAAAACTCGATTTTGCATCGAAATTTTGAATTTAAAAAATTTATAACTTTCGAACATGGCACCCAATCACAAAAATCCTACGTCACATTTTAGCTATTACCCTTTTAAATAAGAAAAAAATTATTTGGTATGTTTTAGGCGATGCCTAACAAAGAAATCATGTACACCATCAGCAAGGATTTTCAAAAGAGGGTCTTACTTATCGACTTATATCTCCGCCATTTTTTTTTTTTAATCGTTAATATTGTAAATTGTTCATAAAACTACTATATATATGTGTAAACTAAAGACCATTTTATATACTTAATGGCAGCGTCAAAAAAAATGTTTATTTTTATACCTATTTTTCGGAGCGCCAAGGTGGTGTAACCCCTTAAAGAATTTTTGGGTTTTTTTGATTTTGGATGTTCCTGTCTGGAGGTCTGATGGCTATAGTCCAGGCTAGTTCAGGTGGGCGGTCCGAGGACGCTAGCTTCCATAGCGTCTTCTACATGCTGTGTGGAAGAGGGTGCTCGAAGCCAATGAAGCGGCGGGCATGCAACGGACAGGGAAAACTCTAGTAGTGTGCTCTTGGGTCCTAAAGGTGAAGTTCCACGGCTCGTGGCTGGGTTCGTCGCTTGGCTCGTGCAGGTTCGGCGAGTTGGGTTGGCGAGCGCGAGTCGACGAGCCACGCGCCGTGGAACTTCACCTTAAGGGTACGAGCCTAGACGCACACTACTAGATGTTTCCATATCCGTGGCATGCCCATCGCTTCATTGGTTACGAGCACCCTCTTACACGCAGCACCTAGAAGACGCTATGGAAGCTAGCGTCCTCGGACCGCCCACCTGAACTAGCCTGCTATAGTCCACGACTTTGATTTTGACAATATTGCAACATGCGATACATATCAAAAGCAGAAGTGGATAAAAGTGAAATAAAAAATTTCTTTTTACTCTACATTTGTAATACGATAAAGCACAAAAACATTTACAACCGTTATTGTATTTTTTTTTTAGAAAAAATCATAATAATCACCTATTTTCCGCCCGATTGGGCCGGGAACTGGCCCTAAACGTAAATGCGTATCCGTTGCAAGTTTTAGAATGGTACGCATTATGGTTTCTTGGAAACAATTCCGTAAATCACCTTAAAATCAGACCGCCGAGTGGAAATACTTCTTTCATATTAATTCTCTGAATTAATTTCATCTTCTGGAATTTATGTGTTCGTAGGGAAGTGGAGGGAAATTAATTAATATTATGTCAGCGCAGTGATACAACCTTCATGAAAAATTTCGTAGCTTGATATAATATGTTGTAACAATGAAATGAGCTGAACATAATTAAAAATGATTATAAAAACACTGTAGAAGTTAACGAATTTTCTACAGCAGCGTGAAAAATGCATGAATAGATTCATGAACATTTTTTGAATATTAATTACGACTTAATATTGCCATTTAATATTTTAGCACCGATAGTAATGAATAAAACATACAGAATGCCTGAAAATATCATGGCGTACTGAAAATGTTGTTCGTTAATATACAATATGTATAAAACTTTAATCATACTCAGTGTACTGTAACTGGTGGTTAGAATATTAATAAGTTTAGACTGTCCAATACCTAACATTCAAATTTTGTTTCTAAAATTTTCTTGTTTCGTTAATAACAAACGATATATTTAGGTATTCATGTTCTGGTGGGACACCTCGTATAGTGATATAGCGTGTTTTCAGGCTGAAGGATTTGCATTCAATTCTATTTGTAAAAATTCCGCATCTCAATCCATGACTTTAGCGTATTTTAACGTCAATATTCTCTGGATCTCATCGAAAGTTTAGGAAAGGAATTCTCAAATGTTTACTTTGAAAACAAACCTAACTCGGAGTTTGCTTTGTACTTCGCCGCCTCCGCGACCCTTTGTTGGCAGTTGAGTGGCGCAAGGTTTTGCAACACGCCCTTTCAAGTCAGTCAGGTCTTTCCGAGCAATCGGTTTTGCCGAAAAAGTTTCGCCCAGCTCGCTCAGCGCTTTGAACACATACCGACATTAATGAAAATTTAAACTTCTATATTGTCTATTATATCTTTATAAGATTACTATCAACGAACAGACGATTTCCAATGAAAAACAGGCGAAATACAACCTTATTCAGACTATCTTTAATTATTCATAGGTATTTCGAATACCGCGAACCAATTATACGTCATGTAAATGATTCAAAATATAGCGAATAAGGTCCAGTTGAGATTTATTTTCATCTGGAGAATCTCATGCATATTTAATGAAAAATATAAGAATTTTAACTTCTGTTGACAAGTGAAGTCAAAGCAGAGTACAAAGCAAACTCTCTCTTCTTCTTCTTTCTATAAATTTTGCTATGTAGAATTAAGTCTGATTGAAGAATCAGGATACCCTTGCCACCAATATGTTTGCTTCTGGGGTTTCATAAAAGATCAAGTTTATTGGGAAGAAACCATTATCCCTGATAATGTGGAAAATCGTATTAGGGGGTGCCTACCAAAAAATTACTTCTGCAACATTAGAAAGGGTGCAACTATCTTTTAGGGACAGAGTAAATCAATGCATTGACATCCGTGGTCATTATTTCGAATACCAAAGATACGGAACAATTTTTGGACCTTCAACGAAGGTAAGACTTAAACGGCAATGAATGACCTCGAATGACCTTGGCACACCAAGATATTATAGGTAAATGAATTCGTCACGGAATGGGCTATACGTCCATCTGAATATAAACATACAGTTCCATTTAAAAAAACAAAGGTCACCTTGAAATCTCGAGGGCACGCCCACCTAAATAAGATTTGTCACGATCACAAGATGGCCCCCTTGAAACAAAGTAGATAAGTTATAGACGAAACATTTTTTTTCAATAATAAATAGTTTTGGAGATAATCGCGTGCGAAACTTCAAATGGTACACCCTGTAATATACCAGATAGATATGTACCTACAGTTAGTAAAAAGGTCGTTTTTTAAACTTTTTTTTGTGAGCCTGTAATGAAAGTTCAAAAAACTCATTTGTAGATTGAAGTAAGTTATATACATGCCTAAAATTTCATCAAAATCGGTTAACGTTGCTCTGAGTTACAAACGTTTAAAGATCGTGGAATAAGGTCGAAAATCGCGGAAATTCCCGAAATCAGCGATTTTCGACCTTATTCCACGATCTTTAAACGTTTGTAACTCAGAGCAACGTTAACCGATTTTGATGAAATTTTAGGCATGTATATAACTTACTTCAATCTGCAAATGAGTTTTTTGAATTTTCATTACAGGCTCACAAAAAAAAGTTTAAAAAACGACCTTTACTATTTTCTTCGCTATTCCGACCAATTGCAATTTTTTCCAAAACGACGAAACACATCACTTAGAAAACTAATCCTTCTAGGTCCTCAAAAAAAATCAAGTCGTTTAGACCAATTCTAAAAGAGTTATGCGATTTTAAAAAGTGTCCAAATACTTTTTTACTAACTGTATGTACAACGTAAGCACAGGTAACCTTAATGAGAAACCCGGCGAGCGGCTTAAAAGAGCAATTCATTTAAAATTTAAAAGTAAATGGTTAATCGTCCACTTGCTGGACCTTATTACAGTACTAAATTATTTGATTATTGATTAACCGAAGTGCATAAAATACATTTAATTCTATAATGATATATACGCTCGGCAAGCTTTATGAAATAATCAACAAACAGTAATAATTCGTGCGGAAAATTAGATTCTGATGTTATTACGTTCATTGATAAATTATGGAGCAGAAATAAGCGTGAAAACATAACTAGATATATACCATTAAAATATCTTCATATCAAACAATACTGTACATGGTATTGAAAGTTAATATACATACATATGTTAAATATTGCCTTCAGTTAATTTAGTTACCTGAAAGTTGATGTCAGGCTATCTCATTCATATACCTTTTCAGTACTTTCCGAACAATAAAAAAATTATTGTTTAGGTATCGGTACAGATACCACTTGGATTACATCTTAACATTCAGGAGTTTTTATCGCTATAAGGACCTTATTATCAATCATCCAAGCTCCGAGTTGTGTATATATATTTGGCCAACTTGAAACATAAAAAATTTCATGAAAAATGAATTCGAAAAATATATTGCAAAGATTTGCAAAAATAAATTCGCTATTTCTTTTGGATGACCAATCTTGAATGATACATTGTCAGTTAGGGCATTACTCACCCTGAGGCACAGAACGGTCAGAATCTTAAAACATGTTACGCATCATGATGTGGGGGTTGTTTTTAGTCATATGAGGAAATTTTTCTAAGACGGTCATTTAAGCCGGTATCGAACATATTTTTTCTTTTAGTACATTTTAATAAAAGCTTTTTTTTAGAAAAAATTTGATTATAACGTCTAGATTTATTCTCTCTCTGAATATAACCCAGCAATACAAATACCTCGAACTCTCAATGATTACTTAGACAAACGCTTGCTGTTACTACTGTTATGAAGTGAAATAAAGATCCTCAGGCTCACTTAATACACTTTATTATAAGAAAAGGGAAGTTAACACAGAATACATTATTAATATCAGAATAAGTACTAATGGCCGAAAGTGGCTATTACTCGTACTAACAGGTTGTAGGAACTGACCCCGATTCGCATTTCGGGGTCCCAATATAGTACGTGTCTATTTTTGGTAGTAGGGTACAGAGTGACATTTCCACGGTGACGTGTCCACTGTGACGAAAGCCGTATAGGTTAAATCGGGGATAGATGGCCCACTTTTCTTAAAACGATCAGTACACTGTAAATTTAGTGGTTTTATAACCTGGATTGTCCGGCTGAGATGACCCATATAAAAGATAACATGTTACGAGCTTAATAAGACGAAAAATTATTTATTTTTCTTGCACAAAACTTTTCCACACTCATTGCATAAGTTCAAAAATTTTGAGCATCCTTCTTAAAACCATTTTTTACAGCTCATACAGAAAACCCAGTCATCGGGTTTCAATGTACAGCTGTATTGCTCTCCAGAACTAGATCTGACATCCATCCGAGTTTCCCCGGATTTATCCTCTTTTTAGGGCGTCCAGGGACATCCGGGGGGGATTTTCTGTAGTGATCCGGGTTTTTCGATGCTGCTCGCTCAAAAAGTTCGATGCTGCTCGCTATTTCTTGATTGCGACTACAGTCTATAATTTACAGAAATTTTCGTCTTGGGATATCGTACCTAATATAAGAAATAGTACAAGCTGTCCGGGTTTCAAGTGCAAATTTCCGGGGATTTAATGCTCTCTGTCCTAGATTAGTGATTTTACGGATGGCAGCCCTACCCACAACTCACCCATTTTGCCACTTTGGACTGCTTTTACGGTTTTCAACAATGACTCATTTGTCCCTAAGGTCCTACGGCGATTATATCTTCATTTATATTCTGTTGGCATGTTCTACAAAAACATTTACTAGCTATTATGCATAGTTTTATGATGGGCCAACTATCCCCGAAAAAATTGAGCACTAACTCGAAACTCAAGGAGCGCTGACTTTCTTGTTTTTTCAATAATGCTACGACAATATCTCATCACAAGAACTAATTCAATAAAGCAGGCCTGGGATTTAAGT
This sequence comes from Andrena minutula, assembly GCA_929113495.1. Lineage (NCBI taxonomy): Eukaryota > Metazoa > Arthropoda > Insecta > Hymenoptera > Andrenidae > Andrena > Andrena minutula. The sequence continues at coordinate 37,120,405 of OV815996.1, read as the reverse complement.
GAACGCAGCGGCCGATTTTCGGAGGTAATGCCTCCTTTCTCCCGCCACGCGTCTCGGCTTCCGCGGCGGCCTAGTAGCTAAGAGCACCTCAGACCCGTACCACGTGAACCGCGCGTGACGTGTCAGGGTGACATTGCACCAATAGGTTTCCACATCGTCCCAGAGAGCACGATTGTCGGTGCGTTTATGGTTTGTCAACGCGCCACGCGCGGTTCATCTGGTACGGGCCTGAGGCGCTCCAAGCTCCTAAGCCCGACGGTGGTTAAGACGCGCGACGGGAGAAAGGAGGCGTTAAGGGGGCCGTCTCAGTTTTGTTATTGTCCGTCTCACCGGGCCTTGAATGTGTGCGGACAGGTCACACAAGCTAAGTTAAGCGTGTACGTATACGCGTGTTGTAAACAAACCGGTTCAACCGATTTTCGTCCTGGAATCGGCCAGAAGGAAGTTTTTGCGGGTACAGTTGCCTTCAGTAAACATCTGTGGGGGGTGGGACGGTGCATTTGAACGCTAAATTCGCATTAGAATGCATACCTTTTGGTCTTCCTGCTCGCGTTTAATTATGTGCAAACACACTGTTGTACCGTAAATTTCAAACACGACCATGCCGTGAAAAACACTTCTTTAAAAATCGGTTTATGGCATGAAATATTGTAAGCTGCACACCAGATGTTTGCGGACCATGTTCGGGCTCAATTTGTTGCTGTTAGATATGAGGTTCGAGATTGCGAGTCACCGGAGGCGCGGACCTGGAAAAACCCAAGGTTTCCTTCCGAGATTGACGTGTGTACCTATTTCCGACCGACTTCCGCGCTGTTCAAAAAGGGGGCCAATCGGAATGGTCTATTTTCACCCCCAGTTTTCTGTAAGAAGTCAATAGAATACGCTTACTGTTTTCTTGTGAAGAGGACTTTCGCGCCAAGAGCAGATCGACACATGCTTTCAAATAAATATTCGTTCCAATATTTTAGTAACCTCATTTCAAGTTTCTGGTTTTCTTTAGAACATATATATTTCATATTTGTTACTCTTATCAAACGGGTAGGCCTACCACCTATAACGGTCAAAACAACATGCTTCTTTGGGATTTTTTCTAGAAAAGCCGTAAAACTTTTATTATTAGACTTTAATCCATTGGAAAGAGTGCATCTTACGGATATTTCAGTATTTTTTGTGGTAAAAAGTATTCAAAGGTTTGTGAGTTATAGGCGATGCCCGAGACGTCCTTTTTAGGCGCTTTGCGGTGACAACCGTAGCTCGGTGCAGAATCATCAAAAATTGAAAATTTGAATTTTTTAGGTAATATATGAAATTATCTATCTAGGCGCTGTCGGCCCCGAATTTGGAAACATTATTTTAAGACAAAATGGCGGCAGTACAAAGTTGAAGCATCGATATTTGACAAAACATCGCTCATTTTTCGAGTGTAAAATAAATGTAGGCGAAAAAAAGGAAGAGCTCTCGGTAACGCTTAGATTTTTAACCCTAAAATAAGCCTGCAAAGCCTCGAGTAAATCGGTTCATTAATTTTTTAGTTATGTGTGTCACGGTCTTTGAAAATATGATTTTGAGAAAACACGTTTGAAATGTTGGGTCTGAGCGCTACACCGAGGAACACCTACCTACGCGCGTATAGCTTTGCCAATTTTGGTCGGCTTAACTTGACACTTTCAGGGAATATTTTCGAGATGTTGTACTTCAAGAAAATATAAAAATCGAAAGATCGATTTTTCGAAAATTTCTAGGTAGGCCTCCCCCCTTCAGTACAAATATTTTCTTCTAGATTATTAAAATAACTCTCACAATGTTAAAACGGCGTGGGAGATAGGTATAACAGTTAAGCAATGACGTATTCCAGTACACACGGATGCAAAATCTGCATTAGTATTTTCCGCATTGTGGGTTGCTTATTTGGACATTTCTAAAGCTGTACAAATGGTCATGCAGAGTCACCTATGACAAGCCACCTGAATAACTTCTACAGTTTTTGAGATAGGAAGAAATGTTTGAGACAAAAGTTGTTTGGTTCCGAGAGGACAAGTACGTAGCATGATGCAAAAATATCCGCTGGAAGAATCCATCACTGGACATGGATCCAGTTTGAACACTACATATGGTATAATACGAAATGTAAATTTTGAGGCAACCTGCAGTGGGCGCGCCCACCGAAGGGTTAAAAATAACTATTTCAATAAACCTTTGGAATCAAATCCAAGTGTAGCTCCCAACCAGTGAGATCTACATTGCAACGGCATTCGCAGATGCATATCGATTTCATGGATATCTGTCGCCCTCTTTTCTGTCAGGGAGCTATCAGCACTACATATAGCATTTCAAAAATTCGGTTTTTCTTTAACATTTTTCGGTAACAAGATTTCGGTGGATTTCACTTACAATTAGGCAATGTTGGAATTACTGACATCCAAGGAAGCCAAACTTTGATTATTAACAATTTTTTACAATTACGTTCTGTGTTCCACGTGTTTTGTATATGTGTGAACTTTTTTAGGTAAAAAATATGGATTATAAAATTTGTATAGCTAATTAAAAACCTAGTTAGCATGAATGGGAATAAAATAGAAATATTAACAAATTAATCAATAGTCGAGTTAAAACAAAACACTTCGATTTGGTATTGAAGGTACATATTTCTCTTCCATAACCGTAATTACTAATTGTGAAGCTGATAAAATGCTTATTGTTAACGAACGAAACTAACGACGTTAGTGAAAATCAATCTTTATGTTGATCAAATTTCTTATTTTTACTGAGGCCACTGTGGCGATCGAAAATAAAGGCTATATTCATGGCATTCGTTTATCTTTACTGAAATGTAGCTTTTTACGAAAAAACTTTATTACTAACTGAAAATACATATATTTAACTAATATTTTATGCTTCTGGATTGCAAAAATTTTGGGTAGTATCGCCACAGCATACGATAACGTTAGGCTCTGCATAAATAATTTACAAAACGGGCGTCGTGTAACTTTCCAGCGTTTGCTCTGAAAAATTCGAACGTTTTCTTAAAGAAATATTACAATAGCTTCAGTTAAGCTTACAGATTCAAAAAATATTAATTCTTTAAGAAATGGCTAAATTTGAAAGGAAAGGTATAAAAAATCAACATGTTTCAATGTTACGGTTAGATGAATTATTCGATCAAAATACTTGTGCGCTTAACTGAAGATAATTTTATTATGAATATTTCCTAAAAATTTCAAGTGAATCCGATAAAAGTTATTAATCCGCTCGTTTGAAAAATGCCATTTTGAGACAATCGCGTTTAAAGTTTTGACAGTAGTTATTTTATGCAACGTAATGATCGAAACTCTATATGGTCTCGTCGTGGCCAGTGATTCTCTGCCTAGTTCTGAACAATATATAAGCTCATAATCCCTCTTATAAAGATACCTTTGGATTCTTGGACATAAAGTTTTCGATTGACACCAAGTAACCTATACGTGCACTCGATTATGAACGCTGCGCTAGGGTAAATGACCCAATTAAAAGCAGTCAACCCAATTACTGTCACCTTAAGCTATTTTACTTAAAATAACGAATAAATAAACGTTTAAGTAAAATTAAGGTGACAGTAATTGGGTTGGCTGCCAGTAATTGGGTCCTTTACCCTACCTATAAAAAACGTACCTATCTCCTATAATTTTTCGAGGTCCACTTTGAAATTGTGCGGGTATATCTTTGAGACCCGAAATATTATGAAAATGCACAAAAAGAAAAATCGGAAAAAAATTTCACAGTGGCTTCCCCCCTTAAACAATGCTTCAGGATAAGTCTTGCAAGAAATATGTATTCCTCTCCGTGTTAAAAATAGCATGACTTGTAACACGATCGACGTATCGACAATTTTTTACAAAGGAAAATCTTTCATTTCCTGTTGGGTTCCGTCTGAAGTAGGTATACATACATATATGTATGTATCGTATTGAGAATTCAAAAGTTTCTCGATCTATGGCTACATATACGCAGATTGTAAACTGGGATCGACTTTGACATCGAAAAATGGGACGGCCGCTAAGCTGGGATTCACGATTTATATTTGATGGAACTCGAGTGCAGATCCCAATGCGGTCAATCCTAGTGCGAGTACCTCCACGAAGTCAGAACCCCGGCAATAATTCGAGAAAGATCTTCCTGACGACACTGACGGCTCCGTCGGGAATGGATCCCTCAGATAAATGAAGAGCTGTAGTATTGGACAAAAAGTTATAGCGCTATAGCGTGCGGCCTTTGTTCCATCACATTCATAAAGAGTTCTAAGAACCCGTTATAAGGTTGATTTGATAAAATTAACAAGGTCAATGTAAAATTATTGACAAGTAGTGAAATGGAATCGCAAACAAAAACTACAGGGATGGCATGGCTGTATCTCGATAGAATTTTGTAAAAATAGTTATATAATTATATAAAATACTTATATTTCAAAAACTGTTACTTTAGAGTGTTGACCACAATCTTTATACAAGTGCAAAACTGTAAATAGAAAATGCACCAATTGTTTTAAGCAACATCGTATAACTTTTTTTGCATGAGCTAATTAGTCGAAAACATGTCTAACATTGCGTTTAAGAAACAAAAACAGAGTGCACAAAAAAATAATACAATCGTCTAAAAGGAGAAATTGAAGCACTAATTGCAATACATTTTCATAATATGAAAATGTCAGTAGCGTATACAATACAGGATGTTCCGTATTCGGTGGTACAAGCGGAAGTGTGGAGATTCTGTAATATATAACAAAATAAGTAAAAAATACACAATCAAATTTTATCATAGTTCGCTTAGTTTTCTAGAAAATTGACTTTGAATTTTGGCTAACAAGGAAACATATCGAACCCGAAAATTCTGATTTTAATGAAACTCCGTACGATTATGGAGCATGTCGGAGTATGTAAGAAACGATTTTTTTTCTGCGGAAAAACACTCTGAGGGGGTGAAATTAACCCCTGAAAATCCGGTTATTAACGCGATTTTGTGTTATAACTCGCGAATTGTAAGAGATAGAAAAAAAGTTTCAAGACAAAAGTTACTTCTTTTAATTAAATCTATCATTTGGTAAAAAATTATTTTACACTTCACGAATTATAACACAAAATCGGGTTAATAACCGGATTTTCAGGGGTTAATTTCACCCCCTCAGAGTGTTTTTCCGCAGAAAAAAAAATCGTTTCTTACATATTCTGACATGCTCTACAATCGTACGGAGTTTCATTAAAATCTGAATTTTCGGGTTCGATATGTTTCCTTGTAAGTACGCATGCACCGAAGTACAGTTTGTAGCGCCAGAGACTTCACGATTACTGTAGCAAGACGCGATCCCCTTACCTCAGCGTGTCTCTTGATGTAGATCTTAGAATCATAAAAACAAAACCAGTAATAGACCATTCAGTAATGAAAATTTCAATTTCTATATTTCGTATTCGATCTTCACAGAAGTGACGGCAATGGATTACTGGGTGTTTTTCTGAAGAAAATGAGATCAACCATGATATAACTCTGATTATTTTTACTAATTGTAACGAACCAGGGCAGCCCTGCTGTAGAGCGCGGATACCTCTGAATAATCGTCGGTGATATGTGTTCCCGACCCATAATGCGTTAATTGTAGCATTATATATTCATGTTCGCAATAAGAAAATTGTTGTTCAACGTAATGGTACTACTTTGTCAATTTCTCTCCTGCTCCCTGGCTCAGTTGTCGCCGAAAAAATATTGTGCTCGTAAAGTTAGAGGAAAATGCTTCCGTTCTGTCTGTAATGATAAAATTATAGGCTTCAGTTTCAAAATTATAGGCGCATACTGACATAACATTCGCGTCGTTCTACGTGAATATCTCATCGTAACTCCAGGTGGGTCATTTCGTTGAAATTTAATGTCGTTTGGGGGAACTTTCAGAAAGTTATTTTTGATTACGTCGTTTCAGCGAAAATCGATGTCATAATATGCTCGATGCGATCTGGCGATGGAGCTGCGTGTCTAGGAGCAAGGTCTATAATTTCTGACTTACGTTTGTTAATACGATATTTTTAATTATTTTTCAGTAGCTACCAGTACACTACCAGCTTACCGCGAGAAAAACATGTTATCCTTCCCGTTATTGTTTTCCACTGAGGAAATCATAATGTTGCTCATTAATTAAAAAAAATCATATCTATTTTCCCATCGGTCTTGTCTGTCACTCTATTCGCTCATCATTTGTAAAGAATATAACCCCTTTGCAGCCCATTAACAGGAAACTTGTATCCGGCACTGATTCGCTTATAGCTCACCTTAAAGGGAATGTGCCCCAGTTAGTGGCTGTGTTTGATGTTCCTTCAGGCGGTTTATTTTTTCGTCTATCCTTTTTTTTACTTGAAATTTCACTACTGCATAACGAACTACGAACTTATCGTTTTTGATTCTCGGAAGTAGAGAGCTCAGGTCCCTGATGTGTGTAACTGAAAAATTCAAGGGGAGGGGGCGGGGGGTTGACCTCCCAGTCCTTAAACGAATAGAAAGCGCTAGCCCTTAACTGAGTAGTACTGTACACTTCAATTAAATTAATTAAACTAATTAACTTGTAAGGAAAGGCGTTAAAAATAACCTGCTGAAAACGTGGGAGAAGGTTGTTCATGCATCGTGGGACGCTTTGCAATGTAGGGTATTTAACAATGAGTAATAGAACATGAAATGGGTGTTTTAAAGTAACAAAATAAGACGAAAATCCAGATTAATGAAATCGCGAAAAGGCTTCATTGTTTAGTTATTAATGCTTAAGAAGTCAGGTCAGAAATGTTTCAACTATGGCAATTCGGCGATTAGCGAGTCACGTTAAGTAGGTCAGTAGAATCGTGTATAGTTGCCGTAAAACAGTAATGTCGCATGTATTATTACTTTTACGAGATAAGCTGCTACTCCATGTGTCTTTATTTTTTCACGGCGACGGTATGCGGACCTACTCACCTACACAACCAAAGCCGCTACTTACAAGGGGACTGCACAGGTTTTGTAATCGGTTCTGGAATGAGACTGGGTGGACATTGTAGTAAACACCTATTGTTACAAAACCGTAAATGGTTTTTGTACAATGGGCCTTCGTTTTCGAGAAATTTGAGTTCAAATTTTTGCGCGATGCTAGTACCTATTTCAGTTGCGCAAACATTGTTACCAAGCAATGGTCGTAGCTGCGATAATAAGGTGTTTGGTTACAGTGCTGCAGGTATTGAAGGGGACATGGTCATTATCTCAAAGGTAAAGGATCTGCCTCGGCCAAAAGTATTTTTATTTTGTAACCACATTCATTCATGTGGAATCAAGCCAAATTTCAATCGTATCTACGACGACAGAAATACACGATTGAATTGTTTTAAGGTTCAAGGTAAAATTTTTCGTATTTGCTTGAAGTGTTGTGTGAAGTGCTGTTTTCCAGCGACTGATTTCTCTATTGCTGCATCTAAACAGGTATTTATTTAAGAATGATATATAATGTCCGATCCTTTTTGTTTGATATTGTAATTCCTCTTAGACAATAAACATGCCAAAACTGTGGACAGGATTGAAAATATGCCGGCACCTCTCAAAGTGCTAATTATAGTGCTTATAATTACATGTATTTAAAATTTCATTATGCTAACCGCGTGTGACTTGTGTTTTTAAAAGAATTTCATAAAGTACTAGATGTTTAAAACTTTTACAATTTTATATTTCGTAAATTTTTGGCCTGTGCTATATGTTAAAATTTTGTTACAATTTCGATAATAGCTTTTGTTTTAACTAAAATAAATTCTTATAAGTGAATTATGCTAATATTAATTATGTTAATTTAATTAATGTTACATTAAAGAAAAATGTAGCTTTTTCAATCCTTGTAAAATGATTCCTTTAGCACAAGCGAGTGTAATGTAATTATAGTCGCGTTCAGATTTATTGGCCGGTGAGTTCGGTTTCTCGAGCAGCGCGCAAGGAGAAATCAGCCACTACCACCTGACGATCGTGGATTGGCAGTCGAAGATGCAGGGCCCCCGAAGGGTATGGTGGAGTAAGGGGAACGGTGCTCGACTCCGCCTCAACGATGCCGTGTGGCTGTTGTTTATTCATAGCGTAATAGTAGTGTGCGTTACGAATCGTATTGGCTACGCATAGCCAATACGAGACGAAGCTACGGCAGAATCCCGTTAGCCGCTGGCCAAGCCTTAATTCCGAGTATGAGTTTCTCGCTTCTTTCTGGCCGAAGGGGGGAGCGAGATGGAACGCTTTGCAAACCGGTTTTCCAGTGCTCAGGAAACTGTACGACGGCCAGGCGTAGCCCGAGAGAGAGCGAGAACGTAGATAAAAGGAGCACCGAGGCAGGCAAGCGGTGTGGTGGGAGAATACCCCTCACGAAACTCACCGGCCAATAAAGCAGAACACGACTTTAGTCACACAATATAATGCTTTTCAGGTACCACAATAATTTATTAGTTTCGTCATTTACTTTTTAATATTAAGATATTTCAGGAAAAACATAGTAAATACATTATGCATTAAATCTAACTCAATTTGAAATTTCATTGCAAAAATCACTTCGAAACTACCTACCGACAGACAACGTTGGAATTTAGAACAGGACAGAATTTTTATACATTCTGTATCTGTTTCTTAAATTCCATACTCCTTGTACTCCCTTTATTATTTCCCGTACGCTACTCCGGAGTGTTAATCCCGGCGCGGAAGAGAAACAAGAAACAGGAACGGTTGGATAAGTATGTCGCTTATTACACTGCAAAACTTTTCTCATTTCGACCTGCTTCGCAGGAAAATACGAAACGATTGCACCGCGTATTGAACTAACTAACCGAGATAAGGCCATGAGTTGTAGTGAAAGAGCGGATGAACTCCTAATGATGCGCTTAGGTGATGCGAATTGTAAAACAGTGAACATAGTTATTGGCAATTTTCACCGCTTACGAATTTAGAATCATGAAATATGTAGTTGCATAAGTACTCATGTACATACTCGGCGGTGTACTTCATTTTAGCTTTGTGGTGATTTAGAGATTCAGGGATTACTGGAAGTATGTATTTCTCAGGTGATAAACTAGTTACCAATGAATCGTTGCATTGCTCGAATAAGAGAACAAACTGAATTGATCAAATTCGTTAATACAAACCATTGCTAATGTAGTTATAGATTTCAACAAAACATATGAAATCACTCAGGTTTTAGTAGACGCATGTTTAGTTGCTACTTCGTGGTTGTCAAATACATAGGTAACTAGATCTTGCAATCGTAATCAGACAGAAATAAATCTCTAATATACAAATTCAGCGACAAAGTTTTTTATTAATGCGTGCTTTTCAAGGTATTCAGTTTGTATTATTTATATTTTAATTATAAATCAATTTGCTTGATAGCATGTCGAAATTCAGCTGTAATAATATTCAATAAAATATATCCACGATAGAGTTGTTTTCGAAACTCGAAAATTTCGGATATGTAGCTTGTAATTCGAACCAAGGATTCGGTTTTTAGAGTCGAGCCAAGACCCAAACGGTTTCGGGTATAGTACCTCCCTGAGATACAGTGAGTAAGGAGAGACGCACTCCAGTGCTGTGCAATGGATACCATTGAGGCTACAAGTCGCCAAATGTGCCTTTTGTTACATGTTACGGAGCTGTGCTTATTTAGTTACATGCATTCAGGGCCGCATTTATTACAATGCGAACTAGACTCCTCACAAACAACAATATAAAAAAACAGCGTAGTTGTAAAATAAACTACTTATTTTTAATATTAAATTCATAATATAAAAACTAAGTACAGGCAGCTGAAAAATTGTGAGGCCTTCCACCTCCGTTTGAAATATGTACATCGTTCTTTCCTTAGAATATAAAACTAACGGGAACTGGTGTATACCATAAAATTCATGTACGTGAGCGTACCACCAACGAGGCAAAAAGCGATTGGGGTAATGACTACTTTGTCCCCTATATCTACATATTTCACACAACCGTAGAAATAGACTTGTTCTTTTGATCAAAAGTATAAATGCGGCTCTGCATGTACTTTCTTGTACTACACACCCAACATACCTTTTACAATCTTTACCTTTAAACTTTTTTTAATATAGGCTGTAAAACTATTTAAGAAGATAAGCAATGTATATATTCAGGTCCAAGTGCAGATGTGATTTTTTGTTTAAAAATGAATACAAAACTTTTGGAATACTGCTTATAGAATTTTTGTAGAATTAGAAATAAAAATATTTTGTCGGATTAAGCATTTGTCTGCTTTGGTATCTCTAGGACCTTAAACAACTAATGCCCAGTAAGTATACTGAATACGTACCTAAGTGTTTGATTTGCCACTGAAATAATTGGTGGCATTATGGACCCGAGCCCCTGCTGCGTTTACAAAGTCGCTATATCTCGAGATGGCACTATAACTCGTTGTAAAGAGTTCTCCGGCTCCCAATTCGGCTCTTTGTGCACACCTGAGCTAGATCAGTGTTTCTCAACCTTTTCCATACCACGGCTCCCTGAGTACTATAAATCCTGCTTTAAACGCGATGTTAGGAGTTAAGACGAAACATATGGTACAGACGGTATACAGGGTGGGCTAGAAGGGGTGGTACAACCGGGCAGCAGATTCTTCTAAATGAAAAGATAAGTCGAAAATATAGAATAATTTTTTTTCGTGTGATAATCTTCGTTATCCAGATAATCAAATTTAAAAATTTATGGGGTACGCGTGCAATTGGTTATCTCCGCTTTACTACGGCACGTAGTGATCGAAATGTTCGGGTAACTCCATCCGAGTTTTCGACAGCTACTCGGGTTATAATACCATGCTCGTGTTGCAAGATATCTGGACCTGGACTACTGCGGTAGTCGAAAATAGCATTTTTACCAATGAAGTTAAGATGGACAACTTCAAAATGTCAAGGTTTATAGCCATTTTTTATACAAAAAAGTCCTAGCATGTGTTTGTATCATACTCAACATTTTTAACCCGGTTTCGTTCATTACTGCCCATGATCCTATCCTTGCCAGTATCAAGAGACACTCTGTGTCTATATTACGCCATGACTTGCTATCAAGAACCCTGAGATTATCGAATCTCAATAACAGCTGATCCGATTAGATCATTAGATTTTGAATGGTCTTAATGGATAGTTTGGGTTTGATTTACACCAGAAAAGTGTCTTTGTTTTGTTCCTATGTGCCTTATGAGCTGAGATATTTCGATGTAAAGTTGCAATTTGCCGAATTTTATGTTAAGATATTTCTCCATCGGCAAGTGTAGGCAAGAGGGGAATATGAAAGGAAGAGGAAATGTCTCCAATATGCACGTCGTTCATTCGATGAAGGTTTCGGCACTTTCGGCCAATCGCGTGACAAATTGTTGTCACGTGACAGCCAGTCAGAGAGCACATCTGCAGGGGTAAACGTAACCTAGCTAGTATGAAACAACCATAACCTGCCAAGTGTGAAATGAGAAAATTGTCAAAATTTTTTAACTGTCACGACTTTTTACACAATATAGGATACTGAATTATTGTCTCCATTAACAAGGTAAGTCACCAAAATTTTTTAATAGACTGTTTATGTAGAGATTATGGAAACGGAGGGGATGCATAGACTTGGAAGTTGTCCAGAGAAGGTTCGACAGAGAAGCATTTTCTTTCACACATGTTTCTACAAAATAATATTTTTTGTTTCATACCAGCAAACTATTTTTACATTAGAGATTTTATTATTAACAATTAAAAAAAATTAATGACAATAAATCAAATTAATGATAATACTATTGAAATCACAGCAATGGGTAATTAACCATTACATTTATGATAATCTTGTGAATAAGAAGGTTTAAAAAATTTTTTTATCTATCATTAATCGATTATCATTCATTTAATATAATGTATTTTCATATAATAGAGATAAATAAATTTCAACAAACGGTTTTGTCATTCTCTTTCTCTCATTTTCTTCTTTCCCCTATTCCACCTTTGTTGATTTTTCAAGGTCAGACCAGCTTTTGGGAGCATCTTTAATTTACATTTTCGTGACCTCTGTAACATATACCTTCGATCTACATAAAAAAATCTGCGCGATTCCATCATCAGTTGAATAGTGTTCCTTGTGAGGGTTGGAGGGAATTTAGGCGGGAATCTTAACCCTTCGTGGTCACACGGGGTGTATTGTACCCCAAGAGCAATTTTCGATTTGAAATGTTGCACCTTTACGTCTTCCAAAGAGGATTTATCGCAAAAAAGAAAATAAAGAAAAAATTTAAAAAATCGGTGTTTCCTGCAACCATGGAAAATTGCTCATTTTCAACTACAAATCTTATCATATTAAGATTTACATGTCTAGAAAAATACTATTAGACCATGACTGTATCAGTATTACGAATGTACAATTATCACTGAAAAGTTAAAAGATTCAAAAATACGAAAATGGTAACTCAAAAATGACGCTGGGGTACAATGAACCCCGTGTGACCAATTTGTGATTATAAGAAGGTGTGACCACGAAGGGTTAAATCGTACACACTGAGGGTTGGAGGGAATTTAGACGAGAATCTTAAATCCTACACACTGAGGGTTGGAGGGAATTTAGGCGAGAATCTTAAATCCTACACACTAAGGGTTGGAGGGAATTTAGGGGAGAATCTTAAATCCTACACACTGACGGTTGGAAGGAATTTAGGCGAGAATCTTAAATCCTACACACTAATCGACCAGGGAAGGTTTAAGAGGAGAACGCGCACCAGGGGGACACCCGTTAGATCACTTGTGGGTTTTTCTTAGGTTTGGTAATTGGATTTACCACTGCATTGGTATAAGAAGCCGCCCGTAATATTCCGCGAAATACGTCTAGACGTATGGTCGTACAAGAGCTATGCGAAAGTAAGCCCGGTAAACACTATAAGAACTCTTGCGTTCGCGAACCGAGATCAGCTGTTGCAGCGGCCTGTCATAACGGCCGTGTCACAATGTTAATGACTCATGCGCGAAAGATGTGTTACAATAGGACTTTCGGGGTTTTTATTTGGGCGTTCGCGAAGGGAGTACCTAAGCCGTTGGATTGATTTTAGGAGGTTTGATTGGAAAGGGGTGAGTGTGGCTTTGACTTCTTTGGTCCTAGAGAGAGGGTGAGACGTGGTTTTGAGATAAGAGGGTTTTTTGGGACGAGGGACTTGTTTAGATTTAATGATGAGGGAGGAGATCATGCCTCATAGGGCGAAGAGGGGAAGGGGATATCGTAGTTGACTATTTCGAGATGGGGACCGCTAAGGTACATCGTCTAGATGGCCCGGTGGTTGGGGAAAAGGGGTAAAAGTTGAAGTTTTGGGAACTTTGGGTGGAGTTGTGGAGTGATTTATGAGGGAGAGTTGAAGTAATACCGCGCGAAAAATAGTGGGACGTCACAACGGTACAACCATATTCAATAAAAGATGTTTGTTATGTTCACAAATATGAATAGTAGGTATTTATAAAACTACCATGTGAATATAAATAGCAGATTAATTCTAATGTAAATGTTTTACTTTTGATTTCAGGTGAGTTAAAAAATGATGCTAGAAAGCAAACCATACCCGATATATGTGTTCAGAGTTTATAACCGGAAAAATACTGTACAAAACATCAGTTTTCTAAGAATTCACTACTCAAACAATCTTCATTTTTATTCATCCAAAACAAATCCAGATCAAACTTTGATCGGCCTTTAGGCCGCAGTCCCATCGCTGCGCGCCGCGCACATTGTTTGAGGATGCGTAGGCCGATTTACCACAAAAAGGCGTTCCCACTGGTGCACCACGCGCCGCGTACGAGTCCTTTTGACGAAAACCGGTTTTCGAATTCCAGTATTCCAGAAGCCCGGGTATAACCGGTTTTCGAATTTTTACAAAAAACTTAAGCTGTTTTTGTTTTATCTAACTAAAACAAGAATAATAACAATCGCTAACATAAACTAATAAACTTCCTATTCCTGCTTGTGATCAAACTCAAGTGAACGAAGCTTTCGGTATTACGGTTAGTATGCAGGACTGAACTAAGGTAACGGTCTGAAGTTGTTTCGCGAACAGCGATTGAGGGGAAATCGGCCCACTCCAGTGAGCCTGCTCCTTGCTCCGTTCTCGCTCTCTCTCCCTTGTGCAACGTCAGGAACACTCACTAGAGGGGGCTAATCTCTCCTCAATCGCTGTTCGCGAAACAACTTCAGGCCGGCCAACATATCGGACCTTCACCACAGTCTGGTGTGGTGGGGTGCACATGAGCAATACAGCTTATGTCATCGGTCAGTCTATGTGCTGCCACATAAAATAGCATAGCTAATAGAATCAGTTTGTGAATTTTCATGTCAAACATTCGCCTGATTCATGAAGATTAGTTTTACAGTAAACTTTTACTACAATATGCTTGTACCCGAAGCGATTTCAAGTCAAAATGTTAACGTTTTTAATTAAATAATTCATTAATTTTTGTATACTAATTCTAGTATCAAAAACCTGTATCGTAAATTTAAAAACCCGTTTTCGAATTTTCCAAATTTATCCAAACAACTGTTTTTTAATCCCGATTTTTAGAACCGAAAAGCCCTACTTTTGATCACTTTGGAATAATTGAAGCAGTCGCTCTTTGCGACCAGGCACGTGTTGGAGCGCTATGCCGAGAATTCACTGCCACCCTATATACACGAACCCAAACCTACACTCGGGAGTTCAAATAATCCTTGATTTTAAGACTCAACTACTCCTGATTATAGAAACTATTCTAATGCTAAGTGCGAGTTCAAATTCGCTTCTCCCAAGATATTTCGAGACAGCTGTGAATAGAGGTGCAGATGTAACGACCTCAGAGAGAATATTTCGGGTAGTTTCCGGAAGTTTGCATATGCTCCTACCTGCCAGCTATATAGGGCATGCCAGTGTGCAACGCGGAGACGCTGCATACGTCCTTAATTTGGAAAAAGCAATCTACAGTCTCCTACCATACGTCCGTTAAAAAATTTGATACCTTCATTGGATTATGACAAGAAAAAGAAATTCCCAATTCTTCAAGTCTTCTAAGCCCTAATCAATTTTTTTAACACTCTTAATCTATCTCACACGAGGAAAGTACAAATGTGCAACAATAGATGTTTGTTAAGTTTCAATGACAAATGCAGGGAAGAAATTCTGTTTGTATCATAAACATTGTTTCTGACGCTATTTTTACTAAACTAATAATATTTTCTATTAAGAGGATAATAATTAGCAATTTCAACAATTACAAACGCACACAAAACAGTGAAGTATGTTTAGAATAAAGTTATAATAAGAATTATTCATACGATTTTTATAGAAAATAGCATTGCAGAATGTAACCACACGTGAATAACTAAATAATGATAAAAGTCATAGAACTGTAAACGTAAAAGAATCAGTCGATTGGATTTGTATAGACCAGGATTCGAACCCGGAATTTTCGCTTTCTGGACGACTGCTCTAATTGATCATTGGATTATCCAGGGCCGGCGACGACTCTTTTTCTCCTAGACTAATTATACTAACAGGACACCACCTATATGGTTTACACATAAACCGATTTTTGAAAAAACCGGTTATCGAATTCCCCTATTCTTAAAAACCCCGTTAAACGGGTTTTCAATTTTTCACAAACAAATATAAATCAAGTAAAAAATAAATATTTGTACATATTTTAAAATCCTTCTGTATTTTTAATATTATTGGAATTACAAAATATAACAAAATAAAATATGCTCTATATATATACAAAACCAAATAAATAAAATTAATTTAATATTTACGGATCTACAAAAATATAACTCAATAAAATACATTGCATACAAAACCAAACGAAAAAAAAATAAAAATAACTAAAATCCGTACAAAATATAAATTACTTATAAATCTTTATTTCATTTAGTATTTTTCTTCCGCAAAATATAAACTCATGATGATTAGTTTTATAATAAACTTACCGACTACAATATGCAGATTTCAAGTCAAAATGTTAACGTTTTTAATTGAATAATTAATTCATTTTTATGTTATTTCAAGTAGGTATATAAAACTGTTTTTTTTTTTTAATTTAAAACGCGGTTTTCGAATTTAATAAATTTATAAAAAGAAACGGTTTTTAAGGCAGGATACCACCTTTGACTCCGATTTTGGAGGCGTTCTTCATGATTTTTTTGCACACAAAGAATGCGCAGAAACAAAATCGGTTTTAGTCATTTATTAATGTAACTTTAATCTGTGATTATACATTTTTTGAAACCGAAAAATTAAAAAATAATCTCTTGTAGGGAGTGCCAAAATACAGATGTTTTTCAAATCGGCGTGTCAGATTACTCTCACAATTTTCATCGCATTGGCTTGAAACTTTGCACAATTCTTCCCCGTGGTATAATCTAATGATGTACGTAGGACTTTTGCTCTTGCGTTGTTATTTTTTTTTGTTGCACAATTTTTTAACTTTTTTAATCTAAAAATTGACGATTTTTTTAAAATGACCGCCATTTTCTTAGAAATTGAAATTTCGTAAAATCCTTACGTACAGCATTAAAAAATATTGTTGTTAATAGGAACATTCTTTGGTTTTTTTTCTAGGAGTTACGTACAGAGCGGAATTTGACATGCCGTCTAACGGTGTTCCTCCAAAGGAATGTATTTTGGCGCCACCTACAAGAGATTATTTTTTACTTTTTCAGTTTTAAAAAATGTGTAATTACAGATTAAAGTTACATTAATAAATGACTAAAACCGATTTCGTTTCTACGCATTCTTTCAGTGCAAAAAAAATCATGAAAAACGCCTCCAAAATCGCAGTCAAAGGTGGTATCGCCCCTTAAGGGGAGGTTCTGGTCTGGAACCCAAAAAAATAAGTGATATTTAGGAATTAATTAAAGGAAAACTACTATATATAATTTAATGGGACTTTTTGCATTGTATTAAGGATGTCTTAAATTATAGAAATATATTTTTTTTATAATTAATCGGTGCAGACAGCCCTGGGGAGTCGTTAAAGTTAAGGCGTCAAAAAATTGATCCAAATCGGTGGGACCTGTATCTCCAAAAGTTATTATCCGATTCGATTGAAACCTAAAAAAATTAAAAAAAATACAATTTTGAGAGAATAACAATACTTCAAGCTTGAAATCACTTTTCCCTGTATTTTTCGTCCTTTCAACGCCTTTAAGAATTATTAATTTGTCAATGTTTTGTATTTTTTTCTAGTCCCCCCCCCCCCCCCCCCCCCCTAGCCAGAAGTATATTCTGCAAAATATCAAATGTTTCAGTCGAATCGGATAATAACTTTTGGAGATACAGGTCCCACCGATTTTGAGAACACTGTTTCGGGAAAAACGCATTTAAAGTTTTACGTGAGCGCCGAGTGGCCGGTTGTGACCCATGCATTTGGCGCTACTCAAATACCTATAACTTCCGGAATTTTACGAATTTCAACAAATCCTTTTAAACACGTTTTCCTAAAAGGTTGAACATTCGAAAAATGAAATTAAAAAAAATCGACATTTAGACCAGAACCTCCCCTTAAACCCGGTTCTTAAAAGCCGACAAACCCAACTCACGTAGCCACTTCTTGCACAGTAGGCGCGTCCCGGGATCGGTCGCCTATCTTTTACCAAACAAATGTAATTATAACTGTATCCATGAGAATTAAATTACAATATGTATAATTAAACTACAACTATATAATTAAAAGTTTAAATGACCATATCACATATATCGCTAAGTTTATAGAAATTTTATATTTTTTTATAGTTTGTAAAAACAATTTCTAACATATTGGGCGACCAATAATTTTGGAACGAAGAGCAAATAGGGTGTTCGCCTCGAGTTTCGTAGCATAAAACAATGCCTAAAAACCGAAATGCTTTATTCCGCGTTGGCTCATTCCGATAACGATGACGTATGTAGCTAACCGCACACTATCGGGCGTAGTAGTGCATAAATGTACTATATGTATGTAGGTACCTACAGGCACTTGCACCATGTTGCAAAGCCACATGCATGGTCCTTTATATGCGCATCCAGGTGCAAGTAATAAGCCCAACTGGACATATTCTGCAATCTCCTGTATGATCTCTTATCACGGACATAAATTAGCGCACTATATTAGAGGATATTCAGTTTTGAATCGTTACTAATAAGAAGATATTGTATCTCTTCCTTAATTTAACCATATTGTTTGAAGCAATTTCACCGATATCCTTTTGTTCTGATTATCTTCCATTGATTCAAGTGAAACATACGGGTATCTTCTCAGCGTGGAAACGCGAAACAATTATATTTTACAGTATAACATATGTATTTATCAACAACGATCTAATCTGCTTCTTGTTATTAGAAAAATAGTCATGTGTTGTACTTGCACAGTAAGCGATTCTTATTTATAAAACTTCATAAATCTAGTTTTTTATGCGTTCACATTAAAACCTTTCATTTAACGAAAGATTCGGGACACAATATATTAATACAACTATGTCCTAATATATTAATACAACTATATCCCGTATAAAGATTTATAGAATAATGTGCTTAATGACCTAAGGCAAAAAACATTTTACAAAAGGATAGCGACTACTTAAATAGTGGGGAGAGTCTCGTAATCGATGGTACAAGTGGAAATGTGATAATTCTGCGGAAGGAAAGAATTCAGAAATGTCCTTGGAACGTCCATTTTCGAAATAATGTAGTCTGAATTTTGACTGTGTATGCGTGCACCAAAGTACAGTTTTTGGCGTCTGTGAAGTTGACAAGGAGGTAAAGGAGAATACTTCTTCTAGGTCGATGATAAGCGAGATGTGTTCCCCTTACTTCTGCGTACTCGTTGCCAGGGTCACCGACAAGTTTTCCCCTTAAGTGGTATGCAGACACTCAATATTATTGTGCAATATTGAATATTGCACAATATATTGAGCGTTTAGGGGCTGCTTAACCAGGCTAATCGGCCGGAGCATCTCGCCAGGGTCGCGGTTTATGGGCGTTTTGCCCAGCGAGTTGGCGGTTGACGACGTTTCCTGCGCGTCCAAAGTCATCGTACACAGTGTCCACCGCCAGAAAAATGTACGGATTAACTCACAATGAACAATGTCACTACGTTTTTTATTGGCCTTTCGATATTTGGCAAACAGATGTTGTCGAAACGTTTTTGGAAAAATACTAAATTATCGCTCATAAAGAAGGAATGAATTTTCGCTTGCTCTGAGTCCGCTTCTGTCCCGACGCACGTGAGAAAGATGCCACAAATATAGCAATTAAGAAGTATTACCCATCAATACGCATCCAGGCGAGACATAGGAAGACAAGGGGTAGTCCGCTGACTTAAAAATCTACTAATTTAATAGTCGGTCGGTACTGGACGACAATTTTTCGTTTCCTAGAAATTACAGAAATAACACAGCTTAAGGTATAAAGAGAAGAAGCGGAGAACGGGGATATTTTTAGAAAAGAGGACGATGAAATACGAAGTGGAAATAACAAAATTGACGGAAAGTACTGAATCAAAACGAAAAATAGGATAGTAGAAAAAATTTCATTATGTCTTCGCGCAAAAGTGATCCGGTAGAAATTGAAATAATCGAAATGAGTGGAAAGGGGAGGAACCATTCGCTTGATAGAGGGGAGATAAATGGAAAGTGAAGAGAAGAAGATGAGAAAGTGATATAAAAACTCAGGGGGAAAGAAATATAAAGGAGACTAATTGTAAGTTCGAAGGGAATGACAGCCTATCATTTGGATTCTAGCTATCGGGACATTTTAGTTTATATATCTGAATACAATATAATAAATAATGGAGTTATTCCACGCCAAATCGATCACTTTTTTCCCTCGATGTCTTGGATTTGGTATAAACTTGAATATGTTATATAACTCATAAAATTGTATTTTTTTCTCTTCCTATAGTTTCTAAATAATAATAATAATAATAATTCGTCTTTATTCACCATACATTACATACATTATGTGATAAATGGGCGAGGCTCAGCATATCTGCCGTTTTGCAACTTAACCGCAAATATTTGTGGTAAATGTTCTAGATGCTACGTACATAATGTCAATTTTATCCCGAGTGGGGATAACATATATTTGAAGTTGCATACTTTGAAATGCATTTTTACAGAAAATATGAACTGTACCCACATGTGTGTTTCATCACTTTGTTCGCCTTGACAAGTGGAAGGTTTTAATACCACTTACTCACTGACTCATCACGATTTCTCTGAAACCGCTGATGCTATAACCATGAAAGGTAGGTAGATTTCTCTAAGCCTCTAGATGCTCGCTAAGAAATCTTTTTAAAAATTCCCTCTCCATCATCGAAAAAACCCATATAACCCGAGCAATGTCGGAAACTTTAAGCTAAGTAGTCTTACAATAAGTATTCATAGCACACTGTTCCTAAATACAAGTTTCGTACTGGGTGGAGTATGCAAAGCATAATTTCAATGGTAATACATTAATACAAAACGGTACCAATAAAATCCGTTCCAGCCGAAGAAAAGTATTTTTAAGTATTCTGAGTAGGGGGTAGAACGATACTCTGTCATATTAAAATTATCATTATTCAAAGGGGACATTCCACGCGAAATCGGACACTATTTGGAGTAACATTTCGGATGTGGCTCAAATTTGAATATGTTGTAGTCTTTAGGGATGTATAAGCATATCTCGAAGGATTTTTGAAAATTTTGGAAAATGTCGATTTTACAACTGTTTGAAGGTAAGTGCTAACTTTTTTCAATAAATTATAACTATGGAAGTAGTAAACGGATCGAGATGAGTAGTGAGATGATCTCGATCCGTTTACTACTTCCATAGTTATAATTTATTGAAAAAAGTTAGCACTTACCTTCAAACAGTTGTAAAATCGACATTTTTCAAAATTTTCAAAAATCCTTCGAGATATGTTTATACATCCCTAAAGACTACAACATATTCAAATTTGAGCCACATCCGAAATGTTACTCCAAAAAGTGTCCGAATTCGTGTGGAATGTCCCAAAGGTAGCTTCCTAGGAAAGAACAGTATATAGAAATATAATGAAAAAATTGCATAGGTGCGGATGTTCCTGATAGACCAACATACCGAAAGGAAAACGTTCTCAAGCCGAAGATTAAAAAAGGAACGTACATAAAGCTCGATCTACCTTCCACAGATTAATGCTGAATTGACTAAACGAGCTCTGAAGCAACGTCGCGCTGGCGATAAAGTCTCGCTATGTCGACACTTTTATTTGCCTACGCCACGCCGTTACACGATTCCTCGTTTCACACTCGGATGCACTTTAACTGTTACTACCTCCACGAATACTTCGTGTTGTAAAACGCAAACGATTCGACAATTGCGGTTGCTCTTCTAGAAAAATCCACATTAGAGTGTAAAAGGTATACGACACTCGAGATAAAGGAGCTTTCCAAAGAAAACGAAACTCTGCTGGTACATTTTAAATTCACTTCTACCGAGCTGTCTACATAAGGTCGAGTTCAGATTTATTGGCCGGTGAATTTCGTGAGGTGTATTCTCCCACAACACCGCTTTCCCGACTCGGTACTCCTTACCTCTACGTTCTCACTCTCTCTCTCTCTCGGGCTACCGCTAAGCCTACCGCGATCAACTACTGCGCTAAGAATAAACAACAGCCACACGGCTTCGTTCAGACGGAGTCGAGCAGCGTTCCCGTTACCCCACCATAACCTTCGGGGGCCAAGCAATTTCAACTGCCAATCCAGGATCGTCAGGTGGTGATGGCTGATTTCTCTTCGCGCGCTGCTCGCGAAACCAAACTCGCCGGCCAATAAATCTGAACTCGACCTTAGTTCTTTCTATTTGCGCAAACGAGAAACCTGAGAAGCAATTTTAGATACAAATCGAATGATAGAATAAAAACTGTATGCAATATTGGTTGCCACAATTTCTAAGAATATTGCCAAGGACATAGATTTATATCAGAAACACGACGCTTAATTACGTGTCTGCGTGTGTACATATGTATATTAGTGGCGCGCGTTCAGGGCGAACATCAAACATGTACCTATAGGTAAAGATATACGTTACCTTATTTACATTTAAATGTAAATTATACGTTAAAGATGAATATAATATGAACCAAGTACGTTCAGTTCTTCGTATGGATGTAAACGTCAAATTATGTAATCAGTTAAAAAATGCGGAAGACAACATCAAGACTGACCTTCAACTTAAGGGGTCTCCCTAGTGTGACGCCTGGAAAATAGGGCAATATTTGGGAATTTTTTTAAGGGAATATACTTGATATTGCCGTTTCAAACTTGGGAGTATTTATTAAGTTATCTTTGGGCAATGTACTGAAATGTTTTGAAGGATTAGTGATAATTATATTTTACGTTTGAAGAATTAGAATGAGGAGCTCGCAAAAAACACCTACTGCTGGCGATCACGATTCCGGTTGTCATGGACATCCGAAACAAAAAACTCAGTTATTTTCTTAATCTATATGAACGTAGCTAGAGCTTGAACTAGAACGAAAATAGGAAATCACAAAATACAAAAATGGCAGCACTTTAAAGAAAAGGTTTCATTTCGCGGCAAAAAAGTGGTCAGTTTTTTGATCTGCAAAATTCGAATTTTGCATATAATGACTTCATTCTAGTTCAGGTTCTAACAGAACACGCAGTGAATATATATGTCAAGTTTCAAGTCGTTTGGTTGACTAGTTTTTGAGTTATCGTGATCGCCGCGCCAAAAAATGTCGTTTCGAGTAAAACACGTTTAAACATTCAAATACCATATATCAAATAATAAATCATACTTACAATTAGTCTGCGATGCACTGAATCACACTAGGTATAACACTTGGAGGGGCCTCTTTAGCACAGAAGGGGACGGTACAGGTAGCTCTGGAGGTAATAGTTTTTCAATTCAAAAAGTTTGAGGGCTCCGATTCATACCTGCGCGCCCGATCGCGCGCTACCTTTCATAGCTCACAGCGTTGCCAAAATTTCGAAGTCAGCTATAATACTTTAGGAATATGTTTTTAAGATGTTGAACTTTCAGAAAGGGCAAAAAAAATCGATGTTTTCAACCCGTCACACTAGGGAGACCCTTAATGAAGAATTTAAAAAGACCTTAGTTGAACAAAGAAGTACTGTGTACATTTTAACCTGAAGAGAGCGTAAGAAACGTTAATTTTTCGTATAATCTGAGCAGTGCTCATTCACTGGGGGTGTTCATTCACTGAACAGACCAGTCTATACACTGTTTTAAAAAAATAAAAAGATGAAACGTTGGTGGATGAAAAAAATATGTACTAATAGGTGCAATGAAATATTTCTACGAGTTTTATATGTTGGCGTAGAAAACAATCAATTCAAAGATATTCAGGATAAAAATACAAAGCAAGATACTGACTTCAGAATATCCATTACACCTGAAGCAAGATTGGCAATTACTTTCTGATTTCTTGCAGTAGCTTACAATATCTTTTCAAAATATATAAACAAGTTATTTAAAAAATTATACCAGAAGTCTGAGAATCTATAATTGAGAATTTAATTCATTATGTAAAGCTGAATGATTTATTAATCATGGTATCGTTTGAACACATCTATACATATTACATACATTGTATCTGCACGCGTCGAGCCGCGTGCGAACCAAGCGTTCGCCGAGCTGGTCGGGCCGATCCGTCCGTTGCGTTCAGACGATATCACCAACTACTGCAATATGCATTTCTATTCATTATTTTTGTTTTCGTTCGGATCGTTGCTCATGGGGACTGTGCGAACGAGCTGTGCGAGCCCCGAATGAGCCCCGACCGAACATCACACGAACAAATCGGCGCTCACGCGATGCTCGTTCGGGGTGAATGATCAGTTGAATACGCGGCTTAATGCAGTGCTGTCCAGCGTGGGGGCCCCTCGCGCGGCTGCTTCCTCTTCCAACCTTCCTTTCGAACAGCGTGGCTTGTCGCCAAGGAAACTTCGCTGCGCTAAAAAGGAGATCGCAACAGTGCCGTAAACAAGGAAACCCAGACGCGACGCCGACTTTCACTGTTACTATGGCGGACGATGATGGAGACGCCTCTTCCCTCCCAGGAGGCAAGTTGGACAACGCTGGCTTAATGCAATGGACGACCAGGGTTGCCATCTCTCCGGTTCTCGCCCGGAGACTTCGGCTTTTGAAGCAAATCTCCAGACTCCGGGTTTACTGGAAAAATCTCCGGGTTGTAGAAAAAAATGAGATAATAAGAAATTTTAGTATTATACAATGGTATCAATTTTATATACAATAAAAATTAATAATTAAAAAAAAACACATACTTTTGAACTCTGCATTGTTTGAGCTTAAAAGAATTGCACATTTGTTTTCCGGATATTAGAGAACAAAACATTTTTTGCTTTCTCCATCTCCGGGTTGGAATGTGTGGCACTCCAGGATTTATGTGGTAATAAGGTGGTAACCCTGCTGACGACCCGCCCCCATAACCGAATAATACTGTAGCCATTGTATACAAAAGACTGTTCCACATTAATATGTAATATTTAACGGACTCATTGCGAGGGTAACATAAACTTATCACATGTTACCTACGGACGTACAAAATATTACTACTTTTCAACGAAGAATTTCGTTAGACATGAGTAATACGGTCAATGTTTAGGTTCGATACATACTCTGATACTTAGATAGACATAGATACATCAAGCAAGTACGTAACCCGATACTCGAATTCAAATCCGGATACTCGGATCTAAATTCAGCGTGCATGCGAGTACTCGGATACTCAGGATTCCTATAACATCACGTTAGTAAGTAGTACTCCCATGAAGATTTAATGGAAAGTATAAGAATTTAAATTTTCAAACGGGGCGAGCTGAACAAAATTCTCCTGAAACAAGCAATCGTTTGGAAAAGTCTGATCAACTTAAAAGGATATTTCGCCAAATCATGAATTATCGGAACTATAATAATTCCTTCCTGATCCTGTAATATCGTTGCAATATTTAATGAATTTTACCCGATGCAAGACCGCCGGCCTACGTAGGTAATAGCCCAAGCAATCATTCAAGCCGATTTATCACACGACTCGAGCGAACACTAGTGGTCGTATATTCTGACTCCAATGTACATTCGAAATCCATTTAGCCGATATGGCAATCGTCACGATATTTGGGTCGATCTACAACTTCTTGAGCACATACCTCGAGTTAGGCACATACCTCACCCCTGGCAAGATGCCGAAATTATGAAATCAGCAGTATGTGCCTACGATTTCTGGAAATGGATGCAGAACTAAGGTCGACTTCAGATTTATTGACCAGTGAGTTTTGTGAGGTGTAGAGTATTGTCTCCGTATGTGCTCGGTTTGGTGCACACGATAGGTGCTTGTCGCTATCCCCACCACTTCTGTCTCACTCTTGTCCGGCGAAGGCGAGAGCGAGATGGAACGAGAGCGAGCGAGAGGCACTGAAAGCGAGCGAGGACGGTACGAGACAGACGACGCGTTGATGTTTTGTCTCGCTCCGTCTTTCGGGCGCCGTGACACTTCGTCCTCTGCGTGCGCGATGGTCGCAAGCACTTACGGGAGCACGAGAACCACATCGCAAAATCTTGACGAAGGCCCGGCTCAAGTCTTTTTTGCGCCGTAGGCGAACTTGTCAAATTGCGCCCTTTATTATAATACATTTATTTGAGATTATTTATGACTTTACTCTGCATATTAGGCAACTAGGCAACTGAGGCGTGAGGTTGACAAGAGGTGCAAAATGGTCTTTCCATTGTTGGCATTTTTGAAAATAAATTTTTAAATGAAATACTATACATTGTACTGCAACGGTTTTAAACTACGAGTAAAAATTAAGAGTAAGAACATCAATAAACTCAAATAAATGTATTATAATAAAGGGCTCAATTGGAGAAGTTCGCGTAGGGCGCAAAAAAGACTCGTGCCGTGCCTGGCTATCTGACTGTCGCGCGCATGCGTCGAGCAGTCACGATTCCATCTGAGTGCTCGCACCTGTCACGCACGCCCGCGCGCACGTAAAACGGTCAGTCTCGCTCCCCCCTTCGGCCAGAAAGAAGCGAGAACCGAACACTCGGAATTAGTGATCTGTTCACGATAGGAGCTCAACGCCGGTCCCGACCAGCGAGCACATACGGATACAATACTGTACATCGGACGGAGGTACACTTAGGCTGACCTGTTCGGCCGAGCGCGTTTCGCGTTCAAACTAAGCGCGGAGACGAGATCGCGAGTTTTCAAAGCTCTTCTCCCTGATCTCGGTTTTTTCGTTGCGAGCCGCGCCTCGCACAATTACTCACCATGCGGGAAACTGCCCCATCCGCAGTTGTCGCTCGCTTCACGTTTTTAACCCGGGAGTAGGCGCATATTGGTCTTTTCGACCGATGATTTCGTATGTTTTGAAACATGATCCCTAGCGTTCGACTGTTTACTTTTTCCGTGGCGTTATTCTCATTTGAAGGAGGTCTCGACTTGTTTATGTTGCGGAGCAACAGTTAGTCCACTCGTGTAGGTTTTAAAACATACATTGTTACACGTCAGTCTTTTCGACCATAGCGCGCCTGCTAACGTTGGTCTCATTTCGTCCGTCGCATACAACGCGTACTGTGTGGCAATCATGGCTAATTCTAATTTCCGAGATTTCTTATTGGATGAAAACATTGAAGGCGAGGTCAGTGATTCCGCAGATGATTCTGATTATGTTATACAGTCCGATTATGATACAGATTCGGAAATTGATTATGCGCATATAGAGATATCAGATGTAGAGGAGGCATGTACTTTGAGTGACGGAAACGTAAGTATTTATTATTTATTTTCAAGATGCAGTTTCTAATCTGACGAAAATATAAAAATTTAATACGTTTATAAAATCATAAATTTATAAGTATATTTAAAAAAAATATAAATATAAAATATATTAGATAATTGCTATTATGAAAAAGTAAAAATTAAGTGATACAATTAGATGTTATTTTTGTAGTACCAAACAAAATAGAAAAACGAAAAAACAGTGTACTAAATGTAACGCATTCATTTGTAATGAACATACACTATATTTTTGCAACGAATGTTGTAATGATGCGAGCGCATCTAGTTTATCAAGCGAGGAATAATTAGTTATTTATTTCATTGACAGATAATTATATTTATTTGCTTTATATTTTATTTTATATTTTATATTGTATTTTCTTTCATTTATTATTATTTAATTAGTTAACAGATTAATATTTAAAAATTACTTATGTACAACGATTCTGAAATAAGTAAAATACAATGTTATGCATTATTTATATTATTTTAGTCATTTTGTTCAGTTATTTCTCATTACATTATCATCGGTCGAAATGACCGACACGCGCCTACTAACGTAAGTTATTTGGCGCGTCTACTCCCGGGTTAATCGCGGGGCCCGGGCCGTCGATTGTCACGTTGTGTCTGCACCGGTCCATCTATGTTTTACACAACGTGGCCGATACACGCGAGGCGTTTCCGCTGAATCGCCAGAGGAAAGCAAAACAAGGACAGGAAGTACGGAATGGACTTGAAGGGCCCATGTAATATAACTAAAGAAGAATAAAACAACGTACATATGTGGCAAGTATTGTTCCACAGATGATCACAAAATTTGACTGGGACTTATGTGTCCCAACAGGGCTGGAAAATTTAACCATCTGACGGGCTACGCTCACGCGCGAATGCTATTTGAGATCGAAAAGAAGGTCCATGCTCGCAAGTGTTAGCGAAGACAACTTCATTGCGAAGAATTATAGTTGGATAACGAATCGAGCGGAGCAGTAATGTTGGTTTTGCGAGATGAAGGAGGAATGGAGAAAGTGGAATTCCTGTACAGCATATAATCCTGTGGCCGAAAGCAAATACAGAATTCTATTACGGAGAAGATTATTTATCAATTAGTTAAATAAACGTTGTTTGTCTTCAAGTTTCAGTTCGAGTTCCAAGCGTCCAGTAATTTATAAAATGATATGTTATAAATATTTAACTGCGTTCTATTTTCTTTTAAGCTTTTTATTAATCCACGCGAATATGTAACCCGCACGCATCATCGACAGACTTGGAAGATCTTTTCCTATTTTGCATATATTAAATCATCCGTAATAAAAAATAAACCCCTATGTAGGAAGGTATACACGACAACCATATAAAATGTGCATAGGTACTCCAAATAGTATGAATCTATTTCCTATATAGATATGGTAATTAATATCATAACCATGAAAAGCAGCATTTTACAAAGAGCGGTTGTGTTGGGCATATCCATTAAGGGGGTAGACACGGGTAATGCAGCGCGCTGTATACCGACACGATCTGGCCCAAAACATGGGTTTAGTAGGATACGTTGTTTGTCATTATATGAGCGAATTTTGGGCTGGGCGAGGTCTTATTCGAAAGAGGAAGGTTCAGTACAACACGCTCTGGCCATGGTTCGACGAGATTTTGTTGATATGTAATAATATGAGTGACCAAAGTAGAGAAAAAATGGACAAAATACACTCGCAGATTCCAAGTATTTTTAGGTCACTATAAGAGTTTTGTGACTCAAACGATGAGTAGAGCGTGTTGCATTGAACCTTCCTCTTTCGAATGAGACCTCGCCCAGCCCAAAATTCGCTCATATAATGACAAACAACGTATCCTACTAAACCCATGTTTCAGGTTAGATTGTCGGTATTACAGCGCGGTACATCGCTCGTGTCACGTGGCGTATTTACCTCCTTAAGTATTTTTAGGTCACTAAAAGAGTTTTGTGACTCAAACAGTGAGTAGAGCGCTCCGCATTGAACCTTCCTCTTTCGAATGAGGCCTCGCCCAGCCCAAAATCTGCTCATATAAGGACGAAACACGAAAAATCCCAAATCCATGTTTTAGGTTAGATTGTCGGTATTACAGGGCGGTGCATCGCTCGTGTCACGTGACGTGTCTACCCCCTTAATCTGTTCCATTCCTGCAGAGTATTTACGTTTTGTAAGATCGATTTAGCCAAGTTCAATATTAAGTTTCTGACGTTTCGTTTCCAAGATTCCAGCGTTAGTTACACTAGTTTACAAAATAATTTTTTTTTGCGCAGTAGCTGCCACTATTTTGTCCTTCTGTAAAATGGCCCGCTGATTCCAAAAATATGGTCTAAAAAAATTCTATGGATACGTTTTCCAGATATCGACAGGTATATTTTTTACCTGTCTGTTAAAAAGGTGGGCCCGCATAATTGCGGATATCTCGTGTTGAGAATGACCGATATGGTCGAACATTATATTAAGTTAAAGATATATGAATCACCAACAAATGTACCTGACAAAATTTTCAAATCGGTTCAATAGTTCGGGTGAAATCGATAGAAATATGTGAAAAAAGTCATTTTTCGACCGAAATTGAAATCGACAATTCATTTAATCATCTGGGAACAATCGAAATCGCAAAAATGGGCCGAGTTTCTCATTTCTTACGTTGAGTCTGCTCCTTTACGAAGAAAACAAGCTGCTACTGAAGAAGTTCTATGGATAATACCGAAGCTAGAGACAATTGTGTGAAAACACTAAAAAATTCCATTTTTATTTGGTTTTTGTGTTTTTGATTATCAAGTTTGATTTCGGTCGAAAAAATGGCTTTTTTTGTAATTCAATTATCTTTAATTTGATATAATTTTCGATCACATCGGACATTCGCAACACGAGATATTCGCAATTGAATGGGACCACCTTTTTGACAAAGAGGTAAAAATTTCACCTGTCAATATCCCGACAACATGTCCATAGAAATTTTTTTGGACCTGATTTTCGGAATCAGCGGGCCATTACCCATAATAAAAAATAATGGCATCTGCTGCGTAAAATAGCTGTAAACTAGTGTTAGTAGTAGCTATTTGACATTTTAGATTAAAAACTCAATAATTCGTTAAAAAAAATTTATTTAGAAAAATTTCTTTTATTTCTGTACGAAATAGTTTATTCTTTGTGCTTTTCCAAAGCGTTTTCTAATAAAACACAAACACATTTTCATAGTAAACAAATTGGCGTTTGTGGTATTGGGTCTGTATTGGTAAAACACAATGGATGCGATCGATTCAATCCCTTTAAGACTAATTGTAAGATCCTAGCTGCTCAGCAGAACTGCCTGAGGACGCAATGACACCTCGATACCTTGAAGCAGGAAAAGATAGAACTTGGGAAAAGAATATCACGGAGTGGATGTAGCTATGAGGTGAGGTGGTAAATTTATAAAGGGGACAGGCTGAAAGTGCAAGGCAAGACAAATAGAAAGGATGGAAACGAGACAACAGTGGCTTTTGTTTGCGCAGACCTTCAGGCATGCGAAGAAACCGTACTTTGACAGTTGCAGGTACAGTAAAGCTAAATGTAACGCTACCTCGGGTGTAATCTTGATAAATATTTATGTTTACTGGATATCGTAATAGTAAAAGCACCCTTGACATTTCTGTCGACGTTGTTGTATTTTCTTAGAAGCTCTTTGCGTCTAGCTAATCTATCCTCCAAGGGAAATAAAAACTCGCATCTTCGACGTCTTTCCTCTGTTGTATAACAACTTTAACTCTCTACCCTGATACACCACTCACTTCTCGTGTCTGTAAAAATTATGATACAAAGTTCTTATAGTATCAGAGTTTTTACACATTGATTCTACGTAGGAAACACACGTCTAATAATACGGGAAATGAAGCTGGTATGTACGTGGCTTTTCATGTATGTTCTTACTTACAAAGTCAGTGACCTATTAACTGTGATATATTGTAAGGAAATGGACTTAGAAGTTGAAGGTTTGAAGGTGAAACGGAGAAGGAGAAAATAAAGGAGGTGTGCGTGTCGTCCTGAACCTGCTAGTGAACTCATTAATAAGGCTTCACCTAGCAAAATTTATTCAGACAAGAGACCAGAAAATAGTAATCCACGATATCGATTTAAGACGGTGTGCGCTACAAGAAAATTAGATTTTAAATTTGAAAGTCTTTCATATAGCAGATCAGTGGCTGTGGAACTTTAAACCAAAATATAATATTGTGTCAAGATAAACAACAAAGTTGGTAACTCGGAATTATAGCGAACATTTACACGAAAGAAATGCGGCACCTGACTGCTTCGTGGTAGATAACGGTTAAGAATATATTGGAATTCTGGGGAGGAGAAAATGTATTTAAGGGCACTTTCCTTGTCAAATCGCGCGAAAACATAGGTGATTTTTATGATTTTTCCTAGGAAAAGTATACAATGTAAGGTTCAAAAAGTTTACTGCACTTTATTCTACTACAAAGGTAGAATATGGAAAAAAATTATTCCATTTTTGCACACTCCTGCCTCTGATATGCATTGCGTGCTGCATCGTTGTAAAAAAGGCCTGGACTATCGCTATGATAACTTCAGACAGGATCATCCGAAATAAAAAAACAAAGAAATTCCTTAATTGCACATGTGTGGTTAGCGCCTTATCCACTCACATTGTTATAAAACAATGATACGATGATGGTCACACGTTTAAACGAAAAAGTCCAAACAAATGTTATGTTTATTGTTCGTTATCAATTGTTTTTACTAAATTCGGTACATGCTGAATTTTTGCATAATATAATAGCTGTATAGCTGATATGTACATTGCATACGTATTATAGATTCCCTAAAATTATATTTATTTGCTTCGTTCACTTTATTCTTAATAATTACCTGAAAATTGTATTCTTTTTGTGTGTGCAGTAAAAATTAGTTTTCAGAAACTTGGTTATTTTTTCTTTCTGTTCAATACTTCTTTTCCAGGGGAACTGGAATAATAAGCAAAAGGATGGCGCACGTTTCACAAACTTCGTTTTCTCTGCGGATACGTTTATCTCTACTTTTCCAGTGTTCGGGTGGCAGTCGGTCCATCTGCTCTGTTCATCATGCGCCCTCTTGTACAATTAGTCGACAATTATTAGCCATTGTTCTGCGAAAAGCTCTAGAGACTGAATTACGTTAGAATAGAAACGGTGTCCCTGATGCACCACTCTCTTCCTAGTAGCCACCGAATATACAGACATACGTGTTGAACGTTGATAAATGAGAACATCAAAATATACAGGGTGTCCGCGGGAAAACTGGACAGCTGGATATCTCCTAAAGTATTTGAGATAAAAAAAATTTTGCACATGGAATTGCATGGTTCGAGAGGGGCAATTTATTGGCGCAGCCGAATTTTTTTATGGATTATTATTTTAAATGATACGATGGTCCAGTTCGGTTTTTTAAATGGAACCATTTTTTTTAAGAGATCACTTGATAGTGCGTTCCAAGACAAATTCAATAAGCTTTAATGTATAAACTTTAGTTCCACTGGTTTTTGAGATATTGCGCTTCCAAATTTACTGATTTTCCCTGGAAGAAATCCCGCTGGAATAGCAAGCACCGGGGGCGGTCTTGCTGGCGCCACGGGTGGCATTGCCTGTCGAAACAGATACCTACCTGCCAAAGGTCTACGCCAGGAATGGCAGGCCCAAAGTCTGGACAATTCTTTTCCGTCAGAAATGCTACTTAGGTAGGTACATCTGCAGTATCGAGAATCGCACCGTTAATGTTTCAAAACGTCATAAAATTTACTTAGAGTTTGTGGGCAAGGAGAAGTAGGAAAATATGACTCAATTTTCAACTTAAATAGTCTTTTATTTCGCATTTGCTTCTACGCTCGGATGGCCGGTTCTTTTGGGAGGGATGCAAGTTAGATTGGTTAGAGTTGGTAGGTGTAAAAGTTGCTAGACTAAATTTCACCCATAGGGAGCAAATTGTATTAGGACCAATCGGATTTGCATACCTCACGAACGGCTGCACTCTTGAAGAGACCCTCTTCACAGCAATACCTCATCCCCAATGCCCATCTTCTCTCCCACGTGTAGCTCGTGTTTATACTCGAGAGATAAGGGATCTGTGCGAGGGACCTCGCGAGAGATCTCGCGTCGACAGCGGGCTACCCCTTTTCTTCCTGTGTCCCTCCACGTGGCGTATTGACGGTGGAGCGTAGATATCTGGATGCCAGTTATTGAATTTAGGAGACGATTGAAACACTTTATTACAAAACACAAATGTACAATAATTAAATTAAATCGTATTCCTCGCGGGAAGGAGTATTGATAATGATAGAACATGCGCCCTACTTCGCACAGACCGATTACATGGAGAGTAGTCGGGTCATACACTGCACAAATGATACTGGGTGATTTTGGAGCTACGCCCGTCGAAGGATGCGGCCTAGTACCCCGTGGCGAGGACAACCCCCCGAAGTGCCTCACCGAATTTTATGGCCTTTTCCGGAAAAAGGTATGAATCCTGGGCCGAACGTAGTGAATTGAGGTCGACTCCCTCGCAGTCGAGGGTGAAATATCCATTACAGCGATTCCTTATATTTTTCTGATGAAAATCATACCAAATATCGTGCAAATCGGACTACTTAGACACAAGCTATTAGTATTCCTTATGTAAAAGTTGTCCGATTTACACGACATTTGGCGTGATTTTCATCGGAATACCCCATGGAATCCATCGGCGACACTTCCACATCCACACGATAAAGAATTAAGAATTATTTTATTTCTAAAACAGGTAGGGAAGACCGGGGCAAATTGATACGTTTTTCAGTTTTCAATTTTTTTCATTTTTGTTTGAATTAATTACTTAATAACAAATATGCTAAAATATACTTGGGTCCTTCCTCTTTAATATATTGTAAATGAAATGTTGAGGAACTACATACAAAATGAATGAGAAAATGTTATTTGGACGAAGGTAAAATGTATCAACTTACCCCACTGCGGGGCAAGTTGATACATCGGTAAAATATCCGTTTAATGAGTAACGGATTGATGTCTAGAATATCCCACTTTAATATGTGGTGCTTGCTTCTTTTTTAAAGCTATTTATCGTAATGACATTGACTCCTTTTCTACACGAACACACGCTTTTTGAAAAATATTTTGTGGTATTTTTCCCCGTTTCGTTTTTCTGACATAATTTCGTACCATTTACTTTGAAATAAAAGGAAAGAGCCAATGAAAAGTAGTCGGGAAAAATTGATACACTCCCCATGAGTATCAACATGCCCCAGAGAAAACGTATCAACTTATCCCACAGGAAGTCATTATGTACAAACATCTCCATAAAAAAAATGTAGAGCATATAAACCAAATAACAAAACGTAATTACCTTACCTTCAAAGGACTCAATGTGATATCGAATTAATTTGAGTAATAAAATTCTCTATCCCGTCTCAAGACGCCCCGATCGGAGACGAATCAACACCACGGCCAACCAGCGTCACCGGAACATATGTTGTCGATGCAGGTTGGTTGCGCCGTCACTCGTTTGGCGCTGGCGTTGGTTCGTCTCCAATCGCTGTCTCGCGTGACGTATACAAAACCACGTGTGTAGGTAGTACCTGTACGAGCCCGTGGCGCATGTGGCTTGGCTTAGTGCTGGCATCGATACATCCGTGACGTCACATTCGCTTCGCGTTGTTGTCACGTGGTTGGCTTCGCGCTGGCGTCAATTCACGCACACATTACCACCGCTCCTGTAGGTGTCAACGAGAGCCGGAGTCAGCCGATCCCTGCGTTAAGGAGATGCGGTCCTGGTACCCTATGGCGAGGATAGCCCTTCGCAGTGACTCACCCGATTTTATGGCTTTCGACCCTCGACGGGGTCTTCGACCCGCGCACATCTTCGACTTGCGCATTTCTCATCAGATCTTTGCGAAAACGACACCCACCGATTTCTTATGTTTCGCCGATGCAACTAACACTAAGAACGACGTAATTCGGACTATAATGAAGGAAATTCCATGGAAAATCGATTTATGTTATTTCAAGCTGAAATGGATATTTCATCCTCGACTGCGGGAGTCGACCTCAATTCACTACGTTCGGCCCAGGATTCATACCCTTTTCCGGAAAAAGCCATACAATTCGGTGAGGCACTGCGGGGGGTTTGTCCTCCCTTCGGGTTAGCAGGCCGCATCCTTCGACGGGCGTAGCTCCAGAATCACCCTGTATTATTTGTGTAGTGTATGGCCCGACTACCTTCCATGTAATCGGTCTGCGCGAAGTAGGGCGCAAGTTCTATCATTATCAGTAATCCTTTCCGCGAGGAATACGATTTAATTTAATTATACTACATGTGTGTTTTGTAATAAAGTTTTCTATCGTCTCCTGAATTCAATAACTGGCGTCCAGATATCTACGCTCCTACAATCCACCGTCAATACGCCTCGCGGAGAGACACAGATCCCTTATCTCTCGAGTATAAACATCAGCTACACGTGCGAGAGAAGCTGGGCATTGGGGAGGAGGTATTGCTGTGAAGAGGGTCTCTTTAAGAGTGCAGCCGTTTGTAAGGGATGCAAATCCAATTGATCCTAATACAATCTGCTCCCTATGGTTGAAATTTGATCTAGCAACTTTCACACCTCGTAACTCTAACCAATCGAACTTGAATCCCTCCCAAAAGAACCGGCCATCCGAGCGTAGAAGCAAATGCGAAGTAAAGGACTATTCAAGTTGAAAATTGAGTCATATTTTCCTACTTCTCCTTGCCCACAAACTCTAAGTAAATTTTATGACGTTTCGAAACATTAACGGCGCGCTTCTCGATACCGCAAATGTATCTACCTAAGTAGCATTTCTGAAGGAAAAGTCAGAAATAGTCGTACTAATAGTGAGGATCAAAAACTTATACAGTCTTATCTTCGCCCGCAAGAACAATAGCGGAGTCGCCTGTCGACCGCGGTGCGAATCTCGCTCATATTCTTATCACGCGGAACAGAGCAGCGCGTGACGTTCCTAAGTTACAATTGAAATAATAGAACGTATCTTGTTTTATTCTTGATTACCAGGACCCATTGAGCTATAAGAATACCTGGAGAGGGAACAAAGCAATGGCGGCCGATCCGAGAAAGAGGGAAGATAACGGTTGAACCTATCTCTGTCTTACAACAGGCTATGAATGTATAGTGCATGTGAGTGAAGTTATCTGCGCACACACATACAGATATAACACATATAGTACAGAGTGAGAGTGATAATAGGAAAAAGGATAGGTTTACCCGTGATCTTCTGTTTCCTTCAAACCGCTGTCGCCTCTACTTCTTCCCACTGCTGTTCCCTCTCCAGGTATTCTTATAGCTCAATGCCAGGACCGCATTTATACTGTTCGAAGCTTTAGGCGCAACATCATTATGAGGATACACTTTTTCAGCTGCCTCTAATTTTTATATTACGAATTTAATATTTAAAAAGAAGTACTTTATTTTGCAACTATGTATTTTGCAATGTTTTAAAATGTGGCCCCATAGAGAGTAAACCCCCTGTAAATGCCCCTGCTGGTCACTGCATAATGCATTTTTCAGGTACTGTTGTTCTATTTATACAAACAAGAATATTCTAATTTAATAATTTTCTACGTTCCTATCAAAGTTTCTGGCCGTCTTGAAAAGAATGACTTGAAATTATCAATCCGAAGGAAACAATTTTTTATGAATGCTATTAAGGGGGCCGTCTCAGTTTTGTTATTGTCCGTCTCACCGGGCCTTGAATGTGTGCGGACAGGTCACACAAGCTAAGTTAAGCGTGTACGTATACGCGTGTTGTAAACAAACCGGTTCAACCGATTTTCGTCCTGGAATCGGCCAGAAGGAAGTTTTTGCGGGTACAGTTGCCTTCAGTAAACATCTGTGGGGGGTGGGACGGTGCATTTGAACGCTAATAAGCATTGTACATTGAAATAATAATGTATTTATGAATCGAAAACTGACAGAATGAAGCTTCAAAGCTTCTCCGTTGGTGGCGCTAATGGTGCACTGTAGCTACGTAGCACCAGCGTGACGTATAAATTCATTATTACTTCAATATACAGTGCTTATTAGCGTTCAAACGCACCGTCCCACCCCCCACAGATGTTTACTGAAGGCAACTGTACCCGCAAAAACTTCCTTCTGGCCGATTCCAGGACGAAAATCGGTTGAACCGGTTTGTTTACTACACGCTTAACTTAGCTTGTGTGAGCGTCCGCACACATTCGCGGCCCGGTGAGACGGCCCCCTTAAGTATTTCTTGTGACCATACTGTTTAATGGATTTCATTCACTGGAACCACAAAATCGTATATTGGGTATAATAGATATAAGAAACTGTCGTGTATGTGATAAGAACACATCAGCTTCGATTACTACTAACTATATAATATAGATATATAGATCTGACGATACAAAAGACGCGTTTGCGCCTCGTTTATTCTCGAGCGTCAACCAACGTCTCTCGAACGTTCCTTGACGACGGGATCGTCGTCTGTGCCCGTTTACTCGCGGATCGCACGGCCCTGTGCCGTTGTTATAAACTGCGCTATTTTTGAACGCACAAACATAATTGAAACTTATACCGACATTATTTTAACCTCCTTCCTGATTATTTCACGTGACAACCATCCGATCAGTGTTTGATGTTGCAGGACCAACGGCATCAGCAAGGGCGATTATTCAGGGTACAGCGGAATTGCCATGTGACATCCGTCCGCCACGTCCAAATGACTCGGCAATATTGGTAGTCTGGTAC
Source organism: Andrena minutula (assembly GCA_929113495.1). Lineage (NCBI taxonomy): Eukaryota > Metazoa > Arthropoda > Insecta > Hymenoptera > Andrenidae > Andrena > Andrena minutula. The sequence goes on along the minus strand of OV815996.1, from coordinate 37,082,801 downwards.
AAAAGCGATGTAACACCTATTTACAGGTGAGCAATTACCTACTTTTCCTTAAGTATGAAACAACGCAATACCGATCGCAATATATGCTATGGTAGAGATCACATACGGAGATGTCTCATTACCTGGCCGGATTTTTGACCCATTAAGGTGGTCGCTCACTAGACAGAATGGAAGCGAAGCGAAGCGCGACAGCCACGCATCGCTCATATGATAGAACAGCAGCGACCATGCATCGCCCATATGATAGAAGAGCGCCGACGAACTTCGGTTCGGTTCCGTTCGGCCTAGTGGGCGATAGCCTTTAGCTGGCCATCCTGGTTCTTCACACCCGTTCTTGGAACTAGCTTCACAGAGTTGTTCTTGTCCCGACACCCAAGCATGTTTGTTTTAAAAACTTACCGATTTAAGACCTCGCTTTATTCTGCCAGGTATCGGTATATGTCACCCGGAGTAAATGTTTCTAAATCGCTCCCTCGCATTCTTGGAATTTTATCTGCCCCGATAGGTGACTAGATATACATCCAGACTCCGGCCAGTAACAAGGCACCACTGTATTGGGATCTGACATGGGGGCGGGGCCTAACCAAGATGGCATCGATATGGGTACAAAATATATGCGGTATTGTAGTTATTTGCGAAAATGTTCCTTTCTATGTAAAGTATATGTGATTGGGCAGGTTCAAATCCTGCCCAGCGGAATTTTATAGAAGGTGAACGTATACTTCGAGGGATTGATGTGTACCCAACGAGCACTCCTACTTTCGCCACCAGATGTCATGGTGACGGATGTCAGATCACAAATTGGCCGGTCAGAGTGAGTGAGATGTAACTTCCACCCTGACGCTAGTCTATCGCGATGCTCCTCTTCTTAGCGTTTTCATTCTCGAACAAGGATAGGACGGTCCAAGCAGCATTCCCGTTACATCACCAGATCCTTCGGGAGTCATGCAAATCGAAGTGAAAATCCATGAGCACATGTCGGGTTCAGATAGAGAGGGCCAATTTCCCCTCGAACGCTGTTCGCAAAACCGCTCAGACCGGTCAATATCTATGTTCTGTGACCTCCATCATAATATCAGTCAGTTGCTTACTGCAACGAACTACGCGTACATATAGCGTTTCATACAATTCCGTGACAACTACAGAGTTAAACGTACGAAACTTGAATCCAAGTACCTATTTTTATCACATACGAGTACCATTTACTTGTACACTAAATTTTTAATGCTCATGCTTTTAGTGTACTTTACTTGTATTGATGAAAAGTTATAAACATAGGTGAGCAAATGTCTTGTTTCCGAGTTACAACGTACATATTTGTTACGTCAATCGGAACAATAGCCTTTGTATGTCAGTCTTTCTATCCCCGTTAGTTCTTTGTAATCGTCCGCGGCGCGTGCGAGAGACTGCGGATGAGCGAGAGGGCACGCGACAGTGACAAACCATAAATTTGGTTCAAGATAATAGCATCATCATATTACTAAAAGAAGACGGCAAAGACGAACGGCGAGCCGAATAGCATGCCGTTTCGTTAAAGGAACGGCTTGTACCCCGAGCGTCGTCTCCTTAACGGGATGAATCTGTAGTCTTCCGCTTGTTATTTATTTAGTTCACACTCAACTTGTTCCGTTCACTCTTCTTCAGGAAACTATAAATATGTCACATATCCCACTTAAGATTTTGCAAATAAACCAGAGTGATGAAACTATAACATAAAATTGATAAACTGTTTAATACATCAAGATTTAAATTGAATATAATTACGTGTCGAAATGTTAATGCAAAGTATTTTGTTTCAGTTATGATATGAGGGACAAGCATTCCGAGAAAGATTCTCATTGGAACGATAAAGACCATCTAAACGATCGAGCGTTGTTCAGGACAACCACAGAACCAGCTACCTTAAATATAAATCACATCGAAGGAAGAGATGAAGGTGAATACAGGTGTCGAGTAGATTTTGCTAAGAGCCCCACTAGAAATTCAAGGATCTATTTAACAGTGATAGGTCAGTATTAAAAGTAATATCACTGAAATGTATATAAAATAAAATACGTGAAATTGACTACAAATCGTGTTACTGTAATGCTTGTAGTTCAATTGAGAAATCAAAAAAATTTTGACACATCGTGTGACTTCCACATGTTTTCGGGCCATTTTCATTCACTGCTTAGCTTTCGTGTCTTATCGAACTAATATTTTTTTAAAACTATTTATATTATTGCCCTAGAATCGCTGAATGTTTTCTCCTGAGAATTATTCACTCTAGATGAGCCCGGAATTCGCTTCGTACTTCGTCGTTTTAATGAACCTTCATTCGTTCGGTCGTAGTACATGGAATAAAACATATACAGTTCTATCTTACAAAGTGAAGCTGTCTCAGGCCCGGTTAGCTCTCTCATTGGCCGCGACAACTACAAAAAAACTAGTGGGGATGGCGGATTATCACTTATGCAATCACGAAATGTATCACTTCTGGAGATAGCATTTTATGTACTATTAAAGTGAGTAAACATTAGTCTAAGATCGGGCTAAATATATTGGCCGGTGAATTCGTTCTCGCGAACAGCGATCGAGGAGAAATCAGCCACCACCATCTGACGATCGTGGATTTGTCAGTTGGAGTTGCGTGGTCCTCGCAGGGTATGGTGGGGGAACGTTGCTCGGCTCCGCCTGAACCTAGCCGTTTAGCTGTTATTTGTCCTTAACGTAATAATTGTGTGCATTACGAAGCTATGCGTAGACCAATATGAGATGAAGCTATCGAGAAAGAATCAATGTTTTGATCAATAAAGGTCCTGAATTTTTTCGTTGCTAACGCACACCTATTCTGATTTGTGTATTTCTACACTGACAGCTCCATTTGGCCTACACCCCAGAAGCTTAGCACTATCCCCACCACTTGTGGCTCACTCGTGTTCTGTGAAGGCGAGAGCGAGATGGAACGAGAGCGAGTCAGAAAACATTGAGGAAACGAGCACCGAGGCAAACAAACGGCGTGATGGGAGAATACCCCTCACGAAACTCACCGGCGAATATATCTGGCCCCGACCTTAGTTGCTGGATTATATGAGTGATTTGACTGGAAATCGGGCAATGTCTATATTATTCAAATCCTTTTTGAACCGTTGAAAGTGATAGACTGTTAGTGGCACTCATGCATATGACTGCCTGTGTTTTGTGAATACATGTACTGCGTACTGCGCGTCAGCCAGCACTGGATTGAGCCGTCTAGAGCAGGCATGCCCAGCAGAATGCCCTATGCCTGCCAGATGCCCGCGGGCACAGAGCTCCAAGCAAATTGTGACGCACGAGCAGTCAATGAGGAGTACTGGGAGTAGGGCTGTTCGAGTACTCGACTAAAGCGAGTCGAGCCGGGAACTCGTAAAATCTGGGCGGCCCAAAACATTCGGATAGCCAGAATTGTTTCGGGCCGTTCGATAGGAGAGGTTAGCTCGAATTGTTTCGGGTGACTCGGTATATCGGAGCGCCTCGAATGTGGTTGAGCAGTTCGAGCAGACTGTAACAGTCCCTTCTCCACCACCTCCACTCTCAACCTCTCCGCTGACACAGACGCGTACACTTTGTACGCAGTGTGTGTTACGGTTATACCTCTAAATTCCTCCACCATTTTCCCAGCCGTTTCTTCACCACTCTTTTCACCCTTCTGACCACCCTTCCCCCCTCCACACACTCTTACACAACCCCCAGAGTAAGTCCTCCACTTCCGCGCCACCATAGTTCCACACCTCGTTCGGAATCCCAGCCCCCCCCCCCCCTCCCGCCTTTCCATCTTGTAGATTCCTTATCACATTTCTTATTTCCTCCCTCCCTAATTCCGCCTCTTCATCCTCCCTCCTCTTTGTCTTCCCACCCTTTCTCACCCTCCACTTCTGTCCTCACACAACTTCCCATACTCCCTCCTCCTCTCCTTACATTTTCTCCCATGCACTCCTTCCCTCCTTGAGTTCCTCAGCTCACTCCTTACATTACTCTTCTCTTCCCTACACTCCTTATTCCACCATCCTCCCTTCTTTTCCCTCTCCCCCATCCTCGTCATACCCATCGCGCCCTTTATCCTTTCCCGCAGCTCACTCCATTCCTTTTCTACCCCCCTCTCCCCCTTCCCTTTTTCCAAACTTGCTCATAAACTCCATCCTTCCCTCTTCTGTCCAGTTTCCTCTGCACCCTCCCCTTTACCCCGCTTTTTCCACCTTGCCCCCTCATCCCGCCCCTTCGCTCTCAGCCACACTACCACCGGGTGATGAACTCATTCCACTCTCTCCCCTACCTTCATCCTTTCTACCTCCTCCCTTGTATCCTCGTTCCCTATCACATAGCCTATTACCGTATGCCCCCTCCCCCAGATCTACTCATTAAAATTAGTATTTTATAATAAAAAAAGTAGGCATACGCATTGGTCCGATGATGCTTACTTTTGCAGTTATAGACATTTTTATATTCCGCACAAGACCAGTTCCAAATGCTTATTGAAGGGCAACCGGTGTAAAGAGGCGCCTTTGAAAGTTGGTCTAATATACTGTTACGTTCCTTGCTAGACAGGTTTATTCATTTAAGAACGCAAGTTAAGCAACGCAATATGTTAACGTGATAAGAAACAAATACAATAATGTCTCGTTACGGGCTCGGTTTGGTGTACACCAGGCCTGCCCCATCGGGTGCAAATACCTCCTGAATTCCTGCGATCCAGGTAACAGCCGAGCGCCGGAACTGCGCCACTGCTACCCGTTGCGAAATTTGTGAGATAACTGTATGAGTGTGCGTCGTAGTACGAGCCTGCATGGACGGCCGCACACTTATGCAGTTCTCCCGCAGACCATGCTGTGGTTAGCAACGTAACAGTCTCACTGCCCGGCTGTTGCCCGGGTCCCAGAAATTCAGGAGGTATTTGCACCCGATGGGGCAGGCCTGGTGTACACGATACGGACTTTCCGCTATCCCCACCACTTCTATCTCACTCTTGTCCGACGAAGACGAGAGCCAGATGGAACGAGAGTGAACGAAGGCACTGAAAGGGAGCGAGGACAGTACGAGACAGACAACGCGTTGATATTTTGTCTCGCTCCGTCTTTCAGACGCCTGACACTTCGTTCTTTGCATGCGCAACTAGCGTGCGCGATGGTCGCAATCGCTTACGGTGAGCACGGAAACCGCTTCTGAATTTGCGTTTCAGACCGCTTGCGATCATCGCGCAGGCCCGCGCGCACGCGAAGCCATCTCGCTCCCACCTTCGGCCAGAAAAAAGCGACAAATTTACACTCGGAATTACTCCGTTCAGGATACGGGCTGAACACCGGTCCCGATCAGCGAGCGGCTAACGAGACTTTACTGTAGTTCAGAGCTTGGTGTGACAATTAAAGGCCAAGACTGACGGTTAATCAATAACTTCTAACTACGTCCTCTAACTTCAGATGCGAGCACCAACAATATTACATTTTCATTCATATACTTTCTTTCTTGTGTATTTACAACGGCAAGGCCGAAATGATAATTCATATACCAATGGACGGAAATAGTTGGGCTTCGTCTAATGCCACCAGTGATGATATCTCGGGCGGGTTTTCTCGCGCATGCGCGGCGATTTTAGCATCAGTATAGTACAAGTTCCGATAAAATGGGGTACCTTGAACACCCTGCTGCTTTCCCGCCAATGATACTACACCTATTAGTTGGGCCCCAACATAGATACGGTACTGTAAAAGCCGCGCATGCGCAAGAAAACCCGCCCGACATATCATCACTGAATGCCTCACCTGAATGAATCACATTAAGCTCGGTGCAGACAAGCGATACGACGTCGTTGCGATTTCGCACCGGTAACTTTAGGATGGGGGTGGATGCTCCCGCCGCCAGGTACGAGGTAATCCGCATTGTTTTTGGCGCTCGCACGAGAGTATATCGTCCGCGACAAAGGGAGAGCGGCGAATCTAACTGGGCCATCTCTGGGCGAACCAACTAATTATTCTCGAGAACGATACACGCACCTGTTATTCGGTTCCGTTGATTAATTACGTTATTTCCTGTTCTGGTCGCCGCGGCCACGAGTCTTTTCCGTCTTCTCGCTACAGCTGTGAACGAGCAACCGCGTTACGCGATCTCGCAATTCGCCATAGTTCAACTACCAGTGGTCTGACTTTCAATAGTAGGATGAGGAATATAATTTGAGTAGCATTAAATGACGGTGTACAATCGACTTTATTGAGTTGTTTTTTATTAGAGTAAATTGTGCCCTTTGAACTAGAGTCATTGTCCAAAATGCAAGTATAGTAAAATCATATACACTTTAAAACATTCTATATAATGAATGCGGCTGCACCTGCAACGAGTAGTCGTATTTTGGAAATAAAATAGAATGCACATGTGTATTAAAAAGCGAAAGATCTTTGCATACTTGTTACCAATATATTTACCAAGATAAACACTAAAACATGGAAAAAATAAATTGTTATACAATATTTCACGCTACTGATAGCTGACTGTTACTATCGCATTGTCACTCACCGCACTAAATAATTCAATCCTGTTTCAGTCTTACAATGTTTTCGGCAGGATGATTAACTGTACAAATACCTCTTTTTAAGGAGAATCAAATAAATGTTTGTCTTTTCCCTATATTACAGTACCACCACAAAAACCAAATATTATTGATGAAAATGGGAAAACTATACCAACAGTAGCAGGTCCATACGAAGAAGGCGGGGATATGAAATTGCAGTGCCTAGTCTCTGGTGGTATGTTACATTATTTACAACTATGTACAGCGTGTTAGAAAAAGGATGCAGGACTTACAGGGTCCATGAGTACCTACAATTACAAAATCATAGGATTAGAAATGAATTTCTATCTAAAATAGGGTGTTTATACTGTTTTGCTCTGTGCACACTGTGCATTAAGGTGACTCTCATTTTCGACATTTGAATTTTCTTCGCGGCACCCCAAGAATAGTTCTAAATAATAAAAAAAAAGAATCTGTGTAAAGTTTGAGCCCGATTGGATAACGCGAAAATATGCCCCTGGACCCGTGAACATTTATATGATTATTTAACAGTTCACAAAGTTGATTTTATATAATATCCACCAAATTATTGATTACATAAAAAAAATATGTGAAATAAAAATTGTAGATGCTCCTTGTCTGGATCTACAATTTTTATTTCACATATTTTTTTTTATGTAATCAATAATTTGGTGGATATTATATAAAATCAACTTTGTGAACTGTTAAATAATCATATAAATGTTCACGGGTCCAGGGGCATATTTTCGCGTTATCCAATCGGGCTCAAACTTTACACAGATTCTTTTTTTTTATTATTTAGAACTATTCTTGGGGTGCCGCGAAGAAAATTCAAATGTCGAAAATGAGAGTCACCTTAATGCACAATTTATGTTGTATTACCTTTTCTCGTGTGACACACGGATTTCGACAAAAAGTCAGAAAAACTGGAATAAAATACTTTTTTCAAATTTTTTATTTATAAAGGCAAAAAAATTATAATTTTTATTTTCGAGGACTATTTTTTAAACATTTGAGGGGAGCATATGCCGAGATATACCAAATTAATACGTTTAGTACTTTATTTTATAATCCGATTTTCATTTGTCTGCAGGTCGTCCCGAACCAAAAGTAAGATGGTGGCGTGGGGAAATGCTTCTGAATTCCAAAGATGAACAAGGAGAATTCCCTGCTCTTCGAAGGAATACTCTTACAGTTAGACAACTCTCAAGAGCTGATCTTCATGCAGTTTTTACATGCCAAGCCTCCAACAACAATATCAGTCAACCTTTATCTGCCTCCGTAGCCATCGAAATGTACCGTAAGTGTATTTTCATTTCATGTGCCACATATGTTTCTATAGAACAATGTGCGTTAATTAGAAAAGGTTGAAGATGTTTAAGACAATTTACCTTGGTCGGGGTTGTCCAGGGGTTGTCAAATGAGCGTGTACTCGTGAGCTGATGTTTGCACAAACATTTATTCTTATAGCTCGCCTGTACAAGATCTTATATCTAACTGGTCTTACAGTTATGGGTCTTATGGCGACCTTATTGCTATTATTTAAGTTTACTAGCCCTTACTAGTTAAGATGTCTCTAGACGGCCCGGATGGCCCAGGACGGCCAGGGGCGGCCAGAACAGCCGGCGACGGACCTAACTCAACACTTAATGCAAGCGATACATTCGGGCACGTTTGTTTGACCACTTTTAAATCCATTCAATACTCAATAAGGAGGGAACCACTCAATATATAATGAAACGTAGCGTTTTATCTACTAATCTACCGTTCTACGATATGTGAAAGGATTCTACAGCACACAAAGTACTAATAAACAATGTCATCTCTGCAATTTATAGCTTGCATGAGCTTCGAAGAAATACCATTTTTGAGCGCTATAGTGTCTTGATCCCCGAAATAGATTTTCGGAGAAAAATTCGCGCCAGTAGTTGACAAATCGAGCTATAGCAAAAGCCGCCCTCTATGTTAAATTGTCATTCTAAACAAGTCGTACGTACGCAAGTACACATAGACCTTTCAGCATTTTAACACATTTCAGAGTAGTTCCTAAGTTGGACGCTGTTCATGAGCAGAGGTCACTAAATTCTGTCCGTAAATTATAATTAATGGAAGAATATGCTAAAGTAATATTCAAATATGGCACCAAATGAAGTTAGTGCGTTCCATTAATTCTATTTATTGACTCATCTATGAAAGCAGCTAATTCCCTTTAATTCACAAAAAAAAAATTAAAAATTTCACATGCAAAGATTGTGAAATCAACTTTGCTAAATCCAATTGTATTCGTATTCTCCGCTCGATCACTGATTCCTGTCACTTTTTATACTTGATATTCCTTTATTCGCCACAAATCAAATTCAGTGCTCAGATTTTCAGCTTAATACGAGTACCGCGCTCTGCCAACGGTCTTGCCCCCCCACCACTCGTCCCCGATTTCTGAGATCTGGCGCGAGAGGATCGCGTACCAAGTGACTCTCTCGCTGCTGAAAATACGCGGACGGGGATATATAGACCGACAGGCAGCTCACACGGACAGGAGTAAAAATATGCTTGTGTGCAGTGCGGTGGGACGAAAGTGGGAGACGACGGTAGATGATAGTGGGGGTAAATGTTTTGTCCCGCGTCCCACGATTCTGGCATCACTGAGTACCTACGAGCAATACGTCTCTTCCAGCGACCTCCTGTGCGATTCCACGTTCTTGTGCAATACCAAGCTGTCTTGTAAACACCACTCTTGTGTGACGACAGGCTGAGCCACTGCGTCTTTTTTAATACGCCCTCTCCACGGTTCCCAGAAGGACAGCGTGAGCGTCATCCGCTATCGATCTCCTGAACAGATTCACCTCCGTTCTCGAGAGCGTCCTTACAGTCGTCGATTCACCCGCGGCTTGTGCCCACTGGGCGACCGGAATACAAGACTCGGCCCGCCCGCACACCGAACGGTTAAATCGTCTATCTCCTCCCTCTTCGCCGAACCGTTACCGACGATCGAGATACGCGCCGCGATTCACACCGCGATACACACCGAACTACGCGCCGAGACACACGCCGCGAACGCCATACGCGCCGTCGTACACACCGAAACTCGCCGCGTTAGCTTATGGCAGGCATGCACAGGGAGCCTTTTTCAGCGCCTAACGGCAAGTAACCAGCCGTACCCCGTTACTAAGAGTAGAATCGGTGAGGAGGACTGCAGTAGTTTGTATGTTTGGGGTCGTAGGCGCGTAGCGTAAATATATATGGCTGGGTTCCTTGTGTGGTCCCAGTGCAGAGCAGGTACCGCAATATAATTCGGTGGGGTCACTGGGACCCCACAAGGAACCTAGCCATATATACTTACGCTACACGCCTACGAGTCCGTACCTACACTACTGCAGTTCTCCTCACCGATTATACCCTTAGTAACGGCGTATGGTTGGTTGCTTGTCGCTAGGCGCTGAAAAAGGCTCCCTGTGCAGGCCTGGCTTAATGTCTGGGTTAAGCCGCTTACACACTGTGTGCCAGCATAGACCTGGCCGTGATACTCTGTATATAGCGTTCGCACCAAATAATCTGTAGTACTCTACCTTAGTTCTGCGTGCAATCATTCGATCGGCAGCCCTGGACCACCGTCCCACCGGTAACCCGCGTTTCACGGTTACATGTGTCCCTCCTCCAAGAAACATCCGGCGCATAACAAGTTCCTTAGCATGCCTGTTCGGAACTTGGTAATACTCGTGCACCTCCTTATATACCTCAATATCAGTGGTATGCGCTTGCGCAGTGATCGATTTTCTTCGCAGTCACTTATTTTTTAGTACGTAACCTACAATACATCATATTCTGAAGTTATTTTAATATGAACAAATATAATTATTTTTGCTGAGTACAAGAACGTCTTTCAGTGTTTTAAATTATTTATTTGTAATATATATACTTTATTGTGCCCCCTTGGGGATTACAATACAAATTTCTCCTCCTCCCTTCTCTCGCTCACACCTACTTCTCGCATCCTTAAATCTACGCCTTAAAAAACTACTCCTTAAACCTAATCGCCCGCTCGCTCGCTCGCTCACCACCACCGCGCCCGCTACTCCCGCTCCTCCTTCCCTCCTCCGAACCTCCGCTTCCGCACGTATCCTCTCACTCCCATTCTTTACCCATTCATTCCTCCATCTTGTACCCCCCTCCACTCTTCCACGCTCCTCATCCACCTTTCCCCCTCTCCATTATCTCCCAACACTTCTTCCACCATCCCCTGCCAACCCTTTCCCTCTCCCCACCCGGTACATTCCTCCCACACATTTTCCCATGTTTCCTCCCCCCACCCGCACACCCTACATCTCCTTTTTCCCTCATCCTCCCAATATCTCCCCCCCCCCCTCATCTCACTCCCCAACCTGAACCTAGCTACTCTCCTCCATCTGCTCTCCCCCCACCTTCAGGTATCCAGGACCCCCCACCCCCTTTACCGCCCCATACCATCTATTATATTTTGCTTCCCTAATCCTTTCCCACCTATCCCCCTCCTCCAATCTCTTCTCCACATCGTTTCCACTTCCTCTACTGCCCATCCCCTCTCCTCATAGAACCCCTTCCTCTCTTCTTCCCATCCCCCCAGGACCCCTCTTCTTGCCCGCCCCTTAATCTCCTCCCAGTCATCCTTGCCATCTCCCCTCCTTCCCCTCCTCCAGCTTCCTCTCCTACTCCCACGCCCTCATCCCCGCCCTTCCCTTGAACATCCCCCGCTGTAACGCTTCCCTAACCAAATATCCCGGCGTACACCATTCAACCCCCAAAACCCATCTCAAGAACCTGTCTTGTACACCCTCCACCCTCTCCCTACATTTCCAACCCCAAATTTCCACCCCATAGCTAATCGTTGCCCACACCAATCTGTTAAATAAACATACTCTTTTTCCCCAATCCTTTCCAAATCTCCTTTTACCGATCCCCCACACCTGTCCCATTACAGCCGCCCCCTTCCTCACTCCCTCACGTGAGCCTCTTGCCCTCCATTTCCCATCAGGCTATACCCCAAATATTTAAATTCCCTTACCTCTGCCAGCTCCTTTCCCTTCCACCTCCAGCTCCTTTCCCTTCCACCTCCAGCTCACCTTTTTCCATCTACCTCCCCCCTTCCTGAACCTCATCACTTTTGTTTTTTACACATTTAACTGTAGCCCCTTTCCATCCATATACTTTTCCAACTTTCCTAACATCCCCTTCATCCCTTCCTCATCCTCCGCCATCACCGCGATGTCGTCTGCATACGCCAGGGTATAGACCTTCTTCCCCCCCCCCCCCATCTCACCCTACCCCATTTTATTTGTAATAAAACATGTACATAAAATTAGGAAAGAGTGATAGATGGTTATAGAGCAGGGGTGTCGAACAAGTGGCTCGCGAGCCGCAGTGGCTCTTTCGCCTGTTCCGTAGAGCCGTAGGAGATCGAGCCCCTCCACATCTATTTCACTCAGATGAATTTCTCCTTCGGGTACCGCATTCTCTCCCTGCTGGATCTCGTGCAACTTCTGGAGAAAAATAAGTAGGGGAACCGGTTGACCGGGGTACGAGTCATGCGGCTCTCGGAGTGGGGAAGTTGTACACCCCTGTTACAGAAGATGGCACTGGAATGGTTTTGGATGGAATGGATGGTTTTCGAATGTTACAGTATGGTAAACAGATCTGACTGATTCCTTTGTTGCCGAGGGTACCAGTATGTGTCTAATTTGTGATAAGCTCGATTACCTTTATATAAATACAGCGTATACTTGGGAATCTATATTATTAATAATGGAGATACTATTGTAATTTTGAAGAAGAAATTAAGATTTAATTAAACAATATTTTAGTATAATTAATACATTTTCTTGTCTTTTTACATTGCAGTGAAACCATTAAACGTGATGATACTTAGCAATGATCACGCACCTCTCAGCGCTGATCGAAAATATGATATAAACTGCATAACGATTGGTTCAAGACCACCAGCTAAATTATCCTGGTACATGGATGGAAGAAAATTGAATAACTATACAGAAAAGGTATTTTATAGTATTCTATTTCTTGCGGTTTAAATGTATGCATTATTACAGAATATCAATTATTTAGGACATTTTGTAAAAGGGGAACCGGGAGTCCAACGCACTTGCGCCATTTGGAATTTCCGCCTTATTTGTATATAAAAAAAAATGTATGTTCACTTCGTGAAATACATAATAATATAGCCTAAAAGTTTTAAAAAAATTGCACGAACAGTTTCATTACAAAAAATTCCCAAAAAGAACCTGGAATTCTGCCGATAGTACCAGGTTCCCCCCTTAATCTATTGCTCCGTTAGCGGGTGGTGCATACGGGGACATCGGAACCGCACATACCGTTGCCCACTGCTGATTCGCGGGACAATCTATATAAATAAGAATGGAAATGTTCGTTTGTTCAAAATCTTAAACCTCCGAAACCACTGGACGGATTGTGATGCCGTTTGCACCGTTTTGTAGAGCATTTATCGAGAAAGGTTTATGTGTATGCGACATTAAGCTATGGCAAATAGAAGCCAAGCAATGACGATTTTAGTGAAGCAAAGTTTTCGTGAATCTCAGCGCTCACAGAATAGCTAACGATGTGACTCACATCCCCACCACTGTACGGCCAACCGTCACGCGCATCTCTTTCGCGCAGAGCGGTGTTCGCCACGCTATGTATAAGATCCACACTAGATTCTACATATTGCGCGTATGGACCTGTATCTCGCACATACAGTTTGATCGTACTTTAAGGAGCTTCTTACTTATTTCGGTTTTCTATCATTATCCTTATCATTAATCATTAATCAGTAATCAGTAATCATGTTGAAAGCTCACAGAGAAGGTCCCCCCTTTTGAAGGAAAATTGTGTCAATCAAGTTTTTGGCGCCTCTCAAAAATCTGATGACGAGTCCACACGTTTGACGTCGGAAAGGTGAACAAGTTAGAATCTGAAAAGCGTTCGTCAAACAAGGTCCTGTTGCTCGGTCTGGTCATCGTTCCGACCACGGAATACGAGCAGTGATTTGAAACTTTGACATCGATTACTGTCAAGTTCATTAACAAGCAACAATATATTCTATATACGGGTTGAGAAAGAATTCCTTCAGCTTTAAAATGAGCCCAAGATAGAGGCATTATCTTTAAAAATGACCGAGATATTATAGTTTAAGTCAGGATTGACTAACTGACGACTCACCAGTCGCCGGGAGCCTCTCCGCCTTGCTGCCACGCTGAACGTCCCCCCTCCGTACCGACCAAACTCTGATGATCGCAGTCGATTCCTGGTTCTTTCCTTCTCTTTTCGATTGCGATCGTCAGAGTTTGGTTGATTTAGAAGGGGGACGTTCAGCGTAGCAACAAGGCGGAGGGGCCCCCGGCGGCTCGTAAGTCGCCAGTTAGTCAACCCTGGTTTAAGTGATGACGCAGCAGCCGATTTTGTTCCAATTTTTAAGACTTTAACATTAAATATTTCGAAAACTATTTGACATAGGCCTTTAAAATTCAGTATACTTTGTTTTTGAAAGGTTATCGACAAATGCTGTAATTTTGAAGAGAATCGGTGAAACTAAATTTTCCACCTATGCGTTTTGACGTGGAATAGCTCGCATGCATGGTGTGTTCCCAGTTCTCCCTCCATTACGAATATTTTGTCCAGGAACCCATTCCCTGGCAACGTAGGATAACCACGTCATTGGTCGCGGCCTCCCACGTAGTGGGGAGATGATCGTCGCTGTACCTTCTTCCGTATTACAGTTCCTGTATTTTCACATGTGTTTTTTTTTCTTTTTAAAGGTGTCACCCGACGGCAACATGACGAGCTCGACGCTATTATTGAAACCCACGTCACTCAGTCACGACATGGTAATTGCTTGTCGGGCAGAAAATACGAAAATTCAAGGGAATATGGTGGAGGATACATGGAAATTGAACGTTTTCTGTAAGTAAAGCATAAAATATTCTACTACATTATTGACAAACACCACCACACAAATTTCCGCAACAATACCTTAAGAGAATTATCCCTTATCGTTGGTTGTATTACAGCTGAGATTCAATCGTTTCTGTAATTTCAATTCGTGTTATTACGTTACATACGCTTTACACATTTCTTATTTCTTGTTTTATAGTATTTGTATTTCTAAATAGTAAATAATAATGTATGCCAAAATGACTTTAATAACTATACTACATATAATAACTTTTACACGAACTTCAATTAATTACGAACATAAATCAGTAATAGGTACTACACGAATGTGAAGATTAATGGTCTGGTCACACATATCAATTTCGTGTGAGGTCCGTGTCACTGATTTCTAGGAGTGTGCGGATCGTCCCGATCCTCGGGTTCCCGGCCCTCGGGACGGGTCGGAAAATTTCGGGCGGGATTGGGCGGGGTCCCGATACTTTCGTATTGCCTGAGATCCCGAAGTTTTCGGGATCCCGAGACTTGTTTCGGGCTACAAACATGGCCGCCATGAGCGGGTAATTTGATTTCAGGTCGGCTGGGCAAAATTCGGACGCGATCGGCTCACAAGCAGGCAGCTACTAAGAGGAGACCGAGAGGGAAAGAATTATGTATATCGTTTATACCAATATCAGAGTGTTAAGTTTTTACCTTTCTGTCTCCTGTTGAATCATAATTTATATCTTATTATTTATTTACATTTATATGTATCTTCATTGCTACCAAATAGTCTGTGAATACTGAATAAGTCCATATACGTACTCAAATAAATACCATGTTCAGAACTTGCGAAGAAGATTTTTATATCGATAATATTTTAAAATCTTAATAAAATAAACTTCATACTTAGTACTTTATGTAAGGGGAATATATAGGGTAGTATCTTTTTCGGGATACGTTCAGATTTAAAATAGAAAACGTATATGCATACAGAAAGGAATATTTCCTGGGTGTTTCAAATTAATTATTTCAAATTAACATGTAAGAAACATAATTTTTCTATGTTCTCAGGTAATAATTTTGATCAACATATTACTAGTAACGATATTGTCCGATCGCGTCCGAGTTTTGCCGAGCCGACCTGTAATCAAATTGCCCACTAGTGGCGGCTATGCTTGTAGCCCAAATCAAGTCTCGGGATCTCGAGCAATACGAAAGTATCGGGTCCCCGCCCGATCCTGCCCGAAAGTTTCCGGCCCGTCCCGAGCCCGAAAAGTCGGGTACCCGCACACCCCGACTGATTTCACTGACGACTATTCAGAGGTATCCGCACTCTACAGCAGTCCTGCTCTGGCCCATTACAATCATTACAAATAATCAGAATTATACCATGTTTGGTGGCATTTTCATCTGAAAACACCAGCAATCCATTGCTGACACCTCTATGAAAATCTAACAGGAAATATATAAATTGGCATTTTTTTTACTGGATTTCGTATTGCTGTCTTTGTTTTTATGACTCTAGGGTACGCGTGCTCAGTCAGGACCATAAGACCTCCTTAGGTCCTGAGTCCGTCGTTAAACGGAGCGCAGAGTTGTTACATTGCTGACCATGGCAAAGAGTGGGGGTAACTTCAAGACTGTTGTGTGTGCAGACTCGTACCACCCATACTGCTGCAGTTTCTCCACTTCAGACTTTAGCTAGCGACATAATAGTGCCAGACGTAATAGATCGGTTCTGGCCCGGGTCCCAGAATCTAAGGAGCTCTTGTGCTCTCCATGGAGCACGTCTGCTCTAAAATGTACAAGCCTTCAAGAGCGTCGTTCAAAGCCTTCGAACCGAAAACCCGCCAGAGTAAAAAAAAAGGTCCTATTCAATCGACTTCAAAACAGTGTTAGTGAAAAAGCCAGAATATCGTAGCCAACGAATATTGTCTTCAGAGTACGGATACAGAGCCGACACTGAAGGAAAAAGATGTCACTAATGACAGGTGTGGACTGCTCCATACTAAAGTACAGAAGCGATATTTTTTACCTCTGCCACTAATGGCACGGAACTGATATGTGTACCCAAACCTTAAAGACGGATCCATACATAATAGTTTCGTAACAGTTCAGCGCCGTCGGTGTCAATAGTCTTTATTTCGGTTAACATTCTGAGTTAACGGAAAATAATTTTCCACAATAATGGGAAATAATAATGTCAATAAAGGACTACAAACTAAAAATGTTTGTAAATAATTAATATGTATTAGGGAGTTATATTAGTTATGTAATGATTTTTTTTCTAGTTCCTCCAATGCTACACCTGGAGTTGGGCTCGAACATGAATCCAGATGATATTGAAGAAGGCGATGATGTCTATTTTGAATGTAAAGTGAATGCCAATCCCGGTCCATATAAAGTAGTATGGAAACATAATGTAAGTTAAAATATTTACATAATTTCGTTAATCCCAGTCTAACATATTACTTCGGTTACGTGACATTTTATGAAGGGTTCAAATATACGATAGAATACTAACGGCCGATTTCTTCACCTCTGACTAAAGTCCCGATCAGCCAGTCGCTAGTCTGATGCAAGGTGGTAGTTAACTGTCGCGCGTGTTTCTTTGCGCTATTAGATCCTATGGTTAAGTGACTAAAAGGTTTGACGCGGCAACGCCGCAAAGGCGGTAAAGCGAGAACTTCATTGTGTAGTAGTTTAAAAGTGATCGTGAGTTGTGACGGTCCCGCCAGAGCGCGCCGCCTGTGCTTCAGCAACGGGCGCCCACTTGTAGAAAGCGCAATCATCCTTTTCGCGCGTGCGAAATTTACGAATCTATTATTCCTAGCCATTTTTCCTTTTTCCTTAAAAGTAAAATCGCTGGGTATACGTAGGTATATATTCCTATTTCCCCCTCTACTGCAAACATGCATTAACTGCCACTTCTGGCAGTTAATCGGTGCCTGAACCTCCGGTAAAGTTAATCTGGAGATTAACTGGCAGATCACTCTTAATCAGAGGTGAGGAAACAGGCATGTGTCAGTTATGTGGAACATAAGTCTAATCCGAAGACTACCGGAGGTGAAGAAATCGGCCGTAAGATTAATTGATGCCAAAACCGATAGCACGCATATGTTTCTGACCTCTCAAGCGTAGCGTATAAATCCCGTGTAGGAGACATGTTTAACATGTGTAACGCGTAGAGTCACGGTGTATCAGATTCGTTAAGAGTTGTATGTAGTGAGATGGAGCTTAAATGTAATTTAACTTTTTAATTATTTATCACGACACTAAAGACTTGTACCTAAACAACTGATATTTCAATATACAGAATAGTTTATTCATTGATAAAATCGAGTAAATCATTGAAACTCAGTATATCATGTGGCAATCCATATAACGATACTTAAACGTATCTGGTGATACAACTTTACCGATCCAGTTGTATCAAACTTGCATTTAGAGTTACGAGACATACCTAACTAACATTTCGCGCCACTGCCTGATCTTGCATCAGGTTCGTTTGTATCCAACAGCTCCCTGATTTCCCATCATGTTCGTCCGTGTCAAAAAGCTCCCTGTTTTCACATCAGGTTCGTCTGTAAATCTACCATCCTATTAACAGCTCCCTGGTTTGGGGCCAGGTTCTGTGAATACTCTACTTACCTAGCAACTCCTCGACTATACGCCAAGTTTGTCTGAAAATCTCATCCTAATGATACGCTGAGTACGCATCGGGTTCGTACTTGAAGTCTCACCCTCCCGCGGCTCCCTGATTATTAAAGTCAGGTTCATCCGCGTCTGATTCCATTCTTAGAGGCTTTCTGATTTTAAAATTAGGTTCGTCCTCGTTTACAATAATCCTAGCGCCTCCCTGATTGCACATCAGGTTCGTCTCACTTTGCTACGGTCCTAGTTCGTAACAGACGTTACAGAACGTAAGGAGTTAATAGTTAATCCCCATATTGCCCCGCCAGCGGCTGGTATACGGATAATACAATCCTAAACCGCGACACTGGCGAAACGCTCTGACCATACAATGTGGTTAATTTTTGGGAACCAGATGTTCAAATATTCTTGTTCGTTTTGGCTTGACAGAGAGGTTTCACAGGGTTCCTCATTTCTCAGAAAAATACATTTAATTAAATACATCCACTTTTCGAACTTCGGAAAAATTCGACAGACACTGTCGTCGTGATATTCATTCAACTTTATACGAACTATAACGAATCAATTGTTCTCGTCGCATTCTCATCGCGATATTTATAAGGACTCCAATGAGTCGAAACATTCGACATTAACATTTCAACTTCCATACGGTCTATCATTCGAGACACACTAGTTCGAATTTTTTTATTGTCATCTTTCGAACCATATTTGCTCCCATTATAATTTAATTTAATTATTTATCGTATTTCGTTAACTAATACGAAGTCTTATTAAAATTCGGTACAACTAGCTCTATCATCTTAAACTAGTTACTCAATATTCAGTTGCCAATTGACAATCGCCAGCAGACACTTACCACGAAGGTTGCTTGGGCCTTACAATTCCGTCAAGATTAGGAAGATAATCTGCGCGTGTGTTCACGACATATGTATGCACAAACAGTTTGGAATATTGTGGACCAGATTGAATAAGTATGTACGTATATGTAGAAATAAATTTGACTTCGGGTGACGCGAATTGTGAGAATTTACATGAACGTTTGAGAGGAACGAAATATGTAATAGAAGTGAGGAATACATGGTGTGTTCGACTACGTATGAGATAAAATTTGAGCGATGATTTTAGACGTCCAAATAAAACGGAAATCAAGAATAACGAAATTGCGGTTGGTTGAGCATTCGTTTTGAAATTATAAGCGTTTAAAGATTTGGTATATTCCGCCTAAAACCACGGAAACCACTGGGCACCGGTGCACGCGGAAAATATCAGAAGAGGGGCAGAGCAGTGATAATCAAAGCCACTGTCGCACAGGGTAACTTACCCCTGAGAAACTGCGATGCAATTTACGACAGTCGACATAGCCACACGATTCCGCAACACGTGTTACAACTTATCAAAGATATAACTCCTGGGAAAGGCGGTGCCTTGTAGAAGGAAAGATAAAATTGTTATTTATCGTAAGAAAATCTATTTATTTAATAAGGAGATAACAATATATACTATTATAATAAAGCTAGAGCGTTTATTTGTATGCTCACGAAAATCTCAAAAAGTACTGAACCAATCAGTACGAAATTTTAACTACAGCATCCTTAAACAACAAGAACGGACATAGGATGTGTTTAATCACGTAAAATATAATTAATCTGTGTAATTATGTACATAAAAGAAGTTATGACGCGGTCGGCTGCGATGGATACTAGGCGACGCGACCACCAGGTGGCGATCGGACCGGGCGCTTCTCGCAGTTGGAATACAGCAGGCATGTCCATAACAGTGCCGGGCAGATCGTGTATCATCACATTCGAGTACCACCAGTAGTTTCCGATTGCGAGAGTTTATACTTTCAAAAATAATTATAAAAATGCCAAAACACAAACTCTTTCCAGAAAATCCGCTGTTGCTAGACGTTATTCCATTTTAAGAATGAGCGAAATTAGCGAGCAGCATCAAAACAGATTCTCAAAAATGAGAACAAGAGCAGCAGATTTTCTTTGGATGTTACCATGTCCCACGTATGATCAAATTTGTCAAGATCATTCGCCCGAGCCCGACGCATGCAACACTAATGTCAGAAAATCATCTTACCAAGAATATGATTTTTTCCGAATTATGAGGAAAAAAGCTTTTACGAGGAAATTAAGCGTTTTTCAAAATACTTTAATTTCATTAAAAAAGATATTAATTTCAATAAACATAAAGTCACGCTACTAATTCGGGCGAAGCCGACACGGGGCGTGCTAGTGATATTATATATTAACACTACGAAACAACTTATTCAAATAATATTTGAAACGCGGATCAGTTAACACTATTCCTACCGACACATTTCACGTCATTTGACCGGTCGCGTTAGGTAAGACAGACTACAATTTTTTCTCAGAAAATAAACAATAAAACAAGAAGTGAATATTCAAAAATGTATTATACGTATATTTGAGGCAAAGTCGTGAAGTTTAAAGGCGAATCAATTACGTTGTATATAGGAAATTCTAATCGACATTTTAAAAACGGTCTTTTGACCGGTTCGTGGTAGGAATAGTGTTAATGGTATTCTAGACGTATCGGGTATCTCCCGAGGAGGCAAGGACAATGCCACCAGTTTTTATGCTGGTAGTTCAGCAGGAGCTCCCCAATGAAAAATGGGTTTTTCCAAAGTAGTGGGATAAAGTCCCCGGGCTAATTTCCCCAATACTGTCTTTCTTCCAAACAGCCTCGTCCTTTTCAGTTTCACCATCTAAGTGAAGGTCCAACTATTAGTCTGGAAGGAAATAGGTTAGGATGATAAGTGTGGGTTCGCTGAGCCGAGCAGGATTTCAGCTTCAAGACTCAGCGTCGGTAAAGGGGTAAGAAAGGAGATTTGTAGGGATGGGTTCACTGAGTCAAGCAGGATACCAGCTTCGAGACTCAGTGTCAGAAAACGATATTGGGAATAGTTACCTTCTTATCAAACCGTCGAAACTTCGCGTCTTGCAACTCTCTTAAACTGATCTTTAACTATTTTGACTCCTTTGACTGACCTTGACTTCGGCGAGAGTGTACTTATTCATTACCATCACTAACATAACCGCGACAAAGCTTATCCCCCTAGCGGCGAGGGCCGGGCGGTACCAAAAAGGTCTCGAAAGAAAAGGAGCCCGCTGAAGGTACCGGAGCGACCCTGAGGTTATATCGTGCATACAGAGGTAACACACGCCATAAAAAATTAAAAAGTGTTGCTAAATTATACTAAATTTGCCTACTCGCCGAAATCCATTGCTTCTATAGTGTCGAACGTAATCCATTGTTTTATTGGTACACATACGCGTACAGATCACACAAAGCAGGGAATCACACCACCCAAACAAAAATATCAGATTTCAGCACTACAAAGTGTAAAAACAATTAAAAAAGGAAACAAATTTACCCGCTACTAAAACACGCTACTAAAATAAATGTTATACCATTTCTGAAGGTCTATATATCTGCCGAAAAAATAATTCCTTTTTTTTTTTTTCGAAAATTGAAGAAAAGTTATTTTTAGCTATAGCTGTGTCTCAGGCGTTTATGCCTTAAATTTGTATACTTTTATAACTAAATAAGCAACCCTCCACCATACTTTGTTAAGCTTAATTTTCGTCTGCATTTGCCATATGAAATCATTGTGTAAAATTCCCACCTGATCTCGAACACCCTGTATAACTGTTCTACAGAGTGTCCCAAAATTATGAGACAAACCGAAACAAAGAGAAATTGAAAAGTCTTTTACCATTTTGCAATCTGGAGCTTCGTTTCCAAGATATCACCAGTTGAAATTCATGGGTCCGACTTCCGGGGCGCGCTAGTTAAAGGTTTGTGCACACATATCCGTTCCGTGTCAGTTCCGTTCCGACGTACCACTGATAAGAAGAAGATACCCTCTACGCTCTTCTTCTTCTTACCACTGGCACGCCGGAATGAAACTGACGCGGAACTGACAAGTGTGCATAGACCTTTAATCCCAGTCAGCTAAACGCGCAACCGTACATATGCGTGTGAACCTCCGCGCGCGTGTACCGCTGACGCTACTGCTCCGCATGCACGTTCATGGAATTCAACATACGTTTACACTAGTTTAAATAATTCTTTACACACTAAAACCACACAGTATTTTTTCTTTCATTGTTTTACACTTTTATTAAGCAGTCACATGAATTACATAAATCACACTTCTAATGCACTGATGCTATAATAATAGCATTTTTTAGGTGTCACAAGAAATAAACATTTTGTACACTGCCATATCATCCCATTATTGTGTGGGATCAGGAACCCTCATAACATAAGAGGAGGACACGCGATAACCAAGACCGAGGAGTCGGCGGCAGCCGAGGTAGCTAGGTAAAGGTAGGATTTCCTAGACACGATTCGCCGCGGCGGCGGATCGCGGCGGCCGAATCTTAAGCACCGCTCTTATGGAGAAGCGTGTATCTGATTTCCTAGGCGTGTTTTCCAACCACTGTGTCAGTGCGTCTGTATCGGCAGCTACCTAGGCTGCTCGAGACGCAACACAATACGATGAGTGTCTGTTTTCCGTCATTATGGTGGAATCTCCTGGCGGGCGGCTAATCGCGGCGGCCAAAACCTTGACTGATCCAAACTGAGTCTAGTGGAGACCTATCTCAACTGTGGGACAGAATCCCAAGAAATAAGAAAACTAGTTAAAATCCAAAAGTTATGGGATTATGTTTTCTTTATATATTTCTTGTAAACTAATAATATGAGCATTCATGGCACAGATGTAGGTACTGAAGCAGGTTCATAGAAGTATTCCAACGACATTAATTACCTATACGTACCTTATTTTATATTAATATTACGTTTTTTCGACGTTGTCGTATGCTGTGCACTAGCTTTCCAATTATTTTAGATTCGATAGAATTCTGTTGTTGTAGTATGTCTTTCGATGTTATGTCGTACTATTTTAATCTCTTGTGAATTTCCACCCACAAATATTCGATGAGGTTAATGTCCAGACGTTATGGGGATGTATGACATGTATGTAATCCATGCGGCATATTATACAATAATTATTCTTGCACAATTCTGTACTGTAATGCTTGCGGTTGTTGTCTTGTTGTAAATCAGGGTCGACTACCTGGCGACTCACGAGTCGCCAGGAGACCCCCCGCCTTGCTGCCACGCTGAACGGCCCCCCTCCATACCGACCAGACTCTGACGATCGAAGTCGAAAAGAGAAGGAAAGAAGCAGGAATCGACTGCGATCGTCAGAGTCTGGTCGGTATGGAGGGGGGTGGTTCAGCGTGGCAGCAAGGCGGAGGGGCCCCTGGCGGCTCGTGAGTCGCCAGTTAGTCAACCTTGTTGCAAATTAAAAATTGGTAGGTTTCCGAACTGAATACAGTATTGTCTCCGCATGTGCTCGCTGGTCGGGACTGGCGTTGAGCATCTATCGTAAACAGTCCCTAATTCCGAGTCTGAGTTTCTCGCTTCTTTCTGGCCGAAGAGGGGAACGAGATGGAAGACTTTGCGTGCGCGACAGGCGCGAGCGCTCCGATGTAATCGTAACTGCTCGACGCATGCGCATGGCGGTTAAATAGCCACGCACGGCTGAACTCTTTTTTGCGCCATAGGCGAACTTGTCCAATTGAGCCCTTTATTATAATACATTTATTTGAGTTTATTGATGTCCTTACTCTTAATTTTTACTCGTAGTTTAAAACCGTTGTAGTACAATGTGTAGTATTTCATTTAAAAATTTATCTTCAACAATGCCAACAATGAAAAGACCATTTTTCACCTCTTGTCAACCTTACGCTCTAGCAGTTGCCTAATTTTGCAGAATAAAGTCATAAATAATCGCGAATAAATGTATTATAATAAAGGGCGTAATTTAAAAAGTTCGCCTAGGGCGCAAAAAAGACTTGAGCCGGGCCTACGTCAAGATTATTGCGATGCAGTTCTCGCGCTCCCGTGAGTGCATGCGACCATCGCGCACGCCCGTCGCGCACGCAGAGGACGGAGTGTCACGGCGCCCGAAAGGCGGAACGAGACAAAGCATCATCTATCTGTCTCGTACTGTCCTCGCTCGCTTTCAGTGGCTCTCGCTCGCTCTCGCCTTCATCGGACAAGAGTGAGACAGAAGTTGTGGGGATAGCGACAAGCACCTATCGTCTACACCAGCGCTGTTCAAGGTCGCTCCCGCGGGAGATTGGGGTTCTCCCACTCTCGTCCGCGTTGTCAGGGATACCGCGCGACGCTAAAGAGGCGACCATGATAGACCAGCGTGTCCGTCGCCGAGCGAGATCGGACGCCCGATACGACATGTGATTAGTGACACGCGGCGTCGCAGCCAGCCAATGCTACTACTTCCCGGTATAAGTTGTCAGTCTTGGTGACCTGTACTTTTCAAACAATTCTGAAACTAGAAATATCATAAAAAAGCCTGACACATAGGTACGAAAGTCAACGAATTAACCTGAAATGACCCATATCCAAGTGACAGACGGCTCGCCGGACGTGGCAGCCTTCTTAGCGTCGCGCGGTCTCCTTGACGACGGAAGGCACGCTATGCGAGAGAAAGGGGAAGGGGAAGCAGGCGCGTGAGGGGCCCCTGCACTGGCCAGCGCTGGTCTACACCAAACTGAGCATATACGGAGACAATACTGCACATATATTGAACAACACTCAGTAATCTTTTTATAGAAAAATATTAAAAAATTAACGAATAACAGTCACACACTCGGAAGCTATTTTTTTATGGTGAGCATGATTTCTCAGAGCCGAATCATCTGAAATCAAAAAGTGAAGAAGATTCTGTCACTATATATGAGTTTATCTACTTCGTGAACGAAGGATTTTCGTTTTTGATGAAAACTCTATTTTTAATTCTCGAAAAACGAACTAATTAGACATCACGAATCATGATTTTGTGTTAAACGTCCGCCATTTTATCTGAAATTTTTTTTTTTAAATCCTTCGTTCACGAACTAGATAAACTCATATACTAACAGAATCTTCTTCACTTTTCGATTTCAGATGATTCGGCTCTAAGAAATCGTGCTCACCGCAAAAAAAGTATCTTCCGGGAGAGTGGCTGCTATTCGTTCATTTTTTAATATTTTTCTATAACAAAATTACTGAGAGTTGCTGAATATATCGACGTGCGTTACGGAAAGTAGCACATTTCATTTGTCTTACGAAGACTAACTTAGCACTCTGTTCAATCTGACCACGAAAAACAGAATGTTTCGATTTTGTTCTCGAAAGTAGTATATTTTCATTCATCACCACGAAAAATAGCATGTTTTGCTCTTTCGCGACGAAAGGTAGTACATTTAGGTACTTTGCACTAACTTCGACTCTGAACTGTTTGGAAACTGAGATATTCGAGATCTTCGAAAAACAAATAAAACGTGCTATTTTTCGCTGCAGCGTTTGAAATATGGTACTGCTTCTGGTGAAATGTGAATCGTACTTGTTCTCGTGGTATATTCGTGGAAATATGCTTGTTATCGGCAGAAACATTGAAAGGCGCTTCTTTTCGTGATAGATTAAAATGTGCTGTTCTTTGTCAGACAAATAAAATGTGCTACTTTTCGTAACGCACGTCGATATGTACTTTTGAAATAAACAAATAGTTGTAAAAAATATACATCAGATTTACCACAAAAAATTTCCGAAAATCACGCCTGGCAACTAGGCATGACTCCTTGACCCCTTCGCGACCACGGACGAGATATCTCGCTCCACGGTATCTGTCGTACGATACCACGGACGAGTTATCCCGCAACATTATGTCGTTTGTATGAAGCCACGGACGAGTTATCCTGCGACATTATATCGTCCGCACTATGCCACGGACGAATTATCCCGCGACACAATATTGGGATTCGCTACACTGCGATACACTACCTGGTGACGAAAATCAGAACCTACCTGTTCGGCCATCTTTGTATGGTGACGTCACGACCACCAATCTCAATAGTCCGCACGACGTCAAAGCTCTAAGCGCCAAAGACGAGATATCCTGCGCGTTTGTTTTCTGTTTTTACAGCTGAATATACTTGCTGGATGTTACTATATATAACTCTCTAGTCATATGAAATTGTCTTCACCCAAATAGAAAAAATTTTTGCGAAATAAAAGAAGATATAATATCCGGATTATTAGAGAAATATTACAAGCCAAAAAAAAAGTTGTATAACAAAGGGAAAAAGTTTTATGTTAATCCACGTCGTTTTAATTTCCGATGCTTCCCGAAAAAAATACCTCCAACAACAAAAAAATGTCACCCGACCAAACGTTGCGCAGTGTGTAAAAAAAAATGGTTTACGTAAAGAAACTTCCTATTTTTGTGAAAATTGTGATTTTTCATTATGTGTTGTTCCATGCTTCGAATTATATCATGTACAAGAAAAATAAACGAAACTGTTGTTAAAATAACATATGTTTCAATTATTATTCGCTAAAATGTTTTGTAAATTAATTTTTCTTCAAATTAAAACTAACTTGATAAATGAACACGCGGGATATCTCGTCCGTGGCGTCGTGCGAACTATATTGTGTCGCGGGATAACTCGTCCGTGGCATAGTACGGACGACATAATGTCGCGGGATAACTCGTCCGTGGCATCGTATGAACGACATAATGTTGTGGGATAACTCGTCCGTGGCATCGTACGACAGATACCGTGTAGCGAGATATCTCGTCCACGGTCGCGAAGGGGTTAAAGGGAACTATACCAAACTGTAAAAATTTCTTGATGTTTGTCAGGTGCTGGCGGAGTCATTTTTTGAAATTTTTATGTGTACTATCGAAAAGTATCATTATTTGTCTTTAAGATAAGTCGAACCTCATTAAAAAACATGGTTTTTAACGCAGATACAGTCATTTAAAGAATACCTACTAAAATCATACTATGTGTGTCTAATTTTTTCATTATATACAATGTGTTCAATAGAATGTGATCAATAGAATTCCTTCATTCTTAGTTTTACTTATAAATAAACTGTACATAAATCGTAAATAAATTATAGTTTTATTGAAAAAAGATATGTTTTATAATTTTCTGTGATATTTCACAATCTATATATTTTCGTCTTCATCCTCGGGAAGTTGTGCGTAAATCAGTGCATTAAAAGTGTAATTTATGTAATTCATGTGACTGCTTAATAAAAGTGTAATAAAGTATAAAACAATGAAAGAAAAAATAATGTATGGTTTTTAGTGTGTGAAGAATTATTTAAACTAGTATAAACGTATGTTGAATTTCATGGCGGTGCATGCGGAACAGTTACATTAGCGGTACACGCGCGCGGAAGTTCACCAACGCTTGCTTCTCGCGTTGAGTAGGCGTATGTGCGGCCGCGCACTCATTATCAGCAGACCGGGATTTAAACACCGCACCCCGAATTTGGACACCTGGATTTCAACTGCTGATATCTCGAAAATGAAGCATGGGATTGCAAAATGGTGAAGGACTTTTCGATTTCTTTTTGCATGAGGAATTTGCATATTTCGGTTTGTCCCACAATTTTTTAGACAGCCTGTAGAACCAGTGCCAGAAGAAATGTAAGAATGATACGCTGAGAAATTTTTGTTCCTTATAACAATTATTTAGAATAACGGTTCATCATATCTGTTTCAGGAAAGCCTTTATATAACAACCCAAAAGATAACTTTTAGAATAAATTTAAATCCTTGCGTTAAATATTTCTGATAATTGGTATGATCATTCTTAACTGTTTGATGTGTATACTGTTGCAGGGAAATGTCATTCAGAATAATGCAAAGAATGGTGTCATAGTGCAACAGTATGGTTTAGCTTTGAGGGAAGTCCATCGTTCCCAAGCTGGGAATTATACTTGTATTGCCAGCAATGTTGAGGGAGATGGTTATAGCAATAACGTCGAACTTAAGATTATGTGTAAGTTGCAATACGTATCCATATAATTTTACAGTTCATAATTAAATACAGTATTGTCTCCGTATATGCTCAATTTGGTGTAGACGATAGGTGCGTGTCGCTATCCCCACCACTTCTGTCTCACTCTTGTCCGATGAAGGCGAGAGCGAAATAGAACGAGAGCGAGCGAGGGCCACTGAAAGCGAACAAGGACGGTACGAGACAGATGATGTTTTGTCTCGCTCCATCTTTCGGGCGCCGTGACACTCCGTCCTCTGCGTGCGCGATAGTCGCAAGCACTTACAGCGAGCACGAGAACCGCATCGCAAAATCTTGACGCAGGCCCGGCTCAAGTATTTTCTTGCGCCCTAGGCGAACTTGTCAAACTGCGCCCTTTATTATAATACATTTATTTGAAATTATTTATGACTTTACTCTGCAAAATTAGGCAACTTCTAGGGTGTGAGGTCGACAAGAAGTGCAAAATAGTCTTTTCTTTGTTGGCATTATTGAAAATAAATTTTTTAATGAAATACTGCACATTGTACTACAACGGTTTTAAACTGCGAGTAAAAATTAAGAGTAAGGACATCAATAAACTCAAATAAATGTATTATAATAAAGGGCTCAATTGGACAAGTTCGCGTAAGGCACAAAAAAGACTCGTTTCGTGCCTGGCTATGTGACCGTCGCGCGCATGAGTCGAGCAGTCACGATTCCATCTGAGTGCCAGTGATACCAGATCGGGGACGGGTGCCCTCGAGAATTTCCCCCACCTCGCGCACACTACGCCGGAGCAGTGCGTCCGTGAGTTGGACTCCAAAGCGCCGAGCTCACGGACAGGCTGCTCCGGCGTAGTGTGCGCGAGGTGGGGGAAATTCTCGAGGGCACCCGTCCTCGATCTGGCATCACTGCTGAGTGCTCGCACCCGTCGCGCACGCAGAACGGTCCGTCTCGCTCCCCCATTCGGCCAGAAAGAAGCGAGAAACGAACACTCGGACTTAGGGATCTGTTCACGATAGGAGCTCAACGCCGGTCCCGACCAGCAGGCACATGCGGAGACAATACAGTATTTCGATATTTTATACACGCGTACGCGGGTAATTATTCGGAATCAGGTACACCGTATCTATTTTGACGAACTTGAAATATGTTGTCAAGGTCATCATTCTGACCAATTTTTACTTGTAATATTAGGTATTTGCTAAGATTTTCACTTAAATTAAGGCTAATTAGTACGCAATGAGTATATTACAATTTATAATTATTAAATTTATTGCTACATATTATAATTATCTAGCTTGAAGTACCCGGCGTTGCCAGGGATTCTTATATGTAACTTTACATAGTATAAAATAAAGTCCAAAACCACTGTGTTTGAGTATCAACTAGTTCTTCTCATCGCCGTACCCAAGCTCACAGCAGCACCTACTGGGAAACGCAACGCACAGCTGATCCACAATCGATCGGCCAATCATAGCTCGCCGTCAATCGATCAACCAATCATCGCTCACCACGTTGATCGATTATCGAGCGCGTTCGAGAAGACGCGTACCGGAAACCTGCTTCCATCTTGATTCATTCTCGTTCGCATTGAGTTGAGGAAAAGAAAGACGCTTCGCTTCCGATCAGCTAACTTTAAATTAACAGTGTGCGCATTTGCTCTTGTATTATTCTCATTAATTCTGTTTACTCTGCTGATCATCGTTTTATTATTGCGTCAACCAAACCGCACCCACTTCCAGCGCGCTCAACCGTCTAAATTTCAAACAGACTGTGATGCGGCTACCACCACCTCATAGTAGCAGTTGGAATCAGTTAGGCCATTAAGGAGCCCGAGTTTCATGATGTTTACCAGGGCCACGCGCTCGAATGCCAACGATAACGTGGTCGTGCAATGGATAGGGAAAATTTTAGTAGTGTGCGGTGCAGGCTTATGCCCGTAGAATGAGCTTGAATGACTGAGATTCTTGTGGGCCCCAGTGTTCGCTGCCACTGGGGCTCCCAAGAGGGCCAGTTCTCTCAGCCTATGGGTATGAGCCAGCACTGCACATTACTACTTATACTCTTACAGTTTTCCCTATCCGTTGTACACCCTCAGTATCATTGAAAAACACCATGGATGTCGGGCTCTTTAATGGCCCAACTGGCCTCAACTACCATAGAGCATTCTCGATGAATGCTTCACTAAAATCGTCACTACTCGGCTTCCTCTTGGCATAGAATAATGTCATATTTAGTAAAACCTTCCTTGAAAAAATGCTGTATAAGAGGGTGAAAATCGCACAATCCGTCCAGTGGGTCTCAAGATTAGCCCCAATACACACGCAGACGTATACCAGAGACTTTATTTCATATTATGTGGAGATATTATATAACTGGAAATATATTTGGGACCAGGAACACCCGTACCATGAAAATAAGACGGCGCCCGGACTAAGAGATCTGGGAGAGTAAGCGTTAGCCGTGGTGGCTAAGGTCGCGGGCACATAAAGGACGGTAAGCGGTAAGCGTCAACATTCAACCAAATCAAATACGAATACAAATCTGCTCTAAATAAAACATAGTATAGAGTTGTATTCGGATTTGATTTATTTGAATGTTGATACTTACCGCTTACCGCCCTTTATGTGCCCGTGGCCTAACGCGACTGATCAGCATGCGGACCAGCTTGGGTTCAAGTCCCAGCGCCGAAGTCTCTCTCTTTATCCGTGGATCCCGAAACGTATAGGAATTACGTCACCTATTTCTACATATATCTAAAACTTCAATTCATATAACCTCATTCCGATTTGTGCACTTTAAATATTAGGTGAATTATCTATGACAGCTATTTATTCGTCACGTACATACTAATTATAATTAGAAACAGTAGATATGTATACATGTCCCGCCTATTTGATACTTATTTCTTCCGAGTGATGTCTTTTTAGCAGCCTCCGAGTGAGTTGTTGACAGACGCCCGTGTAGCGAAAGTGCTGAAGTTGTTAGAGAGCTAATAAATTTAATCATAATAAAATTATATAAATTTCTAAATGTATCTAATAATTACAACAAGTTGGTATAGTTTTCAATCGATTTTCTTAGAACTTTCCGGGTTTCCGTTTGCATCGACTGTCGGTGTTGGTTGGAGCTGAATAAAAATGCGGCCGTAATAAATAAATAAAAACATAGATGAGACTATGTAGCCCGACACTGACTTATGTGGCTGCACTCTTATCTAACGTAAACCAACTCTGACAGTCGATGTGAACGAAAAACGTATAAAAAATATTTTTATCAATATCTCGGAAACTACAGCCGAGCAGCGGTAACATGTGTAGGGTCAAGTTGTTCAGAATGATGTCCTTGACAGCATATGTCAAGGTCATCAAAATCGGTATATGCAATTTTGATTGGCGCGCTCATACCCGTGATTGGCCGCTGAACCACCGGATGGCGGCGCGAGCGACCTGCGTCACTCTCCCTGTTGTTCCTTTCTTACACCCCATTTCTAATGTAAGTGTTCTCCGCGTGCGGTATACCACAATGATAGCCAGTAAAATCATAGAAAGACCGTTGCATTCTGTTCATATTAATTTTATTAAGAAGGGATCCCACCCTGAAACCACTAACAAAAACAAAGTTAGGAATTTTTTGTTCGTAGAAATAAAAATATAGAGCTTGGATTTTTTATATAGGTTTAAAGCAATCTTTATTGTGCTAGAATTTTTTTTAAATAGTGTACAAAATGGTGGCAAACAAAATGGCTTCCGGAGCACTGCAAAATAATTTGCCCACAATCCCGGGATTATCTGAGAAGGAAATACAAAGATGATATATAAACTAGAATATATTATCTTTCATGTAGCGTAGGATTTGTTTGATATGTTAATTATTCGATTTTTTACAAGCAATACAGTGCCAATTTTTATGTAAAAAATTAAAGTCAATTCTACAAACTGCTATAATTTCCAAAATAATTCGAATTTTGAGAAAATCCTGCGCTTTATAACAATTTTTTCTGGCAAAATAAAGATTGCTTTAAAACTATATAAAAATCCAAGTTTTATATTTTTATTTATACGAATAAAAAATTCCTAATTTTGTCTTTTATTAGTTGGGATTCCCCCCGGAAGTTGTTTCGTTCGTTTTCTATCCACACGCATTTATGTCGATATAATAAACAAAATATTATTCTGCTACTACTCTCTTGGGATTACCTTGCCATTCAATGGCATCCACACATTCCTCAACAGTATCATTGGTTCGTGTTGTGACGTCGAGTGTCGCAGAAATTGTCGCAGCATCTACGATATTATGTTTATATTTCTCCACGCGATAAGCATCTTTTTATAGTAACTGTAAACACGCGTATTAGTCTACTCTATGTGCGCAGTTTGTCTCCAAATTGCTGTGCTTTTGACGATTCTGGCCTGTATTTTTAAAAATTAATAACTAAAAATGAAGCTTTCACTGCACTTTCGTTGTTCTTGATTTTTGCTTTATATTCTCGTAGAAAATCACCCTGTCAATTTACTTCCTATTTGTTGCCGAACATCCTGTGTGCATAAAGAGTCATTATTAATCTGAATAGTTTCCTATAGCAAAATTTTCTCTAGAAAGTTGTACAAAGTTTTAATAATCATATATGTATATTGATCGCAGACAAACCTATATGCGTATCAGATCAGAAGCATATCTATGGAGTGACACGCTACGAAGATGCTCGAGTAATTTGTAGGGTTGAAGCATATCCATCACCAGATAGCTTCCGTTGGACATTTAATAATACTGAAGAAATGGTAGATGTACCGCAAGCGCGATATAAAAATTCGACGCGTCAAACTGAGAGCGTCCTCATATACCGACCAGTCACGGAAATGGATTATGGGACAGTATTTTGCTGGGCAAGCAATACCGCCGGTCAACAGAAGAATGCTTGCGTATTTCATATAATCCCAGCAGGTATGTACGTACGTGAGAGAATAAAGTACACTACATTCTCGTTATAAGATCGCCAGATTTTGTTCGTTGTATCCCCACCACCGTCCGGTCGAGCGTGGACGGTGACATGAGTCAGAAGAAGACAGCCGCCCGATGGTCCCGCATTAATCAGAGCTCTGCAACGGGCGGGTATATCGTGGGTCAACCCGCCCGTTATCCGGTCGTCTTTCGATTCACCCGATCCGCCCGTTACCCGGTCGTCTTCCCATTCACCCGATCCGCCCGTTACCCGGTCGTCTTTCGATTCACTCGATCCGCCCGTTACCCGGTCGTCTTTCGATTCACCCGATCCGTCCGTGCCCGCGGCGAATAAGTGGGGTTAGTGTTGATTTCTATCCGCCCGAGTAGTCTGAGACATCCGAAACACCCGAATGCCGCGGACGGGCCAAACGCCCGAGCAGTCACCAGTCATGACGTCGCCACGCGTATCCGACTCGCTCTTGCGCACATTGTTACTCGCTTTTACCTGTGACTGGTGACTGTTCGAGCGGATACAAATCAACGATGACCCGACTCATCCGCCGTGGGTACGGGTGGGTCGGGTAAGCGCTCGGCGGCGTCGGGCGGATATCGGCCGATAGGCCGCGGGTACCGCGGGTTAGTGAAAGTTCGGGTCCGGGCGGTTCGGGCGCATCGAGATACAATCGGGTGACGGGCGGATCAAACCCACCTGTTTGGCGTAAATACCACCTCAAGTTGAAATGCGGTGCTAATCGCTTGCGTTGGTCACAATTTAAGTCTCTGTCTGATTCCGAGTACTGATCTTACAACGAAAATTTATTGTAATTTGTGTAATAATGTTTTAGACGAGTCATTTTTAAACGTTACTAAGCTCGGTATTAAATATATTGGCCCGTGAATTCGGTTTCCCGAGCAGCGATCGAGGAGAAACCAGCCACCACCATCTGACGATCGCTGATTTGTCAGTTGGAGTTGCGTGACCCTCGCAGGGTATGGTGGGGTAAAGCGAACGCTGCTCGGCTCCGCCTGAACCTAGCCGGTTGGCTGTTATTTATCCTTAACGTAATAGTTGTGTGCGTTGCGAAGGTATGCGTAGACCAATACGAAATGAAGCTATCCAGAACGAATGGATGTTCTAACCAATAAAGTTTCTGAATTTTTTCGATGCTGACGCACACCTATTCTGATGTATGTATTTCTACGCTAACAGCTCGGTTTGGCCTACACGTCAGAATCTTGGCACTATCCCCACCACTTCTGGCTCACTCTTGTTCTGCGAAGGCGAGAGCGAGATGGAACGAGAGCGAGTTAGAAAACGTTGAGAAAAGGAGCACGGAGGCAAACAAACGGTGTGGTGGGAGAATACGCCTCACGAAACCCACCGGCCAATATATATGATACCGACCTTAGTAGTTAAATGCGTAGTGCTTTTTAAATATGTCGTCGACCTTCAGAATTGTATTCTACTGATTATAACGATGCAAAAATAACATATAAACGTAGGTCTGCATTGTACATTAAGTAAGGTAAGAGGAGACTTGATCTAGTAATTTTTTTTCCGGCATTCCAGTGTGTGAAAGCGATATTTGGGAACCTAGAATTTTTTATAATTCTCCTGCCGTATAAACGATTTCTTGTATCAGAAATAAGTTTATATAGAAAGGTTAAAGCTTCCCGATTAAAAGAAGAGACAAACAAACTTTGTACGACTAATTTTAGTATATATTTGTTATAGCTTATTGATGCCTTCGATGTCTGTATTAGAAAAATTTGTACATTGCAGATTATTTTCCTAATGTCATGGGCACTTTAGGCGATATGTCATATGCTCTATTTCGTTTAGTTTTCCTAACATCCATAGTGAATCGTGTATCATTGGATATTTTTTAATTCTCCGGCTACCTTGAGTTCCTACGACCATTATGTTACTGACGACTATTCAGAGGTATCCGCGCTCTACAGCAGGGCTGCTCTGGTTCATTGCAATCATTAAAAATAATCAGAATTATATCACGTTTGATGTCATTTTCGTAAGAAAAACACCAGAAATCCATTGGCGATACGTGTATGAAGATCTAATACGAAGTACAGAAATTGGTTTTCTCATTACTGAATGGCCTATTGCTGTCTTTGTCTTTATGATTCTAGGGTCTAGGACCCCCGAAGCACGTGGTTCGAGAGCTTCGATCCAAGCACTCTTCACGGACATAAAAAACGATTACAGCACACCGTCAATGCAAAACCCAAAATATCACTGCTAGCTAATGTTTAGTTTTACCGTACGTATACGGGTTCCGCACTGGCATCTCCGACACGAACAAACCATAAACTGCTCCATTGTAAAGCAAGCAAACGATATTTTTTAACACCTACAGTGACGGCACGGCACTGACGTCATTCATTCTCCGGATATAGAACTGACAAGTGTGAGCTGCTCCATTCCAAAACAAGCAAACGATATTATTTTACGACCACGCTGACGGCACGTAACAGGCATAGAATTTACATGTGTGCCTAGACAGTAGCGATCATTGGCACGAAATAAGAAGCACCGGGAACTCCAGTAGTAGTATAGCTATGCCGGTTCTAACCCAGGTCCTCCGAGGGGAGCGCGGGGAAGTGCGGTGGAGGGAAACCTGGGCGCGGGGAGAGCGAGGAGTGAAAGACCGACTGCGCGCGCACGAACCACAGAGTGCGGGAAGCCGCAACCATGGAGGGGATCAGTCGCGGCCGAACCGCCGGGGAGAGCTCTCCAGACCTGGCCCACACCTCGAAACTTTTTTTAGACCTAACCGAGGGAGGGGATCACCTTGGTCCACCCCCGAAAACTTTTTCCAGGCCCTATCAACCTCCCCCCCCCCCCCCCCCCCAGAAATTTTTCAGAGGGAGGGGACCACCCTGAAAATTTTCCCAAACCAATATGTAGCAGAATTTTTCCCCAACCACATAGAAAAATAATAATTTTTTATCAGCGATCTACTGAATCATTATGTATAAATATTATTTCAAACAGATATGTAGCATGCATTCCAAAGCTAACAATAATTCAAAGCACTCCGATTTAACGTCGCGGTGTATCGCACGATCTCGCGTAACATGAATCCTCTAGAGCAGCCGTGCGGGATCACATCATTTTCACGGTGCGAAGAAGCCGCGAATCATAGAAAGAAGTATGAGGCGTCAGCAGAAAAAATCTTTTCCATATCAACACACATTTTTTTTCCGAGCTCAGAGAAATAATAATTTTAATCCCCTCCCACACCGATCAGCCGAACCAATATGTAGCAAGCAGACACTCTAAAGCTAACAGTTTTAAAAAATGTTTTTCAATCTTATCGTCGCAGCGTATCGCGCGACGTTTAAATTTCAAAATTTTCAGTGGCCACTATAGATCAGACTACATTTAATGGAGTTAGGTGTAAATTGTGTAAATTAATTGTATGCATATGTAATTTCGTTAATTATGGCCCAAATTATGTCAAGTTTGTTATAATTTTTGCCAGGGAAACAGAAGGAGACAATTGATGACAAATTTTAAAGCAGTGCTTTAAAATACGATTCTAGATGAGAAACCTGATCCAAATTCCAATTTTCCAATTCTCCTTCTGTTTCCATGGCAAAAATTATAACAAACTTGACATAATTTGGGCCATAATTAACGAAATTACATATGCATACAATTAATTTACACAATTTACACCTAACTCCATTAAATGTAGTCTGATTTAAATTATTTTGTGACCGATTAATCGTGAGAACGCCAGGAATCCATCGGTATCACTGTCATATTGATACGATGAAAAATAAAGAAATTCACTTTTCGTATAATCGATGACACATCGCCAAGCAACTCCAGGCGTCAGTTTAGACGGGTGAACGATACAATGTCGCTCGGCTCGGGCATCGCGCGGCATCGATCAAAGGCTCTCGCACGTCTCGAGGTTATCGAGCTTCATTCGAATAAATACGATTGAATACGAGACCACTGTTCATTCATTCTTGATTTCACTACCCATGGCAGAAGGCAATTCAATCGCGAGCCACGATTGAACTCCCTGGCTAAAGTAGTTCAATCATGGCCGACGATTTTAATTCTCTGGCTGAAGTAATTCAATCGTGGCCGACGATTGAATACCCATGATTTCAATTATGAGCGCTACGATTAAATATTGACTCGGGGTAAATCTTATTCATGACGAATAAGACTGAAGCATTTTTTATTTGATACGTCATTTAAATAATTTTGTATTTAAATAATGCCCATCTCTGGTAGACACATACAAGGAACGATCCCGAACCCGAAAATACAAAAAATTCTTAAACTTTGCGAATATGCAGGGGATTTACTCCTGATTACGACGCAATTTTTGTTTGCTACCCAAATTCACTCGAAGGGGGTGAAATTAATCCCTGAAAATTCGGTTATTTTCCGATTTTGTGTTATAACTCGCGAATTGTAAGAGATAGAAAAAAAGTTTCAAGTCAGAACTTACTTATTTTAAGGGGGTAGACACGGGTAATGCAGCGCGCTGTATATATATATATGTATATATGTATATATGTTGTATGTATATATGTTATATGAGCGAATTTTGGGCTGGGCGAGGTCTTATTCGAAAGAGGAAGGTTCAGTACAACACGCTTTGGCCATGGTTCGACGAGATTTTGTTGATATGTAATAATATGAGTGACCAAAGTAGAGAAAAAATGGACAAAATACACTCGCAGATTCCAAGTATTTTTAGGTCACTATATGAGTTTTGTGACTCAAACGATGTCCAGAGCGTGTTACATTGAACCTTCCTCTTTCGAATGAGACTTCGCCCAGCCCAAAATTCGCTCATATAATGACGTTAAACGTATCCTACTAAACCCATGTTTCAGGTTAAATTGTCGGTATTACAGCGAGGTGCATCGCCCGTGTCACGTGGCGTGTTTACCTCCTTAAGTATTTTTAGGTCACTAAAAGAGTTTTGTGACTCAAACGATGTCCAGAGCGTGTTGCATTGAACCTTCCTCTTTCGAATGAGACCTCGCCCAGCCCAAAATTCGCTCATATAATGACGTTAAACGTATCCTACTAAACCCATGTTTTAGATTAGATTGTCGGTATTACAGTGCGGTGCATCGCCCGTGTCACGTGACGTGTCTACCCCCTTAAATAGATTTATCTTATAAATTGTTTACGAGATATCTGTGTGCTGTCTGGGTCATAATTTGTATAAAAGTTCTGCATTTAATCGTCATCAGAAGATACAGAAACATTTGGAACACCCTGTACTTAATTTCTATCTCATACCACGAGTCGATATTATAAAAACATTGCAATATTACTGTTCATAGGAAAGCCTGAATCTCCATACAATTGTACGTTGTCCAACCAGACAACTGAATCACTCTCTGTGGAATGTTCTGCTGGTTTCGACGGCGGTCAGTCCCAGCATTTTCTGCTTGAACTTTTCGATCAACACACAGGAAAACTTCAAGCCAGCATAATATCCAAAGAAAATGTAGCCTTCACAGTTCATGATTTGGAATCAGGCAAAGTTCTCAATATGGCTGTGTATGCGATAAACGCAAAAGGAAGAAGCGATCCTACAATTTTGGAAGGATTTACTTTGAAAGCTGCGGAGAAGCAAACTGGTAAATAATGTTACGAATATTTTTTTATTTTTAGCCCGCTTCGCATTTGAAATAAATTAGCAAAAATGCTGTTTATAAGTTTATATAATTAAAAATTGGAAATATGATTTCATAATGAGTACATATACGTACCAGTGTGAATAGGAAACGGCCCCGTAACTAACTGCGACGCTTCGTTACGCATGCGCGTGACGTCAAACCAATCAGCGCCGAGATGGGAAACGAAACGGCGCTACTGTTAAGTCAAGCGAGGCTAGCAAAGCAGACCAACCAGCGTCGCCGGTGGAGCATATTGTCGAGGCTGGTTGGCTGCGGTTTCATTTACCTTGGCTAGCTGCGCGGATTGGTGCTGGCGCCGTTTCGTTTCCCATCTTGGCGTTGATTGGTTAATTACAGCTAGCCAACCAGCGTCGACAATATGCTCCACCGGCGATGCTGGTTGGTCTGCTTTGCTAGCCTCGCTTGACTTAACAGTAGCGCCGTTTCGTTTCCCATCTCGGCGCTGATTGGTTTGACGTCACGCGCATGCGTAACGAAGCGTCGCAGTTAGCTACGGGGCCGTTTCCTATTCACACTGATACGTACCATTTTTAAATTTAACGCAAGCGATGGCTTATTTCCGGCGATAATTCTCTAACTTCCCATACGATAACATTTATTCGGGCTTTTTAAACAGACTTATTCGTTACCAACAGTACTGGCCGTTATTGAATTACGGATTTTTATCACAATAACGAACGACTATCACCTTTCGTTAATTTCCTGTTACATTACCTTTTCGTGGCTACGTTATTAACACAAGGAAATTTACGTATTCCTTATCCTCCCACTTCAAATAATTATTATTTTCGAATCTTCTAAAAAAAACTGCGTATTCGTCTTTTTACGTTACACGTGATTTTCATCCATTTATCCTTTATTCATTATTCACTTTAAATGACAAACAAACCATGACAACATGTTCGATTTTATTTGTTACGTCTTTTTCATTTGCCATTCTACGCAAGTTTCTTCGATGCATGCCGAGTTACTTGCTCGCAGTCGTAGCGCGGCTCGTAGCCACGCTAGTGCGGGAACTCGGCATTCACACTCGCGCTGTGATTGGTCGGTGCTTTTTATTAATATCTCGTTAACGAAACATCGGAGAGCATTTTCGCAAAGGAAAAAGTTGTTTGCAATCACCTCCAGAATCACCCCCTTTAAGCAAACACGGCATTTTTGGGACACCTTGTATAATACTCCCATGATAATTACAATTTTATATTTTTGCATAAAAGTAGTACGTGCTTTTACAGGCACTCCGATACCATTTGAGATCACTCCACTATTGGGAGGTTTGATCGGAGTGGTTACCGCATTGCTGTTGGTTACCATCGCTATCTTGGCAGCTATGAAAATCAGGAGCGAAAAAAGAACTAAAAGGCCACGTGATTTAACGAAGAAAAAAGGCACCGCACCTAGTGCCGAAGATCTTTACGATACTGATGATAGAAACCCAGATGTTGTGCCAATAAATAAAGGTATGATATTACTACATTTCAGAATTGGTAAAATACGCAGTTTATACGTGCAATACATAAAACATAAAATTACAAGGAGACCTAATGCTAATACCAGATATTCTAATTATTTATAGTAAAAATTGAATCAAATATGACTGTAAGAAAATGCAGACTGATCTATTATGTTGTTTGCAAGTGGCGTGTTCATAAATTCATGATAGAAACTATGTACCGGATGTTCCTCTCCCTATAGTCAATACTCTAGGGCAGACGCGGCCAGACCGGGCCATTTGGGAGTAGGGTCTCCATGATGGTTACCATAGCCGCGCGGAAGGAGAGCTCGATAGCCAATAGTGACGTAGGCGCGCCACAGATAGGGAAAACTGTAAGTGTATAGGTAGCAGCGTTCTTGGACCCCCAAGAATCCCAGTCCTTCAAGCCTATCGTATGGGCATGAGGTTGCACCGCACACTACTACAGTTTTCCCTATCCGTGGCGCGCCTACGTCACTATTGGCTATCGAGCTCTCCTTCCGCGCGGCTATGGTAAACATCATGGAGACCCTACTCCCAAATGGCCCGGTCTGGCTGCGTCTGTTCTAGGGGATGATTATACAGGAAGAAGTAAGATGAAAATCAAGAGTAACGAATTTGCGGTTGCCGTTACCGCATTTCAGTCACTCTTCATTTTTGTCGTATTTTGATCTGTATGATCAACTCTGACAATATATACCTATAACAATATTGAAATAGATGAATCCAGAAATGAAAAATTCTGAAGTTGTAAAGTTGTAAAAGGCTCGAGATAATTTAATCTTTCAATGTATGGGTAAAAGGTTTTTCTACTTTGGGATGGGCTGTGTTTAATTATAAGAGACGGACATTTATTTAACTATTGCACAGAGCGAGAGGACTGTTTTACATACTATAGTACATAATTGTTGGCAGAATAAAACAAAAAGTATGATAAATAACAATAAGTCTTTAAAATAAAAGAATGCATTATTGATACAGGGGTGTTCCAAAATTGCGGCACAATCCGAAAGATACAATGTTCTGATGCAGGAAGACATAAAAAAGTTCTTTATCTTATCGGGATCCAAGTCTTCGTTCTTCAGACATTAGGGGAGAATGGGTAATGGCGGTCACTTAAGGGGGCCTCACCGGGCCTTGGATGTGTGCGGACGCTCACACAAGCTAAGTTAAGCGTGTACGTATATGCGTGTAGTAAACAAACTGTTTCAACCGTCTTTCGTCCTGGAATCGGCCAGAAGGAAATTTTGCGCGTACAGTTACCTTCAATAAACATCTGTGCAGGGTGGTCTGGTGTGTTGGAACGCTAATAAGCACTGTACATTGAAATAATAATGAATTTATGAATCGAAAACTTACAGAATGAAGCTTCAAGGCTTCTCCGTTGGTGGCGCTAATGGTGTACTGTAGCCACGTAGCACCAGCGTGACGTATAAATTCATTATTATTTCAATATACAGTGCTTATTAGCGTTCAAACGCACCTGACCACCCTGCGCAGATGTTTACTGAAGGTAACTGTACCCGCAAAAACTTCTTTCTAGCCGATTCCAGGACGAAAGACGGTTGAAACAGTTTGTTTACTACACGCGTGTACGGACACGTTTAACTTAGCTTGTGTAAGCGTCCGCACACATTCAAGGCCCGGCGAGACGGCCCCATTAAGCAAGAAATGTAATAAAACCAAGATGTAATGTGCAATATTTCTTGAAAATGATTTTTTTGTACACTTAAATTATCAACCTATGCGTAGGATACGAAAGTAATTAATATTATATTGATTTATTCAATAAAATTACAAAATACAGGAAACATGTGTTTTACCGTCATTGTCCACACCTGCGGGTAATTACTATCGTGTTGCGGGTGATTAATTTAAAATTTTTCGCGAATGTATCCATCCGCCGAGTCCCATCCACAACATTCAGAATGAGCCGAGAGGCCACACGAGATGCATCGAAACCACATTTCATTATCAGGGGAAAACTGATAGCAAATAATACACTTGTACACTGTTTTTTCAAGCGTTTCGGAAGCCTAATTGGCTTTTCCAGTTGTTCTACGGCGTATTTTTGCCATCTACAGAATAAAATTCCTCAAATGAATAAAGATATTTTTATTCTACAATGGTAATCACGTTGTGGGCGCTAATTGTCAAGCGACCATCATTGACCGCACGCGTTTTCATTGATAAAATTGAAGATTACATAAATAAATTAAATGTATGACAGGTGTGTAAAAGTGAGTGGTGATAGCGGGTGAAGTAAAGTTTGGTGAGGTGTAAAAGAGTGTGAAGAGGGTTTGTGTGGAAGGTGAGGGGGAAGAGTAGGAGGGAGAGGGCTATTGAGAAAAGGGCCGGAATTGAGAGTAGTGGAGAAGTAGGAAGTTTAAGGGAAGGTTTAGACGTTAGGTGGATAAGGTGAGAGAAGTTTTGGCGGCAAAGAGGAGTTAGTAAGGAAAGTGGAGACATCTGGTGGAGAGGAAAAGAGGTAGAAGGGATATAGAAGGCGCGAATTTTGAACGGGGAAAGTGAAGTACCTGGGAATGGATAAGGGAAAGGAGAAGGAGTGGAGAGGAGATAGGAGGAAGTAGGAGAAGTGGATGAAGGAGGAGAGGGCAAAAAGGGAGGGGTTGGAAAAGAAAGTGGAGAGGTTGGAGGAAAGGGGAAAGAGGATGGAGGAGGTGGCGGAGAAGGTAGGGAATTGGGAAAAGGAAGGAATGGGTCGGGGAGCTGAAGGAGGACTGGACGAAGAGTAAGTGGAGAAATGGAGGCTTAGGATGAGGAAGATGAAGGTGAAGCAGGATAAAAAAGAGAGATAGGGTAGAAGGAATACCGTAGTAATAAGGGGACTAGGGATAGAGGGAAGGGATGTGGAGGATGAGATGAAGAAGCTTTGGGGTAGGATGGGTATGGGGAGGGAGGAATAAAGGAGGTGGCCAGAGATGGGCAGAAAATTATTTCAAATAAAAAATTGATTTCGAATAAAAGACAAAAATTTTATTCGAGACTCATCAAATAAAAATAACTGAGAGTTATGTTTATTTCAAATAAAAATAAGCTAGAGTTACTTTTATTTGAAAGGTTAAAATAATTTTTTTGTTCGACATGAATTTATCCGACGGCTACAAATAATTTTTTTGTTTGACGGGAATTCATTTTAACCTTCAAATAATTTTGTCGTCTTTTCATTCATTTGTATTTAAAAATTATTTGATGCTCAAATAAGTCTGGGTGTAGAAAACGGGAGAGAGGGGGAGTGTGTGCTAGAGAGCAGTAAGCAGGAGAGCATGATGCGAGGAGGTAGTTGTTTGAGCGAGAGGGAACGGAAATTAGAAAGAGAGG
The DNA here is from genome assembly GCA_929113495.1 of Andrena minutula. Classification (NCBI taxonomy): domain Eukaryota; kingdom Metazoa; phylum Arthropoda; class Insecta; order Hymenoptera; family Andrenidae; genus Andrena; species Andrena minutula. Next base: position 37,039,342 of record OV815996.1, on the reverse strand, counting down.
TGGATATTAGCAACGGGCTTTTCGCTTGCTCCAGTACCCACTCGCTGTAACTACTACCGCCTTGCATCATGCTCTCGTGCTTGCCGCTTTCTAGCACACGCTCCCCCTCCCTCTCGTTTCCTACACTCAGAATTATTTGAGCTTCAAATAATTTTCAAATACAAATGAATGAAAAGACGACAAAATTATTTGAATGTTAAAATGAATTCCTGTCAAACAAAAAAATTATTTGTGGCCGTCGGATAAATTCCCGACAAGCCAAAAAATTATTTATGGCCGTCGGATAAATTCACGTCGAAAAAAAAAATTATTTGCGACGTTTGAAATAAAAGTAACTCTGGGTTATTTTTATTTGATGAAAAATGAAGATAAAGCCTCTTTTATTTGATACGTTATTTAAATAATTTTTTATTTAAATAATGCCCATCTCTGGAGGTGGCCAAGATAGAGAAAGCAAGAGGGGATGGGTTCGTGATGGTGTTGGTGAAACTTACGGGAAGGGAGGAGAAGAGGAAGGTGATGGCGGCGAGGAAGAAAATGAAGGGGGGAGAGAAAGGATTGAAGATGACCTCACGGAAAAGGAGAGGCGGGGCAGATGGAAGATGGAGAGGCAGGCTCCGAGGGAGAGAGTGAAGGGGAAGGTGGTGCAGATAGGGTATATGAAGATGTGGGTGAATGGGAAGTTGAGGAAATGGGATGAGGTGATGGAGAAATGGATGGAGCAGAAGGGAACGGGGGGGGGGGGGGAGGCGAGTGGAGGGGAGGAATGAAGAGGGTAGAGGGGGAAGAGGTAGAAAACAGCAAGGTGGCATTCTGGAATGTGGCGAGAGTAAAGAACAAGGATGGGGATTTTTGGAAAGTGGTGGGAGTGGTGGAGGGTGCTAGGAGTTTATGTTAATGAAGACCTGCAGAGGAAGATGGAAGAATTGGAGGAGTGGATAGAGGGGATGGAAGAGGGAGTTAGGGTGGCGATAGGAGGGGACTTTAACGCGAGGACTGGAAGGGAAGGGGGACGGAGTTGGTGGGGGTGGAGGAGGAGAAAAGTAGAGTGGAAAGCAGGAGATCGAAAGATAGTGAGGTGAATGGGGAAGGGAAGAGGTTATGCAGGTTTCTGGAGAAGAGGGGGTGGGGATGTTAAATGTTGTTAGAAAATTTTGTTAACGCAAGTTTGCAGCGCTTATTGCACCATTAAACTTTTATTTGAAACATTTTTTCTGTCTGTTGTACTTTTAGAATTATACGCGGAAAAGTGAATGCGCCAATTTGACTTCGAGGTTAGTTTTCACACCCTTAAAGGGCGATAGGGCCCAAATGAAACACACCGTTGTTCCTGTTTCGAGTCACTCTAAAAACCCACACAGTTGCGTTCCAATCCGTGAGTCCGGGTTCGCGGTGTTCCCTTGTCAGTGCGCACTAGTTCAGGTTGCCGAATGTGCTATTAATTGCGTGAAGATTCTATGAGAAATACGGAACGTGACATATTTCCTTTCTTATAATTAGTCAGGGTTAGTAATAATAGTAATGCTTGTCTATTATGGCCCCATTGTTCTCGGACCTTGAGCACTTTTTGCGAAGGTCCCCAGGTGCTAAGTTGGGGAGACCGGGGCAAATCGGCCACTTTTTTTCATTGATAAATTTAACAAAAAAGATTTAATTTTTCAATTATGTGAATTATACTATCCGAAAGAGTAATCCCTATAGTACATAATTGCTACAACAAATTTTCATTAATCCCCTTTTCTAAAGTCATTCCACAGAATTTGTAATATAATGTAAAATCGCCGTTTCGAAAAATGCCGGGGTAAATCGGCCACTCCTTCGGGGCAAAACGGCCCCCTTTTATTCGGGCTGGATGTTGATGAATTTTTAATCATAAATGAAAATGAGTCGTTTATTTCTCAATTACAAATTACAATAGAGTCAAATAACTGTTTGAAAAGTTGAGAAGTTCACGTTTTTAACGCACAGATACTGCGGCTTAAATATTGTTGCATTTTTCAGTCATCTTCAGTTTCCGAGGTTTAGTTTCTCCAGTTGCTTCTTTTGGTTCCTGGGTTTAGGCAACGTACGTCCAATTGAACACCCTGTCTTCGTCAAAGGCTGAGATTCCAAATCCACATTGGTGGTCGTAACAGCTTTTCTTGGACAACGATTGGAGGTTTCTTGCGATTGTAATTACGGACCATGTTCTTGAAAAATGTAGATGATATTTATTTCTCCTCGTAACTATTCAAGCTACAATCGCTTTGAATTAATATTTAGACGCACGGATATATGTAACTTTCTTTTTCCAAAGATCGAACTGCACTGCGTAGCCGTGCTTCCGTCCAGGCCACACTACTCCTCTCCTCATCTCGAAACCGTCAACTGTTTTCCATTGTTGAGCGTCGGATCCACTGACGGCGCTGCATCGAAGAATATTTTTACCACAAAAGTTAATAAAACTACTTATTTACTATGGTTCGGCATCATCAGTGAGTGGCCGATTTGCCCCGGGTATTACGTGGCCGGGTTGCCCCAGACGTAAACTCTAACTTCAATCACTTAAACACAAAGAGATTTTCCAAAATAACTCAAACTATCATCGGAATCGTAATCGGTACCGCTATTTTCATCAGTAAATACTCACCTCAAACTTCAGAACACCAATATTACAAAATAAAGGCAAATTTTCCACAAGTCACGAAATTTTTTTATCACTGCCGAAAACGTATTTTGCCTTCTACAAAGTGCAACATAATCTCAAATGCTATCAAATTCCGTTGGTACTGTAGACACATAGAGAGACGTTTACAAAAGGAAACACGAGTTTTTATTTTAACTTCCACTGGGTAAAACTTTATGCGGGCGATTTACCCCAGTGGCCGATTTATAATGTGGCAGACATTATCAGCTTATTCGGGGACTAGTGTACATAAATGAATTTTTCACAAGTTTTGTATGTGCAGACATATTTAAGGGAAATATCATTTACATCTTGTATGCTTTTATAAAATAATTTTAATGTATAACATACTTTTGAGATTTTTCAATTTTCAAAAATTCTATGTTTATATGTATACTGTAATGAAAGAAACTATGATTTAAATTGAAAGGTTCAGACTATCAGTTGACGGGATCAATATCTGGCACACCTTTGGCTACACAAAATACACCAGATGGACTTCCGACATCTGCACTTTCTGTTCAACGAGTAAATAATCTACAAGGATTCCAACCATATTCACATGACTATAGTAATTACTCTACTTTACCGGTAAGTACAACTATAGTAACATATCAGACAAATATACTGCTTGGTGAGTATAATATACGATACTTACTGATCGACCACTGTATCTGATTGATGTTTTTTTTTCTTTTCGTGGTTAAGACTAGGGTATTGTTTCGAGCATACAGTATGTATACATGATCAAAGTCTATTGGTGTCGTGACAGAATTGAGAAGAAAGTCGTCGTCTTACCAATGGGGCGAATATTGAGACAACAGATTATATTTGAATCTGACCTATAGAAATCATGACAATTTAATCAGTTAAAGCGTATATTCAAATATACACAATTTTTCAAACACAATTTTAATTTGTTTGTGAGTGTGTTAATAATAATGTTTAACGACGATACACCTGGACGTAACAGTATCTACATCCTTCACTTATTCCCTAAGAACTTTTTCTATACAGAGTATCTTAGTAATTGTTAATTGTAGTGCAATGGGAAAGAGACGATTCTTTATGTAAACATAAACCGAAATTGCAGAATAAAATTTTGTGATCGATTATCGATGCCAGTTCTGTTACGACATTTCATCAAATCAAAGGTCATTTGGGCCCTTTACACGGACGTTCTTGCGTGCCTTTCTTCCGCGCTTCTTCGTACAGGCCAAAAGGTCGTACCTCATCCCTCTCCTTCTATTAATTGGGTTGATGACCTTAAGAGTGAAATAGCCACCTTGGTTACTAAGCAATTCCCATCGCTTGCGTCTCAAATCTCTGCTAATACAGATAAAGTAGAATTTATAATCAATACTTTATCATCTAATTGTAATGAATAATAACAGCTCTCACAGTAGACTTGTCAGATTAGCAGCCATTAACGTAAACTCAATAGTGGCCATGTACCGTAGATTAGAATTAATCCAGTTCCTCCAAGATTTTGATCACGACTTCATTTTTCTTTCCGAAACCAAACTTAACGATAGACATAAAATATATAGGAAATATATAAAATAATATTCTTTAAGGATTATAGTCTGGACAGAAGGGATAGACTTAATTTGATCCAAGGTGGAGGAACAGCCATTCTAGTAAAAAAAGGCTTAACTTTTGAAGAAGTGTTCTTACCCTCCGTTGATAAATATGAAATTCTAGAATGCTCTACAGGGTGATTGGGACGAAACGCCTGATTCGCCTCGCAACCGTGACGAGTTAACCCAAACCCCCGTGGTGTCTCTCCGAAGGCTTTCGACCCTCGGACGGGGTTGGAGTACCTATTAGGAAGTGAGAAATCTTCGAATTCCTCATTTTTCATCAGATCTATGCGAAAGTGACGCCAATGAATTCCTGGCGCTCCGTCGATTAAAATCATACCAAACATCATGCAAATCGGACTACTTTGACACAAGCTATTTTACATAAGGAACACAAATAGCTTGTGTCAAAGTAGTCCGATTTGCATGATGTTTGGTATGATTTTAATCGGCGGAACGCCAGGAATTCATTGGCGTCACTTTCGCACAGATCTGATGAGAAATGAGGAATTCGAAGATTTCTCACTTCCTAATAGGTACTCCAACCCCGTCCGAGGGTCGAAAGCCTTCGGAGAGACACCACGGGGGTTTGGGTTAACTCGTCACGGTTGCGAGGCGAATCAGGCGTTTCGTCCCAATCACCCTGTATTATCAAATTATATACCCATAGCAATAGGATCATATTTTTAATAAGTGTTTATGCAAAAAACAATAATAGGCGGTTGTTTATTGATGAGTTAGACAACTTATTTTATAGTTTTAACTTATATGACAATAATATCTACTATATAATTGAGGCATTCGATGGAAAAAGGGCACATACAACAAAATGCCATTTCAAGAAAATCGATTTCAGAGTTTTTATTATAGTATAACTTAATAAAAAGTAATGCAATTAAATCCAATTTTTCAGGATTTAGTTACCGTGTTTTTCAAAAGTTCTGAAAACAGAAGTCATGATTTGAATATTCAGTTCTGTTGTATGCTTTTATATGCATCCAATATTTCCACATTAAAGCTATATTTGTCATTAAACTCTACTCTTCCATTACCTACCTGATTCCATTGTAAAGACCCTTATGGGACTAGAGCACCAACCACAGCCGTCTTTAATACAGGCCACCACCTTGCCAAAATGGCAATGCTGTCATCAGTCCTTTTTGAAGCCTTTCGTCCAACCATGATCTAAGGAAATAAGGTGTGCTCGTGCGCAGCCTTCCAGATTAGCCAATGACGTGCCCTTCCCAAGATCGTCCATATTGGATTGTCAACCAATACGACGTCCTATTACATTCGTGTAGTCTTGTTCAAACTTCGCGCCTCTAGAGTTTACGCTACACGAAGTTAGGTAGTACATTATAAACCCCATAATGTAACTAGGCGGCCATATTTTAACATGGCGGAAAGTGGGAAGGCGCAGTAGAAGACGAAGATGAGCTGCCGGCCGAGCACACCTTATGTCTTTACATCATGCGTCCAACCACGGCCGTCTGGTACCGGTCTGAACATAGTCATCGGACTGATGGTTATTGTCTGAAATGCGGTGTTGTAACATCGTAGGTGGTGGCCTGTACTACAGACGGCGGTGCACCAACGATCCTAAAATCTACCCTTTATCCTTCTGATAAGGTACATAGATATTTAAAACCTAAAATAATTGAGTGTTACAACTGCGACAAGCCTCCTTGCTCTTCTAACAAATAAACTCAATATATAGGATAGTCTCACATATAGCAATATCTGATAGTCTCAAAATTGTGGGATACCCCTAATCTTAACTTGCATGTATAAATTGTGCTGCTCGAACACTAAAGGCCGCGGCACGTAACACCGACAGAGGTCAGTCTCTCCGGACGCTAGACACCATATTTTTTAAATCTTACAAAACTCTGGTTTACGTGAGAATACAGAGTGAGATTTTACGGTGCAGTGAAATTGGCTTGTATAAAATGACTGAAATGGATCTCATTAGCCGAAAATATCGCAAGAGTAAGAGTAGAGTGAAGCGTGCTATTCGTTTAGCAAAACAAGCGGCGGTAGTTGGTAAATTGAAGAGAAATGAGTCTGCAATAAATGATTCATTTAGTGCTCATTTCGATAATGGAAAAGAGAAGGCTTGATATAAAAGACAAAGTCCCGCGCTTGGTTGTTGCCCGGGTCCCAGAAATTCAGGTGGTATTTGCACTCTTTGGGGCAGGCCTGCTCTGACGTTAGACGCACCTCTCGTGCCATATTCCCTCAAGACTACCTCCTCGCAACATGCTCTCCTGCTTACCGCACTCTAGCACACGCCCCCCATATCTCTCGCTCTCTACTTCCAGAGTTGTTGGAGTTTCAAATAATTTTCATAAAAATTAACCTTATTCGTTACTCTTCGAATAACGATAACTTCGATTATTCGAGCCTCGAATAACGAATAAAGATAAAGCATTATTTATTGGATCGTTATCTAAATAATTTTTTATCTAGATAATGCCCAACTCTGTACATGATCAAAGTGGTACGATAGATGTTTGATATACGTTCAGAGTGGTACGATCGACGTTGACAGTGGTACGATAAACGTTTGATACATGATCAACTATGTTAAATACACGTTCGATACACGATCAAAGTCTTTCAATATCCGTTCGATACACGCTCAAAGTGGTGTGATCTAATCGAATAATGAATCCAAAGAAGAATGGAGAAACGGTTCAGCCAAATGATACATGCGAAGAATAAAAAAGGAGAGGATGATCAGTGAATAATTCGAAGAAGATGCATAGGTTAGGATGGTCAGTGAAAATGCAGGTGGAGCACGAAGAGGGTGGCATGTGAAGAAGAAGGTGAAGAACAAAGGCATCCTACTTTGCAACGTATGCAACTTTAGGCATGGGCCCATATGTGGAAGCTTGGAAATGGAACGAGTCCAGTTGTCTGTCAAGCGTAGTAGATGATTGTTTATCACTCTCTAGTATTTGCGTGTATTCTGTGTAATATTACTGTCTTATATTTTTATGGTGTTTAATATTGGGGCTATACCCGTCTAAAAATAATAAATAACTAAAGAAAGAAATGAATAAATGAATAAACGAATAAACGAATAAATGAATCAATAATGGGAATAATGCGGATTTCCCCGGAGTGTGATCCAGAGGTATGTACTCAACAATATATTTTGACATTAATCGCGTTTAACCGTTGAAATCGAACGAGATTAAATCAGGCGTTCGTGTGAATATTATATTACTTATTATGTTGTAGAACTCGCCACCGCCGCGCGCCGTCGCGCACCTGGTCGGACGACTGGGGTTCACCACCTTCGCTGCCGTCGCCGCCTCTGCAGGTTTGTAATACTTTGCATTGTTTTGTGTGTTTCATGTTTAATGTGTTTAATGTATCAGTGTTATATCAACGTTTGTGTCTGTGTTACAGGACTTGCTACATCCTGTGCTCCCGCTGCGGGCGCCGCAAGTTCGGCGGCATCGTCTTATGGAGGAAGAGGAAGAGGAGATGGTATGTGGGGCCGCGCGGCTGCGGCTAAATCCGCCGCCGGGGGCTCTGCGACGACCACGGCGACCAATGGTGCAAATATTTGCACCGCCCCAACTGCCACCATCGCCATCACACCATTCCCCTCCCTCGCCACCGTCGCCACAATCACTCCTTCGCATTAGTTTTTTATATGTTATATTTATATTTTGTATTTATATTTTATATTTATATACAATTTTATTTTTTGTAACAATATATACCCTGATAACCAGATCTGGCGGCAGGATCTGCCGGCAGCTGCGGTGCAGTCTACGTCCGCATTCGACTACGGATCTGCCGGCAGAGTCTGCGTGGCAGGGTCTGCCGGCAGATCCACGCCAAATCCGCGGCAGATCCTGCCGCCCGCCTGACACATCCAACAGCGCCATCTGTAGGCCACAATAGCCAAACATTTCCGTCTGCGTGACGTCACATGGACATACGCACCAACACATGTGTACGGTGATTGCTGTAGATGTATCCCTACTCCCACACAACAAGCAAGCAGATTCTACAGTTTATTAAATAATTAATTCTACTTATTTCAAAAAGTATTTATTCATTGTTTAATAATACATGATTGGCGATTACAATTGTTACGAAATAATATAAATAGCGCATATAAATTCGAGGAAGAACATTCAATATTTACATTTATAAATTCACATGCAATACGTCCCGTAACCAGTGGTACCTATTAAGTGCGATATCACAAAATTTTCTATATTTTCGACTACTTTTTTGCTGTAGAATCACCATATTCCGTATTGTGTTAGCGCTGAAAACAAATAGAACATTAGTATAAAATTAAACGTAACGTATGAATAAACAGGATACATGCGATACTTACTTCAGCTCCATCTACGCACAGCACACCCTAGGCCAGCGAAGATCAGGTGGGCAATTCGAGGACGCTAGCATCCATAGCGTTTTGTACGTGCTGCGTGGAAGAGGGTGCTCGAAGCCTGATATTTTTTCAATGGGTTTCTTATAGAAAAATAAATGTATATAACGAATTATTTGCTATTATTTTGCAGAATCGATACTAACTATTTTTTACCCCTTTAACATTACTGTAACAAATTTTGAAAGGAATCACTTAAAATTTTGCATAAAACAACAAATTTGACATGTGTTTATACGCAGATCAGATGTAGCCGTCATGATATTTTTACCTTTTTTTACAAGAGCTCATATTATTAGTTTACAAGAAATATATAAAAAAAAACATCATTCCATAAGTCATGAATTCTGACTTATTTCCTTATTTCTGGATAATCTGTCCAAATGTGAGATGGCTCGCAGAGCGGCTAGAGTCGCTAGACTGCTTCTGGAGCAGTAGAGCGGCAGCCGCTGTGCGACTAGGAGATTCTGCTGTTACGACGGAAAACAGACACTCGTGGCATTGTGTTGTGTCTCGAGTAGCCTAGGCTGCTCATGAACCAAACGCGCATAGCCTATAGCAATCCTGGCGCGGTCGCAGCAGTCGCAGCCGCCCATAGGAGTTGGGATGAATGCTTTTCCATTGTACCAGTCATAGCGCCAGCGGCTGTAGCCACCGGTCGCAGTCGCTGGCGGCTGTAGCCGCTTATTGGAACGGCCACCTTTAGGTGGCTGACTCGTAACGCGGAGGTCTTGAGTTCGAGCCCCGTCGCCCGAGATTCTGTTTTTCATTTATATTAATATCTTAATATTAATATTTACCTCCTTACCGACTGCGGTCGGTACCACGCTTCAGAGTAGCAATTCACCCACCCGCGGGATTCCTCCTCGATGCGGTTCGGTATCGGTTCGATATTGATTCGATATCTGGTCTTGCGCTATGCCCCCCCCCCCCCCCCACACACACACACTCTGCCATCTTGAAACTCAAATTTGAGTTTCAAAGTTGGGGCTCGGGGTGCAGGAAATGGCCTTCAAACTCAAATTTGAATTAGACCCCGTGTTGCTATACTATTAGTTCAGTATGAAGTCAATTTGTAGTAACCGCTCCTCTGGTGGCAACCTTGTTTTGTACAAATAGCTTTAAGGAATCCGAAAATATTTTTCAAATTTTTTAAAACACAATTTGTAAACATGATGTTTCGGACTAAAAAGGACTTCTTTTAGCAAGACCAGTTGTTTTCGATTAAAGTAAGAGACGAACAAAAATGAGAAGAATAAAGAAAAGAGAGAAGACTAAAAATTCATTTATAGAACTTGTTTTCGCAGGGGCGATCACACCATTTTGAATAAAACAGAATATGATCCATTTGGCATGGAATGCCTCACTGTAGTGCTATAGACATACGATTAGCAAGTTTTAATCGAAGTATGCTATAAACTAATGGTTTTTGTCTGTTTCAGTTATCGGGCGAGATAACGTATGCTGACTTATGTATAACTCGTCCAACAACTTTATCGACATTAACAACTGATACAAAGTTGACGACGATAAGTGGAGATCATAGTTTAAGTACTATTCAGAGTTATGGAAGTGGAATAAATATAGGTAGTAAACCATGCATAAAAGAAGGGACAATTTATGCCTGTATAGATCATAACTCTAAACCGTCGAAGGTTGACGTTTCTAACGCATCATCATGTGCAATAACACCATTATCATCTAAGAATACGTTTGAAGAATGCAACGTTTCAACAATAAATAGCAAACACCATCCTGCAAGAGAAGTTGTCACTGTTCGTACACCATTAATTTCGACCCAAGAAAGTTGTGTATAGGGATGCGATTCTGACGCGCTGAATGTCAACGAATATTATGTTTGATGTGGTCACACTGTGATAATATGCGCGTCTATCTGCTACATGAAGTTTATTAAATGTTTATCATGCAATAAGATATGTATGTTCTTTGGTAACCAACAAACGTGTAAACGGATTAAATTATCGAACAAATGTTAAATCGATAGCAAAGGGATACGAAGGAACAATGAGTTTTCTTGATATAAGTATGTATAAATAAGAAATATATGCGGAACGAACGTCAGTTTTCAAATTAGTCAAATTTTTTAAATAATATTGGTTAATTTATCCTTAATTTTATCAAAACGACTGATTTCAATAGCTGACAATGAGTGTAACACGTCACACGTAAGACGTATCATTTCTTGTAAATGAAATCCATATGTATATTGTAATTGTAACAAATTGTATCAATAGTTATCAGTAATTTAATGCGTATCATATTTTTGTTACATTAGTAAATTTTCTTTATGACTAAAGAATGAAATCGATGTTCTAAGGGTTTAGAGTAAACCACAAGTTTGCCGGTATTAAAATGTTTTATACTCGACAGGAGATAAATCGTGGTATAAGCGGGCACGGAGCGGTTCCTCATGGAAAAATAAGATGAAAATAAGAATAAATCTTTTCAGATGAGGCGTAGTTTCGAGAAAATTAAGTTCAAGAATAACGTGCATTTAATGGAGATATGGCCTGTAAAAATATTATAAACATTATCATATTTATGTATCGTCGACTGGACTTCACAGATGACAAATATCAAGGAAACATGGCAAATAGTTCAAATTTCTTTATTTTACATCGTTACAAGTTACCCGAAATATCCCTTATGATAATTCTGTCAGGCAACAACAAATCCATGGCGACAATTCGACAAATACAACCAGTTATTGTCCGGTAGGTAGATGGACCGACTTGTACCGTGGAAACCTCTTTTGTCCTGAAAACCGCCACTTTCTACTCTTTCTCCACTGATCCGAACGTTTTCATCTCACAAGAGAATATCTTGAAGTGATAATCAACGATTTTCATGAAATTATGTAAAACGTAGTTCTCACAATAATATCTGACACGTACTTTTTTTTGATCGGGCGTCAATTTTGAAACGGTTACAACAGTCCTCAATGTCACGGATGGGGGTGAATAACTATTAGTGCTAGACATTGTGTTGAATAAATCTTGATATAAATTTAATTTTCGTCATAACTTTATGTATGGATGATGTGCTTGTCGTCAGCCACTTTTGTACCTCTTCTTATGAACTTTGAGAGGTGGTTTCACGCTTTAAATATGCAAACGGGCCAAAATAAAAAAACACTTGTTTCTTATTAATTATTGTTCGCCAAGCCAAGCAAAGTGAGGCCACCAGTGTGGACAACCTATTTCTCGGCGACGCTGGTTGGCCGTGGCTAGCTTGGCCTGGCAAGCTTGGTGTGGCTTTGGCTTGGCGCTGGCGTCGGTTCGTTTCCCATCGTCTCTCATCGTGGCGTTGATTGGTTTGACGTGACGGCGTCTTCACGCGCATGCGTGTTCCCCCTCCACTACCCACGGCACGCACACGTATGTCGCCTCACACGGTAAGATATTTCCCGGCAACGCTGGTTGGATCCAGGGTTCAGCGGATCGAGTTTCCGGCCGCGCTTCTTGGCCGGCGACATACACTACCTCGATGCGGTGGGTCAGCTATTATTGACCGTTTACTTACACCGCAATAGAATGACCAAGCAAAAGGTTACCCCTCTGTTGATATTTCTAGGACTGGCACGGCCAGCTTGTATCTCCAGGAGCCGCTATTTTTGGAGCTCAAATCCGCATAGCTATGGGGAACCAGAATCCGTGAGTGTAGAAACCCCAGAATAATATAAAGGGGGTGACAAAGTTTTGCTCCTTGGGCTCCCAAGAGAGTTAGTTATTTAAACCTATGGGTACGAATCTATACGGACATTATTACAGTTTTTCCCACTCGTCATACGCCCGCAGTATCATTGGCTCCGAACTCGGCACCCGCACGGCTCTGGAAGCCACAAGGAACGCTCCAGCTCACAAATTAACCAGTTGGTCGAGCCTGGTCTAGGATGAGGGCTGATAATGGCCAGTGACAATGAGCTTAGATATAGTACGATACTCCTGGTAGATCGGACTTAAAGTGTTACAAAAAAATGGATATGGAATGAAGGTTATGAGGCACATTTGTCGCCCCAATCTGCTAGAGTAACATTTATATCTCCCGGTTTTTCCTCAAGTGTTTACCCGAGGTCGAGACCAGATGTGATTTTACTACAGGTTTCTTTTATTCAAAAGCGCAAAATCTCGCATCTGATTTTGAAATTAAAAATGATACCAATCAGTTCGTCTTTCCAATGGCCTAGAGCAATAGCTGCACGCCCCTTACGGACTTAGCATTGTCCTTCATTGTGCACTATAGGCTTATTTCTGTATGAGGAATCGTTTGGCAAGCATTTGTACCACGATGTTATCTCCACCCCGTACAAAATTTCTCTACTGTTTATGTACGGTGCATATATGTATACAGTACTATATATAAATAATAGTATATTTCAACTTTAATCACATTGATTGAATTTGTTATATATTTAAATGTAATTATTGTAGAATATATAATATATGGTTTGTTACTTTCAACGTTCTAATCAATTTTCCACGTTTGTAATTAATTCGTATTTAAATACTTCCAGTATATCGTACTTATCCTATTGCCTGTTTACAGTTTTGTGTTTTCACATCGTTACATATACCTAAAATGTTTGACAAGAGTCAATTTTTATTTTCTTATATTGTCGTAAAATATGAAAATTATACGATATGTTCTGGGACTATTCGTTTTACGTTGAAATGTAAATAATTAACCAAATGATATAATTTTAAGAGAATCAACATTCGAGCGAAGAAGTGCAAAAAAAGTTTCGCTCCGCAGGTCAATAGTCAATAATACTAAAAGATTACAATACTATTTAGAGAAAAATGGGTTCAACTATACTGCATTCCACTTTAGAGTAAACTCGTTCCGAGAAGGGGTGTAGTGTTGATTGGTAGGAAACTCGTAGGGAAAGTGCTAGGACCAATCCTGAAAGTGCTACGACCAATCGCGTGTGTCAGATCCGTGGGAGCTTCGCAGATCGGTCGCAAATCGGTAGGGGCGTAGGTCTACTCTTATATGGAATGTAGGATATATTTGAGTGGTTTTTAGATGGGCATAGGATGAATCAAATCAAATCTTTCTAGGTGAATGCACTTCGAAAGTTTGAAGTGAACCTTTGTTTTTCTTTCCTAAGTGAGAACGTATGTAGTGTAAAAGCATGTACATAAGTTACGTGGGTGAGTGTGGTTGATGCTGTCATCGATTAACTGACATTAGACAAAACAGTCGATACGGGTCAACGGTATGCTGGCGTGTGTTCTAGGAAACGGGCTCGAAAGGAGGCGAAGCGAAAATCCCTAGAACCCGCTGACATATCTAATATAAACAGCGAGAATGACGAGTGCAAGGTATTAGTAAGAAAAACAGTGAGTATTATGAGTGAGTGAGAAACAGCGAGATAGAGTGGACAATATAATAAAATAAGATAGGAGCACTAGAGTTGATAATCCTGCCTTCCAAAAGATTCTTACACATATGTTTTCTTATAGCAGAATTATAGTATATTTTTTTCTAAATACAACTATCATAAGTTTTTATGGCCGGACTCTAGTAGTTATTTGCAGAAAGAATAAATTGATACGAAGAAATCATCACTCTTTTACTAATATTAGCTTTACTTACAGACAGTATATAATGTGACGACCATTTAAATCGCATTTTCGTAATTAATATATACTAGTAACGATTATCTTACATTGTGTAATGTATTCAGTGTTATTTTAGCACTCTTTCATATTAGGTACTGTAGGCGGAGCTTATTATCACGGTCATACATCAATTTATCATCGACGAAGGTACTCAAATAACACAGGATACACTACACAATGTAAGACAATCGTTACTATACTAACTGTATAAAAAATGTAATCTTTATAATTTATATTGTAACCCAATGAAACGATTTGTACTGAGCTAAAAATGAATCCAAAACAGGCCATCAATCGAAAATTTTGTATGATGCTTATACAATGCTTTACGAGAATCATAAATGGATTGGTAACAAGTATATGCTTACATGGCGTGGCTACTAAAAAATGAAAACTCTTACCGCCCCCTTCCTACTGTGTGCATGTCACCAATTTGCATATCATTTTATAATTTTCTACTTTAGTTGTAATAGGTTCAGTTTCGTGTAAGCTGCGCCCTTTGAAAGAAGTTATTGTTGTGACCGTTCAGTACAAAGATGTATCATCGTAATTTGGAACAAGGAATTATAATTAAATTTTTAATGACGTAGTAGACATTCAAAGAAACACAACGCAGCAATTAAGAGCCACATCTTCCGAAGACTTCTGCCATTGTTTTTCTTCATAGAAATCACAAATAAAAAAAACTCCATAAACTCGGCCAGAGAGGATTTTGAAGGAGATTTTTGTATATTAAAGAATAAATGATATACATAGAAGGTGTTATTCTGAATGTGTTAAGCATGATGTAAGGACATAAGGCGTGCTCTTGCGCAAGCCTTCCAGATTAGCCAATAACGTGCCCTTCCTAAAATCATCCATATTGGATTTTCAACCAATACGATAGTTGCATTAAAATCTGGTAACGTAACGGTACATACTGTTGCGAGTCTCGTCATGATATGTTTTATTATAGAGTGAATCTCTAACTGTTTTCAAACCCTTTGGGGCTTATTCTAACTTCACCTTTACTTCACCTTTACTTAATTGCATGGATAACACCCGGCCACTCGGCACTCACGTAAAACTTTAAACGCGTTATTCTCGAAACAGTGTTCTCAGAACGATGGGACCTGTATCTCCAAAAGTTGTTATCCGATTCGACTGAAACTTTCTTATGTTCAAGAATATACTTCTAGCTAGGAGGGATACCAGAAAAATTTGAAAATGTGTAATTTTCAAAGGCGTTGAAAGGATGAAAAATATAGGGAAAAAGTGATTTCTAACATCAAGTGTCATTATTTTCTAAAAAAAAAATGTCATTTTTATTTTTTTCCTGATTTCTAGGGGTGTGCGGATCGTCCCGAGGCTCGGGTTCCCGGCCCTCGGGACGGATCGGAAAATTTCGGGCCAGATCGAGCGGGGTTTCGATACTTTCGTATTGCTCAAGATCCCGAGGTTTTCGGGATCCCGGGACTCGTTTCGGGCTACAAACATGACCGCCGTGAGCGGGCAATTTGATTTCAAGTCGGCTCGACAAAACTCGGACGCGATCGGCTCGAAAGCCAGCTATTACGAGGGGACCGAGACGGGAGGGGCTATGCTTGCAGCCCGAATCGAGTCTCGGGATCCCGAGACCGTCGGGATCTCGAGCAATACGAAAGTATCGGATCCCGCCCGATCTCGCCCGAAAATTTCCAGCCCGTCCCGAGCCCGAAAAGTCGGGTACCCGCACACCCCTGCTGATTTCCCCCCTAGCCAGAGGAATATTTTTGAAAATAAAAAAGTTTCAGTCGAATCGGATAATAACTATTGGAGATACAGGTCCCACCGATTTGGATAAATTTTTTGACGTCTCGACATTGACGACTCCCCAGTGCAGTCTGCAATGATCAATTATAAAACAAAAAATATATTTCTATAATTTGAGATATCATTAATATAATGGAAAAAGTCCCATTAAATTATATATATATAGTAGTTTTCCTTTAATTAATTCCTAAAGATCACCTATATTTTGGGGCTTAGACTGGAAGGTCCCCTTAAAGATCCATTTATACATATCCGTGCCGGGTCCGTTCCGTTCCGGCGTGCCAGTGGTAAGAAGAAGATGCCCTCTACGCCCCTCCTTCTTCTTACCACTGGTTACGCCAGCTGTGTTTCTGCATGTCGATATATTGATTATCATTTCGCTTTTGTTTTTTAAACGCAAGCAGGAAAGGATATGAATGAAAATATGGTATAACGTATGAGACCAACTAACAAACGTGTTTTTTCAATTGCCTTATAATCGGTAGTCCGGGCTGATGTTTTATGGACTATCAATATGCTTATAACTGCAAAACTAAGCATCATCAAACGTATGTACCGATTTTTTTATTACTTTAATGAGTAGAACCAATCCTGAAAAATGTCTCAGATTTGTATGCGCACATGTGTATACTTCATACTTCACTTTGATACGGGTTACTCGCACTAATAGTGTTAACCCTTTCGGTACGGCGTGCATTTCCACGAAAGTGCTTATAACTAATTTTTTTCTTTTTTGTTTTAACTGTTGGAGATGCCGACTAAAGCCGGCGCTAGGAACGACGGCTCGTTCCGTGCCGTCGGATATATCCGGCACTCGGCCAGGTAGGGCGTCAGATGGCTGCCGGATATATCCCGCGTTCGGAGCGAAAGGGTTAATACAGTTCAAATCACCCGAAAGTTGAAGTTAGATAAAATAAACTTACACTTTCAAAATATCTTTATTACTATCAGTATCGTTATAACATAACGTCACAAATGATTATATATGTATTTCTGTATTAATTTATTAAATAATATTAGATTTTGGCATTCTTAATTACATCTATAATGGCGCCAATCCAAGTAGCGGCTCCATATGCCCCAGCATCTACATTTTGTAAATATTGAGTTTGTTTTACGTAGCTAGCTCGACCGACTCTGCAACAGAATAATATGATATGATCAGGTGAAAATGAACAAATATTCAATAACCGATAGAATTAGAAAAACATATTAGGTATAGCTTATTGACAATTATTAGTCAATGTACACTGTACAGGGTGTCACTTAACATTAGTAATTAAAATATTGTAGCCGCTTTTAACAATACAAGAAGATGTTTTTATAAGAAGTTGTAGCATGCAGAAAAGGAAGCTTTGAGAAACGCCGACCATCGAGAAGTTTCCCGAATAGGCTTGTGGGCCGCCCGTGAGCAGAGACGTGTGGGCGCGGAACCGCAGCTCGCGAGGCCCGCGCTTGACGACTTTTGACGGCTTTTGATTTCTGCGGCCGCGAATAACAACGATCAGGTATAAATTAGAGACCCGCAAAGGCATTTCCTTCTTCGGTGTTCTGAGGGAGAGGACGAGGCACAACCAACGGCCGCTCTCAGACAGCGTAGGGTCTCCGGCAGGAGAGTTTGATGACAATACCTGGATGCCAATCGAACGGGAGAGTACAGAGTAGCTTCTGGACGTCTCATTACGATACTTTCTAGCTACTCTCCAAAACCCAGTTTAGTTATACAGATATTTGATTTTATACTTACTTGGGTTTCATAGTTTTTGTAGCTTCGCATGCCTGCCAAGCTGCTGCTTTTATAGCCGAGCAAATTTCAAGAAATTCCTTATGCAAAATAGTTTCATATGTTTCGCAGACTGCATTGATCACATCAATCTAGGAAAATGGAAAATATAAATAAATACAGAGATCCCAAGTCATTTGGAGCGTACAAAAAACTTATGTAAACTTATTCGTAATTTCGTTTCTTACAACACACATTCTAGCAAACACCACATCCTTTTACCCCATTTTAGCTATTTACTTCCTCCAAGTAATCTTAAAAGTAACTTGAAGGCAACAGACACTACTGGAGAACGAGACTTAAGTGTTTGCAGCACGACCACGAGACGACCGCGGTCGCTATGTGGAACGGAAACCACGGGCGTTGCAGGGCTTATCTGCTCTCTGTTTCGATCTGTCAGAAACGTACGAATCCTACTGGCGGTCCGGTACTAATTTTTGTTGACCTCATGGCGGAAACACGACTCGGGTTCAGCGCCGCCCAGCAGCGTTACCAGAAGTAGAGGGCTCGTGTCGACACGGGTAGCTACCGTTACCGATATTGTGGATATAGCCAGAGATGGACATTATTTAAATGACGTATCAAATAAAGGAGACTTTAGTCTTATTCGTCATAAATAAGAATGACCCGAGTTAATTTTTAATCGAAGCGTCATGATCGGAATAATTCAGCCATGGGGATCTAATCGTCAGCCATGATTGAATTACTTCAATCATGAGAGTTCAATCATGACTAACTGAACAATGCTGTTGTATTCATACGTTCTTTAGTCCAGGCTTGGGAATTAAGTGAACGCGGTGGCCAATTATCAGAGGCAACGCCTCCTTTCTTCCGCTGCGCGTCTTGGCCCCCGTGGCAGCCTATCAGCTTGAAGCACCTCAGGCCCGTACCACGTGCATCGCGCGTGGCGTATTAGGGCAACATTGTATGATGAAGCCGCGTACGCGAATAGGTTTCCAGGTCGTCCCAAAGAGCACGATTGTCGATGCGTTTTTGTTTTGTTATCGCGCCATGCGCGGTTTATATGGTACGAGTTTGAGGCACTCCAAGCTGTTAGGCCGCTGCAGGGGCCAAGACGACGCGGCGGGAGAAAGGAGGCGTTGCCTCTGAAAATCGACCGCCGCGTTCACTTAATTCGCAAGCCTGCTTTAGTCGATTGAAGCTCGAATAACTTTGGCGAGCCTTCAGACTCTCAAGAGCCTTTGATCGAAGCCGCGCGATGCTCGAGCCGAGCGATATTGTATTGTTCACCCGTCTAAACTAGTGCCTGGAGTTGCTTGGCGAAGTGTCATCGATTATACGGAAAGTGAATTTCTTTATTTGTCATCGTATCAATATGAAAGTGACACCAATGGATTCCTTGTATGCTCCCGATTAAATGGGCAGAAAATAATTAAATCGAACTACATTATTGCCTCGTTAGCGGCTCGGTTTGGTGTAGAGCTCTTACTTTTTACCCGTCGGGTACCCGGGTAGCCGGAAATTACCCGGGATAACTTCAAACCATTGAATGTAGTATTGTGTGTGATTGTCTGTGGTATAGTCTGATGTTAGCCAAATATGATCGAACAATACCACATTCAATGGCTTGAAGTTATTTCGGGTAATTTCCGGCTACCCGGGTACCCGACGGGTAAAAAGTAAGAGCTCTAGTTTGGTGTACACAATGTGGGTTTTTCGCTATTCCCACCACATCTGTCTCACACTTGTCCAGCAAAGGCGAGAGCAAGATGAATCTAGAGCGAACGACGGCGGTAAAAGACAGATGACTCAATGATATTTTGTCTCGCTCCGTCTTTCGGACGCCGTAATACTCCATCCTTTACGTGCGCAACGGACGTGCGCGATGGTCGCAAGCGCTTACGGTGAACACGGGAACGCGCACGCCTGCCGCGCACGTAAAGCGTTCAATCTCGCTCTCCCATTCGGCCAGAAAGAAGTGAGAAACGAATACACGGAATTAGGGCTCTGCTCATGCTGACGGCTCAACACTGGTCCCGACCAGCGAGTCGCTAACGAGACAATACTGTACTGTACTTGCAACTTGGAGCGCCTCAGGTCCGTACCATATGAACCGCACGTAGCGCGAAAACAAAGCAAAAACGCATCGACAATCATGCTTTCTGGGACGATGTGGAAACCTATTGATACAATGTCGCCCTAATATGCCACTCGCGGTTCACGTGGTACGGGCCTGAGGCGCTCAAAGCGCCTAGGCCGCCGCGGGGGCCAAGACGCGTGGCGGGAGAAAGGAGGTGTTGTCTCTGAAAATCGGCCGCGTTCACTTAATTTCCAAGCCTGGTTTATAACATTGAAAATTAATGCGAAGTTTTTCTTTTGCATCGCCACAAAAGGGCATTTTTATCGATCCCGCTCTCCTACTACTTAACACGTTGCGTTCGGGTGACGTGTACGGTCACGTCATGGGACTCTTGGGCTCGGTCCCAATAAATGTGGAAGGTGAAGAAGAATTTTTCAGGTACCGAATTTTCCTTTTGCATACGCATTCAGTACGAGCGTGTTTATCGGTGTGTGCATGTCGTTACAAATTTGCATTTTTTTTTCACCATGGTGCAGGTGTTTCTTGTATTTAGGAGAAGGTCAACTATTTTTGGTGCCGGACGCAACGTGTTAATAATATGTATAATAAAACATGAAAAATATTCATACCATAGATCTGTCTCCTGGATTGGCTTTCCCATATTTCATTAAGCACTGTAAACCACTACGTAGTGCTCGAGTCCATATATTTAACCAATATTCTCCTTGTTGAGCTGATATTAATTCTGCAGCGGCACTCGTGAAAAATAAACAATACAATGCTCCCGATGTTCCACCCATTTGTTCTTCAGCTGTATGTGCCAATTTAGAAAGTACCGAGGAAGGATGTGAGAAATAATAGTTACTTATGTTTTGTAAAATATCTGAAAGTTGGAATTCATTCACTTTTTTAAAATTGTACAAAATAAAAATTAATGTAGTTTAACTGGTATAACAATAACAGAGAAATTTTTTCCTTTTCATTGTTTATAGTGATTATTGAAGTTGGGTTTTTTCAAAACAGGAATTCTACATGTAGAATAATAAAAAGACGCTTCATTTTATAATAAGCTGATTAATCGAAAGAGTTCATTCACTGTTGTAGATATACTTTTGGTCCCCGATAATTATTTTATTTAATTTTTAAGAAAAATCAATTTAGAACGTTTCACGTACTAATCGTGTATCGCCTACCCTTGTGAACTTTCTACCCACTTTTAGGAGTTTAACACTTTGGACAGTGTGTTTTAAAATCGATTTATACTTTGACAAGTCACAAGCAGCGACTCTTACGGCAGTGGAATCTGACAATGAGATGAGTCATCTACCAATGAAAATATTGATTTTTATACTGTTTTTTAAACTTTCATTTTAGTACTGCAAACGCATGAGACAATTTTTTCCAATGAAAATGAGTACATACATGTGAGATAACGTGCGAATATGATTGCGCAGGACGCGACTGCGCGAACGCGACCAAGTACTGAGCCATTCCTAACCGCGCGTCAGTTTCTTCCGCCAGCGAGATGTATATAGAGCGAGCGTTGCAAACCATAGATATCACGAATTCCGTAATAGACGTATATACCCAGTGTGAGGAACGATTATGCTGCGTGAATGGAGGGAGAAACACCTACAGGAGCGGTGGTTATGTGTGCATAAACTGCGCCTGTGACAGTCACGCACACATTACCACCGCTCCTGTAGATGTTTCCCCCTCCATTCACGCCGCATAATCGCTCCTCACCCTGTATATACCATATGTAATGAGTTTCTCATACATATTCGTAAGTGTTAATAAAATGTTAAAAGACCACAATACGCGAGCATCATTCCTAGAGTGTTTATCAGGTGTAATTTTATTCATTATCAATTGTACATCACGCATAAGTAGAAATAGTTCGGTTGAGATCGAGTGTAGACATATTTTCATCAGCAGAATCCCGTCAATCTATTAGTGATACTTTCATCAAAATTTCATGGAAGATATACAAATGACAGTTTTCAGATTCAGATTTGGGCGAGCACAGAGTAGCTGAAGCAGCAAAGTACAAACCGAACTCCGAGCTCGGTTCGTTTTTAAAACCAACGTCTAAGGAATCTCGGATAATACTGCTAATGTTTTCTTGTGTCAGGAAATGGAAATTCTACATTGTGAAAACATCCGACACCGCTCAATGTTAAAAAGGAAAGCGTACCTTGAAAGAGTAATTTGTTTAGCAGAATTTAAAGTAGGTGGTGAGAATGTCTATTCCAGAACCGATCATAAATAGGATTAACAATTATAATTGTTAGATATGCTGAAAATTGCTTAGAAAGCTAGTAATTTTTAGACTCGAAAACTGCATAAATGCATAAATATCTTATATTAATGGACTATATTTATGTTTACACATACCATTAGCAAGTCTAGCGAGTGTCGAACCACAATCACCGTCGCCACAACCTCTGTCGAGGTTATTAATAAAACTTTCTTTTTCGATTATACTTTCGCAAGCACTTTTTAGGCACTGTTTCAATATGTTTTGGTATTGAATATCAATCTTTAATCCAGCATGTTCTATACTTTGTGTTACTTGACATTCAGAAATGCTCTGTACGCTCTGTATGTTGTGTACAATTTTTGAAGGAATACTG
The DNA here is from genome assembly GCA_929113495.1 of Andrena minutula. Lineage (NCBI taxonomy): Eukaryota > Metazoa > Arthropoda > Insecta > Hymenoptera > Andrenidae > Andrena > Andrena minutula. The sequence continues at coordinate 37,016,778 of OV815996.1, read as the reverse complement.
TATGCACAACCTGGCCATCGAGGAGCATTGGTAAGTTCATCCAAACAACTAATGAAAATATCCTTATAAGATTCAGGTAATTTCAAAAGCGTGATATGTATGCCAGCGCTATTCAAGGACGTCATCAAAACTCCTGAATATATACGCACAGGACATATATTCATATTCTCTGTATTAACAAAAAGGTATGAAAGATTATAATTTCATAAGTTAGAGATATCAGTATAAGGTTCTTCACATATAGTAAGAGTGAAATGGAGGAAACAGAGAAAGTTGTAAGTCTCTAAAATTCGGATTTTAAAACTATTTTCGTTATTTTTCCGGTGATTACCATATTTTCCTTCTTCCATTTAGTGCAGGACTAAACGGGTAAACAATCTACGAGGAGTCAGCTAAATAATATCAACTTTGTATTTTTATTTCTATTATTTCTATTATCACTTGGATTATTTGCCCCCGAAAAAGTTAATGACGCCTAAAGGTAGGATTTCCAAGGTGGAAAAATGGAACTTTTCGGCGTTTGGAAGATATTCCTAATCAAATTTGAAAAATGTCGCCATTTTCGTTAATGCATATAAAAATATTTTTTTAATGGATTGTTTATATTAGTTACTAATAAAAGAAGATATTTATCGCAAAAACCTGGTCTATAATTTAAACAAACCGATTTGTTGCTACTTTCCTTCATTATTCGAATTTTCCGTATAACTTGGAAATGAAAAGTTTCCCAAAATTTTGCGTACACCACTGTAAAGGGCATTCAAGAAGGTACCAAATAAACAGAATTAAATTTTTTTTATCAAAAATAAGTTAACAAAATTAAAAAATAAATAATTGTTTAAAAAATTAAATTATACATCATTAGATAGGAATAATTTTTTCCTGTTTTTTAGCGCAACTTTCATCCCGATATCTTAAAAAAAAGACCCAAAAGGCGGCAAATTTAAAATCCGGCCCACTGTGCGCCGCCGCGGCGAATCGCGTTTTGGAAATCCTACCTTAAAAGCGCGAGTGGCAACTGCATTACGTTCCTTATCTCTTCCACACAGCAATTGAGACTTCTATGCTACCATATTACAAATGGGCATCAAAATTAAATAGTTATACATAGCTTGAGCAAGTTTTGTGGATCACGTCATGATTTATAATTTAGCATTTATATTTTATCACTGTAACTTACTAAGCTGATGTATCAAATCATGAACAACAATTCCTTGCTCAAGTTGACTCAACGCTCCAAAATTGTTAATAATTGCTGCAACTTCATCCCCACTATGCAAAAATAACGAGTCACAAATGGGTTTCAACATAAGGGAAACCACTTCATTCGATGCTTTTAATTTAGTTTTCTCATAACCAGCTTCACCATGAATCCCCATCCCACATTCTATCTCGTCTTCTGCAAGCTCGAACATTGGTGGCTGTCCTAAAACATATGGTATGCAACATATATTAATATTACATCTATCCATACAATTGTGTACATTCCACATGACACTTGCATATACCATTTACTTTGTCATTCACTTTCACCCATTTCACTTATATTTAATTCCTCACTATTTTCATATAAACCAGGCACGTCCAAACTCTGTAATGTGAGTGAGTAGAGCTAGAAGGAACTGCCGTATGTTGCCACGGCCGAGATATCTCGTTCACGAACGATATTATGTCACGGGACAACTCATCCGTGGCATTGTACGAGCAATGTGTGGACACCTGATTGGACCCAAGTTCCGTACAGGAAACCAGAAACATGCATCCTGCCTTTATATGAAACTCTTATTTCGGCTACTGCAGTCTCCGAACAGTGCTACACAATGTAAATAAATACGCTTAATGAAAGTTTGTTATGGCCACGATGCACCTTTCTTTAGGCATCGCTTACTGCAGCGAGGGCCAGTTGGACCTTAAGGGGGGAGCCTGGTATACTGGGACGAAGAAATCTTTTTTTTTAATAAATCAATAGCTGAATATCACGATAATATGCACCCAAAGCCGCAAAATGAAATTCGAAAAATTAAAGCGGATATAGCCGATTTTGCTACAGAGCACCAGGTTACTAGAACATTTGAAATGTGTTTTTCTCGAAACCTCAGTTTTACAATTTGCGGGCAATGTAACTCCAAAAATATTCAACTAATCGACTTATGCACGGATATTTGTGAAAAATTTCTTCACAGAGCTAAGCTATTGATATACTGATATTGTTTAAACAAATAACTTTTTTTGGCACAGTTAAGGCAAAATTTCATTGGAAAAAGTGAACTTTTTTTCAAGAGGCCGCCATTTGTTCAATTTTGCATCTTTTAAGTTATGATTTTATAAGATTTGTGTGTACGCTCATACACTAATCGAAAATTGTTCAATTTTTGGTTTCAGATGAAACCAAAAGGCGCTCCGTTGCCCGCAGTGGAACAATTACTTCGCCAACGGACTGGGCAGAAGCCCTTATAACTTTATTATTTGCCGCTCTTTTTTAATAAATTTTTGTTATTCCCCTTAACCTGATAATACAATATCCTGAACGTTTCGGAAAGATCGATTAAAAACTTTCTTTAAAAAAAAATTCCCGAAAATGCCTCGATTTCCAGCTATAGTCGTGTTCTGCTTTATAGGCCGGTGAGTTTCGTGAGGGGTATTCTCCCACCACATCGCTTGCCTGCCTCGGTGCTCCTTTTCTCTACGTTCTCGCTCTCTCTCGGGCTACGCCTGGCCGTCCCACGGTTGCCTGAGCACTGGAAAACCGGTTTGCAAAGCGTTCCATCTCGCTCTCCCCTTCGGCCAGAAAGAAGCGAGAAACTCATACTCGGAATTAAGGCTTGGCCAGCGGCTGCCGTAGCTTCGTCTCGTATTGGCTACGCGTAGCCAATACGATTCGTAACGCACACTACTATTACGCTATGAATAAACAACAGCCACATGGCATCGTTGAGGCGGAGTCGAGCACCGTTCCCCTTACTCCACCATACCCTTCAGGGGCCCTGCATCTTCGACTGCCAATCCACGATCGTCAGGTGGTAGTGGCTGATTTCTCCTTGCGCGCTGCTCGAGAAACCGAACTCACCGGCCAATAAATCAGAACACGACTATAGTTACACCAGGCTCCCCCCTTAAGGAGCTCGACTTCCATCGTGTTTTCCAGGGGCAGGGAAAACTATAAGAATGTAAGTAGTAGTGTGCGATGCAAGCTCATACCCGTAGGATAGGCTTGAATGACTTGCCTTTGAATGAAACCCAGTCATTCAAACCTACCCTACGGGAATGAGTCTGCGTCGCATACTACTATAGTTTTCCGTATCCGTTGCACGCCAACGTTATCGTTGGCTTTCGAGCTCCCCTTCCGCGCAGCTCTGGCTCACATGCTTTCAGCTAGTGAGGCCGCATCCTTAGTCCTGTTAAGGCGGGATTTTCAAGCCGGGATCGGCCGCGGCGGCTGGCGGTGGCCCCAGTAGTGCAAGGGAGAAGATATGCGCATCTGTGTCTCCGTTGCGCTAGTGGGACCGCTGCCAGCCGATCGCGGCTTGGAAATTCCGCCTTTACGCACTGCACTTTGGCGGCGAACCACAAAGGTTTCTGTTCTCTTGTCGACCAAGTCGCCGGCGACTGATCGACAGTGCGTAATCGGCCGTAGTCGTAAACCAGCAGGTGGGCAGGCTCTGGCTGGACCACCCGACCGGGGTGTGAGCCATGCGCACTTCAAGTTAGCCCACCCCGGGTCTCCCATGTGGCATAACCGGGACGAGATTCTGTTCTCTTGTCAGGAGATTCTAAACCCAAGATTCCTGATATCCTTGCAGAATTGTAACCTCGACCGACGGCCGAAGTAACACCGCGAGACCGCGAAGCCGCCACCGCGACAGCAATACCGGCGTCGCCGCAATGACACCGCCGCGAAATCGGTCGTAGGTTAAGCATAGGATAATCTTTGTAAAGACCAGAGATTAATGAACGGTTTGTAAACTCAGCTACGAACTGCTCATTTATCAAACCTTGCCACATCGACTGACAATGAGTCGGCTCATTGTCCTCACTCCTTCTCCATCTCACCGGGACTCCGCCGTCAACGTGGTCACAGCGTCATTATTAATGTTGGCCTATTATTCTCAGGTAGAAATGACAGACACACAGTTTTTGTATTACCTTACCAAGGAAAATACCTTCACAACTCATCGTCTAGATAAAAAAATTACCCATTACACTAATCCGGTTCCTACACTCCCCGTGCATATGAAAGGGTTGAATTTAGAACCTATAGTCGATAAGTGTTTTATACTCCGCTAGTTGGATCTTATAAGTTTTTAACCCTTTTTCTAAAACCTGGTATGTACTATTACGCATAAGATTTTCGCAACTTTAGTTTTAAAAAGATAATATTTCAATACTAACCAGGTATAGTACATGCAGTTAATCCCACTGCATAAGTGGCCATATTTTTTACAACATTCTGCGCAATTGTATGAATTTCTTCAAGTGGCAGTCCTCTTTCAGCAAGCGCCCCAGTTATTTTAATAACGAACAAAATTCCTAGTTGTCCACGTTTACCAGCAACACCTTGCTCACTGCTCGGTATACTGCAATCTTCGTCTACAATTAATTCTGTAATCTACAATATTAAATTTACATCATGTAGTCAAACTATACTCACACATATTTTACAAAGAGTATTGACGGTGTCACGTCCTGGGTGGCTATATCGGGGACGATACCGAGTTATGGGGTTATACAGGAGGGTAGTGACGAACGCTGGGACATTTAGGAACAAAATCAAGTTTCGAAGCACTGGGGCAGTTAGGAGGTTAGATGCGAAAAGAGTGTTCCGTGGCGCTAGGAACAGGGGGCTGCCACTCTCATTTGCGATTTTGGGACAGTGTTTCAACTGCCACCTAGGCAGTTCCAATTCTTTCGAACTAAAATTCAATATGGCCGTCCAACATAGTCTGCGAATCCAGTAATAACCTATTAATTGCTGTAATATTTTTCGTATTTTGATCGCAAACCATACTGAGGATGCTAAGTCCTGTTTCTTCGACAGCTTTTACAACAGTTTTGATGCAGTGAATCAACTGATTTGAAGACGTCTTGTATTTTGTGGAATAAAGCCGTCAGAGCAACAACGGACTAACCTAACTTTTTCCGAAATTGAATTAGTAGCAATAACGTATTTCAATAGGTTCTACTAACCATATAAAATAGGTAATAAAAATATTTTATTAATGTAGGTTGGTCCGTTGTTGCTCTAACTGCCACAAATAAAAAGCAAATGGGAGTTTACATTTCGATACGATACCTTTTAGCATAAACACTAGTGCATGGCCATATTGAATTTTAGTTCGAAAAAATTGGAACTGCCTAGGTGGCAGTCGAATCGCTGTCCCAAAATCGCAAATGAGAGTGGCGGCCCCCTGGCTAGGAAAGCTGGGAGGTTTAGACGCGAAAACGTGTTTCGTGGCACTGGGAAAGCTGCGACTGGTCAGCAACTTCCCCTCGTGGAATATATTACAGTTTGATGCAAAAAATGTAACTCGCTCCGTACCACTTATATTTCCATTGCCTTCAAATCTTATCTTTTACTTTTACCTTTAAACCTGCTTGTTTCGCTTTTTCAACTGCAATCCCAAAATTAAGGCAGTCTCCAGTATAATTCGGAATTACCATTAAGATGCCAGCTGAAAATATACTGTACATATATTAAGCTGTTTCTTTCAATATTATTAAGTTAAAATTATAATCTGAAAATTTGGTCGCCTAAACATTTTTTAAAGAAACACTTACCTTTTAATAACTAGCCTTGAAATTTCAGTTTCTAGTTATTATATTTTGTTTACTTTCAATCTAACTGTTTAAGATTCAACCATTACATGCACATCTACACTTGGAAATTGTGATAATAGAAGTCTAATGAGATTTGATAACAAATTGTTCAGTTATCACCGAGACATATCGACAAGTAAAAGTAAAATGTAATAAATTTTCAAAAGTACGTAGACGAGAGAATATTCTAAGGAGGAATCCAACTTTTTAATAATTTTTATTTCATTTAAAAACATGTAAGTTAATGTTAAGTGATTATAATTACCTTTACTATGTAGAGAAACACGATCAATTGCGTAGCTAATATTTTGTGATGTTGGCGCAGAAAATATACAACCTGATATAGCTGCAGTTAACATGCCATTTCCCACGAAACCTGAAAGTATATAAAACTAGCAAAATACCCTCGCGCTTTGCTTCGGGCCTAAGAGATTTTGAGGAATCAGTGAAAATAAATTTCACCCCTTTTCACCCCTTCGAAGGTGCAATTTTCAAATATCTTAGTGGGTGCATACGGATTGAGCCCTCGCACACTTATTCCCGCCGCGCTACTATATATTTCGCAAACGAGAAGTGCTCGCCCGAACGCAGCCCAGCAGTCGCGTCGCGAACTATTATTTAAAAGTTATTATTTAAAAAAAAATAAAAATGCTAGAACCTTCCTCTCGCCAAGACGAACAAAGCGATGTAATACAGTTGTGATTACAGTTCGTATTAACTGAGAAACTGCATTTCAAAGTATGCAACTTCAATTTTATATAATAGTATAGGTTATTTAAAAATCATTATTTAAAAAAAAATAAAAACGTTAAAACCTTCTTTTCATCAAGACGAACAAAGTGATATGAGTAACACACTTGTGGCTACAGTTCATTATTACTGAGAATTACTGAGAAACCGCATTTCAAAGTATGCAACTTCACTTTTATATAATAGTACAGATATAGATAGATATAGATATAGATACAGATATAGATGTAACAACATTATACGCCAGCCTTGTGCATCAGCTAATTAAAGAAATATTGAAATAATATTTATTCATTATTTCAGGTTCAAATAATCCATGTTATTCTTATTCGACGAGCAACGGATGAATAGATTTATTCGGTGAGAATATATTCGACGAATAAAAACATTTCTTAGAGTGAGTTAATGTCGGAGCCGCGATAAACAATCAGAGCGGCGCACAGTGGTCGAAAATGACACAGTCGGCGTCAAAAATCTATTCCCACGCCAAATCAAAATGAAAATCAACGAAACTTGGTATACTGGGGTATTATAGTCGTGTTCAGATTTATTGGCCGGTGAGTTCGGTTTCTCGAGCAGCGCGCGAAGAGAAATCAGCCACTACCACCTGACGATCGTGGATTGGCAGTCGAAGTTGCGGGACCCCCGAAGGGTATGGTGGGGTAAGGGGAACGGTGCTCGACTCCGCCTCAACGATGCCGTGTGGCTGTTGTTTATTCATAGCGTAATAGTAGTGTCCGTTACGAATCTATGCGTAGCCAATACGAGACCAAGCCTTAATTCCGAGTATGAGTTTCTCGCTTCTTTCTGGCCGAAGGGGGGAGCGAGATGGAACGCTTTGCAAACTGGTTTTCCAGTGCTCAGGGCACCGTACGACGTCCAGGCGTAGCCCGAGAGAGAGCGAGAACGTAGATAAAAGGAGCACCGAGGCAGGCAAGCGGTGTGGTGGGAGAATACCCGTAACGCGTAAAAGATAGCAATAGACACTTTATAATTATGCGTTAGACATTCAGCAGAGGCACATAACATTTATATAAAGGTAAATGATAGATAGTTAACATTAAGCAAATTGGCATTAATAATAACAAAAGATGCGAGGCAATGGAGTTAAACCATAAGGTGATTAAATGATAAAGATAGCAATAGAACAATATGAGACTAGAGCCTAAGTAAGAGTAACCGATATAAATGCTATTAAACGATATATGTGTAAAGCGATAAGCGTAAGTCTAAGCAAAGAAATTAATATAAAGAAATAGCGTAAGCAATTAAATGTTATAAACAAAAGCATAAATAATAATATAATATAAGAGAAATTGAAACGCTTACGGTGATGTAGACGCTAGTGATGCTGTGATATTAAATTATGAATATATATTACATGTACACATCTTATTAAATTATAATAAGATATAAGACATATATGGTACGTATGTGTATTAAATTATTTAAAATTTAATAGGTTTGTCATATTTAGTTATAACTATCTATTCTATTATTTGTACATATATTTACTTAAACTTATTTAGTTATTTATAGATATTTCGAATAACGTAAACAAAATGAGAGGTAAAGACACAAAGAAACGCTGTTTATACAACAAAGCAACTATCACATTGGCTTTAACAGCAGTAAATGCAGGAATGAGTGTTTCTGCAGCTGCCAATAAATATGGAATCCCACGTTCAACTTTAGTGGCAAAAAAATATAATAAATATGTACCCTGATAACCACCCTGCCTGCAGTCTGTCAGTAGATGAACAGCAGGGTCTGACATGGCAGGGTCTGCCGGCAGATGGACGGCAGATCCGCAGCAGACCCTGCCTTCAGATGGCGCTATTGGATGTGTCGGACTAGAGACACTATAATAAGAGTCTGGACACGAGAAGGCCACTTTTTGATTGGTCCGCCATGTTTGATCGAAATCACACGAGAGAGAAAGAGATATACGCCATTTCACTCTTAACAACTCTTACGTTTATGGCGGTATTTTACTATCTATTAATCTGAAAATGTGCATCGGGGTTTTTGATTGGCCCGTTATTTTTCATCTATTCCCGCTGATTTTTAAATCTGTCCATTATACCAAGATAATGAAGATATAAAGTAAAAAACTAAATCTTGTGTTCGATTTGATATATATTTTTTTATTATACTTATTTAAATGCGCAATGTATTTCCGCCATAAACGTAAGAGTTGTTAAGAGTAGTCAAGAGTGAAATGGTGTATATCTCTTTCTCTCTCGTGGGATTTCGATCAAACATGGCGGACTGTCACTCGTGTCCAGACTCTTATTATAGTGTCTCTATGTCGGACGGGCCGCAGGATCTGCTGCGGATCTGCCGGCAGATGAACCAGGGTTTGGAGGACCCCGGCCAAGCACCACACCTACAGGAGCGGTGGTAATGTGTGCGTGAATTGATGCTGGCGCCAAGCCAGCCACGCGGCGACATCGCGCAACGAATGTGACGTCACAGGTGGACCCTGTGCCACGTAAAAAGTGTGCTTTGGAGGACCCCGGCCAAGCACTTGGAAATTTCAGGCAGGGTCCACCGGCCACCGCTGCTATTGGTCAGAAGGAAACAATCAATGACAGCCAATCAGCGTCGCCGGGGAAATAGGTTGTCGACGCTGATTGGCCGCGGTGTCACTCGCTTGGCGCTGGCGTCGGTTCGTCTCCAATCGAGTAGTAGTTCCTGTACGCGCCCGTCACGCATTTGGCTTGGCTTGGCGTTGGCGTCGGTACATTTGTGACGTCACATTCGTTTCGCGATGTCGCCACGTGGCTGGCTTGGCGCCAGCGTCAATTCACGTACACATTACCACCGCTCCTGTAGGTGTGGTGCCATGCCAGGGTCCTCCAAACCCTGCTTCAAGCACGTCCTATAGCATAAGGGTGGTCCTCTTACGGCCGAATTCTTCACCTCCGACTAAAGTCCCGATCAGTCAATCGCCAGTTTATTGCTAGGTGGTAGTTAACTGTCGCACGTGTTTCTTCGCGCTATTGGATCCTATGATTAAGTGAGTGAAATGTTTAACGTGGCAACGCCGCAAAAACGGTAAAACGGCAAATTCATTGTGTAGTCGTTTAATGGCCGATTTCTTCACCTTCAGTAATCTTCCAGTTAAAGTTATGTTCCAGATAGCTGCCAAATGATAGGATGCTACTGGCTTAGAGCATTCATATGCTGTAAGCCAATTGAGCGTTCACTGACCGGAAGATTACTGGCGGTGAAGAAATCGGCCGTATAAATGATCGTGAGTAGAGATGGAGTGCAAACTCACTAACAGTGATTTATCACTCTGATCGCAGAAAAATCACGATCACGGTCGTGATTTAACATAAATTTAACTTAAATGACGACCGTGATCGTGATTTGTTTACCTCAAGTGAATTGCTCTCTGTAAATACTGTGATCGTAATTCTTGCTCATGATTAAATTATTTTTTATAAAATAATGCAATATAGCTTGAATTATAGTGAAAACGTGCTAATTCAGCGAATTTATATACATTCATAAACAGTCAATTTATGCACGCACTGATTTTATTGGCTAAAGTATTCACATATACATTATACTTTTTAACTAAAGTGAAGAAATATTCATTCATTTAAATAGATCAAGAACGATTACATTGGTTCAAAATATACAACTGACATTCTATAAGCACTTGAGAATATTTCGAGAGAAATTAGAAATTGGGGTTATGTGGCGCGTGCAAAGAGCAGTTATACTTTCCACCAATCAGATCACAAAAATCGCGAATAACTGCCACTTCTGGCAGTTATTCGGTGCCCGAACCTCTGGTAAAGTTAACTTGATGATTAACTGGCAGATCACTCCTAATCAAAGGTAAAGAAACAGGAATATGTCAGTTATGTGGAACATAGGTAACTCTAATCCGAATATTACCGGAGGTGAAGAAATCGGCCATTACTCCATTATTTATAATAAAATGACCTTGTACTATAGGTTATTGAAATTGTCTAAACAGGTACTATTCTACTAGGGATTGAAAAGTGTAGCATGCCTAAAACTCTTCACCCATAAAGAAATTATTACTGGTATGTTATTGGCTCGTCGGAATTGTACAACTTCTATAGATAAAGTTCTTTCATATTTCTAAAAGTAACGGAGATATTCAGGTGGGCAGAGTTGTTTGAAGATCCTGTATAATGGCTTTAATTTATTATTCATATTTTTAAATTTCTCTTATATCAAGTAAGAGATTACCTGCTGCAAAAGGTTCGTGTCCAGCTCCACCGCCGCATATAATGGATGCTTTATCCTTTCGATCTTCAAGCTAAATTATAATATATTTTAATACATTTATATGAATACAAACAGTACGTTGAAATGATTTTAAAGTCCTCTATAAAATAAAAAACAAATTAATAAAGTTATATACATACGTTTGGAATTAGTACGACTTTATGGGCTGGTTGATACTCGAGTTGTGGATAAGCATAGTATAAGCCAAATAGAGTTTCCGTAACAGCGTTGTTAATAGAATTAATTAAGCTCTTCATAGTTTTGAGGAGAACTTTTGTAGAACTTTCAATCAAATGGATGGAGTAATCTGCGAAAGAGTCGTTCGGCGTACTGTGAATAGAAAATTCGCAGACTAGTATCTGCCCGAAGGTTATAGGTTATCGTGAGCATTAAACTATCGTAATAACAATGATAAGGAATCGTAACACCACGATCAAGAATGAATTACGACGATTTGTAGCATCCCATGATGTAAGGATACAAGATGTGCTCGCTGAGCGGCTCATTTTCGTCTTTTACTGCGCATTCCCAATTTCCGCCATATTAAAATATGTATGTATATGAATGTATATGCTAGTGTACGGACGCATATCGAAATGTTGACAAGTTCATTCTATTCTATTGGTTGACAATCCAATATGAAGGATCTTGGGAAGAACACGTTATTGGCTAATTTGAAAAGGGTGCGCAAGAGCACACCTTGTATCCTTACATCATGGTAGCATCCGTTATGCTGTCACAGTGACGTAGAATATTATACGACATACGGTAACGCTTAATGAATGGTACATATACCGAGCGTCACCAAGCATTCGTTTTTTATCGGATGATGTCGGACAATGTCGGCTCTTTACGTGCAACGTCTACCGGGTATGGAAAAGAGAGAGCATGCATTCTAAAGCTAAATTCGAGGGAGGGAAAGAGAAATACTTAACGCTACAATCGCATGCATTCTATAGAAAGCAAGGTTTTAAAGAGTCGCAGTGCATCGCGAGATTACATGTAACTTGAGTCCTCTGGAGCAGCCGTGCAAGATGATACTTACCATTTTTACAGCGCGAACGAAATATAATGAAACGTCGAATCTTAAAATTAGGTGGCGAGGAGGAAGATGGGCAAATAAATGGAGAAAATATATACGTTTAAGATATGATATATTGTTACAAATAATATTATATAAATATAAATATAAATAAGAATATAAATATAAGTATAAATATAAAAAAGAATATAAAAAGAATATGAATATAAAAAAGAATATAAAAAAAATATAAATATAGAAACGAATATATAAAAAAATATAAATATAAAATAGAATAGAATATAAAATAGAATAGTGTCACGTCCCGGGTGGAGGTCTTAGGGGACAATGACATGGGGGTTTTAAATGGAGCTCAGGCGAGGATCTTAAATCCTGCACACTGAGGGTAGGAGAGGTTCAGGTGAGGATCTTGAATCCTGCACGCTGAGGGCAGAAGGAGTTCAGGCGAGGATCTTGAATCCTGCACGCTGAGGGCAGAAGGAACTCAGGCGAGGATCTTGAATCCTGCACGCTGAGGGCAGAAAGAGTTCAGGCGAGGATCTTGAATCCTGCACGCTGAGGGTAGGAAGGATTTTTAGGCGAGGATCTGTAATCCTGCACTCTAATCGGAGATGGATTTTAGGCGAGGATCTGTAATCCTGCACTCTAATCGGAGATGGTTTTTAGGCGAGGATCTGTAATCCTGCACTCTAATCGGAGATGGATTTTAGGCGAGGATCTGTAATCCTACACTTTAATCGACCAGGGAAGGTTTAATAACTGGTACTTTCCGTGGAGACACCCGTTAGAGCACTTGTTGTGGTTTGGCTCGATAATAAAAAAAAAGTTTTTTATAAAAGCAGAACCTAAATTTCGGGCGAAGCGGAGTAGTAAAGCTAGTTAAACATATTAAACATGATACACACAAAACAATGCAAAGTATCACATACTTGCGATGGCGCCGAAGGCCCCGGTGGCGGGAACTGCGGCGACCCCCAGTTATTCGAACAGATGGGCGATGGCGACGGTGAGTTCGACAACATAATAAGTAATATAATATTCGCACGAACGCCTGATTTTAATCTCACTCGATATCAACGGTTAAACGTGATAAATGTTAAAAATATTGTTAAGTACATACCTCTGGGTTTTTTTAGCAAGAACAAATTGCACAAATCTAACTGCCTGTCGCCAGGATTGATGAGCAACTGGTCTCGCTGCATCTCCTGGCTCTCACATGTAAAAACCCCTCCTATCATGAAATCGAGAAGTGCCTAGCTTTGCAAAAGTAGAATGCCCTTTGTTCTTCATCATCTTCATCACATGCCACCCACGTCATGCTCCATCTGCATTTTCGCTGACAATCCTCTTCCTTGTACTTATCTTCTTCTTCACAGACCATCCTCTCCTTATTCACACGGATCTTCTTTCCTTTCTTCTTTCATACATCATTCGACTGGCTCACACCACTTTGATCGTGTATAGAACGGGTATTACACGACTTTGATCGTGTATCGAACGAGTATTGAACGCATTTGATCGTGTATCGAACGGCATTGATTGTGTATCCAACGAGTATTGAACGGCTGTGATCGTGTATTGAACGGCTTTGATCGTGTATGGTACCACTTGATCACGTATTGAGCCATTTCTAAATAATTGCAACCATCGTCTTAATCTAGTATACACCATATTTAGGAAGTTGGTTTGGGGAGGGTGAAGAAAATTATACGCATTAAAAATGGATTATATTTTATTTATGAATATCTCTCTGGCGATTAGTCCACCAGTTGAATATTTTAAATACATTTTGCAAGGCAGAATGCTTTGCGTGTCTGCCACATCGCAGAGTATTAACAACATTTAGCTTATTCAGAGATTGTATATCCTCTTAGTCAATGTCTAGCGTCTCAATGATTACGTCTGCTCTCGTACTTTCATCCAGGAAATCCGCAAACCAAGTCGCGTTTCTGCAGCCTTTTACCGAATACGACATGGTATGTGTCATCTTCTTCATCCATTGCATCAGCTAAAACTTTCGTAATCAGCTGTTTAGCCATACTGTAGGGAACTTCTCCATCGTGCCACCGTAGTCCAATGTTTTGCCGTCAACCATCGGATGCTCCAGACCACTGGCGATTCAACCAAGGCTACCACTACATACTCACCGTCATCGATGTGCTGAGCAAATATGCATGGGTGGTGCCGCACAAGACTAAAAGTGGTGCTGAGGTGACTAAAGCGTTTGCAAAGATATATAGAGAACGATATCCGAAAAATTTGCAAACAGATCAAGGAAAAGAATTTTACAACGCCGATGTGCAGAAACTCTTGACAAAACATGACATTAATCATTCGACGTGTTCGGTGATGTAGGCCTCCGTCGTAGAACGTTTGAATCGAACTTTGAAGAACAATATGTGGAAATTGTTTACGCTCAATGGAACCTACAGATGGATCGATTCGCTACCAAGTCTTCTCGCAGAGTATAACGTGCGAAAACATAGAACTATCAAAATGCGTCCTTGCGATGTTACCCCTGCGATCGCCGACAAGCTGCTAGCCACCGTATACAACAACATAAACATCGCTGCTCCAGCGACATTCAATTTGGGCGAGTTTGTGTGCGTGAGCAAATTCAAAACCATCTTCGATAAAGGCTGTACGCCGAATTGGACAACGGAGGTGTTCAAGATTGCCAAAGTACAGGCAACTAATGCCGCAACGTATCTGCTCCTCGATCCCTATGGAAAACCAGTTGCTGGAGGATTCTACGAATACGAGCTGCAACGCGTCACCGATCCTGATGTGTATCTAGTGGAAAAAGTGCTGCGTAGGAAGGGGGATAAGGTATATGTCAAGTGGCTGGGGTTTGATAAATCACACAATCCTTGGATAATTTTTACATAAGGAATACAAAGAGCTTTTGTCAAAGTAGTCCGATTTGCGTGATATTTGGTATGATTTTCTTCAGAAAAACATAAGGAATCCATTGGCGTCCATTCCCTGTCGATACGATGAAGAAAAGAATTTCTTCGCACGCTGTAATTGATATTTCACCCTCGACTGCGGGGGCTCGACCTCAATTCGCTACATTCGGCCCAGGACTTATACCTTTTTCCGCAAAAAAAAAAAATCATGTGAGGCACTGCGAAGAGCTGTCCACGCCACGAGTATTACGTTAAGGATAAATAACAGCCAAACGACTAGGTTCAGGCGGAACCGAGCAGCGTTCCCGTTACCACATCATACCCCGCGAGGGCCAACCAACTGCAACTGACAAATCCACGATCGTCAAATGGTGGTGGCTGATTTCTCCTCGATTGCTGTTCGCGAAAACGAATTCACCGGCCAATATATTTGATACCGACCTTAGTAGTGGTGGTAGTTCCTTATAGTCTATGTTTTACATGTTTTACTTATGAGGTATTAATAAACCTTTAAAGTACGAAATTCAAAGGTTAAATAATTCAGAAATGTTGAGCTAACGTTAAGTTTTATTCAGTCTAAGTCGCGAGACGTGGCAATGCAAGTAATTAAAAATGCATATATGACACTAAGTTACACTGCAGCACACTAAAATACAAATAAACAACATATAAGTAATAGTCAGTTTTCTTTATTTGTAATACAGATAATAATGTATTTTATTTTATTAGGAATTTCTTACAGATCCTTTCACAATTTTTATATCGTCAACAGGTCTGTCATTCTTGTCGGTCTCAACTAAACCAATTCTCTTCACTATTGCCATACCAGTATGAACTCTACCTGTTAACAAAAATAATATGAACAATTTCTGCTTTACATAACATTTATGTATACTAAACCTGTTACACATATTGAAAATATACTGTTACAATGGTAGTAAGATAATGTTATGAAGTTGTAGATTATCGTACTAGGTAAATGTACTCCGAGTTTACTTAATTCCTGCTAGCCAACCGCACTCATATAGTGAAAGAGTCGGCCTATCCTAGGCGCTCCGTATACATGTGCATCTCCTTTGCGCGGCTTACGCTAGAGACACTAGAATAAGAGTCTGGACACGAGAAGGCCACTTTTTGATTGGTCCGCCATGTCTGATCAAAATCCCACGAGAAAGAAAGAGCCATTTCACTTTTAACCACTCTTAACAACTCTTACGTTTATGGCGGTATTTTACTATCTATTAATCTGAAAATGTGCATTTGGGTTTTTGATTGGCCCGTCATTTTTCATCTATTCCCGCTGATTTTTAAATCTGACCATTATACCAAGATAATGAAGATATAAAGTAAAAAACTAAATCTTGTGTTCGATTTTATATGTTTTTTTATTATACTTATTTAAATGCGCAATGCATTGCCATATATTTGCTACCATAAACGTAAGAGTTGTTAAAAGTGGTTAAGAGCAGTGATACCAGATCGGGGACGGGTGCCTTCGAGAATTTCCCCCACCTCGCGCATACTACGCCGGAGCAGCGTGCCCGTGAGCTCGGCGCTTCGGAGTCCAACTCACGGACGCGCTGCTCCAGCGTAGTGTGCGCGAGGTGGGGGAAATTCTCGAGGGCACCCGTCCTCGATCTGGCATCACTGGTTAAGAGTGAAATGGCGTATATCTCTTTCTCTCTCGTGGGATTTCGATCAAACATGGCGGACTGTCACTCGTGTCCAGACTCTTATTATAGTGTCTCCAGCGTACGCAAAAGAGGGGCCGGCTCTGTCAATGTGTAGGGGAGAGTCCTACAGTACCGGGCAGCGTACAGTACCGGCCAAAGCTGGATCTCGCTTCCAGTGTTAATTGACTGCACTATCGATGTAGAAACAAATAAATACTAGAGTCCGTAGCAACGTATTCCGGCGACATTCTTTTTCCTTCAGTATTACCAGAGTTCTAAGACGTTTAACGTTTACGCTGGTGTTCCGGACGACAAAAGATATTTTTCATAGCTGATTTCTTATTTCTCAGGTAACTAAATAATTTTGTCATATTACGTACATTATTGTTACACTATTAGCTATACATAAATGCCCTGGTTTTTCCAATTTGCTTTGTATATTACGTATCAAACCTAAAACTTTGTCCACGTGTTTGTCGTGCAGTACCGGCCACGTTTAGTACTTAATTCACATGTTAATACCAATCTCTCAGGTCAATCTTCTTCAAGAAGCGTATCTTCGGATTTTATGAAAATTATTACAAACATCAGTCCTGAAAATAATATTTCAGAAACAAGGATAACACAGAAAACGGCGGACGCAACAGTCTGAAATTCTAACATCAGTATCTTTTATAGAAGATGTTCAGAAAAAAAGCAACTGGTTAATGAGAAAAAATTAAAAGCAGAAACAAGAAAAGCTGAGAAAGCACTAAAAGAATATGAAAAAATTAAGAAACGAAGGAAGTTAGGCAAAGCGATAAGTACGAAAAAAGATAGCTCACGAAGGAGGAAACTAGACTGTGATAAACAAGTCAGAGAGTGCGTCATTTCCAAAGAATCATTCGATGAAGATTGGGTGCAGTGCATTAAATGCAACGGTTGGGCTCACGTGAAGTGTACAGATCAAGAAAATATGGATCATTTTACATGTGACATTTGTAGACGTGCCTAAATAAAAGTTTTATTCTATTTACAAACAATTTTACTAACATTATTAATTTCTTAGACCTTAAAATCTACTAACTAAGTAGTTGGCCGGTACTGGACGACATTTTTTCGTTCGCTGCGTCCCCTCTTATTAAACATTATTTGCACTACAAATTACTTCTTTGAAATTTGATTTTTACCAACAGTAGCCCAAGTTATAGTACAAAAACTTAAAGTGGCGGGTACTGTAGGACTCTCCCCTAAGTGTGTAAGTGTACGTAGATGAATAAATGTTCGTTAACAAAGATGTGACTATAAATACTATGAGAAGTCGGTCTTGAGACTGTGAACAAAGGAAACCTACTCAGGCCCGGGTTAAGATTTTTGAGGCCCGGGGCTATCAAACCATCGGGGGCCTCCTGTGGTTGCACAACGGCGGCAGGAGGGGGAGAGGGGTAAAAAGGATATTGTACATTGAACTTTTACTTAAAATTTTGTTTTCTTATCTTTAATTTTGCAAATACGTGTATCAAGTCTTCACAATTGATAGATCTTAATAATTCAAACACGCTTGCGAGCCAAAATATTTACCGCGCGGCAATTGCTAATATCTATCTCATGTTCCTTAAGCAATTCTAATATTTCGGTACTCAATGACTTACCAGTATAACTTTTAATTTGCAGAAAACAGAAAAAACGTTCATTAATATGACCATTTAAATAATATCGAAAAATTACCGACAATTGATCGACGTGGGAAATGTCGGGAGTAGAATCTACAATAAGTCCCCAATATTGAGCTTCTTTCACTTAATCGATTATATGTCTCAGAATTTTTGTTGACATTAAATTTATTACCTCTTCGCAGGTAGTTTTAGATAGGTATGATGCATTTCCTCGGCCTTTATTTGCATACGTATTGATATGATCTTGTATAAAGGGGTCAAATTGAGCTATAAGCTCCAACACGCCGAGATAATTTCCATTATTTGACGAATTGAACACTTCATTACTACCACGAAATAGAAAACATCTTTCAGCTGAAAACCGAATAACTGCTACGACTCTTTTTAAAACTTCAGTCCAATATTTCATTTTTGATTGCATCATATTTACTATATCCTTATTAATATATGCACTTTCTTGCATGAAATTGATCCAATCAATCATGCATCGATTATGGTATTTATTGTTCTCATGGCTGCAAATTACTTCATCTCCTTTTTTCCAATTTGAGAACCCACCCTTTACAAAACCATTTCCCTGATCTGATGAAAATAATTTACAGGCATAACAAAAAACTGCTCCTGCGGACTCAGAAAACATTAACCATTTCCGGGTCTGAACCTACTTCACAAGTGCGGTAATAAATTATGACGAATTGATTAACCAATTAATCAACACTGGATCACATTTTTAGTTCAAAAGACAATAAATTGTTTGAGAAGGGAATTAAAAAATTACCTAAAATATGGGAAATAGTTATCGCAAACGACAGTAGTATATAATTGATTAAAAATATGATATTGTACCATGTGTGAGAGCTATTGAGAACAAGTGGGAAGGTACCGTACTTTACCCATGTCTCATTGCTATCGCATACCCACCCGGTCATTTTCAGCCCTCTTAACGCGCGTGGCAGAGAATAAAGGCAAAATAGATCATCCGATCCCAAATTTGCAGCTGACCAGTCCAGAGCCAGTTTCAATTTTGGAGCCAGTACTGTAAGGGTAAATGAACAAAAATTGGCTTACCAAAAATTGTATGTTTTCCGTCCAGCCATTGTGTAGGTGCCAATGTAATAAAGAATTGTGATCCGTTAGTATCTGGTCCAGAATTAGCCATTGACACTACTCCAGCACCTATACAAATTTAATGTTTTAATGTAAAATACATTTCACAAAAAGGTACAAAAAAGAGCGCAAAGTATACGGGGCGTCCCAAAAATGCTGCGGGTCCTTAAAGGGGGTGATTCGGGGGGTGATTGCAAACAACTTTTTGCTTTGCGAAAATGCTCTCCGAGGTTTCGTTAACGAGATATTAATCAAATGTACCGGCCAATCAGAGCGCGAGTCTGACGGCCGAGCTCCCGCACTAGCGTGGCTACGAGCCGCGCTGCGACTGCGAACAAGCAACTCGGCATGCATCGAAGAAAATTACGTAAAATGACAAATGAAAAAGACGTAACAAATAAAATCGAACATGTTGTCATGGTTTGCTCGTCATTTAAAGTGAATAATGAATCAAGGATAAATGGATGAAAATCATGTGTAACGTAAAAAGACGAATACGCAATTTTTTTTAGAAGATTCGAAAATAATATATAAACCTGCACTTGCCGATGATATTTTCAAAGCTACATTATCAATTTATGAAGACTTCAGCAACGAGGATCTACTCACGCGATGTATGGGCGGATATGCGCAAGACGCAAATGAAAGTTTGCGACTAATATTTTTATTATTGGCGACTAATATTTTTTAAATTTAACGCAGGCTATGGTTTATTTCCGGCGATAACTCTCCGAATTTTCGTACGCAAATTTTTCTTCCCAGTTTTTAAACGGACTTATTCATTATCAACAACCAGTGTTGGCCGTTATTGAACTACGGATTTTTGTCACAATAACGAACTACGATCACTTTTCACTCGTTCCCTGTTGCATTACCTGTTCGTTTGTACGTTATTAGAAAAGGAAATTTACATGTTCTTTATCCTCTCACTCCAAATAATTAGTATTTTCGATTCTTCTAAAAAAAAACAACTGTGTATTCGTCCTTTTACGTTACATATGATTTTCATCCATTCATCCTTCATTCATTATTCACTTTAAATGGCAAACAAACCATGGCAAAAGGTTAGATTTTTTGTTACATCTTATTCATTTCATATTCTGCGCAATTTCCTGCGATGCATGCCGCCTTGCTTGTTCGTAGTCGCAGCGCGGCCCGGCGCTCGGCCACGGTAGCGCGGGAGCTCCAGCGGAAAGCTCGCGCTCTGATTGGTCGGGGTTTTTTCTTAATATCTCGAAAACGAAACCCCGGATCCCAAAACGGTTAAGGACTTTTCGATGTCTTTTTCCATCAGGATATTGCATGCTCCGGGATGTACATCAATTCTGGGACACCCTGTATAGTGTCTCTACCTATAATAAAAATACGTGTGCCCTGGCTTTAGGAGGGTGCCCAATTAGGTGACAAAAACCAATTGTAACAGCGGTGGACTGCATCGCTTGCCAGAGGCTTTCGTTCTGTGCAGTAATAGTCCTCGGACGTTCCGCCCACAATAGGTGAAAACAGAAAAGTATGTATGTATAATGAGCATACCTGTGTGTTTTAGATCATCGTGTATTTCGTCATCGAAACATTCGCCATAAATAGAAACACCACCTTTCCCTGTTCCAGTAGGGTCACCACCTAAAATCATAATTAGCTATACATCAATCATTGAAGGAAAATATCGACAAACTTATAAGAAAATATGAAAAGATGAATGTGTAACATGTTAATGTTAAAATATTGGCTACAGTTAACTTTACGTCACACATACAAACTAAAGTGCAGGTCAGGTACATTGACCGGTTGTTTCGCGAAAAGCGATCGGGGGGAGATCGGCCCCCTTCAATGAACCTTACGTGTGTTCATGGCGTAGCGCAAGAGAGAGAGCAAAAACCTTAAGAAGAGAAACGCCTACATAGATAGGCATGCAGCATGGTGGGAGTTACTCCTCACTCAATGATGAGTGGGGGCAGGGTATGGGGGAATACTCCAGGGAGGTCGATTCGAACGCGAGTACCTGCTTAGGGGGCGGTAGTTGACAAGGTGTTGGGACTAGTGGTGGAGAATTATCGATAGTATATCGTACTAAGGTCGGTATCATATATATTGGCCGGTGAGTTTCGGAGGGGTATTCTCCCACCACACCGTTTGTTTGCTTCGGTGCTCCTTTTCTCAAACGTTTTCTGACTCGCTCTCGCCTTCACAGAACAAGAGTGAGCCAGAAATGGTGGGGATAGTGCCAAGGTTCTGACGTGTAGACCAAACCGAGCTGTCAGCGTAGAAATACACTACAGAATAGGTGTGCGTTAGCAACGAAAAAATTCAGAAACTTTATTGGTTAGAACATTGATTCGTTCTCGATAGCTTCATATCGTATTGGTCTACGCATAGCTTCGCAACGCACACAACTATTACGTTAAGGATAAATAACAGCCAATCAGCTAGGTTCAGGCGGAGCCGAGGAATGTTCCCTTTACCCCACCGTACCCTGCGAGGGTCACGCAGCTCCACCTGACAAATCAGCGATCGTCAGATGGTGGTGGCTGATTTCTCCTCGATCGCTGCTCGCGAAACCGAATTCACCGGCCAATATATTTGATACCGACTTTAGGCATACAGACTTCGAGGCGCGGATAATCCTGAGGATAACCCGGGTCCTCCTAGACCTCTGTTACCCTCAAAGGTACTTCAATCAAATGTACCGAATAAGAATAAAAATAAGAACCCTCACAGGAAATGGTTACAATAGGTACATTTCAGACAAATTGTATGAAAAATGGAAAAAATATACATATACAGATATTTAACGGATTACAGGAGAAACAAGAAATGAAAATTAGTATAAAGATCTATGGCTGAGACAATGGCGTATCTAGATCTTAAGTTTTTTAAACGAATTAATTTTTAGACATTTTGCAGTTGCGTGTCCAACTGAACTGCAAAGGCAGATTAACAATCAATTTCTAACTATACACAGTCACGGAATAGCATAATAATACGGTACCTTGTATCATAAAATCTCTAATGATCCTATGAAACTTCGTTCCATTATAGTATCCGCGCCTTGAAAGTTCAGCAAAATTCCTGCATGTGATTGGTACGTGCTTCCAATAAAGCTCAATGACTATCTCGCCCATTCTGCAAATATTTCAATAAAATGTGTTTATTAAAATGCTTTTCCATTACTTTATGCAAAGAAGGTAGAAATGGTGCACAATACATTTCGCAGGCAACATTGACAATAGTTATGCACTATAAGTGCAACACAAACTTTCGCCTAATTGCATGTAGTATGTTCCATACTAAACCAATCACTGTATTATGGTCGAGGCCTAGAATTCTGATGAAACTAAAAATGGATGTAGTTCATGCGAAATCGTGAAGAAAGGTTAAGTCATTATGCCAGTTTCGAATTTGTTTAAAAAATACAAATCGGCGAAGTCTATAATTTTTGCCCATTTCTGTGAAATTAGAGATTACAAATGAATTTTTACCTCCGAAATTATCGATCGCATGCTGTTTGTTCTTTTTCTATCTTTATCGAGAAAAATTTGCCTTCTAATTCCATAAATATCAGGCATATATCCAGTAATAACAAAGTAAAACCGCAGATGGAAAAAAAATCAGATAATAATAAAGTAGACGAATTAATGTGTTTACAATTGTGGTAATCCGTCAGATCACTTAATTATAGTGCTTAAGCGACAGTGCAGATTAAACAGTCTCGCGTGTGCTCATAAGAAGCATGAAATACCGATAAAAACGACAGAGATATGACATAAATTTCCCACTGTCGATAAGGCAGGTCGCTAATCATAATCGAACCACAGACCAGGTATAGAATAGACTGTATAAAATACTGTCTGTCGAAAATACTGTGATTTTGCTGGACGAATATGCCAAAAATTTGAAATCCGTAGGACTCTTAAATAAATTACGAAATAAAACAATGATGTGGGTGCATATTGCAGATAATTTGAAAAATAAGACAGCTCTAACAAGGACACCGGAACAATGCGAAAATAGGTATAAGACCATCATGAAAAGGAAAAGGAATTCGGAAAAGAATAATTCTACGTCAGGAGCTAAGAGAATGCCCATAGAGTTTGAAAATGAAATAGGAAAAATTGCTGCCATGGATGACAGTTTAGAGCCGGAGATATTACAAAGTTCGAATATGATAGTTTCAAACAGGAAAGAAACTTCAGTTTCAAAATGTAAAAAGAAGCCAAACTTAGTAAATACATTACTAAAAATACATGGAGAAAGGGAGGATGCAAGGCAAAGAAGGCACGAAGAGAAACTCCTGCTGCTGAAGTCTTTTCTAGAAAAACAAAACAACAGTTAAAAATGTTATTATTAAATGTTATAAAGTTTATTAATTTTATAATAAATAAAAATGTTATTACAACGAAACTAAATCCGCGTAATAAATCGCACAGCATGTTTCTTTTTTCTTCGGCCTCTGTTCTACTATTATTATCTGTATCTTCAGAATGTATAATATCGGTTTGTATATCTGTCTGCATCAAATTTTCCATGTTATCATCACAATCAATACACAAATTATGTAACGTGCAACACGCTACCATAAACTTCCAAATACGTTGTACCGTATAAAAATCAAGTCGCGTCAGTTGTCTAAATCTTGATTTTAATAAAGCAAAAGAATTCTCTATTTTTACTCTATACTCGAAGTCATGTAAAGGCGGGATCTCCTACCTGCGACCGGTCGCTGCGGGTCGCTGCGACCTGTCGCAGCTAGGAGATCCCGCCTTAAGAAGGATTGTGGCGACCGACGAGTTTAGACCGGTTCTGCGCATGTTGGCGCTCATTGGCTATGTCACCACCAATGGTCTTTCGGCTGCGCATGCGTGCTGCGCCGAAAGCATTGGTATGGCGCCACTTTTGTATATACCGCGTGTTTCGACTTTTTGTCGGATTTGATTGTCTCTTTTTTACTGCAAATGACATGATTAAAATGGTGAAAATGTTTCGTGTAAATAAAAATAAATGGATGTAAACACCCATTTTCCACACCAAATAAATAAAAAAGGAAAGGTAAGCAACTGAAACATTATAAGTAACTGAAGTATTTTAAGCAACTGAAGTATTATAAGCAACTGAAATATTATAAGGATAAATATTAACCTGAAACGCTTGAAAAATGTATACTTTAATTTAATGGGAAACGTTTCTCTTACAGATAGTTAACGCTGGACAAAGGAGAATTATCATAAATATATACAATGACAAGAAAGCTCAATTTCCGAATATGAAGTACCAGGAACTTATAAAACTCGTTGGAAATACATGCGGCGTAGGAAATCGTACCGTCGTCGAAAGTCTTAGAGAATTTAAAAGGACGGGGACAGTGACATCACCTTCCAAGAAAGGGGCAAAGCCCGATGTAATGCAGAAGATGTCGGAAGAGGACATTCAAGCAATAAGGAAACATGTGCACGCCTTTTGGGAACGAAGGGAACTACCGACAGTTCCGAGAGTTTTGGCGGCGATCCGAAGTGATGAAAATTTGCCAAAAATGTCGCAGAGTACATTACAACGCCTCTTGAAGAAAATGAACAGAGACAGCGTTGTCTCGACAAATTCACCGTTGAACACCGTGTTCACTTTGAGGTTTCGATGTTTCCTCAAAGCGCCCCGCACATGCTCCAACACAATAGTCCCCACATCCTGGAGGAAGTTGCGCGGTTCGATGTAATTCGAATTTAGCACGGCACCAGTTAATACGCGGGTATCGAACGCAGTGTCTATTTCGCGCCACAAAATTCCTGTACTAGAATGTCCGGCACCTTCGCGCACGAAACGTCCGCGCAACGAATATTTCAATCCTTCGAGCTGCGCGATTCGAGCAACCAACGATTGTTGAACACCGATCGATAATCGAGGACGTTTCACTAGGCTGTGTTCTTCCAACGATTCTATACACTCGTTGCACCGTTCTTCCCACGCGAGGTACTCTTCCCGCGAAATCAATCGTGCAGATTGATCCAATAATTGGCGTTCTACTTGCGCGAATTCTCCCATGATTGTAAATGGAATGTATATGTAACGTCCCTTCCACGCAACACGTTGCAACCATTTGAGGCTTTGTGCAGTTTGGAGCATGCTTTTATGACTGATACCACGATTTACTGTCTCTGTCTAACTCTTTCGATGTTCCCTCTCTCTCGAATGCATAGCATGCAAAAACGACGATTCGTTTCAACATGGGTCTATGCAGTTTCTGCTAATACAGCATAATTCTATGAGTCACACGTATGACGAATTAGCGCGCAAAATCGTCCGACACAGTTTCTGCTGATTTCGCATAATTCTAAGGCTCGACGCTTCCACAAGCATTACATTACATTCAACACGTGTTGAGACTTTTATCCTCGAGGGTGGGACTCAAGTTACATGCTACGTTAAGATTCAAAAACATTATGGAAAAATTGGTAGCTTTAGAATAAAATGCTGTGGTGGGGAAGGCAATTGCACCTCTATTTAAGCCGAGCTCTCGGACGCTATTCCATCAATCGCTCAGTAGCCTCAGTAACTTTCGACGGAACAGACGGTACTCCTTAAAAAATATAGTGCACAGCAAAATGTACAAACACAGCTTAAACGATTCATCCTGTGCAGTCGGCAACGATGGCGGGTTTTCAAATAAATGCCAACAACAGCAGCAACAACAACAACATCATCAACAATCCAATATGAGGTACATACGTGTTACTATACACTTTTCATTTACTTCATTCACTGTAAACGCAAACGACCAAAGTATCAATTTCATGTACTTGTTTCTTACAGTTCTGGATCCGTATCGTTAAAAACGATGAAAACACCGAAACCATCAATCGTACGGATCCTGGGGCATGATTATCCACTGACTGCAACAGCTTATAAACGTCTAACTATAGGAATCCGCATTGGTATGGATTTGTGTCACGTCGAGATCGCCATAGTCGACAATAAAGGCAGCGAGTTAAGCTTTTCAATGTCTATGTGGAAGCTCCTGCTACAAAACGAGGAGGACATACTCCAACGATTACGCAGCAACGCAACATCGCCCCAAACTCACATTATAATTGATCATTTACAACTAGAGTTCACGCGTATGTATGATGATCAACTTATTAAAATCACCGATAATCACGTTGTCATATATATGACTGAAGCCACGATGTGTAAACTATTCGCGTACAATCATTGCATTGAACATATGTACACGTGGCTAACTGAAAATATGTACTCTGTAAGCAGTAAATATGCCTACGATGGTAGGTCATAGTGGGGGTAAGCGTTTGGTCCCCCGTCCCACGATTCTGGCATCACTGGTAATAGGTACAAAATGCCATTCATTTGATTTTTTTATATTTTTATATGTTATATTAGGTTTTGGGGATTGCGATTATTTTTCGAATACAAAACACATCATTCTTGAAAACAAAGTACCTAATGAATTGGTCTTTCATAAAAAATCATGAGAAATAGTCGAACAAAGTGCGACTAAACCTTGTCCCCGCAGTAATAGGTACATTTACCCTATTGTAGTTCACGTGAAATTATGGAGAGGTTCAAGTCATTGTGTAACGACCTTTGAATTTTATTCCCCTACCCCTCCGTTTCATATTGAATACATTATACTTGATTTTTAACAAAATCCCTAACATCGAGTGCAAAAATGATCGATTTGCCGTGAAATGACCCTAGTATTACTCGGAAAATTGTGTGAGGGTGTATTCCTCGAGTTGTGCATCATTCAAGGACGTTGGTTTCGCCTTCTTCAAGACGATAGCGCTGTAAGCCCTCCAAACAATAAAGTAAGGTAAGGACACCCGGCTAAGCAGTCGAAAGACATTGGCCAAAACGCAGAAAATAGAGCACACACCGGGTAGAAGCACCGTTCGCCAGCAGGAGTAAAAATCATTATAATTATACAAACACAATTATATTTTATGTACTTACGTCGTTTCAAGCGTCACAAACGGTGGTTGCCAGTGTTTATCAGGAATCCCAGACATATTTGCAAGAGCCATTATTTTGTACAAAATATATCTCTTATAGCGTGCTCCGTTTATTCAACCTGACGTGACAAAACAAACAAGTTAAAAAGAAACTTGTAGGCTAATTATTCTGTAACTATTCTGGTATCAAGACAACTCGCAGCAATATACAAGTTTATAAATTTTGCTGTGTTCTGAGTAGTGACAGCAGAGGACGGATATAGAGTCAAATTTGCATTTTCGGAAGCATTTATAGGATTGAAATGATCTCAATGATATTATTAATGATTATTCACTTACGATTATCTGTTTTTCTAAAGAAGCGTCATAAGCAGGGATGACAGGAATTTCCCTGTCGTAGTAGAGGGGGAACGCGCCACACATGCGCGTGATAATTCCATGACGTCAAATTAATCGACGCCAAAGCAGGTGTCGGTGGATGCTTCTAGACAGACACTTCTTTAGAAAATCAGACAACAATCAAGTGATATCAAATCGCGGTGCCGACCATAAAAGTGTACTCTAAACTGCAACAAGCCTGAAATCGTTGCAACGCACCGAGTAGAAAACACATCACGACCATGGAAGAATTCGCGCAAGTAAAACGCCAAATGTGGGATCAGTCTGCTCGATTAATTTCCCAAAAGCACCTCGCGCGGGAGGAACGGTGCAATGAGTGCCTCGAATCGTTGGAAGGCTATACTCGAGTGAAACATACTCGATTGTCGATCGGCGCTCAACAATCATTAGGTCGCTCGAATCGTCCGTCTCGAAGGCTTAACATATTCGCTGCATAGGCGTTTCGCGCATAAAAGTGCAGGATATTCGACCACAGGACTTTTGTGACGTAACATAGACACTACTTTTGGCAGCCGCGTATTAATCGAGGCCATATTAAATTCGAATTACATCGAATCTCGCAATTTCTTCCAGGGTGCGGAGAGTATTGTGTTGGGGCATTTGCGAAGCGCATTGGCGAAATATCAAAATCTCAAAGTGAATACGGTGTTGAATGGCGAATTTGTGGTGGGTGATAAACACGCGAGTAAAAGCATCAACATCTGAAACTGTGAACTCTTTCACACATCCGATCTGCAGGAGTGGTATCAGCAATGCGTCGTCGAACCCACCCTGGCATCATTGGAAGAATTCCAGGAACGTGACAGCGGATCGGTATTTTCACGAATCCTCAATCTGACGGTCAACGTGAACAAATATAATCCACTGCGCTCAGGGTGTTAGTCTGAGGAGATCAATATGACACAAAGCAATCTCATTCAATTAAAAACCACGAGACGAGCGCGATTTCGCGATTTTTCTCTTCTCTCTAACTTTAACTTCAACTTTAACTTTCACTATTCTATTTCTGCTTATTCTTCTATTGCACATTTCAGGTCTCCTTATTCCTTTTCCTTCAATCATTTCCAGTAGTAAGTTAAATTGTAATTTTAAGTACGATACCGAAAGCAACCACGTCAATTGTTTCTGCTCGGATGCAGAGAAAGAAATAAAATTTGTATTGATTCGAACTTCAGAAAAGACCGCAGAATGTATCATCTGCGGTAAAATATTGCATTGTGCATTTAACCCGTATTATCTTTCGCGGCATTATACATCCTTGCATAAGGGAAATTATCAGAACATTTCACCAGATGAAGGACGTGCGTTACTTACGGAATATCGGAAAAAAAGAGAAACTGTAAGCGAACCTAATCCTGCTACAGCAAGTACCTCAGCGTCTGATGATAGCAATAGGCAAAGCCTTGCCGCATCATACGCAGTTACTTTACAAATTGGGCGCGCGAAAAAAAGTTTTAGTGATGGTTTATTCATAAAAGAGTGTGCAATTGCCATGGCACACGCTTTTAAGAATGATGTTTTGGCCAAACAATTTCAAACCGTTCCTCTGTCCCGTCAAACTGTCTCCAGACGGATTGTAGATATTGAACATTTTTTAGTAGAGAAATTACGTACTTTGATCCAAAACTGTGTTTACTTTTCACTTAATGACTTTTCTATTAATGAAGAGTTGCTTGTACTCGTACCATTGCATAACACCACGAAGGGGGTGGATATATTTACCGCTTTCCGCGCGGAAGTATCAAAATTTACAACTTTTGACAGATGCACGTGTATAGTAACCGATGGAGCACCGTCAACGATTGGGACAGATAGTGTCGGTTCAATAAGGTCCAACTGACGCGCTACGCCTCAAAGTTTCCCCTGCAGTAGCATTTAAACCATGCAAGGTGGTATTAGCAAGATACTAACTAGCGAAACCGCCAGGGCAGGGCCAGAAAAAGCAGGGAAGGACCACAGTTAACTCCACGGCGTCTACTGTAGGAATTTTTCTCTATGAGCAGGATGCCAGGTAGCGAATAATATAATACATTCGCCATCAGACTGAGTCCTTGGCTATATTCTGCTCTTTTTGGGGTGCATGCACTTACCCGGGACCACCAGGGACGCTCTGGTGACCGGGGACGGCTCTGCATAAAATCGCATGCCAGTCCCCATGCGAATTCGGGTACACCGGGAACGCAACCGCCCGTATTGGGGTTAGAAAACCATCAGCCCCTGGTGGAAATGACTGGGACAGTAAATGGTTTATTTGGACCTTTGAAACAAAATTCTATAAATTGTTATGCGTTTTATTGCATAATACATTAGGAGGTATTATGCGCCAAAATTTTAAGACTTTCGAAAACAATGAAGCTTGTAACTAAAGTTACAAATCTTGTTAGAGGAGGAAACCGCTCGCTTACTCGCCGTTAGCTGCAAGCATTTCTGAAAGAACATAATGCAGGTTTTGATGATTTACTTTAAAATATAGAAGTTCGTTGGCTAAGTGCTGTGAAATGCCTGCAACGTTTTTTCGCGCTCCGGAAATTATTAATAGATTTTGTTCGCAAGGAAGTACCATCGGTTTCGTCAGATACATGACAAGAGTTGCAGAGCCCCGAATTTCTGTCTGCATTGACGTTCTTAACAGATATAGCTTCACACCTGCAACACTTAAATTTAAGTTTGCAAGGGCAAGAAACGAAACATTGTTCACTTGTTCAGAAATATAAGTAGTTTCCGAAAACTATTGGAAGTATTTGCAGCACAACTTCGGGAAGAAACGCTGTCTCATTTTCCTTATTGTTTAATTCGGGAAGAACATCCCAATATTAAATTTTCCGTTTTTCGCAAAGATGTTCTTCAAATCATGCATGAATTTAATAACGCGATTTAGTGATTTTGATCATTTAAGTAAAAGTATACATTTGTTTGCAAGTCCCTTGACAGCAGAGGTAACGGATCAGGATGTGCCGTTACAAAGGGAATTGTGCACGTTATAAACCGATCCGTTTTTTAATTCAAGGAAGGAGACAGACGAAGATTTTTTTAAGTTGTAGCCTATTCAAATGTATCCGATGTTACATAATTTTGGCCTAAAAATTTGTTCCATGTTTGGATCTACTTACATATGTGAAACTACTTTTTCCACAATGGCAAATATTAAAACAGATGCTCGAAATTCCCTTACCGATATTTCTCTTTCAAGCGCGTTACGTTTTGCTATTTCGGAAATAGATGTGGATGTACAATATCTCATTGACACGAAAAAGGAGTGATCCATAGCTTCTAATGACAGTAGAACTTCGATTATTTATCGTAACTAATCTTGGTGCCAGGTCCAGTACGACCATCGGATTATCGAATTCTGTTTTTGCATAAAGGAAGATCGTTCATTTTCTTATTTTGTTTCGTTTGCTTTGAACTATTTTTTTCTTTGAACATTTTTTCTTTTTTAATCGATGTGTCGATAATATTTATATTTTTGTTCCTTTTTAATCGATGTGTGAATAATTATTCTTTTTTTATTTGTTTAATCGATAATTAATCTTTTTTATTTTTTTGATCAATGTATCGATAATTGATCTTTCAGTTAATCAAAGTTCTACTGTATTGCGTTACCCAAAAAGTTCATAGTTTCGTCATGCATCAATTTTAATAATAAGTCTTTTTATAAAAATAGTATTTATACTGCAGTACCTATATTGGTATTTTATTGAATGGTGAATATCACTTTGCAAAATCCTATGAGCTTTTCGGATGAGCTAACGTTTATGTTCAACGTTTACATTCATCCGAATAAGTGAACGTATTTCGTTTATCTAGTCACATTCTAGTCTTCATTTATCTTTATAATTAATTTTATTCTTGTTCCAGAATTGTTCGAAATACACTGGCCCTCAAAGTTGACAACTCCTACCGGTTTCTAGGTAAACTGCATCCACACATTCATTTTTATTTTCAACACTATTAAATATATTGATTTCATTCCTTTTTTATTTTAATTTCAACGAATAGTTTTTCCTTTTGACTAAAAGCTACAATAGTTTTGTGTTTTCCTCCTATTATTTTTGAGTCGAACGTTTTATTTATTAAAGTTTATTAATTGTGCGTTAAGAGCCCTTATGATGAGGTACTTATTGTGAAATTTCACGTATTTGTAGTAACAGATTTTACCGATTTCTACCTGAGGGGTTCTTAAATATCGCATAAAAGTCATAAAACAACAATACGTCCAATTAACGAGAAATTGCAGTTCACACAGTTTTCAATTTTAATAATAAAAATTACTTTCGAAGTACCAAACCAATTTAATCTCTCTCTTTTATAAATCAATCTACAACTCCACTCAAATCTTCGCCAAACCTCAATTCTTACCCCTTTTCCATGACCCCGACCGCCTTGGCGATGTACCTTAGCGGTCCCCATCTCAAGACGGTCAATCATTAAATCTCCTTCCCTTATTCGCCCAACGCGGCACAAATTCCTCCCTTACATCGAATCTAAACAAGTCCCTCACCCCACAAATCTCTTAAATCGAGACCACGTCTCACACCCTCTAAATGACCAAAGCAGTCAAAACCACCGACGCACAGTGGTCCCGAATCGCCAAAAGCTGGCCAAAACATGAAGGTGACCTTTGATTTGTAACAAAATGAGTATACTAAGGCTTTCGAGGTCGCTGATTACGAATCTGAACTCCAAATTTTTGAAAACAAAATGGCGAATTCAATATGGCGGACGTGCTAATTAAAAAATTGATAGATCTGCACGAAAATTGGTATTCTATTGTTTTTCAGGTCGCTGATTACGAATCTGAACTCCAAATTTTTGAAAACAAAATGGCGAATCCAATATGGCGGACGTGCTAATTAAAAAAATTGATAGATCTGCACGAAAATTGGTATTCTATTGTTTTTCGGGTCGCTGATTACGAATCTGAACTCCAAATTTTTAAAAACAAAATGGCGAATCTAATATCACTGGTATAAACGTTGGTTTTAATTTTTGCGAAAATGGATTCTTCCAGTTTTTACTAAAATTATATAATTAGAATGTCGAATTTGATATGACAATGTTAATTTGCAAACGTTTTTGAAATTTTTTTTCGGATTTTAGTGACAAACTCAACATTTCTACGTTTAGTAGATCACGTAGGTTAAATATATCGTCGAAAATAATAAAAGGGAATTATGAATTATAAGTGTTGTTTGAAATAAAGAACGCTGTTTTATTCATATACTGCCTTTATTTATATTCTCAATTCGAATCATCAGAATTGGATGTGCTTTCCTCTGAACTAAAAGGTATTATTTCTTCGGTATCCGAAACCATTTCCAACACCTCTGGGGGAATATCTTTCTTCCTTTCCATTATGTTTTCTGAAAGACTGATGTATGGATCAGAATGAAGCAATAATCTGTGAAATATGTCCTGATTCGTTTTTTTTCTAGATGTTTTTTTACTATGAGCTCTTCTATACAATTTACATAATTTATGACATGTTTCCAACACTTCTTCTGTGAAACATCCAATGGGTAGAATACAATTTTTCACCACAGAAGGTCCACGGATCAAAATTTTATGCACCGTGGGTGGCATGTAATACCACGGATACAGTGATACGTATAACTTTGCTGTATCAATACAGTAGGTTTTAAATTTTGAATAATTAATAGCTCTACCACAAGAAATAATAATTAAGATATTATGATATCTTTCAATTAATCGTTTGTCGATTCCTACAATTGAAATATTTATCTAATAATAGTAACTGTTGTACAAAAATATATATTACGAATAAAATAAAGATCAAATAAACACCAGTAATTTCGGCAGACTTAGCATGATTTTCAAAAAATCTTCGGGCCGTATTTCCGTCATTTGATGATCCAAAGCCGCATTTTGGAAAATCAACTCTTAAGCCCAATTCCTTAAAAAAGCTATCTTGTATTATTTTTTTTCGATTTTTCTTTTTTTCGATTATTTTTTTACGGCCAGTTCGGGAGAAACTGAAGAGGCGCTAGAAAAATTTGATATACAAAGT
Source organism: Andrena minutula (assembly GCA_929113495.1). Lineage (NCBI taxonomy): Eukaryota > Metazoa > Arthropoda > Insecta > Hymenoptera > Andrenidae > Andrena > Andrena minutula. The sequence continues at coordinate 36,983,168 of OV815996.1, read as the reverse complement.
AACGAAGAAGAATACTTCGTTATAGAAAAAGTTGGAAAGAACGAGCCACAAGAGCAATCGAGTCTCCTAAATAGCAACGATATAATGAATTTCCAAAATGTGCTTGCTCAATTGCAAAAAATAGGTATGCATGCAAAAGATAGGGAAGACTGTGGCATTGAACACCTAAGAATAACTGGTGTACAACGGCATGGCCTCAAGAGCATCTTCAGTGTAATGTGCACTTTATGCCATTATAAAGCTGAAATCTGCAATCAACCGGACGAAGCCGCAGAAGTGGATTGCAATCAGGGCGCCGTTAATGCAACAATTTTATGTGGAGGCAGTTATGCCCAGTTGCAACACACTTTTGCAGGAGTGAACATACGTAGCATGTCGAAGAGAGAGTTCGTGAAGGATCAAGATGAATTCGTCAAGTCCGCAATTGCCGCTGCAGAAGAAGAGATGCTAGCAGCGGCTGAAGAAGAAAAACGTTTGGCGATTGAAAGAGGCAACGTTCTTTCCGCATCAGGGATCCCTCACATCCCCGTTGTGGCCGACGGAAGCTGGATGAAGCGATCCTACCGCAGTGGATGTTATGATTCTGCGTCTGGAGTCGGTGTGATAGTTGGCTATCACACGAAAAAAGTTTTATTTTACGGCGTTCGAAATAAAGTTTGCAGAATTTGTCGGATTGCTGCGAAAAACGAGAAAGAACCCCGGAAGTACACCTGTTTCAAAAACTGGAACACATCTCGAGCATCGACTGCTATGGAAAGCGATGTTATAGTAGAAGGATTCAACACTAGCGTAGAAAAACGTGGTCTCGTTTATTCTACTCTGATTGCTGATGGGGATAGCAGCGTGTATAAGAAGATTATTGATGCGGACCCATATAAGAGACAGATACGTGTAAAAAAAATTGAATGCACGAATCATTTGTTGCGAAACTTTTGCACAAAAATGAAGGCGATTGTAAAGAAGACTACTCCTGGACCATTGAGGAAAACTGTGGAAAGTAGCATTCGCCGGATGCGCACGGACATCGTACAAGCCGCAAAGTTTAGATACAATCAGAATGTATCAATCGAACAGAAAACAAAGAATTTGCATGGCGATATACAGAATGTTCCGAGCCACGTGTTGAACACGCGGTGAACACGCAGAGTGTGCAAGACTAGAATATTTCTGCGATGGAAAGAATAAAGAGAATGAAAGAAACATCGTTCCAGAATTGGTGAAAATTGGAGTGTACCAGGAAGTAAAAGAAATACTTCGTCTACTGTTAGCTCATGCGGAGAGCTTACTGTATAATACTACGAATAACGCTGTGGAAAGTTTGAACGGACTAATTGCTAAGTACACTGGCGGAAAAAGATTAAATTTCGCCGAAAGAGGATCGTATACAGAGAGATGTGCTGCTGCTGTCGTGCAGTACAACTCGAACCAAATGCATTCGCGATTGAATGCGATAATGAAGAAGAAAACGCCCGAATCTGTAAACCAAATGGAAGAAAAAACGAAGAAAGAAAAGGAAAAGATAAATGAAAAACAGAAGGAAACGAAGGCTGCGCGATATGTACGCAAGCATTTGCCCAAGCAGAAAGATTCTGATTATGGACAAAATGCACAGAAGCCAGACATGCCATCCGAAATGTATGAACTGGAGGAGGAAAAGCATATGCAAATGCTCAATGACTGGCAAGCCAAAAGACACGCTGTTGAAGACGAAACCATCGGACAAGCAAAGAACCGCAGATGGTTGCAGTACAGGTCCAAATTGTTGACAGCATCAAATTTTGGACAAGTGTGCCGTCGCCGACCTGACACGCATTGCGCAAATGCAGTAAAATCAATTCTGTATCCGAAGATAATTAGTGCACCTGCAGTGGAATACGGCAAAGAATGCGAGAAAATTGCTCTCGAAGAATTGAAGAAGCAATACACAGATATTGCAGAATGTGGACTTTTCATCGATAGCTGCATCTCCTACTTAGGAGCTTCACCGGATGGAATCATCGGTCAAGAGGGTATTTTGGAAATCAAATGCCCCAAATCAGCGGAGAACTTTACGCCGGAAGAAGCTATTGAACAAGTTCCCACTGTCCGACGCATCTTCAACTTTGAAACAGGTATTTCAATGAGCAAAACGCATCACTATTTTTATCAAGTACAAAGCCAGTTACATATTACTGACCGAAAGTACTGTATATTTTGCATTTGGACCCCGAAAGGGCTGAAATCTATAAGAGTAGAGAGAGATGATGCGTTTTGGGAAAGTCAAATGGAGCCAAAACTGGTTCAATTTTATTTAGAATGCATGCTACCCGAATTAATAGATAGTCGGCACAATAGGTGCATGCCTATTCGGGAGCCACAATTTATACTAGAAGAGAGAGCGATAGAAAAACCGAAAAGCTTGAAAAAGCGAAAAAGGTCTCCAGCCGAAAATAGTGAAACTATTGTAACGGTCCGGCGTCGCACCGCGTTGTAAAGCGCGGGACCACTGACTCCGTCAGTGGTCACAAGTGCCAGCAATGGCACTTTTACTCGCTGATCATACGATCACGCGAGTCGATCGACGCCGCCGTCACTTTGCCAAGAAAGTGACGAAAAATATAATAAATTTGATCGATCCGGCGTCGCACCGCTGACTCTTGTCAGTGGTCACAAGTGCCAGCAATGGCACTTTTACTCGCTGATCATATGATCACGCGAGTCGATCGACGCCGCCGTCACTTTCCTAAGAAAGTGACGAAGGAAATATAAAATTTAATTCACCCTTTAATTTTTTCAGACATATTTCTAAGTTTACAGGAGCAGATAGACAGAATTCAAGGGGACCGGAATGAGAAGGCAGCACCTAGAGGGGGTTTTTAAGAACTAATTATGGATCACATAATTAAAGTAATTGTCAGAATTTATGTGCGAAGGTATTGTGCAACAATAAATTCGCGTAATACACAATAATAATGTCTTAATATAATAAAGAATAAAAATGAAATTTGTATTTCAGTGATTTATTCCCCATCTGTATAAATAAATTTTAAATAAAATTGCCTAACAAGGGAACATATGGAACCTGCACACGTCGATTTTAATGGGACTTTTGTATGAAGTAGTTCTCAGAAAAATATTTTGAGAACATCTTACAAAAGCTCCATTAAAATCGGTGTGTGCGGGTTCCATGTGTTCTCTGGTAAAACCATTATTCCAGGATTCAATTTTGTCGCCACAAAATAATCTCATCAGCGCCATCTGTTACCAAATTCTTTCAACTTTATTGATCCTAGCGCCTCTGACGAAAAGTGCCCCTAACTAAATTTTGCCAACAGATATATATATAAAATATATATATATATATAGGAAGTGCCCACCCCTGGTAGCGACCATCCGCTTCGCGGGAGGATTACCTGGGCCTTTTCTATTGTTTTCATTTCCAGGCTACGGCAGGGGGCCCTTTGGACATAGTAGGGTCATTTCAAAGTGTTAGTGGGTTAATTGCATTGGTGTAAGGCAAATGTTCGGAAAGATTCACTCAGTCTTTCGATCGCATCGTCAGAGTAAACGTCGTGCTTAGAAGTTTCGAAAAAGTCTTAGTTTTATTTTCATAATGTCAAAACATGTATATTTTGATCAGAAGGGTTCCAGAAAAAATTCTGGACGTGCTTCTACGAGCTATAAAAGGAAACATCATCCTGCAACAAAAGAGGCTAGGAAACTAAAACGAGCAGCTCAAAAAGAATCTGAAGACTACATTTGCTGCGGAAGAGACACTGTATGGCCCAGGCATTGCCGATTGAAGGTAACACTAAAATCTTTTTCTCTAACATCTGTTAAAGTCGCACTTTTCCTTCTTTTCCGTTTTTCTCAAAACTACATTTTTACAACTGGTGTATCAAAAATCTCCGAAACTGTACGTCCGATTTACTTCAAATTTGATACACATAATTCTAACAACATTATCTATCATGTAGCATACGATTTTTTTGATGCGATATCCCAATTGTTTATAGTAATTGTTTGAATTTTGCCTTTTTGGTAAAAATTTAATGTTCATTTTCACTTTGCTCGCATTTGTACAAAAATGTTTTTTTTTTCTAAATCCCTATGCTACACGATAGATATTTTATCAATGAACAATAAAACTATGGGTTTTTTAGTTTCAGATAATCCTGAGCATCAGAATCCGTTCCACCGTCAGCGCGCGTCCTGACGGAGGAGTTTTGCAGGATAACGGATAGCTCGACCATTTTTTAATATTTTTCTGTCAAATTTACACAATATGTCCTTTAATGTATGCCCTAACCATAAATAATAATGAAGTAATTGTCACATTCATAGTTTCGTAGAAAAAAATTCGTAAACTTTGATGTCATTTCGGCCGCCTCAGGGTGGCGTAACCCCTTAAGCTAAGGTTCCGAGAAATCTAAGTTCAAATTCGATGTTAGTAGTCAACAAAACCCCTGGAAACAATTCTTTAAATTATCGGACTGACATAAAAATCCGTACACCACAGCGTATCGGCTGATGCGTTAATGAATTTTCACTTCTTTTATCTCCCACATCTCAGAAAGTAATCGTCACCTCAACTTCAAAATTTATTTTGATTGATGTGGGCCAGCTAATAGGCACCAGAAGCAACTACAAATCTGAGGGAAGAAATCCTCTCACGATTCTCAAACTTTAACATACTGAATCGACCTAGCGTCACTCTCTGTATTATTCATATCACCGACTTAGCGTCGTAACCTAAATCAATCTATATTCGTACTTACCGACTTACCGTCGTAACCTAAATCAATCTATATTCGTAATTACCGACTTAGCGTCAAAACCTATCTATAAGCGAGCAATACGTCGTTACGTATTTACATTAATTAATTGTAATAATTCATACGACTCAGTGTCGCGTTATATGTTCCATTTTGACCTAGCGTCAAAAACTATTTTTGAATAAACCTTTGTTACTTATTGTCAAAAAAGAAGGACTCTCGTTACTTGAAATTCATTTCTTAATCGCACGTCACCCAAACCAATCCCACAAATTCACAGGTAAACCGCTCTACTTGTGAATCTCCTGTAAAGAACGGCAACGTCTCGTTCGAGAACGTTACAAGGGTAATAATTCTTCTTGGCATTTATCAACTGGATTTCGTAACACGGGATCACTTGTATAAACAACACTTTTGTAGCTATGTAGTTACTCTTGAAGATGATAAAAATAAAATCTTAAAAAAGATAATTAAAAATAACGAAATCAAAGAGAGAGGGGGGAGGATATTAAGAGGGGGGGGGGGGGATGGAGGAAGGGAAAGAGTAGAATTTCAGGACACGCGTTTCGTCCTACACAGGATCTTGTTGACCGGGGCTACCCCCGTCGGTGTTCTGTGGACCTGAGTCCGGTATAAGCATGTTTCAACTTGTTGAAATATTTCAGGAATTTCTCAGTTTCGTGCGAAATTAATATTGCGTTGTTCTGTTCGGTGACATCACAAATTTTATAAAGTCCCACGTAATAAGGGCCGAATTCACCTAGACGCGGTTCCTTCTGTATATAGACGAAGTCGTTTGGTGCAAAGCTTACCTCATTGCATTTACGGTCACAGATCCGTTTTGAACGTAATTTACTCGCTTCTGGATGTTCTGGCCCTTTCTCGAATTTTGTTTAAACGTTCCACTAGATTTTGTACGTATGACGAATATGTAAACAGTTCCTCGCGAGACATACGCGTACACAGATCCCAGACTAATTGTCCGGAAACTATTTAGTGCGGCGAAAAGTTTGTCGCCTCATGTACATGTGTTATACGAGTACCTAGCAAAGGGTAGGAGTAGACCCCAGTCGTCGTATTTTTCCAAATAATATTTCAAGTATTCGGTAAGAACGATGTGGCTCCTTTCGATGGAACCATTTATCTATAGACGATACCCTGACGTACTTTCGTTTGTTGAGATGTTACCGGCAGAAGCTTGGTGATATGATTGGTATATCCCCGTAAGCACACATTCTGTAACACAATCGTAAAGGTAGGACACTCGTATTGTTCCTATTGGCCGACGCGACAACATTGACGAATACAAAGAAAGCGAGCGGGTCACTGATAGTAGGAGCCAATGTGAGCGAATTAGCCCCTTGCCCCTTGTACCATTCAGCCGACTTCTTCTCAGCAAACGGCAGTAGTTACACAATTAATTCTAAATACTCGAGCTATTCCCTGCATTATATTGTTAATGAGACTTGTTCCACGGTCTGTAAGTATCGCTCGTGGTGCGCCGGATATTGCGATGAAATAGCGTGACATATATACCATGCCACCTAAGAGTAGACCTACGTCCCTACCAATTTGCGACCAATCTACGCAGCTCCCACGGATCTGACATACACGAGTGGTCGTAGCGTTTTCCTTGCCGGGTTCCTATCAATCACCAATATATCCCTGCGCGGAATGAGTCTACTCTTAAGTGGACTGCAGTATAGTGTGGGCGACCGTAACGGCACGTATATCCTGTAGTGGATGGCTATACAAAATTTTGAGAGTTGACATTCGAGTGTTAGGATGTGACGATTTCCGCTGGGTGTTAGTGGTAATGGCCCGACCGCATCTAAAGCGTCTTCATCGAAGGGTTTTGCCGGTGTGTTAGGTTAGGTTAGGTTTGCGATGCGTTATCCGCATGAGTTTTTGCTCTTGGCAACATTGATACTTGCGTATGAAATTCTATCTGGCTCTCGTGATAGAGGCGAATGATTTGTTCCCGTTCGTCTTCCAGTGGTTGTTGAATTTCGCTGCAGCAAATCATGATCTTCACTAGTGTTATTCGTAAGATTTCCTCGTGGTAAAGTTTCGCCTTCTGTCGCTATTCGAAACGTGTCCACGTGTTCTTCTTCTATGGCGTTTATAAGTGCTGATAACGGCGTCCTGAGTTCCTCTTCTCCCATTTTGTGGTAGAAATTCGTTGTTCCGACGACGCTGAAAACCTTCCCCTCCTCATTCTGCGTGATGATTACGCGATTTTTGGTTAGATCTCCTAAGAACAATGCTGTTTCCTCATGGAGTCCAATAGCTTTCAAGGTTTTACAAATGGGGCTTGTCAACACCCGAAGATATGAAACGAGCGTAATCGTCTTGAAAGAAAGTGAGCGTATTTTTCGTGAACCGTACGTCGCATTGCACTGCATGGGTCTTGAGTTTTGATGGATGGGCCGTATGATCTTGTATAGGGGTTAGAAAACTCGAGGGGTCTACGAACGAGCCGTTGTCTATTCTCCAACTTCTCATTAAATCAGGTACTTTCGTTACGTTAGTCTGTGTAACTTTTATTATTTCTTCACTCGGAATTGGATATGCTTGTTCCGACAACATCTGCAGCCCAGGGACAATCATAGTGGATTGTGGGATATCCAGCGCATCCGTGTGCAGTGGTATTCCCCATGGCACTCGTTTCTTCGCAACTGATGGTAGCATCCTCGTTTTGGTTGGATGCATTTGCTGTACCCCGTGGAGGGTATTGCTCGTCGACACTTTGCCGGAAGGTAATTTCTTCCTTCGCAAACTCCCTACTTAGCCGAAAATCATCTTCCTCCGCTAACAAACCCTCGCTTTTTTATGTAGACCATAATCATCAGAATTGCTGAATTCGGGCATTCCAGTGTATACTTCCACTGTATCTAAAATTATGGAATTTGCCCTACCTCCTATCTGATCGGTGTTATCTTTCTCGACAGGGAGCTCTGCTTGCTTAAGCTCTTCTTCGGCGAAGGTGGATTCGTCTGACAGGATAAAAGAAAAGTTCCTTATAATAAGGCCTAGATATATCTTGATGTGGCGTCTTGACTCTCGTTCCTATTCCTTCTGCCGAGGGTCCAGAATTCTTTGGGACTTTTGCCGGTGGTTCTGAAGGTTTCTAATTCATCGGCGTAGTTTCCGTTGAGATGATAAAAAGAGCGTGCAAGACTGAGTTTCGCGACAGTATGTCGTTTACTCGACCAGGTTTATAGATAATTTCGTAATCTTAATCGGCAAATAAAATTCTCCATCGTGCGGGTCGCGATACCGGATCTTTGACCAAAACTATCCACTGGAGTGGGCTGTGTTTGGACACCAGGAAGAATTTGCTTACGTGAACGTACGTCCTGAATTGTTTCACGGCGTAGATTATTGCGAGACATTCCTTTTCAGTTGTCGAATAAGTTTCCTGGCATAGCGTGACCTTCTAAGAGGCATAGGCGATCGGTGGATGCTGGCCCATTTTTCCCTGAGTCAGAATGGCTCCAACTGCTACATCGGAGGCATCTGTCGTTATTATAAATGATTCATCGTAATCAGAGTGTCGTAAGACAGGTTCCTCGCAGAGGGCTTGTCTCAGATCTTCGAAACATTCCTGGTGTTGATCCGAACAAATTAAATTTTGATGCTAGTCAAACCTGTGAACGGTTTGGCGCGTTTCGTCAGATCCGAGATAAATCGCCGGTAGTAATTCACTAGGCCCAGAAATTGCTTGACTGCGTTTCTATTTTTTGATACGGGAAATTTCGAAACTGAGCGAATCTTTTCGGAATTCGATCTTACCCCATCGGCTGATATGATAGGCCTAGATACGTGACCTCGTCTATAAAGAAACTTCGCCTTGTCCGTTTGCAGAGTCAGGTTATGCTACCCCTGTCGACTAAAGAATTTCCTGAGTTGACGTTCGTGTGTCTCGAGCGTATCCGAGTATACGAACACGTCGTTCAAATACACGTACAATTCTTGTCCAATTAGCCCTATTAAAGCCTGATTCATTAATCGTTGAAATGTGTTCGCTGTTGGCGCTAAAAGTGCCTAAACGCAAAAGAATGTCTGATATTCTGGGGATTAGGAAACGACCGTCTAAGGTTTTCTCGTTCAGCTTCCGGAAATCTACTACCATTCGCCATCGAGTCTTTCCTTTGGAGTTGGCTTTCTTTGGCACTACCCAGAGTGGCGAATTATACAGAGACGTAGATAGGACGATGGTTCCAAGATTCTCCAGATTACGAACCTGCTGCCTTATCTCTTTCTCTCGTGTTCGAGAGTACAGGTATTGCCGTATGAACACAGGTATTGAATCAGTTATTGGAATCGTATGCACCATTGCGTTGGTTTCCGCCAGAAGATCTTCGGGAACGAAGAATCTATCTCTATTCTCCGTAACCAATTTTTCTACCCACATGCGCGTCTCTGAGCCTAGATGTTGGAGTCGCAAGGATTTTGAATAGTTCTTAGCCGTTCGGTAGGATCTCGTTGCTGAATCTAGTAGTCTCCTAGATCATGTTCTTCGAATGCGCCGAGTTGTTTTTCAGAAGGAGGTGAGAGACGGTTTTTCTCTCTCAAGGTGAGAGGAAAACCAAAATAACAGAGAGAAAAATAGCATGTACCTGGTACTTTCAGTGATCCTGGAGAAAGTAAGAATTGAAATCGACAATACGAAGCAGTATATCATAGTAGAATTTCTACGGATGTGTTTCGACCCTAAGGACACTTGTTACATATGGTAAGGCTGTGGTTACAGTGGAGGCGTTTTCGCCCGAACGATCGATTTTGTTTCTGTGCACACAATAACATTCATCGGTGTGCTCCATTTCGGCTTCTTCATTGATATCGCAGGATTACGCGCGATGTTCAGTTCGCGCGAAAACGCGTCCACTATAACCACGGTCTAATACTAAAGTGACGCTTTGAAGTTCATGAAAAAACCCCAAATGGAGCGCACGATTTTTTTCAATTCATGTAACACAGGTATTACACTATGATACTAAGGATTAAATATTCGCATTTTTCGGCGGATGGTTCGCGGGGTTCCGACTGCCTATAATTTCGAAGTTCTCCCGTTTCCGTTGCGAAACAAACGATCTACAGTTACGAAAATCCTCGGATTTGATGGCGGTATCGAATCGCAATAACAATGGTCGCGGTGATGCATTCATGTATACGCGAAATACGAGGACCGGGGTTCTTCGAGATTCTGACCCTCTGTATTGGAGGGTGGAGGTCAGGCCGGAAGCGCGTGTGCGTATGTCTCGTTATATGATAACCCGGGCGTCATCTTTTCTCGTCTTGCGGCTTGCAAAGCTGCATCAAACACTTCGTCTGATTTACTAGGATGTACTGTTCACTTTTTGTTTATTTGTTCGTCGCTTTCTTCGAATAATCTTTTTCCCTTGCGGTCACCTAACGACACAGGCGACTTACGCGATGAATATGATCGATTAGAGTTTCTTGTGGAAACATGCTTATACGCTCAAGGTCCAAGCGTAATTCCCCATATCACCGACATGAAATTTCCTGCATTTCTCACTTCTTAATGGTATTCAACCCCTTCGACGGTCGAAAGCCATTAAATTCGGTGAGCCACTGCGGAGGCTTGTTCTAGCCACGGGGTACGAGGGTAGTCCCAAAAGTAAATTTGAAGTTTGAACACGTTACGTTGTTCAGTATTTGTTTGGCACCCATCAATAGTGAACGCTCTCAGTGAATTTGTAAACATAGAAAAATTTGTCATCGTTATGCGATACAATACTTCTATTTGAAAGGCCTCAGTCCAACCAATATCAAAGCGGAGCTGGATTCTACTCTGGGGGAGTCTGCTCCTTCCTTTACAACAGTAAGATATTGGGTGGCAGAATTTAAACGAAGCCGTACGAGTTGCCAAGACGAACATCGCAGTGGTTGACCAAATGAGGTGACCGTCGACTGAAAGTGTACGAGCTAGCACACATGACAGGCATTTCAAAAAGTGCTGTACAACACATATTGACCAAAAATTTGGATATGAGAAAGCTGTGCTCAAGATGGGTGCCGCTAACCATCTAACCATAAGGCACCTGCACACTAACCAGTCGCTCAGTAGACCGACTAGAGAACGGATCGAGCGAGACGAGAATGATTGACGTGTAATAGTCGAACTCCGTTCCTATTGGTACGCTCCCAGTTCCCCGAATACCTATGTATAAATACGGGCAAGAAAGCCCAGAGAAATTCATTCAGACTCATGAATTCAATCGAGCCTTTACGAAGAATCATTTAAGGCTAATAGCTGATTCCAACATAAATTTAATGCTCCAACTTTGGAGGCCACCTTGCAGGACACTTGGTCGAGCCGATCGTATTAAATTAAGGCCATAGTCGCCAGGTTTAGCGAGAAGTTTCGCCTTGTAGGCCGCTTTGTAGGCCACTTAATTGTCGAATATTATTACCAATTATTATTCTCAGGTTAGTAATATTACTCCTGAGCAACGAGGGAACGAGATTATTTCAGGTGGCAATACCGCCCCTGATGAAGATTATTCCAGGTGGCAATACCGCTGCTGATGAAACAAAGAGACAATTACAAACGGTTGTCGGCTTTAACATATTCAACCTCCTAGATCCATAAGCTAACTCCTAGATCCATAATCTAACTCCTAAATCCATAAGCTAATTCCTATATCGACCGAGTGTCATTATTCATGAACTAATTCCTTTCATTCGACTAAACGTCATTATTAGTTTTAAGTTATATTACTCTAAATTGATCGATCAAACGTTCTTTTGTACCGACCAAAAGTAACAACCCAAGACGATCAGCTTTACTTTTTGTAATGACCGAGAGTCACAACCTAATTAATTTCTTTAATATCTTTAATATTAAGGTGTTAAGTTACCTTCTCATGTATCATTTAGAAGTGTTTTTCTTGAATAAACACTATTAAGTTAAATTCTTGTTCTGGAATTTTAATTCTTTATCGCAAATTCTTTCTTCTAATAAGAAGAATTGGTGTTAAGAAACATTGCTTATTAGCAATGTTTCTCCTTACGATATAAACATATATTTCCTGCACTTTGCATAATATTCAATATTTGTATAATTAACGTAAATAATAATAAACAAAATAGTCATAATTTACATATAATTCAGACAGAACGACACAAGTCCACTAGACGTGTGTTGTTCTGCTTAAACGTTAAGAAGAAAAGAATAGAAATGATTACTTTTCCTTCTTTTACTTTCTTTTCTTGTCTTCTTTCGTTTTCTTCTGTGCTTTACGTTGTTTTGTGTAAAATACAAGTTACACATTTATGTATAACTAGTATTTCATACTGTGCTGTTTCTAGTAAAATAAAAATATGAAATATAATTTTGCTCATTTTATTTAACACAAAATACGTTATACTAAGGTGGTTGACCCAGTTGTCGATCGGTTTAGACGTAGTCGTTGATCACTTAAATATTGAGATTTTATAAGGTTTTTGAACAATATTGTGATGATATACGTAGGTAAAGACTCTTAAATATTAATTTGCAATTTTGTCCTATACACAATATTGTTCAAAAACCTTATAAAATCTCAATATTAATTCAAATGATCGACGACTGGGTACCGATCGACGACTGGGTCAACTACCTTATATGCAGACAAATAAAAATAGAAAATAAAAAGCGATCACAATGGAAAGATGCGTTGTATTCTCCAAATTTTGTGGACTTACGTTGTTTTGCCAAATGCATATTAATTGAATATTGAACTTTGGTTAAATTGCATTATTTTTTCAACGTATAAAATTCGTTTTCATGCATTTTTTTCTGATAAAAACATACATCCAATATTCTACAGTCGAATTAATGCATAAACTCAAATTTTTTGAAATTGTGACATGGGTCGTTTTTCCTTACAACCACAGATATTTCATGCATTACGTAGATTAGCAGCATAAAGTCGGTACCTATTACCGGTAAACCATGTGTAAATTATCATCTCGGTTATTATTAAGCACAAATGTAAAAATTTGTATTTTAAATACATTAAATAAGACACATTTACAATTTTCCTAATACTTATAATAAAAATTTATGTACAGATTTTACTTAATATAAGCAAGATTGTGTTCAATTAGATATAATTCGAAATTACATGAAATTGCATATTTGATTGCAATTCTAAACAGATATGTTTCCAAGATTTTAAAACTTTAACATTCATACCGTTAAATTTTTCATGAAACATTTGTTTTTATATTGATTACACTTCCTAAAGCCGCCAATAACAGATTTAATACATTAATAACTGCAATAAGCATGTGGCATTTCTTTCAACTTCTGTTGTACTTAAAATCTACTTTTCAATATGTATCAACATATTAACTTGTAACTACTTAGTTTAAAACATTATTTACTTACCAATGCTTATAATATAACTATTTTAAAATAACCGTCTTTACCGACACTCTCAACAATGACTAATTAATATCTAGAATGGTTACAGGTGTTGCGACTCCCGTCTAGCGGCGTGTAGTTTAAGCTTTAGATGCGCGAAGTTCAAATCGGATCACACGAATGTAATAGGAAAGGAAGATTAGGTGAAGTTAGCACAAGGCCGAAAGGTTTGAAAATAGTTAAATATCCTTTTAATAAGAGGACTTCAAGATTATAAACTAATCGATACCCACTTGGAAACGGGTAATTGAATAAATGAACTTCTCCTTCTTTCCTTCTCCTAGGTGTGTAATTCCAGCGCCGCGTAGTTAAACGCTTGTTCTGTAAAAATTGAGAATCGAAAAGAAATCGAATAGACGAATAGGAATTTAGGTAGTTAATTAGTAAATTTGCGATTGGCTCTCGGTAACTAAGCCATTTTGAAATTAACAAGAGGAAAAGCGAAGGGCTTTTCGGAAGCGTCACTTGAGCCCGAATAGCAGTGTTGAGCAGTCGAGTTGTAGACAACTTCCAGAAATTTAGATATTATAGCTATTTTGTTAATTAAAGTTCCTAGTATTGAATTCTAATTGTTCTTTTATTGAGTTTATCCTTTTATTTATTATTCGTTTTCTTTACATTTATTTCATGAATAATCCGCGTCCAAGGAGCAGAGTGCCTTAGCACTCCACGGGCATCGACCCTCGCCGAATTCCCTACGAGGGATCCAGGAGAACCAGCCGGCCACGCAACACAGGGCATGGACACTCCAATGCTTAAAGAGTGCAGAAGGATAGACGCCAGTAACGCCATCGAGCGTATACTCAGAACCCCAAAATAAGATAATAGATGACCATTCAGATAATGGAGATATTATTAAGATAATGTGTTGTACGTAATTAAAGAACTTAATAAAATGAAGAGACCAATAGAATAACATACAAAAATACATGATTAGTTGTTACAGTAACTATTTGTAATAAGTAATTATGTATTTCTATATGTTTTTCTATTGGTCTCTTCATTTTATTAAGTTCTTATTCATAAAAGTGTGTTTTACAAATAGCAAAAAGTAATGAAATTGTTTTAAAGAATTTTTTTATTATGTATTAAGATTACAGTCCATCTGTTACATCTCATACGTCCATAACCCAGATAGCACAACGTCTGGTAAAGTCTTAAAGACGTCCAAAAGGCATCTTAAAGACGTGTTGTTACAAATTAAGACGTTCAGACCTAAAATGGACATAAACTAGACGTCTCTAAGACGAAGTGTGCTATCTGGGAACACAAAATTTCTCTACGCTCAGAACTTCTTTACAAATATCTTTTATTCCTGTAGACAGGTTAACAGTTTGAATAAACCCTATAGTGCTAAGTACATAATTATATTAATTACTTATATCACAGTGTTTCCATAAAATAGCGTATTTCCATTTTTGACCTTGAAGCGAATTTTGATGGCATCGTCTTAATAATCTTAAATTACATTGTCTAGTGGCCATGGACATAGGAATATAGAAGCAGTGAAGCAGCTCCAGGGAGGGGGAACTATGATAACGTGATATGTACTCTGGTGCCGCATTGGCGATTGGTTGTGATCGTGTAAGCGCAACCGTATTTTCATTGAGTAAGAGTGAATCAGAACCCATGATCAGAACCAATTGGAACCAAGGTGAAAGACAGAGCCAATCATCAATGCGGCACCAGCCCACACAGCACAACGTCCGGCGGCGTCCCTGGGACGTCCTGTAGACGGCTTTGGGACTTTGCCGGACGTTGTGCTGTGTGGGAAAGGATGCCGAATGCTTAAGCATTTGCTTAAGAATAAGTAGCGACTATGAATACCGGCCTATGAATACCAGCCTACGTTTCTGCACCGCACCTATATTACTGTCCACCCCCTGAATGGCTAGGACACCAGCGTGGTGTGGAAACTGACTACCACGGTAGTCGGACGAGACTGGGGCCGACTACCCACGTCTGAACCAATCAACGCCAAGACGAAAATTTACCGATACCAGCGTAGTGATCCTTTAGGTAGTGATAGGCAAATGTGTTTCGCGTTTTCTATTGGTCGACGCCATTAGTGACCGAAACCGGAAATAGAGAGAGCAAGTAAATAAGTAGAAAAAAGAAAGTTGTGATATTTTCACATATGTTTTAACCTTTTTTGTGACTGTTGCAGTGGTCACACAGCTACGCTCAAGCGATAGCGTAACACAAGTAAAGAGTAAAAGTATCGATACCTTGGCGGTATCGATTCATCTTTATTCATGCCACGGACCCTCGTGTCATAGATAGAAATGCCGGTTTCCATAGCTTGTCCCGGGGAGAGGCAGGAGTGGGGTTGACAAGTTTTGTGTTCGGCAGTGTCCCGTTGGATCTAGGGTAGAACTGGGTAGAACCAACAAAATGCGGTTAAATTACTTATCTCGGTTTACATTAATCCACGGCAGCCCACTCGAATTTTTATTCTCGGCTTCTCTGGGTTGTAATGTCAGTTATATTGTGATGTTCAACGCTCGTTAAAACGAATTCTTTGATTGTTCGTAACCAATCGTTAATGTTTTAATATATATGAAATAGACGACACGAATTTTAATTGCACGTGTATTATTTAAATGCGTTTTATTCATTGAGCAAAAGAATCCTCTACGTTTTGTTTCATCGACTTTTTAACTTGATCAGGTACGTTTATCTTTTACATGTTATTTATTTGTATATTATATAGCTACGTAGGATACGTTCCCGTTAATTTCTTATCTACCACGTTACCATAAAAAGAATTATTCTTATTTACGTTTTTAATTGATTAGTAATCATAGTTTTTTGAAGTGTAATTTATCGAAAACCTCAAACTTGAAGAAAATATCTGTAAGACGGATATTAAAGACATCTTTTAAACAATAAAGGTATCAAATATCTCCACATGTAAATTTTTCGAAGTATGTTTTACAATTATTTTTCAGATAACATCTATTTAATGTATTGTATTCGTTGCAGTTATATGTTATAATTTCCTAGTTCTACTAAGAACTAAATAAAACTAATAGCATAATGCAGTTGCCACTGATTTTTTTACAAGTTACGTATTTAATTTTCAATCAGCTGATGGCCTAAAATGCTTTGTGTTCATAATCTAACCATGTCATAAGTATAAATTTAAATGATACATGCTCCTTTATTGATATATCTTTAGTTTACTATGTTATTAGTTTTATGTGCGACGTTAGTTTAACTTCATTCAGAATGTTACCATCTTATAAATACAATATTTTTGTAAACCTTTCATTAGATAACCATATTTCAGCTAATTTACCAACAGAAGTTTATTCTGTATATACTACATAAGTTTATCAAAGCGGAGCATAAAATTTTATTCAGAATTACTCATTAATTTTTATTATTGTCGTTAGTTAAAAATTGATAAAATATGCATCTAAAAGTATTTAATATTTTCAAAAAAGTTCAATGCCTGTATATTAGCAAGAAGTTTCAGGTTATAATTGGTTCCAAAGCCCAAACAGAAATATTTTAAGAATTATGCATTTTTAATAAAATGTATCAATATTACATAATCAGTAGTAAAGAGATTTGTAACTTTATTAGACATATATATTAAATTTAGCCCTTGTTTTTAACAATTAACAAACCATTTTAATATATTATATTATCTACTAACGTTCGTCTTAAAGCGGACAACAATATAATGGATGTAATTTTCAGCGAAGGTAATACTCCGTAAGATGGCTGATTCCAGTGATTTGGATCGGCAGATAGAACAGCTGAAAAAATGCGAAATTATCAAAGAAGCCGAAGTCAAAGCTCTTTGTGCGAAGGCGCGTGAGATTCTCATCGAAGAAAGTAACGTGCAAAGAGTTGATTCTCCAGTTACTGTATGTTTTTACAAATGCGAAAGAAGAGAATTGGGACGAATCATAATTTAAGAGACGTAATTGAATTTTTCAGGTATGTGGAGATATTCATGGTCAATTTTATGACTTGAAAGAATTATTTAAAGTTGGTGGAGATGTTCCTGAAACAAATTATCTGTTCATGGGAGATTTTGTTGATAGAGGGTTCTACAGTGTTGAAACATTCCTTCTACTGCTGGCGTTGAAAGTAATTAAAAGAATATTATAATAATATAACAGCTTTATAAAATAGTTACAATTAAGGCAGTCGCGCATTTACGCGAAATGTGGCGAATCAGAGAAATTAACTACAATCAATCGTCGCTGTGTAATTGTTCATAAACTTTTGTGTTCTTATCGCCACGCTTCGCCAAAATGCGCGACTGCCTTTAACATAACAAAATCATTGTGATCTTTTAATTCATACTTTTAATAAAGTCTCGTAACTTTGTAGTTACTTTCACAAATATAATTATAATTACAGGTCCGTTACCCTGATAGGATTACACTAATAAGAGGAAATCATGAGTCTCGACAAATTACGCAAGTTTATGGGTTTTATGATGAATGCCTACGTAAATACGGCAGTATTACAGTTTGGCGATATTGCACAGAGATATTTGATTATTTGTCCCTCTCTGCTATAATTGATGGAAAGATATTCTGTGTTCATGGAGGGTTATCTCCTAGTATACAAACGCTCGATCAAATAAGAACTATAGACAGAAAGCAAGAAGTAAATGAAAAATATGTTTCGTACTGTTCCTACCGAAATAATGGAATCATTTTTCATGCATATTTCGTAAAAACAAACGCAGCTCCCATGCGACAGGAAGTATTAAAGCCGGGAACAATTTTTTATAGGTTCCACACGATGGACCAATGTGCGATTTACTTTGGTCAGATCCGGAGGATACTCAGGGTTGGGGAGTTTCACCGCGTGGAGCCGGTTACCTCTTCGGCAGCGACGTTGTAGCACAGTTTAATTCCACAAATGATATTGACATGATATGCAGGGCACATCAGTTAGTTATGGAAGGGTACAAATGGCATTTTAATGAGACTGTTCTGACAGTTTGGTCTGCACCTAATTATTGCTACAGGTATACAGATTATTTAAAATTTAAAGGCTACATAAATTTTAACCCTCCGTGGTCACATAATCACAAGTTGGTCACATGGGGTTCACTGCACCTCAGCGTCAATTCTAAGTTACCATTTTCGTATTTTTGAATCTTTTAACTTTTAAGTGATAATTGTATATAAATTCGTAATACTCATAAAATCAAACCCTAATAGCCTGTTTCTAGAAATTTAAATTTTTGTGTGATGAAATTTGTAGTTGAAGAAGAGCGATTTTTCAGGGTTGTGGAAAAAAGCGATATTTTTTCCGCAATGCATCCTCTTTAGAAGTAAAAGCGTAAGATTTGAAGTGATACACCTTGTGTGACCACGAAGGGTTAAATAGTCAGGCTAATTCCTATTAATTATGGATGAAATTAGTATTATTGTACTTTGTCACATTAACTACAATCAACAACATTCTTGCAACAGGTGTGGAAACGTAGCTGCAATATTAGAATTAAATGAACACCTTCAACGAGATTTCACAATATTTGAGGCAGCGCCACAAGAAAGTCGAGGAATACCCAGTAAAAAGCCTCAGGCTGATTACTTTTTATAAACAAAATTTCCATTAAAAATAGCTGTATAAACCAAAACGTCCCCAAATATTTTTTAAAAAAAGAAGTCATTTCAAATAATCGCATGCTACATACCTAGACACATGCAAGCATGTTACATAAAGAAGGAAGCAGCTCGTTTGCAAGAATACTATACACAAATGACAAAGTTGATCAGTTTGTAATTACATACTGCCAATGGACTGCTAACGGTATTGAAAATACTAATTTGATATAATAAATATTACGAATACATGTTTTTCAATATTACATTTCTGTTAGTAGTAATAAAACTGATTAACATTTAACCTTTCGCTACACATTAAATAATTTTATTCTTAGTGCCTAATTAAATGTTATGTTCGCATTGATTCGAAGAAAAAATTATAGTAACCGAAATCCTGTCTCATTTAAACGTAAAAAACATAAAGGAGTCAGAGTTTATTATAAATTTAAATTACAATTTCCTACAAAATTTGATACACTTGATATACTTATATTTGAATCATTACTGTACTGTTATATACACTGTTATGTATGACATAATATATTTATAATTACAATGACTTTTGCATATCGTGAAACTGAAGTAAAATTGTACATACGTAATTAAAAGGTTATACAGTAATACCAGACTCTATTCACGCGAAATAGCGATAATACGAAAATAATTTAAAATTATGCATCAATGAACATCAGAATACCAATTACATGTGTCAACATTTTTGTGATTTTTCTACAATCTCTGAAATAAATTAAAATTTCAAATGTAGTGCAAGTCTTATGACTCACGTGGTTATACTTCCTTCCTAGTGATCCTCTGGAGAGTGATCGGAACAACGTGTATCTTCGCTGATTGGTTGCCGCCATTTCGATCAAAAGCGGAAGTAGACAAAGAAAGAAACTGTAACAAAGAAAAAGACAGAAATACGGATAGAAAGAGATAGATAAACAATCAGCTTGGAGAGCAGACGGTTTAATGAATGTTTAGGTTATGTTATTTCCGGTTTGGCCCGAAATGGCTGCGGTTATACCGATCACTCCCTAGAGGATCACTATTCCTTCCACTTATGTGAGTTTCATATCTCGCCTGTTCTTATCCTAGCCCAGGGATGCCGAACTTCCCCACTCCGAGTGGTCAACCGGTTCTCCCCATCTCTGCTGCTTTCGTGTGATGAACGGTGTGGAACGGTGTACTGAATAACAAAAAGTACTAAACGTATTGTAACTGTCTATATAAATATTGTTAGTGTAAGTTCTCACACTTTTCTATTTAAAAGGACACGTTAAGTGAACAGAAGTAATAATATTCCCGAATTTAAAGTTAAAAGTTACCAATACGTAGCTTTTTGTCTAAAACATAGATGCAGTATTTAACCTAATATTAATATTAATGAAAAATCAACATTAATTCTAAAGTTTAAAATTAGTACAAACGGAATAATACAAAATTATTTTAAAAGCTAACAAAAATTCGTTTTAATTATTTCTCAAAGTGTATAATTACAATTATTATTTTCAGATAAATCACAATGAAGTTTACACAATTGTTGCGTAAACAACATATAGGTAGAGCAGTGCGGTCTCTCTGGCAGATGCAAAGAGAAAGATCTATAGCAGTAACTAACGCAAAAGAAATTTTAACATCTATGGGTTTCACGGTACACGATGCACTAAAAATAGTAAATCCGCCAAAACAATTTCAAAAGTAATGTTGCTAATTTTACTTAATCTAATGTTTAAACTCAATTATATTCTATTAATATTTCAACATATATTAAATGAACATAAATTAAAAATATTTATTAAAACACAATTTAATTGGATTAACATGTTCTATTTTAATATCAGAATTGAAAAACTTGACATATGTGATAATGTGCAGTCTGATTGGAAGCAAAAAAGCTGCTTAACATATAAAGATAATGATGTTTTACAAGGAGGTATATCACAAGCATGTTTATTAACGAACACGTTAACAGTTGACGATAAGCTTCCTGAAAAAATAAGAAATATGGTAACTGACATCCCAGAATATGTAGACGATTTATTAAAAAGGTATATTAATTATTGTTAAGGGTGGAGCCTTGTGTAGCAAGTCATAAAAATCTTTTTTTTGTTGCATAAATCAATAGTTGAACCTCAAAAATATGCTTCCAAAGCCGCAGACTAAAATTCGAAAACTTAAAGTGGCCATAGCCAGTTTTGCTACGGAGCAGCAGGTGACGCAGGTTTGCTAGAAAACTTTAAACGCATTTTTCACAAAACAACAGTTTTACAATTGGCGGACAACGTGACTTCAAAAATATTCAACATTTTCTTCGTAAAAATTAGTATATTGGTTTTGTTTGAATAAGTAGTTCCTTTTTGCTCATTTAGGATAAGATTTCGTTTGGAAAAATGTGAACCTTTTTTCAAGAGGCTATCGTTTGTTCAACTTTGCGTCTTTGAACTTACAAATTGCTTGGTTTAGCGAGTGCATTCATAAACTAAACAAAATTTTCTAAATTTTTTATTTCCAATGAATACAGCAGACGCTACGTTGTCCGCTGTGGAATAATTGCGTCGTTATGGACGAGGCATAAGCCCTTATAATTCTGTTGTTTGCCGTTCTTTTTGATGAAAAAAAAATTTATTTACCTTAATCTGACAATACAATGTCCTGAAAGTTTCAGAATGATTGATTAAATACTTTCTGTAAAAAGTATTCCCGAAAATTTTTAGCTAGTTACACAAGATTCCCCCTTAAAGTGTTTGGGTTTGAATGAAGTAGTACATTTATTAAATTATTAAATCATTTGTTTATTTCTTTAGAATGATTTACACGTCCAACATATATGATGCACAACAAGTAAAATTGCCGAAGCTGAAAGATCCTAATAGGCCTAGTTGGATATTTCCTAGAGTATATGGTATAACAAGCACAAGAAAAATGTAAGTTCAAATTATTTAATTCTATTTGTTATATATTCCTTTAATTTTATGTCTCTGTTTTAAAATCAGGAACTTATTGTAGGCGTAACTTGTCGCGAAAGTTTTTACAACTGTGCGAATCATTATCTGGACTAAACATTGCACAAAATCGAGCAGTCGTGCATGATGGGGTACTGTCTATGTGTATAGGTATGTCACTAAAGAGAAGTTATCGTATGTACAGGGACTCGCAAAGTTGTTCACGAAGTACTATTATATTTACGGATCCAAATTGTGTTGATTGTTTTATTCTGTATGTTAGAATTAGACAGACTTGATGCATACGACGGCATAAAAGTAACAACAGCTTTTACAATTTTATATTTATGTGAACGAACCTGTGGGTGACTGTATATCATTATTTTGTAACAAATACCATTTATAGGATGAACTTTTAAATTGCATGAAAAAGATTTTATACTTTGCATTTCAAAGTCATGTATATTTTTCAACGACATTCAACAATTTTTTAATCGATATTTTTACTTTTTATTGCGCTAGGATTTAAAAACGTAATACATTCTAAGGAAAAGAGATTAGAATTTCTTTGCTTAAGGGGGTATACCCGTTTGAACCCTCGGAAAATGTATACATTTTGTGGATTTTTTTACAAGTCAACGGTTTGATGCAGATTTCCCGTTTTTTAACTATGTTTACATAGTATTATGAACTACTTATAAAAAAAGTTCCAGTTAAAAAACTATTGTTTTTCGGAAGTTACGGATACATGTCCGAAAGTCTCTCGATTTTAGACGGCTAAACGGTGGCCCTAAAAACTCGTGCTACGTTCAACCAATTTACTTCAAATTTTGCATGCACAATCATAATAAGATTCCACATCGCGCAACGAAGGCGATTTTGAAAATTTTGAAAAATAAAGAAATGGTGAGAGATCAAAGGTAAAGTTAAATTTTTCTAAGAGAAAAATCCACTTTTTTCCTTTATAAATAATAAACGGGGAATCGAAATAAAAAAAGCCTTCGTTGCGCGATGTGGAATCTTATTATGATTGTGCATGCAAAATTTGAAGTAAATTGGTTGAACGTAGCACGAGTTTTTAGGGCCACCGTTTAGCCGTCTAAAATCGAGAGACTTTCGGACATGTATCCGTAACTTCCGAAAAACAATAGTTTTTTAACTGGAACTTTTTTTATAAGTAGTTCATAATACTATGTAAACATAGTTAAAAAACGGGAAATCTGCATCAAACCGTTGACTTGTAAAAAAATCCACAAAATGTATACATTTTCCGAGGGTTCAAACGGGTATACCCCCTTAAGGGGGTATTCTCATCTGGAAAACCAATCCTTGCCTTTCTTTAGAAACGATGCACAAAAAAGCTACACAGTTTTCACCGATGAGCATTATCCACGCGTATTTATTAACATTTCACTTAGTTATAAACAAAATTTCAGCCATATATCATAATAATTAATGGAGATATGGATCATCTCGTAAAGCGTGAACAAAAAAAAGTTGCCTCATGGTACATACGATTCCGGCTGTTTCACTGATCCGAAATGAAAAAATCAAAAGGATTCGTAATCAGTAAGAGTGTGGTTATAGGTGGTAGCAGATTTATGAAGAAAGAATTAAAAATTCCTTATTTTTTTCATAAAAATTTATCAAATTCGCCTTAAATTTGAGAGAAAAAATATTTCACCTTGATTTTGCTACCGGATAGAGATATGTTTTCTGAAGGTATATGAAAAGGATGGATCAGATTGGCCCACTAGAAGTTGAGATATCGTGTGTACTGTCATGGAAAATACAGTTTCGAGAAAAAACCATATCTCCATTAATTATTATTATATATGATTGAAGTTTTTTTACAACTTACTGAAATATTAGTAAATAGAAAAAAGTTCAAGTAAACGTTCATCCTGTCTTCTTTTGTGTTTGACTTATAGTCACATTTTATTTTAATAATTGTCGTTCAAAAGTAACAAAGAACACCCGTGACGAGAATCTCCTATTTCGACGAGACTTGTATATTTAGTGTTTTTTTTGTCTTTTTTTTATTTACCAACATCAATATCTAAAGCAGGGGTCCTCTAGCTTTAATTTTTGCGTACCACTCAAACATCTACAAGGACAGTCACGTATCACCAATTAAAATTAGGATGAACACTGCAGTGCAACATGCTATGGTTCAACAATGTTAGAACGTGTAAAAGAAAGGTGGTATGGACTTGACTGATTTATTGTACATAAAATGTAACCGAAAAGCATTCGCGCACCAACTGGAAGGCTTCCGCGTACCACCAATGGCGCGTGTATCATAGTTTGAGAAACCCTGCTATAGAAGATGAATCTAGCGACTAGGACACATAGCTCTATTCAAAATTTCTCTAACAATTTTTGTATCATTGCCTAGAAAACAAGCTACAGCGTATTCCAGTTTCTAGAATTACCCTGCGTTGTTCATGTTGGTAAAAACAGAGTTTTCTGAAATTTTAGATAAAGAATCGGATCTGCTACAGTTTCTTCTGAAAATGGAGTTCATGGTGACATCTGTAAAGCCTTTAACTGCGATAGCAGATGCAAATGCATATAATGACCTCGATATGCCCATTTTGTATCCATTACATCATACTATTGGTTTATCCAAAACAAATACTTACAAAACTGAGGATATGTATCGTAAGTTCAATTATGACATAACATATCGAGCGCGGTTCGAAAATTTAATATATATGAAAATTTATTTTGTAGCTATCAACACAACATCTGCATTAATGAATGCTCACACTATAATGATAAATTATGATCCAGAGGAAGTTAAGAATTTAACAGAATTGCCAGTTACCGAAAGTCAAATTCATGCACGTTCGATGATAAAATCATTTACTGCAGCTATGGCTTGTGCACGACAAAGGTTTGGATCGAATGTGAAAGAATTACCAGAACCTGTTGTTGTGCAATGTATTCAGTCCGATGGACAGAGTTTTCATTTCTCTGTGTATCAACTTAATTCCTTAACTATTGATAATACAGAGGGAAACAGAAACTTTTGGTGGTCTTCGCCATCGATGAAATTATATGAAAAAGCTGAATATAAAAATGGGAGACCACATCTTGAAGGGTATAATAATGAGGTTTTTAAAGTATTTCATGCATTTTATAAGAATACATAAGTACTAGGAATAATATGATTAAACAATGATTAATACCAACAAATAACTGAATACTCTTTTAATGAATGTCCTCAACATACTTTTAAAGCTAAAAAAGTACTTGTTTACTGTATATTCTCAATACAGTATTTTTTCGCAATAGCACATCTGGTAAAGTTTTAAAGACGTCCACAAGGCGTCTTAAAGACGTCTTGTTACAAATTAAGACGTTCAGACCTAAAATGGACATAAACTAGACGTCTCTAAGACGAGGTGTGCTATCTGGGAAGTGGTTGTGAGCTTCGCGGGCGAAAAGCTAGTGGAACGGGCAGGAATGGGGTTCTACTTGAATCCACATCGCCCGCCGACTATTCGAGTGGTGGGGAAAATACACGCGTCCACGCATGCGCGTGATGACGCCGCACGTCAACCAATCAATTTATCTTTGTAAAAAGAAGTGAGATCTAAATAAAAAAAATTCAAAAAAGTAAAAAAATTACGCCAAGTACATGAAATCAAATAAATCACAAAACATAGAAGATAATAATAATTACAAAATAAAAAAAAAAATGTGAAATCAAAATGAGCTGCAAGTATATAAAGGTGCTTTCAGTCAAATACTTGACGTGGCCAGGCAAGGTCAAGGTGTCGATGAATAAGAATTATTTAGAAACGCAAAATATTGAAAGTGTACTCATATTTGTCAGAGTTTTAAATTGCCAAATTATCTGAAGGCTTGTGAGGGGAAAGGTATGGGTATTGATGATCTGAGAATAATACCTTGCCACGCCACGCCAAGTATTGAACTGAAAGCACCTTTATGTACTTGTAGCTCATTTTGATTTCACATCTTTTTTTTATTTTGTAATTATTATTATTTTTTTGCAAAATATATTTGCAAAAGTCTACGTTTTGTGATTTATTTGATTTCATGTACTTAGCATAACTGTTTTGAACATTTACTGTTTTGAAGTTTTTTATGCGGATACAGAAAATACACATAGTTTCACATGAAGGAGGACTATACGAAATATAGTATATCAGAAGCTCAAAAGACGGACTGAGATAAAGTGTCATATTTCGCCTATTTCGTATCGTTTCGCATGTTTTCAGTCCTTGTGACTCGCTCTCGCTTTCAGCAAGATAGAACCAACAAATCAGCACTCTGAAATTTGTTCCCCCCACGCTATAAGCTTTCCCCATGTCCTCAATGTTACGTACTCTCAATGAATAAATGCTGTATTTATGTAAGTTACTAGTTTACTACTTATAAAATTATACATAAACTAAGCAATGCTTAATAATTTTTCAAAAAGTAGGGTAACTTGTATATTTATATCAATATCTTTCTCTCTTATTTGACTGCGATGATTGCTCGATGGTTTTATCAAATTTTCTATACAAGGATACGGTTTGGTCTGAAAATATAAATGACGTAATGCCTGAAACGAGAAATATATCAGTTGTGGTTATTAATTTCGGTTGTGGTAATGACCAACTAATGATTTTTAACCTACTTCGCTAGCTGTCAATCTACTAGATGAATTGTATATAAGAATTTTACTAATAAGATCAATAGCTTCAGGTTCCGCATCCTCAATGATGCAGTCCCATGTTATCCCTTTTTGATATGGGAATGTAATTTTGTTAAAATCAGGCAATGTACTTAACTCTGGCCATGTTTCTAGCGTGGGTGATCCCAAATATTTTATTACTATAGCTAATTGTTTGATATCAGTTTCTCCCTGTAAGTTCACACCTTTGGAGAAATTTTACTTTTTGCAAATAATACTAAAAGATATTGATATCTGGAATCTTACTGCGAACAGTGGTGATTTGTTAAGTAGTTCACCAAAAATGCAACCAACAGACCACATATCAACAGCGAATGTATAATATCTTGCCCCATACAATAATTCAGGTGCTCTATACCATCTTGTAGCTATTTGATGAGAGTATGGTCTTAACATACCTTTCCATATTAATCTTCCCAGACCAAAATCAGCAATCTTCAAAACTCCTTTTTCATTAATTAATAAATTAGCAGGTTTCAAATCCTAAAAAAATATTGTAAAAGGAAAAGTGACATATTTACTGTCACTGATCTACATATGGATTGATACAGTATTGGCCCAAGTGTACGCTTACAAGCATGGACAATGTGGGTAAACAAACGTACATATTTAGATTTGTTTTAGAAATAAATAATTAAGTAATAGTTTCGAATAATACAAAAAAATTAGTTTATAGTAACATTGAATAGTTATCAATAATAAATAAATTGTAAAACAAACAGAAAAAATTAAAAATGAGGGCAAATTTTCTGTATCCTATTTAAAATTAAATACATATATCATTGAAGTTCAGTAGATATAATTATTCATGCTTCAAATTTATAAAAAGCTTTCAAATAACGCTTAAATTTTCATACCCTGTGTATTATATTTTGCCCATGTATATATGCAATACCTTCCAAAATCATTTTCATATATAACTTCACTTGAACTGATGTTAAACATATTTCATTATCTTTGATTATTTCCCATAAACCTGTTGGCATATAGTCAAAAACCATTATAAAGTCTAATCCAATGGGGAAAGCATCCAATAATTCCACTACCTGTGACAAAATAATTTCCTCGTATATAATTTATTTTTGTATGATCTACAACTTCGAATTTTGTAAATGCATTGATTTCGTTTTTCTTTTTGCAACAGTAGTGGATAATATAAAACAGTGATTGAAATAAGCATACATTACAATGTTTTAGTTGCTGTAAAATTTTTATTTCACGCGTAATGGATGTAGATATGCCATTTTTAATATTTTTCAAAAGTAATTTTTTTAAAGCTACATGTTTGTCAGCCACCACGTCATGTGCTTTTAAAACTATTCCGTGTGCTCCTTCTCCGATTTTTCCAGTTATTAAATATCTGTCCATATTTGTTTCTAAAATATTTGATAAATAGTAACGAATAAAATTTTATCATTTTTACCATTTTGTTAATAAATCGTGTTAATTATATACGTATTTTATTACACAATATAGAGTAGATGTAAGCAAGAATAAACGTACTCTTTAATAAAAGTTTCCTAAGATAAAAGTTAATAGTTCTTTGTCGAGATACATAGACATAAATAGATCGAACTGGAGAAAAATAATAAAGTGAATAAACTATTCTTCTTTCCGTGTTTCATTTACTATATAATACTGTTCGTTTGTGATTAGGGCTGTTACTATAGTTACGGTCATATGGTTCCAACTACCACGGTGCAGGGTGGGGAAGGTACTGTTACGTATTTTAGCGGGGAAATTGGGATGAGGACGCAGGTTGGTGCCCGTGGAGCGCTGAACCGCTCTGCTCGTTGGAGTGCGCGGGTATTTGAAATAAAACAAAGTACACGGAACTATTTTAAGTTAAACTTCAAACTGTATTTTGACTACTCAAGAAGCTGGCTGTCGACAGAATGAATGCAGAGTACAAGAAAACGCGCCGAGCTCATCGGCGAAGTCGCTGCCAAGATCCTGTTGATCCTCCCCTAGATCCTTGTTGTCCAATCAGCGCGATTGCATCCCTCAAGCTTCGACAGTGGGTTGTCCTTCGCCCTTCCTTCACGCTTCCTCCCACTCTCGTCTGGTGATCGAGGCACGCTCCCCGTTTTACATATAGTGGTACATAGGCTACGTAGAGTACATACATATCTCGCAGGTAAGTAAGCGCAACCCTCGGGGTCAAGACGACGTCACTCGGAGAAAGTTTATGGTTTTATGACTTTCAGCCTTCGTCGACCAGAGTTTTTACCCTAACAGGACATCGACAGTTATTGAAAGGGAGGACAGAATTTTAAGTACTTTTACGAGACGTACCGTTGCCCGCTCGACGAAATTTGGCACGCAGATGTGCAAAGGAAAAAGTTAAGCTATTTACTACCCTCGCCTGGTCTAACGGTAACTTGAAACATTGAAAACTAGCAAGGAAAACCCCCCCATGAAGCACAACGCGCTCTACAATAAACTCTTTCTCATCCTCCGTTTCAAATCTCGCTCCTACGTACTCTACATATCGATTATATACATTTCCGCGGCCATATTCAAGCGATAGCGTAACAGTACACTAGGCGGCAAGATCGGTTTCCCTTCGGAAATTTGGCAACGTTGCATGTCGGGTCCCCCTGTGTCGAAGAACCACTGAGGTTGTGTTCCGATTCACGTATACTGCGCATGAAATTGATGGCATCTTATTGGTGGCATCGTATGATTCCCTAGAATTTCTCTCACTTGCCGCCAATACGATGCCACTTCCGGTGGAGTGAGCGTGCAGCAATCGCAGAAAATCAGAGGAGAAGCAGTCACTGCACGCTCGCTGCACCGGAAGTGGCAACGTATTGGTGGCAAGTGAGAGAAATTCTAGGAAATCGTACGATGCCACCAATAAGATGCCATCAATTTCATGCGCAGTATGCGTGAATCGGAACACAACCTGAGTTATGCCTAGTGACAATGGTGACAATTCTACTAGTTATTATTTAGTTTGCTAAAATGAATTTTGGTTGATAAAACATTACACGTAAGAGGATGATGGGCTCGATTCCTCATCTCTTTGGCAAAGAAGTAGCATGTATCGTAGGTAGAAAGTTTTTAGACTGCAAGGCTGAAGTCTAGGTAGACGCACGAAATCCCTATATCGGTGTTCTAGCACGGGAAGGCGAGGGAAGGCGTTTTGTCCGCCGCTACCCCAAGGTAGCCGCCGCCCGCATAAGACCCTCTCACTTGCACATAAAGCCCTGTCCTTGTTTAGCACCATCCCTGTCTACCGCATGCTCTCCGTCACTCCCGTGCGGCGAATTGCCGCTAAGAGGCTAGTTATTTCTTACGAAGGAGCAATACAAACTTTCTACTTACGATACATGCTACTTCTTTGCCAAATAGATGAGGAATCGAGCCCATCATCCTCTTACGTGTAATGTTTTATCAAGCAAAATTCATTATAGCAAACTAAATAATAACTGTAGAATTGTCATCATTGTCACTAGGCATAACTCAGTGGTTCTTCGACACAGGGGGACCCGACATGCGACGTTGCCAAATTTCCGGAGGGAAGCCGATTTTGCCGCCTAGTGTACATATCCGCTTGTCGGAAATGCATTTACGACGCGGCGAAAAATACCGACCCATCACCAAAGAGGAGATATAATAAGAGATATAATAAGACAAGGACAGAAATAACCTAGGGAAATCACTAGACAACCAATTTAAATGCCCATTCGGCAATGATCGGTAAACTTCGGCAATAATCAGCCAATTGCGGTAAGGTACATTTAGTCGATTTGAATATCCCGCTCGAATATACAACCAATTTAAATGCCAAGGTCAAGTAAGGACTTCAAAGGTTCCGCCCGGAGTGACGCCTCTTATTATATCTACTCTTTGCCGAGAGGCTGATACGGTAGGTATACAGGGTGTCCCAAAAATGTCGGAGTTCCTTGGATAGGGTAATTCAGGGGGTGATTTAAAACAACTTTTTCCTTAGCGAAAATATTGTCCGAAGCTTCGTTAAGGAGATATTAACAAAAAACCCCGACCAATCAGAGCACGCGCCTTCCGCTCGAGCTCTCGCGGTAGCGTTGGCTACGCGCTTGTACTACGAACGTACAAACAAGCAAGTCAGCATGCATCGAAGGAAACCGCGTTACACTTTTTTTTAAAGCAGAATCTTAAATAAGAATCATTTAAAGTGACAAGAAGTACGTAAATTTCGTTTTTAAATATGGCATAAACGAAAAGGTAATGTAACAGAAAATGTACGACATGTGATCGTAATTCGTTATTGAGGTAAAAATCCGTAGTTTAATAACGGCCATCACAACTAAATTTACAAAATAATATTAGGTGTATGAATAAATTCTTTCCGACTTGATTTACATAACCAGTACAAACCTACTGAATTTCTATCGCGGTGGTATTCATAAGCTGCCAGAAAAATGGCAAAAAGTAATTAACAATAATGGAAATTATTTCGATGATTGAGTTGTTTTCATATTTTTTAAATCGAACTGTTATTGTACCCTAAAATCGAAAAGAATTTATTTCTAAACCTAATAATCACCAATAAATTAAATAAAACTCACCCATTCGGACATTCCTTTCCTTCCTTTTCGGAAACCTGTGTCACTGGGTCACTGTACCGATCCTGATTTATGGTAGGGTAGTGCCCAGTGCTCAGCTGATCGCAGGTATTCGCAGGACACCACCCGAAGGTAAGGGTCGCAAAGTCAAGTGCGTCCGGGTTGATGTACCGAATATTCACTTCACTGCACTGATACTAACACTGATCATTTAATTTATTTTTCACGGAACGTATTGTTTCTACGTTATAAAAATTGGTGGCCCCGAAAGGGGCTGCGCGTACAACCAGAACATCGCGTAATACTAGGGCTCTCACTATCCGGATATCCGGATACTTAGATCCGGATTTCGATTCGGATTTCGTGTTATAACGAGCAATCCGGATACTCGGATATCCGAATAGTAAGAGCCCTACTACCTACTAGGTAGGTACTAGGTATCCGGATTATCTGGAGTATCCGGATTGCTCGTTATAACTCGAAATCCGAATCGAAATCCGGATACTCAGATTCGGATATCCGGATAGTGAGAGCCCTACGTAATACCCTTCGGCTGAGTACATTTCGGGGACGACATTACTAGCTGACTGACAGGATTTTTTCCCCGAGCAACTTCCTCTACACCCAAGTAGTTTCTCTCGTTCCATTATGTGTTTACTCCCACCAGGACAAGAGGCTTTAAGCAGAAAGAAGCCTGCACATTTTCGAAACACACGTGTTTTGCAGAAGTGCAACGAACGAACCATCCTACACTTTCACAAACGCCCGCGCTCCGTCCTTTTACTGCCAATGTACCCATTGCTTAGAGATAGACAGCAAACACCACGTGTTTCGGTTCGAAAGCGTCCGAAGAGACGAGTAACAGAAAGTCCTCGAATTGTTATAAAGAAGAAAAGGCATACCATTCCTGTTTCCGTTTCCCGATGCCCTGAGTTCACGTTTGCTACGAGGAGGAACCAGTTAAGCTATCAATTACCCAAAACTGTAGTAAATCGTTCGCTACCAGCTTGATTAATTTTGGAGAACTAGAAATTGAAGAGTATTATCCAACATCAATACGCCTCGCGAAGAGACACAGGAAGAGAAGGGGTAGTCCGCTGACTGCGCGTAGTCCCGCCTTCTTCGTCCTACCTTCAAATTAAAGACGGATCCCTTATCTTTCGTGTCTAAACACGAAAGGTTTATATAAACACCATGGTTATATATCGAAGCCGGACTCTCGCGGTGTTGCCATTTTACCTTCAGCACAGCTAGTACTAGAGTCGGCTGTGCCCGTAGCTATCTACTACGCTCCGTTACGCATGCGCGAGGATGCGTGTGACGTCAAACCAATCAACGCCGAGATGGGAAACGAAACGGCGCCACTGTTAAGTCAAGCGAAACTAGCAAACCGGACCAACCAGCGTTGCTGGTTGGCTGCGGTTTCATTTACCTTGGCTAGCTTCGCGGATTGGTGCTGGCGCCGTTTCGTTTCCCATCTTGGCGTTGATTGGTTGATGACAGCTAGCCAAGGTAAATGAAACCGCAGCCAACCAGCTTCGACAATATACTCCGCCGGCGACGCTGCTTGGTCTGGTTTGCGATCTCGCTTGACTTAAGGGGGCCGTCTCAGTTTTGTTATTGTCCGTCTCACCGGGCCTTGAATGTGTGCGCACAGGTCACACAAGCTAAGTTAAGCGTGTACGTATACGCGTGTTGTAAACAAACCGGTTCAACCGATTTTCGTCCTGGAATCGGCCAGAAGGAAGTTTTTGCGGGTACAGTTGCCTTCAGTAAACATCTGTGGGGGGTGGGACGGTGCGTTTGAACGCTAATAAGCATTGTACATTGAAATAATAATGAATTTATGAATCGAAAACTGACAGAATGAAGCTTCAAGGCTTCTCCGTTGGTGGCGCTAATGGTGCACTGTAGCTACGTAGCACCAGCGTGACGTATAAATTCATTATTACTTCAATATACAGTGCTTATTAGCGTTCAAACGCACCGTCCCACCCCCCACAGATGTTTACTGAAGGCAACTGTACCCGCAAAAACTTCCTTCTGGCCGATTCCAGGACGAAAATCGGTTGAACCGGTTTGTTTACTACACGCGTATACGTACACGCTTAACTTAGCTTGTGTGAGCGTCCGCACACATTCAAGGCCCGGTGAGACGGCCCCCTTAACAGTGGCACCGTTTCGTTTCCCATCTCGGCGTTGATCGGTTTGACGTCACAGGCATCCTCGCGCATGCGTAACGGAGCGTAGTAGATAGCTACGGGGCCTTTTCCCAAGCTCACTGATCCTCACATCATTCTAACTTCCATCACTCCAATTAACATTTGCTTCCTACGGAAGTGCCTACGCGCCACCACCTCTCTGCATAGGCGTGTAGTGTTGTTTCTACGTTTTGGGGGATCTGACATGACCACCGTCAGATCCAGTGGTGACTAACCCGAATAAAGGGGTTCACCCAGGGGCACAGGGAACCAGGGATCGGCTGACTCTGGCTCTCGCTGACACCTACAGGAGCGGGGGTAATGTATGCGTGAATTAACGCCAGCGCGAAGCCAGCCCAGTGGCGACAAGGCGAAGCGACTGTGACGTCACGGATGTACCGATGTCAGCGTTAAGCCAAGCCACATACGCCACGGGCTAGTACAGATACTATCTACACACGTGGTTTTGTATACGTCACGTGAGACAGCGATTGGAGACGAACCATCGCCAGCGCCAAACGAGTGACGCCGCAGCCAACCAGCGTCGACAACATATCTCCCGGTGACACTGGTTGGCTGTGGTGTCGGTTCGTCTCCGATCGGGGCGTCTCACGCACACATTACCACCGTTCCTTGTAGATGGTTCCCTCTGACCAATAGCTGTGGGCGCTGCGGTTGACTCCAGCTACGTGGGCCGGACTCCAGAGTGTGTCGAAGCTACGGTAGCAGCGAGTCAACGGTGTACTGACGTAAAAGCATGTGACGTCACATTCGATTCGCGTGTCGCCACTTGACTGGCTTCGCGCTGGCGGCAATTTACGCACACATTACCACCGCTCCTGTAGGTGTCAGCGAGAGCCGGAGTCAGCCGATCCCTGACTCCAGGAAGGCGTAGCGGCCATAAATGGTGTGCGGCTGCCACCGTTCTGGAAGACCAAACCCCAGTTGTGGTTTGTACAGGTGGAAGCTGAGTTTCGGGTGAGAAATATACGCTCAGAGGACAGCAAATACAGTGCCAGCATCTCAGCTTTAGATGCAACAGCGATCGAAGAGGTGTCTGACATCCTCCTTGCTCCGCCAGACCAAGATAAGTACAAACACTTAAAAGATAACATCATTAAACGATTCACCGACTCGTTTCAACGCCAGCTTCACAAACTGCTCACAGACCTTGAGCTCGGCGACAAGAAACTCTCGCAGTTACTAAGGTCTATGAGAAACCTGGCTAACAACACAGCGACGGATGAATTATTGCGCACGAGATGAATGGGTCTACTTCCTGAAAACGTAAGATACATTTTAAGAGTCGTGGAAGAGAAATCCCTAGACAAACATGCAGGGATTGCCGTTCGTATCATGGAGAACCACACGCACACCAGTATCATGGAAACCTCCAGCGGAAAGAGCGATGAAAAACACCTACTTGGTGAAACATGTGCAATAACCGACGGGTTGAAGAACTTAGAAAAGTGCATGACCGAATTGGCAGCGGCCATAGAGCGCCTGTCAAAGCAACAGCGAGATTGGAGACCATCGAGACCTAGAAACCGATCATCACCAGTGAATAAGGGAATTTGTTTTTACCACCGCAAGTTTGTGGAAAAGGCTCACAAGTGCAACAGCCCTTGCAGCTACAAACCACCGACAGATTCAGAGCACTGAATTGGCTGTCGTTTACACAGGCGGACGGCGACAGTGGCCTTTTGTCGTCGCAGACATCAAGACTGCTATCATCGGTGCGGACTTCATTTCCCACCACGACCTCCTCATCGGCTTAGAAAAGCAACGTCTGATTGATCCACTCACATCACTCACAACTAGAGGGGGAGTGATGGAACCGGCAGTACACGACGTATCAACGGTAAATACATTCACAGACCCTATCCCGGGCAACGATCCAAGGTATGTGGCGCTGCTCAAGGAATTCATCGATGCAACAATGCCGATGAGCAAACTACGCCGATATCCCATTGGCGATTTCGCTCACCACATAGTGACGAAAGGACAGCCAGTAGCAGCACGAGCGCGTAAATTAGCAGGCGCCAAGCTGAAAGCAGCGAGAGACGCGATCAACGCCATGCTGGAGCAGGGGATAATCAGGCCATCCAGCAGTTCTTGGGCCAGTCCACTCCACATGGAACCCCCGAAGTCAGGAGACTGGAGACCGTGCGGTGGCTATTGCAACGTGAACGCCCAAACAATCCCTAATCGATATCCACCACCTCTCATTCAGGACTTATTTAAAAAATTACACGGAAAAAAAGTATTCTCGACGCTAGACCTCACAAAGGCATACTACCAAATTCTGATGACAGCAGAGGACATCCAGAAGACGGCCATTATCACCCCTTTTGGACTGTCCGAATTCATTGTAATGCCTTTCGACCTACGAAACGCAACGCAGACATCCCAGAGGTTTATGGACTCCATATTTCGCGATCTTGATTTTGTCTTTTGTTACATAGATGACATAATCATAATGTCCGAGTCGCACGTGGGAAACCCCTCAAACATCTCCGCATCGTCCTGGAAAGGCTCAGAACAAATGGGTTAATCATTAACCCCAGCAAATGCGTGCTAGGGTAGGCGAAAGTCAACTATTTGGGATATGTGATCGACGAGAAGGGTTATGAACCCCCTAAAGAACGGATCGAGCACATAGCGGGCTACCCAAAACCCGAGACCATCAACGCGCTACGGCGATTTCTTGACATCGTAAATTATTACCGGAGGTGCATCCCAAACGCAGCGAACCTACAAGCGCCACTGAACCAGTATCTAAAAGAATCGCGAAATAATGATAAAAGGAAAATGAAACTTGTAACAAGTTATAAACACTCTTCACTAACAAAAAAAGAGCTAATTATTTAATATTGCCTTCGCAAACGACGCCTTATTACTAATAATCCAAAGTCAAATGGTAAAAAAAAAACAAATGAATTTTCCAACGCCAACCAAGTTGAAAAAAAAACAGATTTCTGGAATTTGGCATCAGAAAAGCTACATTGGCAATCCTGGCACGGAGCCAGGCCCAAGAGCGAAAGGCCTTCTTGGTGGAGGAATCTGTGAACGCTACTTATCCCCACTCTTTTACGGCTGCAGCTATACCGTCGTTCTTGCCTTCGTGAGCAGGAGCAAAAGTTGAACAGGCCTGCCTAACGAGACAATACTGTACTTACCTACATAGCGCGAAGCTTATTGCTCTCGGTTTGCGCGCATCGTGAGTTTGGGTGAAATGAGTCTCTTGTCTGCGTAAACGAAAAATGTGGCGGGGTCTGATGATTCGCGAGCTCTAAAGGTCGGTTCTTAGTATGTATAACTATATACAGTTATCGAACACGGGACGAGCATAAGGTGAGCGCAGAGCGAGTCTCGAACGGGTCCGAAATGGAACCTGTTGTGGCGTATCCACCGCAGCGTTGCCGTATTTTATGCTCGCACATGCAGAGTACTCAAACCTAAGCTGATAGTGTTTTATCATTAGCATTCGCTTGCTCACAAGGGAAAGTCCCGTGGTAGGCTGGTTCTCACTACGCCTCGCCTCG
Source organism: Andrena minutula (assembly GCA_929113495.1). Taxonomy (NCBI): domain Eukaryota; kingdom Metazoa; phylum Arthropoda; class Insecta; order Hymenoptera; family Andrenidae; genus Andrena; species Andrena minutula. The sequence goes on along the minus strand of OV815996.1, from coordinate 36,946,437 downwards.
GCTCATTTTATTCTTCCTATGCTTGTCTAATGCAGTTTGACAATTTGACTCATACTTCGCTTCGGGTTGTCTCATCTCATCGCGAATATTTCGAGGAACAGAGACGAGGTGAGACGTAGTGTGAGTGGACTGCGCAGGAAGAGGTTCTCTGAACAACTGACCAAACATGTGAACCGATGCAAGCTGAAAACTTCAGGTAGGGTAAAACCAAAGCGAAGCGACTATATACTGAATTCCGTTTAAGAGTAGATTCGTTCCCCACAGCGATGACTCTGAGGAGGCTGTTGATCGGTACGAAATCGGCAGAGAAAGCGTTATGACCAATCGCGTGCGCAGCGTAGGGCTGCGCAGATCGGTTGCAAATTGGTGGGGGAGTAGGTCTACTCTTATATGGAATGGTATATAGATGTGATATGGAATGATATTTACTCGGAGTTTTCAATGAGCTTTTGCACAGTGATAGATACATGGTTTTGGAGATAGACGGTTAATACTTTATGATAGGGCTCTTACTATCCTGATATCGAGATCTGAGTATCCGGATATCCGGATAGTAAGAGCCCTACTTTATGAAGTACTAGCCCACCCGTTAACCGGTTCCACCCGGGAATTATATACGAGGTTTCCAAAATAAAAAAGCCTAAAAAATAAATAGCCTATAATCTAATGTAAGACGTATGTAATGAGTGTTCAAAATTTCATTGAAATCCGTTCAGCCGTTTAGGCGTGAAAGAAGGACAAACAAACAGACAACGTTTCACTTTTATATATTAATCAGGATAAGTTATATATTAATTATATTTAATATCAATCACGAAAAGTTTGTTTTGTCGCATCGTATATAAATACATTCCTACTCTAGGCGATTGTTTTGAAAACGCGTGCGTGCGGACTGACCATGGGATCCATGCAGTTCTAAGCGGTGTGCACTATCGTAAGTTTTATTTTTTTGTTAACTGTTCCCAAAATCTCTCCACTTTTTTGAAAAACGTATTTATTAGCTGAAGGCTCAACGAATCGAATGGTATTTTTTCAAGCCGGAACATGGGGGGGGGGGGGGGAACGACGTCAAATCGGGATTTGAAAATTTAACATCAATTACTGTCAAGATTATTAACAATAAATAAAATATTCTATATACGGGTTGAGAAAGCATTCCTTGAGCTTTAAAATGAGCCCATGACGGAGACATTATCTGTAAAATTGACCGAGATATTACAGTTTAAGTGATGACGCGGCAGCCGATTTTGTTCCAATTTTTAAGACTTTAACGTTAAATATTTCGAAAACTATTTGACATAGGCCTCTATAATTCAGTATACTTTATTTTTGCAAGGTTATCGACACATACTGTAATTTTGAAGAGAATCGGTGAAACTAAATTTTCCCTCTATCCGTTTTGACGTGGAATAGCTCATAAGCGTTTAAAGATATGCCTAAAAGCAGGCAACCCGCGTGCAGCGGCGCACGCAGGGCACGCCGGGCAAAGGGTTGGGCAGAGGTAGTCAAAACCAGTGATACCAGATCGGGGATGGGTTCCCTCGAGAATTTCCCCCACCTCGCGCACACTACGCCGGAGCAGCGTGTCCGTGAGTTGGACTCCGAAGCGCCGAGCTCACGGACATGCTGCTCCGGTATAGTGTGCGCGAGGTGGGGGAAATTCTCGAGGGAACCCGTCCCCGATCTGGCATCACTGGTCAAAACCACCGCCGCACGACGTCACTTTCCTCGGAGGAGCCGCGACGAAATTTACGACAATCGGCATGGCCACATGATTCTGCGACACAATAATAAATTTCAAGGGTATCGTTGAATTACCACAGACCTGCTATTGTTTCCACTATATCCACTGTAAGCCATTCTGTTATCGAAACACACACAAGCAGAAATCATACAATACACGGAATCACACCACTCCAAAAAAAATAAAAAATATCAGACCTCAAGCACTAAAACGTGTAAAAAATTTAAAAAAAAAGAGAAGAAATTTTTAGTCGATAACCCTACAACCCCCCTTACGAACCAACCCCTATTTGTAATTACCCAACACTTTTTTATGAACACTTTTAATTCCTAGGTATGTAAATATTATCAATTGTTTATGAAAAATCTACATTGACGCGAAATATTTTACAAAATATCATCATTCGACCTGTAGACTTTTGTTTGTTTGTTTTTATTGTTTTCCTGTTAAATAGGATGGCGTTTCAAGCATTCGCTTATATTGCCCAACAAACTATAGTCCTATGACCTGTAGACTTATTCCTTAAGATTTCACACTCGTCTTAAGACAGATGTCTTAAGGGTGAATTTCGTGTACCAGTCCCCGAAATTTATGAATTTCTTATGAAAAAATTATTGTTTATATTGGATTAAACTCTTTTGGGATATGAGGAGGCATCTTTAAACTTGTAGAATTTTTTTATGCCGATCCTTTTTATTTTTTATAAATTATTGTGGTATCGTGTTACCCTCTTCGACGATTTTGACGTCAACACCTGTCACAGTCATATGATTGCGAAGAAGAATATAATTAATACTGGCACTGGACCTAAAATTTTAATTTTAGTTTTTATTTATAATACTTTTTTCGTCGATATAAAGAATAAAATGAAAAATTTGTCTAAGGAAAAAACTTTATTTTTCCTTCAAACGCTATAACTGTTTCAATTTTCCTTTTTTTTTTCTTTAAAGTGGACCAATCCCAGCGTAGATTTCCATCGCTGTGATAGGTACTACACAACCCACCAACAGGAGTTACATCGTCGAAGAGGTGGATAAGATTCCACAATCCTATCCTACTAATCCTACTAATATAATAAATGCGAAAGTGTGTTTGGATGTTTGGATGTTTGTTACTCAATGACGTTGCAACTACGCAACGGATCTTTCTGAAATTTTGTATACATGGAGTCTAGGACCGGGAATAACACATAGTATACTTTTTATCCCGATTTTTTTAACCGATTTGGACCAAATATTGCGTAATTACCCTCTAAACCCTGTGGAACATATAGGCTACCATGAAATCTGGACATCACTCCCCTTTGCCCTTATTTCATCCCCTTAACACTCTGTGGCAATCAAAGTTTTACCCGGGCAACGCCGGGTACTTTAAGCTAGTAATTAATATATAATAAGAATCAACATACTAAAAATGTTTTCTGCAAGTTTAAAGATGCCTCCTTATATCCCAAAAGAGATTGGGATCCAATATGACGAATAGTTTTTTCAAAAATAAAGTTCGTAAACATCAGTTACTTTTGGGGCTGTTATACGAGAATCCCCCCTTAAAGGCCTCCTAATAAGGTCGCGAGACGTTCAGATAAAAAACAGCCGTAAAATGAACGTCTTTGAGACGTCGTGTGCTATCTAATTCAATATTAGAATAAGTGGTTATAATATACATATAGAGCAATAATTACACAAATACTGTATTGTTCGGATATTAAACAGAATAATTGTATACGAAGTCGCTAAGAATTTCTCAGGTTTTACTTTTTCTGGAAGTCGTTAGCTCTATTTCCTATGTAATTGGTTATTAGGTCCATTGTTCTTACTTGAGAAAAGCCTTTATGTACACGCATATACGTATGTACATTAAGAAACTTGGTGAAAGTTTCACAAAAGTCTAAATTATGTGGTAATGCTTTATTGAGAGCAGGGCTGACGCGAGGCGGGTTCAGCGCGTTCCCCTATGCATAGATATTTATTATTATAAAATTTCCTTAAAAGGCCCGCAGTCCACGAAAAGTTAATCGTAAATTTTGCGGAGCTCTATACATAGATATTTATTATTATAAAATTTAGAAGTACAATATAAATGCGTGTTTTGGCCTCGCACAATTTTAGAACTCGGCCGCCCAAAAGTTCACGCCGGCTCTGATTGAGACCTACACTAGGCAACCGTGTGGGCATGAATTACTTTCAAATAAAAATATGAAAGTGTAGAGATATCGTTTGTTATGAATTATCAGCTTCCCTTCTATAGAATAATTACTCCGATTGATGAAAACAAGAAACATTCTATAATGTTCATATGACTGCATAGAACTGCATCGCACGCTCGTAATTTAATTTTATATTCGCTGTATAAACATTCAAAGTACTTAGTTAATCCTTGTTGTTGATATACGTAGAAGAAATCATTTTTTCAAATATATTTGTACCTACGTACATATGACGTGTAATTTATAATCGTACAATGAGTATTATTAGAAAATATTAAACCTTCAAAAATGTTTGAATTTTATATATAATAATTATAATAATCATGTCATCAGTTTACACAAAATGGGCCACATAACTGTATTTTTAATTTTTTTCTGCAGTGGATAATTTCATCCCAAAAAACTTATAAATTATAAACTACTGGTACTCAATTTTTTTGTATGTGCAGATTTTTGAAAGGAACTATATGTTCTTAATACGACATGCTTATAGTTGACAAGAAGACAAATTCACCGATGGAGAACACGTTGATCTTTGACAGGAAAATTTTGTAATCGGTAAAAAAGGGAAAGGGCACACGTTTCTGTCTTGCAAAGTCGCAACCAACTGAAGAATTTAGATTTTTTTTTTGTATTTAAAGAAACCCGATAAAGGTGTAAGCCCGCCAGAACAAAGTTGTCCAAAATAGAAGAAATATTATTCGATCGCTTATTAAATAAAGTTACATGCTGCACCCGACATATTCACACAGATTTTATCGACATAACGGACTCGTAGAAATACGTAGAATTTACCACTTCGATTATTGCGAATATTTCCCATTTTGTAAATTTTCGATAAGAAACCTGTTTTAAAAGTTGCTCCTTTATGTTTTTCGGCTCCAACTTCGAGGCTTGATTGTTTAAATTTTCTTATACTGGTACAGTGAAAAATGAGCAGATAGCAGAGAAAAAGGAGGACACTGCAAAGGGAAGCGATGGTGGAGTGAGAAAGAGAGCGAAGAGGAAGGCTGTGTGGTTAGTGGAGCTGTACAAAGAGTGAGGAGCAAAGAGAAGCGAAGAGGAGAGGAAGCGGGCCATTGCGCCATGAGGAAGTGGCTCACCACTTATACGAGTGTAGTTAACTAATATGTTCCAACATAGAAGTTTGCTCTGATTCCACGACAAGCAGACAAACTTAACACACTGAGATAAGGACAGAATATAGACACCGGTCACAAAAGTAGTCTAATGAAAAGGAAAGGGAATGTACCAATGGAGGTTTTACCCTGTACGTGTGTAAATATCGACTTTATCGAGATAATGGTTTTACATACCGGACACCAAGCACATGTCGATTTCGTACTTGAATATTGCTATGCCAGTAGCATTTATATATTATAATATAACGAGATCCTCTCATTAACCCGACGGTACCATTATTTTCCTACCCTTAAGGCACCTATAAAACGTTGACTATTTAGTTTACCCTCTCTAAGCTATTGGATTCATTAAATCTTTTTTTCATATAAATAATATCATATTTAATATAAATATTTATTACGTAACTATAATAACATAATATGCATTTTGTATATCGTAAACGTGTGTCGTGTACATCACTACGATTCAATTTTATTATTAACAGTAGTATTATTTCAGCAATGTAAACCATCCGAGAATGATAAAGTAAAAAATTCATGTTATAACGCATGATTTCTTCACTCGATTGTTCTTGAAATTTTATTTTTGGAATATACATATCCGCGGTATTTACGACGCACGTATTTAGTTTAATTGAGTAACTATGAATTATTTAGAGATTGTATATCGCGATTAAGGCTTTTACGTAAAATACGTACAATTTTTTTAATTAATTGCATTTGTGAAAGATTGTTATCTATCTACTAAAAAAGTATGCTGCTAATTGCAATTCAAACGTATTTAGTATATTTCTTTTAAACAAAGACGCTTTAAGTCTGGAACTTATTACAAGAGCACCTTTTTATTAGTATTATTTTCATTTGTTACTATTTTTATCATGAAAGTAGAAAAATATAAACACTCATTAAGTTATTGTATTTATACATAGTATGTTTCGTAGTAGGTGGTACAATTTTGGAAAAATAGTAATTCGATTTGAGAAATATGTTTACTCGAAGTTTAGTATTTGAGAAAATTGATTTTGAATTAATAAGAAATTTTTTATAAGATATAACTCTTTTTTTAATGAGGCTTTGTGTCCGAGAAAATTGATTTTGAAAATCCAACGAGTATGTATGTTTATAACTCGACTAACAATTACTAACTACTACAATTTTATTTCTACTTATTTCTGCATAAAGTTTCATTTCATTTGTAGTTAGCGGATAACGTCCTATTTAGTACCGCATTTTACCATTGTGTATTATTCAGGTTCGATTCCGCGTTCCAGACGCGGTTTTAAAGTTGATTTTTTCGAAAATGAGGCCACCCATGAAAACATTATATTCAAAAGTTTCTACTTATTTTTTCTTTTACTTTTCTAACTGCGCCGAAGTACCCTGCATAATATACAGAGTACATCACACACGTATATCAACATTAGATACATAAATAAGATCAACCGCGTTATCAACCTACTTCTACTACCCCAACGAAGAAAAACAATTCTGTTAATTGTACGTAAATAAGTAATAACGGTACGGACGAGTACTAAATATCTTTAAAGTGGATACTTTCTTTTCAGTCTCTAGATATTAATTAAAACTAATACGTGATTAGTCTATTTGCAAATCAATTCTGTATATTTTTAATTCATTACGTTGAAATAGAACGGGTGTGCAGACAGTACGATACGGTCCTGCTTGGATCCATTCACAGAATGAACGAACCGCCTGCATTCTATTCATGTACTCACTCAGTAGTGTCATGGAGGTAACATGGCTGAGGAGACGCGCCTAGTTCGCGTTGAAGAAAGACTAAAGATTAAAATCGGTATGCAAACTTGTAAAAACTATAGTTTAACAACAACGTGAAAATCGAGCGAGCTATACGATATGCGAAAAATCACAAGAATTCTCTTGTTCCAAAACCCCTGATATACTATTCGTGCACGCATGCTACTGTTCGTTCGGGATGTCACCTAATTTGAGTTCTACAATTATTCAACTTTACTATCTAAGCGAAAAGCATTGTTGGCCCCTTTCTCACATAAACTTGCGATTCGCTTTAGAATTTCTCCTGCGTAGCCGACAAATCAGTTGTACAGTCATAGTGTGCTAGTATTCCTTCCAAATTTTGGTGATTATGAACGCGTACGCGTACATTCTCGACTCCCACGCATCGTTTGTCCCTACGCAGAATATGTACGTCCCGATAGTCAGCATTAAACACTATTAACTATATCCGTTAATGTAATAATTACACGCCAGTGCTGCTTAACGCACAAAACGTTTCTTACTATTCGAACTTTTTCGTTTTTACTTTCTACTTCGATTTCGAAGATACGATTAAGTATGATTTTTCTTACGACACGATTTTCCGAACGTTATGACAGCAGAGATCGAAGAAAAATCAGTAACTCAGTGTTATGTCGTATGCTTTTTTGTATGAAAACAGTACTTAAATAATTTATCTTATTACTAACAAATTACATTATTCTATTATAATTTATATATACATTCTCACAATCGAAAATTCGTGGAACAATATTTTTTATTTTTTTCCATTATTCACTTATTCTATTAATTACATTAATTACTTTATGCCATATAATATAATTCCTGTTAACTTAATTCTAACATTGTAAATAAATCTCATGATTATTATTTCTCAATTATATAAATACTGTAATCAGCTGTTGTTATTATTAATACTCAATGACTTATCAGTAGTTTCCTTCATCTGTTAATTTACCTAATTTTAAGCCACTCTTAGGAAGTTACATTTCTACTACAAATGCTTGCGGTTATCAATAGTGTAATTTTTAAAGCTCTGAGATTTTTTGATCAAAAGCACACAATGCATTTATGTTTCTCAGTTTTAAAGATCTAAGAATTGTTTGCTTAACATTGTTTAGGTGAGGTAAAAAATTTGCAAAGTAGAAGTCATGGATCTCCAGGTGCGAGAGATGTGTACTGCGCGTTATCTCTCGATCAAGAAGAAATATTTAGAACGACAACAATGGAGAGAACTCTCAAGTAAGCACCATTTATATTTCTGTCGTAGAATGTAACACTTTTCCGACGACTTTTACTGTTTCAATTTTTCTTCTTTTTTTTTTATTCTGAAGAGATATTTATAAAGAATATTTCTTTAACACAGCCCGTTTTTCGGAGAAGAATTTCAATTCGAAGTACCTAGGAAATTTCGCTATCTTGGCATATACGTTTATGATCGAGATAGACATTTAAAGCAGGATAAAATTCTGGGCAAAGTAGCAATAAAGAGGGAAGATTTAGCAACGTATCATAATAAGGAGCATTGGTTTCCTTTAAGACCGGTTGATGCTGATTCTGAAGTTCAAGGTAAAGCACATCTGGAGCTTGCTCTCCAACCTCAGATTGGACATGCTCAATCTAAGCTTACAGTGAGGTAAATTACTTTGCACAAAGTTATTAGACAAATATTGAAATTACGCTGTTATTTTTATAAAATTTTCATCTAAGTAATCGTTACGCATATATCTATTTCCAACTTATATATATATAATTGAAGTTTAGAATAAAATAAGTTACTTTATCATAATCGTGATTATTCTTGCAGAGTGATAGAATGTAGCGAATTAACTATTAAAAATGGTGGCTGCGATCCATTCGCAACTATCACAGTTATCTATAGTAATGGTAAACAAATATCGAAACGCACAAAAATTAAAAAGAAAACAGTGTCGCCATATTTTAACGAAACATTTGTCTTTGAGGTAACTAATTATATTTCTTATATCGCTAATTTTTCGTATATAGTATCAATCTTTTAGGTCTCTAAACCATTCTTTTTTTTAAACTATTCATAGCCAGAAATAACAGAATCCAAAGAGAAGGATGTGTCTCATTACTCTATTGAAAGTGGAGAAGTAGGTGAAGTAGTTGTCGGTTTGTGGCACGCATCTCCCGGCATGGGAGAACATCCAGCTTTTCTTGGGGAAGTTAGAGTTACGTTAAGAGGTCTACAAAAGCAACCAACTAGTACAACAACTGCATGGTACGTGGTTTTTCATTTATTCTTGGAGTAACTATGTTAATCGTTGTCTGCCAGCCACAAAAGTTTATGATATACCATTAAATTGGAATTGCGTTGAGTTTTACTTTGTTCGTTCTGTCTGTAGGTACTTTCTGCAGCCTAGAGCGACGAAGCATCGACCAAGTAAAATTCCAAGCAATTCTACGCCATCCGGTGCCCTTCCAGTTTTAGGATCTTTACGATTAAAAATACATTACACGGCAGACCATGTTTTTCCATCTGCGATGTATGATAGACTTAGGAATTTATTGTTACAAAGTGTAAATATTCAGCCAGTAACATCCTCCGCTGTTTATATTTTGGGAGAAATTGTGGCGAGCAAAATGGAAGCTGCGCAGCCGTTGGTTAGAGTATTAGTACATCATGGACAATTGGTTTCTGTAATGCGTGCTTTAGCTAGTCATGAGATTTCTAAATTAACGTGAGTAAATGAGTCATCTATAGTTTCGTTTGTAATAAGTATATTAATTGTCTAAGTAGCATGGGATTTAATATAATATTTCACTAGTGATCCAACAACAATCTTTCGTGGTAACACCTTAGTAAGTAAAATGATGGACGAAGGTATGAGATTAGCGGGCCTTCATTATTTGCACAGTACTCTCAGACCGGCTATGGAGCAAGTGTTTCTAGAAAAGAAGCCGTGCGAAATAGATCCAACACGAGTAAAGGATGCAAATACGATCCAAACTAATCTAGCAAATCTAAAGGTATGTAAAATTAGACACGAGATTTTTTAATTTCACACGAACACTAATTTGTATGTTGTGGATTTTAACAGGAATACGTTGAAAGAGTATTTACTGCTATTACGACATCGGGTGTACGGTGTCCGCCGTTAATGTGCGAAATGTTTTGGTGCTTAAGAGAACTTGCAACAACACATTTCCCCCAAAATAAGGAAGTGAGATATTCAGTTATTAGTGGATTTATTTTTCTACGGTTTTTTGCTCCTGCAATATTGGGTCCAAGATTATTTGATATTACTACTGAGCAAATTGTAAGCAAATCTTTATCATTAGCTAACATTAATTTATAATAATTATATTATCACTTGTACTCTAGGATACCCAGACTAATAGAACGTTAACGTTAATCTCGAAAACAATTCAGAGCCTGGGAAACTTAGTAAGTTGCAGAGGTGGAGCAGGTAGTGTTTGTAAAGAAGAATATATGGAGTGTGTGTATAGGTATATAGAGATAAAAATTATATCAAAGTTTACTTTATAATTGCACAAATTTCATGTATTATCCATACATTTTTCTTGTAGAGAATTTTACACGGAAAAGCACATACAGGCAGTTAAACAGTTTTTGGAACTGATATCGACTAGTAGTAACAGCGGTACCGCAAAACAACGACCAAGTACTCATCAAGAGCAGCCAGTTGTGCTAAAAGAGGGGTATGTATAGCGATGGGATCTCAAACACTTCGAATCGCTTCGAATCTGTGTTGTATATCTATCGGACGAAAAAATCGAATCGCTTCGAACATGATTCGAAACACAAAACTCTTGAAAGTCTTGGGAGTCTTGATCGCCTTGATCGTCTTGATGAGTATTTAATATCTTCCAGACTTTTTGATTACTTTCGTTCTTTGTCCAATCAGTATCGGCAAATACATTTATATACGTTGTTCGTTTCTATAGCGTGCAGTACATATTACGAACGTTGATATGCAGGGAATGAGAGAAAGAAAATGAAATTAAATAGAATACCGTTTCCTAACTATTGAGGCAATTTGTGAAAAAATAAGTTTATTGCTTAGACATATTACCTATTCAATAACAAAATCATATTTAAAGTTGATATAGTATTGTATATAATGTCGTAGAATATATATAGTATAAAGAAGTAATTAATAAGTATTAACGCTTTTATTGCTTATTTAGTAACGAGATTTTACTTGAAGTGGTATCATTTAATCTATTTATTTTGGTATTGATAATATTTCCTGTCTTCGAAGAAATCGCTTCGGAAGGAATCGATGTGGCAGGACAGAACAAAATTATTTTCGATAATTTCGCGAAGTTAGATCTGATCTGAATATTTATTAACATAACTTTCTGCTATATAATTTCGAGCTCGTTTATCGAGGACTTCTACCGATCCGATCACAAGGTGGGATATTCGATACTCTGCTCGAGCGTGGAAATAATGTTTAGACAGAGTTTATCTTATTGAAATATAAACAAAAGATGAACTCGTCCAAAGAATTAGGAGACGTTGATTTAAGAGTTAAGACTTTCAAGGGCGAATTTTACTTATGCCCAAATCGCCCATGCTGTCGCGAAATGTAATAAAAATCACAGGCGTTGCGGGTGATTTGGATGTATATAAGCAGAACGCAGCCCAAGACGATCGAAACTTTAAAGATTCAAGACCTATGAAGGGCGAATTCCACTTACGTCCAAGTCGCCCGCGACGCCCGTGGTTAACATTCCAAAATTGATGAAAATCTCTTGAAATATGGAAGAGAACCCTCTGAAAGCCCCCTTATAATAAAATACAGGTTTGTAACTATAAATTACGACTCGAAAGCAGGAACGTATAGTTTAAGATATACATTTTATTATAAAAACGGAAAAATCTTACGGTCGTGGGTGCCGGCGATTTGGGCGTAAGTGGAATTCACCCAGACTCTCGAGAGTTTTAGCCTTCGAATTACGTACGAAGTGATTCGAATTTCATGAGGCATTGAGTTAATAACAATAATGTATTCCAATAGACTGTACTAATCATATACAATAGGAAAAAATAATTTTTTTCAATGTGAATTAGTCCGTTTTTGCTCTCAATGCTTCATATATAGATTCGAAGCGATTCAAAGTGCTTCAGATCCCACCACTAGGTATGTATGTTGATTATGTTAGCACATTCTAATTCTTTCCCTTTCAATTATCATGTTCTATGTCTACGTGAAATCTATATTATTTCTTGGAATACTTTAGAATATTCGTGAGAGAACACTACAGATTAAAAGTAATATATCTTACTTATTTGTTACTAATTTTAACGAAACAAGCTATAATAGATTTCATAACGTTCTCAACGTATTCTGTTGCCTCTAATTATATACTACTTATAAACAAGTATGTATTACTAATAGAAAGTATTTCTAATAGAATATATTTTCTCTTCATGCATACTACCGATTGTGATAAGAGGTCAGTAGGAATAATTATTGATCGTGACATTCGTGTTAGCTCATCATTTCTATAGTCACGTAGTTTTACAACGGTTGCTTACTTCCAGAGTGATGATCAAAAGAGCACAAGGCAGAAAGCGATTTGGTCGTAAAAATTTTAAACAAAGATACTTCAGACTTACCACGTTAGACCTCTCTTATTCTAAAACAAAAGGTAAACAGATGTACATACCAGCGAAAATAACACATTGGTTTTGAAAAGTGTACGTATATAACAAGAAATATGTTTTAGGTAAAGAGCCCTTATGTAAAATTCCGCTCGAAGAAATTTTAGCCGTTGAAAGGCTTCAAGAAGATTCCTTTAAAATGAAAAACATGTTTCAAATCATTCAGTCGCAAAGAGCATTATACGTTCAAGCTGGCAATTGTGTAGAAGAAAAGGAATGGATCGATATTTTAACGAAGATTTGCCGCACAAACAGTAATCGTTTAGAAAAATATCATCCAAGCGCATATATTAATGGACATTGGCTTTGGTACGTTGCTTAATATCGTTTAAATGCAATGTGTTTCTCGGTCATTAATAAATATTGGTTATAGTTGTAAAGCAGTGGCCGAAGTTGCTCCAGGGTGTAGTGGGGTGTCGTTAGGTATAGAAGCTGGATTACGATTGGTTCTAGATCCAGATCGAGATTTACAAAGAATACATTCGCTAATATTTACGAACATGCCAAGGCTCGAAACGTTGATGAGTGCATGCGAATGCCAAGCTGTGTACGGCGCTAGTGATATGTGCGTTATACCAGGCGGTGGATCTCCTATAGAAGATGTGCCCTCCTGTTTCAAAACTTTAACCGCGCTAAAAGAAGCTGCGTACGCCCTGCAGCACGAACACAGAGCCTACTTTAGAAGACTGGCACGAGATACTAAGTATGGAAGCAAGTAAGTTTTTTAGAACAAAGTAATTTTACGTCTGATTATTAAATATTTTCTAGTTGCAATATAGTAATATCATTTAAGACATTCTGCCGCTGCTATTCAAGCCCACATAGCACAACGTCTGGCAGTCTTAAAGACGTCCAAAAGGCGTCTCAAAGACGCCTTTTGGACGTCTTTAAGACTTTGCCAGACGTTGTGCTGTGTAGGAAGCGATTCTAAAAACTAAAACGAGTTATAACTTTTCTTTTTAACTCGAAAAACGATCGTTACCTGTGCCAATTGCCAATTGCCAATCCCCGTATATAGTTCTAAGATAACTACTATTTTTTATTTAGGCAAGCTCCAATTGGTGATGACAATTACCTCCATTTAGCTGCCAGAGCTGGATTTGAGAATCAGTTAACAAAGCGTGTGTACGATGCAGACACCTTAAATCAACATTACATAGAAACAGATCATTGTTACGACAGTGGATTTTCTAGACACATAGAAGATCAACGATATAACGAAACATTTAGAAATTGTTTAGACCCCGATTCGATACATCGTAGGTACGAGAACGAGAACAATTTATTACGACGGTATGAAAACAACACTGACACCATAAGAAGTATTCAAAATGATCTCAAGAAATTTGATTATACTTTAAACAATACCTTAAGAGCAGACAAGACCGAAAAAAAAGCAAATTTGGAAAACAATAGACGATTGGGTAGCTGCAGTTTACTGGCATCGGATGGGATTCATATGTCGGGTACATTGTCGAGAAAGTTCAGTAATTATGATCACACCAAGATATTAAGTGACTGTACTGTGACAAGATTAAGGGATAACACGTATGACATATCTTGTAATTCTTTGAGTGAACATGCCAACTAATAATTTATTTGAAATCTGGAGATAAGAATAATACCTTTCTATCCATTCATTAAAGAAGGTTTTCTTATGCGTTCGCATTATCTTCGTTTCATATTCTAAAAGAAATTTAGCGTTTACATTCGTTCAAATATAAGATTGTATTTTTTACAATTATCTACAGTATATCTAGTTTCAGGGTACGTATATCCGTTATTTTTAGAGTTATTAAAGATACAATTTTTTACATAAGAAAAATAATGAACTAAGTAGACATATCTTCTTGGCTTTTTCAAGAGGATATTTCGTAGCTTCTGCTTTACCATACCAACGCAACAGATTCCAAGATGAATTCACATTGCATTGAACATTAAACAGTGGGACGGAATATGAAGTTCAATCCCTGTTACAATTTTATACTGACTTCGTGTATTAAAACTGACAATGGGTAAGGTAAAAAGATGTTGGAACGCACTAGAAAACTAAAAGTAAGAGATTCAAAGTCCGTTATTATATTTCAGTGTGTAATATTTTTTACATCAACAAATTTGTACGCATCTTCAATAACTATCGAGTTTTTAGTTATACTTAAGCTAGACATACTGTAAAATTATTTGTTTTGTATACTGTTGACTCTCCTTTAATAAGGAGTTACAATTTCCATTTATATGCACGTGTCTTTATCATATCAATATTTTGCATTGCATAAATTGTTGTGGATAATATTTCAGAAAATAGTTAAATATACTCGTTGGTCTATCTGCTATCATATTGCATATAATATATTTCGTCACAATAAAGATTTCCTCTATTTATTTATTTATATCTTATCGTAAGAAATTGAAAGCACGCGTGCATGAGTGTAACAGTAAACTAAGTCTGCAACCTCGTTATCGAGAGAATCGAATCATGATCAATATGCATAAAGACACTTGCACTTTTTATGTACAATATATTCATTAAACTAATGCTTCACGATTTCATCAAATTATAGTATTTTGTATTTAACGATATATTTTTAACGATCAGGACTATTCATATGCCACTCATTTTTTAGATCCTTATAAACCACAACCAAAAATAATATATATTAATGATAGTGCTCGAATATTAGAGAATTGGTCGCGATTATTTTTACAGAGTAAAATCAAACAGCTCAAATATAATATATCAGTCATGCAAATAAACTAAGTAAAATTTAATTTGTACATAGGAGTGTTACGAAGGCTATTATAATTACGGTTTTCAAATTTGTTTCTCTATCTTAAAGTATTTTTTACAAGACAAATATGTATAAGAAGTATAAATATATTTAAATATAGTTACTTTCTAGGTTTTCCAATGATTCAGTACAATCTGTTAAAATTCTGCGGAATTTTCAAGCGAACCTTTTCTAAATTTTAAACTTCTCCTTTAAACTTTTTTTACACATATTTTTAAGTGTTTAGTTATTTGCGAGGTGAAACATGATCTTTTAGTGCATTTATCTTTGCGAAAATATTTTTGCTCGAAATCAATACCATTACATGTTAAACGAATGTCTAAATTTTTTCGTAAATGCGTTTACGTATGTACGTGGATACCTTACACTTTTTTGTGCGACGAATTTGTATATAGGAATACATATCTATAAATTTGTATTATGTTATCTAATTATAAGTCGCTTTTAATACTTGGAACATTTAACAAAGTTGAAAATGTAAATGATCGCAGTAACATTAGATCTACGATTACTTATCGAAAATGTTGTAGCGCAGAAGTTATTTTATTACTACAAATAAGACTGTTATTTGAACATTGACTATATTTAAACTCTATTCTGTTTGTCAAATGTTGTAAACTTTTAATAATTCATTATTACAAGAAATATCCATTGATACACATAATTGTGATAATTTTATATAATTAGTCCTACGAAATCATGAAACTCATAATTGACGTTTAGAAAAGAAAACTTTATCCTTTATAAATACATAACATTACATTTAAAACTGTACTCAATGGTCATATAGATACGAACAATACGAGCAATCTCTCCGCGAACGAATACGAACTCAATAATGTTTGTCGTTTATTTAATAAAATATTTTTTTTAAATCATAGTATATTGTTCTTGCATTAATAGTCTCTTTACCTCATATGGTTAAAATCTGTCTTACACAACTTCACGAAGATAACATAACAATATTAAATATCCTTACCAAATTGTTAGGAAATAAAAGTGATCTGCAAAATATACAATATTAAGTTAAGCATTAATAGTACCAGAATTTTTAGACTATAAACACACAATATATATATTAAATTCTGAAAGTATCATGTAATATTTATTTTCAATAAAATATGTAATATTACAATAATGTTTCAGTATCATATATATGTTAATAGATAATTATGTATCTTGAAAACGAAAGTTGTATATATCTGATGAGATAAAGCCGTACTAAAATATTTTTCCAAATTACTGAATAAATGTATATAGTTTATGACGTGTTACAAGTATTATACAATTTGTATACTTTTTATTTATGCAGTGTACAAAATTACTTACCCTTCATGCTTTTACGGGTAAGATTACAATCAAATTTCTCATTAACTCTTTTGATATAAGCTTCAGAAAGAGATTAAGGAGAGTTATTCGAAACATTAACAAGATAAGTAAATTGCATAAATATCAAACTGCAATAATGCAACTGGACTTGTAAAGTGCCATCTTATAAAAGGGCGCAATAACTATAATTCATAAAAATGCCTGAAATGAATTTTGTATGCATAGAGACAATTTATGACAAAAATAAAAATTTGTATTTTCTTATGTAAATAGTCGATTATATGTATACATTCTAATTTATATGAATTCCACACTTCCAACCCACAAACTTTATTTATATATAATGTTGTCAGCAAATAGAAGGAAAAGTTTGTACGTAAATTTCCTGTGACAAATCTTATTCTAAGAAAAAATTCCCTCAATTAATTATAATATATACAAAAGATGTTAATTTTAATGTCAAAACTATTTCACAGTTTTTGGGACTATACTCTAATTACATTTTACTATAAAATGTAAGATTCTGTTGTGAATTTTGTAGTTGCACATATATGCTAATTCTGTTACTAAATGGTATTATTTATATTAAATTTATTCCAATAATTGCGTATTATAGAAATAGTTTTTTTTTTTCACTTTATTCATTGTGTTCATAATATAAGCTACTTTGGTATTCGTTTTTCTTTTTTTCTGCGCCTGTGCTTCATAGTCTATTAAAAGCTACGAATTGTTGCTAATTAGTTGTCTTATGAGTTATTTATCGATATTAAAAATTAGTCAACTAATGCTATATATTTCAATGTTCTATGTGTTTTGTACAATTTTGTGCAATAAAAAAATATTTTCCGTTGGGTAAAACATTATTCAACGTTTCGTAAATCTTCTGTTCTAAAAAGTTAAAACTTTCGTATTTAGTAATGCATATCTATATACTTACTCTTGGTAGTAAAATTTCATGCAAGTTACTAATAGAGGAATTCATACTCTCCTATGTTCCTAACTAGTAATTCTTGAGCTCTATTGCACTTTAGCAAAGGACTGTTATTATTATTATTTCATCGTAATACTGATTCATTTGCGACTAATTATTGTATTTCTTGGTTTCAGAATCATTGCAGTTTTGCAAAGTTCAAATTTGAATCGATATATATTAAACAGTTTAATCGAGATTGTCAGAAATTTAGGAAACATTGAAAGCTTTGGGCGAGGATATGTCCAATTAAAGTTACTAGGGATTTTCACATTATATCAACACTTGTCAAGATCAAATCAAATAATTGCAGACGCGGTACGGTGTTGAGCGTTTTAAATATTTTAATTCCGTGTCCAGTTGTTCGTAAAAAGCGCAAAATACATTTTTTTGCGGAAGATGTCTGGCGATGTACAAGCAAGAAAACGAAAAGAGAAGAGACGTAAAAAGGGTAAAAGATAGACTAATGAAAGTGTGAGAGAATTATTATAAGTTCGATTCTTGTATACTCGTAAAATATTTTTAACAGTGTTTACGTTCTTATTTTTAACCCCGGAGATCTACGTTATGTGTTTTAAATTAATAAAAAATAAATACTGACCTTTGCCATCTTTGAAACTAATCTACATTAAGGTAACGTACAACTATTGTTGAATCTTCGTATTTAAATAATCGATTCCCTGCCAATTATGGTTAGCAATTTTATAAATTCTAATGGTTAAATATTATATAACTAATATGTAATATTTATTTATATGTAAGTACATTTTATAATTCTTAATTCCATGAAGTTTTATCAACATATTATACTTACAAAATTTATTGAATGACATTTTCGTTACCTGCTACTTTCTAATATAGCTTTCATGCCACTGGAACGAGTGTATTCCCAGAAATCAATTTTATGTGTCATAAAATTTATTTTGAAGGGTTTGTGTTATTATGTAACTAATATACTAATCCATATACTGTATTATTAAAAATATTTTATTTTCCTACAATTACGAGCTCTTCCCCTTTTATTTTTACTTCGAAATATAATACCATTACACATCTTTTCACTTTAAATTCACATGTCCAATAATAGAATAAATATGTCATACTTAAAAATTGTATTTCATATTATTCATTAAAACGGGAATACATTTTTTACTTAATACCTACCTACTACTTTTTCGAAACAATTGTGTTATTTGAAGTGTGAAATATCAGTTATTTTGGAGCATATTTGGCAAAGTTGCTCAAATTAGAAAATGCAGGGTCTTAGGAGCTTGATGAGCCTAGCTTTTGGCTTTCAAAAATAGACCAACATGTAATGCCCAATCCAAAAACATTTTCCGCCAATTTATTTATATATTTCACGTATTTTTCTTAAATATCACGATTCTATTAGTGTAAAAGTTACATACAGCTTTTTATTTGATTCACAAAGAAACGATGTAACAATTTAATCAAGTCTGTTGAAGATCTATAATAAACATATGACAAAAAGGTTATCTGGCGTTAACTTTTACTGCGAAAATATGAACGCTATACATGCACACATGGTATTTATGGGAATGTATATGAATAAATTGCACGAATACTGTTCTTTAAATTTTTATTTGTATCCTTTTACATTTTTCAACTTTCAGTGGAAATTTTGTAATTTCTTTTCCTAGCGTTATCAACGTTATTCATAGATCGATTTACAAAAATAGTAGAAAAAATAGTATTAAATTTTCAACTTACTTTTAATTAAGTATATTCGAGTTAGATGAACATAACACGAAAGTATGTTTGACAAGTAGATCATTACTTTGTGAAATAAAAGGGCTTTGGTTACATACATACCATACATCCACACACAGAACACACAGGCATAGATAATCCGCACATCTTGATTGTGTAGCACACATATTTCCTCAACACTGAATAATATCTTTGTAATCATTAAGAATTGATTTTTACCGAATGTTTTGTATTATGCTCAGATGAAGAAGATAGCAGCATACCTCAAGCTCCTTTGGGAAATCCAAGTGAGAGTGTAGCAGACAACGTAACTATACATGTTTATAAAGAAAGCAGTACAGGTGGACATTGGTGCGCACGAATTATATTCTTCGTTCTGCTAGCAGTTCTTGTTGGCATAATTGGTATAATTATCTTTGAGCACAGAGGTACCACAGATAGTAAGTACATTTAAAATATATTTGTAACGAAAGCGTCATTGCGGTCAATATAGATTTCTTATACAAAAGATTTCATATTGCAAGTCAGCACACCGTTAGAAACATCCCGATGGGCCTTTATTTTCGATGGGTGGGTGGACGACTCGCTATCTCTGCACGAGGAAGAATCGCACGATGAAGAAGAACATGACGAAAGTGAGGACGCACACACAGATGAGAAAGAAGATAATTATGATACAAAAGTAGAATCTGCCGAAACTGAGGTATCTAACGAAGAAGAAATTGAACAAGGAGATGAAGGGGAAGAAGAAAATACAGATGAAGTAGAAGAGGAGGAAGAAGAAGAACAAGAAGAAGAACAAGAAGAAGAGGAGGAGGAGGAAGAAAATACACATGAAGATGGAGAAGAAGAAGAGGAAGAGGAAGAGAAAGATACAAATGAAGAAGAAGAAAATACACAAGAAGAAGAGGAGGAGGTAACAACAACTGAAAATGAGTCAGATGAAGAAAATACAGTTTCTGAGGATAAGGAAGGTATTAATTAAGTTGCGAAGCATTGTAATAGAAGGAAATATAAACTGAAGATAATATTATATACACTTTAATTCTAACAGAATATATCAGCATTGAGTTAGACCATCATAGAGAATATGAAGAATACGAAGATAAAGAACAAGAGAAAGATATACACGAAGATGAAAACATTAGTCCACAGAACTTAGACGATACTGATGTATTAGAAGAAATTTATGGTATTAGTAAAGAGAAGAGTAAAGAAAATATGTTATACGGAAAAGATAATCAATTTCATGATATGTTAATAACACCAACAAATGAAGAAATATTTGAAAGATTTTTAGACATTCCTGGTATTAATGAAATTCATGACGACAATGTAGAACCTTTAGAAGAGGTAAGGCTAGTATAATTACATATTAAACATAATTACATGTGAGAACAGTAATTAAACAAATTCTAATGAAATTCTTTCCCGGTATTAAGTTATTTCTTCTTTTCAAACAACCAATCGTTTATAATAATTTATTGAATATTCTTAATTCTTTTAAACCTATAAGAATAAACAACTTGGAATATTAGTAAGTTATTTTAATTTGTTTTAAAATAAGAAATTAGCTTGTTTCGCTGAAATAATTATTATTAGCGGAGTTATTTCTTAATATACGTTTCAGTGATAACGTATAGCTTCAGTTTTATGTTTCTAAAATGTATATTTTAAATAACAGCTTGTCACATGATGATTTTTGCATTAGGTAGAAATTGTAGAACCTGAAGAATATATTAGTGAAATAGATAAAGCACCGGAAGCCGAAGAAATTGAAGAAGAATCTGCTAGCGGTGAGTGAAATGTCAATATATAAAATAAATTTGATTTATGCAATACTTCTACAAGATAAATTGAGTTCGGTGATCCTCCATGCTCTTATATCGTCAGATAAATCTCAGTATCAAAATGTCACGGGTGTAATAAATTATCATAGTACCGAATATTTGTGATATTTTACTATGGCTTTAGTATCAATGAGAAATAATGTCTAATGATTGCAGTGGCGATGAAGTTTGGAGTTGGTGTGGCACTTGTTGTTGCTGCACATTTTGTCCTTGTGAAACGATGGAACAATGGTAAATGTTGTGATACTTATGTTTTAAAAATATAATATCATAACCATTACGCATTTAAGATGACAAGTAAAAATTCTCTTTCTCTTTTCATTGCCTAAACAGAATTGCAAAATTGTTAATTAAATTAACTCTATTATTACAATTAGTAATCTAGTATTAAATCACGTTTAGCGTTACTATATGTGTTAATCACTGCATTTCATAAATATGATAAATAATATGTACATATACTGGTGTTAATCTTTTACATTTATTCTAATAAAAGTATAATCTCTATTTTTCATATAACACAATATTTTCATTCCTTCCAAACAAACAAATGATTTCAAGTAAAATGCAAATATATTTAAAGAGATAAAGACCAGACCCGAAAAGAATATTTTTTAAAAAACTACTTGCACGGAGAAAATGAAGTATTGCGAATAATAAGTATTTAAATTATTTTCAATGTTGATGAGATGCAAATACATATAGTTGGTAAAATTATTTATCCTAAAAGAAAGATTTACGTTATTGTGTCGTGTGTATTGCGAAAAGAATAATATTTGAGAAAAAGAAATAGACAAATATTTTAAAGATAGCGAAGGATTTGCATTTATACTTTTATAGAAATTAGGGTATTATAAAATATAAGTTATATTATACTTTATAGAAGTCATTGCTCATGATTACTAAAACCAACACAAGTATTACTGATTAATGGTATACTTTTTTGATGTTTAGAAGTTACCTTTGTTCAAAGTCAATCTAAAATAATTTCGTCTGAGAAAAGAGACAGGGAAGAGAAAATAACTTTTGAAAGAGAAAGGATGTTTAAAGCTGAGAAGTATGACAAAGACACGAAAGAAGAAGAAGACGAACCGGAGGAAGAAGAGGATGAAAACGAGGAGGAGGAGGAGGAGGAGGACGAGGATGATGAAGAGGAGGGTGATCAGGAGAAGGACGAAGAGGAGGAGGAGGAGGAGGAGGAAGAGGAGGAGGAGGACGAGGATGTGGAGGAAGAGACGGAGGAAGGGGAAGTAAATGAGGATGTCGAAGAAGAAAGTGAAGACGAAGTAGATGTGAATGTTACACGGGCAACTAAGGGGCAGAAGAAAATGGCTGAAGGGCAAGAAGAGGAACAGGGAGAAGACGAGATTGAAGATTTTGATGACACAGAACTAATGACTAGACTCGAAGCTAAATATGGAAAATTACAAACTGTACAAGATAGTGAAGAAAAAAGCAAACAAGAGAAGGGAACAGACATTAATAAAGTAACAAAATGGAAACGTAATTAATATTTTATAGAATCATACGAGAAGCATACGCATAAAGCTTATGAACAAATTTTAACATTCTGTGGTATTTATTTCTGATTTATTCGTTTACTATGTTTAATAGTTGTTTCTCCATTTTTGTTATTTTAATATATAATAGTATATGCCAATATAGTAATTTCTCTTGTTTTCATTGCCTTACACAAAAGTCAATGAATGTAAACTAATTAATTAAAAAAATTACATATATGTGTATACAAAGTATCACTAATATCGATTATACAATAATTTCATAATATTTAACGAGCATGGAGGATCTGTTATTGAGTATTTAATCGTGCATGGTCTCATTGAGGAGCTATATACCTCAGTCAAATAAATGAAATAAAGTTCAAAACACGAATATAAAGAACTGAAATATTTTTCATTAAAATAAATAATCTTTGGATCCTTTCGTTATTCAAACAAAGTTACATTTGTATATTTAGGCTGTCCCATTTGAAGGTTCGCCCGCAATTATCTCTTGAACTATTCGATATTGAAAAAAATGTTTCATGGAAAACTTACAGTTTCAAAGGGGAGATCTTGCGATGGTCATAAATCTTATCTACATATATACAGTTAGTAAAAAAGTATTTGGACACTTTTTAAAATCGCATAACTTTTTTGGAATTGGTCCAAACAACTTGAGTTTTTTCTTAAAAGCTAGAAGGATTAGTTTGCGAAGTGATGTGTTCCATCGTTTTTAAAAAAAAATGCAATTGTCGGAATAGCGGAAAGAATAGTAAAGGTCGTTTTTTTAAATTTTTTGTGAGCCTGTAATGAAAATTCAAAAAACCCGTTTGTAGATTGAAGTAAGTTATATACATGCCTAAAATTTCATCAAAATCGGTTAACGTTGCCCTGAGCTATAAACGCTTAAAGATCGTGGAATAAGGTCGAAAATCGCTGATTTCGGGAATTTCCGCGATTTTCGACCTCATTCCACTGTTTTCTTCGCTATTCCGACCAATTGCAATTTTTTCCAAAACGACGAACACGTCACTTATATAGAAAACTAATCCTTCTAGGTCCTCAAAAAAATCAAGTCGTTTAGACCAATTCTAAAAAAGTTAGGCGATTTTAAAAAGTGTCCAAATACTTTTTTTACTAACTGTATAACGTGCTTTCGAAATTTCAAGGTTACCTTTGTACAGATGGAAATGTAGCCTATTCCGTGATGAATTCATCGACCTATACTATGTCCGTGTTCCAAGGTCATTCATTGCCGTTCAAAACTTATCTTCGTTGAATGTCCGACAATTGCTTCGGTATTCGAAATGATGATAGGAAGAGAAAGCAGGATATCCTTCTCACCAAGATCTGCGGATTTGACACCTGCAGATTTTTTCTTTTGGGGTTTTATAAAAGATCGAGTTTATCTGAAAGAACCCACTACCCCTGATAACATGGCGTCCGCAGAGAGGGGGGGGGGGCGGCAAAGGGGCAGTTGTCCCTCCCTTGGCTTTTGAGAAAAAAATCGCTTATTTTTCAAAACTGATTTTTATTAAGCTTACACTAAAAAAGGGAATATTTTTAAATTTCAGTTTTAAATTTTTATTTAAATTGGCACTATGAAATGGGTTGAAAAAAAGCAAGACGGGTATATTTTTCTTTACCATCTTTCTAACCCTACCCCCCCCCCCCGCCAGGAAAAAAGTCTCCGGACGCCCCTGCCTGATAATATGAAAAATCGTATTAGGAATGCTTGCCAACAATTTACTTTTGCAACATTGGAAAAGGTGTAACTATCTTTTGGGGATAGAGTAGAGTCCGAGGTCATCATTTCGAATGCCGAAGACATCAGTTTTAAATGGCAATAGATGACCTTCAATGACCTTGGAATGCCAACATAGCATAGGTCGATGAATTCGTCACGGAACGGGCTACACGTCCATCGGAATGAAAACATACATACAGTTCCCTTTAAAAAAAACAAAGGTCACCTTGAAATGTCGAAGGCACGTCCACCTAGATAAGATTTGCGATACCACAAGATGTCCCCCTCGAAAGTTTGACTTGAAACATTTTTTCAATCGCGAATAGCTTAGAAGCTAATTGCGCACGAAACTTCAAATGAGACACCCTGTACTTCATTTATAGCCACGTAAATTAAATGCATAATAACGTCAATGTTATTAATTGCATGTGACTTGTTTTGGGCAAATTATTACAGCATCTGTAGATACAGTAGCAGAATTTTCAATCACAACAAAAGGTAATATTATGGGGATCAAGAGCGACGCAGAAATGTATGAGTTGAATGTATCAGATGTTGAAAATATTTTGGCTCAAAAGGAAAATGTTTAGGCTACATATACATATAAGGTCAGTCATATTTTTCAAACTGATTTCGATAAATGATGAATTTTTCTAAATATTTATCTCATTGCAATATCTTTTACCATATTACCTATAAAAATACAATATTTTTCATTTCTTTTTAGGAACATAACTATATGTAGTTTATACCCTTCTCTTGCCTCATATTTCTTGTTGCTATTGATAATAATAAGTTTCACTTTTTTTCTAGCGATATCTCTTGTAATGAAAACATTATTTTAATATACAGCATCTGTTCAATACTATGAGTGTATGTACAAATATGTAAAGATTTTATTTATTCCTGTATGAAATGAAATAATGATGTGTAGTATATCCTTTCATTTTGTTGTGATATTATGTGCACGATAGAATTTTGCTAAAGGATTATTTTTTCCAAGATATATGTTCTCATATATTTAATAATTATAATTAATAAATAATAAATAGTCTATAAAAGACTAGAATATTTCGGCTATTCAACAAATTTTGTAAAAATTCCGATTAATCTTTTACAATAAATATCTAAAAATTTGTTAATCTAATTTAAGAATAGAACGAAACGATTACAAACGAAATTCAGTCTCTTGACTTATATGTGGATCACGATATTATTGATTTTGACATGTACTTACGAGCTCAGACAGAAAACGCCTTGATATAAAAGAATATACGTTATTGGGCGAGATCTCGACACTGTCGTATTGTTCGAGATCCGGAGCCTCGGGACGATCCGTACACTCCTAAAAAGAAGAGACACTTTTTTCTGTATCTGTACATATTTTTAATAACCCTTAATGCGCGTACATACTGAAGATACACAAAAATGTACACTTATAAATAGAGTTCGTACAATCATTAAAAATCCTATCATATTTCTCATTCATTCAATTATCATACTATCGCGAATACAAATAATTATGCATATAAAATAAATCAGTTTAAAGGTAGTCATAGGAGAAAAACTATCTGAATATTTAAAATCAGATAAAAATATTTCACAATATTGAATATATAATTAGCATTGCCTTAACTAACCTTTTATTAGCGACTATCATTCTGTAATTTTACGAACTTTTACATATTACATAACTAAAAAATTAATTGTTTTATTAACAATATAAAAAATGTAACATACAATAACTTAATACTTATGCTTATGCCTATGTTTACGCGGAGATGGCGAAGGTGGGCTATTAGCTCTATGCTTCGAAGCACGTGGTGGAGGCGGAGGCGACAATGACGGTGATCTAGCTCTTCTTTTTCTGTCGTTTCGTTCGTTGCCAGGTGATCTACGAGACAGTCTAGATGAAAATGAAGGCGATGGCGTACGACGAATACGGGGAGGTGACGGTGTCACTGGTACTCGCTTTTTATATGGTGACCGTGACCTGCGTTTACCACGTGGTGATCTACTGCGTGATCTAAAAATACATGGTCCAAAATTATTGGAATGCTAGCTATATTCATCCTAACATTCAAAAGTATGCCTGTGCAGCCATAGATCGTGAATATTGTAATTGTTTTCCCACAAATTTTTTCCAATGCATTTACATATCTTACTTCGAGTAGACGCGTTAACAGAAGTTAATTTTTGATAACTTGATTTGTTAAAGAAAATTTCAAGGTTTCTTTCTATTAAATATCTTATTGCGTACTCGATAAATTAGAATCAATTCAAGTATATGATGTAACATGACTTTGGATCAAGAAATGTACGATAAAGTTATTGTTTTATTTATTGTTCCTGTATTGCGTATTGTATTTATTGTTCTTATGACGTATCAGTATTAAAGTAAAATATAATAGTATCTGATGAAAATTACAGGGAATATATAACAATGTATATGTACCAACTTCGCGCACAGGCGTCTTAAAGACGTTCCGATTCACAAAATAGTGTGCCTATAAGACGTCTACAAAGACGTCCAACAGAAGTATCGGGAAAAAATTGTAACCGCGAGGGGAATCAAACCTGGACCTCCCACTTATGAAGCAACTACTATTCGCAACTACCCAAGACACTTCTTTGTAAATCAATTTCAACTTTTAGGTACGTATTGATTTTAATCGTTTATGAAAAATGCGTATCGGGGCGAAATAATTTATAGAATTCGTCACCATTCGACCTCTAGACTCATCCCTCAAAATTTCATAAGACAGATGTGTTGAAGATGTCAACGAAAACCTCGACGAACGATTGAGAAGTCACGTGTTTTTTTTTTTAAATTTTGTAACTTTTAGATATGACTTTCTTAATTTTTTTGGCTCGAAAAATGTTGCATTTTAACTGCAAATTGGAGATTTTTCTGGTTGTCAACGAGTTCAACGATTATGACTACAGCCATATATTCTCCGATTTTCTCAAGTGCGCGTATAAAAGTCGATCCGCCGATTCTGGAGCGTAATTTTCAGCGAAAAATAATAGCATATGGCTAGGGAGTCGCAAATCGATAGATTGCACTTCGTACATCCTAGAGTCTGTTGCTGCATAGTTTTAAAGGGTCTGCATCTCTACATTCACAGACTCCCTCACCACGAAACTTTTGCGTGTTCTTCAAGGAGTAACCGGTTGTGCAAGCCTGTCGTAAGGCCACAAAACGCGTTCCCTTCAACTCAGAATATTCCATAAAACTACTTCGGTGCATGCGTACCCGGTCGAAATTCAAACTCAGTTTTTTTGAAGACGAATTGAGTTGCAGAAAAATTTTATTGTACATTTTTTACCTATTTCTTCACGTAGAATCACTATTTCTCCGCTTATACTATCAGCTACGAAACAACCTGCATATTTACTAGAGATTCAACTATTTAGATACAGTCCGATGAGCATAATTTTTAATTCAAGTTTTGTATGCAGAGATTGTTGCTTGAAAAATTTAGACGCGTGTCTATGCATAGTTTTTCATGTTACTGTATATAGAATTCAGAAATATATTCACCTATATCTAGTACTTTTAGACGATGGGCTTGACGAAGTTCGTCTTCGATCTCTGTAATGATTTGGAGACTCTGGAGTTGTACTTCGTTTTTTTTCTCTACGCCTGTCATCATCGCGCTCCTCGCTTTTTACCTCTTTCATTTCTCTTTCGCTCTGTAATAAGAATTTCCTGTTTTGTACGGCACATTGTGAAAAGTTTGGAACAGTACTAGGAAAAGTAAATTACCTTTCTTATGAGTTTTTTTCTATAATGTTCTACTTGTCCTTGTATCGTCATACCGGATTTTAATGTTCTCCTACCGCTTTCCAATTCATCTTGATATTGCATTATTTTAACTTCAATTTCACGTAGTCTAGTTCTTCTTTCTTCGTTATAATCTCTGCCACTATAACATAATATATTATTGCAATTAACTTAATGTAATAAATTATACTCTACGAAAATTATTTATTTATTCTCATTGTAATATTTAACTCTCGCCCGCAGAAAAGAGGATTACTGGACACTTGCATGTTTTAGAACGGTATTGTTTCAAAAGACGCACTGTGCAAGTACTTTAGTAAAGATTAAATGGTATAAAAACGCACTTCAGTAAAATTGTGGCGAAACCTGTTCCTCGAAGAATTATTAAAAATATTAGTTTATGATAATTTAGAAAGGCAAGGTATGGAATTTAAAAATCGAGAAATAACATTTTACAAACACACCGCACGTATAATAGAAGCCACAGGGGAAAAAAGTGACCAATACTACAACAAATTCAGAGAAACGAAAAAATTCGAAACATCATATTTATACTGAAAAATAGTAAATAAAAAAAATATATATATATATTCTGCTCCGCACACTTCACGTAATAATAATAGTACTTATTGAAAGCAGTTAGATATAATATTTAATGAAAATGTAGAATATAAAGAAAACTAATTTTAAAATGACCCATATTTGTGTTTATGGAGTGGAAATAGTTCTCAAATTTGAAATATCGCGATTGTTCTGCTTCGCACTTTTCTGCACGAACTAAGAGAAACGCGATCGCGCCGGCTGGCATTTTTCGACCGATTTTCAGCCATGATTTGCTGCATTTAAACGGATAAAATCGACAGAAATGGTTCTCTAGAATGATATGGGTGTCGCTTATGATTTTTCCAAATTTATTCTCACGCCATCTTGTTCCTTGTAGAAAAAAAGCGGAAAAAGCTCATTTCGTAGTTGACATTTTTCCCCATTTTCATAACTTTTTTAAAAAATTTGGCAAAACAGACCTTCCATCTCCAACTTTGAGAGCTGTTTTCACCACGTAAACATAAATATTGACAGCCATAAAAAAGCTATGTGCCGATAATTTTAAATGCTATACCGGTGTACAAAGTTTCATCAATTTCAAAACGTAGAAATTAAATTGTGCGACTTGTTAATGCAGATTACAATTGAACCGGTCTGCGGCTCCCACGTTCCACTCTCAGAGATTGGAAAATTCTCCAAATAAAGAGGGTATAATAACAGTTCATGCGTTACCTGGAATCCATACTAGTATCCTGAGAATTTGAATCATCATTCTGGCCTAATTCTTCCCACTTACTAGTTGTCATAGCCTGTGCTTCAACCTAAGGTCAAAGGATTTATTTGATAAAATAAAGAACTATAAAAGTATGTATGTAAAATAATAGTGCAATTTTCTCAACCTGATCGGGGTCAACTGTTTCCCACCGCGATGGCACAAAACCTGCTGGAATCGATGCCTTTTTATCATCTTTATTGCGCATATTTAAAGAATCTTCTTCGTCCATAGGTACGCCATCAATATCTTCATCCACTGAAAACATACATTTACCAAATTTGAATATACTGCAAGATTATAGCCGTAAATGCACGGAATATTTTTAAATCATTCTTACTAGGAACACCATCAATGTCATCATAGTTAGTTGTTGTTTGTGGAGTTAGACCGTGTTTCATAGCACCTTTAAGAAGAGCAGCACCGTCTAACGGTACTCCGTCTAAATCTTCTGTACCATCTCCATCTACATCTGATAGTGGTGCTCCATCAATATCTTCGTCATTTTCTGGTTCAGGTTCATCCACCTAAACAATATAATTATTTCTATTTTTTCTCTTTTCTGTAATCGTAAAATATTATAATCTTAAATGATTAAGTTTACCAAAACAAGTCCAAGAAATGTGTTCTGTAATTTAACTAGAAAATCGCGTGGATATACAGCCCAATCTTCCCATGCTCTAAACATTCTCATTACACGAACTTTAAAGCCTTCTGCTTTTAATCTACTATCAAACTGCTTATAGGCTTGATGAACTTCATTAAATATGTCTAATAGTCGGGTCTCAAACCTATATCATAGTACATTATTTACTATTAATTGTTTCAATCACATGTATACGTTGTATTTTAAGATAAAGCAACTTACGCTTTCCGATAAATAGTAGCATTATTTACTTTAACGCCACAATTGTGTAATATATCCGATATAAGATATAATCTGGCGATTTTCTTATTTACAGGAGTTTGTAGTATTGAAAGTGACTCCGAAATACAATCACAAATCTCTTCCGCTGCTTCAGCATGTTCTATACAAAATACCATTGCTTCTGCAACTTTTATCCTTTCGGGTGATATGTTTCGCAATAAATCCTCTAATCGATCTCGCTGACTATTTACATGAGACATTGATAAAAAAGAAAGTCAAAATCAATCAATGGAATGAATGAAAAGCATTCGATGGTATCGATCTTCGTTTTCAAATATTTTCTTCGTTACCTATTTGACAAGCTACCTCTTCTAGGTTCTTGTCTTTCTTCCATTTCAATCAATTCGTCGGGCATTCCCTGTGTCCACGGATTGATCGGTGGTGGCCTCCATACACTTCCACCCTTAAACATTCTAAAATCCTCTGTGTGCCATTCCTTTTGCCCATCACCTTGTAATATAGAGTATAACTTCCATCGGTAATATGTGTGCGCGGGGGAATAATTTTCAAATAAAAATCTGAAATTTGAAAGTCATTATACGAACTTGAAATACAAATAGAATCATTAATACGTTTCACTATGACTAAAATTATACGAACCTAAACATTGGATTATTCAGTTCTCGATTCATTATCATTGCTTCAAACATGGGACCTTCCCGAATCACAAATTCTACCATTCTATGTATTAACATAACTAGGTTCCTACAGCATAAAATTTCGTAAACGATATATTTATAAATTCCACAGTTATATTATATTGTAAAATGTAAATACATATATGTCTCTAAGTTTGAATGTTATATTCTTGAAAGCAAAACATACCTTTCTGTTGGAATAACAACTTTCACAACTGCATTCTGCAAAACCTATGACAATTCCCATTATAGTGTAACAATTACAGTTGATTGGATATTCCAGTCGAAATTAATCCATCCCCAATGTGATTACCACCAGTTTAATGTATTGTAATTTTAAACACAGATTATAGTCAATGTTCAAGTATTAATTATAAGATACTTTGTACAATACACATTTTTAGTTTATTTCCATATTTTATTCGGAGGCGATGATGTATATTAATATATAACTATCGTTGGAGTTTTCCAACTTATTAACTCATGGAATAAAGTTTATAATATGTCTCTTTATGATTTAAAAGTTGCACGTTATTTAGAGAAATTAAAATGGGAATATTTATTGGTTTAATATATTTACACTGCAGTTATTACTTTAAAAGGATTTGCTAAAATTCCTTCGTTATTATGTAGCTTGAAAGTGATATAAATGTAGTGATGGAACATTATCTAAATGGTTAACAAAATTTTAGTGTTTATGTACAGAGTGTGTCACCTAAGATTAGGACCTAGAATATTCCTATTGGATTTAATGATACGGAAGAGTGTGTAAAAAAGAAAGTATGTGTTTCTACATATAGGTTCAATTTCCACCCACATTTTTGCGTACTGCAATACTATAGCTGATGAAAAGACCAATAAAGTGGTCCCCATCAGGTGGTCGGAATATATGGTCTTTCTATATAAGATAAATAAGGACAAATAACCCTGATATACATATATACAGGATCTCACCAAAATAAGTGGTCAAACGTTGATCTCGTACTCCAATCTTCCTAAGCATAAAAAATGGTCATATAAACGTAGATCCGAAAACTCTTCCTTTTCCAGATATTTACACTTTTTGTTTACGTTGGATTTACACGAATCGCTATCACACGTACGGCAGTTACATCAATTGATGGATTGGCAGAATACAGAATAGATTTAAACACCTTCGGTTTTTATTTATAGGGACCTCATTAATTTTCGTATAGGACAGTACCAGAGTTGGGCAAAATGTAATCTAATTACAACTTACAAATTAAGATTAAACTATAATTGTGTAGTTGATTATACATTATTTTCTGTAATCGTTAATTTATCTGGTTGATAAAAGTGTGGTCAACCACCTACATTAACGATTACACAAAATAATGTGTAACCAATTACACAATTACATTTTAATCTGAATTTGTAAGTTGTAATTAGATTACATTTTGCCCAACTCTGGACAGTACTATTCTTAGTTTGAAAACACTCAAAAACCGAGTTATTACCGCATATGCCAAAATTTGAAATAGACCAGGAATTTATGGACGTCTTCGATAGTCCCTGAATCGTCGAAGCGAAACATGTATTGATGCAGGAGGAAAACATTTTTAAGAATTTCTTTAAATCTTAATATATAAAGCAGAAAGTGTTTGTGTGCTTGTCTGTCGCCTAAAAACTTTCGAACGGTAAACTCTGGGGTCACGAAATGTGTCACAGCTTATTATGCCTAGCTAATTCAGATAAAGATGCCTATTTTTACAGCAAAAAAAATTAATAAATAAATTATTTTTATAAAATCGGATCTAAATTTTGGAGGAAGCCGAGTATTAAAGCTAAGAGTCCATCATAAACAAAAGGCGTTTATATCTCGGAAAGACCGGGTTTCTGGACCAATGTTTATATGACCATTCTTCATTCTTTGGAAGAGCCGAATACGAGACCAAAGTTTGGCCACCCATTTCTGTGACACCCTGTATATACATATAAATTAACCACTTCAGAATACTGACTTTAAGATAGGACATCTTTGCAAAGATATATATGTTGAAATTAAAACATTTTGATAAAGGAAAGTAATTTTACCTTTTCAAAGTTTTCCTTTTCTTGAGGGTCTGCAGTCTGAAGATTGCGAATGCGGGGCACCTGAGATCATATTTTACAAACAGTTTTACGTGAACGGAAGGTTTTCATAGAAATCTTTGTTATGAATCATCTTAATTCATAATCAGGGAAAGGTTGTGGAAAGAGTGACCCAAAAATGAGGCCTTTTTTAGCCCAATTTTGGGCCCACGATTTTTAAATTGAATTTCATGCAAAACGATACCTTATGATGAGACATCAGTCACACGAAATTTTCAAGTTGAGGTGACAATTTGTATCTTTTCTGAGATATGGGAGTTGAAAGAAGTGAAAATTACGCTTTGATGTATAGAGTTTTTATGTCATTCCGATAATTTAAACAATTATTTCCAAGGATTTTGCTGACTGCTAACAACGAATTTGAACTTAGATTTTAAAAATTCACGAAAAAAAAATTTAAGAAATATAAATGCCTGTGTAGTATGTGTTTTTTTTTAATATATCGTCCACAATGTTGAATAGGCCATTTGATTTTGTTTCCGTGTCTATAAATGTCCATACATCGAAGCGTATGGGCTGACGCGTTAATGGATTTTCACTTCTTTTACCTCCCATATCTCAGAAACTAATTGTCACCTCAACTTGAATCATAAGCTATCATTTGGCACAAAATTCAGTTCCAAAATCGTGGACCCAAAAAGTGGCTATTTCTTGGGTCACTTTTTGAAACATTAATTATTACCGCTTTTTTTTCTGGTAAATCTAAAATGAAAATAACTAAATGAATGTTTATATGTTTATACCAATGAGGTAGTTAACACCTGTTAAAGCATAAAAACATAAAATTCTAGTTTTACTAAACTAACGGCGTATCTTTATTAGATGAGTAAGTAGTAATAAAACATTACTGCTTATCACTTATTTACAAGCAGCGTCGGCACAATGGAATGTAAGGTCCAGTGCGGAAACAAAAACTTTAAAATGTTTTATGAATTAAGAGTACAAACAATGAAAACCTAAAGGAATATTTCGCGCTTTAATGGAAACAAATTAGTTCATTATTTCTTTAACATCTATCGACTTGATCAGGCAATTTTCAATTGGCACAAAGATGAACCAACAAAACGCTCTTACGATACTAAAATTATTAAGATCTTAAGAATTAAGTTGAAACGATAGTTTATTTGGTTGGTTCGATTATTAATTGAAATATGATTTTTCAAATTGAATTTCTAATTTTAAATTAAACTCAGTAGTTACGAAACTAAAGTCGAGCCTAATAAACAAGAACATCCCGTTGCGTTAGCTTATTTTCATTCCAGAGATACCAAAAAACATTGATTCAAATCAGTGACTCTACTACTGTACCCCTTTTCGGTAAATATGAACACTAAATAATTATACCTAAATGTAGGGTAGACCAATAAGCATTACCACCTTCAATATCTCGGGAACCGTGGAAGTAAGAGAAATATTTTTCTCACAATTACGAATGAAATCTGACTAATGTTTGCTTTTATATATGTGCCAATGATCTTTTAGGATGGTGAATGTGTAACGGAAATGTATTTTTCAGTTAATTGTTATAGAGTTTTCCATGGGAACAGTTTAGAAATACGGTTAGCGGATTTTAATTTTTATTCTGAAACTACCGTGTAGTTTTATGTTATTGTTAGTGCTATTGTCGTATTCGATATACCGGGTGTCATGTAACTGGTGGTACAAGCGGAAAAGTGGTGATTCTACATGAGAAAATGAAACGAAAGTGAAGAATGAAATCTTTTCATACTTTAAAAATATGTTGAATACGTGCGTACTAGATTGTGCCTTGCCTCAACGAATTTCACAGTTCAATTTTTATTTGTCGGATCTTGTAAAATCTATTATATACAGTGTACATGATATAACGAGCATTGGATAATTAAGAAAAACAATTACTGGAGCATTTGAAACATTGAGAATGCAAAACATTACATTAGAAAATGTTCATAGACATTTACTATGAAGAGAAAAATGTACAACATATTAAATAATTTTTAACTTAATAATGATTTTAAAAGGAAGCTAATAAGATAAAAATGAGCTGCTTCTTGCGTATCCTCGATTACTGAATAGAATTAATATGAATAAAAATATGAGTAATGCAATTTGTACACGTACTCGATAAATAAGTATTTATAAATATTTTTCTCAAAAACAGTCTGGTATGAAAAAATTGTATTCTTCATTTTTCATTCATCTGCTCGTGTAGAATCACCACATTTCCGTTTGTACTAGCAGTTACATGACACCCTGTATATAAAATATGTTATTGTATAAGATAACTATAAGGTGAAATCATTTTCTACGTAGGTACATTTAGTAGGGGAGACTGGGGCTAGTTGGCTAACGAGGTTAGTTGACTAATTCCATTTAATTATTGTATTATGGAATAAATTATTCGGCGATTCGCGATATTGAAGCATATGAATGACCAGATTGCCATTGAATGTGTCGCCGTGACAAAAACTTGCGTGTTCTGTCAGTGAGAATGAAAAATCTAAAAAAGTCAGGGGAAAGTAAATATTTTTGTTTCGACTATTTATGAATTTTTGTCCACTAAGTACCGCTTGATGTTTTTTCATGAATAACGTGATACCTTGAAACGTGAATACCTGGAAACATGGTTCAAACTCTCAGGCCTTCCAAATAGACCATAACAAATAAGTACAAAATAATTACAGTATCTAACATCATGATAATTAATAAAAAATAACACTGTGAAGGAATGAAAGAAATAAAAAAAAATTATTGGTCGTAGTATACATATGTACGTGTTTCGTATAGTATATTGATGGAATTGGCAACGTATACATATATACGCTTTTCATATATTGATGTACTGTGACAGCGTATATATATACGCCTTTCGCAAGCAAAGGTTTAAAACTGAAAAGTAAATGACAAGTCAACTAACCCCATCATATTTGTCAACTAACCCCGCAGCCGGGGTTTATTGAGTTATTCGTCTCACTACTCTAAATACCATAAAAACTACAACGTAGACTCAATTAAAACGATTTTAAAAATTAAGCCTGTATACCTAATGAAATTTGTAAACTTTTGGTATGCAACAAGTCAACAAAATAACAATGGTGTATTTATAAAAATTAGGAATGTAAAAAATTAGTCAACTAGCCCCGGTCTCCCCTATTAATTGAATAATATCAGAATGGTTAAATAATAATATACATGCAAAGATCCACTTGAAATGTTGGAGAATTATCATACCACCATTAACGGTGATGGAAAAGTAGTTTTAAATGCAACAAAGAATATGGATGGCAACAAATTCTTACCTCTTAAGGTCTATGCACACATACCAACTCCGTGTCGGATCCGCGTAGAATTCAAGTAGGGTAAAGGACCCAATTACTGGCAGCCAACCCAATTACTGTCACCTTAAGCTATTTTACTTAAACGTTTATTTATTCGTTATTTCAAGTAAAATAGCTTAAGGTGACAGTAATTGGCTTGAGTGACAGTAATTGGGTCCTTTACCCTACTCATTTCCATTACAATTATTCAAAATAATCAGAATTATCTCGTGTTTGGTGTCATTTTCATCAGATGTCATAGTCTGTCGTTATGACTCTAACGTGCCCCGTTGGGAGCCGAATACCTCCTTGTGTTCTGGAATGCGAGTTGGAACTGAGCGCGGAGCCGTCAAGGTGCACTCCCACGGCGTATAGCTCGGCGAGTTTCGCGCCGTGATCAGTTTGGGCTAGCCGCGTCGTGCGAAACGCTCATGACTTGCCGACTCGCGCCCGCTAATCACGTTCGACAAGCCTACGAACTTCGTCGAACCTTAACAGTTTTGCGTTCGGTTCTGACCCGGGCCCCAGAACGCAAGGAGGTATTCGGCTTCTAAGTGGGCACGTCTGCTCTAGTGTTTAGGACCCTGGAAGCGCGTCGTTTAAAAGTTTCGATCTAAGAATCCAACAGGGTCATAAAGGAAGATCCCATTCAATTGATTTCAAGAGCGTCATTAAAAGGGCCAGAATATCGTGGCCAACGAATTTTAACTTCAGAGTTCGGATACGGATCCGACACTGAAGGAACAGCACGTCACTGTTAGTGTGACCTTCTCCATTCCAAAACAGGGAAACTATATTTCTTACCACTGACAATGACGGCACTGAACCAGAGTTGGGCATTATTCGACTAAATTGTTATTCGACTAACCTTCGAATAAAAATTTCGAATAAAATGGACTTATTCGCGACTAACGAATAAATTTTTAGTCGACTAAGTTTTTTTTCGATGAACTCGAATACAAATTTCGAATAAAGTGAAGTTATTCGAGAATAACGAATAAGTTCTTAGTCGAATAAATTTTTAGTCGTTATTCGTTATTCGAAGGACCTCCTGGCGACTGTTGTCACGAAAAAGCCGCTTCGGCTCGAGTCCCGTGGCCCTCGGCCTGACCGGAGGGCTTACGGCGGAGGCCAAGTGCCTCCGGCAGTAGCCGAGGGCCTCGGGTTCTGGCCCATGCTTATTCGTGTCGCTTATTGTTAATCGCCACGGGGGTCCTTCAAATAACGAATAACGACTAAAAATTTATTCGTTATTCTCGAATAACTACACTTTATTCGAAATTTTTATTCGAGTTCGTTCGAATAAAAATTTAGTCGAATAAAAATTTATTCGACTAATGCCCAACTCTGCACTGAACCATCATAGAGCTGATGTGTGCGTAGATCTTTAAAAATTATATATCTATGTTAAACAACTCAATTAGAGTTCCTTATAGAAAAATAGTGGGAAGCGAATAGTGTACCACACATGGCCCTTTGAGCGTGTTAAGGCAGTCGAGCGTGACTCACGTTTGGAGCACGAACAGTGGAACGATTAATTCTACATACCTTATGCCTGTCACGGCGATGTGGTTGAGCATTAAATGGAAGACCAGATGGGGGTGGTGGTTGTGTAATCTCCATCAAAGCGGGTGGAATATAAATAGGGTAAGGCGGAATTGGTACACTTTTCCCCCAACCTAACTTCATCTCATACTGCATTATGTCACGACCTGTCTCATAATATTGCGATGAAATATTTCCGTAAATTGGCAATGAAATAATGTTTTAACAAAATGACCTGATCTGTTATTGTACTGCTATTTAAAAATAAAACCTTTATTTTTCATGACAGAATGAAATACGAAAACGAATAACATATATGAATATTATAATAATATTTCTTAATCTTTATATAATATTTTTTAATACTTATATAATAATATTAGAATAATTTTTCCTTACCATTCAGGTTTTTTAAAGCCCTTTCCCCATCTTTGCGACTCATAAAGGCAACAAAACCACAATTCCTTTGCCTGGCTTTCTCTTCGTCACTGCGTGGCCACATAATTTTAATACTAGCTAGTGGTCCATATTTCCCAAATATTTCCATTAGTTGTTGCTCTGTAATCTTTCATATGTGGTAATGAAATAAATTATTTCCATTAATGTTCTCATATACAAGCTGCCTCAGTTAGTGCTATTACTTTGATTATCTCTTTTATGTTGTATTTAACGAAAACTTTTGCAGTAGAAAAAATCATGTTACATTAGATGATTCTTCACTCTTTTCCTTTCTCAAGTATTAACGTAATGTATTAATTTTTTCTTTATATCTTTTAATATGCAATAAGAAAATGATATGTATGTAATAGGTAAAGTTATTTTTGTGTGCTAGTTTATGTAACAAATTTAAGAATAAAGATGTATCTAAAATGTATTAAACAGAGAAAGTACGAATGCAATTAATTTGTGAAACTTAATTTTTACTAAATAAAAATATATAAATAAGAAAATTAAATTACTTTCGCATTTTCACATCAAAGGCAAATAAAATAAGAAATTCCTTGCTATTGTATAAGATGCTCCAAACCATAGTACTTTCAATCGAACTGATTTCCCTCAGATAAAGAATGAAAAAGATACTCAAGGTTATAACATTAGATGACATTCTCAAGTATTAATCCTTTATATGTATTATAATTTTAGATTAATATATATTAACTTCAGTTATTTGTACCTTTGGATTTAAATTTCCCAGATACAAGTTTGTTGTATTAGGATCGCCATTGTCAAATGATCCATCTATAAAAGACAATCTTTTTATATTTGTAACATAAACTATTTATAAAGGAAGCAAGGAAACAAATTAAACGGGTACGTTTTACCCTCATAAATCAGGGCTAGGAGTCGTGGATCGTCAACAAGGTTATGCAAGTTGGCCTTTCGTGGGTCAGGGTAAGGGGATATACCACCTATCAGGAGTTTCGATAGATTGAAATTGTTACTTTAAGGGTAAAAAAGAAATTGTCGCAGACGATAGATTCAACCATTGCAACTCAAGAAAATTGAGCTTCATCGTCGATATATGATATAGGGTAAAGGACCCAATTACTGACATCTGACCCAGTACCGTCATCTTAAGCTATTTTACTTAAAATAACGAATAAATAAACATTGTAAAGTTATACACAAAAAATTATGTAAATCAACCTATAATCTATACTATAGATTATATATTATAGTTTATTTATTCGTTATTTCAAGTAAAATAGCTTAAGGTGACAGTAATTGGTCAGGTGTCAGTAATTGGGTCCTTTACCATACTATTGTGAGTGCACAGCTTTATAAAAGCAATATTTGGATTTTAATCCTGTGTTAACTTACCTTCGACGCATTTCAAAGCTGCCAACATTGGATCTTCTGATTGAGCCGAAATAACTGTTTTCACCACACCTTTATATTTATGTCTCTCTTCCCGTTCTTCTTGTATCAACTTTAATTCTTCTTTAAATAGTTCTAGATTGCTCTTTTTCTTTTCACCTTCTTTTTTCTTCTTTCCCAATCTATCTAATTTTCTTTCACTCGATCCTAGTAATCTTGCATATTCTTGTGCTTGTTCAGCCGATGATCTATTATCAACGAGCTCCGATATTTTTGACTGAGGTTTATAGAGTTTCCCCTTTTCTCTTGTATCCTCTTCTATTTAATAAACATTAATACAATTCGCATTTATTTCAAAATTGTTAATTAATTCTGGCAGAGCATGCAAATGCACGTAGCATTCGCTCATTTCACTTAATAACATTATCAATTTTTATCAGAAATTATTGTTACCGAATGTAAATATAGAATAATAATAGGACAAAAGCAACACTTACGTCGTTTCCCTGCATCGTAAGTACCTGCTTTTACCCAAACTTTACTGGTTGTTTTACTAGGCGTTTCTTGAAATGTTGCCACAAACTCTTCAAATGCCTATACGTAAATTAAAGAAGATTATAATAATTGTTACTTTACTATACATTTTTTCCTAATAGGGTAAAGGACCCAATTACTGGCTCCCAACCCAATTACTGTCACCTTAAGCTATTTTACTTACACGTTTATTTATTCGTTATTTTAAGTAAAATAGCTTAAGGTGACAGTAATTGGGTCGGGAGCCAGTAATTGGGCCCTTTACCCTATATCACGTACTTGAGCTGCAGCTTGTTCTTGCTCCTTTTTACGTTGTTCTTCTAATTCCTTTTTACTCAATGGTCTCTTACCCATTGTGCCAATAGAAAATGCTTTCAGTTTTTGTTCAGCAATTTGCTACATATTTGAAAGAATTATTATTTAATGCAATCGTCATTTAATAATATCGAAATGTTGTTGAATTATAAGATTAATTTATGTAATTATACCTTCATAATAGCCTTGTCTGCCATCTGTAGAAAATGTAACCTAAAACATGGACCAAAAATAAATAATTCAATTTTGCCGGATAAAAAGTATCCGACAATGAATTATATTACGTATGGAAATAGGATTGTTTCTGAAAGACACTTCGATTGAATTTAATGGACAATGTATCAAAATTTTGTTACATATACGCAGAAACTGCGTTGGTTATAGCAAGACTTGAAAATCGTAATCGAGGTAATAAAAGATCATACATACAGTACTTCTCAGATGTTTTCAAGAATGTTTATAATCCGACAAAATAAACCACACATTTTAATACTTTCAGAAATACTTGTGTTTTAACACATTTTGCATTAGAGAAATAAATAATTAAAAATATAGTAGGTATCTTTTTAGTTCACAATTTGGTGACATTGAATGGCCGTGTATTACGGAAAAATGAAGATAGTATTCCTACGTGGAATGTATGTTTTATTGACACCGGTCGGTCTTTAATTCAATAAATATAATTTTACACTTCAATTTTGCATGTTTAAGTAACTAAGAAGCAAAAATTTAAGAAGGTAATGAATTAGGGTAATAAACGGAAAGTCTTGTTTTGGTGAATAAATAGATAGGTAGGTACAGGGCTGGCCGCCTCTATAAAGGGGCACGGATGCAAGAAATATTTTGTGTCTTCAAAACAGTTTCTCAACGGTAAAAAAATATAATAATAACAATAATAAATAAAATAAAAAATAAAAGAAATAAACAAATAAACATTCATCATATTAAAATATATGACTTTCTTATTGCCATTTCATTAACGATATTATAGCAAATTCGGGAGACACGCACTGGTCGCACTGATTGCGAATTTTCTCGCTTCCAATTGGTTAAAAGTCGCACTCAGTGCGGCCAGTGCGGGTCTCCCGAATTCGCTATGAGATTATTATAATATTATATTAGAAATTATATTCTAATTTCTTTTTTAACAGCTAAGTTAAAAAAAAACTTTAAGACTTTGCCAGACGTTGTGCTGTGTGGGAGTCCTCGCATATCGTTACCACGATCACAATTTATGGTATGTCCGTAGTATTGCCAGTTTCGCGTTTGTTCAGCGTAAAATTCAAGGCGGTTTATAAAATTAAATTAATAGTAATCGAATAAAAAAATTTAATTCTCATCTTTTTCTTCTTTTGTCTTTTCTTCATTTTCCTTTTTCTGAGGCCCTCGTAACGGACCGGATTCTGTGTGCTTTGCACCCGCTGCATTCTCCTGTGGCCGGCCTTGGTAGAAAACTCGTCAACCCCACTTTTTTCATGTACATAGGAATATAGCAGATGTATTTTGATGTATTTTGTAGACATTTGAAAGACGTATTTTGTAGACGTTTTCAAGACGTCCAGAATACGCTTTGGTTACGTCCGAAACAGGCGTTCAAAAGAGGCTGTGCGCCATGTGAGAAATGTGGATAGATTAGGATACATGAGTTCAAGGAAACCATGGATTGTAAACGCTGTCTAACCCAAACCATCCACAAAATATGGATAGATCGCACAAGTACAGTCTCGTTAGGAGCTCGCTGGTCGGGACCGGCGTTGAGCCGTTAGCGTGAACGAGCCTTAATTACGAGTGTTTGTTTCTCGCTTCTTTCTGGCCGAAGGGGGGAGCGAGATGGAACAGTTTGCGTGCGAGCATGCGCGTTCCCGTGGTCACCGCTTAGACCATATACAGGGTGTCCCAAAAATGCTGCAGGTACTTAAAGGGGGTGATTCGGGAGGTGATTGCAAACAACTTTTTCCTTTGCGAAAATGCTCTCCGAGGTTTCGTTAACGAGATATTAATAAAAAGCACCGACCAATCAGAGTGCGAGTCTGACGGCCGAGTTCCCGCGCTAGCGTGGCTACGTAGTCGGTAAACTTCGATAATAATCAGCCAATTGCGGTAAGGTACATTTAGTCGATTTGAATATCCCGCTCGAATATACAACCAATTTAAATGCCAAGGTCAAGTAAGGACTTCAAAGGTTCCGCCCGGAGTGACACCTCTTATTATACCTACTCTTTGCTTTTATTTTCTGCACTTGCTGCACGCATTATGAGCTAGAAGTTGGAGGATTCTAGGGAATTCTACGTAATTGGTACTGCCATCTCTGCACTGTTGCGATATCCAACTAGCGTCAACCGTATATTATCCCAGATAGCACAACGTCTGGTAAAGTCTTAAAAACGTCTATAAGGCATCTTAAAGACGTCTTAAAGACGTCTTGTTACAAATCAAGACGTTCAGACCTAAAATAGACATAAACCAGACGTCTTTAAGACGAGGTGGTGCTGTCTGGGAACTTTCTAACGACATCCGTTGTGTATTAGAGAAGTTAAAAATCAAAAGGTAGAACATTAGGTTGTACCTTCCTATTAATTTGACGCCGGTAGTCGTTTCGAAGGAGTCCGACGCGCTTGGGGAGGAGCTCGAAATTTCAAGGAAACAAATTTATTTCAACTAATACAGTTTTTTCTCCATATTCTAGAAGGTTCAAAGCATCTTTTAAGTCAATAAAAAAAAAATCAATTGTCCGAAAAATTTACAGTGGTGTTACCCCTTAAGAAGGCAGATCAATCTTGCTAGCAGAGCAGCAAATAGTTCTTTCTGTATAACAATTTATAAGTATTTAAAAGTCTATCAGAGTAGAATTCCTTTGAAATTCCCGCACAAACTCGCGAGCTGACGGACTAGAGATGGAGTGCAAAATCACTAACAGTGATTTATCACAGTGATCGCAAATTCACGATCACGGTCGTGATTGAAGTTAAATCACGACCGTGATTTTTTTAACTTAAGTGAATTGTGTACTGTAATCGTAATTCTTGATCTTAATTGAATTATTTTTTATGAAATACTTTAATAGAGCTGGTGTTACAGTCAAAACGTGCTAATTCAGCGAATATTTAGAATATTGAGTCATAAATAGTTAGGGCGGTATTCTCAGTCGCTACTTATTCTTAAGCAAATGCTTAAGCATGCGGCATCCTCTACTAATCTACTAGCTAGTAAAGGATGCCGAATGCTTAAGCATTTGCTTAAGAATAAGCAACGACTGAGAATACCGCCCCTAATGTATGCACGCATTGATTTGATTGGCTAAAGTATTCACATATACATTATACTTTTTAACTAAAGTGAAGAAATATTCGTTAATTTAAATAGATAAAAAACGATTACATTCGTTCAAAATATACAACTGAGATTCTATAAGAACAGTGAGGACTCGACAATGTTTCGAGAGATAATAGAA
Organism: Andrena minutula; assembly: GCA_929113495.1. Lineage (NCBI taxonomy): Eukaryota > Metazoa > Arthropoda > Insecta > Hymenoptera > Andrenidae > Andrena > Andrena minutula. The sequence goes on along the minus strand of OV815996.1, from coordinate 36,902,253 downwards.
TTTGGGGTTATGTGGCACGTGCAAAGAGCAGTTATGCTCTCCACCAATCAGAAGCGATCACTGTTCTGCCTGCACCAATCAGATGCAATCACGAAAATCACGGATCACTGTGAAAAATCACCGTGATTGGGGACGAACGTGATCGGATCACTCGTGATTCACAAATCACGGTTCTAGCCATCACTAGCACGGACCCGCCGTCCTAGGCCGGTATTCATAGTCGCTACTTATTCTTAAGCAAATGCTTAAGCATTCGGCATCCTTTACTAGCTACTAGGTTAGTAGAGGATGACGCATGCTTAAGCATTTGCTTAAGAATAAGTAGCGACTATGAGTACCGGCCATAGTGTCTCTAGTCAAAATGATTTCAAAGAGCCCTCTACCGGTATGAACGACAGAAAATTAAATATGGCGGATATTTTGTTTGCGTGTAGCAACAATATCCTATTACCTTGTTTAGTTAATTTTCCAGTGTGATCGTACGTATTGTTCGTGGAAAGTTTGAGAAAAAATGAATGCTACAAGTCTTTACGTATCAACGTGTCGACTAGTTTTACAAGCGGACGTTGAAGATCCAAATTCGTGGACAGATCTGTATAGGCTAGTTCCGTATTTACGACAGAGTCTTAGTTGTACTGTATGTTCGAATTTATTAATTGAACCCCATACACCGACTGAAACTAATTGTCAACATCATGTGTGTCGTGGTTGTAGAGGCGGACGTAAAAAGCTTAAACCTTCTTGTGGCTGGTGCAAGGACTACGACAAATACGTGGAAAATGTCCAATTACGAATATTGTTACAGTGTTATAAAAAACTATGTGAATACTTAACAAACACAAACATTTATCGAAGTTTAATATTGTCAGTGTCTTCCAATAAAACAGGTAATAGTGCATCGGCTATGGGTGTTACTAGTCTCATGGAACTTATTCAAGAAGGTTCTGGATTCAAAGACGAATTTAAAAGTACCGCTGGTTTGTCAAAATCCGCGTATAGTATTTTACCATGTGTTTACACTAGCACTACTTCGACTCAGACTCAAGGAAATGCTATGCAAACCACTGAAGCAGCGACGCAAAATTTATCTGGTATAGTATATTATTTTTATATATATTGGTGTAATCCATTATTATATATCTGATAATTGTGTTTCAGTAGAGTACGATGGTTAACCCCTTGTCTTACAATAACGAGTAACGTTCGTGCTACAGATTACACGTCAAAACTGAGAACCACGAGTGTGATTCTTAACGTAATTGTGGGCCAAACACAATAAACACGAGTGACTCGTATTTGCCACAAGCGGTACATTCATCTGTTGTGCACTGTTTGATTTGTGCAGTTGCTAAACGTGTGCACATAATTTAAGTCGTTTCTGTTTCTGATCTGGTTGTCTACACTTTTTTCTTAATTGATATTCTTAATCGCATGGGTAGAGCGAACGGAAGATACTTTTGCAGTGGGCGCTGACGTGCACTGTTGCAATATAATTCGAGTCAACTGTGGCAATCTAAATGATGGGAAAGATTATGAGGCAAGGGGTTAACTAAGAAATTTTAAAAGAAATTTGCAATGTTCAGAGATATACATAAATAGGGTAAAGGAATCAGTTACTGACACCTGGCCAATTACTGTCACCTTAAGCTATTTTAGTTAAAGTAACGAATAAACAAACTATAGAATATAATCTATAGTATAGATTATAGGTTGAAATACATAATTCTTTTTGTGTATGACTTTACAACGTTTATTTATTCATTATTTTAAGTAAAATAGCTTAAGGTGACAGTAATTGGTCAGGTGTCAGTAACTGGGTCCTTTACCCTATGTTACTAAAAATCTATACTTTTAAGATTTTTTCTGAAAATTTCAGTCTTAATATTTTGTTCTTCTATTTAATGAAATTATATCTTTGCATCCTAATAAAGTATAAGAACCATAATACAGATTCTGAACATTTCAATTTAGTTGTCTTTAAAATGCTATAGATATATGTATATATACAGGGTGTCCCATAATTCAGGGACTTCCTGGAACATGTAGTATCGTGATGTAAGAAGATATGAAAACGTTCTTTATCGTTTTGGGATCGGAGGCTATTAATAGTTGAATATTAGCGGAACAATTTCCAGGCTGCGTAGTTTGGCCACCTCATTCATGCATGCCGACTTGCTTGTCGTAGGGTAGATGTCCCAATTACCGTGCCCTGTACCTACTACCGTGCCTTTATACTTAAAGAAGTCGTACAAAAAACTCGCATATATAAGTAAGAAAAGAAATTTTTTTAATTAAGTTGAACTTATTAATGTATATGTTGCAAATGAGAAGGTTGCATTTTTAAACAATTAAAGCATAGTAAAAAAAAATTTAAAAAATACATATGAAGATTTCGATGGATTTACCTAAATCCCTACCGGAAACGGTAAGGCACACGTACTTTACAGAAGTAAAGTAAATAAGTAAATTGATAATTATGATTCGCACTTATATAAAGTGTTTATTATATCCCCCCCCCCCCCCCCCTAAACATGACTCATGTATGAAAGAAGTTAATTCCCTTTAATTGACGAAAAAAGTTCACATGCAAAGATTGTGAAATCAACTTTGCTAATTCCAATTGTATTCTCGTTCTCTGCTGGAACACTGATTCCTCTGTCACTTTTTATACTTGACATTCCTTAATTGGCCACAAATCAATTCAGTGCTGAGATTTTCAGCATCGGTTTTAAGGAAATAGGAGACCGTTGTGTTTTTATTATCTTCCATCGTAAAATGATATTCATACAATGTTTTTAACAGAATATATCCCTCTTGTAAAAGTTTTTGTGTCAACTACAGGTCTCTCACCCGTTAAATACTTAAAATTGATTTGTGGCCATTAAATGTCAAGTATAAAAAGTGACAGAGGAATCAGTGTTCTAGCAAAGAACAAGAATACAATTGGAATTAGCAAAGTTGATTTCACAATCTTTGCATGTGAACTTTTTTGTGAATTAAAGGGAATTAACTTCTTTCATATATGAGTCATGTTCAGGGGGGGCGGGGGGGGGGGGGGTTCATTTTTTTCATAATAAAATATAATTTTGTAAATACTTATTTCTTAAAACTCTAAAATAAAATCATACATGAAAATGTGCTTCTTGCATTGGTTTGTGCAGCAGGGTTATTTTCTCTTTCTCTTCTGCTTTGATTATCTGGAAATATATAAAAGCCACATTTTAGTAACAACTTAAGGGGTACGTCACCCTTGATAGCCCTAAAACAGGCTGTTTTTCAAACGCAAATTGTAAAGTGAGACATAACAATAGACACAACGTTTTCTTCTAGTTTTAGTCGGTATTCTATGGGCTGTAACGCAAAAAAGAGAAGTTTAAATATCTCTATGTACATAAAAGTTTTGAGTGAAAACGTAATAGTCCAGTGAAATTAGGATTTGTCTTCGGACTAATTCCCATCATGCTCAATTTTGGCATGGTCCTTTATTTGGTCGTTTTAAACAATATGTCAAAAGTCCCCATCAATCCGACTGCTGCTAAAAATTTTACAGAGGGTTGAAAAAAACTGTTTTTCGCAAATATGTCGCTATCTAGCAGTTTTGCGACAAAAATAGTTATTATACAATTTGTAGCCTAGGAAATTTTTTACAAAAAAGGTCGTACAAGTTTTTTCGTAGGTGTAACCATTTTCATGTATGTCGGGTTACCAAGTTTCAACCCCCATAAACTTGACAAGGGAAGATCCTGAACCCGGAAATTCAGAAAATTATGAAACTCTGGAAATATGTAGGGGAAGCCCTAGGGAATCCTGAACAACTGGTCTCCTATGCAAATGGAATTATATAAATTATATTAATTATTAATTACTAATTATATTAATTACGTACTGGTTGAGGGAGATCGTAAGAGACGGGGCACCAGTGCCTCCAGAAGTTGATTGCGATTATTCACTGGCGCTTTTGAATGCAACCAGTTTAGCATTCAATGAACGTTGCTTGAAAAATTACATTTCTGATTGCTATCGATGGGTTAGTGGCGAAATTCTGCAACATCCACTTCGGTGTTTTATCAGAATTGATATTGCCCACTTAATAAAAATTATTTGTACCAAAGATGTATTTCATAGAAAGCAGCCTAAAATTAAAGACTTTTTTTGTGCGATGCGCCGCGCTGATTTACGATGATTTAGAAATGTTCAATGAAAATGAAAATATAGTTGCATTTATAAATAGTGTCAGAGATGCAGCTGAACAAATTGCAAAAGATAGTGTAACGCTTTTTATTGTCCAAAACTAGTCATATCTAGTTAAATTGGTAAAACATTTTCCTCTCTGTCATCGAATGTAGCGACATCCTCCAGATGTGAGGCATATTTTAAAGATCTCAAGCATTCAGATTTGGGCGCAAATTACAAACCACTGCGCGTCGATAAATGTATCATTCGCCATATAAAATCTGTCGAAAGTATCTCGAAATTGGAACGTGCTGCAATTAAACGCACAAACGAACAACTTGCACTGCTGAAAACTGAGATAAGACAAGAAAAAGAAAGAAAAATCGATTCTCATGATTTTGGCGAAAATTCGCAAAACGCTACCCATACTTATGATTATTTAACGGAACAGGAAAATTGGAAAGGCTTAAATATTGAAGCCAAACCAAATAAATTAAAAGATTTACAAGTTCCAATTAATCATAGAAATCATATAAAGAACGATGAAAATAAAGAAAATTTAAAAATAAACGCGGATGTACAAGAAAAAAGTACACTAAATATAATACAAGAGCCCTTAATCGAAAACAAAAAGAATACTCCTAGTGGGAAATATTTAACTTTCATGCCCAGACATTCACCTTACATACGACAGGCCATTGAGGAAAAGAAGGAATGATATATTAAGAAATGGATGTAACTGTAATTTGGTTAATATTAATGGGGAAAAATATGTATTATAAATACGTGCGCATTCGACTCATTGGCTGAAATATTCATCAGTGCGTATTGCAATTATACTGCATTTAAAAACTGGATCGATGAAAACTCTGACAACATATTTCTCATGTTCGTCAAAAAATACGCTATGGAGAATATTAACAACTCGGTGTATGAAGAGCGAGGAGCTATATTATGCACAATATTTGAAAATTGCAATAATATTGTAGATTGTACTATAAATGCCAATCAATTGTTTACAAAATTTTGTAACAGACGCTTGCAGTGTCGAAGAAAATAGAATCTGCGGCAACTGCAAAGTAAAGTGTAGAAAATTGTTTGTAGTAGATTTAGATAGTACACGCACAAGGGAAGATTTTAAACAAAATTTTGTTAATTTTGTTGCGCAATACTTCAGCATACAAACACGTACGTGTAAAACATGTCAATCAGCAGTGCAAATAACGAGAAAACCACAATCATATGTGTTCATAGACACCGAAATCTTTTTCCAAACAAATGATATACGTGAAATATTTTTAAATAGTACACCCGAAAAGTTTCAAATTGAAGATGCAATATACGTTTTAAGTGGCATCGTATGTCATAGCCCAGGACATTATACACCTTATTGCCGTAATACAACAGGAATATGGACACTACACAATGACATTAGTAAAAGTATATCCGACAACAATGATATTTATAAAAACATAAAAATTCTGTTAAAACTTTAATTCAACAGAATATATGATAATGATACTTTACAATAGCAAAACTATTGATTCGGTCCGGCGTCGCACCGCGCTGTAAAGTGCGGTACCACTGGCTCTGTCAGTGGTTACAAATGCCAGTCATGGCACTCGTAATAATTCGAAATAACTCGAAATAATTCGATTCTGGAGGGTGGATAAACGAAATCATGCGATGGACAAACGTCTTCTACATCTAGACCAGGCCTGGGATTTAAGTGAACGCGGCGGCCGATTTTCAGAGTCAACGCCTCTTTTCCCCCACCGCACGTCTTGGCCCCCGCGGCGGCCTAGGAGCTTCGAGTGCTTCAGGCCCGTACCATATGAACCGCGCGTAGCTCATATCAACCGAGCTACGCGCGGTTCATATGGTACGGGCCTGAAGCACTCGAAGCTCCTAGGCCGCCGCGGGGGCCAAGACGTGCGGTGGGGGAAAAGAGGCGTTGACTCTGAAAATCGGCCGACGCGTTCACTTAAATCCCAGGCCTGATCTAGACTACCGAACTGCACTGTTGGACAAACGATTTCATCGTTTAATTAATGAAAAATCGAACTTACACGCGGTCGGTTCAACCGTATCGTACATCTTGGCTATTGTTATTATTAATTCAATTCTGGAGGGTGGCCAAACAAAATCGTAGGGTGGACAAACGATGCTAGATCGTGGACAATCTAATCCCTCTTTTAAAATATTGAAAAGTGTTCATGGAGGGTGCTGATGACAAATATTCTTAATTTGTTCATAACTTTTTTTTGGAGGGTGGACAAACGAAAAGTTTTGTTGGACAAACGTATACAAACGATGGACAAAGGAATGCCGTCGAGTTTTTTTAAAAATTCCAATTTGGGGGTGTTAACTTCACAGACCTACTTTCGTTTCTCAGAACGGGTGGACAGAGATTTGTATTTGCATATTTTGCTTTTGTAATGAAAAGGTCATATTAATATTACATAAAAACATCTGTCGTAGAGCAAAAAAAATGTTTTGAACAGTTCAAAGTTGAAAGATATAACCTAAAGTTGAAAGATATAACGCTATTCCAAAAAGGGCACGGTAATTGAGGACACGGGAATAGGGCCAACGTATTTTATAGGGCAGGGTAATTGGGACAGAAAAGTGTACTTTTATTTTAATTAAAAAATTATGAATATTTAACATTTTCAACCCGAAAAAAAATGCTTTAATAAAGAGAGAAGCTCGAAACACTAATATAAATTTTTACCAAGTAAAATTAAAGTAAGAGAAGCCAGTACTTAATTCCTGTAATTAATTCCTTCGTGAGCAAGGCGGCGTCAAAGCACCATAATTGGGACATCTACCCTAGTACAAGCGCAGGCGTACCCACGCTACCGCGGGAGCTCGGCCGGAAGACTCGCGCTCTGATTGGTCGGGGTTTTTTGTTACTATCTCTTTAACAAATCACTGAGTCACCCCTTTCCAGGAACTCCAACATTTTTCAGACACCTTGTATATACAGGGTGTGCCATTTTAATCTTTTCAGGTAGATATCTCGAAAAATATAAATGATAGGGAAAAATGTTTCAGACGAAGGATATTCTTTTGTATTCTTGAGGCAAAGTTAGCCCCGTTACGCACTTGCGACAAGTTGTGACAGGTCGCCGACGACCACGAGGTACATGGGGATATATGAGTTCGTACGTACTTGGTCGCGGCGAACAACAAAGATTTCTGGTCTCTTGTCGACCAAGTTGCCAGCAACTTGTCGCAAGTGTGTAACGGGGCTTATGTCGACTGATCTGTATAACGCATGACATCATTTCCATAATTTTTCAACGTGACGGTCCGCTGTAACGCAAGAAACTGGGGGTCGAGTCTAATAACATGTTCTATGTTAAAAAGAAACAGCATGATATTTTCTCCTCGATTCCTACGACTATCGTCTGAAACATTTTTCCGTATCATTCATATTTTTCGAGATCTTTACCTAGGAAGAATAAAATGGGCCACTTCTACTTCACTAGAATTTCTTCTCCTCGCTGTGTTTCAGGTCTTTCGACGTTCGAGACCAGCGGGACTGTACACTGTTGCGCATTAAGAAGAGACGAATTTTGGATTCCTTATCTGGATTCCTAATAGTCGATTCCTTATTTCTTCCCGATGAAAATAGCCCCAAAAACGACATAATTTGGACCAATTCGGAAAATTTATTTGAATAATTTAAAGCTAATTTCGTTAAAAACAGTCCGATTTACATGACATTTGGTATGATTTTCATTGGAAAAACATAAGGAATCGATTGATGCCACTTTCGCAAAGATTTGATGAGAGATGTAGAACTTCAGATTCGTCACTTCTTACAATTAGTGCGCAATATTGTATGGCTGCCTTGGCTTCGAGCGTCGAAGGCCCCGAAACTCAGCGAGCCGCGTTATTGCTGGCTGCATTGCCTTTGAGGACTCCAGTGAGATAATCATCCTGTACACTGCGTGACAAATCTTTGTGAACACATCTGATTTTCCGATTTCAGTACGTGCCTGAAATTTTGTGCACAAACCAATAATTCCATGTTATTCAGCGGCCCCCAAATACCGTTTGTACATGTTTGCGTGTTAAAAATTGAACGCTACACGTTTGAATAAAAAAATGTTTTTAAGCCGTGACCAACGTTTGTGAACACTTCCATAAATAACAATTTTATTGAAAAAGTACAACAATTGCACTGCAATTAACAATATCTACGCTGATTTAATAATTAACCGGTCCTTCTTTCTTCATAGTAATGTCGAAAATATTATTTATCTTGGAATCAGTCAAACGTTGAAGTAGATTCGGCTCGAGATTCTACCAGGCTGTCAAATTTGCAGTCTTAAGCTCTTCCAAACTTATATCATTTATTATTTGCGTACACACGACGCACCAATATCGCCCAGACGGTCTCCATGGGATCACAATCCGGTGATAGGGCAGGCCACGCCAATTAGGAGTTTAAAGTAATTTGTGACACTAGCGGTCGGTACGCGAACTACATAATAGTAATGGCCGACGCAGGTATACAATTTTTTGCTGTTTACATATTGGCAAAGACTTCGAAACTCACCAAAAATGGAATTTTCACAGTATCGATGAATTGTATGCAGAAAAAATGTTGTGTAGCAAATTGTAACGCTACACTGAACAATGATCTCAATTTAAGTTTTCATAAACGTTGCCAAAAAGTGGAGTAACTAAAATTTTCCACATTACTTACTTTTACATATTCGAAAATTGTGACTAATTGTATTGTCAACATTTTTACTGCAAGAAATATCTTTGAAATAAACTTTTATACGACTGGATCCATGTAAACATATAGTAAAATGTATACTGTGTCCCGATGGAAAGATGATACTCGAAATGTCAGGGGGGCGAGAGGGGTTCTTCGCTCGCATTGGCTCCCGCTGCTTGTGCCCCGTTTGCTTACTTTGTATTCGTCGACGTTGTCGCGCCAACCAATAGGAATATACTATTCGGACCCTAGAGTTTCTCAAGTATCTTCTTTCCATCGGGGCACAGTACTTGCGTCGTCCATATTTGTTATGTCACACTAGCGCCACCGTTCCCGCGGTGGTAGATTCCATGATGTAAGGACATAAGGTGTGCTCGACCGGCAGCTCATTTTCGTCTTCTACTGCGTCTTCCCACTTTCCGCCATGTTACAATATGGCGGCTTACAAGAGGAGGCCGCGACATCTGGGACACGGATTTTGATGAAACTCATATATGTCGTAGTGTAGGTGTAGTAGACCAATATATGTCTCACATGTTGGGTCCACTACCCCATAGTTTCCAAAATATTAATAAAAAAGATGTTTATGCATTTACGAACAGAAGCGATAGCGACGTTTATTGTAATGATGAATAGCGGCGCGTATAAAGCGCAGGTCTCGCACTGGAACATTCACAGGTTCGATTCTCACTGGAATCATTTTTTTTCTATAAACATACACTTCTTGTAGTAATTTGTATGGTTCTATTTTTGAATCAGGCTTATTGTCTTCTTTTGGAATATTTTGCTCTGATTTTATTTTGTTCATTGCGATGGTACTATTTTTAAAATATGTAACCATCTCTCGGCATCTGAATCTAATATCCTTAGCACAACTTATATCCAATGCATCTTGTACCACAAGATTCAATGTATGTGCGTAACATGGGAGATGTTTAATTTGTAATATTTCCGCAGTTTTTATCATATTAGCAGCGTTGTCTGTTACAATGCAAATTACTTTGTGTTTTATATCCCATTTTATAAAAACTTCCGTCAACGTATTTGCGATTGCTTCTGAAGTGTGATGCATTATATCTCTTGTTGAAAGTGTTGCAGATATCAATTCAAAATTTGTATTTATAAAGTGGCAATTGATAGATGAGTAGCTTTCAGATGCTCGAGATGTCCATGAATCGCATGATACAGATACATATATTACTGTTTGTAACATTTCGTGTAATTTTTCTGTAGATGAAGAATACATAGTCTTTAAATATTTATCTCTTAATGTAGATTTTGAAGGTAGGGTATATCGAGGATCAAGTATTTTTACGAAGTTTTTAAAACCTTCGTCATTAACAATACTAAATGGCTGAAAATCAGCAGCAACCATAAACATTAAAGCACTATCAATATCCTTTTTTTTCTTACATTCTTTATCGTATAATTTAGCAGTTTTAAAAAAGGGGGTGTTTGGAAAAGGTGATATCAGGAGGAGCCATCTTGGCGACACTCGGAATTTGGGAAAAAGGGACTGCTCTGGAAATTAGGATATTGTTAAAAGGGATCTATTGTCCGGAGGGATAGCTATCTTGGTGACACTTGGAATGTGTCTGCCCTTACTGAATGGTCGAATTTCCGACCGGACCCATCTCGCTGGGTCCGTACAAGGGAAACCCATTCGTCTAATGGGGGGCCAGGAGGTGGTCGATGGGCGACTATCGCGATACTCTCGCCTGTCGCTTCCCCTTCTCCGTCTCTGCGCTTACTCTATTCTGCGCCTGTCGCTTTCGCATCTTAAAACTACGCCTTTTCCGTTTCAGCCTACTCCTCTTTCCTCGCCTTGGACTTTCATTTCCTCTCTTTCATTCTAGGGGTGTTCGATTCACCTCGAAGAATCGATTCTTTGATTTTGAATCGATTTAAAATCGGATGATACGAATCGATTCTTCTAAAAAATCGGAACCAAAGTATCGATTCTGGAAGAATCGAAAAAGAATCGCCATACAACTTTTTTCCAAAATTAGTACACATAGAAGTCGGTTTTGAATAATTTTGAAAGAATCGATATAAAAATTACTGTTACAAGGAATAATTTGGGATAGTTGTTGAAGGGCATTGTATTGAATAGAAGAAATATTTTGTTAGTCACTTTTAATATTTTATTCATCCTGCAATTGCAATTCGTCCAATGATAAAGAATTTAAAAACAATAATTGTTGTAAATGCTCAGGTGATAAGCTATTTCTATGGGCAGTTAAAATATTTCCGGCTTTGGAAAATACCCGTTCTGATGGCACAGATGTTGCCATGATTGCTAAATATTTTTTTTGCAATGATACTCAAGGTAGGATAAATCCTTTCACACTGTAACCAATATTTTATTGGATCAGTTTTGCGCTCAGACAGTGGTTAATTCAAATAATGTCTTAGGTCCGTTGGTATTTCATCTCTGGGTGACTCTGTTATTGTTCTAATATTCTTTGCTTTACTTAAATTATTGTGAAACGACCACAAGTCATCATCTGTATTCTCACATATTTCTAGATGAGATTCATTAGATACTACATTAGATGCCGTTTTGTAATCCATGTCCTTCATCCACTTGGCAATGCGATTAATAGCATTAGAATAACTTGTTGTTTGATTAAAATGAATTTTCTTAAAACGTGGGTCTAGAATAGTCGAAGTGGCCATTATAGAATTACTTTCTATTTGACCAAACTTTGCTAACACGGATTTATTTAAACTTTTTATTCAAATAATTGCTGTGGGCGTTTTTAAATTTGCTCTTAACAATTGTATTTTGTTTTTCAAATAGTTGAGTAAAGGGATAACTTTACTTGCTGTAACGTAATGTTCTGCACATAGCTCTTTTGAAATTATCTGCAACGGCTGTAATATGTCAATAATTTCGTTTACCAATCGGATTTCCATTGCTGTTAGCATCAGCGGCGAGCCAGGCTTCTCTACTAAAACTGAACCAATTTCTTTCGATATCTTTACAAATCGTTGTAACGTCTCCAATGTTGAATTTCAGCGAGTATTTACTGACTGTATCAACTTTAAGTCACTGATTTGTCGCAGCTCAGCAGCAGCTATAACTGATCGTTTAAAAAAAGTTACAATTTCTTTAATTTTTTCGCATAAAACCGTTGCCTCTGGGAAGTCCATCGTATCTTGTGCCACTAAATTAATTGCATGAGCAAAACATGATATATGTTTTATAGCTTCAAAAGCATCCTTCACCGCTTTTTTCATGTTTGCTCCACTATCGGTTACAAAAACTACAATCTTATTTTCATTAATGTTCCAGTCTTGTAATACAATTTTAATTGCACTGCTTATATTGTCGGACGTATGTCGTTCTGTCAATTCTGTCAGACCAATTACACTAGATTTCATTTCATTGTCACCCCTAAATAACTGACTGTATTTAAAATATCAGTCCATATATCGGTAGTGACCGAAAAATAATTGATGGTTTTTAATCTTTTCTTTAGGCAGAAGGATAAATACTCATACTTTTCCTGCATTTTTTGTCATGCTTTTCCTACCAGGTACCGAATATAATGGAACAACTGTTTTCATGAAATTCCGAAAACCTTCGTTATCTACAGTTTTAAGAGGCATATTATCTTTTGCAAGCATGTAAAGGAGTGCATTTGTAATCTCGCCTGCCTTTGTTCCTCCTAAAGAGGTATAGATTTTTGTACACGTGTGATAAAATTTAAGTTTTTGTTATTTCAAAAGAAAAACTTGTATAATTATTTATGATATATAATTTACATTACCTTCAAATGATTTTATTTGCTTGAAAGCATTATCGATCCACTGGCAAGGCTTCTGCCTCCAATATTTTTTTGAATGCCTCGACCATTATTTGTACATGGGCGTTATTATTACCCCAGTTCTTAATAAGGGTGCCTATCCAATGTAACTCCCTCAGTTTTCGTTCTTCAAGGCTTTCCGTGGCTTGATCAATTGGCAACTCTTGTGAAGTTTCTAACTCCGTTACTGCTTCTTCTTGACTTCCGTTTCCGGTGTGTAAGCGACTGGTCGAGTGCGTGAGCGGTGTGTGGATAGGAAGAAGTTTTTGGGTGTTAGTAGGAAGTGCAGAGAGTGGAAAGTGAGAGCGGAGTGGGAAGGGGAGCAGGGAAGGTAGGGTGAGAAAGGGAGTAGAAAAGGAGCGTGAGGGAGAAGAAGAGAGCAGGCAGGAGGAGCGGAGTTTGGAGGTTAGGGCCGGAAGGGATAGGATTGAGCGGGAAAGAGAAAGGCGGTAAGAGGGAGAGAGCGACATCTGGAGGAGCGGTGAAGGAGTAAGGAGTGTGTAGGATAGTAGGCAAGGCAGGTCGGTGGGTAAAGTAGGGAGCAATGGACAGGATGGGAGGTAATGATGGTGAAAAGGGACAAGGAAAGGGGAGCGCTCAGATGATAGGGAAAAAGAAGGTAGAGGATAAAGGGGCAGAGGGGGGAAAAGAGGGAGGAGGAAGGATAGTAGAGAAGGTAGGCAGGGATAGAAGCGCTAGTGGAGGAAATGAAATGGGGATAGCGGAGATGTGGAAGAGGAAGAGAGAGAAAGAGCTGGGAGGGTATGAACAAAGAGGCGAGGGGGAAGAGGCGTTCCAAAAGAGCAGGAGAGTACAGAGGTCGCCGGAGGAGAAAAGGGCCTCAGTGGAGGAGCTGATAAGGGAAATGAGGGATGAAGTAAGGAAGGATTTGTGGGAAGTAAAGGAACAGGGGAGGGAGACGCGAGTGGAGATGGGAAAAGTCAGAGGGAAGATAGAAGAGTGGGAGGAGAGGTGGAGAAGGGAGAAAGAAGAGTTGGAAGAGAGAATGGAGGGGATGGAAATAAGGTTGGTGAAGATAGAGGAGGAGGAGGGAAGGTTGAGGGAGGTGGAAAAGAGAATAAAAGAAATGGAGAGCTGGAGGGTGAGGGAGGAGGAGAAGAGAGAAAAAGTAAGAGGGAAGGCAGGGTCAGAGGGGGAAAATGGAGGAACAGGAGAGGGGGAGTGGGAGGAAAGGGTGAAGGAAATGGAAAGGAAATGGGAGATGAAGGAAAGAGAAGGGAGAAAAAAGAACGTGATAATAAAAGGAGTAGGAAGGGAGGGGACGGCGATGCAGAGAGCAAAAGAGGTAATAGCAGTAGTAGGAGTGCAAGGGGGGATAGTGGGAGCGAAGGAGCTGGGAGGAAGAAGGCAAGATAGGAAGGAGGTGATGTTGGAGGTGAGAATGGAGAGTGTGGAAGCCAAAAGGGAGGTGATGAGGAACAAATGGAAGATGAGAGGGAGGAAGGAGAGGATTGAGGATGATCTGACGTGGAAGGAAAGGAAGATGCAATGGTTACTGAAAGAGATAGGGGACGAGGAAGGAAAGGAAGGGAAGAGAGTGAGAATAAGTTACGGGAGGATAGAAATAGAAGGAAAAATGTGGTTCTGGGATGAGAGGATGGAGGTGCTAAGAGACTGGCGGGGGAGAGAGAAAGGAGAGCAGGATAAGGAAGTGGGGGTAGGGAAAGCAGGGGGAGGGAGGAGGGAGAGGGAGGGAGCAGGGGGAAATAAGGAACAGGTAGGAGGGGGTTCAAAAAACTAAGCAGGAAGGAAAAGGGAGAGGAGAGGAAGAACTGGAGGATAGCTTTCTGGAATGTAGCGGGGGTGAGGAACAAAGAGGAAGAGTTCTGGAAGGGGCTAGAGGAGTGGGAGGTGATAGTTCTGTTGGAAACTTGGGTAGAAGAGAAAGGGTGGAAATATGTAAAGAGCAGACTGCCGGCGGGATACAGATGGAGGGCACAATGGGCAAAGAGAAAGAACAAGAAAGGTAGGGCAATGGGGGGTATGCTGATAGGAGTGAGGGAGGAAATGTGGGGAAAAGAGGAGCAGGGACAGGGAGAGGAAGAAGGGTTAATGGTGGAAGAAGTGAAGGCGGGGGAGGAAAAATGGAAGATAGTGGCGGTATACATAAACGGGGATATGGAGAGGAAACTGGGAAAAATTAGAGGGTGGATGGAGGGGCAGGAGAACGGGGAGAGGGTAATAATAGGGGGGGATTTTAACGCGAGAACGGGAGAGCAGGGAGGAAGAATAGAGGGGGGAGAAGAGGAGGAAGGAGTGGCGGGAAGAAAGTCGAAAGATCGGAAGATAAACGGAGAGGGGAGAAAGTTGGTGAGTCTGGTAGAAGAGACAGGGTGGGAAATCTTTAACGGGAATATAGAAGGGGATGAAGAAGGGGAATACACATATACAGGGGGAAGGGGGGAGACCGTGATTGACTACGTGCTAGGGGATGAGAGGACGAGAGGGGGGGGTGGAAAAGATGGAAGTAGCGGACAAAGTGGAGTCGGACCATCACCCGTTGGTGGTAACGGTAAGGGACGGAGGAATGGGAGGGAAAAGAGGGAATGTAGGGAAAAAGAAGGCAGGAGGGGGAAGGTGGTCAGGAAGGATGAAGGAAGAATTTGAGAGAGGAATGGAGGGGGTGAGAATGGAAGGAGAGGGGCTACAGGAGGGGTTAAGTAAGGCGGTAGAAAGGATTAAGGAGGTGATGAGGAAAGGGGAGGAGATAGGGGGAAAGGAAGAGAGAAGGAAGGGGGAAGGTTGGTGGGACAGGGATTGTAGGGATATGAAAAGGCAGGTGAGAAGGGAGCTAAGGAAATGGAGAGGAGGGGTGGGGAGTAGGGAGGGCTACAGGGAGAGGAGGAGAGTGTATAAGGAACTGTGCGAGAGGAAAAAGGAGGGGGAAAGGGAGAGGTTGGTGAGGGAAGTAACAGAGGCAAATACGGAAAATAAGGTATGGGATTTAGTAAACAGGGGGAGGAAAAGAGGGGGAGGGGTGGATGAAAGGATAAAGAAGGAGGAGTGGAGGGAGTATTTCATGAGTTTGTTAGGAGGAGTGGAGGGTAAGGTAAGGATGGGAGGGGAGGGGGGTAGGAGAAAAGGAGAGGAGGAGGGGTTATGTAAGGAAGAGGTAAGGAGTGTAATAAGGAAGTTGAAGGATGGGAAGGCGTGCGGGGGGGATGGAATCCCTAACGAAGCGTGGAAATACGGAGGAGAGAAGGGGGTAGACTTAGCGTGGGAAATATGCGGAAGAGTATGGGAGGGGGAAGGCTGGCCGGAAGAATGGAAGGAGGGAATCATTATACCGGTGGGAAAGAAAGGGGGTGGTTCAAGAGTGGGGGACTATAGGGGGGTGACGTTGATGCCGACACTCTACAAGGTGTACGCAGCGATTCTGGGGAGGAGGCTAGAGCAGGAGGTGGAAGGCAAGGGCATGATGCCTGAGATACAAGCCGGGTTTAGAAGGGGTAGAGGGACGGTGGACCATATTTACACGCTGAACTACTTAATAGGGAGACAGGTACAAGGGAGTTCAGGAAAGTTGGTGGCGCTTTTCGTGGACCTGAGGGCAGCTTTCGATTCAGTAGACAGAAGAGTGCTATGGGAGGAAATGGAGAAGAGAGGAGTGAGGGAGGGTCTGAGGGATAGAGTGAGGGAAATATATAAAGAGACGGTGAGCAGGGTGAAGGTGGGAGGGGAGGTAGGGGAGGCATTCTGGACGGGGAAGGGTTTGAGACAGGGATGCCCTCTGAGCCCGATGCTATTCAACTTGTTGATTGCAGATGTGGACGAGGTACTTAGGAGAGGTAAATGGGGAGGGGTGAAAGTGGGGGAAAGGAGGATTTGTGCACTGGCTTACGCGGACGACCTGGTTCTAATGGCAGAGAAGGAGGAGGAAATGGAGAGTATGGTCAGGAGACTGGAGGGATACTTGGAGGGAAAGAGACTGGAGGTAAATGTAGGTAAGACAAAAGTAGTAAGATTTAGGAAAGGGGGGGGGAGGGAAAAAAAAGTGGACTGGAGATGGAAAGGAAAGAAGATAGAAGAGGTAAAGGAGTTTAGATATTTAGGCTATACTTTTAAGAGGAACGGAGGACAGGAGGCCCAGATTAGGGACAGGGTAAAAAAAGCGGGGGTGGTGATGCGGCAAGTGTGGGGAATAGGGAAGAGGAAATTCGGGAAAGACTGGGGTAAGAGGATGTGGCTCTTCGACAGGTTAGTGTGGACGGTGGTGGGGTATGGGGCGGAAGTGTGGGGTTGGAGGGAGAGGGAAGAGGTAGAGAGGATACAGGAGAGATATATTAGATGGTCGCTAGGGTTGGACTGGCAGACACCGGGGTACATGGTGAGGGAGGAAACGAAGAGGAATAAGCTGAGGACGTGGGCGGGAGGAAGGGCGTGGAGATATGAGGAGAAGCTGGGTAGGGGGGAAGGAGGGGAGTTGGCCAGGCTATGTCTCCGTGAAATAAAGGAAAGGGAGCATGAGGGGGGGTTAAAGTTGTCTGCATGGGAGAAGGAGAGGAAGGAATTTAGAAGGGAGAGAGGGGGAGGAGAAAGGGAAGGCGGATACGTGGAGGTGGAGGAAGAAGACGTAAGAAGACAAGTAGTAGAGAGAAGAGAAAGGATAAAGGAATCCAGGTACAATGGATGGTATAGGGAGATAAGGACAAGAGGGGTACCAAAATACCTAACGGAAGGGTGGAGTGAGGATAGGCGCAGAAGGATTGCGAGATTTAGGTTGGGGAATGAAATGAGGGGAGGGAGATACTGGGAGGGTGAGGAGGAGAGGAGGTGCAGGGTCTGCGGATGGGAAGTTGAGACATGGGAGCACGTGGTGGAGAGGTGCACACAGGAGGAAGGCATGAAGGGGAATTTAGGGGAAAAGATAAGGGAAATTCTGGGAGAAGGAGGTGAGGGTGAGGAGTGGATGAAGAGGTTGGAAGGAAGGAGGAGAGAAAGGGAAGGAAGGGGCGATGGGGTGGGATTGGAGGAGAGAGCAGGAAGGGAAGGAGCGAAAGAAGGAATGGAGTGAAAGTGAGGAAACGGAAGTCGACGGCGAAGGGGGGAGGAGGAAGGAGGAACGGAATTATATTGTAAATAGAGCGATAGGATAAGGATAGGATAAGGATAGAGTAAGATAAGTTAAGCGGGCGTGCGAAGGAGAGAGGGGCGGAGGAAGGCGGGCGAGAGTAGAGTGTGAGGCGTGAGAGAGAAGGCGTAGAGTAAGGTAGTGCTAAGCATAGATGTAAGCGTAGGTTAAGTATTTTGTAAGAAGAGAGAGAGAGGTGGAATTTTGATATGTAACCCTAAGGGGAGGCATTAAAGTTATACATACATACATACTGCTTCTTCTTCTTCTTCTCGGTGCTGCTCTTCTTCCTCTTCTTCATGCCGTTCGTCTCCTCCTTCTATTTCTTCTTCTATGTCTGCTTCCCCTTCTTGTTCCGTAGTATCCATGTTTTCCACTTGATGCAATAATAAAATGAAGTCGTTTAACAGTTCCTGATTAATTGGTTCGCCATTTATTGTTTGGATTAGTTCGCTTATTTCCGAATCTATTGTCGTGTTCAATACATCTTCCGAAGATTCCTCATAGTCTTTTGTAAAAAATTTGTTCCAGCCATTCCTAATGTAGGAAATATGATTGAGACGAGGCAACGCTCGATACTCCCGGCGTCCCTACCAACGCCGTAGCAATTTCACGACGAGAGGAAAATGACCGTAAGCCTGGCTAGTGATACTAGGAACTTTATTAATGACTCGCCAGGACTAGCGTTAGCGGCAGAATGGGGCGAGTCCGCACTGGACTCCTCGCACGCAGTCGGCTATCCCCACTCCTGCACAGTCCGCTAGGAGGGGGTAGCCAGATCCCCACACTAATACCATTGCTGGTGACATCTTCCCAGGCATCGCGAACTAAAAATATGCAATCTTTTATTGTGAATCTAGATTAGAATTCATTAAGTCCACCCGGAAATGTCAATACGTGGCGCAACATTTTATGTCTGTAACGTTTTTTTAATTTTGCAATAATCCCTTGATCCATCGGTTGTATAATTGATGTAGTATTTGCAGGCAGAAAAATAATTTCAAACTGTTCCTTTTCATCGTCTGTTTCAATTTTGTGGACTTGACAATTATCAACCAGCAAAATTGTCTTCCCTTGATATTTATTCTCCAATTGATGCTGTTTGACACTTGATTTCAAGTGGTTCTCATACCAGTCTGCAAAAATTTGTCTATTGACCCAACCCTGCTTTTGGGACGTATAAACTACTGGCAACGTGCCATAATTTTTTAAGGCTCTCGGATTCTGAAGTTTATAAACAAATAGAAGTGGCAATTTGCGTGTTCCAGTCGCATTAGCACACAAGTCAATAGTGACGCGGTCTTTTTTCATTTTTTTGCCTGTAATTTTCTGTTCTCCACCATGGACCAAAGTTTTCGAAGGAATAGCCTTCCACATTAAACCACTTTCGTCCATGTTGTAAATATTGTGTCCCTCGATGCCTTCTTCCTCTACTTTCTCGGCAATGTTAATTAAAAATCGTTCTGCACTTTCCTCAACTGCACTTCCTGCTTCCCCATGTACATGAAGTAGACGAATGTTGTGCCGTCTTTTGAATTTCGTCAGCCAGCTTCTACTTGCCGTAAACGACGACGTTCCACCAATTTCGTTGTAAAGCTCCATTGCCTTTTCCTGAAGCAGGAGGTCCGACAGTGGATTTCCTAACGTTCGTCTTTCAAGAAACCACTTATACAAACTGCTATCAAGGTCGTCATGTTTTGGTTTCCTCTGGTTTTTCCATTGTAATATTTGGGACCCCTGATCTGCAAAATTACGGATATTCGTTCCTTCGCTACGAATTCTCCGAACTGTGCTCTCATGAACACCATATTCTTGGGCCAAAAATTTAACCGAAGCACCAACTTCTAAATGTTCTAAAATGTCAGTCTTTTGTTTCAGAGACAAAAAGATTCTCTTTTTGTCAGTTTTGTTGGTTGCCATTGCCACTGACACGTTAATTCACTCACGCACCAGATAAACACAAAGATATAAAAAAATGTGTGTATTACATGATGTGCACTCGCGCCCGTAACACACAACACAACACACGCGTCTACATGTACCGAATACGCGCGAACGAACACGAAAAGATCGAACAAACCCAAAAAAAGTGTTCAGAACAGTTCCGCGATTCGTTGAGTTCTGACTCGACTTCCGGAGTCCGCTTCCGCTTCCGCTTCGCCCCACTTCGATCCGTGAGTTGGGGGTATTAACAGATTTCGAGTGCCGACGCAGAAATCGGTATTGATTCGTTGATCGACCTGAGGAGGGAGGATCCCAAAGTCACCTTGGCAGGGGTGGAACAACCCCTTCTTAGTCACTCAGTGACGGTGGTGGTGGAAAATATTGGAAATGGGTTATGAAATAAGCTTTAAAACACAGTATTCAATATAAATGCTAGTTTATTAGACCGAGCTTGGAAGGACGTTGTGTCGTGCTTGAAAGCTAAACGCAAAGTGAAAGTGACGACGAAAAGGCAACAGGCAAAAGTCCGTTGTCCACTTGAGACTAAGGAACAGCCCTGCGTTCTATCTCTTACCCCCGCAGTCAGGTATAAGGACTGCCTACAGACGCATAGGCCTGTTGACATCTGTTTACTGTAAAGACAGCGGTTCTCACACGTAACCAAATTCATTTTTGAATCCTTGTAGGAAACAATTATTACCAATAATCCAACACGCCCCCTCAAAAATGAATCGGTTATTTTAAAATTCTATTTTACGTATGACATTAAAAATCAATGACAATATCAATTATAACAAAGATACACGAAATAATAAACTAACTGTCCTTCCTTGCTTTTCCTGGGAAATACATATGGTCCAACATTTGTTGCGTGGATTAGGGAAACCCAGAAAAACCTAATCAGACCATTATACGTTCTTATACTAGTTTGATTAAATAAAAATTTATTGTAATATGAATCATTCTAATCCCATCCTTGCTCTGAACTCCAAGAATTTCACCGCAGGCAATGGCTTCGTAAGTGCATCGGCAACCTGGTTCTCTGTAGAAACAAATTCAAGTTTAACCTGATTCTTTTCTATCTGTTCTCTAGAAAAATGGTATTTGATATTAATATGTTTTGATCTCTTGTGACTGCTTGGATTAGACGCTATACTAATACAGCCATTATTATCTTCATAAATAACTATCGGCTCTGAAATATTTATATTTATGCTAACTGCTAAGGATTTTAACCACAATGCTTCTCTTATGGCCTCGAAAAGTGCCATATATTCTGCTTCGGTAGATCAAGTTGCTACCGATGCTTGTCGCCGAGTCGACCAACATATTGTGCATCTATCAAATAATCTAAACAAGTACCCTGATGTACTTCTTGGATCACTCATATCTTGACCTCCCCAATCCGAGTCAGCAAAACCACTTATTACTTCCCCGTAATTACCTTTTATATAAGTCAACTTAAGGTCACTCGAACCTTTCAGGTATCTCAGTACCTGTTTCAGATTTTGCCAAAGCTCCCTATTCTCTTTATTGGTATACCTGCTTTGAATGTTTATTGCAACACTCAAGTCAGGTCGCGTACATACCATTACGTACATTAAACTACCAATTAAATGTCTACACGGGGCCTCGTATTTATCATCTGAATTTAACGCTAAATGGTTTAATTTGCTCGGAAGAGGTGTACTAACAGGTTTACAATCATTCATATTGAATTTCTCCAACACTGTTTTAATATATGCACTCTGGTCTAACGTGATTTTACCATGACTCCTCTCAACTTTTATCCCCAAGAAAAGTCTAATATCACCTAAATCTGTCATGCAAAATTGATCCATCAAGTAATTTTTAAAGTTAGTCATTGTTTCCTTATTCGCAGTAGCAATCACAAGATCGTCAACATATAATACAACATATATATTTTTAGATATATTTCCTTTGTCTAACAGATAAATACAGCGATCGACCGAAGAGCTTCGAAAACCCTTTTCTATAAGACATTTTTCAAATACTTCAAACCAACATCTCGCTGCCTGTTTTAAACCATATATAGCTTTATTTAATTTGCAAACTTGATTATTTTTACTGACGACTCCTTCAGGAACTTTCATATAAATTTGCTCCTTTAATGTACCATTTAAAAATGCCGTCTTTACATCCATATTATGTATCATTAAATCAAACTGATTTGCAAAAGCTATTACAAATCTGAAACTTGCTATTCTTGCTACAGGTGCAAATGTTTCATTATAATCAACTAAATACTTTTGACTAAAACCACGAGCAACAAGTCGTTCCTTATATTTCGATGGGTTTCCAAACTCATCGTTCTTAATATTAAATACCCACTTACAATCTACAATATTTACATTTACTGGTCTTTCTACTAATGTCCATGTCTTATTCAATAAAAGAGAATTAATCTCACTGTTTATGGCTTGTTCCCATTGAACTCTATCAACTAAAGTTTTAACTTCATCAAATGAACTGGGAACTTTGCATATTAACGATTGTGCACACATGAAAAGATCATATTGTAAATCGCATTCTTCATACGATATAGCAGGTCCTTGTTTTATCCTTTCACTCCTCCTAAGCTCAGATTTTTCTTGTACTTCACATTTATCATTTTTAGATGTGGAAGGCTTATTTTGTATATCTGTTTCTATTACAGATTTATTAGGTTTATTTCCTAATTTTACTTCAGAACTTACTTTTACCCTCGACACCGATACATCTGATTTATCACTATCAGATTTATTAGACTCTCCATCTATTTCTACTGATTTTGACACTATGTCAGATTTATCAGTTTTATTATAGATGTTCCCATTATTTTCAAGTCTCAGTATCGGTCGAGTTTTTAAGTAATTTGTCTCATCCACAATTACATCCCTTACTACAACGAAACCCTCTTTTTCTACATCCCACACTTTGTAGCCATTTGGTTCATACCCAACTAGTATACCTTTCGTTGACTTATCATCGAATTTGCCTTTCCTAGTTTTATTATGAATATAAACCGTAGAACCAAAAACTCTCAGATATCTTAACTTGGGCTTCTTAGTATGCCACAATTCATATGGTGTTTTTGACTCTTTTAAAGCCTTAGTTGGGGTTAAATTGATAAGAAATGTAGCAGTAAGCACTGCCTCCCCCCAAAACACCTTATCTAGACTAGCACAACTTACTATTGTGCGTCCCTTTTCTGTTATCGTTCTTACCATGCGTTCCGAAACGCCGTTTAATTGTGGGGTTCGTGGGACTGTTAAATGGTAACTAATACCTTTTTGTACACAATAATCTTTCATTTCTTTGGATAAATACTCTCCTCCATTATCACTGTACAAGTTAACAATTTTTAAATTGAAATGAGCCTCACTTTTTGCAACATAATCCTTAAATGCATTAAATACGTCTGACTTATATGTAAGCAAATATGTGACGCAATAATGAGTAAATTCATCTACAAACAAAACAAAATAATTTTTATTGTCTATAGTAGGTGGAGTGAATTAAGACGTTTCGCAACTCTACGCAAATTCACTGCAACTCTGTACATCTTATACGCTGTAGGACTCAATGCAGTTGAACTATGCACACCAACTGACCTTAATAAATTAAGGTTCCTTTTACGACCTAAAAGAAAAGATACACGTTAAAACGAGACCTTATTTCACATAGAATAGTGGAAGCAAATAAAACGTAAAGAAATTTCTGCTAAATTATGAAACACGTTAGGAAAGGACTTCTCCTTTGGTTCGTTCAATAGTAATTAAAGGGTTATTCTGATTATGGCGCCGATAAATTCAGCGATTCTCAGAAATTTCTACACTAAATAAAAATTCATGCCTCGCTCGTGCAGGTGATTTCGGCAGTTGGACTTATCTGAACCCAAAAATACAAACAGATTCTTGAATAAATGATTTAATCGTAAAATTAACAAAATGGCGAGCAAAATACAAGAATCAATGTATTTCGGCTGTGTTTTCCATTAAAATTGAAATTCCATTCTTGAGAATATGTACATTCGAAAAATGTTAAAAAAATTTATTTTTTTCAAACCATCTAATGATTCCATCTTCAGAATGACCCCTTAAAGCAGGCCTGGGATTTAAGTTGACGCAGCGGCCGATTTTCAGAGGCAACGCCTCCTTTCTCCCGCCGCGCGTCTTGGCCCCTGCGGCGGTCTAGCAGCTAAGAGCGCATCAGGCTCGTACCACGTGAACCGCGCGTAGAGTATTAGGGTGACATTGTATCAATAGGTTTCCACATCGTCCCAGAGTGTTGTTTTGTCAACGCGCCACGCGCGGTTCATATGGTACGGGCCTGAGGCGCTCCAAGCTCCTGGGTCGCCGCGGGGGCTAAGACGCGCGGCGGGAGAAAGTATGCGTCGCCTCGGAAAATCGGCCGCTGCGTTCACTTAAGGGGGTAGACACGCCACGTGACACGTTGTAATACCAACAATCTAACCTGAAACATGGGTTTGGGATTTTTCGTTTTTCGTCCTTATATGAGCAGATTTTGAGCTGGGCGAGGTCTCATTCAAAAGAGGAAGGTTCAATGCGGAGCGCTCTGCTCACCGTTTGAGTTACAAAACTCTTTTAGTGACTCTTTTAGTCGAACCATGACTAGAGCGCGCCGCAATGAACCTTCATCTTTCGAATGAGACCTCGCCCAGCCCAAAATCTCCTCATATAAGGACAAACAACGTAATTTACCAGACCCATGTTTGGGGCCAAATTGTGTCGGTATACATCGCGCTGCATTACCCGTGATTACCCCCTTAAATCCCCGGCCTGCCTTAAACAACATCGCTGTTTGTTCGAGAGTGTCTGAAAAGGGAGAATATTTGAAAGAAATGAACGTACCTGTTTTTTCAGAAGACTTAACAAAGCTTCTTGATGTCCCTGGCAGTGGGTCCATGGCACTCTCTCCAATGCTGTGCATCGGGGTTTCTGCAAAGCATGAAATTTTAATTTGGAAATATATATTTGCATGTAAATTGTGTGGCTATTTACTTTTCAAAAATTGAACAGAATATACCTGGTTCCTCAGCATACTGTAGAAAACTGCGTGATGTCCCTGGCAGTGGGTCCATGGCACTCTCTCCAATGCTGGGTATCAGGGTTTCTGCAAAGCATGAAATTTTAATTTGAAAATATATATACATGAATTATTTATATATTCTTGTTCAACCAAACCTGGCAACTGTAATGTTGGGTAAGCATTATATTTTAATGTTGACCTATTGCGAACATTTGCAAATTTTGAATCGGCTGTAAAGTGTATGTCGCATACGCGATAGTTTGGCCTCTTCACTGGATCAACCTCAATTAAATCGTCCCTGGATATCGCAGCACACCGTTTTTCCGGATCTGATATTAGTTATTTCATTATATTTCTCGCTAATTTAACCGTGTGCGAGGGACGAAGGAGAAAACAAGCGGATCTTACCTCCTTATCCTTCGGTAGAACATGTAACTTCGTATTTCTGGAACAATTTTTGCAGTTAGGAACACAACCCTTCATTTTTACTAAATTGTTTCTTCTATGTAGAAATTAATATGATATACGCGATCGTCACAATGCACTATAGCCCAATGCTTGGCATTAAAACGTCCAAAGCTTCGCGTTTCTACGCTTCGCGGGCACACGGAGGGAAATCCTGGCTCACGCCAACAATACCAATATCGCGTATTTCACGTCACCACGCGGGACGAATCTTATTATCACGAATTACACGCGTTGATCGTGTCTCAGTACACAAAACGTTAGTTATTTAATATGCAAAACGTGGTCTTATGCACGTGGTTAACCGATTCTCAAACCTCGAAACAAAAGAGAATCAAAATCAAAAGACGCGCTTCAGTGGGGGGAGTCCCGGCGCGGGAGACGATCGTGGTGGGGGACACAACGCGTGACGCCTGACGTCACAAAAGTGAGACACCCGCGCCGCTCGCGACGCGGCTCAAAAGCTTATTTCTTACCTCAGATTTTCTATGAAGATACCAGGCCGCGTGGTTGGCCGTGGTGTCAGTTCGTCTCCAATCGTGGCGTCTCACGCATGCGCGCCCGTGGCACATGTGGCTTGGTTGGGCGCTGGCATCGGTACAACTGTGACCTAGGGATGGGCGATGTTGAGAAAACATCGATGTTGACATCGATTTTGACATCGATAGCTAAATATCGATAACCGATAATCATCGAACACAAATCATCGATTTTTCGACAACATCGATGATTTTACAATAAAGCATAAAATGAACAAAACAGAACAATAAATTGAGTTACTTTGTTAAATTGAGTTAAATTGGGTTAATGAGTTACCTATTTCTTGCACAAGTTTGTAATGGTCGCTCCATAGATTAAATTGTGTATCAATGTTCTCCTTTTCGTTATCACCCACATTTTGTTGATTCTGTGTGATCTGTTCTGTCTGTGCAGTAGCAATTAGATCTTTGATAGCGTTTATCGCTTTAGAACATGCTAGAGCATCTTGGAAATGGATGTTCTTAAATCTGGGGTCCAATAGTGTAGAAACAGCCAGAATGTTCACTGATTCCGTGGGTTGTAAGCGTTTCTTTATTTCTGCTATTATGTTCCTTTGTAGATTATTCCCAATGGTCAGTGTAGGTTTTAAGTCAGATATTTTTATGTGTAACATTCGAGTCAGCGGAATAACCTTACTGCTAGTCACATACTTTTCGCCACAGACTTCACGAGTGGCGACTTCGATCGGGCGTAAAATGTCACAAACCTCAGTCAAATCTATTAAGTTTTTAGCAGTTATCATTGAAGGTGCACTGACATGACGATTTATGATGTTATTTATAGCTGCACGGAGCTTCAAAAACCTTTCAATCATATAAAATGTCGAGTTCCAACGGGTGGACACATCTTGAATAAGTTTCAGATCTACTTCTTTTCTTAATTCATCGCTTGCTACTACACCGTGCTTGAACCATGTGACAATCTGTTTCTCTGAAGCAATCAATTCAGGCAATTTCTCGGTTTTTTCAACTGATTCGGCCGTATAAACACGGTATCACCCTCTTTGTAATTAACAATAACTCTGCGCTTCTTATTGAATTTTTCATTTTGTTGATCAGCATTCCTTTTTAATTGCTCGAATGCAACATGTCTATCGCGGTTTACATCAATTTCATCATCCGGAGTCGGTAATTGCGTTTCTGCATTAGCTGTCGGTCCCGCACTACGCTCAATACCAAAAGGAAGCGAGCAGTTGTAAAGCCTGTGGACTTCTGTACCGTCGTATTTAATGACAATTGAATCTTTGCCAAATTGTATGTAAATTGTAAGTAAATTTATCACCGTTGAAACATACTTTTCAGTTTGTCCGTTGGCTCTCGGCGCCCCCGTCGCAATGAGATGCAACTCTACACCGTGTTTAGTTAAAAATTGACCTAGTGGCTTATAAGTGAAATTGGTGCCACGATCGCACACTACAATACGTGGTGTTCCGAACAACGTAAGATGATCCCGAAACGTTCGAAGCATTTCAGGACCATTCAGAGACTGCAACGGAACTAATTGAACGTACTTTGTAAACGCGTCAACTATAACCAGAGTGTGTTTATACCCATCCCTTGATTCCTCAAAAGGCCTAACACAATCGCACTGTATTACATCAAAAGGAATTGGTTTCTTTTCTATCGAATGTAAGAGGTCTTGTTTCGGGCCTGTATGCATGCCTCTTACAAGGGGATTGCACAGGTTTTGTAATCAGTTCTGGAATGAGACTGGGTGGACATTGTAGTACACACCTATTGTTACAAAACCGTAAAGGATTTTTGTACAGTGGACCTTCGTTTTCGAGAAATTTGAGTTCAAAGTTTTGCGCGATGCTAGTGTTTCAGTTGCGCAACCATTATTACCAAGCAATGGTCGTAGCTGCGATAATAAGGTGTTTGGCTACGGTGCTCGAGGTCTTCGGTTCAATTTCTGATGCGCGCTCGTTTTTTTTCTTTTTCTTTTTCTTACCGTAGTAATGCAATGGCTGCACCTAAAATTATTTTGCGTTGTAATGGCTGCGTCAAACAATTTTCATTTTGTTCCAATAATGATGTTAATAATATATTGTGGCGCCGGGGGTGTGTTCACCGCCGGCCACCCCGACGCAAAGGAATAGAATGTGACACACGCGCGAATGCACATTGCACGACTCGGCTATATATGCATATACAGATCGTTACAATGTAAAAATAGCCCGACCGACACGTCCGGTCGTAATGGCGTATGCTCTCGATCTGTCCTCTCGCCGTTGTTCTCGAAGGGGGTTGACCTTCCTCTGTCTTCTATGCACGGGCCTATACGCGGTGCTCGCAACAATATATTATTACAA
The DNA here is from genome assembly GCA_929113495.1 of Andrena minutula. Classification (NCBI taxonomy): domain Eukaryota; kingdom Metazoa; phylum Arthropoda; class Insecta; order Hymenoptera; family Andrenidae; genus Andrena; species Andrena minutula. The sequence goes on along the minus strand of OV815996.1, from coordinate 36,874,126 downwards.
TAATACTGCACACAAAGTACAAATATAAGCATTGTTGCTACTATTTTGTTTGTAATTTCAGAGATAAATTTGTCAATCTGGGGGATCGATAAATTCGTGCACGCATTGATGTTTGGTTTGTAAACTCGGATTCTGGACTGGAATTGGTCCCATTTCGCTTTCCTGTAGTTGAAAACAGTATTGTTTTCTGCAGGAAAGAGAACTAAATTTTGGTTTGGGATTTGGATCTCCATTAATATTGTCGTGTGGTCACTGGATATTGAGATTGTTGGCAGTTTACTTAACTTAGTATTTTGCATTTGCAGTCTAGCAGCCGCGATCACTAAGTCTATGAACGACCCATTCCTCGGAAAGAATGGTGTTTCAGAGTGCAATAACTTAATTTTATATTTTATATCATTATTTTCCAACCAATTGGACAAGTTATTCCCTGTCTCATCATTAAACCTATTGGACCATTCAATATGTTTTGCGTTATAATCCCCAGCCACGATGTAATAATTATTTGCCGAGGTTAGATTTAACTTATTCAATAAATTCTCCAGCTCACTTCTGAATTTACTAAGGTCGGGGCCATATATAGGGTCATCCGTTAAAACTGCAACCTACGCGCGCGCGAACAGATAAAATGGCAACAGCGCCTCACGGACGCATTCCACTACAACCATGCACCGGCCCGGCGTTCGGAGGGTTGCCAGCGACCGCTAGGCAGCAGTGATGCCAACGCTTCGAAAATTTTAGGATGGTCTCCTTCAAATTATCGTCGCAAAGAGTTATTTGAAATTTTCCGGCCCGGGTTGAAGAATTTGGGACCTTTTTCGTATAACTTTTGAACAATAAAAGATATCGGAATGCAGTCTGTGCCGAAAAATGAGGAACAATTATTTCCTCTTAATGATGGATAATTTAATACAGGGTTGACTAACTGGCGACTCACGAGCCGCCGGGGGCCCCTCCGCCTTGCTGCCACGCTGATCGCAGTCAAAAAGAGAAGAAAAGAAGCAGGAATCGACTGCTATCGTCAGAGATTCACCAACGGCTGGTGGTTCATCTAATCCCAGCACGTTGCGTTCCCGGTGTACCCGAATCGCATGGGGACTGGCATGCGTTTTTATGCAAAGCCGTCCCCGGCCACCAGAGTGTCCCTGGTGGTCCCGGGTGAGTGCATTCACCCCAAGTAGAGCAAAGTATAGCCAAGGATTTAGTCTGGTTGCGAATGTATAATATTCCTCGCAACCTGGCATCTTGCTCAGAGAGAAAAATTCCTACAGTCTGACGCCGCGGAGTCAAGTGTGGTCCTTCTCTGGTTTTTTCGGCTCGGCCCTGGCGGTTTCGCTAGTTATATATGCTGAGACCACCTTGCATGGTTTAAACGCTGCTATAGAGGAGACTCTGAGGCGCAGCGCGTCAGTTGGACCTTATATGAACCGACACTATCTGCTATCGTCAGAGTTTGGTCGGTATGGAGGGGGGACGTTCAGCGTGGCAGCAAGGCGGAGCGGCCCCCGGCGACTCGTGAGTCGCCAGTTGGTCAAACCTAATTTAAAATATTTTGCGTTAACTTAATTTTTTTTATCAATTTTTTAACCATAATTGTTGTGAAAAGCTTTTGCAAACTGTTTATTTGATACTGTATTTAATGCTCTTTTTAAAATTTATGGTGTTGATAAACAATACGATAATTTTTCCTGTATCATTACTTTCATAAATTGAGAAATTAAATTTTTATTAAATTATGTGTTAGTTCTGCAAACTTCAGAATCTATTGTTCTGGTTATCATTTTTATGATTTTATCCTTAATGCAATGCATGCATAGATCGGACGTAACGGGTAACTAAACGGACGAGTCTTTGATTGTAGCGGTGTTTGATTTTTTTTCTAGAATTTTTGTGTCTGAATGTTTTATCCTTTTAGCTATTCAACGCCACGCCCATACTAGCTTCCGTTAATGTTATTTTTTGAAACGATGCGCCATTATTATGGCTTTTACATGCAAGTGGCGAAAAATCTCTGCGTACAAAGGTATAGCGCCGCGGTCAACCCTGTCGTAGCTAAAATTTTTTAAATTGAGACGGGTACGAGATCAGTCGACATTATTTTCAAACCTCATTACAGTAATCTGGGGTGCGAGTGGTAAACCGATAATAAAAACGGAGCGCGGCGCTTGATTACCTGGGCCGGAAAATTCCCAATACCTAGCTCTTGGCAACGCTAAAATTTTCGAAGCTCGGGCATCACTGCTATCCAGCGGTCGCTGGCAGCTCTCTGCTTGGCCGGTGCATGGTTGTAGTGGAATGCATCCGTGAGGCGCTGTTGCCATTTTACCTGTTCTCGCGCGCGTAGGTTGCAGTTTTAACGGATGAACCTGTATATTGGCCGGTGAGTTTCGTGAGGGGTATTCTCCCATCACACCGCTTGCCAACTCGATGCTCCTTTTCTCAACGTTCTCACTCTCTCTCGGGCTACGCCTGCTTGTCAGATGGTGGTCGCTCACTTCTCCTCGATCGCTGCTCGCGAAAACAAATTCACCGGCCAATATATCTGGCCCCGACCATAGTCTGGCCTTTTTTTTTGTATATAATGCTGTGAGTATTAGACTGTTGTTACTAGAGGTTTTTATACTAATGGTTGTTATTTCCAGTAGCTCCTGATTTGCAATATATTGAATTACTTTGAACCTGATGCCATCTCTAATCAATATGGCAGTGCCACCGCCTTGTTTGTTGTCTTTTCTGTCGTTCCTAACCAATTGGTAGCCTTTGAAAAACAGGGTATGTTTATCATTTAAGTGTGTCTCGTTTAGCAGAACTATGTCAGGTTTGTGTTTACTAAGTGATAAAGTTAGCGCTATTCGCTTGGCGTTACTGACTAATGTGTTTACGTTTTCTGAGATTATCCTGAATTTTTTCAACTGTGAAATTTTCCCCTGAGGTTGTGGTTGCATTGCTATCTTGTTAACAGATTGCTCAAATTATTTATTTGAGCTAAAATTGTTTCTACTTTTGATGCTAGGATTTCTATTGTTTTTTCAAGCTTATCAGTTCTGTTATTTAGATTCAGTACTATATTGTGTATCTGTTGTGGTGTGTGTATGTTGGTTATGCCCTTACGTGCTTCTGGTGCATACATGCCTGAGGGCGTGCCTTGGTCCGTTCCGCCTAATGCTGCTGCGAAGGTTCTATCTATTCATACAGAAGCAGGGTTCATAATTAGTTTTGGAGCGTTTTGTTTGATGCGCTGTTGCTGCATTCTACTAGCTAATTGAAATTCTTTAAATTTTGCGCACCCTCTGTATGAAGCCGGGTGGCCTTCCTTTTGACAATTTACACAGTATGGTTTCTTCTCAGTTTCGGACATTGATTTTGCGTTAAGCTTGCACTCACCTGGCTTATGGGCTCCGTCGCATTTGTGCTCTCTCCGTCCCTCCTTGTGCTGGAGGGGCAGGGGCCTTAGTGTGGGGGGGGGGGGGGGGTGTATGGCTGACCGTCATTGCGACGCTGGAGGAGGTGTCGTTCTTCGCTTTCTTAAGTCTATTGGTATGAACTATTTTACTTTTACCCTTATATTTAATTTTAACATTATCCTTGGACAATACCTCAAGGATTTCATACGGTCCTGTATATTGATCATCAAATTTCCCTTTTTGCTGTTCTTTTACTAGATATGCTCGGTCTCCTATTGCGAACTTTTGGTCGTGAATTTTCCTGTCGTAATATGCTTTGGATTTCATTTTGGCGTTATGTAAATTGCTTTTGGCTCTAGACTGTATTTGAATTAACTTGGTTTGTAATTCGACTAGGTAATTATTATAAGATTCGTTGTTCGTTGTTGTTAAATTCTCATCGGAGGTAGGCATGCGCGCGATTTGACCAAAAACCAGTTCGTGGGGCGTGAAACGAGTACCTTCATGTACCGCTGTGTTATAACTAAACATTGCCATTTCTATCCATTCATCCCAATTATTATGCGATATAAAGTGTTTCAAATATTCGGTCAGGACATGATGAGAGCGTTCGAGAGACCCATTGCTCTGGGGGTGGAATGCTGTTGTTTTGAAATGAGTAATTTTAAATCGCTTTGCTACGGTTTTCATTAAAGCGTTTAGAAAATGAGTGCCTTGGTCTGTTAATAACGCCGTTGGGACTCCGAATCTACAGATAAGCGTACGAATGAGTGCGTCTGCTGTATCTATTGCGCCAGGATTGCTTATAGGAGCAGCGAGGGAATATTTTGTAAGGAGATCTTGTATTGTAAGTATGTAAGAGTATCCAGTAGGGGTTATGGGGAGAGGTCCGACTATATCAATAGAGACCTTATCGAATGCTCAACCAGGTGTATCTGTGATGGTCATTGGGACTCGTGTCTTTACTCTTCTAAGTTTCTTGATTTGATAACTTTCGCATGAATTTATGTATGCACGAACGTCTGCCTTCAAAGTTGGCCAAAAATATCGTTCGCGGATTCTATTATGAGTTTTTGAGATGCCTTTATGCCCTCCGAAGGCTGATACGTGATTTTCTATTATTATGTCCTGGTGTCTGTCCGCGGAAGGGAATTGTACTTCGTTTTTGCACGCGAAAATTTTTGTCTGTAACGGGACGAATAACTCTGAAAGTACTTGCTTAATATGTTCCCATGATACATTATCTATGTTAGTTTTTGAGATGCTGATAGATGATAAGTTTAATTCTACTGCGACGTCGAAAAGAGATCTTAAGGATTCGACTACGTTGGGTGCCGTGGCGTCATGTAATGCAGATTTTTTTACTGGAAGTTGTATTAAATGTTTTTGTCCTAGTTTGGAAACTTTAGCTCTACCGATGCGAGCGTCAATCAGCGGTGGAAGTTTATTTTGTAAGAAGAAATCTTGAGTTCCGGAGTCACAAGGTTGTCCATCGCGTGATACGAAGCAAACGATGTTGTCGGTTCTCATAATTAGCCTGTCTCTGGTTTCTATTATACGATATTTTTTGTCTGTTATTGTCGGATTGGGTGGATCGGATAGTTCTGAGGATGAAGTTGCTTCTGTGTCGTCATGGTCGTGTGAGGGGACGTCGGAATCTACGGGCGAAAATGAATTGGAGCGAAGTGGCAAGACGGGGACGGGGTTACGAGACAGGGCATCAGCATTGACGTTCGTTTTGCCTGCCTTATACATTATCTTATAATCATATTCCGCGAGCTTTAAGCGCCACCGTAATAAACGTGATGTCGGATCCTTTACAGAGTTTACCCACACGAGGGGTTTGTGGTCTGTTATGAGGTTAAATCGTCTGCCGTAAATGTATGGCCTGAAGTGCTGCACCGCATATATTATCGCAAGGCACTCTTTTTCAATCGTAGAATAGTTTAATTCTGCACCGTGCAGGAGTCGGGATGCATAAGAAATGGGATGGTCTTTGCCTATGTCACCCTGGCTAAGAATTGCACCTATGGCGTAACCTGACGCATCTGTGGTAATGTGGAATTCCTGCTCAAAATCGGGATATTGTAAGATTGGTTCGGTACAAAGAGCGTCGCGTAGGGTTGAAAATGCTCGTTCCTGATCTGCTCCCCACACGAACTTGGCATCCTTTTTTAATAGATTGGTTAATGGTTTTGAAATGTGAGAAAAGTGATCAACGAATCGTCTGTAATAACCGGCAAGACCGAGAAATTCACGAACTGTTTTTACGTTTTTTGGTGTAGGAAAGTTTTGTACTACTTGTATCTTTTGAGGACAGGGTTTGACACCTTTTTCGCTGATAACATGGCCCAAATAGGCGACTTCGCGATGTAAGAATCCGCACTTTGAAGGTTGTAATTTTAAATTTGCCTTTCGGAGGCGCGCAGCTAATTTGTTAAATTTAGACATATGTTCGGATAGGGAGCTGGCGTAGATAACAATATCATCGAGGTAAACAAAAAGTTCCGTTCCTTGTAAGCCCGTTAAGACCGAATCCATTAATCGCTGAAAAGTTGCCGGTGCATTACGCAGCCCAAATGGCATTCTATTGAATTGGTAATGGCCATACGGTGTCGAGAATGCGGTTTTCATAGCATCGTCTTCGTCCATACCGATCTGATGGAATCCACTCGCAAGATCGAATACACTGAAATATTTGGCGCTGCCCAATTGGTCTAATATGTCAACAATACTAGGTAATGGATACGCGTCTGCTATAGATTTCTCGTTAAGCGCTCTGTAGTCTATAACCATTCTCCATCGCTTGTTTCCGAATTCGTCGGGTTTTTTAGGCACAATCCACAAGGATGAGTTGTAGGGAGACGTGGAGAGACTTACTATGTCGTTCTCCAGTAATTCTTTCATTTGTTTATTTATTTCGTCCTTGTGAATCGGCGGATATCTATATTGTTTTACATGTATTGGTTGGTCGTCGGTTGTAGGTATTTTATGTTTTACGGCGTCGGTTTTTCCAAGGTGGTCACCGGGGAGGTGGAAAAGATCGTGATGTTCGTTAATTATTTTTTTAAACATGTGCAATTTCTTCGCTGTTCATATGCTCTAAACTTATTATGTTTGAGATTTCTGAGCAGCGATTTTTTATATTATCAGATACAGTGGAAACAGTGGATACAGTGGATTTAGTAGATACAGTGGATACAGTGGATTTAGTAGATACAGTGGATACAGAGGATTTAGAAGATTTAGGAATGACGGAGATAGCTTCGATCTCCTCCAACTCCACGGTGGGTATGGAGAAGACTCTCTTGACACTCGATGTGTTTACACACCGCAGGTATGCTTTGCCGTCATTGTTTTTGACTATGGAGTCATAGATTGTTACGTCCGGCGCTATAGTTCGCTTTGATATATATCCTATACGTGGTCCGGAGACTCTAATCGCAATACATGCGGACGTGCGCGGCGCGATCGTAATTTTCTGCGAATTTGAAAAGGGTATCGCGTTTCCGTCCCATAGTACCTGTTCCTTTGCGTAGGAAATTTCTGCGCCTTTTCCTTTAAAAAATGGCGTTCCGAGTATTCCTTCGGTCGCAGTAGGGAAATTATTTGGTACTACATAAAATTTGATAGGCGTGTCGCAGATTCGTATTTCTATTGCCCCTAGGGTTTCGACGTGACCATCGGTAATGCCGCTGAGTTTAATAATGTCTTTTGTGTCGGTAGAAATCGCAGATTTTACGGCGTCGATCTTAATTAAATTGAGTTCGGCACCCGTGTCTACCAAGAATGTTGTAGCTTGTTTAAAATCTGGTGATTTCAGACAGACCCGCGGTACATCGGAGTTAGTAGATAATTTTACGGTTTGGATTCCGTCGTATCGTTGCCGACTTGGTGGACTCGGGTTTCGTGATTGTCCCCCCGTCTTTGGCCCGTCGTTGACGGGAGGGACTCCGCGTTTCCCTGCTTCCGATTATTATTATATTCGCGTTTACGACATTCGAGTATGTCGTGACCGCGGTTCTTGCAATACCTACAGAACTTGTCTTCGTTTTTTATTTGCGTGTCGTTTGTCTGATACGGGGGGTTGTGAAGGGGGTTATTGCTGTCGCGAGGTGGGTTGTAACAATCGGTACGATGTGGTGTCTGATTATTCCCGCTGCTTGGTGAGGGGGTATCTTCGCGTGGTGGTTGGGTTCTCCATGTGTCGCGTGGCGGTGGAGAAGTGTAGCGGGGTAAGGGAGATTCGGCTGTTGCTTGCTGGCTTGGTCCACGGGATGGGGAATGACCCCTCCTTTCGGGAGTCCTATCGCGTTCCGAGAATTGGACCTTCTTGTCGCATGGTTTTTCGTAGAGGGCCAGGTCTATCTCGTATTGTTTATAGGCATTTATTGCTTCAGAAAAGGCGGTAGTGAGTGGCGAATTTTTAAAATTCCTCATCTCGATCCGAAGACGGGGAATGAGGCCCTCGATAAAGCTGTCACGAGTGAGTTTGTCCACGTTGGAAGTATCGTTGGAGTTCCTGTTGCAGTCTAATATTGCGGTGCGTAGATCTTTTACACGGTTTATGTAATCTAAAATATGCTCCTTGAGACCTTGATGGATGTCTACCATTTCTCCTCGGTAGTGGTCCACTGTTTTGCGTGGCCCGAATACGTCCTTTAATTTATTACATAGGTCCGTGATGGTACAGCAATCCTCGTCTTCCACTGCTGTGTAAGCTCGGCCGCGTAATCGGTTGATGATTAGCTTGGTCAGCGTGTGTTCCGAATGTGACGGGAGCACATCACGGGCGCGTTTGCAGGCACGGCTGAATGCAAAGATTGTTATGTTCGTTCCGTCGAATGTAGGGATTGATTGTACTGCCTCTTTGAGAGAGAAATTAGAGGGTTGGGTGGGTGGGTTCATAATTTCCACCCGTTGAGAACCGAGGTGTTCTGTTGATACAGTCACCGGTGGTGTAAGTATTTCCTGTGTTCGCCTAAGGGATTCTATTTCGAGGCGCATGGCTTCCAGTTGAGCTCGTAGCGCGTCGTTTTCATTTGTAGCTTGCGTGGTAATTTCGGCGCGTTCCGCTTCTAGAGCTTCCCGTTCGATCCGTAGGCGGCATTCTTTGTCAGACAATTGTTTTTGCAAAATGAGAAGTTCGGCCTCGGTTGTCGCCATCGGGGTATCCTTGGAGTCCTTTGAGCGTGTGGTAGGCATGGTTTCCGCAGATTTGTCTGTAATCCCACCGCTGTCACCAATTGTTACGTCTCGGAGGCCACCTCGCGTCCAGGTTTGGGGAAAATTACGCGGGTTAGCCGGAGAACGTTATTTAGACAAATTTTGACCCACGGGACACTTGCGTTCGCCGTCTGGTCGGGTTCCGCGGATTGCCGTACGTGTTGGGTTAGCGCGAAATTACGCAAGAGGGTTTGGAGACCCCGCAGTGATTTCGACAAGTTTCCACGCTATGGGGAAGGTGATGGGTATTAATTCCCACTTTATGGGCTCAGGAGGTATGGCATATATCTCCATCGGGCCCGGTGTCGCGATGTCGCTTATATCAGGCAGCGACTGGACCCCAAGCGGGTATTTCCCGGAGACGACGGGCTCGTAGAGCTCCTGGAGAAGACGGCGTAATTGATACTTACGCCCTGCGCGTCGGGTTTTGGGCATGGATTTGGGGATAAATGGAATTAGGGAAGTGCGTATAAATGTAATTTGCTCGACTTCGTGTTATATCCCCCTTTTTTTTGGCAGGCGAGCGATGGTGCGCTCCGCCCGTTTGGAGTCGTTCCTTTGCGAACGTCGAGCACTGGCGTGCTCCGACGTAGCAGCAGAACGGAACACGAGGGCGAATAATTTATAAGTAATAAATAGATAAATGATGAGTAAATAATAAATAAGTAATAAATAAGTGATAAATAAATAACAATAATATATTAAATAAACAAAATATACAAAGTACTAAAATATAAAGCTAAAACTATTAAATCTATGAAAATTGAATGGAAGTCGGTTTGAAAATTGGAGAATCGCACGCGTTTGGAAAGAGGCCAGAAAAGGTGGCTCTGCGACTTTTTCCCGCGATACTTATACTATGTTGCGGACCACGGAGAGGTCCCCTAAGCATTCGCGGCCGTTGATTGGTGCGGGTGAAGGCTTAGTTTCGGAGTAAAACCGGTTGTGGGCACTGACCTCCGAATGGAGCGCTTTAAAGGGGCCCCGGCCGCGTGGCTCGTTTTGGAGCAGCCACAACACCGCGAATGCTCCATACGTCGGTTACGACGTAACACAGGTCTTAAAGATACTCAGAGTATAATAAATAAAAAAAATAAAAAAGACCTCCGATTGGAGCGCTTTAAAAGGCCCCGGCCGCGTGGCTCGCTTCGGAGCAGCCACAACATCGCGAACGCTCCATACGTCGGTTACGACGTAACAATATGCAATACATTATATACGAGATGTTCCGTTTATTTTCAACATTTTAATATTTCCGTTACATTCGATAGCCTAAAAATATTTGGCAAGAAGAAATTATTTGCTTAAAAAAATAAAAAAAATAATTATCGATGTTTTTCTTAAGTTCATCCTCTTTTTAAATTCTCAATGTTTTTCTACGGGTTGACAACGATCTTAGAGTGCTTTTCTAGGATTAAGACTGATTTATTTAATGAAAACACTTTTATTTAGTGATTCCAAAAAAACCTTCTAGAATATGCAATAAAAATTTAATATACTAATATTGTTTTTAATAATCACAATGTTTTTATTTTTGTAGTTTTGTAATTAGAAAAAATCCCATTCTGCCGTGTATGACAAGTTCATCTTCAATTGAACTTAATAAAGAACAAACAAATTGTGCTGAATTAGGAAAATAGAATAGTTGAGAATGTTTGTATTTCAGTGTAAAACTTTTGTTTCAAAAACTTCTTGAATGATGTTCATTAATTTCTATACATTTTTTAATGCAGTAAACAAATAAACGAATCATTCTTCTTTTATTTAATTTAAAAATGACTGACCTCTCTGAATAAATTTTTCTTATACAGCGAGGTTGCTTTTGCAACATGAAAATTATAAACAAATTCTTGTTTTGCAGATTTCGCTTCAAGGTCGCGCTTTTAATAATCCTAAAAAATACGACTGGATTGTTTGAAGCCTTTTGTACGAAATAAGGCTTTTTCTAGTGTGGTCACGTTGAAATTGACATCTCAACAATGTATTAAAGGCCGCGTTACACTCCGTTTCAGGTAATCAATTTTTTGCTTTCAGCTCCTACGGACAGCTGACTACAATAATCCCCCCCCCCCCCCCCCCTGTATATGCCTGCTCAGTTTTCGCATTTTATGCGTGTGAACCACCCCTACAATTTGTTTGGCTTACTTGGTGCCAGCGATCCTTGTCTGGCGAGCAGCCGTTCGCCGAGTATCCACAGCAGTAGAATCTGAGTGCGAGATGAGTCATTCGGTGCAACAAATTAACACTTTGAGTGGTGCAACATTTAGCAAAATACTGTTTTAAGTCAGTCAGGCTCTTCGAAGCACTCGCTGTAGCTGGGAAATTTCTGTCCCGCTTGCTCCGCATTTTGAATACTAATGAAAATTGAAATTTCTATATTTTTTTATTAAATCTTCGCGAGAATATTATTCCAATGAATAGATGAGGTTTTATAATGATAAAGTTTTTAATTACACGTAATACGAACAGGGTTGCCACCTCTCCGGTTTTGGCCCGGGGACTCCGGGTTTTGAAGCACATCGCCGGGCTCCGGTTTTACTGAAAAAATCTCCGGGTTGTAGGAAAAAATGAGATAGTAAGAAATTGTGGTATTATACAATGGTATCAATTTTATATACAATAATAGTTATTAATTAAAAAACAGATACTTTTAAATTCTGAATTGTTTGAGCTTAAAAAAATCTGTTTTCACATCTGTTTTCCGGATATTCGAGAACAAAGCTTTTTTTTGCTTTTTCCATCTCCGGGTTTATATTCGAATCTCCGGGTTGGATTGTGTGGCACTCCGGGATTTATATGGTGATAAGGTGGCAACCCTGAATACGAATTACAATACACCTCCGTATAATGATCCGGTATCACAGACCTGGGATTTAAGTGAACGCAGCGGCCGATTTTCAGAGGCAACGCCTCCTTTCTCCCGCCGCGCGTCTTGGCCCTCGCGGCGGCCTAGGAGCTTGGATCGCCTCAGGCCGGTACCATATGAACCACGTGTGGCGCGTTGACAAAACAAAAACGCATCGACAATCGTGCTCTCTGGGACGATATGGAAACCTATTGATACAAAGTCACCCTAATACGCCACGCGCGGTTCACGTGGTACGGGCCTGAGACGCTCTTAGCTGCTTGGCCGCTGCGGGGGCCAAGACGTGCGGTGGGAAAAGGAGGCGTTGCCTCTGAAAATTGGCCACTGCGTTCACTTAAATCCCAGGCCTGCGGTAAACAACAAAGGTTTCTGATCTCTCGGCGACCAAGTTGCCGGCGACCAGTCGCCGACGACTACGAGACACGCGGGGATACATGAGTTCGTACACACTTAGTCGCGGCGACCAACGAGTCGCTGGCAACCACGAAAACGTGAGCGACGCACGGGAGACCAAGTGGTCGCGGCGACCAACGAGGTGCCCTGTTTCCAATGCACGCGTTCACGCGACGAGCGACTTTGTTGGCGACCAGACACTTGCAAGCAACGAAATGAGTTTTGATATACAGAAATTTATTTTGCGATTGTTAAAAAACAATCAGAAGAAATGGGGTACTTATTTGAGAATGAGAAAGCCTGTAAACATTATTTTCTTACGGCGATCATACAATAAAGAATGCACTTCACAATTAGAACAATCTCCTGGACGCCCATTCTGTTTGGCGCTCTCTACGAATCGGATAAGTTGCCGGTGACTGGTCGCAAGTGCGTAACGAGCCTAACAGGGCTAAAGGACGATTGGGCACGAATGAAACATACCGTTATTCTTGTCTTGAGGCACTCTATAAACCCACAATGTTGCGTTCCAATCGGTGAGTGCGCGTTCAGGGTGTTTCCTTGTAATAGAACATTACCTATAATTAAAAATAGGCTGAACTTGTTTTTATCAGGAAAACGTTGCCAATCCATTGACAGTACTGCCATGAAGATGAAATAGTACAAAAATCTAAACTTTCATCAGTTCATTACTACATTGACTCATCTTATGCTCAGCTGCCGCACGAGCGAAAGATCACTGTCACGGCAAAGTACAAAGCGATCTCCGAGCTTGTTTTTTTTTCAAAACTAATAGTGGGGATTAAATATAAGAGTCTATGCCAATATTTCCAATGCTATTTAGAAAATATCGACGTGAAAACACATTAAACTAAATAACGACTGGAATATGTTGATGTAAAAATACGCGATACCACTCTAAGTGTTATTATGTTCATATTTTTCATAAATCGTTATAAGTGAATTACTGTTGGGTTGGTAAATTTTTTTTCGTTGGAAAGGAGTCCAAACACAACGTAAGTTGTTCTATTTTTTTTTTTTATAAATTTGAAATGTGCTGTGTTTAGACTTGTTTTCATCAAGAACATTTCATCTGTCCATTGGTAGAACTCTTATAACGGTCTAATGAAAAATATAAAAATGTTTATCTTAATTAGTGAATAACTCATGCCACACTCGTGTAAGTATTTAAGTATTATAGCTATGCCGGTTCTAACCCAGGGGGCAATGAGGAGAGCGCGGGGGACAGGGGAAGTGAGGGCGCGCGGGGGAGTGCGGTGGCGGAAAACCTGGGCCGGGGTGAGCGGGGAGTGGAAGACTGGCTGCGCGCGCACGAAGCACGGAGTGGGGGAAACCATAATCGTGGAGGGGATCCAGTGATGCCAGAATCGTGGGACGCGGGACCAAACGCTTACCCCCACTATGACCCACCGCCGTCTCCCACTATGGCCTATCGTCGTCCCCCACTTTCTTCCCACCGCACTGCACACAAGCATATTTTTACTCCTGTCCGTGTGAACTGCCTATTGGGCTGTCGAGCACACGGACAGGAGTAAAAATATGCTTGTGTGCAGTGCGGTGGGAAGAAAGTGGGGGTAAGCGTTTGGTCCCGCGTCACTTCCACACTAGTACATATTTCGAAAGGACTAGACTTCCCAATCGGAATAAAATTCGAAAAAATGCCGCCATTATCGAAATACTCAAGCTCTCCACATTTTCGGATACCAAATCAATTACTGTAGTACTAAATATTCCATTGTTAAACGCGAAAAATTCAAATTGAGCAAGGTGCACCTGGTACCCACGAAGATAAACAAATCGTTCTACGCGTATAGAACCCCTCGACTCATACGTGCCACGTGGTACTTGACACCTCGGTGCAAGATTACAGACAACTAAGCAAACAGGGCCTCGCAAAATGTAAGACAATAAACGATCTGTACCTCTGCACCTCTAATCACCCAATGTTCAAAATCTCTCGGTACAAGGGTATAGCGCCGCGGTCAATCCTGTCGTAGCTAAAAAATTTTAAATTGAGAAGAGTACGAGATCAGTTGACATTATTCTGAAACCTCATTATAGTAATCTGGGGTGCGAGTGGTAAACCGATCATAAAAGCGGAGCGCGCGGCTCGATTACATGGGCCGGGAAATTCCCAGAACAGGAAAGTGATAAAAGAAGATTATGTAACATAGAATAGATTAGGAAACACTTGGAAAATGGAAAAAATTGTTAAGACAAAGCAGGATACATTAGAAGGGTAGGACTTTCACTGACACAATCACGGGAATGAAATGGAAAGAGTATATGATCGTTAAATTGTAACACGAAAGTGGGCAATAAATTAAATTATTATTATTATATTTTTCTTTTTATATTGTATTTTTATATTTTTTCTTTTTTATGTTGTATTTTTATATTTTTCTTTTTTATTCTATATTTTTTCTTTTTATATTTTTATATTCTATTTGTATGGAGAGACCTCAAAAAAATATTGAGAATTGTATGGTTTATTTAGAGATAGAGAATTAAGGCGATACAATAGATACGTAACAGTTTCGGCTAATGTTGTCGAGATACTACTGCTCTGTGTAACCGAGCACTCGGGTCGGTCACGAGAGCGTGAGTGTGTGAGTGTATGTGTGGTGTTGTGTGGAAGAGTATGTATGTACTTATGTATGAAGTCGCGAAACGTAAATAGGAAGTCCAGCTGTTGGAGAATGTTTAAGGTGTCTTGCGATTGATGTGAAAAAGAGAAGGAGAAAGAAGGAGAGGGGGGGGGGGGGAGAGAGAGAGAGATTCTACTTTTATATTTTTTCTTGTATTTCTATTTTTTAATTAATGTTACAATATATAATCATTTTACATATATTACAATCTATTTATTTACCCGTCTTTCTCCTTCTCTCTTCACCAATTTCTGCTGACACCAGCTAATTCTTTCTAAAATTTGTGCGTTCTTCACGCCACCAAATGATGTCATCTTGCACGGCGGTCCCATCACGGGGATTCAAATTACACGTAATCGAAATTTGAAATACTGTTCAAAATGCTGCTACCTTTAAAAACTGGCTAGCTTTAGGATGCTCGCTGCATATTTGTTTGAAAAATATGTCTGTTTTCTACGTAATGGTTCGATAGGTCGTTGGTTAAAAATTATTATTTCTCTGTGTGGTTGGGGGAAAAACTTCTGCTGCATATTGGTTTGGAAAAATTTTGGGGGTTGACCCCTCTCTCTGAAAAATTTCTGGGGGGTTATTTCCTCTCTCTAAAATATTTCCGTGGGGTGGGCCAAGGTCATTCCCCTTGGTTAGGTCCTTGTCGGTGGTGGGCCAGGTCTGGAGAGGTCTCCGCGGCGGCTCGGTGAGGACTGATCCCTTCCACGATTAAGGCTTCCCGCACTCCGCGGCTCGTGCGCGCGCAGCCAGTCTTCCACTCCCCGCTCTCCCCGCCGCCAGATTTCCCGCCACCGTACTCCTCCGTGCACCCTCAATTTCCCTGCCCCCGCGCTCCCCTCATTGCCTCGTGAGTTAGAACCGGCATAGCTATACTAATTATTTACATAGATCAACGGTCCCCCTTTCTTGCTCTATTTCGCTGTCTCCGTATACTCTAATCATTGCTACTGTCGAGTGATTTGAGCGATAATCCATCCACGCGTGAAAAATTGAGGTGCCAACATTTCCCCCCTCCCACACCGTGTGTAAACACCAAACCCGATCAGCATCCATTTATCTTGGACTTACTGTATACCGTTTGCATGGTACATTATTCGAATGAAATCAACAAACAAAATTAATTACTCTTTGGCACACCAAAGTGAAAACTCTGAAAGAAATTCAGGACAATACTAAGAATGATATGTACTTACAGTAAAAATATAATCATAGTTATGTAACGGCTTCAATATACAACCGGTATTTTTTAGCATATCTTTGCGTTTTTTATTTTTCACAACTTGGATTTTCAATTTAAGAATCTGGAACAATTCCCTAATATATGCGTCGGTAACAAATTCCGTTTGGGGGTACATTTGACTATCTTAACCGGCTATATCCTTCGGCATCTTAACTGTTTTAGTTAGTTTTTGTGGCATGCAAGTCTTTTAACTGCTCCTTCAATCTCATCAGATAGGTCTTTACCATATTATTTTAGAGTGTCAGGGATGAAACTTCTCTGGAAATATACCTCTGAACTACTCCGCTTTTAGTTCTTAAAAATGAATGATCCTCTGTTGCATAGTAATATAAACTTTTTAGAACTCTTTGGAGGTGTAAATGACACCAATCATCATGATATCTATCTATTTCATTTATAGACTTCATTAAAATAATATGAACGTATGAACGATATGGTCAGCCGACCGTAGCAGTGGAACTCATGGGTCGTTACCTGTAACGGAGCGTACTGTAGTATCTAATAGCCAGTCCAGATGTCAGTTTTAAAGTGATCACACTAGAAAAATCCTTACTTCATACAAAAATCTTCAATCAATCTGGTCATATCTTTTTATGATTATTAAAAATGCGACCTTGAAGCGAAATCTGCAAAACAAGAATTTGTTTATAATTTTCATGTTGCAAAAGCAACCTCACTGTATTAGAAAAATTTATTCAGAAAGGTAAATGCTTTTTAATCGAAATAAAAACAAGACACATGAAAGTAATAGTTTTGGAATTAAGAGTTAATTTACAGAACTTGTTTTCGTGAAAATAGGAAAAAATTGCAAACTACGATGTTCAATATTTTTTAAGCAAATTTGACATCAACGAAGTGATGACTTAAAAGGCCCCACAGACATTATGATTTTCATACCATTTTTCGCACGACACGATATGATCCCTGGACGGCTTTGAGTCGTCGCGCCGATAACAATGTTGCAGACCGTAGACACTCTTTAAAACTTGCAATATGAGAAAACGTATATTTAACGATAAATGCAATTCGAATAATTTTTAAACAATTTTAACACTTTTAGTGGCGTCAGCGTGTTTTTACGTCGACTTTACTCTCCTGTTGGCGTTGTGTTTACTTTAGCACTTCGACAAATGGGTCTAATTTCAATTTTTTTAAGGCAGTATAAGCTTCACATTCTTGTAATGTAGGATATGCCTTAATCCATTATTTAGCAATGTTCTAGAATTTGTACAACTAGAAAGTCGATATACCTACATATATTGGTGTCTGTATGCCTACTTTAGCATGCATTCTTACTTCTCGAGAAATGCCTTAAAGGTATCAGTAGAAGTACATTTATAATCTACTAGCGCCCCCCGTCACGGCTTGGTTTGAGATATTAGCATGACTGATTCATGTTGATTAGAATTAATATCTTTTAAGGAAATTAAGTCTTTTGAAAATAGAGCTTAATTTCTGCCTAATATTTCGGAAAAGATATAATTCTTGATAAGATGATTTTCTGACATTAAAATGAATTGTTGCGGATCACCTGTCGGAACAACGATGGCAAATATTATTCATCACACCTATTTTAACTTCTCGTAAGTTAACATAGTTAATTCCTGGATCATAATTGAATGCAAATCTTCCGTAACATTCACTCTTATGAGTCCAGAATTTACATCTCGCGTTGCTCCGCGTGTATATTGTATACGTCGAGCAGGAGCGGATGATCTTGACAAATGTGATCGCACCCGCGGCATATTAACATCCAAAGACAGTACGGATAAATGTGCAAAAGCAATTTGTACGCCTACGATCATTTTGACCTATATGTATATAGCAGCGGTAATCCAGTTCTCCCGCGAGAAAACGCCCAAGAAGCTTCGCCACCTGGTGGTGATATCGCGGTATTGCTACGGACGAGGTATTTTGCGGGCCGAATATATACATACGCGCGCGAAGTCGACTGTCGTATACATGGATCATGTGGTCTGCAAAACAGCTGCACACATGAAACTTTTACATATGATTTACATGTTAATAACGCTTTTTTAGACATGCTACATAGCCTGTGTCCGTCCTGGAGTGTCCAGGAATAGTGTGTTCAAATTTGAGGATTTTTTTTTAAATTCCTATTGGGTTCGATATCCCAGAGATGTTTTCTTTAGTAAAATCGTGGGGCGAAGTCGATCGATTACACTGTCCAACAAGATTTTTGGTCTGCAATATCCGCTGAGTGATTCTTGTAGCGTTTTTCGCCCTGAACACAAATCCGCAAGCAGAATTGCTCTATCACCTTTAGTTTTTTGAGAAAATCGATTTTGAAAGAAACTTAAAATGTTCAACTTTGAACATCTTTTGTGTCGAAACTGGGGGGGGGGGGGGGGGGAGGGGTAGTGATCTAAAACTTTACATAATGGTGTTTCAGGCAAAGAGCATTGTTTAAAAAATAACAACTCCGAGAATCGGCATGGGGCTGTTTGCCTATGCTTACCCTGGTAGACCCTTTGTACACGCCATCTTCCCAGCCAAATGCTTGTGCGGGAAATTTAAGTCCGAGATAGAGTGCGCCCCCGTTTGGGCAAATACTGCTACATTAATTGTGAAGGACACCGTGCGGTACCCCCTAATGACCCTAATCGCGGTCAGAAAGTGTCCGCGACTGCTGATTTCGACGTTGGCGGTCCAGACGCAGAGGTGAGCCGTAGAGGATCATACGAGTATACCGTATAACGCCTGCATACAGGCGATGAACTCCGCCCCCATGTCTCCGAGGTTCAGCAGGAGACGGACAACAGCAGTGATGTCAGAACCGTGGGTTTGCGCCCACTATCCAGCTCACCCCGATCAAAGAGGATAAGATAGAGTGGAAGCATCCCATAAGAGCCCGTGTTAAAAAGTAATATATGATATTCAGCGCCCTCTGGTGATTCAGGCCCTTATAATTTCGATAAAAGCGGCAATATTTAAAAATTGTATAGTTAGAAATTAATTAAAATTAAATTAATTAAAGAAGACATAATGAAAAAAAACAGTATATTTGATAGTATATTAAATTTTATTACTGATGAATTACATCTGGAACATTACATATATACATTACATACATACATTAATACATGCATTACATACATACATAAATAAATAAAACATAATAAAGTTGAAGTCATTTTTAAAATTATGTATAAAGTAAAAGTATAAGTATAAGCAATAATTGGAGATGAAAACAAAGCTAACAGCCAAATTTTTTCATTATATTCTGTTTAACATCTTTTCTGCTTAGCATCATTCTGCTTCTTCGCTTTTTGAATGGCTCGTCGCCTAAATCTCGCTTTCTAAAAGCATCTAATTCTGGTAAATTTACAAATGCATTTGTAGCTGCTGGTGTGCATACTTCAAAGCAGGGACTGTGTTCACGGACATCCTTTGTGGTCCCTTCGATTCTGCAAAATTCTCTCCACTGCTTCCGTCTGCCACGCAATAATATTAAATTTTAATACTCATATTAATGATTTATAATATTAAAAAATATGTAAAAAATATGTAAAATAGATTTCTTTATTGATACTAATTTCATAAACTTCATTAATTAATAATATTGAAAGTTAGGTTACTGTTTGAAGCCATTATACGTACATTAAATTTGCAGGTTATGAGAAAAAATGATGATTTTTGTCTTTCGTTTACGAACGATGGCATCCTTTCATATGGCAACGAACTATTTTTTTTTTAACTATGTATTTTTTTACACTTTGTTCACAACTAATATACCAAAGCCCACTACAAACGGCTATGGCCAGCTATGGGTACAAACAGGTGTCTTCGGCTTGGCTTCTTTACCTCCCACTTTGCTACCCGCAAACTGAATAATATTGAGCCTGAACAGACAGGTGTCGTTTGCATCGCATATTTCTGCTTCTCCTCTATCTTATCCTCTTTGACCCCGATGACAGGCTCACCAACCATCTCTATCGACCGGGTCGGCACCCCTCGTCGAGTAGTATAGCTACAAAGCCTCGGTTTTGTGGGGGGGGGGGGGGGGGCTATACGCAGAGGTCTGGTTACCCCAGAATCATCTACCCTCCTTCCAGTACTCATACAAAGCTTCCTGCCTCTCTCTCTCTCCACCAAAATATTAAAGAAGGGTGGTAGAAAATGGCCAAAAGTATGGTTCTGACACCTAAGATATTAGTAGGGGGTACTTCGATAGGTTCCGAAGACTTATGAAATCATACATTTACGCCGCATTACATGAGAAAGTTGTAGAATTTTCTGAATTATTGAATCCATTAAATAACCAATATATAACTGTTATAGAGCTTCTCTGTAGAATATAAATAAAAGAATATAGCATTTTATTTCAAGACGTTAATTGTGTAGGGCAGCGATGCCCCGATGGTCAGTTCGAGGACGCGAGCATCCATAGCGTTTTCTACGAACCGCGTGGAAGGGGTGCTCGAAGTCAACGAAGCGGGGGGCATGCAATGGATGAGGAAAACTCTAGTAGTGTGCGTGTAGGCTCGTACTTTTAAGGTGCAGTTCCACGGCGCGTGGCTCGTTTCGCCTCGCGCTTGCCAAGCCGAATCGCCGAACATGGGCGAGCCAAACCGACTCGCCGAGCCACGCGCCGTGGAACTTCACCTTTAGGGTCTAAGGGCATACTACTAGAGTTTTCCCTAACCGTTGCATGCCCGTCGCTTCATTGGCTTCGAGCAACGCCTTCCACGCGGCTTCTAGAAAACGCTATGGATGCTCGTAGGGTGTTGATGACGATCACAAGAATTTGTGCGGGAAATGATAAGCAATGCAGTCGTAGTTCTCCTGTGCCGTGTCGAGGAATGAAAGAAAAAGCATCGATTTAATCAAGTCTAATCAACAACTAACAGTGGTAGTAAAAAGACGATCGCATCATCACTGGGTTTACTGCAGCGCTTAATTGAATTTTCCGATAAAAGAATTTTCCGTGGTGCTTGGCATTCAAACAATTAAGTTGATGTTAAAGTCTATCCCCGCCCACACGAAAATTATGCAGATCATATAACGTTTCCCTTCAAATCAAACAACTTTTGTACGAATAACCTTCTCGCATCTTCAACTGTCAACGCAATATTCCTGCGTCTTTAGATAAAACAGGACGTACTGCATCTATGTAGGTCCAGTACAATGAAGCTTCATTTAATTGTGAATTGCAAAAGTCAGTGGTAGACAGTACTTAAATTGAATTTTTTACGAGGAGTAAATATATTAAGAAGACACAGCTATATAATAAAAAACTTTTGTTGGTCCTCTGATTAAAATATTCTAGATTTCTTTGTGTGGGAACACTTAAAGAGTGGAGTGTATTCATTTACAGTAAACGATTTAGCGGACAATAGCGAATAGAGAATATATGCCTTATAACATGCAATAAGTCAGGAATTTTTGAAAGAGTGCATAGTTGAATGATATGAAGATATGAAACTGTGCTGAAATGGAAAGACAACAGATAGAATAATTCTTGTAAAAATAAAAATAAAAATGTAATAAGGCATCGATAGAAGTAAGTTCATATCTATACTATCTATACTATTATAATAAAGCTACAGCGTTTATTTATATGTACACGAAAATTTCAACAAGTACTGAACCAATCATTACGAAATTTTAACTACAGCATCCTTGAACAACAAGAACGGACATAGGCTATGTTTAATCACGTAAAATATAATTAATTTGTGTAATTACGTACATAAAGAAGTCATGACGCGGCCAGCTGCGATGGATATTATGCGACGCGACCGTCAAGCGGCGATCGAGCCAAGCGCTTCTCGCAGGTGGAATACAGCAGTCATGCCCAGTGATGCCAGAATCGTGGGACGCGGGACCAAACGCTTACCCCCACTATGACCTACCGTCCTCTCCCACTATGGCCTACCGTCGTCTCCTACTTTCTTACCATCGCACTGCACACAAGCATATCCCTACCTCTGTCCGTGTGCTCGGCAGTTCGACAGGCAGTTCACACGGACAGGAGTAAAAATATGCTTGTGTGCAGTGCAGTGGGAAGAAAGTGGGGGACGCCGGTAGGGCATAGTGGGAGACGACGGTAGGTGATAGTGGGGGTAAGCGTTTGGTCCCGCGTCCCACGATTCTGGCATCACTGGTCATGACCATAAGAGAGCCGGGAAGATCGTGTATCGTCACTCTCGAGTACCACCACTTTCCGATAACGAATGTTTATATTTACGGGTTAATTATCATAAAAATGCCAAAACAAAACCTTTCTAGAACATCCGCTGCTGCTAGACGTTCTTCTTTTGTAAAAAGAAGCCGAAAGTAGCGACCAGCATCAAAATAGTCTCTCAAAAATAAGAACAAGAGCAGATAGTAAGACGACGGGCTTTGCAAGCAAGTCCCGTTACAGAGATGAGTTGATTGCAGCAATCTATATTTTTTTTCTTCTATCTTCTATCTATATAAATAAAAATGTAAATGTTCGTTTGTTCAAACTCTTAAATCTCCGAAAGCACTGAACGGATTGTGAATGCGGTTTACACCAATTTGTAGAGCGTTTCTCGAGGAAGGTTTATGTGCATGCGACACTAACCTATGACAAAAAGAAGCCGAACAATGACGATTTTAGTGAAGCAAGATTTACGTGAATCGCAGTGCTCACAGAACAGCTAACGATGTGACTCAGCATCCCCACCACTGTGCCGTCACACTGCCGTTGCCCACTATGATCTACCGTCGTCTCCCACCATGGCCTACCGTCGTCCCCCACTTTCTTCCCATCACACTGCCCACAAGCATATTTTTACTCCTGTCCGTGTGAGCTGCCTGTTGGGCTGCCGAGCACATGGACAGGGGTAGGGATATGTTTGTGAGCAGTGCGATGGGAAGAAAGTGGGGGACGACGGTAGGCCATAGTGGGAGCCGACAGTAGATCATAGTGGAGGTAAGCAGTGATGCCAGAATCGTGGGACACGGGACGGGACGCTTACCCCCACTATGACCTACCGTCCTCTCCCACTATGGCCTACCGTCGTCTCCCACTTTCTTCCCATCGCACTGCACACAAGCATATCCCTACCCCTGTCCGTGTGATCGGCAGTTCGACAGGCAGCTCACACGGACAGGAGTAAAAATATGCTTGTGTGCAGTGCGGTGGGAAGAAAGTGGGGGACGCCGGTAGGGCATAGTGGGAGAGGACGGTAGGTCATAGTGGGGGTAAGCGTCCCGTCCCGTGTCCCACGATTCTGGCATCACTGGAGGTAAGCGTTTCGTCCCGCGTCCCATGATTCTGACATCACTGAGGTCATAGTGGGAGACGACGGTAGGTCATAGTGGGGGTAAGCGTTTGGTCCCGTGTCCCACGATTCTAGCATCACTGGTTACGAGCATCTCTTACGCGCAGAGTGGTGCTCGCCACGCTCTGTATGAGATCCACACTATACTCGAAGTCATGTAAGAAGGATTGTGGCGACCGACGAGTTTAGACCGGTTCTGCGCATGTTGGCGCTCATTGGCTATGTCACCACCAATGGTCTTTCGGCTGCGCATGCGTGCTGCGCCGAAAGCATTGGTGTGGTGCCGCTTTTGTATATACCGCGTGTTTCGACTTTTTGTCGGATTTGATTGTCTCTTTTTTACTGCAAATTTAATAGAATACACGTTTTATTTGGTTACCCGATGCATGGTACCTGGGTGGTAAAGTGGGGGAACAGAGACCTCGCGACAGTTGAAGAGCTTATTCTACATGCGCGAAAAAGATCCTTCTTACATGACTTCGAGTATAGATTCTACATGTTGCGCGTATAGATCGTGCTTTAAGGAGCTTCTTACGTATTTCAGTTTTCTATCATTATCCTTATCATTAATTATTAATCATTAAATAAACGTATGGAGTGGTGGGGGCTGCATCACAGTCCGTCCAGTGATTCTCGAGATTAGCGGGATCAAACATACAGACGCCTACCGGGGACTTTATTTTATACTATGTAGAGACAAACATGAATCACGCTAATAACTTGAGTGAAGCCGAGACGGAGCACGCTAGTTTTACAATAATTCGAAGAGAAAATCATAATGTATTCTGCAGGGCTTTTTGCAGTTCTATGTTAATTTAATTTCTACTCCTCCTTGGTACTATACCATAGTACTCTATTAAATGCTCCCAAAATTTGTAACCCTTTTTCTTTCACACTCTGTTATCCACAAGAAAATTTTAGTCAAAAGATTTATATATTTATGAGTAATAGAAACACTTAGGTGTTGCCATTACATAAGCGCGTGCACGAATTATATATATATTTAATAATTATGATACTTAATTACAAGTAAACAGAAAACAAAGGAAACAATCATTTAATCTATAAATTGTATTTATGTATTATATAGAATCTCCTGCTATTCGTACTGTATCAAATGGATCTTCAATATACTCTGTGATGTATGCTGGATCTGGTAACAAAATAACAATAAAACGGAAAGCAGCTGCTACAGAAGATACAGATGTAGGACAACAGGATATGGATGGAAATCAACACAGCTCTGTAGGAGGGGTAAAATGTATTCCATCTTCCCACTTTAAATATGGGACCCCTTCTCAGAAAAAATCGTCAAAGGGCAGCAAAGTAATTTCAGTAGATATTCGGTTAATCTTATGCCTTACAGGAAGTTTACATTGCACTGTAACTTTTATTTACATGCTAAAAGATGTGCATCCTCGTTAATGTTGCTTGTAAGGTACAATCATATTTCTAGATTTGTTTAACAATTAACAATCTTTAATAATTCATAATTGATTAACATTCTATAACATTTTTCACTACTAATATTAGAAATAAAGAAATTTGAACATATATTTTGCCAGGTCCCATACTAAGATTAATGCAGATGAGACATTTTATACCGCTTTTACTGCATAATATATTATATAAGTAATGGTATGAATATGTAACAAATATTGCATTTGTATCTGCATTAATCTACAATCCTTATTTTTCTTAATCTCTCATAATGATTAAAAATAATAGAACTTGCCCCATTTTGTGCAGTCTTCAGGCTTCAAGAAACCGAGATCAAGCTCTGCTCGGAGTAAAAGAAAAGGATGTAGATGTGGTAATGCTACAGCGATACCAGGAAAATTAACTTGTTGTGGCCAACGCTGCCCTTGTTATGTTGAAAGTAAGCCTTGTGTGGAATGTAGATGCAGAGGCTGTAGAAATCCTCATACAGCAGATGGGTTAAAGGTAGAGTTTATAAGATTAAATAACTTATATGACTGAGTTTAAAACTTTCTTTAAGTACTTAGTATAAATGGCTACGTAGCATATTTTATATTTTAGATTCGACCACATATACCTGAGTTACATAATTTACAGTTACAATTATCAGCTCCTTTGGACTGCGATACATTAAACTCAGATCCTTTAGGATCTGTACCACAATGCCTTTCAACTTCTCCAACAACAATTCAAGTATTAAATGTTTATTCAACTCCAAGATTGGACATTGATAATGTACCACAGAATCTACCTGCAGCCTTGTTAGTAGGAGAAGATGCTATGATTAGTACTGAAAGTGAAGCTGAAGATAGTGATATACAAATTGATGTGTGACAATTTAAAGAATATTGTCATATGTCAAATTTAATATAATAAGGTATGTAATATAAAACATTCTACATCAATAGGGTCAGTGGTGGATTTAAGGAAAAAGGACTAGGTGGCAGACGTTCCACGGGGCCCATTTTCCTGGGAAATGAAAGGGTAGTTAACTAAAAGCGGGCTAAGTGTAGTAGCACAAGGAAAAAATATAGTGTTTGGTTAAAATCATAATTTTATGTTGTTGGAAAATGGGGCCCTGAGGGGGCCTTCTGGGCTGGGGCCTAGACGGCAATAACTAGGGGTGTGCGGATCGTCCCGAGGCTTGGGTTCCCGGCCCTCGGGACGGGTCGGAAAATTTCGGGCGGGATCGGGCGGGGTCTCGATACTTTCTTATTGCTCGAGATCCCGAAGTCTTCGGGATCCTGAGACTCGATTCGGGCTACAAGCGTGACCGCCGTGAGCGGACAATTTAAATTTCAGGTCGGTTCGGCAAAACTCGGACGCGATCGGCTCGAAAGCCAGCTATTACGAGGGGACCGAGACGGAACGGGCTATGCTTGTAGCTCGAATCGAGTCTCGGCATCCCGAGACCGTCGGGATCTCGAGCAATACGAAAGTATCGGGATCCCGCCCGATCTCGCCCGAAAGTTTCCGGCCCGTCCCGAGCCTGAAAAGTCGGGTATCCGCACATCCCTGGCAATAACTGTTCATCGGCCGTCCGTTAAACCCGCCAATGAATACGATGTTCATATAATAAATATTCTAAACTACATTTTTATACTTTCAGAATAATTTCTCTACTATTGAAAAAAGTTATGGTTTTTAACCTATAATTATATTAAAAAATAAATATATTTTTATCACTCGTAAATTATTCGTATTGTGGCATTTTAAACAGTTTAGAGAAATAAGTTTGTGTAAGTATGAATAAATTTATTTCCAATATAAAAGATTTGACTTCACAATTTATTTGTAGTATAATTCAGAATTTATATCATTTTTAGAATTCATTGCTATTCTATATTATCTACTCTTGTTTCTACTGTTCATAGTGAAGTTAAACTTTTATTACTTGTATCATGCAATTCTGTGTTACTACTGTACATAAAATGTCACCATGTCAATATGTGTACATATTGTATATTTATTATTATGCATTTAAAGTATCTTGAGACAAAGATAAAAGATTTTAACTGCTAATAAAAAGTGTTTGATAAAAGGAACTGCAAATTTGTAAGAAAAATATATAGACAGGGATTAAATATTTGTCTTTTTATAT
The DNA here is from genome assembly GCA_929113495.1 of Andrena minutula. NCBI lineage: Eukaryota > Metazoa > Arthropoda > Insecta > Hymenoptera > Andrenidae > Andrena > Andrena minutula. The sequence continues at coordinate 36,847,465 of OV815996.1, read as the reverse complement.
GGAAGTGTACTTAGTTTCTTGACTGGTTGTATTGTGGATGATCCAACATCAATGGAACATACAATTGTCTTCTTTATCGTAAAAAGATGATTAAATAGTCAAAATGAAAGTTTAATGGTTAAATATAATAGAGAAAGTGAAAACTGAAGATAATTTGTTTGAAAAGTATTTTTTAAAGTTCTCGACATGGTAATAAATACTTTTTGTAACTTTAGGATTTAACAATTTGTTCAAATAAATTGTCTTCAATATGGATTTCCCAGAGCTTACTTTGCTCAGAATATGCAAGTATTATCATTTTAAAATTATTGCCACAAAAGAATATATATATATATATTTTTGTTTCCCCTTGGAGATTACAATCCGTACACCCTTCTCTTTTCTTTACATTCACCTTAACCTAATCTTTAACCGATTCATTAACCAATTCTTTAATCTACTCCTTAAATCTATTCCTTAAACCTACACGCTCCTAGTCATCGCTCGCCCACTCGCTCGCTCTCCTCCGTCACGCACGCCGCCTTCACCCCCCCTTCACTACCCTTTGACCTCCGCTTCCGCACGCCACCACTCACTCTCATTCCTTCCTCACCCATTCCTCCATTCTCCTCATCCACTTCTCTCCCCACCCTCGTCATCCAGTACCTCCCCTACCCTCTCCTGCCACCCTTTTTCCTCCCAACCACTAACATTCCTCCCACACATCTTCTTCAGCACCTCCTCACACCTCCCCACCAACCCCTCCCTCACTTCTCTCTCCCTCATTGCCCTCACTAACACCTCCCGGTCCACTGAATCAAATGCTGCCTTCATATCTAAGAACAGCACTATCAGCCTCCGCCTTTCCTTTCCACCTGCCTGTTAATGAAATAATTTAGTACATAGACACAATCAATGCACCCCATCCCCCTCCTGAATCTCGCCTGACTTGGTGGTAATATTTCTTTCTCCTCTACCTCGTTTCTCAACCTTTCCGCTAACACAGACGCATACACCTTATATGCTGTCTGCGTCAGTGTTACTCCTCTGTATTGCTCTACTCTTTTTCCCACCCCTTTCTTCACCACTGGTACCACTACTCCTACCCTCCACTCTTCCAACCACCCTTCCCCCTTCCAAACTCTATCACCCCCCCCCCCCCTCAACCATTCTTCCACCTCCAACTCCCCATACTTCCAAACCTCATTCGGTATTCCATCCCCTCCCATCGCCTGTCCGTCCTTCAACCCCCTCACTACCATTCTTATCTCCTCCTTTTCTATATCTCCCCTCCCCGTCCTCGCCCCTCCCTGTTTCTGCCCCCTTTCTTACCCTGCATTCCCCCCCCCCCCCTAGCAACTCCCTGAAGTACTCGTCCCATTCCTCTATTTTTATCTCCCCATTTACCCCCTTCTCCTCTTTCTGTCCCTATTTACATTATGAAGGAAGTTCATAAAGGAAGAGTGAACATACAACTCATACGAAGGTTCGAAGGTTTATGTAAAGAAATAACGTCAATAATTCTAATAAAACTAGATGAATTTGATAAATATACATACTATGGAATGTGGAGAAAAAATTGTAAACCTGTATCCATGTTATCCCGGTACCAATATACTAAATTAATAGGTACTGTTTACAAAGTGTTAATACATTTCTACGAAATTATACAATATTTGGGCAACCTTCCAATCGGCTAATTGGGAGAAGGGACCCACGGCGCCAGAAATAAAGATTTTAAAAAGTATAGAAAAAATTGCATGTACGCACAAAATAGTCTCATTGCAATACAAACGAAGAAGTTTTAAACCTTTTATCGACTACTTGAGATCCAGTAGTAAATAGTTTTCAAGTTATCTTCCCCAAAAAAAAGACGAAATTTTTTTTTTTATAAAGAAACTTGATACGTTTCGGCATTTTGATTGGAAAAAATGGCATGTTGACTTCTTTTTCTGCTATTGAGATTGACGCCCATTGTGCGCTGGAACATAGGGGGCCCAGAGCTCAGCGAGAATTCATTTGTTGTTTTTGACCCGTAATTTCATATTTTCCCAAGGACGTTTAGACAACATCTGTTTGCCAGCATTTTGTAAAGGGCAATCAAGACCGTCGTGCTGTCTTTAAAGACACGAATAAACATATGCAACAGCGTGCATTGCGCGCCGAACACCGTGCGCAACGAAAATCACGTCCACACATCTGCAATGCGCGTCCGAATTTGCACTTGAGACCCTCCAAAAAGGTAAGTTTTTACGGCGAGACGCGCACACCAGCCACGCAAATGTTCGTCGGCAATGAGAAGCAGACCATCATGCGCAAGCGAAAGCTCAGCGTGCAGACCCCGTGGCGCGGTCCACTTCCCGTGATGCCGCATCGAATGTTATGGCTTTCGACCTTCGAAGGGTTTGGAATACTATTAAAAGTAGAAAAATCCAAGTTCCACATTTCTCATCAGATCTCTGCGAAAACGGTGCCAATCGATTCTCTATGCTTCGCCGATGAAACTAACACCAAAAACTGTTGGTTTTAACCGAACAGGGCAGGCAAAACAATGGTCCACCGGAGACGTACAAAAGCTGATGCAAGCGTAAGACGTACATAGAAAAAAAGCATAGAGTATAAGACGGTACATAGTGTGACACACGCATTGCTTCACGCAGCTCGATAGGTGTCGCCATTGTATTCATCCTTACAACACTCCTCCTCAATGGCGTCATCCCTTCCAATTCTCATCCCGCAATTTGTCAGATGTCCTTTTAATTTTACCCTATTGAGCGGCTTAGTTAACATATCTGCAATCATACTGTTAGTGTTACAATAATTGATTGTAACTCTATTACCTTCCTTTAAATCCCTGATGAAATGGTATTTAGTGTCGATATGTTTCGACCTTTTGACAAATTTGTTATTATTAGTTAAGCAAATGCAGCTTTGGTTGTCTTCATATAACTTGATAGGTAACTTCATTTTCTCTCCGAAATCTGTTAGTAATTTCATCAACCATAACCCTTCTTGGCATCCCTCACTTAGAACCACGTACTCTGCCTCCGTCGAAGAGAGCGCCACGCAGGTTTGTTTTCTGCATGCCCAACTTATTGCGCTTCCGTTGTATTGGAACAAATATCCCGTGTTGGACTTCCTATCAACTCTGGATTCTGCCCAGTTAGCATCCACGTACCCAGTTATATCTTCTGTCTTCCGCTGCTTCTCTCCAAGTCTTAATTTGTAGTGGGCGGTACCCTTTAAGTATTTTGCAACCCGCTTGGCTTCCGTCCAGTCTGTTTCTCTTGGATCCTTTATTCTTCTGCTTAATATTGCCACACTGACGGCAATGTCAGGACGCGTTGATGTGGCGATATACATGAGACTTCCAATAAAACTTTGATATTGTTCGACGTCTGTCAGCTGTTTTAAATCTTCCCTGATAACCATCTGATGCCAATCTGACATCAGATTGGTAGCAGGGTCTGGCATGAGAGCGCAGAATCTGACGTCAGAACCGTAGTCGTCTGTGTCCGCATTTGGCTGCGTTCTGAGTTGCAGGTTCAGCTGCAGATTTTTATGTCAGATTGGCAGCAGATGGATTCTGCCGTCTGCTAGGCACAGCCAACAGCGCCATCTGAGGGCCAGAATTTTTAAACAATTCTCTACCCGTGACGTCACATGCCCGTCCCTAACCTTACATAACCATCAAGCAGATTCTACAGTATATTAAATAATTAATTCTACTTATTTAACAAAGTATTTATTTTTTAATAATATAGAGGATCGATGATTACAATTGTTACAAAATAAGTTGCGCATATAAATACGAAGAGGGACTTTCCAGATTTAAATTTACAAATCCACGCTCCGTAACCACTGGTACCTAGTACGGGCGATATTAGAAAATTTCATTCAATATTTTGGACTTCCTATTGTGGAAAAGTATCATATTTCCTGTTGTGTTAGCGCTGAAAACAAACACAATATTAGTATAAAATTAAACGTAACGTATGAATAAACAGGATACATGCGATACTTACTATCAGCTCCATCTCCACACAGTACACATCCTAGGCGATCATGCATGCTCCTGCGAACATTAACATTTATAAGAACACAAGTGTTAAATTATTATCTAATAAATAAACAAGACGCTAAACATTCGCACTTCCAGCATAACCATACTTTTCTGTCTTGCAGATAATGTAAATCTCGAGTTACGCGACGTAGATAGTTAGAAATTATTCAATTCCATAATTACGTTTACCTTTTGGATACGTCGAGACGATTTGTCTGGATATTGATGTTTGAAATTACTTGGAATATTCTTCGAGCGTACGTCTTCAAGCAGAACGGATACCACTTTGAACAAAGGGTATCCAAAGGGTACCACGGGCACGGACCACGGTAGAAGATCACTAAATGTGGTATAATGGGCCATGATGTAAAGACATGTAATGGGCTAGGCTCGGATTGGACGTATCAAACACCTTCTAAACTTTCAGAATTTGAAAAGAATGTTTTCTTTTTGAGTTTTTCGATCTCTGCGAAAACCGTTTGACACCCGACAAAAGTAATACAACATAAAAGCTGCTCCTTGGCTGGATTTACAACTTTTGTTCGACATAATTTTTTTATGTAATCAATAATTTGGAGGATATTATATAAAATCGACTTTGTAAGCTGTTAAATAATTATTTAAATGTTCATGGGCCCAGGGGCACCTTTTCCTGTTATCCGATCAGGCTCAAACTTTATACAGATTGTTCTTTATTTGGTACTATTCTGGGAGGTGCCGCGATGAAATTCTTGAAAAAAAATTCACCAAGAGCAAATAAGGGCCACCCTAGTACTAGTAGTAATATATATATAAAAAAAAATTCACTTTACATTCCAAGACATTTTGTTGAGATTTGATTATATGTACAAACCTGTAAGTGTGGTTTTTTAAATTATTAATATATGATTTTCAACATGTAGAAACTTTTTCAAATATTGTGTCTTTAATCAAATTGCAACTAAAACTCATATCATAAATTGTCAAGAAAAAAAGGAAAAAACATACGATGAAATGTATCAGTGTTAATGTATCTTGCATTTCAATAAATTGTGTAACTTGTACTGTAAATGTAATGTAATTCCTTCAGGTATATGTAGTAAGATTGTAACTTCAAGGCTAACAAATTAAGAAAAATTGTGTATTCACTATTTAATAATACAGAAATTTAATAATAAATTAAATTATAATACACGAGTCTGCTGCTTTTGTATTGATTAATTTTAAAATTGTCTTCATTCTTCCTTCTGATCCTATGTCATATGTTTTTGGAAATTGCATGCCTGGTGTTCTACTATATATCTTCTGCATACATTGTTCCCACTTCACTGGTGAAACAATTTGTTTCAGTATATATTTCTTCATTACTCTTAGATTGCTATACGGTGTAGCTTTGTAATTAGAATATACATGGCATCTAGGATCATTTACTTCTATCGAACTTAATATTTTACGAATTGAATTTAAAGCAGGTTCCATTAGTGGTGTATGAAATGCTCCTGATACAGGAAGTCTATTTATAGTACTGAAATGATGCTCTTTCTTATGATTTTGAATATACTCTAATGCTTCTGTGTTTCCTGCTAATATTTTCCTTTGTGTATGTAAAAAAACAGCAATTCTGAAACAAAGTAATGATTAATTAATTTTGTAATAAAGTTATACAGAATTTTTTTATTATTTATTAACTCTTAAAGGTTTCTAAAGATACTTTACTTGCATATCGGATTTTCAACACCCATGTCCATTGCCCATTTCTCTGCATCGTTACAAGCCTTAGAAACATTTGTTTCTGGTGTACACAAAACAGACATCATTCCCTGGGATACTTTATCCGAAGCATATTGCATAGCTTTTCCTCTAACACAGACTAATCTAACTCCATCTTCAAATGTTATGGCACCAGAAAGAATCAGGGCACTTATTTCACCTACGCTATACCCTGCTGTAGCAACACAAGTATCGAATACTTTTGGTCTTTCTTCGCGTATTTTCTCCAATGCAGCTAGCGATGTAACCACAGTAGCAGCCTGATTAAACTCAGTTCTGTTCAATTTCTCTTGCGGGCCATTTAGACAAAGTTTTAATAAATCATAATTAAGTATTTCATTGGCAATTTCAAAAAGTTCTTTAGCAGCAGGGAAACACATGTATTTTTTAACCATGCCAACTTTAATAATGCCTTGTCCCGGAAACAATAGCACAGAGGTATTTTGTGGATCAACAGGTGGTCTTGTTTCATCTATTTCATTTATTAGTGCATCTTTAGGATACGGTGTCGTTGACCAATTTTCATCATTCGCATCCTTGTATATTGCAGATTCTTTAAGAAGACGTGAAACTTTCTCTGTGCTACATGAAGGCTCAAAATTGTCTTTTAAAGTTTCTTTTGTATTCACTGATTCAGATGTATTTTTTTCATCTTTACTCTGATTACTTGAAAATCGACAGATATGTCCTAACCGAACATTTATGTACAAACCAGGAAATATGTTGTTAAACGATATTCGTTGCAACATTTTAACTACTTCGAATTAATTATTAAGATTTATTAAATATTTACAGAACAATGTCTCGAGAAATTAAAGTATTCACTTACGCCTAACCTAATCATAAATTATGATCTATTTATATATGTATGCTGGTACGGTTTCTGAGATGTTACATTTAAATTATTCACACAAATTTTATACAGAATTTTAATTTATTAAACACAATGTAAAACTATCAAATCTAGCTAATATAACTGCATTTACAATATATTTTTGTATATTTGCATATGTTGATCAATATTTATTTTCTACCATTTCTTCATTAATACCCTACATTGATGATACATCATTATACATTGATGCAGTTATAACAATATTGCATGTTCTATAAGGAATCATACCACATTGATTACAAATTTTTTATTTTTTACTTCTGCTATTTGAAACCGGCAGTAAACGGAGGTTATACCGGCCTGATTAACTAGCGGTGTAGGAACACCGCGACGTCAACCAATCAATGCCAAGATGGGAAACGAAACACCGCCACTGTCAAGTCACGCGAAGCTAGTCAAGCCAGGCCAACCAGAGTCGTCGCGGGTTCGGTTGTCGACGCTGGTTGGCTGTGGCCTTATTTGATTTGGCTAGCTTGGATTGGCGGTGATCACGGCGAGATATCAACCAATCAACGACAAGATGGAAAACGAAACGGCGCACAGTGGTTCGAGTATACTACATCTCAGATAGCACAAAAACGTTTTCAAAACGTCCAGGTCAGACGTTCAGGACGTTTTGAAAACGTCCAGAAAAGGTCCTAAAAATGTCCATTTTCACAAATCAGACGTTTTGTAGGACGTTTTTAAATGTTTTCAGAATGTTTTTAAACCGTTTCCTGGACGTTTTAAACCCGTTTTTAAAACGTCCTCGTTAGGTCCGCAACAGGCGTTTTTGGGACGTTCGACGGTACTGGTTCGTTTTAATAAAAATTTAAGGAAGTAAATCGTTTTCAAAAGAAGATCAAACTGGATAACAATTTATTTAATTTATTTAATTCAGAAATAATACAGAATATATGCACTTACAATAAATACAAGAACATGTTAGTACGAGAAGTGTACATACACTAGGCGGCAAAATCGGCTTCCCTTCTTTGCCAAATAGATGAGGAATCGAGCCCATCATCCTCTTACGTGTAATGTTTTATCAAGCAAAATTCATTTTAGCAAACTAAATAATAACTTGTAGAATTGTCACCATTGTCACTAGGCATAACTCAGTGATTCTTCGACACAGGGGGATCCGACATGCAACGTTGCCAAATTTCCGAAGGGAAGCCGATTTTGCCGCCTAGTGTACACTCAGCTCAAAAATATAAATATTATTTGTTTTCAGTTTGTCATTGCAAAAGATGGAGAATGCGTGACCATGTTCCAAACACTAGTCGAAAAATTCAAATGGATTGCACATTTCCCGGTCTCAGCGCTTCCCGGACAGCACAGAATACTCTAATAGGCAGGTAAGGTAGATTTTACTTCAATTATCATTTTCTCGGAAAGTGGCACAAAGTGGCACCTAATTCTTTTTGTTTCTAAGAGAGAAAGGTTCATTCTTTCACATGATATCAGTTAAACCCATTGCATATGGTTGCAACTTTTTAAAATTTAAAAAAAGTTTGTTATTAACATTTTACCCTAATGAATGGCCTTAATAGAATATATAGCTATGTAATTAACTTTGTAACTAACTCAAATTGCACCTCTTAAAGAAAATTTTGTCAGAATCGTGAATAAAAACTGTGGGAAACATAAAAGTTTTTGATAACCGATACTTTTGCGGTTTTGGCAAATTTTGAGCACCGATCGCATGAAAACAATAGCAAATATTAAGAAACTGGGTTTACTACAATAAAATATAGTAATGCTAATAAAATGTATATTGTAATTGGCCTGTAGCCCCACTTTTCGCAAACATGGGTCTAAATTCACGGCTCCAGCACGAGCCTCGGAGGGTTAATATCAATTATATTAATACAGCTTAAAGCCCGTAAATTTGCGGTTAAAATGCGCCCAGTTAGATTAAAATATCTTGACTAGAACCAAAGTTACAGATTTTTGATCGCCAGCGGGTCGTTTTGTCCCACTGTGCGGCGTTGCCACGTTAAATCTTTCAGTCACTTAATCATAGGATCCAATAGCGCGAAGAAACACGCGCGACAGTTAACTATCACCTAGGGCGGTATTCTCAGTCGTTGCTTATTCTTAAGCAAATGCTTAAGCATTCGGCATCCTTTACTAGCTAGTAGGTTAGTAGAGGATGCCGCATGCTTAAGCATTTGCGTAAGAATAAGTAGCGACTGAGAATACCGCCCCTAGTATCAAACTGGCGATTGACTGATTGGGACTTTAGTCGGAGGTGAAGAAATCGGCCGTTAGTGCTCTCATTTCTCAAACAAATGTTGCAATGATTTTAGTGTATCTCAACAAATGCTTCAAAATTTAGCAACGAAAAATATTGATGAGTCCAGCCAAGAGAATCTGGATCTCGAACTTTTATTGCGATTTAATTACTATGAATAATTTTCAAACATATTTGACTTTTTTCTGGCTTTCTTTTAGTCTTATTTGGCTTAAAACGTGATTTCAAGTTGGCAACCCTGACTCACAAGGGAAGATCCCAAGCCCGGAAATTCAAAAATTCTGAAACTTTGAGAATGTGTAGGGGATTCCCTTCTGATTACAACGCAATTTTTGTTTCCTGCCCAAATTCACTCGAGGGGGGTGAAATTAATCCCCGAAAATTCAGCTATTTCCCGATTTTGTGTTATAATTCGAAACTTGTAAGAGCTGGAAAAAAGTTTCAAGACAAAAGTTACTTCTTTTAATTAGGTCTATCATTTGGTAACAAAAAAATTTCATAGTTCTCGAGTTACAACACAAAATCGGAAAATAAACGGATTTTCAGGGATCAATTACAACCCCTTAGAGTGAATTTGGGCAGCAAACAAATATTGGTTTGTAATCAGGAGGAAATTTCCCACATATTCACAGTTTCAGAATTTTTTGAATTTCCCGGTTCGGGATGTTTCCTTGTCAGTGCGCCCCACGTTCTATGCGGCACTGTACATTTGCTGCTACGATCGGGCGAAATGCCTATCTATAATGCAGCATGTATTACTTATCTGTGATTGTCATATTGCATCTGCATATGTTGTACACTAGCATACAGGCACACACTGAATGACACTGAAGTCACAAGTTGCCACGTCAACTCGTTAAGTATATACAACTGTCAGCATGGAATCGCAGGTAATGACATTTTTAATATACGACGATAATAACATATTGGCTAAATAATTTAAATTTAAGGTCTACGAATTCAGCGTACAAATGGCATGTGAAGGATGTGCCTCTTCTGTAACGAATGTACTTGTTAAAACAGCAGGTATGAGACCAGTGTTTATTTTATAGACATATAATATATATAAAATATATGAATTCAATAACCATGCTCACGTTTTATTTCATTTTAAAAAAATTGTGTGGTTTAATTCTAATTACTTCATCCTAGCTAAATATTAGAAACATTAAATGCATTAAAAACATTACATTACATCGCAATCTGAATTCCTTGTTCCATGTATTAAGCTATTATTTAAATTCCTTTGCAGGTGTTCATGACGTTAAAATAGATTTAGAAGGAAAGAAAGTATTTGTTACATCTATATGTCCTTCTGTAGAAGTATTAGAAGCCATTAAGAAAACTGGAATGACATGCGAATTTATAGGAGTAAAAACATAAATTGTAATAGAAGTTCAACATTTTCTGTTTGTAAATAATATCACAGGGTTAAATATTGTATAGAGGTTGGTGAAGTTTCAATATTTTTATGATACTGTGTTAATTAATTAATTTGATGTTTTTATTTGTACCATATCTTTTAGAAACATAAATAACCTTTAGAAAGTTATTAATCACACTGTACATACGATTATAAAATTTTTTTGCTATTTGCAGAATCAACATAATCATGTATGTTTCATCCTTAAATGGAATATTTTGGCTGTGATAAATATTTTTTAAGATGTGACTTTCACTGTCCCAAGAACAAGCTTTTCGCGATCAAGGCACTACTTTTCTTGGCTCATGAACTCATTTTCAAAGACTTCATTGTGCTCGGGCAACAAGGATCAACTGAGCCCGATGATGGGTCAGAGGTTCTCGATGGACGCAGGCCTCCCACTTTGTTTATTTTGCAACAACTCCGTGACTCATAGGGGATAGTCTTCATTCTTGACCCTTGATAAACGTTTTATCAGATTTCACCAATAAGATAACCGAATTTGGTTAAACAAACTGAGCTTCACCCACACAAAATCTATATCAGGTCCAGCCGCTCTTTTGTGAGCTCAGACGCATTGTAGCGGATCAGTGGTGCCGCAATCCGCAAGTGAGATCTCAAGTCTTTTACTGATAGCAAGAGGCCCTGAAATGATGTAAAGGGGGCAACCAGACGTGGCCCCCTGGGGTCCTCAAGAGTACCAGTTACTTAAGTCTATGGGCACGAACCTACACGCACATTACTAATTACCCCCGTTTTCCCACATCCGTTGTGCATATGCCCGCGGTATTGGCTCTGACTTCGGCTCCCGCGGCTTTGGGAACCACAATCTAAACAGCACTCCACATAGCACTGACGTCTTACAGACGTCAATTTACGTCCGCTTTAGGTCTGGACGGTTTTAGGACGCCTTTCGTGCGTCTTTACGTCTGAATATCCGAACGTGCTGATTTATAACAACGATATCTTTAAGACATCTTATGGACATTTTAAAGATATCTTGCAGATATTTTTAAGATGTCTTTTTTCTGACATCTTTGAGATGAATTTATTTGCAGGGAATATTAAATACATAGTAACGCAAGTACCGTAAATTTGTTTTATGAATTTTTCTTTAATACAATTATATGACGGTGTGTGTGACAAATTTTGAGGAATGAGTCTAGAGTTCGAATCATGATATTCTGTACAATATTTTGCGTCAATGTGCATTTTTTTATAAACAATTAATGCTCGACATATATCTAGATATTAAAACTGTTGATAAGGAAGTGTGTTGGGTAGGTGTGAGAGCGGTTGTTTCGTAAACTAAAAGTGTGCGTTCGATTCTCATCACCGACATTTTTTTTCCTATCCAAGACCTGATAAAAATGTCTTGATAAGATAAACCTGCAAGAAGATATCTTAAAGATGTCTTGATTTGTAACATAAGACGTGAAAACGACGTTTCCAGATATCCCAGATAGCACACCTCGTATTAGAGAGTCTAGTTCATGTCCAATTTAGGTCTGAAAGTCTGAACGGCCAAAGTCGTAACATGGCCGTTGTGAAGCCGTCTCTCCGGTATCTCTAAGCGCCCTCTAGACGTCTGTCAAAGATCTGATAGACGTCTTAGCAGGCGTATAGTAAACGTCTTAAGGGGGTAGACACGGGTAATGCAGCGCGCTGTATACCGACACAATCTGGCCCGAAACATGGGTCTGGGAAGGTACGTTGTTTGTCCTTATATGAGCAGATTTTGGGCTGGGTGAGGTCTCATTTGAAAGAGGAAGGTTCATTGCAGCCCGCTCTTCAAGGTCGCTCCCGCGGGAGATTGGGGTTCTCCCACTCTCGTCCACGTTATCAGGAATACAGTAATTCGTCGTTAGTGTCCCGTTTTTACCATGCGTTATAATCCCGCTCACTATCCCCATCACTTCTTGGAATCCTTCGGTCGAGAGTGAGAGAACGAAAGAGACGACGGCAACTTCGTGTCAAATGTTTCGTTCCCTCTCGCTCGGCTCTTGGGTTTTCTCACTCGCGGCATTTTTATTGAAAGGGAAAAATTTTATTCGACTTCAAACTTTTTTCGTCCCACTTTGCCCCGGTCTCCCCTACGTCGTGTGTAGCACTCGAGCCCCCCCTAGCCCGCCGTGGCAGCCTTCTTAGCGTCGCGCGGTCTCCTTGACGACGGAAGGCACGCTGTGGGAGAGAAAGATTGGAAGGGGAAGCAGGTGCGTGAGGGGCCCCTGCGCTGGTCAGCGCTACTTTAAATGATACATTCTGTTATTGTTATTCAATTCGCCTTTTTATGTAGTATAAAAATATATGGAAATTCTTCAAAGGATTGCTTGTTTGAATGAAGAGAGAGTTTAGATACAGCAAGCGGACCGTATTGCCAAAGAATAGGAACTTTCTTATATTTGTAATAAACACGCTATTGCTACTAACTCAATTTCGAAATGAATGTGGGTTAGTACGATGTTTACTCTCACTGCCCCAATTAACGATATTACGAATGAAATTAATTTGCAGGACTGAAAGCCCGTTTGGTTAAAAGTAGTGGGATTTAAATATTTTTTTACTAGAAAGGAATAGGTTTATTTTTTGCCACAAATTTCATTCCGATATCTTAAAAGAAATACCCAAATGTTATTGACTTTTTTAATCCGCCAGATAAACAGAGCACGATGTACATATAAAAAAAATTCTAGGTAGTCTTTCACTGTCTTCGACGGTCCTTGAGACCTCATACATCAATAGAACCCTTTTTTCAAGTGAACGAAAAGGGCCAGTGCGGCGCGTTGTTGCACTGATGGGGCCATGGCGTTAACGCTTAGGCATAGGAAATACCATTTGCGACGACGCCAGTCGCAGTCGCTTGCGGCCAGTGATCAGCGATTCCAGAATCGTGGGACGCGGGACCAAACGCTTACCCCCACTATGACTTACCGTTGTCTCCCACTATGGCCTACCGTCGTCCCCCACTTTCTTCTCACCGCACTGCACACAAGCATATTTTTACTCTTGTTGTGTGAGCTGACTGTTAGGCTGCCGAGCACACGGACAGGGGTAGAGGTATGCTTGTGTGCAGTGCATTGGGAAGAAAGTGGGGGACGACGGTACGCCATAGTGGGAGACGACGGTAGGTCATAGTGGGGGTAAGCGTTTGGTTCCGCGTCCCACTGCCAGTGATGCCAGTTTCGTCGTCCCCCACTTTCTTCCCATCGCACTGCACATAAGCATATCCCTACCCCTGTCCGTGTGCTCGGCAGCCGAACAGGCAGCTCACACGGACAGGAGTAAAAATATGCTTGTGTTAAAAATATGAAGACATACTAATTGAAGAAACAGACGCAGAACATAAGGAAGACTCGTAATTTTTGTATTTTTAATAAACAGACATCGTGGATTAAGCCTATTGGGGACACCACGTTTAAAAAAAACGAGCTCAGTACTCTACTTCCGGGATGGTGTGGAATTGAGTGTATTATTTCTCGCGGGCGAAGATCCAACCCCTCGAAAGTTCAAAATTTTTTAAAATTTTGGGGATATACAGAAGTTAATATAGGTGTGTATTGCGTAATTTTTTTGTTTGTTGCCTAAATTCGTTGTAAGGGGCTGAAATTGACCCCTGAAAATACGTTTTTTTCGATTTTGTGTTATAACTCGAGAACCGTAAGAACTGTAAGACCTATAACTTACCAACTGATAGTCCCAATTAAAAGAAGTAACTTTTTCCTGAACACTTTTTTTCTATCTCCTACAGTTCGCAAGTAATAATACCAACAAAAAAAAAGTTTAGGGGTGAATTCCACCCTCTTGGAGTGAATTTGGGCATCAAACGAAATTGCGTTGTATCCAGAAGGACTTCCCCTACATATTTCCAGAGTTTCATAATTTTCTGAATTTCCGGGTTCAGGATCTTCCCTTGTCAAGTTTATGGGGGTTGAAACTTGGTAACCCGACATACATGAGAATGGTTACACCTACGAAAAAACTTGTACGACTTTCTTTGTAGAAAATTTCCTAGGCTACACATTGTATAATAACTATTTTTGTCGCAAAACTGCTAGATAGCGAGATATTTGCGAAAAACAGGTTTTTTTTTCAACCCTCTGTAAAATTTTTAGCAGCAGTCGGATTGATGGGGACTTTTGACATATTGTTTAAAACGACCAAATAAAGGCCCATGCCAAAATTCAGCTTGATGGGAATTAGTCCGAAGACAGATCCTAATTTCACTGGACTACGCCGCGAGGGCCAAGACGCGCGGCGGATGAAAGGAGGCGTTGCCTCTGAAAATCGGCCGCTGCGTTCACTTAATTCCCAGGCCTATTCTACACGTTCGAGCGAAAGTCATTGTATAGTTTTCGTTGACCAGGCCCACTTTTACGCCCTGTTATGTAATGTTGTGCTTTTTAAATTATAACTCGCGAACGACTTACTCAATATAAACGAAAGTAGACTTTCTGAAGTCTGTAGGTCATAACCGAACAAACAAGTCAAATCTTTTCTTGCTGCTACCATTGTAACCATTGTAAGCTACCAGTGTCAAAGCATTAGAGATAGACTACATGATTATCAACGTTCGCACCTTCTTTGTGGTTCTCTCTCGACGACACTTTTACTTCTTTTTCATAATGTTACGCATGCAGAATCAAAGTTTCGAAGGAAAAGTTTGGACTGTTCTCTAACAACAAAAATAATTTGTGCAATCAAATTATGTGATTCACCACCTACTATTATATCTTCCGAATGTCACGTAACATTTCCGAGAGCCAATTTTTCATGTAGTTAAAAATAACACGAATGTACCCAGGTGGACAAAATTAATCCTTTCATTTTTTACACCATTTGTTTTGTTCATCAAAAATATATAAAATTTACGCAAACATACCATATTTAGTTAAATAAAATCTTAACACGAGTTGTAACACGAGTTGTATTTTGTTATTCAACCTATTTTAAATTAATTATCAGAACTATTTGGCCTGGCACTGTGTGATTAATCAGAAATAGTTAAAATAATTTAAAATATAAATTATACACAATAAATGAATAGTGTTAAATTTGAGAATGAGCAGTAATTATTTTTTTTCAAGTAATGTATTTAATTTGGATTGTGATAAATTTAAATATAATGTAGACTGAAAACAATAGAACACACTAAACGTAGATGAGTAAATCAATTGGAATTGCATCTTACGAATGAGGAATCACAAAGGAGAAGGGGTAGACTTCGGAAGGAGTGGGAAATAACGAGCGTTGCAACGTCTGTGGGAGTCGTGCCGCTACTTCCGAGGAAATAGCATCTGAAAGGGTACCTTGTAAGTTCAGGTATAGACATTGCAGTTTTTTATCGCTATTTACATACTACTTATATTTCTGTGTGTTTGCAAATTTTCAAACCTAATCGGATGTTGACCACCATTGAACAGGATACTAACACGTTAACAATTTTAATAACTGCCTTGTTAAAAAAATATAAAGCAAAGCACGTTCTTAATATCATAGCAGATATTCTGATTAATATTTAAGATTACACTTTCTTAACGTGCTTTCAAATGTTGCTCAGATAAAAATTAATATATATTTTGCGCCGCAATCTAAACGAATATAAAACATGATTATTGATCTCTATTTCTATTTGAAGTTCGTTAATTCTATCTGTATGTACCGCTGTATCTGTCAATCTTTTTTCCTTTTGTTGTTTTAATGCACTATTTGACGGGGACAATTATGATCGGGATTGACGAAAATTTGGAGGTGTGCCTTTTTAAAAAATAACTTGTTTCTGTTATATTAACCAGATACAGATTAATATAACTGTATTACAACTTCAAGCTCTACTAATACATAGTGTTCTTCAATGTTGAATATTTTTATTATTACAATTCAAATTTTTTTCACCATTGAAGTAGCCATATTTTTGAAAAATTAGAGTGTACATTTTGTTGAATATCTAGTACTTAAAAGTTTTGAAAATGTTGAAAAAATAACAAACATAAAAGATCAGACATTTTTTATAAACTCGAAATCGCCGTTTTTATTGTGAAAGTGGGAAGTAGTTTATCCGAGGTAATTTTGTAATCGATATCACCATTTTAAAACTATGTCTGCTAGTTAAATTTGGTAGGTCTTACGCAACGAGTTAACGAACGCACTTTGACACTGTGAACATATTTACTGTTGGTTTTAAATTAAACTTCCAGTTATTGTCTATCGATTAAATTCACTATATGTTAATTACTGTATGCTCATTTGTAACATGTAATTTAAATAGTAAAAATTCAATGCTAATTTCATGCATAATAAAATATTTCTTATTTTTTAATAAATGTGGTAGAGGATGCATATAATAATAAGACAATACATAGCAGTTAACAATTCATTGTTCTACATTAACTACATAATAAATTTATTATTTTTTAGTTAATGTCTATGCTTTCACTACTGCTCCCTTTATCGTTAAACATCAACATTCTTTGTTTTGCAAACATTATTCAAATGGATTAATTATAATACACTAAGAGTTTAATTAAATCACCAGTTGAGGCTATAAATTACTCATTCATGTGAATGCTTATAAAGTAATACTTATTCACAAACTGCTATATGCTCTGTTATAATCAAAGCTACTTGTAATATATTTTTATCAAAATAGATTTGGTAGGACTTGATAATATTTTTGATACTCATACAAATATCCATTGTTTCAGTAACGTTATTGTTTTTCGTGGCATACCAGGAAGTTCAGAAGCAGTAGTTATTCTATCACTGTTTACTATTTTCATATCGTCACTATATTATTTGAGTAGGCATTATTATAACAGTGTGTGTTATATTGTACGATTTACATGAGATCGCATGTATCAGAAAAAATATAAACGAATTTAACGTCATATCATATTATATATTTTATAGTTAAAATTTTAGGATATGCCATTTTAAACAAGTATTTTGTTCCTCTAATATTCTATAATATAATATGTAAATTAAGTGTGATACGTCCCTTTATAAGTCCTAATACATTATGACCAATTATGATGCATTCGTTAATTTTTTGTAACAAATTTTATAATATGTAAAGCATATATTTTTTATAGTATACATAAAACACGTTTTATTATTGGAAAGTGACAATAATACATTCATGTTTTATTTTTTGTTAACTTTTCGATGAGTTGAAATGTATAACATTTTCGTCTTTGAAGTGAAGTATCACACAATTTTCATTTTAACAATCTTATAACATTTTATTCAGATTTCCTTAATAACATCGTAACAAAATCATAAAATAATATCATCATAACGTTATTTAAACACTAGAGTATATTATGGAATATCAGATTGAAATATATTTCTATGAAACTCTATGAAACAATTTTATAAAGCTAATATATTTTGCCGCATGACAATGTAAATTAACACTGTACCAATTTTATATATCAAATATTTTCATCTATATTGCTCTAACTGTTTATATATTCTCAAAGTAATTATCTTGGAATTTTTTATTAGCTTTAATTTAATCTGATTGTGGTTAGCTTACTTTACTTCCTACTGAACTTATCCGTATTTATCGCGAAACTGTGATTTGAACTATCTTCCTCTTATACGATAGTTTAATATTCTCCACATCACATAATGTTTTAGTATCAATTTATGAAGAGCGTAGCAAGGGTTGCTTATATTTGATAATTGATTAGAATTAAATTCTTCGTAATTAAATTATTACTTCATATTACACTAGACATATATGAAATTGTATATACTTCAAACAATTGAGTAATGGAAGAACACAAGGAAGGGAAACCAAAAATAGGTAGTTCTGGGAAAAGAATAATAGACTAGGATATGTTTGCTCTTCGTAATCGAAGGCGTTTGTCCGGGACTCGAGTGTGCTGTGTGCCAGTTCAGTTCACGGACACCAAATTAGACATGGTCTATTTTTAAGCAACATATAGTTGCTCGTTCCAGTTTACTGGCTACTCATAGTAGGGACCCTAGAGGAAAGCCAGATGAGTTGGAGGGGGGAGGGGGTATTTGGGGCTCTGTATTAATTTCATTCATGTCTATTTAAAGGATTATGACATGTAATAATAAATTAATAGATTATGCTTGAAATACTTCCGCATAACCTTGTTGGTCCACTAGTTGGTAGCTTCATTTCTTCTAGTACATAGCTTTTTCTCTCACTTCATTTCTTTATACATAATGAGTTGGTATTGCAATCAGTTACATTTTACATTCCATAAATATTACTTTCATTTTATTAACTTTGTTCATAGAAGTGTATAAAAAAATAAAATAACAAAATAAACATAGTAAATTTTACGAACGAGATGCTTATAAAATTGTATTAATTGAAAATCTATTAAGAATATACGCTGCCTCTTATGTTCATGCCGCTTAAAACTGTGAGCCTGTTATTTTCACTGTCTTACGTCAACCGATATAGTTATAGAATTTGTTGACTAAGACGAACATTTGCAGATAAAATTAGTGCCGTACGCTTTCAGTCGATACAAGTAACAGATTCTAGAAAGCAATGCCAATTGTTGGTACAGGTGAAATTATTACAACTTAGCAGAGTGCTCCATATTTCTAATAACTATAAATGATTATCATACATTTTAATTTTTAAATTAGTGTGCCGCCTGTGTAAGATTTTTTACAAGTGGTCTTTCATTTCCGAAATTATTTCGATGGTAGCGGAAAAGAGAGGCCAAATATTAATTTTACTTAAGAATATTTTTAATACATAAATGCAGTCCTTATTAAAACGGCATGCTAAATTCATATTCATTTGATTTATGCCGTAAATATATTTTTTAATGGATATACTTCCGAAAGGGACCAGTGGCCGATCGAGATGTGGTTTGGGAGGACGGGAGGGGAGGGGGTGTAAACCCTAAATCTAAAATCGTAGCTTCGGGTATTTATTAGTTTCCGAAATATTAATAAAAAATTGTTAATTTTTTTGGAAATTTTTTTGGACGTTAGTGCAGACCTCCTTACACGGGAGCATTTCCGTCACCCCATTTTCCACTTTTGAAATTTTGGAACCACAGTCTCATTTGTAGCATCGCTAAACTCACATCGGTTCGCCACCATGCTTTACGCGCCCCGCACGCCAATCTAGGCTCAACTAATACTAATACCCAGGACAAGTTGGAAAGTGGAATGCGTTGTGTCGGTATAAGTCAACAGAAATATTATTAAGAGGGGGGCCGTGGGAAAGTGATTAAAAAAAATCGGTAAGCTGTACCCTTTTATACACAATTACCTCTGTATCTTTTGAACGCATTAATTGCCGAAGTTAAAATTTTATATTTGGGATTTGTTCACACCTCTCGTAATACCCACCAAGTTTCATCTCGATCGGCCATTGGTTGGGGCTAGACCAGGGGGGGGGGGGGGGGTCAAACCACGACAGCGAACCGATGCGAGTCGGGCGATGCCAAAAACGAGACTGTGGTTACAAAATTTCAAAAATAAAAAATAGGGGAACGGAAGAGCTCCCGGGTAGGGAGACCTGTACCAACGTCCAAAAAATTTCCCAGAAAATTGACAATTTTTTATTAATATTTCGGAAACTAATAAATACCCGAAGCTACAATTTTAGATTTAGGGTTCCCACCCCTTCCCCACCGTTCCCCCTAAACCTCATCTCGATCGGCCACCGGTCCCTTTCGGAAATGCAGCCTTTTTAATATTCACAATAGTTTCTTATTTACGAATTAAGTAATTACCACATTAATAATATTAATAATAACTGCAACAAGATGTTTTAGCACCTTATTAATAATTTTTTTAGGAAATTAATTCATAGCTTTTTATATGCATCTATTATTTGACTTGTTACTTGTTAATCAATACGGAGAGCAAGAACTTAATATAACTCATATTGCTATCTTAACTATAATATAATAACCAGAACCCCACAAGCGTGAAAGTGTTTCGTATTTTGTTTCTTACAAATATAAGAATATAGCGTTTTGGGATTATTTGAGTGTTATTAATTCACGAAAAAAAATTAAAAAAGTTCACGTGCAAAGATTGTGAAATCAACTTTGCTAATTCCAATTGTATTCTCGTTCTCCGCTTGAACACTGATTCCTCTGTCACTTTTTATACTTGACATTCCTTTATTGGCCACAAATCAATACAGTGCTCAGATTTTCAGCTTCAGTTTTAAGTATTTAGCGAGCGAGAGGCTTAAAGTTGCCACAAAAACTTTTACAAGGGGGACATCTTCTATAACAAACGTCGTTTGAATATCATTTTACGATGGAAGATAATAAAAACACAACGGCCCGCTAATTCCTTTAAACCGAAGCTGAAAATCTGAGCACTGTATTGATTTGTGGCCAATAAAGGAATGTCAAATATAAAAAGTGACAGAGAAATCAGTGTTGGAGCGGAGAACGAGAATACAATTGGAATTAGCAAAGTTGATTTCACAATCTTTGCCTGAGAACTTTTTAATTTTTTTCGTGAATTAAAGGTACAGTTGGAATTAGCAAAGTTGATTTCACAATCTTGGCATGTGAACTTTTTTCGCGAATTAAAGGGAATTAGCTTTTTTCCTGCATGAGTCATGTTTATTGGGGGGGAGGATTTCATCACTTTTTTCATAATTTGTTATAAATTACCAAGTGCCGTATTTCATAATGGTCTACATCCTCCAAGCGGATCATATTTATGCATGATACGTGATGATATATCAGCATAGAAATGTATTTGGCAACGACAAAATTAATCAAACGAAATGGCCCAAAAACGCTAAAAATGTGTACATTCTATTTTTGCAACATCAGAAATGATAATAAATCATATTTTTCAAACGGTTTTATTCAGCTTCGATCCTCTGTTTGCTTCATATTTGAAAACTTACATTTAAACCAATTCCACCAATCCAATTGTCTTGAAACTTTGCAGGCGTGCGTAATTGGAATGACAATACAATATTTTAAAAACGAAATAACCTCGAGGGGGTGAAAATTGTACCCAGTCAGCAATAATTAATTAATATAACCCATAACCACAAATCCAAATGACTTGAACTCAGTCATTCGCGGTTTTACAAAAAAGACAAAAAGCCGCTGCGTTCGGGTCGCTAGTCGCATTACGAGTTTCGTAATTACACAATTTATATCGAAATATGATTTGTTACGAACGAATAGAAAGAAAAAATAAAACATTGAAGATGTTCTCAAACAAGAAAGGATGACTTTTATTTGTTTGTTCTCTTCTAAATTATACAGTTTTCCACATTCATCATAAAATTCGATTTTAATTGAATATACATATTTCTTAAAACTTTAAAATAGAATTATACATGAAAATGTGCTCATTTTTCTAATTTGCTCGTGCAGCAGCGGTACTTTCTCCTTCGCTTCCGCTTCGATTATTTGAAAATATATAAAAGCCACTGATTTTAGTTACAATATAACGTAGAACGTACGGAAAAAGAGTTAACTTTTGCTGTAGTAAGTGTAGAGACTACATAATGTCTCCGAAGGAGGTAAGAGCGTATAGCAAAAAGTCTTGTTGGAGGAAATTTAAATGGTAATGGTAATTTAGTCAGAATTAACAACGAGATCTAATATTTTTAACGCCCAATTTATCGGTTTGGAATAAAATTAATTTAGTATGTTTATTGGTGAATTGAAATATTGTTAATGGGAAACTAATACAATTAATGAATAACGTGGAAAGTACTGTGAATTTTAATTAATAAAGTATTACAAATATCTTTCATAAAAGATTGAAAAGTATCGAGGGAGATGCATTTTCAGCGTACACTCTTCACTAATGTGACTTACTCTACATTGCAAGCAGTATGCTATAATTTTCTTAATTCTTAATGCTACGCTAATTTGAAAAATTTTGTCGATTTACCTTATTTGACCTATTTCCAAAAACTTATGCGAAACAAGATGCTTCTCTATCTATCTAACCTTCTCCGGACAACCTCCAAGCCTATACATCCCCTTCATTTCTATCCAAGCTTGTGCGTTCTTTTCATTTCTATCGAAGCCTGTGCGTCCTTTCATTTCTATAAGCTTTACATAAAAACTCTAATGTAAAAATAGTCTGCTGGTATGAAAACAATATACCATTTTGTAGAAACTTGTGTCAAAGAAGATGCTTCTCTGTTGAACCTTCTCCAGACAACTTCCAAGTCTATGCGTCCCCTCCGTCTCGATAAGGTCTACATACAGAGTCTATTAAAAAATTTTGGTGACTTACCTTGTTAATTGAGACAATAATTCAGTGTCATATATCGTGTAAAAAGTCGTGACATTTAAAAAATTGGACAATTTCCTTATTTCACACTTGGCAGGTTATGGTTGTTTAATACTAGCTAGGTTACGTTTATCTCTACAGATGTGCTCTCTGTCTGGCTGTCACGTGACTATTTGTTACGCGATTGGCCGAAAGTGCCGACATCTTCATCAAATGAATGATGTGCATATTGGAGACATTTCTTCTTCCTTTCATGTTCCCCTCTTGCCCACACTTGTCGATGACGATGAAATTCTTAAGAACATGAAATTCGGCAAATTGCAACTTTACATCGAAATATCTCAGCTCATAAGGCACGTAGGAACAAAACGAAGACACTTTTCTTATGTAAATCAAACCCTGGCTATCCATTAAGATCATTCAAAATCAAAATGGATCAGCTGTTATTGAGATTCGGAAATCTCAGGGTTCTTGATAGCGTGGTATATTGTGTTAGTCTGATAATGACCCAACACATTACGGGGCTATAACAGATATTGTACAGGGTTTTATAGGTTTTGTTTTAAACGTAAAGTAGATAATTTCTTCCTTCCGCTCGTTAAAATATTTGTTTAAAAAAGAAAGCAAAAAGGAAGTTGCAGGAAAATGTATATCGCGAAATAGAAAGTAGTGATTATGGTGGGTTGAAAAAAAAATTGGATTCTCTCCTCGACATAGTCCAAAAAGGTTGTAGCTCTGCTAAAAAAAGTATTTTTTTTTTTCAGTAAAACAAAATGATTATCCGCGCCCCTTGGACCCTAAAGGGTAGGTTGGGTCGAAAGCGGGCAAAAATATTTTTTCTTAAATTTGACTTAACATAGTGAAACAAAGGTGTGAGGTGTGTCAAAAAGCTCGCTGATTTTTTTTATAATTTAAAACTATATTCGTTTTTTCAAATTAATAGTTTTTGTAGATCATAGGGCGCAATCAGTTTCTAGTTCTACCAAGCTAGTAAGTAACCAAATTTTTTTTGTCGAATTATCTCAATGTTAATATATGTACTATACTATAGTTATCGGCACTATCGGCTATCTGTAATCTATATAATACACATTCTTTTTTTTTATAGCGCGGCACAGTGAAACATTAGAGATAAT
This sequence comes from Andrena minutula, assembly GCA_929113495.1. NCBI lineage: Eukaryota > Metazoa > Arthropoda > Insecta > Hymenoptera > Andrenidae > Andrena > Andrena minutula. The sequence continues at coordinate 36,823,744 of OV815996.1, read as the reverse complement.
TTAATAAAAAATACCGATTGCGTCCTATGATTTACAGAAACTATTAATTAGAAAAACGACCACTTTGATCCCCCCGGGCGCGGCAAAATATGGTTTGAAAATTACAAAAAAGAATCAGCGAGTTTTTTTGACACATCTCACACCTTTTTTTACTATTTTTTTATATTATTGTTTTTGAACATATAAAGAATTAAAAAGATATAATAATATTTCTTTATTTTAGTAAGTAAAAATAATTACTTAAGTAAAAATACTTCCGATCAGTAGGGTACTTATGTCTGACAATGAGGTAAACACGGCCGCAAAAGTATAACAGGTGTTCAAAAATTCCTCTTTCAATAATACAGGCTTCCATTCACAGAAATAGGGATTGACGGACTTTTTCGAATATTCCTGGCGTATTACGAACTGTTTTAAATGCACTCTGAAATCTGAATACGTTTCTAAAGCCCATCCTCAGTTTCTACTACTTTTGTATACATCAATTGTTTTATACGACTCCACAAATAAAAATCAAGCGGCATACAGATTTACTTACCTAAATGAATATTTGCTCTCTTAAAACTTCTTAATACATGGGTTTATATAAACTTTTTCCAACTATTTGACCATCAGAATACGCTGTGGCAATTTGGCACCAACCTTATAGAACACCCTATATATATAATTATAATAAGAAATTGGCAAAATCCCCAGTGCATTCCTTGATTTAAATGCGTTCATTTGTAAGATAATGGAGGCACAAATACATGTGAGATTTATATGAAACTTAATTTTTCTTAAAATACTTTTTCGTGAACCCGTCGATGTGTGACGCCCTCATGGTTCTTGATGAGACTTTTTTAATTACTTTGTTATGACGTGCATATAACGAGAAAAATAATAAAAACGGCCGGTCGGACCTCAGTGACTTTGAAAAAAATTAAATACATCTAAAATTTACTACGCGTTACTAATACAACCGTCTTTGATGTGGTAGTCGCCCTCGTTTCATACTTTACCATTTAAATTTTTGGATATCACTGTTATTGAAGATATGAATCTTTATTCAAAACAGCCAAAAAAAATTTTCTTAGCACTCACAAATACTGGCTACTAGTTGTAAGCCATGTAGCCCCGACCAATACCAATAATCACATTAAGACGTAAGACGAACTAAAACAGTGAAACAACAAGCTTTTGTACTTCAATGTCAGTTGTTTCCTACATTACGAACACTCTATAACATTTCTGAAAAAAGACTTCTCCGAAAGAAAGTGTATACATTTTTCTTCCGTATTCACTTCACGAATAAACTTTGAACGATTTCATTTTATTTAGAAGAGTGAAACTGAACATTCCACCAACCACGAAGCCGTATGACGGACTGACGCATTCGACGTATCATCGAAAATAATGTAGCAACAAATCGCGGACAGTATTTTTCTCAATGTCATTGGACTCCGTCCGCCAAATTTTATTATTTTCCTCGTCATATACAGGTCGCAACAAAGTATTTAAAAAAGGTTTCGTCAAAATCCACGAGAGCGCCACACGTCGGCTGGTTGGCCTGCTTTTCTTTACATATATATACAGAGTGTTTAGCAACAGGTGTCAAAAACTTTAGGGTGCGATTCTACACGGCAAAATAAGATGAAAATCAAAAATTGCGAAATTGCGTTTCAGACTTCGTTTCGGAGTTATATAAAAAGCGCCTGACGCGAGGAATTTGAGGCGTAGTTGAAAACCAAGATAGCTGAGCGCGGAGTAGTGACTCCTAGCACGCACACGCTGGAGGCATGCGTAAATACAGACTCACATACACAGTAGAGCCGACCGCGCTGGTTCGAACCGTGAAAATGAACACAGCGGGATCGGCTCTATTGACTATGTGAACTTATTTCTACACGCGCGTCCCGCGCACGCGTGCGAGCGTACGCTGCCGCGCGCTCAGCTGACTCAGCTTTAAACTGCGCGGCCCGGCAGTTGCACCGCTAATATTCAACCGTTGATATCTCGAGAACGAAGCCTCGGATCCCAAAACGGTAAAGGACTTTCCGATCTCTTTTTGCATGAAGAATTTGCATGTTTCAGACTACCCAATTATTTTGGGACACCTTGTACAAGTTCCTCGCGTCAGACACTTTTTACGCGTATGATTAACAATTAATAACTCAGAAACAAAGCCTCAAACGTAATTTCGTCATTCTTGATTGAGTTTCCTCTAATATTAGCAAGCAGAATCACCCTTTAAAGTTTCTCACACCTGTTGCCGAACACTCTGTATATGCGCAAGGGAGATGCGTATCTTGCTTTCGAGGGTCTGGCTCTTACAACGTGTGACTGTGATCGGTCCGAGGGATACAAATTCACTGCCTGTACAGTCGGTTCACTCGATTTTGGCTGTTGCAACATGTATGCGCGGCAGTCAGTATCGAATGAGCTCAATGTACCTTGGTAATGATGCATCACCTACCACAGTAATTTCTCGATATACCAAATAGAGCTTCTCTTTAGTATAAAACAATATTTATCTCTTCCAAGTGGAGAAATCTTCCTGGTAACCAGCTGCCTCTTTCAAAGTAAGGGGCCGATGGCTCACATTTGAGGACCGAAGTGTGCAGCGACAATGAGTCATCTACTATTAATATTTTTTTCTATTGTTATGAAAATATTTTGAACATTGATAAGATTTTGCTGATGAAAATATAATCAAACATAATGTGTTTATATAATTTTTAGTTACATCTGCATGACGAATTGTACGATCTTTAAATAATCCGAGCAGACGCAAAATCTGTGTATATCTCGCTCACTCTCCTTTTCTCTCACTCGCTCTTATTTCGTGGCATTAGGTTACGTACAAACTTGAGCACGAACGCGAATGAGGCAAGCCGAGGCCGAATGAGCATGCAAGTGTGGACGTTGTTCTGAGGCATGCCAAGTCCTTCGGGGCTGTTCGATGCATGTCTCGGGCAGATCCGAAAGTAGTTAGTCCATCACAGAGAAATCATGCTGAGGTCGAAAGCAATGGAAATATGACCCTCCTTTTATACATGATTGATTGCGTTATTTGGCACTGTCTGTTGGATTCAGTAATCAAAACAAGGGTTTCACACTTTATACTGCTTGAGATGTACCAAGGGGTTTACTACATCTCACAGTGGGGTACGTAACATAGGATTTGCGGAAAAAATCTCATAACTTCGGTGTTTCTCAATATTTTTGAGTACTTTTTTTTATATTATTTGTTAATAGCCAACGGTTATATGGAGAGAAATATTAATAAAATTGAAGCATCTTTAACAAATGAAATAGTAATAAAGCCGTAAACATTCGGTGTACAAAAACCATATATGATAATTATGTACTAATAAGTATGTAATATTACATAAACAATGAATTAATTAGCTTCGAGCATTATAAAACATAATCGACAAAGAAAGGTTACCTAGTATTTCAGGTTTTCATTGATTCTGTTAGGTTTATAACAAAAGCTCCGCTTTACTCCGGGTTCTAAATAGTACTAATTGAAAGCATATACCATCTACTAACAGCCCTCTAAAAATTGGCTGCGTTTATTTGCAACTTTGGCTGTTATTGATACATAATCACAGGAGTGCGCTGTGCATGCGATTTCGTAGAAACTCATTACATCGGCATTTGTCGCTATTTTTGCATAGTTTCTACTTTATATTATTTTTTGATGGTTTTAGTTTGTATGGACAGCAATATTAGCAACATTAAATAAGAAAAAACAATTAAATAACAATCGCACTTATAAATAAAGTATTGAGCTACCTAGTGCTTCAACTTTCCATTAACTCTTGTAGGTTTATAACAAAAGCTCCGTTTCCCCCCAGGTTCTAAATAGTACTAATTGAAAGCATATACCATCTACGAACAGCCCTCCAAAAATTAGCTGTGTTTATTTATAACTTTGGCTGTTATTGATACATATTCAAAGGAGTGCGCTCGGCATTTCTCGCTATTTTTGTATAGTTTCTATTTTATATTACTTTTTGATAGTTTATAAAAAAACTATAACTTTCATACAAACTAAAACTATGAAAAACTAATATAAAATAGAAACTATGCAAAAATAGCGAGAAATGCCGATGTAATGAGTTTCTACGAAATCGCATGCACAGCGCACTCCTGTTATTATGTATCAATAACAGCCAAAGTTGCAAATAAATGCAGCCAATTTTTGGAGGGCTGTTAGTAGATGGTATATCCTTCAATTATTACTATTTAGAACCCGGAGGAAAGCGGAGATTTTTTATAAACCTAAAAGTGTTATTGAAAACTTGAAATACTATAGTCGTGTTCAGATTTATTGGCCGGTGAGTTCGGTTTCTCGAGCAGCGCGCGAGGAGAAATCAGCCACTATCACCTGACGATCGTGGATTGGCAGTCGAAGTTGCGGGACCCCCGAAGGGTATGGTGGGGTAAGGGGAACGGTGCTCGACTCCGCCTGAACGATGCCGTGTGGCTGTTGTTTATTCATAGCGTAATAGTAGTGTGCGTTACGAATCGTATTGGCTACGCATAGCCAATACGAGACGAAGCTACGGCAGAATCCCGTTAGCCGCTGGCGAAGCCTTAATTCCGAGTATGAGTTTCTCGCTTCTTTCTGGCCGAAGGGGGGAGCGAGATGGAACGCTTTGCAAACCGGTTTTCCAGTGCTCAGGGCACCGTACGACGGCCAGGCGTAGCCCGAGAGAGAGCGAGAACGTAGAGAAAAGGCGCACCGAGGCAGGCAAGCGGTGTGGTGGGAGAATACCCCTCACGAAACTCACCGGCCAATAAAGCTGAACACGACTTTAGGTAGCTTCATTTAAAGTTGTATAGTGGGATTACGGTGAAGAGTTTTCGGAAAGAATTTATGTCACAAATAATCTGAGACTATATACATTCGAAATACATGAGGTAAAAAAATAAAAATATCTAGAGGAAATCAGAAAAAAATTGATAATCTAGTACGAATATTGACACGTTTCCCGTTAGAATATGCAGCAAGTCAACAAAATAACAATGGGGTATTTCTAAAAATTAGAAACGTAAAAAATTAGTCAACTAGCCCCGGTCTCCCCTACCTTATTTTCGGAGGGTCAAACTCTGGAAACCTCTGCGGCAGCCTGTGACGCTCTCACTATTCCAGCCGCTCCTCACTCCGTTAGCGGACTCGCTTGTACTTAAACGAGCTCAGCTCGAGCTCGAATCTGCGCTCACTCTCGGAATTGAGGCTCCTGTGAATGCCTTCTCTAGGGGATGATTCTGCAGACCAAAGCCAGACGAAAATATAGCATCCAATTTTTTAATATCGCTTTTCGTTTTCGAGAAAATTGACTTTGAATTTCAGCTAAATACGAGTGCACCGAAGTACAGTTTCAGGCCTGAAGAGCACGTGGAGAAAAGCGGAACATCCTACGGACAGATGGATGCGTTCCCCTTACCTCCGTGTGCTCCCCAGGCGCCTAAACCTGTACTCAGAGATCAGAGTTTGGCAGAGTGTAATCTAATTACAACTTACAAATTACGATTAAACTGTAATTGTGTAGTTGATTACGCATTATTTTCTGCAATCGTTAATTTAGGTAATTGATAAAATTGTGGTCAACCACCTACATTAACGATTACAGATAATAATGTATAATCAACTACACAATTACAGTTTAATCGTAATTTGTAAGTTGTAATTAGATTACATTCTGCCCAACTCTGCCTGTACTTCGGTGCACGCATATTTAGCAAAAATTCAAACTCAATTTTCTCGAAAACAAAGCGATATTAAAACAATTTCTTGTATACCTTCGTCTTACTTTGGATATAGAAGGTAGATCTAGACATTTTTTATTTCTTTAAAAGGTCATATTTATTTATTTTGTATTTTATTTTTAAGGGGGGGATATGGGATTTTCCCCACATTCTCCTTAAAATTATTGAAAATTATTGAGCTATAACACAAAAAATTGCTCGGGCTTAAGAGGGGGTGGGTTTTACGGGTGGTCACAGACAGTGGGAGCCCTCACAGTATTTTTTCTAGGATGTCGAAGAAAATTCGTGCTAAGTTTGGTGCGGAGACGTTGAACGGTATAGAAGCCCTTTAACCCACAGGGTGTCCCAAAGGGCGATTTGGGCATAAGTGGAATTCGCCCCATACAAACTTCTTCAATTTTCACTCCTTCCGTCACTCCTTACTTTCGGTAACAGTGGAAATAATTTAGATCACGATTGACTAACTAACGACTGACGAGTCGCGAGCGGTCCCTCCGCCTTGCTACCACGCTGAACGTCCCCCCTCTATTCCAACCAAACTCTGACGATCGCAGTCGATCCAGTCGGTATGGAGGGGAGACGTTCAACGTGGCAGCAAGGCGGAGGGGGGCCCCGACGGCTCGTGAGTCGTCAGTTAGTCAACCCTGATTTAGATGTTCGTTATAAGCGGAACACCCTGTATATACCATTGATAAACTTTGAAAATGAAAAGCTGTACATTCATTTATACATAGTATTTTCTCTAAATGCCACACAGCTGTTTCACTTACTTCACCTGCATCACGTTTCTACTTCAGTTTGTACTCATATAACTAACATGCTTATATATTTCGGATAATTCGGATATTTTGGATAATTATCTCTAATCAACTTATAGTCCTTTTCCTTAGGCAGCGATTTCAGGTACTTTTAAACGCCCAATTATCATCATATTGGAACAACATGTGTTTGAAACGTATCGTTCCAGCAAAATCGTACAAACTTTTTGCATACCTAACATTTGTTTTGCATAAATAAATATTTCAAACTATCATTTATCCGCCCGTGACTTTTCAGAATCCAAAAACATTTAGTGCATAGGTACATATCTTTGTTCCGCCGAATAAAATTTTTTCAATCCTGTAACTCTACAGTACAATTTTGAGCACAGTCTCTATGTACGTAGTATTAATTCTAATAATAAATACATGTTTGCATCTTTCTGGAAAAGAAAAACGTCAAGTATCCATTATTACACACGTATAAAAATAACGCTTCCACAATCCAGGTTTTCCTCAATTTTGTTCCTACACAAATTTATCGATTTTTTTATACAGGTTCATGTATACAAACTTCTTTAAACTTTACAAAGTAGAACACTTATTTTTTATTGTACATTAAGTTCGTCAAGTCATGATTTTCGAAGAAAATGTTTATTTTGTACTATGTGCGATGTTCTTCATAATGCAAACTCTATCTTCAGAAAATTGGTTGTTCCCAATGATAATTTTTGTAGACTACGCCCTAAGATTTATGACCACCAAGGAAATAAGTAGAGAGGTGAACATGTTAATTATAACACATACCTACTACATATTCTATAGTCATAATAACTATATGCTAGAATCATTGTTTTTAATACTCCCTGTACGCTCACAGCATTTCATTTGATTTATATTTTTGGTGACTTAAATTTTAGGTGACGAAGGAGCAATACTGTGAAAATGTCGAGGCCAATCCTCAGCAGGCCGCGTACGCGTGTCTATGGGTGCAACTACGATAAAGGAGAATCGTACTATAAACCAATGGTTGATCATTTAGATCGGAAATACAGCTCCCGACCGCTTTTCTCCGAACCAAGAACTTCGTTAGCCGATGAGATCGCGGCCCGTCGAAATGACATCGGTAACATCTTCAGTCGTTTTCCAAAATGGTTTTAAGGGGTGAACGTATCCTACTCCCTTTTTCCTTAATCATTATATAAATGTAGCTAGTAGCTTGTCAATAAGAAAATGCTACACTATTTTTGACATCCTTGATATTTCACAAGTAGCATGTTGAAACCAAATCCTGATGTGAAAGGAATTGAATGTACTATCTCTTCAGTCCAGTGTTACAGTCACAACAAATTTGACACCCGTAAAAATTCACCGTATAAAGTCTTTCACATACGTAACAAAATAAAATAAAATCGTAACACGAAGCAGAACCGTCTAATGATTTATTGTATCCTATGACACGAGTAATAATGTTTCTATACTGTTTAAACATTATCTTTCAATACACATCAGAAATAGAATTCGGTACTTCGTGGAAGGAATATTTCTGTTCCAATGAAATTTTCAAATTGCCATTTCTACACTTCGTACACGGCATGTATATTTATAGCGTGGTTGTCCATATTTTTACTCTTACCACATAGTCGTAATTCTTGTATCATTCTACCTGCTAAACAATATATGTATTCTACTACATGTATAAAGAATTTATTAAGCGTTAAACGAATTAATGTCGTAGTCGATAACTGTTCTCAATATATCAATGTAAGCTAATAGAATTTATTGTTACATAATATCTATGTAATATATGAGATTGCATTGGGTTGAACAAGGTTTGGAAATCTCATTCTTTTAAAAGCGAAGTTTACATAACCTGCTTTGTTAAACTGAGTGTAACGTTATAAAAGAACCATCGGTTCATCAATAAATTTTATGCTATACGTACAATGAAATTATTGGCATTACACAGTATTATAATTATCTTCTACTCCAAATACACAAATGTAATGATACAATTATTACCAAGAATGAAAAACTGTTTGACGATATTAATTTATCTGTGAAATGTAATTTATGTAAATGAATTTTTATTATAAACAAGTTATCGAAATTCATGTATATTAATATACACTTCAATTTTTGAATGTCCTGTGTCTTGCAACTCTTGCATACGTACTATTGGGAAGTCAATACTATAATATATGGCAATAAGAGTTCCATACAGACAAGCAAAATTTTATTCAAACATCGAAACCGATTAATGAATACACCAAGTTTCATTGCTATATGCACATAAAAAATGTATGTGTATGAATACGAAATTTGTGAAATATGTTACAAGAACATATCATCCAACTAATATTTCAGTAAACGATTGGCCTGCTACGTGTATGCATTTACGTATATATATATTAAATACATTATTATTATTATTAAAACAATGGGAAATGAACCCAGCTGACACAAGCTGTTAATTAACATATATAATCAAAGTACTTTTCAATATAGTCATTTATTTATTATTAAAATTTAAACTTGTGTTTAGCCTCTCGGTTTCAGAATATTTCTAATGTAGAAAGTTACATCATTGCAACAGTGCCATTCTGAAAACTAGAATTTAAATCACTTAGAACCCAAATAAAGTTCCCTATGAGTGAAACACATCTTGAGGTATCCGTTTTTACAGGCTCGCGTGACCTCTCCGATCCTCGCAACAGTTCCTTTGGGCGTGACCTTGACCTTGAACTAGATTCCCCGATTCGCACCTCTCAATTACCACTCAGTTCCCTGGCTACCGACACGTTGTTCCCTGAAAACGAGGAGATCGTCTACGACAGCCGTGGTCAGCGCAGTCGACGTAGATTTGCTGAAAATTTCGCCAACGATGTCGCCGCGACAACACACCAGCTCAAAACGAAATTGGCATCGATGAACTTGGAAGACGAAGTTGACGTTGCGTTGGGAAAATCACGGCGCACACGCCAGGAGCCGGATCTTCTGGAAACTACTCTAAACTCGAGAAGAGATTTGCAAGACATGAAGTCAGCAATTGAGGAAGCGGAATCTACATTTAAAAGACGTTCAAAGCTTGCCGATGAAATCGATCACATTAGCGATAGTAAATCGACACTTACGAAGTGGTCGAAATTAATTAACGAAGACGAAAATTTGTTGCCGGTTAGTGCTGCTGCGACTAGAGCTAAACAAACCAAAGCTCGTTTAAATGATTTGGAATCTGAAATGGAGGAGCTTGCTGAAAGACAAGCGAAAAGAGAACGTAGATCAGCTGCACTTAGAGCACTAATTAACGAAAACGCTACTGAAACTGAAAATATTCAACAGCAATCTATTCTTAGCAAGAAGGTTTCCATTCGCGAACGTTCTGAAAAACACGTTGCCTTTTAAATGTCCGTGTCAATTTATATCTCGATGAGAAATTCAAAATCAAAAAGCAGGAACAAAGACTTGTATTTCGTTTAATTGAACTTATAATTAGTCCTTCCAGAATATAGCATAGTATTTGCATGAGTGATACTCGCGGTATTTATTTGACTAGGTACATTCACTTTGGTAAATTGAGAATCACTTGCTTTTGGTGATTTCGTATTTGTACGTATATTCATTTTAATATTTGATCAATCTCTTATGATTGTTGGTAGACGTGCTCACACGAACAAACATTTGTATTACACAGCCTATACGGATATTTGTACAAAATTATTTTATGTAGTAGAAATACACTAGCAATATCATAAATGTGTATTTTAACTTGAATTATCACTTATTTTGTACCCAAAATTGCTTAAAATTATGTAAATATTTCTCATTTTTCACGTATTTTGGTGTAAAGTACTATCGAAAGAAATGTGTAACTACAATAAAACCTCGATTATTAGAACAGTGCTTTCTGAAGACGGAATATAACTGTCTACACTATGTTGATTTTCGTATTCCCCAACTTATCTAAAGCTAGTACGGCTATGAAAAACGAGTGAAGAAAAAGAAGAAGGGAAAGAATAGGAATCTGGACGAAATAATATTCAAATGTACACGTTCTTAAATATTCACTGCTTTAGAGACGGCTGTGAAATTATATGAAACCTGAACAGGAAGTTCAGACATCGAAATAATGGCATTAAACGAATATGATAATAAATTGACGACTCTGAAAGTTTAGGAAGCAAGAATGCAAAGTTGAAACGCTATTAAACCTATATTTAAGGTTTTATATTTTTGTTCAGTATCGAATAACTATGAGATAAACAATCTTTCTTTAGGTGAAAACGTAGTTATCGGAATACCGCCTGCCAAAATTGATTCGAATCATCGAGGTTTTATTGTATAATTTTTCTTTGATATGCGTAACGAAACACCGATCATACAATTTCCATTGAAGACGTTTAATCGCTGTAGGATTGTCGATTAATAAATTTTATATGTAACCTTCATCGCAAAGACTGTTAACACATTTATGTTTTAACTACAGATTCAAAACTTTTGTTTCAATCGAATTTTGGTAATTTATTTTATCACACATGAAGTGATTGCAACATGGGTGTCCGGAGGGAGGTGCAAAAGGATCAGTTGTCCTCTCTGGATTTTGCGAAAAAAATTATTTTTTTCCAAAACTGAACTTTATTAAGTTTATACTAAAAAAGGGAATATTTTTCAATTTCGGTTTTAAATTTTTGATTAAATTGGCACTACGAAATGGATTAAAAAAGCAAAAGGGATATATTTTTCTTAACCATCATCCCAAAGTTGCCCCCCTGGAAAAAAGTCTTGCGACGTCCTTATACAACAAAATTATCACTCCCTGATTATCCATTTATTTAAATTTAATAATTTTCAATGTTTGTACTGCAACATGTTATCATCACTTTTCTTTATACAACAAATAATTTAATTTCCTTGGAAAGAATTATTCAGAAAACTATAGATGAGTACAAGAGCATTCGATGTTTACGTTCAGTTTACAATAGTTCCTAATCTATTAAAAAGACCGAACGTAAGTTGTATTTAGTATGTTATTAAATTTTCAATATCTTATTTTTATTCATTTCATACACAATAAATACATGCAGCAAAGGTATATAACGACACATAAAAAATTTATCTTGTTTCTATCGTTCCCTTAATCGTCAGCATTAAAATTAGGGTGAAGTAATAATTAACATTTTAAGGGGAATATGCGCCGAAGAAACATGTTATTTCAACGTCATTGTATGTATTTCTATGCTCTCTTATTTAGTAATAACTTCTGCTTTATTAAAAACGTCACACATACATATATGACATGCTTACTCATACATTGAATTAATCAGACGTTTGTATCTCTTCCTATTTTCATTTGGTGCGTGCTGAAACTCTTCGTTTATAATCTAATAACTATAACTTTTGCTTCCATACATGTGTAAACAAAAATCTCCCTCATGCATGCTTGCGGTATAAATATGTGTGTACATATGTCGCAGGGCAACTGTAAAAATCAGTCTTTTTGTAAAGAAAACGTCGTAATTTTACAAAAATGTTTACCTCAAGTGGGCTGAGAAATATAGTAGCCTTTTTGTAATGCGGATAGAGACCTTCCAGCCTTAATGTAATAGAAACTTCCGACAACAAAAAGCATTAAAGTATTGTTACGGCTGAGAGTAAGGTGACCATTGGTCTTCGATTTCCGGTGACAGCTCCCAGAACACGATTTACCCCGATTTCGTCACCCATTCTAAATTAACGATTTGTCCGTCGGTAATAATTCCATTCTCATGGGCGTAGGTAGGATTTCATTCAGAGGAGGGGAGAGGGGGGACGAAATAAATAGTGAAACAAATTTTGTTATTACAATTTATGTACGTCTTAGGTAGGAACCAATACAGGGTCATCCTTTAATCCTGCAACCCGCGCGCGCGCGCGAACTTGTAAAATGGCAACACCGCTTCACGGACGCATTCCACAATAACCGTGCACCGACCCAGCGGAGAGCTGCCAGCGCCCGCTGGATAAGAGTGATGCCCGAGCTTCGAAAATTTTAGCGTCGCAAAGAGCTAGGTATTGAGAATTTCCCGGCCCAGGTAATCGAGCCGCGTGCTCCGCTTTTATGATCGGTTTACCACTCGCACCCCAGATTACTATAATGAGGTTTGAAAATAATGTCGACTGATCTCGTACCCGGTTCAATTTCAAAAATTTTAGCTACGACAGGGTTGACCGCGGCGCTATACCCTTGTACGGAGAAATTTTTCGCCACCTGCTTGTAAAAGCCACAATAATGGCACATCATTAAAAAAATGACATTATCGGAAGCCGGTATAGGCGTGGCATTGAGTAGCTAAAACATTCAAACACAAAAAATTCTACAGAAAAAATTCAAACACCGCTACAATCAAAGACACGTCCCATTAGTTACCCCTTACGTCTGATCTAGGTATGCACCGCATTAAGGATACAATCATAAAAAAGAAAACTAGAACAATAGATTCTGAGGTCTGCAGAACTAACACATAATTGAATAAAAATTTAATTTCTCAATTTATGAAAGTAATCATACAGAAACAACTAGCCTATTGGTTCACAACACCACGAATTTTAAAAACAGCGTTAAATACATTATCAAATAAACAGTTTGCAAAAGCTTTTTCCCAAAATTCTCGAAGCTCGGGCATCACTGCTGTCTAGCTGTCGCTAGCAGTGATGCCAGATCGAGGACGGGTGCCCTCGAGAATTTCCCCCACCTCGCGCACACTACGCCGGAGCAGCGCGTCTGTGAGTTGGACTCCGAAGCGCCGAGCTCACGGACACGCTGCTCCGGCGTAGTATGCGCGAGGTGGGGGAAATTCTCGAGGGCACCCGTCCTCGATCTGGTATCACTGGTCGCTAGCAGCTCTCCGAACGCCGGGACAGTGCATGGTTATAGTGGAATGCGTCCGTGAGGCAGTGTTGCCATTTTACCTGTTCGCGCGCGCGCGGGTTGCAGGATTAAACGATGACCCTGTAGAACTGGGCTCATGTAATGCAGAATTACTTATTACTACTTATTTAATTTATTTTTATTTTGTAATATACTAATTTAATTTTGGACGAACAATTAATTTTTTTTTCTGTATCGAGAGGGGGGCGTCCACCTCCCCCCCCCCCCCACCGCCTTCACTACACCAATGCACATTCTGTATTTCTTTTTCAAAGTTACGAAATAATCAATATGAAACCGAAGCCACGATTTTGCTATGTATTAAAGTTCTACTAATTTGGCAACACTGTAATTGAGTCTGCGAGGAATATGTAGAGGTGGTCCCTAAAAGAATCTCATGTCTTCGGAAACCCCAAGAAAAAATGGTCACCTTATCGTAGAAGTATCTCCTCATTATCCACCGCTTTATTTAATTACAATAACACAGTAATCACAAGAAAAACTGTAACTTTGTACAATGTAACGAATTCAAATACCAGGCAGAATAATCTTGGTACGTGCGTCAAAGACTGGCGGTTAATCGATAACAACTTCTGGCAATCTTTACCGCCCGTCTTCTAACAAGGAGAGGTTCCCAGGTATCCGCCTCCGATTGCTTTGAATTTTGGATATGTTTTAGGGGACCGAAAAATAAGATATACGTGTTTTTTTATAGCTGCCCGTTTTCATATTTAGGGGGTAAAACCAACCCCCAAAGTTATAAGATTTTCAGGTGTTCATCTCCAATTTCTTTGGTTTTTGGATATGGTTTAGACGACCGAAAAATAAGTAATACGTGTCTTTTTATTTTGGCCTGCTTGAATGTTTAGGGGGTTAAAACCACCCCTCAAAGTTATATGATTGTCAGGTTTTCGTCTCCGATTGCTTTGGTTTTTGGCCAAAACAATCCGAGACGAACAGCTAAACATTAATTCACGTCAATTTGAAATTGACGGTAATATAAAGTTTAATGTTCCCTCAATTAATATACAAAAAATCACGGAGGTACTTTTTGGTACTTTTTTTAAAATTCAACTCAGAGATGATAAACATTTATCACAAAAAATTGAGACAAATTGTTGATATTGCAAAAATGTTTTTAGGCAGCTGGAAAGGTCATATAATATGTAACATAACTTATAAAAATCAAATTAATCAGATAAAGATTCGACAAGTAGCACGTGTTTAAAGAAACGCACCGAAAATTGGAATAAATTTCAAGTATCATTTTTTACAACAAATTGGTAAATTCAGCAAAAATTATGGATAACATTAAAACCTACGTTTCTTTATTAACATTTTAAGATACAAGAATTTGTGGATCGAACACTTTAGATTCTTAACTTTTGAGCATTACGCGAAACACTGTGCGCGCAGAAAACCGTTTTTTCGACAAAAAGACAGCGTTTCGTAAAAAGGTTAGGCTTTTTACAAAGCGGTTGATTTTACCAAATGTCCTGCGAAATGTACTATATACAGGGCCATTTTTTTTACTTTCTTTCTGTTGTCGTATGTAGCAATAAATAATTGCATGTATGTCGCGTATACCAATACGTAAGCAGAGTGTAATGAGAAATTATATTGAAAAAAAGTATTTAATCAAAAGATGTGCAAACAATGAATAGTAAAAGTGAATAATAAATACACAACATTATCGGAATTAAATATTATTTGTTTTACGTTTGCATAGGATATTTCAAAATGAAAGGTCAATATTCTAGATTCTTGGATTTTACAGTATCGGTCATTGTAAGAAAGACACTTTATACGTGTATATGTTTTAAAACGAAATATCTACATCAGCGCTGTCCAGCGTAGGGGCCCCTCGCGTGACCAAACGCTTACCCCCACTATGACTTACCGGCGCCCCCCACTTTCTTCCCATCGTACTGCGCACAAGCATATTTTTAATCCTGTCCGTGTGAGCTGCCTGTTGGACTGTCGAGCACACGGACAGGTGTAGGGATATGCTTATGTGTAGTGCGATGGGAAGCAAGTGGGGGACGACGGTAGGTCATAGTGGGGGTAAGTTCTTTGTTAGTTTATTCTAATCAGAAGTTAGTTTATTCTAAGATATTGCTTAATAATGATTATTTTGAATAATACTAAACATTATATTTTAAATCATACTGTTCGGTGACCGGCTATTGTGTATATAATAGTGACAAATTCTCAATGAAGTTATGTCATTTTCACAGCTACGATTAACGCAACATTAATATAAATTGCTTCAAATAAATAACAGTCTACTTTTACAAGTAATGTCACCATTCGAATATTTTAGGTTCTCGTACTCTGAACGGAAATCGTAATGATATCTATGATGATTTGGACTTCCTATATGACCGTGGAATTGAGGATAATTTTGAAGATGAATTTGTTCTCGGCCAGCGACGTTACAAGGACCGTGCAGCTGCTGCTTTTGCCGAAGATTTAGCTGAATTGAGGCGCAAAAGGAGGGACATGCAGGTTACACGTAAACTGGAGAATCCATTTCATTTAATTGTTACATAATGGTTTTTATAAGACGCGAATAGAGAATAAAGTCTGACATATTTCAAATGTGCTGTATAGGGTAAGTGCACTTAATTTTACCCATCCAAATTGAAATCGTTCTCAAATAAAGGATGATTGATATTGTTGTTTATAATTACTCGTATAAACAATAATTGTTTGTGTTCCATGTACGGCAGGTTAAAACTATTGAAATCTAAACATTTTCACTCGCGATTGAAAAAAGTGAGAAAAGCAAAAATCGGGATTTTAAAAAAGTCTACTTAATATCGCCTATCTGAGAAATATTGATTAATTTATGTATTTTTCAAATTAACATTTCGACCGGAAATATTAAATAAAATGGTATCGGCGCTCTGATTCGGTCACTGTACAACGATTATTTTATTTATTTAAAAATAAAATAAAGTATCAAAGAAGACTGCAGTCTTCTTCTAACCGACTCGCGTGTCGCTTGCTCGCTTAAACGCTGCGACAGATTTTTCATCAGCAAACGCAATATTATACATTTAATCTCACTTTCCTTGAGGATGGTTCAAATCAAGAACCGAAACGTCGGATTTCTTTATAATTAATTGCTAAATAGCTTTGATACTTTATTTTATTTTTAAATAAATAAAATAATCGTTGTACAGTGACCGAATCAGTGCGCCGATACCATTTAATTTATGTATTTATGAGCTTTTAAAGTTGTATTTATATGTGCACTTATCATTTTTGACCATATCAATATTTTGGAGGCGTTTTGCCAAACTTTCTTTACTGGAATTAAGTTTAAAAAAATGTCTGTATTATAAAAATAAACAACTACCATTTTAAAGTATTTATATTATGACATATTATTTATTTAGGCGATCATGTTTACATGCAGCGCAAACGAAGTTTAGCTTTATAGCTCCTTTTTCGTGTCTCCATCTGTAGCAAATACCGCACTGAAACCACTGAAAAATACTGTTCCCGTTAACAAAAATGTTGGAACCATTTAATGTGACCAATTTAGTAATTCCTTAAGCATATTATTAATTACATATTCTAAGTAAATATTCATCAATTCGTTGCCTTTGTAAACTTATTTTCTTCCAATGGGATCTAAAATTGTTACGGTTCAATGCATTTTTATACTATCAAGATTCACTAAAATACTTCTCTTATGCTAGACGTTGCTCAAATGGTGTTGCAACCATGTATGTCTTTCTACATATGCTAGGGTACTAATTCAGTTCATTATCAATAGGTATATGTCAGCACTTATTCAACGATGCTACGAATGCTACGAATAAACTTCGAATATTTGATTATTCGAATGTTATTATTCGAATATTTAAGTATTCGAATAGTGATATATAATACATCAGTATTCGAAAACAGTAAAAGTTGGATAACTGCACGAAATTCGGGACCGGAGGCATGCAGTTATCCAGCAGAGGTAAATATTCTCGACCTCCAACCTATTCGAGCTGAGCTCGGAGTTTGTTTACGTTTTTTGTCGAGCGTAGAGAAGGACAGGGAGAGAAAGAGAAAGAGGGTCGACACTCGAGCTGAACAAAACAAACGCGTCGATGACACATTTACTAATGCAACAAGAAAATTTTCCTATTTTTGATTTCTGGTTAACGCAACTTTTGCCAATGTATTTGTGAGGTTCCTCCATTTAAAAAAAAAAAAACAAAAATGATATAATTCGGATCATATTTGCATATTCAATGAGTGATATTAATGTTGGATTCCGGGTGAGAAATGAAGTAAATATTATCCAAATTATGTCGTGTTTTGTCTTATTTTAATCAGAAAAACCTCAGAAATACGTTAGTAAAAGTTTCGTTACAAAAAGATCAATAATAAAAAAGTTTTCTTCTTGCATTAGTATTGGCTCACGGATATTCAAGCTGGGATCAGGTTACACTACTCGACGCTCGCGACGGTTTAGCTTCTTGGTGCGCCAGAGGAGTCCCCTCCCCCGGTGGTGGGGATGACTACCGCGCACTTACGCTGTGGATCGTTCCGTGCAGTCATCCAACTTTTACTGTACTTAAGGGGGGAGACACGTCACGTGACACGGGCGATGCACCGCGCTGTAATACCGACAATCTAACTTGAAACATGGGTTTGGAATTTTTCCTTTTTCGTCCTTATATGAGCAGATTTTGGGCTGGGCGAGGTCTCATTCGAAAGAGGAAGGTTCAATGCGGAGCGCTGGGATAACCGTTTGAGTCACAAAACTCTTTTAGTGACCTAAAAATACTTGGATTCTTGCGGGTGTATTTTGTCGACTTTTGCTCTACTTTGATCACTCATATTATTAGATATCAACACAATCTCGTCGAATCATGACCAGAGCGGACTGCATTGAAACTTCCTCTTTCGAATGAGACGTCACTCAGCCCGAAATCTGATCATATAAGGACAAACAACGTACCTTCCCAGACCCATGTTTCGGGCCAGATTGTGTCGGTATACAGCGCGCTGCATTACCCGTGTCTACCCCCTTAAATATTCGAATATTCGAATAGCAAAAAATTCGACAAATAGTCCCAGCTCTATACGAGTGGCGGTATTGGGTGCACTTACCCTATTTCAAATGTGCCATATAGTTAGAGAAAATAATATGTGATCGAATAACTGGTATAAATATAATTAATCGAAGTTTGCATTTGCATTATCTGCTTGTTAAAACTATTTTTCAGGACCGCATTTTTGATGTGATCGACTTGAATGCTGAAATTGAAAAAGCTAAGACAACTCTGGCAGCAGCAGGTGTAGCTTTTCAACGTCACGCAACAAAATTCGATAATACCGGTCAATACGACGATGAATCATTAAAAAATGGAGCTCATATGGACACCGTTTCGGAAAAACCACGACCCCGAGCAATAAAATGGATAAAAGTCCCTGATGTGGATATAGAGCCATGTGTGCCACAACCCACAAAACCAAAACAAGGCAGAAATAACTCAATAGTAGAAGCGGCTGAAATTGCAGATCCCTTAAACACGCTCGCTTTATTACCGTTAAAAAGGAAGTTCTTAAAAAGGAAGAAGAGTGTATCATTTTAAAAATCTCAAACAAATAATTTAAATTTTACTACTATAATAATATCAAATTTTATGTTCATTATCATTGTCATTTGAATGAAACATATTTGGAAGAAACAATTGTATGATTATTTTGCAATTTAAAAATAGAATTAAGCATTATATCTGTTACTACATTGGGGACATTTTCTTGAATATCAGTGTCTTATATTTGAGTATATTATATCATTATACTGTTGTTACCACACAATGTACCGTATTCTACACTTCTTGTTTGAAATACAGACATATGTACATAATACATATAGTGATATATTTTTTATCACCTTATCTTTTTCACTATCATGAAACATGAAATGTACAACATGCGATGACTAACTTTTCGATACAGGTACGTATTTAATATATCGGTTTACAATTTACATGAAACTAAATACAGTATTGTCTCGTTAGCGGCTCGGTTTGGTGTACATGATGTGGGCTTTTCGCAATCCCCACCACGTATGTCTCACTCGTGTCCCGCGAAGACGAGGGCGAGATGGAACGAGAGCAAGCGAGAGGCACTGAAAACGAGCGAGGGCGGTACGAGACAGACGATGATGTTTTGTCTCGCTATGTCTTTCGGGCGCCGTGACACTTACAATCAGTCCTTTGTGTGCGCGACGGGCGTGCGCGATGGTCGCAAGCACTTAAGGTAGGATTTCCTACACACGATTCGCCGCGGCGGCGGATCGCGGTGGTGAATCGTGGTCCGTCGCCGCGGCGAGCAGACCTCAGGTACCGCGTTAAGGGACCCAGTTGGATTCGAGCACTTGAAAGGATCTATTCTAACAGTCGGTATACCTGTCTCAGAAAAACTAGATTGTTTATTCTTTATTGTATCTCTATAGAAGTGGCTACCGATGGCTTCCTTACGTTTTTTCGATGTAAATCATTCACTGCTGCTACTGCTACATTGTAATCTGCCGTATACCTACCTACAGTACGCGTCCGCGGTAGCGTATGCGCCAGCATGGGACAAAACAAATGATGAAGCTGACCTTTGATTCCGAGATATTTGCGAAAAACTTCTTTTGACTTATTCCGACGCAACGCATTCCACTTTCCAACTTGTCCCGGGTATTAGTATTGGTTGGGGCTAGATTAGTTTCAAAACGTCATAACATTAACTCAATTTTCTCACTCAGATTGACTCAGACTCAATTTTCAACTTCAATAGTCTTTTATTTCGCACTTCCTTCTACGCTCGGATGGCCAGTTCTTTTGGGAGCGATGCAAGTTCGATTGGTTGGAGTTAGGAGGTGTGAAAGTTGCTAGACCAAATTTTAACCATAGGGAGCAGATTGTATTAGGACCAATCGGATTTGCATCCCTCCCAAGCGGCTGCTCTCTTGAAGAGGCCCTATTCACATCAATATCCACTCCCCAATGCCCACCTTCCCTCGCACGGAATACGTCAACGTATGCTTTTGTTTCGATATTGGAGCTTGTGTTAATACTCGAGAGATAAGGAATCTGTTCGAATTTTTAAGGAGGAGAACGCGTCGACAGCGGGGTACACTTTTTCTTCCTGTGTCTCTTCACGAGGCGTATTCTCGGTGGATTGTAGGAGCGTAGATGTCTGTATGCCAGTTATTAAATTCAGGAGACGATGCAAACACTTTATTACAAAACACACATGTACTATAATTAAAGTATTATAAATCGTGTATCGATCAAAGCCGTTCAATACCAGTACGATATACGATCAAAGCCGTTCAATACACGTTCGATACACGATCATAGCCGTTCAATACACGTTCCATATACGTTCCGAGTCGTTCGATACACGCTCAAAGTGGTACGATTCACGTTCGATGCACGATCAAAGTGGTACGAAAGATGTTCGAGACACGTTCCGAGTGTTGCGAAAGACGTTCCGTACACGATCAGATTGATACGGTCGAGCCGATTTTACACTGACACAATCACGGGAATGAAATGGAAAGAGTATATGATTGTTAAATTGTAACACAAATGTGGGCAATAGATTAAATTATTATTATTATTATTATTATATTTTTTCTTATTATAATGTATTTTTATATTGAATTTTTATATTTTTATTTTTTATTTTATATTTTTATATTCTATTTATATTCTATTTTCTATTTTTTCTTTTATATTATATTTATTATTTAATTGTATTGTATTTTATTTTACATTTTAATTGTATTTTTATATTTTTATATTTATATTTGTATTATTGTATATTATTTTTGTGTGTGTGTGCGTATATATATGTTTTAATAATAAATGTATGACTTTCACATCAATACCTGTAACGTATTATTTATAATATCCTTTCGTACATATTCCTATCCATATATTAATTTTTAGAGGCGTGGTCTTAGCGAATGTCACTTGCGTTTCCGGATGGGCAATAGGGGGAGATTCGGACACGCTTCCACGACGCTTGACTTGCAGACCCTCGAGAAGGGTACTTGAGACGTCACCCTGTTCTCGATCGTGAAAATACTCGGAACTCTACCCCGAATAATGATTAAAACTAGGTCCAGACTGGCATAAGGGCTTTACTTCAAACCTACTTCCTTCCCTTAAGAGGAATTCCGTATGTCTCAAATATTTTCGGATTTCAAAATTTCAGTGTCGTCTTCCCTGAAAATATCATTGTCTTTTCTAAGAGTGAAAATTAAATAATAAAAGGATACCGACACAGCTTTAAAGAAAATAGTTTCGTTGCGATATTTGAAAGCAAAATTGTATTTTACAATGTTTCAGCGGCAATATACATACAACATGTACAGAAGTTTAGTGTATGTATAAATACATTATGGATATAACTATATCTAAGGAACCAAGTGGTTACATAAAGCAAAACAATAATTAAAAGAACCATAATTATTATTAAACCAGTGGTAGATCTTCATATAAACGAGGAAGCAAGCGCATAGGGCTTGAATGAAGTAAAATTCAAATTAAAGTTTTTTATTTCTACGATTTTGTTAATTGATTAAAATTGCAAAGTAACAATAACGGCAATAAAAGCTATTTCTGTTGTGTTCCATAATGTTATTTTCTATATGTAATTAAAAGAAAATACATTTATTTTTCAGTTCATGCTCCTTAGTTTCACATATTTAAAAACCACGTTACTTTAAATATTTAGAGGGGACTTTGCGCATAGAATATCTTCGTGTGTTTAATCTACCACTGTGTAAAATCTTAGCATATTATTTGTATAAAATTTATATTCTTTAAGTAATGCAGAAGTAGCAATTTATATATATATGAAAAGGTTGACAATTTCTGTTTTATATTCACAGTATGAATATAGTTACCACATATAAATATACTGCAATGCAATTTATATCTATGCCGCGAATAATAATTCTTTTAATATCTCGTTATATATTTTTGTTATCAAAAGATACATTCACAGAATTTTCTGATATTTTAAACTATAATATGCTCGAGTGTGATAACTGTAATGTCGAGGTTCGTGTCTCATATTAATTATGGATTTCATATCTGCAGATCGTTTGTAGCTCTTATCGATATTCTTCTGATCGTAGGTCCTCATTGCTCGTTCAGCCCATTCTTGAGCCCTAGGCGGTTCACGAAATATCCCTCTTTGCCTTTGGTTGAGATAATCAATATAGTCATCATAGTAATTTTTTCTAAGGAAAAGAAAGCACCATTATAATGATATTCGCACTTCTGGAATATGCAAGATGAATACGATAATTTATATTCCAGAAAATTTTGAGAATTTGATAAATTATATAAAATAACTCTCGAACATATTTTGGTAATTGAAAACAGCACTTCTGAATACAGTAATTCGTCGTTAGTGTCCCGTTTTTACCATGCGTTGTAATCCCGCTCACTATCCCCACAATTTCTTAGAATCCTTCGATCGAGAGTGAGAGAACGAAAGAAACGACGGCAACTTCGTGTCAACTGTTTCGTTCCCTCTCGCTCGGTTCTTGGGTTTTCTCACTCGCGGCACCGGCCGCACGGAATAGTCTTAGAGCATATACTACTCTAAGGGAATAGTGTCCGCATCGCGTTAGTGTCCTGCCGCCAGCCCCGATCGTCAGGATTCTAACGAGGCATTATTGTATGTCATGAAGTTGTATAATCAGGGTTGACTAACTGGCGACTCACGAGCCGCCGGGGGCCCCTCTGCCTTGCTGCCACGCTGAACGCCCCCCCTCCATACCGACCAAACACTGACGATCGCAGTCGATTCCTGTTTCTTTCCTTCTCTTTTCGCCTGCGATCGTCAGAGTTTGGCTTAGAGCATATATACATGGAGGTATCATTGCCTTAGAGTGACTGCCTCGAAACTGTCGAGCAACATCACGCGAGAGAGAAAAAGAGAAGTATATGTCCTATTCGACCGATATGCGCATACGCCGATATCGTGCGAGAGAGAAAGACATGTGCGAGCGAGAGAAGTATAGAGGAACAATCGGCCGTAATATACTGTAGTTTGCAAAATTGTTGGCAGTCGGTTGCGGAGCGGGGCAAGGGGACTACCTCGCTCGTGCCGCCCCACTCTCTGCCGCGAACTCCCCAATTCCCCCGCTCGCTCTCTTCGTCATGCGGCGCTGCCGACCGATTCGTTGACGTGACGCGTCGGCCAATAGCGACAATACGTCTGCTTTACATCTACCACAGTGTTAGAGAAAGTGGGCCTATGAGGATACACTCGATCGGACCACCAAGTTTCTGCCGGCAACATTTTTGCAAACCACAGTACTTCTCTCGCTCGCAAGATGTGTTTCTCTCTCGCACGGTATCGGCGCTTGCGCATTACGGTCGAAAAGGACACATACTTCTCTCGCTCGCACGTCTTTCTCTGTCGCACCATGTTGGCGACAGTTTCAAGCTTTCAATGAGACCTCCATAGTATATGCTCTAAGGCAGGCATGGAACTAAAGTGAACGCAGCGGCCGTTTTTCGGAGGCAACGCCTCCTTTCTTTTGCCGCACGTCTTGGCCCCCGCAGCAGTCAAGAATCTTAGAGCGCCTCAGGCCCGTACCATATGAATCGCGCGTGGTGCGTTGACAAAACAAAAACGCATCGACAATCGTGCTCTCTGGGACGATGTGGAAACCTATTGATACAATGTCACCCTAATACGCCACGCGCGGTTCATATGGTACGGGTCTGAGGCGCTCGAAGCTCCTAGGCCCGCCGCGGGGACCAAGACGCGCGGCGGGAGAAAGGAGGCGTTGCCTCCGAAAAACGGCCGCTGTGTTCACTTTAGTTCCATGCCTGCTCTAAGGAGTTTGGTCGGTATGGAGGGGGGACGTTCAGCGTGGTAGCAAGGCGGAGGGGCCTCCGGCGATTCGTGAGTCGCCAGTTAGTCAACCCTGATAAACAGTTTTGCGGCAATTTTTTTTTTACAAATATCCACTGATCCAGAGGTTTAGATTCGCCACTGAAAGCAATGAACATCGCTTTTTTAAAATCTTGTACATAGAAGTATCATTTGCATTTGTAATATTGTGTGTGGCTCGGCAAGTACGGCGCGCCATGATAAATGATTAGCTTGGGCTAGCGATGTCGTCGAAACGTCCATGACTTCCCGACTCAAACTCGCTAAACAGATTTGACGAGAATACAAGCCTCGCCGAGCCACGCATCTTACGAATTTCCTATTGCATTTTGTTAATACACATAACTCATAAGAGAAGTGTGCAAGGTCCTGGTCATTGATTTGGCTTAGATTTAGTACATATGTACAGATATTTTCAGGACAGTATTGTATCATATTTGTGAGATTTTGCTTTTATGGAGAAACTTAAAAAAATGTGGCTGTGATGAAAATAAAATAGAAAATGTAAAAATTGTATTAAACAATATTGTGAATGATTTAGCCTAATACGGTTATTTCACCTTTGGTCCTGCTCGCAGTTCCTCTCGCGAAGGAAATAGCAGCAAGTAAACTGCAAGGCACGCTCACAGCGACAAACGAAGCCTTTTTTGTATGGGTTTGAACGCGACCCGAACACACGAAAGACACAGTAGAGTTCAGTAGAGTGTCAAGTGATCAAAAGATGGAGGTAGGCAAAATATCACACTTCGTCTGTCCCGTACTGCCTCTTACTAACTTTCAGTATAGTAGCTGAGAATTGTATAGCGAGGTCGTAAACTCGGTGGAACGTTAATGTAAACGTGTTTACGCTTTTCATATATATTGATGTACTATGACAGCATATATACAGGGTCATGGTTTAATCCTGCAACCCGCGCGCGCGGGGACTTGTAAAATGGCAACACTGCCTCACGGACGCATTCCACTACAACCATGCACCGTCCTGGCATTCGGAGAGCTGCTAGCGACAGCTAGACAGCAGTGATGCCCGAGCTTCGAGAATTTTGGGCTGGCCTCTTTCAAACTAACGTTGCAAAGGACTATTCAGAATTTCCCGGCCCGGGTTGAAAAATTTGGGGCTTTTTTCGTATAACTTTTGAACAATAAGAGATATCGGGATGCAATTTGCGCCGAAAAAGGAGGAAAAATTATTCCCTCTTAATGATGGATAATTTAAAATATTTTGCGTTTACTTAATTTTTCTTTTATCAATTTTTTACGTATAATTGTTTAAAAAGCTTTTGCAAACTGTTTATTTGATAATGTATTTAACGCTGTTTTTAAAATTCGTGGTGTTGTGAACCAATAGGCTAGTTGTTTCTGTATGATTACTTTCATAAATTGAGAAATTAAATTTTTATTCAATTATGTGTTAGTTCTGCAGACCTCAGAATCTATTGTTCTGGTTCTTTTTTATGATTTTATCCTTAATGCAGTGCATAGCTAGTTCAGACGTAAGGGATAACTATTGGGACGTGTCTTTGATTGTAGCGGTGTTTGAATTTTTTCTCTAGAATTTTTGTGTTAGAATATTTTAGCTACTCAATGCCACGCCTATACCGACTTCCGATGATGTCATTTTTTTTAATGATGTGTCATTAATATTAATAAGTATAATTTCGACCGTAAAGATCAAACAATCAATCTGTTTTCGGCGCACAGGTTCGGTCAATTTTGAACAATAAATAAACAAGCTATTTAGCAATAATTTATAAAAGCTTTCGACGTTTCGATCTTGATTCAGATCTTCATTGCCATTATTGTAGCTTTTACAAGCAGGTGGCGAAAAATCACTCCGTACAAGGGTATAGCGCTGCGGTCAACCCTGTCGTAGCTAAAATTTTTGAAATTGAGGCGGGTACGAGATCTGTTGACATTATTTTCAAATCACATTACAGTAATCTGGGGTGTGAGTGGTAAACCGATCATAAAAGCGGAGCGCGCGGCTCGATTACCTGGGCCGGGAAATTCCCAATAAGGTAAAAGACCCAATACCTGGATACGTCCCAGTAGCTGGACACTGTTGCAAAAATACTGATTAATACATTTAATATCCGCTTTATCCAAAAAAGAACTATTTTATTAAATTATTCAAATATTTAGACAAATATATATATGAATATATTTGACTAAATATTTGAATAATTGAATAAAATAGTTCTTTTACACCAGTGTCCAGCTACTGGGACGTGTCCACGTATTGGGTCTTTTACCTTACCTAGCTCTTTGCGACGCTAAAAGTTTCGAAGCTCGGGCATCACTCTTGTCCAGTGGTGGCTGGATGCTCTCCGCTGGGCCGGTGCATGGTTGTAGTGAAATGCGTCCGTGAAGCGGTGTTGCCATTTTACAAGTCCGTGCGCGCGCGGGTTGCAGGATTAAACGATGACCCTGTATATACACACATACAGCGCGTCCCACAATTCAGGAAATTTCGGAACATGTAATATCCTGATGCAAAAAGACATCGAAGAATCGTTTACTGTTTTGAGATATTAAGGAGAAAAGACCATCTAAATCGAACGAAAAATAGAATCGAAATTTTTTCCATAAACAGCTTCTAAAACGTTTCAAAAATATTCTCAAAGTTATAGGTCGAAATTCAACTCCGTATCGATACTATAGCCTGATGACTATGCGCGCCTCCGACCGCCGAGCATGCCTAAAACGCATGTTAATCGCGTGTTTTTCGAAACCACGTTTTCAAAATTGGCGCAGTGGTGGTGCAGAGAATTCAATAGAAGCCTTTCACTTCCGGTGCAGCAATACTTGAACATCACCATAATATGTTCCCAAAGCCGCAAAATGAAATTCGAAAAATTAAAGCGGATATATCTGGTTTAGTTACAAAGCGCCAGGTCACAAGAAAACTTGAAATGTGGTTTTCTTGAAACGACAGGTTTACACTTTGCGGGCAATGTAACTAAAAAAATATTCAACCAATCGACTGACTTGGCCTTGTGCACGGATATTTGTGAACATTTTCTTCATAGAACTAAGTTATTAATATAATGATATTGTTTAAATAAATAACTTTTTTTACACATTTAAGGCAAAATTTTGTTGGAAAAAGTGAACTTTTTATTTAAGAGGCCGCCATTTGTTCAATTTTACATCTTTTAAGTTAGTATAAATTTATTTAATTTGCGCGTACACTCATAAACTAAACGAAAATTGTTCGATTTTTTATTTCAGATGAAACCAAAAGACGCTACATTGCCCGCAGTGCAACAATGGCGTCGCCAACTGACTGGGCATAAGCCCTTATAACTAACTGTTATTTGCCGCTGTTTTTTAATAAAAATTTTTGTTTATCTATCTTAACCTGTTAATACAATATCCTGAAACTTTCACAAAGATCGATTAAATACTTTCTTTAAAAAAAATTCCCGAAAAATGCCTCAATTTCCAGCTATACTTGAGGTCATTTTAGAAGGAACTGAGTTCGTGCATGTAGAATGAGCTCATTGGCTCCGAGGAAGCGTTTGTTTGGGGTATAACCAATAGTAACTTGTTTCAGCATCAATGAGCGCCAACATGCGCAGAACCGGTCTAAACTCGTCGGTCGGCAAGTTCCTTTTAAAATGAGCTCGAGTATAGTTACACCAGGTTCTCCCATAAGGGGGTTACGCCTAGTCAGCTTTTAAAAAGAAACGCCTTTTTCGGTAATTTTTTATAGAATATCCACTGTATATTTTTTTGGTGGGGGAAGTGAATTTGAGTTATTTGTAGTGGGGGAAGTGAACTTGAGCAGCTAAACTCTGCCTCGACTGCATCTTGAAGGTAAAAAATGCAATTACTAAGGTCGTGTTCAGATTTATTGGCCGGTGAGTATCGTGAGGGGTATTCTCCCACTGATTTCATTATCACCATTATTTAATAGTATCGCGGTTATTGTAAACAACGTTTTTTTGTCCATTGTAGCATCTATTTTGATTTCGCATGAACCGCAGTAGCGAAACGGAACCATATGAATGCGCGCAGTGCCTGCACTGCGATCTAGGGTGGACCTTAGTTACTCTTGTCGAAAAATAATTTTTAGATTTTTGGCGGGGGACACTTCCCAGGATTATGCCATTGGGAGAAAAAATAATGTGTGCAAAATGTGAAATCGGTTGAAGAACGGGACACCGTGCCTCATCGCATTTGAAAATTTTTTATTTTTGTAACTCATTTTTCTCCATTGTAGTATATCGTTAATATACATTTTTATATATTGTTGAATTTGTTTTTCTTACGCTCTGTAACAATATAGAATGAAAGTATAAGATCACTTAGAAAAAAAGATCATGACGTGACATCTAAAAAATTAACCATCAAAAATACTTTTTTTCGTTGGTATTATATTTAAGTTGCTAAACAGTACAACTTGTATCTACAAATTTTTTTCATATAACTATAAATAATAGATTAAAGGGAAATGTACATCCGAAATGCATCAATTTCTGCAGATATTTTTCTACTCATTTTATAAACTATCACTTTTGTTAATGTTTTCCGAAGGAAAAATGTCTGATGCATCGCGTGGAATAGTCAGATTTTCTTCTAGACCCTCTGTTTTTGAAATATATAGAAAGACTCTGTTTTTGAAATATATAGAAAGATATCTGCAAAAATTGGTGCATTTCGGGTGTCCTTTTCCGTTTGATCGTTGTTTAAACATATTTAAATGTTTATAATACAATATTAACTTATATCGTTGTGTTCGCGAGGGTTCATAAAATAATTTGGCGGAATTAGCAACGGAATAACTATTGCTGTTTGAACACGAAAGATGTTCAAAGTTCAAAATTTCTATTTTTTCTTGAAAAACCAATTTTTCGAAAACTGAGGGTGATATTCATATTCAATTCATATTCAACGCACAAAAATCTATAAGAAATAGGTATTGAATGTTACAAGCCCAGATGGCTGTTGAATAGTTACAATCACACTCTTGTATGAGTTTGGCTGCTCGTTCGACCGAATCGTTTACTGCTAAATTATTTACTATATTTAATCCAATATTATAATTGGAATCATTTTCCCATTCTAGAGAATCCATATTTATAAAATCTGATGGAACAGTGTATTCTTAATGAAAGTATCGGTTATTTCATTAAAATTTTGAAATCTGTTATTTATAAATATATGAAAAAATTTCTTAGACAAAAGTTGTACTGTTTGACAAGGTAAAAATAATGTCAACGAAAAAAGTTTTTTCTGAAGGTAAATTTATGATATTTCAAGGTCATGACTTTTTTTTAAAGTAATCTTACACTTTGATTCCATATTATTAGAGAACGTGAAAAGGCAAATTCAACGATATATAAACATGTATATTAACGATATATTACATTGGAGAAAAACGAGTTACAAAAATAACCAAATTTCAAATGCGATGAGGCACGGTTACCCGTCATCCGATCAATTTCAAACTTTGCAAATTTTTGTATTTATTATATTCATACTCTTATAACCATTTTTTACTGGTTATAATGTTAAATAAACTACCCTTAAAGTTCCGAAAGGATTAGCGCATTGGTATCTGTGCAAAAAATTCCTAAAAATTGATACATAAATAAGCCGTTTATACGGACTTCTCACCTTAACAGTTGAATATTAGCGTTGGAACTTCCGAGCCGCGCAATTTAAAGCCGAAACTTGCGCACACGAGGCTAGTGATAATTCGCCAATAAGGTGGAATAAGCATATTGGGCTAAGCCATCTAGACCCACATAGCACACAGTCGTTTTTAATACTTTTTCTTCATAAGGCGACTTACAGACGTCTTTATCAGGTCGGGGTTAGGACATTAAGCAAAACAATTTGGCGGTGACAAGCATCAAACCCAGACTTCTCACTTACGAACCAACCGCTATTCGCAACTATCCAAAACACTTCGTTATAAACACTTTTCATTTCTAGGTATATAACGATTAGTAATTGTTTATAAAAAATGCGCATTGACGTAAAATATTCAATAGAATATCATTATTCGAGCTCTAGACTCATTCCTTAAAATTTTGCATTCGTCTTAAGATAGACGCCTTTAAGATAACTTTAGACAGACTTCTTTAAGACGTCCTAATAAGGTCGGAAGACGTTCAGACCAAAAACTGACATAAAATGGCCGTCTTTAAGACGTCGTGTGCTATCTGGGTGGTATTGTAAAACCAAATTGTTACATTTCCTATTTTATTTTTAAGTCAATATCATGTGTGTGAGATTTTAATTTCATTAGGAAAGTCTCTCATATTTGTGTGCGATTACGTGTCTTTGTATGTGTATTGCGTGACTAAATGTCTCTTTCTAAAATACGATATCATATGCCTCCTTGTAATTAGTCACTTGTCTCCAGAAATTGCTCAGAACATGATCTTATTCGATAATTACATAATATATCAATCAAAACGAGTTCTGATTAGGACTGGGACTATTCGAATAATTTAATATACGAATATGTTACAAGTATTCGTATACTACGAATAAACTTCGAATATTTGAGTATTCGAATGTTATCATTCACATATTTAAGTATTCGAATACTACCGTAAACTGGGGCGACTTTGCCCGTCGGGGTGACATTGCCCACTTTTTTACTATGACTGAAAAATTATCATATGATTGAATTCTTTATTGTTTTTTTCGTTTGACCTTGAAGAAATTATTATTATCGATTACGGAACACCATATGTTCTAATTACTTTATAATAAAATAAAATAAAGTTCTTCCGAAATGTGAGCAAAGTCACCCCGGGCGAACAAAGTCACCCCAGTTTACGGTACTCGAATATTTCTATATGTACTATTCGAATACTGATGTACACCATAGTACACTAGTATTCGAATAGTATGGTGTGAATTATAAATCAAGTTATTAGCTTACAAGATTTCACCTTGACAAGCTAACGAACTCACAACTGAAACTAAATAAAAGCTTGTAAAAAAATGAACCTAAAGAACTTGATTTATAATTCACACTATACTGTTCGAATACATCAGTATTCGAATACTTAAATCATCGAATAGTATGCGAATACTTGGACATTCGAATAGTATGCGAATACTTGGACATTCGAATAGTATTCGAATATGTACTTGGACATTCGAATAGTATTCGAATATGTACTTGGACATTCGAATAGTATTCGAATATGTACTTGGACATTCGAATAGTATTCGAATATGTACTTGGACATTCGAATAGTATTCGAATATGTACTTGGACATTCGAATAGTATTCGAATATGTACTTGGACATTCGAATAGTATACGAATACTTAAATAATCGAATAGTATTCGAATACTTAAATAATCGAATAGTATTCGAATACTTGGACTTTCGAATTATATTCGCCAAATAATTGAGCAACTGAACTATTCGAATATTCGAATACCGAAAAATTCGACAAATGGTCCCAGCCCTAGTTCTGATGGGATTATATTAACTACGCAATTATACTATGCGTTATGTTAACTTTACATTGGTAATTCATTTTTTAACTCAGAGATTAAACAACGATTATAATCTCTGCAAAAGAACCAAATTAGTGACTAAACCTTCGTACAAGCTCTTGTGAGAGGTAAATTTCTGAGGAAATCTATTATATATATTTATTTTTTAGAATTGTGAGAAATAATAGGTATTATATATTCAAACTTCTCAACGTTGCGAAAACTGTGTACATTCCAGGTTGTAATAGGTGTAATAGGATAACACTGATGTTGAGTGGTGCATAGTTAGGTGAAATACTGAATCTTTCTTTTACAATGATCACTTCTGCCTGGAAAGTTTTGTTCAGCAGGCTCTGCATTCTGAACCTATGCCGATATTAATGGAAATGAAAATTTGTATAGTTTTCAGTAGATTTTTATGAAGGTGGCTACAAGTGATAAGCGGTGAAACTGAATTCAAATACGATATTATTTAAACTAAGGTAGAGGCTAGATATTGGCCGACGAATTCGTTTTCGCGAACAGTGATCGAGGAGAAATCAGCTACCACCATCTGACGATCGTGGATTTGTCAGTTGAAGTTGCGCGGCCCCCGAAGGAGATGGCGGGGTAACGGGAACGCTGCTCAGCTTTGCCTGAACCTAGCCGTTTCGCTATTATTTATCCTTAACGTAATAAGGTAGTTGACCCAGTCGTTGATAGGTACCCAATCGTCGATAATTTGAATTAATATTGAGATTTTATAAGGTTTTTGAACAATATTGTGTAAAGAATAAAATTGCAAGTTAATATTTAAGTCTTTATCTACATATATCATCACAATATTGTTCAAAATCCTTATAAAATCTCAATATTAATTCAAATTATCGACGACTAGGCCTATCTGCCTAACCTATCGGCGACTGGGTCAACTACCTTAGTTGTGTGCGTTACGTAGACTAATACGAGATGAAGTTATCGAGAAAGAATCAACGATCTGACCAATAAAGCTCCTGAATTTTTTCGTTGCTGACGCACACCTATTCTGATGTGTGTACTTCTACGCTGACAGCTCGGTTTGGCCTACACGTCAGAATCTTGGCACTATCCCCACCACTTCTGGCTCACTCTTGTTCTGTGAAGGCGAGAGCGAGTCAGAAAACGTTGAGAAAAGGAGCCCCGAGGCAAACAAACGGTGTGGTGGGAGAATACCCTTTACGAAACTCACCGGTCAATATATCTGGTCTCGACCTTAGTTTTTAATATATGCAATTGAAATCACGTCTGCATTACGTAAAACAGTTTTGCATCACGTATTATCTACAACAGTCCGGATGAAGCCGAGTTTAGACTCATTTTCATCAGAACTCTCGGCACACCAGTGGTAATACTTTTATGATGTAACAGAGGAAGCAGAAATTAAAATTTTGTATTATTATACAGATTATTTATCGGAGGCACGACCGACACGCAAACGAAAGATCGCTGAGGCGGCGAAGAGGAAATTGAACTTCGAGTTCGGTTTATTTTCAAAGTAAACATTCGAAGACTTTCGAACAATACTATCAATGCTTTCTAGACAATATCGACGTGAAAACACGCCATAACCGCACATAGAGTGGCACATAGTCTTAAGGGCAGTAGGCAGTCTTTTTTAGTGAGAAAGGGACTCTGTTCCTTATTTATTTGTAAAATAATGAAAGCAAATCCAGATGTATCCTTTTACCCAATGTTTGTTACTACCATACAGATTGAAAAAAAATTGTTAAGAAATATATATGTACTGCAAAAATGGCACTGCAGACGTGTAAACATTTTAACGTTTTTCCGTCGTTTTCCCCTAATATCGGTCTTAAAATGTAACGCAATCCGATTTCAAGGTGTGATTCTTGTGTTTTGGATTCATAGTTTCCGACCAAACCTATAAAAACAAAAATTAAATCAAAATTATGCAATTGGTGGCTGAAAAACAGTGATTTTTCCGAGAAAAATTCGTTCTTGTTTGTGCGTTATTAGAATCCGGTGACTTTTTAATTTTTTTATGAAAATCTCCAAGCTTTATAGACCATATCAGAGGTTTGGTCGGAAATGGCACATGTTTTACACATCCTATAATTTTTTTCAAGTCGATCTGAACCTCCATACGTTCGCAATGAGGAAAAAAAGAAGAGAAAAACATATTCGAGAAAAACGCGTTTAAAGTTTCTAGGCAAAGGCGACGCTATAGGTTGCTGCTTGACATTTTTAGTTGCCAAATCTACAATTTTGCGAATTTTATTATAAACCAAGCCGCATTTTATTCAGAAAGGATAGTACTTTCGGAAAATGCAATAAAAAAAATCGATATTTCGACTGTCTAGTCCCCTTAATATACTTACTGATTAATTTATTACCATTAGTAAATTTATTAGTATCAAAGGAAGTTGTGTTTTCATTGCGTTTAGAATGAAATTGCATTAAGTATCGAGTAGAGTTCGAAGTCAGCATAACTTTGGAATTTCAATTTGTTAAATTCATGATAAGAATAATTCGTAAATTTTCCAATTACTTCTCCACCTCTCTTACTGCTGTTGAACATTGGAAAACAGTAAAATATGACTAGTTCATTTTTTCAATAGATTTTCCACTATCCCGCTGAGGAATGTGTTTACTTGCATGTGGTAATGAAACATATTTGTGACTTGCAATTCTATGTATAGAAGAATAATCAGCAGTAGTAGAGATTCGAAAATATTAATATTGCATTCTTTGCTGGAATACTCACCTGTAGTCATAAATGTATGCGTAATTAAGGAAGAGAGGACGGACCCAGTGGTGATTATAATGTGGTGGCTCCAATTTTTCCAACTTTATTTTTGGTTTATCTGTGGATGCTGCGTCACCAGTCGCAGCCGCTTCTGCTGCAGGAGCATCCTCCGTGGGCTCCTCCGCCGGGGTGTCGTCCATGTCCCATGCCGCTGGTTCATCATCTGTCCACATACTGGTTTACGTATCCAAAGGTGAATTAGGCCTGCAGTGCACACAAATCCCAAATACTATTTGTACTGTATAATAAATTATTATTATTATTATTAATTATTATACATAGACTATTAAGTCTGCATAATTTTTAATTCACTTTATAAAAATACTATTGCTGCTCTAAACATTACTTTCATTATCTTCTTTCTCCAACTTATTAAAAAAGATAGTACTTATAATTTAAAATTATCTGAATGTCAAAAAGTTCGCAATATGTACAAGATATAGATAAAATCTACAAGGAATACAAGTGAACCAATATGACATTATAGATATTTCTGATAACTAATTAGTTTACACATAGAAAGTCAACGAAAGGAATGTTTGTAATTCTTTGTTCAATTGCAAATCCGTACTCAGAATTCACGTTGTTCACTTGCATACTGTATTTAATTATCAACGTTTAACACTCTTCTCTTTAAGTGGATCTAACAGCTAGTACTCCCAATTGGTAGGTATATTTAGCTAATGAGATATATTTAACAAAGAGAAACGGGTCACGTTGAGACACAACAAAACTTTGATTGTGACATCAATTAGTATTTGTACTTACAGATTACTTTATCTATCAATATATATAATTATTATAAGAATATATTTATACAATGCCACCGAGGTTTATGTGGTACATAGTCAGAAAGAATTGTAATTGTTCGTCAAAGCATTGAAATCACTCGGAAATTGCATATAAATATAGAAAATGAAAATGCAATTTAAGATTCCGTATATCAAGATTCAGTAAGCATTTGTATTAAAACTTTCAAACAATGTTCCTATATAGCGCGATATAGTGAAAGCATATAGTTCAGTTTCACTGTATTTACATTAAAATTAATTTTTATCCATTGATCGAATGTTTAACTGTCAATGTAAAACTCCGAAGCTTTAAGATCTATGACATTGTTTTAAAAAATACACACTATCGAACTTTTGATATTTAACTCGATTGATCAAGTGTTAAATGGGAAGTTTGTCACTAGCCCTCAATCACAATATTGTATTCACTGTCACTCCTAATTTACAAACTCTCAGAACTAAATCACTACATTATTCGAAACCACACTATTGAAATGATTTGCGAAGCAGCATCGTGTGATAACGTTTTGAAGAACAAAGTGGTACCTGCAGTACGATAGCCGCTCGTCTAAGTGTCTCTTCGGACTGAAAAAAATACTCACGTGGATCTTGCTTTGTTTCGCTTTTATTTTAGCTTATAAGATTTTCCTTGCCTTCCCACCGGTCTACCTCTTAAGTAAAAGACTCCCCCTCTCCGCGAAACGATAAGAAAGAAATAGCTTGGAGGGGGTATTTTTGGCAACCAAACCATTGTAATCATTGTTACCACACAGGGCAAGAAGTTGCTCGCGACGCACATGTTAATACATTAGCCAATGCTACGATTTCGTGTAGAACAAAGCCTGTCCTCGTACTAATTGATTTATCCAAAACTCGAAGTAATAAAGTCAAAGATGCTAATAAAAAAATCACGAAATTAACAACTATGGAGATCACGTCACATATTAAATTATAACAGTAATAACTGCGTATTTCGTTTTCTGCGTATTTACGAATAAATAGAGTGCTCAATACCTTGAACATTATATGTAGTAACAATTATAACCGCAGAAACATCAAAATGATACAAAAACCACGTAAGCGTTCATAAATGAAAAACTTTCAAGTGCGAAAAGCACATTATTCTCTTGAAAATGATACTTTGATATTAACTTATACAAATATATTATTCGTAAATATTGCGAATAAGTTATCTGTAACAACTTTAAGTAGACTAAAAAAAATTCTAAGTAGACTATAAGTAAACCTATGTAAACTAGAAACATACCAATGTATACTAACATAAAGATTATGTTAATCGTAATAGTACTACCACTTCTCGTTTATTTATACTACTACTATTCGTAAACATATGTGCAACATTAGTTTATTGTTTATTGGTTTTGTCTACGTTATAACACTAATTAAACATATTTGAATCTTTCTATTTGACTATTTTATTATTAACTATATTGTCTCTTAATAGTTCACAAATAAGTAATAGGAACTCCTACATTACTTTATTGTTTTTATGATATTGAAAGGAAAGTTAATAAAAACACTACTACTTTTCTATACTATAAAATATATTATATATAAATGCAAAATTTAAAAAAAACTATTTAATAGTAAGTATGTCACTGAAATTCACTACATAAAGAATATTGTATTCTAACATAATTAGAGAGTCAGGGTAAACATACATACGGCACCAAATTATAATTCTAATATAGTTATTGTCTAAGCAGGCGAAATAATACAAGTAAAAGTTTTATCATTATCGTCATATGGCTGACTTCTAAGAGTCTATTTAATTAGTTACATCACATTGGTTGTTTCCGCTATTAATAGACTATTATAGATTATAGACTAATTTTTCTTATGTTGAAGATTTTCATCCCGGAAAGCATATAAATTACTAACCAACAAAGTCGATATTCAATTGGTTGCAAGAGAATGGCAAATG
Source organism: Andrena minutula (assembly GCA_929113495.1). Lineage (NCBI taxonomy): Eukaryota > Metazoa > Arthropoda > Insecta > Hymenoptera > Andrenidae > Andrena > Andrena minutula. Next base: position 36,786,390 of record OV815996.1, on the reverse strand, counting down.
ACGAAGGGACAGGACAAAAGTGAAAACAATACGTGTCTTTTTACCCGCTGCGGCACGCAAAGGAGTATTGTGTTTACCCAAAGTTGTGTGAAGGTTAACATATGTATAACACAGTCCAACAAAATGAAACTTTTTTTTCTGTTCCGCAAAATCCACGGGGTGATTCCGATACAGTTTTTCGCCCTGAACACGAATTCGCAAACCGTTTATCGCCATCATCCTCAATTTTTGAGAAATTCCATTTTGGAAAAACTGCAAATTTTCAACTTTGAACATCTTTTGTGTCGAAACGGTAATAGTTATTCGGTTGCTCTTTGTATCCAATTATTCCATGAACCCGCTCGAATACAAAGGTATAAGTTATTATTGCATTATGAACATTTAAATATGTTTAAACAACGATCAAAGTGAAAATGACACCCGAAATGCACCCATTTTTTAAGATATCCTTCAATTTTTTCCAAAACTAAGGATCTAGGAAAAATCTGACTATACCACGCGATGCAGCAGACATTTTTCCTTTAGAAAACATCAACAAAAGTGGCAAGTCTCGTTTTGTTTTCAATACAGAAGCGAAATAGTTTGGCAAATCGCGCGGTATAACGTTTCTACGCGTGACACAACGCGTTTTACAGGATTTCGGGATTGGTTCGAGTGGCGTGCGATAAAGAATTAAAATTCCAGAACAAAAATTTAACTTAATAATGTTTATTCAAGAAAAACACTTCAAAATGATACATGAAAAGGTAAATTAACGCCTTAATATTAAAGAAATTAAAGAAATTAAATAGGTTGCGACTCTCGGTCGTTAAAAAAAGTAAAGCTGATCGTCTTGGGTTGCGACTCTTGGTCGGTACAAAAGAACGCCCGTTTGATCGATCGATTTAGAGTAATATAACTTAAAACCAATAATGACGTTTAGTCGAATGAAAGGAATTAATTCATGAATAATGACGCTCGGTCGATATAGGAATTAGCTTATAGATCTAGAAGTTAGCTTATGGATCTAGGAGATTGAATATGTTAAAGTCGACAACCGTTTGTAATTGTCTCTTTATTTCATCAGGGGCAGAATTGCCATCTGGAATAATCTTCATCAGGGGCGGTTTTGCCACCTGGAATAATCTCGTTCCCTCGTTGCTCAGGAGTAATATTACTAACCTGAGAATAATAATTAGTAATAACTTAGCTTCGACAACTAAGTGGCCTACAAAGCGGCCTCCAAGGCAGAAACCTCTCGCTAAACCTGGCGACTATGGCCTTAGTTTAAACAATCAGCTCGATCAAGTGTCCTGCAAGGCGGTCTCCAAAGTTGGAGCATTAAATTTATGTTGGAATCGGCTATTAGCTTTAAATGATTCTTTGTAAAGGCAAGATTGAATTCATGTGTCTGAAATGCATTTCTCTGGGCTTTCTTGCCCGTATTTATACATATTCGGGGAATTGGGAGCGCACCAATAGGAACGGAGTTCGACTATTACGCGTCAATCATTCTCGTCTCGCTCGATCCGTTCTCTAGTCGGTCTACTGAGCGACTGGTTAGTGCGCAGGTGCGCGTGGAAGGCGCGGTTCCCTCTCTTATCGCTATGCACGCATCGCTGCTCCTGATCCTTGCTCTCGTCGATCCGCTGATCGACTGAGGATCGCGCATGCGTTCAATGCTCCCACTCCTTTACACTCAATTCTCTCTTACATCGCACTCGCGTCTCGCAGTATCCTGAACTAATATTAATATTAACACTAAACACTCTTATAAAAGTAAGAATAATAAGAATATAATAAGAATATACGTATTTAAATAATTATTAATTAGGTTTATTAATGAAAAAGAAAGGGACAGTTTTTGGGGTTTGTTACACTGAGAACTAGTGAGAAGACATGAACCTTTAATGTTTTGTTTATAAACATACTCTTCTAATTTTCCGAAACATCGAGTTCCCAGAAGGACGTAATCGGAAAATATATCACGTGTCCGAATATTTTTGTGAGCCGAAAATGCCGCATTATTTCCTTTAGCAATTATTATTATACAATATATGCAAATTTTACAAATAAATTATATATGTTTATTAACATTTATAAATGACTTATGGTTAGAAAAAATAACCAAGGCGGATACCTTATAAACAACTGAAATATTAAGTCATAAAGTTAGCCATACTCTAGTGTCCGAATATTTTTGGGAGTCGCTGTATATACGATCAGAATATCGGTTGTTGACACGTGTGTACGATATCATAATATACAACGAGTTTATAAAAATGTGCGACACTTTTTCAAGATCGGTTCTACTCACTAAAATAATACAAAAAATTGGTATACGCATATATTTAATAATGCTTAGTTTTGCAGTCATACACATTTTTATATTCCATAATACACAGACTTGGATTGCCTATTAAGGGGGTAAATCACTTTGAACGGTCGAAAAATTAAGCTATTTTTAAAGATTTATTCTCAGTAAATACATCATATAATTGTTAGCGCATGCGAATTGACGCCGGTAGATCGCACCAGCGATCGGCAGTCGGGAAGGCATGTACGGTAATGCGTTACGTGCGCCCCTGCCGGTGGCGATGATTTGTCACGCGTACCGTTAGAGCACTTTTGTAACTGAACGCGAGTAGTACGCCGTGTGTAATATTCCGCGCTATATATGTTAAGATGTACTTCACTTTATAATCAATATATCCTTTTCGTATACCGTAATAAACGCGAATGTGTCAGTTCCTATCCACTAAAGTCGTGTTCAGATTTATTGGCCGGTCAGTTTCGCGAGGAGTATTCTCCCACCACACTGCATGCCTGCCTCGGTGCTCCTTTTCTCTACGTTCTCGCTCTCTTTCTCTCTCTCTCTCTCTCTCTCTCTCTCTCTCTCTCTCTCTCTCTCTCTCTCTCTCTCTCTCTCTCTCTCTCTCTCTCTCTCTCTCTCTCGGGCTACGCCTGACCGTCGCGGGGAGAGAATTGGTGTCCAGGAGGTACGTACACGCAGCGAAGCATTCCCACCATTTTGAGTACATAGACGGGACACGATTCCGAGTGGTCGTTTCTCGCTTCTTTCTTGCCGAAGGCGAGAACGAGATGGCACGAGGGCGTGTCTTGTTAGCCGCTCGCTGGTCCGGACCGGCATTGAGCCCGCATCGTAAACGGAGCCTTAATTCCGAGTATGAGTTTCTCGCTTCTTTCTGGCCGAAGGAGGGAGCGAGATGGAACGCTTTGCGTGCACGGCGGGTGTGCGCGATGATCGCAAGCGGTTATGGTGAGCACAGGAACAGCCGGGCCAGCGTCAAGATTTTGCGAACTGGTTCCCGTGCTCAAAGTAACCGCTTGCGGCCATCGCGCACGATCGTCGCGTACGCAAAGGACAGAGTGTTGCGGCGTCCGAAAGACGGAGCGAGACAAAACATCAACGCGTCTGTTTCGTACTGTCCTCGCTCGCTTTCAGTGCCTTCGCTCGGTCTCGTTCCATCTCGCTCTTGCCTTCGCCAGACAAGAAGCGAGAAACTCATATTCGGAATTAGAGCTCCGTTCACGATTGACGAGCGGCTAACGGAACTCTACTGCAGTGATACCAGATCGGAGACGGGTGCCCTCGAGAATTTCCCCCACCTCGCGCATACTACGCCGGAGCAGCGTGTCCGTGAGCTCGGCGCTTCGGAGTCCAATTCACGGACGCGCTGCTCCGGCGTAGTGTGCGCGAGGTGGGGGAAATTCTCGAGGGCACCCGTCCTCGATCTGGCATCACTGCTCTACTGTAGCTTCGTCTCGTATTGGTCTACGCATAGATTCGTAACGCACACTACTATTACGCTAAGAATAAACAACAGCCACACGACATCGTTCAGGCGGAGTCGAGCAGCGTTCCCGTTACCCCACCATACCCTTCGGGGACCAAGCAACATCAACTGCCAATCCACGATCGTCAGGTGGTGGTGGCTGATTTCTCCTCGCGCGCTGCTCGCGAAACCGAACTCACCGGCCAATAAATCTGAACACGACTATAGTTAACAATATTGAAATAAATCTTTTTGGTATTTATTAAGCTACTTTTATATTAGTACCAAAAAAATTAAAAAGAATATTTGTAATTTATTCTACTTATTTTTTTGTAGTGTCAATATGGCATCTAAACAAATCTGTATGTTCGTGGGGCAGATGATTCTCTGGCTTAGATTTATCTGAAATAAAAAATCCGGAATGATTCATAATCTGTATGGGACATTCCACGCGAAATCACACTTTCCGGAGTAACATTTCGGTTTTTGCTGAAATTTGAATATGTTGTAGTCTGTAGTGATATTTAAACGTACCTCAAAGGATTTTTCTAAATTTTCAAAAATGTCGATTTTACAGCTGTTTGAAGGTAAGTGCTAACTTTTTTTCCAGAAAATTAGAGCTATGGAAGTAGTAAACGGATGGAGATGAGGTTTACGGTGCTTATAGAGAAGACACTGAAGTTTTAAGGAAAAATTATTTCAGTTTAAAAAAAAAAATTTTGAACCTTTTTTGTGCAATTATTTTAAACAAATGCAGTTTTTTAACATCGGGCGCGAATTTAAAAATCTGAAAAAAATCAGAATATATTTCTATCCATCCCCTTGATAGACTAATTTTTAAAAATATGGACAGTTTATTAAATTGGCCTCTTGGATCCGCGGAAACACAAATAGGCTTCATTAAATGCCACTTTAACAGGCGTTTCGGGCCCGTGTTTTTCGAAATATAAAAACGCTAATAACTGCAAAACTAATCATTATTGGACATATGCGTATACCAATTTTTTTATTATTTTAAGTGAGTCGAAATCAATTCTAAAAAAGGCCCACATCTTTATGAACGCCCTGTATACATCCACAAAGCATTTATTATATTACAGTATGTACCTCGTATTTGTACTTCGATGCATTCGTTTTAAACACGACTGTATAAGACTAATAAAGGAGCTGTTACATGCCGTATCTTTTTGCGTACTTGCAGCGTGTAGCTTCAATTCTTTAATGAGAATGAAAACATCTGCGTTGTGAAAAATGTGACGAGAAACCGCGTTTCATGCGTGCACATAGACAGGGTTGTATGTATCCTCTCACTTCCCCCCCCCCCCCCCCCCTGGGACCATTACTTACGTACTTATTGCATTTATAAAACACTGGTTTCAACAGATGAGTTACTATCCAGTATATTCAACTTTTCAGTATTTATTGCATTATATATATGTAAGGAATGCAATAAATATATATGTACTATGCAATACGATTAATATTATAACTTCTGCTTATTTATAGACTACACACTACAAAAACTTACAGTACACGTATCGATCGATGCAACTTTATTTCGAAATAGAATCATTGACATCGTACCCTGGTTTAGTTACTATAAATCACAAGCTGCGTTAAAAAACCTTAGGTGGACATAAAATTGATTATTATGTTTCATTAGTAGATATAAATAATTAATAATAGACGATGATTTTATTATAAATGAATGTAAATTTGTGTATTATACAATAGTTTGCAATTTCATGAAAAAATTATTGTAAATATACAGGGTGTCCCATAAGTTTCCGTGCAGACTTTGCTAACATGTGCTGCTGCTAAAAATGGTATAGAAATGGCATTTAAATGTAGGTTCATAAACGCTTTATTAAAAAGTTATAACAAAGATATGAAATGTTTGACATACTTTGAGGTGAATATTGGTGAATACTATGTAACATGGTACTGTTCTATTCTAAGTTCTAACTCTTGCTGGTATTCTCTAACGGCACCTCGAACACTTCCCACATAAAAACTGTGAACGAAATACATGTCTGCATATTCCTTAATAAAAAAAACTTTTTACTTTATGAAGATCGTAAACTGTTATCTGATGAGCCAAAACACAACTGAAATAAAATTACTAGTAACGTGTGCAATTTGCAGGCATACTGAATTGTTTCGAAACAGTAGACAGCTTAAATCAATTAATAACATAAATGTAATTTATTTGTTTTTGCAAATAAGACTGTTATTGTTTCCTTCACGTTTCATATTTTTGTTACAACTTATCAATGAAGCATTTAGGAACCTATATTTAAATAAGATTTTTATCTTACTAGTAGCTGCAGAACTTGTAGGCAAAATTTTTACGGAAATCCTGTGGGACATCGTGTACAATAACTTCCTGATCGAATTACTTTTCATGTTTTACTGATTTTACTTTCATGTGTGGAACATAATATGCAAATTTGGTATTTTTAGTAATAATGACACATAATATTTCGTTGCGAAAATTTCATGATGAGTTTAATCTACACATGGCAAAATATGTTAAGTTGAGTTCAACCCATTGATTATATCGCCATCATCTTACGGAGGTTTTATAGGCGGCCATTCATCTAACAATGATGACTGATATCAGCACAATTTCATTTCAGTAATAATACCAAAACCTTACTTTATAATATTAAAAATACATAACCTGATAAACGTAGATCTTATTAGATCAACAATAACAATAATGCAATAATTTATCTTAATGATCTTCATATAAACTGATCGAAAGTAACAAAAAACCAGTGCTTCCTACCTTTCCAAAATTGTTTGTTAAAAACCATATATACGTATAATATTGTATGAATTATTTCCAGTAAAAAATGTTTAGAATTCGAAATGCTTAGGTACATTATGTATTTTACAATGGAACAATATCGAGTTTTTCTAGGCGAATTATAACATGCACACATTTTTTGTTCATGCAGTACAGACACTCATCGAGAACGATAACGTACCTACCTATACTACTAAAAAACAATGTTAAGTTTGTAGAGCAATAGAACACTATTGGAAAGATCTTGTTGAGGCGAATAGATTGATGCCATTTATAATTTCGAAATGAGATAGGATTAACTTGAAAAATGCCCACAAATTCGGAAATTGTGCGGTTTTGAACAAAAGAGGGTAGTAAAATCCCATATAGTTGGCGGACGGTACGAGGATAGGCTCGCAGATTACTGTGCCAAATGTGGCTCACGGCCCTCATGTCAGGGCCGTGTTGGCCTCTGATCGTTGCCTACCCCGCCGCACAGTTGGCCAAACGGCCGACCTACAGTGGGCCAAAAAAGTATTCATACAGTACATTAGTTTCACTTTCATCTTCATTATTTCGGTGTTAGGATAATTGTTTCTAAAACAATGTAGGGGAGAGTGGGGTAATGGCGAACACCTAAGCGAGAAAGCAAACAGAACGAAAACTATGTGAGATACGAATTTGTTTTTTATTTATTTTAATTTTTGTTTTTTATTTATTTATTTTTATTTATTTGTTTTTATTTTAATAAAAATACCGAAACCGATATCGTACCGAAAACAATCGGTTACCGAAAACCGAAATAAATACCGGTATTTTTTCGGTTTTCGGTAACCGATTGTTTTCGGTACGATATCGGTTTCGGTATTTTTATTTTTCGGCACAATATCGATTTCGGTATTTATCTGTTTCGGTATGATATCGGTATCGGTACCCATACAAGCACAACGTCTGGTAAAGTCTTAAAGACGTCCAAAAGGCGTCCAAAAGGCGTCTTAAAGACGTCTTGTTACAAATCAAGGCGCTCAGGCCTAAAACAGGCCGAAAACAGGCGCCATTTCGGCGCCATGTGCTGTATGGGTATAGCTGTAATGGCGAAATACCAGTATGAGCGTTATACCGGTATTATGTCTCAGAAGAAGATACTACCGAAAAATACCAGTATAATACCGGTATTTTACATACCGGTAGGAGTCCCTGGAATTGACTATGGTCTGAGTTTTTTTTATATTTGTTAATAATATATTGAATAGTGGCAAAACCTTTGCTTACTATACTTCCTATTTTTCGAAGAGAATTTCCCTCTGTGTGTAGTTTGATTATTAAATTACGTTTCTCCGCTGTAGTTTTCCTTGTCTTTTTATTCGTCTTAAATTGCACGAGGTTATGCAATGATAGCGCCTCAAAACCAAATGTAAACCTAACCCTACTTCGCTAATAATAACAAAAGACAATGTAGTTAATATAACCACAGTTATTTAGTTAATATTGGACTAAACGTGTAACTGTATGGATACTTTTTTGACCATGATAGTAGCCATTTTACGGAAACAGATTTAACCCTCGGGCGGGCGCGCCAATGAGAGTTACACGACCAGGCGCGTGGTGAACTCAGTTCACCAGTTGAAAATAATCATTTTTGTCCCCTTATATATAAAGTATACACTTCAGAAACGGTTTTTCTGTCGATAGTAGTAACTTTTGATTAAATGTGATGGGAAAGTAGTAGCAATGTACCCAAGAATACAGAAAACTTCCCGAGACATAAACAAAGAAATACGCGGATTGGTGAACTGAGTTCACCGGCGCGCCCGCTCGAGGGTTAATTAGTAGTATTGCATTACTATAAATAACATATAATGTACATTATTGTAAAGTGTAATCGATGTGCTTCCTATCCATGTACAGGGTCATCCGTTAAAACTGCAACCTACGCGCGCGCGAACAGGTAAAATGGCAACAACGCCTCACGGACGCATTCCACTACAACCATGCACCGGCCTAGCGGAGAGCTGCCAGCGGCCGCTGAACAGCAGTGATACCCGAACTTCGAAAATTTTAGGATGGTCTCCTTCAAATTAACGTCGCAAAGAGCTACTGTGGTTTGCAAAATTGTTGGCAGTCGTATGCGGAGCGGGGCAAGGGGACTACCTCGCTCGCGCCGCCCCACTCTCTGCCGCGGACTCCCCAATTCCCCCGCTCGCTCTCTTCGTCATGCGGTGCTGCTGACCGATTCGTTGACGTGACGCGTCGGCCAATAGCGACAATACGTGTGCTTTACATCTACCACAGTGTTAGAGAAAGTGGGCCTATGAGGATACACTCGACCGGATCACCAAGTTTCTGCCGGCAACATTTTTGCAAACCACAGATACAATCATAAAAAAGAAAACTAGAACAATAGATTCTGAGGTCTGCAGAACTAACACATAATCATATAAAAGTTTAATTTCTCAATTTACGAAAGTAATGATACAGAAAAACTAACCTATTGTTTATCGACACCATGAATTTTAAAAAGAGCATTAAATACAGTATCAAATAAACAGTTTGCAAAAGCTTCTCACAACAATTATGGTTAATAAATTAATAAAAGAAAAATTAAGTAAACGCAAAATGTTTTAAATTATCCATCATTAAGAGGGAATAATTTTTCCTCATTTTTCGGCGCAGATTGCATTCTGATATCTTTTATAGTTCAAAAGTTATACGAAAAAGATCCCAAATTCTTCAACCCGGGCCGGAAAATTTCAAATAACTCTTTGCGACGATAATTTGAAGGAGACCATCCTAAAATTTGTCGAAGCGCGGGCGTCACTGCCCACACAGCACAACGTCTGGCAACGCCTTAAAGACGTCTACAAGGCGTCTCAAAGACGCCTTAAAGGCGTCTTGTTACAAATCAGGACACTCAGACCGTCTGAACGTCTTGATTTGTAACAAGACGCCTTTAAGGCGTCTTTGAGACGCCTTGTAGACGTCTTTAAGGCGTTGCCAGACGTTGTGCTGTGTGGGTGCTGCCCGGCGCTCGCTGGCAACCCTCCGAACCCCGGGCCGGTGAATGGTTGTAGTGGAACAAACAGGACATTGGTCCTGCGGTACAAAAGGAATGGCTTTATTTGCTGACTGTTAATTTGGAGACGCCAAAAGAACAGATGAGTTTACTTCAGTTCTGGCACGAAACGAGTATTAAAGACAATTATAAGTTTGCAAATATATGCCAACTAGCGCAGTTGTGCTTATCATTGCCTCATTCTAATGCTGATGTCGAACGATTTTTTTCCATTGTAACACAAATAAAAACTAGAGGTAGGAATAGATTACACCCAGAAACACTAGCTGCGCTCACCAAAATAAAACTGGACATGTCAAACCAAAATGCACACTGCTATGATTACGAAATTACGGATGAAATGATACAAGTATTTAATAATAGTATGTACGACAATGAGGAAATACAGGAACAGGTATTAGGATGTCTATTGGCGGATGAGAAGAATGACGGCACTACCGATAACAAGAACAATTAGAAAATATGTATATATTATATTATTGTACATATTATATTATTATATATTTATAATATTATATTATTATATAATATATTATATTATATTATTATATAATATATTATATTAGTGCATCAATTCATAATGTTTTCATTATTATTTTGTGTTTTCTGTTACCTGCCATCAATCTTACACATATTCAATTCATTTTATTAGAAACAGGGACGTAAAGGACCTTATACTCTTGAATGTTACCGCCATAATTCATCGCAGTGTCACGTAATGGAGGGATAACACCTAGGCCGGTATTCATAGTCGCTACTTATTCTTAAGCAAATGCTTAAGTATGCGGCATCCTCTACTAACATAGTAGCTAGTAAAGGATGCTGAATGCTTAAGCATTTGCTTAAGAATAAGTAGCGACTATGAATACCGGTCCTACAGACGCGATGGTAATGTCAGACACACGATTGGAGACGAACCGACGCCAGCGCCAAGAGAGTAACGCCGCGACCAACCAGCGTCGACAACATATGTCCCGGTGACGCTGGTTGGCCGTGGTGTCGGTTCGTCTCCCATCGTGCGTCTCACGCACACATTACCACCGCCCCTGTAGGTGTTCGGCTCCGCCGGAGACCTCCGAAATCTGCTTATTCTTAAGCAAATGCTTAAGCATGCGACATTCTCTACTAACCTAGTAGATAGTAAAGGATACCGATTGCTTAAGCATTTGCTTAAGAATAAGTAGCGACTATGAATACCGGCCCTAGAGTCGGCTGTGACCGTGCGCACGTGTAAATGGTTTACGCGCGAGTTTATATTGTTATCATGTTTTATATTTAATTATTGTTTTAGTGTAAATATTTATTGGTTTCTAAGATTCTGTTATTAAAGATTGTAATGCAATTATATACGACAATAAAAATTGTCCTCGAGTAGAACAGACGTGTTTTCCTTTAATTCTGAATCCAAACACCGCTAGAATTACCATAGCTGTATTCTGTATTAAATTGTGATCATGGGTAACTATAGTAACGAAAAATGTAAACAAATATAATCACGAAGATGAGTTATATCATACAGAAGGGTATCCTTTCCTACTTTGTAGTTTTTTATTTAAACTATTTCCAAATATTTGCCGGGAATAATGAAATTATTGAATTCTCTCAACCATCAATGTGCAAAAATAATGAATACTTCGATACTGCGTCATTTACTTGCAGTCAATGCGATACCAACAAAAATCTGATACCATCTTCCGATCGTAAGTATAAAATAATTTTTTATACATAATAAGATGATTTTATGTCTGAATGATATCTTTTACAGGATTAAAGTGCATATGTAATAAATTTAGTAAACAAACTGATTTAAAAATTGGTCATCCTGTGTGTACTTTTTGTGGCTCAAACACAGCAATAAGCGTGGATGGAAAAGATTGTATTTCCTGTAACAATGATACATGTTACTGTAACATCAATGAGATACAAAGTAATAAATAGAGTACTAAAACAACATATAACTATTTAAAACTAATTCCTTTAGACTATACAAAGTGTCTTATTCACAGTTGTGATGATACAAATAAATTTTTTATATATAATTTGAAGGGTTTAAAAGGGTGTTCAATGTCAATTTTTTTAGAGTCACAAGATCGCAGATGTTTTTTCTGGATAGCATTTGATCATTATTATAATATAATAGTAACGTATTACCTAGGACCTAAAATGACTTGGAATGTCAGAATTTAAAATTGAAATTCCCCAATGATTTATAATGAATGTTCAAAACAATATCCCTTAATATTAATACATGGTGTAAAACTGTGAATATTAAATTGTAATCATTTGTGGAGTAACAGTAGTACAAGTTCTAATTGTTTATGTTTTCATGTTCTTTAGTGCTAGTAACATTGGAAACAAAATTTTCTTGCAACATATTCAATGTTTGAACCACCTAAATTGTGTCTGAATTTATTTTGTATTATTATAAATAAAGGGAATAATCACACGTTGTATACTAATATGTTGGGAATTACACCCTTAAATTATATTATGATTTGAATTATTGTTCCTTATTTTATTCTAATTTTACAGTAGATAGAGACTGGAATGGTGCATTATTAGATGCTATGCACTGCTTGCCTTGTACCAATAATACTTATCCATCTGTAGATGGATCAAAATGCTTGTCATGCAATAATTTTGAATATAATTATTACATAAATGACAAATACACAATAAAATATTACACATGGGTACAAGATTACTGTTTATATAAGAATTCCTTATCTGGTCAATTAAATACAAGTATTAGGTATTTAATCAAATTCGCAAAGCAAAATGTAGATAGTTATTATTTCAGAAATGAATTAGATGCTGCAATATATTTCTGTGAGGTAAGTAAATGAGTAAATGTGTAAAATGCAAAAGAAAATGATAATACAATGATATTTCTTTAATTAGGGAAAGGATATATTAGCATGTCAACATTTATCTAATATGTGTGTATTGAGTCTTTATAGTAATAAGATTGCTTGCACGTTATTTACGAAAGTGCAAGTACCATCGACATGGTTATTTTATAATAAAAGTGAAAACACAGCAATATTGAACAGCAAAAAAATTACACAGAAATACAGTTTCCTGAAGTACAATAATGTATGTAATATATATATGTTTTATGAATCTAAAAATATAAAATTATGTTCTTTTTATACAAGGCTTTAGATTTGAGGAAATTTATTTTGAAAATATGTTGGGCATGCCTACATTCCATTAAAAAAGAATCAGAAAAATGTTTTAGCCTGTTACAGTTAATAATCTTACTTGGTCACAGGCTTACAGTACAATTTAAAATTTTGTCACTGAGATTCCAAATTTTTGCAAATCTAAGACTGAGTAAAAGTTCTGATTTACACAGAGATACGGAATTGATTCTTTGTTGAGTGTAAGTATACTGGATGAAATTTCAGAGTCAATTTTCTAAAATACAAATCTTTGTATAAAAAAATTTAATTCTACACATTAGATTTCTTTTTGTACGAATGTAATGCCTATGTAATGTCTGTTATTAGAAGTTATTTCTTTAATAGTTTTAATCTTTGCTTACATAATTATATGATGACGTAACATTCTTTTTTGTAGGATAGTATGTTGAATTTTACAGTTGCTACATTTTCTTTACGTGGCAATTTCAAATCAATTGGTACAGCTAATATGCCATGTAATTTATTGGGACATGTCAGATTTGGTATAAACTTCAAAAAGAAATGTAAACTTATGATCAAAGATTTATTGCGTGCAGAAGTAGAACTTATATCTCCTTATATAGCATACATAGAAAACGAAAGAAATTTACTGCATGCATTGCCTATACTTATTAAAAATATTAATCAGGTAAGGAAATGTTTAGAGAAATAACATTATCATAATTTAATGCAAATAATTATTTTTCTATTTTTATTAATTCACGAATCTGGCATCCACTATCGCAATATACTATTGAACATTAAATTTTACAAATCTATTGATTCAAAATACAATTTTTTACTATTTCCCAGAATAACAGTGAAATGTCGCATTGGCAATTGGTAAGAAAACTTTTCCTCATTGACAACATTAGTGGTTTTAAGACAATACCAGATTTCATAACTAAAAAGGTTGAAAAAGCCAGTAAATTATCTGTACTACGTTATATGAAATCTCTAACTGTAATGTAAGTTTTTTTAATTTCTCTTCAAAAATTTGTTAAATTTAATATGTCAAATTAATGTATCAAGAATGAATTTGTTACTTCTTAAAATATTCCCTGCAGCATTAATGTACAAAACATAGAGGATAAAGGCACAATACATCCACCTTTGTTGATTATTGAATATGATGAACTAACGCATGAACAGTTTGATAAAACTGCAGAAGTCATGTTAGATTATAAAATTAAATTTACTTTGGCAAACAACAATATTGACTTTAATTTTAAGGTAAAAATAATAACAAATAATCAACACATTGTTGTAATAATAATTTGTAATGTATACAAATATGTTTCTAGATCATCATTGGAGTTTTCTCAGGATTAGCTTTAATCTTTTCTGGAATAAAAACGTGGAATTACAGTAAAAAGCATCATACTTCTCTTTCAAATATAGCTGTACTACTCTGGTTCTTTATTTATGCTATGGGCGCTGTAGCTAATGTGATTATTTTAACTTTAATCAGTTTGTGTATATATTTATTCATATTTTATAAAGGCCAAACCATATCATATATTCCACTCCTTGACGATCCTAATGAGGATACTATTAAAATATTTACTACAATAGCATTTTTTTTAAAAGTAAGTACACGATTATGAAATAAATAAAAAAATATAATTCATTTATTTATATGAATATTAATAGATTCCCATTTAGTTTGTAGAAATATGTGGATTTATTTGTCAATACTGGAATACTAATATATTGTTTGTTGATTGGGAACAACCAAAACCAGCATATAATCAATATAAATATAATCCTCCAGATACGTGTTTAAGTAAATTACATACCAAAAAATTCTTAAAGGGCCAATATAAGTCTTTGCAAACATCGTCAGAAATAATAACAGCAAAACGAAAGAAAATGCTACATGAATCGGACAAACGTAATAGTCCTAAGGGCTTTTCGATATCTTTTTCAGATAATAAATATGAAGCTAATTGTTCAGCTCTATATTCAATACCAAACAGTTCTGTTCAAGAAATAAATGAAGATTACAATTTTAATAAATCGCCTGTTAGTATTTGGAGAACATATTTCATTGCTAATCAATGGCTTAAGCTTCAAACAGAGCGGAAAACAAATGTAATGATACAATTGTTTGCTGTCTTAGGCATTTTTCAGGTAAATTTAAATTGCATAAAAGGTAAATTAGAAATTACACTAAGATGAAAGATTAAATTGTATATTTTACATAGATTATACAACTATATCCTTGGATTCTTGCGGTACAAGAATTAACATCCAAATGTTCTGAAGAGAATTACAATTTTATTCTCTACTACACAGTCGGTACTTTAATATATGTTTTAATATATTGTATCCAGTGGTTGTTATCCGCTGCATTTTACAAACAGTGCATCGCAAATAGAATGCAAGAATTTATAAATCTATGTTCAGTTACAAATATCAGTGTATTTATTTTACCATTTAATTATTATGGTTTCTATATTCATGGAAGGTAATACACATAACAGTAGTGTAACAAAAACGTAATATCTATAACTAAGTATTGTCACTTTTTTGTAATAGATCAGTACATGGATTTGCAGATACAGATTTGCTTACGTTGATGAGTGACATAGAGAAGGAAAAAAATAATCTATGCGCACATAGAGGTCTTGTGCCAGGAACAACTCAACAAACATTTATATTATCTTTATCAAAAACTTTCAGAACAGTTTTCATGGCACTATCAAAGCACACAAAAACTGTATGTATGTTTATTTAAATTATTAAAAATGTATTCTATATTATGTTTATCTTTCTTCAGAAATCAAATCATTTTCTCAAAAGGAATTACTTTTCTACCGCAAACTGGGAACAAAATGTCAGTACTCGGTTTAAATTAACACAATTTCTATGTAAATTTGTGGATCACTGTTTCAAAGATGTGGATTATGTTATTAAAGAACAACATTTCTTTGAAAAATTATGTAATATTCTATTTCCCCATGCTGAAGAAAACTCAGTTTTTTATATTGGTAATATAAAATTTCAAGAATTTCAAGAATAATAAAGCGCATTCAAATAGTATCACTTTTGTCATTTTCAGATAATAATCATTCTTTCAATCATGTGCTATTTTATGGAAATGAATGGTTGTTAGCAACATTTGAAATATCAGTATTTACTTTTATGATAGTACTATATGAGGATTGTACATTGGCTACTATAAGTACAATATTGATATCAACATTACTAATCACGATTACTAAATACAATCGAAAAAAGAATTTAAGTATTAATGCGTTATTAGATAAAACATTTCTAACATGACAATATTACTTGTAATACTTCAAATATATTGAGTTTATTGAACAAAAAGTACATGTACGGATTAATGACTACAAAAACCCAGTTCTTTCGAATTGCAATGTATTTATTAAACTACAATGTACACAATAATAACAACCCTGAGAGCCAGATCTGGGGAGCAGAATCTGACGTCAGAACCGTAGTCGTCTGTGTCCGCATTTGGCTACATTTGGCTGCGTTCTAACTCAGAACTTCTGAGCATGGATGAGATACCGGGCGGGTTTTGTCGCACATGCGCGGCGTCTGCAGTACCGTATCTATGTTGGAGCGCAACTAATAAGCGTAGTATTATTGGCGGGAAAGCAGCAGGGTGTTCAAGGTGCCCCATTTTACCGAAACTTGTACTATACTGATGCTAAAATCGCCGCGCATGCACGAGACAACCCGCCAGGTATCTCATCATTGGTTCTGAGGTGCAGAGCCTGATGTCAGATTTTGATGTCAGATCGGCAGCAGATGGACAGTATCATGATGGTAGTTATAACAATATCAAGATCCTTACATCATGGACAGTATAAAGTCTATATAACGTACAACTTCAGAGTAAAATCTAATGAGATCACTCAATAGTTGAGTCCATGATGTAAGGACTAGGGTTGCCGATCTGAGATCGATTAATCGAAAGATCGATCTTTTGCCCCGCGATTTTCGATTTTTTAATCGATTTTTCAGTATAGGTCGATTCCATGGAATCGACCCTCGGGGACCAAAAATCGTGTTCCGATTCTTTATTATTTATACCTAGGTAATACCTAGGTATAACATATGGAATTTTCATAACCAATTAGTTCAAAGTTCGTCCATTGCGCAATCCGATCTGTATGAAAATCAATTAACGATTAAAGACAATGTTATTATAACTCGTTCCCAAATTCCTAATCTTCCAATTGTAAACATTTTTACACTTTACACTATCAATAAGTTTTTCGGGTGAATATTATTCAGCAAAATATTAATTTACTAAGTCATTTTGTCCTCAATAACATTTCATTAACGCTACATTTACGGAACCAGTCAATTTGTCGGGATAATTTATATATACATAGATCAATTATTGCGAAATAACAATGAATAAGAAAAAACACCTAGCAAATGACGGTTGTTTAGCAATAAATACATGAGCAAACAAGTTTGAACAAAAAAATTATTTCTATTCTATTTACCCAAAATCATTCTAATATACTTCTAATATACACTACTTAGTCTTCAATGAATTGAAGATAGATAAAGTTGAAGAAGAAAATAAATACATATACATAAAGTTGAATCGATTTCTTGAAGATCGATTCTTTACAAGCCGATTTTTTCTTGAATCGATTTTTCATGTTGCGATTCGAATCGATTTGAAAAATCGATATTTTTCGGCATGAATCGGCAACCCTAGTAAGGACATAAGGTGTGCTCGTGCGCAGCCTTCCAGATTAGCCAATGACGTGCCCTTCCCAAGATCGTCCATATTGGATTGTCAACCAATACGACGTCCTATTACATTCGTGTAGTCTTGTTCAAACTTCGCGCCTCTAGAGTTTACGCTACACGAAGTTAGGTAGTACATCATAAACCCCATAATGTAACTAGGCGGCCATATTTTAACATGGCGGAAAGTGGGAAGGCGCAGTAGAAGACGAAGATGAGCTGCCGGCCGAGCACACCTTATGTCTTTACATCATGTCCCCAATGTATACCTTTTTCTTTCTATCGCCGTCTACATTTTCGCCTATTGCATGCTTCCTCCATGTTTATATGCTCTAAGCTTGGGGCGGTATTCTCAGTCGCTACTTATTCTTAAGCAAATGCTTAAGCATGCGGCATCCTCTACTAACCTACTAGCTAGTAAAGGATGCCGAATGCTTAAGCATTTGCTTAAGAATAAGCAACGACTGAGAATACCGCCCTTGGAGGCTTAGAGCATATACTATGGAGGTCTCATTTGAAAGCTTGAAACCATGATGTAAGGACATAAGGTGTGCTCGTGCGCACCCTTTACAAATTAGCCAATAACGTGCCCTTCCCAAGATCGTCCATATTGGATTGTCAACCAATACGACAGTTGCATTAACTTATTCAAACTTCGCACCTTTACAGTTTGCGCTACACGAAGTTAGGTAGTACATTATAAACCCCATAATGTAACTAGGCGGCCATATTTTAACATGGCGGAAAGTGGGAAGGCGCAGTAGAAGGCGAAAATGAGCCGCTGCGCGAGCACACCTTATGTCTTTACATCATGGCCTGGTCTAACGGTAACTTGAAACATTCAAAATTAGCAAGGAAGCCCCCCCCCCCCCCCCCAGAAAGCACAGCGCGCTCTACAATAAACTCTTTCTCATCCTCCGTTTCAAATCTCGCTCCTACGTACTCTACATATCGATTATATACATTTTCGCGGCCATATTCAAGCGATAGCGTAACACCACGACAAAGAGGAGATATAATAAGAGGCTTAGAGCATCTAAGAATAAGAGGCGTCACTCGACAAGGACAGAAATAACCTAGGGAAATCACTAGACAACTAATTTAAATGCCCATTCGGCAATGATCGGTAAACTTCGGCAATAATCAGCCAATTGCGGTAAGGTACATTTAGTCGATTTGAATATCCCGCTCGAATATACAACCAATTTAAATGCCAAGGTCAAGTAAGGACTTCAAAGGTTCCGCCTGGAGTGACGCCTCTTATTATACCTACTCTTTGACCACGATCTCCTTGGTTGCGATGTGAGCTTTGATTCGATCCCTGTTTTGAGAATCGATTTAAAAAATCGAAAATCGTGACACGAATGATCGATCTTTCAAAGATCGATTTTAAATTAGCATTCCTAGTTGGAACAGTAGTTCACAATATTTCTGAGCGCAGTGTGAATAAAATTTGCTGAGTCAATTTTGTGACAAACAATATGTGCACCTCAGTAAGAAGTCAGGTAATGAAGAAATTATTTATGCACCTAATGAGATATTTATTAATTTTCAGGAATTTATGTGTTGGTACACAAAATTTATGTTTACTCTTAAGAAAATAATTTCGCATATTCTTCTGTTGATTTACAAATTGTTTTCAGTCACTTTATTAATCAAAATAATATTATATGCAGGAGAATGACACTTGCAAATCACTGCTTGGGATAATAAGAATGATGTTCAAGGACTTTTTAGTGTGTGTAATCATTCAATTACATATAATATTTGACTTTTTGGTGGAATTACTTTTTGGGTTCTACTATAACGGCAGGACAAAAAAGATACCATCCATAAAAAATGATTTACTGCTGATGAGTGCATCTGAATTAGCTGAAAAAATCAGGTACCTTTTGTTTATTTTTTTATATTTCTATTTTATTATATTATCTAGAATTATCTAGGATAGTATTTATACACTATATTTATATTAAATGATTTATACATATATTGTTGAGTCTAATTTGAAACGTTATTGTAAATCATTCATATCATTATAAAACTATAGATAAAAATTATGAAGGCTAATTAAAGTATAAAAATACAATTATAGGACAAAGAAAGTGTCGTCTGTAGCGGTTGTCACAGCATTTATAGATAGAGCAAAGGAGGTAAACAGCGTAATAAATGCTGTAGTAGAGGACAGATATAGCGATGCTTTGGAAGAAGCTAAGGAAGTAGACATATTTATACAGAAGTGTGAAAACATTGATGTGATAAAAGAGAAGAAACCATTCCTAGGGGTTCCTTTCACAACGAAGGAAAGTATTGAAGCCAAAGGTAATATAACATTACATTATAATAAAGCTTACATTATAATAAAACTTATAACATTTACTTAATTACTTAGGTATGCTTCATACAATGGGTATAATAAACAGACGTGATTTTCGTTCCCAAGAAGATGCAACAGTAGTGAATTTCGTGAAAAGTGCTGGCGGAATTTTAATAGCGAAAACAAATATTCCTGAGTTAAATTTGTGGAGTGAGTCAAGAAACAATTTATATGGACAAACTTGTAATCCATATGATACTACTAGAAATGTTGGTGGAAGCAGTGGCGGAGAAGGAGCAATCATTGCTGCTTGTGGAGCTGCAGTTTCCATTGGCAGTGATATTGGCGGTTCTACCAGAATGCCTGCCTTCTTTAATGGAGTTTTTGGTCACAAACCAACTGAAGGTTTACAAATTCTCATACTTTTTATATTAAGAAATTGAGATTAGCAGGATTTATTATTCTACTTGATGAATCTTTATTAAATTAGAAATATTATGCACTTTTGGTCAATCATTAAGGTCAATCTAATTGATAGTGTAATTTCATATTTAATCAATAATATAATTTATAAACTCTAGTAATTTTTACCATCAAGTAAATAAGTAGGTTAAGAATAAAGAGGAGTAAGATTTTAAAACTTATAATTAATAAACGAAGCCTCAACCGCAATATCATTATTCATGATTTTCGTCTTATTCTGGTGTCTAGAATCTCCCCTTAATTTTTATCTCACAATCAGTAGTAGTCGAACACCTTGTCCAAAAAGTAGTTTAATTTTTGTTAGTGTGCATAACGTTTATAATACATGAACTGAAAATGAATAATGTATTGTAATTTGTAATACTAATAAGATTTTTTCAGGTTTAACACCTTTGAAAGGTGTTGGACTTCGACAAACAGATTACCCCAACTCAATGGCAGAATCAGGACCGATCTGTAAGAAGGCTGTAGACCTGGTACCTTTTTTAAAAGTTTTAGTTGGAGAAAAGATTTCATTGCTTAAACTCGATACAGTAGTAGATTTAAAAGGTCTTAAAATTTTTTATCAAGAAAGTTCAGGTGATTTGAGAGCAAGTAAAGTGAATTACGAAATGAAAACTGCTCTCTTAAAAGCAGTACAGCATTTTCAGGAAATTACTGGATCCGCAACAAAAGTAAATTTCTTTTGTTTTTATATATAATATTTTCCCAGATGGCACAGGACGTCTTAAAGATGCTCATTTTACGTCTGTGTGCTATCTGGGTACATTTACTGGATTTATTAATTATAGCCCTTTTTTCACAAAAAATTGTATTATTATAAACATCTAACTTTTACGTGTACTTTTATTACAGATAAAGATACCTGGTTCCCAATACAGTTACCGATTATGGCGGTTTTGGATGTCTCAAGAAAATTTTGATTTCAAATCGAGTATAACAAATGGAAAGGTACATACAGGGTCAGCGTTTTATCCTGCAAACCACGCTCGCGCGAACAGGTAAATGGCAACTGTGTCTCCCGGACACATCCCACTACAACCATGCACCGTTCCGGCGTTCGGAGAGCTGCCAGCGACCGCTGGATAGCAGTGGTGTCCGAGCTTCGAGAATTTTGGGATGGTCTCTTTTAAATTAACGTCGCAAAGTGGTATTCAGAATTTCCCGGCCCGGGTTGAAAAATTTGGGACCTTTTTCGTATAACTTTTGAACTTTAAAAGATATCGGAATGCAATTTGCGCCGAAAAATGAGGAAAAATTATTCCCTTTTGATGATGGATAATATAACATATTTTAGGGTTACTTAAATTTTCTTCTATAAATTTTTTAATCATAATTGTTGTAAAATGTTTTTGCAAACTGTTTATTTGATTCTGTATTTAATGCTGATTTTAAAATTCGTGGTGTTGATAAACAATAGGCTAGTTGTTGTTTCTGTATCATTACTTTCCTAAATTGAGAAATTAAATTTTTATTCAATTATGTGTTAGTTCCGCAGACCTCAGAATCTATTATTCTGTTTTTTTTTTTATGATTTTGTCCTTAATGCAGTGCATACCTAGATCAGACGTAAGGAGTAACTAATGGAACGTGTCTTTGATTGTAGCGTCGTTTGAATTTTTTTCTAGAATTTTTTGTGTCTGAATGTTTCAGCTACTCAACGCCACGCCTATACCGGCTTCTGCTAAGGGGCCGTCCTTAAATTACGTAAGGATAATTTTGGCGATTTCTTACCCCCTCCCTCCCCCAGTATAAGAATTCGTAAGATTTGATATTGCAACCCCCCTCTTACGTAATATTTTTTACACTGAATTTTTTAGTTATTAAAATTCTTTTAAATGTTTGTATTACTCCTTTAACTCGGTTTCGAGAAATTTAAACTAAATAACTTTTCTGGAATATTAATGATAGAATTTGTATTTATTTAAAATTAGGTTAAAAAATATTAAGTAAGAAGCTACATGACTCCCCCCTCCCCCTTGTAAGAAAACGTAAGAAATTCGCGACCCCATGCCCCCCAAAACAGCCTTACGTAATTTAAGGACGACCCCTAATGTCATATTTTTGAATGAAGCGCCATTATTGTGGTTTTTATACGTAGGTGGCGAAAAATCTCTCCGTACATGCGTATAGCGCTGTGGATGACCCCGTAGCAGCTAAAATTTTTTAAATTGAGACGTGTACGAGATCGGGCGACATTATTTTCAAACCTCATTACAGTAGTCTGTGATGCGAGTGGTAAACCGATCATAATAGCGGAGCGCGCGGCTCGATTACCTGGGCCGGGAAATTCCCAATAGTTCTTTGCGACGTTAATTTGAAAGAGACCATCCTAAAATTTTCGTCGCTCGGGCAATGCCCGACAGGCATCCCTGCTGTCCAGCGGTCGCTGGTATCCTTCCGCTGGGCCGGTACATGGTTGTAGTGGAATGCGTCCGTGAGTTGCTGTTGGTACATTACAAGTTCGCGCGAGCGCGGGTTGGAGGATAAAACGTTTACCCTGTACATTAATACTGTCTTCTTACATTTCTATGTAATGCTAAGTATGTGAACTTTATAATGTTAGTAAATATGTAGTACTACATAATTTATGTTCACATACATACTTACATACACAAACTGCCTTAATATAATACTATTGAACTATTTAATAATTACAATAATGATTCTTTTTTAGTTCCGTGCAAATGCCATTACAGAAATCTCAAAATTAGTAACTGGAAACTCTGAATTAACACTAGCGGCAATTCTGAAATTGATTGACGAGGATTTATTACCAAAGGAAAATGCCGAGTGGGCATTGAATATTACTGCAAATATGAAAAAATATTTGTTGGTAAGTCATACTCATATAAAGAAATTTTGAAGGAGAGAAGGAGAAATTCGAGAGCCACCAATTAGTCAACCCTGGTCTAAACTGATGTAAACTCAGCTCTTGTCGGCGTGTAGAGAGGAGATGCATTCGGATAATGGAGAACCATCCGCTGCGGTGGTTCGAGCTCGAGTGGCCGAATGTAAAAGCGGAATTTGTCCGCTCTCCGTTTTGTCGCGCTAACTACATTAAGGATAAAATCATAAAATAGAAAACTGGAACATTAGATTCTGAGGCTGCAAAACTAATATATAATTGAATAAAACTTTAATATCACAATTTATGAAAGTAATGATACACAAACAACTAGGCCATTGTTTATCAACACCATAAATTTTAATAAGAGCATGAAATAAAGTATGAAATGAACAGTTTGAAGAAACTTTCCACAATAATCATGGTTAAAGCATTAAAAAAAGAAAAATGAAACGTAAAATATGTTAAATTATTCATCATTAAAAAGGAATAATTTTTTTTTATTTTTTGGCGCAAATTCCATTCTAATATCTTTTATAGTTCAAAAGTTATACGAAAGAGACCCCAAATTCTTCAATCCGGACCACTAAAGGTAGGATTTCCTAGGCGCGAACGGCCGCACGGTTTTTGAAAAAATTGAAATCAAAGTTGCGCTCTTATACACATAGGGTGCGTTCCAGTTAGGCCCAAATCGCCCGCAACACCCATGATTTCCATTACATATCGCGACCGTGCGGGCGATTTGGGCCCAACTGGAACGCACCCAGGCTGTTATCGGAGAAGCGATACAATTTCTATAAAATGTTACACAGAGGCCATAAAAATCATGAGAAAGTTCTATAGAATGCTGCAATGAAAAGTTTAAATATTCCTGTGTATTCTACCAACCACCGAACAGTTCCCTGGTTTCGCACCAGGTTCGTATGTACATAATATCTCGACTACGCGTCGAGTTCGTCTGTGAACTTTATCCTAGTGACTCCCTGATTTCGAATCAGGTTCGTCCTCGCCCACAATAATCCTAGCGGCTCCCTAACTTCGCAGCAAGTTTGTCCGCGCCACTAAATAACAAACTCATAAACCATATTTCTTGGGAAACACCCTTCTCGCCGGCCTCTCGCGTTGCCGCAGCCGCGGCTCGTAACACATTCATCGGTAGTGTGGGTTGTAGTGTAATTTTTTAATTACTAGACTTTACTTGAGTAAACAGTGATTCAATTAAATCTATTCTCTTTTAGGATAAATTGGCAAATAATGGAATATTATTTTATCCATCGTCACCTTTTCCAGCCAGCTACCACTACACTGCATATCTGAGACCATTTAATTTTGGATATTGGTGCCTCTTCAATGTTTTGAGATTTCCTGTCTGTCAAGTACCCCTTGGTTTAGACAAAAGTGGATTGCCTGTTGGAGTCCAGGTAAGAAAAATTTGATTACTGAATTTTAAAACGTTTTATTTCTTAAATTAACTGTTTAAATATAGTACAAACAAAGGACGACCGATATCCTTACCAATTCTAACAAGGAAACGTATCGAAGCCGTACGCACAGATTTTGACGAAACTTTGCTGATTTGCAAAGCAGCCGAAAATATTCGACATATATTTTATTTTATCGGCAGTTGTCCATATTGGAGGGGTGAAAATAGCTATCGAATTTGGGAGTTGATGAAACCTACAAAACACACGTATTTCTCATTTTGGTTCATAATTTATAGTTTATACATACAAATTTACAGGAAAATCAGTTAACATTCTGCCAAATTTTTAATACATTTTTTAAACATATGAATTACTGTAAACGCTGTGCAGGGGAATCAATTCTTCTTCCAAAAACAAAATTTAAAGATAAATTTCTTCCTACGCCTAATAGTTCCTGAGATAATCCAGAAAATATATTTTCCTCCGCCGGCTTTGATGGCTGTTTTCCCCCATTCAATATGGACGATCGTCAATAAAAAATTGTGTATCGAATTTTTCAGGTTGCTGTACAAATCTGCACTTTCATCAAAATCGGTGTGTACGGGTTCGATATATTCTCTTGTAAGAACTGCTCCACGAGCGATTCGTCGAAAGATTGCGCCGGCGTTTCAAGTAACTACATAATAATGCAACATGAAAATTTTCTTATGGATTTTAATCACAAAATTTCATCACAACATCTGACTGGAACTTTTGCCAGTGGATTGGTGAGATTTTTCTGATCAAGATGAGATTAAATACGACATTGTTTGGACAATTTTCAGTTACATTTATAACAATGCAGAGTTTATTGATTTGCATGCCAGATTACCCAACTGATTCACCTTAATTAATTTTGACAAAACTCAGCACATGAATAAAGTACCCGAAAGTATTAGATCACGTATATTTTTATCGGGAGGCATTCGTGTATCACCCTAGAAAGTTGGAGGACAGAAAGAATCCTTTTTTTAAGTACTATCTTTGCGAAATGATTAAGTCAATGCCCGCATTACTATAAGTGATACTGTTTCGGCAGAATCATCTCTCTCTCTCTCGCATCCGCAAGACAACTAGAACATTTTCGAACAGCTGATGGACTTCTTATTTACTTTTCGCGACATCATACATACATACTCTTCCATACAACACCTCATGTACACTCATACACACACTCACGCTCTCGTGACCGACCTGAGTGCTCGGTTACACAGAGCAGTAGTATCTCGACAACATTCGTCGAAATGATATCTATTGTATCGCCTCTATTCTCTATATCTCTATATCTCTCTAAAATAAACTGCACTATTCTCAGCATTTTTGAGTTCTCCCTATACATTTAATGGTCCTTCGAGCCGGTTTGTTTGAATTGTGCTATATCAGTAAAGTGAAAAGTGCAAACTCGTTCTCTAAATTCAAAGAAAGTCTCGTGTGTGTGTGTGCGGCGATAAGAGTCAACGGTTATTCTCTCTCACTCTTGCCTTCGCCTCGCTCTCGTCTCGTCTCACCTCTTCCCACGTGAGTGCATCCGTAAGTCTACATTCGCGCGCTCTCTCAATAGTCGTGATTTTCGCGTGTGTAAAGTAATTCGTGCTCTGTTAAAATCTACTCATCGTGCTACGGGAGTGTCGTGAAGTTGTTAAATTCGTGTGGTAGTACGTTACAAACGATTTGAACAATGTCGGCTACGGTCGCCGCTGTTGTTGATAAACAGACCACTCAATACGGCCTGATCAGTCGAGCCGTTGCCAATGTAAAGAAATTGGAAATCAAAAGGCGCACCCCCGAACAAATACAAACTAGACTCGAAATTCTGGACAGTAATTGGAGGATGTTCCAAGAAAATCACAATCTTCTCTCGTCCTTGAAAGCTGAAGAAAGATTCGTGCTACCGTACTTCACAGATCATCTTCACAGAACTTCTGTCGTATCTCAACCAACTCAACAGCAAGATAGGGCAGTCTGCGTTCAATGCATCAAGTGCCCTAAGCTCATCTCATGCACCGACTTCTATACAGCTCCCTCGACTCGACGTGCCCAAGTTCTCAGGATCGTATTGTGAGTGGCGACCCTTCCGTGATCTCTTCTCAGCGATGATTGTCAGAAGCAAGGAAATACCTGACGTCGAAAAACTGCAATATCTGAACATGAGTGCTATCGGCGAAGCAGCTCAACTCGTAAGAAAGTATGAAGTTACCGATGAAAACTTCGTGCGTGCGTGACAAGAACTCGTTGACCGCTACGAAAACAAGCGAGTGCTCATCGATACGCATCTCTCCACGTTATTCTCACTCCAAAAGGTAAATCAAAAATCGCCCTACTCAAAGCAGCATCATTAACCAGCGACGGATACGAGACCTACGCAAAGTACGCGATGGACAAAGTGCTTCTATTAGAAAAAATGCGGCTAAGTATATCGGAAGAAGACATGGTGGAGATCGTGACGTACGATATACACGATCAAAATGTGCGTATGGGAATGAAGACTCTCAACAGCAAAACTGTTGTCGGTCTTAACGGTCATCTAGCAACGTGTGGTCCGGTGTCAAAACGATCAAGCGAAACGATCGAACAGGAAGCAAAACGTGCGAAACCTAACGATGACACACGCCGATGCTACCGGTGTAATCGTATCGGGCACGTGCGCGAGAATTGCCGCACCCGCGTCGAGAAGTTATCAGAACCATCGCATACCCATACCGCGGAATCTGATACGCAGAAACGAGTGCAGTGCGACCATTGTAAGAAGATGAGACATATCGCATATGAGACATATGCCAGGTGAACGTTCTCGGGATCTGACAAAGAAAGAGGTTGTGTGGAGCTAGACGAGAAGAATAAAAAAAATACAACGCTGGTACCGTATATATAATATAATTTTGAGGGGTGGTTTCACCCCCTAAATAGTCAAACACGCCAAAATAATAAAACACGTGTTTCTTATTTTTCGATCCTCTAAAACATATTCAAAAAGCAAAGCAATCGGAGATGAACACCTGAAAATCTTATAACTTTGGAGGTTTGTTTCCCCCCTAAATACGAAAACGGGCCGCTATAAAAAAACACGTATATCTTATTTTTCGGTCCTCTAAAACATATCCAAAATTCAAAGCAATCGGAGGCGGACACCTGGGAACCTCTCCTTGTAAGTAGGGTAAAGGCACCAATAGTCGACCACTTTCAGAAAAACATGAAAAATAAGGTTTTTAGAAGTCTACGACCTTTTGAACAGAGTGCAGTTAGAGTGCAGTTAGAGAACTGTACTCTGTTCAAAAGATCGTCACTTCTAAAAACCTTATTTTTCATGTTTTTCTGAAAATGGTCGACTAGTGATGCCTTTACCCTATAGAAAATTGAAAAATATTTGACTTATATGCGATATAACGTACTTAGCGGGCATGCGTTAGTTAGTCGGCGGTAAATGTAACTAAAAGTAAATCTCGTTCTGAATCACTGCGCATGTTAACCGTACAAAAGTACGTTGACAAAAAGAGATTATAAAAGAAATCTGTATGCGTATCTGTACTCGTATGCAATCAAAAATTCGATTTATTGTTCTTTGTTTTGGCGAACAAGAGTATGTTCAATGAGGAATTTCCAGGACGCTAGGTGGTACTGATGCATATTCCACCGAAAAATTGCGTCAACACCTGTTTTGTGCACATGGACGTCAGAACTCAAAGAATAGCATGTTGATGCTGAAACTCTTATTGCCCTTTCCGGCTTTTCACTTTTTCTTGTTCTTTACTTGTACACTCATATTTTGCTAGTCTCATCTACTATTTATATTTTCTATATTTTTATATCTTTTATACGCACACCAAATCTTTTGCAACATGTGCAAAAGAATTGCCACACTCCGATAATTTACGAAAGTAGATCAATAGGGGGGGTTCGAGATTTAGTTTTGGCGGAGCAGGATGGATTGGAGGCCCGAGACTAAGTCTGCGCGCCCTCGGTTAAATAAACAACTCCGAGTTGTCTAGGTGGTACAACGTGGCTTTATTTGTCCAGTATGGCGGTCAATTTTGCTGGCTTGCAGTCCTTCGCGGTCTTACAACTATGGCTTACAGACTACTCTACGGTTGTGGTTTATTGCTTAAGCAGATCAAAGCGACCTTTTACCCATGACATTGTGTGACTGACCCGCGAGTGTACGGAAGTTGTTGGAAATGTCATCGGGGATACTAAGACCAACGCCGGATCCGATAGCAGTTATAAGCCTATGCTTTCTAGGACGATTAACTTTCATCTTTTGTGAGTCGTGGAGGATGAGTTCCAACAAATGGCGAGGGGAACTATCATGATACATGAGGTGTTTTGCGAGAAAGCTCGCTCGTGGCGTCCTACCGATCTGAACGGATTACGAAGAACCTTATCATAAACGAACAACACGGTTTCGTCGCAAATCGCTCTACATTAACTAATCTTTCGCTTTTTCGTCATTATGTGTCACAAGAAATTGAAAATGGCCACCAGATAGATGTCATATACACTGACTTCCGTAAAGCCTTCGACACGGTTAACCACTCGCTTTTCCTAAATAAGTTAACTTCTTTTGGAATCTCTGGCGATATGCTGTCCTGGTTTGCTAGCTATCTCTCCGGCAGAACCCAAATTGTTGGTTATAGAAATGCACGCTCCAGGCGTATCATGGTCTCACCCGGAGTACCTCAGGGCTCTCATCTCGGCCCTCTCTTATTCAACATATTTATTAATTATATTGCACCAGTCTTCAACCCTTCCGTTTCGAGCGCCGGATATATCCGGGAGCCATCTGACGCCCTGCCTGGCCGAGTGCCGGATATATCCGGCGGTACGGAACGAGCCGTCGTTCCTAGCGCCGACTTTAGTCGGCATCTCCAACAGTTTAAACAAAACAAAAAATTAGTTAAAAGCACTTTCGTGGAAATGTACGCCGTAGCGAAAGGGTTAAGCACAGTAAGTTTTTGCTATACGTCGATGATCTCAAAATCTTTCGCAGAATATGATCCCCTTTGGATGCCTCACTTGTAAAACAGGATGTATCGAATCTCGCCGAATGGTGCGCTTGTAACTTTATGACACTCAATATCTCTAAATGCAACGTAATACGTTTCTATCGTAAAAGAGCCGTTATGGAATGCCCGTATGAGATCAATGGTACAGCACTGAGTGTACTTAGTCGCGTGCGTAATCTAGGAGTCACCTTTACTCCTTCCGTATCCTTCGTGGAGAGGGTTCCAGAGCGCTCGGTTTCATTATTAAATCCACCTCTGAGTTTAGGAATCCCACAACCCTTACTCTGCGCTGGTGCTCCCCCATCTTGAATACTGCTCTCCAATCTGGAACCTGTACCACCATGTTCATATCAATTCCCTCGAAGGAATATACCATACTCAACTCTCGTTGCGTTAACACAACTGACTTATATTTTTTTTTTAATGAAAAATGTCTCAATTTCTGCACGTTGTTGTTATGTGTATCGATTCATGGTTAATTACGCGCTATTCTACTTTATAACTGAAAAAATGCCAGTAAATGTCAAAGTAAAAAATTACGGCTCTTTCCAACTTGGGTGATAATTTTGTTCCACCTTATGGTTGGTCGCTGCAGCACGCTGGTGCTGATTCAATAACAACGTTCGAGTTTGAAACCCAGCAATTTATTAACAATGACCATCACAAAGATCGACTAGAGGTACGAAGTAAAATTAATATATAATCATAAACGTTAGCCGACAAGAGTCGCGAAGTGATAGCCGTTTCTAAGGCTGTCAAAAGTTCAGTGATTACCTTCCTGAGTCTGTTCCTTGAGTTCTGATTCATGATGTCTGTAAGATTCTCTTTTAACTACCTTTCAATAGTTACTAACGAATTTGAGTCAGCTCTTCTAATATTAAGTTGTTGAATAGCAGTGACAGTTACGCATTAAGAGGTGTACTTCTGATTCGCGACGGGACATTACATGTTTCATTAATATTTGAGACATCAAATTGAAACTTTCGTAAAATACATTTAAAGCTTGAAACCTTTCAAGTATGTAGAATTAAAGAAAATCGACTTTTTATTTTTTTATTAGCGAATATTTAATAATTAATTGGGTATCTACACAAGCAGTTGAATATAAGTTAAATATTTTTCAACTCCATCTCTATACACTGTTTCTTTAAAGCCGAGTATAAAGGTGCGATTCCACTGAGGCAAACCAATGGAACATCTGCATGCGACCCGTTCCACGGGTGACGTGTTGCATAGAGAAAAAATGTGACGGTGTCGCATGTCGCTTGTTGCCAAAAACTTCAGTGGAATCGCACCGTAACAATTTATGTGGTTACTACGTAATATTTATGAGATACATACCTCTAATTATACGAAATAAATTTTGAAACATCTTTCACATTTATTAATGATGGATTTGTTTTATTTCAGGTTGTAGCAGCTCCATTTAATGATCACTTATGTCTGGCCGTAGCACGGGAATTAGAGAACGCATTTGGTGGTTGGGTGCCACCAGTTTAAGGACAAGCAGTATAACTTGTAAAAGATTGTAACTCATGTTAAACATGATCTTGATATCTCATATTAATTATTATTAGTATTGCGTAACGCTCGCGAAATACACAATGTCTACGCACAGATTATAAAATAGGATTTGTACAGTTTACAACGGAATTAAACTTAAAAGTTAAAAAGAATCTGATACATAGCAAAAACGTAGATAAGATGGACTTAATGTCATAGCTATCTTTTCTTATTGCAATGAAACAGGGCTAGTGATGCAAACATTCCTCCAAAAATGATGAGTCTTCATATAATCGTGAATATCTGTGGAAGCATAAAAGATATTAAAAAAGTTAAATACAGAGTTTTCTGGTACTCAATGACTTACAATATAGTGATGTAGATCAGGGTTGAGCAACTTGTTCCCCACTGCGGACCGCGTAATCCCCATTACCAGTCAGCCGATTCCCCCATCATCAGTAATATCAGCTATGCAGGAGCGAGAGCTCCGTGTCCCTGTTTAGAGTGTTGGAGTCAAGAAGGAATGGCGGGGGTCGTTTTCCTAGGGCTCAACAGAGGAGACAAGTCGGGGAAGGGGCCGCGGGTTGCCCAGCCCTGATCTAGATATTGCGTGAACAACTTACTCTTTCACAATTTATCCACACCTTACTTAATAAGCTCTGATTGTACTTTGCAATTACATTTAAGCAAATAGATTTTTACAAACTTTTACGATTATGTATATGAATTGATTCACACAATTTTTTAAACGGATAAAATCTATTCTTGATACAAAAAAATGCGACCCCATAAAAAACTTCAAAATAGTAAAAAATTACGCCAAGTACATGAAATCAAATAAAGAAAAAAATAAAGGTTAATTGTCACGTCCTGGGTGGTGGGGGTTAGGACAGTGACATTGTAGGGGATATTGGGAGGTTGAGCACGAAGGCCCAGCTTCGTTGTTCGAAGGGTGACGAATTCAGGCGCAAAGGTTAGCTTCTTTGCTCTGGGGAGTCAGAATCTCAAGCGCGAAGGCTTGCTTTGCAATGAAGGCTTGCTTCACAACTTAAGGGGTAGAAGAAATTCAAGCGCAAAGGTTTGCTTCGCAATGAAGGCTTGCTTCACAACTGTAAGGGGTAGGAGAAATCCAAGCGCGAAAGCTTAGCTTCGCGCTGAAGGCTTGCTTTACAACTTAAGGGGTAGGAGAAATCCAAGCGCGAAGGCTTTGCTTCGCGCTTTACAACTCTAAGGGGTAGATAAATTCAAGTATGAAGGCCTGCTTCGCAACTCACGTCGACCAGGGAAGGCTATGCGGTAATCGCGCACCCGACTAACACCCGTTAGAACACTTGCGGTTTTTATTTATGGCTCTTGCGTCTTAACTGCTGCATTGCAATAAAAAGAGGCGCTCGTTGTAGTTATTTAGTATAGGTGTAGTAATGGGCACGCGGGACTCTAAGCGAAAGTAAGTTAGTAAACACTGATAAGAACTCCCGGGGTTCGCGAAGAGAGATCACCTGCTGCTGCGGCTTGTAATGGTTCTGAGTATTCGAATTCATGCTTAAAATATGTGTTATGTAA
Organism: Andrena minutula; assembly: GCA_929113495.1. Classification (NCBI taxonomy): domain Eukaryota; kingdom Metazoa; phylum Arthropoda; class Insecta; order Hymenoptera; family Andrenidae; genus Andrena; species Andrena minutula. The sequence continues at coordinate 36,753,648 of OV815996.1, read as the reverse complement.
TCGGAATGTCGAGATGAGTCCTGTGCGAAATATACGTCGCAGTAGCTTAGGTGGCGGTCCTTTGGGATTTGAAAAGGGGGTACTCAACCCATTGGATGGGTTTTGGGGGTTTTGAGGGTTTTGATTGGGGTTTTGAGGGTGGCTTGCCTTTGTTTCTGATTGGTAAAGAGGGGAGGAAAAGAGTTCTCGATTTAAGAGAGTTTTGGGGCGAGGGACTTGTTGAAATTTATGTGTGAGGGAATAGATCGTGCCTTTTAGGGCGAAGAGAGGAAGGGGATTTTGTATTTGATCATCTGGAGATGGGGACCGCTAAGGTACATCGTCCAGGCGATTTGATGATTGGGAAAGAGTTAAGAGTTGCTGTTTTATAGGTAGTTACGGATTTATAGGGAAGATGTTAATTAGGACCGCGCGAAAAATAGTGGGACGTCACATAAGAATAATTACAAAATAAAAAAAAGATACAAAATCGATATGAGCTGCCAGTACATAAAGGTGCTTTCAGTCAAATACTTGGCGTAGCGTGGCAAGGTATTCTCAGATCATCATCAATTTCCATACCTTCCCTCTCACAGGTTTTCAGATACTTTGTGATTTCGCCAGGTGCGAACTTTATTTTGCCGGTGCTAGGACAGCTTGATGGAAAAGAGAGTAGGCAACACGATCCTTGTTGGGACTGGCACAATTTATTCCCCAGTGGTCACTTTGGCCACTGGACGTCACAAACAATAATACATAGAGACGACGAACAATATAATACAGTAACGCGTCGGCGTTTAGCGACGGTGGGTCGCGTTACAAAGTAAATTGGCTCAATGGGCGCAGAGGACGAAAATGCGTGCGTGCGTGTCACGGCGCTGATTCTTTCGAACTAACGACCGCCGGGCGAGCGCTTCGAAAACACCGTTGGCGTAAACAACAAATGTCACGGGCCTCAGCTGACTCGTCGGCGGTTGCTACGAGTCAACGGGCACAAGTTTGAACGCGCGGCGCGGCTCGCTTTACGCGGCCGCAACACTTTGTCAATTTAAAAGTCTAACAATACGTGAGTACACTTTCATTATTTTGTGTTTTTAAATAACAGAGTACAACAAATTTTGACTTTTTTCGGAGTTGTAACATTCAATAGCCGTTTCTTATAGGTTTTCGTACGCTGTAAACGAATCCGCAAACCGTTTGTTGCCATCACCCTCAGTCTCTGAGAAAATCGATTTTGAAAAAAAATGCAAATTTTCAGCTTTCAACTTTTTTTGTGTCGAAACGGTAATAGTTATTCGATTGTTCGTTGCGTCAAATTATTCTATGAACCCTCCCGAATACAAGGATATAAGTTATTATTGCATTATGAACATCTAAATATGTTTAAACAACGGTCAAAGGGAAAAGGACACTCGAAATGCACCAATTTTTGCAGATATCTTTCAATTTATTTCCAAAACTAAGGGGCTGGGAGAAAATTTGACCATCCCACGCGATGTAGCAGACAGTTTTCTTTCGGAGAACATAAACAGAAGTGGTAAGTCGGCTTTTGTTTTCAATACAGAAACGAAATAGTTTCACAAAACCAGAGTTTGCAGGTCTCCAGCGGTGCCGAACACCTACAGGGGCGGTGGTAATGTGTGCGTGAATTGACGCCAGCGCAAAGCCAGCCACATGGCGAAAACGCGAAACGAATGTGACGTCACAGTTGTACCGATGCCAGCGCCCAACTAAGCCACATGTGCCACGGGCGCGCATGCGTGAGACGCCACGATTGGAGACGAACTGACGCCAGCGCCAAGCGAGTAACGTCGCGACCAACCAGCATCGACAACATATGTCCCGATGACGCTGGTTGGCCGTAGTGTCGGCTCGGCTCCCATCGTGCGTCTCACGCACACATTGCCACCGCTCCCTATAGGTGTTTCCCTCTGACCAATAGCAGTGGGGTATTGTATGGGCTCCGCTGGAGACGGGCCAAGCTACCATTCTAGGGAGCCGAGAGCTTACCGTAGTGACGTCACATTCGTTTCGCGTTTTCGCCACGTGACTGGCTTTGCGCTGGCGTCAATTCACGCACACATTACCACCGCCCCTGTAGGTGTTCGGCACCGCTGGAGACCTGCAAACTCTGGTCGGCCCGCTAGCGGAGAGAAGCCGTTCCCTCACGTCACTCGGGACCGCCACAGATTGCATAGTGAAGATAGCGATTAACGAACGAAACATATATTTGTTCGTTTTGGCTGAAGGTGTGCGTGTAACGCGTAGATATGCGTATTATGTTTGACGAAAATTTTCCTGAAGAATCAGAAGCAGAAAAAGCTTACCGTTCTTGACAGATCCATGAAACGATATTACGATATCTCTGTCATGCGTGAACCGATTTGATTGAAATTGGTCTTATTCGAAAGCGTATATGCGGTTTACACAAGAAAAATGCCTTTACATTTAGAAAATATTGCAGGCGTGATGAGATGTTAATGAAATAAGTTTTAGTTCAGGTTGAATTAGCCGGGCAACGAGTAAATGATAGCGGTAGCGACAGTCGACATATACAGGGTGTCGAAACATGTACTTGGCGTCGAGACGCTACCGCGTCTCTGGATAGGGGAAATGTGGCAACAGCGCGATTCGATTTTCGATACGTCTCGGCAACTATGTATTTCCTACAATTTATCGGCTAGTTTGGTCTTTCACCGGTTTTGATGGTACAAGGCACGAATTAGTGATCCTCTATGGAGTGATCGGCATAACCGCAGCCATTTCGGGCAAAACGTTTATCTGTGTCTTTTTATCAGTATTTCTGTCTCTTTCTGTCAGTATATCTGTCTCTTTCTCTGTCTACTTCCGCTTTTACCCGAAATTGCGGCAACCAATCAGCGACGATATACGTTGTTCCGATCACTCTCTAGAGGATCACTAACACGAATATACCCTCAGCGCCGATGACGGAGAATCCTTGAAGCTTCATTCTGTCATTCCTCGAGTCTGTCTCAGTACATGATTCATAAATTCATTATTATTTTAACGTGCGGTGGTTATTAGCGCTCAAATGCATCAGACCACCCTGCACGGATGTCTACTGGAGGCAATTGTACCCGCAAAAACTTCTTTCTGGTCGATTCCAGGACGAAAGTTGTAATTTACGGTTTGTTTAGGACATGCGTATACGTACACGCTTTTCCTAGCTTGTGTGAGCGAACGCACACATTCAATGCCCGCCGAGATGGCAGCCTTAATGCGAATGAAAACTTTCTCACATTTCAACGTTTGCTTCTGCATTAGAGTGATTCATATCCTGTCATGAAATATCATGCCTCACGATTGTATTTAATGTAAAAAACACGAACGAAATTGAAGTACAAGAAATTAATTATTTTTTAGTTCTTATTGTATTTTAATTTAGTGTTTCGTGCACTTGTTAATAAAATCGATTAACATAATTTTTTATATATTTTTTATTTTCTAGTTTTTAATGTTTGTGGATTTACATTTCACAGCTCAGACTTCTTTACAAATATCTTTTATTCCAAGAGATGATTTCGGCGCACTGGTTCGGTTTATTGAATGATTAAATTAATGCTATTTTGCAAATATTTTGAAAATTTTAATCAAATTCCAACGTTTCGGTCAATGATTATAACCATTATCAAGGACAGTTAGACAATAAAAAAATTTAAAAAAAATTAAAACCGACTTCAAAAAAATAAAATTGCACTAAAAAGTAAAGAAATAATTTTTTCCCTTATTTAATCTAATACTCTCATATTTTTTAAGTCGGTGCCAGATTTACACAGTGCAAATGATGAGACGCCGACTTAAAAAATATGAGAGTAGTAGATTAAATAAGGGAAAAAATTATTTTTTACTTTTTAGTGCAATTTTATTTTTTTGAAGTCAGTTTTAATTTTTTTAAAATTTTTTTAGTTTCAACTTTTTAGTTTTATACAGGGTGTTTCTCTACCTGTGGTCAATACTCTAAGGGTTGATTATACCGGCGAAAATAAGACGAAAATCAAGATTGACGAAATTGCGGTAAACGCTTCGTTTTCGAGGAAATTGACTTTGAATTTCACCTAAATACGCCTGCATCGTAGGCGCTTGAGGGGCACGCGGAGGTGAGCGGAACGCGTCAGCTGCCCGTAGGACGTTCCGCTCATCTCCGCGTGCCCCTCAAGCGCCTACGATGCAGGCGTATTTAGGTGAAATTCAAAGTCAATTTCCTCGAAAACGAAGCGTTTACCGCAATTTCGTCAATCTTGATTTTCGTCTTATTTTCGCCGGTATAATCAACCCTTAGAGTATTGACCACAGGTAGAGAAACACCCTGTATATTGACACAACATGCTCAGGAGATATGCGCGCCCGTACATTCAATAATAATAATTAGATGACAATCGTCTTTATTATTAACCATAACTGTCAAAATATTGAGCCAATGTTGATTTAGTGTAGGATGGGACTACCGGGACATCACGTTTTTTCGAATAAAACAAAGATCATCAAAATCGGTCCATATGCTGAGAAGTTATGCGGGAACAAACATAAAAAAAACATACACACGGGTCGAATACATAACCTCCTCCTTTTTTGAAGTCGGTTAAAAAGGAAAAATACTGCGTATGCTTTTAAACAAATCTTACGTTCAATGCTAGGGACGTGCGACGCCCGAGACGGTTGAACGGTGACTGAAGTAAACAGTAGACACAAGGCAAGAACATCTAGATGGTAAATTAAAGTGTGGCCAAATGATGCCAAAGCGGAAACCGTTAACGTTTATGAAATAAATTGAAAGGACGAAAATCTAATAACTCGCAACAATACTGCCCGGATACCAACACTATTGCTTAAATCAAATACTTATAGGTGTTCAAAAACACAATTACATAACGTTGAAAAGATATGTAACAGTAAAATCAGATCATAGAAGAATAGAAACAGGAATTCAATAGAACGACCACCAGAAGTAATGCCATCATCAGGCATTACTTCTTCAGTAAAGTGGCGTAATAGTCACGTATTTTAGGTGTTTCATACCTAAGATTTACGGTCGGTTGCTTAATCATGTGTAGTGTTTCTAAAAACATTCTCTGATTTAAATTTGTTTCTTTATCAACAGCTTTAGCATTGTCAAAATCAAATGTGTGATCGAACTCAAGTGAATGCAGTCAAGTTAGTGTGTTGGAGGGGAGATGAAAAGATATTTCTCTTATATTCCCATTGATTTAGCCATACAGATATTACATCACCGTTGGAATGAAATCAAACGACATACCAAAATCGATCGAGACGAATTTCTCGAAGCGGTAAAGTTTGAATTGGAAGCTAACATATTTTTGTTCAATGAAGTTTTTTACAAACAGGTTTTTGGAACTGCTATGGGTTAGATATCTATACTTCGTAGGAAAGTCATTGATATGGGGTTTAAATGTGCATGTAGTGGACAGTATTTTAGAATTTTTGTGTGACAAAATAAACGATCTTATAACTTTAAACTCGTTTTTCTCGAAACTATGTTTTTCACACTGGTTGAACGATTTTCTCCGCCAATTTTGCATGAATCAATCTCCGGTTTTGCGTATTTATTCTACAGAAAAATGCCTTCAGTTAAGCGTACGGAAATAAATCGGAAAAAATAAATAAATTATATCTTTTGGTTACGAATAACCATTATTGGCAACGGAAATATTTTTTGGTCACTAATAATCATTATTGACGACGGAAATATTTTTTGGTCAACAATAACCATTATCGATGACCAAAATTTTTTTGGTTACGAATAACCATTATTGATGACCAGAATTTTTTTCGGTTACGAATAACCATTATCGTTGACGAGAAATTATTTTGGTTACGGCGTAACCAATATATATATCGGGAATTTTTTTGGTTACGGTATAACTATTGAACTATAGAATAACTGGAATACGAACTGTGGGTATTAAGAGTCACGGCGTAAAAGAAAATTTGAGTATAGGCAGGTATAGACGTGTGTGTAAGAGTGAAACAGCATCCCACGCTGTGCACTATCTCTTTTCAACAGCTCGCCGCGGCTCCATATACCCACAGTTCGTATTCCAGATATTCTATAGTTCAATAGTTATACCGTAACCAAAAAATTTCCCGAAATATATATTGGTTACGCCGTAACCAAAATAAATTCTCGTCAACGATAATGGTTATTCATAACCAAAAAAAATTCTGGTCATCGATAATAGTTATTCGTTACCAAAAAAATTCTGGTCATCGATAATGGTTATTCGTGACCAAAAAATATTTCGGTTGACAAAAATGGTTATTAGTGACCAAAAAATATTTCCGATGACAATAATGGTTATTCGTAACCAAAATCATTTAAACAAAAATATTAATTCTTATGCCATAACTTTTAAGATTTAAGTTATAACAGTTATGGTCCCTGGTTTAAAAGCATATGCAGTATTTTTCCTTTTTGTCTAACTTTCCTTGATAATGGTCATAATCATTGACCGACACGTTGGAATTTAATTAAATTTTTTAAAATATTTGCAAAATAGCTTTAAGTTAATCATTCAATAGACCAAACCAGTGCGCCGAAATCATCTCTTCTAATTTTATACGGTCGAAATTCAATTTACACTATCTTTTATTGCTGTAGGGTAAACCCGGGTGACGCGGTCGACCTAATATAAAATGGCTATTAAAACTAATATAGGGCGGTATTTATAAACGTATCATAAGATCAAGCAAATGCTTAAGCATTCGGCATCCTTTACTATGCTACTAGATTAGTAAAGGATATCGCATGCTTAAGCATTTGCTTAATCTTAAGATACGTTTATGAATACCTCCCATAGACATCACTTGTTTTATCAGAACAAACCTATATGTTCAGGATTTTATGCTGATTCAGAAAAACTTGTCGATATTTGCTTTAAGACAATATTTACTGTAAATCGGGTTGAAAACTGAAGTCATGACATCTGACCACCTCTCCCGAGGTGCCGGGAGAAACGGTTTTCGTCGTTGGCAGAGACCACTGACATAATTATCCATAGAAAATTAACAAAGGATAAACCAAAATTATTTGTGAGTGAATACAACTACAGATTTATTGATATTTAATTTGTTTACACTAAACAAGTAAAGAACACATTAATCAAAAAGTGAATTACCCACTGGCGATTAGCAAGGCAAATGAATACAAAAGTGAATAAATAAACTAAATAAACGAAAATAACAATAAAATGATAATAAAAAATAAACAAAAATAATAAAAGACTCATAACTCGACCATCTCTCCTTTTTGCAGCGAGAGACGGTCTTCTCGTTAGCTTTGAAAGGAAGAGTTAACATGGCCAAATACTTTAGCTGCATTGTTCCTCAATGTCTCTACTGTCTTATTATACCAAATATTAAACGAAAATAAACTTAGAAGTATATTTTAAATACGATTCTGTGCAACCGCTGTTTGACAAAAGAGGTTAAATGTAACCCCAATTTACATTTTAAAGCCTATAAATCCAGAAAAACACAGAAAGAAGCGAAATGACGCTATTCATTCAACTGTTTGGCTTTTAGAGAAGGAATTGGTCTGCACTTTAACGCATTTTTACGTACAGAGTCTGAAATATAGCGACTCAACCAACTCTCCGACCCGACCGCGTCTCCCGGATTTACCCTATACAGTTTAACAGTTTGCTTAAACACTATACTGCTAAAGTCACTAAAAGAATAATTCTTTTCTTGTACTACAATTTCGATGGTGATATACTACGAACGCCTGCATAGTTTTAGTTGTACTATTCGTACATACGTGACGGATAATTTCTGGATAAATTGCGTATTTTCGGTAATCGCGATGCGACTAAATAGCGTCCCGAATGCAGCGGCCTTTTGTCGTTATCGTAAAGAACACGAATGGCTGATTTCAAGTCTTTTGGACTTGTGGTTATGGGTTATATTTATTAATGTCTGGGTAATTTTTTCACAAGAGCTAATTTTTTTTAAATATTGTATTGTCGTTCAAACTACGCGTGTCTGCAAAATTTCAAGACAATTGGATACTTGGTTAAGTTTGAGTTGCCAGATTTGAACCATACATAAAAACAAACATACAAACAAACACAGGATCGAAGCTGAATAAAATCGTTTACAAATGAATGGTAATATTATATTTCAGGAGAAAGCATAAAAATGATATTTTTAAAATTTGTCTGATAGTATATTATAATATCCAAACACGATCTAATGCTCATACATGAATACGTATTAGTTTAGTGAAACTGTCTCCGGCATTAGAACGGCAAACCTTCATGAGTCATAAAACATAGTCATTGATTATCAGAAATTGTATGTGAACTTTCCCATTGATTACAATGTATCTTTAGTAGCAAGCCACTTTAGTTTGAAGTAGACTACTGTATCTGATTAGTGATTTTTCCTTCTATTCGCCGTAATACAGACAACTGCCCATCACTACTTTCACATACACGAATGAAACATTACGAAATGACAAAAAAAACAGAATATAAAGTCACCAAAGTGTCTTGTATGAAGAGGTCTTTCCAACACCTATCCCTTTTCAAAGTTTTCTATCGTTTCATACATGTTATTTATTTGCTCGTAATTCTTCTGTATTTTGTCTCGCTCGTGGTCATCGCTCCACGTGACGACATTGCACGAAAGACCGTATTACATGGCAGTGGGGGTAATGACGTCGCAGCTCTCGCTCGCTCCATTCACTGATCGGCCGTCGTCGCGAGTAGTCGCAACAAGTCTGTCCTGCTTTCTTCTGAACATCGATACCGTTCCAGGATCTAACGGAATATCCCGGAAGTGTGTTTTATATTTTCCTATCACCCAGTGCGAAATCTTTTCCACATAAGTTATTGTAAATTACTGTTATTCTTAGTGGGAAAGTCAATTACAATTAGTGCGTTTAATCGGAGCCCGAAATGTATTTATGAAAACTGTTTTTAATTCTATCTTTCTTCTTCTCGTGTATTTACGTTGTGTGCGCGCGTGTACGCGTGCGTATTATTTGTGTACATAGTTGGGTTTGTGCGGATTCAAGAAGGTCTTTGAACGCGAAAGGATACGATCGATTGCGATTCGTGGAACGAGATATGACTGTCGCCGGAAAGGTAAGTTCTTTTATAAATTCTTTCGGTTTTAGGATTTTAGAAAATTCAAAATTAAATGTACCTAGACACATTTTGTACTTTACAAACCGAACTAATGTTAGAAATACTTGGATAGTTACATAAAATAGGTATTCTTCGTTATTCCTGTTCCTCTTTTTATTATAGCATTAAAATGATAAATTTAGCTTAAATACTGTAATTGTAATATTAACATTGCTTATACTGGCTGAATCACTTATATGCTATTGTGCCATTCTTACATCAATAAAAAAGATAGAAAAATGGGAATAATCAATCTGTAGTAACTATATGTTTACCTTTATTAATTATAAACGTATGCCGTGTCATTGAAAATCTTGTATACTACTTTCATTCAGTGATTTACTACTCATAACATGCACAATTTATACTGTATTATTTTGTTATTAACGATATGTTTTTACGTTTCGAGTTTTTTATAATCCGAAATCCATGGTTGTTTGATTGTTGTGATTTATTAAAGTTATACAAATGAACAAAAATAAGGTACCAATATTGCCTTTAGTTATTAGTTAGAAATTAGTATAATTTTATAATTTCTGTTGAGGTATGCTACTTTTATCAAATGAGTTACATTAATGATCAGTACGTAATATTTTATAATATTGTATTATATTACCTAACTAACAAGGGGATCGTACAGTTGGCTCCCCGGAGATCTTCATAGAATTTAAAAATGTGAATTCAGAAGTTGAATAACAACATTCTGTAGTATGTTTTATGTGAATGTCTATTTTTTAAGCATGCACTTGACATCTGGACATTTGAAGTCCTTAAGTTGAAGAATTTCATTCACAAATATGATGAGTGAGTGAAAAGAGTGGTTACTTTATAGGCGGGAGATCTAGGGTTCAAATCTCGTACTCCGGTGAGTTTTATGTTCAACTTTTCTTTTGTATAATTAAATTCGGGGCGTTCTTATTTGGCATGTACTATAAAATTCATGTGTAAATCTCTATTTATAAATGTAGGTATACGTAATACATATGTATGTATACTTACGAACCATGTAGATTGACTGTACCTAATATCGCCACTGTTCGTAATATCGCCACCCGCTATATCTCGCAAAGTAAGCACTAAAATTTATCGGTTATGCACTCAATTAGTACCTAAACATATATAGGAAGACATACTGTAATTGCAGCGTCATGTGATCAACAATTACAGAAAGGGAAGGATTTTAGAGAATCTTAATTGTGTAAAAATTTATTAGGCTGCTACAATTTTACATCCCATTCTTTCGGAGGAGGCAAGTCTAATAATTCCGTGAATACAAGAATATCCACTATAAATACCTAATTAATGATGTACTTAAGAAATGAAATCGATCAAATATTTCCGTGATGAAAATAGTGTTTTTCTTTTAGCAGAATGGGTGTGCTTAATACTACTTACCGGAGACCAATGGTTTAGGTGTAATGTTTGTTACAAATTGGATCACGAAATGTGCAGAGCAACCGAAATAAACTTTATTCGTCCAATATGTATATCGGAACGTAAATATAAAATGTTTTCAAAATATATATTTTTAAATTTCTATATTTTTATAATAAAAATAAAATCTAAGACGGATAAAAATACATTTATAGTGCAAGAAATAATAAAAGCACATGTGAAAATGACTTAAAAAATTTATATATACATGAATTAATCAATATTTCTTGAGTTGACGATATAAGGTACACTTTTTTCAGAACCCGATTTTTGCATGCCTTACGTTTTTTTAGTTCTAATTGAAAAGTTGTAGGTTTCAACGATTCTAACTTACGCTACACGAAAGATGAATAATTTCTCTTTACTTTGAAACGAACTGCATGCAAAAATATGAATTATTATTCAATCGACAGCGATTTAACTTTTGCCTGGCGATATTAGGTTCTAACCCTAAGTTCCAACTTGTTCTCAATAAAATAAATTTGATGGAAATAAGTGTACTAACTGCACATGAAATCATTTATCGGGGAAAAAGCTGATCAGTAAAAGTATAGTACATGTGTAAGCGAAGTAAAAATATATGCAAATACAAAACATTTGTATTAATTCTTCCAATTTTTGTCAAAATCTCCCTGGCACCAATCGTAGGATACCCTTGAAAACACGTTGTATTTTGTTTTTATTGGAGTTGAGTCAGGTGATCAAGTAAATATTTTCGCATCGTGTAATACGATAAGGTAATCCACCGTTTTCATACCATAAGCAATAAAGAGACGCGAATAAATAAGTAACATTATTCAAATACGAAATCGTCGTTTATTCTGCAAGTATTATGTTGCAAACTTATGTTGTTTGAGTACCTACTGTATTATTGAGTGCAATGAATACTAGAGACCTGCAAAATTTTCGACCACGTATTGAGGGCACTGCGTATAAATTACATGTAGAAATTACTATTTTAATTTATGATCACTTTTTATATGTAATAGATCTCTTAGAAGATCTTTATTTTTTCCTTCGAAGGAAAGTGTCAGTAATAACTTTTGTCTGTAATAACTATATATAGCATCTTTCGTGACGACACCAGGCTTTTGACGGCAGGCCTTTACGGGTGATCTCTTTTGCTTTTTGAGAAAATTTTGTTCAGCGTGTCCCATGCTTTGTACAGATACCGACAAAAACAAAAATTTGAATTTCTATTTCGTCTTCTAGATTGTACTACCTCCTTCATCGTAATACTACCAATGACTCGGTGAAGCTTTTCCAACAACTATCAGTCGAAGTGCCACCTAACTTGAATTATTTTTAATTATATGCAATTCGACTTACTTTTGCATTCGGTAGACCAAGTGTACCTACAGTACGTATAACATTCAAAATCTAATCGGATCAGCCGTTATTGAGATTCGATAATCTTGGGGTTCTTGATAGGGAGTCGAGGCGTAATATAGACACTCTGTGTCTCGCGCTGCGCATATACCTATATATACTTGACGCGAGACACTGCCGTGTCTCTTGATCCAGGAGACGCGGTAGCGTCTCGACGCCAAGTACATGTTTCAACACACTGCATATGTCGACTGTCGCTACCGCTATCATTTACTCGTCGCCCGGCTATTCCGATCTAACCTGAAACTTATTTCATTAATATCTCATCACGCCTGCAATATTTTCTAAATTTAAAGGCATTTTTCTCATGTAAACCGAATATAAGCTCTGGAATAAGCTCACATTCAATAAAAATCGGTCTTAATTAATAATCTTAATTTTGACTCTTTGAATTCTTTATTTATTTATACTTATTCATTTTTTATTAACGGGTAACAACCTTTGTTAACAGTGACTTGACAGAAATATAACCCAAAAAAGAAAGAAAATTAAAGGAAATTGTAAGAAGCAATATTATTAAATCATAGGGGAAAGTAGGGCATAACCGGGTACCTAATGTATTTTTCCTGCTAGCATAAAGTCAGACGGCAAAATAAATTTTGGACACCGCTAGAAATCTTAATTGGACCTTACAGAATCAGAAAATGAGAATTCTTATATGAAAAAGGTATTTGGCTCACAGGAAAACGAGTTTTCTCGACAGTATGCAAATACCCGGTTTTACCCCATAGGTGTGGGTAATACCGGGTACCTATTAAGATATTGATGCTGACGTTCTCATTACTGCTACGAAAAAAACCCATACCACCTTTTTCGTAGAGAATTTCCTAAGCTATAAATTGTATAATAACCGTTTCTGTCGCAAAACTGATATATAACGAGATATTCGCAAAAACAGTTGTTTTTTTCAACCCACTGTAAAATTTTTAGCGGCGGTCGGATTGATGGGGACTTTTGACATATTGTTTAAAACGACCAAATAAAGGCCCATACCAAAATTTAGCTTGATGGGATTTATTCCGAAAACGGATTCTAATGTCACTGGACTAATACATAGAACCCGGTTTTGCCCCATAATCAAATACCCGGTTTTGCCCCAAATGAGATGATTTACTAAACATTAAATATTTACACTTCAACATGCGATAAAGAACCGGGTAAAACGGCAAAATACTGCGAAAAGTCTATAGAATACAATGCAGTATTTACCGTAATCGATTCTTTAAATCCAAGTGGTATAAAAAAAGAAATTCACCGACGCAACGCTGGAACTTTTCAACTCGAAATTTTTAAACTTCTCTAAATGAAAAACTACGACGGTCTTTGCTCTACGATTGATCTCATTCCGTCGTGAGGTCTACCCGAATGTAACACCATACGTTGGCTGCATATCGCAGCTCTTGTCTTATTGTTAGAGAAACAGTGGTACCCGGTCTGATCCGCGTACCCGGTTATGCCCCACTTTCCCCTACATACGCGAAAAATGATATTCAATAGTTAGAGAATATTTTCATTTGCTGTTTACATTTTAATTATGTACATTATTAAGAACCATTACCAAGTAGATAAACATTTCCTAAAAAATTCGAAACATTCAAGCTTCAAACTAGGGCAACTACTGGCAACCCGGATACCCGGGTACCCGGTTCTATCTCAAGATAAAGAATATTACCCGAGTCTTACCCGACCCGCCGGGTACCCGAGTACCCAAGTATTTCGAAAAACACCTAAGCAGATGAAAAATATAAATTGATAGATTTGTAGTCATATTTATATTGTATGAATTATCACGGACGTTCGCTTTACTGCTGAAATTCCAATTTTCATTAATCAGATTAAACACGATGGCTAAATTCTTCCTCGAATGACGATTTTCCATGTGCAAAGTGTATAACTTTATGGGATCCACTTTTTATTTATAAGGTGTAGAGTTGTAGAAATGAATGGATCTTATGATCTCGAGGACCATCCATTATTAAGAATGGCCATATCAAACACCATAGAAAGTTATTTTTCTATTCTACTTCATTACGCATTACAGTCAACCTATATCTCAAATAACGTGATTAATTCGTACCGCGTCATATGGAGACTGCGTTATAAGAAACTCAGAATTACATAGTACAAATCATATTAATTTGTACCGCGTTATAAGTAGGAAGATTGTCGCAATTTTTGTTCCGCGTTTTACATATGGAAACCGCATTATAGGAGGGTTTACTGTATACATAAGATGCAATCGTTTTAGGACACTTTTATGATAAGGACAGCAACATCCCGGTTCGGCAATTAATACTTGAAAGATAACATATATATCATGTATAGTTTATGTCACTTTTCCATCCCCCGATAGATTAAAGAAATAGTCGCGATCCACCCGACCGACATTGTTGTAGGATCGCCTCTTGATGTAGCAACAATGTCCATCCGAATGATCGCGGTTACTTCTTTTCTTTTGAGACCTGTATCGACGCTGTATTTCTTCGTTCAGTCTCTGTTATAAACTCACGCAATTCGGTACTAAATGGCTCCACGTAAAAGTTTGGTGTGGAAATATAGTACTCCATCCGAAGATGGAAAATCTATTACATGTGGTATATGTCATTGTACGTTATCTTTTAAGGGGTCAACGTCAGTCATTATGAAGCATTTGCGGGGCAAGCATCAAGAAGCATTTTCTAGTACATCCAGCGAATTAGACATTAACGTTAGTGAACCATCAACATCAGGACCAGATAAGGTTGCCACCTTTTTTACAGATAAACAACGTACATTTGCTTTCGTGAGGTATACAAAAAAGTACGCTCAACAAATTTAAAGTACATTTTAATCTTATTAGTTTTTATTTCTTCCAAACATATTTTCTATTGCTTTTAGCATTACTAAGTAAATTTTTATTATTTTGAAACGTCTCGATGACATCATTGCACTCAATATTCATATTGAAATATATAAATAATTCGTTTTTTATTAGATTGAGAGAGGCCTTGTTTCTTTCATAGCGTCACTTCACATTCATGACAGAGAAAACTCTCTCAGTAAATGCTGAAGTGGCGGGAACAGATAGAATATAATAATATTGCGTTGCGTTTCACATAATATCATTAATTGTGAAATAAAGTATTTTCGCGTACTTTATTGTTATTCAAAAGTATAGAGTACATTTACCTATAATAACGCAAGATACTTTATTTTAAAGTACGGGTGGCAACCCTAGGACTGTCCAGGACCATCACATGCATTTAACGAAGGCAGTTCTTGTACGAAGCAACAGAAATTAGTCACGCCCTGTACATCAAGGAGACAAGAACAAATATCACAGGCACTTGCTCGTATGATTTCCGCAAACATAATGCCCATTTCCTTTTGCAATAGTAAAGGATTTAGAGAATTTATGGCTATATTGGAACCGGGATTTGAATCTCCTTGTCCTAAAACTACATTGAAACGTTTACAACTGTTGTATAATGAGAAACGAAGTAAAATAGAAAAAGAACTATCTATGGTCTCGGATATAGCCATTACCAATGATGGATGGTCCTCAAGATCACATGATTCTTATATTTCGACAACTGCGCATCTTATAAATGAAAAGTGGACCATAAAAAATTCCACACTTTGTACCCAATTCATGGAAGATCGACATTCGGGGGAGAATTTAGCCATAATGTTTAATCTAATTAATGAAGACTGGAATATCAACAATAAAGTGAACGCTATGGTCCATGACATTGCATCAAATATAAGTATGGCTGCAAATCTGGCAGATAATGTGCGATACAGCATTTCTTGTGCCGCACACAATATACAATTGTGTGTGAAAGATGCTTTGGATACAGTTGACGAGTTCAAAGAAGTGAGAAAAAAGAGCAGTAAGATTGTGCAATATTTTAATCATTCAAATTTAGCATCAAGTGCTTTGACCGAAAAGCAGGAGCTGTTAGATTTAACGGGGTAGACACGGGTAATGCAGCGCGCTGTATACCGACACAATCTGGCCCGAAACATGGGTTTGGGAAATTACGTTGTTTGTCCTTATATGAGGAGATTTTGGGCTGGGCGAGACCTCATTCGAAAGAGGAAGGTTCAATGCAGCCCGCTCTGCTGCAACCAAACCATTCCGCTACAACCATGCACCGGCCCAGCGGAGAACTACCAGCGACCGCTGGATAGCAGTGATGCCCGAGCTTCGAAAATTTGCCAAGAGCTAGGTATTGGGAATTTCCCGGCCTAGGTAATCGAGCCGCGCGCTCCGTTTTTATGATCGATTTACTACTTGCACCCCAGATTACTGTAATAAGGTTTGAAAATAATGTCTACTGATCTCGTACCCGTCTCAGTTTCAAAAATTTTAACTACGATAGGGTTGACCGCGGCGCTATACATTTGTACGCAGAGATTTTTTGCCAGTTGCGTGTAAAAGCTGTGGCTTGTGATAATGGCGCATCGTTTCAAGAAATGACAGTAACGGAAGCCAGTATGGGCGTGGCGTTGAGTAGCTAACAGGATAAAACATTCAGACACAAAAATTCTAGAAAAAAATTCAAAGACCACTACAATCAAAGACACGTCCGCTTAGTTACCCGTTACGTCCGATCTATGCATGCACTGCATTAAGGATAAAATTATAAAAATGAATACCAGAACAATAGATTCTGAAGTTTGCAGAACTAACACATAATTGAATAAAAATTTGATTTCTCAATTTATGAAAGTAATGATACAGAAAAAACTGGCCTATTGTTTATCAACGCCATGAATTTTAAAAAGAGTATTAAATACAGTATCAAATAAACAGTTTGCAAAAACTTTTCACAACAATTATGGTTAAAAAATTGATAAAAGAAAAATTAAGTAAACGTAAAATATGTTAAATTATCCATCATTAAGAGGGAATAATTTTTCCTCATTTTTCGGCGCAAATTGCATCCCGATATCTCTTATAGTTCAAAAGTTATACGAAAAAGACCCCAATTTTTCAACCCGGGCCGGGAAATTCTGAATAGCTCTATGCAACGTTAATTTGAAAGAGAGCCCAAAATTTTCGAAGCTCGGGCATCACTGGTGTCTAGCGGTCGCTAGCAGCTCTCTGAACGTCGCGACGGTGCATGGTTATAGTCGAATGCGTCCGTGAGGCAGTGTTGCCATTTTACCTGTTCGTGCGCGCGTAGGTTGCAGTTTTAGTGGATGACTCTGTATACAGTATACACATAACCGTCTGTAGTATAGGCAGAGTTCGGCAGTCTCCATCTATCGCTGCACACCTACAGGAGCGCTGGTAATGTGTGCGCGAATTGATGCCAGCGCGAAGCCAGTGAAGTGGCGACAACGCGAAATGAATGTGACGTCACCCGGCTCGCTACCAGCGTAACTTCGGCCGGAAGCCGGTAGCGGGAGCCCAGCCGGAGCCCGCCGAAGCTGTTGGCGGAGGAAACACCTACAGGGAGTGGTGGTAATGTGTGCGTGAGACGCCACGATGGGAGACGAACCGACATCACGGCCAACCACAGTCACCGGGAAATATGTTGCCGATGCTAGTTGGCCGCGGCGTCACTCGCTGGGCGCTGGCGTCGGTTCGTCTCCAATCGTGGCGTCTGACGCACACATTACCACCGCTTCTGTAGGTGTTTCCCCTTCCATCACTATAGCTGGAGGCGGCGACACTGCGGACCTCACATCAGTGATGCCAGATCGAGGACGGGTGCCCTCGAGAATTTCCCCCACCTCGCGTACACTACGCCGGAGCAGCGCGTCCGTGAGTTGGACTTCGAAGCGCCGAGCTCACGGACACGCTGCTCCGACGTAGTATGCGCGAGGTGGGGGAAATTCTCGAGGGCACCCGTCCCCGATCTCGTATCACTGCCCCACATTTGCTTCGCTGCGTCGCTACTTGGCTGGTTTCGCGTTGGCGTCAATTCACGCACACATTACCACCGCTCCTGTAGATGTAGCAATAGCTGGAGACTGTCGGACTCCGAGTACAGGCCGGACACTACAATGTTGCAACACCGCATTTCGAACAACCATCAGTCCAATGACTATGTTCCGGCCTGTACTACAGACGGCCATAGTGTACACCATGGGTCGATTCTTCTTCATTTTCGAGATCTGGAAGGACTATTGATATAAACCACAAATAATCAGACGCATTCAAACTACTTAACTTTAGCTTAATAATTTATTTGAAATTGTGGGAAATTGTTTTTGACACTTACATATTGCCATAAAATAATTGTTCAAAATAACCCCCGTGCCTCTATGCACGTTGGCTGAAGGAACCATCCCGTGCGAGATTATATTTATAATAAAGCTACCTTAATCGTATTCTCGTCAATTATTGAGAGCCAACCTGACCACGCTTTATCCGAGGCTTTCCTCTCTATACTTGAGAAGTGGGATAAAGGAACGGGTTGGACTGTTTATTGTGTTGTGGCGGTATTGTTGGGAAAACCATTTTGTGTTTGTGTTGTGGTCGACGTGAATTGTGACAGAGGATAAAGACGACGCGTAGTGACGCGAATTAATTCGGATTTGACTCTGGTTCACGGTTGGATTTTGTTTCCTAAGCAACATGTCTAATTATACAGTGGCAGATTTGAAAGGATTCTTGAGTGCGCGGAATCTAGTAACGACGGGTACTAAAGCCGAGTTGATAAATAGGCTAGAGCAGCATGATGCTAATATCTGGAAAACTATAGCGGAAGAAAATGCTGCGGAAGAAAAAGCTACTCGAGACGAAGAAGCGCGACGCAGAACAATGGCGGAAGAATCGACGACTCGTTTAAATGATGGCGACCACCTCGATGACAATCAAGCGGGGGAATGGCAGTAGTTAGATAGCCCTGTTCATCAAGAAATGGATTTACTGCGGAGAGAAAGGGATATACTGCGAAGTGAAGTGGAACTTTTCCGGCGAGAGTCTGCAGGACTGCGAAATCCATCCACGGATTCGACAAGGACGGAAAGTGCAGGGAGTATATAGACTCCAGGAGGACGGGAACCGTTAATTTAAGCATACGGGCAATCGGTGACCTTCTGAGTGAGTTCGACGGTAACGGTAATACTTTCTGGAAATGGAAACAACAAGTGGGACTTTTGCGTACGTCTTACCAATTGGACGATAATGCATCGCGAGTGAAGGGCCGTGTCGCGAGTTGGTTTCATTCGAAAGCGGAACTTGTTGGGGGAAATGAATATTATGTTCAATCATCGACCCAGTCAAATGGCGCTTCGTCAGGAATTTCAGGATAGGAAGTGGAAATCCGGAGAAAAATTCGCAGATTATTACCACGCCAAGTTAATTCTGGCAAACCGAGTCCCAATACCGAACATCGAAATAGTTGATTACTTAATAGATGGAGTGCTAGACGTTCCACTGCGAGATCATGCTCGTATGATGTGTTTCAAGACAGCGGGGGAGCTGTTGGGAGCGCTTGAGAAAGTTTCGCTGGAAGCGCGAAAATCGGCCGATCGAGATACCAAGGAGAAGAAAGAGATGAAGGGCAGTAGCGGCAAGGAAACGAAAAAGGATCTTCGATGCCGCCGAAGAAACCGGTGAAATGTTTCAACTGCCAGGAAGAAGGACACATTTCTACAAAATGTCCAAAATCGAAGAGGGAACGACGAGCCTGTTTCGAGTGTGGGTCAACATCGCATCGCATAGCTCAGCGCCGTCCAAGGTCACTCCCGCGGGAGTTGGGGTTCTCCCACTCTCGTCTGCGTTGTCAGGGATACCGCGTGACGCTAACCGCGAAGACGCTAGCCCGTCACGATAGACTTCTTAGCGTCGCGCGGTCTCCCTGGCAACGGAAGACACGCTGTGTGATAGAAAGATTGGAAGGGGAAGCAGGCGCGTGAGGGGCCCCTACGCTGGACAGCGCCGGCATAGCTGATTGTCCACAAGGAATATCGAATTAGCGAGGGGGAAGCAGCACGGCGAAGGAGCCCAGCGCAACGGCGTCCACGAATGTGGTGCAACCGGAGGCCCTCAGTGCGCCGTACATGGTTTCCTTGAATTACACTATTTTTTTTATAAAACCGGACATAGTTGTAAGTATTCAATAAGCGCAATGTTGGACTCCAGATCACCGATTAGTTTAATTAAAAATAGTTTTGTACCGCTTGACACGCGAACACCGGTAACGGGTACCGAACAAGACTTTTGCGGAATCAACGGTTCGCGGTTGCAAATTTTAGGCAATTTCTATCGCGAGGTTGAAATTGAGTTTGAAATTTTATATTGTACCTGATGCTACGATGGCATTTATGGCTATACTTGGAAGGGATTTTTCGTCCCACCCGTCGGTTGAAGTCACGCTGAATAAAAACCGCGTAGTAACAAAGAGAGAGCAAAAAGCACCGGTAACCGAATTGGATTGCGCGATAAGTCAAATAATGAGTATTGATTGCGTTAATGATCCGAATACGGCGCTGAAAAATTTACAGATAAATCCGGACCTCGATGGTGAAGTAATTGAAAAGATTAAAGATTTGTATGAGGTGGATTATCTTAAAGTTAAGGAATCGAGTGTGTTTGAGACTGATTTCGAAATGAAAATTGTATTACAGAATGAGCAACCGATTAGTTTTCGACTTTCTTTTGCGGATAAACAAAAATTGCAGGTGATTCTAGACAATTTGCTGCAGAGAAAGATTATTCGGGCGAGTGAGTCGCCTTATGGTAGTCGGATAGTTCTAGTGATCAAAAAGAACGGTGAGGGACGACTTTGCATAGACTTTCGTGAGCTGAACAAAATAATAGTTAAAGACAACTTTCCGAGCCAACTAATAGACGATAATATCGATCGATTAAAAGACAAAAAATTCTTCACGACGCTGGATCTGAAAGATGGTTATTATAACGTGAAAATGGCTCAAGCTTCGATCAAATATACATCATTCGTGACTCCTCTAGGGCAGTTTGAATTTTTATATTGTCCTTTTGGTCTAACTAATGCACCGAAAGTATTTCATAGGTTTGTTCAAAAATTTTTCGCAGTTTTCATTAAAGAAGGGAAAATGTTGCCATTTTTTTGATGATTTTTTCATAGGAACGGAGACTTTGGAGGAACACTTGGAAATTTTGCGCGAAGTTTTCCGTGTAGCGGGACAACATCGTTTAACCTTCCGACTGGACAAATGTTTTTTCGCTTATACCGAGGTTGATTATTTGGGGTATCACGTTAGTGCGGAGGGGAGTCGGCCAAGCGACAATAATATTGCAGCGGTAATTAATTATCCAGTTACGCGTAATGCGAAGGAGGTACTGCGGTTTGTGTCTCTCGCGAGTTATTTTCGTCGCTTTGTCCAAGGATTTTCAATAATTGCAAAACGGTTATATAGCTTAGTTAAGAAAGATGTTAAATTCACATTTGGGGCGATTGAAAACGAAGCATTTGAGACTTTGAAAAGGCACTTGTCGGAGAAACCCATTTTTGCGATTTATTCACCTACACTAGGAACCGAATTGTATTGTGACGCAAGCGCGTCAGGTTTTGAGGCTATTCTTTTACAGAAGCAAGTAGATGGTATTTTTAAGCCAATATCATATTTTAGTCACCGCACGTCGCCCGCGGAATCGAAACATCATAGTTTCGAGCATTTGCTGGCTGTAATTGACGCATTCACGAAGTTTTTGAGATTGTTTCCGTGTAAATCGACTAAATCCGAGGAATCGATTAAGCATTTGAAAGAATATTTTAGAGCCTATAGTAAACCAAAGCGGATAATTATGCATCGAGGAACTGCGTTTACTTCCAATGCATTTAAAGATTGTTTTGAAGCGGGGAAAATTGAACAGATTTTAATTGCAGTTGGTAATCCTCGCGCTAACGGGCAGGTCGAGCGTTACAATCGAAGAATATCACCCATGATTGCGAAACTATGTGAAACTCCACAAAAATGGCCTCGAGTGCTCGAACAAGTGGAATTTGCCCTTAATAATACGGTTTGCCGAACGACTAAGGGAACTCCGAGTCGATTGTTGTTTGGGGTAACTCAGTTCGGGGAAGTAAATGATTGTATGCGACTGTTGTGGGAGCGTGATTCGGATAATAAAAGGAATTTAGAAGCACTACAGGTGCCGCACCAACTCCACGAGCGGCAGCGCCGCTCGGTGCGCGGCTCTCTGGAGGCCGCGCTCGGTAGCCGTGGCCCGCAGTGAGCGCGAGTGGTTACAAAATATTTACTCTATAATTTAATTTTCCTTAAATGAATATTATTTAGCGCAATTTTATATTAATTTCGTTTTTACACTTATTTTTTCTAAGAAAATTATATTTATGGTGACATATATGTATAATAATAGCAAATGCATCGTATTACTCCGAACAAAAGTATTGAGTTTATAATACTTTGTATAATTGCACAAATATGCAGTCATATAGAACGGCAAAAGATGTAAAAAATACATAATTTGCTTATCATATAAAGCATATAATGTTACTTAAATTCGCATTTAGACATTGAAAACAATGATGAAACTTTATATGTTGGAAACACATGAAATGATTATAGCCATTTTACCTATATAATTTATTTTTTGGCTTTACTTTCAGAGATACGTAGAAATTACTGTTTTGGAAACTGGAAATACTGCAGACGCAGACGACTCTTCTTACGATAGCGATTACGAAACTGAGGATTTAATTACAGCTACGAGTGTGCACTCACAAGGGGACCCACAGGTAACGATTTTTATTAAATACAGTGCTACTACGAAAAGAAGCCACGCTATCTGTCCCGATGAGAAGCCGCCGGTATCCCCTTCTATGTTTCTTGTAGTTACCGTAGCGAGAGAGAGGTCCCAGAGAGACATATGCTTCCTACACTGTTTTGAATAGACGACGCCACGGCAATACAGACTAACTTATGACTTCTCGCTGTCGCGGGCCCTCTCCTTCGTTCTCAGCCTCCCTCATTCGCCGCGGCAGAAAGTAAAAGCAAGCCGAATAGACTACCCGTCTTGGAAAGAGCTTGAGCTCGGTCCGGGTGTGTGGCTTCTGTTCAATATAAGACTATAGATGTATTAAAGTATTATTTTTTAGTATACAAAATCAATTATTTAACTTGACGACCTAAAATTTCTCATGAATTATTCATCTTGTGGAAATTCGTTCCGAAGAAATCGTTAATGGTTTTACCCAGATACAAGTTTAAGCTCTATTTACTAAATAGAGCATTTAATGTTTACTATACCGTTAACTTAAATCTGTATTAAGAATCATGGAATAAAACTATAATAGTTATTTATGGTTAGCTACAGTGGAATGTCAAGTAACCATGGTGTTACACCGTGACAGAAACTGAATTTTTTTATTCTTCATCGCATGAATATGAGAGTGATACCAATGGATTTCAGGCATTCTTCTGATTAAATTGGCAGAAAATAATTTAAATCGGACTAAATGAATAGTGTGAGGATCTAAATATAATAAGTTTATTAAATGATACTGCGATATACCGTTGGAATGTCTTGTCGATCTTTCGACCACCTGAACAGGAATGTCCGCCACTCTCGTTAGCGATCCGCCCACTCGCGGTTACACATTCGCTAGCGTATTCGCCCCCCCCCCCCCTCTCTCCCGTTCACCTATACCAGGCCTGGGATTTAAGTGAACGCAGCGGCCGATTTTCATAGGCAACGCCTCCTTTCTCCCGCCGCACGTCTTGGCCCCCGCGGAGGTCTAGGAGCTTGGAGCGCCTCAGGCTCGTACCACATGAACCGCGCGTGGCGCGTTGACAAAAAAAAAGGCATCGACAATCGTGCTCTCTGGGACGATGTAGAAACCTATTGATACAATGTCACCTTAATACGCTACGCGCGGTTCACGTGGTACGGGCCTGAGACGCTCTTAGCTGCTGGGCCGCCGCGGGGGCCAAGACGTGCGGCGGGAGAAAGGAGGCGTTGCCTCTGAAAATCGGCCGCTGCGTTCACTTAAATCCCAGGCCTGACCTATACCACCAAATTCGATCACTTTCATCATTTGAAAAATGAAAATATTTTTTCTTTTTGACTCTTTGGACTTTTTTTCGAAAACCATTTGTCGCACGAGAAAAAATAGAACACTGAGAAGCTCTTTGTCGGGATCTACAACTTTTGTTGGACATATTTTTTTATGTGATCAATAACTTGGAGGATATTATATAAAATCGACTTTTTGAACCGTTAAATAAATACTTAAATGTTCAAGGGCCCAGGGGCACCTTTTCTCGTTATACGATCGGGCTCAAACTGTACACAGATTTTTTTGTATTATTTGGAACTATTCTGGGGCGGAGGGCGCAAGGAGTAAATGAGAGCCACCCTAATGTTTAAAATTACATAGTAATATAATCACATCTGTACTACTACACTTTCACCCGCTTTTCGTAAACTACTTCTTCATTGTCCCGGAAAAACGGGCCCTTAGGACGTTTGCCAGCAGGGCCTTTTTCCTTAAGGGCATCCGCTAGTCAAATCGTGCCAAAAAATAGGTTATTTTTATAATTTTTTTTTTTGAGAAAAAAGTATACAATGTATGGGTCTAAAACTTTTCGCACTTTATTTTGCTACAAATGTAGAGTATAAACCAATTTTTTTATTTCATTTTAGCCCACCTCTCCCATACAGCACACTCTCGTTGCAGGATCGTTGCAGTGCAAGATTGAACATTATAGTACCTCAACTTGAGGCCGTATACGTGCGCAAAATGCATTCAGGGGGAACATATCCAGTAATTCGAAAACTTGTCTTTTAAAAATATTTTTATAATATTTTATTCTTTCTTTCACACTACACTCTACAAATACACGTTACATAGACACACATAATGTATTTAACACTCATACCTAATTTATAAGCATTTTTGTAAACTTTTTTATATAATAAACATAAATTTGTTTCTTATAGAAAAAGTGCGGAAATTATAACCTAACCTAAAAACCAAATAGCATAAGATAGCTGGAAATATAGTCTATAAGTAGCAAACGAAAATTATTTTTATAAAAATCCACCAGAGGGCACCACGGTAAGGGGCCCAACGTTCCGTCCAAACCAGCGCCTGCGCCATAGTTCGTTCGCTATCAAAATGCCAAAGCGTTCAGGCATGCGGCACTCTAAGCCCAAGAAAGGAAAAGAAGATTTGGAAAAAATATTTGCAGAAATGATAAATAGTCCTGTTATGCTACAATACGCAACCATAACACTTGGTCCAACGGACACCAGCAAGCTCAGCAAGATGCGCAACCAAAGTAAACCGCGTACGCTGCAAGACCCAGATCTACAGGCGGAGACCATTAGGCTTTCCCCCTGATCACCAAACCGCGACCCCAAATCTTTTATATAAACTCACGTCCGAATAACCAGAACGGAACATTGTAAAAGATCAGTTACGCGATCACGCCCGTGATCTCTTTCTTCTGCCGACATGTTAAATATCTGGGCCACATCGTAATGGAGAGTGGAATCAAGACAGATCCAGAGAAAATTAAACCCATTTCGGAATTGCCACAGCCGAAGAACGTCACTGAATTAAGAAGTTTCCTAGGATTGTGCACATACTACAGGAAATTCGTAAAGGATTTCTCCAGGATCGCCAAGCCCCTGCATCGCCTCACCGAGGCCAAACAAAATTACAAGTGGACCAAGGGATGTCAAGAAGTCTTCCAAGAGCTGAAGAAGAAACTAACCGGAGCCCCAGTGCTAGCCTATCCAGTAGAAGACAAGGACTTCATTCTGGACATGGACGCCTCCAATTTCGCCAGAGGCGGCGTTCTCTCACAGGAACACGAAGGACAGGAAAAGGTCGTGGCTAATTTCTCCAAGACTTTGGGAAAAGCGGAGAGGAACTACTGTGTCACCCGAAAAGAACTACTGGCAGTAGTGAAATCCATCGAGCACGTCCATCACTACCTCTACGGACGAAGATTCCTGATAAGAACAGACCACGCAGCACTTTGTTGACTGTTGACCTTCAAGCGTCCTGAAGGACAGGTCGCCCGGTGGATCGAACGACTACAAGAATATGACTTTGAGATTCGCCATCAAGTAGGAAAAGCACACGGAAACGCTGATGGAGTTTCAAGAAGACCTTGCATCGAAGAAAATTGTAAGAACTGCGATCGACTGGAGAAGAAGGAAACAGAACAGTAAGTGCATAACACGAAGAAGATTCACAGGATATTTTGCGACGAGAGGAAGAATTAGTGGAAACGAAGCCAGGAGAAGGATGAAGAAATCGGCTTCATCCTTAAAAAGGAGGGGGAAGGAGTGAAACCCGGCTGGCAAGAGGTTGCTAGTTTCTCACCACAACTGAAATATTGCTGGTCAATCTGAGGCTCACTGGAAATTCACGAAGGCTTGCTTTTCAGGACATGGGAGTCCCACAATGGTACAACGACCTCGTGGCTTTTGTTGGTGCCACGCGAAAGAGTTGCAGAAGTACTGAAGGAATTCCATGATGCGCCAGCAGCTGGACACTTCGGAGTGAACAAGACCTTGGCAAAGATCCGCCAACAGTTCTTTTGGTCTACGTGTCGACAGGACGTTCAAGAGTGATGCCGGCGGTGTGACACCTGTGCGGCGAAGAAGGGACCACGTCAGAGAAGAGCAGGGAACCTGAAGGTATACAACGTGAGAGCTCCGTTCGAGAAGCTTGCCCAGGACGTTGTGGGTCCGCTCCCGAAGTCCCAGGCCGGGAACAGGTTTATGCTGGTCGTGACGGACTACTTTACCCGGTGGCCGGAAGTAATCGCGATGCCAGACCAGCGAGCTGTCACAATGGCAAGAGCTCTTCTGCACAACGTAGTATGTCGTCATGGTATACCGTTGGAGATACACACGGACCAAAGAAGGAACTTCGAATCCTCTGTGTTCAAGGAATTGCTGAAGCTGCTCGGAATCAGGAAAACGCGAACAATTCCTCTGCATCCTCAATCCGACGGGCTGGTAGAACGCTTGAACAGAACATTGCTCCAATATCTTGCAATGTTTGTTTCAGAAGACCAGCGGGATTGGGACGAGTAGATTCCCATGTTCCTCCTCGCTTACAGATCAGCACAACATGAGGCTACTCAATTAACGCCAGCGATGATCCTGTATGGCCAGGAACTTCGCCTACCGCTGCAGTTATGGAGAGGACTGCCTCCAGAAGTGGAAGAAGACGAGGACGTTGAACAGGGATACTCCGAATGGATCCGAGGAAAATTGAAGAGGATCCACGAGTTTATCCGGAGTCGTCTCGAAGTTTACAGCTCAATGATGATATCCTGGTACGACAGACGTGTTCATGCATTGGAGTTTCTGCCTGGAGAACAAGTGTGGTTGTACCAACCACCAAGAGTAAAAGGGAAGTGCCCGAACTTACAAGGGGATTGGGAAGGCCCGTACGCAGTGGTGGATAGGATCAATGACGTCATCTACAGGATTCGACGTTCACCTAGGAAGAAGTGCAAGGTGGTCCACGTGCGTCGCCTTGCGAAATACGAAGGACAGTTACGAGAGGAATGAAGACTCAAGAAAGAAGATTAGTCTAAGCTAATCTGGTCGACTGGGCTGCGGAGCCTGCCTTCGTAGCCCGGGCCTATTTTCTTGAGTTTGTTTCAGGAAACACGATATGCCACGACGAGGGACAAGGTGTCGGGGGACTGCTACCGCGGCTTGGATGCGGCCCTGAATTCCCCGAATGTGCTACGACAGAGTAGCAGTAGTCCGCAGGGAGGGCGCGGACATATGTGAAACCGCTCCTCCAGCCCGCATTGCATGGATCTCACCCACATGTCTCTAGTGAGGTCTGCCTCTAGTGGGTGGACAGCAGACGGAAAATAGTGTCCCCAACCACCAGTTGAACAAGCGGAGCTTGGATCGGCTGGGGGGGGGGGGGGGGGCATCGTGGATCGGGACTGTTGACGAGCTGAACCGAAACGGTCCCCTGGAACAGCACCAGAAGCCACGAAGAGGAATGGGGCCATCAGGAAGCCAAGGATTGGAAAACTGGCCTTGGCAAGAAAGAAGAACGAAGACGAGCTGGCAGGTCTGGGCGGATTGATCGGGGAACGGCCGCTTGCATGCATGTGCCTAGCTGCAACCCCCTGCTTTCGGTCCCCGTCTCGTCTTTCCGTTTTCCCGGTTCTGGCCGGCTCCGCCGGAGTCTCGTGGAGAAAGAGACAAAATTAATGTTCGTCCATTTTTACCAAGGGAACCCGGAATGAGAACTCATCAGAGCAGCTGAGGATTTCACTCCGGAGCCACCAAAGGATGGGAACTTCGAGCAGGGCTGAAGGAATATACAGCGGCCGAGCCCGCAGGGAACGTAGCGCCGCAACCATCGAGGGATGTTCCGGAGCGTCGCGGGAATCCCCCGTTGGAGAGTCCTCGGAGCAACCGCTCGCCGAGGGAGAAGGAGATCAGGGCACCAAACAGCAGAGCCGTCGCCGGATTCGCATCCCGAACCCCGGCGGCTCAAGCGTCGAAGAGTCCTGACCCTTAGAAGAACCTCGCTCGTTTTTGCCCAGGAAGATGATGCGCCGTCGAAGAAGAGGAAAGCCGAGCAAGAAAGAAGTACACAAATTTGAAGACGCAAGTGGAGGGTAGAGACACGAGGACCCACGTACCCACGCCTTGCCCAGGGTTTTTGGGTGGTTTTCCGTTGGGCGTGAAGGCGAATGCCGAGGCGACAGTCGGAAGAGGCCACGCAGCATCTATCCCATTCTTCCGGACCAGGGTGCGGCAGCAGACGACAGAGAAACTACAGCGGTCGGGACGACCGCTTCTCCAGAGAGGGGAGCAGTGTTGCGAGCACCCTATGGATGGAATTCATGGCCCGCTGGTGCTCGCGACGAAGACAAAATGACAGCGAGAAGAAGGCGATTAGAACAATCGCCTGTCAAGCTGTCATTCGAGAGTCAGCCGCCATTACAAGCAGACGTGTCGATACTTCCATTTCTGAGCATTAGAAATTGTACTCTCTTATTACTGTTCTGATATTGTTCATGTTAATGTTCTGTTCCTTTCCTGTCACATTAAAGTTCTATTATGTCAACTACAAAACGTAACAATATATTAACTAACAGGGCTGAAATTTTGCACAGTTATTATTGATCCCAAGACACAACTTTCCCGGACGAAGGCCTAACGCTACAATCATTGTCATTTTTTTCGGAACGGCCTACTGTATAAGGCTGCCTTTACAAAGTATCCTGCTCTAATGGTGAGCTGGTCCCCTAGTAGCGGGTTTGTTTGGAGGTGTACGTCTGTCATGTGCCTGTCTGTTATCATCTCCACCGATTTAAAAAATGCCAATGTCAGACTGATGGGTCCAAATGATTTGGTTGCGGTAAAGTCCTTCTTCCCCAGTTTGGGTATGCCCCGGTTGGGTATCTTTGCTATGGTCCAGCCTAGCGATATGACATCTGTAGCAAGGCTGACTCACGACCTAAGTTCGGTAGTGTACCACACCTGTAAACGCTTTTTTTTAGCATTTTCGGGTACATTCCATTCATGCCAGGGGCCTTATGTGACTGGAGGGACTTCACCACATATTTCATTCTTTTTCACGTTACCACCGTGCTTGGCGTGGCCCAGTCCGCTGTTACTCAGTTCTGCTTATCTTCCTCTCGTTCCCTTCCATTGTTTTGTGCGTTTTGTTCTCCCGTTTCATCCTCCTTTGTTTCTTTGAACTCCAAGAAGTGTTCTCGTGGGCACCATATTAAGGATTTTCTTGTCGTTGACAATGTACGCCCCATCCTCTTTTTAGAGAGCCCCCAAGATTTCATGGAGGCTGTTCTCTAAGATTCTCAACTGAGAATGACCGAGAGGATACGAAACAGCGACAAGCAATAAATTACAGTGCCCTGTCACTCACCGCGACAACTACAAAACAAGTAGTGGGGATGGTCGATCATTCATATCACTTATGGAGACAGTACGGTATTTCGTGAGTCATGTCATCCAAATCTTTCTTGCATTGTATTCTAGCCGTAGCCACATCTTTGTTGTTACGTTGGACTTTTGCTGGATATTTGACGGTCCTTTGGACAAGTCTACTCGTAGATGAAGACCAGGAACGATGGATGCTAGTTTGTGCCCAAAAAGAAACTTCATCTGAAAACACCACATTGTACCAATTTCGGTCGATGTTCGCGCGCGCCCAAGCGTTCCATTTCTCTACATGATTCTCAGTCAAGAGAGGTTTCTGAATTGCACTCCGGTATTTAAAATTATGAGCACATAAACGATTCCGAAGAGTTTCGCGGGATATCCGTAAACCCTTTTTCTTTAATCTGGTCTGTCCTTGTCGTAAAGATAATCCAGGATTTGAGGAAAATATGTTCACAATCTGTTTCTCCTCCTTATCTGTCGTCTTACGCTTCACACCACGTTCTGGCAAATCATCAACGGTTTTGGTCTCCACAAACCATCTTTACTACTTTTTAACAAACACCTTCGACTTCTTTATATACTTCGCAGCCGCTACTCGTGACATTTTCGGTCCTTTCGGATGCGTACAGGGTAGGACGGCTTCGAATCGCTTAGCATATGCGGCGCTCATATTTACAATGTCGTTTCCTTACGAATGTCGGGGAGAAACTGCGGCTTTCTTTAAAACGCGCCATAGCGGAAGAGTCAAGGTACCTGCACGTTCATGGATTTTCCCGGTAATTATATCCAGATAAACTTTAAGGCGGTCACGCTCTTGTTAGACAGACTGTATTTGCCAGTTTGAACCACCACAGGTCATCGCATGATGGAAAGATAAGTACTATTAGCAATAAAGGTTTTATTGTCAATAAAATCGACCCGGCAAGTCATAACAAATGCCGGCAGTAGTAAACGTTTTGGAAATTGCATGACCATCATAAATTGTGTTCCGCGTTATTAATACGCGGAAGGAGTTTCTCCAGTTTGTTGAAAAGGAGAAATCCTGATTTATTATCAAGCAGTTCTCGAATCCGCACATCTGCGGTGCACACGTTTCTCGACGATTTGGCCGTTACACGGGCCACTTAGTCACGGCAATCAAGTTATAAGCAGTCAACTCAACACCAAGGTAGGCCAGTTTTTCTGGCAGCCTCATGGGCTACTCCAAAAGGGTCGCTAATCAATGCGCTCTCACATGCATCACAGATGCCTTGGGTTTCTCCCACTCTTGTCCGCGGTGTTAGGGATACCGCGCGATGCTAACCGCGAAGACCCCGGCTAGCCCGTTATGGCAGCCTTCATAGCGTCGCGCGGCGTCCTTGACAACGGAAGGCACGCTGCGCGAGAGGAAGAAGTTATGTAAAAAAATGTTTGAAGTAAAACTTATGTTGGATTGTTGGTAACAATTGCGTGAGCCTGAATTCAAAAATGAATTTGGTTACGTGTGAGAACCGCTGACGAAAGCAGTAAACCAAATGTCAGCGGACCCATGGGTCTGTGGGTGATCCTTATACCTAACTGCCAGGGTAAGAGACAGAACGCAGGCCTGTTCCTTTATCTCAAGTGGACAACGGACTTTTCATATTGCCTTTGCGTCTTCTCTTCACTTCGAGTCTAGCTTTCAACACGATACGACGTCCTTCTTAGCTGAGTTTAATAAACTAGAGTTTAGTAAAGAATATGCTGTTTGCAGTTTATTTAGTAACCCATTTCCAATAACTTACTGTGTTTCGAGGCGGATATCTTGTAATCATCACAAATTTTATCTAGGCGGATGTTCGACGAAGGCAAGTTTCAGACGGCAATAAATGCCCTTCAATGACCTTAGAGCACTAACATATTACAGGTGTTTTATTACATGAATTTGTCGCGGAATGGACTATACGTTCATCTGAATAAATCATGTAGTTCCATTTAAGGAAACGAAAGTCACCTTGAAATTTTGAAGTCACGTCCACCTAGATATGATTTGTGATCATCGTAAGATTTCCCCCTCGAAACAATGTAAGTTTTATTTCAAACATTTTTTTTAATAACAAAAACATCAAATGGGACACCCTGCATACGTGTTTCCCCTTTTGGTCATCTTTTTTTTTAATATCTCACAATCCTCATTTTTCAGAGCTATTGGTGTGTTTATTATTGATAATGATCAATGTTTTGGTTTAATATTACAGGAATCAACCTCGGGCCATTCAGGCGTGTCTAGGACCATCTCAGATACCTTGTCTGCTGAATTCGCTGAGTATGTTACAATTCAGGAAAGTCCGCCTGCTGATAGTCCAGGTACAAAATGTTCTGAACGCATAGAGTAAAGTTACCTATTTAGAATAAATCATTTTGTATATAAAAATTGTTTCATAAATAAGGGATTTATGCTTCCGTGACAACTACGGCCCTGTCAACACGTCCTTGCTATTTTACTGTATTTCTTTTTCAGCTATGTCTGAACTTCACTTTTTTTTACATTCTTACATTTTTTACGAGTTTCTCCCTGCCTCCACAATCTTCCTATCAACGTGTCTTAAAGGATTACGCCACCTTTGAACCTTGAAAAAATCGAAATATTTTCTTTATAAAATGATAGTGTGAAACAATGAAATAATTGATAAAAGGCCCTAATAAAACATCGCAATAACAACAAAGTTATAGAGTCTAAAATGAATCTTTACGCGTCGAGGATTGATGTGGTTATCGAAGTGTTGACCTGTGCTCTTCTTTTTCGACCCCATGATACAATACAGTGTGTACAAGGATTGAGTTTATTTGAAGGCTGTGCCTGGGCTAATAGCTGAAAATATTTTTCACACTTGAGTCTTCCTAGCCGTATAATATTCTATGGAGCTAAAACATTCGTAGAAGTCACATTAGCGTATTAGCTACATTTTGCGGTAAAGCTACATTGATTTTGGAACATAGAACACCGAAGTGTAGATCTAAAGGGAAGAAAACATACCACAAGAAAACGCTTTAAGGTAGAAAATCATATTGTAAGCGTAGACGCATCTGCAAGAAAGCTGTAGTACAATATGTCTGATACAATGACAAGTTAGTTTTACACACCGGTATGGAATACTATACGAACCATCGATCAGAAATTAAGTCATACAAGGTACTCTAAAGTTAGATGACCAAACTGTACTAACAAAATTAGAAAAAAGTTATCACTCGTTTTCAAAACATGTAAATTACATTGTATTTATGCAAAATATTATTTTATTTCATATATGTACTTATATTTCAAAGTATCTACAGTATCTATTCTACAGTCCATTTTTTCGTATGCGCATTATTACTTTTTTAATTATTGAAAAAGCAAAAAATGTTTCAAATGAAAGTTGTTTGATTTGATGGAGGAAACTTAATGGGTTATTAGGATTTGCGTTTTAGCTATTATTTACAGAGATTTCAATACAAATGTAATTTTTTAAATGGAATTGTATCTTTTTTCATTATTGCCACTATATTATCAATTTCAAGATTTCATAAATGAACACGTTATAAGTAAAAGACATTAGACGGACTAGAAATGTGTCACCAATATTCATAAAGATTTCCGGTAAATTATTGTTCAAATATACGCTTCATGTACATCGTTCAACGCATCTTTAAATGAATAAGAAAAATATATAGTTCTATTTAAAAAATTACATTTATATTGAAATCTCCGTAAATAATAGCTTAAACGCAAATATTCTATCAAGTTTTCTCCATCAAATCAAACAACTTTCATTTGAAACATTTTTTGCTTTTTCAATAATTAGAAATATATGTAATTTGTATATTTTATTTGGAAATGTTTTATATCACGTTGTGTCGAAGATAAAAAACATCGTTTCTGTAAAGGTTGTTTTGTATAAAGGAGGGTGGGGGGCTTTTACAGTGCAACATGTTTCAATGTTTAACTTGTTCTGTTTGTTGATTCTGATAAAAGTCCAGAATAAACTGATATCGCACACACGCGAATGAAGGCGCAAATTTATGTAGTACGTATACTAGTAGTTGTGGCTTTTCATGTGTATTAAGGTATTAAAAATCCGTGTTCTGAAGACACGTGTACACTAGCATGGACCTTAGTCACACTTGTCTAAAAATAATTTTGAGATTTTTAACGAGGACACCCCCAGGATTGTGCCATTGGGAGCAAAAATAATGTGTGCAAAATTTGAAATCTATCGGAAAACAGGAAACCGGGCCTCATCGCATTTGAAATTTTTCATGTTTGTAACTCGTTTTTCTCCGTTGTAGTATATCGTTAATATATTTTTTTATATATCGTTAAAGACGTCTTTTTACGCTCTGTAATAATATAGAATTAAAGTATAAGATCACTTGAAAAAAATCATCATGACCTTGAAATCTAAAAAAATAACCATCAAAAAATAATTTTTCGCTGACATTATATTTACGTTGTCAAACAGTATAACTTCCGTCTAAATTTTTTCATATAATTATAAATAACAGATTAAAGGGAAAAGTGCACCTGAAATGCACCAATTTTTGCAGATATTTTTCAATTTATTTTAACAACTAGAGGTCTAGAGAAAATCTGACTACTCCACGCGATGTAGAAGACGTTTTTCCTCCGGAAAACAACAACAAAAGTGGTAAGTCACGTTTTGTTTTCAATACAGAAGACAACAGCGGCGGGCGTATCCAGCGACAGAATCGCTGAAGGGGATAGTGGATTATTGGATACGTAAAATCGTTAATTTCTTTGACGCTAAATTACTTTGATACCAAATATTCGTTATAGTCGTGCTTTTGAAAATCTATTGTGGACACGTTTGCGAGTATTTACAAAAAATAAAATCGTCGGAATGTATAAAATTGTCGAAGTTGTTAATCGGAGAAGATTGTCCTGTACGGCGCGACGCTGCAGGTGGTGTACATCGATTTAGATCAACCAATCATCTGAAAGCAAAATGCTTCGAGGTGATTATTCTGTACACAAATATCTACAGTGTGGAAACTTGCCGATGAATTTGAAGAAAAATTGTCGAAGTTACACGCGAATCAACTTTTTTCCACATTTTTACGGGAAAAAATCGTCATTAATCAGTTATAAAATGTTTTACAAACATCCAATCTTTATGCGGTATTTCTACACGATAGAGAATGGAATTCTACAGGTCTAGATAAAATTTTAAGTGAAAATATTCATTGGTTCAAGAGTTATGATGTACACCGTTCTTGATAATGATGTTTCGAGAAAAACGGCTTCAAAGTGCCCTATGACAATACAGTAATTTGTCGTAATAGTCCCGAAGAAAGGGCCTGGCGGCAGGCGTGCGACGCGATGCGGACACTATTTCGTACGGCGGATGTCGCGAGTGAGAATTCCGAAAAGTGAGCGAGAGGCAACGAAACAGTTGACACGAAGATCCCGCCGCCTCTCTCATTCTCTCATAGCAGATTCGGCAACCTGCACTAGTGCGCACTGAGTGCGAGTTTTCTCGCTTCCAATTGGCTAAAAGTCGCACTCAGTGCGCACCAGTGCAACCGTCCGAATTCGCTATCACTCTCGACCGAAGAATTCCAAGAAATGGTGGGGATAGTCATCGGGCGTACTACGCATGGTAAAAACTGGACAATAACGACGAATTACTGTACCGCCCTGCGAGGCCGTTACTCGGCGGTGCACTCAATTACGTTCGCTGCTATAACTTCGGCAATTATTTGAATGTCTTCGTGAAATTTTGTTTAAAATTTTCATAAAGGATAATACTTTCAAAGTCAGTACAAAAAGTAATCGATTTGCTGAAGGTGAAATAGTCCACTACCCCATTAAACGCGCGCGATTACCACTGCCGGCGTCGTACGTTTTACCTAACTATTTCGCCCTGGTATTGAAAACGAAACGTGACGTACCATTTTTTTTATGTTTTCAAAAAGAAAAATATCTGCTGCATCGCGTGGAGTAGTCAGATTTTTCTCTAGACACTTAGTTTTTAAAATAAAATGAAAGATATCTGCAAAAATAGGCGCGTTGCGGGTGCATTTTCCCTTTGATCGTTGTTTAAATATATTAAATGGTAATAACGCAATAATAACTTATATCGTTGTATTCCGGAGGAGTTGATAGAATACTTTGACGGTACATGCAATCGAATGACTATTACTGTTTGAACACAAAAGATGTTCAAAGTTTAAAATTTGCATTTTCTTTTTAAAAAACAATTTTTCGAAAACTGTGGGTGATAGCGAAAAACGGTGTGCGAATTCGTATTCAGCGCACAAAAATTTATAAGAAACGGGTATTAAATGTTACGAGCCCAGATGGCTGTTCAATAGTTACAATCACACTCTTGTATGAGTTTGGCTGCTCGTTCGACCGAATCGTTTACTGCTAAATTATTTACTATATTTAATCCAATATTATAATTGGAATCATTTTCCCATTCTAGAGAATCCATATTTATAAAATCTGATGGAACAGTGTATTCTTAATGAAAGTATCGGTTATTTCATTAAAATTTTGAAATCTGTTATTTATAAATATATGAAAAAATTTCTTAGACAAAAGTTGTACTGTTTGACAAGGTGAAAATAATGTCAACGAAAAAAGTTTTATTCTGAAGGTAAATTTATGAGATTTCAAAATCATGATTTTTTTAACACTAGATCTACCAAGGGGGGTAAAAATGACTTGTTTGGCATTTCTTATAATCATTACTCATTTCCAGTACATTTCGTTTGCTAAAATTTTGGATGACTTTTTCTAAAATATGGAAATAATTAATTCTGTAAAATAGTTTTGATCCTCGTTTGTTTATTTTTTTAAATTTATATGTAGTATACCTACGTATACCGAGAAAAGTTAAGTTAAAAAACAATTCATTTTGACCCCTCCAGTAGAAGTAGGTATACGTCAATCGTTGGTTGTTCTAGTGTTAAGTAACCTTACACTTTGATTCTATATTGTTACAGAGTGTAAAAAGACAAATTCAACGACATATAAACATGTATATTAACAATATACTACAATGGAGAAAAACGAGTAACAAATATAAAAAAATTTCAAATGCGATGAGGCATCATATACTGAAAGATGCGTGCGGTCCTGAGTTCGACGCTATAGATAGTTACCGACGTGACAACAAAATATGTATAAAGGTATGTAAGTATTTGCGTGCGTGCAGACTACAGTGTCTCAAATTTACATCTATGAGACCATGCGTGCAATGCTAAACAGACAAAAGAGATATACCATCTAAGCAATCGCAAAATTAATCGGGATGAACCAATTTAAATATACGTCCACGCGTATACTAGATATACACGTGCGCACATGTAATAGAAATGTTTTTAAAAAAAGGTACAAAAAACAGCGCCAAGTATATAATCTGATTTGGAACTCGCTATCGCAGGTTGTGGGGATAGACCGTACCCGAATGTAATCGACTGGGAACACTTAAGACTGGTTTTATTACGTCGTACAAAGTACGTCACACTGTGCTCGTGTGCGGAATGGCGCCGTGCGTATATACAAAGTCTCTATTATGTCCGTTGCGTTTCGTAGCTGAGACGCAAGTGTCTCGACGCACTGTATCGTCTCCAGACGCTGCTACTGGCTTCAATGCTTGCTGGTTGGTCGCCGGTGGCGCCTCCTGCCGGCTTGGTGACGAGACCGCCACAATCTCATCAAAAAGAATCTTATTTAAAAACATTGTCGTAAATTAATATAAATTTATTAATGTCCTATATTTAACTTTACAAAAGTAATGATATATAAGAATTGCGTCAATTATCACAATGGCTATTTATACCAAGAAAAAAATGTATTCAATAATATAAAGTAGATATATTTTTATACAAATCACTATTTTAATACCAATAAATATTTTATTCAAAATACTTAGCGCTCCTCTCCGAATTGGCGGTGCTAAACTGAATAAATATGCATAAATTGCATTAAAATATTTTTCTTTCTTTCTTGTCTCTGTGGTGTCTTGTCTTGTTTTATTTAATAACTAAGACAATTAACATTTTTTAGGAGAGCAGCGCCAAGTATTTTGAATAAAATATTTATTCGTATTAAAATATTGATTTGTATAAAAATATATCAGCTTAATATTATTGAATACATTTTTTCTTTGTATAAATAGCCATTGTGATAATTGGCGCAATTGTTGTATATCATTACTTTTGTAAAGTTAAATATAGCACATTAATAAATGTATATTAATTTACGACAATATTTTTAAATGAGATTCTTTTTGATGAGATTATGTACTGTGCTCCGATGGAAAGATGAAACCCGAAATGTCAGGGGGGCGAGAGGGGTTCTTCGCTCGCATTGGCTCCCGCTGCCTGTGCCCCGTTTCCTTACTTTGTATTCGTCGACGTTGTCGCGCCAGCCAATAGGGATATACTATTCGGGCCCTGATTCGGACCCTAGAGTTTCTCGAGTATCATCTTTCCATCGGAGCACAGTACTTGGCGCTCTTTTTTGTACCTTTTTTTTAAAAAATGTAATTTTGTGGGGATTTCACACATTTTGTAGTGTTTATTTTGACTGGATAATTTTTTCACCCCCTCAGATGAATTATTAATATTAAGTGAGATGTTATATTGTTATCCAAAGTACGCACGCCTGCAAGGCTATAAGATAATTGGATTAGTGGAATTGGTTTAAATTTGAGTTTTCAGATATGAAGCAAACATACACGAAGCAAACAGAGGATCGAAGCTGAATAAAATCGTTTAATTAAAATAACTTTCACAAAAGATTGGAAAGTATCGAGGGAGATGCATTTTCAGCATACTTTCTTCACTAATGTGACTTACTCTACATTGCAAACAGTACGCTAT
The DNA here is from genome assembly GCA_929113495.1 of Andrena minutula. Lineage (NCBI taxonomy): Eukaryota > Metazoa > Arthropoda > Insecta > Hymenoptera > Andrenidae > Andrena > Andrena minutula. The sequence goes on along the minus strand of OV815996.1, from coordinate 36,714,969 downwards.
AATTTTCTTAACCCTTAACTGGTATACTGTTTTTTTCAAACGTAACTGGTATACTGGGGTCGTGGCAGACCCCAAATAAAAAAGAGCTCAGAAATTTGTAAAGTCAACACTAGAACAACCTCTATGACTATTTTGTTCTTAGGTAATGTATAAAATAATAGAAACGTAGAAATTTAAAGTAGTATTACAAAGTTAATTAGAAATTCAGTTTACAAATTTAGGCAACCAAAAGTTTCGCAGCTAACTCTGCGTGCCTGAAATCTTAATACTACGTTAATTTGAAAAATTTTGTCGACTTACCTTATTTGACAAATTTCCAGAAACTTGTACGAAACAAGATGCTTCTCTGTCTATCTAATAACCTTTTCCGGACAATTTCCAAGTCTATGCGTCCCCTCCGTTTCTATAAGCTCTACATAAATAATCAATTAAAAAATTTTGGTGACTTACCTTGTTAAGTGAGACAATAATTCAGTGTCCTATATGGTGTAAAAACTCGTGACATTTTAAAAATCTTGACAATTTCCTTATTCCACACTTGGCAGGTAATGGTTGTTTAATACTAGTTATATAGGTTACATTTACCTCTACAGATGTGCTCTCTGAGTCAGAGACTCTGACTGGCTGACAGGGGTGGTATATTCCTATGTCCATTGGTGGTCCACTCTCATAGAAGCACTGTTAATACGGATTTAGTAGCTACCCAGGCCACATGAGGTCCCTGAAAGCAGTATTAATTCTCGGATTTTGTACTAGATGGCACTCACAGCGTTATTCTGTAGGGAGCACTGTCTCCTCCTCCCGAGACCGAATAGTGGGGAACACTCTCGTGAATCACACGCGTATCGGCACAACGTGTGCAAGACATGCTTAACAAGATGCAAGACAACCTTAAATACATTTATACTTTTTATTGTTAACCAAGAGTGATCATTGTCCTTCCCAATCTTCGGTGTACATCGTGTACATCACCTACAGTAGTAGGGCCTGCTATAATTACTAATATGCTTATAATCCTAACAATTCAGTGGAGGTAGTATCATAAATCATACCCTGCTTCTGAAATTTTGCGGGACGCTTGGGGACGCTTACTCTTCATCGCTCTCTCCTTTTCTCGATATCGTTAAGTGCACATCGTGTGATGCAAATTGTAATTTAATATTTTCCAAATAAATTGTAATTTAATATTTCCTAAATAAATTGTAATGTACTATTTCCCAAATAAATTGTAATGTGCATTTTATACGTGTATGCAATTGGAAATTTTTAATTCCCATAATATAATTTGACTAACACTAGTCAAAAATTTAAAAGAGTTGAATTTATTACTTATTTTGTAATATAACACAAAGTAAGTGATGATGAATTCAATTTTTTTAAATTTTTGACTAACACTACTTTCATAATCACCGGCACATATAGTCTTAAGTAAGGGATGCATTGAATTCAAATTTTGAAATGCCCGCCATTAGTAATATAATGCATATCCAACCCGCTAGAGGGTGTTAATGCCGTGCTAATAAAATAATCCCCGTAGAGGATCACCCCTGCTGACTGATACGTGACTATTTGTTACGCGATTGGCCAAATGTGCCGACACCTTCATCAAATGAACGACATGGATATTGGAAACATTTCCTCTCCCTTACATGTTCCCCTCTTGCCAACACTTGACGATGACGATTTTTAATTCTTAAGAACATGAAATTCGGCAAATTGCAACTTTACATCGAAATATCTCAGCTCATAAGGCACGTAGGAACAAATCGAAGACACTTTTCTGTTGTAAATCAAACCCAAGCTATCCATTAATACCATTCCAAATTTAATCGGATCAGCCGTTATTGAGATTCGATAATCTCAGGGTTCTTGATAGCGAGTCGTGGCTTAATAGATACACTCTGTGTCTCTTGACACACGTCCTGATAACCAGATCTGGGGCGCAGAGCCTGACGTCAGATCCGTTGTCATCTGTGTCCGCATTAGGCTGCGTTCTGAGGTACAGAGCCTGACATCAGTACCCTGACCAGGGGGCGGAATCTTCAGCAAATGTTTTGGATCCGTATTTCAGCATCCTGTAATTTATGAAATATTGTGTTTAGAACTAAAATTCAATATGGCGCCTCATGCCGGGAAATTTAAATACGCTCAGAATTTACATACTGAAATACGTAGGAAAAGAAATACATTTGTTGACACGTTAAGAAGATTTGGATATGAAATTCAGATGTTAAAGAAAAACATTTAATTATATTTGCAATAATTGAATGTTATTAAATATTTCTCATTCGCTTGAAGTTTCTTATCCAAACCTTCCGATTTTTTCAATTATTATTGGTATAATTGGACATTATTTTGCCAACAATAATTGATAATGCCAACAAATATATCTCTTACTCTAAATTTTGTATAAGACACTTAATTGTAAAAAAATGCAAGTAGAGATAAGGATTAGTAAGTGGCTTAGATTTTTCTTTGAAAAATGTTCCTTATATTCAATTTAACAGTTTGTTTAAATGCTATAGTGTTAAATAATTATATTAATACACTAGGCGGCAAAATCGGCTTCCCTTCGGAAATTTGGCAACGTTGCATGTCGGGTCCCCCTGTGTCGAAGAACCACTGATTTATGCCTAGTGACAATGGTGATAATTCTACAAGTTATTATTTATTTTGCTAAAATGAATTTTGCTTGATAAAACATTACACGTAAGAGGATGACGGGCTCGATTCCTCATCTATTTGGCAAAGAAGTAGTATGTATCGTAGATAGAAAGTTTTTAGACTGCCAGGTCGAAGTCTAGGTAAACGCACGAAATCCCCATATCGGTGTTCCAGCACGGGAAGGCAAGGGAAGGCGTTTTGCCCGCCACGACCCCAAGGTAGCCGCCGTCCGCATAAGACCCTCTCACTTGCACATAAAGCCCTGTCCTTGTTTAGCACTATCCCTGTCTATCGCATGCTCTCCGTCACTTCCGTGCACCGAATTGGCGTTAAGAGGCTAGTTATTTCTTACGAAGGAGCAAACTCATTTCTGTAACGGGACTTGCTTGCAAAGCCCGTCGTCTTACTATCTACTCTTGTTCTCATTTTTGAGAGACTATTTTGATGCTGTTCACTACTTTCGGCTTCTTCTTAAAAAAGAAGAACGTCTAGCAGCAGCGGATGTTCTAGAAAATTTTTTTTTTTGTATTTTTATGATAATTTACATATAAATATAAACATTCGTTATCGGAAAGTGGTGGTACTCGAGAGTGACGATACACGATCTGCCCGGCTCTCTTATGGACATGACTGCTGTATTCCACCTGCGAGAAGTGCTCGGCCCGATCACCGCCTGGCGGTCACGTCGCATAGTATCCATCGCAGCCCGCCGCGTCATGACTTCTTTATGTTCAGAATTACACAGATTAATTAAATTTTACGTGATTAAACATAGCCTATGTCCGTTCTTGTTATTCAAGGATGCTGTAGTTAAAATTTCGTAATGATTGGTTCAGTACTTTTTGAAATTTTCGTATACATACAAATAAATGCTGTAGCTTTATTATAATAGTATAGATATAAATAATTAAACTAAACATCAATGTTTTATACTTTTGTACCATTCAATATATTACTTGTAGGATATAAAATATATTTAATAAAAACGAGAAGGATATTATATATACAAGTTTGAAAGAAATTAAAACTAATACAGGGTAACCGAATACAACATAAAACAATTCGACTCAACACAACGGCTTAGTTTATCTACACACTCCGCCGGTTGTTCTAACTCTGCTCTTCCTCTGGAAAGCTTGCCTTTCCGAAAGAACGCTACCCTCCTACCACGCACGCTTTCCTAAGGTCGGTATCGAATATATTGGCCGGTGAATTCGGTTTCGCGAGTAGCGATCGAGGAGAAATCAGCCACCACCATCTGACGATCGCTGATTTGTCAGTTTGAGTTGCATGGCCCTCGCAGGGTATGGTGGGGTAAATGGAATGCTGCTCGGCTCCGCCTGAACCTAGCCGGTTGGCTGTTATTTATCCTTAACGTAATAGTTGTGTGCGTTGCGAAGCTATGCGTAGACCAATACGAGATAAAGCTATCGAGAACAAATCAATGTTCTAACCCAGGCCTGGGATTTAAGTGAACGCGGCGGCCGATTTTCAGAGGCAACGCCTCCTTTCTCCCGCCTCGCGTCTTGGCCCCCGCGGCGGCCCAGCAGCTAGGAGCGCCTCAGGCTCGTAACACGTGAACCGCGCGTGGCGTATTAGCGTGACATTGTATCAATAGGCTTCCATATCGTCCCAGAGAGCATGATTGTCGGTGCGTTTTTGTTTTGTCAACGCGCCACGCGCGCTTCATATGGTACGGGCCTGAGGCACTCCTAGCTGCTGGGCCGCCGCGGGGGCCAAGACGCGAGGCGGGAGAAAGGAGGCGTTGCCTCTGAAAATCGGCCGCTGCGTTCACTTAAATCCCAGGCCTGTTCTAACCAATAAAGTTCCTGAATTTTTTCGTTGCTAACGCACACCTATTATGATGTGTGTATTTCTACGCTGACAGCTCGGTTTGGCCTACACGTCAGAATCTTGGCACTATCCCTACCACTTCTGGCTCACTCTTGTTCTGCGAAGGCGAGAGCGACATGGAACGAGAACGAGTCAGAAAACGTTGAGAAAAGGAGCACCGAGGCAAACAAACGGTGTGGTGGGAGAATACCCCTCACGAAACTCACCGGCCAATATATATGATACCGACCTTAGTCGCCCTCATGCCCGCATATGGGCAGTGATGCCAGAATCGTGGAACGCGGGACCAGTGATACCAGATCGAGAACGGGTTCCCTCGAGAATTTCCCCCATCTTGCGCACACTACGCCGGAGCAGCTTGTCCATGAGTTGGACTCCGAAGCGCCGAGCTCACGGACACGCTGCTCCGGCGTAATGTGCGCGAGGTGGGGAAAATTCTCGAGAGAACCAGTCCTCGATCTGGCATCACTGCGCGGGACCAAACGCTTACCCCCGCTATGATCTACCGTCGTCTCCCACTATGGCCTACCATCGTCCCCCACTTTCTTCCTATCGCACTGCACACAAGCATATCCCTACCCCTGTCCGTGTGCTCGGCAGCACGACAGGCGGCTCACACGGACAAGAGTAAAAATATGCTTGCGTGTAGTGCGGTGGGAAGAAAGTGGGGGACGACGGTAGGCCATAGTGGGAGACGACGGTAGGTCATAGTGGGGGTAAGCGTTTGGTCCCCCGTCCCGCGTCATCATTGCATATGGGCATTCCTCAGTCGCGCGTTTTCTCGCCCCGACAAACCCTTGCGCGTGTCGCTGGGCCTAGTGACTTGTTGTGCTTTTCCCTACGGGCCCCTTTCCTCAGAGATTCTCAACGTCTCAGGCGCACACGCATTACTAAATCTATTCCGATACTATATATACAACACGCATAAAACTTTTTTAATAATATTTTTGTATAATATCAACAGAATATTTATAATTTCCGGAAACAAACCTTTTATTTTTTAGGTTATACAGCCAGAGTAGAATTTGGACTTAAACTTGGTTATAGTGAACGTTTAGTCCAAACAGCATTACAAAAATTGGGTCCAGATCCAGGACAAAACGAGCTTTTAGCTGAGTTGATAAAACTCGGTGCCAGTTCACAAAGATCAGTCGATACCTCCGAAGAATCAGATAGTATTTTAAATACTGATTTACTGAATAATGATAGTGGATGCTCTACTAGTCTCAGACCTATCGTAATCGATGGAAGTAATGTAGCGATGAGTCATGGAAACAAACAGGTTTTTTCTTGTAGGGGAATAAAAATTTGTGTAGATTGGTTTACAGTAAGAGGGCATAAAGAAATTACAGTATTTGTACCGAAATGGAGGAAAGAAGCATCTAAAATTGATAATCCGATTGCTGACCAGGAAATTCTGAGAGAATTAGAAAAGGACCGGTTGTTGGTTTTCACTCCATCTAGGTTAGTATATTAGTATATCGATTATTATTATATGTATACATATATAAGTATATATTCTCGGCTGAAAACTGCAATTTCTTTCTCCTACACCACTCCGAAACTGCGGTAACCGTGGCCTGGCCCTGCACTCTGAGGGCCTCTCGCGAGTTCCCAGAGACGATGACCAGCACATCGTCGGCGTAGGCAATAGCCTCGCATTCTAACTTCTCGAACATACTCGTCGGCACTGTAACGGTACGAATCCCACACCGTGCTCCAGGTACGAGCACGGTGGGAACCCCAGTGGATCGTCACGGAGTCGCGAAGATCGCCGACCCACTCTGGGCAGTCGACCACCGACTATGATTCCGCAACGACTGCCAACCCAAAGTCCTACTCCTATAGGGTCTGCATGAGCAGATCCTATGCCCCGCGACAGTGGTGCCAGTTGTTCTGGAAGAGGCGTGTCCTTGCAAGAAGGAAGAGTGCACAATTTGTTCCGCAGCCTGTACCCTCCTCAGGGCAATCGCTCGAGCGCACGCCGCCCGAGTTCCATGCGCACCATCCTGCGCGGTTCAGTGGAGGCCTCACCACCCACCCGTCTCTTCCCTGAACACGACCAGTTTAGTTTCCACAAACCCCCTGATCATATCATACAAGTGATCATCGAGGTATATCCTTGTACTCTCGGGTGCCGTGGACAAGGCAGGCGCCACCCTTCCGTCCGACACGCCTCGCGGAACCGCCCGAAAGATGCTACCACTAACACACACCTTACCTGTAGGGGCAGGGGTACGGGCAAGGACCAGGTAAAGGGGCAGAAAGATAGGGGGTACGTGCCCGCAACGGCAAAGGAAGGTGTCTTTAACGAGAATGAAAGCTAATCTTTCCGGTGTTCGGAAGGTACGTTGTCCAGAATTTTGGGAGGCGACAAATTCCAATTGATCGCAATTTTGAAGAGGAGGAAGGGCCTCCCCACTGTGAATTCGTCGGTGGTGGAGGTACTCTCATCGTCATCACGAGGTGGATGAAAAGCGCAACCACCTGGTCCCAAAACTACCCGGGGTGATCGGACATAGCGTCTTGCCACGGTCGCGTTTTAAGACGGTATTGCCCCGCGAGTCGGTGGTGGACAGCGATACGTGCGGGTACGGAAGATTGTCAAATGTACCGCCCGCCGACAGCGCAGTATACGGATTAGCTCAGAGCGAAGAAAGTCGAAATCCCTGAAATACCGGCATGATGTTAATTACCTCTTTTTGACATCTGGCAGACCACTGTTTCCCGATAGGCGCTTCAAAAACAAGCAATTGGGTAGTTGCAAACGAATCAATGAATTTCAGTTCGAAAAATATGAAATTTCCGGCTGTAAACGGCAATGAATTTTCGCTCCGAGTTCGTTTTTGTTCCGTAAGATGAAACACTGGATTCCCGGCATTAGTGGAAGATCTCCGCAGGGTGTGCGTGTCTTGGTTTGGACAGTGCTGCTCTATAAAATTGTCGTTAAAATTTTGTTAATGTTCTTTCAATTTGCTTAAATAAATTAGAACAGGCCTGGGATTTAAGTGAACGCAGGGGCCGATTTTCAGAGGCAACGCCTCCTTTCTCCCGCCGCACATCTTGGCCCCCGCGGCGGCCCAGTAGCTAAGAGCGTCTCAGGCCCGTACCACGTGAACCGCGCGTGGCGTATTAGGGTGACATTGTATCAATATGTTTCCACATCGTCCCAGAGAGCACGATTGTCGATGCGTTTTTTTTTTTGTCAACGCGCCACGCGCGGTTCATATGGTACGGGCCTGAGGCGTTCCGAGATTCTAGGCCGTCGCGGGGGTCAATATGTGCGGCGGGAGAAAGGAGGCGTTGCTTCTGCAAATCGGCCGCTGCGTTCACTTAAATCCCAGGCCTGAATTAGAATATCAAATATTATTAAATGTAAAATATATTTATTTTATGTAATTCCTAATTTTTTATTTCAGATTAGTTGGTGGCAAAAGAATGGTTTGTTACGATGACCGTTATATTATAAAGTTAGCCACAGAAATTGATGGGATTGTTGTCAGCAATGATAATTACAGAGATTTGGCACAGGAAAATCCAGAATATCGGAAGGTCGTAGAAGAGAGAATTTTAATGTACACTTTTGTAAATGATCGATTTATGCCGCCAGATGATCCACTAGGTAGAGGTGGACCAACTTTGGAAAATTTTTTGAGAATCGATCCAAAAGTCTGCGATCCAACTCCAGCTTGCCCGTATGCAAAAGTATGTTGAATTTTTTTCCCTCCGGTGCCTACCCGCGGTCCCTCGAGCCGGATGGACTTTTACTACCGGTTTCTTTTGGTCTAACCCGCAAAATCTCGAACTTTGAAGCCATTTTTCGAGATGATCCCATCTGATTTCGAAGTTAAAAATGGTAACAATCAATTCGTCTTGGCGAGATCTTTCCAACAGTGCTTAGCATACGCTGTAGGCTCGTGGGTCACTAATCCCCTCTGCGGCTTAACATTGTTCTTTTAATTTATAAAAGAATTCACTTCCATTAGTTCATTAATGAAATTTCTTTTGAAATAAACTGTTAAAAATGACTAACAAATATAAATTTTAGACTATATCAATAATTAAGAAAATACAAACACAGCACCATAAGTTGATTTCGTCTCATTATAGAAATGTACCTATGGAAACAAATGCAAATTTCGGCATCCAGAAAGAGGTGCCCATTCTCAGAAGTCAGTTACAGAAAAATTAATAGACCATGTGAATAAACACTTGAATGTAAGAGGATCAAGTCCAAACCATCTTTTACCAAGTAGTGTATCTGCCAGTATATCTCAGCATCAACCATTGTGCAAAACCAAATCAACAGTAATTACTAGGGTTCAGTCGTTACTTCCAGTTACTAAAAGTAGATCTGTAGAAAACGTTACAATTGAACAACCAATAAATTTAGGTGCACATGGATCGCAAGTACCTCTAACGACGAGTTCTCAAGGTAACAGTATTTTTGTTATTAATGTTCTTACCTAAATATTTACTCATTCTACAGAATTTTATAAAACTTCTGATATCACTGCAGATTTATAAATACAAATGTATTCTTTGTTTGAGGGTTCAACTAATAAAAACTGTTCAAACTCGAATTTATTGTTGTACATAAGTTGGAGGGGCTGTAGTGAGAGGGTAGGAGTCGTACATGACGCTTTGCGCGCAAGAGTTGGTGGTGGGGGTAGTTGGTGGTGGGGGTAATAGCCGATGGGGCTGAGAATCTGCTTTTTTTTAGTCCCACCAGAACCCGCTGTGATAATTTTTTACCCGTGGACGCTAAGTTTGAAATTACCGTTATACTTAGGAACAAATGCTTATTATATGAAAAATTGCAGGGAAAATGAAACAAAATTAGTGGTAATCAACTCTTATTAATAGAATAAACAGTTTTAAAAACTCAAATAACAAAAAATAATCAACTTCTCTTCATAGAAACGATTTATTTTTAATATGGAAAAGTACGATGTAAAAGTAGAATTAATGTTCCTAAATTCTGTATCCTTATTCGTACTTTCAAATTTAATTACTGCAATCATCACATACATATTCAAAAGTAATTCTATCTATTTCCGCATAAAGCTCGTGTTCTCACATTTTGCACTATGTACATTGGATCATATTTTCCTGTCTATTTTCTTGACACAATTTACAAAACCAATATAACAAAGTAACGTAAAAGAAAAGAATGGATAAGGTATAAAAGAAAAAAATGATCAATCCGCATATCGATCGCCCTAAGCACCCTCGTAGCGCGGATTAGAAAAGTGAGCCGCTCGTGGCTGCTTTGCAGAAGGGAAACAGAATTCCCGAGCCTGAACATAACAATCGAATATATTTAACAAAGAACACAAATTTACTCGCACTGAAACACGCAGAGAAATTTCAAAACTTGTCACGAAAAAAAACAGATTTACACGTATTCAGCAATTGAAACTAATAACACTTAATAAATAAACTTGGAGTAACTTATTCGGCGTAAATTTGCGGGATAACTGAATGTTTATTTACTTCGCGATGGGGCAATGCTCGTTCCGAGAATTTAACATCGACAGATCTATATACAGGGTGTCCGCGGGAAGACTGGACAGCTGGATATCTCCTAAAGTATTGAAGATAAAAATTTTTTTTACATGGAATTGCATGGTTCGAAGGGGCCAATTCATTAGCGCAGACGACTTTTTTTATGGATTACTATTTTTAATTTAGATACTTGACCATTTCGTTGCGTCAACTACCTACTAAATGAACGATTACAGAAAATAATGTGTAATCAGCTACACAACTACATTTTAATTGTAATTTGTAAGTTGTAATTAGATTATATTTTGCCCAACTCTGGAGCCAGTACATCAATCCTAAGGACTTTTCGCGACAACAGTTGGCACGCATTATACCCACCACCACAAAATATCGTTCAGTAATATCTATATTTAGCCCCACCACCACAAAAGCAACGTACAGCTCCATCTGCAATTACCCCCACTACCAACTCTTGCGCGCCAAGCCCCATGTACGACTCCCCTCCTCTAACTACAGCCCCTCTCCAATGAACTGCATACGCCCCTCCCCTTTGACGTCACCCCGGTTGCCACAACTTGGTCCCGGAACACCATAATACACCCATTTACATATTGCTTTTAACAGTAAAAGAACACGATATGTTAATTTCTTAATTGGATTGGAATAAATGTTTCTGGTAGTTACTTTCTCTATTATTAATAGGTTATAACACTTCTATGTGGACAGCAGGAAGATTGAATAAACCGGATGTAGAACCACCAAATATGCATAGAAAACTTCAGAGACAGTTGACTTTGAACCCAGTCTCTGATCCTCGACTTTGTCAGTTGAGACAATATCAACTAAAATCACACACGAGTTCAGTATCACAACAGTCTGCAGTCACATCTTCTGGGGCGCAGCATCGGCCGTTAGCTAGACATTCCAGTAACGAATCACCTTATAGGGCAGGCATGAAGTAAGTATTCAGTTTACTTATTCTTTTAAATAAGGGGGGAAGCCAATGTGACGGTCGAAAGTAAAGGCTACTTTCAAGGCAATATTTTACAATGAAATGTAACTTTCTACGAAAAATATTTATTACCATCTGAAAATACACATATTTAACTAATATTTTATGCTCTCAGATTGAAAGTTTTGGGGGTATTATCGCCCAGGGTTCGGCGGGCTTAAGCTATGCTGATGGAGGGGGAAACACTAACACGAGCGGTGGGAATGTGTGCGTGAACTGGCGCCAGCCGGTCAGTCAAGTGGCGCCAATCTATTTCCCGGCGATGTATTTCCACTTGACTGGCTTGGTGCTGGCGTCAGTTCACGCACACATTACCACCGCTCCTGTAGGTGTTTCCCCCTCTATCAGCGTAGCTTAAGCCCGCCTGGTATCGTCACAGCAAACGATAAGGTCAGGCTCTGTAACAAAAATTTATAAAACAGGTGGGCGTGTAACTTTCCAACGAGTGCTTTGAGTTGATAAATGCGAAACTTTTCTTCAAGTATATTACAGTAGCTTCAATTAACCCTTTCGGCCCTGTTGGGACACATATGTTCCAGTGAATTTTTATAATTGAACTATTCTCTGAAATTTTGTATCGTAGCCTTTCAATTTATAGTATGATATAATTGTTTGGCTTAAAAGGTTTTTAGGTTATTGTTTTTATTTATCTTAGTGAGCATAGAGAAATGCCTATGCGTTTGCGCGATACATATGTCCCTTTAGGTATTTTCATTTTTATTCCTGAATACGGTGAAAATATATTTTCCTAAGTTCGGGGCCAGATATATTGGCCGGCGAGTTTCGTGAGGGGTATTCTCCCACCACAAAGTTTGCCTACCTCGGTGCTCGTTTTCTCAACGTTTTCTGACTCGCTCTCGATCCATCTCGCTCTCACCTTCGCAGAACAAGATTGAGCCAGAAATAGTGGAGATAGTGCCAAGCTTCTGGGATGTAGGCCAAACCAAGCTTGCAGCATAGAAATACACACATCAGAGTAGGTGTGCGTTAATTACGAAAAAATTCAGGAGTTTTATTGGTCAGAACATTGATACTTTCTGGATAGCTTCATCTCGTATTGGTCTACATATAGCTTCGTAACGCACACAACTATTACACTAAGAATAAATAACAGACAAACGGCTAGGTTCAGGCGGAGCCGAGCAGCGTTCCAGTTACCCCACCATACCCTGCGAGGGCTACGCAACTCCAACTGACAAATTGACTGAAATCGAGCTGAAATCCAACTGAAAAAAAGTTTCACACTGGCTTCCCCATTAAGCGAAAAGTATGCGGAATATTAAAAAATGTTTAAAACACTTATGATTATTCAGGTGCGATCACTCTGAAAAAAGACATTGTCACCAACATGTGACACGTATTGCTTCAGCACCAGTTTCCTATCAAACATGGCTTCTGAATAATTCAAGTATTGGCTCACCGTCAGAATCAAATCAACGACTGGGTGCTTCAGATCCACAACTAAATCTCGATGCACCCGATTTGTATTCTAACATGTCTTCAGACATGTTACGCGAATTTCTGGACACCAGAACAAAGATACACTATCATTTGGCAAATATATTTCCTGAAGAACATGTGAGAGCTGCCATGTTAATTCATCCATATGTGACAGATCCAATAGAAATCTGTGTTGCTGTTTTGAAAATGCATCCTCAATAATGAAATAAGTAAGTATCCATTCTACAACGATAACAAAATCAAAGAGCTATAAGTATTATTTGAAATTTATTATGATGTTTACTGACAAAGGAAGCTAGGCAACCCGGAAGTTAAAAAAATTATGCAACTTTGTGTGTAAGAAAAGTAGTTCATCTGTAACACAAACATATTATTTATTGGTGTCATAGGGACGTTTTTGGGGGTGAAATCATCCCTTAAAAAAATTGCAAAATTTTCTTTTTTATGAAATATCTCGAGAACGATGAAAAATATTGAAAATAGATTTAAACAAATGTTGCTCCTTTTTCTACAGAAGTGCGTAAAAGTATTATCAAAAATCCATAGTTTTCAAGTTACTCCCACCACCAATCCTTAAATCGATAATTATTTTTACACAGTGTTGTACATATAAAAAATGCAATTTTTTCAAAGTTCTTGAGATATTCCAGGAAAAAGAAAATTTTTCATTTTTTCAAGAGATGATTTTCACCTCTTAAAACTGCACTACGGCACCAACAAAAAGTAGGCTTGTGTTACGTATGAACTACTCCACTTGCACAAAAAATTGCATAATTTTCTGAATTTCCAAGCTACCTAACTTCTGTCGTGAAATGCATAAATCTTCTGAGAGAATAGTCGAACAGTTTTCATAGAGAATACAGGTTTCGTAGCAATTAATTGCAGTGAATCGAGGGGGAAATACCTACAGGAGCGGTGGTTATGTGTGCATGAACTGCGCCTGCGTCAGTTCACAAATTCTTTATCAGATATTGTAGGATATTCAAAACCATAAAACTTTGAACGAAGGTTTTATTCGATATCATTTCGCAGATATTCACAATGATATGAAACCCATAATTTCTTTGAGAGAGTGTATTATTCACACGTAGGATCGTTCCATTAACGAAACAAAAAAGGATTACGTTATTAACACCATTTGAACAAATTGAAATTTTTTCTGTTCCGCAATATCTATCGGGTGATTCTGGTAGAGTTTTTCGCCGTGAACACGAATTCGCAATCCGTTTGCCGCCATCACCCTCAGTTATTGAGAAATTCGATTTTGAAGAAAAACTGTAAATTTTCAACTTTGAACACCTTTTGTGTCCAAAGAGTAATAGTTATTCGGTTGCTCCTTGCATCAAATTATTCTATGAACACTCCCGAATACAACGGTATAGGTTATTATTGCATTATGAACATCTAAATATGTTTAAACAACGATCAATGGGAGAATGTGACACCCGAAATGCACCCATTTTTGAAGATATCTTTCATTTCACGCGTTGCAGGAGACATTTTCCCTTCGGAAAACACCAACAGAAGTGGTAAGTCACGTTTTGTTTTCAATGTAGAAGCGAAATCGCTTGGCAAAACTTGCGGTACCGATCGTGGTAGTCACGTGCGTTAAGCGATTGCGTTACGCTGAGCGACAGTGGATCGCGCGCTGCCGTTGACTACCACTGTCGACACTGCGCGTTTTGCCAAACTATTTTGGCTTCTGTATTGAAAACAAAACGTGACTTACCACTTTTGCTGATGATTTCCGAAGGAAAAATGTCTCCTGCAAAATCAGGATGTAACGGTTACATGCTGATTTCAGGGTGTGAGCCTACACGCACACGACTAGAGTTTTCCCCATCCGTGACATGCCCGCAACGTCATTGGTTTCGAGCAACCCCTTCCACGCGAGCTTTGGAAAACACGATGAATGCTCGTTATCTCGGGCCGCCCATCGGGGCATCGCTGGCCTAGGGCCTACACCAGGCCAGCCCGTTAGGGTGCAAATACCTCCTCAAGTTCTGGGACCCGAGCAACAACCCAGCACGGAACTGTTACCTTGCCAACTACAGCATAGGTTTTGGGAGAAAGGCAAGACTGTGCGTCCATGTAGGTTCGAACCATGAGTCTACATGTACAAGAGATGCACGCAATGCCTCTTGGATCCGGAAATTTCTTTGCGCTTCTGAGTGCTGAATCAGGAGCCGAGCGTGGACCTACTTCGTTGCTCAGCTCGACGCTCCGCTCTGACCCGGCGCCCAGAATTACAAAGAGATCTCCGAATCCAAAGGGCTATTTGTGCACCTCTGGTGCTATCTATTTATTAGTATATAAATTTCTGGTTGAAATAGAAAAATATAACTTATAAATGACTTATCGGTCGAAATAGAACACAAAATAATGTAATGACGGTTGGTCGAAATGGTAATGGATTTGGTAGGTCTAGGTCGCGATTTGTGGTTTGTACAAAAAAGAATACCTATGATCGATGTGGCAGGAATTAGCCTTAATGGCTAGGTAATGATGGAATTTCGATGGATTGCTTGACCTGGATTTATGAGGAGTTACAATGTTTTTATTTAAAGGTTAAGAGAGAGTTGTTCAAGACAATTGCTTCCACGATGCTCAGGTGTTAATTAAAACAACTTGAGATGAATACTTTCACGGTGCTCAGAAGCTGCTTGAAACAAACTGAGATGGAAGATTCACGTTGTCCAGGGGCCGTTTTAGTATTTAGGATACTTTGACTTTATATTTCTTTAAACAACCTCGAATCTGGAAAAATGAGGACTTAGCCCTCTCTAATTTCATATGGGCTACAATAGATTTCAATAGTATCATGAAAATCCCAAACATTGAGGATATCAGAAGAGTATCTCATTTGCTTCTATCTTCCACGCTGAGTGTAATGCACTCCATGATGTAAGGACATAAGGTGTGCTCTTGCGCAAGCGTTCCAGATTAGCGAATAACGTGCCTTTCCCAAGATCGTCCATATTGGATTGTCAACCAATACGATAGTTGCATTAAAATCTGATAACGTAACAGTACATACTGTTTCGAGTCTCATCACAATATAATTTATTATAGAGTGAATCTCTAACTGTTTTCAAACTCTTTGGGGGTTATTCTAACTTCACCTTTACTTATCTTTCCGATTACATTTGTGTACCTTGTTCAAAACTTGCGCCTCTAGAGTTTACGCTACACGACGTTAAGTTAGTACATTATAAACCCCATAATGCAGGAATGGCCACATCGACTCATTTGGGAGTAAGGCCTCCATGATGTTTACTTTAGCCGCGCGGAAGGGGCCTCGAAAGCCAATGGTAACGTAGGCGCGCCACGGATAGAGAAAACTGTAAGAATGTAAGTAGTAGCGTGCGATGCAGGCTCGTACCCCTAGGCTGAAATAACTGGCTCTCTTAGGAGCCCAAGTGGCAGCGTCCATTGGGGCCCCCAAGATTCACAGTCATTTAAGCCTATCGTGCGGGCATGAGGTTGCACCGCACACTACTACAGTTTTCCCTATCCGTGGCGTGGTCACGTTACCATTGGCTTTCGAGCTCCCCTTCTGCGCGGCTATGGTAAACATCTTGGAGGCCTTACTCCCAAATGGGTCGATGTGGCCATTCCTGCCATAATGTAACTAGGCCGCCATATTTTAACGTGGTGGAAAGTGGGAAGGCGCAGTAGAAGACGAAAATGAACTGCTCGTTGACCACACCTTATGTCTTTACATCATGATGCACTCCAAACTCCCTTTGATGTGTTGAAGAAAACCGACAACGATCGGTTCAGGTCATGTGCCTTCGCCGACATTCGCGAGTCGGGTCGCATGCGTCGAGTCATTCTTTCACACACTTTCTGACGTAGAAGCATGCAGTCCTGGCTACCTTTCACCCGTCCAAATATCTAACCTAATCATAATATAGACTGCGGAAGTTTATGTAAATGCATAATTTTATAGGAATGACTTAAACAAGCTGGGACTTTAACAGAACTATGTTTTATCATTAAGAGAATGTTAAAAATATATTTTTGATATTACACATTTTGCATATTCTGGATATGCGTTACACATTCAGCATATTTTTCACATTTTTTGCAGATACGGAATTTGTTTATACATTAGCTTGTTGTAACTTGCCTTTAAAATTGAATAGCTGCGACGGTGTCACTCCGAGGATAAGGATCGGTGCCGGTAGACTCAGCTGGTACGCCAGGGTCCTAAGAAGCCGACTCGTGTTTCCTTATTTTCCGTTTATTTCTGCTCAGTAATATGTACAGTATTTACACATTCGTAGATAGATTCGCGTGCGGGTGGTACTCCGTTGCTAATGCTTCGCCGCCGGTCGCGTACTGATTGTGGATCAACGGGAGAGGCTGGGCGGTATTCGGTGTCTCGAGCGGTGGAGGATCGGTGGTCGAGACCGGGCAATATCCTGGGTCTCTTCAGTGGGGGGGATTGCGACGTTTGAGACCGGACAATATCCGGTGTCTCAGGCGGTGAAGGATCATGGGTCGAGACCGGGCAGTATGCTGCGTCTCGAGCTGTGGAGGATCGGAGGTTGAGACCGGGCAGTATCCTGCGTCTCGTTTGGTGGAGGAGCGGAGATTGAGACCTGGCACTATCCTGGCGTCTCGATTGATAGGTACTCGGATGGTTACGCTGAGGCGTACAGCGGTTGAATGCCGGCAGGCTTATGGTGGCTCGTTTGCTGGTAGAGGGGATCCGTAACCCTACTCGAACTGCCTTGTCTCGGTTGCGCCGGGGCTTATGTCCTAATTCGTGGAAATTCGTAGCTGCGAGAAATCGACGCGATCTAGAGGCGCAGTTGGGAGTAAACGTCATCGCGTTGACGCGTTGCGAGACCCGCGCGGTTCGGCCCGATTCGGCTCTGGTCGGTTACGGTCGCCCGGGTGTTCAAATTCTCGCTCACTCCTGTTCGCGCCGTCGGGCGTCTGATTTCTCGTACTGGGACGCTACGTCACAACTCTCGCTATGGGCTCATCCATACTATGCGTTAAATCAGTATTGTCTAGCGTAGGGCCCTTGAGGTGCCTGCTTCCTCCTTAAATCTTTCTTTCGCGCAGCGTGTCTTCCGTTGTCAAGGAGATCGCGTAAAGCTATGAAGGCTGCCATGACGGTACCAGCCGGGCTAGCAGCTGGTCTATCATGGTCGCCCCTTTAGCGTCGCGCGGTATCCCTAACAACGTGGACGAAAATAGGAGAACCGTGTGTGTACACGTACACGTCTTTGGCCAGCGCTGCGTTAAACGTTCCTCGCAATCCCCATCAATTCTTGGAATCTTTTGGTCGAGAGTGTGAGAACCCGAGAGCGAGTAAAAGGGGACTAAAGAGTCAACACGACTTTAGTGTCGCCTACGGAAGAGCGAAAGTATGATACTTTGTATTGTTTCATTTTTCACGTGCTTATGTTCTGCCTCTTCGGGCTCGACCCGCATGCGGGCATACTCCAATACAATGTAGCGCTTTGTATTCGATATCGGTTCGCATCGCACCTTGCGCTTCGTATTTCATTTCGCGACTTGCAATCAGTAGCCGAGTGTGACAAATATGTGCGGAACGTAGAATTCCCTATAGCAGTGCTTCCCAACCTTTTGATTTAGAAATGTATGGCAATATTTCAGAGAGGGAGTTTACGCATTAAAATAAGTCTAAGTATTATATGAACATAGGTTGTACATACTATAATTTCTCAATTGTAGGACACTAAAGGAAATAGGACACGAATGCTGAATGTCGCATTCGCTGGAACATAGCAGGTGTTCAAATAGTTCCGAATCCATTTCGTACTTGTTCAGCCATGCTCCGGTTCCACATCGGCCTGTCCAGCGATCTTGGAAAACATTGTGTAAAATTGTTTCGACTACAATAAGGAAATGAGCTGTAGCGTCATCATATATGAACCATAAATGCAGTCTGTTATTCAGGGGTACATCCTCTAATAATTCTAGAAAGCTCAAGACGTGCTGTAGCGTGTGTTAAGTCAGGATGCGGACACATTGCTCATTCCCCTCAGTTCTTCTATGACATATAAACTATGGTATGTACAAATCATTTTAATATAATATTTTTTACTTATTCTAACGTGTAAATTCATTCCCTGAAATATTGCTGTGAATTTATGAATCACCCTGCGCAAAATAAAATTTGTTATATAAAAATTGAAAAACTGTAGGTACAAAGTTTCCAAAAAATAATTTATTTACAAAATAAGCACGAAAAATACAATAATTGCCTAGGGCAAGGCCCGCTCAACTAAGTTCTCGTGGGCAAGCGAACCAGGAATGTGGCCGATTGGCTGACTCCAGCTCTCGCTGTCACCTCCAGGAACGATGGCAATGTGTGCGTGAATTGACGCCAGCCACGGCCGTCTGTAGTACAGGCCACCTCCTACGATGTTGCAACACCGCATTTCGAACAATAACCATCAGTCCGATGACTATGTTCAGACCGGTACCAGACGGCCGCGGTTGGACGGAAGGCTTCAGAAAGGACTGATGACAGCATAGCCATTTTGGCAATAGTGGTGGCCTGTATTAGAGACGGCCGTGCGCCACCACGAAGCCAGCCAAGTAGCGTCTTCTCTATGTCCAGGAAGGCCGCGCCAGCCGATTAGTCCTAACCTCCGAGTTTATGTCTGAGAGGAACATATGAATCGCATGCGTTGTTGAGTGACGATGTCTAAATCCGTATTGGTGATTGGGGATAATGTTGTTATTCACGCAATGGTCTAACAGTTTATTATTAAAATTTTACTTAGGCTGGGAGTCAAGTTTATGAGCCGGTAGCTAGACGGATTGGTGGGGCATTTGCCTTTCTTCAGAATGGGAAGGATTTTAGCGTTTTTCCATATATCAGGGAAGTGGCTGTGGTTGATCGCGTTATTAAATATGACGGTTAGGTTGATTACACTAGTTTACAAAATCCATAAAATTATTTTTGATACAGACTCCACTATGAAATTCTTATGTAAGGTCGTCCCATAAACTCAAAAACCGACATGAGACAAAATTCTATGGATACGTTTTTAAAATCCGATGAATATTTTAGTAATTTTTAAAAAGACGACCCAATGTTTTTGACTATATTTCGCGTTAGAGTTGAATGATTTGATCGCGACAACTCTTAAATTAAAGGTAATTAAATTGCATACAATTCTTTCATATAATATTTTCCAATCGGACTAATAGTTTAAGTGGAATCAAGTGAAACTTAAGAAAAATGTAATGTTTTGGGGCCGAAACTGAAATCGAAAATTCACTACATAGCCTGAAAAACATAGAAATTATCACGTGGCGTCCAGTTTCTTGTTTTTTACGTAGACTGCGCACCTTTATGAAGAAAACAAGCCCAACCTCAGTGTTACAAAGCGTGTTAACAGATCGGCACGAGGAAGCGATAAGCAGTTTTGAGGAGCATTAATAAACTAGAAACTATTAAGGAACACGAGGACAGTTATAATTCAATTATGTATAAAGGTCACACACAGTTTAAAATACACGGCTATTTACATAAGTTCTTGAGTATTTCAATAATGCACTATTAACTTCTTTTAACAGTAGCAAGTAAAGCAAAGTGCGAAAGCAGGTTACCAAGCTGATTGGTAACTTTAGCGAAAACCCAAGCGCGAGCAAGAGAAGCGCAGCAAGGCGAAGCGTAAGCAAAAGGCGTAAGCAAAGTAGCGCGTATTATTCGTAGCTAGGTGGCGAACCGAGAGCAAGTGAAGAGCCAGGAAATCAGCAGTGATTTCCTGGAAGGCAGAGAGTCCCCCTTTTATGTATCGCACGTTTATGGAAGGGGCAGTGATCGACGCTCCACATGAGCAAGCAGGCCGTTGCCATTGCTTAATTATCGGTGGGCCTGAGAGATGTCGCTCGAATGCTAATTTTCTTGAACACTGAGCAAAATTCATGCACAAGTAAGGAAGTTATAGGCGATAGAGTGAGAGTGCCTATTTTCAACTTTTTCCCTATTTTTGCATTTCTTCCTGTTTCTTGGCGAATTACGTATTTGTCTTCAATGAAAACAAATTTAAATGTATTTTATTTTATGTTTGAAAAGCAATTCTGGCTCTTTCTGTTTCTTTTGCCTGCATTGAAATCAGTTTCTCTTACAAAGAACAAGTCGTAGTCACCCATCATTGATTAATTTCAGAATCCTTGGTAGTGTCTCTCAATACTTTTCACCTGCTGATGAAATCTCTTGTCATGTTCATCGCTTACAACACCAAGATTTGCTGGGAAGAAATCCAAATGCGTGTGGAGGAAATGTATCTTTAAAGACATGTTAACAGCTATATTGAGGGAATAAAGAAGTAAAAAGCATGTTACAGCAGAAAATCGATACGAATCAAAATATTACAAACAGCACTACATGCCGATTTTTTTTTATAGTTCTTGAGTAAATCATTGATGATTTTCACAAAGTCTCAATAAAGCCGTTAACATGTTAACAAGATCCATTTCATCCACACGCATTTGGATTTCTTCTCAGCAAATCTTAGTGTTGTAAGCGATGAACATGGCGAGAGATTTCATATTTGGGTTTATACTTCTCATTCCCGTCGACCTTGTCGGTAACTGTGACATCTTCAATGATTTGCCATCCTGATTTATTTTTTATTTTACTTATCTTCATGTCAATCCCACAAACAATCCGACAAATAGAGGGCCCACCCCGGCAGTGCCGCTTACCGGGGTAAGTCTACTCTGGGATGGCGGCCGGTACCACAGGGGGAACGATTAGACACTGCAGTTTTACACTTCATCTGATAGGGCAGGGGCAAGACCCCACCCTAACTTTTACAGTCGGACCATCTGCTTCTGCAGAGCGTGTGAGCAGCGTGTCCGTGAGCTCGGCGCTTCGAAGTCCAACTCACGGACGCGCTGCTCCGGCGTAGTGTGCGCGAGGTGGGGGAAATTCTCGAGGGCACCCGTCCTCGATCTGGCATCACTGATTTCTCCTTGATCGCTGTTCGCGAAAACGAACTGCCCGGCCAATATATCTGTTCCCGACCTTAGTACAGTTGTAAGTAACAAAAGTAATTTTTTTAACCTTTCAGGCATTCCAGCAAGGTTAAGATTGTATTTTAAACAGATTAAAAGACAACAAAGAAAAATTCTAAAAGTTGGAAAACAAAATGTTTCTATTTTAAAGAATCAGTTACTCATTTTCCAGCTTGTAATGGCGAATAAAGTATGCAGAAGAAATTTACCCCTCTATGAAAGCAAGCAATGATTTGAAATAAAAATTTATTCTTCGTGAAAGACAGATATAGATTGTAATTTGCAAAAAGAAGTCCAGTTATTTTTTCCCACACACACATATATTATTCACTGTTTATAGCTTAATAGGAGGATAAGATGTATTTATTTTTAATAAAAATGCGTGTTTTTCTTACGATATTCATGTTTCTTAATCTTTTCCCTCCGTTTGTCGAATTCCATATTTTATATTTCATCTAAAGGTGGCCGTTCCAATGCGCGGCTGGGCGACTGCGGCCGGCGGCTGTAGCCGCAGTACACTGGTACAATGGAAAAGCATTCATCCCAACTCCTATGTGCGGCTGCGACTGCTGCGGCCGCGCCAGGATTGTTATAGCCTATGCGCGCTGGTTCATGAGCAGTCTAGGCTGCTCGAGACACAACACAATGCCATGAGTGTCTGTTTTCCGCCATAACGGCAGAATCTCGTAGTCGCACTGCGGCTGCCGCACTACTCCTCCAGTAGCAATCTAGCGACTCTAGCCGCACTACGATCCATCGTCACATTCGGACAGAATATGCAGAAATAAGGAAAGAAGTCAGACTTCATAACTTATGGAATTATGTTTTCTTTTTATACATTTCTTGTAAACTAATAATGTGAGCTCTTATAAAAAGGTAAAAATATCATGACGGCTACCTCCGATCTGTGTGTAAACACATGTCAAATTTTTTGTTTGTGCAGAATTTTAAATGGTGTCTTTTAAAGTTTGTTAAAGTAAAGTTAAAGAGGTCATAAATGATTAGTATCGATTCTGCAAAATAATAGCAAATAATTCATTATATACAGTTCTATTTCCATAAGAAACCCATGGAAAAAATATCAGTAATTTTCGGCTTTTTAGTTACCTTCCGTGAACTTGTATAATCAACATATATTTGTCCTTGCAAGTGCGAAAACAAGATTTGACAATATTTGCCAATAATGGAGTAATCACCTATATTCTATAATTCAGGATTGACTAACTGGCGACTCACGAGCCGCCGGGGGCCCCACCGTCTTGCTGCCACGCTGAACGGACCGACCAGACTCTGACGATCGCAGTCGATTCCGGCTTTTTTCCTTCTCTTTTCGACTGCGATCGTCAGAGCAGCGTGGTGTGGAAAGTCTATACCACGGTAGCTGTCTCCGGGTGGGGACAGCTACCCACGTCTGAACCAATCAACGCCAAGAGGAAAATTCACCGACGCCAGCGCCAAGCCAGGCCAAGTGGAGTGTAGCCAAGTTTTTTTGTAAATTATTGTAAATTATTAATTAATACTAAGATCGCAGCGCCAAGTATTTTGAATCAAATATTTATTCGTATTAAAATATTTATTTGTATAAAAATATATCTGCATATTATTATTTAATACATTTTTTCTTTGTATAAATAGCCATTATGAGTAATGGAATTTTAGCTGTGCATATGTAGTTGTGTCATCTAAAGCGCAGTTGGAAAGCATCTTTATGTACTGGCAGCTCATTTTGATTTCACAACTTTTTTTAATTTTGTAATTATTATATTATCTTCTATTTTTTGTGATTTTTATTATTGTCTTCTATTTTTTTTGTGATTTATTTGATATTTCGGGGATTATTATTTTTTTTGTGATTATTTGATTTTTCATGTACTTGGCGTATTTTTTTACTTTTTTGAAGTTATTTTTATGTTACAACTTAACGTAGAACTTATTATGTACACAAATAGAGTGGTATTTTGTTATAGTAAGTGTATAGACTACAAAATGTGTCCGAAGGAGGTGAGAGCGTATGGCAGAAAGTCTTGTTGCAGGAAATTTAAATTCTAATGGTAATAATAATGGGAATCTAAAAAATTAATGAATTAATAAATAGCGTGGCAACTACTGTGGATAGGTTATAAGGGTATATAAGAGTATAAGGGTATAAGGATAATGGAAAACTAGTAAAATTAATGAATAGCGTAGCAACTATATAGAAATAGATTGGCATTTTGCTATAATAAGTGTAGATTACAAATGTGTCCGAAGGAAATGAGAGCGTATGATGTCGGAAGGAAATGAGAGCGTATGATGTCCGAAGGAAATGAGAGCGTGTGACAGAATGTCTTGTTGCCGGAAATTTAAATGCTATGGTAATAATTCAGCGAAGATGAACGAAGAGATCCAATATTTTCAAAACACAATTTATTGGTTTTGGAATAAAATTAGTTTAGTATGTTTATAATTTTGTCGATTTACCTTATTTTACTTTCCTGAAACTTGTGCGAAGCAAGATGCTCTGTCTATCTATCTATTCTTCTCCGGATAACCTTTACGCCTGTGCATTCCCTTCATTTCTATCCATTCAAGCCTATGCGTCTCCTCCAATTCTACTATCCAAGCCTGTGCGTCCTCTTCATTTTTATCAGAAACCTGTGCGTCTCCTTCATTTCTATAATATACATAAAAACTCTAAATTGCTGATATGCAAATACAAATATCTGGCAATTTAAATGCAGTGCAATTTTTTACTACAATATATTTTATTTTATACATGCATGGTACAAATTTCCAGAAACTTGTGTGAAAGGAGATGCTTCTCAGTCGAACCATTTCCGGACAACTTCCAAGTCTGCGACTCTACATAAGAAATCTATTAAAAAAATTTTGGCGACTTACCTTATTAATTGAGACATTAATTCAGTCTCCTATGTAGTGTAAAAACTCGTGACATTCCAAATTCGGACAATTTACTTTTTCTGACACTTAGCACTTGGTAGGTTATAAAATTCAAAATAGTATATATAAGTATATGTATGTACAATGACGGACGACAATCCATGCCGAATATTCCCGAGAATCGACGAAAGAAGAACGAACATGTGTTAGCTGAAGGTGTGTGTGTAACGCGTATATACGTATTATGTTGACGAAAAATTTCTTGGAGAAGGAGAATCAGGAGACGAAAATTAATAAATTCGACTGATCCATGAACGATATTATGATATCTCTGTCATGCGTGGACCGATTTTATTGAAATTGGTCTTGTTCGAAAGCCGATATGCGGTTTACATAAGAAAAATGTCTTTAAATTAACAAAACATTGCAGGCGTGATGAGATATTCATGTATAAATGTCAGAATTAGGTTAAAGTGTCTCCGCGACGAGTAAAGATACACGGTAGCGACATCGACATATACAGGGTGTTTTTCATGTACTTGGCGTCGAGACGCTACCGCGTCTCTAGATCCGTAAAATGCACGTGCAGGCAAAGATGGCCATATATCTTCACTTTCATGTACATGTACATCCAGTTTTCGCTTTTTTAATGTAATATTTTCTGGTCTATCTTTCTCTACAAAATATTAATAAAATGTATAAAAATAAAATATAACTTGTTAATATGCACTTACCAGTTTCTTTTGCTTTTATATTTAGAATTTTTTCCATTGTAAAAGAAGAAATTAGAATCCAATAATAGTTTATATTTAACAGAGGTAATAAATTATATAGAAAGTATTCAACATACAAGTAACAAATCACGCAATTAATCAACAATCCGTAAAATGCACGTGCAGGCAAAGATGGCCATATAGTGTTTTCGCAATGACAAAAGACTAACGGTAGGTACTATGAAACAAACGAAACTCATCGCTTGCAATAATTCAAATTTTAGAATTCGCGGTATTACCTCTACTATCGATAGGGAAACGAGCTATCGATAGTTTTCGATAGCGAGGACCGTCGATAACTATCGATAGTACCATCGATAAATCTCCACCACTAGTCACTGACACAAGAAGTTCTCCCTGTCAGACATCACACTAATTTTTGTTATATCATAACTCTTTTTAATAGTTAAATATATTTTTGTTTAGTAGAACTACATCCATCTCTTTTCTGAGCACATCCCTTAATTCCGTATCAGTGATCAAAGTTACCAGTGATCTCTATAAAGTTTAACATTTACATAAGATCAGTTATTTGAACCTCGTACATTTCCCTTCTTATATAGTGTATCGAAACTGTGGTTATGTGGTGAAAGATAATAGATAAACTTCGTATCTACGCAATAGGAATGGTAAGGCAAGTATAACCAGTTAATCGGATACATATTTTGAAATATTTTTCTATTACAATGACTATAGTGAACAGGAACTGAACTACAGTTAATTTTATTCTTCAATATTAATTTCTCTTACGAAATTGGAGGTTGCCATGTGTAAATATACGCATTACAAGATTTAAGTAAATTGTGTTCTTTATATACAGTTACAAAGTTACAATTATTATAACCAGTTTTAAATGTCATCATAGATTGTAGTTTTATTATGTGTTTATTGTTGCCCCAAAGTACGCTAACAATCAGATGTCAAACGGATGTCACAGATTAGATTGAACTTTTTTGACTGAGTCTCTCAAAGACTTTTGTTTCTCAGAGAAACAACGAACAAAATTACTAAGTGTATTATATTGCCCTCTTTAGTTACACAGTCCTATCTGGCATTTTTTCATTTTTTGAGATATGTTAAAATATTTGAAGTTCCACATGTCTTTTACCTTTTAAGTAAAGTTAGAAAACTCTGCGTGCTTCATAAAGATTTATAAACACTCTAACGTATTTAACCTAACTTTTTTCCAATTGTTTAAAATATCCTATCTAAAGCAATTAATTAATTAGTACGTGAATAATACATTACCTACCGGTATATCCATTACAAAAAATTATATTAGGCTGTTACCAAATACTGACAACATGTTTAAATTTGAATGAAGGGAAATAAGGACGGTACAAAGTAAATAATAAAACTTCAGTTTTCTCGGTTGTTTCAAAATGCTAGATAGGACATTTTAACTAAAAAGGTCAGTATAATCGGTAAAATTAACTTTTAAGTATAATAGCATTCTGACAAAGTGAATCATGACACATATTTCATAATAATGAGGTTGGCAGTTCAAATTATCATTTTGTATATTTTATTACTTAGTACTATGTATTCCATTTCCTATCTTGTTAATAAAAGAAAAATCTGAAAATTATTGATTTCAGAAGCATTCTGCAATTTCAATTTTTTTTTTGTTAATGGTATGAACAGAGTAAGGACTAAAATTATGATTATGTAAATGTTGTATTTTTTTTAGAAATGATTATACTACAATTTCCAGCATTCTGTTCTGACATACTTCAAGACTTTCTTTGAACTTTACAAGAAATAGTTTTAGACGATATATTTAATTGTGCATAACTTCCATAAACCAGAGTTTCTTTATCTCCATTTTTTATGGTGATACTGATGTTGCCTTCTATTTCTTAAATGAAAGTATAGCGTACTTTAAATGTTTTTCATTAGAGCAAATAATGACAAATTTAACAACCATGCATAAGTTATAAGTGAAACATAAATAATATATTAAAAGTCTACATAGTCTACAAAGTAAACATAGTTCTGCGAGGCGAAGCGAATTTGCATTTGTTGCCATTATGATACTCTCACATTGGACTCCTTTACATGCTATGTGGATTCTTTCTTTTAAATCTTTTATTCAAGAATTGGTATCATATAGATCATGAATTCGAACGCGAATCTTTCGTTTCCCTAGTGCCATATCGAACAAAAATTTATTTTGTTTCTCAATATTATATTATATTGTTTTTCAAGCGATCGCTTTGATATACTGTGTTGACTTTTAATATGCTATTTCTGGTTTTTTGTAACTTACGTATTGCAAATTTATGATTTGCCATGCTTCGTTCCAATAAAGAATCTTTAAGAAATGCTATAGTTTTATTTAAAAAACAAAAGGTAACATCTCTGAAAAGAATTCAGCTAAAGAAAATCTGGTATATGGATGTAATGCATACTTAAATATAATACAACTTTTGCCTAAAACAACTTTTTGTAAAGTTCATGGAAATTCCTGATTTTTTGTGACGCACTTATGTGGGATACCCTGTACACATATATTCATTAATTAAAGTGACCAGACGTCCCGCATTAGGCGGGAGAGTCACACATTTTAGCTCTTTGTCCCGCACTGAAAAGTGTCCCGCAAAGTGTCCCGCATTGGACTTGTAACCTTTTACATTTTCGAAGTGGCATAAAGTTACTGTTTCCTCTACTGTTTTAATATATCGTTTCAATGTATTTATGTATCTAGAGACGCGGTAGCGTCTCGACGCCAAGTGCATGAATCGACACCCTGTATATGTCGACTGTCGATATCGCTATTAAGTATGCTTTAATAAACTGCAGAAACGATCTCCTCACTGATCTGTGAACCTTTTTTTTTTTTGCTTAAAAATATCTGGTCACTTTATCATTAATATATACACATTAGGGTGGCTCTTATTTTCGATTTTTGAATTTTCTTCAGGGCACCCTCCAGAATAGTTCCAAATAATTAAAAAAAAATCCCTGTAAAGTTTGAGCTCGATCTGATAACGGGAAAGGGTGCCCCTGGACCCTTCAACATTTAAATCATTATTTAACAGCTCGCGAAGTCGATTTTATATAACATCTTCCAAGTTATTAATTAAATAAAAAAATGTGTGAAACAGAAGTTGTAGATCTGGAAAAGGAGCATTTTTTTATATTACTTTTTTCTAGTGCGATAAACGGTTTTCGATCAAAATCCGAAAAACTAAAAAAAAAACTTTTTTTTTTCAAATTTCAAAGTTTAAATGCTTCTAGAACACTTTTTATTTACGAAGGTGAACAAAAAAGTGGATTTTTATATTCGAGGACTATTTTTTAAACATTTAAGGGGGGGGGGAGCATATACCGAAATATGCAAAATAGATAAAAATTTTATTTTTTCTTATTTTCAGTGTTTGATATGTCATGAATGTTTGCTGAAAATGTGGGACCGAAATTCGCAAAAATATCGAAAATATAAAGTCTATTTTCGATATTCCTTTTTTTTTTTTAGTTTTTGGTACTTTTTTCGAAAACCGTTTGTCGCGCGAGGAAAAGTAATACACCATAAAAGTTGCTTCTTGTACGGGTCTACAACTTTTGTTTGACATATTTTTTTATTTAATCAATAACTTGGAAGATGTTAGGTATATAAAATCGACTTCGCGAGCTGTTAAATAATGATTGAAGGGGGCCGTCTTATTTTTGTTATTGTCCGAATCGATCGAAGCGTCCTCAGTAAACAGACGGACCCTAATTAAACTAGTGCGGTCGATAAAAGGAACTTATACAGAGGTGACATCTCCAGGTACTCTATGTAGACGAATTTTTTACGCATAGTTGCCACATTTTCTGTTCTCTCCGTCTCTGCTCGCGCTGTTGCCATAGCTCTTTCTATCGAGAAGTCTTGAAGGAATACAGCTCGAGTGCTGCGTCTAGCATCAGAGCCCAGGGGGACCAAGCCGTCATTCATTGGCCGAAGTTCCCGTTTAGTTAGCACCTTATCGGTAGGAGGCGCTAGGTACATCACACACATACCTAGGTGCATCAGTGAGCACGCACACAACCTTTCGACGTTGGTGAAATGTTACTTTGGCGCCATTTGGCCACATTTGGCGCAACCAGGGGGCTACCACTCTCATATGCGATTTTCAGACAGTGTTTCGACTGCCACCTAGGCGGTTCCAATTTTTTCGAACTAAAATTCAATATGGCCGTCCATGAGCGGTTAATTTAAATTATAAAATTTCAATTTAAAGCTTCGGGCGTGTAGTACTGCCAGTACTACACTTTTTTAAAAAAAAAATAATATTTTTATAGAACGGAGCTAAAAACAACTACAATAAATATTCGTAAAAATTACTTTATTTTTTCTTTAATCTTACGATTACATTGTAGGCACCATGTGTTTATAAACGTAAGGGCAAATGTTTTTAACATTTTTTCTTTGAAATTTAAGTAATGTATATCACATCTAAATTTGTCCGTAAAGCTTATGTTATTTAATTCTGTTGACAACCCTAAACTTACTTCTTTCGAATGCCATTTCGAGTTGATGTAATCTGTCATAATAGGGTACGCTCTCTCATATACACAATTAATTATATCTCGAATAATTTGTTTATGGTCCTTACATTCTACACAATTTTTTAAGGGATTTTCAAAATGAAATATTTTACACAGTGATCGGACCATTAATTGCGCGTTAGGTTGAATTTTAAAAAAAAAAAATTTTCTTGCACAGGATTTGTTGTACAGTTTGTCATGAAATTTTCTAACGTGAATAAAATTGTATTGCCTCTATCCTCTTCACAGTTACTATTGCTGCTGCGGTCACACGTTAAATTATTTATTAGTAACGTTTTAAACGTACTTGCAAATTGTTTGATAGATGGGTTTATATTGCGAAAATTATACGCCCGAATCATACCGAAAAAATTCTCCAATGCGGCCTGATTAATATTTTTGGGGCTCAAACTTTGGCAGCCGTATTCGTCTCTGATAGTTTTATATAATTGTTGAAATGATTGGATTGTGGTAATCCAATTTTTCAAGGATGGTGTTTTTTTTCTGTTTCTTGTCAGTACTTCTAGCATCAAATTCCATAAAATTCAGTTTTCTTATGGCCTCGGGCCAGAATGCGTGGTGTAGGCTGCTGTTTGTGATCGCAGTCCTTAATGGTGAATTGGACTCAAAATTGATTTCGTCAGAGTCTTCACGTAGACGTTTCTTATTTACTGTAGTTCCATTTACCGAGTCGAATATATCGTTAAATAGTTTTAACGCCTCGCTAGTAGGTAGGTCATACTTTGGTGTTATAACGTCTAATGACCCACCTTCAAATATCACATCACCTGCAGGTGTAGCAAAAAGCACAAGGTAACCTTCAGGTTCCAATATATAAATTACTAAAATGAATTATAGATTACCTTGAAGTAGTCTTACTTACCTATAGTAGTCTTGAAGGTCATAGTATACCATATGGTTGAATTTGTCTTGACAGTCGCTTTCATATTGGATAATCAAATATATAGCATTCCATTTAAAAAACTGAGGGTCACCTTCGTTTCGCGGAAAATATTGCGAACACCAAAAATTGAGTTACCGTATTATGTTGTGTATAAAAAACAGTAAAAGTTGTCTTTCTTCAGTTTTTTACAAATACTTACTATAGGGGGTTAAGGAAACCCTCGGATATGGCGTGGTCAGGTAGGCTCTCAATTAAAACCCAGAATAACAATAACGTAACTTTATTGAATGAAAATGTGATCGCGCACGGGACGGTTCTACCAGTCAACGTCTTACGTCGGTCGCCAACAGAGAACTGCCTTATTTTAACAGTCGAAGACCTCTCCTCAACCGCCACATGGCTCACCCCCATGGCGTCGCCAATACGCCTTCGACAATCGCCTGTTTATGACGTGGCCTGTAACCGTACCCTAAAACTAACAATCAGTTAGGACGGTCGGGCGACGATCTGTCACCTGGCTGGCTTATCTCATACTCTGTCGACACCATCGTCCTCCAAATGCCTACAGTTCGTCCATCCTGACATTTTAGCCGTCCCGGCTAAACCTTAACACAACTAAGCAATACCCACACAAAATAATAAGTACCAACACACAACAATACAATATAATAGAAAATTCGAGTAACAATGTAGAACGCAACACACAACTATGGCTTATTACTATAACATAAAATTATTACTGATATTGCAATGTAATCTTATAATTAAATATAGCACACCTACTAACTAAAGGAGTTAACTTCTAATAACTCGGATTACTGTACAATATAAGGTTTTATGTTATCAGGTGCTACTACCCCATTGTAAGGTATTTGAGTTACCTGAAACCCGTCGATATCGCCAACTACGTACCGATCGCAATCAAGCACTTTCTTAATTCGATACGGACCTTTAAATTTAGGCAAAAATTTCTTATTTACCCCTGCAGATGTATCTATGTTCCGAATCATCACATAATCACCCTCGCTATACACAGATGCATTTTTTCGCTTTTCGTTATACTGTTTTTCATTAATTAACTGATTCTTCTCGATGTTCTTTAACGCTTTTTCCCGAAGTGCTTCTAAATTCCTTTCGTTGTCCGAATCACGTTCCAACAACAGTCGCATACAATCATTTACTTCCCCGAACTGAGTTACCCCAAACAACAATCGACTCGGATTTTCTTTCGTCGTTCGGGAAACCGTGTTATTAATAGCAAATTCCACTTGTTCGAGTACTCGATCCCATTTTTCTGGAGTTTCACACCGTTTTGCAATCATAGGTGTTATAGTTCGATTGTAACGCTCGACCTGCCCATTAGCTCGAGGAGTACCAACTGCAATTAAAACCTGTTCAATTTTCCCCGCTTCCAAAAAATCTTTAAAAGCCTTGGAAGTAAACGCAGTTCCCCGATCCATAATCATCCGCTTTGGTTTACTGTACGCTCTAAAATATTCTTTTAAATGCTTAATCGATTCCTCGGATTTAGTCGATTTACACGGAAACAATCTCAAAAACTTCGTGAATGCATCAATTACAGCCAGCAAATGCTTATACCCCTTTCCCGTTTTTTCAAGAGGTCCTAAGTGATCTATATGAATAGTGTGAAATGGTAACCCTTCTTTTGGGATGCTGTGTAAATAGCTCTCCTGTTTCCCATTAAGTGGAGAAAACTCTATGCAACGCAAACAATTTGCAATATATTCTTTCACTTTCTCTCGCAATTTCGGAAACCAGTAAATTTTTGTGACATTATTAATAACTTTATCCAGACCAACATGACCCAAGTCATCATGACATGTACGAATCACATTATCCTCCATTGAACGTGGTACATAAAACAACAATTTTTTCATTTTATCCTTCCGATACACTAAACCGTCGCGCAATTCAAAAAATTTCATCTCCGTTTTCTCTAATTTGTCGCGTATTTTACAGATCTCTTCATCCCGATCCATCATCTCTTCATCACTTTTCAGAAAGAACCGGATTCTTCGGAAAACAATGATTGGGAATGGAATAATCAGAGTGGCAATTTGGCACGCAACAGTGTCGTGACATAGCTCTAAAAAAATATTAAAATTTAAAAAGATATTCTACATATACTACATTAAAAATATATATTCAACTATATACATACCTGTTACTGTGAAACTGATTTTATAAAATTTATTTTTCGATAGAATTGTTTGGATTTCGTAAGGTACTAGCTCGTAACGATGAACAATTTACAAATGCATGCAACGCATCAAACGCTTTGAACACCTTGAACGCATATCAATGGCGTACTTGGGCGTGCTGTGTGGTACTGTGGCGTCATGTGGCGGACGCAGTTACAGATGAGCACAGATGAGTCATGAACACGTGATCACGGCCATATTGAATTTTAGTTCGAAAAAATTCGAACCGCCTAGGTGGCAGTCGAAACACTGTCTCAAAATCGCATATGAGAGTGGTAGCCCCCTGGGCGCAACGCGAGGAAGCATCAAACATAACCTTCAAATGGCGTCCTCACTTTCCCTGGTTTACCTTTTCTAAGGCCGTCTGACCATGGATCGTCGCGTCAGTGACGCGTATGCAGCAGATAGAAGAATATACAAAGAAATTGAATATATTTTATTTTCCTATGAAAAGAAGAAATATTCAATTTCAATGTTTATCCTTCTACGTGCTGCATACGTGTCGCTGGCGCGACGATCCGTGGACAGGTTTTAAAGTAAGCGGAGCATTACACGTATACTCATACACATACGTCCCGATTCACACCAATTCATACATTCACAGTTTAGTACGCACCTTATCGGTAGGAGGCGCTACAAACTCTGCTTCACCTTTCGTAAGAGGGAAGCTTGGCCCCCCTGTCAGAGCCTCGCTGAACCTAAAAGAGGATAGCAATAGTAAACAAACCGTAAATTACAACTTTTGTCTTGGAATCGGCCAGAAGGAAGTTTTTGCGGGTATAGTTGCCTCCAGCAGACATCCGTGCAGACGGGTCTGGTGCGTTTGAACGCTAATAAGCACCGTACGTTGAAATAATAATGAATTTATGAATCGTGTACTGAGACAGACTCGAGGAATGACAGAATGGAGCTTCAAGGATTCTCCGTGACCGGCGTTGGTGGTATATTCGCGCCATGTATCATCAGAACCGGTGGAAGACCAAACTAGCCGATAAATGTAGGAAAGACATAGTTGCCGAGACGTATCGAGAGTCGAATCGCGCTGTTACCGCATTTACCCTATCACTATTTTGCCATCAAGGAGGCTTGAATGAATCACGGTGAAGCTGTTGGAGAACAGAGAACAGAATATCTGGATAAATTC
Source organism: Andrena minutula (assembly GCA_929113495.1). Classification (NCBI taxonomy): domain Eukaryota; kingdom Metazoa; phylum Arthropoda; class Insecta; order Hymenoptera; family Andrenidae; genus Andrena; species Andrena minutula. Next base: position 36,680,999 of record OV815996.1, on the reverse strand, counting down.
AAATAAAAGATACTATAGTATTGTCTCATTACGGGCTCAGTTTGGTGTACACGATGTGGACTTTTCGCTATTCCCACCACTTCTGTCTCACTCTTGTCCGGTGAAGACGAGAGCGAGCGAGAAGCACTGAAAGCGAGCGAGGGCGGTGTTTTGTCTCGCTCCGTCTTTCGGACGCTTGACACTTCCGTCCTTTGCGTTCGCGCCCGTCGTGCACGCAAAGTATCCCATCTCGCTCCCCCCTTTGGCCAGAAAGAAGCGAGAAACGAACACTCGGAATTAGGACTCTGTTCACGATACTGGCTCAACGCCGGTCCCGACCAGCGAAGATCTGGGCTGTTCGGCGGCGGCTCGTAATCTTGGTTGGAGAGGCATACAGTGTTGATAAAATGTAAAACGTGATGTTTTCAGTATTCAGTAACATACTGCTGAGATTTTCCACATTAAAATGAATTCAAATACGGTATAAATCGGATTATTTCTAGAACTGTACTAGATAATTAACACGTTGAGCGCGGAGCCAGTTTTGCTCTGCTTTCCGTTCAGGCGGTAAACAGCGGCGGCGGTGAGTCACCGCCGGTGACTCCGCGAGATGTTCGGTTACAAAGTATATACAGAATAAAACACACATCGCGGTGGCGATTGTTGGTTGAGTCACTGTTTATCTAGAGACGCGGCAGCGTCTCGAACTGAAAATGTTGAGGTATGAAGGGAGATAGCGATTCATCGAGTGAGTTATTTTTACCATCTAAGCGTCGCCCAAACGAAAAGTCCACTGTCAGCCAGTGATGCCAGATCGAGGACGGGTGCCCTCGAGAATTTCCCCCACCTCGCGCACACTACGCCGGAGCAGCGCGTCCGTGAGTTGGACTCCGAAGCGCCGAGCTCACGGACACGCTGCTCCGGCGTAGTATGCGCGAGGTGGGGGAAATTCTCGAGGGCACCCGTCCCCGATCTGGTATCACTGCTGTCAGCCCCCACGGGCCGACGTCGCCTGAACGGAAAGATCACTGTCAGCTCCCACGGGCTGACGTCAATTCAATATAAACGCGTAACATTTCTAATCTAATAATGCTAAAAATAATCCGACTAAAAATAAACCCGGCCCGGGCATCCTTGTACCCGGTTAGACAAAAATTATCCGAGTATCCATGAGATACCCGAGTAAATGAGATGTGATGGGGTAGTTGAGAATTTCGATTTTATAGCCGATCGTCTTTCCACTTCCGATCATTTTCGGCTGACATCAGTAATGAATGGAATAAACTTCGAGCAATTGAATGTGGTATTGTGTGCACGTTACGATTATGAATATTATGATAAAATGTCTTTTGATCAGAAATCTGCAACGCCGCACTACGCGAAATGAGCAGCGTTGGGAAGCGCCTGGTGTTGCGAGGGGTTGGTGAGTCGTCGATGTCGGTGGCACTATGTTACTTCCGCATCGCACCATAGTATAGTGTGTAACGGTAAGTAAAGTAATAAATTCTATACAAGGAATAGTGTGTGTCTTCGAATCACGATTCTATTCGCAACCTAACCTCCACACATTTCTGTTTTGATGTCAAAATACTAATAAATCTACATTTCCAGGTAGTAACCAAGTTGAACAAGATGTGTGTTCCGAACTGGCAGATGTAGTCGGAATATTTAAATACATTTTTGCCAATTCTGCCAGGCTTTTATATTTATCAACATGAGTCTTACACCACGACAATGGATCTAAATTATGATTTATTTGTGGTTGTAATAAATACATATCAATTTCTGAAGCACTTAATTGGAATCCTCATTTCAAACTAATAAACGTGTTGTTTTATTTTTTTATCTGAAATAAATTTTTTTATCTTATATCTCACTAAAAACGGCGGCCCCCTCCGCGGAAGGCTCGCTAAACAGATCTAGCCGCAACAAACTCCGACAAATGATGTGAACGAAAACCCAAACCGAGTGCATTTTCCTAGGATTTTCAGAGTTTTGCTTTGCATCAACTGACGGAGTTGGTTGGGATTAGATAAGACTTCGTCAATGCCAGGTCTACATTTTTTAATTTATTTTTTTCGGAATAGGACGCTTACAGTACTATGACTCCTCTACTCTTAAGCTTTCTAATGGTGTATCATACTCCCCAGTGGGAAACGTTATATCGGGTTTTTAACAACGTTGATTGATAAATTTTACGTTAGATTCGGGCTTCTACAGTAACAGTATGGCTTATTTAAATGTAAAGACCACTAATAGGAGCAGGTATTGCAATAGGGCGAACTACCATATTGTAAGTGCAAAGGACGTCGTTGACAGTTCGCAATTTTCACATTCTGGTACAGAATGTGTTCTGCGGACAATACCACATTTAATTACTTAAAGTTTACTCCGTCCATTACTGATGTTAGCCGAAAATGGTCGAAAGTCGGAAGACTAACAAATCGAAATTCTTCACTATCTCATTTACTCGGCTATCTCATGGATACCCGGGTAATTTTTGTCTACCCGGGTACCCGGGTATCGCACAGGTAATAACCTCCTACCGCAGGGGTTTCCAGAGTTTGACGCTCCGAAAATAAGGCACATTTTCGTGAATTTTTAAAAGAAAAGTATTGAGTATTATAATTCCCAATCTCTGTACTATTATTAATTAAAATTTGAAAATTGTGTTCAAATTTTGTATGCAATAATAGTAATTTGGTCCAAAATTATAATGGTACTAGTAAGAGGGGTTTGAAAAACAGTGTATTGCTGTTGAGCACGATTTTGGCTGTCGTAATCATCTGAAACAAAAAACGTACAATTTCTCTTAATCTATATGAGTGTGGTTATCTTATGAATTTTGTTAGTATTGAATGATTAATGTCGAAAAGCACAAAAATGGTTGTATTTCAAATGAAAACATTAATTTGTTTGGAAAAGCGTTTGTTAGTTTTCTGTGTTGCAAAATTGGATTTTTGCAAATAATTACTTCATTCTATACTGGAAGTCATGTTAGAAGGAACTTGCAGACCAACGAGTGTAGATCGGTTCTTGCGCATGTTGGTGCTCATTGGTGCCGAAACAAGCTACTATTGGCTATACCAAAACAAACGCTCCCTCGGAGCCAATGAGCTCATTCTACATGCGCGAACTGATAACCACACTCATATAGATTAAGACAAAATTTGCGTTTTTTCTTTCCGATGACTACAACAGCCAGAATCATGTTCGCCAGCAACAAAGTTTTTTAAACCCGTCTTAAGGTTGCCGTTCCAATGTGCGGCTGGCGACTGCAGCTGGCGACGCACCCACTCAGAGGGCAGAATCTTCAGCAAAAGTTTTGGATCCGTATTTCAACGCCCTCTAATTTATTAAATTGTGTTTAGAACTAAAATTCAATATGGCGACCCAAACCGGGAAAATTGAAATACGGTCAGAATCTGCGTACTACAATATAGAATAAGAGATACATTTGTTGACATGTTAAGAATATTTAGATACGAAATTCAGGTGTTAAAGAGAAACATTTAATTAAATTTGCAATAATTGAATGTAATTAAATATTTCTCATTCACCTGAAGTTTCTTATCTAAACCTTCCGATTTTATCAATTATTATTGGCATAATTGGACATTATTTTGCCAACAATAATTGATAATGCCAACAAATATATCTGTTACTCTACATTTTGTATAATATACTTAATTGTAAAAATACAAGTAGAGGTAAGGGATAGTTAGTGGCACAGATTTTTCTTTTTAAAATGTTCCTTTAATTTGTTTTGCTTCTACAATTTTTTACATATTGAATGCGTGCTTGCTTCGCTAATGATTCTTCAGCCAAACCACCTGAATTTTTCCCTTTCAACAATCTGTTAATATGGCTACACCAACATGTTATATACTCCAGAGTAATCGTTTTCGAAATAGCTTCACACAGCGGCTGAAAATGTTCAGTGCAGGTAATGAACGAAAAATCTAATACCACTGACAATGGCATCATTAAATTTTTTAAAAGTCCTATCTTAAAACATACATAGGTGAACGATATTCGCCTCGAGGTTATCGTAAGCCTCTTTAAATAAAATATTAAAATTTTCAAATTTAGACAGATCGGACACACAAGTGTAACAACATTTAAATCTATTGTCTGCGCATAACTTAATTAATATGGCTGACATGTCCATGCAAGTACCAGTGGGGTATGCATCATTATTATGGGAAATAATGTATTGGTTATCACTCTCTCCTGTTTCTGTAGATCCACTGTTATTTTCTGTATTCTGTGCTATTAAAGCGAAATTTTGTAAAGAAAATAAAGCTGTCGCCTCGTCCTGTTCGCAATTACCTTTAACAGTTTTCCCCGAAGTTAAATTATTAATTAAAAGCATTTTGAAGGAACTTTGGAAATGCAGCGGCGTGGGGTTAATATTTCGGCCCCCATGGCTTCTAATCATCCCAAAAAGAATTTCGAGGGGGTCCTAATTTATATTCGGGGGGGGGGGGGGGGGGGGGGGAACTTTCAAAACCCATTTGTCGCAAGTCCTGCCATAAACGTCGAAATCCATCTAATGTTAATTTAAAATTTTTTAGTGACGGCACCGTTCTAACTTTTCTCGTTTCTCTATCAACGAAACGAATGTTATTCGTTATACAATGACTGGCCTGCTTCCAAAAGGTCGAATGGCAGCTAGTACCGGCCACTTCGCTTCGTAGAGCATTCTTCGTGGATTTATTATCGTTTTTCTGCCATTAAGGGAATCAAATGCGTCGTTAAAAAATTTAATGACCTCAGATGTGGTTACACCTTCTTTAATTGGCATACAGTTTGTACCTCAGATAGTCCGCACTGTACCTGTAAATAGGATAATTTTTTCTCTTTCATGTGAAATAGAAATGTAATGCTCAGGGAAAAATACAAACCTGTAAAACAAGTTAAATGTCTTATGAATGAAGACACCGTCCGGCTTAAAATCTGACCAGCCAGATTAACTTTCATTTTTCGAATTTTATTAATTCTTATATGCCCCTCGTGGAGTTTCGGCATTTGCTTTTTTATGGTATTGATACTTGTGTAGCGATGTTAGGTGAGTAAGGCAGAAGTGAATTACACTTGTGGAAAAGTAATAGAAACGATTTATTAATAAAGAATGTTATTAGGCAACGATGTCTCTCGTTGTTAGGATGAATTCAGTATAGCAGCAGCGGATGTTCCAGAAAGGTTTTGTTTTGGGATTTTTATGATAATTAACCCGAAAATATAAACTTTTGTTATCGGGAAGTGGTGGTACTTGAGAGTGGCGACACATGATCTGCCCGGCTCTCTTATGGGCATGACTGCTGTATTCCACCTGCGAGAAGCGCTCGGCCCGATCGCCGCCTGGCGGTCGCATTGTATCCATCGCAGCCGGCCGCGTCATGACTTCTTTATGTATATCAGGCCTGGAATTTAAGTGAACGCAGCGGCCGATTTTCAGAGGCAACGCTTCCTTTCTCTCGCCGCGCGTCTTGGCCCCCGCGGCGGCCTAGGAGCTTGGAGCGCCACAGGCCCGTACACTCGGCTCAAACGATTGTGGCCGATCGAGTTTCGATTGCATTCGAGCTTACTAGGGCTGACTTTTTTTTTTCGCTAACCTTCTACAGTATTTCATGAATATGGTGAGACGGGAACCTGTAGCTTGGCAGTGCTCTCACCATATTCATGAAATACTGTAGAATGTTAGCGATGCAAAAAAGTCAGCCTTAGTAAGCTCGAATGCAATCGAATCTCGATCGGCCACAATCGTTTGAGCCGAGTGTACCATATGAACTGCGCGTGGCGCGTTGACAAAACAAAAACGCATCGACCATCGTGCTCTCTGGGACGATGTGGAAACCTATTGATACAATGTCACCCTAATACGCCACGCGCAGTTCACGTAGTATGGGCCTCAGATGCTCTTAGCTGCTAGGCCGCCGTGGGAGCCAAGACGTGCGGCGGGAGGAAGGAGGCGTTGCCTCTGAAAATCGGCCGCTGCGTTCACTTAAATCCCAGGCCTGATATACATAATTACACAGATTAATTATATTTTACGTGATTAAACATAGCCTATGTTCGTTCTTGTTGTTCAAGGATGATGTAGTTAAAATTTTGTAATGATTAGTTCAGTACTTTTTGAGATTTTTGTGTACATACAAATAAACGCTGCAGCTTTATTAAAATAGTATAGATAATCCAATGCAATTCCGTGATACCATTCCTTTATGTGATTATAAAATATTTTCAGATTGAAACATGCCGGGAGAACCATCCATAGCTAGTGGAAATAAGACTTCAGGAAAAATCAAGCGTATTTCTATTCCAAGAGTACAAAGTAGTACAGATACAGAACTGCAGTCGCAAAGTGGATCTACACCGCTGCAACCAACTGGTCTCCACTATGCTGCTTTTCGTGCGGACCTCGATGACAGTGTACTACCCCCAGCTTTGCGAAGTCGACTGTTTGAGTTATTTCAGCAGATAGAAAAGGAGTTCGAAATTCTTTATACAGAAAATTTAGGATGTATGACCCTTTTTTATGTCAATAGTATATTTCACGATCAATTGGTATAATAATTATGTATATGTTATTATAAAAGCTCGAATACGGTTAATCTGAAGAATTACCGACGAAACCTAAGATTTACCACCCAACGTTGGTAAAAACCCGAAGTAATGTTCCCACTGGAGAGTTACCCCTCAAATCTAACCCCAACCAACTTCAACAGTTGGAAAACGAGTGGACTTTCTAAAATTTTCTGAGTTTCTCTTGGCATCGACTGTCGGAGTTGATTAGGATTAGATAAGAGTGCGTCAATACCGGGTTTAGAACAGAGTTGGGCATTATCTAAATAAAATGATTTAAATAACGTATCTGTTTGAGAGTGAGATTTTGACGTAGCGGTGAGCACGCCGGTTGAGAGTGAGGTTAGGATCAGCGATGAAAAGGTGCACATAGGGCTGCCATCCGTCCGGATTTCCCCGGATTTGTCCTCTTTTTTAAGGCGTTCGGGGACGTCTGGGGGGGTTTTCTGTAGTGATCCGGGTTTTTCGATGCTGCTCGTTCGCAGTTTGTAAGATTATTTTCGTGTTAACTTTTAAAAAAAAAATTTAAGTTTTTCTACGTTCAGCATAATCGATTTGTTTCCATTTTGTTATTTTATTTTAATTGTAGATTAAATTTGCGTATTTTATGTGTTCTTTTAGTTATAAGTTAAGTGTATAGAAAAGTCATAAATAAATTCCTAGGTACTTTGTACAACTATATATTATCTATCTTTCTGGATTACGGTCACGGTCTATATTTTACAGAAATTTAAAATAGCTTAATTTTGGCGGCAGTTCAAAGTAAAATAATCCGTTAATTCGCCAACAATATTAAAAAATTACGCCTGTTGCGAAATGATACAAATTGTGAACTTTTCTTACTATTTTATAATAATTTATTTAAGTAATTAATTACAACTAATTGAAAATTATGTCTTATAATCTAGTGCAAGAAAAAGTAGATGCTCTTAATGAAAAGCTTGAAAAAGAATGTTATGGTTCTGGAGAACGGAGTTTACCTCTTGGAGATGTGGCAGATTTCCCAGATGCAAAAAGTCTATCGAAACACAAATGTAAGGAAGTTAAGATAATTTAAAAAGTACTATGCACCTACTATTTTCTCGAGTCATTATTAGTTTATACTTTATGTAACTACAGATAGTATTGACAACATTCAATTAAACTTTTTATAATGAAGCTAGAGCGAAAATAACCAGACACATATCCCAGCGATCATACCAATAAACATATTTTATAAAGATATTTAACGCCAGTCATACATCAATTGAAGAACCAATCACATACAGTCTTCTGAGTTGGCAGAGTCACTGGTAATGTTGTTCGTGTTCTTTTCTTCTCGGAGGTCTGTTTTTAATCTTTTCCTTCGTTTCAAGTGGTACTTTTTTACAATTACTATAATGATTTTTTGAACAGTATTATACACTACTGATCAACAAAAGCGGCACCTCACTAAACGTATAACTGAATTCTTAAAATTGTATGTATGTCTTCTTAAACATAGAAAAATGTACTAGTCTATTTAAAGATATTTTTTACTAACATTTGTTCACCTACTACACCTTGCTACAATTAAACTTCTGACAGGTATTTTCTCATGTAATGTTGGAAATAAAGAATTTCTGCAAGAATTATAAGTTATAAACAAATTCTACATGGTCAGCCTTGTCACTCTACACATTTCTCTCTTACAATGAGTTACTGTTAGTCTCATACTCTATTCATTTTGCCGACTCAGAGTACGATATGCGATACCTCAAATATGGTAGTCGTGTAGTGTCTGCAATGTATACAATTTTAACGTTCAGTATTTCTACGAATTTAATAATGTGCGCTGGCACAAGCGTTTGGACATGTGTATGCTCAGTTTCGCTCTAGACTCATCTAAAATGTTTGGTTGAAATCCTTGGTAGTTTGATTAAATGAATTATATTTATCGAAGTTTGTTGTTTTTGTGATTTCTCTTATCCACTTAAGTCTTTATTTATAATTGTGAAACACCATGTATAGTACTGTTTGGTTAACGGTTAAAAGTCCCCGGATCATCCCGCAACATGTTTCATTTCTGCAGACTACTGATATTTTCAAGGTTTCTGATTGTAATTGCATCTTTATAAAAGTGATACCAATGGAATCCTGCGATTTTCTTGATTATACTGAGTCTGAACACAACATTGTTCGAACTATTTTTAATGAAACAGGCAAACAAGAAATTTGATTTGCAAAATGTAGAAATTATTCCACTGTTGTACAGTAAATTCTCGTTATGGGCTCATCTCAACTATGCGTTAAGCGTTTATTGTTTTCCCCAACACTTCTTGGAATCATTCGGTCAAGAGTGAGAGAACCCAAGAGCGAGAGGCGACGAATGAGCTGACGCGAGGTTACCGTATGCTATGAAACAGAGAAATTATGGTACTCTGTTTCGCTTCGTCTTTCACGTGCCTCTTTGGCCTCTTCAGAGACTCCGAATCGTCCACACTTTTCGTTAAGCGCTCGCCACGAGTCGCAAGTGCGAGCCCATAGCGAGAGTTTACGGCATTGTTAAAAATAATTCGAATAACATTTTAGCTCAATATCGTCAGAAGAACCTCAGGCATCTATTAGAAATGCTTTTATAAATATGTAATGAAACATTGAAAACCTTAAAATGTCAGTATGCATGATTCACTGCAAACATTGAGGTTATCTGTTGCTCTGTTTCACTCACTTTGGATTTGGTTTCCTCGTCGAACGGTTTGCTAACAGAATACAGATCGGGATCCGACGCGAGCCCTTATCAGAGCAGTACTGTACTTGGGTTTCCCATTTTGATTTGCACTATAAAATACGATTTTTTTGTTCTGCAGCTATGGCAGGAAATTCAGTACAAAAACCGAAAACAGCTTCTAATAAGTTGAAAGCCCAGACAAGTAAGATAGTTTCCAGTTTTAAGACACCGACTATGACTTGTCATATGCAAAGAGAATATTCTGGACATCGAGATGGTGTTTGGGAAGTTTCTGTTGGAAGATCTGGTCAAATTATTGCTACAGCCTCTGCTGATCATACGGCTAGGGTCTGGGCTGTGGATAGCGGACGCTGCCTGTTACAGTATATAGGTTTGTTTTGTGTCTATACATACACGAGATGTTCACACTTTAAGTGGCGCAAGATTTAGAGAAATAATTCTTCAAGTCGGTCCGATCACTCCGAGCGATTGCTTGTACCGAAAAATTCCGTGCTTTGATTACATGCCGATAGTAATGAAAATCTAGAATTTTCATATTTTCTACTACATTGTCATGACAGTACTACCAATGGATATGCTCAGTTTTACCAATAAAAATCAGTTCGAATATGTACTCATATGGGCTATTTTTCAATATACATAACACAGTCCAACAAAATGAAACTTTTTTTCTGTTCCGCAATTTCCACTGGATGATTCTGGTAGAGTTTTTCACCCCGAATACGAATCCGCAAACTGTTTGTTGCTATCACCCTCAGTTTTTGAAAAATTCGATTTTTAAGAAAACTGAAAATTTTCAACTTTGAACATCTTTTGTGTCCAAACGGTAATAGTTATTCGGTTGCTCTTTGCGTCAAATTATTCTATGAACCCTCCCGAATACGGTATAAGTTATTATTGCGTTATGACATTTAAATATGTTTAAACAACGATGAAAGGGAAAATGACACCCGAAATGCACCCATTTTTGAAGACATCTTTCAATTTATTTCCAAAACTAAGGGTCTGGGAGAAAATCTGAACATTCCACGGGATGCAGCAGACAGTTTTCTTTCGGAAAGCATAAACAGAAGTAGTAAGTCGCGTTTTGTTTTCAATACAGAAGCGAAAAAGTTTGGCAAAACGCGCGGTGTTGACATTGGTAACTCATTCGCAGCTATCTAAGAGAAATATTGATGTTCCGTTTTTCCCACTCGTTCCGTTTTACCCCACTCTCCTCTATATGACGCTACAGATGGATCATTAAAAATGCTTTTTAGAAAAAGTTTCTATTGTTTTGCAGTGATAACTCAAAAACGAAGATTTCAATCGATTCTAAACAAATTCGAGCATCTTTACAAACTGTGTACTTTCGAACCAGATCTAAATTTAAGTTAATGAAAACTTTTATTCTTTTTGAAAATACACTAAGACCTCATATTTTAGGGCTTGGGGTTGGTAAAACCTCATCAATGGGGTTTTAGTTTCTTTTCATAAAGAATAAGAGTTTTCGAAAATCATTTTTCATTTTTTCCAGAGTTATCGAAAAATCATTTTTTCATATAATGATGGCATGTATAAACCCTTAGCATTGTTTTGGTAGTAAAGTAATTATACTGTTTGTATTTAGATTTTGAAAATTATATTGACAATAGACAAAATCAGCTCCCACAGACTCATTTTATATATACAGCATTGTGTCGTTAGCGGTTCGCTGGTCGGGACCGGTGTTGAGCCGTCAGCGTGAACAGAGCCCCATTTCCGCGTGTTCGTTTCTCGCTTCTTTCTGGCCGAAGGGGGGAACGAGATGGAGCGGTTTGCGGGCTCGCGCATTCCCGTGCTCACCGTAAGCGCTTGCGGCCATCGCGCATGCCCGTTGCGCACGCAAAGGATGGAGTGTTACGGCGTCCGGAAGACGGAGCGAGACAAAACATCATCACGTCGTCTGTCTCGTACCGCCCGCGCTCGCTTTCAGTGCCTCTCCCTCGCTCTCGTTTCATCTCATTCCCGCCTTCGCCGGACAAGGGTGAGCCAGAAATGGTGGGGATAGCGAAAAGTCCACATCGTGTACACCAAACCAAGCCGCTAACGAGACAATACTGTAACCATTTCCGAATAAGAATAAAAAAAAACAACATTTGACTTTTTAATGGCATTTTCTATTTCTGTTCAATGAATTATGAATATAGAATTCATTCTAAGTATACTGCGCATAGAACTACAGTATTGTCTCCGTGTATGCTCAGTTTGCTGTAGACGATAGGTGCTTGTCGCTATCCCCCACCACTTCTGTCTCACTCTTGTCCGATGAAGGCGAGAGCGAGATAGAACGAAAGCGAGCGAGAGCCACTGAAACGACGCGTTGATGTTTTGTCTCGCTCCGTCTTTCGGCGCCGTGACACTCCGTCCAGTGATACCAGATCGGAGACGGGTTCCCTCGAGAATTTCCCCCACCTCGCGCACACTACGCCGGAGCAGCGCGTCCGTGAGCTCGGCGCTTCGGAGTCCAACTCACGGACGCGCTGCTCCGGCGTAGTGTGCGCGAGGTGGGGGAAATTCTCGAGGGAACCCGTCCTCCATCTGGCATCACTGACTCCGTCCTCTGCGTGCGCAACGGGCGTGCGCGATGGTCGCAAGCACTCACGCGAGAATCGCTTCCCAAAAATCTTGACGCAGGTCCGGCTCAAGTCTTTTTTGCGCCCTAGGCGAACTTTTTAAATTACGCCCTTTATTATAATACATTTATTTGAGCTTATTTATGACTTTACTCAGCAAAATTAGGTAACTGCTAGAGCGTAAGATTGACAAGAAGTGCAAAATGGTCTTTTCATTGTTGGCATTGTTGAAAATAAATTTTAAATGAAATACTACACATTGTACTACAACGGTTTTAAACTACGAGTAAAAATTAAGTGTAGGGACATCAATAAACTCAAATAAATGTATTATAATGAAGGGCTCAATTGGACAAGTTCGCCTATGGCGCAAAAAAGACTTGAGCTGTGTGTAGCTATCTGACCGCCGCGCGCATGCGTTGAGCAGTTGCTATTACATGGGAGCGCTCGCGTCGGTCGCGCACGCCCGCACGCATGCAAACCGGTTTATCTCGCTCCCCTTTTTGGCCAGAAAGAAGCGAGAAACGAAGACTCGGAATTAGGCACTGGTCGCGATAGATGCTGAACGCCGGTCCCGCTCAGCGGGCACATGCGGAGACAATACTGTACCTTTTTATGGCAATTTTTGAAGTCAGAATGATTTTAAAGTGTACTACATAGACTGGGTCGTACCATTTCGGAGGTGAACCAGCAAGTTGGAGATAGCCATCCCGCGCTCGTTTCGTATCGATTAAATAAAGTTCTTCTAATTTATCTTGTAGGGCATTCTGGATCTGTAAACTCAGTACGTTTTCATCCAACCAAAGAATTAGCATTAACATCCAACGGAGATAATTCTGCCCATATATGGCAAGCAGCTGTTGACTGGGACTTTCCGAAAAGACAGAATTCGGCTGAGGAACTTTCAGCATTGAATTCCGATAGAAACGTTAGTGGTGTGATTACTGCGTCCGATGAACAGGAGGAACCTCCGACTCTCAGGTAATTGTACAAGTATCCCAGTCTAACTACCTAGCAAAATAATACATAAAAAATGGCATACAGGGCTATAAGTTATAAATTGTTGAGAAGAGAATAGTTTTCGGTTGTCCTAAATACTTTTGCTACCGCTTTCTTACATGCTACATAGATAGGTTTCATGCTGAGGATAGGTTTTTTTAAATACACTCCTTCGACGAAAACGTCGAAGGAATTTGAAGTTGTTTCCTTTTCATTTTTGTTGATATGTAAAATATTGTTAGTGAAGGTGACTACAATTTTTTCATCAATGATGATCAAAGTTCACATTGTAACTACATACTAATTACTATTAACTAAAGCTGTCCAAGTAATTTGAAAATTCAAGCCATACTGAATTCAGCGCTGTTCAAAGTCGCTCCCGCGGGAGATTGGGGTTCTCCCACTCTCGTCCGCGTTGTCAGGGATACCGCGCGACGCTGAAGAGGCCACCATGACAGATTAGCGTGTCCGTCGCCGAGCGAGCTCGGACGCCCGATACGACATGTGTATTAGTGCGTCGCAGCCAGCCAATGCTACTACTTCCCGCGAATTTCTGAAACTAGAAATATCATAAACAAGCCTGACACATAGGTACGAAAGTCAGCGGACCAGCGCAGGGGCCCCTCACGCGCCTGCTTTCCCTTCCAATCTTTCTCTCGCAAAACGTGCCTTCTGTCATCAAGGAGACCACACGACGCTAAGGCTGCCATAACGGGCTAGCGTCTTCGCGGTTGGGGGGCTCGAGCGCTACACACGACGTACTTATGTGTTAGTGCCGTGTCCGTACCGTGTTTCGTACCTATGTGTCAGGCTTGTTTATGATATTTCTAGTTTCAGAAATTCGCGAGAAGTAGTAGCTTTGGCTGGCTGCGACGCGTTAATATACATGTCGTATTGGGAGTCCGAGCTCGCTCGGCTACTTACACGCTGGTCTGCCATGGTCGCCTCCAGTGATGCCAGAATCGTGGGACACGGGACGGGACGCTTACCCCCACTATGACCTACCGTCCTCTCCCACTATGCCCTACCGGCGTCCCCCACTTTCTTCCCACCGCACTGCACACAAGCATATTTTTACTCCTGTCCGTGTGAGCTGCCTGTCGAACTGCCGAGCACACGGACAGGGGTAGGGATATGCTTGTGTGCAGTGCGATGGGAAGAAAGTGGGAGACGACGGTAGGCCATAGTGGGAGAGGACGGTAGGTCATAGTGGGGGTAAGCGTCCCGTCCCGTGTCCCACGATTCTGGCATCACTGGTCGCCTCTTTAGCGTCGCGCGGTATCCCTGACAACGCGGACGAGAGTGGGAGAACCCAATCTCCCGCGGGAGCGACCTTGAACAGCGCTGCTATAAATACTGTCTCTATGAACGTTTGCCTACATTATTTTATATTTCACTTCCCGTAATATTAACAAATCAAAAAGAAATATTAAACAAATTTTAAAACACGTCTGATACATCCTCCGTTTCTCCTCTAGGGATGTTAGTTTTACACAAATAAAAACTTAACCCGAAACTTCCTTCCGATTAACGTCGTTTTTCGTCATAGTGTTTTGGGATTCATATAATTGTAAATTGCACTCCGTGGGAATTTTCAAGCAGAAAGCAGGAGAGTCTTATGTAATACATAATGAATAAGATTATTATTTTTGTAAGCAAATTTCATGAATAGCCTGTGTAGTGGACTTACACATTTAGTATTTGCGTTTAAAATTGAATTCGAATCGACAGCCATTTGTATTAGTTTCCTTTTAAGGTAAAACTGAAGCATGCAATTATATGAAATATTACAGGACTCCGGTGCGAGAATTATTAGGTCATACTGGTGTAGTGATGGCCGCAGACTGGTTACCCGATGCAGAGCAGGTTGTGACTGCTTCTTGGGATAGAACCGCAAACCTATATGATGTTGAAACTGGAGAAATTATTCACACGTTATGCGGACATGACCAAGAACTCTCCCATGTCTCTACACATCATACACAAAGACTTTGTGTCACTTCAAGCAAGGACAGTACTTTCCGATTATGGGATTTTCGGGAACCCGTTCATTCGGTTTCCGTCTTTCAGGCACACACGGAGTAAGTTACATAGTTTTCATCTTATATATGGATAAAAGTATTCAAAACCAGCTTTTATGAATTACATCAAATTGAAAGTAATAGGGAGACAATAAAATATTGTAAATGCTAGTTTTGTAGGCTGTATAATACTGTGTTGCATGTTTAACTTAAAAAACTAGATCAGCGTTGCCCCGATGGGCGGTCCGAGAGTACGAGCATCCTTCGCGTTTTCCAAAGCTCGCGTGGAAGGGCGCGCTCGAAACCAACGAAGTTGCAGGCATGTAACGGATGGGAAAAACTCTAGTAGTGTGCGTGTAGGCTCGTACCCTGAAATCAGCATGTAACCGTTACATGCTGATTTCATTGCGATTAAATTGATTTGATTTCTGGTTATAGGCTGATTTCCAGTCGGTTTTCACGCGAGCTTTGGAAACCGCGATGGATGCTCGTACTCTCGGACCGCCCATCGAGGCAACGCTGAAGTAGTTCAATCTAAATAAAAACATTAACAAATTAAAGTAATGTAAATACTATAAAATATAATTCATTAAATATTTCCAGTAGTAAAAGTTCTTATATATTTTCATAATTGTTTAACTGTCAAAATGTCTTTTACACGACCTGTGTTCATTGAGTATTAAAGGATAATGTCAAACCTATAGAACGATTGTGTATTAATCAGCAGTATACAATCTTAATATATGAAGCAGAAAGCATCTACAGGGTGATTGACACTTGCTTCTTCTATCACAGGACAGTAACGTCAGCTGTTTTTACGCGTGAAGATAAAATCGTCTCAGGCTCTGATGACCGAAGCGTAAAAGTATGGGAATTACGAAACATACGAAGCCCCTTGGCTACAATTCGAGGTGATAGTGCTGCAAATCGTTTAGCAGTTTCTAGTACTGGCATAATCGCAATTCCACATGATAACAGACAGATTAGATTATTTGACCTCAGCGGACAACGATTAGCTAGATTGCCCAGGACAAGTAGACAGGTAAATAAATATTTTATTATTTTATTATTTATAGTTATAATCCTTGCCTTTCAGCTTAGGATGACTCTCGTTTACATTTTCATGTTCCTTAGTTGCTACCTTAATACTTACATTTATCAGACTTGTCGCTTACTATGAACATTTTTTCTAAATCTAAAAGCTAGGTGATAGTCGATACAAACTAAAAGATAATAACTGCATTAACTTATACTATAAAAAATTCAAACTTAAACTCTTTTTGCACTGTTGTCTTTGCCCTGTTTTGTAAAACGTCGATCTCTCCCGACATCGTCCCAAACAATTTCTGATAAAAATAAATTATTAAACAATTTCTGCTACATATTGGATTGGAAAAATTTTCGGGGGTGGATAGAGGCTGAAAAACTTTCTGTTGGGGGGGGGGGGGGGGGCCATGGTGATTCCATCCCTCGGTTAGGTCTAAAGAATTTCAGGTGCGGACTAGATCTGAAGAGCTCTCCGCGGCAGCTCGGCCAGGACTGATCCCCTCCATAATTACGGCTTCCTCCACTCCGCGGCACGTGCGCGCGCAGCCAGTCTTCTACTCCCGCTCTCCCCGCACCCAGGATTTCCCCCACCGCACTCCCCCACGCGCCATCACTTCCTCCCGCCCCCACGCTGCCCTCAGAGGACCTGGGTTAAAACCCACCTTGCTATACTACTTATTAGAAATGTGACCATATCCTAGATTACGTAGTTCTCCGTTTATGAATTTACATAAATCATTATCGAATAGATACTAAAAAAGATCAGTTTTTATTGATATCTTTAATTTAGAAAATTATTCCCACAATACATTCCAGAGCCAAAAAGTGCTTTAACCTTAATGTATGTGATGTAAAAGTAATAATAATTACTTTAGCATTAACTTCTAAACATTAAATTCTATAAATTAATTTCAGGGTCACCGGAGAATGGTCTCATCGGTAGCTTGGGCAGAAGATAGCGGAGTCTGCAATTTGTTCTCTTCTGGATTCGACAGATTAGTTCTTGGATGGAGTATTGTACCTCTTAAGGAATGTTAAATATATTAATATTACAAATCTAATTTAATAGTAAGTTTATTGAGTTCCTTTTCGGGTTACAAGGCTTCCATTTCCGTTATAATAAGTCCATTGTTCTATGTCTACATCCTTTTCTCATTACTCCCATTCTAGAATATCATATCTTCTCTCACTGCCCGCTTCCTATTTTATTCTTCTGTTTCTAACTACCGCTATTTTGAACTTCGTTATCGTATTCCTACTCATGCCTGCTCAACGCAATTAGATTTAACTTAATTGTTTATTTTACCTCGCCTCACTGTACCGATACCGTCGCACAATTTTCCTCTCTTCATTTCTAGGCTTAGTCTGTCCACTTCCATTTCCCTCGCTTCTTCTCTGTATTCTTCCTGTCCCTCCCACACACTCCTGTTTTTCGTTCTATTTTATTTCAGCTTCCACTCTCTTTTTCAGTCCCACTGACCCTTCTCTTCAACTCTTGAATCTTATCCACTTTTCAGAATTTCCCTTTTTCTCTAATATTTTCCTGTCCATTTTTGTATCACACCCATTTCTCCTGATTTTCTTTCCATACATTATTCAAGCATGTGTTCCCAAGTCTCTGCCCTTCAACATCACGCATTAAACACTTTTTTTCTCATTCTTTCTAATATCTTTCCTCCCTCGTACAATTGTATTTCCCAATT
The DNA here is from genome assembly GCA_929113495.1 of Andrena minutula. NCBI lineage: Eukaryota > Metazoa > Arthropoda > Insecta > Hymenoptera > Andrenidae > Andrena > Andrena minutula. The sequence goes on along the minus strand of OV815996.1, from coordinate 36,663,358 downwards.
TGAACCTTGCTTAGTCCTCAGCTATTTCTTTTTAGACCATTCTATACTAAGAATCGAATATTCTGGTGTTCTTTCTATTCTTATTTCCTCATACCACTTACCATACTTTATAAGTATAATTTTATACTATGTAGAGATATACTAATGCACACTATTGTAACCTTTCCTCGAAATGCCGTGAATCAGCCTACGCGATATACTTACATGTCAATGTAACTTCAAATTATAATTTACTAGATCAGTGATTCCCAACCTATGAGTCGCTAAGTGTTTTCTGGGAGATCGCTACGGTTTTTTTATATTATTAAGTTAGAATTATATTCTGAAATGCCTATTTTTAATGTGCTTTCTTTACCTTATTAAATTTACCTAACCTTATATAGGGGGAGGGGGTGTCGCAGGTTATATGAATATGAAAAAAGGGGATCGCGACTCAAAAAAAGGTTGGGAAACGCTAGATGTAATCTGTACTGTTGAAACACCGTATGGTCTCAATCGGCGTTAAAGTCCCACGCTTATTTAACAAGGGCCCGTGACGCAGGCTGGTGCCACACCGGTGCGACGCTCGGCGCTTTGTAAAATTATAAACTAAATATAGTTAAAAACAATGACAGAGGTCTAACTGGGTCATGTCATTCAGCAGATGCAACATGTTACCCTTCCTTTCGCGACGTCCCTTTTCAAGATCCTATGGTCCCGATTTTTTTTTATGATTTCCACTTGTAAATGCAAATACACATAGAACTTTAAAATTAATTTTCCCAAGAATAACGTAAGAACTCGACTTCAATTGTGTCCTTGATATATTACCATACAAAATTCCCTAACGAAAAGGAGGCCCTATTTGCTGCAGAAGAAATCAATTTTATCAGTATAGTTCTAGACAAAGCATGGATTTACTTTGAGCGCAAAACAGTTCAGACATTTGTCCTTATAGCTACTTTTCTTCATCCGTAGGACTAAGTCTCGTATTTTTAGGATTGAGATACAGTTAATCAAATTTATGAAAAAGTTTCTTTATTTATGAATCCCAAATCAGTACAGTAGTTCCAAAGATTCGAACATTGTAGCAGAAAAATTAGATGCATAAATGTAAACTAGTGTGCCAAATCCTAAGACGACGATAGATTCCAGTTTCCCGCTGTTGGATACCACTGAAATTATAAAAAGTGTAGATAAGCGAATTATAATTATAAATATTGTATTGTAAATATAATAAAGAATGTAAACAGTATTTCCTCTTTATAGGCCCGACTTTCATACTCATCATGTGGCTAGGAATGATCTCATACAATTATTTCGCTTATGCTGCGTGACCGGGTTACATTATTCGAACTCTATGCATATATGTGTTAAAAAATATGTCAAATATTCGTCTGCGATTATTTATCAAATACGGTAAATGTTTACTTTAGGGGAGGATTTTCCGATGACCTTGAGCTTCACATATGTTGTCAAAAACCAATACTAATACCGTCAGCTGTGAAACCGTCGGTATATCTAGTGTTACGTAAAGTTTCTTGCGGATATCTCGTAAACCAAAGCCGAACGCCAAAAAGTTTAGAGAGAAATGTTCAGAATGATGACTTTAGCTTAGATGACAACATATGTCAAGGTCATTGAAATTGGAGAATCCTCCCCTAAAGTAAACATTTACCGAAAATAAAATATTCGTGCGCTTTGTCATGTACGACTTTGCCATTTCAAGTCGGAACAATTTTTGCTGTTTTGCATGAATACCGAATATTCATATACAGGGTTGCCAGATCTCCGGCATTCAGCCGGAGTCTCAGGTTTTATACTGTTGTCTCCGGCCTCAGGCAGGCACAATAAAAATCTCCGGCTGAATAAAGAGTATGTTGCAGCATGCCATTGCATGCCAATAAAAAATAAAAAACTATTAAAAGCTGTACTACATTCAAATAAATATTCATAATACTTTTATTATAATTATTATGTTATATATAATCTCCTTTATAATAATTCATTGTAATGAATTTTAGATGCCTGTTTTTCTATTGGCCCTTATTTTCTCTTATCCCCCCCCCCTCTCCACTCAACCCCACTCCGTGAAATTGAAATCTCCGGCAAAAGATCAGGCCTGATCTGGCAACCCTGTTCATATACGAACACAAATGCCATAACCATACTTGCATATTTTAATACTAGTATTGAATATTCATATATAAATACATCATGTGAAGCCCTGACATCATACGTAAGTACAACTGGCTCTTGGCAAGCTAACAATAAAGGTATTTGGATACTGGGGTGTGAATGTTGAATGTGGCACAAGATGTACGTAACAATAACCACATATATTTAACAACTAACAGTGGAATACAAATAGCCTGTAGAACTGAAACGTATAATGAACACGAAGCGTTCGGCCACGGCCGTCTCTAATACAGGCCACCTTGCCAAAATGGCAACGCTGTCATCAGTCCTTTCTGAAGCCTTTCGTCCAACCACGGCCGTCTGGTACCGGTCTGAACATAGTCATCGGACTGATGGTTATTGTCGAAATGCGGTGTTGCAACATCGTAGGTGGTGGCCTGTACAACAGACGGCCGTGGTTCGGCACGATGTCCCGCAACGTTCTGCCCTTTTTCCTCGGCGCTTGACAAACGACCGAAAATTAACGTACGGGAAAAAAAAATTCCCACGCGCCCCAATCGTCACTTTTATTGCCCTAGCCCCCGAGCTCGACCACCTGCAGTAGGCACTCAAGCAACCGACCGTTTTAAGCCTAGGAAATAAATAAAACTTTCTCCTAGACTACAGTCCGCTACAGCTATGAGCCTACCACGCGAGATGAATTACGCATATGTGATGAAAGGAAAAAGTTAGATTTTGCATTTTTCAAGGAAGCTTGATGACAATATTGCCAATAAACTGAATGGCGTTGAATAAGTATGGTAATTAAGAAACCCTTGTGAATATTTCAGAAACTAATAAATTCCCGAAACAACAATTTTACACTTATGGTTCACACATCCACCCCATCCCTCCCCTCATAGCACGTGACTATCGGCCACAGGGCCATTCGGAAGTACAGCCTTTAAAACTTGATGTTCTGCTTTGCAAGTTCTATTAGGCAGATAAGTAAGAAGAAGAGGTTTTCAGGTGTCCGCCTCAGATTGCTTTGGTTTTCGGATATGTTTTAGAGCACCGAGAAATAACAAATACGTGTTTTTTTATTTTAATCCGTTTGCATATTTAGAGATCGAAACTGCTCCTCAAACTTCATAAGAAGAGGGACAAAAATTCCTATTGTTAGATCAAAGGATATTATAACACTGTGTATATCAAGTATTTATATCAAGTTCTACATCAAGATTTATTCAACGCAGTGTTATAATATTCTTTGAACTAACGAATAAAGTCTAATGGAATATTTTTTGGTAACTTGATATTTATGAATTTGTCAACTAATTAAATTATATGTAGACACTTAACAATATTTTTGTAATTGCGTAGTTACTTACCCGAATAAGCGGTAAGCCAACACAGAAGAGTATATCCCAAAATGAGAAGATAATGGGGTGCCAGAAAGATATGCCCCCATGTAATTTCTAATAGTCCTAATAATTTTCCGGAACCACCTATTACTATTGCTTTTGATAGATGTTTCGTACTATACTTATTGGGATTCTTCACATACAAGAACCACTTGATTTTGGTAAAAATAATCACAATGGCGACATAAGCAGCGAGGGAGAAAGCAGTTTTAAACAGAATTAAATAAAGATTGCAGTATCCATCAAAGTTCTGTTGAAATGTTTTGAAAGTTCCAGTATTGTTTTCATTGTCGTTGCATAAAGAAAGATTCCGAAACGATTCAACAAGCCAAATAATTATCACTAACTTCCACCAAGGCTTCAAATCGCAATTGTAAAGAAGATGCCTATATGCTCGTTTGTCAAGTAAGATTAAATCCACTAGGATTATAACAGGATCATATTCGATGTACTTGTCAGCCATATGGTTGCATTGGTCCTACAATAATTAATACAATATTTATGAATTAGAAATGAAATGGTGGACGAATCGTTTAATGAATTCACAAAATCCTTTAAACTAATTAATAAATTCGAAATCATGAAATTCGTAATGGAAGGGAGAATATTAATTGAATTTAAATTTCATCATGTTACTGTCTTGTTACATTTACATGATAAAATGGGTATAATTTAATATTATTGTACGCAATATGTTATAATCTACAAATTATTTTTTAAGATATTTGCAACACTTTCTCGTAACTACACAAATTCAAAAAATTATATTTTTAGCCAGAAATTGTTACTGTAAATATTACTTGAGTGCAAATATATTTGATCATTTTTCAAAATTACTCACTTTCATAAAAGAAACTTTATAAGTAGTTACATTATGACCCGATTTTAATTTATTGTGTACATGTCTTAATTTTTTAGTAAACTTGACTTTTTTTTATATTCTTCCCAATTAAATTCTCTATCGATCTGTCCGGTCGGAATTTTGAATTTCGTTGCTGTTTTTTATATTTAGCGAAATATACAGTATCTTTAGAAGACTAGAATTTAAACTCAGATTTTCTAAATGGAAGATGGTATATCGAAGATGGATATTACGCAGTTTTATTTGTACCTATCTTCCGCCGCAATTTTTTATTCGTCTTAAACAAACTGGTATTCCAAATATACTGCCTTTCCTCTATCCAACTGTTTCTACCACAACTTTAAGAGTGTTGGTTCCTTTTACTACTTCGTACATGTGTGTAGTTGGATTTTCGGTAATGACGGGAATTAAATAAACTTCAATTATTTATCAAATACCTTGCGTCTAAAAATAACACATGTATGTGTAGACGTCGAAAACATCATCAGCAAAAATAGAAAACAGGCTCATTCTTCACATACATCTCATTATGTACCCGATTAAGAAATTTTTCATTTAGTGTATTCAATAAAAAATTTAACAGTAATAAAGCGGTATCTTTTATTTAACCCACTCTTCCTTTAAAAATATGTATTGCAAGTGAGCGGGTCGCGAAAAATCAGCGCTTTCGAAAGTGGGTCTCAACCCATAATAGTTTAGGAAGCCCTGCTCTAACATGTAATGTATTTTGATAAGCAAATAGAAATTATAAGGTTCCATTTATGAAACTGAAGGTGGCATTGAAAACTTTGAAAAAATGACCTATAAAAAAAAGTACAATAAGCCTGTTCGGCTAGGGTGGCTCTCATTTTCGACTTTTGAATTTTCTTCGGGGCACCCTCCAGAATAGTTCCAAATAATTACAAAAAATCTGTGTAAAGTTTGAGCTCGATCGTATGACGGGAAACGGTGCTCCGGGCCATTAAACATTTTAATCATTATTTAACAGCTCGCGAAGTCATAATAGATGCAACATAAAAGATGCTCCTTTTCCGGATCTACAACTTTTGTTTGACATATTTTTTTTATCTAATCAATAACTCGGAGGATATTATATCAAATTGACTTCCCGAGCTGTTAAATAATGATTTAAATGTTTAAAGGCCCAAAGGCACCCTTTCCCGTTATCCAATCGAGCTCAAACTTTACACGGTTTTTGTTTAATTATTTGGAACTATTCTGGAGTGTGCTCCGAAGAAAATCTTGAAAAAAAATGTTACCAAGTGTAAATAAGAGCCACTCTACTGGAGGGCCCTCTAAACCAAGGTATTTAAAAATAATAATTTGAATTGGTCTAGTAGTAACTGAAATAATTAAAGTGATCAAGTAACGTTATCCAGCCTTTATATAAAACTAAATGAAAAGATATATCAATTCGTCGATCAATATAAATATGCAAACTTTGAATAGCAAGATCGCTTTAAATGTTTGGAAATGATACGCGTAATTTCTATTAGAATGATCTTGGCCAAATAAATACAGTGGTCCCCGGATTATCGAGAAAGATTCGGGACCGGGGATTCTCCATAAACCGGGGTAGGGGCAGTAGTTTGCGCCTAATAAACTGACCCTTGTCAGGACCCTCGCCCGAACCGTCTAACAAGGAGACTGAACGACGTAAACTGAGAGTGAGTGAAATAGCGCACCAGCGGGAGACCCTCGGTCGACGACGAATTGAGATTCAGTATTGAATATGAAAATTTTCATATTACTGATTACATCTGGAAGAGAGTATTACCGATGGATTGGTGAGTTTATGTCGACGAAAATGAGTCCAAACACGAAGCAATTCGGTCTATTTTTTATCATGAAAATACAATTAAAATTCCAGTTCCTGGTTTAAGCGGAAAACACGCTTTTGGTGACTATAGTCGTGTTCTGATTTATTGGCCGGTGAGTTCGGTTTCTCGAGCAGCGCGCGAGGAGAAATCAGCCACTACCACCTGACGATCGTGGATTGGCAGTCGAAGTTGCGGGACCCCCGAAGGGTATTGTGGGGTAAGGGGAACGGTGCTCGACTCCGCCTCAACGATGCCGTGTGGCTGTTGTTTACTCATAGCGTAATAGTAGTGTGCGTTACGAATCGTATTGGCTACGCATAGCCAATACGAGACGAAGCTACGGCAGAATCCCGTTAGCCGCTGGCCAAGCCTTAATTCCGAGTATGAGTTTCTCGCTTCTTTCTGGCCGAAGGGGGGAGCGAGATGGAACGCTTTGCAAACCGGTTTTCCAGTGCTCAGGGAACCGTGGGACGGCCAGGCGTAGCCCGAGAGAGAGCGAGAACGTAGAGAAAAGGAGCACCGAGGCAGGCAAGCGGTGTGGTGGGAGAATACCCCTCACGAAACTCACCGGCCAATAAAGCAGAACACGACTATAGCCTGCGACACACACTACGTTCACTAAAAATGGACCGAATTTCTCCATATTTGAACTCATTTTCATTGGGAAATCTTACAAGATCCATTGATAATACTTTCATGAACATTTATCAAAATCATGAACAGTTTATTTTCCTTTACTGGGTATTTTACCTGGCCCAACGGTTTTATTGATCCCGGCAGTCAACGGACGGTCTACCCGGGACCGAAGACCCTCGCTCGCACCAAGGAAGCAAAACTGTGGGGTGGGTAGTTCTTTCCCGGGGAAAAAAGTATGTCAATCAGCCGGAGACCACTGTACTATTTCATTAGATAATTAAATTTCTCTTTACACAGCTATGTAAGTGAATATAAATTAACAAATTAATTAAATTAACGAAGTAACCAAACAATCAATTAATCAACGAATCAATCAATAATTATAAAGGATACGAAGAGATTATTCCAACAGATGACATACACATTTTAAAAGTTTTAAAACGTTTGGACAGTATCTTGTATAAAGTTCTACCACTTCAGCTCCACAATTCACGCAATGATACATTATCAGTTTCTTTATTTCTTCTTGCCAATTGTTATTATAAATATAATGCCTTCATTCTTATTTATAATACTTCGAAATCACCTGAAAATAAATACATTTTATTTTATCTAATGAAATTACTATATTCCTACAATAAAGTCAAACAATTAAATTCAAAATAATTTTTTTATTAAATTTCAACATCCGCTAACACAAATTTCTCAATAATATTTTCATGTGAATTCACGACGAAATAATTGATTTTGATAGAACTTGTTCCAATGGGAAGTTGCCGCGAGAAACTCTAGGATCCGAATGGTATATTCCTATAGGCCCACGTTCTCTAACACAATGACGACATTTTCTCGCCGGAGCACAGTAAATAAATGTGCAAATGCATATCTAATTATTGTTAAACATATACATTATGTATATGAACAAATGTAATGGTATAAAAGAAACGGTTAAAGGCATACGTAAAATAAATTTGTTAAAACGTACTTTGTTTGGACAAAGTATACCTTGCTTGTGCAACTTAAAACGGAGGGACAAAAAAAAATATTTGCCTTTGTCTGCTTTTTACATAAACGGTAAACCTTGAAGGATGCGGAAGACTGAACGTGGCGAACAAAACAGTTAGAAACTGTCCTAATTATCGATTTTCTTGAGGTCAGAAAGGATTTAACACTCAAAGTGAAAGTGCATTCGCTCTGGGCTCTGAGAGAGAAGAGCCAGCAGCGCAGTTATCTTACGGAATTCCTATCAAACGGAAGCAATGGAGAACAATACTATTTTACTTCCAAGTGGCCATTCAATGCCTATACTTGGCTTTGGTACCTGGCAGGTAAATTTATCCGATATTATTATTAATTTCTTTCTTCCGATCGGTTACAATAATTAGAGACAGGCGCAAATGCAATTAAATTTATATTTGTGCATTAAATTTATATTTGTGTCGATGCAATTCAGTGCTAAAAAAAATGGAAGTGCTATTGATATCTAGTGATATAATTTTATTAGCTTGTTTATGTTTAGGTGAATAATGTGGGCAAAAGAAATAGTACTTCTATTAGTTTCCTAAATCGAACACTGGTATACTTTTATCAATTTTCAACCATGTATGTGTTAGGCTGTATAAAGTGTACCAAGTACTTTTTCTGAGAAGCTATTTGGGTCAGTGATAAAGGTTTTTCTCATATCTTAGAATTTAGATTTCTGTGAGAAAAATTTATCAGTTTATTCTAGGAGTGATTCTGACCGAGAAATTGCATTTGATTATACGATCGCAACTTAATACTTTAGGGGTAATGTTTAATCGAAATTTCAGGTTTTAGATGATTTTAATGTTTCTTAACTTTGTAGATAAATTTTTATCGCTGAAGACTATTAATCGTATGGACATGTTTTCCTACTTTTCCTAAGAAAGGTTCAAACTATCTATACAATTCTTTTGTTAAAGTGTAATTTCATTTTTGCAACACAAAAATTATAAATAAATTCTTATTCTACAATTTTCAGTGCGAAATCCTTTTTATATACACTTAAGAATAACATCGTGTAATAAAGTCTTATAATGTTCTTTGTATACAGTTTTCTCCCTACATATAATTTGGTTTGCATAGAATTCGTTGGAAAGTTATTGTCAGTGCATATAAGCCATGACATCTCGCAGTTGGCACGATTTAGGTAAGAAGCCAGCGCGCTTTCAAATGAACCCTATACCAGAATAGGATATGTTATACAGGAAACTTTAACGCATTTACACATCTATATTTGCTCTGATTTTTATAAGCAAGATTTTATTTACACTGTAAATTGCAAAACAAGGATTTATTTCTAATTTTTACGCTATCAAAATGAATTTATTATTTAAAAAAAGGTAGTTTACATAGTTCGAACCTTCTAGGTTCAAACTGAAAGAAAGCATGTCGATACAATTAATAGGTCCGAAGATAACCAACCAAACTACCAACTTTGATTAAGATCTCTTTAATTATTAAAATTATGACCGGATAATCAAATAAAATTTTTAGTTCAGAATCGACCACAGAATTCACGCGTAAATATTTTGGTAAGAAATCCAGAACATCCTGCATACGTTCCCGGAGTGTGTAAAACATGTACAGTGACTCGCAGCCATAATCGTACACTCTTTAAAATCGCATAACTTTTTTAGAATTGGTCCAAACGACTTGAGTTTTTTGTTCAAACCTAGAAGGATTAGTTTGCCAACTGCGGAAATTCCCGAAATCAGCGATTCTCGACCTTATTCTGTGATCTTTAAATGTTTGTAGCTCAGAGCAACGTTAACCGATTTTGATGAAATTTTCAGCATGTATACAACTTACTTCAATCTACAAACGGGGTTTTTTAATTTTCATTACAGGCTCACAAAAAAATTTTAAAAAACGACCTTTACTATTTTTTTCACTATTCCAACCAATTGCATTTTTGTTGAAAACGACGAAACACTTCAGTTGGCAAACTAATCTTTCTAGCTTTTAAAAAAAAACTCAAGTCGTTTGGACCAATTCTAAAAAAGTTATGCGATTTTAAAGAGTGTACGATTATGGCTGCGAGTCACTGTACATACTTTAAAAGTTAGCCCAACTTGAGAAAGTGGGCAAAGAAAACAATGTTAAATATTATTACACAGAAGCATCTAAGCATCTTAAGTAGAAACATCTCTGGTGAGCGCATTGTACATTAGGGTGGAGTGAAATTTTTTTTTACAATTTCACCAACACTGTATGTTTAATTATTGACCCTATACTAAGCATTATTCATACCAAAAATTAATAAGTTATTACATCATCCTCAGGTGGCGCATGGTAAATTAAAAAAAATATTATAGAGACATTATAAATTTTTTAAAAATTAAGTATTCTGCGCTTTCGTTAATGTCCTCTCTCGCTCTCGAAATTATTGATTATTAGTTTTAATGACTGAAGGTCGATATCAGATATATTGTCCGGTCCGAACTTGTCCCGCGAACAGTGATCGAGGGGAAACTGACCCCCTCCCGACCTTGAGTCAGTAGAACTAATAATCAACAATTGCTAGAGCGAGAGAGGACACAAAGGAAAGCGCAGAATACTTGATTGGTAAAAAATTACTTGTACCTCTGCATTAGGTAATGCAAGTTAAATCGTCGCGATAAAACAATATAATTACGACGTGCGATACAAAAAGTAGCACTTTCATTTTTCAAAAACAACATTTTTGAGTTTGCCACGTAAATAAGCATATTCCATTATTTTCCATTCCAGCACAGTTGGTAATTTGCAGCGAAAACTAACATATTATCCAGTTTCGCCACGAAGAATAGCACAATTTGGATTATATGGCAAAAACTATCACGTTTCGGAGTGTCGTTAGTTTAGATTGTTGAAGTGCATTTTGCATCGAAGAATTTACCTTTTGAAAATATTGTTTAATAAATAATAACTCCATCTAATCTCCAAAAGGAAACTCATATGAAATTTTAATATAAATAATTTAAGTACGGTATTTTAATGTTTAATGAATTACCGGGTAATTATTTACAAAAGAGCAGTCCTCAATGATTTCGATGGCCTTCGAATATATTGGAACGTGTTAAAGGTCCTCCAGTCGCTGATACACGTTGCATGGAATGTTGATACATGCTTCATGATACAGGTTTCATGATACATGTTGCTACGTCTGTAGATCCGTTTCAGTGTTTTAGCATCAGAAGCGGAACTGGCATCTTGCTCATCAGCTAGGCGCATGAGCAAGATCCAAGTTTCATGACACCTGTATTATGATGCATGTATCAACGTTTCACTGTAACATGTATCAGTGTCTGGAGGGCCCTTTAGTTATGGTGGCGAACGATGAAACATGCTATTCTTCGTAGCCGGCCATCCAAACCAAATGTGTTGCTTTTCGTCAGTCCAAGCAGAACAAGCTAGTTTTCGTCGCAAACCACTCAAACGTGCTAGTTTTCGCATAAGCGAAGACCGAAACGTGTTAGTTTTCTCGTGGGTGAAAACCAAAACGTGATAGTTTTCGTGACAACGAAGACAAACGTGCTGTTTTTCGTAAGAAAAATGAAACATGCTACTTTTCGTAACGCACGATGAGTGCACTCATATAAATAAACAAAAGATTTGTTTTATATTCATGGTATGGAAAACAAAATATTTTCACGATATGTCTTTGCTTTATTTTTATTTACACTTGCAGTATTGTCTCCGTATCTGCCCGATTTGGTGTACACGATGTGAGCTTTTCGCAATCCCCACCACTTCTGGTCTCACTCTTGTCCGGCGAAGGCGAGAGCGAGATGGAACGAGAGCGAGCGAGGGCCACTGAAAGCGAGCGAGGACGGTACGAGACAGACGACGCGTTGCTGTTTTGTCTCGCTCCGTCTTTCGGGCGCCGTGACACTCCGTCCTCTGCGTGCGCGATGGTTGCAAGCACTTACAGCGAGCACGGGAACACGCATGCCCGCGCGCACGCAAAACGTTCTATCTAGCTCCCCCCTTCGGCCAGAAAGAAGCAAGAAACGAACACTCGGAATTAGGGATCTGTTCACGATAGGAGCTTAACACCGGTCCCGACCAGCGAGCACATACGGAGATAATATTGCATTAATCGACGACTCTCAATTGTTTTCCAGTTGACGCCAGATTTACACTGTGCAAATAATGAGGCACCGACTTAAAAAATATGAGAGTCGTAGATTAAATAAGGGAAAAAATTATTTACTTTTTAGTTCGCTGTTTTAAGCCGGTTTTAATTTTTTTTAAATTTATTTTTAATTTTTTAACAAAATACGCTGAGGAGTTATCCCGGAACATAAAAAAATACATACGGATCGAATCTATAACCTCCTCCTTTTTGAAGTCGGTTAAAAATTGTGTCTGAATTTCAACTAAACATGCGTGCACTAAAGTATAGGTATAACTTTTAAGCACCTGCGGGGCACGTAGAAGTATATAAAGAGCACATAGCGCAACATGTTTCCCTTTGTAAATTTTGCGTAAAAATGACTGTGCAAAAGGTCTCTAGTGATTAAAAGATAACCCAGTTAACAAAAGGAAATCTCTTCTTTAAATACTGGAAAGCTTATTTTGAAGTTTAAATTCATACTAATTATATTCTTTTGACAGCGTGAAACTGAAAAATAAAAATATGTTGCTAACAATTATTTCTTGAAGTAATATTGAAGATAGAACATTTCTGCACTGCATTATTGTAATGACTTATATTTAAACTACCTTAGACCAATCGAGATATAGAGATCCTTAAATGTATGTTCACAACTTTAGTAAGCTTTAATAACTTTCAAGATATGAAATTACAAATGTAAACAAAGTCGCAAATAACTTACAAGCATTAAGTTAAGCATTTATTGAGATGTAAATGAAATTTTAAAATTGGAGTATACATATAAATCTTACTGCACATTTAACATATTGATTGCCATGGGGGTCGCCGGTGACCGGCACGCAGTTTGGCCGCAGCATCGTGGGGTCACTGGTGACCGGCGACGCCAAGATTTGTAACAACACATTATTAGAATGACAATACTTATGCATTTTTCAATACTATCACCATTGCAGGAGTCACCGGTGACCCTCAGTAAGATAAACTCATCACGCATGATTATACACCTCAACTTATCTGTTGCAAAGAATATTTAAAAATAATATGTATCACAGAACAAGAAATTCACCGTGGAGCCACAGACAATCCATGTATAAGTACTATGGCATTCAACGTGTTAAAAAATATATGAAATAAGAAATATTTTTAGACCATTCCACAGAAAAGAATGAGTCATTAATGTATAAACGACTTGTATATTTCTTTCTAATTACTCAAAAAGGGGGAATATTATAAGTATGTAATCCAATTCTTACACTGTATAAAGTTTAGAAAGAGCAGCTTAATGCATTCTGGGTTGATGATTTATTTCTTTTATGCCTGTAGTTGCAAGTCAATATCATAATACCATATCTTTTCATGTCTGATGCTGACTAATAGATCGTTAAAACATCTTTTACAATGAATTTTCTAAAGTTTATTTTTGTTTTAGTGCAGAACCTTTTAGTTCTCAGCTTTTGGTTTTAGTTATCAAACCTATGTGATATTTTTTATCGACAGTATATCTTTTATGATTTTGTAAAATGTATACAAGATATTTTCAAATTTAATCATGAATCTGTAGCTTAATTAAAAAACCTCTAGAAAAAAATTCAACATAAAGCAAAAGTGGGGTTCCTGTTACAATGAGTCAGTAATATTTATCTAATTTGTTTATTTATGATGTGTTTACTATATAAAATCATTAATAGTTTAGGTATATTTAAAGTATAAATAGGTAGAGCAAAGACTAATTTTATAGTTTGCTGCCATTACCAGGCCATAGAGCATAAATAGCTAATTGGAGCAATAATCTCATAGAAAAAGTCTCCTGAACTGAAATTAAACCAGATTTTCACAAAATTCACAAACTGCTACATTTAAGCCCACAACTGTATCAGAATTGCATTGACAATAATGATCAGCATTTTGAAACAAAAATTAAATAATATGACTTTCTTCCTTCTCGTATAGTTTGTTACCAAAATACTTTTAGATGTACATTTATATAACACTTATTTCTTCTTTGTACTTGTAAATCCTATTCATACAATTTGATCATTTAATTTCCAATCACCCTACACGTATTAAAATTCATGATAAATAAAACTGTTAAAAAGGGTATTTATAGAAACAATGATTACAGTTCTGTGTATAAATATCTTGTGAACATAAAACAATGTATGTATTCACATTTAATTTCACATATTAAGTGCATGGAATGTACTTGACGTTTAAAAGTAAGGTTATAAGTAATGCCAAGTAACAGGTTTATGCTTTCTTAGAAATATTTATTATGAATTACACGCTTTCTTTATAGTACAGGAATACTTGTTGTTTTTAGCTTATATATAACATTCCATTTGATTTCTAACAAACTGTTTTTTTTATTATTTATTATCAATTTTCAGAAAACACCTGATATGTAAAAGAAATGTTAATACCTATTTCTAGATTATTTTCATCGGTACATTAAAGCATAGCAGTAATCATTCACCAAAATCTTGACTGTTTTAATTATTTGTCGACATCACACTTTCAAAAGGAAATATATCTACTACAATTGTTACGAAGTAGAAACACTATAATAAGAGTCTGGACACGAGCCACTGTCCGCCATGTTTGATCGAAATCCCACGAGACCAGTGATGAGATATCGGGCGGGTTTTCAAAGGCGGTACCGTCAAAGAGTAGGTATAATAAGTAAGAGGCGTCACTCCGGGCGGAACCTTTGAAGTCCTTACTTGACCTTGGCATTTAAATTGGTTGTATATTCGAGCGGGATATTCAAATCGACTAAATGTACCTTACCGCAATTGGCTGATTATTGCCGAAGTTTACCGATCATTGCCGAATGGGCATTTAAATTGGTTGTCTACTGATTTCCCTAGGTTATTTCTGTCCTTGTCGAGTGACGCCTCTTATTATATCTCCTCTTTGGTACCGTATCTATGTTGGGGTGCAATTAATAGGTATAGTATTATTGGTGCCGCAGTCGGGGCTCTAGAGGCGGTGTTTTCTCAGAAGCGGCATATTAACGAGAGCCAATGTAACGCGCGCTCTCCCCATAACTCTCCTGTTTTCTTTTCCGTGATGGCTGCCCCCTACCAGAATACTCTTAAGGTGCGTCACACTGATGTGAGAAAAAGACAAAACACATTCACGTATATGTATTGCTTGCGAATGGCTTGCGAACTCCAGTGTGGAGGCACCATTAAAGGTTAGCATTCATTGGCTCGCTGAGCGTGAGAGAAAGGGAGGTGCACACACGCGTGCGAGTAATGCGTGTGAGCTGGGGCGTTCCTAACGGCACTTTAAACAGCGGCATATTATCCAGCGTCCACTGTACGTATTAAGTTGAAAGCGAATAATCGTTTAGCCGTGTGCGCTGTTCTGTCTTAATGGCACGCATTTTTGAGAACGAACATTCGCACAAATATGTTGACCCGAACATGGAAAAAATTCGGAGCGCGAAATTTTTCCATGTTTCAACTTTAATACGTACAACTTTTACCAGCCTCCCCCTTAATATTTTAGATATGCCCAGCACGTCTAAACGTGCGCGAAAATTAAGTTTTCCCAAACGAATTTAAAATTTTGACAGTAAAACGCGATTTTCCTATCCAGTTTTATCGCGTGACACAGTGGAATAGGCCTACAGGGGATACCAGTGAGAAAAAAACGCATCGATAATAGTACCCCATGGGTGATGCGGAAATCTTTTGATACGGATGTCGCCCCAATGCGCCACGCGCGGTTCATATGGTACGGGTCTGAGGCGCTCGAAGCTCCTTGGCCCGCCGCGGAGGCCAAGACGCGCGGCGGGAGAAAGGAGGCGTTGCCTCCGAAAAACGGCCGCTGTGTTCACTTTAGTTCCATGCCTGATGTATATAATAAATATCTAGTAGAGTGGATAAAGACTCTCATCAATAATTATTATCAACACAAACCCACGATGCCTCGACCAGTCTTCTTCCGTTCAGCGCCGGATTATCTTACATGATTATCAAAGTTGCTTAATAATGATATATTCTGATGTTCTATTTCTAAATTGAATCAGTTTCAAATGTTCAATTAAAACAGAAGGAAATATTACAAAAATTGTACTGTTTAAGGCTACTGACAGTGACGAGTTGGAAAAAGCCTTGGACGCTGCATTGGAAACAGGATATAGACATATCGACACTGCACCAGTATATGAAAACGAGAAAATCATTGGTAAAGTTCTGAAGAAATGGTGTAATTCGGGGAGAATTAAACGATCTGATCTTTTCATCGTCACAAAGGTATCGTTAACGAATGTACAGGTAACGCAACGGAGACGCGGACCTCTTAGGTGAGACAGAAGTGGAATATGTTTGTTTGCCAGCTACCCAATTTGATTTTGACTGTATCTCCTCCATTGCTCCTGGCCGGCACCCAAAAACGAAAGACGTCTTTTACAGAGACACGCTTGAACCGTGCACACGAGAAATAGTTTCTCAAAGTGTGCCTTTAAAGCCCAACACCTTTAGAATGTTCGTAATAGTCCGAACTGTCGTAACACACACTATTGCGTTGCAGCCATGCGATCGTAAACGTCACGAAATAACTGCGTGGAACAATTCAAATGAGACACCCTGTATATGACAAAACGCGATTCGAATAATTTGACAGAACTAAGGGAGCGGTGAATTGAAAAAGTTTGAGAAACACTGATCTAGCTGGATATGCTTCCAATTCTGAACGCACCTTTAGATATACAGTAAAGTCTCGTTACGGGCTCGGTTTGGTGTACACGATACGGACTTTTCGCTATCCCCACCACTTCTATTTCACTCGTGTCCGGCCAAGGTGAGAGCGAGATGGAACGAGAGTGAGCTAAGGCACTAAAAGGGAGTCAGGACAGTACCAGACAGACGACGCGCTGATATTTTGTCTCGCTCCGTCTTTCAGACGCCTGACACTCCGTCCTTTGCGTGCGCAATTGGCGTGCGCAAGGAAAACGGTCCATCTCGGTCCCACCTTCGGCCAGAAAGAAGCGAGAAACTCACACTCGGAATTAGGGCTCCGCTCACGATATGGGCTCAACGTCGGTCCCAACCAGCGAGTGGCTAACGAGACTTTACTGTAACACTTCGGACTGCAGTAGTGAAACGTGAAGAGGAATCTGTCGGCCCAATAGATGTCTTTTCTACACCACTAGTCTCCCCATTTCTCTTTTTGGACATGCGCCTTAGAAGTCTGCGGCCCGCTTGCATTACCTATACATTCTAATACTTAAATGTTTACCGTTTAATTATCATTTGAGATAGATTGTTATATGAAGACTTTCAAATTGAAAATCATATATTATTATTGTTTTTATAAATATTTTTTAAGTAAAGTATAAATATTTTACAATGTTGTGACGTCCCTATTCCGACGGACCTGGGATGCAAGCTAGGAGGCGCTCCAAGCTCCTGAGTCGCCGCCGGGGCCAAGACGCGCGGCGGAAGAAAGGAGGCGTTGCCTCTGAAAATCGGCCGCTGCGTTCACTTAAATCCCAGGCCTGTTTTAAAATAATAATCGAAAAAAAATTCGTTCACGTTAATAAATTGGCCCCCTCGAATCATGCCATGCCATATTTTTTTTAATTTTTTTATCTCCAATACGTTAGGAGATATCCCGCTGACTAGTCTTAGGTGGGACATGTAGACCTATGACCCCACGCATTGAAATCGGCGACGACCATATTTGAGACTCCCCTATCAGTGATGCCAGATCGAGGACAGTTTCCCTCAAGAATTTCCCCCACCTCGCGCACACTACGCCGGAGCAGCGTGTCCGTGAGTTGGACTCCGAAACTCCGAGCTCACGGACACCCTGCTCCGGCGTAGTGTGTGCGAGGTGGGGGAAATTCTCGAGGGAACCCGTCCTCGATCTGGCATCACTGTCCCCTACCAGTCTCTCTCATTTACCGCGGCAACATCAAAAGAAGTGGCGAGGATAGCGATCACTATAGTTCGAGACACAAACTCTATCCTCATTAATTTGAGATTCGTCTGTAGATTGTAAAACCATGTTATCTTTTGACAGCCGTGTCATTTATTAAAACAATGTTTATAGCTTCCTGCAGCGGGAAACAGGCCAGGAGGTGTCGAAAAATGGATTAAAAAGTCTTTAGAGGATCTTCAGTTAGAGTATTTGGATCTCTATTTAATTCATACTCCATTCGGTTTCAAAGAAGTTGGAGAAGATTTACACCCGACTGATGAAAATGGAGAAATTATAATTGATCGAAGTACCAATCATAGAGAAGTGTGGGCTGCAATGGAAAAACAAGTGGAGTTGGGTCGAACAAGAATGATTGGTTTATCAAATTTTAATATCCATCAAATTGCGGAAGTATTGAAATATGCAACGATGAAGATATCAGTATTGCAAATTGAATTGCATGTTTACTTCCAACAAAATGAATTAGTAAGCCATTTTCCTTTCCAATGGGTAATAATTATACAGGTTAAAATATTAATAAAAATATTAGTTTCAATAGGACTTTTTATTTGTTCACTCTTTTATGATGTAACATGGATGTTAATAAGTACTTGTCACTAGGATATGCAACACGGTTAGGGAACATTTGCTATATTGGGGCTAATAGAATATTTACAATCAGCATGTGTTTAAGAACAATATACTACATTTGGGACATAATATTATAGAGTTCATAAAAATTATTTAAATATTTAAGTAGGGTAAACGATACTGTAGTTGACCACCTAAGAGCTTTACTTTAGGTAAACCTTATGGAATAGGTAACTCGAATTTTATAAATGAAGGTATGTTATACCAGGCGAAAGGAGAGGTATCGAAGATGATTATAACACCAAGGAAACTTGGAGAAATCAGTAGTTTCGATATTATGCTATTATAGAAAACACAATTCAAAATTGTAGTTATTGACCGATCGTGGCATAGTTGTTGACCGCTCGAGGAACAGTTGTTGACCACTTGCCGCATATAAAAGAAAATGACATATTTTTTACATTAAAGTCACTTTTATTAATAAAACCATCTGTCACTATACAAAATCAAAGACATAGTGTCTTGGGGCAGGGTTAGTTTCATGTGCACCCTTCACGACATAAGTATGCCATGCAGTTTGTCGCGGTCTCACTGGCTTCTTATTCGTTTTTCTTTATTCTTAGATTTCTCTCTCAACTGCTCTTTCTTTTCTTCTTCTTCTTTCCTTTGCTTCTCATAGCCTCTTTCTTTTTCTTCTTTTGCTTTTTATTTTCTTTTTTTTTCTTTCGTCAAGCGCATTTGACTTCCGAATTATCGTACCGACCCGCGGACCAATGAAAAATTAGAAGTCATCGGGGGTGCATACCCGAAGCCATATAAAAGCAGTGCACATTGCTACGTGCCTCCAAAGATATAAATCAATTTTCATGGCGGTCTTCCAGCATGAAAATTTCGAGTGGTCAATTAGTGTATTACTATGCATTCGTCGAACCAGTCATTGAACACCCCGCAAAACACAATATAATCACGTTCGACACGACTGGACATATGACGAATAATTACATTGGGCCCTTGTCACCTATTGTGATCAATGGCTTTCACGGCAAACAAAATTGAACAATGATTATACAGTCATTAAAGAAGTCGCCGCTTTAAGAATGCACGCTAAGCCCTTACCTTTTTTGAGAGTTGAAATTACACGTTTTCCTTTCCGGCGATCTCACGGCGAAACCCTAGTACTGAAATGATCGATTGTTGGTTGAACCGAAAGATAGGACTGCTTTTTTCTGATCAAAGTGCATCACTGATGCGGAAACGCGCAGGTTCATTAGACTATTGCGGCAGATATTTGAAGTGATCAACTTCTGTACCCTGGTCAATAACTGTATCGTTTACCATGTAGTATTTACCCTGATAACCAAATCGGGCACCAGGATCTGCTGGCAGCTGCGGTGCAGATCTTGCTGCATCGGCAAATGTGTCCACCATTTTGGCCTAAAGCGGATCTCACAAATCGGCGGGCACTTCAGTATTAAATGAAGTTTGCTGCTGATCCCACTTTCCGCCCAATGTTGTGGAATCCAATTGGGAGATGTTATTGTTTCGCCCAATAGGAAAAATTATTTGTCTCTCTAGGTCAGTAATGGCGTGGACCAATAGAAAACGTGGAACACAATTGCTGATCACTACCTAGAGGATCACTATCCCTGATAACCAGGTCTGCCGGCAGATCCGGCGCAGTTTATGTCCGCATTCAACTACGGATCTGCCGGCAGACCCTGACAAGGCAGAATCTGCTGCGGATCTGCCGTTCATCTGTCGGCAGATCCGCAGCAGATCCTGCTGCCCGTCCGACACATCCAATAGCGCCATCTGAAGGCAGGGTCTGCTGCGGATCTGCCGTCCATCTGCCGGCAGACCCTGCCTTGTCAGACCCTGCTGTCCATCTGCTGACAGACTGCAGGCAGGGTGGTTATCAGGGATGTGAGGCGGGCAGCATAATCTGTTGCGGATCTGCTCTGTCGATCTGTCGGCAGACCGTGCTGTCAATCTGCTGGCAGACTGCAGGCAGATTGCTATTAGAGTATGCAATAATATTGTTTCAATGTACTAACAATGAGTAGCTACGCGAAAATAAAACATATTTATTTTTAATGATATATTTGAATGCATGTATTTAAACTTAATTCTTATTTATTCAGTTTTAAAGTATTTGTCTCAAATTAAATTTATTTTCCAGGTGAAATACTGTAAAGAGCACGAAATTGTAATAACAGCCTATTCGCCCCTTGGTTCAAGAGGACTTGTGAAACTGATGAATAAAACAGAAGAGATTCCAGATATGCTACAGAATCATGTAGTATTAGAAATAGCAAGGAATTATAAAAAATCAGCTGCACAAATTTTATTACGATATATTGTGCAAAATGGAATTGCAGCTATTCCAAAAAGTACAAATCCCCAGAGAATTAAAGAAAATTTGCAACTGTTCGATTGGCAACTCAAACCGGAGGATGTAAAAAAACTGAATAGTCTCGATCTTGGAAAATCTGCTAGAATTTGTGATTTTAGTTTCTTCAAAGGGATTCGACGCCATCCCCAGTTTCCTTTCTAAACATCTTATACAATTCAATATTTAACATTGTGTATATGTTAGTACATATAAAGATTAATTACAAACAAATTTAATCATAAACAGTGTTACTATTTTTATGGTAGAGGTAAATAGTGTACGAAAAAAAGATTCGGCCGATCGGATTGCCTGTACTGAGTTTCGAATCCGGATCTTCCAATTACCGGGCGACTGTTCTAACCATTAACTTGTTGCCCACCGGGCCATGTTTCAGAAAGCAAAATCAGAGAGAGAGTAAGGTAAAAGGCCGTATTGTGGTACAATGTCCCAATTTATGAAACACTAGCGTGCCCCGTCTTGGCTTCGCCCGAGTTATTATCGTGACTGATTCATATTTGTCTTTACATAGTATAAAATAAAGTCCCCGATAGGCGTTTGTATATTTGATCCCGCTAATCTCGAGAATCATTGGACGGACTGCGATGCAGCCCCCACCACACCATACGTTTATTTAATGATTAACGATTAATGATAAGGATAATGATAGAAAACCGAAATAAGTAAGAAGTTCCTTAAAGCGCGATCAAGCTGTAGATGCGAGATACAGGTCCATACGTGCAATATGTAGAATCTAGTGTGGATCTTATACATAGCGTAGCGAGCACCATTCTGCGCGAAAGAGATGCTCGTGACGGCACTGTGACGTCACATTCGTTTCGCGATGTCGCCACGTGGCTGGCTTGGCGCCAGTGTCAATTCACGCACACATTACCACCGCTCCTGTAGGTGTGGTGCCATGCCGGGGTCCTCCAAACCCTGGCCAGCACAGACCTGGCCGGGTGCTCTTGTACATTCGCCGCAATAAAACCCGTTTACACCATTTACCTTGTTGCATTCACTCGGCCCACCCGAACCTCCGTCCGGTAAGTAACCTCCACGGAGTAAGGTTACAGTTATAAACTAATATTTTAACATACGAAAATTACACGTTAGTTTATGTGCAACAGCTATGTTTGTTTAAAATTATTTACTAGAGTGGGGCTAAAAGTCAGGTGGGTAAAAAGTCCCGAATGTAAAATGTTCATTCGTAAACAAGGGATTGAATATTGCAGCATAACTATGTTGATGGCAAGAGGAGGAGCACAGAGTCGCCAATTGTTTTTGCACTTTCGTGCGTTTCATACGACGCCTTTGTCATTATGTCATTATGTTTTTATGTAACAAAATATTTTTTATATTTCATATTATTTTATGCAGGACTAGCATAACTCATTTTGTTAGGAAATAGATATAAAACAACAATTTTCAAATAAATACATTTTAATTAACATATCTTATTTTACATTCAAATAATGGATAACATGGTTCACATAAATTATCGAATAAGGAGGACCTCGAAAAAACGAGACTTGCGTTCCTTTTTTCAGTTATTCAATATCACTAAAATTCAAAATCTTATGCTATAATTCTCTTTGTCGTGTTCTCTCTGTGCGCTTATTTCATCAACTCCTTTAACAGATCAAAGTTATTGCCAATAGAGTAGTGAATCGAATAGATAGTATAACATATTCCCATTCCTGCATCAAATATGTGTAACGTCAGAGTGCAATTACACTTTCACGGCCTGCTCCCACTCCAATCCATTTAACTGAAACATTTTATACATTTAGTAAGTTTACTATAATTTATGTAAAATATCTAAAGGTAATATACAGAAAATAATAAATAATATAAGCGAGATAACCTTACATTTTCAAATTGTAATATTCCACGTATAAAATAAAAATAAGTTTCATCATTACATAATTAATTATCGATCATAGGATTAATGAACATACAAGTGATTCATGACATAATACAGTAGTGTTTTGAAATTAGGACGGTGTGTGTGTTTCGAAATAAGATAATCGCTATGCCCTCCATCTTTTATGTTGCTGCCGCGACGAATGAGACAGACTACGAACGACCGAGAAAGACTGATTGTGAGTGCCGTATTTCGTCCCTTTCGTGGCAGGCGACTAGGTAGGTAGCGCCGAATGTTCTTTATGGGTTGTTGCCGCTTCAGTTCCTCTCATTCATTCGTAGTATCTCTCGTTCTGTGATAAGGTAATTAAAGAAAACCCGAAAAAGTTCTTGTGTCCAAAAAAGGTGGTAGCTAGGGACCGAATGTAATCTGTATCTACATCATATACAGTCCTGCTGCTTAAGGGTTCGAAAACATCATCGCTCTCCGCTGACCCAAATTTTATATTTATGCAGACCAGATATCTATTATACCTTCGGCTCTTGACATTCGAAAACCAGGAATAATAAGCTCGACGCTCGGCATAAGTCATGCAATATTGAAATTTCACAGCCTTCTCTTTTCATTACATCATGATGAATGTGGTACCACTAATGCAGGGGTGCACAAGGAGCCATTTTTAGCGCCTAGCTGCGAGCAACCCGCTTGTCCCGTTACTAAGGTTAAAATCGGTGAGGAGAACGGCTGTAGTATACGTGCGTGCTCGTAGGCTCGTAGCGTAAGTATATTTGGCTGGGTTCAAGTCATACCAAATGCACGTACATACACTGCTGCAGTTCGCCTCACCGATTCTAACCTTAGCAACGGGACAGCCGGGTTGCCCGCAGCTAGGCGCTAAAAACGGCTCCCTGTGCACTCCAGCACTAATGGATTCTCGAGATATTCTTGTTTAGAATATATCCAAATTATAATTATTCGAATTACTTTCAATAATACGGGAGGCAAAATTCATTTCTAGAATGCAGAAATTATTCCACGTAAGTTAAAAATAATCCGAGTAATGTTGTGAATGGTGTTATTTTCATCAAAAAAATCTCAGGGATTCTTTGGTTACAACTTTTATGAAGACTCGATAAAAAAATAAAAAACATGAATATTTCAGGGTAATTATTTATTTTAGTGTTTCGGCACCGATTTAGATGAAATTTAGATTACAATTTTCATTACTGGATGACTCATCGGAAACTTAACTGTCGTGCGAGTAAAGATCTCGACACACATGTCAGTTCCGTGCCAGCATGCCAGTGGTAAGAAGATGAGATCCCCTATCCTCTCTTGAGAGAAGAGGGCTCAAAAATGTGTAGAAATCTTCGAGGATCGCTTAATTTTCAAAGTAAACATTTGGAGACTCTCACAAGGAGTTCCCAGGTGTCCGCCTCCGATTGCTTTGAATTTTGGATATGTTTTAGAGGACCGAAAAATAAAAAATACGTATCTTTTTATTTTGTCCCGTTTACATGTTTAGGGGATAACCCCCCCCCCCCCCCCCCCCCAGTTTATACGGGGTACAATATTGTGTTGAGTAAAACTTGATATTAATTTAATTTGCGTCATAACTTGCTGTATGGACGATGTTCTTGTCGTCAGTCACCCCTATTAGGGGGTAACTTTGAGGGATGATTTCACCCCTTGAACATGCAAATGGGTAAAAATAGAAAGGTATGTATTTCTTATTATTCAATCCTTTAAAACATATCCAAAATTCAAAGCAATCTGAGGCGGACACCCGGGAGCCTCTCCTTGTCAGACAATAATTTCGATGGTTTCAAGAAAATATTGATATAAAAATACAACAATAGGATTCAAATGTCACGGCATGAAAGCACACCGACGTCAGTCAAAATCTTAAATTCGTCAGAGAAGTGATGGACACGTTTTCAACACCTTTGAACAGAGACTGTCGTTTGGTTTGTTTACATATTGCGAGTGACCGGTAGCTGTAAGTATTACAGAGATTGTTTAAAGTTTAAATTTTTATATTTTGTGTGAAATGTTCATGAAAACATTTTTAACGTGTTAGGTATAGGGATTTTGGGGGTGAAATTGAGACCAAATGCGACTCACAGTGTGTCAGAGAAAAAAATATAACATTTTCCGTCGAGAGTTGTACAATAACAGGTTTATATTGAATGTTCTATTTATTTTATTATCTCCTTAAACAAAATTTCCGAAAATGACTATAACTTTGCTTCGTCCAAGGTGGCCCAACCCCTTAATTCAGGTTCTCAATTTCAGCCGGATTGACTAACCCTTACTTAAGATTATCGAGTTCATAATATATATCAGGCTTGGGAATTAAGTGAACGCAGCGGCCGATTTTCAGCGGCAACGCCTCCTTTCTTTTGCCGCGCGTCTTGGCCCCATCGGCGGCCTAGCAGCTTGGAGCGTCCCAGGCCCGTGCTATATGAACCGCGCGTGGCGCGTTGACAAAACATAAACGCGTCGACAATCATGCCGTCTTGGACGATGTGGAAACCTATCGATACAATGTCGCCCTAATACGCCACGCGCGGTCCACGTGTTACGGGCCTGAGGCGCTCCTGGCTACTTGGCCGCCGCGGGGGCCAAGACGCGCGGCGGGAAGAGGGAGGCGTTGCCTCTGAAAATCGACCGCTGAGTTCACTTAATTCCCAAGCCTGATATATATATGACAAAGAACAACAGAAACTGAAGAAATTAATAAACAATGTTTAATAAAATATTACCTGGTATACCAAGGAGTTCCTCTATCAGTTGTATATACTTTCTGGCATTAGATGGTAATTTTTCTAAAGAACGTACACCTTCTGTCGGCGACTGCCAGCCATCAATAGTTTCATAAATTACCTCTACTTTTGCTAAATCAGAAGTACTACTTGGAAAATAATCAATTTCTTTACCATTTAATTGATACCCCACACCAATCAGAATTTTTGGAATTGTGTCTAAAATATCTAATTTTGTTAGACATATAGACGTATACCTGAAACGAACATAATTTAAAATATCAATGTTAGCAATGTATGTATAGTTTTCCTGAACAAAATTAACGGGATTAGGTATTGCCCAAGGAATATCGTTTATCAGTTTGTTAGTTAGGGGTGCAGGCGAACTTGATTGTACAATCAGAAAGCCGTTTGGGATTATTGCAAATGAGAACGAACTCGATGCGAAATCGGAGAGCCACTGGGTTGAAAAACTTTCCTTGTATTGGTGATTCATGCGAACGAAACTGATGCGAAATCTGCGAGTCGCGGGAAATGTTAGTTATGCCTCGTAACTTTTAATTAAAGTTTGATACAACTCGAGCGGTAAAGATGTATCGGTAAACACGTTCAACTATCTTTATAAGGATTATCAGATGGAATAATGGATTTCAATGATTTAATCGATTTTATTAATATCTAACGATTCTGTGTTTCGAACAGTCAGTCGTTTGAGTATAAATGTTTAGTATCGTGGTAAATAATTAAAAGGATAAATTATTAATTATTGCACGGTGTTGAAGCACCGGCGAAGCGGGGTCTAAGAGTAATTAAAGGACATTATCAAATAGAATTTCAACTACATTCGAGGATTCTATAAGGTTAACTGTACATTCGAAAGGGAACCGAGCGCGATCTTACTGGATTCAACCAATTTTCAACGCATCTGATTCAACGTGATTTTCTGCGTAACCGCACAGTTCTAAACCGCCAAGGGTTGAAAATTACAGGGTTTGTATAGCTTCCAAATGAATCGGAGATTCATTAAAAATCTCCGTATAAAAAGAACTTTAGGAGTCCTCGCGACATGATCCTATTCCTAGTTGCCATCCAGCTAGTCCAGATCATACGCTCCACATTATTTGAGATGTAACAGGGTTCTAGGGCGTTTTCCTTTCCCAGACGCAAGCACGAAAATAATTTGAGAGAAAGTAGAAATATATTCTTCGTGCATAACAACGTAAACACTTCCGTTTCATTATTTTTTAACCCCGTTATTAATCTTGTTCAGGACAACTATTTATTTGTCAATATACATACAGTAGATATAACATTTCTGAGGATAATTTAGGAAATAAACACATGTTCTATATAAACTTGTTTCCGAGTTATAATGAGTTTTGTGTTGTGATTAACAGGTGCTAAATAACGTTCCGTGCCTTATATACAATTTTTTTACTATTCTGTAAACACTATCATAACGCTCTACGCAGTCATGTCTACTCATTCTCCCAATGATAGGATGGGTCCAATTGTGTGGCCCACTCGCTCGCCAGATGTAAATGCTTTGAATTGTTACTTATGAAAACACTTTAAATCCTATGTTTATAGAAGGCCTTCACCGCATTGCCTCTTGAAAATGTTGAGCATGTTGGAGAAGACGTGTACCGGAAATCAACCATCTTAGATTCATCATCGTTCACATTGTGTATAGAGAAAGACGCGTGTCGTGTGATCCCGCAAATTTATCTTATCTTGTGCGCAAAACCTCGTATTTAACTCAACCGTTAGCCGGAATACATAAAGTGCTAGACACGACCGTCCTATGCCAGCGACTGCAGAAGACAGTCAGAGATGGGAAAAAAATTATTTGAAATAAAAATTTGTGTACGATATTTTTATTTCAAATAATTTTTTGCCCATCTCTGGCCCTTAACAAGCATGCATTGAACTCCAAGGTAGTCACATTGAGGTACTCCTGCGAAGGTAATCAGATACTGTTGATGGAACACACAAATAATTGTAACCTGGAAACAAGGTCGAATAGGGCATGTGCTCATATCAATTTTTTTTATTAATTTCAAATATTGCATTCATCCCCGAAGTGGGCCCTATATAGGTACTGTGAAACACCCTGCATAATGTTTTTATATTTTTAATTTTCTTACCCATTAACCAATGCGGTGAATTTAATAAGGGGTATGTCGAGCCAACCACAACGTCTTTTCCTATTTGTAGTAACTCCCACTTCATGACCTCTCTTTTGTAAGAGTTCTCCTGTAGCATCTAGGAGTTCAGTAGGAAATGGACCATCACCGACTCTTGTAGTATACGCTTTAACAACTCCAACGACTTCTCCAATATTAGATGGTGGAAGACCAAGTCCGGTACAGACCCCACCTATACTGCAGTTAGAACTGGTAACGTAGGGATATGTTCCGAAATCTATGTCTAACATTGCAGCATTTGCACCCTCGACTAAGACTTTCTTTCCTTCACGTAATGCTTGATGTAAATATTGAACTGTTTCTTTTACTAGTGGTCGTATTCTTTCCGCATATCTGAAAATAAAATAAAAATATTACTTTCCTTTACTAATACTGTTAGATTTGACTAGATTTGATTCTTTTATTGCTTGATATATTATAACTTATCACTATTAACAGTAATGGTAATAATAACGAAAAATTTAGTATCTATCCGTTCGGGTTGCATAAATCGAGGGAGTCAAGGGACCGAAATAGTGACTGGAATTCATGATCGGTTACGTTTCGCTCAATGACCTGTGACCGTAATTGAAGATGAGAGAAATTCTGACCGTAATAGTGCGAAGTCCTGAGAGGTAACCGAAATACCTGACCGACTGCATTTTAGTCTGAGATGAGAGAAATTGTGAGTTTGGAAAAATTCTGACCGATATTTTGACTGTATTCTGACCGAAAGATAGAAACTTTGACCGTAATTCTGAGAGAAACGTTCGTGTCTTGGGTTCGTGACGGACCCAAACGGCGTCAATCTAACGATACATTGTTGTATTTAAAACTAAAGTTATGTATTATTTAATTAGAAATAGTTAATATTTTAATAGAAGATTATTTTGAATGATTACTTTTCCTAAGATATTTTTAAAATATAAGTACAGTATCATGAACGGAGCCCTAATTCCGAGGAGTTTTTCACTTTTATCTGGCAGAAGGGGGGACCGAGATGGACCGCTTTGTGTGAGCGGCGGACGTGCGCGATGGTCGCAAGCGCTTACGGTGAGCACGAGACCCGCTTTGCAACATCGGAAGCGGTTTCCGTGCTCACCGTAAGCGCTAGCGACCATCGCGCACGTCCGCCGCGCCCGCAAAGGAGTGTCAGGCGTCCGAAAGACACTCCGAGACAAAATATTGTTACGAGCCGGGGCTGCGGCAACGCAACAGGCCGGCGAGAGGGGTATTTCCCAAGGAATACGGTGGTGAATTTGTTAGTTAGGTGCGCGGACGAACCTGATGCGAAATCAGGGAGCCGCTAGGATTATTGACGGCGAGAACGAACCTGATGCGAAATCAGGGAGCCTCTAGGAATGGAGTCACGCGCGGACGAACCTGATGCGAAATCAGGGAGCCTCTAGGAATGGAGACACGCGCGGACGAACATGATGCGAAATCAGGGAGTCGCAGGAGGGTGAAACGTCGTGAACGAACCCGATGCGAAATCGGGGAGTCACTAGGATGAAGTTCACAGACAAACCTGGTACGAAACCAGGGAGCTGCTAGGAGGTTGGATTATTCACAGACGAACCTGATGCAAAATCAGGGAGCTGTTCGGAAGTTGGTAGACTTACAGACGAACCTGATCTTAAATCAGCCACTGCGTTTGGCGTTTTGCTAGCATATTAAAGTATGTTCGAAGTAACACTTAGAATTCCTTAGCTCTTTTATCGCATATATACATAGATATAGTCGGTGGCGCAAGCTTCTTAAAAAAAAATTATTTTCTGCCGAGCGGTGGTGTGGGGACTATTCTAATCATCCAAAACAGGCCTCGGATTTAAGTGAACGCAGCGGCCGATTTTCAGAGGCAACGCCTCCTTTCTCCCGCCGCGCGTCTTGGTCCCCGCGGCGGCCTAGCAGCTAAGAGCACGCCCGTACCACGTGAACCCCGCGTGGCGCGTTGACAAAGCAAAAACGCATCAACAATCGTGTTCTCTGGGACGATGTGGAAACCTATTGATACAAGGTAACTAATGGGAGGTGTCGTTTGTAATCAAGAGGAATTTCTCTGCATATCCATAAAGTTTCAGAATTCTTTGAATTTCCGGGTTCGGGATCTTCCCATGTTGCTGAGTGGGAGCACTGGAGGTTTGTTTACCTGACAAGCGCTATGTCCTAGCTTAAACCAATCGTTGGTTATTATTTTACGCAATTTTTCCACCCATAATGCAGTGTATAGGGTAACTGTACCTAATATCGCCACTGTTCGTAATATCGCCATCCCCTGTATCTTGCAAAGTAAGCAGTAAAATTTATCGGTTATGCACTAAATTAGTGCCTAACCATATGTAGGAAGACATGCTGTAATTGCAGCGTCATATGATCAACGATTACAAAAGGGGAAGGATTTTGGAGAATCTTGATAGTGGAAAAATTTATTGGACTGCCACAATTTTAAACCCCATTCGAAGGAGAAAAGTCTAATAATTCCATGAATATAAGACTATCTACTAGAAATACCTGATTAATAATGTACTTAAGGTATGAAATCGATTCAAATATGTTCCGTGATGAAAATACTGTTTTTCTTTTAGCAGTATGGGTGTTCCGAATACCGCCTACCGGAGAACTATGGTTTCGATGTAATGTTTGTTCCAGGTGGGATTGCGAAATGTGCCGAGCAACCGAAATAAACTTTATTTGTCCAATATGTACATCGGAATGTGGAAAATAAAATATTTTAAAAATCTATATTTGTAAATTTCTGTTTTTCTAATATAAATAATATCAAAGATGGATAAAAATACATTTATAGTGCAAGAAATAATAAAATCACCTGTGAAAATGACTTAAAAACTCATATATACATGAATTAATCAATATTTCTTGAGTTGGCGATATTAGGTACACTTTTTTCAGGACCCGATTTTTGCATGTCTTACGTTTCTTGAGTCCTAATTAAAATTTTGTAGGTTTCAACGATTCTAACTTATGCTACATGAAAGATGAATAATTTCTCTTTACTTTGAAACAAACTGCATGCAAAAATATCAATTATTATTCAATTGGCAGCGATTTAACTTTTGCCTGGCGATATTAGGTACAGTTACCCTACTTAACCTATATTTAACTAAAGCTTTTTGCGAATACAGTACGTACTTGCTATAAGCTCGTTTTTATCATGCGTTATACGCCCGGCGATTATCCCCGCCATTTCTTGGAATGACGAGAGTGAGAGAACTCGAAAACAAACGAGGCTCTTTTGTTTTCTCTCGCTCGGTTTTGTGTTTCCTCACTCGCGCCATTGGCCGCGCGAAATAGTGTTCAACAACGCGCCGTACGCCCGCCAACAGCCTTGTTCGTCGGGCCTATACCAAGTGATTACTGTATCTCGAAAACTAAAGGCGTGCAGCGGTAATATGTATAAAAAAAATTATTCAGAATTATGCCCCAGACCACATATTTTAAGGTCATAAAAATCAGTACGATGAACCCTTTTATGTAAAATTTAAAAAAAATTGGTGTTTGCAGACTTCAAAGTTTCATTAAAAGCAGAAATTTCAGGCGGGAATACTCCCTGTGAGTATAAAAAAAAATTAAATATATCATTCTGGAAGGTAGGCATGAAAACTTTTTTTAGAAATTCTAAAGCTGGTATTGTTTATATTCTAGTTGGAATCTATTTAAAAGCAAATTATGAAATTTTAAGATGAATATTATCTTCTACACTACATTAATAATTCCATTTTTAATTTTAAACGCCGTTGAAGGTATATAATATAAAAATACGCACTCTTTATATCGTTGAAGTTCTGCCTTCACATCAACCTGAAGCGCGGGAAACATTTTCTGATACGACGTCACCAATGTGTCGAACTTTTGTGAGAATTTATCATAATTTCCAAGAAGATCGCCAATTCTAAGTCCATTTCTGGCAGCTTTGCTGGAATACGTTGGTCCGATTCCCTTTTTAGTAGTGCCAAGAGATTGCGTACCTTTTTCCAGTTCTTGAAGACCATCAACTTGTTGGTGAAAATCAAAAACTATGTGCGCACGATCAGAAATTATCAATCTGTCCTGCCAATTTTTCAAACCTTTGGCTTCATTACTTTCTAATTCTTCAAAGAGACCTGGTAGATGTATTACTACTCCATTTCCTGAAAAATATTAATTACAAAAGTGACGCTAAAGAATCTTACAGTATGTGATGAACAAAAATACAGTAATACGTGATTAACTAACAGAGGCGTCAAGCCTAATTGCGTTTCCTATAGAGGGAGGCTGGTGTTCCAAGCAGAGCTGGGCTAAATCTTTATCTAAATAACAATTTCAAATAACGAATGTAAGATACAAAAAATGTATTCGTTATTCGAGGCTCGAATAGTCCAAGTCGACTTTAATCGAAGAACAATAAATAAATAAGTTTAATCGATAAGAATTTATGCGACGAATAAAGATAATTTTTTTATTCGAAGAGAGTTTTATCCGTAGCGCCGAATAAAGTGTTCATACGTAACTCTATCTTTATTCGAAGGTTTATTTGAAGTCTTTGAACAACTTTTGGGAACCGTCATGTCGCGGAAACCTAGGATTCCGCAGAACAGTAATTGAGAACTGTGGGACTACGCAAATCGCTACGCATTCCTCTTACCTCAGCGTATCCTTCAGATGCCAGAAACTGTACTGTCTTTTGCTGAGAAGATGGCAAGCGGAAGCAATGCGTATCCGATTGGTTATATTCCCAAAGCTCCCATACGTACTATGATGGCAATCGGAATACACAACGCCGCGTAAAGGCCAGTACAGACTGACAGATATTGTCTACAGACAGTCTACAAACATTGTCCACCGATACCCAGACCATGTCGCTAGAGAATGTATGTACTATTGCCCGGCCGAAAGAAGATCCCTAGCAGGCGATCTCGGGCGATGCATTCCGCCGATGTGACGATTGGTCGAGTCACCTATTTGGGCACACTTCTAAAGACGGGGCACACGTATTTTGGTTGTTGGCTGAAGTAGCCACATACATTGTCGCACCGCGCGACGAAGAGAGCGAACAAAACACATCGAGCGATTGAGTCGGATAGAGCAATCTGCCCAACGAACGCCAAAGCAATAGCGTAGGCATCTTTAACGGTTAATTATTAATATATAATAACATAAAAATTTCCTTATTTTTCACAATATGGTTAGGAAAGTATGATGACTCATGTATGAAAGAAGCTAATTCCCTTTATTTTACGAAAAAAATTAAAAAAGTTCACGTGCAAAGATTGAGAAATCAACTTTGCTAATTCCAATTGTATTCTCGTTCTCCGCTCGAACACTGATTCCTCTGTCACTTTTTATACCCGACATTCCTTTATTGGCCACAAATCAAATTCAGTGCTCAGATTTTCAGATTCGGTTTTAAGGAATTAGCGGGCCGTTGTGTTTTATTATCTTTCATCGTAGAATGATATTCATACGGCGTTTTTAACAGAAGATATCCCTCATGTCAAAGTTTTTGTGTCAACTACTGGCCTCTCGCCCGCCAAATACTTAAAACCGAAGCTGATAATGTGAGCACTGAATTAATTTATGGCCAATAAAGGAATGTCAAGTATAAAAAATGACAGAGGAATTTAGTGTTCGAACGGAGAACGAGAATATAATTGGAATTAGCAAAGTTGATTTGATAATCATTGCATGTGAAATTTTTTCGTGAAATAAAAGGAATTAGCTTCTTTCATACATAAGTCATGATTATTGGGGGGGGGGATTTCATTACTTTTTTCATAATAAAATTCGATTATTAAATGCCGTATTTCATAACGGTCTTCATCCTCAAACCGGGTCATATTCATGTATTTATGATACGTGATGGTACATCAGCATAGAAATGACAACAACAAAACTAATCAAACGAAATGGCCCAAAAACGCTAAACATGTATATACGAGTATTCTTTTTTGCAACGTCAAAAATTGAAATAAATCATACTTTATGAACGATTTTATTCAGCTTCGATCTTCTGCTTCTTGTACGTTTGCTTCATATCTGAAAACTCAAATTTAAAGCAATTCCACCAATCCAATTGTCTTGAAACTTTGCAGGCGTGCGTAGTTCGGATGACAATACAATATTTTAAAAACCAAGAAACCCCGAGGGGGTGAAAATTGTACCCAGTCAGCAATAATCAATAAATATAACCCATAACCACAAATCCAAACGACTTGAAATCAGTCATTCGTGGTTTTACGAAAAAGACAAAAAGCCACTGCGTTCGGGCTGCTAATCGCATCACGAGTTCCGTAAATACACAATTGCCTTATTTATTCGGATCTTACATACAGCTAAATCAAACGTAGAAGTACAAATAATACTCTTTTTTGTACTCGACTTTTTCATGTACTTGAGGGGAGTAGGGCGGGTGAGTGACAGTAAATGATTTCTGGAAAAAGTTTTTCAGAAAGGACGGTTTCGACGAGCGGTTTGGAAAGTAGGATGCGGATTTAGTGACCGTTCTGCTCTGGATGGCCTTATGGGGCACGTCCGTTCGAGAGTCGTACAATGGGCCCGTTGGGCCCAATATGGATCACTGTTTACCACAAAATTTCAACGGATGCAAATCCGCAGCACGACAGATGCCCGGTTGGCGAGACTTCGTGGTGTACGTGGCAGAAAGCAAAAGCTTCTAATAAACTAGCCACATATGTGCATAAACCGCCAATGAGTAAAATGGTTTTCGATCATATAAAGCCAGTATATGAAGAACTGAGCAGAAACGATTTATTGCATCGTTGTTTAGGAGGCTATACTCAAAACAACAACGAATCGTTCAACTCACAGTCGTGTGGTCGATAGCACCCAAAACTACTTCTAGCGGCAAACTACTGGTCGATGTTGCAGCAGATATAGCAGTTTGCACATTTAATGACGGCTTCATAAGTTTAATGGAAATTATGGAGATATTGCAAATGACAGTTGGACCAAATTGCTACAATTTTTGCATGGAGGCAGACGTGAGTCGCGTCAAGGCTGCTGAGCGCGCTATGTCGGACGCGACAAAAGAGGCTCGAAAAAGTTCAAAATCTTTTAGAAAAGAGTCTGAACAGGCTGACGTCAATTTGGAAGGGCAGTTATATGGCGCAGGAATCGCCGAGTAAAGGTAAAGTTGCATTTTTTCACTTTATTCGTAAAAAATGTGAAGTAAAACTTTCAACGCGTTTTTCTCGAAATGACATTTTCAAAACGGTGTTTCGCATAACTTCCACAATTTTCATCCGATTGATTTGAAATTTGGAGACACTCTTCTCTTATGAATAATCTATGGAAGTACGTAGGAGTTTTGCGATATCTTGAATATGTTCTTGGCAATTGACAATTTTATAAAAAAAAAAAATGCATTTTTTTCTCCCCATGGTCGCCATTTCGAAACAAATTCATGTTTCTGGATTTTCCTACGTACTTCCATAGGTTTAGGCATGCAGAATATAAATCTGTTTGATTTTGTGTTCTAGGTCAAACGGTATAGCCGTGAGATTGAACACCGTTTAAAACGTCGCTCCTCAAGATCTTGCGTATCACGACTCTACCGCCGCCATTTTGTAAGAATAAAAAATACGATTTTTTCTGGCGAGAGTTGTATAATAACAGAGTACATATTAAACTTCTTGTTTATTTCATTATCTTCCTAAAAAAAAATGCCGAAAATGACTGCAATTTTGCTCCGTCCAAGGTGGCCTAACCCCTTAAGGTAGGATTTCCTAGCCGCGATCGGCTGCGGCGGCCGGCCAGAGTTCCACTAGTGCAACGGAGAAACAGATGACAGATTTTGCCAGACTTCTCCATTGCACTAGAGGAACACTGGCCGGCCGTCGCGACCAATCGCGACTTGGATATACGGCCACGAACGTGATTCGGGCCATAATGAAGGAAATTATATGAAAAATTGATTTACATAATTTCAAATTAACTTCATTAAAAATAGTCCGACTTGCATGACATTTGGTGTTTTTAATCAGGAGAATGCCAGGACTCA
This sequence comes from Andrena minutula, assembly GCA_929113495.1. NCBI lineage: Eukaryota > Metazoa > Arthropoda > Insecta > Hymenoptera > Andrenidae > Andrena > Andrena minutula. Next base: position 36,627,651 of record OV815996.1, on the reverse strand, counting down.
ATTGGTGCCACTTTCATATCGATACGAGGAAGAATAAAGAATTGTTTAATACGCTGTAAGGAATAGTTCACCCTCGACTGCAGGGCGTCGACCTCATTTCGCTGCATTCGGCCGATGATTTCGTCCGGCCGATACACCTGCTTTAAAAAACTAAATTCTTTATTCTTTATCGTATCGATATGGAACTGATGCCGATGAGTGCCTTACGTTTCTCTGACGAAAATCATATCAAATGTCATGTAAATCGGGCTATTTTTAACAAAGTTATCTTGAAATTATGTAAATAATTTTTTCATGTAATTTTCTTCATTTTGATAAGAATTACGTTGCTCTTAGCACTATTTTCATCGGAAAAACATAAAGGAATCGTTTTCGCAAAGATCTGATGAGAAATACAGAACTTTAACATTTCTCACTTCCTAAAGCTGTGAATCTACCGGGAAGCTAACCTAAGCTATGCTATGCGATGTTATGTTTTAATTTAACGTAGCTTTTGGTGAATTTTTTTAAAACGCAGCATGACAAAGCATAGCATAGCATCGCATAGCTTAGCGTCCCGGTGGATTCTCAGCCTAATAGGTATTCCAATCACTTTGAGGATCGGAAACCATAACCCTCGGGTATAGTTGCCCCCGGATATGTTGAAATAATAATGAATTTATGAATCGTATACTGAGACAGACTCGAGAAATGACAGAATGAGCCTTCAAGGATTATCCGTCACTGGCGCTAATAGTGTATTTGTCCCATGTAGGATCAGAACCAATAAGCTAGCCAATAAATGTAGGAAAAACATAGTTGCCGATACGTATGGAAAGTCGCATCGCGCTGTTTCCGCATTTCCCCTATTACTATTTTGTCGTCAGAGAGGCTTGAATGAATCACGGCGAAACGGCTGGAAATTAGAGATGGGCAATCACTGAAACGTTATCACAGCAAAACAAAAAAAAACTTTTTGAAAGTCTCTTTAATAATCCATCTGTAGCGTCATATATATAAAACATATTTTTGACTAAACAAACAAGTATGTTAAAGCTTATGATGCGAATAAACATCATGTCAAAGAACAAGTCTCAGTTTCAATTTGTTTCTTTGTAATTAAGTGAAACAAAAGTGCTACACTTTAGACAGGAACGACTGTTTAGTACCGTTAAGGAGTAATACCACTATAGCGGCACAAAAACATGGTGGATTTTTGACAATTGTTTATGAGTCAACCAAGAAATAAGTTGAAAATCTGTTTAAACGCCTTTATTATACACATCTAAAGTAGTTTCAAGCTATTTTTTTCTTTTCTTTTTTCAAAATGGCACTTTAGACGCATTTTCCTCGGAACCAAATTTTTCAAAATGACCAGCAGCAACATTTAATAAAATTTTATTTGATTCACTTTAAATTTTTGCAGTACCTTCTAAACTACGTTCTCCATCGAAGTACGCACCCATTTTACAATTTGTTAAAAACTTTTAAAGTTATGTACAATTTTGTAGTTGAAAATGGTGCTGGGCGTGGATGATTGGAGCTAGATAGTGAACTTTATGTTCAAATGCTTACCATTTCTAAAAAAAAAAAAGAATATTTTATAATATCGATACGTACTTCGATGGAAAATATAGTTTAAAAGCTATTGTAAAAATTTCAAGTGAATCGAATCAAATTTGTTCAAATGGTGTTGCTGCTAGCCATTTTTGAAAAATGCGGTTCCGAGAAAAAAGCGTTTGAACTACCATTTTGAAAAAAAAAGAAAAAATAGCTTGAAATCACCTAAGATCTATATAATAATGGCGTTTGAGCATCGTCAGGCGGCATAGGTACAATTGTAACTTTTGAGGTTTTAAATTGCGATAATATTTTTTCAAGAAGCCTAGAGGGCTGCAGTTTTGTGACATCTCTAAATTTTAGGTCTAGATTATATAGGACAAATTTTAAAAAATAATCTCTACCCCCTTCCGAGATAGGGTTGTCGAGGGTTGCATCCATAACAGCGGCATAAGTATAATTGTACCTTCATACATATTATATCATGATAATGCCAGAAAAAAGATACGATTTTTTTAATGATAATGTTATTTTATTATAAAAAATGTAAAAAATAGATCATTTACATTATAAAGGAAGATTTAGGATTTAGGATTTAGTCCGCACACGTCCGTTGAAAGTAACGCCCGTACCCAGTGTGCGAACTCTAATACATATACTGCAATGTATTTCTACAACGCAGCGTCGTGACGTCCGTCGCGACGGACGTAAAAAAACGCTCGTGTGCCCCCAGCCTGAGGCGCGGCCTTGTTGGCGGCATAGCCTTTGAGGACTGCAGCAAGAAAATCACCCTGGTCATACCTTACCGTTTGGACTTATTTTACTGTAACGAGTCTTGTCGATCTATTCTCTTACTATGTATTTATTCAGTCTGTTATTGTTGTGACTTGTCAAGATCAGCGTGAAAGTACCTATAATACCGGGTACAATAATTTTTTGGCCCACCGGGCACTCGACCGCTTCGCAGGATTTCATTTGTTTTCTCGCTTTTTCGCCAAGCAATCTGTGCCTATACGCTCGGAATCAATCGATTTTCTTCTTTATAACTTCAATTATTTTTTTAAACACTTGGATACGTTGATCAGTGTACTCAGTAATTTCGAACGATACAGTCGTCCAACGGCCCATATAATAATAGCAATTTATTTTTTATGTTCAAAACAATTTGTGTTTATTAATTTTAGAAATGTCTCAAAAAACAGGAAACACGCAAAAGCAATCGAAACAAATCATATACAGAGTGTACTCCTTTTTTAAAGCAATGCGTGGAAGACACAGTGAAGTATTAAAAAGTGTTATGAATAAGACAGAGCTAGCGACGGCCTAAGCATGTGGCGTTTCCAAAAGAACAGTTCGTCGAATTTGCGCTGAAGGAAAATTACCAAGACCCGCCAACGAAGATGGACCCAACACGTCGTTTTCCTCCCCGAAAAAGAGGCATCGATGTACTACTACAACGAATATTGATGATGAAAAGAAGGAAGTAATTAAGAGCGCATTCGTCAAACACTGCGTTTCCTTATTTCTTTTACAAACTCTTTCTCGTGCACTATTTCGGGTTTTAATTGAGGCCACAAAAATTTAAAATTTTCGTTTCTTTGCATTGCATTTCCGGGCTTCTCTGCGAGCCAATAATACCATTAAACAACAATAATAAAGAAATAAATCAAATGGAAATGGAATTTACTGTTAAATTTTTCATAATAAATTATCTTCAACATGACAATCTCCATAAAGTATTTATTCACGAGGAAATCTGACTCGCTGTCATACCATCTCGCTCTCGCCTTCGGCAAGAAAGAAGCGAGAAACTCATACTCCGAATTAGGGCTCCGTTCACGATACGGGCTCAACGCCGGTCCCGACTAGCGAGCGGCTAGCGAGACTCGCTCTCCTGCCATCTCGTTCTCGCCTTCGGCAAAAAAGAAACGAGAAACGACCACTCGGAATCGTGTACCGTCTATGTAGTAAAAGTTGGGATGATTCGCTGCATGTGTGCTACCTCACGGGTACCGAATCCCCATCGCGCGATGAGCAGGCGTAGCCCGAGAGAGAGTGAGAACGTTGAGAAAAGGAGCATCAAGCAGGCCAGCGGTGTGGTGGAAGAATACCCCTCACGAAACTCACCGGCCAATATATATATGGCCCCGACCCTAGTTATTTCTAATTCAGAATCACATAAAGTTACGAGGCTAAACTAACATTCCTACTAGCTCCCGGGGACACCAGACCCCAGTTCGTTCACGATTTCCACCTTCCTAGTGGCTCCCGGGGATACCAGACCCCGGATCGTCCACGATTTCCACCTTTCTAGCGGCTCCCGGGGATTCCAGACCTCGGTTCGTCCGTGAAGCTTACCTTCCTACTGGCAACCGGGAATATCAGACCCTTTGTTCGCTACTAACAAACTCCAACAATCAAATTTCGTTTCGTTTCTCCCATGGCGTAACATTATCTTGTTTCCACGTGTATTCATATTTGTCTGTAGTCTCTTGTAACAGTACACTATTGCGTACATTTTTATTCTATATTGTACTATATTGGGCTTGTCCCGTGCAATAAATAATAATAATAATAATAAATTCAATCCTCGGCCACGCAGCCGCGACTCTCATTGCCCTCAGCCGCGACTCGTATCACTATATTTATGTTGCGTAACATGGAATTAACTAACAGGTAATGAGTAAAATACTGAAAGTGCTAAAAACGAATTCAACTAATGGAATCTTGCTAATTTTTAAATATCTGCGTCACTTTTGTCTCCGTTAAGCTGTTAAAATTTTATTATAAATGATCATGATCAAAAAATAATTACCGATAAGCGATGTGCATCTAGGATTTATTATTCCACTAGGCAGGAGATGGAAGTGGAACTCCGCACCATCTACTACTACAGTATGCCCTGCATTGCTTCCTCCCTGTAAAATTAAAATTTTCTTTTTCTCCTGTGTACACAACGTTATTCTTAATTGCTATATCATTTATTTGACTGTCTTATTTCTCTTGTTCTGTCTAGAGGTTTTCTAATCTTACATAAGTATCAATATGTTCTTAAAATCCAATATCTGAAATGCATAAATCGGCTTAAGATCCGATGTTTTTCTATACAATTAAGTGAGTTTTCTGTAGTAAATGAATTGGTTTTACGAAATGGATTACATTTTTAAAATCTATAAAGACGTCGAGATGATCGAATTTTTTTCCAAGTCCAGCAACAAAAAGAGAAGTTTCAAATGATAAAGTTAAATATACAATGTGTATTAGGGTGGAGTGAAATTTTTTTTTACAATTTCCTCAACGCTGTATGTTTAATTTTTGATCCTATACTGAAGCATTATTCACATAAAAAAATTAATAAGTTATTACATCATCCTCAGGTGGCGCATGGTAAATTAAAAAAAAAATTACAGACTTTATAAATTTTTTACGAATCAGGTATTCTGGCTTTCCTTAGTGTCCTCTCTCGCGTTAGGAATTGTTGACTGTTAGTTCTACCGACACAAAGTCGAGATCGGATACATTGTCCGGTCCGAACTTGTCCCGCGAACAGCCATCGAGGACCTCAAACCGGCCAATACATCTGACCCAGACCTTGGTAGTCCTACTTTGGTTTGCAGTTCCACGTAATTGTTTTCGTAACAAACTTATAACAAAATATGCCTAAAACACGTCAAGATATTTGTTGTCCTGTGTTTGATGAATCGCAAAAACTAAAAGACAATATGTTGCCGACGTATTATGATATTATAAAATATTATTTGTGGGTAAGAAACGATTTGTTATGCATAAATACTGGAAAAGACCCATCTATCAAGGAGGTTTGTGAAATAATATCTGTTGATGTCAAAAAGTTGTGGGAAAAAGCATCTATTCCCATTGTAACTCATCAACAAGTTGTCTTGAGATTAATACTATATTATAATAAGTACAAAAGTATGAAGAGTTTTATAACGAAGCTGTAAAGAAGTTATTCGACATTGTTTATGTAAATGTACTTTAAGAAAATTGTGTAAATGTCAGCCTAAAATACCTATCATAGAACAAGACTTTTTGAAAGATCAACGAGAGGAACGTAAAATGTATATTGGACCTGTTGATGGAGCGACCACTACATCTATCGTAAAAACCTTGGAAAATAAAAGTACGAAGAATTTTTTCAATTCGGTACGCCATCTATTTCTCCTTCTGCTACAACAGTGCAATGTTTGTCTGATGTAGCATCATTTTCTAGTGGCTCTTAAGACTCTGAAGTTAAAAAGGACACTAAGAATCTGGCTGCATCATGTGACAGAACAGGGGTCTCCGATCGATCGGCAGCAATTATAGTAAACGCGGCGTTGTTGGAATTAAATATAATAAATAGTGATGATCCTTCAAAAGTAATAGACAGAAATAAATTACGTCGTGAACGCCAGAAAGTACGACAAGATTTACAATTTGAAGCCGGAAAAACAACCATATCCTCACTGTATTTTGACGGCCGTAAGGACAAAACTTTTACTCCGACTAAGATTGAAAATAATTATCATCGAAAAACAGTCACTGAAGAGCTTATTTCATTAATATCTGAACCAGGTTCTGAGTACATTGGACATCTTTCAATTAATTCGGGAAAAGCAATTACAATTCAAAAAGTATGGTACAATTTCTTTCTGAAAAAATTGAGTACCAGTCTTCTTTAGTGGCAGTTGGATGCGATGGTACCGTAGTAAATACCGGTCACAAAACCGGTGTCATTGTATTATTAGAAAAACATCTAAACAGACCTGTACACTGTACATTTACAGCTTATATTTTAATTATTTACATTACTTATTGAGAACCATTATTTACATTCCAGTAGATAAACGTAGCCTAAAATATACGAAACATTCGTATTGCCCGAAACGTTCAAGCTTCAAGCTTCAAGCTGCTCGACAATTTCGATCTGCTCGAAGTATATTCGAGCTTCTCGGTTCTTTCGGGCCGCTCGTTTCTTTCGAGCCGCTCGAAAATATTCGAGCTACTCGGTTTTATCGAGGTTCTCTGTTTTTACAAGTACTCGGTTCGGCTCGGCTCGGCTCGAAAAACCGAGTCTGACTCGGCTCGCTTTTTCCGAGTTCTCGAACAGCCTTACTGTACAGTGGTTTGTATGCTTGTTACATACAAACGAATTGCCACTCCGTCATCTGTTCGCAACTATTGATGGTACTACTACAGGCCCAAATAGTTATTCAGGAAATATCAGGAAAATGTTGGAAAAATGCCTAGATCAGAAGGTGGTAGCTTTCCAAACTACAATATAGACACAGATTTGCCAGATGTTAATACTGAATTGTTAAGCAGCGATCAGAAATATTTGTATGAGGATATGTTCAGCTATTTCTCGCGGAAGTATCCCATCCGCTTTAGCTAATAAAAACCCAGGAAAGCTAGCCCACTCTCGATGGCTCACTTGTGCAAACAGAATTTTACATTTGTATGTGGGCACAAAAAAGTCGTCAGAAAACTTGAGAGAATTGGCAATATTTATTATGAAAGTTTACCCACCAACTTGGTTTGACATCAAGATGAAACCTTCTTGTAAACATGGTCCAATTCATGTTTTCAATATGATTAAAAGATCCCTCTATGTACGTGAAGAGCTGAAGGACATTGTCCTAAAAACTATTCAACGGACGCGTTCTTTGCGCATCCAGAAAATTTATTGCTTGCTATGCTACAAGACGAACACCCAAGCATTAAGGAACTAGCTCTTAGAAGAATTAAAAAAGCGAGGGAGCAGGCGAAGGGAAAGAATTTACGTGAGTTCATGATACCTCAACTGGATTTTGAATCACTTTCCTATTACGAACTCATCGATTGGTCGAAAGAAAATATTACTGAGCCACCAATGACCATAAAATACAATAACCATGAAATAGAAGAAATGTCCTTGTCACACCCAAGCAGTTGAACGTTGCGTTAAGCTTGTAACAGAAGCTGCGTTATCCGCTTGTGGTTCAGACACAAGAGACGGTTACATTAGAGCGAAGATAAAAGCAAGACGAGATTTACCAACATTCGAGACAAAATCACAATATTTTAAACAACATAGTGACGCCCAGCCACGAGATGGCAAAGATTAAGTTCCTTTTTCTATTTCATTTACCATTGTAATATCTAATTTTAGTTGTACCATTCAATTAAAAATTATTTTTAGAACTTTTGTGATTATTTACTTATAACTCTGTTTTCCCAATTTTTACGAAAACTTTAAATCACCTGCGCCACCTGAAAATAATAACGCAGATGGCTGAAATTTTACAGTTACACACTTCCAGACACGCGTAAAAAAAATAGTAATACAGGAATAAAAAAATATGAATTAAACATTTTTTTCACCTGTTTCACTCCACCCTACTGCGCAGTGTTTGTACAAACAAAAGACAACCGCCGACAGCGTGGTGCTGCACACACTGTGGCGGGCGTGTACGCATACGTAGAATACGATTGTATAACAGCGAAAGTTTTCTCGCGAATATTTCGGAAACTAAGGCCGACCGCCAATTGTGCCAAAGGAAAAAGTTACTCAAAAGTAGGGCTGCCATCTGTAAAATCTTAATCCCTGAATAGAAAGCATTACTGAACTTACTGCATTAGGGAACTGAATAGGAATTTATTTATGATTTTTGTATACACTTAACTTATAACTAAAAGAACACATTAAACACGCAAATTTAATTTACAACTAAAATAAAATAAAATTGAAACCAATCGATTTATGTTAAACGTAGAGAAACATAAATTCTTTTTTTTGTTCAAAAGTTAACACGAAAATAATCTTACACACTGCGAACGAGCAGCATCGAAAAACCCGAATCACTACAGACCCCCCCCCCCCCCCCCGGACGCCCTAAAGAAGAGGACAAATCCGAGGAAACCCGAACGGATGGCAACCCTACTCAAAAGGTCGTTTTACAACATATGTGAAGGTCATCGAAATCGGCGAGGTCCCAGTTCATCGGCAAGTTTACCGTATTTTCTAACACAGATGAAGAAAGAGTGATTAGCCGAGTTAAACCATATATGTCATACGGCTTTACATGAAAATCTTGAAACAGTCGTGTTTACCATGTAATCCATGTTTATTCGAATATTAATTGCATTTTGAGATGCAATTTCAATGTCCTTCAAGCGAACAAGTCAGTTATTTTCCAGTAGCGAATAGTTTCGTTGTAATTATGCATTCTATATCTCAGTTACGTCATGTAACAGATGCTAAAAAATGGTGAATGCAACAGCAGTCTGACATTCATAATATGCAAATCGGTTGAAATAATTACAATGGAATAACTGGTTTTACTGGATTTATCATGTATCACATATTCTACTGTGGAAACGTTTCACCCATTGCTATCAGAATACTATTCTTATCCTTATTCAATTATGATTGCTGAAAGGAACGTATATTCACTACGCCAAATACATGTAAAAATAATAGGATACATCCAATTTCATTCTTCAGTATGATATGTATCAAGACTTTGTAAAAATATATTTTCATTAACAAAAGATAGGTTCAACGTACAGATAATCGAAGCAGAAGATGGTGCAGTGTGATCTACGTCAGAGAAAAAATGTATGAGACTATTAAGGATCAGAAAACTAGTAATTATTAATAAATATGTATTAAAACGTGTCCATAGAAACGGTTACGAATATTCTCCAGCCAGTTATTGCATTGTATAAATCCTACACTGTTAATAAATTTTTAAACAAAGTATATTTCAATGAATACTAACATACCGCTCTTTTTATTTTTAGGCATGGGATATGTTGTAATATTTATTTAGAAAACAATAAGATCCTGTATAATATGAATGCTTACAATTTATTACGATATATTCATATGAATTTTCTACTATTTTTAGTCTTGTCGCGTGTATGAAACATTCAAGTAGGATTTGTACATATATTTAACGAAATTTATCAATTTGTCAGCTATAAGGCAGACAATCGTCATGTAATTTTCATCACGGTAATTCGTATAATTACTTGATTATCTTTGTAAAAAGAAGTGAGATCCCCATAAAAAAATTCAAAAAGTAAAAAAAATTACGCCAACTACATGAAAAATCAAATAAATCACAAAAATTGAATACAATAATAATCACAAAAAATAGAAGATAATAATAATAATAAAAAATATAAGAATGATAACACAATAAAAAAAATGAAATCAAAATGAGCTGCAAGTACATAAAGGTGCTTTCCAACTGCGCCTAAGATAACACAACAACATATACACAGCTAAAATGCTGTGTTCATACATGCCATTACTCATATCGCGGACATTTTAATTAACCTATAAAAAAGAATCCCATTTAAAAACATTGTCTTAAATTAATAGCTTTACAAAATTAATGATATTAATGGAGCCAAAAGATCAGAATTTGTTTTTTAATCCCTAAAGAAAATTTTGGAAATCTACTGTGTGACATTTTAGCAAATTTAATCCCAGAGAAAACGAGCAAAAACAAGATAAAAATCGGTTAAGAATTCACTGAGATACGGAATTTTGCCCACAGAAAGGCAGTTTGAGCGCTACCGCCAATTACATTTTTATGCGGATTGACACCGCAGTGGCAAATGGTGGCAGCTAATTCCTTTCTGAATTTGTTTACTACATTCTTACCCACATTCCAAATGCAAAAGATGTGGTTGGGAAAGATTGGATAAAGTTTTATTTACTAATAAACAATAATAAAATCGAAAAAAAATAAATCACGGTTTTTAACGTTCTTCAATATTTCTGAACGCTATTAGGTTCTATAATCATACATTAAATTGATATTTTAGACGGTTCTGGTTGTAGTAAATTCGTTAGACGTTCCAAATTTGCAGCCATTGTAAAGTTATATTTCAAACATTCTGACGTGTCAATAAATCGCTTGTTTCATGTTTCCGCTATTGCCAAGTGCCAATTGAAGATTTTACATAAAAAGAACTACTTAGATAAGCAAAATCAAATTAGCCCCAAAGATTGTTCTACTAAAGTTTTCATGCAACTTTGTAAAAAAAAGATAGAAAAAAACACGTTTTGGTCGCAATTCAGGCATTTGATATTATAGTATATTTATTCCCCGACAAAACGAGCCAAAGAAATAAAAATCGGTTGAGAATTTACAAAGATGCGGAATTTTGACCGCAAAAAGTCACTGTGGAACCACTATGCGACGCAAGGTTCAGCAACACGCAAGTACCCTGCAATAACAGAGACGGGGCGCCGTCTCTAGCGTATGTTTTAATTAGTATTTCTATGTTTCTTTAAGAATATATTTCACTTCTCATTGTCACTCCTTAATTCCCTTTTATTCACTAACTCAACCTTCAATTACCTTCCTCTTCCTTGGTAAGTATAGTCAAGGTGGGCTTTAGCCTTTAGAAAAGATTAAGAACCGATTATAGATTATTGAATAAGTCCCTTCAGGACGCAACAATAGAAATTACTTATTTTATCAGAACACACCTATATGTTCAGAATTTTATGCTGATTCAGAAAAACTGATCGATATTTGCTTTCAGACAATATTTGCTGTAAATCAGGTTGAAAACTGAAGTCATGACATCTGACCACCTATCCCGAAGTGCCAGGAGAAATGGTTTTCGTCGTTGGCAGAGACCACTCACATAATTATTCACAGAAAATTGACAAAGGATAAAGCAAAATTATTTATGAGTGAATACAACTACAGATTCATTGATAATTAATTTGTTTACGCTAAACAAGTAAAGAATAGGGGAGAGGCTTGCAGGTTGCCACCCCTTAGCTTTTTTGATCATAACTCGTCATAAAATCAACGTATCGCTGATTTATGGCAGGGTTGAATAACTGGCGACTCACGAGTCGCCGGGAGCCCCTCCGCCTTGCTGCCACGCTGAACGGCCCCCCTCCATACCGACCAAACACTGACGATCAGTGATACCAGATCGGGGACGGGTGCCCTCGAGAATTTCCCCCACCTCGCGCATACTACGCCGGAGCAACGTGTCCGTGAGCTCGGCGCTTCGGAGTCCAATTCACGGACGCGCTGCTCCGGCGTAGTGTGCGCGAGGTGGGGGAAATTCTCGAGGGCACCCGTCCTCGATCTGGCATTACTGCTGACGATCGCAGTCGATTCCTGCTTCTTTCCTTCTCTTTTCGACTGCGATCGTCAGAGTTCGGTTGGTTTAGAGGGGGGACGTTCAGCGTAGCAGCAAGGCGGATGGGCCACCGGCAGCTCGTGAGTCGCCAGTTAGTCAACCCTGATTTATGGTATAAGTTGGAAAGAGGAAGTGTAGAGTTACAATCCTGAGCTAGAAATCATGTAAACTCTCGAAAAAAAAATATACTGCAAATTCTCGAAAGTATCTAAAATTGACTCCTTGAAAATTTGGCGTGCAGGTTGCTAGCCCTAGAAAAATTGCTGAAAGTGTAAAAAAACTCAAGTAAAAACCTGATTCAGAAAACTTTTCAAAATTTATTAAATTTGATTTGCAGTCAGTGGCTGTAAACATGAAAAAATGAGTGGAATTGCCAGGAAAAATCAGATTTGCAAAATGGTATGGAATCATTCAAAATCGTCATCGAAATCACAATTCGGGCAAGTGTAAACACTGTAGCGCATATCGGCACATAGGTATGTTTGGAAATCTGTTTGGCATATGTAAATTAGATAAAAAAAACAACACAGAACGAATAGTTACCTTGAATTGTCGATGAAAATGTTCAATTTACGAGCACAGGGAAAACACACAATTTAAATAATTAAATTTCTTGACAAACACTATATCACACTTCGCTCAGCAAACACAGTGTTATTGCATTTGTCCGTTCCAGAGGTTTAATAAATAGTGACAACTACTCTTTTAACGTCGATGTGAGTCAGAGTTGAGGTTATGGCACTGCTAGAAAGTCGAAATACAGCAGGGGTGGCAACCTGCAAGCAGTGGCAACCTGCAAGTCTCTCCCCTACATCAAAGAAAGAGTGAACTACCTAGTGGCGATTAGCAAAGCAAATCCTGGTAGCAGTGATGTGACTGCAGATGAGGTGGTTTCAATGTCATCGGTTTTGGGTAATGAAACAGCACAAACACCCCTAGAAACTCCCCGACCACATCCAGGATCGCGGAGACTTGGAGCACCTTTGGAAGATGCCACCGCAATATCATGTGGCCGCTCCACAACCGGTTCCCCAGAACCCTGATGTACAGCGCCACAATGCGGAACAAACAAACGTAGAGGGTCGACGCAGGCAGCGGAAACAGACCTTAGTTCCAAGAGAGATCGACTAGCGCGACAGTCGCCTTTCGCAAGTCGATCGCCTCTCTACCTCCTGCACGCAATAATTGGTGCAATAGTTTTGGCGGACCACAGCTCTGGCGACTACCACGTGGTTCAGCACGTGCTTTTGTGCAGTCCTTGTTAAGAAAATATATATTCTATTTTTACACAAAAGAGTCTCTCCACTTTCCTTTTTGACACATAAAGTGCCCGGATAGTTAGCTAATAGACTACATTGGTGACCTCGCGACACGCAAAAAAAAATTGCATTCGTTCGTCGGTAGTGCAACGAAATCACAAAGCTCCGCGTCGCAATGACGAAGTCGGAGGATGGTGAGAACTCGGGCTCAGAAAACCAGGACAACAGCCCGCAAGTTATGAAACAACAGCTAGACAAGATACGGGAAAAAATTCACAAAAAAGATTAACAATTTAACGCGTGACGTCGCAAAACTACGCAACCAGTTTAAACAACAAACCGCAAGACAAAGGAGAGGACACCGAGCTGTGTTTTTCCCATAAGAAATTCGGCGATCAAGCATACAAATGCCGAAAACCCTGCTCGACAGCAGGTGAAACGAAGGATTGGCAAAATGAAGTTGTGGAGGCAGAATCCACAGGTGGCGGCGACGAAGGAGACAGCAAAAAGGGCAGTCATCTACACGTCCTGGATAGGACCACCACGCTAAAATTTTTAATTGATTCTGGATCAGTCGTGTCAGTAATTCCTCGCAGCTATTTCAGAGAGAAACTACACGCTACATCATACCAGCTCCACGCTGCCAACTCCACAGTCATCCACACGTACGGGCAACGACTCGTCATGCTCGACCTTGGGCTGCGCCGCAGCTTCAAGTGGCCATTCATCATAGCAGACGTTAAAACACCAATCATTGGGGCAGATTTCACAGGACACCATGCGCTACTAATCGATCTGAAGAATCAGCGCCTCGTCGACTTCCACACCCGTTTGGCAAGAATCATCGTCATCACGAAGCACAGGATATCTCAACGGTCGAGTCCGTCCGCAGCAACCCCTCCGACCAGATTAAAAGATACGCGGCGTTGTTAGCCAAATATGTTATTATAACGAGGCCATCAATAGATCAGGCGACCACTGCGAACACGGACGTAGCCCATCACATCAAGACGAAAGGTCGACCTGTCGCATTCCGGCCCCGTAGACTGGCAGGAATAAAGCTAGCGGCTGCCAAGGCTGAGATATTAGCAATGCTTGAACAAGACATTATAAGGCCTTCTAACAGCCCTTGGTCAAGCCCGCTTCATATGGAGAAAAAAAATCAGGTGACTGGCGGCCCTGTGGGGACTACAGGACTCTCAATTCACAGACAGTTCCCGATCGCTACTCACCCCCACTTATAGATGGTTTGTTTGCCAAGTTGCACGGCAACAAGGTATTTTCGGCATTGGACCTGACAAAGGCGTACTATCAAATTCTTATGGCCCAAGAAGACATAGAGAAAACTGCAATAGCTACCCCCCTTTGGCCTATACGAGTTCCTCGTAATGCCATACGGCTTGAGGAATGAGACACAGACGTTCCAGAAGTATGTCCATTCTATTTTCAGAGACCTGGAGTTCGTTTTCTGCTACGTGGATGACATTCTGGTTCTGTCAAAGTCTCACGAGCAGCACCTGGAACATTTGAACATTATCTTCGAGCGGTTGAAGCAGCACCAACTGAAAATCAACCCCAGTAAGTGCCAACTGGGCCAGGAGGAGGTGACATATTTATGTGATAAACAAACACGGCTACAAACCCCCACATGAGAGGATACAAAACATCCTGGATTACCCGAAGCCAACCACGATTATGGACCTTCGACGGTTCCTGGGGATGATGACCTATTATCGGAGGTGTATTCCAAACGCCGCGAAACTCCAGGCTCCTCAAGGAACGCCTACCTCAAGGAATCAAGGAAAAATGACAAACGGAAAATCGACTGGACGGAACAGGCGGGGGATGCGTTTAACAGTTGCAAGAGCAGCCTAGCCTAGATTGTCGACAGCCACAAGCCACCTCTCTCCCACGGCCTGCTTAGCCTTGACGACCGATGCCTCGGACACGGCAATCGGTGCCTCACTAGAACAATTCACAGACGACGTCTGGACCCCTGTTGGTTTCTTCTCCCGGAAATTAAGTCAGACGAAAAAGAACTATAGCACATACGACAGGGAATTATTGGCTATCTGCACTGCCATAAAACATTTTCAACATCTCCTCGAGTGCAGGAATTTCATCATCAAGACTGATCACAAACCACTTTTGTACGCGTTTTCGCAACGCCCGGACAGGGCATCCCCTCGGCAACTGAGACAGCTGGATTTCATTTCACAACACACGACGGAAATAGTCCACATCAACGGCACAGAAAACGTCGTGGCTGACGCACTATCACGGATCAGCGCCATCGACATGCCCACAGCCCTCAGCGCCGAAGCCATACGCTCGGAACAAGAACGCGACGAGGAATTGATAATAATTCGTAGTAGTGCCAATTTAAACTTTCAGCGCCTCACGGTCGAGCCAGGCGTAAGCATATATTGCGACATATCGACGGGGTTCGTAAGGCCCTACATCCCCGGACAACTGAGAAAGACGGCCTTCGATACGGTCCATGGTGCATCACACCCCAGTGGACGTGTCACCTCACACCTCATCAGGGAAAAGTATATCTGGCCCAGCATAAAAAAGGACGCCTTAAAATGGGCAAGGGAATGTTTGGCTCGCCAACGGGCCAAAATCCAGCGGCACTACCGCCTACCTCCCTAAGGGATTGATGTACCGGATGCTCGGTTCAATCACATCAACATCGACATCGTCCACATGCCAGAGGTCAATGGCTTGAAGTACTGCCTAACTATAATTGACCGATTCTCCAGATGGCCGGTGGCCGAATTAGGATCCCCCGCCCCGGGGAGCGGCGGTGTCACGCCGCTCCCGATAGTGCGATCGAGCTCCGGGGCATAAACGGCCGGCTGGTAACGGGCCGCTCTGTAGGCACACATCATCCGCTCGAGGTGGCCGTCGGGGTATCACGCCCCGACCGCCTTAAAGGCCCCTCGGGACGCGGCGGCTAGGGCGGCCCATGAGGCCGTCTACACCCCGGCCCGGTCGCGACCGTAGCATCGTCGCGGCCGAGTAGCAACTCGATCGCGGGGTCGTGTGGGGGGGGGGGGCACCACCCGCCCTAGTAGCAATGACCCCGGAAGATGTCAAAGCGATGATTGAATATAGATGATTAAAGCGCAGCGAACGAATCGCTAGTTTGCCCTCGCATCAAGTCCCTCCCCTCAGGCGCGCAACTGCGCACACGAGGTAGACCACCTTGGAGGTTTTAGTGGATTCGAGTCCTACCTGCCCCCGCGGGCAGGGGGTATCCGTGGGGATTTCCTCCAAGTAAAATAAAAAAAAAGGAGGAAATAAAACGGATATGCTGCAAAGCCAGTGCAATTATTACGCACTTCCGCTACTCAAATGTTGCTACAGCAGCATTTGAGAAAGCACAAGTACAATCTAAATTAAATGTAAATGTAAAAAGTAATGCTAGCGTATGTCAAATGAAAATGCCCCACACGGGCATGTCGGCTTTGCCCGAATTAGTAGTGCGACTGATTCATGTTTATTAAAATTAATATCTTTTTTAACGAAATTAAAGTATTTTGAAAAACGCTTAATTTTTTCCTCATAATTCGGAATAAATCACATTCTTGGTAAAAATGATTTTCTGACATTAGTGTTGCATATGTCGAGCTCGGGCGAATAATACTCTTGACAAATTTAATCACACGCGTGACATAGTAACATCCAAAGAAAATCTGCTGCTCTTGTTCTCATTTTTGACAGTCTATTTTGATGCTGCTCGCTACTTTCGCGTCTTCTTAAAGAAGAAGAACGTCTAGCAGCAGTGAATGTTCTAGAAAGGTGTTGTTTTGGCATTTTTATGATAATTAACCAGAAAATATAAACTTTTGTTATCGGAAAGTAGTGGTATTGGAGAATGGCGACACAAGATCTGCCCGGCTCTCTTATGGGCATAACTGCTGTATTCCAACTGCGAGAAGCGCCCGGCCCGATCGCCACCTGGCGGTCACGTCGCGTGGTATCCATCGCAGTCGGCCGCGTCATGACTTCTTTTATGTACGTAATTACACAGATTAATTATATTTTACGTGATTAAACATAGCCTGTCCGTTCTCGTTGTTCAAGAGTGGCTGTAGTTAAAATTTCGTAGTGATTGGTTCAGTACTTTTTGAGATTTTCGTGAGCATACAGATCGCGCAATATAACTTTGTCTCCGAGCGGCGACCAGCGGCAAGTCATGGCCAACTCAGTCGCCGCTGGTCGCCGCTCGGAGGCAAAGTTATATTGCGCGATCTGTACAAATAAACGCTGTAGCTTTACTATAATAGTAAAGATAGTATAGATAGTGTAGATAGTACAGCTAGTATAGATAGTATAGATAGTATAGATAGTACAGATAGTATAGATAGTATAGATAGTACAGATAGTATAGATAGTATAGATATATGGATTAAAAAAAATAAAAATGTTAAAACCTTCCTCTTGTTAAACCAAACAAAGTGAAGTAACATACATGTGGATACACTTCATATTTACTGAGAAAACGCATTCCAAAGTATGCATACCTTCAAATATGTATAACGGTGCTAAAACATTATTTTAAAAAATAAAACTGCTAAAATCTTCCTCTCGCCAAAACGAACAAAGTGATGTAACACACTTGTGAGTACAGTTAATATTTATTGAGAAAACGCATTTCAATGTATGGAACTTCCAACAGGGGCGTCCGCAGACTCTTTTCCATGGGGGGGGGGGGCAACTTTGGGATGATATAACCCTCTTGCTTTTTTAACCCATTTTATAGTGCCAAATTAATTGAAAATTTAAAATCGAAATTTAAAAGTATTCCCTTTTTCAATATAAACTTAATAAAGATCAGTTTTGAAAAATAAGCGATTTTTCTCAAAAGCCAGGGGGGCAACTGCCCCCTTTTGCCCCCCCCCCCCCCTCCGGACGGTCATGACTTCCAATTTATATAATAGTATAGATATAGATAGATAGATCGATATAGATTTCTTCTCTTCTTTGAAGTTCCTATAAAACTATGAAAATTTATTCTAATGATAACAATTTAATGTGAAACTGATAGTATATATATTAACATACCATAATGGCATGAAACTATAGTAACAAAATATTAAATAGTTATAAGAAATTATAGAGTAATAAGGACGCCATACAATTAAGTGGTAAGGATACGTCTACAGCATTGAAGCAGTTACGTTTCTTAGCATTAAAAGCACTGTTATAATGAATTTGCATAGTACTCTTGACAACATACATTACGCATTTATATTATTTTGCTTCAAGTACAATGTGATAAATATCAGAGATGTAAAAATTCTGTTATCCAAAGAGTCATATCTCCTTATTACTTCTTACAATTAAGGATCTGCAATGGTTGAATTCTGTTCTATGTTCCATAACACATCATTTGTATGATACATAAAATAATATTTTCTACTTAATACACTCATTTTATACAAAGCACTGGGTGCGGTTATTGGACTCAAACATTGAGCTCAACCATTAAGAAGTCAACGGTGATCAATCCTGATCAGTCAATCGGTCTACTGAACGATACTTGGGAAGGTATCGGTATTTGTAGCAACTCAACACGTTTCGTAAAAGTAACAGACTTTATTTAAGCTACAAAACATGGCAACCGATCACTAAACGTGTTGAGAAGTGAGCAACCGAGCAGTAGCGTTCAGCGAAAAATCGGTGAAGGGTTACTCAACGGTTGAGTCCGCTGAACGCACCCAATTCAATGTGACATTAAACCTTTTAAAACCAACAGAACTGTGTTGACTTATGTACGAAAAACTTTTTTCCAGTGAAAAACTAGAATATTAGTAATGCCTTTAAAACAATCAATGGATACATATCTATATGCAATAGAATTTTAAGTTTAAAGTTGAAAAAGATGATTACACTTACTTAATAGTAACAAATCAATAGAATATTAAATTATGGAAACTGCATCAATAAACAAAATTAGTAACTTTTATACGATTGTACAATTACTAGGAACCTCTTTACTCTTAATGTAATGAAATGAAATAACTTTAAATGAATATTATATATTTCTTGTAACTATCATTTTTTTATTTGTGTCTCATGTAAAACTTACACATAAAAGCTGAAAAGCCAACATAAACATAACAATGAATTAATGCCAACTGTATTGCAAAAAAAAACTATCTATGCACATAAAAACTTTGTTTTATTTTTATGTGTTGATGAATATATACATATGTACATTACATGTTACGTGGAAGTTACACTTAAAAGGGTTTCTTTATACTTCATGATTTTGAAAAATTATGTATATTTGAAGCTATAAAGATAACAACATATATATTTCTAGGAGTTCAATTTTTGGCATGTTGATTAACTTTATTAATACTAACTTAAATATTCTTATAAATATAAAAATAATTAACATGCTATCATTAGATAACAAATTTCTAAATGAAAGTCTTAAATTTGTTTACAAGATGCAAGATGATAATAATAAGTGTATAAGCAAAGGTAAATAAACACTCTGAGATACAAAACGGAGCAGACAGAAATTCGCGGAAACAAAATATTAAAATAGAAGTATAAATAATCACGTGACGAAAAATGTGTAAAGGCTAGAACAGACCCGTCGATTAATTTAGTCGAGTAGCGAGTAATTTAGTAATTTACCATTGTTTTACTAAACTACTTGACTAAATTTTAGTGTCCACACACGAAAAATTACTAAATTACTCACTACTCGACTAAATTACTCGACGTATCTGAATCAGCCTTTAGAGGGAGTACTGAGCGGGAGTAAAAAAATTAGTGAAAAGATATATTCCGAAAAAAATAGCAAAGGAAACAGGATCATGTTAGTATCATGAAACTAATTACAGCAGATCTAGATAACAAACCTTCGAATAAAAAGTTAATTCTAAATTAAAACTAAAAAGACAGACGAAAATGAAAAAATGGCAGACTAACCTGACACCTGCAGACGACGTCAGCATCCATTGCAAGCATGTCCACGACCTTGCCTTTACCTTCGTCGCCCCATTGTGCTCCAAGAACAACAGTAACTTTCGCTGAACCACTTGATAAACGTTGTTTTTTTCTTGGGGATGAGAGAACGCCTTCCCCATTTGCCTGTTGGACGGAACGCTGCATCTTCAAATACACTATTCGTAGGTTTTTTCGAGCAACTGAACAAACTGCGCACGCACGTACAAGTCAAGGATTACTACGCAACTGCTCAACATAGACTGATGCAACTACCTTTTCTTCCTCAATCGAATGAAGGGACATCTAGTATGGAAACAGTAAAGGTTGCGCAAGTAGGTGAATATGGGCGGTATTTTCAGTCGTTGCATAAGGCTGCCGCACAGTGGTCCGAATGGACATACCCAGATAGCACACCTCGTCTTAGAGACGTCTAGTTTATGTCCATTTTAGGTTTTAACGTCTTGATTTGTAACAAGACGTCTTTACGACGTCCAAAAGACGTATTTAAGACTTTACCAGACGTTGTGCTATCTGGGTAGGAATATGGGGACGGAGGGTGAGGCTAGCTTGTGGAGGAGGGACGCGAAACATTTTTTTTAACAAAATGTCTTCGACTATTTCATGTAATTAATAATAAGTATACTAGTAATAAGTATGTATTGTATAATATTTCATTTCAATATAAATAATAAATTATTTTCAATCAGTATTTCTGCTTTAATTCATTTTATATATTCTAGTAATTGAAGACGCATATTTCTCTTAAATTTTCATTATATTCAAAATTCAAATTCATAAATAATCACTTTTTAGTATTAACGATATTTGCATTAATCTGTGGTTAATAGTTTTTCATAATTAGCGGCACAGAGCATGCGCAGCAATGCAACCAATCACTACAGGGCACCCTTCGGTTGCCCTGGGTGGGGGCCCGTCCCTCAACTAGGCTTCGCGTCCCTCGTCAACAAGCTAGCCTCACCCTCTGTCCCTATATTCCTATGTCCATGTCACTGCACCGCTCGCTGCACCGGAAGTGGCATCGTATTGGTGGCAAGTGAGAGAAATTCTAGGGAATCGTACGATGCCACCAATAAGATGCCATCAATTTCATGCGCAGTATGCGTGATTTGGAACACAACCTATATCTCCTCTTTGTCTACAAGTGAGAGAGATTCTAGGGAATCGTACGATGCCACCAATACGATGCCACCAATTTCACGCGCAGAATGCGTGAATTGAAACACAGCCCTAACCAGATTCCACCAGAACAGAGCTGCGCCAGCTCAAGTTTTACCCGAATGTGCGGCATGGTGCCGCACTGAAAAAGTTCGCTGTGCTATGAGTGGCTATGAGCGCTGTCAGTCAGCTGTCAGTCACCGGACGCACGCGAATTTTCCCGAGGAATGCTTCGCTAAAATTGTCAATGCTCGGCTCCCATTTGCCATAGGTTAATGTTTTATACACCTAAACCTTTTTCGAGCAATGCTCTATAAAACGGCAAAAACCGCATCGCAATCCGTCGAGTGGTTCTCGGGATTAGCCCGAACAACCAAACAAGCTGCTATCGGGGACTTTATTTTATACTATGTAGAGATACGTTTAGTTATTCTTAATATACAAACGATTGTATCGTTTGCAGATCAGCAAATTAAACCAGTAAAGAAGTGACACAGTGTTGGCTGTTATACGTCATGCGTAGAAAGTAGAACACTGACCATTGCCCTGAATTCGATTTTGTTACCAATGTATCTGGCGCAACCAAATTTTGCAAATCCTGCAGCTCCGTCAAATGTTTCCAGTGCTTGTCACTGACAGAAACTTTTGGAAATGAAGGCTGATGAAATTGTAAGCCACATTTTTGGGCCAGATGTGTTAGGGTCCATCAATGCGAGGTCCAAGGAAGAAAGTTCAAAAAGTTCAAGGTATCATGATTCACACTCGTCCTTCTATATTTTGTAGCTACAATAATTATTTAACATATGTGTTTACTTTGTAGAGTGCCAAGCAGCTTGACCTTGGTAAATGAGTATATCGAAACAACTCTTTCGAAAAATGCTGCAGCACAAAGTACAGAGGATAACAGAGTCGGTCGAATAGGGCCAAGTTTAGTCAGATTCGATATATCGACCCATCAAGGGCTTTCAATAATTTCCCCAGACAGGTTGACCATTAACTCCAAGCGTAACTTTAGTACAATGAGGGCAAACACTGCAGTATACAAAGGAAAGTGGATGTATGAGTTGCAGCTCGGATCCAAGGGCGTTATGCAAGTTGGTTGGAGTACAATCGCGTGTGAATTCAATCAGGAGTCTGGAGTTGGTAAGCCTTGTTTTATTATAACGTGACTTCATTTCAAACAAATATGACTATTTGTTAAAATAAACGGCATGGAAAATTTAATGCACAGAATTTATACTCGTATACGAACGATACAATATCTTCTTTTTAGGTGATACCGTCAACTCGTATGCCTACGATGGCAACCGTGTTGCAAAATGGAACGTGACTACCCACAAATACGGGGAGCCATGGCTCACAGGCGATATTATTGGATGTGCGTTAGATATGGATAACGGCACTATTGACTTTTACAGAAATGGCAGACATCTAGGTAGAGCGTTTGATAATGTAGCAATGGGTGCTGGTTTCGCGTATTTTCCTACGGTGAGCCTTGCACTGACGGAAAGGCTAACAGCAAATTTTGGTTCCACGCCGATGCGTTATCCTGTAGAAGGATACGAGCCTTTACAAGTAGCCCCGAAGAAGGAAATAGTCCAAGCTATGCTTCTGTTTAAGTGGTTCTCCCGAGTAATAGAACTGATAAACGTAAGGCAGAACATGGATGAACAGAGTATATCGAATGATGGAATAATGAGCGATCAAACCTTCTTAATGTGTCTTTCGAGATCTATTTTGAAGCATATAGGGCCTCTGCTCACCATGGCGTATATTACGGAACATATTGTAGTCCCATTTATGCAACAACTTTCTGAATGTAAAACAGATTTGACTAAAGAGTATACACAGTCAACTGTACATCCAGCTATGTTATTAACTTGCTTAGATTTATTATGGACATTTCTGGAAGAGCACGAAATTAGAGCTTGTTTGGAGAGCACAGTTCTTTGTTTGCTGTCTGCTTTCAGACACGTTTCCTTGTTATTGGAATATCCTGATCAATGCAAAACTTTGCTTCTGCTGATAAAAATTTGTCAGCACACATCGACTCGTCAATACTTACTGCAATATTTGCTCTTCGATCGAGTGAGATTTGCAAATTTCATACACATTAAGCCACTGGATGACGGAGGCTTGGCTGACGTAGTCGGTAACGTATGGTGGGAAATGAGTCCTGTAGATCCGACGATCGAAGCTAACAAAGCAAGTTACTTGGACTCGTGTGAGAGAATTAAAGCTGCCATATGTGGTACGATCAATTTTAAATGTAATTTTACAGTTCATTTCTGCATATTCTTATCACTGTGGATTACATTTTGTAGAAGTAGAAATGCTGCAAGTGGAATTTCTAGTAACGCTTCTCAATAATTCCGATGGTAATACAAAGAGACCAGCCTCGAGGACTATATTTTTGAAGAAATTTAAACGTTATGTTCAAGAAAACATTAAATCGAGTAATGTAAGTACGAAAACCAGCAAACTTACTGTATCTAAAACATTTTATCTAGCGTCATACATTTGATTGGTATATCTGCACATAATAATAAATACTACAGACCTCGCTACCAATCACATTATGTTGTTTCCATCGACTTCTGGTTGCGTTCAGAGTTTTGTGGGACACAGAAATAAGGACAACTTCTGTTTACATGCCTTGCAGGTAAAAAAAAAAAACAAAGTTTTACTCAGTGTGTTTGCAATACTTTGAATCATTAGAGATACATGCACTTGTTTGAGTTTCGGAGAAAGGACACGACAATAAATGTTGCTTTGCATATGTTTGTAAGCATTATTGAGTCTCATTTAATTTACGTAATAGCATTTCCTTATAAATTGGAATGGGCAGGGCGTTCTACGATGCATCCATCGATTACTCTAGAACCGAGAGACTGGGCGGAGTCTTGTCCCACTTGCATAAGATGTTCAGAAGTGAATTACTAGAGCAGTTAGGGCCTGATCACGAAGTAATTGTTGCGATGGAACAGAATCAAGATTCATCCGACAGCAGAGTAACCAGACTGGTGAATTTACCAATAGTCATTCCAACGCTTGCTCGAATGACTAATATCGGTCCATCGGGTCAAGGAAATTCGATGATCTTTGAGAGACTCGGATGCTTCCCAGATGCGAGGGAAGATAGAAATCCAATGCGCTTAGGTCCCCTGGATCCAACCATGTCCTTGCTGGAACTGCTCGACAGCATTATTCTATTTTATCACATAGTAGCGAAGAAGCAGTTGGCAAAAGTAGCTGTTCTCAGGAACAGCATGTCGGAATATATATCTGCTACCCAAGAAGCTAAGACAAGGTTGGAACAAATTAAGAAAAAGACAGATCTCGAGTCTCGATCTATTCAGCAAGAGCTACTGAGAACAATGGATGTCTTCGATACCAAGCTGACGCAGCAAGCGAGGTACATGGCCTGGATCCGCGCTGCAGTTTATTCGGAGGAGAAACAGTCGCAATTGGCGTGGCTCTTGAGGGTGGTCACATTGACTTTAAAGAATGCCAGCAAAGAGAGAAACATGTTCAGCTTCGTGCCAGACTTTTTCTTGGAAGCATTAGCCGACTTGTGTGTTAGTTTGAGGAACCATATGCACCCAACAGTTTGTATCAAAAAGATCCCGGATTATCGAGAAATGCTTCTCGACATAGCTGAGTTTCTTTGCGAACACTTTATGGACCCTCGTATAGTAAATGCAAATTCGAAGACCACACTGCTGCTGACCCTAGCTGGATTCGCATTCAATCCCCTCACTTTGGAAATATTAGAAAATGTACCAGAGAAAAGTAGAATAAAAGTTGTCACGAACCTATTGAAATCTTATGAGAATAGAGCATGGGCTGAATCGAACTGGATTCTAGTCAGATTCTGGCAAGGAAATGGTTTTGCCTATTGGTACGATAAGAGCCAACACTTTTCGAAAAGAATTGGGCCGAAACTGCTTCAGCAAGAAGCAATTTCTCAGTCTATAAGTAAGTAACTTTACTTCTTTTTTTTTTTTAGTAAGTTGTCTCGCTATTGTATGATGGCTAAGTTTACTTGTATTCGTTCTGCAGAACCTTGTCCATCTATTGTGTACCAAAGGCACGTAAAAGATGTGCTATTAAAGAATCCACAAGCATCTATGAAAGTACTAAATGCCTTGCTGAATCAGTTGAACTGGGCTTTCTCCGAATTCATTGGGATGGTGCAAGAGATCCACAATGTTTCGTCAAGACCTGAAAGAGTCTTCATCGAGTCCAGACAACTGAAAATTTGTGCTACTTGTTTCGACTTAGCCACTTCCCTTTTAAGAGTTTTGGAAATGATAGCTACAGTGGCTCCAAATATTTTTAACGATCCATCGCAGCCTTCCAGCGAAAATTTGTTGTCAAGATTATGCCAAGTATATACATACCTTCGTACACTAAACACATATATTTCATTCAATATGTAATTGTCGATATATATTATTTTTACAGTTACTTTGTCAAGTGTTGAATAGAACGAGTTCACAAACCAGTTGCTTTCAGCACGTTGTACTGTTAGAAATTCCGGATTTAGAATCAGTGGATCATTTTCCGATATTGGCGGCAGTCGCTGGTATTCTGTTGGCCCTACTCAGCGAAGACATGTCTAATTCCAAATGTAAATATACCTTCAATTAGATAATCAGTCGTACACAATTAGAATTTAATGTAAGAGAAATATCAATTTTGTTAGCGAAAAATTTAACGCTGGTACCAAAGGTCACTCAAACCTTACTAACGGAACCCAGTTTCCAAATGAATTCTATTTACTTTATGTTGGGAGACACAAAGTTTAAAAATAAAAAGGACAAATATGTGAAGCCGTTTTCATTCGCGAACTGTGAGTATAAACAGATTATTCCTCTGGAATATCAGTAAATTAAAATTGTTGGACATTTATTGCAGATCCAGATGAGGTGACAGAGGAAGAAATAAAGAAAGTAAAAGACATGATCGAATATTTGGACGCATGTTGTGCAATTTTACCAGATTCAAAGACTTTGAGTGACGACGACGATACTTGCACGATTTGCTACGCGTACCCTGTTGCTGTCACGTTTCAGCCGTGCCATCATCAATCGTGTCGTATTTGCATCGATCGGCATCTCTTAAATACCAGAGAATGCTTTTTCTGCAAAGCGACCATCGATAAAGTCGTAGATCTCTCTGGTAACGCGTTGCATGATTTTGTCGACGACGCTTCAATGTCGGAGCAATCTATGCAATCGTCCTGATGCATCGACAAATGCATTTGAAAACTGTATGTGCATATTGTGAAGAAATCGCGAGCCATATTTTGTCGTAAAGCTAATCATTAGGGAAAATTACAGATTGATGTTATCTTCTTGCGGAGACTACGATAGATTCTGGGAGAGAACAAGAAAATTGTATAAAATATCAAGTTTAAGGCTTTATTTATTGATTATTCTTTGTTTATAAAGTATGCAAACTACGATACAAAAATAAAAGATATAAGAACCTTAGTTTCTAAATCTTTCCTGACATGATGACCTGGCAGATACAGTAATAGATTTGTACATAGATATATATCAGTCTTTTCCAATTTTCTCTAGGTCTTAATACTAAAATTAAAATCATGTTTCAACGTATGCTAAGCAGAGTTGGGCATTAATCGAATACATTTTTATTCGAACGAACTCGAATACAAATTTCGAATAAAGTGTAATTATTCGAGAATAACGAATACACATTTAGTCGAATAAATTTTTACACTAAAAATACGACTAAAGTTACGACTAAAAATTTATTCGACTAAGAACTTATTCGTTATTCTCGAATAACTTCACTTTATTCGAAATTTGTATTCGAGTTCATCGAATAAAAACTTAGTCGACTAAAAATTTATTCGTTAGTCGCGAATAACTCCATTTTATTCGAAATTTTTATTCGAAGGTTATTCGAATAATGCCCAACTCTGATGCTAAAATAGGTATCCGTCTAAAGTATAAAATTGTTAAGACGTACGATGCATTGAGCAAATAACAGAGTATTATGGCTTACGATGCGTTCAGACCAAACGAACGAATGCTCGTTTGCCTCCCACTTCGACAAAATAAGCGAATAAGCATAAACGAGTGCTCCTTTAGACTCGAATTCGAGCATCCATTCGTTTGGTCCAAACGCACCGTTACAGGAAACTCCCTCGCGTGAATTTCTTTCCTTAAGAATTAACAAAACAGCATCAGCACGACCTACTTAAGTACTAATTGCATAAATTTTCTCTTAACTGCCTGAAACCAGTTACTAATGGTACATCTGCCGATGGTTGATTCAAGTCTTCCAATGCTTCTACGAAAACTACACCGGACACAAATGCACCAAGCGCGGTGATAAAAACCGCAAAGATTATCAAGAGTCGATCTTTGTTCAGGTGTAGCTCTGAATCTTTCAAAAGAGTACTTCGAAACAGGCAGAGTCCTGGAAAAATAAAGATGAAAGCTGCCGACATGACTCCCAGCAAATTAATGACTGGCGAGATGTCTGGCACTAGTATTGCAATTAATAAAGACAATACATACCAAATTAATGTAATTAAAACTCTCAATCTAACATTTACATTACCGTCCAGTCCGAAAAGACTGAAAAGAGCGTCACGGCCACAGTACAAAACAATTGGATACGTAGTAAAATTTTTAATCGCTATGAATATAATAGCTAGCGTGATGATTATACTTTTATCTGTGTATCCTTGAAGTATATCGCTGGGCACTTTGCCAGCACCAAATGTTGCGTATCCACAAATTCCAACGACCGTGTAAGCAGCGAAACAAATAATCATACTCAGTGCAGCGCACACTGTAAAGTTCCCAGGGCTTCGATCTTTCATACAAGCGTAAAGTGGTATCGCTGTCATGTGACTCTATAAATGAAATTTAACAGCATTGCGGTAACTCACAAGGATTCCTAAGACGTCCTTTTCACTTCGTTCTATGTTTTACACTTTAATGTACCTGATACGCAAAGCATATTATTGGAATTATTTGAAGCACTTCATAGTTATTGTCTGGCCATAGTTTCGCAGGGTAAATGGGAGATTCTAGTTTTGTAAAATTCTTGTAAACAATCAAACACACCACATACAGGATAGTTAGACAACCAACAGAACTAGCATAACTTAAAACGTCTAATCTTTTAAAGAAACATAAAGGTAATATAAATACGCTGCATGTTACAGCTGTGACAATTGATCTCGATAAGTACCTAAAACATTAAACTCGTTAATAAAAAACACAGAGAAACATTGCATTCTCCGATACATAATCTACATTCGATTACCAAGTGTGACAGTAATTGTATCCAAAATATGTTGCCAAAACTCTGTCGAACTGATCACCGATGATTATTATGAATGTCAAACAACATCCGAAGCTGTATATTGCAACGCACAGAGCACATAAGACGAGTGCTTTGCCCCCATAAAATTCGGCAAACATATTCTGCAAGGAGGAAGTGTTGGTAATTTCGCTACAGTTTGCCAGAATTACAAGTGTCGCTGTAATAAAGACAAGCAACACAAGTTGTGTGATAACCGAGGTGGCTATTCCTCCAGCCTTGTCGAACGCTTGGGGAAAATTTAATAGGCCTGCTCCTAAGGTGGCATTGACGATCAAGAAGATCGTATTTAAGACACCTGTTCCTGCAAACATTGTAGGGAAAGAATATGCGTTACACTTTGTTTCATGACATTTTGGAACGCCACAGAAGTTTTACGTTGCGTTAGAAATTCTATTCCTTTGTATTTATTCTTTGCGATCAAATATTACTGCGATACGACCATGGTAAGTCAGAGAAAGTTACCGAAGGAAAGAAACGAAAGGCACCGAATGCTTATATCATTTTGTCATAATTGTATGCTCAAGGATAAATTAGAAACGATCATAAAATAGTAAACACTAAAATACCTGATCGAGCAATTTGACGAGCACGAAAAGATGAAGGATTCGGAGCAGTGCATAATAGCATATCATTGTTAATAAGTCGATCGGTTTCCCCGGTTAAGCAATTCATGTCCAACAAGATTACGGAACGAACGGTTATTTCTGACTAACAATCCGTTTCGTTTCTATCTTGGATTAATGCTTTCGTGCGAGTATAAAGAAGGCATTTATCAGCAGTATATATACGTCTACGATTTGACAGTTGGGCCAAAGGTCAATTTAGAAAGGAAATATACTGTATTGTTTCGATGAGGCAATGTGTATCTCCGCCCCTTCGACAGATATTTCGTTTCATATATGTACATATATTCACAACGGAATGTTTCATAATTTTCAATAATTAAATTGTCTATTCGAACCGCGCGATGTCGCCCCCGAAATTTATTTATAACGATAGAGAAACGGACATTGAAGTTAATGTGTGTATATATGTATGTAGATAACATTTTCAAACCAACAAAGGAAAGGTACACGAGGCGGCAGAATCGGCTTTCCTTCGGAAATTTGGCCTGAGCATGCGGTAGTTGGTTAGAACCAGTGTTGCCAACTCAGATTTTTGAAAATCCGTAGAGAAGAGTAAAACTTTAGATAGAATTCCGTAGATCCCCCTTTGAAAAATCCGTTGATCTACGAATTTTCTTCATAAGTGTTAATTATTACATGTATGAAAGAAGCTAATTCCCTTGCTCATGGAAACCGTCCTTTCCCAAATTCTTTCTAGAAATCTTATATTTCGACCCTCCCCTCGACGTGCGTTACGAAAAGTAGCACGTTTCAATTTTCTTACGAAAACTAGCACGTTTCGGTTTGCCACGAAAAGAAACACGTTTCATCGTTTCTGACGAAAACTAGCACGTTATACAGTATTGCCACGAAAAATAGCACATTTGGGAATTGGCGGCAAAAATTAGCACGTTATCTGGTTTGGCCACGAAGAATAGCACGTTTTGAATTATACTGCAGACTGCAAAACTATTACGTTTCAGCGCGTGGTCAAGACAAAGTTTTAACTAGATCATATCCGATATAAATTTTTTATGTAGCCAACCATTCAAATTTGCTTCTTTCCATCGCTACAAATGGTAAGTACATACTACTTTTCGTGCAAAAATCACACAAACGTGTTAGTTTTCGCAGCGAAAACCGAAACGTGCTGGTTTTCGTAAGAAAATTGAAACGTGCTACTTTTCGTAACGCAAGTCGCCCTAACTTCCTCAAAAAAATTATTGTCACAACAAAAATTCACAAGTTACGAAAAAAGTTCACGTGCAATGATTCTGAAATCAACTGCTAATTCCTATTGTACTCGTTCAAAATGCAGGGTACGTGTCCCTATTACAGTGCCCTGTCCCAATTACGGTGTCTTTATACTTAAAGAAGCCGTACAAAAAAACTCGCATAAATAAATAAAGAAAGAATTTTTTTTAATTAAGTTGAACTATTAATGTATATGTTGCAAACGACAGGGTTGCATTTTTAAACAATTAAATCATAGTAAAAAAAATTAAAAAATGAATATGAAGATTTTGATGGATTTACTCAAATCCTTACCGGAAACGGTAAAGAGCACGTATTTTATAAACGTGAATAAATTGATAATTGTCATGATTTGCATTTATGTAAAGTGTTAATTATATCATAAAAGGTTTCAACTTCATGAAAAATAGCAAAATGAACACTTTTGAAACGTTTTCGTATTTTTTAAAGTGAAGCCAATAATACTGGCTGTGGCATGTTCCTCCTCCACCCGGAGACTCTTCGTCCGAATAGAAAATTCCCCAAAAAGGGCACCGTAATTGGGGGCACCGTAATACGGACAACGCACTTTTCAGGGCACCGTAATTGGGACAAAACCATGTATTTTTATTTCAATTAAAACAATATGAAAATTTAACATTTTTAACTCGAAAAAAATGCCTTAATAAAGAAAAAGGTTCAAAAAACCAATATAAATTTTCAGCAAGCAAAATTAAAGTAAGAGAAGACAGTAATTAATTCCTTCGTGAGCTAGCTGGAATTCCAGCGATTAATTGTGATGAAAAGCTCTTGTAGTGAAGTGGAATTTAGCGACCCGCAGTAAAGAGACATTTAAATATTTAAAGAGATATTGGAGAGATATTAAGCGTGACTTGATTCGTGTTTATTAGAATTAATATCTTTTAATGAAACTAAGTATAACATGCTGGTCAATATTTTCGTTTCTTCATAAAAAAGAAGAACGTCTTGCAATAGCGAATGATCGAGACATTCTTTGGTATAAGGTAGTTGACCCAGTCGTCGATCGGTACCCAGTCGTCGATCATTTGAATTAATATTGAGATTTTATAAGGTTTTTGAACAATATTGTGTATAGGACAAAATTGCAAATTAATATTTAAGAGTCTTTACCTACATATATCATCACTATATTGTTCAAAAACCTTATAAAATCTCAATATTTAAGTGATCGACGACTACGTCTAAACGGATCGACAACTGGGTCAACCACCTTATTCAAGTTTAAGTCGAAAATACTAATTTCCATCGTCAAAAAACCCCGGTACTCGAGAGTGAGTACTAGGGTTTCTTATATAATAATAAGGGGGTTCTTATAGGCATGACTGTTGTATCCTACCTGCGAGAAGCGCTCGGCCCGGTCGCCATCTGGCGGTCACGTACTATCCATCGCGAATCGGCCTAATCATGACTTGTTTATGTACACATATGTCTTTAAGACATCTACACGCAGTTGTTTAAAAAACGTCTTGACACAGACGTCTTTAAATCGTCTTAACACAGTCGTTTCAAAGACGTCCTGATACAGACGCCTTAAAGACGTTTTAACTCAGTCGTTTAAAAGACGTCCTGGTACAGGCGCCTTAAAGACATCTTAACTCAGTCGTTTAAAAGACGTTCTGGTACAGGCGCCTTAAAGACGTCTTAACTCAGTCGTGTAAACGATGTCCTAGTACTGACGCCTTAAGAACGTCTTAAAGACGTCTTAGAAATGTCTCCGCACAGACGTCTTAAAGACGTCTCAACACAGTCGTTTAAAAGACTTCCTGGCACAGACACCTTAAAGACGTCTATAGATAGACGTCTTAGAAATGTCTCCGCGCAAACGTCTATAAACAGACGTCTTAAAAATGTTTCCGCGTAGACGTCTTAATATGGTCTAAGACGTTCAGGCTAAAAACAGACGTAAAATGGACGTCTTAAAGACGTCGTGTGCTATCTGGGTACTAGAGTCGGCTGTACTTGGATCCAACTTGAGCCATTCGAACCGTTGAAAGTAAATGAAAGTAAGGGTCATGAAGGGTAAAAGTAAATTGCTGTTCATTTGATCCTTTATTTGAACGACTTACTTACTAAGTAATAAACAACTGGTTAAACGCAGGAAAGGAATGGAAATAAGAGGAATCTGTATTTAATCATCATTAGGGTTATTGTCATTAAGGTTTACCTGACTAAATGACCTAAGTAGCCTTTAAACACGTATTTAGGTACAAACGAATTTCGTTATCCCAAGAAATTACGCGCTGCTGAAGCGTTGCGTGTTGCGTGAACATGCGTGAATAGAAACACTATAATAAAGTGTCTCTATGCGTGAATTCTCTCTGTGGCCCTCTGGTAGTAAGTTTGAAAAGTACATGTTACAGTTTTATGAAGTTGAAAAAACATAGTAACATTGCTGTAAACATACTTTTTTCTTGAAACCAATTAAAAATAATAAACTATTCAAAATTTCCGTTGTCAGTACCTGTATTTGGCAGTTTTATAACAAGTATTTAAATTATATGTATGTGTATGTATATGCAAAATTTACAAAACTTTGTACAGTTTAAATGTACAACTATATGTATATATAAGAAATGATTCCACGAGTTTAGAACTGTTAGGGTTCAGGAATACTCGTGTATATCCGTAATCCATGCATATCTTTGATCTCTTCTTTGAGGGCCTGCAAACACGCAGTGATGATAAAAATATCAAGCGAATATCAGGCATTTGCGATTAATGTTTCTTACTTCGTTAATCATGCGATGTTGCTTGATAGTGTTTAGTCCTTTGAATTCAGAAGCAATCACATTTATTTCAAACATCGCACCACATCCCCCTAAAAGTTATTTCATTAAAAGAAATATGCGTAACAAGCACTTTGTTCTTTTGTGCAAAGATCATTTATCTTCTTACCTGACACATCGCTCACTTCGATAAGCTTAGCATTGGGAAACTTGTTCCTCAAAATCGATGTCATTTTCTGTTCAGCTTGTTTGCCAGCCAGCACACCGCTAGGTCCATTCCACACTCTCGACAGAAGCTGTAAAACTTTCATTTTATTCATCTTTCGCATCCTTGATAGCTATCATTCATTAATTCAATTTTAAATGGTTTGGTCTATCTCGAACGGTGTGTTTGATTTTAAATGGTTTGCTCAATTTTAAATAGTGAGGGCAAAGGACGTTTTACAAGGCGGCATCAGCATGTTAGCGGGAAAATTGTGCGTATCATAAGATTTCCACGATTACCATACATAAACACGTGTCCATGCGAAAACGTGTTTGGTACCTACCGATATATTACGAAAATTTGACATAAATACACGACCGAACATAGTTGTCACGATAAGTCGCGTTAATTCGGTCTTCGTTTGTTTTGATCGTGCAAATTCGTCGCGTGACAATATTTCAGCTGAAAACACTTGTACGAGAACAAAACCGCAATCCAACATACAAATATTCCAATGGAGAACAGCTGATTTCTCAAAAGTCGCCGCTGGCGCTCTCTGGATGAATTTAGAACTTCATTAAATAAGAGACAAAGGAAGAAAAGAATTTGGAACATAAAAATACAGAAACACAATACAATTTGTAGAAATTTATTCTATACAATGGATTGTACCTTGAATTATTAAGATAAGAAAGCTGTATAAGAAAAATACGGACGAATAGAGATCACTATATTATTTTATTTCAATGGGTTATGTATAAATTTAGGATTACAATACTGATTTACTTACATATACATGCATAACACAAAAACTGGTTCCGACATGTATTTTTAAAAACAAAATCGAATGTAATCAGGGCCACCTTTACCAAGGGGTAAATGGGCTATAGCCCAGGGGCGTCCGTAATCCAAGGGCGCGTAAGATTCAAATACGTTGAAATGTTTTTTCTCTTCAATTTTGGAGACAAAAATT
Source organism: Andrena minutula (assembly GCA_929113495.1). NCBI lineage: Eukaryota > Metazoa > Arthropoda > Insecta > Hymenoptera > Andrenidae > Andrena > Andrena minutula. The sequence continues at coordinate 36,593,383 of OV815996.1, read as the reverse complement.
TTGTTTGTGGGTATTATTTTTGTTCGTGTTTGCCTTGGTGGAGACCCGGGGTTGTGATATACTGCCTTGCACCGATTCCGAAGAAATTGCACCCTTGGGGGCTAGGGCGCCAAAATTTTTTAGCCCAGGGCGCTTAAATTTGTTAAGGTGGCCCTGAATGTAATTGTTTATTATTCGTAAGTGGATCGAAAGGAAATATTAAAATTACTACAATTTAATTTCACGTGGACAATTTTATTTAACAAAACGTTTCTACGAATTTGACCTGGTTATCAGTTTCATGCAAAGTGAGGTTAGATTATTGTTTACTGAATTAGCATTTGTTAGTGGAATCGAATACTACTTTTAACGAATGTTGTATTGCAAATCGCGAGTCATTCTTATCAATATATTTGAATAAACATTGTGTACTCGGTTAATATTGCAACAAAAACAACAGTTGTACAAACATATGAAATTATGTAATTGTGCTGCGTACGCCAACAAACTGGGTAAGTTTATCCTAAAATATCTCAATATACATATAACTCGATTGTTAATAGCATGAATGAGTATCCATATACAATAGTCCACGTTCAGCGTGGTGATGCAATGGATGCAATCCTTCCTACAAATTTCGTAATTCCCAGCCGATAGAAGGCTGTCGAAACGGCCGGGCGCACAACCGGTTCCGCTGCACTGTGCGGATTAGGCTAATGAATGATTAGTTAGTTGCAGATAAATGCACGGGTAACATACATGCAGCACCGTGACTGGGCAATCGGGAGCTGTGCGTGCGCACGCACAATAAACTTGGCAAAGGATAACGTAGTAGGTTAACACGGGCTCGAGTGTAACCTTGATCCGTGCATTGCAGCCTCTCCCTCCCTTTGCACCCTGCAATCCCCCCCCCCCCCTTCTGCCGCCACTGATCCACATATTTCGTTCAAGCACGAGCAATTTCAAAACTTAAATTCAAGTACGAGGGCCAAGGGAGGGGGAGCGAGCAAGTACAAACGTACGCGAATGAATCATTTTTCAAATCGAATGACACGCTACGCGGATCGTGATAAAGTTGTTTCGTATGGACATAAGGCTTTACGTCGGTGGGGGGTACAAGACAACGTGGAACGAGGAAGTGGCATAGGGTATTATCGATTCGCTAGAGCTCACGAGTTAACGGTTTGTTTACACGAGCGTGGGGGAAAGTGCGCATGCGCCGCAGAACCAAAACAATAATAAGAGAGTAGAAGGTTCGTGGCTGGCGGACGAGCGGTCGCTCGCTTTGGGCGTACGAACGTTGCTTTGCTGTCTTCTACTCCTCTGTGTACAAAGAAGGAACTTTTTACCGTTCCCACGAATCGTGTCCGCTCAGTGCTCCTCGAAACAACCGCCAGCGTGTTATATTCCTCGCGATTCTTCATCGTGTACACGCCGCGAAGCCGGGGCCGAGCATTGCATCAAAGCCTGTGTTGTTGTGCAACGTGCGTTTGGACTGATACAGCGACGCTACTCCGATTAATTACAATCGAAAGCGGGGGTGAAACAAAGTGGTGCATCAAGCGAACTGAAAACAAGACGATCGCCGCGCGTGTGTGTGTGTGTATGCGCGCGCGCACGTTGGCGAGAGCGGTTATTCATTCAATTTCTCAAAAGCGGAGCGCCAGTAAAAGTTTGACGATCGTCAACAAGGCTCCGGAGAAGGAGAGGCTCCCTGGAGGGGGGAAGGGGGGTAGGATTCATCGCGCGTATTTACCCAATGAATCACGCGTGTTGCTCTAGGTGATTACGAGGCTGGTAGTCGAGCCATCTATGTTTACACACGTATGCGTTTCTAAATATGCTCGTAAACATTAAAGCATACGGCGCGCCGGTCGATCAGTCCTAGTTACCTGTCGCTTTGTGTATAGCGAGAAACGTTGAGAAAGGGACAGATACAAGGGAGAAGAAGTGGCGAGAGAAGGAGAAGGCAATACATAGCACGTTGGCCTGCCCGTATCGCGGACGCGGAGGTGTAAACACGTCCGTGCCATTGTCCTTTCGTTCGCACAACATGCCGAGTGCCGAGGAGACCACGTACTTGATCGAGGTGATGCCAGACACGACGCAGGACTACTTCTCCCGCGACGTGGACCTGCTCGTCTCCCAAATTAAAGAGAACTTACGGTTGTCGAGCCTGAAGGCCAAGTCAAGTGTCAGCCACAAAAATCGACCATCGCCCTATAAAGTGCCATCGAGGTCGTGGGCAGACCCGAACGGCTGCGAGGTGTGCGGCACAAGGAGCACCGGGGCCCATGATCACCGTCATCACATGGCCCACAATCACAAGAGGACCACCGCGAGGGAGGACGACCCCTTTGAGCTTCTGCAAGAACTGCTGAGGGAGGGTGGCCTGATCAAGGAGGCCGTGAAGAGACTACAAGCGAACCTCGACGAACTAGAAAGTTCCGAAGTGGAGGAAGAGGATGACGAACAGTCTACCGTTTACAGAAGGAAACCGTACATTTACGATTCGGAGGACGAACAATTGCCGCCCGTGTACGAGTCGCTCGACCTGTGAGACTGTGTTGTGTCACGACGGCTTTGCTAGTGTGAGAGAAATCCCCGAATCAGGGTCAAAACTTTCAGCGTTCTTTCCTCGATCGTCTTTCGATGTGTCGTCGGACGAAAACGCGGGCCCGCATCGAAAGAAAGTACAACGAGGTGAACATAATTAGCCGGAGAACTCGCCTTACATGGCCGTGTTTGTAAATATAGTATGTATGTGTGTGTTTGCGAGTGTGTGTGCGTGTGCGAGCGTATGTGCGTGATTCGTGGCGGCTTCGAGTGTCCTCGGCTAAGATCGCCAGCTTACGTGGAAGATCCATGATGGCCGCCTCGATTCGAGCGTTCCGACTCGATTTACATAACCGACATTCATCGTTCCCCCGACCCACGAGGTCGTACTTCGTCGAATAGAAAGAGTTCCTGAGTGCTGCTCGCGTTGAGGGTAACAGACAAAAAATTTCTAACGGTCAGTGACGGAATTCGGTCCAGCGCTTCGCCGTCTTCACCGTTTTCATCACCTCGACCACTCTTTAGATTATGCGATTAATTCGAGAACAGCAATCTGCGAGTGACTACGCCTATGTAAATTCATTCGTTTACCTCTGTTGTAACCTCTTTTACATGGTCTTTAGTACTGTAACGACGCGATTAATGACGGCAGACACGCGTATAAACGAAAAGTATCCTATAGGGTAATAGTCAAAAAAATTTTCACGCGAGATGCTCGGGCTTATGGTCCAGTTACTATTAGATAAATAATAAGGGAATCGTTTGAGGATCGATCAACGAATTAGGACGCGTTCGCTTGCGGACTCGAAGGATAGTGATCTCATTTTTTTCCGTTCACATACAACGTTATTCGTTGGTTGTGTTGTATATTTCGATTACGCTCAGTAACCACCGAAGTATTTAGCTAAGACGTTCGTCGAGCGGCCGAAAATTCGTCACGACGGACGCGCAGCTATACCGTTCGCCCGCATCTATTTAGTACATTTAGTTATACATATACTTATTGCTATCGATCGTTAGCGACGTATCGAGCGCAGTACGGCGTCTTGTAAATTTGTTGTATATACAATTATGTGCACACGCGCGTCCGGCTTGTTAAGCCGGCTATCGCGTGATTCATTTACGGAAGTGGAAGTGGCGCGTAATTGATTTCTTTCGCAGCGGTGGTGTCCGTAGGTACGAAAACCGTGGGTTGAGGCCCGCGTGTGTCCTTGTTCACGTACGTTATCAGTTAATGCGTCGTGCACCTGCTGCGAAACCGTTGAATCGAATCACGGTTCCAGTGAATGCATCGATCACGAATAGATGAATGGATGAATCAAGTGCATTTCTTTTTTCGATGCTGTGTAACCGCGCCTGCGCAAGGGAGCGAATACTGCGTAGGGACAACGAGAGAAAGAAGTTCGTCTTAAATGACAGTTATATAGTGTAAATGAAGGAAGTTATACCTCGTTGTGATGACTGGATTCGTTATACGGTGAAATCTGAATTATGAATAAAGATGTTGAAAAGTTTATCCAAGGAAGTTTTCGTGCTTCCCTAGTTCGTAGAGATTTGTTGATGAAGGGTTATATTTTCTACGACGAACCGTCTAGTGTGTAGTCACTTCGATACGTAGAAAATATTAATTTCTTTCCTGTGTAAATATTTGAGCTTCGAAATTTTAATGTCGATAGTACATATTTTACTAGCCATTGCGAACGGAAATCGGTACTTTCTGTATTTTTGTGATAGAAAATATGAAAATACTTTAAGAAAATAATTCAATTAGCTTCGATTTAGTAGAGAAATCAAAGAATTGTAGGTATTTCTAAGTTCAATAAAAAGTAGAACTGGAAAAAAAGTCTTGGAAAAAAACAGTTTATGAATCATGAAATACAATAATAAATATAATTGTAGTTTGCAATCGTGGAAATTTCAAAAGTATTACGATCAATTGATTGTCGATTGTGAGTACGCGTAACGAAAAGTATTGGCTAATTAAAAAAAGGTTAGCGATAAAAATTAGTGTTCTGTGTGTATCGTAATCTACTTACAATGATATGTTCGTTGATTTTATCGCAGACCATATTGGGAAACCTTGAGTCATATCGTCTCGATAGAATTAAAGAGAAAAATCGCAATAGATAAGTAATTCTCGACGCTTCAAATGATGAACGTGGCTCGATTAAAACGCTTACATCATCGCTTAGGCATAAATGATAACGGAGATCTGAATATACACGTATATACGTATGAATATACGTAAATCATGCGCACGCTTATAAATAGCCAGAGTTAAAATTGTCTTGTTATGTTGTCGTAAATGGTGACATACGTATATATGTTATCGATTACGTTACCTACGACAACTCATTGTCACGACCTCAACTACGACTTCTTCGAAAATACATAGTATTTCGAGAGAGAATCATTACCAGTATATAGGTTGTTTTCGAACGCAATTAGCGATATGTGTAAAGGACTCATAATCGTTTAGCAACAGAGACCAACCTTGTGTGTAAATTAACATTTCGAAGTAGTAAATCGCGCAACCTAGTTATATAGAAAACGAAAAGTATTGTTACTAAATATTCAAAACCTAAATAGAATTCATTAATTATTTTAGTGAAAGAGTATTTATGCCTTAATGGAAAATCTATTTCGTAACTACCTATTTAGCAAAAGAATGAATGAAATATTCGTTCCTTGGACTCTTCTGAGAATGTTTTACCGACAACAGCTATTATTTATTCCAGACGTTAAGTACAAATCGTGTGTGATATCGAATACTCAAACTTCAAGGTTAAATTTGGGAAAACAATTGTTAAGTCCTTTATCATCTACCACTTAAGTACAATATTATCAGTAGTGGGCATAATGGTTCCAATGTGTCTTTCGTACGTGGTTACTAACGGGGATTTACCTAACCTCCAAAATTTTCTAGTGAAATAAATTAATTTGCATTAACTTGTAAATTTCATAATATAGCACGATAAAGATCTATGTAATAATTCTGTTCCTCCGTTAAACGATGCTGTCAAGAGTGTCGAGCACTAGCAATTGAAAACGTTGTTGGTTGGCTGGAATTCGTCACGTGACCTGTTAAGCTATCAGTGAGTGACAGATAAGAGGTAATAAAGTCGAACTGTGAATTAAGTGTTCGCGTAGAAAACGGTCTCATACGCACCTATTAAGGCAGTTTTTGAATTTGCATATCATACAAATTGTTGACTGCGTAGCGAGTGCTACTACATAAATAGTACATATAAGTACTTATACGAACTACGTACAAACGAATCGACGAATTACAGAAAACAACATGGCAGAAGCCACGCACCTGTATGTATGAAAAATTTTGCTGACTCTACTTTTGTGTCATTGTCCTCGACAAAATTTTGATCGTCGCTAAGCATAAATATAATTACTGTATTGATGTTAAAAAATTTATTAAACATTTTATTATTTTCATTCTCCATCGATTCCTTATTCCTTTCCAAACCATTCGTGTTCCTTTATATTATAACGTTCTTATATTATGGTTTTATTGTCAAAGTGTCAAAGTCAACAGTTAGAATATGAGCGATACTTTATTGACTTTATGAATAGGTAGTGCACTGCTCAACAACTTTTTGCCGCTATTGGTTTTCATTAAATTTTGAGGTTATGTGAAAAGCTGCAAATTCATTCATTTTTGTTTATACCTGTATGCGCTTCATGTTTGCAGATAATTTTATTCTAAATGTTTTTCTCCGGAGTTAATATTATTTTTTTATAAATAACAAAACATTGTATTACTTCATGAGAACTCTATAACAAAGTTATCGTGGACAATGCCAATGTTTTCTAAATAGAAATAGAATTATGAAGCAAATAATTAAATGTTAATGATTATTTTAACTCAATTTGCCAATTGAAGTGGATCAAATTTGAATTATCGTTCTTATTAACATTAATTATCACCTGATTCTGCTTTATCAACTGTATATATCACTGACAAAGATAACATTACCGATTATCGGTATTAATATTCTCCTATATTTAAAAATGTTTTTCCTGCTTTGATTAAGTAAATTGTCTGAATTATCTCCTTTGTCTAAAATTGCATATCTACATTTTCTATAATTTTAATTCATCAATTGCAGACCAATAAATTTTTAAATATTTGTTTCAGAAACTCATTAGAGTCTCACTTTCAAAGGGGCGATCACACCCTGAAGGTGCCTATGTCACTTTTTCAAAATAATCGTAAACGATTAGTTGCACGTATTAAAGCGACATCAAAGGTCCCAGCATCAGGCTGTTTTGTTATCCTTCAAGGAGGAGTAGATATTCCATTCAACGACACAGATATAAATTGGCCGTTTAGGCAGGTAAGTAACTTTTCTGCTTTATACTGTATTGATAGGAAGGGGGGATTCTTTTTTATATAACTTTATTATTAGGAATCATTTTTTCAATGGTGCTTCGGCGTTGAAGAACCTGGATTTTATGGCGCTATTGATGTATCAACAGGAACATCAATCTTGTTCGTACCACGATTGCCAGCGGAATATGCAATTTGGGATGGAAGATTGCACAGTTTAGAAGATTTTCGAAAGCGATATGCAGTACACGAAACTTATTATACGGATGAGATAGCTCAGATTTTAAAAACAAAGGAGGCTGCTGTTCTTCTTACTTTGGTGACTTCTCTTTCAGAAATAATTTGCCCGATTGTTTCTTGCGGAAATATTCCTACTTTAACTTATTTTCATTTCATCATTTGTTAATTTATAGAGTGGTCAAAACAGCGACAGTGGTTTGCAATCGCAAGAGGCAACTTTCGATGGTATTAGTCAGTAAGTAGTAATTATTCTTCGTGTATTCCCATCTTACATAGGCATGTTGCTTATCTTCTATTGTTCTCTAGATTCAAAGTGGACAACAAGGTTTTGTATCCAGAAATATGTGAATGGTAAGTATTATAAAACGATTTATTACTTATAAAGCTCTGGGTTGGTTGTTTAAAAATTGTTTCCAAATTTCGAAATTCATGTGTCAATGATCACCACTTTTCTCGGAATCTACAGGCTTATGTATGAAAAAAGAGCAAAAGTTTCTAGAAAGAATTTTATGAAGAAATCGTGTTGGAGGGATAAAATTTTCCATTGCACGTTTATTAGTAGATTTCGATTAATTCGTGAACTTACCATTTTTTATTACATATCGCGACCGCGCAGGCGATTTAGGCATAAGTGGAAATCGCCGCAAATTTAGGGGCGTCCGAAGACTTTTTTCGGAAGGGGGAAGTTACAGTTTGGGATGCTGGTAAAGAAACATACATCCCTTTTGCTTTTTTAACGCATTTTCTAGTGCTAATTTATTTGAAAATTTAAAATCAAAATTTAAAAATATTCCCTCTTTTTAGTATAAACTTAATAAAGATCAGTTTTGAAAAATAAGCGATTTTTTCTCAAAAATCAGGGGGACAATTGCGCCTTTTACTCCCTCTGCTGCGGACGGTCATGCCCAAATTGTTCAATCATATGTACTTATGTATGTACTTTGATTTACTTACATCTTAACGAGCCCATACACGTCGATTCAAATCTCAACGTGTATTTGAACGTCTCGGTATCAGCTGGTATCGTCGTCTGTGTCAATGTACTGAAACTATCTACATGTTTCAGCGTGTACATTGTTGTCCGTTGTATCGCACTACCAAGGTTTCCTTTGCATCTATACACACTCTTAGAAGTTTAGCACTTAAGAATATTACCAGGAAATTCGAGAAACGAAGGCACCCAGAATTCAAAGAACTTTGCATGCGTGCACATGCGCGAATGTGTTTGCGCGCGATTAATATATGATTAAGGACACGAATGAAGCGAGTCCTTCATAAATTGCCTAGCATATTTAAGGAATATGTAATCTTTCCGAGTAATTGTGGAGAAACGGCTGTAGAGAATTTTATGTCTTCATAACTATTTTTTCGGCACTTACTGCCTTTCTCATGAAGTCATTTAGCTCCTTCGTTCTTAATTCCTGAAATAAATTTAAAACAGCTTACGTGTTTCTCTCATAACCATTGCTTTGCCTAAATTCTTTTTTGACGCCATTTTCTCTTTAATGATTTTGATAGTGCTACAGCGATTGCTCTACACACAGGTGGTGGAGGCAACATTTCAATACGGCATTTTGATCTGAACTCGTGAGCAGAGTTTCATGATTCTGTCTCAGTGTGTATAGGTATGCTGTTTGATCCTTTCCAGAAATCTCAGATACATGCATCGCGATCTATGTCGATACATATCTGAACGTGAATGGGGCCCTTTACGATATCAATGAACAGTGGCGGACGCAGGGGAGGGGGGTCAGGGGGCCCTGGCCCCCAAACAAACAGAGAAAAGAGAAGGAACGGACTTGTATCAAGCGCCTGAAAGACGGAGCGAGACAAAGTATCAACGAGTCGCGCGTCGCACAGTATTTCGCGTATATGGGCGTTCGGGAGAAAACTCGTAGCTTCTGAACTAATCAGTTTTCGATCTAAGTACCCTGATACTTTTTTTAAAGAGAATATAAAGATGCATCGATAGGTGTATAAAAAATATGAAGTTCCATTAAAAAAGAATGAGGCGATCTTGATTTTTTATTGAATAAAAAGTTTTTTATTAATTTTTACTTTTGCAATTTGTTGTCAAATGAATACTGACTCACTTTTGTTGGAAATTTTTTTCATCAGTTTCGCAGAAATACCTGAAAACCGTTGCGGTTGTTTTACATATATGGATTTGGGAGACAAATATCATAACTTCGTACACATTCAAAATTTTTCTTGTATTTGGTTTGTAATTTTCATTACGTAGTATGTAAAACATAAAAATAACATAAAAATCAAAACATTAATAACAAAATTAAATAACAATATAAATAATAATAAAATGGAAAAATATGTTTGTCACATTAATCAGAATCGGACTCGGAAGGTGTGGCTGGGTTTGTATCTGACGATTCGCAATTATTTGAATCATCTACAATCTAGTATTTTGTTACGTCCGCCGGGTGTAGCATGCGTCTGAGCAGTGAACGTTTTAATGATTTCGGCTATTTTTTCCGTTTCGGGCAAATTCGGGCAGTTGAAATTGACGTTAATATAAAGTTTAATGTTCGCTCAATTAATATACAAAAAATGATGGAGGTACTTTTTGGTACTTTTTCTTAAAACTCGACTCAAAGTGATAAACATTTAACATACAAAATTGGGACAAATTGTTGATATTGCAAAAAAGTTTTTCGGCAGCTGGGAAGGTCATATAATACTAAACATAACTTATAAAAATCAAATTAATTAGATAAACATTCGACAAATAGCACGTGTTTAAATAAACGCACCGAAAATTGGAATAAATTTCAAGCATCATTTTTGACAACAAATTGGTAAATTCAGTAAAAATTATGGGTAACATTAAAACCTACGTTCCTTTATTAACAATTTAAGACACAAGAGTTTGTGGATCGAACACTTTATATTCTTGACTTTTTCAGCATTACGCGAAACACTATGCGTCGTCTGTCTCGGGCCTCCCCCGCCCCTCCAAAATAAAATTCCGAATGCGCCACTGTCAATGAAACTTTACGCATTCGGCATCGATGGGGCGATAGGACGATCGAACAATTGACGATCAATTGTATCGATATTTTGCATTGCAATTTTTCTTCATTAGGTCAAACTTCCTTCTACACGTTTGTGAAGAGCTATTTGCCCGAAGTTATTTTAATAATGATCCGATAATGGTTAAATTCATCTGTGAAATTGAAAGTATTTAAAAAGTCAGTTTTAAGATTTAATATATAAATGTAAACGTTAACTCATGAAAGTTACTCTATGCTGTTTGACTTTCTGGCTTTACAACCAAGGAAGCTACCTTACATCTATGCAAATGATACTAGCTGGTCATGTATGGACAAAATTTCTAACGCGCATGCATAAGCAGCCATCCCTTTTAATCTCTAAATTCAAGAAACTCTGGTACGAACCGAATTGTAAGCAATGCACTGGTCAACAAATTTTGGCCCAGACCAGCATTCTTGTACAGGAAGGACTGGAAATACAGGAAGTACCTCTGATTGTGAGAAAAATCAATAATGTTGAAGCGATATGTAACAGTAAAGAGAATGGAAGCGCGCCTCTTGTCGATAATGGCTACAAGAAGGACCAGCTCACATTTAATAACAAAACTGTTTCAAAATCCCAAAGTAACTCCAAAGCGAAAGGTGAACCATTAAATAGGAGAATAGACATTGAGACGGACGAGGGAACAGCAATACTATTTTGCTCCGATCTTGAAGCCCTTAAAGATTCCGACATAGACAAAGCTTTACGAGAAGTGCAATCATTTAACCCAGTCGATGGTGTGAATTCGTTGTTAGAAAGCAAGGTGACGCACGAAATAAATTGTAGGGTAGCTTTGGAAGGGCTGAAAAAAGTCATCGAATTGGAGAATAATTGGTGTAAACAAAAGTCGAACAAAATGCAAAGAAACAGACCAATGGAAGTCGACATTACTGCTAGAGATATCATAATAAAACAGTTAGTGAAATTAATTATTAATAGCAACGACAGTGAAATGATACTTCAAGGCCTGATCGCGCTGAAGAAAGACAGAGTCAGCCCTCCTAGAAATATATATAGAGATTGGATGTGCGACGAAGCTCTAATCCGAGCTACAGATGGAAAGTTTACACCCGCCCAGTTGATAAATGTAATAAAAATTTTGTCGGTTTATAAGGACCCTAAGTATCGAAGGTCGGTAGATACTTTATGGGTCGGTATTCTGCTGAAAGAGCAAGAGATTAATGCTCATACATTGGTAGCGTTGTTCAAAATGTTAAAATACTTTAATCAGAGCAAAAACATGGTGAAACTTATTCTTGAAAGGAAGCTTTCCGATCATTGCTTGAAATTAACAGGCTCGCAAATCGCAGAAATACTAGATTGCTTTTACGAGGATGTTTCTGCGACGAGGTGCTTAACCAGTGCCAGCAAATGGGCAAGTGTAAATATGCATACGTCCAACGAAAGAGACATAATAAATTTTATACGCAGTTTAAATGCGAAAGACTACGTCGACATAAGAATTGAAAGCGCATTGGAGGAATATTTGAAATCTAAAGCACCGGAAATTGAAGATTCAAACTTAATAGCAACGATTATGAATTATTGCAAAAATTTGCAAATCAGAAATGACTGCATTTTATCAGAATGCGGGGAATATTTTATAAAACACGGTGCTGATATACCGACTTCTTTACTACCATCCATTCTTACGCCGTTTGGAGTACTATACGTACAACCACCAAATTCTATAAAATTTTGGGAAACTTTCGACGATGTATTATCGGTAAAATTTCATGATTTGAAGCTGGACGATGCTCTAGATATCCTTCTTTCTTGCACGTATCTGGAAAAGTATCCTGTGAAATTTTTTGATAAAATATTTATCTCGCAGTTGCTTCATAAAATTCACTTAAGAAACCATTCTGTTTTCTTTAATCGTATAAAGAACAAATTGAAATTATTGGACGCTACTATGTCTTTGGAGTGCGACAGTTATCAAGATTTGCATTTGTCTTCGGGCAGGATAGAAAAGCCGCTGTTCTTAGACGCACGAATCAGAAGAACAGTCAATATGATATATCAACCATTAGCGTCTTTGGTAGGAGGAGAACATAAATTAAGTAAAAATGTGATCCTCAATCGACTGCCAGTTATAAATTTCTATATAATTGATATTTTAATACATCCATACATGGTATCGTCTCCAATCTTCCATCTGAGTTTAGGACAGGAAAAGAATATCAATACCGCGGTTTTCATTTACTTGCCGGAGTATTATTGCAAAAATAGCCGTCACTTGATAGGACCTCAGGTAATGAAGAAACGGCAAATCAGAAAGTTAGGTTTTCGAGTTATGGCCCTGGACTACGTAATACTGCAGGAGCTCTGGAGTCAATCTAATAAATTATCGTCGTATTTGTTGGAAAGCTTAAATTCCGCGGAGGACTCGTTGTGACATATCTGTCTTTAGTAGAAATTGTTAAAATAATCTGACTAAAATATATCACACGATGTACGAAATAAAATTCTTTGTAGATAACAGTTGAATAATTTCTTTTAAGATAGTGGTGAAAATCAATTAAGAGCTATTTATTCTTACATTTTTACGAAGACTATACATTTTATACTTTTAATATTTCTTCATTATTTTATGCTATTATTATACCTTCAGTATCGAATCAACTTTTCATAATTAATAAATCTTAGGAAATGAGAGACTTAACAATATCTATGTGTTTATGTATTTCTTCTTTATAGTCGAGTTATAAAATCTCCAGAAGAAATCAAGGTGTTGGAATATGTGGTAAAGATAAGCTCGGACGCTCACAAATCTGTTATGCACTTAGTAAAGCCAGGACTTGCAGAATTTCAAGCGGAAGCAGCTTTTATGCATTACGTGTACTCTAAGGGAGGTTGCAGACACGTATCGTATACTTGTATTTGTGGGACTGGGCACAATGCATCCATTCTGCATTACGGACACGCTGGTAGTCCTAACAATCGAGTAATACAAGACGGTGATATGTGGTGAGTTTCGATGTTTCTTCCAGATGTCTTGCTCGGGGCATCGAAGTTAAGGGGAGGTTCTGGTCTAGAGCCCCAAAAAATAGGTGATATTTAGGAATTAATTAAAGGAAAACTATTATATATAATTTAATGGGACTTTTTGCATTGTATTAAGGATGTCTTAAATTATAGAAATATATTTTTTGTTTTATAATTAATCATTGCAGACGGCACTGGGGAATCGTTAAAGTCAAGGCGTCAAAAAATTGATCCAATTCGGTGGAACCTGTATCTCCCAAAGTTATTATCCGATTCGATTGAACCTTTTTTTATATTAAAGAATATACTTCATGTTAGGAGGGAAACCAGAAAAAATTACAAAAATGACTTTTTTTTAGAAAATATCGACACTTCAAGTTTGAAATCACTTTTCCCTGTATTCTTCTTCCTTTCAACGCCTTTGAAAATGATAAATTTTCAATCTTTTGTAATTTGTTCTGGTTCTCCCCCTAGCCAGAAGTGTATTCTTCGAAATAAAAAAAGTTTCAGTCGGATTGGATAATAATTTTTGGAGATATAGGTCCCACCGTTTTCAGAACACTGTTTCGAGAAAAACGCGTTTAAAGTTTTACGTGAGCGCCGAGTGGCCGGGTGTTATCCATGGAATTGCCGCTACTCAAATGCCTATAACTTCGGGAATTTTACGAATTTCAACAAATCCTTTTAAACACGTATTCCTAAAAGGTTGAACATTTGAAGCTTGATTACTAGACCGGAACCTCCCCTTAAGTAACTGTAGAAAAGGTTGAAAATGTACCGAATACGTCTAGAAAGACCATTATGCGAGTGTATAATTGTGAAATTAAGATTTTGTTGTTGCCATTTGTTTAGTAGGTGTGATTTTTATTGAAAACCAATGTTTCTTTATGTCGTGCAAGCCTCTTCGATATGGGTGGAAACTACTGTGGATATGCAGCTGACATAACATGCAGCTTTCCAGCTAATGGCAAGTTTACAGCAGATCAGAAAATGGTATACAATGCAGTGCTTGCTGCTCGTGACGCAGTGATGAATGCTGCAAAACCGAATGTCACTTGGACGGACATGCACCTTTTAGCGAATAGGACTATGTTGGCATCGCTAAAGAAAGGTGGTCTGTTAGTGGGCGATGTTGACGATATGATCAAGGCAGGGTTGAATGAAATCTTCCAGCCTCACGGTCTCGGGCACCTTATGGGATTGGATGTCCACGACGTAGGTGGCTACCTGTCGGGGCATCCCGAACGTTCTTCAGCTCCTGGGCTAAGAAAACTGAGAACTAGTCGTGTTTTACAATCTGGCATGGTCTTGACGATCGAACCAGGTTGCTACTTTATTGATTGTGTAAGTGGAAAAACTATAATTGAAGTGTTGATGCCAAATCTAATAATGCATGCATGTTAAAATTGTACAATATGCAAAAGTTTTAGCAACATTATTTAAGAAAACGATCTTTGAATTCAAATACGATTATATTAATGTTAAAATTACATAAGGACTTAATTTATCTCTTGTTAAATAAATGAAACTAACTCGAGAAAATTAATTGATACATGCTAGTTGCTGCATGCTGCTTTAAACAATCCGGAGCAATCGAAATTCATTGTCGCCGAAGAGCTAAAAAGATTCCGTGGCTGGGGTGGTGTTAGGATAGAAGATGACGTTCTAGTAACAGAAACTGGTGTCAGAAATTTGACAGAGGTGCCTCGCACGTAAGTACAAAACAATTTAAATTCAGAACGTAATTAACAGTCACCTGTGCCTAAAATGTTATTGGTACTCAAATAGCATTTTTAAATTGTGATTAATTAGACATATCGAAACAATTAATAATCTTATTTCTATTCAACTAAGTTATCTGTAATTACTTATTCTTTATTGGCATTTGATTGAAACACTACAAGCTGAAATTCATTTTCTTGAATTTTGGAAATCTTTCTTTGGACACGAATGCGCGATTTTTATTTCAGAGTGGAGGAAATAGAAAGTTGGATGGCTGCAGGCAAAACACAATCCTAACTGACCAAGTGGAAGGAAGTATTGAATATAATCAAAGAAATGACGGTACGTTACGATATACGCCAATGTTTAACTAAGAGCTCTGAGGCACCGACCAATTATTTACATATTCTGTTTTCGTGATATAAGAACAGTTGCGATACCGAGATACAACGTCACGAAATATTTTTACACGAATTTCTTGTATCGCGTGAAATGCAATATTTGAACATCGAATGGACTTAAACCATTCCTCTATGAACAAGTATATAATAAAAAATAAATATATTTTACTTATGACGCATCGTACTAACATTTTCGGCGACAGTTCACGGTTCTTTTCCTTCCTACGTCAAAGCAAATTAGCTAATTATGAATGACTTTAAAACTTTCGAATGTATGCAAAATCCAATATATCCAACTTTAACGTTTTCAAGGGCATTGAGAATCTTATAAATAGCCGTGCTTAGTTGGCCTGCTGGTTATTGGAGAATAGAAATACGGTGATTATTGAAGATTTTAAGCTGTGACAATTTTTGCGAGAAGGAACAGCATCGAGCGTAACCTTGGATGCGATATCTTACACTTACTGAAAGGCAACTCGAGTGTTATTATCGGGCATGGTGTTTCAGTCGTGACCGTGGTACGAACGCGAACGGTTCTCTCTGTTACGATTTCGCGAAGTGTCGAGGGAGTTTTGTCAAAAAGATACAAGTGTTATTTATTTTTATATTCGTGTGCTGGATTGTGCTAATGGATATATATATGGTGTGTATGTTTCACGTTCTGCACTTCAAACAAAGTTATATAATGACATTTATAAAAAAATTGTTTTGCATTCTAAGTGTTTACATAATTGTAAATGACTGATCAAAATATTTCGCGTTCAATGCAAATCAAATTAGCTGAAGTCAACACTGTTTAAACTCTTAGAACAATGCAATTAAAAGTAGCAATGATACGATTTTTTTCAATTTGGAGCATTCTGACAATTATTTTGGAAAGGACTATCTAATCGAATGAAGCATAGTTGGTAATTGATTATAGACAAATATTTATATATTAAAAACAAAACGTGTAAGTTCTGTATATGCTAATGGGACGAAAGAGAATTAATAGGTCCTCATACTCAGAAAATAGCATACAACATTAAATGTAGTTATTTAATTAAGTTATATTTCATAAATTAATATCGTTAGTTTTAATTCCATAGTTTAGTTATAGGGTAAAGGACCCAGTTACTGACACTTGACCAATTACTGTCACCTTAAGCTATTTTACTTGAAATAACGAATAAACAAACTATAGAATATAATTTATAGTATAGATTGTAAGTTGAAATACATAATTTTTTTGTGTATCACTTTACAACGTTTATTTATTCGTTATTTTAAGTAAAATACCTTAAGATGACAGTAATTGGTCAGGTGTCAGTAACTGCGTCCTTTACCCTAGTGTTTCTTTTATAATTTTTTTTAAATTTGGCTATTCAATTTGCCTAGATATATTGCAAAATTTAATTTAAACACTATTAATTCAAATACACTGCTCAAAGTGATTCGTCTGTAAAAACTTAAATTTTCTTTCCCAAATAAACAATATTTCATTCTCGAACATAAAAGACAATTAAACAAAAAAATTATTTGGAATTATATTTATTTGTCTATTCGCCGTGTTTGTTCACTACAAGTATATTTCTAACATTTAGATTAATACACTTTGCCCTTCTTATCAGTTGCCAAAGGATAAATTTACCATTCTCTGCATAATATTTTAATAATCATTTATAGATCTCTCTTTACGAAAAAATGTTCCTAATAATACAAGTTTAAAGAAGTATTAATACTGATGAATACAAGTGTCTCATAGTTTGAGCCACTTTGTCTGAAACTATAGGAACAGGCAGAGTATTTAAAGACTGATATAAGTATAGAAAGACATTTTTTTTCGAGCTTCGAAAATAATAATACATAACTTCAACAAGGGGAACTCGAGTTTCACCGAACAAGTACGTCATTCAACATTGGGGAAGACTGATAGCGTTACTCGTCATTTATCATTTCTCCCTTCTTCAGCGACTTGTCAATTCGCGCGTCCACTGACCAAAGTTAATCAGGACTAATGACGAAACGGGATAATCCGTATTTTCTTCTTTGGGAGAGAATGACACGATCCAGTGATCAGTCAGATTTAGTGGAGCCTCTTATTACTGCCCAGTGTCTAATCTTCGGTTTAGTGTATGTTTATTGAAATTAATTAAATTCATTAAAAAGTTATCAAGATCTACCGCGAATAATTAAAGCAACCTATACGAAAATATCAGGGTTAACGTGGAATGATTGAAACCACATAGGGTAAAGGACCCAGTTACTGACACCTGACCAATTACTGTCACCTTAATCTATTTTACTTAAAATAACGAATAAATAAACGTTGTAAAGTGATACAAAAAAAGAATTATGTATTTCAACCTCTAATCTATACTATAGATTATATTCTATAGTTTGTTTATTCGTTATTTTAACTAAAATAGCTTGATGTGACAGTAATTGGTCAGGTGTCAGTAACTGGGTCCTTTACCCTACCTAGCTAAGTTGAATTTCTTCTATTGCTAAATTGATTCGTGATGTAGCTTCAACGCCCCCCCTCCCCCAATCTTAAGTTTCCCTGACAATGAGTTATTCTCCGATTGAGACGAAGGCGACAGATGGAGGAGGGTGTAGAATTTCAGGTATGCGCACACTTGTCAGTTCCGTGTCAGTGTCGTTCCGGCGTGCCAGTGGTGAGAAAAAGAGGGGCGCAGAGGGTCTCTTCTTCTTACCACTGGCACGCCAGAACGGCACTAACACGGAACTGATAAATGTGTTTAGACCTTAACGTCGATTTCCGTTACGTAGAGCCACGCGGGCTCACGATCACGAGCCAGATTTGACGTAATGCGAGTACGACAGTCAACCGCATCATACGACCCGACACACGTGGAGTCGTCACGAGGTTGCCGGTGTCAATGATTCAGAAACGGCGAGTAAGCGTTAAGCGTGCGCGATCGAGCAGAGTTCGCTCCGAACCGATGTGACTGGATTAAAATCAATATCATTCGATAATGACGCCTTGGATCACTGTCTCTCTAGACGGTGAAATGTAAGTAAGGGGATATTATCGAAATTTGTGATGACGTAATAGTGTAGAAATTCAGACGAACACCAACGATGACGGTTTTGTTCGAGGGCAATGTGATATAGCTGAGCTGCCTGTTTAGTTTCAATTTTTTGTCCGCCTATGCGGCAGTTTATTTTTGGATTGGATCAAATGTTGTGATTCTGGTGTTGTTTGTGGAAGTAATAGTAAATTTGTCTATTTGTAATTAATGTTTGAATTTTCTTTAGAGATTCGTACGTACAAATTTTCAAAACTTATGAAATATTTTTCTTTTTTAAAAATCATAAAATATTTGAATAAGGAGCTTGGAATAATATAAATTCATTTTCATTTTTGGAGGATACTTCCATTCCCTAAACTTGATGTATCGCAGCTAATAAAAAGCATCTTTGCGTGTAGGTGCTTCACAAATTCTGCAAGGGTCCATTAAAACTATTGTTTCCTTGTTGCAAAAAATGATCGGTCAATATATTGAAATTTTGTTACTTCCCTCGGGAACGTTGTAGTTGTACCAATTTTATTGCTCGCAAAAAAAATTTAAAAATAGCAACCCATCGAGCGAACTCTCGAGAACGGCCATGGAAATTTTGCCCATTCTATTTGTTCCCAGGAAGAAGGCAAGAAAGAATCACGTGTAATTTCGTCGTGGCGATTTTATTTATTCTCAATTCCTGGGCCAGGGTTCAGTCAACGCGCGAAAGAACGAGGCTAAAGGTAGAGAGGAAGAGAGAGGGAGAGAGAGAGAGAGAGGAGGGGAGAAGCTCGAGGAAACGCGATAATTCCGCGCGAACTCACGAGCAGTCATTGATCGGCCGCGAGACGCCGAGCGCCGCGACGCCCTCTCCCTTTCTTCACCCCAGCGTCCCCACCTGGTCGTTCATAATCGTGTCAGACATTTAAGCGTCACGTCTTCCTCTTTCTCTCCCCTTCTCCCTCTCCTTCTCTCCAGCTTGGTCGTTCATCGACACGGGAGCAACGGGTTCGAGGCTTCATCGAGCTCCAAGTGAAGACCATTGGCCCTCTAATACGGTCAGAACACTTGCAGCGCGTCTCTTTCAGCCGGAAAAGTGCGGTGGAAAGGTGATCCACTTGATTCGAGCGTTCCATCTCGGACAGTAGGAAGTGTGGATTGACAACCGGCGCGGCGGCTGGAGCGGGCCAAAAGCGAGTGATTGCGTGCCAAGATGTGTCACGATCCTCTGCAGCGCGTGAAGAAAAAATTGAACAGTGAAATTTGACCTTTCGGACGTGTCAGAATGTCCTAGCGCGGAGGCACATTATAACGTTGCTCTCCGTTCTCCATTGAATCGGTCTGTTTGAATGGGGAGAGGCGAACGACCGTTTCTAGGTCGAGCGAGATTCAACGGAGCTTGATTGACTCGCGTCGAGAGGCTCCAGGAATGGGACGATTGAAATCAGGCCAGTGAAGAAGGAATTTAGAATAATCTGTCTCGCGGTGCACCGTTGCTGCTGTTGCTGGCCGTTTTCGTTAGTTGTCCACCGTTGAATAGAAGGAACTGGGTCACTGGGATGCCATAGTAACCGTCATCAAGCAGAAGGGACACACGTAGCCTGGTGAAAAAGGACTACCGCTGAGGCACGACCATTATCAGTAGGATGTTCTGCTTCCAAAGCCCATTCGCACGCGCCTCCCGCGTGCTGGTGTCACCCCTGTCTTCCAGCAAATCGAAGACCTCCTCCATGAGCATGATACTGCCGTCGAGCAATTCGTCTCCATCCAAGTGCGATAGACGAGGCTCCGAGGCTACCAGCGAGGGTTCGGGATCCTCCATAAGGTACATCGACCAGGAGCCATCGATCTCCGATTGCAGCAGCACCGAGACGCTTCCGGACATCAAGGCGGACTACCTGGATCCCGAAATACTGTCGCCAGGTTCGGACTCTCTGGTGTCACCTAACTCGGTCACGGTGATCGCAAACGGGGTGGGCGAGACGAGCGATCACAAGAAGCTTCTGGAAGAGAATGATGAAAGCACTAAGTCGGCGTCTCCTAAGAGGAGACCCTTCAGCAACCGGCGGTGTAGAAAGCTCCTCCTTCGTCTTAGGTCTACCGAGTCCAACTCCAGCAACAGAGAAGCCTGTTTCCTATCTACGTCACCGTCGCCAGCCAGCGATTCGATGGACACCGCGTCTCCAGCATCCTCCAGAAACCGTCAGGAGGATTATCAGATCGGTGACACGGCGACACTATCCACGAAGTCCTCTCCGTCGGTTCTGATAGACTCTGCGGAGCCTGATGATAGCCTGAGGAGCTGTAGAGTGACTGCCGCCTCCGAGAACGATATACCTTCGCTGCAGAACGCCTTCAGCGAGTCTGAAAAGGAGCATCTGTACAACCAGGAGACAGAAACCGAGACAGAAGAGGGGTCCTCGTTGCCTCTGAGTCCCGCAGGACCATCCACGGCTGGCTTGTCCTCGTCCACGGTGCCCTATTACAATTTTCTCTGCGTCAATGGCGGGTCAATGCGCCAGGAGATGACCAGCACCAGCTCGCCTCAATTGTCCTCCGGCAACAACCTGAGATCGAACGGCGAATCCCCGTCAGCTGATGCGTGCAGCTCGTTTGGAAGCGAGAAATGCTCCAGAATAGATACTTTGAAGCCCGAAGGCTTGGATACCTCGTTCTGCCTGCCCGCTGCCAGATCTTGCCCTAATTTGGAGAGACAAAGCACCGGGTGCTCACCCACTAGTGGATCCTCGAGTTCCAGCCACAGTCCTGGACCTGTCGGGCCTCGGTTCAAGCCAATCGAGGAAGGGGATATTCAGGTGTGCTTGCTCAACCATTCAAAGACCCTGGTGAGGAAAATATTGTCGAGCAAGTTTCTCAGAAGATGGGAGACGCATCATCTTTATCTAAACGACACTTGCATCTCTTCCAGGACGGTAAGTTGCTCTTGGTACATATATAGGAGTTATCCTTTTTTCGCGTTCAATCCGTTTGCTGCAGTAAGCGATGGTTAGCCTGGACTGGAGATAACGGCAAGGAGAAATCTGTCCTTCGTTTAGGAGATTCTATGGCTTTGGTAAACTTTCGCGGGTTCTTGATGGACTAAAAGAATTGGTCCTTGGCGCTCTGATAAATGAAAATTCATAATAAAAGTCACTCGTGTAGTAATCTTCTTTAGGCGTGAATAGTCTACGATTATAAAAAATTGTTATAATCTCAATCCTCCATTTGGATCCATTAGCAATATTGAAAATTATACTACATTTATAGGTAGCTATTATTATACCCCTGTTATTAGTATTACCTCTGGAAGGGGACAAGGATTTTAGATTATGAGATCAGTTTCTAATATAAAATTGTATTGCGGGATGTACAGGATCAGCGTTTTATTCTGCAACCCGCGCTCGCGCGAACAGGTAAAATGGCAACAGCGCCTCACGGACGCATTCCACTACAACCATTCACCGGCCCAGTGGAGAGATGCCAGCGACCGCTGGACAGCGGTGATGCCCGTCGGGCATTGTCCGAGCTTCGAAAATTTTAGGATGGTCCCTTTCAAATTAATGTCGCAAAGAGCTATTGGGAATTTTCGGGTCCAGGTAATCGAGCCGCGCGCTCCGCTTTTATGATCGCTTTACCAATCGCACCCCACATTACGGTAATGAGGTTTGAAAATAACGTCGATTGATCTCGTACCCATCTCGCGGCGCTATACCCTTGTACGAAGAGATTTTTCGCCACCTGCGTGTAAAAGCCACAATAATGGTGCATCGTTCCAAAAAATGACAAAATGACAAAAATGACGAAAAGAAAAAATTACATAACATTAAAGAGATTTGTAAAAAACGGTCAGATTATTATAGAGAATGAATTCCTCTCTAATGAATTTCCTTTTGTTAAGTGGCTATGATCTGACTGTTTTTTACATATCTTTTTAATGTTATGTAATTTTTGCTTTTTAACACCTACTAGTGAATATAAAATTTACCACACAAGAATAAATGTTAGTTTTCATGGCAGTAAAGGTTGAGGTTTATATATTTCGTAATTTTTAACGGTTTCTTCGGGCCGCATTTCAGTTCACCTTCTAGATGTCTCGTTTTGTCTGTTGTTTACCTCAGTCACTAGCTAACCGACTCGTGAGTCGCACGTTCCATTGAAACGGTTGCGACTAATTTCAAATAGCACTCGCAGTATTTTTCGATTTATCAAAACTTTCCTTGACAATGGTCAAAATTAATGACCGAAACGTTGGAAATTGATAGTAAAATTCATACTTGCAAAATAGCTTTGATTTAAATTAAAAAAAAATAATTGTATAGAGACCGAACCTGTCCGCCGATACCATAGCTTATTAAACAATACGGTCGAAATCTAATCTACACTATTTAACACATAATTGAATATAAATTTAATTTCTCAATTTATGAAAGTAATGATACAGAAACAACTAGCCTATTATTTATCAACACCACGAATTTTAAAAACAGCATTAAATACAGTATCAAATAAACAATGTGCAAAAGCTTTTTATAACAATTGTGGTTAAATAATTGAAGGAAGAAAAATTAAGTAAACGTAAAATATGTTAAATTATCCATCATTAACCCTTCGTTCTCTGAACCTTCTACATGCAAAATAAATACCTTTTTTCAAAAACGACTTACAAATTTTTTTTTGACTCAAAATATTATATCCGAACATCAACTCTGTAGATTCTTAGTTCCTAATATTGAAATTTGTAAAAGTTACAATTTTTTAAAGATTTTCTTTGTTTTTTCTCGACATGTGGTAATCTAGAATTATTTTGCAAAAGCTGTGACAAAATTTCAATCAAAAAATTATTGGAATACATTCTAGAGACCTTGAAATTGATCCACGATTTTTTTCATAATAAGTTGATTCCTTGGATGAGAATGATACTCGTTCAAAAATTGCTCTGGGTGTGAGCCACCCAGGTGTGTCAAAGTTGATCGAAAAAAAAGATGTGTCAACGAAGGGTTAAGAGGGAATAATTCCTCCTCATTTTTCGGCGCAAATTGCATTCCGATATCGTTTATACTTCATAAGTTATACGAAAAGTGCCCCAAACTTTTCAACCCGGGACGGAAAATTCTGAATAGCTCTTTGCGACGTTAATTTGAAAAATACCATCCTAAAATTCTTGAAGCTCGGGCATCACTGTTATCTAGCGATCGCTGGCAGTTCTCCGAACGCCGGGCCGGCGCATGGTTGTAGTGGAATGCGTCCGTGAGGCACTGTTGCCATTTTACCTGTTCGCGCGAGCGTGGGTTGCACGATAAAATGCTCACCCTGTATGTGAATGACATAGGCAAAATGAACCCTGTATCTAACGTGTAGTCAAGGTTTCCGCCCGTCGCTACGTATGCGTGAAATTATAATTTTCATCTACTACCGCGCGTAAGCCTAGAAATTTGTTCTCTCTTCTTCCAACGGGTTCCTTTCAAACTGGTGTTAAAATAGCCTCGCACATAAATTTACTCTTCAAAGCATTTCACTTTCATAGCGAAATTTGGATCGTCGCTTTAGAATTTATTTTTTCTCCGCAGTTCTAATCGAATTTTTGTAGGTGGTCGGCTCAAATGTGATAGGTACTTGCGTGGGCGTCCGCAGTTTGAGGGGGGGGGGGCCCTCTTGAGAAAAAAATTTCTTATTTTTAAAAACTAATCTTTATTAAGTTTATACTAAAAAAAGTGAATATTTTTAAATTTTAATTTTAAAATTTTAATTAAATTGGCGCTATAAAATTGCTTCAAACAAGCAACCAATCGTCGTCTGTCAACTTGATCGTTTCTCACAGTTGCCCCCCCCCCCTCTCCTCCTGAAAAAAGTCTGCGGACGTCCCTGACTTCTTGTTTGCCACACAATAGTCTAGTTCAATTTGTCAATATCGATATGCACTGTGTGTGTTTCATTTGAGAACAAAGTAGCACCAGATGGAACACACTGTCGCACCTGATGACCATAAAAAAAAAATTGAACGGCCTTTTGCACGTTGTAAAAACGTAATTCGAAACGGTCACGAGACAGACTCAGGGTCGGCTTTGACGCAAACGAAACACACGCACAGGCAACTTCTCTTTTGTCTGCGCTTTTTGTATGTATATTGAGCTGCATACAGGGTGTTCGAAGAGTTACAACATCTTTTGGTGAGATACGTTACCAACGAGCATTTAAATATGGTTTTATAAGGGTGGATTTGCTAGTATTAAATCTTAACGCTCAGATTTCGTTGTTGAATTTCAACGACGCTTTTGAGGAGAATCTCTTGCGCGAGGACCTGATATTTCGGTTCGTCTTCGATACAACGGACGTTTGCTTGATTAATTACTAGTGGCTACTCGCGTAATAAGAGCTTTATCGATACCTGCAGTGCTTTGGGGGCATTCTGTATATGTACTTCGCCTTCGCAAAAGTGAATTAAGACGTGAAATTTTGGCTAAATATCCAAGTACACGGTGTTATAGGGTAAAGGACCCAGTTACTGACACCTGACCAATTACTGTCACCTTAAGCTATTTTACTTAAAATAACGAATAAACGTTGTAAAGTGATACACAAAAAGATTGATGTATTTCAACCTATAATCTATACTATAGATTATATTCTACAGTTTGTTTATTCGTTATTTTAACTAAAATAGCTTAAGGTGACAGTAATTGGTCAGGTGTCAGTAACTGGGTCCTTTACCCTATTATATGTTTAAGTTGACAGTTCTCTAGTATTTATTTTGCTAACTTGTATTCATTATTGCGGCTTGATTTTCTTTTCTATTATCGAAGAACGTTATAGATACGGCGAAGATTATTCGATTTCAAGCTAAATTGCCAGTTCATTTTCCATTTCTTTTTAAGAGATCATAAACTTAGAGGATTTTGAAACTTTGTAAATGAGGATCGCTTCCGTTACTTATATCTTCGACATAATCAGGGGCTCCTTACTTTATTTTATTGGAACTTCATGATTATTATAACTAGAGGGATTTCATTTTTCATAGGAACTTGATTTTTAAATCAAAGCGTACGTTTGCCTCGTAAAAGCAGTCTTGACTGTTCCGAAAAATAAAGGCCAAAACTGATGGAGGGGTAATAGATTGGCCGAGATCCTAAATCTTTAGAATCTTCAGAAATATAATTTGTAATTTTTATTTTTTTAAGAATTTTAGAACGTCTCTTTTTGCCCAGCCTACAGGATTTCTTCATCAGCAAATACCGTACAACAACATGTCGAATATTCGGAAGTACGCCGTCGCTAGATGGGATCCCACTTATAAGAACTGTGTGAGCATAGTCCTGCCCGACAGCTCTCTTCTCCTTCAAGCCAACAATCCTTACACAAGGGACCAATGGTATCATTCGATACTCTGGAAGGTAAATTATCCACTTTCCGAATTTACTTTCGCCCGTGAAGCCTCAGGAGCCGCATAGCTTCAACTACATCTACGAAACAAGTGATTCCACAGAGTATCAATCCGTTTCTACTTTCTGGCCTCCAGAGGTGCATCTTCAAGTACCAGCACCTGATATCCTTAAACACCCAAGAGGAGGTAATCGTGAGGGAGCTGAAATCGATGGTGGACTTTGCGCTGTGGACGTCGCTTCAAGACGAAAGGGTGACCGCAGCACCGCTGGAGGCGGTTGCGAAGCTTCTCGAGGACTCGGAGGAGCCAGAAAAGCCAGAGAAGGCTGAAGAGACATCTCAGTACCAAAACAACCGAAAACATTGGGCGGAGGCTGTACTCTCTGTGGTGTATCCTCTTCTGGACAAAGTTGTTCTACCAGTTTGCCTCACGAGAGTCCTCGTCAAGTTCGCTGAACAGTATCCACGATCGTCCCTAGTTTCCGCCGTGAGCCCGGCTATCACGAGATGCCTGAAGCATACAGTCGATTTTGGCAAGTCGCCAGAAATGAGGAAGCTCCTCCAGGTCTTCATTGCCGCATTGTACGCGAACGAGGATGGAGAACAGGCGGTCAGAGAGTATATCGCCTCTGTTCACGGACCTGGAAGTGATTGTCCTCACCCCAGGGTGCTCCCTAATTTGGTGTCTGTCTGTGTTGCTGCCATTTTCAATAGGTAAAGTTTCATTCTTAGTTAAAACATTTTTTTGGGCCACCGATTTGCCTACATATACAGTAATATTGGTCAGTGCGAAAGTTTGTTCGCTTTATTGAACCAAAGTCTTTATTAAAAGTGAAAATATATTACACGTTTTTTAATGAAAATATTTTCTTTCGCTATATATGGCCATTTGCCATTTTTCTGAAAAATGTACCTAGGGTAAAGGACCCAGTTACTGACACCTCACCAATTACTGTCACCTTAAGCTATTTTAGTTAAAATAACGAATAAACAAACTATAGAATATAATCTATTGTATATATTATAGGTTGAAATACATAATTCTTTTTGTGTATCACTTTACAAGGTTTATTTATTCGTTATTTTAAGTAAAATAGCTTAAGGTGACAGTAATTGGTCAGGTGTCAGTAACTGGGTCCTTTACCCTATAAGTAAGTGTAGTAAAAAAAAACATTTGTCTATACTTAATACCATCTAACAGTGAGCGAATGAACTTTTGCACCGACCTAATATATTAAATGCATGAGATGTACTGCTTATAACTGTACAACAAAATCAGATTGAAAGTTTTGCCCCTTTCAAATGCTCAGCTTACAAAAAAACTTGTAAGCAACACTAGGGATTGCAAACCGGTAAATCGGTAAATCGGTTTAATGTTTTTTTTTCATTGATAACTTAGTAGATAACAACGGAATTATGCGCTACATATGTGCGATACATTGTTATAAATACAATTTTTTGGTAATTCGCCAAATTTTTACCGGTAATTCAATAAATTATGTATTTCTCCCGATTTACCGGTAAATCGATTTACCGGTAAATATCGGGAAATACACAATTTATTGAATTACCGGTAAAAATTTGACGAATTACCAGTAAAAATTGTATGTATAACAATGTATCGCACATATGTAGCGCATAATTCCGTTGATATCTACTAAGTTATCAATGAAAAAAACATTAAACCGATTTACCGATTTACCGGTTTGCAATCCCTAAGCAACACCATGCGCAAAGTGTAGCGTTGGTGGAAGCGTGATGGGTTGAGTTGGAAAGTTCCGCTTCCTATGTAGTCCCCCCTGCCTACGCAACCTTTTTTTGTATACATACCCACTTAGCACAAACGTCTTAAAGACGTCAATTGTGCGTTCGTTGTAGGTCTGAACGGCTTTAGGACGTCTTTAGACGTCTGTGTGCTATCTGGGATATGTATATACTCAGGTAACACATGACGTCTTAAACACGACCAATATACGTCACCCACATAACATAGACGTCTTAAAGACGTCAAATGTACGTCCGTTTTAGGTCTAGACGGCTTTAGGACGTTATTTGGGCGTCTTTAGACGTCTGTCTAGGCTGTTTTTTATCTGAACGGCTGGCGACCTTATTAAGACACCTTTCAGATATCTGTGTCGAGACGTTTTTAAGGCGACTGTGTTAAGACGTCTGTTTTAAGATGAATGTGAAATTTTAAGGAATGAGTCCAGAGGTCGGATGATGATATTCTGTAGAATATTTCACGTCAATGCGCATTTTTTATATACAATTAACCCTCTAACTCCCAGAGTTGCACCAGTGGAACACTCATTTTAAAAGTGCGTAAAGTTCTGTCACCTGTTTATATTTAATTTTTGTTAGCAACTATCCGTAGTTTTCCTGATAGTAAAGTAGATTTCAATGCTTTCGGTTGAGGAAATCAAACATTTTCTTCAAAAATTTATTGTCAATTATTACTTCAGGCTGCCATCTCGTGTTTCCTTATATTCCTCAAATAAATCAGTGAAAAATAGAGGTATGTTCTTCTTTTTGCATTAAAATTTGCATCGTTATATTTAATGGAAAGGTAAATTATGTGCACAAAAGTGTTCTGAAGTTATTTGAAGTCTTATATATGTGAGTATTTTATATTTGAAAATGCATGTTGCACCGGTGCAACACTGAGCGGTAGTAGTCAAACAAAGTATTTAGTTATGTTGTACAATTAATTATTTTTCCATTAGCAAAAATGCTTATACGTGCAAAGAAGAATTCGTATCAAGCCGCGAAACCACCAACAGACAAATATCTCGTAAAAATATTTAGAATGCGTGTAGCTGACGATCTAATTCAATTGGGCAGAAAAAAAAAGACGCCGTGGTCTTCCATCAACTTCAAATTCAAGTTTGGAGAATACTAAAACAAAGAAGAAACCTTGTGTTTCGCATTCATGAAATACGTTTCGACACTGTTGAATATTTTCCTGTTTGCAAGGAATTTTCAGAGAGAGGAATATGCAGATTATGTATCAAAGGAATTACATGTATTACTTGTATATAATGTAGTGTCTGATTATGTTTTACAAGCAGTAAAAACTGTTTTCGTGATTACCATCAGAAGAATGAACTGTAATAATAATTATTTTTAATTTCAAAATATTATTTTTACAGTAAAAACTAACAATGAAACTCTTGAAAGTTTCTTTTATTTTCTTACCCCTTGACGTTTAATGTTGCATCTATGCAACATGAGTTCAAACGGCGAGTATCCTATAAATAGGATTGAAATCGGTATTTTCCATTTGAAAATAACAAGATACAACATATATATCAGTCCCAAAATTTTGAAATAGCGGTTCAAGAGTTTGGGCGTTAGAGGGTTAATACTCGTTATATACCTAGAATTTGAAAGTGTTTTTCTCGTCACTGCCAATTTTTCTTTTTCCTAACCCGATCTTTACGAAGATGTCTTTAAGACGTCTTGAAAATCTGAAATTAACGATTTTCACGACGTCTTGAACATGTCTATAAGACGTCTTACAGATGTTTAAAAAACATGTTAACCCTCAGAAGACGAATGATGAATATAGTCGCGTGAGACGAATGCAGTGTCAATTTGACCCATAGCAACATTTCTATAGTAAACGGGTTTCATGAAAAAAATGAATATAAAATGAATTAATCCCACATAAATAGGTAATAGTAATTAAAAAATAAATAAAAAAATCATTTACGTACATTTGATACATAAAGTAGGTGTATCTCCTGTATGATTTTTCAAATAATGTTACTGCAAATTAGGCATCTTATACTATATTTTGTCATTGCCGTCATAAATATAACATTGTGATCTACTTTGTCAGAGCTGGATAAAAATGACCACCCTGCATTCGTTGTACGATGGTTAAAGACGTTTCCTGACATACGACGTTCAAAAATGTTCAAAACCTAGATAGCACACAGACGTCTAAAGACGCCCAAAAGACGTCCTAAAGCCGTCCAGACCTATAGCGGACGTACATTTGACGTCTTTAAGACGCCTGTGCTATATGGGAAACGTCTATAGACGTCTATATCAAACTTTCAAGACGTCTCAAAGACGTCTGTGCGCTATTTGGGTATGTTTCTACTTTTTAGTTTTTTTGTACAATTAGTAACGTAAATTGACATTAATTATTTATGCCTTATGGCATAAATAACACAATCCAGCAAAATGAAACTTTTTGTCTGTTCCGCAATATCCACTGGGCTATTCTGGTACAGTTTTTCGCTCTGAACAGGAATCCGCAAACCGTTTGTCGCCATCACCCTCAGTTTTTGAAAAATTCGATTTTGAAAAAAATTGCAAATTTTCGACTTTGAACATCTTTTATGCCGAAACGGTAATAGTAATTCGATTGCTCGTTGCGTCAAATTATTCTATAAACCCTCCCGAATACAATGATATAAGTTATTATTGCATTATGAACATTTAAATAGATTTAAACAACGATCAAATGGGAATGGACACCCGAAATGCACCCATTTTTGCAGATATCTATCAGTTTATTTCCAAAACTAACGATCTCGGAGAAAATCTGTCCATTCCGCGCGATGCAGCAGATAGTTTTCCTTCGGAAAGCGTCAACAGAAGTGGTAAATCTCGTTTTGTTTTCAGTACAGAAGCGATATAGTTTGGTAAAACGCGCGGTGCCGACAGTGGTAGTCACGCCCATTAACCAATTGTGTTACGCTGAGCGGCAGTGGATCGCGCGCCGCGGTTGACTACCACTGTCGACACCGCGTGATTTGCCAAACTAGGGTAAAGGACCCAATTACTGGCAGCCAACCCAATTACTGTCACTTTATGCTATTTTACTTAAAATAACGAATAAATAAACATTTAAGTAAAACAGCTTAAGGTGACAGTAATTGGGTTGGCTGCCTGTAATTAGGTCCTTTACCCTATTTCGCTTCTATATTGAAAACAAAACGTGACTTACTACTTTTGTTGATGATTTTCGAAGGAAGCCTGCTGCATCGCGTGGAATGGTCAGATTTTCTCCTAGACCCTTAGTTTTGGAAATAAATTGAAAGATATCTTAAAAAATGGGTGCATTTCGGGTGTCATTTTCCCTTTGATCGGTTTTTAAACGTATTTGAATGTTCATAATGCAATAATAACTTATACCCTTGTATTCGAGAGGGTTCATAGAATAATTTGACGCAAAGACCAACCGAATACCAATTACCGTTTCGACACAAAAGATGTTCAAAGTTGAAAAATTGCAATTTTTTTCAAAATCATTTTTCTCAAAAACTGTAGGTGATAGAGCAATTCTCCTTGCGGATTTGTACTCAGGGCGAAAAACTGTACAAGAATCACCTAGCGGATATTGCAGACCAAAAATCGTGTTGGACAGTGTAATTAAATCATTAAGACCAGAAATTTGAAAAAATAAATTAATTCTTTACATTTCCTTCAATTTTTCTGGTATTAAAAACATATTCCTAAGCTATAAAATTGAAATTTAAAAAATTATTGAATCGAAAGTAAGCAAAATTGGCAAACTTGGGCAGCTTCTATCTTTTAAACAAATTCGAAAAAAGTCAAATGATGTCGTAAACTCTTTTTAAATTTACGTAGATTGCATTGGTTTTTTTTTTTTTTAAAAAAAATCCCCGATAAGTGTTCGATTTTGGCCCTGAATGACCCACATTTACGTATAGAAAATGTGTAATTTGTCTGCCAAGAGATTGGAACTTGAGTTTCCCAACTAACAACTTGTCACGTTGTCATTTCGCTATACTTTATTTATAACATATATATATAAAATTAATAATAATGAAAAAAACGTCTGTATTAGACCATTTGAAATACAAAACAGAATGAGAGGGTGGTAAAGTGTAGAAATACAAACGTTATGGGGAATCTGGTAGATCACGCCGATCTGGACCTAGTTTATGTGTGGATGATTGAGTAGGAAAGCTTTGGTGGCACGTTTGAAAGAAGGACGTAGCATGGAAAGAGGGAAATAGCATCGGGAAGTAGATTATAGAAATGAGATGCAGCATAGGAAAAGGGGTATAAATATATAAACTTTCAATTCGATTTTCTCGCGAAATTTTGAGTAATGCCCCCTATGTATTTAACACATTATTGACTCTTGCGCTCTTTTTATTAGCAGAAGTCTAACACTATATAATCTAAAATGCATATATTTTATAACTGGAGGAACCATTTTATTTATCGTGTTTCCAAAGTTTTATTACATTAATTTCCTTTGTCTCTACAGTTGTATTATTTCATACAGCAATACTCCTGTTACGAGGCTCTCGAACATTAACGTTTTCTTCTTCTAGTCATCGCTGAACTTTCGGTTCCCACATGCACAATAATTGTTTTATTGTTGCATTATTTACTTGTGTAATATGTTCTTTGAAGGATTCAGTACCCTCTGGCTATATACTTAAATAAGTGAACTCTTTATTGCTTTTAATATGCATCTTCCATGTCCCATCCTCATGTTTGAACTCATTTCCGTCTTTTTTCAAACATTATTATTAAGATACTTGCGGACTGGCATACGTCAATAATATGTTAATTAGTCAATAATATGTTTTTAAGTATTATGCGTAAAAAGTGTATCAATAAATAATTACAGATTTGAAGTGACCCGTCGTACCGTACCAACGACGGATGAGCTACCTACTGTACCACCGTTAGATTGCTACTTGTTGGTGTTAAATATTGCGTAAGTACACCAAATTTAAAAACCTTTCCCTCAAATACTATCGCAAAAAGTGACTGCTGCTGACAGTCTTAAAAAATTCTACTATCAATTTCCTCTCAGATCAGAATATGCTGACTGGCGACCAGGGTTTGGTGCTGTGTTGCATCCAGTACCAATTCCAGAGGAAGCTCTGGCTGTGAAAGAGGTCCAAGAGTCAATACTAATGCACGTGATGAAGCGTTTAGCAAATGATTCAAGGTGCAACGTTCATCGCGTTCTGCTCCCAATCAGGGAACTACGGCCTGGTTGGATTCACATCGCTGCGCCATCCAGTCCAACTTGCCCTGATGATGGCGAATTATTTGGTGAAATGGTAAACCTTTTATATAGATTTTTGTTTCCTTTATGTTTCTCTTTTTTCTCTATATACATATATGTATACTGTATGTTTGCGTGTTTTTGATCAGCTGACAACTTTATTGGCCTGCTGCTGCCGGCGGAAAAGGTTCATTATCTCGCTGGTGAAACAGATGCGAGATGATTGCGTACTTTTGGCAGTGAGAGGTTGCGACGCTGCCCAAGATGCTCTCTGTTTGATGCTGGAGTGGCATTTGCTATCAGGCGAAGAGACTCGACTGCAAATAGTAAATGCACTTGAATCGACAGCGTCAGGCAAGAGTCGTTACACTGCACTTTGTCTGAGGCAGAGGAACTTGCAAGAATTGGTGAGTAAACACTTTGATAAGTCTATAGACGAATACGAGTATAGGGATAGTCTTTAAAGGAAGAGTTTAAAGTCGACCTACCTCTGAAAATCTTAGCATACTAATTTAACTTTTGGAATAACAGTTTGTGTATTTTGACCCTTTCGCTACTAGCGCCGGATATATCTGGTATCCATTGCAGGAAGCTGTAGTCCTGTAGATACAAGAGCTGGATATATATGACATCCATAAAAAACTAAACTGCCCACGTGCAATTTTCGCTGTAGCGAAAGGGTTAATAACTTCTGATCAAAGGGATCTCCATAATTTTAGAGTAAATAAATTAAATTCTTTTGTTGCTAGGTAATTTCGAATTTGTTTCTAATTTCTGTACAAAATAGCAACAGAAGGGCGGCCCGAGAAAATTGACGTTACCAGTTCGCGCGACAGATGCTGACGTCGCTCTTCTCTTAGGCGGAAGAGCTCTTGGCAATCTGGAATATCTCAGTCTGGCATTTACTTCTGTAACTTCAGCCTGTGCCGAACAGCTGATCAAGCTTCCAGCCTTAACGTGTCTGAATCTATGGGCGACACAGTTCGGTGATGCTGGCCTACAAATGATCAGTGAGCATCTGCAGAAATTACAGGATTTAAATCTTTGCGAGACTCCTGTTTCGGACAAAGGAATCTCTACTTTGGCCTGTAAGTATCTTGTTGCTGAAATATTCTAGTAAATAATTTTGACATTGGTGTTCTGGTTCACAGCATTGACGAGCTTAAGAAAATTGAACCTGAATAGCACAAAGCTGTCCGTACAAACGTTTGAATCCTTGAAGAAGTGTCTACCAGCGCTGCAAGAGTTCGACGTAAGATACACAGAGGCTTGGTGACCAGAACTTTCACCCTATGTTAAGCCAAAAAATTCCAATAATGATAATGCTAACAACAAAGAGAAAAGACAAAACTAAACTGATTAGATAATTGAGGAGAAGACTTAATCATGATCAGTAAGAGATTTTTGAATCGTTGTGTGTATACGTGCCGTTTAATCAGTAATGAAAGTTATCTAGACATAAATAATAGGAGTATTTATGAGACCGGAAATGTCTCTTGCACAGAGGAATAGAAAAGGTGGAAGGTGAAGGACTCTACGATCCAATGAGAGGTCTCCCTTACTTCATGGATGTTATGTAATCGGGGTTAGAAAGGAGTAAGAACGTGACTAGGACCACAATAAAAGCCTGAGAGGAGAAGGTTTATTGAAGAAAGCAAAACTTCCAAGAAGTGTTGCAAACTGCCTAAGAAATGTTATCGTTTAAAGGAGCAAAGCGTAAAATGTTTGAGGATGCGTTGAGTTTAGAATAGCTGACAGCAGAAATATCAGGCGTCCTTATAAATAGTTTATCCATAGGAAAATGAGTGAGAGGACACCAAGAGATTGTTTTTATGGCGCTGGGATTTGCTTCGCTACTCAAATCTGGACATATTTTATCGAACGCAAGTCCCCAAGTGCCTTGCCTTTCCCATGGATCCTACAGGTTTAATCCTTCAGTTTTACACCTTCGAGATTGACGCAAAGTTCGCATTGATCAGGTATGACGGACCAGGCCTGGGATTTAAGTGAACATAGCGGCCGATTTTCAGTGGCAACGCCTGCTTTCTCCCGCCGCGCGTCTTGGTCTCCGCGGCGGCCAAGCAGCTAAAAGCATCTCAGCCTCGTGCCACGTGAACCGTGCGTGGCGTATTAGGGCGACATTGTATCAATAGGTTTCCACATCGTCCCAGAGAGCACGATTGTCGGTGCGTTTTTGTTTTGTCAACGCGCCACGCGCGGCTCATATGGTACGGGCCTGAGGCGCTCCAAGATCCTAGGCCGCCGCGGGGGCCAAGACGCGCGGCGGGAGAATGGAGGCGTTGCCTCTGAAAATCGGCCGCTGCGTTCACTTAAATCCCAGGCCTGTGATAGACTTTTAATTTATTAGACAGTTTCTTCTTACACATATAATTTAGTGTGTTACAACATTGTTGATCTCAATACTTGCTGACTCAAACAGCTACGCTGTTTGACAGAAGGCTCAATCTTATTAGGATTATTTTTTCCATTCATTGACATTTATTGTCTCTTCTTTAAAAAGAACGTTAGTCTTCGAAAGTAACATTAATCGTTAATATTCCTTCAAATGTGATCTACGTAGTTAAGTAAACATAGTTTTATAAAGGGAACAGAAACATGTATTTAATTGAGATTTAACTTAATTGTGCAGATATTGAAAAGATACTTAATAGAATTAAGTACAGCAGATTTGTTTAGGTCTGATCGTCGAGCAAAATAACTCGTTCGTCGTACTGTTCTTTCACGATACTCTTGTGAAACTTGTTAAACTATTAAATGCAATACACTGTCATTTGCAACATTAACGACTTCTTAGAGGAAAAATGAATTTTAACTAAGTACTTATATATGTATTACATTATACTTTGACATAATAATTGTCACATCGAAAATTGTTCTTGGGAATGATATACATACTATCCACAATTCGAAATTTCCGATTTTATGAAACTCGGTGCATGCAAAATTTGGAAGTATCGAAACGCGAGTGTGTACATTACTTTGAATTTTGAAGTGGAGCAAAAGATTGAAAGAAGAAACTGAAGGGTAAATGAATATTATGAAAAGTAATATCCAATTTATTTTATTTATATTTATGTCCTATATCAGAAAACAAAAATGAATGGATTTTACTATGAATGAGGGTTGAAGAAGATTATTCACAGAGGATTGTTGCTCCTTTACTTTGAATAGTGCTCAACTGCCTTAGCAATCGAGCTCTGAGTGACCACTGCCACAAAGTGTGTGTGTGTGTGTGTGAACTGAGAAAGATTACAAATTAATCCTGTGTGAAACAAATTTTATTCGAAACTTAGAAATGATTGCATGAGTAAAATTCATCTATTAACTAACTTTCTTCTCGTCGGTGACACGCTAAATACATACTCTCTTCTTCGATAATAGGCAAAGTAAATCAAAACTCACTACACAGCAATGAGAAAAACTTCTGTAGAGCGAGGCAATAAATTTGCCCCAAACTATTTGCGTTATTATATCGTGGAAATAGTTTTTCGATGGTTCAAGCACAAAAGGAAGCTGTAGTAATAGTTTATTCAAAGTGGCCTAACGCCATTAATCGATAATTATTACTTTTCTGTTTGTGAAAAGCCTAAGTACTTTTTCTATATTATTTATTTTGATATTTATTGTACACTTGTGTTATTTGTAAATATATGTCCAGTAGATTCATCATTTCAACAAGTGCAAGAATTTGAAAATTCTCTTCATCATAATATTCCCATTTAGTGACATAAAATTTTTGTAACACTTTCTTTTCCAAATTGATCAACATCTAGAATAATATGCATTTTCTTGCACGAACGTTTATACATAGATTTTTTAACAACAAAATCAGTTTCTCCACTCTATAGCATTATAAATAGCAGTTCTATAGCTAGAGAAAAAAAAAACGAAAAAAAATATACCAAAATGAAAACATTCGAGTGTGTATAATTGAAGTAACAAATCTTTGTAATATTGTCTAGACTTCAACTTCTCCCTATTAGTTAAGTTCGTTATGCACATTCCCAAAAGTATAATCTACGTACGCCTAAGATCTTCCAAATAGATTCGCTTCTCCTTTCGCAGAAGGATAAGATTCATTAATGGGCATTCGTCATGTTGTATCTTTAATTACACTTATATTTAATGTTACAAGTTCCGAATTTCAGAAATACAGATACAAACTTTAATCATAGAACAAGGCTTTGCCAGAGACGATCGAGTGTTGAATAAAGTATATATAATATTGTAAATATATACACGTAAGGATATTTTTTAGTTGCGAGACGAACGAAATCCACACAGTTTAATGAAACGAAGAAAAAGTTACAGAATTTCGTTGATCGAATTCGAAATTTAGTAAAACCCAAAGTCACCATGACCATGGGATCTAATTTGGTCGTTCGAATCTATGCCTATCTCCTTCTTCAGATCCGGAGGCAAGTCGTTCCACACTGACCGTGGAACGGTGTCTGAAAATTTCGAATTACCATTATTAATTTGATAAAGGTAGTAGTACTTTTTAATACAGATAACGCTTTTGCCACAGCTGATAATTCAGTGATAAAAATAAAGTACACTTTCCACTATCTAAAGACACCTTTTCGTTAAATTATTATCAAATTAATGTGGATGGTATTCAAAAACAATTGGGAATAGAATGTTATTTAAAAAAAACGCATTATTATTGGTAAGGGTATAAAGTAATAAATATTGACGAAGATTATTAATAAAATTTCACCAAAGTTTCAATTACTGTATCACTGAAGGATCAGATATGGCAATAGTTAATCTCTTCTGTGAATATGTAAAAGTATAAATGTTTCTTGATCTCGCGGATAATTACAAATGTATTTATGTTTTACGCGTCTTATTTGGATTTCATAAAATCTAAGCAAGAAGAATGTCAACGTTTTAAGTTTAAGATGAAATAAGCTATTGTAACACTGCCACTGAGGAGAACAGTGTTTTCCACGAAGCAAGAAACTGAAGAAGGAACTTTCAAATTACCCATAGAAAGATAATGTCACTTTGTTCGCTACATTGCTAATAAGTAAATATTATACACATCCGATTAGACGTAGCAAATGTATCTTCAATTCTTTGGGTACACGTTTACTTAGTTGATTAGCGGAGTGCTAAAGAATAGGGAACACAAATAACAAAGAAATGACTCTAGAGGAGAATGAGTCAGTTGATCACCGGAGAAACTTCTACAATTTCAAATTTACCTTTCCCAACGTTTCCAGGGCTAAAAGCGTAATAATGTCAATTAAATATCAATTCGATTTACTGGTTAGCACCCTTTACGCAGCTATGAATGTAATGTCACAATTAATTGAGAACAAAACAGTGATCTCATATTCCTCATTTTTTCGTCGACACCTTACCTTCACATGAATACAGTAGATTAGACCAAGTGATCTTCTCCTGAGAAAAGCAGTATACTCCAAGGTGACCCCCCAGCAGGGTGGAGTCATATACATTTCCGGAGTCTGCCATCAACTCCTTGCCTTGGTAAAGACGGAACCTAATCAAGCCAATCTTTGGCCTGTGCAACAGATGCCACCTGTACGGAACTCTCTGCTTCCAGCCAATCATCTTCGGATCTTTCCAAAGGATCTTCACCTGAGTAGGAACGTCCGCATTGTGCCAGAGACTGTTCCTGAGGGCTTCGCCGGGACCAGTTTCCGAGTTAACAAGTTTCAAGAAGATTCCTGGATCTCCAATTGCTCTGAATGGATTAGGCATCCAGTACGGTTGCAGACCCTTTTTCCAGCATACAATGTAGAATCGACGGTTATCCTGATAAGAGAAGACGAAACCAGCCCAGTCGTCGTCGTAATCGTCGTCGATGAAGAACGTACCCTCAAAGTCTACACCGGTAAAAACGTCTGGCCCTGTTTACGGGGGTAAAACCGTACCAAAGAAATTATGATTCGAGGTATTTTTGAATCCCACTTTTAAAGATTCGTCCAACTTAATTTTCATAATTAACTTTATTGTATAAAAGTCTATGTTACCGATGGCAATTCCGGGATCACTATTCAGGAGCTGCTGTATTTCAGCGCCACCGTGGTGTATCTTCCACACGGGGTCGTGTTGGGCAGTGCCCACGGGATCTAAAGCAACCGTAAAGTATTTTCTAAAGTCTGTTGACCAGATCAAGCTGTTATTGGGACAATTGTCTTCGATGTTGATCACAGTGTCATTGTCGTAATCGTTCCAGCAAGCGTCGCCAGCAATATTATCTGAAAATAACACCCCCAAGTGGTTATCATCACTTGCGTGTAAATGTGGATCGAGCTTACTTTATCAGGGAATATATTAGAGAATATGTCGATCATTCTAATCTGATGGCTGTTAACTTACTTTGAGTGTGACGTTGATTTGGATTGTAAACATAAGGACAATTATCCTGGTGATTCGGTATTCCATCATTATCCATGTCATTGTCACACTCGTTTCCTATACCATCATAATCATCATCATTTTGCCCTGGATTGGCCACATCTGGACAGTTATCTCTATCATCTTGCACACCATCTCTGTCTCGGTCATTGTCATTATCACAGATATCACCCACTCCATCAGCATCTTCGTCTCTCTGGTCCGGATTGGAATTGTAAGGACAGTTATCACAGACATCACCGATCCCATCAATATCAGAGTCCGTTTGATTTTTGTTCATTTTCATTGGACAGTTGTCCGCATAATTCGGAATACCTTCACAGTAAAATAGATCTTAATATAGGTATCTTGTATTTTTTATGTTATCGTTAGATTTTTTTCAAAAGAAAAGAGTCTCTACTTTGTAGATGGTAACAAATTACCATCATTGTCGATGTCATCGTCACAAGCGTCACCCCAACCATCGTTGTCCGTGTCTTCTTGCTTGGGATTCTCAATTTCAGGACAGTTGTCGCAAACATCTCCAACTAAATCTGGATTTCCTCGGTCCGTATCCTCCTGACCAGGATTCGAAACCAGTGGACAGTTGTCAGATGGATTTAAGACGCCATCGTTATCAGCGTCTGTATCGCACGCATCGCCAATGTTATCCTGGTCCGCATCTTCTTGACCGCTATTCGGAATCAATGGACAGTTGTCACTGCGACAGCGTCGGTCATTACACGGAAGAGCGTTATCAGGAATCCCATCGCTGTCTCTGTCTATGCCACAGAGAAATCCATTTCCAGCCCATCCAACACGACACTAGGAATAGTAGTATTAGTAGTTCTTTAATTGAGAAGACTATTTTGCTCTTTTCACTGCCTGATAATTACCCTGCACCTGTATTCATTCGTATCGACGAGACAATCGGCATTCACATCACAAATTGTAATCAAATCTGGACAAATGTTCTGAGCAAGCTGACAACCGACCGTTTGGTTACCTATGTACCCTTTCCAGCAAGAACCGCATTTATGCGAACCCTGAAACAAAAAAGGATGGTGAATATAATATTTTCAGCAGGATGTCTAATGACGTCTATTTTATGGATCATGTTTTAATTACTGTGGCTTCAACTATTTCTTATCAATATGTAAGAATAATGAGGATGGCTGGCGCCCTTATGCAGAAAATTTTTGACTCCCTTACGCTAGAAAATTTTTGGCACCCTCAAATTTTTGCACATGTTTTCTATTTAATGTTTTGCCCTTACGAGGTACAATAAAAAAAAGAATTACATTTACATTTTGTTTATATGGGAGTTGGATTCCATTATTATTAAGTCTGCGATATAGTTTTTAGCGCCCCTTTGGCTGGCGCCCTTATGCGGCGCATTATTTGCATAATGGGTTCCGCCGGCCCTATTGATAGATAGGGTAAAGGACCCAATTACTGTCTCCCAACCCAATTACTGTCACCTTATGCTATTTTACTTAAAATAACGAATAAATAAATGTTTAAGTAAAATAGCTTAACCCTTCATGGTCACACGGGGTGTATTGTACCCCAAGAGCAATTTTCAATTTGAAATGTCGCACCTTTATGTCTTCCAAACGGGATTTATCGCAAAAAAGAAAATAAAAAAAAATTTAAAAATCAGGTTTTTCCCACAACCATGGAAAATCGCTGATTTTCAACTACAAATTTTATCATATAAAAATTTACATTTCTAGAAAAAGACTATTAGACCATGATTGTACAACTATTACGAATGTTCAATTATCACTGAAAAGTTAAAAGATTAAAAAATACGAAAATGACAACTCAAAAAATGACTCTGGGGTACAGTGAACCCCGTGTGACCAATTTGTGATTATAAGAAGGTGTGACCACGAAGGGTTAAGGTGGCAGTAATTGGGTTGGGAGCCAGTAATTGGGTCCTTTACCCTACATATTATTTCTTTCTCTCAATGATTTAACCGAATGGAATCATTCGAAATATAATTTAGGAATAATCTAAGAATATCAACAATATCTCAACCTTGGCATGATCCTTTGAAATTGAAAGGACTAAATTTTCATTTTAAATCGTCTCTTCTCATTAATCCTGGATTAATGTGTAATATCGCATGAAATGATATGTATATCTGAAACCCTTGAAATCTTGCGGCAAAGAGACGCACAGAATAACATCAAGTATAGGCTGTGAATATATTCCATGACTTATGTTTCATTCAGCTTGCGCACTGTGCTTCAAACGAAGCTTATCGAATGGAAAGAGCTTACTCGTAATAAATGAATGATTAGTTGCTTACTAATGTGTTGATGCATTCCACGTGCGGCTTACAACCTCCGTTCCTGTTTTCGCACTCGTTTATGTCTTTGCAAATTTGCTTACGCATTCGAGCTTCCTCCACACCAATTCCCTCTATCGAGGAGCCAACGTATCCTGGTGGACAGGCTTCGCAGCGGTATCCAGGGCAAATATTGTTGCATTGCACTCCAGGATAGCAAGGACGCATCAGTTCACATTCGTCTATGTCAAGGCATGTGGAACCGTTGCCTGTGTAGCCAGTCGGACAAGAACCGCATCTAAAATTTACTCCATGGAAACAAAGGATTTTGGTATTCGCAAAGAAGTTAGCTTGAGAATCCAGGAAATGAACGATGGAGGTTGGATATATGAATATATTGAGTTTTACGTTGTTACCTGTAATACGGTGGGTAAAGGACTGAATCGCATTGTACTTCTGGAAAGCAAGGATTGGCATTGCAAGCATCTTTGCGCCGCTCGCAATGTTTTCCATCACCGATGTGACCGGCAGGACAATTCCCACACCTAGAAAATTTGGTTGCTCCTTATTCGTGGCAAAAACAATTTAACAGA
Organism: Andrena minutula; assembly: GCA_929113495.1. Lineage (NCBI taxonomy): Eukaryota > Metazoa > Arthropoda > Insecta > Hymenoptera > Andrenidae > Andrena > Andrena minutula. Next base: position 36,551,430 of record OV815996.1, on the reverse strand, counting down.
TGCACAAAAATTATGGAATAGCAACTAGTGGACAGAAATTTCACAAAGAAGAAAAGATAAATGATCATTCATTTTGGAGGGAATTCATTCTGTGAACCAAGGCTATATAGGGTAAAGGACCCAATTACTGGCAGCCAATCCAATTACTGTCACCTTAAGCTATTTTACTTAAAATAACGAATAAATAAATGTTTAAGTAAAATAGCTTAAGGTGACAGTAATTGGGTTGGCTGCCAGTAATTGGGTCCTTTACCCTAGGTAGCTTCATTAAGAAGATAGAATCTTTCAAGGAGCAACATGACATTTAGAACGAACTGAGTGTGCTGTAAATGATTTCTAGTTGTAGAAACCTGGTATCAGACGAATTGAATCATACTACTCCCAGTCTCATTCAACACCATGTAGAAATTAGGGCTGGGACTATTCGAATAATTTAATATTCGAATATTTTACAAGTATTCGAATGCTACGAATAAACTTCGAATATTTGAGTATTCGAATGTTATTATTCGAATACTATTCGAATATCGATGTATTCGAATATTATTCGAATACCGCTGTATTCGAATAGAGCAGTATTCGAATAGTATTTGAATACCCATATATTCGAATGGTATGGTGTGAAGTGGGTCAAAATTAGCTTACAAGATTTCACCGGGCAAATGAATCCAAAGAACTTGATTTATAATTCACACCATACTATTCGAATACATCAGTATTCGAATACACAAACATTCGAATAGTATTCGAATACTCAAATATTTGAATAGTATTCGAATACTTAAATATTCGAATACTCAAATATTTGAATAGTATTCGAATACTTAAATATTCGAATAAGATTCGAATACTTGGATATTCGAATTATATCCGACAAATAATTGAGCAACTGAAGTATTCGAATATTCGAATACCGAAAAATTTGACAAATAGTCCCAGCCTAGTAGAAATGTCCTCAGACGTGAACCACAAGTTCATCAATTTTATACCGTAGACACGGTCAACCACCGAACAATTCGTATATTGAGTGAAAGGAACATAATGATGTTGAAACATACTTGAGTGGTACGTAATATTCTTGAAGATGCAAGCAATCGCATAATTACAGAATTACATAGATCCTTAACATTTGCTCCTCGTGGCTCCTCAAAAACTATACTCTATCATCCCCCTCTACTTCCAACGTTCAAACGAACTACTATCTTCATCCCTAATCCAGTCACCAGTTGTCTCGGATATTAGAATTATAATCCCCAGATCCATGTTTCAGAGTACTACCGGCTAATGCCCAGATTCAAAGTGGTAACCTTCGATTTCTTCAAACAGGAACTTTCCATAAAACTGTGGATCCTTTAGTCCAAAATGCCATCAAACTCAACAATGTTCTTCGACAAGTTCTTGAGCGCGCGCAACGTTGTCGAACGACTTATCGATCCGTTCCCTAGTAGCATTTTCGGTTGGCCAACGGTAGCCAACAGTTGGGAATTAGTTGGGATATAGTTAGAGTTTTGCCTACAAATTCCCAACATAGGGCCTACGGCAAAAAACTTACGACAGTTTGCCAACGAATATTCACTGTTGGGCCTATAATTACTATGCGTAGTAATGCCAACCATGGTTGGTTAATTAACAAACAATTTACAACGATGATTAAATGTCGTCTTACAAACGTCAGAAAATTTGCTACATCCAAAAACCTGTTATTATATTCCAAGTTGTGGTTTTTCTTTCCTTATTTATAAATACGTAAAGAGGACGTCTGTCTTAAGACAAATGTGAAATCTTAAGGAACGAGTCTAAAGGTCGAATGATATTTTGTAGAATATTTCGCGTCACTGCATAGTTTTTAGAAACACTTAATACTTGTTATGTACCTAAAAATTAGAACTGTTTACAAGTAAGTGTATTGGATAGTTGCAAACAGCGGTTGCTTTCTAAGCGGAAAGTCTGAGTTCAATTCCCCTCCTCAACGCGAAATTTTTTTTTCCTAATCCAGACCTGAAGAAGACGTCTTTACAACGTCTTTTGAAGTTGTTTAAGACGCCTTCTGGAAAGAAACTTTCAATGGGGCTTTTACGGTAAGCCCTATAAATAGTAGGGCAAGAGTAGGAAAGCCTACCTTGGCCCTCTGTTGTTGGCCCAACCTGAAAAAAGTGCCAAATCTAACTGTTGGCCAACTAAAATTATGTGCGTGGCCCAACTGTATGCCAACAACAAATGCTACTAGGGTTATAGCTCGCACGTACACGAAGAGATGAAAGTAAAGAAGTGTACCTGAAACCGTCCGGATGATCGTAGCAAATGACTCCGCGAAAGCACGGCTTGCTCGTGCAATTCATGGCCACTTTCGTACAACGATGTCCGTCACCGGTGTAACCAGGCCGGCATGGACCGCATTGTGGGCCGCGTGTTGTGTCGCGACAGTCAGCGTCCGGGTGGCAGGGTGAATTGTGCTGACAAGTAGCTAACGGAATATCTACACCCGTAGGAAGCGGACCATTATTAGCGGAATTATCTAGGGTCAGGAGTTGTCAAGAATAGAGCTATTTCCAAGGAAGACACCTGGCCCCCGTTGAGTTTTGTTAACGAAGAGTAGGGGGAGATGGGGCAGGGAGCATACCCGAGCCGTGTAAACGATATCTGCATTAAGAAGATAATCCTACAACGAGTCATAGCGTTTAGTCTCTATCTTATAGTGTGCACCATTGCTAACAGCTTCGTAGGAGTCGAATATTAGTCTTCTCGGTTATTGAAGCGAAGGATAATCGCGAAGACTATTCGCCCTACCTGGTAGCGGAGCCATCTCCAACGTTGTGTATGAGTCATATCATCGTTTCATTTTTTCGATAAACCCACATTTATTGCAACTCAAGACCATTTTTGCCCCATGATCAAATAATTCGCTTGTAGAGAGTTACTGGGGCAAAAAGAATCGAGAGCAGTGCGAAAGGGTGCGTGGAAGAGAATGCAAGAAGGGGTAACAGAGAAGTTCTCGCGGCGTGGGGACTGAGAATTCTTTTGTTTTTTTCTCTTTCAATACAGCGGAACTTCACTCACCGGGGTTTGGGCGCCAGTGTACATGACTTTCGACCAGTTGTCGTAACTTCTGCGTTTCCAGCCTCTGAAATTGAAAGATACCGATAAAAGTAATCCGTCGCGGGCTCTCCCATTAATTATAAGCGATATGGTTACTCACATTCAATTCTACATCGTTCCAGACCTTGTTAATAGCTTCGATCAGCTCGTTCAGAGTTTTAATTATCTGGCCATCGTTGAGACAAGCTAACAAAATTAGAATTATATCTATCAGTCGGCGCTGATCGTTACTAAAACACGGTGTTTCGAATTAAGAATGATTCATTTCCATTACCTCCCCTGTCATCTATAACTTGGACTCCTATGTCCCCCCTTCTCGGAACCCTTTTATAGTTCACGGTCGGTTCATTCAATAAATCCAATTCTCCTAATTGAGATCGTGTCCATTGATGAAAACGTTTCATGCGGCTGGGCAAATCTGATCGCTCCACATCGAGGTCGCTGATAGAACGACGTTCCCCGCGGCTATCTTTGGAAAAACGTTTATCATGCCGATTCGATTGAGCCGATCGAGTCGAATGACGATCTTTGCTCAATTTACGAGATCCTTCAAACTCGCCGTCGTATTGATCGAAAATCTCGGATCTATCGGAGTTATAGAGATCGTCGAAATGATTGTCCAACTCGGTCGATTCAGCAGTATTTTTAGAGGTTTCGAAGGCATTTGGTGTTGAATTCGATTCATGGGACTTCTTATTTTTGGGGACATCCAGCAGAGTGTTCATGTCGATCAGATTGCTGGGACAGTTTTCATGTTTCAGCACGTCGATGATGGGCGACGACGGATACACCTTCACTTGGCTTCTCCTTTCCCTAAACTGAAGATACCGCTGCTTCAAAATTGGGTACATTATAAACAACTTCTTTGTTCAAATAGAAATTATGGTGTAAATAAATACTGGATTTACAATTTTGTTACACCCCCCACTCCCCTAAAATAGAGAATTTCATTTTATAAGACAAGAGTTAGGGTAAGCAGGCCAGTAGATGGACAGTTTAGCTGATTCCGAAGTTTACATCAAAGTGTTTCTTAGAAATATCTGTTGTATTAAAAAAAATCAAAATCTTTGCACGTAAAAATGTACACATTTAAAGAAAAAAATAACTGCAAGTAAAAAAGTAATGTAAGGATAAAATGATGAAAATTGTACTCATAGCCCGTATCACCAGTAGATGGACGATAGGGCTAGCAGATGGACAGATCAAAACCAATAGATGGACGGGTGTCTGGCTAGAGTTAGACGAATAAAAGACTTAGTAGCTATAGTAGGTATCTATATTAAGGCATTTTTGTTAAAATATAGTTTATTTCATCAAATCTAAAAACGTATGGAGTCTTCATTGACAGAACTCGGTACAACAGGTTATGGGCCCAGGCCGCAAATAAAGTGAGATTATCTCTAGCTTAATATGGCCAGACATTTCACGCGTGAAGTGACTCGCGCATGGTGGCGTAAAATCGTACATACAAATACATTTTTTGCATATAAATATTTTTTTTCCATAAATATGTTAATGTTTTATAAAACAACAAACGTTTTTTCTACAAAATAAAAAAACAATAATATAGATTAAAACTCTAGTTCTTTAAATATTAACGATTAACCAACGATTCGTTCATCTGTTGGGCCCCGTCAAGCTTCTGGCCTGCTTACCCTACTTCGTGTACTTAATTCTTTTATTATTTTGAATATAATAAAGCCGATGGCGATATATATATCGATGGGGATGTGACTCTGTCCATCTGACATCTCTGCCCTTCTTAACTATAGGGAAAAATCCATGGTATAGATACGCTGATATTATTTTTCCAAAATTCACCACTATATTGAGTTCTATCATAAAAATCAAAACGTGATTTCGTTTAATAAAATATGATTGACCTTCAGATCTCCGCTGCATCTCTATTCACAACGAAAGTATTGTAAAAATCTATAAAATATTATAGCTTCAATTATAATTTTATTGTGTAGTTACTGACCCACTATGTGTGTGTGTTATATGTATACAGTAGGGTGGTCCTTATTTTTCAACTTCCGATTTTTGTTGGTCTTACCCTCCTAAAATATGAGGATGGGTGAGAAAATGATATGTGTAAAGTTTCAAAGTGATTGAACAACGGGAACCCGTACCGCATTTGACTTGAAGTTTTGAAAAAATAGTGATTTCTCGTCAATTTCGGACATAATTGTGTTCATATATTTTGGAAGTATCAGTGAATATTTTTTACTAAAAGTACAGTTTATTAGATGTACAATAAGAATATGTATGTGTTACTTAAAAAAATATTGAAGAAATCTTTGAGTTTTATCGTTTAAAATTAGTATACAACGTAGCGTATAAGCCAGGATAGGCGATTTGGGAGTTTAATTACACTGTCCAACACGTATTTGGATCTGCAATATAAACTCCAAGATCCTAGTAGAGTTTTTCGTCCCAAACACGAATCCGTAAACAGAATTGCTCTATCACCCACAGTTTTTGAAAAACATGCGTTTTTGTCAAAAGCGCCCGATTTTAGGCAAGAATGAGGTATTGCGTGAAAACCAAAAATGCTAGAAAGTTTAATTTAGTCGCAAAATATAGAGGAGAGTTTCCTGAATATATCGGTGTATACAGTAATTCAATTTAATGGTTTTATATGGTTGTAAACGGCCGTCAAAGTTTAAAAAAGTGCCGATGTGCGTAATTTCTACGCAATACTTTTGCATTTTTACGATAAGTTGTTTATTTAGCACGAATTCTCCCGAAATCAGCGATTCTCGACCTTATTCTGCAATCTTTAAACGTTTTTAGCTCAGAGCAACGTTAATCGATTTTGATGAAATTTTCAGCATGTATCAACTTACTTCAATCTACAAACGGGTTTTTTGAATTTTTTATTACAGACTCACAAAAAAAATTGAAAAACGACCTTTACTATTTTTTTCGCTATTCCGACCAATTGCATTTTTTTTTTAAACGACGAAACACATCAGTTGGCAAACTAATCCTTCTAGCTTTTAAAAAAAAACTCAAGTCGTTTGGACCAATTCTAAATAAATTATGCGATTTTGGCTGACAGTCACTATGTTAATTGTGTTCTAATACTAGTAAGTATGTAATATCACATAAACAACGAATTAATTAGCTTCAAACATTATAAAACACAATAGAGTAGAGCTGTTGATTCCCGGGAGATCGGGTACCCAGGTACCCGTTAGGACTGGGACTATTCGAATAATTTAATATTCGAAGTTTTTTAAAAGTATTCGAATACTATTCGAATATCGTTGTATTCGAATAGAGCAGTATTCGAATATCGTTGTATTCGAATAGAGCAGTATTCGAATGCTATTCGAAAATCGATATATTAGAATACTGATGTATTCGAATAATATGGTGTGAAGTGGGTCAAAATTAGCTTACAAGATTTCACCTGACAAATGAACCCAAAGAACTTGATTTATAATTCACACCATAGTATTCGAATACTCAAATATTCGAATAGTATTCGAATAGTTTTCGAATACTTGGATATTCGAATTATATTCGACAAATAATTGAGCAACTGAAGTATTCGAATATTCGAATACCGAAAAATTTGACAAATAGTCCCAGCCCTAGTACCCGTAAGATACCCGGGAAGAAAAAAATTTCCTGGGTGGGCGCTACCCGGCTACACTACCCGAGATATTCGAGACATCCGAGATCTCACTTCTTAATGTTATTCCAACCCAAAGCCATAAAATTCGGTGAGGTACCGCAGGGATTGACGTCGCCACGGGGTGCTAGGCGGCATCTCTCTGACAGGCGTCGCTCCAGAATCACCTTCTGTACTCTGTAAGTTCTCGGGTATCTCGAGTATCTCGGGTAGTTTTCCCGGGTAGGCGCTACCCGGAATTTTCCTCGTCCCGGGTATCTCACGGGTACCCGGATATCTCGAGTAGGGGAGACCGGGGCTAAAAGTTCCGGGGGTAAGTTGTTCCGACGGTTCTATCTTCAAAATGAGCAGAGCGTAGTACTTGAAATGATTTTTTCCGTGTGAGTTGATCACGCCACTCTGTCGCCCATATTAATAGCATCCGCGAAAGCGAATCGTGTAGCTGCAAGCAAGGACCTGTTAGTCCCGTACCAGATAAGTAAATATTTTTCTATTATGATTTTTTGGTCTATTTCGATTATTTAACGTCGATATTATTGGTTGATTCGTTCTTATGGATCAAATGGCATTTAAGAAGATGGAGTGATAGTGTTTATCGTTTCAATATATGTATAAGCAGAATAGTCTGTGAAATTGCTACATGTGTCGATAGGGGCTAGTTGTTCCCGTGACTTGGGGTACGTTGTTTCCGTAACAACTTGCCCCACTACAAATGTATAAATTGTCCCTGCTATGCTTTAAGGTGCGAACATATGAATGAAAAGCGGAAAGGGGCACCATTTCCATCGAAGTTATGCATAAAGATAAAAACTGTCGCTAGAAAATTCAATACCTGCCACTTGACTCTATCGAGAATTATTAAAAAACTACAATCTGGACAAGAAGCTACTTGCAGACTACAAATACAAATCTCATTAAGAAGATACCCACAAACAGTTGACTGTAAGACTGATTTGTAGATTTTAGTTTTTATATCGAAGATAATGTTTATGGTTATTATATTGTTTTGGTTTTCTTTTAAAGATAATACATTTTTGTTGAGTATAACTGATTTCGGCGCACAGGTTCGGTCAATTTTAAATCACTAAAACACAAGCTATTTAGCAATAGATAATAAAATGCTGTTTGAATTAAGTCAACGTGTTTCTGTAACACGTGTGACATGCGAGTCAGTTGGAATAAGACTGAAGTGTTACAGAAACACGTTGACTTAATTCAAACAGCAAAAGCAATATTTTATAATTTTTCGCAACTTTCCTGAGGAAGATCTAAAAACAGCAAAAGCAATATTTTATCATTTTTCGCAACTTTCCTGAGGAAGATCTAAATCAAGATCGAAACGTCGAAAGCTTTTATTATTTATTGCTAAATAGCTTGTGTTTTAGTGATTTAAAATTGACCGAACCTGTGCGCCGAAATCAGTTATACTAATTATTACGGTCGAAATTATATTAAAAAAAAAATTTTTTTTTAAACATTTTTGTTGATCCGAACCCTCAGAAATAAACATTATTAATAAAATTCTGTTTTATTTAATTAGAAAATGAAATATTTCAATAAAAGGCAACTGTTATATCTTAGTAACAACTTACCCCAATGCGATAACAACTTGCCCCAAAAAGGGGTAAGATGTTCTGCTTTGACCAGCCACAAATAAATTACTTTTTATGAAAAACCCGTTACAATATATTAAATACAAGCTTAAAATCATAAAATATAATAAATTTAACAAGAACTCAGTCAATAGTGAAGAGAATAATTACATTATTTAACCGTCATTTTTTATGTTTTATCGAAATCGGAACTTTTAGCCCCGGTCTCCCCTACCCTGTTCACAGCTATAGTTCTACAATAGAGTATGAAAATAACACAATGGAATAATAATGTATCACACGAAAATACTAAAATTACATAATAAAATAATGTTAAGGATATCCTGTATTTCACTAAATGATAAATGGAATAGTTGTAGTAGCTGTAACTACATAATATTTAATCATTACTGTCATTTATAGAGCAAGACTTGCGAAAGAATTAGCGCAATCGGTATTAAAATGCAGATTTCATAAACATTAAACAATCATATGATGCGTTTATGTAGAATAAAGCATAAGTTATAAGTCTTAAAATCTTCATTTATAACGAAACAAGGAATGTTACATAAGTATTAGCAAATAATTATGAAATATGTTTTCTCCGTAATGATTGTGGTAACGATACTTTATTTATTATTTATTGTTTATTATTTAAAGTAATATAAAATAGCAAAGTAGCGTAAAATACAAAAATAGTAAGAAATGCCGATGTTATGAGTTTCTGCGAAATCGCACGCACAGCGCATCCCTGTGATCATGTACCAATAACAGCCAGAGTTGCAAAAGAATGCAAATGATTGCAAAAGATTTTACTGGACTGTTAGTAGATGATATCTGCTTTCAAATAGTACTATCTAGAGCTTGGAGGAACGCGGAGCTTTTTTTTGAAACCTAAAACAGTTAGTAAAACTTGAAATACTAGGTAGCTCCATTTTAAATTGTATACTAGGATTATCTGTATTGTATAGTAGGGAATATGGTAAGAGAATTGATACGTTTCTCATTAGAATATGATTTTTTTTGTAATTAACATGAATTTGGTCCATTGGCTATCAGAATAGAGTGATAGATACACAAAAATACAACATTCAAGAAGTATTAAAGAGTTTTTGCGCCATGAGCCGTAACTCGCCCAAGTTTTTTCCATTTCTTCCAGCATCTCGATTGCAAGGACAAGAAAGTGGGCCGTGAACACTCAATAAAGATTAATTCCAAGCGGATCGAAATCGATTCAACGGTTTAATCGCGTGTTACGCTAGTTACCGGTTGATTGACTGTAATAAAGGCACACGGCCTTGGTCCGACCATATTTGGAATTACGTCATCCTACAATCTCTAACGTCATTATGTAGGAGCCCGTAACAGAACTGTGAAACTCTACCAGAAGTCGCGGAAAAAAGCAAACTTTTTTTTTCAGTTGGTACAAATAGAAATTTTTCGAAAAGGAAGGAAACAATTTTCTATGTTAATTCAATTGAATTAAATTCCACTTGAATTTGACATTACACATTTCCTCTAGCTTATAAATAAAGTAGAGAAGAACCTTCCTTGCCTCTGTAGCATATCCCTGCCTTTTGAATATTCTTTCGCCATCAGGAAAACGACTATCGAATTCTTTGAAAAAATAATTCTTCGTTATTGCTTCCGGATGTCTAGTATTTCGAATTAGAATATCAAAGCTCTGGAACTCCGTGTGATTCAACTTACTTTTTTTTTAATCTGTGTTATACATATTTTTGGAGATTTTGTAAAGCATTCATTGGGAATGATACTTTTTGATACAGTGACTCCCAAATTTGCTCTTGAGAGACCGTGACACTCGCTAGGGAAGATTATGTGGGAATTTTTATCTTCAGTATTAGAGTAGATGAAAACTCAAGACGACACAAATACGAGAACAAAAGTAATTAGTTATTCTCCTGAGTTTATATGAATAGATATTACCTCGTTACTGTATAATAATAGCCCCAACGTAGGAGCACGTAGTAGTATGTAATCGCAAAATCGAAACACGGGCAATAAGACAAATTGAAAGAGTAGGTATCATGAAATTAGCAGAGTTTAGATTTTTAATCAATCAATTCAGACGCATAAGGTAAAAGACCCAATACGTGGACACGTCCCAGTAGCTGGACACTGGTGCAAAAGAACTATTTTATTAAATTATTCAAATATTTAGTAAAATATATTTATGTATATATTTGACTAAATATTTGAATAATTTAATAAAATAGTTCTTTTGCACCAGTGTCCAGCTACTGGGACGTGTCCACGTATTGGGTCTTTTACCTTAGATTCGTTTTTGAACGCCGTGATAATTACTTTCATCATTTAAAATTCAGAATTAGGTACTTACCACTTCTACGTGAGTATTCTCATCTTTGGTAAACTCAGGGAAGCTTCTCTTCAAAGGTACCGAGCCTTGGTAAATGCAATCGATATAGACATCCATCTTGGCACCAGGTTGACACTGGTGAATCGAGACGATTATATTTCTTGACAATGAATCAACGGTCCGGAGATCCACATGGATGTGTTCCGCAGTTCCATGACCATCTTCCTCGTGGCTCTCGAGGATTACTGAAAGAAATTCCTTCTATCACTTGTCCTGGCTGTCTGCAGCTAAAAGTGGATCCTGCATGTGTCGAAGGGTACGTTTAATCCTTTACGGACGGTGGTTGAAACGCTTGGCGTACGTCGCGACGCGAAAATCCTATAGGGTAAAGGGCCCAATTACTGGCAGCCAACCCAATTACTGTCATCTTAAGCTATTTTACTTAAACGTTTATTTATTCGTTATTTTAAGTAAAATAGCTTAATGTGACAGTAATTGGGTTGGCTGCCAGTAATTGGGTCCTTTACCCTAGTCTCATTTGTTCAAGGTACTCACTGAATTCATTAAATCTAAGTATTGTAAATCATGCGATATTAATGAGGGAATACTCGAAAGCGCGGAATATGACTGTGAAACGGCTTGATCGATTAACTTCATATTTGCTACAAATATAGTTCATAATATTCCCCATTCAACCACGGCTTTTCGCATTTTTAATTCCGTTTAATAGTTATTTAAAAAAGGCAATGAATTTGTCGCCGGAAGTAGACTTTATATGTAAGTATGTACTATTAATCTACCGTTCTCAACTATAAAAAATGTTTTGGTTCAGTGTTTTAAATGATTTCTACGGGTCAAAAAATAGTCACCGACAAATTTTAATATTCTTCATCATACGATGGTAAAAAATGTGTCGAATATTGCTTTATACGCATACTATAAACAAACAATGTCATCTTCCAGTTTGTGGCTTGTGTAGTGTGTACGCCCTTCATATACAGATTCCTATACCCCCTTAAGGGGAGGGTCTGGTCTAAAAATCGATTCTTTTTTATTTCATTATTCGACTATCCAACCCTTTAAGGATACGTGTTTAAAGGGATGTTTTGAAATACGTAAAATTCCCAAAGTTATAGGCATTTGAGTAGCGGCAAATGCATTGGTAGCACCCGGCTACTCGGGGCTCACTTAAAACTTTAAACGCGTTTTTCTCAAAACAGTGTTTTTGAAATCGGTGGAACCTGTATCTCAAAAGGTTATTAATATTATCTGATTAAACTGAAACTTTTTTATTTTAAAGAATTTGACTTGGATGACGCTGGAATGTAATTTTTTCTGGTCAGACAATTTCTGCATATGTTGCAGTTGCTTGTTACCACATGCTCAATGTTAATGGCTGGGAAAGCAGTATGTTAGAGTTGTTAATGCTTGGGATCAACTGGTTTCACATCATTCTTAAACCATATTCGAACACAAATTAAGCAAACTTTACCAAGCTTATTGTTCAGAAATTGTGTTTGAAATACTTGATGGGCAGTTTTAAAGAAATTAAAGTTTGTGCATGGTAGCGTTGCAACAGTGGGTGCATCGGTACTTGTTGCGATGGCACAGCTGAATCATATTCATTATGTTTATCCGAGACAGCAGATGAATCCTTACTTGTAGAATGTAGAGGGTACCATTGTCGACGCGACGGTACAGCCACATTGCGTGTACAGTCAAGACTCGTTAGCCGCTCGCTTAAGGGGGTAAACACGGGTAATGCAGCGCGCTGTATACCGACGCAATCTGGCCCGAAAGATGGGTCTGGGAAATTACGTTGTTTGTCCTTATATGAGGAGATTTTCGGCTGGGCGAGGTCTCATTCGAAAGATGAAGGTTCAGTGCAGCGCGCTCTGGTCATGGTTCGCTGAGATTGTGTTGATATCTAATAATATGAGTGTTCAAAGTGGAGCAAAAGTCGACAAAATACACCCGCAAGAATCCAAGTATTTTTAGGTCACTATAAAAGTTTTGTGACTCAAACAATGACCAGAGCGCGCTGCATTAAACCTTCCTCTTTCAAATGAGACCTCACCCAGCCCAAAATCTGCTCATATAAGGACAAACAACGTAATTTCCCAAACCCATGTTTCGGGCCAGATTGTGTCGGTATGCAGCGCGCTGCATTACCCGTGTCACGTGACGTGTCTACCCCCTTAATCCCTCATTCCGAGTGTTCGTTTTTCGCTTCTTTCTGGCCGAAGGGGGAGCGAGATGGAACGCTTTGCGTGCGCGGCGAACGTGCGCATTCCCGTGCTCACCGTAAGCGCTTGCGACCATCGCGCACGCCCGTCGCGCACGCAAAGGATGAAATTTTAGGCGTCCGAAAGACAAAGCGGGACAAAGTATGAATTTCTCGACTGTCTCGTACCGTTCCTCGTTCGCGAGGAACCCTAGTTCAGAGGTACCCTCCGACGCGCTCTCGTCTTCACAGGGTTGGAGTAACCGGAAGTGGGTATCTTGGCGGAGGAAGCGTTTCATACTTCCGTTTCACCCGAGAAAACTTACCCTACCGCCGCTATCAAGAGACACGGCATTGTCTCGCGCCAAGTACAGGGTCATCCGCTAAAACTGCAACCTACGCGCGCGCGAACAGGTAAAATGGCAACAGCGCCTCACGGACGCATTCCACGGCAACCACGCACCGGCCCGGTGTTCGGAGGATTGCCAGCGACCGCTAGGCAGCAGTGATGCCCCTGGTTCGAAAATTTTAGGATGGTCTCCTTCAAATTATCGTCGCAAAGAGTTATTTGAAATTTTCCGGCCCGGGTTGAAGAATTTGGGGCCTTTTTCGTATAACTTTTGAACAATAAAAGATATCGAAATGCAATCCGCGCCGTAAAATGAGGAAAAATTATTTCCTCTTAATGATGGGTAATTTAAAATATTTTGCGTTTACTTAATTTTTTTATCAATTTTTTAACCATAATTGTTGTGAAAAGCTTTTGCAAACTGTTTATTTGATACTGTATTTAATGCTCTTTTTAAAATTTATGGTGTTGATAAACAATAGGCTAGTTTTTTCTGTATCGTCACTTTCATAAATTGAGAAATTAAATTTTTATTCAATTATGTGTTAGTTCTGCAAACTTCAGAATCTATTGTTCTGGTTTTTATTTTTATAATTTTATCCTTAATGTAGTGCATGCATAGATCGGACGTAACGCATGTCTTTGATTGTAGCGGTGTTTGATTTGTTTTTCTAGAGTTTTTGTGTCTGAATGTTTTATCCTTTTAGCTACTCAACGCCACGCCCGTACTGACTTCCGTTAATGTCATTTCTTGAAACGATGCGCCATTATTGTGGCTTTTACACGCAAGTGGCGAAAAATATCAACCTTGTCGTAGCTAAAATTTTTTAAATTGAAACGGGTACATTATTTCCAAACCTCATTACAGTAATCTGGGGTGCGAGTGGTAAACCGATCATAAAAACAGAGCGCGCGGCTCGATTACCTGGGCCGGAAAATTCCCAATACCTAGCTCTTTGCGACGTTATTTTGAAGGAGACCATCCTAAAATTTTCGAAGCTCGGGCATCACTGCTATGCAGCGGTCGCTGGCAGCTCTCCGCTGGGCCGGTGTATGGTTGTAGTGGAATGCGTCCGTAAGGCGCTGTTGCCATTTTACCTGTTCGCGCGCGTAGGTTGCAGTTTTAACGGATGACCCTGTATATAAATAAGGAAAGATATTTTTATAATTAAGTTAAACTATTAATGTATGTGTTACAAATGAGAATGTTGAATTTTTAAACAATTAAAGCATAGTAAAAAAATTTCAAAAATACATATGAAGATTTCGATGGATTTACCTAAATCGTACTTTGCAGAAGTGAATAATTTAATAATTATCATGATTCGCAGTTATGTAAAGTGTTTATTATATCATAAAAGATTAAAATTTTATAAAAAAAATAGCAAAATGAGCACTTTTGAAACGTTTTCATATTTTTAAAGTGAATCCAGTAATTGGGACAGGAATTTAACGCTTGTCCCTATTACCGTGCTCCTAGAAAACTCACAGCTCCCTCTGTAACTGCTAAACCTAACCTTAATTTTGTTTCTCAGATCGGGTGAACAAAACTTTATATTTGCATATTTTGCTTTTCTAATAAAAAGGTCATATTAAAGTGGCATAAAAACACCCATCGTAGAGCAAAAAAAGTTTTGAACAGTTTAAAGTTTAAAGACATAACCTAACCGCGAGAACGCTATTAAAAAAAGGCACAGTAATTGGGGGTACGGGAATAGGGACAACGCATTTTTCAGGGCACGGTAATTGGGACAAAAACATGTATTTTTATTTCAATTAACAAAATATGAAAAATTAACATTTTCAACCCAAAAAAAATACCTTAATAAAGAGAAAAGTTCAAAATACCATTACAAATTTTCACCAAGCAAAATTAAAGTGAGAGAAGTCAGTAATTAATTCCGTCGTGAGCAACTCGGCATCAAAGCACGGTAATTGGGACATCTACCCTACCTATAAAAGGCAAAAAGAATTAAACCAATCGGATTAATAGTTTCTCCCCGAATCATTCACAAACATTGACAATGTTTAATCGCTGAGAAACGTACACGACCCCTAAAGCGGTTACATAAACTCAGAATGGTCGAAAAAATCGATTTTTCCGATAAAGAATTCACAGAAGCTACACCACCAAAGAAAGATCAATTCTATGAGGCTGGAATTGACGATTTTCTGCAACTTAAAAAAAAAAGAAATTATCTCCCTTTAACCTGTACCTTAAACTTTAAACGCTGTTTCCTCGAAACTGTGTTTTTCAAATTGGTGCTGATATTTCAAAAACTACAGAACCGATTTGATTGAAATGGAGCCGTTATTCTTCGCATCAATACCTAAGCAGTCTTTATCATACCGATTTTTTTTTTAAAAGCTGGAGTTTGATTTTAATCACTAAAAAACTGATGAAATTTGTCTCAGAAGAGCAGCAGAGAATATGCAGACTTTAAAACGTCTTAAAGACGCCTTTCTTAGAACTTTCAGTCGTTCAAACCTAAAACAGACTTAAAATAGACGTCTTTAAGACGTCGTGTGCTATTTGAGACTGTATTGCTTTTGTAATTGTGATGTTGTAATTCTGGATTTTTTACGTCTACCTGTTGCCTGATTTCTCTCATCGCAATATAACACGCGTTATTGCACGCATAAACAGGAATTAAATCACCTCGTTTGGATCGTCTGTCGAGAATCAGCACCATTTTCGTTCGCGCAGTCCATTTTACAGCCAAAAGGATTTCAACCGTGGTCTCCGTGGTCTTCCTCGATTTCGTTTTTGAAAAGGCGATCGCGAAGTCGTTATTCTGCCATGCTTCTCGAAGACTAATCGTTAGTTCTGCAAAAGAATACATAAAGAAGAGGAATGAAGGACATAAGTTAACAGTTGTGCTCTTATTTCAAGAAATACTGCATAAACATGGTTCACAATTTAAACCGAGCTGAAATTACGAAACACACCGAGTCCTATAATTTTCTTTTTAAACTTATGCCTTATGGTATAAAGGGCCATTCGTACTGTACCAGAAATAAGATTGTATTATTTTCTTGCATTGCAAATAAATGTTCTTTAATGAAATTACTGTATGAATCCTACGGATTCGTAAAGTTCTCATCGATCTGGGTAATTGCAGCTCGAAACAATTTTCAGAATACACAATGCCCGCAAGAGTAGTCGCAGAGAGAAACAGTTCCAGTCATATGGGTTCGACAAACGCGTCTGACCATATAAGTACGTAGTGTTTTCCCTGGCTATCTGATATACAGGGTGTCTCAATATTACGGTAGAGTCTGCAACAAGTAAATTCCGTGTGCTAAAAGAGATGGAAGAATTCTTTACCATTTTGCAATATAGGTCTTCTTTTTCAAGATTTACTTTTAACGCGCGATAGTTCAAATATTTGAGAGGCAGGTAAGTTTGAGAATAAAATCCTACTAATATAATAAATACAAAAGTATGTTTGGATGTTTGTTACTTAATTACGTCGCAACTTCGCAGCATAACTTTCTGAAATTTTGTATACACGTATTAGGGGAGAATGGGGTAAAACGGAGCGTGATAATATAAAATCGGAAGGAGAAAAAGACACAGGACTTCAACAGAAGTCTTCAGTGGACCTTAAAGGATAAGAAAATCAAAGCGATTGATTAAAAAAAAGCGATTAAGAAAAATCTTTGGGAACGGCGGAAAATGAAATTTGCCGGAGGTTTTGAAATTTTCATCTCGCTCAAGTGTCAGGGTAAAACGGAACACCCACTTGAAGACCATATAAATGTACAAAATCTTTATTTTTTATGATTTAAAAAGTATTCATGTATGTAAAAAGTTTTTACATACTTTTTTTACATACAAGTTTTTACTAAAAAACTATAAATATATGTTTTAGGTATAACTATTACAAATAAAATATAACAAAAATATCTATTATGTACATAAGAAAAATATTTTACCAAATAACAAAAATTACTGAAAATAATCAAATACAAATGGACTTTTACATGAATAATGCATATCAACACGTGCATGGAAATTTTGAGTTTTTATTGCATTTTAAATAAAATCGTGTAACTTGAAACAAATGTTTTTGAATATTTTGTATTATTTACTTTTAATGTCTAAGATTTATTTTGTGGTTATATGCTGATTGCATATCCATTGAATTGATTTGATTTGTGGTTACAGGCTGATTTCAAATCGTTGGGATTTGTGGTTGTGGGTTATATTTATTGATGACTGGGTAATTTTTTCACCCCTCCCGTTTTTTTCATAATTTTGTATTGTCATCATAACTACGCACGCCTGCAAAGTTTCAAGGCAATTGGATTGGTGGAATTGTGTTAAATAGGTGTTCCGTTTTACCCCACGCAAAATATTCCGTTTTGCCCCACATGCAGTCATTTAATAAACATTTAATATTTACACTTCAGCGTGAGGTAAAGAACTTTTTAATACGTCAAAATGTAGCGCAAGGACTATAGCTTCCGTTATTAATTTTCGAAATCCAAGTGCCGAAAAGTGGTCGAAAGCACAACACAATATTAAAGCGTCGATACCGGAAATTTTTCCAACTCTTTTAACGGAAAAATAAGGTGTACTCGGGTCTATGGTCTGTCACAAAATGCTGTGAGGACCCTTTGGTCCCATGTCACGCGATATCAACTCATTCGCAGCTCTTATTTAAGAGAAACATTAATGTTCCGTTTTACCCACCCGTTCCGTTGTGCCCTACTTTCCTCTATAGTCTATAGGGCCAGGAATTACATGCCTATGTCATATGGGATACTTTTCATCCGATTTTGTTAACCGATCTGGACAAAATGTTGCATAGTTACTCTCTAGAACTCTGTAGAAAATATAGGCTACCATAAAATCTGGATATCCCACCCCTCCCCCCTTATTTCACCCCCTTGACACTCTGTGACAATCAAAATTTTATCCGAGCAATGCCAGGTACTTTAAGCTAGTAATTCTTAAGAGTGGGAAAACAAGCCAGTGCAGTGGTGGAAATCTACGAGATATGTCATAAGATGAAATTTCGCATTACATGCCTTTCTGGTCATTATTGTTACTAAACTCTACTCCCACGGTAAACAATTTGATAATAGATACCGCTGTATTTATACTCAGTCAACCCCATGACCCTTTTCCTATCCACAGCGACCGCTACAGCACACTTTGTTGCAGAACCGTTGCTGCACATTGCAATGTTGCAGTTTGCTTGCAGGTTTCATTGCAATTTTACTACAACGTTGTGGAAACATTGCCGTGCAATACTGTAATGGCCACGTTTGTGCAATGTTTCGGGAATATTGCGCACACAATACTCGCGGAATATTGCGCACATACTGCGGTACAATACTCGCGGAATAGTGCGCACACATTGCCGTGAAATATTGCGCACATACGGCAATACAACCTACGTGGAGCGTTCCTGCAACGTCGAGCACAGAATACGGTCTTACATATTTGCACTTGCAACCTACGTGGAGCATTCCTGAAATGTCGACACACAGAATACAGTCTTACATTCCACAGGCAATCTCCGAGGGAATATATGCGAACATGGACGATATGTGATATAAGTAATTAATACAATTACTCAATTAACACTATAACGTTTAAGCAAACTGTTAAACTGTATACAGCAATAAAAGATATTTGTAAAGTAGTCTGAGCTGTGAAATTTAAATCCATAAAGACTTAAAATCTAGAAAATAAACAATATATAAAAAAAATTATGTTAAACGATTGTATTAAAAATGCATTATAAAAAATCTTTTCTTGTACTACGCAGGACATTTCATAACAAAATATGAATCAATTTAATATAGCATCAAGCGTTGGAATGATTTTGTTGTGAGATATCCGGTTCTACGATGAGGGACATGTAATGGGGTTTGACAAAACGAGCCTTCAGTTTTTAATAATTTGAGTTTAAAATTTTGCACTGTAGAAGTATAAATTCGAATACGTAAACGATCTTCTCAATCAGCTGTTCTAGCTGCGGCGGTAAAATGTTCGTCGACGGCCGTAACTTGTTATCTGAGGTATTCAGGATCACAGAGACATTGCAGTGGGGCACGGTCAATTCCCTAATACTTTTTAACATTTTTACAAGCGACTTTGCAAAATTATTTGGCCTGAATACGGGATTATCTTCGGCTTATCTGTACTGCAGGCAATAGAGTGGAGCTTGTCCGTGGCAATATAGAATCTTTAGTTAATCAAAATGAATAAGTACTATGTTACTTGGAATCTTAGACTCAACCCAAGTAAATTTGAAACTATTTCATGTAAAAAGCCCTTTAGTTTCCTTTCATCCAAAGCTATAGCTGGGGGCAATCGATTTCATATTCAAACATCCATCCCTGGCACTAATACTAGAGTGAACATACCTCATAGATAAGTAATTAACACGTTCGCGGACGTGAATGCTATAGCATTCATTTTCATGATGATACAGAATGACATGAATGCTATAGCATTCAAATCTTAAAAAATTATAATTATAATTCGAAAAATTAATTATACGTATATCAAATAAATTCAGTATTGTTTTTTTCAATTTGAAGCATCTTAAATTAATTATAGGTCGAAATTATAATTTAAAAAATTCTTTAAAAATGAATGGCGAAACATATACACCCAATGTTAAGGAAAGTTTCTTTTCGTTTATATCAAGATTGTATGGACTTGAAGCCTCGAAATTACTGAAGGATTTATCTAGCAGTAGATCCCAAAAACGCCGAAATCAAATAATCATACTAATTATTACGGTCGAAATTATAATTTAAAAAATTATTCAAATCTTAAAGTCAATTATTTTGAATTTAATTTTATGTAACCTTTTGTAATTATTATACCTGTCAAGGTAATGACTATATAACGATTAAAATATGATAATCTGACTGCCTTTATAAATGTGTTTAATCAAATTTCGGATATCACAACCAATTTAAAAATATAATGACTGTCAAATTTTGCACTTCGCTGAAACTTTTACTGTCCGCGAACGTGTTAAATACCTAGGCGTCCAAATCGATTATCTCTTGCGAGGCAATAGGCACCTTTTTCACAAATTGCTTACTAACAGAGCCAAAGTGATCTTATATATATGAGCCGTTTATTTTGAAAGTGGCCTAACTCCATTTTTCAATTTTTTCCGGTTACCATGGTTACATGTACAACTTCATGTTATTTATCAGTAAAGCATTTCAGGTTGCTTATATTCCGAGCAAATACGATAATTCTTGACACATAAGTTTTCAGAGTTAGTTCAATAATTGAGCTGTGTAGTTTGAAAGTGGCCTACCTCCATTTATACTTAAATCAAGATATTTACTATTGATAATTTTTAAAAGGGTAAAGAATTCTGATGGAGAATCAATAAACTGGTTAAAAATATGTTGGATGCGTTTTGTCAGAAATGAACTGTATACAATTTTCTATAAGACATCAATGAATGAGAATGAAAATTTTAAAGTCCTGAATATATTACCACGTCTGGGTAGACCAAGAAAGTTCGAAAATATTGTATTGACACCACTGTATAAAAATATCAGACAAATTACAACAGCAAAATTCAAGGACATAATTGACCTATTACGATATATACCACCGGAACATCATGATTTCTTCAAATCCCTTTCACACGCACAAAATGTAGATGAGTAGTAAATTGTTTTGTAATAAATTTATATTTGTAATTTTGTACGTTACGTAGTTAAAAAATGTTTTGAATCGCATAAATTATGTTTCCAGTGTTTTAAAGATATGTCAAATAAATTCAGTATTGTTTTTTTCAATTTGAAGCATCTTAAATTATGTTGGATGGACTTGGGCACCTTCAAATTTTATAATGAATCTGGTTGTTAATTTTGAAAGTGGCCTAACTCCATTCTTGATAAGAAAACGCATATTATTCACTTAATAATTGCCACTATTTTAATAGGAACTATAAATTTAACACCCTTAGATACACTTAAGCAGTATGACTCATTAGTATCCTATACGTATATTTTTAAATTCATTGAAACGCAAACCCTTAAATATCTCGATTTGAAGATAAATGGACTTAGGCCACTTTCAAAATAAACGGCTCATATGGTCCGGCCCATCATTAGATACGCAGCTCCAGTATGGTGGAATTGTAGCCACACCGTAATGAAGAAGCTGAGATGCCTTGAGCACAAGTAGTGTTCCTGATTTCTCGATATTTTTCGCATCTCGAGAAATGAGAAATCAAATTTTATTTCTCGAGAATTCTCGAGAATTCTCAAGAAATTAAAAAAATTTTGAAAAATTTATATTTTTGGAATAGTGTTGATAATATTGATGTAAATTTTTATTCGTGTCCAACTTAGACAAAATTTGTGTAAATGAAAAAAAAGGATACTAAATATAATTGATAAATTAATTTATTTAGTATAAAATGTGAGCAAGACGAAACATTACTTTTTTGTTTTAAAATAATTTTTTCAAAAACACAATGCGTCTAATGTCGCCTCAGCCAATCTACTATCCAATCTACAGCCAATCTAGATTTTGTCTTTTTTGTGACAAAATCTGCGGCTGCAAAAATATTTCTTTCATTTTTCATACGAAGAGAAAAGTTTATAAACAATCGCACAATTCTTCGTATATATTGCTAACATTTATCACTGATTGTTATATGTTCGCGATTAACACACAATTTGAACTAACTGAAAATTTATGTCTGAAAACAAAGGATTTATAATAATTTTCCTACACTGAAGATTCTCGAGAAACACTGTAATTTCTCGAGAAATAAGAAATTAGAAATTATAAAATTTCTCGAGAAATTCTCGAGAAGGAATTCTCGAGAAGGAACACTAAGCACAAGTGCTTCAGATGCTGCCTCGGGTTATACCGTTCTCAATATTCGGACTGGCGGCATTATATTAGAAACGCAACCATTTACAAAAAGGCAGAGATACTGAGAATTGATTCCTTTATCAACAGGGTGTCTCGCAACTACTTTAACTCTGTCGCTTCGAGCGCCGGATATATCCGGCAACCATCTGACGCCCTGCGTGGCCGAGTGCCGGATATATCCGGCGGCACGGAACGAACCGTCGTTCCTAGCGCCGACTTTAGTCGGCATCTCCAACAGTTTAAACAAAAAAAAATTAGTTATAGATACTTTCGTGGAAATGTACGCCGTAGCGAAAGGGTTAACAGGCTCCCTAACATAGCCAATGCAATAATACGGTCCTTGTCCACGCAATCCGATAGAACACCTAAGCGCCAGCTAGCAACTGGTTACGTCGCCCCACAGACTTTTATTTACTGTGACCAGCTTGATTTAATACAAAACGAAAATAATACCCCCATTCTCTACCACTGGCAGCGTAATAAGGCGAATAAAAAAAATAGCGCTTGTTCATGATGAATTTTATACAAACAATAGTAACTTTAAGTTTTCTATCGCTTTACCAAAACGAGGTCACCTACATTTCCATAGACTAAACTTTGATAAGTACTGGTGACTATCACGTAGATGTATACACATCCCTGAGCTACAACAGCGCAGGCTAAGTCAGGCCTGGGATTTAAGTGAACGCGGCGGCCGATTTTCAGAGTCAACGCCTCTTTTCCCCCACCGCACGTCACCGCAAATTTGAGGAGGTATTTGCAGCCTAAAGGACAAGCCTGCTCTGAGATATCACAGATTATTACGAGGGTTGTAACAGCATACGCGACTATCACAGCCATGCGTTAAATTTGAACATCACTTAGCCCAGGCCTGGGATTTAAGTAAACGCGGCGGCCGATTTTCAGAGTCAACGCCTCTTTTCCCCCACCGCAAGTCTTGGCCCCCGCGGCGGCCTAGGAGCTTCGAGCGCTTCAGGCCCGTACCAAATGAACCGTGCGTAGCTCATATCAACCGAGCTACGCGCGGTTCATTTGGTACGGGCCTGAAGCGCTCGAAGCTCCTAGGCCGCCGCGGGGGCCAAGACGTGCGGTGGGGGAAAAGAGGCGTTGACTCTGAAAATCGGCCGCCGCGTTCACTTAAATCCCAGGCCTGGGCTAAGTGATGTTCAAATTTAACGCATGGCTGTGATAGTCGCGTATGCTGTTACAACCCTCGTAATAATCTGTGATATCTTAGAGCAGACTTGTCCTTTAAGCTGCAAATACCTCCTCAAATTCTGAGAGCCGAACAGCAGCCGTGCGCGGAACTGTTACCTTGCTAACTGTTGCGTGGGTTTTGGGAGAACTGCAAGAGTGTGTTTGCGCCTATACTCGTGAGGCCCAGCTATATGGATTTGTGGTACAAGCTAGTATGGACGCACGTACAGTCTTGCAGTTCTCCTGTAGTCCATGTTGCGGTTAGCAACGTAAAAGTTCAGCCCTCGGCTGTTGCCCGGGTCTCAAAACTTGAGGAGGTATTTACACCTTAAAGGGCAGGCCTGTCTTACTACCGACCCATTGTACATATCTAGATCATAAGGTCTTAGTTCATAAGTATTAATTTTTTCAGTTACCATAACAGTGTGAGTCACTGTTTGACCCTTCTGACATTGTTCCTGTAGTCGTCAACTTTCCCCCCTGTCAACAATATGCTTTGCGAAGCCAAAAGTACAAAATAATGTTGTCATCTTTCAGATTCTATTATAGTGTAATGTAAGGCACTTACAGAGGACGATGTGAGAATAATAATACATATATCTAATTACTATAGACATTATACTAATCATTATAAGATCAGAGCACCACCTCGACCAAGTTTCATTTGCGATACATTCTCATTTAGGGCTGCCATCCGTTCAGGTTTCCCCGGATTTGTCCTTTTTTTAGGGCGTCCGGGAACGTCCGGGGGGGTTTTCTGTAGTGATCCGGGTTTTTCGATGCTGCTCGTTCGCAGTTTGTAAGATTATTTTCGTGTTAACTTTTGAAAAGAAAGAATTTAATTTTGTCTACATTTAGCATAATCGATTTTGTTTCAATTTTGATATTTTATTTTAGTTGTAGGTAAATTAAATTTGTGTATTTTATCTGTTCTTTTAGTTATAAGTTAAGTGTATAAAAAACTAAATTCCTACTTTGTACAACTATATTTTATCTATCTTTCTTGATTACGGTTACAGTTTATATTTTACACAAATTGTTGTCTTGGGATATCGTACCTAATACGTACATATAAAAAATAGTTAGAAGTGTCCGGGTTTCAAGTGCAAATTGCCGGGTTTTTTAATGCTTTCTGACCGGGGTTTATGATTTTACAGATGGCAGCCCTATTCTCATTGAATATGTAGTGACCCTCTAGTGACTTGTATGAGTATTTTTCATATATTTTTATACTAACGTCGTCCTCTGTAAGTGCCTTACAGCAAATTAATAAACATCTTTCAAAAAAAAAGTAAGGTGTTCGTCTACGGTGCTACAGGTCCAGAGTTCCAAACCCCCTGGAGTAAAAGAATTTATTATGAGAAACAGACACACTGGCGTTATACTACTACGATTCTGCACACATTCATGTCGTCGCGTCCCTCACAGACACAGTATATACCGTTATTTTTATTTTCAGCCCTACTGCCCGAAACGTTGCGGGACCATTGCTGTGTAAAATCTCCGAAACATTGCGTGACCATTGCCGTAAAATCTCTGAAACGTTACGTGACCATTGCTGAAAAATCATCGAAACGTTGCGTGACCATTTTTGTAAAATTCTAAAACAACATTGCAGAAATATTTTCTGCAATGTTGCACAGGTGCGGGCATAGCAATTTACTTGTAAGGTTTCAGGAACATTTCGTGCAACGTTCCATATGTTGCCCCGCAACATAACTGAGACATTCCTGTAACAAAGTGTGCTATGGGGGAGTCGTAAATATTTTAAACAGATGACCTGATAACCGAAACCTCAGGTCTGAATCTCCCGCTACTTATCGACTCTTTCGCAATTCTTAGTTATTCACTCCTAGCTTCGAGCGGTCAGTAATGTCAGTATTGTTTCGGTAGCGAGCGCGGGAGGAGCCGTCACGAAGAATCTGTTTTAATAACAAGAAAGTTTGAGTGACGAGATAGTGAAGTAAAATTCGTTTTACGAGCGAAAAGCGGGAAGTCAAACGTTACGATTTGCTTATACCTATGCTGGTTTCAGTCTCTTCTTCTTTTATGTGAATTTACACAGAATAAGAAAATTTGTTCCACTACGATCGAATGGATGTTCAGTGTGATAGCACGATAAGCATGCTTAAAATCGCGAAAGCAAAAGTAGCGTGTAGCTTTGGCAAATGAAGCATTGCCAGGACAAGTATGTTTTAATTATTAATGCCTCGCAATCTATAAAAATGCTTGCTATGAACCGGTGCAAAGAACTTTCGCCGCGTATTCGCTTGTGTTTCTCACTGAAATTCGAACTTTCCGACTACAATTCCGGATTGCAAAGTGGTAACAGGCTTTTCGACTTCTTTTCTCGTATAGAATTGGTATGCTCCGACTTGTTTTATAACTTTTGAATACCTTTTATAAACTTTTTATAGCGCTGCAAATCTTTTTCATCGCGAAACGATATTTCGCAATCGATCGTTTGCATGTGTTATAGGTAACAGATAAAGGAAGTAATGCTAAAAAAAGGAGATTACAAATAATTCAATATATGGAGGGCCGAGATTTATAGCGGTATAAGTCACTCGCGTTTTCTGTTATAAAAAAATGTACGTATATATTGCAGTTGTGGGAACACATTTAAAGGCACCAAATACTACGATTATAAATATGTATATATTTAAAAATTATACACTATTATGTTTATAAGTTTTTAATTTGTGGACTTCACGAATAGTTTTACGGAAATATCTAATTATTTTCATACCTTTTATTAAATAAACATATGAAAAATATGACATTATATTGTTAAATAAAACTAGTACCCAATAGTTTAGTACTTTTCTTCATTTTATGAAAACTTTTTTAATAAATGTTCTAATGTAACTTGCTTCCATGGAACTTTTACTATATAGGTTCTAAAATATCTGTTCCATGAGAACACTTTTTAAAGATGTTCCTAAAGGTAATATTTTTTTCAATAAAAATTCTACAGGAACAGATATTTTCTTATACGAAATATATAAGTTTTAACAGAATTTTTTTAAAAACGAGGGTTCGAGAACTTTTTCGATCCCTGGTTTAAAACACAAATAGGGTTGTGTTTCTTGGTTGCTTAGCAACGACAATATAACGAATGATGTCGTGAAACTAGGGCTGCCATCCGTCCGGGTTTCCCCGGATTTGTCCTCTTTTTTAGGGCGTCCGGAGACGTCCGGGGGGGTTTTCTGTAGTGATCCGGGTTTTTCGATGCTGCTCGTTCGCAGTTTGTAAGATTATTTTCGTGTTAACTTTAAAAAAAAAGAATTTAAATTTTTCTACGTTTAGCATAATCGATTTTGTTTCAATTTTGATATTTTATTTTAGTTGTAGGTAAATTAAATTTGCGTATTTTATGTGTTCTTTTAGTTATAAGTTAAGTGTATAGAAAAGTCATAAATAAATTCCTAGGTACTTTGTACAATTATATATTATCTATCTTTCTGGATTACGGTCACAGTCTATATTTTACAGAAATTGTTGTCTTCAGATATCGTACCTAATACGTATATATAAGAAATAGTTAAAAGTGTCCGGGTTTCAAGTGCAAATGTCCGGAGTTTATGATTTTACAGATGGCAGCCCTACGTGGAACGTAAGGAAAACAAAATTGCACATATCGGACATGCCGTTTTATAATAACAATACTGACCATCATTGCCCGCTGACCGCGAATACCCCATTCTCCCCTACATTTTTATAATGGGGTTTTTACATTTTGAGTCTTTAGGTGTGTTCCCACAACTGCAATATATATGTAGAGGTTATTTTATAACAGAAAACGCAAAACATTACTTTACGCAGAACACCGCGCGAGTGACTTATACCAGTATGTTTCAAAACGCTCTGCTCTTGTTAGTTGAGTGCTAAAGAGAATTGTTCTTATTTCTCAGTTACGAATAAAGTTAATTCACTATGAAAGTAAACAGATGGAGCCTTTAAGACTTAAAAACTGTTATTAACTCAAATTATCAAAATTTTGACTTATCCCACTACGATTCTTAGGCCCCCATATGTAATGGGCATTGGGACACCTCCGTATAATGTTCCATTGGCGCAGCGTTAGGTAATCTCCTTTTTAATAATAATTTTAAACTCAATTAATTTACACTGTGAATTCTCCTTCTTACAATTGGTAAATACGAAAATAGTAATTTCGAGTTAAATGACACACGGAAAGGATTCATCGTTCAGTGCTCTCGTTTACCGGGTTTCTTGTCGACTTGCATGGGGACTGGTTTGCAATACTGTAAACACGTTATGGGAACGGGATGCATCGCGCTCGCGCCATGGAAGTTACATCACTTCCCCTACAGCATACTTTGTTGCAGCAATGTTGCATTGCAATATTACCGCAATATAACAGTGGCAACGTTCATGCAATAGTCCTGCAATATTGCGCACATATTACCGTACAATATTACTAAAATATTGCGCACTCATCGCCATGCAATATTTCTGCAATATTGCGCATACATTGCCGTGCAATATAGGCTGCAACGCCACCTACCATTTAAACCTAAAATAATTCCGTTGTTTTTAATGAGACGAGAAAAAAATTATGGAAAAAATGTTTGCTTGGGAGGGGCAATTATTGTGATGTGAGAAGATTTTTTCTCAATTTCGAGTATTTCCCGAAATTTCAAGGATATATATAGGGGAAGTAGGGGTAGCAAGGTAAGATAGGGTATCTCCCTAAACGCTAATTAAAAGATGCTAGACACGTGACAAATACATCATTAGGAAGCCACTGTGTTATAATAGTGTGGTCACTGGCAAAAGCGAATGGGGAGCACACGTTTTTTATTTATAGCTGTGAAACGTTCGCGTGTTGCATCGATGTCATTTCGCGTGATAAAAACATTTGAAATAAATATATATTTAAGAACGGTCAGTCTATTATTTTTCTTCTATGATAATCTCTATTTCATCTATTTTAATGTGACATATTCGAAATTTCAATATTTCCTTATTTGTTGTACAAATATATTAATCTTTGGAAAACGATGCTTTGAGGCAAGATGGGGTCCTTGATACGGGAATCCCCGTATCATTCGAATGATGGGGTACTCCGACATAACCCCTAACCTCATTCCCCGCATCGTGGTTGTTTATGTGAGATTAAGCAACGTCATTGTTCTCTATTATAATTTAATTCAAATAAATCTCATTATTTTTAGTTCGAATTTATAAAATGGTCAGAACATTTACAAAAAAAAAAAAAAAAAAAAAAAAAAAAACAGAAGAGGAGACTACGAATGTTTATATTGTCAGGATTCATACTTGCAATCCAGAGGGTTGGGTTGCCTGTCAACTCTGTCGACGGTGGTCTCACAATTATTCCTGCACAGGGGTTGACGAAAATAATTACGAAGATTTTCACATTTGTATCGAGTGCGAAAATACTTAGACAAATCATTTCGGTACCCCATTTTACCTCATTTTCGGTACCCCATTTTACTCCATTTTCGGTACCCCATTTTACCCCGCGGTAGGGGCTAGACCGTTTTTTCCATCTGTTTTGTAAAGTTTAACCCTAACCTCAAATAGTCCAAAGTGTGTAACAAATGTTAAATCATTAACTTATAGTTGTATTTGGAGTAATAATGACTTAATTAATCGATACAATCATCACTTTATTTGCATTTTTCCTTAGCTACCCCATCATGCCCCTACCCTACTATACGATTCTCAACACATCGAGTCGCCGCGTCCATCACAGACCACATATTATATATACACCATTATTTCTATTTTTGAGCCTACCACCGAAGCGTTGCAGGAACATTTCCTGCAATACTGCGCAGGGTCTGGCACAGGAATATTCCTGCAAAGTCTGGGGAATATTTCGTGCAATATTCCAAATCTTTCACCGTAAGATTCTTGAAACATTCCTGCAATGTTGTGTGCTGTATAGGTTTTGACGCTATATCAATTCAATTCAGTAATAATTGAAGAAGATACGTGACAAAGATTAACCAGTTTAAGATAAATATCTGGAATTTCTTGGCATCACTCTTTCACGATTGGGCGAATTTGGAGGAACCTAATAAATTTCACTCGACGCGTCTTACAAGTTAATCTAGAGTCGAGAAAAGTTTGTTGTACAAACTGAATTGACACTTCATTAAAGTAAATTGCATTTTAGAGGTAAATGATTGTTTCCCATTTTTCTGGATTACAAATTTAGAATTTTTGTGTGGAAATCTTCGAATTTCAAAATTGGAGATTTCCTAGAATGAAAAATTCCCCGGGATCTTAAAATCCAAAGTTAAGAAATTAGAGACCAATAAAAGATCTTAAGGTCTAAAATTGAGAATCCAGATGTAATTTATGTTCTTCAGTTCTTAGTTTAGAAGCTTTATAAAAGTTAGATCTACCAAAAAATCTTAAAATTATTCATTAATAAATCTTGTTTTAATGGTATCAAAATATGAGGGTAGGCGACCAAGACTAACTTACAAAATTTCAAAATTTAAATTCAAGAAATCCATCCAAAAGTAGATGTTCCAATCCTGCGCGAAGAGTGCAGCTTTATTAAATTCTTGAAATCCTAAAATTCAATATGAAGAACCCAAATTTTTCTAATCTAAATCTTGTAAAAACGATTGGATATAGTATATTAAGAGACTTTCAAATGACTAATTCCCAGACTAATTCGAGCGCCAAAAATCTGAAATTCCTAAATCGAGTTTCCGATGCTCCACCCATTATTTTTATTGAATTTTCATAATGATTCAGTCTTACCTTTATCGGACGTGACACTGGAGTCAACAACACAAGCGATAAAGAGCACCGCGATGACCAACGTCGCGACGAATTGCATCTTCCCCTTTAATTAATTACTACAGAGTACAGATCTATTAATCGCGATATTCCCGCAATATCTGTTGCGGTCGTTTTGATTTGTTTGCCCAGTTCAAGAATAGCTTTTTCCACGAGTCAGTATGAAGCGGTTCATACCTATCTTAAACGAATTAATAGATGACGGTACGTTGGCGTTCGCCGACTGAGACGAGGAAAAGCCTACAGACGACTTTATACGTAACCCACAGGAATTTCCGTGTATAGAGTCGTCGTCCGTGGCACATACAACATAACGAAAACCAATCAATCCATGAGATATCAATCATTTTTGTAGAGCTCCTTTTAATTTTTATTTGGAGTTGAAGTATAAATGATTATAGTTGTAAAATTATATTAGCCGTGATTTTAAGATTTTTATTAAGATCCTACTTTTAATGCAAAAGCTTTAATCAAGAATTCTAAATAGCTTAATATTCTCATATAACAGAGTTAATATAGTTACCTAAGATATAGTTGAACTTAGCATCCTTTTTTATAATCAATAGTTTGTGCGAAAAAGTGTTATCGCTTTCTTGAATCGTACCTAATCGGTGATTCTGCTTTGTATATATGCATATTATAACTTTACTCTCTAAAGGAATAGAAACTTCAATGGCAACCAAGGAACTGTTCTCTTCGTAGAAAAAATAATTTCTTACTCTCAAACACAAATTTGAAGAAGGGCGGGTAAATGGAAAGTGTGCATGCACTATGCAGTGCATGTAACAGACAGTAAAAGGACTGGGAGGAGTGGGAGGATGTGAAGAAATTGAACATAGCTGCGATCGTATTTTTAAAATCTGTAGTATGTAAGGCGTTAAGAGTTTAGTCAAAGAAAGTATAAAGAACGTACTTAGTGTTTATATTTGTTTATAAAAAGAATGAAAATTTGTTTCAGCGACGAATCCGTGTTTTCCTCGTGACAGTATTCTTATTCGAATAGAATCGAAATGTTGCAGGTGGCAATTCCTATTACAAATGTACATCATTTAATTGCTGCCAAAACTCGGTACCTACCCACCCAGATAGCACAAAAACGTTTTTAAAATGTCCAGGTCAGATGTTCAGGACGTTTTGAAAACGTCCAGAAAAGGTCCAGAAAAGGTCCAGGAAAGGTCCAGAAAAGGTCCTAAAAATGTCCATTTTCACAAACCAGACGTTTTGTAGGACGTTTTAAAGACGTATTTTGTTCTGTAGGTATGTAGTTTTGGTATGTAGTTCTAAGTTCGGGTTTGAATAATTTTTACATTTTAGGTTAACGAATTGGCAAATTTTTATAGTT
The DNA here is from genome assembly GCA_929113495.1 of Andrena minutula. NCBI lineage: Eukaryota > Metazoa > Arthropoda > Insecta > Hymenoptera > Andrenidae > Andrena > Andrena minutula. The sequence continues at coordinate 36,519,958 of OV815996.1, read as the reverse complement.
CCAATCATTATAATTTTGTGAAACGGGCGCTAACGTCGTTGTTGACCAATGGATGTTGCATTGCTATTTAGTTGGCCTTGGCAGAAAAGGGAAAGAAGATTTCCATAAATTAAACGTAGCAACGGTTTTAATATGTAACTATCACCCTTATTTTACTGTTCCTAATATTGATTACTGTAAAATTCAATGTAATGTTTCCTCGAAATTTTTCTTTAAGTTACAGCAGGACACAGGGAAATGGCAGAGAATAGAAAAAATACAGAGCTACCCAGACAGCACCACCTCGTCTTAGAGATGTCTGGTTTATGTCTATTTTAGGTCTGAACGTCTTGATTCGTGACATGACGTCTTTAAGACAAACAGATTTTTTGGGGACGTTTTCTGGACGTTTTAAAAACGTCCAGAAAAGGTCTGTAGACGGTCTACAGACGTCTTGGTTAGGTCCGAAACAGGGTCTTTAGAACGTATGCTTAGAAGTATACTTAGAACTCGTAAAAACAAAAACATTTGGCCTTGAATTTTAACTATGTTGCGATCGTCACAAATAATTCTTTGCTGCCCCATAGATACAAATATGGCTATTGTGATATTCATACGCCCACAAGTAAACTACTATAAATTTCATGTTATTTCTCTGAAATAATCTTGTTTCCCGCAAATGATATTTAATTAACTAAATACACAATTCATGAAAGAAATATTTTTTCCGTACTTATCGATAAGATATATAAATACAAGATAAAAAAGTTTATAAAGGGAATTATGGTTCCTCAGAAAACAGGAAATCAATTTTACAATTTAAAGTCTTATTTCGGGAAATGTATCAATTTTATTTTACTCTACATATAGAAGGTTATCTGTTAAAACTGCAATCTACGCGCGCGCGAACAGGTAAAATGGCAACACCGCCTTACGAACGCATTCAACTACAACCATTCACCAGCCCGGCATTCGGAGAGTTACCAGCGATCGCTGAACAGCAGTGATGCCCAAGCTTCGAAAATTTTAGGATGGTCTCTTTCAAATTAACGTCGCAAAGAGCTGTGCGGAATTTCCCGGCCCAGGTAAGCGAGCCGCGCGCTCCGCTTTTATGATCGATTTACCACTCGCACCGCAGATTACTGTAATGAGGTTCGTAAACAATGTCGACTGGTCTCGTATCCGCCTTAATTTAAAAATTTTTATCTACAATATAGTTGACCGCGGCGGTATACCCCTGTACGGAGAGATGTGTCGCCACCTGCGTGTAAAAGCCACAATAATAGCGCATCGTTCTGTGGGATGAGGAACCCCCACCACCACCATAAGAGAGAACGTGGCGTGACTAAACCCGGGCAGACGGCGGTAGTCGTGGTGGTTAAATGTCGATTTATATTATCCGTTTAGACACGGAGCGTTACGGAACGTTTCGGTTCAGACAACAACGATGTAGTGTTTATATCTTCAGTTCAGATTCGGCAAAGATAGGATTCGTTCGAGTTCAGATTCTGTCTGAACTGATTGCATATCATACGAGAGTCTCCGTTCAAGCCATAGACTTAAGGGGGGTTACTCAGGTGAAATTGAACTACCAGTAATTTTACAGATAAAAATTTGAATATATTTATATCCATATTATTTTTTACGCTGAAATGAATTATGTAAGAGTTAATAAACTGACAATTTTTTTTCCAAATTTAAAAAATAAAATTTCAAAAAATTATTAAAAATCTGAAAATCGCGGGGTTTTCGAATCCCGCGTCCGAGGCTCCCTTTTTCCGTGATCCTACATTTGGGGGCCCCTCCAGAATGGGGGGAGTGCCAATCGCCACACGAAGCCGTTTAGGCCCGGTGCAGACGAGCGGTTTGCGGCAGTTTGCCGCCACCGCGCGCATTTTGGCAGAACATACATTTATATTAAGCAGTTCACACGGGATGCAAATTTCAGCTGCTATCAGGCGGCATGTTTGCGTTCGTTTTAACGAACGCACGTACCGCTTCACTGCGAAAGAACGCTGCCGCGAAGCAGTACATTGTTTTATATACAAGCAATTCACACGAGCATTTTGCGTTTATTTAACGCAAGAAATAATTTATATGATAAATAAATAAAAATTAAGCACAGAACGCGAATCGTGGCGTTGCAAAACCGCTCATGTGAACTGCTACAAAAATATCACGCGCGTCTCGCTGCGGCAAATTACCGTGACAGCAAACTGTCGCAAACCGCTCGTCTGCACCGGGCCTTAAGGGGGCCGTCTCACCGGGCCTTGAATGTGTGCGGACGCTCACACAAGCTAAGTTAAGCATGCACGTATACGCGTGTAGTAAACAAACCGTAAATTACAACTTTCGGCCTGAAATCGGCCAGAAGGAAGTTTATGCGGGTACAGTTACCTTCAGTAAACATCTGTGCAGGGTGGTCTGGTGTATTTGAACGCTAATAAGCACTGTACATTGAAATAATAATGAATGACTACGTCATGTATTTTATGTATAAAATCATATTGTTTGAAAAAAAACCGTCTGTGGAACGCCATAACCTGCATGGACACATCGTAGATCATTAAATACAGAACTGTAACAACACACTTATCGTTAGATGATGAATTTTTCCAACTATCTAAAAGTAGAACTGTATCTTTGGATTCCACACTGATTATTGATTTTTTGTAATCTTGAAATTTTGTTGCACACCAAAGATATGAAATTTACTAAAAAATTTCAAATTATTTATAATTTTTACAATTACATTCCAATCTTTCTTTTTAAAGGAATTTAAAATATTGTGCAGGAAAATTCAATGCAATAGGTAGAGGATTATGAGTTTGTATTTGAATTTTTTACATCGAATACATTTTCTACATTTTTTACGCGTGTCACGTAGTAAATTCAATGTAACGTAGTAAACCCACCATTGCGCACTGTGCTTCCGGCCCGTCGTCTCAACAAGCGGACAAAGAGTAAGTATAATAAGAGAGGCGTCACCATGATGTAAAGACATAAGGTGTGCTCGCGCAGCGGCTCATTTTCGCCTTCTACTGCGCCTTCCCACTTTCCGCCATGTTAAAATATGGCCGCCTAGTTACATTATGGGGTTTATAATGTACACTAGGCGGCGAAATCGGCTTCCCTCCGGAAATTTGGCAACGTTGCATGTCGGGTCCCCCTGTGTCGAAGAACCACTGAGTTATGCCTAGTGACAATGGTGACAATTCTACAAATTATTATTTAGTTTGCTGAAATGAATTTTGCTTGATATAACATTACACGTAAGAGGATGATGGACTCGATTCCTCATCGATTTGGCAAAGAAGTAGCATGTATCGTAGGTAGAAAGTTTTTAGACTGCCAGGCCGAAGTCTAGGTAGACGCACGAAATCCCTATATCGGTGTTCTAGCACGGGAAGGCGAGGGAAGGCGTTTTGTCCGCCGCTACCCCAAGGTAGCCGCCGCCCGCATAAGACCCTCTCATTTGCACATAAAGCCCTGTCCTTGTTTAGCACCATCCCTGTCTACCGCATGCTCTCTGTCACTCCCGTGCAGCGAATTGCCGCTAAGAGGCTAGTTATTTCTTACGAAGGAGTGATGGAGAGCATGCGGTAGACAGGGATGGTGCTAAACAAGGACAGGGCTTTATGTGCAAGTGAGAGGGTCTTATGCGGGCGGCGGCTACCTTGGGGTAGCGGCGGACAAAACGCCTTCCCTCGCCTTCCCGTGCTAGAACACCGATATAGGGATTTCGTGCGTCTACCTAGACTTCGGCCTGGCAGTCTAAAAACTTTCTACCTACGATACATGCTACTTCTTTGCCAAATCGATGAGGAATCGAGTCCATCATCCTCTTACGTGTAATGTTATATCAAGCAAAATTCATTTCAGCAAACTAAATAATAATTTGTAGAATTGTCACCATTGTCACTAGGCATAACTCAGTGGTTCTTCGACACAGGGGGACCCGACATGCAACGTTGCCAAATTTCCGGAGGGAAGCCGATTTCGCCGCCTAGTGTACTACCTAGGCTGTGTTCCGATTCACGCATTATGCGCATAGACCGCAGAGAAAACCGTTCCGTTTCATTCTATGCGTGCATTGGTTGCGTTGGTGGCGCATACGATTCCCTAGAATTCTCCCACCTCTAGCGCATGAAGCGTGCAGTTCATGCGCGCATGCGTATTTGTCGCTTTACGTACGCTTTGAAAAACATGCACGAAATTATGTGGTCCGCTACTCGAAGTGACAGAAAATATAACCTACATATATGCTACATGACAATAAATGCTTATTGGATATTTCGTTCTTTTACGCTATATTTGTCAACTTTTTATAATTTAACATCCTTCCAAAATATTATTGTTTTCATTGATATGAAAATTCAATGTAGTGTATTACTATATTATTTCAACATGTGTTGTGAGGTAAGACCGACCAAAATTGAGGGGTAATCGTAGCCAGCTTTTAACATCACTTTTTTCTGGCTTAAATGCAACTGACATAAAAGAATTACGACTAAGGCAGAATGAAGCCAGGAATATTACTTTACACGCTTCCACATAAAAACTCAAAATGAAAAAATTAAATTTTATGGGCATATAATAATATGAAGAATGTTCAGGATGGAATACCCCTGAAGAATACATTTGTGATTCATGTATATAGTAATTAATTTTAAAACATAAAAATAATATATTTTTATTAATTTTACAGTTTTCCCACATCTTTTATAAAGAAAAATATTTAATCATGGCCAGAATTACCCCACGTTAATTCTGTAATTCCAGTCAAATGGACATTTTTATGTTATTGCTTCCAACTTTGTTACAACGTAAATTTATACTTTCTCGGTTTATAAGAATAAAAAATAAATTGGACTGTTACGCTATCGCTTGAATATGGCCGCGGAAATGTATATAATCGATATGTAGAGTACGTAGGAGCGAGATTTGAAACGGAGGATGAGAAAGAGTTTATTGTAGAGCGCGTTGTGCTTCATGGGGGGGTTTTCCTTGCTAGTTTTCAATGTTTCAAGTTACCGTTAGACCAGGCGAGGGTAGTAAATAGCTTAACTTTTTCCTTTGCACATCTGCGTGCCAAATTTCGTCGAGCGGGCAACGGTACGTCTCGTAAAAGTACTTAAAATTCTGTCCTCCCTTTCAATAACTGTCGATGTCCTGTTAGGGTAAAAACTCTGGTCGACGAAGGCTGAAAGTCATAAAGCCATAAACTTTCTCCGAGTGACGTCGTCTTGACCCCGAGGGTTGCGCTTACTTACCTGCGAGATATGTATGTACTCTACGTAGCCTATGTACCACTATATGTAAAACGGGGAGCGTGCCTCGATCACCAGACGAGAGTGGGAGGAAGCGTGAAGGAAGGGCGAAGGACAACCCACTGACGAAGCTTGAGGGATGCAATCGTGCTGATTGGACAACAAGGATCTAAGGGAGGATCAACAGGATCTTGGCAGCGACTTCGCCGATGAGCTCGGCGCGTTTTCTTGTACAATGATTCATTCTATCGCCAGCCAGCTTCTTGAGTAGTTCAAATACAGTTTGAAGTTTAACTTAAAATAGTTCCGTGTACTTTGTTTTATTTCAAATACCCGCGCACTCCAACGAGCAGAGCGGTTCAGCGCTCCACGGGCACCAACCCGCGTCCTCATCCCAATTTCCCCGCTAAAATACGTAACAGGACACTTCAAACTAGCAGTTCATATAAAAAACCAGAATACAGAAGCACACGTAAAGCGACAAATACGCATGCGCGTAATATGCGCATTGACTGCCCATGCTTTTATTTTCTGCACTTGCTGCACGTATTATGAGCTAGAAGTTGGAGGATTCTAGGGAATTCTACGAAATTGGTACTGCCATCTCTGCACTCGCTGTATGAATTGCAACCAACGTAACAGACTCAATTTCGAAGCGAACAACACATCCCTAGAAGGTTTTAGGCAGGGTCGAAACGAAAGATGAGGAAGGAAGCAAATACGTAGCGCGCATTTCTATTTCTTAAAGGCTTTTACTGCTAAGTTTTTCGAGCGTGCTCTTATAATGCTAACTTTACAGCTATACTCTAATCCAGAAAACGTACGAGAGCCTGCGGTTCTATTCAATAGCCTTCAAAGTACTTGAGTTTACCCCGGACGCGGATAATAAATAACTTCATTTTTCCATTACACATCTGTTTACCAAATTACGCTGGGTAAGCAGCAGTTCGTCCTGTAAAACTCATAAAATATGGTCTTCGCTTTCAATAATTATCGCTGTTCAAGAAGAATAGAAAAACTCGGGTTGAGAAAATCCAGCAATAAAGCCATCAAATTTCGTTAGGAGTCGGTCCCCGATCCTTAGGACGAAGTAACCGATGTAGTTAGGAAGCGTGCTTCGACCACCGTTCAAAAGTCTCGGATTTAATTAACCGTAATCCATCCAACTACATAGCTATTTGTAAGTAAGTTTGAACATTCCCGCGTATCCTCGTGAGCATCAGACGCATCGAAACCCGTTCCGTTTCGTTACTGCGGTTCATGCGCTGCTGGAAACGGAACGCGGTTCATGCGCGCAGCGTCTGCGCTGCGGTCTATGCGCATAATGCGTGAATCGGAACACAACCCTAACTTCGTGTAGCGCAAACTGTAAAGGTGCGAAGTTTGAATAAGTTAATGCAACTGTCGTATTGGTTGACAATCCAATATGGACGATCTTGGGAAGGGCACGTTATTGGCTAATTTGTAAAGGGTGCGCACGAGCACACCTTATGTCCTTACATCATGGGCGTCACTCCGGGCGGAACCTTTGAAGTCCTTACTTGACCTTGGCATTTAAATTGGTTGTATATTCGAGCGGGATATTCAAATCGACTAAATGTACCTTACCGCAATTGGCTAATTATTGCCGAAGTTTACCGATCATTGCCGAATGGGCATTTAAATTGGTTGTCTAGTGATTTCCCTAGGTTATTTCTGTCCTTGTCGAGTGACGCCTCTTATTATGGCTGTGTTCCGATTCACGCATTATGCGCATAGACTGCAGAGAAAACCGTTCCGCTTCAGTCTATGCGTGCATTGGTTGCGTTGGTGGCGCATAGCATTCCCTAGAATTCTCCACTTCTAGCGCATGAAGCGTGCAGTTCATGCGCGCATGCGTATTTGTCGCTTTACGTACGCTTTGAAAAACATGCACGAAATTATGTGGTCCGCTACTCGAAGTGACAGAAAATATAACCTACATATATGCTACATGGCAATAAATGCTTATTGGATATTTCGTTCTTTTACGCTATATTTGTCACCTTTTTATAATTTAACATCCTTCCAAAATATTATTGTTTTCATTGATATGAAAATTCAATGTAGTGTATTACTATATTATTTCAACATATGTTGTGAGGTAAGACCGGCCAAAATTGAGGGGTAATCGTAGCCAGCTTTTAACATTACTTTTTTCTGGCTTAAATGCAACTGACATAAAAGTATTATGAATAAGGCAGAATGAAGCCAGGAATATTACTTTACACGCTTCCACATAAAAACCCAAAATGAAACAATTAAATTTTATGGGCATATAATAATATGAAGAATGTTCAGGATGGAATACCCTTGAAGAATACATTTGTGATTCATGTATACAGTAATTAATTTTAAAACATAAAAATAATATTTTTTTTATTAATTTTACAGTTTTCCCACTTCTTTTATAAAGAAAAATCATGGCCAGAATTACCCCACGTTAATTCTGTAATTCCAATCAAATGGACATTTTTATGTTATTGCTTCAAACTTTGTTACAACGTAAATTTTTACTTTCTCTGTTATAAGAATAAAAACTAATTAGACACTTCAAACTAGCAATTCATATAAGAAACCAGAATACAGAAGCACACGTAAAGCGACAAATACGCATGCGCGTAATATGCGCATTGACTGCCCATGCTTTTATTTTCTGCACTTGCTGCACGCATTATAAGCTAGAAATTGGAGGATTCTAGGGAATTCTACGAAATTGGTACTGCCATCTCTGCACTCGCTGTATGAATTGCAACCAACGTAACAGACTCAATTTCGAAGCGAACAACACATCCCTAGAAGGTTTTAGGCAGGGTCGAAACGAAAGATGAGGAAGGAAGCAAATACGTAGCGCGCATTTCTATTTTTTAAAGGCTTTTACTGCTAAGTTTTTCGAGCGTGCTCTTATAATGCTAACTTTACAGCTATACTCTAATCCAGAAAACGTACGAGAGCCTGCGGTTCTATTCAATAGCCTTCAAAACCTTGAGTTTACCCCGGACGCGGATAATAAATAACTTCATTTTTCCATTACACATCTGTTTACCAAATTACGCTGGGTAAGCAGCAGTTCGTCCTGTAAAACTCATAAAATATGGTCTTCGCTTTCAATAATTATCGCTGTTCAAGAAGAATAGAAAAACTCGGGTTGAGAAAATCCAGCAATAAAGCCATTAAATTTTGTTAGGAGTCGGTCCCCGATCCTTAGGACGAAGTAACCGATGTAGTTAGGAAGTGTGCTTCGACCACCGTCCAAAAGTCTCGAATTAAATTAATCGTAATCCATCCAACTACATAGCTATTTGTAAGTAAGTTTGAACATTCCCGCGTAACCTCGTGAGCATCAGACGCATCGAAACCCGTTCCGTTTCGTTACTGCGGTTCATGCGCTGCTGGAAACGGAACGCGGTTCATGCGCGCAGCGTCTGCGCTGCGGTCTATGCGCATAATGCGTGAATCGGAACACAACCTATATCTCCTCTTTGCTTGAACCGTGAATAGAAACACAGCCAGTAACCTAGATAGCACAACGTCTGGTAAAGTCTTAAACACGTCCAAAAGGCACCTTAAAGATGTCTTAAAGACGTCTTGTTACTGTTGCGACTCCCGTCTAGCGGCGTGTAGTTTAAGCTTTAGATGCGCGAAGTTCAAATCGGATCACACGAATGTAATAGGAAAGGAAGATTAGGTGAAGTTCGCACAAGGCCGAGGGGTTTGAAAATAGTTAAATATCCTTTTAATAAGAGGACTTCAAGATTATAAACTAATCGATACCCACTTGGAAACGGGTAATTGAATAAATGAACTTCTCCTTCTTTCCTTCTCCTAGGTGTGTAATTCCAGCGCCGCGTAGTTAAACGCTTGTTCTGTAAAAATTGAGAATCGAAAAGAAATCGAATAGACGAATAGGAATTTAGGTAGTTAATTAGTAAATTTGCGATTGGCTCTCGGTAACTAAGCCATTTTGAAATTAACAAGAGGAAAAGCGAAGGGCTTTTCGGAAGCGTCACTTGAGCCCGAATAGCAGTGTTGAGCAGTCGAGTTGTAGACAACTTCCAGAAATTTAGATTTTATAGCTATTTTGTTAATTAAAGTTCCTAGTATTGAATTCTAATTGTTCTTTTATTGAGTTTATCCTTTTATTTATTATTCGTTTTCTTTACATTTATTTCATGAATAATCCGCGTCCAAGGAGCAGAGTGCCTTAGCACTCCACGGGCATCGACCCTCGCCGAATTTCCTACGAGGGATCCAGGAGAACCAGCCGGCCACGCAACAATTTGGTGACAGCGGTGGGATTCTTCAAATTCGCCGGCTCGTGGACGCAGGATTCAAAGAGCAGCCATCGGCCAATTCGTGCAGTCCCTCTTTCCTGGGTTTTTGGACGGTTTCCCCCGGAACACGGGTGAATACCAGAGGGAAGTGACTTCGGACGACCGTACCAGTTTTTCCTGAAGCCACATGCACTCGACCAAAGGACCTTCGCTGAGATGAACCAGGACAACGGGGCGACATCGAACACTCGTCTGTAATTGCGTGAGAGATCGAAGTTTATTTAAATTATCCAATTTACGGTTCAATTGTTAAATTAGGGTGTTGTAATTTATCGTTACGTTGAGTTAGTTATTACTTGATAAGATAGAGTTCCGTACTTACACTACGAAAATGTTGCGAAAAGCAAAAAGTTATTGAAACGTAAAGCAAGACGACAACCACGTTAGGGTTGCTTATGAACGTTAGGGTTTTGAAGTCGAGGATGTATTTGCTGAAATGATGCAAATAGAGCGTCCTATTACGTTCTCACAATCTCAAACATGAAGTATTTTGCCCTGCCCAGCCACGGTTGTTGCTGCTAATTTATAAATTCCCGGTGATGAGTCACAGTTGCGCGAACCAAACTTTTGCCGACGCGATTGGATCCTCCTGTCCTTAATTTGTCCGAATTAAATAGTGAGTCGCTTTGTTCGAGTGTAGTTTCTAAATAAAAATCGTCGGAATTAGTAAATCTTGTTTCTTAAATCTTACGACTGGTTAAAGTCCGACTTAACTTAACTAACGTGCAAGGTAAGGCCTGACGATCGGAAGAGTCTTCATTTCCTCATTCGGGGTAGGATCGAGGGATACGCCCATTTACTCTTGTTAAATCGTCGAGAACCTGAAACATTAGAAGAAATTGATTAGTCTTCTAAAAAAAAAAATCGCGCAATCATTTAATGTACGTAGTTTGAATGCCGAGTTAATGACTCTGCGTCAAGACAGAAACGAACCGGTTGAGGTTTTTGGAGCCCGAGTTAACGAAACCTTAAATGGAGGTTTAGAAACTGCCAGGGACACTTATAACCCTGGACAAGTAGTGGGTGTTAATGATTTGTAAAAAAAAAAATACGGCAATAATTTCCTTCATTAAGGGCTTATAGAACGAAACCGCGCGATTCTATCTGAATAGATTAAAGGACGCTAATAATTTACTCGATCTCGAAACTGTTGCCAGAAAGATAGTTAAACTTAGAATTGGTTGATTATTTAAGGCCCCTCCATTTTCAAAATCTTTTGAAATCCATAAATCGCACATCTAACTGTACTAAGACAGACTATACTGACACCCCTCCCTCTAAGCGTCTGCAAAGGGTAGTCGTAGGCGCCAACGACGCATCACTTGCAGATTCTGAAAAGGAAAAGGGTATAGACTATGACAGATCATGGGAAAATAGTGAAAAGATAATTGCTACAATTTTTCTTGCCCATGCTAAAGAAAGCAACGGTCAACCTGAGGTCTTAGTCGGGATTGATCACTCTGATGATGGTTCTAATATTTGTGACACTCACCTTACGACGGGAATAACTGAGAGAGTGAATCTCCTTTTAAAAATGTAGTAGTTGGAGGATCGCTCTCGAGGGATCGTGAGGAGGTGCTCCGACCCGGCTGTCTGTTGGATATCGGAAAGGCCGACTTTGAAGGCACCCCGCCACAGAAGTCGCTAGGGGCTGCCCACGTACCTCAGGGCTCAGGCTCGTCTGACCTGGAACATCGGATAGGCTTTAAGCACCCCGTCCAGGTACGCGACCTGCGGTCCGCGGCTTGTGTCTGGTTAGGGGCTGACGAGCCAAACTTAGAGGCTGAAAGATGCCGGACTTTATTTGTGACCAAGCGCGCAGTTGATGAGACACGATCCTCCGTTGATGTGGCCTCAGGAAACAGTGACCTAGTTGAACAAAGTAATAGTAGTTTTAATGACAAAGACTACTTCATTAATGCCAATCATTCATCGGTCTTTTCTTATTAAAGTTATTTACTCTAAAGATTACCTCTATCTGTACAAGGATAATTTTATTCATTTTTGTTCCCTCCTTCCCCTCGATTATGAAATCCTCTCAAGCCATTAAAGATTTGTTATTCTATAATGATTTTTCATTCGGATAGATTACATAATATAACACCAATGTCAGAGGAACAATGGACTTTCTCAACATAACATCTCTTACCTTCATCTTTTGTAGAGTCACGTCTAGCAGAATCAGTAAGTCAGAACCATCTTAAATTTTTGGTAATTTCCTTCAAACACCTTATAAATACTTTGGTCATCGAAGCAGTCAGTATCTCTGAATATGATAATAATATCGAGCCTGTTAGTTGGGATTTCATTGAATGTATTCTAAAACAGGAATTAAATGGGTTAGAATAAGCAATTAAGGTCCCTACCAATCAAGTTATAGCTGCACTTACAATAGGTTCTAATTCCTCCATAAAGAATTTTATGAATTCACCATCGGTAGTCATCAAGTATTCGTATATTCTTCCACGTGAATTTGTATCTGGTGCAAAAGGCTATATTCCCCCGGAGTTCATTAAACAATTCTATGAATGTTTGTTAATCATTTGGATGACTTATTTTCAAAAATAAGCACAACCCAGGCTGTAGCAGTGGCAAATCTGGAAAGAATAAAGCAGAAAAGCAAATTAGATTTCGACAGAAGGGTCAATTCTTATAAATTCTTAGTAGATGATGATATATATGTATTGAAAGAACCAATAACATCTAACTCGATTCTAGCTGGTTAGCACTTTACAAAATTGTTAGAATATTTGATAATTTGAATGCAGGAATAGGCATAAGAGTTAATAAATTCAAAGTAGTTTATGTGAACTAATTAAAATTAGCCTGCATAAGATTAGACACTTTAAGAATACTTACCTTTATCGTGGTACCGTTGTTATATTCCTTTATTGTTGGAATGTGCTACATTACCTTGGCATAAGTTAAGATCAACTTTATTCCATTTGTTTGTGAATTCGATGCCGCGTTAGTTTATAATTAAAATTTCATGTATTACCCAGAATCAATCTGGAGACGTCGTGTCTAGTAGACAAAATTGTAACAAATAGTAACACAGTGAACATTCTGTAGCGTCTTTCGAATCGCATTCTTCGCGGGAACCCGGGTGGACCGAGTAGCTCGGCTACCGTGGGGGAGGCGAGGAGGGGAGGCTCAGGAATCTTCACTGTAAGAAGTTTATTTATAGTTGCAATTAAGAATTAAAGTTAAATTTGATAAATGTATTATTGAAAAGCTGTTTCCATTGGAAAACATCTTTTGTATAAGGAGGGAAGTGTTGCGACTCCCGTCTAGCGGCGTGTAGTTTAAGCTTTAGATGCGCGAAGTTCAAATCGGATCACACGAATGTAATAGGAAAGGAAGATTAGGTGAAGTTCGCACAAGGCCGAGGGGTTTGAAAATAGTTAAATATCCTTTTAATAAGAGGACTTCAAGATTATAAACTAATCGATACCCACTTGGAAACGGGTAATTGAATAAATGAACTTCTCCTTCTTTCCTTCTCCTAGGTGTGTAATTCCAGCGCCGCGTAGTTAAACGCTTGTTCTGTAAAAATTGAGAATCGAAAAGAAATCGAATAGACGAATAGGAATTTAGGTAGTTAATTAGTAAATTTGCGATTGGCTCTCGGTAACTAAGCCATTTTGAAATTAACAAGAGGAAAAGCGAAGGGCTTTTCGGAAGCGTCACTTGAGCCCGAATAGCAGTGTTGAGCAGTCGAGTTGTAGACAACTTCCAGAAATTTAGATTTTATAGCTATTTTGTTAATTAAAGTTCCTAGTATTGAATTCTAATTGTTCTTTTATTGAGTTTATCCTTTTATTTATTATTCGTTTTCTTTACATTTATTTCATGAATAATCCGCGTCCAAGGAGCAGAGTGCCTTAGCACTCCACGGGCATCGACCCTCGCCGAATTTCCTACGAGGGATCCAGGAGAACCAGCCGGCCACGCAACATTACAAATCAAGACGTTCAGACCTAAAATGGACATAAACTAGATGTCTCCAAGACGAGGTGTGCTATCTGGGAATACTTGCAACAGTTCCAGCCTTTTTAGTGATTTTGCACTTCATCCCTGGCAACACTAGTAATAGTAGTGCCAACATTGTAAGAAAAAACAGTTAATAGTTATACAAAAGTAATTATACGATAACTTCATTGTCCATCGTCAACTTACCATACTGTCAACGAAACGTCGAAAATGTGGAAAAAGCGTACGGATGGTGATAAAATCTTGTCGTGTGTATTATAACAATTAAATCATGCAATCATGTGGCCAATTACGCTCGAAATGATGACCCGCGACGAATGCAGAAAATGTTTACGATGTTTGGGTAAGGTTATGTTTCGAATAATTGTTTTCTCACCACGGTAACATTCAACTTTTTACAGCCCACAAACTAATTATACACGTTGAAAATGTATCTGAAATTTTAAAACATGCGTTAAATATTAATGCGCGAGATTTCCGTCATTGAGAAATAGAAAATGGAAACCTGAAGGACTGCATTCGATTATCATTATTTGTAAACGTAATTAATATTTATCAGTATTGTATGAAAATGTATGTTTTTGTTATTAAAGCTGAATAGAATACCATAAACCGCTTTCTTATTTTTAATGATATTTTCGTTCTTACTCATATACGTTTTGTCGAAAATGTTTCATTTTGCGGGTATATAAAAGCAATTACGTTGCGCGTTGTACAGCATTCTGTCGAGGTTGGCAAATGAAATTTTTGGGTATTGTAAAATTTTCTTCGCTTCAGAACTCTCAATTAAATTTCTGTAAACATATGACAGCTCTTGGAGCTATAGAAAACAAATAAATAATACCATTGGCTACAATACGAATACAAATCCTTCATTAAACTTTGGTATAATACGAATAAAATGTATGAAAAAAATTGTTTTTTGGGAAAATGAGCAACTGTTGCTCTCACGCTTAGTATTTTATTTCTGTTGATACAACGAAAACTGCCTAAGAGTAATGATAATAATAAAATATTGAAATAATACGTTGTTTGCACAGCCATGTATTTGAGTATAACTATTTTATATACTCCAAGGCCGGTATTCATAATCGCTACTTATTCTTAAGCAAATGCTTAAGCATGCGGCATCCTCTACAAACCTAGTAGCTAGTAAAGGATGACGAATGCTTAAGCATTTACTTAAGAATAAGTAGCGACTATGAATACCAGCACAAGTCATTTCAGAAGTAACTTGTAGACCGATGAGTTTATATCGGTTCTCCGCATGTTGGCGCTCATTGGTGTCGAAACGCCCCCTCGGAGCCAATGAGCTCATTCTACATGCGTGAAATAAGTTCCTTCTAAAATGACCGGTAGTATAATTTCATGATAATTTATCATATTCTTAGAAACAATGTGTAACTGTAT
Source organism: Andrena minutula (assembly GCA_929113495.1). NCBI lineage: Eukaryota > Metazoa > Arthropoda > Insecta > Hymenoptera > Andrenidae > Andrena > Andrena minutula. The sequence goes on along the minus strand of OV815996.1, from coordinate 36,504,954 downwards.
AAAATTTCATTGAGTATTCCAAGTATTATGTGTTATTTTTATATTTTGTGCAGGCTGAGTCACAGGAAACAGAATATGTGAATTCCTTTCTATCATTTGAAGATACAAAGAAATACATATAACAATGTTTAGATGCTTTAAAGGGGCAAACGTGGCACTCAGAATTTTTTTGTATCAAAATCGTTTGCTTTTTCCGAGTTAGTAGGCTCGTCAAGGTTTCTTTATTTCTTATCCATTGCAATTGACATACTACAATTGACATACCACAATATGACCTTAAACTGACCGTGAATTTGGAATTAAACAAAATAATCTTTGAAGTATAAAGTTTGTTTTCTTGAGTTTCCAGATTTCATCAATAATATAACGTTTACCATCATGGATAAACATATAAAACATCATTTGGAAGGAATACTTATTGTTCGATGTCTAATGTAATCAATTTATCGGTAAATATTTTGCAACACGCTATTTGGAAAGAGCTATAGGGTAAAGGACCCAGTTACTGACACCTGACCAATTACTGTCACCTTAAGCTATTTTACTTAAAATAACGAATGAATAAAGTGATACACGAAAAGAATTATGTATTTCAACCTAGAATCTATACTATAGATTATATTCTATAGTTTGTTTATTCGTTATTTTAACTAAAATACCTTAAGGTGACAGTAATTGGTCAGGTGTCAGTAACTGGGTCCTTTACCCTAATCAATATAAGTTTTCTTCCTTCCAAGTATTCCTTTCAACTGACGAGTAATATCGATAAACATACATTTGGTTGTTTACTTGCATTGCGAAATATTCTATCCATGCTGGAATTTGATAACTCGGAAGAAAATGATCTTGAAAGAAACAAACTTCTGTTCATCATGTTCGTGCCTTCAGAGGTTCTAGGTATTGCTATATTTACGTTTCTTTATATCCTTAAATTCAGGAGAGCTTTTCGTATGCTCTGTTTCCCATAACTCTTCCCGTCTCATTCACACAGTGAATACGGTTCTTGTTTAATATAGAATTAGACGCTTACGGAAGTATGGTGTCCGTCTTACGCGCTCAAGGCCCCCTCACGAGTGAGAAACAAAAATTATTGCAAGAACTGGCTAAAGTTTTACATATTTCTAACGAAAGACACCGTGCCGAGGTACGAAGAGCCGTCAACGATGAAAAGCTAGCGACAATAGCTGAGCAGTAAGTACTAGTATACAGAATACACGAAGGCTAATAAAATAAATTTATTTCAAGTAAAACAGTTTCTTCGTATCGTTCGGATATTAATGAATCGTTTTGACGTAGATTAAACGGTCCGAACACTGGCACAGATTGGGCTATCGAAGGTCGCCGGGCTATTCCACTTTTACCAAGATTGAAGACACGATCTGCTTTCACAACATTAGCGAATAGCTTGTCTCTCGTAACAGCGGCGGCGAACAAAAGGAATCTTGCTGATTATGAAAAAACAGAGGATGCAAAAGGTTTTAAGGAAAACTATTATCTATTTTGGTAAATGTGTGGTTTTAGTCTATGTAAAATAGTGTACTGCAGTAGGACTGTAAGTTAAGGAAATCGAACGGTTGAGCATTTCTTGGCATATTATTTAGAAAATCAGAGATTTCATTACTCGTATTTTTGTCTCGATAGATATTAGATGCGAATCTCCGGTGAAGTTAAAAGTGCAGGAACATTTACTTAGCAATAATGAACTCTCACCCAACGAAGATACGCTTAGCGATGAAAATACTTCGGACGAGGTAACGCTTATACATTGCAAAAATATTTTGTCATCTATTTCAGTTACTTTATTCCATGCAACACGTTTCAGGGCACTAAGTTGGAGAAAAGCAAGGATATAAATAGTCAAAGCAATAATTGCGATGCGAGTGAAAGGTGTGCTGTGTCCGGGAAACGTAAACCTTCGTTTCCACTCGCAGCCCCACATCCGAACAAGGTTCTTCTAATAAATGCACATCATTTACATTTACTTTTAATTAGCAAAAAGCTAATGCCATATTATGCAGGTTCTAGTAGTGTCTGCGAGCGCAATAGGAACACTAAATCATGGTACCGGTGAAAAAGGATCGCTTGATAATACAATTCATTTATCGAGGGTGGCGACGAACTCATTACAGCCCCAAAATGTTACAATAATACCACTTAATGTTAATTGCGAAGAAAGCAGTTCAGGTTGCTATACTTGTAATCTCAATACATTTTTTCATATACTTTATGAACGGGTACTAAAACGTTCCAATTGTGTTAAACTCGCGATCAGATGCCAAGGAATCGAGAGTACAAGAAAATACTAATAATCATTCGGTAGTTCCAACTGGTAATTTTGTGAATGCTGTGATCCCGATGGGTACAACGACAAGTATTACGAAAACAAAGGGAAAAGTAATTGCAAGCCAGAATAAATCTAGTACGAAAATTGAGGCAACAGTTCTAATGGCCAACAATGCGTCGCCTGTGTCAGGAAATAACTTACAACCTGATACACACGTACCAGATACTACGACACAAGATAGTTTAAGTAAGAAATAGCGCAATACAGTTTTTCTGATACTTGCGAATATATCTGTTAATTAGTTACATTTCCCGCGTTATTGTAGATTCTAAAATTTCATCTACACCCTATAGTTTAGAAAAGGTATCGAACTCTGAGAATTCAAATTCAACAATTAGCAGCGCAAAGCGTGTTGTACCTGCGATACATTCTAGTGTAAAACCTCCAGTAACGAAAACCTTTACTTCAAGTAAATGTCGCTATTACTTAATTAAAAATTAACTCGGAACATATCCAGAAATGACTTACTTTCCAATTGTTCGTAGGTAATTCACATCGACTAATGACTGTATGCCCTGGTACAACTGTATCGAATGGACCAGGACCACCTCCAGCCAAGCAAACCACAGCATTAACTTGTAAAAAATTGCCTACAACGCTCAATAGTCAAACCACTGTCAAAATGGTATGTTTTTCAATGAAACAGACTGTCGACATGAATTATTTCGCATCTGTTACGTTTCAGGGTTGCAGGCTAAATTCAAATAAAACTGTAAATATATCTCACCCTAATACAAAACTAGGATCTAAAACAAATGTGATTGTTATACAAAAGGGTCAAACCAAGGGTGTGACGCTTTCTCACGCAGGCAAGGTACATAGATGTTTCGTCTATGGAATAATAATCACTGTGTTTCGTGTTTCGAATGTAAGATGCAGGTAATTTTGCACATTTCAGGAAGTGTTAGGGAAAGTAATAATGGGTGGAAAGAATTTGTGTGTTACGAGTCAACATAATGCATCTATCAATGTTCTGCCACGCCATATTACATTAAACAATGGAGATCAAGCTGTAACCATGTTATCAACAACAAATTCATCTCAAACAGAATCTGTAACATCCAATATAAAGGTAATGACTTGGAATATATTCAACCACTTTTATTAACATTTTTAGTGTAGTCATATTTACATTGTGTAACGTAATTGGATATTAAATAATCACGAAGCGGGTTTTTCGCATTTTTTCAGTCTGGTAACACCATTATGTTCAATCTTCGACAAGACGTTTTGGAGAAAAATAAAGCTTTGTCTCATCTCCTCGAATCGTCTAATGTCCTTACCTCAGAATCTAAGACTGTGATACAAAATATGCATGCTCGTCTTTCGAAGGAACCAAGTAACAGTGATTTACATGTACAGGATAAAGAGATAGCGGTAACGACCGACGCTGTAATCGCCGCTGTTAAAGATGAGACACACAGGTCAGTTTGAAATCATCCAAAGTGACGTTATGAAATTGTGACGTTAAAAAGTGCATGTAATGTCGACAACTAATCTCATGTAATTACTTTGAAAAACTTTTGTAAATTGTTCATTGTAAATTAATAACGTATTTTATGTACAAGATATTTCGAGAATGGAAATATATCCGAGAAACGTACGTTTCGTGAATTAGAATTAAATGTCGCCTGTAAATCGAAATAATTCTTTCATCGGTAAGTAGTGGAAAAGTGGAATGAGAGACATTTTGTTTTTTATTAAAGGTATCTTTAATTTTTTAAATTTTCCACATCTTACGAAACATCTTGTATATATTTTTATTGCAAATGCTACCGATGAATTAATATTTCTCTCTTGTAAGAAAGGCAGAAACAAATTTTTCGTATGGAAATCTTTCTTTCACAAGTTCCATAAATCATGAAATTTTAAGAAGAAGCGAGGAAATACTCTTGAGCTAATCTGTGAGTACATATGGTGCATTTGAAGTTAACGAAATTCTGTCTAACAGTTTTATAGTGATGTTTATTTTAATAATGTATATTCTACTGCTTAAATTGTTTCCAACCATTAAGATTTCTATACATTGTTTCATAGATATTTTTTTACGAGTTTTGTAATTTTTATTTTATTTTATGCGAATAAGAGTAGGATAATAAAAGGGTGAAAGGGGCTCTAACGAAAATTTAAAATTAGATTTTGTAAACTGTTAATACCCAATGGAGAATCGTACTGGAATTGATAATTGCTATAATTCATAATGAAAACATTAGACATATTAACTTAGATAGGAAAAAATTTTATGTATTCCGCAACACACATAATACAATATATGCCCATGTATTTAATCTTAAAAAGATTTTAGTTCTTTCAAAGGAATTAATGGTTTTCTTCTTCGTTAAGTCAGTTTCTTTATGAAAGAAACCTTAAATCATTGTGGAAGATTGTGCAATAATCTGTTTGAAAATGTATAACTCAGTATGACTGATTAATTTACATCTGGCATGTGCCAAATTTTTAACGACTCATAATTCACTCTATGGAACAAACATATTGATATTAGGAATATTACAAATTTTTTAATATAACATAAGTAGAGGATATGTACAATGATATAGTAAAATTCACCTTAACGTGTTTACTCAATGTTGAATTTACAAAAATGGTGAAAGAAAGGATGGTGATCTCAAAACTGACCCCTTCGGCATCGTACAAATATTAATAAACTGTATATTTTTTCAAAGGATTACTATTAGAAAAATTCATTTATGCTTAGCATAATACCTTCTACATATCTTAAAATATACTAGGTACGCTACTTTTACATTTATTAATGCAAGATCTTATTCAAATAAGGATCATTACATTTTTTACAAAATACTCCCTATTTATGTATATTATCAAGAATATATAGTTAAGAATATATAGGACTGTTAGGTTCTATTAGGGGTGTGCGGATCGTCCCGAGGCTCGGGTTCCCGGCCCTCGGGACGGGTCGGAAAATTTCCCTCGAGCCGAAATTTTCGGGATCCCGAGACTCGTTTCGGGCTACAAGCATGACCGCCGTGAGCGGGCAATTTGATTTCAGATCGGCTCGGCAAAACTCAGACGCGATCGGCTCGAAAGCCAACTATTACGAGGGGACCGAGACGGAACGGGCTATGCTTGTAGCCCGAATCGAATGTCGGGATCTCGAGCAATACGAAAGTATCGAGATCCCGCCCGACCTCGCCCGAAAGTTTCCGGCCCGTCCCGAGCCCGAAAAGTCGAGTACCCGCACACCCCTGGGTTCTATATTTTGTATAGTTGCAACTGAATAGAGCACGCAACAGAGTGTTGTACATATAATGTTTATGGTGATATGCAAAAAGGTCTATTCTGCCCTCGTTAGTTAGAACGTCCTATCTATCATTTTTTCATTTTTTAAGATATGTTGAAATATTTGAAGTTCCACATATCTTTTACCTTTTAGGTAAAGTTAGAAAACCCTAAGTGCTTCGTAAAGATCTAGAAACAGTTTAATTTATTCATCTTAACTGCTTTTCAGAACGTTTTACTAGTTTATAATGTCCTGTGTATTATCTACTAAATTAGATTGCCCTAAGTTTACGTAAGGTGTTTGATTTTATGATTTTAAATGTGCTGTACAGGAGGCAAATTCTTCCAAAGTAGACGTTTGTGAAATGGAAATCAATAATTTTTTTGATTGGGAAGACTTGACTTCTCAGCACAAATTAAAAAAATTTCTCCTAGACCATATCTTCATGATTTTGTATTTGTTCAATTCACAAGAGGAGAAAAAAATCTTAAAATATAAAAATGATTTTTTCGTTGAATTTAAGGCGTTAAATTTTGTTAATGCAAAAGCAATGAAAACTAAGTTATCAAAACCAAAAGCCCGAGTTCAATGTAAAGGAATATCAGCAGAGAGAAAAGAAAATTTAATTACGAAATTGAAGCCAATCGCCTTGCCTTTTGGGAATCATTAAACGTGTCTAATAATAATGACGATGATGATTATTAACTTGAAATCGTTATGTCCATGTCTATGTTTAATTTGTTCGTATGTTTAAGTTATATGTATATGTTTATGTTGGTATGTTTATTTTTAACTACCTAGTTTATGTCAATGTTATTTTTGTTTAAGTTGTACATTTAAAAGTATGAATTAAATACGATTTCAAGTGTTTGCTATATTAAAATATCCTATCGTACTTTTTTTACTAAGTTAAAATATCCTATCTGAAACATTCAATTAATTACCTCGTTAATAATACATTATATGCCAGTACACCTATGACAAAAAATGATAGGGTAAAGGACCCAATTACTGGCAGCCAACCCAATTACTGTCACCTTGAGCTATTTTACTTAAATGTTTATTTATTCGTTATTTTAAGTAAAATACCTTAAGGTGACAGTAATTGGGTCCTTTACCCTATTAGCCTGCTACGAAATAATGACATTTTTTAAATTAAATGACTGAAAACAAGGACGGTACAAAGGAAATTATTAAACTTCAGTTTTCTCGGATGTTTCGAAATGCTAGATAGGACGTTTTAACTAACGGGGGCAGTATTTCTCTGATACTGACATTTACTTTCGTTTCATATTACCGACGATTTGTAAATATGCATGAGGTAACTGAGACTTTCTACAAGCCAGATAGAGTAATGAGTAACATTTATAGGCGCAATATTACTATAGATTATTTCTTGCGAATGTTCGAATAGTCATATTTATTCTATTTGACTAGATCCTCAAGTTAATCTGATGTACATAAACCGAAAACTTTTGTAGATATAAATATGTACATACACTCTTGTTTATTCCAAAACAAGAAAATTACCTTGTTTTTCTATGGAAATTGCATAAATTTAAAGGAAAAATAATGACAGTCTTCTAACTGATAGACTGCCTGTACGAGTCGCTTAAAAGGTAGCAGTAAATTATTTATGTAACTTTATTACCTCAGCTATTCCACTGCTAATAACAACCGAAATGAAGCGATGAATATTATACTTTTTACAAATTCAAAGTCAGATAGAAATTAAAATATTTTTGCTCCATTACTAATAAAACTTTCAATGGAATAGCTGAAATATGAAAGATACATTTATATAAAGTATTCTCATTTTCATTACCTGTAAATAATTACACGATACAGTGAAATCTATTGAATGGAGAATGTTGCAGTTAACATTAGAATTTGTTGTCATATACATGTATAATTACGTTACTGCCAATTATTATAACTGTTTGATAAAGTAAAATTTTGATACTTCTTTTCCATCTGTTGAAATTGTTCTAGGTATTCTTTATGTATTAATGAAAGGAAGATATTACAATTACAAAAGAGACCTTTATTAATACCAAATACCGTAGTATAATACTTCAAAAAATATTAATAAGGACGAGGAGGTGGTCCACCCCGCATCATGCCAGGAGGTGGACCTCTCATTCCTGGTGGTCCCATTGGCGGGCCTCCACGTCCCATGGGTGGCATTCCTGGTGGCATACCTGTAATTAAACAAAAGAGGAGTTTCAACTGTCTCATAAATAATAACACAAAATGCAGAGAGAATAACACAAAACTTGTAAACAATTACCCATCATTCCTGGTGGTGGACCCATCATTCCGGGTGGGGGACCTCCGACTGGCATACGCGGAGGACCACCAGGGTGCATCTGTGGCGGCGCAGAAACCTGACCCCTGCCTCCTGGTGTCATTATCTGCTGCGACGGGCCACCAACACCTCTGACGGGTCCTTGTAATCCAGCAGGTACACCAGTGACGTTCGCTGGCATTCCGCGACCAGCAGCGCGGCCCATACCAGGTCCTGGAGCTGCTCCAGGAATGGGTACTCTGGGTAACCCTTCTTCTGGAGGTGGAGGGCCTTCTACAGTTAAAGAGACAATGTTCTCTCCCCTTAATAGCACAAAGCCCAGTACACGTTTGTCCTCTCTTTCTGGCTGCTTCGTATTCTTTGGCTTGATCTTACGAAATTCTTCGCAATCTCCAAGTATAAGGTTCATATGCTTATCGAAAGCTTTGAACGTGCCTATGAATGTTCTTGAATCTTGCAGGATGATTCTTATTCTGTAGTTGATGTGCTGCAGCATCTTATTGTTCTTACCGATCGTCTGAAAAGAAAATAAGTACAATTTATTGCATTCCGATCTGATCAACTTTATTTTAATTTATTGTAACGAAACGTGCCGTTTAAAAGTTGAAAACACTTAAGGAACAAGATGTTAATAACTTTTTCAGTTAAATTACAAGGTTATGACAACAATATACTCTGCATGCATGAATATTATATATATGCTATTGCATTTCACTTACCATTTTGATTGGGTTTCTTTCAACACGTAATCATCAAAAGCAAATTATTATTTTGTAATTGCTTTGTGAATTAATCACAAGAATAAAAAGTATAATTATTAGCCGGTCGCGGTGAATTAAACGCTACAGTTGGCTAACATAACCTTTCTACATAAACAGATGGCACTGCTGTAAGCTGCCATCATGGACCTGAAGGATAGTGCCTAGTTCCGGAGGGTTACAACGAGAGACGGAAGCGGCTGCGATGTGAGGGATGTCCCCAAATAGCATACCTCGTCTTAGAGACGTCTAGTTTATGTCCATTTTAGGTCTGAACGTCTTGATTTGTAACAAGACGCCTTTAAGACGCATTTGGGACGTCTTTAAAACGCCTTCTGGACGCCTTTAAGACTTAACCATACGTTGTGCTATCTGGGTTGCGATATCCGCTGGTGTATTATATGAAGTTAGCCATAAGACATAGGGATATTAAGGTTTGATGTGAGAGCGAAATTCAAAATCCTTTGTAGAGGAAGTTTGTAGGCATGCGGGTTCGAAACAAGCAGCAGATGTTTCAACTCAGAAGGCGCACAAGAGCCTTGGATTGTAGTCAGTAATTTTCAAAACTACAGTTAGGCCAGGCGCGGATAATAAGTAGCTTAACTTTTCCTTCCACATCTGCGTGCCAAATTTCGTCGAGCGAGCAGCTGCTCGTCTCGTAAAACCATTTAAAACTCTGTTTCCCTTTCAATATTTTCCGATGTTCAGTTAGGGTAAAAACTCAGCTTGGGAGAGGCTGAAAGTCATAAAATCATAAACTTTGCGCCGGCGACGTCCTCTTGACCATGAGGGTTGCACCTACCTACCTGTCAGAACCCAGATAGTACACCTCGTCTTAGACACGTCTAGTTTATGTCCATTTTAGGTCTGAACGTCTTGATTTGTAACAAGACGCCTTTAAGACGCATTTGGGACGTCTTTAAGACGCATTTGGGACCCCTTTAAGACTTCACCAGACGTTGTGCTATCTGGGATATGACTACGATCAGTAATCATATATTCGTGTATAATACATGTGTACTGTGGTTTGCAAAAATGTTGCCGGCAGAAACTTGGTGGTCCGATCGAGTGTATCCTCATAGACCCACTTTCTCTAACACTGTGAAAGATGTATAGCACACATATTGTCGCTATTGGCCGACGCGTCATGTCAACGAATCGGTCAGCAGCGCCGCATGACGAAGAGAGCGAGTGGGGGAATTGGGGAGTCCGCGGCAGAGAGTGGGGCGGTGCGAGCGAGGTAGTCTCCTGGCCCCGCTCCGCAACCGACTGCCAACAATTTTGCAAACCACAGTATATACGTGCATTATACGATGCGAATTTTAAGTAGCCATCACTGGCTGGCACTTACTAAGTATAAAATTAATTTTTTTTAACCGATCCTAAAGAAAAAGGAATCGATCTTTGATAGATCGGAATTAAAAGAGATCGGTGAAAAATCGATCTTATTTCCCCTAAAAAGATCGATTTTAGATCGATCTAACAAAAGATCGCCATCACTAGGCGGCGCCGCGGCGAGCCGCGCATTGGAAATGGCACCTTAACGAGACAATACTGTATATGTATGCATTTCAAAATGTTTTGTATAAATTCGCATGTATAACGAATCAACCTTTTTTTAATATTTTCAATACAATATATCAAAATCTAATAAGCTTCAGACGGTTTTCATATACATGCGATAAAATATTTATACGTTTATAACCTATACAAAGGGCGATTTTTTCAAATGAACTTTTTACAATTGTTCTACCTATTTTCATATGAAGTTTAATTTTTTCACAAAACTGATCATGCAGTAATTGATTTGTATTAAGATACTTATTAACTTTGGAGAAGCATTGGAATAATTAGAGTTTAGGTTTATGATGTTTTACAATGATTTTCCATTTTACTGTTATACTCGATAGATCAATATTCGCGATAGTTTCAGCTAGAACTTTAGCCTCATTTGCAAATATTTGTTGATTATATTGCAATCTGTCATTCATTTGTGATTTTATATTAGCATGTTCCCGAGTACAATCCTGTATATGTAGTTGATTAGAAATGTTATCGTCTTGAGGTTTACCTAGATATATATTTTGCACTTGTCTCAGATTATAAACGTTTTGTTCATTTTTTGACCACATTTCCGACGATTCTAAAAATTTCAATTCTGAAAACATACGTATAAGAGTTATCATTAAGATTTCAAAAACTAGTTGATATACAATCAGTAATAAACCTTTCTTCATTAAAGGGAACTCTGGGACAAAAGTTACAGGAAATGATGCAAATGTTCCTTGCATTGGACTTCCATTGGATTTATTTGCAGTCCTTGCGAACGAAGTAATTTCTTTAACATCCATTGATCCACTTTCTGTAGCACTAGAGTACAAAGGGTTTGCTTCTGTCACTAAGACAGGTTTTCTAATTTCTCTGTAGTGAACATCACTTTTGTGTTCAAAATTATCTGTTGGTACTGCAACTAAGTCAACAGGTACACGTTTTACAATAAGTTTCTCAACAATGTAATCACAGTTTTGGTGTTGACTATCGGTAAAGTTTTCTTCTGGATTTTCTTTACGAGTAAGTTTAAAACAGCTCAAAAGTGAATTAAAACAGTTTCCTGTGGCACCAGAAGCGGAACTGGTCTTTGATGAATGGGATACTACAGATTCATTTGAAAGGGTTGTATCTTGTAATTTATTACTCATTTCGAAAAAGTTTTTAAATATTTCAGAAATATATTTATAACTGTAGTCCTCTGTTTCGAATGTTGATATTCTGATTTCATTATCATCCATGTAACACGGACATTTGGTTTGAAAAACAGGCAACGTAATAGCAGTATTTGTTTGTCAAATACATTATTTGGTAATATCTTCGATGCAGTGTACAGATTTTGTGTTTGTGAAAGACGATTAACGACAAAGTTTGACGTTCATTATGAGTTTCATGCGTACCAAATATGTACAATTTCCTATAACCTAACGTACAAACATTCCTGATTACGATTTGTGGCGTAAAAAAAAAACGATTGACAATAATTCGTTTATTGTAGCACGTTGGTGGGCACGTTTGAAATTAAAAAACTTTTGAATTTTTCGCTGTATGCACATACACATACATTTATCATCTGTAGTCTGTTGGCAGATGGCGCTCTTGTCGCGTTGTACCTAGTGATCCTCTAGAGAGTGAACGGAACAACGTGTATCGTCGCTGATTGGTTGCCGCTATTTCGGGCAAAAGCGGAAGTAGACAGAGAAAGAAACTATAAAAAAGAAAGAGACAGAAATTCGGATAGAAAGAGATAGATAAACAATCAGCTTGGAGAGTAGACGATTTAATGAATGTTTAGGTTATGTTATTTCCGGTTTTACCCTCAATGGCTGCGGTTATAGGGCGGTATTCTCAGTCGTTGCTTATTCTTAAGCAAATGCTTAAGCATTCGGCATCCTTTACTAGCTAGTAGGTTAGTAGAGGATGCCGCATGCTTAAGCATTTGCTTAAGAATAAGTAGCGACTGAGAATACCGCCCATACTGTTGCGAACTCCCGCCTAGCGGCGTGTAGTATAAACTTCAGAAACGCGATGTTTAAATCGGAACACACGAATGTATGTAATAGGAAAGGGAGACGGCCGGTATTCATAGTCGCTACTTATTCTTAAGCAAATGCTTAAGCATTCGGCATCTTTTACTAGCTACTAGGTTAGTAGAGGATGACGCATGCTTAAGCATTTGCTTAAGAATAAGTAGCGACTATGAATACCGGCCTAGTTGTACCTAATGATCGTCTAGGTACCTAGCGATCGGCTAATGTGTCCATTATTTTGGCCAAAAGCGGAAATCACAAATCGGCGGGCACATTTTAAAAGAATACTGCCCTCCTTACAATGTCCTATCTAACATTTTGAAACAACCGAGAAAACTGAAGTTTTACCATTTCCTTCTGCCATTCTTCATTCAAATTAAAACATGTTGTCATTTTTTCGTAACAGGCTAATACGATATTTGTAATAGGTATACCAGTATAGGTAAATAATGTATCATTACCGTACCAATTAATTAATTGTTTTAGGTAGGATATTTTAACCAGCTGGAAAGCAGTGAGGTTAAATACATTAGACTGTTTCTAGATATCTAGGGAGCACGTAGGGTTTTCTAATTTTTGGTTTTCTAACCACTGCAACTGTCGCCAAAAAGATTAAAAATGATCTCAAAATATCACAACTTTCTTTTTCTAATTATTTACTTGCTCTCTCTATTTTCGGTTTCGGTCACTACCCAGGTAGCACGTTTGGTAAAGTCTTAAAGACGTCCAAAGGCGTCTTAAAGACGTCTTAAAGACCTAGGGAGTGATCGGTATAACCGCAGTCATTTCGGGCAAAACCGGAAATAACATAACCTAAACATTCATTAAATCGTCTGCTGTCCAAGCTGAATGTCTATCCATCTCTTTCTTTTTTATAGTTTCTTTTTCTGTCTACTTCCGCTTTTGACCGAAATAGCAGCGACTAATCAGCGACGATGCACATTATTCCGATCACTCTCTAGAGGATCACTAACAGCCATCTGCTTTCAGAGACCTCATGTGGCCTGGGTAGCTACTAAATCCGTGTTAGCAGTGCTCCTATGCGAGTGGACCACCCCTGGCCATAAGTACGCTTGCGTTGTGTGGAGTACAAATGAGTACATATGTGTGTTGAAGTTGTGCACGTAGTAACTCGGACAGACTCGGTGGTCGAGTATATTCATTTTTCTACTTTCGAACGTGATAAAGTTATTATAAAAGACGTGATAAGTTTCTGCAAGAGTGATTACTATGGCAGCAGGAAAAGTGACTGCAACAGGTTCACCTTCCGTTGATTTAAGTTCGTATCGTGACCAACATTTTAAGGTTAGTCCCGTAATATAACCTCAAAATCGTTTTGAATATATAGTTAAAAGCCAACCGTATAGACTATAGATTCGTCGTTTCTAGAACACCAATATTTTAATGGGAACGGAATCTTTCTTCGTTAAGGATTTCACGAATTAGTTCTTTTCATTTCTCATTCTTTCGCACTATCAAAATTTCTTTGGCAATTATCGGGACTTTTTTTTCTCTCAGGGTTCAAGAGCCGAACAAGATAGGCTTCTAAGGAACTCTACGACTTTATACGTTGGAAATCTGTCCTTTTACACAACAGAGGAACAAATATACGAATTGTTTTCAAAATGCGGTGACATTAGAAGAATTATAATGGGTTTAGATAAATATAAAAAAACTCCCTGCGGTTTCTGTTTCGTTGAATATTACCAGAGAGGCGATTCAGAAAACTGCATGCGATATATTAATGGGATGCGTTTGGATGACAGAATAATTAGGACAGATTGGGATGCTGGTTTTATCGAAGGAAGACAGTACGGAAGAGGGAAAACTGGAGGACAAGTACGTAACACTTCTTACAATATAATTAGGTTGTTATCGATACGAGAAATTAAAATTTGGTTCTTGCAGGTGAGAGATGAATATAGATCAGACTTTGACAGTGGAAGAGGCGGATATGGAAAAATAATACAGCAAAAAGTGACACCTCTTTCAGATGGAGGTTTTGGACGCTGAAACACTGAGATTACGACTGATTTCCAATATCCTATCTTGTATGTATAAGAAAATTACAACGGTACTTAGTTATGTTATTGTATCCATTGACAAATAGTATGATACTTAGAATAATACATATAACGATTACATATAATGATATTGTGGGATAAGTTACAAAAATGAATTACATTTTTCAAAAGTTTAAGGTCACTCGTTTATTTTTTTCTATCAAAAACAATGGGGATATTTACAATTTAACTGAATTATGTAAAAAGTATTAATATGTACTGTTCGCTTTTTGTTTTGGAAAAAGATACCGAGAAGTTATAGCCTTTGGAATGATATATTTTTCCTAGATATTAAAATTATTATACATCAGTGCCTCTTATTAGTTAATTATAAATATTAACTTCTAATTCTCAAAATGTACAGCAAAGTTTACTCGATGGTTTCTTTAGCACAGCTCGAATGGCCTCGACAAAAACATCCTCCAAATTTTCACGCTGTAGAGCAGAACACTCGACGTACTTATAAGCCTTCACTTTCTTTTTCATTTTTTTACAATCCCTGAGCGTAATCGTATCCACGTTTTCTGCATTTCTAAGATCCCCCTTTGTACCTATCGGTAAAGTCAACAGAAAGTGATAGAAAGTTAAAACTTTTTGCTTATACAACTTAATAACAGAGATACTTGCCAATTAGAACAATAGGCGTGTTAGGACAGTGATGTTTAATTTCTGGGTGCCATTTCTTTGCAACGTTCTCATAAGAACTATGAGAGTTCACTGAAAAGCAGATCAAGAAGCAATCAGTCTGAAAATAAAATTTAATTGTAAATTCATGTAACTCAAACTCTTAGAGGAATTTCGAACAGAGTAACAGCCGATGAACAATTAATTAAATGAACGCCGCTCACATTTGGGTAGGATAATGGCCTGATCCGCTCGTAATCTTCTTGACCAGCTGTATCCCACAAAGTCATGTCATACTCTTGTCCATCTACGTATATGGTCCCTGCATAGTTATCGAAACTAAGAAAAACAGATCGTAGAATATCATTTTCTATTATAATCATATATCAAACAGATATAAGGATATCCAATAACAAAATAACACTTTAAATTTCGTTTAAGTTATACTTTTATTGCTTCTTTATTGAAATATTTGTTTTTTCAAATGTTTTAGAAACGCAAGTTCTGAAAGTCCTAACTGGGACATACAAAGTTGACTGGTCTCAGAAAATTGCAGTCTGAAACCTAAGAACAAGTTCAGTTTACATTGATTCTGAATGTTGCACTTCAAAGGTAAATCTTGTGATGTTCCTCGACTAATACTTACACTGTGGGCACATATTCCGAGGGGAATTCATTCGTTGTGTAGGTAATGAGCATACACGTTTTGCCAACAGTACCATCGCCAATTGTTGTAACTTTAATTGGCCGGTGCCGGGAGGCCGTCTTCTTGTTTTCTGACGAATGAAAAAGCAATTTTGTTTCATTCACATAAACTGTATATTTTCACAGAATATTCGCATTCCGAATTATTGAAATTTAATAAACTCCTAATCTGGATAATGGATAGAATTATTAGTTTGGATAAATTTCAAAACAATTATAGTAATTAATTCTCTTTAAACTGGCTCGAATCATGTATTTTATACGTTTTGTTTATAATTATAGGAAACTTGAGAAAATATTTTTACTTAGTAACTAAATTTCGTAATTGATATATTTTTATCAATAGATGAACTTAAAGCAAATGGTATATAGTTAATCTGATATATCCATATATAATTAATCATTGTCGTCCTTGAAATTAATAAAGTTAAATGACTGCTATTCATGGGATTGTAAGAGTGCCTAAATGCGTGCGTGTATGTGTAAATATCTTGGGCGTGTTAATAGATCTTATGTGTACATATACCTTGAGTCATTAATATAATTTATTTTTAAAATACAACAAAATAAAACAGTTCTTCCTTTTAATCGACGGAAGGTTGCATTGCCAACTACTGTGTATATTACCTACGTTATTCATTTCTGATTGTTGATAACTACGTTTTCTCTTTTTATATTTACCCTGATTGTTATTATACATCACGCAAGGTGATAAGAGTCCAATACCCACGAATCCAATTTAGACAGCTTTCAATTCCCGCTCAATTTGATGGCGTATTGTTATCAACAGTCGGCGGTGCTAGTTATCTCTTTCTCATCCGGCCAACTCCATTATCCGCTACATTATTCGGCTACAGAAAAATGAAAGAAACTGATAGTGTTGCGATAGTTTCCTATCAAAGGCGCTCATTGATATGGGTACATTGATCTGAAACACGGAGGGTATGGTAGAATAATCGTAATTAAAGCTCAGAGGCATCACAAACACGAAACTGGATGCATATTCAAATGATTTTATTTGTTGCTTGGCAGTGGCGTGTTTTCACGCCGACGTGACACCAAAGGAATTGACCTCAGTTGACCCCCAGAACGTCTGCCAAAAAGTCACAATGTGGAATTTGTGGATGAGCGCCTTTTAGGGCCGATAAGTATAAACATATTCTAGAATATTAGGTGCCAGCGTTTGGCCATTTTTATAAACGAAATTGGGGGTGGGTTCGAATGAAGCTATTTTTTAAATTCTCGAAACTTGACTCCGAAAGTTTGTAGGGCTTCGGAATTCTCGAAACTCTCGAAATGAGGGAGATGACTGCAACTTCTTCCCACTCGTGACCGTGATGCCACCAGCACAGTCCCATTTATACAAAACACAAATGAAAATTTCGCGCGCAAACAATTCGCAAATACGCACTCAGGCGCATCCACAGTACATGCGCTAGTGGCGCCATCTGCGCCGAGCTTTACGTCATTTTCCCCATTCTCGAGACTTAAGCAAAGAGTAGGTATAATAAGAGGCGTCACTCCGGGCGGAACCTTTGAAGTCCTTACTTGACCTTGGCATTTAAATTGATTATATATTCGAGCGGGATATTCAAATCGATTAAATGTTGTAGTCCTCGTGAAATTATGGGGAGGGGGTTAAGTCATCATTTTGCCGATTTCGATTTTGTTTAAATAATATAGGGCCTTGAACTTTTCGATTCTTGCCTATTTTCTTCAAAATGGGTTGTACTTATGAATTTCTATCTCAAAATCCAGCGTTGGATCATTTAAAACAAATTTAAATGAGAAAAGATATGATATAATTAATAATCGTCATAAAAGTTTTTATTAGTATTCTTATGAGTAAAAATTTTGCAGCCGCCCCGAAGGGAACACCTTCTGCACCCCCACCAAGAACGACCCTGAGCACAGACGTCTTAAAGACGTCAATTGTACGTTGATTTTAGGTCTGGACGGCTTTCGGACGTTTTTTGGGCGTCTTTAGATTCCTGTGTGCTATCTGTACTCTGACTAACGTATCGACATATCGAAATACATTTCTCAGATAGTACACAGTCGCCTTAAACACGTCTTACAAATGCCCGTTTCGGACGTAACCAAGGCATCTTCGGGACGTTTTAAAGTCTCTTCTTTGTTTAATTCCCGAAGAATTTATTATTTTTCCCCCTTAAGACATATGTGTGCTATCTAGGAAGTAGAAGCAAATTACTAATTGACGTGGTAGCCGCAGATCGAGTGTGATGATTTACAATGGGGGAAACTTAGTTTCGAGAGTCCAGTAAAGAACTGTTTCTTTTATACGTTTTTTTTTCTTTATTTCATTCTATATATCAAATTATATTTTACATTTCTCGATTCAATATTTCAATGTGAGAGTGAATTGGTCTTTGAATGCTCTTCCACACGAGAAAATCCAGATTGTTTTGAGTTCCTTCTGATAATCTCATACTCTGATAATATTCAAGGCTTGATTTATTTTATATTTATATCTGAATATTACATCGAGAAGTGTAAAATTTAATTTTGCAGAATATATAGGGTGGGCCAGGGCGGGTGGTACAACCGGGCAGGAAGTTATTCTTCATCCAAAGACAAGTTGAAAATGCGGAATAAATTTTTTTTGTATGAAGCTTCGTTTCCGAGATAATTGAATTTGAAAATTTGTCGGGTACGCGTGCACTTAGCTTAGGGGGTAAGCCATTCTTAAGAATTTTTTTCAGAAATAATTTACAGTTTTCGTAGAAAATTTTTATTATCTACCTTTAGTACGCTGTCTTAAGAAACTATACCCCAAAAAATAAATAGAAAACACCAATAAATTTTGATATATTAATTAATCTTCCAGATCCCCCACACGAGCTGGTCGAATCGGTAACTAATAGTAACTATGGAACAGCAGATTCGAAATCAAATTTCATTTTTTTTATAAACTATACGAGTGTGGTTTTCGTTGTGCGTACGGATTTTTTGATTGAAAACAATTTTTTTGAAATACGCTCGAAAAACTGTCCATCTTATTCGCGGATTTTCGAAACTTTTCTTCTAAAGTCCACCATTTTTGCAAAAATAATTTGTTTAAGAAATCGGTACGCACAACGGAAACTACACTCATATAGTTTATAAAAAAAATTAAATTTGATTTCGGACCTGCTATTCCATAGTTACCGATTCGACCAGCTCGCGTGGGGAGGTCTAGAAGAATAATTAATATATAAAAATTTATGGATGTTTTTCTATTTATTTATTTTTGGTATAATCTCTTAAGACAGCGTACTAAAGATAGGTAATACAAATTTCCAATAAAAACTGTAAATTATTTCTGAAAAAAAATTCTTAAGAATGGCTTACTTTTCCGGCCGTCACAGTGGTGTTCCCCCTTAATCCTGACGCAAGGGTTGGTGCCTTTACAGCAGGGCTGCACATAGAGCCGTTTTCAGCGCCTAGCTGGGAGCAACCAGCCGAGCGTCGAGCTGTCCTCCTGCTCTGCACTAACAATTAGACCGCTTTAGGCAACGCCTAAGGCCTATAGGAGGCAAGCTGGTCAATACTTTCTCGGCACGTAACAAACGCGTAAAAGGCCTGCCAGACTTGAGACGGTATTTCCGGTGCTCCGCTACCAAACGGGCACTGTGATCATGTATTAGGTACGAGGTAATTATTATTAATTGTAAATTTCACTAAACGCTATCACCTGAAACCGAACAGACGCACGGGCAACGTTATTGGAAGTAATTCTGTGAAAATAAGGATTTCTTTAAACTAACGAAGTACTAGATAATAAATAATTTGAATCATCATTGATATCAGTGCGGTTGAGGTATGCCAACATTGGCAACTGCAGAAAAATGTTTTCCGTGTGATTCACTCGGTATAGTATAGTCACTATACACCGGGACGCGCGACAGTGAGCAATTGTTTAATTAAAACGACGGAATTATGTTTCCTAATTTATGGAACCGCTCGACCCAGCGAAGTTGAGATCATCGCACTTTCCTGTCAATTACGTTGATAGACTATTTTTCAGGAATCGCATTTATCTCGTAGAAAATTGCAAAATTACCGAATGCCTGCTTCTCAATGAATGCTTGCGATACGAAGTGAATCGAATCATAGATATTTAATTACGTCGTTAGCCTTCATTATTTTTTATTCACAAAAAAGAATAAGTAAGCATGGAATTATTGTCATCTACAAAAATTTATTTTCTTATTGGGATACATTAAATTCGTAGTAGGTACCAACGGAAGAAATCGTTCAAGAGGGGGTATTGGTATAAAAGTATCAATTGCATACTCATATTTTAATTATTTCTTCGATTATTCCACTAATCTATGTTTTTATTTCTGCAAAACGATATTTCTTCCGATATACAATGAAAAACGCAGGTTGATGATTCGTGAATTATAAGAGAAGGTGGGCAGTATGCGTAGGCAGATTGAGGGTGTGCCTTCGACACACGTCGCATCTAATAATTCTAACCACGCCCTTCCTTCCGCATTCTATCCATGTTTATCGTTTCGAAAACTGAGTAGGTTATGTTTCCTGTAATTAGAAACTTATCAGCGGATCCTTTCCACTACTTCTTGTCATTCTGGTTAATTCAACGCGCTATTAATTTAAAATGTCTACTGTATCGGTACCTCGAAGGGAAAGTAGAAAATATTTTTCTAACTCATCTATTGATTTCAGTATTAAGGAACGTGATATTTATCGATCAAGGTCGATACATTAATGCGCGAACGGTACGTACGGGCTATGGTCGTTGCGCATGTATAAAAGGTAAATCTCTATCGAGCGAGGACACCAACATTCCATTGTCAATATTTTGCTTTATTTCGGACAGTAAATCAACTCAATTTAAGCATGTTTTACAGTAATAGGGTAAAGGACCCAATTACTGGCAGCCAACCCAAATACTGTCATCTTAAGCTATTTTACTTAAAATAACGAATAAATAAACATTTAAGTAAAATAGCTTAAGGTGACAGTAATTGGATTGGCTGCCAGTAATTGGGTCCTTCACCCTATATAACGAAAATTCGTTAAAGAGTTTTTTAAAAATTGCAATTCCAAGCGTCTATATTTGTGGAACACAAGATTCTAACCTACAATAATTCAGTTTATCAAATCTAAAGCTATACAATTATTTAAAAGTAGATTATAAAAATGACTTTGGAATAGGAACACTGGAGAAATGGGAGTACAGACTAGAATTGAAGTCGATCGCTGACAACGATGGAATGATTTTAGAAATTGTATCATTTCAGCAATGTTAATGCGTGTAATAAAGACGGGCGTCTTGAACGAGAAAGCTAATTGCAGTAATCGCCGCGTGTTTCATAATGAACGTTACTTTCACTTTTCGGCTCATTAAAAATTAGTACATGCACCAGTGGAATTTTGTCAACACTTTTTCTTTCCTGATCGCTATTTTATTTTAACGACTTGCAATTATTGTACGCATTTACCTTTCCCTCCGCACAGTAAAGGCGACAATTTTTATGTACATATGTAGATAAATAGGTTACGGAGACACGCGAATAAAGTAGCGATGACATAATCTGTTCGTGAACCTGTCTGCTCGTGGCTAGACCTTCGATAAAGCGTAATTAAAAGAACACGTAACAGCATCTCTCACGTGACTCGATAATTATTTTACAATTTGTATTACGTAAACAATGCGTAGCAAAGATAGCGTACATTAAGATCGTTAGAATAGATCGTTATCTTTATGATTTTATTAGCTTCTGACATCAGTTTTAATACCAACACCTATTTTTTTGTCGAGTAACTTAAACAATTATTGTACTATTTTCAAGTTTCTTTTCTGTTTTCCGTCTACTGTTTCCATGAACGCGTAGCGATTCATCCAGAGTTCGGCTGTCCCTTTTCCCGCAACAGGATAAGGTAATGTCAGTTCGCGGTTCGTTATCAAATCCCCATCCTGTTTCACACTACACGTGTGTTTAAAGTTTCATTATAGGGCTAACACGAAGCGGAAAGTTTTAGAAATTACAACCAATTTAATGTAGGCACGTTTCAAGTATACGAAAATGTGAAAGAGGCGTCAATCTTTCAATTATAATACTGGAGAATCTTATCTTGGATTCTCTTCTCCGCGGAATCAGCACAAGATATCTGCTTTAAGCGGCAATATGTATGTGTGTAAGTATAATCGATCTTTTGGTACTGATAAGATACGATAAGATTATCAACGCTCGATTACGCGACTCATCACGGGTAATTTCAATGGAATTTCGCGGTTGATCATGATCGCGAGTTGAAAAACTTTCTAGCAACGCGATAAATGTTTAATTACTTTCTTTTGCAAATATTTTATTTGCTGAACGATTCAGATTCGCGATGGTAAAAGATGGATAAAAGTGTATTCTTCATATGAGTTTCATTTATTTTCCATTCAAATTGTGCTAATTTGGTCACTTACTGATACACGCTGCTTTTTGAATCCAATCGCGTATTTTCGGTCAAATGTCATTATTACACTTCAATGAAATTATTTCAACCCGATGAACCGTTTCGAAACGGGGACCCTCTTTCGGTCGCGTCATAATTTTCGGCTCTCCCTATGTATGTATAAGACTGTTTAGGGTACAGTTTCGCGAGTGGGGGAAACAATGTGTAGTGGAGGAACTATAGTGAAAAAAGTATAATCCATCCAGTGACTCACCGCGAATTGCCAAACATGTTTGTTGAAAATAAAATGTTTTTAATTTGCACTGACACACATGTTTTTGTTTGAAATCGTTGTATGGTAGGATTTCGACTCTTATACAGCACTTTAGGCACTCGACCTAATTGATATTCCCTTAGATAGTTGACGAGTGTAACGGGAAACCTGCGACGACACAGGTCGCGCAGCGGCGGCTCACTGGCTACTCGACGACTACGAAACATTGCCGACGCGATTCAAACGTTCACCGAAACATCAATTACGTTACGCGCATACGCTAGGAGGTGGCACCAAACGACGGGCTTCCAGATAGATTTTTAAACGATACGTCGTTATCGGTCCGATTTAATCAGAGCAAGCCAATAGTTTTCTAAATGAGCGTTGCACTTCCACTTTTTTCATACAGTCGGTAGGTACTTTAATTTCATTCATTAATAGAATAATTCTTCACCTACGTAACGCAGTAATTTATTATACTGTATAAATAATAAGTATTTTTATTAGGAATTTTTTTATTAGGAAAAAAAATTTTGAGTTTCGAGAATTCAGAGCTTCACAATTTTTTTTATGATTAGAAACTTTCGAAAGCCAGATAAGAGAAAGTATAAAATCAATGAATAGAGGATTAATATACAAGAGAATTTGTATATTGTTAAATTTTTGTTTCTATACACATTTCTGCAAAATTCTGTTGACTTCAGTTCTCAAAGCACGATATTCGAGAGCTTCGAAGCCTCGCAAAGTTTTGCGATCATTTTTGCGATTTGTTGATTTTATGAACATACCAGAACCGTGGAATTTATATGGTGTATGATTTTTCATTGTTATCCTTCTTATTACTTATATTGAATCAAATTTGGTATTTCAAGATTTAATCCACATTGCAATATGACATCATCAAGAAAACGTAGGAACGCGTGGATGTTTTGTGGGCCTAAAGAATGGAGTTCCAACCAGGAATTATATGTACCTTTCTTTGAGGCTCCAAAACATGATTTTGGTTATGTATTTTTTCAAAGTATTTACGTCATATATAAGCTGAGACTATACACGTTTATAATACATAATACATTTGATTATAAGTGTCCCCAAAAGTGAAAGAAAAATGTCCAAACTTTGGTTAGAAATCTATCAGAATCCTACTAGCATACATAAGGTCTATTTCAGATGCATTTTTCTTCCGTATTAAAGAGCAAAACATATATCCATTTTCATAGCAAAATACATTGGTTGATTGGCTACCAGAAACTAATAATAGATACTTTACAATCCGAGTTTCATAATTTAGGGTTTTTTCCACGTTCCGACCACTGTGCAGCGTCTTAAACGTCTAACCTAGTTTAAGATTTTTTTAACACAGAAAAATAAAGCCGATCTTTCTACACCATTGTGGATATTATAATATATATTTATACAACTGCTGAGACTTCCGAAATACTTCGAATATTATTCTAAAACTTTAGGAATATATTCTCTAAGAGTATTACTATCGATTAAAGCAAAAAAAATCGCAAATTTCGACCCTCTCAACCAGGTTCTCTCCTTAAGGCGTCTTCTGGACGTCTTTAAGACTTGCTGTGCTACGTGGGAAGTGGATTCCGCCCTCCAGTGTAATTTTTTAAATAATTGAAATAATTTCAGTATACTGTTTTGAACGCGGTTCTAAAAGTGCCGTTTCAGTTTTTCTTTTATTCCGGAAGTACGAGAAATTGTATTCAGGGAACATCAAAAAGAACATTAAAGCGTCGTGTCAAGGAAGATCGATCATTTGTGATTTATGGTGTACTGTAAATAAATTAAAATTGTAAATTGCACGTGCCCCCTACTTGGACCGGCAAGTAGTTTCATATTCATGAATAGTATTCGTCTGATGACGCACAATTCGGTTTAATTGATAACCGCGCTGTGGAACGTTGTTCAATTGTTTGACATGTTTGGTACAATGCCGCGATTTGCATTGTTAAAACAATCTCAGGAACATTCTATGTCTTTTGAACATTAACAATACCTACTACGAGTATCATTGAAAATTTATTGCAAAACTTTTGCACAGGAGTAAGGGGACATTTTTAGTATATTATTGTTGTGATTAAAAATTCGTGAAAAAAATGTGCAAAATGTTAAGTGGCATCAGCCGTACCACCTTTTAGCACTATTGGTAATATATTTACAATAGGAAATTGTATTAAAATTCTACACTATAGTGTCTTTCGATTTTGGGGCTCTACAGCCCCATTACTATTTTCGAGTCGCATCCAACGTTAACGGCTAAGCATGAAATAAGAGTGCAGCGCTATAAACGGTGGGAATGAAAGTTATAGACCGAAGGTTTGATAGCCCCGGGCCCTAAAAATTTTAATCCGGGCCTGCCGTCACTCCTTCGTTAGAAATAACTAGCCTCTTAGCGGCAATTCGCTGCACGGGAGTGACAGAGAGCATGCAGTAGACAGGGATGGTGCTAAACAAGGACAGGGCTCTGTGTGCAAGTGAGAGGGTCTTATGCGGGCGGCGGCTACCTTGTGGTCGCGGCGGACAAAACGCCTTCCCTTGCCTCCCGTGCTGGAACACCGATATAGGGATTTCGTCCGTCTACCTAGACTTCGGCCTGGCAGTCTAAAAACTTTCTACCTACGATACATGCTACTTCTTTGCCAAATAGATGAGGAATCGAGCCCATCATCCTCTTACGTGTAATGTTTTATCAAGCAAAATGCATTTTAGCTAACTAAATAATAACTTGTAGAATTATCACCATTGTCACTAGGTATAACCAGTGTGAATGGGAAAGGGCCCCGTAGCTAACTGCTACGCTTCGTTACGCATGCGCGTGACGTCAAACCAATCAGCGCTGAGATGGGAAACGAAACGGCGCCACTGTTAAGTCAAGCGAAGCTAGCAAAGCAGACCAACCAGCGTCGCCGGTGGAGCATATTGTCGACGCTGGTTGGCTAGCTGTAATCAACCAATCAACGCCAAGATGGGAAACGAAACGGCGCCAGCACCAATCCGCGAAGCTAGCCAAGGTAAATGAAACCGCAGCCAACCAGCGTCGACAATATGCTCCACCGGCGACGCTGGTTGGTCTGCTTTGCTAGCTGCGCTAGACTTAACAGTAGCGCCGTTTCGTTTCCCATCTCAGCGCTGATTGGTTTGACGTCACGCGCATGCGTAACGAAGCGTAGCAGTTAGCTACGGGGCCTTTTCCCATTCACACTGGGTATAACTCAGTGGTTCTTCGATACAGGGGGACCCAACATGCAACGTTGCCAAATTTCCGAAGGGAAGCCGATTTTGCCGCCTAGTGTACATATCAGTGGTCACGACCCTGTGCGTACCGCTGTTGCGTGGCCGGCTGGTTCTCCTGGATCCCTCGCAGGAAATTCGGCGGGGAAGGAAGCCCGTGGAGTGCTAAGGCACTCTGCTCCTTGGACGCGGATTTTATTATAATAAATATAATGAAAATGATAATAATAATTGAATAAAACGATTTAAACACAAAAACTTATATAGTAATTCTTCGTTATTGTCCCGTTTTTACCATGCGTAATAGTCCCGCTCACTATCCCCACCATTTCTTGTAATCCTTCGGTCGAGAGTGAGAGAACGAAAGAGACGACGGCAACTTCGTGTCAATTGTTACGTTCCCTCTCGCTCGACTCTTGGGCTTTCTCACTCGCGGTATCGGCCGCACGGAATAGTCTTAGACTATAGATAGATAGGTAGATATAAATATTTGTTATTTTATTCTCCCAGTATTTGTTCAAACATTTAGAATATTCACTTTTTATATCCGAAGTGGTGCCATTTATCAGTCTTTCAGGGCAAAGTGTTCATGTTGATTGTCGGAAGTGCTTGCTCTATGGAGGTGAGAAAGAATAGGTATAACTCTTGTATTTCTGTAATTTTCGAATTTTCAGCTCGAGATATACTTCTATCGAGTTTTGCTCCTTTACTTCTGGCACTGCTTATTTTATGGCTGATTTAAATGAATTTTATTGTATTTGCATTAAAAATATTATTATCCGCTCAACTTGATTCCCCGAAGATTAAATCCTGAGTTTACCGCAATAAATTCATAAACAACATTTTTACAATATTACGAAAAAACCATTTGGGCTAAGCGTATAAAATTTTTCAATAAACGAGACTGAATTAATTGTAAATGAATTTTCATACAGAACTGAAACTATCAATGTGTATAAACCTTAAGGTATTTAGTTTCAAGTATTTCCACTATACGTCGCAGTCACGCGCGTATATTTTAAAAATTCAAGAACCACGGATAGCTCATTGATAAAGGAACGCCAAGTTTGTGAATAGCTGAAGTAAACGAAATGGCTGAATTTCTGAGCGGAGACATGGAAAAAGTTGACGAAAACGTCAATAATAAAGCGGATCGAATTAATTATTTAATAACACAAGTAATAATCTCATCGCAAGTTGATACTCTAATTATCTAATTACAACTTCGTATTTAAAAAGCTTACAGGGTTAACGGAAGCGATAAATAAGAACAAAAATGATCAGCATTTTTGGGAGTCACAATCTTCTGGTTTGTCGGCGAGTATTTGGGTCCATCAAATCAAATACAACGAGTTAGAAAAAGTGGAATCACAGATGAGAAATGATGTTTCCGCAGGAACGAAAGTAATAGACTTCAAACAGCAGGAATTGAGAGATTTAAGAATGAAGAGGGCGGAGTATTTCTCCAAGCAATGGTCTTTTTATTCTTTTATTCTTTAATTTCCTCGAATTACATACTTAGCTTTATAATAGAGACTTTACTACTTGAAAACGGCATAATTATAACGGATATCAAAGTTCAAATTCATACATTCATTATCGAAAAATTCTTTAATGCTTCTAGCGATAACTTCCGAGCCAGGTGTACCAATTATACTGAAAATATACTGCGCGCGCGCGAGACTTACGTAAGTTCGACTCTATACAAATATTCCGTTCACACACGTAATATACATTGTATCTGATTACATATAAATATTGGTACGAATATTTTGAAGGAAAATAACGGATGATTTTGTTGTAGTCGATTGAAAATTTATTGAAGGATATCGAAGAATACCGCGAAGAGTACAAGCACATAGAACGCACATTACCAACATTAAAGAAAAAAATTGAAAATCTGAAAACGCAGTGTGGTTTGAACTGTTTGAATTCCGCGGACGTAGAAGAAATATCAGAAGTAGATATGACATTAAAAGATATAACGTGAGTATTGTAATTATGAACAAGAAACTTTTATCTTCTCACGAACACATTAATATGCGTCTTCTTCAAATACGCTCCCAGGAAAATTAACGACAATAAACTGCAAGAAATTCAGTTGGCACAGGATACATTAAAGAGACTCGAAGAAGAGATAAAACAGAAAACAACGAAGCTGAATGAATTTCGAAAATCATCCGTACCGCCGTGTAAGAGTTGGTGTTAATTAAACTTGATAATCCGTGCAATACGTTATATATATGTTATTTTCGCTTATTTTATTTGAATTACATAATCTGTTTTAAGTTAAATTCACACTTAGACTAATACTTTATTAGCAACTGAACCAACTTGCTAGAAACTCAATAAAGCAATTTTTACAAAACCTTTTGAGCGTTCCTTGACCGATTCTGTCTTGTAGAAATTAGAAATTAGAAAGTAAGCATTGACCAGTTTGATTTCGATGGGAAACTTTCCCGCGTAAACCACCTTGGGAAGCGCCAAGCGCCGACCGGCGACGGTTGTTGGTTAGAAAATTGAATTTGTTGGGAGCCGGTGTGTTGCCTTGTTTCAAGGTTTTTTCGAAAGGATTTAATATTTTTTCGAGCTGAGGGATCACGGTGGTTTTAAGTTAAGCCGATATGGAGCTCACGGACGACAATTTGCTCACCCTTAGCGAATACTTGAAGCATACACTCAGCCCAGACGTAAATGTCAGACGACCAGGTGAACATAACCTCTGTAACAATTAAAATTTTCTTTCAGAGAATCGACGAGTTTTTGTACATGACCACAAATACACGCGTTTCCTCGTTCGTGAGAAGAATAGATCGCACACTTTTCTTTCATCTGTATATCGACAAGTACTTAAATATATCGAATAGACAAGATACTCGACTCAGGAGAATATTAAAATCGTAACTGCAGCCTCCGAATTTGCTATTTCTCTTCTTTATCGATGTGCAATAATTATTTTGAAAATCATTAATTTTATCTTCCATAGAAGAGCCTTATGTTATTATTATCTTTTAAAAGATTTATAAACTAATTTGTTCTTTTCTCCTTCAGCCGAAAAGTTTTTAGAATCTGTCGAAGTAAATCAAAACTATCCGCTACTTCTTCTGCACCTGGTGGACAAGTCTGAAATTAATATAACTATTAGAATCGCTGGTGCTGTAGCGTTCAAGAATTATGTGAAACGAAATTGGAAAGTGGTAATTATTTCTTCTTTCATCCTAATTGGAATTTCCAATGAAATGTGACTGAAATCATTGCTTTACACCCAGGAAGAAGATTCTGTGGATCGTATACATGCACAAGACAGAGACTCCATAAAAAAATTGATCGTCAATTTAATGTTACACTCTCCTGATTCCATCCAGAAACAGTTATCCGACGCTGTCTCGATTATCGGAAAGTACGACTTCCCGAACAAATGGCCAGAGCTTATAGACCAAATGGTTGAGAAATTTAATACAGGGGATTTTCATGTTATCAATGGAGTTTTGCATACAGCGCACTCTTTGTTCAAGCGATATAGATACGAGTTTAAAAGCCAGAGCCTATGGACCGAAATAAAATTTGTACTAGACCAATTTGCTAAGCCTTTAACAGATCTATTCGTTGTACGTATTTTGTTATTTAATTTTCCGATAGATCTGCGGAATAGACGTTCCTTTAAATCTGCGATATGTTTCAGGCTACGATGAATTTAACAGAAGTACACGCGCAAAATGTAGAAGCGCTGAAAGTCATATACAGTTCCTTGGTAATTCTTTCTAAAGTCTTTTACTCCCTCAATTTCCAGGTGGGTAAGCTAAGCGATAGGTGAACAATGAGCAATATTACAACTTTGATGTACGCAAACTATATCCACTTTGCTTTTTAGGATTTACCAGAATTTTTCGAAGATAACATGGCCACTTGGATGAAGAATTTTCACACTTTATTGAATGCCAATGTTCTCTCTTTACAATCAACAGTACTGTAAATTTATTATTAGGTTTTCTGTTATATTTATATCCCTATGTTACAACGTTTAACATATGCACAGGATGAAGAAGAGACAGGAGTAATTGAACAATTAAAGTCACAAGTCTGTGATAATATTGGCCTTTACGCTCAGAAATACGACGAAGAATTTCAACCGTACCTGCCTGAGTTTGTAACTGCTGTGTGGAATTTGCTTACGTCTACCGGACAACAACCGAAATACGATACCGTACGTGGTTTTCGGTATGAAAATGTGTTTATCGAGGCTATTCTAACGAACTTGTTTATATTTTTCCAGTTAGTTTCAAACGCTTTACAATTCTTAGCGACAGTGGCAGACCGTACGCAATACAGGCACCTGTTCGAAGATCCGAGTACTTTGAGTAATATTTGCGAGAAAGTTATAATACCTAATATGGAATTCAGAGGTAAATATTAAGAATATTATATTATAAAACACACGCTTCGTTTTATAAATTCGTAGTAAACGCATATCTACTATTTAATAGAATCGGATAACGAGTTATTCGAAGATAATCCTGAAGAATACATTAGGAGAGATATCGAAGGAAGCGACGTTGACACAAGAAGGCGTGCAGCCTGCGATTTGGTGAAAGTACTTTCCAAGTCATTCGAAGTGAAAATAATGGAAATTTTCGGTGCATACATACAGGTACCGATCTATCGTACGCTTTGAATATGCGAATAAAATGTTATACGAGGTATCCTTATTTCTAGGTGATGTTGCAAAATTACGCTGACAAACCAGCTGATAATTGGCGAAGTAAGGATGCTGCGATCTACCTAGTCACCAGCAGCGCGAGTAAAGCTCAAACACAGAAGCATGGTGTTACGCAAAGTAGTAAACTGGTTTCATTGCCTCAGTTCGCGATGCAGCACATTCAACCTGAATTGGTCAAACCGAATGGTACAGAAAATTCTTACTGCTTACTAACATGAAATTGCTTTTCTGGACATTCAATTTTACACGATGCGTGTGTTTTAGTGAACAAGTTTCCAGTACTTAAAGCTGATGCGATTAAATTTATAATGACCTTCAGATCAGTATTACCAAAGGAAATGGTACTTGGAAGTATACCAGAATTGATTAGGCACTTGAGTGCTACGAACATGGTCGTTCACACATACGCTGCTTGCGCTATTGAAAAAATATTTGCTATGAAAGGACCTGATAATCTGGCTTTGTAAGAAAATTTTATTCAGTGGTATCGTGGTTACGCTGTCGT
Source organism: Andrena minutula (assembly GCA_929113495.1). Lineage (NCBI taxonomy): Eukaryota > Metazoa > Arthropoda > Insecta > Hymenoptera > Andrenidae > Andrena > Andrena minutula. The sequence goes on along the minus strand of OV815996.1, from coordinate 36,474,156 downwards.
CTATTCTTTTTCTTCTCGATTGTAAGATTTGATTTGCAGAGTAAAAGGAAATGATCTACAACCGCTGGCGATGGATCTACTGAAAAATCTATTTGCCTGTTTAAACATGCCTGGTTCGGAGGAGAACGAATACGTGATGAAAGCTATCATGAGGAGTTTCGGTATTTTACAGGATGTCGTTGTACCATTCTTGGCAGATCTTTTACCAAAACTCACGGAGAAACTCGCCCTCGTATCCAGAAATCCGAGTCGTCCTAACTTCAATCACTATCTCTTTGAAATCTTTGCTTTGTCGATTAAGTAAGCAACGTACCATGGGTATAGCAAAAGTCAAGAAAGAAGCAAATGTATTGGTGTAGTAAAATTTAACAATTTTCCAGGATCGTTTGTAAAACAAATCCTGTGGCAGTGTCATCGTTCGAGGAAGCATTGTTTCCAATTTTCCAAGGAATCTTGCAGCAAGATGTTCTAGGTAAGACGGTTTGCGCAACACTGAATTCGATCGTAACTTTTAATCATCAAATCGTTTCAGAATTTATACCGTATGTTTTTCAAATTCTTGCACTGCTCTTGGAATTACGAACGACACAGAACGTGCCGGAAGCGTACTTGGCCTTATTCCCTTGTCTCTTGTCGTCTGTGCTATTCGAACGTCAAGCTAATATTCACCCATTAAATCGATTATTGAGGGCTTTTATTAGTCACAGTGCACACCATATTGTCGCCCAAGAAAAATTGAGCAGTCTGCTAGGAGTTTTTCAGAAACTGATCGCGTCGAAGGCAAATGATCACGAAGGTTTCTTGCTACTGCAGAGTATCATTGAACACTTCGCACCGTAAGTCTTTTTAAAATTCTATAGAACTGTAGAACGTTTCGAAACACTCCGTATAAAATGAATAGCTTCTCATCTTCAATGTATTTCGCAAATAACACCGTAATGTTTCTAGAAACGTGTTGGAGCCATTCATGAAACAAATTTTCGTACTGCTGTTTCAACGACTTTCATCGTCGAAAACGACAAAATTCGTGAAGGGTCTTATTGTATTTTTTGCCTACTACATCATCAGATACAGTTCGACTGGTTTGGTCGCGATCATAGACCAAATACAACCACAGTGAGTTGCGGTTTTTTTTTAATTATTTATTGTAATTGAAATTAATCAAAATAATTCTACAGTATAGTAATCTATTCCCAGTATCACCTATAAAGTGATTAAGAATACAAAACTTAAATTGTTGGTGATCACTACATTCACATATTTTCAACGTTGTCTCGACTTTACTTGTCAATCTTTCATTCATTGTTCTCTTGACCCTCCACTGGTGAGGTGGAAATTTTGTTACGAATTTTTATTTCCATTTAGACAGTAGAACTTTCGCTTCTCTTGGCACAAAACATTCAAGTTTTTTCAGTAAGTATATTAATACAAATGATACGAATAGAATGTTATTTCTAAAAAAATATACACAACAAGACAAGCGATATTGTATCCTCACGTAAAGAGACTTTGAAATAAACAAGCATCACCAGTTAAGGGTTAAATTCAATGCACATCCAAATACTATTTATGTAATTTCTCACGCTCTGCTTCACATAGTCTACACTCTACATGCTTAAGGGGAGGTTCCGGTCTAAAAGTCGATTTTTTTATTTAATTTTTCGAATGTTCAACTTTTTAGGAATACGTGTTTAAAAGGATTTGTTGAAATTCATAAAATTTCCGAAGTTATAGGCATTTAAGTAGCGGAAATTGCACGGATAACACCCGGCCACTCGGCACTCACGTAAAACTTTAAATGCGTTTTTCTCGAAACTGTGTTCTCAAAACGGTGAGACCTGTATCTCCAAAAGTTATTATCCGATTCGACTGAAACTTTTTTATTTTGAACAATATACTTCTGGTTTGGGGGGGGGGGGCTAGAAAAAATTACAAAAAATTGAAAATTTGTAATTTTCAAAGGCGTTGAAATGACGAAAATACAGGGAAAAGTGATTTCAAACTTGAAGTGTTATTTTCTAAAAAAAAATGTCTTTCTATTTTTTCTAGCCCCCCCCCCCCCCCCCCTAGCCAGAAGAATAATCTTCAAAATAAAGTTTCAATCGAATCGGATAAAAACTTTTGGAGATACAGATCCCACCGATTTGGATCAATTTTTTGACGCCTTGACTTTAACGACTCCCCAGGGCCGTCTGCAATGATTAATTATAAAACAGAAAATATATTTCTATAATTTAAGACATCCTTAATACAATGCAAAAAGTCTCATTAAATTATATATAGTAGTTTTCTTTTAATTAATTCCTAAATATCACCAATTTTTTGGGGCTCTAGACTGGAACCTCCACTTACGGTAATTGCATAATAATGTTCGGTTGTTTTTGCAGAATGTTTGGTATGGTCGTGGAACGCGTGTTCATAGCGGACATGCAGAAGGTATCCGGTGATATAGAACGAAAAGTAACCGCGGTGGGGATATCGAATTTATTAATTGATTGTCCAGCGATGCTTGAAAGCCCATACAACGTATATTATCCGCGTCTGTTGGTCACGTTACTAGAATTCTTTGAGCTCCCCCAAGATCAGAGCGTGTTGCCCGAAGATGGCATGTTCCCAGAAATCGATGACGCACCTGGATATCAAGTAGGATACAGTCAGCTGGCTTGCGCAAAAAATCCTGCAAAAGATCCACTGGAAGGTACAGTTGCGAGTCTATAATGTGGAAAAAGTAACGGTCACGATTTTCATAGACACTTTTCATTTTTCCTTGTAAAATCAATTCTTAAAATTCCAACCAACTTCTATAATACATCGAATAATTAATTTATGTAAAAAAAATCGTGTGGTTTCGTTGGACGAAAAAGTGCAATTGCCCTTTGCAAATGCACCGATACACTTGCGAAGAAAATCGTGTCATGGGAAGATAGAGTTCATTGAACCAAGCAGAAAATTTATTCTACAGTCTTCTCGCATCTTCATTTAGAGGAAAACTATAACCCGGTCCAATGACTAAAATCATCTCTCACACAAGACTTCAAAATTTGACAAACTAGAACATGACTCCGTTTATAGGATAATACTATGTTAAAATTGGTTCAAATTTTAACAATTATTTTTATTGCTTGAAATGTTATACATATAACAGAGCTCTAGCCCGGCCTGGTGCTAGAACCAGTCTAAAATAGCTTGCTCTCGAACGTAGTACCTCCATAATTTGTTTTTCTCTTATCAAGTTGAACATATTAAAAGTCAAAAAATTTGAAGACTTGAATTTATATGTGGAAATCGGGACAGTTATATTTCGCTATTTGTCTTATCTGATCGGAATCTGTTCTATTCCGCATTTTTGTTAAATAGCTATTGGCGATGTGCGCTTGCATTTGGCGCAAGGGCTGGGAAGATTGTCGCCAGAGCAATTACCTAATCTTCTTGGCCAGATTCCGGAACCCAGTGCGAAGAATCTGAGAAACTATCTCCAGACGGTTGGCATCACCGTTGCATAATACAAGCGAGACGTCCGGGATAGACTGAAGATTCACTTGATCGCTCGGAGAATAAACAACATTGAACTAAATAAACTGTAACAAGAAAAATGAGAACCGAAGGAGACACTTTTCGCTCTCGTAATATTTATATTACGATCGTTGCGCTTGCCTATTCTGTAACTTTGGATATTTCAACGAATATTTATCGTTTTCTTTTTAAGTGATATTGTTACGAGTCTGTGACTCCGCGCCAACTGTTGTAAAAGTGTGATGGACACAAAGAATCATTGAAGTAACCTGCGTGGTCATTTATATGTGAAACATTCCCGAGGAATTACTTAAACCGATTTGTTTGTACGATAAAGGAGATTAACACACACGTCTCTTTAACTTAGCTGATTTATGTCTTTCTTTTCTAATTTTAATTTAATAAATGCGTGAACGCCCGATGAACCGACACCCCCGTGTTGTCTAATGGCCTGTGAGTAAATTAACTTGTTGAAAACTTTTTAAGCCTAGATGTACGACTTTTAAGCCTACTCTATTTGTAACGATTGTTGAACAAAAGTTTTAATCGCATCTTATATTCCAAATCATACCTTTCTCTCTTTATACCTCTTTCCTCTCATTCTTCAAGTTCTTTTTTAATACTGTAAGAATTGTAAGAATTTAATTGATTATGAAGCAATTGAAATCGCTTCGTTGCAAGTAGAAATGCATAGAAATTTTTAGACATTTTTTAATACATTAATACTTGGCTAAATATTATTCTTTTTTAGCCAATAAAGGGCAAATTCCACTTCCGCCCAAATTGCGATCGCGATTAGGGCAGGGACTACTTGTCGAATTTTTCGGTATTCGAATATTCGAATACCCTGATAACCAGATCTGGGGCGCAGAGCCTGACGTCAGATCCGTAGTCATCTATGTCCGCATCCCAGATAACACACCTCGGGCGGTATTCTCAGTCGCTACTTATTCTTAAGCAAATGCTTAAGCATGCGGCATCCTTTACTAATTCACTAGCTAGTAAAGGATGCCGAATGCTTAAGCATTTGCTTAAGAATAAGCAACGACTGAGAATACCGCCCCTCGTCTTAGAGACGTCTAGTTTATGTCTATTTCAGGTCTGAACGTCTTGATTTGTAACAAGACGTCTTTAAGACGCCTTTTGTACGTCTTTAAGACCTTACCAAACGTGCTATCTGGGATTAGGCTGCGTTCTGAGGTACAGAGCCTGGCGTCAGATGGACAGCAGATCCTGCCCGGCGCGGATTAAGATTTTTGGGGCCCAGGGCAACCTCCCCCCCCCCCCCCCCACGCCCCCCTTTAATTCGGGCATGGATCCTGCCGTTTGCCTGATGTTAGACCACTAAAGAGGTGAGTATCCCCATGATGTATCATGAGTATTGTTGCGACTCCCGTCTAGCGGCGTGCAGTATAAGCTTCTGAAGCTCGGGGTTCAGATTGAATCACCTAAATGTAATAGGAAAGGGAGACAAGGTGAAGCTCGTACACTCGGCTCAAACGATTGTGGCCGATCGAGTTTCGATTGCATTCGAGCTTACTAGGGCTGACTTTTTTGTATCGCTAACATTCTACAGTATTTCATGAATATGGTGAGACGGGAACCTGTAGCTTGGCAGTGCTCTCACCATATTCATGAAATACTGTAGAATGTTAGCGATGCAAGAAAGTCAGCCTTAGTAAGCTCGAATGCAATCGAATCTCGATCGGCCACAATCGTTTGAGCCGAGTGTACAAGCCCGAGGTGTTCGAAAATAGTTAGAGATTCTTTTAATAAGGGAACCTCAAGATTATAAACTAATCGATACTAATCGATACTAGTCGATACTAATCGATACCCACTTGGATACGGGTGTTTGAATAAATGAACTTCTCCTTTCTCCTTTCTCCTAGGTGTGCAATTCCAGCGCAATGTAGTTAAACGCTTGCGTTGTAAAAATCGACAACCGGGAAGAAATCGGATCGACGAATAAGAATTTAGCTAGCTAATTAGTAAATTTGCGATTGGCTCTCTGTAACTAAGCCATTTTGAAATTAACAAGAGGAAAAGCGAAGGGTTTTTCGGAAGCGTGACTCGAGCCCAAAAAGCTGTAACGAGCAGTCGCATAAAAAGTTCTTTAGAGTCGATATTGTGTTACAAACGTTTATTTCATTCATTAAAGTTACAAGTTTTGAGTTCCTTTTGTTTTTTTATTGTATTATCCTTTTATTTATTATCCGTTCTAATTACATTTATTTCTCGAACAATCCTCGTCCTAGGAGCAGAGTGCCTTAGCACTCCACGGGCATCGACACCTCGCCGAATTCCCTACTAAGAATCCGGGAGAACCAGCCGGCCACGCAACAGTATCCTATCCGCCATTTTGGGTCCTCTGGAGAGAAAAAATTATTGAGTACCCGCCTTTTTATGTATTGTCAGATTCACTTTATAAACAAAATACGCATTACTGATATTAATACATGTTAGCACGACACATTATTAGAGTATTTTATTACATTTAAGTTTATATTTGGTTTATAAAGCGAATTTGACAATACTCGAAAAGACGCGTACTCAATAATCTTCTCTCTCCAGAGGACCCAAAATGGCGGATAGGAATACTCACCTCTTTAGTGCTCTACTGATGTAGGGATTCGTTGTGATTACCGACGCTCCACCAGAGGGCCACGAGGCTTGAGAAGTTTCTCGCCGGTGATTGTGAGTCCTCCCGTTACTATATATACAAGTTCCATCCCAGTCCTGTTACCCAGCGTGTAATCCATTGAAATTAGGATCTGTGTTCGGACTAATTCCCACCAAGCTGAATTTTGGCATGGGCCTATATTTGGTCGTTTTAAACAATACATATGTCAAAAGTCCCCATCAATCCGACTGCTGCTAAAAATTTTACACAGGGTTGAAAAAAAACTGGTTTTCGCAAATATCTCGCTATCTATCAGTTTTGCGACAAAAATAGTTATTATACAATTTATAGCCTAGGAAATTCTCTACAAAAAAGGTCGTGCAAGTTTTTCGTAGGTGTAACCATTTTCGTATAGGTCAGGTTACCAAGTTTCAACCCTCATAAATTTGACAAGGGAAGATCCTCCCACACAGCACAGCGTCCGGCAAAGTCCCAAAGACGTCTACAGACGTCCCAAAGACGTCTTTGGGACTTTGCCGGACGTTGTGCTGTGTGGGTTGAACGCGGAAATTCAGAAAATTATAAAACTCTGTAAATATGTAGGGGAAGTCCTTCTGAGTACAACGCAATTTCGTTTGATGCCCAAATTCACTCCAAGAGGGTGTAATTCACCCCTAAACTTTTAGGGGTTATAACTTTTTTCTAATTGTTTAAACAATTGATAAAACCTTTACGCTTTGGTAGATCTAATTGAAAGAAGTAACTTTTGTCTCGAAACTTTTTTTCTATCGCTTACAGTTCGCGAATTATAACACAAAATCGAAAAATGGCTGAATCTTAAGGGGTTAATTTCACCTCCTTAGAATGATTTTGGGGAGCAACAAAAAATTGCGTTGTAATGAGGAGGAAATCCCCTACATATCCACAAAGTTTCAGAATTTTTTGAATTTCCGGGTTCGGGACCTTCCCTTGTGAAGTGTGCCTACCCCACATTTCAAATTTCCCGGTTACAGTAATTTGTTTCCACCCCAATTCGCTAGAGGGTGCTGTCCGCGCTAACAGTAGAATACATTGAAGTGTCACGACTCTGGGCACACCTCGTTTCTGGAAGTAGCACCAAAGTAGCACTTTGAATTGCTTTGGCCGTGGCTACACGTGAGGTTTACATAACCTCATTTCTTATTTGTATACATGTGACAGTTAGGAAAATGGGATTTCAAAAAAAGAATTTGAAAAGGAAGCCGAAGAACGTAAAAGTTGAAGATAATACTAAGAAAATAGAAAATGATTCGGCAAAGTCTAAAGACGAAGAAGAAGACTCGGTAAAATCTTCCTTCCCTATTGCATTCTAACCTACAAATATATGCCGTATAAAAATCAGTTAATACGAATTCTATAATGTAACCTTTCATTGTCAAATAGTTTTGTATCGAATAATGTTAATAAAAATATTTGCATATTTTTTCAAATATACCAATTGATTAAATTAGAGATACTCACGAACATGTTGTATAAATAACTTTAGTAAAAATGATCACTTTTCTATAACTGTATACAAAGTAAGTTATAATGAAATTCTTTAGGATTCGGGTACTGAAGATTTGTTGCTGGGTGAAGTGAACAATAATGACGAAAGCACGGATGAAGAAATAGATGAAAATGATGATATACCTGAGTCGGATACAGAGAAAGATCCAATCGTATTTGAATCTGGTGACGAAGAAAATGAATTAGAATTTGAAACAGATTCCGACGATCTGGGGTTAGACGATGATTATTCTGAAAGTGATGGTGGGAATAATTCTGACGAACAAAACGAAGGAGAGGAAAATTTTGAACGGGAGAGCAAAGATTCCGCTACTGGCTCGAAATCTAAACACAGTAAACCTAAGACAAAAGTAGAAGAATCTTCTATATCTGCAGTAAAAAGTTCAAATGCGTCCGACACTAATAAGGCAAAAATATATACTCATAAAAAGAATGAATCTTCGAAACATAAAGCTGATATACTAGGTGAAGCGCCCTCTTCTAAAGTTTTGCAGAAAAACAAACTACAGAATAAGAAAAATTTAGAGTTGGGGAAGTCGTATAAAAAAACAGATGGCAAATTACAACAAGATTCCTTGGAAAAGTCTAAAAAAATGGTGTCCAAGAAAAGTACCGTGCAAGATGCACGCGGTAAAAGTACAGATGATAACGTGCCGTTGGCAAATCGGCAATTAGACGAATATGAATACGATAGTTCGGACGAGGAAGATATTCGTAATACAACTGGAAACATACCGATGAAGTGGTATGATGATTATGACCATATTGGTTACAATTGGGATGGCAAAAAGATTATAAAGCCTCAGAAAGGCGACCAATTGGATAATTTCTTGAAAAGAATGGAGGATCCTAACTTTTGGAGAACCATAAAGGATCCTCAAACTGGTCAAGATGTTGTATTAAGCGAAGCTGACATAGATTTGATTACGAGGATACAAAAACAAAAAATTCCCGACGTAACTTTCGACGAATATGCTGTAAGTGCTTTAACTGTGAATCCTGTTTAAAACATTTGACTTTCATTTTGTTTTTTATTATAGCCGTGGGTAGAATGGTTTACTTCAGAGGTGATGAAAACTCCAGTACGCAAATTCCCTGAACATAAGCGTTCATTTTTACCATCCAAGCCAGAAGCTAAGAGAGTATCGAAATTTGTTCACGCACTTAAAATGGGATGGATGAAGTCTACCGCTGAAATGGAGAAGGAGAGACAAGAGAAAAAGAACGCGACACAGTTTTATATGCTATGGCAGTCGGACGACCAAGCCGAAGAAATGCGCAGAATTCACAAACACATCCAAGCGCCGAAAAGACATTTACCTGGACACGCAGAAAGTTATAATCCTCCACCGGAATATTTGTTCGACAAAAAGGAACTGAAAGAGTGGAATAAATTGCAGCCAACGCCGTGGAAGCGAAAGTTACATTTTATTCCACAGAAATATAATTCACTGCGCGAAGTTCCTGCCTATCCGAAGTACATTAAAGAAAGATTTCAGAGGTGTCTGGATTTGTATTTATGTCCTAGAGCGCTAAAAATGAGACTAACGATAGAGCCAGAAACCTTGGTGCCGCAATTACCTAGTCCGAAGGATTTGCAACCGTTCCCGACGACAATGTCTATGGTGTTCAAAGGCCATGCAGATATGGTTAGAAGTATCACTGCAGAACCAACGGGACAATATATCGCTTCCGGTGGAGACGATATGAACCTGAAGAGTAAAGTTTTATTAATATTACGAATTACGAACAACAAAGCGTGTGTTATATTCTATTACGTAACGTTACTGTCTACCTTACAGTATGGGAAATAGCAACCGGCAGGTGTGTAAAGACAGTGCCATGCGGAGGAATAATCAGGTCTGTTGCATGGTGTCCGAATCAGTCTCTGTCACTTATAGCAGTAGCGGCTGATAAGAAAGTTCTTTTAATAAATCCCAGTGTCGGAGATCACTTGATTACCAGCAAAACAGATCAATTATTGGAAATAATACCGCAAAGCGATGTCATAGGTATGGTTCGATGCACAACTATATTAATAGCGATCTACATTAACAATTGACCGAATTATACACGTCTTTTATCGTACCAGTAAGCGACAGGGTGAAAACTGCTGTTCAATGGGAACAAGCAGAAGGCGAACATTGGTCTCAAGGCATTAGGATAATTTTAAATCACTTCAAAATAGTAAAGCAAACAACGTGGCATGGTAAAGGCGATTACTTTGCCACTGTCATGTCGGATGGTCAGAACAGATCTGTGTTAATAAATCAATTGTCTAAACGAAGATCTCAACTACCTTTCACTAGATCGAAAGGCTTAATACAGTGTGTTCTATTCCATCCTATCAGGCCCTATTTGTTTGTAGCGGTAAGTTGCAAGGGAATATGAATTAAAGCGTAAAGTGGCAATTTAATGATTAAGGTGAAATAATTGCAGACCCAACGCAACGTTCGAATATATGATTTAGTGAAGCAAGAGATGTTTAAAAAACTACTGTCCAACTCGCAGTGGATATCGACGATTGCAATACATCCCGGTAAATAATTTGTGTATCACCTGTATCACGCGCTTATATTTAATGTTTCTTTCTATAATTCTAGGGGGCGATAACGTTTTGGTAGCCACTTACGACCGTAAAATGCTTTGGTTCGATCTTGACTTGAGTACAAAGCCTTACCAAACGCTACGCTTGCATGGAACTGGTGTGCGAGGTGTTGCATTTCACAAACGCTATCCTCTTTTCGCATCTGGTGCCGACGACAGAGGTCTGATCGTCTCTCATGGAATGGTGTACAAGTAAGATAATGCATTATTCACATTTCACATAGTTATTCGTTACGTGTGATTTTATTCCGATATACATTTTCAGCGATTTACTGCAAAATCCATTGATCGTGCCGCTCAAGAGATTGTGCAATCACGAATCGTACAATGATTTTGGTATATTGGATGTGATGTTTCATCCGATTCAACCGTGGGTTTTCTCAGCCGGAGCGGATTCGACTATACGAATGTACACTTGAATTACTTAACAAATTTGTTCATATTTTCTGCATCTCTTCTTCGCGATAGAATGTAAACAAAATTGTAGAAACTTGGAAGAGATTTTTTTACGAACGAGTAAAGGTTGAGAACTACATATATTCTTTTTACGTCTTTTATTTTTACGCAAAAGTTTGCAACGTAACGAGCATTGCAATTGTTTACAAAAGATTAAACGTACAGGAACTTCTGAATCGCAAGAAAAACTATGCGATAGTCTAATAACGACGAAAAGACTGTAGAAGATTCTACAATAAATATTGGATAATGAAAATAATATGAAACGTATCTGGTTGTAGTACAGCCTGGTTTGCATGGTTAAACATCCGATAAATCTTTTGAAGATGCATACAATTCTTGAAGCGCTTATGAAAGCTAGTTTAAGACTAGTTTCTATATATCGTGGTAGAAGTATTTCATTCATAAAACTGTTAATAAACAGCAGACTGGAGCATTCGATATAAAAACCAGTTACAGTAAGGACGAATTTTGAAAAAGATATTGGGCCAAGAAATTACAAGAGGCTACTTACATCTGCGAATGACAAAAGAATTAAACAACATCTTTGAAAATACTTTTCTTTTAATCTGATAATAATAGAAATTCCCAAGTAATGGACAATTGCGGAATGATAGTTTCGTACGATACGAAGCAGTCTGTAGCTGTATAAATTAAATCCATCGTAATTTTCAGCATCATCGATAAAGCTAGAGGTACAGAGATCTAAAATTATAAACAATATATATGCATACATTACAGTTAAAACATAAACTGTGACTGATATCACTGTTTTCATGCTTACAATTATTTAGATTATACCTCGGAAGAACAAAAAGTATTTCGGTACCCACACCCCATATATTTGCTTCAGAAACTGATACTTTTTTTCACCGAGCTGCACGACTTCTGAGGTTGTTAATTACTAATTAAGACTGCTACCAAGTTATACGCATGGACGTAAACTTGAAGATTCTTTCCCCAGCCGCCAAATATATGAAAATGTCTACTTTGGATGTTATTCTGACAGTTCTGTTGACAATTAAGATTTCTTGAATCGTGTGTTATATCACGAATTATAGTAATTAGACCATCGAATTGCTGCCAGTTCCCAGAATCTTTAGTTTTCAACATATTTCACTGACCATAAATGATATATTTACAAGTTTGCTGTAAATAAATAATGCTGAACAAAGTTTACGTTTTAACTGCACACGCACATTCGCATATACACGTATTAAGACGGCGGCGATGAATGACCCAAACACTGCCATTCAGGCTCCCCGCACTCGCAAATACGACCAGCGTGCCTAACTTGGAAAACTGTGACTACACCCCTGTTATCATCGAATCTGCAGGTAATATGCAAATCGTGAATTAAGAAAGTATAAAATTGACTACCCCATCTTTGTCGGAGATATACCGATCTAGGATCCTCGCGAAGCACGTTTTCGATGGCTACCTTTTGGTCGTTAATTTTGGTTCCTAAAATTTCGTTCAACTGGATCAGAGCTCGATCGTTGAATATCACGCACAGAGGCGTTTGAGGTCTTGATATCCAATCTGGGATTCTTACTTCCGAGGAGGTATTGATCTCCGCCTCCCTATTCTCAGCGTTTCGAAAGTCCGATGAAATCACTAGATTCGTACCTACGCTGTCTGACAAACTACTACTCGACGTAGTCCTCGCTACTTCGACATTTGGTAAAGCTTGCGAAGGGATAAGCGTTTGCGATTCGAAGCCTTCCTCTCCGTCAGGAGCCTCCCGTATTCCCATTCTCACGGGCGAATTATCAATCCTCGAATTCAACGAATGTCTATGAATTAAATCTAAATCGGTACCACACACGGTACTTGGTCCATCCGCTCCATCCAAAAGTCTGGAGCGAGAAGCGTGCGTTTCCACGTAATTAGATCCCATGCCTCTCGACACGTACACCGATTCGATACTGCTAAGACTGGTTATATTGGTGTTTTGTAATCTACTGCTTATATCTGCTAAGCTCTCCGACTGTTGATCCAAATTAGACGAAACCGCATTATGTCCAGTGGATATGTTCGGGCTCGATCTCGAATCGAAAGAAGCATCGGAGGATGCGTGAGACGCTCTATGTATCCCAGTTACATCTATGTTATGCGGTAATGTGCTATTATTGTACAAATTAATATCCGTTAATTCGGAAATATGTCTGATTCTGTAACTCTCAAAATTCGAATTCCTCTGGAATTCTTCCGCTTGCAATCTTAAAGCAATTTCTTCGTCTCTCGAAATATCCGTAACCTGACTCGTTTCGTTTGTACCTTTTCTATAATAAGAATCCGACTGTACCGTGCTTCTTATTTTGTCTCCAAGATTAACGTTAGAATTGAAGCTGACGCACGTTTCATTTCTGCTTAAATGGGAGCTCTCTTCTATACATTCGAATGTACCGTCCAAGTTGGATTCCTGCGACCTGTTACTTAATTTCTCGAAGCACACAGGACTATCGTATTGCGGTATATAGGGTTTTATGTCTAACACAGGCGACTGATCCACCATGTCCACACCTTCGAAATAAATCGTGTGATTCTCTATTCTCTTAATCTTTACTAGACTTAAACCAATGGGGCATGGACGGTGAGGAGATCGTGTAGAAAATACGCCTGTTTTAGTACCGTTCAACCTCGGCGGAGCGACTTTAGCACGAACATGCGTCGAATCGTTCCTATGAAAGTAAAATAAGACCCTGACGAAACAGAAATGATTTTACGTTAGTTCGATAGCAATGAATGAAACCGTGCTTGTAACGACTAAAAGTATACATCTATTTATTGCCTTACCACATGTGCGAGAAATCTTGCAGTCCTTCGAGCGCATGATCGGGATTAGTGTATATAGAGTTATATAGCAACAGCTTTCCTGGTACCTTTCCACAAATCCCTGTCTGTCTAGGAGTACCACGTTTACTAGGAAACCACGTGGAGATTACACCGATAGGTTTTAACTTTATAGCATCGTCTTCTGTACTAGTACCAGGTTTCACACCATCCGAAGGTATAACTTTTGCTTCGGGCATAGGCGCTCCATTTCTATATGATTCTAGAAGGCGCTTTATAGCGCACACATCTTTTTCATGTATATATCGCAGGGTTTTTATTTGCTGTCTGCAAATGTTAAACAGTAACGATGCAGTGAAATGCAATTTAACATTACGCATATATATGTGTATATATATATATATAACAGTTTTCACCACAAATTTAGAATATTATTATGATAAAATTCAACGAGTATTAACACATGATGATTAATAGTTTTTTTTGGCTTACAGTAGTTACTTTCACCGATATAAAATACGAAGTGTTTACATATTGGATGTGCAACATGCAAGCTGATGCAAGCGCGTGTTCGCGCACACTGAGGGTATGCAGGAGTGCATTGAAAACAAGCGGATTCGAATGAAACTTGTTGATATCTTTTCCAATAATAATCTGACAGATCTATAGAAAGCAGCGTGCAATGAGAGAAATCGAATAGTACCTCAAGTTATTAATTTCTTTTCTGGCTGTATTTAACTGACCGAGTAAATATTTGACGTTAAAGTCAGAATTTTGACAAGCCGAATCCATAACTACTAGCTGCTCTCCCGAGCGAGAATTGCCGATTTGCCGGTTCTGTCGTGTCGGCAGTCGGATAGAATAAAATGGGATACACGGATACACCTACCCCATGGATTGAATAAATGCGACGAGAACGACACTGAACGACACTGGCTTTTAGATTCTGAAGCCTTAGAGTATATAAACATGGAGGAAGCATGCGATAGGCGAAAATGTAGACGGCGATGGAAAGAGAAAGATATACGAGAGGGACGCCCTCTCTCTTTCTAACAAAAAAAAAACGCCGACACTAGAAAGAGAGGGGGTGTCCCTCTCGTATATCCTTCTCTTTCTATCGCCGTTTACATTTTCGCCTATTGCATGCTTCCTCCATGTTTATAGGCTCTAAGCCTGAAGCAATTAGCGGATTCGGGGACCTGCACTATACTGTATCCATTCTAAGAAAAAATTTGTGCGCGCAGGGATCAGTGATACCAGATCGAGGACGGGTGCCCTCGAGAATTTCCCCCACCTCGCGCACACTACGCCGGACCAGCGTGTCCGTGAGCATAGCGCCAAAGAGGAGGTATAATAAGAGGCGTCACTCGACAAGGACAGAAACAGTTTGGAGGAAATCACTAGAACAACCAATTTAAATGCCCATTCGGCAATGATCGGAAAACTTCGGGAATAACCAGCAAACTGCGGTAAGGTTTAAATATTTCGTATACTGTCTGTTTGCAATGTCCCGTGATTAATGCTAAAACGTTTGTTTTCTCTCTTTTGTGAAAAAAAATGCGAACTATGGAATATGTTAGAAACATTTCCGGTACGTTCGCCTTGCAAACAGGGCGCGATCCGGGCCGGTCCCGGCTATCATAAACTGCAATAAACTGGGAATTTCCCAGGTTAGCGTCGCAAAGGGGCAAGTTTGCCTTTCAGCTATGGCACGATCATTCCTTTTGGAAACTTGTAGACGTGCGGTTCGAACATTTACTTACTGTGTATTGTTTCGCGTGTGTGCATTTAAATTAAGTATTTTCCTATATTTCCTTTTTACTTTCACTTTTTCTTTTCTTTAGTGCAGTAGCCTTTTCCTTTCTGAGTAAGGTGCTATTATCTCACACTTTCTTTTTTCTTTTCTTTAGTACATATGTATTATTGTTCCTTTACCTTAGTGCATCAATTTCTCCTTTCTATTTAAATATTATATTCTCCCATTGTGTTTTTTTTTTCTCTAATACATATTAGTATTTCTGCTTTCTTTTAAGTACTATTTTCTTAAAAGAAGTCTTTTATTACAGTTTCTTGTTTCATTTTCGTTTTCCCTTCTCTTTTTTCCTTTCTGTTCATTTTTTTACAGCCCTTATTACAGCATTGTAATGAGTTCCAAGAAGAGGGGTGGTATTGTATGCTCTTACAAAAATTGTAAAAATGCATTTAATTGCCAAGAAGAAGGAACTCATTTTTTTAGATTTCCTAAGGATGAGAATTTGTAAGTATTATAACAAAATTTCTACCTGACTTATAAAATATTTAATATAGTATTAAACATTGTTTTCTGGTGATTGATTTATAGGAATTATGATATATTTGCAATGATTTTAGATGTAGGTTGTGGCTTCAAGCATGCGGCAGAGAGGACCTTTCAGCATCGGAGTATTTACATCATTATAAAACACGCCGAGTTTGCAGTAAACATTTTGAGGACCAAATGTACATGGGTCCTTCAAAGACCAGATTGTTATTGACAGCTGTGCCAAAGCGAATTGAATCAGGTATGTTTTTTGCTCACATACTGATATAGTATTTAATGTAATATCGGATAAAAAATTAAGCACATCTATTACATATTTTTTAATATATATGTATACATACTTATACATTATACATTGTATATGTACATGTACAGGGTGTTGCACTAAGGTGGAAGAAAATTTAAAGAGTGGAAGAGTAAGGAAATTGCGATTTGAGCCATCAATTATAATTATAAGCGTTTAAAGATTTGGTAAAATCTGCCTGGAATCCAACGCAAACTGCCTAGCACCATTACAATGGAAAGAAGTCAGGGCATAGATAGACCAATCATGATCAAAGTCACTATCGTGCAAGCTGAAATATCTCATAGAAGCATCAAATCATGTTGTTTTCACTATAGATTGATTTTGTGTTTTCATTGTAGATACAAATATCGAGACAGCGATGGAGCATGGTGAATGTTCAAATTATGAGCCTCCGACAAAAAGAATTCGCATTGAAGAAGATATAACAGGTAAGAACTGATTGGTCTAAGCAAATGAAGATTTATTATATTTCCATTGGCTTACGTATATATTTTATTCATTTATATATATTTATATAAATATTATATATATTTATATATTTTTATATATTTATATATAATTTATAAATTATAAAAAAATTTTCATATACCTGTGTTCCAGGAACCCCAGGACCATCTTTTCATAATGAGATTGCTGTTACCACACCAATATCACTGGATATTGGTACACAAACTCATGCACCAATATCACTGGATATTGGTACACAAACCCGTGCATCACGATCTGCAAATAATCCTACGAAAATGAAGAAACTCCATACAGAAATTTCAAATTTGCAAGAGGAAAATATCATGTTAAGGAGTATGCTACTACAACTCAGGGAGGAGCAGTCTACACACACGAATTTTGAAAAACTTTGCGATAAGTTCTTACCAGCAGCTGTAGCGAATTTTGTTAAGGTACAATTAACACAATTTAATAAGAATCATCATGGACGACGTTATACCGAGGAATTTAAAAAATTTGCATTGTCACTATACTTTGTTGGTCCAAAATGTTACCGTCAATTACAAATAACTTTTGCCCTTCCGTCAAAGAGAATTTTAGAAAAATATTTAGAGAAATTACAGTTTACTACGGGATTAAATAATAATTTATTTAGTATTTTAAAAATCAAAGTAAATAATATGAGTGAGTTAGATAAGTTTTGTATAATATGTGTTGACGAAATATCCATTAAGTGTAATTTGTATTATGATTATGGAAGGGATGAAGTAATTGGTTTTGAGGATAGTGGAATTGTTAAAACGTGTAATCCTGCCAATTACGCGACTGTTATAATGGCAAGAGGCATTAAGCAAAGTTGGAAGCAGCCCCTAGGATACATGTTCAGTACGACTGGTATGACAGCGCCAAATTTAAAAGTAATGATACATAATTTTATTAAAAAATT
The DNA here is from genome assembly GCA_929113495.1 of Andrena minutula. NCBI lineage: Eukaryota > Metazoa > Arthropoda > Insecta > Hymenoptera > Andrenidae > Andrena > Andrena minutula. The sequence continues at coordinate 36,456,614 of OV815996.1, read as the reverse complement.
AGTGGAAATTGGACTCACAGTTGTAGGCCTTGTTACGGATATGGGATCCAATTTTCAACAATTAGCGAACATTTTAGGCGTTCGTAACAATAATTCTAAAATAGTTTTAGGTGATTTAGAATTATTTTATATATTTGATCCCCCCCATTTACTTAAATCTATACGCAATAATATGTTAACATATCAGTTTCATTGGGAAAATAAAAAAACTTCGTGGTCATTTATTGAACAATTTTATAATAAGGATAAAGAGTTAAATAATAGATTAGCACCCAAATTAACTAAAAGCCACATTTATCCAACAAATTTTGAAAGGATGCGGGTTAAATATGCAACTCAAGTTTTAAGTGCTACAGTTTCGGCAGGTATGGAAACTCATTTAGTTTTAGGGAGTTTACCCGAGGATGCAGCTGGAACAATTGACTTCATTTCTTTCTTTGATAAACTCTTTGATATATGCAATTCTTCTAACTTATCAAGTTCTAAAATGTTTAACAAGGCATTCAGTGGCCAACAAAATTATATAGATTTTCTTAATACAGCTTTAGAATTTTTAAATCAATTAAAAGTAATTAGTAATGAAGGAAAAAATACCACATCATATGTAAAATGTATTAAGGGGTGGAAAATAACTATAAATTCTTTAATAAATATTTGGACATTTTTAAAAGAAAAAAAGTTTTCGTTTATTCTCACTAGACGGTTTAATCAAGATTGTTTAGAAAACTTTTTCGGTAGTATTAGACAGCAAAGTGGAAATGTTACAAATCCAACGCCAATTCAGTTTGCAAGAGCATTTAAAAAATTATTTTTGGTAGATTATTTTCATTCGGAATTTATGAACTGCAGCAGTGATTTCGATAATATATTAACAAATTCACCCAATTTATCCCAACAAGCAGCTTCTATAATAATGGTTCCAGCTGTTAGGGAATCTTTTCTTGTAGAAAATTGCGACTATCACGAGAAGTCTTTGCCAGAACAAAATGCTTTCAAATATGTTGCTGGATATTTGTTAAATAAGTGTTTACAAATTCATTGTTGTGATATATGTAAGAAATTTGCTAACGACGATACAGAATTAGATGCAAGTAATTTGTTTATTCATTATAAAGCGTATAATAAAGAATATAATATATATGGAGCTTTAAAGACTCCACATGAAAGTTTTTATAATTTCGTATTTTCTATGGAAACAATGTTTTTTTCAAATATTAAATCCCTTTTACCCCTTCAGGACGTAGGCAAGAATTTATTGTTATTATTTAAGGATATTGTAGGTTTTTCACATCCTTGTACCAAATTCCCGTTAGAATATTTATTAAAATTATTTATCCGATTAAGAATTTATTATGTATTAAAAAATAGTAATAGAAGTTTCAAAACATGTATAAAGCGAGATAGGAAAGTGTGTATACTTATGAATATGTAAATATTTTGTAACCGTATTTATATGTATGGATTGTATATATGTATGTAAGGAAATGTATAATATTGTAGAGAGTATAGAGTGTATAAATGTATGTGGGCATAGCATAAGTAGCGAGCGCGGGTGTTGTACGCAGTGCTGGGGCGAGGTGGGCAGGAGAGTGTTCTGTGTAGAGTTATCTGCCGCTCCTCTCGCTAAAGCGCGAATGTAGCCGTGGGGTTTTAGTGAGTAAAAGTCTCACACTACCCCGACGTCTCCAAGGGAAGGCGAATCCAAGCCCTCCCTTCGAGACGTCGGGGTGTCCTATGAGGATTTCCCCACGTTTAAAAAAAAAAAAAAAAAAAAGCGAGTTCATTTCTTGGCAATTACATTGAAATAAAGATTAAGTATATACTTCTTTAACATACTTGTACACAATATGTATTATTATAATTTATTTTTAATAAATATTCTTTAATTCATTCAAAATGTATACTTTTGTTGTACATTTGTAAAACATTTTTATATTTTAGCATTTTTTTATACGTATATGTCACTTCAACCTTAAACTTTTCAAATCTAGAAGTTATTAATATATCACGATAAACGGTACTGATAATATACAGATAGTTTATAACATAAAATTGTAATACATAGAAGTGACGGAAAACCCGTATTACATTTAGTCGATTTGAATATCCCGCTCGTGTGTACAACCAATTTAAATGCCAAGGTCAAGTAAGGACTTCAAAGGTTCCGCCCGGAGTGACGCCTCTTATTATACCTACTCTTTGATAGCGCTTCGGAGTCCAACTCACGGACACGCTGCTCCGGCGTAGTGTGCGCGAGGTGGGGGAAATTCTCGAGGGCACCCGTCCTCGATCTGGCATCACTGGCAGGGATAGTTCTGAGGAGACGCTGATTGGTCCGACTTCCTACGGAAACCGGGAGGTAAAGTGCTACGACCAATCGCGTGTGTCAGATCCGTGGGGGCTGTGCAGATCGGTCGCAAAACGGTATGGGCGTTGGTTTTTCTTAGGATGGACACGGTATAGGCAGTACTTGTATAGATTTAACCTTTATAAGAAATCTGGATGTATCATCCATGCCATTTATATCGTATTTCTCATACCATAGACCTCCCAGATAGTACACGACGTCTTCTCACTAACGGCCGACTTCTTTACCTTCAGTAATCTTACAGTTAGAGTTACGTTCCATATAACTGCAAATGACAGCATCCAATTGGCCAACGGGTGCTACATGATACCATCTAATTGGTCGTTCACTGACCGGAATTTTAATCGGAGGTGAAGAAATCGGGCATAAATGTACCTTACAGCAGTTGGCCTTAGAGTATATAAACATGGAGGAAGCATGCAATAGACAAAAATGTAGACGGCGATAGAAAGAGAAAGATATACGAGAGGGCATGATGTAAGGACATAAGGTGTGCTCGTGCGCATGCCTTCCAGATCAGCCAATGACGTGCCCTTCCCAAGATCGTCCATATTGGATTGTCATCCAATACGACGTCCTATTACATTCGTGTAGCCTTGTTCAAACTTCGCGTCTCTAGAGTTTACGCTACACGAAGTTAGGTAGTACACTCGGCTCAAACGATTGTGGCCGATCGAGATTCGATTGCATTCGAGCTTACTAAGGCTGACTTTTTTGCATCGCTAACATTCTACAGTATTTCATGAATATGGTGAGAGCACTGCCAAGCTACAGGTTCACGTCTCACCATATTCATGAAATACTGTAGAAGGTTAGCGATACAAAAAAGTCAGCCCTAGTAAGCTCGAATGCAATCGAAACTCGATCGGCCACAATCGTTTGAGCCGAGTGTACATCATAAACCCCATAATGTAACTAGGCGGCCATATTTTAACATGGCGGAAAGTGGGAAGGCGCAGTAGAAGACGAAGATGAGCTGCCGGCCGAGCACACCTTATGTTTTTAATTCATGCAAGAGGGACACCCCCTCTCTTTCTAACATAAAAAGACGCCGGCACTAGAAAGAGAGGGGGTGTCCCTCCTGTATATCTTTCTCTTTCTATCGCCGTCTACATTTTTGCCTATTGCATGTTTCCTCCATGTTTATATACTCTAAGCAGTTGGCTGATTATTGCTGAAGTTTACCGACCATTGCCAAATGGGCATTTAAATTGGTTGTCTAGTGACTTCCCTAGTGTATTTCTGTCCTTGTCGAGTGACGCCTTAAGATATAATAAGTTATATCTCCTCTTTGGTCAAGCGTCAGCATGAAATCGCACCTATACAGTTACACGCAGGAATATAAATAAATTAGTGGATACTCGTTCAATATATTCTTTATTTTCCTTATTCGAACACTTTACTTCTCGATAGCGGTCGGATATGAAAGTGAAGTGGGCATTCGATATATCGTTCCGTGACTGTACAATTTTTATTAGACTGCGCTTCATTGAAAGTCACTTTTAAAATAAATAACGACAAGATCGATATATTGATATTGAAACTTTGAGAGTAATCAAGATGGAAGCGTAGCGATCAAAGAAACGGTCGACCGCAGTTTGGTAATTAAACGGGGTAACTGATTGTTGCGCGTCATTGGCTCGTGACTCGCAACGAGTTTGCTCTATTGTCAGCTTTCAAGAGCTCCCGATCGACTATTGCGACAACGCTTTGCACTGTCTGCAATTTTCCATTCGTTCGTCGAATTCTTCTATTTGGAGCGTCATCTCGAAAAATTTGTACTTGTTGTGAATGTTTCTTGTTGCGGTGCGCAGTATATCGTGCGGACTTGCTCCGGGCTCTTCGATAGAAAAGACAAAGAGAATGATAACGAGAAGGACAGAAGAGGTCAGAGTTGGGCATTATTCGAATAAAAATTTCGAACAAAATGAAGTTATTCGTGACTAACGAATGAATTTTTAATCGACTAAGTTTTTACTCGATGAACTCGAATAAAAATTTCGAATAAAGTGAAGTTATTCGAGAATAACGAATAAGTTCTTAGTCGAATAAATTTTTAGTCGTTATTCGTTATTGGAAGAACCTCCGTGGCGACTGAGGGTCACGAATAAACCACTTCGGCTCGAGTGCCGTGGCCCTCGGCCCAACTGGAGGGCCTCCGGCAGTGGCTGAGGGCCGGGGGACCCAGTGATGAGATACCGGGCGGGTTTTCTCGCGCATGCGCGGCGATTTTAGCAGCAGTATAGTACAAGTTTCGATAAAATGAGGCACCTTGAACACCCTGCTGCTTTCTCGCTAATAATACTACACCTATTAGTTGCGAACCCGACCACACTGTCGGAATTTGCCACCACTTGCTTCTAAGCTGTTTTGAGCCCGACCCCGATCAACGTGATCATCGTGATCGCCAAGTGGAACCAGAACCACCAGGCATTGCGATCGTTTTTAGCGCAAGTGGAGCCCATAGATACGGTACTGCAAACGCCGCGCATGCGCGTGAAAACCCCGGTATCTCATCCAGTGTCCACGGGAAAAGGCCCCGTCGCTAAGGACTACGCTCCGTTACGCATGCGCGATGACGTCAAACCAATCAACGCCAAGGTGGTAAACTAAACGGCGCCCCCATCAAGTCAAGCGTAGTGATCCTGTAGGGAGTGATCGGTATAACCACAGTCATTTCGGGCAAAACCGGAAATAACACAACCTAAACATTCATTAAATCGTCTGCTGTCCAAGCGATTGTTTATCCATCTCTTTCTATCCGTATTTCTGTCTCTTTCTTTTTTACAGTTTCTTTATCTATCTACTTCCGCTTTTGACCGAAATAGCGGCGACCAATCAGCGACGATACACGTTGTTCCGATCACTCTCTAGAGGATCACTAGTCAAGCCAAGCTAGCCAAGCCAATCACGCCCTTTGGCTTGACTCGACGGTGGCGCCGTTCCGGAGCGGTTTCGCCGTTTTTATTCGAACTCGTTCGAATAAAAATTCAATCGAATAAGAATTTATTCGAGTAATGCCCAACTCTGGAAGAGGTGAATAAAAGATTGAATATTATAATATTGGATTGTAGCTTACTTATCGCGATGTGCGCGGATAGCGCAGTTTTATCTAAGGAAAGCGCCCAGATACGAAGATTATGCACTTTGACTACTCCTTCGATTTGCATGAAAGTACTCTCCACTTGAGAATATTCGAATCCTTTCGGTATCCCCTCCATCAGAACGTTCATCACATCTTTGACGATCGCGACGGTGGTCAATATCACCAGGAGGGAGAATAGGAAGGTACAAATTGGATCGACTATGCTCCAACTTGGCTGAAAACGTTTTATTACGTTGGTTCGGTTCGACTTCAAGAAACAACGGATTTACCTTGAAATAAATAACTAGGGCCGCGATGAAAACTCCTATGCTCTGAATGAAGTCGCCCACAACGTGGATAAAAGCGGCACGCACATTGATATTTTTTCTATTTTGGGAGAGGTCTTCTTCGTCGATTCCCTCGTTTTCCATGCGACTCGTTTTATGGGAAACAGGTCCGTGACTGTGCCCGTGTCCGTGGCCGTGTTCATGCAGCGACACACCCATCCTGCAACATTCAACAATTGCGAGAATTCTGAAAAATCCAACTGATCAGGTGCGAGGTGCGCGATCTGCAGGATCGCACCATTCGGGACGACTTTCTAAATTGACAATATAATGTTGTTAGTGTCACTAACACTAGATTTACCGCAACGCCGACGGCAGATGTGATCAGCATCACGGTGGCATCTAGTTCGAAGTCCTTGTGAATAATTCTCTCGACCGCCAGGTAAAACAAGATTCCAGTAACTACCCATATCAGTAAAACCGACGTCAAAGCACCTATTACCTGTAACGATTTTATCGTGTTACAGTTGGAAAGGGTGCGAAGAGACGTCCGGCTGTCAAACGTCTCCTCTGTCCAGAGAACTGGCAACGACTCTTACTTCCGCTCTGTACCAGCCGAACGGCATTTTCCGGGTGGCTGGCCGGCTGGATACCCATATCGAGAACAGAGAGATCATAAACGAGGCGAAATCGGTCAACAGGTGCGCAGCATCCGTCGCGATGGCCAAACTATTGGATAACACTCCACCTGGAAGAAGGAAAACGATCCTTTAACTGACACATCTTTCACCTTCGTTCTATCGCTCGTCGTACTCCTCGTACGTTTCTACGTTGCGTATTACCTACGATTTCTGCTATCATAAATATTACGCACAGCGTACTAGCAAGCAGTAATTTCTTTCTTGCCTTTTTATCAATCTCCTCGTCTCTCTCTCTGTGGCAATGATCTTCCAGCACGGCTATGAAAACAGAGGAAAGGAATGAAGTTAGTTAGACCTTACGGTGTGGTGAACGGTTTATTCGTCTGTTAAGGGGTCATTCTGGTAATCACGCCGCAAAATTCAGGTTTTTTTCTCAGTGAATGCGATGAATGACAATGTTAAACTTTTTTTCATTTATTAGGTTACTTATAATGTATACGGAACAATTTTTTAAATACACTTTTAATTGTGGTTTTCAATGTTATCTGGAGTTAATAATCGCGGCTTTCAAGAGTCGGCGAGAGTGATGTCATCTCACAGACTCATCTGAAATAAAAAAACTGATTCTTAATCATTATGAGTACAGTTATCGCAGGTGCTAGAATTAGTCACGTAAGTAAAAATGTAAAAAAATTGCGCACATTGAAACCTCAAGTAAAAATGGAAAATTTCGATACTTGAAGTTTAAATGTGCGCAATTTTGTTAAATTTTGACTTACGCGGCTAATTCTGGCATCTGCGATAGCTGTACTCATAATGATTAAGAATCAGTTTGGTTTTTTTGTTTCAGATGAGTCTGTGAGCTGACATCACTCCCGCCCATACAGCACACTCCGTTGCAGAAACGTTGCAGAAAGGTTGCAGTTAGGTTGCGGTGCAATGTTGCAGACGGGCGGACATAGGAAGATTTCTGCAACCTTTCAGCAATGTTGCGGTGCAATATAACTCCTGAAACGTTTCTGCAATGGTCACGCAACGTTTCGGAGATTTTTCTGTAAAATCTCTGAAACGTTGCGGGAGAATTGCTATAAAATCTCCGAAATGTTGCGGGAAATTTGCCTATAACATCTCAGAAACACTGCAGGAATATTTTATGCAATGTTGCACAGGGGCGGACATAGGAACATTTCTGCAACATCTCAAAAATATTGCCTGCAATGTTCCAATCTTGCAACGTAACGTAACTGCAACCTTTCTGCAGCCACGTAGTGTGCTGTATGGGCGCCGTCTCTTCAAAGGCGGGATTTTTAATTCCAGATAACATTGGAGAACACAATTAAAAGTGTATTTAAAAAATTGTTCCGTATGTATACATTATAAGTAATGTAATAAATGAAAAAAAAGTTTGACATTGTTATTCCCCATACAGCACACTTCGTTGCAGCTGTATTGCAGGAACATTGCTGCAATATTGCATTATTGCAGGCTGCATTGGAACATTGTAGGAACGTTCCTGCAATATTGCCGTGCATTATTGGAGTGGCAATGATCTTCGAATATTGCAAGAACGTTGCTGTGCAATCTTCCATTCGCAACGATCCGACAATATTTCTGCAATATTGCGCGCAAATCGATGTGCAATGTTTCAGTGGCAACGACCCAGCAAAATTGCCTACATATTGCCGTGCAATACTGTAGTGGAAATATTGTAGAAAAAGTACAGCAATATTCTGAAGCAACTATGACTTTGACGAAATTTGAAATATGACGTCGAGTAAATTCTACAGCATGTTTCATTTAACTGGATATGCTAGAATTTCTCGTTGGCCGTTTTTATTGCCGTTTCGTTGCAGAATCATTGCCGGAACGTTGCAGGACTACATGTTTGCAATGTTGCCGCAACATTGCAAAAATACACACCTGCAATATTGCGAAGGCGGTCATAGAACTGAACCTGCAACGTATCTGCAATATTGCGGTGCAAGATTGCAATCTTGCACCATAACATTGCAGAGACGTTGCTGCAATGTTATGGTGTTGTGTGGGTCATTGCATTCACTGAGAAAAAAACCTGATTTTTGCGGCGTGTTACCAGAATGACTCCTTAACCTTTAGAGGGCCGGACTATAGTGGCCACTGGAAATTTTAAAAATTGAACTTGTTTCTAAGGGTTTTTGATGTCGTTAATCACGATTCCGTGGTCAGAGTATTGAAATTTTACGCAGAAACAGTGTTGCCAACCTAAACAAGCCTAAATGAATAACAGCAGTTACATTCATATATTATTCTTTCCTTTGGCGTTACCCAGGGCTAACGACGTGGACGTAGAAAGTTTTATAGCACTTTTTTTTTTTGGAGGGGGGGGTTGTGTTACTTTTGTATTTTTTTTTTGTATTTTCTAATTGTACTATTTATTATACGAGCTGCACTCGTGCAACGCATGCATTATACAAAACGAATAATGAATATGTATGTGTTTGTTGCGATTTTTATCTGTTTGTTCATACTTCTTGTCCTTCCAAATGAAAAAAAAAAGTTATGTCAGAAATTCGAATTTACGGTATTGATTGTTTCGTAAGGAAATCCTCAAAACAGGGTGTTATGCACAATGCAGTGTCACATGTAGAACATATATAAAGAGTTTGACGTCTAGTTTGTCGTAATGAACACAAATTGCATCGTCGGTTTTTATCCAGTAATTTTGGAAAATGACGACCTATTAGTCGAGAGGGTTTGGGCAGATCAGAAATGGAGTCATTCAGATCAAGATTCAGTAAAGCCCTAATCACGAAACGAAATGAAACGAAAGGAAGGAAAGGATACACATTCATTATTTATTTTGTATAATGCATGCGTTGCACGAGTGCAGCTCGTATAATAAATAGTAAAATCAGAAAAATAAAAAAAACACATCCAAAAATAACACAAAAAAACACAAAAACAAGAAAAGAGCTACAAAACTTTCTACGTCCATGTCGTTAGCCCTGGGTAACGCCAAAGGAAAGAATAATATATGAATGTAACTGCCGTTATTCATTTAGGCTTGTTTAGGATGGCAACACTGTTTCTGCATAAAATTTTGATAATCTGACTTGACAATCGTGATTAGCGATATCAAAAACCCTTAGAAACATTTCAAGTTCAAATTTTAAAAATTCTAATATATGCCATACCGTTCGGGGCCGGGCTGGCCACTATAGTGGCCACCTAGGAATTCGGATACTTTGCCGGCCATTTTTGTGCTATATATGCATAAATTTTAAGTAAATAAAATTTACAATTTCAATGAAAAAATCCCGGCCCTCTAAAGGTTAAAAGTTAAAGCAGGTAGTAAACTCTTACTGGAAGAATTTTGTTGATAATCACCGGCTGGGCTATCGTCGACCGACGTGCCCCTCACTACCGTACAGCATCCCGAGAGCTTCCCGTGCACGCAGAAGATCACTTTCCTCGGTGATACTACGTTGTCCTCGTCTTCGTTGTTGTTCGGTGGAATGCTCGTCCCGTATCCGTACACAGCTTTGTCCTCGAATCTACGGACCAACGAGAAGCTATTTTATTTACGCACTCTATCGTATCGTACGGCCCAATATACGTAGGTATGTATTCCACGCACCGCGGTGCATCGTCGGACGTGGGACCGTTCATATTACAATTCTTCGTTCACGCGATCGATGTTCTTTTCGCATTTCCCACGATTCGCTACCGACCAACGAGAAAGCTGCCGATCGCCGTCTCGAATACTTGTTAAAAGTGACAACAAATCTTATAATCGTCTGTAACGTAATTATCGGACAACCGCTATCGGGCAACAATCGGCAATAATCGGCATATCGCAAAAGGAATCACGTTTAATTTTTAGATTACAGTATTAAACATTACACGTGATCGGTAGCTCCCCTACTGTCTCTTTGGTTTTTCCAAAGTTGGTTTTTCCAAAGAAACGTGCAAAGCTCGGAATGGAACCGCGCCGAAACGAAGCGGGCAAACGAGAGACAGTTGACAGGCACGAAAACAAATTCGGCATTCGTAGACATGCTAGGAAGAGATACGGTTGCGAGACGGGCGATCGAGGCCGAGCTTAACTGTACGGTCGATCGTTATCGTTGTCGCGTAGCTGGCTATCTGACAACAAGATATCAAGGATGCCGTGTGCAAACGGGCATTCGTAAAATGGTTATCCGTAGCGAGAGTTTTCTCCGTTTCCCGATCGATTATCGACCATCGATTCCGTGTGCAAAACCAAGTATATGTATGTACTAGGGTGGTTCTTATTTACTCCTGGTAAAAATGTTTTTCTAGATTTTCTTCGGGGCACCCTCCAGAATAGTTCAAAATAATTTTAAAAATCTGTAAAATTTCAGCTCGATCGGATAACGGGAAATGGGGCCCCTGGGCCCTTAAGGGGAGGTTCTGGTCTAGAGCCCCCCCCAAAATAGGTGATCGTTAGGAATTAATTAAAGGAAAACTACTATATATAATTTAATGGGACCTTTTGTATTGTATTAAGGATGTCTTAAATTATAGAAATATATTTTTTGTTTTGTAATTAATCATTGTAGACGGCCCTGGGGAGTCGTTAAAGTCAAGGCGTCAAAAAATTGATCCAAATCGGTGGGACCTGTATCTCCAAAAGTTATTATCCGATTCGACTGAAATCTTTTTTATTTTGAAGATTATTCTTCTGGCCAGGGGGGGGCTAAAAACAATTACAAAAATTACATTTTTTTTAGAAAATAACGATACTTGAAGCTTGAAATCAGTTTTTTCTATATTTTTCATCCTTTCATCGACTTTGAAAATTATAAATTTTCAACTTTTTGTAATTTTTTTAGTTCCCCCCCCTAGCCAGAAGTATATTCTTCAAAATAAAAAAAGTTTCAGTCGAATCGGAAAATAACTTTTGGAGATACAGGTCCCACCGTTTTGAGAACACTGTTTTGTGAAAAACGCGTTTAAAGTTTTACGTGAGTATCGAGTAACCGAATGTTACCAATGCATTTGCCGCTACTCAAATACCTATAACTTCAGGAATTTTACGAATTTCAACAAATCCTTTTAAACACGTATTCCTAAAAGGTTGAACATTTGAAAAATTAAATAAAAAAAAATCGACTTTTAGACCAGAACCTCCCCTTAAGGGGTTATACCTAACCTAGTCAGGAGGCCGAAAAGAAGCGAATGTTTGGTTTTTTTTTTTGAAAAAGCGGAAGCATATATTTTCACAGAAGTTTCTGCACTTTATAGAGTAACATTTAAAGAGCATTTGGTAATTATTCTGTAGATAAATATTTAACGTTTATAATAAAAATACAACGACATCCAAGAAGCCTCTTTAAGAACGGTGATTAAGATATCTCAACCACTGCACCAATCTATATCTATACTATTATATAAAAATGAAGTTGCATACTTTGAAATGCGGTTTCTCAATAAATATGAACTGTAACCACAAGTGTCTTACATCACTTTGTTCGTCTTGACAAAAGGAAGGTTTTAACGGTTTTATTTTTTTAAATAATGATTCTTAAATAATCTATATCTATACTATTATATAAAAGTGAAGTTGCATACTTTGAAATGTGGTTTCTCAATAAATATGAACTGTAGCCACAAGTGTGTTACATCACTTTGTTCGTCTTGACGAAAGGAAGATTTTAACGTTTTTATTTTTTTTAAATAATGATTTTTAAATAATATTATTTAAAATTGAAGTAACCCTAACCCTACCTATATTACTATAGGTTCGGTACCATAACCGAAACCAGGTATGGCAGTATATTATCATAATTCTGTGGACTGGTTCAAGTTACAGCCTTGAAAAATTTCACTATCGAGGCCAAAATTATTACAGGCGTTAGTGAAGGCGAAACAGTATTTATTCCAAAAATTCCTCTAATGCCTTCTTCTGACTTTCTAATTCAGTTTAAACGATTTCAATTTCCGATAACAGCAGCTTTTGCTATAACTATTAATAAATCTCAGGGGCAATCCCTTAAAGTTGTCGGCGTAGATTTGGAAAATGATGTATTTTCTCATGGACAACTGTACCTATGTAGCGCTATCAAGAACAGGGGATTCCTCTAACCTTTACATACATTGCCCTCAACATGAAACCAGGAACGTGGTTTATAAAGAAATTTTTTAAAATAACGTTTAAACCCGGAATTGAAGCTATATATATGAAAGAACTAAGCGAACCGTAGCGAAGCACGGGTACTTAGCTAGTCTTTCTATAATTTGGTGGGCTTATTTTTTATTTAAAAATCTACAGAATGTCGGTCGCATTTTTTTCAATGTATATTTTCGATTTTAGCAACGAAAAATGGCCGTTCTTCGCGCGAAAATCAGGACTTCAAACTTTAAATAGCCGCCATTTTATTTTAAATTAATATTTCGAAAATTCTACCTGTGTCAGTCGAAAGATACATTAATATACTAACGAAATCGTTTTTTTTTTTTATTTTAGATAATCTGATTCCGAATGGCAGTGCTCATCGCAAAACAACTTTTTAGAAAGACTTCTTATATCGATTGTAATTTTATTATAAACGTAAATATTTTTTTACGAAAAAATTACCAAATCTTCTTTAGATGTTGCTCTTTTAAGCGCAAAAAGTTCTGTAAAAATAGATGCTTCCGTTTTTCCAAAAAAATTCACAAACATTCGCCTCTTTTCGGCCTCCTGACTAGGTATAACCCCTTAAACATTTAAATCATTATTTAAAAGGGTTAACCCTTTAGAGCCCAGTGTGACGTATACATCATTTTCAGACATATAAAGAAAAGTGATAGTAAATAATTTTGGGTTCCAAAATGGTTAAGTTCTCTAAGTGGCTCCGAGATGAAGCCACTGATAACGTTTACTACTGTAATTAATCTATACAATAACCATGGAAACGTTTCTGGCGAATGCATGTTAAGACAGTTTTTGATAACCTGAAACGTTGCTCTTGTTTTCTTTAAAAAGTTGCGAGTAAAATTATTCTTTTACAATTTATTTGGTAGATACGTGTAAATTAAGTGTTATACTAAAAGAATATTACTTATAAAGTTTAATTTGATCAATTTTGAGATTGTAATTGTATGTTGAAATTCATGTACGGAATAAAAAAGCGATTTTTTTTTCATTCGTATAATGGTTTCTGTTGCTTTTTAAAATTATTTCTTAGTGTCAAAATGATCACGCGAGCGAAAATGAGAGCCATTGCTCCGCCGGACCCCCTAATTTCCGATATTTTGTATTTTGTATTTTAAATATTGAGCCACATTGTACTCCTTATACGCCCAGTGTGACATATACGTAACATCTAGAAAATCATATTTCCATTGGCTGTTTTGGGAAAACAACGCTGAAATGCATGTATTGGGACCATTTTTCAGTTAACTAATCGCAAGAAATAATTTTTTTCGCCTGGAAAGGTGTCTGGGCCCTAAAGGGTTAACAGCTCACAAAGTCGATTTTATATATCCTCAAAGTTATTGATTAAATAAAAAATATGTCAAACAAAAATTGTAGATCCGGACAAGGAGCATCTTTTATGTTCTATTACTTCTTCTCGTGCGACAAACGGTTTTCGAGAAATGTCGGGAAATCTAAAAAAAGTTTTCTCAAATTTTAAAAATTTAAATGCTTTTCGAACACTTTTTATTTATGAAGGCGTACAAAAGAATGAAATTTTTATTTTCGAGGAGTATTTTTTAAACATTTAAGGGAAGAGGGCATACACTGAAATATGAATCGTCGCGATACCACCACCACCAAGCATATTCCTTTGCTTTACCGAGTTCCAGAACGGAATCTTTCGATAAGAACGGGATTAAGTCTAGCAAACATATGGGATGAGCGGCTCAAACTACCTATACGTATAATACACGTGTAGCGTGCGTTTTTCGTTTGGCCGTAAAATCAATTGCACGCCACATTTCGCTTCCTTCCTTTGTTACGCGATAAGGGCCCGTGCGCGTCCTATCTACTACGTATCATTCGTCCTCTTCCTGCTGTGGCCGATCGGCCGAAATACGATTAAACATCGAGCATCAAGCACAACAATCAGCGCCAGCGCTACCTAAATAATAGAATCGACAGCCGACGACGCACGCGCTGATCGCTTCCGTGCGGCGGTCCGCGGGGATCCACGCGCGGATCGATAATCCTTCTCCGATCAGCCTTGCCGAATTCCTCAGCGTCGCGTACGCGTATCGATTTCAAAGGAATTACCGTGGAAAGGCGATCGCTAGATCTTGCGATCTCTGCTGCGAGTCGGATTTCAAGCGAATCGAAATTGAGCAACAAATGATTCTTCGGTTGAACGATGAGCGATTTTCTTGCAGCAGAATATCGAATATAACATAGTAAATGCAGCTAAATCATGAAGATTCGTAGTTGAATTTCGAATATCTTGCAGTGGAGATTGCGGCAAACTTGGAATCGAGCTATGATATATTGCTTGCGGAGAGGAGAAGAGAGGAAAAGTGATGGGGAAGCATTCTGGCTCCATTGAGCCAGCTCGCAAACAGGTTTACCGATCTATCGGCTATCGAGTTAACGAGCAGTCGGTTTACTACGAAAACACACGACAGTGTTAAGTATATCGGCAAAGCTGAAATTCTTTTACACAACAGTGGGCCGGAAAGGTACCGGCCTGGTCACGCTTCTCCGTTCCCTCATTGTCCCTTTCTCTCGGTTTCCTGCGTGAAAATCGTCGACCGTGGATCGTGTAAATACCAACACACCAAGACCAACGCGATGCCAGGGAACGCGAATTTCATTGGTGGGGAGAAGGTGGAGAGATGGAGAGAGAAGCCGATCGGGCGATCCGATTCCATCGGATCAGCAAGGATATTTGCAACTCACAGTTTGATCTTCTCGTCGTCCATAGTCCTGGCGGAGATGCGTTGTAGACAGCGTCGATCGTGAGGTTCGCCGCGATGGAACGATCGAAAATACGGAAAAGAAAAACGACAGAGGAGGTCGAACGGCGATGGCGAAGACGAAGATGAAAAGAAGGGGGCGCGACGGTAGAACGAAGAGCAGCAAACGAAATCGGTGCGACGATTCCGCTGTTAAGTCCTCGGCCGACCGTCGACTCAAAGACACGGATCGACTGTGCGCGCGTCACTAGTTACATAAACAACGAAGCCCGTCTACCGCTTCATGCCGCCTTTTAGTAGAAAACCCTCTGTCCGGCATAGTCCGTTTGTTTTACCAGATAGCTTAACTCTCGACGAGTTTCTCCTGCTTCGTCTCTCTTTCTCGCCTTCGCAGCACTCTATCCCCCGCCCAGCAAACTCTGTACTTCTTATTCTTTCGCTCTATCTGGGCAGGCCTCTCTCGATTCCACTCACGACTCGCGGCTCCCTCCTCGACAACGTCGATCGCCCCCCTGCTCCACCTACTTCCTCTATCTGTTTCTGCCTTTCGAACTTCCTATCTGTCGTGACTCGCGAGCGACGCGACGGTGTCGTTTACTCTGTCTTTGTTACGCCTCGAGAAAGATAGCCTCCGGGCCCAGATGTATCGCGTTTCCGTGCTTCTGTTATTTTATAAAATTCTTCGCATTCCACCGAACGATCGCGCTAGCTTCAAGCTTCTCGGCAACATTGAACGATCGATCCGAGTCTAAGCATCAACGCCGTCGATCATCAGTCATGAATATTTTCCTCTCTCTACCTATTCCCCTCGATACCAAATCTAACTCGGACCTGTTTGGCCGAACTGTACCTTCGACACGAGGATCGTGTGTTGGGCCGTACGCGGCCCAACCGTTTAAACGAGTTAACGAATCCTACCGATATCTGGCCGTAAATCAGCAAACTTTTAAACATTGTGATTCATTCGCCTTGTAATTGAACGATCTCTGCGTTCTTTTCGTACGACATTAATATGAGGCAGCCAGAGCAACAACGGACTAACCCACATTTTTTTCGAAATTGAATTAGTAGCAATAACGTATTCCAATAGGATCTACTAACCATATAAAGTAGGAATTTTTTTTTAATTTGGGTTGGTCCGTTGTTGCTCTGACTGTCTCATATGATGTATGTACATACAGAGCCGGATTTACTTTTCAGGGGCCCTAGGCTGAATACTCGGTGGGCCCTCGGTTAAATGTAAAAAATAAAATGACGCTGATTTGATTTTTTTTATCGTAATACTCATATAATCTAATTAAGAATTTAATTTCAAAATTAACATTGAATATCAAAACTAAACACAACATTAACATAAATAAACATTAAAGATACAAGTTAATAAGGATAATATAAAAAAATGCTAATTTTTCGAAGAAAATATTTAGAATGCGGAGCCCCCAGCTAAACGGGGCCCTAGGCTTCATCTTTGTTAGCCTAAGGGTAAATCCAGCACTGTGTACATACGTTCATCGTGTAACGCGATGATAGACTTTAGCGTAGATAAAGAAAAAAACTCTATATAGATAGTGTTGTTCAACAGTCACCAGCTCGGGAATATTACTGTTGCTCCTGCTCCAAACGCACACGTCCGAATTCCTCACTAGCGCAAATACCTACATCTATTTCTTTTCCATTCTCTTGATCTCGCCGAACCCCACGTTTTCGTAAAAATGTAACGTGAACAACCATAGCGTGACAGGCGCGCGCGTTCTCTTCCTAGATCGCACGTCAAGATAAACGTCTTCTTTTTTATTAGATATCTCAGAATTCTCTGTTTACGTATGCATTGTAAGGAATTATATGGCGTGCGATGCGACGTTTCAGTTTAACGCTAAAACAGTAGACACTCATTGGTGCCCGATCGATTCATCCCAGATTTAAAAATTCTTTGAAAAATTCACGGAAGAATTTTAGCTCGCAGAATTCCAACTGAGAAGAAATGCCTACTCATCTCGATGTCACGCGACGCGTTTACAAATTAAGTACAGTTAGGGGGATGAACACTTTGAATTTACGTACGATATATGCTTGCCTCGAGTAGCTTCGTCCATTCTCGCTAACTGAATATGTAGGTCCTCTTTACGCCACGTAATGTGATACCAATTTCGAAACTGTCCTTGTTTTGCGAGCGTGAGCACGAACGTGGCCGCGAACGCGACGCGGGATCACAATAACGAAAAGCGTTAAATGACGAGCGTGGAAGAGCTTGTCTCCAAGCTCGCGCGCCCAACGAATCGCGAATCACGGCACAACAGCATCGACTGAAGATGTCATGACTGGCAACGCCAAACATTCCTCTTTTGGAACCGTTGTAAGTTTACATATCTATCTACGTAACGAGGCGACCGATACGCGAGCAGATCTTTTTTCGACGTTTCTCGCCGGGCTGCCGGGGCAGGCAAATATTTATCACGGGACGTAACATTGTTGATCGGAAGAGGGATAAGTACACCGGGGCAAATGTTTCGGCAAACCGCAAAACCCCGATAAGCGGTTCGAAAGTTAATCACGTACGTTATCAACGCGAAGCATTCGGCCAGCTTCGTAGAATAAGGGAGCGTGTCTCTGTAAAAGGTAGTTTAGAAACGTTACAAGTTTATTTCTTACAACTATGAAATAGACGATACAAAATCACAATCGCGCTGACAATACGAACATGGTTCCGTGTCTAGGATTAACTACAGTACGGCGATCAAAGATTCAACGTCTTCACAATCGATAACCGATAATCATTCGAAATATTTATTACGCAAGAGTAAACACGCGTCTTCCCTGGTTTCTTTTTTTGTTTGAACGAGTCTCGCCCCTTTCCACGACGAGGAAAGAATTCCCTAAAAATCGGGGGGGGAAGGTACTGCGCCGACTGTGCAGCGATACACATTCGTGGATAAGAAAAGCTTCAACGTACATACGTATCGGTAAGGTACACGTCTCTGTTCGAGAGTCGCCGGTGGTATCGAGAGTGGGCACGCCGTAAAGATGCAGTCACGCACGTTGAAGATGATCAGTTCACCCTGTTCAGAGTTCGCGAAATCATTCTATTACCTTAATCTTCAGCAGGATGGATTTCTTCGGGCATTTTGCTAACTAGCTTTACAGCTCTTGGTGTTTCACGAAATCGTCCGCAATTTCCTCGAGCGTATCTACAAAGAATAACAGGAGAAGCCGGAATAATTAGGCGCTCTTTCGAGAAGCGTTGTCGCGATACATCGGTTGTCTATACTGGATTAGTGTACCGTTCTCTTCCTTCTCCATTTGTCTGTTTTCGTTATCCACCTTCTGCTGCAATGCTTTCATTTCCTCGTCGTATCCCACCCATTCCGGTAAAATACGCACGGCGGCTTGCAGCTTCGCTTCCTTGGTCATCGGATTGTTACACTGCCGTTTAAAAAGGTTGCACCTCAGGATTACATATGCATGGATGTATCGCTAAAGCATAAGCTATATTTACCAAATCGATGGTTTTAGCGTAATTCTTGGATGCGTTATCGCACCACGTTTCGCACCATAACCACTCCTGCGGCAAAGTCTTTATAGCCACTTGATGAATCATATTGTTAGGAAGGTCCTGAAATAACGAAGCGTCGTTTGTATGATATTATAGATGTTACGGCTGAATGTTGATTAAGCGATATTCGATGCGATTATTGTACAGACTTGATCGAGATTCGCCAAGCTATTGGGATCTTGACTGAGCGCTTGATACTGCCCCCTTAGCCTATCTCCAGCCGCGATACGTCGAAATCGCTTCAAGTCCACCACGTACAAGGCGCTGATATGATAAGCACGGCCCTGCAAATGATTTCGCCAGTACCCTTGCTTCCAGAACCTGAATCCATCCATTTCTTTCCTGCTATCGCAGAACGGCGTGTACGCGTACGGCGCGCCGCCGAGGTCCATGCCGGCCAGCTCCCTCAAATCCGCTCTTACCACCTAAACGACACCACATGATGAGTCTGTGAGCTAAAATCACTCCCGCCGTCTCTTCAAAAGCGGGATTTTTAACTCTAGCTGACATTGAAAAATACAATTAAAGGTGTATTTAAAAAATTGTTCCGTATACGTTATAAGTAACCTAATAAATGAAAGAAAAGTTTGGCATTGTTATTCATTGCATTCGCTGAGAAAAAAACCCTGAATTTTGCGGAGTGATTACCAGAATGACCCTTTAATATACCTGATCGGCATCAACAAATATTATCTTCTTCACGTTCAGGGGAAAAAGTACATCGAGGAATAAGATCTTGTAACCCCATATGGTCCTCTGCTTCTCAGTTTGCTGGTGAAGCCATCGGGGCCATTTGTATTGTACCAGCTCGTACTCGAAACCGTACTCCTTCGCCATATGTGGCAAGAAATCCTATCGACATGACCATTTTCTCGTTAATTCTGCGTTAATAGTCGCCCCCTTAACATTTATTTCTCCCGCGTATAATATCCTCGCTTACTTTTAACGTGGGCGAAAGGTAATTCTTCAGGAACCAGAATTTCACGGGAGTGTTGGTGTGCTTTATAACGCTCAACATCATAATCTTGAGAAACCTTTCGTATAAATGACCGGAGGCTAGGGAAAAGATGTTCAGCTTCTCATCCTGATCCTCGCTATCGTCCGTTGCCGTGAAGGTCCTAATTTTTAAGGAAGAAGATGTTAGAAACCGCGGATGCTGAATAAAATCGCGCTCTCTTAAACGCGGTAAAATTTATCGCGAGCTCGCGGTGCACATTGGAAGGAGCAACGATCGTTATTATTATATATACGTAGTCATAATTCGTTGAGAAGCTTACCAAAATTTGGCAAAGCTAAAAAACAGAGAATAAATGAAAATTAAAGTTCGAGGATAAGTGAAGAACGTGCTACAGACACTGCATACTTTCACTAAATAACGCTAAAACACTTGAAGCTACGATTCAGCGCAATGCGCGCGGTCGGTGGAACAGTGGGAGGAGAATTTTCCCTACCTAGATATAGAATTCCACAAGCCGGAGCTTTTATCGTCTTCGGACAACAGGTCCACTCCGACCTTGTCCGGCTTTTTCGACACTTTCACTTTCAACACGTGACTTCTTAACGAACTTATAACGACTTTAACGTCGTTACCCTCTTGTATAACGTCCTGTCCGCCGACCGTAGCGAAATCATAGATTTCCGCTGATCGTCCCTGCCTAAGGCGCAGCAACCACTCGCCCGGATTCGCTTTTAGCTGAAAGTATCCCAAATTTGCCATCACTATGGTGTCCACCATCAACGGTTGCCTTTCCGTGCCTAGAGTGAATTGTAATCCACGAGGTGGATTCCCCATCACCGCTTCGAAACAGTGACCCTCGAGTAGTAAATGTTCCAGCTCGAATTCGCTGAAACATTAAATACCATGTAGAACTTGCGCTTCCTCCTCCGTTGGCCGGCGGCGCTTACCTGTGTACCCCGATCGCGACGTTGTCCAGTTTAATATTATCTAAATCGTAAACGCTTCTCACCACTTCTACCAACCAATTCTCCGGTGCGTGAATGTACTGCGTCAAGAGGGAGGAGGTCGGTAGTTTCATGAATTTCGCCATGGCTCCGTTGATATGACCATCGGCGGAGAATTGCAATTGAGGTTCGAATACGAATCGATAGAAGCTGGAACAATGTGCGACACGTGGAGTAAACGAAGAGGTAAGAGGGAACACGTGGTATACCTTTTCAGCGGCATGTCACTGTTCTTGTCCAAGCAGTTGAGGAACACTTTGATGTTGCAGTTGAGAGAGTGTTGCAATGTCTTTAAAATCGGGCCCAGTTTCTGAGCGCCGCGGGACACAGGATCGACAATAGCGACCAATGTGAACGCCACTTCTTCGGGACTTGCTGCTGGGATCTTTATAGCGCTACGCATACGTATAGCGAGGATTAAGACGAGTTCGTTAACATGATTTCGAATCGTTTAGAGGGCTAGCTCACCTGTGGTCATCGCCGTGGAAAGGAACGTCGAATCGCCTCCGAGTTTGAGGATGCGAGACTAGCAGCGACGTAATTTTCATAATCATGTCATCCGTGATTTCGTTCTGTTCTGCTTAAAAAAAGAATGTGTAACGATGTAACGGTGCAATTTTGTTTTAAAAGGGATGAATAGTTTTCGTACCATATTCGTCGTCGTCGTCCTCCAGTAAATGTCCTTTTATTAACTTTTTAAACAACTTGTCGCCGTAACTGCTCTGGCTAAACCTTTCCAATACCGAAAAATCATCGCTCGTAAATTCCTCATCGCTATCCAGCGGGCCGATTAATCTCCCGTTACAAACGATCGCTCTGCTACCTTTCTCTATGTTCAATACTGTTTTCACGTAATGCCGATGCAGGGGCAATTCGTCAGCTGCTGTCTTCAGGCTTTCCCTAACGACTTCATCCTAGTGTTTTAACAGTTTCAGCGATTAGTTGGACTGCTCGTCGGTATTTGATAATCGGCGGTCATCCACCAAACTAGTGTTCCTTCTCGAGAATTCTTTCTCGTGATTTTCTGGAGAAATTTTATAATTGCTCATTTCTTATTTCTCGAGGAACTTAAGTTCAGGAAAATTATTGTAAATCTGAATTTTCAAAATATGAATCTTCTGTTAGCTCAAATTGTATATTACTAAATAATCGCGAACGTATAAACACATCTACAATTTATAATTAATCTGATTAGTAATATTAGAACTTATGTGAATTACAATAGAAAATCTCAGTAGAGAAAATTCGACATTATTGACTGGTGAAGGTGTTGTTAAATTCTAATTTAAAAATTTAGAAAAATTGTGTACCTACTGAATTAAGTAACGAGTTTCTTGTGGCTATTAAAGAAGAAATATCGAAAAGAAGAGACAAGACTATTGTATTCTTTATAAAATATTTGCATAGGTAATCCAGAATTTCTTCGAAAAGATTCAAAAGAAGCGTTTTTTCATTTAATATCCAAGACAGATATGCATATAACAGCAAAACAAATTCTAAGTAGCTAGACTTTTCGGAAAATATAACAGTAACCATGATTCTCCTGAAAATACTAAAAAGCTTACGGATCCTCAAAACGAAGAATTACCATTAAGAAAACAATTAGGGATAGCAATCGCAGAGAGCCCCAAAGAATTTAGTATCAACCAAGAAGAAAATAAATTCCGGACTTTAACAATGGAATTTTATATTTTCCCAATTTACCATAACTTTTGGATGCGCTACATACGACCAAGTCAACATCCACTCAAAACGAAAGAAAGTTTTCTACAGCTACAGATTTTATCATAAACAAACGAAATAGATAAAAAAACTATATTAAAACAAAGAAGTAATGTTTCGTTTTGCACAAATTTTGTATTAAATAGAAATGAGCAATTACTTAAAGTTTTCTTGTGTCTTTGATAAATAATATCAACATTATTCCAAAAATATAAATTTTGCAATGTTTTTTTTTCAATTTCTCGAGAATTCCCAAGAAGTATGATCTGATTTCTGATTTCTTGAGAGACAAAAAATATCGAGAAATCAGGAACACTACACCAAACCCAATTATAGTTACCTCTATATCAAAGTTACCGTTAGCAATGACGTTGGCAGTGTCCTCGGTAATTATGTGACGAATAAAGCGTAGAGCCTTGTCTACGGGCAGGCTGCCTAAAGCGGCCAGCGCTATTCGATTGATATCAGCTGAGCCGGCGATGTCGGATGTTTCATCAATTAATGGATTAACGATTACGGCAATTCTAACATCAGCATTCGACTCCTAAATCACAGTAAGAGATTTTGTTTCTTGCCACCTGACTGTGTAATCAAGTTATCGGGTAGTTCATCACTTACTATGTAATCAAGAGCCTCGCGCAACAACTTCCGGCCGTTTGCATCCCTCAAGTTCGTCACTACCCAAAAGCTGTACAAATGATGCACATTGGTTCGACGAGATGCAAACATATAACGCATTCTATTCATAAGCCACGTTGAGAAATCTTGGGGACTCCATTTAACGTAGTCCTCGTCATCGGGTGCAGTGCCGATTAAGTTCAGCCACGTATGTTTCTCTGTCTTTAATACTCGTTCGTTTAAGCTGCAGTATAAAATGAAAACCGATATGAATTATGGCGACGAGTATTAGATGCGCGGAGAGCATTAACCCCTCAGCGTGGTATGACGAGCAGGACTTGGACACCCGAATTAGAAGCGTGCTGTGCTCTTCTCATATAGATTGTGCAGGCCTTGGGAAGGAAATATTGCCGCGAAGAGAGCCTCGTCAAGAGAGTAACCGTTTGGGAGGAATGCAAGTCCGATTGGTTAGATTAGGAGCTGTGACATTACTTCTTCTGATCTGCTATGCAGTAACGCCTTAACAGTAGGGCCAAGGTTTTGACCAATAATTCATCCCACAGCCAAGGTACTGTTCTGGGCAGAAAGCCTCCACGCTGAAGGGTTAAATACGCGAAACCGCGTATACGCCGTACCGTGGCATAACGTTCGGCTGATTCATAATATAATCGACCACATCGTCTCCCTCGGTTATCTCTCCACGGTAAACCGCTTTCTGCAATGCAGGCGTTTGCGCCATAATGGTAGACAAAACTGCTTCTTCGAACGAATTGGCGTTCAATTGATCGGGGGACAATGGTATACCGTTTAGTAAAGCTTGCGGGAATTTCTTAAAACCAGATCGCTTTACAAAATCGCTGGCTAAATGACGGCCTACGTCGTACTCGGACTCCTCGCCAAGAATATAATTTATATTGGCTGTCGAGTCTTGTGCCCTTATAGCTTTCTTCACGTCCTCCACGTCTGCTCCTTCCGGGCCGATATAATTTCCCAACTGAAACCAGATACTCGGCGTCACAAAGCTTTTCGTCGGTGGATGTAGCATTAATAAATATGGGATAACTAGTCGTATACCATAAGGTCTTACGTCTATTAGAAACTGTAAAGCGTGGTCCGATCCTTTGGTCTCCGCGAAGTAATGGTACACGTTATTCGCCGCAACGCTGGCATCGGTTTGGCCAGTTACGGAAGTGTCGGAATTTGTTAGAAAAATAAAGCCCACCCGTAACGGTGCCGAATGCAAATACAAGGACTGCGCTAAAGATATCAGGGACGTGGATTCTCCGCTTAAAGGATCGATGATTAGAACCTGTAGAAAAACATAGAAGATCACGATAAACCTGCAGTTGAGGATTTCTTGGTGTGGTATTATAATTACTTGAGGTGATCGATGGACGTTTACAAACCAGATTGTATAGATTTCTCCTAATGTTTCTCAGCATTCCAGGAAAAGTTGGCCTCAGTAATTCGGTTAACGATGTCGACCACCTCGCGTAAATTGAATCTTGTTCTATATCGTTCACCCAAATTATAGCCGAATCTCTTATGTCCATTGCAAATTCTTGCTTATCGATATTGGTGGATAAATCCAGCGCCAATAATTTACCCATCTTCTTATTACTAAATCCTACGAACGAAACGTTACATTCCTCTTCTATCCATCTCCTATATTACTCTCAATCTAGCGTCCACCTTACCAATTTTACGAAGAGATTCCATTACTCTCAGTTCGCTTCTCAGCGATTCTAACAGGCTGAGCACATCCACAGCCTCCAAATCGAAAAACAATCCATTAACAAACAGCGCAGTGTCCGTGGGCTGTATGTTTATACTCGATGAGAATATTGCTTGATTCAGTTTCATTTCCTTCTTCATTTCGCTGTTTACTTTCGTTCTAATCAAGGACTTTGCCTAAAAGAATTTAAAAATCATTGCTCCCTGGAATAAATGCAGCGAAATTTACGTGCGGGTAGTCTGTAAATAGCCTAGAGGAATATTTACTTGCATCGGAAAGTTCTGGGAAATGTCGGTTAAAATGTTAATGGCCTCGTTTGTCGGGGAGTTCATTATTCTCTCAGCAGCCTGGTGACTTAATTCTTGAAATTGCCACACTTTTAAAGCACCAATTTCATGACTAGTGTCCAGCAAGTGAAGCTGCAGCTTGTCCAGCTCTGCTTGCTTGTCGGGGTATAAAGTTCTGTAACGATTATGCTGTGTAACATTAACATTCGAAACAGGTACCTACGTTGTAGCAACATACACAGTAGGAATTTAACCACCTTACTTTAAAGTCATAAAGTTAATTCCATCCGTTTCTTCCATTTTATCGCTCAATGTTTCTGAATCGTTGTCGGTGCTATCTTTAATATCAGAATCATCCGTCGCTTTATATTCTGTAGATTTCATTTGTAATTCTACACCGTAGCCTGATAAGCGTACATTTTTATCTGTTCTATCCTGCGAACCGTGTAAGAAATAAATGTTTGATTAATGTTTATTGCAAACGCATTAGTGTACCTGCTATACAGAAATCAAGATCCTTGATACTGTGCTTGGATGAAAAGAAGTCGGTTGAGAAACTCTAGGGTGCGAATAATATATCGACGAATGAATACACATTAAGCAAATGGGACACGGGTGGCGGAAGCCAATGCGAGCGAAGAATCCCTCTTGCCCCTGTGACGTTTCGACTGACTTCTTTTCAGCGGGGCACAGTACTTATAGTACCTTTATATAATGTCTTAGAATATAGTTAATTCCTTTGGTGTCTGCAAGATGTTTTAATTTCTTATGAAAATCTGAGAATTTTGGTGTTCCAATCTGACCATATAATATAACAACTTTCTCAGACTGCGGAGACATGTGATAACGATGATCTATGCTGTAAGTATCAGGATTTGACCAAGTCCCCTATAAAACAGAAATGATTAAACGTCTGCGTAAAGCCTATAGATTTTTCATATACTACTCACATGGCTGACCAACTCTTCTAATTCTTCTAAGGAGCAAGTAAATTTCCCACCAACATCTACCACGTTATAACAGCCGAGGGCAGAGATATTTTTATTCTCTGCCATCTCGGTAAACATTTCCACGCGTGCCGAATAAATACGTAAAGACAATCCTAATTTAAGCAATGCTACTTCCGAGGAAGATAAATATTTTTCAGTAAATGCGACGATGGTATTATAATTATCTTTCTCTGTGGCTGGAAAAGGGAAGAGGACAACAATGTAGGATTGCAGAGCGAGATGCGTGTTTCGGTTAGTTTAAAATTACCATCTGTGAAATCGTTATCGGCAAAAGTGTCGACAAATTTCCAGAAATAATTTGAATTTTCATCGTTTAGGTATTCAGCTGCTTCGAGGGCCAAAGGTGTTTCTTTCCATTTCGCATCTATGAGAGTAGTCACGTACTTGTTCACTCTTTTATCCGCATAGAGATTCGCTGTACACAGGAATAGCAAACAGGAAAGTACGATTGGCCACATCTGTGAATAATAGAAAAATGCTTAACAATAACAAATGGAAATAAGAATCCGAAAGATCTACTCGGAAATATGTTTATATGAAACTAAATATTGTTGCGTTTTACTGGCTTGAAAAGTCGGAATAATGTTAACAGATTTTACACGGAACCGCGAATATTTGTATTCCCGATGAAGTATTTTGTATGAAAAGCAAATGGTACGTAGGAGAGGTGTTATTTTATAGAATCCACGTACCTTTAAATTTGCAGTAAAAGTCATATTGACGACGAAAAATCGAACGAGAACACTAGCCAATCCATGCGGTACACGTGCCGGTAAATACTGCACTGGCGGAAGAATTCGACGCCTCGAGCTCGACGCGACGATTCTATCAAAGATCACTGATCAGAGTCTGGTAGACTATAATATAACGCAGGTAGAACGGATTACCACGCGCGCAACCAAGTCTCACGTACTTCGCATATTATCCCTACCGAGCACAATTTTTTGATCGCAATCAAAATAATAGCTGCCTACTTTTTATTTATTTGTATATTAAAGATAAGTTTCAAAGCAGAAGTATATCGAATATATCGTGTGCGCTGTGCGGGTTTTAGTCTAGGATTGCCAACGCAATTTCAAAACGGGTTCATAAAATTTCCTAGAATCTCTTGGATAATGGAAATGTAAAAGAATATTTTCCATCGTTATAGCTTTGCTTCGCATCTTTTTCGAGAGCACGCACAACCATTGGGCTCTATTCTAACTGGAGTGTGCTGGAGTGTGAACAGCAGTGGGAAGAAGTAGAGGCGACAGTGGTCACAGAGAAATAGAAAATACTGTGTGAATGTATCCTTCTTCCTACTGTTACGTATTTTAGCGGGGAAATTGGGATGAGGACGCAGGTTGGTGCCCGTGGAGCGCTGAACCGCTCTGCTCGTTGGAGTGCGCGGGTATTTGAAATAAAACAAAGTACACGGAACTATTTTAAGTTAAACTTCAAACTGTATTTTGACTACTCAAGAAGCTGGCTGTCGACAGAATGAATGCAGAGTACAAGAAAACGCGCCGAGCTCATCGGCGAAGTCGCTGCTAAGATCCTGTTGATCCTCCCCTAGATCCTTGTTGTCCAATCAGCGCGATTGCATCCCTCAAGCTTCGACAGTGGGTTGTCCTTCGCCCTTCCTTCACGCTTCCTCCCACTCTCGTCTGGTGATCGAGGCATGCTCCCCGTTTTACATATAGTGGTACATAGGCTACGTAGAGTACATACATATCTCGCAGGTAAGTAAGCGCAACCCTCGGGGTCAAGACGACGTCACTCGGAGAAAGTTTATGGCTTTATGACTTTCAGCCTTCGTCGACCGGAGTTTTTACCCTAACAGGACATCGACAGTTATTGAAAGGGAGGACTGAATTTTAAGTGCTTTTACGAGGCGAGCCGCTGCCCGCTCGACGAAATTTGGCACGCAGATGTGCAAAGGAAAAAGTTAAGCTATTTACTATCCTCGCCTGGTCTAACGGTAACTTAAAAGCTAATGAATGCGCCCGCATGTTTTCGTACGCCTTCTGAGTTCAAGCATCAGCTGCTAACATTGTAAGGACTCGTTTAAAAGTACCAGGGAAAAACCCCTCGAAAAGCACAACGC
The DNA here is from genome assembly GCA_929113495.1 of Andrena minutula. Classification (NCBI taxonomy): domain Eukaryota; kingdom Metazoa; phylum Arthropoda; class Insecta; order Hymenoptera; family Andrenidae; genus Andrena; species Andrena minutula. The sequence goes on along the minus strand of OV815996.1, from coordinate 36,428,389 downwards.
GCTCTCCCATAAATTCTTCCTCGTCCTCCGTTTCAAATCACGCTCTTACGCACTCTACATATCGATTATATACATTTTCGCGGCCACGTTCAAGCGATAGCGTAACACCTTCCCCCTTATACAAAAGGTGTTTCCATGAAACAGCTTTTCAGTACATAATTAATAATTATAATTATAACTACGCCTCTTCTTCCCGCACCAGCCCCACGGTAAATGAGCTACTCGGTCCACCCATTATCCCGCAGGAAGCACGAGTTGAAGAATGATAGTTATATCACATTTTTTTTTTTCTTATAAAATGAAAATTTTTTAAATTACATTCGCACAAAACAAACCAAACATATTATGAATACAATATTATACTTGCAATAACTATCCTAAACAGAAATATCGAGTCTTATGCACGCTAATTTTAACTTATTAGTATGTACTCTTTTATATTTATTAATTCCTATTACTAATTCTACATTTAAATCATCAAATACTCGACTAATTTTATAAGGTTACAATTCCTATAGTAATACATTTTATTTCTCTCCTTGGCCTTATCGAGATATCTGCTGCTTTAGTCTGTGTGGTGGTAATCTTAGTAAATAACTCGTCTAAATGCTGCACAAAAGTTTGCGATACCTGTTTTTTAACAAATTCAAAACGTATGAGATCTATAACTCCAAAAACCAATTCATGTGGTGTAAAATCCGTAGCCACATGTACAGAGGTATAGTATGAGAACATGCCAAATTGAATGCCATTATCCTAATCAATCCCTGTGCAAATTCTCTATAAAATTTATTCCCAAATATCAAAACTATCTAAATCTTTTGAAATACTAACAGTCTTAGCATTCAAGGAACTAACAGGAGCTGTGAAGAATTTCAACAAAAATTCCACATGACCAAAACCTAGATTTTGTCAAGAAACATCTTAAACATGAAAAAGTAAAAGAAATATGAAGCACTTATCATCAAGGAATGCCCCAGCATCACAACTGTGTGGCGTAACACGAACAAAATTATTCCAACGTATTCAAAATTGTCTTTTACACAAACCATAGTAGGAAATGGAAAATGGTAAGTTATCCATCTGTCTGCATTTACATTAGTTATCAAAACTATTTTCAATAGGTCTTACAAATTTCTGAACTTGATTCATCAACAGGGATACGAGACGATCAAACCTCCTACACCTCCAAAGAGTCCTTTTGTGACATCAGTGCCTTTGAATTCGACAGTTTCAAGACAGCCACGCCAACGAGGATTTGAGTACAGGAACGTTAAAAGCATGAGCATCTCATCGGATGTTCGCACATTTGAATTCGACGGAACGTGGCCAGAGAAAGATGGCTAGCGAGGACACGCAATGACGGGGAATATATCAACCCGATCCTGTATGCGTAATATTTGTCATCCCGCACAGCGCAACATACCCTTGGATCTTCAGCGTTTCGAAGAACGTAGTGCCTCGATGTACCAATGACATCACCATTAACGACGACCCTTTTGGAATCCCTGGGGCTACGTGAACAACTATAAATGGGCACACATATGTACGTACAACACATATCTGGCGTGGAACGTAAAGGCACAGCCACTAATACGAAAAGGCTGTGTAATCAAAGGAGCGGTGCACACGGGCGGTCGTAATAAACGACGCACGGCGCCATGATAACACTCATGCGAGTCCATATGATCATTCACCTCTCTCTATTCATGGGAAGTACACTTCATGATTCTCACCGCAACAAACATCGAGACTCTACTGAAGTTTATTGATCGTTTACAAATTCTATTAAAGTGATTTTATTTGAGGATCCCTCTGCAGTCTTGATCGCAAAACAATCAGGCTCCACTGCCTCCGCCACAATACCAGGCGCAACAACTTCAGGCTCATCGGCCTCTGCCACGACATCAGTCGCTAATACACTAGGGTCCCCACCCCTCTGCCACGAACCAAGATACTGCGAGCCCTGCGATGTTCCCTCAAGGGCCGAACAGAGCGCAGGCACCCTTGCCGAGCACAGGCTACTTCTCACGGTTCCTGAAGCGGGTTCTCGGGGCTGAGAATTACCGTATGTCAACAGGCGACCGAGTCGATGTATCGTGCCCGACTGAGGTGATCCTCCAAAATTTCCATTTCCCACAGGCAAAGGTGATACTAATAAATCTAAAGTTACTCGTAAACTATTTGTGACCTCATTGCACTAGGCTGCTGCTTTCCCGCGCTAGGAAAACAGATGCCACAATTATCTCATTTTTTTTTTAAAAAACATAAGACTTTATCATCCATCCTGTCCACTTCGGCACCTACAATTGATGTCTTATCTGCGCAGATAATCATCCTTTCCAGGTCCCTCGAATCAGGATTGGAATCCACGTCTATCGATATAGATTGTGAATAGAAATTATTATACTCATGGAAATTTCTGAATCTACAAATTCAATTTCATATTATAACTGATGCTCCATTTTAGAGGCTAACCTGATAACACTTCTTAAATTACCTATATTATCATTGGCAATCAATAGCATAATTATATCATTGCGTAGTCCCCTTAAAAGCCCAGCTATTGCTTCTTCTGTAAGTAAAACTTTAATTCCTACAAGTTGTTCAGCATTAAATCTTTCCTGCGCAGCTTCTATTCCCTGATCTAAAATTTCATGTACTCTAGTACCGAAATCCTCAATGGTTTCGTGTTCTGTCCGCTGTATAATTTGTAACTTATCTTGTGCATTTTTGATATCGAAACTCTGCTCATACGCGGCTTTTATTAAATTAATCAACTCCTCTACGGTCTTGGGTTCATTCCCATCAACTATTCTACTATAATCGCGTTTCTGCATTCTATTACGTATTATGGCTAATAAATAAACTTTATCTTCAAGTCTAACTAACGAATCTGCGAGTCTACACTGACTAATAAAATTATTTATAGAACTTGGTTTCCCATCAAAATGTGGAATGAACTTCACAATCAAATTAAAGGACATGTGCAATGCAGCTGTAGGAAACCCAGAAGATGACCCTGACGTATCTGCCATATTCGTGCTACTAGATGAAATGGATCCATTATCCGGAAGGGACATATTAAATCTTGGAAGAGGAGTAGAATGTGCCGATACCAAACGTAACCCATCAGATTGGAGTTCAGAAGTGAGCGCTGATACACTACTTGTTCCTACTATTAACTCTTCTATCTCAAAAATACTACCACCACTCAGACTAGAGTTACATCTTTTCTTAAATAGCCTGTATCTTTTTGCAAACGGCGGCAATTTTAAAGATAATAAGCGAATACAATTCAGGAATAAAGTCACTTATGGATTATTATTTCGTCCAGTACTCCAGCCCTTATACGGATGTCCTAGCTGCATCCATAGTTGACTGCGTTGATCTGGTGTACCTCGATGATGCAGTTGACTTCAACCCCGTGAAGAATCGTCCGAGCGTCCAAGTCCTTCGAGTCCTTTTCTTAACCGTCCGTGAAGTCTCCGAAGTAGCTCAGCAAATGATGCGGATAATGACCGAGTGCATGTGATTTCAAGGAATTATTCGCACGGCCACTGAAATCACCCGTCTCTGGCATTCACCCTTGCTCTCAGGAAAACCGCGCAAAACCCGAGAGAGAGAGGCTGCACTTAATAACTTTCGATGCTTGTGTCCATTTGTACGATCACAGAATTATTTAAATAAAAGTTTATAATAGTTCCCGTTAAATAACTTAAATACGCACTCACGAGCCGGCAAAGTCACTCACAAAAGTGTTCAAAAGTTTATAAAGCCGAACTTTAGCACTGAATTGACTTCTAAATTTCCCACAATTTATTTAAAATATCCCACCGCTGTCACCAAATTTTGTTACGTATTTTAGCGGGGAAATTGGGATGAGGACGCAGGTTGGTGCCCGTGGAGCGCTGAACCGCTCTGCTCGTTGGAGTGCGCGGGTATTTGAAATAAAACAAAGTACACGGAACTATTTTAAGTTAAACTTCAAACTGTATTTTGACTACTCAAGAAGCTGGCTGTCGACAGAATGAATGCAGAGTACAAGAAAACGCGCCGAGCTCATCGGCGAAGTCGCTGCTAAGATCCTGTTGATCCTCCCCTAGATCCTTGTTGTCCAATCAGCGCGATTGCATCCCTCAAGCTTCGACAGTGGGTTGTCCTTCGCCCTTCCTTCACGCTTCCTCCCACTCTCGTCTGGTGATCGAGGCATGCTCCCCGTTTTACATATAGTGGTACATAGGCTACGTAGAGTACATACATATCTCGCAGGTAAGTAAGCGCAACCCTCGGGGTCAAGACGACGTCACTCGGAGAAAGTTTATGGCTTTATGACTTTCAGCCTTCGTCGACCGGAGTTTTTACCCTAACAGGACATCGACAGTTATTGAAAGGGAGGACTGAATTTTAAGTGCTTTTACGAGGCGAGCCGCTGCCCGCTCGACGAAATTTGGCACGCAGATGTGCAAAGGAAAAAGTTAAGCTATTTACTATCCTCGCCTGGTCTAACGGTAACTTAAAAGCTAATGAATGCGCCCGCATGTTTTCGTACGCCTTCTGAGTTCAAGCATCAGCTGCTAACATTGTAAGGACTCGTTTAAAAGTACCAGGGAAAAACCCCTCGAAAAGCACAACGCGCTCTCCCATAAATTCTTCCTCGTCCTCCGTTTCAAATCACGCTCTTACGCACTCTACATATCGATTATATACATTTTCGCGGCCACGTTCAAGCGATAGCGTAACACTACTATCCCTCTCTACCTCTACTACCCAGATAGCACACGACGTCTTTAAGACGTCCATTTTACGTCTGTTTTTGGTCTGAACGTCTTAGACCATATTAAGACGTCTGCGCGGAGACGTCTTTAAGGTGTCTGTACCAGGAAATCTTTTAAACGATTGTGTTAAGACGTCTTTAAGGCGACTATACCAGGACGTCTTTGAAACGACTGTGTTAAGACGTCTTTAAGGCGTCTGTATCAGGACGTTTTAAAGACGTTCTTCTTTTTTATGAAGAAACGAAAATATTGACCAGCATGATATACTTAATTTCATTAAAAGATATTAATTCTAATAAACACGAATCAAGTCACGTTTAATATCTCTCTAATATCTCTTTAAAGAGGTTTTTTTTTGTTTTTTTTTTACTTGGTGGAAATCCCCGCGGATACCCTCCGCCCGCGGGGGCGGGCGGGGGATTATGTGGGACTCGAACCCACTAAAACCACCAAGATGGCCTCTTCGGGGGCGGTGTCGTGTGCCTGAGGGGGAGGACTTAAGCCGGGAATCCACCGGGAAGCTAAGCTATGCTAAGCGATGCTATGCTATGCCATGCTACGCTTTAAAAGAATTAGCTTCAATACATTCTTATGGAACCGTTTCCACCGAAAGCTATGCTAAAACATAGCATCGCATGGCATACCCACACAGCACAACGTCTGGCAACGCCTTAAAGACGTCTACAAGGCGTCTCAAAGACGCCTTGAAGGCGTCTTGTTACAAATCAAGACGTTCAGACGGTCTGAGTGTCCTGATTTGTAACAAGACGCCTTTAAGGCGTCTTTGAGACGCCTTGTAGACGTCTTTAAGACGTTGCCAGACTTTGTGCTGTGTGGGTAGCTTAGCTTAGCTTCGCGGTGGATTCCCGGCTTTATGCGAGATCAAACTAGCGATACTTTCGCTTGCGATACAACACCGCCCGCCAGCTCCGACACATTTGCTACGCCGAGGTCATTCCTGGGGGAGATGTGCTCCTGCCCCAGCTCCATCTCGGCGACGCGCGACGGGGGGCCCATACGCCCGCGCCGCCATTTGAGGGGCCGTTGCTGGTAGGGTGAGTGGTGCCCCCCGGCACCACTACCCCACGGCCCCGCGATAGAACCACCCCCCGCTCGGCCCTGAGGTGTAGCACCGGGCCGAAGCGGTTGGAGGCGAAGGTGTGACTGGCCACGAGGGCCGCCAGATAACACCGGGCGGCCCGTTAAGCCGGGAATCCACCGCGAAGCTAAGCTAAGCTATGCCATGCGATGCTATGTTTTAACATAGCTTTCGGTGGAAACGGTTCCATAAGAATGTATTGAAGCTAATTCTTTTAAAACGTAGCATGGTATAGCATAGCATCGCTTAGCATAGCTTAGCTTCCCGGTGGATTCCCGGCTTTACATGTCCCAGTATATATATATGTATGTACCTGTGCGATCTATCCATATTTCGTGGATGCTTTAGATTAGATTAGATTAGATAGAAATAAAAAAAATATCCACATTTCTCACATGGCGCACAGCCTCTTTTGAACGCCTGTGTTGGACGCAACTAGAGCGTTTTAAAACGTCTGTAAAATACGTTTATAAACGTCTGCAAAATACGTTTTTAAAACGTCTTCTAGGCGTTTTCGGGACGTCTTCTGGATGTTTTTAAAATGTCCAGGAAACGTTTTAAAAATGTCCATTTTCACAAAACAAGACATGGACGTTCAGACCTAAAATGGACGTTTTCAAAACGTCCTGTGCTATCTGGGTTGTAGTTGTAACGGGCATACAGCCTTTGCAGTCATAGAGTTCCCCACCACGAGACCTTATACCGAGAAGTGGGGAGTGAGCATACTTACCACGGTCGAGCTCGAGGGCGCACCGACTACCCTAGGGCAAACTTAAAGTACTCCCCTGGTATAGAGGCTCTATAATCACTCTATAATAGAGCTCAATGCTACACTCACAAGAGTGTTGAAGAGTGTTGAAGAGTTCAAGATTCAAGATCGTTCAAGAATCAAGACCATTCAAGACGCGTGACATAAGGCGATCATACACATTTCGTTAGTTTTTATCAGTTTTTATATAAGAACTGATAAGTGCAAAGATGAAGTATACGCGGGACGCGAAATAAGTTCTCGAATTTTACAAATGCTAAAGAACGGTACAGAACCGACTTAACTAATTTAGCGTGTATCGTGATTTGAGAGAAACAAAGTTTAGTACAATGACTATAACTGATTATCTACAGACATTATCCGATAATCCTTATTTCGGAGCTGGCTTCGGTCTCTTTGGACTGGGAGCCGGAGCAGCTTTGTTACGAAAAGGAATGCAAATAGGAATGATAATGTTCAGGTATTTATCTGACGCTTGTATCTTATCCGATGCTGTGCCTACGCTGCGAGTATTATACAAAATTCTTTCAAACCTAGGCGACATTATATGATCACTTTGGAAGTTCCATGCCGTGACAAAAGCTACCAATGGGTCTTGCAGTGGATTACATATAAGGGGGCAAAGGAGACGCAGCATCTTTCGGTCGAAACAAGTTTCGAGCAAAGGGATACAGGTCACATAAAAACTAGATATGATTTCATACCAAGTATTGGAACGCATATCATTAGGTTAGAAATAACTGTACTTATTGCTCCAATACATCGACTTTCAATGACAAGTATTAGACCATTGCGTAGTTATCCCAAAACTGTAATAACCGTTGCATTAACGGAGGTAAGAGATTACGCGATAAATGTGCATTATGTAAATGGTTTGAAATCAACAGATACCAGGGGAATTGGATAAGAGTGGAACGAACCAGGGAACAGCAAACGTTGGACATACAAATGGGTATACCGTGGGAAACGGTGCAGCTAACGGCGTTCGGAAGAAACAGAAATATATACTTCAACATTTTGGAAGAGGGTAAAACTTTACGTACAAGCACTGATGCAAAAGAAATCAATGGGAAAGTATAGATATACATACGTTTGTCTATAGCTAGACAAATGGCTTTAAAAGAGCACGAAGGCAAAACGATAATGTATACAGCGATGGGAAGCGAATGGAGACAATTCGGACATCCTAGAAAACGAAGACCTTTAGAGTCAGTTGTTCTAGACACGGATATCGCGGAAAGAATAATAAAGGATTGTCGGGAATTTATAAATACTCCTGCATGGTATAGCGATCGTGGTATGTACATAAATAGTAATACGAAAGCAACCGCAACATAAAGATAGAAATAAATCAGTTGATCGATTATATAGGAATACCATATCGTCGAGGATATTTATTGTACGGACCTCCGGGTTGCGGTAAATCTTCCTTTATTACTGCATTGGCCGGTGAATTGGAACGAGGCATATGTGTTCTGAATCTATCAGAGCGAGGCTTAACGGACGATAGATTGAATCACTTATTAGCTATGGCTCCTCAACAAACTATCGTTCTTTTGGAAGATATTGACGCTGCGTTCAGTAGCAGGGAAGAAAGTAAAGATGGTGCGTTCGAAATGTTAGAATGACGTGGGAATTGTCCTTGTGCTAGGTACATTTAAGTTTTTAATAAGAATGTATTTGTTGCAGTTAAAGGCGCGTTTGACGGCTTGAACAGAGTCACGTTTAGCGGTTTACTGAATTGCTTAGACGGCGTTGCATCTACCGAAGCAAGGATTCTGTTTATGACGACCAATTACTTGGAAAGATTAGATCCCGCATTAGTTAGGCCAGGCAGAGTGGATGTAAAGGAATACATAGGTATGCATATAAATCTTATGGGGGCAGACCACTGTACCGGTCCGAAATGTAAGGGTGTTTTCGGGAATTTATTTCAACCAAACAACGCAAGTAAATCAATGTATTGCTTAGTATAGTTAGTAATGTACATATCGAAGGGTAAGAATTTTTTTTTTTTTTCAATTAAATTCATAAATCCGTTTCCTGTATACCCTTCGTTAAATGTGCGCAGCGGCAAAATCGTGTTTGTCGCGTTGACAGTGGCCAGACCATATGGTTAATTCGAATTCAAAAAGACAAAAATAGGATAAAGGACCCAGTTACTGACACCTTAAGAAATTTTAATTAAAATTACGAATAAATAAACGTTGTAAAGTGATACAAAAAAAGAATGATGTATTTCAACCTATAATCTATACTATAGATTATATTCTATAATTTGTTTATTTGTTATTTTAACTAAAATAGCTTAAGGTGACAGTAATTGGTCAGGTGTCAGTAACTGGGTCCTTTACCCTATTTAGAAACTAGAAGCCTACCTCTATTACGTGACAATAAAAAAAGTCAAAATCGCAATAAATTACAAAATGACGGACCACTGAAAACAATCATGTTTTTGGGGTACAAAATTGGGGAAATGTTGATAAAAAAATAGAAGCAGGTCGTTAATTGAAAAAAACTGATCGTCACGTAATAACGACGGGATTTCCGTACAATAAATGCCCTTGCTCGTGTCAATTGGACGTATAGTTTTCTCTGTAGACTCTCAAAAAAAATGGAAAATGTCATTTTGAGGAGAACGCATTCAAAGTTCCGCGTGTCTCAGTCGCGCGCTTGACACCGCTTCACGGAAAATACTATATCTCCGTCAATTTTGCAAATTTATTCATAAAATTTGGATAGAGTATTTTCGAAACGTACGTTTTTCAGAACATGGAAAAAAGCAAAAATCGATTTTTCAGATTTTTTACGGTGGTCTCCAGGGCCGGGTTCCAAAATTATGCGGGGCTAAACAATACGTATTTCTATGTACTTTTAAATAATATAATAATAAATATCTATGCATAGGGCCCAGTAAAATTTACGATGAGCTTTTCGCGAACCGCGTGGACTTTTTACAAAAATTTTGTAATAATAAATATTTATGCACAGGGCCCCGCAAAATTTACGATGAGCTTTTCGCGAACTGCGGGGCCACTTAATACGCGGGGCCGGGTCCCGGGGAACGCGCTAAACCCGCGTCGCGCCGCCCCTGGTGGTCTCCCCCCTTAAGACCGTTAAGCTTCAACAGGATTCACACGAAGCGTTCCAAATGTTTCATCAGCGATATGTCTCATTGCAGGTTGGTGCAGCGCGAGACAAGTGGAACAAATGTTTTTAAGATTTTATAAAAATGCCGGAGATAGGGCGGACGAAATTGCGACACAATTCGCAAAGGAGGTGATGTCGCATAAGAGAAATGTTAGCCCAGCACAAATACAAGGATTCTTTATGTTTTATAAAAACAGTCCTAACGACGTATTAAAAAATGTGTCGAATGTATGGGAACTTACGTGATAGGATGTATTAGTTGGTTTAAACACTGATACAATGCAATTCGAGGAGATTCCTAAACTGGAACGGGATTAAAAAATAAATTATGTACATGCAACTGTTAAGGGGTCATTTTGGTAATCTCCCAGCGAATGCAATGAATGTCAATCTTTTTTTCTTCATTTATTAGGTTACTTATAATGTATACGGAACAATTTTTTAAATACACTTTTAACTGTGTTTTCAGGAGTTAAAAATCGCGTCTTTGAAAGCACGGCGGGATTTTTAACTCCAGATAATATTGAAAAACACAGTTAAAAGTGTATTTAAAAAATTGTTCCGTATACATTATAAGTAACCTAATAAATGAAGAAAAAAAAGATTGTCATTGTTATTCATTGCATTCACTGAGAAAAAAAAACCTGAATTCTGCGGCGTGATTACCAGAATGACCCCATAAAAGAAGTATAAAATGACTCAGATGATAACGAATTACGGATTACGTACCATTCAGGTTCTCATATTTATGTATATTAATAATACAATCGATATAATCCTCAATTCATATTTCCTTACTTTCTTCTGAAACTTTTACAAATACAAACTTAATAGAAACGTCATACAAATCTCTCATTTTTTACATCCTTCCTTTCTATTATATTATTGCATTACTATCGACATTGCTGAATCATGAATGACGATCCAAAGACAAAATACATTTATAGCAAAATAAACATTATACCTTTCCTCCTATTTCCGTCGATATATATGTACTTTGTTCACTACGTATACTTATATGTATGTGTATCTATATATGTACATCATATTAACGTGCTTTTCTCTCACGTACATAAATTGGCTCAACCAATTTCGCATGGAATACGTAAATCTGTTGAGTCGACGTAACCGATTGAACGAAACGATAACGGCACACTTCATTCCTTAAAATAATATTCGAGTCGATTTCTGGATATATAGCAAAAATTATCCATCAACGAGTAAAAAAGTTTTTACGAATGACTATAAATACATATTGCTGTCTTCACTGAAGATAGGGAGGAATGTAATATAATTTCAAGTAGCATTACCGTTTTGATTCCGTGTAGAAAACGTTACGAGACGTCTGCAATTCATTTGTTGTTTTAATAACATTTGTACTAGTCGTACCTATTTTCAGACCATTGTTCTTTAAGCTGTAAGCAAGTTTTAAGCATACTCGACAGTATGAAAATACTTGAAAGCGCATACCGTGCGACAGAGTTGGGCATTATTCGACTAAATTGTTCTTCGATTAACCTTCGAATAAAATGAAGTTATTCGTGACTAACGAATAAATTTGTAGTCGACTAAGTTTTTATTCGATGAACTCGAATAAAAATTTCAAATAAAGTGAAGTTATTCGAAAATAACAAATAAATTTTTAGTCGTTATTCGAAGGATCTCTGTGGCGACTAAGCGTCACGAAGAAGCCGGTTCACCTCGAGTGAGTGACTCATGAGTCACGGTACCCCCCTGGGCCCAGCCAGTGGCCGAGGGGCCCGAGTCGGAGCCCGCTTAGTCGTGTCGCTTAGTCGCCACAGCGGTCCTTTGAATAACGAATAACGACTAAATAATTCAGTCGAATCAAAATTTAGTCGACTAAAAATTTATTCGTTATTCTCGAATAACTTGACTTTATTCGAAATTTTTATTCGAGTTCATTCGAATAAAAATGTAGTCGACCGATGCCCAACTCTGCCGTGCGACACAGGTACGGCGAAAGGTGTAAAAATTGAAGGGTTTTACGATTTAATGATGCCCAAGTATTGGATGCTCCGTGTTTAAAAACTCCATATGTACGGTTCGTAGTTTAAGGGATCTGGTTGCTCCATGCTGTGTCCCGCGTGACTACTACTTCCAACCATGCACGATGGATAAGCAACCCCACTGTTTCCCTGCCCCGACACCGGTGGTATGATAGCCGATGCTAACCGACAATCAGACCTCTGCTGCATCAGGGGACCAATCGGCTGCATCGGTTGTGGCGCCGACTGCGGACCTGGAGGAGGTGGCTGAGGTTGGACAAGCGTAGGAGGAACCGCGGGAATATTGTGAACGGGTTGCATTACATTAGGACCTGAAACATAGTTTGCCACTAAGAAATGGCAGAAAGTGATACCGAAAATTATCCATCAGCTTTTCCACCATGAAAGACAAAAGACAATACTATAGAAGGTATTTGAAGTACAGGCCAACTTACTCGTTCCCGGATTGTGAAACGTTAAAGTAGCGGACTGTTCTGATATTATGTTTGCCGGCGGCGGGACCGCCGGAACCGGCGGAAGCACAGTCATCTTCAGCGAAGCGGACTCGACTTTCTTTTTCTTACAATTACTGGGCAATCGTTTTTGAGTATTGCTCGAGCCGTGATTGCGTTTTCTATTGCCGCTCGACCTTTTCTTCTTTTCACAGGATATTTTCGACTTATTCGGTCGATTTCCACTGGGTTGCCAAAGGTGCACCGTATGCACCGCGTTCCCTTCTCTAAACCAGTTGAAAGCTTAGTTACCGATTGCTTCTTACAGCTAAATACCAATACATATATATGTATTTGTATATATATTTCGATCGATATCTGTATTCTTTATACTAACCCTTGCTTTTTTCCTAACTTCCAACTGTGGATACCAGCTTTATGAAGCCTTTCCCTGATCGTATCTACGCTACACTTTAACCCCAGAGCAGGCGCCACGTGCTTTGCTGCAGTCAGTGGCTGCTGAGTGGCCATAGCAACGATGGCATCGTCTTCTTCTTTAGTAGTGATTCGCCGACGGCCTTTTCTCTCCTTCGTTTGTACGTTGCCTTCTTTGTGCCAACGTTCTAACCATCTTTTAACGGTACGTTCCTATTTAATAACGAGCATTGCGTATACGGGGCTATCTCCAAGATGGTGTTAATTACGTGAATCCATCGAGACGAACATGGTTCTTCTTACCGATCTGTCGATTGCGAGCGCGATAGACAGTGTGGACAAGCCTGCTTCGGACATGCCGATCATGCGATTTCGAATTTCGACACTGGTCTCCAACGTTCCTTTCGCTTTCCCACCCTTCTTTTTCTTTCTCTGCGACACATTTCTCTCACGACCTTCTTTCGACGTATCTTTGTTCTGTTCAAGTTCTCCGCTAGAAGACTGATTATTATCTTGAGAACCACATGAATTAGAGCTATCGGAATTTAAGTTTGGATTGATTGGTGGACTAGGTAGTTGCGAATGCAAATGTTCCTGATGCTGTTGCTGATGCTGGAACGGCCCTCGGCGTTTCACTCGGACGTGCGGTTGCTGTTCCTGCTCCGGCTCCCGCTCCTGTTGCTGCTGTTCAAGATTATGAGTTTGATCTGGAATCGTTTGTCGTACTTGTTGCGTGTGGTGGTGCTGGTGGTGCTGGTGGTGGTGATGATGCTGCTGGTGTTGCTGTTGTTGCTCTTGCTCTTGCTCTTGCTGAGTGCGTAATTCTTGAAGTTGTTGCGGTAAAGGCTGTTCGTGCGGTAACGGATTCGGTTGGCCCTAAAATCCGACAGAAGCTAGAGTCGAAAAGCGGTACAAACATTCGAGTAGAGCAGACCAAAGCGTACAAACTTGTGGATAATGATGGTTTCCTTGCACCAAGTCCAATGGCCAATTTTGAGAGATATTTAAATCAGGATGCTGATAAATCGATTGCGTTTGCTGGGCTAAACTCAACGCGTTACTGAATTCTGTTTGGCTCTGAGGTACAGACTGGGACGGTGCTTTCATTTCGTTGGCTTGATCGTGAGATTGCAGGGCGTTCTGTTGTGGAAACATATATTCTTGTTGCTCGTTGGATTGTTTCGCGTTTTCGGCTGGTGCGCCGTCGCCGACGTACGCGTCTTTGGCCCTAATTTTCCGCGAGGGGTTTTTCTTCTTACCAGTGCTAGGATTTTTATCGTTTCTACTGGAATCTTTGGAAGACTTCTTTTTACCTAACTGCGTCCCAGTAGGCCTCCATACAGGTTGTTGTATCGCAGCACCATCTGTGTCGCTACGAGCAAAGGGTACCGTCGAATGACAAAAGGTATTTGAAAATTGAACGGCACGAGCGAGCGAAGTTTTAAATTCTTAAACTTTTAAAGAACCAACCCAAGAGGAATTCTCTGCATGTACTTGCGCGACGGACTCCAATTGTGAATTCCAGCTTTATGCAGCCTTTCTCTAATAGTGTCGACGGAGCAAGTCAGCCCCAAAGCAGGAAGAACAGCTTTCGCCGCTGATATCGGTGTTTGCGTGGCCAGTCGTATGATCGCTTCGTCTTGCTCGACCGTCGTAGCTCGTTTACGTCCGCATCGCTCTCGTGTTTCCACCGTACCTTCTTTGTCGAATCTGTTTAACCATCTTTTTACAGTGCGTTGCTGAAATAATAGGTTGCGATAAGCACAACTAGCAGGTGCGAAGACTCAAAAAATAACTATGCCGTTGACGCCGCAGTTAATTACGTGCAAGCGGGTATATTCTGTATTATTGTTTTGTGCGTTGCCTCCCACACATACTTACCGAGCAATTCACGGCTGCCGCGATTTCTCGCAGACCCAAACCGGCTTCGTACATGCCCACCATTCGGTTTCTTAATTCCGGCGTTGTTTCGTGCACTCCTCTGGTTTTCCCCATTCTGTGCTCTTTGTAAATCGGTGTTTGAGAAATTTTAAATTTTACGCGAAAAGTGACGTAAGAGTAGAATGGACCACGTGACAATGGTAGTGCTCTATCAGAAGCTTTTTCAAAATTTTAATTAAACTCGAGCGATCGCGAGTAGTTTCCGTCTGTCGCGCGATCTTTGGAATTCGAAGAACCACCGTGCCATCCTATTTCGCAAAGCAACATCCACCGCGGACGCTCTTCGAAGGATATTCTTTCTTCCTCGTCTTTGGCATCTCGTACCGTACTACCTAGTGCCAGCGAAACGGCTCGAAATCGTAACGTCCACGGAACGCGATCGCGTTGTTTACCGAGCTCGATCTCGCGCCGGGAATCCACAGCTTTCGATTCTCTTTTCACAGAAATCGTTCGATGGAGGTTGTAACGCGTCGATGACACCTAGCATCCACACCGTGGATAATCCTTGCGCGTCTCGTTTTCGACAAAATGCACTCGCTCGAAGAAAACACTGCAGTCAATACAACATCGGTTGTACAGTCCGTGGAAATTCTTTTGTCCCCGCGTCGCATCTCGTCGACTTGCAATTCCCATCCAAACATCGTCTCCGAGTCACTTCTCTTTCACCGAGGAACATTCCAAAAATATGCCATCGAATGGCAGGGACAGTTTGCCAAGGCTCGAAATGTTTTTGGTTTAGTGGCTGTTGCGAGAACGCGTGAACATGGCAGCATCGTCAATTACAATTCGGCAGACTGTACTGTGCCATCGACCGTACCGTACAGTCACTCGAAATCGCTTTGCCCTTGTAGGTGTTTAGAATCAAACGATTTCAGCACGCTTCGAAGATTTCAGACTTGAGAAAAACAGCGTGATAAGAGTTTCCAGCGAATTTCCGCGGTGTATAAAAGATTGTCGCATTAATTGGGAGGGGATCGTCGAGACGACGATAGAAACTCGGCAGACTGTAGACGGGAAAAGTACAGTCAGGTTATGTCGGGCGAGAAATGTATCGCGTAACAATAAGTTGCGACACGAAATGTCGTAGAGCGATAGAAAGATTTCGTCGAAATGATGTCGCTTGTCCACGGATTGGACATAGACACTGACCGATTTACAGGGTATCGGCATCAATTTTTATTCGTTCCACTGGACGGTAGTGAATTATTTTGACGGGCAATTAATACGTATACTCGATACGATGATACTCATCGGCAGGGTTAGCCCGACATGCTCGCCCAGCTGCGTCGGAATTCTATTGACCTAGAAAATTACCTCCCTCGAGGCTCGAGCTTCTCGTTCGCGTCTTGGGCATTTTAATTCCATTCAAGCGTACATGCGCGTAACATTACTTGTACAAGAGTAATCCTGAATTTAAGCAGTTTTCATAACTGCTAACGTTACGCACGAGCCTCGTTCTTCAGTGATTTGTAAACGCTGAATTAGTAGCAGCGGAGCGAGGCATTTGAATTGGCCGGGTATGTAGGAGATAGGAGAGATTTCATAGGGTCGGCGGATCGTAAACTGGTGACATCCGCCAATCAAACCTGCGTTTATGCGTACTACACCCTGGCCTAGAATCCAAAGGTTCGTCTACCCTGCGACAGACGTCTTTCAAGGTGTTTTCACCCATTCCCAGATTCCCTTTGGAAAGATTCTCTTCGTACAAATGCGATCCGCGATCAACGAATAGAAGACAGTAGTTATCATTGGATACATCGTCGCGGTAACGCTAGTACGCACATCGTAATTTCATCGACACGTCGTTTTGGGCGTTTTTTACCTTGACTGTAAATTGAAAAGGGACCGGAAAGGCGAACGATCGGTCGTGTATACTTTCCCTGAGCGATTGGTAATTCGATGACGGAGCTTTGGACTGGAATTTCTTCTAATATCTCGGTGGATTTAATTAACCGTGAGCGCGGTGCGTGCGAAACGAAAAGATCTGGTCATTGGTCGGTCGATGGAGCGCGCGTAAAGGTTCAGTCACGCCCTCGCGCTTGCCGACACCGCGCGCCGTGCAGTTCAGTGCTACGGCAACTTTCCGCCCCGAGTCGCACCGGCCGCATCCCGTACAGTAGTGTCACTCGATATTCCCGCTAAATCCTCGCTGATTCACCAAGAGACAGCAAATTCTGGCCGGGAATCGCAATCGCAACCCCCCCGAGTACCATCGATCGGAAGGAAAATAAAACGCGAATCATGAGGTTCTCGGTACTCGTAGCTTTGCTGACTCTTTGCTTGCTTCAGTCGTCGACTGTTCGTTGCGGGGTATGTAACATTTCTAGGAGGTTCTCTGAGAAACCATTTTAATAAATCCTTTTCCTCCTCTCTTCTGTTTCTGCAACCAAGTGGTTTTTCTCTTTTTCCTTTGGAAATTCAATTACAAGCCCAGAAAGAATGGTCTGCGAACAAGATACGCTTGACACCGGTCGCGAATTCTTCTTGAGCATGATTGATTTTAGTTGGATACGATGTCCGGTCGAATAGAATTTGATCTCGTGTAAAAGAACCTACGACGTTTTGTAGACACGGCCGAGCTTCGTCTCGGACGAGATGATCGCGACCGCGGCCAGCGTGGTGAACGCTTGTCAGACGCAGACAGGAGTAGCTACAGGTATGATAGCGGCACTCCGCGGTGTCTGCGAGTTCGCGGAGAAACGGAGAGCAGGCGTTAACGATAATCGTTCTGGTTTCAGTGGACATAGAAGCGGTGAGGAACGGTGAGTGGCCCGAGACGAGGCAGTTAAAGGTAAATGTCGGCCTGTGTTTCGCGTTGCGCGCATCTTTCCGAGCGAGATAAAACAAATGCCTGTTGTTTCTACGGTGCAGTGTTACATGTACTGCCTGTGGGAACAATTCGGGCTGGTCGATGACAAGAGGGAACTCAGCTTGAACGGTATGCTGACGTTCTTCCAAAGAATACCGGCTTACCGGGCGGAGGTTCAAAAAGCGATCACCGAGTGCAAGGGGATCGGTAAATATTTGGGTATCTACCGTGTATATTTTATTCTTTTATGCTCGTCCCGTCGACCGATTGGGTGTTCTCGAAGTCCAGTTTCCTTCGATCCCTTTCCACTAGGGTAAAGGACCCAATTACTGTCACCTTAAGCTATTTTACTTACACGTTTATTTATTCGTTATTTTAAGTAAAATAGCTTAAGGTGACAGTAATTGGGTCGGGAGTCAGTAATTGGGTCCTTCACCCTATATAAATTATTCTAAATACACAGTTGCAGACCACCGCGTTCTTTATATTTCAACTTCTGTTTCGTTCCTTTCGTTTTCGATTACACGCGATCAATCGGGTCGAACGCGGTACTTTGGTGTAATAATTCGCAACGATCGTTCCTTCAAGCAAAAGGCGACGACTGCGAGTACGCGTACATCTTCAACAAATGCTACGCGGAATTGTCTCCACGGGTGAGTAACCGTCTTCAACGATACCCTGCTGCTCGACGTCGGATCAGACGACGATTTTCGTTTCTATTTCAGACGTACTACCTGTTTTAATGGATTGTACGCGGTGCGGTGCGACACGTAATACGAGACCAAAGAATGAAAACCAAAGAGGAGGAACAGCGTCCGAGAGACTACTTTGCCACGCGCGTTCCAGCTTGCGTCCAGTCATTTTTCACTTTACCATGTAACGGAAACCTATCCGTTTCGATGTAAGCGGCTCTCCGTTCGAGACATCAATAAAAGAAAACGTATCAACCATCTGTCGTTTATACCTATTATTCTGAACTTGTCGGTATCTCTAGACCGTCTGCGCTAATGTATTGCCTGGGCGATGCCCAGTACCCAATACCCGATAATTCAAGCTCAACGAATATAACGATAATGCCAAAGACTCATACGCAAGATGAAGGGAAAAAGGATAAAGGGGGAAGGTGATGGATTGTCGCAACTTCCGACGCCGGAGTGCTGAAATTGTTAATCGAGGTCGTGTCCGAACGCGGGATAGCGTTGGAAATAGAACGAGTGGAGTGGGCTATGCATGTAGCGTTTTGTTGATTGATTAATCACCAGTCTGAACGCGTCAAGTAGCCAAAGGTCGAATATACCGATTGCCCCTGTTGCCCGCGGCTCGATTTCCATAGGACGATCAAACCCAATGCGATTATGATAGAAAGAGGGTATCGGTCCAGGAAGGTTGCCTTTCAAAGCTTCGATAACCGGTACGATCGTTAGCACCTTGGATTCGAACTAAACTAAAACGATCCGCGTCGCGCCTCAGCTTTGAGCGTCTCGGCCCCCCACAGATCCGGTGTTAAACGTTTATTCGTAATGTTGCATAAACGATGCAACACCCGCAATTAAGAAACAATTCGCTCGCCAGAGTCGAGTTTCCCTGTAATTTCAACTGTATCCGATACGAGGGGCAATAGAGTAATTATGGTCGAAACGATACGACGTGCCGAATCCAACGTATGATACATTCAGTAATTACATTGTTTCCTCAAAAACTTCGGACGTAGCACGGAACGTTAATTGAACGTTTGGATAGTTTGTGTTCCTTTGTGGCTAATACTCCGTTGTTCCTGGATTCGATAGCTATTTTTCCGTGGCAACTTTTGCGGCTATATATACCTACATTAGACAGCCGCGCACCTTACAGTTTGCCCAACCGATTATTATTTTCCACCTTGCGCCAGACGAGTATCAACATGTATATATATATTCCGCCTGGTCGTGGAGACGGCGTTAGTCTCTCCTCGGCTTTACCCTTTGCTTTTCTACGGACTTGAGTCTTATCTTTCGAAAAATGAAAGCCGCGGAATTCTGTCTGATCTCGGTGGGTTTTCTCGTCCTGGAGCTCGCGTACGTTCAGAGTGGCTCGGTAAGTTTTATCTGATGCCTCCCGAGGCTTCCACCCCCGTCGCGCGGTCTTTCCCTTTAAGGGGGTATTCTGGTCTGACGAGGCGTTTTCGTCGCGTTATTTCGGAATTTTTTTACAAAGAACCCATCAATTTTATTATTACTTAGTTTATTGCTACATGTTTATTGATGTTTGAACTATCTTTACAAATTTTGTCAATGGAAAAAATTGTACGCAAAACTTTAAACGCGTTTTTCTCGAAACCATGTTTTTCGAACCGGTGACCATGATATTTCAAGATTCACTGGACCAACTTAGTCCAAGTTTTGCATATATTATCAGCATACATGTGGCTATCGTCCCGACCAGAAGTATGATAAAATATTTTGTTTTTAAACTTTCACAGACCTTTAAAGTTGAAAAATTGTGCGAAAATCGAAACTTAATTTTCAAACCGCCGCCATTTGCTTAATTTTCAATATTTTTTTATCATTCTGGCAGGGACGAAAGCCACAAGCATACAGATATAGAATCTCTTTCATTTTTTGTTATAGATCACTAGAACGAGCCCAATCATGGACACCGTGACACCATGTTTTTTTTCCTCACCATTACTTTAAAACAGTCAACTGCGTTTGATTTTAATTCTTTTCCATTGACAAAATTTATAAAGATAGTTCAAACATCAATAAACATGTAGCAATAAACTAAATAATAATAAAATTGATGGGTTCTTTGTAAAAAAATTCCGAAATAACGCGACGAAAACGCCTCGTCAGACCAGAATACCCCCTTAATGTAATCTCGATGCATTGCGATCCAGGCCGATCCCGACGATCTTCGCAAACTAACGGCCGGCGCGAGGAAGGCGTGCATCGCGGAAACCGGGACGACGTTACGTAAGTTATTTAAAATATGCTGTGAAACACAGGGCCACCTTTACAAATGGGCTATAGCCCAGGGGCGCTTAAGAATCAAGTATGTTGAAATGCTTTTTTCTCTTCAATTTTGGAGAAACAAATTTCGTTCGCGGGCACTCTTTTTGTTCGTGTTTGCCTTAGTGGAGACCTGGGGTTGTGATGTACTGCCTTGTACCAATTGCGAAGAAATTGCACCCTTGTGGGCTAGGGCGCCAATTTTTTTTAGCCCAGGACACTGAAATTTGTTAAGGCGGTCCTGGTGAAACATTTTGCCGTGTCTCCTGTCACGGTCGTTCAAAGGAATCAAAGGTAGCAAGGACTTTATTTTGCAGAGGCTATCGAGGATTCGGAATACGGAGAATTCCCGGAGGACGATCGACTAAAGTGCTACTATAAATGCACCCTCACAAAATTGAGCATGGTAACTCGCCTTCCGTTCACAGACATTAGAGTAATGGTTGAGAACGTTCATTGACATTCGTAAAGCCGGTCGTCTGCTTTCTGTTCAACAGATGGATAAGAATGGGAAGATAAAGTACAACCTATTGAAAAAGGTTATACCGGAGCCTTACAGAGAAATAGGCTACGAAATGATCGACTCCTGTAAAGACGTGAGTGAGTATCGCAACGACTTTCGTGTCTTTTCCATTCTTACGGTTACCGATGATTATCGATTCTTTTTTTTAGCTTCGAGCGACCTCTGCGAGAAAGCCTATAATTTCATGAAGTGCATGTACTATGTTAATCCCATGGTGAGTCGAAATCAGTGATACGTACCGTTCAATGATTCTCTAGGAACTCGAGATGCCATTTAACCAAACGATTTCACGTTTTTTCGTCACTAGTTATTCATAGCTCCATGAGCGAGTAACAGGAGTAACGGGAGCAACACGAGCGACGCGATTGCGACAGGACGTGGTGGGATGATTAGAACGTGCATGCCTCAGTTCGATGGAGGAGTAGATAAGCTTGCCCGCATCTAGGTGAAAATGGTTTAATTAACGATCGAATAGAAACATTACAACGGCGGATTATATTACACGGATGTAGATTGAATAAAATTTTAGTAATCCACCAAGGCATCGTGTTCACGAAAAATTATTGATTTCGAAACTGTAAGCCCATCTCTCCCCGCAGTCCTCTCTACAGGAAAATGCGGATTACGTTTTACGCGGCTTGGTCTTCCTCTTGTTGATGTTCATTATCTGCTCGACGATGATATCGTCCGCTCTCGGGTCGATGGGCACCGCTTGTATCGGAGTTCTCGAGGCCGGGGCCGGTTTCGACCATCTCTCGACCGACGCGTTCAGCCACGTCCACAGCTTCTCGCGATTTAGAAACGCGAACGCAACGAGCATGATGAACGGTAACGCGACCACGGACGTTTGATTCATGTCGCTCTGATCGACCTTTCGTTCCGCGTTGAACGTCAGCTTGACGTACTTGAAGGACGAGTTCGCTTCGAAGTAGAATGGTATGGTTTTGTACTTGTGCAATGTTTGGGACAGAGAAGACTCCAACTGTACAAAGTACTTCCTGCCGTCTGCCTGCAACGGCGGCAGATGGACGAGAAAGCCGGCGTTGTAATTGCTGCCGATCTTGTTCAACTGCTGACCCTCCAATTTCGACGAATGCAGCGGAGAATCGGGCGTGTCCTCCTTGCATAACTTCACCTTTAACGTGCGATAGTGCTCTGGTTGGGCGGCTACAACGTGCACGGAGACGTCGGTGCGGGAGATCGGGCGGAACGCAACCAACCGAAGGCCGCGAACGTCCTCCGAGGTTCGCACCACTACAGCCTCGGGGCTCGTGCGTTCGATGTGCGCGTTCACCTCGGCGTTCGGCTTCAAGCGAAACGCGTACGTGCACTGCGAAACGAGCAAAGCGAACGCTGCTTTACAGAAATTCCATAGCGTAGAAGAGGAGGCAAGTTTTAGGATCGCTTACCGTTGGTCGAAGCCCTCTGATACGGAAATTCCCATTCTCCTCGGTTGTCGCCTCTTCCTGGAGATTAGCGCACTCTCCTTGTCCCTGCACTTCGACCAACAATCCGGCTTCAGGCTTCCCGTTCAGGGACGTCGCGGAACCGTATGCGCTAAACGCCACTCTCTTGCCGAATAAGTTCACTTTCACGGTCGCACCTTCCACGACATTAATCATCTTCGACGGAGGATCGAAGCGATACTCCTTCATCATCGGTCTCAGATAATACTCGCCGGGAGATAGCGAGTTGAACATCAGCTTCCCGTCCTCGCCAGTTACGCTGTTCTTTCGGTAACTTTGCCCACCGGACAGCGAGAGGAGAACACCCTGTAGAACGCAGAGAACGAGAGAGTGATATCAACTCTAAGCAGTACTGTGTTCAAAGATTTTTACCTGTAACGAAACATTGTCGGCCTGATCCGACACTTGCACGATAATTTCGGCCAACTTGTGAGCCAAGAATACTCCCTCGGCGTCAGGTCCTGTAATTTGGAAACCGTCTTTCTCTGCGAGCACGCTAGCCAGAGAATAGAAGAGACGAGAACGTGTACTGATGCGACGGATAAGGGAGCAAAGATGGACGCGCATACCTGTACTCTACTTTTCCATCGAGAGGCCCGACGGCGTACGTTCCATCCTTCTGCGTGACTAAAGTGTGCGTGGGAGAGTTTTTGTCGCTTCCGAAAATTTGTACGGTCACGCCTTCCAACGGTGGATTGATACTGCCCGCGATGATCTGCGTTCATAGTAATAAATCGCATTGTTCTACGTTACGACGAATCGGTCGCGTGCGTGCTCGGTTACCTTTCCAAGATCGCCCACGAACGTAGCGATTTCGTTCTGACAATCATTCACACCCAGCACCTTCAACGACGGGGGGCTGAATAGCAGCACGTCCGATAGCGGTGTTATCGTGTAAACGTTGTCCGTCTTCGCTTTGAACTCGAACTCGTACTTGTACAAGTTGTCGTGTTGCAGGAACTTCAGCGGACCAAGCCTGTTAACAGACACACGAGAATTACGATAAGACACGATGGCAGTGTGAAACGTGACACGTGCGTTTACTTACGTGATCGTGTCGACGGCATTTTCGATCCTCACTTTCACCCCGTCCAAAGCGCTGCGACTATGGATGCTACCCTTGTGACTGTGCTCGGTCGAATGCAATAAAATGGGAGAAAGATTACTGGTGTCCCACGTGTAGGACGCTCGGTCGTATACGTGACAACTGGTTGGAGTGAAAGTGTATACTCCGGGCTTTGGTACGCAATGCTTCGTACTGCCCTTGTTCAGAGCTAAAGCTAGCTTCTTCGACTCGTTAGGCTCCGAATATACGACCGTTGTGTCGTGGGAGGAGATGAAAGCCACCGAGAAACCGGTCTGCTCGAACGGAGGTACCTCGGCGTGCTCGGAGGTTACCGATACCCTGTAACTAGGATTCTCCCAGCAAAATACATCGTTGTCTATCAGCACCTCGTAATGGCCGGGTAATACGTCCGAGAACCGATAGTGGCCATCTGCACGATCAAACACAACTTCACAGGCGACAAGAATAGTACCGAACGGATCGACGGCGGCATTACCGCGACAACGAGAATGCATTAAGTTTAGGTAATTGACCGAACTAATGAAAACCTAAGAATCCTACGAATTTGGAGTTCGGTCGAGCGACGCTGATGTAACGTATCCTCGTTATCGCAGCTGTGACAGGCAACTTGTACGCAACATCTACAGTGCGGGACAAAAGTATGTGGACTATAACTTGTTCAAAATTGGTCCAAGCAACTTGTGTTTTTTCAGAAGCTAGGGCAGGCCTGGGATTTAAGTGAACGCAGCGGCCGATTTTCAGAGGCAACGCCTCCTTTCTCCCGCCGCACATCTTGGCCCCCGCGGCGGCCAAGTAGCTAAGAGCGTCTCAGGCCCGTACCACGGGAACCGTGCGTGGCGTATTAGGGTGACATTGTATCAATAGGTTTCTACATCGTCCCAGAGAGCACGATTGTCGATGCGTTTTTGTTTTGTCAACGCGCCACACGCGGTTCATATGGTACGGGCATGAGGCGTTCCGAGCTTCTAGGCCGTCGCGGGGGCCAAGTGCGGCGGGAGAAAGGAGGCGTTGCTTCTGAAAATCGGCCGCTGCGTTCACTTAAATCCCAGGCCTGAGCTAGGGTAAAGGACCCAATTACTGCCACCTACCCAATTACTGTCACCCTAAAATATATTTTTGAAATTGATGATTTTATAACATAAAAATCGAAGTTTTAAGGTTCAACAATTTTTTTTCATCAAGTAAACATATTAAACAATAATACGTAACAAGGACAACATTATACGTTTAGTCTATATGTACAAAACTATAAGATAATGTTAGGGTCAACGCTTAAAGTGGCAGTAATTGGGTCCTTTACCCTAGAAGGATTAGTTTGCTAAATGATGTGTTTCGTCGTTTTGAAAAAAGTTGCAATTGTTCGGAATAGCAAAAAAAAACAGAGGAAATGTCATTTTTTTTTAACTTTTTTGTCTGTGGTCGTAATGAAAATTTAAAAAATGCCTTTTGTAGATTGAAGTAAATTGTATACCTACACGCTTAAAATTTCATCAAAACTGGTTAACGTTGCTCCGAGCTAAAATCGCAAAATTCACAAAATCAGCGATTTTCGACCTTATTCTGCGATCTTTAAGTGTTTATAGTTCCGAGCAACATTAACCGATTTTGATGAAATTTTAGGCGCGTATACAACTTACGTCAATCAACAAAGAGCATTTTTTAAATTTTCATTACGAGCACAGACAAAAAAAGTTGAAAAAATGATGTTTCCTATGTTTTTTTTGCTATTCCGACCAATTGCAATCTTTTTCAAAACAACCAAACACGTCACTTTGCTTCTAAAAAAAAGTCAAGTTGTTTGAACCAATTTTGAACAAGTTATACGATTTTAATAGTGTCCACATACTTTTGTCCCCCACTATATAATGTTCGGAAAATCTTACCTTTCGACTGAATGGTCTTTATAGTAATCCCGTCGAGTATTTTCAACGTGACGGAAGCTTGGCTGCAATCGATTCCCGGCAAGCATTTCACTGTACCCGCTAACGTTGCTTTCAATTGCAAAAAGTTCAAGTTATAC
Source organism: Andrena minutula (assembly GCA_929113495.1). Taxonomy (NCBI): domain Eukaryota; kingdom Metazoa; phylum Arthropoda; class Insecta; order Hymenoptera; family Andrenidae; genus Andrena; species Andrena minutula. The sequence goes on along the minus strand of OV815996.1, from coordinate 36,402,867 downwards.
ACCGGGCGAGAGGATACGTCGATCGTTTGCTGGAGCGGGAAGAATCTGAAAAGTATTCCATCAGTGGATCGCATCGAACAACCGAACCGGTTCAAATAACCATCGACTTACTGCAAGCCTTTAGCTCTTTCTTCCGCGCTCACAACCGCGCTCAATTGATACCTGCCGGAGCCAAGGTATAAACAAAATTCCCCGCTTTTCGGGTCTGCCTCGATTTCCTTGTTAAACGTGGCAGCTGTATTCTGCACAGAAACCTTCCGGTAGTGTAACGTTCCCTTTGCCGACAACGTCACTTTTCCGCAAACTTTGTACGCCGATGGTACTAGGAGCGGAAGTTCCGGGGAACTCGGCGAGATCTTGACCGATCTTTCATCGAACAGGACATCCTCTATCGCGCAAACAATCACACGAGAGTGAATATCTCTGTTCCATCGTCTCTAACGCGAGAACCAGCCAAGTAAAGTATACGTACTACTCTCTGCCTTCACGGAATACTGGCCAGCTTTCATATTATCCAATACGTATTTTCCGTTCGCGTCTGTAATTGCAACCTCTTTCTGGGACAAGAGAATCCTCGCTCCTGGCAGAGGATCTCCGTTAATCGCGGTACGAACCTCACCGCTCACCGTAAAACCAGTGACTCGAAATCCTTGACGCAACACCACACTGTTGTGATTTACTTTGAACGACAGCTCGGGTGGTTGAACGTCGAACTTGGTCTGGGCGCCGGCGTAATACGGGACGAGCTTATACTCCCCAGGGGACAAACTCGGAAACACGAATTTACCAGTTTTGTCCGAAACAACGTGACAAAGGGGCTTTTTAGATACCAGATCTTTACTTATGTCCGTTGCCGCGCAATTCTTGGCCACACCGTTCTGTACAAATAGTAAACGGAAGATAATTCCGGTTAACGCCTGATGCTGTCGAGGAATAATTAAGGGGACCGTCTGGTCTAAAAATCGATTTTTTTTATTTCATTTTTGGAATGTTCGACCTTTTAGGAATATGCGTTTAAAAGGATTCTTTGAAATTCGTAAAATTCCCGAAGTTATAGGCATTTGAGTAGCGGCAAATGCGTGGGTAAAACCCGGCCACTTGGCAATCACGTAAAACTTAAGAAGCGTCTTTCTCGAATCATGATTTTTCCGAACGGTAGACAGCATAACAAATGAAATTATTATCCGATTCCAAAAAACTTGATGGCATTTTCTTTTGAATTGAATTCACTATCGCATCACCCTTTGACCATCAATTTTAGAGGTCATAGTTCTTCGTTATTAACACTTTTAGGCGCAGAATTACCCCCTTTTTCGCATGTTTGCGTTCAAACGTGTACCAAACATCGTAATTTTGCTTTATTTACCTTCTTAAAGGCTGATGCGATAGCGATTCATACAACCTCTAAGAATATCTTTGGTTTTTTGATTTCTGACAATCCTACGTCGAGTTCTACTGTCTACCGTTTACGCCTCTTTTGTTGCGGCATTGCACTGAGCGCCACGTAAAATTCGAACCATTACAGGAAAATAAAAAAAAGAAGATTTTGAGAAGAAGTCCTTGAAGAACGAATAAAGGCCATAAAGTTTTTTACTGCAAGTTGTATACTTCTTTGAAACAAAAATCCTAAAGACCAGCTATTTTGTTAACGTTTTGACCGGATGGTCCCCTTAAATAGAAAGATCACAAGTTCCTACCCCAAACAGAACAAAGGTCACGCCGCTAACTGCCTCTTCTTCGCTACTAACTCGCCCACTCACGTCGTACCCGAAAACTACTAAGCTATTGTCGGCAAGCTCCGTGTTGCCCTCTCGCACTGTTACTTTCACGGTATCTTTTTCCATCACCCATCTAGAAAGCACAAAGAAGAATATTATTTTGTATATAACATAGCGAGGCAGCACAATTTCTGAGACTCACACAGGATGGAACGCCACGAGTACGTATTGCCCAGGTTGTATCGGGGTAAAGTAAAATGTACCACCTTCTGCAGTGACAGTGGTTCCGACAGGAACCTGCCTGTTACTTTCATTGTATAACGTGACTGTAATTCCTTTTGGACCTAAATCCGATCCTAAACTGATAACCTTTAACACATTCGAATCGTCTTAAATGTATATGCCTGGAACGTACCAAAGTGAATGAAGGGTTTATAGTTTTATGGTTTACCTTGCCTGTTATACCAAAACCTTTGAAGGTAAAGTTAATATCTTTGCCTTGGCTACATGCGTCGTTTTGTCCATCAACGTTCAATGAAACTTCTGTGGGTTCGAAGCTCCATCCTCTAGGTGGATCCACCTAGCAGGTTGAATTATGTGGTATGATGAATAGAGTAACTAAAAGTGCGTTGTATGGTACTGTGCTCCGATGAAAAGAAGTCGGTTGAGAAATTCTAGGGTCCGAATAGTATATCCTTCTTGGCTGGCACGACAACGTGGACGAATACAAAGTAAGCAAACAGGACACGAGTCACCAACTGTTGGCCAACTGCTCAGTTGCGCTCGCTGATCTTTCGCTGAACGCTACCGCTCAGTTGCGCTCTTTCGAACATGTTCAATGAGCAGTAGCCATTTTTTCAAGCGGAGGTAAACTTCGCTCATTGTACTCAACATTATGGGAACTGCTAAAATGTTCCCACCCTCCCAAGTGTCATTCATTGGAACTGAGCGGACCGATGGCTGCTCGCCGATCAGTTCCCAACGGTTGGGTCCAACAGCTGATTGTGCTGAACGCACCCAATGCGAGCAAGGGACGTCTCTTGCCCCAGTGACATTTTGACCGACTTCTTTTCATCAGGGCGCAGTACACGAATGAGACTTCGTTTTGTAGAATCACGTTACCTTCAGCACATATTCCCCCTTATCGTAGAGAGGAAGGAAGTAATACCCATTATTAGGAGCACACTCTGTGGAATCCTTTAGACTTCCAGCTTTCGTATACCTGAACCGATCGCAAGTTTAAGTCATCATTTAGCAGAAAAATTCCTGCGCGCAGACGTGACTCGCCAAGAATCCGCCGATCGTGGTACTTACAATTTTATCTGAACGTTTGCGAAGTCGATGTCGGCATGACTTTTTAGAAATCCACCGCAGCCTAAAATATCTTCGGCGTTACAATACGCGGAAAATGCGTACGAGCAAAGTAAATACAGAACGACCGTTCGTTTCATGCTTGTTTTCCTCTAAAAATTTCAGGTTATGCCGTTATGGAGTAAGAAACTCTCTATTTAAACACCTAGCGCTGGCAGATGTGAACTACATACATAAAGCAGAAGTCGCATAACCAAAGTTAGTGGCAAGTCGGACCAGTGTCCACGGGAAAAGGCTTCCCGAGTCCGGATTACGTTCCGCAACGCATGCGCGATGACGTCAAACCAATCACGTCGCTTCCCTTGACTTGACGGTGGCGCCGTTTCGTTTGCTATCTTGATTCTTGGCGTTGATTGGTTTGACGTCATGGCGTATGCATTACGAAGCGCAGCTTAGAGCAAAGCAATTATCGTGCCCTTTTTTCAATAGCGTTCCTAAGGTTAGGTTATGTCTTTAAATTTTGAAATGTTCAAAACATTGTTTTACTCTACGAGAGGTGGTTTTATATAATTTTAATATGACCTTTTCATTACAAAAGCAAAATATGCAAATATAAATTTCTGTTCATCAGTTCTGAGAAAGGAAAGTAAGGTTAGGTTTAGCAGTTACAGAGGGAGCCATTATGCACCGAGGGAGCACGGTAATAGGGACAAGCGTTAAATTCCTGTCTCAATTACCGTATTAACTTTAAAACTACGAAAACGTTTCAAAAGTGCTCATTTTGCTATTTTTTCATAAAATTTAACCTTTCATGATATAACAAATACTTTACATAAGTGCAAATCATAATAATTATCAATTTATTCACTTCTATAAAATATGTGTTCCTTACAGTTTCCGGTAAGGATTTAGGTAAATCCATCGAAATCTTTATATGCATTTCTGAAATTTGTTTACTATGCTTTAGTGGTTTAAAAATGCAACCTTCTCATTTGTAACACATACATTAATAGTTTAACTTAGTTAAAAAAATTTCTTTCCTTATTTATTTATAGGAGTTTTTTGTACGGCTTCTTTAAGTATAAAGGTACGGTAATTAGGACAGGGTTCGGTAATTGGGACATCTACCCTAAGTAGTGCAGTTCACCCTATTTTCCGTGAACACTGCGTCGGACGGCCACAGCAAATCGGGAAAATGGCTGTATTAGACCGTATTAGACGACCTCCACTAATATCCTGTATTTCTGTTACCTCAGTTGAATTTCAGCTTCTATCTGGTGACTTTAGCGGCATTATGTGATATCGAGAAACGAAAACTAAAGTATCCAGAAAATTGTTAATAACTATATAATCAACCACACTTAAAATATCGTATGGTAAAGTAGTCAGAGCTGTATATTTTTAATTGCTAATGCAAAAATGCAGAAAATATTAAGAGAATATGTGTACACTCTTAAAAGCAACAAATTGATTAGATTTTTGCATAACGAGTGACAGTTGCTCTGTAAAATGCCAATTCAGATCCTCGAGATGCAGATGAGTATGGATATTCGAGTTATCGGTATTCGGTAGTAAATACTGTCTACACAGCGATTCAAATGTTGCGTGTTCCATTGTTTACACTTTACGCTTTACGTGGAGGATTGATTCGGAATTAAATCTATACGTATAGAAAGTTTGCCCGTGACTCGAAAGAATAAGCTTCACGGAAAACTATCAACATAGACGTTCGACAATTTCTAAGGTGAATGAGTAAAATGGAAAGACAATAGAACATCAGCTGCGAGACAGAGATAACATAACCTCAAATCACTACGAGTTGTTCCCGTAAACAAGCGTAAGGCTTGAAATATCCTGAAAGACGAAAGAAAAGAATTAAATTTACAGAAAGTAAAAGGAATTCTGAACAGTATGGTGAAGATAGCGTTGCAAATAAAAGCCACATTGGAAAACATAGAGAAACTGAGGCCATCGGGGGCCGAATTTCGATGGTATTTAAAGTTCACCTGTTCCAACTGTGGCGAGGTATCGGATAAGTGGAATTACGTATCTCTGAGCGAATCTGCCCCAGCCCAGAGAGGGAGTGCGATCACTCATTTCCTGAGCAAATGCAAGCTTTGCTCTCGGGAGAACTCGATGACTATCCTGGAAGATTCGATCGAGTCGTTCGTCGCGACCGATCAAGGCAGGTTTCAGACGATAGTGGTATTCGATTGCCGAGGCTTCGAACCTACCGACTTCTCCGCGAGGGACGGATGGATTGCCAATGCTGTTGACGATGGAAAGGAATTTACAGAGGTGGACCTTACCGAAGGAGAATGGGCAGATTACTGTGACAAGATTAAACAGCCTGTTGGAATTTATGACATCGAGCACAGGTTTCAGAGAGTTAAGTGAGAGGATTATAGCTCAACACCAGGCATCCATTGTACCATAGGTCATTAAAATTATCTCGAGGTGCTCTCGATTAAAGATACAGACTTGATACGTATACAGTTGCGGCGTAAGCATATTTTTCTACCAGTGGACCTGTACTCTACACGCATCTCCATATGTATAAGCATTTTAATCTGAATTACGCATATAGTTACTACTCTCGTGTGGAAGCTTGCAAACATTTAAAGCAGTTGTAACAGAGAGGCTTACATAACATTCATTTGTCTTAGGGTACGTTTATGTTGGTGCTGCGATAAACGATCAGAGCGATGATAAGAGCGATATGACTATATAGATGACCAACGATAAAAGCGTCGAGAAAGAAATATTTCTTTTTCTTCGCTATTATCGCAGCTCCAACATAAACGTACCCTTACAAAGAGCAGCACATTTCAATCTATCCGTGAGAAGGAGCACGTTTCAATGTTTCTGCCGATAACAAGCATGGTTCGAATATACCACAAGAGCAAGCACGATTCACATTTCGCCACAAGCAATACCTAGGGTAAAGGACCCAGTTACTGACACCTGACCAATTACTGTCACCTTAAGCTATTTTACTTAAAATAACGAATAAATAAACGTTGGAAAGTGATACACAAAAAGAATTATGTATTTCAACCTATAATCTATACTATAGATTATATTCTATAGTTTGTTTATTCGTTATTTTAACTAAAATAGCTTAAGGTGACAGTAACTGGTCAGGTGTCAGTAACTGGGTCCTTTACCCTAGCACTTTTCAAACGCTGCAGCGAAAAGTAGCACGTTTTATTTGTTTTCCAAAGAGTAGAATATTTCAGTTTCCAGTCAGTTCATAGTCGACGTTGATCTTCTATGAAACGTGATATTTTTCGCGGCTAAAGACAAACCGTGCTATGTTTTCGCAGCAAAGTACCGAAATGTACTACCTTTCGTCGCAAAAGAACATAACATTCTGTTTTTCGTGGTCAGAATGAGCAGAGTGCTAGTCTTCGTAAGACAAATGAAATGTGCTACTTTTCGTAACGCACGTCGATAAAACCCAAATGCTAATAACTCGTCCAACCATGCTAGTTGTTCTCCAATCGCAAGAGAAAACTCTAATGTCAATATAAGTGCGGGAAATAAGCAGGCAAATAATAGGCATGTTTCCAACGACGCAATATAATTTATTCATAATCATATAAAAAAAGGCCATTTATATAATCTCATAAATGGTTTAGTACACGGAAAAGTTTGCAACAATAATTTCGCGTCTTTCTGACTCCATTGCAATGTGCCGATGTTACCCTGCACAAATCACCAGATGACTAGCATCGCTTCTCAGCAGGGAAGAGAAGTCGAAATCTCAATTTGTTAACTACTCGACGAGTCATGGAAGATTTCGGACATGGTGGTTTTCATCCTTTCGTCTACACCTGCGGAATGTCTCGATTTATAATACTTAATTCGCTAACACAATCGAAACCATAATAATAATTTATAATATCTGTTTTCTCACGCGAATAAAACTTCCATACTTTTTCTTTAAATCCCAAACTAAGCATATGTACAAATACACGTATCGAGTATAAAAATCCTGAATAAAATCACCTGAGCCATGCTGCCGCGTGAAACGGAACACGTTTCGGTTCTGTTATGGCAATAACTGTAGAACTGGCTGAACAAGTTGTAATCACAGTTTTCAACGAAACGCGGAAATACATTAAATCGATCACGAGGGGCGATTCAGAGAAACGAGAACGATTTCACGAAACCTTTTAGTTAATCGGCTAGCTAGCGTCACTAATACTCTCTACCACTATTTCTTCCCTAATATTTCCATTACTATGACCTCTAACATCTAACACAAATAAATATCGTGTGCGCATTACGATTCGTCGTTCTCACAGAACCGTTAACGTATAAATCACATGTAAATAATCATTACCGAAGACTCGAGTTTAACGATAATTGAATCGATAACGCTATCAGTCTATTCTCGCAAAAATATCACTGTGACTGAAAGAATTCCTACGCTGTCTACGCTGTCTACGCTGCCTATGCCGTCTACACCGTCCACGCCGTCAGAATCGAAAACTTCCAAAGTGTCGATCACGGCAAGAGGGAAATACATTTATCGGAGAGGGAACGTGTGTTGGCTGCGTATCAATCTGTCGCGAGGATAATCGTTGGCTACGGAATCGACTCTGACAAGCGGGCAAGCGTGGTGAATTCTCTGGTTGAACGGCATCGCCTTCTATGAAACGCAGAGGAAAAGATTCTAGTAGTAGTCCTAGTAGTAGTCGTAGCGGTAGTAGTAGCAATAGTAGTAGTAGTAGCAATAGTAGTAGTAATAATAGTAGTAGTAGTAGTTTTCTAATGTTATAAATGCCTACTTGGCGCGCTAGATCAACTAAACGGTTCTATACACTACCGTGCTAGACTATTATCTTTGGTATACTAACAATGGGGGAGATGCTCGTTCCGCCGACAGAACCGAGGACATGATGGCCTCTGGTAGAGCTGTTGATTCCCGGGAGATCGGGTACCCGGGTACCCGTGAGATACCCGGGAAGAAAAAAATTTCCCGGGTAGGCGCTACTAGGCGAATTTTCCTCGTCCCGGGTATCTCACGGGTACCCGGTCCACAGCTATAGCTCCAGCCTCTAGCCCGTTACTCTGACTCTTCTCCTTCGTAAACACGAATTACGTAGAAATAGGAACATTACGTGTAACATGTGTCAACTCTCGCGTAGCGGGCGTACTTTTTACACGAAGGAAGTAAAGCTTTCGCGGCAACGGGGAAGGAGAATCACGCGCCAACTTGGTTGTATCGCTAACAGAGCTTTTCCAGTTGCAGCGTAACGAACATTGCGCTTCATCGTTCTCGATCGAGAATAATTTCTAGCAAGAGAAGCTAAATGTTGTAGGCTAGGTAGGCGAGGCCTATGTATGTATACTACACCCTGTGCAATCCTGTTACTACTAGCTCGTGTATATTCGTGACGGTTCGTTACCTTCCACCGTTTCTGGTGCCGTTCTTCTCTTCCTCTTCTTTCTTTTCTCTCGTTTCCCCGACGAGTTTAACTACTTAGGTCTGCGATTCGGTTTCTCGAATCTGAAACAAGTCACTTGCTACGCGATAGTCGAGAATGTCGAGAGAGAGAAACGAACGGATCACGGAGCAACTACATATTTGGTTGAAACGATCGCTGTGTTAAATGACGCGCGATTGCTGCGACAAGACCAGGTCGAAAGGATCCGAGTTTTTTTTTAGGAATTTCCCAGTTGCCTGCCTCTTCTTCCTCCGTCTCGAAATCACTCCAATGAACCGCATACACGAGTACACGGATGCGACGCGCGATCGTTCGACGCGTCCGGAGCTATGAACGCTGAAAACCATCCCCGCCTCCGGTTCGGTTTCATAGAATGTTATTCTTCTTACGCGTCGAACGAACAACACGAGAACAATGCCCAGAAAATATGTAACACTCTTAATTTTGATTCTCTTACCGTATAGACTGGCAGAAAAATATATCGTTTCCCTTCTAAAGAATTAGGTAGACATTCGGCTACACTGCGCGCGCACCGTTGATTCCCGGTGTCTCAAGTTTTAAGAGCATCAGATAATTCGGTACACGAGTATATAACTCGTAGGTACATAGATTGAAAGCGCCTTCCCTCTGTTCTCGCTCTACGTCACTTCCGTAGATTCGTCGATCGCGATCGATGCCGGCGAGAGACTCCTCGTCTTTCCGTGCTCGTTTCAGGGTAATTGGTCAGTCAACACTGGTTCCAAGCAAATTTGCTTCAAAGCCGCGGACTGGTCCTCGAGGCTTCGTTTCAGACCTTGCAACGTCTGCACCAGCATCTGTCGCCGTAATTGCGACAGCTGGTGTTGGAAGCTTTGCGAATCTTGGGCACTCGGGTTTGCGTTCAAGTTCGCATTTGCCTCTGCGGCTAATCGTTCTCGGCGAAGGCGGGCCACCTTCTCCTTCAAACATCTTCTCGAATCGTCTATGCAAGGGAAACATTGACGATTAGAGATCCTAATGAAAGCTCCGGGGTTCAGCCAGATTACTTACCGGCATCGTCGGTGGGGGTGGGGGTGGTGGTGCCTCCGTCTGAATTCCTCAAAGTCACGTGCTCTCCCAGGGTTTTCTGTATTCTGCCGTAAGTCGCGCTCCCCGCGTACACCTTCCTCTTGACTGGCTCGCTTTGCGGGCAATAGGAAGAGCCTTCTTTGATCGGACCCATGTCCACCGACCTACGGACAACGTAAACGGAATGAAAAGTGGCCGAAGCAATTTGCCTGAGTGGTCAAGTAACGTAAGACGCGGTCGACACACAGACCTGAAAATCATCAGCGGTGCTCTTCTCCTGGCGTCACACCTGTCCTCTGAATCCGACGAGCTGGACGTCACCCCTTCCTCCTTGGTCGCCGGCCTCGGAACGCACAACTCCTGTCTGATGTCGCAGGGAGAATCCCTTTGCGACAAGGCGATATCGCGAGTTCTGTTTTGGAAGCAAATCTGGGAGCGAACGGTGCCTCGGGAGTCGTTGAGGTCCGGAGAGGGTAGGATAACACCGTTGCAGCAGGAGGGTGTCGCTCGCTGTCCGTTACACTCGATGGTATCCGAAGCGCGAGCAGCTCTCAGACGTGGAGAAGGAGAAGGTGAAGAAGAGGGAGAGGGAGAAGGAGAAGGAAAGGCGCTCCTGTTCGGCGAGTACTGGGGCGGTGTTCGCCTCGATGCGATCGGCGAATCGGTCGAGTACTTGATCGTCGTTGCTTCTTGCTTGTACGAGTTCTCCTTTGGGAGAAACCCGGTCGTTGCCGGCCCGTTTCTCTCCATAAATCGACGAATCGGAGAGCAAGCCTGCACGAACTGTCTCTTGGGACTTGTGTGCTCGAGGTCTCGGATGCTGCCGCTCTGCAACTCTGGCTGCGAGTTTCTGCTCCTGGAGAGGGCCAGCTCGATGTTCAGCTCGGTGTTTTTAATAAGTTCCACGCGCTTGTTTGCCAGGCCGTTGTGAAACTTGCGAGAGGGGGACGGCACGATAGGCATCGCGCTGTGCTCACTCTTCTGCATGTTCACCAAAATATTCTCCGCCTCTAGGATGAGCTCGCGATACTTTTTATCAGCCTCTTTGTCCGCCTCGATCAAAGCGATCTCCGACGCGAACGTGGTCATGTAGGTGTTGCCCGTCACTAGCCGCCTCACGATGTTGCCGTTTACGTAGCTCACCTTATAACCAGAAAACGATAAATCGTTCGTTACCTCGACTATTTCGAAGGGATGGAAAGTTTATTAGAGTGTCGATGGGTTAGATGAGGTGAAATAAGCCGATCAAAGGCCTTTCGCGCGCATAAAGGAGGAGAGAGAGCAAACAAGTATTCAATTCTTACCGAATTAGATCGTCTCTTGAGGATTTCGGTGTCGACGGTGGCGGACTGGGCGGTTAATCGGTCGTCGGTCAACCTCATCGGCGACAGATTCTTGTTCACGTCGTGTTTCTTTCGACGCAGACATATCGGGGTGCCGCCCACGCTCCTGCTACCCTGATTGAAGCCCGAGTTCTTCAGCAGCATCCTCTCGACCAGCGCGCGATTCAAATTGGCCGTTTCGTCGTCGCACTTCTCCGGATTCGGCTTTCGACGCAGCGAGATCCGCTTCTTGCGCTTCTCGGTCTGTTGTTTCTCGTCCGGTTTCTTGTGCCGCGCGCTTTGCCTCTTGCCGGCGTTCTTCGCGTTGGCAGTTCTGCGAACAGAGACGAAGCGACCGCGATGATACAATTGTCGTAGCTGTTCCTTCGCGACGCGTCACGCCTCTCTAAAAACGACGGAAACTTGATAGCACCGTGTTATTACCTCTGGAGCATGGTCGCGTCTTCCTTGTTCCTACGTTTCATCAACGATTCCCGCAACTTGGTGCCTCGACGGGCGAGTTCACCGGTGAACGCGAAATAGGTGCAGTGGCCGGTATTGGGGAAACGCCCGGAACAATCGAGGTTGTCCAGATCGAGGAACGAGCCGTTGTCGATGTAATCCAAATCCTCGTTTTCCAGGGTATCGTTCTCGTCGCAGCCGTCCCGAGGGCCGTCCAGGTCTGACAGCGAGTCTATGTAGTCCTCGCAATCGGTCGGGTCGCTGTCGGATAGAATGTCCGTTTCTTTTTCGTAGACGTAACTTTCGTCGAATTTTCCCATCATCTCGTTGAGAGTGATATCGTCCTCGGACGATCCGACGCTTCGGGTCACGGACGATCCAGACGAGCCATTACCGTTGCCGTTACCGATACCGTCGCCGGTGTGCTTTCCGTTTCCATTCCCATTCACATTCCGATTCCCGTTACTGCAACCACTGCCGCGACTCACGTTGCTGCTACTGCTAGTGCTGTTGGTGTTGCTGCTGCTGCTACTGCTGCTGCTGCTGCTGCTGCTACTACTGCTGTTACGACGTTGCACGGACAAAGTCATCTTTGGCCGAATCTCCAGACCCGAGGCGATTCTCCAATTCTGATTTATTCTATGCGAGAAAAGTTGGTCAGACTGTACGCCAGGCGAGTCTAGAGTAAAACTCGAGCGAGATTCGCCGCTCGAAGGAACAGACCGACCAGCCAACAACGGCCCTAGCCACGAGCGGCCTACCCGCCTCGTGATTATAACTTTCCTACCGAACAGAAGATTCTACAGAATCGACAACAGGCTGTTGAATGAAATTTTCCCCTCCGCGTGTTTCCGCTCGTTACGGATAAGTTTGGGAGTAAGTTTTGAGCGTGCAATTTTAACGAGACGCGAGCAACACCGTTGTTCCGACATTGCCCCTGGATTGCTAGAGAAATGGAAAAAAGGACCCAAAACGTAGAAAAGATTTGGAAATACGGTACTAACGGGCTTCTTCCGGCGCTGAGGCTTTCCTGCTTGAATTCTCGCCTGGACCTTCCCTCTCGACCGGTGTTAGCGTTCAAGTCGCTGGCGCTTCCGGAGGATTCCGTGAGCTTGAGGCCGGAGCTGCTGCTGGTGTCGTCCAGGTTGAGCCTGGACTTGAAGCCGGTGTTGCTGGAGCCGGAGGAGTTGGCCGACAGCCACGGATTCGTTCGAATGCGAGATCGTTCTCGGGGCGATTGGACCGAGGGCGAGAGCAACGGTGGCGGTATCGAGGAGGGAACGGGTGCGGCAAGGTTGCTCCTGGATGAATCGGCGGAGAACGACTCGGTGCGTCGATGGTACCTCTCCTGCTGCGCGTACGCGTGTGGCTGTACTTGGGGCGACTGTTGCCTCGAGCCATCGTTTCCTAGCCGCTCGCTGATCTGTTGGATTGACAAAGCCAACGGTTATCCCTGCTACTGTAGAGTAGAGCTTCAAGTGGAGCAGCGCAAGAAAGTTGCGAGCACCGTAATAATGACAATGAGAAGGGATGGTGATACCAGGGACTTAATACCGGTATAACGCTCATACCGGTATTTCGCCATTACAGCAATACCGATACCGATATCATACCGAAACAGATAAATACCGGTACCGATATCGTACCGAAATAGATAAATACCGAAATCGTTATTGTACCGAAAAAATAAAAATACCGAAACCGATATCGTACCGAAAACAATCGGTTACCGGTAACCGATATAAATACCGTTAAGGAACTAGTTCTTGTTCAGGCACTAATTTTTGATCAGTTCATGAAATAAATCGTTCTTTTCAGTTTATGTCCTTAAATAATTGTTTGAAATAATTACTAACATAAAAAGGATAATACAAACTAGTTCCCGGCCTGATAAAAAATTAGTTCCCATGTATTTTCAGATGATCAGAAACTAGTTCCTAGTCACTTTATTATTCCCTAACCTTATAAATAATTAAATTATACTTATTTTCAACTTTTTAAAATTTTTCCTTAAAGTGTAAACATTAATTCATCTTTTAGTATAAAAAAAGTCTATGGTTGAAAGTTTTATTAGGTTAAAAATAAATATTAAAGCGGGAAACTCTCTAAACTGATCAAAAACTAGTTCCTTAACGGTACCGGTATTTTTTTCGGTATTCTTCTCGGTAACATTTCTATAGACATATATAGACGGAGCGTGTCTGAGGGGTCGATGTGAGGTTCGCGGTAAGGGGAGCGATACAGGCAAATCGGGTATCGCAGTGGCTATGCATGCCGAACAGAATACCGAAAAAATACCGGTATTTATTTCGGTTACCGGTAACCGATTGTTTTCGGTATTTTTATTTTTCGGTACAATATCGATTTCGGTAATTATCTGTTTCGGTACGATATCGATACCGGTATAGCTGTAATGGCGGAATACCGGTATGAGCGTTATACCGGTATTATGTCTCAGACGAAGATACAGTTCTGTCTCTCTATAGTCGCGTGTGTCGGGACCGGGCGCACGCAATTTGAGAGACGAGTAGTCTATTCGGCTTCCTTTGATTTCACGCGGTCAGAGTGTAAGCTGTGTCACTATCGAGAATGTTTATGAACCTTTCTTCGGCTTTTTCTTTGACATTCGATACCCGATGCCCCGGCGCGACGACTACAACCGAAGTAGTGGGGATAGCTTCGCGCGTATAGAGAATCCGAAAACGCGTGCCATTTGAGAGACAGCACTGTACTACCGAAAAATACCGGTATAATACCGGTATTTTACATACCGGTAGGAGTCCCTGGGTGATACGTGCCTTGTTGGGGGTGTTGCTGCGGATGTCTCGCGGCAGTTCGTTGTCCCTGGTCATGTTCGCGAGGGAGGCGGTGGAGTCGCGATTTCCATGTCCCGATAGCAGAGTGGCAGCGGTCGATAGATCTGTGAGCGTGGCAGGCGAGTCGGTGGGCCTCTTCGGTCTACCGTTGTTACCGTTGCTCTGAAAGTAGTGGGTGCCAGTCCTGATGTTGATGTAATACTCCGGCGGGAAGCTGGTCCCGGGCGAGGTACCATCCGTCGAGTATCCGGTGCTGTAGGCGCTTTCCGGAGAGGATAGATTGACGCTACCGGTACCAGTGACAGTACCGGAGGACGTGGTCGTGCTCGCGGATGCGGCAGTCACAGAGCCACCGTAGCTACCTCGTCCATGCAACCGAATTCCGTCCACGGTCTTTGACGGCGAGTCTACTGGGTGCACCTGCAAATCGAAGGCTTGCTATACCTGCCGACCAACGGCTCGAGAACGTGCAAGGAGAGACCAAAGCCACGGCGAAACTACTGGTCGAGGCGAGAGAGAGACGAAAGGTGTGAAAGAGCTAAGGTGCTAAGGCAATGTCGTCTAATTGGATAGCCGCGCGCGGGATCTTCCAGCGGCTGCGAAATGCGACCAATTCTCCGAGGCTCGTCATCTGTCTCTTCCTCTCTCGCGGAGAGAGGAAAACGGCGAAGTTCACGCGACGTTGACGGACACGTGAGTGCGAGTGCAAGTGGAAGGGTGAGGATGAGGACCGGCAATTTCGTACTTACTTGGTGCAAGGCGGGAGACCTGTTGGCGCTGTGATTCCTTGGCGAATTGCAGTTTGAGTCGATTCCCTTGTCCCCCTTCTTCCTGTCCTTTTTCTTCTTCGATCGGACGATATGCGCTTCCATCCACGTACGCAGTTTCGTCCCAAACATGGTGCACGCGATTCGGCCAACGGCAACGGAGCGGCGGCCACTTGGGAAATGCTCGGTCGGATTAAAGCTTCCGCCACGCGCTCTATGCGTCCATAATGCGTCCAGACGAGACTTAAATTTCACCGCGATTGTACTAACTACCCTTCGCGAGATATCACCACGCGTCCATCCGATCCCGAGCACAACCGTCGATCGGAGGATTTACGTCGTCGCGCTCCGGCCGGTTAGCGTAAAGAACCGACAAGTCGCTCCTCTTCGGCCCATTCTTCGACGTCGCGCGGCAACGTTTCTGAAACAAAAGAACCATGCAATTTTTTAACTCGTTGATCGAGCAGTGTGTATCGTCGCGTCGGGTGCAGTGCTGAGTGCACATTAGGGCTGGGACTATTTGTCGAATTATTTGGTATTCGAATATTCGAATAGTTCAGTTGTTCAATTATTTGGCGAATATAATTCGAATATCCGAGTATTCGAATGCTATTCGAATATTTGACTATTCGAATATTTGAGTATTCGAATATTTGAGTATTCGAATATTTGAGTATTCGAATATTTGAGTATTCGAATATTTGAGTATTCGAATATTTGAGTATTCGAATATTTGAGTATTCGAATATTTGAGTATTCGAATATTTGAGTATTCGAATATTTGAGTATTCGAATATTTGAGTATTCGAATACTGATGTATTCGAATAGTATGGTGTGAATTATAAATCAAGTTGTTGAGGTTCATTTGTCAGGGTGAAATCTTGTACGCTAATTTTGACCCACTTCACACCATACTATTCGAATACTGCTCTATTCGAATACAGCGATATTCGAATAGTATTCGAATTAGGGCTCTCACTATCCGGATATCCGGATACTTAGATCCGGATTTCGATTCGGATTTCGTGTTATAACGAGCAATCCGGATACTCGGATATCCGAATAGTAAGAGCCCTACTACCTACTAGGTAGGTACTAGGTATCCGGATTATCTGGAGTATCCGGATTGCTCGTTATAACTCGAAATCCGAATCGAAATCCGGATACTCAGATTCGGATATCCGGATAGTGAGAGCCCTAATTCGAATACATCGATATTCGAATAGTATTCGAATACATCGATATTCGAATAGTATTCGAATACATCGATATTCGAATAGTATTCGAATACATCGATATTCGAATAGTATTCGAATAATAACATTCGAATACTCAAATATTCGAAGTTTATTCGTAGCATTCGAATACTTGTAAAATATTCGAATATTAAATTATTCGAATAATCCCAGCCCTAGTGCACATACCGCACACTCAACACTCGAGCCAAGCCGCGGCCCGCTTCACTCTCGCCCATGCTCGCCTATCTTTCGAGACGATTTCTCGCTCCTTCATCGAGGAAGACGGTGAAAAATTGCCTCTGATGCTTAAAATTAGCTGTAAGGGAGAGTGGGGTAAATACGAACGCGGGGTAATCGCGAATTCGATGGTACGGCGTTTTAATAAATAAAAACGATATTCCCTCTCCATTAGCTAATAGTTTAGGTCGTATCCAACGCCAGGCAGAAAATAATAAATACAGAACGCTTATGCTATTCAAGATAACACAATTTATTATTTTCATCATGTTTCATGTAATAAAGTAATTTAAATATCGACCGTATTTTTATAATAAAACAAATTAATGCTTTCGGCGCACTGGTTCGGTCAGTTTTACTTTTTTTTTTCTTATTCTTCTGTATTTTAAATAATCTATTGTATTTTTTTTCCTCCAAAAAGCAATATTTATCAAAAATGTGTGTGGGGAGGTTGAATCTAATTTCTTCATTTAAGTGTGTTATTTTATTTGTGATTGACTTCTGTATATTGTGTGTGTCTTTTATGGCAATGTTCACTTTATTACAAATGGAAGGCGAAATCTTTACACAATTCAAAAATAAGGAAAGTTTCTTTCAATCTATCTCAAGAAGGTTTGGACAAGAAGCCATAAGAAATCTCAAGGATCTTTCGAATCAAAGAACTCACCTCAGTAAGATAAGTAATAAGAAACTATTTTTATTAAAATGCAGAGCCAAAAATATAATACCTAAGTTCATTGCAAACAATATTATAAACAATTCTAACATATTCATGTCTTCGACCTCTGCCTGTAGCAAACTATTGAATCTTAAAAACAAATATTCGCGCAAATTACTGAACATTGCCATAAAAGACACACACAATATACAGAAGTCAATCACAAATAAAATAACACACTTAAATGAAGAAATTAGATTCAACCTCCCCACACACATTTTTGATAAATATTGCTTTTTGGAGGAAAAAAAATACAATAGATTATTTAAAATACAGAAGAATAAGAAAAAAAAAAGTAAAACTGACCGAACCAGTGCGCCGAAAGCATTAATTTGTTTTGTTTCATGTAATATTTTGTCCATTTCAATTGCATGTAATTACTGTTGAATTAATGATACAATTGGGATTTTTTTAAGTTGAAATAAAGCACTTTTTTACCAACATTTTGTGACCAACGCGTTGCTTGAATTATGATTCTAACTTCTGAAATATGTTGGGCAATGACGAACAACTCGGATGGGGTAATCTCGAACCTTAGAGATTAGCAACGATAACCGATTTTGATGAAATTTTCAGCATGTATAAAACTTACTTAAATCTACAAAACGGATTTTTGAATTTTCATTGCAGGCTCAGACAGAAAAAGTTTAAAAAACGACCTTTACTATTTTTATTATATACCGACCAATTGCAATTTTTTTCTAACGCACAAGAAGATGAATTTGAAAAATACATTAGGAATAGGTTGTAGCAACATTGCTTATGCGTTGACCATTGCAACCGCGCTTTCTATGCGACTTCTGCGATATTTAACACTCTGTTCGTGATTACCCCACGGCAGTCGAATAATCACGGACACCACGGGTTTTTATTTTTCACTATAAAGTTGATTTTTATTATAATTTTTCAAAAAATCGCCACAGCACTTTATAGATGAATAGTTTAAGTATGTTTGTAAATAATAAACAAATTCATTTCTCATATAGTTTTCGTTTTGTTTGCTTTTTTGCTTAGGTGTTCGTAATTCCCCCACTCTCCCTTATATAGATAACCGCGTTGCTTTTGATTGCGGCAACGCGAGACATTGCCATTAGCAAGCTTACGAATGGAGCGCCGCTGGACGTGACACTATGTACAACTACCTAGGTAAAATGCAAATAGTATGTAGTCCCTCAGGGGCAACGGAAGGAGAATGGCACCTTTATTTCCGGGAACGCGCTCCCACGGGATGCCCGCCGATCGAATCGACACCGTCCCCACCACCAACATCCCCATCCAGCTCTTTAATCGTTCAGAGACAAAGTCTGGCCCTGAAAATTGCACAAAATCTCATTGCCCACACAACACCATAACATTGCAGCAACGTCTCTGTAATATTGCGGTGCAAGATTGCAATGTTGCACCATAACATTGCAGAGACGTTGCAGGTTCAGTCCTATGTCCGCCTTCGCAATATTGCAGCTGTGTATTTTTGCAATGTTGCCGCAACATTGCAAACATGTAGTCCTGCAACGTTCCGGCAATGATTCTGCAACGAAACGGCATTAAAAACGGCCAACGAGAAATTCTAGCATATCCAGTTAAATGAAACATGCTGTAGAATCTACTCGACGTCATATTTCAAATTTCGTCAAAGTCACAGTTGTTTCAGAATATTGCTGTACTTTTTCTACAATATTTCCACTACAGTATTGCACGGCAATAGGGTAGATGTCCCAATTACTGCCACCTTAAGATTATAACTGAACTTCATTTAATCATTACACGTGTTGTTTAACCTAAAAATCGTCTCAGTTTGAAACATAATATTATTTGACATCTCTTTTATTAAAAAAAAATAGTTTTATGAATTAAATATGAAGAATTTATTAATAATTAATTAAAATTCGCGAGTGATCCTAGTGTACCTATAACTGTCACCTCATAAATCGTCTTGTCCGTATGATTTCTTCATTTTTTTATTTGTTTAATTGTTATGTAAATCGGAATCTCCGTTTAATAATAACATATTTTTTACACTTTTTTTATACTTTACGTTTTTATTACATCAAATAAATAAAGTGGCAGTAATTGGGACACTGACAGTAATTGGGACATCTACCCTATATAGGCAATTTTGCTGTGTCGTTGCCACTGAAACATTGCACATCGATTTGCGCTCAATATTGCCGAAATATTGTAGGATCGTTGCCAGTGGAACATTGCACGTCGATGTGCGCGCAATATTGCAGAAATATTGTAGGATCGTTGCCAATGGAACATTGCATGGCAACGTTCTTGCAATATTACTGCAAATTTGTAACATCATTGCCACTCCAATAATGCACGGCAATATTGCAGGAACGTTCCTACAATATTGCAATGCAACCTGTAACAACACAATATTACAGCAACGTTCCTGCAATACAGCTGCAACGAAGTGTGCTGTATGAGTGGATGCCTCGTAGACGGCTGCTAGGTTGACCGGAGCCTCCACAGCCGTCCCCTTGAAATTCCATGTGGAAACGAATCGCATATGGGGTCATCCTAAAATTACGTAAGGCTTTTTGGGGTGGGAGGGGGTCGCGAATTTCTTATGTTTTCTTACAAGGGGAGGGAGGAGTCAGGTAGCGTCTTACGTAATATTTTTTAACAAATTAATACAATAAATGCAAATTCTATCATTAATGGTCCAGAAAAGTTGTTTTAGTTTAAATTTCCCCAAACTGAGTTAAATGAATTATGTAAATGTTTAAAAGAATTTTAATAACTGAAAAATTTAATGTAAAAAATATTACGTAAGAAGGGGGTTGCAGTATCAAATCTTACGAATTCTTATACTGGGGGAGGGAGGGGGTAAGAAATCGTGAAAATTACCCTTACGTAATTTAAGGACGGTCCCTATACCTAGCTGTAATCGCGCGGAATAACCGGAAAGGATGGGACACTGCGTGTTTCGTTTCGCATCTCTCCCGAGACTCGACCCACTCCCACGGCGTCGGGTCGGGTGCAAGAGATACAAGGTATGGGAAAGGTTTAGCGGTGAGGTTGGTGCTCCGACCAGTCGTAATCGCTAAAAATCGTCGCAACGAAAGAAAACGGGACCGAGGCTACAGTATTCTTGCGCCTCCATCGTCGCGCCACCTTCCAATTGCCCCGGTGTATGCGCAGAGTTACGGGCAGGCGACAAAAATAGGGGAAGGGAAAGAAAAAGAGGTAAGAAAAGATGAAAAGGAGACAACAGCGATAGCTACCTATATCGGAGGTACTTTTCGCGGCGCAATTTTCCAACGACGGAGACAATGAACTGGCTGTGACGTGGCGCGATGTCGAGTGTAGCTTTCTTTTTTAGTTTATAGTTTCCACTTTTTGCGGGGCGGACTGCTTTCAATTTCGTTTGAAGGATGATCAAAGTACGGGCTGGGTCGGGAACCCTCGTATTGGAAATCGCATCGACCAGCCGTTTATCCGCGCGTAACGAAAACTCGATCGTTTAACCGTTTAACCTCGCCCCGCCTTCGTCTCTTCCCTTCTCCATCCTCACTGATACTACATGTTTAGTATCGTTTCGATTTCTGGAAAAAGTGCTCGCTCGGACAAAGCACCGGACGACTCGAGGTATCGACAAAGAGCGACATTGAACTCGATTCCGCGAACGGCGCAATTAATAAATATGATGGTGTTATCGCGCGTCTGCGATAATGCCGATAATGGAAAAACCGCGCATCGGGCTTTGGCCCTCTATCCTTTCGCAACCAGCGAGAAACTTAATTAGGGGGGAAACGAAATTTGCCGAGCGCAAGGCACAAAGTAGATACGATCGACGAACGGTTAACCAGCGTACGGGCGTATGCTCAGCTTTCAGATAGGTACCTACCTATTTCGGGGAACGGCAGGCTGAAGAAGAGATCCGTATTAGCATTCCATTACCCTCCAATTAAATTGCCCAGCGGAATTGATCGGCCACGTTTATTCTCGTTAATCTACTCGCGCTAAGTTAGTCACAGAGAGCAACGAAAATGTTCGGACACTTTTTAAAATGGGATACCTTTTTTAGAATTGGAGCTAACGACACGAGCTTTTTCGAGAAGCTAGAAGAATTAGTGTGCTAAGCGACGTGATTGGCCGGTTTGAAAAAAATGCAATTGGTCGGAATAGCAAAAAATATAGTTAACGTTTTTTAAAATTTTTTGTGAGCCTGTAATGAAAATTCAAAAACCCCGTTTGTAGATTGAAGTAAGTTAGGGTAAACTGTACAATAATTGGCACCCTAAGCGGAAAATCCCAATTGGAATGTCTATATTTTTTTAGGAACTTTTTATATGGTCTTAATTTTCTGTTGTTATCAATAATCATGGATTTCTCATTAAAATAAAATATCTTGGGTACGTATTAAGTATTTTATTTTAAAAATATTCAAGGAAAAACAAAAATAGGCATAAAAGTACAATTATTGGCACCCTAAAATTTGCGGATGTATAGAAAAACATATGTAGGGGATAGGTGCCATAAAGGGGACACGTCTTAAAAGGGACAAATCGAATTTCCAAAATTCTAAACGCATTACACATGCAAGTTATTTTCCTGTTTATTGCAACACTAGTGCCTAGTCGTTTGACGTAATTGAATTGACGTAAATGAAGGGAAATAAAGGCGCTTTCTTGTGGTGTAGTTGTTTTTTTAAATACCTATAACGATATTGTCAGAAATGGACGCTAAACAAAAGTGTCCCGTTTATAGCACCTCTCCCGTAGTTTTAAAATTTTTTTAAAAAATTAAAATCGACTTGAAAAAAATAAAATTGCACTAAAAAGTAAAAATAATTTTTTCTTTTATTTAATCTACAACTCTCATATTCTTCAAGTTGGTGCCAGATTTACACAGTGCAAATGATGAGGCACCGACTTGAAACATATGAGAGTCGTAGATTAAATAAAGGAAAAAATTATTGTTACTTATAATTATTTTTAGATTTATATATATATTGCACGTATATACAGTAATAATAATTAGATGACAATAGTCTTTATTATTAACCATAACTGTCAAAATATTGCGCCATTGTTGATTTAGTGTAGGGCGGGACCACCGGGGCATCGCCCCGTTTCGAATAAAACAAAGATCATCAAAATCGGTCCCTATGCTGAGGAGTTATGCGGAAACAAACATACATACGAGTCGAATCTATTTACTCCTGCTTGAAGTCGGTTAAAAAACGAAGTTTAGTGTTTAAGGGGGTATTCTAGTGTAAACGCCGCTATTTTCTGCGTTTTTGTGGAATTTCTTACAAAAAACTCGCTAAAGTTATTGAATCCGGGTTTTGCGTACATATGTATCAGTACTTAGAGAGTATTTACAAATTTTTTCAGCATAACAAAATTAAAATTGGCTGCAATATTTCGCGTTGAAGTGTTCCATGAAAAAAAAATGTCTGCGCACGGTGATCATGATTTTGTTGATTGTGCTTATCAAATTTTTTGCACACAAAAGATTGTGCACACAAAAAAGGAAAAAAGATTCCAAATTAGTATACCACCGGCTATCGCAGGTACCAGAATGAAGAAAAAATAGCGAAAATTATTAAAATAGTGACAGTTTGAAGATAAGGTTGTGATTTTAGTAGATTTTTTATACTTTTAAACGTATGTAAAATGGAAACAAATAATTGTTTTACATGACCGTGGTAGGGATGATAGTCACACGTCTATTGAAAATGTATGTACAATTTGGGCTTAATTGGTCAAGTCGGTTTCAAGATATCATGGTCACCGCTTCCGAAAACATGGTTTCGAGAAAAACGCGTTTAAGGATGTATTGGACGTACAATATCAGACAAAAGTTGAAATACTTGAATAGCTACGTCTTACGCATAGTAAATCTAGATGTAAGGAATTCGAACGACAGTTGGAGTCTTATTTTTAATCCTGGGAAGGTATTTTTCACTTTACAAATGCTTTCTCAAGCAATATTTGCTAAACTTTTGGCAATGAAAATGCCCAGAATTCACAATTTTCTCAAGTTATAATTTATTTCTTTAAAGCGGTGTAGAGAAAACAATTGAAACTCGGCAGATATTTTCATCTACCCATATACTGCATGTACAAAAAAATTTAAAACATTGGTACTATTTCTTCAATATTTTTTCAGATGATTTATTCGTCAAGATCGTCTCTTTCCATAAGAGTATGTGTAAAATCAGTGAAAATCATGAAAATCAATGAAAATCGTTATAACTCAGTAACCGTTTAGTGAATTGGTTTAAAATTTTTGGAGTACATCAGGAAGGTTAAAAAGAACAATCTCACGAATTTTCATCAACTTGGAACTATTTTGAAAATAGGTCCAATACATCCTTAAAGTTTTACACATCAGTAATGCCATATGTATACGCATCTCTTCTAACCGCTCTAACTCTGTCATTTTTACGAATTACAGAAAATCCTTTTACCCACACATTTTCTATAATATATACTTCAAAATTCAATTTTTTGAGCCCGCACACTAGAATACCCCCTTAAATAGACTATATGATTGTCTATTAAATACCTACAACACTTAGTAAATATGTATTTCAATCCATTACTTAGTACTTAGTTATAAAGCGACAAAATATTCTTACCTACCCCTTAACAAAATTGTAAGAGATCGCTTAAAACTCAGCCCTTTCTCCCACTTTGTGGTGTTGGCAGATATAAAATGTGTAGTTCAACTACTGGGCTTTGCAGTGTTGTAGTGAAAGAAAAATATGAAATTGTAAAAAAATACTTTCTAAACTTCTACTTCTTAATATTTGACTTTTTAATCAGGAGTGCCAATGATTATTGCAGTGCCAGCATTAGTGCCAGTTTACCCTATATACATGCCTGAAATTTCATGAAAATCGGTTAATGTTGCTCTGAGCTATAAAATCTTAAAGATAGCAGAATAAGGTCGAAAATCGCAAAATTCCCGAAGTCAGCGAAAGTTTATAACTCAGAGCAACGTTAACCGTTTCTAATTAAACTTTAGGAATATATACAATTTACTTAAATCTACAAACCGGATTTTTAAATTTTAATTACTCGCTCAGATAAAAAAGTTTTAAATTGCATTACTTTCAAAACGACGAGTCACGTCGCTTAGCAAACTAATCCTTCTAGCTTCTCAAGAACCTCAAGTCATTTGGATCGATTTTAAAAAACTTATGCGATTTTAAAAAGTGGCCGAATATTTTCATTATTTACTGCAGATATAGTTCGCATCGCGATTCCTTTACACTCGACACAACGTTCTTTAGGCTTTAGGTAAAGAATTCTCGCTTTTCGTCTCCCTTTTCCGTCTGCAACGTCATTCTCACCCTATCCGTCGCCGTAAAATGTCCCGCGAGAGGGAAATTTCGTTACTCTCCCCGTGGACGGAAGCGGAAATTTCGAATTCCAGTTATTCGGAGAAGAGGGAGGTGGAGGCGGGGTGGGGGGCGGCGGGGTTGGAGGAAGGGCATTCCGTTTGCCAAAGGTCCCCGAAGGGTGGTAATTAATAGTAGCGTACGCAAGATCGATAATGCAAAGGGAACGCGAAACAGTCTCGGCGGTAAAGATATTCGTTCTCTGAAACTGGTGTCGCGTGAAGATTTGGCAAAGATTGTCTCGCGACTCGCGACGCGTTAAGGCGATGCCTGTTATTGTTAGAGAGGAAAATGCCCTCTCGTCGTAGGTTTGCCAAAGAGGTCGGAGGCTTGAGCATCGGTCTCGGCCACGGACGCGGAACAGAAGGAAGGCTGGGCAGAGGAATAATCGTGGCGGAGGGGGTGGGTGCGGCACGACTGTAAGGGAGAGAAAGGTTGTCGAGGTGGGGTCGAGGGGGTGAGAAAAGGGTTCGATTGAGCACCCCTGGTTGGCCGTGGCGGGGCATCGGTGGTTGTCATGGCAACTCTCCGAGCTCTCGCCCCTAGCCAGCCCTGGGATCTACGTGGTGAATCGGTCGATGTAAAATGCGAAATGCGAACGTGAATGCAAAGATCGCTGCACCGTATAGCCATTGCCTCTATCTTCGATCATTTCCGAGCTAGCAAACGACCTGCGGCTTGCAGAATTCCGCGTCCAGACACGCAACTTCCTTCGGACCATTTCCTCTCCCATGGGGCTCCTCTTCACCCTTCCATGTATAATACATTCTCTCTCTCTCTCTCTCTCTCTCTCTCTCTCTCACATTTCTTACAAACATTTCCCGAGCCACCCCGCTAAACGAAGAATCGTCCGGATGATTTAACTTAACCGGTTGAACCTGAAACCTTTCTTTGGAACCGGCGCGGCAGCGACAGTCGCCTGTTCCGATCGATGGCCCGCGATAATAAGAACCAGATTTCACGACACGTGCGAGCAACGAAGAATTCTAACGATGCGGTGCAATTCGGATAGGCCGGCCGTTTTTGACCCCTCGTTTCGCTCAGCTTATTTACGCTTACGCGGTAATTGCGACAGCCGGCTGCTGATCGCTGATCGACCAGCCGACCGTGGTCATTCTACGACAAGTGTTTACCGCCGCGCGACTGCCTCGACCAACTGATTAAACGTCGTCTGTCGCCCGACGAAAATGGACGCCAAAGTTTCCCGAAACTTTCACGCATGATGAAGCAAGCGGCTTATCCAATGGATATAGAAACCGTAATCCAGTTCGATTTGAATGTAGTAGTCTTCAGCGAGGCGCGACGTGTATGCGTAATGTATATGCAAAGAAAATCCTCCTAAACGCTCGCGTCCCTGACTCGGAGGCGCAGGGAGCAAGAGCAGGAATGAGAGGAAGAGCGACAGAGAATAGCAGCGCGTGCACGCGTCTTCTTCATTCTGGACGATGGCCAGAATTCCGTAATTTGACGGTATGCGGCCACGAGAGCAGCGACCTTAATTAATTGGGCCGGTTCGATCAGCTTGAGCTGACGAATTATCGCCTCCGCCTCCGCGTTTCGCCTTCGACTCGGCTGCTTCTTTTTCTCAGTTTCGGGAATACCTACTAGGTACCGTTAAGGAACTAGTTCTTGATCAGGCACTAATTTTTAATCAGTTCATGAAATAAATCGTTCTTTTCAGTTTATGTCCTTAAATAATTGTTTGAAATAATTACTAACATAAAAAAGGATAATTCAAACTAGTTCCTGACCTGATAAAAAATTAGTTCCCATGTATTTTCAGATGATCAGAAACTAGTTCCTAGTCACTTTATTATTCCCTAACCTTATAAATAATTAAATTATACTTATTTTCAACTTTTTAAAATTTTTCCTTAAAGTGTAAACATTAATTCATCTTTTAGTATAAAAAAGGCTATGGTTGAAAGTTTTATTAGGTTAAAAATAAATATTAAAGCGGGAAACTCCCTAAACTGATCAAAAACTAGTTCCTTAACGGTATTTTTGCCAGTGGATTTCTACCCGTACAAGTTCAGTAACGTCGATGTGCATAAATGTACCCACACAGCACCATTGCAGCAATGCCTCTGCAATGATGCGGTGCAAGATTGCAATGTTGCATCGCATCATTGCACAGACGTTGCAGGTTCACTCCTATGTCCGCCTTAGCAATATTGCAGGAGAGTATTTTTGCAAAGTTGCGGCAGCATTACAAATATGTAGTCCTGCAACGTTCCGGCAATGATTCTGCAACGAAACGGCAAAATTGTGACAATGGTCCTGCAACTCTTCGGCAATATTACGGTGCCAGATTGCAGGTTCACTCCTATGTCCGTCTTAGCAATATTGCAGGAGTGTATTTCTGCAACGTTTCGGGGATTTTACAGCAATAGTCCCGCCGCAACGTCTCGAGCAGTGAGGGACGCGACGACATGAATGTGTGTAGTCAGAATCGTAGTAGTATAACGCCCATGTGTATTTTTCACATTGTGCGCACAATATTGCAGGAATATTGTAGGATCTTTGCCACTGTAACATTCTGCCCTCCTTAGTTAAACCGTCCTATCTAACATTTTTTCATTTTTTGAGATATATTGAAATATTTGAAGTTCCACACGTCTTCTACCTTTTATATAAAGTTAGAAAACTCTACGTGCTTCGTAAAGATTTATAAACACTCTAATGTATTTAACCTAACTTTTTTCCAATTGGATAAAATATCCTATCTAAAGCAATTAATTAATTGCTACGTTAATAACGTATTACCTATGGGTATACCTATTACAAAACATTATATTAGGCTGTTACCAACTACTGACAACACGTTTTAGTTTGAATGAAAGGAAATAAGGGCAGTACAAAGTAAATGATAAAACTTCAATTTTCTCGGTTGTTTCAAAATGCTAGATAGGACATTTTAACTAAAGGGAGCAGCATTGCACGTCGATGTGCGCGCGACATTGCCGAAATATTGCAGGATCGTTGCCACTAGAACATTGCAGTGGCAACGTGTATGCAATATTGCAAGAACGTTGCCACTCAAAGATTACACAGCAATATTGTAGCATCTTTTCTGCAATATTGCAATGCAACCTGCAATAACGCAATATTGCAGCAACGTTCCTGCAATACTCCCGCAACGAAGTGTGCTGCATGGGTAACGGAGTGGTAAATCGTCTGCGAAATACGGCGGATTCTTATACAATAGTGGTCCGTTGTGCACGGTATCGCGAGCACACCAAAAACAAATCGTCTTCGATAAATAATTATCTGTTGGAACGGTGACTTTCCACTCTTAATCGGCGATGCCGGCGAAACGTCGAGGTGATTCGCAACTGCTAGTACGCTTTACGGGGCAAAATCGATTCGCGATAGAACATCTCTGCAGCGAAACGGCCGGAGTTTGCCTGGTGATCGTGGAGCAGTAGTTGTAACGACTGGACCGAGTGGACCGACGAACTTATCGCGTTACATGACAGAAGACACATGATTTGCCGTTAGTTTGGTCAGCTGTCGGTTGCGCGATAACGAATTCCGTCCCGAGGTCCTTTATCCGGCACGAATAGCCTGCTTTCCCGTCACTTCCGGCAAAGGTAATTTCCGCTTCGAAACACCGGCCAGTGCCCGAGGAAAAACCCACCAAAGATCGTTTCGTTCAACTGCACGTGACGAGGCATTTCGTCGACCCGTATCTAAGGAAAAGTGAGGGGCGAGCATGCAGTGAATTTATGTGCAAATATGTGATTCAAGAAACGACCCTCGGGGACAAGTCTCCCACGTCGATAGGTAATGGACGAGTCGGTCGCTCGTATCGAGAAATCTGCGATCGCGTTTTTTAGCCACGTTCCTTCGCTTATGCGTCTAGTTTGTAACTTAAGATTCGCCTGGCGTCCTCGACTCTTCTTTTGTCGCCAGGATTCGAAGAAGTAGGTACAGTGGACGCTCGATAATGTGCCGGAGTCGGGGCTCTAGAGGCGGTGTTTTCTCAGAAGCGGCATATTAACGAGAGCCAATGTAACGCGCGCTCTCCCCATAACTCTCCTGTTTTCTTTTCCGTGATGGCTGCCCCCTACCAGAATACTCTTAAGGTGCGTCACACTGATGTGAGAAAAAGAAAAAACACATTCACGTATATGTACTGCTTGCGAATTGCTTGCGAACTCCAGTGTGGAGGCACCATTAAGGGTTAGCATTCATTGGCTCGCTGAGCGTGAGAGAAAGGGAGGTGCACACACGCGTGCGAGTAATGCGTGTGAGCTGGGGCGTTCCTAACGGCACTTTAAACAGCGGCATATTATCCAGCGTCCACTGTATATACGATGTACGTCGCGCGGTCGGCGAGTAATTAACTGCAACGATCTCGTCCTCGACACCGTTTCCTCCCTAAATATTATACAACCGAGTCCTATCGTTTTCCCAAGCGAAAGCTTCTGCGCCATTCAAGCGCATTGCGCCTCGTCAAACATTCAACTGCCCCTTTAAACCCTAACCCAAGGCAAGGGGAAGGCGTAGCTGCGATTATTTCCATCGACCTCGGTTCCTCGAGGGGGTGAAATTAAAAAAGTTTCGCCAATGAATCTCGCGCCAAGTCTACGCGGAGATTCCGCGGCCGACCCGGCTCGAACATTCTCGCGAATATTCGAAAACGCGCCAAGTCCTCCAACCGGTGGGACCCCTCGCCAGAGCGTTTCACGCACCTTTCGCCCGTCGTCGCTAACCGCCTAGTGTACCGGCCCGCGCTCGTAGGCCGTTCGAGAGAAGCATCTAGAGGTGGACGGACTCGTTTAAATCAACACCGTATCCGCGAGCAGAATTCGAGTAGAGTCATTTGCAATCGTAATCGCGATATCGATCCCGGGAATGAACGAGTAGGCGGGTCGCGTTGTGCCAGTACGACGGCATGCAACATTCTTTCTTGGCTCGCTCGGCGAGAGCCAGCTTCGATTTCCGCGTACGTACGACTCTTATTCGCCGAATCATTAGCTTTCGCGAGAATCGCCTTATCGGACGATTCCTTGCATTCCCTCCTACTTCTCCTCCTTCCCTACCCTCCTCTATACTCCCCCCTCTGCACTTCTGCATTTAGTATAAGTATATACAGTCTTTTGGACTTTGATCAACCAGTCGGTTAAATTCTAGAAATTCGTGTAACATGAAAATCGGACAGCGAGGGCCAAGATGTTCCATCGAATAAGTTACACCGAAGATGAGAAAGTATCGACGACGTTGTGTGTACCGTGAGAATTCACGGCTGCGATGCATAGGCTTTCCGTGGAATGAAAATTCACTGCTCAAGAACACAGGGAAACTGCCTCCCTGTTGGCGACGAGGAACTTGGTCGCGCGTACGCTAACGCGAACTACAACTTGCACTCTATCGACTACTTTACGGTGCATGTAGTAAGGTAGGTATACATATACCTACGTAATACCAACGACCAAGGAGAAGACGCTGGCAAAGGGAGAAAGGACGAGAAGACAAACGTTTCCGTCAACGTAGGTAGTCGCGATCGTGGCGAGAACTCGTGGAAAGCTCTCGCTTTAGTTTCTATTTCTCTCCCTCCGAGCTTTTCACAGCCAGGGCCAGTCCGCCGAACAAAGCAAGCCGCGAGAACTACCTATATAGATCACAGATATAGGCGGGACGGCCGGGGGGGTTACATCCGACCTAACCCGCTTCCCTTCCTTACGCTATCGCCAACAGCAAAATTTCAGAAATAGAGTTGCGTTTCCTAACGCGTCGCGACCTTCTTTCCGAAATCAATTAATTCAGACAACATGCATGTGGACCCGGCATGTCTGGAACAGCAAGGACGGCGCAAAGGATAAACCCGCGAGCGCGAGATGCGACACGCCACGCCGCGCGCCGTTTAACTCTTCTCGAGAGGAGCTCCCAGTAGGTTAGGACGATTAATCTCCCTTCGCCCTTTCCCCTGTTCATGTTGTTCGCTTCTGCTCGCACAGACGCCACCCCAATCCCCAGCCGTAGGATATTTCCGCGGACAAACGATTCTCTACGCCGCGCCACGGATAAAAGTTCGTTCGTCCGTTCGATGCATCTATTACGATACATTTATGTAAGTAGTCGAGACTACTTCTCAAGTTTCCGATCGAATGACCGCTAAATAACTATTCTCGGGAACGTTGTTTTCTTTCCACGAATCACCGGGAGCCGATAGCTCGCGGGTATATACGCGAGTACTTACTTAACGCGTAGTCAATGGGAAAATACGAAATACCAGAATAAAGCAAGCCTCTCCACTTTCTACGAAGATACCTGACCCTTCAAGGTGGTCAAAGATAGAAACGCGTGAAGATCCCTCGATTCGCAGTTTCGCATGACAAGTTTTACCGATTGGTTTCGTGACGCAAGGAGAATCCTCCCCATAAGAATCATCGAGATAATTATACTAAGTGGTTACGCTAAATACTTGTGCTAATTAAAATATCTAGTTCAATATACTCGATTCGACTTAGCGTCGTCACTCTGTATTTAAAGTTATTGTTAGCTCGTGTCCTCGAGGGATGCCATCTGCTGCTGATATTTACATACTTTTTCCAGCTTAGAAAGATGATAGATGACGCGAGCGTAAGAGCGGGCGCGTCGGTACGAACTACAGACATACTTACCTATGTAATTGATTGCGAGTGGACCGGATTGAGAAACGATTACGCGCGAACGATGACCGATAGAAATTGCGAAACAATCCTGACGGCGAACAAATCTGTTTGATTGAAAAACGGAGCGATCGGCGAGAAGGAAGAGAGAAGAGATGAACGGAAAAGAAGACACGGTCGCGAAAGAAATGGTCATTTGGTAAAGATGTAAGTACATACCTGGTTTTCCATCGAACGTCATCCCCCATCAGCTTCGTGCTCTCCTCGCGGAGGATGGAACTCGCGGGTCTCGGGCACGACACACCTCACTGGTAGATTTCTGTCTCAACTATCACACTGATTCGCGTTGAAAGCAGCCGGACCGAACTGGCGGACCGTTCGAAACAGGACACTACGAAAACACTGCAGCCGGCAATGCACGTCACGACGCGGCACGACGCGACGCGAGGCGGCGCGAGGCGATGCGATGCGATAGCCGAACCACGACGCGGCGCAGAAGGTAAACAAACGATCCGACTTGATCGGCGGCTCGACCGCGACTGAGTGCTCTCGACTACGCACCCCTATTGGGCGGACACGTTGCAGGGCCGTAGCCCAATGGGGTGCTTCCCCTTCTACCCACCTCGTTCCTTTTTCCTCCCTTTGCGCCACTCGTCGTCCTCTTCTTTTCCCTTCTTTTTTTCGTCGTTTCTCGTCCATACCCTTCGTTTCTCCTTTTTCCTCTTCTCTTTCCGACCGATACGATGTGTCCCGAGAGAATATCGACAGGAACGGCCGTGCCCATCGGCCAACGACTATTTAGCTTGCTTCGAATTATTGTATTTTTACCCTCTCGTTCGAACGACACAAGAGAGGCTTCTGACACACGTTAAATGCTTTTCCATTGCTCATCGAGAGCGACGAACGGCGAGCGGCCAATCTGATTTAAACGTGTTGTCGCCCGAACCGGCGACAGATATTAATTATTGTCAAGTCGAGACGTTGACGCCGTTATTGTTTCACGTTGACTGCATCCTACCACTTGGATTTTAGATGTTTTAAACACCCGAATGCTGTTGATGCCTGTGCCGGTAAACGATGGTGACTGTAACGATCCGAACGTAGGCTTAACGGGGGTAGCTAAACGGGGACACCCTTCGACAACCTAGGGTGCATATCGAGGAGAATTTAGAGAACTTACTTCCTCTTGGCTGAGCGTAGTCGTGGAAAAGGACAAGCTCCTTCGACCTTATAGTACTGTATTTTCGTAAGCGTATCGGTGATAAGGTAAGGTGGCTACGCTGACCTCGCGCAACACCTGATCTCCGCGCGTTTTTTGCCGCTTCGAAATTTCGTGGTCGGAGCATATTACAGTCGTCAAGTAGATGTAGTGTATACTGATTTTCGCAAAGCTTTCGATTCAATAAGTCACTCCGTTTTAATCGCCAAGTTAGAGTCTTTGGGGATCTCTAGTAGCGTGCTCTCGTGGCTAACTAGTTTTTTATCTGACGGGATACAAGTTGTTAACTTTAAAGGCTCTTATTCGAGAGAGATCAGAGCTACTTCAGGGGTTCCTCAGGGTTCTCATTTGGGTCCACTACTTTTTATATTATTTATCAATGATATCTCTAAAGTTTTTTTCTTTTCTAAATTTAACTTGTATGCGGATGATCTCAAAATTTATCACAGTATTAGTAGTCCGCAATGTGCCAATTTAATTCAGAATGACCTGAATAGACTTCATGATTGGTGTACTTCCAATAAGTTATCTCTGAATCTAACGAAATGTCATATTGTCAGGTTTAGCCGTAAGAAAAATAATCTAGTTTTTAACTACACCGTCAATGGGATACAGCTCTCTGCCCTTAACAATGTTAAGGATCTAGGTATTACTTTCTCGTCTGTCTTATCTTTCTCGGGACATTACAGGAATATTATTTCTTGTAGTCTTAAATCTTTAGAACTTATCCATAGGGTATCGAGATTCCTTAAAAATACCAACACTCTCAAAATACTCTACTGTCAACTGACCAGGCCTATTTTGGAATATGGTAGTATAATCTGGTCCTCATACTGGAAATCAGATATCAACAAGATTGAGAGTGTTCAACATAAATTTTTAAGACTCGCTGCCAAACATAATGGGCAACCCATGCCATTCGATTGTCACAACTATGATGAAATTCAGAGAGAATTAACCCTCAGACATTAAGTAATAGAAGAATATTGTTCGATATTATGTTTGTAAGGAAAATTGTAAAAGGAGTTATACCCTGTCCTGCCATAATTCAACTGTTCTCTCTAAATGTACCTTCAAGAGACCTAAGAAATTACTCTCTGTTACATACTGAACTGCATCGCACAGTATATGTTTATTATACCTGTGTAAATTGTATGTCTAATCACACTAAATCTGGCCATGGGAATATTGACTTATTTGGGCAATCCCTTCCCTAGTAGCATTTGTTGTTGGCATACAGTTGGGCCACGCACATAATTTTGGTTGGCCAACAGTTAGATTTGGCACTTTTTTTTCAGGTTTGGTCAACAAC
Organism: Andrena minutula; assembly: GCA_929113495.1. Lineage (NCBI taxonomy): Eukaryota > Metazoa > Arthropoda > Insecta > Hymenoptera > Andrenidae > Andrena > Andrena minutula. Next base: position 36,369,263 of record OV815996.1, on the reverse strand, counting down.
AGATGGCCAAGGTAGGCTTTCCTACTCTTGCCCAACTATTTATAGGGTTTACCGTAAAAGCCCCATTGAAAGTTTCTTTCCAGAAGGCGTCTTAAACAACTTCAAAAGACGTTGTAAAGACGTCTTCTTCAGGTCTGGATTAGGAAAAAAAATTTCGCGTTGAGGAGGGGAATTGAACTCAGACTTTCCGCTTAGAAAGCAACCGCTGTTTGCAACTATCCAATACACTTACTTGTAAACAGTTCTAATTTTTAGGTACATAACAAGTATTAAGTGTTTCTAAAAACTATGCAGTGACGCGAAATATTCTACAAAATATCATTCGACCTTTAGACTCGTTCCTTAAGATTTCACATTCGTCTTAAGACAGACGTCCTCTTTACGTATTTATAAATAAGGAAAGAAAAACCACAACTTGGAATATAATAACAGGTTTTTGGATGTAGCAAATTTTCTGACGTTTGTAAGACGACATTTAATCATCGTTGTAAATTGTTTGTTAATTAACCAACCATGGTTGGCATTACTACGCATAGTAATTATAGGCCCAACATTGAATATTGTTGGCAAACTGTCGTAACTCTTTGTTAATTAACCAACCATAATAATTGTAGGCCCAACATTGAATATTCGTTGGCAAACTGTCGTAAGTTTTTGCCGTAGGCCCTATGTTGGTTACCGTTGGCCAACCGGAAATGCTACTAGGGTTGAATCTTTAAGACATTCTCTTGAAGATATTCTATAATTAATCTTTTATTCTATTTTGTCCTGTTGAAATGTATTCTTTGTCTTTTATGTGATATGCCCCCCCCCCCCCGCATTATATCTATTATATCTTTTATACCAAAGTATTTTTTTCCCGTGAATAAATAAATAAATAAATAAATATTAGCGCAATATTTCTCGCTAACTCTACGACCCATACAGCCCACTTCGTTGCAGCTGTATTGCAGGAACGTTGCTGCAATATTGCGTTGTTGCAAGTTGCATTGCAATATTGCGTTGTTGCAAGTTGCATTGCAATATTATAGGAACGTTCCTGCAATATTGCCGTGCATTATTGGAGTGGCAATGATTTTACAATATTGCAGCAATATTGCCGTGCAATGCTGCCGCAACATTGCAAAAATACACACCTGCAATATTGCGAAGGCGGACATAGGACTGAACCTGCAACGTCTCTGCAATGTTATGGTGCAACATTGCAATCTTGCACCGCAATATTGCAGAGGCGTTGCTGCAATGTTATGGTGCTGTGTGGGGAGACCAATGAACGTGGCCCGTTAGCCGTTCAGGCGTATGTGTATACTCGTCATTCCTCTCGAGCGGTGTTTTTGTTCGAGGCTTTTGATATTCGACGACCGAAACCTATAAAGATATCCGAGCCTTCGGCCTTTGCGCTTCCAAATGAGTACCTGGCCGGGGTAGCTTTCGAAAACTTATCCACCGCGCGAACCAATGCCTCCTGGCTTTTTCGCATTTGCATGCTAGACTTTTTCATTCTGCTAGATTCGAGTGTCCCGCTTTCGACATCGTGTCAATTTCGGTTCATCCGTCTCTCTCGACCTGGGCTCGCGAGCCTTCTTTAATCTTTCGACGCTGGCGAAAGAAAGGAAATTGATGGAAAAAAAAAAACGCGACACCGTGGAGACGATAATTACGTAGGTATGTATCTGCTGGCGTGGGCTCGGTATTATCCGTAGCTGAGTTGGCATCGCTTCAACTCTGGATATCTGCCAGGATAAATATCAATTTTATCACGTCCTCGTATCGTTTTTATTTCGTCTCGCAATTCCATCACGGACCCGTTCGGCTTTCAAAGCTAGATCGCCAACCTTCGACCAGGCCTTCGTGATTTCTGAGTCGTCGGCGTCGCGTTCCTACGACCTACGCTGATCGATTACAAAGCAAACTATAAGAAGAAGAAGAAGAAAGAGGGACTTGAATAGACACATAATATCGTCGCGTCGGCGCTCAAGCAAACAGGCTAATTGTATGAAACTGGTCACAAGAATAATCTCCTGTTCCCAGCTCGAAAGACCAACGATCACGTTTGCCACGCATCCACGCTTTTCAAAAGATTCGTCGTCTAATTAGTGGTCGTCGCGTTATCTTCGCGCAGTTTAAAGGAACGTGGTGCATTTCACGGTCAATTAACTCTCGATCCTGTCCTTTTTCTTTCTTCTTCTGTTTCGGCGACCGGTTTGGAAGTATTTACTAATACATAGGTATAGTCTAGCGACAGGGCGCAAACGGTGCTCGCTTGCTTGTGGGAACAATGTATGGTTCGTTTCATGGCTCGTTAACGCGCCGTAAACCGATTTCCGTATGCGTTTTGTCGCGGTTGGTCGAACTCACGACGCGACGGTCGGGCTACCCTCTTACGTACATACTTGTACCCGTTGCCATATTTTCCGCAATACTGTTCGACATGTTTGGACAACGAGTTCTCACGGACCAATGGACAACGACTATCGTTCGTTGACTCTCGGAAATTACTTGTAGTAATTACTTGTAGAAAAGGATTCTGGTCTTTTCGCCGGCAGTGCCGGGACAAAAGGTGTAACGAGTTCATTACGGAGCACCCTTTACCCACCCACTGCCGACAATGCCGACACTGTTGAACGGGTCCCGAGATTCGTACAGCCGAATGCAGTCACCGAACGTTCTTTGTTTTTCTTTCGAGTAGCCACGCGTAGATTCGTTGCTTCTATGTGTGTATGTAGTAGGTAGAACGTGTGTACCGTACTGCATCCGTATTCGCGCAACCAATTCGTTTAAACGAGCATCGCCGTGTAATTCCCTATGAAAGCTGCGAAGACGACTCGTGCTGACTTTCCGCGTGGTTCCAATTCAAGTGTTCATTAAGGGGGGATTCTACCTTGTTTGGCCGAAAAATAGGTGATTTTGATGAATTTTTTGTACAAAAACGGTTTGACAAATTAATTTGAGGTTTGACAGGCTGTTTTATTGTATCTTGAGCTATTGTTGTGAATTTTTATGTGACGGAAAAAAAATGTGACTGATACAGAACTTGGGGCGTTGAAAAAAAATCGGGTGGTCCTGGCGTTGACGGAAAATACCCTAAGGAGAATGTGAAACACAAAAGGGGAAAAAGATTCTTAATCTGTATGAATGTGGCTATCGATGGTAGTAGACTCATTAAGATAAATAAAGAAATGTTAAAATGGCAGGCTTCTGAATATGATGAATCGATTTTTCTCAAAAATCGACAAAACTTTATTAAGTAAAATCAGGAACGGTAACAAATGCGACAATAAATCTACTACCATAGATAAACAGACGCTTGCTCAACATGCATGTAAAAGTTCAAGTTGTTTGCTTCATTGATTGTCGAGATTTCTTCAACGCCAGGTCGAAAAATGTAGTTTCGAGAAAATCGGGTTTAAAAGTTCATATTATGTATAAGGATAGAAATTGATTACTTACCATTATTAAGCTATTCCAGGGCCGTAAACACAAGACTCATATCTTTTAGAAAAAACAAAAAAGAAAATATGCAATTTTTCGGCCAAACAAGGTAGAATCCCCCTTAAGCTTGTGCCGCCCATACTACCGAGTACCATTCGATTAATCATATTTTTTCTCACATGGCTGGAATGTCGCGTACCACGTGGCGGCAATTGGCGATATAACGATATTCTATGTACGATCGGGATTTCGCCTTGAATTCTCCTTACAAAAGAAACGATTGTCCTCTAGGGTAAAGGACCCAATTACTGGCAGCCAACCCAATTACCCTAGTAGCATTTATTTGCTGGGAATTTGTTGGGCCAATGACGTGTTATCCGTTGGCAAACTGTTGAAGTGTAGCGCTATTTTTGAATGGGCCAACGATTGTAACCAACGCAGGCCCAACTGAAGGTTTCTTTCCATAACCCCACAGTTTCTTTCAAAAAGGCGTTTTAAAAACGTCCAGAAGGCGTCTTGAAGAACTTCAAAAGACGTTGTAAACACGTCTTTCTCAGGTCTGATTTAAGAAAAAAAAATTTGCGGTAAGGAGAATCGAATTCAAACTTTCCACTCACGAAGCAACCGTTTATCGCACTTATCCAATACATTTCCTTGTAAACACTTCTAATTTCTCAGTACATAACAAGTATTAATTGTTTATAAAAAGTACACAGTGACGCGAAATATTCTACAAAATATCATCATTCGACCTTTAGACTCATTCCATAAAATTTCACATTCGTCTCAAGACAGACGTCCGCATTACGAATTTATAATAATAGGTTTTTGGATATACCTAATTTTCTGACGTTTGTAAGACAATATTTAATCATTGTTGTACATTTTTTGTTAATTAACCAACCATAATAATTGTAGGCCCAACATTGAATAGTCGTAGGCAAACTCTCGTAATTTTTTGTAAATTAACCAACCATAATAATTGTAGGCCCAACATTGAATATTCGTTGGCAAACTGTCGTAAGTTTTTTGCCGTAAGCCCTATGTTGGGAATGTGTAGGCAAAACTCTAACTATATTCCAACTGATTCCCAACTGTTGGTTACTGTTGGCCAAACAGAAATGCTATTAGGGTATTGTCACCTTAAGCTATTTTACTTAAACGTTTATTTATTCGTTATTTTAAGTAAAATAGCTTAAGGTGACAGTACAGTAAAAGTTGGATGACTGCACAGAACGATCTACAGCGTAAGTGCGCGGTAGTCATCCCCACCACCGGGGGAGGGGACTCCTCTGGCGCACCATGAAGCTGGACCGTCGCGAGCGTCGAGTAGTGTTACCTGATCCGAGTTCGAATATCCGTGAGCCAATACTAATGCAAGAAGAAAACTTTTTTATTATTGATCTTTTTGTAACGAAACTTTTACTAACGTATTTCTGAGGTTTTTCTGATTAAAATAAGACAAAACACGACATAATTTGGATAATATTTACTTCATTTCTCACCCGGCATCCAACATTATTATCACTCATTAAATATGCAAAAATGATCCGAATTATATCATTTTTGGTCTTTTTTTAAATAAGGGAACCTCACAAATACATTGGCAAAAGTTGCGTTAACCAGAAATCAAAAATAGGAAAATTTTCTTGTTGCCATTAGTAAATGTGTCATCGACGCGTTTGTTTTGTTCAGCTCGAGTGTCTTCCCTCTTGCTCTTTCTCTCGCTGTCCTTCTCTACGCTCGACAAAAAACGTAAACAAACTCCGAGCACGGCTCGAAATTTTGGAGGTCGAGAATATTTACCTCTGCTGGATAACTACATGCCTCCGGTCCCGAATTTCGTGCAGTTATCCAACTTTTACTGTAATTGGGTTGGCTGCCAGTAATTGGGTCCTTTACCCTATTTAGAATCTAGATCAGCCTCGATGTAGGTGCGTATGTATGTTCATAGTAGTATCTCGATCGTTTCCGAAAAGACTTTCTTTCACTCCACGAACGGTTTCCTCAATCTCAAACGTAGTGGAGAGAATGTTTGGCGCGCGAACGGGATCATTGACAACGTCTTATCAGTGCGGAACGCGATAGTGCGATGCTGTTTTATAAGACCTTGGAATTAGCATACACACGACGCGACTGTATGTTCCATAAAACGTTAAGACTATTTCACACGAATAAACGTTAATTGACTCCTTCACCAACGGCATCGAGAAATCTATCCTATTCATTATTGAGCGAATTTCTGTTTGCGCCCCGCTCGCTGTCGTAAACACTTGTTTGCGTCAGAATATTGGAACGAGAAAAATTACACTTTGCATAAAGAACAAGTGAATAACTCGCCTCCGTGGCGCAATCGGCTAGCGCGTTCGGGAGTCTCGTTCGAGAAGGCGATCGCGACAGGAGCCTAACCTAAAACGGTTTATGCAAAGTTAGTAAAATTTGGAATCGGATCGTCGCGTATAGTATAGATACTCCACGGGTATCCGTAGGGGGTACCGGGAATAATTGCTATCACCCGGATAACACCATTAACCGCGCAAATCGCAGTGGAAGGATAAGATTTAAGCGTGCAAGAGGAGCGTCGTCAGTGCGTGCAACATGGCGTCGCTCCCATCGCATTCCCAAACACAGAGGAAAGGCCAAAAAAGATTGGGAACGCAGGAAGGAAAAAGGACGAGCTCCCAACCGCTCACTACTTCTATGGACAAAGAAGTTCAGAAAGTACTTAAAGAGCTGGGTGCCAGAAAACAGAGTACAGTAGCACCTAACCTCAACGTGAAGAGGAAAAAAATAGAGAGCAGGTACGTACAAGCAAGCGCGGATCCATGTTCGTCAATATCTTTGAATCAGAATCAAGGCAAGGATCCATGGTTATCCCCAAAAAAGCCGATCAGTCCGCAGAATATTGAAAAAAGAGGAGGGTCAACCTCAGCCACTACTACATATAATCAGTTTGAATTGCTATCCTCGGAGGGAGCATTTGAAGAGCATGTAACAGAAATAGATATGGAGGGCTGCGAGGACAGAAACAGCCAGCTAGAGCACATCAATGCAATCCAAAACACACCAATAGATACAGCAGAGAATACATCCCGACAGATGAAAGGTAAGCAAAGACCGCCTCCTATTTATTGTATTGGAACAACAATTAAAGGATTACTCACAGCAATAAAGAACGAAATCCCAAAAAACGAAATTACATTTAAAGACGTTGGTGACGATACCATATCCATCAGCGTTAACTTGATGGAAAATTTCAACAAAATGAAGGCAATATTGGAAAATCTTAAAATCAAGTTTTACTCTTATACCCCCATACATCTCAAAAACAAATTGCTTGTCTTAAAAGGTGTAAAGGGGGATTTTGACGAAAAGGATATAAAAGAAGAAATCGAAAATTTAGAAATACAAAATATAAAAATTACAAAGATATCAAAAATTAAACTAGGTCAAGCGGAAAATGCACCAACGCATTTCCTAGTACAGCTATCACCAGACAGCATACTAAGCACGTTAACTAACCAGAAAAGAATAGCGTGCCAAAGAGTTGTCTGGGAACCGTACAAAAAAAATAAGGCCTTCCAATGTAAGAATTGCCAAAGGGTAGGCCACTCCAGCGCTAACTGTAGGCTAGGATATAGATGCGTTAAATGCAAGGACAATCACGGACCAGGCGAATGTAAGGTAGAAAAAAATGCAGAAAACACTCAACCAGCTTGCATCAACTACGGGGAACAGGGACACCCTGCAAGTTACAGAGGATGTATTTAGCTTAAAGTAGCACAGGATATAATATCAACAAAAAGGACGCAGGTTAAGGAAAACCTGCGAAGAAGAGTCTAAGAAGAGTCAACAAGGTCAGCAGACGAGTAACCCAGGGCCTAACATACTCTCAGGCTATGCAAAACGCTGCAAACTCGCATATTACAGAACAAATAATAACGCAACAGGATGCTAATAAGGCAAGGAATGATCATCTTTTTCCAATTCCACCACTGAGCTAGACTGCAGAGCACTCAAAATTGGCCGGTACCGTATATCAAACCTGAAAAACTTGCAGCGGCAGGATTCTATTATACTGGCCACGATGATAAATTGAAATGTTTCGAATGCGAATAGTATTCGAATACATCGATATTCGAATAGTATTTGAATAATAATATTCGAATACTCAAATATTCGAATTTTATTCGTAGTATTCGAATACTTGTAAATTATCCGAATATTAAATTATTCGAATAGTCCGAGCCCTAGTAAATACAAGTAAAGTATCGTTACTTTCGTTTCGATCCAAGTGATTTTAGTATCGATACCTAGGGTTGTGATATCAAGTAGGTATCGATTAAAAGTACTCGTATCGAATGGGCGAGTATCGGCAGTCTACGTGAAAGATGAAAGCAAACATAGATACATTTGGCCTAAAAATATCGTTGCAACTACTCCATGATTTACATCATGATGTAAAGACATAAGGTGTGCTCGCCCGGCAGCTCATTTTCGTCTTCTACTGCGCCTTCCCAATTTCCGCCATATTAAAATATGTATGGATATGAAGGCATATGTATGTGTGCGGTCGCGTTATTGAAATGTTGACAAATTCATTCTATTCTATTGGTTGAGATCCAATATGGAGGGTCTTGGGAAGGGCACGTTATTGGCTAATCTGGAAGGCTGCGCACGAGCACACCTGATGTCTTTACATCATGATTTACATCATGATGCAGAGTGGACTAACTTCACACAGTTAGCATCTGCTCTGCTCACATCCCTTCTACAATGTTTCGTGAATATGGTGAATAAGATGTATATACAGGGTCATCGTTTAATCCTGCAACCCGCGCACGCGCGAACTTGTAAAATGGCAACACCGCCTCACGGACGCATTCCACTACAACCATACACCGTCCCGGCGTTCGGAGAGTTGCTAGCGACCGCTAGACAGCAGTGGTGCCCGAGCCTCGAGAATTTTGGGCTGGTCTCTTTCAAATTAACGTTGCAAAGAACTATTCAGAATTTCCCGGCCCGGGTTGAAAAATTTGGGGCCTTTTTCGTATAACTTTTGAACTACAGGGTCATCGTTTAATCCTGCAACCCGCGCGCGCGCGCGCGCGCGAACCTGTAAAATGGCAACACCGCCTCACGGACGCATTCCACTACAACCATGCACCGTCCCGGCGTTCGGAGAGCTGCTAGCGACCGCTAGACAGCAGTGATGCCCGAGCATCGAGAATTTTGGGCTGGTCTCTTTCAAATTAACGTTGCGAAGAACTATTCAGAATTTTCCGGCCGGGGTTGAAAAATTTGGGGCCTTTTTCGTATAACTTTTGAACTATAAGAGATATCGGAATGCAATTTACGCTGGTAAATGAGGAAAAATTATTCCCTCTTAATGATGGATAATTTAACATATTTTACGTTTACTTAATTTTTCTTTTATCAATTTTTTAACCATAATTGTTTAAAAAGCTTCTGCAAACTGTTTATTTGATAATGTATTTAACGCTGTTTTTAAAATTCGTGGTGTTGATAAACAATAGGCTAGTTGTTTCTGTATCATTACTTTAATAAATTGAGAAATTAAATTTTTATTCAATTATGTGTTAGTTCTGCAGACCTCAAAATCTATTGTTCTGGTTTTCTTTTTTATGATTTTATCCTTAATGCGGTGCATACCTAGATCAGACGTAAGGGGTAACTAATGGGGACGTGTCTTTGATTGTAGCGGTGTTTGAATGTTTTAGCTACTCAATGCCACGCCTTCCGATAATGTAATTTTTTTTAATGATGTGCCATTATTGTGGCTTTTACAAGCAGATGGCGAAAAATCTCTCCGTACAAGGGTATAGCGCCGCGGTCAACTCTGTCGTAGCTAAAAAATTTTAAATTGAGACGGGTATGAGAATCAGTTGACATTATTTTCAAACCTCATTACAGTAATTTGGGGTGCGAGTGGTAAACCGATCACAAAAGCGGAGCGCTCGGCTCGATTACCTGGGCCGGGAAATTCCTAATACCTAGCTTTTTGCCACGCTAAAATTTTCGAAGCTCGGGTTAGGGTTAGTTAGAGCATATAAACATGGAGGAAGCATGCAATAGGAAAAAATGTAGACGGCGATAGAAAGAGAAAAATATACAGGAGGGACAAACCCTCTCTTTCTAGCGGCAGGGACTAGTAACAAAGGTGATGAATTGGCAATATATTTGTCTTCTCCAGTTTCGTCATTAAAGTCATCCCCACTAGAGGAGTGGGAAGATATGAAACTCGTGTTTCCATCACTTTATATTCAGGCTCGAATGTTTCTAGTGGTAGTTGCTTCCTCAGTACCTTGTGAGAGGTTATTTTCGAAAGCAGGAGCAACAATCACCAAAAACAGAAATCGACTTTTGGGCAAACACTTGGAAATATTGTTATTTTTGGGAAGTGTCCCGCATGATATATTTTTAATTAATTCTTTATTACTTCGTCTAATCTTTTGGTTCCACTCCGTTCCATACATTTAATTTCCTCTCTTCTGGGTTCCCTATTAATTGGCGATGTTGAGACGCGGTGGAATTCGCAGTATGATATGCTCGTCCGATTGCTTCAAGTACGGAAAGCGTTAACAACTGTTTTGGGTGGGGAAGGAATGCCCAACACTATTAATAGTTGCGAATGGTCCATGATAAATGAATATTGCACTGCATTGAAATTGTTTAAAGACGCCACCCACGTACTGACAATAGAAAACGCACCAACATTGTCCCGATGCATTCCTGCAATTTATGGGATAAAAGATACGCTATCGACGATCATTGCAAAAAACGACACACCAAACACATTGCAGTTTACGAAGAATTTGTTAATTGAAGTAAACAGGAGATTCGATTTTATAGAAAATTCGAAAACCTTGATACTAGCAATGCTCATGGACCCTCGAGTTAAGGATCGGTTATTATCGGTGGAGAAGAAGCGCGAAGCTCTCGATATTTTGGAATCAGTTGCAAGCAACTATATGGTGCAAGTAACGGAGATAAGTACCGAAAGTACAGAAAAAAAGGAAATATCAGGTGTGTATAAAACTATCAGAAGATTATGTGACATTGCGTCTAGTGTTGTGCGTTAAATATTTTTCATTTTTCTGCCAGAACCATCACCCTCGGAATCGGAAAGCCTCTTCACCTTTTTAAATAATATTTCTGAACATGAAGAGATCAGTTATCCTGACATGTTGAATAAAGAAATAAGCACTGATATTGCCGAAAAAAATATTTCGGCAAAACATTGCGCATTAAAGTGGTGGAACGAGAATTCCACTAGATATGCAACTTTGGCACGAGTTGCCACAAATTTCCTTGGTATACCGGCCACACAGGTATACAGTGAAAGATTATTTTCATTGGCAGGCAACGTAGTAACACATAAACGTACCTGCCTGTTGTCCGAAAGGGTTGAGCAAATATGTTTCTTATCTGCCAATTTAAAAATATAATGTATGTATGCAGTGATATGACTGTGCATTATAGATTTTGTATTTTTATTACTATTATTATTTTTTTTTAGTTTCACGAGTTGCAGCTCGGCGTCTTCAAGATATACTTACAGCGGGTTACCTTTAACTCATCGACATTCATTTCACCGACATTGTTTTCATCGACACGATTTCACCGACACAGAGTTCACCGACGATGTTTATTTACCGACACCTTGAAATCACCGACACTCAGTTCATCGACATCGATTTTGGCCGAAAATTATTACACTTACCGTCATTTGTTATCGTTGTAAATGAAACTTATCTACACATTTATTTTCGCGCATAAAAAAATAAAGGGGTAAATGATAAAAATTATGCCAAAATTATTAAACAACTACTGCACGTAAGAAAGCGAAGCGTATACTGACTGAAAGAACGATAAGCCTTATAAACAACAACAGAAGTCGGGGTTGATGTCGATGAACTGAGTGTCGGTGAATTCAAGGTGTCGCTAAATAAACATTGTCGGTGAATGAATGTCGATGAGTTAAAGGTAACCCACTTACAGCGCACATATTTTAATAACATATTTAGTCTGTATTTCTTATTCTGTATTTCCTCTTCATATTTGTGTAATAAAGGGTTTATCCCGTCGATGTGAAATAAACAAATTGAATTAACTTAATGAATATGTGCATAGTATGTGTGTAGTTTGCAATATATTGCAATAAATAATTAAATTGTGCAAAACCAACATATTTTAATATATGTTGGTTTTGTTGCGTTTTCGTACGATCTCCTACAAATATTCTCCATTTTCATTGGCAAGTTGTGAGATATAGATCACACATAATATTATAATTATTCATTAATTAAGTCGGGGGAAAAATTCTATCAATTGTGCGAGAGATTTAGATACCTCCTCAAATAAGTCCAACCATTTCAGGATGATATATTTATTTGTTTATTAACGATTAACACCCTTTGTTAATAATAATACAACACAAACACAATTACGAAGGGAGACCGAAAAGAAAGAGAAAAGTAAAGAAAAGAAGCAAGGTAAAATAATGAAAAGTATATGAGTACGTTTACAAAATACAAAATTAGAAAGATAGTGATCTTAATAAATAAATAATAGTTATTTGATTCATATCGTAATCAGAAAAAGTCAGCTTTACAAAACGATTCTTCGCTTGGGACACTCATAGCTGGTATTGATAAAATGTCCAAGGCCATTTTGTATAAATTTGGGGAAGACGTTTTCCGCTGGTCCCACCAAGCGACTGGATCCGCTTCTTCAGATTCCTGGCTGTATTTATGTAGGGGAAGTCGGGGTATTGTGAGCCACTTTTTTTCATTGCCAAAAAACTGCTATTAAATTAAGTTTTTCGTCAAATTTCAACGCTAAATGTTGTAGTATGAAGATTTACCTTTCTTTTAGACACAATAGTTTAATCGAATATCTGCAAATTAGATGATTTTAAGACTATTACAAAAAATTTGCATTTTCTTGAATTTTGAAAATCTCGGGGAATCGTGAGCCACTTTCAAAAATCAAATAAAAATTACAATTTCTGTTATGAAATGTTTATTCATGTATCTGAATGACAAAATATTTGTTTAATCTTTCCGTAGCAACGTCGATGTTAGCAAATTTGGCGATATATCGTCCCAAAGTGCCCCTCGAAATGTTATGTGCGGTGGCAGCTTGCCTGACCGATGCATTATAAATTTTCACATGCCTTATTGCCTCCAAAATATTGTCAAAATCGAGCGAATGGTCATTTTTGGCATAATAACGTGGCATCGTAACTAAAAGAATTGAATCAGATAAAATATCTATTAGATATTGCCAAAAAATTTATATCGTGCTCGAATATTGCATAAACAATCATTGAGAAACATCAAACATGTGAGGTTAGCTCGTTAAATGTAAAAAATCGAGTCGCTCACAATTCCCCGAGAAAAGTGGCTCATAATTCCCCGAACCCTTATTTTTACGATATGGTCCCAAACAAATAGCACAAACCTCACCAAATTCAAATTTCTTTATTTATTTCGAAAGCTTGAAGTCACACGAGTATTATAAACACAGTTACCTGCGTAGATCCACAGAAAAATGTAACAATAATAGACCAAACACGAAATGAAAATAATACTTCGAGCGCAGCAAATTTTTGTCTGCTAACAGAGCAAAGTAATGATGCGGGTGCGTACTTCAACTGATCGTGGAAATATTACCTCATATATGAGACAACTCAAAAATAGTTGTTGCAGCTGTCATTATTTACCAGTAAAACACAGATGACACTGGCTCACGATTCCCCGTGGCTCACAATACCCCCACTTCCCCTAGGGTAGATGTCCCAATTACTGCCAGTGTCCCAATTACTGCAACTTTATTTATTTTATGTAATAAAAACGTAACGTATAAAAAAATGTACAAAATATGTTATATTTAAACGGAGATTCTGATTTACATAAAAATAAAACAAATAAAAAAATAAAAAAAATCATACGGACAAGACGATTTTTGAGGTGACAGTTATAGGTACACTAGGATCGCTCGGGAATTTTAATTAATTATTAATAAATTCTTCATATTTAATTCATAAAACTGTTTTTTTTTAATAAAAGAGATGTTAAATAATATTATGTTTCAAACTAAGACGATTTATAGGTTAAACAACACGTGAAATGATTAAATGAAGTTAAGTTATAATCTTAAGGTGGCAGTAATTGGGACATCTACCCTATATATCGTTTTCATTACAGCGATTATTTAGGCGGGGATCCAAAATTACGGCGAATTTACTCAAATCGTTTAAGAGTGGCTGTAAATACTTATTAAATTTTGTTTCCATAACGGTAGCACATGCCTTAAGAATGATGTCGTCGTTAAACTTAGATATGTGCTGTAATAATATCTGAATAGAAATAAATAAGAATTAGGTGATTAATAATAGTAAATAATTAAAATTGTATATGCTGTAATTTATAATAATACCTGAATAACAACTTGTACGTGACATATACTGGGATACTTTGATTTCGATAAAATAAGAGTAGCTTCATTAAAGACACTAAGATATTTCGTTATTAATTCGATATTGCCCCAGGAGTCAATATTGTATTCAATAAATTCTCGTCTTTCCTCACATAAATAATTTAGAACTTCCTCCATTTTAATAGCACATTCTAACATTTGGTTTTCAGCTTTATGAGGGTATGGAATATTGTCAAAATCAATTAGTAGAGTGCATTGTGCCATTCATTGTAAAATGGCTAGTGATAACCATGTATGGTTTGCTTGTTACAAAAATTGGTTGGATACGTGTTTTAATAATACAATAAAGTACAAAACTATACAATAGTATTCTTTTGTAATTGTAGTCATTTGTAACAAAACTCTTTGATAAAATGATGACAAAACAAAAACAGCAACACAATCACGATAATATAAATTTTAGTATATTATCTGGTCTTCTTTGAACTTTTATAGTGTTCCTGCTGACTACATTCTTCGTTTGAACGTTTCTCAACATAAAATTAATTGATCATTGCCGTACAACACCAGTGTAACGACTGAGCTAACCCAGCAGATCATAAAGGCGATTTAACCGATTTTGTTTCAATCGTTAAGGGAACCGAAGCGGAAACACATAACGCTGACGACAACGATCGTTTTCATTTAATTTCGTGTTGAGAAACGTTTAAAGACACAATAGGGGAGACCGGGGCTAAAAGTTCCGATTTCAATAAAACATAAAACATGACGGTTAAATAATGTAATTATTCTCTTCACTATTGACTGAGTTCTTGTTAAATTTATTATATTTTACGATTTTAAGCTTGTATTTAATATATTGTAATGGGTTTTTCATAAAAAGTAATTTATTTGTGGCTGGTCAAAGCGGAACTTTTTACCCCTTTTTGGGGCAAGTTGTTATCGCATTGGGGTAAGTTGTTACTAAGATATAACAGTTGCCTTTTATTAAAATATTTCATTTTCTAATGAAATAAATCAGAATTTTATTAATAATGTTTATTTCTGAGGGTTCGGATCAACAAAAATGTATTAACTTTAAAAGAAAACCAAAACAATATAATAACCATAAACATTATCTTCGATATAAAAACTAAAATCTACAAATCAGTCTTACGTTCAACTGTTTGTGGGTATCTTCTTACTGAGATTTGTATTTGTAGTCTACAAGTAGCTTCTTGTCCAGATTGTAGTTTTTTAATAATTCTCGATAGAGTCAAGTGGCAGATATTGAATTTTCTAGCAACAGTTTTTATCTTTATGCATAACTTTGGTGGAAATGGTGCCCCTTTCAGCTTTTCATTCATATGTTCGCACCTTAAAGCATAGCAGGGACAATTTATACATTTGTAGTGGGGCAAGTTGTTACGGGAACAACGTGCCCCAAGTCACGGGAACAACTAGCCCCTATCGACACATGTAACAATTTCACAGACTATTCTGCTTATACAGTGGACGCTCGATAATATGCCGCTGTTTAAAGTGCCGTTAGGAACGCCCCAGCTCACACGCATTACTCGCACGCGTGTGTGCACCTCCCTTTCTCTCACGCTCAGCGAGCCAATGAATGCTAACCCTTAATGGTGCCTCCACACTGGAGTTCGCAAGCAATTCGCAAGCAATACATATACGTGAATGTGTTTTTTCTTTTTCTCACATCAGTGTGACGCACCTTAAGAGTATTCTGGTAGGGGGCAGCCATCACGGAAAAGAAAACAGGAGAGTTATGGGGAGAGCACGCGTTACATTGGCTCTCGTTAATATGCCGCTTCTGAGAAAACACCGCCTCTAGAACCCCGACTGCGGCACATTATCGAGCGTCCACTGTACATATATTGAAACGATAAACACTATCACTCCATCTTCTTAAATGCCATTTGATCCATAAGAACGAATCAATCAATAATATCGACATTAAATAATCGAAATAGACCAAAAAATCATAATAGAAAAATATTTACTTATCTGGTACGGGACTAACAGGTCCTTGCTTGCAGCCACACGATTCACTTTCGCGGATGCTATTAATATGTGCGACAGAGTGGCGTGATCAACTCACACGGAAAAAATAATTTCAAGTACTACGCTCTGTTCATTTTGAAGATAGAACCGTCGGAACAACTTACCCCCGGAACTTTTAGCCCCGGTCTCCCCTATAGTGAGTAGAAACATTATAGAAGTTATAAAAAGTGCACATAATAAACTGAAATTAATATAATAGTGGTTACATCGTTATTTTTATGTTGTATGACAAAGTTTTATTATAGTTTAATTGCAAAAAAACTACTATTGTACGCACTTGTATTATTAATTGTATATAATATGAGCAGAAACATTATAGAAGTTATAAAAAGTGCACATAATAAACTGAAATTAATATAATAGTGGTTACATCGTTATTTTTATGTTGTATGACAAAGTTTTATTATAGTTTAATTGCAAAAAAAACTACTATTGTACGCACTTGTATTATTAATTATTAGCGTATTAGTAAAGTACAAGTGTAAAGATCAAACTAAAATTCAAATTGTGCAATGGATGCAGCATCTGTATCATTCACCAGTTCCTTCAGTGAAAATTCCGATAATGAAAATGGGATAACGTCGATAAGGGTCAATCACAGAAGTTCGTGGAAATGGAATTGTTTTGAAGAGAAAGAAGATAAAATACAATGCCGCAGTTGCAAACATGTTTTTTCTTTTAAAACGTCACACAGTATTTTAAAAAAACATTATAGAGAACACAAGTTAAATACTGCACAAAAAATTCAAAAAGTTGGGAAATCGAAAACTCATAATGAAGTACAAAAATTGTTGATGGAGTTCATAATTCATGGAACTCATTCACTGCGTATTGTGGAAGAAGAAGCGTTTGTTAAACTCTTGAGCGGATTAAACCCAGAGTATAAACTTCCTAGCAGGTATACCATACATCAGACAATTCAGAACACACTTAAAGAAGAAAAGAATAGAATTATTCAACATTTTAGAGAATTAAGCCATAAAGTGTCATTAACATTTGACTTTTGGACCTCGGTAACAAGCAAACCATACATGGTTATCACTAGCCATTTTACGATGAATGGCACAATGCAGTCACTACTAATTGATTTTGACAGTATTCCATACCCTCATAAAGCTGAAAACATTATGCAAAAAATGAAACATGTAATTGAAGAATTTCATCTCACAAATAAACTTGTAGCTCTGACCACGGATAATGCAGCAGTTAATTATAAATGTTTATCATTATTAAAAGCATTCAATGAAGATTACAGGAATGTGACTCATTTTCCATGTATTGCCCATGTTTTGAATATAGCAGTACATAGTGGTTTAAAGACAATTCAGGACGAAGTTAATAAAGTATCAAAACTCGTTCATTTTATTACGTTTTCTGGTAAAAGAAAACAAATATTTGAAGAGTATTGCGTTTTATTATACGTAAAACATTTAGAACTTGTTAAAGATATGCCAGTTCGCTGGAACTCAACATACCTTATGTTAGAACGTGCTATTAAAATGAAAGAAATTCTAAATCATCCACTCTACCATGAATATTTTGCACACCAGAATTGAAAAATTGAAAAAATCCGAGAACTCCATTATTGAAACAAACAAGATGCTTTTTGGTATCATAAAAAACTTAGAAGACAGAATCGCGGACAATTTCTTGCCGATGAAAGTTAAGAATATTTTAAGTAAATCGACAGATGAAACTGCTAAAAATGAATTTATGAGAAATTTTATTTCATTCTATAAAGAAATGAAAGATTACATTAAAAACTGGATTATACCTTTAAAGGAGTTTACTGTATTTGATTGGATGAATTTATCAACAATATCTGGAAACACACCATGGATAACTGTTCAAATATGTGTTTCATTTTTACAAGAAAAAAACATTGCGTTAGATGACATCAAATTGTTTGATGAATGCATAAATTTGAAGACATTTTGTCAAGAGCTCAATGAAAAAGATAAACAATTAAGTATAAATGAACTATGGGTCATTCCACGCCAAATCGATCACTTTTTTTCCCTCGATGCCGTGGATTTTGTTCACACTTGAATATGTTGTAGTCCTGGTGAAAGTAGGGGGGGGGGGGGTTTAATTCATCATTTTATCGATTTCGAGTTTGTTTAAAAATTATAGGGCGTTGAATTTTACGATTTTTGCCCATTTTCGTGAAAATGGATTGTACTTATGAATTTTTAGCTCGAAAACTATTTGTCAGATTTAGTTGATCCTGATGTTATTTTAACCTAGAAGGATCGGCCTTTCTGAATATTTTTGTTCCCGGTTAAAAAATTATTTTTACAATAATGAAAATTATAAATAAAGTTTTATTTTGCAAATTTAGGCTCAAGGTCGCGATTTTAAAAATCCGAAAAAAATGCCACCATATTCGCTGAAGAATTTTCTATAAAATCAGCTAAACTCTTGTTGGTAATTTGCATATTCAACGTCGCAGGAAGCTGTTAAAGGCAGCGGCGCGCACTGTTTCAGGTAAGCGAGCCGCGCGTTCCGCTACTACGGTCGCCTGACCGCACCCCTCGCACCCTTTATTACCTCAATCAGTTCTAACGACGGTAGAAACAATAAGGACAGATCACGTATCCATCAAGAGAGTGTCATTTATACCTGCAGAAGAATTTTACTAACCCACTCTTGCCGTATGGTATGAACTTTCAAATTCCCGACAAATTTTCCGAATACTCCACGAGTTCGGTAGGACTGTAAGGATACGGTTTTTTTTCTCACTATTGTCCGATTCTGCAATAAATTTAACCTTTACTTGTTTAACTATTTCATTACTATCTTCCACAACACTACTTGAACTACTTTGTGCATCTACTAAACTTGATTTTACTGTACTATGAGTGCGTTCTATTTTTTCTAATGTTCTTCTACTAGATTTTAAAGTTTTACTTGTTAATGGAGTCTCACCTACGGATGCCATTAATATATTGGTGGAACTCACCACCTCGGTTGGATCGATTAAGGATGAAAGACTACTTTTTGAACTGTCACTATTGTTAGGTTCTGTCTGCATACGCGACAATCCAGATGGCCCGGGTTCTGCTATTGCAGTTTCAGGCTGTTCCTTCTTTTCCTTATGTAATTTCACGCGACAATTATTGCAAATGAACGTCTTTTCAGTAAGAAATGGAAATGAACGACACATTTCCAATGTTACTCTTCGAAGTGTATATGTATATCGTGTATGTCCCTTTTTGTTGAAGGGATTGCAACACCACTGACCCACCATTTTCGGAAAATCACAAACTGATATTGAGACAGTAGACGCGCACAATACGAAAGTTGTCTGAAGACTGAAAACTTCAAAGGACGATGCCTAAGCAGAAATGTGTAGCGCTATATAAATTTATTGCCATCTTGGCCAACAGTGGGTTAGTAAAATTCTTCTGCAGGTATAAATGACACCCTCGTGAGGGATACGTGATCTGTCATTATTGTTTCTACCGTTGTTAGACCTGATTGATGTAATAAAGGGTGCGAGGGGTACGGTCAGGCGACCGTAGTAGCGGAACGCGCGGCTCGCTTACCTGAAACGGTGCGCGCCGCTGTCTTTAACAGCTTCCTGCGACGTTGAATATGCAAATTACCAACAAGAGTTTCGCTGATTTTATAGAAAATTCTTCAGCGAATATGGTGGTATTTTTTTCGGATTTTTAAAATCGCGCCTTTGAGCCTCAATTTGCAAAATAAAACTTTATTTATAATTTTGATTATTGTAAAAATAATTTTTTGACCGGGAACAAAAATATTCAGAAAGGCCGATCCTTTTAGGTTAAAATAACGTCAGGATCAACTAAATCCGACAAATAGTTTTCGAGCTAAAAATTCATAAGTACAACCCATTTTCACGAAAATGGGCAAAAATCGCAAAATTCAACGCCCTATAATTTTTAAACAAACTCGAAATCGACAAAATGATGACTTAAACCCCCCCTACTTTCACCAGGACTACAACATATTAAAGTGTGAACAAAATCCACGGCATCGAGGGAAAAAAGTGATAGATTTGGCGTGGAATGACCCCCCTGGCTTATCCTTTTCACAAACTACACAAAACGCTGCATCCTTGCAACATACGGAACAGATCCCAATGCAGCAGGCTGCTCCATTGGTAATGAACAATCACAACTTTCCGCCTCCCTCTGCATCTCACAGGTAGGGAATAGGTGCCATAAAGGGGACACATCTTAAAAGGGACAAATCGAATTTCCAAAATTCTAAACGCATTACACATGCAAGTTATCTTCCTGTTTATTGCAACACTAGTGCCTAGTCGTTTGACGTAAATTTCACTACAGTCTCACTTGCAACAGAGTAGTAATCCACGGTTGATGTTTTTCAGCAGTAAAAGTGAAACTTTCATTGCGTTTCTGTATCGTGTTCTGAAATCAAGGTATATACAAAGTGTTAAAGTGTTATATCATTAAAATTTGTAACATTAAGATTCAGAATTATAATTTGTAATACTTAATAAGTTAATTTTTATTAACGTGTCCCTTTCAGACATATACTGTCCCATTTAAAACCACCTAGTCGTAAAAGGGACATTTCACACTTTTTTGTAAATCAAAGATTTTGTTATTTTCTATTACAATTGATGAGTTCGCAATATACTTTTATTGAAGGGAAATAAACACGCTTTCTTGTGATGTAGTTGTTTTTTAAATACCTATAACGACATTGTCAGAAATAGACGCTAAACAAAAGTGTCCCTTTTATAGCACCTCTCCCCTATGCCAGACAAAATGATACTCATCTTCATCAGCCTGCAATTGTTCACAATTCTAACACAGATTTACAAAGCATTCTGTTCACTTTAAAAAATGAAATTGTAAGTGCAGTCTCCGCACAGCTATCAGAAGTGAAAAGGCAGATAGATAATAACGCCTCCAAAATCGATCACCTTTATAAATCGTTGAATGTGCAATGGCCCTAAAAATTAAGGATTTAAAAATCATCGCTTTAAACGTTAACTCTATTATTAGACATGCGCGTAGAGCTAACTTGAAAAAGTTTATGGGGAAAACCAACCCGAACATTTTACTAATTAATAAAACAAAGTTAAATAAGAACTATAGAATTGCTTTTGAAGGCTATAATATTGCGCGTAATGACCGCCCTCTCGATAGACGTGAAAGGGGCACGGCGATATTAATTAAAGAGGTTATTAAGTATGAAGAAATTCTGTATAGAAACTCTGCTACCAAGCCGCTATTAGAAGCAACAATTATTAAAATTAAATGCGGCCAAAAAAATGTAGGGGAGACCGGGGCAAATCGGCCACTGGGGTAAATCGGCCACATGAAGTTTTACCCAGTGGAAGTTAAAATAAAAACTCGTGTTTGCTTTTGTAAACGTCTCTCTATGTGTCTACAGTACCAACGGAATTTGATAGCATTTGAGATTATGTTGCATTTTGTAGAAGGCAAAATACGTTTTCGGCAGTGATAAAAAAATTTCGTGACTTGTGGAAAAGTTGCCTTTATTCTGTAATATTGGTATTCTGAAGTTTGAGGTGAGTATGTACTGATTAAAATAGCGGTACCGATTACGATTCCGATGATAGTTTGAGTTATTTTGGAAAATCTCTTTGTGTTTAAGTGATTGAAGTTAGAGTTTACGTCTGGGGCAAAACGGCCACGTAACACCCGGGGCAAATCGGCCACTCACTGATCATGCCGAACCATAGTAAATAAGTAGTTTTATTAACTTTTGTGGTAAAAATATTCTTCGATGCAAAAAACTGTCGCAATAAATTAGCCCTTGTTATAAGTTTTCTAAAATTGTATGTAAATTCCGTATATTGAAATTGTTTTCTTTGTCTTATTTACTTCTTACAACATTTTTAAGAAAATTGTATATACCTTTTCTGGCCATTTATTTTTCAATTAATGTATACATACTCATATATTTGGCAAAAAATAGTGTCGCGCAGTATATGTCTGATCTGTCGATCAGTCTTCGCAGTGACATGTTTAGACTGTCTAGTTGGTCAAGGTATGCAAAAAACAGTGTTCGCTCATTGCAGTCATTGTATTTTCAGATAATAGAGATAATTAAATTTCAACAGACGGTTTTGTCATTCTTTTTCCCTCATTTTCCTTGTTTCCCCTGTTCCACCTTTGTTGAATTTTCAAGGTCAGACCAGTTTTTGGGAGCATCTTTAATTTACATTTTTGTGACCGTTGTGACATATACTTTCGATCTATATAAAAAAATCTGCACTATTCCATCATCAATTGAATAGTGTTCCTAGTCACGCATTCATCTACCTTTAACCTTCCGGCGGGCGCGCTCTTTTTCATAACGGGAGCGGGCGCGTCGTGTACAAAGTACACCGTGAAAGAATAAGACTTATTATTATAAAATAAACATTATGCGGTGAAAGTTTATGATATTTGAAAGCTTATTAATGATTTATTTGAATAATAAATGTTCCAAAGTATCGTATAAAAATCGAAGAATGAAAAGGAAAGTTATTCATCTTTTCAGACCGACGAATTGTCGTGTACCTAAGGTCGTGTTCAGATATATTGGCCGGTGAGTTCGGTTTCGAGAGCAACGCGCGAGGAGAAATCAGCCACCATCACCTGACGATCGTGGAAGTTGCTTGGCTTCTTGGTGAGAAGCTAGAGAAAAGGAGCACCCAGGCAAGCAGCGGGTGGTGGGAGAATACCCGTCACGAAACTCACCGGCCAATAAATCTGAACACGACCTTAGTACACGAACGCGCCCGCCGGAAGGTTAATACTAAAAATTTTACGGCTTACTCAAAATTTTTGAAATACACTAATGTCCGGCTTGTCGGTGCGAATACCCCAGTGTGCGGCGCGCCGCGGTACACTAGTACAATGGAAGAGCATTCATCTGTTCTCCTATCTGCGACTTCGACCGCGCGCGGCTGCGATAGGTTGCTACACTGTATGCAAGTCTGCTCCAGAAGCAGTGTAGCGGCTGGCCGCCCCGCGGCCCATTGCCAGAATGGGACAGAATCCCCAGAAATAAGGAAACAAGTCAGAGTTTAAAAGTTATGGAATTATGTTTTTATATATTTTTGCAACTTAATAATATGAGGTCTTAAAAACATAAAAATATCATGGCAGCTACTTCTGCTGTATGTGTACATGTGTCAAAGTTTGTATGTTCTTTTTGTGCAGAATTTTAAATCGAGTCGTCTAAATTTCGGTGATATAAAAAGAAAATATTTTCTCCATCGCGGCATCGGCCCCACAACAGAATAGTGTCCGCAACACGTCGTATACGCCCGCCGCCAGCTCCGTTCGTCGGGTTTAATACAAATGATTACTGTAAACAGTTTTCAATTTTTTTTTATCATGATTAAGTTAAAAATTGGAAAAAATAAATGTAAAAAATATTAAATTATACATTACTAGAAAGGAATAGTTTTATCATATTTTTTGCGTAAATTTCATTCCGATATCTTAAGGTAGTTCCTGAATAATCTACTAAATTACAGGATTCTTTCAAATTTCCGTACAAAACTAATTTGGAATACAAGAAACCCTTGTACAAAGTTTAAAATCGATTTACCATATTGTAACCTCGCTCCAAGGCGGGCACCAACTATTCTTATGAACTTTGGAGGGGTGGTTTCACCCCCTAAATATGAAAACGGGCCGCTATAGAAAAACACGTATATCTTATTTATCGGTCCTCTAAAACATATACAAAATTCAAAGCAATCGGAGGCGGACACCTGGGAACCTCTCCTTGTTAGTCGTGCTAGAAGATATGTAGAGTCCACGTTTGGCTTTTTATCAAATAAATGGCGTATTTTTCATAAAGCAATGAATGTTAATTTACACTTTGCAATAGATATTGTCAAATGTTGTTGTGTACTACACAACTTTGTTCGAGATCGTGATGGTTACCACGAAGAAGATACTTATTCCATTGAAGGTTTATATGAATTAGAACATGAACCAGTAATTGTGCAAGGAGGTCGACAATTAAACCAAATCCGACGAGAATTCACAAACTATTTTGTAAGTGACATTGGGAAAGTATCATGGCAAGATAACATGGTTTAATTATTTATTATTAAAATTGTAATGTGTCCATGTGTTAAAATAATTATTTAATGTACCTAGTTCTCAGTATGTATAATAATATTACAGTCTGTATAATATAAAAAATATGTAGAATTTGTAATTACCAAAATTTGTTTCATCTTTTACGGACAAATTGTCAAAATTTGGGTTTATTGAGGTGCACACTTGCACCGACGCATCCTCCTTCTTATTTTTATTGTGGTAATCTTCGGTACTAGAATCCAATATGGCTCGAAATTTTTTTATTTCGCTGATAAATATTTCCTCATCTACTTCGGACATTATCTTGCGTCAAATAAACGCAAAACGCTCCTGTGAATGAGAATGTATCGCAAATGAAACTCGGTCGAGGTGGCGCTCTGATCGTAGTGCTCTGAGCATGCGCGTGATGACGCCGTGACGTTAAACCAATCAACGTCAAGATGAGCTTGGCTTTGCGCTGGCGTTGATTGGTTTGACGTCACGGCGTCATCACGCGCATGCTCAGAGCACTACGATCAGGACGCCACCTCGACCGAATTTCATTTGCGATACATTCCCATTGCTTGTATATAAAACAATGTACTGCTTCGCCGTTTTGCGGCAGCGTTCATTCGCGGTGCAGCCATACGTGCGTTCGTCAAAACGAACGCAAACATGCCGCCTGGTAGCCGCTCAAATTTGCGTCCCGTGTGAACTGTTTCATATAAATCTATGTTCTGCCAAAATGCGCGCGGCAAACTGCCGCAAACCGCTCGTCTGCACCGGGCCTTAGATTGTGAAATTTTTAAGTCGTAGTCGTAAAATTATGTACAATCTTATAAGAAATGTAGAGATATATGGAAAAAAGAAAAGCACAGGACGTCCAAACGTGACAACCGACCGTCAACGGCGTGCGAATTCAAGGCTTGCGTCAAATTCTGTTGCTGCTGCAAGAGAAATTGCAGCAGAAGCTGGAGTAAACACTAATGTACGTAATGTGCAGCGTATTATAAAAGAATGTAAATATATAAAACGCAAAAAACTGATGAGTAAACCACCGCTATCGAAGCGACATAAAGAAGCTCGGTTACAATTTGCTGAAAAATACCTATATTCATTGGAGGAAAAAATGGCGGGGAGTTATTTTTAGGGACGAAAAGAGATTTACGTTAGATGGACCGGATGAATATCGTTATTTCCATGGTTTGCGTAAAAAACACATTTTAAGTCGTCGACAAGCAGGTGGTGGAATAGTAATGGTGTGGGCTGGAATTGGGTACTGTGGGAACACAAATTAAGTTTATAAGTGGAACAATGAAGAGTCCAAATTATATTACTTTAATAGACGAACAGTTGAAGAAACATGCAGCAGAGAGTGGGGGCCCTAACTATATTTTCCAACAGGACAATGCAAGTATTCCTACAGCAAAGTCTGTCAAAGAATACTTTCGACAGCAAAATATCAAAATTTTAGAATGACCAGCCAGGTCGCCGGACTTGAACATTATTGAAAATTGTTGGGCACAATTATCGAGATCAGTATATGCTAGGGGAAAACAATTTCAGACCGTTGAGGAATTGAAAAATTGCATTGATCGAAACTGGGTATCATTAAGCTGGAAATTTGTTAAAAAATTATTTAAATCTGTACCAAAGCGTTTAATATCAGTTATACAAGCAAAAGGTGGAACTACAAAATATTAAAAGGATTTTTTTTCTGCACATATTTTAAGAGAAATGTGCTATCTTTTTGACGCGCCGATTTATCGTTATTTTCCAATAAGTTGTAAAACAAAATTATTCTTTTGTAATAAATGTATTCAACTACATTGAAATAATTTGTTATTCTTATTAAACACTATAAACGTCAAAAGCAATGCCATATATTGTTTCAAAAGTTAAAAAAACTTATATTTTCATAGTGTACTATCTTTTTGTCGCGGAGTGTAGGAAGTCATGGATCACCTATACTTCATCGCTAAAATACAACACACCAAGTTGCAACGCGTGGGAAAAGATAAACGCAATTGCTGGAAGTTCGACTACTACGAGCATTAAGGCATTACAAAGAGCCGATGGGTCCGCTTCATCTGACTCTACGGAAATTGCCGATGTACTGACCGACAACTATGCATCAAATTCCATTGACGAAAACTACGATGAAAATTTTCTCAACGCTAAACGTGACAACGAAAACCTCTTTGGTCCGAGATTCGAAGAAAACTATAAACACTCCTTTTCTATTAATTATCTGAACTTGTGCCAGCACTAGGGATTGCAATACCGGTAAACCGGCTTGCCGCTCTTTTTTAATAAAAATTTTTGTTTATCTACCTTAACCTGTTAATACAATATCCTGAAAGTTTCACAAAGATCGATTAAATACTTTCTTTAAAAAAATTCCCGAAAAATACCTCGATTTCCAGTTAGTTACACCAGGCTCCCCCCTTAAGGGTGGATTCTACCTTGTTTGGCCGAAAAATTGCATTTTTTCTTTTTTGCTTTTCTAAAAGATATGAGTCTTGTGTTTATTACCCCGGAATAGCTTAATAATGGTAAGTAGTCAATTTCTATCCTTATACTTCAGGCCTGGGATTTAAGTGAACGCGGCGGCCGATTTTCAGAGGCAACGCCTCCTTCCTCCCGCCTCGCGTCTTGGCCCCCGCGGCGGCCCAGCAGCTAGAAGCGCCTCAGGCCCGTAACACGTGAACCGCGCGTGGCGTATTAGCGTGACATTGTATCAATAGGCTTCCATATCGTCCCAGAGAGCACGATTGTCGGTGCGTTTTTGTTTTGTCAACGCGCCACGCGCGCTTCATATGGTACGGGCCTGAGGCACTCCTGAAAATCGGCCGCTGCGTTCACTTAAATCCCAGGCCTGTTCTAAAATATCTGTTCCATGAGAACACTTTTTAAAGAAGTTCCTGAAGGTAGCATATGTTTCAATAAAAATTCCACAGGAACAGATATTTTCTTAATCGAAACAAATAAGTTCTAACAGAATTTTTTAAAAACGAGGGTTCAAGAACTTTTTCGATCCCTGATTTAAAGAACACGTAGAAATTTTTCGAGAATAGTTCACATCATTTTTACATTACAAATAACTTACCTGATTTCACAGTTGAGAGCAAACAGAAAACACGATTAATGCGGCGTGTGAGCAACGCGCAATATACCACTGAAAACAACTAAAAATCGCAACGTTCTAAAGCATACACGTGATCGAGCCATCTCACCCGGAATTACCCTATACAACTCTCGTCGGAAATAATACGATTTTTTCCTACAAAATGGCGACGGTAGAGCCATGATACGCAAAATCTTGAGGAGCGACCTTTTCCACGGTGTTCAATATCACGGCTATACCGTTTGACTTACAACAAAAACCAACAAGTTTGATTTTTTACATACCTAAAACTAGAGAAGTACGTAGTGGTTTTGCGATATCTTGAACATGCTCTTCGCAATTAACACTTTTAAAAAAAATGCACTTTTTCTCCCCATGTTCACCATTTCGTGACAAATTAATGTTTCTGGATTTCCCTACGTACTTCTCTAGTTTTAGGGATGCAGAAAATAAATCTTTTTGATTTTTTGTTCTAAATCAAACGGTATAGCCGTGAGATTGAACACCCTGGAAAACATCGCTTCTCAAAATCTTGCGTATTACGGCTTTACCGTCGCCATTTTGTAGGAAAAAAATCGTATTATTTCCGGCGAGAGTTGTATAATAACAGGCTTCATATTAAATTTTCTGTTTATTTCATTATCTTTCTAAAAAAATGTCGAAAATGACTACAATTTTGCTCCGTCCAAGCTGACCTAACCCCTTAACCTCTTAGGCACGACACCCCACTATAGTGGCTTTCGCGGATTATTAAGTAAATTGTTAAAATTGAAGTATGTGTATCATATCTTGAAGAAAAATAATAATTTAATCATCAAAAAACTTTATTCCAATGTACTCACGTAGAGAACAGCATTGTTCGTCACACATTGTAGTGCTGTATCGTTTACACGTAATTCGCATTGAACTCTGCCGTACAGAGAAACAGCCCCGCGTAAAACTCACAATCAGCCGTGCCTAAGAGGTTAAGACTCTTCAGGAGTAAGCACTCGGCAGCCGAGAACCACGGGGCCATAAAAAAACATCGATAGCATTAGCCATTAAGAACGGAAAAATGTGAAATTCTTCATCAGATCTGCACGAAAGTGACATCATCGCCTCCTTGTGTTTTCCCGACGAAAATGATACCAAACCTAACATAATTTGAACTATAATTAATTATAATTATAGTTTAAATTAATTGTATTTACTTGGATCGGTTCATTCCTAACCACACTTGTATCGGTAACAACGCGCGAAAAAAGGGGAGAAGTCTTTACGTTTTCATAACAGTGCTTCGTGAATAAATTCTCGGTTCTCAGTTGATCGCGATCCGTTGCAAACGTGTACGTGAAGCAAAACGTTTCCATCGAGCGACCGATAGATCAAAAGAAGAATATTTACAAATTTATTCCGTGCTTCTAGAATCGCGGGTGTTTAACATAACCTACTAGGTAAGAATGAGGCTAGTATCTAGTGCACTTAAACATAACATAACCCGCTGCGCGTGCCCTGTCGCGAAAAAACTCTTTAGGACTTGTATAGGAGAAGATAACTGTCGTATAATAAGCGGCCCATGCTTTCAACTTAGTTTTTATAACGCCATATCCCGACGTAAACGATGTAAACTTTTAAGGCCATTTGTGTATCTTACGAGGCTTTTTGTTCGAGCGACCAGCTTAAGCGAATAACCTGCTGGATGGAGCTGGTACATATTATATGAAATGAATTGAACACTGTTTCACTACACTGTAAAAAAATTTACTGTAGAAATAATTAGGATGCGAATATATCGTTTTATACCACTATATTTCACGACGTAGTAACGATACGTCGTCGGCAACGACACACTGAAGAATACCCCTCGGCGACAGTGACGCCACTCGCCGCTCGCCGCTCGCTTGACGCCACGAGGCTTTTTTGTTTATATAGGCTGTATCACAGTCCCTGGAAAGGCCTAGTTTATAACACCCCTAAGTGTCGATCCCGGTTTCACTTTTCCAAATCCCTCCTCGACGACAGCTAATCGTTCACTTGGAAACACATCGAGAGAGAGGCGAAATTCCATATTCGCTTACAATTCTACGGAATGCGCGATATAAAGTATTGTAGAAAATCTTATGGACGCACATTTAAATGGCGCGGAAGCCCAAATACACCGGCTTGGGACCGTTTCCGCGGGAGAACTTGGGAAAAACCCAGACCAAAAGGAAGCGTCACGCGAAGGACGCTATGCTTTGGCCGCCAGGGCGCATCACTGTCCGGTCTTTGGGACACGCTAGTCGCCATTTCGGAAGCCCTCCGCGTCTTTTGTACGACTCGCTACTACATTTGTAAAATACAGTCTAGTATAAATATAATATCGATAGTGTATCCTGCGTGTGTTTGTTGTCCATCGTAAGACAAACATTTTTTGCAGTATTGGTAATCGTCACGATACGATACCCCAAAAGGCAAGTCTTAATCGCGAGCGAGCTAGCGGATAAAACTACAGGGCTAGTGAAAAATTAAATACGCGAGTACTTTATTCAAGAAGCGGATAACACTTGAAGAACGTGTATGTATGTAGATGATGAACGAAGAAAGTTCCCTTGGTAAAAGAACATTACACGCAACTGCATTCGATTCGGATCGAGTTCTGCCCTTTACGATTAGATCGATTAGTGCTAAAGCTCTCGAAGAGATGGATTGGGAAGACGATTCTCCAAAGACGTTTAGAAAGCGAAGAAATACGATAGTCGAGTAGGGGTGGAATAATGGTAAACATAACAAGGGTGTTTGGCCCTTCGGCGTTCACCGGGTAGATGTTTCTTTAGACACGACGCTCGCTCGTATATCTTTCACGGTCGAAAGCTTGCAGCAGTTTTCGTGTGACCGTGAAACCGTGCGGATGTGAGGTGATTTACACTTCCGACAAATTTATCAAATCTCTTGTGATTCGTGCGAAAGTTTCTTTTAACTTTAACCTGTTAACCGAGCGGGACGTATAAATACGTCAAAAGTAAACCATATAAAGGGAATTCCCCGGTTAACAGGTTAAACGATATCGCAAGTGATCCTAACCTTACGAATCTCTGTGGTATGTACCTCCCTTATATTGAATAATATCAGAAATTATAAGGAGCAAAAGTGATCGAGAAAAGTGGTAGTGAGCGGTAATGACGGAGGAAATAGATACCTGAAGTTGGCCGTGCATTACCATGAGAAGCAGACAGAAAGGATGCAACGTCGTGCAACGTGCTCTAAGCGTGCAACGGCATAAGGAATTGGAAGCGGTTATCTGCTGGGCGTCGTTAGTTTTCTTCGCGGTGAGTGTGACTGATTAATATTACATTTTCAATTGTTCACACCGACTGCCGTGTGTATCGTTAATAACCAATAGTACGTGTATCGAAAAAGAACGTAAATGAACATGTGTATGTATGGTTCGAATCTGGCAACTGAAATTTAACCAACTTCCAACTATCCAATTGTCTTGAAACTTCGCAGACGTGCGTAGTTTGAACAATGCAATATTTAAAAAAAAAGAAATATCCCCGAGGGGGTGAAGGAAATACCCAGTCATTAATAAATATAACCCATAACCACAAATCGCGTTCTTTACGAAAACGACAAAAAGCCATTGCGTTCGGGTTTCGGGACGCTAGTCGCATCGTGATTACCGAAAATCCACAATTTATCGAGAAATGATTCGTCACGTACATATGTACGAATAGTAAAACTAAAACTTTGCAGGCCTTTGTAGTAGTAAATAGGTTTATTTTTTGCCTTTCGGCCTCAAAATATTTTTTTGCCTTTCGGCCTCAATATATTTTTTGCCTTTCGGCCTCAAAATATTTTTTGCCTTTCGGCCTCAAAATATTTTTTGCCTTTCGGGTTACATGTGTTATGTGTGCAAGTATTTCTGGAACTGTTAACTCAAGATTGTGCTTTCGTTTTGACTTCGTCCTTCATCTTGTTCTTCTTTTCTTTTCCTTTTTTCCAGAACCATACGCTTCTCCCTTTAGTATCCCTCTGTTTGCTGAATTTTCTCTCAGTGTTGCCAACTCTACGAATTTTGTACTGTATTTACGGATCTACGGATTGTAAGCTGAAATCTACGGATTTTTAAAGAAATCATTTACTGTTTAATTTGATCCATTGATTTTACAATCCAAACCGCCGATTTACTGCGGGTTGCTGAATTCCACTTCACTACAAGAGCTTTTCATCACAATTAATCGCTGGAATTCAAGCTATTATTTTCTAGTTCTATTACCTTGCATTTTGAACGAGTACAATAAGAATTAGCAAAGTTGATTTCAGAATTTTTGCATGTGAACTTTTTTAATTCCTATTCGTGAATTTACGTTGGGACGAAAGTCTTTGGCAAAAACGACTTTCGGGAAAACATTATTTTTGGGAATAGCTCTTGTACCGAAGTGGAATTAGTAAAAGTTGATTTCACAACTTTTGCACGTGAACTTTTTTCGTAACTTGTGAATTTTTGTTGTGACAATAATTTTTTGAGGATGTTAGGGGAGGGTCGAAATATAAGATTTCTAGAAACAATTTGGGAAAGGACAGTTTCCACGAGCAAGGGAATTAACTTCTTTCATACATGTTATAATTAACACTTATGAAGAAAATCCGTAGATCAACGGATTTTTCAAAGGGGGATCTACGGAATTCTTCGGAAAGTTTTACTCTTCTCTACCGATTTTCAAAAATCTGAGTTGGCAACACTGTCTTCTCTTTTCAGCTCCTTACAACTTGTACCATGTGACTCAGCATCTCTCTAGCCCCATTACATAGTCTGCATACTATCTCCTTTTCTTCCTTCCAGTATTTGCTTCCACGCTCTTCGTTCCTACATCTGAACCTTGCAATCATGCTTTCAATCATTTGCTCTCTGGTTATCCGTGATTTCTGTGCAATGTGCATTGTATTTGCCTCCAAGAATTCTGCCGTATTGCCATTGAACCTGCTCTGCCCTGTCTCTTTGCGCTAGTTCCTCAATAAAATCTTTTCCTCTCCTTCCTTCTATTTCGATTTCTTGAGTATCCATCATTTTTTGCCTGTAGTACGAGTCTCTCATTTCCTCCCATTTCGACTTTTTCTCTACTTGCGTCGCGTCTATTTCCCTCCAGCATTTTTGTACTATTTTATTCTTATTCAGCCGTTTCGCTTTCTCCTCATATTTTATTGTTCTTTTCCCCACTTCATACTTTGTCCGTTTTTGTTTCCTTCAAAATTAGATATGCTAGTGTATTGAGTCCAAACCTAAAGTCCACTTTATGTATTTCTCCTGTACATATTTGCTCTACCTTTTCTGCTTCCATCCATCCCTAAATTTCACTACTTTTCACTATGCTTCTGAATATTCTCATTCTTTTCTCACAATTGTTCTTGAACATTCTTCGACCTATTCCCCATATCTGCGCCACTGCTATTGTTGCTTTCTTTATAGGCCGCCATCCCGCTCCTTCTTGCCGTTCGATTTGTTTGTACAGTCAAAACTTGTAATTGCGTTCATGCCAGGAAATTGACAGTACGCATATACAAAATCGGCTGATTTGTGGGCATACACGCTCAGTCTTGCATTCTAACTTTTGATTGTACAAGCAAATTGAACGGCACGAAGGAGCGTGTATGGGGGCCTTATGACTTCCCTTATATGCATATATCTGCCCCCATTTTCCTGGAAATTATACGCTAAGTATTTGAACTCCTTTATTTCTTACAGATTGTGCCCCTGCCAGCCCCATTTTTCTCTCTTTTTCTTTCATCTTTCTTTATGGAAAATTAGCACCTTTGATTTCTCTACGTTCAGTTGCAACCCTTTTCTTTCGAGGTATTTTCCTAATCTTCGTATCATGTTCTTAACCCTTTCGCTACGGCGTACATTTCCACGAAAGTGCCTATAACTATTTTTGTTGTTGTTTAAACGGTTGGAGATGCCGACTAAAGTCGGCGCTAGGAACGACGGCTCGTTCCGTGTCGCCGCACAGTGTGCGATTTTGGACAAAAATCGCTAGACAGCGCAAATCTTGACCGATTTCAATGTTTTTTTTTTAAAAAATACTCGTGAAGGACTCGGCAATAACGGAGGGCTGCAGTAAATCCTGTATTTTTTGGTCTAATCTATAAAAAACATTATTTAGCATAACATCGCATAAAAACGTACACTTTGGAAATTAAAGATATTAAAAATTAATTTTTTGTAAATTTAATTATAGCTATAAAATAAAAAATTTACTTCACAAAATTTATGTTTTAAATAAACTGCTAAATAAAGCTGATTTAAATCTAATATTTTTAAATTATAATTCAATTTTATTAGTTTTTATCTTATTTCTAATATAAAATAAAAAATGAAAAGTTGTAAACACAGATAAGTACTCCCGAGGTTCGCGAAGGAAGAACAGCTGTTGCAAGGCCGGTTAGGATTCCTGGTATACGGAGAATAATGCCGAGAATTCAAACGTTTAAGTAACAGAACCGCTATTTATTGAAAAGCGAATAACTGAGTAATGCACTTCTGGTGCTAAAGCAATTTACAATAATGCATATACATAAAGCATTGGCACAAACATTTAGATAACGGTGATTAATATTATACTATAAACATAAGATGAACTAGTAATAATAACAAACAATTTAATATAGGTAATAGAATCAAGCAATAGTAATTTTAGGCGGTAAGTATAAGTAATTGAAACGATATAAAGCAAGAGAGTAAGCAATAATAAATTGTATAAATGCTAGTAAACGATATAGATATAAAGCAATAAGCGTAATCAAGAGAAAATATTGTAAGCAACAAGTATAACAAAAGAAAGCAATATAAAGCGATAACGTAGGCAACTAAATGATATAAATGCAAATAAGCAAAAGACAATAATATAAAGCGGTGAAATAGAATGGTAGGCGCTTACAGTGATGTCGAAGAGCTGTGATCCTTTTTGGGAACGTTGCACTGATGCGAAATGTAACACTGGATGGTATGTTTAACACTTATGATAAGGTTTATGGAATATAGATATAGAAATTTTACGGTAAGAGATATGGTAATGGTGGAACGAACAGACTCGCGTTGCGGATGTTGCCAAACTAGCGGTGCGTAGTCCATGCGGCGCTGGTATTTATACAAAGCGATGGAATGTCAGGTATGTGGGGAATTTGCGGTATGCGTGATGATTCATCTTTAAAATATGTGTTATGTAATCGGCGCGTATTGATGATTCATGCGTAAGATATGTGTCGTTATTGCGTGTTTCGGCGGTTCTTTCGGGACTTTGAAAAGGGGTACTCCACCCGTTGGATGGGTTTGGAGGGTTTTGATTGGGGTTCGAAGGTGGAGGTTGAATACGTTTGCTGTAAAAGGAGGAGGGGGGGGGGGGGGGTGAGACATGGTCTCAAGATGAGCGAGCTTCAGTGAGGGACTTGTCTAAGGTTTAAACGTGGAAGGAATTCGCGCCTCTAAGGCCGAAGAGGGGAAGGGGATTTGAAATTTGATCATTTGGAGATGAGGACCGCTAAGGTACATCGTCCAAACAACCCGGAGGTTGGGGAAAGGGCTAAGCATTGAGGTTTCGAGATTAGTTGTGTAGTTGTGGAGGGGAATTTATATGGAGGGTGCTATCTACGACCCGGCGAAAAAATAGTGGGGCGTCACACAGTTTTGTTCAGTGCATTGTTTAATAAAATCGTTTAACATAAATTTTTTTCATATATTTTTTTAATTATTCGTAATTCAAGATATTCGTGGATTTCTTAGATCGAACAATTTCTACATCACGTAGAATTAAAAATAGTCCGGATGGTATCGAATTTAGACTTATTTTCATCAGGGTAATCTAGCGTATCTATCGGCAATACTCTCATGGCAATCTAACACGAAGGATAGAAATGAAAAATTTCAATGTAGATGATTCACGAGAGACGCGACTGCGGCAACAGCGAAAGGTCGCTGGCCGGTGAAATACAAAGCGACTCCGAGCGTTGTTTGTTTTCAAAGTATACATTCCAGGACTTTCGATCCGCGCCTTGGAGAGTTTCTAGGAAGTACTACATAAATACATACACTCGACAATGTTGAAGGTGTGCAATGGATAGTACAGTTGACCCTTGAACAACGCGGGTTCCAACAACGCGGATTCGGTTATACGCGGATATTTTTCTCGATATATTTCAGAATTACAAGTAATATCTATTATAAGTCCTCTCCCCATAAATTACGTTGTAAGTTCTAACACACGTCTGCGTTAAATCCATTTAAATGTTAAACAGGTTGAATTTGAAACAACTGCATGCCCAAACATCAAATGTTAGTTTACAATCTTCACTATCGTAGCTTTTGGTGCTAGGATAAGCTCTTTCAGTGATTCGCCAATTGAAATGTAATATTATGTAATAGTATTATAATTTCCACGTATAAATAATGATATAAACTAACTATTATATATAACAATGAATGAATCTATATTACACGTTTTCTTTTCCATATATACTTATAAATCGCTTAAATTCTCCATTCTATTTTTTAGAGTATTTATTTTAATTAATTCTTATAATTTTTATATAATTAATTATATTATACAAATCTACTACCACTGTCAGCTCCGCGCGTTTTGCCAAACTATTTCGCTTCTATATTGAAAACGAAACGAGACTTACCACTTCTGTCGATGCTTTCCAAAGGAAAAATGTCTGCTGCATCGCGTGGGATGGTCAAATTTCGTCTCAGACCCTTAGTTTTGGAAGTAAATTGAAAGATATCCGTAAAAATTGGTGCATTTCGGGTGTCCTTTTCCCTTTTATCGTTGTTTAAACATATTTAAATGTTCATAATGCAATAATAACTTATATCGTTGTATTCGGGAGGGTCCATAGAATAATTTGACGCAACGAACAATGGAATAACTATTACCGTTTCGACACAAAAAATGTTCAAAGTTGAAAATTTGCAGTTTTTTTCAAAATCGATTTTCTCAAAAACTGAGGGTTATGGCGACAAACGGGATGCGGATTCGTTTTCAGGACTCGAAATCCTATAAGAAACTGATATTGAATGTTACAAGTCCGAAAAAAAGTCAAAATTTGTTGTACTGTGTAATTGAAGCAGAAGATGATGCTGTGTGATCTACGTCAGACTATGTACGCACAAATTTGCAGGTAGGGTTTTGCATACGTAATTATTTATTCAATGATCTTGACATATGAGCACGTGTGATGATATATAAATAATTAGTAAATGTGTCCTATTTTTCAGTTAACGATGCAGACGAAGAGAATTATTTCAACAGCTGAAAGAGAAACTAACCCTGCTGCACGATAAATAAGCAATATTCATGTGTATATATAAAATATATAATATATGTATATAAAATAAATTTATGAAGGTGAACAAAAAAATTGAATTTTTAGTTTCAAGGACTATTTTTTAAACATTTAACAGTGCTTAACCATTTTCGCAACATGGAATCATGAGGCAAGTTGAGTTTGCCTCGAATAAAGTTGTATGCTTTTGGGGAATAAAAATATAGAGTCAAAGCAAAGCTTTTCATTTCGTCGCTATACCGCTTTCTGTTTATAGCAATAGAAGAATTTTTAATTTCATTTTTTAAAATATCTAAAGAAAAACCACTAAAACAATTGCCCAACACCTCTTGTACTGACGGGGTAGATATACGATTTTGTTTTAAGTGTTGAATGGTGTCGGTCATGGTGTGCAGTCGAGTTTCTCGTCGTCGTAACCGCTTTTGCAATATATTTATTTTGTTCCACAATTCTACCACTTCCTTCGATGGCGGCAAATACTTATCCGTTGTTTGAATGCAAACGTCCTTTTTCAAAAGGCTGTTACATTGTTGCTGAAACAATAAAATCTAACTTTTAGTTTCAATTCAGCTTTCATAAAAAAAGTTATGAAAACATCATGACAATCTTGTACCGTTGTGGCGTGTGATGAATCATCATTTGGTGCCATCTCTTCCTCAATTACCATACGGATATTAGAAATTGAATGCCCATGTTTTAGTGCGTATAAAATAATAAATATTTATAATCGTTCTCCACTAAAATTTAGACAATGTACTTTTGCGAGCTGGAAAGTAATTCGACTACCCACAAGCTGAAATGTCACAGAGGCGAGGGGAATCGTCCACTCGCATACATCCAGTGTGCGCCATTTGTAAACAATCCTCCAAAATGGAAGCAGAGCTTGACATGGAGATCTAGAGACGCGGTAGCGTCTCAACGCCAAGTACATGAAAGACACCCTGTATATGTCGAACTGTCACTGCCGTGTACCTTTACTCGTCGCAGGGCTATTCCAACCTAATTCTGACAATTATTTCATTATATCTTATGACGCCTGCAATATTTTATAATTTAAAGGCATTTTTCTTATGTAAACCGCATATCAGCTTTCGAACAAGACCAATTTCAATAAAATCGGTTCACGCATGAAAGAGATATCGTAATATCGTCTGATGGTTCAGTCGGAAACGGTAAGATTTTTCTCCTGATTCTCCAAGAAATTTTTCGTCAACCATAATACGTATATTACGCGTTACACGCACACCTTCAGCCAAAACGAACTAATACATGTTTCGTTCGTCAAACGCTACCTTCACTATGCAATCTACTCCAAATTTTTACAGCTTGCAGCCAGGTTATAACCTGGCGGTTGTGAAATAAGGTAAGTTGTCAAAATTTGAGATGCCACGTGTTTTTACAAATATGTATCGTTGTACCATTGAATTGCAACCAAAATGCAGTCTCAAAAACAAGGTAAGTTGCCGAAATTTGAGTAGGTATCTTCTTCTCTGCATCCATCACGGTCTCCAACGAAATTGTGAAGTACACACCAACATTTTATTATTATTATTATTATTATTAAATGCCTTTATTGCACCAATACAATAAAAATTACAATGGTGAGTAGGCGAGGTTCAGCATGACTGCTGCTCTACAACCTAACCTACAACCAACCTTTTACTATGTGAATCGCAAATTGCACATTTACATTAATCGCTTTATGGAAAATTCTCTACTTATTTGAAAGAATACCAAACGTAGATTCTACGTATCTACGAGCTGGACTCAATCGGTAATTGAATATTCTTTTATTATGGGGCAAAAATTGTCCACCATAAGGTCTTAATTGTTGCGTGGCCGGCTGGTTCTCCTGGATTCTTCGTAGGGAATTCGGCGAGGGTTGATGCCCGTGGAGTGCGAAGGCACTCTGCTCCTTGGACGCAGATTATTCGAGAAATAAATGTAATGAAAACGAATAATAAATAAAAGGATAACACAATAAAAGAACAATAAGAACTCAAAACTTTAATTGACAAAAATAGTTATAGCTATATAAATTTCCAGAGATTTGCACAATACGACTGCTCGCTACTGCTTTTTAGGCTCGAGTGACGCTTCCAAAAGGTCCTTCGCTTTACCTTTTGTTAATTATAAAAATGGCTTAGTTACCAAGAGCCAATCGCAAATTTACTAATTAGCTAGCTAAATTCCTATTCGTCGATTCGATTTCTTCCCTGTTGTCGATTTTTACAAAGCAAGCGTTTTACTACATTACGCTGGAATTTCACCTATGAGAAAGGATCGAAGTGCGGTTCATTTATTCAAACACCCGTTTCCAAGGGGGTATCGATTAATTTATAATCGAAAAGTCCTCTCGTTAAAGAATCTCTAACTATTTCAAACACCTCGACCATGTGCGAACTTCACTTCGTCTCCTTTTCCCATTACATTTAGGTGATTCAATCTGAACTCCGCGCTTCAGAAGCTTATACTGCACGCCGCTAGACGGGAGTCGCAACATAATACATGCTGAGAGAGCGAGAAAGCTTCATCTCCAACGAAAACATAGGACATGATAGATCCTTCTGTTCCAGTAAGTGCTTTCCCAGTGGATATGCCTAACGTACTATTTTCTATGTTTTTATAAAAAAATGAGCGTTCAAAAATAGTACTGTCTTCATCTTTGCCTGCCGAGCCAACATCTACATAAATAAATCGATAATTGGCATCAGTTATAGCAAATAAAACAATAGAAAAGAAATTTTTATAATTATAATATAAAGATCCGCTCATGGAAGGTTTCAAAATTCGGACGTGTTTCCCATCAAGGGCTCCTAAACAATTTGGGAAATTAGCACGTTTTTCAAACCCTTCAGCAATTTTACACATCTGTTCATTAAATTGAGGAATACATTCTTCCTTCAAAGTTGACCAAATTGCTGAGCAGACCTTTCGTGTAATTTTTGACAATGTTGATTGGCCAATTCTATACGAATAGTGCAAATCAATGAGATTGCATCCACTTCCCAAGTACCTATAAAAGAAGTTGCAAATTATTTTTGTTCTAGGATTACAGTTAATAAAAAAATGGAAGAACTTAAAGGACAATTATTTAAGAAGTGAGAGAAAACAAAAAATCTGGAAGTGCAGTAAAATGTCGAAAATGTATTTATGCACAACAATTATCATTTTTAAGTATAACACGGAGTTCAGTGACAACAACAAATAGTATCTCAAATGACATTATCGAAGAGGAGGTTAGAGAAGAAAATCAAAATTAAGATTTTCCAGAGGAAAATTCTTCTTCCCCAACGTTGCAAAACAATACCTGCTCGTTACGAACGTTTACAGAAATTCCCGCATCTGCATCCAAACGGAAGAAACTTTTAGAAGATACAATGATTCAATTTATAATCGCACCGGAAACAAAGCGAAATCCCAATGAAGACGAGTTATTTCTGCAATCCTTAGTCCCAACATTAGAAAGATTTAATGAGGATCAGAAATTTCAATTTAAGATAGAAATTTTAAATATTATACAAAAAATTCGAACCCCTCAACCACAATACGTATCGACCGGTTACAATAATCAATATGGAAACACAAGCTCATCCTCTTGATCATCAGAAAATATCTTTGATCAAAATTATTTAAGTTTATAACTTTAATTCTTTAAAATTAATTTTCTTCTTTTTCATTTGACAATATCGTGTTACGTTTTTTATTAGTTATTATTATCAGTTATTTCATTAATTATTAATTAATTAACCCTATTCTGTTTGAGAAATTTACTGTACAAATTTAATGTACAGTAATAAGTTACTTTTGTTCATAATTTAAAAAAATAAATTGTATACTTACCTCAATGTAATTACAATCATTTCAAGTGGTGAAATATCGTGTCTCGTTGCAGTGTTTTGACATTCCACGTTTCTACTAATTTTTATACACAATTCGTCAAACGATTTCACACTCATACGAAAATAGTTAAAAAATTTGACTCATCCTCTCTTAAATCACTGAATATAGTCCTAAATGCACCTTTAAGGAAACGTGTACTGTCGGAAGGATGAACCCAACATTTTCTTTTTTCGGTATTAAAGTCAATGATATCTTTAATGGCGTTGACCCTTTTGTGGGGTCTCTTAATTCGTTTAAGACGTCCCTACATAGGTATGCAAATTAACTGTATGTGGCCTTATACCTCATCATCATAGTCCCCTAATGATTTTTCTTGTTGTTTCCCTTATTTATATTTATATTTATATTTATGTTGTTGCACACTCAATCTGTTGTGAGCTATTGCGTCGCCTGTTTTTGGAGGTCGTAAATCTCCGACGGTGCAACGTCACTCTCTCTGTGGTGTCTTACGACCACAAGAGTTCACTGGAGAAGGTGTGAATTGCAGGTTGTGTTTGAATGAACTAAGGCACCGCACATTTAACAATAACAATGTAACTGTATTTAAAATGAACTAAACTTGAACAAAAGATTACTGTGGCAAATAACAATGAGTTGTATGAGTCCATCCAAGTTACTCGTGCGAGGTATACATTTGGACTGCTTTGGGACTCTTTCACTGGCGACAAGGTTAAGTCGAAGATTCCCTTTAGGGGTGGAGTTATACAAAACGCAGTGGTAGGAAACGTTGTCTATTGGCGGAAGTGATTTGGTTGTAGGTGGTACTGAACTAAAGGAAAGGGAAATTCTGGTCAACGTATTGGTGAATCCGTGTTACGGCTGTCTCGAGGCCGTCTGTGTTTTGCCACGGCGATCCTGGGACCCTTGGCCTTGACTTGAACTGATCGCCTGCGTTTCCGTAGTAAATTTATGTATTTACAACGGTCCCAGGTCTACGAGGTGCGGACTGACAGACCAAGTGTCTGCCAGATGAGGTTTGAAAAATACAAGGCGCCCTTGTGCGTCCTTGGTGGCCCGGCAACGAGCTAACGCTCAACACAATCACTGTTCTAGAAGTAAGTGTTCGACTATGTAAACTGTACAGTTATGTAATTTCCTATACTATGGGTTTTCTCGTTTAACTATAATAATAATAATAATAATAATAATAATAATAATAATAATAATAAAGTGTCGGCTGTCTATCCAAAACTTTAATGGATTGGATGTCCGTGAAATTTTTGGTTGATAGTATTTCCACTAGTTTTATAAGTCTTTCCACACAGATTGCATGATACATTTCTCATGTCTATCTTTTTAAAATAGTTCCATACAATCAAATTCGCTGCAGACGACATGTTTTAATAATTACACTCCACTACATGAAATTCTCTGCTACTTCCGTTATTCGATATAAAAATATATCGATGCTGATATTAAAATTTTAATATCGAACTATCGATATATCGGGTTGAAAAATATTCGCCGAAATTATCGAAATTCCGCGAAAAAAATATCGATATTTCGATATATCGATATTTTATGAACATCCTTAAGGCTCGCTTGTAGGCGATCCATGAGCGTTCTCTCGGCGCGTGGATTGGCGAGTTGGCTTGCCTCGGCTCGGCTCGCCCAGGCTCGCGAGTCGGCGATCCATGAACGTTCTCACAGCGCGTGGATCGGCTTGGCTCGCCTGGGCTCGGCTCGGCTCGGCTCGGCTCGGCTCGGCTCGGCTCGGCTCGGCTCGGCTCGGCTCGGCTCGGCTCGGCTCGGCTCGGCTCGGCTCGGCTCGGCTCGGCTCGGCTCGGCTCGGCTCGGCTCGGCTCGGCTCGGCTCGGCTCGGCTCGGCTCGGCTCGGCTCGGCTCGGCTCCGCTCGGCTCGGCTCGGCTCGCTCAAGCTTGCGAGTCGGTGAGCCATAAGTGTTCACACGGCGCGTGGGCTCGGTGAGTCTCGTGCCAAGCTCGCCGATCCACATGCCGTCAGATTTCACTTTTAAGCAATATACACATACACACGTATTTGTTTATTTATTTATTTATTACAAAATCATGTATTGTTGTGATATAAGAAAAAGTTAAATGGCAGAAGATTTTATATACGTATATATATACACAAATGTTTTAAATATTACACATAATAGCTAAATATAGAGTGTCTACGATTAAACAGTAAGTCGATTTCAACTGATCCTCGGTAGTATAGTGGTCAGTATCTCCGCCTGTCACGCGGAAGACCGGGGTTCGATTCCCCGCCGGGGAGGACATCTTTTTTTCCTCTTTTTCTATTTTTGAATTTAAACAATTCAACGAACTTTTCAGCCGTTAGACAAAATTTTTAATTTTTTCCAAACATTGTACTCGAAATACATATGTTTTTAGCAATTCTAGTCTGGCAGCCGCAAGGTAACCTTAAACTTTTCTGATATATGTACGAGCACTAGGGTGACAATTCGAATTCGCGATTAGAATACTTCAATTATCAGGTTTATTCTTTTAATCAATATCACTGCAAAAATAGATTGGATTTTTGTTTAAACGAGCAAGTTGAGCATGCTATATTCAAAGAGAAAAAAGTAAAAAAAAGTAACTTTACAATCCCGACGAGGATGGGATTCGAACCCACGCGTGCAGAGCACATTGGATTAGCAGTCCAACGCCTTAACCACTCGGCCACCTCGTCTTCGCGTGATTTTTCATTTCAATTTGCAGAACATGTCGCAATCAAAATTTCTAGAAGAAATCGTTGCTCGGCAAGTTATTAATAATTATTCATCGTATACAAAAAGTTAGCAATTTATAATAGAAACGCAAACATAATTCGGAATGTGCGTCATCGCGATGAACAGTTTTTCCCTCTAGAAAAGGAGAAGTGTATCTGCTCGACTAAATTATGGTTATGGGGAATAAGGAGCACACATATTCGTAACACGATTGTAGCCGTTTATTAATAATACATCAGTTAGACAACATAATAATTCTTTAATAGAAATGGGATGATGCTTAATCAGATACCTAATAAGACGTGAAACATACCGCCTAGCGTGACAAGGGATTAAACTTTTTAGGAGGCAATTTGAAGAAACTGGAACAAACGACCGGTTAACGTTAACGGAACGGGCAATGTATTCAACTCGTATAAACGCGATAAGCGACCGGTTGATTATCCCGAAACCTTTATTGCAAAAGTTTTAAGTGATTTATGAGCGACGTCGAGGGAAGGGGCTGGTTCCCGGAAGGTGGAAAAAACAAAAATAATACTACAAATATCAGATGAATTAATTAGGTATTAGTCAAACGCGTTGTATATATGCCCAACTTGGATCGATTGAAAAAAAAATAGAGAGAACAAGCTATGCTACTGTACTGGAAAAATAAGTTTGGTCCCCGACTATTTTTCCAGTTACGCAGCTGAAGACTCGGTTCCATTGGCTGCTCGCCAGTTCCTATTTGTCCGCAATGCGACCCGTCCACTATAGACTTGCAGAAATTTTTAGAGGTCGCTTTTTCTTCTTCGCTCCTTTCTTCTCGTTTCGTCTCTAACTACGCGACTATGCGTGAAAATTACTTTCAAAAAAGCTTGAGATAGAGGTTGTGGTAAAGTGTAAAGTGAAAGAAAATGCGAGTAGTTTGGATGAAAGGGAATTGCGTCGTAGGCGTAGGTCTGGGCTGTCAACGATCGCCCATAACTAAGAAGCACCGCGACGGTACTTTTTCCGTGAGACACGTAGTTTCCTCCAAGGTCCCGAGGTTAGCTCTTAAAAGAACATCGGCTATTATTTTCTCAGCGATGATGCTCTGGCGGGGCATCGATTTCCGCAATTTGTTGGCCACGTAATGGCCAAACGTCTCGAAATCGTCGTCGGTCACGCAGGTGGCGAATTGTCTCGGCGAGAGGTCGCGAGCCTGTTCCTTCGCTTGACGTTCCTGGAAGCTCTCCGGCTGGTACTTTCTCCTGAGAGGATCGATGGCCGAGGCAGAGCAAGATATCCTTCTAGCGTAGGATCCTTCGGTTTCCAGGATGACGGGTTGGAAAGTTGGATCAGGGCTAACTTCCGGAGATGGTACCGGCGAAGGTGGCTCGATCTTGTCTAC
This sequence comes from Andrena minutula, assembly GCA_929113495.1. NCBI lineage: Eukaryota > Metazoa > Arthropoda > Insecta > Hymenoptera > Andrenidae > Andrena > Andrena minutula. The sequence goes on along the minus strand of OV815996.1, from coordinate 36,324,851 downwards.
ATCGGTTTGAACGAACTAAAAACAAATGCAGTTCGTAACTGTACCTGGGGTTGGGGTTTGAAATTGACTGTTCAAACCAACGCAAAGGGACGAACATTGCTAGCGTTATTAGTAACCGCCAGCTTGTTTCATGTGACACCATGTTGCGTCACGTCGTGTCGTGTCGGTCTTGCGTCGTGTCGCGTCGTGCCGCGTCGTAGCACGTCGTGTCGGATCGCGCCGCGTGAAATCCTGTTTTCTCTTGTTGCAATAAACCACGAAAATAAGGCTCGAGTTTAACGGATATGTGACGCGTGCATCCGTATTCCGAGTGCCGAGGCGAGCAAGCGTTTCAATTTTGTTTCTGATTTACATGTAATTTCCTGCGTCGTAAAGGCTCGCCGAGTTTTCGGATCGATAAAGGTCTGCAGAGAGAAAGAGACGTGGCCAGAGCGAGGATGGGAGACGGAGAATGAGACGTGGCCAGAGCGAGGATGGGAGACGGAGAAAGAGACGTGGCCAGAGCGAGGATGGGAGACAGAGAAAGAGAAGAATGGGGTGGTGGGAGTAGGAGCGAAAGGAAGAGACGGAAAGAGGCTCGGCTCTGCTCTGCTCGGCCGTATCGGAGATACGTTGCATGTGCGTCGCGTAACCTCGCGATTTCAGAGTGTATCGTTTCGTTTTGTCTCGACTTGTCTCGTCTTGTCCCGTCTTGTCTCGTTTTATCTCGTTTTGTCTTCTCTCGTCTCGTCGCGTCGCGTCGCATTGCGTCCAGTTGATTATTGTGAACGTTTCGCCAAGTATACGGGAGTTTCTATCTTTGGATTTCCAGTGACTGACTAAAAGTCGTACGATATCGTACCATCTCCTCTTGACAGACATCCGCTGGGAACGCAGAATTCTTAACGTCTCTGTCCTCGTCGTGACTAGTCGCCTCGTTTTGTTCGGCGACAAACTTTAGAATGTCGTAGTACCACAGGGACGACTTGTATCGTTGTCGAGGATTCTTGACCATCCTCTGGGAGCTGCGCACCTTCTTGTACTCTCGCCTGAACGCTGTCCTGAGAGTGTTGATCTTTCGTATGACTGTCTCTCTGTCCGCGATCGGGTTCACTTCCCTAAGTTTCTGCACGAGAGCATCGTACGCACGGTTTCTGAGCAACCTGTCCTTGTAACCCTTGTACCTGACCTGCCACAAGCATGGGAAACTTCGGTACAGTTGAATGAACTCCGTGAGAAAATCGTGCGTGTATCCAACCAAGTCGGAGCTGGACATTTTACAGCCTGGAGGTTCCTTCGATCCCCGATGCCTTTGGGATCGAGGCAACCTTGCCGATTGCCGGATTCGCGATCGATCTCGGCGCAGCGTGGACCGATAGAAGCGAGTAGAAATGGCGGAGCGTGGATTGCCACGCACACCGACCGACCGTATAGGAACCGACTGACGAGCCCACGAGTCCACGAGTTCACGAGCCGCTTCTCGAACGACGATCGTCGTCGGTCGCCGGTCGCCGTACCTACGCGTTTGCCCAAACCACGTTGCCAGATCGCTCTCGCTCTGGGCAGGCCGAGTTTGTCCGTGATTGCGCAAGCGACGTTGCGGTCGGCGTGAGGTCGCCAGTCTCGACGCTCTATCTATCGCGGTGACCGTTTGCTTCTCCCTCGATTCGAACGAACCGATTTTCCACCGCGTTTACTCAAAATTGCTCGTTCCGCGGCGACAAAAGAATGTGGCGGTATTCGATCGGAGCGTACGTCGTACGTTCAATTGGACTAGGTACAGTCGGGGCAGTCAGCATCGAACGATCCAAGTCTCACGATTGTTGGCGATGTTTGACGATGGTTGGCGTGTTATTTCGTTCTGCCGGCCGAGTATGCGCAATGCGTATACAGCTGTTCTCCCAGAATCCGTGGAACCTCGAAATTTCATTCTCCCCAGATGTTCAGAAGCCTTCGTATTTGATAGCGTCGTAGCGAGTTTGCGCAAACACCTCGTAGTTTTAGTTTATTTCTCGGCGAGAGTTGCCAACGTGACCGCGCAAACACGTTTCAGGGATCGAAGAGCGACAGTTTATGCACCGCCACGCCTCGACGCGCCACTCGTGCTTTCCTTGCTGCTTCGCACGGGTTAATTCTTAACGAAAGTCTAACGATTAAGTCGAGTCGGGTGTCAGGTGTGGTCGCGTCGGCGTTGAATCGTGGTCTGAGACGAGTACGTAGTCGACGAAGAATTCGACGAGCTTTCTACTCGATACGTCATCTTTTGAGGTGACACAACGCGACGCCATGTGACGCATCGCGTCGAAACGCCCATATATTAGACGTAGCCTCACGTTCCGCTGGCAATCTCGCGCGTAATCTCGTGCCCGACCTCTAATAAGTCAACAGCTCTTTCTTTATCGCCAGACCCGTGATTACGCGCAAAATTACAGTTCAGTTTTTCCGAGCCTCTCGGTGTCGCTTAATTCGGTGTACGTTCCTTGAATTTGTTACGAAATATCGACGCGGTGATCGCGTTCCGGAGGCTCAGCCGGTTTTGCGAGAGTAATCACGGGACGGAGACCCGATCGCCGCGAGATAGCCGGCGATCGCGCCAACCTTCGCGCCTTATAAGGTGCTATGGTACTTATGTTGCAGCGAATTCGTTTGCCACAAAGCGAACGATTCACAGGATGTCGCGTGAACGCACAAGTCATTCGAAAATCCCGATCGCTCTCAAGGACCGAATCGTTCTGGGTCGGATCCCTGCTGTCCTTGATCTCTTTCTACCCATCCACGCTCGCGCTACGATACCCAGAAATTTGTCAAGTTTTACCACCTAACGAGATAGTATTATATTTGTTATTATTATTATTATTAATTAATTACAATAAACAGGTTACAACCCTTTGGTACAATTGAATACAAAATGAGGTAGAGAAACGAACGCCTATAAAGAAAGAAAGCATTAATATACAATGTGACACACTCAATGCAACAGACGTAAAAGCTTTGTACGGATCTTATCTACTGAGTCGGAGAAAAAATCAAGTTGTTCGTGATAAGAATTGGCAATGCTACATATGCGATCAATGCAATTATGTTTACCATAGAGGGTTCGATGAGTTTTTATGTAGAAAAGATTACGATGCCTTAGGCTCTTAGTGTTTGCATTAAAATTCAGTTGTGTTAGTAAGGGTTGACAATTTATTCGGCTATTTATCACATTGAGTAGAAAGGTCAGGTCTGATATAATTCTTCTGTTTTCGAGGGTTAACAAATTTAGTCTGGAAAGCCATGGATTATAATTGTGGTAGTATGTAGGAATGCTGTCACCAGATTTGTACGCTATTAACCTTAGATATTTGTGTTGAACGCACTCGATTCTATAGCAGTGAATTTTGAAGTAAGGAGATCAAATTATAGAGCCATATTCGAGATGAGGCCGTACTATGGTATTATATAAAAGTGAGATTGACTTGGTAGAGAGATGCGAAGAAAAACGATAAATAAAACCTAAAGTTTTGTAAGCAGAATTAATTATTTTTTTATAATGATCCGTAATTTGTTGCAGGATTTGGATTTATTCGGCGGGATATCTACTGTTAACTGTTGCAGTTTTATTTTCCTACAGTCGCACGGTGGTGCAAAATCCCCAAAACGTGGCAAAAACTCGATGTTCGTGGAAACGGTATTTTAAAAAATTGACGTAGCAATATTAAAATACATCGTAGATTATAATATAAGTTATAAAAAGAAAAATGACATTAAAAACAACTGCGTTACCTATATGATTTTTTAAAAAAATGTTTCTTTCCAGTTTCTGTTGATTCTGTTTTTAATTCTTGAAGTATTTAAGTATTATCGTATGGATACTATTTAATGCGATAAATACTTTACTCTAAACGAGTAAAATACAGAAAAAGTTGCCAATTTGGACATTAATTATAATTATTTTGTTTATAATTAAGGTCCTTCAAGTCCCACCTAAATTTTTTTTTTCAATTAAAAATAGACATAAATATGAACATTATAATCCAAAAAAAGTCTGCGACTTTTTGCGACCTCGGTCACAGTGGTGCAAAATAATATTCCAAAACGTGGCAAAAATTCCAAATATATTTATAAATCGGATATTATGACATTTTATGCCTTGTTACGCAAAATGAAATATATGCATGGAAAAAATTAATTAATGGGGAAGGGATAAATATATATTTCATTTTGCGTAACAAGTCATAAAATGTCATAATATCTGATTTCGAAATATATTTGGAATTTTTGCCACGTTTTGGAGTTTTATTTTGCACCACTGTGACCAAGGTCGCAAAAAGTCGCAAACTTTTTTTGGATTATAATGTTCATATTTGTGTATATTTTTAACTGAAAAAAGAAATTTAGGTGGGACTTGAAGGACCTTAATTATAAACAAAAAAATTATAATTAATGTCCAAATATGCAACTTTTTTGTGTATTTTACTCAATTAGAGTAAAGTATTTATCGCATTAAATAGTATCCATACGATAATACTTAAATACTTCAAGAATTAAAAACAGAATCAACAGAAACTGGAGAGAAACATTTTTTTAAAATATCATATAACGCAGTTGTTTTTAATGTCATTTTTCTTTTTATAACTTATATTCTAATCTACGATCGATGTATTTTAATATTGCTACGTCACTATTTTAAAATACCGTTTCCAGGAACATCGAGTTTTTGCCACGTTTTGGGGATTTTGCACCACCGTGAGTCGCTCGCAGGTCGAGGCGAGCGTCCACGAAAGTAAATGCAATCGGAGTGCTGGTTGGGGAAAGGTGCTGGTAGGCGCCACATACAAGTTCGCTGGCGCCAGCACTAGTGTTTCTCTCGATCGCGATAACCTCGTCCAGTTTCGTTAGGACGGCTTCTTCGCCACCTCGATTCTCCCATCTTTTCGCAGTTAATCTACCGTGGCGGTCCGCGAGCCACGGTCCCGTGATTACTTCCCGTTCTTTCTCGATTCTTTCATTCTTATAAGTAGGAGTAAGACAGATTTTGAAATAACGCGAAGCGCCGCGAGAAATCGATACGGGATAGTGTTTGGAATATAGTAGAACGGAAGATTCTGTCGAGCAAAATAAAATTGTTTCCGTCGCAGCGTGTAGGGGAGAGTGGAGTAAACAGAGAGCGGGGTAATCGTGAACGCAATGGTTACGGTGTTTTGATAAATGAAAACCAATGTCCCTTCTCGACTAGCTAATAGTTTACCTCGTATCCAAAGCAGGACAGAAAGTAATAAATATAGGACGCTCACGCTATTTATGGCAAACAAAATTTATTATTGTCATCGTGTTTCAAGGAATATTTTGCCCATTTTCAATTGCATGCAGTTACCTACTGTTCAATTAATGATACAATTGGGATTTTTTCAAGTTGAAATAAAAGACTTTTATAGCAACATTTTGTGACCAAGGCGTTGCCTGGATCGTGATTCCAACCTCTGAAATAAATTCTTTTTAAACGATTTTATTCAGCATGTATGGTTCAAACCTGGCAACTCAAATTTAACCCACTTTCAACTATTCGATTGTCTTGAAACTTTGCAGGCGTGCGTAGTTTGCCTGACAAAACAATATTTAAAAAACAAATTAGCCCCGAAGGGGTGAAAAAATTACCCAGTTATTAATAAATATAACTGATAACCACAAATCCAAACGACTTGAAATCAGCCGCTCGCGTTCTTTACGAAAACGACAAAAAGCCGCTGTGTCCGGGGCGCTAGTCGCATTGCGATTGCCGAAAATACACAATTTATCGAGAAATGATCCGTCACGTATGTACGTTCATATTTAAAAAACAAATTAAAACTTTGCAGGCGTTCCTAGTGTATCACCATAGAAACTGTAGAACAAGGAAAGAATGATTTTTTTAGTGACATTAGCATTATAGCGTTTAAGCAAACTGATAAACTCTATACAGCAATATAAGATATTTGTAAAGATGTCTGAGCTGCGAAACGTAATTCCACAAACATTAAAAACTAGAAAATAAGAAATATATAAAAAAAATTTTATATATTAAACGATTTTATTAAAAATGCACTAAAAAGTAAAAATAATTATTTTCTTGCACTACAATTTCGATGGTATTTTTTCACTTTAAGGGATCTCCCTAGTGTGACGCCTGGAAAATAGGGCAATATTTGGGAATTTTTTTAAGGGAACATACTTGATACTGCCGTTTCAAACTTTGGAGTATTTGTTAAGTTATCTTTGGGCAATGAACTGAAATTTTTTGAAGGATTAGTGATAATTATATTTTACGTTTGAAGGATTACAATGAGGAGCTCGCAAAAAAACACCTAGGGGAAGGTGGGACAAGACGGGGTAGTTAAGGTTTGATGATGAATAAAACACAGGTTTTCATAATCAACTAATCAATTTTATGTCTGGGCCATTCTTTGGTAATAAGTCTTTCAGTTTAACTATGAATCAACCTAATCCTTACAGGTTTTAATGGAATAAATAAAAAATTCAGAAAAAGTCCTATCTCCCCGTCTTGCTTCACGGGTGGGGCATGATGGGGTACCAATTAAAAAACAACATAAATAAAGTAAATATATATAAATTAATTATTTATTGGGTTGACAGGGGCGGCACATATGTATGGCTTCATCGTCCTCGTCTCCTACATCAGCACAGGAGAAATGAGGATGTTATAATTGCGGTGTTTCCAGTTTTCTCGACATACGAGTGTTTTGCTTTGTGTTTGGGACGGGAATCAGTTCTTTTGGACTAATTAATAGAAAAGAAGTATCATTTTCCTCGGTCCGTCTTTCGTTTGTAGTTTCTAACCATCCTGGGACAATGAGAAACTTTGATTTTTATTTCTAGGTTTGTGAGGGGCATGATGGGGTAATGAAAATAAGAGGTACCCCATCATGCCCCTTCTCATCTCACTACAATCATATGAACACTGCCCGAAACATTATTTGCGAAAGTATAAAATGACACACGTGCCTTATAGCCAGCTAAATTCTGCCTCAGAAACATATACATGTACCTACTGAAGATCTTCTATATTATCATATCATTGTCACGGGTGCTAAAAATAAGGAAGATGTTAAGAAATCCCAATAAATTATGAATTCTGATCTATCTTTGTCACACGTCCACGTGTTTCACTGACTTGCTGCTCACTGACGGTGTCGGTAACGACACGATTAACGCGTATGCTCAATTTTAATTAGTGCGTTTGTATCACGAGATACAGGGGGTACCCTATCTTGCCCCCCACCCCGTCTTGCCCCACCTTCCCCTATATCTGTATTTATTTTGATGAAATGTATACGCGCACACCCACTGAAGACTGGATGATGTGTTACAAATGTAACTAATAGACGCACGAAATATGCAGCGCCAGCAGTGAAAGCGCATCTAAAGGCTTTCTGTGCGACTTCTGCGATATATAGCTCTGTTCGTGATTACCCCATGCAGTGTTCGCAATTACCCCCCGGGAGTCGGGTAATTACGAACCCCAAGGGTTTTGTTTTATCATCATAAACTTAATTTTTATTAGAATTTTCTCAAAATTCGTTACAGTAGTTTATAGAGGAATAGTTTAAGTATGTTTGTAAATAAAAAACAAATTATTGTCTTACATAGTTTTCATTCTGTTTGCATTTTTGCTTAGGTGTTCGCAATTACCCCACTCTTCCCTACTGTCCTTTTGCGGCTACTCAAATCTCATAAAGTTGTGTGGGAAAAGTGGCGTAGAGTATATAGACTATAGGGCAATGAATATAGGTTGTATCGCGCAGGTACTCGCTAAGTGCCATTACATAAGCCATGAGGGGTCGATGTATTGCGAACAGAAACACGAGTCCACTGGGATTTACGAAAGGACCACCAGTGGAAAGTGCTGGCAAGCCGGGAGGCGATAGCCCAGAGATTACCATGCAGCTCTGAGTATACATGTGTACGCGTACATGTATATTCGCATGTATATACCTACATACATACATGCAGTACGCGTTTATGCGGCCATACTTTAAAGTTTAAAGTTATCTCAGCGTAGAGGGGAGCTGCTGCGAATTGAAAATGGTGACTCGATACGCAGTATACTCGTAAATACGGTTTCTAATCCGGTGTTGCCTGTTGCTACGAGCAGCTTTTTAACCAACTTCGCGTATTTTGTTTGACATATGCAGGTGTGAGAAAATTTAGGCCCCTGCTGTCCGTTCTTTTCCCCCTATGCTTTCTGTCCATTTACATTTACATTTTCATGTGGAAAAAAATACACTCCGCGTCGAAATTAAGGGGTAACACCACTGTAAATTTTTCGGACAATTGATTTTTTTTATTGGCTTAAAAGATGCTTTGAACCATCTAGAATATGGGGAAAAAACTGTATTAGTTGAAATAAATTTGTTTCCTTGAAATTTCGAGCTCCTCCCCAAGCGCGTCGGACTGCTTCGAAACGACTACCGGCGTCAAATTAATAGGAAAGTACAACCTAATGTTCTACCTTTTGATTTTTAACTTCTCTAATACACAACGGATGTCGTTAGAAAGTTGTTATGTTCAGATAGAAGCATTTCCAAATAAAAGTATGTTAGCGGCAACATTTCATTTCTTTATGTCTATAACACTTTTCAAAACTTTAAACGCGTTTTTCTCGAAACATGATTTTTCAACACGACACGCAGCATAACTCCAACAATTTTCATTCTTTTCATTCGACCCTTTAACAATATCTTTAAAATAACATTTTGAAGAGAAATACGTACGGGATTTTCGATAAGTTAATTTAAACATTACTTATTAACAAATGATTGCCCTCTTTTTATAGAAAATTGAACGTTTTTCATTCAAATGCTCACCAATCACACAAAAATCAATATTTTTAAAATCCCCTACGTATTTCTCTAGCTATAAACATGTAGATTTAAGCCATATTTTTTTTTTTTAAATTCAAATTTGCACCAGCTACACTGCGTGCCGCAGAGCGCTAAAACTTCAACATGCCTCACGAAAATGGCTTTAGTGCCGCCATTTTGTAATATTTCTCAATAACTTTTTTTTTTAATAACAAAATATGTGCTTAATAACTTCCTCCAGTATAGTTATTCTATTACCTTTCCTTCCATCCAAGAAAAATTGCCAAAAAAACGCTATTTTTCAAGCTGTTACAGTGGTGTTACCCCTTAAAAGAACACTATAATTTCCCGAAAATTTTTGTCATTTTCAAATGGCTGTATCTCTGCGAAAAATGGTGGAAAATGTATTTAAAAAACGCATTTTAATGCTTGAAGCTTCTAGTTTTTGAAACAAGGAATCAATTTTTTTCATGGATAATAATACTGTTTTATTAAGATGAAGCGCAGGAAATGAAGTTTCAGAAGTTTCTGCCTGGTTTGAATGTCTGTACGGGCCAACAGAATTTTTTCCGGTGAATCCAATGAAACTGGAAACTATCAAACAATCAAAACAATCGCCCAACGTAGGAAAGTATTTATAAACGATTCGACAAAACAAACTTTTCGTTCAGTGTTTTCGGTATTCTCAAGGAAAGAAAGAATCTCTAAAAACTACCTACTATTGCTAATCTTGTATATGGTGAGCAGATATTGCTATTATTTTACTTGGGAATACCGAAGACACTGAACGAAAAGTTTGTTTTGTCGCATCGTTTATAAATACTTTCCTACGCTAGGCGATTATTTTAATAACGCGTGCGTGCGGACTGGCCATGGGATCCGTGCAGTTCCAAGCGGTGTGCACTATCGTAAGTTTTATTTTTTGTTGACTATTCCCAAAATCTCTTCACTTTTTTGAAAACGCATTTATTAGCTAAGGGTTCAACGAATCGAATGGTATGTTTTTCAAGCCGGACCGTGGCACAGTGTGTCGAAGTACATAGGCGTTCGGGACAAAACTTATAACTTCTGAAATAATCAGTTTCCGACCTAAATACTCTAGTACTTTTTTAAAGAGAATAAAGATGCATCGATTGGTATATAATAAAATATACAGTTTCATTAAAAACATTTAGGTGATCTTGATTTTTTATTGAATAAAAAGTTTTTTTTATCAATATTTACTTTTGCAATTTGTTGTCAACTGAATACTGACTAACTTTTGTTCGAAACATTTTTTATCAAATTATTTCTATCACGTGCATTTGAAGTTAGAATTTTTTCATTGAAATATATTTTAAATATATAATAATCTTTCTTCAAATCGTTGTCAATCATTTCCGGACACTCTTTTATATTTAAAAGTATCAAAATGTGGTCATAAATTCCATAAATTTTTATGCTTTGGTCTAAAGAAATCCACTTTCCAAAGATATTAGATCTGCAATTTTCATTTTCATTTTCATAAAGTATAAAGTTAGGGGAACCAAACATAAAAAAAGCACGGATCCGTTTTGTTACGTATTTTTTAAAAAATCGGTTGAAATAAAATTTTCATTCTCGGGTCTGTTTTGTAATAATCTTGTTTTGTAAAGATATTTTCTAATGATCAGTAAGGTCAGAAGCGTAAAACATAAATTTTGTAGCATACATACGTGAGCCAAGAATAATAAATATTCTTAAGGTCTAAATAAAAAGAAAAAAAAGAGTAACTCTACCGCGTATGAATTTCAAGTGACGCTTGAAGTTCTTAGATTCCAGGTTAAGATGGTAAATAACATCGTAAACAACTACGGTAACCTCGCAAGCATAACCGAACTCGATTCCTGAACATCTTGATGTAAATATTAGAGGATAAATATCACCCTGAAAAATATTTGATTTTTCAATTTTTGTCCATGTATCAAAGCACTGTGCGTGGGTGTGAACGACATCAAATCTCGATTTGAAAGTTTGACATCGATTACTGTCAAATTTATTAACAAGCAACAAAATATTCTATATACGGGTTGAGAAAGCATTCCTTCAGCTTTAAAATGAGCCCGAGACGGAGGCATTATCTTTAAAAATGACCGAGATATTACAGTTTAAGTGATGACGCGTCAGCCGATTTTGTTTCAATTTTAAAGACTTTAACATTAAATATTTCGAAAACTATTTGACATAGGCCTTTAAAATTCAGTATACTTTGTTTTTGCAAGGTTATCGACAAATGCTGCAATTTTGCAGAGAATCGGTGAAACTAAATTTTTCACCTATGCGTCTTGACGTGGAATAGGTCAATCATGGAATCATTCAATTGTCCACGTTTTTGCGAGTTAAAACTACCCTTAAACACTGTGCAAAATTCCGGACCGAACAGGTTTTCTTTCCGTTTGTCAAAAATTAAAAATTCCGTTTGTAAAAAATTGAACGATCACCTGTTTTACGTTATAGGGTAAAGGACCCAATTACTGTCACCTTAAGCTATTTTACTTAAACGTTTATTTATTCGTTATTTTAAGTAAAATAGCTTAAGGTGACAGTAATTGGGTTGACTGTCAGTAATTGGGTCCTTCACCCTATTTCTCTTCAAAACGCCTTTTTTATTCTCGCGGCTTTTGAACGATTGATGCTACGTTTTTTTTTGTTAGTTCAATGTCATTTTCCCACGCGTCCCACGCGTGATCTGCTCGAACCACGCAGGGTACGTAGTACGAAAGCCCACGCGCTAATTAGAGAATTTACGAGAGGACGAGAAGGGGTAAAAGCTCGGCCTCTGTGAGGATCAAAGGTGGTTCAATCCTCTCGGTACCTACCTAAGGCAATAAGAAACCAATACTTACTAGCTGCAATATCCATGTCCGCCAGTGAGGGTCGCGACACGCGGTACGTAATGCATGCGCAAATTGCACGCGCCGAGATTCTTTCCGATCTCGATTCGGTATTCCGCGATAACTTGACAGATAGGAGGCTAATTCGATAGCGCTATCGCTCCCGTTATCAAGCAAGTTCCGCGATGCCAGATGTTCTCTACGGTCCTCATGCTCTCGCTTCCCTCCGCAGGAACAGTATAAACGATAACGCGAATGTTGGTGAGTCTCCTCGCGCTACGCACGTCCCGTCTACAAGCCTTGCACCAGAGGCAGTGCGAAAATATGTGAAAGATCAATCAAGCAATCCTTCGTAGTGTTCCTGATTTCTCGATATTTTTCGCATCTCGAGAAATGAGAAATTAGATTATATTTCTCGAGAATTCTCGGGAATTCTCAAGAAATTAAAAAAAATTGACAAAATTTATATTTTTGGAATAATGATGATAATATTTATCTAAATTTTTATTCGTGTCCAACTTGGACAAAACTTGTGTAAATGAAGAAAAAAAATACTAAATATAATTGATTATTTATTTAGTATAAAATGTGAGCAAGACGAAACATTACTTTTTTGTTTGAAGATACTTTTTTCAAAAACACAATGCGTGTAATGTCTCCTAACCCAATCTAGGGTGAAGGACCCAATTACTGGCAGCCAACCCTATTACTGTCACCTTAAGCTATTTTATTTAAACGTTTATTTATTCGTTATTTTAAGTAATATAGCTTAAGGTGACAGTAATTGGGTTGACTGCCAGTAATAGGGTCCTTTACCCTAGGTCTTTACTTGTGATAAAATCTGCGGCTGCAGAAAAATTTCTTTCATTTTGAGTGGATGTTGGTTTAATTGTATATGGAGCATCGGCGATACGAAGAGAAAAGTTTATAAACAATCGCGGTATTCTTCATATATATTGCTAACATTTATCACTGATTCACGATTAACACACAATTTGAACTAACTAAAAATTCATGTCTGAAAACAAAGGGAATTTGTAATAATTTTTCTATACTGAAAATTCTCGAGAAACACTGTAACTTCTCGAGAAATAAGAAATTAGAAATTATAAAATTTCTCGAGAAATTCTCGACAAAGAATTCTCGAGAAGGAACACTAATCCTTCGTGTCGGGGGTAGGGTAAAAGACCCAGTTACTGACACCTGACCAATTACTGTCACCTTAAGCTATTTTAGTTAAAATAACGAATAAACAAACTAATTAATGTAATCTATAATCCTTTTGTGTATCACTTTACAACGTTTATTTATTCGGTATTTTAAGGATGTATTGGACCTATTTCCAAAATAGTTCCAAGTTCATGAAAATTCGTGAGATTGTTCTTTTTAACCTTCCTGATGTGCTCCAAAATTTTTAAACGAATTCACTAAACGGTTACTGAGTTATAACGAATTTAATTTTCACTGATTTTACACGTACTCTTATGGAAAGAGACGATCTTGACGAATAAATCATCTGAAAAAATGTTGAAGAAATAGTACCAATGTTTTAAATTTTTTTGTACATGCAGTATATGGGTAGATGAAAATATCTGCCGAGTTTCAATTGTTTTCTCTACACCGTTTTAAAGAAATAAATTATAACTTGAGAAAATTGTGAATTCTGGGCATTTTCACTGCCAAAAGTTTAGCAGATAATGCTTGAGAAAGCATTTGTAAAGTGAAAAATACCTTCCCAGGATTAAAAATAAGACTCCAACTGTCGTTCGAATTCCTTACATCTAGATTTACTATGCATAAGACGTAGCTATTCAAGTATTTCAACTTTTGTCTGATATTGTACATCCAATACATCCTTAAGTAAAATAGCTTAAGGTGACAGTAATTGGTCGGGTGTCAGTAACTGGGTCATTTACCCTAAATATAGGAATGTCGAAGCGTTATTAGTATGAAAGCTCGCGATCATTCCTACGAGCGACTTTGGAACGATTACGGTATTAAACTTCGTTTCGAGACCGTAATTGTCTCGATCGATCGAGTGGGACGTGTCGGTTACGTCTGTCGCGAGGTCGGTCAAGTTAATTACCATTAGCGCCAAGTCCAAGCCGTCTGAATTCGCTGCACGAATTGACGAGTCGTGGCGCGAGGCGACGGACGCAAGGAACGATCGAAAGCTGATGCTGTTAACTTTGTCGGAACACTTACTTCGTGGTGCCGAAGCCACTCGTCTTGCACCCTGCGTGGTATGAATCTACTAGCGCTATTCTAATCCTGTGGAAGTTGCACTCGCAAAATGTGTGTATTACGGGGAAAGGCGGAATCTCGGTGGCATGTGAAAATCGAATGCACCGCTTCCGACACAAACTAGAATCTTACTGAGGAAAGGCTGCCACTCTCCTTTTGCCATTCGCTCGCTTTCCCGCGTGTACAGTGTTCCTTGTTCTGAGTCTACACCGCGCCGTGGCAAGCTTTCCTTCCCGACGTTTACCTTTCAGTTGGAACATTCGAAATGACAATGTTGGTGTTCGTTGGCGAAATTTCCCTGCTACGTGTCTTATGTAAGGTAAAAAACCCAATACGTGGACACGTCCCAGTAGCTGGACACTGGTGCAAAATACTGATTAGTACATTTAATATCCGCTTTATCCAAAAAAGAACTATTTTATTTAATTATTCAAATATTTAGTAAAATATATTCATATATATATATTTGACTAAATATTTGAATAATTGAATAAAATAGTTCTTTTGCACCAGTGTCCAGCTACTGGGACGTGTCCACGTATTGGGTCTTTTACCTTACATTATGTACCTTGTGTATCTCGTTCTCTAAATCGCCTCGGATCGAGAGCATCGGGGATAAATAAATATTGATCAGGTTTCACCTTGAGACCAGTTCTTTCCGATAGGGTAAATCCGGGAGACGGGTCAGGCTGGAGAGTTTGTGGAGTCTCTATATTTCAGACTCTCTACGTAAAAATCCGTTAAGGGGAGGTTCCGGTCTTAAAGTTGCTTTTTTTATTTAATTTTTCAAACGTTCAACCTTTTAGGATTACGTGTTTAAAAGGATTTGTTGAAATTCATAAAATTGCCAAAGTTGTAGACATTTGAGTAGCGGCAATTGCATGGATAACACCTGGTCACTCGGCGCTTATGTAAAACTTTAAACGCGTTTTTCTCGAAATAGTGTTCTGAAAACGGTGAGACCTATATCTCCAAAAGTTATTATCCGATTCGACTGAACCTATTTTTATTTTGAAGAATACACTTCTGGCTTGGGCGGAAACCAGAAAAAAATATAAAAAATTGAAAATTTGTAATTTTCAAAGGCGTTGAAAGGAAGAAAAATGCAGGGAAAAGTGATTTCAAACTTGAAGTGTCGATATTTTCTAAAAAAATGTCATTTTTGTAATTTTTTTCTGGCTTTCCCCTTAGCATGAAGTATATTCTTTAATATAAAAAAAGGTTCAGTCGAATCGGATAATAATTTTGGGAGATACAGGTCCCACCGATTTGAATCAATTTTTTGACGCCTTGACTTTAACGACTCCCCAGGGCCGTCTGCAATGATTAATTATAAAACAAAAAATATATTTCTATAATTTAAGACATACTTAATACATTGCAAAAAGTCCCATTAAATTGTATATAGTAGTTTTCCTTTAATTAATTCCTAAATATCACCTATTTTTTGGGGCTCTAGACCGGAACCTCCCCTTAAAGCGCAGAGCAATTACTTCTCTAGAAGCCAAACAGTTGAATGAATAGAATCATTTCGCTTCCTTCTGTGTTTTTCTGGGTTTAGAGGCTTTAAAAGAAAAATTGCGGTTATATTTAACCTCTTTTGTCAAACAGCGGTTGCACAGAATCGTATTTAAAATATACTTCTAAGTTTATTTTCGTTTAAAGGTTTGGGATAGTAAGATAGTAGAGATATTCTGGGATAATGCAGCTAGAAGTATTTGCCCATATAAACTCTTCCCCTCAAAGCTATCAAGAAGACCATCTCTGGCTGCAGGAAGGAGAGATGGCACAGTTATGATTTTTGTATTACTTTTATTTGTATTTTTTATTATTATTTCATTATTATTTTTGTTTATTTTTCACTTTTATATTTATTTGCCTTACTAACCGCCAGTAGGTAGTTCACGTTTTCTTTTATGTGTTCTTTACTTGTTCAGCGTAAACAAACTAAATACCAATGAATCTGTAGTTGTATTCACTCATAAATAATTTTGCTTTATCCCTTGTTAATATTCCATAAATAATTATGTGCGTGGTCTCTGCCAACGACGAAAATCATTTCTCCCGGCACCTCGGGAGAGGTGGTCAGATGTCATGACTTCAGTTTTCAACCCAATTTACAGTAAATATTGTCTTAAAACAAATATCGACCAGTTTTTCTGAATCAGCATAAATTTCTATTTTAATATTAATAGTCATTTTATATTAGATCGACCACGTCTCCCGGATTTACATCCGGGATCCAATTTATATATTGTTATTTATTTAAAGAGAACAGACTCAAGCGTCGTTGCACCGATGTCGAATGAAAAACCTTTGCACCTGGTTTTCCGTGGCACCCGGTATGAAAAATGCAAACGATATCGAACGTAAAGCCTCGGGTTATAGAGGATGAACTCTTTCATAGTGCAAAGAGAAGAGCTGATGGCGGAGAAGGGGAAGCGATTGCGTTTCCCTTTGTGATCAAAGAAGGTCTCTGCCGGTTGTCTCCGCGATTCATTCGGTGCCCGGTTGCCAAGAACCGCTTCAGACTGCCTGTAAAACACGTTCCCTGCTCGCCTCTAATTACGCGACAATTATTTTCCATGCAATTGGATTAAGCAGGAATCAGTTTCTACAGGTGGGCCTACAGATTGTTAATTTGTTAGAAAGAACCTTATCGAATGTGTAGAGATCACAGAAAATAATTAGAGGGTCATGGTATCCCTTGGCTAATTGTAAGAACGTACACACACACGGTTGGGCATTGTACTCTTTGTCCGTCTCGTTGATCGGAAATGGATTGCAACTGGCGTACAGTCTAGTCGCTAGCACGCGAATCCAGATCTAACAAATCGATCGCGAGCAAATCTTTCTACCATTGTAGCTGTGCCTTGGAGTATTACGAATCGTGTATCATACGAGCCCGAATGGTTACGTTATCGACGTGTGACAGAGGGTGTAACGCATAGCGGAAACAACGCGAGCGATGCAGGCGATGCGAAGAAGCCGAAGAAAGGCAGGTTGTGGGTTTACGCGACGTCGAGTCGCAAAGGTTAACAAAGAAGAAGACGAAGAGGAATGAATCAAGGAGGGGGGAAGAACGCATAGGCTGATGGGAGGCAGAGGGACGGACCAGACGAAGGACAAAGAGGACGATGCTAATCCTCTTTGTATGGAAAAACCGAGTGGTCCGTTGAGCAGACTACGAGGCAGACTTCCGAATAAGCTATTCAACCGGTGCAATATACCGTGCAAATATAGTGCATCCCGTCTAGACGACGCGGCTTTTCTATCCGAGCGAAAAGTTACCTCGTTATTTCGCGAATTCCCATGGAAGGCACGGTATAACACTATAGCCGAAGAAAAGGCGAGCCGTCGCGTCGCGTAAGCAGTCGGGGAGGGCGTAAGAATTCCTGTGAAATCAGCCTTTTCGTTCGTCGTCGATCGCGAAATGCAGACTACCGAATAGATCGTTAATTATGGTGTGTAAAATAAATAAATTGTCGGATCAGCGATTGGGCGCTGAGGCGCCAGTAGGCGCTTGCCTGACAGCCTACAGCCTACCTAATAACCTGGTTTAATTATATTCAAAACGGTCCGCCAGTCGTTCCTTCGATCTCCAATAACCGCCACACACGAACGGCCGGTGAATAGCCGGGGAACTAGTGCAAACTCGATTCCACCGAGTTTATATCGTCGGGTAAGGTACAATACCCGTAGTCCTACACACCGTGCACCATACAGGCAACGTATTCTGTACTCAGCTATTCTGTATTATGTCGTTCGCATACGTCGGCGAGTATGCATCGTGACAGTTATATGTATAGAACACGTTGGAATAGTCGATAGATCCTTGTATTGTATAGGCCAGGCGGTGCACGATACACAGGGAATGCGAGACAATTCGTTTGCTTCGATCGAATCTTGCCACGTGTTAATAATTGTCGTCTTAATTAAAACGTCCGACCGTGTCCTCCTTTGATTAAAGGAGAGTAAAATACCTGGACCGTTTGGAGGTTGCGGTGAATGCACAACGCCTGTAACTATCGGGGAAACTTGCGTAATAAAATAGAGTCGCAAGGAGAATCACGATGCTATTTTTAAGTGGAGACGAAGAGGGGTGTCCTGTTTCACCTTTTCGTGGAATCTTCAACGGGAGCAGGGGAAACATGAATGGAGAAATGGGATGCTCAAGCCATTAAGGTGAAATCTGACGCCACGTGGCTCGGCGAGCCGAGGGATCTCACGGCGAAAATATGAAGTACCGGGCCCTATCGCCCTTTAAGAGAGTGAAAACTAACCTCAAAGTCAAATTGGCACTTCCTCTTTTTCACGTATAACTCTCAAACTACAATAGACAGAAAGATGTTTCAAACAAAAGTTTAATGGCGCAATAAGCGCTGCAAACTTGCGTTAACAAAATTTTGAAAAAAGTTTTTTTCGTTCAGGTATTTTATTTAAATTCTTTTCAAAATTTTGTTAACGCGAGTTTGTAGCGTTTATTACACCATTAAAGTTTTGTTGTGTTACTTTTAGAGTTATACGCGAAAAAGTGGAAGTGCCAATTTGACTTTGAAGTTAGATTTCACAGCCTTAAACGGCGATAGGGCCCGAATGAATCACACCGTTGTTCTTGTCACTCTAAAAACCCACAAAAGTTGCGTTCCAATCGGTTAGTCCGAGTTCGCGGTGTTCCCTTGTAAGTGACGTGTTTCGTCGTTTTGAAAAAAAAAGTACAATTGGTCGGAATAGCACAAAAAAATAGTAAAGGTCGTTTTTTAAACTATTTTTTGTGGGTCTCTAATAAAAGTTTTGAAAACCCGTTTGTAGATTGAATTTCATCAAAATCGTTTAACGTTGCTCTGATATATAAACGCTTAAAGATCGCAGAATCCGGTCGAAAGTCGCTGATTTCAGGAATTTCGCGATTGTATACAACTTATTTCAACCTACAAACGGCTTTTTTGAATTTTCATTACAGGCTGACAAAAACAAGTTTAAAAAACCTTTACTATTTTTCTTTTTGGCACAACACGTCACTTAGCAAACCAATCCTTGTAGCTCCTTAAAAAAAAATTCGTGCCATTTGGACCAATTCTAAAAAAAATAAGCGATTTTAAAAGTAGTAAACTTTCTTTCGTCCGCCACTGTATACCTACTTTGCCTAAATTTAAAATTAACGTACATATGATAGCTCGAATCTGTACAGCGCGAACCCGGATTAACTTAAATCAGGTCATACCTACATAATGCGAACCGCGGCTTTTCTGTATACCCGATTCGCTCTTTAATCACGACGCGACGAAAAAAGCGTGGCCTGAAATATGCTCTTAAGGGGTGACGTTGGACCAATTAGCACGCGAAATAATTGCATCGCGTAATGTACTTGTGACCTGTGCGTAGCGATATGTGTCACGGATAATGATAATGATCACGGGGTAGGTGGTCCCTTAACCCTCTGGGTACGAGAATATTTTCAACTTGATGTAGAATTTTTTGAGCGTTAAAAGGATCTATTTTATACTCCGGATGTGGAAGCTTCTCGGTTGGAATGCTGAGAATGTGAAAATCATTGATTTATGGTATGGGACGTAGTCCCACCCGGATTTACAGGTAATTATTTAAACATTAATCGAAAATATACAATCATGTTTAATGGTAGTAAGTAGTAATGAAAAATAATGTTGTAATTTTAAATATCTATACTATTTTTTATGGTAATCGTAAAAACAATTGTTGCTTTTATTACAACACAAATATACATTACACTTTTCGAAAAATGAAAAAGGTTTATTTAGAATGGAAAAAGTGCATCTTTGTCTACATTCGCTAAATAATGGAAAATAATGAAATAAATCAAATCTTATGTCTTCCGTGGGTACCTGCTTGCGAGTTTCGGAAATTTTGGTAGTCCTATTCGAAAAGATGCCCCTTCCACGTCTACGTACTTTTTTGCCACAATAAAATAAATGTTGAATAATATCTTTTCTGGAATCTATTAATTTTAATATTTTTTTTAGATTTATGGAGAATAAAGTGATGGTTTGCTTTATTTTGCTATTTATATAACAACCACGCATTCGTTATACATAAGTCAAGTAAATAGAAAAAAATAGGCAGGTACCACCGTCTACTCTTGAAACATGATCTATAAAGACTCACAAGAGCCATTGTTGTTGTCGACACCCCGACATCTTGTTGCAGTAGTAACGATAAATAACATAAACACTATTAAAAATATGTAATTATACACGATTTAACAAATAATATAGGATAGTACGAATATTTAAAGACATAGCAATGACATATAAGTACTTAACAATTTTCATAAATATTTACTCGTAAGTCTCGGTGGGACATACTGGTCCCATAACTTTAACCCGAAAGCCCCTGTATATAACATAAATAGAGTGCAGTATCCATACAGTATTTTGTCAATTAGGACTCACTTTTTAACCGACTTCAAAAAAGGGAGGAGGTTATGTATTCGACCCGTGTGTATGTTTTTTTTTATGTTTGTCCCCTCATAACTCCTCAGCATATGGACCGATTTTGATGATCTTTTTTTTTATTCGAAAGAGGATGGTGCCCCGGTGGTCCCACCCTACACTAAATCAACATTGGCCCAATATTTTGACAGTCATAGTTAATAATAAAGACTATTGTCATGTAACTATTATTATTGTATGTACGTGCGCGCATATCTCCTAAACATGTTGTGTCATTATATAAAACTAACAAATTGAAAATAAAAACATTTAAAAAAAATTAAAACCGACTTCAAAGAAATAAAATTTTACTAATAAGTAAAAAATAATTTTTTCCTTTATTTAATCTACTACTCTCATTTTTTTAAATCGGTGTCTCACCATTTGCACTGTGTAAATCTGGCACCGACTTAAAAAATATGAGAGTAGTAGATTAAATGAAGGAAAAAATTATTTTTTTACTTTTTAAAATTTTATTTTTTTGAAGTCGGTTTTTTTTTTTAAATTTTTTTACTATATATCCTTATTTTACTATAAAAAGTTCTTTTACTTACTTTAATTTATAAAAATAGTGGAGAAATTGTAACAGGCACAGATCACGATCAATAGCGTCGACTAGATTCACTTGTTTATAACAGTAAAAAGTTTAATTTCGGGTTCTGGTCGTACAAACAGTTTCTTCCCTGCCTACTAAAGATCACTATACCTATCAAATCTTATTGATAGAACGTAAATAAAAATGTATTAGTCTGAATGGGACTCTGGAGTCCCACTAGTCCCTACAGGGTTAATTAAACACGTCTCCATTTCCCTTGGGAAAGATAATTATATACACTTTTCGCGGGTTAATTGCACCGGTACAATTTATCTCGAGACGTTTTCGATCACTGTTGCGTGCGTACACTTCCCATCTGAGTAACAAACATATTTAAATCATGCTCACGATCCCATTTTAAGACTTCTTCCTCGAAGCCGGATAATAAACTCGTAAGGTCAACAGACGTTGCAGCACTCAACCCTTTTAGCCGTTGTAAATTCTAAGCTTTACCCCTTATTATCGGGTCATTCTAGTTAGACGGTTTGAAAAATCGATTTTTTTATACCTAACATTTTTCGAAAATACATATCCTCAAGAATGTACTGTTCAATTTTCATTGAAAAATTCCAATTATTTTAGCTTCTGCATAGACATTTTGCAGGGAGCGCAGAGATTCGACCACCATAGATGAAAACTTTGAACGCGTCTTTCTCCAAACGTCATTTATTCACATGCAATTAAGTCTAACCTACTTTTAAAATCGAAAATAGCAGTGAAAACACAGCCGAAATACATTGGTTTTTGTATTTTGCCCGCCATTTTGTTAATTTTAAGGATAAACCATTTATTCTAGTACGGGCCATAACGACAGTCATACTGATCAAGAATCTGTTTGTAATTTTGGTTTCAGATAAGTCCAACTGCTGAAATCACCTGCACGAACTAGGCATGAATTTTTAAACACGTCATCAAAATCGCCTTCAAAACCATTTAAAAGCAATAATTTTATTACTTTTATATTTTCTATTTACTGTAGAAATATAGTTTAATCGATAGAAAAAAGTTTTATTTCATTACTATAATTCCTGTCTTCGCAATAAGTTCGAACACCCAACAACCAACCACCTCGTTTAAATGTAATAGTTCTTTTGTAGTGTATATGTGTTGTGTTTATAGTATACATGTTATTATGATAAAAACTGACTAAGACTTTCTACCCTACATCACAAATCGATCTGACATCATTAAGTTGTAGTGTCGTGGTCGCCAGCAACGGAAGTTACACCCGTTAATAGGATCAAATCCAAATACGCGCGTCGGAACAATCACTAGAAACAGCTTTCTCTTATTCCTTTCAGCTATTAAGGAAATAGGAAAGAACGGGTTGTCAATGGACACGTTACTGAAAAAATACCGTCGTTTATTTTCTATTAATAAAATTGTAATCCTTACGTCTTAGGACGTAAATTAAATTAACCGAAGAAGGCATCGTCGCTGGAGCCCTCTGCCGTACAATTGTGGAGTAACGGTGTTGAGTTAGCGGTGTCGCCGATACTTTGCCCCGTACCGCTACCTGTCCCGCCTCCGCTAACAGATTCGCCTGTATTTCCACATCCGATTGATCCGCTAACGTTTACCGTCCGCGGGGGTTTCACGTCCTGCGAACCATCGTACGTCCGATTCTGCTGATTCTGCGAGTTTATTTCGTTATAAACGAGCTCCTGAATCTTCAGTCTGACAAACATTTGTCTGTCGAGTGGTAAACTTTTGAGCGGATTTCTCACGCTCATGAGGAAGTGGTAAGTGTCGTCCTCCTCCTCCTGAGACGCGATCAATCTCTTTTGCAGGGACTCGAATCTTTTTCGATCCACCTCGGAGTAATCGTTGTCCATCGCGTCCATTAGAGTCCTCTTTCGGCCGATCTTGTTCATTTTAGGCGGAGGCATGACTTGATGCAGAGCATCGTCATTGGAGAGTAGGGATTGGCAAGAGTCGCCATCCATATCGTCGAACTGAGTTTCCTCGTGACCTTCGAGAATGTCGATCTGCGGCTCGATTTGCGTCCCGTCCGGCGAAGATCGAAGGGCTGCGGAGCAATTCTGGGAAAGAGTACACCCGATCACGCGGGAGTTCATTTGATCCCGCAGGAAGAACAGGCTCTTGAACCAAACCCACTTGGAGTCGTGCTCGTTTCCGCCACCATCGCATTTCCCCCGATAAGTCTTCTTCAGTTCGTTGCGGAAATTGTCTCGTAAGTGTTTCCATTTTGATTTAGCGACGTCCGCTAGAAATGAAAATGCCTGGTTATCTATTGCTTCGGAATTGGGAGAGTCGGTAGGTATTAGCGAGTAGTATCGATCTCAGCATGCGCGGAATATGTATTTCGTGCGGGATCGTATTTTTCTAATTTAAATTCATAACAGAGGATAAGGATGCCCCGCTGTTTGTTAAACGTTTAGGTCGGATGAACCACTAACACAGTACAACAGCCAGATGGAATTGTAACATTCAATAGCTGTTTCTTATAGGTTTTCAAATCCGCAAACAGTTTGTCGTCATCGCCGTCAGGTTATGAGAAAATCGATTTCGAAAAAAACTGTAATTTTTCAACTTTTAACATTTTTTATGTCGAAACGGTAATAGTTATTCGGTTGCTCGTTGCGTGAAATTATTCTATGAACCCTCCCGAATACACCGATATAAGTTATTATTGCATTATGAACATTTAAATACGTTTAAACAACGATCAAAGGGAAAAAGACACCCGAAACTCATCAATTTTTGCAGATATCTTTCAATTTATTTCCAAAACTAAGGGTCTGAGAGAAAATCTGACCATCCCACGCGATGCAGCAGACAGTTTTCCTTCGGAAAGCGTTAACAGAAGTGATATGTCTCGTTTTGTTTTCAATGCAGAAGCGAAATAGTTTGGCAAAACGCGCGATGCCGACTATCGATGTCGAACAACGTAGTCTTTTGTCCTCGTACATAAGGAGATTGGTGCATAACGAGTGCGACCCTTTGCAACTTTCGATCTTCTCTGGCAATGAGTGAAGAATGATGAAATCGGTAGCATACGTGAACTCGTGAACCGATCGATCGGATAATGAAATTGAAGCGTGGAGTAAGGCGCAGCTAGCGGGAGGGAAGGGGTTAAAGTAGTGAAAACTGTAGGATAGAAAGAGAAGGCTAGAGGGTGGAGTGGGGAACGACGCAGGCGCGAATGGAAGAGATGGAAAGAAGAGAGAGAGAGTGGAGCTAGAGAGGGAGGAGAGCGAGGCGTATACTCACTGGAGACCTCGCAAGCCCTCGCGATCTCCCGCCACATCTTGAGGATGACGTCGCGATTGTGATAGTTGACGTTCTTCTGGTCCCAGATCGCGGGCCTGGCGTGCACCTCGGTGATCAGTCTCTGGAGATCCATCGTCATCGCGTTCCTACGGGCGCTCGCGTTGCATCTCCTGGACGATCGCTTGTTGGCGGCTCGACGGTTGAGAAGCGTGATGCCGGCGCTGAGGGAGGAGGCAGCCGCGCGCGAGCCGCTTCCTCCTCTGGTTACGTTTCGTTGAGATTCGTTGGTGTTTGTTGTTGGTGGCACGGAGCGATTCTTTGGCTGTCTGCTCGGATGTTCCTCGCTGGGACTCGTCGATCCTGCCGGCTGCCGGTGTTGTTCCTCCTTGATCGGGATCGGGAGTATCGTATCGGTGGTTTCGCTAGCGGAGGCTACGCCACCGCTACCGCCGAGCTCGTCCTCGTCGTCGACCTCGACGTCGACGTTACTATTTTGTCGCTGCTGCCGCCTCCTCTTCTTCCTCTTGCGCCTGGCGATACGAGAGCTGCCGGCCGAGGAGGAGCTCGCGAAGCCGAGCCGAGCGGAGGATCGCAGGCGAGACGAATCCAGGGCTTTTTCCTCCTCGACTCGTGCACGCGTGCCGCCGTCCATACACGGCCGGTACACGCGCGCGTCCAGCCGAGAAGAACGCGCACCCGCTTCGAGCAACCAGCTCGCGATGAACCTTGCTCAATCGGAGCGATATAATGCTGTCTGACAGTCGGCCGCGTCGCGTAGCGTCGCTTTGCCTGGCGTGGCGCGGCGTCGCGTCGCTTTGCTCCGCTTCGCTTCGATTTAATAGTTACTAGACACGCGCGCGTTCTCGCTCCCTTGTACACGACGCGCTACCCGCCTGCACGCTAGCCTGCGCTGCCGCGCCGAGCACGAGCCGGAACCCGAACCTTCCTTCGCTTTTGCCCACGGTTTCGGCTTCGGCTACGGCCTCGCTCGAGCTTGCGCTCGGATCCGCTCGGCCCGGCCCGGCCCGGCCCGACTCGACTCGGCGTCGCCTCGCCTCGCCTTGCCTCGCCTCGCGCGCCACCGCTCGTCACCGCTTGCGATTTTCACTGCAATCAACTCCAACTCGACTTTGACTTTGACTTTGACTCCACTTAACTCCATCCTCTTCGCCGAACTCACTTCGGAACTGAAACACGCGTCCTTTCTCCCCTTTACTCTATATTCCAAGAACTGCTTTCCTTACAACTTCCACTTCCCTTCAGCTCGCGGACTCTGAACAGCTCTATTCTGCCTACTACACCTTCGTATCGCTATTCGCTTTCCCTCTCGCCCTTTTCCATTAATCGTACAACAGTGTCTCTTATCAACCACTCCATCGCCCCTAATGTCTCGATCCGTGCTTTCTATAGGTACATGCTTGACTTTGCGCCGAGAAATCTGCGCAATTTGGTCGATTCCCGCCATACGTTAAATACGGTATAACATTGTGACGGTTGCTTTTTCTGGATCGATGCAAAACCGGAAGGCTGTTTGACAGTTGCTGTTCGTCCGTGAACATGCATTTGCCACTGTGTAAGCGCCGTCCTGCCGCCTGCGCTCTCAACTCGAGCGTTCTCGGCACAGCTCGACGCGGCTCGGCTCGGCTCGGCTCCACTCGCGTCGGCTTCGTAGCGCCGCCGCTACATTGCTATCGTCTCGTCCAGCTTGCTCTCTACGCGTATCTCTCCGCTCGGCTCGGCTCTGCTCGGTCCCATCTCGACTCGAATCGACCAGTCTCGGCTTCGCTCGGTTCGACATCACCGAAATTCAACTACCTATTGCGCGCGACTTGTCACCGATCGTCCTCTATTTCTAAAAGTTATTTATCAGTATAATTTCGACCGTAATAATTAATCTATCTGTTTTCGGCGCACAGGTTCGGTCAATTTTAAAACAATAAAAAACAAGCTATTTAGCAATAAAAATTATAAAAGCTTTCGACGTTTCGATCTTAATTTAGATCTTCCTCATGAAAGTTACGAAAATTTATAAAATACTGCTTATGCTGTTAGAATTTAGTCACCGTGTTCTCGTAACACCTGTGACACGCGAGTCGGTTGGAATAAGACTATTTCCTCTATTTCTCATAAATACACCTTCAGCTGCTTCTTCTTTTTCCAAATTCCTCAGCCGAGATCCCCCTTTTCATCAGTTCATGAGAATTTACGAGTACAAATTACGTGGCGTGTAAACAATTTTTTTAAATATAATTTCGACCGTAATAATTAGTATGATTATTTGATTTCGGCGCACAGGTTCGGTCAATTTTAAAATTTTTACCTGTGCGCCGAAATCAAATAATCATGTGGCGTGTAAATGTTACACCTTACAAGGAGAGTATTTTAGGTGTCCGCCTCCGATCAATTTGATTTTTGGATATGTTATAGAGGACCGAAAAATAAGAAATACATGTTTTTTTTCCCCGTTTTCATATTTGGGGGGTGAAAACTGCGTTCAAAGTTAGGGTTGAAAAATCATTTTTGTGGAATATCTCGAGATTTTGAAAATCTGGTGAGTCAGTCATATTTCGCATTCAAAGACACAAAATTCGTCCATTGACACAATCCCCCTATCTCTAATAGTTCTCAAGATATTCCACAAAAATGATTTTTCAACCCTAACTTTGAACGCAGTTTTCACCCCCATATATGAAAACGGAGACAAATAAAAAAACACGTATTTTTTATTTTTCGGTCCTCTATAACATATCCAAAAATCAAAATGATCGGAGGAAGACACCTAAAATACTCTCCTTGTTACAAGAGCAAACTTCCATACCAAGCGAAACCGCCTTCAGAATTCGTGCCGTTTTTAAATTGAGAAATATTGAAAGAGTAACGAATAATTCTTAGCCGTGTTGGTATCGCTAGCGGATCGATAACGGATGAGTACAGATAGCAATTGCACGAAGAGAAACAATAGCGGCTCGCTTAGCGTATTAGGTTTCTACGTAGTATGCGAAACGTAAGTAATTCAGCTATATCGGATGTAATCGCAAAACGCGTTTATTTTCAGCCACACGTTACGATATTTTCGAACGCGACACCAATCATCCTCTTCACAACGGTGTTGCCTTAATTACGTAGTACCTATAATCGAAAGGTTAGACGAGAGCGTTTGGGATTCAGCCCAATTAAAGTTTTGCGATCGTTGGGGAATTGCGGGTACCTATACATGGATCATTTAAACTGGGAGATTGAGGCGTATGTAGGTACTACCGTCGCATGCATTACCATGCAATATGCATTCAAGCCGAAACTATGTAGATTCCAGATCCACTGAACAATTCTTTATTACTTTCATTTGCACGCAACAGTTGCATTCGGTTATCGATGACAATTGAATAAACGTTATCGCTAGAGTTATTATCTCGTCGTGTTATAAGAATGGTGTTTTTCGTATTACCCAGTGGATATTGAAACTTTAGACTAGCTGAAATGTGAACGTGGTTTCTGCGTCGTTCAGAGTGGAGTCGTAGCCGTCCTGTGGTTCGTCCATAATTTGAATCTTCTTGAGCTTTTTCAACATTGGAATCTTGTTTAGTTGGTCCAACATTGGAATCGTGTTGAGTTGATTGAACATTGGAATCATGTTGACTTGGTTGAACGTTGGAATCTGCTTGTCGAGATCTTGAATCATCTCGTTGAGATCATTCAACAGTCTTTTGAAGACAATGATGAATCGTTGCTCTATGAATTCCACCACACATTGTCGGAATATAGTTGTAAAGCCTTTGATCACGACGTTCAGCAATGGATCGAGTACATGGCCCTCCAGCTTTACGTCCAACTTACTGCAAACGTTTGATCGTTACGAAGAAGTAATTTAATCGTTGAATCATGCAAGATTGCCGGGAAAGTATAGGTAGGGGAGACCGAGGCTGGTTGATACGTTATTCTGTTTTCATTTTTTTTTCATTTGGATTTGAATTAATTACTTAATAACAAATATGTCAAAATATACTTTGGTCCTCCCTCTTTAATATATAGTAAGCGAAAACTTGAGAAAATACATACAAAATGAATGAAAAAATGTTATTTGGACGAAGGCAAAATGTATCAATTTACCCCACTGCGGGGCTAGTTGATACGTTATTCTGTTTTCAATTTTTTAAATTTTGTATTTGAATTAATTACTTAATGACAGATATGCCAAAATATACTTTGGTCCTTCCTCTTTAATATATACTAAGCGAAAAGTCGAAAAAATACATGCAAAATGAATAAAAAAATGTTATTCGGACGATCAATTTGGATATATCAAAACACATTTTCTGTATATAAATAGTGTTTTCCTCAATCAGGAAATAATTTGCGTGATTTACTACCTACTCAAAATTTTCTTCTTCGCTTTCTTTACTTCTTCCTTTATACTTTTTCTATTGTTTGGATTTTCAATTGTTCTGTTGTTCGTCTAGAGCAGGGTTGAGTAACTGGCGACTCCCGAGCTGCTGGGGACCCGTCCGCCTTTCTGCCACGCTGAACGGCCCCCTCCATACCTACTAGATTCTGACGATCGCAGTCGAAAAGTGAAGAAAAGAAGGAGGAATCGACTGCGATCGTCAGAGTCTGGTCGGTATGGAGGGGGGCCGTTCAGCGTGGCAGCAAGGCGATGAAGCCCCCGGCGGCTCGTGAGTCGTCAGTTGGTCAACCCTGGTCTAGAGCATCTTTTTCCGATGTGTCAGCAAATAGCTTGCTTTATGACCATTTGGAGCGGAGTAAGTATACTGTATAGTAACACGTTACAATTTACCCTAAGGTCGAATTTTTGCGTTTTATCTCAGCAAACCACAAACTAAACATCAAATCACTAAAATGCATACACATTATAATAAACCAATGTGTAATGATTCGTTTGCGACAAACGGTTTCTAATGACGGATAATTGAAATAAACGTGCTAAGACAGCATTTACTTACGTGCTCTAAATACTACAATTCAGGGCTATAACCACAAAATGAATACATAACGCTCGTTTGTGTCACTAAAACCGGTGCTAATATCGTCAAGCAGATCTTGCATGCTGTGGGATACCAGATTTGTCGTTCAAAAGATTTTACTTATGTTACAATTTACACCGCGTTACAACCTGCCCCGGTCTCCCCTACGCTGGATCGTAGTAAAGAATTGAACAACAAACTTCACATATCTCGATCAAATGGAGCTAGGGTAAATGACCCAATTACTGACACCTGACCAATTACTGTCACCTTAAGCTATTTTACTTAAAATAACGAATAAATAAACGTTGTAAAGTGATACGCAAAAAGAATTATGTATTTAAACCAGGGACTCCTACCGGTATGTAAAATACCGGTATTATACCGGTATTTTTCGGTAGTATCTTCGTCTGAGACATAATACCGGTATAACGCTCATACCGGTATTCCGCCATTACATCTATACCGGTATCGATATCGTACCGAAACAGATAAATACCGAAATCGATATTGTACCGAAAAATAAAAATACCGAAAACAATCGGTTACCGGTAACCGAAATAAATACCGGTATTTTTCCGGTATTCTGTTCGGCATGCATAGCCACTGCGATACCCGATTTGCCTGTATCGCTCCCCTTACCGCGAACCTCACATCGACCCCTCAGACACACTCCGTCTATATATGTCCATAGAAATGTTACCGAAAAGAATACCGAAAAAATACCGGTATTTATTTCGGTTACCGGTAACCGATTGTTTTCGGTACGATATCGGTTTCGGTATTTTTATTTTTCGGTACAATAACGATTTCGGTATTTATCTATTTCGGTACGATATCGGTACCGGTATTTATCTGTTTCGGTATGATATCGGTATCGGTATTGCTGTAATGGCGAAATACCGGTATGAGCGTTATACCGGTATTAAGTCCCTGATTTAAACCTATAATCTATACTATAGATTATATTCTATAGTTTGTTTATTCGTTATTTTAACTAAAATAGTTTAAGGTGACAGTAATTAGTCAGGTGTCAGTAATTGGGTCCTTTACCCTCCTACGGTATCGAGATAATTCGTCTGTATCAAGTCTCCCAGTCTCCCCTATATTATAATGGCAATGGTACTTACCCCATATCGACAATTTTCAGAGAGTCGAGCGTAACCTTTTTAGTTGTCATATCCACCGTTACTGTTATATGCAATTTGACACGGGTGAAACTGCCATGGAAGTCTCCCGATCTCTTAATCAACCCATATTTGAAGTAGTATTCGTAGCCAATCTGAGGGTTTCGGTATAAGACACGTTGGTTTTATGTATATTTTATTTATATTTTGGTGTCTGTCTAATCTTACGTCCAGAACGTCGAATCCCAACTCCAGGTGTACATTAAGAATTTTGTTGGAGTAATCTAAAACGATGTCTCCCGCGCGTGTAAGCTCCGACAATCCTTGTAACCAGCCGTCTTTCATCTCGAGGACACCGTCGGGGTCCAATATTCCTTTCTGCGGCGGTAAAAGTATTAGATTATAAGAAAAAAGTTGCCGAGTGTATAGCCATAAATACCAGCGGCTGGTTCATATTCATCATTTCCATTGGGTCCAATCCAAACTTGAGCAGAACTTTCTGAATGTTGGGCAGCATTGTGTCGAATAGCTTGTTTATCTTAGCCGATACCATTCCGTGAGGTGCCACATCGACATCGTTTGCTCTGCAACACGAGAAAGGGAAATGGAGATGACCAGGTTTTATGATTAGCCTATGGGCAATATGGGCAACGGGCATGTGGATAAAAGTTGACTATTTAGTAGAAGCGAGCGTTTGAAAAAGATACGTATGTATATGTGCATTGGTGTTTCTAATTGTAGGTCGTAACTTGCGTCACACAAATTACTATTCTAAATAGATAATACATTGTTGGCATTGCACAGTTGTTGGCGATAGACGGGAAACTTACTTGTCATGGGCAGGAAATGCTAAGCCCGAGGTAATGAGAAGGGAAAGAAAACAGAAGAAGGAAAGTCGAATACTAGCGGCCATGGCGAGGCGGTGCGACGGATGGGAGTGAAAAGTTAAGCGCGAGCGATCTGTGCTACTGCTCCGTCTGGCCATTTCATCTACTTTTTATTGCCGCGCTATCCTATTATCTCGATGCATCTTATCGAATTATCAAGTCGTATCGACGTTATCAGTTTTATTGTCAAAATTGATGGTACTACAATACAAATTACAATGATCGGAGAGATAATTTCGGAAATCAGATACAACTGCGATGGTGGCGAGTGTTTCGCGAAGTGTATTACATAGATTATAGTTCAATTACTGATTTAATGGTAATCGAAAATGCCACTTAATCGGGTGGTGTTAGATCGTTATAAATAACCGGAGAACGTTCCACGGGAACATGTTACCGTTTATCCACTCGAGGTGCTCTCGAACGATGATTGCCGCTTCTTTCTCAGCTGTTTCGATCAGCGTCCTTTTAACCTTGGAGATCACGATATTGGTAACAAGTGTGGTGAATCGTCCCATCAAGTTACCGCCGAGCATGGAGACTCTGATAGACCTGTGCAAAAGATCGGTGGGTTTAGGTACCAACCTCTATGGCAAACGACACAGCTAAAGTCGTGTTCAGCTTTATTGGCCGGCGAGTTTCGTGAGGGGTATTCTCCCACCACACCGCTTGCCTGCCTCGGTGCTCCTTTTATCTACGTTCTCGCTCTCTGTCCGGCTACGCCTGGCCGTCGTACGGTACCCTGAGCACTGGAAAACCGGTTTGCAAAGCGTTCCATCTCGCTCCCCCCTTCGGCCAGAAAGAAGCGAGAAACTCATACTCGGAATTAAGGCTTGGCCAGCGGCTAACGGGATTCTGCCGTAGCTTCGTCTCGTATTGGTCTACGCATAGATTCGTAACGCACACTACTATTACGCTATGAATAAACAACAGCTACACGGCATCGTTCAGGCGGAGTCGAGCACCGTTCCCCTTACCCCACCATACCCTTCGGGGTCCAGCAACTTCGACTGCCAATCCACGATCGTCAGGTGGTAGTGGCTGATTTCTCTTCGCGCGCTGCTCGAGAAACCGAACTCACCGGCCAATAAATCTGAACACGACTATAGTTAGTCGCGATAGTGCGATCGCGTACTCGATTCTATTCAGCTTGAGATCCTTTAGCGCGAATCTGCCGCGAACCATGTCAAAATCCACGCGAATTCTCAGCCAAAGCGAAGTTGCCTCCGCTCGTATTATTCCATACTGTCGCAGGAACAACAGCTTCACGAAGTAATCGCAAGAGAACTGGGAAAGCAAAAAGTTTCCACTTTATTGTCGCACTCCCAACTGCTTCTACATATGTCTTTCAGGTCCTAGGAAAATGGTGTGTCCCATAATTACCAGAACGGTATCAAGTGCAACGCTCGCATCAATGTTTAACGTTTTATCTCTGTAAGTGACGATAAGGGTATCGTTGCGTTCTAATTCGGACAGATAGTACACCAATCCCGAAGAAAAGGAATACGTTAACTCCAAGCACGTTCCAGGCAGAACTAGGAATAGCTGAAAAACACGGGAAAACATTTGATTATCTATGGTGAATCTTTTCATCTAAATCTAAGTCAAGATTGTATTTTTTATTAGTTGCGTAAAATTGGTTCATTTGGTGACGCGACGAGTGGCGTTGCTTTCTTTTCGAATGACAGCTTCGCCTCGTTTTCATCGCTAGTTTTCAACGTCGAACAATTTTAGCAGATGAAATTGTCAATCCCGACGACAAGTGTCTTACGATAGTGTTATGACATATCCTGCTCGACGATTTTATTTAAAGTGAAAAAATACCATCGAAATTGTAATATAAGAAAATAATTATTTTTTACTTTTTAGTGCATTTTTAATAAAATCGTTTAACATAAAATTGTTTTTTATATATTTTTATTTTCTAGTTTTTAGTGGTTGTGGATTACATTTCACAGCTCAGACTTCTTTACAAATATCTTTTATTGCTGTATAGAGTTTAATAATTTGCTTGAGCGCTATGGTGCTAATGTCACTAAAAAATGATTCTTTCTTCTTCAATTTCGACGGTCAGTTAGTACGAACGCCTGCAAAGTTTTAGTTTTACTATTCGTTCATACGTGACCGATCATTTCTCGATAAATTGTGTACATATTTTAGGTAATCGTGATCTTAGAGCATATACTATGGAGGTCTCATTGAAAGCTTGAAACTGTCCCCAACATGGTGCGAGAGAGAAAGAAGTGCGAGCGAGAGAAGTATATGTCCTATTCGACCGTAATGCGCAAGCGCCGATATCGTGCGAGAGAGAAACACATCTTGCGAGCGAGAGAAGTATATTACGGCCGATTGTTCTCCTATACTTCTCTCGCTCGCACATGTCTTTCTCTCTCGCACGATATCGGCGCATGCGCACATCGGTCGAATAGGACATATACTTCTCTTTTTCTCTCTCGCGTGATGTTGCCCGACAGTTTTGAGGCAGTCACTCTAAGGCAATGATACCTCCATGTATATATGCTCTAAGATCGTGATGCGACCAGCGCCTCGAACGCAGCGACTTTTTGTCGTTTTTGTAAAGAACGCGAGTGGCTGATTTCAAATCGTTTAGATTTGTGGTTATCGGTTAAGGTAGTTGACCCAGTCGCCGATCGGTTTAGGCCTAGTCGTCGATCACTTAAATATTGAGATTTTATAAGGTTTTTGAACAATATTGTGATGATATATGTAGGTAAAGACTTAAATATTAACTTGCAATTTTGTCCTTTACACAGTATTCTTCAAAAACCTTATAAAATCTCAATATTAATTCAAATGATCGACGACTGGGTCAATTACCTTACATCTATTTATTGATGACTGAGTAATTTATTCATCCGTTCGGGGCTAATTTTTTTATTAAATATTGTATTGACAAACTACGCACGCCTGCAAAGTTTCAAGACAATCGGATAGTTGGAAGTGGGTTAAATTTGAGTTGCCCGATTTGAACCGTACATACAGTGACTCGCATTAATATTCGGACACTATTTAAAATCGCATAACTTTTTTAGAATTGGTCCAAACGACTTGAGTTTTTTTTTAAAAACTAGAAGGATTAGTTTGCCAACTGATGTGTTTCGTCGTTTTCAAAAAAATGCAATTGGTCGGAATAACGAAAAAAAATAGTAAAGGTCGTTTTTTTACATTTTTTTTGTGAGCCTGTAATGAAAATTCAAAAAACCCGTTTGTAGATTGAAGTAAGTTATATACATGCTGAAAATTTCATCAAAATCTTTAAACGTTTGTAACTCAGAGCAACGTTAACCGATTTTGATGAAATTTTCAGCATGTATACAACTTGCTTCAATCTACAAACGGATTTTTTGAATTTTCATTACAGGCTCACAAAAAAAAATTAAAAAACGACGTTTACTATTTTTTTCGCTATTCCGACCAATTGCATTTTTTTTAAACGACGAAACACATCAGTTGGCAAACTAATCCTTCTAGTTTTTAAAATAGAACTCAAGTCGTTTGGACCAATTCTAAAAAAGTTATGCGATTTTAAAGAGTGTCCGAGTATTAATGCGAGTCACTGTACATAGGCTACCTTTCTTCCTCTCAGAAACTCATCACTCATTGTCAGTCACTCGTGATTTCTCTGTTTGATTACCGTTCAACAGTCTACGGACCATATCTTACAAATCAGATCGAAGAATGTATTCAACGTGTTCAAAACTCCTGCCTCCGTTACTCAGTCTGCGTTCGCAAATTTGATCACGTCACACCTCTATTTCAGCGGTCCGGATGGTTATATATGAGGCAGAGATGAATACTACATATCTGCTGTCTTACGTTTAAGTTACTGAACTCTCACTCCCCGCCCTATCTTTATTCTTTAATTCGCACAAATTCTTCTTTTCATTCCAGCAATGCTCCTACTACACGTTCCCAGTCGCTCCTTTCTATTCCCTTACACCACACGTCGAAGTTCCAAGCTTCCTTTTCCTATGTTTCTGCTTGCTACTATAACTCCCTTCCTACTATTTCCTCGTTCAAGTGTGTCGCTGCTTCCTAATCTTCCTATATACGCACATACCATGCGTAAGTCTAATTCTAGATGACAATAATCTTTTAAATCTTTTTTTCTTTTTTCTCTTTCTCTTCTTTCCGTAACTTTTATTATCTTGTTAGGTTTGTGTTTGTGTATATGTTGCTGTATTTCTTTGTATTTATTTGTTGTTTATAAGTAAGGTCAGGCATAGTAACAGGTCACTAGCTGCGTCTCGCCTTTTACTGAAGTAATAAAGACGTTTAATAATAATAATAATAATAATAATAATAATACATACATACATACATACATACAACAAACAAACAGTGCATCGAAGCTGAATAAAATCGTTTAAAAACTCTATTCAAATCAACCAATATTTATTAAACCAATTCTTTTTGGTATAGAATATTTAAAGGAAAGTATGACATCTTTACCAAAAAGTAAAAATATAAGTCAGAGGCTCACTTTGATCTAAAAACTAAAAAAATATGCTCAACTAAAACAAAAACACTATTTAAAGACTTTGGCATCATTTCTTTATATCTTATTATGAAAACAAATAATAATATATAATATATATATATATATATATTTTTTTCAGTCTGATGGACTTTTTGCCCCAATGGTACCTCTATAGATTCTGCGATACATATGTTAGAAAATATTATCCTTCAGCAATAAACAATATCGTGCACACATTACTAAAGGAACACACAATCTTAACGTACTTGGAGGGTACGCTTATAAACTGTGGTTTACTTCGTGTAAAACAATAAAGACGACATATTTCTTTTAGTTCTCAATACATAAAATAACGAAGGTGTCGTGTAATTCGCTCGAACGTCCACAAGCGACTGGCCACTCTGTGATCACCTCCGTTTCTTCTCGCCTTTTACACGATAGGGTAGATGTCCCAATTACTGTGCTCAGTACCTATTACCGTGCCTTTACATTTAAAGAAGCTTTAAAGATTGTTTAAAAATGCAACCTACTCATTTGTAACACGTACATTCATAGTATAATTTAATTAAAAAAATTTCTTTCCTTAGTTATGTCTGCGAGTTTTTTGGACGGCTTCTTTAAGTATAAAGGCACGGTAATAGGTACAAGGCACGGTAATTGGGACATCTACCCTATACTGCGAAACTCAATACATTGTTTAGGAATAGAGATTTTGAATTCGGGACATTTTACCCGCCACACTCTTAGCCCCACTCTACTCTATCGTTACATAGGCACGCACAGTTTATTATTATTAAAGGCCGCTATAGGGTAAGCAGGCCAGCAGATGGACAGTTTAGCTGATTCCGAAGTTTACATCAAGGTGTTTCTTAGAAATATCTGTTGTATTAAAAAAAAATCGAAAGCTTTGCACGTAAAAATGCACAAATTTAAAGAAAAAAATAACTGCAAGTAAAAAATTAATGTATTTAAGGATAAAATGATGAAAATTGTATTCATCGCCCGTATCACGAGTAGATGGACAATATGGCTAGCAGATGGACAGTTCAAAACCAATAGATGGACGGGTGTTTGACTAAACGAATAAAAGATTTATTAGCTATAGTAGGTACCTAGATTAAGTTATTTTTTGTTAAAATATAGTTTATTTCATAAAATCTAAAAAGGTATGGAGTCTTCATTGGCAGAAAACGGTGCAACAGGTTATGGGTCCTGGCCGCAAATAAAGTGAGGTTATCTCTAGCCTAATGTGGCCAGACGTTTCACGCATGAAGTGACTCGCGCATGGTGGCGTAAAATCGTACATACAAATACATTTTTCGCATACAAAAATGTTTTTTTAATAAATATGTTAATGTTTTATAAGACAACAAACGTTTTTTCTACAAAATAAAAATCAATAATATAGATTAAAACTCTAGTTCTTTCAATATAAACGATTAACCAACGATTTGTCCATCTGCTGGGCCCCGTCCAGCTTCTGGCCTGTTTACCCTACACGCTCCTTCTTGCCCTTCGATTTGCTTGTACAGTGAAAAGTTATAATTTCGTTCATACCAGAACGAAATTAACAGTACTCCATTACAACTTTTGACAGTACAAGCAAATCGAACGGCAAGAAGGAACGTGCATGGCGGCCTTAACATTGAGCTGATGATATCCAAATGCTATCTGTTATCGGTACTGAGCATTTGTTTTTTTGTTTTTAATGTTTATTATTATGCATATCTTGCGTTGCAAAGGTGAGAGATTATCTCCGCCAAAGATTTGTGTCTGCTTTCAAGACAGATTGGAATGATACGATGAAATGGATTGTCTGAGATCTTCCAACGATCAAAGTCGACAGAAACGTCCATGGCTGATGGCTTTCGCCCTCGGTCCAGTTCAAATCTAGCATTCGTTGCCTCGAATCGACGATGGGGAGTGGATTACGAGTG
This sequence comes from Andrena minutula, assembly GCA_929113495.1. Lineage (NCBI taxonomy): Eukaryota > Metazoa > Arthropoda > Insecta > Hymenoptera > Andrenidae > Andrena > Andrena minutula. The sequence goes on along the minus strand of OV815996.1, from coordinate 36,287,206 downwards.
GAACGAGATCTCTTAGCCTCTACCTACAGTGGTTTAAGACCGAGTCGCGACTTTCTTCCATCAAAAATCTCATATTTGCTATGTTGAACATGTATATACTGAAGAATGTTTCTCGAGGTGTTGATTTCGTGCAGATTCTCGACGAAAGAAGTTGAACGACCGAGGTTGCGCGATCGTCGCCGGTTCACTGTCGTTTTCGTTCAAGGTTCAACGCCTGTTAATTTCGCTTTCGTCGGTTCGAAGGTGCACTTTCGCTTTCGCTTTCGCGCCACGGCCGACTGGCCTTCAATCTCGATTTCTACCTGAAAACTTAGCTTTCCCTTGACCCGAAGCTATCGCCAACGGACTGCCCCACGGTTTTCACACAAACCCGGGACTCTTGACTCCGTTTACCTACCATCCAAAAGCTTCGTTGAATGTCCCGAATGGCCAGTGGATCCAAATTGTTGTTGCGCATAAACTCGGATAGCAGAGGAAATAAATGATGAAGAAATTTAGTGATATCTGCCCGAAGCCATTCACCTTGTTCTTCTCTTTCCTCGGAACTTTGCCCCTCATGGACCAAAAGCTCTCTATTGAAATAACTACCCTGCCCCACACCAACCGCAACCGCGATTACGCAGCAACTCAGAAACAATTGCTCTGCGCGCATTTCAGTGCCGCTCCTTTCCACCAGAGTCGCAAACTAACAAGAAGCTTTTCTATTTCTATCACACGAACAATTCTTTTACTTGAGAAGGATTTTTCTTTCCCCCGTCGACCGACTTGACACGATGTTGTGTTATTAGACTGACTAGACTCGGTCACCGCGATTTTCGCCAGCCGACGTATCGGCTAATCGAGGCTTTATCAACCGTAATTAGCATTGTCAGTAAAACTTACAATTTACATATGTATGCCAGGGCTGCACTGCCTTCTCTAGTTAAAATGTCCTATCTAGCATTTTAAAACAACCGAGAAAACTGCAGGTTTATCATTTACTTTGTACCATCCTTATTTTCCTTCATTCAAATTAAAACATGTTGTCATTATTTCGTAATAGTCTAATATAATTTTTTTGTAATAAGGCTACCGGTAGGGAATGTATTATTAACGTACCAATTAATTAATTGTTTTAGATAAAATATTTTAACCATTTTGAAAGAAGTTGGGTTAAATACATTAGACTGTTTATAAATCTTTGCGAAGCACGTAGAGTTTTCTAACTTTTACTTAAATGGTAAAAGACGTGTGGAACTTCAAATATTTCAACATATCTCAAAAAATTAAAATTGCTGGAGTTGAATTAACGAAAGAAGGCACCTTGGGACCGGGGCCAGAATTTGCGACGTTGCCGCTACTCCAGGCTCGCGATTGGTGCTTCCCCTACGCAGCTCCCTACGCCTATTGGCCAATGACTTTCGACTACTTACAAGGAAACATATCGAACACGAAAATTCTGAGTTTAATGAAATTCCGTACGATTGTAGAGCATGTCGAAGTATGTAAGAAACGATTTTTTTCTGCGGAAAACACTTTGAGGGGGTGAAATCAGCCCCCAAATTATCAGGGATTTTTCGTTTTTCGAGTATAACTTTGGAAATACAAAAATTTCTTTCGCAGCGCGTTATACGGCATCAAACACTGAACATTTTGTCCATTTACGGTTTTCTTCTACTTCGCACTGTTACAAAATTATACTCGAAAAACGAAAAATTGCTGAAAATTTGGGGGCTGATTTCACCCCCTCAGAGTGTTTTTCCGCAGAAAAAAGAATCGTTTCTTACATACTCCGACATGCTCTACAATCGTACGGAGTTTCATTCAAATCAGAATTTTCGGGTTCGATATGTTTCCTTGTTAGCTGTGGGCCTAGAGTAATCGTTGTCCTTGTCGGGTGTATATTGCTATCCTCTTTCAGAGGAGGAACTCAGCGAGTGAGAGAGACACAGTTGCGCTTAAAGATAGAAAAAGATGTCCGATCTGCTATACAACGTGGCAACGTCGCACGAAGTACGGAGCAGGCATTGGGTCTTTCCCAAGCCACGAGCGCCGGCCTACGGGCCGCCCAGGTTAATCATAAATGTTTTCTAATTAATACATGACAATTATTTTGTGTTTTATTGCCCCTGTTAAATTCTTTATTATTTATAATCAATTAGAAAAAAATGTAACGTCTATTTGAAAAGCGGTCATTTGATCGCTATCGGTAGAAACAGGTATATTTAAAATGTCGGTAGGTTTAGTGTTAATTCGACTATAGATACAATGACTGCCAACGAAAATCGTACACTCTTTAAAATCGCATAACTTTTTTAGATTTGGTTCAAACGATTTGAGTTTTTTTTTTAAAAGCTAGAAGGGTTAGTTTGCCAACTGATGTATTTCGTCGTTTTCAAAAAAATGCAATTGGTCGGAATAGCGAAAAAAATAGTAAAGGTCGTTTTTTTTTATTTTTTTTTGTGAGCCTATAATGAAAATTCAAAAAAAAAACGTTTGGAGATTGAAGTAAGTTGTATACATGCTGAAAATTTCATCAAAATCGGTTAACGATGCTCCGAGCTACAAATGTTTAAAGATCGCAGAATAAGGTCGAGAATCGCGGAAATTCCCGAAATCAGCGATTCTCGACCTTATTCTGCGATCTTTAAACGTTTGTAGCTCAGAGCATCGTTAACCGATTTTTATGAAATTTTCAGCATGTATACAACTTACTTCAATCTACAAATGGGTTTTTTGAATTTCCATTACAGGCTCACAAAAAAAATAAAAAAAAACGACCTTTACTATTTTTTTCGCTATTCCGACCAATCGCATTTTTTTGAAAACGACGAAATACATCAGTTGGCAAACTAACCCTTCTAACTTTTAAAAAAAAAACTCAAATCATTTGAACCAATTCTAAAAAAGTTATGCCATTTTAAAGAGTGTGCGATTTTTTCTGCCAGTCACTGTAGGACATTTTAACTAAGGAGGGCAGTGCACAAGGAGCTGTTGTTGGCCCCTAGCGGTGAGCAACCCGCCTGTCCCGTTGCTAAGGTTCGTAGGTTCGTAGCGTAAATATATATGGCTGGGTTCAAGTCATACCAAATGCACGTACACCACTACAGTTCTCCTCACCGATTCTAACCTTAGCACCGGGACAGGCGGGTTGCTCGCCGCTAGGCGCCGGAAACAGCTCCTTGTGCAGCCCTGAATTGTAAGCGAAACGGGAGCGTGGACTCGAACCAACTTTGTACAGACTTTATCGACGCAAACGAGCATCGTATGTCCAGTGCTGCCCTCCCGGAGGCTAACGCACATCACACTTCTACCTTATCAGCATTAACCGATAAAGTTACTCGAATGCTCGGAGCCTTGCAAATTAGCTCACGGTTAATTGAATGCCGTTTCTTTCTACCTTGTAACAGATGTATTCAGGAAGTGGAAAAAGTTGGTCATCTAGGATACTAACGGCATCGGAAACGGACGCGGATGCGGTTGCCAGCGAAGTCTGTTGTCGCGCATCCCTCACTGCTCGTAGGAAAGGTTGACCAGCCCGACCTTTGTCTTACGAGGCATCGTGATAATTAAAAATAATCACGTAGAAAGTGTGCGCCGCACACGCGTATCGAGCCACTCTAATAAAGTGTTGGTTATTTATACGCTTCTGTTTGTTTCCGCGCGTCACAGGTGCTGCGTCGTAGGTTTACGACGTGGCTCCCAGCTCGCGCCTCGTGCTTGCGAGACTAGAGAAATAGCGGAGAACGTGTTCGACAACAACGTGCTCGTTGTTTACAATAACAAGCCACTATATCTTTCCAACGATAGGCAGCTCTCAACTATATGATTGTTTTTATGCTATTGTCAGCGTACTATCTCCGCGTCTTTAATTAAACAGAAGGAAGCGCCGCTAATCATTGTTTTCCTTCATCGCGGTCTTCATTGTTGTTCGTTTCTTCGACACGCGGAGCAACCGCCTTTCCCAAGGGGATCTTATCGACAGTTTCGAAATATACTTCGCTCGTCCACGAGTTGTTGCACCGTTTATTTCGACGCATTTTCTCTGTCTCGGTCTCGATCTTTGGTATTAGATAGCGGCGAAACAGGGGTTATCGTTTCGACGTGTGTTCGCCAAAGATACGAACAACTGTGGACGAGAAAAGAAAAAGCGCGACAATGCGGCGATTAAAGACGCATTGACGGGCAAAGAAACCACCTACGCAATGCTCCTCGGTGTTTTCCCATGCTTCCGATCGGATTCGCGGTTATATCTTGGCACGGTTGCGCAGCGTCAACGATGCCAAAGCCTCTGATAAATCATCTCATATTATGACTCGATCCTCTGGACGGTGGTTGTTGAATGGAATATTTAGCTGGAACCGGTGGGTGTAATAGAACGCGTCACGACGGTTTACGCTGTTACGTTATTACTCTATTATGCCTCCGTTGCGAAATTTTGTTTTTCAAAGAACGCGACGTCCGCATGTCCCAGGCCAACTTGGCTGCGCGAGATCGTAAACACTTGAGTTAGGTAGATAGGTACGCAGCGGTAGTAGCAAACAATAAATAATGGTCCACGTCACTGTTGTTGTTCCTTGTTTTTCGATCGAGCGTCGATTGCTGCAATCGTTATTATTGGATGGATAGAAAAAGCGTAATGACCGCTTACGGAATAACGAGATTCTACAGAAGTAAAGTAACCTTTCGTGCCTTTCGCATGCCAGTGATTCGAGGGCCGAGGCACGGCTGGAGCCGATGTCCATTTGTATGCCATTACCAAACGATGCACATGCATACATCACGCGGATTACGTATGCACGCAGCGGACGATAATTGGGGAAAGTTTGGAAGCGCGATGTAATCGATAGCTTGTTACAAGTTACAACGGTTCCCTCTCGTATCCCTCGTGTCCTTGTACGAGTGGCGCGTGAAATACGGAAGGGAGCGGGGGGTAAGAGGGTGGGAAGGAAGAGTTGGTGGCGGAGGAGTTTGATTCGAGGTCTCGATGGCGTGAGGTCGGACGAAATGTGTTTTTCGGGGACATGTGATTATCGCGGGGAACCACGCTCGCGAGTCGGCAGGAAATCTAGGTCAACGATCCGACGCGTTCCGTTCCTTTCTCCGCGCAACGCGGAAAGCTGAAGGCAAAAGGTAGAAGGCAGAAGATAGAAGGAGGCTCGCCGCCTGGTTCGAGCTACGTCGGCCAATCGGAGGCGTCGGTTGCCCTTGTTTGCTCCTGGTAGGACTGGTAAGGAACGCACGAGCCCGTTTTCTGCGTCGCAGCTTCGTGTTTACTAATAAAGCTTCCACTTATGCACGATCGCGTGTCCACCGTTGACACGCGAGAAGCGGGAGCGCGCCTGTATTCGGCGAGTGGTTTGGTGAGCACGAAAACCTTATCGGATCATCCGACCGATCCATGAGACGATATTATGATATCTCTGTCATGTGTGGACCGATTTAATTGAAATTGGTCTTGTTCGAAAGCCGATATGCGGTTTATATCAGAAAAATTTCTTTAAATTTACAAAATTTTGCAGGCGTGATGAGATATTAATGTATAAATGTCAGAATTAGGTTAGAATGTCTCCGCGACGAGTAAAGGTAGGGTATTTGCAGTTCTCCCGGGTACACGACAATATACGGATGAAATCTATAACCTCCTTCTTTTTTAAGTCGGTAGCGACTTAAAAAAGTACACGGTAGCGACAGTCGACATATACAGGGTGTTTTTCATGTCCTTGGCGTCGAGACGCTGCCGCGTCTCTAGATAAACCGTGGTAGGGTAAACATACCAGTAAATGGACACTACCAGTAAATGGCCATTTTTTACTAAAACTAATTAATTATAGACTTCTTCTAGTTTCTCGCTTCATATCCAAAAAATTTTCGCAACACGTGGAATCAATCGCGCTGCAAACATAATTTTATAAAAGTGTCCATTCACCAGCCTTAAGTGTTCATTTACTGGTGCGTCTACCCTATCGAGCGCGTCCCGCACCTACGCGAGCCCTTAGGCCGCGTCCAGATCTGAACCGAACGCCGAACCGAACACCACTTGAGACTCCCTAATGCCACGTTCCTACGTGTGGAACGTATATTTCTAGCAATCTTCGCCAGTTTCGACAGTCTCGTGGCTCGCGACTGCTAAAGACAGCGAAATTTGATAACAAAGAACCTTTCAATTACTCCATACAGCATGGCGCATGAAAATGATCAATATACTAACTTTTAAAACGTCCCATCTACTCTAAGCAAGCAGATTTCCCGACACGTTCGAGTTGCCCGGAACACGTTCGAACTGTTCGAAAGAATCGGGCTCCCGAAAAAATCGAGCTACCCGAAAGAATCGAGCTACCCGAAACAATCGAGCTACTCGAAACATTCGGGTTACTCGAAACATTCGAGTTACTCGAAAGAATCGAGCTACCCAGAACATTCGGGTCCCGGCTCGGCTCGAAAAATCGAGTCCCGCCCGGTTCGCACTTCAAGTTACTCGATTATTTCGAGTACTCGAACAGCTCTAGTCCCGAGCTTAGAGCATATACTATGGAGGTCTCATTGAAAGCTTGAAACTGTCCCCAACATGGTGCGAGAGAGAAAGAAGTGCGAGCGAGAGAAGTATATGTCCTATTCGACCGTAATGCGCAAGCGCCGATATCGTGCGAGAGAGAAACACATCTTGCGAGCGAGAGAAGTATATTACGGCCGATTGTTCTCCTATACTTCTCTCGCTCGCACATGTCTTTCTCTCTCGCACGATATCGGCGCATGCGCACATCGGTCGAATGGGACATATACTTCTCTTTTTCTGTCTCGCGTGATGTTGCCCGACAGTTTTGAGGCAGTCACTCTAAGGCAATGATACCTCCATGTATATATGCTCTAAGGTCCCGAGGAAGGGACCTCTGGACCCTCGACCAAAGGAAAGTCTGGCTCGTTAATAATAAGCACTATTGTACTTATTGACTGTTTGGAGACTTTAAATAAATATTGAAGGCTAATGAAAGAATCTCCACTATCCAGAAATCGCAATGTAATTGCTAACCTTTCTTCCGCGGAAATGCATTTCCTGAATTCTGTGTTTTCTTTGGAAATGTCATTTCCAATTAAATTTAATATGAATTCAAAGTCACTCGGACACATTCGTGCAAAATTTTTATATAGTCCACTGGTAGTCTGAAACCGCAAGTCCGACAATAACGCGATGCCACTATAAACTTCTTTATTGGAAAATAACCGTCTCTGCCACCACCGTCGTTGCTGTTTCTGTTTTTTTTATATATGTAATAAAGGCAGATATACACAACGGCTGCTTGATCTGCGGACATGGTGCTCGTGCGAACGGTTAAACTATTCTGAGAGTCCCGTAGACATTTCGAACCGTAGGCGTAGGTACACTTGGAAAGGTCTGTGGGACACTCTTCGTTTATTACCACCGTCTCTTGCTTTTTCAAACTACTTAACACCCCCAGTGGTCCGGATGACAACAAGTCATGGTGGTGCGAGGAACAGGGATGCACCACTACAGTTGTTTACCCCATGTGGGCGAGCCATTTCTTTGATGGTTCGGGACTTTACCGACATCGGCTGGGAAGAGCCCGAACATCGCGGCGAGCCTGACTTTCCTTTGGTCGAGGGTCCCGAGGTCCCTTCCTCGGTCTCATATGGCAGGCAAACCTTTCGTCTGTACTACTCTAAACACTCTCTGTCCTTCAATCTTTAGCTGTCGCGAGCCACGAGTCTCTGTCAAAACTGCCCAAGATCGCTAGAAATATACGTTCCACACGTAGGAACGTGGCATTAGGGAGTCTCAAGTGGCGTTCGGTTCGAGGTTAGGTTCAGATCTGGACGCGGCCTTAGCCTGCCACTTTTCGTCGGGACATTCTTCGATAGTGTTGAGGAAAACAAACACCCTGGTGCTTCGCTCTCGATTAGCAGTCTGTCTCGGGCCTCGAACTTTGTTTTCATCGAGCGTCGAGGGAATACATCTGGGGAGACGGGGGCTAGTTGGCTAATGAGGTTAGTTGACTAATTCCATTTCATTGTTGTATTATGGAATAAATTATTCGACGATTCGCGATATTGAAGCATATGAATGACCAGCTTGCCATTTATTGTGTCGCCGTGACAAAAACTTGCGTGTTCTGTCAGTGAGAATGAAAAATCTAAAAAGGTCGGCGGGAAGTAAATATTTTTGTTTGGACTATTTATGAATTTTTGTCCACTAAGTACCGCTCGATGTTTTTCATGAATATTTTTTGGAAACGTGATACCTTGACTATAATATATGGTATTTTATTTTATCCGGTGCGTGGAGGTTTCGTACGTACGGCCCTTAACATGTTAACAATGTCGGACGGGGTTACTTGACTAAGCATAGGAATACCACTAGTAATTGCCTTTTTTATCCTCAAGATGCAGTCTAGGCAAAGAGTTTAGCTGCTCAAGTCCACTTGCCCCACCACAAATCCTTCCAGACTCAGCCCTGCCAGTTTTACACCTTGTCCTCCCTTCAAACTCTCAGGCCTTCCAAATAGACCATAACAAATAAGTACAAAATAATTACAGTATCTAACATCATGATAATTAATAAAAAAAATAACACTGTGAAGGAATAAAAAAAAATAAAAAAAATATTGGTCGTAGTATACATATGTACGTATTTCGTATAGTATTTTGATGGAATTGGCAACGTATATATACACTTTTCATATATTGATGTACTGTGACAGCGTATATATACGCCTTTCGCAAGCAAAGGTTTAAAACTGAAAAGTAAATGGCAAGTCAACTAACCCCGTCATATTTGTCAACTAACCCCGCAGCCGGGGTTTGTTGACTTATTCGTCTCACTACTCTAAATACCATAAAAACTACAACGTAGACCCAATTAAAACGATTTTAAAAATTAAGCGTGTATACCTAATGAAATTTGTAAACTTTTGGTATGCAGCAAGTCAACAAAATAACAATGGTGTATTTATAAAAATTAGGAATGTAAAACATTAGTCAACTAGCCCCGGTCTCCCCTAACAAGGAGAGTATTTTAGGTGTCCGCTTCCGATCATTTTGATTTTTGGATATATTATAGAGAACCGAAAAATAAGAAATACGTGTTTTTTATTTTTCCCTGTTTTCATATTTGGGGGGTGAAAACTGCGTTCAAAGTTAGGGTTGAAAAATCATTTTTGTGGAATATCTCGAGATTTTGAAAATCTGGTGAGTCAGTCATATTTCGCATTCAAAGACACAAAATTCGTCCATTGACACTATTCCCCTATCTCTAATAGTTCTCGAAATATTCCACAAAAATGATTTTTCAACCCTAACTTTGAACGTAGTTTTCACCCCCCAAATATGAAAACAGGGAAAAATAAAAAACACGTATTTCTTATTTTTCGGTCCTCTATAACATATCCAAAAATCAAAATGATCGGAGACGGACACCTAAAATACTTTCCTTGTAACTACCGCAGCGTTCGCTTCGCTGCTCGTAGGCGCTTTCCTCCCGATTCGTCTTGGCGAGACCTTTCCAACGGTGTATAGCATATGCTGTACGATCTTGGGTCAGTAATCCCCTCTAGGACTTAACATTGTCCTTTCATTGCTACCACCAGCAAATTACGAGTTTAGAGCCTTACGGCCGCTTCGAGGACTATTATCTGGTCTTGCTCCTCCGCAGACGGTGTGCTTTCACTGGGAATTGGTAAGTATAGAATTGCAGGCAGTAAAGCTCAAGTGGGAAACCTGGTCTGTTGTAAAACGGCCGCGGTAACTGATCCCCGTGCAGACCATCAATTTTACACGGGCTAAATAAACAGATAACAGTGTGTATCTACCTTGAGCAACTCGTCGGCCTGTAACGACACTGGTCGATGCACCTTCCGTTCGAAATCCTTGTTAACCGCTTAATCCTGGGATCCTGGAACCGTTGTAAATTATCTGCATGTAATTTGAAACGTAGAATTCAAAAGCAGGGTTCCAGCAGAGCGGAAAATTGTTTAGAGGAAATGATGGAGGGAAAATTGGTCAGCTCATTCAGTTACATAATTCAAAGTCACGACATTGCGAATTGATAGTTCAGAAAAGTGAGTATTAAAATTTGGAAAAAAATGACTGTCGTTTAAATTGTACGTATTATTTTTAACCGACTTAAAAAAGAAGGAGGTTATAGATTCCATCCGTATATTGTCGTGTACCCGGGAGAAGTGCAAATACAAACACTTGAATAAAAATGTTCTTTATTATTATCAAGTTCGAACTAGTTGCTCGTGCGATGTATAAGAGTGATCTAACGCTAAAACGTACGAAGGAAAGGAACGTGGGGAAATCAGAGAATCCTATTGGCAGCTTCTATTGCGAGGGTGTGGAAAAGGAGGCTAGGATTGGTTATTGAGTAAGGGAGGAAGTGGTAGTTTTAAGAAAGTCGGTTGTGACTAAGACGTTAACTTTCCCTTTTCAAGGGGCCTTGGGACCCACGGCCTAATCCGCCTGTTTACTGTAAAGTCACGTTCGCTCGAAAGGGGCTAAGGGTCTTAGAGGTTGACGCTGACCAGATGCGTAGGAAAAAAGAAAGTGGCGAAATGGGTATCTAACAATATATTTTTTTTTTATGTTTGTCGCCGCTTAACTTTTCAGCATATGGACCGATTTTGATGATCTTTTTTTTTATTCGAAAGAGGGCGATGCCTCGGTGGTCCCATCCTAGACTGCATCAATGTTGACTCAATATTTTGCCAGCTCTGGTTAATAATGAAGACTACTATCACCTAATTATTATTATATTATGTACGTACGTGTATATTTCCTCGGAATGGTGTGTCAATATATATATAAAACTAAAATGTTAAAAAAACATTGTAGAAAAATTAAAACCGACTTTAAAAAAATAAAAATGCACTAAAAAGTGAAAAATAATTTCTTCCCTTATTTAATCTAGGACTTACATATTTTTTAAGTCGGCGCCTCATCATTTGCTCTGTGTAAATCTGGCGCCGACCTGAAAAATGTGTGTCGTAGATTAAATACGGGAAAACTTATTTTTCACTTTTTAGTACATTTTTATTTTTTGTTTCAGAGAAATAAAACAGTGTTAGGAAAATTTGATTGTTTAAAGGAGTCCTGTACAGATAAATGCCCGCGGGGCAAAAATTTTCGGGCGCGTGGGGAAGGAGCATCGTAAAGAGCTAAACCACGCCTTCATGAACAACAGTGCCGTGGTGGGAGTGTTCGTGAGTGAAGTGTACCGCTGAACGTCAGCAACCCACCTTACAGTTTAAACGCATACTACGGCAGCTATTGGCCACAATAGCGCTTGCTCGCCACAGCCTAACTGTGCACGCCTGATTCAAAGTAACGCAGAAGGAATTACTGAATTTGATTCATACTAACGTTTTGCTTAGACATACGTTGTAACATTGAATATTTTGTTCTGAAGAAATATTCATTCACGTTGCACTAACTTATTTTATATAATTATTATTTATAAAAATGTGAATTATATAGTATATGTATTATTATTATTATTATTATTATTATTATTACCATTAAATTTCAGTAAATAGATGTTTTTGAATTGTGGTTGACATATCAAATTAAACGAGTTGTAACATATTATATGTGGTACCTACATATTAATAATAATAGTACACGTAATTATTTGCATATTATACAAGTCGTGAATTCTTTTTATTATGTTTTTTTGTGCAAAAAATGTTATATACTTTAGAACCCTTGCAATTATTAAATAAATAATCTTATCCGAAACTGCCCCGGTGCCTGACTAGCTCAGTCGGTAGAGCATGAGACTCTTAATCTCAGGGTCGTGGGTTCGAGCCCCACGTTGGGCGATTTCTTTTTTTAATTTTTTTTTGCAATTTTATTTTAAAATCATAAATTACCATTAGTGCCAGAAATACACAATGCTTGTGAATCAGTTGTTATGTAATAGTTTTTTTGAATTTCCTTCTTCCATCTAATTTCCACATAAGTGTAAAAACAAATGGACAAACCGATTTACGACACACTTTATTTTTTCGGCATTTTTCGGCATTTCAATTCGGTAAGTAAGCTCTGCCTGTGCGTCGCCCGTGAATGCGCTTGCACTCTCTCCCTCGATCGTTCATTCGCTCATGAATGAAGGCTACGTTTATGAATGAAAATGCCAGAGCGAGAATCACGTCGTACGTCTGCTCTCTCTCTCTTTCTCTCTCTCTCTTTGTCCTAGCCCGTCGGCATACGTACATATGTAAATATCTGTATATCACGTATCGCGTCATTAGATCTCTTCACGACAGATAATTTCCGCCAACTGTTGATCGGTTCCCACTTCCCATCTTTCCTCCAGTTTCCAACGCAATCCGCCTATGCAAAGGAAAATCATTCGGTCGAGGAATAGGCTTGGAAAACGAGCAGAACTGAACAGAACGATAAGGTGTATGATACACGGCTGACTTGGACTCTGCAGCGTAACGGAAAAATCTGAAAAGTCATCCTCATTAATTATATTACACGCGACGACGTGGGTGACGCGGTGAGCAAATCGTGATAGGTTTTACATTTTTTTAAAGTCGGATCCTCGTAGCAGTCGAGAACTTACGATTCACAGATGGAAACCAGAAGAAGTGGCGGCAAAATTTAGACCGGTTGGCACTAGTTTCGTAAAATTCATCTATACATCTAGGTTTTCTCTCGTTAATCTTATTTCCCTCGGAAGCGCCAACTCGGCAGCGAAGCTCAAGGTCGTTGCGCGTTTCCCGTGTGTACCTGCTAGCAGCGAACCTTCCGACAGCGTTGCCTATATTTCATCCGTTATCTTCCCTCCACTGAAATACGCAGACGTCCATTGTACATCGTCCTCGTTCGAAAGAATACAGACCCGAGAATTTTTCCACCAGCCGATGACCGTGCGAGGCAAAGAAACGTTCGCGCGTCGCGTCTGTGCTACTCGCCGAGTTCAATGTCAAGTCCATGGTCGACCAATTTAACTGGGCAGGGGCCAACTATCGAGAATCCGGATGTGTGCGACGAACGCCATTTAGCGAAAAACAGACCTATCGAGAGAACATTCCCTGCCCTGAAATTGGATTCGCGACAACGATGTTTAACGAAGGCTTCTCGATGAAAGTTTCTTGGCTGTGAACTTCATTTCGCATCCTTCGTCGTCACGTAGGATGACGAATGAACTTGTGAAAACAGCTGGTTATCGCCGTCTGCGAATCGCCTGCCGAGTTTCGATTACTCAACCGAGATAGATACTGTTATCTGAAGAGGTACATAATAACGTAAACACCGGAAGATGGGAACCGTGGTGGAATCAGTGTACCTATGTAGCTCTAAACTCGACTTACCTGACGTGTCCGTGAGTCATCCATTTTCCCACACTGTAATCCCTAATAATTACGGAATTAGAATGTCTCATATGCGCGGCGCGACGCGTCCAAGTAAACGAAACTTTTGGCCGCTGTGTTTGAGAGCTCGTTTTAGCTGCTACAGCGGTTAGTAGAGGTACACGGATGTGTCTCTTAAGCCTGGTAGTTTTAGGAATGTGAACGCAGCGGCATAATAAACGATCCACGGTCCTTTCTCTTTCTGAACCAAAGCGATCTGCGCGAAAAGGAAAGCACATGTTTGCTTTAAGGGGGTAGGTCACCTTTGATAGCCCTAAAACACGCCATTTTTCAAACGCAAATTGTAAAGTGATAAATAACAAATACAAACAACGTTTTTCCCAGGTTAGTCGTTATTCTATGAGCTTTAACACAAAAAAAATAAAAGTTTAAATATCTCTGGGGTAAAGGACCCAATTACTGTCACCTTAAACTATTTTACTGAAACGTTTATTTATTCGTTATTTTAAGTAAAATAGCTAAGGTGACAGTAATTGGGTTGACTGCCAGTAATTGGGTCCTTTACCCTATACCCCCTTAAGGGGTCATGCTCAGTCAGGAGGCCGAAAAAAGGGCGATCTTTGGGAATTTTTTACTCGAAAGCTATAACACATTTCTCAAAAATTCTTTTTTCCTTTTAAAGATTGCATCTAGTACTGTGTATCGTAATTTTTTTATTTAAAAATATTTATTAATAACAAAGTTATTGTCCATCTCTCAAAGGTCCGCTAAAAAAAAGGCTTCTGCGGTGACCACTGCTGTTCGAAAGTCGATCATCTAAATTAAAAAATTCCAAAGAATTTACTTATTATATTAAATTATCTTGTCTTTGAACGAAGGATTTTTCGAAATATTGATTTGGGAAAAAATGGCGGATGTTTAAAGTAAAAGTTTCAATTTTCATCATAAATCGTGCCTGATTTTCGTCAATTAAAAGAAAACTAATCTTTGGAAAAAAAAATCCTTCGTTCAAAGACTAGTTTATTGTTCCTATAGTAAGCTTGTAAAATTTGAAGTAAATCGGTTGAATGGTTTTTGAAATATCTTGATCACCGATTTTGAAAATGCTGTTTCGAGAAAAACGCGTTTGAAGTTCAAGTCATGTTTATACTTATATAAAATGGTTCACTTCGAACGCCTATATCTCGGCCAATTTTATTCGGATTACCTTAAAATTTTTACAGAATATTTCTAAGATGTTGTACTTAAAGAAAATACAAAAATTGAAAAATCGATTTTTTGAAAGTTGTGACTGAGCATGACCCCTTAAGAAATAGTACATATTTGCCGCCTCACGATTCGTCCCTGCACACAATGGTAGACAAAACCCTCTCCCAGAGAGAGGCCCTCTCCCCTGCGTCACGAACCGAACGTAACGGTGGAACATAGGAACGCAAGTAGTAGTTCCATGTGAAAAGGAACGATACTACACCGGAGTAGTACTTTCCCTCGTGACTTTTACATGCCCCACAGTAACCGCTTAAGCGGTCACTCGATTCGGTATGCGATTAAACGTAAAACCAAACCAGTATTGCGCAAGCAAACCCGTATCGTCGTAACGTAACGCAACGCAACGCAACGCGACGCAACGTAACGCAACAGAACGGGTAAAAGGTTAGCCATCGTACGAAATCACGCGTGCGCCTGATGAAAAACAATCGTGATTATTTCACGCATCGAACGTATGTACCTCGTTTCGTTGTTCCGTATCAATTTAAAAACAAACGTTTCCTACGAGCCTCCGAGTAAACAGAGGACCGCTTACCGTGTCGCATTTTCCTAAATGTACGCGCTCGGTTGCACTTCGAAAGGCTTTTGGAAAGTCCGAAGACGGAAGCCAGCTCACGAAAGGTGCAATGGCAATGCGTAACAAGTAATCAACCGGTAAAGGGTCATATTTACTGGATACCTACTGCAATTACAAGTAGTATCGATTCGGTCTCGATTGCATAAGCGTTGAGATAAGCTTACTATTAGAAGCAAACGAGCGCGAGCGATGATGATAGGTCGGGCTCGAATTACCATTCAGACACTAATTGCAAATTGTGTGTCGTTTTGAATGTCGCGAAAGGATAGAAAAAGAAAAAGAAAGGAGAAGAATGTTTTCACGCGAAAGATTTCACAAAGCGATTCACTTTGGCTTTGACTTCCCTGAATTTTGGCGACTCGCCGAATGCCGAAGAATTCTTCGAGATACGTCGGCGTAACGAACGAACGCGCTGGACGTAGAATCATCGACTCGTGATTCCGTGCTACGGAACGGTCGCGGTTCTACATACACACAAAGAGGCCTCGTTTCTTCCCGGAAACAGCTGTTTCTCATTCTCCTCGACCGCCACTCTCTCCTCGCTCTACCTCCGTGCCCTGGATTATTACCATTCTACCATAGCGCGGCGATCAAAGGACGATCGTTGACTTTGAACGGTTCTAATTTCCATAAATTCTATCGTACGCGTTAAATTAATCAGATGAGTCCAAGTCGAGCGTGACGGTACGCCACGCGACGCAATTTTCTCGAAAGCGGCCGCACACAAAGAGACGTTGGTGTGTGGTGCAATCGATCACGGCATTCACGGCGAACGTTGCTGATCAGCGAGCAGTGATCGCCTGATTCGGCTCTTGAAACGGATAATTCCCGCGGTTCATGGAATTTCGGAAGGATAGGAAAACCTACAAGCGTCCGCCGGAATAATCCACTGTTTGTTGCGCAAGATAGAAAAAATTGTCGTATCGATGTGCCGCGATAAAGCCGGTCGTACGGACAACGGTGAAGATATGAGTTGCAAGTTTGACCAGCCACGACTATACTCGTAGGCGTACCTATGTATTTAGGTAGTACATACATGTGTCTTTCTCTAGTGTATGCGTGCGCTGAGTAATAGTCGCGTTATGGTTGAAATGATACATGCCGTAAATATTTGGAAAAGGTTCGGGAACGCTTCGCCGAATAACGAATCCCCGAGATTCGTGCGCAACCTTCTCTCTTGCGTAACCTTCAGGAAAGTCGTGTTTGTATCCATCAGAATTATTATTATTATTATTATTAAACGGGAATCCCCATAGTGTAGAATATACAAAACAATGCAAATTAAAGAGTCAGACACACACAATTACAACGACATTACGCGTGTTATAATTAAACAACGAAACTTAAACTTAGTGGATGCCCTGGGTGTCTCGATATTCTTGGTTTACACGCAAATATAAATATGTCCCGAACGAGTTAAGAGACCCGTAAAAAGGGTCAACGAATTCCTCTATATTCCCTGTTAGAGCTTCAACGGCTGGACCGATTTTGACAAATGAGGTACCATTAGATTCGTCTTAACAGTCCGAGTAACATAGGCCATATAGAATTATAATCGATCTCGACCCACGCGTGCAACTACATAAAATGTACGCACGTGAACGACGAAGCGAAAAAAAATATCATATTTTTTTTTAAATACTCGCAATCGGGTTTTTTTTTAATTAAATAATTTGCTTGCTCGCAGTGTTACTCGCAATGACTGTTTCGAACAGCAGAGCGCTCAATCGCGCCATGAAACAAATCAATTTGGCTGCTTTCGATTGTCCGCGCGCGGTTATGTAACGCGTTGAGTTTCCATTTTAATTTTGCGCTTGTACGGTTTCGTTTGACCACGGTGACTCGACGCAACACACTCGCTGAAATTAAGTTCGCGTTGAATATACCTAGAGTAGCAAGCGTGATAAATCACCACGCGTAGAATAAAGTGATTGGCTGAATAATATTCGTCAGAGTGGTTAACACTTGCGATGACTTTTTGTTGCAGCGCTGCCGCTGGTGGAATTCAAAGAACGCGGTAAACAACGACAGCGTCACGTGGCATCGAGTCTTATTGACCGATGCGTGTCGGGGCTCTGATTGGTCGAGGCGGACACGTGACCCGCTGTAACGTCAACTTCGACTACCGTCTGCTGGTACTCGAGTGTACTCGAGACTCGGGAGCTGAATTCGCACCGAACCATCCGAGAACAAAGAATTCGCGTTTACGGTCCGTGTTGGGAATTCGCCCTCCTCGGGGGATCAATCTGTCCTTCGACCTTGGACGCGTGCTCGGCAATCGTGAGTTCCGGTGAACATTGTGCGTGAGAAAAGTTGCGTCCAGTGCTGGTTTTGCGGTATTTCGCCCGGCTTCGAATCGTTGACAGTTCCGAACGGAACTGTCTCGGGTCACTGACGGTTCGCTCGCGCAGCTATCTCTAACCGTTCAATTCCACCTGCAACGTGGATCGTGGCGTTCGGCTCGCTCCGACCGGAGGTAACGCGTTTCTCCAGGATTCTGGATGTCACCGAGGGACCGAGTGTCCTAACATGGTTAGCTAAATTTTCCAGCGAAATATATAACGGAGGGTGCTCGGTGTTTTCAATCTCGTTGGACGTCTGAAGAGAGACAGAGAGTGTCGGAGAGTCGTCGCGGCAACTTTGAAGTAGCTCCGGAGACCGGAACCGTTTGCTGCGGGCAACGCGGGCAAGTCTTCCGTTCGGAATAGAGTTTCGAAGTGGTTGGACGATAAACTGCTCCAAGATGTACAGTATGAACTACATTGGCAAGTTCATTAGCAATTTCCGTGACTTCTACAACGAGATCAATGCGGCGACGCTCACCGGTGCCATCGATGTCGTCGTCGTCCAACAACCAGGCGGATCGTTCACTTGCTCGCCTTTTCACGTTCGCTTCGGGAAATTGGGCGTGCTTCGTTCTAGAGAGAAAGTGGTAAGTTCCTTTCGTTTTTACGTTTCCAATAAAATTTCGCGGAAAATTCTAGGAAATCAACCAACGCTTGTAACTCCCGTAACGTGTGTGATCGTATTTCGCTCGATATAACATCATCCTGCTTTGCGTATAATGATCAGCTTGCTAAATCTTGTTCCGTAGGTGGATATAGAAATAAATGGAGATCCGAGACAGATTCACATGAAACTGGGAGATTCGGGAGAAGCCTTTTTCGTCGAAGAAGTCGGAGCTGATGGTTCGCCAGCAGATACCGAGATTCCACCTCATCTGGCTTGTTCGCCCATCCCCGACGACAGTTGTTTCCCACCGCCTAGATTCACAGACATCTCCGATCTTTCCAGACAGCAGAGAGACAAAATTCTCATAGAATCTGTCCTGTCCATCGAGAGGGAAAAATGGGAGCAGATGTCTGCTCTGCCGGCGGACCAACGCGAGAAGTTTCTAATCGAGGAATTTTCAGATCTCCCAGTGGAACGTCGCGAGAAGTGGCTTCAGATAGCGTCTCTGACGGAGGAAGAGAGAGACGACATGCTGAAAGAGAACTTTGGCAACATGTCCACGCTGCAGAAACAACAAATGATTCGTCAGCAGTACTCGGCTCTAAGAAGCGAGGAGAAAGAGAAGTTGTTCAAGGAAAATTTCCCAGAACTGCCCGTAGAGCAGAGGCAAAACTTCGAGAAAGCCTTGTTAAGCGATTGGAAAGAGAAAGAAGAGGAGAAGGGAGAGGCTTTGAAGATGGAGGGAGAAATCTTCGACATGGATGGTATAAACGACGACGAACCGCATCCAGCTGCGTCGACTCCCAAATCTTTTAGAGCCGAAACTTCGACAGAGAGAATTCGTAAAATTAGCGTGGTGAAGAATGACTTCAGACCTATCGTGACGGATGTTAAAATTAACACCAAGGAGAAGTCCAGCGACGAGTCGAACACGTCGTTGTCTAAGAAAACTTTGAAAGACGAGGGCAAAGAAGAAAGCAAGAATAACAGTTTGACGAAGAGGAAACGAAAGAGGAAGAGCATTATGAAGAAAAAGGGATCTCAGAGGAAAACTAGTAACGGTAGTAGCAGCCAGACGGAAATCAGCGAAAACGATGCGTCCGTTCCAGACGAATCTCTCAGCGAGTCTGTAAGTTGCGCGCATTTGAATATTTCCATTGTTTTATAATCGTTTATTAATAAATATGTGTGTTGTTTGAAGATGTTGAAGGGACCGAGTCCAGTTGCGGAGTTGGAGAAGAAGAATGATTCTGACGAACTTGTAGCCTCCATGCAAGAAACAGTAGAGAAACGCCCGGAAACAGATTTCCATTTCTTCAGTGACACCGAAGTTACAAAGTAAGTTTTACTTCCTATCCTATCTATCCTATACAGATGTTGTCAAAAACACGCACACGGAATGTATTATACTTACACGTGAAATTAATGTCTGCACTCTCCTCTTGTCATCGTCTTTAATAGGAATCAGGATTCTAGGCCATGTTCACCTGTTCAGTCTGATACAGAGTTTGAAATGCGTAAAATCACTCAAGAAGGATCAGGTTGCGAGGAAGATAAAAGCCATCAGCAGAGCTGGAAATGGGGCGAACTACCAAATTTACCGCCAGAGCTGTCGCTCCCATCTCACAGAAATTCCTTGAATTCTTCAGCCATCGATAACCAGCCGAACAACAGTTAGTAGCCTTTTGCGCATCCGCTTTTTATTGTGCGGTGAAAATTTTCACACTTGGTTCACTTTCAAGTTTAAAGGGCAATGTTAAGTTGCAGAGGGGACTAGTGAGCCACGAGCCTACAGCGTATGCTATACACCGTTGGAAAAATCTCGCCAAGACGAATCGATTGATAGCATTTTTAACTTCGAAATCAGATGGGATCACCTCGAAAAATGGCCTCAAAGTTCGAGATCTTGCGGTTTTGAACAAAAGAAACCGGTAGTAAAATCCCAACAGACACGAGGGACCTCGGGTAGGCACCTGAGGAAAAACCGATGGATGTAAATGTGCCTCATGACCTTCATTTCAGGGCCGTGTGTGTTGGGCCTGCGTTTGCCCTATCGGCCCCTTTCCTAATACCTCGGTTTTTCCTCGGCTGCCAATCCGAGGTCCCTCGGGCCTGTTGGAATTTTACTACCGGTTTCTTTTGTTCAAAACCGCAAAATCTCGAACTTTTTGAGGCCATTTTTCGAGGTGATCCCATCTGATTTCGAAGTTAAAAATGCTATCAATCGTTTCGTCTTGGCGAGATCTTTCCAACGGTGTGTAGCATATACATACGCTGTAGGCTCGTGACTCCCTAATCCCCTGTCCGACTTAACGTTGTTCTTTAAAGAAACATTTTCAATTTCCATTTTCTACATTCTCAAGTACTAACTCAAGTGCTTCCTTATTATGTTGTACTGTACACATATCGTTGATTCTTTTCTGTGCGAAAAGCATCGTGATACACGCTTCAGGCTAACAGGTTGCTTTTTCAATGGTAGCTGAGGCGCATCGATCTATGCTCAGTGGTATGTTCTCGTTTATGAAGAAGACATCTCGGGTAAGACATAATCCGGAATCCGAAGGAATATACCTCAGCGATATTAACGCCGACGAACTGGATCCGGAAGTTGCGGCTCTCTATTTCCCTTCTTCTCACAGAAACCCAACGTCAGCCAAAGGTACAGAGGGCTCGGTTTAGCTTCAGCATATATACATCCGACTAACAGATCTTTAACCCTCGGAAGACGAAGTCAATTTGACCCGTAGCAACATTTCAATGGTACACCGGTTTCACGGAAAAATTGAATACGAAATGAATTAAATAATTAAAATTTCTCAAATTAACTAAAATTTATTAATACACAAAATAGGTGTATCTTTTATTATGATTTTTACAAATAATGTTACTGCAATTTAGGCATCATATACTATATTTTGCCATTGCCAACAGAAATATAACATCGTGATAGACCTTATCAGAGTTGGATCAAAATGACCCTGTACTCGTTGTACGAGGGTTAACTGCTTCTTTCGCTTTATTTAAAGTTCAAAATCAAAGCTCAAACATTATCACCATACATTATCTCCAACAGTCTCTAACATACCACCTTTAAGCATAAAAAATGGAAATTGTTTCGCCTATTACTTTCGTAATTACTTAGTTTGTTTTATATTTAATATATAACGTACACTTTATAATACATATAAACACGTGTATGTACATATAACCGAAATGAATTAACACTTTTTTTAGATGCAAAGGCAGTGGATGAGGAAGATGCCGAATCAGGTAATGGACCAAGTTTACCTCTAAGTCCGAATAGCGTGGAGGGAGCTATTGGTGGGCCAAAATCCTTGGACAGTGATTTTGAAGAACCGAAACATTCTATATTTGACAGTAATATGGACATTAGTTTATCCCTATGCGGTGGCTTGGATTCCGAAAACGGCCCGTCCAAAGAAGCTTTTCATCAAAATTTGCTCCAGTTCGAGGATATTTGCTCAGATCCAAAGTTATACGAGAATCCAAATTTAGTCGTGAAAATTAACGGAAAATTTTATAACTGGGCTACCGCCTGCCCGATCGTAATGACTTATGCTACTTTTCAAAGACATTTGCCGCAAAATACGATAGAAAATCTGTATGCGCAATGTATGTCGTTGCCAATGCACGAAGAAAAGAAACAGGAAAATAGTGGGAAGCCCGAGAGCCGCGGCGGTTACAGTTCATGGTTCTCGTGGAGACGTTCTACGCAGCCGCCAAAGAAATCTCAAGAACTTAGTCAAAGTAAGATGATTTTAGCTTGATTTCCTATTAACAGTTTCCAAGTACGTTACGTAGATACATAAGTATGTTAGATTTTAAACCATCTTTCTAAATGTCGTGCTGTAGCCGATGGAGGCAGCATTCGATCCCCGGAGCAGTCGGTGGACACCAAGGAAAGCACTCCTATCGACGAAGGGCCAGACACGGAAACAACCATTGACGAGGATATTGATTCTACGCTCGTCGCCGCAGATGTAGCACAGTGCGTGAAATTGAAGAAAGAATTGACCAAGGCTAAGACAAACCGCGAAAGGGAGGGCGAAGGTTATAGCGGCAGCGAAGATTCTGATAGCAATCAAAACGAATTACAAGGGGTGAAGATACCAAAGGAAAGAAGATCGTATTACGAATCGACTGAGAAATACCGTAAAACCTTGAGGTTATCATCTGCTCAAATAGTATGTATTTTCAAATGGGTATACATACATATATGAAAGCGCGTACAATTTTCTTCCTGAATCATGCTATTGGCCTTCATTTCGCGTTCATTCTTATTTATAGGCTAGTCTGAATTTGAAAGATGGAGCCAACGAAGTGGTTTTTAGCGTGACGACGGCTTATCAAGGAACGACCCGTTGTAAATGCCACATTTACAAATGGAGATGGGATGACAAGATCGTTATATCTGACATCGATGGAACCATCACGAAGTCTGACGTGTTGGGTCATATCTTACCTATCGTTGGCAAAGACTGGGCCCAATCAGGCGTTGCTCAGCTCTTTACAAAGATCAAGAACAACGGCTACAAGCTGCTGTATCTTTCCGCAAGAGCGATCGGGCAAGCTAAAGTGACCAGAGAATACTTGAAGAGCATCAAGCAAGGCGACTTGTCGCTTCCCGAAGGGCCATTGCTTTTGAACCCAACCAGCTTAATTTCAGCATTCCACCGCGAAGTCATAGAGAAGAAACCCGAGGAGTTCAAGATATCCTGTCTTACCGACATTCAGGCGCTATTCCCGGATGGCTCGAAGCCTTTTTACGCTGGTTATGGCAACCGAATTAATGTAAATACTCTTCTCAAGCTTTCAGTTCGCACATTTGCCGAACTTACTTCTGCTATCAGTTACACAGTTTCACAGCCATCTGGACTTGTGACATTCAATAGCCGTTTCTTATAGGTTTTCGTGCGCTGAAAATGAATCCGCAAACCGTTTATCGCCATCAGCCTCAGTTTTTGCGAAATTCGATTTTGAAAAAACTGCAATTCTTCAACTTTGAACATCTTTTGTGTCGAAACGAATAACTATTTATTACCGTTTCGACATAAAAGACATTCAAAGGCGAAAATTTGCAAGTTTTTTCAAAATCAAATTTCTCAAAAAACTGAGGTTGATGGCGACAAACGATTTGCGGATTCGTTTTCAGCGCACGTAAACCTATAAGAAACGGCTATTGAATTTTAAAATTCCGAAAAAAGTAAAAATTTGTCGAACTGTGTTATTTGCTTCTCCTTCTGTTTCAGGATGTTTGGGCGTATCGAGCAGTAGGAATTCCCACTATGCGGATATTCACTATAAATCACAGAGGTGAATTGAAGCACGAGTTAACGCAGACATTCCAATCCTCGTAAGTAACAATATTATAACTACAAAACACATATGTATTTATGCTATTTCTTACGATTTTCACTATTACTTGTGCTTTGGTATCGTATAGTCAAGCGTGTACACGCTATGTTCAGTTTGATATGCATTTGCCCATGCGTTAATGTTCAGTTTTACTTTACTTTACTTTATTTTATTGTACTGTATGCCTTCGAAGCTGTAGTTTTAAATGTTATGATCTACAATATGTTGACATGAAATTCAGAGGGAATTATGACGTATACGTCGCTATATATCTATGCCCTGTAAAATACTGAAGGTACCAATAGATCCACGAAAAGGAACTTTGTGCGAAACTAGGGAGACGGCACGTGCTTACGTGCAGGTCGTTAAGAAAAGGATACTTATAGCTCGGATATTTCTGTGATTGCAGTTACGCATGTCAGTGCGATATCGTCAATGAGTTGTTCCCGCCACTACCCATGCGAAACACCTACTGATGGCGGCACAACCATAATAGCTGTTTCATTTTATTAGCCCAATTGATAGTTTCGATAAGAATGCTAGCAAATTAGTATATTTATATCATTGCTACTAGATTCTATTTCATACGTACCGACTTCCTACCTCATTAATGGGATATTATTCCGTACTACATACGTGTGTATGTATTTTTTTAATATTAGTAAGAATTATAGGAACTTGAGACTTTGCGATCGGTAATATACGTATTACGTACACCTACACTCGAGACTCGACTAGGAAGAATTGGGAGAATTGGGAGAAATTAATATCAAATTCTTTCATTAGCGTAGCGTGATTACTATGTTTTGAGGTATTTGGTTGTGCGAGAACTCCCACCTATCTTCTTATAATTTATAGGGTAAGCACTTGTTGTTACGCAGTTGCTTTTTATCGTTTCCATGTTCACAAGTCCATTCATCTTCAGCAACCCTACTGTTTTCACCGCCTTGAAAAATTGATCGACTTTAGGCGCGCGCGCATTCAAATCTTCCGAATCGAGCGTTTCGCGCGTGTTGCCGATTTATATTTTCTTTCTTTTCTTTATTTTCGTAACTGTGCACGAACTTTTTCAACCAAGTACTTCGAACATATTGCCCGTCGATGCATCGTGTCTTCCGTTAAGCTTAAGTTTTAGTAAACAATGAGAAGACTTGCCGTTGGGCCTTTTTCTAAATTTCGATATGCAGCTACATATGTACATAGTTTCAGAACTGATGCTTCACTCTTTGCATGGACGTTTTAGTTGAACAGAAAATCACTCATCGACTAACCGAACCGATAGCATTCTTCTAAGGTTCAGAACTTCAATCCCATCAACGATGACACGATAAAAGCAATGTATTCTTTAAAAATCTGCCCCCCTCCATATATTAAACAACGCCATACGCATAATTCCCCCTTTCTTAACGTTTGCAACATTCGACGTTTAATCCTTTCTCAGTGTTCTTCGACCTTCATCAGCGAACGCAGTAGTACGGTGAACGCAGCGTTTAAAATATTCTCTTCGTTGTTCTTTTCAGGTATTCGAACATGAGCTTCTTAGTCGACCACCTCTTCCCAGCCTGCAGAGAGCACGCCGTGGACGAGTTCAGCAATTTCGTGTATTGGCGGGACCCAATACCAGAACTACCCTCGTTCGACAAACTGTACGCCCAAAGTTAGGCTACCTAAGAACGGAAATGTGTTTTGCGCCAAAGCAATATGGTACTTTGTTCATAATACAAAAAGGATGATTTAGCTACTTTTTATACTATGTGCATTATTGGTCACGGTGTTCTTGACTGGTGCTGTTGTCTAATGCCTCGCAACGCGATCTCACAGGCTTGGCATCCGCTCGCCTATCATTCGGCCAAATGCACCAGACAAGGATAAGGGCGAGGATAAGTATGCGTAAAAGTTCTTGCCATTCATCTGATCGTATTACGAATTTACGGATGCAGTACGAGTGTGATCAGTCAACTACGATTCAGTTTAAGTACATTCCAATTCTGTTAGAATAGAGACAGGTTTATTATTGACTAACAACGCCAAATTTATTATACATACGTAAATGTATAATTTGTAGCGATTCTATCGCGCCAGTCAGCGAGCACGATGCATGGCCCTTTAATTCGAAGAAATAGCCGACAGACAATTATACGTGAAACATGATCGAAGTGAATCGCTTATACGCTATACGCTATATTAAGGTAATGCGCAGATTTTACCATAGGATACTCTATCTCTATATGTCGTCGATCGATGTTCCAAACATTCTCGATATAGATAAGTTAATCGAAATATGTATGGCGATAAGCTTGCGTCTGAAATGATTCATCGTGCTGGAAGGTATTGCTCATTAGTAGGCAGATAAATGCAATTTAATTAATACGTTCACTCTACTAGCGTGCTAACAATAAGTACTCTAGTTCCTTCATCGATTTCGTACCGTTTTAGTCGGGACTTGGAACTCCGATGAACCTTTTAATCGTAACTAGCCGTTCTAGCACACGACAATTGAATGTATTGTAATATAATTTAAATATCTGTTTAGTTTATTTTTATCGTATACTTTGTTAAAGAAATCCTTATTTATTTTTATACGAGATCTCTGTTGAATTAGCGTGCTGTGAGATTGCCATATCCTAGAACGTAATCGTTTGTGTATTGTGATATTTCGATGGAGTTAGCGCTTGTCATACGAGTCAGGACGACCATAGTGTACAAACGCGAATCGCGATTCGCGCGGAGGGGAAGATACTACTAGTTTCTTTAGTCTACCTGTGTATTTAGAGTTATGTACTCGGTACTCCTTTCTTTTTCTATAGAGGGCGATTAATGGAGTTTCACGATACGCTCTGCGCGTGTGTCTGTCAGGATGCATTCACCTATCGGTACGTCTTAATGAAACAAAATAGAGTTTGCGTATTTCCTGTTACAAAATTGCCGCAACATTAATATAATATCTGTCAACTCGTATCGTTGAACGTGCAAAGATAGAATTATATTCCACCAAAGAAGCGTAGAAGCAAACAGTTTTTATTACTCAAAGTAGGCGCCGTTGTACGAAGGAGCCTCAATATTCCAACACTGATCATTCAGGTAGAAATGTTAGTGCTAGATGCACGCACCTGCTTAACGGCACGGTACATAACTTACTCCCAATACGTTTCGCTTAATGCGGGGATATTGTTTAGCAGATTGCGAGTGATTAAACTTTGTCAGGGGTGAACAGGGAAGATAGTAACAAAGGAAACGATGGAAAGGTGACCGTGGTGTTTTTCTGTAACATGTATACCGGCCTCGGGTTCAAAATATGTTAACTAACATTTTGCCGAGAGTTTATAGAATTATTGATTATTATCATAAAACGGTATTTTGTAAGCTGTTAAATGTTTAATTTTTAGTATTATTTTATTCCTTTTGTTTACCACCCTAGATTTAGTACAAATAAATTTAAATGTATTTATATTTTCGTTTATACATCTCTCGTGGGTATTTTATACGCGTTTGTGTTGATAAAACTTTGAAACACATTACGAATTACCAGAACTTCTATCTAGTACTATTAACACTTCCGACGACATCAATTTTCGACGTATCAAAGCATTTTCTAATGAAAAAGTGAATCGCAGCGTAAGATTTCGAGTGCTTATTTTGCGAGAAACCTGCGCCCGCTTAATTAGATACAAATATTTATAAACTAAACATAATTTTAAGGTAAAAACGTGAAGTCGTGTTTCTGTGTAGCGAGCAAATTTTATACAGTATAATATTTCTGTTTCTTGAGCACATTGATTTAATGTTCAGTACAACATAATTTTCCAGCGTTTACGTCTGAGATTTGATTGCCGATCATTCCTTTGGTCCGAATAATGAAAAGGACCCACTGCTAATCCTGTGCCAGTGCAACAGTACCTACTTTTATAGTATCGATAATTTCCATTCTATTTGAATGTACGTAGGATTTGAAATGTTAAGATTGGACGTTCTGTGATGTGATACAATATTTGGTAATATTCATGTTCCCGCTTATTTCCTATGATATTGTCTACTATCGTATAACTAAGCTCCTAAGTGTAGTAATCGCATACCTTGTAGCGTTTCAAACAATAAATCAGAAATTAGCGGAAAACTCCGTCCGATTAAAAAGTCCCGGGCTCCCGTGGCAATGTCGCTTTATTTTTTTCGCACTGGAATATTTCTCAGCGTCGAAAGAAACGCAAGGTTCTCTTATTCAGCTACTCCGCTGCATCCACCGATGTTTTACTTGGCCAACGCGTCTTGGTCTGCAACGAAATCGATTATGCGCCATTCCTTTTCGTTGAGAAAACTACATGTGTCGATAGATTCTGTTAATTATTTTGAACGTGATCTGTATCGATAGGTACGTGCCTCGGCTATCAGCTTTCGTCTATTACATTTTATATTCCATTCGTTCTCAGACATGCCCAAAGAGTCGATGGACGTCGCACTACCTCTTTTCTTGGGATTCGCGTTAAATACCAACTTCCGACTATTAGTCCGTGATTTTTCCAGACACCAATAGTAGTACATGGTCTTCGCGAGTTGCGACACAATTTAAATATAATACAATATCTTTACAACTTATCGAATATTTTATACATTTACTATATACAGTGGCTCACGCACATAATCGTCTTTAAAATTGCATAACATTTTTAAAATTGGTCCAAACGACTTGTTTTTTTTTTTTTTTTTTTTTAGAAGCTAGAAGAATTAGTTTGCGAAAAAACATGTTTCGTCGTTTTAAAAAAAAATGCAATTGGTTGCAATAGCGAAAAAAATAGTAAAGGTCGTTTTTTAAACTTTTTTGTGAGCCTGTAATGAAAATTCAAACAACCTGTTTGTGAAAATTTCTACATGCTGAAAATTTCATCCAAATCGGTTCACGTTGCTCCGAGCTATAAACGCTTAGGCTCGATTAGGCTAACAAGGTGAAGCCTAGGGCCCCGTTTTAGCTGGGGGCCCCTTATTCTAAATATTTTCTTCGAAAAATTAGCATTTTTTTTATATTATATTTATTAACTTTTATCTTTAATATTCAATGTTAATTTTGAAATTAAATTCTTATTTAGATTATACGAGTATTATTAATAAGACAATCAAATCAGCGTCATTTTATTTTTTACATTTAATCGAGGGCCCACCAAATATTCAGCCTAGGGCCCCTTGAAAGGTAAATCCGACTCCGCTCGATTCAGACTATCGGTTCGGTCTCGATCAAAATTACATCCGTGAGCTGAGCACACACTATCAAGATGGGCGAGTGTGGATAGTCTAAATCGATCCTTAAAAATCACAGAATAAGATCGAGAATCGTGGAAATTCCCGAAATCAGCGATTTCCGACCTTATTCTGCAATCTTTAAACGTTTGTAGCTCAGAGCAACGTTAACCGATTTTAACTTCAATCTATATACAAACGGGTTTTTTGAATTTTCATTGCAGGCTCACAAAAAAGATTTGAAAAATGACCTTTACTATTTTTTTCGCTATTCCAACCAATTGTATTTTTTTTTAAATGACGAAACACATCACTTCGCAAACTAATCCTTCTAAAAAAAAACTCAAGTCGTTTGGACCAATTTAAAAAATATGCGATTTTAAAGAGTGTACGATTATGGCTGTGAGCAACTGTATGCAGGTTAATGGACTAATTTTACAACTTACCCATAAAATACCGATTACCCAAAATATAGTGAAATATATCGTTAGCATCATTGCTATATGCACAGAAAATTTTCTTGAAAAGAGCTGCGCTTGTCATAAAGGGAATGTTACATAATTTTGATGCCTCATCAGATCATGTCAGTTGTTTAGATAAAATATGGATAAAACGGGTAACTTCAAGTATTCCCTTGAGGGGGTAGGTCATCCTTGATAGCCCTATTACAGTTTTCCAAACGCAAATTGTAAAGTGAAAAATAACAATAGAGACAACGTTTATTTTCTCTAATTTCAGTCGTTATTCTATGAGCTTTAGCACAAAAAAGAAAAGTTTAAATACCTGTATGTACATAAGAGTTGTGAGTAAAAACGTAAAGGCGTGTAAAATCTCGAAAACCGCTCCAACTATTTGGATGAAAATTTAATGAGATGCCGAAAACCATTCCCTAAGATTGTGTCGGGAGCAGATTTTCGAAAAAAATAATACAATTTTTATGTTGAAAAATACGATTTTATCGATTTCTTGTATGATTTTTTTTTTAATTTATCTTGAATGCAATCGAAACTCGATCGGCCACAATCGTTTGAACCGTGTGTATGAAAAATGTTTCTTTTTTTCTTAAGAATTTATCATATATCATATAAGATTACACATCTTAGGGAATAGTTTTCTGCATTTCTCATTAAGTTTTCATCCAAATGGGTGGAGCGGTTTTCGAGATTATATGTACACCATCAAACGGTGCATCACGTACACGCCTTTACGTTTTTACTCAACTTTTATGCAATTTAAAAATTAGAAAAAAACGTTGTCTCTATTGTTATTAATCACTTTACAATTTGTGTTTGAAAAAAGGCCTGTTTTAGGGCTACCGAGGGTGACGTACCCCCTTAAACGCCATTTATACACTCAGACATTTATTCTTATATATGATGTACAAAGTATGCACATATGTATATACAATATCATATATTTGCTTTCACATAGCAGCATCATTTTCACGTATTATCCATTTCTTCCGCTTCTTCTACTTCCATTTGCCCCTTTACATTCTCCTCAGCGTTATCGTCCGAAGCAAGTTGCTTGTACCCATTTTTCTTAGAGAATACTCCCAATGGTGTCAATTTGAACGTAGCCAGTGGTCTATCGAGCAATTTCTACAACAAAAAACGCTCATTTAAATTCGCTATTCTGTTATTTCGGTAAACACAAGGCATTATATTTACCAAAATTCTTGCTTGTTCTGGAGTCAATGTTTGTCCTTCTTTACATACAGCATATTCTTTGAGTAACACTACTATGCCTTTCTGCAAAGCCGTAGGCATCCCCAACTGTCTCAAATGAGGTTCTATACTGTGCGGAAACTCCGGCATAGGTCCTTCGGGTAGCGTTATAGACTCGTCCGTTACAAAACCAGATCTAGCGAATTCTATTTCTTCGTACTCCTCCATCCATTTTAGTACCTAAACAAAAGATAAACGTGTATAATTATAAACGCATTTACGAACGATTTCTAAACCTTTAGTAAACGAGTTTCTACCTGCTTTTTACTTCTGTTTGTAAAAAGCAAACCGCACTGGCCCTTCAATGCCGCGGATAAATTGTGCAGCCCTTCGGCAACTTCGTTTTCCGGCGTTTTGCCCAGGGCCAAAGCTATCACCTTGTTTTTACCAAAGAAAAACCGACTGTCTCTCCAATCCGCTCTCAAGTCTTTAAATTTATTGTTGCGCATATTGTGTACGGATATGAGGAATATCCTGTCGTATTTCTCCACGCAATTTCGAACATCTTCCACGATCTGTTGTTTCAACACGAGTCCCTTCTTGTTTGTTTTAGTGAGGGATACTGTAAAAATAAAAGTTTATCGATTATTTGCTGGCGCATGAAAGTTTTGAAGCTTTCGTCGCACTTTGAAGAGAACGTTGTACTGTTAGGTTAGTCGCGAGGTTATTTGTATTTTTAAGTAATCGATATCAACGGGATGATTAAAGGGTTACAACTGTGAGACTTACTCTTCTTGTCCCTCTTAGACTTGGGCATCTTGTTGTAAGGATGAACTGTAAATTATATGAGAAACACATCCACCAAACACGTTATCAACAAAGTAACCACGTGCCACGTGCCGCGGCTATGCGGCTACGGTAACCGCTGGTAACCGCGTTCAATGAAAATGGCGCCACACGTAATACAGAATTATATATAAATCATTTCGCTACTTTTAGCGATAATAATTATATTCGTAACTTTTCTTTGTAGCTGACCGATTCGTAACAATTACGTAATTAAACTTTGCTCTAATTGTGATTAAAATTTTTTAGTAATATATATTTTGAATTCGCGATAGTGTGAGTGTTTGGATTGCTACATGGAATATATTTGAGGTCCAGGCACATTGTAACTTGTATCGGTAAAATTCGAACACAGCAATAACCTTCGTCAATGTGGAAACATTGAAACACAGCGCGAACGCTTAGTAAGTTCTCAACCGCGGCTGCGATCGGACGCATCGGCGAGTTTACTTGTCATCGGGAAGTGCATCAATTTCATCGATTACTCGATTACATTGAAGGCTACTTAACTAGATTTCACGGTAATATATCATTATCAAGGGGTATTTTCGAGAAACATCTTCCTTGTGTCCGATCGCATCTCCTCGCGACTTTTTATAATTACGCGCAATTGCAGCCGACAGTGTTTCATGTGTACCAAGTGTCGGTAAAACATCCGTTTAAACAGAAATGTTCGTGGAGTAAGCGGATAGAAAGAGACGAAGCTATTGCCTGGGCTGTGTAGTTTAAAGTTGCAGCGCTAGATGACCATAAGGCCTCTTGTTTCGCGTATTGAAGAAATTTTTAACACTCGTTTAATGATTTGACGATTATTGTTGGCGAATATCATCGTATGATTTGTTACAATGTGTTTATAAGAGACCTTGATACTCGGAATCTAATTGGATAAATAGAGAAATCATTACAAGTGTTTCATTTAATGGTATGATTAAATTTTGTAATATATATTTAGTTAATAATAAAATCAAAGGTTCAATTATGCGATGTAAAGGAAGTGTGACAATATTTTAGACGATGATGGTGATGAGACATGTATTTCAATTTATACATTATTATTATACATATTTGCAACGTGTGCATATATATTTGACAAAGTGTATAGACTGTACACTAATGAAGGCAGAGTCGCGCGTAAGAGCGTAACATGATTCGTATTGAAAGTTGTGAAAAGTGTTAAATGTTGTTACATGTGAATAATTCGCGCGTAGATAGTTTTAAGAATTGGCGGGAACGCAAACGTGTATTTCGTATGAACGGAAAGCGCGAAGTGAACGTAGTTCAAGATGGCAGCTTCCGCTCGTTGCGCCAGTGCACTCTGTGAGATCGTAGTGGACGGGAGCCGTTGAATACGCCGAAGCCTCGACTTTCTAGGCCGTTACAACACTCCAAAGGTGAGTCCTTTTCCCGATATAATCGTACACGATCGCGAGAGTCGGGCAAAGCTGTTGGACGGAATGGAATGTCTCTAAAAATATCAGCCGCAAATAATGCGAAACGTACTCGACAGCGGGTCGTGTGAACCCCGTAGCTGTGCAGTCCGCCGATCCTTTTCTCGAAACGCTCGAAATAACCTATACGACTGGTTCGTTTCCTTGGATTTTTCCAGTCGAACTCGTCGGATTCGACATTGCTACGTGCCCGATGCACGCGTCAGTCGATTTTCGAACGAATCATCATTTTGGTAGAGCTGGTTGGGTCGTAGTGCACGATACGGAACCGTTTGAAGGCAGTCGCTTGCCGCTCGCACGAATGCATGCGACGCACGCGACGCACCAGCCCTAAACTTACCCAT
Source organism: Andrena minutula (assembly GCA_929113495.1). NCBI lineage: Eukaryota > Metazoa > Arthropoda > Insecta > Hymenoptera > Andrenidae > Andrena > Andrena minutula. Next base: position 36,254,188 of record OV815996.1, on the reverse strand, counting down.
TTAATCGCCGATTCGCCGCCATCTTCGTTACATAGCCGGCGACGAAATTGTCGTCTTTCGTTCGATAGGAATGCTCGGAATTACTGTCTTTCCCCTTATGCATCGTTACCCAACGTTTAACACGTTTCCAAACGTCCACGTATTCCCCATAGATTCGCATAACCATAACCAACGGTTCGATTACCAGGTGGATATTTCGGCGACTGATTTTTTTTCTCCCGATATTTAACTCCTTATATGGTACGAAGAAATCGGAGATACATTGCGTGGAAGTTTTTGTACGTTCTCTCGCGCGCGATATCCGACCTGCTTACGCTTGAAATCGCGATAAAGCATAAGCACGCGGCATGGTTCTTCGCAGCAGCGTGCACGCGCTGCGACGAGCTCACGCCCTTTGACAAGTGAACCGATTATCGCCGTGCTTTCGATATAATGCGGCCGACAGGTCTTTGGTGGTAAACATCGTCCACAACGTTTCAGAGAAAACTCGTGCATACTCTATAGTTGCGATCAATTTTATTCAAGCTGGTGGTATTAGGCGATGCAAGAATGTACATACTAATTTTCTTATTCTACATCCTACATGTAGCGTTTCGTTATTGACCGACGCGTCGAACAGATCAATCTTGGTCGACATTTCAAGGCGTGCAGCTTTATCGAACGTCGATAAGTAGGAACGCTGCAATACCAGAAAAAAAGTGACAGCGGCTCGACGGTGAACGTGGTCTACCGAATTGAAAGGAAAGTTTGTTGGCCTCTAGCGAGAGTCTTGGATCGTGGAATTGGCCTTAGCTAATCTTTCTCGAGTCTGTTAGATCATCCGCTTATCCGAATCGCGATCTGTTTAGTCGATACAGCGTGAAGATTTGTAGGATTCGGTCCACACGCCACGGAGACTCGGCGATGCTGCTGTTTTCACTCACGCTTATTCGCGACTCGCGACGTAATCGTGGCCAGTGGCAGGGATAACGTTAATCGGCAACTTTAGCGGAAGGCAGGCGTTTGTCCGTAGTGGGGGACCGTGAACTCTCTTTCTTGCCTCGGGTCCCCTACTCTTTCTCGGTCATCGAGCAACTCCAACCGACGGCGAGACCTACTCTTTTCGCCAAGGCCGACGAACAGCCCTCCTCCGTCGTTCTTTCGCTCGGTTCGCTCGTTCGCGCGACTGGTTGGTCGATCGGACGATCGTTCGATAGATTCTTTGCGCTTCTTTGCGTTACGTCTACGGCGTCTTCGAAGTTGTTCTCTGTTCCCCGGTGCTTATGTGTGTAATGAACGAAGAAGATCCGCCTTCGTCGCGGCAGAGGTCGGCGTATACTTTTTCGCGATTCGCTCTCGCGTAAGTTGGCGGCAGCACTTCTCGCCATTCATCCGGAAAACTGTGTGTCAATGACTACACTCGCGTGGAATGCACCGGTTTCTCTGTTCGATCCCACAGTCAAGCTGCGCAGAGCGCACTCGCAATGAGATGTCTATTTACGTATTAGTCAAAAGTGGCGGATTATTTTTTTTTTCTCCTTCCGCAGTAAGTCGACCTCGTCGACAATGTTTTCCGTTTCGCTTCTAAATTTGTCCTGGAAAGGTAGAAACGTCGATGACGTAACTGTATCGATTCATGTCAATCTCTCAACTCGCCGAGTGCTCGATATCCAAGCGGCTTTCTTTAGTTTACCGCGCCGCCTTCCTCCAATTTATTTGCCCTATCTCGAACACACAGCCCCGTGCCTTTATCATCGTATCGGACTTGTGGTGACCGGGCGTCGTTGAAATTAAAGCTGGATGTTCGGGATCGAAACCATATTTATGGAGAAATTTACATTCGCGAACGGTGGCGGACACATTTGGTTTTAACCGACTGCCTCACGCTCTAGAGCCTGTGCGGATTCGCGGATTTGGACAAATGAGTGGTGTCTTCCGAATTGTCTTGACGTTCCGAATTTTATAGGATATATAATTTTCAAAAAAATTAAAAATTAAAAAACTTTAAAACCCAACTGTTTAAAACGCGAACTAAAGTGATAAAAATAATAATAAGATGACAATTTAAATTAACTCAATTGCCTGCAGTCGGAGGCTTTAAATCTTTTGATGCTCTTCTATCCCAAGTGCTTCAAGCTGGTAACAAAAAGAGGTGGACAACATCAATGCAAATTCAAGCTTATATAGTGACATTTCAACTTCAGCGTATTTTGTAACTTATATGTTTCTCTCTTTGTCCGTGTGAGGAATACGATTAGCGTTGTTAATAGCCCATAATAGTAACTTTCTATTTCAAAATAAATGTTCCAATGTAATTACATCGAATTATTTACATCAAAAGATATTTAAGGCTTCGGACAGCAGGCAATTGAGTTAATTTAAATTGTCATCTTATTATTATTTTTATCATTTAGTTCGCTTTTTAAGCAGTCGAGATTTAAAATTTTTTTATTCTCTTAGTTGCCGTGCACAGCCAAGCTCTATGTGCCTAGACGCCGAGAGAATAGAGAAATGCGACAAATCTTCGACCTATACTAATGAAATTTAGCGCTCTTCTAGCGCTCGCACGTCAACCGGATTATTCGAGCCTGTAATTAATTTTTTACGAGTTGTTTCGTCGCAAAATGTATTGGAAATTTTAAGGTCGGCGGTAGCAAGGTCGCGAGCAAACGAGGGGCGATGTTGCGATTTACGTAAGAACCGATGATTCCACAGGAAGCGATCCCGATGGATGCAAAAGAGGTTGCGTAACATCGCCAAGGACAATTTACTAAATTAATTTTTTCGTAAACAATTTTATCGTAGGGTTCGTCGCGCTTTCTCATAGATAACAGCTAGTACCAAACGCTAGAGAAATTAAAGCGTTCCAAGTGCAAGTTTCCCGCTGGTGTAAAATTTTGCATAGAAAGTAATTGAAATTTTAATTGTACCGCCTTTTGTTCTTGCCGGATCTGCCAGCAATTAGGTGTATTATGCCGACCCAGTTCTTGCAGAGTGCTTGAGCGATCTCTACTTGGGTGTGCTTCAGAGAGAAATGGTACTGTGCGTAGTGCGAGCGCAGAAGCCCTTCCGGTGGGGCAAGGCGAGGGAAGGGCTAGAGCTAAACGAAGTCTGTTTTCCCATGGGGTCGTTCGATTCGAGTATTCGTGAGAGGGTCGACTTCGCTGTATCGGGAATGACGGTGACGGTGACCGTGTCGACGTTGATGGGGAGGTGGGCGGGCGTCAGTAGACGCAACTTGCGCGCCTAAGCGAATTTGCGGGCACTTGGTCATCGAGCGTCGCCATGACCTCAAGATACGAATATCTTTTTGCTCATTGTACATTTCGGCACATTGGCAAATTCCGCGTTGTTGAAAAGACCGAGAATAAATTAGCCAGCGTTCGCACAGAGTCGGTTAGTAATTCGACACGTTTCGGGTGACGTAAACACGCAGTAGAGACGCGAACGCCCTTGTATTTGTATTTGCGCGCGCGAACAATGGTTCGGGCACGACTCAACCAAAACCTGTTGCCATTCGTGTTCGGAATTCGCAGAAGCTTTTCGATTCGCTCGCGTAGAAGCGTAGGTAGCCCTGTTCACATTCGGAAATTGAATTTTCCTCGATAATAAGATGCGTTGCGCAGGGAACGTTAGGGTGCCTTGATGAATCGTCTCTGGCGGCAGTTGCCGCTCTCCTCCTGTTCTCTCGTCAGCCGCGTTTTCTCCAAATACCCCGTGACTCGCCGCGCTTCGTAATTCCTCCGTTCCTTTACCAAATTAACCTAGCCCTGCCCTTTTCGTCTTTAAGGAGGAGAAGAGGTCCTCGTATTTTAGAGCGCGCACAGCGTTGGTCGGCCGCGTTGGCTGGCCGTGGCCGGCAGGTTAATTCCAGAACGATGTAACTCTTGGAAACAAGCTTTTACAGCTAGGGGCGTAAAACGTCTACCGATTCTTCTTCTTCTCGGCTTCCACTCTTTCGTTAGCCAGTGTCGCGTTCGAGTCAAGCAAGCGGAATTGTCAGTTTCGGAAACCAGATCGACGAGGTCGGGGAGGTCGCCGAGGTCAACGATCCTCTGCGAAGGAGTCTGCGATGTTGGTCCAGAAGATTTATTTCAGTGAGAGCTGGCACGCACATTTCACAATTGCGAGGAACGCGGCCTCCGTCATTCCGCGTACATGTGTAACGTTTATACGAAGAAAAGTGAAGGAACCTGCGGTACTAATAATGCCGTGGGCGTCCTTCGGCTGGTATTCGCCAGGCGCGTAAAAGTGCTACCGTAGATCTTACTATTTTACGTAGGGTAAAGGACCCAGTTACTGACACCTGACCAATTACTGTCACCTAACCAATAAACGTTGTATATTTATTCGTTATTTTAAGTAAAATATCTTAAGGTGACAGTAATTGGTCAGGTGTCAGTAACTGGGTCCGTTAGTTATTAAGTTTTAGTACTGTCACCTTAAGCTATTTTACTTAAAATAACGAATAAATAAACGTTGTATATTTATTCGTTATTTTAAGTAAAATATCTTAAGGTGACAGTAATTGGTCAGGTGTCAGTAACTGGGTCCTTTAGCTATTAAGTTTTAGTGCTGTCACCTTATGCTATTTTACTTAAAATAACGAATAAATAAACGTTGTATATTTATTCGTTATTTTAAGTAAAATAGCTTAAGGTGACAGTAATTGGTCAGGTGTCAGTAACTGGGTCCTTTAGCTATTAAGTTTTAGTGCTGTCATCTTATGCTATTTTACTTAAAATAACGAATAAATATACAACGTTTATTTATTCGTTATTTTAAGTAAAATAGCTTAAAGTGACAGTAATTGGTCAGGTGTCAGTAACTGGGTCCTTTAGCTATTAAGTTTTAGTACTGTCACCTTAAGCTACTTTACTAAAAATAACGAATAAATAAACGTTGTATATTTATTCGTTATTTTAAGTAAAACAGCTTAAAGTGACAGTAATTGGTCAGGTGTCAGTAACTGGGTCCTTTAGCTATTAAGTTTTAGTACTGTCACCTTAAGCTATTTTACTAAAAATAACGAATAAATAAACGTTGTATATTTATTCGTTATTTTAAGTAAAATAGCTTAAGGTGACAGTAATTGGTCAGGTGTCAGTAACTAGGTCCTTTACCCTATGATATGTTGGACAACGATCTCTGTCATCCGTGAAGCCGCTTGTTACCCAACTTATCGTAAGAAAAATCGTGACGTCGCAGTGGCGCAGTTTTCGCGCGGTTTTCTCGCTAGACGGAATCGAGATAGGGTATCTGTGGCATCGCGCAATAAAGTTGCCGTGACGCGGGGACCCGCGCGCGCCGCCACATGGCGTTCGATCTACTGACACGGAAGCACAGCAGCCCGTACGGCTGGGACCAATCCGATTCTTGGCTGGTGTAAAAATTTCTCTCGCTGGTCGTCCCTGTGTCTTCTTTTCGACGTTTCGCCAGGACGTAGTTACTTATTGTTCCGACCTCTCTCGTGTTTTTCGACCCAAAAACCTGGTCCCGTTTTCGCGTGACCCGGACGAGTCGTGGTTTAGTCGGACTTCAGTGGAGCGGCGACACGATTCTGTCTGTATTTCTCCCCCGCTTTACCTTATCGATTTCATCGCGATCCTGATATTCCGCGAGCTTCGGAATCTCAAAGTCACAACGAATCGGCTCTACTTTGCGCCGGCTAGTGGCGTCGAGCATCCTCGCTCGCGAATTTTTAGGTGTGCGCGCGTGTGTTTGGCCGGCGCGCACACCTACGAACGCGCGACGAGCTTGACATCAGACGCTATTCCCAGCCGACTGACGCACAAGCTCGAGCTGATCGAACAAGTACGCGCGCAAACCTATGCCAGTTGCGCGTGATTTTTGTCGGTCCGTCCGCCGCGCCGCGGGGCTGCACCTGCGAAACAGAGAGACGTTCCTTTATGATATTTCGCGGGACAATGGCTGCCGGCGATTTGGCCCCAATTTGGTTGCATCCGTAGCCGTCTGCCGCGCGGCGCGACACGGATACGCTCACCGTTCGGCGACAGGAAGGACACCGCGGGCCAGCCAAGTTTCTCCCCACTCGCGCGAGCAAAGACGCTCGGTAAATCCGTGACTGGCGTAGGATTTGGTCATAGGTGAATGAAACATCGAGGCGTAACGGTGGAGCGTATTAACGGCAGCGAGTGAATGGCAAGGGCAGAGGCGGCGTGCGCGTCCGTTCATATGTGCTTGCTTGCACTTGCTGCGCCGATTGCGCAAGTACCTAACCGACGTAGCTGACGTGGCGTTTTTATCAGGACGGCACGGCAAACATCTCCGATGTTCTTGGTTACTTTGGGGCATGGAGCATCGGGAAGAAGAGATAAGCCGCCAAGGGCCGTGAAATTTAGCAAAGGAGCCGCTAATCCGATCAGTCGAGCAACAATATACCGCAACTATGTGTTCTTTTGCTCGCCTGGAGGGACAATGCGGCCTCCCAGCCGCAACGCTTCTCCGCCCTAACATAGTTAAACGGCGAAAATGGCATGTGGCTAATGTATTCGCGGGGAGAAATAGGAGGCTGGTGGCACACGGGAGTAACAAAGGAAGTCTTCCTCCTGGACTGGTTTATCGGAAGTGGCCTCTTTAGAGGGAGAAAACCCTTGTTGGGGACAAGGGCCGAGGCACACCCACGCGACACCTCTACACAGCCACCTGTGGCTCGCCCGCTTTCATAAACCCTCCGCTTCTGCCTACAATTCGTGGATGCTCCCTCGATCGTTACAGTTTTACCGAGAACTCTGCTCCCATTCCGCTTCGTCCGCTTTGTCGTTAGTTGAGAGATCGCTGGTAGTTGCCGGAGCGGAGGAGCTAAAGCACTGAGAAATTTGCTAACCTGTTAGACTTTAGGCAGATTAGGCGATGAACGCCGAGAGCGCGTTGCTGTGTACATATACTTGTCGATATTTAATCTACCGTTGGACCTTACGCGTTTCACATATTTTCCGATCCTTTGTTAAACGGACAGGATGCCTGTCCACGCAGAGACAAGGCCGCCGATATGCACGCAGGCATCCAACTTCCGTCGATCGATATTCGGTACGCGAGACGTCGCCGGACGGTCCTGGCTCGAGGATTGGTCCCGGCGGGCGAATCGACGAGTCGCGTCGCCGAGGACGTCTCCTACGTAGCTCATCCGCGCGCCACTATATTTCCCCCGTCTCCTTGACTACACGCCGAGGTTTCAGCTTTTCGCGAATTGCATTCCGCTCTATAGGTAACCCATCCACGGGCACAGAAACACTGAGACACGAAGCTCGGCCATGCCGCGGACCATTGCTATTTACGTGAATTTTAGGTGAACCGGTTCGTGACAGTAGGGAGGGGAAGAGGACGAGGAAGGTCAGTGTCGTAACAGCTGCGCTTCCTCGTTGCTGGCTCGCCTATACGCGCTCTTTATATTTCTGTTTAATCCTATTTATTTAGACGCGTATTCGGCGGGCAGGTTCTCGCAAAGGCGCATTCAAGTTGATTGTTGGGGCGAAACGAGGGGCCCGTTCACGGTCGACCGGCGATCGAACGAGTTCGCCTTATCGGCCGCCACCGGCACTCGACGAAAAATATTCTTTCGGGTCATTTATCGATCCTGCACCGGGATTCGTTCGGCTCGAGGGAAATTGCTACGTCGACTTCTCGCGATCTTTTCTCTGTCGCCGGTAGATATGTTGGCGCGTCTCGGGGACTGATATATAGGAGGGCGGTCGATGGGTATTTTTCGAATGTTGGAATTGTTCGGTGGGAGAATGATCGACCGGTACGGTTTGCAGACACGCGTCGCTTTGACGTGGGTGGTTGCCTTTTATAGCTCGCAACCTACTCGCGGTCTAGAAAATGAAAATAAGCTGTCGCGTACGCGGCCCAGACCTAACCCAGAGCGGAGTGGAGCGGAGCGGGCTGTCACGCGCGTACCGCGAGCTAATATTGATCTACGCGTTACTAACCTAGCGTACGTGCTTGTTTCCGAGTGGAGCGTTAAAGGTTGCCGGACGGACGGCGAACGACGAACGACGGTCACCCTCCTCGAAAATTACAACGCTCGGTGAATCGCACTGGCATAAATGCGCGTGGAAAATGGGACGCGAACGTGTCAGCCTCGAGCGTGTGTCATCGGCAACCGAACCATTCATCAACACCTCTTCTCCTCCTTCGCTAGCTGGACGTTTCTTCGATTCGCCCAGAAGTCTCACTCTCTAATAATAATACCATCTCTCCAGCCTCCTTTTATGCCTGACTCCGTTCCGAGCAAAGCGTCCGCGGAGATAACGTATTGCGAGTACGGAAATTGGTTCGTAAAACCGACTTTATCGATTTCCATTACGCGGCGTGGCGCGACGCTGGGCGTCGCGACCACGCTACACGGCGTGACGCGACACGGCGCTAACCCTCTACTTTGGCGAACGATCCTCCAGCTCCTAGGACCCTTTTTCACAGGGCCATCCTCAGCAAGATGAATTTTCTCATTTAAATTCCACCTGCACATTGCCTATCAAGAAATAACTTTTCGGATCACCCAACGACCGATAGAATTTTCCGTAGGGTTGCAGAGGTAATTTTCCATGTCCCGCGGTGAACGATCAGGGAATATGCATGCGTCTGAAGTTTCAAGTCGCCAACAATAATTGTTGTTAACCAGGTCGCAGTGGTCGGAAAAATGTTGAGGGGAAAGTGGTGTTGCGGTGCATGGTTGCTTGATATTCGCGCAATTGGCGGTTGTCGATGCCAATGTAGCCATCTATAGAGCGGTAAATATATTATAGTTATTTGCCGACGAGCGTGTAGCAGAAATTCAAAAGCGGCGCACGGAATGAAATGGATGGGACTATCGTCGTATTCAGATTTATTGGCCGGTGAGTTTCGTGAAGGGTATTCTCCCACCACCCGCTGCTTGCCTCGGTGCTACTTTTCTCTAGCTTCTCATCAAGAACCTAAGCAACTTCAACTACCACTCCATGATCGTCAGGTGGTGGTGGCTGATTTCTCCTCGCGCGCTGCTCGCGAAACCGAACTCACCGGCCAATATATCTGAACACGACCTTAGTGTTCCTTCTCGAGAATTCTTTGTCGAGAATTTCTCGAGAAATTTTATAATTTCTAATTTCTTATTTCTCGAGAAGTTACAGTGTTTCTCGAGAATTTTCAGTATAGAAAAATTATTACAAATTCCCTTTGTTTTCAGACATGAATTTTCAGTTAGTTCAAATTGTGTGTTAATCGTGAATCAGTGATAAATGTTAGCAATATATATGAAGAATACCGAGATTGTTTATAAACTTTTCTCTTCGTATCGCCGATGTTCCATATACAATTAAACCAACATCCACTCAAAATGAAAGAAATTTTTCTGCAGCCGCAGATTTTATCACAAGTAAAGACCTAGGGTAAAGGACCCTATTACTGACAGTCAACCCAATTACTGTCACCTTAAGCTATATTATTTAAAATAACGAATAAATAAACGTTTAAGTAAAATAGCTTAAGGTGACAGTAATTGGGTTGGCTGCCAGTAATTGGGTCCTTCACCCTAGATTGGGTTAGGAGACATTAGACGCATTGTGTTTTTGAAAAAAGTATCTTCAAACAAAAAAGTAATGTTTCGTCTTGCTCACATTTTATACTAAATAAATAAATTTATCAATTATATTTAGTATTTTTTTTCTTCATTTACACAAGTTTTGTCTAAGTTGGACACGAATAAAAATTTAGATAAATATTATCATCATTATTCCAAAAATATAAATTTTGTAATTTTTTTTTAATTTCTTGAGAATTCCCGAGAATTCTCGAGAAATATAATCTGATTTCTCATTTCTCGAGATGCGAAAAATATCGAGAAATCAGGAACACTAGATGGGACGAAATCAAGCCACTACCCCGTTGCTGTATAGCCTGTGTCCCGTATTGTAACGCTTGCCCCTCGCAATTCTGAAACGTAAAACTGTGAGCTGAGATCGTCAAAGAGGGTGTGTTGTTAAATCGAAAGAATAGTCCAGCTGAGTGTGTCTCTTTGGCGAACGGGCATCTCTACAAGGTCGCTGGGCTACAGTGTTTTCTATCGATTTACGATAGCCTCGCATGAGATTCCCACGGTGAGCTGAACACTCGGACAAAGTTCGGTATCTCGTTGCACAGTGTTCCTAACGGCGAAAGTATCGAGAAGAGGTAAATGAAAAGGGGTTAAAGTAATTTCAAACGGCTTTCATCGTTTCTTAATTGAATTCGACGAATAGCTTGTTGGCACTGTAGCGAGCGCGGCGAAACGATTGAAAAAGGTACCGGGCAATGAAGGAAAAAAGCGTGTGCGATTGGGGGGAAATTTCAGATTCGATGACGCACGGGAGGGAGAGAAAGGATTGTTGGAGGAGGAATAAGGTGTTTCGGCAATGATTGCCGCGAAGGGGTGAGAAGAGATGGCAAGGGAATGGCAGGAAAAGAATGGAATGGAAAGGAAAATGATAGGAAGGAGGTGGGTTGGGTGTAAACGGTGGGCAAGGAAGAAGGAAGGGCGGGTCGGTTCGGTTCGGGTCGGCTGCAGGGGTTGCGCGCGCCTCCGCAGATCAATATTTCATTTCAGCCTCACCAGCTAACCCCTATTTCTGCGCTCGTCTTCTCGATTCCACTATCGCGCCCTACGTAATTATCTCCTTTTCTATCTTTTCGTTTCTGAGTCTTCGACGCGTTATCAAACCTTTCCGCGATTAGCAACTTCCGCGTTAACATTTTCCTTCTGCGTCGATGTAGCCGCGATAGTAGTCACCAGCCACCCCCGCCCCTTGTTCCTTCCCCGTTGAAATTGATCGCGGGTCTATCGGACAACGGCAAGATGAATATTTCACTTCGTGACGCACGCCTGGGTACGTGGAAACTGACAAATCACCGGATCCATAAAAGCCACGCAATGAACAAACATCGAGCGTAGGCAGCAGAGTTATTGTCCGGTTATTCGGTAACGCGATTAGTTTCTCATTTGCGCGACTAGAATTAGATTTTTAGCGATTGTTCGTAGCCGTTGCTACGGACACATCACCTACGCAGAGAACAGTTCCGAATTTTCTATCAACTTTCAGCCGGATGGATGTTTTCGCTACGATAGGGGGTTGATTTCTTTAACCTTTGACCGGGGAGTGGTAGAAGTGCACTACTGCTCCACGGTGACAGCGGCTTTCCCCTAGACACCACCGGGAATCGATCGAGAAAGTTACATATATAGTTGTGTATCGAGTCGGTCGACGTCCGGACACGCCATTTATTTCCAAATTGATCCGCCGGCACGAGCCGGATATCACGTGTCGAAACACGTGCTCGCGCGCGTCACGTTGACGATTCGATTTTGCGCGTTCGATTGGTGTGTTCATTGTTCGCGCGCACCTTTTATCAATGCCAAATAGAATCCGCTATCCCTTTAAATAGCCCGGCACTCGCAGTCCACTCGTTTGACCGAAGACAGCAGGTAGCAAAGGCTCGCAAGCTTCCAGACGTAAGAAATCTTTGTGAAACCGCGAGACCGCTGGCTCGTCCGATTAGTCGAATTTCTCTGACTCACGAGTCCTACCGGTTCCAGAGAAAATAAGTCGCGGCACGTTTCCCCTTGGGATCAGCGGCCGCAAAAATGCGGATAGTCGGGCGTCTCGCGTGAAATTTTTGCGATACGAGGCACGTTGCACGATACCGTCGACGGATTTGAAGGCACGTTATCCACAGTTACCGCTAATTCCAGTAAATGACGGCAATTAGCAAACGTTTCGTCGAACGCGGCTATGACAAACGATTCGGAAGTGTTCGGAATGTCACGTTTAAGGCATTCAAACATTACGAGCGTGCTTTTTCGGGCTATGAGTCGCGATGTAGCTCTATTCAAGATTTGGTCAATAGGGAAAAACGTGCGCGTCTTCTGTGGCTCCCAAGATAAATTGTATGCCTCTATTGCGCGCACATTGAAGTTTAATATCAAGTGGAAAGAAACTAACGAGTGAAGAATACAGGAAAGAAAAGAAGGAAGGGGGGTTGGTGTGGACTGGTATAAGCCATATGGTGATAACATGTATCTCATAGTTGAGCGCAGCGCTGCGCAAAGCAGCGCAGTACGGCGGCGCGGCGCTGAACGGCGCGTAGCGTAGCGTCCCATGTCTGGGATCCCGGGGCAGCCGTGCGCTGCTGCCCCACCCAACCGCACGTCGAGCCGGCCATGCTGGGCGAGCCGATCAATACTTCGGCTCGGGCACGAGGCGACACGAGCGAAAGCGACCCGAACCGGGAACAGTCGAGCGGTGTCGACTCCCGGCACGAGGCGCGCCGAGTCCCCACGACGAACAGCGTTGCCGGCTCAGTCGTTGTGCGGGAGTGGTCACTGAGGGATGTGTGATATCGTAACTGAGTGTGACTGAGGAAAAAGACCCGGCGTAGTTTCTCCGCGTAATACGCTCTCGCTCTTTACCCCCCCGGACAAAAGGAACTAGCAGCACCGAGAGTCTAGTCAATTTTTCGGCCCCCTCCTGTTTCCGCGTGAGACTACGGAACACGCTGATCCTGTATTTATTTAAGTATTTATTGTACAAAAGACTTTAACTATAGGTAAGATTGCCACGTTACTATTTTACTTCTCTTCGCTTCTCTATCTGCCTTTGTCTACCGTTCAATCCACCTTCCTTGCGCTTTTCTCTTTATTTACTGGTGCCCACCTCGGCGTGCCCCTTTCTGCATCGTCCCTGCATTGGGTAGAGACCCGGGGCCGGGGACCCTCCGTTCTGTTCCGTTCTATCGCACCGCTACGCGAACGATCGCTCTCCTCGCCATATATCCTCGCCAGACTCTTCGAGAATGTGCTAGAAGTGTGCCTGCTTTCCGTCGTGCCTCTGTGAATTCAAAGTCGAAAAAGAGAGCTATCGATCTCTGCGGCACCGCGCCGCGACGCAGAAGAAGCGGAACGGTACGGTACGGTCGATCTCCGCAATGACGCCGGGTCGCGTTTCGCCGGAAGCTAGCGAGCGATTCGGCGTGTCGGTTTCTTTGTCCTCGTTGGTCGGTTCCTCGGCGTGCATATCGCGCGGTGCGAATCGCGAGTCGCTCGAGAACGGGGCTGTGTCGACCAAGAGAGAGTTGCGTGATTGAGGAATTTCGCTCTCGCTTCGTAAAGTAGCGCCGTGGCGCTTCGTTTGGCTCCCTCTTCAGTCGCCCACGGTTACAACTTCGTCGACCATAACCTCAAACCATTGCGTACGTACGCCGTACAGCGATAAGCGACGTATACGACTTCTTTTTTTTTCTTTCTTGCTCGCGCGACCTTCGACGTTAGAGCGAGAGCTTGGTTCTCTCCACACCTCCCACGGAAGCTTCCACTTTGCGCGTATAAATTAAATGCCTTCTGCCTTTTCGCGACTGGCGTACAACGAAAGGTATAAACGCGCGCGTGCTTGGACGATAATTATTGCTGTCGCTCGTCATTCATTCGTACACGTTCGTCGAAATTTTAGGAGATTTCTGTAGCTCTACTTTCCGTGCCCCTCGGCGAGTCATCGAGTTGTCGCGATCGCTCGATGAAACGCGAGAAGTAGCTGTTAAAGATTATGCGAATGCGTCGCTTTGAAGCGCGGCCAAGGTTTATCGACAGGCGCAAACCGTATCGCGCAATATACTGATCTAGATAAACGGAAGTGGTTCGATAAAATCCGTATTTTTATCGGCGTGAGAAGGATACCGTTTGATGTCTTGGTCTTCGATCGTTACGATCGGCGAATTACTCGAATGAAATATTACGTTCTTGGAGCGTGAACGAGTTGCCTGTCGGTGAACTTGGCAGGCGATCCAACTTGAGATTCCTAAGAAAACGTTGAATCACGGACATCCGTATTATAAAGTCTATGGTCGGAGATTTTGCGCAAGCGGTAATAGGAATTAGGAATGGCGTAGAAAATCGACAAGTATAGTTTTCGGAAATCCAATTATCCTTTCATGTTTTTGTTTTTCCCCCCCTTTTTTTTAAAGAGAAACAGAAAGATACGAGGTTCTCGTGCACGGTGGGAGAGGAGGTGTGGGTAGAGTGTACGTGGAAAGCAAATCGACTGGCTCTCTCGACTTCTTTCGTCACGTTCCATTCGCGATCCGCTCGGAAAGTCTCTGCGCCGGAAATATTTCACTGGCAACGTGGGGTTTCTCATCGCTTCTCTCGTAGATCCGGCAACACTGTCACCGAGCCTCTGCTAACCCAAAGCCAGGTGATTGCGCGCGATTAAATATAGGACGTCGAATACACCTACCAGTTTAATATTTCTGTCCGGGTTTCTTCGAGCATAGGAATCTCTAACTGCTTGACCTTCCATCTGCCATATTGTCGCGTACAGTGCGCTTCAAATGGTTTCGCAACAATAGCTTGACGCGCGAGAGTCCTAATGGAGAGCTGCGCAATCGGATCGAGCAAACGTGTTCGCGGTCGTAGTCGTAGTCGTTGTCGGGCGATTCGAATTCAGTACCGGCGCCTATGCCGTCGCTACCTGATAATTTCAATCGAGTTTCTTCGGTTAAACTAGGCCACGATCCCTTGGTATTTTATCGAACGTCCATTCAACCTGGAGCGGCCGGCGTAACTCGTGCGATTCCTACCCACCGTTCGCGATCGATCGCGTTTCGCCCTGGATAAACATTTGCCCTTGATTCGAGATTAATTTTTGGTTCTTTTGCATTCACATGCGTCCCGCCTAGAAACGGCACGCGTTACGGTGGGATACTCGACCCAAGAAATATTCTTGAAATAGTTTTCTCTCTGGTATGCGCTCATCCTATCCAGCTGTCGCGTGCGCTTACGCTTACGCGTACGCGTGTGTCTCGAGAACGGTGAATGTCATCGACCGGAAGCGTATAAATGTAACGCGATCCTGCCTTTTTTCTTCTCTCGAACCAGTCCGGAGACTTGGTACACGCTTCTCGGTAATTCTGCCAGCTTGCAGACACCATTTTTAACGCTTGTCTCGCGGAACAGACGGGCGTCACGAGTGTCACAACGATAACGTCGATATCATTTCGATTTCCTTCGCTACCACTGCTATCTACAGTCCCGCACAACTTGTTCAAATTTGAATTCCTGAAATACGTGCATACGTAAACTAGCAGTCGTTCGCTTATGTGGCGCAGCCACTACGCGCACTACGCTCTTCCGATAGCGTAGCAATTTTCAAAAGAACACTTCGAACATATTCACTCGTGAAGTCGCACGTCAGCTCGACGTGCGACGTTGAAATCGGAGGAAATGCTCGGTAACGCGTCACGTAAAACCATTATCTTGATCACGCCCCTCTTTATCTAATTAACTGTTAAAAACTTTGTCGTTGTTGCGTTACGTCGAACGATGTAACGACGCAGCAACCCCCTTGTGGTTGTGCGCTGAAGATAATTTTAGAAACCTACCGCGTTAAACGTACGTTGATTCGATAACTGCGATAGCGTGCGAGCGGTAGATAGGTATTACCTGTTACGAAAAATTAACGAATAACTTATCGACGGCAGCCAATAAGGATCGCGTCCGAGTTAGAGAGAGAGAGAGAAGCGTTGAGGAATCGAACAGATGGAATGGAACCGAAGGAATTGCGAACAGATGGAATAGAGCACGGCCCGGAGAGTTGAATGAAACGTTACGCGTCCGTGTACACGCCGTGTAAGGTGACAGCACATCGCGCTTCCGGTGCAATTACGTTAGATACGTTTCATCCTTGAGCGTAATTATTTGGTTGAGCAAGAAAGACGACTGGGCTTGACTCGAGTCGCGGTCGTGGCCGCAGCCGCGCGCGTATTTCCCTTGCGAGGCGCTCCACGCGTATAGCGCATTACCGTCCAGAGGTTTCTGACTCATCGCGAGAGAATCGGCCGCGCTTACGTTCGGTCTATCCAACGAGAGTCTCTCCTGTCGTTTCAGACCAACGATTTTGTCCTGCTACCGCTTACTCGTTTTCGCCTACTCCGTCCGGGTCCAAGTAAAAGTAAATCTCGAGGGAGGGAGAGGGAGAGAGAGAGAGAGCACACCAAATAAAGTGGTGTACAAGCAGTGGTCAAGATGCTTAGACGTTGCCTATATTTCACCGCCGTAATGCAGTCCGATGGAGTGACTCATCGTCGCTGTCGCACGATCGTACCCACGCTAGAGATCGTTGCGTTCACTCTCGTCCCCGTCCATGCGCGTATTCTGGTCGCTCTCGGAATCTCTTTCCCGATTAGGGCGAGTACGAACCGAGCCATTCAAATTTCTACGACTAAAACTGATCTATGGGCGTGCAGACGCGTCTAGAAACACTCGGGCTGGGTTCGACAACCTGGCATCGCGATCGGAAGACGCTAGTTCTGCTAGCGGCATTTTATTGGGCCCCTGCCATAACCGACATTCGCGGAAGGCGTCCCGTCGCTTTTTACAGAAATTCCAGCGAAAGGAACGCGAAGTAAAGTAAAACAATCAATCGATTCTGGGTCGATCGAGCTGCGATAAAAATGTGGGGATGTTCGTTTCGCCCCACCCCGTCTTGCCTGCCTCGCCTTGCTATTATCGCATCAGGTGGATAGTTATGAGGCAAGGTGGCGCGCGCTGCCCTCGGTAATTGAACCGAAACGTGACTGCTCGCATATTCGTTTCCTCGCGTTTAAACGGCATTGCTGGTTTTCAGTTTCACTCGTGAGTTTGAATTCGGCTTTCGGCGCAGGTACGTTCTAGGAATCTCTATGGATAAATCTGTTTTCGGTGCGGTTAGGTAGAGACACGGTCGCGTTGTCGAGTACCAGCAAATTTCTTTAGACACCTTGAGGATCGGGGGGCTGATCGACAGATGGTGGATGACTTTTGTTCGGCGAGTCAGCATTCGTGAAACCGTGGCAAAATTTGAACCGCGTGGGTTTCTGGCTTAGGTCGGAGTGTTGGAGATTCAAAAGGTTGGAGGATCCCTTTTTCAAATGTTCTACGGCTGCGTGCAAGGTCGCTGGAAGAAGCTCGGCAGCTTTCCTCCCAGGTAGAGTCACCTTTTACGCGCTTCGGCCTTTCGAAGAAAAGGGCCAGTCACTCGAGATAAGGTTTCTGTTCCGAAATGTTGGTGTATCGAAGGTATCGTAAGGAGGCCAGATACGTTGAACACGAGCGTTGGGATACGTCATTCTGTTCTAAACGCGTCGGTGAGATCTATTCTCGCGCACGACTCGTGCGCACGGGTCTGCCGGACACGGACGACAAAAGATACTTGGCGACATTGAAGCTGCGCGCCTAGCTATCCTGCTGCTCCCCTTACGCACACGCTACTCTCCACCTGATACACGCACGCGTTGCCTGCTCCCGGTCTCTCTCTCACTCTCTCGCGGGGGTGTAGGGTGGGTTGCGTCCCGGCATCTTCTGTGATTGGCGACGCGTCAACTAATTGGCCACTTGTGACTTTTGTATTTGCAGCCAACACAATGTCCCTGGACAAGGAGGAATTGGTACAGCGCGCGAAGCTCGCCGAGCAGGCGGAGAGGTACGACGACATGGCAGCTACCATGAAGGCGGTCACCGAGACGGGAGTGGAGTTGTCGAACGAAGAGAGGAACCTGCTGTCGGTAGCGTACAAGAATGTCGTCGGTGCGAGGCGTAGCTCGTGGCGAGTAATTTCCTCCATCGAGCAAAAGACCGAAGGTTCCGAGCGCAAACAGCAGATGGCCAAGGAATACCGGGAAAAGGTCGAGAAAGAACTGCGCGAGATCTGTTACGACGTATTGGTAAGAACTGCTCGACTCCGTCTATGCGTGCGTCTGCCTTCATTTTCTTCATCCTTCCCCTGCTACTTTATTCAAACAGTGGATCGTTACGACTAGAGGGGGAAATATCTGGACGCCCTTTATTATTATCACTACGGGCGATCGGGTAAGAAACGGGGCTTCCGGCTTTCGAATTTGATTTAGTAAAACTTGCCGAAGTACGAAGAATGAAAACGGGAGAACGCGCCCTCTACTCTCTTTGGAACTCGTTTGCCAAGGAATATATCTGGGCTCTCGGTGCTCGGATCGTTTCGGATCGTCTTACTATGGCGCGCCCGATCTTTGTTCCGTCCATGTATTCCGAAGAACAGCTAGAAGCTGAAGAAGCTGGAGATCGCCCACCGGTTTGAATTTCACGCGGGTCAATTACGACATCCCTCGACTGGCTCGTCTTACGATCCCTCTTCGTCGTCCAGCGGGGGTAACAAAGACCTGCGATCATTTGGAATTCGGAATTGCTTCGAACGAGCGTGCGCTGTTGCTAGCACAGCATAGCTTCACCGATGCCGCAAATATCCGGAAATATAGAGGAAACGGAAGAGGAAGCGACACGCCCGATCGAGGAGTAGAGTCAGTCGGTCGTACCTTCGCTACCGGAAATAGTCGGGCGTTGGATTCCGCGACGGACAGATCTTTCCCAAAGAACGCTAATTCGATTCGCGTCATTCCTATTTGCACAGTTGTGTATTATTTGTCGAACGGTTGCCCGTAGACGGCGAACGATTTCGATGAAAAACAGTCGCATACGTTCTCTTACATCACAGATAGAAACCTGGTTTCGAATAGCAAAGTGTGGCTGTTCCGGAAAGCGAAATTAGACTAAGCAGTTTTATCGTTGATGTTGTAGGGACTCCTCGACAAGTACCTGATCCCCAAGGCTAGCAATGCCGAGAGTAAAGTATTCTACCTCAAGATGAAGGGCGACTACTACAGGTATCTCGCAGAAGTCGCCACCGGAGAAACCAGAAACGGTACGTTCCTATACCTCTTCGCACTTTACTAACTCCCCAATTTCGGCTAATCGGGTATTTAATTCTATCGCTCCTTCCGTCTCGTTTTATTCCTGCTGGAGTCAATTGTATCATCGATACGTTTTAATGCGCGGTACTCGCGTCGCTGTGTATAGGAAATATTTCTACGAGGCTGATGCGCTTCTTTCTTTGAACGGAAAGGTGCACCAATAAATACATGGCCATACTTGCGTACACTGTATAAAAGAGGAAGCACAGCTGCAGCGGCAGATGTTCCGTCTTGGTGTACGCTGGCGCACATTGTTAGATTTAGATGGATTTGAGAAATTCCGTTACGACGCGAATATGCCTTCGGTGACATTCGAACGAATGCATTTCTGCGCTGTTTATATTTCTTACGCGTTATAAGAAAATCTCTGGACCGTTTTGCCATCGATTCGTCCGCACAATTACGCGGAGACGTTCGGCTCGTTTCTTTTCTTTTCGAATGGATTGAGGGGGTAGTGGACTATTAGATACGTAAAATCATTAGCTTCTTTGACACTAAATTACTTTGATACCAAACAATCGTTATAGTCGTGTTTTTGGCAATCTATTGTGGGCACATTTGCGAGTATTTACAAACAAAAAAATTGTGGGAATGTATAAAATTGTCCAAGTTATTAATCTTTAAGCTGCAGATGGTGTACATCGAATTCAGGTGAACCTGAAATTCTGAATATCTACAGTGTGGAAACTTGCCGATGAATTTGAACAAAAATTGCGGAAGTTACACAGGAATCAATTTTTTTTCCACATTTTTACGGGTAAAAATCGTCTTTAATTAGTAATAAAATGTTTTACAAACATCCAATGTTGACGCGGAATTTCTACACGATAGAAAATGGAATTCTACAGCTCCAGTTAAAATTTTAAGTGAAAATATTCATTGGTTCAAGAGTAATGATGTACACCGTTTCTGAAAGTGGTGTTTCGAGAAAACCGGCTTCAAAGTTAAGTGCCCTATGCCAATGCCGCTCTGCGAGGCCGTTACTCGACGGTGCACTCAATTACGTTCGCTGCTATATCTTCGACAATTATTTGAATTTCTTCGTGAAATTTTGTTTAAGGGGTCATGCTCAGTCAGGAGGGCGAAAAAGGGTGATCTTTGGAAATTTTTTACTCGAAAGCTATAACACATTTCTCAAAAAATCTTTTTCCTTTTAAGGATTGCATCTAGTACTGTGTATCGTAATTTTTTTATATAAAAATATTTATTAATAACAAAGTTATTGTCCATCACTCGAAGGTCCTCTCAAAAAAAGGCTTCTGCGGTGACCACTGCTGTTCAAAAGTCGATCATCTAAATTAAAAAATTCAAAAGAATTTACTTATTATATTATATTATCTTGTCTTTGAACGAAGAATTTTTCGAAATATTGATTTGGGGAAAAATGGCTGATGTTTAAAGTAAAAGTTTCAATTTTTACCATAAATCGTGCCTGATTTTCCTTCGTTCAAAGACTAGTTTATTGTTCCTATAGTAAGCTTGTAAATTTTGAAGTAAATCGGTTGAATGGTTTTTTAAATATTTTGGTCACCGAGTTTGAAAACGGTGTTTCAAGAAAAACGCGTTTGAAGTTTCAAGTCAAGTTTATTCTTACATAAAATGTTAATTTTTCAACTTACAAGTTGTCATCGATACCAGGCCCATATTATAAACCTTCAGCACTAGTTGAAGCCTCTAAAAATACAAACATTGAAAACTCGATTTTTCGAAGGTTTGTGACTGAGCATGACCCCTTAAAATTTTCATAAAGGATAAGACTTTGAAAATCAAGAAAACAAAGTAATCAATTTAATGAAACTGAATTAGTCCACTACCCCCTTAACTAAAGAATCAAGTAGTTTGTTCGATGCATCGTGCGAGGCACGCAGATAATGGATTTCCGAAAACCAGGCTAATAATTTCACGCGTAATATATACATGTATATACATATATATATATCCAGCCGTGGTAGACGACAGCCAGAACGCATACCAGGATGCGTTTGAAATCAGCAAGTCAAAGATGCAGCCTACCCATCCGATCAGGCTAGGTCTCGCCCTCAACTTCTCCGTTTTCTATTACGAGATCCTCAACTCACCAGAGAAGGCCTGCCAGCTGGCCAAACAGGTATAATTTACGAAGGCGAGGTTGACGTCGATAATTTACCAGAGCGATCGTGAGAGGATGCGCAAGGATGGTGATGGCGGTGGTGGTGCAGTGGAGGCAAAAATAATACAATTGTTTCGCTTTGTCCTACGGCGGGTTTAGGGCGCGTATGAAATAGGAGAGACATTAGGCTTTTCCGTCTGACCGACGAGTCGGACGGTGTCTCTACTACCGGCAAGTAGCGGCAGGACGTGTACCGTCGCGTTGCTCTCCTTCCTTTTTATCCCTTTGTTAATCGATGGAGAAGATGTTACACACTGAATAATAAATCTGTAGAAGTTTTAATTTGGATTTATCGGTTTGGATTGCAGCGGTAGTGGAGGATTCGCAGAAGGCGTACCAAGAGGCGTTCGACATAGCAAAATCAAAAATGCAGCCTACGCATCCCATCAGGCTCGGTCTCGCTCTAAACTTCTCCGTTTTTTATTATGAAATTATTAATTCTCCGGCTAGGGCCTGCCACTTGGCCAAACAGGTTAGGGATTAGCACGAGGATTCTCGATGCTTGGTCTATATTTCGCGTGGCAAATTCGTCGAGAGGCATAGATAGACGTAGTAATTTCTAATCGTAATGCCAGTGTGTCCTGTAGTTTGTACAGTAAATGCAACCATTTTGAGTGTTTACTAACCCAGCAAAGAATGAAGAAGAACAAGCAAGTCACGGTAGTGGTTGTGCTATGATTCTCAAATAATGTCTCCACTGTGTCAATAACCATTCGCCGTCGCTCGCATTTTCGATTAACACTCGCACCGCATACACATGCGTTAATTCTCCACTATTTCTAATACAAACTTCTAGCTACTTTCCGCACGACATTAATTCGCGTTGAACAGGCAGCACGAATAGCTTTGTAAATTATCGACGTTTTGACGATTGGCCTTTTATCGTTAACAGGAACACGATACACATTCTTTGATAAATGTATTTCAGGCGTTCGACGACGCGATCGCGGAGTTGGACACACTTAATGAGGACAGCTACAAAGATTCCACGCTCATTATGCAGCTTCTGCGCGACAACCTCACCCTTTGGACCAGTGACACACAGGGTGAGCCGGACGAACAACAGGAGGGCGGCGACAACTAACCTTCCTAAGCTTAAGTCCTTTCTAACCTAATAAGAACATCCTATTCTCTATCGCCCCACCCCCTTCCCCGCCCTCTCTCCCCCCCACCCCGGTTCCTTCAAGTGCTCACCCATCCATCCACTCGAGATCGATTTGTCCATTCACCTGTCCTTTCGTCCCTCGTGTAACGCGTTTCCTTCTTCCTTCCTTTCTTCCCTCCGCCCTCTACTCTCTCCAACATTTCCTCCTGTCCCCCATTTCTCCAATCTACACCAAACTGTCTACATAACCATCTTCCTGGCTCGGTTCCTTCCTTCTTCCCCCCCTTCTTTCCTTTCCTCTTTTCACAGTTGCAACACCGCCACCTTCCGAATCCTTGTTTCCTCAATCTCTCCTCCTCGAGAATTGAACTCTTTGTCCTAACGGGACCGCACATTGCTGCCAATGCTGACGCCGACGACGACGACGACGACAACAACGACGACGACGACGATGAAGATGACGATGCCAACCGCCAAAGCCGTTACGCCCGGTTCAAAAGTTCGAACACGAGAATTCCGCTCCTGACCGTATCCTCTCTTGGAGGACCGATTTGTTGCTGTGTTCGTGCTTCTCGCCATGGTCTCTCGTCAACAATTTCAATCTTGTCGATAGGAGGGAGAGGGAATGGGGTGAGAGAGAGAGAGAAAGAGAGAGAGGGAGGAAAAGAGGAAGAGAAAAGAGTTGGGGAATTGGTATGATGGAGCAGCTACGGTGTGTAGGAAGGAAGGAGAGACAGAGAGGATATCATGTCGCCTGTGCGCGATATGCGTGCTTGCACGCGCGCACGGTCCTCGACGAAAGGAAACGGTCTAGTCGCGGGAGTCGCTCGGCGGTCCGCGGCACGAAATTTGTCCGAGAAGAGCATATATTATACCGACTGATGTTTGTATGGAAGAACAGAGAGGAAGAAGCAAATTGTGGATGAACAGAGGAAAGGATAGGAAGACTCATCCGTTTCGCAAACCCTGTCTCGTCGTACGACGAGGTTGAGGTGGTAGTCGAGCAAATAAGGGCGAGTTAAAAGAGGCGACAAGGAAATACGGAGGCACGATATGCAGAGAATGTTGCCGAAGCATGTAAGACAGTTGAAAGCCCCTGGTATTTGCGAGGTAAGCAAAGACGCAAAACGGCCGATCATCGCCGTCGACGCGAGACGCGGGTTGCGAAGAATTAACCGTGAAACACTGTCACTCCCAGATCTGTTCACTATTTACCATCTAAAATATCGCTAAAAGAAACAGAGATTCGAGAAGAAACGAAGACAAAGGAAAAAAAGCACGCATGAATCTAACTACATTATATCCAGTTGTCATTAAATTAAATTTCACATTGTCTAGCAAGTACGATATTATTATACGAAGGGAAGAACGCAGGAGGAGAAAGGAGAGTAAAAATACATTAAGTTATTAAGTTCCAAAACAACATCGCTGGTGACTTACTTTTACATTCGATATTCTTTTGCGTACCACGTGTTACCCAATATTTAAAACGCCCTTATGCACACACAGTACACACACACACACACACGCAAGCACGCGCGCAGAATCGTACATTCGTGGAACACATCAATTTCCTTTTTCTATTTTTGAATATACTCGGAACACTCAACGCATTCGCGTTAATTTAGAAATCTATAGTTTTTATGCGCAATCGTTATTCGGCTACTTGCCGTTATCGAGCAGTGCAAGGCCTTTGAAATATTTTTTTCACACAATACACACACCCGCCCACCCATCATAACGGTACATTGTGAATCCACGAACGTTCCAGAGCAAAGAGGCTCTAATTTTTAATTTTCAGACGACCGATTTGTACGCGATTATCTCCGATTTTCAACCCTACCCCTGATTTCCGCACTCTGGATTCGCTCTTTCACCTTGTCTATCACCTGCCCTTTCTCTCTTTCTGTTTCCCTCCCTCCCTCCTCAGTCCGTACATGTTATATATATATATACATAGATATATTATACACAATAATATATATATATATACAACAAATATTTACCGACAAATTGATAAACTACTCCTGCCGCGACGAAAGAAAGGAAGAAAACGAGAAGAAACTGTGTACGCGTATGAGAAATTTATATTGACCCGATGTTCTCTTTAAGATGTATGTATATATATTCAGTTTATAGACACGATCGATCTCGTGGAAATTGTCAAATGTTTAAAGATCATTCGTTGTTTCCCGCAATATTCCATCAATTATATAATCGTTTCACGGAATACCTATCGCGCGTAGAAACAACGCTTTTGAATTCAGTCCTGTAGAAGAAGCGAAAAAAAAGTTCACACGATTATTCCTTTTAATTCGAAGAAAGCAACTAGAATCGAACTTGATTGAATCGCCGACGAAAAAATTGAAAATGGATTCTTGCTGGTTTCGCGAAGCGACGGATCGACGGATCCGAAAGGCCTGTCAGAGACGCGCGTAAGAAGGTCCGATCCCCTCGACCGAAATCTCGGAAAAAAACGAACGAGCCATATACGTCGCCATTTGAAAAATGGACGAAAGGGTATCCAGCGATAAACAGAAATCGGCAAGTCCAAATGTTACAGATACGTTTGGTCCAGGGGCGGATTTCATATGTATATACGTACCGACTATATAACTTCAAATCAGTTGGAGGCCATGGAAAAAAAGAGTCAAGTTTTTTACTTAAATCCCGAATAAGAAATTTCAGTTTCCTCCGGTTAGATGAAAGAGAAAAAAAAATCGATCCATTTGTTTCTATATGTTAAACCAGTCAACTTTTTTACGATATACAAAATAAATAAATATCAAATACTTGTTCGCTTTGGTTTCTTATTACTCGTATGCTTTTTATTTTCTAATTGGCTGGTGTCCTCGAGAATCCACCATCATCCGCCTCTGGTTCGGTCCACGTTTCATCCCGTCGTCGCATCGGTGCTAGAGAGAAAAAATAATGTCACATTTCTCGTCTCGTGTGGCATGTATACTACTAAGTGCATGTAATGTACACACGCGCGCCTACCCATCCATAGCCTAAAACACGCTGCAATGTAAATGTGTACTTACCTGGAAAAAACAAGTAACGATTTCCGATATTACAACGTGTGTGTGGGTAAACGTATTCCTAACATGTATTTTTCGATGTGTCCGTGTTCTGTCGTATCGAACGGAACAAACAAGGCGAAAAGGTGAACGAACGATCCGGGAATGGAGAATGAGTCAATTTTGCAAAGGTAGCCGTAAGATCCATATTTTCGACGGGGGTGGCTTTCGCGCGATCGTTGCGCATCGAGAGATCGCCGATTTCAGCTACGCGCTTTACATGTTGCCTTTATCGAGGAATCTTAGTTACCGATGCAAGAGAGACTAAAAAGCGAGAATGAATTCCCCCTCCCCAAGGGGTTGCAGAAACCACGAAAAAGGGTCTTTTTGAATGCAGTCGAAGGTGGACCAGCTGATCGGAACGAGATAGTTGATAGATCGGGAAACGAACACCGATCATTCGGGTCGCAACGTGTCGTTCGTTTAATTACTGAACCGATAGTAAGCTGAAACCAATCTCGTTTTAGCTCAGCAGGTCCAAACGTCACATATGTTTGTACTATTCAACCATCTCTCCTCTCGAGCCACATTCAGAATATTCCCCTAACGTGTGTACTGAAATTCCTAGGCCGTCAACGTCCGATCACCGCCTGTCCCTTTCTGGATAATGTCAATTTCACCTATTCCATGATAGATATCTCATCGTTTTGCGTTTCTTTCGATACGCGGACATCACGATTCATTCCAAGTAAGTGTTGGTTTTATTTCCGTTTTCTTTTTCCTCCTTTTTTTCTCTCTCGTGTTTGTTTTCTTAAATAATTACCATGAGATGTATACGCGATAAGTACGAAAAGATGGAAGCAGGTAACAAAGATCTGTCGTTTCTACAATTTGCTTGTTTCAATCTCTTCCTGCGTCCATTCCCTTTGCCGGTCTTCTCCCGCTCGTTCTTTTCTTTAATCGTATCGAGCATTTATAATAATAATAATAATTTGATTATTGCGCTTTACGTTATACATTTGCGAATGATGAAACATTGCCCGTCATTCCAGTTACGTGTTTCTCGAATCGTCAGTTCTCTCTCTCTCTTCCCCCTCCCTGTCTCCCTCTCCCATTTCTCTCATTCTGTCCCACCGCTACTACTCGCGTTAAAGAATCTAGCCACTACATCACTACTTCCAAACCTATACATCCGCGAAATCTCCCTAGTTTCCTATTCCTCTCTTACGTTGTTCTATTTGTATTTATCATCTACCATCGTAATTGTAAATTATAATTATTATAAACGTTTACACGAAATAATAAATTCTGATAAAATGTCTGAGGAAAAACTGTAACTTTGGCTGTCTTGCTTTGCGGTGTCATCGGGCTATGGACGCTGTAGGGTCGGTAATTGTCAGAATTACGTTAAATAAAGAGGACAGAACGCGTACAAAGTGGATCGGAGATATGAAGTCGGGAGTCGTTTGTAGAAAGGAGAGCGCACACTCGTATTTTCCGTTGTCCATTTCTTGTCCGTGACACCAATGCGAACTATAAAAGGATCATCAACTCTATTGAGACGAAGAAGAACTTATAGAATCGACGGAACCAGTAATCTTACAATATAAATACAGACTATAGTATGTGATTCCCGACAATACGCAGGTGTGGGCTCACAATGTTCCTATGTCATAAGAATGTCACGTTATTATTGGACATATTACTGCCATTTTAATTGCCGTGTGTCTCGATCGTCCTAATTATTGATTCTTAGAACTACATATAGTGCTCTTCCTGCCGCGAGCCGTAAGTTATAGATTGTCAATCTCTGACGTCGATGCGTACCTTGACGATAATAATTATTTTCGGTGTTGTTTTATTATCTGCGTTTATAGATCGGAATTGTCTTTATTTGACAAGCCGTGTTCAGTGCGGTGACATCTACCTCGCTTATCAAGATGATTTCGTATCGAGTCAAAGTACACATTTTGATAAGTTCAACGGAAACCGTTGGGCTCCTTAAAGAGTATTTGCATTCGTTTTTAAACCCGTCCTTCAAAGAACGATTCACCAACTACGTATTATTGAAACCTCTTTAGAGACTTGCGTGGAAAAGAATTACCGCGAGTAAACGCATAAAAATTCGAAGCTTTGAACTGTGGAGTATTGAATTCTTTAGTAGGCAAGATTTAAAATAGTTTCCGGAAAAGTAGCGTTAGCTGTAGAGGCTGCTTATTGGCGGACGCGTGTGTAACTAACACCACCTACGGACGTTTCCTAAATGCGATTCTACGTGGGGTGGGGCGACGAGTGGTGATCGACGATGCTGGTGGGGGTTTCGTGCAGAAGCACACATAAAGGTCACCTTCAGTCTCAGTCGAGCACGAGTCGTGGGCGCAGAATCTGACGTTTCATTCGCATACAGATCAGATTCTGTAACTATAACAGGCGGAGAGAATATCAGCTCCCGTACAATTTCCATTGTAACTGGATATATTATCGCTCGGTAAGTTCAACAGATATCTATCATTTTCTAAGTAATTCGCCACGACAATGGGTCATCTGTTGGCCGATTAAGTGACAGTGACAGACAGTGTGACGTTATGTTGTATACACTTTCAGATGATCAATCATTCTCGATTGCTATTCGTAAAGCTCATTTAATTTTACTGACCGCACGGTACTTTTGTTTCTCTGATTTATCAACGGACCCGTGATTTTACGCTCGAAGTGGATCCGGTTAGCGGAACAGTATGATATTCCAATGATCTATGATGCGCGTATCGTCGTTCTCATGTTTTGATGCACGACACTTTGACACTGTGCCAGATTCCATTGATTCTTTGTACATACGCTACTTATTTTAAAATACGAAGGACTGCCTGAAGAACTTTTGTGTTGCAATGCCCTTTGAGAAAATAATATATGCGATGTAATTGACGATTTCTTCCTCTATTTGCAATGCCTAACAGGTGCAACAATTTCCATTAACGACAGCGTTTTACGATCTTACGTTACGTATTTTATCGCTACTGAATTTATTATTACGCAATATTAAAAGCTATATCATTATTCATGGGAAATTATCGATTTAACCTGCATTTTAACCTGTATCTTAAATACCTTATGCATGGGGAACCAGTAATTAATATAAGATGCGTTCTATTTGGCATTTAGTTAACCGAATTCTGCAAGTCGAGTCGAATTAAGTTCGTCTAAAAATTGTAACAAATTGTTCTCCAGCATAATTTGATAGTCCCTAGCTTTCATTCGCCCAGAAATAAAAGCCACAGCTGCTTTAGCTGACCCGCACAACGCACCCACAGCATTACACTTGCACCACCTTGTTGGTGTTTTGAAAATATAAGTTCTTGTTTTCAAATAACGTGCCAGTAACATTTCCAACCCTCCGTGGCCCAGCTAAATTAAATTGTTCCTCGTCGCTCCAAATCAGAGATGGGCAAAAAATTATTTGAAATAAAAATTTCGTACACAAATTTTTATTTCAAATATCTTTTTGCCCATCTCTGCTCCAAACGAGATTCTTTCATTCAGCAAGCCCATGTCATGTGTGATCGATTCTATCTGCTTTGTCTTACTTGCCTTATTTAAAGGTGGTTGATTTTTCATTTTCTTGCATTCTGCTTGGATACTTTCCTCTACTTGAAGAAGCTGTACAGAAAACTTGCATAAATGAGGAAAGAATTTTTTTTAATCTAGTTAAACTTCTAATGTACGTGTTATAAACGAGAAGGTTGCATTTTTAAACAATTAAAGCGTAATAAAAAAAATGCATATGAATCCTTATTGAAAATGGTAAGGAACACGTACTTTAAAGAAGTGAATAAATTTATAATTATCATGATTTGCACTTGTGTACTGCGTTAATTGTATCATAAAAGCTTCTAATTTTACAAAGAAACGGGGACATGTATCCCTGTTCTGTTTCGTTTCTAATAGCGTATTTGGACTGTCGCACAGGTGCGCACTTTTTCGCTTCTGATTGACCGAGTGTGAACTTTTCGCTTCCCATTGGCTAAAATTCCCACTCAGTGCGACCGTCCGAATATACTATAAATCTTACACTGGAGAAAGTTTTGTTTTGTGTGATTTATGCAAAAATACACATTAAATAAACGAAACAAGTGAATAACATGAATTTATTTTCCAGCGTAACCTAAACTTTTTGAAATGACCCGAGAATTTTTTAGAATTTTAGACGCACCTTATAAATATATTTACTACAGTTGAGCAGTTGTCTTGGTCCAAATATAAATCTCCACATATTGTAGTAAAATATATTTCCAGTGCCAATAGTTTGCTTTCAACTTTTTTATTTGAATTATATTCCGTGGAGTTTACATCTTTCTTTGGGTATCAAATTTCTTGCATATTTTACGTTTGAGACATGTATCTAATATATATCAAATTATGTGCTTACGAGACTAAGGAGAGAAGTGGGACGTGAAAATTCTACTTTTTACTTCCCAAAGTACAAGAACGAGCAATGCGATGGTATTAAGGTTTTTATATTGCAGGAAGAAGAGATGGCGGAAGACACAGCAGCGAGGTTTATAAAACCTGGTAGTCATAAGGGTAAAGGCCTCGCGGTCTTCACCAGTGGAGGTGATTCACAAGGTAAGAAGAAATATTACTCGAATAGGATACAATCGTATAGACGGTTTAATTACATTTTTATATATTTATTAGGGATGAATGCCACAGTTCGAGCAGTAGTTAGAATGGGTATTTACTTGGGGTGTAAAGTTTACTTCATCAAAGAAGGATATCAGGGTATGGTGGACGGTGGGGAGAACATTGTAGAAGCAACTTGGTCCTCTGTATCGTGCATCATCCACAAGGTATGTATTCAGATTCTATCGTCAATAATGAACCATTCGTGGCTGTGAATAATTGTTTATATATATTCTAGGGTGGCACTGTAATAGGTTCTGCTCGTTGTACAGACTTTAGAGAACGCGCTGGTCGCCTGAAAGCAGCCAAGAATTTATTGACTCGTGGTATAACTAATTTAGTTGTAATTGGAGGTGATGGCTCCCTTACAGGCGCAAATCTTTTTAAGGAGGAATGGCCCGATTTATTGAAAGCATTAGTTCAGTCAGGTAAGACGAAAATTACAACATCCTTTGCATCTCGAGAAATGAGAAATCACATTATATTTCTCGAAAGTTCGCAAGAAATTAAAAAAATATTGCAAAATTTATATTTTTGGAATAATGTTGATAATATTTATCTAAATTTTTATTCGTGTCCAACTTAGACAAAACTTGTGTAAATAAAAAAAAACAGATTTAAATATAAATGATAAATTTATTTATTCGATATAAAATGTGAGCAAGGCGAAACATTACTTTTTTGTTTTAAAATAGTTTTTTCAAATGCACAATGCGTCTAATGTTGCGTCAGCCAGTCTACTTCTTTTTTTTTGTGACAAAATCTGCGGCTATAGAAAAATTTCTTTCATTTTGAGTAGATTTTGGTTTAATTGTATATAGAGCATCAGTGATACGAAGAGAAAAGTGTATAAATCTAAACAATCGTGCAACTCTTCGTATATATTGCTAACATTTATTACTGATTGTAGATGTGTTTATATGTTCACGATTTACACACAATTTGAACTAACTGAAAATTCATTTCTGAAAACAAATGGGATTTATAATAATTTTCTTACAACTGGAGATTCTCGAGAAGGAACACTAGGGTAAAGGATCCAATTACTGGCAACCAACCCAATTACTGTCACCTTAAGTTATTTTACTTAAACGTTTATTTATTCGTTATTTTAAGTAAAATAGCTTAAGGGGTCATGCGCAGTCAGGAGGCCGAAAAAAGGGTGATCTTTGGAAATTTTTGACTCGAAAGCTATAACACATTTCTCAAAAAATATTTTTTCCTTTTAAGGATTGCATCTAGTACTGTGTATTGTAATTTTGTTATTTAAAAATATTTATTAATAACAAAGTTATTAATCTCAAAAACAGGCTTCTGCGGTGACCACTGCTGTTCGAAAGTCGATCATCTAAATTAAAAAATTCAAAAGAATTTACTTATTATATTATATTATCTTGTCTTTGAACGAAGGATTTTTCGAAATATTGATTTGGGAAAAAATGGCTAATGTTTCAAGTAAAAGTTTCAATTTTTATCATAAATCGTGCCTGATTTTCGTCGATTAAAAGAAAACTAAGCATCGGATGAAAACATCCTTCGTTCAAAGACTAGTTTATTGTCCCTATAGTAAGCTTGTAAAATTTATAGTAAATCGGTTGAATGGTTTTTTAAATATTTTGGTCACCGATTTTGAAAACGGTGTTTCAAGAAAAACGCGTTTGAAGTTTCAAGTCCAGTTTATTCTTATATAAAATGTTAATTTTTCAATTTACAAGGTGTCACCGATACCAGGCCCGTATTATAAACCTTCACCACTAGTTGAAGCCTCTAAAAATACAAAAATTGAAAAATCGATTTTTCGAAGGTTTGTGACTGGCATGACCCCTTAAGGTGACAGTAATTGGATTGACTGCCAGTAATTGGGTCCTTTACCCTAGTATATACAGAATGACAATTGATCGTACTCTTTATTCATTAGGGGAAATAACTTCGGAACAAGCGGATAAATATCAACACTTGCATATCGTCGGAATGGTCGGTTCTATTGACAATGACTTTTGCGGAACCGACATGACCATTGGTACCGATTCTGCGTTGCATCGTATCATCGAGAGTATCGACGCTATCGCCAGTACCGCGTATTCTCATCAACGAACATTCATCATGGAAGTGATGGGCCGTCATTGCGGGTAAGTTCGCGGTCGTTCGTTGCCAACTACGGGCGGGGGGGAGTACGGTTTATACGTACAATAAATGAATCCTAATTACGTTTTCAGCAATAGAAAAAAGCGTAGATCCTTATAATCTAAATAAGATTTAGTCGTGTAATATTATTTACGAGTCTGGTGAACTTTACTTATTGGATAGGTATCTGGCAATTGTGGGTGCTTTAGCTGCAGAAGCAGACTTTGTTTTCTGCCCGGAAGCACCGCCTCCCATTGACTGGCCTGATAGACTATGTAAAAAATTGGAGCAGGCATGTTGTTTAGGAATCTTCCCAATTTCTTGTCGCATTGTCGCCTTCCCCTAACTGAACTTAACAAATTCAGTGATTTTTATTTCTTTTTCCGTGTATTTTTCGATTGTTTACTTGTGTTATTAATGCTAATAATGAAAGCGTTACTTCATGTTACACTTACTCATTTTTTTTTTAATTATACTTGGATATATAGAATGAAATGATCGAAAAGCAGTGAACGGTCGATACAAGTACATTTTAAGCTAATTTAGTGAAATGAAGATAATCGAAACAAGGGATTTCAGGTATTTGACGTTAGCTTCAAGTTTAGCCGTAGAGGCATGTTACTCGTTTATACCTGAGGCACCGCCGGCAGGTGATTGGGTCGAGGAGCTATGCAAAGCTGTGCAACAGGCACGTTATTGATCGATCATATTTATACATATTGTTCTTATTCAGACGTACTTGCATCTATATGAAATATCGTCTATTGGCAAGACATTTTTTCATGTCTCATCTTTTATATCGAAAGTGTGTCTGCTCCTTTATCGAAGTAGTGCTAGTTATTGATCACATACATAAATCACGATATATATATATATATATATATATTTCGCATAAAAGTCTGGACCTTGAAAAGCAAAAGGAAGATCATTTATCCTTTATCATAATTATTAATTTCTTTTTTTTTACATCACCTAATATCTTTAGCCTAGCTTCTGTGTAACATACTATTACAGTTACCTGGCTCTAGTGGCAGCCATATGTTCCGAAGCTGACTTTGTGTTCATCCCAGAGTGGCCACCTGAACAGGATTGGCCAAACAAGCTGTGCAAAAAATTGCTACAGGTTCGCAATTTTTTTTTGCAATTTTTTATACGGTCAAATAAGATTGTATATCGCACATGTATATTACAGCCCTTGCTAAAGTCACAAACTAAACTAGAATTTATTTCACAAGATCACGCATTATCCATTTTACTTGGGGGCAGAGGTGGAGACAGTATTTTACTTATTTTTCATTTAGTCCCTTAGTTTCGCGTGGTAAGCTTTATTATACGTGGCATGCTTTGCTTTTTTTTGTAACAAATGGTAACAAGTTTTCATGTGGCTGTGAGATGTGTATTGGAATTAGCATATTATTTTCTAATCTAATCCTTTTTATTTAGCTCAAGTTATTCTGCAGACGGCTTTAATGCTTTTGGCTGTATCGTGACTGATCCCTTCACTCCGTCTGTAGAGATTTTAAGATGGGAAATGGTATTTTTCAGGAAAGACTTAGTGGACAACGACTTAATATTATTATCGTAGCGGAAGGTGCAATTGATAGGAACGGCCATCCAATTACTGCCGACGAAGTTCGTAACGTTGTTGTGGAAAAGCTACAGCAAGATACTAGAATTACTGTTCTTGGTCACGTTCAAAGAGGTGGTAATCCGTCAGCTTTTGATAGAGTTCTGGTTAGTTTCTTCTTTCATCGTGTTCGACACGATACGCGCATGTTTCATTCTGATCGATTCAGAGCAAAAATCAATCGTAGTAATTTAATGATAACAGGGTTGCCGAATGGGTGCCGAGGCCGTGATGGCTTTAATGGAAGCAACGCCGGAAACTGAAGCGAGCGTGGTTACGCTGGACGGAAACCAAGCTGTTATATTGCCACTTATGGAGTGCGTTCGTCGGACGAAAGCAGTAGCCCAAGCTTTGGCCGATAAGAATTGGGATCTTGCTGTTCAACTTCGGGGAAAGTAAGGAGGAGCTAAAGCGTTATTCTTTTCTAGTTGTTGTACATCGCGTTCTGTATCGTTGACAATATTTTTAGAGGATTTGCCCGTAACTTGCAAACATACAAGATGTTGACTCGTCTAAAAGCGCCCGTGGATCACGATCCCAACAAGGTACGCTATCACCGTGTCTATAATATTAAAATTACTACTACAAACTTAAAGCCTTCCGGCGGGAGCCTCAAGCAAATGATTGTTAAATTACAAACTATGAAATGCCAAATGATGGTAAACGTTATATGAAAGAAGTGGTCGGAAGGTTTTTAGTTTTACATGCAGAATTACCTTTATTACATGTACTATTTAATACTGCTTCAGGGAAGTAATGGCCCCACATTAACCAAGGTAAATTGCTTAAAAAAGAAATATAAGTGTACACCTTTCTGCTAAATAAGAATAATCCGATGTGTTGTAAACACAGGCCTTCTAACATTTCTCTTCTTTTCTTTCCACCTTTAGCAGTTCACGTTATGTGGGCAAGTGAGTTGACCAACCTTTAAATCATCAGTTTGTCACTGTGTTTTTATGTACTTATGTGAGCCTATGCATCGTGCAGTACTTAATATCGAACATTAAGTCGAGCCACAGAATGTGTTCGTTTTTTTGTGTGCACGTTGCATGGATCAATGTCGAATTCTTGCGCTATGTTACGGTAGAATTTTGTTGCAGGACCACTATACATTAGGTGTGATGCACATTGGATCGCCGTCTTGCGGTATGAACGCAGCAGTGCGTTCCTTCGTTAGAAACTGTATCTATCGCGGTGACAAGGTATGATCGTGTAGCGGGCGGTTTCTCAACGTTCCATCACACAAATCTAACAGCGCATCCTTGCAGGTTTATGGTGTCTGCGACGGAATCATGGGGCTTATGGCTGGAAAGTTCAAATTACTGGACTGGCCCTCTGTGACTGGTTGGGTAGCGCAGGGTGGTGCTTATTTGGGAACAAAACGTGCCCCGCCTAAAGAAGATCAGTTACCGCAGATTGCTCAGAAGCTGAAGGAGTATGGAATCCAAGCTTTGCTTATCATAGGAGGATTTGAGGTAAGAGCCGCGGATATTTAATTTATTCGACAGCGATTTTCGAGTATATAAGCTTTGGTTTTTCATTCTTGTAGGGCTATCAAACGGGACTTACCTTCTACAAAGCTAGGGACAAATTCGAGGAATTCCGAATTCCTATTGCTATGATTCCCGCAACTATCAGCAATAACGTCCCGGGAACCGAATTTTCGTTGGGTTGCGACACTGCTCTCAACGAAATCACCGAGGTGAAGATAATTATTTTACCTCGATATAGCGTTAATCGTAATATACTAGAATGCTAAGAGGCGTTCAAGTGGGTCTGTGTATTGTCTTCAGATTTGCGATCGAATTCGTCAGTCGGCCCAGGGCACGAAGCGTAGGGTGTTCATTATCGAAACTATGGGTGGATATTGCGGTTACCTCGCGACTGTTGCTGGCCTAGCTGGCGGAGCTGACGCGGCCTATATCTTTGAGGAAAAGTTTAATATCCAAGACCTGAATCAAGATGTGATTGCGATGGCTGCCAAGATGTCCGAAGGTGTACAAAGAGGTCTGATTCTGAGAAACGAAAATGCCAATTTGATGTACAATACAGATTTCGTGCAGAGACTCTTCAGCGAGGAGGGAAAGGGTCTATTCAGCTGTAGAATGAATATTATCGGTATGCGATTCATCATTTATCGTCACTGTTGCAATTGCTTCTGTAAAACTGTTTCGTATGTAAAACTATTATCAAATCTCGTAGGTCACATGCAACAAGGTGGTTCGCCGACACCGTTCGACCGTAACTTGGGCACAAAAATGGGTTCGAAATCGGTGGAGTGGTTCACCGAGCAATTGAATAAACACACCAACGCCGATGGCAAAACTGTAACTATGGATGCCGATACCGCGGTTATGATCGGTATAGTTCGAAGACAGTATAGATTTACACCGTTCACAGAGCTTGTCGACGTTACAGATTTCGAGTAAGGAACTTTCTAAATGTTCGAAGCTTCCTTCCGTCCGACGTTCGCGATTAAATGCTCAATGATATCCGCAGGCATCGCATTCCGAAGTACCAATGGTGGATGAAGCTGCGACCGTTACTCAAGGTGCTGGCAAAACACGAGTCGATGTACGAGGAAGAGGGACTTTATATAACCGTGGAGGAAATGGATCTCGAGAATGACCCACCTCTTGTCTAAGCTACGCGTTACACGTCACGTTATGCGATGTAAGGTAAAGTTCCGTAACATGTACACTATTAATCGTGAAATGTAGATTTCATTGAAGAGTATTACAGTATTGTATGGCATTATAATAATCATGTTCCGTTGTTATTCATGAGAAGAGCGATCAAATTTTAGACGTACAATCGTAGGATATAAATGTTCTGCGAAATTTAATATAAGACACAAGTATTTTATCGATTCGTGCGGAATCGCAATGTATGTTGAATATAATACTTGGTAACGAGGCGCGCGCGCTAAAAATCCTGAATGTGAAGAATTTAAATAAACGGCAGATTATTGCACATACTGTTGCCATGGTTAAGAATACAGATTAATATTTTCTTTGGAGAGTCGAGTAGAATGTCTATATTTTAAATGCGGTTTAAACTCAGGTGAGAAGTAGGGTACAAAGAGAGTACCTGAAACGCGAAGGTAAGCTGGTTCTTGATAGTATAAGAAGCTGAAACGAGCTGGTAGGAAATTCTGATGGCATATTAATTAGTAACGATGAAAAACGACTAATATATTGTTATAACGTGTGGCGTTAAATATTTATTGCCATTAATGAGTACATATAGTATGTATGTACACATATCGTTCGGAGAATAGGAGAGGCGAAGATCGGAGAACGAAAAGCAACGTAACGTATGCAAGTATGATGATATCCATCCGAATCCTATAATATATCATAATCAGCAGGCATCGGGGAAGGTAAAATCATAAGGTAATAACTGAATACAATTACACAAAGATGATCACAACCAAAGACGATAATCATTGTCTCTCGATACCAGACTCAAATTAACACTTCCATTTTGAGCGCTTACCGGTCTTGCGAATATTTCTTACGCTCATCGATCTCGAATGTTAACAGCCAACAATTCTATTACACAACTGGTGAGTTGTGGGTTTTTAAGGGCGAATGAATGACATTGTCGGCACTTAATTTCTTCACACACCTTGCGACAAGGAATTTTATTGATATTGAGACGGTAATGGTTTTAGAACGCTGTCGTATTAACAGTCATTGAGACGATTTCAGTTGCTACATTACACCATTCATGGAACACTACTTCGCGGATAAATGTACTAGGCTATATTTGTGGTCTAACTAAGATATAAAATTAAACATAATGTGGCATTTTTCTTTTTGACGAGAACTTTTGTCCTTTGGTTCAGCTTTACCGATAGCTGTGGGAAGCTATTTGAAGAATATACTTGTCTACCTCAAAACATAATTTGCAACTTCAGGCGACGTTTAGGCGCGGGACAGGGCCCTAAGTCGTACTGGTTGTGCGTAACGTTAAAAGATTTTGCTAAGATTTAAGGCTTGTGACCACAAGAGTATTTAGATTTAATTCGTGTTATTATTGTACTCGTGTGTTTCTCGTATATTTATCTCGACGAGTCGTACAGATACCTATTAAACTCGTAATTGTTTTCTCGAATACGTAAAGTAGATGTACTATCCCTATGAAATTCTAGAATCATGCACACGATGTTACACTATGAACCGTTACGACCTTTCACAAATTTATTCCTGTATACGTATTTGCAAGCTCGACTAATGTCATCGATACAAGATTGACGTTGACAAAAAAAAATGTTTCCAATGACTCGCAGCACACGTCCACGTTTGATAAAAAAAAAAGATACATTACCTATTTCAATTACCGAAACGTGATAATTCTATCGTAAATCGGTAATAGTCGATAAAGCGTTAAACGTTTATTTGTATCTCGAAGGAATTTCCTCCAGGCATGTTATACGACACTGCACGCAGCATGTAATAGTTGAGTTGTTGTCATTGAGTCCTAAAGTAGGTTAATAACAAAGATGTATATCTGTTTAAAGACTGTGCTGCGCAAATCGCGAAAGTCGCGACACGTTTAGAAAGATATAAAGACAATAGATGTTGTTGAGAAGCATATAAGTGAAACTATACTAACTGTTCAAGACATACGAGTGCTATACATTGAAATGTTTAAACGTGTACCCACGAAAATATCGGGGAAGGAGAAGGCTGCAGGAGAAATTCACCTCTGGCCTAATTATGCTACGAATAGATATCGGAGTGTACTTAAAGTGGAGGCGGGTAGTATATTGTCAAACCGTAAGATTAGAGATGGAGAAAAGAGGAGGTGAATAGAAAGCTAATGACGATGAGAGAGTGAGCGCTGTGTGATTCGTCTATAAATCCGCCGCCTCTATTCGTAAATATAAAATTACAGTACACCCTATGTACCTTGTAAGTACACCTCTATTCTGTGCAAATCCCGAATTTCATCGTATAGGATAGGTATTATCTGTGTTCGCTCACTGAAGCACGTACGAATGAATGTCGAGTGCTCCGTCGTCGTTAATCACGCTGTATATGATATAAAACATAAAACAAAGAAGCAATAATGTACAAACACCAGGGACTTCAAACCGGTATGATTTTCATACCGGTATTACGTCAACGAAGCTATACCGAAACCGTTATAGAACCGAAATAAGTGAATACCGAAATCGTTGAAGTACCGAAATAAATACCGGTATTTTTTCGGTTCTTCTTTCCATGACGTGGTAGATTAAAGTAATATCTTCATAGCCCTTATTAATTCGAGCTGTAAAAATCAAGGACCTGGAACGAAATGTTTTTTCGTTTCGTTTCGGTTCAGCTCCGATAATAATAATTTCGTTTCGGTTAATATCGTTGCTGCTGAAAAATATTTCGTTTCCATCAGAACGAAAAACAAATTTTGTTCCGAACCGGTTTTGCTATGTTGATTTTAGATTCTTGTCTAATATAATTTTGAAAACTGTAATAAAATCCGAAAACCGAAAAAGTTACCGGTAAATATAGGTAAATATACCGGTATTTGCATATATCGGTATGACGTCATACCGGTATTTGCGTATTTCGGTTTCTATAAAGGTTTTGAAGATGAAACCAAAAAATGCCGGTATCATACCGGTATTTTCAGTTTCGGTAGAAGTCCCTGACAAACACACGTGCGTTGACATCACACACAAGTAACGCGATTAACCGATAGCATAATGAAGATATAACGTTGAAAGAATATATATATTATTTTTGTGATTACAGATATATATATTTTCGACTCATTGTTGATCAATGAATTTACAGTTTATCTCTCACATAACACATAGCGTACAGAAATTATTTTCTTCTGACATCGAATTGTTGAACATGTATTTTCGCTTTACCGTTGCATAACTATTGCTCTATTTATTCGTCGGTAGTTGAAAGTTTTACGAGTTACCTGTGCTAATTGCATAAGTTTAGAGGAACAAATGAGTCTCTACGTATGTACACATCGTGACCAGTGAGAATGTACCTAAATAATGCTATCAATAAAATGTATCTTACAGATATTTATTGCCCTCCACCTCCACGAGATTCAATATCGTTCTATTCACAACTATGTACTTTGTAAATGTGTCAATCGACGATGAAATGACGCATCGATTCACCGAATTCGCATGCTCGCGTATCGCGCACGTGCGTGTGCAATTGTATAATAATAATATGTACATTAGGGTGGCGTTTATTTACTCTTGGTAAAGGTTTTTTTCAAGATTTTTTTTCGGGGCAACCTTCGGAATAGTTCCAAATAATTAAAAAAAATTGTGTAAAGTTTGAGTTCAATCGGATAACAGGAAAAGGAGCCTAGGGGTCCTTGAACACTTAAATAATTATAAAACAGCTCACAAAATCGATTTTATATAATATTCTCTAAGTTTAAGATTAAATAAAAAAAAGTATGTCAAACAAACGATGTAGATCCGGAGAAGGGGCATATTTTATGTTCTATTAATTTCTCTCGTGCGACAAACGGTTTTCGAAAAAGTCGGAAAAACTAAAAAAAACTTGTTTTTCTCAAATTTTGAAAGTTTAAATGCTTCTCGAACACTTTTTACTTATGAAGGCGTACAAAAAATGGAATTTTTATTTTCAAGGACTATTTTTTAATCATTTAAGGGGGGGGGGGGAGCATATTCTGAAATATGCGAAAAACATAAAAATGTTTTTTCCTTTTTTCACTGTTTGATATGTCATGAATGTTTCCAGAAAATTTTGGTCCCAAATTTGCAGGATATATTCACGACATATCAAACACTGAAAATAAGGAAAATTTGTTTTATTTTTTTCTCGCATATTTCGGTATATGCCCCCCACTTAAATGTTTACAAAATAGTTTTCGAAAATAAAAATTCCATTTTTTTTGTACACCTTCATAAGTGAAAAGTGTTCGAGAAGAATTTAAACTTTCAAAATTTGAGAAAAAAGT
This sequence comes from Andrena minutula, assembly GCA_929113495.1. Lineage (NCBI taxonomy): Eukaryota > Metazoa > Arthropoda > Insecta > Hymenoptera > Andrenidae > Andrena > Andrena minutula. Next base: position 36,213,755 of record OV815996.1, on the reverse strand, counting down.
TATTTTTTTAGATTATCCGACTTTTCTCGAAAACCGTCTGTCGCGCAAGAAAAAGTAATACGACATAAACGATGCTCCTTGTCCGGATCTACAACTTTCATTTGACATATTTTTTTATTTAATCTTAAACTTGGTCGGCTATTATTTAAAATCGACTTTGTGAGCTGTTTTATAATGATTTGAAATCTTCAAGGGCCCAGGGCAGCTTTTCCCCTTATCCGATCGAGCTCAAACTTTACACAGATTTTTTTTAATTATTAAAATTTATTCTGGAGGGGGTGCCTCGAAGAAAATTTAAAAATCGAAAATAAGAGCCATCCTAATAAACATACATCTAGAGGCTTTCGAATAAGACCAAAATCAATCAAATCAGTCCACACATGTCAGAGATATCATAATATTGTCTCATGGATCAGTCGGAAACGGTCAGTTTTCTTCTTTTCCAAGAAAATTTTCGTCGACATAATACGTATATACGCGTTACACGCACACCTTCAGCCAAAACGAAACTAACACATGTTTCGTTCTTCGTTCGTCGACTCTCGGGATTATTCGGCAGGGATCGTCGTCCATTATTGTATGCACATACATATTACATATTTTACTATTGAATTATATTTTATAACCTACCAAGTGCTAAGTGTCAAATGACGTAAGTTATCCGAATTTGAAGTGCCACGAGTTTTTACACTAAATAGGAGACTGAATTATTGTCTCAATTAACAGGGCAAGTCGCCAAATTATAACCTGCCAAGCGTTAGTCAATCATAACCTGCGAAGTGTTAAATAAAGTAAGTTGTCCAAATCCAAATTTGAAATTTCACGTTGTATTAAGTTGTAACTTAAGAATGTGGATTTTATATATTTACAGGTAATCGAAGCAGAAGATGATGCAGTGTGATCTACATCAGAGAAAAACATTTATTGTGACATAGTATTATATTAATTAAACGATTTTATTCAGATTCGTTCCTCTGGTTGCTTCTTGTACGTTTGGTTCATATCTAAAAACTCAAATTTAAACCAATTCCACCAATTCAATCGCCTTGAAGCATTGCAGGTCTGCATAGTTTCGATTACGTATACTGGAGGTCATTTTAGAAGGAACCCAGTTCGCGCATGTAGAATGAGCTCATTGGCTCCGAGGGAGCGTTTGTTTTGGTACAGCCAATAGTAGCTTGTTTCGGTACCAATGAGGGCCAACATGCGCAGAACAGGTCTAAACTCCTCGGTCGGCAAGTTCCTCCTAAAATGACCTCAAGATTAGAATAGGAGGACTAGCGCTCGAAAATGGGAAAAATTATTGTCCAAACGCTAAGAAAAATTGAAAAATTAAATTTTGTTAAACTAGATTTTAAAAAATATAGTGTTGTAATGCTCATCATGGCACAGATTTTTCTATTTACAGTTTTTCTCTCGAATCATTAGTATTCGAGATAAAAATTACAAACAAAAAATTTCTTCGACCAATGTCAATATCTTTTTAAATATAAATTGCGATAACTTGAGTAAATATTAACGGACCGTTATGAGACTTGAAACATAAAACTCAGAAAATTCTAGCGAAGCCGTAAACTATACGCACAAAACCCTTCCCTAGTAGCATTTTCGGTTGGCCAACGGTAGCCAACAGTTGGGAATTAGTTGGGATATAGTTAGAGTTTTGCCTACAAATTCCCAACATAGGGCCTACGGCAAAAAACTTACGACAGTTTGCCAACGAATATTCAATGTTGGGCCTATAATTACTATGCGTAGTAATGCCAACCATGGTTGATTAATTAACAAACAATTTACAACGATGATTAAATGTCGTCTTACAAACGTCAGAAAATTTGCTACATCCAAACACCTGTTATTATATTCCAAGTTGTGGTTTTTCTTTCCTTATTTATAAATACGTAAAGAGGACGTCTGTCTTAAGACGAATGTGAAATCTTAAGGAACGAGTCTAAAGGTCGAATGATATTTTGTAGAATATTTCGCGTCACTGCATAGTTTTTAGAAACACTTAATACTTGTTATGTACCTAAAAATTAGAACTGTTTACAAGTAAGTGTATTGGATAGTTGCAAACAGCGGTTGCTTTCTAAGCGGAAAGTCTGAGTTCAATTCCCCTCCTCAACGCGAAATTTTTTTTCCTAATCCAGACCTGAAGAAGACGTCTTTACAACGTCTTTTGAAGTTGTTTAAGACGCCTTCTGGAAAGAAACTTTCAATGGGGCTTTTACGGTAAGCCCTGTAAATAGTAGGGCAAGAGTAGGAAAGCCTACCTTGGCCATCTGTTGTTGGCCCAACCTGAAAAAAAAGTGACAAATCTAACTGTTGGCCAACTAAAATTATGTGCGTGGCCCAACTGTATGCCAACAACAAATGCTACTAGGGTTAATGTACTCATATTTGTCAGAGTTTTAAATTGACAAATTATCTGAAAGCTTGTGAGGGGTATTGATGATCTAAGAATAATACCTTGCCACGCCAAGTATTTGACTGAAAGCACCTTTATGTACTTGCAGCTCATTTTGATTTCACATCCTTTTTTTATTTTCTAATTATTATTATCTTCTATCTTTTGTGATTTATTTGATTTCATATACTCGGCGTAATTTTTTTACTTTTTCGAAGTTTTTTATGCAGATAACATATACGTTATCAGTGACAAGAATTCGAACGTTGCCGCCACTAATCACGCGCCGTAGTTCTCGGCGCACTTGATAACAACAGAACATCCGTAAGATTGTATGCGAAGCATGGTTTATCCAAACGATTAGTTTCGTATAAAAAAAGAATAATTCTTTTAATTAACACCATACAGGTGTGAACGGTGTACAAACATGAACAGCCGGAGAAAAGTGTTGCGACGTTATTTTTGATTTACGTGGTGCCAACAAGTAAAGGTAGAAAGCGCCACAGTGTCCGATGTGGCTCGTAGTCAGCCGTAGTAAACCGTGCACATGATACACGTACATGCGTTACTCTGTCAACGTGTTAGTTGAGCCTATCGGTGCCACACTGCGGGCTGCGAGCTCAGTCGTTGTGTTCGTTGGACAGTGGACAGCAGTGGACCGTGAGGCAGTTTTGTAATCGAGAAAACGGCAGTTTTCCTGGAAAAATGGTCGCGATAAAGGGTCGCAAAAGTTCAAACAAAAACCCTCCTATATTCAGTCATGAGTTTGTCATTCAAAACCATGGAGATATCGTTTCTTGCGTGGCTATGATTTTCGTAACTGGTCTAATGATGCAGGTCAGTATTCAACTTTTCCCACGTCTGTTGCGTCTTTATCTTATGCGTGCATCTGTTTACGCTTGGCCATCTGTTCTTCTCCTTTAATGTACATCAAACGAGTGAATACGATCGTAGGACTTTTAGTTACCGTCCATCGAATAACCATATGTTACTTATCACAACCAACATTCCTTCGCCAGATCATTCGTTTCTTTGCCTTTTTCCCTTTCTTCTTTTTATACATCGTACGAATTACTTTTCAGGCAACATCACCATGGGCATATACATTCATTACCATTCATCACAATGTAACTTCCGATGTAGATCATACTGTGCCAATGAAATACACCACTGGCTGGAAAGACGCGTGCGCTGTATTTTTCTATTTCTTAATAACAATTGTAATGCACGCCGTGTTTCAAGAATACATCTTCGATGTGAGTTACAATTGCTACAATTTTCTCTCGCGTGTTCGAATTGATCGCAAATAACCATCTTTTCGTACAATTCTTGCAGAAAATTTCAAAGCGCCTCCACCTTAGTAAGGTGAAGCTTGCTAAATTTAACGAATCTAGTCAACTTGTTCTGTTCTATGCTTTGTCCGTTATGTGGGGCATAGATATAATTATTAGGTGAGGAAGCAATATATGTGTGATAAGTATTTGGATGTAACTCGATATACAAAATTGCCATCTTTTCAGGGAAGATCTGCTGTTGAATATATCCTTGTTGTGGAAAGAATATCCTGTACCGTTAGCCTTTTCCTCGAAATTATTCTTCATCGGTCAGCTGGCTTATTGGTTGCATTGCTATCCTGAGTTATATTTCCAAAGGGTAAAAAAAGAAGACATTTCACCCCGTGTGGGGCAAGCAACCATTGGATTGCTCTTTACCCTTGCAGCTTATGTGTTCAAGTATGTTGGAAATATCGGGAAACATTTGTCGTTGCTTGTTCCATCCTCTAAAATTTCCATGCTTCTTGCAGCTTTCAACAAGTAGGAATTCTGCTGTTAGTTTTGCACTATATAGGAGACGCTATGCTGCATGGAGCCAGAATTATACACTTTGTCAGTAAGAAAGAAAAGTTAACGAAACGTAGGTATCGATTTGGATTATACATACTATTTTATATGAAACATAGATGGAATGTTTGAAAATCATTTTCTTACAGTGGCATTTCTGGTTTCCAACTCTGTGTACGTCTTTGCGCGAGTCGCAACACTTGCTATTGCATCTTTAATCTTCCTGTATGGTCTAAGCCAAGTGGAAAGCGAATTTGATTACGCTGCTGGGAACTTTAATATTCCAGCGATACGATTCTCGGCTTTAATCATTACCGTGGTCTTCCAAGCCTATCTCTCCCATGTATTTATCAAGCGACAGATTAAGCGCGCTCGTGAAAATGCGACCCCTGTACAGGTGACGGTAAAATCGAAGCAAAAGTCGAAGAAGAAGGAAGGTGAGAAAAAAGTTCCTGGTGCTGCTTCTATGCTAGTTTCTTACGTTACACCTAAACTTCAAATGCGCGATCTGTTGTTGCAGGAAAGAAATCTGCCGCATCCGAAGATGACGATTTGCCAGAAGTCGATCAGGCAACTAAAAAGAACCTCAGGTCTCGTTCATCCGCGAAAGCAAAGTAGACACTACTAAACTACGAATTTTCTCCAAGTCTGATTCAACATTTGATTTCATTCATCTCTATGCAATTGTATACATGTATCACGAATAGGATTTGTTAACTATTATTCGTATTTTAGCATTCTTTTTAAATACAAATTATCGCGCCATTCTTCAATGGTATATTTCGCTTCCATTCCAACTGTAGCTAGAACTTGCTCTCATGGATGAAGAAATGTTTGAAATTCTGTGTGTATGATGTGTGTGTATATAATATATATGTGTATGTAATGTTCATTTCCTATTCTACGTACCAACGCTATCTGTACAACCACAGACCATCGGTATAGAATAGACCTATCATCTAATGTAATTTTGTATTACACGCTCGAGAGGTTCCTGAGCCCTTTCACCATTTTCGTGTTACGCCCAACGTTATCGATTCAGTCAAAAATAAGATTACAATGTCACGAGTGGTAGGAATTAAAATTAAATCTTCTCGAAAACATTTCAAATATAAAACGGCCCGAACGTTACGGCTAATTTCAATCAACATGTTGCGTAATTCCATTTACTAATAGATTTTCGTAGAAACATGTTTTTTTTTTACACTACATATGCTTAACTTAAATAAAGGAAAAATTATAAATTAATTGATTATTAATTCGATAATTCTTGAAAGGTAAATTATTAGAGTGATAAACTGTTCTCCAACTGTTTCGTTTTCATTATGGACCTATGGCTAACGTCATAATAACGGGTTAAATATGTTTTTTCTTAGTTACGAGCTGGGTAGGAATTCACTGACGAGTGACGTTACCGATTTTAGTGGTTGGATTGTATTAGGGTAAATGACACAATTACTGTCACCTTAAGCTGTTTTACTTAAATGTATAAATATTCGTTATTTTAAGTAAAATAGCTTAAGGTGACAGTAATTGGGTTGGTTGCCAGTAATTGGGTTGGCTGCCAGTAATTGGGTCCTTTACCCTACATGATTTCCAAAACCATCACTGCTAAATGCAGAGGGCGCAATAAAACCTTTTTTTTTCACCTGGAGAAAATCCCTAACGGATACCCCGTTCCCCGGACGGAGGCCAGGGTTATATGGGGTTTGCACCCACTAAAAACTCTAGGGTGGCCTCCTGACTGGAGAGGACCGCACGGTAGGGGGAAAGGACTTGGACGAGATCCAAATAGAACGATGCGTTCGCCACCTTATAAGGGGGTTCATCCTGAAGGGGGTGCAACCACCCCCTCCGGTTAAACTCTTTCTGACTTATGATGCGGTGACGTGATGGAACCACACATTGCGTCACCCTTCACTCGGATCGCTGCTGTTAGAGGCCGGCGAGTCCCCACTTGTTGGACCTCCGCGGTTCCGCAGGTCTGTAAGCTGCAGTAAAACAGAAGGCTTGTCACTCGGTTGCTGAACCGCCACCCGCCGGTGCACGCTCCGCGATCTCTGTACCCGAAGCTCCCATACTATGGTCGGAGGTGCGCGGAGGGGCGGTTGTCCCGACCCCTGTATCCGCCCGGAGCTGCTCTTCCTCGTCCTCCACGGGCACCTCTCCCGTCTGCTCTTCCGCATGCACCCAGCCTACCAGGGTGTCCCTCCCACTCCCCCAACCGTTCTGCCTTCTCCTTCCGACTCTTGAGCATACCGTTAATTTTCAGCATGTATACAACTTACTTCAATCTACAAACGGGTTTTTTGAATTTTCATGACAGGCTCACAAAAAAATTCTAAAAAACGACCTTTACTATTTTTTTCGCTATTCCGACCAATTGCATTTTTTTGAAAACGACGAAACACATCAGTTGGCAAACTAATCCTTCTAGCTTTAAAAAAAAAACTCAAGTTGTTTGGACCAATTCTAAAAAAGTTATGCGATTTTAAAGAGCGTACGATTATGGCTGCGAGTCACTGTATATACATATATATAAATACTTCATTTTTAACATTGTTATTTCCTTATATTTATTTTTAATTTTTGGTATTTATACTTTAAATTCTTTTTACGTAGTGTGCTTACTAGGGTGGTTCTTATCTACTCTTGGTAAAAAATTTTCAAGATTTTCTTTGGGGCACCCCCCAGAATAGTTCCAAATAATTAAAAAAAAATCCATGTAAAGTTTGAGCCCGATCGGATAACGGGAAGAGGTGCCCTGGGACCTTGAAAATTTCAAATAATTATAGAACAGTTCACAAAACCGATTTTAAATAATAGCCGACCAAGTTTAAGATTAAATTAAAAAATATGTCAAATGAAAGTTGTAGATCCGGACAAGGAGCATTTTTTATGTTCTATTACTTTTTCTCGTGCGATAAAGGGTTTTCGGAAAAAGTCTGAAAAACTAAAAAAACTTTTCCCTCAAATTTTGAAAGTTTAAATGCTTCTAGAACACTTTTTAATTATGTAGGTGAACAAAAAATGGAATTTTTATTTTCGAGGACTATTTTTTAAACATTTAAGGGGATGGCATATACCGAAATATGCGAAAAAGATGAAAAAAAAATTCCCAATTTTCAGTGTTTGATATGTCGTGAATGTTTCTGAAAATTTGAGATTGAAATTCGCAAAAAATGTCGAGGATATAGACTCAAATTTCGGTCCCAAATTTTCTGGAAACATTCACGACCTATCGAACACTGAAAAGTAAAAATTTGTTTTATCTGTTATATACATATATGCCCCCTCCCCCCACCATTAAATGTTTAAAAAATAGCAAAAAATAAAAATTAACATTTTTTTGTACGCCTTCATAAGTAAAAAGTGTTCGAGAAGTAGGTATTTAAACTTTCAAAATTTACTAAAAAAGTTTTTTTCAGTTTTTCGGACTTTTTTCGAAAATCGTTTGTCGCACGAGAAAAAGTAATAGAACATAAAGGATGCTCCTTGTTCGGATCTACAACTTTTGTTTGACAACTTTTTTGATTTAATCAACAACTTGGAGGATATTATATAAAATCGACTTCGCGAGCTGTTAAATAATGTTTAAGGGCCCAGGGGCACCCTTTGCCGTTATCCGATCGAGCTCAAACTTTACGCAAATTTTCCTTTCATTATTTGGAACTATTCTGGAGAGTGCCCCGAAGAAAATTCAAAAGTCGAAAAAAAGAGCCACCCTGTTTACTCAAAGCCCCGAAAGGGGCTTTGCCGGTCCCCTAAACGTTAATTCGTTCGAGTTGCGATCGCGTGAGACCCAATCTTTCCAAGGATCCGAAATCTCGTACGCATCATTCACGCACCTGGGAGTTTATGTTTACAAACGACACAAGTATATTTTATCAAAATATAGTTATACTTTTATTCACATTTCCTGTAGAATCGGCGAAGATATACAGCGACTTCCTAGTCTCTGTAAATTATAAGTCACATTCTTATCAAACGATGAGCGGAACACGGTGTGTTGATTTCGTAAACGTATTTTAGTACGCTTACGATTAGTGAGAAACGCGTGTTTGAACTTATTCTACAGATGCGATTCTCCTCTGTTGAATCGTTAACCGCTAAAGCGTGGACGGCGCGTGGAAAGCTGTGGAACGGTTATGAGCGAAGAAGTGGTTCATTTAACTCATCCTTTTCATAAGGGATGTTACTCTTATTCCCCGGTAACAACATTGGCACCACCTTGATGCGTAGCGCGTACGGGAAGAATTCACGGCAAAAATTATAAAATTCAAATCGTGTACTAATAATACCTAGCCGCGCCATTTCCTTCATCAGCGCATACAGCTCGGCTCTGTAACTTGTATAAGATTTCTGCTTGACAATAAAGCTCGTTACATTCGACAACTCTTTAACAAACTTTTCAGAGATCACTCTGGTCTGTAGTGTGTACTTTGGTTCCAACTGCTTCCACAGATACTTGTAGAGACGATCCGTGACCCAATACTTTGGACGGGGAAGACGAGGAACCTTGTACACCTCTCCATTTATTAAGAACGCTTTGTCAATCGGTTTGGCTGGACGTTGCTTCTGCGTTGTTTTCGCAGTTTTCACCAAGTTGCTCGGCTTTTTCTGCTGCAGAGGCAACTTGCCTTTGCAGCTGTTCGCGCTGAGCTTCATATCATCCATTGTCTGTTTCTTTATATTCTCTAGCTTCCTTGTAAGTTTCTCCATTTTCTCTTTGTCGGTGAATACTTGCGATGCCGGGATCAGAAACTCCTCGATATTCCTTTGACTCCTCGATGAGTCTTTACCGGGGTTCGTAGACGTAATTGTAGATCCCGCTGAACCTTTAGCTTTACCCAACGAAACGCTGCGATTCGTTCCAACGTCTCGCCCCGTGTCGTTTCGCGAAACTTCTTTCGCTTCCTTTGCATTCTTACTACTTGCGTTCAAAAGATCCGCATCTTCTCTGTCTTTAGGAATATTTGGATTAAATGCGATCCGCTGCTCTGATCTGCGCGTAGCACTAAAGCTCTCTTCTTCTTCTTCTTCTTGAACTCTGTGCGTATTAGATTCGCTTGCTATTGCTACAGTCAATTCAGATTCGCCGCGGGCAGGTGAAACAGATGGTTCTCGCGATATTAAGTTCCTACTGGGCGTCTGTTGACTAATTTCAACTTCTTTTGTCTCAGACAAGTTCACAATGGGCTCAGTTAATTGTTTTTCCACCCTACTCATACTTTTTCTCTGCCCCTTTGCTCTGCCGTCAATTTCACACAGTTGTATTTGGTTCGCAACAGAGGAAATATCATTTGGTAACATACTTAAAACTTTGCTCTGTCTTTCCGGAGTGTTGGGATCTTCTGCCTCAAACTCGTTTATAGCAATCAAAGTTGACCGCTTTTGCGCTTTGTCAACACTCTTACTTTCCCTTGTTTTCCGAGTCGACTGAATATCTTCCGCTTCACACTCGCTCACAACGCGCGAGCGTAACAACTTCTGCGACATACTTGAATTTCTGCTTTGAGGTTTCGGAGTTGCTTGAACCTCTTTCTCTTCAACCTCGCTCAGAACGCGCGAACTTAACAACTTCTGCGACCCACTTGAATTTCTGCTTTGACTTTTCGGAGTTGCTTCAACATCTTCCGCTTCATCCGCGCTGATAACGCGCGAGCTTGACAATTTCTCCGACTTACTTAAACTTTTGCTTTGCCTTTTCGGAGTACTAAGAACCGGATCTAGATCGCTGTCTCTGTAAGTAACGACAGCCGACTGCCTTATCGATGTTCTTAACTTCTTACTGGGCCTGCTCGGTGTGCTCTGCAAGTCGTCCGACTCAGAGTCATCTACGGTAGTCCGAAACGATAGTTTCCCCAATTTACTTGTATCGTTCCTTCGTGTTCTTTCAATAACTTTGCTATGGCTTTTCGGACTCGACTGAACCTCGTCGGCTTCATCCTCGCTGATAACGCGAGAGCTTAACAATTCCTGCGACCTACTTGAATTTCTGCTTTGCCTTTTCGAAGTTGCTTGAACCTCTTCCTCTTCATCCTCGCTGAGAACGCGCGAACTTAACAATTTCTGCGGTCTACTTGAATTTCTGCTTTGACTTTTCGGAGTTGCTTGAACATCTTCCGCTTCATCCTCGCTGAGAGCGCGCGAACTTAACAATTTCTGCGGTCTACTTGAATTTCTGCTTTGACTTTTCGGAGTTGCTTGAACATCTTCCGCTTCAGACTCGCTCATAACGCGCGAACTTAACAACTTCTGCGACCTACTTGAATTTCTAGTTTGCCTTTTCGAAGTTGCTTGAACCTCTTCCACTTTAGCCCCGCTAGTACCGCGCGAGCTTAACAACTTCTGCGGCCTACTTGAATTTCTGCTTTGACTTTTCGGAGTTGCTTGAACATCTTCCGCTTCATCCTCGCTGAGAACGCGCGAACTTAACAACTTCTGCGACCTACTTGAATTTCTAGTTTGCCTTTTCGAAGTTGCTTGAACCTCTTCCTCTTCATCCTCGCTGAGAGCGCGCGAACTTAACAATTTCTGCGGTCTACTTGAATTTCTGCTTTGACTTTTCGGAGTTGCTTGAACATCTTCCGCTTCAGACTCGCTCATAACGCGCGAACTTAACAACTTCTGCGACCTACTTGAATTTCTAGTTTGCCTTTTCGAAGTTGCTTGAACCTCTTCCACTTCAGCCCCGCTAGTACCGCGCGAGCTTAACAACTTCTGCGGCCTACTTGAATTTCTGCTTTGACTTTTCGGAGTTGCTTGAACATCTTCCGCTTCAGACTCGCTCATAACGCGCGAACTTAACAACTTCTGCGACCTATTTGAATTTCTAGTTTGCCTTTTCGAAGTTGCTTGAACCTCTTCCACTTCAGCCCCGCTAGTACCGCGCGAGCTTAACAACTTCTGCGGCCTACTTGAATTTCTGCTTTGACTTTTCGGAATTGCTTGAACATCTTCCGCTTCAGACTCGCTCATAACGTGCGAGCGTAACAACTTTTGCGACATACTTGAATTTCTGCTTTGACTTTTCAGAGTTGCTTGAACATCTACCGCTTCAGACTCGCTCATAACGCGCGAACTTAACAACTTCTGCGATATACTTGAATTATTGCTTTGACTTTTCAGAGTTGCTTGAACATCTACCGCTTCAGACTCGCTCATAACGCGCGAACTTAACAACTTCTGCGATATACTTGAATTATTGCTTTGAGTTTTCGGAGTTGCTTGAACATCTTCCGCTTCATCCTCGCTGAGAACGCGCGAACTTAACAACTTCTGCGACCTACTTGAATTTCTGGTTTGCCTTTTCGAAGTTGCTTCAACCTCGTCGGCTTCATCCTCGCTGATAACGCGGGAGCTGAACAAGTTCTGCGGCCTACTTGAATTTCTACTTTGCCTTTTCGGAGTTGCTCGAACATCTTCCGCCTCATCCTCGCTGATAACGTGCGATCGTAACAACTTTTGCGACATACTTGAATTTCTACTTTGTCTTTTCGAAGTTGCTTGAACCTCTTCCTCTTCATCCTCACTGAGAACGCGCGAACTTAACAACTTCTGCGGCCTACTTGAATTTCTGCTTTGCCTTTTCGAAGTTGCTTGAACCTCTTCCTCTTCATCCTCGCTGAAAACGCGTGAATTTAAAACTTTCTGGGACATATTTGAATTTCTACTTTGCCTTTTCGAAGCTGCTTGAACCTCTTCCACTTCAGCCTCGTCAATAACGCGCGAACTTTTGCTTTGCCTCTTCGGAGTACTAAGAACCGGTTCTAGATCGGTGTCTCTGCAAGTAACTACAGTAGACTGTCTTATCGATGTTCTTAACTTCTTACTGGGCCTGCTCGGTGAGCTCTGCAAGTCGTCCGACTCAGAGTCATTTATGGTAGTCCGAAACGATAATTTCCCCAATTTATTTGTATCGTTCCTTCGTGTTCTTTCAATAACTTTAGATTCCTGGTCAAAATTAGCCAATGTGTCGATAGATAATTGTGTGTGCAACTTATGAGATGACCCTTTGTTTTCCTCTAATACATCACGTTCATGTTGGTTAGGCGATTGTGATTTAGTATGATTACCTTCTTCGTGTTTAGATGCAACAGACACATCGATGTCACTGTTCCACGTTCCACCTCCTCCACTTTTACTTACTTCGTTAATGATCCGTGGGGGACTAGCAGTTCTTCGATTCGACATTTCTGAGATCTCCGGTGAAACGTGTAAAGCCGAACGACGTTGTCGCTTTTCCTTCGGTTCTGAACCGAGTGCAGAAACGTCTATGTCACTATAGATACTTTTGTACATTTCCGATGTTTCCTTGGCATTATTTCCATCTGGCGAAGCAATATCTTCCTCTGAGGAACCTGCTAGTTCTAGATGTAACTCCTCCAAAGCAGTGTTGCTGTCTTGGTCAATAATTTCACGTGTACCTGTTTCATGTGCGACTGTAGCTTGATTCTTCATCATAACATCTTTTGTGCGATCAATAAGAGTGTCGGATCTAGATCGCCTAAGCGCATCGACGTTGTCTTCTTCCTCGAGTATCTCTTGAAAGATATTCCTTTCTCGACGTTTACGCGATCTCTTTAGGAACGTTGATCTCGGTTTTAAAAAAATCTTATGATCTTGACTCTTGTCGGAGGTGTCGCTTGACGCAATAGAAGCCTGAGCTAACGCATTAGGTTCAAGAGATCCTCTAGGATTCTGTGCCGATGGGCTAATAGCCTCGGTTGATCTTGACCCCTTTGTTGCTTTCGCGTCACCGGTCCTACTACTCTCATTTACGACATTACTTGGTGTAGATTGCGATACTCGAAACGAACCATCCGCCTGTCTCACCGAACATGTTTTCAAAGCTTCAGCATTCGTATCGATACCCTTCTCTTTCCACTTACTTATTTCTACATCGTTATGAGTTTCTTCCTCCGCAAATATATCGGCAAACACATTTTTATCCGCGCCTCTCTTACGATGCTTTAGAAATGTCGATTTTGGTTTCAGTACACGAGCTTCCATCTCGCTATTATTAGAATCTTTGTTACTACCCTGCGTAGACGAAGAACTCTCAAGTAACGTACTCTGCGCTTCTGGGTTGGGAAGACGCGAAAGATCGTGGTCATTCTCAAAGGATAATACAAGTTGCCTTGACCCCCCCTGTTTCACAATTGGAGATTCGGTTATCGCAAGAATTTTATTCTCCATCAACGTTCCAGTCTTACTATGCGACGATAGTTTTAAAGATTTTCTTTTACTGGGAGTCAGCAGCTGATTTTCCTTTAATACATCGTCAAATACATTTCGCTGCCGGTCCTTGTGCCTTCTTTTAAAAAGTGTAGGCTTTAATTTCAAAACGACATCCGTGCTATGGCTTTGACCTGAACTACTCTCTGAAATCTTGTTTGCCCGTTTAGAACTGGTAGCATCGATGGACCCAGATTTATTCATAGGACTTGACCCTGTACTTTTTTCGTCTGACGTTCCAGACTCTGAAATATTCACGAAGGGATTACCCCGTGATTTCCTTGCCGCTGAGCGCAATGTAACTTTTCTTTTCATAATTCTAGGTTCCTCGTCGGACTCCAATGTTGTAACTGTGTTACTATCTGCATCTAATAAGACGTTATAGTTAGCACAAAGTAGGTAGCTAACGTTTACCTCAACGCGTAAAGAATATACCTGGTTTCCTAATAGGCATTGTCAGTGTGGCATCATCTGCAATAGCTGTCGTTTCCAATACTTTCCACCATCCGTCTTGCAGCTCGCCTGAATCAATTCGCGAATTAGGATCCAAGATAGTACTTGTTTCATTAGCCGTATTGAAAGACATCGACGGTCGCATTACAGTATTATTCTCCAGATTCTTCCACCAATATGGTTGTTCTGAAATGGGGCGACTACAATTCATATCCAACAACAATACAAATATTTAAACTGGATTATATATTTCCATATTATATCCATATTATATATGGATTATATATTTTTTTACCTACCATCGCCAAAATTTTCTGTATCAGGATCCAGAAAAGCAGATCTAGTACTGTTTCTGCTGTATCTCGATAAACGTCTATTTAAACTTTTGCGTCTAGCCATGATAATTTAACAATTGATCCCACAGTGTCAACGATTTTCGGCGACTGTAGTATTTCAAATTATACCTACCACGGTATATATACAAGATACAGAAACGACGCAGAAAACTGACAGTTGCAAGTTGACCTGTATGCACTACTGTAAACGACAGTTCAATGCAAAGAGAGCAAAAGAGAGAACAGGTTATCTGTTGTAGGGGCCCCTCAACACATTATACACCCATTTTTAATTTTTAATAACAAAATTATTTATTTATCGCTTTGAAACTCTTAATCGAATTCTAACGGAAAAAAGGGCGAACTAAAATTGACAAAAACAGGCGTCGCTACTGTTTACGTCGCTCTGTAGATAATGCAGGTTACGCGTGTAACGTAAGTAGGAGATCGATACCACCACAGACGAGGTATAGAATAGACCAGTGATGAGATCCAGTGATACCAGATCGGGGACGGGTGCCCTCGAGAATTTCCCCCACCTCGCGCATACTACGCCGGAGCAGCGTGTCCGTGAGCTCGGCGCTTCGGAGTCCAACTCACGGACGCGCTGCTCCGGCGTAGTGTGCGCGAGGTGGGGGAAATTCTCGAGGGCACCCGTCCCCGATCTGGTATCACTGATGAGATCTCGGGCGGGTTTTCTCGTGCATGCACGGCTTTTGCAGTATCGTATCTATGGGTGCGTTCCGTTATTCACTGCAAGTACTGGCAGTGCTGACCAGTGATACCAGATCGAGGACGGGTGCCCTCGAGAATTTCCCCCACCTCGCGCATACTACGCCAGAGCAGCGTGTCCGTGAGCTCGGCGCTTCGGAGTCCAACTCACGGACGCGCTGCTCCGGGGTAGTGTGCGCGAGGTGGGGGAAATTCTCGAGGGCACCCGTCCTCGATCTGGCATCACTGGTGCTGACAATAGCGTTCCGATATGGATAGCAGTTGACTGCGAAAGCACTGCTATAGATGTATGACGTCACGAACTTCGACGTCACTTCCTGTTGTAACTGCTGCAGCCGGTACAGCAGTCGCAGTGATCACGTGACCACACAAAGATTTCAAAATGAATCCTGCAATTGATGTGGACATGGAAATTATTACTATTATTGAAGAAGAAAGTAGCGAGCATTTTTTGTGTCAAATGACTGCAGAAGAAGCGTAGCGAGCACGGAATGGTATAGTGTTCTTTATTTATGCACACGTCGCTGGAACTACTTGAGTTCTCTATATTTTCTTTAATTATATCCGTAAATAATAACGCAACTATTGTATTTTTGTTATTTCTACCACTCATTTTGTAGGTTATTAGAACAATATTGGACACCAGATGACAGACGCTATGAGATGCTTAATGCAACCAACTGCAGCTGCGTTCCGTTTTACAATTTCGCAGCAGCTTCGAAATGCACGAAATTAAAACGGAACGCTGTTAGCACCACACTCGCGTGACGTCATATTAGAAGTACTTGCAGTGAATAACGGAACGCACCCTATGTTGGGGCGCAACTAATAGGTGTAGTATTATTGGCGGGAAAGCAGGAGGGTGTTCAAGGTGCCCCATTTTATCGAAACTTGTACTATACTGATGCTAAAATCTGTGCTGGATTTATCCTATAGGCTAACAAGGCTGAAGCCTAGGGCCCCGTTTAGCTGGGGGCCGCTTATTCTAAATATTTTCTTCGAAAAATTAGCATTTTTCTATATTATCTTTATTAACTTGTATCTTTAATGTTTATTTATGTTAATGTTATGTTTAGTTTTGATATTCACTGTTAATTTTGAAATTCAATTCTTGTTTAGATTATACGAGTATTATGATAAAAAAAATCAAATCAGCGTAATTTTATTTTTTACATTTAACCGAGGGCCCACCAAATATTCAGCCTAGAGCCCCTTGAAAGGTAAATCCGGCTCTGGCTAAAATCTGCCTGAGATCTCATCACTGGAATAGATCTATCAACCGATGTATTTTTCTGTCACCGGTTTGGGGGGTCCTAGGGCGGTATTCATAAACGTGTCTTAACCCTTTCGCTACGACGGGCGACTATAGTGGCACTACATACGGTGCCACTGAGGTACGACGGGCGACTATAGTGGCTCCCCGTACGGTGCCACTGAGGTACTACGGGCGACTAGCCGCTAGCCGACGACCATTGCGAATAAATCAGGAGAAACGAATCCACCTCGCCTTACTGAAAGACACTTCCCGTCGCTATATACAAATGAAAAGACCAAACGAAAGAATCCGCTGCGAAAGTGCGTAGTCTGTTCAAACAATGACAAGAGGAGCAGATCGCGATACCAGTGCCAAATTTGCAATGTTGGCCTGTGTATAACACCATGCTTTGAAAAATATCATACGCAGTTACATTATTAAAAGCCATTATAATCATACAATTATATTATGTTATATTATTTTATTATATTGCATAATGTTATTTGCTTTCATACCGTCAATTCAAAAGCGCATACTAAAACGTTATAAATACCCTGGAATACTCTTTATTTATGAATACCCTTTGAAGAAAAATTCTTTCGTTCGAAAACATTCAGCAGTTTGGGTTCTCCGCCGCGGTACTCCTGCTGACGATCGGCGTCGCGTACCTACCGTACAGTGATGTCGCGGCGCGCGGCATTGACCCGTTCAGTGGGAATACCGCGGCGGAGAATCTGCCCGTAGCGAAAGGGTTAAGGGGGTAGACACGGGTAATGCAGCGCGCTGTATACCGATACAATCTGGCCCGAAACATGGGTCTGGGAAGGTACGTTGTTTGTCCTTATATGAGGAGATTTTGGGCTGGGCGAGGTCTCATTCGAAAGATCAAGGTTCAGTGCAGTGCGCTATGGTCATGATTCGACGAGATTGTGTTGATATCTAATAATATGAGTGATCAAAGTAGAGCAAAAGTCGACAAAATACACCCGCAAGAATCCAAGTATTTTTAGGTCACTAAAAGAGTTTTGTGACTCAAACGATGACCAGAGCGGACTGCATTGAAGCTTCCTCTTTCGAATGAGACGTCACTCAGCTCGAAATCTGATCATATAAGGACAAACAACGTACCTTCCCAGACCCATGTTTCGGACCAGATTGTGTCGGTATACAGCGCGCTGCATTACCCATGTCACGTGGCGTGTTTATGTCCTTAAGTACTTTTAGGTCATTAAAAGAGTTTTGTGACTCAAACGGTGATCCCAGCGCTCCGCATTGAACCTTCCTCTTTCGAATGAGACCTCGCCCAGCCCAAAATCTGCTCATATAAGGACGAAACAGGAAAAATTCCAAACCCATGTTTCAGGTTAGATTGTCGGTATTACAGCGCGGTGCATCGCCCGTGTCACGTGACGTGTCTACCCCCTTAAAACCCGTTTATGAATACATACCGCCCCTAGGACCCCCTTGCCATTTTCGTGTCGCGTGCAACGTTACCGGTGAAGTCTCGAAAGAGATTGTAACGCTACGCGTGGTTGGAATTAGAAATCTCCACGGGTAAAACTAGGTTTTTTTTTAGAGTCGAAGCCCGCGATTTGCAAATGTTTCTGTCAGAGTAACGATTTAAAAATCATCGTATGAACATATTCCGTTCAACGGAAGAGAAAGAAGAATGAAAATAAAACGATATCTCATTCGCCTTTTAACCTTGCTGTCCTATTCCGGTTTATTTAACGCAAAATAAATTTCATTCGCTTGCAATAACCTAATTTGTAAAAAGAGTGCTTTAATGTTTTTTAATCATGTGTTTGCGCATACATTAATGATGGTCTATATGATATAATACAGAAATATAATAATAACAATAATAATAATAATATCCATCTACTGTACTATATTATTATTTAAAAGGAACATATCGAACCCGTACACACCGATTTTGGTGCATTTTTGCAAGTCTGTGGAGTAGCCAAAAATATTCGATACATATTTTTTGAAATAGGAATTCATTCTACTTCATTACTATTAGAAAAATTCATTTGTTTAAACTATGTACTAACTGACGTTAACTGACTAATATTAACTGATGTTCGGATGTTTCAATAAGTTTATACAATATATTCGATTTGTTCGTATATTATTTTTCACACGCTGTTATTTTTACGACTATTGAAAAAGCAAAAAAATGTTTCATATGAAAGTTTTTTTAATTGATGGAGGAAACTGAATAGTATAGGGGGGGGGGGGGTATTCTGTTTATTAAGAATGCAAAAAGTAAATATATTTAAGGTTAGGAATACATCAAGTGCTCGACACGACCGTCCTATCCGAGCAACTGCAGGAGACAGACAGAGATGGGCAAAAAATATTTGAAATAAAAATTTCGTACACAAATTTTTATTTCAAATAATTAGTTTTCTCGGATGTTTCGAAATGCTAGATAGAAAGTTTTAACAAATGAGGGGGCAGTATATATATAACATTTTTGGAAAAAGAAAACCACTATTTATTTTTAAAAAAAAGCCGTTCATGCAAGCATACAAAACAAAGACTCTGATCCGCGTTCAACTCGACCCGAATGCAGGTGTTTCCGCTCTTAATCTGTTGGCTGTTTTATTTGACTTGGTAAAAAAACGCGCTCTTGGACAAATAACTATGTTTTGAAGAGACTCGGGCGACTATTTCCGTCACAGTCGAGAAACAATTGGACGCGTGACGGGGATCACGATTACGGTTTTATAAATATTTGCGATAGATGCGGACGTTTAATTGACGTAACGCGGCACTTGTGCAATACGTGACGGTGTAAAGAACGACTGGAGATTAGTCTGTCGAATCCAGGGAACGTTGGTCAAGCGACCTTATTATCGCGACATCTGACCCTTCTTAGCGAGCGGACAAATAGATTCTCCATTCTCTCCTGCCCCTATTGTCCCCAATACGCCTCATCTACGCCTTCGTGCGAACAACTACCAGGCTAAAGGAATATTTTCCACGTTGACCAACTTGAACGAGAATTGGTGCATCATTTTCACAACGGGTCACTAACCAAGATATTGAAGAATCATTGCGTGTTCGACGAATGTACGTCAGTATACACCACATGCGCGGCTGGAAGGTTGAGAAGCTGGTATCACGTATCGCATATCACAGTTCGATGAGTCTCGCGTTAATTATCCCAGCGAATTTGACCGAGTCTCGTTTGAAGTTTAATCTCTAATGGAACGGCCGGGCCGCTGCAATTAGACGGGACTTATTTTTGCGCGCACCGCCTCATACATAATGTGTGAGCGTCGGGCATTTGCGGGCACGTGACACGGCACGCGCCCCTCGTTATTCCATCGCCATCGGCAATTGTTTCCCCTAAAAATGATTAGGTTCCACTATACAGAGTACAGACTAGGTTATAGCCCCTCTGCGTATATCTTTCGTTTGCCTCTGGATCGCGTCCATTGTTTCAAATATTTCCCTACACCCCACACGGTATCGTTTATCCTTTCATATTTTCCACGTTTCAACAATGTTGAATCACCATATCGTTGCAATCCCAAGCGCGTCTGGTGCACACCGCGGACGCCATCGCCAAAGATAATCCTTTGTGTATGCGTGCGGTAGAGTGGGGCTAAAAGTCCGGCGGGTAAAAAGTCCCGAATTCGAAATCTCTATTCCTAAACAATGTATTGAGTTTCGCAGTATAGGGTAAAGGACCCAGTTACTGACACCGGACTAATTACTGTCACCTTAAACTATTTTAATTAAAATAACGAATAAATAAATGTTGTAAAATGATACACAAAAAGAATTATGTATTTCAACCTATAATCTATACTATAGATTATATTCTATAGTTTGTTTATCCGTTATTTTAACTAAAATAGCTTAAGGTGACAGTAATTGGTCAGGTGTCAGTAACTGGGTCCTTTACCCTACTAATTGTAAGTAAAAGGCGAGAAGAATTACGCGACGCCTTTGTTATTTTATGTATCGAAAAGTAAAAGAAATACACGTCGTCTTTGTTGTTTCATACGAAGTAAACCACAGTTTAAACGTGTATCAGTCAAGTACGTTAAAATTGTATGTTTCTTTAGTAATGTGTGCATGATATTGTTTATTGTTGAATGATAATATTTTCTAACGTATATACATTATTATTTGTTTTCATAAATAGGTGGCCAAACTATAAAGAAATTCTTTCAAAGTCTTTAAATAATGTTTTTGTTTTAATTGAGCGATCTTTTTTAGTTTTTAGTTGAAAGTGAGCCTCTGATATATATTTATATTTGTTGGTAAAGAAGTCATGCTTTCTTTTCAATATTCTATATCAAAAAGAATTGGTTTAATAAATATTTGTTGATTTCAAAAGAGTTTTTTACATATTTAATTTAAAGACATTAGGAACTTTCTACATTGACAAGCATTTTGTGGTATAACTCGACAGAAAATAACAGTATCAACAAACGAACTTCGCGAACGTAAAGCATAGGGTAAAGGACCCAATTACTGACACCTAACCAATTACTGTCACCTTGAGCTATTTTCCTTAAAAAAACGAATAAATAAACTATAGTATATAATCTGTAGTATAGATTATAAGTTGAATTACATAATTATTTTTGTGTATGTCTTTACAACGCTGATGTATTCGTTATTTTAAGTAAAATAGCTTAAGGTGGCAGTAATTGGTCAGGTGTCAGTAACTGGGTCCTTTACCCGAGTAATTATAGTTTATACAAAATCACACCAGATATCACTAGATTGTTAGTATCAGATGATTGCATAAGTTCGTGCCCGATTTGGAAAATAAAATTCAATGGTTAAATTTTAAAGCGTACAGTTTTATTAGTCAAGTATGTAGTCACCATTCTTCTCTACAATTGTTTTCCAACGATCTACAAGCTTGTCGATTCCAGTTTTGAAGAAAGAGCTTGGTTTTTCTCGAAAAAATGTCGCGAGGTAATATAAAATCGGGCACGAACTTATGCAATCATCTGATACTAAATTTGACCCAGGTTTATACGAAAAACGGGACTTTTAGCCCCACCCTACCCTATCCGACTCGCGTCAACCTATACCTCATCATATATCCCATATTCTAGATTCTAGAATTCTAGACATTCCATATCTCCACAATGTTGAGACATGCTCGCATGCCTCGCGTACTCCACACGTCCCGTATATGTATTTCACGCATCCCATACATCCCAAATATATTTCATTTTTTACTCATCCTACATATTCAGCATTCCCCACAATAAACTGACATTCTGGAGCTTAGAAATTTTCTACATTCCTCACGTTTCCGATATATCCTACTATAATATAATAAATGCGAAAGTGTGTTTGGATGTTTGTTACTCAATCACGTTGCAACTACGCAACGGATCTTTCTGAAATTTTATATACATGGAATCTAGGACCGGGAATAACACATAGTATACTTTTTATCCCGATTTTTTTTAACCGATTTGGACCAAATATTGCGTAATTACCCTCTAAACCCTGTGGAACATATAGGCTACCATGAAATCTGGACATCACTTCCCTTTGCCCTTATTTCATCCCCTTAACACTCTGTGGCAATCAAAGTTTTACCCGGGCAACACCGGGTACTTTAAGCTAGTATATATATAGTTGCTATATTCAGGCTCTACATCTGTGTATATGTAAAAATGTGTTAAGGTTCGGAACAACTAATTCTCAAGAAATCTATATATATATATATATATATATATATATATATATATATATTGCCCTTTAGGGTAATTCCGGGAGACGCGGCCGGGCTGGAGAGTTGGTCAAAACAGTTGATTTCTTGAGAATTAGTTGTTCGGAACCTTAACACATTTTTACATATACACAGATGTAGAGCCTGAATATAGCAACTCCACCAACTCTCCAGCCCGGCCGCGTCTCCCGGAATTACCCTATGCATTCTTCGCATTTTCTACATATTCACCCTTCCAACGTTCACCATGTTTTTAACACGTTCCATAATCTGGACGTTTATGAAATTTTTTACTCATCTTTCAACTCCCTTCGCGCATGTTTTTCCACCCTTGCTCAAACAGTTCTCTGCGCTTTACCCACCAATATATCAAAGTAACTACTTTCACACCACTTGCAAACACCTTCCATTCCTTCCACAACCTTTTCCCAAATGGCCCTCCAATTTCCCTCATATTTCGAGCTGCACCCGGCCAGAGTAGTTCCGGGGCCGAATTTTTGCTTTGGCTCGCGGGCCATTTAGAAATCTGGAATTTGGGGGCCGTCCTTAAATTACGTAAGAGTAATTTTGGCTATTTCTTACCCCCTCCCTCCCCCAGGATAAGAATTCGTAAGATTTAATATTGCAACCCCCATCTTACGTAATATTTTTTACATTGAATTTTTTTCAGTTATTAAAATTCTTTTAAAGGTTTATATAATTCAGTTAACTCAATTTCGGGAAATTTAAACTAAAACAACTTTTCTGGAACATTAATGATAGAATTTGTATTTATTGAAAATTAGGTTAAAAAATATTACGTAACAGGCTATCTGACTCCTCCCTCCCCCTTGTAAGAAAACGTAAGAAATTCGCGACCCCCTCCCCCCCCCCCCCAAAAAGCCTTACGTAATTTAAGGACGACCCCTTGTGGGAAAATCAGAATTCGTGTGCGTCGGTGTTTTATCGTAGGCGAAAGCCTAGATCCTAGACAAAAGAGTAGAGCGCGGAGGGAGAGGGCATTTACTGTGGTGGACGTGTCGGCTTAACGAGGGAGAGTGCTCTCCGAAATCGAGTAGCGGGTATTGGTGTTTCCTCGGCCGAGCGGGCAGCTCGAATGTTATGACAATTATGAGTTTTCCGTGGGCGCAGCGAGCTGGCACGTGGCGACGCGCATTCATTCAAGCTGACAAGGGAGAGAAGGGAGAGTGCAGGCCGTGTGCCGTCGCGTGAGAACAGCTTCGCTCTCACACGCGTTATGCAGCGCACGTGCGTGCCGCGTACTATCGCATACTACCGCGTACTGCTTCGTACTAGCGCGTATGCGCTTGCGTAGCCGAGATCGCGACACGCGACTGACACGCTCCGATTTTTCAATGAACGCGCTTCAATTTCGTCTTTGGATTTTAATTGATTTGAACCTGGATTATGGGAAAGGATACCTTCCAGAGGCACGATCAAAAGACTTGTTTTTTTCCCGACAACAAAGAAGAGAAACAAACAACAGAGTATTCCGCCCTCCTTAGTTAAACTGTCCTATCTAGCAGTTTTTCATTTTTTCAGATAGGTATGTTGAAGTATTTCAAATCCCACACATCTTTTACCTTTTAACACTATTCCTACCGACACATTTCAGGTCATTTGACCGGTCGCGTTGGGTAAGACAGACTACAATTTTTTCTCAGAAAATAAACAATAAAATAAAAAGTGAATATTCAAAAATGTATTATACGTATATTTGAGGCAAAGTCGCGAAATTTAAAGGCGATTCAGTTACGTTGTATATAGGAAATTTTAATCGATATTTTAAAAACGGTCTTTTGACCGGTTCGTGGTAGGAATAGTGTTAAGTAAAATTTAGAAAACTCTACGTGCTTCGTAAAGATTTATAAACAGTCTAAATGGTTTAAATATCGTATCTAAAACAATTAATTAATTGGTACGTTAATAATACATTCTCTACCGGTACATTTATTACAAAAAATTATATCAGGCTATTACAAAATAATGACAACATGTTTTAATTCGAATGAAGAAAATATGGATGGTACAACGTAAATGACAAAACTTCAGTTTCAAAATTCTAGATAGGACATTTTAACTAAAGAGGGAAGTATCACCAACCATCAGTATAAAACTTTTCACACCTGCTTGAATCATTTTACCGAGACTTTCAATAGGTAATATCCGAAATCCAATTACACACATCTCCGTTCCTACCCTGTCATCCAGAGGCAATCGTGCACTCGTAAATTTTCATCGATCACTCGCGCATTAACTCGATCCGACCTTCCACCCCTTATATTCCCATGGGCCAGCGGGCGCAACTACTTTTCGCCACTCCAATCTATCGGTCCCAGACATTGCCCGCCGGAAACTATATATTCCCATAGTCCTCTGATCCTCGCGTTCCATTCACCAATCTATCCAAAGAACGACAATATTTAAATATTCGCAGAATAAAAAGTAAAAAGAGCGATTGTCGAGGGGGTGAGCTGGCGGTGCTCGGGTGGTTTGAGCGGCGCCCTATAGATACGACCGCATTCCGACTTGTAAGTAGTGCATACGCGTTGTGGTAGTTAATAAAAGTTAAAAGGGCGAGGGAAGCTAGGACCGCGCGGCGCGGCGCGGCACGGCACGGCGCGGTACGATAAGACCGGGCCAGCCGAGGTAATAAATGGGGCAGCGCAGTGCTCCGGAGCGGTATTTGGTCGCGTGACGCCGACCAGTGCGCATCGATCCGAGGTCTCGTACGAACGTAGGGAATTCGCGTCGCTCGAAAATCAATCCCGTGCCGCGTACGATCTCATTGCCGGCCAAGAAAAAGCTCCTCGTGTATTGCACATATCCCGACAAGGGCGGGCTGCCTACCGATATGTGGAGGAAATTGCTCAGCAAGTCCGGACGCAGACTCCTCAGGGTAAGACGATGCTAATTATCCTCCTCGGCTGTTGCATGCACGCACGTTTCTGGCGCATCGCGGCCGACCCAATTCCTTAGTCTCGCGTATTGCATCGGTAGCCTGCCCTGCCACCGCTGGCCGCTGCAAATCATATCTCCGCTCTGCCTACCTCGCCACCAGCGTTCTCTCCATTCACGATCACCTGACAGGCTGACGGGAACCCATCGCTTTCAATCGCCAGCCCGCTTCCACGGAGAAAATACAGATCAACTGTAATCAATGAATATTCCACACCGGGAAGTTGCCAAGTTGCCAAGCTACCAAGCTGCCAAGCTACCATCTCCGAGCACGGCGCGTCTATCGAGAATAATTTAAATTTCATCAAATATTCACGAGCGGGTAATTTTGATCGGCGTGACCTCGCTTTACATTGATTCGCTTAAGCTTAACTGCTACTCCACTCGATTCCACTCTACTCCACCGCGAGTAGATACGCGTCGCATCCAACAAACTATTCCCGTAGTTACTTCTCAACATCTAACGCTATGGACTTCCAAATCTCAATACCCACCCCCCATACAGCACACTTCGTTGCAGCTGTATTGCAGGAACGTTGCTGCAATATTGCATTGTTGCAGGTTGCATTGCAATATTGTAGGAATGTTCCTGCAATATTGCCGTGCATTATTGGAGTGGCAATGATCTTACAATATTGCAGTAATATTGCAAGAACGTTGCCGTGCAATGTCCCATTGGCAACGATCCTACAATATTTCTGCAATATTGCGCGCATATCGACGTGCAATGTTCCACTGGCAACGTTCCTACAATATTTCGGCAATATTGAGCGCAAATCGATGTGCAATGATTCAGTGGCAACGTTCCTACAATATTTCGGCAATATTGAGCGCAAATCGGTGTGCAATGTTTCAGTAGCAACGACACAGCAAAATTGCCTATATAGGGTAGATGTCCCAATTACTGGCAGTGTCCCAATTACTGCCACTTTATTTATTTGATGTAATAAAAACGTAAAGTACCTATAAAAAAAGTGTAAAAAATATGTTATTATTAAACGGAGATTCTGATTTACATAACAATTAAACAAATAAAAAAATGAAGAAATCATACGGACAAGACGATTTATGAGGTGACAGTTATAGGTACACTAGGATCACTCGCGAATTTTAATTAATTATTAATAAATTCTTCATATTTAATTCATAAAACTATTTTTTTTTAATAAAAGAGATGTCAAATAATATTATGTTTCAAACTGAGACGATTTTTAGGTTAAACAACACGTGAAATGATTAAATGAAGTTCAGTTATAATCTTAAGGTGGCAGTAATTGGGACATCTACCCTATTGCCGTGCAATACTGTAGTGGAAATATTGTAGAAACAGTGCAGCAATATTCTGAAGCAACTATGACTTTGACGAAATTTGAAATATGACGTCGAGTAGATTCTACAGCATGTTTCATTTAACTGGATATGCTAGAATTTCTCGTTGGCCGTTTTTATTCCCGTTTCGTTGCAGAATCATTGCCGAAACGTTGCAGGACTACATGTTTGCAATGCTGCCGCAACATTGCAAAAATACCCACCTGCAATATTGCGAAGGCGGACATAGGACTGAACCTGCAACGTCTCTGGAATGTTATGGGGCAACATTGCAATCTTGCATCGTATCATTGCAGAGACGTTGCTGCAATGATATGGTGCTGTGTGGGTCGGAGCGATCGTACTTATTTGCACGCGATCGCGAGCCCTCGCAATCTTTCCGCGCGCAATTCCTCAACGTCCAATGCATTTTACTGGAATCGCCAAGTATGAATAAACTGGCAAAGTTGACGCGTCCTACGCCTGTAGTAAGTCCTTGTTGGATCGATCGTTTCGAACCGCGCGATTGCTATCAAACGCCCTCGCTTTAAGTTAATAGAAAGAAACGATGTATACTGTATATAGGTAAGGTGCGGAATTTACTATACCTTGCGCCACTGTTGCTTCGATTCGCAGGCCATCAAGAAACTGTCGACGAGGAGCCGCAAGGCGAAAAGGTCGGAAAACTTGACCTCCTGGCACTCGGCCATACCGGACCTCGAGACAACCTCTTTGTCGTGGTCCCTGCCGTCTCTGGACACCAAAAGCATCGACACCTACATGACCTACGTGGCCGAGAACTCGGAGGATTGCGACTCGATGTGCTGCTACTGCGACGAGTACGAGGAGAATCAGAGAAACGAGAATATCGAGAACGAGATGATCATCTAACGCTAACGGACCCGCCGCGCCGTTGCTATGGATATATCCGTGGCTGCGTTCGCCGCCACGGATATACCTCTTCGATCCAGGGACAATCCGGTGAAAGAATGAGTCGATCCGTCATGCACCTGTCGCGCGAGGATCCGCAAACAGGAGGATGGCCGGAAACACGAGGCCAGAAATAGAAAGATCGCTTGCAGGATATCTGGAGGTCTTCTATTATAATCCGTTCCATAGGCTGTCTGTAAATTTCATTATTTTTCGATTCGTGTTTTCACGATAATTGTACCATAGCGTGAATATTAGTAATCTGTAATATTGCGCGGGCGGGCGACCGAGTTAGTTTCATTTAAAAAAAACGCACGTACCTATATATTGTAGCGCGGTTATTCGGGATTGCGAAATAATCTTGTAAACATCGAAGACGGAAAGTACACAAGTACCTAAGGTCGAGTTCAGATATATTGGCCGGTGAGTTCGGTTTCGCGAGTAGCGCGGGAGGAGAAATCAGCCACCACCACCTGACGATCGTGGATTGGCAGTTGAAGTTCCTTAGGATCTTGGTGAGAAGCTAGAGAAAAGTAGCACCGAGGCAAGCAGCAGGTGGTGGGAGAATACCCTTCAGGAAACTCACCGGCCAATAAATCTGAACACGACTATATACACGTTGCTTTTCGTGTACAGATCGGTCTTCCGAAGAACGCCTAAGTAGTTGATAGATTAGCCGATATTATCCCAAGTATTTATTTTGATCTCATTTAGATAGGTGCTAATTGCATGGCCGTAGCGAGTACACGTCCACTGATTTGTATAGCTTTTTCCCTCGTTGTATGAAAGAGAAACGGATAAGCGACACATCGTACAAAGGTAGAAACACGTGATGCATATAGCTGTGTCGATCGGTTGTTTCTAGAGTTCCGTTTATCAATTGTCACCCACGACCGCATGCGTTGCCCCGCATCCGTCGAATTCAGATGCAATATGTGTGTGTTTAGAGTGCGAGATGGGTATGGCTCCGGCGGTTGAGTGTTGATCGTCCAACGAACATGTTAACGAAAATTGAGCACGTCCAATGAAACGGTCCAACTCTCGAATATTATAAACTCTATATACTTGGATCGGCGCTAGGTGATTTTCGATACGTGTTTTACGTACATGTCCAAGAGCAATCGTAGAATAGAAGCGGAGAGATCTTTATTCTTTACCGTTGCGTTAGCTTTCGCTTCGTAGGGTGGATGGACCAGTAAGTGAACACGTACCAGTGAATGAACATTTTTTATTAAAACGATTAAAATAAGTTATTAAAATAAGCAACTAATTAATTAGAGACTTCTTCTAGTTTCTTGCTTCATATCCAAAGAAGTTTTGCAACACGTGGAATCAATCGCGCTGCAAATATAATTTTATAAAAGTGTTCATTCACTAGCCTTAAGTGTTCATTTACTGGTGTGTCTACCCTAATCGCCGAAGAGCTCGCTAAGAGCGGGCGTGTTCTGCCGCGAGATTATGAGACGAATGGTTAGCATGCTTGTCCCCGTAAGGTAAAAGACCCAATACGTGGACACGTCCCAGTAGCTGGACACTGGTGCAAAAATACTGATTAGTACATTTAATATCCGCTTTATCCAAAAAAGAACTATTTTATTAAATTATTCAAATATTTAGTAAAATATATTCATATATATATATTTTAATAAATATTTGAATAATTTAATAAAATAGTTCTTTTGTTATAAAATAGTTCTAAATTATTCAAATATTTAGTAAAATATATTCATATAATATATTTTACTAAATTTTTGAATAATTTAATAAAATAGTTCTTTTGCACCAGTGTCCAGCTACTGGGACGTGTCCACGTATTGGGTCTTTTACCTTACTATGCCGATTGCGGGCTGCGTTCCTTTTCAAATTACACGGCACAATCGATGTTAGCTGATTAGGTACTGTTGCAACGCGGAGATTTATCTTTAAATTCGTGCTGGCAAACGAGAGACACTTGAACGATTACCATGCTAGTTGCGTAGAATTTATATGTACATAAATACGTGAATGCGAATGTATATGGCTGGTGAAATGCGCGCGTTGTACATAGATGTATGTGGATGCGTCTCTCGATATTTTGTCGTAAATATGTCCGACGAGGCTGTGACTTTCTAATGGATGTAAATGTCATAAATAAAATAGTTTCATCGACGATCACCTGTGTGTCCATGACCCTTGTCACCGAAACTCGCGATTCATTCCATTGTAGGCTGGACGTACCAGTGACTGAAGAATTTTTATTAAAATGAGTCAAATAAGTTATTAAAGTAAGCAACTAAGGTAAAAGACCCAATACGTGGACGCGTCCCAGTAGCTGGACACTGGTGCAAATGAACTATTTTATTCAATTATTCAAACATTTAGTAAAATATATATATGAATATATTTTACTAAATAATTGAATAATTGAATAAAATATTTAGTGTATATATATATATATATAAAATATATTCATATATATATATATATATATATATGAATATATTTTACTAAATAATTGAATAATTGAATAAAATAGTTCTTTTTTGGATAAAGCGGATATCAAAAGTACTAATCAGTATTTTTGCACCAGTGTCCAGCTACTGGGACGTGTCCACGTACTGGGTCTTTTACCTTAATTAATTATTGCTGCAAATCTAATTTTATAGCAGTGTTCATTCATTAGCCTCGAGTGTTCATTTACTGCTAGAAGTTTAATCCTTAAAAGAGAAAGATTTGTTTCGCGCAAGCGTTGACAAATGAATGTAAGTGAAGCACAGAACACCCGTTCGCGTAATTGTACCGCATAGCAAGCGTGCGCCTGGAACCCTTGCCGCTGAAAATTAAGCGCAAAGAGCGGGGGCTAATTCGGCGGCGAGAAGCGAACAATGGCCACGTGGCCGAACACTGGTCCTCCTCCTTCTCCTCCTCCTACTCCTCCTCGAATATTAGTTTTGCTCCCCCGTGGTTTCTGAATATCCGTAAAAACCTACGCCGGCTAATTGTTCCCACTGATCATTACGGGTCGCGCGAATGCCCTGTTTCGCGAAAGCACTATTTATGAATGGCATAACGAGTCGCAAAACTGGTTCGTAGCTTACGGTGCGAAGAGTAGATACACTGGAACGCTTATTTCGTTCTTGCACGGCAACGAGTAGCGTCCCTCTGCAAGCTGCAACGTGAATTTTGCATAAGAATACACGGTGTTTCAGAGTACCCGGTGAATCTTGTTCCGAGTAATCGAAACAGGAGGTGAGTGAGCGTGTGAGAGAGGGAGAGAAACAGAGAGAGAGAGAGAGAGAGAGGATGAGGCTGGGTATGACAATGAAGGCGATGTCACTTTTCTGCGTTGTTTTATTACAAACTCTTATTGCAAAAATATTTGAGCGTTTTCCACACGTATACCTCGATATCTGTAATGGCACTTCTCTTTACGCGCTCCATTTTCCAGCTTTTCTAACTCTTCGCTAGAAATCCATTCGACTGAGTTTTCCCATTACCAAAGGATCGATAAATAGAAAAATTATCAAGTTATTTACAATATGTACACTGTACAGCGTCGCTTGCTCTTAAAGCTTGTCGAGTTAAGCTAAAGTAATAAATAATATCTTTCTCGTTCGTTATTAGGTACTGGCATGACTAATATCGTATCACACATCGGAAAAACCACGTGGACGCGTTTCCACTCGCGTCCGCGTCCCTGAGACAAACTCATTTAGGGTAATTCCGGGAGACGCGGCCGGGCTGGAGAGTTAGTCGAAACAGTTGCTTTCTTGAGAATTGATTGTTCGGAACCTTAACACATTTTTACATATACACAGATGTAGAGCCTGAATATAGCAACTCGACCAACTCTCCAGCCTGGCCGCGTCTCCCGGAATTACCCTATAGGGTACCATGAAATCTGGACATCACTTCCCTTTGCCCTTATTTCATCCCCTTAACACTCTGTGGCAATCAAAGTTTTACCCGGGCAACGCCGGGTACTTTAAGCTAGTATATATATATATTTTGCCCTTTAGGGTAATTCCGGGAGACGCGGCCGGGCTGGAGAGTTAGTCGAAACAGTTGATTTCTTGAGAATTAATTGTTCGGAACCTTAACACATTTTTACATATACACAGATGTAGAGCCTGAATATAGCAACTCGACCAACTCTCCAGCCCGGCCACATCTCCCGGAATTACCTTATACATGGATAAGTAGACGCCACAGCGCGCTGGTCTACGAATCGCGGGTGTATCTTAAGATGCTCCGACAAAATCAACTAAGTGTCAGATGTGCAGCTGAGACGTCCTCCCTCAGTAGGCAAGTTCGGCGCCCCACGGCCTGTAAGGCTTGCCGTGTTGCTGCTGAGGATACTGTCCCGGGTACTGGCCCCATCCGAGGGCGCCTCCGCCTAGCAGGGGCGGCATGCCCCCGGCTCCAGCTGGCATTCCGCTGGAAATAGTACTCGCCGGCTCGTAGCTGCTCGTCGACGAGGTGGACGTCAGGGTGGTGGGTGCCGAAGGAACGGTGGCTGGCACCGCGGACGGGGGATGCTCGCGGTGGAAGCTTTGCAGATGAGAGAGCAGTCGCAGCCTGAGAGGGTCTCTCTCGTCGAGGCCCTCCATCGTGACCAGATAGCGACCGACTTCGGCCGCGCACTCGCCCCAGCCCACCGCGTGATAGTCCATCGCCAGCTTCGTGCTGTCGTATCCCTCGGGCCCTGCAATTGCACATTCCGTGAGGAGAGATCGACAAATTTCCGGCGCTAAGCTCGATCCAGGGGGATGTTGGTGAAAGGGACGAGGGAATTCTCGGCTGAGAAATGAGCCGTGCGGCGAGCGAGAATAAGGCGAGATGGGTGGCTCGGCTTCGGCAGCCGGCAGCACATTGTGTGCCGAAGGAATGGGACAGGTAGCGTGGGAACCGTTTAGACCCCCGTAGACCGGGACACATGCACACGCTGCACGCACTGTCTCTGTCCGGATCTCGCAGTAGTGCGGCTCGCGCGAGCCAACACCGCTATCCCACGATACACGCGAGACCCTTTTTCGATCACTCGATCCTGTGCAAACACCTCGCCTCCTGCACAGTCGAGGAAATGATTACGCGAATGCCAACTTTATCCCTGTGCTGCTCCGAGAAATCTCGAGGATAAGCGCGCTCCTCGAGGAGACACGTTCCGCGGGGGAGGTGTGTTGATTAAGGATATTAAATTCAATATCGCTGGACATTACACCCCTCGCGCGTTTATGACTCGGCCGCCCCGCATTTACAAACAACGAGAGCGCACAATCGGCCTTCGATACACGGAGATAGGTACACAAGGGCGCGTACGTGTGCACGCACACTGCGCGTGTAGATATAGGACGGGAGTTGGTTTCCCACAGGGTTCGACATCTGTCCCGGCCGTGGGCAACTCGGTGCCTCCTTCACGAAGGGTGCCACGCGGGACACCCCACCACCTAGCTCGCCACCAATCGTGGGAACACCGCTTCGGAAGAGTCGTTGACTTCCCGTGCTTCCCACAGGATCTACGTTTCGGCACAGCACCTGCTCGCGGCACCAGATCTCGGTTCCGTTTTTTCATGCAATTTTCTTCGATTCCAGATTAATGTAAACGGTTGTACGTTGTAGAGAGAAGCTTCCGATATTCTAAAACGCGGCAGGTCGGCGATTTCTCTAAGAGAGAGTAAGACGCGAAGGGGTTCGATTTCTTCAACGATCGTAAATGGTACGAATGGCAAATACACGTTTGCTTGCGGACGGCAGATGGTTATTTCGGTTGTCGAGTTACAATTACGGCGAAGGTTCGGCGGCGCCCTACGGTCAACAGGTGTCTTCCTGTCGCAAAGCGGGCTGGCACCGCCGATCAACGAGCATGCGGAACGATCGGGTATAATGGAATCAGGAAACAACAGGTCCGCTTTGCCGCAACGCATTCGTGAACGGTTCATTAGGGCTCGTCCTTAAATTACGTAAGGCTTTTTGGGGTGGGAGGGGGTCGCGAATTTCTTATGTTTTATTACAAGGGGGAGGGAGGAGTCAGGTAGCGTCTTACGTAATAATTTTTAACCAAATTAATACAATAACTGCAAATTCTATCATTAATGTTCCAGAAAAGTTGTTTTAGTTTAAATTTCCCCAAACTGAGTTAATTATGTAAATGTTTAAAAGAATTTTAATAACTGACAAATTTAATGTAAAAAATATTACGTAAGAAGGGGGTTGCAGTATCAAATCTTACGAATTCTTATACTGGGGGAGGGAGGGGGTAAAAAATCGTGAAAATTACCCTTACGTAATTTAAGGGGTTAGGCCACCTTGAACGGAGCAAAATTGCAGTCATTTTCGGCATTTTTTTTTTAGGAAGATATTGAAATAAACAAGATGTTTAATATGAAGTCTGTTATTATACAACTCTCGCCAGAAAAAATCGTATTTTTTATTCTTACAAAATGGCGGCGGTAGAGCCGTGATATGCAAGATCTTGAGGCGCGACGTTTTAAACGGTGTTCAATCTCACGGCTATACCGTTTGACTTACAACAAAAAACCAAAAAGATTTATTTTCTGCATGCCTAAAACTATGGAAGTACGTAGCCGTTTTGCGATATCTTGAACATATTCTTTGCAATTGACACTTTTATAAAAAAATTAAATGCACTTTTTCTTCCCATGTTCACCATTTCGTGACAAATTAATATTTCTGAATTTTCCTACGTACTTCCATAGCTTTAGGCATGCAGAAAATAAAACTTTTTTTTGTATTTGTGAGATTGAACACCGTTTAAAACGTCGCGCCTCAAGATCTTGGATATCACGGCTCTACCGCCGCCATTTTGTAAGAATAAAAAATACGATTTTTTCTGGCGAGAGTTGTATAATAACAGACTTCATATTAAACTTCTTGTTTATTTCAATATCTTCCTAAAAAAAAATGCCGAAAATGACTGCAATTTTGCTGCGTTCAAGGTGGCCTAACCCCTTAAGAACGGCCCCTTAACGTCTCCACCGCGACGAAGAATCTCGTCGAACTCCGCGGTTTGGCTTACCTTTGTTCCGAAGCGTTCGCAGATGCTCGACGGTGAGCTGCAAAATTTCCGCCTTTTCCAATTTGCCGCTGTGAGGATCCCTCGCCGCTGCGGGTACCAATCTTCGCAGCTCGCCGAGGGACGCGTTTATTCTGTCGCGACGCTTCTTCTCGATCATTCCCCTCCTGCGCTTCCGCGAGGCGTGTTGACAGGAATCGCCTCCCGGCGAGTTGCAACTATATCGAGAGAAATGAAAGAAAGGGGGGTTAGTCGGGGCGCGGAGGCAGACATGCATGCCGGTTATATTTCCAACGACCGTTCGACTCCTTTTTGCGTATCGCCACCCACCGAACATGCCCGCCCGAGTCCGATAGCGCGGCGACGCTTTAATCTTTTCAAGCCGGAGAACAATCACAGTTTAATTATCGCGTCATTGTCAACAGCCTCGACATATGTTACCGGGATATTAAACGCACCGGCAGGATCTTTTGAAAACACTACATTTGCCACGGCGCAGCTATTCTTCTACAACATTACACGCGTTAATCAACTCGGATTCAAACGTCGTCTGGTTG
The DNA here is from genome assembly GCA_929113495.1 of Andrena minutula. Taxonomy (NCBI): domain Eukaryota; kingdom Metazoa; phylum Arthropoda; class Insecta; order Hymenoptera; family Andrenidae; genus Andrena; species Andrena minutula. The sequence continues at coordinate 36,179,005 of OV815996.1, read as the reverse complement.
CGGAGATTATAATATTTTCTTTTCACTTACGGCTCTTTGCCGCTCTCCTCGGAGAACACGTCGTCGCAGTCGGAATCGCTCATAGCTCTCTTTAGATTTCTCTGTTGATGAGCTTGCGTCTGCTGTGGCGGTGGTTGTTGCTGTTGCTGTTGCTGTTGTTGCCCGCTCTCCTGATTCCTCATATCCGCAACGTCGATCTTCAGGTCGGAAAACTCGTGACTAGATCTCATCTCCGGGCCCATGTCCGGCCTCATTCCCGTCATGTCTTGGTGTCTGATATCTTGGTGTCTAGCCATTTCGGGTCTGTGCAGCTCTTGGTGCCTGAGATCCGGCCTGTGCATCTCGTGCCTGAGCTCCTGTGGCCTGAGCTCCTGAGGCCTCAGCTCGTGAGGTGGACGCATGTCGTGATGGTGACGCATGTCCGGGTGCTGAGGCTGATAAGAGGGATGCGGTGGCGGCGGATAGCCCCAATGGTGGCCAGAAGGTGGTCCCGGCAGACTCGAGATGTGACTCGGTCCGACCGGGCCAGAGGCGATCTCCGACGACAGCAGGGTGCTGTTCTCGTCCGAGCGAGCAACCACCACTCTCCACATTACGCTCGCTAAGCGTGGTTACTGCGGCTTAGGATCTAGGGAGCTCTTCGCGACGAAATGATAACAGTGGATGAGATACGCGAGCGACCAAGTGTCATTCCATGGGCGAAAACTTTGGGTCACAGTCACTAGCTTGGTGGTAGTTCTGGTAGATCGTCCCGTAAATCCGCAGGCGGCCCGAAGCGATCTCGTTGCGTCGAAACGAGCAATCTTGTTGGCACTTGTTACACGAGGAAGTTGATCGGGCTCACGTGCCGCGGCTTCCTGGCGACGTTCGCGGTCGCGTGCGCGCGCGAAGCAGCGACTACGGCAGGACTGGATCGCGGACAAGTCGCGGTTTAGCGTGGCTCGGTGCACGCGGCTGACGCTGGCGTGCTGTCGCTGCGAAATGCACTCGCATGCGTACGCACTGGTCGCGTGGCGGCCGACGTATGTCGTGTGCGGGAGGACCCGGGGACGACACACGACCGCGTGCTCCGTCCCCATCCCCATCCCTGTTCCTGTTCCCGTTCCCGAGTAGCGCGCCCGCCCGTTGGTGGGGACTAGGTGCGCCGCCGTCGGGTGGGGGCAACTTCTCTCTTCTACTCCCGGACCCAAGGTAAAAAGCAGCAACCTCTCCTCGGCGAGCCCCACGCTTCCAGCGGAGTGAAAGAGGGAGAGAGAATCCGGCGACGAAGGGGAGCGAAGGGGCGATCAAAGGGGGCGATTTTCGTGGGAACGTCTCTGGTTCTTGTGCTCTCCTCCGGCACGGTTCCGCGAAATCTAGCTCGTTGGCTAATCAATTATCAAGAAAAGACTCTGTTATCAGTAACACCCATGACTGTATATATATACAGAACGGAATATCATCGTAACCCGACCGTGTCGCACCACCCGCCGTTCGCCAATGCTCGGAGTTTAGCGCGAAGAGTTGGCGCGATGGGAACGACGGAATAAAATTATAGAATCGACTGGTACGCAACGTCTCGAGTCGCGAATGTTTCCTAGATACGTTGTAGTAGCTAATGGTGTGATTAAAATAAATCGGGGCAGGAGACTTTAGAGCCCGGCGGATAGAAATGAATCGGCGCGGTCCCACGTTTTCCCTTGATCCCACAAATTGATACGTGCGCCACCATGAAATCACTTGGGTGCCCCTCGCTATCCAGGACTCGTACAGTCGGCGTAGGGTGGAGGGTGGGCGTCTACGAGGGAGGGTGCGATCACGATAGAGTTCACACAGGAATCGTACGTAGCACGCGCTCGCACGATTATCGGCCCCGTGTGCCTGGGAACTGGCAACCAAGCTGACTAATCGTATCGTTAACTTTTCACTGCGTTCCGACCAGCCGCGATTAACGCCGTTTCCGGCACCTTCCGGATCCACGTTGCTCGCTCGATCATCGTCCGCGGCGGATGGAGTTTGGTGGCTTCTTTCGTTGCGTGGTGAAATTAGCGAAGGGATGTGGGTGCGTTCCGACAGGTAGAGTCAAGTGGGGAAGGGAGAGGTGATTGGAGCGAGGTGCGAGAGGTCACTGCCGACCTACCCTTCTTCTTTGGACGACGAGAGAAGGAGAAGGACTATTTACTCGGCGGGTAGCAAGGCTGTGTATCTCCCAAAAATCCGCACACGCCTTGCACACGTCGGACGTCCGAGGATCGGGAGCGGGAAGGGAAGAAAAAGTGGATCGCGTGGCCGTGCGTGTCGTCGCCGCGACGCCACGGCATTCTTCTTCGCCCGGTGTGGTCCGAATTCACGTCACCCTTGCGCCAAACGCGCATTATATCTCGACGTATACATATACCTACACCCTTCTCTCTACCTTTGAATTGCTGTTGCGTAGCCCTCGTCCCGCCAAGGGATCGCGTTCCCACAGGTACCCCCATCGAAGGTCCTCCTCGCGACTTAACAAGGGAAACTATTTTCGAGCGCAAGGCCGATTCCGTTTCGCATCTGCGCGAGATTTTGCATCTGCTGGTGCACGCCTACGTTTTCGCCGCAAAGTAGAATCACCGCTTCTGTTCTTTGTGGAGCTCTTACTTTTTACCCGTCGCACAGTGTAACGAGTATATAGGAAAAAGAATCAAAAATCAATTTTCAATTAAGATACAATTGTTTACATGTAATTGATATGTTAATCATATTTATACACAAAAAAATTAATTTTTAATGTAAAATAATTGATTACAATATATTTTTCAACATAATAAAAGTAAAACAAATAAAATATACATTTTTTCAATATATTTAAACACACATTAATAACAAACATATGAAAAAATTATAAAAACAATCAAATTAATTTTTTAAATAATTCGTGTTTGTAATAGATTTTGAATTATTCATTCCTATGATACATATTCATCATTATCAGTTGAATCTGAAGGAATTCAAAGCTCGGTGTCTTTTAAAAAAAATATTTGAGCACAGATTTGTCAAGTTTTTTTGTTTTATTATGTGTATTTTTCTTATGTGGGAGCACTCGGGGGCAGACAAAATTTATACCAAATTAAAGAGCATAAATAGAACTAATTGTAGGAAAAAAATGAAAGAACCGATATGTTTCGTTTTTTTTTTTAATTCTCTCCAGAATGTAGAAAATGCAACAAAAAAGTAATAATTTGAGCCACTGGTACGTATCCATATCTTTAAATATAAGAATTTTTAATTAATAAATCGAAAAAGGATACATTTTGCTTATTTTCAAGAAATAAGAAACAAATGAATTTATAAATGCAACAAAAATGCAATGGGTAAATATTTCCTACGCGCTGTCTGTGGCAGCTGGCGTTTGGTTATTCAACTTTGAATGTAATTACTAACCTTAAATCCGTTATTTATCTTAATAAATTATGACGTTCTTATATCGAAGGACTGTTTACTATCAATTCTATGCAACGAAATACAAAATTTCAAAACTCTAATTTTTTCTTTTTGAACACGTACCGCGACACTGTGCGTCGGGTACCCGGGTAGGGTAAAGAGTACAATGGTTGGCCACTTAAGCAATAGTGTCACATAAATAATAAATTATAAATGCGAATTTAGTAAATTTGAAATGGAAATCAATATAAATAAGTACGAAAAACCCCTAATAATCTAAAAATAAATAGAGTTTATAGAAAAAAAATCAAGAATGTATAAAAATATACAAAAAATGTGTTTCCTACGAAGAAATATAGTTTTTGGCATGGTCAAGACAGTAATTGTCCAACCGGTTCGACAGTGATTGGCCGCTATTTGATACTTAATATAACCTAAAAGAAAATGTTACTTGATTTGGTGATAGATATAAGATTAAAATTATACAATAAAAATGGATATATTTTATTATGTATGTATTTGTTGTGTTTATTTCTGTTTTAACAGGGGGCTAATTACTGTTTCACCATTAATATGGTTCAAAACAGTCACTGGCCGCCCGGTCAATTACTATCATTCAACATTATTCATTATCCAATCGGTTCGACAGTGATTGGCCGCTATTTGATACATAGTATAACCTAAAAGAAAATGTTACTTGATTTGGTGATAGAAATAAGATTAAAATTATACAACAAAAATGGATATATTTTATTATGTATGTATTTGTTGTGTTTATTTCTGTTTTTAAAAGGTGGCTAATTACTGTTTCACCATTAACATGGTTAAAAAAAGTCACTGGCCGCCCGGCCAATTACTGTCATGCAACATTATTCATATGACAGTTGTTGGCCCCCGGTATTTTTCATAATATATGTATAAATTTAACAAATAAATAATTCTTTTATAAAGTTTCAACTTTCATTTATCGATATAAACCGAATATGAGAGATATACATATCATAAATACATTAAACTATTCACAAACTTTCAACTGCACTCTTACGGTTTTTTTATTAAATCGCTGTAATTTCCAAGCTTCAAAGCCGAGTCATCCTATTTGCATTTATATATAATCACAGTATATAATGAGTGGAGAAATATTGATTACATCCGAAGCAAGAAAGTACAAGGAATATGAATATATTCATTAAAAAAGTCATAACATTGGTATTTCTTTATATTCATTTATTTCTCAAAATAAGGCCAATCACTGTCAGGTGGCCAACAACTGTGTTCTTTACCCTAGTCGGAAATTACCCGAAATAACTTCAAGCCATTGAATGTGGTATTGTCTTAGAGCATATATATTGTTCGATCATATTTGGCTAACATCAGACTATACCACAGACAATCACAGACAATACTACATTCAATGGTTTGAAGTTATCCCAGGTAATTTCCGGCTACCCGGGTACCCGACGGGTAAAAAGTAAGAGCTCTATAATTTTGCTTTTCGCAGATCCCTTTTGTCGGGAGAAAAGGAGAAAAGGAGGAAACGAAGTCTCCATGAGTCACGAGGCCATTAAAGTTTGCGCGGGTCGGAATATCGACTAAGTAGTTATGCATATCGTTCGGTAGGTACCGCGAGACCATGACTCGGGCCAAAGTATCCGGCTACTACTTCCGGTCTGCACGCGACTCCAGCACGTGAAGTCGCGTGGCACTCGCGCGCGTATCAAAGTGCACGCGCGTCGTGTTCTACTCGGAAACGCGGCAACGTCACTTCCGCGTTCTACCTCCCCTCGTTTCTCCCCAGCGTTGCTCGCGAGCAGCCCTCGATGCGATTTTCCTACCGTTATCGGTTATCGCGGAGAACAGCCCGCCGCTGTTCTACAGCCACCCCCGCGCTGGAGTTCGTTCGACCGACAAATATTTATTCATAATTTCGAGTCGATCGACGCGCGGGCGACAGCGTCGAGTGGATTTGCCCGGTGGTCAGCCCATCTTCTGGACAAACAGCGAGCAGCGGGGAGAGAAGCTCTGTCCAGCTCCGCGCGCGTATAATATATAATATACACAGACACTCGGAGCCCCCTGGTGCAAAGCAAACACGCATAAAATTACGCGTTCCGCGGCTAGTCGCAATCGTGGTCCGCGAGGAGTCTTTCTTGCGAAAACAGAGGTCGGGGTCGATCGGGGAGGGTGGACGTTTATAGACGGCGGATAGACATTGTCTATCGATTTGCCCTGCGGTCACTCCCTCCTCCGATCGACAACTTGACCAACGCTGACAGTTGGCACCGAGGCACAATCGTCCGATAATTGGCAGATATTGTTCGGACACTTGATTCCGGTGGAAGGCGCATATGCACGCGCCTTCCACCTACCGAGCGCACCTCTGCCGCCAGCCAACGCTCCACTAACGTCCCCCAACTTTGCTTTACGATTTGTTGCTCGTCATCCGCGCTATCGGAAATATGGATTTATCGGCGATCGCGTTACGCTTATGGAACTGGACAGCGACCGAGCCGCTGGACCCTCGAAGATATGAATTTATCACCGATCGTGTTACGATGGTCAGTCGACAACGATAATAGCGGTCATCGCATTGTGCGCACTGCCCATATTTGCTCTCGTAAATCTGCGGAAGCGTTTGATTCGTCCGAGAGGATACATACCGCCGAAACGGGGATAGTTCTTCGAGTAGCTTTCGAATCACTTCGATGCAAGTGGATCGTTGAATTTAATCAGATAGCTTTCTGGTGAGCTTATCACGCGGTTGTGTGCCTCCTCGTGTTTCTATTTCTTTTCCTTTACAGATTTCTATGAACTCGGGCGTTTAGAAATCCCGCCAGTCACAGTTTCCCGCACCATCTGTGCCACTGCGAACTGTGCCCTTTCCAATTAATCTGCGGCCACGTCGCACACGATTGGATAAAAGCATTAACTCCGGTTAACTGCTGTCGAACTCGAATTACAAGCGTATCGTTCGCAGACTCACCGGAAACCGAAAGCAAAGTGCTCGCGTGATTTCGTTGCGCTTCCCGGCAAGAGCGAGTCCCGGAGTACGCCTATATTCTCATTTCAGAGATCAAGCCGAGCGGTAATCAACTTCACTTAATTATCCAACTTTAAATTCGACGAGTTCGAAACGATAGACGGTCTGGATTTGATCCCACGCGGAAACGTGGCAAACGTGATTTACGGGGTCGATCTAGGCAGGGCTGTCGATTATTTCCACCTTCCTCGCTGGAGAGCTTTCACTTTTTTGCGAGGATGTGGTTACGGGAGAGTGATCGTTTAAAGAGAGGTCGGATTTAAATGAGTGTATACGTTCGCGAAGTCCAATGGCAATGTCCGCACCCCAAAATTATGTCCCCATTTAAAAATCACCCCAATCGTCGTAGCGATTCGACGCGGTTCGAGGCGACTCGGTCGAGAACAAGTGCCGTACGAATAGCCACGGCACCGCGGCCGTATATTAAACAATTTTTTTGGGCGTGATTTTAAAAGGTGACAGCTGTCATGCCGACTTGACAGACCGGAACAGCGGTGGAAGCGTACAGCTCGCCGATACGAACCGAGGGAATCTACCGAAACACAGTTCATTAAATTAATCTGACCGGGGAGATTGTCCTTTCACTGACTCGCGACTCCTATGCTTCTCTCCTTAATTGAAATGTCCCATCTAGCATTTGTTCATTTTCCAAGAAACTTTGAAATATTTCAAGTTCCATTGCGTTTATTGCCTTTTAAGTAAAGTTAGAAAACCCTACGAGTTTCGTAGAAATTTGGAAACGGTTTAAATTATTTATTTTTTTAAAATTACTGTACAAGAAAAATAATAAAACTTCAGTTTTCTCGGGTCTTTCGAGATACTAGATAGGACATTTTAACCCTTCGTGGTCGCACGGGGTGTATTGCACCCCAAGAACAATTTTCGATTTGAAACGTCGCACCTTTACGTCCTCCAAAGGGATTTATCACAAAAATAAAACAAAATTAAAAAATAACGGTTTTTTCCTTAACCATGGAAAATTACTCATTTTCAGCTACAAATTTTATCAGATTAAAATTTACATTTCTAGGAAAAGACTATTAAACTACGAATGTACAATTTTCACTGAAAAGTTAAAAGTTTGAAAAATACAGTCTGATCTATTTGTGATTATAAGAAGGTGTGACCACGAAGGGTTAACTAAGGAGGGCAGTATAATAGCCAGCAACAAAAAGACACTGCTCTCTATTTTGCAGCACTGCGTTTTTAGTTTTCTTAACTGTTTCAGCCTTGCGAAGATTTGCAGCGTATCGTAAAGGTACAGGTTTGATTAACCACTCTGCACGCCTGTCCTCTGACAGTGAGAAAACCATCGATCACGGGATCAAATTTTACAATATCACGAGGCATTGTGCGAATTAGGATACGTATGATCGATGACTTTCCAATCGGTGTCCGATTGTGAGGGGGATTCGCGAGATTGTCGATCGTACACAATTTCCGACCAACTTCGATTCAAACTCTCTCTCTACCCCCAATCGAAAGGGGATATCAATTTAACTACAGACGAGCCATGTATAGGCAAAAATGGGTGAGCCAGTTGGGCCATGTATCTGACCCAGTGATCGCCTTGGGAGAAACAAAAATCATTTCGCTAAGGTCGTGTTCAGATATATTGGCCGATGAGTTCGGTTTCGCGAGCAGCGCGCGAGGAGAAATCAGCCACCACCACCTGCCGATCGTGGATTGGCAGTTGAAGTTGCTTAGGATCTTGGTAAGAAGCTAGAGAAAAGTAGCACCGAGGCAAGCATCGGGTGGTGGGAGAATACCCTTCACGAAACACACCGGCCAATAAATCTGAACACGACCTTAGTTGGGTTATGTATGCCTCGAGGACACAAATAATTCTACTCCTCAAAGGTAACCAAGGGGTTGTCTTTAAATTACGTAAGGCTTTTGGTGGGAGGGGGGGGGGGGGAGGGTCGCAAATTTCTTACGCTTTCTTACAAGGGGGAGGGGGAGTCAAATAGCATCTTACGTAATATTTTTTAAATTTTAAGTCAGTTTATATTTCCCGAAACCGAGTTAAATGAATGATATAAAATATGTAAAAATTGTAATTCAAAAAAATATTACGTAAGGAGGGGTGTTTCAATATCAAATCTTACGAATTCTTTTAAGGGAGAGTAGGGTAAACACGAACGAGAAGTACGTATTAGCTAATAGTTTCGGTCGTATCCAACGCCGCACAGTGGTGCGTCTTATTGATGGTCTAGCGGGACAAAAATCCAAAATCATGACCATCCAAAATGAATGAATCTTGGTCATACCACAAGCTACTGATTCAGAGATATTGTAATGATATGGTATGTAATTTTATACGTATTTTATAAAGCTTAGTAGCCGCTTACCCACACATCACACTTCGTTGCAACTGTATTGCAGGAACGTTGCTGCAATATTGCGTTGTTGCAGGCTGCATTGCAATATTGTAGGAACGTTCCTGCAATGTTGCCGTGCATTATTGGAGTGCCAATGATCTTACAATGTTGCAAAAATATTGCAAGAACCTTGCTGTGCAATGTTCCATTGGCAACGATCCTACAATATTTCTGCAATATTGTGCGCAAATCGATGTGCAATGTTTTAGTGGCAACGAACCAGAAACCTGAAATTATTTGTGCTATTTTGTTCTATTTGCTTTAAAGAGTACATATTCACAAGTTATAGCTGCAAATATTTGCAACTCTACATAACTTTTATACGTAATTAAAAAGATTCTATCTTCTAAAATGGTGATGTCAGGAACTAAAATGTGTAATTCATTCTAAATAACGTAGTTGTAAACAATTTTTCTCTACAAAATACAGTTCATATTTTAAGAAACCCCAGAATACAAATTTTGGTTTTAAAAAAACCCTTGGAGGCTGAGATGAACGTTTTAAGGGTGGTCAAATAATGTAGATGGTGTTTTTCAAACAAATAATAAACATTTTCACCTAACTGACGATTTATGTACGACCTGCGACTTTTGTCCCGCTAGATTGTTTTTGGACAGATCACTGTGCGCCGGGCAGAAAGTAATAAATACAGTACGCTCATGCTATTCAAGATAAACACAATTTATTAGTTTCATCATTTTGCAAGTAATATCTTGTCCATTTCAATTGTATGTAATTACTGTTGAATTAATAATACAATTGTTTTTTTAAGTTGAAATAAAGCACTTTTTACCAACATTTTGTGACCAAGACGTTGCTTGAATTATGATTCTAACCTCTGAAATAATTTTTTTTATTTTCTGATGTCGTGGGGCATTGACGAACAACTCGGACGGGATAATCTCGAACCTTTGAGATTAGCAACGATAACCGATTTTGAAGAAACTTTCAGCATGTATAAAACTTACTTAAATCTACAAAAGGGATTTTTGAATTTTCATTACAGGCTCAGAAAAAGAAGTTTAAAAAACGACCTTTACTATTTTTTTCGTTATTCCGACCAATTGCAATTTTTTTCTAATGCACAAGAAGAGGAATTTGAAAAATACATTTGGTATATTACCCCACCGCAGTCAAGAAATCACGAGCAGCAAGGGTTTTGCTTTTTCACTATACAGTTGATTTTTATTATAATTTTTCAATAATTCGTCACAGTACTTTATAAGTAGATGTAAATAACAAACATATTCATTTCCCACGTAGTTTTCGTTTTACTTACAAAATGGCTAACCTAGCTCCATCTCGCGAGACACTGGCCGAGTTATAACTCAATGGTCGCACGTGTTGAAATCGAATCGCCATGTGTTTATGTTCGCAACGTTGCTCCTACAATGAAATTTCCAACTATTGCAATTAACAAGTATCCGCAAATACCTCGCGATTTGTAATAATCGTGGGATTCGAAATGGCGAACGATAACGAGGACAAGGTAACTCACAAGAGTCACCGAGAGCGTAACGCTGGACGGAAAGCGGAGAAGAAGAAAGCAAAGAAGGAACATGTTCAGGAGTTATCCAGCAAGCAGAGAAACCCGAAGGCGTTTACGTTTAATTCTGCGATCAAGGCGGAAAGACAATTCCGGCGGAAACAGGATATCGAAACTAAGAAGCAGCATATACCGCTGGTCGACAGAACACCGCTCGAACCGCCACCAGTGTTAGTCGCGGTTGTCGGTCCCCCAAAAGTGGGCAAATCTTTGGTAATTCAATGTCTGATCAAGAGTTACATGAAACAACCACTGACCAATATACTTGGTCCAGTCACCCTTATCTCTGGCAAAAAGAGAAGGATCACTTTTATGGAATGTAACAACGATATAAACAGTATGATAGACATCGCAAAAGTGGCAGACTTGGTGTTGCTGCTCATAGACGCATCTTTCGGCTTCGAGATGGAAATCTTTGAGTTCTTAAACATATGTCAGGTTCACGGTATGCCGAGAATCATGGGCGTTTTGACTCACTTGGACCTGATAAAGAATGCAAAGCAATTGAAGAGGACTAAGAAAACTCTGAAGCAGCGTTTCTGGACAGAAGTGTACGCGGGAGCCAAGTTGTTTTATCTGTCCGGATTGCTCCACGGAGAATATCTGCGCACAGAAGTGAAGAACCTAGCTAGGTTTATATCCGTGATGAAGTTTAGACCTTTGACTTGGCGCAGTATGCATCCTTACATCCTCGCGGACAGGGTGGAAGATTTAACAAATCCGGAATTAATTAGACAAAATCCTAAAATCGATAGAACTATAAGTTTGTATGGGTAGGTAAAGTTTGTATATGCGTGTGTATGTACATTTTACGCGATAGTGGGATAATAATTCTCTCTCTGCTTTACAGGTACGTAAGAGGAGTTCCTCTGAACAAAGAAACATCTATACATATTCCTGGGTGTGGGGACTTAAAGATCAAAGATGTTAGCTTCTTGCCAGATCCATGCCCTTTACCGGAGACATTGAAAAAGCGTGCGTTAGTAGAGAAAGAACGACTAATTTATGCGCCTTTCTCTGGCGTTGGCGGAATAGTTTATGACAAGGACGCCGTTTACGTGGAATTGGGTGGCAGTCATTCGCACAAGGAAGAGGAGACCGGTCTGGTCGGAGCTTTGATGGACACCCAAGAAACGCTCGATCAGAAACTGCAGCATAGCCAACTGCAGTTGTTTAGTAATACAGCTCCGATAAAATCGCAGGATGTAAACGAAAATTTTAGTAATTACGTGGGAGAAACCGTAGTTGACAATGGCAGAATCAGAAGAAAGGTTGTGTTCCCTGATTCCGAAGGGTCAACGAAGCCGTTTGACGATGCATCGGATAGCGATAGTGCAGACGATAATGACGACGACGAATTTGAGGAAGAGGAGCAAGAAGGAGAAAATCAAGACGATACTCGAGAAATGGATGAAGAGGAAGAAAGAACTGAAGGGGCACCAGATGATAATGCCGAGCAGACTATGAACGAAACAGCTAACAGGAAGAAGGGTATCAAAAGAAAGAATAAGAGCTCTCAATTGGGAAATATCGTACCAAAAAAGAAGAGAAATTCGTTGAGTAAACCAGATTCGGACAACAGCGACGTGGATGTGGCCATAGAGAAGTCTGCTACTTCTACGAATCGCAGTACCTCAGAAACATCAAACAATACGGAAGTTTATCATTCTATGAGCAAGGAATCTGATATTTTAATCAAAAATAAGATATCAGAGGCGCTTAGTTTACTGAATTCGAGTAAAAAGAACGTAAAGTCAGATAGCGAGAACGAGAGTTTCGACGAGCTTAGCGACGAAGACTCGCGAGCTGGATTAGAGATGGACGATGCGGAAGAGAATACTGACTTTCAGCAGGAGTCTTCGGGAGAAGAAGACAACGAAAATGACGAGGATAATAACGAGCCTACGGACAGAGATGACGAGAATGATAATCAGCCTATGGACAGAGATGACGAGGGATCAGAGAGCGAAGACGACGTCGAAGATGAACTGAAATGGAAATCAAATTTGGCCGAGCGAGCTAAAGAGGCTTTCGAGAATCGTCAGCGAAGTAATAAAAATCTGATGAAACTGGTATACGGGGTATTCGACAAGCGAAATCTTAGGCAAGAAAAGGAGGATCAGAAAGTAGGGGAGGTCGCAGAGGACGGGGACGAAATAGGCGGTATCTTCCACGTAATTCAAGAGCAACAAAAGCATAAGATACAAGAACGGGAGTTACAGAATCAGGAGGAATGTATACTCTATATGGGAACGCCGCGAGATTGGTTGAAGGAAGAGAATAAGGTGCTCGTTGCGAACCGTTTCGTAACAGGCAAGTGGAAGGATTCGGAAGACGCCGAGGAGCTTTTAAAATTGGACGACATGAACGACGAGGAATTGTACGGAGACTTTGAAGATTTGGAAACCGGAGAGAAACGCGAGGGAGAAGCGCCAAAGGAATTGCAGGTGAACGAGATGGAGGAAAGAAAGAGGCTTTTGGAGAAGAAGCAGAAGTTGAAGGAACAATTCAATTTGGAGTACGATAATGGCGAGGGCAAAAGTTATTACGACGAGCTGAAGCTGGAAGTGGAGAAACAATCGAATTTGAACAAGTCTGAATTCGAGGGAGTGCACGACGAAGTCCGGGTGCAACTGGAGGGCTATCGTCCAGGCATGTACGTGCGCGTTGAGGTAGAAACTGTCCCCTGCGAACTTATCGCGCACCTAGACCCCACATACCCGCTAATTATCGGCGGACTTTTACACGGCGAAGAGAACATAGGATACGTGCAGACTAGAATCAAGAAGCATCGATGGTACCCAAAGATTCTAAAGAGCAGAGATCCACTGATACTTTCCGTGGGATGGAGGCGATTCCAAACGCTGCCGATTTTCTCAAAGTTAGAGGACAATTTGAGGAGCAGAATGTTGAAATATACACCGGAGCACGTGGCTTGTATGGCGCATTTCTGGGGTCCCGTGACTCCCCAAGGTACAGGAGTACTGGCTGTGCAAGATGTTGCGTCCAGAGTACCCGGATTCAGGATAGCGGCGACGGGTTCCATCGTCGAGATGGACAAGAGCACGCAGATCGTGAAAAAGCTCAAGCTTACCGGCGTTCCTATGAAGATATATAAGAAAACAGCATTCATCAAAGATATGTTCAACTCGGCCTTGGAAGTAGCGAAGTTCGAGGGTGCCAAGATTAAAACTGTGTCCGGTATACGCGGTCAGATAAAGAAGGTCGTATCGAAGCCGGAAGGCTGCTTCCGCGCTACGTTCGAGGACAAAATACTTCTGAGCGACATTGTTTTCTGCCGAACTTGGTACAAGGTTGACGTCTCCAAGTTCTACAATCCGGTAACGTCGCTTCTGCTACCTCCCGAAGAGAAGGGTCGCTGGCAAGGGATGAAAACTACTGGCCAGCTGAAGAGAGAAAATAGGATTCGTATGCCAGCGAACACAGATTCTATGTACACGCCTGTGGAGAGAGAGCCGAAAGTCTTCCATCCATTGTCCATTCCGCGACGTTTGCAGAGAGAACTTCCGTATCAGGATAAGCCGAAATTCAAGCCGACTCCTGGTAAACGCGTGTCCAAGTTCAAGGACGGCAGAGTGGCTGTAGTACGCGAACCAAAGGAGCGGCATGTAGCCCACGTTATGAAAATGATCAAAACCAATTACGCGCACAAACAGCAACAACTGAAAGAAGCCACCAAGCGAAGGGTTGAAGCGCATCAAGCACAGATCGCCGCGGAGGAAGCGCGAAAGTTCAAGAGGCAGAAGGAACTGAAGAAGCATGTATTTAGGGAACTTAGTAAACTGGAAAAGAAAAAGCAGCGATGATATTAATGTACATATTTGTCCTCAAAATAAGGGGCATTATGTTTTTTATATTGTTCAATAAATAGTGTAATGTAACAAAAATGTTCTTACCCCAATGTACAGTAGCTACATAGCATTTCTACACCGTTTACAAGTAAGAAAAATTGCTAAAATATCGGTTTTATTGTAAACATTTCGATAAGTTATAATATAATTATATATATATTATCAAAATATATTATTAGTCCGTACAAAATAATAACAACTTTATATGCAATGTTCTTACAATATAGCTTGCGACCCACGCCATGACGCGATCGTATGGTGTCCCGTTGAATAATTGTCTCCACCCTGGAATATCAAGTAGTAAATATACCTTTTATCTTTCGCCGAATTGAATTATTTTTATACAGTTTAGACCTTCACCTGCGTCAACATTAGCAATTCATCCTGCGTATCGACGATCTTAACGGGGAACGGAGAACCAGGAACGAGAACGCCTGCCCAACGAACTTCGACTCTGTAATCGCCTGGCTCCGTCGGATCGTATCGACAGAGGATTATCCGATCCTTTTGAGTTTCTCTCTGCATTTCCACTCGGAACGCTCCTTTGGGACCACGAACTCTCACCGTAAGCTGGCCAGCGCCGGCGCCTCGAGTGTCGCAAATGAAGCCCGATTGAAACGATGCCAATACCCCATGCTCGATTCCTGACCCGTACACTCGAACCTGTTATTAAATACGTCACTGTTTCGATGTCTCATTTAGTAACTTATAGAGAACTTAATGAACCCGCAATTACTTTCGATGCATCTGGAGCACCGGAAACGCGTAACGTAAATGGCGAGCCAGGCACGTGTTCTCCAGCATACTTAATCGTTAATGCATGACGCCCAGCCTCTTGAGGTTTCACGTTTAACGTGAACGTTGCGTCCCCGTGATCGTACAGTTCGCAGTATGCCACTTTGTGAGGGCCAACGCAATGCGCCGTTAACTCGCCTGAGCATCGAGAAATATCAGCTTAGAACACATCGTTCAGTTACAAAAATATAATTTCGAACGTAAGGAATGTAATACCAGGTCCCGCGCGCCTCGTATCGATGAAACTTCTGATCTCTTGCCCGACTATACCGTGCTTTAGTCCATCTCCAGAGCAAATAACCCGCGATGCATCAGCCGCGCTCGTTACGTTGATTTGCAAAGGACACCCTTTTAATTGCCTTCCGCTCCATGAGACGGTCATTAAAAGGGGATCAGGAGTTAGCGGTATGTAACTTGCACGATATACACTATCCCCTGGATGTGAAAGAATAACATCGTTTAAAGAACAGGGTATAAGTTGGGAGAAATACAGTAGCGGACCAAAGAGACTTTATAACTCTTAAAATCGTATAGCTTTTTTAGAATTGGTGCAAACGACACGAGTTTTTTTTTAGAAACTAGAAGGATTAGTTGTAGCGAAAGGGTTAAAGATCGCAGAATAAAAACGTTAACCGATTTTCATGAAATTTTAGGCATGCATACAACTTACTTCAATCTACAAAAGGCTTTTTTGAATTTTCATTACAGGCTCACAAAAAAAAGTTTAAAAAGCGACATTTGCTATTTTTCCTTTTTGTTGTAAACTTTCTTTCGTCCGCCACTGTAGTTGCGATTGTTAGCAGGGACAAAGCATTTACCTAAGTGTTGTAACATTACGTTCAGTTCGTTTGTCGGTGAAAAGAGTTGAACTTTTGGTGTACCGCTACCAGCTTGAGAACCGTCTATTGTGAAACTAACTTCTTCTCCGCATTTGGCGGACGTTAAACCCCTCCCTCTTAATAACACTCGACTTGTATCCTGCATAGGTGGCTAGAAATGAATAGTTAAACCAAAATCTTGGGATCGTAACACATACCAATGCTGTTTCAGCCAAGTACCTCTAAATCCTGAACTATTGCTAGTTTCGGGGCTCCTGGGAATGGTGTTGCGTTAAATAATATTTCTAAACGGTGCTCCCCGCCGTTTATTTGCGGTGGAATGAGCTTCAGTCGATTACTCGAAGACATTTCGAAAGACAAAGTTTGATCGCCTATTGCTCCGGAGAGTTCACCGGGCCCAGCTTCAGCAGTGTCGAAACTAATTTTATTGGATGGATGTAGCTTCAACCGCCCAAGTTCGTCGCATACAGCAGGCCAACCACCTTACGGATCATAAGAAGGATTGTTAATAAAATCTACCACCTCTCATTCTTTTAACGATTACATACCGATTACGCGTAGGTTTCGACTATCTATGATTTTCGGATGCCAAGGAGATCCAGGAAGCTGTAGCCCGGCAGATACGACTCTGATATCGAACACTCCAACTTCGGTTGGAACGTAAGACACGTTCCAAGTGCCTGGATTAGCTCCCGCTTCGACGACGGCTTTCGAAACACTGTCTGGACCATCTACCTACGAAACGACATAAACGAATCGTATCTGAACACGAGTGCCGACACAGCAAAGTTAAATAAATGCAAATGTTCGGCGTTTCTTTTGTAAGTACCTGAACTGCTGGCGGACTTCGTGTACCCGTAACGATAAAATGCGCCGCTTTATCTACGTGACCACTTAATAAGCCTTCCCCTTTTGCGCGAGCTTGCCCAGCCGAGTCCACCGTGCATACTACTGGACTATCAGGTATAGGACACCCTCCTACGTGCGCGATTAGATTTATAATGCTTGTTAGCTACACCCTTCGAGACAATGTGTACGTTAGCCTTACCGTAAGTGATGTTAATCATATAAGTGCCAGGCACGCTAGGAGAAAACTCAACCATTTCGGCGCCATCGTTAAGCGGAGTAACTTGTAACGGAAGTTCTTGACCCAGTGGACTCGTTGCTGCTACATCTAAATCCGCCATTCCAGCATCCGTCTTCATTACTGTAAAAGTTCATCGTTGCAGTGAACTTGCTTCGTCGCTTTATGCACACATGTTGGATAGTACACATACTTTTAAATGCAATATGATCGTGTACAGACACCGTCATGGGACCTAGCTCTTGCAGTTTCACCTTGGAAACGTCGAAAGCTTGACAGAAGAAGGGTGAACCCAAAACTGGTTTCGCACCTTGCAGAACATCGATCTTATATGTTCCTGACGAAAGAAATCACTTTCTCGTTATTATGTTTAATTCTAATCACCCTGCTTTGTGGTTTTTCCTAAATTAGAAAGTAACTGACCAACGGTATTCGTTGTGAATTCAGCCAGCAAATTTCCATCTCGATGTTGGTAACACCGAACTGGAACCGCATTACCTTGCGGTCCGCTAATTACAACATCAAATTCCTTCCCAGAGCGTCCTAATGTCTCAATTGTAAACGAGGTTACTTTGCCGACGCACGACTGGTACAATCCTAGACCTGTTGCGGTTACTTCGCGTCCGCCAGTAGGACTACGAACAGTTACATCTAATGGACTTCCTAAAATAAGGTCGTAGTGTAAAATGGATAAAGAAATACGAAGGCGTCCACGAATAGTCAAGTAAATATCCTACCCGAAATGTGAACTTCGTTATATTTTATGTGAACCTTATGAGGAGCTGCGCGCGTAGGATGAAATACTATTTCGTAAAAACCATTTTCTCTCTCTCGGACTACATTGTCAACGTCAGATCCAGCGGCTCGCACATTGACAGTCAATTTTCCGGGGCCGGCTTCTTTCGATGCAACCACTGCAAAATAATTTCAATCCGTTATTCCGAAAGATCGTTCAACTTTAGTTCGTGTGTCGTACCTATGACCGTCCCAGGTCGGTGACAAACCACGTCCGACACTTCCTTAATCGTTACTTTGCCAGGATCGAAAGCTTGAAGTGTTTGAGAGCTGATCATCTTGTGGCCGTCGCTAAAAATCACGCTGTAAGTTCCAACTTGTCGCGTTCGAATTTCTACGCGATATAAATTAGACGACAGCTTCGTCAACGTGCACGGGATGATAATACCATCAGGCCCTGAGTTGTAAATAATGTGCGATTAAAGTATAATGCTAAAAGGCAAGTTATACAACAAAGACGACAGTGGAAACGTAAGTGTACCTGTAACTTCAGCAGACACGGGGCCTTCTAAGCCCGGCATTTCCAAATCCATGTACGCTGTATTGCCAATTCGAATCATAGATGGACCATCTAACATGGTGCTAACTACTGGACACTTAAACGGACTCCCTGCATGCGTAATTAGAATGTTGCAGACTTTACTTTTGTAAGCATAACTGACAAGGGAAGATCCCGAACCCGAAAATTAAAAAAAAAATCTGAAACTTTGTGAATACGTAAGGGGTTTCCTTCTGATTACAACCAAGGTTGCCACCTTATCAGCATATAAATCCCGGAGTGCCACACATTCCAACCCGGAGATTTGAAAAAGCGAAAAAAAAGTTTTGTACTCGAATATCCGGAAAACAGATGTGCCATTCTTTTAAGCTCAAACAATTGAGAATTTAAAAGTATCTGTGTTTTTAATTAATAACTATATTATTGTATATAACATTGATACCATTGTATAATACCACAATTTCTTATTATCTCATTTTTTCTACAACCCGGAGATTTTTTCAGAGATTTGCTTCAATACCCGGAATCTCCGGACCAAAACGGAGAGGTGGCAACCCTGATTACAACGCAATTTTTGTTAGCTGCCCAAATTCAATCCGAGGGGGTGAAATTGACCCTTAACTCGCAAGCTGGAAGAGATAAAAAAAAAGTTTGAAGACAAAAGTTACTTTTTTCAACTAGGACTGTAGCACGCAGAAAAGGAAGCGTTGAGAAACATCAACCATCGAGAAGCTTCGCGACCACGCTTGTAGGCCGCCCGAGAGGAGAAACGTACGGGCGCGGAACCGCGACTCGCGGGGCCCGCGCTTGACGACGCGTAATGATCTGAAGCGCTTCGAATCTATATATGAATATGACGAAAACTTCGAAGCGCTTCGAACATGATTCGAAGCTCTTGAAAAGTCTTGGTCGGCTGCGAAGTCTCGAAACTCTTGGTTCAAACCTTGGTAGGTACCCCGTAGCGAGGACAATACTCCTCAGTGCCTGACCAAATTTTATAGCTTTTGCCACCCCCGAAGGGGTTTGAATACCATTAAAAGTGAGAAATATCTAGGATTTCCGAATTTCTCATGATAAGTATCTTTGCGAAAACGACGCCAATCGATTCCTTATGTTTCGCCGATGAAACTAACACCAAGAACGACGTAATTCGGACCAAAATGGAGGAAATTCCATAATAAATCGAATTATATCATTTGAAGCTGCCTTCGTTAAAAATAGTCCTATTTACATGAAATTTGATATGATTTTCATTGGAAAACATAATGAATCCATCGGTGTCAATTGCATATCGATAAGATAAAGAATAAGGAATTATTTTATTTCTGAAACAAGTCTCAGAATTTTTGTGAATTCCCGGGTTCGAGATCTTTCCTTGCGAATATTCGATACGAAGAAGAAATATTAAGTTGACGGACCTGGTACGTTGTCGTCATTGAAACTGATATTAACGTAATGTGTACTGGTAGTTTGTGGGACAAACGTTACATCGTACAATCCGCGAGCACAAGCAACCACTTCAGCTTTCACGGTGTTGTTCTCCGTGCTTACTACCAACTCCAATGTTCCCTCGCCAGCCTCCGCAGCGTCAACGGTAAACGTAGTTGCCTGGCCTAACAATGCTTCTGTAAGACCCGACACGTGAACCTGTACAAATTTTCATTAGCAAGCTGCGTCTTTAGAAACTTCAAGTCCTTGGGTGCATCGTACGAAAATTTTACCTTCGTAACGTCGTAAATATTGCAGGCAAATGGAGAACCTTTCACGTGCTCTGTGTCCACTAGCACGCTGATATTATGTCTGCCCACTTCCATCGGTACAAAGCTAATATTATATTTTCCATCCACAGGTTCTATTGTAATAGGAAGGGATATATTTGATGGCGGTGTTACGATCACGTCGCAATTCGTTGAAGGGGCCTGTGGATCTACGGTGAAGGACATTAGCTGCTTCACAGCTCCCATTTTTAAACTGTTACCCGTAATTATAGCTTGACCTGCGCCGATCACTTTACAGCTGAACGGTGAACCTACAATTGAAACGATACGGTACGCGTTAGAAGAAATTATATTCGAAACTTATACACGTTACGCACCTGGAACAGGTTCTCCGTTGAAACGAACGCTAAGACTGTGCACAGCAGCTTCCTGTGGCTTGAAATTAACTCTGAACTTTGCATTTCCTTCGCTTTGTACATAGTTTGGTACATTTTTACCGTTCACCGCAACAATAATTTCGAGATTACCAGCGCCTGCTTGACTAGCATTAACTGAAAGGGAAGAAATATATGAACGAATTTGCATCACAGATGAATTAAAAACTTGAGCGGTCTCCCTACTTTGACGGCCTAAAAAGAAGCCCGATTTTTTTTTAGAATCCCTCAAATTATATTAATTGAAAACTTTTTGACTATATTTGTACATATTTAGGCAACATTTAAGAAAAAATTAATTTAAAGAAAAACGGTATCTGAAACTTTAAACGCGTTTTTCAGAAAACCATGTTTTTCGAATTTGTTAGCGTATCTCAAAAACCAATCACCCGATTTACTTCAAACTTGGCATACACCTTCAGTAGATGTCCCATTCTCGCCGGTACTAAAACTAAGTCGGTTTTTACAAAATTAGGTTCTTGCTACTGAAAAAAAACAGCGAATTTTTTTGCAAAAATCGATGTCTGTTTTAGACGCTACTATTCTTTTTTTTTTAATTTTAGTATTTCTGATTTAATCTTGTTCGAGCGATAGATAGCCACACCGATACAGATCACAAAAAATTTTTCATTTTCTATTTCAGACAACTACAACGGCTGATTTTGTGCTAACAATGATATTTGTAAGGCGCTCTATTTGAAGCACTATAACTCCGGATACAACCACTATTTTTGCATACAATTTTTTAAAAATATTTTCTAAAAAATGACAAATGAAACCACAAAGGTGGAAGTAAATATATTGAATGTATTGTTTTAAAAAATTCTCAAAGTTCGTATCATTTTTCGTCCGTCAAGATAGGGAGACCCCTTAAGGGGGCATAGGACTATTGAACGACTAAAATCGACGGTTTCTTGTCGGTTGGATTGCTTAGATACCAAATAATCACCATACCGGCACTTTTCACAGTTTTTTATGTACGCTTTTACAAGGTACAATAAAAGAATTGTCAGAATGTTGAAAAGTTTTACAAACATCCAATGTTGATGCGCAAGTTCCACACGATAGAAAAAGGAATTCTACAGTTCCAGTTAAAATTTTAAGTGAAAATATTCATTGGTTCAAGAGTTATGATGTACACCGTTCCTAAAAATGGTGTATCGAGAAAACTGGCTTCAACGAGGCCGTTACTCGACGGTGCACTCAGTTACGTTCAGCGCTATAATTTCCGTAATTATTCGAATTTCCACATGAAAGTTTTTTGTAAATGTTTACAAAGGATGACACTTTCAGAATTAATAATAAAAAGAAAATCGCTTTTTCGATATTCCAATAGTCGTATACCCCCTTAATGGGTAATGCCACTGTAGAGCTCGGAAAAGCAGCCTGATTTTGAGAATTTTTTATGCGAGTATAGCGAATGGAATACAAAATCTGTTTGAAGGCCTTTATTGTACATATGTACTTTGAAGTGTGATCACAATTTTTTTAATTTTTTAATACAAAATGGCAGCGCCACAGCTCAACAAAAGAAACTCTTTCCGAAAAACAGTGTTTCGCGGCTGGAAAGATTTCTCCTTCAATTTTTGACCCAGAACAAAAAACCGGAAATTTTTGAGTTCTATAGAAGATTATCTAGGGAAGCACACGAGGAAATTAAGAAAATACTGATTTCTGTAAGAATGGTGCCTGATTGAACAAAACACGCAACTGCCACAACCTCGAAATTGCTGAAACGTTTTGTTCAATCACGCACCATTCGTACAAAAACTGTATTTTTAATTTCCTCGTGTACTTTCCGAGATAATCTTATTTAGAGCTCAAAAATATTGGGTTTTTTTTTCTAGGTCAAAAAATGAGGGACAAATCTTTCCGGCGGCGGAACACTGTTTTTCAGAAGAAGCTTCTCTTGTTGAGCTGTGGTGCCGCCACTTTGTATTAAAAAAATCATAAAAAAATTGTAATCATACTTCAAGGTACGTACAATAAAGGGCTTCAAACAGATTTTGTATTCAGTCACTATACTCGCTTAAAAAAATCTCAAAATCAGGCTGCTTTTCCGGGCTCTACAGTGGCATTACCCTTTAAACAAGGAGTCTGTAACTTACTGCTGAAGAAGACTGGTTTGCCAACAACACCGCTGTTTATATCCGTTACCTTTACTTTGTCCGCGTTATAAGCTTTTACTAAAAATGGGCTGCCTTCCACATGCGATCCGCTTAATTTCACTTCGACGCTATGATCGCCTGTAAATTTTCTGCGTTTTTTAAAATATTCTCAGGAGCATTTACTCGGCGTTTCTTCTTTCACATACCAACGTCTTTCGGAGTAAATCCTGCGGTGTAACACCCCTGTCCGCTCTGTTTAACATGGACTGGTAAGCTCTCCCTACTGGGTGAAAGAACTTCCACGAGAGGTGTTCCCAGCGAAGCGTCTGCCTCTATCGTGAATGTTGTCAGGCGATTTACGGATACTTTCTCGAGTCCCTCGGTTATTATTACTTTTGCCGTGTCGCTCACCTGAGAAAACGTTTCGCGTGATCGGGGGAGGCCGCTTTAATAAGTAGAAAAAATGACGATCAATAGTAATACCTGACAGCTAAACGGACTACCAGGTACATCCTCCGCATTAAATCTTAAATCCACGGTATGTACAATTGCCTCCCGAGGTGTGAAAGATATTGCGTACGTATGCGGACCTTGAGCTTGAGCAGACGTAGGTACACGACCGCCATTCACCGTCACTTCCAAGTTTCCTGGTCCTGCTTGACTAGTTTCAACTAAAACATGGCAAGCTATTTATACGTGGACACGTGTTTAAGGCGCGACTAAGAGGTGCTGCAGAATACGAGGACGTTACCTAAGAAAGTTACTGGCATTCCAATAACGCCGTGTTTAGCATCCTTTACTTTGATGGCAGTAACGTCGTAAACTTTGCAGCTAAATGGACTGCCGACCACAGGGACATTCCGATGGCTTACCGAAATTCTATGCTCTCCGACTATTCTTGGTGTAAATGCTACGCTGCACGTGGTGTCTTTGTTGTCAGTGACTTGAGCGGGTACGGCCTGTCCATTGGGTCCTATCAAGTCCGCCGGTTAGTTGTTTAATATAATTTAGTTAGCCAACTACTAGGGT
This sequence comes from Andrena minutula, assembly GCA_929113495.1. Taxonomy (NCBI): domain Eukaryota; kingdom Metazoa; phylum Arthropoda; class Insecta; order Hymenoptera; family Andrenidae; genus Andrena; species Andrena minutula. The sequence continues at coordinate 36,155,469 of OV815996.1, read as the reverse complement.
GAATCAGGAGGACACCAAAAGTTGTCGATGGGGGTTTACGCGCGTCCAATGACTTCTTTCTTAATGTTAAGAATTTTTAATCGCAACAGGCTATATCTCATTAAGAAAGCGATGTATAAATTGTTATGATAAAACGATAGCTGCTTAGCTGCAGATGCAAAAATGTAAATGTAAGTTCATTAAAATATTAGTCTGCTTGTATTGCCTGGTAATTAATTTAACTTAATGCTTGGTTAATGGCGTACCTATTATTGCAAAAAAAAAATGAGTAGGCGGAAGAAACAATTCAAGCAAAATGTTTAAACGTTCCGACGACAGTGAAAAGAAACCATTAAGAAGAGTTTGATATACGCATTGCCGATTGTTTTTACTAAGTATACGTAGTATTGAAATAAATGTTAATATTGGCACATTGGTTGAAGCACTACTCTACGTTTTACATTTACTATCTGTACCGTTGTGCCGTAATGCTTAACAGTAGGAATGGAATTAAAAGTAATTGTACGTATAGCACCATGAAAATGGCTGTCACGTGTGAGATGCACACACTCACACACATATAAATATGAACTTGGTCCGACAAACGAGAATTGAAAAATGTTAGTCATTATTTCAATAATTATCTGCAATGGTGAAACCAAAGCCTGTGTAATACTCTAATATGGTAACCAACGATAAAAAGGCACAAGAATAGCGCGGGAAATTATTCTTATGCCAAGATTTTTAGAAGATCAAGTTAAAAACCCACCACCAATTTATTTGTTATATTCCACTATTTAGGCAAAAAATGAGATTAGTTTTGTTTGAGAAGTCTAGTAATGTCGTAGTCTGAAAGCTGGCCGACCTGCAACAGAGAGAGAATTGCTCTCAAGCTGGAGATTAACAAGACAGTCAAACACAAAGGCACAATTCCGTGCAAGTTTCCACCATAATCAACAGAAAGGTCTATCGAATTATTAGAAACGAATCGAACGAAAGTTCCCGAATGTAATAAAACCGTGACAAATGAAACATGAAAGGTGTGCTTGTATAGACTTTCGGTCGTCGGCGAAACCATTGTGTGCGTCAGTTGCAAAAATCTGGTAACACTCACAAGGAATATCAATCACAAAGTGTATGATGCCGCTGTGAAAGATAGTGATTTGTTGTGCGATAACACGGAGATAGATCTTTGAACTGGAGGATATACATGCGGTATGTACGCGTCAACGCAACGCGCAACTCGAGTAAAGAATGTCGGTAAGAGTTGAAAAGAGAAATAGATTTTTACCTTCAACGTTAACTTCTAAATCTTCCAAGCTACCGGCAACGTTACTGACGGTAAGATAGCTTTGTCGTCCTAATCCAGCACTGCTTAATGCCTGCCCACTCACTGTTACGTGACTATCACCACCCACCCGAGTTACGATCGGGCAGCCTGGCACAGTTCGTTTATTGAAAGCTATATTAATAATATGTTCGCATGCCTCGAATGGTACAAAGCTAACCGAGAATCGAGCATTCCCTTGTGGCGTCACTTGAGTAGGTATATTCTGGCTACGAGCTGATATCGTGATTTCTAAATTCCCCTCGCCTGCTTGACTCGCATCAACTGCCAAAGAGCAATGAAATTTTTAAACGGTACTGTTTTAAGGGGGAACACCACTGCAAAAGTTGGAAAAAATTTCGATTCTTTTTTTCTCACTTTCTTAATGTTCAATTATTCGAAAATACTCTCTGAAAATTTCAAGTCGATATTCGAAGAATTTGCGAAGACACAGTGCATTTTGCGAAACGCATCGCGGTTACAAACGCATTACAAGTCAAACTTTGAACGCAATTTTCTAGAAACAACATTTTTCTAACTGATCGAATCAATAACTCTGTCAATTTTTATCCGATCCACTTGAAATTTTGAGAGGATCTTTAAAACAAGATTATCTTCAGTTATGCGTACCGATTTTTGATCGAAAACATATTTATTTAGGTACGCTCGAAAAACTATCCATTTTTTGCGGATTTTCGAATTTTTTTCTTCTAAAGCGCACCATTTTTACAAAATAATTTTTTTAAAAAATCGGTACGCACAACGGAAACTACACTCACATAGATTATATGAAAAAAAAATTTGATTTCAAAGTTACCGTTCCAAAGATACCCTTTCGATAAGCGACCTACTACGTTTTCTTGTAAGGGGTCTAGAAGATTAACCGTATATGAAAATCTATGCATGTTTTTCTATTCCTTTTTTTTTATAGTCTCTTAGGACATTGTACTAAAGATAGGTAATAACAATTTTATATGAAAACTGTAAGTTAATCCTAAAAAAAAAATGTTAAAAATGGGCTCATTTTTCCGACCGTCACAGTGGTGTCTTAATGTACTTTGGAAAATTATTTCAAATGCAATGCTCCAGTTCCCTACCAGTGAAGTGTGTCGGCTGACCAACGCTGCCCCTAGCCACAGGGCCGATTAATACTTTATCCGCATTAAACGCTTTAGCTAAGAATGGCGTGCCGTTTACAGGGTGTCCATTATACTCGACGCTGATCGAGTGGACGCCGACATCTCTTGGTATAAATTCCGCCGTGAAACCACTTTTTATGTCACCCGTTACTTTAACGGGTAACTCACTGTTTGGTCCTAAAAGAAGAAAGTACACTCGTAGTACCCTAACGCTTGGTGCCAATGGAATTTTGTTTATCGTTACCAACCTCTAACAGAGACCGCGAGTTCTGCACTGCCGCTACCATCGACTCCCATATGGAAATTAGCAGGTTGGTCGACTGGGATTAATTCCAGATGATTCAAACTCAGCGTTACTCTGCTCGTATCGGATACGTTACAAATGAAAGGGCATCCTTTCACCGCTTCTCCGTTGAACTTTATATCAATGTAGTGCGATTTAGCAATCTCGGGGGTAAAAGAAACGAGGCAACGTCCGCCACCTACGACTTGAACATGGTTGGGTACTTCTCCTTCGTTTATCGAGATTTCTAGCTGCCCCTCTCCAGCGGCGCTAGCATCGACTGTAAAAGTTAAGAGAAGATTCCAGAGTAGACTCATGTTTTCCTCGATTATTTATCTTTAGTTACCTCTGAACTGGCAGGCATGTCCTACGACAGCACTGGGTACGTCAGTAACTTGAATTAAACTGCTGTTGTACACTTTGGCGACGAGAGGCCCCGCCGGTAGCTTCTGTCCCGCGATGCTTACTTCCACGAGGTGACTGCCCACTTCCGTCGGAGTAAACTCGACGCGAAACTCTCCAGGACGTCCTAGCTCTTCGTCGATTCTCGCTGGGATGTGTTTCTTGGAAGGCGCTGAAAGTAATCGTTATATTTTATAGTAAAAGACTCCCAGCTGCGAGCGTGATTTTACGTACGCCGTGTATTCGACGTTGTAACGCTTACTTATAATTTGGACGTCGATTTCGTTACTGTTGAAGCCGAGAGCAGACAACTCGAACAGTGCTGGACTACCGGCAGGGACCAATCTTACAGAGTCCCCGATTACTGACATTTTTGGGGCTGGCATGATGCCCACTCGCCAAGGGGATCCTGTTTATTTAAAATTCACTGATCAGATTCTTAACCTTTGTAACGTTACGCATATACATTATATTATGAACGTAATTATACTTCGTGCACAGTATTTCAATAAATCGTAATAGTCTGATAATAATTAGTAGGCAGTTATTTCATCGCGGTAATGACCACAATGGTGAATCCTCGATTTCCTCAAAACAATAAAAGTAGTCTCTCGACTTGCGACCGTGACACTTCGAATCAAGTTTCAATTTCCCGGAAGTGCAACGTGACTCCAATCAAAATCCTCCTAACCTTTACATCGAACATAAGGGCACGCGTGAGTCGCCGAAGAAAATAGGGCTCACAGTTCGCAGCCACCGCGGGAAGTTTCCCGAAAGTAAGTTTAAATAAACCGATCGGAGGGAAAACCGACGTTGTCGGGGCCGCGCGAGCATTCGAAAAAGCGAAATTACCTCGATTGCCTTTGGCTCTCGGAGTAAGAAACCTAAAAAATGCTGAAAACCTTGAACGAAAAGGAATGTAGTAACGCTTAATTAAATTACGGAGGAATTAGACGTTGATAGTAGTGCTAGTGAGACAGGCGAATCGAATCTGTCGATCGCTAACAGAGCTCGATCACAGAATACACTTGGATCTCGGCCATAAGTACGAACAGGTATCGAGTTTTCACAGTTGCACGCGAACCAATCCGACTTTGATCGTTTCACGCTCTTCGCTGAACGCTGATCGCGTACGATTCCTCTGTAGATCCATTCTAGCAATCGTGCTTACGAAAACGCGACGAGAGAAATTTCGGAAAACACCACCGACTGTCGAGCGATTGCGAACGATCGAGGAGAACTGAAGGATTGTGTAGCTTCGGTTTCTCGGCGAAGAAACGTCAGCAGATCGCGATTCACTACAGACTCGAACGAGTCGAGTGACGGGACGAGTGTGGCTGCCACTGGATTGCCGCTCAGGCCCAAAGCCAGGGCCGTCCATTTCTTGGTACACGTCCAACAATTTTATTTCATCTTTTCCTAGATGTTAAAAAACACACACACGATTCTCATTCGCTACTACGAGAAGCTATTAAAACTTGATTGGAACAGTTACTAAAGTATTTATTTATTTATTTGAAAGTGCAGAAATTACCGAGGTTCTATTGTTACGTATATCGGGCAGATTTTCTGGCCTAGATCGGACTAGAAATTCATCAAAGCGAATTGCGAGGCAAATAAACGGTTGAGAAGCAAGTGGATGCGTTCGTTCCGTTTGATCTTGAAATTCGATCGCAAGTTCGTTCGACGGTGCGAGTTAGAGCGGGGCATCGACGGTCCACGATACGACTATGCCCTCCCATTCGTTTCTTGCCCCGTTCGACCGGCTACAGTCTATACCTATACGTTTACAGGATACCTGATCTGCGTATTTCGATACCTTAAGGTCGGCCGCAAATAGAAACCTCGCTGTTTGCATTCAACGCGGTTCCACTTTTGAGCCAGTGAAGGAAGAAGCGCGAACCTCTACGACCTACGATCAAGAGCGGCCAAATGATTGATAGCCAGCGAGAACGTCAACGTATCGGGGAACAGAAGCGCAATCTTCTATGCATCGCGATTCCACTTAATAATCGAGTTTCTATGCGTACGATCCACTACGCGAAGCGAATGTCAAAACGGGAAGCCGCGAGCGTATGCAGCGCGACTCTGTTTAGAAAATACGAGAAACGTGTCTCCTGTGCGTTACAGTTCTACCGCGGTGTTCGTGCATCGTAATTCCACTCGAAATGAGATTCACCAAAGCGCACAGCTCACTATGACCACGGATATTTCTCGCATAGACCATCGGGAGCGTGGCTCTTCTCTTTAATTGTAAAGTACAATTAATAATCTTGGTAATTAAAAGCGGATCTACCATCGCATGCAACCCGTCGCTCAAACTGTGAAGTGCAAACCTCACTGCATTTCCCTCGGTATGGTATTAGTTTTGTAATATCGAGAAGGCGTTTCTGAATCGTTATGGCAATCGCTTCGCTCCGTCCTCCCCGTGTTTCCCACGAATTTGATGCAACCGATGCAAGGATGATCTCTCGGTCGCTTTTAAACCAAGGCCTACACGAAGGCCTGTACGTTTCGGGCTAGCAAACTTGCGTTTTCTATGCTGCTGTAGCGAATCTTTCGTTTTGCGAAAAAAGGGGGATTATCATTTGAAATGATTACGCTATTAAGAACTACGGCATAGCAGCCTACGCCAGTGATGTCATCTAGACGGTATTTTTTTCATTCCGAATCGCTTTGAGCCACATTCTTAACGACAGGAGTTACCCCGAAGGAAGTGTGGCGGCTGGTGAGACGCTGCATTCCCCGACATAACGGGTCACGCGGAAGGGAACTCGTTTCAAAATTTTCGAAAAGCTCTTCCCGATGCATTACCCAATGTGCTCCTCCGCGCGCAACTTACCTACTTCAAAACGGGACTAATGGAAGATTCCACTCGGGAGATTCGAGTATATTCATCCGCGCGATAAATCGTTACGAACGAGATACCGTTCAAGCCAGATCACGAATTGGGATCAATTGACTCCGATGCGCGCATGATAATTGTGACAGCGCATTCCATTCCAAAAGCATCGCCTCCTATCGATAGCTCTAATAACGTTGCATAATATATCCTAGAAAATCGCGAGGGAAAGATTAGCATCGCTGTTGCAGCTTCGTGGCGTTGAAGTCACCAAACGCGACTAAGTTATGCAAGAGCGGAATGCTATTTCTTACTTCGTAAGCGCGCGCGTTTATCCCGTGCTCGCATAATTAGCACATAATCGGGACTTTCATAGTTAATGCGTATCCTTATCTAACGTTACGGTGATCTGCGCATCGGTGATCGAGCAGTAGCTTTCTTCGTCGCACACATGCGCGTTTCGTTTCTGTGCACATACGTGTAGAGTAAAGGCAGGTAATATGGAACGATAAAGAAATAACCAACTCTTTGGGCAATCGTGTATACCGAGTAGATCCCTAGACACAAAAAACGATGATAGGGTGAATTGACCAGTGAATGAACAGCTAAGCGTTTTTTCAGTTTCAAATAACGATAAAAATTAAATAATGTCCTAATTTATTAATGGAACAAGAATTTGTAACATAATAGGCTTTAAAAATGTCTAAAAAAATTGTTTGTGCTTTTTTACTTGAACGGTGTTTGAAATAAATCATAAAAATGTAATCAATGCCCAATATACTAGTGAATGAACAGAATATCCAATAAATGAACATCTTGTACCCAGTGAATGAACACAAAGAATAATAATTCATTTTTCGACGAGAAATCGCTGAAAACGCTACAAAAGTAGAAGGGAAGTTAAGTTAGGGACCTAACATAAGAATATAAAAGTATAATCTATATATTATAATCATAGGAACTTGACAAATTTATTTATATCAGAACACAGTTTACACAATATAATGGTTAACTGTCATCGTACGTGTTTTCTTACTAGGTTTCTCGCCGTGAATGGCAGCACCCGAAACCACAAATCAAAAAAATTAATAAGCGCCCAGACGTTCATAGAGTCAAAAAATATTTATATCGCCGTTATCTCAATAAATTTTCCTTTATTCTAAATATAAGATCATTGTTTTCAATGAAATAGTATTCTTGTTATACACGAAAAAAGTAAATTTGTTCATTCACTGCTCCCTGTTCATTCACTGGTCAATTCACCCTACTGACAATGGAGCATCAGTCGGGCATCCGTCATTGAAAGAGAAACATTTATATTTTTCGCGGGGTGTAAAAGTTACAGAAAAGTGCATCAAACAGTTAAATATTGTGGTGAAGGTATGTTACAAAGTATTATTTTGGTATATTTTATCGTTAAATATGTGTGTCCTTGATTATTCAACAATAGTTTACCAATAAAGTTACTTTCTTCTTACAAGGGAAGATCCCGAACCCGAAAATTAAAAAAATTCTGAAAGTTTGTGAATATGTAGGGGATTTCCTCCTGATTACAACACAATTTTTATTTGCTGCCCAAATTCACTCGAGGGGGGTGAAAGTAACTCTTGAAAATTCGGCTATTTTCCGATTTTCTGTTATAACTCGTGAACTGTAAAATAATTTTTTCACCAAATGATAGATCTAATTAAAAGAAGTAATTTTTGTCTTTAAACTTTTTTTCTATCTTTTATAGTTCGCGAGTTATAACACAAAATCGGAAAATAGCCGAATTTTCAGGGGTTAATTCCATCCCATTAGAGTGAATTTGGGCAGCAAACAAAAATTGCGTTATAATGGGAAGGAAATTCCCTACATATTCTTAAAGTTTCAGAATTTTTCGAATTTCCGGGTCCGGGATCTTCCCTTGTTAGTAAAATTCTTAATTTCTTGCCGGAACATGTCCGTACGTAATATGGAACATACCGAGTAACATAGATGAAGTCGATAATGACTATAATGCGAAATGCTTATTTTGCGATGGAAATTATAAAAAATAATGACAATGAAAAGTGGACCCAATGTATTCGCTGCTTTCAGTGGGCACACAAAGAATACGAGGCTTCCGACGTATCTACCTATTATTCACGTGGACAACATGTAGGACACACAGAAGGCAGGAATAAATTCCAAAAACCATGTATATTTATTTATTTGTATCTTCTACTTAATAAATCTTCACTTTTGGTAAAAAAAAGTAAAGAATTTTTAATTTTCTTTACAATGTTCCTATAAGTTCCATATTAGGACCCATTTTTTCGAACGGCTGATTTCTACTATTTTCAGTTTTTTTTTCCTCTAATTGCAAAACAATTCGACTGTTTTACATTTGACTATGTAAATATAATTATGCATTAGTTCCTTCGTCCTCTCATGCCAGTTAAAAAAAATCCCCCCCTCCCCCTACTTTTGACAAGCTTTTGAAATAAGATGTCCCATATTACCTGCCTTTATCCTGCCTACGTAGATTCTACCAACGTTATAAAGCACTTTGGAAGCAAGTGGAATAGAGAAACTGTCAACAGCGACACGTTCGGCATTTGAAATTGTTAAAGCGCATAAGAATGTGTTTCACGCGTTCCCCGAGGCCTAAATTATCCGAGAGGCTCTCGGAAGCGGTGTAATTGCGAACGTTTGGTAGCAAAAGCTACTTCTCTAACGTAACGGTAATTTTTATTTACACCGTTCCGAGCGATTGATATCGGCGCCGGGATTGTGAAAATCGTTTGAAGAGGGTCGGAGCACGTGTGGTTACGCGGATTACGTTTATACCCACGTAGGCAGAGGCCGACTATCCTCATTCGCAACCAAATACGTCTATGAGCATACAGCGACTTTGACGCGGTGGCCACACCTACGGTCTCTGCGATACTCCTTTTCAGCTGATAATGTACGAGCCAAAGGCGAACCGTGGCCGTTAAATACCGCTATATAAAAACGTTAACGTGTCTAAACGTTACGTCCAACGTCCGTGACCGACATCGGACAGTACACGGATGAAAGAACTCGCGTAAAAATATGATCTAACGCGGAGCTCGGCCGGCATTCTCGAAATCGGATTGTGTGCCAATAAACTTTCCGCCGTGCAATGGCTTCTGTGGATCAACCTTGACCGTGGCTGGCGTTAAAGCAGGGAATGCGCGCGGTTCGTTGTAAGAAATGTAAGAGATCGTAACGGAGTCGGAGGAACGGTTCGACGCTAATACTAGGGGGCAATTTAAGATTGGAATGGGGTTCCAACGAACATCTTTACGGCATTGTAGGCCACGTGCAAGCGTGCGGTCACGATTGCAGAATGCGCGTCTCTACTTACATGGTATCTAAATAATATTCTTTGTGCACGCGCAGTGGCGTGGCGCGGCGCGGTTCCGTTAAAAATTTTACTTTCACGTTGCGCCGCGATGAACGCGATCTTGTGAATGATCGTGCCACCGAAACTGCCTCGTTGCTCGAGAAAAAGAATGCCCCGTTTCGGGATAACGCTTCCTTCCGTTTTGCTTCGATTACTTCCGCTGTTTATTTGTTTTAGTAAAGGCCAAACGGTTGTTCGAATGTAAAAAATGCATAATGGAATTGCTCGGACAGCAGAGCGCGCATTGTGCTTCGTTAGGTAAACGAAAGGAAAAATTTCAGCAACGCGAGGAAAACGATGATGCCGCGTATGTGTGTCAGTGGAGCATCACGTGGATGCGTGAAATCGCAAGTCAATGACCTGACTAATGACCTGTTCACTCAAAGGCGCGCGGATACTGCTTGAGAACACGGCCAAATTCAACCGGCACAGCCGTAAACAATCGAGCGGCATTTCCGAACGAATTGCAAATAGAAGAAGAAATGCTTGCTTGCGTTTCTCAGTGTTGGATGTAGTTTTTCAGAAGCTGCTATTACGCGGGCATCTCGTTTATGAAACCGCATGCAGCAGCCGAGTAACTTTCACCAGGAAACTTCTTTCCTACTTTATGATAATCTACTGTGACAGGTTGGAAGGAAAGCGGGCGCGATTGTTGCATACGCAACTATGATATTTCCGATCGATTCATAAATATTTCGAATTCCTCAAGCAGTAATGCGCCGCCGTGCTGACACCTTCGTATTCGCCTGACACTCTTTTGCATTTTCTCAATGACTCTGCTAGCGGAAAGAATCCGAAGCTCGGCGCGTATTTGCGCGTAATAAATGCGCGACTCTTATACTCCGGACTCTGGATACTGCATTATTTTCAGGCCAGGAAGTAGCATTTAAATCGGAAAGGTGTTCAGCTATTGCTTCGTTCAGGTAATGTTCGAAGGTGAACGAAGCAAGGCATTGTAATTAGATATAATTATGGAAGAACTTACCGGGGACAACTTCTCCATTGAATGTCATTTCCACCAGGTGTACAACAGCTTCGTGAGGCACGAACGATGCCAGAAATCGTTGGCTACCTAACGCCCTGACAAAACTAGTCACATGACCGCCGTTCACGAGGATCTCTAGATTTCCAGACCCGGCTGCAGATCCGTCGACTGAAAATACGAAAGTGTATAAAACACTGTTCTCCGCTTGCGTCAGTGTAAATGCTTAATAAATTTGCTTACGTACTTTCAAATTCTACTGGCTCGTTAACAACGCCGTTCGGAATGCTCCCGATTTGGATAGCGCGCGCATTGTACGCCTGCGACCTGGAATCGCGAATGATTGTATGGAAAATGCAAAGCGATAAAGCGCTTTGTTTCGTAAAAATTCTATTAATCACGAACCTAAAAGGCGAGCCCTGAATATGCTGACCGTTCGCTAGAATCTGAATAGTGTATTCGCCGACTTCTTCCGCAATGATCGTGTACGTTAAGCCTCGAAGAGTTGACTTCTGCACGGGAATTACTTTTCCATTCGGACCTGAAACCGAGTAACCGTTGCAGGAAAAGTTGATTTTCTAACGACTATCGAGCAGAACGGCAAGGAAACTCACCGGATACAGTGACGGTAAGTTTGTTTGGATCTATACTAGGATCGATAGTGAAACTAGTCGGCCTGTGAATCGGCAACATTTCCAGGGCACTTCCGGTTGCGGGTCCGGAACTCTTGGTTTGCGCTGCCGCGTAACCGGAAGTCCCGTTATTTACATATCGATCGTGTGCCGCATCCGTGGTGTCCACGTTTTTATAATAATTGTTGTTTTTATTCTTAAGGATGCCATGGGTTTGCGTTCGGGTGTTGTGGTTTTCGCTGTTATATTTCTGAGACACGTTGTAGTCGGAGCTGACGAGTTTCTGACTGGTCGTGTAGTTGGACGAGCTGGTTTGAGTGTGCGACGTATTCCTCGAACTATAATTCTGAGTATTCTTGTAATTGTTATTCAAAAGACTTTGGTTGTTCGTATTTTCGGCGTTGGGGGAATTATTGGCGAGATTAGCGAGGGACTCCAAGCTACCGTAAGATAGTAACGATTTTGTCTTCTCTATGGCATCCCAGGAGTCCCGTCTGGAATTCCCGCCGACCATCGACGACACTCTTACGTTGCTGCTGGTGTCGACCGCTCCGTTATCCGTGGAACCTCTCCTATTAAAACTATGGTCTTTATCGTTGTTTCTCGGACTGAAGCTTCTATTAACGGGACTCTGCGTTGCACTGCGATACGCCATTGGACTGCGATTTGGCGATCGAGATCTCTTCAAAGATCCGGAATTGTAAATCTCCCGGGATTCCTTGATGATCGGGGAGTATCTGGAGCCATGAGCAGTTGGACTTGGATTTGGAGAGCGAGATCTGTTCACCGAGGTGGATGTGTAAATATCCTTGGACTCTTTCACAAGGCTGGGGCTTTGCACGGTCGGTGATCTCGACTGATTGTACGTCGAGCTGGAATAAATTTCCTTCGTCTCTTTCACCATGGACGGGCTATGAAGATTTCGCGGTACTGGGCTGTGACTGTGGTTCGGAGATCGAGCATGATTGTACGAGGTGGACGCATGGTAGGGTGTACTGGGGCTCTCCACCGAATAGTTACTCGACGCTTTGTAAGCGGAGGTAGTCTGTCGCACGGGAGAATAATCGCGAACGTGTCGCGTCGGGCTGGACGACTTGTACGTCGACGAGGAATAGAGCTTCTGAACAGGACTCGACCGCCGTTCAGCCCCTCCTAAAACGTTCAGGCCGTTCATTCGCCTCTCCAGCGAAGACAACTTCGATCTCTCTAGACTGGACGTTGATTCTTTCGATCTTCTCGATCCTTTCTGCGTGCCCACTCGAATAGAGAACGGAGAACCTCGAACGTCCGAGCCATTAAAGTACACGTAAACCCTGTACTTCCCGGAGTCCTCCGGGATGAACGAAACTCTGTATTGCATATGCCCGAAATCCTCCATTCGAAAAGGCACGGAGTGCTTGTCGTGAACTAAATCTATTATTACGTCGCCGAGGCCTCCGGTTCCTGTTGCATCTACAATGAACGAGAACGGTTGCCCAGGCATAGCACCATCCGTGTCTAACAGCTGCAAATGAAATCGATCGAATATTACAGGCATGGAGCATGGTCGAAAGATACTTTACTAAATCAATGGACTTACCTTTATTCCATTAGGATCAAATACGAAACACGTGAACGGTCCGCCCTGTATATGATTCCCCTTGTGAGTTATCGCGATACTCCACTCTCCTGTCTCGTCAGGTTGAAAGGACGCAGTGTGTACGCCAGCGTTCTCTTTCACAGGACACGACAGAGATCTTTCGGTCGGGGACCACGCGGTCACATCAATGCCATCATGACTAGTTCCTGAAAATAATTTTACACGTTGAGCTCGATTCCAATCAGGCTGACTACTGTACCTAATATCGCCACCCGCTATATTTCCCAAAGTTAGCACTAAAATTGATCGGTTATGCACTGAATTAGTACCTGAACGTATGTATGAAAACGTACTGTAATTGCAGCGTCCGTCATGTGATCAACAATTACAGAAAGGGAAGGATTTTAGAGAATCTTAGTAGAGTAAAACTTTATTGGACTGCCACAATACCTACTAGAAATACCTAATTAATAATGAGAACAATGGTTTCGATGTAATGTTTGTTACAACTGGGGTTACGAAATGTGCCGAGCAACCGAAACAAACTTTATTTGTCTAACATGTACATCGGAACGTAAAAAATAAAATATTGTAAAAATCTATATTTCTCTAATAAAAACAAAATCAAAGATGGATAAAAATACATTTATAAAAAAGTTGGCGATATTAGGCCCTACACTTTTTTCCAGGGCTGCGGAGTCGGAGTCGGAGTCGTGGAGTCGGAGTTCAGAAGGAACTTCTGATTACCGGAGTCGGAGTCGGAATCGGAGTCGAAAAAGTATATGCCGACTCCAACACCGACTTCATATTAGTAAATTTGATAAAAATCCGAGTCTGTTGAGCTCTACGTGTTTATACACGCTCGCGATATATATATAAATGCAGGAGTCGGAGTCGGAGTCGCTGGTAAAAAAAAAGAAGAGTCGGAGTCGGAGTCGGGAGTTTTGACTGCCGACTCCGCAGCCCTGCTTTTTTCAGCACCCAATTTTTGCATGCCTTACGTTTTTTGAGTCCTAATTACAAAATTTGTAGATTTCAACGATTCTAACTTACGCTACACGAAAGATGAATAATTTCTCCTTACTTTGAAACGCACTGCATGCAAAAATATAAATTATTATTAAATCGACATCGATTTAACTTTTGCCTGGCGATATTAGGTACAGTCACCCTGTACATCTCCCGCAGTGATTCACTTTGTTCAAGCGCGGATAAGTACGACTTACCGTAACTGTTGACTAGAACCTCGACGATAGATCCTATAGCGCATGGATCCATACCGGGTGATTTGATTTTGGTCAGAGAAGGTAAGACTCTAAAATAGTAGGGACAACCATCTACCAGCTCTCCGTCGTTGTACACCATTAACTGCAACGTAAGAGGATATTGCGTATCGATCTGACGTTTAACTTAAACGGGAAGGCGTGCTAGACAATGCGTTAGAACGATAAAGCCAAACCTTGTGCATTCCGACTTCCGTTGGTATAAAGGTTCCTTTCCCATGGACTCCGTTCCACGCAAGTCTGCATTCGATTCGTCCGCTGGGACTTATCACTTCGCCGCGTACTTCCCTCGTATTTACTTCTTTGGTAAGTACCTCCAACTTGAAATGAGCCTGCGGATAATGAGCGTACGATTTTAATGACTTCCCGACGGAGTGTGTACTTTTCTTCGCCCGCGCTTTTATTATCCTAGCCAACTAACCGGCTGTTGCACCCTAGCGGAAGTGCTGTCGATGTGGACGACGATCTGTTTGCTTGCTTGAGGGCGAGGCTTCACCCACTGAAAGTATGTCGCGTACGCCATCACGCCTAAATGTTCCACGTTCTGATCTGCCATGTCTTTTGCCTTGAGAATAGGCTCCACGCCTAGTTTCTTGCCTCCGTCGATACCTTCCAGAAGATTACGAAGCCGGCGTTACATCACGCGCAATAAAAGCATCGATGAACTGTTGGTCGGATGCTTACCGATTTGTATATTGTGCTCCCATGCGGACGGATCGGTGCTGATTTTATCGTAAGCCGGAGCCGGGCCGCCCAAATTCCTCACGATGCTGCACAACACCCTGCCGTCGTTCCAATCGGTCTACAAGAATCGATTTCATCTTAAAAAAAAGAAGAAGAACGTTCGTGGCACGATCGTTTCACAGAGAAAAGGGCAGACTCACCGTGAAGTTCTGTACCGGGTGATGAGGTAATTGCGAGTTTACCCATCGCAACGTCGCATGGAAACCCGGCGAGCCTTCCTTCATGAAGTACGACAAGTAGGTCATTCCCGATAGTTCGTCCAAATATGGAGACGCAAGGTACTCTGGTTCCAACACCATCGGTATGTCGAATTCGCGTTTCGATATCTCCATGGACTTTCGGCAATTGTACACGCTGCAAATTTAAAAGCGTCTCTACAGCTTCCTTTCTCGAACGTGTAAAGAAAAAACTTTTGATTTCCATCGAGATTTTTAGTACCTATCGTTGGGATCGAGCTGGCGCCAGTGGGGGAACAGACCGGGTTGGCAATAATCGAGTAACGCGCTCAGATACACGCCCGAGTTCCAGTCCGTGGTGAAATTATTCACCCTGCATTCTGGCAGGACTGCCTGTGAACCAATCGAAACGGCACGATAACAGAACGATCGACCAACTTCCTCTCTCTTTTTACTCCGTCCAGTTTCAGAGTTATTTTATTGCATGTAAGTACTTGTACGGCGAGATTATGCCCGCGATGCGGCAAGGTCGCCCGTGCAATTACGTATACTGACCTTGAGCCATGCGAGCATGAGTTTCCTTGGAGGGAACTTGGACTTGCCTATTTGGTATCTTACAATGAGAGACCATATCAGCCCGAGGATCAGTTTCAAATTTCCATTCACGATGTCTACGTTACCTGCGAACAAACACAAACTTTAATTAAAAAACAAAAACAAAAAACAATACTCGTATCGATAAGAATACTTGAGATCGACCCGTCTTTAAGCTGACCTAAATCTCAGCGCACTTTTCACGTGGGAACAAGGTGACGCGTGAGAAGCTATTCACCAAACGATCGCGGGGTAAAGCGTAAAAAGTAAAAAGACACGTTCGCAGATGGGCCGACAATGAGTCGCTTCAAGGCAATGTACTATTTATGTAGCACGCAAATCGTTAAAATCGAGTGCATCTGAAAAGTCTTAGGAAACAAGTCTCGCAATCATTCCAATTAATTAACGAGTAGGTACCTACGCCCGTTAAGACGGCATTAACGCATTCTTGCTCTCTGTTCGAGCTTCCACCCAACACGCGGTAGAGATGCGGTAGGTACGCGCGGTTTATCGGCGATGCATCGCTTTAACACTCGCAGGTTGGAAATTAAATTAGCCGGTGGCTACACGAGTACACATGTGTGCAATGGCGTTCCGAGAGCCTCGTAGGCGCCGATACGGTGCAGGAAAGGCAACGACCTCGAAGTATGATTTGCAAACCATGACGTAATAACTATATTTTTTATCATACCGGGTAGCCGAGGCGCCCCGAGTTCGCCAATTCGAAATTAAAGAATACACGGACATTTAGGACTGATTAAATTTCCGCAAATCCTCGGGGCAAGAAATACTGTGGATTTCTAGCAGTTTTTCTATCATGGACGATTAAACGTTTCATATATGTCGCGTATCCTTTCTGCTCGCGGGCGCAACATGCTTGGCCAATAAACAAAGCTCCTCGGGCATGTGGGTTATCTGCGACTCGATTATCAAGAAGGCGTTATGAATAATATTGTGAAATATAACGGCAACGACTTAGCGATCGGTGAAGTCATTGAAAGAATCTGTAGAGATCGAAGCACGATCGTTACCTGCTGAACGAGTGGAGGGCATTCAAATAAATTGCTCATCTTTGTCTACCGATCGAAC
This sequence comes from Andrena minutula, assembly GCA_929113495.1. Classification (NCBI taxonomy): domain Eukaryota; kingdom Metazoa; phylum Arthropoda; class Insecta; order Hymenoptera; family Andrenidae; genus Andrena; species Andrena minutula. Next base: position 36,139,027 of record OV815996.1, on the reverse strand, counting down.
GTTGAGTTAACGCTCTCGACTCACCGATATTCACGAGCTTGACGCCGTCAGCTTCGATGGCTTGAAGGGCCGTCGACACGTTCTCCAAGTGATGGTGCTGATTAGCCGGTCGAGAGTTCCACCGAGGTAACCGCCGTTTGGTGAGAATCTCGACGAGCGCACAGAGTCGCGTGCCATCCCGGAAATCCTCCGCAAGATCGATCACGGGGCCGTCTGCGACGTCCACCGCGTGCTTCAGGTGCTCGTTCACCCAGTTTCTAAATGTGTTCGCTTGAATCTCGACCCAAAGGTCCTCGTGCCCTTTGATCGGCATCCCTTTGGCCGCCGTACCCTCCGCGGATCGCGCCACTAGGCCCACCAGTTCCTCTGGTCGTAATTGTTCGGTCGAATCCATCTTCGTTCCTTTTCCCCCGAGAAATTATCACAATACACATTGACAACTTATTTCCTGTAGCAGCATTGGCGGTGGAAAGCAGATACACCAAAGTGCAACGATGTGTGTTGTACGTACGCGCGCGAGTGGCTGTTTTAACAGAGCCAACGTGAAACGAAATTGCTCGATCTATCGAGACAATTGGACTCGAACCGTAAGGTCAAGTGGCTGGACGAAAGAAGCGAGAAACGCGCGAGGCTAAAGCCAATGAGAAATACGTACAGATCATCTCGATAATATATAGAGTAACTCTACTGCTTTTCTCTTCGAAGCGGCTAGTAAGTCTGGTTAGTCGCGATACTGTGCTTGCCCGGGAAGATTAGTTGGGTGAAAAAATTTCACACGGTGAAAGTGCTGCACGGACGAACACCTGTTGCTACGTCTCCCCCTAATCATCGGTGCATCTTACGTTTCGCATCCTTCACAAATGGAAATCCGACATTTCATGCGAATTCATTAAATGTTTTACAGTTAGAACTCGGAGAAAGGAAACAAGAAAGCGTAGAAACGATATCCATAGTTCGTTTACACTCCTCTAACGAGTGCATATCAATGAATGAAGAAACGACGATAGGAGTAAGCAAGGATCCAAACTTGGGGATCTCGAATTCGCATCCTACTTTTACCAATTATTCAACGCGATAGCGACTATAAACGCTGAAACGGTTGAGAAAAAATGCCGCGACGTCTAATGGATAATAATTCCATGATTATGGAGAGGCGATGTGATCGCGTACCGTAATTTCTGACGCGATACGTTAACGTGACATCAACTTTACACGTGCTAAAGGCATTGCTTGGCCACGCTACGCTATCCTATGACATCACTGCCGTCTGAAAACCTTGTCCGGCCGGCGACGCTTGCGTAAGTGCGTAAAAAATTTATGCTGGGATCGTACAACGTTGACAGATGACGCCTGCGGATAATCATTGCGGTGTAAGGAATCAGGCACGATCGAAACTTACCAAGCAATAAGTACGGCCGAGCAAGTGACTCGACTATTTTCTACCATGCGACTAACATGCACGCGTAGCTATCGGAACAACCCTCGAGCGCGGAACTTCTCCGATAAGCGAAACGATTAGGTGAGTTCGTGATTAAAACGCAAATGGGGCAAGTAATGATGTTACGGCGACGTATTGCGAAGAACGCGACCAATTACGGTAACACAAAAGACGAAACACGTCCCTCTTGCAGAACGTATCGTGGGAAACTTCGATAGAACTTAAACAGCTATCGCTATTACACACACTTGCGCACGCACGAACATCAGCTTCTCCGCTTGCACTTTCACCGTATATTTCCCTTTTCGATATTACTTTAACCTGTCACTCGCCCTTTCGTTCTCGCTCCACTCTTGGCAAAGATCGGCAAAAATTCATCGATATCCACTTGAATTTTCAAACCGATCTTGAATGATTCGAGAATGAGAAAAGATTTGACGACCGATCGGGTTTTCGACAAGATTTCGTTGGTTTTTGGAAGAAAAATAGTGACGAGAGTTTTGACGGGAACCGTCGTCGATTGGTGGACGGTCGACGAACCAACCAATCGGCATGATCGTCGAAAGAGCGCGATTTGGGGTGGATCTGTTCAAAGAATATACGCAGCAAGATATTGGAAAATTTCTAACGCAAAGAACGATGTTCCAGTTCGCCGGGATGAATGTTTTGAACGCGAACTATGTTGTACGTTCACTCACGGGGCCGAGGATGTAAGAATGTTTGGCATGTGAGCTGATATTTACGACGATCGTTCTGCAGAGCTGCCCCTCGAACACGGAATCCTCCTGCTCCACGTGTTTCGCGCGATTTCCCTCTCGACGAAGCCCTGCTTCACTGGTCGACGAAGCCACGACACTTCGAAGTTGCGGTAAGCTACGCGAGAAACGCCATTTTTGGACGTCGGAGGTTTCCGGATCGCGCCGTTGTCGACGAGCGTCGTTCGAAGTGCGTGAGCTCACTGAACCGACGTGAAAATCCCCCTCTCCAGCGCCTCATGGCGATCGCTTCGCAGACCCATGGAACACGATCGTAACCAATAGGCTTCCGTGCCTACCTGTTATTGGGCCCCTCCCTTTTCACTGCACAATTCACTATTACCAATGTAAACGAGTGATGTCCGACTATCTCCTTAGCTGGACTTCCGATCAGCATTTATTTACGGAACGTGGGGCTCCCCAAAAAGTTAATAAGCGTCCCTGAAAGGGGACGTAAATATCTGGCCAAAAATCTTAAATCAAACATTAAGTTTTCCGAAAGACATGGCCATAAGACAGCCAGAAAGATCCCGGGGTTACATAATCTATACAGGGGTGTTCCTGTATTTACGTCTTTTGATTTATTCGACAATTTGTCTCAAACAATTGTTATACCTCGCAAAAAGTATCGACGAACATCGATTATTTATTCCAATGTGTTGTCACCATCGGTTTGTAGAGTCACAGGTTAATTATTTTTATGCAACGTGGCCCTCCCAACGAACACCCTATTCGCTTCACTTGCATACTTTCCTGAATTCAGTTACAGTTCAGAAACATGCAAATTAATCCGCAAGGTGGTGGCACCTGTCGGATTCGTAGCCGACAGGTAGCCTATGCAAAGCAGTGAGAAAAACAGGAAATACGTATGTTGCGTCGTGTGTATCGATACGTTCATCGTAATCGACAACATTTCTTCATCTTTTAAGGGAATCGATGAAAGAAGAATACACATTAAGATTGTTTTTAAATTCGATCTATTAGGAAAGAAATAAAACTATCGAACAAATTTATGTCTGATGTGTTCACACAAATATTCGCGAGACCTTTTTAACGTACATGATGTAACAGTGTATAATAAGAAGAGATACACATTATAGCGACTTCATTGAGATTTGAATCCTCCGTTGCATCGATGGTCTACCATGCATCGAAGTCCCCACTCCTTTAACGCACAAAATTTCAACCCACGTTGAACGCGTCTCTGGTCGAGTTGATTGATTGCCCTTTACGATACTATATTCCACCGTATATATCTCTGAGAAGAGAGATATGTAGTCGGAGGTATCGTTTAAAAAATCTGCAAATGCACACACATCGATTCGAATTACCAGAAATCTTTAGCGTATCATACGCATGGAGATTTACATACATCCAATGTAAATCGTCAACCAGATCTCTTACCATTTTTGTGACGCAGGCAACGTTATCGATTCAGTTTGGAATTCGATCGCGATTCTACTAGCGGTTGGAATTGAAACTAAACACGATTCCAATTGCTTTTTACCTACACACGGAAACATAACAAACTTACAATCCAACCTGCGCCTTCCCTCGAGTAAGTATGCAACCAAAGTTGCAAGTAGGTTTTCGGTTGCATAAACCAGCATGACTACGAGCACGACTCAGAGGAGGGTTTCGCATTCTCGGGCAATGAAACGATTAACATTGAATCGCCAGGTTCGTGATATTGGACAAAGCGTTTGAGACAGGCTCGCTGTCAAAAATTCTATATAGGGTTTGGCAAAGCGCCGGCGCCGCTCTATAAATAGCGCGTACAACGCCAGCCGCGGGTTGCGGCTCGTGGACAAAGTAAGAGGAAAGCCAGCAATCGAGTGCGCACGACGAGTTAGCAGAGTTAACGGCGATAGTTTTCACCGCCTTGTGCCACCTACTCGTATATGTGTATTCGGTTGTTCCTCTAAGCATCGTATGCCGATCAATTGGACGAGTTCGCGCGCGACCAATTTGCCGTGCCTGAAACCCTCGGACCGTATCGTATCGAATCATCGGAAGATAAGAGAAAGCTCGCCATCCGATCGGACTCTATGCCGGTGTTTTCTACATCTCGAGGACGCTAAAATTACACGCCTGATCCGCGAACGATGCGTAGCGTGCTCTTCCAGGCAATGGCACAGTTTAAGATGTGACTTGTTGGTTCGTTTCGATCACGCCAGCTGATCGACAACGTGTATCGAGCGAATTAGGTGATTATGTAAATTCACGTAGCGGTGACGGTGGCCGGCGCCAACTATTTTTCCGGTTGCCTACCATCACGTTTGTCGACTACTATATTCTTTCATAGCCAGCTCGTTAGGGAGCAACTAATTATACTCTCCTCGTGTCAAGAGGTTACTAACCAGAGCGGGCAACCCCTTGTGCTAAACGCACGAGCAGTATCGAGGTCCCATACGCGTGGGGACCCCAGATCCATTCCTTCACCCCAGTGTCGGATATCAGCAAACCCTAGCAAATTATTTTTCGACTCAAAAGTAGAAATTCTCCATTCGGAACGACGTGCTCGCGTTATTCTTATATCGACGAATGACACGAGAGGTGCGATGAGAATCGAGAAAATTCAGGAACAATGGAATCGGTTTTCCCGAGACGTGGATGTTCAATTTTAATTTCAGAGGATCGAAAGCTTCTTATATACGAAGATATATCACTTATTGTAACCCCGAGTACAGCATGTATTTTTACGCAAGGGACAAAGAGTATCGAGTTACACGGCCCGTGAGACCTCATTTCATCTAGCATCTATGGAATATTTATTTTTACGCGGCAATTCGCGCGTAAAAGTACATACGCCCTGTTGACGATTCGTTAGACCTCCCGCGGCAGCTGTTTTAAACTCGCACTACTTGCGCTATCGTCGAACCGCTTCCACTTGATGCTTTCTTTTGTTCCCGAGTACCAGTCCAAGAGTTCGATGATTCTTAAAAAAAAACAAAAGAACGAGAAAAGCTGTTTGTTCAAATAATCGAATCTTACGACGGAGAAAATTGAGAAACATTTAATTAAATGCCGGGATCGTGTTCGATGAAGAGGATTCGTACAACAAGTGTCCAGAGGCACATTGGTCTCACCTACTCCACACAGGCTTCGCGCGTATCTCGCATATGTATAGAGATAGTTTCTGAGGAAACTGATTGTGGGCCTATCGCCAAAAGGGATTTCCTCTTCGAAATTCGGTTCACCGACTGGCGATCTATTTTCTCGCGTGTAACGCAAGTCACGCCAGTGCCCGCGCTCGGTTCATGCTAAACATCGCGAGCAGCGTTCTGGTAACACGTTCTCTGCACACGATTCAACGCGGACGAAGAACGGACAAGGCTACTTGGGATCGGAAGTTTTAAGGGCGCCGTCAACTATTTATTTTCTTTCGATCCACAGATCGAAGGCGATACCAGAATGGCTCTGGTGATGTTGCCGTGCGATCTACCATGGTGGCCGGCCGTGGTGAAGCAGCTGGATCGCGCGGCTGCTGCCAGAAACTCCGAGGACCTCTTGGAAGCGATGCAACGACTGCACGACATGTGCAAGTAAGTGGAACCACCGAAGAATCGTTTCTTCTTAAGCATCACTTGCCATACTTACACGTAACACGAGCTTCGATTTCGAACTAGGGCGCTCGTGTCCCGCGCGCCTACTATTCACGTATTAACGAACTCGATTTTTCTGCTACACGCTGTTGTAAAGATACGAGGAACAGTGCGTACTGAAAAGGTATCTGCTGAAAAAGTATCTCTAGATGTCCATGAAAACGATGTACCCGAATGCTCCCAATAATAATATGCAACACACACCTTCTGTACAAACACCACCCCCACGTCCCGCGTGTTTCGTATAAATAAATCACTCGCCCCGTTCCGTAATGCATCCGCATTTTCCAGTATAAGCCTCGACCCCGAGGAGGACGTTCAAGATCCAGAACTGTTCTCCGGATTGGCCACGTTCCTGGACACCGATCTCGAGGCCACCGAACGAGAGCAGGTGTTCTCCAAGACGATACCGCGGCTGGTAGAGAGGGCGAAAGCTCTGAGGTCTTGCAAGCCTCCGCACGGTTTGCACTTTAGCCTTCAACAGCAAGGTAACTCGAACTAATTATACTCGTCTTAGATACCAACGAGGATGATAATCGTGTCTGTACCCGCAGGCGATTGCGTCGAATACAGCTATGCGTTCGCGTCGTCTTTGATCGCGAACGCGTTCTTCTCCACGTTTCCGAAGAGGACCGCCAAGACCCATCCGACCTTGCGCGACTTCAATTTCACGAATTTCTTCAAGCATCTGTGCAAGTAAGATGGATCAGGCTGCAAAAGCACGAAAGCAGGCGCTATTGTAATGCTGCTTCCGCGGTGTGTTACAGTAACGGGCAGAAGGCGAAGCTGAAGAGTATATTCCACTACTACGATTACCTCGACACTGAGAATGCGCTACACGGGAAGCTAGTAATCTCAAGACAGGTAGTGTGTCTCGCATCGCGTCGTCGTATTCGCGGCGCATCGTCTCACGAACCCCTACGGTTTACAGGTGATGGCGTCTAAGCAATGGTTGACCATCGAGGACTGGTTGGAGAGCAACGTTGCTCTGTGCCCGCTGATGATACGCCACGAGGGTCGCCTGGAACGTGTGGAGCCCGAGACCAAAGTATTGCGCGTATGCTTCGCGAGCGCGAAGTTTGGCGGCGGCGTGCTTGACGGTGATGTTACGCAAGAAACTGTACATGTAAATAATTGAAGCGCGTGAGAAACGTAACTTCGATCTACGAGATAATTCAAGTCCATTCAAAGAGAAAGGAATCCAAGCGAATGCTCGAGACACCGGTTCTTGCTGACAATTCGGCGGAAAGTTGCAGTAATTTATTTGATTTCTAGATAGTGACGCATCCGGAAATGCTCGCGGCGATACTGCCGGTCGAGGCCTTGGAAGACAACGAGGTCTTGATAGTCGAGGGCGTTAGGCACGTGTCTAGAATCCACGATCCTCGCAACAGAGCTACCTTCGAACCTCTGTCGAAGCCAAATGTTGTGAGTGCCTTTCCTGCGATCGATAAACTTCACGCATTCTCTCGTTTTTACTCGTGAGTAATAATACATTCTTTACTCGGATACGCGTCGCAGGTGACAGTATGCTGCATCGATCCCGACGATTACTCGAGATTACCCTTGACGCAGTTCGAGGAAGACAACATACTGCGGGAAATGAACAAATCTCTGCTTGGCTTTCGGCAGAGACACGTGCCGAGCAGCCCCACCGATCCGGTGAGGTCCGAACTGGAGCCAGACGGGGCTGTGAGTTCTCGAAGGTTGTCGCCGATCGGGGAGAGCTTCAGCAGCACTCCTCCGGAAACGGAAGGAGATTATAAGGCGCTGTCCACGAACGACGGTGCGAAAGAAGGTAACTGTTCCGTCGTCCCTGACCAATAGCCGTAATGTGATCATTTCCTTTCTGTCTGTTTTAGCGAAATCGGTATTGCGCGAGCATAATAAACATGATATTTCAACGGAAGTTCGTACCAGACCAAACGGCAAATCCGTGAGACCACCGAGCCCTCAGAAAATCAGCAAGGATGCGAGTTGCGCGAGCAGGAGGAGTCGGTTTATCGTTCTTGGTTCGAGTGGAGAAGTTTTACCAGTTACGCGAAAATCGCTCGGTCAGATGTCGGTTTACAGTAGCTGCAACAGTCAGAGCACGGACAGCTTCCATAGCGCGAAAGATACCATAGACGAAGAATTAGGTACGCGATACTTTCGATGTCGAGCTATGTGGGGTATATTCTGCGGTATCTGTAATAGTACTCCGCGTGGTATTTTGTAGAGGACGAAGAGCAGAAATTAAGTAAGAGGTACAGCGCGCAATTAGACACCCCGGAGCGGAGAGGAACATTTGCCCAACGGTTAAGGGATGCCTTGAAGCGAGAGAGCACAGCCACGGGAGCAACCTCGTCGAATACTTCGTCCGGGGAGAGTAGCTACGCGGTGGGAATAAGCGTGTCTGGAAGTCACGTTTACGATCAAGACATCAAGTAAGAGAGCTTGCATAAAGATAGTTGTGTAAATAGATCGACGAAGCCAATATTCGCTCGGTACAAAATATTGTAGGGTGAAAAGAGGAGGGTCGAGAGGCTTTGTTTTGCGCGACGAAACGGTGGACGAAGAATTTCTCAAAGAGTCCTTGGAGGCCGAACAGAAATGGCTGGGTAGGTTTCGGCAGCATCAACCTACTCTTCAGAGGAAAGACACCGGCGCTAGTAGTAGATACAGTTTCAGTACCGAATACAATTCTGGCAAGTATTACAAAACATCTGTATAGAGAAGATCAGTTTCGTCAGTTTCTAATTATAATAAGCGAACCGACACTTTTATCTTCGTACGTTCAGATTTTTGTTCGGAGCTCGAGGAGGTTTACGAGCAGCTAGCGAAATGGTTAGAGGATCCCATAGTGGCGGACGAGTCTCGTGAATTAGATGCACGAGACAGGGCCGTGGTTCGATTCGCGGGCTCGTTGTTAAAGAGAGCCCTCAGCGAATCGTTTGCTGGCGTTCCGGTTCAAGAGGGTGAACCTCAGCCCTTCATTGATTCCGTCGACGTAAATCAAAGGCACAAATTAGCTTTGGCCGTGAGAAGTTTGAGTTTAGAGCTAGCCCGTCAGAAAAATAGGAGACAGCAATCAGTAAGAAACAAGTTGCCTTTTTTTAATCGAAATTACTTTGATCTTTGGACGGAATAATAACATTACCAAACTTAAAAAAAAGAATAAAAGAAAAAGAAAATAAAACTTTACTATATTGGATCAGAAACGATTACATGGTTTATAGTTTTATACTCCGTTTGTACGATATTATCATTTGTATTGTATCAATGAAGAATGAGAGACAAACTAAAATCTAATACTACCGCAGATAATCTTTTGTACATGGCCATGTCTCATCAGATCATTACGATACGCAGGTCTCAGAGTCTGAAGGTGTAGAATATTACGAAGACGCTTTAAGTAATCGTGCGATATCGAAAGAGGTAAAGGATATCCAACGTAGAAAGCTTAGGACGGTAACATTTACATCGGAAGTTTTTCAAACATTGGTCGATGACGAAACTACCGTGTGTCTATCTAATCCCGTTTCTTTAAGCGCACCTGGAACCGTAATGGATAAACTTGTGCAAGAAATCGAATCGCATGTTACGTTTAACGTGAGCAAACTTGCCTTACACATCTGTCGATTCTGTTTCGTAAATGTAATTGCATGGAACTGATATCATAAATAAATTACGTGTCTTCGTGATTGTTTATTAAATACTGTTGTACCAGCTAAAATTGGTAGAAACCATCGAGTGCCGAAGGTTTAGAAATTTTAACGACTCGCGTTGCATGACAGATAACAAAGATGTGCTTTTGATTTGAAACCGTTGTAGTCGTACTTCTAATGACTAATAATTTGTCTCTCATTCTATCTGATAATGTCTTTTATCTGTACACTTCATAATCGATTTTTAACTTGCATTAATATAACTTTTCATACTTTCCACAATAACATTGTTCGAGATTCACCGATTTTTATATAGACACCAAAGTGTATTTTCAATTCTACCTAGTTTGCATCGTCAGATACATCTTTTCCATGTCTGTAGCATCTGAGATTTACTAACGCAACACTTTTTAGATACCAAGAGACAGTAGTCCTCAGTCGGGTGGATTATTACCAGTTGCTACCGGTAACTGGGGATGCGGATCTCGATTAAAAGGGGACCCGCAATTGAAGCTTGTCATTCAATGGCTTGCCGCTTCTTTGGCCGGGGTACCAAAGTTAATATATTACACTACGGGAAATCCAAACTTGACCAAGGTAGCGAGATGAAACGAATGAGTTTTAAGATAAAAAGTCTCTACTGATTCCACAATCACTTTCCAGCTAGATACTGTGACTAGAGTTCTTATGGATAGGCATTGGTCGGTCGGAGATTTGGCCGCGGCAACGTTAAGATTTGCCTTGCAAACCATGGAAGAGAGAATAGAGGGAAGAAACACTCTATTCGAGGAGATAATTGGAATGGAGAAACCAAGTCCTTAGCCCGACTCGATGCTGTCTGTTCTAGTAGATGTTCTTGCTACCATGATCGAAGACAGCCAGCTGACTATGTAAAATCGCGAAACGAATATGCCACGGAGGCACGCAACGCATGGTTGTGGGATCTTTTGCAATTGGCGAAAGTAAAATCTGATTTAGAAATTGTCTGTGAGAAATGCCGCAATGAGACAAAGGTAAGAATTACAAAAACTTTGCAAGTTTCGTACGAATTAGTGTAGGAATATCGATCTCTGTGGTTTGAATGTTTCATATCAATGTAATATCAAATGGAACCGCACAACTCAGCGTACAAACGAATATTGTAAAATGGAGGATGAAAATTTTAATACCTTTTAGCGATATGTCGCGTGTAACTGCGTTACGATTTCCTGATCAAACTATAAATCGAAATGGTTGGTCGTAACGGATCCTGTATTTATACAGGTTCAATAATCTAACCACGCGATGAGTCAATTCTGATTTATGTCTATATAAAATACGTAACATGGTCCAGTTACCTGCAATAAGTAATGAGGCACAATATATTACTAGACTATATTTTATACAGTATAATATATATATATATATCGGGTCGAAGCGTACGTAATAACTGAATAGATTTTTAGGAGAAGACTTTTAGTCATATTTTATAGGTCGCTTTTTTATATCAACTATAATTTATACAAAATAAATTCTGTAAATAATAAAAAACGAAGTATGTAAAGAGAAGATGATAACGTGGCCTCTCAAAGTATAAGGGTTTATATGAAGAAACGTATCGACTATAAGACGTCTTCCACTAAGAAAACGTGCAAGCGTGTATGTACTACTTATATGTATACTGACATTATCTCTCGGTGTACGTTTCGTTTCGAGCAATATTACGTAGAACGTGTCCGGAAATTCTTTGTATGTATGCCGCGTACTGGGAAACGTATAAATATAGAGCACGCATCAATAAATTTGTATAACGAGAACGGAACAGAACTTTGTAATCCCTTTTAGCTTTATTTTATAAGAGGTACAATATTCTAGCATTCCGTTTACTCACCAGCGAAATTTACTGCTTTCAATTTCTCAAGGTCCACGAATATTTACTATAATTTAAGGAGTAAAAAAAGACAGGTATAAAAGTCAACACATTCTATTCACTTATCACAAGAAAAGACTTCGCAAACGACGACCCACACCTTGCCTATCATACAAAATATTGAATTTGTTAACAAACTGATTAATGTTGTTGCAACCTTTCGTTATGATACCGAGATAAGTCATCAAACCGAAGTCGTTACATTGCTGAAAAGATTCATATTATATGTACAAGCAGAATATCACTCGGAGAATCACTGTGGCGCGTACTTACGTTATAAAAGTCTGCTTTAAACTTGGGATTATTCAGAACTGGCAATCTGTGTCCCAAAGAGCAGGCTGCTCTCAACACTTCGTGGTTTCCTTTTAGTTCTCCGCTTTGGACCGCTTGCACATATTCTAATACCAATTTCACTCTCGAATGCAACATTTTTATGGCGCTGTGCTGTGCCGTTAGGTGTTCCGCGACTGTCGATGTATTCGTGAAAAGGACATTTCGTTACCGCTTGTTCGCTGCATTGAAAATCAAATAAACACGTATTATATTACCTAACGAGCTCTCCCCTTGATCGTTGGTACACATTCTCGCGACGTGATCGACCCCGATCCTCTCCGCCTCTTCTGTTGCCAGTGTATAAGTTAATGGAACGAATAACATTGTTGCTTCTCCATTAACCAAATCGATCACGGATTCGTACATAGAAACGGAAAGTTGCTGCAAAGAATGAAAGGTTCTGTTACAAAGTCAATGTACACGGGTATCGCGCACGAAAATACATACATCGGTATTCTTTGGCTTCGGGTCGAGCTTCAGTAACACGGGACTTTCGTTGATCTCGCAAAGTTGCTTGTGTACTCGGATATCCCTTTCATTGGGCATATCCCCTGTTGTATACCACCCCAAGAAATCCATTTCGCTGAACACTTGTTTGAACTGTTCTTCCTTGGTAGTATAATAATCTCTGTCGATTATAACATCATCTCCGATACAGGTAAACAGTAGTTCGAAGGAATTCATTATCTCTATGTTACGACCTTTTTGTTTACCAATTAACGCTCCATATACTGCAACAATGATTGAAACGTTAATATACATAGAACAAGTGCTTTTGTCGTAACGACACATCGAAGGAGGCTCGATAGTTGAGCCGACTATAGCGACGCATCTCTTGTTTTATTGTACACGTATACCACGCGTTTAAGTAATTTGAACGACTGAACTTTTAAGTCGTGAAAAAGAATGAAAAGTGGTTGGAAAATGCACCTAATTGCTCTGTTCCTTCTTGGGCGCGAAGTCTAGTCCAATGTTCGCTGACATTCATTATGACAAGCGGATGAAGGCTAATGGAAACAGACCCAACAGTACCAGAGGATGCCATCACTTTGATAGCACTGGGAGGATTCGCCGATGTGGTGGGATTTTTTCCAGTATTGTCCTCGTCGACTTCCATTGGGGTCTCGGTCGGAGCCGATGGGTTGTTTTCGTCAACCTCCATGCTGTTTAACTGTTTTCAGTTTGCTCGTATTTTACGAAACACGCGCAGCCCCTTGTTAGCTAATATCGATGCAATACCTTGCGAAGAATATCGACGTAGTAAACTAAAAAGAATCCTTTTATGTTCGGATGCTATAGTACGTCACATCAAATAACAGCTGATCAATGAAAAGCATTCTAGTTTGTAATCATCATGCACTACGTCTTTCTGCTACTTGATACGACGCAATACCCAACAATACCCTCACACCGCCAAATGCTCTCAAACCTCAAACCACCTCAAACCTCAAATTTACGCTAACATTTGCGATAAACTATGCTACGCATCTGTAGACGGGATAACTTATAGCGAATTCGGGAGACCCGCACTGGCCGCACTGAGTGCGACTTTTAGCCAATTGGAAGTGTTACGCTATCGCTTGAATATGGCCGCGGAAATGTATATAATCGATATGTAGAGTACGTAGGAGCGAGATTTGAAACGGAGGATGAGAAAGAGTTTATTGTAGAGCGCGTTGTGCTTCATGGGGGGTTTTCCTTGCTAGTTTTGAATGTTTCAAGTTACCGTTAGACCAGGCGAGAGTAGTAAATAGCTTAACTTTTTCCTTTGCACATCTGCGTGCCAAATTTCGTCGAGCGGGCAACGGTACGTCTCGTAAAAGTACTTAAAATTCTGTCCTCCCTTTCAATAATTGCCGATGTCCTGTTAGGGTAAAAACTCCGGTCGGGGAAGGTTGAAAGTCATAAAGCCATAAACTTTCTCCGGGCGACATCGTCTTGACCCCGAGGGTTGCGCTTACTTACCTGCGAGATATGTATGTACTCTACGTAGCCTATGTACCACTATATGTAAAACGGGGAGCGTGCCTCGATCACCAGACAAGAGTGGGAGGAAGCGTGAAGGAAGGGCGAAGGACAACCCACTGATGAAGCTTGAGGGATGTCATCGTGCTGATTGGACAACAAGGATCTAAGGGAGGATCAACGGGATCTTGGCAGCGACTTCGTCGACGAGCTCGGAGCTGTTTTCTTTAACACTGATTCATTCTATCGCCAGCCAGCTTCTTGAGTAGTCAAAATACAGTTTGAAGTTTAACTTAAAATAGTTCCGTGTACTTTGTTTTATTTCAAATACCCGCGCACTCCAACGAGCAGAGCGGTTCAGCGCTCCACGGGCACCAACCCGCGTCCTCATCCCAATTTCCCCGCTAAAATACGTAACAGAAGCGAGAAAATTCGCACTCAGTGCGGCCAGTGCGGGTCTCCCGAATTCGCTATTACCCAGATAGAGACGTCTAGTTTACATCTATTTTAGGTCTGAACGTCTTGATTTGTAACAATACGTCTTTAAGACGTCCTTAAAACGCCTTTTGGACGTCTTTAAGACTTTACCACACGTGCTATCTGGGTAGTTACAAACGAACTACACAGTCAGCCATTAAAAAATACACTAGGATCATAAAATATTAGAATCCCTGTTGCACGCGATTATTTAACATATATATATATATAACTTATATATAAGCGACGGAGAGGTAAAAAACTACGCGTATAACAACAAATAATTTACTTTACACTTAACATAAGTATATACACACTGTCTCTTTAACCCCCGAGTGGTGTTGCGATCCTCGCTCTAGCGGTGTTTAACGTAAGCTCTTATAGCGCGAAGTTTGAACAGAAAAGAGTTAAGAATGAACTTTACTACACTAGAAATTAGTTTTCGCCTCCTCCCTAAACGCTCGAAAACATAAAACATTTTTATTTATAAAAAGAGGAACGTACATACGAAGGAGCTTGTTTTTTCGCTTCGCTTTTGATTCCCGACGTTGTTACAATCTTCGTTCTGTTTCTTCTTCCTAAGTAGTATTAAATCGTTTGACAATTTAATTCAGTTCAGTTTCATTATTTTAATTGAATTCTAAGTTATTTATTACATAACATTTTGTTCGTTTAATTTCACGCGTTTGCGAGCAGAGTCCTTCAGGGCTTCACGGACACTGGACCTAAAGGTTCATTCAGACACGTCGAGTAATTTACCCAGATAGCACACCTTGTCTTAGAGGCGTCTAGTTCATGTCCATTTTAGGTCTGAAAGCAAAGAGTAGGTATAATAAGAGGCGTCACTCCGGGCGGAACACTGATCAGTATATACTATAGTAGTAGTACAGGGTCATCGTTTAATCCTGCAACCCGCGCGCGCGCGAACTTGTAAAATGGCAACACCGCCTCACGGACGCATTCCACTACAATCATGCACCGGCCCAGCGGAGAGAGTGATGCCCGGCTTCGAAAATTTTAGCGTCGCAAAGAGCTAGGTATTGGGAATTTCCCGGCCCAGGTAATCGAGCCGCGCACTTCGCTTTTATGATCGGTTTACCACTCGCACCCCAGATTACTGTAATGAGGTTTGAAAATAATGTCAACTGATCTCGTACTCGTCTCAATTTAAAAAATTTTAGCTACGACAGGGTTGACCGCGGCGCTATACCCTTGTACGGAGAGATTTTTCGCCACGTGCTTGTAAAAGCCACAATAATGGCACATCATTAAAAAAAATGACATTATCGGAAGCCGGAATAGGCGTGGCATTGAGTAGTTAAAACATTCAAACACAACAATTCTAGAGAAAAAAATCAAACACCGCTACAATCAAAGACACGTCCCATTAGTTACCCCCTACGTCTGATTTAGGTATGCACCGCATTAAGGATAAAATCATAAAAAAGAAAACCAGAACAATAGATTCTGAGATTTGCAGAACTAACACGTAATTGAATCAAAATGTAATTTTTCAATTCATGAAAGTAATGATAAAGAAACAACTAGCCTATTGTTTATTAACACCACGAATTTTAAAAACAGCGTTAAATACATTATCAAATAAACAGTTCGCAAAAGCTGTTTAAACAATTATGGTTAAAAAATTGATAAAAGAAAAATTAGGTAAACGTAAAATATGTTAAATTATTCATCATTAAGAGGGAATAATTTTTTCTCATTTTGCGCCGCAAATTGCATACCGATATCTCATAGTTCAAAAGTTATACGAAAAAGGCCCCAAATTCTGAATAGTTCTTTGCAACATTAATTTGAAAGAGATCAGCCCAAAATTCTCGAAGCTCGGGCATCACTGCTGTCTAGCGGTCGCTAGCAGCTCTCCGAACGTCGGGACGGTGCATGGTTGTAGTGGACGACACCTTAAGGACGTCTTAACTCAGTCGTTTAAAAGACGTCCTGGTACAGACGCCTTAGGACATCTTAAAGTCGTCTGTAGACAGACGTGTGCTATCTGGGTATAATGTATAGTTATAAGACACATATATATTCAACACATTATTATTAATCGTTGTATTGTAGTATTTAAGACTACACAGTAGTAACAGTTTGGAATACGGAGCAAGGCCAAGAGGTAAAGTCAGATAGTCTAAGATTTTATTTTACACCGTTACTATGCCCGAATGAGTATTATGTAATTTTGAGTTACAAATGTATACTCGTAGTTCATTTAAACAGACAATATATGCAAGTGAAAACTGTGACTCTAAATAGGGGCGGTTCCAGAGGGGTGCGACCCCCCCCCCCCCCCAAGAGTAATAAAATAGTTCAATATTATGACATTGTGTATTATTCTGTATAAATAATTAATGTGAATTCAATTATTTAGGCTATAGTATCAGATAGAGATATTCCAATATAAATTATAAGCGAATTTTAAATCTTGTAAAAAAAGGTTAAAAAATGTACTTACCCACACAGCACAACGTCCGCCAAAGTCCCAAAGACGTCGTGCTGTGTGGGTATGTACTTTTACATATTTCGCCTCCTTTAATTGTAAGAAAGGCTCCTGAATCCGCCTCTGACTCTAAATGTGATTACTCCGAAGGTTTGATTGTTTTCGGTGTTTTCTCTGGGCACCGCATTGTAAAGGGCAAAGCTTTACCTTTAAATTGGAAAAAAATTGGCTGCTACTTGCTGCTACTGAGGTGCAATTATAAATGAGGAATAGAGGGATACAGTACATATACACCGCAACCATTGCGTTGTTTTCTCACCTACAGACTAGACCGCCCTTAGCACCGGGCAGACGGGCCCCTTCTTATTTATATATACGGGGCTAGTTTTTGTAAGTAAAGAAAACAAAAAACTTCAAAAAAGTAAAAAATACGCCAAGTACATGAAAATCACAAAAAAATAGAAGATAATAATAATTACAAAATTAAAAAAATATGTGAAATCAAAATGAGCTGCCAGTACATAAAGATGCTTTCCAACTGCGCTTTAGATGACACAACTACATATGCACAGCTAAAATTCCATTACTCATAATGGCTATTTATACAAAGAAAAAATGTATTAAATAATAATATGCAGATATATTTTTATACAAATAAATATTTTAATACGAATAAATATTTGATTCAAAATACTTGGCGCTGCGCCCCGAATTGGTGTTGCTAAACTCAATAAATATGTAATAAATTGCATTAATCCTTTTCTTTCTTTCTTGTACGCGTGTGTGTGCGTGTGCATATGCTACGCATGGTATTAGAATTAAATATACGTAGAATAAATCTGACTGCGATTCTAAAATGTGTATGTATATGTATTTTATATTGTAATGGAGTTGTTGTAAATTATTAATACTAACGCAATTAACATTTTTCGGTTGCGCAGCGCCAAGTATTTTGAATCAAATATTTATTCGTATTAAAATATTTATTTGTATAAAAATATATCTGCATATTATTATTTAATACATTTTTTCTTTGTATAAATAGCCATTATGAGTAATGGAATTTTAGCTGTGCATATGTAGTTGTGTCATCTAAAGCGCAGTTGGAAAGCATCTTTATGTACTGGCAGCTCATTTTGATTTCACATATTTTTTTAATTTTGTAATTATTATTATCTTCTATTTTTTTGTGATTTTCATGTACTTGGCGTATTTTTTACTTTTTTGAAGTTTTTTGTGGAGATCTCACTTCTTTTTACAAAGATAATTTGCATAGGGATTGACATCAGATAAATTTTAATATTATTTTTTATAACTTAAAAATTATCAAAATTAAAAATTATATTTTATTTTATTATTAGTATCTTCAATTTTTGTGATTATTATTGTCTTCCAATTTTTGTGATTTTTCATGTACCTGGCGTATTTTTTTACTTTTTTGAAGTTTTTTATGGGGATCTCACTTCTTTTTACAAAGATAATTTGCATAGGGACTGACTTTAGATAATTTTTAATATTATAAATTACAAATTATCACGCGACAGAATTAAGTGTAAATTCTATATTCTATGTAAGTTTAACACCTACGAACAGAAACCATGTGCACCGGATTGCCAATCTATATGTATTATATTATATGTATAGTACTTTGTGTACAATACATGGTGCGCGAAGCAGCATATGGCGCTGAAAGCAGTCTTTGGCGCTGGACGTATTTAACATTGAAGTGTATTAACAAACACAATTAACACCTTTCGAAGAAAAATATGTATGCATTTTTAGAATTTCGTGGCCAAGCTTGTTTTTCTGCTCGTAAATCATCAACGGATACCCACGTTGTACCCTTACCCCTTAGCATACTCGTGTAGTGACCATCGGCATTACTTTTACCACGGTGGAAAATCGCTGTCTTAAGTTTATAACAGTGATCTACCAATTGTATTTTAGTAGTAGGCATTGCTTTGACGTAGAAATTTTCCACTTTCGTTGTTGTTCCACTACTATTGTGATCGAACAAATGTAATTTTGCAATAAGAATTCTGACGTAGATTGCACTGCATCATCTTCTGCTTCGATTATCTGTAAATAAATAAATATAAAAGCCACATTTTAGTTATATACAACTTGACATAGAACTTATTATTTATAGAAATAGAGTGGCCTTTTGCTATAGTGATTGTAGAGACTACATAATGTATCAGAAAATGTTGCAGGAAATTTGAATGCTAATGGTAATAATTCAGCGAATCAGCGAAAATAAACGAGATTCAATATTTTTAATGCACAATTTATTGGTGTTTGAATAAAATTTAGTATGTTTATTGGTAAATTGAAATAATGGCAATCTAAAAAATTAATGAATTAATGAATAGCGTAGCAACTACTGTGGATTTTATTAATTAAAGTATTAGGAATGTCTATCACAAAAGATTGAAAAGCATCAAGAGAGATAATAATTCTTAATGCTATGTCTTTATACAAAGTTTGTCGATTTACCTTATTTGGGAAGTTTTCAAAATTGTGAGAAAGAAGATGCTTCTATCGAAGCCTCTGCATCCCCTTCACTTTTATCCAAGCCTCTGCGTCCCTTTCATTTTTATCCAAGCCTCTCCGTCCCCTTCATTTATATACATGAAAACTGTAAATTAAAAAAAAATAGTTTTGCTAAAAAAACAAATATCTGACAATTTAAATAAATAAATGCAATTTGTTACAAAAATAATGGAAATCTAAAGAATTAATGAATAGCGTAACAACTACTGTGGATTTTATTATTAAAGTATTACGAATGTCTATCACAAAAGATTGAAAAGCATCAAGGGAGATAATAATTATTAATGCTATGTCTTTATACAAAGTTTGTCGATTTACCTTATTTGGGAAGTTTTCAAAATTGTGAGAAAGAAGATGCTTCTATCGAAGCCTCTGCATCCCCTTCACTTTTATCCAAGCCTCTGCGTCCCTTTCATTTTTATCCAAGCCTCTCCGTCCCCTTCATTTATATACATAAAAACTGTAAATTAAACAAAAATAGTTTTGCTATAAAAACAAATATCTGACAATTTAAATAAATAAATGCAATTTGTTACAAAAATAATGGAAATCTAAAGAATTAATGAATAGCGTAACAACTACTGTGGATTTTATTATTAAAGTATTACGAATGTCTATCACAAAAGATTGAAAAGCATCAAGGGAGATAATAATTATTAATGCTATGTCTTTATACAAAGTTTGTCGATTTACCTTATTTGGGAAGTTTTCAAAATTGTGAGAAAAAAGATGCTTCTATCGAAGCCTCTGCATCCCCTTCACTTTTATCGAAGTCTCTGCGTCCCTTTCATTTTTATCCAAGCCTCTGCGTCCCTTTCGTTTATATAGGTAGGCTTTACATAAAAACTGTAAATTAAAATGTTATAAAAATAAATATCTGACAATTTAAATAAATGCAATTTGTTACAATACATTACTTTGTACATATGGTTCAAATTTTCAGAAACTTATGCAAAAGAAGATGCTTCTCGGTCGAATCGAACCTTCTCCGGATAACTTGCAAGCCTGCAATTCCACATAAGAATTTAAATGCAATTTGTTATTGTAACAAATTGCATTTAAATTCTTATGTGGAATTGCAGGCTTGCAAGTTATCCGGAGAAGGTTCGATTCATTGTACAAATTTCCAGACATTTATGTCAAAGGAGATGCTTCTCACAATCAGTCGAACCATCTCCGGACAACTTCCAAGTCTGCGACTCTACATAAGAAACCTATTAAAAAATTTTGGCGACTTACCTTATTAATTGAGACAATAATTCAGTCTCCTATTTAGTGTAAAAACTCGTGACATTTCAAATTCGGACAACTTACTTTATTTGACACTTAGCACTTAGGTTATAAAATTCAAAATAGTATATAATATATATATGTATATACGTACAATGGCGGACGACGAACGAAGAACGATACATGTGTTGGCTGAAGGTGCGCGCGTAACGCGTATATATATACCCGAGAGTCGACGAAAGAAGAACGAACATGTGTTGGCTGAAGGTGTGTGTGTAACGCGTATATACGTATTGACGAAAATATATATACGTAATGTTTGATGACGAAAAATTTGTAGGAGAAGAAGAAGAAAAATCGTACCATTTTCGACAGATCCATGAGACGATATTACGATATCTCTGTCATGCGTGGACCGATTTTATTGAAATTGGTCTTATTCGAAAGCCGATATGCGGTTTACATAAGAAAAATGCCTTTAAATTTACAAAATATTGCAGGCGTGATGAGATATTAATGTATAAATGTCAGAATTAGGTTAGAGTGTCTCCGCGACGAGTAAAAGGTACACGGCAGCGACATCGACATATACCGGGTGTTTTTCATGTACTTGGCGTCGAGACGCTACCGCGTCTCTAGATTACAACTTTATATTTTTGTTTTTTGGTCCTCCTAATATCATGTATATGTGTATCATTCAAATACATTTCATTACTTAATCAATAACACTGCTAGAGACATAATAATATTTTTTTCGCGCTTGAAGCATATTCAGCTCACTGTGCGGCGGTTGGTATGGGGGCCTCAAGTCGGGGAGGGACCACTCCCCACCCTTCCTTGCCACAGGCGTATCCACCGGTGGTTGAGGCGACGGAGTGGGGATGCCGAGGGTGCTTTCTTCCACACTACAGCAAACTCTGCTACCAGTGATACCAAATCAGGGACGGGTTCCCTCGAGAATTTCCCCCACCTCGCGCACACTACGCCGAACCAGCGTGTCCGTGAGCTCGGCGCTTCGGAGTCCAACTCACGGAAACGCTGCTCCGGCGTAGTGTGCGCGAGGTGGGGGAAATTCTCGACGGAACCCGTCCCCGATCTGGTATCACTGTGCTACGGCAGTTATCGTGGATCCGCCGTTCACGTACGAACAAGCGAGTCGAAGCGTCCTTTCATTTGATACATATTTCCAAGTGTGATTACTTTGGTGTATTTTTTTAGTGCATTAGTGTTTTCTACTACTCGCAGGTAAGTTCCGTATTTATATATTTCTACAACTACTCTTTTTCTTTTAAAGTACAGTCTTTACATATTTTTACTTCTTCCCCGTCGCAATAATGTCTGACAGATTTCCATTGAACAAGTATTACATGCGTGCTAAAACAGCATTGGATAAGTCCCTTCCGGAAGACGCCACGATATCACCAGCCACTAATTACCAAATTATATTTGATTTTGCTTCAAACTAATGATTCTGTTTCACCTGACACTGTTACTCCTCATTTAGATTCACCTTCTACAAGTTCATTTCATGCTCCGGCTATTGATATCCATCCTTCGCCTGGCAGTAGCTCCCAACTTTCTTTCAATACTTCTGAAGATAATGTTAATTGTCATTTAGATTCATGTTCTACAAGTTCATTTCATGATCCGGCTATTGATATCCATTCTCCGTCTGGTAGTAGCTCCGAACTTTCGTTTATTGTTTTGCTTACGGTTGGCATCTCTCTGAGTATTTAACACATGCGGACTTGCTACACGCACACGCTAGCTATTGTTTCAACCAGCTGTGTTTACGGTTCGATTCGAGTAGCTTGAAGCAGTGTCTGTCACCTATACCTAGTACTACACAGTGACAGTTTGATGTCTCAAACAGAGAAGAAGATGTACAAAGGCTGCGGAGCTCCTGTAGCCTCATTGTGGTTATCCCTGGAACTTTGGCGAACTCCTTAACTGTTCGTCCACATCCGTAAGCTCTCGTCCAACGGTGACGTCTGACGATGCATTGAAGTTAGATAACATTAGGCGCTTAATTAGCGAGCAGATTACTTCCCTCAAAGAGGATTTCAAGATCTCTAACAAACACTAACGCCAGTGTGGCTAAGGATATTCTCAAAACCATTCTTCCTGCAAACTATGACAATATTTGAACCTATAGAATAGGTAAAAAGCGCGACGATAAACCCAAACCTATTTGCGTAGTACTCTCTCTGGAGTACTTTTGATGTGGTGAATATTCTTAGAAGAAAATCGGGGTATACCGGGCCGCTAAAATTCAGTCAAGATCGCACTCCACTTGAGCGTAAATATTTGGACAACCTCAGATCCGACCTAAGGAAACTGCACGACAAAGGCGATACTACTAAGACTATACGATATCGTAACGGCATACCTACATTAGTTACTTTTCGAAGCCACTAAGGCTGTTATCCTTCCAAGTATATATTATCAAAATGTTCGCGGGCTGAGAACTAAATTACATGATTTGCACATCGCGACTTTATCTGCATCTATCTCCTACGATGTTATCATTTTGTTTCGACAAATTTAATGGCAACTCTCACTCTCTCGACCTTTTCTTTGGATCCCTGGCATCCTTTAGGACATCAGTGTTTAGGTGTCTTGAAGGCGGTCAGGGGTGACACTACTCTATAAACTTTGTATACAGTAATTCGTCGTTAGTGTCCTGTTTTTACCATGCGTAATAGTCCCGCTCACTATTCCCACCATTTCTTGGAATCCTTCGGTCGAGAGTGAGAGAACGAAAGAGACGACGGCAATTTCATGTCAACTGTTTCGTTCCCTCTCGCTCGGCTCTTGGGTTTTCTCACTCGCGGCATCGGCCGCACGGAATAGTCTTAGAGCATATACTACTCTAAGGGAATAGTGTCCGCATCGCGTTAGTGTCCCGCCGCCAGCCCCGTTCGTCGGGTTTATAACGAGGCATTACTGTATATGTATATATTTTAAGCGTAATCAACGTTAAGTGCAACGAATTTTTACTTAGTAGTAAGTTTTTCTTATTTTTTCTCATGTTTCTATTAGTGTATTTACAGGGTTATACCCGTTAATAATAATAATAATAATAATAATATCAACGTTGACGGTCTACCAATTTTTAAGAGTTCCGGTAGCCAGGTGTACCCCATTTTATGCAATATTACAGCATTCAAAGATATAGCGATGATCGGCATATACCATGGGTATCAGAAACCCAGTGATGCCAATTCTTTTCGCCAAGATTTTGTCACAGAAGCCATAGACCTTATTAACAATAGAATCGCCATTAATGGACAACTGTTTATTAGTCCTTTTTATTCGTTCCCCTAGGGGTTACAAACTCCCACATGCCTTCTCCATACAACCTTTCTTTACGCTATCTTATCAATCTTATCAATACCTTAGTCTAACTTAACCTAATCTTAAACTTAAACTATAAACTATAACTTAGTTCTCTCCTCCGTCTCCCGGACCTCCGCTTCCACTCGCTTCCCTTCTCAATTGGAAGAAAGGACCATAAGGGCACATCGATTGTAGAAAATATTCCCGGCATTGACATGATAAACACCTTTCCTCTAGATTATATGCATTTAATTTGTCTTGGCGTAGTTAAAAAAGTAATTTTCAAGTTGTGTTGTCATGGCGAAACCTGCACAAAACTTTCACAACCTACAATATCCGAGATATCATTAAAATTAATAGCTTTGTACAATAGTATTCCAGTAAAATTTAATAGAAAACCTTGAAGTCTGGATGATTTAAAAAGATGGAAGACAACAGAATTTCGTCAATTTTTGTTCTATACAGGACCTGTAGTTTTATTCCGCACCATACCTAAGATATAGAAACTATAGATATAGATATAGAAACTTTCTCCATTTACGCATTAGCATCCGTTATTCTATCTCATTCAAGACACTCTGTCTACATTGATCGCGCAGCTAACCTGTTGCAAAAGTTTGTTTCCAAATTTATAGAATTATATGGCCAAGAATTAGGGATTGCAAATTTACCGACTTTTTCAATTACCGGTAATTCGGTAGAATTTTCAGTCAAAACCGGTTTACCGGTAATTTACCGGTATTTTTTAAGGTACTGAAAATAGAAGCAAAACTATTACAAAAAAGTCTAATCAATCATTATAAAAAATAAATGCAAATAAAACTATTCTTCATTTATAATATTTTTTATTTATCAACATTTTTAACAAATACGCACGCAAAAAACATAACTTATTTCAACTTTCGTCGTCTAATCGCGACCTCATCTTCAGTGGCGGATCCAGGAGCCTTTCTTGCGGCAGGGGGGGGGGGGCGTGTAAAAGTAAATAACTATATATATATATATATATATATATATTTATATATATTTTATTATTCTGGGGGGGGGGGGGGGCGATCGCCCCATCGCCCTCCTCTGGATCCGCCAATGCTTATCTTTGTTGAAGACTTTAGTTCGTATAAAATGAATCAATGATTTGGTCGTCGACAGCCCAACTTGTCGCTGTCAACTGTTTCGATCTCCCACCACTCGCCGGTGGCCGAGCAACCGTAACTTGCATCTTTTACTTGCGCGGCGTAGGTATAAAACGCATATACGCGCTATATTGGTACATATATGTAATTTACCGAATTACCGGTAAAAAAGTGTCGAATTACCAGTAAATATTTGAGGAAATTTTCCGCGATTTACCGGTAAACCGGTTTACCGATAAATCCCTACCAACAATACGTGTCCCACAACATACACAATCTTTTACACATTACACAAGATGTAAAAAATCATGGCCTGCTTGACGACTTCAGTTGCTTTCCATTCGAAAACTTTTTACAGGGGATTTCGAAGTGCGTTAGGAATAGTCACCAACTATTAGAGCAAATAGACAAATGTCATTCAGAGAAAATGAATTCTTTACAAGAAAAATTGCACCCTAACGTAGAATATCCATTTTTTAAATGTCAACATTTTAAAGGTCCATTAATCGACACTGTTTGCGACTCTCATCAATTCAGAAGTATCATATTTTAAAAGTTGAAAATCCTAATAACTGCTGCTGTCTTAACGACGGCAGCATTATTATTATATACAACTTAGTTTTATCCGATAATAAACAGAAAATAATTGGTAAACCATTTTTTACACTAATAGATTTTTATACAGATCCATTCAAATCATCCGATTTAGGAATATTCGTTGCAGATAATTTAGGTCCATTACAAATTTTTAATGTCACGGACATATCTTACAAATGTGTCAAATTAGGAACAGAAGGCAAAACTATTATATTTCCATTAATTCATACGACTCTTCCGAAACACTAACAAAATGTTCTTCATTTTTTTGTATTTTCCAACTTGTAGCGATACAAATCTCCAGGTTTTGAGGTTTTCGATCCTTTAAGCATGGCTTAAAAGTAATCAAATCGATCACTTTTTCCACACCTATTCATGCTATTTATCCCGACCCATCCTTATCCTTTCCTGATGGAAGAAACCCGCCACCTTGTCACGGCATCAACTCGCAAGCCATCACTCCTGAAGGCATCACTTCGCACCGGAGCACCTCGACCGGGAGAACACCGCAGGGCATCACCTCGCAGTTGGCGTGGAAATCTACTACCACGGGTCTCGGACGAGAGTGGGGCCGACTACGAACGTCTGATTGGTTCAACACCAAGAGGAAAATTCACCGACGCCAGCGCCAAGTCAAGCCAAGTAGCGTAAACGCGAAGCGGATCGAGTGACGCCACTTGACGCCATCATCACGTGACGCAGGTCACGATTTGAAATCAGTACGTATTTGAATTGTGGCATTTTTTGGAGTTTGGTGCTTTATACAAGTTTCAAAATGAACAAAAAATCAGGTAAGACAAATATAAGTATACAATGTTAGGACTAATCAACCTACCAGTATACCTATCCCTGCATAAACTGCATTATGCATATTTTATATTTTATATATAGACGCCGATGTGAGCCGTGCTGGATGTAGTAAAATCAATGATATATCATCTGTGGAAGATACATCAAGTAAGATATATCATTCTTTAATTTAACAGTTTTTTAAATTATACAAGTACAAAATGAACATAGTTTTTTTTTTCAATGATTAGTTTCTTGAAAATGTTTTGTAATAGTAATTCGTATTTTTTGAATAGGCAGTGATAGCAGCTTCACTGTCCCTGCTGCAAAGAAAGGCAGGAAGCAATCATTTCGAGAAGTTTGGCTGCAGGATCCATCTTTCGAATCGTGGCTAGCACGATCTAAGGACCCGTGCAAAGCTATGTGCACAGTATGCACCAAATTGTTGAAAGCACACAAAACTCACATGCAGGAACATGCTAAGAGTGAGAGTCATATTATGAAGCTAAACGAAAACGCAGGAGCTTTAATTTCTGTACGTAGCAATGCAGCTAGTAGTAACTCGAATGCAGAGAACGATTCAAGTGAGATATATCTTTAATTTAACTTTCTATATTATACTTTCTTTGATCGATGATTATTTTCTTAAAATTGGTTTTCAACGTTGCCTGAATAAAAAATGGAATTTTTTGAGTAGGCAGTGATAGCAGCTTCGCTACCCCTTCTACAAAGAAAGGGAAATGCAAAGTATTTCAAGAAGCTTGGCTGCAGGATCCATATTTCAAATTCTGGCTAGCACGCTCTCATGACCCGTGCAAAGCTATGTGCACAGTATGCACCAAATTGTTAAAAGCACACAAAGGTCACCTAAGGGAACATGGTGAAAGTGAGAGTCATATTATGAAGCTAAAAGAAAACGCAGGAGCATTAGTTTCTGTATGTAGCAATGCAGCTAGTACTGACTCAAATGCAGAGAACGATTCAAGTGAGATATATCTTTAATTTAACTTTCTATATTATACTTTCTTTGTTCGTTGATTATTTTCTGGAAATTCTTTTTAAATATTGTGTGAATAAAAATTAGTATGTTTAACGATCATTTGTTGAAAAAATAAAGTATGTTTTTCAACAAGGATATGTCAAACATCATGTTCATTATGTTCTTGTTTTAGTTTATTTTTTTAAGATTTCGTAGTATGTATTGTTACGATAATAGAAATGTACTAATAATTGATATTTTATACATAGGCACTGATGTCAGAATTGTTGGACTTAGCCGTCAAGCTTTTCTACACTCGGGTGGAGACAGTGATTCAAGTAAGATATATCTTTAATTTAATTTTCTTTTTACTTTCTTTTTTCAATGATTAGTTTCTTGAAAATGTTTTGTAATAGTAATTCGTATTTTTTGAATAGGCAGTGATAGCAGTTTCACTGTCCCTGCTGCAAAGAAAGGCAGAAAGCAATCATTTCGAGATGTTTGGCTGCAGGATCCATCTTTCGAATCGTGGCTAGCACGATCTGACGACCCGTGCAAAGCTATGTGCACAGTATGTAGCAAATTGTTAAGAGCACACAAGAAGAACCTACAGATACATAATACCACTGATATTCATATCATGAACATGAGGCATCAAACAGCCTCACAAACAAGTGGAACGAAAAGGAGCTTTGCTGACGAGGTAAAGGCCGCTGAAATTAGAATATGCATAAATGCGATAGAACATGATATATCGTTTCGGTCGTATTGTCATTTTGTGCAAATGCTAAAGGAAGCATTGACTATACCAAATGTACTCCCATACTTATCTACGGAAAGAACTAAAATGTCAGCAATTGCCAAAAACGTGCTAAATAAGTCCGTTATTACAGAAAGCACGGAAGTGCTACGTAGCAAATACTTTTCTGTGCTCATTGACGAAAGTACAGACATATCGGAAACGAAAATTTTATGTTTCTTACTGCGTTATCCAGACAACGGGCACATATGTACATACTTGTTAGATTTAGTAGAACTTTCTGAGGCCAAAGCAGAAAACTTATACGCAGCTTTCTTATATTCTTTGCGCAAATATAATTTGAAGTTAAACAATCTGGTAGGGGTGTGCGTTGACAACGCAAACACGATGGTGGGAACATATAATTTAGTGACTTCGAGGTTGTTGAAAGACAATCCCGAAATCTGTGTGTTCCCATGCATCTGCCACTCTCTACATTTGGTGGCATCACATGCCTACAAATGTTTGCCCTCTACCATAGATGATTTGTTGCATTCCATTTATGCGTATTTTTCTAGAAGTTCTAAACGACAAAACCAGTTAAAAGATATACAAGAATTTTTGAAAGAGAGAGAACAAAAAATTCTAAAGCCAGCACCAACTAGATGGCTAGCATTATCTGAAGCTCTTAAAAGAATTATCAATCAATGGAAACCGTTATTTACTACTTTCTCGGCGGCATACCTTGAAGACGGGTGCGAGATCGCGGAGGAAATATTCAATCGTATGAATTGCCCTATAACTTTCGCATATTTACAGTTTCTAGATTATGTACTAGATCTTATTGTTAAGTATAATAAGATATTTCAGACTTCTAATGTTATCGTTCATCGTCTGGTGCCACAGTGTTTCAATCTGCTAAAAAAATTAGCAGAATATTTCATTAAGCCGGAATTTATTCGGTCCAAAAATCTGCACGAATTAAATGTAGACAATGTAGTGAATGTAATGGAGACAGTTTTTTTAGGAGCAGCATGCAATGAGACCATTGATGAAATCATAAGTAAAAACTGTAACGGTGATTCGGAAAAAATTACGGAATTGTATGCGCATGCAAAAAAATTTTACCAATGCGCTTTTAAACAACTGGTAAAACGAATGCCGTTTAAGTTGCCACATTTACAGTCCTTAGATTTCTTATAACCGGAGGTAGCTTTAAACTTAGCTAAACACAGAAAAAATCATTTAGTTGATATTTTAAATAAATTTAAATCAAAATTTGATAAGACGGCTGTGCAAAATGAATGGTTTCATTTGTCAGCTCATTCAACAGAGGAGAATAAGCAAAAGTTACTAGCACTCAGTACACTCGGCTCAAACGATTGTGGCCGATCCAGTTTCGATTGCATTCGAGCTTACTAGGGCTGACTTTTTTGTATCGCTAACATTCTACAGTATTTCATGAATATGGTGAGAGCACTGCCAAGCTACAGGTTCCCGTCTCACCATATTCATGAAATACTGTAGAAGGTTAGCGATACAAAAAAGTCAGCCCTAGTAAGCTCGAATGCAATCGAAACTCGATCGGCCACAATCGTTTGAGCCGAGTGTACCGTTCGGGATGATTCGAATGAATATGAATTCAGAAATATTTCAAACCTAGCACAATTGTGCTTGTCGCTTCCACATTCAAACGCAGACATCGAAAGATATTTTTCACATATTACAAGAATAAAATCCAAAAGTAGAAATAGATTAACAACAGAAATACTAGCTGCCTTATCAAGAGTAAGATTATATTTACTAAGTAAAGACGCAAACTGCTCCAATCTCCCCGTTACAGACAATATGATTAAATTATATAATCACAAAATGTACAACAAAGATGACAATATTGATATAGTAGAAGAGGTGCTTGGCATTTTACGTGGTGATGTGACAGATGATGAATGATAACAAGAGTTTGTAATATTATATTTTACTTTAACTATAACGATAAGTTCTATATTTTATGTATATACTTTGTAATATAATTCATGTATATTTTGTAAATATTACTTCAACTGTAACAATAAGTTTTATATTTTATGTACATAGTTTGTAATATAATTTATGTATATTTTGTAAACACTACTTACAAAATACGTTTGTACATAAATAACATTATAACAATGCTTGAATTTAGCACAATTAGTACATAAATGAATACTATTTCCATGATGTAAAGAGGCCTGTTTAAAACATGGAAACAGCCTATATATTATAACTACAACCAGCCCCTTACACTAGAAATTATTAATGAAACAATTAGTAAATTGTACGATGCAGGATTCACTGTTATAGTAATTACAACAGATCTAGGACCTTCAAATTCTGCACTATGGAAGGCATTCAATGTAGGAATTGCTAATAAACAAACCACTTTTTTTGTTCATCCTCAAAATCCGAATTTAAAAATTTTCGTTTTCACTGATCCACCGCATTTAATCAAGTTCATTAGAAATAATTTTATGGATTCTGGTTTCCATTATATGAACAAATTTCTTACTAAACAAAGTCTTGAAGAATTATTGATTATAAATAAAAACGATTTAAAAATTCCGTACAAATTGACGCAAAAACATTTAGATGCCAGTGGTTCTGAACGCCAAAAGGTTTCCCTAGCGGGTCAAGTTTTTTCAAATAATACTGCCGAATCAATAAGGTGGTTTGGCATGAATGGCTTCTTGAAGTCAGAGAACTCGAGCGATTGCGCAGATTTTTTTAAAGCCACAAACGATTGGTTTGACTTATTTAACAGCAAAATTAAATATGGAAAAGCAATTCAATCAAGTGCGTACGGCGTAGACTTAGTCCATCAAAATGAAATTTTAGGCAAAATGAGTTCTTACATGGAAAACATTCGAGTTGGCCAGCACAAAATTCTTCTCCCGTTTCAAAAAGGCATCTTAATAAACAATGCTTCCCTTAGGGATTTATTGCTAATCTATCTATTTATTGCTAGCTATCTGTATCTCATCAATATTACATATTCCCGCGTACTTCAAACGTAATAATCGTGTGACGTTAACCAATCAACGCCAAGTCGTCGGACGAGAGTGGGGCCGACTACGCACGTCTGATTGGTTCAACGCCAAAAGGAAAATTCACCGATGCCAGCGCCAAGGCAAGCCAAGTGGAGCGTAGCCAAGTGAGGCCGCAGCCAACCAGCGTCGACAACGAGTCCCCGGCGACGCTGATTGGCTGCGGCTACACTCCACTCGGCTTGGCTTGGCGCTGGCGTCGGTGAATTTTCCTCTTGGCGTTGAACCAATCAGACGTGCGTAGTCGGCCCCACTCTCGTCCGACACCGCTGTAGTAGTTTTCCACGCCACGCTGGGCCGCAGCCGACCAGCATCCTCAACGAGTCCCCCGGCGATGCTGGTTGGCTGCGGTTTCACTTAGCTTGGCTAGTTGGCTTGGATTGGTGCTGGCGTCGATGAATTTTCCTCTTGGCGATGATTGGTTCAGACGGCGGTAGTAGACCCCACTCTAATCCTACTACCGCTGCAGGTAATTTCCTCGCCACCCTGGTGATGCCAGAATCGTGGGACGCGGGACCAAACGCTTACCCCCACTATGACCTACCGTTTTCTCCCACTATGCCCTACCGTCGTCTCCCACTTTCTTCCCATCGCACTGCACACAAGCATATCCCTACCCCTGTCCGTGTGCTCGACAGGCAGCTCACGCGGACAGGAGTAAAAATATGCTTGTGTGCAGTGCGGTGGGAAGAAAGTGGGGGACTGCGGTAGGGCATAGTGGGAGACGACGGTAGGGGATAGTGGGGGTAAGCGTTTGCTCCCGCGTCCCATGATTCTGACACGCAGATTTCACGCCTGCTTCAAGAGCTGCTTTCGCCTCTCGCGAGAATGCGCCAGTTGCTGGGGTACCGGTGGTGCACTCTGGTGGTGAGACCGCCACAAATGTATCGAAATTCGATATTTGTGTTTATGCATCGATATTGCAATATATCGCTACATTATGTATCGATACAAAATATCGATATTTGGATTGAAAAATATCGATATTTCGATGTATCGATACCTATATCGCCATCGCTAAGTGGTGGACCGGAGTGGCGGCGCACAATCTCGAGGCTCGTTACAGTTGGTCTGTCCACGTCACTACGCGGCTCTCATCTGCCGCGGAGGTGCACGGAAGACGACGCGCTAGGGACGAGTCGTCGTGGGGTGCCCGGTCGGACCCGAGACGATCCACCCGAACAAAGTCTCCTGGGCGATTAGGGCCGGAGGGGTGCCTCGACGGAACCCGGGGCGCAAAACGGCGCCGAAATGGTCGGCCCCGACGATAAGGTCGACGGGTCGGCGGAAGGACGGTTCTGGATCGGCGAAGGTGACTCCAGCGAATTGCTCCTGCAACCTCGCGGAGGGCATCCCGTCTGGGAGGTACGAGGATACCCTTGGGACGACCTTGGCGTTGATAGAGATTCCCGGGGGCCCCTCCCGATCCGGGGACAGGGTGAGCTGCACCTGAGCCAGTGACATCCCCATTCCCCAGCGTTCCATCCAGAGCTCCTCTCAAGCACGTCCACAAGGGCTGGCGACGTAGAAGGAGGGCCTGGACCACGGATTCCGAGACCAGGGATGTCTGCGCGCCTTGATCCAGGAGCGCGCGCAGTGTCATCGGGTGCGTTTCGATTCACGCAGTGGGTGCAGAGATCGCAGCGTAGCCGCTGCGCGTATTCATATCGTTCCGTTTGGTTACTGCGGTTCATGCGTTCTTGAAATTTGAAAATACTACTATGGAGAAAGAAACGTTGTTTTCAATAACCTCGATATTATTAAATAATACTGATGAAAGCGAAAATGAAGATGATTGGAAATAGAGAAATTCAAATAATCAAAGATTGTAAACAAACACGCATGCGCGCTGCCCAGTGACTGCTTCACCACTGAAATTTCTGCGTTTGCTGCACGCTCTCTGGCATTGTATTGGTGGAAAGTGAGAGAAATACTAGGGAATCACACGGTGCCACCAATAAGATTCCACCAATTTCATGCACTCACTGCGGTAAATCAGAACGCACCCATCGTTTTGCCGCCCGCCGACCGAGCGCGAACGATGGCGGTGGCCAGCAACACCGGCTCTTCCAGCGCAGCGTCGGGTGCCCGCGCCGTGGACGAAGACCCAGGGTTTGGCGGACTCATGCCAAGCATTACACCTACAGGAGCGGTGGTAATGTGTGCGTGAATTGATGCTGGCGCCAAGCCAGCCACGCGGCGACATCGCGCAACGAATGTGACGTCACAAATGTACCGACGCCAACGACAAGCCAAGCCAAATGCGTGACGGGCGCGTACAGGAACTACTACTCGATTGAAGACGAACCGACGCCAGCGCCAAGCGAGTGACACCGCGGCCAATCAGCGTCGACAACCTATTTCCCCGGCGACGCTGATTGGCCGTCATTGGTTGTTTCCTTCTGACCAATAGCAGCGGTGGCCGGTGGACCCTGCCTGAAATTTCCAAGTGCTTAGGCTGGGTCCCGCCAAAGCCGACGTTTTACGTGGCACAGGGTCCACCTGTGACGTCACATTCGTTGCGCGATGTCGCCGCGTGGCTGGCTTGGCGCCAGCATCAATTCACGCACACATTACCACCGCTCCTGTAGGTGTAATGCTTGGCATGAGTCCGCCAAACCCTGCGAAGACCCAATGCCGCTCGCCGTCGTGGACGTCGGGGCGGCGCGCGCTGGATAGCATGCATCGCTGGCCCGATGGAGTAGTGATGCGCGATATTTATCGATAACTGCATGTATCGATATTTGCCTGTCAGAATATCGATATTTTCTATCGATATTTCAAACACCAATAATTACACGTATCGATACTTTTGGTTCATATATCGATAATTTTTTTGCACCTTCCATGGGCGAATTCCACTTACGCCCAGATCGCCCGAATGGATATGTAAAGGATTGCGAGCGCTTTTTTTGCTTTATAATTGTAGAAAATTAAATTACTTGTTATCATTTTAACACTTTGAATCGAATTATCGATATTACCAATATCGATACTTTTTGAGTAATATATTTCATGTATCGATAATGAACGAAAAAATATTTATCGATATGCATTATCGATAGTTGAGACCAATATCGCGCATCACTACGATGGAGAAGTGAATGGTGCCGCTGGCCACACCGCGAACACGATGTCGCAACAGGGCATGACGAAGTCTGGTGGCCGGGTGCGAGACAATTCACGCAAAGCCGCCCGCTGCTGACCAGATCGCGACGTTGGTCGATCTACATTGACCGAAAGGCCGGGCAGCGATACGCGGCGTGTCGCGCCCTGCACACCAGACCAGTGATACCAGATCGGGGACGGGTGCCCTCGAGAATTTCCCCCACCTCGCGCATACTACGCCGCAGCAGCGTGTCCGTGAGCTTGGCGCTTCGGAGTCCAACTCACGGACGCGCTGCTCCGGCGTAGTGTGCGCGAGGTGGGGGAAATTCTCGAGGGCACCCGTCCTCGATCTGGCATCACTGCACCGGACAACACGCTTTCTTCCAGGGGCGCGGGGGTTCGGGTACGACGAGCGCGGTGCACACCCGAGAGGTGGACGAGGGGGCCGATTTAGGGAGTTGTGGCACCGCGCCGTGAACACGGGCCTTGGCTTCCTCGTTGGCTTGAGTAGCCTCCCGTGAGCGAATGCGCGATTCGAGGAACCGATCTAATTCGTCATAGGTAGGGGGGTCGGTCCTCGTGCCGAGTGACTTCTCCCACTCCTCTAGGAGCCCGGACTCCAGCTTCAAGCAAACCTCTCCGACAACAAGAGCGTCCCGTAGTAGTGGGGCAGCCCAAATTTGCGAGGAGCGAGAGAGACCGGTTAGTCGTGTCGCACACCCGCGTTAGCTCCGCGGCAGAATCGTCCGACATCGGCGGCATTGTAATGAGCGCGTGAACGTGGGTCGCGACGAGAGCGCGTTTGTTATCAAACCGCCGCGTCAAGATTGCCCAGGCGGTTACGAAATTCGGGCCTGTTGTTGGGAAATGCGCGATGACATTGAGCGCTGAGCCTTGCAACGACGTTTTTAAATACTGCAGCCGCTCGACGTCGTCGAGAGCCGCATCTTTGATAATGAGCGACGTGAACAGATCGCGAAATGCCTGCCACTCCTGGTACTCACCGGAGAAACGCGGAAGGTCGAGGCGTGGGAGCACGGCTCGACTCTTCGCTGCTCCCGATGAAGTGGCGGCTGCGGTCGCGGCTGCTCCGCCGGCGACCGGGCTGCTGAGGGAATGGATGACCTCCAGCAGGAAGTCCTTGGCCTCCCAGAACTCCGCTTCGGCCTGGGCGAACTCGTCGTCCACCAGATAGGAGCAGTGTGGACGCTCGGTCGAAGGGACCTGTGCCTCCACCTCCAGGTGGAGCTCGTGGCACTGGGTCCAGATTCGGTCCAGCTGGTCGATCCTCGCCTGGGCATTCTCGACGCTGTACTTCGCCTGACCCATCTTCTTATAATTGGGCACCAGGCGCTGCCCCGACGAGATGAGAGACCGTATCCTGATAATGTGGGCCTGCCACGGAGCGGTGGCCGCGGTACCCTCGCTGTCTCGTGCACCTCCACCAGCCATGGGGTCGATCAGTCTGTTTCTCCTTCAGCAAATATCCGGCTCGAAGGACCAATGTTTTCGCCGGGAGCGAAAATTAAAATTGCCGGTGCTGGGAACTTGGTGGAAAGGTGATGGAATCACTCGACCCTCGTGGACTGGCACAGTTTATTTCACCGGTGGTCAATTTGGCCACTGGACGTCACAAACAGAGATACACTGAGACGATACAATATAGTACACACGCGTGGGCGTTAGGCGACAGTGAGTTGCGTTACAAAATGCAAGTTGGCGCAATGGGCGCAGAGAACAAAAGTGCGTACGTGCGTGTCACGGGTCTGATGCTTTTGAACTAACGGTCGCCGGGCGAGCGCTTCGAAAAGATCGTTCCCGTAAACAAAGAATGTCATAGGCCTCAGCTGACTCGTCGGCGGTTGCTACGAGTCAGCGGGCACAAGTTTGAACGCGCGGCGCGGCGCGCTGTAGAGGCATATCGCGCGTATAGAGAATCCGAAAACGTGTGCCATTTGAGAGACAGCGCTGTACTCCGTCCTTTGCGTGCGCGACGGGTGTGCGCGATGGTCGCAAGCACTTACGGTGACATGGGAACGCGCACGCAAAGCGTTCCATCTCGCTCTCCCCTTCGGCCAGAAAGAAGCGAGAAACGAACACTCAGAATTAGAGATCTGTTCACGATAGGAGCTCAACGCCGGTCCCAACCAGCGAGCACATACGGAAACAATCCTGTAATATGTTTAAAAATATAATCCAAAATCTTCCACTGTTTCCGTTTTCCGCAGAGCTAAAGGTGTGTTGCGATCATGGACATAGGAATATAGGGACGGAGCAATAGTGCAACTTTAGGCGAGGGGAGTGAAGCAGCTTTGGGGAGCGGCGGACACGGTCACGTGGTACCCTGGTGCCGCATTGGTGATTGGTTCTGTGTTCCACCCTGGTTCCATTTGGTTCTGATCATAGGTTCTGATTCACTCTTACTCGATGAAAATACCGTTGCGCTTGCGCGATCACAACCAATCGCCAATGCGGCACCACGTTACCATAGTTCACCCTCCCCGGAGCTGCTTAACCCCCCTCAGCCATTGCTCCGTCCCTATATTCCTATGTCCGTGGTTGCGATCCTCACCCAAGCGGCGTTGAACGCAAGCCCTTAAAGCGCGAAGTTTGAAGTAAATAAATTAAATTTATTTGAAAACAGTTAAGGATGAACTTTACAATATTAGATACCGTAAACTGGGGTGACTTTGCCCGCCGGGGTGACATTGCCCACTTTTTTACTCTGATTGAAAAACTACCATATGATTGAATTCGCTATTGTTTTTTTTTCGTTTGACCTTGGAAAAATTATTGCTATCGATACAAAACACTATATATTCTAATTACTTCACAATTAAATAAAATAAAGTTCTTCCGAAAAGTGGGCAATGTCACCCCGGGCGGGCAAAGTCACCCCAGTTTACGGTATTTGTATTCGCCTCCTCCCTAAACGTTCGAAAATATAAAACATTGTATTTATAAAAAAGAGGAACGTACAAAGATGTTTGATTCTTCGCCTCACTATCACCGACCTTGTTACAGCCCACACAGCACAACGTCCGGCAAAGTCCCAAAGACGTCTACAGACGTCCCAAAGACGTCCCCGAGACGTCTGCTCGCGAAACGTGTAAAGTTAAATGAACTAAATGTTTTGTAACGAATAACTCAAAACTCAATAAACTTATTAAACTGCACTAAATTACATTGTTAAATGATTGGGAACTATTTAGAAACAGAACGAGGACATTTTTAGGATTGATCAAAACTGAATTTATTGCAACACGTCAGGACTCCCACACAGCACAACGTCCGGCAAAGTCCCAAAGACGTCTACAGACGTCCCCAAGACGAATAGATTTTAGAATAAATTCTAAAATTCTATAGGGTCTCGTACAAAAATTTAAGCACTTTTACTTCAAATTTAAATTAACAATCTATACCAGAGACAGTAAATATTTCATGACCTCCGTCGTTCAAGCCTTCAATAAAAAGACTAATTATTATGCTACCTTTGTAGTACAAAGTTTGTACAGTCAATATACCTACTGCAGCTATTTAAAATAATTCATTGGGCAGACATTAAAATATATGAACTAATTTACATTCCATTGAAATGGCCGTTTCTTTCTTATTACATTTCGTTCAGATTTTCATAAACTCGTTGTAATATTCGCCGAAAAATCTGTGCATATTGAAATAAAAAATTTATCATAAGGGCGCGCGGGTTGCACATTCGTATCCTACCCGTAAATGCACATGCGCGCACAAGTAGATCTGTCAAACCAGCCAAGTGTATTTGCTCTCATAGTTTCTGGCGTTAATAGTGTTTTTTTAGACATTAATAGTGCATAAGATCATGTAAAGAATATCGCAGTATCATGTTTCAACGGATGTAAGCTGACAGGCTTCTCCCGAAACTTACTGCAGCTCATCAGTTTCGGTATTCACTGTATATGTATACAACAGTCACGTTCAAATGTGTAAAAAAAGTGATCGAGAATGTCAAAGTACGGATCATTGGGTTCGTTAACACCGATTTCTAGGCGGTGTGAGGCAGATTCGCTTTCACTTTAACAAGATTAAAGTGGCATCTCATCGGCCCCTTATGCTTAATTCTACATATACATACTTCGCTGGCATACAAAACGTTCGAAAAAGACAACGATTTCGTCGTGTTTCTATTATGCGTAAAAAGATGCAAGGTAACCTCCAATGAATTACGAAAACGTATACAAGTCTTACAAAAAGTTCAAAGAAACTATTTAGGTTGTAACATAACTAGTAGTTTCGTGCCCAATTGGGTTAGAAAAGTAGCAAGCATACTTTTAATTGCGGATGAAATGATGTTCGTCCAAGGGTAACGTAGGTATGATCAAAGATCTCTCTTAGTACAAAATTCAACATGGTGCGTGTAATCACGGTACACAATTTTTTGGGGCAAAACATCACCCAAATCGAGGAGCCCACCGCCAGCTGCATAGCGAATGCATCTGGCCGTGAAATGCTCCTCCTGGCCCTTTCGACGCACTGCGTCGAGGTATGGGAATTGATGATGTCTGATATAAAGCTGCGCACCGTCTTTCCGACAGTCGACATGATCAGCCAAATGGTACACTGCGCCAAAGGGGATTACGTCGTGACGTTAGAATCAAAGTATGCCAGAGACGCGAGCATTAATAGCCATATTGGGAAAGCCACTAATAATTTTGTTAGAATTTACGTCAACTGGGCCGTAGTAAAAGACCAAA
Organism: Andrena minutula; assembly: GCA_929113495.1. Taxonomy (NCBI): domain Eukaryota; kingdom Metazoa; phylum Arthropoda; class Insecta; order Hymenoptera; family Andrenidae; genus Andrena; species Andrena minutula. The sequence goes on along the minus strand of OV815996.1, from coordinate 36,100,163 downwards.
GTCAGCCTATGCGAGCTAGAATAGCAGGGCGTGTAACTCCGAGTTTAAACAGACCACTGAATAGCTTGGAGATGATAGAATTGCCTCTAAGTATACAGCCGACATTGATCGCATGCTGCCAAAGCACTGGTAATCTCCTAGTAGCATCGGGAAATAGTGCTATTCTTCATGAATACAAAGTCGAAACGCAACAAGTATCCAAGATGAAGTTTATAGATTTCGAGGCAAGACCCTGGTCGTTGGGGCTTTCGTTTTCTCCTACGCGCATGGAAATTGTTGAAGATTTTATATCGGTTATGGATAAATCAAACTTGTGCGTCTTTCGACTGACCAATTCCATGTACGAGGATATCGATCAGCTCAGCTCTCTGACTTCGACAAATTCCTCGTCCATCGATAAAACCTCTATATCCACCGATTCCTCGCTGGTGGAAAACAGTAATAATACGGGGAACCAAGATGACGGCACAATATTGCAAGCACCGAGTTCGAAACATAAGAGTCCTGTGCAGAATCCTCACTTTGTTGCATCGGAAAATAATTATACCAGTAGGGGAAACTCGAAATCCAAGGCTAAGAAGCGTAAGAACTCCAAAACAAATGTATGGTGCAAACTGGATACGGGAGACTTCGATAAAATAAAATCTAATAATAACAAGGGTGTCATAGATCTGGATCACTTGATATACAATGAAAGGGACGAATTACAGAGATTAATTGCTCAAGCTATCGATGGAAATCCACAACCGCTGACCGTTACCTTCCCATCGATAAGTTTAGAAAGAGCAGGACCCGGGCATACTTTAAGCCCGTTCATATTAAATCCACACGACATGAGAGTTATAATTAAAACAAACTCCCCCGACTTGGGCTGGTCGGAAAATTATACAATAAAAAACTTGCTATCTCTAAAGATCATGCCAGCTAATAACAAGTCGAAGCTCGACGGAAATTCCGAACTATTCAGCTGCCTGCTACTCAAGCCATTATACATGAGAAAGGAGTGCAACAGTTTTTGCTTAAAGAAGTCGATCCTTAGATCAGATAAATACAAATATTTGCAGGGCGTGAGCTGTTTCCTGTGCACGCTGCAAGAAGGATATCTTTATCATTTCTCCGCTACCAGCTCGAATCCTATGGACGCGACCTGCTTAACTACTTATCCATTTACTGCACCTGTTAATCACGTAGCACTGGAACACTCCGCCCTGCACGCCTTGACCGAAGCTGGCCTCGAATCATACACATTACGTTTATCTCATCACGTCGCAAGAACGACCAGCAACATCGATAATTATAACGTTACATGCCCGAGCGTCTCCGAGCCTGTCTGTTTGATCGGTTTGCGACCGTTCCTGGGGATACAGCAATTACTACAGAGCAAGAGCTACTTGGTTCTCCTAGCTAGAGCCGAGAACTCCTGGACCCTGTACTCGTTAATCTCACCTAAACTGGAGAACTTGTATTACGATATTTTAAATGCGGCAAAGAGCCACAAGTCTTCTAGTCCCAGTACTTACAGACATTTATTGGGAGAAGCCCACGCCTTGATACGGCTGGCGAAAGACACTACTTACAATTGTTTGAATATCGACGAGTGCGAAGATACCGCAAGCAGAAACGGGCTGAAATTGAGAAACTTGTATAATCAATCTTGCGCACTGCTCGGAGACTATTATATCCGATCGGAGTACGAGTCAGATTGGGATCTCTGTATACCCTACTACAAAATGTCTGGATTGAAGCCCTCAGAGGTGTTATCCAGAAAATCTAGCCAAGACGCGCCAGGTCTTGTTACGTTCCTAACAGAAGTGCTTCTGACGCTGAAAAGTGGTTCAGAAGCCGACGCTCTGTTCCAAGGGTTTAATATCGTAGAGATAATCTGTAAATTGAAGAAAGGGGCCTTGCTGAAATTGATCTTTGGTAGTCCTGTATTGAGAGAGTACACCACAGAGAAGTTGATACATCTTTTACAATTGTACGAGACCGACGAGCTAGTGAAACTAGCTCTGGCACTTTTGTACATTCAAGCGGAGAAACAAGAGCAAGCGGAGAAAATTCTTGAGCCAGTTTCTGCGCAATGCATCAAAAGGGTGGTTGTCGAGCATTGGGATTTATTATTCGACATGACGGCGATGAAGAAGAGGAGCCCGATGATCCCAACGTTCTCCGATTTCGCTGGGACGTTGATGCGCCAGAAGAATAAGACTTTCGCCGAGATTCTCATACAGATAATAGAAGACGACGAAATTCTGTCCCTTCATCAGATTATACAAGTGTTTCTGGAGTATCTACCCTCGAGGGTAGGCCGAGATGGTCACAACGCGGCAATGGCGCTGCAAGTTTTCCTCGAGAAATACCTGCACAATTACATCAGCATAAAGTTAATCGCAGACGCGTCTGTTGTAAATAAAAGTCATATACGTCAGGATTTCGCTCTGGTCGAAGCATTCAAGCTACTGGTTCGATCGTATCTTGGCAAATTGTCTCAAACCAAAGTGTACAAAATAGAGAATAAAGAGAACGTGGATGAGAATTACGCCAACTTTATATTCTCCAAGTTTCGACCCGATTACCTAAACAGAATGCCTCCGTACGCGAAGGATTATCAGAAAATGTTGAACGCGAATAACTTGAAGGATCTGGCCAACATTGACAAGACTGACTCTGAGAAGAATATACCCGCGGAATTGTTCAAGTTACAATTGTTACTGTCGTGTGATTTTGTACCGAACGAATGCTTGCACGAGGTGAAGCAATTCCTTGAAACCCAGGACATTGATGGCAGTTTGTCGTTGAAAACGCTCTGCATTCAGGATACAGAAGAAGTAACAGTTATTCTAATGGAGAGCTGTCCGCAAGCCGTTGTACAATACGCAAAGGTATATACCCCGTACCTTGGTATATTTTAGCTCGCACTGTTACTTTTTTTAACCGACTTCAAAAAGGAGGAGGTTTAGATTCGTATGTTTTTTTATGTTTGTTCTCTCATAACTCCTCAGCACATGGACCGATTTCGATGATCTTGTTTTTATTCGAAAGGGGGCGATGCCCCGGTGGTCCCATCCGACACTGCATCAACTTTTGCCCAATATTTTGCCAGTTCTGGTTAATAATAAAGACTATTGTCACCTAGTTATTATTATTTTATGTACATCCGCGCATATCTACTCAGCACGTTGTGTCAATATATATAAAACTAAAAAGTTAAAAATGAAAAAAATTAAAACAGACTTAAAAAAAATAATTTTTTCCCATATTTAATCTACGACTCTCATATTATTTAAGTCGGCACCAGATTTACACAGTGCAAATGACGAGGCACCGACTGAAAAATATGAGAGTCGTAGATTAAATAAGGGAAAAAATTATATTTTACTTTTTAGTGAAATTTTATTTTTCTGAAGTGGGTTTTAGTTTTTTTTTTTTACTACAGAATGATCATTTTGTACTTTTAGGATATTTACACTACAGAGCCTGAATGGAAATACTTGATCGAGTTGACTCAAAATAAAATTTCTACATCGATCGCGCAACAGGATTTGCACTGGATGTATTCGCAAATTATGAAAGGTAAAAATATTCCTTTACAAGTACTTTGGAGTATAGTAGAGCTGATGCATCCTTTCTCACATTTCAGAAATTTTAAACCATCTGCCGCACACGTTATCCTTGGAAAGCTTACACCGAGTTGTCCCAAAAGACGACGTCATTGCATTCCAAAAATGTACCGAGATGTGCACTCAGATTATGCACGCGGAGCACGTCAAGTCTTTAATAATGGAAACTGGGCAACAGCTATTGACGACTCTAAAGTTATGAGCGACGGTTCTATCTAAATAATTGCATCGCCGAACAGCGATAGTCTAGGTCCAATTCACTTTATTTGCAAACGAAAACTGTACTGTCTTAAATGCAACGATAGATGGTTTGTTGCGCAGGAATTATATAATTATATAAAGAGGATAGATTCGGGGCAAATCATATTTAGCCGAGTTTGTTCAGAACAATAATTAATTCTACATGTGATACGATTTTTGCGAAATCCTATTAATCGCAATTTAGCGCTTAATGAAAGTTACTTGACCTTCGAACTTGATAGCCGATTTCTGCTTGGACGATGCGTTTGCAGTGCTGACTATTTCTCGAATATCCGTTCCGTTTTCGTGGATATTCTTTTTATCGTACGTGAAGTTTAAATTTGCAACTAATTACTGTCAAATGTACAATTTCTTAATTAGGGTTAACGCCTAGTCATTTATACGATATTTTAAGAAGTGCACATTTCTTTAATCAAGCTAATCAATGTGTTCGATTTCCGTTACACTAATTGTAGTCACGCACAACATTTTTTATGAAGAAAGTTTTATCAAAAAAAAAAAAGAAGAAAGAAAAATGTCAAAAATCAGAGACAAATAATATAGATAAATTTATTCACCTATAATCGATTGTTGAGACGTTCTATATAGATATATTGTATTATGTCTAGACGTGTGTTATCTTTCCCTTAGCCAATGGATTCATTCATTCGTAATTAATGAAAGTTTATACAGAACAAAGAGTATGAAAATTAGAACTTTACAGTGTTATATAGGTATAACGGTCCTCGACTAAATAGATCGCTTTATATTGAAGAAACAAATTCTGCTGTATAGTATCGTGTATTTTAACCAATGTTCAAATGTTTCTAAGCAAACTTTTTTTTATATTTTCACCGCTAAGGGCGGGATAGCATGTGTTTAGGGAACCACATAGATGGTTACTTTCTATTGAATTCGTTGATCCTACGATGTAATATTTTCATCGCTGTCTAAATGTTACGAGATATGTAATTTTGATGTGCCTTTAGGACTAATTTCTCTTTGTTACAAATCTAATATAATTCTGTTAGAAGTGATCTACGATATTTATAAATTATGATAGATATAATATATCCGTAACTCATACCATATCGACCTTTCGTTGTACAACTACAACTCTTTCGAATTGTTACGATTTAGTTTATTTCAAGGGAGAACCGAGGAGTATTTATATTTCGAGATTGTTCGTTCTATCTATCACACTTTACGATATACGCATCATAAATTACTGGCTCTTACTCGTTTAAGATCCTACAGTTAATTATTTCACTCGGGGATTAAACTGTTTTAATCCATTTTTATTGAATTCATAACAATTTTATGTACATATAATTTATAACCCATTTTGTAATTTATGCGAGACGAAATAATAAGGAGCTGTATACCTGTTAGAAATGTCGAATCAAAATAACTTCTAAAAATATATAAAATATCTTAATCGGGTATTTAATTATTTAAATTACCCCCTGGTGTAGCAAAGGAATTGTATGTAAAACGAGTCTAATTTTCGTTTATATATACATATTTTAACTATTAAAAAATATTTTTTAACGATTTCATCTATGGTACCTTAAAAACAGTTTATACTTTTTTTTCAACAAATAGCTTCAACAAATTTGCATGCTCTTCATATAATTTCAAACTCTTTATTCAACCTCGGTAGGTCTCTAGAATAACAAACAGTTATTATGTGCATGGCGAGTTTTGTTATGGTTTTCATTAGACATTTGTTGAATTGTACCTGTTTTCTATAGCTTCGTTTAGATGGTATTTGTGCATCAACGAAACGACAAGTCTTAACGTTGACCAAATGGTATTCGACATGGCTTTCGGCGATAAATTCTCGCCTTGCGCTCCACGGCCGGCTGCTTGCTGATTTAAAGCCGTTAGAAGGTGCTCACCTGCTTCTCTGCGAGCAGATAAAAAAAAGAAGAGTTTCACGATAAGCAAGAAAGTGATCGCTATCGCCGTGTGAAAGAAAGCTTTACATACTTGTATGCACCGAGATTGATGCAAGAAATTCCCAGATTGTAACGTGCTCTAATAAATCCCGGCGCTAATTTTAAGGCACGATGATACGCGTTTATAGCTTCTTCCGATTTCTGACCGTTAGCCAAAGTTGCACCTAATCTGTTCCACAATCTGGAATCCTTCCAAGAAACATAATATTTATAAGGATATGTTAGCAGCATTCCTCACGAATTAGAGAAAGCTTTAAGCCGGGAATCCACCGGGAATGTTTTAACTTAGCTTTTGTTGGAAAAGGTTCCATAAGAATGTATTGAAGCTAATTTTCTTAAAACGCAGCATGGCATAGAATGGCATAGCTTAGCTTCCCAGTGGATTCCGGGCTTTATTCTATACATACATTAGGGCGTGCTTGTAGCGCTGCCTGGAAACAATCGCAAGCCTTATCGTATTCGTTGGACAAGTTAAAAAGTACTCCCAACCCGCATTGCACATCGGCGTCTATTTCATCCCGTGGATTCATTCGTGCAGCTAGGATATAAAGATTTTTCACCTCTTCGTGTACATCACTGAAAAAATAATATAATAATTTGATTAAACATAATCATCTTCTGTGTCGTTAATATTACCAGCTAACTTACTCAAACAGAATAGACGATACGCTGGATTTTGGCTGTTGCTCGATGTTGCTCTTTTTTACCGAGAGATGTTTATACTTCTCGTTTTTTAATAACCACTCTTTTAGAGTTAAACACGCTTGATTCTGATAGGATTCGTTTGTGTACGAAACTGCAAGGGCCATCAGGGCGTTACTGTTTACTGGATCGAGGGTTAAGCAGCGTTTCAACGCGGATATGGCTAATGGATCTTGCTCATTTTCCGCTTGCGTTTTACCAAGAAGCAGCCAAGCTTCCGGATCGTTCTCGTCTTGCTGCACCGCCGCCTCGAAACAAAGTATAGCGCTTGGTAAATCTCCAGCCTCTAATCTCTTTTTACCCTCCTCTAATGCATTAGGTATATCTTTCATAGGATTCTCCTCGTGAAATTCGTAATCTTTAAACGGATCATAGAACGTATCGTATTCCGAGAGCCACGGATGTTTCGTGGCTACCTCGTCGGGGGACGATACCTTCTCCCATTCATTTTGTAATTGTAAAAACGAAGACTCATAATTATCTGCATCTAAGATATTAGTCGCAAGTTATTAGTCGCAAACATAAAATTAGAAACGGTGTATAAAACGGAGCGGGTTAACGTCCAAGTGTATACAGACCTGAAGCGGTATTGTCTTTTTGAAATTCATCTATCCAATTACCAGCGACAGCTAATTCTTCTTCTACCTTACTTAAAACCTCGCCCTCTTCGTTGCTATTATCAGAGACTTTCTCCGCAGACTTTTCGTCGTTTGCTTCGTATTGCTCTGTCCATTCTTTACTAGTGTTATCAAAATCTGGCAGCGATTCTTGATTGCTATCTATTGGAACGTCTCCTTCTTGTTTCATAAATTTCATAAACTTCGAATACGCAAAGTTAGGATTATCAGGATCTTCTATCGTTTCTCCCGTATTCTCCTTGTTTATGTCGCTCTGTATAGCGTCTATACTGTGCTCTATATATTCCTCTGCCCATTTCGGTCCTAATCCTAATTCATGAGTCTGTTGGATCAAGATATTCGAATTCTGTTCTATCTCAGGATTCCAAATATCGTCGGTATGGTGTTCCTGCATTAGAAATGAGATAAGAGAGGTTGCTTAATTACACCGCGACTGGGTACAAATAATAGACTATGCGAGAGGAGAGCGACTTACGTTAAAATGTCGTCCGGACTCGAGATATTGATTCGCCCAAGCTGTATCTAAACCAGTTAATTCTTGAGCTACTCCCGGTGCTGCTATAGGTGGATGAATGTTTTGATCAATTTCACGCATTTCTTGTAATAAATTATCCATTCTAAATGTTTGAGGACACGAAGGATTTTCTTCTAAAAATTGTTTAACTAACTGATCTGAGTCTGAAGCCTGAAAGGGCTCCACAGGCCCAAAAGGATGACGTATTCCTTCTTCTTTAAACCCATGATCACGTACAAAGTGTGATGTAAGATGGATCAAAGAACTAGGTCCACCACAATCGCCCTCAACTAATTCACGAAATGCCATTTTCTTTTAAGATTAATATTCACCTGCGTCAGTCCAAAGGAAATTGCGTTAACTTTCGGCGGGAGGGGTGGGGGAGGGCGGCTAACGTAAATTCTTAATAGTTGCGAAGCGAAATATAAATACATGAACCTTTACTCCTAATTATCATATCTGATAAGGCGGAATAACACTGATGACTAAGTATCAAAAGATTCGTTAAGCAATTACAGGACAGCGCACAGAAATGGTATTTACTCGGTTCGCTGTGGCGGGCATTAAATATTGTAGTGGAAACACGACTGAGACATGAATTGAGCTGTTTATCGCCAAAAATTCGCTTGCACAACGTTAAAATTAAACGATATTCCTGCCTCTATAAGATAAAAGCAGAGTGATTACGAATTGCGCGTAATCGCGGGGGAATAAAGTGCACGAACCTCCTTTTGTTGTTAATGTAACTTGGTATTTCGATGGTATCGTTGATGTTACACTAAAAACGTGTTTTTATTTGTCAAGCACACACTCTGTCCAAGATTGCTCATTTCCCTGGTATCGGGGCAATATCGGTAACATGCACCGAATAAATTCCGCTGTATAATGGTGGGGCGGACAGAATTATCATAGCAAACGTGCGAGTAAATGTTTGATACTAGCAAGATGCATATCGTGAAGACACTGTGCACGCACAGTTGGCACATGAACGTCAAATCATTGACAACTTGATGAACGACGTAAAGCCTTGAAGATTTTTTTTTTCTTGTAACGACTATACATCGTTCGTATCAGGAGCGTCGAATTTTAAGCGATAACAGCGTCGACCGTACCCCCTCGCCCCGAAACAACGGCCCCTTCTTTAATGAACGCTCGTGTGATCAATTAAAGCTGTTGCGAATATTACGTTCGACGAACTCGTGAGAATGTTATGGGGGACCATTTTTAAGTTCGGTAGGTAACACGAAATGGGATGCAATGGAGGGACGCGACTTCGCGTCGGTCCCGGCCAATCAGCCATCGTGCGAAGGAATGTATTTTATTACAGCGAAAAGTCCACGCGCCGGATAAATATTTATTATTATTTTGGAGAAATTCTTGGCTATTAGAATATTGGACAAAGTTCTTTCGAAGTATGCACTCCGCATTCGATTCTATCGCAACGCCATCCTACGGCCGCCGAACAAATCCAACTTTCTAGCGTTCGAAATTCAATGTACATGTGTAGTTTCGATTCACTTGTCTTTTCAGACTCCCTGTTTAAAATTAAAGAACGGAGAACGTGGGAGAACGTGCTCCGTTCCGTTTGTTGAATCGAAAGTTAAATATGACTGATTTTGCAAAATCTCAGCTTATGAAATATGGGTGGACGGAAGGTATGGTTTCGAACGAATCGCGATGCGTTCGTAAGAATTGCATTACTTGTAAATACTATTATACCTGACGCATTTAAAATGCCCATACAAACTCTTTTCCATTGTAATATCGGAGCGATTTGAAAATTTCGTGCGTCAGCTTAGGAATAAGTTTGCAATTATTTGTTTCTAAGAGTGTTTGTACTTTTGTATCGAAACAGGTAAAGGTTTAGGTAAAAATGAGACTGGTATCACGGAAGCGTTAAAGCCGAAATTGAAGTTTGATGTGGCAGGAATAGGTCACAAGGATGACGATTCTAACAATTGGTGGGAAAGTGCTTTTAATAAAGCAGCTGACAATATCGTAGTCGAATCGCAGACAAACGGCGTTCTTATATCTGTTTCAAAGAAAAGTACACTCGACGAACCTTTCAAGGAAGTCTCGAGCACGAAGAAATCAAAGCACGAGGCGAGCTATGGGAAATTTCTCAAGACTTCTGTCCTTCTCGACGGTAACTTGATAAACGAAAGCAATTCGAATGCGCCTAAAGTAGAAAAGATTGTGGAGGATGTTACCTATGTTCCTTTAACGGACGAGGAGTTATTTAAAGTGTGCGGAGGGAGAACTGCCCACAAGGGAGCTAGGCACGGGTTAACGTTAAATGGAAAATTAAAAAGAATCGCTCAACAGGAGGAGAATTTATTAGGCATTGGTATGCACAGTTTATCGAGTACATTACAAAAACATAATAAATATCAGGAGCACGAATGTGAAATAGATAACAATGAAAATACATTGTTGCCCGTTGGCCTTTCACCCATTCACGAACAAACTCCTCGAAAAGTATCTAAAAGCGTAAGGAAGAAAACCAAGAGGCGCATAAATGACTTGACCCATCAGTTGACCGTTTTATGTAATGTAAGCGATAATGATGAGAGAAGTAAACAGAGTGCGTCCGATGATGCAATAACTAGGAAGGAATTCAAATTAAAACGAAAGAGGAAGGAGAAAGGGAAGAAGGATCCACTGGTTTGCGATGTCGAGGTCGTTGAGAAAGAGGAAGGAGATAAGGAAATTGAGGATGCGTCATTTCCTGTGAGCGCAAAATTGAACACAGAGATAATAGAGAAAAGAATACAAGGAAAATTAAGCGAACATGGCGGGGAAATATTTGAGAATGTGTCTGCGCATGAAAAGAAGAAGAAGAAATCCAGAAGGAAAAAAGATGAAAATTATCAAGATGGAAACATGATTAATATTTGCGAAGATGTTAATTTAGATAGCTCTCGGACAAAGAAATATAAAATGTCGCATGAAAGCGATGGAAATTTACAGCTTCCTACCGAGGATGATGATTTTAATATGATGGAGAATAAATTTAAGACAAAAATCTCTTACACGGATCCTTCTGCAGAACCTTGCGAAGTTGAAGATTCGTCTGGGAAATATTTAAAAAATGAGGCGGACCGATTAAATGCTAGAATAATGAAGAAAAAGAAGACCAAGCATTACAAGAAACAAAAAATTAGATTAGATAAAATAACAGAAAGTTTAGAGGCTGTTCATTTTGATACCGAAAAATCCACGGAGAGAAAAAGTGCTAAAAAGAAGTTGGATACATTTGTAGAGACAATGATAGAAACTAGTATCGCGATAGATAAAACTGAGTGTTTGAAGAAGACGGCAAAGAAGAAGAAGAAGTAACATGGATCAAGAATATTAGTTAGAAAATATTGTACATAATTGTTTATGCATATAATAATTATATTGTCGTGCATACAAAGCATTTCCTATGTATTTATTTTCTAAATATACAATTTTTTTTGTATGCATGGTGTTTTCAATTAAAACTTTCATGCAATAACTTGTAATATCTTTTATTGGTCGCTGTTCCTTTCATTAATCAAGCGGGAGAAATGTCCAATTAAACACAATGTCGTTTAGATTTTATATACACGCCTTTATTCAAAGATACTTATTACAACGAAGAAAAAGATTGGACATGAAACCAGTATATGTAAACTTCGAAATATCGAGTGTAATGGTTGAACGTAAAAGAATCAATTTTGTTTGTATTCTTCCAACATCATTCTTCCGTTTTATTTTTCAACTTATTATTATGCACATAAATCTTTGACAATTCGATAGGAGCATGTAACAAATTAGTTGTACATTAGGATGGCTCTTATTTTCTACTTTTGAACTTTCTTCGCGGCACCCCCTCCGGAATAGTTTTAAATAATTAAAAAAAATTGTGTAAAGTTTGAGCTCGATTGAATAACGGAAAATTAAACATTTAAATCATTATTTAACAGTTCACAAAGTCGATTTTATATAATATCCTCCAACTTATTGATTAAATAAAAAAATAGCAAACAAAAGTTGTAGATCCGGATAAGGAGCATCTTTTATGTTCTATTACTTTTTCTCGCGCGACAAACGGTTTTCGGAAAAACTAAAAAAAACTTGTTTTTCTCAAATTTTGGAAGTTTAAATGCTTCTCGAACACTTTTTATTTATGAAGGAGTAAAAAAAAATGGAATTTTTATTTTCGAGGACTATTTTTTAAGGGGGGGGGGGGGGCATATAAATATCGATTGAATCGATATTTTTGCGAATTTCGGTCCCACATTTTCAGGAAACATTCATGACATATCGAACACTGAAAATGTGTATTTGTTTTATCTTTTTCGCATATTTCGGTATACTTATGCCTCCCCCTTAAATGTTTAAAAAAATAGTGTTCGAAAATAAAAATTCCAATTTTTGTACGTCTTCATAAATAAAAAGTGTTCGAGAAGCGTTTAAACTTTCAAAATTTGCGAAAAACAAAAGTTTTTTTTATAATTTTCCAGACTTTTTTTGAAAACCGTTTGTCGCGTGAGAAAAAGTAATAGAACATAAAAGATGCTCCTTATCTGGATCTACGAGTTTTGTTGGACAAATTTTTTTATTTAATAAATAACTTGGAGGATATTATTTAAAATCGACTTTGTGAGCTGTTTTATAATTATTTAAATGTTCAAGGGTCCGTAGGCCCCTTTTGTTCGTTATCCGATCGAGCTCAAACTTTGCAAAGATTTTTTTTTTAATTATTTGCAACTATTCTGGAGGGGGTGCTGCACGAAGAAAATCTTAAAAAAATTTTTACCAAGATTAAATAAGAGCCACTCTATTGTACATGTGTATGATTTTGTAGAGACAATGTAAATTTTTCGTAATTACTAATATTGTATATACTTGTGTATAGCTCGTTGTGCAGAAAAGAAACGAGATAATATTTTCAATAGAAATTTACCGGTAAAAACGATAATCCTTCTTCATACAGATAACGAAATTTATTTAAACATTGAAATGACGATCTATACCAGGCCTGGGATTTAGGGCTCCCACAGACCAACGCGAATATTGCCGCGCGGAGCGGATCCGCCGCGGATTGAAGTTTGTGTCTTTTTTTTTTACGTGTCGGCTTATGGGCAGCCTTATCTAATCCGCGGCGGATCCGCTCCGCGCGGCAATATTCGCGTTGGTCTGTGGGAGCCTTTAAGTGAACGCGGCGGCCGATTTTCAGAGGCAACGCCTCCTTCCTCCCGCCTCGCGTCTTGGCCCCCGCGGCGGCCCAGGAGCTTCAAGCGCCTCAGGCCCGCACCATATGAACCGCGCGTAGCTCGGTTGATATGAGCTACGCGCGGTTCATATGGTGCGGGCCTGAGGCGCTTGAAGCTCCTGGGCCGCCGCGGGGGCCAAGACGCGAGGCGGGAGGAAGGAGGCGTTGCCTCTGAAAATCGGCCGCCGCGTTCACTTAAATCCCAGGCCTGATCTATACAAAAGTATATACGACGAACGTACAATTAATTAATTGCTACATAGCACCAAGGTTCATAACGTGCTAGGAGATTACTAACGAACAATTTTTCGAGCAATGTATTTGTACAAGATAAAAGAAATTTTCTAAGGCCACTAGGATGCTCCGCAGAGTCATTAGTAATCTTAGTTTTCGTTTACACTAGTGAATGAATCTCACTCGACAAGCTTACTGAATACACAGTACAACAGCCATCTGGACTTGTAACATTCAATAGTCGTTTCTTATAGGTTTTCGTGCCCTGAAAACGAATCCGCAACCCGTTTGTCGACATCACCCTCAGTTTTTGAGAAAATCGATTTTGAAAAAACTACAAATTTTCAACTTTGAACATTTTTTGTGTCGAAACGGTAATAGTTATTCGATTGTTCGTTGCGTCAAATTATTCTATGAACCCTCCCGAATACAACGATATAAGTTATTATTGCATTATGAACATTTAAATATGTTTAAACAACGATAAAAGGGAAAAGGACACCCAAAATGCACAAATTTTTACGGATATCTTTCAATTTATTTCCAAAACTAAGGGTCTGAAACGAAATTTGACCATCCCACGCGATGCAGCAGACATTTTTCCTTTGGAAAGCATCGACAGAAGTGGTAAGTCTCGTTTCGTTTTCAATATAGAAGCGAAATAGTTTGGCAAAACGCGCGGAGCCGACAGTGGTAGTCAACGGCGGCGCACGAGCCACTGCCGCTCAGCGTAACACAATCGCTTAATGCGCGTGACTACCTCTATCGGCTCGGCGCGTTTTGCCAAACTATTTCACTTCTGTATTGAAAACGAAACGAGACTTAGGGCGGTATTCTCAGTCGCTACTTATTCTTAAGCAAATGCTTAAGCATGCGGCATCCTCTACTAACCTACTAGCTAGTAAAGGATGCCGAATGCTTAAGCGTTTGCTTAAGAATAAGCAACGACTGAGAATACCGCCCTTACCATTTCTGTCGATGCTTTCCAAAGGAAAAATGTCTGCTCCATCGCGTGGGATGGTCAAATTTCGTTTCAGACCCTTAGTTTTGGAAATAAATTGAAAGATATCCGTAAAAATTTGTGCATTTTGGGTGTCCTTTTCCCTTTTATCGTTGTTTAAACATATTTAAATGTTCATAATGCAATAATAACTTATATCGTTGTATTCTGGAGGGTTCATAGAATAATTTGACGCAACGAACAATCGAATAACTATTACCGTTTCGACACAAAAAATGTTCAAAGTTGAAAATTTGCAGTTTTTTTCAAAATCGATTTTCTCAAAAACTGAGGGTGATGGCGACAAACGGGTTGCGGATTCGTTTTCAGGACTCGAAATCCTATAAGAAACTGATATTGAATGTTACAAGTCCGAAAAAAGTCCAAATTTGTTGTACTGTGATATTAGAATGTGAATTCGTGTTTACTTAATTGAGCTAGTAATTGATTTAAACATTGACACACTAGGTATGTATCTTGCAATAGGATCAGCAAGAGATGCCATATTTTATAGTTATCATTAATATTTAAAATATACAAAATGATAGTCGATTTAATTAGTCAGAATGCTATAAATGCGATTATTATTATCATTAATATTAATCTTAATTGCTAAGTTACAATGACTCTTACAAAATTTTATGTCGTATCTTCGTAGCATTTATATTAAGCTACATTGAACTTTTAATAATTAATTACTAAATGTATATCGTTGATGCTTAAATAAACGTGATGGCATGGCCTTAATAATCATATTTTGCACAAGACACATTCATCGAAGAACTGGAGGGGCGAACTCGCTAGCTTCAATTTTCTCAATTAAATTCACTAAATTCCTTGTTTACAACATTGGATAGTGATAATTACAGCGATACGCATAATGCGTAAAATGTATTAAAAGTAAAAAATTTGTAATTTAGCTCTTTGAAACAATTACAAATATTCAAGTGTAAGAAAATATTGATATATATCTTATCAACAGCATTGCGAATGTACAAATTTTAAAGAAAATAAACTTTATTTTAAAGGAATCAACTGTCACAATGTAATTGACAGTGCGTATAAATAGCAAAAAATATATTTATGTATATAGGTATGTTCATATAACAATTCTTCTAGAATGTGTAAAAGTCAAATATAATTTTATTCTGGAGAGAAATATCTTTTTGTTTAGGGCTTAGGCGATAGGTAGCATCGAGGTAAATGCGATCGTTGAAAAAATTCTAATTGCCAATCGCAAAATTTAACGCGCAGCGTAGATGATCGCAATTTAATACCTCATTTACGTTCGATAATAGGGAATGTAAATGCATTGTCTAATCGAAGCTTCGTCATTTTTATGAAAACGCAAGCGCAATTTAAATAAAATACAAATATTCAATCACCGGAATATTTACATAATAGAGAATATAACATTAATGTCTTCCTATTCGGAGTAGAAACTTATCTATATTTAACTATACAATATAATAATGAGATTTTAAATTAATCAGTTTCTGAGTTAATGAGATTCTAAAGGAAGCATGATAGAGCTCAGGAAAACGCCTGATAATCTACCTTAGGAGTTCAGATATGTTTAAATTATCGTTAGTTACTATTAACTTCAAATTTCCCCTTAGTCATAAATATCATTGGAAGTTACTCATTGTTTAAACAAATGATATTTTCCGCGAATAGGGAAGAAAGAATACATGCCGCTTTAACGTTAACAGGAAGCAACTGATAAAATATAAAATATCTGTATATTAAAGTAATTCTTCAAATTCGAGTAGAATTTCTATCTGTACGTGTGGAAGTTCGAGACATATTTGGTACTTAATCATCAATGTTTCGTATAATTATGCAAATAAGTTGACTATACTCATACAGGAAATCTAATTGACAGTATTTCCTTACGATCTACTTCTGTTTAAATGGAAAAATAGTGTATAAAACCTTCGTTATGGAACCTTTATTATTAGTACGTTAAATATCAATTACGAATCTATCTTGCCATCAGAATGCAGAGAGAGGAAAAGTATCGCGAAGGAAATAAATTAGTACAAAATATGATTCACTCGAGATTCAAACGCAGATCTACTTTGTGAAAATACTGATTCAGAATCTCATGTCAATATCCATTCACTTGTTAACTCTTAATAAACATTAAATCAACAATAAGTAACAAGTTCAATGTTTAAAAAATCAGATCCCTTTTTTAAATACATCTATTGATGGGTTTCCTTTTCACGATGTAATATCCAATATTCCTACTATTCCTACTTAATGTAACTGATTTCTTATCAGTACGAGAATGATTACTGCACGTGAAATTCGTGTCGTTCAATTTGTTCCATATCACGTACATACTGGACACATTGACTTTATGCGTCGTAATAGCACTTTTCAATATACAAGGATCCAATTTCCTTGGTACGTAACTGAAACCAGGATGGTTTACGGGTCGTACCTTTGCGTGCTTTGCGCAGAGGCCAGTAATATAAACATCCTCCAAATGAAGCAGCGGTGTTGTTAATGCCGCGCGATATAACTTAAACGCCACATCTAGACTCATCACGTAGCCAGTACCCGATAAATAATTAGGATATATTCTTTCCGAATACATATACCTTGGTGTATACCTAATTAAACATATATCGATGTGGAGAATTGTTTGGTGCAATCAGTCGGCGCAATTGTTACTTACCATTTGTTATTCGGATCTAAAATAGGTTTGGCATTGCAGATGAGCGAGCCTAATAGAGTATTGGTAGCTTGCGATCTTGATTGTAATGTTCTCATTAAAATGGGGATATTTACAAACATATCGTCGTCTGTTTTCATGAGATATTTAGCTTGGCCGCAATTCGACGTCACCCATTTCAACATCATGACAGACTTTAGCGTTAAATTATTGTAAGTATCGTAAAATTTCTCTTGAATAATATCGTTATACCGGTGGCTTTCTTCGGCTATTACGTTCTGTAAAATAGTTTATTCTTCAAGGTCGTTATCTCGTAGCTTCCATTAGCGAAATTCTTATTTCAAGTACGTACGTTGAGAGTATCATTGTCGCTTTGTCCCAAAAGAAATGCGATCTTTACCGTTGAATTATACACACTATCTAGATTATTTTTATTAGCCCAAGTGTGCCTTATAGCAGCACGGGCTTTGAGATTCGCGACAGCTGAACAAATAACAATAAGGAGATACGGCGGCGGAGAGCAGATGCCAGTAGGATTTAAAACCAATGTTGTATTCTGTGGATGAATGTACGTACAAAGATCTCTCGATGTATTATACGCCCATCCTGGCAATTGTGCTGTAAACGAGTTATTTAGAAATATTTCACACCAACTCCGCAAATAGAATTGAATTCACAAACTTCTTCCCCTTCGAGCTCTGGCTTTGTGCATGCTAATAACAATACTCATTCAACTTTAGCATTACTCAAGCGCGATGCGACAAAATAAATAACAGAGGAAAAACTATTCTCTACGTTTCTTTCCGTCTTCTACTGAATATTTCTGAATTTACCTATTCGACGGAGAATTTAAGTTCGAAATCGATCGATAATTGAAAAAGAAAAGAATCAAAGCACGTTCGAACAAAACCAGTTAGTTTGCGATGCAACAGGATTTCAAGCAATGTTAGTGAATGCATACCTACGGAGGCTACCAAGTGAGAATCACTAGTAGACTCTGCAGGGGACGGAGTCTCACCTAAGCCTAGAAACGGGCTTTGGACTGAGTGGTACGCTGGTACGTATAATAAACCTAGCGTAGCCAGAATAACAAATCCTACTGCGAGTCGTCGGACAAACGAGACTTTCCCTTTAATCATTCCATTATTTATATTGGTGGCTGATGGCAATTCCAGTGGCAATAGTCGCAATCTGTCCATCTAAGCACAAATAATACACGTCTCTTTATATCAAGCCTATAAAAAAAGAATGGATTGACAAATTGCGTAACTACACGTATATAGCTACATCGTTACAACACGAGCGATTTATGAAACCAATTTCACGGTACTTTGGAACCGAATGGAACAATAAATCAAACGTTGACTCGAGCGTCGATAAGCTAAACCTCTGGCACAGAAGGGATTGGTTTCTTTTTACGATAAAACCGGTCGAGTGTATTTCTATAAATCGTATTAATTAAGGAACGATACGAATATGTGTTTAGCTGAATTGCAGCTGTATCAATAATTCATCGCAGTAAACATGTTCTGTATGAACAGAGACGACTTAAAGAGTTCTACTTATACACTAGAAATTATTATTCTTTGTGAATTACAATGGTTAATATAATGAAAAGTTGAATGAACGAGGTGCAATTGTCAAGTCCATTGTAAACATCCTTACCTTTGAGGTGCGATGATTGCGTTACGTTGCATTTGACAGCTCTCCATTTAATTTTCTCGCAATGTTGAACTTATTCGTCAGTCTTCATCGAGGCATCACGCACAATAATTACAACGACACGATTTTGCGGCTGGTTAAAAATAGTTAAAAATAAAAGAAAAGAAAGAAGAGACAGTCGCTCCGGTCTTTCTTCGTGTCCGAATACATGGAGATTGTAGGATTGTGTATCGAAATGGTCTGTCAGAATTCAGAATTCGCCTGCTTCTGCAGAACCATCTAGTGTTAATCGTACGAGTCTTACCACTTTATTCGATGGTAATTGTTGGTAATTGTAGTGCGGACTGCGGAACGAGGGGCAATTACCGAGAGGAGCCTTGTCCGGCTGTGATTTCGGTTCATTACGCATTTATACGGCCGAAATTGTTGCAACTCCTTAATTAACCGTTGTGCATATAACGTTATCGTAAAGTGAGCAGATTAAGGAAGATAAGAAAGAGAAGAGAACGTGCAGAGCAGTGCAGTGTTTACGGAGAAAGTCAAGCAACTTGACGTCGACAAGGATGAACCCTTTATTCCTTTAATTGTTATCGCTAATTCGCGTTAATTAGACCGATAATCGATACGAATATTCTTGATAACTTTATCACTCGATGTTCTCTCGCGTTTCGAAAGAAGAGAAAAGGGAGGTTTGAAACTTCAACCTCCTAATGTACAAATGCTTTAGCGACATTAGAGAATAGCGTGCGTCAGATTTACAGGTTTCACTGATTGTCAGTCATGATTAAGGCTATTTTGGTATTCAATAATCATGGGAAACCTCGACTTTCGAAATTTTATCAATACTTCGTAAGTGTAATTAATGGATAGTATTTGTTCCTGTTACATATCCCTGTTGGATTAATAATGTCTCTTTGTGTTTCTTTTCAGAACGAGGACATGCAGCAACAGATAATAAAAGAAACGTTTCAACTGGTTTCCAAGAGAGACGACAATGTCTGTAATTTTCTGGAGGGTGGAAGTTTGATCGGCGGATCCGATTATAAACTGATATATCGGCATTACGCGACATTGTATTTTGTATTCTGCGTGGATAGCTCGGAATCAGAATTGGGGATTTTAGACTTGATACAAGTTTTCGTTGAAACTCTAGACAAATGCTTTGAAAATGTATGTGAACTTGACCTTATCTTTCACGTAGATAGAGTTCATTATATACTAAACGAGTTGGTGATGGGTGGAATGGTTCTAGAAACCAATATGACCGAAATACTTACAAGAATCGAGGATCAAAACAAGTTGGAAAAGCAAGAGGTAAGTAGCTTTTTTTATAAACCATATGTTGAGAGACAGGTACATGTGTTATATGTTTGAGCTTTAGTTGTACAGTTCGCAATTATCAAAGATAACGGATTTTCTATATAAAAATAGCACCGCGTTGTTTAGTTCGACTAGAGTCGACGAACTTGCGTAAATATCCCTCAACTTTTCGGGCCCGATTCGTTTTCTCAGTAAAGTAAAACAGTGTTTTGGTAAAATGTAGTTAGAACCGACGTTTAAAGTTAGTCGAGAATAGTTGCCTGGGCTTGAAGAAGTCGACAGCCTATAGCAGTTTATTCGTTGTTAGCTGTGCATGTATCGGAATGTTTCGTAGAGCATTTTTCATATGGTGGTAGGACTGATTGACCTAACATGAATTTTAGGGAACTTACAAATCAGGACGATCTTGCTCACCTCGTCCGTTTGTCCTTCTGGGGCCCCCTCCCTAAGTAAATCGGCAGTAAAAAAAAGATCAGACCATTCTATACACTCTCATTCCTTTATATAGTTTATCTGTGATCTCTTCTTTTTTTATACTTTTTTTTTACCAAGAATTTCGAAACATAAGTCTCTCGTAGCTTTAAAAGATAAATACTCGTAACACGCATGACGGTGCTATCGTTTGTAAGTGTCTGCTCGGATAACAGTGCCTTAATGCAAATGTATACGTCGCTATGCTCTAAGAATAAAACATGTATTGCGTAGCTACTCGATTGTCTTTACTTCTATTAATTAATTTAAGTTCGAACATCCTAAGAGTTTTTCCGTTTTCCATTGTCTCCATCCGTATGGTATGTGCAGGCGGGAATCACAGCAGCGCCGGCGCGTGCTGTTTCTGCTGTCAAGAATATGAATATACCGCAGCAGATAAAGGACATGAAGTTGCCCGACCTGCCGCAGGCTATAAAAGATCTGAAATTCTGACCAGCCGTTACTTCGTTGGCCCCGAGCTGACTGGTTTCCTCTACGATTCCGAGTGCAACTGATACCGCAACAAGGGTCTTTTTCCCCCCCTTACAAGTGAACGAAAATGCACCGATACTGCCCACGAACGCTTTGTACGTCTCATCCCAACGGTACCAGAATTAGACAGCGAAGATGGCATTGACTCTCCTAAAAATCACTTACAAACTGAAAGCGATTTTTATTGTGAAATTTAAACAGGATCTATATAAATATCCAACTTTCGACAACGAGAATCTGAAGTAACCAAAGTGCATTTATCAACATACGCGAAAAACTAAAGACTTGTAAATCTTAAAAATACTGATTCAGTATTTTACATTCATATTGTACCAAAAGAAGAAATCTCCATTATTGTGTAATCCATAAAATTATAATTCCTCCACCGAGTGATCAGAGATGTTAGATATCGATGTTGTATTGTAACAAAAAAGTATTTAATAAATATTATAATATTGCAAGTGAACTTTCATTTAGATTATCGATGAATCTCCGGTACACTTTAATTACTTCTCTTCTATTGCTTTAAAACGTGTCTTTTTTTTATTATTTATGCCTATAAGAAATTGAACAAATGTGTCGCCACAAACAGCTCCGAAATAACAGAGTTACGAAATAAAAAATTACTTCCTGGACAAAGCAATTTCGTTTCTAACTGTACTCCATATGTATCCGGTACTCCTCTCCGTAACCGCTGGCGGATACGGTGTATTTTTCAGTTTATAGTAATCCGACGGAGCGTGCATTACAAATTCCATGCATTCCAGTTTACGCGGCAGATCTTCTTCTGGGCCTATAATATAGGTTTCGGGACTGAATCCTTCGTCTGGTGGTGGGCTGGACACAAAGAACCGTTCAATTACATTTTATAATCTAAAGCAGGCTCGGGGAATTAAGTGAACGCGGAGACATTGTATCGATAGGTTTTCATTTGGCGATGCGATTTTGTTTTGTCCAAGTTGCTAGTCCGTCGCAGGGGCCAAGATGCGCGGCGGGAGAAAGGAGGCGTTGCCTCTGAAAATCGGCCGCTGCGTTCGCTTAATTCCCCAGCCTGATCTAAAGTCAATAGGCTCGTAATTATATATATCTTGGTATCTTACCTCGCCGTGGTAGGCAGAAGCCAAGTCACAGCAGCACTTTTCTCACAGTACTGATCTGTGAGTAAACCTCGTATTTGAGCATAATAAATTCCTCCGTCGACGTCTTGCATAGAAACTATATCGCCCACTTGGAAATAAGTGCCCTTGTAGAACACAAAGCTACTGGTGACCGGAGTGGCAGTGGCCGTTGGTGCTTTAACTGGCTGCAGGGCACAGGGAATATATCGTAAACCGTGTAAAGTTAATTAGTAAAACGAACAAGTACACGTACAGTTTTCTTGAACAAGTTCCTCCGTCCTTTCCCCTTGGGCAGGATCTTGTGCGAGATACCCGTTTTGGAATTACAGTATCTTGTAATCCTCGTACTTCTTCTGGTAGGCTTCAGCAAGCCTCCCTTGTCGTCCTCCTCGTTCCTCGCGGTGGGATTCGTCTCGGAGCTTCTCTCGTCTTCGAGGCAGGTATTGCAAAGGTTACCGGTCTCGGTGGAGTGCCAAAGCGGGGTCTCTCGCGTCCCACACTTCACACATTCGGGTTTATCGCCGAGAGGCATTGAATTCTAATTAATTAAATCTCATCAATCCATTCGCCGACAGAGTCAACCGATCAACGTTCCTTTCAGTCTGCTCCGCGATCTTTTCGTCGATTGGATTCCACCGACCATCATTTTCATTCCAAACAATGCGATGTCGAAGGAATGTTAATGCGATTCCATGTACGCCGCTGTTTAATGGCAAGCCGTCGAAAAATATACGATCAAATTTATCTACATTTTTCACATTTGTTACAGACGAGACGCAATTGTACACAGTATAGTTATAAAATGTACAATTTCTGCCAAGAAGAAAAATACGGCTAGTTGGAATATAAAATCCCTAGAATTTGGCAAGAGTCGACGCTGGAATATCTCTGAATATGTTAATAAAGACGAACCAGTTTTTCAACATATTTATTTCCGATGACATAAATAACAACGTAGAATATGCAAAACAATTTATTTTTATTAAAATCTGATCGATTGGTCTTTCACACAGTGACATTATAACATACAAACTTCATTCGTATTCAATTTTAATCTTGACATACAAATGTACATTTCTTTTTTTATATTGCCATTCATTTATGGTATAAAGAAGATAAAAGTATATTATGTAAGACTGTATTAGAATTGTTTTAAAAAGTCGAGAAACACACATTCATTTAGGTACAACTACAAAGTGATGATCAATGAGAGCGTGTAAATATACTTTTCTTTTTCTTTTCAACACTTCTTTTCTCTATAGACTCGCCTCTAATCGTTTAATCTCTTTCGAGATCTCGGCTTTCCTCGCCAGCTTCTCGAGTATATCCTTCTCTGGATTCTTTAACGTTCCAGCTTTTATTTTCTCTTCCAAAGTTTCAATCTCTCTGACCTTTTTCCTCAGATTCTTTAATCTCTTCTGTGGTTCTGGCACCGTACTTTCAGACTCATTCGCCGGACTCGGTTTAGGTGGCGAATTTTGACTGTTCTGTACTGGCTTTGCATTGGATTGCGCTTTACTATTCTGCGACACTGGCTCCTTCTTTTGTTCCGGTTCAGAGACCGTAGTTTTAGCCAAGTCTTCGGTTATACGTTCAGCTGTTTTGCTTTTACTTTTTTTCTTCTTCTTTTTAATTTCTGTTTTAACCTGCGCACCAGGGACTGCTTTAGCCTTAGCTGCTAGCAGTGCCTCGTGCTTGGCTTTGTGTTCGGCAATGAATTCTGGACTCGCGCCTATCGGATAATTGGGTTTATTTTTTATCTGTTTCCCTTTGCTTTCATATCTGAAAAGACAATAACGAAGATATCAGATGCGAAAGGGGGGTCGATCCGTGTATTTTGTAGATTGCCACGTACAATGGAACTTCTTCCTGTGGTATATAGCCATCTTTAACACGGCGTGGCTTACGCCACGTGCCGTCTGGACGCTGACTGGCAGGGATGAATGTTCCACCTATGAAAACGTTCATACAAATAAAAACAAAGAAAGCGATTTTCCTGAATTAAAATGTTTGTAACGTTTGACCAATTCTTTTGTATCAATCAGTCTGGGTCAAATTAAACCGAACATTCATCTGTCACAAGCTGTCTTGATACTTGGCCAAGTTCTACCAAGTTACAAGTATCGAAATACGGCTTACATTTTGAGCAATATAGGTTGTTTACATCTTACAGGTTATAAATAGTTGATTCGCCGATGTAACTGAAACGTTCGAGTCGAGCGAAAACAGTCATTACCTTGCTCATCTTTAATGTAAGCCGACGCCATCGTTATTCAATACGATCGTTGGCGGAGAATATATTTTTTTTATGTATCCCTTAATTAATATTACTATCCGCGTGCCATTTTGCAATTGTGAGGACCTTAACCTTTCCCATATGCATCAAGCTTCCAAATTAATGATACAAATTTTTTCTATTCGATTCAGAGATGCCGCCACTTTGTTGTTCTTGTTGCGTGACCACGCGAATGTAGCCACAGAAATCTATATAATCGATAGGTAAATTAGGAGCGAAATTTGAAAGCGGATGATTGCGTGTGATTGAGATCGTATTATTAAGGATGCGCGATGCGGGTGGCATACGTGGGAAAGATCTTGGGCAGAACTCGACAACAGGAAGAGGACACCAATTAACAGACCCCGAAACGAATCGCGAGTTTCTTCTAAGTCACGTAATCTTTCGAAACGGCCTTGTCCTTTGTTAGTCTTTGGGAGTGTCGATTGACTCCAGAAGTGTTGGCGAAGCTAAGGAAGTCATAAATTTCTTCAAGGGTTGTTTTCTCGATCCTCGGAGTAGAGCCTACCCACACAGCACAACGTCTGGCAAAGTCTTAAAGACGTTGTGCTATGTGGGTACTTTCTCTTCCCACGTGGGCACCCCGCTGTGTAACGGAAAAGCGCATTTCCACCGAGTTTCCACTACCACGCGAAGACGGAGAGAAAGATGGACGCCAATTCGCGGGGGCGTCAGAGGTGCAAGATGCGAAGATTTCCGACTGCATCGCCGCCTGCGGTGGAGTAAGGAATCTCAGCTTGTGACATCTCCGCTCTATAGAATAATATTCCTTGGTAGTTTCATGCTATGTAAATGAGAATGTATCGCAAATGAAACTCGGTCGAGGTGGCGCCCTGATCGTAGTGCTCTGAGCATGCGCGTGATGACGCCGTAACGTCAAACCAATCAATGCAAGCGCAAAACCAAGCTCATCTTGGCCATTGATATATATACTATGGATACGAGATTCCCATAAGCCGGCTGTATAGCGGTTGAAGCGAATTGAAGAGTGATTTTAGATGCCAGCGCCGCCATCGTTCGACCGATGTATTAGAGGAAATACTCGCGTCACGGCAGTTGGCGTCGGTTAACGTGGCGAAGTGGGGCAAAGTGTGGAGCACCGCGGATGATCGCGGGGCGAAGGGAAGTAAAGTACAACGGTCGAACGATAGTGGCGCACCATGCCAAAAGCACCTTCAAATCGCTTCAAGCATCTCCAATCCATTGTATATATATCAGTGATCTTGGCGTTGATTGGTTTGACGTCACGGTCTCATCACGCGCATGCTCAGAGCACTACATGCACAGCACGAAACTACCAAGGAATATTATTCTATAGAGCGGAGATGTCACAAGCTGAGATTCCTTACTCCACCGCAGGCGGCGATGCAGTCGGAAATCTTCGCATCTTGCACCTCTGGGGGGCGTACGAACAACCGAAGCGGCGCCGGGGCAAAGAGGAGATTTAGGTTGTGTTCCGATTCACGCATACTGCGCATGAAATTGATGGCATCTTATTGGTGGCATCGTATGATTCCCTAGAATTTCTCTCACTTACCGCCAATACGATGCCACTTCCGGTGCAGTGAGCGTGCAGCAATCGCAGAAAATCAGAGGAGAAGCAGTCACTGCACGCTCGCTGCACCATAAGATGCCACACATAAGATGCCATCAATTTCATGCGCAGTATGCGTGAATCGGAACACAACCATAATAAGAGCTGTCACTCGACAAGGACAGAAATAACCTAGGGAAATCACTAGACAACCAGTTTAAATGCCCATTCGGCAATGATCGGTAAACTTCGGCAATAATCAGCCAATTGCGGTAAGGTACATTTAGTCGATTTGAATATCCCGCTCGAATATACAACCAATTTAAATGCCAAGGTCAAGTAAAGACTTCAAAGGTTCCGCCCGGAGTGACGCCTCTTATTATACCTACTCTTTGACCAGGGTGTCGGTTGTCGATGCTGGTTGGCTGCTGCCTCACTTGGCTACACTCCACTTGGTCTGGCTTGGCGCTGGCGTCGGTGAATTTTGCTCTTGGCGTTGATTGGTTCAGACGTGGGTAGCTGTGCCCACTCTCATTCAGCTACCATGGTAGCCACTTTCCACGCCACTCTGTTCCCCAGATAGCACACCTCGTCTTAGAGACGTCTAGTTTATGTCCATTTTAGGTCTGAACGTCTTGATTTGTAACAAGACGTCTTTAAGACGCCTTGTTGACATCTTTAAAACTTTACCACACGTTCTGCTATCTGGGTCGTAATCGACGTATTCTATATACAGTATTCTATAGTATTTTCATGAAACCAACAAGCGAGGCAGAAAGAACTATATTCTTCCTACACTTTAATTATCGAAACCTTAAAATAATGAATATTTCTATTTACTACATTTGCGACAAATAACACGTATAAAATAGGCTTAAGAACGACATATTATACATACATATCCGACATGTCGTAACTGCCTTTACGACACGGCGAAAAAACCCATCACTGCCAAAAGCGCTGAATAGCGCTGATTGGTTTGACGTCACGCGCATGCGTAACGAAGCGTAGTAGTTAGCTACGGGGCCGTTTCCTATTCACACTGCTCCGGCGTAGTTTGCGCGAGGTGGGGGAAATTCTCGAGGGCACCCGTCCCCGATCTGGTATCACTGATCTGAACCTCTGTCTTTTCCCCTGCAGCTTACCTTCCCCCCGCCATTAGTCCCAGCTTCTGCTCCGTCTATATATATATGGCTGTGACTGCACATGAATAAAATGCTATACCTGGACTGTGCTTAGAACACGTTTTCAACATGTCAGTAACATAGGAAGTGACACTTAAATGATAAAAAAAATTTAAAATCGCCAAAAATCCTTCTTGCAAACATTATTTCTATGCAAAATGAAACTGTTCCCAAAATTTCAGCCAATTTGGAGCATAAGGGTTTTCGGATGTATATCCTTAGAATCTCTGTACAGTGCTATTAACAGGAATAACAGTACGAATTAAAACTAAACCATCATCACGTGATAGCGCTTATTTACGTTCAATCGGTATTTCAGTTCGTGCGACACATTGTCTATAAGATGTTAGGTCTATATCCTATACCTTGTTCATGCTAAGTCGAAGCAGCCGAAATCATTCATTCTTCACATTCCACAAAGTAGTAGTGCGGCTAGGACGTGTGCTGTGGCAAACATGAATCGGATAGTGAGAAACTCGGCTCTCTTATTGTTCACGGAAGAATGTATGGAGGAGTACTTTGACGACTTCAATTTCTTCCATGGTAATAACATCGGTTTCATTGATCAAGCATTACTATTCAATTCTTTTATCATTGAATGATAGTGTAAAATTAGTCTAGTCCGCATAGTGTTGTTTGATACTCTGCTGTACCATCTGGTCCATCACGTGAACACTACGAGCGTGGAATTCAAAACGGGAAACTACTTTAGTGTTTGGACAAAGTAGTTTTAGCAACACTTTTTTTTGCCCATTTGCAAAAACAAACATTAATTAACGTTCCCCATTCCCCCTATTTTTAGTTTCTCGAGTAACAAACTCTGTAAAAGTGCTTGTTTTTTCGAGAAATCGAATTCATGCTTCCGTACGATGTTCAATTCTTTTTAATTGACGGTAAATTCAAAGTCGTTATTCCTTCGCGACGATACAGACGAAAATTCTCACAAAATGAAATTGAATTTTTTACGAAAAAAATACGAGCCGCTTACAGTAAAACATAAAAATTTTATACATGTTTCAGTGGGATGCTTCAAAGCGACGCTCAGTAAAGTTCTGGGTCTCGGGATCATCAGCGGATCGCTTCTCGGTTAGATCAGTTATTTTTCAGCAGTATTTGTGTTTATAAGATATAATATTGGTCGAGTACTTATCAACTACTGCAATTATGGGTGTCCATCTATTAGAAATATAAATACTGCTTATTACTTCCACTGACTTATTTCAATGACATCAGTTTTTTCCTTCTAGTGAAGGTACCACAAATTGTAAAAATTCTTCAGAGTAAAAGCGCAGAAGGCATTAATGTTCTTAGTGTGTTGTTGGACCTGTTCGCCATCACTGCGATGGTATCTTACAGCTTTGTTAGTCGCTTTCCCTTCAGGTAATAATATTTCCAGAAATAAATAATGGACGCAATTCATAGATCATGTTGTTTAAGCCGCCCGATGTGTTTCAGTTCCTGGGGGGACGGAGTCTTTCTAGGACTTCAAACCTTGGCAATTGCATTCTTAGTGATGCATTTCAGTGGTAAGACCATTCAAGCGACTGCATTCCTAGCTGCGTATTTAGCAGTAGTAATTACTGCTATTAGCGGGCTAACTCCAGTCCATGTACTTTGGACTTGTCAAGCGATGAATATACCCATTGTACTTACCAGTAAGGTGGGTCGTGTATGAATGCAGGTCATTATATTATATATACGAAGATATCGGATTCTTAACGATCCACTCTATTTTTAGTTAATGCAGGCGCACACAAATTATTCCAATGGAAGTACTGGCCAGTTATCAGCAGCAACCGGTTTCATGCTTTTCCTCGGTTCTTTGGCGAGGATATTTACTTCCATACAAGAAACGGGAGACGCGACAATGATAATAATGTACATATGCTCGACTTGTGCAAACGCTGTAATAGCTGCTCAAATTTTATACTATTGGAAGGTGGATGTAAAGAGTATAGAGAAAACTAAGAAGCTACGATAAGTGAATTATTAAGCAATTTGTATATTCATGATACCAAAATCAAATATACTACAACGAATTAAAATAAATCAAACCAAACCACATCTACACTGCGCGTCAAAATTAAAGGAACACTATAATTTCCCGAAAATTTTGGTCATTTGATACCAGTGAATGACCATTAGGCAAAGAAATATCAATTATAAATTTAAAAATATTATATGTTTATAAATGGAGTGTAGTTGCACTTTTAATATCCCATATTTTTAGTTACGCGTATTAAGCAAACATTAATAAATACAATTCTTATTAAAAGTATGTGGTCATTTACTGGGCTTCTACACGTTTTGTATTTTATAATCGTTTTTTTTTAAATTACGATAAGAATAAGTTATTTTTATAGAAATATCAAGAAAAATAAATTTAAATGTAATTTCAACAGTTGTTTTGTTGTTATTCATAAATATATTCAAGTATTAATCTCAAAGATCCATAAATTCAACAATTCGGTCATTCACTGGTTGGCTTATCATATCTCTGCGAAAAATGGTCGCAAAAAATATTTAAAAAAGCATTTTAACGCTTGAAGTTTCTAGTCTTTGAACCAAGTACTCGATATTTTTTCCATCCATTATGATACTGTTCTATCAAGATGAAGTGCAGAAAACAAAGATTCAGAATTTTTTTCTGTTTTTATCTTGTTAGTTCAATAAAGGTTTCAGTAAAAAGAAAATATTTTAAAAATTTAAGAAAAACATTTCTATTCAAACTCCTCGCAATGATAAAAACTGTACTTTGATAACTGGCATTAGCACCAAATTTTTTAAATTTTTACTTTTTACTAAAATTTAACAAAAAAAAGGGTTTGAAGAGAAACATAACGTAAAACAGGTGATTCTTCAATTTTTCTGACCATATCACATATTTCACCATCGAGGACATGGAGAAAAAAATCTGATCGGTCCGGCCTTTTGCACAGTGTTTAGTTTTAACTCGTAAAAAACATGGACACTTGAATGCATCCACGATTTTCCTTAAAGTGGCATTATGTTTCTTAAAAAATGTTAAATATGCAATTTTTGGGACCATTTTAAAAAGAATTTGATACGATTAAAACAAATTGATTAAATTGGCAACTAAAGGTTCTAAAAGGAAGCGTTCCGAAAATTTCTGAAACTTTGTTTATTGCACTTCACCTTGATAAAATAGTATCATGATAGATAAAAAATATATCGAGTTCTTTTGGTTGAAAAACTAGAAACTTTAGACGTTTAAATTCTTTTTTTTAAACATCATTGCGACCATTCTTCGCAGAGGTACCTACTGTGTTCTTTTAATTTTGACGCCGTGTGTATTTAATATTATGGATATCGTAAAATTCCATTGATACCAATAGTTTTGTACCACATCGGAAATATGCAAATAAAAGTATTATAAAAGTTACACTGATTATCATTCATATAGGTAGTCAGTTTCTTCTTTAAAAATTGATTTAAAAGTAAACATCGACAAAACGTAGATCGCGCCATTTCAAACTGAACCGCCAAACCGGAAGTGACGCGGCGGGTCTTTCGATTCTCGATTCTCAGAAGGGGAGGGGGAAGTCGATTTCACGCAGGCGTGTTGGAGTCTATCGTTTCCGGTTCTGTCGTAATCGCCATGACTTGTGTGCAGCGTATGGTGAGATAGAGGCGCGCAGTTGTTTAATCGTCGACAATGTTACAAAGCGGACCGTGATATAGTTGGCAAACACGTTAACAGATCGTCGGAAGATAATACGGGAGTGACGGTGAGTAATAAAACGGCTTCTTTTTTGGCTGGTCTAGCATGCCCACGAAAAAAACGGGCGTGGACGAGCGTCGGAATAAAAGAGGTGGCCATTTGGGAGGCGTCATGGCGCAGTCTGCCCTCGCAGTCCGGCTTCCCGACGACCATCTTGTTCTCGATAAATCAATATAACGCGCCTTAGCTCCTAATCCGAGCGTTTCTCTCGCATAAGACAGTATTCCACGGATTTGCTCTATTATACGTGGTCGTTACGATTGGCCGGAGGAATATCAACGGCTGCAGGTAAATCGTTCAGGGAACCGGTTAGTCTTGTTGGCAATTCGCTTTGCGTCGGAGCGTGTTCTTGCGCAGACTACCACCCCCTTTTGGAGATACATAGAGATACGTATATACGATTCACGGCGCTCGGAACCGTGCGAGGCCGATACGTTTTTGCTGCTAGCATTCGAGGGAACCGCTCAAAAATCGGTCCAAATACACCGCATTTCTTTCTGGATATCACACCGTGGAGAGAGATAGAAGCGATTTATTCCATTGCGAAAAAAAAAAAAACACGTGTGGCGGCTGTGCTGGTCCATTTTTGCATGCCAATTTCGGTCGGCCGGCCAGAGTGGCGGAGCTATTAAATTCATTCAGATTATAGTCTGCAGAGTCCCTCAAGTGGAAAAACATTACGATTCCGCCAATTTTCGTAGTATTGCAGGGCTAGGTTGCTTGCAGTACTGAATCAAAATGGAATCAATGGATGCGCGTCTTGTGGCGCAAGCATTGAACTACCATGGCCAACAGTTGCAGAAAGTATGGGAGGGAGAACGCAACGAGAACGAGCTGGCCATGCTCAATCTCAAGGAACCAAATTTTGAGATCTATCAGCAGCGTCAAAAGACACTTAGGTACCTACATATATCTCGTTACAATCTCACGCAGCTCGATCGTTTTTCCAATTCGAAACGTGCATTAACTTTTGGATGGTTCTCTCTTTGGATTAGTTTTGGTGATAGAGGGAAAAGGCTGAAACTACAGCAGTTCCTTGCAAAGAAGGCAGACGCCCTCTATGATAAGTCAAATTTGGAGAGATCAGTCGAACCCATTAAGCAAGAATTGGGGGACGAAGGTAGGAAAATTTTCATTCTCTCCGCATTTTGCGCAATCGTGCGTAATCTAACGCGTTATGTTATTTTGTTATTTCCAGAATTTTATGCAACAATGCCAGGCCTTGACACATTTGTCACCATGGAAAAGTCTCAACGCATTCGAAATTTTTTGGAGGTGATTATTTTGGTAGATTCGAGACACGAGTCGAAGCATCTAATGTAATCGAGAGACTTTAATAAAATACTTATGATCCTCAGAGTTTGGTCGTTGGTGACGTTATTTACGCGCAAGTGATGGGTAAAAGTGCTGCTGGGCTTCTTCTGAAGGTGCTTTGCAACTGCAGCGACTGCCCCAGGGTTGTTACCGACTTGGGAGTTAAGGTACGTCGAAACATTGGTTGTCCTCGCGACATAGATGCGTCTCGTCTGCTCTTCTATCAGCGGATAATGTATATCTTTTGTGGTAAAACAGGCTCTGATATTGAACACGGCCACAGTGCCGGCGGTCGACAAGAAGGGTGTTACAAGAGGCTACATGGCAAATGATCTCATCTGCGTCGTAGTCAGTGAAGTTAACGTTGAAGCCGAGCGAGTTGTTGCAGTTATGAACGTACCTGCCCGTGAAGGGCAAGCCCCACACCCAGCTATGGGACTTATCCATTCCGATGACCTTCCGGAAGCTTATAAGTAAGTAACAGAAACGTCTGGATAAGTACATTTGTTCATTGTATCTTATAATGCTTCACTAACTCTTATAAATTGACATGAACATCACTATAGGAAATTTTGTATACACGACACGAGTGGTATAAAAAAAAAGTGTCTTGCGATGCATCTGTAGCACTTTCGACAGAAAATATTTTATTTGAGCTGTTTGAGCCGTTCTCTGATTATTTGCTTGTTGCGATATACTTTGAGAGCACTGTTGCACTAACGGAGGCAGGGGGGATTCTTCCCGACAATGGTAGTTTCGTGAATTGTAGGATCGATATAACGTTGACCGTGATCGAAATGCATCTTTCATCGACAGCGTAGTTATCTTGTTTGTAATTTTGCATAATAAGTGAGGGTACAGACTTGTTGCATCATTAGTGTTTTCTTGAATGTTCTTTCGTTAAAAAGAAAAGGTAAGGAAATATGATTTCGGTGGCCGAAAGAAGTTGAGATTTAACAGATGCACTGTGATACTAACAAAACAAGGTAAATTAGATTTGATTCCTCTTACACGTTTTTATGAATTTAGGTGCCAGACACTCTCAGTAACGTAAAAAGTTGATAGTCAGTATGATGATGAGTTTATAATGTGATACAAATGATTCAAACCTTGAGCATTGGTTGACATGGCTCTGTTGCGCACAATATTCTATCTACGTTTGTGATATGTTACTCTCAAAGCACCAGCCAAACTATGGCGCCAAATGACATCAGTGTCTTTTGAGGTTGCATTTCCAGTATGAGATGTTGAGCCTTGGGTGGTCAGAGTGAGTGCTGCAGACGGTAGGTATAATAATGATTTATCGTTGTTTGGTCTCTTACGACAAATGAACGAGAATAGGATAACTGTTTTTAGCCAAGTCTTTAGTAAGGAAATCGTGTAGAAACAGCCTATAAACAAGCCTTGAAATTTTCCTTTAAAACAGTTCTGTAAGCCAAAGTAATTGTCACTGAAATTTAATGAGAAGTTTGATTTTGTATTATCTGTCAGTGTGATATCGATATATTCTTCATATGTACCATATTACACAATGGAGAGTTAGATGTCGTAAAATTGTGATGGAATTAATGGAAACTTTTTTAAAGCAGAGACCAAACAACTGAAATCTTAATCGCCCGAACCTTTACCTTTAAGCCTCAAAAGAATCGCGCCTTGTCATAATAATGCCTCATTTAAACTTACAGCTTAAATTGACAAATAAAAAAATATAAAAAATATGATGTCATGTTCGAATTGACACCACAAAATGAAAAAACAGGCGACAGTACTACCTACATCTAAAAAAAAAATTTTTTTGGTCAACTTGGAAGATAAAATATACTCAGGCGTGGCTCCCAACCTATCCTAGGGCTATGCAATTTATTTTATCGCACCAAAAACTTGTAAAAAAATACCAAACCACCGTCGATTGATGATAGGCTGTGTGCTTTTGTGTTGAGAAATCCTCTGATTACAGACATGATACAAAATACTAGAAATATACGTCTTAGCGGTACATGAAAGGTGAGAGACGAGTTTACATAATAATGAGGTTGTGTACCATTGTAAATTTATAAATAAGACATTATCTGGTAATAAAGGAAACCTATACCAACTTTCTGCAATGTATCCCTGTTTTGGACCCCTGCTGCTTGCTTGTTAACGGTACAAACGTAGATTTTGATCGACTCTAATACCACGGGGTGGCCGACGAATGTGTTTTCACTTTCCTCCGAACGGAAGAAATCCTTCCTTCCGAAGCATCTTTGGCATTAGTGTCGTATCGTTGAATAATTCATGCAGATCGAAGAGAAGAACTGATGAAATCGTTGCGCAGGGGCCAACGGAACCGAACGGAACGAAACGAAACGAAACGAGACGAAGATAAAGGGTGTGCCGCACGTTAGCACACGTGCGAGGAACAGCAGCAAAGGGCATGCATACTAATATGTTTAGCTATATAGATAAGACGACGAGATGTCGAGAAACAAATAACCGAAGGAAAAAAACTCTGTACAGAATAAGACACAAAATCCTCTGCCAGGAAAACGAACCGAGGGACGTTGTTATACCAGCATATTCGGTCATCATGATTATCAAGTCTTTAGTTTTACCGTTAACCAAGTAGCTCTGGTATCCTCTATTGGCAAAGGTCCAAATGAGATCTTTGCATCTTAATAATCGATCGTTTCTCTCTGTGGTGTAGGAAAGCGATGGACAACAAAGGACAGTCGTACGATGACATGTTGGAGAATAGTACTGGCTTCAACAATCCGAACAACATTAAATATCTTTCCGACTTGATGGGTCTCGGGCAAGAGAATCACTCCAATATGGTTGGTTTAAGGTAATATATCGACTTCGCTTTCGCACGATTTTCTCCTCTTAGGCGGCTAATTGTATATTTTCCCTACTACAATCTTCGAATACCTTACTTACCAGAGAAAGGTTCCCGCCCAATGAATACGCGACCGAGTTGAGACAAGCACAGGCCAGTAAGTGGGCGTTCCGAAGCGTAGCCGAAGGTATAGACCATTTCAAAGCCGGACGCCACACAGAAGCCTTCCAGTGTCTGAACAAAGCACTTACCGTGGATCCACGAAACGTCGAAGGACTGGTGGCTCGTGGCGCATTGTAAGTTGCTTCTCACTTTCAAACAATTATGCATCGAACTTTCGGGCGATCTGTCTACTTATTTCGACATCGTTATTCGCTGTTACAGATACGCCAACAGCGGCAGCTTCAAAAAAGCGATCGACGATTTCGAGACAGCGCTAAAGTTGAATCAGACTCACGCGAACGCCCGCAAGTACATGGCAGAGACACTCGTAGCGCTAGGTCGAAGTTACGAAGACGAGAAGAAGTACGAAGACGCGCAGAAAGCGTACGAGAACTGCCTGGCGATCGCTCCATACCACGAGGAGGCCAGAAACTCTATCGAGTACATCAAGTCGAAGACGTTGACATCCTCTTTGAATCCATTGGACACGTTCAAGAGTTTCGAGGCTGAGAACGACGTGGGCGAGAATAAAAAGGAGAAGAAGAAACGCAAGAAAGAAAGGAAATCGAGGTCGAAGAAGAGGCAGAGATGGAGTTCGAGTTCCAGTTCGTCGTCAAGCGGATCCTCGAGTTCCTCGAGCTCGGAATCCAGCAGCTCTTCCTCGTCGGGAAGCTCGCGATCGGCATCCCGTTCGCCTAGCCGCAAACGGAAACACAAGAAAGATCATCGTGGCTCGCTGTCGCCTCTCAGCAAACGGATGGCCCAGTACAACAATCCGCCAGCCGCCACAACAGCCGCGCACGACGTGATCGCTCCGGTAGCCTACAGTTCGAACGCCCGCGATAAGATGGACGATTACGAGATAAAAGTGCGAAAGTTTTTGGAACAGACCAAAGACGATTCCGACTACGAGGACAAGGTAAGGGGAACGACTATACATTTCCCTGGGTGGATCTTGGTACTTTTTGGATATTATATTGTTCATATGCACAGGTAAGAAAGTTCTTGGAGGAGACGGCTAGATGGAAGAGGGAAAGGGAGAAGGAAAAGAAACATTCGGAGAGTGAGAAAATGAAGAAAAAGAAGAAGAAGGAAAAGAAGGGGAAGGACAAAGAGAAAGAGGACAAGAAAAGCCGGAAGAAGAAGAAGAAGGAGGAGCGAAAGAAACGTAAAAACAAGGACAAACTTGAGCGGGATTTGGAGGCGTTGAAAAAGTCTTCGTTGCCGGACTTGGAACAATTGGAATCGAAACTGAACGCGTATTATGCGAAAGTTGAGAAAGAGACTGCCGTCTTGAAAAGGTTGGAACCTTTATGGCCAAATCACGATAACGTTTCGTTTTTTGTTCTTCTTTTCGTAAAGCACTTCCGTCCCGGTATATCCGATACTTGTAAACGTAGGGCAGGTATTATTTTCCAGTGTTGCGTGCTCCTTTAGTTCGCCTTTCATTAGCCAAAGTTAATATAATTCTCAAAGAAACATGAATGGAATCGCGGTCTTTAACATACCGTATTTTATTTATGTTTTTATATTTACTAGGTATGTAGCTCAGTATAATGACATAGCTTCCCCTCTTAGCAACGCGGAGAAGCTCGCTGAGAGTTCACGAAGGGAGGAGGAGCTGCGCAGAGAGAGGGAGAGGGAGAGAGATGAGGCGTCAAAGGCGTATCACGAACGGGAATCTAGAGTACCGATGACTGCGCAGCAACGCAAAGGTAAAACCCACCGACATTTTCAGGAGCAGAAGTCTATATCGCGTGTCTGTTACGTTTAAAATCTAACGCTCTTCGATTTCCATTTGTTTTCGCAGAGATCCAAAGGAAGCCACTGACAGACATATTCGAGCAAGAATCACAATTGATCCATCCCGAACCAAAGCTACCGACTCTAGACACAGCTGCCCTAAACGCAAAGTGGAAAGCTGCCCAGGCAGCTAGGTAAGAGGAAAAACACCATTGGGTGGGGTGGTGACTAATTCACCAGCGAATCGAGAGTTACTAATTAAAAAAAATCTCATTTGCTGGTGCATGTTTAGGCAAAAGGACGTGATGCCGCAGAAGTGGCAGGACGTGGCCCCGGAGAGCAAGAAGATGCAACCGAACCTGGACAGCGAGGAGGATGACGATAACGAATTGGAAGAGAAGCTGCAGCGCGCGGCCCTGGAGAAGTCCATGAACATACGGAAGCAAATGCAACGCGAGCTAGCAGAAAAGAGAGCAGCAGCCGCGCAACCGATGTCTGCGCCGACTCCGCCACCATTGCCTAAAGAGCCCCCGATGCCGAAACAGGCGCCAGTGAAATATCCCACGCCACAACCACAGAACAAGTTTCAGTCTTACAAGGATCCGTCGATATCGGCGCCACAGTCAACGCCCGCGAAATTCAGCTCGAGTAACAACCTCGGCGGCAAGTTCCAGCCGATTGGGCAAAGTGGTAATAGTGGTGCTGGCCATCCACCGGAACCACCGCGTCCACCTCCACCAACGAAGAGCCAGAACCAGGCGAAAGGGCCGAGAACGGACTCGGACAGCGAGGCGGAACGGCAGCACAGACAGACGCCCAAGAAACGCGAGTCATCTGGCAGAGGTGGAGCCGTGTCCAAGAGAATGAGCAGGGACCGACCGGCGAAACGTTCTCGCAGCAGATCACGCAGCGCCTCGAGCTCGGGCTCCTCGAGATCCCGCTCGCCCAGGAGAAGCCGCTCGCGATCCTACTCGAACCGGCGATCTGGCAGCTACGAAAGAAAATACAGCCGATCCCCGTCGGGCACTTACAGCAGATCCCGCTCCAGGTCGCGGTCCAGGTCGTACACGAGGAGTCGTAGCCGCAGCAGGTCCGGGGACAGGAGTTACTACAGAAAGAGGCAGTTCCGGCCGTACAACAACCGCGGCACCTACTACAAGCCGCGTTTCCAGGGCTTCAATAACCCGAACCATCGCGGCGGCGGCAACAACTTCCAGAATCGTAACCGGTTCTACAACAATCAGCACAACAATCGATTCGGCAACAGACGCGGAGGCGGCTTCAACAATCGCGGCGGTGGACGCGGGCGCGGCGGCAATCGTGGCGGCAGATTTTTCCACGGTAAGCAAGGCTTCCGCGACTTCCGGGACAGGCGGGACTTCAGAGACCGTCGTGCCGCCTCTCGCGATCGGTACAGCGATCGCAGCTACTCGCCTGATCCCATGAGGAAGGTGGACGAGGCGAAGGAGAAGATCAACAAGATGCTGGAGGGCGGAGACGACGTGATGGAACATCAACAGGGCGGAGGTGGATCGAGCGTCCCTCCTAGTAAGAGGCAGCATGGACCTTTGAGCGAGGGCGAAGAGAGGGACGACGATGACTACGAGAGGTGGGGAGAGGGCGAGGGGGGCGACACAGCTAACAAGGTTGGTTAGGTCTCTCTTCTGTGTAGGCTTTCGCAAAAAGAACAGCCTCCTTCTTCGTGATGACGATCATGATAATCCGGATGATGATAAATATGAGGAGTAAATGATGAGGATAATGGATAATAAGGATAATGATGACGATTATGATAATGATGATGATGATGATGATGATAATGATAATGATGATGATGAAATGATGATGAAATGATGATAATGATGATGATGGTGATGAGCCACACGTGCAAGAACCATGCGACCTAGGAGCCAACTAACTCTCGTTTGTTGATAGAATGAGGAGGTTGGACCTGGCGACGATAACCTGGATGGCAAGGAGTACTTCATTGAGCGCATGAAGCAGCGAAGCAAGAATGTTTTAATGCAGAGAGCCCTTGCCGCTAAGATTTGGTAGAAACCCCGTTGCCGTTGCTGCTTCTTCGATTCTTCTCCTTCATCTGTGATATAGTTACACTTTTCCTCAACGTTAAACATCGACCCGAGACACGTGAGACATAGACTTCATACTATCGTCGTACCAAGCGCACTCGGTACATTAAACACGAAGAAAATAAAAGAATGATAGAGGGGATTGTCGTAGAGAAATGTAATAATTGGCCATGACGGTCGAGAGAAATGCCCCAGCATTCTTTCGCCATGCTCCTCGTTTTTATTACGCCCGTCGGACACGGCGGAACACGCGCGCTCGTGACGCGCCAACGAGGATCATCGTACGTTCGCGAGACTTTTCCCTCGACTGTCATGCCGCGCGCATAGAATATCTTACGTAGTAAATATTCGACGTGAATAATGCGTACTGTAATTACTCGTTAAGAGTTTCTCGTTAAGATCGAACAACGTGTTGATAAGCAATCACGAGAACCTCCGTGTAACGTTCTTTTTTTTATCCTTAGCGAGCAGATTTTACAGATATTTCGACTGTAGTACTTATTCTTGTATCGTAACGTCGGTTTTTCTTATTTTTAACGGAACATTATCGCGTAAGTATTAAGGTGAAACGAAAAGAAAAATGGAAAAAGAAAAGAGAAAAAAAAGAGAGATGCTTCTGCTGCGACGCGCACTTTCGAAGGGAAGTATTCGGTCGTATTTGACGTAAACGCGAGTGGCTTTTCATTATCATTCATTATCAGGGCTAGATTAGTCGAGTCAATCACTCAAGTTGTTCTTTTCTGAATCGTCGAGCCTTTAACATTCAAGTCCTTACGTTTCGAACTACCCTCCCAGCGCTTGACAAGAGGAAAAGCGTTGTATCATTTATGGATTTCATCGGTTTCAAATCGCGCATCGCCAGCGCAAAGAAGAAGAGATGATACTCCTTAGCAAAGGGATAGTTTCTCTCTCTCCTCACGTCGAGTATCCATGGATTTTTCCATACTCTGCTTTTTTTCGGAACACGTTATCACAGCCCCCCGGTCGCCTTTATTACGAATACTTATGTTAAGGTATCATACAAGTAATTTACTAGTAAGACACTTATATATGTTGTATGTAAACGAGTTGCTGTACAATTCAAAGATCCGCAAATACATAACACGAGAACAGAAAACCGCCAGATCTTTCCTTCCGCAGCCTCGTTAAAATTCCTCCCACGCTACGGTTTTCCCCATCCTCTATTACTTCGCATCAGTTTCGTATCTCTGATGCGTCATTTACGGAATCCCCGTTTGAAGAGCGTGTTGTCTCTCGCCACTGGAGACGTTTCTCTCATTGACAGCGCACCGATTTCGATATCGCGACCGAGTATTTAAACTCCCAGCCTCCCGATTAGCGCTGGAATCTCTTTAACGCAGTCCACGAATAATGACGCTCTCTGTGCATCGCGTCTTGATCGGTTTCAGCATTTTTCCGCTGATGTATCGAGAAGTGGTCATGGCAGCGACGTTGCACAGTAAGTTTTGTTTTCATCACGCCAAGAGTTAACGAGCACATTGAATCCATTGTTTTAATTTAATTTCCAAGAACCCGAGATAGTGCAATTCGAAGACACGTGCGGAGTACACCAAACGTTCACTTGGTGCCAGGCGAATCCGACGTGCGAAAAGAGCTGCGATAACATCGATATTTGGGAGTCCGCGCCCTGCGTTCTGAAGAAAAAGTGCATCAGCGGTTGCATCTGCGAGGAGGGATACGTTCGTGACAATCAACTAGGCATTTGCGTTTGGGAAAACAGCTGTCCCAGAGTCAGGCATTAATTCTTCATACGACGAGCTTTGTATTTTGCAAGAGATGCAATAAAAAATATTCACCCCTCGCTTTCCGGTTTTGGTTGCTCTTTCAGTGCGTTTCTGTTAATCAGCGAAAAAGTGTTATCGTTTGCAGGGAATGATTTTTTCAAAGTCGCGCGAGGAGGTGCGTAGACGCATTTTGATAGAAACTGGTGGGGGAATGTGGCGGCGCGCGATATGATAGCGTTTTGAGATGGTTCAGTTCCGCGCCGTCTTTCACGTGCGCGACACATTTCGGGAAACGGGGAATCTTATCGCGGCCGCGGTTCACGGAGGAAGCATCGTTAAATGAATTCTGTGCCTGCTTTATCCTTGTTTAATGAATGCTTCGTTTCACGTCTGCTTTGTCCCTCGGTTATTCACATTTTAATCTTACAACTGCACGAACACGATAGCTCCTATTTTCATTCTCTTGCAACGAGTCGCGATTCTGTTAAATACTCGTTTCCGTCTCTTCCTTTCGAATTCCAAGTGCGCGAGTGTGCCGAGGTGCTCCAGTGGATATAATCATGGATAAGACAGCCGGCTGGATCCGCCTTCCTCGACGTAAGTTTACGAGATCGAATTGCTTTGCTGCTGGTTATTTTCCGCGAATGAGACAAGACGGTCCCGTAGCGTTAGAGGCGAGCGCTCGGTGCGTGTCCTGCTCCTTATTAAACTTCAATTACCAGCGCAGCGGTGGCCGTGATTATTCTCCATCGGGGAGACGAAAAAAAAAAAAGAAGCCAGTGACCACCTCGATCGAGCATCCCCGTGGGTCCACGTCCATTGTGATTTTAATAAGCCTTATGCAAATTACAAATGAAATTGTCAGCGGCAGGCCCGCGGTCCATTCTTCGTCGTTGATGGGGACAATTAGACGAGCTTTGTCCGGCGACCACGCGTTGTCCGGCTGCTCGGCAACTTGAGTCCCAACGAGAGGACCGCCCGCCAACCCCTAATGTTTGTATCCGGTCCCCAGGACGTTCACTTCCGACCCGTGAGTGCCTCTCCGCAGTGCTGACCATCGACTTCTTCGACTCGGCTGCTGATCGACGCAGTTACGGATGCCCCGCGTTACTCGACCGAACGGACACCGGCGATAATCGCGCACCCAGCATTTCGGCTTGCCCGTCCTTGGAAACCGAACGTAACAGCGCATCCAGCGATCTTCGTATTGCTCAACCACCTCGCGATACAACCAAACGCAATTAGAGGCCATCGCTTATCGGCCGTGCAGTATCGAAAGTTCTCCTGACATTCTCGGACGAACGATTCCCCTTCTCAGGGGAAAGTCGTGGGTTCTTACGATCGCAAGGGGAAGAGGAAAGGCGGCAGAAGTGACGAGGCAGGGCAGAAATGCGGAAGAGTAGGCGGGAGGTTGGAAATCGAACGGAATCACGGAGGCTGGAGGTCGATGGTTCGGAGGGGGGTGGTGGGGGGTGGAGATAAGTTTTTACGGTAGGGTTACTAACTTACGGACTCGGCATTGTCGAGTTCCCGGTGACGGGAGGACAATGCGCGTTCGGGACACAATGCTTCACTCTGGAATCTGAAGGCAGTCTTGACTATCAACCTGCAACCACCCCTCGCATCTGTGTCTACCAATAC
Organism: Andrena minutula; assembly: GCA_929113495.1. Classification (NCBI taxonomy): domain Eukaryota; kingdom Metazoa; phylum Arthropoda; class Insecta; order Hymenoptera; family Andrenidae; genus Andrena; species Andrena minutula. Next base: position 36,057,997 of record OV815996.1, on the reverse strand, counting down.
TCGCCCCTCTTGCACATACCACCCTCCCATTGCCAACCGCGTCTTCGTTCCGCGCGTCGTTACTTTCTCATTCCACCGATCCTGCCTGTTCTCGTGGTTCGTCCAGAAAAAAAAGAATCCCTTTGTCATCGACGACTCCGGGGGTAGTGGAGGATCGTGGTTGGACTCGATGGACGGTCGTCCAGCGCATATTTTGTCTCCGTTGCGGAGCAGTGCAATCCTCTCCGTGCCAGGACTCACGTAACTCGAAGAGGTCAAGGAAAAGCGTCAGGACGAATGGTTGCTGCCCGAGGAAGACTCGGAAGAACCGAGGGGCTCCCGGTGCGCTGCAACCCTGCAGTCGCGCGTGCAAAGCGAGGATGCACCTGAGAAAGAACGCGGAGGGCCGGGTGCAAAAAGACGCGAGAGCAAAGACGCGGAGCAAGAAAGGAGGGTGGAACGGAGAGGGAGGCGCAGAGAAGAAGGGACAGACGGCCGAGCATTTCAATCGCTCTTAGGCTCTCTCTTTGCCTTGGCTTCTCCGTTTCTTTCTCTCACAAAGGCCACATTGTTTCGTCCCTACGTTCCTATGGACGCGGACTAAAATACTCCTCTTTTCTGCCGGCAGCACGGATACACCGAAAAAGCAGGCCGCAGACAGGCGTACGTACGTGACACACGTATGCCAAAAGCAACAGCAACGTCACGACCATCGTCAGCGGCGTTCGCTGGCATACAATCCTTTCCCGTACATTCAATGCTCGTCGCCCACTCGGTATCCTTTTGTCGCTGTTTATAGCTCTATAGGCCCGGTATTCCGCCGTCCCGGTACTACCCAGGAGTACTTTCGAGTTTAATTCTGTATCGTCTAACTGGACCGTGGAGAGAATCGTCTGTTGGTCAGGGGACCGTGTATTTCGCGAATTCGTCGCGGTCTTTCGTCTCTTTTTGCGCCCAGCCCGCCGGCTGAATTAACGCTGGAATCGCGTCAAACATCGACGCGCAGGGAATGCCTCGCGCCCGTAGTTCGTATCCCCCTTGCACGCCAGAAATAGTTTTACATAATTATTATAGCGTAAAGCAGCGCTGCACAAGGAGCTGTTTTCGGCGCCTAGCGGCGAGCAACCCACCTTTCCTGTTGCTAAGGTAGAATCGGTGAGGAGAATTGCAGTAGTGTATGTGCGTGTTCGTAGGCTCGTAGCAGAGGTATATATGACTGGGTTCCTTGTGGGGCCCCAGTGTAAAACAGGTCCCGTAATAAAATTCGGGTTATTTATTTGTATATTGTTACGTGTACAAATTTATTAGTTATGTAATTTTCTTCTTGTAAATATCGCTAAATGTAATGACGAGCACCAAATGTGTCTACATATGTATATATTTATTTATATATAACTTTCCGACTTATAAATGATATATATCCTTAATTAAAATTTGGTTTTCTTTGAGTCAGAGTTATTTATTTGTATAGTATTAACTTTCTATAGTATATTGCGTGACAAGGGAGAGAAGTAAGCGATTCCGACGAACGTGATTCCCTCGCTACGGTCGGACAGCAATTCACGCGAGGCGAAATCGCTTCTCTCCCGTGTCACGCATTATATTTTTTTCAACACCTGCATGAAAGGTGTGTTTTTGAAAGCCTGCTCAGCGATTCGCAAAAAAATATGCAGGTTCGATTGGTTTTTTATTCTGTCAAAATTAATAAATACGTGTATTTATTTTCCAACAAATCGATAACGATTAGTCGAACAACTGCATCTTCATACCATAGGGTAACGTCAAACTCCAGTTTCTTTGGGAAGAAAGTAAGAAATTGAGAATACGCGTGCGTGTAAAGTTTTTTTTCCTTGGGAGATAGACTTTACGCGAATATGTCTGAAATTAGTCATTTTGCTCCCGCTCAGCAGGCGTAAAAAAACACACATTTTCATGCAGGCCCCACAAGGAACCCAGTCATATATCCCTATGCTACGAGCCTACGAACACGCACATACACTACTGCAGTTCTCCTCACCGATTCTAACCTTAGCAATAGGAAAGGCGGGTTGCTCGCCGCTAGGCGCCGAAAACAGCTCCTTGTGCAGCGCTGGCGTAAAGGGAAAATGGGAGTCGCGTCTGATCGTGAAATTCTGTATCTCCTGCGTCAGTAGCGTCGGACACCGTCGAACGGCGATTGTGTCTGACCGTGAACGTCCGATTCCCCTGGCACTCGGTGGAGTCTCTAGCTCTAGCCTCTTACAGTTACTCTTCCAGTGAATTATTCCGCGGCCCTAAGCCTAATCGAGGTTGAACGTAAGGAAGAGCAGCTTTCCTCCGCGATCCCCTCAACTATATCGACCCGCAGAGTGTTCTGGTCCTTCTGATACCCCGAAAATCTTTTTTACCCGTACGTGCTCGGCTGGCCAAACTGCCCGGATAGCTGAGCGCGAGAAGTCGACTCACCCATCAGACAGATTCCATTCTTCGTCGCGTAACCTTCAGTTCTCCAAGAGTCTTTCAAACTGCAATCTTATTCTTAAACATTCACGGTACTAATTGGCGGAGGGTCAAGCGCAGGCAATTGCCTCGGGCCGACAGTAAGCACTTGATCGAGTTTAACGCCGCGTGGTCCCCGAACGAAGAATTCCTGCCTAGAGGCGGATATCGCCCCTGCCCCCTTCCCGAAAGGTTATACGAGGAGGCAGCGGGCTTAGAGCGCTTTACAGGCGGATACAGCAAGAGTGTCCTGCGCCCTATTGATAAACTCTCTTTCAATAGACGCGGATGCCGGCCCCGCTGTTGGGTATCGATAATATTGAAGCCCTGAATGCCGCTCGGTTGAATGTCACAATGCACTCCGGTGATTAATAGACTTCCGCGACTTTTATCGAAATAAGATGTTGCCTACTGACAGGCCGTCGACGCCGTGGCGAGAGAGCCGCGCTGCCCCCCCCCCTTCCCGCCGCGGATTCCAAATGGAATTCCAGGCTTTCGACACACGTCGAGCGTTTCATTTAATACCCCTCTGTTGGTCCTTTCAACGGCCCTCTAACGTCCCGTCGATACGAGCCGCGAGGAATGGACAAGGAAGCCGATTGAACGAGACCTCCTCGACCAGTCGGTGTCCCCCGGATTTGCGTGAAAGTCGAGAAGACACGCGAGGTGAATCGCGTCCCGTTTCTACGAATGGAATAAAGCCGTCGAAACTGGGCCTCCCGCAGTGGCGCGTCGCCACCCAGTATAATAATACCATCTGAATGCGAGCGTGTATGCACGCGGCGGCATATAGACGCAAGGAGAGCCACGAGGCTGGCCAGTGCTCTCCTTTGTCATTCGACGAAAGGCTTTGTACCGATTATCTGCATACGCTGCCGCGAGTAGCGGCTTTTCAGCCCCTCCCCCCCCCCCCCCCCCACCCCATGGCTTTACGTCATTCCGTCGTGATTCCACGGGGCCGCCAATACGGGACACCCTGTACACACAACGAGGCTCCGTGCTTTGAAGGCCCGTAATAGTTTAGCGTAATCCGGCGTACCTGACTTAGCTATTAGAACTCGGGCATGCCCGGCAACGGTGTAATCCACGGGCGTGTTTTCGTGCGCCCCGGCCGGCCAGGCTTCGATGGCTGTCGGGGCTCTAATTGGATAAACCGCGACAACGGGGACCGGGCCGTTATTTTTGGGTCTCCGTTGCAGGGAGCTTCGGGGGCTTTTTAAATAGGCTGCCCGATCGATCTCCCCCGCGAAAGGGTACACGAATTAATTAATAAATCGTGGTAGCCGATCGAGGCACGTATTTCCAATATCCGTCTCGAGACAGAAACTTTTATCGGTCTCTCCCTGCGAGCTTTTCTCCCCGCAATGCTGCTCCTCCGCCTCTCCTTTTTTCCCCTTTCCCGTTTTCGCTATCTTTTCCTTTCCTTTTTAACTCCCCCCCACCCCCCCCCAGCTCCTCCTCCTTCCCGTGACTACATTCTTTTCAGTATTCACTGTGCAGTTTCTTGTACCGATACTTCCTTCTTTCATCGTCGCGTCATTCAAGCTTTTGATGCCGCGGCGACAAAGCTCTTTACTTCTTTCCGCGAACGAATGAAAGCACGGAACGATGGCGATGTATACCCGCATATACGTACATACAGATGTATATACGTACATAGGGCTCTTTCTCTCTGTTGCGCCGTCTCCTCCGTGCTCCTCTCTCCGTTGCGAATATACCGGCGCACTTGTTCGCCGGCGAAGAATACAAGCGCAGCCTTGAAGTTTCGGAGCATCGGGCGACTGGGTACTTTGAATATTCTTCCCGGCTCGAGAGGAAAAAATGATTGCTGGCCAACCCCACCTCTCGCCTCGGTTGCACCCTCCGCTTCGATTCGCCTTATCCGCGGCGTTAATTACGTGTCCCGCGTGGCAAAGGGGTTGCGGGAATCGATGCTCCTCGCCGTGGCCCAGGATAGCGCGACGCGAGACCGTTAATACGTTATCGGGCGCCGCATTAACGCGTTAGGCGCCGCCACCGTGGCGTTAAAACAATGCCGAGACGGAAGCGTTAACTTCGACTACACGAGTACGTCCGTCCTTAATGGATCAAGGTGCTTAATTCACGAGTATCGACGAAGGCGTCGCGATAGAGCCGCCGGTTATAATGCCATGCGATACACGGGGGCTGCGGCGAGCAAGGGAGAAAGAGAGGGAAAGAGGGGCGAGGACCAGCGCGGAGGAGTGTACAGGGGAAGTCCCTGTCCACGAGCAACTCGCTCAATTCGCTTGTTCGCTCGCTCGCTCGCCAGCAGCGTCATCATAAGACCTCTTTGTTCTCCGGCAATTTCAGCGGCATTGTCACCGTCAACAATGTCCACTTGACATTCTCCTTCTCGCTCCCGCGCATTGTTAACCCGTCCCCCCGCCCGGTCCCTCTTTCGATCATAAAGCTCGCAGCCAGCCGGCCGGCATGCGTCGCGATTCCGCTTGTGGACACGCCTTAAGGGGTCTTCTTCTTGGCCCCGCGGACGATCGCGCTCGATTCCCCTGCAAACTGGGTTACCGTCGCTCTTCCCTGCCCCATTTCAACGGGCGCACCAAACGTTCCTTCGTCGTTCCTTTTCGGTGCCGCGTATGGGACCCGTGTTGCCTTCAGGGGAGGGCAGAGTTCGCCGAGATTCTTGCGGGGAATCGACTTTGGCCGAGCACACCGGAGGGGATGGCGATCTCTCGAATTGATCGTTTCAACAAAGAGTCGGAGGGACACGGTGACGCGTGATCCGGATTTTTTCTCCGAGCGCGGTGCCACGGTGAAACTAGCCCCAACAATGGGCGTCGAAATCACGTCGTCCGCGTTAGAGCTGCTTTAGCTGTTCGGAATCCGCAGTAGCCGCGACCTCCTCTCTCTCTCTGCTCCTCGCCAATGTCACTGACCGTGTCTTTCTTTCCACCTTGCGCTCGCGCTTTTCGCAAATGTTCCCCCGCCCTCCACTCTCTCTCCCATTCAGTCGCTTTCTCTCTTTCTGCCCCTCTGGCCCTCCGCACCCTTTCTCTCAGCTGTCCCTCTCTCTGTTGCTCTTTGTGCCCATCTGTCTATTGTCCACATTGTTACGCGGTGGCATCCTCCTTCCCCGCATTGTTTCGGCGCATTGTCTGATGGCGGCTCGCTCGCTCGCTCGCTCGCTCGTTCGTCCTCCTCGGCCGACGGCGACTCATTGTTTCCTCGTTGTTGCGCGTCCGTCCGTCTTTTCGTTCTCTTACCTTGAGCATTGTGAACTTTAGGCGTCGACTTCCGAGCCACTTCCTTACTTTGGGGAATTAAGCGGTTCCCCGATGTCCACCCAGTCCTCGACCCGTACCACTGCTCTCACCCTCTGACGCAGAGGGGGTTGCGTTTCCGTGGCATCCTCTTTGCGCCCCCGTCGATGGTCGATCGATCTTTTAACGCGCAACGTTATGAATGAGTCTAATCAATGGTGGACACGTCGCCGGTCACATTGTCTTCGTATAAGAAAAAATGAATGGAACCTGATCGTTCTTTAGAAGGTTCGAACTGACAGGCTGTTCGCACCGGCTCGCGTGTGAATATCCAGGACATTTAAGCGTGGGGTTCATTCGAAGATGCATACACACCGGCGCTGGGGCTTGCGTGTGTACATTTCGTGAGAGTGGTGGCGCTTTACTTATGGAACGCATTGTTCTATTGTGCACGGGAGATGAGCGCATTACTGTCCCTTGTCCCCCTTTTCGAGCAACCCCGGGACAATATCGTGCCGTCGTTAATCAGGCATCGTTCCTGGACGAGCCACATAGTAATTCGCGGAGGTTTATGCTCGCAGAGCACGCATTTAGATTCACCGGCCGCTATAGCCGTGATACTAGCTTAGACGCGATACTGGAAACTCGATAACGTTGGTTATAGACTAGGGGCTTAACGGTTCGAGTGACGTTCCGAATCCTTGCTGTTAGGGATCTCATCGTCCCCGGCTCCGTTCTTCGCGGTTTTTCTTCAATTCTCGTATCGATTACACTGGGACAATCGAATCGCCGAAAAGTTCATCGGAAACGAAACGTTACGTAGGGTAGACCGGGGACAGTAGTAACACTTTGACTTTGGAATACGATTATGCAAAAACTGTTAAAGTTACAACAAAAGTTTTTATACGAAAATGTTACTTACTTATCTGACATTTATTGACCCACAACAACTTCGCCTTTTGTCACGTAATATCCAGGTTATTAATAAAAAATGAGAAGCGGACAAAGTGTTCAGTGCTGGATTTACCCTTTAGGCTAACAAGGCTGAAGCCTAGGGCCCCCTTTAGCTGGGGGCCCCTTATTCTAAATATTTTCTTCGAAAAATTAGCATTCTTTTATATTATCTTTATTAACTTGTATCCTTAATGTTTATTTATGTTAATGCTATGTTTAAGTTTTAATATTCAATGTTAATTTTGAAATTAAATTCTTATTTAGATTATACAAGTATTATTATAAAAAAAATCAAATCAGCGTCATTTTATTTTTTACACTTAACCGAGGGCCCACCAAATATTCAGCCTAGGGCCCCTTGAAAGGTAAATCCGGCTCTGAAAGTGTTACAACCGTCCCCGACCCTGGGTCGGTTGTAACACTGCATGGAGTCGATAGTAGCACAAATTTCACTTTACAAAATTAAAATATTTATTAATTTTAATTATAATAGTAAATGGAAAAAAGGAAAATTTATAACCAATTATGCGGTATCTCAATTGTGACAGAAATAGAAAACGTTTTGCCTGGTACATTCTTCATGTGATTAATCCTTACATTCAGTAGATTCCACCCATTTTCCAATTGTTTGCCTGTGCTATGCTGTATTATTCCATGCCAACAAGACAATATTATTCATCTTCTTTGTCACTATTCGGTTCTGTCGCGGTATAACCGACCCCGACTGCCGATGTTACAATCGACCCCAGTCAGGCTTTTGAACTTAAATTATAAATTTTGATTAACGAGACATTTAAAACTGATAACTAACGATCATTACTATTTTAAAAATGTCCAGATTATATATTACAAAAAAGAAAAAAACACGTATTTGCAAAGGGAGTATTTATATTACATCTTTAATTCAGTAAAAAAAAAGTTACTTTAGGGTACCGAAAAATCATTTTCGCCACTATACATGCCTATTGTGTATCTATACTGCTAGGACATGGATGTGTGTATTCCAAACGTCATTCGTCATCATATATCCAAAATTTGTGTTAATATCTATCATATGTTCTGAGATATTTAACGTGTTACAATCGTCCTCCTGTTACTATTGCCCCCGGTCTACCCTACCCGGTATCTGTTTAAATCTCTCGCGTAGCCGTTTGAGCGCGGTGTAAAGGCGATCGCGAGTGAGATTCAGGGGAGAGAAACACCCCCGATGCTCTCCATGGAGAATCGATATCGATGGGGTAACTCGCGCCTCTTTCTTTCGCCGTAATAACAAGAAGAATAGAGGCGCGAGTTGTGAACCGGTAAAGAGGTAACGGCGATGGCAGCGGGAGGAGATGGAGGACGAGAAGGTGGTGGAAGAAGAAGAAGAAGAAGAAGGGTGCTCGTGCGTGTAAAGCACGTATATGTGTACTCGCGAGCAGAAAGGAGTAGGAGGTAAAGTGTTCGCGACGAATCTACGGAATGGGGTGGAAGTACAATGCTTCCAACAATGACGCTATTGTGGAAACGAATAACACATACTCCTACGCTTTACCCTGCGCCTCGACGGGGGTAAGCTGCATAGCTGAATCAAATGAATACAAGAGTGCCATCGCTAAGACACAGTTCCGCGCGTAGATGTTGCGAGAAAAATCTGCGACAACGATCGCGAAAGAGACGTCTGTTCGTTGGACTTGGAATCTCGCTATCGAACTTCCAACCACGCTGCCAAAGCAGGATATTTATCTTGATATTTGCCAGAGCTCGACCGATATCTCGAAACTTGGACGATAACAGAGACCGCAGTTACGCCGCCATTCGAACGACCATGGATATTCAGAACACGCGAAGAAACTTGCGCAGCTATAGCGGTGTGCCGCGTAACCCAGTAGTTCCGGTCGGTTATGCGTCAGACATCGCGCGTTCCGCGCTGTTTTCAGGAAACAACGAATATGAATGGGACGCGGCTCGTCTAGACGACTTTGAACGCGTTTGTTCGACGATGCTCTTGTCGGTCTTTGACACAGATTCCTCGGATGTCTCCTGTACGGTTCTTTCGCAGCGTCGTTGTTGATAACGTAAGATTCTAATTCCCGTTTTGTGTCGGAACGAAGAGGAGATGGGAAAAATAGCCGTGGTCGTAGTGCACACGTATTTAAAGTAGCATCATCGGGGATGGCTCGATGGGGGCAGAAGGTCGACGAAGTGGTCTAGTCGAGGGCAATACCGCGGAGGGGGTAGGTACGTAGGCAGATTTAATTAGCATGGACCAACGGAGGCCCCCGGGGGTTGCCGGGGGTGCGGACGAGGGCAGTTCGAGCGTTAAAGTTAAATGACGGTTGGCGGTTGCTTATTCTTCCCGGCAACTGATGCTTGATAATCTGCGAAATCTCCCCGCCGGCTCTCAATTCTGCTCGATAGTTCGCTGCCTGTGCAGGCCAATTCTCTCAATGGAACAACTCAGCCACGGACTGACTGGCTTAATTGTAGTTGCTACGTCTCCTCTACCCCCGATTTCGTTTTTTCCTTTTCCCCCTATCCTGCGCCGTGGTCGGTTTCTTCGGGCCGACGTGCGTTTCGGGAAATCGTCGTGCAGGGGATGCTGGCCGCGCCGCGCTACCTACCACCGCCCCTCTCCCTTAGACAAGCGGAATTCAGCGCACTCGAAAGCTGGTTCTTGGCGCAGCAATTCGTTCCATTATTTTTTCGGTGGAGGAGTGACTCTGGCCAAGATGCGAGGAACATTCACGCGCGAGAGATTTTAATCGCGCGATCAATTACGGGGCGATATGATTTTTATGGAACGCGGGGACTTCCTGTTTGCGCTTAGAATTTATTCAGCAAGCGTACATCTCACGGAACATTCCGTGGAAAGGATCGTCATGCAATCGCGCGGGATCCGGCATTAACCTATTCCGCTTTGTCGCGTGCGTGTAGCATCCTCCTCCCGCCGGGGGATCCTCCGTCCCTTTTCCGCTCTTTTTCGCCGCCCGACACCCATCCCAGCGCCGGGCTTCCCCGCGCCTCGCCTTTCCTCCGCAATTTTTCCGCCACATTTGCCTTTGTCTCGCGACAACAATGCATCGCCTCTACTGCGATGACATAAAAATATGTGCACCGATGTCTCTCTCTCTCTCTCCCCTCGCCCCCCCCACCATTCTTTCCGTCTGTTACTTTTCCGCTTGTCTCTTCTACCATCTCCAGCCACCCTCTAGCCGCCCGCTCTTCTTTCGTGCCCCGTCATACAGATGAACGTCTGTCGGCGTGGCGCGAATTAATTCGGCTTGTCAGAGGACGACTACCGACCCGCTGCACCGATCGGTGATTTCCTCCCTGTGATTCCGAGCGGCTGCAAAACAGTGGATGTTGATCAGGGACGCGACAAACTTTGAAATCTCCTCGCAGCTTTTTCCACCCATCTCTCCTCCGCGGCGTTACGTACGCCGAGTCGCGAAGTTGGAGACGCCTTTTGTTCAACCCGCGCTACGAAGGACCCCAGAAGTCCTCCCCGGATTGCTCGTTGAAAACAGTTGCGCAATGATTGAACGCGAGCTGGAAGAAGCGGAATCGGCCGTGGTCGGGGCGTTTGATAAACAATCGCGGAGGAGCCGCGGTCTCGTGCTTATTGCCACGGACACCTGTGCCCTGGCCTCGAGTCCTTCGAGAGCGGGGGCGTGAAAAGGAAGGGCCGCGGCTGTAGGAATATTGTTCTCGACGGCGACGCCGGGCGTCGTCGCTGGAATTTTCGTCGGATGCTCGAACAATGAGCATGCAAATGATCGGCCGAAGATCGATATCGGTCCCTGGCTGCGATCAGAATTTTCCCGCGACTGCCGGGTACCGGGGGCAGCTCTGCCCCTTCGACCCTCTTCCCCCAAGCCCACCCCCTCTGCCACCCCCTCCCCCCCTCCACGGGAGACAAAAGAGGGCCGGCGCCAGTTGACAATGGCCCGATGGCATTACGTATGCAGGCACAGGGCTCCGCTCTTTTCGAATTCGTTGCATTCTGCCTCTACCTTTCCGCCGACGCCACCAGCCCCTCCACCCCCGTGGTCTTTTTCCTCCTACGCTCGCCCTCCGAGCCTCTCTCCATCGCCGTTCCGTTCTTCTGTTCGCCGCGTTCTCCTCGATCTGCACCCATCCTCGCGGGTCCATTCTGCAAATTGCAATCGCCAATCTGCCTGCCCTTTGTCTCGTTGCTCTTTTTCCTCTGTTGGCCCTCCCAGCAATCCAGCGGCACCGGGAAAACGTTAATTGAGGGGCCACGACCCGAGCGCGCGGTGGATTCTTTTTAAGATTCTCCCACCTACGACGCGTAGAGACACAGGGCGCTCGAAGGGTGGAGGAACCCGTCGAAGATGGCTCCTCCGCACCAACTCCGTCCAAGGGTGCAACGTCTACGGGACAAATTCGCTCGCGAGGCAACACGCGCCGTAAAGGCTTCGGTGTGATAAGCCGCGAGGCGCGTGGAAATGGAAGGAGAGAGGAATAGGAGCGGGGAATCAGAGATCCATGCTGGAGACGAGAGTGGGGAAAAGCGCGAAGGCGGTGGGACGAGAGCGACGGGCGCATAGAATCTAAACTGCACAATGGATGGTAATATCGAATGGTAGGGGGTCGGCGTGCACGGTCTATTCAATGCAATAATTATAAATTGGTGTCTTTCAACCGTCCGGCAAATCGGCGCGTAACGAAGCCACTGTAACTGCATCCACGGCGACAACTTTGCGCCGCTTTTGACTCCGCGGCCGCCCCTTTCCCTCTCCCCTCCCCCCGTTTCAGACACCCTCTGGACACGCGAAATCGCGAGAACACGTGGAACAGCCTGCCGTCCCGGATTTGTAAATACAGTCAACCCTCCTATAACGCGGTACTTTCATAACGCGGTTTCCATATAACGCGGAGCAAAAATTGCGACAGTCCTCCTATAACGCGGTACTCTCATAACGCGGTTTCCATATAACGCGGTACTCTTATAACACGGTTTCTTTATAGTAATACAACTTAATTAGCTTAAGCAGTCTCCCTATAGCATGAATTTTTCTAATTCACTTTTACGGTTGAAATTAATAGGCAATTCCCCTGATTTTATGCATGTACATCAACATTTTTCAATTTCATTTGCCAGGGAATTCCCCTGCCATTGCCGAAATGATGCAGCATTGCTATTTTTTATCAAAACTAAAGGTGCGTCTACACGACGACACTTTTGTGTCTAGATCAAGTGTCTTTTGTGTTTAGCTAGGGCTAGTTATTGCAGTGTTATCAGTCTAGCTCTAGCTGCAACTCCCGCAACGACAGGTCAAATTCAGTGTCGCGGACTCTAAGCAGTTTCCAATCTTCCGGAACTTTTTTTGATTGTCGTATATACTTGATCTAGACATAAAAGTGTCGTCGTGTAGACGCACCTTTAGTTTTGAAATATGTAACCATATATTTATTGCCTTTTGTAGAGTAAACCCTCCTATAATGCGGTTTTCTCAAAACGCGGTTTCCATATAACGCGGTACGAATTAATCTGGTTTCTACTAATTATGAATTTCTTAAAACGCGGTTTCCATATAACACGGTACACAGTCTCTATATAACGCGGTACGAATTAATATGATTTGTGCTATGTAATTCTAAGTTTCTTATAACACGGTTTCCATATAACGCGGTACGAATTAATCGCGTTATAGGAGGGTTGACTGTATCCTCCGAGCGCAAGTTAGCCTCTCGTATCAGCTCGGCAAAAATTGCGTTCCATATCGATCGATCGACGAGCTCGACTAGATCCGATTGAATCGTAAGCGAATTAACGACGCTGATCGACGCGCTCGGTACCTCTGTCCGCGTAGGGGAGAGTAGGGTAATGGCGAACGCGGGGTAATCCGGAACGCGGGGGTTACGGCGTTTTAATAAATAAAAACTGATGTTCCCTCTCCATTAGCTAATAGTTTTGGTCGTATCCAACGCCGCACAGAAAGTAATAAATACAAAACGCTCATGCTATAGTCGTGTTCAGATTTATTGGCCGGTGAGTTTCCTGAAAGGTATTCTCCCACCACCTGCTGCTTGCCTCGGTGCTACTTTTCTCTAGCTTCTCACCAAGATCCTAAGGAACTTCAACTGCCAATCCACGATCGTCAGGTGGTGGTGGCTGATTTCTCCTCGCGCGCTACTCGCGAAACCGAACTCACCGGCCAATATATCTGAACACGACCTTAGTCAAGATAAGCACAATTTATTATTTTCATCATGTTTCAAGTAATATTTTGTTCATCTTCAATTGGATGTAATAACTGTTGAATTAATGATACAATTGGAATTTTTTTAAGTTGAAATAAAGCACTTTTTTACCAACATTTTGTGACCAACGCGTTGCTTGAATTATGATTCTAACTTCTGAAATAAATTCTTTTTTATTTTTTGATGTCGTGGGGTAATGAGGAACAACTCGGATGGGGTAATCTCGAACCTTTCAGATTAGCAACGATAACCGATTTTGATGAAATTTTCAGCATGTATAAAATTTAGGGGAAGGTGGGGCAAGACGGGGTAGTTAAGGTTTGATGATGAATAAAACACAGGTTTTCTTAATCAACTAATCAATTTTGTGCCTGAACTATTCTTTGATAATAAGTCTTTCAGTTTGACTATCAATCAACCGATTATTTAATGGATTTAATAGAATAATTAAAAAAATTCAGAAAAAGTCCTTTCACCCCATCTTGCCCCACGGGTGGGGTAAGATGGGGAACCCCCTGGGGCAAGATGGGGTACCAATTAAAAAACGATATAAATAAAGTAAATATATATATATATAGTATTTATTTAATACGCTGACAGAAGAAGCACGTATGTATATCATCATCGTCTTCATCGTCTACACCAGCGCAGGACAAATGGGACCATATATATGAATACATACTTGGCATCTTATCCACCCTTCTACAGATTCTAAATAGAGCCCATCACAATATAAACATGGAATATTTTCGTCTTCCTTGGTGTTTTCTTCTGACCCTGATGAAGAGTTTGTCATTTGGGCATGATGGGGTACCTCTCATTATTAGTACCCCATCATGCCCCTTCTCGTTTTACTACATTCATATGAACACTGCCCGAAACATTATTCATAAAAGTATAAAACAACATACGTAGCTTGTAGCCAGTTAAATTGTGCTTCATACACATATAAATACACCGATGATCGTTTACAGTATCGTGTCACTGTCACGGGTGCAACAAAGAAGGAAATACGGAAGAAATTCCATGAAATTACAAATAGTGGTGTAATTTTGTTACGCGTCACGGTGTTTCATTGGCTGTCAGTACAGTAACTGCGCCGGTAACAACACGTCTAACGCGAATGTGCAAAGTTGGTCCGTGCGTTTGAATCCTGAGATATGGCGGGTACCCCGTCTTGCCCCCCACCCCGTCTTGCCCCACCTTCCCCTACTTAAATCTACAAAGGGATTTTTGAATTTTCATTACAGGCTCAGACAAAAAAAGATTAAAAACGACCATTACTATTTTTTTTCGATATTCAGACCAATTGCAATTTTTTTCTAGTGCACAAGAAGAGGAATTTGAAAAATACATTAGGTAGAGGTTGTAGCAACATTTTTTATGGATTGACCATTGAAATCGCGCTTTCTGTGCGACTTCTGCGATATGTAACTCTGTTCGTGATTACCCCACGCACAATTCGGAATTACCCCACCAGCAGTCGGGTAAATCCGAACAGCAAGGGTTTGGTTTTTCATTATAAAATTAATTTTTATTAAAATTTTTGCAAAATTCGTTAGAGCAGTTTATAGAGGACTACTTTAAGTATGTTTATAAATAAAAAACAAATTCGTATCTCACATAGTTTTCGTTCTGTTTACTTTCTCGCTTAGGTGTTCGCCATTACCCCACTCTCCCCTACCAACCGCGCTTGACTACGTTGAAGCCGTGGCTGCACGATGTCTACGTCTGTTAAAAAAACCGTAGCAGCGAAATTCAGGGGAGTCGCTGTGCAGAAATAATGCCCAGAAGATATTGATGCATGTACGCCTGTCGCGGGGGATACGTGTACACGTGCGGATAGTTGCGTAATTGGGGCAGAATACACGACTCGTCGCTAGCGCGGTGCATGGAACCAAGGGCTCGCCTTAACATGGCGCGGAACCACGGAGCATGACCCCGAGGCAGTTACGAACTTAATGAAGCTGTTTTCCGTTTAATTAGAATCCCACCGTGATCCCTCCATTCTTAGACGGGTCCCGCGGTTAATCCTTCCTCCCGCGATATTAAGACGGCAGGCTCCCTCCTTACAAAGCGGACCGCGTGCACAATATCCGCGGAGGCTATATTTACCGGGCCTTTATGCACTCGCAAGCTCGCGGCAGGCACCCATGTATTATTTACAGAAGCCGCGTTCGCGATTTTTATTGCTCCGCGATTCAGCTTGTAATCCCTCCCGTCGGAGTTGCCGCGGAAATCGTACCGCGGCTCTTTCTCGCGGCACTCGAGCTTCCAAATGGGAATCTTCGTCTGACACACTTCGCCCACGTGCCTCGGCACGCCCTGCGCCGCGACGTTCGAATTCCGTCGCTGTAATTACTCGAAATCGGTTCTCCGGGGCTTGGACCGGAACTATCCGGCATTGTCCGGCGCGGGGTGGTGCTCAAGGAGCACGGTGTCGATTCGGAGCTGGAGACTGCACGGACGTCGGCGGTCGTCGTCGACGGTGGCGGCGGCCATGCCGTGGGGCCGGCGCTCTTTTATTTCGAAAACAATGGAAGGGCGCTTTGTTTCAGGCATTGTCAGGCGGACAGTAACGCGCGCACAAAAGTTATAATGAAACGCTATTTATTTAAATGTATAGGTGCCACGGTGCCACCAGCGAGCAGAGCCCCCACAGCTTTCCACCACCCTCGCGCGGTCTACGAACTTGCCTCTCTTTGTGTACGCCCGGGAACACCAACACCGTCGCGGCCACCAAGCGAGCCCGTTCTTATTCCGTATTCTTTTATCCCGCGCTATCACATTTACGCTGCCATTCTTCCCGCGGCAATTGTCTTCTTAAGGCGATATAGAGGACGGGCGCGTGCGCCGAGACGCGTTTTTATGCCCGGCGATTAAAAATCGCGAATCGATGTCTGGAGAACCGATGTTCGCCCTCTAAAGACCATCCCGTCTGCCACCCCCGCTCTTATCAGCCCTACTGGTTCATTCGTCTTTACGGAGACGGTTCGGCGTTTAATTAAAGAATATTCATTTCTCATCGGTCGAAATTGCGCGCGCCCCCGTCGTTAGAATTTCAGCCAGTCGTTGAATGTCTGGCCGGGATCGCGGATTTGAGAGAGGCGCTTGTCCCGGCGATATTTCTCAACCCAGCAGCCACCGCGCGAGAAAGCAGTGCCGATAACAATTGGTCGTATTGACGATCCAATGAACACGGTAACTCGATACCTCGCTGGGGGACGCCTAATTGATTCAGGCAAATAGAATGATGATTTTATGATGGGCCGAGGCTACCGAGCTTCTATCGTCTTCCCTCGGCTGCATCCCGGGGACCAGTTTTCCGGCGTGCCTCGCGAAATTAGAATCCGTGTGATATGTTAAGTAGCTGGAGATTACAGGCGGCTGAACGGACATCCAGGCACAATGGCAGAATTAACGGGGACGGGGAATGCCAAGGTGCGTTTAAGTGGGAACAACTGTAACAATTAGATGCATATCCGGAGATCTTCGGGCCGCGTGCAATTAGATACCGCTGGACAAACGGCTGAATTATAAATTGCGTCTGGTTCGAAGAAGACAACGGTCCTGGGGCTTAATAATCGTTTCCTGCGGCTGGCCGACGCCTGCGCAGAAATAATCGCTAATTCGTTCCGTAATGAAATAACAGTTGGTCGTTTGAACGGTGTGGCTGGGCCCGAGTGCGAGTCAATCGTTGACCAGATTTCTCCCGGGCGAAGCGTGGCGATCGCGGGTGATTCCTCTTCTATTTAGACGGCGCGTCTGCTTGGTACCCAGATCCAGGGACAATCCACGGATTTCCCTGTAATTCTTCCGCGAGGGCACTTCTTTCATCGCGCGTGCAATTTATCGCGAGGCTTCGAGAGCCGCACGAAATTACGTCCACGGAATTTCGCGACAATGCCCGCTGGAAGTTCCATGGCATTCCAGCCGTCAGCCGCGATGCATATGAGCAACGGTGCATCCCTTGCTTCCTCCTTTCTTTCTCCTCCCGATAGAAAGGAAACGCGTCTCCCCCTTCCGCCTGATTCCTCTTTGCTTCGGGTTAAAAAGAGAAGAAGAAATTCGCGCGGCACCTGCGGACAGACGCGTCTTTTACGAGCACGCCTCGTGGCGGGGAAGAAAGGGGCAGCCCCTTTCAACGTGTCGAATGAATCGACAACGATGATATCGAGGGATCGGGTGTAACAATGCGCCTTGCCGTATGCGTATGGTTTCAGCTGATTTTAGGGTGGAGAAAGCTGGACCCTCTGGGCTCGAGGACGCGTTAAATGAACCAGGGGATTCCCATTTCCTGCGAGTCCATTGATTGTTCGTGAAATTTTTGAGGGACACAAAGTGTGGGCGACTGCAATATTTTTATTATTCGCAAGATTACTTCACCTACAGCTTGAAGCCACCGGTCGTTCTAATCTTCAAACGATGGATAACATGGATTTTAATAATAATATTATATCGAACAGTACATCTAAGGCAGTGATGAGCAACCCGCGTTCCGCGGGCCACATGTGGCCCACCTGAACATCGTCATATCGGATTTTTCACGAACGAGCTTGATAATATTAGGTGCGATATTTGTAATTTATACCTCATTTAGGTATAAATATCAAACCTAATATTGTCAACCTCGTTGATGAAAAACAGAGTCAAGTATCTCATTAATTAAATTTCAGTGGTTGTTTACGTTCATTTAATTCGAAAAATATAGGTACGTATATCTGTTTAGAATTTAGATTATAATATGTAGGTATATATTAATGTGTATATATTGCTAATAAATAGTACATCAAAGTTAAAAAAACTTTTTATTGTAAATCAATGTCAGAAATAACAAAGTTAGCCCATATATTAAAATTCTTGGATTAGTTATATTTATGTATTTAATATTGTGGCCCGTGTACAGAAGTAGGTTTCCACTTGTGGCCCACTTCTGACAAAATGTTGCTCATCACTGATCTAAGCCAAGTAGTCTATAGGTTACTTGTTCATCGTACTAATTTCAACAAGTTATTATATAATTTTATGCTATGCCGCGCTTTGAGCAACGAATAAAGTATTGCGCACAGTACTCTGGATATAAATTTTGATTTGTCTGACAAGAATTTAGCCTCTTCTATCAATTATCGTTCAGACTTAATGACCTGCTATTATTCTAAAGAGATTCAAATATCTACCTGCTGCGCGCCACGCTAGACAGCGGCGGTAGTGGGGGCGCGGCGGAGTGGGGATAGCACGACCGCGGAGCGATCAGTTCCATGGTACTCGCGGCGGGATGAACTGTGCTCCGTCGATCCTCCGTGATATTAGTTTGAAAGTAGTGTTTTTCCGCGTTGCCCGTGACAGTGAAAGTAACCGTGTGCCTCTACGCTCATCGTAATCTCCTTTGGATATACTGGAACCCACATTCTCGTCCCAACAATGTCGAAAAGAAGTCTCTACCCTGGACCGAGTCCGAGTGACAAACGCCGTAATCATTTCGACAAACAACGCATCTGTACCCGCTCATTCGAATGACGGACCACGCCGTGACCAGATGAGAAGCTGATCTCGTCGAAAGTACACCAACGATTCGTTGCAAGCCCACGAACAGTTCGTATGATTCTCAATTCGAAGCTGGTCCTTTCGCGGGCTTCTCCCAAGGAACCTAACCTATCGTAACCAACGCTACTATCAGCCGGTCATTTTCTGATACGTTATTGCAAAAAGAGCAACCAATAGGGGCTCGTTATTCCCGTGGATCGAGAGTATTCTCGCGACGTGTTTCACCTTTGGCACAGCCAATCAGGGAAGAGCGCGCTAAAATCGATCTCCGAATGCTTTCGATTCTCGATCAAGTATTCTCCAGCGAAGGGACGCGGTTCGCGATAACGGACTCTGTCTCGCCCGCAGTTATTTCGTCGGAATTCCGCGCAGAATTTCGTGTTTACGTCGCGTGCGTTCGCTAGCGGCCGGGAGTGTTTTTATCGTCCGCGGTGGTGTTTATCTTGTGTTTTTTTTCGCCGCTCACGCGTCTTAGTGCGGTCAGCCTCGAGGGGACTTGGCGTCGGTGTCCGTGTTTTTCTCGGTATCGCCGTGTGTGACTGACGCAATGACGCAAGGACAATGCTCGGAATTTCGGTTTTGAATTTTCGCCTGACACGCGTGACACGCGTCGTCGAGTCAACGAGTAGTGCGCGCGGATTGCCATGACGTTTGGCTTTGACGGAGTGGCCGCCGGTTGGAGTACCATGTCTCGATAGTCCCGGCCGGATCATCGCGGCCGTGTTGCTGCGCGCCAAATTTCGTGCGACATGCAGCGGTAAGTGCCCAATTTAAATATGCTGTTTAACTCGATGCTTGGCTGGCCAACCCACGCCGGTACCTGGGTCGATCGTTTCCCATCCTCGTCAAATTTCATACCCATCGCGGTACGTTTGTTCGAATCTATATACGTGCGAGTAAACAGCACTGTGTTAGTGCAGCGAGATGGCGCGTTTTTTAAACGTAGAAGTAGCGACCCTCGCATGTTTCCATTTCTTTTAGAATTATGTATATCGATTTAGAGGTTCTCTTTTGTATTCGAAGTGTATGTATATTGGAATGTGATTAGAAATATTGCATTATGTATGTTTTTACGTCTTATTTTATGCGTATTAATTGACACAGTCGGAATGAGTGGTTTCAAATTTGGTAATAAATTTACTATTTTTATGTATAAAAGAAGTGTATTTTTAAGTAGTATGAATATGTATAATAGATTTGAACAATATAAATATTAAAAAGAAACGAATAAAGGTTTATTTTCCTTGCGTAACGTATTTTATAAGCAACCAGTCGTTTTAACTGGTCTGGTAGAAATATGTGTTCATTAATTGTCGGTAGTTCTAGTGGTAAAAAGGACCAGGCACTGCGAAATGTGGTCGGTCACTTATATTTATTTGAAACTTGCAATGTAGCCTTTTACGTATTTCCCCGCTTTGCGAAGGCATCGCTCGACACGATTACGCGATTTTTCCACCATCTGTGATTAGATAAGTCCGCTGTTCTTGTGTTTACACGGTGGCATAGCTGTAGTTTTCTTTCTTATCGAATCTATACGCCGTTATGTTTTCCTCGTTTCCACTCTGTGCTCCCTTTTCGAGGATTCCTCGCGAAGCAGACCGTTTCTTTCTACAGTCTTTCGTATTCGAAAGTTCGAGGGGGTGGACCGCTGTTTTGTCTTCGGGCTTGGGCGATCTTCGGAGCCTCCATGATCAAGGGGTAGGTGCATGGGGGTGGGAATCGCGATTCAGCCGAGTCTGATTTTTGCCGATCGTGAGGGACCGTGGAAAAATCTCCGCCCGCGACTCTCGCGGATTCGTTCCGAAAGCGAGATGCCACCACCATCCTCCGTTCCTCTACCCATCCCCCCGCCTCCCACCTCCCCCGAACTGTGTTCGGAAAACCACTCTTCGGTGGGCCGAACGGCGAAAAAAAGAAGGAGCGCAGGAGGGAAAAAAGGGATAAATAGGGAGTCCTATCCCTGGGAAACGAGGAAGCGATCAGCGATGCATAAGCGGCGGCCGATACAATCGCGCGCCGCTAGAGAGAAATTGAAATTCTTATCCGAGGCGTGCGCGGGCTGAAAGGCTCTCGCGAATCGCATAAAGGCCTCATCAGAACGATCGCTCGAATATCCTCGTTCGAGTCCCGCCGAGGCGAAAAGCGTGGGGTTGGGTGAGGCCAAAAACGGGTGGCACGGAGGGGGTGGGGGGTGGGAGGGGGAGAATAAAAATGGGGGTAGGAGTTGACGGAAGGAGAGGAGGCGGCGGTGGAGGTGGCGTTGGATATAGCTGCGGGTTAGGCACAGAGGGGAAGGTGGTGGTAGTTGGTCGGGGGTGGCGAGCGTAGAGGGTGGGCAACATAAAAGGCCAGCAACCCCTATTCCACGCAGGCTTCAATTGTTTCGGCTAGGCAGCGTTCATTTGTTTTTCTTTGCGTGCGCTTTTTGCACGCTCCTCTGCCCTTCTACTCCTCTCGCTTCTCTTCTCTCTCTCTCTCTCCTTCCTTTCTCTTCCTCCACTGCCTACACCCACTCTATCGTGTCACCCCCTCCTTCCCCCTTCCTCGCCCCCCCCCCCTTTCTGTCTTGTCATCGGCTTCCTCTCACCTTGTCCAACTTTTCTCCTCCTCGTTTCTTCGGCTCCTCTTCTCCCTCCGCTTCATCCCCCCAACCATCCGCCCCAACCCCCTCGCGTGACTTTTGTTCACGCGACGCACGTCAAACGTAGACCGCCGCCCCATCCCCTCGTCGTTCGCTCGTCGATCTCGCTCGCCCTTTCGCCGCGCGAGGTGTATTAAAATCGACCATTGTTACCGTGAACGGAGGGGGGTGGCTCGCCTCGGCGGTTTAGGGGGTGGAGAAAGGGTGCCTCCGTCGGTGGTCTTCAATGCAGCCGCAAGAATCGTGCCTCCTGAAAGCTTTTGAAATAATATAGCCCTCTCTCTGCGCCCTCCCCTATGCCTCCTTCGCGTGGAACGTGCGTGCGAGTCCTGCAGCCACCTGTGAGCGTGTGCTTATTCGGACGAGAAAACGCACGTGACTGGGTGGGTGCACGGGTGAAACCAGGCTCACCCATTCCCTTTTGCATCGGGAAGCGATGATCTGACCGATCCACTATTGCGCACCCTGTAGATTCGTTTACTTCAATGGCTCGTGCTTCGTCCAAGAGTCATTCTTATCCATCACCATTCGGCGTGTCTTCTACGAACTCTATCAGGACTAATTCCAATCGCAATGCCACTTATAAATTCCATGTCTCTCCCCGCATCGCTGTGCGCGGCAGTGGGGAATTTAATTGTGGACCTAATCGATGAGGGAGCCATTCGATTCCCGGCTCCAAGATCATTTGGGGGTGGCAGATGTTACCGAAATGATTGTAATTTACACCTGCCCGCAATAAAGGAGGATTCACGGCGGGGTTACTCGAATATCCTAAACCGATACCGCGGTGTGGGATAGCCGTGGGTGAATTAGGCGGTGTCATCTGCAGGCGTGAAATTTCGGGTGGGTTTAACCGTAACGCCAACAGCTGACAGCCTCGACGCGATAGCCTATAATAACCCTATTGCTGAACATCCTCGATGACGAATCGTCGAATCGATTAATCGATGAAATCTCACCCACGCCTCCGCTAAAAAACAACGACAAACGGTCCGAAATTTTCTGTTTCCCGTTGGTCCAGTCCGAAACAGAACCACCCAGAGAGAGAGAGAGAGGAATTTTGCGATAGTATTCAACCATCCACTCATCTTCCTCTTCCGTGGCGAAATTCCTGGAGCCGCGAGTGCCACGTGGGGCACAGTTCCCTTCCCCTTTCATATTCATCTAATCGGCCGGCTCCTCGGGGCGACGTGTTCCAATAACGAGCATGTTTCCCCGCTTAATCGACGCGTCCGTGTAATTGGCGTTTGAGCGTAAAGCAGTCCCGGGTGCCGTCACGTCGCCGCGCCGGTCCGTTTGACTTGCCCGGATTTTATTCAAAAGAACGGACGGCTGGTAACGACTCATTAGCCGCGATTCAGGGATTCTTGCCCGTTGAACAAACTCCTTCTCCTTCGCCCGCCCGTGTCGCCCTATCGATTCCTGCCGCTGAATTCTCTTCATACAGGACGTGTCCCTCGCGGCGCGGCGTGCGCGAATAAATCGTGGCTTCGTTACACGCGACTCGAAGGCGGCAAACAAATAGGGTT
This sequence comes from Andrena minutula, assembly GCA_929113495.1. Lineage (NCBI taxonomy): Eukaryota > Metazoa > Arthropoda > Insecta > Hymenoptera > Andrenidae > Andrena > Andrena minutula. The sequence continues at coordinate 36,035,423 of OV815996.1, read as the reverse complement.
AATTCCACGTGCGCCTGCTAGCCTGAATACGTCGTTTCCGAATGGAGGTAATTCCGGTGACAATGTGGCCTTTGATTTCATAGAACCGCACGGTTGAATGACTACCTCCAGCCCACCGCCACCCCCGCCAGCCACCCCCTCCGCCCCTCCGGCCCCCCTCGCGCCGGCCCCCTCGGTCCCTTCAACTCCGCGAAAACCCTCTTCCATCCCGCTGCAGCGAATATACATATAATAAAGTAAAGTCAGCCACCGGCAGCTCCGGCCAACCCGTCCGAAAGGACTTTATTCAGTAACTAGCGATTCATGCGAAATCGTGAATCCGTTTCTGCCCGACTTCGCTTCCACCTGCCCTTCCCACCGTCTCCTCCGCCTCGCCCTCCTTCATTCCCTCCCCCCCGTTCGACGTTCCGCGTCGAGTCGCGAACGCTCAACTTTCACGGCCCGTAACGACGTATCCATTTTGGCGCCGAAGATATTTTCGCGGGGTTGCTCGGAAGAAATCGATCGCTTTGCGGAAATCCGCGCACATCGGCGTTAGTTGCCGCTCGGTGTTGTTTATTCGAGGCAAAGGAGACTCTGGGCGCCACGAGGATCGACAGGCGGTCGCGGGGGCGAGGTTCAAACAAATCGTCGCGCACGGCAAACGAGCGAAGGCTCTTTCCCTAATGCGGGGAAAAGTGTATCGCGGCGGGTAGCAAATCTACGCATTATGCAGACTGATGGGGAGGGTGTGAGGGGGTTTGTGACGGGTGGTGAGACGGTGATGGAGGAATCGTGTCCCTAATTCTTCTCGAATTTATTTGGGAAGGGGTGAGAACCTCCGGCAGGGTGGCTATTCGTCCAAAATTAGGAACAAGTTCGAGTACATTGATTCCATGATCTGGAATCAACCCTCGATGGCGTCGCGGCGAGGCATGTTGGAAGATTTGCGTCGCTGGAGCGTCGCGTTTTTCCCCGTTTAGCTGGGAGCTCTCGAAGAAATTTTCGAGGGGCCCTGTCACGTTCACGTCTCGCGGATACGTAGACGATAAAGAGGGGCGGGGGTGGCGTTCGTCGCGGGCAGGTCGGGTGGTTGCTTTGCTAGAACGAGAAGAACGCGATGCCGAGGGACGAGGGGTTGGGGCAGAAGAGTTTTCGCCGCATTCGGTACTCCTCCGGCTTGGAAATATTTCCGAGGATTCAGCGAGTTTATTAAGGCTATTCAGAGCGCGTCTGCCTCTGAGACAGCATTGTGGATACAATTTAGTCTTATTCATCCCTTCGCGGATGTCTAAATATTTTCAACCCCCATCCCACCCCTCGCTCTTTCTTTCCCTATCTCTCTCTCTCTCTCTCTCTCGGCCTGGGTCGCCCTGCTCCGGCACGCGGCCTCTTTCTATGGCTTCTATGGGACTTACCCCGGCTGGCGCCGCGCCGCCTCCCCTCCCGCCATTGGCGGCACGTTTGAATCCCTTCAACCTGCAGTCGTGGGGTAAAGAGAAAAAATCGCTTCAAGTGTCCGGCTCGAGTCTCTTCCTCTCCATCTTTCGATTAAACGTCCACTCGGGAAATTTCCTAAATCTCGAGGAAGAGCGCCGGCTGCTTAGTCTCCCCGGGAGACATCCCATCGGGTGAATGAGACGTTGATGGGGCACAGAATTGATTATTCGAGTCCTCGTTGATCGCGCAATGGCTGTCGAGTGAAAGGGACGATGATTTTCGAGGATGAAAAGGGGGGATTGGATTGATGGCGAAGCAATTACCGAATGGCTCGCATGCGTGGCTGGAAGAAATCGGCCGCGGGAGACGTCGCGTCCTCGTCGCATCGGTTCGATCTCGGACAGTCGAAAGGTTTCTCTTTCCGTTCTCCTCGGTTATTCCGAAGCGTTCGAGCAGAGCCAATGCCTCTCGTTCCCTCTCTGTTCACCGGCTGAAATTAATTTTCCAGCCCTCCTTGTCCCTCCCCCGTCCGTCCGCTTCCTGGCCCCTTTCTCTTCAGCGTCGGTCTCGGTTGAAGCACGGTCGCGATGAATCCTTCGACATCAAACGATTCTTTCTCGAGGCGCGGCTCTCGGCGGCCATTGTCGCGGTGGATAACGCGTTATGTAAAGCGGGTTCTCCCGCCGCCGCCTCTCGCCTCTTTCCTCCCTTCGCTCCTGGACGGTTTCGCACAGTCCCGGACAATCAAAGGAATCCTATCTTCGTCCAACAATACCCACGGCCCCCGCCGCCTGGCCGATAGCTTTGTGAGCTCCCCGCCTAACAACCACCACGGCGACGGCGACGACGCCGACCTAGCACGAATTTTGCGCCAACGCTGATCCGTACCCTCCTGGACCCATTTGTCGCGAATATCGTGGCAATTTTTCGATCGCTCACGCTTTGAGAACGGACGAACCGGGGCGATACTCTCTTTCAGGCGAACCTCTCGAGCAAAGTGCAGGAGTTTAGTGGAAAACAATTATCCGCTGCATACTGGAAATATGGGGCTGCATAGGATTGAAAATTCCGAGGGATTCTTCCCTCTTTCTGAATCCTTCCGATCGATTCGCTGCTCCCAGCTTCGTATAATGTTCGATTTAAATTCCGCGATGCGTATTCATGACCTACTCCCGTTGCCAATAGTATCTCAAGGATCGTTTGAAATGCATCCGTGAAAAGGCCGGGGAGTCCTGATAAGGAGGGATTCTTTGCTGTTCCGACAGATATCATTCGGAGCCTGTTCAGCGGATGGGAGCGTTTAAACGCGACATCAAAGGGCATCCTCCGCGCTGGTCAATCTTAAAGAGTGCCTGATCTCGAGAATCGAGTACTGATTGGTGCAACGTCGACGCGAGAGCACATGCACCTCGCGACGAGGGTGAATGACGAAGGAAGTCAAAGTGGAAGAAAAATGAAAGCCTAGGCCCTGGATGGACTCGTCGCCCCTTGTCCCTCCCTGTTTGCCATCATCTGGGAAGGACTCTGAGGATCCCGCCACTCTTTGAGTCACTCTCGCTTCGCGCATTGTTTACAGAGTGATGAGTCTTCACACTGGCGCGAGCGAGCCTCCGCCTTTCTCCCTTTCTCTCGAACCGTCTCCCTCGGTTCCATTTCATTCCATTCTTCCGCGTTCCCGCCATTGTTCCGTCGTTCCTTTTATACGGAATAAAGTATCAAGCGGCCCGGCACAATGTACCCCTGTCTTTCTGGGTTCCCTTTATCTCTTTCTCCCTCCCCCCTGGCCCGCCCCGCCACCCCTTTCGCCAAATCTTTGTGCTATCGTCGCTCTTGCTCCTGCAACGACGCAAGATCGCTTTGAGCGCCGCCGATCGTTTCGCGCTCGTCAAACGATGCACCTGAAAAATCACGTCCCCGTCGGTCGGTTGCAACGTTCCGCGCACGGTTGCCACGGACAGCGACGGGATTCATCCTCTTCGAGGATTAGTATCCATGTTATGGCAGAGCGTCGCTTTGGATGAAGGTTGTAAATCTTCACGATTCTCTGACCACTTCTCCTGCACTGTGAGATCGTGCAAGAGCCCAAAAATTTGAACTGATGTCCAAAATATGAGAAGCAAAAAGATGGGGGTGATTGAGTAAACACCGCACACAATTTAACACACAAACAATAATATATATTTGAATAAAAACTCAACAACAAAAGATATTATTGGAGATGTTCACATATAACACGACGTACAAGTCTTACTAAAAGTCTCCTGCTCGCAAGCAGAGCTCGATGGTTCTTAGTGTGTTTCTAAGTTGCTTCTACCCTCCACGCCACATTAGCTCGCGAACGAAGACTCCCGGAAAACCTCGCAGGGGTGGAGTCTTAAGCCTACAGGAATGACAAAACTGAACTATTGGTAGACTTGGAACAGAGAGATGGTATAAAATTAAAACTATTGGTGGAGGCGTATCTCTTTCGAAGACGGTGGTGAAGCGCGAGAAAGGGAAACTTCCTTGAAGATGCCCTGTGATAATTTACGACTTCCTGATGGGAAATGGCGACAGTTTAAGACCCATCGACGCACGACCACTCGAGTCGAACCTTCAAACCTTGGGAACGTCGGTTCCGGATTAGGTGAAGACACGTACCTCGGTAATAAATGGCGGCCCAACCCTTGAGTTTGACGAAAACCAAACGCGTATCCCTTAGCCTACACACGACACTATGCAGGCGACTCTTTTGGTCGAGATTTCCAAACTCTCACGCTTTCTCTTCTCAACAATCCATTATCATTATCCTCGTCGTCGTCATCCTCCGCGTCGATCGATGTTGCAGTCCGAAACAGCAGAGTCCGCTCTGAAAAGGCGGAGACCTCGGGGCGCAACGTTGCCCCCTGGTTCTTTGGGTTTCGCGCGATCGAAGCCGCGCTTCCAAAGGCAGCTCGCGCTGCATCCAGCAACGGGTATTTAAATCCAGCATTCGCGGCGCGTAACGTCTCGCAATCTCGTCCGCGTCGAAAGAACTCGCCATCCCCTCGTTCCAAGCCTCCCTTTTCTTCGTCTTTGCGAGATCCTGCTGGTTGCCGGCGCAAGGAAGAGGATCCTCCTTCCGTTCTTTCGATTCCCCGGCCGTGTATCAGCTCCGCCGCGGCGCCGTGCTATTTGCTAATAAGAGTCTTTTCAGCGCGCACCTGGCCTTTGCGAAAGGCGGCGTCGACGGCCACCGACGTACAATTCCCGCAATTTAATGCGACCTGAATGCCGGTATTAATTAACAGCCGGCTGCATTCACGCGCCCGAGTCGCAGCGGCTTATTCTTATCTCGTCGATAGGCTGGTCCCGGCATCTGAAAGCGCGGTGATTTCCTTCGCTTCGGCGGAGCCAGCTGGTCCACCGAGAGGCCACCGCGTCAGTTCTAACGAGTGAGTCCACCACCGACAGGCCAGTCGATCGTAATTGCACTTATCGTTTCGCTTAATAACCCCGCTAAACGAACGCCCTATCGCGTAACAATGGGCAGGGGGGGAGCTGCGTTCCCAAGTCATCCCTGGGGATGACTTGACCGAATCCACGGTCACGCAGGGGTGTGCCCGGGCGAGGGTGTCCGGCTCGTGCACGCGAGCAATGAAAGTCAGGCTTGATCGATGGAACAAGGACAGGGAAGGTAGGGCCTAAAAGTTGATTTGTCCTCGAAAGCATGTTCACAGCGTGGGAGACAAATTTCTCCGAGGACTCGATCGGACTTCGATAGATTCCGCTCTCCATTCATCAAGGCCGCCCGTAGCGTTCGTCACATCGGTTTACGCCGGTTCTTCTACGCGGCACGGGACGATTTCGGGGTAGTAAGCCGATACGATAACAGTTCCGTGGATCCCCGTTGACGGGGTGGCCGTTAATCGTATTCAACCCGTGCAATCTCGGAAGCTAGTGCCAATTGAACCCCACTCGAGCGTAAGTGGGTGATCGGGCCGCGAATAACGAAACGAAGAATCGCGGAAAGAGGAGGGGGGTGGGCGGGGGAAGGGGCGAGGGCGCGGGGGCGAGAAAGACGGCAGGAGCCGCGAAGAAAGGGGGAGGGAGAAAGAGGAACTCTGAAGAGACGACGCACACGACGTCGGGGCGCCCGTGCCGGTACATTCACGTACACGACGCTGCGTGACGTCACCGCATTGTTAGACGAGCAAGCATTGTAGTCACTATTGTGAGTCTCCGCCATTATTCTAAGACAATCGTCCGACACAATGAGACGGACGGGAGGATGAGTGGGGGAGGGGGGACGGGGCGGGGGCGGCGGGGGCAGCCGATTCTCTCTCTTTCTTTCTCCCCCGCGCCACTCTACTCTCTCCCCCTCTCCCTCATCCATCTCGCTGCGTGAAGGTACTCCTCGTTTGGTACTCGGTGTGTATTCTTTCGGCTGGCCCTCGCAAAGTAGTCGATCTTCTTCTCCCCCCGCCCCCCTACCCTACCCTCTCCCCTTCTGCTGATAGTTGCATTTTTGATTGGCGAAGGGAACCGCAGGCCCCCCCTGCGATCTAGTCGGGGCTTCCTCGCGCCGCAAAGCCCCCGCGGTCCCCTCTCTGCCGCTCGAGACACCGGGGTAATGGAATTTCTTAATTAATCACCCGTAGTCGGATGGGCGAATTCTTCTCGCGGTGACGAGCAACGGCCGCGAACAATCGCGGAGGATCGTCGATCCGCGGCGGGGGCGTTCGATTCTCGTTTATTCCGCGCGCCGGAATACAATGCGGAAGAGCTCGAGCGAGTCGGCACAGAGTGGTCGTCTAATCGAGTCAGCGCAATTAAACAAAGTCGTCCCGCGAGGTCGCGAGATTCGCGGGATAGCATGGCCTCCTCCTCCCCCCCCCTCCCGTCCTCCGACCCACCCCCTCCGAGTCGCCCGTTCCTCTGTGCTGCCTCGGAGCTCGATTCTCTCTGCGGGTCTCTCCCTCGTTCTTTGCGGCTCGTCGTGGAAGTGCAGGGGATGAAAGGAGAACAAGAGAAGTACAGACAATAGATTCGGCTCGGCGGTGTGTTGGTGGTGCTGCATTGTCGCCCGGCATTGTTGCGGCCCGGTTATTGTGTCGCTGTTTTGTGACCGATCGCAAGGTGGCGTGCCTCGTGTGCACGAACCCGACCACTACGGCCGCGATCGTTAGGCACGTTCGCGATTATTCGGAGGAACGATCGCTTCGACGATAAACCGGCCTCGAAAGTCGCCACCCTCCACCCGCGGGGGAAGGGGGAGGAGGAAGGTCGGCCACGGAACGAGCGGGACAAAAGTTTGCGGATCCGACCCACCCCCTATTGACGGCAGCCCCTCGCGGAATAAATGAAAGAGGTGGAGTGCTCGCGCGTTGTTTTTTTCACCTCGTTTCCCGTCCCCGCCAGGAAAGCTCGCTTAGACACTGTTCTCCTCGGGAACTCGTCTTCCGATCGCGCTTTTCCCTTCCAATGGGGGGCGGCGCGATACCGGACCCACGTTCGCGGGATAGAGACGCGGAGGCTGCGTCGAGCAAAGATGGCAGCGTTTGAGAGCTGAGGAAGTCGGACAAAAGGGCGAAGTAGGCTGTCTCGAAAATGAACTATCAAACGGGGGAAGGCTGGTGAAAGAGGCGGAAGAGTCGCGGTGGACGAAGATAGGGAAAAGAGAGGCGACGCGGTGGTTGTCCTAAGGCTGTAAACTAAGGCGACCGCGTCGCGCATCCTTAGAGTGGCTGCACTTTGAGCGGCGCAGCTCGGCGGCGTGCCGTGGCCGCTGCAGGCGGCGCAGAGAAGGCCATTGTGAGGCCCGTGCACGGCATTCACGGGAATGAATGCGCCCTCCGGAGCGACACAGTCTCAGATGTAAGACACAAGAAGCATAAAAGAGTTGCCATTATGCGAAGCTTAAATAACAGCCGCGCGCGGGCGGGTACTTGCGCTCAACACCGAGCAACGGGCCGTCCGTGTAAGCCGCTCCACCAACAAGCAGTTGCATTCTACGGCCAGGGAATTTCTATGGACTGTTTGTGGCGCTCCTGCCTTGCACGGCCACTTCTGTCCTCCCTCTTCGCAACGTCTCTCTCCTCTGGTCGCGATTCTTCCATTCCTCGCCTTCTACTCCCGATCCGTCCTCCTCCGCCTCTCCGCGGCTTTCTTCGCTTCTCGCCCTCTACGGCCTCTTCCTCTGCCTTCCTCTCCCCCTTTCTTTTCCCCGGGTCGAGTTCAGTCGCTTTCTTAACGCGGAAGCACGGCACAGACGCGATTTCGTAGACGTCGCCGAGACGCGTTTCTCGGCGAGCGAAAAGACGAGGAGGTCGCTTTCTTCGCCTCCACCTAGCCGTGCATCCTCTCCTCGTACAGGCGGCCGTGATAAATGCTAATTATTGGAGGCCGTAGCCAGCGTGGGCTCGGCTTCCTTCGCGGACAAGTCCGTAGGCAGATGAAAGTGCAACTCTCGAAGCAGAAACGAGAGGGTAGCGTGGTGGTTCGATGTGGCTGTTTATCGTTATTCGGATAAGGTCGTGGGAGTCGATAGATTCGGAGGAATTAGCGGCGAGGGTGAGGTACGGGCGCTGGCTGATTCAGGGCAAGTAGAAACAACAGGTGCACGCCAGACGAGTCGGTCTGGCAGCACGGAGGTTTCGATCCCTCAACCCCTTGACTCGGAACCCCTCCAGAAGCCGCGGTTATGTCAGGCGTTGGTCTCTGGCATTGCGGTAGGTTCCACGGGTTACCCTCGTCCCCGATCTCTGCCCCAATCCCTCCGGTTTATTCCGCATAGCGGTTGCTCGATGGTCTTGCATCCCTCCGCTTGATATCCCGATCGCTCCGCCTCAACCGATACCTCGACGCGGTTAACTCTTTCGAGGCGAGCAGGTTGGAGAGAAAAACTAGCGCGATGGAGCTCCCTTTACTTTTCAGCCTACGACCGCAACCCCTTTCTTGGGCCCGCGCAGGACGCGGTGAAATATTACCCGTTAGGCGGTTAGTGTCGTTTGAAAGCTAAACTAACCCACATCGAAGCATCCAGGTGTCTCTTCTCTCTTCTCTGTACGTCGTCGGACGAGTCGATGGTGTAATGTGGGTGGCGGATAGGGTAGGTGCGCGCGCCCTTATTCGACTCTTTTGTCTAGGCGTCCATTCTCTGGCACATTATCAGGCCTATTGTCCCTCACATTGTTACCCCTACCACGACGTCTCATTGTTTTGCAATTTCCCCCACTTAACCGATACGACCGCCCCGCCGCGCCGTCATCCCTTTCCTCGCTTCTTCCCGTTCTCCGCTAGCCACCCCTATTACTCTGCTTTCGCTTGCCCCATTGCACCACGCTCCTTTTCTCCATCGCACCCTCGGCTGCTTCTCCGCGTTCCGTCCGCGCCTCGAAAAGCTAACGAGACGTTCTTTATCCCTGTCCCCTGGCGAACGCGTTCGCAGTCCACGCACGGGGTTCGCGGGAATTGCGCGCGATCAATCTCGCATTCGGATCGCAGAAACTCGCAAAGACGGTCCATCCTTGGCCTCTTTACCGTCGTTTAGGCGTTCAATCCGCTTTGACTGCTATTTTTCGCGGACGAGTCCACGCGTACCCCTGGCGACTTATTAATTTTAGTAGAACGTTTGAAAGGGGGTGGCAAAGCGTGGCGAGACGCCTCCCCTGAATGGGATTAAAAAGAGACGAAGGGAAAAATGCGCGGAGCGGTGGTTCGCGCGGTAATTCGCCGACGCCGGCAGCGGAGGGAAAGTTTCGAAACGAGATTTTCAGTCACCGCGGCAGCCAGAAAGGACGGACGCCTGGAAAACAATAATTAGGAACGCCCGGTGCGCGAATCCGTACAACGTTCAGTCGAGAATATATATCCGAGCTTTCAGCTCTCTCCCTCGCCCGCCTTCCGTCCTCCTCGCGCCCCGGCCGCGCCACTCACCCCTCCGCTGGAAGCCCTTGGAACTCCGTAAAATAGACAAAAGCTCCGCTGCCGAACAATTCGTCTATTCTACTGCGCGGTTACGAGCGAACGAGCTTGAGCGTATAACATATTCGCGTGGACTCTCCTCGCCCACCCTTCCCCCGCCCCCCCGCCAACCCCTTTATCCAACACCACCCAGTCGCCGCTGCCGCTGCCGCTTCTCCTCGGTCCCTTTTACCCTCGGTGATCGTCCTTCGTCCTGTGCGTGTGACCGAGGACACTGGCATCCACACACGCTCCTCCATGTACCTGTGTACACCTTTTCATCGCGCCGCGCCATTCTGTCAGCGCAGTTCCCAACTTTTAACAGGTTCCTCTGTCGGCAGACGCGGCTATTTGCGTCCCCCCGCCTTTCCACCATTCGAACGCGTCTTTCGATTACCCGATCTACCACCCCCCGCCCCAACACTCTGATTTTATCGTCCAGCTCTTATCTATCTCTGTCTCGCGGTCCACGCGTCCCCCGCGTCCTCTCGCCGAGTCTATTTCACCACGATCGGTGCAGAAAATCGTTTCCACGGGCCAAATCGACGTTGCAGGGACAAATTTTTCGAGCTCCCGGGATCTTCCACCGGAACTGACTAGAGCTGCGCATTGCGTGGGCGTGATCCGGGAAAAATTGAAATTATTCCAGCACGCGTTTAGGCTTGCAGCCTTTCGAGAGCGGAGCCACTGCGCGAGGCTGAATCTGCATCGGTAGCTTATTCAGCGTCGCGAGACCTCGATATATGTATCTCGAGCAGCCGCGCGCGAGCTTTCCGCGAGAGGACTCGCATTGTACCAGTCGCATAGAATTCGTTCGTTCAATGCGGCCCCCCGCCCCGTCCCCGCTCTTTCTCCCTCTGTTTTTCTATCTTCGTCTGCGGGCGTGCGATTCTTTTTTTATTCCCTTTCTTTCCCTTTTCGGGTTCGAGCCTCTTTTTATGACCGCTTATAGTGCGCGATATATCCCGACGCTCGAGCGCGCGGCAGATTAATAAGACTGACGCGAGGTATCGACATTCGAATATAATGCCAGCGAACGAGCGTATCGGCCGTTCGACTGGTATTTTCGTGACGGCGTCACGACGCCTCGTTTGTCACATTACGAGCCATCGAGTTTTCCCCTCCGACGCCGCGGCCGCGCGTGCCGCCGCGGAATTATGCGGCCAGATGCATAATTCCGTCGACGATTTCGCGACCGCCTGGCCACCAGCGACCCGCGTGTCCCCGCAATCGCTCCTGACGTGCACGGTGATCAGCGTGCAGCGCGCCTCCTCGTCACCCGCACATTTCTTTCTGCAACGGTGCTTCCGTGGCCGTGCTTCCTTTCCCTTCGGGGGTTTCCCACTGTTTTCTTAGAGGTTGGTTGTGGGTAGTAGGGTAACTGTACCTAATAATATCGCCACTGTTCCTAATATCGCCATCCCCTGTATCTTGCAAAGTAAGCAGTAAAATTTATCGGTTATGCACTAAATTAGTGCCTAACCATATGTAGGAAGACATGCTGTAATTGCAGCGTTATATGATCAACGATTACAAAAGGGGAAGGATTTTGGAGAATCTTGATAGTGGAAAAATTTATTGGACTGCCACAATTTTAAATCCTATTCGAAGGAGAAAAGTCTAATTATTCCATGAATATAAGACTATCTACTAGAAATACCTGATTAATAATGTACTTAAGGTATGAAATCGATTCAAATATGTTCCGTGATGAAAATACTGTTTTTCTTTTAGCAGTATGGGTGTTCCGAATACCGCCTACCGGAGAACTATGGTTTCGATGTAATGTTTGTTCCAGGTGGGATTGCGAAATGTGCCGAGCAACCGAAATAAACTTTATTTGTCCAATATGTACATCGGAATGTGGAAAATAAAATATTTTAAAAATCTATATTTGTAAATTTCTGTTTTTCTAATATAAATAAAATCAAAGATGGATAAAAATACATTTATAGTGCAAGAAATAATAAAATCACCTGTGAAAATGACTTAAAAACTCATATATACATGAATTAATCAATATTTCTTGAGTTGGCGATATTAGGTACACTTTTTTCAGGACCCGATTTTTGCATGTCTTACGTTTCTTGAGTCCTTTAAAATTTTGTAGGTTTCAACGATTCTAACTTATGCTACAGGAAAGATGAATAATTTCTCTTTACTTTGAAACAAACTGCATGCAAAATATCAATTATTATTCAATTGGCAGCGATTTAACTTTTGCCTGGCGATATTAGGTACAGTTACCCTATTTTCATTCGACAAGCTCGCAGGTTTCTTTTCCGGATATATGTTCATCTACATATCCCTTCGAAATTCATCACACTTGCTGTGTTTAGGATCGGTGCGTTTGACGAAGCTGCTTTTAGAAAGTTCCCAACGCGATTATTTGCGCGTATCGGTGTGTTGCGTATAGAGGAACGCTGATCGCGGCGAGGATGGGAGCGTCGTTTCCGCCAGGGCGAAAGTCATCGAATCGACCGTCAAATCCGACAAAGGTGGCGAGAGAGTAGCCAGGAGGAAGGGTGGATTTCGGGGGTGGCGGTTATGGTAGTGGTCTGGTAACAATAGGTCGCAGTGGTGGTGGTCGCCACAATGCCGGCTTGCCTGACTTCTTTGCGTGTCAAATGACTGAAAAGCCGTGGGGAGTGCACGGGCGGAGGAGGTTGTGGGTGGACCAAGCGGATGGGGGTTGCAGGGCGGGTACACGGTGGTATGAAAGGCGTGCTTTGTTTGGAAACAATGCCGATACTCGGCTACATCCTCATCTCCATTCTTCGCCTTGACGCAGCGCCGCTCCGAAAAGGGTTGCCTTTATTCATCCCTGATTAAAGTTATAGGTTATTTTCGCTCTGTTTTGCCGGCAAATACTTTCCAAGATTCTCTCCGCGTCTGTCGTCGGTCACGAATTAAGCTAGAATCGCCTGTCGACGAAGCCTCGTCCCACCCTTACTTCATCTACCACCCCAGTTCGCTCGAGTTATCTCGTTTAAAAGATGTCGACGAAACTTGTTCGCGAATACCAATTAGAAATCGATACCGAGTTCCTGGGACCACGACCCGCAAGAATCCTCCTCCGCCAATCTCCTCGCACCTCGAACAAGATGTCGAACCGCTGTCCACCGCAACCCCTACGGAGTAGCGACCCGTCGGGCTTACGTAGGTACCATCCCCCAACAAATGCATCTAATTCGTCAGAGGAAGGAGTCGATCGTGGCGCGGGCTCGGCTCGTCCGATATTCGCCCCAACCCCATCGTTTTCTGGTTTCAAAGGAGAGCAAGCGCGGCCCATGCGGCCCGGGAGAGGAGACGTCGCCGAAGGAAAGCTCATAACAAACTATTGAAAAGCCGACGAATGAAAAATCAATGGCGGGGTGGGCACGGGCCAGACCGTCCCTGGGACGGGGTACGTACACGCGGGAGGGAAGGCTGCAGGGTGGAAGTTGGGGGGGGGGGGTGGTTTGGTGAATGGAATATTATTGGGGCATCCTTTCACGCGGACTCAACGGAAGCTAGAAGACCTCATCTGGCGAGCTGTATGGATGCCGTTCGCCCCGGCAATGCCGCCTATTGAACCGTTGCTTATATATCCACGTATTTACACACGTTCGCAGATACACACACGCGCCTGGCTGCACGTACGCGTGCTTGTTGCACACATCCACCCCCCACCCCCCCCCCCCCATCCCCTCCCCCTCCCTCGCGTTACACTAACACCTCGGCCCCGTGTAGGTACGCGCGCGAGCGTATCCGGACGCGTGTATCGCGACGGTGCGCGCGTGTGGGTGTAGGTTCTTACATTTCATGATTTATCACGCAGCTTTCAGCGGGCCTCAAAGCGTCCTGAAAGCGCGCAGATTGATAAAAGAAATAATAGAGGACGCGGAATAGAGGGACTCGATCTGATACGAGGAAAGAGTGCGAGGGGTGGCTCTGTTGGGGCGAGAGAGGTATAGGCAGGCGATTCCAAGGGTGGAGAACGACGAGAAGGACGACAAGATGAGGGGCGGGGGGCTCGAACGACGTTCCTGTGAAACAGGGGTGGTGGATCCTTTCGAATACGCTCCAGCCCGCGTCCCTCCACCCTTTTTCCTACTCGATTGCGTGTCTTTATACTCAACTGGCACGCGGGCTTTTCCCCGGTTCGCTGTCTCGCTCCCAGGCACGTGTGCCTCGGTGCTCTTCTGGGGTAAACAATATTCGTTTCGCTCATCGGCATGCTTTGCCTCTGTGGCAGTTTTTTTATTGCGAAATACTACTCGCGTTAGCAAGCCGGCGATGTATGTTATTACGGTAGGACGTGAGGTAAAGGGTCAGCAACACTCGTCCATTAGTAGTTTCTAGGAGAGCGGAGACAATTGACGGGCGGATGAAAATTCCGGTATCTGGGAAGACGAACGCGTCTAATGCTCGCTGATGCTCGCTCGAAGCACGCGTTCCTTTCCGCGCGGCGAAGTTAATCGCTCCGAAAGGAGGAGGCGTTTGCCTTAAGGTGCGCGTGCGACGGGAATGCAGCGGCGTACGAAGACGGGATAAAGGGGGCCGGGGATGGTGGAGAGGAGAGCCGGAAAGTTGCAAATGGGATAAAGGGGGATGGCGGGCCGAGGGAGAGATAGAGAGGAAAGAGGGGAAAGACAAAAGGGGTGGTAGAGAACTGTGAATCCCGTGGCAGCATTGTCACTCCATTCGCCGGGGTTGCAAAGCCGGGGCGGTTCCGACGCCACCACTACCATCCACCTACCACCACCACCACTATACCACCCTCCGGCCGCTTCTCTCGCTTCAACCCCAAGCGCTAACCTTGTTTTACTGCCGTCTTCCGGATTGTCTACCGAATCGACCGAAGCAGTTAATTACTCGTTAATTCACTGTTCCACGATGTTATTGTTATCTTCGGGGCAGCCTGCGTCGATGCGGTGATTTAATAAAACGCTCGCCTGCCCGGTGCGTCGTCTTGCGAAAGAATTCTTCTCACGTCTCTCCAGTTGCAACATTCTGCATACTATTCACATATATGCGATTATCAAAAGCTGTTTACGCACGTGGCAACGCTATCTGTTTCTTTTGTTATCTGCCTCGGGGCACCGAAGATTTCTAAACAGCTGCTTGAAACGTTCCCCGCAAAGGGTGACTTGATCGTTGTCGCGTTATACAGTCGTCAACCCTTCATTGGGGTTGTTAAAGCGGGCGCCGCTGGAGGGACTGTCTCGAACGAGCGATTTATCATTATCTCGATAACCTAGCGATGATAAGGCGGTGGACGCGGCTGTTCTATTCGCGCGGGATGCTCGTATGATTTACTATTTCCTCGCGCGCATCTGTTCGCTTAATTAACGTTTCTCCGATGCCGTTTCGAAGATACGCATCGTTCGCCGCTGAAAGATGCAGCTTGGAAATGTCAACGGTCGATGTAATTGTGTTTCGCGACGTAGTTTATTGCCGAGCGATAAACAGCCGTCGACGCGACTTCTTCCTATACCCCGAGCCGCGCTTTGATTTATCCGCGCGCCGCCCAGTTTTATTTAATCAGTCAAGCTCGCGGCGCGCTTCGATTTATATTTCCAACGTGTCGCTACAAAAAATACCCTCGCCCGTTCGACAACTTTAAACGAACAAATATTGGCTGTCGGGTAATTGTTATCCATAAATCATTTACCCGCCATTTTTCCGCGGGGCTTTTTGTTCGGCCTACATGGAAACACAATTCGCTAGACAGTTCGCCAGGGATGGGACGCAGTCTTGCGGGTCGCGCGCACACCCCGGTGACGATGCTGTTTACACCCCCTCGGTAGCAGCGTTTAAAGGGAAAACTTCTCGAAATAATGGTCGGCTGACCGCGTTTTTCAATGGCTCCTGCATCGGCTCGTGCGCGTGCTTTTGGGTGATTACACGCGGGGGTAGCATATTGCGCGGCCCTAAGGGTGGATCGACTGGAAGCGCGTGCCGGGGGCGTGGTGTCGATTCGATGGTGCGTGCTGGGATTCACCCGCTCGTTGGTCTCTTCCTTTTCTTCGACACCCACCTTTCCCTCATCTTCGCGATGCTTAATCCTTCTCCCAGGATCTCGCTGAATTCCTCTCGTCCTCCCCCCTGTAACCATTGGATCCCACTTGGAAAAATTCCCCGACGATGCCCAACCCTGTCCCCTCGTCGGCCCCTCGAGTCCAGGGCCGCCGAGTGTCCAGGATAATCCATTGGAAAGGAAACTTGGGACGAGCGCGGGGCGAACAAGCACAATGGCACCGCGTCTCGCCGTATCTTCGGGTATCTCTGTTCGCGGACCTCTCATTGTGACCACGGAGCGGCGCAGTCAGCTATTATGTTTATTAAGTTACTGGGGTTGGGCTGATTCCGAGAGAGGAAAGGAGCGGAGGGCATCCGAGGGGGGTGGGGGTGGGAGGAGGATGAGACAGGAGGTGGCTGGCGAGGGTTGGATGGTTTAGAAGCAGGGGGTGTATTGTGCCGAGCATTGTCTGCCCCATTGTGTGACATCACGGCCCGATAACTGCCGATAAGACCGCGCGCGGCAATGCTCGGCTAGTGTGCACGTGTACGTGCGGCCGTTTGTGTGTTTGCCCGCGGAGAGGAGCCAGATACGAAAGAAATATAATGTAGGTAGAGGCTATAGAGCGGCGGGTCGCCCCGGGAGGAGGACGGCTGATGGAGGTCGAGTGACTTTGCGGGGTACTCGCCCCTTTATTCTTCTGATTCCTCGTTCCTCTTCCGCGGATCGAAATCGCATGCCGCCGCTAAACGCTCCGTCCTTTGTGCCCCCTCGCCGATAGAACGCGTCCAGCTGAGCCTTGAACTACTCCCGCCCCCGCGTTCACCGATACCACCCCCTTATTGGAAAGTGGAGTCGGCGTGGTTGCGTGCTAACCAAGCCGGGGGATTAAGTTCTCGCCTCCTTCAGACATGGGAAGGAGGGTGGTCGGTCCATAAGATTCGTCGTAGAAACTCCTGTTCTGCGGCGTTACGGATGCGCGAGCCACTAATTCCAAGTCCACTCGATTACTCCTCCCGATTGCCAACCAGAGAATAATTAAACTATCCAAAGGAGGATTCCCTTAACCGTTTTTTTCTACGAGCAACGACGGCTCGATTCCATCGACAGCGACTTATAGCCGGATCGCGGCGCGAGGCGGTCTCTCTGGAAGGCACAGGCAAGCAAGCCGCTGCGCCGCGCGGCGCCGCGGCACTCGACTCGCTCGAAATTCCCGGCAATTTCTCCAACTTTGCTGCTTAACTCCGCCGGTCTCATTAGGACGTGATTTCTGTTCCAGGTGCCGGAGTCTCGGAGGCCCGTGGCGCGGATAAGTGGCACTTTCACCCTTTTCATTGCAGACAGAGCCGCGGGTGAGTAATCGTTTAAACCCGGGCGCCCCTGGCCCGTAGCATTAACGCCGGGCAAGGTGGGGGAGGGGGGGCAGCGCGGAAAAGAGAGCGAGAGGGAGGGAAAAAAAAAGAGTGTCATTGAGAAGGAAGTAGCCCCCGGTCCACCACCCCCACGCGTGCACCCTCCTCGCTGACGTTATATTGACCCAACACAGAAGCGCGCATTCATGCTCGGCCGCGTGGCTACCGGCCGAATATGAATAACAATCAGAAACTATAACCCCTCCCTCGCGATCTATATAATGCCCGTAATGTATGTATACGGTGCCCTTTACGAGCGCGGGGCATTTTTATGTTAATCAGCCAATCGGGGGGACGGGCCAACGCTTCGCCGATTTTCCCCGTCCCCTCCGCGCGCCTCTTCCCTATCCATTGTGCAAACAGAGATCGTCTCTCGAATTTGTTCCGCGGCGACGCGGTGCAAAAAAAGGAACGGCTAGGTTCGTAAAGAAGGAAATCACGAGGGAGCGTGCACGCGTGGACCAGCTCGTCGAGCGAGTCCTCGAAATGGGACGATCGACTCCCCGCGAGCGGATTCTTTCCCTCGGGGAGACGCTTTTTTCTATTAATTCCTGGTGGTGAACGTAGGGGGTGATGCTCGATTCGTGGTCCCCCTGTTCGGAACGACTTTTCTCCATGGATCTCATGAATCCTGATTCGATATACCTACTTAATTCCGTGGAAAACTCGGTGCGCACATTCGCAAATATTTGTTGGATCAGCAGACAGATGAGGTGGGGGGTGGTACGTGGAATGGAATCCCTTTGAAACCGGATTGCTACTCGGCCCAGTTTCGCGATCCTTCTTTCCTCGCCGCGTCTTAGTTGCGCGATTTCGCCCGGTTGCTTTAACGTCGAACGGTTTGAATATCTCTGGAAATGGTGGTCAGCCTCTTGTTCGCCGGGCATTCACGGGGATTCCTTCATCGGCGTCTGGCTGTCGGGCCGGCCCGGCGGAATAGAAGCGGACGCCGCGCGCGTTAACCCGTACTCCGCGCATTGTACAACGATTTGTACGGATTTCAGTTCTTTTGCTGTGTGGGCGCGTACACGCAACGCGCCCGCCCTGAATCGCTCGTCTTGAGAGCCGCGCTGATGCTCTCCCGGGGGAGAGGGCACGGGGAGAGGGAAGGGGAGAGCAGCGCGTAGATACGGAGATAGTTGGAGGGACGAGAGCGCGGGAGGAGGATAGAGGCGGAGGAAGAGAATCGCGGAGAGGATAGAGAGAAGAGAGAAAGAGAAGACCGTGGCTGGCCGTTTTGTGCGCGCCGCGCAAAAGATGCCTTTGAATCCTTAATTCCCTTTGAAACTCTCATTCTGGGAGCAAAATGGCGAGAACGAACCGTATTCTTCGGCTGAATGACGTATTGAGCGAGTTTTGTATGCCGTTGCGTCCGCGTGTGGCTCATCCGGAGCCTATGCCTGCTTATACGTAATACGTTCTCTCTTTTCTCTTGGTACGTTTCTTGCTCGCGAAGAAGAGGGCCCGCAGCCGTTGCTCTTTTTCATCCTTCTTTTCCCAACGGTTTTCTACCGCTCTTTCGCCCTTCCTTCCTTCCTTCGTTACCCCCGCCGAGCTGGCGTTATTTCTCATCGTCTTCGAATGTCGCGCAATTTCTGCCGCCGTAACAGCCACCATAATTCGTTCCTGCGATCTCGTCGCGATCGCTATTCTAGTACGTGGACAGAGGACGTTTGCCGAGGGAAAAGTTGGCCGGCGCGTAATTAGGCACCCTGATTCACGTCGCCGCGCGGAATCGGAAATTTCCGAGTGAGAATTGTCATTCCATCAGCGATTACCTGTCCGAGTTCCGTAATTACCTTCGTCGCGCGGCAACTCGAATGAAAGAAGAGGGTCGCGGTCGGGGAAGGGCGGAGAGAATAACGAGGGAGGGCCGCGGGATTCGAAACGGACGGGAAGGGTGGGCGATCTTGTGGACTTAATCGGGCATCGGTGCTTTCCTTCGCGAACAATTGACGTCTGACTTTGACGTGCCCTCTGACACTTTCTCCCGGCCCCCTTCCCTCCTCGCTCCCTTTGTTCGCCAAGAAATCGGCGGAAGGCAAAGTCGGGGCTACGATCGATTGCCCTCGGTCCGCCCGAGGATTCCGCGACTGTTCCGAAAAAATTTGTTTGCCCCGTACTTTTCGCCAACTTTCCCCCGAGTGGAATTTCAGCTGCAGTCACCGGGTGTTGGAAATGTCCCGCCATTGTTCTTCTCCGTGATCGTTATCCAAGGAGGTTGGACTCTGGCTGGGGTAAGAGAAGCAAGTTTTCAAGAGAGGTGTACAGTGTTCCGCGTGCTCCTTGGTTTCTTTCAAAGAGAAGGTAATTCATGCGGCGCGGGTTTAAGGTTTTAGAACGGGACCCTACACTTTTTCCTTATTCCCGACGATGTTGCACGGTTGCTCTTGTGGAAGTCGTGCGCTAAATAGGGAAGAGGAAGGGTAGTTCTCCAAAGGTCGAGGAAAGCACTATGTGTTTCTATAACTCGGCTAGGAACGAGGTCTCGATTCGTCAGGGTTAGGCCGACCACGGTTGGTCTATTCCACTGAATTCATCAACAGACCACCAGTCCCCGTTTCTCGAGACCGGCCGGAGCAGTCGTGGCGCGGTGAGGTTGCGCTGCGAGTTCGCACAGATTTTCGAAAGTCGAATTAACGAGGTGTTGTTCGGCACCGTGAGCCTCGTCGAACCGACGGCGGAGTCTGGCCGGGCTGCTCGGGTCCAAGAATTCCATATTATCGGCTGGGGTTCCTCGCGGATACAATTTCCCCAACACAATTTTCTTTTCAGTCGCCCGAGCGAATCTAGCCCGGTCTCGGCGGTGGGTGGCAAATGGCAATGGGGGAGGGTGAGAAAGAGAAAGAGTTAGCTTTGATAGAGGGGTTGAGGTGCTATGGGGCGAGGGTGGGCGAGGGCAGAGCAGCGCAGCCCATATTCGTGCATTGTGGCACGTTCCATCGCGTTCTCAACTGAACTGAACTCGACTCAACAGTGGAGGACACAATGGGCGGTATGAATAAGTATAACAGACAGACACCGGTACAGACAGACACAGGTAGCTCAGGCCGCAGTATGTGAATGAGGAACCCATTTGATAACACGCCTCCACAGCCACCCAGGTCCATTGTGTCGCTTCCTATTCAGCTGCTCTATGCCCTCTTCTCCTCCTATCCCCTCCTCGCCTCCTTCTACACCCCCACTGCTCCTGCCGCTACTTCCTCACCCCCTTGGTTCGCTGTCTTCCTCGCCATCTCCCCGCTCGTCCCGATATCGCCGTGAAAAATCTTATCCTATCGAGCCTCTGCACTTGCACGCGCGAAAAATTTCACGAAGGTCGGCTCGTCGGGTCCACCGCTCCTCCTCCTCGACCGCGGCACGTGTAACAGCGACTAGTGGTCAGATGAAAAGGCTCCCGGTGGTAGCGCCGGTCATTCACCACGTGAATATAATTTTTATCTGTTTCCCCCGGCAAGTTGAGTTATTACTTTCGGCAGCCACACAAGCTTTACGACCTTGTTACGCGGAGATCGGCCCGGATAAATCCTTTGCTACGTAGCACTTGGGTGTTCGTAAGAATTTTCATCATTTTTTATTAGCGCGCCTCGGCTCACCGCCTCGTCGCCTCGCCGGCTTTCCTTTTGACGTACCCCGGAGAAACGGGAGCGATGCCATCGACCACCAAGGCGATTCGTTTTACGCGCCACAGATGTGGGTCGCCTGACCGTTGCAAGGGACATTTCCTAAGGAAATTTCACGCGGGACCATTAATCGCAGTGGGGAAAGATAGCGGAGCAGTGGAGCGTGAAGAGTCAAACGCCCAGGAATGCATTCAGTATTATCTTTCTTCTCTGTAGCTATGCCACCGAGAGCCTTGGCGCACCGATGCAGCCAGAAGTTTAGTTTGGTCTCTGGTAGGACCCGAGGGATCCCCTCTGCAGACGGTCCAACTGTACTCGGAGCAGCTCATTAGACTCGTTCCATCCGCGACACGTTAACAGCTCGCCGTGGTCCCGGTACTGTGGAAACGCGTGGCGGTTTCCCGGCGATTGTTCGGTCGATTAGTCGCGTTGGAAAAAGCGGCCTGCCCCGCGAGGTAAGCCGGCGCGAATGCCGCGAATCGGCTGGCGGGGAATATTTATCCAAATAGAATATTCACGGGCCGAGTGGACAGATATTCGGCCGGTGAAAGCGAGTTTCCCGTCCGCGACCGTCGGCCCGAATCGATTTTCTAGTCAATGCCGGACCGGGTCCGCCAACAATGCCCCCGATTTTCGGGATCTCGGTAGCATAAATAGCGAATAGCGAAGGTGCTGGTAGGTGTGCGGTGTAGCCGTGGACCGAACGGGCGCGGACTATCCAGCAGCGAGTGGTGCACGGCTCCGCTCTGTACGTACGTGTACGTTGTACACCGAGTACCGACAACAATGAGGCAGAGACAAAGGCCAGGTACAATGCTGATGTTGAACTCGACTGATTTCGACGATTTTTGGCCTTTGCATGTGCATCGCGCGTTACTCGACAATGATTCCCGCATACGTAATCATCGGTATGGCCAGGGAAGGCTGGCTGGTACACTCGCGGAACAGTGGCTCTCACGCGCGCCCTCTTTTTCCCTCCTCGCGGGCTGATTTCCCGCCCCGGCTTCAGCCCGGTCCCGTCTCCGCTCTCGTCTCCTCTCCGACCCGTCCATCCGGGGGCTTTTCAATGCTTCTCTAACGCACAATGACGCCGCGCCGCGCCATCGCGATCCCGCGAGCCGTTTATCGGTTTAAATACCAGCGCCGACCGGATAATAATAATTGTAAGCGATAGCCGATTTATGCCCGCGGCCAGCCGTGCATCTAGCGGCCCGCTACAATGTATCTAATCAATGGCAGTTAATGCCGACGCGACGCGGCCATTTAAATGTGAAACTGATAATTACGCGGGTCTAGCTACTTAATATTCCCCGATCGCTCCGCTGTATCCTGGATCACCTATCCCGCCTATCCCCCTCGGCGGTTTCAATTCGACCCCTCGGTTTATCGTACATCCAGCCAACTGTGCACCACTTCCGTGGTGTTTAGATCATCCCACCGGGTCGTCAGTCTTCCAATCAATATCAACGATCGTTCCAACTCTTCGCGTCACGGAACCTTCGGACAACTGAATCGCGCAGGAGCGTGGATGATCGAATCGGAAATGTTTGCAACGATGCTGAAGACGCGTTGCGAAATAAATGCTAGCCACGCGTGGGGCTCGGATCCTCGGAGAGGAGCTTAGTGCTCGGTTCTTTCGCGAGGGTTTTTCGAGGATCGCGAGCGAAGGGGGCCGATCGATTGAGCACCCCTGACCGCACCTGAATAGATACATTGTGCCGGGGCAGGCTATTGACGGGCGATTGTTCCCTCAACAATAACAACAATATCTGAATAGTCGTCGTGCACATCTCTCGCGCGTTGCACGCACCCACGCACCCACGCACGCACCCACCCAACTCGCTTGCACGCGTGCATCCGTGCGCGCACATCCCTTTGCACGGCCCTCGCGCATCCCTTCACACGCTCGCACGCGCGCCTCTTTACACGATCGCACGTACACCCTTGCCCCGCTGCCGCTGAATGTGGGGTAAATATCGGTCATTCTATTAGGTTTCTCGTTTTTTCTACGCATCCTCCGAACCACCCAGTCTCTGCTTCCCTAGGCATGCTCATCGTTTCCGTGGATCTTACATTTGGAAATTAAGCGGACTCTGGGAGAATCGGATGGGTTCGGTTTCGCGGCCTAATAACGCGCTGAATAATCGAGCGTGAAGCCGTTCCGTTGTAAAATATTGTTTATTATCTGCTTACAAACAATGGTCAGTAAAGACTCTAGCGAAATGGCATCGGTACGATTGCACAATACTCTGCGAGCGCGCATTACATTTATCGTGTAAATGTATAAGCCAATTATAATTATAGCTCACTGGTCGATCGTTCGTAATATTATAATAGGTCGCTACATCGTTGCGCACAAAGCGGCGTATTTAATGGAATGCCCGTTAATAATTCTACTCGCGAGAAAAAAAAAACAAAGGTTCACAGCTGGAATTACCAACTTAACGTCGATTAATGGATTATTATCGACAGAATGGAGCGCTCGACGTACATTCGGCGTCGACAAAGCTCGTAAAAATGGGGACGAGGCGTGAAACCCATCGAGCGGGGCAGGTTCGTCTCTAAATGATCCGGTTTCTCCCTAAAATCTCGTAACATTCAACGCGGTGAGTCTAGATCGCTAAATGTGTCCCGAATCATGCAGTCATCTCCAAGACTTTGCAACGTATAGGGGCGTGATATGTGACCCGTACGTTTTGTGAACGTTATCATCGAATCGCTCGGCGAACCCGTCCTTAAAGTCTCTTAATAATAAATACCCGGGAATGGTATACCATTCCTAGATCCTCGGTCGAGCCTTTGGCTGCGTATGCACAGCTTGCATAGCATAGGAGCTGGCCTCTTTCAACGCGTGTTTATATATATTAAAAAAATAATATCTAAAAAAAAAAGAAAAGAATATAAGAAAAATGACCACCGCAGCCCGTAACCGGCTATTCGATAGTCGACAATGATGCGATCGCCAGATACACGATCGTAACGCGTCAATCCACCGACGAAAATCTCTGCGAATCTCTGATACGAGCACAGTACGGTGCGCCATGAAAGAACAAAAACCGCAAAATTTTCGAGCAAATCCGGCCGATTATATCTGACGATCAATCATCCAGTCAGCGAGATACCGGCGCTCAAAAAAAATCTCCCGCGTCTAAACTGGACGTGTCACTCTCGCAGCACGCGGATATATTATTTGTTTATTCGTTAGTACGGATTTCGAATGTTCGCGCGTTCGACCATTTATCGTTTCTTCGAGAAACGCGCCTGTAGTCGCCGTGGTTCTTCTACTGGTTTCGTCCTTCCGACTCGGTTCGTGCCGGCTGCCGCTTGTCTTGTGTTTATCACAGTTCGTTGCCCGCGACGTCGTCTCTTTCGGCGCGATGACGTTAAAACAGGTACGGCGACGGCTCGCTGAAGCCGCAGTCTTTACAACTCCTCTGCGAAAAAGCACGAAAATGTTACCATTCTGCAAAGTAAAAATCGAAATGATAGCGGTTCGACGCCGCCTGCGATCCTGACCCTTGCTCGCGGGATTCGAAGTGAACATGGTTTCGAGGTGGTCTTTGTCTGCGATTCTTCCGAGTCGCTTCGAATCGCCCATCTCTCAGAACTTCCTAACGACGCGTTACCGCCAGGTTCGCGATAAGGTCAAGGATATTCGGGTGTGGGACCTTCGAAGTAAAGTTCCAAAAGTACGCGGGGGTAGATTGTAACCTCACCTCGACGCGGGCCAGTCCTAATTAACCGTCGCACAGTGGGGGAATTTTGCGATTTTGTGGCCGAAGCCACGGAAATTAAATTTTTGAATTTTAAAAATTTAATACAAATGTCGGTTGAAGAACTACATATATTCATTTTCGTGGTCAAAACCTCAAAACTTATTTTTAATATATAAAATTCAGCATTCTTACGTTCCGATATATGAGAAACTAAATTATCCGAAAAACAGCACTTACAAAAATTACAAAGGATAAAGATTTTTTATTTTTTAAATTATAAGCCCTTAAAACTAGGAGTCCCAGTCGGAATCGCTTATTTCTTTGTCAGAGCATGTCTCTGCTACAGTGCAGCAGGGCATACGAACAAACATACATAATACAAATAATCAAACAGAGGATCAAAGCTGAATAAAATCGTTTAAAGAAGAATAAAAAGGTTTGTAATGTATAACATGTGAACCAGTCTCGGTCACAGTTATGTCGTATGTTATACAAGACACACTGGATTGTGTTTTAAAAATACATATAATTACAAGATTAGCAACTATTAGCAATTAATAATTGTATTTATAGAATCAAAATAGTTCAACCTAAAATAGGAATGATAAATCATTGCGGGATATTATGGGATTTATAACTATTTAATGTATTGAAAATTGATTCTTATATGAAAAGGTTATTTTTAAAACACTACTTTCAAAATTGTATAAATTACATATCAAAAACCGAAACATAATGATTTTGAGAACAAAAAGATATCTCACGCTCCACCAGGAATTGAATCCATGCCTTCAAATTATTTTCTGAACTTTAGATAACACAATATAAGTGTTTCAAGCAGAGTTGGGCAAAATGTAATCTAATTACAACTTACAAATTACGATTAAACTGTAATTGTGTAGTTGATTCCACATTATTTTCTGTAATCGTCAATTTATCTAGTTGATAAAAGTATGGTCAACCAGCTACATTAACGATTACACAAAGTAATGTATAACCAACTACACAATTACAGTTTAATCGTAATTTGTAAGTTGTAATTAGATTAAATTTTGCCCAACTCTGGTTTCAAGCAACTTGAAAATCTGGAATAATTCTTTGCGATCGGTCTAACCTCACATGAACACAATCATTTGTGAGTCTATACGAGCTTTGTATTAAAACATTTAACAGTAAAACTGGAGGCATTTGATGTTCTTTTAGTTCTTCAATTGACCTTTGCATTTATTTCGTCGAATTCAAAAATTTATTTTTGTGGTTTTGACCGTAAAATCGCAAAATTTCCCCACTGTGCGTCGCGACTACTTTTCATTCATCTTCGGATCATCAAAGATACGAAGGTACTGTTCGTACTGGACCTGACATCGCCGCCCTTGATGGTCAGGATCTCCATCGTTAGCGCGAAAATAATGCAGTTCCCTTACGAGCGTTACTGGCGAAAATCCTTCGAGCACTGTTTACCCGCGTGCTATAAATCTCGGGCGACGGTAAAGCCGAGAACGAGCCCGGGGAAGTTGGAGGTTGACGGAAGAAACGCGGAAACGCAGACGGAAAGCGCGAGAATTGAGAATCATGGAAGCGTGACACGTGGTAGCGACTGATATAAGAAGAGTCATGTTCGAAGATACCCCGGAATTCCCTTTGACGCGTTTGTTGAATACGGAAGAAGGACGCGCGAGAAGGTGTACGCTTAATTACGAGCAGACGGCGAAAGCTCCAAATTACGCGGCAGAGTTTTGCACATCGAGAAACGTTTCGAATCGTTGAGAGAAGGATGTTCGTTCGAGCGAAATGTGATCTTGTAATCTATTTCTACGCTGCTATATATTTTGATACGACGCTTAAATTGCCTTTGATGTTAAACATCTGATTAGTAAATCGACCTTGCCCATTGGAACGCGATGAAAAATTCGCGGAGCATACAGGTGTGAACAACAATTCTTGCTTACCACTGGATATTCTTCGGTTAGGCCGTATTCACCCAGTCGATAGTACACTGACCGATTCTCCATGAAGCTTTTGAAGTCGTATCGAGGCATCATGGGCACCCTCATTTGCCAGAACGGTTCCCTGATGTTCGCTCCCAAATTCAGTATGTCTCGTTCTCTGTAATAAACGCGAACCGGTGGTTCCGGCTGCGAAGCAAAGTTTCAGTCACCGATTGTCCTCGGGCGATCGTCGAAATTCGTTAAATTCAACTTATAGTCGAGGTTCTACCTTTTCCTCCGGTTTGGGAGCTTCTACGGGCGTTTCTGGCCTGGAATGAGCTGGCGTTTGTTCTGGTGTCGTCGATTCGATAGAAGGCACAAAGCTTCCGACTCCACTGGATTCACTGCTTGTGCTCGGTGAAATCGGTCCACAGCCAGTCAATGTTCTCAAACCTTGGTCGTACAAGATTCTCGTTCCCAACACGCTGAACAGCTCGGGCTCCAGACCAGAGAGCGGTAGGGCTATCGATAGTGCCATTTTCTTCCTTCTTTCGGAGCAGTCTTTCACGAAATGGTTGTTCTGGAAACTTGTACGTTGTGGCTTCCAAATCTTTCAATTTCGCCCTTGATGTTGCTTAAATTGAGACGATCCTCCGATAATTAGAGACCGTTTCGACGTCAACCGACAACTAACTGAAAGCCTGGGGTGTTCTCCTTCCTCCAGCAGGATTTGTTTGATGATATCTTCTTGTCCGTGTTCGCTTGGTTTGATTGTATTCGAAGGTAAACATGACCTTCTTAATTTGAATTGTAATTTTGAATGTCTTAATCACGGTGGCAGTGTGGTAGAAGTGTTATGCGCACTTTCCAGTTGCTTATCGAATTTAATGAACATCAAGACAGATGGGTGTTAATTTATGTTTAAATTTGTAGGGTGAATTGTTTGTAATGAACAGGGAAAGTATTGTTCACGTGCTTGCTGCTTTTCTAGTATAGGCACTTTTTAATGGAGGTATTGCTCATTTTTCATGTAAGATTGGCATTGTTTCTGTCACAGAAACAATTACTTAATGTCTTAACAGAATCTGTCAGTGTTTTGCTTTCGGAGTGATAAAGATGGGAAGGTAAAGAGGTATTATCGACGGGAAACTCGTGATCCTTCGTCGGTAAATCTCTGCAGTTTCAGTCTTTATCGGTATTCGGTACTTTGCCCCGTCGGTAATATGAAAAGTTTGCGTTTTTATCGACTGTTGCACACTTATAGAAGGAATCTGGGTTACCCGATTCACTTTACAATCGCATTTCAACTAGATATTCGAATGTTTCTGTGACTATTACATGGTATGGTTGTTTGTTACTGTGATTTGTTCAGGACTTCTGCTATTGCACTTGTCTCTTGCTGCACATGTAACATTCTCGTGTTGGTAACACAGATCCTTCTCTTAGCGATGCTAGAGGGATATTCTCTGGTTGTTGTTGAGCTTGGCCACTAGGTGGTTTTTCAGTTGACCTGCTCGCGTAGGATATTTAATTTTTGTTTAACTTTTCAATAGAAAAATAGTTTGTTATAATTTTGAAATGGCAGGTCGCATTAATTTTTACACAGACTTTGACACAGTTTCCAAGGGTTCACAAGAATTAGTCAGGCAAAGAAACGGATGTTACGACTTTCTCGCAAGTGGTTGGTACACCTTTCAGTTACTATATAAGGCCGATCCAGGAGATGTATCAATGTGGTCCGGTGCTACTCAGGGACGCTACCCAAAAGAAGACTTCAGGTTTTCCTCCTTCTCATCAAAGGGATTTAAGTGGATGGACAGAGACAACACAACAACACACACAACACGGAAAGCAACCAAAATTCCCTTTCTTCGTCGTGCTTCGCTTTCCTCGCCCTTCACCAAGGGGGGAGGAAAGAAGAGGAGAAAACCCCGGCGAGCTTTCCAATGCCCCCCGCAGATTCTGGAAGATTTGTGTGTTGCAGCAGTAACAAAAATTTGTTGTTGTTACTCCCCCCCCCCCCCTGTTCTCTCTCAGGAGAAGAGAAAAGAGGAGTAAGTTGAAAAATACACAAGCAAAGAAAGCCAGCCTCTCTTCTTCTCTTTCCCTTCCGTTCTACGAGTATTATTGAAAAATACGCAATCAAAGGAAAAAAATCCCTCCAGCAACAGCAATTTCCCTCAATTGCCTTCGCTCTCCCATGTTTGTTTCCCTCCATCTCCCTAAAACAACACGGGCGTGGTGTCATCATCTCCAAGGCTTCTACTCCTCGAACTATAGCATTATTAAATAAACTAACAACTGACTGTAGTAGACTCCAAAGTGAGACCACTCTTTTGCAACTTTTTGGAAACACTGCATCGGTGCCACGTGTACCTTGCAGTGCGTTGCATTTCTCTGCTGTACCGACCACTGACTCTTCATCGTCGTTTCTCTGATGCACCGCTAGAGCATCACCACCCCAGTGCTTTTGCAACCCCTATTCATGGTGTTTGCTGAATGCACTTTATGGTCTATTCTCCCGAACAATTCTACGTTGACTTCTGCTCCCTTACCCTAGCCATTAAATCAGATACTTACTCAAAACCACTATGCATTTGACTGTATATAATAAAGTAAAGTTAGGGGGTGGTTCCAAGTGCTTCTGTACGAAAGTTGAAGAGTTCCTTCGCTCATTTCGGGCATATCGATCGAGGCGAAGTTTGAAAGAGCCTGCCCGACTTCGACCTTCGAACTTGATGTTCGCGAAACCGAAGGGAAAGTGTATCGTGGGACTTGCGTTCACGCATTATGGCGTACCTGCCTGACCACGTATAACGGGTGTCCGATTCGAGGTAGCGGATTTACGCGACCCATCCGGCGGCCCTAGCAACGCACATGCGCCCTTCTTGGACTCTCGTCTCTCCAGTTTCTCTCTCCGGATGGTTGGGGATTGGCCCGGAGTAACACCCCCTCATAATGGGTTCACCCGTCCGCGCCGAGCGCGGGAGAGCGACCGAGAAAGAGACTGCGGGTGGGTGGAAGGGTGGCAGAAGGAGAGGGACCGAGGGAGGGAACGAGAGAAGGAGTAGCGGAGGGTAGAGAGAGCGGAAGAATGAGCGGGCTTGGGAGAGCGAGAGGATGAAAGACAGGGGGCGACGGGAGGGAAGAGGGCAACGGAAGCCATATTGATTTCCCTATGTTTCCCCGTATTGTTACTATAGCGCCCGGTGAGGGCGCGAGGAGAAGGCAGGTACCACCCTCGTCAACCATCCCGCGGCAGCCACCCTCGACAGCCACCCCACGCAGCCACCCTGTTCTGTTCTTCGAACCGACGCCGCTCGTCCGACGAGAGGCTGCGCCGGTGGACGTGGATTCTCTTCCGGTTTTTCGTTTCTTTCCCTCCCGCTCTTCTGTTTTCCTTTGCTCGCCGCCTCCTGTCTCGCGTACGAGCTTTCCTCTGCTTTAGCCTTGCTTTTATTCCCGTATCGGTTGTTGCCGTTGTCACCCCGCCTCGAAATGTCAGCCCGGGGGGATCTGGATATCTTAAGTTACGCGAAGAACAGTAGAGTTTCTCGAGTATCTTGGCTCGTGCACGTGATTCACTCTCCCAAAATATCCCCTCCCGTGTCGCCGTCCGTCCATCAACGGGGTCGTTGGCTCGCCGTGCACGCGATACGTTTCGTGCGTGGCTAAATGTTTCTCCTGATGTCGAAACACCCCAATTCCCGTCGCCCGGAGAAGGTACGCGGGGCGCACCTGGGTGGTCCACGGACGAGATATCAGCTGCGAAACTTCCCAGACGCGCACCGTTTTTCTGCCCCCTGTCCTTTGCTCTCCTCCGGAAAACGGGACGGTGGAATCAGGGGCGAAAAAAAAGGGAGGGAAGGAGAGAGGAAGATAGCGAGAACCGTGTGGTTGTTACCTAGTGATGCATGGCTCGGTAATAGCTACAATACAACCAGCTTACAAGAGGGGTTCCGTTTCCATCCCGCTCGGCGACTTGAGATTTATTGCTCCCCAGTGGATTGCGGATTCCCAGATTCTCCGGTTTGCCCTTATAAATGACTCCTATTAATTGACCGTGGGGCGAGAGAGGAAAACAGTGGAAGGGACCGAATGAAACGTGAATAAACGCGTATTAGGCGCACCAGTATCAACCGTCGAAAAGGGGTAACCCGATCTCGTGGACGATTCCGCGAAAGTTCATCCGATCATCATGCTCGATGCACCCTGCAAGGTCGACGCGACGCGGACGACAGCGACTTCGACGCTGCTGGTATTACGCGACGCGTCGAAGACATGCTCCCGCTTTAAAGTGCCAATCAGGGGATGAAAAAGGGAGGCGGAAAGGAGGAGAAGGCTGGACGTTGACGAGCTCGTGCCCGGGCCACGTGTCCGGTGTGCGTGAAGAATGAAAGCAGACACACCCACTGTGCACGCGAGCGCACAACCCCGTGACCGTGCGCGGGTAGCCCCATAAACGCGATCCCCGGCACTAAAAGCGTGCTAATGCACTTAATAGCGAGTTGCCGTGCGTGCACGGGCCGCTGCGTGAGAACACGCGTGGGCGGGGTAGTTGTCAAAACACACGTGGAAATTGCGCGCTGTACCGCGATCTTCTTCCCTCCGCCGAGGCCGGGATTCGATCTGACGTTAATCGCCGCGTCGAAGAGATGGACGAGATCGAAATCGGATCCGTGATGCAGGAATTTATGGCGCCTCGTATCCAGGCGCGCGGGGGGTTGATCGCCGGCCAGGCGCAAGGTGTTCCGACTCGTGAAATTTATGTAAAATCATGCACAGTGGGCATATGCGTGGCTCGTGGCCGCGGTAACCGCGCGTAATAACGTAAGATTGAAGGTCGCAGGTAACAGGCCATCCGGCGCATCCTCATAACATGTAAAACACCGGGATTACGGGGATAATAACGAGCCAGGGTCGGTTTGTGTTTGTAAAGTTTAACAGACACGCTGGCATTCGACCGTCTGTACGGGGCGCTGGATTGGCCGAGCGAGGGTGAAGGTAGGTGGCCGAGATAGTCGGGCGATAATGAAACGCCATGGCGGATCGCAGGCTGCCGACACGACCACGTAATTCTGCTGGCCCGAGTCCGCGCCGCGCCGGAGTGGACACTGGGGATTCTCCGGCGCGGTACACCCCCCGCGGCTTTAATATCGCTTTATTAACCCACTTTGGACGGTGGGGCGCAGCTTCTCTTTGGGAGCTTCGTGACGGATCCGATCGTAACCCAACCGGAGGAAAAAACACCCCATTGTCGCCTCCGCAGCCATAACGCGTCAGTTGAACATGGTATATTGGGGAAACTGTTCCATGCCTCGCGATACGATTGAATACGAAGCTCGGATAGCTTAACGCGATTCTAAACACTCGAGTCCTGGTGGACAGGCACCCGAAAGCTTCGGCCCTTTGAGCATTCGGTGGATGGATCAGGGTAGAGCCGTACACACCGCAATTATCGCTTTGATGTCTGTTGGGCTCGGTGCAGCGTCGGCCGTTGCCGCGAAATCACGGGAACCCGGCTCGTTAATCCACGATACGCCGGCTCCCCGGTGGATATTAATTTTTGCATCTTCATCAGAGGACCGAGACGTCTTCAGCCCGGGGTTCGTTGCCCCCGGTGGGTCCTCTTTGTGACCGTCACGCGCTTTGTACCGGACACCCCGTAGACGCGGTGAAGATGTCGCAAATTGGATCGTGTATATAGCCACAGCCGTGCAATATATCGCCGGGAGATCCGGCAATCCCACGAAACAAGGCTCTTGAATCACCGTACGCCTGACTTACGCGGGAGCCGGCTTAACGGACCAAGCCGGCTTCGTTTGCACAAACGAAGCCACCAGATGTCGATCTGAATATTTCACCCTGCCTCTCGGCGCGCTCCTTGATAAATATCGTCGTTCCTTCGTCGTTTCCCTCCCTGGGCCGACAGGCGACACGGGCCACGTTAAACTTCCCCGACTGTCTCAGATGCCGCGCTGTTCCCACTTCTGCGGTCCTCTCTCTCTGCGCACTTCGTCCATTTCGTGACAAATGTTCCCTGGTGGTCGAAGGGCTGTGGAGTCTTCCCGTTCTCGCTTATTCGAAGGTTCCCCGCGAGACATTCCGTGGCTATGTCCAAATGATTCGGGATCAGCCAGCAGCGAGCCTAGCGTAGGAGAAAAAAAATGTAAATCTGGCGCAACCCCGGGAAAAGGCACCCTTTTAATCCACGAGGAGAGGGAGAGAGACAGGGGCTCACTCCCCAGCCGATAGGCGGGGGATTATCACGGGGTATCATATGGAGCCTCTCGAAAGTGAACGAGAAAAAGCGTAGGAACGACGAAGCCGGGGGGTGGAGGAGGGAGGAATAGAGGGAGAGAACACGGAGAGAACCCCATGGTTACCGGCGGCCAGAAGTGGGGCTCCCGTGGCGAGAAGCACCGTCAAATCCACCGCAAATGCTCTCGAGTACTTCTTCTTGGTCGGACGTGAGCGCAAGGGCGACCACGAGAGAGAGCACGTGGTACTTGAACCAGTTGGGGACCACCGAGAGTGGCTGCCCGAATGTTGCTTGGTTGCGCGCACGATCGGCCAGAGTAACGAGGAAAAAAACGCCGAGTACCTACCACGCCGGACCGAGAAATATATTGCGTTTATCGTGTTTGTTTCTTTTTTCCTGCCACTTGACGGAAACCAGCGCACGACAGTTGACGCGCAGCTGGGGCCTCGCATCTGACGAGGGTGGTCTCCGTCTACACGGCTTTGCGACGTAGGGACGAAACTTTGGCAGATTTCGAGCAAATTTCGGGAACCGAGTCTCTGCTTTCCTGTACTATTTAACACTTTGTCTTATGCAGAGCTACTGCAACGGGGTTTCCCGTCCGCCCGAAGAAGGGGTGGCTCGTAAGAAATGCCATAAAGGCGCACGGTCAGTCGGGGAGCAGAGTGTGGCGTCTCCACGGGGACACGCACACGCGTACATTAGCGTGCACATCGCTCGTAACGTGCGCGAATAAACAATAAACACGGCCGTGCGGAGACGTGTATATACACGCATCGGCGCGTATCGTTTCAACGGAGTCCGCGAGGCTCGGCTCGAGGGTGAGTCGGGGGTTGGAGCCGGTTTGTAACAAAATCAATAGAGGGGTGGCGCGCGAGAGGACACGCGGCAGAGCCTCTGCGGGGGTGGTTTCCCTGGCGCAGGCGCAGTAACGGTGGTGTGGAGGATGAAGGGCCAGGGGAGGGAAGACAAAACCACCCCGCCGGCTACTCCCACCCTCTGGATGAGGCGACGGACTGCGATGGAGTGCCTCCTCCTCTTCCTCCTCCTCCTCCTCTTTTCTCCTCCTCTGCCTACGGGCTACTCCACCTCCCGTGTGCCTGAAACTCCGGGGTTGTTTGCCCCTCGGAATGGTAGGTGCTGCCATCGAAGTCGGGGCGGCCAAACCGCCAACATACACCCGGCTAGAACACGCGTATCCTGGGTATTTTACTTTCGTTAGGGCAGGAGAATGTGCTGTCGTGGAATCCAGCGAGGGTCACTCGATTTGTTAGGGGATGAACGGTTAGTTTCTGTGTTCACAGATGTTTTAAAGGAACAGATAATCTTATTGGGATGCGACGGCACAGGGACCGAGGGTCGTAAGAATTCAGATGCATCGTGTTTTGATAAGTTTATTTAACATTCGGTCATACTTTCAGTGACATCTCTGGCTCTTCAGGGGCAACGAAATCCAAACCCTTCGTGTCCTCCCTCGAGATATCATTACGTGGTCCTAATAAAGTGCCATTCTTCCGCCGTTCGGTCTAGCTCTCACCCTTCGAGGCGGACTCGCCCGCGCATATTGTCACGCGCTCATAAGCGCGGCCCTTGCACGCATTATTTCACGCAGGGGAAGTCGAAAACATATTTGCCGTCGTCCCCGGGACAAATGCCTTGATTTGTGCCGAAAATCGGCCCAGCCTGAAATCAAGGGTCGCGATAAAAGCATTAGTCGCGCGGCTAAGTGTTTTCCCAACTTGTCCCGAGCCTCTCCCCCTTTGTCCTCCCCTTTTTCGTGCTTCTTCCTGGTCGTGTCGTTACACAAACGTTAGATCTCTGGTATCGACAGCTTGGTCGACCCTTCTTCCTCCTCGAAATTCCTAGCCACAAGCCTCCGTTTTCACCGATGTCTCAGGAAAATTCCGGAGTGATGTTCCATTGAGCAGACAGTTGACCGGCTCGTCGTCAAGCTGGAGCGTAATAAGGTTGTCGACATTAAGGGGACAGTGGTAAACGCTTCTAAAGGTCATGCTCCTCGAGGGCCGACGAGGAAAGGTCACTCGACTCCACGATGTCCGTTTAATTGCCTCCACGGCCATTGTTTCCGCGTGCATGGGGGAAATTTCCACGTCGACTCGTCGAAACACTATTTATACGTAGCTCGTTGCCGCTCGCTTTGCCCCACCCGCAATTAAATGAAAACTGAATTAAATTCCTCGCCTACCATTCGACCAGCGCTTTCGTAACGTTTCAATCACGGGGTGGTTGAATTCGGTCGTAGTATCGACACCTCAACGGATGGTAAGGGTGAACGGCGGAAGCGGGGATGTAAAGCGAATAGAGGCGAATGCCGAATAGAAATAGATGAAAGTAAGTGAAAGAGAAACGGGGGTTGGGGGTGTGATAGAAGTCGGGAGAGACAGAGAAAGCCGGGGAGACGGAGATAGGGTACCACCTCGTCTGACAAAGGACGACAGAATCTCTTTGTTCTCGCGGCTCAACGGCTTCGCTCCGTGGCCGCGATGTTTTGTCAAGGTCACTCTCATTCACCCCCTTTGCCTGCTGCCCGGCTTCGTCCTCAGTTTTCAACTCGTCACCCACGACACACGGGCAGACGTGTTTCACCCCGTTTCTAATTATCTTGGGCCCGTGGTCCACAGTCCTCTGTCAATCCTCCGCCTTCTCAAAGTCGGTGAAGAAATCACCGAGCGAAGGCGCCCGAGAAAGTTGGTTAGTGGCTTTCAAGCTCCTCTACTTTCGCGATAGGGGTGCAAACGACACCGTAAACAGTAGGCAACGCGTCGCTGGTCACTGGAGAGCCTTTGTGAATCGTTGACACCGTCCTCAAGGCGATCGTCCACGGGTATATCCAAGGGATGGACTCGACTCTTCGCTGACAAAAGTGTGACCGAGTCCATCGTACTTACTTCGCTGGCGAGCTGGTTTTTGGGATTGTCGTTTCTGAATGGTGACTTTAGCCCCCGCGTATGAATGGCATTTTCAGATATATACCCGGCAACTCCCGTGCCCTCTCCTTCCCCTCCCTGCCGTTCGCTCTTTCACGGTTTGGCTTCTCTCCGCGCGCTGGACCAACGGTCCATTGTCGGCTCGGACTCAATGGATGATGCTGAAGCAGCGGGGGCGAGAAGAGGGGGAAGGATTGTCGTTGTAGAACTGTCCTCCTCTCCTCCACCCCGCCGCGCCGCGCCGTCCAGTTCAAAAGGAAATGAGGTGCCCCGGACAGGACCTACCCCAACGAAAAAGAAGCCACTGGGCTGCGCGACGGAAAGAAAACCTCCCTCCTATCCCACGAATGACGGACATTTCCTCTGGATCGGTCGCCTCCGACATCCTCTCGCCACCTCTTTTGCGTTCCACGGAACGTTCGTTCTCGTGTCAGCCCCGTCCGATCTATTTCCACCGCGACTGCGCGCCTCCAACGTAATATATCTCGTCAGACATTTCCGACGGAGTTCAAGGTGACTGATAATCGGCAGTAGTAGGCTTAAACAACTGGGTTTCATCCCGGCTCGAAGTGAAATGTATCAGCAGGAGAGGGATAGCGCTGAGGATTCGAGGGATCGAGGAATTAAACGCGTCTTGATCCTCCCTTTATTTCGATGGTCGCGTGGCGCGCACAATGGCGACAGGGAGGTGCGGTTCCAAGGAATAAAGGAGAGATCCGACTTTGAGACGAGTCCTCGATCCTCCAGGTGCTAGGAAACACGCGCTGGTCCTTCCAGAACCTCTTCCTACGACTACACCGCAACAGAAGGAGGTCTTTTTCTAGGGGTCGCACCTTGGCCATTCAATTTTCACGCCATCTACGATTTAAGTGACTCGGTGGACAAATCCAGGTGCAAGTTGTGCACCGCCGTTCTTACCGGGGTTGCGCCTCTCGAGGGTAAAAATAACAGTTCGGTTATTTTACCTGCCACCCTTGGAACTTGTACAATTGTTTGTGCCCATGTAGCTGTGAATACACGCGGGCCGTGTTACACTATTTACATATCCCCAGGTTTCTCCATTTACGCAAACAGCGTCTGTAATCCCAAATCGACTATATTTTTTTTATACCACGCCTCGGTTTGCAGGAAGACGCGAAAATTGTGGGGGAGTCTCGTTGAAAATCTTTCACACCTTGCAGACCTCCTGCTGCAGGCATGAATGAGGCATCCAAGCGACAAAAAGCGTGGAATGTTCGAAGGGCCCTTGGCCCCGCACCTTCGGAATGGCCATCGAAGACTCATCGGTTCCGGTCAATTTCGAAAATTCAAGGAAAAGCCGTATAATTGAATGGCATTACGCGAGGAGAAACGCTCCGCTTTCAGGGCTCTTGCTATTTGTCGGGGGAACTTTATTGGGGACCTTCTGAGACTTCTTGGTACGCGATGAATGAATAAGGGGAGGCTCTTGTTACGTGGAAATCACGTTCAAAGGAGAAGTATATCTTCCGTTCATTAGATTAGCTCCGGGGATGAAACGTCACCCCGCTTAGATTTCAATTCGAATTCGTTATATTCGGAATAAGGGATAACGGATTAGTGGGGGTAAAATTAAAAATCGAAGGTTGGGAGCGGTGAAAAATTATAGGGGGTGGGGGTGGGAGGGGGGGGGGGAGGGTCACATCGGATCTGCGAATGAAAAAATTGCCTTCCCTGCTTCCCTATCGAGGAAGATAACGAGGCGTGGACCTAAAGTGACACCTGAGGTGAGGTCGTGACACGTTACGAGGGTAGCTGTGCTAGACATCCATCACTCCTTTGTGCAGTCGCAGAGTGACACCTGGTTCTTAGCCTTCCCTCCCCCTCGCCGACACAGTACACCCCTCAGCTTCTTTTGAAAGTTTGCTCGACGGCCACCGTGGCCGGAACCACCCCCGAGAACACCCTCGAGCAATGACGCGTAGCGGTTTAAAAATAAATAAAAGTTCACGGAGACTTAGGTGATCGCTAAGTCCTCGTAAAGCTGGGATTATATTTATTGATGGCAGTCTATCCTCCCGTTGAAAAAAATTGGGAAAAAAGGATTTGGGAAATCGCAGGATGGATTGCAGTTGGTGTTTGTTTGTAGTTGTAACTTGATCGTGTTTGATTGAAGTTTCAAAGAAATTTGAACGAGGTTGAACATCGTGGTATTCGGAGCAAACCGTCATTTTCTTCCTTAGAGCATAATATATACATGGAGGTCTCGTTGAGAGCTCGAAACTGTCGCCAACATCATGCGAGAGAGAAATAGATACTTTCTGGATGGTGCGAGTGAGAGAGGTAGGGTAAACCCACCAGTAAATGAACACTTAAGGCTAGTAAATGGACACTTTTATAAAATTATGTTTGCAGCGCGATTGATTCCATGTGTTGCGAAAATTGTTTGGATATGAAGCGAGAAACTAGAAGAAGTCTATAATTAATTAGTTGCTTATTTTAGTAACTTATTTTACTCGTTTTAGTAAAAAATGTCCATTCACTGGTAGTGTCCATTTACTGGTATATTTACCCTAGAACGGAGAATCACGATCGCTCGCAATACGCATGCGTCGTTGTACACCTCTCACTCGCACCAGCTCGCACATGTCTTTCTTTCTCGCACGATGTTAGTCGCCAACTGGCTCGACAGGAGACATAAGGCAACGAGACCTCCAGTGGTATATGCTCCAAGTTTGCTTCACTGAGACCACATTGACAAATTTGAACGCGGTCACATCGTCGTTAGGGGAATCGATTCCGGACGTTACGGGGCGAAAATTTCTTCGTATCATCTTTTAGGCTGCTGGAAAGCCTGAGAGCAATCCTTGGGCTGCATCTCTGAATATCTCCGCGATGAATTTACGTTTTCGCGAATCTGTACGCTATTACGAAGAGGTGCGTTAGAAGAGACGAAAGGGTGGCTTGGACAGTCGAGCCTTGTTTCCGCGAAGGATCCCTGGCAGGATCCCGCGGGACACATTAGCTGGTTCAGTCGCTTGCAAAAAAAGGGACCTGGAGAACGGGCTCCCGTGTTCACCCTCCCGTCGAGAGTTTCCTCATTGATCGCGTGAGCGGAATCCAGGTGTCCTGGTCCTCGGAGACCTTCATATTTCAACTCGTCAATGGCGAGGAAGGAGCCAGGTGCAGGTGCCCGAGCTCTTCCACGGCGGATTCTGGCGACCGTGCAATAAACCGGCTGCAACGGAGAAAGGAGGGTGCGCGGGCGGCGAAACGAATTTCCCGGCCTGGACCCTGGAACATTGCCGATTTCCAAACGATTAGAGGCATCCACCGTGAAGGGGTTGACACGCGACTGGGATTGATGACGGCTCGATGAAACGGTGCTCCCCGACTCGCCATTTTGGGAGGGTGTTACGAAATTGATCTGGTACCTTCGGTAGTTGGAGTTCTGTCCTCGTGTTTCGACCAGGAGCGAAACGATATCGAATTAGTA
This sequence comes from Andrena minutula, assembly GCA_929113495.1. Taxonomy (NCBI): domain Eukaryota; kingdom Metazoa; phylum Arthropoda; class Insecta; order Hymenoptera; family Andrenidae; genus Andrena; species Andrena minutula. The sequence continues at coordinate 35,996,734 of OV815996.1, read as the reverse complement.
ATTTCCTGAGGATGGGAAGGATTCCTTTGGAAGAGCTCGCCGCTGGAATGCGTCGATTAATCGGCACCTTGGCGACCAGATTCCAGGGCACAGGAGGCAAGGACAGCGTCGAGGGAACTCGTCAGTCTCCACTGACAGAAGGAGGCGTCAGTTCTCATTAATAACCGGTGACTCGGCGTTTATATAAATAAATTGTACGCGGTCGCAGCCACTCACCTGCGATTTGGTCGATCGCTCACTATTCTGACGTGAAAGAAGCCTCGCCGCCTCATCCACCCACCCGTCCCTCCCTCCTCGGGGATACACCGATCCATCCAGTGGCCTGTTCGCGTTCAGCCTTCATCCATTTCGTCTCTTTCTCCCGCTGCCCGTGGCCCGCGGCCTCTCTCTTCATCTACCTGGGGCCAGGGTCCCTTGGTCTCTGTTGCTCGCCAGCGCAAGCTTCTCAATCGGAATTCCAAAAGGCACTAGAGCAAAGCAGTGCGCGCCAGTGCCGGGTCTATGAATGCCTGGCTCCCGATGCTCGGTCATTTATTTCGGCGGCGGTGTACTACCCTCGCCTCCCCCCACCCTGAAATGGTCGAATGAATGCTGCAACCATCCCCCGCCACCCCACCCCTGGTTGCCTTGTCTCGACACGGAGTTAGGATCGTTTTGAAAATCGAGGTCGAGGGCCAGCCCGACCAGCAGCCTCCTCCGTCGCTCCTCAGACCCTCCTCGCTCGCTCGTACCTCCTTCTGGCTCCTTCTTGCTCTCCCGACTCCGCTCCGCGCTCGGCGAATCCCTCTCGAGGTATCGAGCTCCGTGCCGGTGAAAAGGAGCGGGTCGTCGACGACGACAACAACGACGATCTGGTTTTTTTTTACCCGTTGCCTTGCTGCCTCGCTGCCTTCTTTCCTCTCTCTTCCACCGGTGTCTTCCTCGAGATGACTGATGCACGCTGGATAGAGTGCAGCCGGCACGAGGATGCTTCAGACCCTCCGGGAACCGGGGCTTCTTCGCGGAACGCGAGACGCCGAGCCGCTACGGGGCAGGAGCGCGCGAACCGAGAGATCTCGCATTCTTTACGCGTTTTTAATCGCGGAATTCTTGCGAGCCACGTCGGCGAAATTCGCGGGGAGGCATTGTGCGCGAGCGGGAACGTGGAGCATGGACTTAGGTTAGAAAGATCCAAGCCCTTTCCAGGCTTCTGTGCGAATCAAAGAGAGCGTACCGGGGGAAACCGTAAAGGGGTGGGACACGCGGGATACAATTTGACATTCTTCAGTCGCCAAGCCGCGGTAAGAAACATTAAAGCTATCTTCGGCTGCACGATGCGTCTTCATAACGGCGCAATAAAAATTCCTCTCGCTCTTAACCGAATGGGCAAACTTTATCCTGGAAACTGCGAGTAACAGGGGCACCGTTCCTATTCCTTTTCACGTTTCCCGTGTTTGCTCCTTTTTCTCTGTACAACGATTATTTCGGCGGAGTAGCGAGGGAAGTTTTTCATTTAACCACCCCTATCGGCGATCTACACGTTGCTCCGCTCGACGAGGAAGTATTTCGTTTAATGGATGTTTAATTTTAAGACCGTGGAAAATGACTTCCATTAAGGGCCGATGGTTTCTCGGATGATTATCCGTATTCCTTGGGCCACGGGCTACGATTTACTCCGCCTTTCCATCACTTTCCGAGGTGCACGCGTCTATATAAGTCCCTATTGAATCCGATTCACTCGAACGGTTCGTGCATTGCGGATACTCGGTGGGGCGGGTCGATCCCGCCGTAAAATATTTAACGAGGCAGTTTCCCGAAGCGTCTTTGTAAACGTTATGAATATCGCAATAAAATATACGTATATAGAAGTGCGCACACAAATGCCCCAGGACTTCGTCTTCTTCGCGGAACTCTTTCCTTCCTTCGCCCGTTAACTCCTTCATTGACTTCCACCCCCTCCGGCCAACTCTTTCTCCCCCTATTCCTTGCTTTCCCAACTGTCTCGGTACTTCCAGTCGTCCAAGGATCCCATAAAAACACACTGTCGACTCGTAATGCGGATAGTTATCCCAATCTCTTCTCTCTATTCCATCACACTGTACTTCCAAATTTGAATCCTCTTTCTCGTATATCGCGGCGCTTTATTATAATTCCCTTCCTGCTACTGTCCGACAGATTGACTCTTTTCCTGCCTTTAAAGATGCAGCCAGGCTCCACATCCTCCAGCACTTTTAGTGTAGTCTACTGCGTCATGTCTCCCCCTTCTGCTATAGCCCATGTTGTGCCGTTACTGCTTATTCGTCATGTTTTGCTCTCTGGGTCAAATTTGCTTTTCATAATTGTTTAATTGTTTAATTAGTTTTAAGTATGTTTTAGTATTAGTATACGTAGCATTAAGTAATGTATCTTATTTCAGGGTTAGGCTTACTAACAGTTTTTACTGCGGCCTCGCCTTTACTCACTCATACTTTCTCTTTATGTACCACTCTCTGTTCTTCTCGTTAAAGAGTAATAAAGTTGAAATAATAATAATAAAAAAAAAAAAAAAAGTTTACCCAACTGCACTGGGCATATCGTTCCCTCCTTTCTACAGTTCCTTTCACCTCTTCCCATTGTTTCAGATGAACCACGTGGATCACAGAAATCTTGAACGAGGATGTCGATCTCTATCAAGCTACCTGCCGAGGAGCTGCAAAGTGCAGTCGTCGATCTACTCGATGGGAGAGGGATATCTATGCGGAGCTCGGTGAGTGACTCCCCGCGTCAAATTTTGGCAAATATACTTTTCAGATACGCCGTGCGCATTGCGAATCCGATAGGTGTCGACCGAGGGTGTTGGTTGGAAATTAAGCAGACTCGATAGTCTCTTGGATTGCTCGCAGTACACGCGATAGTATCGGGAGCTTGATTCCGCTCGAATGACAGGTTCCCACCGCGTCTGTTTACTCTCGATCCTTAGCCTGTGTTCGTTTAACTCCCGACTGGGATAAAGCTCGCAGGATCGCTCGGTAATTCACGAGGAGTCGTGGGTGTTAGGACGGGGTCGGGGGGAGGGGGGAGGGGGGGATTGAAAAGGGGTGCGGCAGAGGTGCTCTGCAGAGGCGTGCACCCGGTAAGATTTAATGTGATCTCTCGCGTGTCCTCTCTCTCTCTCTCTCGTTCTCTTTTCTTTTCACTCCCCTCTCACCCCCTAACCCTCCCCAATCAGCCTTTTTCCTCGCGCACCCGTTGGCGCGCTCGTCCTTCAGGCATTTTCAACCCCCGAAAAGCCTCGTCTGCTCGGTCGAGAGAGGGACAGCCGCGGGAGGACCAGGCAGCGAGAGAGGGAGACAGAGTCGGAGGAGCAGCGCCGCGAAGAGAGATGATGGGTCCTGAGGGTGGAAGAGCATCCCTCTCGGCGGCGTCACCTCGAGGGCCCAATTAGCGCCAGCACGAGTGTCATTCCGCCGCGGTTTCCGCATACTGGCTGCCGTTGACTGGCGTTTTCTGCGGTTTCGTTTCTCTGCCAGCGTAGAGGCAGACCGTTATGCAGCAGCGTGCGTGAGCCAGATCTTCACCCCCTCCGTTCCAGCTCCTTCCTATGGCTGACTGACTGACTGGCTGGTCTCCTCGGTTTTTCTTCCTTTTTCATCCCCCTCTCGCCCGGTTGCCGCTGAACCGGGGCCAGGCCGTCTCCACCCCGCGAAACGAGCGGGAGAGAGAGAGAGGGAGAGTGCATTATCCAATTTTCTAGCAGATATTTCACGATATAATAATTGGGCATTCAGCGCGAACCTTCCCTTCTTCCCCGCTCGCTGTGCTCGCCTTTCACCGAGGAGGATCGTTGAATTATATTCCCCGGGCAATGGGTGAGGGGCTGAGTGCAAACGGGCAACGAGCGAGGGCTAACCCGGTACGGGGCACCAATGGAAACATTTTCCATCGTAGAATGCGTTGGATACCGTAAGGATCGTCTCTCTTTCTCCCCTCGCCTTCCCCCTTTCGTCGTCCTTTTCGTTATTCTTCGACCGGGGCTCCCCGGTTCCTCCGACGCTGTCTCTTGCAACCCCCTTCGCGCAACCCTGCGCTACGCCTCCGCCGGTGCCTCTTCTCCGGTTATTTCCATAACGACACTTTAAGCAACGTTAATTATTGTCGGCGTAATGAGCTCGAGGAAGTCTTCCAAGATGCAGACTCGCTCGCCCCACGCTCTCCCGACTTCTCCGTTCATCTTCTTCTTCCACCATCCCACGCCAACCGACCTCCCCCCCCCCCCGTTGCCTGTTCGCCGAGTGTCAAAGGCTCCCTCCCTCTCTCCCTCTTTCTCTCTGGCAATCCTACGGGATATCTCGCGGATCTGCATCACCGCGTCTTTCCACGGAGCTGATCTCGTTAAGGGACCTCCTTCGTTCTAACACCGACGCCCGGTTGCGCCTTGTTAGCGCGTCTCGGCGAATTTAACCCCGCGACCTGGGGCTTTTTCAGCCCCACGTTCGATGACGATGCACCCAGAAAACGAGGCTTTAGGCTAGCCTCGGGGGGCGTCAGGTTAATGACCAGCTCTTGGGTAGGAATTGCTGAAATTGCCAATCGAACGTGTCGAAGAATTTCGTGTTCTATCGCGCAGTGCACGCAACACCCCCCGAAACAGTTTTGATATTGCTTGTAATGTGAGAAGGTAGTTTATAGTTTACATTGTTATAATATTATTTCTGAAAGTAGGTGTATCTGTGCTACGGTAGGGTGCACCGTAGGAATTAAGAGACGAAGAGTCATCCCTTAAGTCCTGCGGAATTATTTCTCTCCGTGACGTTGTTGTGCCGAGGGCGACAATAAAGGCCGGCTTTGGGCTGCTTCAGCTGTCGATCAGCCGCTGTCAGCTCGCATTTTATTGACCGTGGCTCGATCGGGGTTCGTTATAATAGCTGTTTTGGGAATCTCGAGCGTTCGCACGAGACCGCCTCGGGAAATCCTCGTGGAATTTCGCGGCGCCACCCTTTCCATTGAGTTAACAGGGGGGGGGGGGGGTGAGAACACCACCCTTTTTTTGAGAAAAATTCTGATTCCACTTCGTAATTGCTGGGCGGGAGGGTTTCGCGCGAGTCTCGAGCAGAGGAGGAACGTCGAAATCGTAAGGCAGAACCGTCATTGCGGAGAGGCTCGTAAAAAGGGATTAAAGTGGGCCGAAAGTGGGAATCCACAATGATGTCGTTAGGCCCTGCCACCAACGGCGACAACTCTTTCCCGTTACTTGGTGTACCGAGTGTCATTCAATTGCACATCCCAATTAAATAACAGGCAAAAGGGCGACGTAGCGTCGCGTACCGTCCCGACGCCCCCTAATTGCGAGCCTGGAGGAGGCTGGAGCAGCCATCGAGGAGGGCTGGAAAGTTGAGAGGACGAGAGATAAACACTCGGCTGGGGGTTGAGGCTCGCCGAATCGTGGGATTGTATTAAGGGAAACCGACGATCTTCTTCTTCTTCTTCAATTTGTATGTCCCTTTCTGCCGATTATCGAATCTTTGGGTATGCACGCGATTTCGTGAACAGGGGATTAGGATATTCTCGCGTCGATACTTGTTCATCGAGAGTAACGCGTGACGGCTGGGAAGATTAACGCGGTGGGTGGTGCTCGTAGCCGCGGCAGGGTGAAATTTCGAGTCGCCTCGCTTCCCGGGAAAAGGGGTCGCGGCTAATAGGAGGCACGCTGGTGTTGCTTTCGAATTTCCGAAAAAAGGAAGGAAAAGAATCGCAACGCGGATGCTGTGCGCGTTTGTATACACGTTGCGACGACCCGCACGCGGTTGGCACACAGCTCGCCGTTCCTCTCTTGTGCGGCATTAAAGAGTAACGTAATTAGCACAGGCAAATGAACTAATTACCAGAATACGAAACGACGAGCCAAGGCTGACAAAAGGGCTGGCTGAATTCGTCTCGCTCCCTTCTTCGCCGCCGCTCTGGCGTCTTTCTCTCCGTTTTCCCATCGCAGCCGGTGCATCCCGATGCAACCGTGGGCGACGACTGCCTCGGCGTCGTCGCCGTCGACGACGCGCCGCGCCGTGCCGCACAAACGGCCCTTCCAAGAATCGAAATGTTAATTAAAGGCTCCTCTTGCCGTGCTGAAGGAGAGAAAAAGGGACGCGACAGATGGCGGGATGCGCGAAAGGGGGTGGTCGACGGGGTTGCATAGATCTTGAGGGTCGTGACGCGACGGAGACCCGCTTATTAGCTTAGTAGCTACCATTCGTTTAGTTATCTCAGAGTACCTATCGATACCTATCGACGCCCAATTGTAAGACACAGAATACTTATCAGTGTCAACGCGTGATACTTTGAGACGGTAGAATCCCAATCAAAGGGAGAAACCTATTCGAAGTTCCCGGAAAACAGAATGACTTTCGCCGTAGAGACCGTTCTTTTTCAAGGCTCGCGGGAAAAGGACGTCTGCCCCTTTAGGTACGGCACTGGAAAGATGTCGGAAGCGAAGCGGAGGGGCCGCGGCTGGCAGATAGCGGGCGGCGGATGGCGCAAAATGGAAACGCCGTAATTAGTATGCGCGTCCGCACGTTATGCACGCAACGGCACTCGGCTCGCTACCACCCTCGCGGCGAAGAGTCTCGCGCGCGCGCGCGCGCTCGCGGGGTGACGAGCGCAGGCAGGAGTGGTGTTGCAATTCGCACTTATGTTGAGCAAGTGCAAGCAACACCGGTGACTTCATCGAGGCATGCATCTGGGCGTCCTTAACGCGTGCATGCACCCCACACGTACACGGGCAAACGCCCTGTCGGCCGTGTGCGTGCCGTGGTCTTCGTCGTCGTCGTCGTCGTCGTGGCACGCATCGTGAGCACGGCAATGCCTCGCGACGCGGAAGTGTCGCCCTTCGCACTCGCGCGCAAAAGAGCGCCCGCCAGTTGGCTGACGGAGAGATCCGCGAAAGGGTGGAAAGGAAGGGAGAGGGAGGGAAAAGAAGGGAGAGAAAGCGAGCGGCGTGAAAATCGCGCGTCGCGCACCGCCTCGAGGAGCCTCGAGACGCACCGAGACGCCTGCCACCGGGGCATCGTAATTGAGAATTTAACGGGCTCTTGGACGGTTTCGCCGTCCCGCGGAAAAACACCGCCACGGCTTTTTCGTTTCGCCACACGGCGAGCTGGGACTGTTTTTCCGCTTCTGCTCCTCCCGTTTTTCATTCTCTTTGCACGGGAATCGCGTCGCGCGCTCTTTCAGCCTGCCTCTCCCCGCGATTCGATCGGCACGGCGATCGTTCTGTTATCGAATGACGATCGGACGGTTGAAATTGAAGCGACGAGCGTCGCTTTGCGACGCGCTCGACATCAAACGCGGCCGAAATGCGTAGCTTTGCCGGCTTTGAGCGCATCCCCGCGGCTCAGAGAGGAACAGAATCCTCTTTGACGGTACTTCTTTGTCTCGCGCTCGGAGCTTTCATCGTTAATCCCCGCGCGACACTCGGCGATGATTCGCGACAATCAGCGGGAAATTAGCTCGCGAGCTAATTATCGCGTGTCGTGCCGGCGTGTCGCGACGAGGATCGGCGTGGGAGGAGGGAAAAGTTGATCCTTTTCAGGTGTTAGTCGCTCTTCGAATCGTGTCTTTGAGCGCGACCGCCGGCGCTGGTCGACTGTCGAGGCAACTCAACTCGGTGGTTGGGGCGCTCCCGCGCGAGTTCCTCCGGCTTAATCCGCTCGGCGTTCGCGGATCAAACGCCAGGCGGTCGGCTCCGCGCGGCTGCTGCTCCCTTTTTCCTCTTGCGCGCTCCCGCGCGCGAGCCTTCCGCGGCTTTTTTCCTTTTCGTTTCGCCTTTCGCCGTCAGCGTGCCGCTTAATTCACCAGCCACCAGCCGGACGGCTGAAAAGGCCGCGTCTCTTTCTCCCGAAACTCTCTCGGCGAGCTCTTTTTGTCGCGCCCGATGCGTAGGAGGCGCGTCAAAGCGACCCCGCGTAACGACGACACCTCGCGCGGCCTTTTCGCCAGAAAGCAGCCGGCTGTTTCGCGAATCGCGCGTCGAACGTCGCGGTTACCGCGGCAGCGTTTCAATTCCCGCGCGTCTCGGCTGCCTGGCTGCCTTTCATTCGATTATTTCACAGAGAACTGAGGGGTGGGGGGCGCGGATGAACTGGGCCGCGACTCGGGGAAGATCAAAGTCCTTCGATGCTCCAGCTTCTCCAGCTTCAGAGAAGTATCTCAATCGCCGCAGATCATCGCGGATAGATTTCCAAATCGAAACGGACCGGCACCGTTCCTTGGCCCCCAATTCTCGTCGCGTCTTCAACGTCATGCTCGCATTTTTCAGCGTGACAGTGCACTTTCCTTATCGATCTGAACTCCGAGCCGCGACGAGTGGCTTCCTTTCCGCGTTCCCGTCGTTAGCCTAGTTTCCAGCCGCTGCTGGGGGAGAACAACACGAGGTCCGGTGTAAATTAAGGGCTATAATTCAGGCGCGACTCTCCGTGCCTAATGAGAGAACGCCCCGTCATTCGGCGTCATCTGCGAGCCTTCGCAGGCGTCCTCGTGCCTCAGCGTCTATCCCGTCCTGAAAATTGCCTTGTAACGCGGCTCGATCTATCACGTACTCTCGCGATGAGACTTCGACGCGTGGATTTCGTCTTCTCAGGAAAAGAATCGCCGCGTAACTGCAGCCCCTCTTCCGTGCCTCCCTTACATTCTAGCCTGGCCTTTTGCGAGTCGTGAAATCAGCCAAAATCCTGAGCACTCGGAGACTACCAAGCGACGTTAAAACGTAGAAGAACGAGGTAATTGTTGGGCACTTCTAACGATTCAATGGAATAGAGCGGTTGAAAGACTGGCATTAGCATCCGACGACGATTCAGGGGACGTAGACATTTTTCTAAAGAGGGAAGAAATAGAGCAGAGCTGCTAGCAAGCTCGGGCAACGTCGAGATACGCAGCCAGCGGAACACAACGACACCCTTGGGGTCGCTGTTCATCATTGGCTGCACCCTTTCACGGTGCAGCGCGTGCTGCCGTCGCATCGCTTCATTGTTCATTAGCCTGCCGCTTCCGGTGGTCGTTGGCGGGATCGGGCCTCGAAAAGAAATATATGAGCACTGCTCCACTCATTGTCTTAACATTCCTCCGGCCCCCAATTGTAACATTCTTCCCTCTCCTCTAAATTGCCCCGCAACGAAGCTTGATGCACGTCAATGCTGTCCAGTTGCAGCTCGCGTCCGTCCTCCGTTCCAGATTATCTTAATCAACAATCCCGTTGCAACTCTCTCGCCTGCGATCCTCCCCCGGTGGTCACGGCGCCGACGAACGCCTCGAAGATTCTGCATAATGACGCTGGGGGTGGTGGGCAGGGAGCGAGCCGGGTCGTCTTTCAATTAGGAAAAGCGAGCCGGGGGCAGCGCGACGCAGGCGAACCAGGCGACGCGACCCTCTGAACCCGAGGGGCGGGCTGGAGAACAGGGGGCAGGGAGGAAAGAAGAGAGCAGAGATGGAAACAGAAGAGAGCAGGTCGAGGACGATGACTGCGTGAAAACGACACACGAAGACAACACTCTGGCCCGACACTCTCGGCCCTCTCGTTGTTAATCGTTGGTTGCACCCTTTCACGGCTGCGCTCTCGCACACCACGTTCTCTCGCTCCTACCCTTTTGTCCATTAGCCTCGTCCCGACGGGGACGCAGCCCCGGCGTTCCCGTTTTCCACGGACGTGCGCCCCGAACCGAGAACGTCACCTGTGCCTGGAGGATTTCGCATAACGTGGCTGGCCAGGTGTGAACCAGCGTCCTATCCGCCGTTTCTCGCTCCTGGCCCGAGCGTCTTCCGCTACGACGGGAGCATTCGCGGCGACGTGTCGCTGGCTTATTAAGGGGCCCGCGAGCAGAACAATAAAACGGCCGGGCGGAAGCCCCCGGAGGTTTTTCAGCCTGAAGTGCCCGAGGTATCCTGGCATTGAGTGGGAACCAACTTGCCGAAGACGCTTCGAGACGCGACCCAAATGAGCACGCCCAGGGGATTTTGGATAACGAAGTCTTCGGGGTGTGAAGGGACCATTCCCATCTGCAAAATGAACGCCCACTGTGCCCGATAGCCTCGCGTCTCCCGTTGTCCTCTCGCTCGTTTCACGTCGATGCGTATGGAGGCAGGGGAGTAGCTTATTAAGAGCAGCACAGAGCAGGGAGTATCGTGGAAAACGAAAAAGCCGACGAGGAATGCTCGGCCTGCTCGCGAACAATGGACCCATTATTTTTGACATTCCAGCCTCTGCGGGTCCTTTCGAATAAGAAATACCTCGCTCTCGCCTTAATCGCTTCATCGATGCATTCATTAAACTACGTTCGCAACCGCTGCTAAGCCGCGCAATCGCGACGCGCGGAACTTTCTTGCGCGGCTTATAACAACGGCTCGCAAACAATAAGACGTAATTATTTGTTTCTCCGAGGCTGCGTGCACCGTCCGAGGAGCCGCGGTGGAAATGAAATTATTTTTTAAAGTACCTCGTTAAATATATTTCCCTTGTTCGCCTGTGAACCGCCGAAGAACGCAAGCCCCGGCGCGCACAAAGCGAGCCAAGGAATTAAACGAGCAACGCCGCGTTGCTCGCCCTTATTTTTCCCGCCCAAGCGTCGAAACTTGCAGGTTTTTCCGCTCCCCCGACGGATCTTTGTCCGGCCACTGCGTCACCACGTTTTCTGCAGAGTCCAAGTTAAGTCTCGGACGACTGGCTGCTTCCTAAGCTTCTAATCAGTCTCCAAGTTCGTAACCTCCACGTGCCCTGATAATTTATTTATTTTTTTATTTATTATTGTTTAGCGGGAAAATCCTTTAGTATACGAGAGACATGCAGCAAGTACAAAGTAATACGAGTTTGATAATCTAATCTGATAGGCTAAGCGTGCATTCTACCCGGGGACAGTTATTCGGAAATTCGATTGAGTAGGGTGACTGTACCTAATATCGCCACTGTTCCTAATATCGCCACTCGCTATATCTCGCACAGTAAGCACTAAAATTTATCGATTATGCACTCAATTAGTACCTAAACATATGTATGAAGACATAGTGTAATAGTACCGTCATGTGATCAACAATTACAGAAACGGAAGCATTTTAGAGAATGTTAATGGTGTAAACATTTATGGGACTGCCACAATTTTACATCCCATTCGGAAAAGGCAAGTCTAATAATTCCGTGAATACAAGAATATCCACTTGAAATACCTAATTAATGATGTATTTAAGGAATGAAATCGAATTCAAATATTTTCCGTGCTGAAAATAGTGTTTTTCTGTTAGCAGTAGGAGTGTTCTGAATAGGGGAAGGTGGGGCAAGACGGGGTAGTTAAGGTTTGATGATGAATAAAACACAGGTTTTCATAATCAACTAATCAATTTTATGTCTGAGCCATTCTTTGGTAATAAGTCTTTCAGTTTAACTATGAATCAACCTAATCTTTACAGGTTTTAATGGAATAAATAAAAAAATTCAGAAAAAGTCCTATCGCCCCGTCTTGCCCCACGGGTGGGGCATGATGGGGTACCAATTAAAAAACGATATAAATAAAGTAAATATATATAAATTAATTATTTATTGGGTTGACAAAGGCGGCATATATGTATGGCTTCATCGTCCTCGTCTCCTACATCAGCACAGGAGAAATGAGGACGTTATAATTGCGGTGTTTCCAGTTTTCTCGACATACGAGTCTTTTGCTTTGTGATTGGGACGGGAATCAGTTCTTTTGGACTAATTAATAGAAAAGAAGTATCATTTTCCTCGGTCCGTCTTCCGTTTGTAGTTTCTAACCATCCTGGGACAATGAGAAACTTTGATTTTTATTTCTAGGTTTGTGAGGGGCATGATGGGGTAATGAAAATAAGAGGTACCCCATCATGACCCTTCTCGTCTCACTACAATCATATGAACACTGCCCGAAATATTATTTGCAAAAGTATAAAATAATACACGTGCCTTATAGCGAATTCAATTCTGCCTCAGAAACATATACATGTACTGAAGATCTTCTATATTATCATATCATTGTCACGGATGCTAAAAATAAGGAAGATGTTAAGAAATCCCAATAAATTATAAATTCTGATGTATCTTTGTCACACGTTCACGTGCTTCATTGACTTGCTGCTCACTGACGGTGTCGGTAACGACACGATTAACGCGTATGCTCAATTTTGATTAGTGCGTTTGTATCACGAGATACAGGGGGTACCCTATCTTGCCCCCCACCCCGTCTTGCCCCACCTTCCCCTACCGCCTACCGGAGAACAATGGTTTCGATGTAATGTTTGTTACAGCTGGGGTTACGAAATGTGCCGAGCAACCGAAATAAACTTTAATTGCCCAATATGTACATCGGAACGTTAAAAATAAAATATTTTAAAAATATATTTTTAAATTTTTATCTTTTTCTAATAAAAATAAAATCAAAGATGGATAAAAATACATTTACAGTGCAAGAAATACTAAAAGCACAAATGAAAATGACTTGAAAACTCATATATTTATGAATTAATCAATATTTCTTGAGTTGGCGATATTAGGTACACACTTTTCAGGACGCGATTTTGCATGTCTTACGTCCTTTGAGTGCTAATTAAAAATTTGAAGGTTTCAACGATTTTAACTTATGCTATATGAAAGATGAATAATTTATCTTTACTTTGAAACGAATTGCGTGCAAAAATATCCATTAGGGTAAACGCACCAATAAATGAACACTTAATGCTAATGAATGAACACTTTTATAAAATAATGTTAGCGCGATTGATTCCACGTGTTGCAAAAATTGTTTGGATATGAAGCAAGAAATTAGAAGAAATCTTTAATTAATTAGTTGCTTATTTTAATAACTTATTTTACTCATTTTAATAAAAAATGTCCATTCACTGGTACATGTTGATTTACTGGTACATCCACCCTATTATTCAATTGATAGTGATTTAACTTTTGCCTGGCGATATTAGGTACAGTCACCCTAGTTTGTTCCGGAATGAGTCACGCGATGTAGAGAATACATGAATGTCCGTCATGGCTCTGTAAATGAGATCGGCTGTGTAGTTAAAGTACCCAGGCACCTTAGACCAGAACAGGGGCCTAGGAGGCAGTTGTCGTTGTGGAGCGTCAAAACGTACTGTTGCCAAGAGCACCGTCCAGTCAATTGTGTAATGCACTATGTAGGACCATAGTCATGGTCATGGAATCGCATCGGACTTCCCGAAAGCCTCGAAGCCAGTCTCAAGAATTTATGCTGAATTTCGTCGATATTCTCAGAGCAGACCTTCCCCTGTCTCCGCGGCCCACGCTCGCTAGGCCCGCGAATCATCGTTGTTACCCGCGAGCTGGAATTTTCCTCGTTTGTTCTTTCTTCGAACACCGCTGGGAAATACAACAAATACGGGACGAGGACTCTAGAAAGTACCAGTGTTACCGGGATTATCATTGTGCTCTAGAGTGGTGGCGATTAATTTAATTGCATGCACCTTTCCCTCTCCCCTCGCTCTCCCCCCCCCCCCCTCCCTCTCTTCTGCGCCCGCAATTCCCGCGTCCGTTCCCTCTCCACCGTGGAAGAAGCAATTAAGCACTTCGCGTGCCGATTGGCCGTACAATTAGGGTGAATTATAATATCGTAATAATTGCGACAATTAACGTTATGTACGAACTGCCCCCGGGATGCGAGGTTCCTCTCTCCCCGCTTTCATCCCTCTTTGTCTCAGTTTCCCCGAGTTTCACCTCCCCGTTCTCCATTTTTCTTTCCCTCTTTTTTATTTCGGCTTCTCCGTTGCACCCCCGTTGCCCGTGCAAACGGTACGTTCCCAGTTTGTTCCTTCCGGATGACGAGATGCTGAAGGACCGGACGCGATTCCCTCTCGCTGGATCGCCCAATCTGGAGCAGCTGCTTCCTCAGAAAAGTGAACATTATTGTCTATACGTGCCGTGTATTTGCCTGCAAATCTGTCGAAATGCCCAGCGTTGAAACGATCCAAAACGGGTCTCGGCGCGCAACGCGACGCCTCTCGGCCTCTTTCGAAACGCTGTGATTGCCGACGAGGTGGGGACGCGCGGAACCTCGCCTCCTTGGGTGAAGCGAGGAAACTCTACGGCTCCGTCTGGAGCGCGAGCGGGAACTTTCGATAATTGAAATAATCGAAGGGGCAGAGGCGTCGGTGAGTAACGCCAGCGACAACAGCAACAGGGCCCGAAGTAATCGCGGAACTAGTTGCAAGCTCTCAAGCAAATTACTGCTGGATTAATTCGTACGTTTATCGACGCCATTGTGCGCCCATCGATCGCGATTTTCCCCCGAGGTGTCTCGGCTGCGAGCCCTCCGCCTCGTCTCTCCTATCCAGCCCTTTCTAGCCGGCTCTCTTCTTCAATTTCTTCAGCCTCCACCCCCTTTCTTGGTCCAACGGCACTCGAGTCGAGTCGACTCGACTCGCAGCCGAGGATTTCTGGGACATTCGGGAGGGACTCGACCAGAAGAGAGAGAGAGAGAGAGAAAGGGGCAGACTAGGAAGTGGTTGTGGTTGTGCAAAGGACACGTGTACTCGCGCGCATCTACTCGCTCGCAGACGCTCGTCCGTGTGATTGTACACGGAGCAACGGAGTCTGGAGCAGGAGCAGGAGTGCAGGACTTAGCGTGTACTATATATACAGAGGGTCTCCTTGCCCGAGCCAAGCCCGAGGGGTTTACGAACACAATAGTTTGAAATATTCGAGCGCCGGCAAGAAGTTGCCCTCGCGCCGGTAATTAACGAGTTAAAGTTTGGCGTCGCGACGTCCTCCTTCTCGCTCGCTCCGCTCGGCTCCTTCGTGCCCCGCACGACTCCCGTCTTCGTCCGTGCAGCGTTATACTCTCGTTCCACCCTGCCATAAGACTACTCCCCAGCATCCATTAGTCGAGTGCCGCGGGAATTCTCCTTTTGCCTGCCAAGAAAACTGAAGATTCTATTTTTCTGCCGCGGTGCTCCCCGCCGCTACATCGACGTCTCGCGTCGGCAGGGTGGGAGGGACGCGCGTGCCTCGTCCGCAGGTCTTTTCGGGATGGAGGGCGGATCTTTAATCGATGAATTTTAGGGGAAGACGTTGGGGGTAGCTGTTAGAAAGGTGGACACGAGGTAGCCTTTTGGCTACAGTTTTCGAGGATTGCCGGTGTAGCAGTGTGCAGGCAGGCGGCTGCAGTCGGAGACAAATCGACAAAGTTTGCCGGGTATTAGACAAAGTGACTTGCCAGTGGACGGGTATTTGGGGAATGGCTAAGAGGTTGGTACGGGAATGCTCGAGTTGCCGGGCGACGACTGGGAAGTCCCTTGGAAACTGTTCCTCCGCGCTGCAGGAATTCGTTGTGCTGAATTCTGTCCTTCTCCTCTTCTCTCCTCTCCCTCCGACTGCCTCTTGGGCGAATCGAAGATATTCTACGGCGACCATGCTCCTCGCCCCAGCCCCCCGCCCCGCTACGGTGTTCTTTTCGAATCGATACTCGCTGGGAACTTAATTGCACCGCCCCGAGACGAAATCAATCATCCATATTTCTCGTAACCCTGGTCTGGCTGAATTCTATCGGCCATCTTCATGCTAAATCGTGGGTAATTCCCGAGCACCTTTGCATATCGCGGAATCATCCTCGTTGAAATAATCGCGGGGCCTTCGCCGGATTAAAACATCACACCCTCCGACCCTGAATGTATGCAGATCGCGCACCCGCCTCGCGTATACATTCCCGCGCCCGCCAGGAACTCGAGTATTTATGTATTCAAATCCCCGCGCTCATCGAGTGGGGCGTTTGTTGGCTCTTCTAATAGAACCGTTTATTCTCGCATTAGCATACGCACACACGACCCCGCTCGCATATGCCACCGACACGATGCCTCTGGCCGAGCCCCACGCGCGCTATCGATTAACTCCCTTCCTGACGTGCCTCGCCACTTTTTCCCAGTTTCGTAAGTCAATCCTCCGGCAACTAGAGCTACGGGGATCGTACCTTGGCGGTGGAGACGCTTTTCGCGAGGGGCCTGTGTCTCCTGGAATCTAGAGGAGCCGATCGGAGGGTGCCCCCTACGATTTCCCAGGGCACAGGGTAAATGGAAGTTCAACCACCCTGTCAGCGACACCCCGGGTTCACTGTAACTCAATTAACCCCGCGTGTCCGCGCGGTCGTAGCCCACAACTCGGACAAGCATCCGTGGATATCAATCGACCGGAAGAGAGCGCCGTTTAAAGAGCCGCTGGAGGAGAGGGTTGACGGTGAACGAGGAGAGCGGAGGAGCGAAGGAGAGTGAGAGAGGGGAGCTAGGAACACTCGGCTGGTAAACAAACTGTCTGAAACACTCCGGGTCGTTCCATTCCATTCGAGAACTCGGCGAGCCCCGCAGGTCCTCTCGACGGCATTATCTCGGTACATATTTAAGTGCATGACATGAAGACTGTCACCCCCCCTTTCCTGGCGCCCATCCCTCGCCCCCGACGGTCCCGCTCCACTACCCGCAAAACCCGCGCGGAGCGGAGTGCCCTCCGCAAAACTCATCCCCGCGTAGACTCGCCTCCTAGAAGTCCTCATTTCCCGGCTGCTGCTGTCAGACGCAGCCCTGGGCGGGTCATCAGATACTAGAGCTCGGATAATGCCGAACGGAACGTACACACGTACACCGATTCGCGCGTGCACACGTCCCTCCGCTCGTCCGTGCACCGTATTCGGGGGCTCTGCGCGCGGAAAGACACGCAGGATCGAGACACCGATGCTGCGCCACGAGAATTAGAGATCGGTCTCTGGCGCCCGGTGGGGGTGGTCTGTTCGCCAAGCCTTTTGAATTCGCCTCGCCCAGTGTCTTCTTCGCGTACGAAGTTTATGCTCCGAGGTTGGCGAAGATATTCGATCCCCATGCCGGGCGATTCGTCAGAAGGTGAGGTATCGAAGTCAACAGGCAAATTCGTACAAAACGTCGAGCACAATCACCGGCATGCTAAGGGCGGTCGGAAGTTGGCGGCTAGGTGGCAGAAGGAATGGGTGAAAGTGGGCGAGACGGAGAGCGGGCCAAGCCACTCTGTGTCGCCAGAAGGAGAGGAAAGGACGATAGACCACGAAAGAGGACTCAATACCGATTCAGCGATTCCGGGTCGTTTAGCATTCCATCGACAATCCGGACCGTCGGCTGCCGACAGGAAAGTGAGAGTCTCTCCTTCCCCACGTCCTCCTCCACTCTTTCTCTCTCTCTCTCTCACCGCCATTATATTCGTTTCTCGTCAGCTGACTGCTGATCGTTTCTGTCCCTCTTCTCTCTTGCCTCCGCCGTTTCCCACCCTCCGCTCGTCCCCTCCAGTCGGCTCTGTCTTCCTTCCTCCAAGTGGTCGCTGGTTTTTCCTCGAACGAGCTCCTCCTAGCCGGATTCTAAGTCCCCCTGTCCTCCCCCGTCGACATTCGAGGCATTGAGAGTGACGTCGAGGGCACATTGTCCGGATCTTCGGGGGAACGGAACACGTTGCAGCCACCCCCGACTCGCGGACGTCCCTCTGCGGGAACCCCTTTCTCTAGACTCTAGACGTCGAACCCGCGACTTGGCCACGGAGACGAAGGTCACTGCGAAATTGCGGCCCCGTTCGAGTGTCTTGCTTCTTGTATCCTGAGAATCAATGCGATTGGGAGGATGAAACGGTTCCCCTTGTCCCGGCGCGGCGGTATACTGGGAACAGAGATACCTACGCGACGACACTTGCGGTTTCTTTTCCGGTATCGCATCTGGTACCAGCGGGGTGCTGGTGTCTGGTACGACCGGGTGGAGATTTTTTTTAGCGATTTTCGGGATGAAGCGTTCTCGTTAGGAAGTGGAAAAGCTGCCTCGTCGATTTCCACGGCGCAAAGTTAACGCTGGGTGGCAGGGGTGCAGCCGTTTAATTTTGTTTATGCGAGCACTTTGGAAGACGTAAACACGGTATCTCAATTCACCGGCGTAATTTTGCCCTGCCGCTTGGCTGGCTGCGTTACGATTATAGCGTAATCATATCGGATTGTTATTATGGCTGATGGCCCGGCAGGGGTTCGCCGAGAAGGGTGGCCAGGCTTATCTTTGAAATATGCTGATAGACCATCCTCCCCGACCAGCGGTGGCTCCCATTCCTCCAGCCTCTCGTCTCCTCCTGCTCCTTTCTCCGTCGCCATCCTCGCCGCGACTACGCTTTATCGCGTCGGGGGCGCAAGAAATTGCCGGAGGATCGTCCCCTCTCCCCTCGTCTTTTTTTATCACGGCCAGATTTTCAATTCGCGCCCTCGAGTGGCTGATTTTTCGATCTCACGCGTGCACGGGGATAGGTAAGTATGCTGGGGCTGAAATCGCTTCGGTTACGCCTACGATATCGAAGAAGCTTCCTCCGTCCCCTTTTCCTCCGCTCGGAGGGAACGCGCATTCCTCTCTTAATAATCGTACGAAATTTTTCCGTCTCGCCTTCCTCCGGAGCCACTGTCTCCCAGCAACCTCGGTAATCAATTAATAGAAAAGGGAACGCGTCAAGGAAGTCTTCCCACAAATCCACGGTATTTGGTGGGGTGCCATTGTCCCCGCGATCGAGTCACGAGCGACATCATCAGCCTCCTCGTCACGGTGACGTTCCGCATTAGACATTAGACTACCAAATAAGTGGGTACGTGCCACGCCGGGCCTCGCAGAAGAGCGGGGGTGGCCGCCCCTCCTTCTCTCTTCCCCCCCCCTCCCCCTCGTTGGCACCCGCATGCCACCCCCTGGGGGGCGCAATCAGAACGTTTCAATCAACGGTCGCCCCGTGAGGGCCGTCGAAATCGGGCCGCGCGAGTCGGTGGGGTGAGATCCACGATTACTCTGATAACCAACGGGCATTAAATCTTGGAGCGAAGAGGGCGGAAACCCCTTCTGCTCTTTGTCACTGTGCCGCGGTTTTAAGGCGGTGAGTCACGGGGCTCGCTTTAAAGCGGATGCTGGATCAGAATTGCAGGGGTTTCTGGCTTTATCGGGACATCTCCCGAGGACGTTGCGAATGTCGGTCTTCGGGGGACGATCGTCGTTGGAAATCACCCGCCAATTACCCTGTTTACTGGCGCTCGGGGGTAGAGAATCGCTCGAGCTGGACGTCGCTGCTGCTTTCCAAACTGAAAAATCCAACAGCCAAAGACCGTTCGCTCTGCGATCACATTTGCAATCTCGCTCCTCTTGCTCGGGGTAACGGCGGACGGGCAATCCGGTCCCGTGGAAGCGACGCTGAAATCAGCCGTTCAGTCAGTCAGTCAGTCAGTGATTTTTGGTTCTCTGATCTTTCCACGTACACGCGCACACTGGGACCAGTAGTAATCCGTGCGGACGCGAATGAATGGTAAATGAATGGGGCGCGGCGCCACGGCGAAAAGTTAATCACGGCTCACCATATCGTTGTAAGGGAGGCTTTTCGGGGGTGTAACAAGGGGTTGCCCCTTTGGTTCCCTTGATTACATGGGCGTATCTCGATCGCGGATGCAACGCACCCCCAGCAGCGTCGCTGCACCATCAGGGCGTTTTCGGGGCCGTATTTGCCCGCGCACCCCCTCGCCCTCCCTGTTCCTCCTTCTTTCCTCCTCGTGGCCCATATGGTGCTGTTTGTTTTGTCCGGCACCGGGCCCCGTTAGCAAGCAATTATCGGCCTGGTGACGGGTATACGTCGCCACGGCTGGTCGCCTTGAGTCAATGGAATTCCGGGAATCGAATGGAATCGAATGGAACTCGCCGAGTTATGGGGGTCCGCGCAGTGCTCCATTGTTTCCCGAATAAAAGATCACGAAACTTACAAGCATCCCCAAGTTCGACGCAGTGGGCGAAAGTTACCAGGGTCCATGGGAATCTTTAGAGTCGTGGAACGTTTACAATTTTAAGGAGGTTCGATAGCGAACTTGCGGGGCTGGCGGCAAGAGGGGTAAGCCTATGCTTATACATGGGAGCTGTGCAGTGATACCAATCTTAGATAAAAAAAATTATGTAGACAAAAATGATATTTAGGGGAGAGTTGCCTATGTCGTACCACTTAAGAAATTTTACGTTATATCTCATATTTGGTACTAAATTGAACACAAATGACTATTGCATATTGCAGCTTCATCTTTTAGGAACCTACTATTATATGCTTAAACTTTTGTTGAGAATAAATTAATTTGTTATTAATCTTTTTTCCACATACTGTAAAAGGCAACCGGTCTCCTGAATCGTACCTCCACTGAAAATAGTATAAATAACAAATAGAGAAGAAAATATTCAACATAAAGTAATGATTAATGTATAGTTACGTATGTATGTATGTATGTATATATATGTATGTGTATATATATGTCTATTGATCACACACAGGCCGCAATAACCTATTTATATTATATATGTACATAACCTATATTATTATCTATTATTATTATTAAACGTCTTCATTACTTAAGTAAAAGGCGAGGTGCAGCCAATGTGCTGTTATTATACCTGACCTTAACCTAGAACATACAAGTTGTCAAATGCTACTAAGGTCGGTATCAAATATATTGGCCGGTGAATTCGGTTTCGCGAGCAGCGATCGAGGAGAAATCAGCCACCACCATCTGACGATCGCTGATTTATCAGTTGGAGTTGCGTGGCCCTCGCAGGGTACGGTGGGGTAAAGGGAACGTTCCTCGGCTCCGCCTGAACCTAGCTGGTGGCTGTTATTTATCCTTAACGTAATAGTTGTGTGCGTTGCGAAGCTATGCGTAGACCAATACGATATGAAGCTATCGAGAACGAATCAATGTTCTAACCAATAAAGTTCCTGAATTTTTTCGTTGCTAACGCACACCTATTCTGATGTGTGTATTTCTACACTGACAGCTCGGTTTGGCCTACACGTCAGAATCTTGTCACTATCCCCACCACTCCTGGCTCACTCTTGTTCTGTGAAGGCGAGACCGAGATGGAACGAGAACGAATCAGAAAACGTTTGAGAAAAGGAGCACCGAGGCAAACAAACGGTGTGGTGGGAGAATACCCCTCCGAAACTCACCGGCCAATATATATGATACCGACCTTAGTAAAATTGTAGTGGTACGATTTAGGAAACTTGATCAATTTACTTATAAATATCAATTTAAACTTTATAATGAATGTAATATGTACTTAAAATGAATCTAAAATATTCTACATTAAATCCGCTATTAGAAAAATACAAAAACACAGGACAAAATTGCATTGTTTGATTATTATCAGCTAAAATAAACTAGTAAAAAGTTACTATGTTTATAGCACGCACAAAATAGAGTATAAGCTCATAAGGTTTTGTTTCTATTTCTTATTTCGCATTTACTTGATATTTTTCTTATCAGATGTCGTTTATATTCATTAATTACTGAGAAATTGATGCGGTACGATTTGGGTGACCAATACGATATTGGCAACTCTCCCCTATATGTCTATTCCTAATAAAATTAATACTACACAGTTTGTTTTATAATTCAATTAAACAAAAAGTACCTATGTTTAATGCAGCTAGAAACACAATATTTTCATTAAAAGTAACGTAAAATATGTAAGTGAAATGCGGCAACGTTGCTTTGCGTCCATCTTTTTTCTCTTACCCTCTCACACTTGCGGCGTTCGCAACAAATTAATAAATACATGCTTACAGCTTGGTAGTGTTTTTACCAATTTTTACTGTATGCTTTGTACAATTATACATTGTATGGATGACTACGCGGTGTTACACCGTTGCCACGTTTCAAACAGTTCCTTCAGCCAGTTCCAAAAATACGAGCACATTGCTGTCTGTTAATTCAATTATCCAATAAACCGTACGGTACATGACCGATTTTCTTTCTTTGAATTTCATAGGAATACTTAAGCTTTTCATTGCAACATTTTTCTGACTTTCTCACTATTTTCAAGGACACTGTGTAACATTTTATAGAAATTTTATCGCTTCTCCCGTAAAAGCCCGTGTATAAGAGCGCAACTTTGATTCCAATTTCAGCAAAAAAACGTGCGGTCAATGGACTTGAAATTTTCACACAATGCGGACTACACTTTGAACACTAGATTAAAACACTTTTCAAAGATTTCTCATTATTTTTTCTCCGGTATCGAACCACCTTAAAAGAACGAACGTTGCGACCAGGGGCCGTGAATAATTATGGTAATGGACCGGCTGCGATCGCGGTGCTCGAGATCGAGTATCGTTTTCCGTGCATCGGAGCCTGATTAATTCGCTGGCCCTCGTAACGACAGAAGTCCAGCTGACGTCGGAACGTAACAGAGTTCCCTGCTCGTCAAGTGGATCTTCAAGTGGCTCCGTCCATCTGATCGGGAAGATCGCGACGTCCGATAAGAAGGTCGCCTAGCCTGTACATCTAGCGACGTAACGAACGATTTTTATCTCGCCGCTGCTGTCGGCAGCACTCGTTGCACCGGCGGGGAGCCGCCGTATCAAATCAGGCTAAATGGATAGAAGGATGCAGAAAACACGCGGGGAGAAATTAATTTCTGGGAATGGCTGCAGCGCGCGCTCTTCCGCCCCCTCGCTCCTCCCCCTCGACGGATGTCGAAGTTTTCGAGTTCGATCGCCCACAAAAGTATTTCGATCTTCGGCTCTGTGCGAATTGAATCGCAGAAGCGCGGCTCGAGGAGCAGCGGAGCGCTCCTTAATGAAATGGCGCTGCCTTTCCCGTTCCCCATGGGGCCGCCATTGTTTAGGAAGGTCTTGTAGTTTTTCAATAACTAAGATTGGATAGGGATACGGGCAGACTGTGCCAAGATATTGATACCGGTCCCCGGCTTCGGTCCCGACGCGTTATATTTCCGCTCCGCTTTAATGATACTCCCGTTCGCCGCGCCGTTGCAGCTTCGCTCTGTGACGCGGCTGGGAGTCTCGTTGATCTTCCTTTTGTTCGTTCATTTCGCTCGGGATCGTCGTCCAGCGTTTTATTTTCGGCGAACGGTTACTCTCGGCGCACGGAGAGGGAGCTAGAGAGAGAGAGAGAGAGAGAAGAAGAAGAAGAGGAGCTAGAAACGTAGAGGAGGAAAGGAATGAAGAGTACGTGGTGAAAGTTGCAGCTACAACCCAGAGGGAATGCAGATTCCGTGGTAGAACGAAGGGAAAGCGATAAAGGGGAATGTATCCGAAAAGGGACCGTTCAAAACGATATATATTATCGGGTGTCGCGACAGAGCTTGGCAGGCGTTACCTGAAAAAGTCGCGGGGCGCGAGA
Source organism: Andrena minutula (assembly GCA_929113495.1). Classification (NCBI taxonomy): domain Eukaryota; kingdom Metazoa; phylum Arthropoda; class Insecta; order Hymenoptera; family Andrenidae; genus Andrena; species Andrena minutula. The sequence goes on along the minus strand of OV815996.1, from coordinate 35,973,575 downwards.
GAGAGCGGGGTCGGCTGAAAACTTTCGAGGGGTAACTCGATTTCAGAGATTGTTCTATCGGCAGTGAGTGCCAACCGGCAAAGTGAATTGTAAAGTAATTGCATAAGATTAGTAGCGGCAGGCGCGGAAGCCACTCTGTCGGTTACTTCCAGTTCAATGAGTCTGAACGACTTTACTTTGATTCACCCTCTCTTTCCCTTTCTCCCTCTCTCTATTACCCTCGCGCTCTCTTCGCCCTCCCTTCTCGTCCCTCCTCTCGCCCCGTCTCTCTTCCTCTGGCTGACGCTCGGTTGGCCCCTGTCTTTCGCCCTCTCTCGCCCCTTTTCCACCCAGCCTCACTTTGTGTTCCATCTGCATTTCATCGAGCTAATTTGTTGAGATACCGCTTGCCAATATTTCAGTCTTTTTTACCCCATTGGGCCGAATAAAGGGAGGGAACGGCTCGAGCCGCGATCTCGAACCGGATAATTGCTTCCCGTCTCCTAACTCGGCAGCATCCGAGTCCTCTGACCAGCCATGCGCGAGCTCCATCGAGCAGATTCCCTGGCAATTTTAGCGGGGGCTAATTAACGGGAAATATGTGGATTTATTAACAGACGATAATGGTTCTGGGGTGCGATTCACGATAGACATGCGTACTTCTCACATCTTCTCACTTGGGGGGAAGATTTATCCACTTCCAATTCTCGAAACTAGCGTGTCTAGCAATCAGACTATTATTAAAGGAGCCTCACTCGCAACCCGCAACACCCACTCACACGATTCTCTCGATACAACCCCGAGAATTCGCGCAGGGAGACCCTCCAGCTCGAATTAGGCACGATCCATTAAGAGATTCTTCTTCCATTCTCGTCGCGAAGGCGAGAGCAACTGGAGAGAGAGAGAGAGAGAGAAAGAGAGAGAGAGAGAGGTGGAGGAAGAAAAAGGGCTGAAGGAGCCGAAGGAAATTCGCCGCGATTGAAACTCAGCCCTCGTCCCGAATCCAGGGACGTGTACGAGTGGAAATTCGCCGACTGCGAAATGGATTTGCGACAAGGTGACGCTGGAACGGACCAGGAATTCTGATAAGGAGAGACCTCTCTTCCCGTTTCCCTCTTCATCTCTCTCTCTCTCTCTCTCTCTGTCTCTCTCTTTCTCCCTTTGGCTACCGTCGCACCTCGGTCGAGGTGATTCCACGGAGAAAGACTGGCGAGTAGGTACGGAGAGGGCGAGGCAGGGCTGGGAAAGCAGACGGAAAGAAGGAAAAGAGACTCGCGCGGACAATGTCCGAGTAATGGCCGCCCCGGGCTACTTTTATATATCCTGGGAGACCCGTTGAAAGCTAATGTCCGTGATAACAGCTCGCCCCCCTCCGCGTTCACCGGCTGTACAGCCCTCTAAGGCCTGGCCACCTTCGCCTCGCGAAATAAGCCAGCCAGAATTTAAAGGATACTATATACGTCTTCAGGATGCACTTCCGCGAAAGGAGTTTCGGCGTTGCCGGGAATGACGGATGCGCCGGCCGTATTTCCTGCTGTGCCGCTTTTGTGGCGAGCCGACGGGAAACGGCCAGGCGGCTGGCACATTCGAGACATTCTCGAAAGCGCTGATAATCCTTCTGTTTGCCGGATCGCATCGTTGCTGCGTCTTTGGAAGCTGATCGTGCTGATCAACAAGGGCGGAGCCCGTCGATCACCAAAGAGTTACAGTTTCTATTTTGCCTTTTTGACGGGGGCTGGAAAAGTTACGCGTCCCCCGTTTGGCCGAATTTTCGAAACGCACCCTCGAGGACGCGGCGGAACAGGGTACACAACGAGGAGCGATATATTTGTCGTGTCAACAATTTAGCGGAAAGTGGGGTGGCGTGGCACTCGACTTAATGCGCCGAGGCCTCGAACAGCGAAACGACGATGCCTTTCGAGGATCAGAGGAGGCGCGCAGCCCTCTGCCCGTGTCTCTGTTCTGTGCCACGGGCTTCTGGGGTCGTACGTGGGGTCGACTCTCGTCGGGGGGGATGGCTAATGAAATATCCGTGCCAGTTTAACCGAGTTACAAGCCCCGTGAGCCACCCCAAAAGCGACGACCCTAGAGCGGCGCTTCTCTCGTTGCAAGCACGAGGAAACATATTGTCCGCGAATAAACCTCTCCCTCTCGCTTCGTCAGAGTCGTCCGGACCCACCCCCTCGAGCCTGTATTGTAGGAATTTTTGGAAACCTTCGCTATTCTGCACACCGTTGAATCCTCTCGCGATCCACGCTGCAAGGAGCCACGAACATCGTTGCTTTCTTTCATTCCTATGCACGTTGCGGTGGTCAGGTGTCCGTTCAAGTGACACGGGATCCTGTAATGCAAAGTGTATCTTCTCTCCTCTGGACACATGCATCCGTTTCCCAAATCGTTCTTCTGAAAATATTCAGATTCCATTTAACACGCGGGTAACCATCTCTGGATACCCAAGTTCCTCGAAGCATTAGGGCTTTTTTTGGCTCACGAAATACTTGTTCCTCTCCGATTTTCCTAAACGTAGCTTCGCCAGACGCGGATGGGATGTGGCAGGAATTAAATCACTCTGGGATCTTATCGACGCGTCGCAACCCCTCTTTATAGATGTACCTGCGTGCCAGGCTGGAGCACCCATTGCGTTTTCTCCCACGGCCACCCTTACCCAGCGCCCACGAGCCGAGGATCAACGCGGACCAACTGTCTGCGTGTTGCGTAAATGCGTAATACGCTACATTAACCCGATCCATCATGCGAGAAGGATCGACTTAGCGTATGTACATATCAGAAGCTCAAGCGTACACAACTCACCCTCGAATTAGTGTCGGACGGACATCGATACCCTGTTAGATATCATGACGAAGTAGTTTTTAATCCGCGACCGTGGAGATCCTAGAAGCTTTCCTACTCGGATGATTCGTCCGGAATGATTTTAAATAGAAGCCATCCCTAGTAGAAATTTGTCTCGTTTTTCCCTATTTCTGGTGAGGTAACAGCCAGGCTTGGATAGGGAAAAACTAGAAAGAAAAAACTAATCAAATTCCGCCTAAAACCCAGTCTGTAAAACTGGAATAGTTGTAACTCGACTCTGGCTAACTAGTTCACATCCAGTTTTTCCCTTTTAATTTATTTTTTTTTTTAATTTAATTTAGATATTGGGTGACGGAGAATTCGATAATAAACGTTCGCTAGTTTTAAGCTAGTTTTCCTTACTACTTTTAAGCTAGTTTTCCCTACTAGTTTCTCCACACTATCGCCTGGGAGGGAAAAGCATTACATGACTAGTAGGGAACTAGTAGGGATTCCTAGTAGGGCGCTAGTTGCACCAAGGGAAAAACTAACTATAGTCGTGTTCAGATTTATTGGCCGGTGAGTTCGGTTTCTCGAGCAGCGCGCAAGGAGAAATCAGCCACCACCACCTGACGATCGTGGATTGGCAGTTGAAGTTCCTTAGGATCTTGGTGAGAAGCTAGAGAAAAGTAGCACCGAGGCAAGCAGCAGGTGGTGGGAGAATACCCTTCAGGAAACTCACCGGCCAATAAATCAGAACACGACTATAGTGCCCCACTTTTTCCCCAGTTGTATTTCTACTAGGGATTGTCCGTGAACGACAGCGGTCGGTGTGGTGGCCCAAGAGTGTCCAGCATCCGCGCCGCCAGATGGACTTTTGTTTAGGATTCAGCTTGTTAGAGGGAAAGTCGCGAGAATTTCGGCCGTTTATCATCATCAACACGGGCGCCCCGTGCATCACACATTTACCCGTGCGCGGGCCGCTTATTAAAGCTGCCTAATACACCCCCGCGCGGCAAGTGGAGTGTATTAAATTTAAATAAAAATACCGGCAGCCGTGTTCACAAGCCGAGCCTATAAATCAGAGGGACAGCCAGCCGACCGACCAGCTCCGGAGAATAATACCCCATATTTATGTTCTTCTCGGTAAAAATCCCGTCCACCTACCCCGTTCCGTTTCTCTCACCCCTCCGCCGCGTTATCCACGCGAACCGCGCCCGGTATCGGCCGGTTCTCCCTATTCGAGCGTGCATGCGATGAAAAAGCCCCCGCTTAAACGGCTATATCTTTAGAAAAATATATTTCGCCGGGGACAGGAAGATACACGATAAGTTTCGCTTGATTCCCATTGGAAAATCTGGCCGGGCAGTCGGAGCCACCCCGTTCCTCCCCTTCGTTGTCCACGAATTGGACCATCTAGGCTGGAGCACCTGTTTTTTTTTCCACCGCGGCTTGAGATCGACGGTCCCGAGGCTCGATAAATCTCGCCGTTAATCGAGTGGCCACGGGCCGGAATAACGAAAAACGACGGCAGATGACGCTAAATATGAATTTCGCTCGCTGCCCGGTTAATTTACACGGCAGCCCGCAGGATGCACCTACGCCGATATGGACGTGCCTTAATCTATGCGCGAGTGGTCAGCAGGGTGTGGCAGCAGGTTGGATTATGTGACCGGGAGCGGTAATGAGGACGGCGACAGGATAAATCACTCGTTCCTCGCGGCAAGGATAATCATAATCCCGAGCAATCCTGTTCCCGGGGAGTTCTTGTATGGGATGTTCAGCTTCCATGCCGCGGGGACACCGAATTCATTTTCCTCGGCTCCTTCCTTCCTTCCTTCTTCCGTCTCTTGAGAAATTCCTCTCCTCCGCGCGTCGCGCTGCCCCTTCGCTTTTCCCCGGGCTCCCTTCGACGCGACTGGCCACAATTCGACGTCGCGTCGTCGTCCTGGGAAAGTCTCGCCGAAGAGGCGGATTTCCAACGCGTCGCGCGGCACGTTGCAATTAATCGACTAACCGGAGACGTTAATGGAAACGTTCCTTTATTTTCCAGCCCCGGTGCGGCGAGGTTGGTCCGCGGGGCTCGCAGAAATTTATTAAGTCGTCCCGCGGGTAATCTGATTTTCTACTTGTATCCTTTAAGGGAGGCAAAGGCGATTTCGCGCCACCTTTCCCTTTCTTCTCTGACCCTGATTGCGCCGAGGAAACCGCGGCGCGATCCGACTTTTAGGCGGTGTAATCCGGCGACGGTATTTATCTCGCGAATCACGCTGCCGCCGTGTGTTTCGCAATGCGTTCTTTACGACGCGATTGTCTCGACGAGAGCGAGCCTCGTATCTTGCTCCCCGCGATTAACTTTGGTTCTCTCCGGTGCCCGGCCGAGACCAGTCCCCTCGGAGGCAATGAAACTTTATCGCTTGATGCGTGCCACGTCGAAACTGCCGTAACAAATATCTATAAATATCAGGATTATGTAAAGGTGTAGCTCGGGTGGATGTGGTTGCACGCCGTGCAGCACATCCTGACAACCAGGATACATGCGTGGGCACACGCTTCGGTCTCGTCCCCGTGTCTCCTGCGTGCCCCCGTGGTAACCCGACTAATCCCATTAACACGTGCCGCCATTGTGTCACCGAGCCACGGCTCCTCGGATTGAAATATTTTGATCCTGCGAGACGCGGCTCGAGGAAGCGGCCATTATCGGGAGACAGGCTGAATGCAGCCGTGATTGCCAGACTGACCCACGATCTTTCTCCTCCGACTGTAGGTGCTTCCACGGGGCAGACAATTAAAAAGCACAATGAGCTCTCGAACGTTTCCCCGCGATATACTCGACGGATCTGGAGCGATCGCTCCCGATTCCCTTGGAAGAATTACTGGCTCGTATAACAAGGTTCTCGTGGCGGCTGGATGGAAAAGTTAAGCGAGAAGTAACGTCTTTCCGCGTCATTTCCAGGTCTCCTTGCGCGACCGTTAACGGCATATTTTTGCCGGCCATAACTCGGCTTTATTGGACAATTAACGTTTCCAGCGCGTCCTCCCCCGTGGCGAGTTGCTCTCCGGCTACGAGCAGCAGCTCGCGCGCCTCTCATTCTTATTTCCAATCTCGCCCCCAGCCCCGCTGCCTTTCGCCATTTCTCTCTCCCCTTTCCTCCGCTTTCTGTCTCCGGCCCGTGTCTGAGATAAGACTTTTTTAAATCTGGCGACACGGCGCGATCACGACGACCAGGGGGCTGGCGATGCCGCGCCGGTGGAATGAGATATTTCGGAATAATGAGCGTGGATGGGCGTGCCACCGGATAAACTGTATTTATGAGGCTTGCCTACCTCGCGGCGTTCTTCGTATTAAAATCCTTCCCCGATCTACGCAATAGCGGCGACACGGACTCGGCCACCTATATACCGGGTGTGCCTCGAGCAGCTCCCCGTGGGATTAAATCCGCTCGAAAATTCGGCGACGCTCCAGAGAGGGATCTCCGCGTTCCAATCTTCAATCCACTTCGAAGGGCGGAGAATTCCGACTTTCCAATTTCCCCACGCGGAGCTCCTCCGGGCCGGCTCTCATCGGACGTGCAGCAATCACGAGATTCGACGGCGCTGCGTTGCGCAATCGCTGGCAATTTAATTACAATCATCTCTCATTATTCCACGTTTAAGTCCTCGTAATGCTCGGCCGCATTATTCCGCCCGCTGAAAACACAGTCATTACCTCTTAACCGCTCCCTTCTCGCGCCGCTGCCCACTCGATTATCGTGCTTCGGGCGGAGATCGACTGGATCTAGGGGGCCAAAGAATTTCTAGCAAACCGATGGGGAAACGAGGGAAAAACGATCCTGTTTGCGCGGGGCGCCAATGTTGCTCGACACTGCTTTGCCGAGGCGAACGCGCGCGCGACCGGGCTGATTGTCGCTAACAATCATGGTTTGTTATTTGGTCCAATTAAAACATCCTCCGCCTCTCTCCGCCTGCCGCCCTCGGCCCTTGCTTCTGTTGCTCCCGCGTTGCGTTTTTGTCCGACGAGACGCAACACAGCCGGGCTAGAAAGGTTCATTGACATTGTGCGGGAGAGTGGATAAATTTTGCGTCAGCTTTGTCCGCTCTTTCTTCTCTCTTTCGTCTTGCTTTCCCTCTGTTCCTGTCCCCGTTCGCCACCTACCCCAATTCACCCTCTCGCTCTCGCGTGGTTGTTCCTTTGTTGATTAACTCACGGATCGACTTACATTTGCCGCGCCTTTCTTTCCCGTTCCGCGCGCGGATTAACGAGGAATCGGGCCTCCCGAGAATTCGAGTGGAGATCGGTGAGAGGTTCTCGTTTCGAACACTTGGTTCCGCTGCAAAGCGAGGCAGTTCGGATCTCGCGTGTTTTTCTTTCATCAAGGTTATTTCAACTGGCGGAATTTAATGCATTTCCCGTGTACAGTCGTTTCAGGGGTGTTCCTGTATCAGGCCGCCATTTTGGGCTCCCTGTCAGTAAGAAGTACACCCTTTCGTCTGCCTTAAGAAGCCCTCGAGTTTCGCCGGGCCACTCGAAACTATTTTCGTATCGCGATGAAAAGAAATCGATAAAGCTGGCGAAGGGCAACTCGAGTGAATAGACAAGAAGGGTTCTTCTATGGGCGAACATGATTTTTTTCCAGAAAACTTCCGCCAAGTAGTCACGCTCCCATTCGTCATCTCCTCCGTGGCACCCTCGAGAAAAATTCTCCATCGATTATTCGCCGAATCTTGCCGAATACCTACACCCTACTTTCTTCGCTTGGATATTGCCCGGTCTTTAAAGAGAAATCCATAGAATTGTGGATAAAATTGCGCGGTACTTCGGTGCAATCTTAATACTTACAAGTTAATTTGAAGTTTTAAGAGTTGTTCTTAAAGTCGAAGCACAGCCATTGGGCCATAAGAGTCGAGGGTTGATTTAACGAGCCGAAAACCGTGCGAAAGCGAGCAGGCGGTGTTTAAACCCGTGCCTCTGCCCTTTGATTTTCTACACAACGGACTGTCACCCTTTTTAGGGCCGCGACACGTGTCGCGCGCCGTTTTAAAAGTGCTGTCCTCGACGTGGAAGATGCCACCGAGGACTTTTAGCAGGCCAAACATCGCGTGCCTCGAGTTACCGCGCGTTTTTCCTCCCACAAATGCCTCGGCATGCGGGCTCGAGTACATATTGCTTTTAATACAAACATCTCTTATTTGCGCTGGGGCTGGCACGATTTCGCGGGAGGGTTGAGGGGTAATCGTCGTGGCTCCGATAGCTCGTGATTCGCCGTGGCGTGGTGCAAGTAAACGACGGCCGGAGGGGTGGCTTCTGTTTATTCATCTCCGCTGCAACTTCGCGTTTACATTTCTACAAACAATCCTGAAGATCTATGTGTCTCGAGGACCCTGGACAATCGATTTACCATATATCTCGCGCGAGTTTTTCCACCGCAGGGACGGAAACGCGGCACGGAGGACGGGGTGGGGGAGGGGGGCCGCTTTTGAAAAACGGGATCTGAAAGCGCGCGCGGACTCTTTTCCGCGCTATAATTTAGCCATCGAACGACCTCCTATCGTTCTTCGCCCGACCAGCGTTTTCGATCATTCCTTTTTTCTAATCCCACGCCTCTCGCTCAGCCTCCATTATTTCTCGCGTGCAAGTCCGTCGGCAGAAGGGAGGGGCGGAGGGGTAGAGATTTTTTTGTCACCTCGACTCGGCGGGAAGAATCGAGTCGGGGTCGCAGGGGTCGATCGAGGCGGTCGGGGGTAGCGGTTGAGGCGACGATTTACCGCGAAATCGGAGCACGTGTTCCTGGCACCAGAAGCCAGTACTGACAACCTCCAATAACTCAAGCAAGCCTTCAGCCCGCCTCGACACCCCCTCCCCTTTAAATTGCAAGGTCCAGAGCGGCGCATTGACAGATGTACACACGCCCCCCTCGTGTCCACCGCTGTATTAAATATGTGGTCGCCGTCGCCACCGTCGCGGTCCTGCCCTCTTTGCTCGCCGAGAAATTAAGGGAGGAAATCGAGAGGGAATAATTCCCCGAGCGGTGGAAAAAAATTCTGGCAGGTCGCGGGGACGCCGTGCGATTTATGCGACGGAGAGCGCCGCTGCTTGGACGCACCGTTATTCATCGAACACCTTGTTCCACGCCTTAACGCTGGACGATGGATCGCTGATTTACGATGGTCGTTGGTCGCCCCTTCGATCGTATCCCCTTGACACCGATTTTCGAGTTTCGTGGTTCGAGTACGCAGTAGCTACCTACCTACTCTGGAAGAGATCAAGGGAATTCGTATATTCTCGAGTCGACTGTGAAAAACTTCACGGCTTTATGAAAGTGCACCAATCATCCTCGAACCGCGTCTCACGGCCGCCAGTCAAAAGGCTCGGAAAATACTTTCAACCCCAATCGAAATTGGGCGGCTTAATCAGGCCGAGACGCGAGGTATTGGATCAGCCGCAGGTGAGTTGTCATAAGGGAGGCCGCTTTTAATTGCACCGCGATCCTGGCGGGTGCAATCAATTATCTGACGGCATAACCGACGACTAATCTGCCTAATCCTGGCCGCAGAGGGCAGCCAGTGAGGCGCAGCGTAATCGCTCGTCGATCGCAATTACCGGGCTGCGGTTAATAAGGAGATCACCGAGGGCTGGTTTCCAGGCCGAAGGGGCGGCGCTGGCGGCAGACGGGGGTGGTTGCGAGAGGGATATATATATATATATATATACATATATATATATATGTATATATATATATATACACACATATATATATATAGAGCATAGACAAGCAAGCGAAAGCAGCCAGGGTTGGACCAGGCCAGACTCGGCCCGGCGAGCACATTCACTCGGCCTCGTAATCGGCTTACCGATTGCCAATCATCAGTCAAAGAGCCGACGACGGGAAGCAGGCCGAACTTACCCTGGATCTCTAGCCTTCTTCCTTTCTCTCTGCCCTCGTACACCTCCATTTTCTTCTCCTCCTTAATTCCGCGCTCTTTTCGCCCGCTCCCTTATCCGTCTAGCGTGCAGCGTCGCAGACTTTCCAAAGCGCCCCAAGAACCTCCCGATTACGTCTGGTCTAGAGGACCTACGGCTTCGCCGACCCAGAGAATTCGTCTAATTGTAAGTCGACTAATTGTGACGGAGGTGTTTAGAGATCCGTGGCTCCCGCGAGATCTTCCAACGCGCCCTCCCCCGTTCGGAGGACGCTCCGCCAACTTCGCCCAGAAGTAACTGGTTTATTCGTCCGTGGATAATCAGACGCTACGACAGCTAGGACGTTTCCAGGCTCCTCCTCGACAGCGAGTATCCGTGGCAGAGTATGACGCGCCATGTGCAATCACCGGCACGGCAGAGTGGCTCTAATTAATTAATACCCGGCTGTCGGGGGCTAGGCGCAAGCCAGGACGCTCCAGCAGCCACTAATTAGTGGCACCGCCGCGTAATTAGTGTTTACACGTCATTATCGGCGATCGAATTTGCCGGAATCAATTATAAAATATGTCGGCCACTCGTTGGCTCTCGAGCCGCTGGCTGCGCGCGGATACAGAGCAGCCCTCTGCTTCCGGGGGTGTGCAGTACCGTACAAGGGTGTCGGCTGTGTTCGTGCCCGCAACCTGGCTGCCGTAACACCCTCGACACCTTTCCGCCTCCGCCGCCCCCTTCGCGACAACGTCGATCTCCTCGTTTTTCCACGGACCCGAAAGCTGGCTCAGCTTGACCCGCATCGTCGAGCCGACAATTTCCAGGCTGGTCGAAATAGAATTCCAGGGAATGCTGTCGATGGATAATTATCGCGGACCAATTAGGGTCGGCTCGAGTCTTGCGCGACGGAATATCGGGGTGGGAAGACGGAGGAGACTTCTCCCCACGGAAGTCTCAGCTCCTTTGACGTTGTTCCTGGAATCACATTGGTCATCCGTGAACTCGCCACAAAGGTGATATCAACGAGCCATTGATTGGCAAGGGAAGATAGCCCCGCTTAAATAGCATTCTCCATTCCATCCATGTTTGTCTCAAAGAGGACGTCCGGGACTCATCCCTGAAATCGGCGCAGCCCCGAGCAACCAGCGAACAATGGATGAATTTGTACAGACTCGACGAGTGTCCGCGACAAGGGAGGCAAGTTTGTCGAACAATTATCCGTCCATCAATTAAAATCGTTTCGCTTGTGCGTCAAGAGGACCACGGGAATGGGGGATGAGTCGCGGCTGAACGCAGGAAGGAAAAGAGCGTTTCGAACTGTCCCCCTTTTTTCCCCTGGCTCCTTTTCCAGAAATCAGCGATTTTCCAGGCTCCCGCTGTTTACTCGATTTTTTTCCACCCATTCCCTCGCGCGTTTGTCTCTGCGAGACCCACCCCCGTGCATGAACGGTGTCAGAGCCCGGCGTGGGCAGGGTAAACACTTGTAGATTTGGCGCACGTTGCCAACGAATGGCCAAATAATTGGTGAGTTTCGCGAATCGAGTCGGTGGTCGGATCGGCTTTCTCTCTGTCGCTCTTCTTTCGACCCGTGTGTCTAGCCCCTGGCTCTCGTTCGGGCTGTAACACCGTTGCACGTCGTACGACTGAATGTTGGCATGATTGGCGCCTCGTGCGACAGCCTGGACACGACCGGAATTCCTGATTATTCCTGGCCGCCGCCGCCAGCAACGGCCCCCGGTGGCTGATTATTATTTTAGAACGTACGACGGGGTTTTGTGCTCCGTTACAATCCATCATCTCGACGCTATCGATACTGGCCGGCCACTGGCGCACGCTTCATCGGCACGTGAATCGAAATTGTCCCCCGTCTGCCTCAGGTGAAGGCTATTTTTCCACAAAAATGTCCCCTGCAGTGAAACTCGTCGTTCCTATTCTAATTAGGTACCGCCGGAGGGGCTGCGATTGAAATTCAAACACAATCGAGATAGATCCCCGAGGTGATCGTTCCCCCCTTTTTAAGCAGATACGGGGGTGATTTATGTGGAAAATAGGTCCACGTGACCCGGATTCGATCATCGAGCCCCCGCCGTTACGAAGTCGGGTCAACTCTCGCGATAGCGTCCCGAGGCCTATCAATAACTGGTCGGGATACTTTAAACTAAGTCTAAAACATCGTTCTCGGGGGACGATCTTCCGATCGGGCCTCTAAAGCGCGCGATAAAATCCGTCCCAGTCATTCCATCGAGGTTTACGACCTGACGAACATCCTTTTAAATAGCTCCACGGAAGGGTCCCTTGAATCCTCGCTGAAAAGGGACGGAAAGAGTGCTGTTTTCGCCGGCGAACAACGAGCTTGCAAATTTATTTCACGCCTATATTTCCAGCCACTTAAAACCTCACGTTTCTCCGACTCGTTTGCCCAAATTACGGTTACGCTACTTGGAAATCGCTAGCTTCGGTGCTAAGAATTTCTCGAAACCCCGTTTAATTTCCCGATAAATATGATAAGAACTTTGTGACGCGGAGGTTCTTGAGTTGCGCCCCGACAGAATCCTGGCGACGAGGAGCACACGAACTCGTTGGAGGCAGAAACGTGTGCGCCCCTTGACCCCCGCCACGCGTCACGAGAGACAGTTGTCGCGGCAACTTTGGACAGGTCGACGGGAGCTTTTTTGTTCGCAGAAAACGCGCGATTGTTCGTGTAAACGAGTCGTGCGGCGGTGATGTCGCGGTGGTGCTAGGGGGCTCGCACGGCGACTGGAGCGAGGGGTGGCTCTCGCCGGTTCTCTCCGTGGACGTATGACGTTAGGAAACGGGCCCCCCCCCCCCCCTTTGTCTGCGTGCCTCGTGGAATCGAATTTTGCGGCCCTCTTCCCTCGCCAGCCATTGTCTTAACCGCTTTAGTAATTTCGTCCACTCGCCCCAGCATCCCCCTACCTCCCCCCGCGCAGATGGAAATTTTATTTCCGTTTTCGGGAGTCCTTTATTGCCCCCGTATGCTCCCTGTAAACCGATAGCCTGGCGTCGGGCACAATGGAATTCGGGACTGTGTTTCCTGGACGTACATACGTCCACCCTTTTCGCGCCTGCCCCTCGAGCGCTCGCTAACGCAGAAAACGCTCCGCAGCAATTTCGTTTGTTTGCGCGCACGCAAATTCGATCGCGCGTCTAGCGCGTGAATTTCGTGCCCCGCCAGAGCCAGGCCGAATTTTATCGAGGCCAGGGTACGTCCGGCCGTGACGTACGCCCCGCGACGCCACCCTTTATACAGCCTGCGAGGCGAGCTCGCAGGGCCGAGATGTCGTAGGTGCATGCGACCTAGGAAATGTCAGAACACTGTCAAGGCGGCTGACACGTCGTACCCTCCCTTCGGGGCCCATTATTTAGCCAACATCCCGGAGCCAGGGGGGCAGACGCTCCTCGGGGGTGTGTTTCGATGCCTGATAGATGCCACACACTGTGAAGAGAACGGTTGCCCCCGGGAGCGCGGCTCACGTAAATATATGCGCGGTGTGTGATTGACGCCTACACGAGCTACCCGAGCTCCGTCGCCCCTATTTAGTTGATCGGGTCCCGGAGGGTTCGAACCAGCCCATTTCTCACGGCGATGGGAATCAGGTGGACGTATCTTGCTGCTGGATTCGTCGAAATCTCAAGTCCTTATAAATCGAAGAGAAACAGTTTGTCAGTTCCATGTATAGGTATTGGGTCTCGCGGTGGGTCGAAGAGCGTGTTCCATCCTCGGCCGAGTGGAATGCAACGCTTTCGCGGCAGGGTGGGGCAAATTAGTTTATTATTGCCGGGCAGAGGGTAGTTTAAATATTGGAAGGCACTTTGCTATTACAAAGTCTATATACGAGGCATTGTCGAGAGCACGGCGGGGCGTGAATTGTGTGGCGAGGGGGTGTGTCCCCCTTCTTGCGAGGTTTAGGGTCGACCAAGCCACGTGGTGACGTGAAGTAGGTTCCACGGGCAGGGGTACGTAGAGGAGGATGCCGAATAGTTTCTCGCGGAAAGAACGATAGAGATGGGGAGCGCGCGCGTGTTAACTGGTGCTAAGTGAATCTGTGGCCGTGCTTTGGGGACGCACTTTATGACGGAGGGTTGAGAACACCGCCGGAACACCATTGAATTTCATACAGGACCACTTCTCTCGCTGATACTCGGGCCCGAGCATCGACGATTACGCGCCAGCTAGCTCGCGGTATTATTTTCCCCACGGGCCTTTCTTCCCCGCCTTCGGAGAAAATATTGTTAACGACTTATTTTTCGGTGGAGAACGCTGCTGGTTGGCTCGCGCGGCCGGGTGGGGGGGGGGGGGTGCACAAACCCGGAAACTTTCCGGCCGGCTGGTCGTTATTAATAAAATCGTCGTTAAAAGCGGCAGGCACAGTTTAAATAACGAAAATTGAAACTTTACATATTCAGACCTGTTAGGGGGTGGCGAGGGTGCAGGCAGCGGGGCCAGAGGGGAGGAGGTGGGGGAGGCCTCGTTTATCCGAACAACGCGAGACCATAAAATCCCCGGGGACAATGCGGACACGATAAAAAATAATTTATTGAAGAATAAAAGTTCCGAGCGCAACTTTTTTCCTTTTCTGCGGCAGGCCGCGTATCCGCGGCCTTTTAATTAAAATAACGCGTTCAAAAGGGAATTTTACTTATAGCCGGTGTCGCGATTGTTATTAATTTCACTCTAGCCTGTCTAATTGCGCTCGCGCCGATAATTCTTCGCCGCCACCGCCTCTGCCGTGTCGCAGGAAAGGCCAGGGCGCTCGGTCCCGTCGTTATTTTTGCATACACGCCGCGTGCAGGACAATAAACGACAACCGTCAACCGCCAACCGACAGCCGCACGGCGGAGTCTCGCGCCAGGAGGTTGCAACCCCCCCCGTTCCTTTTTTCCCGTCGCGCACCACCTTTCTGTTTCCACCGCAGCGCCGCTGAGACGGTCCTTTGTCCCGCGGCTGGTCGCCTTAATTATTTTTCACACGCTCGCCGTCTTGATTTAATTAACGCATTACGGGGCCGCCGCGTCTTACCTTAATTGGGGGAATAATTTGGTCCGCGCGGCCTGCCCGGCCCTTCTGACCTTTCCAGCCACTAAGTAGTCGGGCCGGAGGCGGCCTTCCTGGCTGCTGACCGCGACGCGGATGAAAAGGGACTCGCGAGTCGAATGCATAGCGCCTCGCGCTGCAAATCCGCCGAGCTTCCGCTTGGGAGCGCCCAACGCTGCATGCTAGAGAAACGTGAACGGTGCAAAGCTTTCTCTTCTTTCAATTTAGCATCTCGACGCGTCCATTGTTTCCGCTCAGATCACGGGCAACGAGCGACGAGGGGTTGCCCACCACCCTCTCCGCTCTGCGACGCAAATGCGACAGGATACGTCGTTATCAGCGCTCGCAAGGGCGGGGACGGGTGTATCGAGTAAAACAAGCCTGTTAATTCGTGGCATCCCTTCCGAGGATGGCTTCGAGCTTAATCCGACCGCCCTTGGCCTCGACGCCGGGGCGATATCGATATCGCGATAAAATCTCGATACCGACGTATGAACTCGTATATAATAAATCGGATTAACCGTAGGCAGGGACGCCGGCATATGCTTCTGGCAGAGGGGGAGGGAGGGTTCGAGACAGAGAGAGAAAATTGTCGGAAATGCAGCCAGCACCCCTCGCGGGAGCGAACCTCAGGGGCGGCCACACGTCACGCTACCCTAATGCCACTCGCCACTGTGGGATAGTTAGAATATCATAGTTGTCTGCGTCGAGCGCGTGATTTCTCGGGGTTGGCCGGGTCGTTCCACCCTCGTCCGCGATCCCGCATGCACGTCACATCGCGCCGGGATGCTCGTTCTCCAAGTATTCATGACCTTGGGTCCGTGACGAAATTTCATTTCCCCGCTTCGAATCGGGGATGGCTTATGCCGCCTGGCGGTGCTGCTTTGTTTACTCGTTAGCTGGAAATTGTATGGAAAAACTCGTACTCCCCCGTGGCATTCGATTCCTCGCATTCTCTCTGCTGAAACTCCTACGTGCGAGAAAGAATCTAATTAAATGTTCCGAAACCACCCCGTTCCACGCTCACCGCTGAAAGGGTAAGGGACAGTCCCCCGATTAATCCAGAATTAATCGACCAACACCCCAGCAAACGAAATCAACGCGTTTCCAAGTAAAACAAACACGAGCGGCTATCAGAGGGGGTGGCGCGCGGCAGTAAATCTTCCCTTGGCGATTCGGTGGATCCTCGTAGACACTCAGTGCATTAGAACCCTCTTGGCTAAGGGAAGTAGCTCCAATCAGAAGCTACTAATAATACCCCCTCCCCCTCTTCCCCCCCGGCTTCTAAGCGAGCCGTGGCACCGCAATGATCATTCGGACTCCCTTGGACCGTGCGCGCCCTGCGCGTCCTTCTGCCACACATCGCCGCGACATCCCCTCTGCGACCCTCCGCAAGGGACTAATCGCCGGCACTGCTAATGATTTATAACCGACGCACGCGTGTACGTGCACGGGAGCAGGCTCGAGTGTGTGCGCCCGAACCGGCGAATCCTGTTGCGGACCCCCGCGGCGTTTACACCGTGGGATTTCAACCGGGTTTCGCTGGAGCGAGCAAGGCGAGCGTTCTGGAACACGCTCGAGCAGACCAGGACTCGTGCACGATACCAACCGGCTTCCGGTTGGCCAGCGCGAAGCCTCCCTGTGAGAATCATCCGTCTCCTCGTCTCACGATTAGCCTGAAACAGAGGAGACTCTTTTCTGACTCGCCTGCGTCTCACAAGGAGAAGGTCAGGATGACAAGTCTCAGAAATTCTTGAAACTTGGTGTACACGAAGGTCTCCACTCGGACATTAATTTCCCAAAGCAGTAAGGCGCGCTTTTCAGAAAAACTCGAGAAAATTATTATTATTATTATTAATATAGTAAACGGGACAAACCCTTTTCAATTACAACAGTAAACATAAACAATACAAAGTCAGTCTATCACATAATCACACTTGCTCATACATCAAAAACAGCCCTTCGCAGCAACACATGAAAGTCACTAAATGAACACGAGAACAAATCAATATTAAGAAAGTGATCATTAAATTCACACATGGCCCTATTCATGGGATCCATCGTATGATGAGCATATGACGGCAATCTGAAATCAAATCCAGGTCTAGAGCGGAGATATCTGCAGGGGGCATAAAAGTTTAATCTACCTAGCAAATCAGCACAATTAATTCGGCTATGGACTACCTTATACAAAAACAGCATATCTGAAATAAGCCTTCTCTGAGAAAGCGGCATTAGATTGTATTCACGGAGAATCGGACCATAGTCATGGTCCAAGAATGACATCGGATTCCGTAAAACCCAGGCAGCAGACCTCAAGAACTTGTGCTTGAACTTGCGCTGAACTTGAGCTGAAAATCAACTTTGAAGAATTTCGAGTTCGATATATGTACTTGATAGAAAGCAAGCACCAACAGTTGACATTGGTCAGTGCGTAACGTCACTGATTGGTAATGTTAAGGACGCTGGTTCGCGCCTCGTCATGTGTCATCACCCCCTCAATGTCAACTGTTGGTGCTTGCTTTCTATCAAGTACATATATCGAACTCGAAATTCTTCAAACTTGATTTTCTCGAGTTTTTCTGAAAAGCGCGCCTTACTGCTTTGGGAAATTAATGTCCGAGTAGAGACCTTCATGTACACCAAGTTTCAAGAATTTCTGAGACTTGTCATCCTGACCTTCTCCTTGTTAGCTGCATTAAGGTGTTTCCCGTGGTAGAAAGAGCTGCTCGCTTGTTGGCGAGAGATACCTAACTCTCTTCCATTAGGGGACATTATTCGTAGTCTATGGATTCGTTCGTGACTCTATTCGGTGGTGTAGATTGATTTCGAGGGAAGTTCCTGTAAACTCTGGGTAGTTGGACATTTCCCAGCAGAAGATTTCGAGTGTTTTCTCCAGCACCGTCTGGCCCGACGGATGGTTCGCCGGGGTCAACAGTCAGGGCCGTAACGACTCGGTGGGGTCAAGCTGCAAAAGTGGATACGGTCCATTCCGAAGCAGACGCGGCACGGTCACGTCCCAGAGCCGTAAATCTCCCTAATTCGCTGGTTGAGAGTCCAGAGGCGTCACGGATGCCGTTCGGCCTGACGAATGGCCGCTGGTTTAATGAAGCTATATAGGTCGCCATTGTTGCGAAACTTACCCCCGAGACGAGCCGCCGCTGAACGCCTCTCGAACCGACGAAATTCCGCGCCGCGATATTCCATGGGAAGAAAAGAGGCCGGCAGAAATGCGACCCAAGCTCCGCGAGAATAAGAAACTTGGATAATGAGGCGCGAATGGTAATTGATGCAGAGGCGCGATCTATTATCCCCGGTGCGATCCGTATACCGAACTTCATCCCACTTATTCTCAGCCAGACTCGTCGCTTTAACCTTTAACGAGCAAAGTAGCGAAATCCTAGCGTGCTCCTATCGCGAGCGGTATCAGTTGACCCGAATGCAGATCGATCGATGAATGGTAAATCGCTAGGGGGGAGCTCGGCGAATCATTCGGTGGTCTGCCTCTGAAACGGAGGTTTAATCGAAGCGACCGCGGAGCGTCGATCGCGCTCGAACGAGCTCCAACTCGGGAAGACATCGGCGTGTAACTCTTAATTAAAAATCTCTAAGAATCCGGCGCGGAAGGAGCGGCGGGGACGTCGTAACGAAGCTTAATTAAAGCCGGCCGTTTTACTTGCGTAATGTTCTCGAAAGCGCTCAAGCTGCCTCCACCCCTCCGCGGGCAACTTGAAAATTACTTCGAAACCGCTTTGGAACACTCGACGGTACACTTTCCAGCCGACTGTGCCCGACTCCCACTCGGCCGTCTCGCGCTGCATCTCCGTCCCTTTTTGGGGCGGCGGACAGGTAACTGCGTAAAAATCTCGGGCGCATTCAACGAGGGCGGATAGCTTCTCATGTTACGCCGACCAGCGTAACGGAATTGCTTTATTAGACAGCCTCTGCACTCCCTCCTCTACGCCCTTGCCTGCCTCGTCTTCTTCTCGGCTTCGTCGCGACTCGCGAGTCCCGAGTCCCTTTCCTCGTCCTCTCCGTGCTCTCTTGCTCGAGCTGCGATACGCTCGGCTCGTTCCTGTCCGGCTGCTAACGAGACAGCTCGCGAGCAGCCGGGAGACCAGCACGTCCACCCTAAGCCTACCTTCAACGACCAGCCAGGCTACCTAAACGCGTCCAACGGATCTACTAAATCAAGATGTACATTGGTCACGGTGTACATGGCGGTCGGCTCTGTTATCCATGCTTGTGAAACATTGATTTCACGCGACCCGGCCTGCGCTGCTCTCACGACGCTCCCTATAGGGTGTTCCGCGCGTACGCTGTTATTTTCCAAGGATTCTGATGGAACGCAACTGCTACGGATTCTTCTATTCAGCAATTTCGGTATTGCGGTCGAAATGCAATGAATAATAGAAGGGTCCTCGGGTGAATTAGATTAATAGACTTGGGGATTATTGAAACTACCGTGTAACTGGAGTGAAGATTTTATTCCATTTTCACAGGCTTCGTGGTTAATTGGGTTATTCTTTAAACAACAGTTGGACAGTCTCCGATTGAATTGCAACGGCGACTAGAAGCCTTGGAATCCAGAGGAGCCAGTGCCATGCCTCTGGGAGGCGATATTAATGTCTCCTTAATGCGTTATTTTTTCCAAAACACCCAGTACACCGTCGTATTTCAAAGCGTCCCCTGTCGCTCCTCCAAGAGGTCAGCTCGTTTTCATACTCGCCAAACGTGTCGGTCCTTTCTAGTACAAGATCACCAGCCGCGTTACGACTGGTTCCACGTGCAAATTCTGAGAAACAATTGCCCCTAGGACACGCCACGAAACCGATGCGCAGGGTTCAGCCGACAGGCGCTCGGGACATTCGGAGACCTCATTGTCGGCGGATAAAACCGCAGAAATACACTCGGAGTTTCGGTTTCGATCGAAGAAACAGAAACACCCCTGCGTTGCTCGCGCGATTTCAATGGAGATTCGTTATCTGGCGGTAGAGCTGTCGACTCTGGCCACGAAATTTCCGCGATCCTCGATACGTTACGTGATGGTACAAGTACGAAGGACATCCGTAGGACACGCAGGGGTGTCGGACAAGGGCGGCGGGTTATCGTGTGCGCCACGGATCATTACCCTGCAGGGCCACAGGCAGGATACAGTGTCCTGGGCCGAGCTAAGATTAATCACTCCGACCAGGCCAGGGCAATATCGGCCAGTATAACGGCGGCTGACGATAACTCGCGACACGTTCCTGGGAGATAAGACGTCCCGACATGACAGCCGCGAATTTTCAAACGCCTCGGACAACCGGGGTCAGCACGACGACGCGGGTAATTAACTGGGGCGATGATGGTATCGGCCGGGCCCGTGTTTCGTGATGGCAAGACATTAGAAGGACCGAGGCCTCCAAGTCGGTTAGACTATTCTGGTTCTGACGGACCACAGCGGTGAATTCGCTATTCCCGAAAGCTTTGGTAGTTTCATTTCTAACCGATATTATTCTTTGTGAAATTTCACTTGGAAAGATCGATCTCTTGTAGGAAGTATCCCTTGGTGATTCGTAAGAAAGGATGAAATAGGGGAAATGGTTGTTTGACTCGGAAGAAGACTTTTTTGTTTGACTTCACGCTTTCGCTGATAGACCGAGATGGTTGATCTTGATTCTTCAGAATAGTCACAATATTTGCCCTGCAAATAATCAGGAGCTGTTTTTGTCTCTGGTGTCGTTTCTCAGGACGCGGCTCGCCTCGCTGGAGGCGCATTGTACGGTGGTCTGGTCGAAAATTTGTTGCACCCATGTACCGGGCCCCCTAATTTTCGGACCGACGCGTACACGGCGCTGGGGTTGGTAAAAACTTGTTCCTTAAAAAGTGGGGTGTGAGCCGAAATACTGGCCGCTGGAATCGTTTTGCAAAAGATTGATGGTATCTCGAGGCTCGAAGCTGTTGGATCAAGAGTGCAAACACAGCCTCTGTGCTAGCCTGCGAGCTCAGTTTTTCATTGTATATAAGGCAAGTGGTGAAACTTTTGGAGAGCTTCGATCGTTTCAGAATCAGCCGGCAGAAATTCACGTCGGCGGTGAAGGCGTGTTTGTTCAAATATTCCCCATCCGATATCTATGTGGAGTAAAGAGTTGCCGTCAAGCACAGGCAATCGCGCGCTTTCTCCGCGAGGATAATTGTCACCAGCAGGAAATTCAGCCGGCGATAGCAACTTTTGCGAGCCGCGCGATCGGTCCCGCTTTCCGTCCTATTATTCCCGCGTAATGAAAGCGCGGAAATAGGATGGAAGAAGTTCCAACTTGCGCGGAACTATTGAAATAAATACTCTCGTTCAATTCTAGCGGCCCGCTGACCCATTTTTTCCCGCCAGATTTCCACGAAAATTCGTGGAAAACTCCGTCCACTGAAAATCGTCGCTTCTTGGCGACCGAGGAAAGCTGAAACGTCGAGCAGGATATTATGAAATGCCAGGTCCACGGATCCTGTGCACCATGAGCGACCAATTTCGCCGTTAGTCGAAGGCCACCTTTACGTCCGATTGCTTTTCTGCTTTTCTGCTTTTCTAACGTTTCCGTCTCGCACAGCAGCGAGATACGGGGGTGGGCCGAGGCGGCACAATGAGTGGCGTTCACCCCCAGGGCTCCACCAATATACGCTCGACAACAATGCGTCCAGGTAGCAGCGCAGCTATATCCTCGCTATGCTAATATCAGGGACTCGCGTGTACACAATACCACTTCGCGTTGCGATATTTGCCGCAATCAATAACGCAAAGTAAGTACCTTTTGTGCCGAAACTGGGCTTCGAGCTTCAGCTCCGTCCTTTCCGCATTAAATGAGAAAACAGCATCATCCGGAATCGTATCACTGCTCCTCGGCATTCCGTTGGAATTCGAGCTTTCTCTCGCGCATTTAATAACGCCGCCGGTGGACCGTTGTTTATTGAAAACGGCGCGCAGCCACGTCTTTGTTAGGATCCTCTTTGTCTCCGGGCATCTTTCGCGAGAGATCGCGTAACGCCGCGATTCCAGGAAAGGCAGCTCTCTCTTTCGACGGACTCTCGCCGGAAGACGCGCGTTTCCCGCGAAACGACGTGCCCCGAGACGAGAACGAGATTCGTAATAAAGAACACCTGGCCGCGACGCAGTGCTCGGCTCCGTGCGAGGGTCCGTCTTTCCTGGTAGACGCGTGTCCACGCATCGTCACACCTGCTTACGTAAAGCCTCGCCGGCGTATGCGTCGCCGCCATCCTCCCAGACTCTGGCGATCTGAACGTCGGCACGTTTTCACGCGTCGGCGGAACTTCCTTTTTCCTCCTCGACACGTCCTCCAGCCGCGACCAAGAGTGTGAGTTCACGCTGGGAACGCAGCTTAAACGCTCCCACGCGAATCGCAACTTCCACGTTCCCCGCATCCACGTCTAATCGTCGTCTAGAGATCCTGTTGGTTCGTGTAAAATAAAGAAATTAGGTAGCTACCTATATCCGTTGAGTGTGTGACATGACGCGAACAATGTACAGCCATTACGTATTTTAAAGTTGTCGAGGTGATCGGGGGAAGTGGGTTGCAGGGCCTGAAAGATGCGCCTCCCAAGATCGTATTCAGCGGAGCAGAGCGAGGCCAATTCGCGACTACTTCGCTAATTGACCCTAATCATTCCTAATTGCTGGAGGAACTTTCAAACGGTAAGAGGATCAAGGCGAATCCTTGCTCCGCTAGGAATCTTGAGGTCGACGTAATAGGATCCCGCGCTCGGCCTGTCGGGCTCTCGCAGGGTAGATCGCGCAGCGCGCCGGTGAATGACAGCCTTATTGAGCTGAAGGGTAGCGCGGCGGGGGTGTCCCGAAACGCCCTCTAGCGGCTACTGGGCCCGAATACTCGGTCCCACGCACCTGGGTCCCTTGCGAGGGGCCCCTGCCGGGCCCTTTTGTCATGGTAATGCCGCGCAGTCCTCGCCCGCCCTACCTCCGGACCATCTCCCCTCCTCCGTGCTACCCTCGTCGAGGAGACCGACCAGGTGTTCGATTCTTGTGCCCGGAGGAGTTCCTCGGGACCCTCTGTCACCCGATCGGCAGGGAGGGATCTCGCCTGATCCACGACTCCGACTGAGAAACCGGGGAACCTTGACAAAAAGGGGGAGGATAGGGGAGCACGCGCGAATATTCCTGTTCCAATGGCGTCGCGTTCGAGAGGAGCCTGGCCGGTATTACTGCGTCGTCGGGTTGTGGTCGCGACGCGATCCTGGGGACGATGTCGACTTTGAATTTCACGGCGGCTCCGAGCACCACGAAGTATGCTATCGAGCAAAAGTTGTTTCACCGAAGTCGAAGACGCGTCCACGTCGCTCCGCGCAGTTTTTCGCGATACGCGGGGTCTATCGGCATGGAGGATCGCGCGAAGAGGAACGCGCAACCTGTTGAAACGCGGTTAGACGACGCTGGCTGGCAAGAGCAACGGCGCGGCGGGGTTGACAGGCGCGTCGTTGCGAAGGCCGCGTGGCAATGGTAGTTTCCGGTGCGTCGATCTGTCGATACGTTTTCAACGGCTCAATCGGCCGATGGAAGGGGCCTGCGAGGTCACGGGGGAGGACGCTCGCTGTGTAATATCGATGCAGTAGCAACACTGGCAACCCCTTTCCAGCTTCCTGACATCAGCCCCCTGCCTCGCGATATTGTACCGTCCCTCCCTTCCTCGTCTTGCAAGCGAAACGATGCCATCTTCGTTGACACGGAGGAAAGCGCCTCTATTTCCTGCAGGTACCACTGTATTCTTCCTGTACACCGCGGGAATGGGCGCGGTAAATTGTCGGGCACGTGGTAACCCGACCGGGAGCAGACCACACAGAGGATCGAAGGGATAATGGATCGTTCGACGTGCTGATTATTAGCGTCGACTGTCTTCCTTATTATTCAAACACTTTTATTCGCACCCCGTCTGCCTGTCGTAAAAGGCGACTGAAAGGGTCGATAAATCATCGTCTCGTTGCGTCGCGGACGTCGACGAGAGTTTATCGTTTCACTTAAAATTCAGCGCTTTGTGACGTCTCCTCTTCCCTCTTTGTTCAGTCCCCCGAGAAGTCTACGATTCTATTTCTTGGGCAAGGGGTGTTGGGCTTAAAAGCTTTGATTCGTCACTCGACTCGATCGCGACAATTTCGCCGAATCGATGCGGACAACCCTTCCAGCCTTCGGCCAACCCCTCGCCCAGAATCTCAACCCCTTGTTCGAATTCTTATCGCGCCTGGCACCGCGCAATCTCTGCTCGTTACAATTATTCACCCCTTTCGCCGGGAAGAAGACTGGGGCCCCCGAAGACGGAGCTTCACCCTCCTGTTCGCGGGCAATTTGTCACAATGCCGGTTTCTTTGAGCGCGACTTCGGAGTCCACGTTCTCCGCCCACGCCGGGATCAATTAGCCGTTGGAGGGAGACCGGGAGGAAAGGTGTGACGCGAGAATTTCGATAGCGGCCAGTGGATCCAGGGTCGGACAAATTCGAGGGTGTAGTCTTTCCGCTTGTGCAGCGGGTGGCCAGGAACGGAGCCGAGGATCTGGCTGGTCTTTAGGTGGAGTTGGCTCCAGGGCAGAGACGGCAGGCGTCGCGGTAGCAGGGTTGGTTCCTACTGGCTCCTAATTGGGAGACCGGCAACTAACTCTCTTAATTACCGCCTCTACTCCCTCGCCTCTCCTCCGTTAGCCTCCACCTCCCGCGCCACCACCTTCTCGTCGGCCCCGTCTCCACCTACTGCCGTTCTCTTTGCCCCTTTCTCTCCCTCGTTCTTCGCCGTCCTCCGGCGTCTTTCTCCTACGCGTCTCCCTCCGCTCCTCCTCGCTTGCCGCTCGCCCTCTCTCTGTCACTCTCAGCCACTTCTTGCCAAGGGGGAGCGCTGAAAGCTCCGAGAAAAGTTCCGTCGACTTAATTACACGGAATAATCGCAGGAGTGCGGAACCTGGGCCGAGTCGCTGCGTCCATTCCCACATTACGAGACTTCTAATGTGCCACAAAAGAGCCCTTTCCCCCCACCGTCTTGCCGGGCCTCGTTTCGCCACCGGTAGCTCTCCTTTGCCCAAGCTGATTAGCCTAAGTCGAGCGTTGATTAGGAAATCCAGTCGACTTTCCAGGATTCTTCCGGGTCCTCCAACCTCCGGCTAAAACAGACACGTCGCTTGCGACACCTATTTAGCTACTCGCGCAGTTCAGCCGATTAACGACCAGTGGAGGTACTAAAAGAATTGAAATTTAATCAGAATCATCGGAGGGGAACAGGCTTCACGGTTCTCTGTGCGCGGCGGTTTTTCCCGGCCTTTCCTCAAGTGGATCTCGCCGAGGAGAATCTGGATCACGCGCGACGGCTGGATTTCCCAGCGAGCCGAGTCGTAAAGTTCTCGTTACACGTCATTGTTGTAGAAAGGTGAATAAGGTGCGAACGAAGAGCGGTGTCGGCGGGTGGCGGTGGTAATCTTCAGAAATCTCCAGCTGCCCGTCGACATCTTCATCAACGACTGCCACGAGGATACGTCGGGCCGGTCTCACTTTGATTCCGGATCGCGTGGTTCTCACAGGGACCCGACTTCTCCGGAAAATACACGAAGATTCCCTGATAATCCCCCTTTGTCCCGTGCCAGGAAAGATCTCGCCCTCTTGCCGCTTTCTTCGCGCGAGGAAACAGGAGCATCTTCGGGTTCCTTTGCCACCTTCCGCGAACGAGATATCGATCGAGCCGATCGGCGGCAACGTTTAGGGTAGTCGAGACAGTAATTGGGGGTAGTTTTGCGGCACAATTTTACTTCTCCGATCAACTCTGTCGCAAGTGTTAAATACTTCTAGGATTCTTTAAAGCTCGAACAGAGTTCCGGCAACTCTGTTGGGTAACTAGAATTGAGTACCGCAACTCGAGTTGCCCAAGTCGACGAAGCATTTCGCGTGCGTCGATGGGTAGAAACTTGTGTAGTCGAAAACCGCTGTATCTTCGCGCGCAGCCAAGCTTTTCTCGTCTGCGTACGCGAGAAGCACTCGCTATCCCTGGCTCTGCTCTCTCTCGAGCCTTGGTCGATACGAGAAGGAGAGTCTTTCCTCTCCTCTCTAGGACCGCGGTATCCCTTGCCCTCGTTCTCCGTCCCTCTCGCGGGAACCCCTGCCAAGGGCCGACAATAGGCCGCAGTAGTTCTCATTTGATTAATAACCCGCCCACAATGAGCACCCCCAGTGACTCTCAGTTGATTAACGATCCCCGGAGAGCATCGCAATGCCGATGATGGTCGTTGCGCGCGATCCACGACGCTCGCTGGATCGGTGATCCACTCGGTGGAGGAGCCTCTGTCCGGGGATCGAACGTGGATCGCGGTTAATCCGCCACGTGGACTGTTTCAATTTGGTCGTGTCGCCAGCCGGGTACACGGTGTTCCTGAAACATTAAACCAACCACCTGACTGTTTCGCGTTTTACCGTGGCGCAGGTAGTCGAAACTCGTTGGCGACGTATCAAATTATACGACCGTTTCAAACCGTCCGGTTTGCCTGACATCTCGCACGGAATGGCAGATTATTTCTGCTCGTGCGTCTCGCCCGAGGGCAGAGCCCCGAGCGAGGCGTGCTGCGAGTCGTTAAAATCGGGCGGGGAAATTTGATTAGCATTCGGAAGAATATCAATCTTCCCGGCCGTGTTTACACGAGGCTCTGGACATTTGCCTAATGCCTCGCGACAAAACTGCCGACCCAGTCCGGTTGAAACGTCGCACTCGGCTCTCGAGTCAAGCTGCGAGTAAGTTGATGGACCGAGAACAGGTACCATTGTCGGGGGAATCGCGCGTGAATTCGATCGATCCTCGGTCAGATTTCCTCCCCTGGAGATCGTGCACGCTCGGCAAGTAGGTGTCCCGCGAGCCGAGCGAGCATTCAAAGGTTCGTCCGTGCAGTGTCGCGGCGAAGGGAGAGAAGAAGCCCCTTCCCCCTGGCCCGGCGTGCCAAGATGGCCGCTCTGGGAGCGTATCCTATGTCGTGGGAACCTTTTTACCAACTGGAGCACGACGGGCTTGCCGAGGGCTCGCAGGAATCCGAGCAGGTAGTCTCACGTGCACGGCTACCTACGGATTGTGAGAAAAATCGTTTCGCCCGTCGCTGGATTTGCGATGGCGGCTAGTCCTTCCTGGGATCTCGTCCGACGAGACTTGCCGCGTTGCGAGGAACCCAGCGAACTCGCTCCGCCGTGTAAGTTTCTGGGAAGGAGCCACCCCCGTCGCGTTTATCGTCGAGATTACTCCTGACGCGTGAAATATATCGATACGCGCGGGTATCGCGTAGAACACTTTCCATATTAAACTCTCCACTGGCCACCGCTCTATCTCCCGTGACAAGCAACCCTCGTACCAGACGACCAACGCCGAGCATCCAGCTCCGTTCCATTTATACGATCGACGCGTCAGACACGTGATGGTGGAAACGCATCCACCCCCGCCTTCAAAGACTCATTTTCCTTCGCGCGAACAAAACGCTGGCGCGAACGAATTAACAAAGTCGATAAAACTTCAATATCAAAGCGATAGCTCGGCGGAGGGCGTCCTCCCCCGAGGACGCGAGCGAAACGCGACATTGTCAGCAGCCGTCGCCTCCGTCGCAAGAAAATTGAATGATTTGCGCGGCAGCGACAACGGGCTAGCAGCGCGGTTGGATGCATATTTGACGCGGAGTCGCGGCGCACCGGTTCCTCCAGGGACGAAAGAAGTGGCAGCCATTTACCACGGGCGAGATATCTGCGGCTGATCTCTGCAAAGTAATTATTATTAAGGGGTGGAAGTCGCGAGGAATTGTGCCCCGGCGATGCGATGAATCCCCGGTGGATGCGGAGGAGGCTCGCGGGAAATCGGGACGAGGACGGGACAATAAATCGGTTTCACGCCGTGGGACAATGGACGCGACAATTAGCAGCGTCGACACTAATTTGGACTAATTAACGCCGGGGACACGGTCGCGCACGCCGCGGGGAAAAAGTTTCGAGGAGCGGCAGACAATGCGAGCGTATCGGTGGATCATCGGCGGTGCTCGTTATTAATAAAATCACGCCGCGACTCGGCGGATCGGTTTAATTACGTCTAATTAAGGGTGAGCGACAATTATCGCCCGGCGGGTTCCAGTTTCCGTTTCGTGGAACGCTGCCCCCTTTCTTTCCGCGCCTCCTCGTTATCGTCCGCGATCGCTGGCTCTCCGTTTGCCATTTCGGTCATCGATACCACCGAGCGCACCGAACCTGTGCAGGCCACCCCCGAACGTTGCGAATCAACGCTAAGGGAATCTCGTGATTTCTGGGTGGGTCCTTTAACCGATCTGGGAACCACGAGGAGGGAGGGAGATCCTGGCGATCGAGGCGGCTTCCGTGCCGCGAAGGGACGGGCGAAAGGGACGAGATGGAAAAAGCGTAGGAGAGGCAGAAGAAGCGGTAGACGAAATGTAAATCCACCGCGGGGGCCGCGGCGTGGTGGGCGGCGGTGGGTGTGGAACGATGCTTAAATTTCCGATATTTTAACCGGCGGCCGCAGCTTACTCGTGCAACAAGTCCTTTCTCCTCGGTTGCCTCTGAAAGCTCGGCTAAGTAATTTCGGTTACGCCATCCGGCTCGCGGCTTCCGCGCTGCCACAGACGGTTTTCCACCGCCTCTCTCCCCCTCCCTCCGCCACCCCCGTACGTCAGACTTGCCGCCCTCCCCAGTTTCCACCGTTTTATCCGTTCTTTCCTTGGCTCGCCCCCGTTATTCGTTTGTCCGTTCGCGTAACAAACTGCAAGTCCGTGGAGCCGTGCGCGGTGTATCGATTTTCGATTCCTTTTCTCTCCCGTCGCTGGGCGCTACTATTTTTCCTACGGTTTTTATCGTTACGTACGTTTCCCTCCCCCGTTGTCCGTAGAATCGCTACGATTATTGATTCTCGCGCAGGAACTTTGCTTAGCAGCCCGACTCGGCCCGTTCGTCCGAGCGTCAAGCATTCTCCTGGAATTCTTTCTGCTCGGTGGCGCGAGGAATCGCGGAGGATGCCCCGGGAGTGGGAATTCCAGGGTACGACGACGGGTTCCTTTCGTCTCGTCTGGTCTCGTCGCATCTCCCCGCTCCATCTGCCGTTTCTCTTCCCCAGCGGCAGCCCGTCGGGTCCAACTTGTTCCCGAAACTCGGATTAACCGTCGTCGAGTGGAAGTTCGCGACGGCAGTTTCGCGCGCTCCCCGCAAAACTTCTCTCCTCCTTTGCCCGCGCGTCCCCGGCACGCTCGCCCTCTGCTTTCCGAGCCCTGTGCGCGCACACGCGGTCGCCCGCGAGCACGCGAAAGGGAGCAGATGCAGCGGCAGCTCGGTGTTTAGGGATAATTGCGATTGGTCGAGAGGCCGGGGCACGGGACGCTGCCACGCCATGTGTCTACCCAACTACTTGAAACTTCGCAGCGGCACGACGTGGCCGTCTAGAGAGGTCTCCTGCTAATAGCGGTCTGTGGAACGCGGGCGCGGGCCACGCGAACCCCGTGTGCACACGTTTCACGCGCCAAGGATCGCGCTTCGCGGCGAACGAGAACTTGCTTATTCAACCCGAAAGTGTAACGAGTTGCGCGTGGGATGGAGTTCGAATCAGACGTGACGATTAATTTCCATCGTTCGCGAATGGCGGAGGAGGGTGGTAACGGTGCGGAGTACGGACGGAGTAATTCGAGGCGATGATTTAAGATTCCCATCGTGCACGGTGACGCAACAGTTTTTCCGCGGGTCAATCAATTATCGATCCGAGCGGTGGTGAATCGGGTAGGCGCGGCGGAGAAACAGGTCAATGCACCGATCCCCCGAAGCTGGTAACTGGCGAGAGCAAACGTTTGCCGTTACCCAATCAAGCCAGCATAATGCCGGTCTCGAATACGAGCGGCCAAACAGCCTACGGGGGTTTCACGATACACCATATGTACCAACACACCCTCGTGTTTAGTCGCGCCATTGGAACCCCAGTAGCCGCGATCCGAGTTCTCGAGGAACGGGCTGGAAGCTTGCGGATCGACCAGCACCTGGGCGCGCGCAGGTTCCTTTCTGTACACACCGTGCACACAGGCTCGAGCAGCGCCAATATTTTGCTAAGGTTATGTTTGCTGGCCGGCTGATGTACTGGCACAGATTGGATTTGAAGTTTATAGGGCGGAAATTCTTTGGGGAGCCTCCCCGGGGGGATCGCGAAGGCAAACGCCAGGAGAAGCGAACCGGACCGCGACAAAATTCCCGGGGAAGCTGCAGGCTCTCGCCGAGGGGCTGCGCTAGTTAAAAATTCATCGCGCCCAAGTAATTCTCTTTGCTTTGCTCTCCGTTTAGAATGTTGCGTCGGGCAGAAATCACAGTCGAATCCCCGCCGTGGACCCGGGCTTTCATTGGGAACGCGATTACGATTCTCCGGTTCCATTCCTGAAATTCCGCTGCTCGTCGGCTCTTTTTGGCCTTTTTTGGGAATTTGAAGGTCCTCGAAGTGTCTACGTCTCCGCGAGACACTTTCTGAAACGGTCGGAGCGTTCGCGGCGCGAAGGGCCAGAGCATCGGCGGCAAAAAAGGAAAGGGAGGCCGCGAGGGCGGAGGCGTGGACGACGAATTAGAGATGCAGAGCCACGTTCTCGTTCGTGGAGGATATTAAGCCGAGTCCTTAGCTTGATGGATGAAACGGGACTTACGTTACTACCCAGTATCCGGCGGTGTCCGTGCCCGTGCATCATCAATAACTCTCTCTCTGGCTCACCTATCGTTCCTCCTCGCCCCTCCTCTGCCGGTGGACGCGATCGCGACACAGATGGTCGGATCGTCTCGGTCGTTCCCCGTGAAAACCTTCCCGGTGGATATTTAATGCGGCCACGAGGGACGGTGCGTGACCCAACCGGGATCGAAGGTGTAACTTTCGGTGAAGAGGAGACGCTCGGCTCTATTCGTTAGTCTCACTTGTCATTTGTCAGGAATACGTGCCTAATGACGGCAGCCTCGTGATTATGAAATAATGGAACCTGTCGGCCGTGGTCGGACGACGAAGCCTCCTCTCGTCTGGACGCCATTAATGGCGTCGCGTAATCGTCGTCGTTAAGTCGACTCACGCTGCCGTCTGTCTCCGCGCTGTCCCCTCGCTTCTTTATTGGACTCCGTTTTACTTACATTCTACCGTGTCTCGTAGCACGGTCTCGCGAGCAACACCACTCCCGCGGCCGTGGAGTCGAAGGAGCTCGAAAGCAACCTCCGCTGCCGAGAGTCACAGTCAATCGCTGCAATCATTGACTCGATCTACTTAATCACTGTCCCCCCAAACAATCCGCCGCAGATTTTCACGCGGCGGCGGATCTCGCTTCGCGGCTTCAACGAGTGCCAGTCGATTGAGCGTGTTGGTACAAGGCTCCGAGGGCAGAATACTCGAAACGAGGCGGACAGAAAGGCGCGGGAAAGAAAAATTTAAACAAAGGGGTGCGGCGATTGTCCGGCGGAGAGGGCGGGGAGCAGGCGCGCGTTCCTCTCGCGGAATGATTTGGAGAAGCGATGCGGGCAGCCGATGCACGCGGCACCGCGGTATAATTACTGGTCGTATGTATCAGACACGCAATCAAGAATGAATTATCGCGGAACCACGCCTCCTGCCAGCGCTCAACCGGGCACAACAATGCCGGCGCATCACGAGCAGCGACCCGACTGTCGATGATGTGTGTTAATAGTCCCCCCGTGGCTTTCGCCCACAGTATCCAGATCCCGTGACACGATTTTTTCCGCGTAGGTATAGCCCGCGGCCATTCACGCTTCCTCCTCTCGTATACACTCGGTGGAAACGTTTCGCACAGATCTGCGGTCGCCCTTTCTTAATCTACCACGGGATGAACCTTGAATGACTCCCTTCAATGAAATCGCGCTAAGTTTCGGATAGGGTGACCTGTCCAGTGAGTGAACACTTAAGCTGCATGTCTCGTAAAATTAGTTTTCAAAAGTCATTATTTAATCCCCTGAATGTTATTGCTGTAAGCGAGCTGTTTTATTAATAAAGTCAGACATCCTGGAACACAATTCTAGCAATGTTTGATAGTTATAACTTGAATTAAAAGTCTGGCAGAGGATTAAACAAAAAATGGGCCAATGACCAGTGAGTGAACAGAAATTTCTAGTAAATGAACAGGGCTACCCCAGTGAATGAACGGGATAATAACAATCGTTAGGTTTCCAATGTATTTAGACGATTTTTTGTTTAAATAATTTGTAATTCTCCAATTGGAATAATATTATTGATTTGATACTTTACTAGTCTGATAAGATCATAATTATGCATAGTTGAAATTTAGTTTCTGCGGTGGGTTAATGTAACCTCCACATTGACGGCGAAAGTGTCAAAAAAACAAAAATCGGGTATCCTGTTTATTCATTGACGAGGTTAAAAATGTCAGCGAAATGCGAAAGAACGGTCGTTCATTCATTGGTGTTCACTGGTATCTCCCATCCAATGCATGAACACTAAAGAAACTCGACAAATTCTTAGAAATCCGCTATTTCATACAGTATTTTTCGTTAAAGGAATATATAACTATGTAATCATAGCTTCAAATTTATCATAGGACCATTAAATGCACCTGAAAATATAAATTGTAGATATCACGTAACAAGCCTTACCTTGAACTTATGGGTCGCCATGAGAACAAGTGTTAAACAAACCGAATTAATACAGTATCGGTTATAATTAAAGAGAAAAATATTTTTGCGAGATAACTGTAGGTTTTTACTCTAAATGTCAGTATCGGTTTAAATGTGAAGTGAGGGCCATAGGCGTTAAATTTTCGAATTATATGCGCTACGTTCACTCTCTGGGGTGTGTTCACTCACTGGACAGGTGACCCTATTTCTGTCCTTCTTCGCGAATTGTTGTTCCGCGTCTTGGAATGACGGGGCTGTTGAATTGGGCAGGGAAGAGGAGATGGGAAAGTGTCGAAGACTACAGCTTCCTAATGGAAGTGAAGCTTCCTCTCGAATGGCAAATGCCTGCTCCACGACCGGGGCGATATTGATTTCGGTGAATTTCGGGGGTTGACGGGGATTCGATTGGGTCGGGGATGAATAAAAATAGAGCGATATTTAATTAAGCATGCCGGAAACGATTCCGATCGCGTGTACCGCGATGCCAGGCCTCGGTGCAATTAATTAATTGTTTAATTAGGTTTTCGTGCTGCCCTGTAACGCGCTTAATTTGCTAGTAATAATTTCGTTTAATATTCATAATTTAATTTATCAGCGCGGGGGATTTGTGCGCGATAAATTCGCTGGCCTGGATCTCGAATTTCTGGGATAAATTCTGCGCAATCGCGATGGCTTTTTGATGTACGAACAACAGGGTGTGCGATAAAAATACTACGTATACCCAAACATCGCCGTAACACCATCAAATGGCCGAGTATGATACGTTCGTAATCGAAGTAGTATTCGTCGAAATTTCTCCGACGAGCTACCGTGTCTTCCACACCCTCTACCTAAGCACACCCCAAGGTATCCTCGCAGGCTTCCATGAAAGAAAGGAGCCGCGTTCCATGTTCCATGCCAGCTAGAATTCCGCGCCACCAATTCCAGGACCTTCCACCTCCAGCTTTTTTCCCCATCATCTGGAACGCTGCCGGATGACCCGGGGTAGTCTCGACCCATAAAACCCGAAATAACTCTTGGCCCGAGCCACCCCCCTCGGCCGCCCCGCTCGGACAATATCAGAAGGGGGTTGGCGGGAGGGCGGGAGTCGCGGACAGGAAAGGAAGACGGAGGGAGGGACGTAATAAATTCGCAATTTCCTTATTACGGGTAATGCCCCGGTCGGTGGGTGAGCTCGCATAAATATCCCTGGTTCCGGTGATCCCGTGACTTCCGGTCAGCCGCAATGACTTACGCCAGTCGAAGGGTGGTGCCAGGGGGAGTTGAACCAACATCCAGCCAACGAGCCGGCTAGCCAGCCAGCCACCCCCGCGCGGAGACGGAAAGAGGGAGGAAGGGGTGTACGTTTCGAGCTCGTTCGCAAAAGAGGGCGATGCTCGCGATGGAATTTGTCCCCGACGGTTCCGCCCTCGGATGACCACTGATAAATTTACTAGGTCCTCCTTCTATTTCTGCTGTCGCGCCTGCTGCACCCTCCACCTCGTCCACCCCTGCAGCTTCGTTCCTCCGAGAATTCCTCTGCGCGTCCTTATACTTTCTTCAACTTTCACCTTATGTATTCCATCGATATATTCTCGCGTCAGCTTGGCGCAGCAATATTGTTTTCTGGGTGGCTTGATTTTTGAATCTTCTTTGGAAGAATTTAGTGGAGGCTATCTTCCCATCCCTGGTTTCACAGAGAAGCGACTGGTATCGGTTCTGTTTTTGTTCCGTCGTCTCAGAAGTTGCAACCTGACGTTTGCTTTCTCCGCTTCGTCATCCCCTCATCGGCGGACAGACAGGGAAGAAACTTTTCCATATGAGAAATTGTGCTGGCACAGGCTGTAGGGAAATTTCGAGCGGCCCTCCCTCTCTCGATGCAAGTTCCGAGGCTTGGAGTTTAATTCGTCGAGTAGCTTTGATCCTCGCGGCGACGCGAGGAGGCAATAACCTTAATTGACATCTTCCGTGCGCTTGATTTTTCACGGTGCATTAAAAATTCACCCGGTAATCGAACTGAGAGGTATCATCACTCGTGTAGGGGAGAGCGGGGGCAAACGTAATACTTTTTACATTTGGCCTAGCTGCCAATTACCTCTTACAGATATAAAAACGAGAATTACGCCTCAGTCTATCATTTGACCACAAATTCAGCCTTCCATGATAAGTAAGTAGTCAAAGAGTTATGGCAATTTTTCGCAGTGATTGTCATTGTTACTTTTGTCCTGCAGGGGTAGGACGAAATTAACATACCATGGGGACGAAAGTAATACCAATTATATATACCACTTCTTGCAAAGCAAAATAGGATTTTTATTATCAGAAACGATAGAAACAAACATTTAAATAAACATATTTTAAGTAGGTAACGATAAAAAAGCATAACCAGCTTCAAACATTTCTTTGATAGGTACTTATTTGATTTAATATGGAATCTCGTGTAACGGCCCCAAAAGTAACTAATATTTATGATTTTTTTTTATGAAAACTATTGTTAATATTCGATTCAACTATTCCCCGTAGTGACGTGTTACTTTTGTCCCCAGCCATGTTTTTCAGCATACAACTGTTGTCACGTACAAACTATACAACACTTATTTGAAATCAAATACAAGGAACTTATAAAGACATTATCTAATAACGCTCTAACAAATGATTGGATCAATGTACACAGTTTAACTATGAAAATTAACAAAAAACCAACAGAGGAGACACTTATCTGAATGATCGAAATAACGAAATCAGCTTGTTCACGGAATACGAATCGTTGTATTGCTCAGCGTCACTCCGTGAAAGAAAAGAAACAGTAAACGCGCGTGCCTACTTAACTATGTAAAGCAAACGTTTTGGAAACTTTTGTGGAAGGCGGGAGAAGGCGTGTTGCTTTCACGACGCCGCACAGTGGTCTCAAATCCCGAAAACGTGGCCAAAATCTCAAATATTATTCAATTTAGGCAAAAATCGGTACCCTATTGTTTCTGAAGTCGTTGATTACGAATCTAAACTTAAAACTTTGAAAAACAAAATGGCGAATCCAATATGGCGGACGACTATAGTAAAAAAATTGTTGAATCTACTCGAATGTCAGCACCCTGATGTTTTTGGGATCGCTGATTACGAATCTGAACCTATAATGTTTATAAACAGTTTAGCCAATTGAAACATATAGAAGAATTCACAGTTAATAAGTTCTTGGTGTTTGACAGGTAAAAATCCAATTATATTTCGTCAATTTCTAGATAATTTTTTAAAATATGCATAAGATCCATAGAAAATCATTCTTGTACAACTTTGTACCACAAGGATGTTGAATAAATATCTTCTAAATGTTATAAAATCGTCAAATAGGTAAAACTTGAGAAGAGCAATTTTACTCTTGTATGAGCAGGGTGGCACCTAGTGGCAGCCAATTTTTTAAAAATTTGCAAGCTACAAGCATTAGCAACAGCCAGAACAAAAATTTCGGTGGAAGTTCGTGGAAGTTACAACTTTATATCTACATTTGTAAAATACGCGGGCCAAGTTTTGCTTCTACGTTCTCCAAGTAATTTTGCAATCGTGTAACGCAAACGCTAACAATTATGGTTATGTAAAAGTAAACAAATATTCTACTTACTTCCTGGAGTAGCATCCATTTTACACAATGGAAATTGGTCAACTCTTTCAAAAGTTACTCACTTTCAAAGTCGGCGTTCAAATTCGTATCGGCGCGCACAGCAAATATTTCAGTAACGATGGCTAACTTTGAAACGATTTACCTGTCAAACCATAAACATTTTGTCTTTTTCTTTGTCGGTATTTTATAGTCAGGTCATCATTGTACCCAACCCAACGGCTAAAAATTCCGAAATGAAAAATTCATTTTCGAGATTTTGGCCACGTTTTTGGGATTTGAGACCACTGTGCGCCGTTACGTTTGTCCCCGCTCTCCCCTACTGTCGTCTTCCTGTCGCTTAATCCCATCAAACGAGAAACCCATCGCTAAAACAGCGATGTCCCTAAGATTTCGCAGTTGTCTAAGATGTCTTCCCTGATTAACGAGTCGATCAATCGTATTGCTATCAACGACGCGTAACAAGCACCCCCAGTCGCCATAAAATTTCACCTCGAACGCGGCGGTCCAAGCTCCGCGCCCCCATTAAATTACCCCTCGTTGTGCTCTGAGCAGTTTCCATAAAACACGGGGCATATATTTATCCTCGGTATCTCTCCCCAAGGTACGATCATTCCGACAATCTGTTTCGTTTATCGCAGGCCACCCCCTCCCGTCGGGCTTCTCTTCTCCCCTCGCGTCTCCTTGCCTGAGACACGAATGCTTTCCGGCGCGCCTAAACATCCGGCGAAATGATTTTTTCTTCTCCCTTTTTTTTCACGGACTCTCGCCCCTTAAACCAGCCCCCGCAGCCGCGCTACGAAGGAGCCGGAGACACGAAGGGACAGAGAGGGACAGGCAGAAGAGGAGGGAGGGTGAAAAAAATGGGTGTCACGCTCCAATAAAACAAGCAATATCGCGATGTCCCGGGGCCAAAGGAGGTCCCGGGTTATCCTGCGGGGGGTCCTGATTCCCGGTGCGCGTCCCAAGGTATATTGCTCCCGGATCATCGCGCCTGCATCGCATTATGGGGGATGATATCACCCTTTTCCACACGTACGAACGGACACGCACGCGCCGACTTATATTCTTCCTCGCACAATGCGGAATCGCCGGAACGGCGCTGATACGACAAGTATGAGAAACGTGCGGCTGTCTGCGAATTTTCGCCAAGAACCGTCGCGAAAACGCGGGGTGCAGGTGGCGCGGAGCTGTGACGGGAGAGGGGGGTCGGCATATTGCGAGCTCAATATAATTCCTTTGTACAGCTTTCTCGGTGCAGTTTTCCGCGCTCTTCGACGAGCAGGAATCGCGGGTGTTTATGAAATTCTGCGCCGTTCGACTGCGACGAGATTTGCCGGGATCGTGGGTGGATGGATGTGATTTAACCGCGATTAATGCGACGTCAAGTTCGAAAGGAGTTAGCCCTCGAAACTCGTTCCTCCGTCACAGACGCAACACAGTCGGTCGACTGAAAGTATTCCGCCGTGATCCACGAGCCCCTTTGAGCTTTCTTCCCGGCGCGCAGGTGGACGGGGGTGCGTTTAACCAGGCTAATGAATCTTTTCAATTAGGGGTCCCCGATATTCCGCGTGGAACGCGATCCAGCCGCGTTTCATTAAAGGACGCTGGCGCGCAATCGATTGATGCGCGTCCCGCGGAGCGATAAATGCCCTCGACACAGAAGGACAATCGCTCCGACGTGCCGCAGCCATTGATACCTTTGGGGGATGGCTGCCAGGAAGGAAGGAAGAGAGACAGCGTTGCGGGCGCACAGCTACCGGGATAAAGGCCCGATCACGCGTGTAACGCGCGGATTATTAATCGCAGAATAATTTGACGCCCCGGCGACAGAGGCGGTGATGCACCCCCCGCCAGCACCCCCTCTGGCGCCGTTCTTCATCTACGTTCCAACCACCTCCAGCCAGCTCCACAACGGCGGGGCTGCACGTCGGGCCCAGTTATTGGCTTCGCAGATTTGCGCTAATGTGTCTTCCGATAGTTCATAACGCTCGATGCCTGGCAAGGGGCTGGAGGACTGTCTCTCTCTCTCTCTATTTCTCTCTCTCCCGCTCTCTCGCGGTTCACGGAACCGTGAACTCGCGAGCCGGTGTGTCCCAGAGCGGAAAACGCAGCCCCGCTGGAAAGGGCGAAGAAGCTCTATCGAGAGTGGCTAGTTACGAAACTTTCCACCTCGCGGAGAATACACTGGCGTGGCAGACTGTTTCGGGGTCTACCTGTTGGGCGGAGTGAACTCGACGAGTTCTACTTTCGCGTAAACTTTCAGCGAGGATTAATTTGTTGTTCTCTGTTTTACTGTTACAGCGGTAAGACGGAGTGTGGAATACCGATGCATGCTCCGATGGATTTCGACGGAGTCGACTTCGTGGACGACTTCAACCAAGGAGAGATCGGGGGCTCGCCGGCGGACTTGGTGAGTACTTCGCTTCGTCATCTAACTTCATTTTCAGTAGCCTTCGAGTAGCAGCAACTGAGGTCGGGATTCTTTGCCGAGCGTATGAATTTCCTCCGCCTCTTCGCAACGCAAACTGGCACGAGAAGCAGTCTTCGTATTCTTCGAGTAGTCATTATGTAATCGCCACGATTCTTCGCCGAAAGAGGCGTGAAATCCAAAGCGGCTTCGAGTCTCGTGGCGTGTGGGTGGAGGAAGCGAAGCCTTCGGCCTTACGATACTCGGAATGTAAGAAAGCGCGAAGTCAGGCTCTCTTGAGATGGTCGCGAAGTAAGCATCATCAGGCGTTAATATGACGCGAGGGGGAGATACCTAGCCGGCTTCTAAAAGAAGGGGGGAAAAACGAGAGATTCGCTGTACTCGATCCATAATCCCCGGCAGAAGCCGCGAGCGAAGGTGAGTGAGCGCGGAGGCCAAGGAAACCGAGAGAGGCTAAAGGGTAAAGCAAGCAGCCAATGTTTAATGGAGGCTTCCCGTCGTCCCGTTGCCGCTTCTTCTTCCTCTTCTTCTCCTTCCTCTTCTTCTTCTTTCGCCGCGTCTTCGCGGCGATGTCGGTGGCAGTCGAGGTTGCCGGTGGAGGCGGTGGACACGTCATTTATCTTTTACCCTTCCTCCTTCGGAGCACGTTCTCCACCTCTCGCCTCCTACCTCCGGCCACTGCTACTCTTGTTGGCGCCATCTTGGCAACTCCCACTCTCCTTTTCTCCTCTGCCGCTCTCTCTGCCCTTCTCGTTTCTCCTCTGCTCGTCTCGCACGCTCTCCTCCTTCGCTGCTAGACCCCTAACATCAGAGAACACTCTCCCTCTCTCTCTCCCTTTCCTTCCCTGCTGCTCCCTGCTCAGGCTCCTCTTTGTTTCTCTCATTTTCCGCCTCCATTCTCTTCGTCCCGTACCCTCGGCCCGCCTCGCAGCCCCCCCTTGCTCCTCCACCCTCGCCAACAACCGTTTCCCTCCCCGCGTCTTAAGCTGCGTGCCTGGAATAGTTGGCAATTATTCGACACAGCCTCCGATCCCCTTTTCTCCATTCTCCGGCGGTACACACCGTACGTCTGTCTCCGTTCCCACCTCCTCTGCGCGTCGCTCCTTTC
Source organism: Andrena minutula (assembly GCA_929113495.1). Lineage (NCBI taxonomy): Eukaryota > Metazoa > Arthropoda > Insecta > Hymenoptera > Andrenidae > Andrena > Andrena minutula. Next base: position 35,934,060 of record OV815996.1, on the reverse strand, counting down.
CACCGTCGACGCTGGATGTCCGAAGAGATAGATGGGGCAGGATCGACCGGGCGGCGCGCGATGAATATTCATCGATAGCCGCCGTTGCACTCGCGTTTAGTTGGCGCCGATCGTCCCTGATATCGGCCGCGATAAGGGTGTCTGTTTGCCAGCGGACAGAACAGTTTCCGCGGTCGATGACGAATTGGCCAAACGAGCCGAATACTTGTGGCAATTCTTTCGCTCCTCCCTTCTCTCATCCCTTCTAGATTTCTTCGATCAGAAGGATCTTGAAACAAAGGAGACACGAATGAACCAACCAGTTGCCGAACGGTTCTCGAACCTTCAACCCGCCAAATCGAGGAGTCCCGCCGTCACCCGAAAAATCACCTTTCCCCGGTCGAATTTCCAATCTGATAACGACGCTTTGGCACCGGTAACGGGCCACAGTTCGTTAAAATCGTGAACGGGGGGTGACGAGCTCGGGGCTCGCGCAATTATACGGCGTCGTTTTTTAATCGGGCCAGGACACGAGGTTACCGTTAATTACGGACGCGCGGGCACAGGACGATGCGAATTTCGAATTACCCGTGGATAGGCTTTGTTCCGCGCTTTGCCATTGTGCAACTCACCCCCCCCCCCCCTCCCTCCCCCTGCCTGCCCCCCGATGGCTTTAAAACCATCCGCCACTGGTAAACGCGTCGCAAACGAACTTTCGGCCACCATTGTCGGTTGCTTCGATGCATCGCGGGATTTTAATCGCGGCTGCGCGCCGAATTTTCTCGCTGGCCGCACCGCGGACGCGGTTCGATCGATGGAACCGCCGGTGCGTGGATCCGTGACGCGTCCTCGATCGCCGCCAGAAATATTCCCATCCCCCTGTCGGGGACAAAGGGAAGTCGAAACCGGCGAACCATTCCGCTAGAGAATAATCGAGGAGCAGTTCCCGCGGCTGGATCCTAGATCCTGTTAGGCTAGCCGCCTCGATCCTCCGGCCAGTACCTGGCAACCAAGCCAAGTAGTTCATCAGCTCGCAACCGGTTTGCTCGTCGGCAACAAGACAAGTAACGCGCTCGCGCGCGTCTTCCATCGTCGGGCCGCGCGCACCATGGGACCTTAATTAGACGTTGGAGGCTTGATTTTTCCTCGCGGTGATCGATGGATTCGCCGGCGCGGAAATCTAGTCGGGGGGTATACCGGTCGTTTCTGATTCCGTGCGGTGGCTTGTCCGCCAAAAAAAAACAGAGGCGTCCGGGTCCCCCGCGTCGAAGTGGCGCCCGTGGATCACGAGTTTCCACGGGTTTCGCAAGGTACTCGTCAGTCCAGGCACGTAGCCCAGGGCCCTCTCGTGGAATATTAGCTGGTAGCTGGTTCGAGCCCACATTGGGTCGAGCTCGCGAACGACAGACGTGCATACCGTATTAAGCCCCCGGGGCCTTTGCTGCCGCGTTACCAAACACCGACACACTCGCCCCGGAGCGTGTATACGCGTCGCGTCGCGTCGCTCTGGCCAACACGGGGGGCCGGTGATCGCGCGTCCATGTGCCGCGGCGTGCACACGCTCGCCCGAGTGTCTGCGCGCCGCGTATATCGGCGCACCGTGTGCAAATACTCCGGTATTCATGAATCCTGGTGCTCGCCCACGGGATACGTGAGCTTGGACCACCGCGAGACCGACTCTTCGCCACCCCCGCGAAATGTAACCTTGGCTGGCCGAGCCGATCGGTTCTTCGTTTTCTTCCCGACGCGTCGCGGACGACACTTGATTTCTCCGCGGGGACGAGGGGCGACGAGGGCTCGCGAGGATCAGGACAATCAGGCAAATTAATGGAACACCCATCGCTTTACGCGCGAGAGGCTCCGTTACGGGCTGAAAAGGCGAGAGCCGCGGTTGTCACGGATAGGAATCGGAGTCGAACGCGGCGGCTCGATGGGGGGCGAAGGTTCCAGGCTTCCGAGCGAGAAGCCTCGACGATCCAGGTCGACGAGTGGCAATTAGGCAAATGAATAATTTCCAGTGAATTAAGCCAGACTCGCTCGGCGAAAAAGGCGATAATGCGAAAAGCGACGTAAATAGAAAGAGGAGAAGAGGGAGCAGAATGACAGGGGGGGGGGGGCGGGGAGAGATTGGGGAAGGAAAGGAGGGGCGAGGGTGGTGGGCGGGGGAAGGAGTGAAAAGTGGCGGAACTGGGGAGGAGGAGAGTATCGTACGAGATGAAGGGTGAGAAGAGGCTGGGCGCACGTGCATGCAACTCTTTGCACGTGTGCGAGGTTACGCGCTCCCTCGTATATCCAATGTATATAAATGTATTCTACCTTCGACCTACCTTCGGTGCACGGCGAACCGTCGAGAGAGAAGGCGGGCGGCGCAATCAAACGTCAATCCCAGGCGAGTAATTCTCGAGTAATTTGTTTCCTCGACGCTAGAAAAATGTTTCGTTTCCCATCGTTTTTCCGGCCGTTCGCGCCTCACTTTTCAATCGCGCGACCCCGGCTGCGAGCACGCTCGACATTCTAAGAAATAATTACGGAAACGGGTTCGCTCAGGCAGGAATTTCATTAGTCTCCATATTCCTTCTTCTTTCCCCGTATTGTCTAAGGAAAGAAACTAGAATGCAGCCACCAGAGATGTCGAAACGAAATCTCCTTCCACTTGACGCCTCCGATAATTTAGGCGACTTTATAAACCGACCGAGCAACTCCGGCTGGATATTTTCTCCCATTGGCCGTTCCTTTCGCCACCTGACAGCACCAATTCCACCGGAAATATGTAAAGCAAAACAGCGACGATTTGCTCGGTTCCCCTTCTCGCCCAGCCTGTCTCCTGGATACATCGCTCCGGGGGATGTGACTTACATCCACGCTGAATTTACGCGCGATATATTTGTTTTAAAGTCCCGGATTCCCGTGCTTCGTATCCGTTCCCCGCCCCATTGCCTGGCTTGTCGTCGTCGTCGTCGTTTTCGTCCTTCCCTCGCCCTCCCCCTCGTGCCCGCCGTCTCATGTATTTATGAGGGCGGGAGGGCAGAAACGGAGGGAACGTGTGCGGGAGTTATGGCCCGAATAAGTGCTCTCGACCTCGGACAGGGATTCTCAAACGGCAAGCCGGGGAATTTTTAGTGAACAGCCTCGAGTAGTTACACCCCTGTCGCGGGTCAGACGGAGACTGTCGGAAGGAACGTCGACGTCGTCGATGCTCTCTCATCTGGCATCGCAATCGTGCGGTTGCGCTTGGGGATGAAATTACGCCGCAGGATGATAGCCCCCGTTTCCTCGTTCAACTTTTTCCTCTGGCAATTTTCGTTATCTCCGCTTAGAAAGGACGGGCGCGCTGCTTGCCCTGATTTCGAGGATCGTGCTGTTTGCAGACGTACCCCTCGCGTAATCCGTTTCCCGTTTGAGTGACTAGTTTTCCGGAGTTTCGAATGCGCGTATTGTTGGCTGCCCCAGAAGTTGATCGAGATCCAGGCGGTACGAGGAAATCGAGGATTTGCGGACCCGCCATGGGCAGCCATAGCGACGCGCGAGCCCCAATTCCAGCCTCGCGTTTAATCCCCGTCGATCTACCTGAGTTTATTCCCCGCAGTCTCGACAAGTCTTCCAGCTCTCTTTGATCTCCGCCACCCCCGGGCATCAGACATTGTTGTAATTGTTGCGCGAACCTGGAGAGAGCGTCGCGCCGGCGAGGCTTCGCGACAGTTTTGGCGTTCATTAAGTGCGAAGTGACAAGGGGGTTGCTGTGGAAAACGGACGAATCCATGGCTTCGCCGTTCCTACGTTCCTCTGTTGCGAGGATCGTAGGAGGATCTTTACACGCTCGGGTCTTTATACTCTTTCGTTCGTGTTCGCGGAAAAGGGTGCGAGTCGAAATTAGAAACGAATCACAAAAGATTGGCTATCATCCGGCAACGCAAAGGAATTCTCGCGAAAGGAAGCGTTACGATTCATCCCACTTTTTTCGGCCTTCCCTCGGTCCTTCGTGTAACCGTTGACGAAAAGACGAGCGGAAGGAGAAGAAGGGAGGAAAGTGGGGTTGGGAGCTGGAAGATGGAACGAACGCTCGCTTTGCTCGTCGAGCGACGTCTCCTCATTCAGCCGAAGTCTAATTAAAGTGCAGCTGCAAGTTAAATTAAAACACGATAATGTTGCCGCCAGTCCCACCCCCGTCCCTTATTCCCAGCGAGGCATCCGTCTCCCCTCGAAGAAGCTGAGAAGAGCCGGGGAACTTAAGCAGTCGCGCTGGAATCGTAGCCGAGCCATTCGCAAACTCCGCCAAGGACTTGGACGAGCGAGTTAAACAGTTGGGTGGCAGCGATCCCGCGAGCGGTTCTTCCCGCTCCGCTTGTCCCCCGAAGAAAAGCGAGCGGAATACTTACGGTATCGACTGGCTTAATCGGCTTCGAGACGACTACCGAGCAACTTCCGCGCGATAAAACTTCCTGACGCGTTTGCTTTGGTCTCTAGCCAAGCTTTGTCCTCGTGCCACCGCGAGGAGCGCCTCGGGGGCACGGTTCGTGTAATCGGTTACAACTTTCGTCCCATCGTAGCTTACAAGGCCGTGAAAGCAGCGAGGAATAAATTCTATCGAAATAAAAGGCATAGCCTCGAGGACTCGCAAGTTACATCCTCCTACAGCGGTGGAGGATTCTCGATATTATCAGGCTTTATTGCACGTAGCAGTGTGTAACAGGTTGCATGTAATTACCCGCACAGGTTCATTACACGTGTAGTACAATGAATATCCATCCCTGCAGCGTACAGTGGATGCGTCTGATTTGGAAAATGGGCGAACAACCAGCTCCCTCGCGACCGTCGCGCCCGCCAACTCTCCTCAGCACATTCTCGATAATCCCTCCCACCCCACCCCCATTAGAGGAACTGGACAATTTCGCCGCGGCGTATCTGAAAAAAATCTGTCGTCCAATTTCGCCGTGGAGGAGCACAATGGGGAGGAATCCCCGAGGATTCTTCTCACCTTCGACCGTGGAATTCCGTATCGGTAAATGGGCCAGTGAAGATTCCAGCGAGGTGTCGGGGGTGCGGCAGTGTCTCTCAAAGCCTGTAAAGCAGCCGGCCTGCGGGACCAGCCACTTGTTCCCCAAAAACAATCAACGATCGCTCGATATCTTCACCCTTTTTCACCTCCGAGCGACCTCCACTTTGTTGCGTCTGGCCACTCGAGCTTCGCAGAAGTTTCCCCGTGTACTTCTCGAAGAGTGCTCCGAAGAGGCGAGGGTTCGGGAGGGCGGGGAGGCGGTGAAAGGGTTTGAGAAACACTGTGTCGGAGATGTCGCCGAGGTGGGGTTGATAGCTGGGCGGGGGAGAGGGCCTCGGAACCGGGTGCATTGTGGTCGGAGATAGAGATGGCTATCGGGGTGCGCCACGCGGTAATTGCCAGGAACTACGGGAGGAAATTAAAGCTGCCCCCGGTCTTCCGGCACCCCCATTGTCGGTACTCGCGACACTGTTCCCGGTAGCGTTCTATTTATCAGGAACGAGCCAATGGCTGGCCTCCGCTGACAAGCTCCGTGTCACTGTGTCACCGGAATCGAAACGCTCCCTCTGGCCGTACTTCTCTCTCTCCTTTTCCCGCCATTTAACCGTGATTCTGGCCAAGCACGGGCACGCGTCTACGCGCTCCCATCAGCCTCCACTGTCCACCGCCGAGATTGGCCTGTGCCTTCTATAGAGACGATCGAAAGGGGCGCAGCCTCCACAAGGATCGTTAAATGGACGCTCCAGAGCCGGCTCCATTAACCGCTCAACTGCGTGCCGGGGGTGAAAAATGCAAAGCGGTCCTCTGTCGATTGAAACTGGACTTTGTCTCTGGCACAACGCGTTGTTTACTCTCCTCAGCCTCGATACTGCTGGACACGGTGCTTGGAATGGCTGCACGGCATGCTCGATTCTTTGCCTCGGGGAGGAAACAAGTAGCCAGGTGTATCAGGGACGAAGCTGATACTGGCGTCTGGGCGACGATGTCGTGGAAGTTGCCCCGGCACTGGGATCCTTGGAATTTCGGGGCGAAATTCTCCGAGGACCGACTCGGTTATGTAGCGAACGCCGTGATCCACAGAGTGGATTGATTATTCCAGCTCGCCGCGCATCGTGCCGTCGTCTTTCACGCTCGCGCGTAGCCCTGTTTTCAATTTTCTCCTCGCAAACCGCCCTACGAACGCGACGATACCACCACTTGCACCGCCTAGGTACAGCTGGTGAACCGCAGATATACAGTCGTGTGTGCTGCACAGACGTGGCGAGCCGCGTGCACGCAGCCAGCCAGCACGCCGACGAGTACCAGCAGTGCACCAGGAGGTTGCACGTATGTATCCGGGTACATCCGTGCACAGAGCCGGCTTATGTACGCGTACGCGCGTACATAGAGGCACACAGGCAGCCTGGTTGCGGATAATTCAGGCAATCAGCGTAATGTTGCGGCGGTGAGGACCCTCCAGCATCCACTATACGTATATAATACGCTGCCTACCTACCCGGCCAACGGGGAGGCTGCTTAGGATGGAGCTGGCCCTCTAGGTACGTACCTGCGAGCCTCTATGTGCTAGACCATCCTGCTCCATGTACGGACGGCTGCCCACGCAGGTTAGGTTGGGAAATTGCGAGGCAAGCCTGTAGCTTCCATACGCGGTGTCCTCGGTTGAAGGACCCCGAGGATTCCTGTGGATCTCGTGGGCGTTTGTCGAATGATAGATTAGCTGAAGGATGTTTGTTGGCCAGCAGGTGGACGAAGTGTGTCGACGAGGCTCGCTCGGAAGGTGATGATAGGGAAGTCTCTGTGTTCTGTGCTCGAAGGTACCCCGATCTGGAAACCGCGATGCTGAGGAGCTTCTGCAGATGCCAGAGGTGGAAGAGGCGTAGAAGTATATTGGCAAGATGGTAAGGTTTCTGGAGGTGGTATCGGTGTTCGATTTCAACACGACACCGTGTATAGTCGCGCAATTCGGCCATCGAGCCGTTAGCTCTGCACGTGCAGCTACCTCCCCCCGTGCACCGGGGCTGGTTTCGAATCGTTGAGAGGGTGGACCAAGGGTAGGCCCGAGTGACAATGCATCGAGTACTCTCGAAATATTCCAGCACACGATGCACCCTCCTCCTCTCCCTCTCTCTCTCTCTTTCCTCCTCTCGATGTCTCTCCTTCCGTTCTGTCTGCGTCCGTCGCCGTGCTCTCTCTCTCTCTCTCTCTCTCTCTCTCTCGGCCATTACTCGATGATCATTTGCCATTTTGATGCCAGATAACTTGCCACCAGTCAGCATGTTGCCGCGGACATATCGACGAACAGAAGCTCCCCCCCTTCAAGTATTCGCTCGCAACGTCCCATCTCCATTCAACTATTCCCCATTCCTAGGCACCTGATTCTTCTTAATATCCATGTTAATCGATTCACTTGTTCGAAACTTGCTAGACGCTCAAAGCGACCAAAAGGGGTTCACGGTTCAACCACTTAGTCCCCATTTCCCTCTCGTAACTCGTCGCGTTATCCTCGCTGAGGATCTCCGGCCTCTCTCCTTTTTTCCTTACTAATTTCCCCAGCCGAAATCGAGAAAAACAACTGCTCCTCGCTGATAGCGTCACCGGCACCGAGGGGTTGGGCACGGGGATGGGGATGGAAAAGTTGCCGTCCCGGGGGTGGCGGCGAGGTCCTTCCAGAGGACTTAAAATCCTCGAGCAGTCGCGGGGTCCGACCGCCTCCGTCCTCTCTCGGGATTCCTTCCTGGACGGGAGGGTGGGAGGGCAGAAGGGTCGCTTTCAAAAGACTCAAAATTACTTTCTGGATAAGCTGGATTAGGGTTCGCTCCCGTGCCGCGTCCCAGATTAGAGCCGACGACGCTCTCGCGTCCTTACTTACGATTTCGCTCTTTTCCCCGGTTGTTTTTTCGGCTCCGTTTCTTTTCCCGATCGGAATAATGACTTTCGTGCACTCGTAGATGAACTCCGGGGGGGGGGTGAAAGAACGCTCTCGATAACTTGGTCCCTCCAAGCGATCCAAGCGAAGCGTGTAAAAGTATCGGGTCCTGCGTACACCCAACATCGAACGGAAGCTTACCGAACACGGTTGTCCCATGGATGCGCAAGGTGCAACGGTAAAAAAGGCAAGAAATACTCTTAAGGGAACTTGCCACGAGAAGAGGCTCCATTTTATTGGGCTAATTTCAGCACGTCTCCCCTAAATTCTGGACTCGCCCCTCGAAGGGGGTGGCTGGCCACGGCGTGGACCCTTTTCGGAAAATCCGCCACGCGGAATCTGGCTTCGAATTCGCATTGGTAGGCAGACCGCGGAGCGAGCTTTAAGAGGGTTGCTTTTGTCGAGGCGTTCGCTACCCTTTAAACCACCTCCTGTACTCTCTCCCACACGCCCATCCTCCCTGGGCCTTTTTACCCATCTCGCGCGCCGTTCTCCAGCGACTTTCTTAGCGCCGTCTTGCTTGCTCCTTTGCACCCTTGCAAGTAACCCAGTCGCTTGTAGCCGAGGGGGTGAGTCTTCAGCTACGGCCGACGAAGCCCGAGGGCGAAACCAAGGAGACCAGATTAGGAGGGGGCGAATCCCGAGCGGCCGCAGGACTTTCGTGATTTCCACCTCGTATCTCGCGCGCCCGCCATCCCCGCGCTCTCGCAAGAAACAATGGTGGAGGTTAAGGTGGAAACGATGGAGGACCGATCGAATCCACGAATGGCTGCGTGCCACGAAACTTTCTCTCGCCGCGCGGTTCGGAACGGTGTCGGGCAAAAAATCACTTAGAGGAAAATCAGGGGTGAAATGACGCGGCCGGAGGAAGGCGGCCGCGTTTTTTGACAATATTTCGCGTAATTGAGCAGCGGCAATAAATTTCGCTTGAATTATGCGCGGCCGCGGGGGGGAAATAACTGAAAACTGTCCAACTGTTCCCATCCATTATTTACATCGTTTAGCAAATTTTACTGCTCCCCGATGGCCCGGCATGGCCGGGCTGTTCTGTTGCGCGCGCCCTCCCCGCCCGCCCCGCTGGTTCGCGCGTGTGCCCGTGCGTGAATATACTCGAGCGTTTATTGGCAAATACAGCGGCGCGGCCGGGAGCACTGGCACGAGCGAACGAATTTACGATTTCATCGAATTTCCTCGTTAATCGACGGTATACGCTGGTTCCGGGCTTCACGCCCGGACGAACCGTTGCGAGCTGTCTGGTTAAAGCTCGACGAGATGGCCGCTTCGCGACCGAACGGCCCCTGCTCTTTTATTTCGCGGTCAACGAGGCTCCTCTTGTCGAAAGTTCAAAGACTTTCGGGCAGACCCAACTGTGGACCGAGGTACATTTCAAATTCCCGTCAACCCCTGACCAAACACACCAAAGTCCTCACCGTTTTGATCCGGTACTTGCTAATATGAATGGCTCCAATCAAGTTCCCGCGCATGCAGCCGAGAACGTCGATGTTATTCAGAGATCGTGCCAGATAGGATCGCAAGGAGTGAAACGGTAGGTTTAATCCTGAAATATTTCGTTGCATTGTCGCGCGCAGTGGCTGATATTTTATTTATAAACCGAGAAACAGCTCCCTTTTGTCCCTGGGACGAGGAATAATTTGTTTGGGTCGCATTTCAGAAGTCGAGAAGAATTTTCACGGTTGCTCAGGGTGGTCCTCGATGTTGTGCCTAATTGCGGCCCTAATAGATCGTCAGGGGGCAGAGGAGCGGCTTGATCCCTCCAACTTTCTAAAAGGTTTCACGGGAATCCTGCTCGTTGTTTAACTTTCTTCTATCTTCAAGCCTAACGGCGGCCTGACCCCCCGGTGAATATTCATGAGGTCGTTGGAGTCTCCCCGTTAAACAGAGAACAAATTTTCGCGAGGCTGGAACGGGCCTGTTCGAGCAAATTACATCGCTCAGGCGACACTGATATTTTTACACTCGAAACGGCAAACAGGAAGCGGCTTCATAAGCTGCTTCCTGAGTTCCTGCCAGCAACATCCGTTCCGTCCGGTTTTACAGCGAAATCTTTATCGCTCACCGTTTCATTGTTCCGACGTGATGCCCGTGGAAAGGTACAACGCGTCGCTGTCAAAGGTAACGCGCTTCGATGTTGAGAACTCAAATGACGCGTGCCACGGCGCGGCGTTACGAAGGCCAAGCTTCGATTTCTCAAGACCTCCCCCAAGAATATCATATCGTCCACTCATCCAGGGATCATCGTAGTCGATCAGGCTTCCTAATCTTCACCAACAGTACTCGTGCTCGAAAGCGTGTACCACGGTGTGTCCTCTCGGAAAGCCACAAGCCACGCGCGGGGTCTCGATCGTCGGCCATTTCATTGTATCGACATGGCCGCGTTGCGTTATCAGTGGACGTAATCAAGCAGGTACACACGGCGACAGCGTGCGTACGTACGTGTGGTGCGTGGGTGCGCTGGCCGGCGTGTGCGTGCGCGTCGACAGTGGCCAGAGAGAGAATAAGAGGGACAAGGAGGCCGCGAGTAAGTTCCCAGAGAGAAAAGGAGAGGGCGAGAGAGAGGAAGAGAGAGGAGTGGCCCTCCGATTGGTCCACGCCAGGACCCCAACCTCCGGCACGCACGTAACGCGGCCAGATCGATACGCACTGCCCAAGCCACGTTCTCTCTTCCTCTCCCTCTTCCACCCCCGAGGTCCCTCTCTCACCCCCGTGATCGCTGCTTTTCTCTTCTCCACTCCGTTCCCTCTGTTCTCTGCCTCCAGCTTTTCCGCGCTTCTTCCCGCCACCCCATCTTTCTTCGCGCGCTTTCCTCTCCGCGAGCTGACTCCGCTGCGACCCTTCGTCCGCGACGATTACGCGTCACTGACCCCGCGAGACCCGACCGAAACTGCCCTCTGTCTCGGCCTCGTTCCTGCCCCCGGGCCGCTCCGAGACGCAGCGTCCTGCAGCGGTTCTGAAACTATATAGCCAATACTCCACTCCTCGTTGCATCTCGCCCGGAAGATCTGATCGATCAAGTCGAACCGCGCTTTGGCACCGCTTATCCCTGGAATCTGCGGACGCGGTAAGCCTCAGAGACGAACAGGTGACAGCGGGATGGTAGTCGGAAACATACTCCGCGTTGTCGCTTCGGTGTCGAAATTGGATCACCGAGGGACCTCCATTGACTCCGATCTTTCGGCCAGCCACAGTGTTGTAATCCCCGTGGTGCGTGGGGCGATTGGAAGTTGAAAAATTAAGAACGTTTAGGGGGTAAGCCCCTCGGGGCTGGGCTTCTCGAAGACCGTGGCCCGTCGAATCCGACTGAAAGGAAGGACACGCCGAGTCGCGACTTCTCACGGGGATTTGCCGGTCGCGTGGTCATTTTTCACGATCTGCCGGTCGCGGCCTCCGCTCCCGTAAACCGTAATCCAATCAAAGAAAAGTCCCGGTACAATGTGTCGTTTAATCGACGAACAAGGCGCCACGTTATTACCTTCCCCCTCGTTGGCCACAATGCTTCCTAGCGGATCGGCGAGCACAATGGCCGCGGCAAATGGATACGCACACGCTGCGTGGCCCCGTAATCAGGGGTCTCGATGAACGCTAATACCGGGTGTTCGTGCTTTCGCGGTGACTTTTTGTTTCCGCGACAACAATCTTCCCGCATTCCCGGACAAAGTAGCCTCCTGCGTCACAGCCCCTTCCCCTCCGCCCATTGTCTTGGCAGCTCTACAAAAACCGACTCCCAGTCACATTATTAGGCCTTACGTAACGATCCATGAATACCAGATACTGCCTCGGTCAGCAATGGATACCGAAGAAGCATCGATTTAGTCTCCCCTCGTGCGCACCCTACGCCTTCGCATTTACCTTCTAATTGCCTGGACGATTGGGCCCTCTAGTGCGTGAGAAACTGACTACTTGGAGCCCCAGACTGACCCAAGGGGGGGCTTGTAAAATGTTTGTCGAGAGCAACTGGGCACCGACCGTTCTCTTTCTGGATTCAGGTGAAATTCAAATCCTCGTGACACGAGTTGCAGTTGTTATTACGCGGTACGAGACGAATGGATGTCTAAAATGCTCAGAGGTTCGTAGCTAAAAACGAGAGTGACTCGCGGAGGGCGACGAGAGTTCAGGATGGAGGGTGAAAGGTGAAAATGCAAAATGAAGGGAAAAAATGGGTAACCCTGCGGGGGTGTAACTGGATAAGCCGGCGGTTTGTCGCTCGCCCAGCTTTTCAGTTACTTTTTTACACGTTGTCGTCAGCCCCGCGCGCTTCGGGGATGATATATGTGGCGCGTGATTTATTTCGCCGCTGAAGATACATCATGGCGGAGAGTCGAGGTGACTTTTGTGCGCCAGGCGGCCGACATTCGTGTCCGCTGGGTATCTCGAATCGGGGAGCATCGAGGATCGAACTCTGGACATCGATAAACTCTACCATTTGTTTTTTTATCTTTATTTTTATTTTATTTCTAACACCCTTTGCGGTATTAAATAATTCCACTTAACAGGCCTATTAATTGCAACTGCGTCTTCATATGCCGCCATACATTTCGCGATGGTGCATTCAGCTTTCGTAGAATCTTTTAAAAAACTTGTCCCTCGTCGAGAAGGATCGCTCGACTACTTTCGAAGACAATCCTCGAGGCGCTTTCGGCGGCTGAAAGCTTCTTCCGCAAGGGGGATGAAAAATCGCCGGGATTTCCTCGTAATGCGCGTAAGCCACGCGTTTTTACGACTACGAGGCGTTCGTCCGGTATGCGTATAGAGCCGACTTATGTACACATAACGCGGCGAGGATGTTTCAGGATACGATATCCCGACGGGATCTCTGTTCCCGGGCATTAAGGACGTGCGCGTCGAGCCCATAAACTGCAGCTCGTGTATCCCCGTTAAGGGCACGACTTCCCTAAAAATCGGTAACGCTCTCGGGAGGGGAGGAAGCACGCGGGTCTGGAACCCTACTTCCGGCCCCTGCACGCTACCCATCGCAGGAAGCGCGGATCTTGGCCGCGAAGTGGTGCATATGATTCCCTCGATGGGGAGAGGCCTGAAGAGTTTCGAGGAACGAATGAAACTTTCTACGCGCGATTCTTCCCCGTGGCTGAGCGACGAAACGCTTTATCTCTCGCTGATCGTTCGATTAGGGGTGAGCGCGGGGGGAAAAAATAGACGAAGATATACATGGGACTCGTGGAACTTGCACAAGGAAGGGGGAGGGTGACTTGATGAGAAATGCATCGGGGAGCAGCGGCAGGGCGTTTTTCCATTTCGACGTGTATTTTTCAGCGTGTCTACGGCCGCTGATAGTAATTAGCATGAGAATAATTGCCAGCCGGCTTTCTTAATCAAACTTTTTAAATAGGATCCTCCCTTCGCCTCGCGGAAACTCCGGCCGCCGGTTTCTTAACGTCGAATGCTAATCAGCTGGTATATCGTTGCCTTATCCAGCCTGGCGTTCACGTCTCTGACGGATCTCCTATGGCTGCAATTGAAAACTCTGAAGTTGATGTTAATTCCGCGGACGTTCGATGTCGCGGGAATGAATGCTGCGATCGGCTCGCACCAGCTTGGCCCCCGATTTCGCGATGGAAACGACGGGGCGTCGTTTCCCTTTTCCTCGCTACCACAGTCGATCATCTTTCCCATCTTTTTAACCTTAATGGAATATATCGTTTTCGGTGAATTTTATTATTATTATTATTGTTATTTATTAAACAGAAATCCCCATGGTATACAAAAGAAAGACAAGTGCAATATACAGAGTCTGAGCAGTAGCTTAGCAATAATTAATACATAAGTGCGCATAATAATTGTAACTAAAAGGATAAACTAAGCAACACCCTGTAGGTTGTTAACAAGCGTATAAAGTAGCGTCCTAAACGAATTAGGGGAGCCCAAGAAGAGGTCCATACCGCTGAAATATTGGTTCCTAATACTCGTAGCTCTATTAACAGGGTCACACGCATAATACCGATAATTCGGTAGCCTCGAGACAAAGAGCCTTGACCGCAAGTTCCTCACCGGAGCATTAAACATAACTAAGGCCAGCAAATCAGCACAACTTATAAGGCCATTGATAACCTTATAAAGAAAGATCCTGTCCGCAATATGCTTTCGATCCTCATGGGTGGCTAACGTAATAATAATTTTTGCTCGCTGAACACGAATTTGGCCGTGAAAATAGCGTAGCACATCAAGATTTTCAGAAAATTGAGCTTAAACATGTAAAAATAGCCTATATTTAAACAAATGATTGCAAAGTTACATATTTTGGTGCACATAGAATCGTAGGGGTGACTGGGGCAAGTTGATAGGGGAGAGCGGGGACAAACGTAACGGCGTGATGAAAGTAACACGCCTTCTCTCGCCTTCCACAAAAGTTTCCAAAATATTTACTTTACATAGTTACGCGTGTTTAGTGTTTCCTTTCTTTCACGGAGTGACGCTGAGCAATACAACGATTCGTATTCCGTGAACAAGCTGATTTCGTTATTTCGATCATTCAGATAAGTGTCTCCTCTGTTGGTTTTTTGTTAATTTTCATAGTTAAACTATAGACATTGATCCAGTTATTTGTTAGAGCGTTCTTACATATTGTCTTTATAAGTTCCTGTATTTGATTTCAATAAGCGTTGTATAGTTTGTACGTTATAACACTTTTATGCTGAAAAACATGGCTGGGGACAAAAGTAACACGTCACTACGGGGACGAAAGTTTCTATAAGTTGAAATATGTCCCCTTATATTCCAAAAGAGTTGAATTCAATATTAACAATAGTTTTTAAAAAAAAAACATAAATATTAGTTACTTTTAGGGCCGTTACACGAGATTCCATATATTAAATCAAATACACAGTATCAAAGAAATGTTTACAGCTGCTTTTTTATCGTTACCTACTTAAAATATATTTATTTAAATGTTTGTTTCTATCGTTTCTGATAATAAAAAATATTAAGTAGGTTGCTTTGGAAGAAGTGTTTTTACTTAATTCTCCTCAAAATAATTAGTTACTTTCGTCCCCATGGTATGTTACTTTCGCCCTACCCCTGCAGGACAAAAGTAACAATGACAGTCACTTTAGAAAATTGCCATAACTCTTTGACTACTTATCTGGAAGGCTGCATTTGTGGTCAAATGATAGACCAAGAAACACACTATGTTAAGGCATAATTTTCATTTTTATATCTGTAAGAGGTAATTGGCAGCTAGGCCAAATGTAAAAAGTGTTGCGTTTGTCCCCGCTCGCCCCTGTTTTCAGTTTTCAATTTTTTTTCACTTTGGTGCTTCCTCTTTAAAATACTGTAAATGAAATGTTGAGAAAATGCATACAAAATGAATGAGAAAATGTTATTTGGACGAAGGTAAAATGTATCAACTTACCCCAATGCGGGGCAAGTTGATACTGCTGTGGAGCATGTTGATACACCTGTAAAATATCCGTTTAATGAGTAAAAGATGGATGTCTGGAATATCCCACTTTAATATGAGGTGCTTGCTTCTTTTTATTAATGTATCTTAATAAAGCTATTTTATCTATTCCGTATATTTTCACGCTTTGACGTAACGACATTGACTCGTTTTCTACACCAACACACGTTATTTGAAAAATATTTTGCGGTATTTTTCCGCGATTCGTTTTTCTGACATAATTTCGTACCATTTTCCCAGAAATAAAATGAAAAATCCAATTAAAAGTAGTCGGGAAAAATTGATACACTCCCCATGAGTATCAATATGCCTCAGAAAAAATGTATCAAATTACCCGACAGGAAGTCATTATGTACAAACATCTCCATAAAAAAAATGTAGAGCATATAAACAAAATAACAAAACGTAATTACCTTACCTTCAAAGGCTCAATTAATTTGAGTGATAAAATGCTCTATCTCGTTTCAAGACGGTTTGGAAAGTGAACACAACTATTTACTTTTTCTTCATAAAAACGAAAACGTAGCAAAGAATTGATCAAGAAGCTTCACATATCTCGCACACAAGGAGCTACATATATACAGTGTCGAGATAATTCGTCTGTATCAACCTGCCTCTGTAACAACTTGCCCCGGTCTCCCCTATTCTGCGGAGAAAATAACTAAACAAACATCTATAAGTCTTCGAAATTGTTTTATTTATACTAAAACATTTTTTACAACATAATTTGTTAAGCAAAGTGTATAAATAAATTAATTCTACGAATCCTACGTCTGATTCGGAATCAGTGACCTCAAAGACCACTAACAATATATACAACTTTTTCGTGTATTTACCCAGTTTCTTGTGCACCATATAGCCTATCTATAGTCGTGTTCTGATTTATTGGCCGGTGAGTTTCCTGAAGGGTATTCTCCCACCACCTGCTGCTTGCCTCGGTGCTACTTTTCTCTAGCTTCTCACCAAGATCCTAAGGAACTTCAACTGCCAATCCACGATCGTCAGGTGGTGGTGGCTGATTTCTCCTTGCGCGCTGCTCGAGAAACCGAACTCACCGGCCAATAAATCTGAACACGACTATAGCAAACCACAGATTTCAGTTTCTTACAATTTCTGTACGCGATTGCTTGCTTAGAATTTATTGTAACTCTTAAAGTAATATACGTATTTTGTACATTTTTTTGCTGAATTCGAGCATTTAGTCGGATTTTATCCAGCACCTGCCGTTCATATTAATTGTCTTGAATATGGCCAAAATAGGCTTTTTGGCATGTTTAGCCTGAATTTTCTCAAAATCCTGACGTGCTACGCCATTTTCGCAGACAAATTCTTTTTCTTGTCGGTTAGTGTAATTGAACATTCGAGCAACTTTTTCGACCCCGCTTTAACAAGCTTCCAGCTCCAACTGATCGATCCACCCTATGAATAATAACACGTGATCATACACGGTACAGCAGCATCGTCACGCTGTAATTCGATTATCACGCGATTCGCCACGCTTTCGGCCGTTCGCCCGATCCGCCTACGCGCAACGCGCCTCGACCACCCCTCTTGCCAGCAGCCTCCACCCTCGACCGGTCGTGTCTGGCCAGGCCTCGGTAAAAGGCAACGGGAGAGCAACCCTTTGCCTGTTTTCCCAATTCGATGCGAACGCGAAAACGCGTTTCGCGGGGTTCGACGGCACCGTGCGGCGCTGCCCGGCTGGCAGGGGGTCGCGCGCGAGCTGAGAGAGGGTTTGTTTACGATAGAGTCCGTTTAGAAATCAATGTCCACGATACACAGAGGATCATTCTCTTCAATAACAGTCTCGTTGAAAAGTGTTTTGCGCATGTCGAGGCTTGGTTGAATTTTTTCGGTGGGCTCCTCCAGAGATCCTTTGGGGCGGGGGTATGTTTCGTCGGGGGGTTGGATCGACCAGACAATTTTGCACGCTTATAGTCCGCGTTCGAACGGATTTAACAGTATTTATTACCGCCTCGTTTTCGAACAGAACCTCCACCCTTCCTTGTTTATTTAGCATCGGTGAATTTTCAACGTTGTCCTGCATCTCCACGCTCGCGCAACAGCACGTACACTATCGTCCTTTGTCCATTGAAATTTCGACGACCACCTACAGCAGTCCCAATATGCGAAAATACAGTGTCGCAGTATGATTCGTTAATTTCTACTGTCTGGCACAATCCTTAACCTAGAATGAGCTATGACGTCTATCCACGGACTGAAAGTTTAATTTCGCGGTGGCTGAAAGGGGGGTGGTAAACGGGCGAAGGCTCAGCACGCCGATACGATAACCGAGAGCCAGAATTTCCAAACAGACCGAGGCATTTCGCAACAGCTAACTTCTCACGGGTACCACCTATCGTTCCTCGCATCCTTGAGCGAGTCGATCGAATATTCCGTCGGCGACGCGTCCTTTGTTCGACGAAGAGGAGCCGTGCAGGCCGAGGAACAGGAGAACGGGACGCGTCCGTGGAAACGGGGAAAAAAAGAGACGACACTTGGCGGGCCACGGGCGGTGCGGCGGGTTACAGGGAGAGGGTGCGGAGGAGGAGGCAGACGACGCGTCGTTACACGACGGAATACCATTATCCGGATAATGGGCCGGCAATTAGCTCGGCGGCGTGCATAAATCTTCGCGTGAAAGGACAGGATGCCCGGTATTTAAATAAATAAGTAGCCTCATTGTCCGGCCACGGGCGTCATCGGGTCACGCTGGAAGCGTGAAGAAGGGAAAAAAAAATGCTAATCAGTCCGAAAACTCCGCGGCCACAGGGGCCACGGGGGCCACGGGCGTGTGGCAGCGCGCGTTTTCTGTGACACGGCGGAACAGCGGAGAGGGACGGCTTTTCACCGCGACCGAGCAGAAGGAGGTGAAAGGAAACGCTGCAGGCTGGTAATTTAAGCGACACGACCGCCGACGAGAGGGCTTTCGGCCGTTTAACGAGGACAAATTTCGTGTTGGACGCGTCGCCCTCGAATTTCTCAAGGATCGCCCGTCGAGGCCCCACGATTCTGTTTCCCTCCCGCTGCATATATGCATTCGTATGCGTCTTCGTGGACGCTCGGAAACTCACGGCTGGGCGAGATATGCATTATTAATGCGCCACGCCGATCGGGCCCTCGAACTTCGCGCCTTGACGCGTGACGAATCCAACGGAAAAGGAATCCTGCATCGCGCGGGGGTGGCCGAGGAGAATCGTGCGGACGATGGGATGGATAATCGAAGAGTCATAATTATCTAACTAACTTTTTGGGAGAGACACTCGTGGTGTACCTTTGCTGGGCGATGCTGGACGAAATACACTCGCCGGCGAACATAACACACGGCAGAGAAGAGATATGGGAGGCAGAGACGAGGATGAGAACGGGGAGAAAAAAGAGGAGGACGAAAGTTAACCGCAGTGGACGCGTGGCTGCACATCGTCCACCCTCGGCCGGGGGATCGACGCATCGCGACGCATCGGGGGTGAACGAGACCGATGTGCAATCTATCGAAAGATATTCATGGGGCTGGCCGTTGGCCCCTGTGCTCACGTCCCCATCAGCCATAACCGTCGCGTCACGAATGTCTTATTGATTGCATCCAGCCGAACGGAGACGAGCACAGGCAAAAACAGAGGATCCGAGAGCGTCCAGGCTGTGAGACAGAGAGAGAGAGAGAAGAGATAGAGAGTGATAGACGCGGAGGGGAGGAGGGCGAGGGAGCAGCAGGAAACGCGAGCAACCCCTCCAGCTTGATGTAACGCGGCGGGAATATGGGGAGGGGAAGTTAGCCCGGAAGCGGCGAATATGCGTTTTGGATCACCGCCGGATGTTCACGGAATTGTTGCTGTTATTGTAACTGTTATTGTTGTTGTGCTTGCAAATTGGAGGCTGGAAAATTCGTACTCCATGTCGAACGATTGCGCTTTTCTGCTCTGTCGAACGCGGAGACTACTTGCTAAGGTCGGTATCATATATATTGGCCGGTGAGTTTCGTGAGGGGTATTCTCCCACCACACCGTTTGTTTGCCTCGGTGCTCCTTTTCTCAACGTTTTCTGACTCGCTCTCGTTCCATCTCGCTCTCGCCTTCACAGAACAAGAGTGAGCCAGAAGTGGTGGGGATAGTGCCAAGATTCTGACTTGTAGGCCAAACCGAGCTGTCAGTGTAGAAACACACACATCAGAATAGGTGTGCGTTAGCAACGAAAAAATTCAGAAACTTTATTAGTTAGAACATTGATTCGTTCTCGATAGCTTCATCTCGTATTGGTCTACGCATAGCTTCGCAACGCACACAACTATTACGTTAAGGATAAATAACAGCCAACCGGCTAGGTTCAGGCGGAGCCGAGGAGCGTTCCCTTTACCCCACCATACCATGCGAGGACCACGCAGCTCCAACTGACAAATCAGCGATCGTCAGATGGTGGTGGCTGATTTCTCCTCGATCGCTGCTCGCGAAATCGAATTCACCGGCCAATATATTTGATACAGACCTTAGGTGTTCTTCCCGCCGCCTGATGGGGACAGCTCGTGGAATTGTGTCGATGTTGCTGGATCAGGACGGAATAGTGGGTCGTAGAAGTGGTTCGATGAGGATACGACGGAGCAAACGTCAGAGAATACTGTCGATGAAATATTCGTGGACGAAATAACGCGGATGGTCAGGCGAGAGGGGGTGGGATATAGATCCAGATAGTCGCCGGCGGACGGCGACGTCATGGGGTTAAAGCCGCCTCTTGCGTCCACTCTTTTCCACCCTCGTTTCCATCCAGCCGTTCCACGTCGCTTGACATCGACCACCCTTATTGGGAATCCGAATTCGGCATTTGCTTCTTTCATTTATCAGGATTGTCGAGCTTGACCAGCGATCTCTCTCGACAATCCTCTAAATCGGTCCTCTCTCTCTCTCCCTCCCTCGCCGCTCCGTTCTCTCGAAATATTCCGACGTTCTATCCATCACCCCGGATTCACGCGGGAGCGGGCTTAACGCTCGCGGCTCCTCAAGCGTTACTTTATAATTTATTTCCCCGCTACGCTGCCGCCGCCAGGTTTTCTATTAAAAACGTTCCGCCGACTATCGCCGGCCCGAGCAGTCGGTCGAAACCAGCGACAGAGCAGCCCTTCTAGCGAGTTTCAGCCGCACAAAGACCGCCCAGACGATATTCCCGTTTATCACGAAAGACTCGGCCTCGCGTGCCCTGGCAACGGGCATTTATCTGCTCGTCACCTACTCGTACGTGCGTAATGCGTAATTAAACGTATCGGTGGCACGGTCGGATTATCGAGTCGCCGCCTTTATGCGAGCCCCGTGACAAAATGGTGTTAATAGACCCTGACGTACCAGTTGACGGGTCGAACGGCTTCCTTTTTCCGCGGGACGGCCGATAAGGCCGCTATCGGCCGCCTGGGGGAAACGACACGGCGAAAATCCTGGAAAAAGAAAAGGGACGTCCCGTGTAGCCGTTGATAACACCGCTGCGTTCACTTCTACAAAAGGAATACCGGATTTTCCATTTACAACGCGGACCAAGTTGCCTTTGTGTCGTTTCCCCAAACGTTCTAGAACCTCGCCCGGCTATCTCGGCATCGATCAGCTGGCTATCTCGCGGCGCAGATAACGTCAACGGGCAAGGTGAATCCTTATCAGTGACGTGTCTGGCACGATTCCTCGATAGAGTGACCATTGCCCCGACGATTACCAGCGACGAAACCGTGCGCACCCTCCGCCGCCCAGCTATTTTCTATATCGGTGACACGGTCAGGTTATTGAATCAACGCCTTTATAGACACACCATGACCACACCATGAGACACGAGCAGTAGGACGACCGGTGAAGAGCCATGGGACCGTGACTGCACGAGACGACCATGGCATTCAATGTACTCACGCCGCGGCTCATTGTGCCCCACTTGACTTTGTTGTCGGGGCCCTTTTGTACCATTTCGCTCTCTCCTGCTCGCTCTCTTTATCCCCGTCGTCCCGTTCATTCTATTTTCCCGGAGTCTCCGCCTTTCTCTCTCTCTCCCTCTCTCTCTATTTCTCTCGGCGGCTCTCGCTCCATCCGACGCACGCTTTTACTTTTACTCTCGAACGCACGGCTTCCTTTGTCCGGTTAATTATCCCCGTTTTGTGCGCGTTAACCATCGGCGAGATTTCTCGAACGCCGAGCCGAGCCGAATCTCCCTCGCGGGGGCGGCGGAGGGCGCGGGACGGTTGGATACACCCCGGAACAAGACCAGAGCCGACAACAATCGCACTTTGTTTTCTAGTTAAGCAGCTCGGCGTCGTGGGGTAGGTTGGGAACTCGTTGCGCTTCGATTCCGACGCGTCGCGGCAACGATTCACTCGTTGGAATTTCAGCGGTGTATCGGTGCTGGGTGAGTTTGTTAATCCATTGTACTTTGCACTTTGCAGCTTCCTCTGTCGACTTAGATTTACCGTTGCTCGATCAGCCGGTGGTAGCTCTTGCCAAATTCTATTTCTTTAAAGATCGAGCATAGAAGGAAGGCAGTTACGGCCTCCACCGTGCATCCGTTTTCCCGGAGCAACGTCCCGATGATATATTAACCTGCGCGGCGTGCACCAGCTCTATACGCATTCCTTTGCTTTTTTTCTTCAGCGGGCTGCACGTGCGTTTGACAGGTATCTATCCATTCGCGTTTTGTTTCGCGGCTCGCGTATTCCATATTTCGCCTTCGTTGTCTTCTCGAGCGGAGAAAAAAGCCTTGCCGCCGTTGCGCGTTGCATTTTCGCGTTCAATTTTTTGCTTCACAATACGTGACGTTTTTAGTTTGATAGAAAAGCTCGTGTCTGGCATTGTGGCTGTTCCTGGGGAAAAAAACCCGTGTGCCCGAATTCGTCATTGTCTCTGTTGCGCGTAGGGTGGACTCCGTGGCTCTGTCTCCTTCTTCGACATTAATTCCGACGATAGAGCAGCGCGAACGATAGCCGACGAGCTCGCTAGCGGAGGACGCACGGGCGAAGAATCTGTTGGAGGGGTGTGTCGGCTCACCCTTGTCCATCAACGCGACCACGA
Organism: Andrena minutula; assembly: GCA_929113495.1. Taxonomy (NCBI): domain Eukaryota; kingdom Metazoa; phylum Arthropoda; class Insecta; order Hymenoptera; family Andrenidae; genus Andrena; species Andrena minutula. Next base: position 35,911,705 of record OV815996.1, on the reverse strand, counting down.
GTAGCCCCATAGAGGCGTCTTATAGCGCCTCGTAGGGTGAAACTACCCCGGGCTATAACCGCGTTGCTAATCCGACGCATAGTTTATACGTCATTAAACCTCATACGTCGAAGGGTAGCCGCACGGGGTGGCAGGGTGGCACGCGAAGAATCCGCGGACGTCACGACGTATATTGCCGCCCACGGCGGTGGTGTGCGTGCGCCGCCTTTTCTATGGGGAAGGGGGGGTGGCGGTGTTGCTAGCAGGGCAACGCAACCCTCCAGGGAGAGCTGTCACGTCGAATCATCCCCGGGAGATATGACAGAGGCCTTCTCCTGGCGACGAGGGTGACGCCGATCGGCGGTCGACCCCAAAATCGAGATTAAATGTCCATCCACCGCCCCCTTCCCCGTTTGTCCGCCCTGTCGCCACTTCCCAGGCACGATCGTTGGCTTCTAGCGTGTCGCCCGCAGAATCTTTGAGTTCTCGGGGTGGGATGGGGAGCTGATGGTTCGAAGAAAGCACACGGTACATATTTTTAAACGCCAATCGCGAAGATCTTTCGGGGTGGTATTCTTTAAAATCAGATTAGGCAGTTTATTCGCACGGTGTTATTCCTCTCGGTAAGAAATCATTTCATCCTCATCGAATCCCTGCTCTCCCCCTCTTCGTAGAAGATCGCTCTATGATTTTACCCCGGGGGGTGGAAGGCAGGGAGGGAGGTTGAGCGAGGAAGACCGTGCAAAGGGCATCATTCTAATTGCCCCGGACTTCCTTTCATCCCCTTTGTGCGACCCTCGGGTGCGCTTCCTCATCCGCCCCCGTCCCCTGGCCTCGCTTCGCCGTCCACCCCCGTACCGCCCGGCTCTAAGTCATTTCTGCGATTAATTTTTCCTTCCAATTTGCACGCGGCAGTAATTAAGGGGCTGGGGGCGCAGTACATCATCCGGCGTTCTCGCCGATGCCACGGTTAAGGGGGTCGGTTTCATTGCTCGCGGAGCAGACCGGCCTTCTTCGAAACAATGGCGGGTGTCTTGAGTGGTGAGATAGGATTTCGTGTTTCGAGAACCCCCGCGATATCTTGCTGGGTAAATACAGGGTGTGCTGAAAATTTTCGTCCATCTTTTCCACGTATTCGCCACTCCACCGATAACGTTTTACCTTCTTTCACTGGCAAAGCCGCCTGTGCTCGCGTCAGCGAGAGATAACTAGGCTGTCCGAGACGTAATTAACTGATATACTCGAGAGATAGCACTGATAAAGTCGTCGATGATACACGGTCCAATTTTATCGAAGGGGTCTAAGTAGTTAAGTAGTACGAACGTCTATAGTTCGGACCAACGGTTTTACGGGGAATGATACCAAGGGATGGTTGGAGTTGAGATCCTGAAGCCCGGAGGATATCCTACGGCGGCAGCTCTTGGAGGTGTTTAATAACGATAATGCCCGAGATAGGGTGGTTTCGAGGGTGGTTAAGGGGGTGGTTCGCCGGGTCGGGACTCGATTCATTCACAGGCTCGCTCGTTCGTGCAGAGTTCTTCCCCGTGAATGCACTGAATGCCTTCCTGCCGCTTTCTCTTTCTCTGTCCCCCCATCGGCCAGCCCTTTTCCTCTTTTTCCGCGACTTTGTGCCAGGGATCATGCATCCATCCTCACTGCAGGCACGTCCGTGTTTGCATTTATGCGCTTATCGCTTCTCTGAGCACCAAGAGCCACCGGCGACCGGAAGTATCGTGCGCCATTCTGGAAACTTCCCGTCGCCAGGGACAGCAGTGTATCTTTTGCCGCACGGAGCACGCGCGACCGAGGGATTTCAAGTGCTCGTAGCGCTGCAAGTGCACGCTGACCGTTTCTGCTCCGCGGAAATGGATTTACCTCGAACACCCTCTCGCGGCACTTCAGAGACGAAGGCACATCTCTTTTTGGGGCTAAAGATACCTCAAGGTTACCCAAGTTACTTTAAACGCGACGTACACCTTTCTTTCGCGTCGCGGTCGGGAAGAGCAGAAGCGACGCGAACGCGAAACGCGGCGGCCACGGGAACGCAAAAGCCACCCTTGACCCTCCGTCAAAGAAAGGTGCATCAGCGCGAAATAGAGCAGCCGGGCTGCTAAAGCATCGCGCGATGAAAGCGTGCACGGGGTGGGGAGTGGGAGGGGGTAGGGGGCGGCGGATCCATCACAATTAGGTGACGATCCCATCAGCGATAGACGCGGGCCGGAGAGAGGAACCACGAAAATCGGGAAGCGAGTACCCGCGAAACCGCGGTCTCTCTTCCAGCGAGCCGCGAATAAAAGAGGCTGACTGGCTGGCTGGCTGACTGTGTGGGATCAGCACTGGGGGGCCCCCGTTACGACTTCGCCAGGGAATCCGCGTTTTACGATACACGACGGCCGGATTTCAACGGCAGCTCCGACGGGGAAGGGCGGGTGGGGACAGTCTCTCTGCTCTCTCTCTCTCTCTCTCTGCTCTGATTTCTCTCTCTCCGTTGGAATCGACGAAGTGGTGTGTCGGCTAGCGGGGAGGTCGATTTTCCCCGTGTGTCTGTCGGTACGTCCGTCCGTTGGTTCGTTCGTCTGGCTGACTGGCTGGGTGGGTGGTTGGCTGGCTGGCTGGCTGAGTTTACTGCCGCTGCATCGAAACATGTAAGTCCAGGAGGGCAATAATAGATCCCACAATGCCACGCGAGCTTTTCAGGGCCTCCCGTAGGCGGTGTGGGTGTAGGTGGAACGTCGGACGGGTTAGGAGGGGTATGGCAGGGGGCTGGTTGCCGGTAGCGAGGCCCGCGAGAGGGGATGGAAACGAGGCAGCTCATCAACTAATGGCCCGGACCGGAACTGAACTACCTTCTCGTACGGACTCGCCTACGTTCCCTCTCATGCGCGTACGTGTGCACACGTCTGTGGATGCACGCGTTCACCCTCTCTTTTTCTTTTCACCTTGTCGGCGCACTCCCTTTCCCGCTCGCTCGTACTCGCGGCTCTGTGACGGTGGTACCCCCTCGCGCGTCGGTACCCGTCCGCCGAATAGATACGTTCGCCTTGCACGACGTCTACCAATCTGGATTGCGCCCAGCCGGCGCTACTTCATTTCAGATATTTAGCGTTATTGCTGGATAAGCCTTGCTCTAGCGCTACCAGGGGGGCGGCAGGGTAAATGGAGGCAAGCATCTAGAAATTCGCGAACCTCCGCGGAAGAATGAACGACGACCTTCTCGCGGATGTTTCACTGCTGGGCGACGGCTGTGCGGGCGTCTGGTTCTCTACAGTGCCCATTCGAGATTGGCAAAAGTGCATAAAGTTAAGTGCACGCCGCGTCGCTCGGCAGCTAGCCACTATGCCAGAAGATGAGATTGCGATCCCGCGCAACTCTCCCTAGTTTTCTCTTTCCCTGCCTCCTTTACCCCCGCGGACGACAGTTGCCTTCCACTTTCAATTCAGGCTTCATGCAATTTTTTCATTTCCCCCCGCCGATTGTCTCTCCTCCCCCGCGGGAAAAAGGGAAATCCAGAATTCCTCGGGGCGGGGAAATGAACGGAATGACCAGCGCTGACCTGAAAATATTAATCTTCCCTCTCGCGTGTATCTATTTGGCCCGCGGCGATTTACAGTAATTACCCCCGGGGGCGAAAAACAGCGAAGGAGCGTTAATGCCGGGGGGTGACCTTAACGGAAGCTGCTCCTCTCCTTGCGCGCAGCTCAAAGGAAACGGGATACCGAAGAAAAAGGGTTCGTTCTTGTAGGGTGAGTCGGAAGGAAGGATTCGCATAAATCCACCCTCCTCTGACTGGCCTGGAACCACCCCACGAGCAGGCCATGAATATTGATCAGCCCTGTTCCACCGTACATCGTCCTACTCACACGCACCGCGTCCTTCCACCGCGACTCTCCTTTCGTCCTTTCCACCCACTCCACCCCTCCTTCTTGAACGATCCCTCCGCTGTTTCGCAGGCCCTCCTGACCCGGCGAACAACGGACTCTATTTACGGCTGGACTTTATCTTGACGTGATCTAGTTATTCCAGACACGACCCACTACGCAGGATCATTGTGTGGCACCGACCCACGATCATTGAATCTTATTCTATCGTTCGTCCGTCGTCGTGTCGCAGTCAGGAACACGTGCTTTCGAGCAGCCCGCTCGTCAGCATCTGTAATTCCCGTCGAGGACCATCCACCGCTTCGATTTTATCCGAATCGCCAGTGTCGGCCACGTGTTCCTTCGATTACTTGGATATTGGGGTTGGTTTCCATATTTTTTTTTTAATTTCAAACCTCCCACGCTACTTTCCGTTTCATTCCCGAGTAGCGCACGGGAACCACGGTCATCGTCACCGTACCGGGTGCCCAGGCATTCCGCGGAGTCATCGCCGCGCTCATCGGGGTCGTTCGAAGGGTGACTTCAACCCTTTCGCCGTGAAATTTTAAACGAACGATCGGGGTTAGCGCCGAGGAGTTTTTAACGCTTCGAGAGTTGCCATGGCAACAATGGTAGGCCGTTATTAATCCCTGGCGGGAGCGGCGAAGAATAGAGGAGCGAAGGGAGAGAAGGAAAGAGGGCAGAAGACAGAAAGGGAGAAGATTCTCCCCCGTTCTCCCGGAGCTTCTGATCCTCTCATTTTCTGTCTCCCTCCTCCGCCTCGGCTCGCGGTGCTCTCCATTCTTCGCCACGTGAGTTCCTCCGTCTCTCTCGGGGAAGCCCGAAAACGGGGCAAGGGAGAGAGAGGCGACGACTGGAATTAGGAGAAGGCTCCGTCATTATACTCCCATCATTCATTCTTCCTCTCCTCTTCTTTTCTCTTCTCGCGGTGGCCTAACCTTGGCACGCCGCTCCTCCCCCGTTCCCCCGCGTTCGCCAATTTCTTTTTCTTCCTCGGCTTCCCGCGCCGCGCCGGCGAAACCACGAGGACACGTTCAAGAACCTCGCAGCGCACTGCTCGCAACGAGGACGGGGGTGGCGGCGAAGTGGAAGACGGGATGAGAAAGCGGCTGGATATCTCCTCAAATATTCACGACGCCGGTATAGACGTCATCGGCCACTGTTCCACGTTCGCGAGCAAGTTTCTCTTCGGTTTTTTCGTCGCGCATCACGCCGTTTCCGGTATCGATGCATCGACCAACCATCGCGCGCACGTGGAGGAGCTCGTCGGAGACGAGCTTTGTTTCTCCGCACGCGTACACACGTACTCCTCTCTCTCTCTCTCTCCCTCTCTCTCCTCCCATTCGGTCTTTTCACCCGCTTCCCCCCCCCCCCCCTCCGCCAGTCTCACCCCCCACAACCCACAGGCTTTCCACGTCGGTGTATTTTTCGATTCTCCTCTGTGACTCGTCGTTCGCGTCCTCCTATGTTTTCGTGCGCGCATAAAAGATTATATATGGCGGCGGTGTCTTGCACACATCGCGGCGAACGCGCGTGTGGTCCAGCCGCGCGCAGGCTCGCAGAAAAAACGAAGAGAAATTCAAAGTCGAAGGTTCCGCGGCTCGTTATTCATCGACGTTCGGCTCCGGCTGTCAGGGGGCATTATTTACGGGTTCCGCGGCGGGGCGAACTATTAATTCGGCCCGATGCAGGTGGTAAACGCCGCGCCGACGTTCCGGGGCGGTTTGTCGGCCGCGAAAATCGCTTTCGACGCCGCGCATCGCACGGATCCTCGAGGATGCCAGGCGTCCGGAGAGCGAAGGTGGCCGCGGCTGTGAACTTTTGAGTGGCCAGTTTATTCGCGTGTCCTCGATTGATCGCAGCGGGGGCGCGGATGGAAGAGGGGCACGCTTTGAAACGCTGAAGACGCGCTCCCCGGAGCACTCTCCGGAGGTGGCAGCTTTCGGAGTAACGTTGATCTAATAACGGGACAAACGTCGCGCGGAGCGTGTCCCGAGCGGGATTCCATTTCCTCCTCTCGCAGAATGGGAGGCCGCGGCGACTGCTGGACGGAGAGACACAGGGAAAAAGGGGCACGGGTGGGGGAGGCGGAGAGGGAGGATCGATCCTGGCATGCAAACCCCGTCTTTCGATAGCGTCGCCTCCAGCTAGTTGTCGAACAAAGCGTCCCGTCGATTCGCGCAAGAATTCGCTCGACAGCCGCTTAGACTGCGAAGCGTGCGCTGCGCGACGAGGGGGTGGGTCCTCGGGATTTACCAGGAAACTTTGAATTCTATGGTCTACCTTTTGTGACAGTTTGGGAAATTAGCCGGCGCTAGGGGGACGGCGACTATTCCGTATCGGCATGCAAAGAACAGGTGGCGACGGTGGAATAAACCACGGTGCCTGATAAATCTTTTGTATCGGACTCTAAGTTGCACATACGTGGCTTGAGTTTCAAGGCATCTTTTCTCTCGAGGGTAGGGGCGACCGGGGCAAGTTGATACAGGGGGCAGGTTGATACAGACGAATTATCTCGACACTGTATATATGTAGCACCTTGTGTGCGAGATATCTTGATCAATTCTTTACTACGATCTAGCGTACGTCTGTGTGTACCTTGACATTAGCAATACATTTTTATCTGTTTTCGTTTCTAAACAGCAAAAGTAAATAGTTGTGTTCACTTTCTAATAATTCGTCTTGATTATTATATTATATAAATAATAATAGGTAATAGATAATCACAATAAGATAATCCGTCTTGAGACGGGATAGAGAATTTCATCACTCAAATTAATTTGGAATCACATTGAATCCTTCGAAGGTAAGGTAATTAGGTTTTGTTATTTTGTTTATATGCTCTACATTTTTTTATACAGATGTTTGTACATAATGACTTCCTGCCGGGTAAATTGATACGTTTTCTCTGGGGTATCTTGATACAGTGTATTAATTTTCTTCGACTACTTTTAATCGGGTTTTTCCTTCTATATCTAGGAAAATGGTACGAAATTATGTAAGAAAAACGAATCGCGGTATAATGCCGCAAAATATTTTGCAAAAACAGCGGTGCGCAAAATTTCTCCTAATCCACAGTAGCATGTATTTGTTTCGTAACCTTGTAAATTTCTATCTGTGATTACCTCACACAATCTTCTCTTACTTATTGTATAATTGCTTACTAATGGCTAGTTCCGTTTAAATAAATAAATAAATAAATAAATAAATAAAAAGCGTGTGTCGGTGTAGAAAAGGAGTCAATGTGAGAATATACGGAATAGATAAAATGGCTTTATTAAGAGCAGCAAGTACCTCGTGTTAAAGTGGGATATTCCCAACATCCATCCTCATTAAACGGATATTTTACAGATGTATCAACTTGCCCCGCAATGAGGTAATTTGATACATTTTACTTTCGCCCAAATTTTTTCGTCCAACATTTTTTCATTCATTCTGTATACATCTCTCAATTTTTTATTTACAATATATTCAAGAGGAAGGACCAAAGTATATTTTAACATATTAAGTATCGTTAAGGAACTAGTTCTTGATCAGGCACTAATTTTTTATCAGTTCATGAAATAAATCGTTCTTTTCAGTTTATGTCCTTAAATAATTATTTGAAATAATTACTAACATAAAAAAAGAAAATTCAAACTAGTTCCTGACCTGATCAAAAATTAGTTCCCATGTATTTTCAGATGATCAAAAACTAGTTCCTAGTCACATTATTATTCCCTAACCTTATAAATAATTCAATTATACTTATTTTCAACTTTTTAAAATTTTTCCTTAAAGTGTAAACATTAATTCATCTTTTAGTATAAAAAAAGTCTATGGTTGAAAGTTTTATTAGGTTAAAAATAAACTGATCAAAAACTAGTTCCCTAACGGTAATTAATTCAAACAAAAATGAAAAAAAAAAATGAACACGCACAAAGGTATCAAGTTGCTCCGGTCTCATCTATCCATTAGCCACTCGACCGAGCCCCGAACTGTCGTCCCAGATTCCTTCGTGCCGCCAATTACCATGGAGAGAGTCTGTACCATGGAAGGCCGTCGATCGGAGCCCGCGAGGGTCGGCAGGATTTCAGGGTACCTATAATCGGGAGAATAACGCATTAGAAGGACTCGCGATAGGCGGGATGCAGCGGCCGGGTTTCACGGATGAACGAGGGCGCCGGGCGTCGCACCGCCGGAAGTGCGTCTAATGCATCCGTCTGGGGTCACGCGTCATCTCGCTTCCGGCACGGCCATTACCTTCGGTAAAACGTTTCGCAGAGGGGAACCTCCACTTGTGGCCGCCGCGTCTGCCCTCTTCTCCCGCCTCTCCTCGCCGATGATTCACACTCTTGCGCTCGATTTTCTGTTCCACCGATATGCAATAGGTCAGAAATCGTTTTTCCTCGTGGATTCCAATTAAAAAATTGGGGGTTGCCTCGTGGGGTGAACAATTGCCATCGACCAGCCGCCCCTGCCTTTCAATACTCGCGTTCCAGTGCTTTCACCGCGCCTCCAATTTTCCACGCAGCAGCGGAAGAAAAAGGAGCGGCGTGAAAATTGGCTGGCTTGTAAATTTTTCACGTCCGCCGGCGCAATCAAGCCAGTCGCTCGCCTTCCATTACCAGGAACAGCAAACACCGCTGTTTATGCATTCCGAATAGGGGCAGCAGAGGGAGAAATTAAAATTCATCGTTCGACCACGAAGATATCGATTGGTTCTCTGCCCCCTCGGTAAAACGGAGCTGCCGCGCGCGCGGGGAGTCACTTTGTTTCGACGAATTCATCGTCGCGATCCGCGTCGCAGAGCGAAATCCCTTTGCCCGCCACCCCGATGAGCGACAGAGCGTAATTAGATCCCGAAGGCGCGGCGTTAGATTAAGAGGAAAGTTGGTAAACGAGGGAGGACTCGCGAAGTTTGTGGAGGAAGCGAGCTCCATGGGGTCAGGGAGAGTGGAATGGTGGCCGTGTCGAAAAAAGATCCACTTGAAGGAACGAGCCAATGGGACAAGAGCCCCTTTACCTTACGAGATTGGTCGGCGCATTGTTTTAAGGGAGGCCCGACGCATGCGTGATCCCATGCGTGGGTGGATCGACCACAGTCCACGGCCCACGCTCCCTGAGGATCGTACGCTCTCGATCCCTACGGATCCCAACAGCCTTCGGGGACCCTGGCAGATCGCTTTGGGCCCTGTATTCTCCATTCAGAATCACCCGATCAACATCCTTCCATAATTAATCATCGCCCTGGATTCGCCTTTTTCAGTTCCTTACTCCTAGAAAACTGATCTATTTCCTTAACCCTGGGAAAAAAACGGACAATGAGCTAATCAGAAGCTGTAAAACAGAGTTCTTCGCGGCAAGAAAAACGTCTGACCTCTGACTCCATTCCGGAAGCAATTCGATGCGCAGCTAGAATCCCCTGAACACCTTCCCAGGCTCACCAATCTGTAAATCCTCGCCCATCCAGCCTGTAACGAGACTGATTAGTACCAGCAAACAGTGGCGCAGCTGGAAAAATCACCAGTCGATTAGCGCCGCGAGGGGCGACGGTCGGACACCACGACCAGCTTCTTTTAAATCCTTCCTGATCGTCCTTGGGCAACTGGGACGTGGCCCTTTTTCGAGCGTAAGCCGACGGAACGGCTGCCGGCAGATAAATCGATAATCGTACCCGGTTTTTCGGGGCTTAACGCTGCCAGTGTTGCTTATTAGCGAAATCTCTCGGCGAGAGAGGAGGAGAGAGAGGCGGCCGAGGTAGATAGATCGAGGGAAGAAACAGAGAGGGTGGTTGTGGAAAAAGAAAGCCGAGCTTTGGAAAGGGGGGGGAGAAGGGAGGGGGGCACCTGCGTTCAAAAAGGCCGCCGACTTGATCCGAGCCGCCATTGTTAGCCATGGTGCACCATACCGCGAAACAAATACCACCGATACAACGACAGCCAGTGTAACCCGAAGGAGAGACCGAGAACGTCGCGTCGGTGAGATTAGCTCCGCTTATCCACCACCATTGCAGTCTCGCGCTCGTCTCCGAGCTTCCCAACCCCCTCGGCACCGTTCAGGGCTTCAGATTTTTCCGCGATCTCCGTCCGCATTTACGGCGCGGCTCGCGTTGTCCCCGCTGGAAAATAAGTCGCTTCCTCTCCCCACCGCAGACCTCTTTCACCCGAATGTCTACGGCGACGACGAGGCGGCCATTCAACGCCGATTTCAACGCTGGTGGAACTCGAACGGGACTAATCGACGGATCGAATTAATTTCTCGTAGAAAATCGCGGCGACACCGCGTCGCGGTTCTGGGTGGCACGCATGAAAATCATCCGCGGCGTTATTGTTCCGTTATTACGTTGGTAAATAATGGCCGGTTCGGTCGCCTTCCGCGGCACAATGCGGCGACCGAACCCGCGAAGATTAAGCGGCATTCTCGCGTGCGAGCGGGGCGAGACTGCTCGAGCGGGAAATAACCAGCGAGAAAGAACGAAGGAACCGGGAAGGAACGGGGTGGGGGTGGCATTTGTTTAAATTCCAGCGACTTCCGCGGCCTGAATGAGTCGACTTTTGTGCATTATGCGTTGGCCCGCACGAAAATCCACGTGGTGACAGGGTCGAGGGTAGGGAGAACGGGTGGTGGGGGGGGGGGGCGAAGAAAGGGGAGAAGAATGGAGAAGAAAAGAGAGCGCAAGGAGAGCGAAATTCGGAGAGAGTGCCCAGTCACTCTTTACGGTGAACGATAAAAGATTTCACCCAGGGCTGGCTGGGCTGGGCTGGGCTGGGCTGGCTGGTTGGCTGGTCCTGGCGAAATTTTGTCGAGAGTGGCCCCCGGAGGGGGTGAAAAACCCGCGAGAGCGCAATAAAAAAAAATAGCTGGCGCAGACACAGGACTCCCGTGTAGGCACTTAAAAAACAAACACCCACACACCGACAGACAGGGCGGAGAAAAAAATCGAGCCGAGCCATTGAACGGTGAACGAAACAACAATTCGGTCGTCCAATTAATCGCGAACAACGCGCGCCGAGAAGAGAAACGCACGATTCGAGAAATCGAATGGGGCACGCCGAGCCGACAATTTTTTTTTCCCCACCGCTGAATGGACCAATCTGCAAGGTTCCTGGACTTTTTGCTTTGGATTCTTGGCCCGGGTTACAGCGGCTGTGGCGCGCGAACGTTAAATACCAAAATCTTTGCTCCCTTGATTGAATCAGCCAGCCCTCTTATCGAGAACTCTGAGAATTCTTTCGATCCTCGCGCCACGGCCTCTCCCTCCCCGTCTATCGCGTTGGTCTTTCCATCATCGGCCACGATATTTCCACGGCGCAGCCGAGAAGGATCTCCAGGAGGGTGGCGGAAAGGTAGACGAGGACAGGACATTAATAAGCGTAATATATTAGGGAGTCCTTTGTGAGGAGAGAGCGTCTTTCAGCCGCGCGTCAAGCCGAATCCTGGCGGGCCGAGGACCACGATGAAAGGAGAAACAGAGGGAGGATCTCTCTCTCTCTCTCTCTCTCTCTCTATCTATCTCTCCCAGTTGTTCGTTCTACGTAGGAGGAGCGAGAGAGAGGGAGAGAGACAGAGAGAAAAGGTGATCCGCGGTGTGCAGGTTATATATGTGCGCGGAGAGCCCAACGGGATTCAAAACCATCCGGCATCCGGGCTCGAGACAAATGTGTTCCACGGCGCGAGACAAAACGCGTGACTCGTCGCCGTCATTCGTTAAGCCGTTTTCAGGCTGGCACCGCGACAGGACGGGGGAGGGCCTGTGTTCGAAACCAATGAAATCCCCGGTGAAAGACACCTCCTTCTGCATTCCTTCCTCAGTCATTACTCAAGAGGAATACGTGTCGCGAAGGACATTCCTCCTCGCGGGCCTTTCACAAGAGGTGTCGAAGGGGATTCAACCGACGACACGTCGCGTGGGTAGAATACATTTCGTCGGACCCAACGACCGTCGCCGAGCGTCGCGTCGTCCAAACATATTCACGAGTACAGTGGACGCTCGATAATGTGCCGCAGTCGGGGCTCTAGAGGCGGTGTTTTCTCAGAAGCGGCATATTAACGAGAGCCAATGTAACGCGCGCTCTCCCCATAACTCTCCTGTTTTCTTTTCCGTGATGGCTGCCCCCTACCAGAATACTCTTAAGGTGCGTCACACTGATGCGAGAAAAAGAAAAAACACATTCACGTATATGTATTGCTTGCGATTGCTTGCGAACTCCAGTGTGGAGGCACCATTAAGGGTTAGCATTCATTGGCTCGCTGAGCGTGAGAGAAAGGGAGGTGCACACACGCGTGCGAGTAATGCGTGTGAGCTGGGGCGTTCCTAACGGCACTTTAAACAGCGGCATATTATCGAGCGTCCAGTGTATCTCGCGATACTCGCGGTCCTCTTCGATCCGCCGTTAAATCGCATCGGGGGGAGGGCAGGAGACGAAATAGAAGTGACCAAAACCAGAGGCTCGCAGACGGTCGATTCTGTCAGCGCGAGGTCCGCGCCGGGCCAGTAATCGCCGGGAGTTTTGGAGCGTGTCCACGCGTGTCAATGTCCCGACGAAATGAGATCTCCACGAGCGGGATCAGCGACTGGTATCGACGGCCCTTCAGCGCGCAGAACCTGGTCGTTTCTGTGACAGAGAGTAGCGAGCGGCGAACGAGAACGACGAGGGCGCAAAAGGGTGCGGAGGCGGCTGGCTGGGGGTGGTTGGCGCGGAGGAGAGAGAGAGGCAGGGCCATCCTCGAATAACGCGAAGCGTAACACGTGGGCGCAGAGTGCCCGGAGAGAAGATAAACGGATTACGGCCGCTTTGTGTCAACGTGATCCGCTTCCCGTGCACCCGAATCCCAGTACCGTGCACGCCGTCCGCTCGTCCTCAATGGGATATTACGCGCTCCAGTGCTGGTAACACTGTTCGGTCTGCAGGATGTCGCTTCGACTGATAACCAATTTTCATTACTGTTAATTTAGGGGCCTGGGACTTGCCGCCCGCGAGCCACCTCTTCCACTCTCCCTCTCTCTCTCCCTCTCTTTCTGTCTCCTTTTCGTTCCTTTCGCTCCGTCGTCGGGTAGAATTCTTTCCAAGCGCGTTAACCCTCTGGTCGGCGCAAGTGATAGTCAATTCGTTCCGTAGAACTGGAGTCATTCTCAATCCACCCCCCTGTCTCGTTTAAGAATTCCAGTAAACATCGACTCGGGTATAGTTCTGTCGGAGTAACTGCCCCCCTCCCCAACCCCTTCCGTTGTAAAGGGAGGCAGCACCCAGCGCAGTCCACGCTTTCCAGAGAATGCCACGCAACTTCCGCCCGAGCAAGTGAATGCTCGTTCTGTCACGCGACAAGGTGACCCAGTCAGCCCGTTCGATGACAGGGACGAGGCTATTGTGAGCCCCGGGATCGGCAGTAATCGGTGTCTAACAGTCTCTCTTGCTGGCTGGAGATCAGATCGAGCAGAGACACGCCGAGGGAGACGCCGCTGGATCGGGAGACCCGGAGGGAGTCCCCTCGTGCGGATCCATCGCAGACGCATTCCCTTCTCGGAGGATATCTCCTCATTGTGCTCGCCCCTTAATCAACAGCTCCCTGCCGCCCACCCTGGCCGTTCGATGCTTATTGATATAACCCACCCCCTGCCTCGACCTTCCCTCGCAGCCACGTATGAGCCACGGCTGCGGGGGCATCTACTGGATGTCCCGCAAGTACGTATCAGCGAACCGTTCGATTCGCTGCTAAGCTCAGCTCGGTTATCCAAATTCACTTCGCCATCTCCACCGTACTTACTCCAACGCGTTCGATGTCTCGCGATTGCAATAACCGCGCACTATTTTATTCCTGAGCATCCCCGGACGAGCGCAACGATCGATTAATACCGCCATAATATCGCGGCCGGCGTACACATCGCCGAAATTTAATATTCAATAAGCAATATTTGTTTCGTTATTAATACGTGTCGAATATAACGGGCATACGTCCGAGCGCGGCGCACACAGCCGTGGCCTGAATGGGCGTTTCATGCGACCGCCATGAGGTATTTGCATGACAACGGGGATGCGCGTATGTATGCATCCCTGTCCTCCGTACTCGCTAATTAGCCGGTACCACATACCGGCGCGGATTAACGAGAATATTGCATTTTTAATAGAGTTCACCCCCTGCGGCGAGCCGCGTCCTGGGGGTGGGCGATAGCCGCGCGCCGCGAGGGGCCGGGGGAAGGCAGTGATTTCAACGACGACCTCCGTGCACGGATCGTTGCCTGTTAAGGATCAGTGCGAGGACTTTGATGTCCTTCCCCGCGAGCGGGCCTCTGAAGGATTTATTAAGGACGCCGTAAATCGTCTCGAACGGTGCTCTCGAGCGGAATGTACTTTGGCCACCGATCGAACGGCTCCGCGTGTCCTTCGGGGGGTGGTGCTATTTGCGGAACCAAATTGGCGGTTATGATTCCGCCCTACCTTTGCGTCGACACTTATCCGACATTTTAACTATTTGCAACATTCGGTAATTTCTCAGATATTCGTGATGTGACGATGTCAGGGTAATTGTGGCAGAGTTGCCGCACCTTACGCAAAATTGTCGCCGTGTCTGAATTTTGCAATGAAAATTTTTTCCTAGGATAAATGTTATTACAGGTCCTAGTTGAACATCTTGTCTTGCTACTAGCATTAAAGAAAATCAAAATTTTAATATTTGCCGCCCTTAAAAAATTGTAACTAAAAACATCCTTTTTTTTGGAGAGACACTGCACGCGCGGGAGTGGTGCCGCATTTCGAAAAATGTTTAATTGTCCATTTGAACTTATTAATTTTAACTTTTTATTTAAAAAAGCAGTAAAAGCAAAGTATAATGAAACATTTTGTTAATTTATGCAGTTATAAAATGCAATAAAATTGGAAAAATATATAGGGTCAGATATTATTTCTGTTTTTCTTTAAACTTAATTGTCTTTTCTTCTTCCTTCCACATTCATTACACATAAAATAAAAATAAAATGTGAAAAAGGAGTAAAAAGCCCACAAATATGTTTGGATTATCAGATTTGTCATTAGAAAAAGTAAATAATTTGCCTTGAGATATCACGGTATCTATTTTGAAACACTTTTTTTTGTGTTTTGAACATTAAAAATATCGCTATCAGTCCCGCATTCAAGTGCGGCATCTATCCCAAATACCCGAGAGAGACGCCGCACTTTCGTATTTCCAAATGCTACGTCGAATGTAACCTATTCTGGTTGAGAAACATTCCACAGAGTTCCTTTAACGTATTAGAAAAGTTATATCACGAAAGACTATGAATTTTTAACTACTACGATAGCAAAAATAAACTCGACGTATAGGTAACTATTAAGACAAAGTGCGGTAGGCTTACCTAAAAAAATAGCAAAATCTTTAAAAGTAATAATGGAAGTACATTCTCGCTTATTAATCTAACCAAAACTACCAGCCCTTAGCAAATAAAATCGATAGTGTTGCGGCGTCTCTCCCAGTGCGGCATCTCTCCCAGAATTACCCTATTCGTGATTTTTTCGCGAGAAACGATGCACGGGGACGAAAGGGTTGCTCTCCGGGGCGAAAATATTTCTCTCCAGTGGAGGAATCGATTTAGACGGTCAAAGAAAATCCCGCGTGCATCCCTGGGGTCCAGGCTGGTAGCTCTCTGCCCGCCCGTCCGCTCGACTAGCTCCGCTGATTGCTGCTGCATCTTTGATGACCTCGTCCAGACAGAGAAGAGGGTGAGGATCGGGGCCACCCCTGCACGGAATGCTGTGCAAAGAGTGAAACGTTGAGATTGATATTTTAACAGACGGATTACGTAAGAAGGGCAGCCGGTGGGACGGGGAGAGTCGAGTGGTTTGCCTCGGCGAATAGGGTGCACCGAGGAAAGTGGATCTCTGCTGGCCACCCGTCGATGAATCTTTCAGGGGACCCTGACACGATATTTAACACATCGCATTTCGCGAGAGGACACCGTAACCTTGCGTATCTCCGTTCCCATTATCGCCCAGAATCTCTTAAAACTCTTCCCTCCAACATCTTACTAACTCGCCGTTTCCCTTTGTCCACAGATGGCGAGGGTGTGCCGTGGCGCCGAGCGCGCTGCTATCGGTGAGTGACAACACACACAGAACGTAGCAATTATTCGCGATCTCTATGGGAGCACGAGCTGAACCAGGCTCATTTTCAAAAGTTCGTACCGCGGATATTAATTTAATAGCACTCGACCATGGGAAATGATCTGGGATAGTTGGTGGTCCGTCAAGCACCTGCGCGCGATCGAAGGTGTAGGTCTTCCGGCGGCGAAATCAAAGTGAATCCTCATCGGTTTATAGCTCTATATATAGAAAGAAGGAACGCGTTCGCGTTACGACCGGTATCGCCGACGAGGCGTTATTAATCGATTCGTTGCCGAGTGCTGCTCGGATCTTTCTGACCTTGGTAGGCGAGCCTGAAGACCGGCGAGATGTAAATCGCGTACGTAGGTGACTATTATCCACCTGGACCGCGCCATTAATCATCGACTATTTAATTTACGCGCGGAGCCGCTTAGACGGACGCGTCGAGAAGTCGATCGAGCTCGAAAACGCCCGATTTAATCCGCCAGCATTTTTACCTGGCCATGTTTAACCTTTGTCCCAAAACGAGCCAACCTTCCTACTGCAACACGGACAAATGAGTCTTCCTACGTCAGAAACGATCGCCCCGGGAATCGTCTTCTTTGTATTCCTCACTCTCTCTCTTACGTAAAAGACGTGACGTTCGTTTTGAAACCTGTCGCTCTCGAAGCTCGCCCGTAGTGTTTTCAGATCGATAGTCGCGATCGGGCGTGCATAGGCGAGACGCGGTATTAATAATCGATAAAATTTCATACGCTCCCAATCATCCATCGGTGCTCGCGCCCTGGATTCTCCTTGGAGCCTCGATACTCCTCCGCGTGCATACATATGTATCAAGCTATACCTACCTCTAACGATCGATCCGACCTGTAGACGGGCTCGTCTGTGTGTATTGATCACGCGGGGACTCTGAACGAAACGATGCCGCTGATCCGTTTTTGCCAGCGATGACGTATTCCTTTGGACAGCCATATTTATTCCGTTCGGTCAGGGCTTTCTTCAGGGACGCGGTATACGGTTCCCGGTCCGTCGCGAAGCCACGTTTAATCGATAATTAGGGGTTGATCCGCGTCAAGGTATAGAATGTTGCTGCCGGGGTCGTTTTAACGAAGGAACTTGGAGCGCCGGTGATCGGACATGGGTCGCGATGGGGCCTCTTGGTGACAACGCGATGGCGTAAAATCGCTGGAGACTCTCGTCTTAAATATTGTAGGATCTCATTAAAAACGGCCGCTTCGACGCGTCGTCGAATAATGACGCTATTCCCCGCGGTGAATTCGTGCCAGCCACGGGCCTGCCTTTCGTCAATAAGCCGTCGCCGCTCAAAGAACCGTATTAAACAATATTATTATTAAACGCAGCGGGTCGGGCGCGAGTTTCACGCCGGGTGAAAATTATTTACAGCGATCCAGCCAGCGATTATCCTGCTCCCCTTTTCCTCCGCGGAAACGTGCACGGGTAATTAAGGGGAGGGATCCGTCAAAGTCATCGGGAGGATGTAGATCCTCGCTCGATCGATGTACATCCTCGCCGGAGCGTGTCTGATAGATGGCATTCGCTAATTACTGTTATTTATTCACGAGGTAGCTACTCGATGTGGTGTCGCAGCTGCAACTTCCAGTTTGCCGTGCAACCTTTCTCTGTGGTTTAAGAAGAAGGATAGGTGTTTGTGAAGAAGAGAGTACCGTTGGGTGGAAGATGGTTCGACGAGGAACGAGACCGCGGGATTAGAAACAGAAGAGTTGACAAAAAGTGCGATTAACAAAAGATTGACGGGACTAGGGAGCGTCTATACGGAGTATCAAGGACGTAATATTTCGCGAAGGAGAATTTACGTGGCGGGGGCCCTGATGTGGGCGAAATCTAGACGTGCCGGCAATCAGAAACACATTATCGGACGAGCGGCTCGGTAATACGTCCCGCTGCGCGCAGAAATATGCTCCGTTCCGCTTTGCCCGCCGCGCCGCGCCCGCGGAACGAGAGAGGAAGGGAAATGAAACGGGACAGAGTGATCTTTGCCATCGACGAGGGAGGATGGAATCCCTTAGCTTGCCAGAGCAACGTGTTTCTCGCGTATTCCGGTTAGCGAGAAGGAGAACGGGCGAGTTGCTTAAGCGAAGCTCGAGGGATTCTCCTTATCTTCCTCGCGTCCCCTGCCTGGCCCACTGTTTATTCATCCCTTAGTCACATTTAATTCGATCTTTTTCTATCCACCTTCAACACGGCTAAGAGTCTCGAGGTGGAAGCGCCAGCGATTCGAAGTCCATTCGGGGGAAACTCGATGGGATTGAGTTGCCGAGCGACATGAAACAGCCTCCCTATAGAGTGTAGAGTATAGAATCTATTTCTTAGGCATTCTTTCTTTTTTTCGTCGACGTTTCATCAGAAAATGGCGTTGTGAGACGCGTATCAAGTGCTATTCTTCGTCAGTTTCAAGATGAATCCGCGAGGCTCCCCCGCCGCGCGACAAATCCACGCTTCCTCAATCCCCGGAACGGCTTCCCTTGTCGATCGATCCCCATTCCGAGGGGGGAAACGACCGAAATATCATCGAACGCCAGCGACGGGGACGCCTTTCGTAGAATACTATGGAAAAAAATGCCGTGAAACGGCCGCGTCTCCGTAGAATTCATTTTAATCATCTCCACCTTCTCCCTTCGCCTGGAGACTCACCTTCCGGCCACAGAGGAGAGCCTCCGCTCGCTCTTTCTGTCTCTTCCCCGCCCTCGTCCTTCTCCCCCTTCTCTCCCTCGGCGGCTCTGCTTCCCTCTCCGTCTGCCCAGTAATCACGGTACTATTACAGCGAAACGTTTTTGATGAATTCGTCAACGAACCAGCCCCCGTTCCTCGATCCCGCTTCTTCCATTCTCCGCGTCTCTTCTCTCGACTCGAGAGACCCGGCGCTGTGACCACGGGTTCTTACGTGCCTCCGGCCACGAGGTGGCTGTGCAAGCCTCCCCCGGCCCCGGGAAAGAGGAACGACGAGAACAAAAAGCGGAAGGAAGTAAGGAGCAGCCAGAAGAGCCGTCAGCCAGCCACGAAGAAACGGCGATCGCCCGAATAATATTTCGACGCGCGGATATTCCCCGGGGTTCGGGCCGAGGGGGGATGGGAAAACCGAGGGAAAAAATAATATCTCCTCTTGCCCCGGCGCGCGTGAATGTGGGGCTCAAGATAGCCGCGGACTCGGGGATATTTTTTTCCACCAGCTAAATGGGTCGGCTGTCTTGAGTTCGCGGATTCATCTTGCGGATTCCTTTCAGGATGCAAGCGCGGCCTATTCAGGGAGCGGGTCGAGATGAAGGGATATGTTCGTGCGGCATTTAAAATCCCCGAACCGCTGAGCGGGGGGCGGATCTTTTTGATCAATTGGCTGAAAAGCGTTGCTTGATTTTTTCTTCCCGATTCCGGGACCGTATTATCATATTCATCGGCGCAGCCCTCTTCACCAACCGCCGCGAGTTAATGCGAACCGAAATTTTGATCTTCGACCGGCGATATACCCGCTGAATGCCGCTCTTCTCTCAACCATGCAAACCTCTCTTCACGGCTCTCTTTCTTGTGCGTTCCTCGCGATTTTCTTCAACGGAGTTAATTAACCGCAGCGAAATCTTGGGCTTTATTAATACACGCGCACGCGTCGACGCTGAGAATTACACGTACTGCCTGCTTTCGGTGGGAACAATCTGGGATTGGACATAATCTTTTGAATATCGTTCCCTCGTGCAAGACCGTGTCCTCGAGTATATTTTCCTCGCTGTCGAAAGAGAGGGGGAG
Source organism: Andrena minutula (assembly GCA_929113495.1). NCBI lineage: Eukaryota > Metazoa > Arthropoda > Insecta > Hymenoptera > Andrenidae > Andrena > Andrena minutula. The sequence continues at coordinate 35,891,994 of OV815996.1, read as the reverse complement.
CATCGGGCGAGCAACATTTCCCACTGAAGTCTCGCTGCCTTTTCACGCGGCTCCGTCGAATTATTATTTCGCTTGCTCGAGATACTCGTAACCGGCAATCGCGATTCATCGTCGGTGTTCGGGCCGGCTGGGAGAAGCGGTGCTTTCTTTATTCGGTCGAAGTCTTCTCTTGCCCCCTGGTATCAACGGCGCGGAAAGAGGCAAGATCGAAATGCTGTGGTGAGGGGGGGGGGGGGAGAAAGAGCGAGCGGGGGAGGGCAGGGAGGAGGGTGGAGGGAAATGAAAGGGGAAGAATCGAAAAGACAAGAGCGAAACCGAGCGGGGTCAGTCGGGGAAAGAGAGAAAAAGAGGGACGACGGCCGACTGAACCATTGAAAGTTCCCAGGAGGCAACAAAGGGCCAGCAACGAGCTGATCAAATTATCCAATTCATTTGGATTGGCGAGCGAGCGAGCGAATAAGTGCTCGCCGTTACCAAGAGGTCCACTTCACCGCTTTCGAGCACCATCCGCCTCGCTATGAGACGCTACCGTCCAAATTTATGCACGTTCCACGCTCTACGATACTCCACCCTCCTCTATCGTCCATCGAGATGCCGCCGAGACGATCCAAGGCCGGCAGCCAACTGAAAAACATCCCGGCCCTTTTCCCGCCTTTGTCTCGCTCGAAAAACCGAGCTGCCCCGATAAATAATCACGGGCATTCATCGTTTACGCCGCGAGATAAGCGGACTCGTTTTCCATGGCGCACGTCCGCGGCCGGGATGTTGAACGTTGCTGGGGTGGTAATGAGGCGAAAGGGGTTTATCTTGAATCGTTTGGTCTGCCGGGATACGTCTAACGTAATCTGGAAACCCGAGAATACGTTGCTCCTACGTACGAAGAACTCGAGAGCGCGTTCATCTACACTCCACAGCCTCTTGCACCCCTTCGACGAAATTGTCCGTTTCAATTCGAAACGTGGAAAAAACAACGTCGCCGTGGCTCGTCGGGGACTAAACAACCTCGATGAAAAAAAAAAGAAGGAGGTAGAGGGAGGAAGGACTGCAACGCGGCACGAATCCGAGGGTCTGCCAGGAGAACGTTAAACGACAATCTCGACGTCAAACGTCGACGTTCAGGAAGCCGGGAGGAGGCCGCCCCTGGCCCCGCGGACCCTCCTTCTCGTCATATTTAATAACCCACGCGCACACAGGCTCACGAAGGTCCACGTACGGGCATTAAACTCGGCCGAGTACGGAGGTTCGTTACGTACAATGCACCGCTGATTGACCAACCAGATCCGCCCTGAAGTGGCGCACGGTTGCCGTCGCAATATCGGATCACACCGTTGCCCCAATTGTCAGCGCCGCTATCTTTCCTCCCCCTTCGCATTTTCGTCCGCCGATTCCTTCGCTGTCGTCGATTCGTCGATGGGAGCCGGGACGACGCCAATATACTCCCCGGCGAGGGGGTACGTCGGAAGGGTTGTCTGGAGTCTATCGATCGGTGGGAATAAAATTCGTGTGTCGGGCAAAATATTCGAATCCCTCTGACGCCTGTATCGTCTTCGTTAGGATCGCCTGCATCGTTAAATCAAACGAATGTTCCGTTAAAGCAGTGGACAGGCTACGGCAGGGGTTGTAGGAAACTCGCGACCCCTTCTGTCAGCAATTCAACGAGCCGAGGCATCGATGATTTATCGACTCAGGTGAACGGCAGGGGTGCTCTCGCGATAGGTATCTCCGCGAATCCGCGAGTCCTCCACCCTGGTGGTGGTGGGTGAGGGGGGGTTGGAAAGAACGATAAAGGGTGGAGAGGGTAGAGGGATCATAAATAAGAGTACGCGTCACGCGGCGATAATTCGTCTTCGCCTGGTCGACACCTCGAGGGCGTCCCCCCTTTTAAAATTATTATCGGCCGGGAAGAGCGAGCGAAAAACCTCGAATTCGACGTATCGCGGAAGAAGCGTCGACGAAAGGGGACGGAAGAGCGGGCGGGCAGAGAAACAAAGGGGGAGAAAAAGAGGAGAGATCGACGGGAGACGGATACAAACAGCCCCCGAGGAGGACCACCCCGGTTTGCGCCCGTGAAAAATCAGTGCGGTTCATTAAATCCGAAGAGAATGGCGGAGATGCTGTGTCTCGCTGCCACGCGGATCCCGGCTCGTCCGCCTTCTCGACCTGGTAAATATTTATGAACGCGATGAACCCTGTGGCGGAGGGTGCCCCGGCAGTTTCCAACCTCGCGCTCCCGGTATCCGCAAAGTGACTCTATTTCCTGGAAAATCGACGACGGTTTCGAGTCTCCGATCTCCTCTGTTCCATCATCCGTCTTCGACCTCCGATCCAAAGTTCCACGCGCGGCGATGCGTCGCCTCGTTACTGACCTGTCAATCGCTACGGAGGGTCCAACGAATCATCCCTCGATGGTTCCAGCGGATTCGCGGCGGAAGTCGAGAAAGCAGGAGGCGTTCCTGCGGCAATCGTAATCGTGCGCCGGTGTCGTAATCAATGTTGTGATACGACGTTAAGCGGGCATCAAGTGGGCTGGCAGACCCCTGCCGCAGAAGCAGAACACCAGCGACGTCGACGCACCCTCCTCGCCCCGTGGCACGAGACGGCCACGGGATGGGGCTCGGATCCCGGGGGTTTGGGTAACCAACTCGTGAAATTCAATTACCGAGTCCGCGGGGGTGGCCCTTGCCGGAGGAACGCGCGCGCGAGAGGGTGGTCGAAGGGGGTGACGTCGGGCACCGTCGGCCTGGAGAACAGGAGGGTTCGAGGTGAAAAGGGAGGAAGGATTTGAGTGACAGCCGAGAAGGAGAAGCTGGGCGACGCGAGCCTAACTCTCGCCTATCTAACGTCGAATCTTACACCCTCCTTCACCCCCCGCGAGCCCCGTCCGCACCGGGCCCCCGAATCGAGGAGGCAAACCAAGGGGGGAGATAGGGAAATTGAAATTGTACCTACCCGATATACACGTCCCATTCTGTCCGACGAAATGGTTTCTGCCGAGAATTCGGCGCCAGCCTCGGCTCCTCGTGTTTCGACGGACCGAGGAAAATTACGACGGCACTTCGGGGCTGTTTCGAAAATAAGCTGTCGCCCGCGACGAGATCGATGATCACCCAGCGGTATCTTGATCGTCGATACCTGCTACCAACGCAGCTCCTTCTCCTCTGGATAGGCGAAGCGGAGGCCCGCGGAATTTGAAGATTAACCAAGGATCGCGAAGCTCGATACGTCGAGCGGATGGTTTATCGACAAGATTGTCGAGTAGCAGCGGAGCCAAGAATCGCCAAGAACAGGTCGTGAGATGAGTCAGTCCATGACTGGACGCTAGAAACCATGGCTGGCGTCGCGTCGGTTTCATCCTCGGCCGAGCAATGATCATTCCCCATGGTGGACGTGCGGGACTGACAGACTGGAGGCATCGCGTTCATTAGCCGGCTATTCAGTTCAACGGGCCAACCGGCGAGGGTGGATTCTGACTCTGGTGGCTGCTGGAATGTCCGACATGTTACTCTATCCTCACACATAATTACACGCGCCTTCGCAGACGCGGCCGAGCCACCGTTCACCTTTTGCATCGGGAGGAATAAAATCACGGCCTTCCGCAGATCCTCCACGGATCCGGTTCGTTACGAGCCTTCCACGCGCTGGAGAATCGTTTGCGCGAGAGCACGGTTTCATCGCCGTGCGCGACAAATTTCTAGTGGCGGTATAGCGGAATAAAAAGGGAGTTTAGGTTACAGATTTAGAAGGGACATCTGAAATCTGCATCCACTTACTTTACAGCGCGGTGACTCGGATTTTATTTCGATGACGGTGGCCTCGCTGGGAGATTCTCACGTGGCTCCTTCGTGCCTCTTCCTCCACTACGAAATCGCGATTATTTCCGGGTTCCGACCGACAGAGACAAAGGGGTTGCCTCTCTCGGTTTACGATCTCTGCCGACCGGTGCACCTCGCTTTTTACTGCGACACGCTGGATCAGAGATGCTGTTCACCGATCTCCAGCGTCTCACAGATCCCTCGAAATTCTCTGAAATTATCGAGACCGCAAAGACACGACTGCCGGAGGGGGGCTCGCAAACAATAGTGACACGAGCGGCAAGAGACTCGAAAAATATTTGAACGGCGCCGTCGGAATCGGACACGAATTCAAAAACTACCGGCCAGGATAATCGATAAGTACTTGGGAGCTCGGCTTAAGTTTCTCCGTGTAGCCGGGCACAATGCAGAGAGTCTAAGTCTTTGGGCAAACGCACGTCCAAAGTTTTTCCTCTTTTTTTTTCTCCCCCCGCCGCGCCGGCCGGAGCGGGTGGAGGGAAGATAAAGAGGGCGCGCTACTTACGAGGGTCCCGATGGTGACGAGGAAGAGGGCTGCCGCCACATTGTCTGCCGATTCTTCGAGGATGACTGGTCGTATTGAAAAACCGGAATCCCGAGGAGCGCTAATGTGGCATAACGCGGAGGCTGTGTCTAAATCTCTCCTAACAAAGATCCGCGCCGTGGATTCTCGAATTCGGCCTGCAGCATCGAGATCATTGGGCTTCGTGGCTCCTGCTGGCGTTAATTAAAAGTAGACGAAGCCACGGAAGGATGTATCGCGAAGGAGACGATGGTCGAGGGCTTTCTCTGCGCTTCTTCCATTTGTTCTAGCATAGCGAAGGCTCGATACAGGATGATTGCGTTTAAAAGCAAGTTTCATTTGCGTATTGGGTTCGAACGAGTTCCATGTAAGATCCTCGAAGAGGTAGATTCCCAAGGTGGGGGGTAAGATTCCGGCGCTGTTTTCTCGTGGAATTCCTTTCGGATTTTCCTTCGAGACCGTGACGAGGAAAATCGATCGGGACACTCGAACAACCGTGATCCCGATGGATCCCGACGCCGCGAACTCGAAGGACCCTCGTACGTCAGCCGCAATCGTTCCAATAAAAATATTTCCTCCCTCTGCTCCATCCGAGGAAACGCGCCCGAGCCCTTTCCGCGACCTAGGAGAAAACCTCGAGAAGAAATACGCTCCTCGAGAGTGGGGAATATTTCGCCATAGGCGGAGATACTTGGGATTTTTTCGGTGAGCCACGCATGGCGAAGCTCCCGCTTTTCGTCAACGTCTTCTAGATGGGCCGATAAATTCACCTGCAATTCATTCGCAAACTTCCAAAACGCAAAATTTCTCCAGCTGCAATTTACAGTGGACGCTCGATAATGTGCCGCAGTCGGGGCTCTAGAGGCGGTGTTTTCTCAGAAGCGGTATATTAACGAGAGCCAATTTAACGCGCGCTCTCCCCATAACTCTCCTGTTTTCTTTTCCGTGATGGCTGCCCCCTACCAGAATACTCTTAAGGTGCGTCACACTGATGTTCGCGCAATTCACAAGCAGTATAGGTACAAATCGTACTTCTTTCACTAAAGCTTTTGCGAACATATTTAAATTTTATGCAGATCCCTATTCACGAAGTGTTTACCGATGAAGACACACATTTTTACTATAAGCACGTTATACATGTACGATGAATAAAGAAAGCTTATATAGCAATGTAACTTTTATTTATAATCGTAATATTTTAGCATCTTTCAGTGTTTCAGTTTTTAGAATTAACGTTAAATATATTTTTTAACATTGTAATACATAAATTTGTAACTTCGGTACACCTTCTACCTGTCGTATATTTTTACAGTTTATCTTTTCCTTACCCATTTACATAACTATTTATGCCCAATATGAAATAAATGTGCCTAATACAAAATGTAACTGATCATAATTCAAAATATTTAAAAAAACATTTGAATAAAACGATATTATACGTACTTATACTTCTGTCATTAAAAAATGTATGAGTTAAGATGTGTCTTCATCGGCAAACAGTTCGCGAGAAAGTGTCTATGTGTATAAGACAAAAATATGTTCACAAGAGTTTTATTATTAGTGAGAAAAAGAAAAAACACATTCACGTATATGTATTGCTTGCGAATTGCTTGCGAACTCCAGTGTGGAGGCACCATTAAGGGTTAGCATTCATTGGCTCGGTGAGCGTGAGAGAAAGGGAGGTGCACACACGCGTGCGAGTAATGCGTGTGAGCTGGGGCGTTCCTAACGGCACTTTAAACAGCGGCATATTATCGAGCGTCCACTGTACCTATCTGAACGAGCAACAGAAATCGTTTGTTCCTCGATCGAGGCAACTCCAACTGTTTTACCATCTGCGCGAATGATGATCGAGTAGAGCGAACGCGAGTTACGAGTAGAAGCCTGCCCAACGCGGACCTCGGGGGTGATTTGGCGGTGAAACGGGGGCGCAGGAAACAGCGCCGCGGGGTTACCGCAAAATTGCCGTGAGAAAGCGAATCGCGTTCATCTCTCCCGGTACCTGCACGTGCGAGCATAGAGCGGAGGCCTGTTTCAGGTAGCCGTGCGACGGGGTGGGTAAGGGTGCAGACTCGCGGCGGTCCAGGAACCAGGTTGTCGTTGCCTGGCACCGTGGCAGGACGTTATTGCAAGCGGATGGACCCGACAGAAGGAATCTGGGGCCACAAAAGGTTCCGCCGCGGTCCAGCCACCCCTCCTCTCATTCACTCGCCATCGACTCAATGTAGATTTTTCCCATAGGTAAGGAGGATCGACGGGGGTGGGGAACGTGTCGATGGAGGAGGGGGGTGGGTCGAGGCACCAGGTAAGAAGACACCCCCTCAACGGGGTGAGAGGTATGCCGTACGCAGCCTCCGGAAATCTCTACTTACTCCACAGCCTGAATGCTTCCTCCTCCACCCCCGTTTCGCCCCTTTTTTGCCGCTCAGCAGAGAGCTCTTTCTTTCGTGCGTCGCGTCGCCGGCCATAGTTCTTCCTCTCGCTCTGGTTCCTCCTCACGAGACCCCACCATTGTGCAGTTATTACTGCAGGATCGAGGCAAATCGGGCTAGATCTGATCTACGCCCTCGCCTACCTACTTATCCATCCCGTCGCCCACTATGTAGGTACTTGTCGCTCGAGGGGGCCCACCCTTCCTGATCGATCGATTTCCACGGGGCCCTCCTTACGCCTTTTTTGTTTCTCGGATTCTAAAGGAACTCTCCTTTGTTGGCACGGGGTCGAGATCCCTGCGATCGTTCGATCGATCTCCCCGATAGCGCTTTTATTCGAGCTTTGTTTCGCGGTTTCTAGCAAGCTCGTTGCTCCTGGCTGCTTAAGATTCCTTTCCTGCGGTTCCCGGAGAATCGTTCTTCACCGATGCTCTCGGTCTTACAGCCCCTTGTCCGTCGATTTTCACTCCGAACTCGCTCACACCCCTGTCCCGGTCGCCGCTCGTTCTCGGCAAGCTCTCGCCCCCACGAGTTTTCAGAATTTTGCGGTACATAATAAACCATCGGTGTCCAGGGAGGGTAATCCATCAGGGTTTTTCGGGGCAGGATGCACCGACAGGAAAGAAACATTTCCTGAAAGCGCGGTTGGACCGTGGCCGGAGGAAAGGACTCGTGAGAAGCGATCCCGTTTTCTAGAACACGACGGGCTCCCGCTTCAAAGGATTCTCTTTCCGCGCTCGGGTCCAGCCGGGGCTGCTTCCTCCGCGGCGATGTATACTTCGATAGAGGGTGCACCCCTCGGGCTTGTCCATCTTGATTCGCGGCCGATTACGAGGGGAGAGGGTCCTCGAGAAAAGGGCGAAGAGGGGGCCCACGATGGACAGATAATGACACGGTGCACGAGGAGAGGGTTGCTGGAATTCTCTCGGCCGATGGAACTGTTTAATTTGGCCTTTGTGCGTCTCCTTCTGCTATGCAATTCCGTCGATCCTGCGGCCGATAGGGGATCCTGATTTTTCAGCGATAAGGACCCACCTTTCGAATATGATCCGCGAAAGGGGGATGGTGAAATTGAGCGTTAATTCGGGGCGTTGATGAAATGTATACGATACGCGGAGCCGGGGGGTAGATGATCGTGGAAATGAACGAACGAGGTGGACCGAAGTGTGGACCACTGAATGCCATTCGTCTCTAATATTCCGTGGCTCGAAGGAAACATGAATTCTCCACAGTTCTTAGGTAATCGATTACGCATCTGCCACGTCCAGGCGCATTTTTCTTCCATTATTCGCTTGTTTATCCGTGTCACTGGGACAAAGCCAGAGTCGTGCCTTGACTCGAGTGTGACTGTGTCCCTGAACAACCATGCATCATAAATTACCATACTTAAAAACCACGACCGAGAAAAAAGGAAACAGGTCACCTTAGGGCGACGCGACGTGAAACGAATTTTTTCGAATCCTTCTTGTTTACCTCGCGCGTTGCTCGAGCCTGCGCCATTACAGGTATCCAAAGAAAACATCGATGATGTATGAGAAACATCGATAAGAAATCTGCGGCACCTGCGTCGAGACAAACTGCCACAGTTCGATTCTAAAATCTTCCAGTCGAATCACCTGAAGTATTCACATCTTTTAAGGGGTGTTTAAGGGGTGTTGAGGTCTCCTGGATGGAGGGGGGGGGGGGGGTCGAAAATCGGGGAAGCCTTTCGGCGCGGAATTCCTTAGGCAATCGGCTCGGGCGAGCGGCAGAATCTCGAGTACTTATTCCTTTGGAAAGGAAACTTCACCTGCCATTGAACGCGTACCGATCTCCTCCTCACCTGTTGCGTATTGTTGCACTCCCGAGGCAACCCGATTTGCACGGTGAATGCACTTACGGCTCGTCTATCGAGGGCCGTATGAAAAACGTGACGCGAGGCCCTGTTTTTCAGAAAAGAGGACCAGCTCGCGTGCACGCGTGCGTCCTTTTCATCGCGAATTCTATTCAGCCGGGGCCGAACTTCATAGAAACGTGGCGCGATTGTTCGCCCGGTCTCTTGATCTTGATTCCCCAACAGTCCAAGTCAACCTGGCCACCCGATCTTTTTATTGAAAATTCGTTTAAATAGCCCCCGAGGGCTTCCTCTTTCTCGAATCGCTCCATTGGGGAGGATCGTCGGCCGAGGTAAACAAACTCTTTGGGCCACTTTGTTGGACGTCAGTGGACGATTAACGCGCTGCGGGGTTAAATGGCACTTGAATGGATTAGGCTGATTTCGACTCATCGTTCGTTGCTTCTTTACACTGTCTTAAGGGGGTAGACACGGGTAATGCAGCGCGCTGTATACCGACACAATCTGGCCCAAAACATGGGTTTAGTAGGATACGTTGTTTGTCATTATATGAGCGAATTTTGGGCTGGGCGAGGTCTTATTCGAAAGAGGAAGGTTCAGTACAACACGCTCTGGCCATGGTTCGACGAGATTTTGTTGATATGTAATAATATGAGTGACCAAAGTAGAGAAAAAATGGACAAAATACACTCGCAGATTCCAAGTATTTTTAGGTCACTATAAGAGTTTTGTGACTCAAACGATGAGTAGAGCGTGTTGCATTGAACCTTCCTCTTTCGAATGAGACCTCGCCCAGCCCAAAATTCGCTCATATAATGACAAACAACGTATCCTACTAAACCCATGTTTCAGGTTAGATTGTCGGTATTACAGCGCGGTACATCGCTCGTGTCACGTGGCGTATTTACCTCCTTAAATATTTTTAGGTCACTAAAAGAGTTTTGTGACTCAAACAGTGAGTAGAGCGCTCCGCATTGAACCTTCCTCTTTCGAATGAGGCCTCGCCCAGCCCAAAATCTGCTCATATAAGGACGAAACACGAAAAATCCCAAATCCATGTTTTAGGTTAGATTGTCGGTATTACGGGGCGGTGCATCGCTCGTGTCACGTGACGTGTCTACCCCCTTAAGACTGACAGAATCCTTGATTCCTCGATGTTGTTTACGCGTATCAATGCAGTCCACCGTGCAAGCCACTGGCAGGCTCCGTTGAGCAGGGGCCATTTGAAAAATGCCCATATCGATTCCAGCCGGATGAACGCAAATCGAATCTCCAGCGTCTGTCGTTAGCCGTGAAAATCGGATGACGACGAGTTTATAAACATTCGCCGTGCCGCGTATTCTGCCCCCTTAATCTCGTCTGCGCACCCCTCCAACCAGACGGCGAACCCTCTCGCGTTCACAATTACCTTACGTTTTACACTTGATTTGGCAAACAGCGTGAACCCCGCGCCTGGCCCATCGATGAGTTATTGCGCGAGCGAACTTTCTTCGGAAGGCTTTCCCTGGAATCTCAAGGTAGCGCGGTGGATGGGGGTTGGTATTTCTTATTGGCGCAACCCCTGGCTCGCCAACTTTTTGTCCGCTGCTCGTGGAATTCGAGCGGAAAGGCGCGTCGCGCGCAATTCGTTCAACTTGCTCTCGTGTTTCGAGCTTACCCTAGTAGCATTTATTTGCTGGGAATTTGTTGGGCCAATGACGTGTTATCCGTTGGCCAACTGTTGAAGTGTCGCGCTATTTTTAAATGGGCCAATGATTGTAACCAACGCAGGCCCAACTGAAGGTTTCTTTCCATAGGCTCAACTGAAGGTTTCTTTCCATAAGCCCAACAGTTTCTTTCAAAAAGACATCTTAAAAACGTCTAAAGGCGTCTTGAAGAACTTCAAAGGACGTTATAAACACGTATTTTTCAGATCTGATTTAAGAAAAAAAAAAAAAATTTGCAAACTTTCCACTTACGAAGCAACCGTTATTCGCACTTACCCAATACATTTCCTTGTAAACACTTCTAATTTCTCAGTACATAACAAGTATTAATAGTTTATAAAAATTGTACACAGTGACGCGAAATATTCTACAAAATATCATCATTCGACCTTTAGATTCATTCCATAAAATTTCACATTCGTCTCAAGACAGACGTCCGCATTACCTACTTATAATAATAGGTTTTTGGATGTACCAAATTTTCTGACGTTTGTAAGACAACATTTAATCATCGTTGTAATATTTTTGTTAATTAATCAACCATAGTAATTGTAGGCCCAACATTGAATATTCGTAGGCAAACTGTCGTAATATTTTGTAAATTAACCAACCATAATAATTGTAGGCCCAACATTGAATAGTTGTAGGCAAACTGTCGTAATTTTTTGTTAATTAACCAACCATAATAATTGTAGGCCCAACATTGAATATTCGTAGGCAAACTGTCGTAATATTTTGTAAATTAACCAACCATAATAATTGTAGGCCCAACATGGAATATTCGTTGGCAAACTGTCGTAAGTTGTTTGCCGTAGGCCCTATGTTGGGAATTTGTAGGCAAAACTCCAACTATATCCCAACTAATTCCCAACTGTTGGCTACCGTTGGCCAACCAAAAATGCTACTAGGGTATCGAGCACTTCTCGGAGGATTATTTTATTTTTCCACAGAGGAGGCTTTTTTCAGGAAAGGGATTTGGTTTCGTACGCCGGGATACCTCGAGTTCTCGTTGAATTTTTGGCGGTCTCAGGTTGGAAAAAGTGGGGACGGCAGTGGAAGATGGCGCGACGCTGTCTGGCTCGGTTCGCTCAGGTAAACGCCTGCTGGGAGTGCCAGGTGTGGGGCAGGCCGACCCGAAAAATATATAAATTATCCTTCGGGGCTTCCAGGAACTCCCCAGGGTGAAAATTTACGAGCAAATTAATCGTAATATCGACGGCCTGTGACTTTTTCGGCCTGCCGCCTCTCCGTGCCGGGCCACGGTTCTTCTCTCGAAGCCAAGATCCCAGATAACGTCTCGGTCTTGTCTCAATTAGAGTCACAAAAACGAAGATCCTTATCGTCGTCCTGCAACGGAATCTCGCAAAGATTTGTATTTACAAGCTTGGCAAGTGCGCGGAGCTTCGAAACCAGCGATTCGGGAGGTAAATTTCCGAGTAATTGGAGCATTAGCATCGACCGGGAACGGAACGGGTGATCCAGCATCGTCTCACGGCCGGCCGATTTTTCCGGGACACCTCGACAAAGGATTCCCGAAACGCGTCGGTGAACGTCGTGTTCCCGTCCATCGGCCTACAAAGGCCCTCTTCAACTAAATTTTCCCTCGAATCTCGCAACCAGGTATGTAGCAGCGAGCCGAAAGGAAAATCGACGGTACCTCGTGAAAGCCTCGATGTCGAATTAATTTATCTCAGAAAACCGGCGCGCGGCGTCTGAAATCCAAAAACCAAACCTCACTTGAGTTCCACGTTGAAAATCCAAGGCGAGCTTCGTGTCCCTGATTCGTGGGACGCCGGGAGGAGGCAAAAATCATAAATCGAGACGGGCTTTACCCGAGGAGCACCATGAAATCGCAAGCTCGGTGAGTCGGTACATCGTAGGCGCAAGGATAGGCCCCGGTCAGTTTCAGAGCCATGAAATTCGGCGGTCGAGACACCTGCAAACCGATCTCTCTCCTCGAAGGACTCTGCGGGCATGATTTATGCCTCCAGCAGGTGGAAAGATGGCAAGAAAAGCGGCGCGGAGCTGGAGACGGGAGGAGGAACGCAACGAGAGCGAACGAGAGGGCGAAAGCACCGCGGTTTTTCGAAACTACACGGCAACCGGGCCTTTGTTGGCAGGATTTTGCGATTCGCTAGGCCAACCGACCGGCTCAATATTCCTGGCCAGAGGCCATGGATCCTCGGAAGGATCCTCGCGACTAATAGGCTTTCCCCTGGCCGAGTTCGTCCTTCGAGAAAATCCTCCGAAGGTGTATCAAGGAACTTCGCTCGCGGTTAGGCTAGCTTTGCGTTCATCTTGTCCCTCCTCCACCATCCTGCAGGATAATACGGTTTACTTGGATCGTGGATCCCGCTCGCGCGATCCTTCCGCCTGAGGAGGGTCGCTGAAAAAATATCCTCCTGCTCAATGTCTGCTGCGGACGGTTTCTTTGGCGTTTCTCTTTCCACGCATCCGTCTTTTTGTCTTCGCGAACATTCGGTTCTATGGAGCAATAGCCGGAGTAATTTTTGTACGGTTTATTAGAAAATGTGATCGAGGCTGGGAGCGCAGCAGTTGTTTCCCTGGTGAACCGATTTCATATTCGAAAAAAAGAGTGGTGGTATTCGGAACGTTCCCACAGAAGGGAACGGTCGCGTCCCCCTGAATCGCGGTTGATTATTCGCCCACCGTATTATTCGATAGTTTCGTCGGTTTTTCATCGGCCGTTGCTCGATGTTTCGGCGTTTATCCGCGGAACTATAGACAAACAGTGGCAAAAGAGTGATCACCTGTTGCTAGGGAATAAAATAATCGGCCGACAGTGCGTCGCATGGGGAATTATTTTTGTTATATCCCGCGGCCCCGGTCCCACCGAAATTTTTCCACCAGCGAGTCTCTGTCGCGCGACGACCGATTACATTATTATACGATCTATGTATACACGTGCGTGGTTTCTGCGGCCGCGATAAATCATCGCCATGGGACGGCGGGTGGAAAAAACGAGAAACGTCGAAACGCAGAGGTGGGGAGGGACAAACGATCCGCCGAAAATTATACCGGCATATTCGACGGGTATCAACGCAGCCTTTATTTCCCCAAAATGCTTGTGCATCGATCAAAAATCCTCGGCGAATACACCGATGCTCGTGATTTACGCGACCGCGCGGCATCGCGTCAGGGAAAATGAAACAAGATGCGTCGACCCAGAAGCTCGCAAGAATTCCATCGCGATTATCGTCTTTAGTCTGGATCAAACGACGATGGGAAAGATCGCCAGCCTTCAAAAGCTGATGCGTCGAATCCTCGGAGAGCGCGGAAAAAGAAATTGCAAAACAGAATCCACGCTTAACGATCGTCCCGTCTGCATCTAAAAAGAAGAAGAGGGCGCAGCGGCGAGCAAAGGTGCGCGTGGGAAAGGAGGGTGTCCTGCAAGAGTTAATGAGCCTAATCCCGTCGTCCTCACGGGCCGAGATTAGAGAAGATCCTGTCCGTGGTCGAGCGTCGCCGGTGCCACCTGTGTCCTGGCCGGCTGCTGGTGTCCTGCAGCGTTGCACACCTATTCAGGGGAGCCTGCGCGAGCCTCCTCGCGGCAGAAGAGACGAAAGAGAGAGAGAGAGAGTTACGCGAGTAAGAATAACCGCTTGACAAACAAAGGGTCCACCGCGATAACGAACCTGTCGACGTGGGCCTCGAACTCGTTCCGAACTCGTTTCCGTTCTCCCAGGTGGGGGGAAAAATCGTTAACTCGTTGCACTAGGGTTGCAACGCTTGCGGGCGCTTGCCTCGCGGATTTTCGATCGCTGGCTGCTGTATTCCTCGCGGCAATCGAGGTGTTCGAGACTCTGCCGCGTCAGGACACGTCCTCCGACCCGTGAAATCGAATTCGATGATCCAATTCGGTCATTAGGCTACTCAGTAGTCGTGCGAACGCGCCGGCGACTATAGAGAGGTTCATTGTGAGCGATCTTTCGTTCGAAAGGTGTTCTCTTTCATCTCGAATGTCCGCCGATTGAAAAGCGGCTAGGCACCGCCGAAACTCGAGGAGTTCCTTCCACGGTCTCCGGTGGCACGGCCGAGAGATGTCCTCTCGAGATGACCGTTCCAGGATCATGAATGAAATTCCTTGCTACACCCGCCCCATTCATTTCGGCCTCGTCCTTCGATGAGATCGCAGCGCCGATAAGCTGGGGTATTTATCCTCGCGCCACCCACTTCCTCCTCTGGTCCAGTTTCCCAACTTTTCCTGAATCGCGAGCCGCGCTGCTAAAACACCCTGCGCCATAACAATCTCGGCACTGGAGAACTAAATACCTATTCCGCCGCTGAACTTTGCGTGTTTAAAGCTGCTTTCATCGGCGATCTATCGATCATCCACTTTCCATTACTCTTCGATTACCGTTGCCATTCGAAACCGGGGTTAACTAGAAGGGGTTGCATGAAAGAAGGAAAGTGGAAGAGACTGTTGCGCTCTCCTTTGTATTAGAAATTCCTGCTCGAATCGAAGAGCTCGAAAAAATCTTGGGAAATCGTTATGAATTCCACGGGCGCTCAGGGAACGCGCACCTCAGCTCCGTTTCCGATCAGGTACCAGCGCGGCTCCATTCATAGCTTCCCACAGGCTCGCAGTTTCCACGAAAGGCCTCCCGTGGATTTCCACGCGGCGGAGAAAAGAGATCTTCGGCGCGGAGACCGGCGAAAATATCGGATCGCCTTCGTTTCCATCGTCTTTGTCTCACCTGGCTGGATTTTTTGTCGGAATAACGAGCGAACGAGCAATCGGGAGCAGGAGGATCGCGGTACCGGGGGTCGTCGAACCGAGATCGCTCCTCGCCCCGAGAGGAGGGTGAATCCCTCGAATTAAGGAGGAAGAACGAACGAACGAGAAGGCAGGAAGGAGAGGGGAAAAAAACTAAGAAGCGAAACGCTTTCGGTGGCTGTCTCGGTGTCGTGTTACTCTCTTCCCCTTCGTGCCCGAAATTACCTGCAGTCGCCGGCGATTCCTACGCTCTCCTTTCGTGACAGAGGGTGAAAGGGGACAAGATGGCGGGTCCAGAGACAAGGGAGGACATGCGATCGGTCGACAGCCGGGAGGATGTCTCTGGAAGGGTGTCACCGGGCTCAATTGTAACTCGTTAACGCGGCCATTGAACGAGTCGCGGACGAGGAACGCCGAAGAACCGCCACCGTTCCTTTTTCGACCGGCAAAAAAGTGGAAAGCAAACAATTTCCAGCTCCTTTTAGATCCGTCTCGACGGTGATTTCCATTGTGAGCCGGGGAACGCGCCGAATTCTTGCCGCTCGCTTTTGTTCTCCCGGGTTCGTGGAAAGGGGGGTTGCGCGGGATCGATAAGGTTAAGCGGGTCAGCAGAGATCGAGGGCCGAACGGGCCACGATCAATTCCCATTTTGTCTTTCACTTTTTACGCGACGCGGAATTCCTGGCCGGATTATCGAAAGTGTCGAATGAAAGGGCTCGACCGCAGAGGCATTACCGTCGACGAGTAGTCTATTGAAGGACAGCACCGACTCGATTGCAAGTTCAACGATTCCGGTGTATCGACCGGTCCTTAATGGCCGGCCGAATACTAAACGGGTCCAAACAGGGGCTAATTGCGCAGCAGCCTCTTACGAATCACCGCGACGGAAACCACGCTCCGACCTCGTCCAATTCCCTCTCAGTCATTTTATGACTTCTCATCGATATTAACCTCGAGGATGAGGATTAGCGTAGGGAAACGAGAATGGAGTAGGGAATGTATGAAACGAGAGCAGAGCCAGGGGGAGAGAAAAATAGGAGAGGAGCAAAGGGAGAGAGAAGGAGAGACGGGGGGATAAGCAACGCCCCCGTCCGCCAGCGTATCGCGTTCTCCAAGAGCAGATGTTCCCCAGGACTACCGGGATTCGGCGCTGGCTGATTGACAGCTGAATACCCGTGCCCAGGACTACCTGGGACTCGCGGTGTCCTTACGTCGTCCTTCCAGGTTGCACGTATACTCGCTGGATGCTGTAATACCAAACCGTTAGCCCTCGCTGGGCTTTAGTTACCAGAAATCGAGGAGCGTGGCTTAGTCACGGAGTCTGCGGCACACCCAGCACGATTCCACGCAATAATTCCACTCCCGTTCTCATGCCATTCCTCGCCGCATTCAATATTTCCGTGTTTGCAAACACGTTCCCGATACTTCGTGGGCTGTGGCCTTCTTTCAAGCACAGGACCATGAGATCACCTCCTCGCGAAATAATGGCAACCCCATCTTCCATTGGGGGGCGATCAACTTCGATATAGGGGAGAGTTGTCAATATCGTACTGGCCACCTAAATCGTACCTTATCAATTTCTCAGTAATTAATCACCATGAACGACATCTGATAATAAAAATATCAAGTAAATGCAAAATAAGAAATAGAAACAGAAACAGACTATTTTGTGCGTGCTACAAACGTTTAAAAAATCAGGTATGATTGATGTAACTTTTTACCAATTTATTTTAGCTGATAATAATCAAACAATGCAATTTTTCCCTGTATTTTTGTACTTTTCTAAAAGTGATTTTAATATAGAATATATTACACATTCACTTTAAGTACACATTACATTGATTATAAAGTTTAAATTAATATTTATAAATAAATCGATCATGTTTCCTTAATCGTGCCACTACAATCGTACCAGTAGGATTTGACAACTCGTACATATATCATATACGTAGTTTATTGCAGCCTGTGTGTGATCCATATATATAATAATCATTACTTTATTTTGAATATTTTCTTCTCCATTTGTTATTAACACTATTTTTAGTGGTGGTACGATTTATGAGACCGGTTTCCTAAATCGTACCTTTCACAGTATGTGACAGAAATATTAATAACAAATTAATTTGTTCTGAACAAAAGGTTAAGCATATAAGGGAGAGTGAGGGAATTACGAACATCTAAGCGAAAAAGCAAACAAAACGAAAACTATATGAGAAATGAATTTGTTTATTATTTAGAAACATACCGTTAAGGAACTAGTTCTTGATCAGGCACTAATTTTTGATCAGTTCATGAAATAAATCGTTCTTTTCAGTTTATGTCCTTAAATAATTGTTTGAAATAATTACTAACATAAAAAAGGATAATTCAAACTAGTTCCTGACCTGATAAAAAATTAGTTCCCATGTATTTTCAGATGATCAAAAACTAGTTCCTAGTCACTTTATTATTCCCCAACGTTATAAATAGTTAAATTATACTTATTTTCAACTTTTTAAAATTTTTCCTTAAAGTGTAAACATTAATTCATCTTTTAGTATAAAAAAAGTCTATGGTTGAAAGTTTTATTAGGTTAAAAATAAATATTAAAGCGGGAAACTCTCTAAACCGATCAAAAACTAGTTCCTTAACGGTACTTAAACTATTTCATCTATAAAGTACTGTGACGATTTTTTGAAAAATTGTAATAAAAATCAACTTTACAGTGAAAAATCAAAACCCTTGGTGTTCGTGATTATTCGATTGCCGTGGGGTAATCACGAACAGAGTATTCAATATCGCAGAAGTCGCACACAAAGCGCGGCTGCAATGGTCAACTCATAAAAAATATTGCTGCAACCTATTCCTAATGTATTTTTCAAATTCCTCTTTTTGTGCGTTAGAAATAAATTGCAATTGGTCGGAATATAAAAAAAAATAGTAAAGGTTGTTTTTTAAACTTTTTCGGTCTGAGCCTGTAATGAAAATTCAAAAATCCCTTTTGTACATTTAAGTAGTATAATGTGGGGCAAGAGTGCGCACTTAAAGTTTAGACTTCTCTAAAATTCTCGGTATTACACTGATAGCACATATCGTTTTGTGAGAATTAACTACTATCCATTATTATTCGATAGGCAGTGACTTCATGTAAATTTACCTGTCACACCTTATATAAAATAAATATTTCCAAAAAGTGTCAAATGCGAACTTTCACCCGCTATGTGGGGCAAAAGTTCGCATGTTATGGGGCAAAAGAACGCAACGAGAAATATCCAAAGAAGTGTTTTATTTTCCTGCATAAGTAGGTACATAGTTCGGGTAATACAGTAAAACGCCTAATAGTTTATAATTAATTTTTTTAGGTGAAGCTAACAATTATCCTGCTTCTAATTTATCTCGAGCGATCTGAAGCACCTCCTCACCAGTGATACCAGATCGAGGACGGGTGCCCTCGAGAATTTCCCCCACCTCGCGCACACTACGCCGGAGCGGCGCGTCCGTGAGTTGGACTCCGAAGCGCCGAGCTCACGGACACGCTGTTCTGGCGTAGTATGCGCGAGGTGGGGGAAATTCTCGAGGGCACCCGTCCTCGATCTGGCATCACTGCTCCTCACTAATAGGTTTTCGGCCGGTTGTCCTCTTATAAGTTCTAACAATAAATGAATAAGACAATAAACTGAAGTTATATTTTTTAATCAAAAAGTTAATAAAAAACGTATTTTGGAAAAATATTGCGGATTAAAAATTAACCCTCGGTTGTCACACTGGGTCAAATTGACACTGCGTTCGACTTTGCGATCAAATATCTTTAAGGCATCATTCAGAATAATGGCGCCATGTTGTAGTATTTTCATGTATCCTCTACAAGTAGAAATTCTTTCCGACTGTGTGGAAGCGTCAGTGCGTGTTTGAAAGCCGTCGAAATTTGAGGTAGGGTCAAATTGACCCATATGTGACAAAGGCGTCGTTTCTACTCTAAATTGGATACATTCATTTTTGTGTCTGAAAGCTACCTGAAAAGTAAAAAATGGAAGTACTTACTTTCATACGAATTGTTTTTTCTTTTACTGAAGAAGCGACAATCAAGACACATTTGTTATTGTATTACGGGACACGAAGGCAGTGTCCGACATGCTTGCGCCCGACGTGCAACCGACACATAGCAAATAGACTTATCTTTAATTTAACATACTTTGTTATTGCTGAAATTAAATTTTATATTCTTGGAATAATAATAAAATTTGTTTTCCTATCCAAATGCAAGAGTTTTTCAGCCCAAATGATGCCACCATTCAGTTTGCAAAATAAATACCTTTTTTTAATGCCCCAATATAGGACTATTTTTTTCATCAAAGCAGCATATCTCAGGAGTATAACTGTAATTTTTTGCTAAAAATATTAAAAAATAAAAAAGTTATGATTTTTAAGCAAAAAACTTTTTTGTCAGAACTGTTATTGTTTCAATTTTTTTTAAACATGATGATACTTTAAGTCTCAACTTTCAACAATGGGCATATATTCTACAATGTTCAAACTTTACCTCAGAATTTTTTAGACTTAATTTAATAAATAGTTTTTAAATAACAACTGATTGAAAATTAGCAGGGTCAAATTGACCCAGTGTGACAACGACGTTCGAAAAAGTAGGTGTGACAACCGCCGGTTAATAACAAAAATCAAAAGCTGATATCAGCGTGGCTCAACTATCATATACTCAAAATTTAGCAAACTCTAGAATTAAAATAAGTTTAATGAAGGTATAACACCCGTCAAATTATTTTGGGGCAAAAGTTCACATGCGAACTCTTGCCCCACAGCTACTTTAACATTGTTTAATCAATCCTGCTATCTGTGAGGAGAATTGAACACTTCTATTAGCACTTTGTAATAGAAGAATTTCAACTCATTCAGACGGCATATTAATTAAAATATTTACTGATCAATTTATAGCAATAATATTGATTCCCAAACATGAGAATATTACATCAGAACTAACGAATTCAGTACTTACCGCATTGTAAGATAACAAACCGAAACACAGCCACGAAATTCGACATTAGTGACTCTACCTTGATTGACAATTGACTGCCAATCATCATTGGCAACTGCCACAACTCAAACCATGAAATTCGCATGGTGCGAACTCTTACCCGCTGCGAACTTTTACCTACCTTTACTCTAAGTTTTCTACATGCTGAAAATTTCATCAGAATCAGTTATCGTTGCTAATCTCGAATGTTCGTGATTACCCCATCCGAGTTGTTCGTCATTGCCCCACGACATAAAAAAATAGAAAGAATTTATTTCAGAGGTTAGAATCAGAATTCAAGCAACGCCTTGGTCACAAAATGTTGGTAAAAATATGTTTTATTTCAGCATGAAAAAAAAACAATGATATCATCAATTCAACAGTAATTACATGCAATTAAAAATGGACAAAATATTACTTGAAATATGATGAAAATAATAAATTGTGTTTATCTTGAATAGCATAAGCGTTCTGTATTTAGGTATTACTTTCTGCCCGGCGTTAGGATAGGACCTAAACTATTAGCTAGTGGAGAGGAAACAGTTTTTATTTATTAAAACGCGATCGTATTTACCCCACGCTCCCTTAACAGTAGGTGCCTAAAAGATTAAGCTATGATATCCAATAGTCTCTTGCGTTCAAATTAGTACCAAATATAAAATATAACGTAAAATGTCGCAAGTGGTGCGATATAGGCAACTCTCCCGTAATCCACGCTTGCTGGGCAATCCGCGGCACATAACATAGCTTTGTGTACATTGGATCGTCATTCTGTTCATTAGGTTTCGAGTAGGATGAATGTAACTACTTAGGAGATCTATAGTTTTCTGAGAAGTGGAGGATATGTTTCGAGGATGCAAAGCAATGGAGAGGATCCCTTTTGTCCGAGGGACACCGCGATAAACTGACATAATCGGAAGGGTGGACGTTCGGCGGGGTTACGATATATGTCTAAGAGCTGATTGCACCGCGGAGCGGTCGACACGCGATAGCCGATAAGCGGCCGAGTGCAATCGGTGTCAGTGGATAAACGGCCATCGCGATACCTCTATCTTTTCTCGCGATCAATTGCAACGTTGGTAAACGTCCTTATCTCACTTTTGGATCCCCGCTGCGCTATCTACGTTCATTCGATAAACACGCCGCTAGAATTCGTCTCTAGGTATCAACGCCGCGTGGCGAATCCGCGCGTTCTCTCCCGTATTTCCTCGAGTATTCTGACGCCTCGAGAAAGAACAAGGGGCCGCGATAATAAAAGCCTGGTAACGGTGCCATCGAGGAAGCCCCCCGTTCGCCGAAGGTGTCCAGAGAATTCAGGCCGCGGAAGAAAAAACGGCGAAAGAAACTCGAGGGAAGATCCACGTCCTGCGATGCAAAAATACGGAATAGGTAAGGGGTGGTCGGATGGGGTGGTACACGTGAGCGTTCGAGGAGGACGTTTAACGTGGATGGCCCTGGGGGGTATAGTAGACGTTGCTCGGCGATAGCAATGTCACGGTGGCCACCGGAAATAGCCGGCACTATCAGCCACCCCGGCCGGAAGAAGCGCCGTCACCGCAGAAAGAGTTCCAATCTTCTATTCAGCACGTTCTTCTTCGACCACCCCCTGCGACCCACCCCCTCGTCCACCAGCGACATATTCTCTCTCTTATCCCCCTTCTGCCCCCCGGTCACGGGTCTCGGTGTGTTGGCCCGATACAACGTCTCTGGCCCGAGAATGGAGCGGAGCCGTTTCCACCCCGAAAAGAAGGACGAAAGGGGTGGCAGAAGATGGCCGGAAGCCCGAAAGAAAGCAGATGCCCCGACAACTTCGACTTATCTACGCTACCCCCTATCCTGTCCTTCTTTTCCTCGTTCCTTTACGCCCTCCTCTTCCGAGTCACTCGCTGCTAGCCACCCATTTCTTCCCCCGGGATATTTCCGTACGAGGTCGCGTAACCACCGCGTGTGTCGCATCGGGGGTGGTGCGATACAGCTTGGATGAAGCTGTAATTTTCTTCCTGAATTTTAATATTCCTCCAGTGTTTCGCGCGACCACCGAGACCTTTATCCTCGCTCCTTCGAGCGCGAGGGAAACGCTGGTTAATTCGCCAGGGCGAAGGCGCGTTAGAAAATGGGCGTGGGCGTAGGAGGCACGACTTCTCCTTTTCGTCGTTTTGGAAGACCCGCACCCCCCCCATTCCAGGCGGTAAGTAGCCGAGCTACTAGGTGGAGGCTGCGGGTGATACATCATGGGGTGTCAACGAGTGTCCCCGCCGCTGTAATCTCGCATCCATCAACCCCTCCGCAAGGCCGAAGGGACGTCCGTCCTTACGACGGTCCCCTGATCGATGTCCACCGTCCTCGAAGCAGCCTCGAAGCCTCACCTACGACCTCTCCCAAACACCCAAAGGGAACTCTCACTGGGATCAATCGGTTTTTGTCCAACGACTCGATTTTCATTTATCTTTTCCTATCTGAAGGCTCGCATCGTCATCGCGACGCCTCGGCCACACGGGGCTCTTGGCTCTTCTCTGACCCCTTTTTCAGTTCCTTCCCCTTTCAAACACCGTACACCCTGTTCTTTTTTTCTGGGAAATTCTTTCGCAGCATCCAGAGCCGAGTTTATGTGGTATCGATGCTTCGAAGATCCACGGAGGGGGGCGAACGAGCGAGGTGTACAAAATACGGTAGCAATTTTTATTGCCTTTCGGATTTCATTCTCGGCGACAATAATAGATATTCGGGGCGGAGCAGGTTACTCGGGGTGGCTCGGAATTCAGCAATGGGTAATCATGTCGATCGTTACAATGATTTATTGTGTTGCGAGGATCCTTTGTGGGCCCGTCGGTTAATCCTTCCCCATATTCGAGAGGTGACCATTCAATTACCCCACTCGACCGGAATTGTTGTGGAGCCTTGCCAACCTGAGTGCCCTAAAGGGATTGCTAGCTGACTTCGTGTAATTAGTTGCAAATATTCAGGCCAGCCCGAGACAAACGTTCCCCGTCTTAGCGGCAATAAAACTACACCTCTATTTCCTGCGTGAGCGCCGAATTCCTTCATAAAAGCATTAAAAATCCATTACCCAAAAATGCCCAGACCTTTCGGCAGCAATCTTTTTACGACAGACAATGTGGTGAGGTGTCGTTTCAAGTTTCTATTGTTCCTAACTAAATTCTCCTAAACTTTAATTCGCCGTCGATTGGTGACAAAGCCGCGGATTACAAAAGAAGAATACCGCAGGAACGTAGAGATAACGGATTTCACGCAAATCGAATTAGTTGACGGGACAACAAAGCTATTGCGCTAAGAAATATTATGGTTCGAAGGTGGCGAGATGGCAATCAGAATCTCCTCGCAGACAAAGGTGGCGGGGATGTCTTCGTCGCGTGTCCTGGTCGTCCTGCTAATTACTCGTTAATCCTTGGCTGGAACGTTCCTAGTCGCGAGCCCGTAAAGCCAGGATTACGGTCGTAGCAAAAGGATTATAACAGTGTCCTTGATCCGCAAGAAGCGAACAGCGAGCGCAGGTACCGTGTCCTTCGTCCTCCAGGATAAGACGACTCCACCCTCCCGCTGAGTCAATTGTAATTTGCCGTTGCTCCTCCCTTATCCTCTAATTTATTTACCCAATACTCTGCTATTATGGCACCAATATTTAGGGAGTTTTAGGAAATTTCAAAACCAACTGTTACATCGATACCGAACACTTCTACCTTCGTGTCCCCGATTTTTTCCGACGCCCCACGATGATCGCGCAGAGGGGGATAAATTACGTCACGGTATCGGTGACAATCGATGCTCGTATAACACGACGTGGCGGGAAATCATTTTCTGGCGGACCAGTTTACAAACAGTGCCAAACGAACCGGCCCATGGTATGATTAATGGTGGCAAGGGTGTCGTGCGCTCGGAATTAAGCCGAGAGGAATCAGTTTCTGCGTTTATCGCGCGGCGATTAATTCGGAAGAGGCGTGCGGAACAACGATTTAAACCAGCCGGAAAAACCGGCGTACCTATCTCCAGAGATAATTATTTCTCGACGAGCGTCGGAACGTTGCCGGCACAATGTCGGCGCATCGGCGGGCTCGTCGGGCCTTCTGGTTCGCTGGAAAATATTAGCGAACACGGTGTTCTTTCACGGCCGAGGGCAGGGAGGAGAGAGAGGAGCACTGGAAAAGGAAAAGGAGAGGGGAAACAAATTTTTCGGCGCAGCAGCGATTCGGTTGGTTCCCTATTTTATTTCCACCTCGCAACTACTCGACGTACCACGAAATTATTAAAGTGCTGGACCGTTCAAGCATCGCACAAGTGGCGTGGGCGCGCGCACGAGCGAGCGTCGAGTTTTTCAGCGTGCTCGACCAAAAATTTCGGCGTACTCCCACGTAGAGGCGCAGGCGCCATTTTTCACCGTGTCCCCCGGCCACCCCCGGCCTCCCCCGCTTGACCCTGAATTATTCAAGAACTCGAAGACCCGACGAGGACTTCATAAAAAATGCAGCGGCCGTGATTGCCGTGGTTCAGAGGGTAAAAGACAGAGAAACGAAGACAAGCGACGAGGCGGCCAAGCAGAGGGACAGAGAAGGAGGGAAGGATTTTTTCAGACTTACCCCTGGCCTCTGACGATCGACGCCGTCGTCCTCTTTCACTGGCGCTTCTCCTTTTTAACCCGTCGCTGGGTACACCGCGAAATAGGGCGATTATGTATGTCGCGGCAAGGGATGAAAACGCGAAACGAGCTTTGTTTATAATTCAGCGATAAACAGGGACGAGGGAAACGTGGCGGCACCGCTGAATGCGTGTTTGTTTGCAAAACTCAGCGACTGAATGCTGGATAACCGCGTCTCACTTTTAACGGGATCCTTACGGGGTGCCTGGAGCCGGGGATGATTCTCTGGTTATTGATTTCGAAGAAGCGTGTTTTAAATTTCGTCGATAAGGCTCGGGGGTAAGAGCTCGTGGTCCAAGGAGCGTACGGAGCGACGTACAATCGATCAGGCGAAATCCCCTCGTGTCAGCAACCCCTTAAACCCACCCACGGATCTCTCTCAGTGGTATGTAAAGGGTGTGTTTAGAATCCGACAGGGGGTTTTAGAGTGTCGCTGGGCTGGCGATTCGTAACAGTCGTTGCTACGTACTCGGTATAATGCGCGAATCGTGTCGCGTTTCCGGAAGTCGCCCGCGCAGGATAAATGTTCGTTTGACGAGGCCATGTTTCGACCGTTCGTCGAATTTTCCCTCGCGATCGGTGCCTCTGGATTTCCCTGCAATCCACTTTTCAATTCGACTTTGGAATAATGGAATCTTGGGAGGTGAATTTTTAGGATAATTCGAGAGCGACGCGTGCGATCAATTGACAGAAACATCGACGATCTTAGTGAAGAAATTTCAGTGGAAAATTTCTTTCGTGGATATCGGGGAAGTTTTAGAGCCGCGTTGCTCGGTTCGGAAGAGATCCGGGGGGGTTAAAGTTTAACGTTGAATACCGAATCTTCTCTGCGCGCGAAAGGGGAACAGGGGGTGGTGGGTCTCTCCCTGCTCCCCCTTGGGTAATAAAACGGCAATTTAATTCATACACTTGATAAACGCCGGGCTGACTGCCTGACTTTGGGAAGCTGGCGAAAGTCAAACGAACAGAAGGGCTTATTTTGCAAATCATCACCCCGCGGTAATAAAGCCTGCAGAAATGGAGGAGGTGGAGAACAAAGGTGTGACGCTGACGCGAGTCGGAATAATCTTCCTTCATCTTCCTTTGCAAACCCTCCACGCATTATTCTCGCGATAAATTCTTGTCCAAATAGGTAGGTACTCTCCTCGCATCTTCGGACAAACAAAGTCTTTGGAAATGCGATTCTTAAACCCGTCGAAAGTCACCCCCACCAGAAATGATTGCTTTATACTCTGCGTGTCTCCGCGTCGATCGACGATCACGCGTTATCCACAGCAGAAATAAGAACGAGAGGAGCAACCTAACGATTCCCGATGGTTACGCGGTAAATCAGCGAGAGCACGTTTCCCGTGGCGGCGCAAATTGAGAACCCGTGGCAGCGGGTCCGGCTGGGCCGCTTCGCAGAGGGGTTGAAACGAAGGTGAAGGGGGTTTTTCAGGGGTGCTCGCAGGGTGGTTAGTGGCATTCATCGCGATGCAGATGGCTTCCACCCCTCGCGGCAGCGGGACAGGGAGGGAAACAGGGGCTGGATGCTGCGCGTACGTGCACGCACTTTTTCCCGCGTCTCTTCGCCTTCTCTCTCTCCCTCCCTCTCCTTTCTTCCTCGTCCTCCATTCGTTTCTGCTCTTTGCCCGTTTTCCTCCCTTGCTCTCTGCGCCCTCTTTCACCCTCCTTTCGCCGCCCTTCTCTCTCTTCTTCGTCCCGTCTTTCATCCCTCGCCTCTGCTCCCCGCCCGGTCCCTCCTCGTCGCAGCTTAGCTCCGGCTAGAACGCGCACACGCGTCGAGCCAATCGCCGGAGCCGCGCTCTCCTCCTAGCTGTTTGCCCTCCGCGCGCTCGTGTGCGTGCAAGCGTGGGCGAGCGCTCCGTCCAGCGGGCGTAATGGTGCGCGCAAGCCACAGGCGGATTAGTATCTTCGCGAGGAGAAAGAGTTAACCGTCGACGATCGACCAGGCGGCGAGAGGAGCTTTTTTGCTGCCTGGTTTCCAGCGGTTGCCAATTAACGGCTGCGTGTAATTTGCTGGATGAACGGTTCCCTCGTTTGCCCCCCTTCCCCCCAGAATTGCGTATTCCGACCTGGTCTATGGCTCTATTGTTCCCCAATGTTCAACGAATTCTAGCATTGTGGCGTGACTCGCTGATAAATGTCACACCATAAATGCCGTAGGTTATGGTTACGACCCAATCAGCCGACGACTCTCTTCCTCGATTAACGAAGACTTTCCGAGCCCGGAGGGGGCTCGCTCTGCCCTCGCGGCGATCCTTTCGCGCCCAACCCACCGCCCCGAAATCTCGCTATTTCAATTCCCGAACAATGCTCGCCGCTTTCGCTTTACACGCACGATTTCTCCTAGGTCACAACAGCAGCCGATCTCGGGCAAACGAGATCGTCGTCTCGGATTTAATCCTCGTTTGCTTGCAAGCACTCCGCCACCCTGCCTCCCCCTCCCGGGCCCCTTGATCGTCTTCTGCCCCGGCGTGTGTATATTATATACGCGTCCTCGGCAGGCTAGATAGAGCTCCCCTGTATTTACCTGTCACCTCGATGACGATTCTGACGAGGGTATCTACCCTTGGACGCGTACCCTTCGTCCTTGACGCGATCCTGGGCCCAGGATCCTCGAATCGTGCCAAACTCGTCCGAGGAGCCGCGCGCGTCCCTCGTTGTCCTCGAGAGCAGCAAATTTATTGTGTATTTGAAATTATACAGTCGAGTGGCCGGTGCCTGGCTTAGCTGGCTACTTTGCACGCCGACTCCTCTTTTTCCTCCAAGCTACCGGAGAGGCGTGTTATTCGCTTACGAATATCTCTCGTTTAAATTTCAACGTAGAAGAAGATCGAGCATCGAAGCGCTCGAGAGTTGCACGCATCCGCGCAATCTGGAGCGAGCAAGTAGAAGCGATTTCCACCGGGGCGTGGAGTAAAAAGAGGTGAAAAAAAGAGGCCAGCTCGTTGGTAATTATTTATCATCGATCTGGACCCGCGTGCTCATTAGCGCGCGTTCGCGCGGCCTTGCTAAATTATTTCCTCCCCTCCTGCCAGCGGCGTTAGCGGCGCGGGGAATCGTCACATTTTTCACGAAGATTAATCGAGTCGACAAACCGGGTCCGATCGGTGAATAATCAATCGTGGCGAGGCGGCCGCGAAGTAAATCGGCCCCGGCCGATTCCTCTGCCGGCGATTTGCATACGCGGAGGAACGTGTCGCAACGCTCGAGGAGACCCGTTGGCCCCTTTTCGCTGCCGGCTACCGCCGATTGTCATGAAAATTCTCCGCTGGAAAACGTGTCTGACGCGACAATCGCGTGGCGGCGGCTGGTACGCGACGGGGGCACGGGTCCGGGGCGGTGGGTCAGGCGGGGGGCTCGGCGAGACGCGAAATTGGCATAAATGAGATTGATACGACTTTAAGTTACTCGGCGTGGCAGAGAGAAGGAGGGAAATACTGTAACTGGAGGATCCTCTCTTCAGTCACTCGTCACACCACTTTGCGCTCGTCGCTGAGAGACAGGAGCGCCCGGCCCGGCAAGGTACGCCTCTCTCCTCTCACCTCTCACCTCCTATTATGCCACACCGTGGAACGTGTTCTTTTTTTTTGTTGGGTAACAACGACGGAACGAGAGCTCGATGGACTTTGATCGAATTCTTAGCTGGGATCTGCGAGTGTCTTCGAGAGCACTCTTAGTTTCTGAAGCCACCTGGGCTGAGAAACCTAAATTCTTCGATCCTAGCGTCACAATTTGTCAAAGCACGCCGGGGATACACTTGCAGAAGGGGGCCACCGCGGAATCTGGGAGCGGCGAGCGTAGAACAAGTAATAAAATAATTTTAACGACCCGCTTGAGTTATGCCCGCGGTACAAATAATAATATCTGCCCGGCACGCATCCCCGCAATAAATATCGAACCGGGGGACCGCCCCCTTGGCCCTCCGCTGGCCGGTTTCCATCCACCGCTCGCCGAACCCTCGTCTTCACGATCTTACCTCGAAGGCTCACCTCAACTATATGGAGCAAAACTATGGGGCCCGGTTGTACCGAGGGGGAGCTTGCGAAAAACGGGGCCTGACCCTGGCCAGGGGCTCTCAAACTGCTGCTGCAGGCGCGAGAGAAACGTGGGAATCGTGCACCAAGCGTGCCGGCGCAGAAAAATTATTCCTTTTCAACGAAAATTTGCGTAGCCTCTTTCACGGTCGATCAGTCTTGAGCGATCGAGGAAAGTGTTAGTATAAGCTCGATTATCGAAAACGAAAGGATGTGCTCGTAGCATTTGGGCGATACTGAGCTCCCGGCACACCCCACGTGTATTTTCTACCAGTTCGAAGCATCTGTTAGGCAACATTCGGGACGCGGAACGAATCTCTCGATATCGTATGCACCGAGGAAATGGGATCGTGTCCTGGCTGCCGTCGATGACAGGTCACGGATTAAGTGTAACATTGAACGTCGCCACGATTTCCCATCGCATCCACGCTCATTTCGAAATGGAAAATTAGCCTGCCTGGAATCTGTGATGGGACGCGCGTCCTTCGTTCGGTGTCAGGTGACGTTGATTAATTTTTAGAAAAGGCTTTGTGCCCCGAACGCCGCGCGCCCTGTTCCGCGACGTTCGCTACTCGGGAGTCGGGACCGCTGAAGTGTTGGAAAATTTGCCGCTTCCCTCGACGCACCGCGAGATGCCTGTGTAATTGACTTAATTACAACCGCTGCATCGTTCGAAGGATCCGAAACCGAATGCTGGTGGCTCTGGCGTGTTACATTCCTCGCGTGGCATCGCGTCGATGAATGATCGTTAAATTGGCCGACGACACGTTGAAGCGCCTCGTGATTTCAATCTCGCCTCGGCGTAAATTTCGAACGTTCCGAACGGAGAGAAGAAGAGAAAAAGGTGAACGTGGCAGGGGAGATTACGTCGTCAGAGGCGAGGCGTGTTGCGCCGCGTATGCGAGCCGATGACAGCGCAATGAGATTCTGATTTGCGCGGACGCGTATAATCGTAGGAGAACGGGTTGCCCTGGCGCGAGCAGCCGGCCGAGCGGGCAGTTGCACGCGCGTCGTCCAGCAATCAGAGAGAATGATGCAGCCAGAACCGGAGGCGAGAGCCAATCGGATTCCCGCGCAATTTATTTGTACACCTGTGCGCTGGCAAGTCGCTTTTCAGTCCCGCGGGACCGATCCCGGATCCCTTGCGCGCCGAGAACACCTCTCCCAGCGAGTTTACGCGCGACAAACCGAGGTGAGAAATCGTCCGCGATTATAATTAGTGACGGAGGCGGATGATCGCGCTAATTGGACGCGCGGCTGCATCGAAAAACGCGTTTCAAGCCTCTAGGGTAGATATACCAGTAAGTGAACACGTACCAGTGAATGAACATTTTTTATTAAACCGAGTAAAATAAGTTATTAAAATAAGCAACTAAATAATTAGTGACTTCTTCTAGTTTCTTGCTTCATATCCAAAGAAGTTTTGCATCACGTGGAATCAATCGCGCTGCAAACATAATTTTATAAAAGT
Source organism: Andrena minutula (assembly GCA_929113495.1). Lineage (NCBI taxonomy): Eukaryota > Metazoa > Arthropoda > Insecta > Hymenoptera > Andrenidae > Andrena > Andrena minutula. The sequence continues at coordinate 35,861,761 of OV815996.1, read as the reverse complement.
GTTCATTCACTAGCCTTAAGTGTTCATTTACTGGTGCGTCTACCCTATATCCGCGTCGCACCATTTCGCGGTCGTTCCCACCGCTACCTCTCCCCAGCAGACACAGAGGATTTCAACTTTCATCTCTGCAATCTCCTTAAGACGCGATAACGTTCTGGCTACATTTCGATTAGGTATCGATAGCTATGCGTGGTCGCGATGATTGCTGATAAATAGCTTGCAGACGAGTCCACTACACCTCCTCGCCGGTGTAAATCGTTGCGAGGCACTCCCCGTGGTAGGATACGTTCCCAAAAGTTGTTTGCCCCTTGCCCTGGCGAAAGATTGGCCTAATTACCCTGGTTCCTCGGTGTTTCATCACCGCCGAGGTATTAAGGCGGATTAACAGGAACAATAAGCGCGCTCGCGGTTCCACAACCCCGGAGTAAACCCACCCCCTAATTCGGTCAGTCTTATTCACGGCACCCGAGGCGAACTTTTACGACCGTCGAATTTTTATAACGATGCACCGCCTGGTTTTCTGGACCAGGTAGCGCGGCAGACAGGTAGGAATGACCCAAATTTACGACGCTCCGCTGAAGGACGGGGCGAAAACAACCCTTCCGCGAACTTGCATCGTATTTGCTTCCGATTATATGGCCTCGGTATTCCCGGGAACGCTCCCCTGCGCAGGTGCCTCCGTCCTTGTTATGGATTTTGAAAAAAAAAACAACACTGCGAAAAGTCTAAGAATCCAACTGCTCGTGGTCTACGCGGTAACTCGCGGCGAAATTCCCCGTCATAAATGAATCCTCGTGCAAAATATTCTCCCAGCTTGCAACCCGTATCCCATACCTTTCGACGTCGTTGATCTCGCGGTAAAAGCAAAAGGCATGTGGAAATTCTTAGAGATGGGGTTGAATCGAACGGATAGAAATTTCACCCCCGATGGCTGCTCGATGTCGGTCGGACCAGCGAGTTTATTCGGATCCCGAAGAATGGTAACAATCGAGCTTTGTAATCGGTCCTCGAAACGATAAAGACTTTGTTGGCCACCCTTCCGCCACCCCCCTTGATTTCCACCCCATTTCTCTCTCCGTTTCTCTTTCTCCTGCACACAGTCCGCCTTCCTCTTATTATTCCGGCTCTAAGAGGAGGCCCCAATGGTATCACCTGTTGGCAATTGCACGCCCACGAATTCCTTCGCTCTCTCCTCGCCGTTGTTTCTTCCTCTTCCCTTCTCTCCCCCGTCATCCCCGTCGCTTCACCCCGAACCCACCCCCAGCGGTGGACGTTTTTCCTTGGCGCGGATAGAGAAGTTGGACCGCGGGGGTCGACCGCCTTCGCATAAACGCGGTTAATGGGACGAAGATAATGGTGAGCGACAATGGCGTACACAGCGCCATTGTGCAGCGGGTTCACCTCGCGGTTTCTCTTTTCTCTTTCGATACGCGAAAAATGGTTTCCCCCGCGTCGCGGAGCACGCTTCTCGTTTCCCTTTCAATTATTCTGCGCCCCCGTTCCTCTTCGATACCACCCAGTGGTCCTGCGTGATACTACTGACTCGTTTAAATGGGCGACTCTCTCGCTAGGTTAAGAAGGAGCGACGGGAAGCTGCAGAATAATCGCGGAGCCACAAATCTGTCCGAAATTTCATAACACAGTGGTCCCACTAGGAAAGAGCAAGGTGTTGATTGAAACGGAGGCGCCTGGCCAGCTCCATTCGGGCGGTGGTACCTGCGAAATCCAATTATGCACGCGTAATAACGGCACAATGATGTCCCCGTGCGAGCGTAACTATCAAAAGGAGAGAACGGGACCGATAGGGAAAGAGGGAGCGAGCGAGGGACACGGTGACAAAAAGAGAGGGAAACCGAGAGAAAGAAGCATTCAAGTCGCGCGTATTCGATACGTACGTAGGTACCTGCGCGTACGTACGTATCCGCTTAAACGAAAGCTCGACCGGCACAAAAGCGGCGTGCCATCGAGTATCACAAACATTGATTTGAATCACAAAGACCGCCCGCGGTATATACCATTGTCGGGGCCCGACTTATTGTACAGTTTCTCCTGCCTACCCTCCGTCGGTGCTCTCGATCCTCTTCCTCTTTCTTTTCCTCTATTTTTTTTCGGTAACGACCTATCAATCCACTTATTCCGCGCGGTTTCCGTGCCACTTGTGGCGCGCCCGGTGGCGGCCGCGATACCGCGGCTCCGGGCAACCCGGCTTCCCGCCGAAACCGACCCTGAAATCCGCCGTCATCGTTCTCATTGACCAGTCATCGAACGATAGTACTTTGCACGCGACAGATTGCATTGTCCCGCGATCAATGCCCCCTCCATCCCCATCGCCACGCGATAATATTCGCGAAATTTCCGCGGAACCTCCACGATGCACTGTTGCCAATAATTGCCGATTGTCTTCCGGCGAAATGAGATTGTCAGAGGGTGTTAGGTCCGGGTTGGAACGATTCGATTAATATTTGCGGCGGTGAGGAGACTTGCGCGATCGTTAGTCGGTCTCGTTCAACTTTTCTGTTGCAATTACTTACCTAAATGGAATTTGGAAAGGGAACGGCTGCGAAATTGACAGTTTCCGTGATTTCCAACGTGGATACGATTTGTTCTCGAGGTGAGCAAAGCTCTCGACCTGTTAATTAGTCGCGACCGTTCGGACCGAGGAGGCTCTACGGTCGAGACTCGCAGGTATTTTCGCACAGGTTCAGTGGCTGCTGGCTCGTTGCAGGTACCTCGCTCGGAAGGCCTGATGGCAATCGATCCGCAAACAAAAGCACCGCTTACGGTCGCTGCGGACGTACCTATGACGCATAGCGCTGCGACCAACACAATTAGCAATAAATTTTCGCAGGTTCGTTAAGCAGGTGTCAATATTCGGCCACTCTGGACGAGTGATCGTCGGCGTTTCGCGGCGACGCTCGGCGTCATTCTTGCGGCTTTCATTACGCCGACTGTCGCGACCCGTCACAATGCTCCTCTGATTAGCCATCCCCGTTTTGATTTATTGCCTGCCCCCCTTCATCGCCGAGACCTCTCCCCCGCGATCGCCGCGGAATTTTTCGCGGTGACGAGGAGACCGGGGGGTAACGACCGCGCGTTTCCACGATTAGAAGATCTATCGATCGTGAAACTGAGTCAGCCGAGGGACCTTGCGCTTCTTACTTATCGAGCCGATAATCTTATCGAGAACGTCCTTGCGTGCTTATCGGATAGACTTTTCTTGGCCGTGCATAATTGCAAGTCGCTTCTGAAACCGAATTCTTTCTCTTCGCGATTTGAGCGATTTGAGCCTCGTAAGAGTCAAGGAAACTTTGGTGAAAATATAATTGCAACCACTGCAACGTCAACGTCCGCCTCCGACGCCTTGGGGGAGGAATTGTCGCTGCATCCTGCGAGAGATTCCGCCGGCGGAGGATCGATCTGAAGAAGGGTGGCTCCGCTGGAAGGCAAAAAAGTGGAAAAAGGAGCGAGTGCCATTCGTCGGAAGTGAACGGCGGTGAACGTTCGAATGGGATTCCACCGAGCCGCCGTTACATTCATTGTCGCTGACGCACGAGGCACGCCGGGGGTTGCGCTACGATTATCTATGACGCATTCTTCCATTATGCGTTTTCGCTCTTTCTCTGTCCCTCTCGCCCCCGTCGATTCCATCCCTCTCTGTCTGTCCATGGAGCCGCGGCAACAGGTCCTACGCAGGAACCCGCTTAAACGGAGTCGCATCGGCCGATGAAGGTTCTTTCAGGAGCGGCTGGTGAGCCTCTTTGTCGATTTCACGAACGGTGGGGCGGGGAGGAGAGGCGAGGTTCGGCGGAGAGAATGAATAGAGAGGAAAAAAGAGACAAGGAGAAAATGGGTCAAGTCGGCCGGATATAATGGCAGATTTGAATACGACGAGCTGCGACACGAGCTAATGCTGCCGTGGCATGCTAAATCAACTCACGAGTTTTGCTTTCGATCGGTCGAGCGAGATTCGGGAGAGGCGATCGCCGATCTCTGTACCGAGTGATCGTTCCGGAAAGAGGAAACATCGAACTATAATTAAGAAAATGTTCGCGCATCTCTGACTTGCTTAGATCCAGGCTTTCGCACGTTGTTGCAAAAATGAGGATCGCAAAAGAAAGCGTGATACACGAGGAAAATCCGATAAGATACACCTAAGTAAGTGTCTACGCAGTTAGAATGCACTCGCAAGTGCTCTCGAGCGTGCAGAATCGAGTGGCTCGTTATTGTTTACTCGGTAAACATTCCCAAACATTTGCAGCGCTATTTTACCCGTTCCTGTGTCTTCTCCAAACGGCCCGGATTTGCTCGGTGACCAGATCGATGGTCGTAGAATCGATCTCACCCTTCAACAAGGGGTACAAAGCGTATGAACGCGGAGGCTCCTGAACCGCGCAGCTGCAAGAGAATTTCTGTGCATCGAGGAGCATTCATCCCCCGCATCGTCTCTCGAACCGCAAAACCTGTAACCGTACAAACGACTGCAACTCGTTATTCGCCCCCGTGGGGTGGCACGTCGGGTTCGCGAGATTCGAAGGTCACTGGACCCGCGCGAAAGGAGGAATCTGGCGACAGGATTCGCGCGCCCTAGGCGATCGCGCGATAGACAGAGCGTAAGAAGAGCGCGGAAGGGGGTGGAGGAGGATCGAGAGGAGCGAGGAGAGAAGCGGTTTGCGCGTGGAGAAGCAGGAAAAGCGACACGAGGCGACTGTATAACGGGGGAGGCGATCCGCGGCAGGAGCCATGGTCCAGCGGCGGCGAGCGTCAGAGGGGGTGGTAAAGGGGTGAGCGTCGGGATAGAGGAACGCGTGGACGAAACACTGGCGACCTGGAGGAGAGGCGAGGATCGCGTGGACACGAGGCAGAGAGGCTTGGAGCATACGGTTGTGCGTCGGTGGAAGAGAGAGCGTGGGTAAAGGGGGTGTATAAGGGGCGGGAGGGGGTGAAAGCGTCGCCGCGAGAGGTCGTCGGGGTTGTTGGTATGACGTCACGGCATAATGGCGCCGCCTTCGTTGGAGGAGAGAGCCGCGCGATTGGTCGAGAGAAATGATGGCAGGCTTGTGTGCCAATCGATTGCCGTTGGTAGGCTCTGGTCTGGTCTGTCGGTCCGTTGGGTATGGTTGCTGGTAGCATGGATGGTAGGGTGGTTGGTAGAGGAGGGGCGGTGAGCGCGGAGCGAGCGAAACAGAGAGAGGGGGACAGCCGCCTCGGCAGGAAGTGAGCCCCGAGAGTGGGACCCCAAGGCGAAATCCACAAATGCTCAGACGGTTCCGTTCTTCCGTGGAGAGTGGAGGTCGCTGCTACTTGTTCGACTACTTCTTCTTCTTCTTCGCCGCCGTATCGACGAGTGCACCAGCACGGCGAATGAAAGAACGTGCGCGCAGCTGTACACACGACACGCGCTCACCATCAGGTGGACCTGGCTGCCATCGTCAACGTCAACGTAGCCGTCGTCGTGATCGGGCACAGTGACAGAGTTTTACCCGGCAGCGACGAAACGTCGACGCGCTCCTCGCCGGCCGCCTTGGTCGAGTTTCGAAGCAGTGATCGAACGGGACGGTTTCCGGTGTGTCGGAGTTTTCTCAGGCCCGAGGGAAAATCCGCGAGGCTCGTATCGTTGCATCGTCGCGATCCGATTCGTCGAGCGTATCGCCAGCTCGCAGCCAGTCACGAGCGAGCTGTCGAGCTCGGAAGAGCGACGGAGCAAGGGGACCGAGAGAAAGAGGGAGAGGGAAAGAGGGGGAGAGAGGGAGAGAGAGAGAGAGAGGACACGCAGCGTGCTACCAGGGGAAGAAAGTGACAGTGCGTCAGTTGACGGTGGGACTTTGCGGTGGATCTTACGTACCGTTGTCGAGGTAACCGCGGCAGAGGAGAACTGTGTTGATATGAGCAGCGTCGAGTGTATACGGTGACCAGACCTAGGGCTCACGGTGACATTTCGTGATTACCAAACATCGTACGGCGTCGTTACATTACACGACCACTGCGAACCACACGATTCTCGAGAATCCAGCGGCAGTAATGCTCGATCGCGGATCCCATGGACGAACGGTGCGCGGTGATTATCGTGTGCTCGATTGACTGGCGTTGATTCTCGTCTCGAGAGCGGTGCACGTCCTGCGGAGTAGCCACCGATGGTGGAAGCATCTGTACCGTGATTATTTTTTTCTTTTCTCGAGAGGGACAGAGATAGAAAGTGAGACAGTGTGTCGGGTGGTGCGTCGCCGCGCGTAATTCCAACAAGTGACGCGATTCGCGGAGTAAACGGAAGAAGAGGAAGGATCGTATGATCGAGGGACGATCGATCGAGACGGCTTCCATGTCACACGCTCGGAGAGGCGCGCATAGACTCGTGGTCGCGTAGTGTTCGCCGGTTCTTTCGCGAACACGGTGGAGCACCGGCTGACGTCCAGCGATAGACCGTTGGACCGTGCACAGCCTCGGCGTTTCGTCGAATTTCTTGACGTCGAGAGGTACCAGGAAAGGGCGGCAAGCTGTACGGCCACAGGGAGGAAGACATGCTCACGATGGAGACGGACCTGAAGGGCGGCAGCCTGCACGGTCAGATGCCACCGCACCCTCATCAGGGTGTCTCGCCGATGGGTCACCACACGGGAGTATCGCCCTACGGCAGCCTCGGCTCGATAGTGCACAGTCCGGCCCTCTCCGGAAGCCCGCCGAGCACCGGAGGGCTCGGCCTGGGCCTCCAGCACCACCATCAAACGTCCCAGCACCACTACGCCTCGATGCAGGCCGCCCAGCAGCAGCAACAGCAACAGCAGCAGAGCATGCACTCGCTGGCGCAACAAGCTGCCGGGCAACAGCAGCAACAGCACCACCCCCATCAGCAGCAACAGCAACAGGCACAGGCCCAGCAGCACCATCAGCCGCCGAACAACAACAACAACACCAGCAAAAACAACAACATCGACCGCGTGAAGAGGCCGATGAACGCGTTCATGGTGTGGTCCCGCGGCCAGCGGCGCAAGATGGCGCAGGAGAACCCCAAGATGCACAACTCCGAGATCTCGAAGCGGCTGGGCGCCGAATGGAAGCTGCTCAGCGAGACAGAGAAGCGCCCGTTCATCGACGAGGCGAAACGATTGCGTGCCGTGCACATGAAGGAGCACCCGGATTACAAATACCGGCCTAGACGCAAGACCAAGACCCTGCTGAAGAAGGACAAGTTCCCGCTAGGCGGTGGAGTAGCTGGCGTCGGCGCTATGCTGGGCGTCGATCAACGACAGGTCGGGGCCACCGGTGGGCCGCAGCAGGCGCAATTGTCGCGAGACGTTTACCAGATGCCGAACGGCTACATGCCGAATGGATACATGATGCACGACCCGACGGCGGCTTATCAGCAGCACGTCGCCTACGGTGGCCACATGGGTGGCGCGGCTGCGGCCGCCGCGGCCTCGGCCGCCGGATATCCGAGGTACGACATGGGGCATCACATGGGCGGCGGTAGTCCCAGCCCCATCAACAGCTACATGAACGGTTACGGCGGCTACGGGAGCACCACCGTGCCGGGGGGCTCGCCGTCGCCCTATCACCAAGCTCAGCCCGGCTCTCAGATGTCCAGCCACAGTCCCAGCGGCAGCAGCATAAAGTCCGAGCCGACGAGTCCGGCGAGCGGCGGCATCCACACGCCGACGCCCACTGGGTCCTCGTCGACGTCCGGGGCTGGTGGCCAGGTCGTGAAACGGGAATACATGGGCCAGCAGCAGACGCAGCAGTCGCAGGGTGACCTCAGACAGATGATCTCGATGTATCTGCCACAGGGTGTCGAGCAGGGGGTCGTGCAACACGGCGCCGGTGTCTACTCGCCTGGACCGTCGCCGGACCCGCTCGCCCAACACCACTCCGCCATTCCGCCTCTCACTCATATGTAAGCTGATTTCTCTTGCATTTTACTCTTTGCCTGTGTCCGGGCGTAGACGTTCAAACTTCTAGGGTTCCGATCGATGTCTTGCTCGACGGCGGAGAAATTTCAAAGTGGCTGCACGAAGTTGTTGGGCGACATTACGCAATATTGTTCGCGCTCTAGGGAGTTTGTTAAAAGCCGGGTATACGCGAAATTCACGTCAAGCAAGACTCGATCGTGCACCACCCCCCCGCATTTACTTTTAAGGGTAGGATAAACCTTGGTTACTTGGGGATCTGTTGAAATGGCATCCGTCCTAGATCCATGTGATTTTATTTTTTGTACAGTAATTATTGGTTGTAGCTAGCTGTTCCGAGTTAGATACCCGGTTTATCCTTCTCGTTTATAAAGTAGCTTGGCAATACCTCGTCGCGAACGATTCGGAAGCAAATGTTCACACCTCCGAATCGTTCGCGACCCGCACCCCCTCCGAGTAACGGCGCTCGTCACGCTTTCGATTCTGCAAACTCGCGTATGCCTCGCGCTTGCATACTAACATCGCCACGACATTTCCACTTCTGGACCCTGTGATTAGTCCTGAGTACGTAACAATTAGCACCGACATCCGACACCCTAGCCCCCCTGCTGTAGTTGGAACTAGCGGCGAGTAACGTCGAGCAGATTGTTACGTAATGAGATAATGTAAGCCCGCCCCTGTGCCAAGAGTCAATCGTGCAAAACGCATGAGCCAATTAGTCGCAGCGGAACGATTACCAACACCACCACGCACTTCTTAAATCTCCATCGATCTCCAGAGACTTGCAACTCCCAGGAAACGCACGATCCTGGATCATCGGTGCTCCCTTCTCTGCTGGAACAATTAACAGTCGATTCGAGAAGTCGGAATTCTTTTACTTTTGAGAAAGGGCGTTGCCGTTCCTCTTCGTCTCTCTCTCTCTTTCTCTCTCACTCCCCCCTCTCTCTCTCTCTCTCTCTCTCTGCCTCGAATCGCTTGGAAGAGCGAACGTGTTCGATTCGAGATCTAGATCGGCGCGTTAGATACACTCTTTAGAAATATTAGGACGCGTTTCCCGGTCGAGCAAGCTCTTTCAACAAGATTAATTCGTCGAGGGAGCGCGTGAACGATATTCGGGAAGATTTACGGCGGAACTCCTCCGAGGACGGTCCACCCGACGCGGTAGACAAACAGAGAAACTTTGTACAACGTGGTAAGCAGGACGCAAAGCAGCAACTTTGTCTGCTTCGTCTCTGCTCCCCTGTTCTCTCTCTCTCTCTTTCTCTCTCCCTTCTCTCGACGTTCGTTCGTTCTCGTCTCGACACTCTTCGCGGAGAAATTTTCTTGCCTGATCGAATCACCTTTCTTTTGCCATTCTCTTTCATTTCCGTTCCTCTCGGCTTTCGTTTCCGATTTCTAATTGGTTTCCGCGTGATATGCTCCAAGGGTCCAGAACGTAGGGAATTTCCAGCGGTTCAGGCTCAATATTTGTTTCAACGTCGGCGTCTGTTCTCTGTTTGCCGTGCGTGAAACGAACGTTGAGTTTAAACGCCGTCGAATCCATAGGCTGAGTCAAGAGACCGTGGTCGGCCGTGTTTCTTTGCCTTCGATCGTCGTCGCGTTTATTTCTTTCTAATTACTTTGCTCCGGGATCTCGTCGATTTCTTTCTCGTCGTCGCAACGCGAGGATCAGCGTTGCCGATTTCTCGATCTTAACTGATAGAGGAATACTTCTCGAAGGATCGATCAAATCGCAAGAGGAAAGAAAAACGAAATCTCGGCCGTCGCTTGCTTCTGACTCACCCTAACCAACGCCCGACAAAAACAAAAAAAAAAAATTTAAACCACCCCCAATACCTAACGCAAAAACAATAACCTCGTAGGATAGCTTAGAGTGACTCGCTTGGATGGCCGGCAGTACGTGCGGGGCTACCTTGAGAAAGGGTGACGGACAAAAAGAGAACGAACGAACGAGGGTGAGAAAAACGAACGAACTCGGGGAGTTCGTGGGGGCCGAGGCGGGATCGCAATTGGTTTCTCGCAATCTCGGGAGAGAATTCACGGATGGAGGAAGGTGAAATATTAACAGAGAGAGAGTGAAAGAGAGAGCCGCGCGTGAAACGTTCGCCTCTCCGCCGGTACGTGTGTGATCGAATGCCAAGAACTCGACCACAATTTTTCCATCCCTTGTACAGATCAACGAGGGTCCGGGAAGAGACGAACGATCGGACGATCCAATCATGTACGCGGGAAGGAAGAGACAATCGACACGTGCGAAACTGTGTAATATAAAGTATTATTGCGAAATCCACGGATAAGAATGTGTCCTCCGCGACCGGCCTGCGACGAATCAACGCTCCCGCGGCCCCCGTACGTTCTTCGACCCTCGTCTCGTTGGAGAACGGTCGTTTTCCATCAGCGCGGCGACGCGGAGGGAAACGGTGCTGTTCCGCGGAACGTGGACGCGTTCTCGCGGATCACGGGAGTGGGAGAGATTGGAGATGGTCGCGAGCTCGACGACGCGCGTCCTCGTTTCCTTTCGTCCCCCGAGGAGCTCTCGTTGCGCCGCGGAAGAGGCTCGAATAGGGATCGGCGCGAATGGATCGATCGATCTATCGCGCCGAACGTCGGTGATTCGTCGGCAAGAGTATTGCGGTCCGCGGTCGTTCTCTCCTTCCGTGGGCGTACGAGGGGGAGCGTACAGAGAGAGAGAGAGAGAGAGAGAAAAGGAGACGAGAACGCGAAACGATAAAACCTTACTGTGATAAACGAACGCTGCACGGACGTAGCACGCGTGTAAGAATGAGATATCCAGGGTATAGCCGCGAGGGAAGTAGACGGGGCGACGATAGAGTATAGTTGGAAGGATCGACAGTAAGTGCGAAAGAGGAGGAGGAGGAAGCGAGAAGGGGAGAGATCTTCGCGTAGACTGTAGAGTGACGCGGGGCTTGACGTGACGCGGTTATCGCGTGACTGTATATATATATACATATTTATATACACACATGCATATATATGAAATATTATATATATAGAAACGTATTGGAAGAAAAAAGAGACACTTGTATTATACTTACCGCGTTAGCAATATTCCTTTTTGTTCTCTCTCCCGGTTCAACGACGTCTCGTTCGACGTCCGTCGCCTGCGTTCATCGGTTTCCAATCGCGACCTTGCTCGCGCGAGAGCGCGATAACGTCCCAATTAGCGAACAAACACGAATAACAAAGAAATGTTACGAAAGATGGGAAGAGACGAGAGCGTGAGAGAGTGTGTGCAGGATGAGAAGCGTCTGGAGATTAGGCGACAGACGCCGGCGAAGAACGAATGCGATGGTTCCGCATCGGTCGGAGCGAGAAAACGGAAGGAGACGAAAGAGGACAGTATTTATTGTGCATATCAACCGCTACAAGTTGGTCCGGCGAATGTTGGAGTAGAGATCTTTCGGTGTTTCCCGGGGAAAATTGTGTGTGTTCGTATGCGAGAGGAAACTTGTAGATTGGTCGTTAATCGTCCCCCGTGCTCCTCATCCCCTGCCCATTTGTACATAGAAAAAGAAAACCCTGTCTCCTTTTTTGGTCACGCGAGAAAAAGCTCGTCCCAGGGTATCGTTAGAATCAAAGTCTGCCTCCGTGACCCGCGAGGGATATCGTGAGTAACGTGATCGTTACTCTTGCGTCATTACCTTTATTATTACTGCAGTGACAAAAGTATGATTATAATTATTATTAATATTAATATTATTATTATTATTATTATCGATATGTGCTTCTTTTCATTATTATTCGTATCATTATTATTATCGTAATTATTATTATTGTGGTTATCGTTTTTCCTTACGCCCCCATTTTCCATGTCACCGTGTCCCTCTCGCTTCCCTTCACAAATCGCCCAGCTCCCTCTGCCCCCAACTCGATATCCGCGCATGCCGAAACAAACTGTAATTCGCGTCCGCCGCGATTTCGCGCAGCCCCGCAGACTGCCGATCAGTCTGAGGCGACGTTCGTTCGGGGGTCGATTAATCGCTACCGATCTGCCGAGACACCGAGGCCAGCGGCGAACGACCGAATTTTCTTGCTGCAACGGCGACACGATCTGCGACCACAGAGGCTACCGAAATCCTCGATCTATCGCCGACGGAAGATACTTTCTTCGAAGCCCTCGCGAAAAGTGGTTTTTGCCCCGCTTTTTCGCGCCTTCGGAAAGGACCACTCGACGTATCCAGCGAAGCGAAAGGGGAGTTGGATTCGTCTTGTTTTAGAAAGCGCGGAGCAACATTTTTCGCGCGATCGGTTGTCGCCTCGCGTTCAGGATCAAAGCAGTTCGCCAGCCTCCACTGGAGAGCGCCGTTTGAACCTGAGCGTTCGATCGATGGCGGTGGGAACGAGTCGAACAGACCTAAAGCGATCGAGGATCTCGGGCTTCTTTTACGAAACGTCGCGTTGCAGCAAGCAAAGCTGGAAAGAGTAGGCCTGCGCTCGCTCGCAGCGATTTTCCACGGGAACGAACGAAATAGCGTCGTTCCCCGTTCGGCCTCCGTGTTTCGCGCGCTCGCCCACGTCTTCTCGTGCATACGGACACAGAAGAGGGAAGAGTAACGATATATATTGAATGCTTTGTACAAATTACCGATAATCCGTAATCCGTGGAGTTTCTAAGCCGCAAAACTCTGTGTATGTACATACGTTCGCCACGGCAACGACCCGTCGTGGCACTTTCGAATATATATATACATATGTATATGAATTAAGAGCAATCCCACAAGTGTGTTTCATTTCGACTCGATACCTTGCTCGCTCGCCCGAACTCACTCCCAGTTTCGGCGTCGTTAGAACGATCCTCGAGGAATCGAATCAGGTAATCTTCATCAGGTAACTCTCACTTCTATCAAAACCAAACCGTGTGACTTTTGTGTGTACCTTGCATGCTTTGCTCTCTGTGTGATCGATTTCAGACATTTTTCCACCGCTATCCTTTCTGCTCTCCACATCTTTCTATTCTCTCGTAGTAGACACTTGGACAGGCACAGTGGATCTTCCAACCTTTCTTAGGCAGAGAACAGAGAAGAGGCAACTGCTCCCGTGTGATATTTATTTTGATGTCAATTTACCACACGCGTCACTTCTTCTAGGTATACACAAAGCTTTACAGCTTATTGTCTGGAAGCGAATAGGAAGTTATTGAGACGCTGCGTTGCTAAATTCATTACAGACCTTTTTTCTAAATAGATACATATCCCATGAGCTCGCGGACGTGGAAAGTCGGGCGCAACCGCGCAAGGGACGTCGGCATAGGGTAGACGCACCAGTAAATGAACACTTAAGGCTAGTGAATGAACACTTTTATAAAATTATGTTTGCAGCGCGATTGATTCCACGTGTTGCAAAAGTTGTTTGGATATGAAGCAAGAAACTAGAAGAAGTCTCTAATTAATTAGTTGCTTGTTTTAATAACTTATTTTACTCGTTTTAATAAAAAATGTTCATTCACTGGTACGTGTTCACTTACTGGTACATCTACCCTAGAAACGGATGGACGATAGGTTATCGCGATGAGACAACCGCGAAGAAGGCATTCGAATCGCGGGATAGCAGCGGGCCGCGGAGATTTGCCGGTGTCCTTTTTCTCCCCGTGGCGAAACAGCCGTTTTTATTCGCGGCGTTGGCGCTCGTAGCCGTCGCGAAATGTCCCAATAAATATAACGCTCGGGCACGGACGAGTGGAGACATTAATTCGTGCCAATAAATATTCCCATCGTTCCGGCACATAAACCTGGCGTTTGTCATACACACGCAGTCATTTCGGTTAAAAGGCATTCCCTCTGCCACTGAATGCAAATGCGAGTGCTCGTTGTGCGTGCCGTAGGGTCTCTAAAGTGCTTTCAATTACGTGTTCCACCTAACGTCCTGGCCTGGAGGGCCGTTTTCCTATGTTTTGCATAACCGGGATTTTCAAGTGTTTCACGCCCCACGAGGACGCGACGCGCGCGGCCTAACTTCGTCGTCGGCCAGGTATTCCTTTATATCCCGATTCTCTCTACGTCGTTTCTGCCTCTAACAAGCCTACCAACCTTTCTCTCTTTCTCTCTCTCTATCTCTCTCTTTTCCTCCTCTGTGTGGTGTCGATTCGGCTCTCTGCCCCGTAACCTGCATGCGTTACAAGATTGAAAGGCACGGGCCGTAATCTACGTTCATTAGAATTGATTATGCCTTGCCGGTGCTTCTGATTCGCGTCGACGACGGAAAATCAGAATGGTTTCTCGAATGTTTGACTGCCCCCCGAGTGGCGGAATACCGGGGCCATTATCATGTGATTCGCGTTCGTCTACGACTCTGCGTGGACCCGTGCCTCGATTCCAACGTTTCAGATTTCATCTCGTCGCGCACTCTCGCCCGGCGACCGTCGGCAACTCGATAATTAATTCTCCCTGCATTTTGCATATGCGATCCGTCGTTATCTCACGCGGCTGCGAAGCCGTCAGAACGCGCACGGCTCCATCGAACGCGAACGGTGCAATATCGCGCTATTACTTTGCAACATGCAGTAAACGCTTGATAAGGAGCACTTGTTTGTTACGGTAATGGTAAACGACGATCGAACAGCTGCGCTCGCTAGACGCGACAGATACCAAGGATACTTCTGCGTCCGCCGAAAGGCTCGTTCAAAGACGACGAGCCAACTTATGGACCAATTCGATCGAAGCACCGAAACCAGTAGCTTTTCTCAACCTGCATCGCCGCATTCAGATGCGATAGGAAAAGATCGACAGGTTACACGAAAATCGAGTCTGAAAACTTCGTGATGTAAAGTCGGAGCAATCAGTTCCCGCTGCTTCTTTGTAACCAAATAGAAATCCGTTTCGCCTGCGAAAAAATGTAGTTCTCAACTTTTATAGACGCAAGTGTGTACTTTTATAGACAGCAAGAATTCAGCAGAACTCGTAGCTTTCCCCAGTGACTTTCCGTAGTTTTCAGGATTTAATCTTGGGGACAGTGAGTTGAAGGGATAAAAATATTTTTAATGCAAATTCAATAACATTCGCTCTATCAACTAGGTGATTATAAAAATTTATTTAAAGTGTAAACTCCAGTTTTCTTTTCTTTTTACGAAGCTCCTTACTTGTGGTCCGCTTGGATCCCCCTTCGGGTTGCGCCATTGTCCTTCGCTGATTACAAATTAAGCCTTCCACGAGAATTGTCCTCTCCTTCGTCCACCTTTTTACGCAGGCATTCAAATCACCGCGACGGGGGAAAAACCGCGTACAGAATCGTCGGTGATCGAAGGAATTGTTTCCCATCCTCGATTGGGAAGCCGCGTATCCGTCCAGTCCAGGTCGCTCGACTGGAGTTAATAAATCACGGAAGTGATCGGCATAGTGGAAGGATTTTTCGGGTAGGGCGGCTATTAGCAGGCAAAAACAGCTGTCCGTAAGCGAGCGTATAACTCTTCCCTGGAAATCCCATGTTTCACGGGTGGAATTCAGTTCCACCGGGCATAACTTTTCCTCCGCTCGAAAAGCCGGTGCACGCGCGTACATGCGTCTTGCGATACGTCTAAGTCCATACGCCCACGCGGCGTCTCGCGCCTGACTCTATTTCTCGGCTGATTTACGCCGTTCCCGGCTCGCGGCCGAGGGGGATGTTTGCGCATACATTAGCGAGGAATTTTCTCGGTTCGCGCGAAACGGAACGCCTCGGTGGCAAAGGGAACGGCATTGATAAAGCTATCTAGTGAATAGAGCCGCTATTGCTAACCCGTGACCATTTAATTAATTGCCGGCCAAGAACACTCCGACGCCGTGATTAATCTCCGCGCTATCCAAGGTCGCGGCTCCCACACGGGATCGAAAAACTCTCTAATTGAAACGTAGTAACTTTCGTTTGGGAATTTTAAACAGCCGCCGTCGCTTGGAATGCCGGGCTTCTCTCTGAATCACGTCGAGCGCAGATGCGGGGATTCTTTGGAACTGTTTTAGTTGTGCAACTTTCTCGGGTGCAAGATACGTATGTATTTCCCGCGTACCTAGAACTTTTGGCGGAGCTGGTGCTAGCTGGAGTTTTGCTGAAATTCGTCGACTCTCTCAGCTGGGGCGTCTGTGTTTGGCTTAGGGCTTGCCAGTTTCGATAGTTTCCCCGGGTCGTTTGATTGATTTAAATAAATATCGACACGGGGGTCGAGTATCACCCTCTGGGGCTCGCCATCAATCTCGCGTCGCTTGGCTGGCACGGTGATCGGTGGAAAAATCCCCTCGCGGGTGCGCCAAGGTATCGTGGCCTCGTTCTCCCTGCTCGTGGCCCGGGTAACCCTCGGAGTAAGATAATATTCACGGCCAATTACCTAAAACGCACTCCTTATAGAGTTGCGCCGGGTTATTGGCAGCCTGCCACTGTGCAATCGAGTATCCGGTGTGAAACGACCTTGTTATTAACGTTCAAGTAAGCTTTACCAGCCCATAACCTTGCCTCCCTTGGCCGAAAGGATTCGCCAGGATTCTCGGTGAACGATCCCCGTGTAATCTTGCGTGCCTCGTGTTTTGCCGTGGAGCCAATAAAATTAGTCGATTGCCTGGCGGTTAGTTTTTTACTCTACGCAGGTTATTCGATTCTAGGGAAATCTAAGTTAAGTCAGCTCCTTCCCTACGACCACGATAATTCACTCAATATTTAGCCCCCTCCCCTCCGAAAAAGCCAAGACCCGCGTCCACTTTTTTTCATCGTCCCAAGAGCCACGGCCCCCTTTCTTCTCGTCGTTTTTCGGCGCTGCTCGTGTTTATGGCACGAGCAGGACAGTTATGGCAACGAACGGCCGTCATCGGGAATCCAGCTGGACCTTCCAATTTGTTAATTGGCACGATAACGTACGCGCGATCGTATTTCTGCGGCTAACTTCGCCCGCTGCCGACACAGTCCCTGCGCGCATTACGAGCCGTTTTTTTCCTCTCGTGTCCGGGTCGCATTTATTTGCACGCGTTTATTAAGCTGCTTAATCTGTTGCACGGCTATTCGGGGTCGAGTGCAGGATGATTATTTCGCAATTGATGGCGGCCGCTGGTGTGTTTCGCGGCGGGCACCACGAGTCCTCCTACTTTGTAAGGAATTCCATCGGGGGCCTTGAGAAAGCGCGAGGGGACTTTTCCGTGGGATGCGAGACCACATCTCTTCGGGTGCTCAAATTTCCGCGTATTCCACGGGGAAGGTATTTCCCTATCTCGAGGCACGCGAATCGCTCGGAGCATTCCGCCGTGCCTCGGGCCGAAATCTAATCCTCCCCCGGCGACATTCCTCTCGTCACCCAAGGGGTTAGATGGCGAAAAGAGGAGAGAGGAAGGGTGAAACGACGCGAGAGACGATGCCTGCAGACTGGTTCGACTAGCTGGCGGGGTCAGTTTATCGCAAACAAATGGGTTACGCTTGTTCGACGCCGTATTTCACCGAAATTTATTGTTTATTATTCCGCAGCACCCCGGATGATATAGGGCCGTGTTTGCCAGGAGTAGCGTTAATGTCGTTAATAGCACCACCGGTTCGACTGCCAACCACCGGCATCGCCGGCACCCGATGCGGGGACAAAACCTCTCGGGGACGGGTTCCTCTCCCTCTCCCCCTCCGCACCTTTCTCCCCTGTCTATCCCTGTTCATCGGTCTTCGGATTTATTCTCGAATCGTCGCGGTCCCCGGGTGAAATTAAAGGCGATCGGAACGCAGCGGCCACGACTGCCCCTGAAAATTACGCCGTTCCCTCGGTATTTATTGCCTCGCGAGAACGCTGACCCATTTCTCGGGCCCAGCCGAATCTTCGTCGTCCGAGGGACACGCGCTTTCCCTTCAGCTTCGAATTTCGCCGACTACTTCAGTAATTTAAGTCGTTGGGGAACGAGGCAATTAAACGCCAGTCATAATTCGGCTATTTTCCATCTTGGAGCCCTTCGCAACCCCTACCTGCGTCCGTTAATTTCTCCGGTAATCAGCAGGTACTTTAATTGGACGCAAATCCGATCATTACGTTGCGTGGGGCTGCTTTCGAGACGGCGAACCGATTTCTCCCTCCCTCCTCCTCTGTTTTCATTTCGCCGTTCTCGAGCAAGGACACACGACCCGCGTCACTCCACCCGTTCCAGCCTATATCACGCCAATCAGTTAACCCAGCGCGGTCGTCACGCCAACGTGTTCTTCATGCGGGACGAGTTCGTTGTGGTAAACAGTCGGACCTTAAGATTGATTCTCGAGTAGACGGTGCGACGTGTTCGATTCAATGTATGCGTGATAACGCGTGGATGCATCCCGGGGAACTTGAAACAGTGTCTTCTTGTGGGAGAAATTTCTCCGCGTGGAATACTCCTTCCGTGAGTGTTCTATCGCTATTACGGGTGACGATTATCTGGTAATCGAGCTTCATTTGTTTTTATTTTTATTGCTTGTAAACGGGAAGGGATTCCCTTTAGTGTACAGGGGTAAGAGGGTGCATATTAAAACAAAAAAAAACATTAAGACAGATGATGCAGGGTGCATAGAATAGTTTGTCTGATAACCCTAGTAGCATTTCCGGTTGGTCAACGGTAGCCAACAGTTGGGAATTAGTTGGGATATAGTTAGAGTTTTGCCTACAAATTCCCAACATAGGGCCTACGGCAAAAAACTTACGACAGTTTGCCAACGAATATTCAATGTTGGGCCTACAATTATTATGGTTGGTTAATTAACAAAGAGTTACGACAGTTTGCCTACGAATATTCAATGTTGGGCCTATAATTACTATGCGTAGTAATGCCAACCATGGTTGGTTAATTAACAAACAATTTACAACGATGATTAAATGTCGTCTTACAAACGTCAGAAAATTTGCTACATCCAAAAACCTGTTATTATATTCCAAGTTGTGGTTTTTCTTTCCTTATTTATAAATACGTAAAGAGGACGTCTGTCTTAAGACGAATGTGAAATCTTAAGGAACGAGTCTAAAGGTCGAATGATATTTTGTAGAATATTTCGCGTCACTGCATAGTTTTTAGAAACACTTAATACTTGTTATGTACCTAAAAATTAGAACTGTTTACAAGTAAGTGTATTGGATAGTTGCAAACAGCGGTTGCTTTCTAAGCGGAAAGTCTGAGTTCAATTCCCCTCCTCAACGCGAAATTTTTTTTCCTAATCCAGACCTGAAGAAGACGTCTTTACAACGTCTTTTGAAGTTGTTTAAGACGCTTTCTGGAAAGAAACTTTCAATGGGGCTTTTACGGTAAGCCCTATAAATAGTAGGGCAAGAGTAGGAAAGCCTACCTTGGCCCTCTGTTGTTGGCCCAACCTGAAAAAAAAGTGCCAAATCTAACTGTTGGCCAACTAAAATTATGTGCGTGGCCCAACTGTATGCCAACAACAAATGCTACTAGGGAAGCTCCGGTAATCGAAGTAATCGCGTTAGTAAAGTACAGAGCTAAAATAGAGAACAGCTGATGCATATCACAGCACATTATTTAGAATATTCCGATGACGTTTGAGTGCGGAATGAGATGTAGCGAAAAGATATACTTATTAGCTACTTCACAGACGCGATTTTTTGGATCAGAGTAGCCAAAATTCGATTTAGAAGAAGTGGTATAAAACAGTCTTGCATCCCTGAACTGCCTAGGCGGAATATGAAAATTAATAGAACACAATATCTGTGGACAGTTAATTGGAGGATTGGCGATCCTGTGAATAAAGATCGACGATGTTTTTTGTTAAGAGAATCGTGCCTTCGCCAACGGTCCTCGTTAGGGTGCGTTTATGTCGGAGCTGCGATAAATGATCAGAGCGACGATAATAGCAGCGATAGAAGCTGCGCGAAAATATCTTTCTTTGATGTGTTTATAGTGGAGCTGTCATACTAGTATTGCTTCGGTTTAAGGTTTCGGGAAGATGAACCATTTAGATATGAGCGATTCTGAAGAAGAATTATTATTGTCTTCAAGTGCCGTAAAATGGTACATAGGAAGTCTACGCAGTAAACGTAAACATTGTATGCATCCTATTAATACTACTAGATACGAATTTCGAGAGTTTCATCATTTATATAACGACTTAAGAAAATATCCTCAGAAGTTTTTTGAATATATGCGAACGAAAATAGAAACTTTTGATTACATCTTGTCCACGATATCGGATAAGATTCAAACAAACTGGTGCAATTTCCATACTATGCCAATTCTTTATGAAGAAAGGTTAATGATTACAATAAGGTTAGTCAAGAAACATTTTAGTGTCGTTCGAGTATACTGATAAAATAAATTGTTGTTTTCTGGTAGCTGACAGTACGAAAAAGGTTTCGACAGTAAGAAAAAGAAATATTTGTTTCTCGACGCTTTTGTCGTCGGTCATCTCGTTGCTCCAATATAAACACTTACATTATAAATGAATACAATGTATTTCGACGCTTCGCTCTTATCGCCGCTCTGATCGTCTATCGCAGCTCCGACATAAACGTACCCTTAGATCGCCGAAATGAAACTGCATTGGGTATGGCGAATATTCGAATGATCAGTCATCCGGGCATTCCTGTGTGCTGTTGCCGAAACGGTGGTATAGATTCCGCGAAGCATTAAAAAACAAAGCAAACAGTATCGTATCCACGCTCTCGTAAACATTGAACCGCAGCCCGGAGTCCGCGAAACGACAGGTCGAAAAACACGTGCCGTTCGGTAGGGGGCCATAAATCGCGAGGAAGGACCCGAAAGCCGGGGTCGCCTATCTCCCCTCGGCTCCTCCGTTTCCACACCCCAGACTCGCGTTATTGCGCTAATAAAGCACTTAACAATTATTTTCCGGCCGGTGATTCTTCAGGCGACCGCGGGCAGCCACTGATAAACCTGTGTCCCGCCCGATAACCCGTCCCGGCCGCATCGCTCGAGCCCGGCACGCCGTATTGCGCCGAGTTATCGTCCCGAAACGAAAACAGGAGGTCTGGCTGGCCAGCGTCAGGCCACCCCTAATGCGCGATTCGCATGTGCGCGTCCCTAGGAACGGCGACGAATCGCGGCCCGACGTCAGATCCGTCCGACGCTTAATTGAACGCGATCGCAATCGGCCGCCGCGATTTGTCTTAATTTCGGTGGCGACCAGAGCGCACCTCCATGGGTCCTTCCCCGTGTCCTTATCGGCCCCGGCCCCCGCTACGTCCAGGAGCCGGTCGCAACGCCGTCACGCGGCGGCCCTATCGGTCCTCCTCATCGTCGCCGGGGAGATCGCCGGGACGATTTGGATTTCGGTGCCGGCGGACGCTAATTTCGCCGCTGAATGGCTCCCGTAAGCGATATAACGACCGTCTCGGACCGACGTCTTAATTATTCCTGGCCAGCTGCCTCCGCGGGGACCCTCCCGGTCATTGTTCCGCTCCCCGTTCCTCCCCAGCCAGATCGATGAATCGCGACTCGCGTCCTGGACAGAGGCACGCGTCACGGGATCTTGATCGCGAATCGGCGATTCTTTCACGGTGGTCCAGGCTCCGCGCGAAATCGTACAGTTCCTGGGAGGCTTTCCCTCGGCACGGCTTTCGCGTGCGCGTTTGCCA
This sequence comes from Andrena minutula, assembly GCA_929113495.1. Taxonomy (NCBI): domain Eukaryota; kingdom Metazoa; phylum Arthropoda; class Insecta; order Hymenoptera; family Andrenidae; genus Andrena; species Andrena minutula. The sequence goes on along the minus strand of OV815996.1, from coordinate 35,840,344 downwards.
TTAATCCGGCGCCTGGGAATTGGTACTAAGCCGATGCTTACTAATTTCCATCGAGTTGGCCGATGTAATTTAACGAGTTCCTGGCGTGTCTTAATTACGAGACGGTCTAATCGTCGCGGCGCGCGCCTCGGCTTGGGAATTCATTTGAAAATCCTGCGCGTACGAGTTAGGTACATGAAATTCGAGTGGATCGATGGTAATTGCGGCTCTCCTCCGTTCCCGAAGAGTACTCCCGCGTGTCCCTTTTATCTTCAGAACGTGCAAACATTCCTCTGCGCGTGATCATCTAGAGAATTAGAAACTCCTCCAATCTCGAGGCATCGGAAGATAGGAACTAGGAAAATTCCGATTAGCCGAAATCAAGCGACCTAGCCGTCCGACGTTCATCCACGAGGATCCACACCGACGCGGCGCTTCTCGACGCTTGCGAAGCCGCGCTGTGTATATGCCTACATACATTCGGCGGTTGCGTACGGCCGGGCCGAACCGTGACTGTCATCGTATTTAATTAAAATGTCACGCGCGTGATAAATGTCGCGTGTGTCGCGTGAAAGAAATCGTCGTAGCCAGCCTCCTCTGTCCGTCCTTTCCAACCGGAGACCTGGCTCGAGAATAATAAATGAAATTTGCTATCCTGACACCTATACCGCGGCGCAAAGGCGTGCGTTGAAAATAAAAACGGGCATGGAAGACCGGGCGGAAATTAGTGAGACACGCATTCATAGCCAAGCTTTCCTGCCACGATTGCGTAACATCGCAATTTTTTCAATATCAATGGAAATTTAATTCGTCGCCTCGAGGGGTTCTTTGTTCAAACGGAAGGGCATCGCTTCCCGCGCGGTGTCTCGAGAAGACGTAGGCGAAGTGCCCGAATACCTTATCGCGTTACAATGTCTCATTTAATGTCTGCTTCGTCTCGCGGCGCAGCGCAGCGTTACGTATCGGGAATATAAATTCAATGCCACGATCGAGCGTCGCAAACAAACGATTACGATACATATTCCGCGCGGTAAGGTCGTATTTTGTGTGTACACAACAGAGGATCGATAGATCTTCGAGTATCTGCGCGAGTCGTCGACCGAGTCCTCACGTTCTAGGCTGCTGCGAGGAGAATCTTACACACTCTTCTGGGAAGTTTCCGTGTTCGGTGAAAAAAGAAGATTCCTCGAAACTGCCCGATTGTAATTTCCTGCTCGTCTCGGTTGCTCCGCTCCCTTTGCCGCTCGGCGGCTAGACCGGGAGGAAGAGCTCCTCGCGAGAGGACGCATCGACGCATATTCCGCGCGTAAATGCACCGCTGCCTGATGCATATTTATCGAGCCGGGCCCCGGCCCGAGGGACTCTTATGCAATTTTCCATTCTCCCGCGAAGCTCTAGCGGGTTCCCGTTTCCCGCGCGGCGACTTGGCCGCCGCGCGCACGCACTTAACAGTCCGTGAAACCCCGCCTAATAAGATCATTCCCTCCGTTCGGTTACACAGTTAAACCGTTTCCATCGGAACCGTAGAAAATTGCGTGCTAATGACTGTCTGGCTGACTTTGTTGCAACCAGCCGACGGCCGCGCAAATTCGCCTGGGTCAGAGACTTATGAATATTTGTCGAGGCAGTAGAGCAACGATAATTGGCAGCTTCGGTTTCATCGACTAATCCGTGCCTCCATCGTCTGAGTTTCTTCCATTCGCGTAACCGGCAACAAGCGACCAGCGCCTTCGTTGCAAAGACAGTGTCCCTGGGAAAAAGTGGAAATTCTTTCTCCATCGATAAGTAGACGAGGGTTGCTTTTGCATTACGGGAGGAGTCGGTAGGTAGACGCTATATGTATTATGTGCATACATATACCCGCTGAAAGCCGTCGTCACACTTGGATCCCAGAATCCAACGAATCCGAGGAATGCACGCGTATCTGGGTGCGTTCATCGACGTTTCGTCGGAGCGTACGATCCGTTCTAACGTAATTCACGTACAACCTGCCCGCCGATGCCTGATGAATGACTCGGCAATTATATTCACATCGGCCCTCGCCGCGCGATGCCGTTCAACCCGCGTGCCTGCGACGCGAGGAACACGCGCGGAGCCTCGCGAATTATTCGTATAATCGATCGCCCGGCTACGATCCCTGCCCGCTACTTTGCCAATTAATCAGCGACGACGCCGTCGCCGCTCGAGGCTACGGAATTGTCGAACTGCTCGGGCCCGTTCACGTGTCTGAGAACCAGGCAACCGGAGAAGGACGACGAAAGTCGAAACTGTGTCGAGGACCTTGAGGTGCGAAAACGCCGCGGGACGGCCGGTCTCTCGGGCGTCCAATTATCGCCGCATTCCCGTTTACGCGGCGCAGAAGCGCGAAAATGTTTTTCTCCGCGTATTTCAGTTCGGCGGAGTCGATAATAGGGGTGATAGTTCGGGGCTAATTTGCGTATCGAAAATCGACGATCGACCTCCGACGAACTCTCGCCGCGGCACACCTAAAAATGTCTCTCGAATGTCCACCGATTAGATTCGGTTTCTGGGGAACGTTGGACTCGCCGAAGCTTCCCTCTTCGGAGGAGCGAGACGCAGCGTTAATCGATGCGGGAGAGGGACAGCGCGCGGAATCGCGGCTGGTAATTAAAATTCGATGATCGATAAGGGGCCCGAAAACACGAGGCGGCGGTAGGGGGACGCGCGTTAAACCGGGCGTTCGAGGCGATAACGTAATTAATTCGCGCGTGCTGCGAATCGAGAAACGTTTGCCCCGATAACGGGATATTTTTCTTTCCGGGGAATCTCTACGCGAGCGTGTCACGCCGCGCGAAATCGTTATTTAAACGATGCGATCGCCGCGGGTGGAACTGCAGAGAGGGGCGGTGGGAAGGAAACGGGCACGGGCAGAAACGTCACGCTCACAATTAGTAGAAAGTCGCGAGGCGCGCGGTCGTAATTAATGAGACGACCGGCCCGCTCGAATCTTAATTATTTATCGCGGCATCGTTGATTAATTACAGTCACATCGCGTTCCCTCTGCGTGATGTATCGCCCGCGACGTCCCGCGGGTGACAAATTATGCCATTTCTTTTCTTCTGTCCGAGCTGAACGGCCTCTCGCGACACTCGTCCTTCCACTGCGTGCTCTTTCCAAAGGATCGCGGCGCTTCGCGTGGCGTGGAGATTCGACGAGGTCCCGTGACCGCGATTTTAGGTTTTCGCTTCGATTGTACGGCCCCGTTAAACGGCTCACAATGGCGGTAAAGGCGCGAACTGCTCCCTTTGCCGACCGCTCGTTGCGTAAGGTAAATGTCCCAATTTCTGCTCATTTAAGAAGTTACGCATCATAAAGAAGGTGTAAAAAATTTGTTTGTGATCAAAATTTGCAAAGTAATTGATTAAATTCTTTAATAATAAATTAACCAGTTCAAAAATTATTTATGAAAGATATTTCAATATGTTTAACTATTAGTAATTTGTAATTAAATACAATGCTCTAAATGTCCGTAATTCTCTCACGAAAAATAGCTATGTACGTATTTCTACTTACCATTTGTACCAATTTCTGCTCACATAATATGTTGCATTCTCACGTTAAAATAAGTTACATCTTTTATGAAAAGGTTTTATAACACAACAGTAAAGCATAAAATAATGATAAACAAAAAATAAAGTGCCTTCGAATAGAAATAGGGGTTACAGCATACATTGAATTGTAAGGTTATGTTACTATAAGTGTGGTGAGTAGAAATGCTCACCTATTTTCTACTTGAAAAAATTAAAAATAGTAAAAAAATCCAAATCCAGCGCACAATACAGTATCTGTTTTTGTTATTAAATAAGAACTTTTACTGCAAAAACTATTTTCTATCCAATTATCGAATACCAATAGTGACGCTGTTCCTTAGCACAACCAGCTAGAATACAATCGAAAAATCATGAGTCTCTCGTTTTAAAAGTTTTTCGTTGCTTATGCTGTACTTGTTTAGCCCCAACCTCGTGCAACGCGCGCGTAAATGTTAAAATAATTTAGAATTATTTTGTTGCAACTATAATACAAACGTAACGCTAATAATAATAAGAATAATACGAAATGAGCAGAAATGGGGACATGAGTAGAAATTGGGACATTTACCTTACTCGAACGTTAACGACTTGCATGGTCGGTGGCCAGAGCTGGGAAATCGCGTGACGAGCGATAGATACACGTCGATCATATCGCGGAATGTCCGCGGAGGCTACGCTTCCTTATCGCCAAGTGGTACCATTTACACGCGATAACGCGTCATTGGCACAGATGCCACACATAATGAAGACATTATGTCATTTCGGCGATAGCGTAGTCTTCTGCCTCGTCGCGTTTCATATTTATAGGGTTCGAGCTCAGCTCTTTCGATATGATTTATCGATTTCACAGAGCAAGCTTCCCCCTTTCGATGGAAATTTATTGGGAAACTTTGCATTTTTACCACGAACGCTACATACTAATACACCCATTCTCCCCGTTAATTACTCAGCGTCTTTATGCTCCCCCGTTTGGCGAAATGGCGTTTTTTTTTCGGGGGAAACGAAGAAAGAGGAGGCCGGAGAAAAGGGAAGAAAATACCTTTCATCCATTCGACACAATCGCGACTGAAAAAGCGCAACCCTCTCCGAGAAAGATTCGATAAACTCGAATGACGCTCAGGCTCACCTAATTACGCGATAAATGCGTGACTGCTCGCGCTGGATGCACAGGGTGTCGCTGCTAATTACTAATTACTCATTAGAGCACGTGGGTGTGAAACCTTTCCCCTGTCTCCATTCCACTCTCCCTCCCCCCTCCTCTCTCTCTGCTCCTCTCCCTGTCACGTAAATGCAAAAAGTGTGCATTATCTTGGGTGGAGAGAGCGGTGGCGTGCGGCGGCGATAAATAGAAAGAAACGAAGGCCTGGTTTTCACGCGGCGGTCGAGCCGGTGACGTACAAACTCGTCGACGTGTGACGTCGAGGCCCCCCTGGCTCCACGGGAGGGCTGCACGCCACTGTAATTTTTTGTAATTATTTTATGGTAATGAGGCTAATTAAAAGGTAGAATGCCTCGAGGGGCTCGCAGCGTTCAGAAAGGAGCGTGAATTACGCGCGACCGTATATATTGTGTGGGCGCGCGATGCCTCGCGTTCGCCTTTTGTCACCTCCACCAGCGATATCGCGGGGGTACGCTCGAGAGGGGCGCGTGAATCCGAGGTGGCTCGATTCTTTGCGCGCCCTTTGTTCCCGGCGAATCGATCTCCCCGATTCCTGTCCCTCCTCGAGCTTGCCCACCAGCCAGTCGCCGCATCGCCTTCATCTGCTCCCGTAAGCATCGTCGGGCAATAAATCGATCACAGAGATTTCTCCTATAAACCGGTCGAAATTTCTTGGCACGCGTGTAGGAAACTGCTGGCCGAGCGAAAATGCCGCGACGGAAGCGTTATCACCGCCACGCGGTGGCCGTTATCTCGAATGTCAGAGTTGCGAGATAAAGTTTTTTTTTCCTATCAGATCCGGCTTTCGAGTTGCGTCACGGTCCGAGAGAGTAACTATTGCACGCGTCGACGCGCGTACGGGCGAGAAGCGACTCGCTTAACTCCCGCAACTCGCTCGTTACACGTGCCGGTACTCCGCGTAACGGCCACTCCGTCCCTGGGAACCGGCAAGGACGCCCGAAATGCCATTTCGCTTCTGTTCTCGCAATTGCGATCCGTCGTGGTCGCAATTATTCAGCGGGCCGCGCGACAGAAACAACCCCGGTTACCGCTTCAGCGTCGCGGACGCTGAAGAATCCTCTAGGAAATGGGGGGAAAAAAAGAGAGGAAGGAAAGAGGAGGGAAAAAAAATAAAGGGGCTTCGTCGTGCTCGCGGAACCGAGCGACCGAGCGAGGACGAGCGCGGCGCTCCCGACTCGCGTACTAATTACTTAAACTCGCAATTAAGTGCACCCTCGCGGCGTCGGAGAAAGGATTCGCGGGAGCGTGATTCGCACCTTCCCCCTTCTTTTTTGCACTTCTCCCGCGCCCTTCCCTCCTGCTCTGTTCCACTCCCTTTCCCTCCATTCGCCTTTACACGTCCGCTCATACGTGCTCGCAGGTGCACACGGACTTTCCTCCCTTTCTTCGCGACTTTCTTTCCGCGTCCCTCGATGCAGTCCTCCTTTGAACGTTTACGCCAGCCGAGTGTCGGAGTCCTCGCGGTTTTTAGGAAGCCGCTGTCGCTGCTGGAACCCGGAGTGTGTCCCCTTTGAAGTCTCGGGTACGACGCACTCGAATCGTCCCCCCGGATTCGATGTTCGATTAATTAGGAGCCACAGAGGAATTGATTGCCATGAATTTTCGATGGCTCTGCCGCGGGATTCCCTCGAACAAGGGGATATGTCTCGCGCAGTTCGTGGTCAGACAGACGCTTCCACTTCCATATCCCCGGACCATTGCGAAACAGCACCGTTATCGCGGCCGATCGTTCTCCTCTGTGGCCTCTCCGGTGCATCCGATGCACCGCGGCGTCTGCGCACATGCATCGGCGTGCTTAACAATCGCGATGCACACACGTCCACGTGCATGTGGGACGCACAGATAGCAACGTGGTCACGCATGCGCTTCCAAACACCCGCTCCAATCCGGATTCGCGGCTGGTGAACCGGGGATGGAAGAAAAATGGCTTTCGTTCGTCGAATCGCGATATCGACTACGTACCAGTTGCGAAACCACCGAGCGGTGCGTCCAGTCGGCCGCAGGGCGCATGGTTCTCGCAAATTCGAAGCGAGCGGGTTCGCGTAACCATTCTCCGGATAGAAATGCCCTTCCTCGGAGCTTCGATCGTTCCTCCACTTCAATTTGCCCTCAGAGGCAATCCTTGTTTCGTGAAATCTCGATACTGTTGCGTAAGAACGAGGAGACTATTCCAATTATTCCAGCGTGTGACCTCTGGTAGGCCCGGCCGGGGAATTTCGGACAAGTTTCAGTCCCTCTCTCGGCCACCACCGTTGCCAGAGAAACCGAGTATAGAAGGGATCCAGTTCGCGTCGCTTTACCCCAAACTATCCGACATAAATGTATTTGCTAGTAGTAGAAGCTGCGTCATATATGGTCGTCCAGCGGGCGCTCCTCGAGCACCGAATATTTGCGAGAGGCGGTCAAATTTCGCGACCTCTTCGAGGCTGATCCTAGAATCCTCCACTCGATGAAATATACTTCTTCGAGCTGAACGAGTCCCTCACAGCGCGATTCCTTCGTACCCCTAAATCTCGTTAGAAACGAGTGGTCAGGGGTTGAAAGGTCTTAGTAGAAATTTCATTCAACACTCGTTACACCCCGCGTCTCGGGTAGAGAAAGCCACAGCCACAATCGCTCTCGAGCGCAGCACTCCGAAAGAAACGACTGGTTTCAGCGCTACGTCACTCCGCTGCCAGCCCTCTCTGTGGAGAAAATATATTCACCAATCCGCGATATCGCTGCGGCGAACGGTGCAGCCTCCCCCCTCCGAACAATTTAAGCCCGGATCCTCTTTTGCCAGCAAATGATCCATGCGCGTCACGCGTAATTGTAAACGTCCCCATAAAGACATCTCGTTACCAGCGTCGGCCAGCGGAAAGGGGATGGGTGGAAACGTCGACGTTATTAACTTGCCATTCGGGCGTAGCTTTCGCGAACGGCGGTGGAGAGGGAAGTGGGGGGGTGGGGGGTAGGAAAATCGGAAACCGCGTGTCTGGGCCAAGCTGGCGTAAAGGCGAGTTTCCAGCGATCTCATTGTCCGCGGCGCGGGCACAAAGGGGTGCGCGACATCAAAGACGAGTCAAAGTTATCGCCGGCGGCTGTACATCCCCGATATTAGCCGTACGCGCGGCTAATAAACCTTCTCGCTCGTTCGACAGACCCGATCCCGTGATTTCTCGCGTATTCGCCGCCGCGAAATGGGAAAAGAATCGCTGTCGGATTGCCGGCTGGCTGAGATTAGCGCCGCTTTTCCTACCGATGAAAAGGAGGAACAGAGTGGCTCTCAGCCGTGGTCAAAGAACTCTCGCGACTGGAACGATTGATTAATTAAAGAGCTCGTCGACGCGCGAGTCCCTCGGAGCTTTTAAAAGTCGCGTTTAGGAGAAGAGACACGCGTGTGCGTTCGTCTGCTGATCTTCGGGTCGCGAGGAATTTATTTCAACGTGGAATAGCTGGATTTTTGTCATCGTTTGGATATCTTTTCCATCAGTTGCTACGTCGAAGAGAAGGGTAATATTGGACGGTTGATCTGGGGACGGAGAAAATTGCGCAGGAATGCGGGTGGCCGAGCGACGCGAAGCGTAATTGCTTCCCTCTGTTCTCCCAGCGGATAATAATTCGCGGCGCGATGCGAAAAATGCCGATGACTCGACACCCGCGGCCCTCGCCTCGAGAGAGGACGCAGACGTTTGCAGACACGGCCTCCCCAGTCAGTCCCTCAAACTTCGCGCCTCGAGCCGGCGCTAATTAATCTCATTATCGGCTTAATCGCTCGGAGATGCGTATCAATTAATAACAGCGTGTCGATGAGTTGCCACGCATCGGCTGTCCGCGACAGAAAAGGAAGAAATCTCGCGCGGCGAACGGCCGCGGGCTAGTTTTTTCCAAGTGGACTCTCGATGCCGGCGAACCGGAGTCGCTTCTAAAATCGGCTGCAAGCGAGTTTGAGGAGTCAGAACGGGGGAGAGGGGCAGGGACCGCGCCACAAATCATCCTCGAAGAAATCTAATTTACGGGCACACGCGGCTTAGGACTGGCCTAGAGGCTCGGTCCAAACCGAAACGTGGGAAGTTGAAAAATGCGAATGCCCATTAAAGATTCGGTGACGTTGTTCGTTCGGCCGCCGATTCACCGATTACCGGTTCCACGGCCAGCCTCATCGCGGTAATTTACTGGTCAGCTTACCGCGATTAGCCGGCTCCTTTGTCACTATTAACCTGGCCAGCCACGTCGAACGCTATTCACTATGAAATGGAAGCTCGGTATCGCTGCAACTATGACCGATTTTCGCAACGATTTATCTCGTCATGGATAGGACATTCCTCGCCGAACACCTCTACGATGCTGAACTTTATCTAATAAATCAGACACTTAATTCGATGACCGAGTCGTTTTTTAGTTCTGCAGGTGGAAAATAATCTGTTCTCGACTACGTGTAACCTGGATCCCTCGTGGTTCTCGCGTGCCCGTGCCGTGGCTAAAGTTCGAGGACGGTGGAGAACGAAGGATCGGAATCCTGGAGTCCTGGTTATCCTAATATGACACGTTCGGACGTGACCAACAGCCTCCCGTCGGGACCAGCACCTTTATATATCCTCTACCTGGTGTCCTCGACGTCCTCGCTTGCTCCCCGCAGGGCCGTATCCACGATTTTTTACCCATTCGATACTCAGTTCGCCCAAAGTTCACTCGTTCTCTTTCCCATTAAATCGAATCGTCGATTAAAAACGCTCGCGTCTCGCCTCGGCACGGCGAAGGAGCAGCCAAAGGAACTCGCTTTCGAGGAGGAATCGAAGGGCAGAGTTGCAGAGAGGGCCCCAGGTCGGCCGTGACGCGGCAATTAATACTAAATTGTCTAGGAGCAAGCCGGAACCGAGAATCTCGTTGGCCGAGCCGGATCAGGCTCAGCGATCGGAGAGATATCGCGATCGTAGATCGTGATAACGATACAGGGCGATAGGCGTGAGCCTGTTCCCCGTCCGATCGGCAGAAAAACGTGTCCGCGCGGATTCAGTCACGCGTGGCGAACGACAGGTGAGGGAGCAACAAGAAGGAAGGAAATACTGGCCCCTAAACGTACAAGGCATTACATCCTCCCTTAACGCCTATTTATTATTTCGCGCTGTGTACACTGGATGATCATCGTTAATAAATGGTGGCGCGTTCGCGGGGAACGACCGCTCCGCACCGTGGCCTGATATACGAGCCCGCGTCACGTGCGCGGGAAACGCGCGGAAAAATTCATTAGCCGCAGATGCGTCCGATTGATTAACGATTTTTAGCTGCCCCGTGCCCGCGCGCTCTCCATATTACTCCAATGAGGCTGGAATTAAGCTACCTCTGCTCGGTCCTCGCGTCTGCCCGACGAATCGACAAACTTTTCGTTTAACACCGCTGCCTGACGTAACCCACCGCGTTAAAATGCACCAGCGGAGGATTGATGCCGATTGACGTCACCGGCAGCGAAGGGGGGAAAGACGAATTTAAAGAAGATCGAGGAGTCTCGACGGTGGAAAGAGGTTTCAGATGCTGCATCATTCTGGTGGCTGTTAACCTTTCACCGAACGTGGGCCAAAGTAGGATAGCAGTCTAGGATAAAGCCTTATCAGCGAGAGGTCATCCAGTTACTGGGGATTACTCTGTAAAAAAGCTAAAGCCGCGTTAATTCAGCGAACACTCGGTCCAGCCGGTGTAAATCTATCAGAAATTTCAACGGACGTGGGGCTCGCGGTGAAATACTAGGAAACATTCCAGCATAATTCCCGGCAGCTCTTCCTGCGAGGAGAACGCCACTATCTCTCTCTCTCTCTCTCTCTTGTTCTCCCTCTCGGGTGGGCCGATATTATTTTTGAAAATCTCGCGCAAACGACGGCATTCCAGGGTGGGGCTGCCCCGGCATTAAATCATCCCGGTGGCTCGCGCCAGCAACGGCAGCAACGGCAGCAACGGTGGCTGTTGCTCGACGCGAGCGTAGCCAGGGCTGGCCTGGCAGTTGCCAGCATCGCCGTAACCAACCTCACACCGTAACCTACCATGACATACGGTTTATTGCGAATGTACTCCAGCGCCGCTAATAAATTCCTTTTTGGCCGGCACCGACCTATTTGAACAGCACAGTGGCTGGCTGCGCGCGGGGGCCGTTTTTTATTTCGCCCTTTACCGATCGCCAGTACGCTCGTCCCTTCCAACTTAATTTCCCGCGTGTTTTCGGGGGGAGGAGGGGGTCCGAGCATCGATAAGGTGACGCCTCCCTGGAGCCAGTTCCCGTGCGTAGCGTATTTTTTTTTTTTCGACAGCTTTTCCACCGGGGCCTCCGATCATTTTCATCGATCCTTTGTACGGCCGCGTATCGACGATGAATACCACGCTGGTCGCTGTCTATTTCGTTCGTTAGAGTGCATTTTGTCCGGTTTCAATGGTAATTCGAGGCTGTCCCGCGGCGCGATGGTTTATCGGATGTGTCCTTTTTAGGTGACGATCCGTTTGAACATCGATGCGTATTCGGTGGACTCTTCATTCGGCTTTTACCGGCTCCTGGCCCATTCACTCGCCCATTCGTCCGACCTGGTCATTTTTTTCCACGGTTGTTCTTTTGCCACCGTTTCGCGATTCTTGACTGACTGCTGCGCGTCGAAAAACGGTCATCATTGTCGACACCCCAGCCCGTCGCGCGTGTAATAAATTAGAGCGCTTTCATTCCGCGGGGATGATCGTCTCTGTGATTCATTCAACGTTGCCGAATTTCCGAACGGACCCTGCACCGACGCGATTAAGCTTGATTCCGGAATCAATGGAATGGTAGCTATTCAAAAGACGATGGTACCGTTAAGGAACTAGTTTTTGATCAGTTTAGAGGGCTTCCCGCTTTAATATTTATTTTTAACCTAATAAAACTTTCAACCATAGACTGGTTTTATACTAAAAGATGAATTAATGTTTACACTTTAAGGAAAAATATTAAAAACTTGAAAATAAGTATAATTTAATTATTTATAAGGTTAGGGAATAATAAAGTGACTAGGAACTAGTTTCTGATCATCTGAAAATACATGGGAACTAATTTTTTATCAGGTCAGGAACTAGTTTGAATTGTCCTTTTTTATGTTAGTAACTATTTCAAACAATTATTTAAGGACATAAACTGAAAAGAACGATTTATTTCATGAACTGATGAAAAATTAGTGCCTGATCAAGAACTAGTTCCTTAACGGTACCTGCACCATTCTTCCTGTCGATATTTATTCGAAAGATCGCGGAATCGAAGGAACTTCGAACGTTCGAAGCGGTCCCGTAGGTCCCGTGGAAGCGGAGGAGTCCGCCCCCCTGGAACGAGAGCAAACACTCGGAGCCCTGGGAGGCAGCATGGCGATCAAACACGCGCGAATCGAAGGGAGACGCGTGGTGCGGGACACGAAACGAACGGCAAACACACTCGTGGACGTTGGGCCACGTCGAACGTGGCGCGAGAAAAAAGCACGTGGCGGTGGCGGTGCTGCGTCGACCACTCTTCCACGGTATACCCCTAATTAAGCTCGGTACACGCTTTAAGCATTCTCGAGTGGCTCGCCCGTGGCCGTGCGTGTGCTTTGGTTCGCGCGTGTTTGCGCAACGCTCGCCGGAGCTTCGTAAGTTTCGCGTGCTACGATACGTCCGTCCGGCGCATTCTCGTGGCCTGGGGCCGCTCGAGTAGCTTTCGAGGATCCTCGAAACGCAGCAGTCGAATGCGAATCGACCCCGGCGGACGCTTAAACGGAACGCGGACCGCTTTTCACTACGCTTCTCTATCCTCCTCTGAAAATCTGCCTCGCCCTAGATCTTATCAGGCCCGCGAGAACTTTGCGCCGAGCAGCCCTTCGGCAACAAGCCTGTTACCATCGAAGGGGCGTACTGGAAATTGGGATAGTAGAGCTCGCGTCGGGAAGAGAGAACAAGTTACACGTACCGATCGGGAGAAGTTGGAGAAGGAGTTGGCGAAGGATAGCGGTGGAAAGGACTCTGGTGTTCGACGCTGCTTCGAAAGCAGAGGAGGTCTGCGGATTTCTAACGCGCTAAATTATGTGTTCCGGAGCGGTCCGTTTCTGAATGCTTGTGTAGGTAGTAAATTTCGTAGCGTCCGGCGGTACGTGGGTGGAGTTCGCTCGAGTAGCTCTCGAGGATGCTCGAAACGCAGTAGTCGGCCCGCGGATTTACATAGGGAGCGCGCAAACGTCGAAGATGGACGGGAGTTTCTTTAATTATTCATAGAACCCGGCAAATCCCCGGTACGCGCTCGTAGAAAACGACAAACGGAATTCCCCTCGCTGCCTGAATTGTCGTCGGGGCGGACCACTTTAGAATTAAACGTGAAACGAGGCCATAGCACTACTAATCTATACCTTTCTTAAATAATTATCGGCAACCAAGGAGGAAAAGTGACTGCGACCCGTTGCCTCGATACATTCAACGGCGGGCCATTGATCTCGACGAGGCACAAAAAACAGGAACCGCATTCTTCGATATTCCGCTTGATTCGGGTTGTCGTGCTCGCCGGTCGATCATCCTTTTCCCTTCTCCGCGAATCTTGCTTTTTGTATTCGTGGGCGGAGACAGGTGGCACTCGCGGTGAAAAGAATCTCGACTTGCGCGGCACACGTGCCACGTAAACGGGCAGGATTTGAATTTGTAATCCGACGGGCTTTGTCAGTCCCGTGGAAATTCAATGCCCTCCCCGTTAATGGGTCCCCGAATTCGTGGCGGTGGCACTCCGCAGTCACGGTCACAATGAGGCGCGAATCGGTCTTCGGCGCTCGTGACGACACTCTCGACGATTTTATGCGCCGAGGGCGGAGGGAGTCCTGTTGATTCCTGACAGATATCGTGTCGAGAAAGCGAGATTGGCAATGGAATCGTTGGAACGACGGATCTTCCATGCCCCTTGAGAATTCGACACGATTAGAATGCAATGGAGTTAGAGGTGGATCGAAGAAAAATAGCTCTCGAACGTTCTCCCCGGTAAACGCGGCAGGGAGTGCAAGTACGTGGGAGTGAAATTCCGTTTGAAACGTTGCCACGGGGATTGAAAGAGGCGCACAAAACAGGCAGCGTCTCGTCGCCGAGGGAAGAGAAAACGGGAAAACGTTTTCCAGCGGCGGAGCCAGCCGAATCGACCTTAATTCCTCGATTGCACTCGACAACGGGTAGGGAAAACGTTCACGGTAATTTCCGCGACAATCGGCGAAAAAGTCGATCCGGGACGCGGCGATGAATACTCTTTTCCCGTGCATTAAACAAACTCGCGACGAGATCGACCGTCGCTCTCGAGGCCGGAGGCCCTCTTCTTCGGGCTTCTGCTGGCGGCGCGCTGCTGCTCTCTCCGAGCGAGAAACAACCGCGGCTGGCAGGTACACGCGTATACGCTTCCTACGGGTGAAATCACCGAGTAACAAGTGTCACCGTCGCTTCTAATTAATTAACGGGAGCCACCGCATCTGCTGCTCCCGTTCGAGGGAGCGATAGAGCGATATATCCTGTGCGCTCGTCTTCGCGCTTGCAATCGGCCTGCGCCGCCGTGCGCGCCACTCTCCGCCTCTCTCCGCCTCTCTCCCTGCGCATCTCTTCCCCCTTGGCCCTCTCCGGCCCGTCGTTGCACCGCTGAACCCGGGATCTCCGGCGTATTCAGACGTGAAGTGCCGCAAGGGAGAAGTTACTGGAACGAGTTAACGTTGCTTAATGCTTGAATGGCGGCCGAGAATTAATCCGACGCGGCGTTAAATCGCTCTCTCGATCCAGCCAACACCGGTTAAATGGTTCGACGGCTCCTAAACGCGAAAAACCGATCGCTCGCGGCCGTCCTCGGCTCGCGACTTCAATTAAACTGGGCGACACACTTTCCCATGGCCATCCTGAAATTATTCTAAGCGTAGCTCCGTCGAGGACTTTATGGATGCGACTAGCTTTCTAGGGGATATGGAAAAATGGCCCGCCCACGCTGTAGCACGCTCGTCTCCCCCACCACTTACGCGAGAAACGATTCGAAATATTCTTCTGTCAGAACAAATTAATGTAGAGCGTCTTCCACTTGTCACACCGGAGTGATACTGACATTAAATGGGACGCGACGAGTCACGTAATGTTCCTGCAACTCGATATCGTGCGGGCTGGCGATATATGGGAGCTAATGGTTCGTCCATTACCCAACGTCTAAGATTTCCAGCCCGTAGGACGGATGAATTTTTGGATTACATCCGCGGCTGAGTCTCTTCGTCGCCCTCTGCCGTCGTTTCCTAGAAATCATTCACTTCGCCGATCCCCGGGCTGTAATATTTTAATTGCGTTACGCGTTACGTGCACGAGCCGCAATTCGGTCGCGGAACCACCAGTGTCCTCCACGAATTAAGCGACCAGCCTGTTGGGAAAGCGAAGTAGCGACATCAGAGACGTCACCGAGAGTTTCGAGTTTCACCGGACCAAGGTTCTCGCTTCTCCTCCTCTATTACGGGCTCGCAGCATCGCGAGACGCCAGTTTCGCGACCCGTTTCTCTAACCAACTGGCAAATTCGTCACACCGGATCTCCTCGTCCTAAAGATACGTTTTCCCAAGCAAGATTTGCCTGCGAATTTTCTACGTGGATCGTGCAGCTCGCCGGAGATGAACGCGACGCGTCTCCGAGGCAGCATCGATCGAGGGTCGACGGCATGGAGCCTCGAGAGAATATTTCGGCCAGCACTCGGCTTCATGGAAGGATCGATTCCACGGTTCATCGATGACTCAGGTCGTCGAGGTGTTAACTGCCCAGTCACGATGCACATGTTCGGCCAACAAAACCTGGCGTGTTCTTGGCCGCGCGCGCGCGCGCCAGCCTGAACACGCGCGAAGGGACGCAGAGTGTCGAGTGTCGTGTGCGAGGTTATTGACATTGTTCACCAAATATTGGCCCCTCTCAGAGAGCTCTCTCCATAATTCTTCTAATTGTCCCTGTCCGAGTGTTCCCTCGGCCTGGCATCCACTACCATCTTCCTCCGCCAGGATAACGATCCAGGATACATTGTTGTGGCGGGTCGTTGGAGGCTGAAGTTGATTGGGAGCGACAAGAGGAAATGGTAAAAACGTAACGGGCCGCGTGGGAACGAGCCCCGTGGGTAAAATGACGAGTAATTCGCGGTCTCTGGGTATCGATTGCTGGTAGCAGGCCACCCTGCGTCCGCGATTTTACGGAAACCGGAGCGAAAGGAAGCGAGAAGTATCAGTGACGACGCAGCCGATCCTAGGTAAGCCGACACACCCACGCGCCCGTGAATCCGCGCCTGTGTCGGAGCGGAGATATGGTGGGTGCCCCGTGGTGTCGCGAGACCCGACCGGCGGGCACCGTGACCGAATCTGAATCTCTGAAACACCGACACCACCGGCGTCATGCGTTGCTCACGCAACCCTCTATATCCCTGCTTCTCAGAAATTTTATTTAATTTTATTTTATTTTTATTTTATTTTATTAGTACTATTCACGGGGTAAACCCTTTCGTACAAGGAGATGATAATGCGGGGAGACATAATACATGAGGGAGAGTGGGGTAATTACAAACACCTACGCAACAAAGCAAACAAACGAAAACTAAGTAGGGGAGACCGGGGCAAGTTGATACGTTTTTCAGTTTTCGATTTTTTTCATTTTTGTTTGAATTTATTACTTAATAACAAATACGCTAAAATATACTTTGGTCCTTCCTCTTTAAAATATTGTAAATGAAATGTTGAGGAAATACATACAAAATGAATGAGATAATGTTATTTGGACGAAGGTAAAATGTATCAACTTACCCCAATGCGGGGCAAGTTGATACATCTGTAAAATATCCGTTTAATGAGTAAAATACGGATGTCTGGAATATCCCACTTTAATATGAGGTGCTTGCTTCTTTTTATTAATGTATCTTATTAAAGCTATTTTATCTATTCCGTATATTCTGGCGCTTTGACTCCTTTTCTACACCAACACACGCTTTTTGAAAAATATTTTATGACATTTTTCCCGCGATTCGTTTTTCTGACATAATTTCGTACCATCTTCCCAGAAATAAAAGGAAAAATCCTATTAAAAGTAGTCGGGAAAAATTGATACACTGCCCATGAGTATCAACATGCCCCAGAGAAAACGTATCAACTTACCCCACAGGAAGTCATTATATACAAACATCTCCATAAACAAATGTAGAGCATATAAACAAAATAACAAAACGTAATTCCCTTACCTTCAAAGGACTCAATGCGATGCCCAATTAATTTGAGTGATAAAATTCTCTATCCCGTCTCAAGACGGATTGGAAAGTGAACACAATTATTTACTTTTTGTGTATAAAAACGAAAACAGTTAAAAATGGATTGCTAAAGTCAAGGTACACAGATCGTAGTAAAGAATTGATCAAGAAGCTTCACATATCTCACACACAAGGAGCTATATATATACAGTGTCGAGATAATTCGTCTGTATCAACCTGCCTCTGTATCAACTTGCGTGGTCTCCCCTATATGAGAAATGAATTTGGTTATTATTTACAAACGTACTTAAACTATTTCATCTATGAAGTACTGCGACGATTTTTTAAAAATTATAATAAAAATCAACTTTATAGTGTAAAAGCAAAATCCTTAGTGTTCGTGATTACTCGATTGCCGCGGGGTAATCGCGAACAGAGTGCTAAATATCGCATAAATAGTGCATAAAAAATGTTGCTACAACATATACCTAATGTATTTTTCAAATTCCTCTTCTTGTGCGTTAGAAAAATTGTAATTGGTCGGAATATCGAAAAAAATAGTAAAGGTCGTTTTTTAAACTTTCGTGTCTGAGCCTGTAATGAAAATTAAAAAATCCCTTTTGTAAATTTAAGTAAGTTTTATACATGCTGAAAATTTCATCAAGATCGGTTATCGTTGCTAATCTCGAAGGTTCGACATAAAAAAATAAAAAAGAATTTCTTTCAGAAGTTAGAATCATAATTCAAGCGTTGGTCACAAAATGTTGGTAAAAAGTGCTTTAAAATAATGTACTTAAGATATCGACCGTAATTGTAGAATATAACGAGAAGTGATTTCGGCGCACTAATTCGGTCAGTTTAATTCGGTCGATATCTTAACTACATTATTTCAAATGGAGGGCGAAACTTTTACACAATCCACCACAAAGGGAGGTTTTTTCAAATCAATATCAAGAAGGTTTGGACCAGAAATCTTAAAAAAACTCAAGGATCTCTCTAACCACAAATTACACCTACTCAAGATAAGTAATAGAAAACTATTTTTATTGAATTGCAGAACAAAAAACTTAATACCTAAATTTATATCAAGCAATATGGTTAACACTTCAAACATATTCATTGCTTCCACATTAGCTTCGAGCAAATTGTTGAATTTAAATAAATAAAAAAAAAATTAAACTGACCGAATTAGTGCGCCGAAATCACTTCTCGTTATAAAAAGTGCTCTATTTCAACATGAAAAAAAAACAATTGTATGTTTTTGAATTTCTGATTTTCATCGACTCTACCCAAAGATATAAGAAAAAAACTTACAATTAGAGCGGTCAGTACTGCACGACTCTCCCCTATATACATAAAGCAATTTTATAAAATGAACCGCGAGTGATAAATTATGGAATAAAAATTATAGAATACCTTCAAGAGAGCATCTTAAAGATGCTAGGGATTGCCTAAATAAATCAATATTCTGATGGACACTGTTAGCGTGGTTGGACATTCGATTTAAACAGCTATAATAACGATATAGGTACAGTGCTATGTAGTTCAGTATGAAACAGTAAGCAATTTCTTAAGCCCCTTGAAGGTACATGTAGAGAGAACAGTTGAATGATCGCAGGACAAGGTGTAACACCTTTGACAATTTTGCTTACAAACATGATTTCAAACATCTTTCTTCTATTGCTTAATGGCTTAATATTTAATTCATTAAGTAAGGGAGACCGGGGCAAGTTGATACAGAGGGAGGTTGATACAGACGAATTATCTCGACACTGTATATATATAGCTCCTTGTGTGTGAGATATGTGAAGCTTCTTGATCAATTCTTTACTACGATCTAGCGTACGTCTGTGTACCTTGACTTTAGCAATCCATTTTTAACTGTTTTCGTTTTTATACACAAAAAATAAATAATTGTGTTCACTTTCCAATCAGTCTTGAGACGGGATAGAGAATTTTATCACCCAAATTAATTGGGCATCGCATTGAGTCCTTTGAAGGTAAGGGAATTACGTTTTGTTATTTTGTTTATATGCTCTACATTTGTTTATGGAGATGTTTGTATATAATGACTTCCTGTGGGGTAAGTTGATACGTTTTCTCTGGGGCATGTTGATACTCATGGAGAGTGTATCAATTTTTCCCCGACTACTTTTAATTGGATTTTTCCTTTTATTTCTGGGAAGATGGTACGAAATTATGTCAGAAAAACGAATCGCGGAAAAATACCACAAAATATTTTTCAAAAAGCGTGTGTTGGTGTAGAAAAGGAGTCAAAGCGCCAGAATATACGGAATACATAAAATAGCTTTATTAAGATACATTAATAAAAAGAAGCAAGCACCTCATATTAAAGTGGGATATTCCAGACATCCATCTTTTACTCATTAAACGGATATTTTACAGTATCAACTTGCCCCGCATTGGGGTAAGTTGATACATTTTACCTTCGTCCAAATAACAGTATCTCATTCATTTTGTATGTATTTTCTCAACATTTCATTTACAATATTTTAAAGAGGAAGGACCAAAGTATATTTTAGCGTATTTGTTATTAAGTAATTAATTCAAACAAAAATAAAAAAAATCGAAAACTGAAAAACGTATCAACTTGCCCCGGTCTCCCCTATTGTGTCATAGTTGTGAGAATCAAATGTTTGGCCGCAGGTCTTAAAAATTTATGTTGTACACTCTCAATATTGTTGATATAAGATTCCTAGTGTGGAGACCAGATTATACTACCGTATTCCAAAATAGGCCTGGTCAGTTGATAATATAGTATTTTAAGAGTATTATTAAACGATTTCGACTTTCGAGATCCTATGGATAAGATAACGCACACATAACGTTGCGGCGTACCAGTTATAAGAAGAAGAGGGGTGTAGAGGGTCTCTTCTTCTTACCACTGGCACGCCGGAACGGAACTGACACGGGACGGATGTGTGCGCGGACCTAAAGACTTAAGGCTACGAGAAATAATGTTTCTGTAATAAGCCGCGGATGATAGATCTGACGAAAAAGTTATACCTAGATCTTCGACACTGTTAAGCGTAGAGAGTGGTATCCCATTTATGGCATAATTAAAACTATTTTATTTTCCCCATGACTAAACCTGACAATATGACGTTTCCTTAGGTTGAGAGATAATTTATTGGAAACTAGGTGTGTTCGATTCACCTCAAAGAATCGATTCTTAAACCGATTCAAAATCGGATTATAAGAATCGATCCTTCTAAAAAATCAGAACCAGAGAATCGATCCTGGAAGAATCGAGATGAAAAAAATCGCCATAAAACTTTTTTCCAAAATTAGTACATTTAGAACTGGATTTTGAATAATTTTGTATATAAAATATTAATTTTAAATATTTTGTTCAGCATGCAATTGCCATTCTTTCATTGATAAGGAATTTAAAAACAATAATTGCAGTAAATGTTCAGGTGAAAATCTATTTCTGTGATCAGTTCAAATATTTCCAGCTTTGGAAAATACACATTCTGATGGTACAGATGTTGCCATGATTGGTAGATATTTTTTCGCAATAATACTTAATGTAGGATAAATCCTTTCGTACTGTAACCAATATCCAGAACATAAGAATCGTATATAAATTCGGCGCGAATCCTGTATAAATTTTGCGGAAATCGTGTGTAAATGGCGGGAAACGTATAAGACCAGGAAAACCTACGCATCAATCAGTTTGATTGGTCCTTTCACTAGTGGCAATTAATTCCGTCAGAGGGCAAAAAATCGGTTGTCGATTCATACATCAAAGAATCGATTCTGGGGAAAATCGGATACCAAAGAATCGATTCAAAACATCGATCTTTTAACCAAAAGAATCGATTTTCTGAAGAATCGAATCGGAATCGAACACCCCTATTGGAAACACACCAATCGCCAAGTCTACTGAGGTGATACTGGATTAATTGGGCATAAATCAAGAAAAAACAAAAAGAACAAGCTTTCCAACATCTCTCCTATACCCCCCGAAATGCCCCGGCCTGCGGAGAAATTCGCACAACTACGCCGCGATGGAAACGCGGTCGGAAATGAAGTGCATTAAATTGGAGCGGGAACGCGAGGTGCCTGCTCACCTGTTTGCACCTGCAGAAGGCGCCACCACGCATCGCGTTTGCACGGAGAAACGCGTACATCATGCTGGTGTAAGTGGTGCGAGCAGCGCGATCGTGCGACGTCCGTGTGTCTCGGCGTGTCCATTGTGTAACTGGAACTCGTCGTGTTTTCGCAGGAAACGGAACAGGTGTACGCCGGGCATACGACACTGCATATGCAGTTACATCGGTTTCCGTGCTGCGCCTAGGCCCCGCTGCAATTCCTTCGAACGATGCAATTACGAGGCGCATCGGGGGAAGGACGAGGTCGCTCCGCGGTTTTCGATTTCGCGGTCGCGTGTATCGTGTTTAATCGCTGCGTTTTCGGGTCTTACTCTCCTCCAGGTGATCGGTGACGTTACTCTCTCTCTCTTTCCTGTTGATGGGCAGGTCTCCTGGGACGGATTCGATACCTGTCTAATTCAGATTCGAAAACTTGCGGGACGTTTCGAAGCTGACAGAGTATTCATCTCGGTTTCCCGTGCAAGTTTTTGCGATTTCGTTCATTCCGCCGTTTTCCCCTCGACTTCCGTCGAGGCATCTGGCTCGATGACACCCGCCGCGGGGACAAAACATCCCCCCGGGCAAGGGGTTGGGCCGAAAGTTCCATTAACGACTCCGGCGATCCGCGAAAAGTTATCGGTGCGCGCGGCTCGTCGCGTCGGTGGGCCTCGCAATTGCAGCGCGCCGCGTCGCTCTCGGTAATGGCTCGCGACTATTTCCCGACCAGCTCGGCGCGAGAAGTCCGGGCAGAAGTTGGACGGGGCTGGCGGGGCCCTGGGGGTGCGACAGCAGGAATTTCAATGGGAGGAAAATCTTGGAGGTGAGACGGAATAAACTGGAGCGCGCGTAACTCGCTCGCCTTTGCCGCTTTCCGCCGCTATAAATTCATAAACTACAAGTTGGTCCCTCGGCCGAGGGCCACCCTCCCGCCACCCTCGGGCTCCGCCGTCGCCGCGGGGAGAGAAACTGTTGGAAACTTTCCTACGGTTACCTTGCCGCCTACGCAGAAGGGGAGGCCCGCGGTCGGCAGGCGAGAAACTCGACTCGGTGCCTCGATAAATTCACGAGTAGTTAGTTACGGCAAGAAACTCCGCCGGTTTTGACGCACACCCGCCACGGGGGTGGCACGGGGGGTGCGCGGTCGTGGGCGTCTTTCCCGTTGTGCGACCAACGACTGCCAGCCGCATTAAATTCGGAACCGCGGAAGCCGAGTTCTCTCTTGCGTCGCAAACTCTGCTTTTAGTAATTGATTCCCATCTCGACTGCGATCTTTTTTTCGGCCAGCCAGCCGAGGACTTGTCGCCCGTGGGAGAAATATATGTATACGTATACCTGTAGAGACGCTCGAACCACGCTTCGAGCATTTCCTCGAACAGCTGCGCTCGGATCCTCCACGGAAAAACGGAAAGCCCTACCTGGCTGGCTACCTTCCGCCTCGGACCTCGGCCGAGCTCGAGGGAGGTCGATCGTTCGGCGGCTGCGAAAGGTGTCGGGCTGTTTGAAATTCCGGCGGCCCGTCGCTGCTACTTTGTCGGCGCTCGACTATCGATACACGGGCTTTATTTAGCGGCGCGCGACCGAATCCCCGTGAAATCAGGAGAGATTATTCAGCGTGCATAGCGTAGGAGCCGCGCCGCGTCGCGCCGCACTACGCTCTCGGCGGGCAGACGAATGAGTATTCCCCCTCATTTGGAATTATCGGGAGGAAGGTATCGATGCGCGTGAGACGAAAGCCAAAGCGTGCCACGTGGCGCGGCGCATTAATTAAACGATCGTAAGTGATCGTCCTGGGCATCGGGGCACGTAGGTGAGCGGCCCACCGCCAAGGGAAATTACACGAAAACGGCCACGTGCCACCGAACAGGAAACGGGAGTCGATGATTACAGGGAAATCGTGCCTCGCGTAGGCGGCTCGCTGTGATTCGACGTTCCAGGAACTGTGCGCGACGTCGCTCGGGAGGATTTCCTTCTTCCAGGATCTCTCGGAAGAAACACGTCTCGCGACACGCTTACTCTGTCTGCATGGGGGAGTTGTTGGTTTCTCGAATCGCCCTTTCTCTTTCTTCGCTCTTGGCTCTTGACCCTTTCGCGTCTCGCCGCCCTCTCGCGTAATAAACCTGAAATCACTCTCGTAATTAGCGTGTCCTGGCGCGAGGCACACTCCGCGCGTCGATTACTCGAGGCTCCCTTCGAGCTCTATGAGAAGCCGATTCGCGAGGCTCGTGTTCCGTGGAGAATGTTGCGGAGGTCGTACTGTGCCAGCGACAAAGTATGCATGTCGCTCGACTTGGGATCTTTAGAATTCTTCGCAGGCGCGGAGCTCTCGGACGTTTCGTCGCTACTTTGACTAAAGGGATCTCTGTGGATCCGAAGAATTGGGAGAGGGGAAGGAGCGATGAAATCAGCTAGCAGAATCTCAGACCAAGACGATCTTGAACCGCCTAGACGCGGTCGAGACACGAGGTGGCTGTGACAGCCTGGAAATTACTACTCGGCTACGAGACGTATCTCTCCTACCCCTTTATCTTGTGTACACCCACACCCCCTCGCGCGCGGCTACACCCTTTCGTGGTTCGCCTTCGGTGATAGTTTATCTTGCCCTGCCGTTGCATCAGTCATCTCCTCGGCTGCTTCGTCAAAATTGTCTCTAGATTCCAATTGCCATCCCTTCTCGGTCGAAATCGTTAAGCAACTCCGATCCGCGAATATCGTTGAGGATCCACGATTTACCAGAGACGCTGGTAGCCAGTCAGCGACGTTTTCGAGAGGCCCGGCGGGGAAATCAGCGCGT
Source organism: Andrena minutula (assembly GCA_929113495.1). Lineage (NCBI taxonomy): Eukaryota > Metazoa > Arthropoda > Insecta > Hymenoptera > Andrenidae > Andrena > Andrena minutula. Next base: position 35,816,512 of record OV815996.1, on the reverse strand, counting down.
CGCGGTGGCGGCCCGAGCGTTTTGCGCCCCGTCGAACACAAACGTGGGTCGACGTGGTCGTGGCTACCGGATTTCACCCCTGGCTACACACTCTCTTTCCAGTCCACGATATTTCTTGCTCCCGCCGTTCTTAGACCGCCATTTGATCTGGCCCACGATAGCCAGGAGGAGGCGCAACTCAGCCGGAATATCTCCGTCTGTGGATGTTGGCCCGAAACGGCAAAACGAGGGGGAAAAAATTCGAGAAAAACGAGGGTGGGTAACGTAGGTGGACGAACAGAGGGGCAGAGAGACCGGAGCATTCGCTGTTCCTCCTTTCTCTCCTGTTTCTGTTGGCCAGACCTCTCTTTCGCTCACGATTTTCCCGGTCTATCGGCTTCGACAGGCCTCGCGCTCCGCCGATGCGCTCTTTTTTCTCCCGTTTTCCACCGCTTCTTCCACCCCCCTTTGGCCCTTTATTCTTCCGGCGTCCACGACCCGGCTTTTCCTGCAAAATCGCGCGGGTAATGCGGTTTTGTTTCCGCGAAACGGTCTCCCGTTTTGTCCACAAATTAGAGCCCCTTTTAGCGCCGCGCTCCCAACCGTCTTCTTCCCCTTTCCCGCCCGACGCCGGTAACGCTGTTTCCAGGAATTCGAACGAATCCCGTGCTCCCAGCGGCGAAACAATTTCCCGTGGAAAGGAAGGTGGAACGAAATTTCCAGCTCGCCCCAGGGAAATTGCCAGTTCCGCTGTTCGCCCTCGTGCGCGCGGAATAATCATCTTACTTTGAACTTCCCTCTCCCCGAAGAAAACTTGGCTGCCATAAAATTCCTGCTACCGTGCGTTCGGATAGACCGTGCCTTCCTCCCGTAACTTGCCTCCGAAAATCAACACGCTCCCCGAGGAAGACTCGCCCAGGCACCTGGTGGAGGAGAGTCCGGAGATTCTCCCTGAAGCCAAGGCATCTCCTAAGCTCCGTCAAGCCCCCCGTAGATCGCTGCTCGTGGATCTATAGCAGGAAATCTGTATCGCGGAAAGCGCATGCGTCGGTGGCGTGATTCTGGGCGAGGCCAGGCCCGCGGACGAGCCTCGCGACGCTTAATTCAGTAGGCGGAGGACTGTCACGGAGGTTGGAGCTTTCCGATCTCTCCTAATCGAAAAACGAGAGAATGAGCGAGAGAGAGAGAGAGGGCGAGAGGAGAAGAATAGGTCGAGGAGGGGGCAGATGGGTTCGCGCGCTTGCGTGCCTCCGCTTTTGATTATGCGGCTCCACGATAGGATCTGACACCGGGCCATTTGCATGGCTATCAAGATAGCAGCCGTGCACGGGACACGCATACCACGCCGCGGCCGCGTGTGCGCGTTACGCGCCTGTTTTTCATTCCGTGCCAGGCTAGTTACACGAAAGATCGGTCCCTTTCCTCCGAAGATCGCGTCCGAGGGACGAGTAAGGGAACGAGTAGCTCGTAGGGATTCCCTCGCTCGTTTCCCTCCTCAGAATCCGCCCCCGCTCCCGCAGATCGATCGACAATGACATCTCTGAAATTCCGGAAGGAGTTTCACAGTTTCTCGTCACGATTGCCTGGCACCGCGTTCTATTCGCTGGGAGCTTTAGTCGCGGGCTAAAGAAGAGCATGGTCAGGCACGAAGCGGAGTTGGCCGGTGCTCACGCGCATGCACGATTAGCATGACAAGTGGAATGTAATTGTTCACTGTAGACGACCTGTAGACGAGTTCCATGGCTCGGATGGACCCCCGTGGCTCCTGAATCGAAACAAACTTTCCTTCCCAACTAGCACGATTCTCCGGCCAGTAGCGAGCCGAAAGCCGTTCCCCGTTCGTTAATTAATTCGATTTTTCGACCGTGCACCGGTACACGCGACAATCAATTAACCCCTCCACCTCCCTTTCCCCTGATCGCTTGGGAGATTCTCGAAATCGAGTCGAACGGGACAAGCGTTTCGGCGATTCTATCTGGGCTTCGCTCGAAAAAATCCTAGTCGAATCGAAGCACGGATCCGATGGCCGCGCAACAAGTCACTGGAATTTCTCGGGGCTCCCGGGGACCGACTCGAAAATCGATTACAGGGTTTATCGATCCGGAGGAGGGCTCGTTCCGGAAGACGACGCTGGCCAAACGGGAAGGGAGAGACGGTTATATAGGCTAGATTTGATTTAAATCTGAGATCATTGTGCCAGACACGGTGCCTCGTGCCAGAAGGAGAAAATGGAGAAGGAAGAGAGAGAGAGAGAGAGAGAGGCTGGCCGGCATTCTGTGATTTCCATACAGGAAGCTCTGTAACGAGAAACCGCCGCCCTTCTCCCCCCGTCTCATTCTCACTCTTCAGCTCGCCCAGCGTCTCTGTGCGCCACCCGCTCGAAAACCAGACTGCCGGTTCTCGGTTTGTCCCGGTGTATGATTACCAATTTCAGGTTACCAGGTACAGGCAGCGTGCCGATGAGACGTCGTACCTCGGCCTCGTCGCTCAAATAAACTCGACCTGGCGGCCGCTGATTCACGCGAGTACTCCTCGAGTCTGCTGGCAATCGTTTCACAGTTGACGGCCGTGCAAACGCTCGGACTGTTTCACGATTTGAGAAATCAATCGCGTTTCCCGCGAATTGGCTCGAAAGTCGAAAGATGATTTCGTACAGTAGCTCGAGCTGCAGCGCAACGTTTCGCCGCGCCGTGTCCCAAGGAAGAGCTCGTAAAATCGTGATGGGAACGCGGTATCGAGAGCGGAAAATCAGGGGAGAGAGATTCGAGTCCAAGCATCCAGCGAGCCCTGACCAGGATCAGCCTGCGACCAGGTGCGCTTGTCGAGGAGAACAGAGGGGTGGACGAGATCAGGGTGTTGAGGGATAGACGAGGGGCTCCCCTGGCGTCCCCCCGTCGCCTCTAACTGCGGAGGACCGCGCAGGAGGGGACCTGGCAGGGACACGGCTACCTGAGCTCCTCACGCCAGGACCTTCCTGGTACAAGCTTTGGGCGCCCAACTGTCTGCCGATCCTTCTTCGGTACGCGTCGGTGGAGCAGCGATTTTTTCCACCATTCGAACGGGTACCTGACCAACTTCAGTGGCTCTCGATCCTTCCACCAGCAGCGCTTTCGAATCTGTTCGTGATTTTAGCGACTGGGAAGAATCAAGAAAGCGGATAGAGCAGGCAAACCACTGAAGCCGAGGAATATTTTCAACGAATCCATAAACTCGCCAAATCGTTAGAGCTGCGCCCCGTTGGAAAGAGTTCCTTGGAAGGGCGAGCTGGTGATGTAACACGCGTGGGTGCGCGGCTGTAAGTTACACGCGGAGGTGTCGGCAAACACCGGTACAGATAACCTCGGGGTAAGCGTGTCAACTCGGCTACCGGTGTTACGAAACCAAGCAAGGTCTGGGAATCTCCTCTGTGTTCCCTGTTAATATTTGAACAGAGCTGGTTCGTGCACGTCCGACCAAACGCCAACTACCGCGTCGCGCTGGCAGCCGCCGAGGAGGAGACTCCTTCGGTCCACGGGAGTCGGTCCGAATTTCACATTTTTCGGACTCTCCCCTGCACGTCCACAGCCGCGAAACTGCTCTCGGATTATCTGGCATCGCGATTTAATTCGAGCCCCGACGAAAACCGAGCGGTGATATCGCGACAGCGACGGAGAACGACGCTTTCTTCGAGCGAACCTTCCACGGCCAACCTTCCGGGGGAACTCTTTCGCGGAGGATTTTCGAGAGGCCCGTAATTGTTCCCGGTCCAAAGTCCCGTGGGAAGATAATCCTGCCTCAGTGGCAGAAGGAAAAAAAGGAAAGTTGCTTCTCTGGCTGAAATTCTCGGAAGTGGGATTTCTTCTGGCGGGGGCTGGGGCCTCGAAGAGGTGTAGCTGGCTCAGCGATTTTCCCGTTCATGCTTCCAGGATTTACCAGCTCCTTTCATTCACCGGCTCCCTTGTACCTCGTCCCTCTGGGCGACCCAATTTTTTCAGTCGAATCTTTTACACGCGTCGATCGAGTGTGTACCTAACTGCCTACTCTGTTTCCCGAGCAATCCGCCTGATAATATCCGTCGATAGGGCTTCGCTTCCTCCTAAGAATTTCGGCGGACCGCGCGAATGGTGGCGATTTCTCTGATAAAAATTCAAAAGGGGAGCACATGAATATTTATCTCGCTCGCGGAATCGGCCAGGAATTCGCGGGGCGACGGGGAGAGGACGTTGTATCTGGCAGAACGTTCTCCTCCGAGGTTTCTCCGAGTCCTTCGTTACGTTCTGTGGCCACCCGCAACCCCCTTTCGGGGATTACTTCCTATTAATATGCATTACTGGCGGTACGGTCGACAAAAGGAGCGAGAGCCCGACCGTGGCACTGTGATGTAAATAAACTTAGGCTTCCGGATCTTCTTCCTCGAGGCGGACACGCTTCTTCTTTTGTAATTGCTGCTCCTTTGTCTCTGGACTAATGCCCGGGGACCGCGGCGGGCAAACATTTTTCATCCCTCGCGTTCACGGCGCTCCCTTGGCTGATAATTGGGCGCCTAGGGTCGCGGGGGTTCCTTGAGACAGTGGTGATAATAATATGCATTTATCTTGCACGACAGTGTCGCGAGATTCGTTCACACAGCCTCCACGAAACGTGACTCTATTTTCGTACAGACTTTGTCAGCCGTGGAAGGAATATGTAGGGTAGATGTCCCAATTACTGCCACTTTATTTATTTTATGTAATAAAAACGTAACGTATAAAAAAATGTACAAAATATGTTATATTTAAACGGAGATTTTGATTTACATAAAAATAAAACAAATAAAAAAATCATACGGACAAGACGATTTTTGAGGTGACAGTTATAGGTACACTAGGATCGCTCGGGAATTTTAATTAATTATTAATAAATTCTTCATATTTAATTCATAAAACTATTTTTTTTTAATAAAAGAGATGTTAAATAATATTATGTTTCAAACTAAGAAGATTTTTAGGTTAAACAACACGTGAAATGATTAAATGAAGTTAAGTTATAAGCTTAAGGTGGCAGTAATTGGGACATCTACCCTAGTTCCCTTTGCACTCTGCTCGTAGATTCGCTGTAAGCTTAAGGAGGTTCGATACCGGAGAAAAAATAATGAGGAATCTTTGTAAAGTGTTTTAATCTAATGTTCAAAGTGTAGTCCACGTTGTGTGAAAATTTTAAGTCGATTGGCCGCACGCTTTTTGAGAAAATTTCAATCAAAGTTGCGCTCTTATACACGGGCTGTTACGGGAGAAGCGATAAAATTTCTATAAAATGTTACACAGAGTTCTTAAAAATAGTGAGAAAGTCCGAAAAAAATGTTGCAATGAAAAGCTTAAGTATTTCTATGAAATTCAAGAGAAAAGAAAATCGGTCGTATGCCGTACGGCTTATTAGATAATTGAATAAATAGGCAGCAGTGTACTCGTATTGTTGGAACTGGCTGAAGGAACTGTTTGAAACGTGGCAACGCTGCACGCCGCGTAGTCATCTACTATACAATGTATAATTGCACAAAGCATGCAGTAAAAATTGATAAAAATGCTACCAAGCTGTAAACGTATATTTAGTAATTTGTTGCGAACCGGTACGAACGCGCAAAAGAATGCCACAAATGTGATATGGAAAGAGAAAAAAAGATGGACATAAAGCGACGTTGTCGCATTTCACTCGCATATTTTACGCTACATTTAATAAAAATATTGTGTTTCTAGTTGCATTAAACATACTTTTTATTTAATTGAATTCCAAAACAAAATATGTAGTAATAATTTTATTAGGAATGGACATGTCAATAACACTTTTGTCTAGTGTTCCTTCTCGAGAATTCTTTCTCGAGAATTTCTCGAGAAATTTTATAATTTCTTATTTCTCATTTCTCGAGAAATTACATTGTTTCTCAAGAATCTTCAATGTAAGAAAATTATTATAAATCCCATTAGTTTTCAGAAATGAATTTTCAGTTGGTTCAAATTGTGTGTTAATCGTGAACATATAAACACATCTACAATCAGTGATAAATGTTAGCAATATATGCGAATAATTGCGCGATTGTTTATAAACTTTTCTCTTCGTATCGCCGATGTTCTATGTACAATTACACCCACATCCACTCAAAATGAAAGAAATTTTTCTACAGCCGCAGATTTTGTCACAAAGAAAAAAGAAGTAAATTGGCTGACGCGACATTAGACGTATTGTGCTTTTGAAAAAATACTATTTTAAAACAAAAAAGTAAAGTTTCGTTTTGCTCACATTTTATATTAAATAAATAAATTTATCTATTATATTTAATATCTGTTTTTTTTTCATTTACACAAGTTTTGTTTAAGTTGGACACGAATAAAAATTTAGATAAATATTATCAACATTATTCCAAAATTATAAATTTTACAATAGTTTTTAATTTCTTGAGAATTCTCGAGAAATATAATCTGATTTCTCATTTCTCGAGATGCGAAAAATATCGAGAAATCAGGAACACTACTTTTGTCTACATAATATTTTTTTATCTAAGATTGGTATCACTGCAGAACTCCCATGTGTAAGCATAAGCTTACCCCTCTCGCCGCCTGCCTCGCAAGTTCGGTATCGAACCTCCTTAATATTCGTTCAGTTTCTGTCCACTGTCAACTGGCGTGACGTCTTAACAACCCTTGCCGGTGGCACGGGCGAGATAATGCGAATGAACCTGTCAAGGCCGAAACAGGGTGTCCTCGGCGGTCTCCACGGAAATCCTCTCGATCGACGGACGGGTTTCACAGCGACGGATATCCTCGAAAGACGACGCGTCGGCATTTATAAACAAATTCTCGAATCGTATATCACGGTCATTGTTCCGGGGGCCGCCCCTTCTGAGGCGGCCGCACAAAAGGATCGTAACGCCGATGACAAAGGAGGGAAAAAAAAGAGAGGCAGAAGTGTCGATGAGTGCCATCCTTCTGAATTGATCGGCATTTGAATAAATTCACCTGCACGGTGCTCCTCGTGCCGCGAGAGAAGCGTCACGGGGGCTGACAGTGGCTCGAGAGGAGGAGCACTGTGCATTCATTAGCAAGCGCGCGATTAAGTACAACTAAATCACTCCCTACGATCCCATCCATTCGAACAGTGTTCGGCTAATACCATTCTCCTTCGAAACGTCCCCCGTAGGTATTCGGATTCCAGGGAGACAGGAATACTTCGGCATTTAGCGAATCTCCGCGGCGTTTCCGAAAGTATTGCCACGCGAATTCTCCTCGCCGATAGACAATCAAAAAATGGCGGAGTGAACGGGGAAAGTGGAGTGTCGCGTCGCGACAGCGTTTCGCGTAGGGTGGATCGCGCGCGCAGCTTCAAACGGCGGAGAGCCGAAAACAATGTCGCCGTTTCATTTTTGCTGGCTCGGTGGAGTCTGGAAATCGTTGGCGAGCAAATGCGTAACTGAAATCTCAGCATCCAGACCGCCCCTCCTGCGCCCCCCGTTTCGCCACCCCTCTGGAAACGGGCCGGCGGAACCCGTGATGCCCCGCAACGACCCTCTGGCGCGCTCGTTTTTCCCTCCCCTTTTTATCCCCTGCCGGGGTGACGGGGGGCTGTGTGGCTGCGGCCGCAGCTGCACGACTCCGGCCAGGTGTGCTCTCTCGCAATGTTGCCGCAAGGGTGAATTTCTCTCCCTTTCTCTCCCTCTATCACCCTGTCCTCCGCGCCTCTGTCTCTCTCCCGTGCGCCCCTCCAGCCCCCCGCGTCCCCGTTTCGCCGTTCGAGCGCGTCTCGTCGCGCATACCCCGATCGAGAGGCCGATTTTGCGTCCAAGCGTTTCCCCTGCGTGACCCTCCACGCCCGGAATTCTCCGATCGCTCGTTCAAGTTCCTCGGAGTCCGAAGAAAGATGGTCGATCCTCGAGGCGCGCGCCGCGCGGACACGAGCGTTTCCTGCGCCACGAGACTGGGAAAATGGTTCGCAGATCGCGTAGAGAATTACTGCTCGCCTTGCTTCTTAATCACAGGGAACGCGGAACTGCGAAACCGCCTCTCAACATTGTTGCACGCGGAACGACTTAATATGCCTAACTGTAGCGCGAAACTACTATGATTCGAATCGGATTAATGATCGTTAATTTGATGCGGGCCGCAGTAACCGTGAAAACTTGAATCGTAAGCTTTCCTTCGACACCGTGGCAAGCTTGTATCCCGAGGTGCATCGGCCGTTGCTTTAGGCGTTGGGGGCTGCGATCTCGCTTGAAATTTCAGGAAGATCGTCCCGTGGAATTGAACGAGGGATATTTCGCTTCGTAACGGCGCATGGCCCGCTGGAATTGCGGTCGATGCGCGAGCAGATTTCACGGGGACGAGTCGAAATATATTTTTATTGGCGGCCGTGCGGGGCCAGGGCAGATAGGGAATTGCGGAAACGAGAAACCGGCGATATCCCGATAAGAACCGCGCGCCGGGCAAACGCTCTCATTGCCTCAATTTCCACTTCCACTTCCACTTCCACTTCCGGCCGCGATCGCTTTTTCCCATCGACCGAGCCTAAAAAACACTCGCCCCCATTGTCACGCGAAACCGTGAAGCAATAAAAATGACCAGACCGAGAAAATGCTCGTGGTGCCGTAGCTTCCAGATTCCTCGTGCCGCAGTGTCGGGATTTTTTACAATAATAATTAAGCATTAATTCTATTGCGCCGGCTAATTCCGTGTACCTTTACATCGGCCATTTTTCATTAATCGCGCGTTACGTCGCGGCACCACCGGAAGCCCAAACGAAAACGAATCTGGGGCTCGATCGATCGCCACGGCCAGAGGGGGGGAGGGAGAGTGAAAGAGACGGATGGGAGGGGGGGGGGGCCGAGAGGGAGACAGGGAGAGGAAGGAGGATCCATGGATCCATGGATCCGAAACGTGACGGCGCTCGGCTGAGCGTGTATCCCACCTGAAAACCGGAAACACGGGTTCCCCTGCGGAGAGAGAGAGGTCAAGCCTACCGGAACACCGGAACCGGAAGGGTGCGGAACCTAGGCGACCGACGACGTGCCGGACAGTGCTGGCACACACTGATTACCCGCTGATGAAACGTACCGGCTCGTTGACTTCGGCCAGGGTCGTCATTAGGGACGCCCGTGCTTCGATGCGACACCGTAAAAATCATGCGATGCCCCCGCGACTCTGGCGATTCCCATAAAAACAATGCTGGCTGTCTGCTCCGCCGGCAGAACTCAGGATCATCCCGAAGCTACTCCCCTAACCCTCCAGACCCGAAGCTTCTATCCCGACGCCTCCTCTGGTCACCGCCAAATGCACTCCTGCTCGGATTTCAAGCACCCTCCGACCCTTCAGGTTCGTTCGAGCCGATCGAGTAGCCGTAGCTCGATCCCCGAAAGCGATCCTCCGATCAAAGGGTGGTCAGTATCACTGTACCTGAACGTGAACGGTGACTAATGGGCAGCTCCGGGGCTTAAACAAAACGTCGGATCGACGGGGCCCAGGGGTGAAATTGGCCGGGCACCTAGCGCACCGCCGCGACCCACCTCCTAAACAAGGGGCCCCCATTAGGCGGAATGAGTGGAGGCAGCGAGCCACTCGTGATTAAAAGGTCGATTTGTTACACGGGGCCTGGCGATGGGGTATGAAAGTCGAGCTTCGGGGTTACGGAGGAAGTCGTGCCTCCCCACCTTCGAGCCTGCCGAAGCGGAACGACACGAGGTCGCTTCGTTTCCACCGCGCTTTATACGCCGAGGCTGTTTCGACTTCGTCGCTCCGATTCCGGAGTAATTAATTGCCCATCGTGCGTGATTAATGCCGACGCGCTCTCCTGAAAGTCGCCGTCGCGTCGATTCTTTCGTTTCTTCTTTTGGCTACCGAGGAGCGAGGACGGAGGTGTCGAGGGCGCTCGTGAGGATTGTGTTTAGCGGGTTTTAAACAGCCTCGATCGAGGCTGATGGGAGTTTCCTGTCGGCACTATGGGAATCTCGTGGGGGGTGGGGAGGGGGGGAGGGGGGCAGGCCTAATTAATGCTTAGAGCTCGCTGGTGGTTTTATGGGAAATCCGTGTACGCACCACCTGCCAAAACGGTCGATCGCATGGGACAGGAGACCGCCGTGATTCGCCTGCTCGTTTAATGACGGCGAGGTTGTGGGAACCCGGTCACGGGTGGAGCGAGCACTCCCCTTAAGTACAGTGATTACGTGACTGGGGACACGGTACTTGCGTAGCACTCGACGATTATTAACGTGGATCGATTCGGCTCTTTCCTCTCGAAAAAGAGTTCCTGTGGAAATCCGCGAGGGAAATCGAGCCGCTCCAGGAAGCCGGATAGCTCTCCTCCTGGCGGAGCAAGGATCTCGTATCGCGAATCCACCTCCGACCGCCTCTTGTCCAACTACCGAAACTCGTGAGTAGGTTACACAAATGATTTCAGCCAAATCCATCGACTCCTTTAGCACAGACGCGAAATTTTACAGAACCAATCTTCACCTCAGGGACCCTGTGGCTAGAGTACGTCTGTGTGGGAATGATTTAGCCGACAGTATTAGCTTTTTTTTGGCACGTCAATCGAGGCTTTTAAACGTTCAGTGGTGTTGTACGCTCTTTGTACGACGAAATGAATTACATACTTGGGTGTATCACCTTCGGGCATTCCTGTTTGTTGATACAGTCTCGATGGATATACAGTTTCTCTAGTCTGTACACTAGGGTAAAGAGTACAATGGTTGGCCACTTAAGTAATAGTGTCACATAAATAATAAATTATAAATGCGAATTTAGTAAATTTGAAATGGAAACCAATATAAATAAGTACGAAAAACCCCTAATAATCTAAAAATAAATAGAGTTTATAGAAAAAAAATCAAGAATGTATAAAAATATACAAAAAATGTGTTTCCTACGAAGAAATATAGTTATTGGCATGGTCAAGACAGTAATTGTCCAACCGGTTCGACAGTGATTGGCCGCTATTTGATACATAATATAACCTAAAAGAAAATGTTACTTGATTTGGTGATAGAAATAAGATTAAAATTATACAATAAAAATGAATATTTTTTATTATGTATGTATTTGTTGTGTTTATTTCTGTTTTTAAAAGGTGGCTAATTACTGTTTCACCATTGACATGGTTAAAAAAAGTCACTGGCCGCCTGGCCAATTACTGTCATGCAACATTATTCATATGACAGTTGTTGGCCCCCGGTATTTTTCATAATATATGTATAAATTTAACAAATAAATAATTCTTTTATAAAGTTTCAACTTTCATTTATCGATATAAACCGAATATGAAAGATATACATATCATAAATACATTAAACTATTCACAAACTTTCAACTGCACTCTTACGGTTTTTTTATTAAATCGCTGTAATTTCCAAGATTCAAAGCCGAGTCATCCTATTTGCATTTATATATAATCACAGTATATAATGAGTGGAGAAATATTGATTACATCCGAAGCAAGAAAGTACAAGGAATATGAATATGTTGATTAAAAAAAGGCATAACGTTGGTATTTCTTTATATTCATTTATTTCTCAAAATAAGGCCAATCACTATCAGGTGGCCAACAACTGTGTTCTTTACCCTATGGCATTTCTGTTTTGTCCCGTCAAATAAATAAATAAATAAACGTGTGACGAATGAAATCGCACAGAACTTTCGTGGCGATTTCTCTGGCCACAGTTTCGTGGTTTCCGTCTCGTTTTAATTTTTTTTTCTCGCGGGTTAATGGAAATAGAGGCGTGCGCTGTTTGGAATGGATGAGGCAACCACTCTTCTTGAGTGTAACGATTACGTCGCGAGGGATACGGTAGTTGGAGTCGACGACTTTTAGTTGGATTGCCGGTAGATTGGTCCGAACATTCCCCCCTTCCGACAATCTCCCTGAAATCGCGAGTCCTTTTCGTCGGTATTGCATTTCGCCCTATCCTTTCAAATCAGAATTAATCTTTCTATAAAGAGTAAATTTCGCCGCGACCTCTGGATCGCGGCGAATCTATCGCACCGCCGCCGATCGAAGGGAAAGCACCGTGTTCTCTGCGTAACAAATCCTCCGCTTCTCTACGGACTTTATTCCAGGAAAAAAGAAGAACGATGTTTCGGTGTAGGAATAGCAAACATCCAATCTGGAAATAATAAGTTTGATCGATGACACTCGCGCTGCGGAAGAGAACGAGTCGCGATGGCCGAGCAGAGAGGGTGATAGGGGCGAGGGGTGAGATTGCCTTGTCACCTTGACAAATGATCGGAGAACGAAAGGTACCAGGCAACGTTGAAACGCGCCACGTCCTTCCAGTTCCTTAAATTTTCGTCCTTTCTCCCTTCCACCGGCAGCGCGCCGCCCCTTTCTGCCTCTTCCTTCACCTGCTCGTCTCTCACGAGGCCCTCGAAGACAGGAGGACCGCCGCCCCTGCTGACGATCAGTCATTAAGCATCGACAGCCTTGACAAATAGCCGAGGCTCGAGCTTATTAAATGCATCGGGGATAATTTCACGGGGAGCTAGCGCCCGCAACATCGCGAGCACTCCGCGCGGCGTTTATTTTCCACGGCCGATAGAATTTTCCCCGACTCACTCGCCAATTCGACGTTACACTCTGCAATCCCTTCAATCATGCATCGTCTAATTACTTTTCCGACGCTCAGAGCGACTAATTGATTTTTGATTAAACCCCCCGCGAGCGTTCCGGCCCCACAATGATCCCCCGATTTCCAATTTTGTTGGCCGAACAGCCAGTTGCATAATTGAACGCGTGCGATTCGGTGGCGAGCATTATTCGCGACCTGTCGAAACGCGATCCAGTGCTCGTGTAAACTCGATGTTCCTATCAAGCAACTGGCGAGGCGTCTCGAGTTACGCGGATTAGGAGGTCGCTGGTCGGGTTCCGCGTGTTTCCGGGAACACCGTCGAACATCGGTATCAGCGATTTTTGTTCCGAGGCCCGTCATGAAGCATGGTTTCGCGTGGCGACAAGAATGCAATGCCGTCAGGGAAATTTCCAATGCAATTCGTGTCATTCGAACCTGTCAACGTCTCTCTGTCATAGTAGTTATTAGGAGGGGAGCTTTGCTCGCATAGGGTGATCGAGCAGTACGTTTTCTGGCTCCTCTATGGGGGGACATAATTTCATAGGGAACGCATATTTCGCCGAGGCGATACAGGAATAAAAAAAAAACCACAAGGAATCGCCCCGTTCATCGAGCGAACGTCACCCACAAACCGCAGTGACGGGGGCGGTTCACCCTCGCCGCCAAAAATCACATTCCTATCGACCCCTCGGCATTGCTACGTGGTACCGTGTCGAAATCGCATTCCCATGCACGCTCCCGTACAGTCGTTCGCAATAATCGCGTGTCCCTGCGCTTTCATTGAAAAACGGCGACCCCTAAGAATCTGCAGAGACGTCGGAGGATTAATCAGCAGAATCTTCCGCCGAATTAGACGGCGAGGATGGTGCTCGCAATTGCACTGAAAATTGGAAAAGCTTGCGACGCTGGTAGGAAGAGGGACGAGCCATTATTGCGACGGACTGTACGTGAAGACACGAGTTACGCAAAGCACCAGGACGAGTCACGCAACGGAAGAGTCACCGCGTGCATGAATGCGTAATGCCTGCGGACAGTGATTTCCACCCTCGTCGACCACCACCGCCACCCTTTCCACGGCCAGATGGGGTTCTCACGAGTCGCCCTTAATACTGTTCATAATCGTGCCCGATAATGCTCGCTGTCACAACACGCAAACAATGTCCCGCGGCCGATTGAAAAATCAAAGGATTACTCGTGTTCTCGGTCCGTGGGAGGGGGTGGGGTGGGGTGGCGGTGGTGGTTGCTCGCCGAGCAGAAAGAGGCAAGGGTATATCGAGCGAACGGGAGCCCGGTCCCCCGGCGTCCAATTTAATTTCATGAAACATTTATGCAGATTCGATGAGCTAGGTGGTCGGGAAGAGGCGCAAGGGACCGTTCTGTCTACAATCGAACCCGTTGGAAGACAGGTCGCGGGGGTTGACAGCCGTTGCGGGTCGGAAGCGTTCGTCGCGCGGAGCGTGGAAAAATTGCCCCTGAAATTCCCGCGACGTGTCTTTCAAATCGCGACGCGACGGGCTCGACTCGAAACCGTCACATTTTTATCTCTCCCCGCCGCGACGCGGAACGCTCTGCCCCGGTGAAAGGGAGTGTCGGCCTGACACGCGTTTAATCGACGATACACAGATGACAATAACGCGAAACGGTGCGGCGCGTTCGCTGAAATGCGAAAAAAAAAATAATAAAAGGTGAGCGCGAGCCGGATGGGCCGGCGCGGGCGGGCGAGGGGGGAAAAAGGAGGCGAAGAAGAAGCGAAGAGTAGGGTGAAAGAGTGCGCGTCGAATAAATTTCCCGCGTGCACAACGGATAATGTATCGTCCGCCGTGAATGGCCGACGAAAGCAGTGACACGTTTTATTATAAAACCACCGCGATGCAAGTAAATTTATCGACACACGTCCCGCGAGGCGAAGAGCACCAGCGCGCGTTACACCCTTGTCTCCCATTCAACGTCCACTCGACATCGTCGACTCGATAATGACCAGTTGTCGCGCTAGTTACCTTCGCCAATGGTACTTTTTCACTAGTCCACCTGGAACTCGTGCATCGCCCTCCACACTTTGTAGAAAAACGGACCTCGAGCTTCGGGGATTCGTTAGGCGTGGGTGTTAACCGTAGGAGCATTTATTTGCTGGGCGTTTGTTGGGCCAATGACGTGTTGGCCAACTGTTGAAGTGTCGCGTTATTTTTAAATGGGCCAACGATTGTAACCAACGCAGGCACAACTGAAGGATTCTTTCCGTAGACCCAACTGAAGGATTCTTTCCATAAGCCCAACAGTTTCTTTCCAAAAGACGTCTTAAAGACTTCCAGAAGGCGTCTTGAAGAACTTCAAAAGACGTCGTAAACACGGCTTTTTCAGGTCTGGTTTAGGAAAAAAAGAATCGCCGGTGAGGAGAATCGAATCCAAACTTTCCGCTTACAAAGCAACCGCTTTTCGCACTTACCCAACACATTTCCTTGTAAACACTTCTAATCTCTAGTTACATAACGAGTATTAATTGTTTATAAAAAACTGCGCAGTGACGCGAAATATTCTACAAAATATCATCATTCTGCCTTTAGACTCATTCCTTAAAATTTCACATTCGTCTCAAGATCAGACGTCCTCATTACGTATTTATAAATAAGAAAAGAAAAGTCACAACTTGGAATATAGTAACAGGTTTTTGGATATAGCAAACTTTCTGACGTTTGTAAGACGACATTTAATCATCGTTGTAAATTTTTTGTTAATTAACCTACCATTATAATTGTGGGCCCAACATTGAATATTTGTGGGCAAACTGTCTTTACTTTTTGTTAATTTAATTAACCAACCATAATAATTGTAGGCCCAACATTGAATATTCGTTGACAAACTGTCGAAAGTTTTTTGCCTTAGGCCGTATGTTGGGAAGTTGTAGGCAAAACACTAACTATATCCCAACTGATTCCCAACTGTTGGCTACCGTTGGCCAACCAGAAATGCTACTAGGGCAGTAATTGACAAGGAATGTTTAAAAAAAATGAACATATTCGTGTTTTGTAGTATTAAGTACATAGTTTGTCGTCTGCGTTTCATTTATCAAAGGTCCAGTGGCTGTAATAAAACCTTGAAAAGGAATTACAAAGTAGGCAGAGCTATCTCATTGAATCGGAACTTCGGCAACACCATAACAATCCACATTGATATCGACTTTGGACGCCCGCTGCGAAACATACGTATCGTGCCAGTTGTGTTTACACTTTCAAGAAGGAAGGTCGCTTGAATATGTCTCGCGTCTCACGTGTGAAATCGTGGCGTGCGTCGCGGCGCAGCCAATGCACTCGGTGCGTGCGCACTGCGCATCCTCCGGTGTCCTTCGACGGTTGTAAACTTTCCTTCGTCCTGTTTCTCGTTGCGAGTTAGACATTTTTAAGCGAGTGTAGCGCAGCGACAGAGTTTCCTTAAATTTCTGCGTAGACTTTGGTTAAAGTTTCTTGAATTAGTGATCGCGACAGCACACGCTAGCGAATTCTGCAGAGTTTTTGCGTCCCGAGATCGAGCCCACTGTAGTTTTCCACGATCAACGATCCACGCTTTAAGCAACCATAAGCTCCAGAACTCTACCGATGTTCTACATAAAGGGGGATCCTCTGTTGCAGGTCGGAGAGTGATCGCAAAATGTTGAACCCAGAAACCGGCTGTTACTCAGAATCCGTTCGAGCATGGTGAGTCCACAATAAGACCTTTTTAAAAGAAAAAGCGTTAGACTTTAATTTGCCAGGCTCGTGAGTGCGACGGAGACCTCGACGTAAGACACGTTTACGTTGAAATCGAGCGAGTTGTAATCTCCCTCGAGTATCTCGGCTCGCGTGCCGCCCGCGTTCTCATCAACGCGTAATCTTAATTAAGTACAAATCGCGACGTGTACGAGGACGTGTTGCGCGTCCAGTTACAGGCATACCTTCAGATAATCAAGCAGCTTGCTCTTATATCCCGTGCTTCTCGTGTCCTTTGTCCCTGCCCACGTATTACTCAGATAATCCCTCGATATTGAAATCATATCCGATTTTATCGCGATATTACTGTACATTGCTTGTTACACATTAGCGTATCATAATGACACGGTGCATATTGCGCATTTAATATCGCTTTATACAAGCTTGCGAGAACGAGATTAAGTGTGCATGGATGCTGTCAGAACATCGGGTTAGGCTTTCTTGTGGAATCTATATTTAAGAAAGTTTCTTCGTGTACTGCTCGCGGTGATCGACGACGCAGTTAATTTAGCGTTGTCATCAGCTGGCAAAGAAAGTATCTGAACGGCTTTCCTGTCTGCGTTAACTTCTAATCGGGGTTGCGTGCATCCTCGCTGCAATTGCAACCTCACGCCCATGCGCTGCACGCATCGTTGCAGCCTCGACGACGGTGTAATTGAAATCAAGCAGTTTTTAATCCTGTCACGGGGAGAGCGATGTTCTAGGAATTATCGCGGAACGGTAGTTTGTGCCACGAGGCGTTACATGATTGATAGGCGTCGATAAGATTAAATACCTGCGTGATCACTCGAACTTTGCGCTGTTTCTCATTACAGCTCAGGATATGCTTCAAGATTATTACGTTTGTCGAGTTGCTGAGGTGTCTAATCGGTTCATATACCAAAAATCAGATGTCTTCTACTTTACCCCCTCGAATTATTGCCCTTCTTAAGGGGAGGTTCTGGTCTAGAGCCTCAAAAAATAGGTGATTTTTAGGAATTAATTAAAGGAAAACTAGTGTGTATAATTTAATGGGACTTGTTGCATTGTATTAAGGATGTCTTAAATTATAGAAATATATGTTTTGTTTTATAATTAATCAGTGCAGACAGCCCTGGGGAGTCGTTAAAGTTAAAGCGTCAAAAAATTGATCCAAATCGGTGGGACCTGTATCTCTAAAAGTTATTATCCGATTCGACTGAAACCTTTTTTATTTTGAAGATTATTCTTTTTTCTAGGGGGGAACTAAAAAAAATACAAAAATTACATTTTTTTTAGAAAATAACGACACTTCACGTTTGAAATCACTTTTCCCCGTATTTTTCGTCCTTTCATCGCCTTTGAAAATTATAAATTTTCAACTTTTTGTAATTTTTTTAGTCCCCCCCCCCCCTAGAAAAAAGAATAATCTTCAAAATAAAAAAAGTTTCAGTCCAATCGGATAATAACTTTTGAAGATACAGCCCCCACCGTTTTGAGAACACTGTTTCGAGAAAAACGCGTTTAAAGTTTTACGTGAGCGCCGAGTAGCCCGGTGTTATGAATGCATTTGCCGCTACTCAAATGCCTATAACTTCGGGAATTTTGCGAATTTCAATAAATCCTTTTAAACACGTTTTCTTAAAAGGTTGAACATTCGAAAAATTAAATAAAAAAAAATCGACATTTAGACCAGAACCTCCCCTTAATTGACAAGCTGTGCTATTCTGCACTCTTTAGTTAAAATGCCCTATCTAGCATTTTGAATCAACCGAGAAAACTGCAGTGTTATCATTTACTTTGTACCGTCCTTATTTCCCATCATTCAAATTAAAACATCTTGTCATTATTTCGTAACAGACTAATATAATTTTTTGTAATCGGTATACCAATAGGTAATGTATTATTAACGTAGGAATTAATTAATTGTTTTAGATAGTCTGTTTATAAATCCTTACGAAGCACGTAGAGTTTTCTAACTTTAGGGGAATCCTGTCCAAAACCGTAAACTTAAGGTTCTAGGTCCATAACTTTTTAAATAAAAAACAAATTAGGTAATGAAAACGGTATTTATTAAACGATTTCGTAAACAACACAAAATAACAAAAATATAATTGATAAGTTTAAATAGGGTAAATAATTGAAAAATAAAACAAAACCTCTTCTTTTCTACGTGCTTCGTATATGCTATATACGGTTTAAATTAACAACGGTAGCATTGAAAATCGTCGAGTTCTTCGGATCCCCAGCCAGTGCAACCTTTGTGTGCCCATCCACCACACCTTGTACATTGGACCCAATTGTGATCACATGTTTCGATCGATTATACTCATTATAGCCTTTTTCATATTTTCCGAGTTCCAATCCTGTCTGGTAGCGTTTCTTTTATAAGTACGTAGCATCTTGCTGACACCATTAAACAAAAATGGAACGCGACTTACTTAGTTGACGAACCGTTATTCGGTGTACGGTTTTGCCTAAAGACGTAAGAATTATCCACGCTTTTGGTTACAGCTAAATATGAAAATGATAACAATCGGCCACGATCATCAAAATTTAATAGAAATAGATACCGTTAATATCTATCTTCATGTAACTTACCTTATAATTACCAGGACACTATATAGTCCACTTGAAGTACAGTCGAAAATAAGATCACAATACATAGAAATATAATAAATTTAATAATTAGCTGGAGCGTATGTATTTGGCCACAAGGATATGTTGACTAACAGTTCAATATGGCGGAAAACAGTTGCCAAAAGCGCGTGGGCTTCGTTCATTTGTTTTCAGAAATGTGTACGGTATACGGTTTTGGACAGGTTTCCCCTACTTAAAAGGTAAAAGACGCGTGGAACTTCAAATATTTCAACATATCTCAGAAAATGGAAAAATTCTAGATAGGACAGTTTAACTAAGAAGAGCAGTAATATGTACCCTGATAATTCCGCGATACCGCGAATACCACTTCCCACCTCCGTTAAAACCGCGAAACAAGAGATTGGAAAATGCGCGTTGGCACCGGAATTCGTTATTTACATTCAATCATTATCACGGAGCGTTCAAACACGATCGCCCTATACGTTTCGGCTTAATCGAACAATAATTTGCCTGTTTGTTCTTTCACCTGAAAAACAGGAACCGATCGAATCAGCCGTAAATATGCTGGC
Organism: Andrena minutula; assembly: GCA_929113495.1. NCBI lineage: Eukaryota > Metazoa > Arthropoda > Insecta > Hymenoptera > Andrenidae > Andrena > Andrena minutula. The sequence continues at coordinate 35,797,106 of OV815996.1, read as the reverse complement.
AAGGAAACAAACAAGGGCCGCGGATTCGGTCCAAATTGCGCGCATGAATTTTAACGAACGGTGGTCGAACGATTTCACGTGATCCCCTGGCCGCCGCGCCGTCCCGCAAGCCCGGCCGCCAGAACTCGAAATATCGAGCCGATTTTTCATAATTCAGCCCGTGGTCGGACGCAAAATTCAATCCCAGCCTCGGCCGTCGTTATTTCCGCGCTGGTTTTCGCTGTTTTTGCCATTATACCCGTAAAGGTAATTTCCCGGGCGGCCCGACCGCTGCTGATGTATTTATAACGAAACGAATTAAACTCGCCGTCGCGCGAATAGGTAACAAAACGCCCACCGCCGCCCCACCCCATGTCCACGCTCTCGGCTGGCTGGCGAATCCCCGCCGGAAATAAAATACCCAAATATTTGCGCGTTTAATTCGAACCACGCTCGCCTCGAAGCCGCCGCTGCGCGAGGGTTAATAATGAAACATTGCATTGTCCGCGAAAGGGTTGCGATCCCGTCTGCGTCTGCCCCTTCTCCACCGCCCCCCGCCCCCCTATCCCTGTTTGCCACGTGATTACGCGATCGCGGCATATCGAGGCATGAGTTTCTTTTATCTCCCGCATTAATCATCTTATCCAGCGCCGTGAATTGGCCAGTACGAAGCGCGAGAGGTTCCCACAGGGTGGCGAGGGAGGTTCGCTGGGATTTCGCAATGAGCCTCGTCTTCATTTGTTTCGTCGCGTCAGAGGGGAGCGAGTGGAAGAGGCAAAGAAATGTATTAGGAGAGTTTGTCAGGGACGATTTATCCGCAATCGCGTTGCCGCTTTTCTCGGGACATTAGGGACACGATCACCGGTTCGGCGAAGGATCGTTGGCCAGGGGGGTGCACCGGCGGTAGGGCCTTAATGCGATTAAGGTCGTTATCAGATGTCGCCGGCGTTTCTTGCGCGATGACGTCGACGTGCTCGTTTGTCATCGCGCGACGCTGTCACGGGGGTTGCGCGATTTACTTCCGCTCCCCCCCCCCTCCCCCCAGTTCGCGCCCTTCGTTTCCTGTCGGCGATTTTCTCCGCAGCGGTTCGCGCGATTCAATTCCGGCCTCGCGCGGATTAAACCTTCTTCCTAGGTTCGAAAAATTTCCCAGTTCCTTACAACCCCCTGCACATAAAGGACAACTAAAACTTAACAATAATAATAATAAGAAGAAGAACATGAGTTATAGTTAGGAAGCTGCCCATATTTCCACCGGTAACTCCGCTCGAAATTCTAGTCATGCAACGTAGCCTCGAAAAAAAAGTGAAAAACGACAAGGAACAGGATGGTGGAATGGCAAAAAATCGATTTGCAAAAGGTCGCGTGCGACACGCGGCCGGACATACGTGTCGGGAGGCATTTGGAGATTCGTTAAGCCTCGTCGCCATCAGCGCCCACCCTCTCGCCGCCCTCCGCGTACCATCAGCTCAGCGTCGCATTAGCAGGGGCAGGGGGGCGCGAAAGTCGTGGAAGAGAGAGAGGAGCTCGCGATATCCATTCGGGAGCATGAAGAACGGGAAAGCGAAGGGCGAGAGAAAGAAAAGGAATGCTCGTGGTCAGGTCTCGGGACGAGGGTGTGGCCAGGAGATAGGGATGATTAGATGCTACACCCCCGCAGGCACGAGCCGAGGGTGCCGCGGGAAAATTCATGGAGTTACTTAGCAGTCTTCCAGGCTCACTCGTTTATCTTCGCCACCGAGGGAGGGGAGGAAAGAAGGAAGTCGTTACGTTGTCGAGAGGCCGCCGGGTCGAGGCTGTAATCCTAATTAATAATTAATTACCACGGGAGGGGAAATAAATGGCCGATTGAATTCTTCCTGCGCTAAGGGAGCAGTTTGATTTATCGGAACGATTCTTGTTCTCCGTGTCCGGGAAACTCGCGCCCAATGAAGGCCTCGATTATCCTCGGGAACTTGCCTCCGCCGCTCGCGAATCTCGCGTTTTCCCTCGGCCACAATGGCATTCAATTTGAAACCTCGCTGTGATTAATGACAGGCATTTACGAATTAAGACAACCCTTTGTGAGATAGGAAAGTTCCCTCCCTCCCATTGGAGGGAAGTTATTGCCCCCGGCTGCGGGGACGTTTACCCCGGGGAGGAATTCAAGGAGCTCGGAGGAAAATTCGAAAGGATTTCTCGCAGGAAGCTATCATCGGCAATAAATTCCACGGTCGACGTCCAGATAAATAACTATGCTTCCTACGTTCCTCGGCCTTCCCGGTTTCCACGGAGCCGCTGGGAGCGGAGAGAATCCATGGCTGTATAGAAAAAAAGTTGGTCAAGTTTTACGAGGACTCGGAGGGAGGAGCGGACAGGGCGGAGAGAGGAAGGTCTGGTTTCGGGCTTCCAGGACCACGTTCGACCGAGATCCTTCGGTAACGTGGCCGAAAGTCATCCTCTCGTGTCGCTACATGGCCGACTCCACCCCTGCCGCTCCCCAGTTTGTCAGAACGACCCTTCGGTGTCGCTTACAAGACAGCAAATTTGTCCTCCGATAAGCAAAACAAACAGGGTGAACGAGAGCCGCTTCTTTTCGTCCTTTTCCTCGCTCTGTGCCCGCTGCTCTGTGTCTCGGCCCGGGTCCTTTGAGCTGGTGGAGGCGACTGGAAGGGTTTAATTGGTGGCTCGTTCGATGGGAGGATTCTGTGTTATAAAATCGTCGAATATGTCAAAGGCCAGTGGCTCCCGGCACAGCGTAAATCAATTGCTTCCTTTGAGGAATTAGAATGTAAAGTAATCAGACTTTTGCTTTATGTACATATAAAGGTGGAAAATAGGCGACTCTTTAATCTAGTAATTTTGGAGTGCGAAGTGGTCGGCGTGGATGACATGTCACGCTAGAGGGATTCTACATTATGGATCGATTCCGCGAAACCTCTGTTTCAGTCGCTTTCTCGGGCTAGGTCCGGTGAGGGGATTTGCATACATTAGATTTTATCCTTCCGAGAACGTTCGTCTTCGAGATGCACATATTTATGGGGGTCCCGCGTATAATGGCACCGAATTTAGGATGGAATCTACGGTGGTAACTTCATTATGGCCTCTGATTTAGGGGACCCCGCGTTAAGCGAGTATTTTTTCTGTCCTGGAAAATATTCCACCCGTTCGAGTGTCCTCCTCGTGTATTCGCTAGCAATTCTGAAATAGTGGGTATCGTTCGGACCAAGTCCGTCGAAATTCTGCTGAAATTCGTCGACGAACGTTCGAGGAGACTGGAAGTTTTCATCTTAACAGCGTTTAGTCGATGCTAATGGCACTTAACAGGTCTTCGCTTCTATCATTGTCAGAGGCGCCCTCCGCCCCTCTCGCCCTTTCGTTCTAACGACATTTTAATACACCCCCGACAAAGTGCAGAGCGAATTCGATGGAGAAAGGATTACGGGGCCCCGGGTGCGATAAAAATCGAGAGGCCTGCGTGTCTCGATTAGGTCCGGGTGAAGGGATGGTGTTGCGCAAAGAGCGCGAGGCGCACAGCTGCGCGAAAAAAGGGGGGCTGTCTGGTCCCAGCTGCGAAACAGGGTCATCGGTGTCATTGGGGATCTAGAAACGATCGCGCGCGTGTCGAACGAGACGAAGATCGGGCCTTCGATTCGACTCGGGCTCGACCTTCGATCAGCCCGAGCCTGCGGAGCGAATCGGCGATCGTCTCGATAGTCGATCGACGATTGGCGAAACAGGTGAAAGGGAAACGGAGAAATCGATGCGCTGCTCTACGAAACTGTATCGATCTCGAGCTAAAAATTCATTTGTCTACGTTCCTAGGTATCGTTAGGATAGTTTGCTTCCCTGTTAGATACTTGGACTCGCCGTGACTCTATTCCCTCGTTGTTGGAGCTAGGCTGGGGAACGGGGTTGTCCTCGCCGCTGGTTAGACAAATGGAGGTGCCTGCTCCGTTGGTCGCGCTGCTCGCGAGGAGTCTTCCTTGGAGCGAGCAGCCGAGACACGCAACGGGTAATTCAACACCTTCGTTTCACGGCCGACGCAATCACGCGACTCGTGCTGTCCGCCGAGAGGGAAAAGGAGAGCGAGAGGGACCGTCCTAATCGCGATCGTTGAATAGGATATTCTTCAACGCCCTGCATCAGCCGGGGATTATTAATTCGCCCTTGGCGTCGAGCAGCACGCGCCCGGCCTGCTTTGACACTTCAGACGACGCGGCAGAAAAAAATTGTCCGTAACCAAGAGGATGAAAATCATCGAGAGGACGCATGCAGAGACGCGAGAGAGGAGAGAGAGAGAGAGGAGAGAGAAAGAAGAAGAGACGAGGTGAGAAGAGGAGCCGAGGGGGTGATACAGGGAGGCGTTAATAGGACCACCACGCCGGGGGATTCGATCGGAGAGGATTCTCGCCGCTCCTCCTGCTGCAATATAATGCACGTGTACACACGCGCGCATAGGTGTGTGCGAGAACGCAGAAGCAGCCCTCAGGGGGTTGCCGAGGGGTAAACATCGTGTAACCATCGGGGTAACAACGAGGGGGTTTGAGGGCGATTGTGCGGCTCTGGGGCTTGCATACGATTCCATAAATATTTTATTGGCTCGTCATTCGATTTTATTGCGGCGGCCAATCGAATGACACGCTGGATTACGCCGCAGATATTTCCTTGCGGAACTCTCGCACGGATATCCGCTCCACCCTTTAGCTCTCGAGTGCCACTTTCAATCCTGTTAACTACAGAAAACATCTAATAGTAACTCTTTTCAATCGTAGGTAGGGGAGAGTGGTATAATTGCGAACACCTAAGCCAAAAAGAACCTAAGCCAAAAAGCACACAGAAGGAAAACTATGAGAGAAATAAATTTGTTTATTATTTACAAACATACTTAAACTATTCGTCTATAAAGTACTGTGGCGAATTTTTTAAAAATTATAATAAAAATCAACCTTATAGTGAAAAAGAAAAATCCTTGGTCCCCTGCCCACGGCAGTCCGGTAATCACGAACAGGGTGCTAAATATCGCAGAAGTCGCACAGAAAGCGCCACTTCAATGGCCAACCAAATAAAAAAACGTTGCTACAGCCTATACCAAATGTATTTTTCAAATTCCTCTTGTGCGTTAGAAAAAAATTGCAATTGGTCGGAATATCGAAAAAAATAGTAAAGTCCGTTTTTTAAAACTATTTTTCTGAGCCTGTAATGAAAATTCAAAAATCCCATTTGTACATTTAAATAAGTTTTATACATGCTGAAAATTTCATCAGAATCGGTTAACGTTGCTCCGAGCTACGACACGCTTAAAGATTTGTTCGTCATTACCCCAAGACATAAAAAAATAAAAAGGAATTTATTTCAGGGGTTTGAATCATGAGTGAAGCCACAAGCGGCCTTCGTCACAAAATGTTGGTAAAAAAGTGCTTTATTCCAACTTAAAAAGTCTGAACTGTATCATTAATTCAACAGTAATTACATGCAATTGAAAATGGACAAAATATTGCTTGAAACATGATGAAAATAATAAATTCTGTTTATCTTGACTATAGCATGAGCGTTCCGTATTTAGGTATTACTTTCTGCCCGGCGTTGGATACGACCTAAGCTATTAGCTACTTGTTAGTGGAGAGGAAGGAAAATCGGTTCGCGATTACCCCACTCTCTCCTAATACTTAAATACCAAATCTCTCTACGCAATTGCCATGAAAACCAGTGGAAGTAGTCGGCGAAGACAAAGGTAAACGAACCGACGAGTGATTTCCCTTGACGGGGGTCCGTGGTTGGTCAGCGATCATCGATGGAAGAAGGGACGCAGGAAATTCGGGACGCCGGTAATTCCAAAGAGGCCGCCGCTGTCTAGTTGATTTTCCGCGAGATCGCACCAGCCAGCGGTCTCCTTTTCCACGGGAAAAACATATTTTTCCGAACGCACAGAGGAGGCGCGTCCGTTGTCGCTGCGTCCTGCAATTTCCTTGCCCTCCCGCCCCTGGCCCCTCGGTCTGGCCGGTGCGCGCTTAATTAAGCCGAGCCACTTAGTACCGTTGAATGCTCGTTGATTGGCAGTCGAGGTAGCCGACGACGAGGACCCGAGAAGCTCAGGTACGCGGAGCCATCCGCGGCTATCTGGCAGCCGCGAGTCGGCCACTCAGTCAACATCAGACGAATGCTGAGTTATGTCGAGGGTCCGAGCTCTTTTAAACTCGCCAATAAATCGGCTGCTCTTCTCTCGCGAAGGCTTCCTCGTCCCGCACCCTCCCTCCTCCTCGCGCCCGTGGCTTGGCATCTTTCTTTCAGCTGCTTACCCGTTCCTCTTTTCCTCGAATCCTCGTGTCGTTGCACTTTGCTCGATACTTTTACGTGATTCCTTGACGCCTGTCCGTTGCACGTCGATGAATTTCTGCCCAGTTTCGCAGTCGCTGTTTACTCTTATTGGTAAGTTGCCTCTTTGTCGGTGCTCCGAGGGGTTGTTCCCTTTCATCGGATTCTTGGGTAATGGCTACCGACATCCTTCGTGATTCCAGTGGTATAAAGGGATCTTTATTTTCCTCTGTAAATTGCTTAACATCAGCCTGCGCGATTTTGGATCTCAGTATCTTTTCGGCCGCTCGGCCCAGCTTTCGGCTAATTTGCGTGGCTACGATTTATCACCGGCTCGGGGACGAGCTTCCCCGAAGATTCTCGCGCTTCGAAGTCGCGGCAGGTAGCATGAAATACGCTGCTGGCACCTACCTGCACCAGTCCGGCCCAGCAAGGTGCGAAAAATATCGGCTCGCTCGCCCGGTGACTCGACAGCTTCCTTTTCCCTTCTTCTTTTCCTTTATTTCTCGGAGAGGCCCGTTCTCCCGCCATTATCTTCCGCGCGGCGGCCCGCGGGATCGATTGTATTTCTGTTAGAGATTAGAAACGGACCTGTGTACCCGATATCAGAGCTCGTATTAATATAATAAGCTCCTCAGCCGGCGGCGCTGTAATTAATTTCTCGGCCACCGCTCCTCGTCAAACTCTTCTCAAGCCCCTGAAAGCCCTCCACGCTGAATTTCGAGTCACGCTTCGATCTTTCAAAGACACACGGCCTCAAATCCAAATGCTAGATCAGGTCTGAAATATATGTCTAAAGTCCGAGAAACGAAACAGAAGCCTTACTATACCCAGCCTATACAGCACTTGCATTCGATTTTAAGTCTTCATATTTCCTTTCCATATTCAATGCAACGTTTCGTTCGGACGTCTCGATAAGCAGAGAGCTCGAAGCACGATCGAGAGAGACTCGGAATTGCACGTGAAACTCGAGCCAGTTACAGTGTCCAGGGGCAGCGTGCATCGTGATCGGGAATCTTGGCGCGGCGTCGTCACCGATTAATAATTACGGCATTGTCGCCGCCGCTAAACGCTTTAATCAATGTCATCGGGCCAATTTCCGATCGCCGTTGGCTTCCACAGCCTGTCCCTCCCTTCCTCCATCACAGACCGGCTACTCCGCAGGAAATTACGCGGCACGATCGAAACGCTGGCGGAAGTCGCAATTTATCAGTTTCCAGGCCGCACGGCCGGGCCGGAGATCGCGATTTCGATTTTCCCTCGAGCACAGGTGTGAACCTGCCTGGACGCCGCTGGAAAATCGATCGGTCCTGCCGTGGATCAGCCTCTTATCATCCGTCACGTTGCTTGATTTATTCGCTGCCTTTGTACCCGCGCTGCGAGCACTCGTGCTGATCACGATCACTTCGTCGGATATTCCATGGCTGACGAAACAAACGGAGCTTCGTTATTCTTGAGTACCTCGAAGTCCGAGGACAGTTTAAGAGAATAGTGAAACGCGGTAGGGAAGAGTGAGAGTTCCTACAATTCCTCCCTGTTAAGCAGATCGATTTTTAGCTTCCCATCGTTTTATATTTTACAATCTATATCAGGGTTGACTAACTGGCGACTCACGAGCCGTCGGGGGCCCCTCTGCTTTGCTGCCACGCTGACGATCGCAGTTGAAATGAGAAGGAAAGAAGGAGGAATCGACTGCGATGGTCAGAGTCTGGTCGGTATGGAGGGGAGTGCGTTCAGCGTGGCAGCAAGGCAGAGGGGCCCCCGGCGGCTCGTGAGTCGCCAGTTAGTCAACCCTGATCTATATTAAACCACCCTCTTCAATCTCATCTACGTTCGATTCTCCTTCAGACGATTTCTACCCGATGATTTCCAAACCACTGTCGAGGGTGGAGCGTTCGTTTGACGACTAATTAAAGCAGACAGCAAGTGGCCAGCGTTTCAGCGTCCCGTTGCAGCGATAATTTCTCAATTTTCTGGGACGCGAGTTAGGAGAGATCGCCGGTTTCCAAGCTAACGGGGAGTAACCAACTGACGCCTGCTGGCTGCTCAAGAGATCTCGAGAGTTTTCCTCGGCTCTTTCGCATCCGGATAACGAGGTTTACTCTTAACGGTTGCGTGGGTGCCTGATAATTATCGCGCGTGCTACGCCGCGCCAGCGTCGGTAGCGACAAAGCGCGTCACTTAAACTGGTTGATTGGAATTCTTTCGCGGAGAATTGATATTCCTAGCCGAGTAACAATTGCGATAATTATAGTATATACGCGATACGTCTTTCGATACGATCTGTGAATACAGTCTGTGAAAGAGACTTTCATGAAAGTTCTCAATATCTGCCCGCGTCTCCATTAACTTCGCGCTACACGGTTTAAACGCTTTAATGAGAGGGAAATCGTGGGTGACTGGCTTCGACTGATCCATCGACTGTGCGGCCGCGATTTATGGCACGGAAGAAGCGGCACGATCAGCGATATTTTCGCGGCAGGTCGATCGAGTATAAAGAAAAAATAGGTGGAAAAAGGAAGGGAAAAGCGTGCACTCGACCTTCCATGCATGCGCATACGTTGGAATATCGCCAGTTTCGCTGGTTTCGAGTGGCCGACGGGTTATTCGAGTGCCCGGCCGCTTGTGCACGTGAATATTGTCGGCTCCCTCTCTCTCTCTCTCTCTATCTCTTATGCGAAACTACTGCGAGTATCTACGATTCAGTGGATCCTACGCGAGCGAGCGTTTTGCACGCCGGTTGCGTTTCCTGAACGGTTAAATGGCCAGCGGCGATGTGTCGCTCCGATTCTCCGCAAGATCTTGCGAATATTCTTGCATGCGCCTCGACAAAAAAGTCGCGCGGTAAATAGCCAAGCTTCTGTCGTTCGGATAACAGAAATCATACCGCGCTTGCTCCTATTATCGCCCACATCTCTCGACGAAGCCGCGGTTCCCATTAAACATCGAGCGCGCCGTTTTAATCACGCGCGGTGGGTCGGGCGAAAAAATTCCTCCGTGGATGAAGACGTATCTCCGCGAATTATGATCGAGGGGCGGAATTCGCCGGGCGCAAAAAGATGGTAGCGGAAAATCGTGGATTTTTGTCGGCGACCCGTCGAGGCCGAGCCGGCCATTGTTTCGACGGGGAGAAAAACAGGTACACTTGCGCTTGTTCGCCTCGGGAACGCCTCGTTTGTGTACCCAAACGAGTCTATGCAGCCGGTGCAACGAGCCTCCCTCGAAGCTGCACCGTCATCCAGCCGGAGGTGCGAAGATTTTTCACGGAATTGCACGCCGCCTTAAAAGCTCGTTACAATCGGCGATTCCTCAAAGTGCGGGATTGACTTGCGGAATCGCTGGACGATCCGTGATTTTCGACGGGGCTCCCTGGGACAAAGGGGGCGAAGCTCGCTCGCTTTCCGAGTGGTCCAGGTGCGCGGGACGAAAAAGTAATTAACCCGAGATCCTTGAGGGTGGTGCGTTCGGTAGAAACGTTTATGGTATCGAGATCGTTGCGTAGATAGCACCGAGTGTCGTTGATATTTCGAATCTGCATAGGTGTTTGATGTTGCACGCAGCTGAAAGATACTTGGGTTGCAGGAATTCACAGAAACTCGAACGAAGCGACGGGACGCTCCGCCTGTTCTTCTGTTAGCTTGCTCGTTTCGAAACGGTAGATCTCGTTGCAGTGGGAGTTGGAAATACTCGGCGGCTACCTGTCGCAGGTGCCAAAATCGTGCAGACGCTTTTCTTCCGAGAACGTTACCCTCTTCAAGGACGGAAGCACCTTATCCCGTAAGCCCTTTCGGGGCTACAGGTGGCTGCTAAGCCGATTAGATGCAGCGCCGGGGAACAATTTGTTGTTGTCGAAACTTAACCCTTGTTTCGCGCCGACCGCCGACCTTTCCTTCATTCCCTTCCTCGGGGATGTCTCTTAATGCCGATCGACTGATAAGCCGTCGACGACAGCGCTGGATTACGAACGATCGCCGACCAAATCCTCCGGGAGCCTTACTTTCAGACGTTCGATTCTCGCGCGGTAATTGGAACTTAAGTGTCTGCGAGCGGGAATCTCGTTTGCTTCGTCGCGAAAGTTAATTGGCGTTCGCCTTGCGACGATTTCGGGCGCTAGTTTTGGGACACCTGAGCGGAATAATTGTGCAAGAAGATTAGAAGAGACTGTTTGGTGCTCTCGATCGAAGTAAGAGCTACTACATGGGAGAGGTAGAAAGGCAAGCTACCAGCGATGTAATAACGAGAAGCCTGCAAATAGGTTAACGATTAAGCGGTTTACGAGCGCGTGTTCGTAGGATTTCTCGTTCGTAAGAGCCGGTCAACAGGTTGTTCCTCGACCAGTCGACTTCCGGCGAGTCTTCGGCAGGGAAAGAGGGACACGGAGTGGAGAAAGGACGCCTCTCAATTGCGAACGATTTAAAGCCGCCATTGGCCCCGACCTCTGTTCATCTGCAAATGAAAACTTTCCCCATCTTCTCCTGCTTCTTTTCTTCTTCTTCTTCTTCTTCTTCTTCTTCTTCCTCCTCTTGCAACTCGAACGAAGAGCACTCGCGATGAAACTTGCTTCTCCGACCCTCGGCTCCTGCCCGGTTTCCTTATTTCCACGCGCGAGCTGCGGTCCGACGAGCAATTACGTCCCGGCAAGTATTCGGCCTGCTGGAACTCTCGCGCGAAAAGCGAGGCAAGTCGCCGCGATGCGGTTGGAAACGGCTCGTCGAGTCTGCGTGCAAACTTTACACGACGCCTTTCCGTTTTCCGCTTTCGACACGGTTTCGCAATGCAGAGGATTCGGTACAGTTTGGCGGTCTGATTATCAGTGGGCATGACTTCGGAGAGGAATTCAGCGCGCCGCGATTCGAACTCGCCCGGTTCACCCCTCGACTCCGTTCCACTGATAAATGCAGCGATTTCTCGATGCATCGGGTCGATCGGGAACGATCGAATCCTCGGAGTGGAACGCGTCGAGACGTCTCAGAAGCGTGCATCGGCGACGGTTGCGACATCCATGAAACTCGGAACGCGCAGCTCGAAGGGAGCCGTCGAAGATCGATGTGTCTGTAATCACACGGACGATGGTCGCGGGAGGAGTGAGAGAGAAAAAGAGATGGCGAGAGCGAAGGGAGGACGGCAGAGGCGTCTAATCTGTCGGCAGTGATCAGGACCCAGTATCGATGATGAAGTCTACGGCGTCTTTGAAGTCCGCCGTGCTTCGCAACGGGGGAGCGAGCCGCTCGAATCCCTCGATTCCTCCTGATCCTGATCCTGATCCTGCGCCGGCAGGACCACTCGGTCTGTCCGGACCCATCAGGCCCCGTCTGTCTTAACGCCCGTCCGAAATTAACGCGCGAGAACGGATCGATCGGAATGCTAATGACATCGATACTTGTCAATATACCTGGCAGAGAAATACCTACCTAAGACGAGCCATGGAATTGGAGGCTGAGCGACGAGGCTGTCGCTAATATCCTAGGTAATTCCGATCGTTCGAGGGATCCCCACGGGATCCCGGAAAAAGTGTGAAAAATTCCTCCTCTCTCGCTCGCAGCTCCATCGCATCCAGTCATCCACCTCCACCTCGAGCAACATTTTTCCTGTTGCGTTCTCTCGCCAGACTTTAGAGCGAACTTACAAATCGACCGGTATCTTTTACGAGCGGGGTGGGAGATTGCAGGACGATGCTGTTCATGGAAGGTCCGAAAAAAAGCCAGTGGGTGATCGATTGGGGCAATCCAGCCGGTTGGTGGAAACGTTATGAGCTCCTTCTTTCGTTCCGTCTACCCTCCTGGTGCCCAGCAGTATCCTGGCGATGTCCTGGCCGTCCTGTGGTGCGCGTCGCCTTCCCCCCGCCGCTCCTCCTCGCCCCTGCAAAGGGCTATATTGCCAGGATACTACGACCATAACGTGGCCAGGCCGTAGCTAGACAAAGCTGCCGACCATAAAAGTGTCCACCCTGATGCTCGATGCTTGGTTTATGGCCACCGTGCCAGGAACACCCGGGGGAACGAGCAGGTAATCGGCAAGGACTCGCCGTTCCTACATTTCTTCGGACACAGTCCTTCCTCCTTCGTCCCCTTGGACACCCGTCAGCTCCTCTTCTCCTCTCTTCTCTCCTCGTGTCGTTTCTTCGCCGTCGCCTGTTTCCTTTCCCCGTTGCCCTCAGCGTGACGACAGGACGCACCACGCCTACGAGCCCTCGGGTCCTGACTAATTGCCGTTAATCCTGCGCGATGGATTGTCCTTCCGTGTCGTCACTTTTGTGCGGAATCGTGGTTCGCGCGATCTTACCAGTCGATACGAGCCTCTCCGCGTGAACGCCCGGTGGCACGAGGTGCTGGGCCCAGCCCTTTCAACGGTTTCAACAGTTTCAACACACCGCTTGCTAATTTCTCCCTCTCTTTGCTCTACCTGTATTTGCTCGTTGGCTAAGATCGAACGTCGAGTCTCCGAGCTGCTCGAAGAGCGAGACGCATCTCTCCCAACAGATCTTCAAACTGGGCCTCGACACGCGCCCATTTCCATATTGGCAATAGCCACAGAATCGTTCAGACAGGCTTTCCAAAGCCAAGGAACTTAGGTAACCGGGGCATTTGGAAATTCGGCTAAATGAATATCGGTGACTCGAGATAAGGGAAGGGCTGAGAGACAAATGGGCCCTACCGCGTCTTTGTTGGCTCAGCAGGCTGAAAGTCGATTGGCAGTTTTCATGGGCGTTCTGTCTGTGAAACCGCAAACGATACTTAGCCGCCCATGAAAACTGCCAAAGACAATGGTCAGGGTTAACGAGAGGATGAGACTGTTTTGAGCGAAGCGGTACAAACAGACCCCTTAAACGACAGGGATGCTCAGCCGCTCGCGACCTCAGCCGAGCCCAGGAAAACATAAATTTTCGGACTTTCCTTTACGCTTTCCCCTCGCGATTTCTCGTGCGAGAGCGGCCCTTTCCCCGCGTCGGGCTGCGATATTTATGACGCTGCATTTGCATTTCCGGTCCCGCGCGAACCTCGCCGTTCGATGCTCGCTCCGCGATCCAAATCCTCGAGGATTCCTTCGGGGATCAGGAGCGGCGATGCTCGCCTTAGAGCATATATACATGGAGGTATCATTGCCTTAGAGTGACTGCCTCGAAACTGTCGGGCAACATCACGCGAGAGAGAAAAAGAGAAGTAGGGGAAGGTGGGACAAGACGGGGTAGTTAAGGTTTGATGATGAATAAAACACAGGTTTTCTTAATCAACTAATCAATTTTGTGCCTGAACTATTCTTTGATAATAAGTCTTTCAGTTTGACTATCAATCAACTGATTATTTAATGGATTTAATAGAATAATTAAAAAAATTCAGAAAAAGTCCTTTCACCCCATCTTGCCCCACGGGTGGGGTAAGATGGGGTACCCCCTGGGGCAAGATGGGGTACCAATTAAAAAACGATATAAATAAAGTAAATATATATATATATATATATATATAGTATTTATTTAATACGCTGACAGAAGAAGCACGTATGTATATCATCATCGTCTTCATCGTCTACACCAGCGCAGGACAAATGGGACCATATATATGAATACATACTTGGCATCTTATCCACCCTTCTACAGATTCTAAATAGAGCCCATCACAATATAAACATGGAATATTTTCGTCCTCCTTGGTGTTTTCTTCTGACCCTGATGAAGAGTTTGTCATTTGGGCATGATGGGGTACCTCTCATTATCAGTACCCCATCATGCCCCTTCTCGTTTTACTACATTCATATGAACACTGCCCGAAACATTATTCATAAAAGTATAAAACAACATACGTAGCTTGAAGCCAGTTAAATTGTGCTTCATACACATATAAATACACCGATGATCGTTTACAGTATCGTGTCACTGTCACGGGTGCAACAAAGAAGGAAATACGGAAGAAATTCCATGAAATTACAAATAGTGGTGTAATTTTGTTACGCGTCACGGTGTTTCATTGGCTGTCAGTACAGTAACTGCCCCGGTAACAACACGTCTAACGCGTATGTGCAAAGTTGGTCCGTGCGTTTGAATCCTGAGATATGGCGGGTACCCCGTCTTGCCCCCCACCCCGTCTTGCCCCACCTTCCCCTATATGTCCTATTCGACCGATATGCGCATGCGCCGATATCGTGCGAGAGAGAAAGACATGTGCGAGCGAGAGAAGTATAGGAGAACAATCGGCCGTAATATACTTCTCTCGCTCGCAAGATGTGTTTCTCTCTCGCACGATATCGGCGCTTGCGCATTACGGTCAAATAGGACACATACTTCTCTTGCTCGCACGTCTTTCTCTCTCGCACCATGTTGGGGACAGTTTCAAGCTTTCAATGAGACCTCCATAGTATATGCTCTAAGATGCTCGCGAATCACCTGTCTGAATCATTGCGCGGACTTTCGAGGAAAGAATCGACGGGACAGCATCGACCACAGCTTAAAAGCCTCTATCGAGAGCCGTTGCTGTTTTCGCGACGATCGCGATCCCACCGCGTACAGGCGGAAAACGGAATCCGGAATGAAAAACGCAAACGTCCCTGATAACGAGCCGGCTCGATTCCGATCGGGCGTGTATGAGCCACTCGGGGACTGGACCTCGTATCTCGTCCTGGAACTGACGTAAACTCCACCTATTCCCCTGCAAGCGCGCACCGTATCTCTGCGAACCGATACTCCGCAATTTCGAGGATGCTGCCTATCTGTATCGTCCATTTCCCGCTCGCGACCGCGTTGCCTCTCGATTCCCCAGTTATACGTATACCCAGTTCCACCGGAACATCGGATTCGCATCGTTCTCCAACACCTCCTAAAATCAGACTAAATTCACATTTCAAAATCCGTTTAAAAGAAGAAAAGCCTCTCTTACGAAGGGAGCTTACCACTGCCCATTCGAAAAACATCTCTACTCTACTGGACACCCCGTTCTCCACCCCAAGTCGGCCGAAATACCGGTCCAGCGGGTATCCACTATCCAGAGGGCTGGCGGTGGCCAACTTCCGGCGATCGATACTCGGAGTGGCCGTGCACACGGGGACAGAGGAAGGCGCGGGCCAAGGGAGCGACGGGACGAGACGGGACGGGAACGGTGGTCTACGTAATTTTACGCGGTCCATTGTATCGCGACGAATCAGATAGAGGACGCCGCTCGACGTGGACAATTCACCAGCGCGGAAAGTGTCCTCGTCTGTTTCCTCGGTTCTGAGAGTGGGCCGTGTTCCTCCATCCGGTATCGTCCGCTCTCAGACTGTCTCAGACCACGACGGCGCGGCGTTTTATCAGCCGGTGAAATCGGCCAGATCGGCCTCCCGGATGGACATCGGAAAGTTTACGCTCG
This sequence comes from Andrena minutula, assembly GCA_929113495.1. Taxonomy (NCBI): domain Eukaryota; kingdom Metazoa; phylum Arthropoda; class Insecta; order Hymenoptera; family Andrenidae; genus Andrena; species Andrena minutula. The sequence goes on along the minus strand of OV815996.1, from coordinate 35,781,498 downwards.
CCCGTATCTGGCGGCGGTGGTTTATAGGCCTCGCGGACCAGTTATCGTTCCGATGGCTCGTTATCGAAGTATGTACGTTTTCACGTCCGGCCGGCTCGATTCTTCCGCGCTCGTAACTTCGATCGCCATTGCCGCCGTAAAAATCACGCGCCACTCCATCGCCCCTCCGCTCCCCGGCCAGGAAAACGGTTTTGTTTCGCTTGCCCGTGCTGTTTTCCAGCCGCGAGCTTTGTTCCCTGGGATGCCCGTGGCGTGGATCCTCCGCGATCGCGTCAGCTTCTCGCCGCTTTTGTCCTCGGGCGCGTGGTTTTTTAGCTCGCTTCGGTGGACGGAACTGATGGCTCGAAAGGGGAACCGGGGTTGTTTGGTAGTCTTGTCACCTTCGCTTGAGGGACGAGTGGCTTTGTCTGGGAATTCGATCGGAGTTTTCCGTGTGTTTTCTTTTCCGAAGTATGCACCGCGCGATTAATCAGATACCATCGACGGGCAATTAACTATAACGTGGGAAACGGAATATTTCTATCGTACGCGATCTCCCCGACGTTCGCGCAAACATTCTGCTTCCGCGAGCTTGGCAGTTGGCAGTCGAGCCGCGGAAACGCGGGAATAATTCTCTGCGCGCGAGCAGCTGTTTGCTGATCGGAATCGCGGCGGAACCCGCAACTCGGCCCATCAGAGCGCGTTTGCGACGTCAATAGCACGGAACAACATCCACTGACAATAGAACCGTTTCAAGTGCGCTGCCTCCTCGGGCGCAGTCAAAATCCTCTCCCCAGATGGAAATTGCTGCAGTTTTATGGCCACGTCTCCGTGCGAAACTTTCACGCGAGGACGGAAGTGAGAATTGCGCGAGGTCTTTGGGTTGGTGGACACATCTGTCTTGCATACCAGACACACGTGACGAAACTTTCGTCTGGGTCGGGTCCCAACATTAGGACACCGCGGGCGATCTACCCAAGTGGTTGACAGTCTGGCATTTCCTTCTTTACCCCCAAGGAGAATAACACTCTGCTAGTGCGTTAACCCTGATACCGTTCGCTGCAGAGGAACATTTCTCACCTGGAACAGAAGATTCTAAAAGTTTCTCCGCATCCACTCGCACCACGACTTTCAATGAGCACATTCGAGGGCCACGCAAAGGCAAGCTTCCATAGTCAGAAATCGCGAAGGAGACCGTGTCGCGGCTCGAGCAAAGTGCCAACATTGTGCCAGTCGGCGCGGCGTACAGCCGCGGAACAAATCTGCCCGCGGCTGTTTCGCGAGTGTCCCCTTACGAATCGGTTCCAAGAAGCTTTCGTTTCGCGAAACGTCACCGTTCGCGTGCTCTCGCGGCCGCTGCACGTGCTCGGATCCCTACGTGCCAGCGCACGTGCACCGCTGCATTCTCCATCCTCGAGTTGCACCGCCGTCACTGGACGCCAGCGCAATGCACTACGCTCTGCATTCTGGAAAATCTCTCACCTTTCCGTGCCACGGACATTTCTGGAGGATCCTTTCGCGCCTGATACATCAGCGTTTCGAGAAAACGCCTGGGTTTAATGGTAGCTCTGAGGCTCCATCTCGCTTTCCTAATTTCCCGGCTGGTCCAGTTGGCTACCGTCGATTTACAGCGCAATTCTCACGAGTTCACCAGAGGCTTGGTCGTATCGACGGAGCCAGGAATTGGATCAGCTTGCCGTGAATTTGGTTGCTTTCACCGGGAGGCGCAGCACGCGATGCTCCACGGCCGCGAGACACGCACGGGGACCCACACAGGCCCCTAGCTCCGAGAAATCGTAACTTGGCGTGTTTATCACCGGCAGACCGTGCACGGCCGGCAGCGTTAGCGCGAGGAACGACTTCTTGCGTGGGGCGTTAAAATCATATGGGACTTTTTTAAAAGCCCCCGGCCACGGGGACCTCCCGCCCGGCTGGCTTCTCGCCCCCTCCGTCCACTGTCCCTTTCAACCTACCACCACCCACGTCATCGCGAGCTTCGCAGAAAATCGTGTCACCGTTTCGTTTCGCCCTCCGCGGTCGTAATTAAAATGCACGAGGCTAGTCGACTCGAGGATCTAGCGAAGATCCTGGCCGATAAAATTTGTCGAGAAGATCGCGGGAAAAGTGGAGGGAAAGGTGGATTGCTGGAAAGACGATTAAAGTTCGGCGAAATTTGGCGAGAAGGCCCAAGGACGGAGGAGGGAAGTGGTAAGGAGTCTCCGGTGTCTCGTCCTCCTCCAGCATCTCCGCTCGTATCCTGAAGGAGGGCCAAGAGTTCGCGGTGGGGCCGTTCATCAGCGGCAACTTGTCACGCCGCTGGGCATCGGGCATAAATTCCACTCCGTAATGTGACAGGTCCTCGCTCCTACCCCCGAGGAAACCATCCTACGGCACTGCGCTACTATCCACCGGGTGTCCTGGAATTTTTCCCTCTGCTCTCTCCAGGAATGTCTAACCAAATTGTTAACAAGTTCCACTAGGGATTCAGTAGCGGGTAGGGAATCGCCTTCTAACGTTCCTCCAATCTTTCTCTTCGAAATCACACACGTGGAAACTGTTCGTTACGACGAACCATAGCTTGAACTTTGACCGAATAACGACAGCTTGTAGATCAGCGGGCTCGTTGCGGCGCTTCCTCCTTTCCGCCGGAACTCGATAGCAATCGAAATGGCCGCTGGAGTGTGTCCGGTGGGCACACACCACGCGCACCTTCCATTTCGATATAAATCAGACACGCTGTTGATGGAATAGTCCAACTCTGTGTCAAACCTTTCCTCAGTTTAGCTACAATTTCTCCCTCCAGAATTAGGATACGTTTCACGGTAGGTACTCGAGCTAACCATCGATTAATTAAAGGCGTTCCTTGAAATCGCCCGATTTCCATGGGCCGTTCCGACAATTCCGAAATGGAGGTAACACGGAGAGATATCTCGATCGGGGGAGGTCGCGTTGAAATCGCCGCAAGAAACGCGAGCGCTGGCGCGATTTACGTACGTGGCCCGTGCAAAATGTATCCAGGAATCGCGGACACGTGGACGGGAAGGAAGGGACCGGGGGTAGGGGGCCGCATAGAACTCCGGTAGCTCTGGTACCAGGTCGCAAAAGCGACTTAATGTCCCCATTTGTCCTGCGGCTCTCCGGAGGCGATTCATCCTCACCCTTTGTGCGTCCCCAGGACATGGCGTCCCATATAAGCGACACACCGTATCACCTCCGCCCGTTCCACCGTCGCCCTTTCATCCTGGAAACTGTAACTCGGAAGAAATTAACCGACTGGACGCCCCGTGCTTTTTCGCCGCTGCCTGATTTATTCGTCACCGGCGCTGCGGCGAAAATATTCCCGAAAAATTCTGCGATTACTTCACCCGCCCGGCGGGTGGACTATTTTCCATCGGCTTCTTGGAAGGGAACTTGGGTGTAATGGAGAGTCGAGATTAGGCGAAGAGGAGACGAGAGACACCGTCGCGCGTCCTTGGAGTCGAACGTCGAATTGAAAAGGTGGACGTTGACAATTTCAATGGCGTCGTAATTACGTTATTTGTTTACCACGGAAGAGCACCTGTCGCATTAATGGCCCCGCGATGGACGTGTCTATTATACGCGCATCGCATAGATACGCGCGCGTTAAGTCGCGGCGTGTCGCCAACACGCGAATCGCTCGTCAGGAGGATTAGGTCACTAATCTGGCGTTAAGACCCTGAGACTCATTAGCTCGGGAGACAAATCATTAAGAGTCGACCGTGGATCGAGGGCCGGTTAGTCGCTAGGCCGACCTGTCGGCAGTTGGTAATCGCCTTTAAGCTAATTCCCTTAATAACTTTATCGTCCTTTCGGTCCCTTGACAGCGAGATCGCTGCTGGTCGGATAATCGAGCACCGGAAGGGGACGATAAGCAAAATTCAAACCGCGTCTCTGTTCCCGGAAAGGGTGAACCTTTCGTAGAATACTTTGTCGTTTTAAACACCTTTCCCAATCGTCTAAGGTCGAGCGAAAGATCTTACGGTGCTCGATCGACTTTAATTCAGTACCACTCGTAGAAATTGAATCTGCCATGGAAGTTGAGTGGGAACCGTGGTTGAAATGGATCGAAAGGAAATGGAGGAGTGTCGGAGGAAACGGTACATATTAATCTCTGGTCCGTCCCATTCTTCAGCTAGCTGCTCATCGGTCTGTGGACCGAGCCGTGACCAATCCGGAATAAATATTGGCGATTATTAACGCGGCGCGCGCGGAGAACAGCCGGCTGAGATGGACCAGGAGATGCTACGCGTCGTTCGTGAGATGGTTGAGACGTTAAGTGGGCCCATTAGCTACGTTCCTAGGTGGACCGTGCCCCGATGATGGCATTCCTCCGTGCTCCACGATCCCTTCTGCCTCCTCCACCTTCCCAATGGCTTTCTCTCACGCTGCCACGTGTACCTGCCTCGAGGAATCCTCGTCGACGTCGTTCCCTCGTTCCACCGCGTTCGACGAATTTATCGCGCCGTGGTTACGTGGCCGCGGTCAATCTCCAGCTGCCTCCAAGACAGCTCAACCCTTCCTCCAAGTAACTCATCGCTAAACGCATACCATTGGCAGGCTTCACTCGCCCTTCCCAACAGCAACATTTCAGCGTGTACCTGTATCCATCGACCTTGACTACTCGCGAGCAAAAATCCTTTTCCAGCTCGATACCCAGACGTCGCCTGCCACGATTAATTACCCCCATCGCGGCCACTAATCACAGAGGTGTCCCATGCGAGCCTCCCTCGCCCGAGCCGCGCCGCGCCGTCGCGTAGACAAACACTATAGAGGCGCGCGATCGATCATTCATAAACCCCCGTCCGTCAGGCCGCGGAGGGTGTGAAAGGGATAAAGTCGTCATCGTGGATCAAGCGCAGAGGAATTCGCTGACTCGGCCCCGGAGGTCACCACCGCGGCTCTCCAAGGTGACATCTTCATCTTCTCCCCTCGGTCTCGCGCAGACCGAGTCGAAAAAGGACGCGCTCTCTCGCCCCCGCGTGCCCCTGCGCGCGCCCGTCGAGGTGGACGCAACGGAGGATGACTCTGCCGACACGTCTCCATGGCCAGTTTCGATGGCGTGCCTCTCGGACGGGGCCCCAGCCCCTTTGTCGGTCGATCACGAGACACCTGGGCACCGGGCTCGGTTATCTCGCTCCTCTCTCGGCCCGCTCGGGGTCATCGAAAGGGTATCCTCGATCTCCGGGCCGCTCCAGAGCTCGGCACAGCCGCGGAGAAAGCACGGGCCAGTTAACACCGCGGTGTCACTCCTCGCCCGACGTGTTTGGCCAATGCTTTAGGGCCAGTTAACGCCGAGAGCGGTGCTCCTGTGATGTCCACCAACGCGATACGCTTTCGCGGACACTTATCGATCTCTTCGGGACCTTGTTTCTCGGGGAATGGGAATGGGACTCTCGCCTTATGGAAAGTGGACTTTGGGGGAGTAAAGTAATGATTATTATATAAATAGTTAGGCCGCAATATCTTATGTAGGGTAAGTCGGGGTAATATGCCACCGCGGGTAATATGCCACTTCTTAATATTTTTTTAAATAATGCGCAGATGGCGTCATATTTGCACTAATTCCGTTCAATTTAGTGTAACTGTTAAGACGACAACAGATTTTGGATTTTATCTTCTTTTATTTTTAATAAATCCTGGTAAGTTATAAAATTATCGGCTCTATCTAATTTCATACTGTAACTAGAATGCAGATTATACATTTGTGTAAACAGTTATACCAAAAAGCAATAGATTATGTTAAGGTATACAAACAAACGAATTTTATAACCTCTCAAACATCCGTTAAAACTATGTTCTTTGTGGAGAGATTTTCCATCCTTCTTTTTATGGTCGTTTGGAGTAATATGCCACATGTTTGTCGGTGTAATATGCCACTTGTGGTATATTATACCGACAAACTCTTATCTTTATAACTCTTTCTATTTAATGCCATCGAGTTGTTTTTTCGTATTAGAACCATGCCTAAGAAGTATGTGCGAATAAAAGGAGCTGTTCTAGAAATAAAAACCGAAGAACAAATTTGGAGAATGTAGTAGATATTTCTTATGTCGATTCTACTGATGCAGAAAATGACAATTACTGTGCAATATGCGAACTCTATTATTATGACAAAAAAGGACCTAAATGTGACTGGGTAAAAACTACTTGTTGCAAAAAGTGGGTTCATGAAGACTGCGTAGAGATTGGAGACTGTTTAGTTTCTAAGAAATAGCTATTTTTTCAAATATATTTTACGTTTCATTGAGCTCAAATATTTGTTATTAGTTATTAATAGCTTAAATAGTTTAAAATATTGTTGATTCTCCAAAATTTGAGTGATTAGTTCGCACTTCATAGCTTGTGGCATATTACTTCAGACCTTGTGGCATATTCACCCACCACCTGGGTAATATGCCACTTTCGAGGACTTTTGTATTTGTACGTTTCTCATTGAATTACAAAAGTTACATATCTCTACTTTTTAGTCAATATACAGAATTAGTTACACTTTCATATACTGTTTTCTTTTTCCCGGTATCTACTTATACTTGCGAGATATCGCGTTTCACAGTTAACTGTGGCATATTACCCCGACTTACCCTACCTATATGATATATGTAGGGGACGGTGGGGCAAGACGGGGTACCCCCCGTATCTCGTGATACAAACGCACTATTCAAAATTGAGCACACGCGTTAAGGTCGATTTACACTATACAGCACGGACCGGCACGTACCGGCAACGGCGCGGTCCGTCACCGGCGCGTAATATTATGCATGCGTCTACACTGCTCCCGCAGTTCACATTTAGCAGTCGAAATGAGCGGATCAGACAATGACGAGGAATTGGTTCTTCTAGTCTTACTTTTAGACGAGGAGGATGCCGCAGCAAAAAGAGCAAAAATGCGAGATAGAATTTGGGTACATCCAATATTAAAAAAGAGAAATGTCGAAGGAGAGTATTGGACTTTATGTAAAGATTTACTAAAATGCGACGATAAGTTTTATCAATACTTTGGAATGTTACAATGCAAATTTTTTGAATTACTAAAATGGATTGAACCCACTATCGCTGTATTTACGATGATCCATTGCATACAACGACACACATAACTTAACATGCTCTATCAATTTTTCGCAATCCATCCTCTGTTGCATGCGGTCTATGCCGTTTATTGATTTACACTGGCAGAACAGCGACGACACGTTTCGCCACGGACCGTCACGAACCGGCAAAACATTCTTCGCGACAATGTCGACCGGCGTCGGTTCGTGCCGTAGACGGAACGTTGCAGGTCGGTGCCGGATAGTGTAAACAGTCCCATTTAAAACGCATGGAACAATGTTTTGTCGTGCTGGTGACGGACCGCGCCGTGCCGGTACGTGTCGGTCCGTGCTGTATAGTGTAAATCGACCTTTAATCGTGTCGTTACCGGCACCGTTAGTGAGCAGCAAGTCAGTGAAACACGTGGACGTATGACAAAGATAGATCAGAATTTATTGGGATTTCTTAACTTTTCTTTATTTTTAGCACCCGTGACAATGATATAATAATCTAGATCTTCAGTACATGTATATGTTTCTGGGGCAGAATTTAATTGGCTATAAGGCACGTGTGTTATTTTATACTTTTGCAAATAATGTTTCGGGCAGTGTTCATATGATTGTAGTGAGACGAGAAGGGTCATGATGGGGTAACTCTTATTTTCATTACCCCATCATGCCTCTCACAAACCTAGAAATAAAAATCAAAGTTTCTCATTGTCCCAGGATGGTTAGAAACTACAAACGGAAGACGGACCGAGGAAAATGATACTTCTTTTCTATTAATTAGTCCAAAAGAACTGATTCCCGTCCCAATCACAAAGCAAAAGACTCGTATGTCGAGAAAACTGGAAACACCGCAATTATAACGTCCTCATTTCTCCTGTGCTGATGTAGGAGACGAAGACGATGAAGCCATACATATGTGCCGCCTCTGTCAACCCAATAAATATATTGTTTTTTAATCGATACCCCATCATGCCCCACCCGTGGGGTAAGACGGAGAGAAAGCACTTTTTCTGAATTTTTTTTATTTATTCCATTAAAACCTGTAAAGATTAGGTTGATTCATAGTTAAACTGAAATACTTATTACCAAAGAATGGCTCAGACATAAAATTGATTGGTTGATTATGAAAACCTGTGTTTTATTCATCATCAAACCTTAACTACCCCGTCTTGCCCCACCTTCCCCTACGGCCTACGAGTTGTCAAATCCTAATGGTATAATTGTAGTGGAACGATTTAGGAAACATTATCAATTTATTTATAAATATCAATTTAAACTTTACAATGAAAAAATAAAGTTTACAACTTTTAAAATCGCATAACTTTTTTAGAATTGGTCCAAACGACATGAATTTTTTTTTAGAATCTAGAACGATTAGTTTGCTAAGTGACGTGTTTCGTCGTTTTGAAAAAAAATGCAATACGTCGGAATACCCCAAAAAATAGTAAAGGTTGTTTCTTATACTGTTTTTCAGCTTGTAATAAAAATTCAAAAATCCCGTTTTTAGATTGAAGTACCTAAGTTGTATACATGCTGAAGATTTCATTAAAATCGGTTAACGTTGCTCTGAGCTACAAACCTTTAAAGATCGCAGTATAGGGAGAGTAGGGTAATGGCGAACGCGGGGAATCCGGAACGCGGTGGTTACGGCGTTTTAATAAATAAAAACTGATGTTCCCTCTCCACTAGCTAATAGTTTAGGTCGTATCCAACGCCGCACAGAAAGTAATAAATACAAAACGCTCATGCTAGTCAAGATAAACACAATTTATTATTTTCATCATGTTTCAAGTAATATTTTGTCCATCTTCAATTGGATATAATAACTGTTGAATTAATGATACAATTGGGATTTTTTTAAGTTGAAATAAAGCACTTTTTTACCAACATTTTGTGACCAACGCTTGAATTATGATTGTAACTTCTGAAATAAATTCTTTTTTATTTTTTGATGTCGTGGGGTAATGAGGAACAACTCGGATGGGGTAATCTCGAACCTTTGAGATTAGCAACGATAACCGATTTTGATGAAATTTTCAGCATGTATAAAACTTACTTAAATCTACAAAAGGGATTTTTGAATTTTCATTAAAGTCTCAGACAAAAAAGTTTAAAAAACGACCTTTACTATTTTTTTTCGATATTCCGACTAATTGCAATTTTTTTCTAACGCACAAGAAGAGGAATTTGAAAAATACATTAGGTAGAGGTTGTAGCAACATTTTTTATGGGTTGACCATTGAAACCGCGCTTTCTGTGCGACTTCTGCGATATGTAACTCAGTTCGTGATTACCCCACGCACAATTCGGAATTACCCCACCAGCAGTCGGGTAAATCCGAACAGCAGGGGTTTGGTATTTTCATTATAAAATTAATTTTTATTAAAATTTTTGCAAAATTCGTTAGAGCAGTTTATAGAGGACTACTTTGAGTATGTTTATAAATAAAAAACAAATTCGTATCTCACATAGTTTTCGTTCTGTTTGCTTTCTCGCTTAGGTGTTCGCCATTACCTCACTCTCCCCTAAGGTCGAAAATCGCTGATTTCGGGAATTTCCGCGATTCTCGACCTTATTCTGCGATCTTTAAAGTTTTTTAGCTCAGAGCAACGTTAACCGATTTTAATGAAATTTTCAGCCTGTATACAACTTGCTTCAATCTATAAACGAGTTTTTTGAATTTTCATTACAGGCTGGAAAAAAGTTTAAAAAACAACCTTCACTATTTTTTGGGGTGTTCCGACGAATTGAATTTATTTTTTCAAAACGACGAAACACGTCACTTAGCAAACTAATCCTTCAAGATTCTCAAAAATAATTCATGTCGTTTGGACCAATTCTAAAAAAATTATGCGATTTTAAAAGTTGTAAACTTTCTTTCGTCCGCCACTGTATAATGAATGTAAAATATTCTACATTAAACCCGCTTTTAGAAAAATACAAAATTGCATTGTTTATTATCAGCTAAACCAAACTGGTAAAATTCATCGATCATACCTGATTTTTTTAAATATTCGTAGCACTTGCTTGATATTTTTCTTATCAGATGTCGTTTACATTCATTAATTACTGAGAAATTGATGAGGTACGATTTAGGTGACCAATACGATATTGGCAACACTCCCCTACTTAGTAGGGGAAGTCGGGGTATTGTGAGCCACGGGGAATCGTGAGCCAGTGTAATCTGTGTTTTACTGGTAAATAATGACAGCTGCAAACAACTATTTTTGAGTTGTCTCATATATGAGGTAATATTTCCACGATCAGTTGAAGTACGCACCCGCATCATTACTTTGCTCTGTTAGCAGACAAAAATTTGCTGCGCTCGAAGTATTATTTTCATTTCGTGTTTGGTCTATTATTGTGACATTTTTCTGTGGATCTAAGCAGGTAACTGTGTTTATAATACTCGTGTGACTTCATGCTTTCGAAATAAATAAAGAAATTTGAATTTGGTGAGGTTTGTGCTATTTGTTTGAGACCATATCGTAAAAATAAGGGTTCGAGGAATTATGAGCCACTTTTCTCGGGGAATTGTGAGCCACTCGATTTTTGACATTTAACGAACTAACCTCACATGTTTGATGCTTCTCAATGATTGTTTATGCACTATTCGAGCACGATATAATTTTTTTGGCAATATCTAATAGATATTTTATCTGATTCAATTCTTTTAGTTACGATGCCACGTTATTATGCCAAAAATGACCATTCGCTCGATTTTGACAATATTTTGGAGGCAATAAGGCATGTGAAAATTCATAATGCATCGGTCAGTTAAGCTGCCACCGCACATAAAATTTCGAGGGGCACTTTGGGACGATATATCGCCAAATTTACTAACATAGACGTTGCTACGGAAAGATTAAACAAATATTATATCATTCAGATACATGAATAAACATTTCATAACAGAAATTGTAATTTTTATTTGATTTTTGAAAGTGGCTCACGATTCCCCGAGATTTTCAAAATTCAAGAAAATGCAAATTTTTTGTAATAGTCTTAAAATCATCTAATTTGCAGATATTCGATTAAACTATTGTGTCTAAAAGAAAGGTAAATCTTCATACTACAACATTTAGCGTTGAAATTTGATGAAAAACTTAATTTAATAGCAGTTTTTTGGCAATGAAAAAAAGTGGCTCACAATACCCCGACTTCCCCTACAGACGGAAATGTGTTCGAAGCACCTGCCTGCATCTTGGAGTACTCACTTTTCCTCTCGCATCGGTTTCACGACCCCTGTACATTCCTTCCACCCACAATGCCCTACCTATTACGTTGTTATTTACACAATTAGTCGTTGGAACACAGAGCAGAGGAGGCTGGAGTGAAGCAGGGTCGTAAATCGTTTCGAAACGATCGCCGAGACACGCTCGGCGGCGGTCGGGTGCACGTGCCCGTGCACGCGCGTCTGCTTATTTTCGGGGTTCTTCGGAAGATTAAATTTACACATAGTAGCGCCGTGAAACAATGCCCGGGACCGTTTGCACGCTCCTGCAAATATTTGAGTGGCGGTGTTTGCCTTCTATTCGCGGTAGCCAAGGGCCCGAGCCTCTATGTACACCGATTCCCCTCGCGCACTCTTCCTGATCGATGTTTGCCCCGGCCACTTGGCTTTAATTGCTCGCGAATCGCGGCGTAATGACTGGCTGCGCGCGAGACGCTGCCTCGGGGGGGAGGGTAGCGTCGAGACGCTCCGCGTCCACCTGTCCTCCATTTCCGCCCCTTTTCTGGGCAACCGGGGAGATCTCGTATTCTTCGGGCCCGACAGGAGCTGGATAAGAAATCACCAAGCCCACAAATCTCATAGACAAGTACACTTTTATTAGTCAAGTATAGGTAATACATCCAGCACACATTTCATTCCACAAATTAGAAGGCAATAAAAGCAATTGGCGACGGTGTATAACGGGGGAAAGGGGACGGAAACGCCTCGGCGAGGAATAAAAGCAGCGGGAACGAGACTGGAGAGGCGCTCGCGGGGATGGGTAAAAAGTATCGAGAACGGGGAGCGGGATTAGCAGAAAATAGAGGAGAAATGATGGATCGATAGCGATAAAAACGCGGCGACGAGTAACGTGGTCAGTTATTAATGTAGCCCCGCGATGTCATGGCCGATCGAGAATCGACGGAGGTCGCGGCGGGGAAAAACGGAGTAAAAACGTGGCCGTCGGGGTGGTTTGGAGATGAGGTCGCTCGCCGGAAGTTCCGTCGCACCGGAATTCATAAAAACTAGCGGCGCGGACCATCGTTCTCTCCCGGAGCTGTCCCGGTTCAACCCTCTCTCGGCGTGTTCTGGGGAGGGGAGGGGGTGGGGCGGGCATGATGAAAAGCGTCACCGAAGAGCAGGACGAGGCGAGGAAACGCTGGTCGTCGACGATCCTCCGCTTCCACGTCCGGGGATTAATTCCTGGAACACGGAAGGAGCAAATTTTAACTTAACTTGGACAGCAGCGGGCGAGAATTTTTGGGGTAGGTAGACTTTCTGGGCAACCTAGCCACCTTAAACAAAGAGCATTGAGAAAATAATAACGTGATAAGATGGACGAAATTAGGTTCGAGTCTTGGGAGTGGTAATTAAAATTGGTGAACTTCTACGCATCGCTTTCTGGGATCTATTAGCTCTTCGTCTTCTTCTTCTCTCCCTTCTGTTACATTCGCTGGAAGAAATGTTTGTTGGGCAATCTCTCATTGTGGTCGAGGCTAAACGACATCCTCCGCGATGGGAGGCTCCATTTAGAGATGAATCGCGCCGTGGTCCGTCTCGTTTACGAGGGAAGATGCAAATTCGGGGAATCGATCGGTGGTCGTCTCGTCAGGGTCAGAGGCGCGGGGCTCGAGCGCCGCTCGGGGTAGTAAATAAAAGTCCAGAGTTAATTTTTTTCGAACAATGGGACCGGGCTGTTGTGGTCGCCGGAGGAGGGTAGACAACCCCGCTTTTTTTTACATCGCTCGCTACCGCCCAACAGGGTGCAATCCTGTGTCGCCGTACAAATCGAAAGCTAATGGGATTCACGGCCGAATCGGCTGGCCACGGAAAAGTCACCAAGGGAAGCCATTTTTTTTCCACCGATTCGGGGCGATTGTAATACGCGGCACTCTCCAACAATTACTGTTTCATCCATCGCAGCATTGGATGTTACAAGACCAAATTGTGGTCCAAGTTGTAGGGTAAATATACCAGTAAATGGACACTACCAGTGAATGGACATTTTTTACTAAAACGAGTAAAATAAGTTACTAAAATAAGCAACTAATTAATTATAGACTTCTTCTAGTTTCTCGCTTCATATCCAAACAATTTTCGCAACACATGGAATCAATCGCGCTGCAAACATAATTTTATAAAAGTGTCCATTTACTAGCCTTAAGTGTTCATTTACTGGTGGGTTTACCCTAGGAGCCGGAAAAAAGGGAAGTCGCCTCAACGGGATTCGAACCCGCGATCTCTCGAACCGCAGCGCACTGGCCAGCCGCCTTAGCCACCTCGGCTACCGCCGACTCCCCCCAGTACCAGTCCCAAACTCCTTACTTAAACGACGCCACATTATGGGCCTCAATCGCACCATAGGCCGTCTCCCTTATCTGAGCGCTTTTAGCGCCTACAAAGTGTTGTTTCAATTAAGTCAGAACCTCCGTTGCTCGGGAGTTGGTTACGAACTTCGGGCACAGTTGCACCCTCGCAGCGGATCCAGGCTCTAAGACGACATTTCTAACGAGCGTTGTGCCCGTGCAGCAGGAAATCCCGCGGCGCGTCTGGCGCGCGCGACTTCGGCACTAATTAACGTGTCCGCGAATCAAAGACGGGGGAAAAACGAATAAGATCCCGGGCGAGGCCGAAAACGGCACGGCAGACGTCATCAAGATGCAGCGCTGCCAAGGATCCCGTAATTAGGGGAAGCTGATTTTTCATTTGTCGGGTATCATTGAGCCTCTGCTCATTAGCCGTCGGCGTCTGCGGGCGTCTACGGCGTCGACGGCGTCGGTGCGCGCCGCTCGAACCAGCTGAGCATCCGCAGCTGAAGGATGCCTCTGGTTGGTTAAGCTGGCTCCAGTCTGGTTGGTCTTTGGGCTGGCTGATAAAGGCGCATCCTCCTCTCTTCCGCTCTCCTTTTCTCTCGTCTTCTCAGTCTCCTCCAACGCCACGTCTCTCGCTTCTATTTGCTCCGTTTTCTACCATTCCCTCCCTCCCATATCCCACCTTCTCATCTCTCTTTCTCTCTTTCTCATCACTCTCGCCTCGTATCTCTGCTCCACTTTTTCCTTCTGCGTCTCTCGTCACTGATCCACGGGTCCTGGAATTGCCGCGGTGACAACGGGCGGCCGACTTGTCGATTATTTCGCGGCGGTTTTCAGGCAGCGAGGGGCACCGCGAAGAATGATGTATGTATACGCGGGGGACGTTAACGAAGCGGTGTCGTTACTCGCTGTCACGGGGGAATCCTGCTCGCAGGACGGCGATGAAATTCGACGGGGCACCGCGCAGTCGATGCAGATTCATTAGCGAGATTTCTATTGTCTCTGGAAAGGCTAGGCAATTCTATCAGACTACGAACTACAGAGATGCATCTCTCAAAACGGGACAAAGAACTTTTGTGTCCTTCCTGAAACAATTACCTTCCCAGATCTTAGAAGCAAATGTTATGTCTTGGTTGCGTAGCGGTTAGTGGAGATTTTCTTGAGGCTTCGGGTTCGGCAGAATGTACCTCTCGCTCGAGGATCCTTCGCCTTTTATAAATCAGAGGAGACTCTCCTTGGAGCGCGAAAGAAACCCGTCGCAGGGTCGCCAAGGATCCAGCGATGATGAATTAGCGCGAACGTGACGACGTAACTGTCATTCTCGAATCAATCCGAGCCGTCTCGAGGCTGTTTCGCGCGTGGGCGTGAAGCGATATCCACGCACCGTTAAGTAACGAAGCCGACTCATTACTTCTTCTCGCGTGACGTTCGCGCGAGGCGAGTAAATGAAGGGGCGGGGGGAGGGGCGAGGAGAGAAGGAGATAAGGGGATCGCGGCTCGGTTCTCGCTCCTTCTCGTCTCGTTACGGCCATCCGTCATTTTCACACCTCGACGAAGATCTATAACAAGGGTCTCGAACGCGGGCTCGACGCCGCGCGAGGAATTTCGAGGATCAAATGGCCCTTGTCGAAAATCCTCCGCCGCGATCGCGAGGCTCACCTTCCGAGCTGGATCCGATCGCCACAAAGCGGGGTGATTAACTGTACGATTTTACTTATCCGGCGGGGGAACCGGCTGGCGAATAGTTGACGAGTTAATTTTCTCTCGGATCGCGAGTACTTAAAGAAATTCCTATTGACGCGACTAATTCGACCGCGGACAGTGGTCTCTCGATCACGTTGATTATACAAAAGGATTCGATTGATCACTCAGAGCAGTGGTGGTATGTGTTTCAGGGATTGGAACGCGACGGGCAACGTCCGCGTACAAGAATCCTGGCCAACGTGAGCATCCTTCGGCACGGCGAACTCGAACCTCTTCAGCACCGAAGGATCAGGCTCCTTGATTGTTTCGCGCCTGACGGTGAGTCCATCTACCCTCAAACAACACAGAATCCTCTACCACGCGTGCGACGTAATAGTTCTCATCGACGGGGCTAATTAACGGTAACTAATAGGGAGCATTACCATCGGCACCTTTAATCCCGCCTCCCTCTTGCCCCACTTTTCTGTTGTAAATCTAATGAGCGTGATCAGTCATGTGCGCCGCTTAAGATAATTCGAGGGATCGGCTACGCGAGTGACTTTATCGCCGTGGTATCCAAACGTCTCGCCGGCCAGACGATCAGTAAAAGTATCGGCGTCTCGGGCAGCGTGTTTGTCAGCGTTCCGCGCGAGTAGTTCCATTACTAGCGACGGTTAATTACAGGGCGAAAGATGGATGTCGAGTGTGTTGGGGGGAGTGACGTAGCAGTTAAGAGATTAGCTATCAACGCGACGACAGAGTTTGCCGACGAAATTACAACCTCTCCGGCAAATCAGATCGAGCCGGGATTTGTTCTGCGCGCTCGTTTTCCGCGAGAGGGACAGGCTAGAATGATCGAGAAAGCAATTACACGGCAGTTAATTGATTCGAAGTAGCAATCCGAACGTCCGAACCGAGATCACCATGACACGTCTGCGTCGCGACGGGCCTCCGCGGGGACGAGCAATCGAAGATCCGCTCGATAGCGGCCTCTCTCACGCCATCGTCGATTCCATCGGACCGGATTAAAGTCGCCGATCGAGTGTTTCGCCCCAGTTTCGCCTGACGGACCGATCCGCGCGGCGGGTCCGTTCCGCTCGGCTAAGCTAGACGATCTGTCGATCGATCGAACGGCCCGAAATCCAGGGATCGGCACTCTGACGCCGCCTCCTCTCTCCACGATTCTAATTCGCGGCGAAAGTAAATTGGAAAATCGTTTTAACTCCCTCGAGCCACGTCCACGAATTCTTCCTCGCGTCCATCCCCGATGTTCGTTTGGCTGAACCAGCCCCTCGTTTCGAGAAGCTTCGATGGAAAGTAGTCTAGCGATTGAACCGGTCCACTGGTAATTAGCAGAGGGGCCTGAAGTTTTCTGCTGCTCGAGGCTAGATCTTAGTCTCTCTACCCGTTCCCCCGAACTTAATTAAAAATTGAAACGTCAGGTGGCTGAACGTCGGAGAGGCTGGTCCGTAGGAGGAGGTGTCATCCGGAATTTTTTCGAAAGGGAAAGCTCGGAGGGAGAGAGGAGAATGCGCCTCGTCATCCGATGGATCCCCGTTCGATAGCACAGGAACCTTGAAACCAGCCTCCGAAGCTTCGAGTTGAGACGACAGCTATGAAATCGCCGGTGATTGCTCCTCTCTCGTTTCATCCCTTCGGCGGCAACCGGTCTTCCTGGTCCTCGAAACCCTTTTACGAGTTAAGCCCTCTACAGTTATTAGCTGACAGTCACCAATTCCCTTAATTGGCACGCGTGCTGCTACAATCGTCCTCCACACTCCAAGAAACCGTTCCGTTCGCAATATTTCCCTATCAAAGCGGTCAGTTTCGATTAAAGCTAGAGGAGCCACGAAATACATCGCCGGTACATTGTCCCGTAATCGATCTCCACGTTCCACCGATCGAAGGCCGGTGGAGTCGCGACGCCGATTTTCCTCGGTCGCGGATTTCCGCTGATTCATGGAAACAACGAGTGCCGAGCGAAAGGGGGGCAGCGCTGGATCCTCGAGACAAGATTAACTCGTCAAAGATGACGCGTCTATCCCCCGCCCCCCTCCCCCGCGCCACCGTCTCGCTCTTTGCCCCGTAATTTCTGGAGTATACAGGACTAATGGGTTATTTCAGGTAATTAGCCGCGGGCCTCGTTTCTTCCTCGCCACCGCAAAAACTCACGATCCCGGCCCCGTTCTTGGCCGATTTCGCGCGTACACCTCTATTTGCGTACACCGCTTCGATTTCTTCACGCACGCCCCTTCGACGCGCCTTGCCCCCCCCCGCGAAAAAACGGCGTCCCTGGCCCGAGTTTAATTGCGACGCGCCCCCTTCGCCGAGGAATTTATTATGCAGTGTCTTCGCGATTCTTTCACGCGTGTATTCTCCTCTTAATTCACAGCTACGGCCGTGAAAAAAAAACTAGTGCACCGATGAATAGCCTACTATAGGGTAATTCCGGGAGACGCGGCCGGGCTGGAGAGTTGGTCAAAACAGTTGATTTCTTGGGAATTAATTGTTCGGAACCTTAACACATTTTTACATGTACACAGATGTAGAGCCTGAATATAGCAACTCGACCAACTCTCCAGCCCGGCCACGTCACCCGGAATTACCCTATGTATATTAAATTTCTCAACGATGCCTGGATCGTTGCCCGCTTCCCTCCACTCGATCCTCCCGCGATCCTTTCGAAGACACGCCAAACTATTACCACCCCTATCGTCGGAGTATTCAATGCCCGCGATGAAAACAAGCATCGGCACAGCCCCGAGCGACAGCCAATTAATTATTCCGACGCGATCTCGTACAATCTGGCAAACAGTCGTCGCGCAGGACGCAGGGTATCGTCGGCGATCGGGCATCGGTCTGGACAATGGTGGAGCGTTTATCGAGAGAAACGATCGCGATCCCGTGATAGATGCCCGGGGGTGGGGGACAAGCCTGGCGGGGAGGGGCGGCGGGACTGTGTAATCGGCCGATTAAGCGCGACCGCGGGCCCCTGGCCCGTGAATTTGGCAATTACGGGCCAGTGCTAATGACGAGCGACCCGACGCGAGGTGTAAAAAGGCGTGAGAGGTGGCGGGGAGGCTGGCTGGCAGCTCGGGGAGAAGCCTGGCCCTGCCGAGTCACGGCGTGTAACGAACTTGAACCGTGGACTCGCCGCCTCCTGCTGCCCACCTCCACCATCCCCCTCCCCCCCCCTCTTTTATCGACGGCGATGCCAAATCCTGGCTGACCGTTTCACCCTGTCACAGGGTGAGACGTCATTAACGCCCGATACCCACCTCGAACCACCGGGAACGAGGTTACACCTTGATTCTTTAATTCCCGGCCTGGGCTGTTGCTCCGTTTTCGCGCGGAAACAGGGGTCCCCGGGCGTGTTTCTTGCGGCGATCCGATCGCGGAAGGTTCAGTCGACTGCAGACGATTCTCTAATTGACGTTTCTGCGTTTGATGATACGGCACGCTGGTGTAGAATACAGAAGTGCAGAGCTAGGGTTTCGAGAAAAAAACAAAGGCTTAATTTGGTCTGTTTATTGGTGAACTGTTTTAAATTACATATCTCTTAAACTAGTGGGTTTTCGTTACAGGTGCCTTAATACTTTTATATGGGGAATGAAGGGCGGCGTGTATTCCCGTATTAGAAAGTATGTGGTTCTATTTAGAAAAATGGAGGCGGCCTCTATACCTCCTCTACACCTCCAGCTATCAAAAAACTATCTCCACCAAGTCGTGCAACCCTTCGAATTATTCAACTTTTGTTCGAAACTTTTTCCAATATCACGCCTGGAAAGGTGAAATATTTAAGGTTCGCTGTTATGTCTGACTTATTGTAGGGTCGTACTACTGAATTTTCCTGTTTCCGACGTTTACTTCTAAACTTGGCTAGCTTGATCGATCCGCGTTAGTGGTCGTTTATTTTACATCGCTCGAGGAGAAATTGAAGATGGTTTTGATTCGAATCGAGGGGGGTTGAGGGCGAGAGGGGCCAGGAGGATTTATCGAAGAGCGATTAAAGACGAGTGGCGAAAACGGTGGTAGCAAAATCGTGGAAGAAGGTTGAGAAGGGCGGAGAGCCGAAGGTGGTTGGTTCGTTAATTACTGATTTTCCTCGGTTCGCGTCACTTTTTAATTGACGCCAGAAATTGAAGCGGAGCGCGGGGCACACCACGCTCGCTCGATGCTCGTTCTCGCCGAGTCATCCTTCGTCCCTTCTCTCTTCTCGTCCTTCTGGTCCGATCGTCCTGCCAGGATCGAAGTAACTCATCCCTCCCGCTGAATTCCAACCAGTTTGACATTCCGCCTCGGCTTTCGTCCCTCGGTTCGCAGCCGTAAAAGAAACTTCGAAGTTTCGAAGCGACACGGAAGCCCAGAAAAGTGTAACGGCGGCTACCACGAGTGTGCAGGATGAAGGCGGATCGGCCGATTAGATTGTCGGGACAACTGCTCCATCAATTAACCCATTCAGATCCCCAGGCAGACACCTCCCCCACCTTCTTGAATCCATTGTGACGTTAAAAATGGCCGCCGCCCACGAAGTCGAAGGAGCCACGCGGCTTGGACAGCCAAGGTCGCTGGAGAAACACGCAGATACGGGGCCACGAAGCAGTTGGGCACGTTTCCCAGCTCCTGGACAGGTGTTCCGGCCGCGTGTCCCGGCTGTCAGTTCCCGGTTAGCCGAGACACTGCCAGTGACACGAATCTTTGTCTCCGCCGCTCAGCCGCTCGCCTTTTCCAACCCCCGCCTTCGGAGGAGCGGAGCGTAAAAAGCAGAGGAAAGGGGTGGATCCGTTTTCTACCTGTTCACCGGTTCGTGTCTCTGTTGATGGAACGGTTGGTTGGTTCGTTCTGGCCGGGCTTCAGCCTCGTCGTGTCTCCGTCAGCTAGTTCTCCAGCTCCACCAGCCTGTCAGCGGCAGCCCGCTTCTCACCCTCGTAAAAATAATTACAGAGGGTGCGGGGGCGAGGTTACAGCCCCGGTCCCGAGCGAGCTCGGCACTATTGTGCCAATCGGATCGGCTGATAAACGCGGGGTTACGGAGCTTAATAAAAATTCATTTGTCACAGGCCTTTGGAGATGATGCGCGCGTCTCCTCGTCGTCGTCGTCGTCGTCGACGGCACGTCTTCTTCTTCTTCGGTTTCTTTATTCCCCGGATTGCAGGCCTCTTCTGCGACCGATTGATTCACATTTACAGAATGAGAGACATTTTATTCAACTTAATCGTGTTCCAAGTATAATGTGGGCTATACTCGTGGGCACAGACAAATCGTTTTCTCAGGTGAATTTAATCACCTCGTTGGGGAGCGTGACAATGCAATCGCACCGGTAAGCTTAATCGATATCTCATTGAGAAATTGAATTTGTAAAAAATACGAGGACGGAGTACAACGCGAGGGAAGGTCGATCCCAACCCCGAAAACGCTGCGCGTCCCCCTTGGGAACGGGATAGGGGTAATTACTCGCAATTATTAATTACGCGATACGCGTGCTGCGCGTGCAGAAAGAGGAGGCGAAAGAGGAAGGCGCGTCCCGTGGGGAGAGACGAGTTAATAACGGTTCTGAGATCGTTCTGGCCTGACGCCCCGCGACAATCGATGATCGTCGATCCGCGGAATTCGCGAAGACAGGCGCGTCTGTTTTTCTTTCACCCCCGGGTCCCGAAGGATCGGCATGCATTTGCTGGGAATAAATTAATACTGCCACTTCGACGGTGGCACTGAAGGCTGATCACCGATCGAGCGATTGCCTCTCGTTTGTCCGCTTCACAAAAGTGGAACCCTCCCATCCTTTTTCCCTCCCTTAGTCCCTCCTGCGCTCCTCCATCCCGTTCGCCCCGATTCCAGCTCACCCATTGTTCCCGTCGCGTCTCGTCTCGCGCGCGATCTTTTCGGGAATTGAAACAGTTAAACATGCCGCTTAGATTTAAGATCGTGATCCAAGTTAACAGAAATTCTGTGTTTCTTCTTTCAGAGTGGGAACACCGTGCACCGAAACGCCGCGCGAAGCTGCCCCAGCCCAGAACCAGTTACGAACATATGATTAAGCTCGTTTTAATAAGTTTTTATGTAGATCTTACGCGTAAGGATGTATAATAAAAGTAAGTGTTGAATAAACGAGATACGTTGAAACAATTCATCGTCAAGCAGTTCGTTCTCGCAACAGTTGGCGTTCTTGTAAACACAACCCCTCCTTTATCTTTGTTTGATGGCTACGTCCTTACATTCATTTGTACGCGTCGCGTGGTCGGTAGGCACTTTCGTTTCGTCCTGCGAACATTGTCGAGCCGGTTGTGCTTCACCATTTTCGAGGCGGTACCTATTTAGTTGCTAGCAAGGCAAACACGAGGAGCGGAGACAGAGACACAGACGCGGGGGATAGTCGGGGACGAAGAGCGAACAGAGATGCTGCTGTCTTCGCCATCGAGTCGTAACCCTGGCGACGAGACACCCTGGCCATCCTTGGTTCTCTCTCCGAGTTCCTCTCCGCCACGGGGATGAGCAAACTCTCCCCGTGGTGTAACCCACCCTCGACGGATAGCAAGTTGCAAGGACGAGGGTTGCCGGCGAGGTCTCGCCTGATTGGCGGCCGTGGACTATCGACCAACCCGCGACCGGCCCTTTGTTTTAGCCACCACCCTTCGTTATATCGAAGGTACCTAACCCGAACCCGAGCAAGATGAGCACGCTCTCGGAGGAGATTTCTTTCCTGGCTGCGCTTAGGGAAAATCGAGCTGCCTCGCCGGAAACCAGGGGGGTGGGAGGCTCCGCGTCCCGATAGACTATAGACGGGGAATTCTTTTAATTTATCCCGACGTTGATTATCTAGGGACGGTTTTAAAATCCTTGCGAGGACAACGCTGAAGGACGGCCAACCAGATCGACTTAGTTTTGTATTAGACTTTTTTAAAATTGTTATTTAAACGATTAAATAAACAATGCGTTAACCTCGTATTTTGTGTTTTTTAATCACTCACATGTATTTCCAACGTATTCCTTATATTCGTCACTTGTTCCGCTTGTTCGTCATATGCTTCCTAAATCTTTCTATACACTTCTCACACATTTCCTTACTTATTATCTAGGGTTTATACAAAAACCGACTTCTGAAAAACCGGTTTTCGAATTCCACTATTCTCAAAAAACCGGTTAAACCGGTTTTCGACTTCAGAAGAGAAATATAATTAAAATAGTAAATACATATTTGTAGGTACTTATTTTAATAAATTTCAGTTTTTTTAATATTTATGGAATTACAAATTATTTATACAAAACCAAATAAAGAAAAAAAAATCCATGCAAATCCGTACAATTCTTGAGTTCATTTAATATTTATGAATCTAAAAAAATATAACACAATCAAATACACAACCAAAACGCATACAAAGCCAAATGCAAAAAAAAACTAAAATTACTAAAATCCGTACAAAAATAATTTACAATTCCTTATTTCGTTTAGTATTTTTCTTCCGAAAATATGAACTCATGAAGATTCGTTTTACAGTAAACTGTTAGCTACTACAATATGCTTGCGTCCAATGCGATTTCAAGTGAAAATGTTAACGCTTTTAATTAAATAAATAATTCATTTTTACATATTAATTATAGTATATAAAACCTTTTTTTTAAATTTAAAACCTGGGTTCCGAATTTTACGAATTTATAAAAAAAGGTTTTAAACCCGGTTTTTAAAAACCGAAAAACACCGATAGTATCCAGTGTATTACACATTTATAAAAAAAAAGGTTTTTAAACCCGGTTTTTAGAAACCGAGAAACACCGATATTATCCACATGACATACCCGACACAGAACATACAAAGGTGCAAAGAAAAAATCAGCGACTCACGAAAATGCAACAAAGTTGCAAATACAACAATTTTCAACAATGATGCAAACGAAAATCCGGTGTTCGGAAGCCAAAATCTCGGTTTGCAACTATGTGCGTTTTTGCCGGAAACCAAAATCTCGGTTTGCAACTTTGTGCGATTTCGCCGGAAGCCAACGTCGGTTTCCAAATTTGTTGCACCTGCAAAATCGAAAATGTTCGCGCACGACCCGACCCACAAATTTCGATTTTCCCACAAAAAATTGAATTTCTAACCAAACCACAAGCCAAAATAAACTTCCCTTTTCCCATAAAAGTGACTTTATCCCACATATCCCCGAAATTTTAGCAAAATTTGTTTTTTTTTTGTGGGAAAAAGGAAGTTCATTCTGACTTATGGGCTAGTAAAAAATCCCAATTTTATGGGCAAACCAGAATTTGTGGGTCGTGCCTTGCGCGGATGTTTTCGATTTTGCAGATTCAACAACGTTGCAAACCGAGATTTTGGCTTTCGGTGAAAACGCACAAAATTGCGAACCAAGATTTTGGCAGATTTCTGCGTGCACCGCGGAGTCGTTCTTCAAAAAAATAATTTTTTTAATCGAAGGCATGTATTGTTGAGGTCCATCAAGGCTCGAGCCGAGCGACATTGTATTGTTCACCCGTCTAACCTGCCGCCTGGAGTTGCTCCGCGACGTACATATCACCGATTATGCAGAAACAGTATCAATGTGAAAGTGATTCTGCCGATTAAATTGGCGGAGAATAATTTAAAGCGGACTACTTTGAACGAAACTGGGCTTTCAATTCTGTAAATAAATTATATGTATAATATCGTTAATAATTACAGTTCAAATTATGTCAGGTTTGGTATCTTTTCATCTTTCCTTCCTACACTCCCGGACCTCTCTATCTTTCATTACTGCTAATACTACGTTCAGCGAGGTTCTGACGCTACGCGCAGCTCTCGTGCCGTATTTCTTTAAGATTTCTCGATAGAAAGATAAATCTCTGTGGCAACGGCACGGCAGAGACAGAGAGAGAGAGAGAGAGAGCAGAAGATGTGGCAGCTATGCGGCAAAAGTTCATCTACACAGAGTACCTGGAGATGTCACCTATGTACAAGTTCTTTTTATTAGCAGCAGTAGTTTCATTAGAGTCCGTCTGTTTACAAGGGACATTTCTTTCGATTCGAACCATAACAAAAATGAGACGCAACCTTAAGGAGGGAGACCACTGTAGAAAATCGGAAAATCGATTTTCTCGTTTTTACATTTTCTGAAAGACATATCTTTCAAGAATGTCCTCTCCAAATTTTATGAATAAATTCGCAAAATTGACGGAGATATAGTATTTTCTGTGAAGCGGTGTCAAGCGCGCGACTGACAATGAGCCACGCGAAACTTTGAACGCGTTGGCAGTCTACAGAGAAGTCCAATTGACGTGAGCAAGGGCATTTATTGTACGGAAAACCCGTCGCTATTACGTGACGATATTTTTTTTCAATTAACGACCAGCTTCTATTTTTTTTATCAACATTTCCCCAATTTTGTACCTCGAAAACATGATTTCTTTCAGTGGTCCGCCATTTTGTAATTTACTGCGATTTTGACTTTTTTGACGTTTTTTTTTCTAGTTTCTAAATATTTTTGTCTTTTTGAATTCGGATTAACCATAATTACCTGGGCACTGTCAACGCGACAAGCACGATTTTGCCGCGGCGCAAATTTTGAGGAAGAGTACCTATAGAGGAAACGGATTTATGAATTTGATTGAAAAAAAATTCTTACCCTTCGATATGTACACTATTAACTAGGGTTTGTCGGTTTTTAAAAACCGGGTTTAAAAACCGGTTTTTATTTATGAATTTGAAAAATTCGAAAACCTGTTTCAAAATTTAAAACCGGTTATTTAACCCCGGTTTTTAAAAACCGATTAATTATTTAAATTAATTACTTAATTATTGTAGTATGTTGTAGTAGGTAACAGTTTAGTTATTACTGTGAAACTAATCTTCATGAGTTCATATTTTCTGAAGAAAAATACTAAATGGAATAACGACTTATAATTTCGTACCATTGTAGTTTAGTTTAGTCTTTTCTTTTCATTTGGTTCTGTACGCAGTCTATGTGATTGTGTTATATTTTTGTATATCCATAAATATTAAACGAATTAAAAAATTGTACGGATTTGAGTTAATTTAATTTTTATTTATTTATTTGGTTTTGTATAGATAGAGTATATTTTATTTTATTATATTTTTGAAATTCCACAAATATTAAGGAAACTGAACATTATTGAAGTTAGTACGAATATTTATTTACTATTTTAATTATATATTCTCTGTGAAAATTCGAAAACCGGTTTAACCGGTTTTTTGGGAATAGTGGAATTCGAAAACCGGTTTTTTCAAAAGTCGGTTTTTGTATAAACCCTACTATTAACTATACTAAGCAATACATTGATTTACTTGCGTTGTTTGGTTGAAATAAATTCCCGAAAGCACCCTTGCATTTCGTACCGTTACAGTGGTCTCCCCCCTTAAGGAATGATTAAAGAATCATTAACAGCGCGTAGTTAGAGCAACGAAATCTTCATTCTTCTCAGCATCTCTCCAATTACGGAGGCGTCGATGTGCTCGCTCACCCCCTGTCGCTGACCAGCATTCCCTGGAGTCCCCATTTTTTTAATTAATAGAGCGTGCTACAACGAGCCGGGGATGCCTACCGGGTATACACGCGAGATATAGAGACGAACGCACGCAGACAAAGGAGGGCGCGACCGCGCGTCGAGCCGTTTTTCATCGTCGGTGTTTGCCTTCGAGTTACCAACACATACGAGGATACCGAGAGGGCTGCGATTCTAGCCGAAGGAAGAGAGAAGAGAGGAGAGAGTAGAGAGAAGAGGAGTCGAAGAGGAAGAGGAACGAGCTGCCGGCAGGAAGAAGGGGGTGGGCCGCGGAGGGTTTTAATGAGGATGAGCGAGATAAACCCACCTGCGGCTCCGTTTCGCTTCATCCACCCTCGCTGTCTCTTTCTTCCTCCCAGCTTTCCTTTCCACCGTTGTTTCTCATCTACTTCGGATTCCTCACCTCTCCCCAACTACTCTAACCCCCTCCCTCGGATCTCCGGATCGGTTTTGAATTTTCAACAAAATTCACGAGCGCACCGTTGCTGTCGAGTTGCGGGCGGTGCAGCGCGTTGAAAATTAAACGGGGAACGGTGGGCCTCGGCTTTTGTCGCGCGACTCTCCTAACGGATTGATGATGCAGCACATGCAACGTCCTCTCTGCACTCTGCTCGGCATAATTAGCGATCGACGTCGATTAATAAGCTGCCGGCGATATATCGGACCGCGGATTAATTAATTCCGCCACGGTCTGCTCGATTTTGCCACCGGGTAGACTCTCGGTGCTTGCGGTGATTTGTACGGGCGCATATTTAAGCCGAGGTATCACGTATATACCCCCCATCCAGGCGATATTAATATTTCCATTGATACTTATAGTTCAGCCATTGTTCCGGGACAAAAGGGTGGGGGGATCGTATTATTTGCCGGCGCCGACGTCACGATATTTTTGTCAAAGT
Organism: Andrena minutula; assembly: GCA_929113495.1. Lineage (NCBI taxonomy): Eukaryota > Metazoa > Arthropoda > Insecta > Hymenoptera > Andrenidae > Andrena > Andrena minutula. Next base: position 35,754,851 of record OV815996.1, on the reverse strand, counting down.
TATTTTCTGGCTGTCAAACGGTGCCAAGAATCGTCCACCGTCCAGCTTATAAATTCCTGTCGTCGTTGTCAACGTTCTTGATACCTGTTCTTGCCGGTGGAATCTCGCGACCGAATGAAAAAGACAAAGGGTGTCAGCCCACGAGCAATTGCGAGTAGAACGTTCCTCTTAATTTATCGCGAAGGTATCGATCTACGAGTCGGTGTAGCTCGTGGTTTCTCGGAGTTAAGAGGAAGCTCCTTTTCGTGGCCATTGGTCCGAAGGGAACGTCCACGACTCGGGAAAGATTGCACGGAGCGAAAGGAATCCGTGTTAAGTAATCGGGGAATTAAATGCTGGGCAGTTACACTCGCCGCGCAACACCAATTAGGGGCACAATCAATAATTTACGAGGCATTCTTCGCGGGACGCGAAGAAAAACAAGATGAGCCGTGGCATCCTCGTCGCGCGAACTTTAATTAACGCGTGTGTGGGGCCAGAACGGCGCGGACCGACGTCATCCTCGTCACGCTTTCCTCGGCCACGGCGTCCGAACGATCGGAGAATTGTCAGATTGCAAAAGGATCGAGCCGATCTCGCGTCACGTCCTCGCTGCGTGTCTAATGAAATGAACCGAGCGAGTGTGGCATTACACGCGCGATTTCGTGTCCTGTCGAAATCACTTTCTATCCTCCTCGCTTGACGACCAGACCAGTGGCGTCTTCCCTCTTCTCTTTTTCCAGAGGAACGACCTACACCGACATCCGCGGGTATTTTAATCGCGAGGGGAAAAACTTTGACGAGAACGTTTCTTGCGGTTGCACTTGACATCACCACCGCGAAATTCCTAATCAGCTACAATGTTGCTGAAGGCATTTCAAGTAGTTAAAGCGGCAACAAGTCGGAATATGTACAGGAGAATGTGTTGTGATGTATTATCCTTTGTAGACAAGAATTACAGGAGCAATAAATTGATTTAAACATATTTTGTGGTTTTATTGTCTACACTCCTCCCATATAAAACCCTTAGATAATTCTCGTTTAAAAGTCGCATATAAATAATTCAAAACAAGGAGAAAAGCAGCAGAACCAAGTCAGAGAAATTCTGATTGGATAAGATTCGGTGTAACTGTAGACTGTAGAACGTTAACGTTAAAATGAACGATGCGAAGTTGACGCATGCAAATGAAGTTCGCCAAGGATTTGGGTAAGGTATCGATTAGTCTTAATTAACATCGGTGAAACTGGAAACTTATCAGGGATACCGGATACGTATTCGTTAGGTATCGTTGCTCGTCGCGCAAGTATTGTTGCTGGAGGAAAAAGGTGGGACGCGAGTGGAGAAAGCGCAGGAGGAACACCTCGGAACGGGGCTGGCCCGTCAATCAGCCCTCTCTCCCTTGCCAAATTACTGTCAAACGCAATTAGAATTGACGAGGTAGGCCGGGGCGGCTAAGCCAGAATCGCGAGGCAAACCCTCGATAACGATTTCAAGCCCGGGGCAGCCTATCCTCAGTCGCAGTTTTCTCTCCCGTCGCTAATTAATACACCTCTCTCTTACCGTACGTCAATTCGACTGCCCCACTTTCCCTCCCCCAGCCCCGCAGCCCGCGAGTTTGCCACCTCCCAACCCTCGCCCCTTGGAATATTTTCTAAAACGATCGTTGATCGCGACAGAATTCCCGTTGCCGTCCAACGCAGAGAGTGTACTCCCGCCGCGGGATATTGGAACGAAACTGAATCTGATGGACAGCAGGGAAATAGTTTGCGGGGGACGCGCGGAGAAGCGGCGAATATAGAAAATTTACGTGCGTGGTTTTATGCGAGATTCAGTCGCGAAATCGTCCTGGAAATTGCAGCGCGGAGGGACACGGAGAAGTAGAGAAAGCATTCTGCGGAGCTGGAGGAATATACCGAATGTCGAGTGTTATTAATGTACACGTCTAACTAAAGGCACTCCTGTCCGCGTGGTCGTTTTGCAATCGCTGCCGATACTCGACGGTCTGTCGCACGTCGACATCGAAAGGGGCGAAAAAAAACTGTACCCTTCTCTCCATCAAGCGTTCTAGAGGCGCCGTGGCTGGTCGAAATATGATCGACACTCGTTAATCTCGAACGTCCGCGTTCACCCTCGCAACCAGTTCACCTTTGCACAAAGGCCCGCAACCCTTGACGCGACGGCTCGACGAAATTCCCCGGCGATCAAGGATACCTTTAACGACACAGGGACAAAGTTTCCACGTCTTTTGTCCGAAGCTACGCCCGATTTTTACGCCGCTTATTGACGCCACACAAATCCACCAGACGCCGCAAAATTGTCGCGATCCATCCGTTTCGTTCTCGCCACGAGCCTGTTCTCACCACTTCTTCCCTAGCGAGAGACGATCCACCGGGCAGCGGCGACGATATATATATTAAGGAGATGCTCTTTGGCAATAAACAATCGGGCGCAACGGCCGCAGGCAGTTAGCAGGAGCATTAGGGTGAATTATTCCGGCCACCCGGCGTAAAAACGCCCATGAATCACGGGAAACGTGGGCTTTTTGCCCACAGTGGAGCAGGATCTTGCTGCTCGCGTCTCCATTTTGTAGACAGGGTAACCTGCAATGGATTCAACGTACCAATGCGAGGCTTGAAACAAAAGACTTGTCGCTTTATTTTCAAAGAAAAATGGGAAGTGAATCGTTCCCGCAACGTCGAATGACATCCAAGAAACTACCCCCGACATACTCGCGCAAACGCCCCCCCACACCCGGCTCGCGAATTCTGTTCAAAGAACCGTAGAAAATACCGAACCTAACTCTCTATCGCCAGTGACAAAGTCGTGGAACGATATCCTCAAAGGGGACAGCTGCAATTGCATCGACAGCGACTGGTGGCGGACTCCCGAGCTCGCCCCTCCTCGAAACAGGACCAACTCACGAAGACAAGGGTGCACACGTACGCGAATTACCCGGGGTCGGCTCTTTTTCATTACGGTAAGAGCCGATTGCATTTTTTTAGGTCCCCCCTCGCGGCCCAGGGGGTGTCCAATCTGGAGAATCGCGTGGAAGGAGGGCCATCTAATCACGTGTTCCTGGCAATCGTGTCCTGCAACCCCGTCGCGCCCCCCGGCCCCGAGAGCCCACCATCTTGGACGCAATCCTGGCAGAGAACGAGGAGCAAGACCGACGACGGGGGTGTCCCTTTTATCCGAAGGCCGTAGGGACGGCCGGGGACTTCTCTCCTTCCCTCCGCCTCCACTTTTCTCTTTACGCCTCCTCCATTTTTCGCCCCGTTCTCGCTCGCTCCTCTTTTTCCTTCGACGCATCCCGCTCTTCCACCGTCCCTAGGACGCCTCTTCAATCGAGCTTAGCCGGCTGGCGTAATTAAGCCGCGATTGAAAATTAATCATCGCGGATCGATTTCGCGCTTCGCCGTCCGAGCGTCACCGGGAAACGATAAAAAGAAGTTTTCGCGGGGGCGCAACGTCCTTTGATGTAACTCCGACTTTCCCTCGTTTTCTGTGCGTGGCAAGCTCCTTACGCCAATTATGCCCGCGATTTTCATCGTCACACTCTTCCCGGCCCCCCTTGTCCGTTCATTTGGTGGGCCCCCTGGCGAAAGGAAGGTAAGAGGATTTTTTTTCGTCGCTCCGTGGAGTGGATACCCGAGATTTCTGGTTGCGGATGTCGCTTGTCAGATCCCTAACAGCGTTCTGATAAATAATAATAATAATAATAATAATAAATCGTCTTTATTCCATTATAATATAAAGTACAACACAGAGGAAATTATTTACACGCAGATAGAGAACGGGCGAGGCTCAGCGAGGCTGTTATTATGCCTAACCCAACATAGAATCGGAAAAGAAGAGAGAACAAGAATGATGGTGGGTGAAGTATAAGAATAAGACATTATAAGAACAAGACATTGCGAAAACTCAGCGGTGGATCACGTCATCGGAGTTAAGACTGTACTAGGTATGTTTGGATGATTAAGGAGCAATGCTTTGGTAGCATTTTTGAAGGAGTGTAGTGTAGGAAGTGAGCGGATAGCATCGGGAAGAAGATTATAGAAATGGGGAGCTGCAAAGGTAAATGAGCCGGAGAATTTGGTAGAATGGAAAGAAGGAGTGGAAAGACTGTATTCGCTTCTCGTATGACAGGAGTTGGAGGAGTGAAACTCGGCGTTGTAATGGATTAGGTCACGGAGGTAAGGAGGTGTTTGCGTGGAGAGAACTTTATAAACTAAGCAACAGAGATGGAGAATCCATCTTTGGGACATATTGAGCCAGCCTGTTTGGACGAATAGCGGGGTGATATGGTCAAACTTCCGAATGTTAAACGCGAAGCGAAGACAAGAGTTCTGAACGTATTGTACGCGACGAAGTGTTGACTTGTTGATGCAAGGGAAATAGACAATATCAGCATAATCAAATAGGGAAAGGACAAGTAACTGAGAGACAAGGAGTTTCTGACGAGTGGAGAGGATTCTTTTGAATGGATACAGGAGTTTTAGGCGGAGACGTGCAGCAAGGAGTTTCGTAGAAACGTGTGAAATGAAGTTCCAGGAGGAGTCAAAGGTTACACCAAGCAATTTTAATGAGGATTTCGCGGGGATTATGGTTTGGTTTATTGAGATGGAGAAAGACGCAATATTTTGGAGGAGAGTAGGTGAACCAGCGAGAAGGAAGGATGATTTCGTTGGATTTAAATGTAGACCATGTGACGATGACCACCCCTGAATCCTCGCAAGATCCGATTCGATTTGCTTCACGGCCGACACCCAGTGAGCTGAGTCAAAAGACAGAACAAGTTGTGTCATCCGCGTACATGTATGCTGAACAGAATTCTGGTAAGAGGGGTAATTTCGCCACATACAGATTAAAAAGTAACGGCCCCAATACCGAGCCCTGAGGAACTCCATGTGTAACCGTGCGTGTTGAAGAGAATTGCGGAAACGGATTACAAATTACCACTTGCTGGGAACGTCGAGTAAGATAAGAACGAAACCACTCCAAACAAATCCGTTTGCGAGAGGAAGCCCTCAGCTCGCGGGAATTGAGCGCTCTTTACATATTCCACCCTGTCAGCAGCCCTGTTCCTTCGTCCTTTTCCGCGGACTACGTACTCTTAAAACAAAAGGCGCCGAGAACGTGCGAGCCTCCTTGCAGACTCGTCAATTCCCAAGGAACCGTCGCAATTACGGGCTAAACCGAATTCGCCCGGGGAACAAGACGGAATTAAAAAATCCTGCAGTCCGAGCATCCGGTGTCCTGAGAAAAGAGGAGCCGCGGAACGAGGGAAGAAAGGGACCTTAAAAATCCAGGATCCCCGGCGCCACTTACAGCGAGCAGGAGCGGCGTAAATTGTCAGTCGGGACAATTCGACGAAATCACCGATCAGCGGGGCTCCTTATTTCTGGTTGGAAGCTAACGCTGGCGGAATGGCTCGCGGAGGAGAGAGGAATTAAAGGCTCGCGCTGGTCAACGAGTCCTCGCAGACGATCCAGGCGACTAGCCAGCCAACTTCCTCCGAGTCTCTTCCCGGCGAAATCCCAATAATCCACGATGAGACACAGATTGAGTCCCCTGGAGACGGTGGAAAAAAAAAGCGAGCGAAGGAAACGGTCGCCAGGCAGCGGGGCTGGATAAGAGACGGCGTGGGGTGGCGTAACGGGGGAAGAAAATTGGAATCCTTCCGGGACGAAGGATGATAAAATTGCGGATGGCCAGGTGTTACCGTAATCCGGATCGAGACGATCCGCGGACCGTCCGAGAGCTAGGCGCACACATACCCGCGACACTTTGTGCGCACAGCTATACGCTTTCTTGTTCCTTGCAGCCCCGCGGGGATTAGAGTCGTCTCGGTTTCCCTGGAAAAAAGCAAGCCGATGACGCTTGCGTCGCGTCTCCGACAGGTTTAGAAGGCAAGCGGAGAAGCTTCTCGCGGCAGCTGACTTTTAAATAGACTCGATCCGCTTGGCTTTGTACCCAGTGGGTTTCTATCGAGAATGCACGATCGTGTTTCGAGGAGTGTCAAAGTGGGATAGTTTGGGATAGTGGAAGCTCGGTGGACAGTTGAGACGAGGTGGAGGTGATATCAATCGCCAGCCACAAAAGTGCACGGTCCCGCGATCGAAGCGAAGCGCAAACCCGAGGCAGGATACTTTTCATTGGCCCACTGTGACCCAGATACGCAAGGCACAGGTCCAGTGGTCGCCTCGAGATTCGACGCGCATCGATAACGCCGGCAAGGAAAAGGGTAAAAAGGAAGTGTACCGCGACGATCCTTCCCTTGGCGTTCGATCGCTATCCGGAGCGAACTGGTACCGGGCGTGGAACTTTAATTCCGAGGGAACTTATTACCACGCAACATAAATCCTCAGGCTCCCTTCGACGTGGGGGGACGAGGAGGAAAGGAGCGCCGATACGCGCGTCGATTTAAAACGACGCGATCTCACTTGGGCCCGCTAACGGGCCGCGATTATTCCCCCGTCCGACTGCGAAGGACGAAGGACGAGGAAACGGGGGGACAGCGCGCGAGCAGCGCTCGTAATTTGTTTCGAGATCGTATCTTCAAAGTGGCCCCCACACTGGTCGACGGGGGAGGAAATATTCCTGGGATCCGCGGACCGTGGAACGGGACACTCTGGGCGTGGATCGATCGAGAAGGCAGCGCAAGGATCGCGACAAGGACGAAAGGGAGGAGCCCCGGTGGTTTCTTCGTCTCAATCTGTCCGCTGCTCGTAATCTGACGGACGACAGGGCGATCACGATTGGCGGACTTCCCTTCGATCCTTTTTGCTTCCTTTGCTTCCGATCTTGCAGGCTTGAGTTTTCTCTTTCGTGGATGGGGAGGTGGGAATAGAAGGGGTCTAGTCGAGGAAACGAAGGAGTTTCGTGTAAGATTCCTATGAAGGTGGGCTCCCAGTACAGGCAAAGGATTAAACCTGACGAAGGTCGCGAAGCAAACGGAAACTTGCAGCCGCAAATATTCCCCAAAATGCTGGGCTTCGCGGCTGGCAGGTAGCAAGACATAAAATTGCAAACGGGACTGTCCACCAGCCTGGAGGACCGAGGTTCGATCATACGTGGTTTTTTCGCGAGTCCTACGAGCGAGCCAGCGGGATCAGGTCCACGGTCCTGTATCGTATATCGCACATATCGCATCGAAGGATCGGTGTAAGCCGGTAGCAGTCGGTTCTCTGGGCAACAACACCGAAGTGGAGGCAGCAGCAGAAGCAGCAGCAACAGCAACAGCAGCAACAGCAGCAGCACCGCCACACTCGATGCGCACAATTAATATCGAGCCGTATCTCTGATCTCTCATTATTACCTGGTGGCTGGCGGTGTGTGAGGGTGTAGCCGTTCCCGCAGGAACGAGGCTGCTCGACGAGCAGCCAGAGCTGTGTTGGTATCGGCTACCGTACACCCCGGGACACCAGAGTCGGCCATGCATCACCCTAACGAGCCGGGCATCGCGTGCCGATCTGTATTAAGGATTTATAATCCTCCGGACGCCGGAGAACTCCTAATGTCCTGGCTGAGCGGGAGATATTCGCCTATAGGCTCGCACGATCCCGCACTGCGCTTCCTCCCCCGCCCCAACCCCCTCGGGGACAAATAGGCACACCCACGACGATTTTTTTCGTTCCCCTTTCGCGAAATTTTTCTGGCGTCGGTGCGCGGGTACCGTCGATCGCTCTCGGTACCGAACATCACCGGAGATATCCCTAGAACCCACCGAGGGAGCTCGAACAACAACGTCAGAAAACTCGCGTTCCATTCCCTGAATCCCTGATAACGCTTGGCAATTAAGAAGTCTCGTTCCTGCTCGGGCAGAGGCTCGGGGATACCTTTGGAGCCATCCATCTGGGCTGGCTCCGGCGCCGATTCGATCGGGCCGATTTACAAGGGCAGAAGACGAGGGGTCCAGTTAGACCGCTACTGGAGACCCCGGAAAGCCGAGCTGGCTCCGTCGGCCAGACACGGTGTGTCTCTCTGCCTAAACACATATTAATTAGCCCCCGTAGACGGCAGGAAGACATAACTCGTTGAGGGATGGGTGGAGGCCGACGTGGTCGCGGTGCAGTTTCCGAGTGTCGTGTTACGTCTCTCCTCTGCGGCGTTTCCCTGGCCCGTGGCCCGTGGCCCGTGGCCCTCTTCCAGCGCGATCGAGGGGCCTCCTCGTGGGGCAGGGAGGACCCGCGGGTGGCCCCAACCGGGCCTCGGGATCGTAGGCACCGTACGTGGGCTCGGTAGAAACCGAGCACGACGCTACCGGCGCATTAATAACACTGGTAGCCGGTCATATGTTAAACGTCCACCCTGTTATGCACGCCGCTACTGCCACCGTCGCTGGGTCAGATCCTCGGGAGGGGCAGGAAAAAGGTGAACGGAGGGGGCAGGATGCCGTTGGTACGTTTTACCTACAGCGACGTGCTCCTCCGTGCAACGTGGCCAAGGTGCAGATCACCGTCTGCCTACCTGGACCCCTCTTCCGCCTCCAATTCTCCACTCGAGCTAACTTAGGTATATACTCTTTTCGTTGCAGGGTGGATCGAGATCCCTTGGCGACGATCGTCGGCAAATTGGCCGACGTGTGCAAGGATTATGGCGAGATTCTTGTGGAACACTTAAATGTTGTCACATACGTAGCTAGTGTTTGGTGTTTGAAATTCAGGGAGAAAGGAGAAAAACCGAAAGGAACCTGAAGACACCTGACTCGGCGAGATACCTGCTTCCTCGTTAATTATTCCAAGCGTGCACGTATGCCGCTGGAATATGTGCGATCGTAGAGATATATGCTGCAGTGTCCGAGGCGCAACGTGACGCTCGTCCCGCTCGAACAGAGACGTTAGAAAGAAGGAAAGTGGCAAATATAAATTCACCTTAGGGTAAACCCGGGTGACGCGGTCGGGTCGGAGAGTTTGTCGAGTCGCTATATTTCAGACACTGTACGTAGAAATGCGTTAAAGTGCAGACCAATTCCTTCTCTAGAAGCCAAACAGTTGAATGAATAGCGTCATTTCGCTTCTTTCTGTGTTTTCTGGATTTGTAGGCTTTAAAATGTAAATTGGGATTACATTTAATCTCTTTTGTCAAACAGCGGTTGTACAGAATCGTATTTAAAATATACTTTTAAGTTTATTTTCGTTTAATATTTGGTATAATAAGACAGTAGAGATATTGAGGAACAATGCAGCTAAAGTATTTGGCCATGTTAACTCTTCCTTTCAAAGCTAACGAGAAGACTATCTCTCGCTGCAAAAAGGAGAGATGGTCGTTACGATTTTTTTTATTATTTTTTGTTTATTTTTTACTTTTTATTATTATTTTATTATTATTTTTGTTTATTTAGTTTATTTACTCACTTCTGTATTCATTTGCCTTGCTAATCGCCAGTAGATAGTTCACTTTTTTCTTTACTTGTTTAGCGTAAACAAATTAAATATCAATAAATATGTAGTTGTATTCACTCATAAATAATTTTGGTTTATCCTTTGTTAACTTTCTATGGATAATTATGTAAGTGGTCTCTGCCAACAACGAAAACCGTTTCTCCCGGTACCTCGGGAGAGGTGGTCAGATGTCATGACTTCAGTTTTCAACCCAATTTACAGTAAATATTTCCTTAAAGCAAATATCGACCAGTTTTTCTGAATCAGCATAAAATTCTGAACATATAGGTTGGTTCGGATAAAATAAGTAACGTCTGTATTAGTTTTAATAGCCATTTTTTATTAGGTCGACCGCGTCACCCGGGTTTACCCTACGCGTCTTACCAAGTGGCACGGATCTCTCGGTTTCGCAGTGGCCTACCCAGTGTCGGGAGAATCTTAGGCGCGAACGGGCCAGAAATAATTAATAGGCGCGGTCGAATTGCGTTTCGGAGGAACGGAGGACATTCCTGGACCCCCCGAGCTCCTTGGATCCAGGAACATAAATAACGGAAGACGGAACCCGCGGTGGGTCCTCACGCACCAGGAGGAGTCCTTAAAATCCGACGTGCTCCTCCCTCGATTAATTGCAGGAGATCCCTCCCCGACACGATTAACCCCTCGCCATATTTCCTGCCGGTCCTGATACCACGCGCTCTCTTCCGACCGTTTACTACCATTTCTCTTACGTAATCGCGAGCACACGCTCGATCTGAAAATTCCGAACGAGCACAGAGGAATTTTCGCAGCGACGCTGGGCGCAAACAGAGCGCAACACTCGCGCGAAGAGGAGCAAATATTGTTGTTCGCCTGACATCGATAGCGCGCTATCGTACGTCGAAGCTTGGAAAGGAGTTGCATGAATGCCGGAAGTATCGTTTAACGTACCGATGCCCCGGCGTTCTTTGCCGCTAAATCGAGAGCGGAAGTTGGTAAATTTATGTCTGGAATTCGTTTGCATGCACGCGCGTCTGCAAGGAGGGAGGTTGAAAGGGAAGCAGTCAACAGGCAGCACGGAATTCCTTAATACCCTTGAAAAGCTTTATCGAAACGTTTGTAAAGCGAGCCAAATCCACTAGAATCCCTTCGCGTTCTCGCTTAACACCGTGCGGAGCATCTTCCGCGAGAACAACCCTCTAATAACTCTACCATACATTTTATCAACCGCGTCCCGTGGCGCCCTTTGTTTCGAAGGAATTTTTCAATCCGGCCGGAACGGTGGCGGCTGGAAATGGAGTGGATGGGCGCGTGGAAAGTCCGTGTACCAACAGGCGGAAATAAATCGTCGGTGGTTAATAAGCTGACGCGTTGTCTTCCTGATTTATGTAGCCCGACGCCTCCTCTTCGGCCAGTAAATTGCTACACGCATATATGCGTGTACGGGCAGCGTAAACGCGTCCTGTAAGGACAACACGGCGGGGGACACACTGTACGTGATCAGGACACCGGTATCCTGGAAGCTGTTACGTTGACACGATCCGGTTGCCTCGTAAATAACAACGGAGATCGATATCTGATATACGAGTATCGGAGCCGTGACAGTTTTTGATTTAAGGAAACCCGCGCGCGCCAATTAACCGACTGGCGATTCGTTTATACGCCCAGCCCCTTCCCCGTCGCTTCCTGCTGTTTATTAAATGTTGATCGATTCGCGGACCCTGTGACAGCGAAACGTACGTAGGGTAACTCGGGGTAATATGCCACAGTTAACTTTGAATCGCGATATCTCGCAAGTATAAGTAGATACAGGAATAAAGATAAAACCATACGAAAGTGTAACTAATTCTGTGTATTGACTAATAAGTAGAGATATGTAACTTTTATAGTTCAATCAGAAACGTACAAATACAAAAGTCCTCGAAAGTGGCATATTACCCAGGTGGTGGGTGAATATGCCACAAGCTATGAAGTGCGAACTAATCACTCAAATTTTGGAGAATCAGCAATATTTTAAACTATTTAAGCTATTAATAAATAAAAACAAACATTTTAAATCAATGAAACGTAAAATTTATTTGAAAAAATAGCTACTTCTTACAAACTAAACAGCCTCCAATCTCTACGTCTCCTTTACCTTCGAATGGCTTCCTTTAAACTTTTTTCTGACCAAGCCGCACGGTTTGAAGTTCGTACATACTTCTTAGGCATGGTTCTGATCCAAAAAGCAACTCGATGGCTTTAAATAGAAAGAATTATAAAGATAAGAGTTTGTGGCATATTATACCGACAAACATGTGGCATATTACTCCAAACAGCCATAAAACGAAAGATAGAAAATCTCTCCACAAAATACATAGTTTTAACGGATGTAACAGAGGTTATTAAATTCGTTTGTCAGGATACTGTATCATAATCTATGGATTTTATGTAGAACCGTTCACACAAATGTGTAATCTGCATTCTAGTCAGAGTGTGAAATTACATCAAGTCGATACTTTTATAACTTACCAGGATTTACTGAAAATAAAAGAAATCAAAAGCCAAAATCTGTTGTCGTCTTAGCAGGTACACTAAATTGAACGGAACTAGTGCAAATATAACGCAATCTGTTCATTATTTAAAAAATTATTGAGAAGTGGCATATTACCCCGAGTTACCCTACCCTTTACCTTCCAAATTTTTCGTAGCGTCGCTCCTCGCGTCATAAATCTAATTTGCTACCTTGGCTACCTTGCCTCGATTTTTCTCGGATACCTTGTATCCCGCTGGAAAGCTATATGGAGTGGGACGTTAATGCACTCGGGCGAAGAAGTTCCAGAGGCTTGCCCCGTCGACGGACACTCGTTTTCGTTAGTTAAAGCGCCGCGCGGGATAAAAGAAAGGCGAAAACAGGCCAGCGCGTCGAGCGTAATCTACTTTAGCCTCCCGCAGACAATCGTTACCGTGAAATTAATAACCGCGCATATTTCACAGTTTTATCTACACATCCCCCATTTGTTATTAGCGGCGCGAGAAGTTGCACGGTGCATCGGAGGTTAATCAACTTAACGAGTTTGCTGATGGACTACCCCGGTGGACTTCGATAACTCCGCTAATGGCTCGCACGACGCCGCTTCGCCATGGTCAATTAAGTCCATAGAACCGTTTCCGTATCTTCGCCCCTGGCCCGTGATATCGGGGGTTCTTTCTTGCGATATCCATGGAACTCCGGACGCGACTACGATTGCTTAATTGGCAGTGGCTGGTTGATAAGAATCTGCGCGAATTTCGCCGCTCGAGGGTGAGAAAAGTGGCGAGAAAAACGGAGCCCTTGATTCGTAGGGAATTATACCGAAAGGAGGTTGGTGAACGGCGAAGGGCAGAGGGCGGGAGGATGCATGGATCCCCGCAACGTTCGATCGATTCGAGGTGGAGGCCATGAGCCAGCAGACACGGTGTTCTGGGTCCTTGCTGGCGCGGCTTGTGGCGGAGGAAGGTGTCGATAATTGCTTAATTGACGGCGGTCGCCGATAAGCATCGGCTGCGAATTGTAACTATAATAAGTAAGACTGCCGTGGAAGGGGGAGGAAGACGTAGCCGCGAGATCGAAAGAAGGTATCCACGTCGTCGTATCGATGGCCCCGAAGAGACGAGGTGCGTACACGGCTGACGTGTCTTTTCTCCTGCTGAACAAGGCCTCGTTGTCGAAAGGTGTCTCGACTCTCGAGCAAAGAGGCCCGATCTCTCTCTCTCTCTCTCTCTCTCTCCTCTTCTCCACTCTCTTCTACCGAGTTCCTCGCAACGTTCGACACCGCGCGTCTTCCTCCGTTTCGTCCTCCTCGTCCTCTTCGTCCCCGTCATCGTTCACCCTTCCCCGTCCCGGCCACCCCCTCTCTCCCTCTCTCCGCGAAGGGGGGGACCGAGAAGAGATATTAGAGATGCCAGATAGCTTTATTAAAGGTGAGACGATGCCAGTGCGAGACACCAACGAGCCGGTCGCTTTGATCACACGAATTATCCTGACTGCTCGACTCGACTCGGTTCTTTGCCTCGCGACGCGCGTCTTCGCCGTGGCCCCACTCCTTTTCTGGCTTGTTTCGCCCGGAAACTCGGGGAACCAGGCCTGATTATTTCGCACCGCCTTTCCAGCCTCCCGTTTGCCACGCTCCCTCCGCTTACTTTGACTCTCCGCTCCTCGGTTGATCGACAAGCAACTTGGATCGCGTCGCTTTCTGATCAAATACCTAATCCTGCCCTTGCGATTCCAATTCCAATTGCAAGATCCCGAATCCGGAATAGCCTGGAAGCTACTTGGCGTTGCTCGGGGACCTGCGGATTAAAACTCCTCGAAAATGTCGAGGGGCACGTGCCTGGCGAGTGGAACGCTTGCTCGATTCGAATGTAATCGGCGATAATTTCGACGGCCTCGCGGCACCGTCAGTAACAGTGAAGCGTCCTTAGCCGAGATCCAATCGACTGTCTAAACACTTAAATCGTTTTTTGCCACTCGCCAGCGTTCCTAATTTAATCGGAGGCGTGCCTGGCGAGATCCGATCGTGGTATTTATGTCCACGCACCATTGTCCGCGCGTCATCGCCATTATGGACATCGCCTATAACGTTCGCCTCACGTTCATGTCCGTCTGGGTGTCAGGATCCTCGACGAAATTAGATCCCCTCCGTTTCACGCCCGTTTCCGTCCTTCTTCCTGGCCACGGTTAATTATGCCCCCGTTGCGTTGTCGCGCGGACCTGTCTCCGCGAGCTACGTACCTACGGCATTTTCGTTCAGCTTTATCGGACACCGGGTCGCCCCTTGCGAAATCCCTGTCGAAATTGATGCCTGACGGCTCGGGGAGCGGATACGCCGTTCTTAAAATTCTCGCCATTTCAATCGGCATAGAGTTGAACTCGTTCCTTATCGCTCTCCTATGTTACGTACGCAGATTTATCTTTGACTTTCTAACCCTTTCGGTTGTCTGGAATGCACGTGACCCGACGGGGTCATCGTTTCCTGCAGTGGTGTGATGCAACCAAGTTTTCCCCGAAAACCTAATATTCAATGAAGGCACTCATGCCCCCACTACTTTCTAGCCGAATTTCGCCGTATAAAAAGGGCCACGAATCCACACTCGGGGGCTCATTTCAAGTGTAATACGTTTAGACTAAAGAGGCTTGCAAGATCGAGAAACATTCTTCTTCAAGTATTAATTCAACTTAAGCCATACAGCTCGCATGTTGTAATTGTTAAACTCTTTGAGACCCCCGCATTTCTCAGTGCGTGAAAACCGAGAGGTGGACTTAGGTACCGCGACAACTAAACTCTTAAACAATTGTAAGAACCGAGCTTATTGAATATAATTTGTTATTTCTTAATCAGAGTTCTTTTATTTGAATCAATCACTATCTGAATTTCCTCTTCGAGATAAACCCACATAGATACTCCTTTACCGCTCAAGGTGTATCACATTATAAAGTTACGAGGCGAAACTAACATTCCTAGTGGCTTCCGGGGATACCAGACCCCGGTTCGTCCACGACTTCTACCTTCCTAGTGGCTCCCGGGGATACCAGACCCCGGTTCGTCCGCTACTAACAAACTCAAACAACCAAAAATCAATCCTCAGCCTCGCAGCCGCCATTCTCATTGCCCTCAGCCTCGTCTCGTAACACCTACATCCTTTGGATCGTTTGAGTAATTTTTTAATTCTTCCCCTCAGTGGTTTTCCATTCTCGATTCCTCTTATTTCTCTACACATTATCCCTGTTCTTCGCGCCTTCTCGACGATGCCGCGTACCGATCGTTTCGTGGCTCGAATTGTGCTGCCTCGCCTCGCGGTCTGACAGCCGGCACGTCATTACACGATGACTCGGCGATCGTGAGGTATGGTGAGACGGAGAGGGAGAGTGGAAGATGGAGGAGAGACAAGGATCGATCCAGGAGAGGGAGGAGAAACGGATGATAGGTATGGCATGCACGAAGTTCGGCTCCTTCTCCTCTGCAGCCTCCAAGCGGACTCGAAAAACGCACCTCGTGAGCGTGATACCTGCGGAGCGCCGAGGAACAACACTCTTTTTATAAAGATTCTGTCTCGATAGCGTTCTGACCGTTTAATGCGCAATCCTCGTGTGCCAGAAATGTCGAGGGAGATTAATTGAATTAAGGATCTAATACCACCCTAGTGACTCCAGAGAGATTTAATGGACTAAACGGCACCGTAGGCTTTAAAGGACAATTTGCGAATTAAAATCGGTCTCGTCATTATCTGCTTGTCCAAGGACGGAAAAAGTTTGCTCGCGGAGTAATTCGAAGCGTCCGAGGAATTTTATTTCATTTACGAAAGATACTGTACACCTGATCCTGCGGAGTCATCGGCTACCTGGCTGGAACATGCCAGGAACCGGCCACGAGGTGCGAAGCCCAGCGGGTAAGCCAATCAAAACATCTTATTAGGAGGACGAAATGGGAAGAAGGAAAGGATAAGGGATATCTACGATGCAACCTCATGCTATTTTAGACGATTTCCTAGAAACGAGGTGTCGGATTAACCGCGCGAGTTCCAGTTCCAGGCCAAGTGCCCATCAAGAAACACTGCGACTTTCTTCCTCCGCCATCGGCGATCCTTCGCGTTGCTTCTAAAACGCTCGTTGATTACTTCGCGGGGGGGAGTACATCGGGCGGGAAGAATGTCCGCAAGACGCGAGTCCGGGTAATCAGTGACGTTTCTGAAAGTTCGCGCGATAGCGAAAACTGCTGAGACCTGTTAATCGACGTAACTTCGAGGAACCGAAGAGCGGGGAGGAGCTCGCGAAGATAAGACGCCCGGACATTTTCGTGAATTAATTACTACCTTGATGGGAGCCCGGTGCACCGAGATATTAATCATTCACGCCCCCGTCTTATCATCCGTTGCCCCTGACGCATCTACTTCCCCGTGAAAAAGGGCGAATGCCTGTGACGCGAAATTTCGTTGAAAACTTCAGACGGACTTGTACTTGCCACGCTCAGCGCTATAATCCCAAGCTCGGGAAAATGCCAGAATCGATAAACGTCACAAACTAATAACGGCGATTAATTTCTTAATTCCTTAGGAAGCGTAGGTGCGCAGATCCTTGCGTAACCCGAGCAACGAATTTTGTAATTGCAAAAATGCCTGACAGGGGAAGAGGAAAGGCAGCGTCGCGTCTTCCAGAGCCGGCTAAACTCTCGAACGGTCGCGAAAATCGAAGCGAGAGAAATGGTAGGAAAAGTGGGAGCGTGGAATCTTGAAAAATAATGAAAATGGAGTCGCGAGAACGGGCTGGAAAGACTCTGAAGCGATCAGGGTAGGGGGAGGAAATCTGGAAAGAAGCTGACGAGGATGATGACGGGGTGGAGTCGTGGGGGGGGGGGGAGGGGGGGATGGCGCTGCCCGATGAAAACTGGAGGCAGTTCGCCGCATCCAGCGGGTTCGTATTTTCCCTCCTTTCGCGGAGGTTACTAATTAATTACTGTGATTAATCAGAAAAGTTCGTAATTAGAAAGTTTCTTGGGGAAATTAAAATGGCGGGGAGTGACGGAGCGAGTAGTCTCGAGCCGCTTGCTGGTCTGCCCCGAGGGCTGCCGTGGCCCGAGGCCAACATCGCGAGAGTTTCCAATAAACTCATTAATTAAGGTGGATCGCCTCGTAGCGCTGGCAAGAAAGAGGGCGAGGATGTGGAACATGATAAAAAGGCCCGTGGACAGGGTGGAAATGGATGTCTCGGCTGATTATTCGGAATTACCAGCGACTCTGCTTATTTCCAAAGACTCAACCTTCGGCCCCAGAGATCGAGGAAAGCTCCTTTCCTACTTTATCCGCTATACCCCGTTCGGGGGAGGGGAGAGAGGGCACCGTCGAGGAGAAGGAGAAATCCTTTGACGCTTTCGAAACTTTGGCTGCGGGTAAAAAATCGACGGCGGAGGATCGTTGCAGCACCGCAGCCTCTTTGTTCGTCTATTTGTTTACTCACGTGTGAAAGGATGTCGTGGTTAAACAGGAGCGTTTTCGTGACACGCGAGCGTCTCCGCTCCGGTCAATGCTTTTGCACCGGCAGGAATTCGGTGGTGAACGTGGTCACGCGATTTACAGCCCTTGGGGCTGCCGTGGGTTCACACCAGAATTATCGCAATGAACGGGAAAGAAGAACTGGTCGAAAATTTCGAGCGGACGTGGCGGCAACGACCAGGAGTGTTCATCGCGGCAGCCGATTAATTTCCCCCATGGCATTCCCATGAATCTTTTCGACGATCTCCGCGGATATCTACACGGTCGAGCGTCCAGCGCGTGAAAAATTTCTCAATGGACGAATTCGAAAGTCGCCGCGCGAGAGCGCGAAACAGTTGAAATGCAAATGCAGCTTGTCGCCGTGCAACAGGCCGGTTGGCCGCCTCTGATAGCTCGTATCGTTCTGACCAGCCAAGTCGGGTCCATTCTTTTCCTCCGTCGCTCCATTTTGCCCGGATTTCCGGGGCACGCACCCGCGTTCGTACACGCTCGCTAAATAATGCTGGATAACGCTGTGGAAACGGCTGGCATGCCGGCGAAAAATCGCAGCAATTGCCGGCGATTAAACGCTGGACGCGTTTAGTTCGAGCAATCGAAGACTTCGCTGTCGCGCGTTATCTTCGGCGCAGATTGAAAACGATCGAGTGAACCGTGCCAGATTGATCGCTCGATTAGCTTGCGCATTGACAGATCGGTTTTGGCGGCGGCTGCCGGATCATTTTTTAAGTTGATCCCCCGCCATTCGGGGATAGGGTGCAATGAAATCACGTCGCACCCCAGAGGGACACGGGAAGGGAGTTGTCTCTCGATCCACCCTTCATCGCTGCCACCCGTCTGACCGCAGATTGAAATTCTTAGGCTCTCCAGCGACCGCGGCTCGAGGGTGGAAACGAACCCGTTTACCCTTCGAGATTTCGTTATTTCGTTATTTAGCATCGTGAATCCACCAGCCGTGGCTGGACGTTAATGGCCTTTGACTCGGTTTGTCCTCGTCCCGCTACCAAGGATAATTAAATTTCTCCGTTGCGCAGACAGATGTACAAAAGCACACGCGAGTATCGCTACAACGCATGACTGAACTTAAAAGCACTTGCTTCTACGATACTGGAAATAGTTAGAAGATCGTTCGTCCAGTGACAGTACCAAAGTGTTACTGTTTCTTGCGACGTAACAATGCTCGCTCGTTCCATTCCCTTCTTCCCCATTGCGTCGTTACTTTTGTCCACGTTGTACGCGCCGTTGCACGAATGATTTGCGAGGCCGTGGGCGCGTTTTAATTTTGGGATATTGGTAGCATTAAGCCCGTGAATACGCCTGATAGTCGGTCTCTGGTACGCGCGGCTCCCATCTACAGGGTGTGTGCGAAATATTTCTCCATGGCACAAATGTAATATTAAATCCGTCTTAGAGACACTTTACTTCTTTACACCTTCCTTATTACAGAAACAATTTTTGCAGCTGTTTTGCAGCAGCAAACTTGCGCCATAACACGACCCCCCGTTACAATTCTATTCCGCGCGCGAGGAGGTTCGTAGAATTTGTATGAGACGTTGAAATGAAACGATAGAACGCGGCAAAATTATTCTAAGGTGTATTGTCCTGCAAATATTTACTTGCGTAATATCTACTTTAATAGCTAACATCTAATTCTTAGTTTCTAGCGTAGAATTAATTACTCGCAGCTACCCACACAAACGGTCGCCGGTGCTAGGAGACCTGCCTTGGTTAAAGTCCAGCAAATTTTTTGCCAGCAAAGCTTGCAGGCGTACGTTGAATGGGCGCAGAGTTTCTAGACACCCCGTGTATAGATTATAGTAGGTCGTAGTTCGAGAACGTATCTACCCCTCGTGCGACGAGATTTCATTCGGGGCTCGGGCTGAGATCTTTTAATTTGAGGCCAAATTCCTCTCGAGGATGAAATGCGGGGAGCCACCCAAGTGGTCGTATTGCAAGGAGGGTGGCACGTCTGACGGTTGTTTGCTACCCACCCCCAGTCCACCGTTCGAATTCTAAATCACCCCTGTTTACGAGAGCTTTCTCCGCTAATACCGATGGTTTTGATCTGGCCAAACGGTGGACAGCTTTGGAACTTCATTTCCACTCGTCTGAGTTTCACAACGTCTCAAGGATCGCCGTAAAGTGTAGGTAATCGAAGAAGAAACGTCGCGGAAAGGAAAGGGGCTGAAGGTTCGAAAGTTGGAGCGATTGCAACGGGAACGCGCGATTGCGTTGCCTCGACGAATTAAATTAAATTTCGAGGTGTTCGACTTTTTATCGCTGAATGCCAGCTTTGCAAATTATTCCCGCCAATTAAAAGCGACGCTTTAGCGACAGGTTAACGCGCGTTACGCTCTAAAATATGAAAATTATAAATATCGAGCAGAGGGGTCGTGGGCCGAGCGTTGGTGTCCTTAAAATAAGTATCGATAAACGTCGCGGTAAAATAGAAAGTAAAATCCTTTCGACCGCATTCCTGGAGGCCTGGTGCGAGACCGGAGGAAAGAAAAATATGAGAGGAGGGCCTCATAGGTGGCCCCGCGGCCTCACACTTTGCCAGGATCGCCTACGACTTCTCGTGCTGCTGCAGGTGCGCGGAGACGCGTAATATATTACAGCAAACCGGCCACTTTTGGGCATATAATGAAATAATGAACACTTTGCATTTCTCCCTTTCGCCCCTCGTTCCCATCTTAACGACGCCAACTTAGTAAGGCTGACCAACTTTCACGAGTCACCACGGCGAAAACTGTCGATGGGGGATTCGTGAATCGTGACACGAAAGATACTTTGTGGTCGCGACGAAAGGAGGAAAATGTTACGCCTGTTCGAACGAGGTTTACGATTCGTGCTTCGCACTTTGAAGTAATTCGCGTGCTTCCTATTTGCACGTCTCCTGTTTAAACTGTATGTATAGGTAGCTCCCATCTATAAAAGGGCATTAATGTCCGCGGAGGCGATACTGGAATCGGGCAAAGATTTCGGGCCTCGTATTTGCCGAGCTGGTTCCGTCTGCGAACCCGAATATTGTATGTTACTCGCGCGTCGTACTTTACTCCCGGTTTTCTTCTTTCTCTTCTTTGCTCCCGCCTGGTTTTATTTCCCTACCGCGAGGCGAATTTGGCGGGCAAACTTTTTCCTCCCCGCGGAACCGAAAGTGGTTTCGTGTAATCAACGAGGTGAAATTTATCGGGCAACATTGCAAGATAATTCACGCCCCACATTCCAGCCCCGCGGGATAAAAACGAAGAGGATGGGAGGTCCTCTTAATTATGTTCCTGGTTAAACGACCGACTGGTCACGCCCCGTTCGAGATACTCCAGCGAGCTTACGTGCGTACGGGGCCGTGGCTGTCGATTTACTTGAAACATTTCGCAAGTCGAATTGCCTTAAAAGTTCGGGGCTGCGGTTAGCCCGAAGTTCATCGAATTCACGCGGCGATTCGCTGTTATCCGGGCCCGTTCTCCCGGATACGCGAACCGCCGAAAGACGGCGCAAGTTTTAGCTACAAAAGAACGATTAACCGGCCACGGATGGTAATTCTCCTCATCTTGTACAACGAAAAACATCATCGATATTGCTTCTGCCATGGCTATTACGATTTTATTTCATTTGGCCGCTAGTTTCGGCGTTGAGTGACAAGACCACTAAAGATTCAACTGCTGAAGTGACGCAACGAGTACACCCATTGTGTAATCGTTCGGTTATAAGAGACGATTCTCAATATCTTAATTGGGGAGGTTCCGGTCTAGAGCCCATAAAAATAAGTGATATTTAGAAATTAATTAAAGGAAAAGTACTATATAGGGTAAGTCCGGGAGAGTTCGAACACCGGGAGAGTCCGGCCAGTGTTGATATTTTAAGACTGACGCAAGATAGGGCGCTGTGTGTCATTGACACAAAATAAATTAATGCGCGTGTTGTTGATTTTGCACTGACCATTGTCACAAATCCATACTTAAATTATAGGAAACACTTAAGGCTTTATACGAGTCTGAAAGTTTTTAGACCAAGTTACAGTGCTGGTGATATTTGAAAGATAGGCAAGTTTATTTACACTATTCCGATATTGGGGGATATAATATGCATAAAACTACAGTGTCACTCCAACAATACGTATGTATTCGTTTTTAATTTATTTCGACATGGTGGTCGATCAGTCCCTTGATTATGGGATAGTCCGACCACATGTGTTTTTCTTACTGTAAACCCATCTTCAGATTTAGAGAGCGAAAATTCCATTCAACAAGATAGAGATATGGCGTTAAAAGATTGAGACAAAAACGAATGCGTGGGATGCGGAGAAAACTATTTCGAAATCTCGAAGAGCGACGGTTGGATTAAATGTGTGTACTGAAGCCGTTGGTTCCACGATACTAAATGCTCCAAATAGGGTAGACCGGGGCGAATCGGGTCAAAATAAGAATTTAGTCCATATTTCTTACATCGCGATAGAAATGATTATTCCGATCGTTCGTAGTACCTCGCCCCTCTCCCCCCGCACCTACTGCAATAGTTCGTAAATTGTTTTAAGTCACTGCTTAGAGCTGGCATACGTTTTCAGTGAGGTGGTTGCGTGCGAATGTTACAATTTTGGTCCGTATTTAACCTACGTAATCTGCAATTGCGTATTTAAAATAAAAAGTAAGCTTGAAAATTCAAATGTGCTTATTGTTATTAGTTTGCACGGTGTCCAAGTTTAGTATTTCATGTATTTTAGACTATTATCTCATAATATGTTTATGTAATCTACAATCTTTGAAATACTTATATATGGGGCTAATCGGATTACGTTATATGGGGCGAATCCGATCACTCCTTTTTTTCATTTACGTATTTCTATAATTGTCAATATGATGATTGTTTATATGCATAAAAAAGCGCAATCAGGGATCATGGAGTCCAAATAAAAAAAAGGAAGCTGTGATATAAATTAAATCTCAAAAAATGACGGGAAAAAAAATAAATTAATGGTTTTAAGAAGATGGCATTGTATTTACTGCGGTGAAAAATTAATTCGTCCATTTTCAGAAGATTGTCTGAGAAGAGTGGTGCCACGATAATTATACTGATAGAGGCGGCAAAAAACGGCAATATCCTTCCGATTTGTGTGCTAAGTAGTGTCATTTGACATCACTGTCATTAAATTAGATTTATTTAAGTTGATTCTGAAGATTTTGTTATGAAAATTTCAGTTTTTTCAGAAATTTCTGGGTGGTCCGATTCGTTTTTTGTTTATATAGGAAAGATTTTATGTTTAGTTTCAATTTTTATATATTCAAGTTGAAGCCAAGGGTGTACTGGTTACGAATATATAATAAAAAATTCGTTTTTTTTAATGTTTGACTATTGTTTTTTTACCGTTAAACACAATGTAATCCGATTCGCCCCGGTCTACCCTACAAGAATCTTTGCGTACATGGAAAACTGAAGAAGAAACAACATATCAATTAACTTCTTCGTGTATTATACTTTTTGTAAGCTACACTCTTTGTTATTTTTCAAGGTCGGTCTCACCCGTAGTGGGTGTACGGTCCAACCCCGCTATGCAGGTGAGACCGACCAGTTGCAGTGCCAATGTTTTTAGTTGAAAATGAAAATAAATATTTGAAATTATCGCACACTATAATTGATATAGGGTGGATGTACCGTTTGTGGCCATTGCACTGTTTTTGGCCATGTGCATAATTATCTTATTTTTAAATTACTTGCAGATCATTATCCTGTGGAGAGTTTCACATCATAAATATTTTGTTTAGTATTCCTCCCGAAATATAAGGTTACATTTATTACTTACAGGGGAAAATATTATATTTTTTAAGAAGTGGGCAAAACTGGTACAATATCTTAAAGTGGCCACAAATGGTGCATCTACCCTATACCCTAAATTGCTTGGGCTTTGCTTTAATGTGCATAAAACGACAAAAATGTGAAAAACAACGATGCTACAATTTCTTTTCCAAAAAGTGGTCGAACTCTCCCGGACTTACAATACTTATAATTTAATGGGACTTTTTTGCATTGTATTAAGGGTGTCTTAAATTATAGAAATTTTTTTTTTTGTTTCATAATTAATCATTGCAGACGAGACTGGGGAGTCCTTAAAGTCGAGGCGTCAAAAAATTCATCGAAATCGGTGGGACCTGTATCTCGCAAACTTATTATCCGATTCGCTGAAACTTTTTTTATTTGGAAGAATATACTTCTGCCTAGGGGGGGGGGGGGGGGGCAGAAAAAATACAAAAATGAAATTTTTTTGAAAATAACGACACTTGCAGTTTGAACTCACTTTTTCCCTATATTTTTCGCCCTTTAAACGTCTTTAAAAATGATAAATTATTAATTTTTCTGGTTTCCCCCTAGTTAGAAGTGTATTCTTCAAAATAAAAAAAGTTTCAGTCGAGTCGGATAATAACTTTTCGAGACACAGGTCCCGCCGATTTTGAGAACACTGTTTCGAGAAAAACGCGCTTAAAGTTTTACTCGAGTGCCGAGTAGCCAGTTGTTACTTACGCGTTTGCCGCTACTCAAAAGCCTATATATTCGCGAATCTTACGAATTTCAACAAATCCTTTTAAACACGTTTTTCTAAGAGGTTGAACATTCGAAAAATGAATTAAAAAAAATCGATTTTTATACCGGAACCTCCCCTTGAGCGGGGCCTACTGTGAAGGAAGGTTGAAGAATCAGTTAGAAGTGAACTTCTCCACAGCGACGCACAGTTGCATGATTAAACTTTCGGGCCAGATTGGAGGCTCACAGCAGCGGCGTTTTCGAGGTCCGATGTAACGCGCGTATGCATTAATTTCCTCGACGCGCTGCAACGAGAATGCATAAGTAAGGAGCTTATGGTGTTCGCCCACACACCGCCCACCGGAACCCATGTACAAGTCAAACATTGTGCAGACGTTACGGGTGTTAAGTGGTCCGTCAATTGGTACCGGATGCGGACGGTGTGTTGTAGGCTTTTCTGAAAGCAGCGCTGTGCAAATCCTCGCGCAGCGCATAGCTTCGATAGGGTAAGTCGGGGTAATATGCCACAGTTAACTTTGAAACGCAATATCTCGCAAGTATAAGTAGGTACCGGGAAAAAGAAAAAAGTATATGAAAGTGTAACTAATTCTGTGTATTGACTAAAAAGTAGAGATATGTAACTTTTATAATTCAATGAGAAACGTGCAAATACAAAAGTCCTCGAAAGTGGCATATTACCCAGGTGGTGGGTGAATATGCCACAAGCTATGAAGTGCGAACTAATCACTCAAATTTTGGAGAATCAACAATATTTTAAACTATTTACGCTATTAATAACTAATAACAAATATTTGAGCTCAATGAAACGTAAAATATATTTGAAAAAATAGCTATTTCTTACAAACTAAATAGTCTCCAATCTCTACGCAGTCTTCATGAACCCACTTTTTGCAACAAGTAGTTTTTACCCAGTCACATTTAGGTCTTTTTTTGTCATAATAATAGAGTTCGCCTATTCCACAGTAATTGTCATTTTCTGCATCAGTCGAATTGACATAAGAAATATCTACTACATTCTCCAAATTTGTTCTTCGGTTTTTATTTCTAGAACAGCTCCTTTTATTCGTACATACTTCTTAGGCATGGTTCTAATACGAAAAAACAACTCGATGGCATTAAATAGAGAGTGGCATATTACTCCAAACGACCATAAAAAGAAGAATGGAAAATCTCTCCACAAAGAACATAGTTTTAACGGATGTTTGAGAGGTTATAAAATTCGTTTGTTTGTATACTTTAACATAATCTATTGCTTTTTGGTATAACTGTTCACACAAATGTATAATCTGCATCCTAGTTACAGTATGAAATTAGATCAAGCCGATAATTTTATAACTTACCAGGATTTATTAAAAATAAAAGAAGATAAAATCCAAAATCTGTTGTCGTCTTAACAGTTACACTAAATTGAACGGAATTAGTGCAAATATGACGCCATATGTGCATTATTTAAAAAAATATTGAGAAGTGGCATATTACCCGCGGTGGCATATTACCCCGACTTACCCTATAACTATTATCCACGCCGATCTAGACCATCGTGGAAAGTGTCTCGAAGCGAAACATGACGCCATTCACTGTTTGTCATCACCGTCAAATCCACGATTCAAGCACTTCTTTAGACAATACACTGTCGAGGAATGACATTGGTCAGCGATCATCGACGCGGCCGGTTAATCGTTCGTGCCGCTTGGGCAGCTCGTTGCTGGCCAACTCCAATGTAATTTCCATTTTGTCCTTTTTTGTCAAAGGGTACGATCTAATCGAAGTGTACCGGGTGGAGGCAGCATATCATCGCGCGGCGCAGTTTTATCTCCCCGTCGCTGAAGAATCTATTTGGTGGGCAGCCAAAGCAATAACGTAAATCCTAATGGAAATGCAAAGATTAATTAAGAATCCCATTCTACCGTGTCCCCATGTGGGCGTCCCCAGGGAAGATCATCGGTTCGTCATTTTCTACGTCCCCCCTCCATTCCTCCCCGTCCCTTTGTCAGCGTTTAGGGTGAGTTCACGCACTCTTTCCGTCGATTCTCAACTGGTTTGATAATGAAAGCCATTAGGCCTCCTCTGAATCAGGTATCCGTGCAACGAGTAGCTGGATCTTTCTTCCCTAGCCGCCTCCCTCGAGCTTCCTCTGAAAACCGAGTCCACGGATCGGCAAAAATTTCGCGTCGCTCAACGGAAAGTTAACCGCTGTCTCGACACAAAGAAACGGTTCTTCGCGGCACTCGGCGCCCCAGCGCGCGTTAATCGCGCTGTTAATTAACCGGAGGGAACAATGTCTGCAGCACGAGTGGCGTATCCCCGCAAATTACGACGTAACTCGTTGCATCGTAATAACAAACATAAGCAACGAGCGTCAAAGTGCAAGGATCCTCAGGCAGCCCCGAAAATTCTCGACGGCGGAGGGTGTCGTGGCGTCGAGATATCGCGATTCACCCCGTAATGAACGAGGGGGAGCGTAAGGGAGCGCGCCTGTATGCGTGCACACGAGGAACATCCTGCGACACGCGGGCCGCGTCGAAGGAAGCCGGAGAACAGCCGGCCACCGGCACAATGCGTGTCTCCCGGGACACGCTTATCTGAAATTACAACGTTATACATCCCCGTCAGGTCCTGGACCAGCCGCTGGAAGCCTGCACGAGCTCCTAGAACTGTCCGGGGTGCGTGAGTCGATCGCCGATCGAAAAGGCTTCGTGCGACCGTGGACACGCGTTTATAAACTACCCACCCTGTTTCTTCTTGCTTCGCCGAGAAACTAAAATCAGAACGATTATGTCCCAATAGAGATAGATGGATGGGCAGATAAATTCGTTGGCAACAGATAATATCTGTTAAAAACGATATAATGCGCGTACAATTGTGTAACAATTGATGCAGGAGTGGAAGAGGTAACGAAACTGTAGAGTGAATCAGAGAATTGTTAAATAAATCGTTTGAGTGATATAAACGTAACGAATTGGTCGGTTTACCATTGATATCAAATCACCCCTGATACTTTATTCACGTTCGGCTGCTCGCCGGGCGACTGAATGCCACCGAGTTATATTTACGCGCGCTTCGACGTTATGGGGGTAAGGACGCGCCGATCGTGGTCGCGTTTGAAGCTCGTTCAGGCAATCCACGGGGCGTCGTTAATTCAGAAATTCACCTGACACGTATTTTTATTTAACCTGCGACCATTTGGACCTCTCCTCAGGCGCACTTACGGAACATGCCGGATATCGACCGGCGAGCGACGAGAACAGCCCATCAAATTATCGCGTGAAATTCCCCGTGAGAAATAGATACGCGGGCGGTGATCAAATTTTAACGAGCTCTTAGGCGACGCGTCGACGGGCTCCAAGCCGGCCGGATTTTTCGACACACTTCAACGCTTCGTCGCCAGAAATAAAATGAAACGCTTAAAAAATTCCCCGCACAGTGGCCCAGCTCGCGGAAATCGTGCTCGCCTCGCGCGCGCGTTTCACACACCGCGAGACTCATTAAACGATCTCCCTGGCCGCCATGTTCGCCGAGCTCAAACGTCCCAGTGAATAGTGCCGTCGTCGCGCCTCCTTTTTTTTTATACACTTTTCCGCATAATTTGTCAGGGAACGCGCGACAGTGGTATCGCAAGAAGCGTTGAAAAATCAAAAGACCCGCGGTTTTCAAAGTTCCTCTCGCGACTTCTCGGACGGTCTCTTACCCCTCCGCGCTCCCCTGAACGCGTTCTTTAAGACGGTGCCCTCCTCATTACTTCCTCGACATTCGGATTCAGAGGAGGAAGCGCGTGAGTCGCGCCTTTCTCGCGCCTAAATGCTCGCGAACCGCGCGCGGAAGGTCGTTTCCACTGGCGACAGAAGGGAGAAACCTTAAGCCTTAACCGGCTCTCCGGGGTCCTTGAAAGATTTCTTCGCGTTAACGACTCCTCCGCGGAGGAGGAGCGCGAGGAGGAGGAGGCAGAGGCGGCGGAGGCCAGGCGGGAGTTGCCGCTCGTTGCACAGCGCGTCGCGCAGAAAAACTTGATCTCCTCGTTTGGGGGGTGAACGTGTTAATATCGAGCCTTGTTAACGCGATAATTAACCCGTGACCGGTGACGCGGCACCGAGTGTCACCGAGTAATTAAATCGCAGTAATTTACACGATGTAGCGTGGAATTACCGCTCCGGGGGAGCGTGGTCTTTTTACCTTTTCCTGGAGCGACGCGCGATGTAACGAAAGTGGAAAGTGGCTGGCGGCGGAGGAAGACGAAAACAGCGGTAATAACCGTCGGATCGATAAGAAGCAGCCGGGGGATCTTCTCTAAGCGGCAACTAGACCGCTCGTCCCGGTTTTAATTGGAAATTTATCAATTGCTGGTTTGGCAAATATTCGACGGACGGCTAGTTGCTCCCCGCTGCGTTATTAACGCCGTTTAGGCGTCGATTAAACGCGAAACCGAGGGGACAGCGGGAAAGAAATTTGGAAATAACAGCTTTCTAGCTAGCGGCCGACCTTTTTTCCCCGCCAGCCAGCCGAATTCTCTTCCTCTCCCTCGGCCTGATGAGAAACCATTATGCAAATGAAGGAGCACCTCCTCGAGAAAAGGACCCACGCGAAAGATGGAAGGAAAGGAGAAAGCAAGTGGGATCGCGGCGGTTTATTTATATTCAGGCTGATTTCCAATTATCGGGGATACGAAGGAACGAGAGCAGAGCGTCGGCAGCGTACGAACGGGAGGACGGAGGGAGCGTGCGTGATCAGGATTCATCTTTGTGCTCGCATGTCCTGTCGCAGTTTGCTGTCGTGCCTTCTGTTCCTCTTTCGCGCCTCGACCGGTAGCTTCGCCGCGTCTTCTGCACCTCGCACCTCGTCCGGCGTCCCTTCTGCTTCGCCTTCGTTCTTCCCGTGCTAACGTCCACCTCCGGGCTCCCCCACGAATATTTCGCCAAAAACGATGCGGCCGGGCAGCAGAGAAACCAAAGAGGATCATTGGACTCTATCCGGCCCCGCGACACGCGCGTACCGTAATTATTCTGTCTAGAGGCGTACTGTTAATTGCTTCCTTCCTTTCCCCGATGGCTCGGAACTGGAGCCTTCTTTACCCTTTCCCTGGAAAAATTGACTGGAACGGTTCGGTTGCGTAGCGTCGTTAAAGCCGAACAATCGTGAAAGCGAAAGAATAATTTCGCCCAAGTTTTGTTGGTGCAAGGGAATAAGAAGGGAACGTTCCGCGACGTTTCCCCGGGACAAACTGAAACGGAGGCATCTCTTAACTTCGTTTCACCCAATTGTTACGGCGAGTAGCAAGACTTACCCCGTCATCCCCGGGATAAACGAGGCGCGCTCCCCGTAAAAGTAACGCCCTCCCCTGGCTGGCGCATACACACGGAGAAACCTACAACAACCTGCTGGTCGTTGGAGTGAAAAGACCGCGTCGAGAGCCGCGGCGTTATTATCATACCTTCCCTTTTAATAGGAAACTTCGCGGACGGTTGGAAGGCTCGCTGAAGGGTGAAAGGGGTAAGCGATGCTCCCGGGGAAAGGGGAGGCGCGGCTGGCTGGCTGGCTGGCTGGCTGGAGGAGGATAAAAAATACAAGACAGCCGAGCGAGCCCGCGCCGAAGGAAAGAGACAGAGTCCGTGGGTAACGGATGGAGAAAGGGGACGGGAAGATGAAGAAAGATAGAGAGAACGAGGACTCTCTCGCGATTAATGAGCGGTGTTTGTTGTTAATTGCTGCCGCCATTAGGTTGGCATCTCCTCGCGAGTTTCCACCACCCCCTAACCGTCCTCCTCCGCTCAGCATCCCTGTCTTTCCTCCTGACTCCACGGCCTGCTTCTTTTTTCTATCTTCCCACCTTGCCGTCGCGCTACCATCACGGGGTAATACATAGGGCACGGTTATATAATAAATACACGCGCGCGCGCGCGCGCACACAGAGGCGGTTTTTCTCTCCGTACGCGCTCACCAACACCCCCGCGCCTCTGGATCAGTACATAATGCCGTCCAACTATATACATTTTTTCCTTCTGTCTGTTTATATAGAGTGCAGAGGATACACAGGGACGCGCACATCTAAAACCCCGCGCGGAGCTAAACCTACCACCGAGTCACCCTCGAGCGGCTCCTCGAAAGCGGAGCGCGCATGTTAATGATCGCCCGCCACGGCCTTTATCTTTTCCACCTCATTTGCGCGCCACGAGTGGGCCCGGTGGGTTGCGACTCGCCCCCGCGAGGAGGGCGGCCCGGGGAAATAGGGGCGGGGGGTCGGGACGACGACTTCACCCCCGACCACGTCCGCTAGCTAAAATATTTGCTCGCACGAAGATCCGCGCGCGGCTGTGCTCGAGAAAGGTGTACGTGTATCGCGCCAGAGAAGCTCGGCTGGAGATGAGACTCTGCTCCACACCCCCTTGCCGCATTTTTTCAGACCTCATCCCCGTTTTCCCTACCCGACCATCGACCAGCAGCGTTACAGCGAACACCGAAGGAACTCGAACGCAGGATCTTCTTACAGGTACGACTCGGTCGCGCGTCTGCGTGATCACGAGGGGGTCGCGCGTATACGGCAACGACCCTCTCGCTCCGGCCCTTTCATCCCTGTCTTTTGCAACCCCCTTCCTTCGCACCTTTCATCCGGCGCCGCGCGGTTTCCCGCTGCCTGCTGCTCGGACGACAACGCGATTTACGAAGGAGTTAAGACGCGAGGCCGACTAACTGTCGCGCTCCGGTCGTTTCCAACATTTTTACTCCACCCTCTCGTACACCACACTTGCCGCGCATTTAGTTATCCCTTCGAGCCGCACGATCCCGTATTGTCCCTTTAATAATTTGAATCTCTGCGTTGCGCTGTTGCTCGTGATTAACGCGAAATAGCAGGAAACAGAATATCCTAGTGATCCTCGAGGATAATTCTCGGCGAAGGAAACCAGGAAAGAAAGACGGGGATCCGGCAGGATAAAGGCATTAACAAGAAAGGCGGCGGTAACAGCTCGCAGCAACTTTCTCCTCCGCGGCAAAGTAATGCGATAATTACTCGAGCGGAAGTAATAAAATTAATCTCGGTACCGCCTCGCCGCGTTTCCACCCCCTCTGCGAGGCAGCGTCTCCTTTTAACCCACCGTTGAATTTTGGTGGCGCGGGACGGCTCTGCCCCCTTATAAATCAAAGCCAGTTTAGCTTTTAATAATTCGACGAAGGGGGTGGCCGACCGGATAATATACGCCCCAACTTCCTCCTTTATCCTCGGCCAAGAAGAGTGCCCCGTTAATATCTGCGACGACAATAATTCGTAACAGTTTTCGCGCGAAGGTGGAAGAAAAGCTTCCTGGAATATTCGCAGGCCGTGCGGTTCCTACTCGTTTCTGATCGAAATTCAAGCGTAAAGTATTTAGCTCAGGACGCTCAGGTTCACGGTCGAAAGTAACGGAATTCGCGAAATCGGTAGGAAGGAAGGCACCGTGGGCAAACTCTGCCCCTCGGCCGAAGAAAAGTTTGAGGGAACACTGGGTAGGTTGCTCCGGTGGGCTCTGGCCATCGGGTAAGTATCAGTAAATAATCGCGGCGGACGTTACATTACTCGGCGGAATTTATGATTCGGGCCCGTCCGGTCACGTTTGCCGGAGGGCTCCTCCTCGAAGACGCTCCGGAAGAGTAAAAAGAAACTCCGCCGTGGAGAAAGAGAGATGGCATAGAAGAGGGGAAGCCTGCGGCGGGGCAAGCAGGGGGGAAAGGTCGAGGTGATGAAAAAATCGTTGGAACGGGGTGCAAGGAGGACCAGCCCCTTAAACGACTCGCGAGCCAATTTGCCACGGTGTGTCCGCGGGACGATAAATATTAGACAAATTTACAGAGGGGCCGGTACACTTGTCCCGCTAAGTGCATCCGTGATACGTGAGTCGTTAAACGATTGTAGGCTTTCCCGAGCTTCTTTCCGTGCAAAAAGCATGAAAGGAAAAAAACCGACTGATGAGACGAGGAAGGAGCTCCGATGTGGATGCACGTGGATGCGAGAGTCAAAGGAATCCGGAGACTGACGAGCAAGAAGGTTGCACCGTCGCGAATGTAGGAAAAAGAAGGCGGGAGGGGAAACGGTAGAGAAAGAGGAGAGAAGGTTGACGGCTGGGGCCTCGTGCACGGGCGCTCTTCTAAATACCTACCTCCAGAGCCAATTTGCCACGGCACGTCCACGAGGTGATAAACCCTAGGCGAATTTCAGATGTAAACGCTGGATCGTACGGGCATCCATCGGCTCGCAACACGAACACCTTTAACGAGTATCAGTCGGGTGAATGAAATTAGAAGCGAACCAGACCGGGAACGTGGATTCTCGCAGAACCGGTCGTTCTAGGACTCGAACGGCCCCCAGCACCTAGAAAAGTCGACGGTGATCCGGAGGGACAGTGACACGCGATGCAATTTTCGAGGAGGAACGGTGCACCTTGCGACAGTGTGTTCTCGCTGGTCTGCTTCGAAGAAGATTGCCCGAATTTCACCGCAAAATTCAACTTCCGTTCTCGAGCCACTCCGACGCTGTGCTTCCGTTGAAAATTCACGAGTCGACGCGAGGGGGCTCTGTAAATGCCGACCGACGATCTCCGAGGGAATTAATTTAATACCTGAGCAAAATCAATCAGCGGGAGCTGATGTTGCTCGCGAGAGTGGGTGCTGGCCGAGCTGCAGCCGGCTGACCGAGCTGTTCAGGGTGAAAGGGGGAAAAGAACGGGAAGAAGGCAGTGTTTGCTTTGCGACGCTGCGCGGCGGGGCCCGTAATCAGTGTAAATCAGGGGACACGTAAATCACACCCTCCGCGGTAAGAGTCTCTCTAACGGGTGGTGTAACGCAACGGGAGGAAATAAGCGCTCGTACGCGAGCAGCGATTCAGAGGTTGTGATTGGCAACACTGTTGGCGCAGCAAAGTTGGCGAACTCTTATAAGTACATACCAAGTGGCTAACCGGAACGTTGGCGCTGCCGTATGATTCAAGTGGAGCATACCCGAATTGCTACTGTGATTTCTTGATTACTATAAACTGAATTGGTTCAACGGCCTTTCAGAAAGGCTGGCAATTAAGAAAGATACGATAAACAACGTGGACTGTACTTTTGGGTACACGGGTATGTGAATCACGTCGGTGGGCTGCGTGTGGTCGCCGGTACCGCCCCCGATAGCTTGCCAACCCCCATGCAAGAGGAAGAAAAGCGAGACGAGAAGCGTGTACCAGCTGTTAATTATAAACGATGGAATTATTAATATACGGATAATTATACCGTCTGCCACGGCTACTAAATACATTCGACGTCAGCGGTTATTCAAAACTGCTACAGTTCCGTGACGTTTCGAGGGACGATTTTTAAGTCGTTGCATTCGAAGTTGCCCGACTCTGCCAGCCCCGTTGGAATACTGGATGCACTCGTACGGGTACTCGTGCCTTCCCTCGCAACCGGAGCGTACGTGTGCACAAAGCACGTGTACCTTCGTGACTGATTCACTGCACGCTCGAGCACGCTCGAGGATCGGTCGGTGGAGAGATCCGTGGATTGGAAATCCGTAAATCATCGGCAGGAAGAGGCGTTTACGCGCAATCGAATTAATTGAAAAGGCACCGTCGTCCCTCGCCGTACTCTTTCTTCCTTTCTACCTCTACCTCCCCTCTTCGGCCCTTTTACTTCCTTCTGCCTTTGCCGCGCGCTCCACTCCAGCCCTTCCCATCGCTCATTCTCCACTTCTGCCCTTCTGTTTCTCCCTTCTCCCTGTTTATCTTCCCTCCGCTCTTTTGCAGCGCTGAACACTCGGGCTGCGAAAACGCCGGCGTTCCCCGAAGTCACGCCGCGAATCCAAGTCCCGTCCGAGTTTCATCTCGTACGAAACGTACCGTTGCTGTTTCAGCTGTCCTGAGTAGTATCTGGAACGGAGACGGCGGGTGGCGAGATGCGCCGTAATTGCTCGCACAGGATCCGCGGCTGATCCCGCCCGATGAAATTCGAATGGGGGAACGATCGTCTCTCCGTTACTGATCCCTCTTCGCCGGGCTTCTCTCTCCGTCGCACGCGAAACCTCCGGTATCGGGATATCTATCTTCTTCGGGTTCCAGCCCGGTCAGATACACAATATCCCGATACCTTATCGCCCACATGATTTCTGGTCCGTCTACGTCGAAGAAACACACGTACGCCGCCCCGTCCTCTCTCGTATCCTGATGTGCTCGGTTCGCCCCGTCTCTTTCCCACCCTTCCGTCCAGCACGCTTCTCTCTGTCCCTCTCTCTGCCCGGCTCTCGCTTACCATCTCAATAACGCGAATGACTGAATGGCCCCGGAGCCTCGAAATCCCGGCGAGATAACCTTTATTGTAATTACAATAAGGCATTATGCGCGCTCGAGATCCACGGGGGTCGGAGGTCACACTCCGGCTGAGGTCTTCACTCGTACCTCGCCTCGGAGCCTCCTCCCGCTCCCCTCCTGCCCCGCCACCGCAACTGCAACGTGTCCTCCTTTCTTTCCGTCGTTTTAGATCGATATACCCGACCAAGATCGCCCGCGGCGAAGCGTTCTGTGCAGCGGGCTGCGATAATGTCAGCCACGGGCTCGTTTAATCAGCGTCTATTAGTTTAATTAATTGAGACGTTACTGTCAGCGGCGGAACCGCTGCTGTTGATGAGGATCTGGTCCGTATTATGGACCAGCTCCTCCGACAGGCAATTCCGTCATTACCGTGCACGGAGAAATTGGGCATGTCGCCGAAGAGGACGGAGGAACCCGCCCGACCGGATGTGAAACCGACGCGGAGATCCTCCGCGATCGGACGTACGAATTACCAATTTCGTCGACGCGCCCGACGACTCCTGTGATCAAAGAAAACGGGAAGAAGTGCCAGGTAGAAATTTACATACATCCGAAGATTTTGCTCCACGCATGGCGTGACACTGAAAGAAACCGCGCGCCACCGATATCATTACGTACAATCATCATTATGTCTCGAGAGAGGAGCAATCTTCTGCTCCATATACTGTCAGCCGCGAACGGTGAAAGGAAAGGGGTAGCCAGAAAAAGAAACTCTTCAAACGCCAAAATTCCCGATATTCCTATCGCCCCTTCGCTTTTTCTACTAGAGCGGATTCCAAGTTAAAGGAAGCTACGACACCTTGGAAGCTACCGTTTAAATAACCAAGCCTAATCGCCAGTAGAAACGTACAGCGTAGGTACTACTTGTCTGGAAGCTTGCGTCGCGCGAGTCTGTCTATCGATCATGGAAAACTCGGATGCACCGAAATGGCGAGCGCGTCGAGTGCACCGAAATCGTGGCGCATCGCGGCGATATAATCGGGAAGGAGTGGCTGCGCGTATGCGAGTATCGCGTTTCATGGCACGGCCATCTTTATATACGCAGACGGGCCACGCGTGGAAGGTCTGCGGTAGGCGACATGTTCACCGGACATGACTTATTGCCTACAAGCGCCACTGTAAATCTCGACGTTACAACGTCTGCTTCTGCCACCGAGGCGCAAGGGCGGCAACCGCACACCGGGACACACGAGAGATCTTTTCAGAGACCGTGCGGGGTTGTGTGCTCCTTTCCTCTGTATTAAACGCGAAATTGAGCCCCTTTCCACCAGAGTTGGGCATTAAGTAAATAAAAAGTTATTTAAATAACGGATCAAGTAAAAGCTACTTTAACTTTATCGGACCTTCGAAAATCCGTGTTAAGATTTTAATATTTGTTATTTCTTATTTTATGTATATTGTTTATTTATTACGGGACAAGAGCAATTGGTACAATAAAGAGAACAGTGGCACACGTACAAAAAAGGAAAAGAGAAACAAAATTATGTAATGCACCCTACTTAATGCATGACACTTTTGCGCAGGTTGCTCTTGAAAGTTTGCATTGATCCGCCGAAAAAATTGATGCGGTCTTTTATTCCTTATTCGTAATTTTTATTTAAATACGAATTTCGCCACCCCTGATTTTCTGAATTAATTTTTCTAACCGCAGCGGTCATAAATCTGCTATTTGTAATCGATTCGATACCGTGAAATTAATTTCTTTAACGGCGCTTGTTTATTTGCAGAGCATCGATCAATGGAGCGTTTCATCTTGTTTCTCTTCCGCCGGATAAGAAATTACCGTTTAAAAAGCGGGCGAAGGTTTCTGCGGAAATAAACGCCGCCACCACCGCCAAATAGTTCCCACAGATTTGACAAAAGTTCGGTCGAAATTACGTGGAAAATTACAGGTCCAACTTCCGGCGCTAGCGGAAACCGTCGAAGACGCAGCCCCATTCTCAAGAACTGAACTGCAATCAACGATGATGGACAAGTGAAATCGACAATCTACATAAGAGCCAATGCTATGCCTTCCTTGATTTTTTTAAACAGCTTTCATTTTTGTTACAAATATCAATTTCAGAGCAACTTCCAAACTAAGTAGAGCGCACATCACAGAAGCATAGGTAATATCAAACGCTATTCAACGTTCCAGTTTTTCTGTTCAGAGATGCAACTCGGACGTAAGAAGCTCTCAGTGTGTCGAGTGCCTCGGGACGTAATGATAAGGTTACCCTAATCGTCGACTGATTTCAGGTCTCTCCACGCGGGAATCCTAATTGAATTAGAAGATCCTGAGGATTTTCGAGGCGGATCCGGGAGCAGGTTAACCCGCCATTTACCAGCAACCCTTCATTTCGAATAGCGAGAGCGCCAGGGTCGTTTCGGAAGCACCCTCGACGAGTCTGTTTGCTTGGCAAACGATGAAATAACGAATCTCTGTTCCGCGGGCTCCGATTGTCCATGAAATTGAAAATGCAATTGGATAAATAAATTCCAGTTGACGAAAGTGATCCTTGCAACTCCTTTTAGATACCCTATACTACGATAGTCTCTTGAATCAATTGCTCAAACTTGATGCTTGCGACAAGGTCTCTAACCCATACAGCACACTTCGTTGCAGCTGTATTGCAGGAACGTTGCTGCAATATTGCGTTGTTGCAGGTTGCATTGCAATTAGTGTTCCTGATTTCTCGATATTTTTCGCATCTCGAGAAATGAGAAATCAGATTATATTTCTCGAGAATTCTCGAGAATTCTCAAGAAATTAAAAACTATTGTAAAATTTATAATTTTGGAATAATGTTGATAATATTTATCTAAATTTTTATTCGTGTCCAACTTAAACAAAACTTGTGTAAATGAAAAAAAAACAGATATTAAATATAATAGATAAATTTATTTATTTAATATAAAATGTGAGCAAAACGAAACTTTACTTTTTTGTTTTAAAATAGTATTTTTTCAAAAGCACAATACGTCTAATGTCGCGTCAGCCAATTTACTTCTTTTTTCTTTGTGACAAAATCTGCGGCTGTAGAAAAATTTCTTTCATTTTGAGTGGATGTGGGTGTAATTGTACATAGAACATCGGCGATACGAAGAGAAAAGTTTATAAACAATCGCGCAATTATTCGCATATATTGCTAACATTTATCACTGATTGTAGATGTGTTTATATGTTCACGATTAACACACAATTTGAACCAACTGAAAATTCATTTCTGAAAACTAATGGGATTTATAATAATTTTCTTACACTGAAGATTCTTGAGAAACAATGTAATTTCTCGAGAAATGAGAAATAAGAAATTATAAAATTTCTCGAGAAATTCTCGAGAAAGAATTCTCGAGAAGGAACACTAATTGCAATATTGCAGGAACGTTCCTGCAATATTGCCGTGCATTATTGAAGTGGTAATGATCCTACAATATTGCAAGAACGTTGCCGTGCAATGTTCCATTGGCAACGATCCTACAATATTTCTGCAATATTGCGCGCACATCGACGTGCGATGTTCCACTGACAACGATCCTACAATATTTCGGCAATATTGAGCGCAAATCGATGTGCAATGTTTCAGTGGCAACGACCCAGCAAAATTGCCCACATATTTCCGTGCGATACTGTAGTGGAAATATTATAGAAACAGTACAACAATATTCTGAAGCAACTATGACTTTGACGAAATTTGAAATATGACGTCGAGTAGAATCTACAGCAGGTTTCATTTAAGGGGGGAAGCCACTGTGACGGTCGAAAATAAAGGCTATTTTCAAGACATTCGTTTATAATGAAATGTAGCTTTCTACGAAAAATCTTTATTAGCAACTGAAAATACATATATTTAACTAATATTTTATGCTTTGAGATTGAAATTTTTTTCGCTAGTATGGCCACAGCATACGATAACGTTAGGCTCTGCACAAAAAAAAATACAAAACGGATGCACGTATAACTTTCCAACAATTGATCCGAATTTAAAATTTCCAACGATTTCATAAAGTATATTTCAATAGCTTCAGTTGCACGTACGGGTTTAAAAAAATATTCATTTTTGAAGAAATGGCGGACTTAAGAAGAAATCATTTTTGATACTTTTTGGTCAAGATTTCTTCTTAAGTCCGCCATTTCTTCAAAAATGAATATTTTTTTAAACTCGTACGTGCAACTGAAGCTATTGAAATATACTTTATGAAATCGTTGGAAATTTTAAATTCGGATCAATTGTTGGAAAGTTATACGTGCATCCGTTTTGTATTTTTTTTGTGCAGAGCCTAACGTTATCGCATGCTGTGGCCATACTAGCGAAAAAAATTTCAATCTCAAAGCATAAAATATTAGTTAAATATATGTATTTTCAGTTGGTAATAAAGATTTTTCAT
The DNA here is from genome assembly GCA_929113495.1 of Andrena minutula. Taxonomy (NCBI): domain Eukaryota; kingdom Metazoa; phylum Arthropoda; class Insecta; order Hymenoptera; family Andrenidae; genus Andrena; species Andrena minutula. Next base: position 35,716,300 of record OV815996.1, on the reverse strand, counting down.
AGAAAGTTACATTTCATTATAAAAGAATGTCTTGAAAATAGCCTTTATTTTCGACCGTCACAGTGGCTTCCCCCTTAACTGAATATGCTAGAATTTCTCGTTGGCCGTTTTTATTGCCGTTTCGTTGCAGAATCATTGCCGGAACGTTGCAGGACTACATGTTTGCAATGCTGCCGCAACATTGCAAAAATACACAGCTGCAATATTGCGAAGGCGGACATAGAACTGAACCTGCAACGTCTCTGCAATGTTATGGTGCAACATTGCAATCTTCCACCGCAATATTGCAGAGATGTTGCTGCTATGTTATGGTGTTGTGTGGGAAGAAGAGTGTCTTATGAAACAAAACGCCTTCATTTATCGTACCATTATCAATCTGTACATGTATTCCCGCTTTCTTCTCGTAATGAAGATTTATTGCGTTATCTTCACCCACGCCTTTATTTCGCCGGGCGGTTAATCTTGCTGATATCGTTAAGCGTGGCAAAAACTGCGGCAAGGTGGAATCGTTAGGTAGTTCCCGCGGATAAAAAGCCCCATTAAAACCAGACTGTTCGACAGAGTTTCATTCTGTGGCGTGAAAAAAGAAGGTAAAACGTCCCCGAAATTTTCTCTGTCTAACGACGATATCGGAGTACTAATGGAAGGGCTCAAGCATGAGAAAAGGAAGGGACAAAATGTTGAAACGTGAATTTTTCGCGTACATCGAGCGCGCGTTTCCTGGAACGGTTAATTTCACTTGGTCCTCACGTGCAACCGGTGATGGTCCACGAAAAAGCTCGGGACAAGGAAAAAGGACGGTCGGAGGCAGGAGAAGAAGGGAAGAAGAAAACGGGGCTCGACGGCCGCGGCATGTCGCGTGATGGAAGAGGCCGTGATCACGGGCGCACGCACACGTGTATTTGCATCTCGTACACGGCTCCGCGTGTACGCGGTGACCGGGGGATTTTGGAAAGGCGAAAATCTGTGGCGAAAAATGTAGAAGGCGAAAGCGCGAGAGGCGATCCCGAGTTCGTCTCAGACTTGCAAGCGTTGCTTTAGCGATGCGTGTCCCACGTGAACCGTCGCTCGTGACGATTTTTCGTGGATCGAGCGGACGGCGTACGCAGGTAGGGTAACAGCATCTGAGGATGTAGCAATTACGTCTGGACTCTTTGCCACAGATGGACGGGGACCGCAGCCGCGGAACGCCCCTTGCGTTACACATATGTTACAAGTTCCCTTCTGTCCCTCGTTCCATTCCCGTATCCTGGCCCCTCTTCGCTCTTCTTGCCGCTCATTCCTTCCTGACCGAATTCATATTCGTATGGTCAGCACGAAAGACGTTCCTGTGGGAACAGCGAGGCGATCGTCGTGGCGAACGGTGACGAGAGTCGAAGCTGAGCAATTGGGGTGAAGTTGGAGAACGCGCTGGGGCGGACGAGGGTGTGCTGGGTAACGAGCGGGCAGAGGACTAGGCTAGACGAAATTAGGGGAAGACGTCTCGATGATATTCTCCGAACATGTTGGGATAGAAATTTCCAAAGGAAAGGCGAATTACGGTGGCGGGGCAAGGCTCGCCGAAGAAACGTCACATTAGCCTCGAAGTGTCCGTTCCAGTTTTGCGACAATTGTGCATAAGATGATCGTTGGATAACGGTGGCCCTGAAGACAGCGGGTAACCCCATAGCCATGAACCTTCTTTTCTCGTGTACAGTTGACAATGGAAATCCACGATCGTCTCGCGGGGGTCCGCACGCGATGACCTCCGTACTTCCTGAGGACGCTTCTGAGGAGGAAACGTGTCTAACGGGAGCGTGGCTCCACTTTTTCTCTCCACTTCGAAGGCTTCACCCTTTGTTCCGTGACGAGTGGTCGGCAATTCCAACCAGACGAAATCGGGGCGTTAGACACGCGAAAGGAATCGTAGAGGAATAAACGATACGGCCACAGAGCCTGGTTCTCTGAATCGCGGGCTATCGACACAATTTGCCAGAGCAAACTAATCCACGCGATATTAAGCGTTAGTTGATTGCCTCTCGACAGGACACTCGAGCCCTAATGCACCCCCCAGGGATCGTGAAAGGGATGAACCGACGGTCGCGTGTATTCTGACCGGCATGGTCGCGAGATTACAGGCCGGCTCCAGGCTGACTTCGATGTAAATCAATCTGCTGCGGAGCTACCCCGAGGCCTTCGCCCGAAACTGTTCTGTTTTACGGCGGAAAGGTGAATGGCAAGCGTACGAGGTGTCGGATGGTTCGCCCGAAACTACGCCTTCTTGTTGCTCTCCTGCGCTCAGCCAAGTATACAGGTATAATATGCTCTCGAAGCTAGGAGGGAAACAGAAAGGGTACGAAAAAAGAAGAGCGCGAACCGCTGGACTACCGTTGGCCGTGCATCAACTAAATAGAAGACGATCAGCGACAAAATCGGGCAGGGTGCATTTATTGAAAATTACTCCTCGCGTGCGAGCTGCCCGAGAAAGTGAGAGGGACAAGGGGTGAAGAGGTGCAATCGAGCGGTCGGTCGTCCCGAGCTCGAGATTATGCTAACCGAATGGCGCTTCCCTTAATCAGTCGAAACACTTTAGAGTGCAATATCTTCGGGTTTTGACCATCCGGCGTTGGGCCTCGCCTGCAGGCGCTAACCGAAAATTTGCCAGAGGAATCGCTTACAGTGGATCCTGCTAATCGCAAGCGAACTCAAGCTATTCAAGTGACATGGAACTAATTCGAAGTAAGGGGCAAGGAATCGCGTGCAAATATTCAGCCATCGACGTTCCTAATTCTTCTACAAGCAACAATGTATATTCCATGCACGAGTTACCCCCGAAATGAGCAATCAGCGAAACGGGACAAAAGGAAACGCGAGGCATGACCATTTAATGTCACGACCCATCCAATTTTCCGGATTCTAATTCGGACAGTGGTCAACGAGTTTCGTTACATGCCCTGCAGTCTCGCGTCCTCCGCAATGAAAAGGGGAACGGAGCTGTGAACGCCCCATCCAGGGACCGTTTTCGTTTCCATATTTTCCGCCTTAATTAATAACGTTTTCGTTTATTACGCTGACCACTTCAAAGCAGCAATGCCCTTTTGAAAGGGGTGCCGTCGTTCCGTTTGAACGACGCTCACGGTTATCGTGTCCACTGTCCTCTAACTTCTGCAAGCTGGGATTATTGGGCAACTTGAAATTGTGCTTCTCCGGTCGAACGTTAAGTAGGAGGATCTAGGGGAGCTGCGAGGACTAGGATCCCGAATGCAGCGCATCTCCGATAATTCTGCAAGCTACGGAACAGCGAAAAGGGGCCGCCGCTTTAGGCGGTCGTGTCTTCGGCGAAGGCCATCGGCATATGCGGCTCGCGTGCATCAATGCAACCGTAGGGTCGCAGTAACAGGTGCAGATGCAGAGGAAGCGATCGTTAGCCCGACAGCCCGCGGTGCATGTGCGCCTATTATGATTTCTTTCGTAATTAGTCTGCCCCCCCCCCCCCCCTCTCTCTCTCTCTCCTTCTCCCACGTTCCACGTGTGCGTATTCGGCTGCACCTATTATTTATTTCGTTGCACGCATCCATGGCCCGGGGAACATGTGCCACCGTTTGTCGCTCGCGATCCTCCGCGCCGTCTTCTGGGACACCGGCGATAATGACGACGACCTTGAACTTCCAGCCGAAATGTCGTTACGCATCCCACTTCTGTTCCCTGGCATAATCATCCGTATCGCTCCCGGAGAATGTAATCCAATTGCGCGCGCCGCGCAAATTTGTTCGCCAACCCCTGCATCGGGCCGTGCCGTTTATTGGCAATGAAACGATTTACATGCTCACGTGTTAATATTTCAGCCCACTAATTGCTTGCGCTTACGAACGCGTAATTGTTGCATCGGCTCCGGCAAATTTACCGAAAGCGTTGCGCGTTCAATTAACGGGATCTACGATGCAGTAAATTGGAGCGAGTATCTACTCCTCGATTTATGGATCTTACGGTGTAAATCGTAGGATCGATCGATCGAATTTTATCCTGGCGAGGGTGATGCTAGTGGTGTACAGTTTCATGACTCCTTGATAGCTTTGAGTCCATCAGTTACCATCGAGGCGGGACAACGCTCGAGTTATGGGATAGATCCAAGACTTTGGGAGGTATATATCCAAGAAAGCGTCTTGCCAAGGGACTTCACCGAGGGTTGGCTGTTTGCGCCTCTCGACAAATAAGGGGAAGTCGTTATCCCCTGGATGGGAGGAGTAATTAACTGCTTCTACCTCCTTTCTGTCCGCTCCACCTCTCAGCCAGCATCCTTCCTTTCCGGCTTCGGCTTCTACTCGAAGGAGCAGACTTAAGGAGGCCCGCTTAGGCTTTCACGGGGTCGTGTCTTCATTATTCACGCTAATCTGCTTTCGCCTCGCGCTCCTACCGCCTCCATTCTCACCCCCTTGCACCTCCAGCCTGTGACTGGTCCCGGTTAGTTTATAATTTAGTGAAAATTATACCGGTGCAATCTATCACGGTGATGGCTCTGGATTTCAAACATTGACAAATAGAAGAACTTATAAAAACAGGAAGACAGAACGCAGACGTACCATTTGTTTCGACGAGCCTAGGAACATGTAAATTTCGATGGAAACACACACGAAAATTGGTGTTCAAGCTTAGCAAGGGAAGATTCAACTTAGCGACGCGTATTTCCAATTTTCGTTGCGGACCACCTTCGGTAGGAACCCCGCAGTGCTCGCCAAATTATGATGAATTGTTTTCTCTCTTAACTGGGAATGCCGACAAACGTTGCACCGTAGCACCCCGACCGAGATGATCTTTCACCAATTTCGAGTCGCTGATTGATCGTCGTAATCTATCGGGCCATTCCCGTGTGAACGGATCGCCCGGATGGAACCACATAGTTGAAAGATCAACGAGCAGAAATTTTGTAAAATCCAGAGCGCGAGAAAAGTTCACAAGGGGTGAGCCAAATAAGATTTTCTGAAACTTTCCATTCTGAAAAATAACTTTTAAATTGGGGAGACCTTTACAACAATAGTTACTAACATTATTCACAGGCATACTGTATGCGTGTATATACTATTACTACGCCGTAAACACGTTTGCTTCTCCCTGATGAATGTAACAGTTTCGGGTAAGTCATCATGTTAAAAATATATGTGTTGCATTACAGATTTTGCGGTACAAATTCGTTTTACAACCGTGGTTGCGTGCGTGCTATTATTTTTCGTAGCTTTCCTCTACATAGTAGCCCGAAGCGTTTACAAATCAATTCGATCGCGACAATACGACGACCTTACGATGTAGCGTACGATGTAACATAAATATAAGTTGTAACAAAAGTTGTAGAATTCCTGTAAAAATGCAATTTCCACTGCTTGACACTGAAACTACCAGAGCTCTGCGATTGCGTACTAGCTCACATGAATGATTGCGTCGAGGTAGAGCCTAAAATTGGTAAATCAATAACGCCAGATTTAAGAATGCCAAAGGCATTTGAATTTAAATTCAACATCGGGGTATTGAGAAACACACACAAGGAAAATGCTCACCTCTTCTCGCGAAGCAAACAGAATGAATGGTTAGCTAGCAATGAACAGATGCTTTCAGTTTGTCAAGTAATTACTATGCGACTGAAAGAAGAAAGAACGCGCCAGCATGGAATAAATCGATCAAAATTATTTGCGTACAGTAAAAGGTACGGGAACGTATTTGTTTATAAAAGATGCGAATCCTCAACTGAAATATGAATGCTATGGAACACTTTCAGGGAGCTTGCCACAGCATCTATTTTACATACACCATTATAGCATGAAAATGCATTTGTTGTGATATAAATGCTCGACTTAAGTGTACAATATTTCTTCCAGTTTATCGTTTTATTGCGGTAAGTTTAGTAAGACGTTCTGACCCGGCGGCAAATAGGCTACTTGGCGGGATTTCGAGAGATTATGAGCGATATCTTCTGCGGCTTCGATTCTTCTAAGTTCGACTAAACCGTCTCCGCAATCACCAAGAGACTTTGCAATTAAACTAGCGGCCTGCGCGTCACCTTCCGCAGTAATGATAGACGCCTTCTTCTGCTGTTCCGCCCTTTCTACTAAGAAACGCGCCTTCTCTGCGTCTTGCTGTGCCACCTGCTTCAACTCCACGGCTTGTGTGAATTCTTTTCCAAAGGTTAAGTGTGTCTGAAACAGACGATACATGATTCGACTTTAGCGAAACATATCGAATTGATGTTTAAAAGAGAAATAAACACGATACACTTACAAGAGAAATATCATCTAAGATTAATCCGAACTGTCCAGCTCTTTCCGTTAAATCTTCGCTAACCTTTTGAGAAACAATCTCTCTCTGTGTAATTAATTCTCCTGCATCAAACTGAGCAACTACTGCCTTCAATACTTCAGTAGTAATAGATGGCAGTACTCTTTCATCGTAATCTACACCAAGAATAGTATAGATCTTTGGCAGGGAATCTGGTACCGGTCTAAAGAGAATACGAAGCGTGATGTTTACATTTTGAAGATCTTTGCTTCCGGTAACGACGGGAACATTTCTTGGCCTAGATCGAATATCAAATATGATAGGTTTCTGTACCCAAGGAATGAAAAAATGTGTTCCTTCTCCTACAACATGATTCTTTATGCCCGCGAATCTATCGAAGATAACAGCCCTGTGACCTCCGTCCACTGAAACAACAATTGACACACCACTGTTACGAACAGCGATGGATGTTTGGTGGAATGTTGATCGTAAAAAAAGCAAAGGGCACTAACCATTATATAGAGCAGAATTAATAACAGCTCCAGTCACAGCCAGGCCCATACCAAGTTGCCCTAGTCTGTTGAAAAATTGTGCCATTGTCTAATACCTGAAAGAATGGATAAAAGCTAACTGCTGGAGAAGAACATTTAACGTACGATGATGCAAGACAATCGAGTCTTTTAAATGATGGCTGAACGATCCTAACCTAAATCTACGAAGCGCGATTTAAATTGAAAATAGCGATAAGAAAGACTTAAATGCTGTTAAGTTATATGAATGAAAAACGCTAGAAATACGCGAACTGAACGATCTGGATGAACTTTAAGAACATAAATATCTGGAAATGTTCTGAGCGACCGGCCGACTAGGAATCTCGGTCAATCGATTACAATTTACCACAGAATTTTCGTGATTACAATGGGCCGTAATACTATAGAAATGACAAGTAGCTAACAGCTTTTAAATTGACATAAATAATCCTTACGTAATAAATTCTGTTTCCGAAATGGGAATTATCACTTTTCTTCTCGCGTGGTGTACATGCGTGGGTAATAGTAAAATGGAGGTCCAAAGTCGGTTTGAAAAAGAACTGAACAGTGGCGCCGCATGGTGGCTCCACTTTTATGAGGCAAATTTAAATACGCGTTTGGGAAAAGCTACACTTCGTTTGAATAATTACACATAAATCACATATTCTTAACGACGAATAAATATAGAATGATGTTTTTTTAAATAAGTACATTATAATTTTAGTGAATTTAAAGTGTAAATAATAAAAAGAGAATCGTCCCCGGGTGGGCTCGAAGCACCAACCTTCCGATTAACAGCCGAACGCGCCAGTTTTTTTTTAAATGTGTTTATTTAGCCATAGGGAATACATAACAGTTTATACATTGGAACAGTTATTAACACAACCGATGTGGCACCTCATTTCTATAAGGTAAATGGCCCAGTATTTAAACAAGGCCCAATAATAGAAAATTGAGAAGAAATTTTGTTAATAATAACAGTTTTACTAATTTGCAACGTTTAAACTGATCGAAATATAATTGTAAAATGTATTAGCTTCATATAGATACAATTATAAGCTTACAAAACTGAATAGTTATATCATACAAAATATTATTGTACAGTAAAGCTTCAACAGTTTCGATTTCGTTTCTTACCTAATGGGCTCAAGCAACCCAGATAGCACAAAAACGTTTTCAAAACGTTTTTAAAACGTCCAGGTCAGACGTTCAGGACGATTTGAAAACGTCCAGAAAAGGTCCTAAAAATGTCCATTTTCACAAACCAGACGTTTTGTAGGGCGTTTGTAAAACGTTTCTAAAACGTTTCCTGGACGTTTCAAAAACGTTTTTAAAACGTCCTGCTTAGGTCCGAAACAGGCGTTTTTGGATTCTAATCTTTATTACCCCACCATCCCCCTCTATTTATTTGTGCCTTCCATTACAAATCCGTTGATTTATTTACTTTGGACAAGACTTTATTCATCTGAGTATTCTGGTTTTCTAACCCTTGCCATCTCTACGAAATATATAATATTCGTTTCTATTCTATTCTTTATTACCCCATCATTCCGCTCTATTTATTTGTGTCTTCCATTATAAATCCATTGATTTATTTATTTTGGACATTACAAATTTATCGTTTACAGTCTCAAAATTATTATGATTTTTTTTTAGGTTCATTGTAATAAAAGTCATTTGACATTTATTTTTGGCGTCATTTACGCTACAGCATCGTGAACAGAGCCGATCGCACAGATTTATATAATTATGACCAGCGTAGCGTGGAAATCTACTAAAGCGTTGTCGGACGAGAGTGGGGCCGACTACGCACGTCTGATTGGTTCAACGCCAAGAGGAAAATTCACCGACGCCAGCGCCAAACCAAGCCGAGTTGAGTGTAGCCAAGTGAGGGCGCAGCCAATCAGCGTCGCCGGGGACTCGTTGTCGACGCTGGTTGGCTGCGGCCTCACTTGGCTTGGCGCTGGCGTCGGTGAATTTTCGTCTTGGCGCTGAATCAATCAGACGTGCGTAGTCGGCCCCACTCTCGTCCGACACCGCCGTAGTAGATTTCCACGCCACGCTGCTAGTGATCCTCTAGGATCACTACTTGACGCCATCATACCACGCAGGTCACGATTTGAAATCACTTCGTATTTGAATTGTGCCATTTTTTGGAGTTTGGTGTTTTATAAAAGTTCCAAAATGAACAAAAAATCAGGTAAGACAAATATAAGTTTATACAATGTTAGGACTAATCAACCTACCAGTCAACAGAGGGTGCGTTCCAGTTGGGCCCAAATCGCCCGCAACACCCATGATTTCCATTACATATCGCGACCGTGCGGGTGATTTGAGCCCAACTGGAAAGCACCCCTTGAAAGCAAAGCCACAGATTGCAAAGGGTGCGTTCCAGTTGGACCCAAATCGCCCGCAACACCCATGATTTTCATTACATATCGCGACCGTGCGGGCGATTTGGGCCCAACTGGAACGCACCCAGAGTATACCTATCCCTGCATAAACTGCATTATGCATATTTTACATTTCATACATAGACGCCGATATGAGCATTGCTGGATCTAGTAAAGCCAATGATATATCATCTATGGAAGATATATCATTCTTTAATTTAACAGTTTTTTAAATTATACAAGTACAAAATGAACATAGTTTCTTTTTTCAATGATTAGTTTCTTGAAAGTGTTTTGTAATAGTAACTCGTATTTTTTGAATAGGCAGTGATAGCAGCTTCACTGCCCCTGCTGCAAAGAAAGGAAGGAAGCAAGCATTTCGAGAAGCTTGGCTGCAGGACCCATCTCTCAAATTGTGGCTAAACCAAGCTGATGACCCGTGCAAAGCTATGTGCACAATATGCAGCAAATTGTTGAAAGCACACAAAAGTCACCTGGAGGAACATGCTAAAAGTGAGAGTCATATTATGAACCTACAACAAAAGGCAGGAGCATCAATTTCTGTACGTAGCAATGCAGCTACTAGTAACTCAAATGCAGAGAAAGATTCAAGTGAGATATATCTTTAATTTAACTTTCTATATTATACTTTCTTTGATCGATGATTATTTTCTTAAAATTGGTTTTCAACGTTGCTTGAATAAAAAATGGAATTTTTTGAATAGGCAGTGATAGCAGCTTCGTTACTCCTGCAAAGAAAGGAAAGTGCCAAGTATTTCAAGAAGCTTGGCTGCAAAACCCATATTTCAAATCGTGGCTAGCACGATCTGATGACCCGTGCAAAGCTATGTGCACAGTATGCAGCAAATTGTTAAAAGCACACAAAGGTCACCTAAGGGAACATGCCGAAAGTGAGATTCATAATATGAACCTTCAACAAAATACAGGAGCATCAATTTTTGTATGTAGCAATACAGCTACTAGTAACTCAAATGCAGAGAACTATTCAAGTGAGATATATCTTTAATTTAACTTTCTATATTATACTTTCTTTGTTCGTTGATTATTTTCTGGAAATTCTTTTTTAATATTGTGTGATTAAAAATTGGTATGTTTAACGATCATTTGTTGAAAAAATAAAGTATGTTTTTTAACAAGGATATGTCAAACATCATGTTCATTGTGTTCTTCTTTTAGTTTATTTTTTTAAGATTTCGTAGTATGTATTGTTACGATAATAGAAATGTACTAATAATTGATATTTTATACATAGACACTGATGTCAACATTGCTGGACCTAGCCGTGCAGCTTTTCTACACTCGGGTGGAGACAGTGATTCATGTAAGATATATCTTTAATTTAATTTTCTTTTTTACTTTCTTTTTTCAATGATTAGTTTCTTGAAAGTGTTTTGTAATAGTTTATGAGTAGTAATTCGTATTTTTTGAATAGGCAATGATAGCAGCTTCGTTGTCCCTACTGTAAAGAAAGGAAAGAGGCAAGCATTTCGAGATGCTTGGCTGCAGAACCCTTCTTTCAAATCATGGCTAGCACGATCTGATGACCCGTGCAAAGCTATGTGCACAGTATGCAGGAAATTGTTAAGAGCACACAAAAGGAACCTAGAGATACATACTAACAGTGATATTCATATCATGAAAATGAGGCATCAAACAGCGTCACAAACAAGTGCAACAAAAAGGACTTTTGCTGACGAGGTAAAGGCAGCAGATGTACTCCCATACTTGACTACAGAACGGACTAAAATGACAGCAATTGCCAAAAACGTGCTAAATAAGTCCGTTATTGTAGAAAGTACGGAAATGCTACGTGGCAAATTCTTTTCTGTGCTCATTGACGAAATTACAGATATATCGGAAACAAAGATTTTATGTTTCTTAATTCGGTATCTAGAAAAAGGGCACATACGTACGTATTTATTAGATCTAGTCGAGCTTTCGGAGGCTAAAGCAGAAAACTTGTACACGGCTTTTTTACATTCTTTGCGCAAATACAATTTAAAAATAAGCAATATGGTTGGGGTGTGCGTTGACAATGTAAACGTGATGGTGGGAATACATAATTCAGTGACTTCGAGGTTGTTAAAAGACAATCCCGAAATCTGTGTGTTTCCATGCATCTGTCACTCCCTACATTTGGTGGCATTACATGCCTACAAATGTTTGCCCTCCGTCATAGATGATTTGTTACATTCCATTTATACCTATTTCTCTATAAGTTCGAAACGCCAAACACAATTAAAAGATATACAACGATTCTTGGAAGAGAGAAAACAAAAGATTTTAAAGCCAGCACCAACTAGATGGCTAGCATTATCGGAAGCTCTCAAAAGAATAACCCCATAAAAAACTTCAAAAAAGTAAAAAATACGCCAAGTACATGAAAACATGAAAATCACAAAAAATAGAAGATAATAATCATTACAAAATTAAAAAAAGATGTGAAATCAAAATGAGCTGCTAGTACATAAAGATGTTTTCCAACTGCGCTTTAGATGACACAACTACATATGCACAGCTAAAATTCCATTACTCATAATGGCTATTTATACAAAGAAAAAATGTATTAAATAATAGTATGCAGATATATTTTTATACAAATAAATATTTTAATACGAATAAATATTTGATTCAAAATACTTGGCGCTGCGCCCCGAATTGGTGTTGCTAACCTCAATAAATATGTATAAATTGCATTAATCCTCTTCTTTCTTTCTTGTACGTGCATGCGTGTGCATATGCTACGTATGGCATTAGAATTAAATATATGTAGAATAAATCGGACTGTGTTTCTAGTATGTGTATGTATATGTTTTTTATATTGTAATGGAGTTGTAAATTATTAATACTAAGGCAAATAACATTTTTTCGGTTGCGCAGCGCCAAGTATTTTGAATCAAATATTTATTCGTATTAAAATATTTATTTGTATAAAAATATATCTGCATACTATTATTTAATACATTTTTTCTTTGTATAAATAGCCATTATGAGTAATGGAATTTTAGCTGTGCATATGTAGTTGTGTCATCTAAAGCGCAGTTGGAAAACATCTTTATGTACTAGCAGCTCATTTTGATTTCACATCTTTTTTTAATTTTGTAATGATTATTATCTTCTATTTTTTGTGATTTTCATGTTTTCATGTACTTGGCGTATTTTTTACTTTTTTGAAGTTTTTTATGGGGATCTCACTTCTTTTTACAAAGATATTATTATCTTCTATTTTTTGTGATTATTATTACTTTCTATATTTTGTGATTTATTTGTATCATGTACTTGACGTAATTTGTTTACTTTTTTTATACAATTACAGCATAATAATTATCAGCTGTTGAAATTTACATATCGATGAATCTGAAAGCACGTACAATTCCTTGAATCTGAAAGCACGTACAATTCCATGAAACTGAAAGCACGCACAATTTCATGAATTGTTTTATCAAATCGAGAAATGTTTTTCGTGGTTAAAAAATTAAAATTTCCATTCATAACGTCATTTTCTGAGTATATTTCATGGAATAGTATTTTTTAAATTAATTTGTTTATGTTTGCTAAATTCATGCGTTTTATTAGACTCTAATTGATTTTAGTATCAATTTTCATTTTCATGTTTACAGATTTCTGTGCTTAAAGGGGTTATCGCTAGATTTAGCACGAATTTTCGTGTTTTCAGATTCATGGAATTGTACGTGTTTCCAGGTTCATGGAATTGTATGTGAGACTGCATTTTGATTCCAATTCAATGGTACAACGATAATATATATTTGTAAAAACACGTGGCATCTCAAATTTTGTATATAACCTGACTGTAAGCTGTCAAAATTTGGAATAGATTGCACATATTGAAGATAGGAATTGATGAACGAAATTTGCCTAGTGAAGATAGGAATTGATGAACGAAACATGTATTAGTTCGTTTTGGCTGAAGGTGTGCGTATAATAACGCGTATACGTATTATGTTGACGAAAAATTCCTTGACGAAAAATTCCTTGACGAAGAAGAAGAAGAATCTTACCATTTCCGACTAATCCATGAGACGATATTACGATATCTCTGTCATGCGTGGACCGATTTTATTGAAATTGGTCTTATTCGAAAGCCGATATGCGGTTTACATCAGAAAAATGCCTTTAAATTTAGAAAATATTGCAGGCGTGATGAGATATAATGTAATAAATGTCAGAATTAGGTTGGAATGCCTCCGCGACGAGTAAAGGTACACGGCAGCGACAGTTCGACATATATATATATAGGGTGTTTTTCATGTACTTGGCGTCGAGACGCTACCGCGTCTCTAGATAAATCAATGGCATTCGTTATTTAGTACTTTCTCGGCGGCACACTTTGAAGACGGGTGCGAGATCGCGGAGGAAATATTCAATCGTATGAATTGCCCTATAACATTCGCGTATTTGCAGTTTCTAGATTATGTACTAGATCTGATCGTTAAGTATAATACGATATTTCAGACTTCTGATGTTATCGTTCATCGTCTGGTCCCACAATGTTTGAATCTGCTCAAAAAAGTGGCAGAAAATTTCGTCAAGCCGGAATTTATTCGGTCCACAAATCTGCACGAATTAAATGTAGACAATGTAGAAAATGTAATGGACACAGTTTTTGTAGGAGCAGCATGCAATGATACCATTGATGAAATCAGTAAAAACTGTAACGGTGATTTTGAAAAAATTACGGAATTGTATGCGCATGCAAAACAATTTTATCAATGCGCTTTTAAACAACTGGTAAAACGAATGCCGTTTAAGGAGCCACATTTACAATCTTTAGACTTTTTACAACCGGATGTAGCTTTAAACTTAATTAAACACAGAAAAAATCATTTAGTCGACATTTTAAATAAATTTAAATCAAAATTTGATAAGACGGCTGTACAAAATGAATGGTTTCATTTGTCAGCTTATTCAACAGAAGAGAATAAACAAAAGTTACTAGCACTCAGTACCACTGAATTTTGGGACTACATTAGTACCGTTCGTGATGATTCAAATGAATATGAATTCAAAAATATTTCAAAATTAGCACAATTGTGCTTGTCGCTTCCACATTCAAACGCAGACGTGGAATGATATTTTTGACATGTCACAAGACTAAAATCAAAAAGCAGAAATAGATTAACCACAGAAATAGTAGCTACATTAACAAGAGTAAGATTATATTTACTAAGTAAAGAGGCAAACTGTTCCAATCTCCCCGTTACAGACAATATGATTAAATTATATAATCACAAAACGTATAACAAAGATGATACTATTGTTACAGCAGAAGAGGTGCTTGGCACTTTACGTGGTGATGTATCAGATGATGAATGATAACAAGAGTTTGTAACATTATATTTTATTTTAACTGTAACAATAAGTTTTATATTTAATGTATATAGTTTGTAATATAATTTATGTATATTTTGTAAATACTACTTTAACTGTAACAATAAGTTTTATATTTTATGTATATAGTTTGTAACATAATTTATGTATATTTTGTAAATACTACTTAAAAAATACGTTTATACATAAATAACATTATAACAATGCTTGAACTTAGCAGAATTAGTACATAAATGAATATTATTTCCATTATTTTGTGCTTTCTTCTACATCTCATCAATATTACATATTCCCGCGTACTTCAAACGTAATTACTGGTTAGTACCACAATTTATAGCAGTGGCGGTATAATCATGTGACGTTAACCAATCAACGCCAAGAGTTACGGGTGTCGGACGAGAGTGGGGCCGACTACGAACGTCTGATTGGTTCAACGCCAAGCGGAAAATTCATCGATGCCAGCGCCAAGGCAAGCCAAGTGGAGCGTAGCCAACCAGCGTCGACAACGAGTCCCCGGCGACGCTGATTGGCTGCGCCCTCACTTGGCTACACTCCACTCGGCTTGACTTGGCGCTGGCGTCGGTAAATTTTCCTCTTGGCATTGTACCAATCAGACGTTCGTAGTCGGCCCCACTCTCGTCCGACACTCGTGGTAGTAGATTTCCACGCCACGCTGATTATGACAATCATAGGCAGATAGTGCCACAGTGGTGTTTCGTCATGAATTAAAAGTGTTCTAGACGGGAACCTGTGGCTTGGCAGTGCCCTCACCATGTTCATGAAATACTGTAGAATGTTAGCGATGTGAAAAAGCGGACCCTGGTAAGCTCGAATGCAATCGAATCTCGAACGGCCACAATCGTTTGAGCTGAGTGTAGTGTTGCGTGGCCGGCTGGTTCTCCTGGATCCCTCGTAGGAAATTCGGCGAGGGTCGATGCCCGTGGAGTGCTAAGGCACTCTGCTCCTTGGACGCGGATTATTCATGAAATAAATGTAAAGAAAACGAATAATAAATAAAAGGATAAACTCAATAAAAGAACAATTAGAATTCAATACTAGGAACTTTAATTAACAAAATAGCTATAAAATCTAAATTTCTGGAAGTTGTCTACAACTCGACTGCTCAACACTGCTATTCGGGCTCAAGTGACGCTTCCGAAAAGCCCTTCGCTTTTCCTCTTGTTAATTTCAAAATGGCTTAGTTACCGAGAGCCAATCGCAAATTTACTAATTAACTACCTAAATTCCTATTCGTCTATTCGATTTCTTTTCGATTCTCAATTTTTACAGAACAAGCGTTTAACTACGCGGCGCTGGAATTACACACCTAGGAGAAGGAAAGAAGGAGAAGTTCATTTATTCAATTACCCGTTTCCAAGTGGGTATCGATTAGTTTATAATCTTGAAGTCCTCTTATTAAAAGGATATTTAACTATTTTCAAACCCCTCGGCCTTGTGCGAACTTCACCTAATCTTCCTTTCCTATTACATTCGTGTGATCCGATTTGAACTTCGCGCATCTAAAGCTTAAACTACACGCCGCTAGACGGGAGTCGCAACAGTACATTATAAACCTCATAATGTAACTAGACCATGGACATAGGAATATAGGGACAGAGGGTGAGGCTAGCTTGTGGACGAGGGACGCGAAGCCTAGTTGAGGGACGGGCCCCCACCCAGGGCAACCGAAGGGTGCCCTGTAGTGATTGGTTGCATTGCTGCGCATGCTCTGTGCCGCTAATTATGAAAAACTATTAACCACAGATTAATGCAAATATCGTTAATACTAAAAAGTGATTATTTATGAATTTGAATTTTGAATATAATGAAAATTTAAGAGAAATATGCATCTTCAATTACTAGAATATATAAAATGAATTAAAGCAGAAATACTGATTGAAAATAATTTATTATTTATATTGAAATGAAATATTATACAATACATACTTATTACTAGTATACTTATTATTAATTACATGAAATTTGAAATATTTCTATCACTCGCCCCTAAAAAGTGTCATTTTGTTAAAAAAATGTCTTCGACTATTTGACGTATCTATTTTACTTAAACCTATGTAATATAACCTTATTTTAATATATTTTCTATTATGGCACGTGTTAAGTGCACTACATGGTTTTCCATAAATCCCTGGTCATGTGTATGTTCTTTTAAATTTTGAAATATATTAGTGTTAATAAATTTTTCTAATACTGCATTTGATAAATACAATTGAATTGTTTGCTGCCTAAAGATCACATCTGAATGGATGGCACATCGAATTTCATGTTCACACTTGCGACAAATCGCAAGTACTTGGTCTGACGGCTGTATTAATCGCCCACGGTTTTTCACATTAATTAAATTATTTCTTCCAATATTACTGTCAGTTAGTTCGTTTGTACAAACTTCGCACAGTAACCGTTTTTTTAATTGGAACACATATTCAACAACACTCATTGAGAATGCTGTAATTTCTCGAATGTCTTGAATGTAATCATGATCATTTAAGTGATTGTTAATATTGTGAAAATCAGTTTCCACCGGTTCAATACATAATGTTGATAATCGTGACGTTACATTTATAACCTCTTCTGCTATGGCAACGGTACATATGGTAGTACGGCGCTTGCGCCGGACAGCGGCCAATGAAAAGGAGGCACCCTTTTACCTCGTCCCCGTCCCGCAACGGGTCCCACCCCGCAGTGGTAGTTAGACCCCTTGAACTAGACGGCCATATTTTAACATGGCGGAAAGTGGGAAGGCGCAGTAGAAGACGAAAATGAGCTGCCGGTCGAGCACACCTTATGTCCTTACATCATGTTAACTTTGGTTAAAATTAAATAGGTACTCCTGATACTAATGATGAAAATAAACGATTGGTTTCAGAACGAATAAAAAAAGTAATCAATCCTTTTTGTCTTGCTGCAAATTTCCTGCATCTCATCTATCGGGGTAAATGTTTCTCAAGTAATGAGGAATATATTAATATGAATTATTTTCTTTAACAAATACTTGGAGAAGAAAATATAATAGATCTACAGCAATATAAAGATATGTTTGATAAACAAAATATAATTTTATGTACCATTGGAAAAGTACACGAGGTATATCCTCTTTGCTCATTCACGCGCATGCGCCGTCGTGGGATCTACTGCCCAGATAGCACACCTCGTCTTAGAGACGTCTAGTTTATGTCCATTTTAGGTCTGAACGTCTTGATTTGTAACAAGACGTCCTTAAGACGTCTTTAAGACGCCTTGTGAACTTCTTTAAGACTTTACCAGACGTTGTGCTATCTGGGTGATGACGCAATAGATATTCATTAAAAATGAGAATTAAAAGACAATTCCTTGTCAATAAGTAATACAAATGAATGAACAAAGATGTACAAACGACGAACGATCGATTCCATATGAAATTATTGATGAACAATGAAAAAAAATTTAATGAGGGGCTAGATGAATAAAATCGTTTAAGAAAATTTCAGCCAAATTTGTTTAATCTATATCTATACTATTATATAAAAGTGAAGTTGCATACTTTGAAATGCGGTTTCTCAGTAAATATGAACTGTGGCCACAAGTGTGTTACATCGCTATGTTCGTCTTGGCGAGAAGAAGTTTCTAACGTTTTGATTTTTTTAAAATAATGATTTATTAGTAAATAAAATAATGATTTATAAATAATAGTAGTACGCGATGCGACCGCCAGGCGGTGAGCGGGCGAACGCTTCTCGCTTGCGAAACAGCACCGCGGCGGGAATAAGTTGCCGAGGGCTCTATCACAGGCTGTCCTTCCTTTCTTTGCAGCAGGGGCAGTGAAGCTGCTATCACTGCCTATTCAAAAAATACGAGTTACTATTACAAAACACTTTCAAGAAACTAATCATTGAAAAAAGAAACTATGTTCATTTTGTACTTGTATAATTTAAAAAACTGTTAAATTAAAGAATGATATATCTTCCATAGATGATATATCATTGGCTTTACTAGATCCAGCAATGCTCATATCGGCGTCTATGTATGAAATATAAAATATGCATAATGCAGTTTATGCAGGGATAGGTATACTCTGGGTGCGTTCCAGTTGGGCCCAAATCGCCCGCACGGTCGCGATATGTAATGAAAATCATGGGTGTTGCGGGCGATTTGGGCCCAACTGGAACGCACCCTCTGTTGACTGGTAGGTTGATTAGTCCTAACATTGTATAAACTTATATTTGTCTTACCTGATTTTTTGTTCATTTTGGAACTTTTATAAAACACCAAACTCCAAAAAATGGCACAATTCAAATACGAAGTGATTTCAAATCGTGACCTGCGTGGTATGATGGCGTCAAGTAGTGATCCTAGAGGATCACTAGCAGCGTGGCGTGGAAATCTACTACGGCGGTGTCGGACGAGAGTGGGGCCGACTACGCACGTCTGATTGGTTCAGCGCCAAGACGAAAATTCACCGACGCCAGCGCCAAGCCAAGTGAGGGCGCAGCCAATCAGCGTCGCCGGGGACTCGTTGTCGACGCTGGTTGGCTGCGGCCTCACTTGGCTACGCTCCACTTGGCTTGCCTTGGCGCTGGCATCGGTGAATTTTCCTCTTGGCGTTGACCAATCAGACATGCGTAGTCGGCCCTACTCTCGTCGGACACCCGTGGTCGGCCCCCCACTCTCGTCCGACGCCCGTGGTCGGCCCCACTCTCGCGGACCACGGGTGTCGGATGAGAGTGGGGCCGACTACGCATGTCTGATTGGTCAACGCCAAGAGGAAAATTCACCGATGCCAGCGCCAAGGCAAGCCAAATGGAGCGTAGCCAAGTGAGGGCGCAGCCAACCAGCGTCGACAACCAGTCCCCGGCGACGCTGATTGGCTGCGCCCTCACTTGGCTTGGCGCTGGCGTCGGTGAATTTTCGTCTTGGCGCTGAACCAATCAGACGTGCGTAGTCGGCCCCACTCTCGTCCGACACCGCCGTAGTAGATTTCCACGCCACGCTGATCACAGCCGACTCTACTACTCGCCGACTCGGCCTCACTCTCGTCCGACACCGCTGTAGTAGATTTCCACGCCACTCTGCTCCTACTGCAAGCTGCCAGGCGGACGCATTTTCCCGCAACGCTGTACACGTGCTGAATAGTTTGTATTTTTATTTCCTTTCCCTGCCTATTCAGTGACAGCGCATTTGTACGTAAATTTCCCTGGAAAAATCAGCTCTAAACCAGGGAGTTCACTTTGGTATGATCGTCTTAACTAGAGTTCTAATCCTACTTAAATCTAACCTAAACTAATTTAATCTAAAATTTATGTATAGTGAATCGCAAAAATATTCGGACACAAAGGTACCTAAGCTTGACATTAACGGTCTACATCTTTGTTAATTATGGAAGAAATGGACTGAAACTTGTTTCTTTCAATATAGTATTTATTGTACTTTACAAATATGCGCAAATTATGAATTTATCTTAATACACTTATATAATATTAAGCGTTAAATGAAATCACAGCCACTTTATGCGTTGCAAAAAACTTCGGACATTACACATAATTAATACTTTATAAACTAAAATTTAACTTTTAATACTTAGTAGCATATCCTTTTTGTTTTGTCACATGCTTTAAACGTTTCGGCATACAGAATATAATTATTTGGAGATATATTATTTGAATATACTTATATAATATTAAGTATTAAATGAAATCACATTCAATTTACGCGTTTCAAAAAATATTTGGACAGATACGTCGTTTCACAATATATGTACAAATAGTGCATGATTATTTTCCTAGAAATGTTTCACTCGGAACGTAGTTTTCGCTTACAAGTACGTTGCATTGGGTTCAGTACCCAGCCGCCACTGTTACCGTAACAATTGTGTCATTACACCGTCGTTTACTGTGAAAATGTAACGAAAAAGCTAAAACGTTTCATTTAATCTCCGCCAACTAGTAATTTTTTATCTGGAGAAAGAAAAATCGTATCGCCAGATTGCTACTAAGGTAAGGTGAATGTCCCAATTTCTGCTCATTCAAGAGGTTACTCATCATAAAGAAGGTGTAAAATATTTGTTTGTGATCAAAATTTGCAGAGTAATTGATTAATTCTTTAATAATAAATCAACCAATTCAAAAATTAATTATGAAAGATATTTCAAGATGTTTAACTATTAGTAATTTGTAATTAAATACAATGCTCTAAATGTCCGTATTTCTGCTCACAAAAAATACCGATGTACGCATTTCTACTCACCATTTGTACCAATTTCTGGTCACATAATATGTTGCCTTTTCACGTTAAAATAAGTTACATCTTTTATGAAAAGGATTTATAACACAACAGTAAAGCATAAAATAATGATAAACAAAAAATAAAGTGCCTTCGAATAGAAATAGGAGTTACAGCATACATTGAATTGTGAGGTTATATTACTATAAGTGTTGCGAGTAGAAATGCGGACATGGCGGTAATTCACTTGACCCTAAACCTACTCACCTATTTTCTATTTATAAAAGTTAAAAATAGTAAAAAAATCGAAATCCAGAGCACAATACAGTATATGTTTTTGTTATTAAATAAGAACTTTTACTGCAAAAACTAATTTCTGCCCAATTATCGAATACCAATAGTGACGCTGTTCCTTAGCACAACCAGCTAGAATACGATCGAAAAATCATGAGACTCTCGTTTTAAAAGTTTTTCGTCGCTTATGCTGTACTTGTTTAGCCCCAACCTCGTGCAACACGCGCGTAAATGTTCAAATAATTTAGAATTATTTTGTTGCAACTATAGTACAAACGTAACGCTAATAATAATAAGAAAATACGAAGTGAGCAGAAATGGAGACCTGAGCAGAAATTGGGCCATTTACCTTAGTTGACCCAGTCGCCGATCGGTTTAGGCCTAGTCGTCGATCACTTAAATATTGAGATTTTATAAGGTTTTTGAACAATATTGTGATGATATATGTAGGTAAAGACTCTTAAATATTAACTTGCAATTTTGTCCTATACACAATATTGTTCAAAACCTTATAAAATCTCAATATTAATTCAAATGATCGACAACTGGGTACCGATCGACGACTGGGTCAACTACCTTAAATACAAAAATAAAGACACAAAGTGGTCAGAGGAGAATAATAAATGACAGAGAAAAGCGGAAGATTATTCAAAAAGTGAAAGACAATCCACGATTGAGTGCTT
Organism: Andrena minutula; assembly: GCA_929113495.1. Lineage (NCBI taxonomy): Eukaryota > Metazoa > Arthropoda > Insecta > Hymenoptera > Andrenidae > Andrena > Andrena minutula. The sequence goes on along the minus strand of OV815996.1, from coordinate 35,694,571 downwards.
CCACATTAGCAGCAGAATTTCGAGGAGAAAGTGGAAAAAATGTAAGCACACAGACAGTTCGGTGACTGCTTAAAGAAAATGGCTACAATGGGAGAGTGGCTATTAAGAAACTGTACATCAGCTAAATAAATAGAAAGAAATGTTTAACTTTCGCAAAAAATTGATTTTGAAAGTAGAATTATGATGGCATGATATCATTTTCATTGATAAATCTAAATGCAATATATCTGGTTCGGATGGACGACACATGATGGTCGCGTAAGCCAAATACAGCTCTAAATTTGATAAATATGCGAGCCACTTTCAAGCATGGTGGAGAAAATGGTATAGTCTGGGGTGTATATTGACTAGAGGAGTAAGAAAACTTGTTTTTATTGAGAATATTATGGATAAAATCAAATGGTTAAATATTTTAAAAGAAAATTTAATGCCAAGTGCAGTCTGTTTGGGTATTGAAAGAAGCTTCAAATTTTACCAGGATAATGATTCGATGCATGAAGCACGGATTGTACAATAGGGTGAAGCGAAACTAGGCGAAAATTTGAATGTTCAGTTGATCTGAGTGCGGGATAGTTGTCTTTGATTGACCAAACACAACTGTAAAAAATTTTGGAAAAATATTCATGTCTGCAGGTTCCTTTTTCTCTTAAAAATGTAAAAAATGACATTGTGAATCTTATTTTTTTAACAATGACATTGAAAATCTTACTTTTTACATGTTTAAGAGAAAAAGGAACCTGCAGATATGTATATTTTTCCAAAATTTTTTACAGTTATGTTTGGATAATCAACAGACAACTATCTTGCACCCAGGTCAACTGAAAATTCATATTTAAATTTTCGCCTATATAGTTTCGTTCCGCTCTATTGTACAAGAGTACCTACTGTATTATTGTCCTAAAGTCTTACAGCCTGCTCCTCAGTCACCAGACCTTAACCCTATACAGAATGTATGGGATAATTTAAACCAAAGAGTATGCACATCACCGATAATGAATGGAAAAAGAGGTTGCGAGACGAATGGGAGAAACCAAGTATACAATATGTTCAAATAATTATATTCTGTATGCCGAAACGTTTAAAGCATGTGACAAAACAAACAGGATATGCTACTAACTATTAAAAGTTAAATTTTAGTTTATAAAGTATTAATTATTTGTAACATTGAAAAATGGCTGTGATTTTATTTAATGTTTAATATTATATAAGTGTATTAAGGAAAATTAATACTTTGTATCTATTTGTAAACTACAATGAATGGTCTATCGAAAGAAACAAGTTTCAGTTCATTTCTTCCATGATTAACAAAGATGTAGACCGTTAAAACCAAGCATACCTTAGTGTCCGAATATTTTTGTGATTCACTGTACATGAATAATAGAGATGTACGGACCAGTGGCCGACTAGTCGGTTAAGGGGGAACACCACTGTGTCGGCCGGAAAAATGAGCCCATTTTTAAGATTTTTTTAGGAATAATTTACTGTTTTCATATAAAATTGTTATTACCTATCTTTAGTACAATGTCTTAAGAGACTATAAAAAAATGAATAGAAAAACATACATAGATTTTCATATACAGTTAATCTTCTAGACCCCTCACAAGAACACATAGGTCGCTTATCGAAAGGGTATCTTTGGACGGCATCTCTGAAATCAAATTATTTTTTATAATCTATATGAGTGTAGTTTCAGTTATACGTGCCAATTTTTAAAAAAATCATTTTTGTAAAAATTATGCGCTTTAGAAGAAAATGTTCCGAAAATCCGCAAAAAAATGGGTAGTTTTGCGAGCGTATTTAAAAAAATATGTTTTCGATCAAAAAATCGGTGCGCATAACTGAAGATAATCTTGTTTTAAAGATCCTGTCCAAATTTCAAGTTGATCGGATAAAAATTGACAGAGTTATTGATTCGATCAGTTAGAAAAATGTCGTTTCGAGAAAATCGCGTTTTGACTTGTAATGCGTTTGTAACCGTGATGCGTTTCACAAAATGCACTGTATCTTCGTAAATTCTTCGAATATCGACTTGAGATTTTCAGAGAGTATTTTTGAAGAGTTAAACATTAAGAAAGTGAAAAAAGAATCGAAATATTGGCTGTACTTGCGAAGTGACCGATCGACACGAGGTTTGGGGGGGGGGGGAGGGGGAGGGGGTGTGGACCCTATCTAAAATTGTTGCTTCGGGAATTTATTAGTTTCCGAGATATTAATAAAAAAAACTTTTAGTATGTCTGTTGATGTATTCCGACATAACGCATTCCACTTTCCACTTTGTCCCGGGTATTAGTATTAGTTTGGGCTAGATTAGTGCGGGGGGTGCGCGCCCGCTTGCGGGCGCGTAAAGCATGGTAGCCAACCGATGTGAGTTTGGAGATTTGAACCAGCAACTTGCAAATGCTTAGAGTATATAAACATGGAGGAAGCATGCAATAGGCCAAAATGTAGAGGGCGATAGAAAGAGAAAGATATACAGGAGGGACACTCCCTCTCTTTCTAACATAAAAAAAACGCCGGCGCTAGAAAGAGGGTCTATATAGGGTATTACTCTACTGATAGTTAATATTCTAGAGGGTGATTCTACAGGCCAAAATAAGACGGAAATATAAAATACAATTTTTTAATATCGCGCTTTGTTTTCGAGGAAATTGACTTTGAATTTCAGCTAAATAGGCGTGCCTTTCCGACGCCTGAGGAGCACGCGGAGGTAAGGGGAACGCGTCCAGCAGTTCGTAAAACAGTTTGGGGGGACGGGAGGGTCGCCGGGTAGAGATGTCTGCACCTACGTCCAAAAAAAATTTTCAAAAAAAATTATTAATAATTTTTTATTAATATTTTGGAAACTAATAAATACCCGAAGCTACAATTTTAGATTTAGGGTCCACACCCCCTCCCCACTCCTCCCTCCAAACCTCATCTCGATCGGCCACTGGGGCCATTCGGAAGAATATCCGAAATTTTTTCAACTTTCACAGTGGTGTTCCCCCTTAAGCAGACTATCTGGCCACTTTTGTAGTCGGCGATTAGTTGGCAAAAAAGATCGATTGTTCGGCCTTGAATTTGTACTAAAAATCTTTTATTAGTATTACTGATGACTTGATAAGACATAGAAATAAATATATAATGTCCTTCCTTTTTTGTTATTAGTATAATCTTAATATTTTTTAATATTGGTATTACTTATAATCAATTATACATATTTTATGTTATTATTACAAAATGTTTTTATTTATCAATGGCAAATTGTGGTGAAGGAATGTTAAATTTTCTGCTTGGTCAGGAAGGAGGCGGTGTCTTTTGGTTTCGTATATATTGCCAGGGTCAGAGAAAAGCCTTTCACTATATACTTATTGTGCTGGCTGGACAACACACGTATATTTTGGCTGCAGCTGCCATTTCTGGGTATCTCGCTCTGTTCTGTTGCCACCACTTGAACGGGTTTTCATTTCGATTTATGACAGGTAATGCACAATATGCCTGGAGTTTGTGAGCTGAAGAGGATTTTCCTTCATCATCTTCAATTTGCTTCGACACTATTTCTTGATAACAGCCCCAAAAATTACGGTGAATTCTATCTTTTGGGTTATCGTCGTTACTGGGAGAACTGTTTCCTCTGTTCATATTCATCTTAATATGTGTATAAATCAAAAAGCTTCTAGTTAGTGTGTTTGTCTGTCACTTAAAAACTTTTAAACGATAATCTCTGGGATCACGAAAGGTGCCTCAACTCATTATGCCTGACTAATCCAGTTGAATGTGACTATTTTCAACAAAAAAGAACCTAAAAAAAGTTTTTTATAAAATCAGAATCTAAATTTCGGGCGAAGCCGAGTAATAAAGCTACTTAGTTGAATATATACAGAGGCCATAGGCCTATCACTTTTTTGTGAATTCTACTGTTACCTATTAGTAACTTGTCTCGACCGCTGTCTGATAATTCTGTCTTTTTAGCTCTGTAAGATAAGTGCAATTTGAGTTCAGCCACCAGTATTTATCTCTAAGTCGTATTGGGCTGCACAAATCAATTGGGGGTAGGTATACTAGTAGAGCAGGCCTGCACGAGCTATTCCACGTCAAAACGGATAGAGGGAAAATTTAGTTTCACCGATTCTCTTCAAAATTACAGTATGTGTCGATAACCTTGCAAAAATAAAGTATACCGAATTATAGAGGCCTATGTCAAATAGTTTTCGAAATATTTAATGTTAAAGTCTTAAAATTTGGAACAAAATCGGCTGCCGCGTCATCACTTAAACTGTAATATCTGGGTTATTTTTACAGATAATGTCTCCGTCATGGGCTCCTTTTAAAGCTGAAGGAATGCTTTCTCAACCCGTATATAGAATATTTTATTTATTGTTAATAATCTTGACAGTAATTGATGTTAAAGTTTCAAATCCCGATTTGACGTCGTTCCCCCCCATGTTCCGGCTTGAAAAAAATACCATTCGATTCGTTGAGCCTTCATCTAATAAATGCGTTTTTCAAAAAAGTGGAGAGATTTTGGGAACAGGTAACAAAAAAATCAAATTTACGATAGTGCACACCGCATAGAACTGCACAGATCCCATGGCCAGTCCGTACGTACGCGCTTTCAAAACAATCGCTTAGCGTAGGAAAGTATTTATATACGATGCGACAAAACAAACTTTTTGTTCAGTGACAACATGTAAAAAAAGAAAAGGAAGAATCACTAAAAGCTACCTACTATTGCTAATCTTTTGTATGGTAAGCAGATATTCCTATTATTTTTCTCGAGAATACCGAAAACACGGAACGAAAAGTTTGTTTTGTCGCATCGTATATAAATACTTTCCTACTCTAGGCGATTGTTTTGAAAGCGCGTGCGTGCGGACTGAGCATGGGATCCATGCAGTTCTAAGCGGTGTGCACTATCGTAAGTTTGATTTTTTTGTTAACTGTTCCCAAAATCTCTCCACTTTTTTGAAAAACGCATTTATTAGCTGAAGGCTCAACGAATCGAATGGTATTTTTTTCAAGCCGGAACATGGGGGGGAACGACGTCAAATCGGGATTTGAAACTTTAACATCAATTACAGTCAAGATTATTAACAATAAATAGAATATTTTATATACGGATTGAGAAAGCATTCCTTCAGCTTTAAAATGAGCCCATGACGGAGACATTATCTGTAAAAATGACCGAGATATTACAGTTGAAGTGATGACGCGGCAGCCGATTTTGTTCCAAATTTTAAGACTTTAACATTAAATATTTCGAATACTATTTGACATAGGCCTCTATAATTCGGTATACTTTATTTTTGCAAGGTTATCGACACATACTGTAATTTTGAAGAGAATCGGTGAAACTAAATTTTCCCTCTATCCGTTTTGACGTGGAATAGCTCGCACAGGGAATCTTTTTCAGCGCCTAGCGGCAAGCAACCAGCCGTACGCCGTTACTAAGGGTAGAATCGGTTAGGAGAACTGCAGTAGTGTACGTGCGTGCTCATAGTCTCGTAGCGTAAGTATACATATATGTCTAGATTCCTTGTGGGGCCTCAGTGCAGAATAGGTCCCGTAATAAAATTCAGGGGGGTCATGAAATTTCCAAAATATCTGCTACTGCCGGAATTTGGTATGACTTGACGGTTCGATTTTACTGATAATGAAACATTTATTGCTAATAATACTTATCTTTTCACCGACACATAAAATATTTAGAAAGTTAATACTATGTAAATAAATAGCTCGGACACAAAGAAAACCAAATTTTAATTAACGATAACGATAATTTATAAATGTTAGTGTCACGTCCCGGGTGGAGGTCTTTAGGACGCTGACATAGTGGGGTGGTATTTGAAGAATGGGGTTCATGCGCGAGTACAGAATTCGTGGCACTGAGGTTAGTTGGGATTCAGGCACGAATACAGAATTCGTGGCATTGAGGGTTGTTGGGATTCAGGCGCGAATACAAAATTCGTGGCACTGAGGGTTGTTGGGATTTAGGCGCGAATACAAAATTCGTGGCACTGAACGACCAGGGATGGTTTATTTTGGTAATCGTTTTGGTGGACACACCCGTTAGAGCACTTGTTTTGATCTGACTCGATGATTGGATTTACCGCTGCGTTAATATAAAAAGTCACACGTAATATTTCCGCGAAATACGTCTATACTTCTGTCTGTACGCGGCCTATGCGAAAGTACGTTTGTAAACACTATAGATACTCTCGCGTTCGCGAACTGAAATCAGCTGTTGCGATAGCCTGTTATGGTTTGGAATCTTCGTAATCGAAGGATTGACACAATAATACGAAGCGTGATTTAAAGTAACACTGTTTATTCAGTTTAAAGCACTGGTAAGCCATGCACTGTAAAGCGATAATGGTTGGGCTTTATAATGATGCGTGAGACTATAAGCATTAGCACATAATATTTATATAAATGGTTATTAAAATAAAGTATTTGTATGAATATGAAATACAAGTATATAAACCAAATAGAGTAATGAGAAAAGCATAAAGATTTGCTACGCTAGCAATATGCGCAATGAACGTTAGCAATACTAATAAAATAAAGTAACAAGAATTAATAATATACAGTAATATAAGCAATGAGCGTTAGCAAAAATAGTAATAAGAAAAGCAATAAGCATTACAATACAAAAGATATATAAATGGAAATGATATGCCGTGGTAATAAAGATAATTATAGTTGCTTACAATAGTTGCCGTAGAATACTTCTTAAGTCACTGAAGTTATTTCATAATAAAGTTTAAGTAAAACTTGGTCCTTCGCGGTAATGTTTCCGTAGAAAAAAAACCCTGTCGCGCGGGCCCTCGTATTTATACTAATATTTGCATGTTTGTCAGGTACGAAGAGTGTGCGCGGTATGCACCTTGGCCTATTTACGAAATATGCGTCGCAATAAGACTTCCGTGGTTTTTATAAGTACAAAAGGTTAGTCTATAATTAGACTCGCAGACAATAGAATTATGGTCTTTCGGTGTTTTTATTTGCGCTCGTACGGAATGTGCGCAGCTATTGAGTTTCGGGGCTTCTGATAAGGAAATACTCAACCCATTTGATGGATTTTGGGTGGTTTGATTGGAAGGGGATGGTAGTGGCTTTGACCTCTTCGGTCATAGAAAGGGTGGGAGACGTGGTCTCGATTTAAGAGGTTTTTAAGAGGGACGAGGGACTTGTTTAGATTTAATTGTGAAGGAGGAGATCATGCCTCGTAGGGCGAAGAGTGGAAGGGGGTTTAATGGTTGACCGTCTTGAGATGGGGACCGCTATAGTACATCGCCAAGGCGGTCAGTGATCGGGGAAAAGGGGTAAGAGTTGAGGTTTGTGGAATTTTAGTGGAGTTCTGAAGTGGTTTATGAGGGAGACTTGAAATAATACCACGCGAAAAATAGTGGGACGTCACATTAGAAAGTTATATATGTACAAATATATACATATGTACACGCATGTGGTGTCCACCATTGGACTTAGTGTTATTTAGGGTAAAACTATACATAACGCCCCACATTTCAAGAAACATCTATAAAACCAATATTTTTGAGTAAATCTTTAAATTTTTTGTATAAACACATTAAGTGTTCATTTCTCTTCACAACTATACCGAAACTTTGAAAAAAAATAACTGGAAATACCTGTAAATAATCATTTTCGTAAACCTTACAAAGGGCGTTTTGTAACACTGTCGTTAGGTAAAGCGCCCCACTTCCGTCACAAAACGCCCCGACATAAAGAAGTAATAACTTTTTATTATTTTCATGAAAATGTTATACAACAGATATTAAAAACGATATTATCAGATGATTGCATAAGTTCGTGCACGATTTTCTACTACCTCGCGACATTTTTTCGAGAAAAACCAAGCTCTTTCTTCAAAACTGGAATCGACAAGCTTGTAGATCGTTGGAAAAGAATTGTAGAGAAGAATGGTGACTACATACTTGACTAATAAAACTACGCTTTAAAATTTAACCATTGAATTTTATTTTCCAATCGGGCACGAACTTATGCAATCATCTGATATTAACAAAAATGTTTGTATGTGTCTTCTTAGGGTCCTTGAAGGTATTTTATACATTCTGCTACATTCATTAATTCCCATTTTTTACTTTTAACTTTTTCCATTGCTTCATTAAGGGGACTAGGCAGTCGAAATATCGATTTTTTTATTGCATTTTCCGAAAGTACTATCCTTTCTGAATAAAATGCCCCTTGGTTTATAATAAAATTCGCAAAATTGTAGATTTGGCAGCTAAAAATGTCAAGTGGCAACCTATAGCGTCGCCTTTGCCCAGAAACTTTAAACGCGTTTTTCTCGAATATTTTTTCCTCTTCTCTTTTTCCTAATTGCGAACGAATGGAGGTTCAGATCGACTTAAAAAAAATTACAGGATGTGTAAAACATGTGTCATTTCGGACCAAACCTCTGATATGGTCCGTAAACATTCGAGATTTTCATAAAAAAAATTAAGAAGTCACCGGATTTTGGTAGCGTAAAAACAAGAACGAATTTTTCTCGGAAAAATCGCCGTTTTTCAGCCACCAATTGCATAATTTTGATTTAATTTTTGTTTTTATAGGTTTGGTCCGAAACTATGAGTCCAAAAAACAAGAATCACACCTTTGAAATCGGATTGCGTTACATTTTAAGACCGATATTAAGGGAAAACGACGGAAAAACGTTAAAATGTTTACACGTCTGCATTGCCATTTTTTAAGCACATATATATTTCTTACCATTTTTTTTTCAATCTGTATGGTAATAACAAACATTGGATAAAAGGATACATCTGGATTTGCTTTCATTTTTTTACAAATAAATAAGGGACAGAGTCCCTTTCTCACTAAAAACGACTGCCTAGTCCCCTTAAGGTCATTCTCTGACCAGGATGCTCTTAATGTAGTCCTTACATATTTGCGTGACATTTCTGTTAACCACAAAAATGAAACGAAATAAGTTACTCGTGAAAAATATGATTTTGAGGTTGGGCATATTGTGAATTCTGAAGTACAAAGCTCTCCGGCTTTAATTTAGCAACAACGTAGTGAAAAGAGGTTTGGTCAATAACAATTTAAAGAGGTTATTTTGTCTACTTTCGAAATATATATGTGAATTTATCGCAAAAACAATAGTGACTTAGAAAATTGAATTTCCCACGTACTCACCGCAAATTATCTGACGGCCGAAAATATAAATTCTTAAATATTTCTTTAGAAGCCGTAATATTTCGTTGTATTTATATTGCGGCAGTTGTGGCCGACTGAGGCAAGCTCGAAACTGACGATCGCGTCGATGCATCCTGGTTTGTTTGCGTAAAATAATGGTGGAGCATTTTGCCAAATGGGGCGTGTTGTATAGTTTTACCCTACAAGCACAAAATAACATAACTAATAAATATATACATGTAACAATATACGGGGAGCTAACGAAAATGTAACAATAATAATATATACATAATATGTACATAAATGAAAAATTATATACACAAGGATACACAGAACAATAGGGGAGAGGTGGGATGAAAGGGACACTTGTGTTTAGGACCAGATGATAAAAAAACTAAATAACCATTCGAGTTCTAATTGGTAACATTAGAAAGGCCAGTTATCTAGCTATAACAATACCCGGGCCTATTAAGCTTCTCTCTATATTTACTTGTCATATTTTTCGTTTTCTAAAAAAGTGCGTTTTGTCCCTTTCATAAATTGGCTTTATTGAAAGGGACATGGGTGTTTATGAATGGGACAGTGTAATAAAACCAGGTAATATTAATATCATTTTTTTAATTATTATTTATGCAGGTACCGAAATCACAGTAGCTATTTTAATTCGTAATAGAAACTAAAAACTCAACAGTTAAGCTTATGTAACTAAATGATCTTAATAGCTATAAATAATGAATTGTCTAATGGCATCCTAACTCGAATTTTAGGTGGCATATTTTCACTGAAACAAGTGAAGAATAGTAAGGTTTTGAAGGTGACAGGTATGAAAATGACGTCCCCTTCATAAATTTTTGTTGTGTCCCTTTCATAAATAAGGCACCAAAATTGAAAATCTAATTCCTACAATTACAATATGACACAAAAAGGATCGGACATTATACGATATCGTTCATAAATAAATACCTTTAATGCCTATAAGTACCTTTAGATGCAGTAATATAGAAATCAGTCGCTGGTAACAGCACTTCACAAGACAGTTCAAGGAAATACTAAAAGTTTTACTTTGAACCTCAAAAAAATTCAATCGTGTTTTTCTGTCGTCGTAGATACGATAGCGGCTTGAAATTTGGCTTGATTACACATGAATTAATGTGGCTACAAAATAAAAACACTTTCGGCCTGGGCAGATCCTTTATCTTTGAGATAATGATATTGTCCCCTTCAACACCTTTCATCCCACCTCTCCCCTAGTATCTTTTGTGAAAGATACTAGGTGGGGTAGATGCAATTATAAAAAATGATTGTTGCGCTTTGTTGCCGGCAGTCGTTTTTTTGCCCCAAATATTCTATGGTTGGTTGTATACTTCGATTTGGGCTCAAGAGCAACGAACATTTTACATTGTTGTCCGTCATGAGTGTCCGGAACGGCGATTTCGCTTTTTTCAGAGTAGAAAATAACTGATCGCACACGTATGTGGAGCCAAATATTGCTAATATTTTCGCGACGCATTTGTGCAAATACGGATATTCATTTTTTGATACATTAATAATACCATCCGTCTCCTGAATTTTTTTTTCATTTCTACGTTACCTCTTAAATTTCTTAGGTCTATTTGCAATTGTGGTGACACTGTATCTATATTTACAGTTAGTGGACTGGTAACTATGTTCAATTCATTTTCGAGTGCATACAGATCCTGATACCGCTTTTGAAATTGGTCACCCAACTTCTGTAATAGAATTTCATATTGCTCAAAATGAGTATGCCGTGTCATAATTGATCTTAATTTTGGAAAATTGCACACATTTTTTGCATATAACTCTGCGTTCCATACTTGAATTTTTTTTAAAATCACAAATTAAGTTAGAAAATTGAGGTATGGTTTTATCTTTTCCTTGCATTTAGAATATTTAAATGGTCTGCCACATTCGAAATAAATCCTATATCACAGAGTCAATCTGTATTTTCCAACTCGGGAGCAGGGTTTCCTGACATTAAAAAAAAAAACGGATATTACGCTATGTAGGTGGAAGAATCGATCTAAGGTTCTTCCACGGCTAAGCCACCATATTTCCGTGTATAGGGGTATCTCCCTGTAGTCTGCGTCTATATCTTTTAAAAAATTTCTGAACTGCCGGCGTTTTAAAGCATTCATTCTAATATAATTTAACGATCAAACGAACTTACCTTATTTACTTGACAGTAAGGATAGTTAAGCAAATTAATTTAACCATTCCTTTGAAAGATTTTTTTATTTTTTTATTCGATGTATTCCGTACAATAGTGGTATTCATCAAAGAAATGTTTAAAACATAATGATTTCTTGCACCATGAGCAAGTAACTACTGCAACTTCCGAACATCCCTCAACATCGCATAATGGTCGGGAAGATCTTTGAAATGCAAAATCCACGGGATTTTCAAACCTATTAGGCTTTTCCGATACATAACCACTTTTGTACCAGGAATATTTAAATAAACTATAATATCGCGGTGACGATAACTGGTTGTGCACCAGTGATTGTAATTTAATTATATTATTACGTAAATGTAAATTTAAATCATATTTCAGTAGCAAAACTGTATCTGAAAAATGTCGGACATAATTTTTCCATATTCTAAAACCGAAAACATCCAGTGGCTGAATTTTTCCTGTGGTGCCTTTCGGTATAATCATTGGAAAAACAGATTTTCCATGGGGTGTAGCTTGTCTCACGGCTTCTGGACAATGACCGCTCCATGAATCAATTAGTAATATGTTTCTCTCACCTACGTTAGGGAAAAAAACCTGCTCTAGCCAGGTTTTAAAATGTCCTGAAAATATGAATCCAAATAAATTTGTTTAATTATATTCCTTGAACACTAATTTAAACGAACTAACAATAAATTTAATTAATATGTGAATAAGTAGAAGTAAATGATATTTTTCCTTACCGGAAGTAAGTTTTCCCGATTTTGATGCAGATACATAAACATTATTTGGTCAAAATAGGTTCCCATACCGGACTATATGCAACTGCAGGGCAACAAGAATTAAAAAATCCTATGAATTTTGCAAAATTTCTTATATTGCATTCTTTAATAGATGAGAATTCTTCTAACAATTTTTTAAGTCGATCTTTCTTTTCTTCTGTTAATTCTACTGCAAATCTTTCTGAATTGAGAAGAAAACCTAAATATTTACAAATCCTTGATGGTATCAATGAGCTTTTCTTATAATTTATAGCAAATCCTAACTTTTCAAGAAGGAATATCGTATCGCGAGTATTCTTTAAACAGGACTGATATGTATTACCAATACATAGGGTGTCATCCAAATATATACACGATATATGACCTTTTAATCGCAGTGTATTCATAACCGGTTTCATGATTTTTGTAAATACCATTGGAGCTGAAGAAATTCCAAACGGTAAACAATTAAACTGATAAATGATTCCGTCGAAAGTGAAACGAAGAAATTTTCTATAATCCTTGTGTATTTGAATACAAAAATAAGCATCTCCAATATCCAGTGAACACATAAGGTAATTTTTCATAATTAATTTTGATGCGATTCTAAGATCTTCCATCTTAAAATGGCTTTTATCTATAAATTTGTTTAATTTTTTAACATTCAAAATGAATCTATTGGATCCGTCTGGTTTTAGAACTAAAAAGTATGGAGATAAAAATTGTCCTTCAACGGATTCACACTTTTCAATGGCCTGTTTTGCAAGAAACTTTTCAATGGACACCCTTAATGCAATTTTTTCTTCACTAGACATCTTTGGTTTGAAATTTATGTTTTGTTGACTAGATACATTCATAAAAGGTATCTTGTATCCACTGATGTAAGTTAATATAGTTGTATCTTTTGTTATTTTAAGCCATTCCTTGAGAAAGAATTTTAACCTCCCGACGTTTTACTCACCTTTACTTTTTCGCATTGTAACGCCGCACAGTGGGGTATTCGCACCGAAAAGCCGGAATTAGTGAATTTCAAAAATTTTGAGTAAGCCGTAAAATTTTTAGTATTAAAGGTAGATGAATGCCTGAGGGACAATACATCAGTATTCTTTTTTAAATTTGTGCACTCACAAGGCAGTATAGTTAATCGAAAATGAAGTGATTTCATAGCACACTTTACAATCCCAACCACTCTCTGAAGCAGCGTTCGCTTATTCGTGATTTTCAAGTGTTCTACTGGAATTGTGTAAACTTTGTCATTGTAGAAGCTTTTCAGGCACGTGTAAACAGCAATTTCGAACAGTTTTCAAGCTGTTATCATCTATATTAGTATATAAATTAATATCTGAAGATAATTAATAATTTACTAACATTTTTGACGATTATAAAACTTTATGAACGATTTTGTTATACTTCCGGGCACGTCCCGATACATTTGCAGGTGTCACTAGATTTGGTAAAGATTTGTGATCCCGGTGCAAAAAAAATTGGATCCATATTCGACCCAGTTCAATTTTTATAGCTAATTTCACGTAGGCCTGTACATTTGCTTCAAGCAACAGTAAGAGCTCTAATTAGAGGTTCTCTCCCCCTCCCGCCCAACCCTCAAAATTTCAGTTCAATCCGTTGGTTAGGTCATACCGTAGTATATCCCGAATATTGAGTGGAATGATGCCATTGAGATATTTCAAAATAATAAAAATTTACTCTGTAATGCTAAAAGTAATAGAAAATATGTTTGTAAGAAATAAATACTAATGAGATTAAAATGTACTTTTAATTTGTTGAGCGTACTTTTTTGTGTACCCCACGAAAGCAAATGTGCGTTATTTTTCCGTAAAAGAGGTGGCAACCCTAGATACGAGTTTGGATGATACCATGATTAACATTTTACCGACCGATAGCCCATTAATCGGCTGCCATTAACTGCTAACCAGTAAGTCGGTAAAATGTTAATAAATCACTCACCTTTACATAATGGTTTAGACTCTCAATTACAGCTTCACACACTTCTGGTATAATTTTTTACATAACCTCTTCAGATATTTCTAAAGATATTGTGAGCTACTATGACAATCACCGGTTGCAAGAAATCTGAAAGTAATTGCCAATCTTTCTTCAGGTGTAGTGGATTTTATGACGGCAGTATCGTGCTTTGTAACTTTCTCATGAATATAATTTAATATAACAAAAAAGTCTTCTCACGATATTCTCGTGAAGTTTTTGAATTGATCGGTGCTCGTGCAATGCTCATTTGGGGCGAATGCTCGGGTTAATACGCGGCTTTAAAGTTGAATTATACTACCTTCTACGACAGTGTACTTTGAGAAAAATACATGATTAAGCTATCGTGCGAGAATTAGGAATCAATAAAAATCTTAATCTTATCAATTCGTTAAGTGAATTCAAGTATAAGGGGCAATACTCATTGTACATTAATCAGATTTCAAAGGATCATTTCTATTCTTTTTACTGGTCTCCTATGCAAATGGAACTGTATAAAACTTTAATTAAAACGTGCAGGCAAATAGAAATAGACGCGACTGGAAATTAGTGAAAACAATAGAAAAACAAAATGGTGACAAGAAACATAGGTATTCTTATACAAAATTATTATAAAAGGTGAAGATGGTCGAGCCACCAGCATCCGTGGAAATCCACGCTAGCTGATAAATGTAGGAAAGACCTACAGGGCGATTCTGGAGCGACGCCTGCCAAAGAGATGCCGCCTGTTACCTTTTTTTATTCCTCGAAGGGGTTGGAATACAATAAAAAGTGAGAAATGTCCACGATATCCGCATTTCTCATCAGATCTCTTTGCGAAAACGACGTCAATCGATTCCTTATGTTTTTCCGATGAAGATCGTACCAAATTTCATGTAAATTGGATTATTTTTAACGAAGTTAGCGTGAAATTATATAAACAAATTTTTCATCTAATTTTCTTCATTAAGATCCGAATTACGTCGTTCTTAGTGTTAGTTTCATCGGCGAAACATAAGGAATCTATTGGCGTCTTGGCCATTTCTCACTTCTTAATAGATACTCCAACCTCTTCGAAGGCCAAAAGTCATCAAATTCGGTGCTGCACTGCGGGGGGTTGTCTCTTTGAGTCCAGTCGCTCCAGGATCACCCTGTATCCAATTGAAATGAAAAAATGAAACTGTTTAAAAAATTGAAAAATGTCATTTATTTAAAAATTCAGGGTAAAGTGTTTATTTCCTCCACCCCCCCCCCCATGCTCCTCCTCCTCCTCTTCCTCCACCACCGCGCCTGTGGCCTCCCCACCCGCTTCCTCCCCCCCTGCCTCCTCTATACGGGTGGCCGCCCCCTCTTCCACCCCGCGACCCACGACGCGGTTGGCCTCCACGGCCGCGGGAATGAGCCAGTTTTTTTAAAAGCTTCTGCAACTGAAACAGTAACATAAACATTAAGACATTTCTTAAAACGGAATAACATTTTGCAAATGCAACGTTTCGCACGAAGTAGTTTAAGGGGGGACGCCTACCTAGAGCGGTCGAAACATTGCGCTCCTTTGGGATTTTTTTCTAGAAAAACCGTTACACTTTTATTAATAACTATTAGTCTATTGTTAAGAGTACATCTAAAGAACAGTTCAGTATTTTTTGTGTTAAAGAATATTAAAAGATTTGGGAGTTATAGGCGATGACCGGGATGTTGTTCTTTTTTTAAGCGTTTTGCGGTGACCATTGTAGCTCGTAGCAGAATCAACTGAAATGAAAAATTCGAATAGTTTTAGGTAGAGCATGAAATTATCTAGGCGCTATCGGGCCCGATTTTGGAAAAATTATTTTGAGACAAAACGGCGGCGCTGCAAAGTTGAACCATCGATTTTCAACTAAAGGTCGTTCCTTTCTTGGCGTGTAAAAAAGAAACTAAGAAGGATAAAAAGAAATCCTTCCGATAGCGCCTAGATAATTTCATACTCTATCTAAAACCATTCGAATTTTTAATTTGAGATGATTCTGCTACGAGCTACGATGGTCACCGCAAAACGCTTAAAAAAAGAACAACATCCCGGTCATCGCCTATAACTCCCAAATCTTTTAATATTCTTTAACACAAAAAATACTGAACTGTTCTTTAGATGTACTCTTAACAATAGACTAATAGTTATTAATAAAAGTGTAACGGTTTTTCTAGAAAAAAATCCCAAAGAAGCGCAATGTTTCGACCGCTCTAGGTAGGCGTCCCCCCTTAATAGGAAGTAAGCCATAGAAACCATATTCCACATACTTTGTTCAACTGTTGTTGTATACCCCCCTCCCCTTCCACCACCGCCGGGGCATCTTGTGGTGGCGCAGGTGGTGGCGCCTGGGGGACACCAATTATCCCCCGCAGCGCATTTTCCATCTGAAAATGAAACAAAATATATAAAAAACATTTCATATTAAAGGATTTTATTTAACTTGATCGAAAATGCACTGAAAACTAAAAAATACTTATTTTCTTGTACTACAATTGCGATGGCGATATGTCGCTTTAAATAAAACCGCGGTAAACCGATTTATTACCGAATCAAGAATCGAAGTGAAAGTTTCGCACAAAGTAGTTTAATAGGAGGTAAGCCATACCTCCATATTCAACATACTTACATTGTTCAACTGCTCCTGCATCGCACGATTGTCCTGTGGTGGCGCAGGTGGTGGCCCCTGGGGACCATCTACCACCACCGCAGGCAGCGCATTTTCCATCTGAAAATGAAACAAAATATATAAAAGAAAATGTCATATAATAGGATTTTATTTAACTTGATCGAAAATTTCAGTGCTTCGCCACGAAGAATAGGACATTTTGGATTAAGGTGGTTGACCCAGTTGTCGATCGGTTTAGACGTAGTCGTCGATCACTTAAATATTGAAATTTTATAAGGTTTTTGAACAATATTGTGATGATATATGTAGGTAAAGACTCTTAAATATTAATTTGCAATTTTGTCCTATACACAATATTGTTCAAAAACCTTATAAAATCTCAATATTAATTGAAATGATCGACGACTGGGTACCGATCGACGACTGGGTCAACTACCTTATACGATAGAAACTGTCACGACGGGCGAGCAGGACTTTGGGAAAGGTTACAATGTACGCGCGTTACGCGATTCCGTGACGCTGAACGGCCCACGTGCCATTGACTACCACTGTCGACGGGGCACGTGTTGCCAAATTCTTTCGTTTCTGTATTGAAAACGAGAGGTGTTTCACTACTTCTGACGATGGTTTCCGGAGGAAAACTGTCTGTCGCATCGCGTGGAGCGAAGAAACGGCTATTGAATCTTACAAGTCCGAAAAAAAAGTTAAATTTTGTCCAGTATTAATTAATCGTCCTTCGCAACGAAGACAGACGTGCTGTTTTTCGTAATGCACGTCGTTATACCGTCCCGACGAAAATGGCCCATTTGAAAAATCTATTTCCATAATGTAAAGTTAACCTCCTTAAAAATATCCGGATTAAAAGAGGCGCGACTTATTCGCGGCATCGCGTTTGAGAACTTTAACGGGAGAAGCACTTTCTTTAATAGTATAAGATTTGATTTTAACACTTACATTCTACATGTTGTCCATGCTCCCTGGTTCAGCAGTCAAGGTGATATGACGAAGCCAGTGGAGGATTTCGAACAGGAATACCCCGAATGTCTCTGATGTATACAGTGTTACTTGGCGTCGATTGGTTCGAAGCCACAACCTAGCTTGGCGCCGATTGGTTTGGCCCAACACCTACAGTGGGTACCAAAAGTATGTAAACATGAAGCTTATACTACATACGAATACCACTGTGACAAAACGAGCGAAGGAATTCTGTTTATGTTCACGTATATTCAAGGTTGAGACTTTCTTGTACATTATAAATATTTAGTCTTGCTCAGTTCGTACAAGTGTCGACATACATTACAATCATTTTGTGGTGAATAGTTAATAAGCATTACAAAACTAAGTTAACAGTTGCAGTTTTTTAAGTATTTGTTGGTACAAAGTTGTTGTTTTGAATATTTTCATAAAATATTAGAAACATTATTGTGTTTAAACATTTAAAACCTAGGTATGTGTGAAGATTTATATGTATATATATTTTAATGTGTATTTTAAATCATGAGTATGTTTCTCTCATATTTATATAATTTTTTGATAGAAAAATGACCAAATTCAAGCAACTAACATGTGAAGAACGTAGAATTGTTATCAAAATGCATAAAGAAGGCGATTCTTACCGAAAAATAGCTAAATTTTTTGATAAAACACCAGCTTCTATTTTCAAAATAGTATCTGCTTATAAAAGGGACGGACGAGTTTCTGTATTATGTAGATCAGGACGTCCAAAAGTTACTACAAATCGTATAGATAAGAGGATTGTAAATATTTCGACATCCTCTCCACACTTATCAGCAACAAAGATATGAGCAAAATTAATAGAAGAAGGTAAAAGTGTTCCGTCCACACAAACTATTAGAAGAAGATTACACATAGCGGGAAGGCATGGGCGTGTGGCAAGAATATTGCCGTATATAAGCAAAGTAAATTTGAAGAAACGTTTGCAATTTTATGAAAGGCACGTGTTAAAATCAGATGAATTTTGGAAAAGGATATTGTGGACTGACGAATCTATGATTCGTATGAAACACAGTCATGGTAGGATGTATGTGTGGAGAAAATGTGGCGACGAATTAACGTATCATTGCGTAAAACCATCAATAAAATCTATGGCTCGAGGTATAATGGTCTGGGGATGCTTTTCGGCATATGGCGTTGGACAAATTCTTCCAATATCAGGAAGAATAAATTCAACAGTTTATTTAAAATTATTACAAGAAGTCATAATACCGGAAGGAAAACGTTTAATACGGGACGATTTTATCCTCCAGCAGGATAATGCACCTATTCACAAGGCGAAAATTGTCATGAATTATCTAAAAAATAATAATATTAATGTATTGGATTGGCCACCGCAAAGTCCCGACTTGCCACCAATAGAAAATATGTGGGCTTTACTCAAATTAAAAATAACCGAGAAGAAACCAAAAAATATTAATGAATTGAAACTTTTTATTAGTAAAAATTAGAAAATTAGTAAAAACAATAGAGAAACTAAATGGTGACAAGAAACATATATTCTTGTACCAAATTATTATAAAAGGTGATAATGGTATACAACCAATATTTCAAATGCTTTCGGAAAAGCACGATACAAACTTAATTACATACTGGTTGAGGGAGATTATAAGAGAAGGGGCACCGGTGCCTCCAGAAGTTGATTCCGATTATTCAATGGCGCTTTTGAATGCAACCAGCCTGGCATTCAATGAACGTTGCTTAACAAATTACATTTCCGATTGCTATCGATGGAGCACTAGCGAAATTTTGCAACATCCACTTCGGTGTTTCATCAGAATTGATATTGCCCATTTAATAAAAATTAATTGTAACAAAAATGTATTTTATAGAAAGCATCGTAAAATGAAAGACTTCTTTGTGCGATGCGCGGGGATAATGTCATCGTGCGATAATGTGGAAGATTTTAGAACACTGCTTAGCTCAATATTTATTGTCGCTTACAGTGAGTACGATGGCAAAGATTCTGATGGAAATGAAGTAATTTGCGAGCAGAAGCGTTCGTATTTATTCGAAAGAATAAAGTTATTCTCCTTTACGAGCGACGAGAATGACACAGAATACGGTGATTTAGAAATGCTAACTGGTTTTAGGACGGCCTCACATCTTTTTGGCATCGAATGTATCAATTTTTCAATAAGGATAACAGGATGCGCAAAAACGCATCGGGTTTTTTAAACTTCTGCCCATTGAGCTTACATTTAATCGCACCCCACAAATTTTCAATGGGGTTTAGGTCTTGCGATTGTGCTGGCCATTTCATTACCCTTATTTTATTGTTGAGAAACCATTTTTTGACGGACTTTGCAGTGTGTTTTGGATCATTATCCTGTTGGAATATCCATCCAGCAGGCATAACCTGACGAGCATGTGGCTTCATTACATTTTTCATAATATTACAATATTGATACTGATCCATTATACCGTTTATTCGGTGAATAGGACCTAATCCCGAAAGACTAAATGCTCCCCACACCATTATACAACCTCCTCCGTGCTTAACCATACCAATGGTATAACGAGGACTAAACCTTTCATTTGCCAAAACGTGGCAAAAACTCGATGTTCGTGGAAACGGTATTTTAAAAAATTGACGTAGCAATATTAAAATACATCGATCGTAGATTATAATACCCCCCAAAAAATATGACTCATGTATGAAAGAAGCTAATTCCCTTTAAGGGGGGACGCCTAACTAGAGCGGTCGAAACATTGCGCTTCTTTGGGATTTTTTTCTAGAAAAACCGTTACACTTTTATTAATAATTATTAGTCTATTGTTAAGAGTACATCTAAAGAACAGTTCAGTATTTTTTGTGTTAAAGAATATTAAAAGATTTGGGAGTTATAGGCGATGACCGGGATGTTGTTCTTTTTTTAAGCGTTTTGCGGTGACCATCGTAGCTCGTAGCAGAATCATCTCAAATTAAAAATTCTAATGGTTTTAGATAGAGTATGAAATTATCTAGGCGCTATCGGAGGGATTTCTTTTTATCCTTCTTAGTTTCTTTTTTACACGCCAAGAAAGGAACGACCTTTAGTTGAAAATCGATGGTTCAACTTTGCAGCGCCGCCGTTTTGCCTCAAAATAATTTTTCCAAAATCGGGCCCGATAGCGCCTAGATAATTTCACGCTCTATCTAAAACTATTCGAATTTTTCATTTCAGTTGATTCTGCTACGAGCTACGATGGTCACCGCAAAACGCTTAAAAAAAGAACAACATCTCAAAGAAGCGCATTGTTTCGCCCGCTCTAGGTAGGCGTCCCCCCTTAAGTCACGAAAAAAGTTCACATGCAAAGATTGTGAAATCATCTTTGCTAATTCTAATTGTACCCTTCATTCACGAAAAACATTAAAAAAGTTCTCACGCAAAGATTGTGAAATCAACTTTGCTAATTCCAATTGTATTCTCGTTCTCCGTTCGAACACTGATTCTTCTGTCACTTTTTATACTTGACATTCCTTTATTGGCCACAAATCAATTCAGTGCTCAGATTTTCAGCTTCGGTTTTAAGGAATTAGCGGGCGTTATATAAAAGGGACATCTTCTGTTAAAAATGTCGTATAAAAATCGTTTTCTGATGGAAAATAATAAAAACTTGGTAGAAACTAGTTTAAACGAATCAAAGTCGGTAATACATTGATAGCACATTCGACAACCTGCACTAGTGCGAACTGAATGCGAAATTTCTCGCTTCCAATTGGCGAAAATTCGCCAAATATGAAACATTTTGTTTTAAGTCGACTTAATAGTTTTTTTTTTTAACAACGCCCGCTAATTCCTTAAAACCGAAGCTGAAATTCTGAGCACTGAATTGATTTGGGGCCAATAAAGGAATGTCAAGTATAAAAAGTGACAGAAGAATCAGTGTTCGAACGGAGAACGAGAATACAATTGGAATTAGCAAAGTTGATTTCACAATCTTTGCGTGAGAACTTTTTTAATGTTTTTCGTGAATGAAGGGTACAATTAGAATTAGCAAAGATGATTTCACAATCTTTGCATGTGAACTTTTTTCGTGACTTAAAGGGAATTAGCTTCTTTCATACATGAGTCATGTTTTTTTTGGGGGGGGGGGGGGGAATTTCATTACTTTTTTCATAACTTGTTATAAATTACTAAGTGCCCTATCTCATAACGGTCTTCATCCTCAAAGCGGTTCATTTTTATGCATGATACGTGATGGTGCATCAGCATAGAAATGCATTGACGACAAAATTAAACGAAAGCCCAAAAACACTAAAAATTTGTTTATTCGAATTTTTTGTTTATTTGTAATTATTAATTATTAATACTGTTATTAAATAAATATATATTCAATATTATTTCCGCCACGGCTGCCACGACCATGGCCTCGGCCACGGACACGTCTGTCACCCTGCACTAACTGCTGCAGGGTGGTGGCTTGTGCGCGCAGGCTTACGGCCTGCGCCCGCACCGCCTGGATGGTAACCCAGCGCTCCTGGCGAGCTCGCACCCTCCAGCCGCTCCTCATATGTCGTTTTGTTACATATGATAATCCTGTAATTAGTAAAAAAAAACGTCAACAATTATATTATATTTATTTATAGATTTTAATTTATAGATTTTTGACACGCCCAGGAAAAAATGTTCGCCTCCCCTGATATAGGCTTAGCCGACTAATTCTTATATTGTAAAAACATAAAAAGGTACCGTGAACTGGGAGAACATTGGTAGCACGGGGTAACATTGGCATACGTTGGAATTACGTTCTTTTACGTCAGATTAGTAAAACTTAAACTGTTAATGCTATTTATATGATGTGCCAATGTTACAAATTGGTTCTAGTTAAGACGTTAAAAATAAAATTAAAAATAAAATAAAATAAACAAATTTAAGTTTACGTATCTCAGATAACCCGTTAATGCTATCTATATACATGATGTGCCAATGTTACCCCGGTACACTAACATTTTTAACTTGTATTAAAGAACGAAAGGGCACAAATTTTATGCAGTTTGTTACTTTTAGTACAATCACAAAAGATGCAATGTTATGACAGGATACTTAAAGCAAATGTAAACATTAATATTTACATTATATATCAAAACGTTTCAGAAACCCACTAATGTTCCCTCAGTTTACGGTATTTAATTAAATAATTAAGAAATAATACCATCTGCCGTGGCCGGGTCCTGCATATTTTGATGCGGTGGACGTGGCGGAGGCGGCGTATATACGGCTGGCAGCGGCGCACAGTGGGGCCAAATGGCCGAAAAGCGGACAAAATTCAATATCTTTTAAACTAATGATCCTATCGACATGTAATTGGTTTCTTTCGATTCAGAATGAAAAATACATTGGGAAATCACTCTGAAAACAAGATTTGAGTAACTTTTTTTACTTTAGTTGTACAAAAAATAATTATCTTCAAATCTTTTATGTATTTCTGCGGAAAATCGACACACTTTATCCTCGGAAAGAGCAGTGAATTTCTCAGTGATGAACTGATGGAATGAATTGTAGTTGCTCGGGCCGATATTAAACAAGTAATCACACAAGTCACTATAAGTCAAAGTTACACAGTTCTCCATGACGAATAAATGGACAGAAACAAACTAATATTTTGGAACAAACAAATTAATATTTTGGACCGTGTAAACTAGAGTTGTTCGAGTACTCGGAAAAAGCGAGCCGGGATATACTCGGTTCGAATAACCGATCCGAGCCGAGCGCTCGAAAGAATCGATCAAAAAGCAAGCGACTTGATTAAAAAGCGAGCTCATTTGACACTCGTCAGGGACGTCAGGTTATAAATTTGGAGTACATTGCATAGTGAATTGGCGATTGACGAACGAAACAATTGTTTTCTGCCGCTCGCTTTAATCGAGTGCTCGGCTCGGTTCGGAAACCGAGTCCCGGCTATACTCATCGGCATCCCATATAAATTCCAATAACTACCGAATGCGCAAGAAAACGCAAATGAATTTATAGGTATATATTCTCTGATACTTCCCGGTACTAAATCCATTAACGGCAACTTAAAGTGAGATAACGCGTTAGTTATTCAGTTTTTTTACGATTTTGGTAATATAATGACATTTATGCGGCGGCTACTGTTACAAAACGATACTTTTATAGTATAAAAGTGCGAGTTGTAAAACATTGACCAACTAGATAGGCTGTAACAAGCTTTAATTAATAATTAAAGACAAAATAAATTATATCTACAAAGGAAAATTTTGATAATTTTAGCTTTATAACATTTTGTTTTTGGAAAAAGGGAAGAGGTTTTTATTCTTTGACTATTTACGGATAAAATACAATAATAATTTTTCCCAGATACGAACTTTAAATTTAAAATGAAATATACGTATACATAGAAAAAATTAATTAATGGGGAAGGGATAAACAATTTTAAAAACTGATCTCTTCTCGTATTTTTTTTTTAATAAACTAGATTATTTTATTAAGATTTCATCGGTCATCAGGTTCTTTAAAAAACTGAAGGACATCATTGGGATATTGTTTTAATTTTTTTGGTTTTAAAAATCTTAAAATTGATATATATGGATCTGAAGAAACCAAAAGTCCGTGAAACACGTCTTCTAGATTTTGCAAACGAGAAAATTTTCGGCCTTGAATTTCCTTAATCTCTTCAAGTCCTTATTTCTGGCTTCCTGCGCTTTTTCTCCAAGTTGGCCTATAGGTAGAATTGCTTGGGAAATTACTTGTGCACTATGAATCAATATTTTATGAACTGT
Organism: Andrena minutula; assembly: GCA_929113495.1. Lineage (NCBI taxonomy): Eukaryota > Metazoa > Arthropoda > Insecta > Hymenoptera > Andrenidae > Andrena > Andrena minutula. The sequence continues at coordinate 35,670,106 of OV815996.1, read as the reverse complement.
TGTACTCATATTGTACCACTCGTAAAGGTCCACGAATTTTTTGGCTGTATTCAAACAATATTGTTCAAAAGTTGGAACATCTATATGATATCCACTAGAAATTGTAAGTAAAATATAATAAAATCTTTTAATCAAATCTTCGTCTATACCAGTTATACGTGCCGAAACACCATGGTTTTCGAAAAATCGAAAACCATGGTGTTTCGGCACGTATAACTGGTCTACTTTTTTACAAGTAGAATTCACGGCATTAAAGTATTTTCACATAGGAAAAAGAAGATAACTTCTTGTAACTTTTTGGTTGACCGGATGGTCCGCTCTAAAGACGCTCTACGATTTTAGGTCGTATGATTTTAGCAGGTTTTCTTTAAATGGTTGTATCTTTTTTAAAAACCACCCTTTTTCGATGAGGTTTAGCTTATCCCAGGCCTGGGATTTAAGTGAACGCAGCGGCCGATTTTCAGAGGCAACGCCTCCTTTCTCCCGCCTCGCGTCTTGGCCCCCGCGGCGGCCCAGCAGCTAGGAGTGCCTCAGGCCCGTACCATATGAAGCGCGCGTGGCGCGTTGACAAAACAAAAACGCACCGACAATCGTGCTCTCTGGGACGATATGAAAGCCTATTGATACAATGTCACGCTAATACGCCACGCGCGGTTCACGTGTTACGGGCCTGAGGCGCTCCTAGCTGCTGGGCCGCCGCGGGGGCCAAGACGCGAGGCGGGAGAAAGGAGGCGTTGCCTCTGAAAATCGGCCGCCGCGTTCACTTAAATCCCAGGCCTGGCTTATCCTAAAGACAAAGGATCACACTTTCCGACAGAATACATAGAAACTGGAAAAATATTGTCTGTACTCCGTAGCACTTGACAAACATGAAGAAATTTTTGCAGTTTCGCACATTTCTCTTTAAGGATGAACTTCGGTAACATTCCAAATAAGCGAAAATCTTTGAAAATTGGAGGCATCAGTCTTTATGCAATAGTAAAACCCTCTGCAAAATTTTAGAAAAATTGATTCGATAATTTTCAAATTATTTAACTTTCAATTTAACATGTATTCTTATGGGAAAACGCAATATTGACAATATAACTAGAAAATTAAGAATGAAATAATAGGCCAAAGTTTTTGAAATCTTGTGTACAGAAAGATCAAACACTGAACAAAATTATCACAAAAATTCCGGTCAATTGATTCGATGGTTTTTGTTTAAATGAAAGGAAATGACACGGAAAACTGTTTTTCCTTCGATTGTCAGCTGAGTAACTATGAAAGTGCGGCAACGTCGCAATCAGCTCTAAAGGGCGGGAATGTTTGGAACACTTTACAGCGTTTTGTTCCATATACATATTCGTGGCAGTTTCTGCGATCTTTAATGAAATGCGTAATTATCAGTATATAGACATGTGAATATAATTTTCATATTCATCTTTTGTCACAAAGTAGAAAATTTCCTTACAATATATATAAACCAAATGAAATGGCACTAGTGTATTCCTGGAAAAAATGAAGCACAATTTATTTTTAATCCTCTAACTCCCAGAGTTGCACCAGAAAAGACTCGTTTTAAAAGTGCGTAAAATTGGATCACCTGTTTATATTTAACTTTTGAAATAAGGATTTAACCCTAGTTCGACTGACGAGGCACCCGGGTGACTATTTGAACTTTACCGCCGAAAAAAAGATTGTTTCTAAGTATTTTTTTTCTGAGCTTCTATAACATCTCAAACGAATGATTTTTAAGTAGAAAAAACATGCGTAAATGGTTTTTAATTTTTTTCTTCGCCTTACTTTTACCTGTTGAAATATTTTATTCTCATTTCGGCTAACGCAGTCACCCGGGTGACTTTTAGAAAATGTATAGAAAATAAGAATGTACGTAAAAAAATTTTATTGATAATTAGTTATACAAAAATTACAAGGGCAAAAGAGACGTAGTAGATCGCGGCAAGACGATGTTTTTTCGATCGACGATTGACGTTGCCACGCGTTGCCACGTTCCGAAAAGTGGCCGGGCGACGCGTCACTTGTCGCAGAAGTAATCGGGAGTCGCCAGCGCGAACATATTCTTTACTTACTGTTATTTAATAAACCTATCCACTACTCCTAGCAAAGTGATTCCCCTTCCTCCTACACGTGTTCTGAGCAATGCCACTTGTATATATTAACATTGCTTACATACGTTATTCGTTCAGATATACATATAAAATTAGTCACCCGGGTGACTGCGTCAGCCTAAATGAGTTCTAAAATTCGTCAGTCGAACTAGGATTAAGGGTGTGGGCATTAGAGGGTTAAACAAAGTTCAATAAATTTTTGAATTATGAATTTATATGCTAACAAAAAAGAAGTAAAGATAATATAAAACGGGCACATTCCTATGCAAGAAATTATGAAATTCAATATAACAATATTTCCATAAATAGTATTTTATATATATTTTTAACGTGTTATTTCCCTAAATGTAATTTTACAGAAATTGACAATTTTCTGAAGAGTACATTCTCGTAGGCCCTTCAGTGGACCCATTTTTTTTAGAAGAAATGAGTTTTTTCACTCCTTCTTCACTGGTTTCAAGATAAGTCGTTCGTAATACATCTAATGAAATTCCAGCTTTAACCAATTTCTTACGTATCACTGGGGTAAGAGCTTTCATTTGACTCAAGTGCCAATAATTGGTTTTCTCAACAAAATTTTCCATGTTTTTTATCAGTGTATTAGTGATGATTTTACATTCTTTCAAAATTTTGTCCAAAATAATACAATCATGCATAGCATTATGCGCGCCAGTCGTTATTATATTATAGTGTTCCGCCAACCCCGTAATCGTACATTGACCCTTCGCTTTCGCCCAGTAACATTTTTAATGACTGTTAATGTATCGACGAAACCATCGACAACAGCGGAAAATTCTGTCTTCAATGAATACTGATCTATCGCTGCTAATAACCTTGGCCCATCAAAATTTAAATTATGTGTCGTGATGCAGCATTTATTTTCAAGCAACATTAACCAGTCCAGAAATACTGCAATCGCCGCTCTCAAAGGAATCTGCGACACTTTTACCCCATTGTAAAATAAATCGCCTTGTATATTCATCAAACCATTGACCGTTGTCACTGCAGATGCAATTGGTCTTGTAGGGTTGATATATGTCTCGAAATATTTCTTCCCGCATTTTGCACCTATTTGTAGAATGCATGATTTTTGGTTGAAACCCGACGTTTCCAAATCCAAGAGGACAATTGCGACCTGGCTTACTTCATCATCTGCATCTTCTGAATCGCAAAGGCGATCATCATTCAATTGTACTGCTGGATCCATTAAAAGGGAACAGTTTGATTCATACGTTGTACCCCCCCACATTTTCTTTTCGCTGTCGCAACGCAGTTCGCATTTTTTGTAATTGCATTCTCCTTTTTTTATAGGCTGTGTTTATCATTTGCCGTTTCTTTTTTAAAATTTTATTACGCCTTGCAATGTATCACAAATGGTGTTTTCCGGGAGAGAGTTATAGAGGCGTTGCAATCGCTTGAGTAAATCCTGCTCCAAGATTTTTCTGAGCTACAGTGAACGCAAAGCGGTGATCCGCAGATGCACTCGTGCTGTAGCATCTGGATTTCGGCGCGAAGTTGGCCATTGATGCGTTCAAGCTTCCGTTTATATTCGTAGAAGCCGCAGAAGCGAATTTCTGCGCATTTGCCACAATTTTACTAAAAATATCTTTCAGTACTGTCGTCAATTGCGGATCTGAAAATCCATCAGGGACAATCCGGTGCTTATAATTTTCTGGATTCTGCACATACCCACACCATGCGCCATATTTGCTGTGATCATTGGTTGCATGGTAGGGTATGCACAAGATGGCTGCCGCCATTTATTTACTATTCCCTTTATTTTGATTCACTGCATAGGTAAAGCATCGGTGCAACCAAAAAATCGTGTCTTTTGTAAGATCTTTATAATTTTTTTTTAATATCAAAGAGCTGTTTTTTTACTCCTTTAGCCGCATGGTTTGTATCCGACTCCTTGATTATCGGATGAGAACTGACAGCCCGACACTGTGCAATGCTGGAACTATCGTCGTTTCCTATAAATACCCCGACCTCAAGATTTTGTGCCTTAAGTACTTCACTCTCTATGATAAGTTTTTTCGCTACATGAAGTTCCATGCCTTTGGCTGATCCGAAGTAATTTTTCCGGCAATTGGGGTCATCTGGGTTCCCACTATTGGTATCGCATTTTTTGCATTTGCGATTACATGTTGAATAATCCAGTACCAGCCCTGACATCTGTGGTCTGTCACGAAATGCTGTGAGGACCCTTTGATCCCATGTCACGCAATACCACCTCATTCGCAGCTCTTATTAAACAGAAACATTGATGTTCCGTTTTACCCTGCTCTCCCTGATTTACTTGGATCGGTTCATCCCTAGTCCCCGCCTATAACGAAGTAGTTATTATGATCGTTTGCGTTGATCCGAACCAGTAGCTCGTTCAATTCACTTATTATCGAGGAGTCCGAACCGTTGGTGGCATATTATGCTAATGATGTTTAGGTTTTTGTGGCTGCATTTAATTTTGATGATGGTTGCTTCTAATTGTGGGAGTGTTTCTGTACAGAAGTTCCTCGTGTTTAAAAACGTCTTTGATTTGTATAACCGTGTCACCTCCCCTTTTGTCAGCGGGGTGGTTGTTACGTGCGATGTTGTAGCCATCCAAGGCAATTCTATAGGTATATCTTGTTTAGTTTTGGCTCACTGACAAGGAGAGGTTCCCAGGTGTCCGCCTCCGATTGCTTTGAATTTTGGATATGTTTTAAAGCAGACCGGGAATTTAAGTGAACACAGCGGTCGATTTTCAGACGTAACGCCTCCTTTCTCCAGCCGCGTGTCTTGGGCCCCGCGGGCCTGGGAGCTTGGAGCGCTTCAGGCCCGTGCCATATGAAGCGCGCGTGGCGCGTTGACAGAACAAAAACACATCGACAATCGTGCTCTCTGGGACGATGTGGAAACCTATTGACACAATGTCACCCTAAAGGTGCCATTTCACGAGTAACTTATTTCGTTTCATTTTTGTGGTTAACAGAAATGTCACGCAAATATGTAAGGACTACATTACGAGCATCCTGGTCAGAGAATGACCTTAATGAAGCAATGGAAAAGTTAAAAGTAAAAAAATGGGAATTAATGAATGTAGCAGAATGTATAAAATACCTTCAAGGACCCTAAGAAGACACATACAAACATTTTTGTTAATAATATCGTTTGTAATATCTGTTGTATAACATTTTCATGAAAATAATAAAAAGTTATTACTTTTTTATGTCGGGGCGTTTTGTGACAGAAGTGGGGCGCTTTACCTAACGACAGTGTTATAAAACGCCCTTTGTAAGGTTTACGAAAATGATTATTTACAGGTATTTCCAGTTATTTTTTTTTTTTTTCAAAATTCCGGTATAGTTGTGAAGCGAAATGAACACTTAATGTGTTTATACAAAAAATTTAAAGATTTATTAAAAAATATTGGTTTTATAGATGTTTCTTGAAATGTGGGGCGTTATGTATAGTTTTACCCTAATGCCCAACTCTGCTTGAAGATAACGTTATGTCAGTCGAATGTGTTGTGCCAATTATGTGATTTGCCTTCATACTTAATGCCGCTTTTGCTGTGCTAAATGCTCTGTGTCAGGAGAAAATGCCTGACATGCATGTAAAGTTAATAAACTTTTCAAATTACAGTCGATTAGTCTCGTTCGCGTTGTTGATTTCACTCTTTTCATGACAGAAAATAATTGCTCGCATACATAGGTAGAACCAAACATGGCCAATGTATTCGCGATATACTTATGCAAATGGGGAAATCTACATACCGGAAAGTTTTTGTAAAATTCGGTGATATTACTTGTTTCGTCAAATTTTTTCTTGAGTTCCCGATCTTCCTTTAAATCTATTAATTCTGATTTTAAGTGAGATGGAACTGTTTCGACGTTAACTGAAAACGGTGATGACACTATATCCAGAGACTGTTCTAATTTATCTAAATCTCGAAATCTGCTTGTAAATTCTTGTTTTAAAGTTTCCACAGTTTTGGTATATCTATCTACGTCTATATTTATGTCATCAGTGAGCACAGATGTCAGTTTGATAAACTGACAGAAATTGTTTCCGCGCAATTGTGAGATCCATAAATCAAGTTTTATTCGAAATCCGCGAATAGAATCGTTGAAATCTATCATAGTTTTATCCTTCCCTTGTAAACCTACATTTAATACGTTCAAATGATCAGATAGGTCCGACAAAAAAGTTAAATTACATAACCATTTATTGTCATGCAATTGTGGAACGTCGTGGTTCATTGTGCCCAGGAATACAATAAGTTCCTCTCTAAGATTGAAAAATCTGTCTAAAACTTTACCACGGCTAAGCCAACGCACGTTGGTATGTAACGGCAAATCACCATAATCGCTCGCCAATTCTTCTAGGAACGTGCGGAACTGTCTGCGCTTCAGTCCGTTCATTCGAATATAATTGGTCGTTTGAATAACGACTGACATCACGTCTTCAAATTCTATATGTTTAGCACATAAATTTTGTTGGTGGATCATACAATGGAAATTATCAATTTTATGAGGAACTGGGAGATTTTTTAATCCCTTTCGGAGGCGGCCGACGAATCCGTTCTGGTCTCCAATCATTGCTGGAGCACCATCGGTTGTCACAGACACCAGTTTTGACAAATCTAACCCCATACTGTCCATCGCTTCTTCCACGCACGACAGGATATCCGCTCCTGTCGTGGTCTCTTTTAAGGGGCGGAAATCTAACAGTTCCTCTATTACTGATAATTCCTCATTGACACCACGAACAAATATTGCAATCTGTGGCGTACCTGTCACGTCCGTTGACTCGTCCAGTGCCAAACTGTATGCAACGAATCCGCGGCTGGCAGCAGCCAGTTGTAGGGTGATGTTCGCTGCCATCTCCTTAATTCTTCTTGTAATAGTACAACGCGATAACGCTATATCGCGGAATTGTTGCCCGTCATTGAGGCACAGGACCTGATCCGATGTCTTGAGGCATTCTTTTATAAATTCCCCATCGTAGAATGCGCGTCCACTCCTGGCTATCTGAAGCGCGATCTCATAGCTGCACTTTAAAAGTCTGTGCTTCTTGACGACACTGCTTTGCTACAATGAAAGCAATGAACTCAATAGTATATATGTGTTCTACAAGAACTGAGAAGCATTAAGGTGGAATCTGACGGCATGTGGATCGACGAGCCGTGCCGCCCGGCTCGCCCAGGATCGCTCAGGCTCGCGAATCGGCGGTCCGTGAGCGTTCTCACGGCGTGTGAGCTCGGCGATTCACGCACCGTCAGATTCCACCTTTAAATATTCTAATACGAATTTACAAAAACTTACGTCTTCCACTGCATTTTCTTTGTCTTCTATGGTCCGTTTCAACCGCTCAATAGCTACGAGGCGGTCATCACCCAACACATTGCCATATTCTTTCAAATGACAGGCAGTATAATGCCGTTTGATGTCATACATCCTTTTACATGGAAGTATTTTGCGGCACACAAGGCACTGTATATCTTCATTTCGCTGGGATAAAAGGTATAATCCTTCCCATGATTCATCGAACTGTAGCCCGGCAGACGCAGCTCTACGTTTCGCAGTGGGTCGATCCATTCGTCGCCGTTCAATAACGTGAAACACAATGTAGTGGTTGGTACCGCGGTACGGAGATACAAGTAACGTTAGCGGATGATGAGATGTCTCTGACAAATTTTTTGAAACTCCTACACCTCGAGTTTTCTGAGATAGGCGGAGTTGACTGAGAACATTTCCTCATTGGTTTAAGTCAAAATAATAAAAACTACCTACCTAGTAGGTACCTACACATCCATAAACAGATGAGTTTGAATGAGGTACCTTTCCGCGGATCTTGGGGATGGTGAGGTTCATTGCGGAAGGCAATTCGTACGCCCGGCAGGCAATAAAATGCACGTGTTGCAGGTCAAAGAAATATGACAGTTATTTATGCTTCATAACTTGAAAACGACAAGGGGTGAACCCGGACACCACGATATTCGCTGGTTTCGGTTGTCCTGTCCTCCCGTGGTATTTTTACATGATGTAATTAACTATGTTTAGTGCTAAGCAAATGGTAACGACGAATGTCTGTGCGCAACCGCGAAGATAAGGGTCGTGAAATGTTTTCGTAACTTTTCTTATAATTTTATGATTGAGTATTTTGAGTCTATAGTAGCTATATTAAAACTATACTACCCAACAAAGCATAATTTGCTCGTAGTTCGGTTACTTATTTCTAAATAAAATCACGGAATCACTTGGTATATACATACATGTACTAGACCTGTTGATTTCCGGGAGATGGGTACCCGTGAAATATCCGCAGGATTTGTTTACGCGTGGACGCTCGGTCGCTCGGCCGCAGGGTTCAAGAATCGAATAAAGAGAAGAGGTACTTAAGAAGAAAGCGCGAAAGCCGGAAAAGTCCCGGACAGGACTGACCCGAAGGTCGTTTATGATTTTATGGGTTTATGATATTTTGGTGGTAGTTAAGTATGTACGTTGCGGACAGAGGTCTGCCATGCAGATGTGCAGTTATAGAGTTCTAGCTGGTAATACAAGAAAGTTACTGTTAGAAATTGCAGTAGTAAATCAAAGAAAACGTTGGACGGTCAATTGCAGCAGCCGCACACGAATCTAGGTACTGTCAGGACGCAACATCTTCGACAAAGGTTAATCCTGTGAGGAACTAAATACTTTAAATTTATTAAAGGATAATGAGATACAATCTGAAAGCCTTATCGATCCTTCAAACACCTGATCCTTATTTAATCTACGGTTCTCATTTTTTTATGTCAGCGCCTCATCATTTCCACTGTGTAAATCTGGCGCAGACTTAAAAAAAGGACAGTCTTCGATTGAATAAGGAACAAAATTATTTTCTAGTTTTTAGTGCATTTTTACATTTTTGAAGTCGGTCTTAATTTTCTTTTAAATGTTTTTATTTCGTAGTTTTTAGTTATTTAAGTTATATAACTACATTTATTTAAATAACATATAACATATAATATTTATTATAATACAATAAATATAATATAATATTAAGACGTAGAGGAGACACAATTCGGAGCGATAGTTTTCGCCCCTTTGTTGCCGATGGCGAGAGCGAATCAGAGGGCCGAATCAAGCGATTTGTATTGCTTGTGTAAAAATAGCCCCATTTACTTGCATGAAATTTGGTATGATTTTCATCAGAAAAACATAAGGAACCCATGAGTGTCACTTCCATGTCGATACGATAAAAAATAAAGAATTTCTTAATACACGGAAATGAATATTTCACATTTTAATCCTCGACAGCGGGGCGCCGACCTCGATTCGCTGCGGTCGACCGGGGATTCATACCTGTTTCAGAAATAAAATAATTCTTTACTCTTTATCGTAGCGGTATGGAAGTGATACCGATGAGTTCCTTGTGTTTTTCCGATGAAAGTCATACCAAATTTCACGTAAGTCATATATATATATACATATATACACTTAAATAACTAAATATATATATATATATATATATATATTTAGTTATTTAAGTTCTATAATATAGAATTCTATAGAATTTCCTTTTAGTGTTGTGTGAGAACTGAGAAAGTAATTCATATTTATATCTTTCAATGTATGTACTTTCACTGCGTTCTTTTTAACGAAGGGAAAGAAAGCACCAGAATGTCCTTCTCATTTTACATAGCAATTTATATTGGCCGTTAACCATCGCTACAGGTTATATAATTTGTACGTCGCCCTACAAGAACATTAAAGTTTATAAGTCTATGATTCGTGAGTTAAATGGTAAAGAAATCGGAAGGATGGAACAGTCTCGAGACGTGTTCTATTCAGATTACTGGGTATATAATATAAACTGTTTTTTACGATATGGACGTGACTATCAGCACTTTTTCATGTATTTGCCAACATGCCACTGCAACTTTATTCATTTATGAGCAGGAAAAAATTTGAATGCTAACTGCATCCTTAGGGGACTTGGAGTTTTTTCTACCTTTCAATAGCAATTGCCATATCATAAACCGAAGAAACGGGACCCCTTGTACACCGAGCACTGGGGCCCCTAAAAGTCCCAGTCATTTAAACCTACCCTACGAGTATGAGCCTACTCGCACACAACTAGAGCTTTCCCTGTCCGTGGGATGCCCGCCGCTTCATTGGCTTCGAGCACCCCCTTCCATGCAGCACGTCCAAGACGCTATGGAGGCTAGCGTCCTCGGACCGCCCACCTGATCTTCCCTGCCTTAATACACCACGGGCGGTTCACGTGGTACCGGTCTGAGACGCTCTTAGGTACTTGGCTGCCGTGGGGGCCAAAACGCGCGGCGGGAGAAAGGAGGCGTTGCCTCTGGAAATCGGCCGCTGCCTTCACTTAAGGGTGGTTTCTGCCTTGTTGGGCCAAAATATGTTCGCTTGTTCACCAATTTTTTAAGCGAAAAGTAATAAATTAAGAATGTTGATATTTGGTATGTTGACTAAGCGGTCTTTATTGAACATAAAAATATTTTTTAAAGTTTGACAAAACATGGTAGTGGGAGTGAAAGGAGCCATGTATGTCGGTGCGCGGGCGATGACATTCTTCGCTTGCGGAAGTCCTAAGTCCCGGACAGGTGATCTGAAGCAAAAAATGAAACATATTTTTACTTTGTACAATATTGTGTATAAGTTGACGTTTTTATTATCTATAATCAATTAAATGGCAATAGTAGGGACACTGGCAGTAATTGGAACATTTAACAATTTTTTACAAATACCTTTTGTTGCTGTATCTAGTTTATGAGTTTATATAAATTCTATAGTGCTAAATAAATAACAATACATGGACTACAAACATGAACTACATCATTATTCTAAAATCACAAAATCATTATTTTATTTATAATATACAGTAGACAGGTAAATATTTTTGCATAACAAGCAGTAATCTGATTTAACTGAAGGGTAAAACCAGCCGTGTAAGAAGTAGGAAGTAAGTTCACTCATTCATCAATAAATAATATATAAGCGCGCGCAAACACATTCATGCGTACATAACAGTTTGTTTCCGCCTTTAATTATGCGTATGTCGTAATGGTAGAACATATTCCTGTGTTCGGTTTCTATTAATAACCCACATTTTGCATAATATTTCTGATATCGGCCAATAACTTAATCGTCGTGTCTCTTCATTAACAATAATCATTTTTACGAATGAAGATGGACAGGGTTTCTTATGTAACATATCGCCAGCTACTTGTCGTGTGTGGCCTATTATATTATAAATCTCTCCCGTCATTATTTTTACTATATTTGCAATTCGCACAATCGTACCATCCTTCAACATGAAACAATTGTTTCGATTGTCATCACAATCTATATAATACTCGTGTGTTTCCAATCTTTTGTATTGTTTTACAGTTTCAGTGCGAAAAGTGGCCAGTAGTGGTCCATTGTCATGCGATCGTTTACATACAAATTTTTCTAAAGTTACTGATGATTTCTGAACAGAACCCCGCTCCTGTTCTCCATAGCGTCTTGCCAATTGCTGCAATGGCTTTTCAGCTTTCGTTAATGACTTTTGTAATGTTCCTAAAAAGTTTTCGAAGGGAAATGCGCTGAAATTATCTAATACGCCAAAATTTCTAACGTCAATACATAAATGCAGTAGATTGTGTACATTGTGCGAAATAAATTTTTTGCCATATAATACATCAAATTTTTTAACATAATATTTCAATAACTCCTCAGCATATTTAATGTTGGATTCGCCCTTAATTAAATTAGGGGTAACTAATATAGTCACCGCCACGTGTAGAGTTAAGAAATGGCGATAAATCTGTTTGGATAGTACACGCTTCAGTACAACAGGGCCTGTGTATAGTAAAAATTGGCGAAATTCTGTAGCCTTCCAACATTTAATGTCCGCCAAACTTCTCGGCTTCCTTGAAAACTCGTGCGGCACACAATTAGCCATAGACATTAGTTTTTGCGATATGCAGTTTGTGGCTTGTCCACCAATTCTGACTCTTAAGGGGGTATACCCGTTTGAACCCCCGGAAAATGCGTACATTTTGTGGATTTTTTTACAAGTCAACGGTTTGATGCAGATTTCTCGTTTTTTACTATCTTTACATAGTATTATGAACTACTCAAAAGAAAAGTTTCAGTTAAAAAACTATTGTTTTTGGGAAGTTATGCATACACATCCGAAAGTCTTTCGATTTTAGACGGCTAAACGGTGGCCCTGAAAACAACTGTATGTCGTGTCTGAAATCAAAAACAATAAAATTTTCTTATACAGTATGTCAATGGCTATCGTCCAACGAAGCCGATTTTGAAAATTTTGAAAAATATAGAAATGGTGAGAGATCAAAGGTAAAGTTAGATTTTTCTGAGAGAAAAATCCACCTTTTTTCTTTATAAATAATAAACGGGGAATCGGAATAAAAAAAGCCTTCGTTGGACGATTTGGAATCTTATTATGATTCTGCATGCAGAATTGGAAGTGAATTGATTGAACGTAGCGCGAGTTTTTAGGGCCACCGTAATGAAAAATATAGTTTCGCTGCGATCGGTCCAGCCGCCGCGTCGCGCCGCCCCCTGCTACCTGGGATGTTTCACTCAAATACCTATAACTTCGTCAATTTTCCGAATTTTTACATCAGACCTGTTTTATACTATTTATAAAACATTAATCTATGAAAATATGTAAACCAGGCCACTGTAATGAAAAATGTAGTTCCGCTGCGATCGGTCAAGTCGCCGCGCATCGCTGTCCGGTGCTACCTGGGTGGTTCCAATCAAATGCCTGTAACTTTGTCAGTCTTCCGAATTTTTACATCGGACTTGATTTATAATATTCCTTAAACATCAATCTATGAAAATATGTAAAAAGAAAGAATCCGATTTTTGACATTTTCAAACGGTTATACCCCCTTAATGGACCATAAAGCCATAATAGCAACAGCTTCTTCGTGATCCCCAGGCAAACTAGATGCATATAATCTAAGGGCACATTTGTGACTAATCCAATATTTGGAACTTTCAATAGAGAGGTTGCATCTCTATGGTAGTTTTATTGCGTCGCTCTTGCTGTTGCTTGCCTCCAACTCGTTCGCGGAATGATTCAGTGGTTCGTTTATGCGAACCTTTTCCTGGGCGTTTCTTCTTCACGAGAGATGAAGAACCACATTCAGTTGGTTTTGCGTCCATGCTGAAAATAAATGTTTGGTCTGTTCGAAGTGCATCAGGGACTTCGGTATATGGGAAACAAGCAGTCCTCTCAATTGATTTCCCAACAATATGACACTTGGAACAGCTCGAAAAGCCAGTATGACCTTTTGTGCACAGTACGAAGGATTTTGCTGGGGCATCAAGAATAATTTTCAACAATGTCACAGAAAATTCCTTATTGTCGTACATAAATCCGTTGTTTATAAAAAAGGTAATTTCGTCAATAAATTTTGACAAAATCTTGTTGGATGAATTCGCTTTGCTGTGCCCATAATATACCCCAACGATCTTTATTCTTTTGAAAATATCCTCAGCTATTAATATGGGCCAGAAACGGCTGGAGGAGGCCCTTGACACCGGCAAACCATCAATGTTTAGGGATAGGTTGATTTGTTGCACGCTAATCTTTGCCTGAACGTACATTTTAGCATAACAATTTAAAATTTGTTCTAGACCGAAGTGTAAATACTCTCCCCCTTGTACTGCGGTATAATTACTTGTACGGGGTGTATGTAATAATGTCCTAGCATCTTTCGGCAATAAACATTTCGGCATATAGGACAAAAAAAATTTAATAGTTCATTAATCGCTTTATGGGTGATATTATTTCTCAGGGCCCAGTTAGACAAATCTAATACCACTTTAAAAAAAAAACATGAAAAATAAGATTTTTAGAAGTGAAAATCTTTTGAACAGAGTGTAGATAGAGTGTAGTCAGTCAGAGAACTGCACTTTGCTCAAAAGATCGTTACTTCTAAAAACTTTAGTTTTTCATTTCATTTCATGTCTTTCTGAAAGCGGTCGACTACTGATACATGATCGACTACTGGTGACTTCACCCTATATAATATAATAATTCTTACTTTTGTTACTGTGATTTAAAAAAATATAATCATTCGGTACGGTAGATACAGACTAACGCAGACTGGCCAGGTGGGCGGTCCGAGGAAGCTAGCTTCAGTTTCCATAGCGTCTTCTACGTGCTGCGTGGAAGAGGGTGCTCGAAGCCATTGATGCGACGGACATGCCACGGATATGGAAACCTCTAGAGTTTTCCTTGTCCGTGGCACGCCCACCGCTTCATTGGCTTCGAGCACCCTCTTCCTCGCAGCACGTAAAAGACGATATGGAAGCTAGCGTCCTCGGACCGCCCACCTGGACCAGCCTGGACTAACGTATCAATTTCAAACATAAAATATAAAATAATTATAAATGGAGACGTGATCTTCTTTTATATTTTTTCCAATATACGACAGCTTACAAGTTGGGTTCGCCACGGCCCCGACCGCGACCCCGGCCACGACTCCGGCCACGACCCCGGCCACGGCACTGATCCACGATTAAGGTCTGGATCGTGTTGGCTTGTGCGCGCAGGCTTCTAGCCTGGTCGCGCACAATTTTCAGTGCGGCCCAACGTTGCTGTTGGGCTCTGACTTGCACACCACTCCGCTTGTGTCGGCGCGTCGCATATCCTCCTGTAATTAGTAGTATATATAAAATAATTAGCACTTACAAATAATTGGCACTTTTATTATTTGATCTGTTATGTAAATATAATAAATATAATTAATTAATGCTCAAATCTGGATATTTCTTATGAAAATATATCTTAATTTTTAAAGTAATGAAAGAATTAATAAGAATTAATACCATGTGCCGTGGCCGGGCCTGATGGACATTGCGGTGACGGTGACAGCGTTGGTGTCATAGTTGTGGCAGCCAGTGTCAGCGATAGCGCGTCGGACAGCTGGGTGCCCCTGGGTACAGCCGAGTGTCTGCAACTAGGTACACCCGAATGGCTGCCATTAGATACAGCCGAGTGGCTGCCATTGGGTACGTCCGACTGGCTGGCATTGTTTGCAGCTAACAAAATAATTTTATCCTCCTCTGCATCTGGAAATATAAATTTGAATAAATGTATATATAAAAAATTGTTATTATTGTTATTAATTAAATAATGAATTTAATTCTACTGTAGGTTTATTGTTAATTGTTAATGAAACTTACTATAGTCGTGTTCAGATTTATTGGCCGGTGAGTTCGGTTTCTCGAGCAGCGCGCAAGGAGAAATCAGCCACCACCACCTGACGATCGTGGATTGGCAGTTAGAAGCTTGGTGAGGATCTTAGGATCTTGGTGAGAAGCTAGAGAAAAGTAGCACCGAGGCAAGCAGCAGGTGGTGGGAGAATACCCTTCAGGAAACTCACCGGCCAATAAATCAGAACACGACTATAGCTAGAAAGGCAGCCCCCTGTCCATTCTACAAAATGAATAAACAATTAATTAGTAAAAGAAACAAGAGTTTATAAAAACGGCTTATGATAGAAAAAAGTCATACGTTAACTATCAGAGGAAGTGGACCGTAATTGTATAGCAAGTACTGTGCTCCGATGGAAAGATGAAACCCGAAATGTCAGGGGGGCGAGAGGGGTACTTCGCTCGCATTGGCTCCCGCTGCCTGTGCCCCGTTTCCTTACTTTGTATTCGTCGACGTTGTCGCGCCAGCCAATAGGGATATACTATTCGGGCCCTGATTCGGACCCTAGAGTTTCTCGAGTCTCATCTTTCCATCGGAGCACAGTAAAACGACAAGAAGATATTAGGTGGACACATTGCAGCATATTCTAACTTCTGAGTTGAACGTAAATGAAAATGTAAACTTTATGGAAGTCTTTAATAGGCACTTTGCCTACGTTAAGTATCAGTGGACTTAAACCGTAATAACTGTATAACAAGTAATACAAGAAGAAGATATTGGATATATAGAAACATATTTTAACTCAGATGTGTTTCCTATTTCTAATCGTTGGCGTTACAAGTAGAATATGCTTCAACGTGTCTATCAAATAATATCTTCTTATTTTCTTTTACTGGCTATATAGAATTACGGCCTATTTCCACTTATACTTCGACGTGCGTTACGAAAAGTAGAACGTTTCAATTTTCTTACGAAAACTAGCACGTTCCGGTTTTCGCTGTGAAAACTAGCACGTTCCGGTTTTCGCTGTGAAAACTAGCACGTTCCAGTTTTCGCTGTGAAAACTAGCACGTTTCGGTTTTCGCTGCGAAAACTAGCACGTTTCGGTTTTCGCTGCGAAAACTAGCACGTTTGTGTGATTTTTCACGAAAAGTAGTACGTACTTACCATATGCAGCAATGGAAAGAAGCAAATTTGAATGGTTGGTAATAATTGTAAGTAAAAATATGTAAACATGTACATTGTTAAACTATAAGATGCCTTTATTTAACTTTAAGTAGATGCCGTGATTTTATTTAGAATTAAGTAACCGAACTATGAGAAAATTATTCTTTGTTGGGTTCTGGGTAGTATAGAGATTATAGATGGAATTATTAGGTATTTATTAAACAATATTTTCAACAGTTGAATTCTTTTAAACTGACCACGCACTGAAACGTAATAATTTTGCAGTCTGCAGTGTAATCCAAAACGTGCTATTCTTCGTGGCAAACGGAAACGTGATAGATTGGTAAGAAAATTGAAACGTGCTGCTTTTCGTAACGCACGTCGACTTAATGTAGGGAAAGTGTCTACCAATGACTTTGAAAATGTCGTAGCTTACATGCTCATTCGTTAGTTTTATGATAAATCTCACGAATCACGAAAAAATTTCTCACAAATAATAAAACTAACGAATATATCAATATTCGCGCGCTTCATATGGTACGGGCCTGAGGCAGTCCTAGCTGCTGGGCCGCCGCGGGGGCCAAGACGCGAGGCGGGAGAAAGGAGGCGTTGCTTCTGAAAATCGGCCGCTGCGTTCACTTAAATCCCAGGCCTGTTTTAGAAAAACAGCTTGATGCATTAACTAAAACGACAAATGGGTTCGAAAAAAAATAATTATTCGCTTAATCACGTTAAAACACCGGGACTATGTCATAAGATAAGAAAAAAAGACCAAAATAGCTACGGAGACCTGTCAATTTCGCTGTCATTCGTGTATAGACACGTGGTCGCTCGGTGTGCCTGGAGAGAGGGGAAGGGGGAATTAGCTTCCAGACGCGACCGCGTCTGTTGATCACAAAAGATGCAATGTTATGACAGGTGTAACGTTCTCGAACGAGACGTTGCCGTTCATTACAGGTTATCCACGAATAGAGCGGTTATCCGTGAATTTGTGGGATAGGTTCGGGTGACGTGCGATTAAGAAATGAATTTCACGATCCAAGAGTCCTTCTTTTAGTAAATAATAACAAGGTTTATTCAAAAATACGTAGTGACACGAAGTCGTATGAATAATTATAATTAACATAAGATGACGTATTGTTCGTTTATATGTTAGAACTTAACCCTAGGTCGGTAATTATAGATATAAATTTATAGCACAGACGAGGTATGGAATAGACTACTCGCCTTATGGGACTTCGTGTCACCGCCCAAACTGCGTTACCGACCCATAATTTGAGGACTGAATTTAGCGACCTCTGTTCATGAACAGCGTCCAACTCAAGAACTACTCTGAAATGTGTTGAAATACTGAAAGATGTGTGCGTGCTTGTATACGTGTGACTTGTTTAGAGGGAGAATTTAACATAGAGGGCGGGCTTTCGCTAAGCTATGCTTTAGCTTGGTTTGTCAACGACTCACGTCGGATTTCTCTCTGAAATTCTATTTCGGGAATCAGGACCCTATATGGCGCTAAAATATGGCACTTCTTGAGAGCTTATACAAGCTATAAATTGCAAGACAAAATTAATTGTTAGTATTTTACATGTAGTGGAACTTTCAACTAATATTTTCACGTGTTGTACGCCGAAAAATATTAATAAATGGCGCTATTACCGACATTCCCGCTAAATAGACGGTACCCATCCTACGATACGTAAAAATCATTGTAAATAATGAATTGAAACGTTTTCGTAAAATTTATATTCGTTGTTTTTGGGACCCTAGGTCCCTAAATCCTTACGTTTCATTACAAATTGATTGGGTCTGTCCTTATTAACTATTGAATGGATTTAAAAATTATAAAAAGCATCTACGATGTAAGTACACGAGCGTAGGTATTGCTTACGTTAAGATCTGGGCACAGGTATCAGTTCCGTGTCAGCTCACGTAGAATTCAAGTGCTCTTCATCACTTTCCTCAATTACTTTACTCCAAGTACTTTCCATTAGTCAGTAAAAATAATCGGAATTATATCATATTTGGTGTCATTTTCGTTAGCAAAATACCTTAGTATTCCATTTGTGATACTTCTATGATAGAAATTGGCATACCCATTACAATGGCCTATTGCTGACTTTGTCTTTATTCCACTACTGTGTAGCGTGTATGCCCCCCCAAGCCGTGTCGTTCGAAAGCTTTTACCTAAGAACCCATCAGGGTCGTAAAAAAAGGTACGCGTTACCGTCCAACCGATTTCAAGAGAGCGTGCAGTGAAAAGGCCAGAATGTCGTGGCCATCGAATTTTAACTTTCTGAGTACGAATACAGATCCGACACTGAAGGAAAAAGATGAATGAGTATAATGGTCTTGAAACGCTGCGGATTACTACATACATCTGAAGTATTCACGAGTTACATTTCTTTGGAAGGGGCTGGATGAGGTGTATTTTGCGAACAATCAAATCGATTGAAAATTGTTTCTCAATTTATTAATTTTATTAACAAGAACAGCAATAAACAGAAGAGGGATAAACATTTCTAACATAATCATTATCGATTCACTGCTCTATCATTTCATTGTTTGGGATGAAATGCCTTGCATCTGTTGTATTCCATTGGTATAAGGATGGAAAATTTAGAAAATTAACAATAGTAGAAGAAATGTACAGGATCATCATTTAATCTTGCAACCCGCGCTCGCGCGAACAGGTACGCATTCCACTGCAACAGAAATAGGCAAAAAATTATTTGAAATAAAAATTTCGCACACAAATTCTTATTTAAAATAACTTTTTTCCCATCTCTGCACTACAATCATGCGCCGTCCCGGCGTTCGGAAAGGTGCCAGCGGCAGGGGTGTGCGGGTACCCGACTTTTCGGGCTCGGGACGGGCCGGAAATTTTCGGGCGAGATCGGGCGGGATCCCGATACTTTCGTATTGCTCGAGATCCCGACGGTCTCGGGATCCCGAGACTCGATTCGGGCTACAAGCATAGCCCCTTCCGTCTCGGTCCCCTCGTAATAGCTGGCTTTCGAGCCGATCGCGTCCGAGTTTTGCCGAGCCGACCTGAAATCAAATTTCCCGCTCACGGAGGTCTTGCTTGTAGCCCGAAACGAGTCTCGGGATCCCGAAAACTTCGGGACCTCGAGCAATACGAAAGTATCGAGACCCCGCCCGATCTCGCCCGAAATTCTCCGACCCGTCCCGAGGGCCGGGAACCCGAGCCTCGGAACGATCCGCACACCCCTAGCCAGCGGCCGGTGGACAGCAGTGATCCCCAAGCTTTGAAAATTATAGGATGGTCTCCTTCAAATTCACGTGGCAAAGAGCTGTTGGGAATTTCCCGGCCCGGGTAAGCGAGTCGCCCGCTCCGCTTTTATGGTCGGTTTACAACTCGCACCCCAGATTACTGTAATGAGGTTTGAAAACAATGTCGACTGGTCTCGTACCCATCTCAATTTCATAATTTTTAGCTACGACAGGGTTGACCGCTGCGATATACTCCTGTAGAGAGAGATTTTTCGCCACCCACGTGTAAAAGCCACAATAATGGCGCATCGTTTAAAAAAATGGCATTAACGGATGCCGGTATAAGCGTGGCGTTGAGTAGCTAAAGCAGGGCTGTCGAACTTCCCCACTCCGCGAGCCACACGTCTTGGGCGCCCGGTCAATGAGTTCCCCCACTTTTCTTTCTCCAGGAGTAGCTCGAGGCCAACGCTCATTGTCAGTGAACCGATCCCCTCCTACCACGAGCCCACGGGCTTGTGCGGTTCCCGGACGAGAAACACATCAGAATGAAGTAGGTATGGAGGGGGTCGTTCTCCTACGGCTCTCCTGAACGGGCGAAGAGGAGAAAGAGCCACTGTGGCTCGCGAGCCGCCTGTTCGACACCCCTGAGCTAAAGGGTTAAAACATTCAGACACAACAATTCTGGAAAAAAAAATTAAAACTCCGCTACTATCAAATACACGTCCGATTAGTTACCCCCTAAGTCCAATCTATGCATACACTACATTAAAGATAAAATCATAAAAAAGAAAACCAGGACAATAGATTCTGAGGTCTGCAAACGCATTGTTGGACGTGGCCGAAACCGCGTCGTCGAGCCCGTCGTCATCGACAAAAGAACAACATGACCGGAAGCCGACGAAGGCAATCTCCTCAGGAGATGGGCAAAAAATTATTTGAAGTCAAAATTTCGTACACAAATTTATATTTCATATAATATTTTGCCTATCTCTGCACTACAACCATGCGCCGTCCCGGCGTTCGGAGAGCTGCCAGCAATCTCACTGCTGGACAGCAGTGATCCCCGAGCTTTGAAAATTATAGGATGGTCTCTTTCAAAATCACGTGGCAAAGAGCTGTTGGGAATTTCCCGGCCCGTGTAAGCGAGCCGCCCGCTCCGCTTTTATGATCGGTTTACAACTCGCACCCCAGATTACTGTAATGAGGTTTGAAAACAATGTCGACTCAATTTCAAAACTTTTAGCTACGACAGGGTTGACCGCGGCGATATATTCGTATACGGAGAGATTTTTCGCCACCCGCGTGTAAAAGCCACAATAATGGCGCATCGGTCCAAAAAATGGAAAATCATAATTAAAACTGACTTCATAATATTAAAAATTTGGTTCCTTATTTAATCTACGACACTCATTTTTTTATATCGACGCCTCATTATTTGCACTGTGTAAATCTGGCGCCGACTTAAAAAAAAATGAGTGTCGTAGATTAAATAGGGAACAAAATTATTTTGTACTTTTTAGCGGATTTTTATTATTTTGAAGTCCGGAAAACCAGAACAATAGATTCTAAGGTCTGCAAACGCATTGTTGGACGTGGCCGAAACTGTGACGTCGAGCCCGTCGACATCGACAAAAGAACGAGACGATCGGCGGACGAAGACAATCTCCTTAGCAGATGGGCAAAAAATTATTTGAAATAAAAATGTCGTACACAAATTTTTATTTCAAATAATTGTTTGCCCATCTCTGACTGTCTCCTGCAGTCGCTCGCATAGGACGGTCGTATCGAGCACTTTATGTATTCCAAACCTTAAATATATTTACTTCTTGCATTCTAAATACCATACTCCCCCACCCCTATACTATTCAGTTTCCTCCATCAAATACAAAAACTTTCATATGAAACATTTGTTTGCTTTTTCAATAGCTATAAAAATAATAGCGTGTGAAAAATAATATAAGAACAAATCGGATATACTGTATAAACTTATTGAAATATCCGAACATCAGTTAATATTAGTCAGTTAACGTCAGTTAGTACATAGTTTAAACGAATGAATTTTTCTAATAGTTATGGAATAGAATGAATTATTTTTTCAAAAAATATGTATCGAATATTTTTGGTTACTCCGCAGACTTGCAAAATTGCACCAAAATCGGTGTGTACGGGTTCGATATGTTCTTATTAAATAATAATATAGTACAGTAGAAGGATATTATTATTATTATTATTGTTATTATTATATGTCTGTATTATATCGTATAGACCAACATTAATGTATGCGTAAACACATGATGAATGGGTGGGGTTCAGTAACACGTGCTCTTAAAAAACATTAAAGCACTCTTTTTACATATTACGTTATTGCAAGCGAATGAAATTTGTTTTGCTTTAAATAAACCGGAATAGGACAGCAAGGTTAAAAAGCGAATGTGATATCGTTTTATTTTCATCCGCCTTTCTCTTCTGTTGAACGGAATATGTTCATATTACGATTTTTAAATCGTTACTCTAACAGAAACATTTGTAAATCGCGGGCTTCGGCTCTCAAAAAATAACCTACTTTTACCCGTGCTGAATTCTAATTCCTACCACGCGTAGCGTTACAATCTGTTTCGAGACTTCACCGGTAACGTTGCATGCGACACTAAAATGGTAAGGGGGTCCTAGGACCCCCCAAACCGGTGACACAAAAATACATTGGGTGAGTAGTCTATTCCATACCTCGTCTGTGTTTATAGATATGACGCTGAGTCGATAATACAGAGATTGACTTTTGTTGATTTAGTAATTGAATTTGATCAAGACGCTAGGTCGGTGATACAGAGATTTAGAGAGTTTGAATTTGATCACGACGATAAGTCGATGATATAGATTTAGTGAGTTTGAATTTAACGACGATAAGTCGATGATAAAGAGAACGACTATTTGTCGATCTAGTGAGTTTGAATTTGAAAGTGACGCTATGTCGATAAACGGATTTCTTCTGGTGCCTATTAGCTGGCCCACGCTTTAGATATGGAATGCTTAGTGAAATTTGACATGTGAAAGAAATCTGAAGGATTTTTGAGGGGCTAGCGAAAGCGACCTCGAAGGATTGAGGGGCTAGTTAAAGCGACCTCGGAACGGTGTGAGGGGCTAGTTAAAGCGACCTCGGACTGGAGGTTGAGGGGCTAGCGAAAGCGACCTCGGAAGGGAGGAAGTTTAAGAATACTTGCTGCAAGACTGAGGGGCTAGTGAAAGCGACCTGCTGCTTGGTGGTTTCCAAGTGACTCGATGCTGCCGGCGGCCCGGTATTTATACTATAGTCGTGTTCTGATTTATTGGCCGGTGAGTTTCCTGAAGGGTATTCTCCCACCACCTGCTGCTTGCCTCGGTGCTACTTTTCTCTAGCTTCTCACCAAGATCCTAAGGAACTTCAACTGCCAATCCACGATCGTCAGGTGGTGGTGGCTGATTTCTCCTTGCGCGCTGCTCGAGAAACCGAACTCACCGGCCAATAAATCTGAACACGACTATAGTTCGGCGTACGTAGCCCGCCAATCGTCGGCTGCGCGAATATTACGTGCCAATGATAATTAGCATCCGGTTCGCGCCACTCGCGGACCAAGCTTGGTTTATTCGGCGTCCGGTTAGCCGTACGGTGTGCGCATGCGTCCTTACGCGCGGCACTGAGTCTGCTTGTTCGAATACGCGGGTATGCGCAGGCGTTGTACGTTGCTAGTTTCGTTGCAGTATGGAAGTTGTTTGTGAATATTTACAATATACTTAGTGCTAGTTAACATAAGAAGTAGAATAAATGAAGAAATTAATAATTATTATAAGAAGTATAGAAAAAATGTAGGGCGGTTCGTAGCGGAACGTTACACAGGATACTTAAAGCAAATGTAAACATTAATATTTACATTATATATCAAAACGTTTCAGAAACCCGCCAATGTTCCCTCAGTTTACGGTATTTAATTAAATAATTAAGAAATAATACCATCTGCCGTGGCCGGGTCCTGCATATTTTGATGATGCGGTGGACGTGGCGGAGGCGGCGTATTTAAGGTAGGCAGCGGCGGCGGCGGAGGCGTCGTATATATTACTGGCAGCGGTCGCGGCGGAGGCGCGGTGGATACGGCTGGCAGCGGTGGTGGCGGCAGCGCCGTGGATACGGCTGGCAGCGGGGGCGCCGTGGACACATTTGGTGAGGACAATGTAATGGGTGTCCACACGTACCGACCATCTTCATTCAAGTCTGGAAAAAAAATAAATTTAAATAAAATATAAAAATTTTCATTATTTATTGCATCTGTTAGTTTACCGTGAATAAAACTTACCATCGAGAAGGGAGTCCTCGTGTAATTTCTACAAAAATTAATAAACAATTAATTATTAATTAACCAAAATGATCATCAAGAGTTGTTAAGAAAGAAAGTGATATGTTAAGTATCAGTGGACATAGACCGTAACTATATAACACGTAATACAACAAGAACATATTGGATACATAGAAGCATATTTTAACTCAGATGTGTTTCATATTCCTAATCGTTGGCGTAACAAATTTGTTACAATATGCTTCATCGTGTCTAATATCTTCTAGTTGTTTTGTTATTATACAGTTACGGTGTAGGTCCGCTGATTCCATAGGCCAAGTGCAACTTTGTAATGAGTATATGTGTAATAATAGTAGAGTATTTTTTTATTTTTTATTACTTACAGTTTCTTCCTCCGTCTCCATACGTTGGTCCGCCATAATGATGATAGCTTTTCTCTGAAGCTGGCCTAGACGCTAAATAAACATTCGACGTTCAATGAGCAATTTTTAGTAATTATCGATCTATCGAAATTCTTCATTATGATTTGCTCAAGCCGTGAGTTTCCAATGGCCCAATGCCGTGGCAGTGGCGGCCGTATTTTGTAAAGAAACATTTATTTACATAAATAGTACCATTAAAATTATAATAATAAATAATCACCTAATTTAAACACGTTTAATTTATAATATACATTTATCCATTGTAATCTTTAATGCTGCCAAAAGTTTGAGAACATCTTCAATGTGTTATTTATTTTATCTATTCGTTTGTAACGACTCCTTTCTCGATATAAATTGGGTTTTTACGGAAATCGTGCTTAGAGCATATACGACTATAGTCGTGTTCAGATTTATTGGCCGGTGAGTTCGGTTTCTCGAGCAGCGCGCAAGGAGAAATCAGCCACCACCACCTGACGATCGTGGATTGGCAGTTAGAAGCTTGGTGAGGATCTTAGGATCTTGGTGAGAAGCTAGAGAAAAGTAGCACCGAGGCAAGCAGCAGGTGGTGGGAGAATACCCTTCAGGAAACTCACCGGCCAATAAATCAGAACACGACTATAGCGATCCGAACGCAGCGGCTTTTTGTCTTTTTCGTAAAACCGCGAGAGGCTGATTTCAAGTCGTTTGGATTTCTGGTTATGGATTATATTTATTGTTTATTGCTGCCTGGATGCTTTTTTCACTCCCTCAGGGTTATTTGGTTTTTAAAATATTATATGTATTGTCATCCAAACTACGTTCGCCTGCAAAATTTCATGACAATTGGATTGCTGGAATTGGTTTAGATTTGAGTTTTCAGATATATGAAGCAAACTTTCAAGAAGCAAACAGAGAATCGAGTCTGAATAAAATCGTTTAAAAAGTATGGTTTATTTTCATTTTTGACGTTGCAAAAAAAGAATATACACATTTCTTGCATTTGTGGGCTATTTCGTTTGATTAATTTTGTCGTTGTCAATACATTTCCATGCTGATCTACCATCACGTATCATGCATGAATACGAACCGCTTTGAGGATGGAGACCGTTATGAAATACGGCACTTAGTAATTTATATTTTTTATTACATATTGATATCGGTTGTGGAGCAGCTGTTATTTTGCAATTAATTTCTTTAATAATGTCGCCTTTTTCATCATAAGAGAACAACAATAGTTGAATTATAATAATTTTTGGCGGAGTAGTTATTTCAATTTTAGTAAACAATTGCCCCGAGCATTGTTCGCATGGTTTTTACGGACTCGGTTTCCAACCAATCGGTAAAGCAATATTAACATAATCTTGTAAAGGTATACCTTTCTTCGACTTTAAACACAATTCTTTAACGGGCAGTGGGAGAATATTTTCTTTATGAGGACATTTTCTGCACTGTACAGATGTTGTCATTTCCAATTGAATTATTTTTTGGAGCCCTTGTAAATTATTGCATAATGCTAAAAGAAATTCAGATGCGTCTTGTTGAACTTTTTGCAAAAATTTGCCTCCTATGAAACTTCTAATTTTCAAAGTAGTTATTTTTTTATGTTGGTCCGTGTAATCATTTATGAAATCTCGAATTTCGTCGAACTCTGTAAACTCTAATAATTTTGTTTTGATTACATTACATTGTATAATACATTGCATGATAGCATTCGCGTAACTTGATATTCTCATAAAAAAGAATCCCATTTAAAAACATTGTCGTAAATTAATATAAATTTATTAATGTGTTATATTCAACTTTACAAAAGTAATGATATACTACAATTGCGCCAATTATCACACTGGCTATTTACACAAAGAACAAAATGTATTCAATAATATTAAGCAGATATATTTTTATACAAATAAATATTTTAATACGAATAAATATTTGATTCAAAATACTTGGCGCTGCGCAACCGAAAAAAATGTTAATTGCCTTAGTATTAATTAATAATTTACAACAACTCCATTACAATATAAAATACATATACATACACATATTAGAAACGCAGTCAGATTTATTCTACATATATTTAATTCTAATACCATACGTAGCATATGCACACGCACACACACACACGCATGCACGCACGCACGTACACGAAAGAAAGAAAAGGATTAATGCAATTTATACATATTTATTGAGTTTAGCAACACCAATTCGGGGCGCAGCGCCAAGTATTTTGAATCAAATATTTATTCGTATTAAAATATTTATTTGTATAAAAATATATCTGCTTAATATTATTGAATACATTTTGTTCTTTGTGTAAATAGCCAGTGTGATAATTGGCGCAATTGTAGTATATCATTACTTTTGTAAAGTTGAATATAACACATTAATAAATTTATATTAATTTACGACAATGTTTTTAAATGGGATTCTTTTTTATGAGAATATATACTTGGCGCTCTTTTTTGTACCTTTTTTAAAAAAAGGTAATTTTGTGGAGATTTCACACATTTTATAGTGTTTATTATGGCTGTATAATTTTTTCCCCCCTCGGATGAATTATTAATATTAAGTGAAATATTATATTGCCATCTAAACTACGCACGCCTGCAAAGCTACCAGACAATTGTTTTTTTTTTAATGCGTGTCTTCTAACCACTCCCCTATCTGAATGATCTTTTCATCTTTTTCTGACAAATCTATTTTTCTCAATTTCATCGATCGTGGAATTGTTGTAGAGTTATTTGCCGTCGAAATCGTATGCTTACAAAAACGTCTCAAATCAGTTACTATTTTATCATTCTTAAATTCATTATCATCGACATAATTACGCTTTCTTCTTTTTGCTACCGTTATCTGGGAAAAATCAATTATATTCAGAGCATCATTATTCTCGGCATTATTTTTTGGTGAATCAGTTTGCAAAATATGTTCCGCCATATTAGAAGTAGTTTTATTTAATTCGTTAGCAAAATTTCTATGATCATTATATTGAAGTACAGGAAACATGTCTATGACATTATTCTTTAACATTTTGATCAAATGGTCACGCATTTTATTACGATCATATTGCACTTCAGTAGGTTTTACTCCTAATGCAAGTGACACGGCATTAGCTATTGCGTACACGCCACAATCATTGAAATTTGTTTGCATCTGTACCGAGTCAAGAAGGATGCCTTTTTCCCCGAAAGGATAAAATGGAAATAATCGTTTTAAAACAATTTCATGATGTCGATGTACAATTCTTTGGTTCAGAGAATCATATATATAAATAAAATTTGTATCATAATAACAGCAAACTCAATGGCCACCTGTATTATCAGACCAATCATCGTTCGCTTGGCTGTATAAAATTTGTATATGTTCTTTTGATTTGTCTACTGGGATTATTACATCTGGACATTGTAGTAAAAGCGTAACAATGGGTTCATAACCATGAAATTGTCGAAGAATATTGTGAAAATGGTTTATATGCGTGTCTTCTAACCACTCCCCTATCTGAATGATCTTTTCATCTTTTTCTGGCAAATCAATTTTTCTCAATTTCTTCGATCGTGGAATTGTTATAGACTTATTTGCTCTCGAAATCGAATGCTTACGAGAACGTCTCAAATTGTTTACTATTATATCATTCATAAATTCATTACCATCGACATCAGTCAAATCTATCTTGAAATTGCTTTTTTCTCCTTGTAACTTAGTTTGTTTGTTTATAATATTCCCATCTTTCAGAAATGGTTTATATCGCTTCAATGTGTAAAGTTCTGCATTGTCATTTATTTCTGACTTATATTTTTCACTTTTTTCAGGAGTTGTCACATTTATGATCGCTTTATTCATATTATTATTATTGTTTGTAATATTACTCCAAGACGAATAATTATGTTCCATAAAAATATTTGTACCAATATTACCGTGAGATAGCTGCCTAACATCTACCTTGATTCCTCGATTTTGAATATTCATTCGTAACCTTTCGTAACATTTTTGCCGTGCAACTTGTAACGGCAAAACTTGTTGTGGAATTGTTACATTAAGATCTTGGGGAAAATGTTCGAACTGTATTTCTTCGGTCAATAATTTCAACAGGTGATTTCGAATAAGTGTTGTATTATAGTAAACATTTTGTGGTTTAATACTAAATGCTAATGAAACGCCAAATGCTATAGCCATGACTCCACAATCCCTTGTATTTTTTTGTTGTTGAACAATCGGAAAACGAACAGTTTTTTTCGTAATTGTAATATGAGGATACAATTTTTCCAAAAAAAGTTTTTGCTCCTTGTGTAACGGATCCGCGAAATTCTGCAGCGTATCGTATATGTAAATATTTGTCCCGTCATAGTAACTGCATGTCCAATGTTGTGGACGATGTAAAATTTGTATGTGGTCCCTATCTTTCCTAACGGGTTTGATTTCTAGAAGGTTATATCTTAGATACGTAGGTCGAATTTCGTAATTAGCGGCTTTGTTCAATAAGTAAGAAAAAGCCGACATATGAGAATCCTCAAGCCAGCCATCGTTTGACTCACATCTTATAATTTTCTTATCCTCCTCGGTTAAATTTATATGAGGATTATTAAAATTTAGGTCTTGTGTTATAGATCTTAAATCTTTATTTTGTACATCTACAGACATTTTGGTTTTTTAAATATTATTTAACTTTAAACTTTATTGAAAGTTGGTATACTCGAGAGAGAAGGCGCACTGCAGCCTATCGAGTGATGTTATAAGATAAGGCGCGCTGCAGCCTGTAAAACTTACTCGGAATAGCGCACAGCAGCCGACCGAGTGTGTTTTACTTACTTTTTGAATATTCCAATCTGTAAAAAAACAAAAAATTTGTAATGAACACTACTATCATACGTATTATTATAAATAAATGTAAAGGTCACTTACGAAATATAATATTTGTGCCTTCGTTTCTCCCACTAAGCAGAATGGAATGTCCTTACAAGGGACTTGATACTAAAAGGATACACATTTCACTAAAGAAACAGGTTAATAAAAATCTGCGCAAACTATTATTTGACTGGGTATAAATCTGTTCTATTCATTGAAAATATATTCGTTTCATTATACATACAGCTTAATTAAGATAATAATGAAGCATACTTACATGTAAGAAAATAATGAATTTTCGATTGCCAAGAATGTCTCTGCCAATACGAAAATGAAGTGAGCCCCGGTCGCCCGCTTCGTTTTGTGCATGATGTAAGGACTGTTGCGTGGCCGGCTGGTTCTCCCGGATTCTTAGTAGGGAATTCGGCGAGGTGTCGATGCCCGTGGAGTGCTAAGGCACTCTGCTCCTAGGACGAGGATTGTTCGAGAAATAAATGTAATTAGAACGGATAATAAATAAAAGGATAATACAATAAAAGAACAAAAGGAACTTTTCTTCGTTGAATTCTTATTCGTTGATCCGATTCCTTTCGGTTATCAACTTTTACGAAATCAAGCGTTTAACAACGTTGCGCTGGAATCGCACACCTAGGAGAAGGGAGGAAGGAGAAGTTCATTTATTCAAACACCCGTATCCAAGTGGGTATCGATTAGTATCGACTAGTATCGATTAGTTTATAATCTTGAAGTCCTCTTATTAAAAGGATATTTAACTATTTTCAAACCCCTCGGCCTTGTGCGAACTTCACCTAGTCTCCCTTTCCTATTACATTCGTGTGATCCGATTTGAACTTCGCGCATCTAAAGCTTAAACTACACGCCGCTAGACGGGAGTCGCAACACTTCCCTCCTTATACAAAAGATGTTTTCCAATGGAAACAGCTTTTTCAATAATACATTTATCAAATTTAACTTTAATTCTTAATTGAAACTATAAATAAACTTCTTACAGTGAAGATTACTGAGCCTCCCCTCCTCGCCTCCCCCACGGTAGCCGAGCTACTCGGTCCACCCGGGTTCCCGCGAAGAATGCGATTCGAAAGACGCTACAGAATGTTCACTGTGTTACTATTTGTTACAATTTTGTCTACTAGACACGACGTCTCCAGATTGATTCTGGGTAATACATGAAATTTTAATTATAAACTAACGCGGCATCGAATTCACAAACAAATGGAATAAAGTTGATCTTAACTTATGCCAAGGTAATGTAGCACATTCCAACAATAAAGGAATATAACAACGGTACCACGATAAAGGTAAGTATTCATAAAGTGTCTAATCTTATGCAGGCTAATTTTAATTAGTTCACATAAACTACTTTGAATTTATTAACTCTTATGCCTATTCCTGCATTCAAATTATCAAATATTCTAACAATTTTGTAAAGTGCTAACCAGCTAGAATCGAGTTAGATGTTATTGGTTCTTTCAATACATATATATCATCATCTACTAAGAATTTATAAGAATTGACCCTTCTGTCGAAATCTAATTTGCTTTTCTGCTTTATTCTTTCCAGATTTGCCACTGCTACAGCCTGGGTTGTGCTTATTTTTGAAAATAAGTCATCCAAATGATTAACAAACATTCATAGAATTGTTTAATGAACTCCGGGGGAATATAGCCTTTTGCACCAGATACAAATTCACGTGGAAGAATATACGAATACTTGATGACTACCGATGGTGAATTCATAAAATTCTTTATGGAGGAATTAGAGCTTATTGTAAGTGCAGCTATAACTTGATTGGTAGGGACCTTAATTGCTTATTCTAACCTATTTAATTCCTGTTTTAGAATACATTCAATGAAATCCCAACTAACAGGCTCGATATTATTATCATATTCAGAGATACTGACTGCTTCGATGACCAAAGTATTTATAAGGTGTTTGAAGGAAATTACCAAAAATTTAAGATGGTTCTGACTTACTGATTCTGCTAGACGTGACTCTACAAAAGATGAAGGTAAGAGATGTTATGTTGAGAAAGTCCATTGTTCCTCTGACATTGGTGTTATATTATTTAATCTATCCGAATGAAAAATCATTATAGAATAACAAATCTTTAATGGCTTGAGAGGATTTCATAATCGATGGGAAGGAGGGAACAAAAATGAATAAAATTATCCTTGTACAGATAGAGGTAATCTCTAGAGTAAATAACATTAATAAGAAAAGACCGATGAATGATTGGCATTAATGAAGTAGTCTTTGTCATTAAAACTACTATTACTTTGTTCAACTAGGTCACTGTTTCCTGAGGCCATTTCAACGGAGGATCGTGTCTCATCATCTACGAACTTGGTCTCAAATAAAAGCCGGCATCTTTCAGCCTCTAAATTTGGCGTCTCAGCCCCTAACCAGACACAAGCCGCGGGTGCCAGGCCGTGGACTTGGGCGGGGTGCTTAAAGCCTATCCGATGTCCCAGGTCAGACGTATCCTGCTCACCCTGAGGTACGTGGGCTGCCCCTAGCGGGTTCTGTGGCGGGGTGCCTTTAAAATCAGCCTATCCGATGTCCAACAGACAGCCGGGTCGAAGCTCATCCACACGACCTCTCAAGAACGATCCTCCAACCACTACATTTTTAGTTGGGACTCCGCCTCGTTTAGATATTTCTGTCGTAAGAGAAGGTGACATCTCTTCGTCTGCAGTAAAGTAAGCGTCGCTGTCAATTGAACTATCGTCTGAATGTTCAGTTTCAATAGAGACCTCAGGTGGACCATCAAAAATTGTTTCATGGGTGAGAAAAATAGTAGCTATTAACTTCTCATTACTTTCCCATAATCTGTCATAGTCTATACCCTTTTCCTTTTCAGAATCTGCAAGTGATGCGTCGTTGGCGCCTACGACTACCCTTTGCAGACGCTTAGAGGGAGGGGTGTCAGTATAGTCTGTCTTAGTACAGTTAGATGTGCGATTTATGGATTTCAAAAGATTTTGAAAATGGAGGGGCCTTGAATAATCAACCAATTCTAAGTTTAACTATCTTTCTGGCAACAGTTTCGAGATCGAGTAAATTGTTAGCGTCCTTTAATCTATTCAGATAGAATCGCGCAGTTTCGTTCTATAAGCCCTTAATGAAGGAAATTATTGCCGTATTTTTTTTTACAAATCATTAACACCCACTACTTGTCCAGGGTTATAAGTGTCCCTGGCAGTTTCTAAACCTCCATTTAAGGTTTCGTTAACTCGGGCTCCAAAAACCTCAACCGGTTCGTTTCTGTCTTGACGCAGAGTCATTAACTCGGCATTCAAACTACGTACATTAAATGATTGCGCGATTTTTTTTTTTTTTTTAGAAGACTAATCAATTTCTGCTAATGTTTCAAGTTCTCGACGATTTAACAAGATTAAATTGGCGTATCCCTCGATCCTACCTCGAATGCGGAAATGAAGACTCTTCCGATCGTCAGGCCTTGCCTTGCACGTTAGTTAAGTTAAGTCGGACTTTAACCAGTCGTAAGATTTAGGAAACAAGATTTACTAATTCCGACGATTTTTATTTAGAAACTACACTCGAACAAAGCGACTCACTATTTAGTTCGGACAAATTAAGGACAGGAGGATCCAATCGCGTCGGCAAAAGTTTAGTTCGCGCAACTGTGACTCATCACCGGGAATTTATAAATTAGCAGCAACAACCGTGGCTGGGCAGGGCAAAATACTTCGTGTTTGAGATTGTGAGAACGTAATAGGACGCTCTATTTGCATCATTTCAGCAAATACATCCTCGACTTCGAAACCCTAACGTTCATAAGCAACCCTAACGTGGTTGTCGTCTCGGTTTACGTTTCAATAACTTTTTCTTTTACGCAACATTTTCGTAGTGTAAGTACGGAACTCTATCTTATCAAGTAATAACTAACTCAACGTAACGATAAATTACAACACCCTAATTTAACAATTGAACCGTAAATTGGATAATTTAAATAAACTTCGATCTCTCACGCAATTACAGACGAGTGTTCGATGTCGCCCCGTTGTCCTGGTTGATCTCAGCGAAGGTCCTTTGGTCGAGTGCATGTGGCCTCAGGAAAATCTGGTACGGTCGTCCGAAGTCACTTCCCTCTGGTATTCACCCGTGTTCCGGGGGAAACCGTCCAAAAACCCAGGAAAGAGGGACTGCACGAATTAGCCGATGGCTGCTCTTTGAATCCTGCGTCCACGAGCCGGCGAATTTGAAGAATCCCACCGCTGTCACCAAATTGTTGCGTGGCCGGCTGGTTCTCTCGGATTCTTAGTAGGGAATTCGGCGAGGTGTCGATGCCCGTGGAGTGCTAAGGCACTCTGCTCCTAGGACGAGGATTGTTCGAGAAATAAATGTAATTAGAACGGATAATAAATAAAAGGATAATACAATAAAAGAACAAAAGGAACTCAAAACTTGTAACTTTAATTAATAAAATTGCTATTGCTAAATAAATTTCAATAGACTTTCACACTATGACTGCTCGCTATTGCTTTTTGGGCTCGAGTGACGCTTCCGAAAAGCCCTTCGCTTTTCCTCTTGTTAATTTCAAAAATGGCTTAGTTACCGAGAGCCAATCGCAAATTTACTAATTAGCTAGCTAAATTCTTATTCGTTGATCCGATTCCTTTCGGTTATCAACTTTTACGAAATCAAGCGTTTAACAACGTTGCGCTGGAATCGCACACCTAGGAGAAGGGAGGAAGGAGAAGTTCATTTATTCAAACACCCGTATCCTGTGGGTATCGATTAGTATCGATTAGTATCGATTAGTTTATAATCTTGAAGTCCTCTTATTAAAAGGATATTTAACTATTTTCAAACCCCTCGGCCTTGTGCGAACTTCACCTAATCTCCCTTTCCTATTACATTAGTGTGATCCGATTTGAACTTCGCGCATCTAAAGCTTAAACTACACGCCGCTAGACGGGAGTCGCAACAGGACATAAGGTGTGATCGTGCGCAGCCTTCCAGATTAGCCAATGATGTGCCCTTCCCAAGATCGTCCATATTGGATTGTCAACCAATACGACGTCCTATTACATTCGTGTAGTCTTGTTCAAACTTGGCGCCTCTAGAGTTTACGCTACACGAAGTTAGGTAGTACATTATAAACCCCATAATGTAACTAGGCGGCCATATTTTAACATGGCGGAAAGTGGGAAGGCGCAGTAGAAGACGAATATGAGCTGCCGGCCGAGCACACCTTATGTCCTTACATCATGGTTTTGTGTTTCGCGCGACCCTAGACTTACATGCCCATCGGTCAGAGCGAGCCCTGCTCGTACACACGGCTCAAACGATTATGGCCGATCAAGTTTCGATTGCATTCGAGCTTACTATATACAGGGTGTAAACAGTATACGTAGCAATATTTTAGGGGGTGGTAGGGGAGGTCCAATGGAACATAAAAGTCCTATGACATAATGTCCGATCTGTCTCCATTTTACAGTAATAATGCCTCAAAGTTAACATGTCTATATGCTAAACTAATAATCGCAAGATTCCATAATTTTGCACATACATTGGAGACCACCAGTAGAGTAAAATGGTCTGAATACATTTTGTTGTATCTCGTATAGTTTCGCTGTTATAAAGGTTTAAACATCGGAGATGTTTGTGGAAAAGATCGTCGCTACACGCACACAGATGAGCCGTAGCAAAGACCGCCCGTTGTGAGCTGTTCAAGATGACCCAGTAAGCAAGTAACTACGGGCCCCTTACAGTAGCGGTCCCATTGAGGATCTGTTTGGAGTAGCGGAGGCACTTAGGGTCGTCAGCTAGAAAATAAGAAACAAGTGAACGAAAACTCTACACGTGTTCTTAGGCCAGGCGTGCAGTGGTGGCAATTTGTGGCATGACAGTTTTGATGCTTATGAAGAATGCATTGATTTACATGGAAGTAAATTCCTTTGACGACGTGACTGCAAAACGTGTTGTTTTTTTTCAGAAAGTGATAAAACTGTTTCTTTCCTTTTAGTGTGACTAAACTGTCACGCAACAAGCTGCTGTCAATGCGTGGCTACTCTGACCTGAATGTGCTTTTCTTTTGAAAATCGAACGCGTGTTTATACTCGAGAGATAAGGGATCTGTCTTGCATTTGACGGTAGGGTGAAGCAGGCGGGACTACGCGCAGTCAGCGGACTACCCCTTCTCTTCCTGTGTCTCTTCGCGAGGCGTATTGATGTTGGATAATACTCTTTAATTTCTAGTTCTCCAAAATTAATCAGGCTGGTAGAGAACGATTTACTACAGTTTTGGGTAATTTATGGCTTAACTGGTTCCGCCTCGTAGCAAACGTGAACTCAGGGCATCGGGAAACGGAAACAGGATTGGTATGCCTTTTCTCCTTTTGTAACAGTTCGAGGACTTTTCTGTTTCTCGTCTCTTCGGACCCTTTCGAACCGAAACACGTGGTGTCTGCTGTCTATCTCTAAGCAATGGGTACATTGGCAGTAAAAGAAGGGAGCGCGGACTTTTGTGAAAGTGTAGGATAGTTCGTTCGTTGCACTTCTGCAACGCACATGTGCCTCGAAAATGTGCTTGCTTCTTTTTACCTAAAGCATCTTGTCCTGGTGGGAGTTAACTCATAATGGAACGAGAAAAACTACTTGGAGTAGAGGAACTTGCTTGGAAAAATCCTGTCAGTTTGCAATCGCGTCAGAGAAGTGTTTTCTACACAAGTGTATTACGCGTTGTTCCGAGCATAAACCTAGAACAACGGAGACGCAATTACTGCTGTACGAGCATTTGGGCAGCTATATCCGCGGCACCGGACGCCAAGTGAAAATTCATTTTCACCAATTTTTATAAGGTACGAACCCGTTCCATGAAAAATAAATTAAGTGATCAGTGTTAGTAAGAGTGCAGTGAAGTGAATATTCGTTATCTACATTAACCCAATCGCACTTGACGTTGCGACCCTTTTACTTTGGTTAGTGTCGCGTACCTGGGACCAGCTGTGCACTGGACGCATCCGTCGCTGACCAGCATCAGTTCAGTGACCTAGTGCCGCAGGTTTTCAAGCTGCAGGTGAATTTCCGAAAGAGTGAGTTTTAGTTACTTTATTGGTGATTATTAGTTATTAAATTTAACGCAGGCTATGGCTTATTTCCGGCGATATTTATCTAAATTTCCGTACCTAAATTTTGTCTTCGGGGGTTTTAAACAGACTTATTCATCATCAGCAACAGTGTTGGCCGTTATTAAACTACGGATTCCTATCACAATAACGAACTACGATCACGTTTTGTTTATTTCCTGTTACATTACTTTTTCATTTAAGCGATATTTGAAAACGAAATCTACGTATTTCTTGTCCTCTCACTTCAAATAATTATTATTTTCGATTCTGTTTTAAAAAAAAATGTGTATTCACTTTTTTACGTTTGACATGATTTGCCTCGATTTATCTTTTACTCGTAATTCACTTTAAATGACAACCAAACGATGACGAAAAGTATCGATTGGCGTCGTTTTCGCAGAGATCTGATGAGAAATGCGGAGCTGAAAGAGTTTGGTTCTTAATAGGTATTCAAACCCCTTCAAGGGTCGGAAGCCATAAACTTGCGGTGAAGCATCATGGTGTGTTGTCTTCGCCACGGGATATGATGCGGCATCTCCTTGAGTCGAGTCGCTGGAGGATCACTCTTAAGAGTCTTTCCTTCCGAAAAACACACCACTTTGGGAATTACATGAAAGATCAGAAGTCAACACCCTGTTTCAATGTGTTGGTCTCACCAATATGCGCGAGCTACTACCCGTTTCAAACGCATGGTGCAAACTTTAGGGCATTATTACTGTAAAATGGAGACAGATCGGACATTATGTCATAGGACTTTTATGTTCCATTGGACCTCCCCTACCACCCCCTAAAATATTGCTACGTATACTGTTTACACCCTGTATATGTTTCACTCTTTCTATATCTTTCCAGAAACCGCGTGGTCTGTTCTGCATGCAAAATGCTCGAAGTCGAAGCATCTGAGAAAATTTCGCGTTTATATTGAAAAGAGCGAATTGGGCCGTTGTACCTATCTCATAATGCGATTTCTCCACCATTCCAGATCCTCGGTAACCTCCTTTGATAGCGTCATAAATCTTTCAAAATCTCCATTGTTTGCGCTAAGAGCAAGAGATTTATGCCTTTCTAATATCTTATAATGCATCCAGCCATACTCGATAGCCGGACAAGAAGAAACTAAAACACCCACTAAGTGTGCTAGGTCTCTAATTTTGCATCTATTTTTAATCATAAAGGATATTATTAATTCTCTGACCCTTATTCTTTTCTCAGTTGTTAACTGTATACACCAGTCCTCTGAATTGACTATAAATCCAAGGAATTTACATCTCTTATGTGGAGTAAAATTACTCTTTTTGAGGTT
The DNA here is from genome assembly GCA_929113495.1 of Andrena minutula. NCBI lineage: Eukaryota > Metazoa > Arthropoda > Insecta > Hymenoptera > Andrenidae > Andrena > Andrena minutula. The sequence goes on along the minus strand of OV815996.1, from coordinate 35,632,435 downwards.
AATAATAAATCTAAGAATTCTAGCAACTCCCTCGTTTTAGTCAGATTTGTATGACACTCTTCCAAGGATGTACCTACTAGAAGGATGTCATCCGAGATCGTCCCTGTGTTTTTTATTCAGCCTTTGCTCTACAGGTGTCTCATGCTTATGGCGCGATATACAAATTGTCATTTATGTTCCAACACTTACAGTATAAACACGTGCGTACTCACATCCGCCATTTTTCGAATCTATTATTGCACAGTAAAGCTTAAACAGTTTCAATCTCACTTCTTGCCTAATGGGCTTAAGCAAGCGAGAGAATATTTTTGTTAAAGTTGTAATTAATTATTATTTTATAATTTTTTAAATAGTAGGGTAGACCGGGGGCCATAGTAACAGGAGGACGATTGTAACACGTTAAATATCTCAGAACATATGATAGATATTAACACAAATTTTGGATATATGATGAAGAATGACATTTGGAATACACACATCCATGTTCTAGCAGTATAGATACACAATAGACATGTACAGCGAAGAAAATAACTTTTCGATAGCCTAAAGTAACCTTTTTTTACTGACTTAAAATTGTAATATAAACACTATCTTTGCAAATATGTGCTCTTCCTTTTGTTTAATCTTTAATCTGACCTTTTTTAAAGTAATACTGATCGTCACTTAGCATTTTTAACGGTCTCGTTAGTCAAAATTTATAATTTAAGTCCAAAAGCATGGTCGGGGATGATTGTAACATCGACAGTCGGGGTCGGTTGTAACGTTTCAATGTTCGATGTTCTTTTCTTTTCTGACGTTTAACCATCATTTGCGGTAAGTTATAACCAGTCGTGACGATCGAATAGTCGCTCAAACAATATATTCCTAAGTTTAATTTTCTTCATTTTACAATTCAGGTAAGTATTCTTATTACATAAGTTAATAAATCTTATAATTCCTTCAACTTAAAATCGCAATTAAAGTTATTTTAGAATGCCCCGTACAAAAATTAGGAAGACTGATAAAGGCACCAAAAATATAAAAGAATATGAACATGCTTACGATGATATGAACGAAAATATATTATCAATTCGAGCTGCAGCAAAAAAGTATGAGTTATGTCATGTATCTTTTTCAAGATATGTGAAGAAACGGCAGACAACTTTGTAAGGATTGGGCACATGAAGCATGTACCGGCCACAATATATTTTATATTTGCCACAATTATGATGCTGAATAATAAGTCACAAATTTTACTTTTTTCAGTCATTATTATAATTTAAAATTAATAAATATATTAATTTTGTAAAGTTAAAGTTGTGTTTCTATCGACCCCATGTAGTATTACAACCGACCTGGAGTCGGGGACGGTTGTAACACTTTGTCCGCTCCTCATTTTTTATTAATAACCTGGATATTACTTGAAAAACGGCGAAGCTGTTGTGGCTAATAGATATCAGATAAGTAACATTATCGTGTAAAAACATGTGTTATAACTTGAATAGTTTTTGCATAATCGTATTCCAAAGTCAAAGTGTTACTATCGCCCCCGGTCTACCCTATTTGGTAATATTTTTCCAAGTTTTAGATCCCCAACCTTCGAAGAGAATTTTGCAAAATAAAAATTTCTTTTGTAATTTACTATGTTACAAAAATATTTTCTCAGTTTGAAAAAATATTAATCAAATGGGACAAACCTTCTAGATTCCCAAAAATGGTAGGATAACTTTGGTGGTGATTCTAAAGAAATTCATGAACTTTATTAAAAATGTAACATAAGGTTCTTATGATATGTATAAAGAAGATCAAAAAAACATTTTTTTCAGATTTTTTTAAACAACAAATGGCGCCACTTCTATTAAAATAATACATAACTATATAGTGTTTGAAATACAATAATATCTCGGCAGATCGACATAGTTTGGAATGGAGTGTTACAGTAACAAATAACTGCAAAAGTCTGCTATCAACAAACCCGTCACGAGAGTGACAAACAGTGTGAGCGACAGGAACAGCATCCATACCTTCGCGGCTTATTCAGCTAGGTTGAACCGCTCCGAATCGCTCCGACTCGTAATTTATGGAGAGGAACGGAAACCTCTCTATAACTTAACTCGGCAACCGACCACACCAACCAGTCGGCAGAGCGGTCATGCCTTCGGTCTGAGATTCCCGACCGAGAGGAAATCGGTCTGGAGTTTCGGTTCCCTTTCGCAACCTCTCACTGTTACGGTCACAATATCGGTCCCTTTTTGCTTCGGTTACTGATCGCTAGACCGGTCAAGACCGGTTTGAATTTCGGTTTCTACTTTGGTCTCGATTCCCTGGTTATTAAACGTGTGTTTAATGGTTATGTAAATACTAGTACTATTGCCCGATGAGAAGAAGAACCACTACCAACAAGCTGAAATGTCACAAGGGCAAGGGGAATCGTCCACTCGCGTGAACCTATCCCCTCCAACACGGTTCGTCCCGTGGCGTAGACGCGAACGAAACCAATCACGACAATCGGCGGATATGGATAACCGCTAAGAACCGAAAAGTAGGACTTCTTGGAGGGGATAAGGTTGAGCGAACGGGCGATTCCCCTTGCCCCTGTGACATTTCAGCTTGTGGGTAGTGGTTCTTCTTCTCAGCGCGCAATAGTACAAACGCCAGTATTCAGTGAAGTTTTAAAATTATTAACATTTATTGTACCAAAGTATTTTTTGTATCCTATATATTTACGTTAATAATAACTAAACAAAAATATAATACTGTTTATGAATATAGGATAATTAATCTTAAACTCGTCATAATATTAACATAACCTAATATTTTATAATATACTATTAATGTCCTTATTAATTTTTTCATACCGAAAATTTAACACAAATTTATTATAAACAAAATGTTTTTATTACCCCAAAATATTACCACATTGATTTCTTTTAACTAACTGATAGAAATAGGTACATTAAATATATATTCAATATTTGGGACACTGATAATTAATGACTGGACACACTACGAATTTCATTTAATTACTGGGCCATATAAAGAGTTTCATGGTTTAATTAATTTAAAACTTTTTTTAACAAATGTAGATTCTTGTTACGTTATCTGAAAGTAGAAATTTTACGCTTTCAAATAATTATATTTAGATATAATTTTATACTATTTAAATATAAAAGGAATTGCAATTATATTAACTGCTTCCTTAAATGTTTCACCATTGGGCCATTTACCTTATACGAATAAAACTTAGCGTGCAGGTTTTCCAGGATCACCTTCATTTTGGTGTAATCGTCCATCTGTAAAGCTGACTGCTGTGGTGTCATTACCAATGTCCTTTAGTGTGATACCATTCCGTGGGATCTCATCCGTGACAGCTTGTAATATACTTTTAACTGAAATGCCAACACAGTAATTGGGTGGAGGTCTTGACTTACCATTTACGCGTAGTGATTGTTTCTCAGTTGCTTCCTTTGATATGTTCGGTAGGTTATTATTGGTGGGTGCGGGAGTGGAAGGGGGAATCTTGGTAGGCTAGCTGCACGCGGAAGAGTAGTCGGGAGAGAAGTGCCCGTGGAGGACGAGGAAGTGTAGTTTCGGGCAGATACAAGGGTCGAGGCAGTCGCCCCCCGCGCACTACTGACCGCAGCGTGGGAGCTCCGGGCACAGAGATCTTGGAGCGCGTATCGGAGGGTGGCGGTCCAGTAATCGAGTGGCTGGCCTTCTGTTTTATTGCAGTGTTTTTTTTTGTGTCCATTTTGCCATAGGAAATACATAACAGTTTTTTAAATGTGTACTACTTAGGTATAAACGCAGCCGAGTTGGCTCCTCGTTTCTATAACATCTTATTGTAAGCATCAATCTCACACGAGCGCTCGTGCTTAAAAAATAAAGGACCTTTTTTTTATAAGTGCTAGTCTGTACTTTGCAATTTACAGGCCTGCGGGACCGTGGAGGTCCAACGACGGGGACTCGCTGGCCTCTAGCAGCAGCAGTCCGAGCGAGTGGCGATGCGATGTGTGGTTCCATCACGCCACCCCATCATAACTCGGAAAGAGTTTAACCGGAGGGGGTGATTGCACCCCCTTCAGGGTGGCCCCCTGTTGCGGGGAGCTTGGCAGGAGAAGTACCAGTGCACCGGGGGGAGGTGGCGAACGCATCGTTCTGTTTGGATCTGGCCCAAGTTCTCTCCTCCGTCGTGCGGATCTCCCCAGTCAGGAGACCACCCTGGAGTTTTTAGTGGGTGCAAACCGCATATAATCCCGTCCCTCCCTCGGGGGACGGGGTATCAGTTAGGGATCTTCTCTAGGTAAAAATAAAAAAAATATATTGTTAGTAGCAAGGGAGCTGATCATGCCCTCTGTACACCCTAAAGATACATATCAACGTCGATACGCACGCACTTTACCTCCATTGAGGTTTCGTCCAAGGGGGCTAACTACGACTGTGTGTGTGTGACGAGGTAAAAGGGTGCCTCATTTTCATTGGCCGCTCCGTCCCTATATTCCTATGTCCATGGTTCCGTCTCTGTTGTTTTCACCCTCCGTTGATAATAGATTGAATCTCGGTCAATCTATTACAATTTACCACAGAATTTTCGTGATTATAATGGTCCGTAATACTGTAGAAACGCTAAGTAGCTAACGGCTTTTAGATTGACATAAATAATCCGTACATAATAAATTCTGTTTGCGAAGTTGGAATTATCACTTTTCTTCCAGCGTGGTACATGCGTGGGTAAAAGTAAAATGAAGGTCCAAATTCGGTTTGAGAAGGGACGGAACAGTGGCATCTCATGGGTGGCTCCACTTTTACGAGGTAAATTTAAATACACATAAATTACACATAAATCATATATTCTTAACAACGAATAAATGTAGGACGACGTTTTTTTAAATAAGTCCATTATAATTTTAGTAAATTAAAAGTGTAAAGAATAAAAAAAAATCGCCCCCGGGTGGGCTCGAACCACCAACCTTTCGGTTAACAGCCGAACGCGCTAGCCGATTGCGCCACGGAGGCGACGTTCAATTTGGTCAATTATGAAGTTTATAGCTGATTACGTACATATTTATTTAAAAATCTATCATATATTAACATTAGAGAAAATAATTCTGAAATATAAATAAAAACACTTAGTTTGAAGCCAGTAAACAAAATAGAGAATACGTATCTCATGAGTGTAAATAGTAGATGGATCGATATACCAATTGTTGTATTCCGTATCTTTGCGTTTCTATTATTTTATTTAATAACAACTTAATACAAATAACGGAATCTAGACGAATTACAGATTTACTTAAAGTAGACTCAGAACTAGATTATCGTGTCAAGACTGTTCGGACTAGAGTGCTGCTTGAGAGAAGAAATGCGTGTAATATATAGGTACGCTTTTCAGTAAACTGGAAAGTGGGAGTTGTCCTGAGTGTAAAGGTCGGTAAGGGATGAGACATAGAAGTTAAGGTTCAAGGATGAGTAATAAAGGACAGATGAGGTCATAGAAGAAAGAATTTGGGACGTTTGCTATTGCTATCTGGAAAAGTAACGCGATGACTTATAATATGTATAGAGAGTGAATAACGTTGGTATACAACACCTTCCGCCATAAAATTGTTCAACGGGAAGTTAACAATTACGTAAAAAAATAATTCAATAGAAAAAATTTAAATGACGTTGGTATACAACACCTTCCGCCATAAAATTGTTCAACGAGAAGTTAACAATTACATATCTTTCTTACTCGTATGGTAACTGATGTAAGACTAAATGATAAATATAAAAACAAAAGTAAAGTATAAAATACTCTAGGATGAATATAAATAGTATTAATTACTACGGGTGTGACAATTTCCTTATTTCCTAAAGAGGTGTAGTACTTCTACGAGTTCTTTGTCGGGTCGGAATGGGATTCGCTTCTTCGTCTTCCGAAATCTCAGGTATTGGAATGTTGATGACTGGTTGGTTCCGCCTTGGTTGATAGGTGACTAATTCATTCACCGAAGTTGGCAATGGTGATGAGTTAAAGACACAATCAAAGAATTTTTTTATTAATGGAGGATTGGTCACTTCATGTCTTGAATGCGTGGTTGAACAACATAAACGTTGTAACCAGTAAAGACATCCACAACATTGGCAGCATTTTAAAAATATAAACAATACGAAGAGGCCTACGATTATTCCAAGAGCAATCGTATATCACTTGGTGTGCGTAATGATGAATGGTTGATTTATTTGTTTGGTAATAACTTCATCGAACTCGTTTAATTTCTTACTAGCGTATTTGAGTTCTGTAAGATCGATGTTCGTGAGATGTATCGGCTTTAGAGCAGCCGACTCAATTGTTTTTAGATGAGGCAACAAGTTGCAACAATCATCATCTATAATATTAATGTGTGGAATATAATAAGTTGCGTTTTTACTGCTTTCAAATGTTGCGTCGATCATAAACAGATTTGTATATCCTTTGCAGTGAGGTTGAAGCTGCATAATTCCGCTTTTATCAAAACAATATCTTCTATATGATCTTGATTTCCTCCGCATATGATAGTTAAAGTAGTTGGCTTGTGAAGGACATAGATCCATTCCCTGATAACCAGGTCTGCCGGCAGATCCGGCGCAGTTTATGTCCGCATTCAACTACGGATCTGCCGGCAGACCCTGACAAGGCAGAATCTGCTGCGGATCTGCCGTTCATCTGCCGGCAGATCCGCAGCAGATCCTGTTGCCCGTCCGACACATCCAATAGCGCCATCTGAAGGCAGGGCCTGCTGCGGATCTGCCGTCCATCTGCCGGCAGACCCTGCCTTGTCAGACCCTGCTGTCCATCTGCTGACAGACTGCAGGCAGGGTGGTTATCAGGGATTGATTCCTTGCAATTTACTTCCAGGTTTCTATCGTTCCTTTAATCGTCTTCGTCGTGCAGGTAGATGGAATCTTACTGGTGTGAGGAGACAACAGCTCGATCTCGCAGATTGCTTGGTTTGTTGAAGCCATGGTGTGCAAATGATAACAGACGTACTCCTCATCTCGATATTCATTACAATCAGACAATTCCTTTAGGAAGATGAATTGGGATTTTGTTTGGGAAAGGAGGAGATACTGACTTCGAGGAATAATATAAGAAAATAATTCTGTATCATTATGCTGGATTGGAAGAGGAATAAGATTGAAGAGATCAAATTTCGCTCGAACTACTAAAGGGATTTGAAGTGCAAATATTATATTATCTTTGGTGATAATTACATGAAGTTGAATGAATTTATAAAAATCACGAATATTTACTAAATCTGGTTTCATAACTAGTTCCTGTTCATTTTTATAATCTTTTAATTCTTCGTAAAGCATTTTAGGAGTAATAACAAACGGTGAAACAATGTTATGTTCAGCTAGATTAACAGCTTCTATATATTTTGAAAGTTCACGATTAAATTGTCCTACTAGTAGGGTAGGGCGGGGCTTAAAGGCCCACGGGTATAAAGGTCCACCATAAGTAATCGTAAAACTAGTGACGTATTGTTCTTTCTAACTATACGAGGGGTGAGAAGGGGGCGCGGGTTGCGTAATGAGGCATCGCTGGCAATCGAGCGACGCCGCTAGCAGGAGATACACGACCGCGTCTTAAAATTTGTACGTAAGTCAATTTTTTCATTATTATTCTTTTTAGTTTCGAGCAGTGTTATTTCGGTTACCATGCCTAAACATAGTTTATTAGTATACGTGATTTATTTGTTTTTCACGATTTATTATTAGTTTTTAGCTAGTTTGAACGGTAATTTTTTTATAACCTCTTAAAACACTTACACGTGGTTGGGGTAAAAAGGTCCAATGTGGACCGCTACCTAAAGCCGGACCACGAAAGTCAACTATTAATAGAAAACGCCGTAAAATTGCTATTTTAACAGATACAACCGAAAAAGAAAATCTACGTAAAGAACAAGAAATCGCGAACAAGAAAAAGGCTAAAAGTGTAAACAAGAAAAGCAAAGCAAATAAAAAACTTGAGCAAGTAAAAAAAGCTATTTTACAAGAGGTTAACAGTGATTCCAGCTCTGATGATGAATACTTCTGTTTGATTTGTTGCGAGAAGTACAGTGACAGTGTTCCAGGTGAAGGTTGGATTCAATGCACTCTTTACAAACAATGGGCCCATGAAAAATGTATTTCAAACAGAGATTGCATTTACTTTGTTTGTAATAATTGTGATTCAGGAAACGATGAGTCTGATTAAGATAAAATAGAGATACCAAAAAATATTACTTAAGTTACTACGTTGTAGTTATAATTAAAGAAGAATTTTATTTTTGTGTTACGTTTATAAAAATATCTTTTGCTTTTTGAATTATGAAAAAGATTTTTTTTGTTAATAATTACAGTACTTTTGACGTTTTGTTTTTGGAATAAAAATAAACTTTTGAATTTCATCTAATCAAATATTGTTATTATTTCATAAAACCTTTTTAAAATTAAAATTAAATACTGGACCTTTTTGCCTCCTGGCTGTCCCTTTTTACCCCTGCTATGGGGCAAAAAGAGACAGACGACAAGGTCTAGAAAAATTGTAAAATGACATATTTCTATTATGATAATTCAACCAAAAATTGAGTTAAAATTGAGTCAGATAACTGTTTGTTTGATTAGTGTTGTATATTTTGATATAGTAGGCTCGGTTTTCACAGTATACTTCGAAATAGTCAAATTGGACCTTTAAGCCCCGCCCTACCCTACTTATAATAACTAATAGCTCCTTTTCTGTCGTGGAATAGTTTTGTTCAGTATTGTTTAATGTTCTTGAATAATAAGCTATTGGTAAATCCTTATTATCTTTTATTTGCGAGAGAACACCGCCAATACCCACATTGGAGGCATCACAGGTAACGACAAAGGTTTGAGAGAAATCAGGATACTGCAACAGAGGTTCACTAATCAAAACTGATTTTAAAGTCTCGAACGCGTTTTGTTGTTGCTCGGACCAAATGAATTCCGTGTCATTTTTCAACAGTAATGTTATTGGTTTCGCGATCGTTGAAAAGCTTGGGATAAATTTCCGATAGTATCCTACCATTCCGAGAAATTGCTTTATTTGCTTCAAATTTTTTTGAGGATTTATTCCTTGAATACACACGATTTTTTTAGGATTCGGTCTGACTCCGTCTTTAGAAATTACATGCCCAAGATATTGACAAGATTCCTGTAGAAACTCACACTTATCCGGTTGAAGTTTTAGATTATGTTCACGAAATCTGTTGAAAACATTACGTAGCTTTAAATTATGATCAGTGAGGCTGGATCCGTAAATTACCACGTCATCCAGATAAACGAAACATTGTTTGTTACTAAGTCCAGTCAAAACGTTATGCATCATTCTTTGAAATACAGCAGGTGCATTCTTTAGACCAAAGGGCATTCGCGTAAACTCAAAATGACCTTCCGGAGTTGAAAAAGCAGTTTTTTGAGCATCGTCCGGATGCATGGGGATTTGATGAAAACCACTTGCTAGATCCAATGTGGTAAAATAGTGTGCGTGACCTAATTGATCTAGGATATCCTCTATATGTGGGAGTGGGTAAGCATCTCCGATCGTTTTTTCATTAAGGTTCCTATAGTCAATGACAATACGCCACTTTATCTGACCAGAAGCGTCTGGTTTTTTTTGTACCACCCAGAGTGGGCTTGACCACGGACTTGTTGAGGGTTTTATGATCCCTTGTGCTAACATTTTATCGATTTGTTTCGATACTTCGTTTTTGTGTACCTCGGGATATCTATAGGATTTTGTATGAATAGGAATGTTATCAATTGTTCGAATTTCGTTGGTAGCTGCATTAGTCACGGTTAATGTATCACCGGGGAGATGAAAAATATCTTCAAATTCGTGACATAATTTTATTATTGAATTTTTCTCTTCAGCATTTAAATGTTCTGTACGTAAGTTTTTATCTATTAACACAAACCTATCATGTTTATTTAATGACCTGCGTTTGGAAGAATAAAAAATACGACTTTGCTCAGGGGGACGTAAGAGTGGTAGATTGGGTTTAGTGAACGTTTCCTTTTCGAGGGATCGGTTAATAACCGTAATTAAAACTTCATTATTATTTATCACTTTCACTAACGCGCTGGGAATAATTAATGATTCTTTTTTATTCAGAGCTTGGCCTAGGATTAAACCTTCTTTTAAATTGAGAGGGTTTAAAATCGGCATTTTGACTACCATTTCTGTTCGAGGTCCAATTGACATTAAAGACGTGTCTGATGGTTGATTTGTATTTCGTTGAAAAGGAATTGAGAATGGAATCGCTTCAATTGAAATAAACGAGTTTTGATAATCAATTTTGCAATTTTGCGACTCGAAAAAGTCCTGTCCTCAAAGACCATCAAAAGGAATACCCGTATTAGAATCAAGGACTTGGAATTTGCAATTAAGAGAATGTTTACGGATCGATAATTTAAGTTCTGTTTCTCCTTGAGTTGCAATCGGTGCATCAGCTTTGATACCGTTGAGCATGATTGGTTCAGGATTAGTAATTTTAAAATTATTGAGACTCGATTTTTTAACTAATGATACGGATGCTCCCGTATCAATTAGAAACTTTAGAATTCCGTCAGAGGAATTTGATGATGGAGATTCGAATAGAACGAATATTAATTCGTTACTGTTCAAGAAGGCATTATGATATATAAATGAACTAAGATTTGTCGAAGCGTTAGGTACATCGTTACTCGCTGGTACTTGCACAGGAGGATTAGAGTTTTGTTTTGAGATTTGAAGATTTTGATTACTGAAGTGAACGTTTGAGTGTTGGGCGTTCTGGGGATTCGATCTATTCCCATTATTTTTGTTACGTCGAACATTTGCAGCGAATCTTTTTATGCATTCATCGATAGAATGGCCCATGTTTTTACAATAACGACATTGAATTTGATCTATTGGACGATGTGAGTTTTGACTTGGCTTTGAATCATAAGATCGATTCGAGTTTTGCGATTGATTTGTATTTTTTTTAAAAGAACTGCCTTGAAAATTATTTTGTCTGAACGATTGATTTTGTTGCGTAAAGTGTATTGGCTTTGAATGTTGAGGTATTGAAGGATTTGACCTTGAATTTTTAAAGCGACAATCTTTACTTGCGTGATTTGTTCTACTGCAATAAGTGCAACTTTGAAAATTATCATAATGAATTCGAAGGGCCTTTTCTTCCGCTGCAGCAGCGGTAAAGGCTTGATTAATTGTTTGGAATTCTCTGTATCGAAGCATTTGTGAAATCTGAGGATGAGTGTGATAAATGAATCGATTAAGGGTCATCTTAGTTATCATTGCGATACTTCCAGGTAAATGACTTTCGTCTTGTTCTGACACGTGAACGGCTGCGAGGATTCGAGACGAGAGGTCTTCGATCCTTTGGAAAAACTGTGATACGTTTTCATTTTGATTTTGAGTGAGTGAATTTAATTCCTCGAATAATTGATCAAGAGTTTTTTTATCTTGATAGAGACTTAAAAGAAGCTCAGAAACTTCTTCCCAAGTCGTGAGATTGCAATGTATGTCAATTTATTCTCGTGCTTTGCCAGTAATACGACTTTTCACGTAGAGCAATAAAGCACGTTTTTGACTTTCCGTAGCTAGTTCGAACACTCCGTCAACTTGCTTTACGAAGCTACGAATTTTATATCGATCACCGTTAAATGTTTCAGGGATCAATTTAATTAAGAATGAGACTTCGTACGTACTTAGTTGGGTCTTGATCAGGCATGATTGTATGGGATTTAGGATAATTTAAGAAATATAAAAGGACAAGAATTGTCTAGACTGAAGAATATTTATTGAGCAGTACTTACTGTGGAAGTTATCCTTTGCAATTGGTGCTGGCGTTGCTAGGTCCAGTATTTTCCTACCAGATTGCGGATTTTCCTTCAAATACGTTGCTCTTCTGTATTTCGCCTTGTTCGATGTCCACGTTCTCAGCAAATTAAATGTTGCCACTCGATTCACAGGGTAGAGTTGCTAATTCCACTTATGTTCGCTGTGTGTTGAGTGCAGGACATCCCATCCTCGTCGCCAAAATTTATGTTGTATTCCGTATCTTTGTGTTTCTATTATTTTATTTAATAACAACTTAATACAAATAACGGAATCTAGACGAATTACAGATTTACTTAAAGTAGACTCAGAACTAGATTATCGTGTCAAGACTGTTCGGACTAGAGTGCTGCTTGAGAGAAGAAATGCGTGTAATATATAGGTACGCTTTTCAGTAAACTGGAAAGTGGGAGTTGTCCTGAGTGTAAAGGTCGGTAAGGGATGAGACATAGAAGTTAAGGTTCAAGGATGAGTAATAAAGGACAGATGAGGTCATAGAAGAAAGAATTTGGGACGTTTGCTATTGCTATCTGGAAAAGTAACGCGATGACTTATAATATGTATAGAGAGTGAATAACGTTGGTATACAACACAATAATCATTTTTAAAATTGCCCGATAAAGTCCGACGAAGAGGGACTAGACTCACTAGAGCTCGTTGGGCTATATAAGAAGTTCTTGAAATGCCACTGTTGGGAAAGTGTGTACAGAAGCGTTATTTTTGTAAACTGTACCAAAGAAAAAATAAACCTAACCTAATCTAAGTCCGACGAAGGCGAAGAGTAAATGATCAGGAATTACCCAAAATATAAGTTTATTCGTTGGCTGTTGCCTTTTACATCATTGCTGCGCGTAGCTCTAAAATAATCACGGTTTCTTGTTTTATAGAACTAATGAACACTTGTAGCTAGGCTAACTTTCGCTGAACACACTTCATCAAATACAGGAGATATTTGCACGATTTCTCTTCATTTTTTAATGTTCTGCGAGGGTATACACGTTTAAACTCTGAGCCGCATCTCCCTCCATTCTATTCGCATTCATGGAACCGCACAATCCCTTTACTTCTCCTCGAAGCACGGTACTGCCTACCACAGACACACTGTTTACTGTGTAATGGATACTTACTGGTATCCATGTCGAATCGATATTCAGATGAGCATAATTTGCCGTCAATCTGTAAAAAGAAAACGCATTATTACCTACTATAAATTTGTAGGGAAAGGTGTTACAAATCTCTCGGTTGAGGAAGAACAATAAACTTACCTCATATCGTACGAGTTTATGTCTTTTGCCGGTACTAGAATACCCTTTTCGTGATTTTCAATGATTGCACCATTTACAAAGACGTTGACAGTAGCAGGTATGGTATTGCGAGGTACTATGTCCATCGTATGCTCACCAAAAACAATCCTCGTGGTCAATCTGTTTCCGTGTGTCGATTTGACAAATATGCTAAACGTTTGTTGACTCGTGTCCCCAGTTAAAAGTGTCCATGTTTCAGGTACTTCGAACGGAGTCATGGTGCTATCATAAGTGACAACAATCCGAGGGTGGATCGTACAAAACTCTACAAAAGTGCGAAATATTGTTCTTAATAAAACAACGAAGTCTTTTGTATTATTATTTTAACAACTGTTGCCAATCAATTGAAAGCTTACTCCTCTTATCAGCAATGACATCTCTCAACATCGAACTAGAGAAATGAACGTTATCCATCAAGTCATTCCACATCTTGTGACCAAATGGTAACTGAAGTAATTGGTAACTGCGGAATGGTTGGAGAATGGTTACGTCTGCGTTATGTGTCCCGACTGGATATTGTACGAGAGTCTTTAGTTTCCCGTGATCCGTCTGATTCAACATGTACGAGATGTGTGTGAAGAGATAAGACATTACCACATCTTGGAACACATGGTAGGCCCTTTCCACGTAGGGAGGTAGCTAAAGAGTGAATGGAGTAATTTTAAACAAAAGTATGGTAATTCAATGATTCTTCGGTGATCAACATTTACCTTCAGTTGTACGTTCGTTGTGTACTTCCTCAGGGTCGTGTGAAGTATAGCCTCGGACACGCATGGCCAAGTCTTAGGAACATGCCCACTCTCTGTTTGTAAATGCGGAAGCTCCTTATGATATATACAAGCTTTATGCACATCACCGTCGTGTGCGTGGCTCATCTGTTCTTCCAACGTTTCACCATTCACATTAATTATGACTTCCATCTCATCCCGCGCACCAGTAGTGTTCGTCGTTCCCATGGTAATCGTTAATTTTTTGTTGGTTTTCTTTTCCGTATCTTTAAAGTTTAGTAAATCCGTATCGATAAGAGGATAGTTCGCCTGGCCCTCGATGCATATCTAACGAATAAAATTTACGATTTACTCATTAATTTCTAGCAGAAGTTTTAATAGTATTCAGCATGAAATTTTCAGATCCTTCGTACCTGCAGATTTTCCTCTTCGGGAGTAGCACGGGTGAGCGTGATTTGCATGTCGTTATTCACATGTCCTGGTGAAAGATTAACGTTAACGTTTGCATCCCACAGTCTCATAGATTCTCCGGTGGAAGCTGACTTAACGTCCATTGTTCCATGGACACCGAACCTCATTTGAGACAATATGTGCAATGGGTTAGAAACCAAACTTTCGATCTTAACTTTGACCATTAACTCGACCTAAGTTTTATAGTAAGAATAATTAAAGTTAAAGGAAAGACCCCACGAGCGAATACTTTTATCCAACTTACTTTGGAAGCCGCATGAACTGTGCTAGGCTCAAATTTCATCAGATTCGAGCAACTTGCGCCCTGCGACGAAATCATATCGTTCTGTATCTTCTGACGGAGTCGCATAGCGAGCCGCACCCAATCCTTGTAGTCCCTGTGTGTGGAAAACAAACTTCATTACTATTCCGTTCCCTCTGAAATTTAGAAAAACCTTAATACATACATTGGCCTGTCGTGGGGCATTGCCATTGCCTTATGCCAGTCGGCAATGGGCAGAGGATTAACGCGACCCTCGCAATTATATATTGCCGTGAAGAATCGAAGGGCAATGTCCTTTGAATCCACACTGCGCTCATGGGTCTTGTTGCTTATGACACCGGTAACGTTGTGGATATGGAGACAAGTGGCGCAACTTTCTGTCAAAGCTCCGCTATTGTCATCCGTGACAGTGACGTAGTTCTTGGCGTGTGTCAATAATCCAGTAGTCGAGTACTCCGTAACTGGCAGTCTTGCGAATTTCATCACTACGCTCTTTTTGTCGTTGTCATACCTAGCAGTCACATCGGTACCCACGACGACGTCACAAGTTCCTGTCCTACGAATCGAGTGCCATGCATCAGCAATTGGATTGTAGATCGACATGACGTATTCTCCATGTTTCCATTGCTGGTGTTTATTCTCAAATTGCTGATACGTGAGACTCCCATCGTCTATAGTTATATTTCTTCCTTTCAGAGAACCAAGGTTGGGTGTCCTCGTAGCTAAAATAGCTGGCACACCAAAGTCAGTGGGCACATGCATTTCGAAGTGGTCGTCGTAAATAATGTCCTGGAGATTATAGTGGGTAATGCTATCTTTCCATGATTTCAGATCTGTGAAAAGTTTCATCCAGGTAGTCTTGTTGTAATGCAGCACCCTGACGACATTATCGTTCCATGTCAAAAATATGCATATCTGGGTGGGTTTGATGGGAGGCATATCTCTAGCCGCTTTAGTTAACACGTGCTTCACATTCTCATCGATCACTTGTCTCTCGACGCTACTGAACATCTCTTTCTTAACATCCCTCAAGATATCTGCTAAGTTGTTGACGTGCCAATGAACCTAGGATCAGAGCACGAAAATGCGTAATGAAACGCCAGTTTTATTATAAAACAGTACTGCTGCACCAAATTAGAATACTTACTCCCAATCGACTGACAGTTTTCCGAGCAACAGATGTAAAGTGGGTAAACGAGCCAACATATGGCAAACCCGTCTGTTGATTCATGATCAGAGAGACTTTGAGAGCCTCACCATGTCCAAAAACTTGGTCGAAGGAATCGATGTAGAACTTGGTGGAAAGTGGACCAGGAGCGTGTCTCATCCTAGTGAATTGTAATATCTTCCTAGCTATTTCTTGGAGTGGCGCGAGGCAAGGGTCAGCGGATTCAATGAGCCCCTTAATTGTTTCTACATGGTAGTTGTACAGGTGCTCATTTTTCTCGTAAACCATGAACCAGTACATGTGCATGAAACGCCCTGTATCAGGCCCTGTATTCATCAGCACATCATAAGCGACAATTCTAAGTGTATGCGGAAGGGTGGTATTCTGAAGAATCGGCCAAAGCAAGTCGTAGGCATACTGCCTTAGTTCAGTAACCACTTTCTTGATGGCCCAAATGGCTTGGATGCGGTTAGTTAGTGGATCCTCGGAAATTATCATCTCGCCGCGGATAATTGGCTCCAGAATAGGTAAAATGTCAGTGACGGCAACATTCTTGATGGCCATCAAGTACACCATCTTCATCTCGTAACTCGGTTCAGCTGTAAAATGGTCGTGGGACATGTTAAAAATTAATTGCAACAGTAGTATGAAGGTTCATGTAGAATACTGACATTTGAGGTGTCGCTCGAACTTCTCGAGGTACTTGGTCAGAAGAGGGCTGGTAGTTCCGTTTGCGAAGGTCCTGTGAATCAGCGTAGCGAAGCAGAGTATGCTGGCTTTCTTCACATCGGTGGAAACGAAGTCGTCGAGATTGAGGAGCTTCTCCATCTCTAGCAGTAGTTCTTCGGAAGGAATCTTCACGTGCATCGGAAGTTTGCTAAGCATCGTGATTGCAGTGAAATCCGAAACAGCCTTCTGGCTAATTACGTTTCGCGTGAAGAGACACGCAGCCGTGGTTCCTACGTTTGGCACCAGTCCCAAGAAGATGTTCCTAACGAGGAAATATCAAAATAGTTAATTGCAGATCAGATTTTTATCACACCTACTCAGTAATTAGCAAACATCAGTGTACACACTTATTGGTGTCTTTGGAGTTCTGAAGATCAAGGAACACTTTCTTTAATGACTCATCATTCATGAAACCCAGAATGTGTAGAATCCTATTTAATGCCTGACCATGCTTCCACTCTGGCGTTTTCATCTCCATGTGATCTTCTTTGAGATAGCCAGCAGCTTCATCTAATATCTTCTTCACTTTAACAATAAGTTCGTTTTGATTAACATGATGTCGTCCTTGTGTCACGTCTAGATCACCATTAACAGCATGCTTTTTGTCCGGCTTAGTGAAAGTAATATCATGATCAACGTCTCCGATCGTCAGCGGTAGGTTCTCGGCTATCGGGGAAATATTTCTAAGGATCAATGTTTGGCTGTAAAAATAAATGTGTTTTATGAGTTGAAATTCAAAAGATTCGCACACGTATCGAGCTGCAGTCAAAAGTATGATTGTAAAATTACTTGGTCAAAAGATAGTGGCCCTCTGCATTAGCCTGCCAAGGGAAATAGTTGATGACTGAATGGCCAATTAGTTTATTAATGAGAATGTCCGTGCCTCGGTACGTAAGCTCGACCACTCGCCTGCTGGTAGTGGTCATGCCATCCTGCAGGGAAGCAAAGAAACAAAATACTTGAAGTTACAAAGAATTTCGAGAATGCTCGTGATTCATTTAATTTGTTAGTACCTCTTCGCTGACGTGACATTTCTCGGACTCAACGTGGTTGAATGTTTGGTAAGAGAAGTGGGAACAGTTCTTCGGTTCGTGGAACTTTGTGATCACCACGTCATGGCTGAGTACTGGGGGGACTGGGTCCTTCAGTTGCACGCTGTAAGCGACTTGACAGGAGCCGTGAATGGTATTCTAGTGGTAACAACCAAAGAGAACATTAACCAAAATCCCCGGATGTTCCCATCAGTCGTTACCTACCTCCCGAGTTGTGAAACTGCGCGACGCCATCGATTTGTGCAGAAAGATTTCGGGCATGTCCAATTGCAGCATCGAGGCAATGCCTTTCTTTATGTTCTTCGACCACTTGCTCTCATTATCCTCCCATTTTATGCCTTGTAACTGAAAGAGATATTTTGAATTTCATTCTTCTTCCTGTTGTTATAAAAATTATTCATTTTAATACACTTACTAGACCTCTTTCGTCGAAAACGATGATGAAGGGTGTCTGGATCACTTTGGCGGCTTCGGGAAGCAATAGTGGTACAGCCGGGGGCTGGTCGGAATGTACCGCATACCCGTTGTAAAGTTTGTGCGTTACATTATGTAATTGAATGGAATAGGCATTCTGCAGTGTCAGGTCGCGTTTGTAATGTTGGGCAGTAAGAATCGAGTCGATGAAAAACTGAGATGCTTGGGGAGCTGGGTTCATAACTCCGGCCTTTACGTCGACCGTGTATTTGTAAGTCACGACTTTTCCATGGGGGAAGTAAGCTGCGATAAGATTTGATAAAGTTAGTTACGCAGTTGCACTTGCGAGTGAGAATTTAAAGAATCGTTGGGTCGTAACTTACCTGGAGCGTACCGTGCGGAGGTACCTGGATCGGCGAGCGCCGCCGATAGGAACCCCAGCAATACTGAAAGGACGAAAATTGTTTAGAGTACCTACTTCTATCGTAATGGATAAACTATAATTGAAAAATGCGTGAGAATTATTTCTGCGATTTCCTGGGCGTGATGGATGAGAGAATGTTAATAACTCGAAGGCCTTCCCTTCATCTCCTTTCTTCACTTACCGATTAGGACCTTCATCGTAGTAAGCCCCTTGACGAAAGACTGGTAACGCTGTCGGCCCGCTTTCTCCTTTTATATAAGGCGAAGTATCATCGGATCTCGGTAGAATAAGAAAGTGCAAGTATATTGTGATAACCCCTCGGAACAGGGCGTTAAGAGCTGATCATTCCGTTGTAATCAATACAAAAGATAACCCGTTCGGGCATCGTTGCAACGAGTGAATCTTAAAAATATCTCCTAACTCGGCTCTTCAAGTTTTTGTATTCTGCGCGTTCTCGTAATAATGGATAATTGAATGCGGGACTAGAGTCTGCTGCGTTTGTCTTCAAATTTCATTCTTCTTCAAACAATATACCGTGCGCCATTCATATCATTCGCCACGCTCGCAGGGAAACAAGTAAAGCATATATGAAACACTGGCATAAAGTTCCGGCGTTGCCCGGGTTATATGTATACCTTTTTTCAATGAAGGGGTTGGAGATTTTTATAAAAATTTCTTAGTGAGCACCTAGGGGCTAAGATGAACCAACCTATCAAATAGGTTCAGTGGTTTCAGAGAAATCGTGATGAGTTAGTCAGTCAGGACTTCTTTTATATATATATATATGGATTATCAAGAGACACGACAGTGCTCGCACCAAGTATATATATATATAGATATATGCGCAGCGCGAGACACAGAGTGTATCTATTACGCTACGATTCGCTATCAAGAATCCTAACATTTCCGAATCTCAATAACGGCTGATGCAATTAGATTTGTAATGTTTTGCACTACCTGGAGATCCAGCGATGGATCTATTCGATATATTTTTTCGCGCAGAACACCCTGGTACACTACAATACTCCCGACGATACATAATTGTATGTATACGAAGAATGTGTTGTAGGGGCGAAAAAGTTAAAAGTCAACCTCAGAATTCGTTGCAATTTACTAAACAAACGTCATTTTTCGTAGAACTAAACGTATAAGTTTAATGCCTCAGAACGTCGAGAGCAACAGAGTAAACAATATGGCCCCGAAATAGGTTATAGAGATTTGTGATATCCATTGGTTAATTCAAATAAAGTGTTAATATCTGGTTGAAGAAGCGAGAACTAGCTTTGGTCGGTACTGCACGACTCTCCCCTATGTCGTAAAAGGGAGTCATGAGGATCAGTTTATTCCCATATTTAAAGTTGAAATGATATGAAATCCATATAGTGATAATAATCAGAGAAATTGTTCTTGCGTTTTCTACCACCATAAATAAGTTTTATTATTCAGTTCCCTACAATAAAAATGTGACGGAACGATTGGAAACTTTCCTCGAAATTCTTTTTATAATCGTAAGGTACAGTGTAGCCAGAATTATTGATTAAGAAGTGTAATTAATTTTATCAATAATACTCGCAGAAAGAAGAAATCGGGAACGATAACATATTTACCGTGGTCTGTTATTCATAAACAACACTAATGCAAATGTATATTTACGATTCGTTCCTTCGCTAAAGTCAGCATGTACTATACATTGCCGTTATTAATAATCATACATGTATTTTCCTGTTTACTTTCGCTGAAATTCCATTGAAAGGAGATACATCTGTTTGTGGATAATCGGTACAGGTAATATTCAATATTATTGCATCATTAACTAAACGTATATATGCATATCGAAACTACCCGCAATTCGTCGTGGAATATTTATTGCCGACATTAGCTTTTAAATAATCCTTTTTATAAAAATCGGACATTGTAAAGAAAAAGAAGGCACATCTGTGGCTAGCAATTCTTTGTAATTTCTGCGCGAAACTCGTGATACAGGGGAGCACATCCGCTATCGTTGCGTCGGTCGAAATGTTTTCAACGTCAAATCATCTTCGATAAAACAAGGACATTACTTATCAATATTGTGTCAAAATGCCGAGCTTGTTTACTACAGATATTCAATCATTCGTAACAAAAGATATATTTATATGGGAGGAGGGAATAATAAATCAAGTTCCGCTAGGGAGTGGCCTTTTTATTTGAACTTAACAGGTGTATAAATAGCTTATCATCATTATATAAATGCTGCTCTTCCGCCGGGATTAATGTATCGTATCAATGTTCATCATTCAGGAAATAATCTTTCAATTTCTCTAGTGCCTTACTACGATGAGATATTTGATTCTTTACTTCTTTAGGCAGTTCCGCGTAAGTTTTGTCACTATCTAGGGGCTGGAAGCACGGATCCCAGCCAAAATCCCGCGATCCTCGAGGATTCACGATGGTTCCTTGAGTGCGACCTTGGAACAATATAATTGGATCGTCCCGTGTTCCGGCACAGTATGCGAAAGTGCAGATCGCTTCCGCGGTTTTATCGTCCCAGCCATGAAGCATCTGGTGAAGACCTTCCGGGCCCAGTTTCTCCAAAAACCATTTAATGTATGGCCCAGGCAGTCCCTTCATCGCGTTGAAGCATAAGCACGTGTCTTCGATGATAACCGGACCTTTTATTAGATCGGCCGCAGCTCGACATTTCATTTTGCAAATATCGTCTACCTCTCCTTGGTACTCCGGGAGATCGATCATTTTACTCGTGATCTCCCGCGAAAAATTCTTCCCCAGAATGGCGATGAATTCCTCCAACTTCTTCGCGTTTCCGGTTACAAACACTATTGGCTTGGGCATGCTGCGAACAATGATACGAATGCAGTTTAATCAGAGAAATGTCTTGGAAGCGTTGCTTCTTTTTTAACCGACTTCAAAAAGAAAAAGGTTCTCAGTTACAGGTGATTGTATGTATGTACGTTATACGTATTGTTTGTCCGCGACTTTTTCCGTAACTATTGAATCAATTTTGGTGAAACTTATTGCATTTAGTTTGGCTTCAATCAACTTAGGTCATGGAGAACGAATTATCAAAATCAGTTACATAGTTTTGATGTTACTCCAAAAAATAAGAAATTGTTTCATTATACATAATACATTGTATGCACGGGCAGGCAAAGGACGGAGTATCAGGCGCCCGAAAACAGAGTAAGACAAAACATCAACGCGTTGTCTGTCTCGTACTGTTTCTTGCTCGCTTTCACTCCCTTTGATTCGCTCTCATTTATCTCGATCTCGCCATCGGCAAGAAATGAGCGAAAACGATTGTTCGGAATCGTGAAAATAATATTATAATATAATATAATAAATATAATATTATAACGTAGAGGGGACACGATTCCGAACAATCGTTATATATATATATTCTATTATTTAAATAAATGTACATATATAACTTAAATAACTAAGGAGTACAAAATAACAAAATTTTAAAAATATTAAAACTGACTTCAAAAAAATAAACATGCGCTAAAAAGTAAAAAAAGAATTGTTTCCTTATTTAATCTGCGTCTCCCAATTTTTTTAAGTCGGTGCCAGATTTACACTCTATAAATAATGAGGCGCCGACCTTAGACCTTCAACTCGAAGCATTCAGTTCACCTGACTTAAACGATTTATAATACTACGAATGTTTGAAGAGAACTATGGACTTAAATTTCGCGCTATTCCTTTAGAACCTATAGTTGGTAAGCATACTGCCGGCCAGCATGTGCTTATGACACCGTGATACATGTTGCTCTATTCTCGAATAAACTCTGTTTAACTGCAGTTAAAAAGCAAGCGCAGAGTACTTATCCTATCGTACAAAGATATTATACTACAGAGATACATTCGTAAAGCAACTAACTTTCAATAACCGGCGAAACACGAAACGAAATGGACACTTGGCAAAGCAATACACTTGTTGACAGTGCTGCCAAGTGCTGCTAACCGTAATCCCCTTACTAACTTGCTGCAAACGTACTACAAGCATTTTTGTAATCATTAAAATAAAAAAATACATCTCTCGAAACCTCCATTGTTTGAATTTTATTTCCGGGATATTCTCAAAGTTAAAAGAGATTTCCATAAAATAGATAAGACCCCTCCCCGTTAGCATCCATTGTTCGAGAAGTTACGCATATCGTACAACTTCGTTGGGCATTTAAATACTTCGTTTAATTATTGCCTTTTAATTATTTAAACAATCATAGTTTGTAAATCTTGCACTGTTTACTTATCGATGCACGGCATTGTAGAGAAGGGTTTTTAGCGAACGATCAGTGAACGACTTGGATGCTACTTCCAACGTAGCTACGTTCATTGTGTAAAGCAAAGAAACTGCCCAAAAATGCCGAGTCAAGAGGTTGTGACTACGAAAGTGGTGGTTCACCCTTTGGTTTTATTGAGCGTGGTGGACCATTTCAATCGCATGGGAAAGATTGGTAATCAGAAGAGAGTCGTCGGTGTTCTTCTCGGCTGTTGGAAGGCTAAAGGTGTTCTGGATGTGTCAAACAGCTTTGCAGGTTAGAATCACTTCGCCAACAGTTATTCCTTCTTTCTCCAATTATTATCCATTTTTCCGATGAATTCTCGCGAATTTATCATGCTCCCATCATCCTCGCTTATGAATTACCATTTTACATTTCACGGTGACTCGTAATCCGACTAATTTAAATCGTCATACATCGACTCCAAAAGCTTGTGCAAATAAGAGAAGCCAATAGCAAAAGTCGATTTAATCGTTTTTTGCAGTACCCTTCGACGAAGATGATAAGGACAAAAGTGTCTGGTTCCTCGACCATGATTACCTTGAAAACATGTATGGGATGTTCAAGAAAGTTAACGGTAAGAGCTTGCTAATGGGTACATGTATCCGATGTTTGCTAATTACTGCTTGGCTTTAATACTGTGTAAATTGTTAGCTCGTGAGAAGGTAGTGGGTTGGTATCACACTGGGCCTAAGTTGCATCAAAACGATGTCGCTATCAATGAACTGATCAGGAGATACTGCCCCAACTCTGTGCTGGTCATCATTGACGCTAAACCTAAAGATCTTGGACTCCCAACAGAAGCATATCAAGCTGTAGAAGAAGTTCACGACGTGAGTCCTATAATGCGCGCTGTCGTATAACGTACGGTAGAATTAATAAATAACACTGAAACTATTCGCAGGATGGATCGCCAACGTCTAAAACCTTCGAACACATCCCTAGCGAAATTGGCGCCGAGGAAGCGGAAGAAGTAGGCGTAGAACACTTACTAAGAGACATCAAAGATACTACGGTTGGCACCCTTAGTCAAAGAATTACAAACCAGCTACTAGGTTTGAAAGGTCTTCACGAACAGCTGAAAGAAATCAGAGATTACCTGCTGCAAGTGGGCAGTGGTAAACTACCAATAAACCATCAAATCGTTTATCAGCTTCAGGACATTCTGAATTTGTTGCCGGACATGACACAAACTAGCTTCGTCGACTCGCTGTATGTTAAAACGAACGATCAGATGCTAGTCGTGTATCTCGCGGCCCTCGTTCGATCTATAGTGGCTTTACATAATCTGATCAATAATAAATTAACTAATCGCGACGCCGAGAAAAAGGAGACCGATAAGAAGGAGACGAAGAAGGAGGAGAAGAAGGAAGAGGAGAAGAAGGAGGAGAAAGAGAAAGCAAAAGCTAAGAGTCAGTGAACGAAGTGAAATCGAGACTAACCTGTGCGATTGAGACTGTTAATCTTACGAAAGTTCACAATACTGTGAAATCTGTTTATACATGTACAAATGTATTTCGTGCTTTCACACGGCCGGCATTTCGAGTTAACACCAAAAATAAACATGAATGACCTTATTCTTAAAGTGTTCCAGCGTAGTATGAATTTAAAGGGATATCCGCATCAGACAAAAGATATGATAGTGGGAACGCAGTTACACATTTCCGCGATGTAAACTGAACGAAGACAGCATGATTACTACAGAAATCGTCGAAACTAATTTTTTTACACGGCACGCAACACACCAGTTTCTTTCTCGTCTTATTAGAAATGAGCGACTGCTTCGAGCTAGCCATAACTTTTATATAATGTGTCGATATCTACACGGTATGCTTCTTCACGCGAACCAATGCAACATAAGATCCCCCATAGATACACAGTTTAGACATTACGACCATGTTTCCTAATAGATGACTTCAACTTTCATAAATAACACGGTGTGTTATTAATAAAAAAAAAAATAGAAAAGAATCGATCATTTGAATACACGACTTTATTTATTTCTCGTTGATATACAGAGACGCTATGACGATCTCGCTCTGTATCACGAACTCATATACATTCAACGTACGCGCGAGGCGCTGAATTGTGTACCACGAAACAGCATTTTATGATGCTTGTACCTGTACGATTATTTGAGATACACACTGTTTTTCATTAATAGACTTATGCCTTAATTTATTCTCTTAGAAACCTACAGATTCTCTCCAATTTGTTTTCATGAAAACTTAATCGACATATTCCACGGCAATCGATATTACTTACTTGGCAAGTAAAATCCTTGGGAACACTTCATTTTCCGTGTTTTTATATAAAAACGTAAAAAATAAGACATACTTGACCCAATAACGTCCATCGGCACACACTTATCTCTTCACCCCCACTGTACGCTGTACCGACATAGGGTTCTAAATTGGTATCGTTGTAGTGCTGAAAGTACCAATTAAACGAGCTATCCTCCACTACCTCAGCATTTTCATCGGAAGATTCATCTTTATAAAAGATTTGGTCCTCTGCGTTCCCTACGTTCCGCTGAACAGCCTCGGCCACGGATTTCTGCTTCTCCGGCTCGGCAGAGTGCCCAGCGTGCGGCGAAGGAACTTTTGTTATAGTTGGCCTACCTAAAGGACGCAAATTTGGCATTGGCACAGTGGAGGGCACTTGGCCTCCTGGAACCAAAAACGCCGAGAGGGCTGACGCCTCCGTTTCTCGGGGAAATTGAGACGTCGAAGGGAAGTGCTTGCGATTTTCTGGTAACGATGAATGGGAAGTTGATCGCTCCGTCACCGCAGTCGCAACATCTGTAATCAATGATGTTTTATCGATATACCTACAATTGCTTGAAAATCGGACGAAACAGTGGCAACCAGAACTATAAGTTTACCATTTGATTCATTTCGAATATTTTTCATTGTCGATGTAAGCGTTTCTTGAAATTCTACTACCTCGGAATCCAAGAATGTGTTTTTCTCTCCCTTTAGTATTTCCGTTGACTCTTTCACAGCTTCTGTGGTCGTTTGTAAAATAGCCCTAGGCGTCGTCCAGACAATTTTACTCGCCACTTCTACCTGAGATTTCCCTTCGCCCTTACTCGGCTTTCGATTCACCTGCGCACTCTCGCCGTTATGAATTTCAGCAGCCACAGAAGCTTCGTTTGCTTCCTGGGGCGACTCGTCTGCCGCGGCACTCGAATCCGACGTTCTCGTCGAGTTCATAAAAGCGGAGCTATATCGAGCAATAAAAAAATAAACGATAAAAATGCACATTCCTCTCTTAATTCAATTTCAAATTTACCTGTTTTTCTTGGTGTCCGACGATTGCTTCCGAGAGTCAGGTTCGTGTGCAGCGACTGTGGACAACTCTTCCCTTTCTCTGAACCCCACTTTAGGTCTACTTGTTCTAGGATGAGTTCTTTCGATCTTCACTACCGTGCCATTCCCACTTTTCCATCGTTTCTTCTCCACTTGCGTAACACTCGAGTTCTGACTCTTCGAGGTTTCATTTTTCTCTTGCCCGTCGTACGTTAATCTAGGATCCACAATGGGCACGAATCCACCCTGCCCGCGAGGCATGGGTACAAAGCCACCTCTGTGAATCTCCGGTTCTGTGGGTGGAAACGTCCTGTAACGTCCTCTTCCCGGTCTCCCCGAAGAGTTCTTCCTCTCAGACTTCCTCCCGGAATTACCCCAAAGATTAAAGTTCAGGCTAGGCAGGGGCACGCCGAAGAAAGTGAAACCGGAGCTGCTGGGAGAAGGAGGCATCAATGGGTTTTTCTTCACAGGAATGGTATTGTTCGGCTGAGTGTGAACATCCCCTGGTACTTGAACGATTTTCACTGTATCCGCTGGTACAGTAGTGAGTAATTGAGTCGACGGTTGCGTCGCGTTCGGTGTATCGTTTTTAGTTTCTTGATAATCTGGATACTCGTACAAGTAATCGGAATCCAGGGAGGCGGCAGGGGGTCGCGTCGATGGTTCTTTTAAGTTCATTCGAAGTGGCACGATCTCCGTGGCTCCAAGAACTGGTACAGCAAATTATTAGACACTTGCTGCTTCCGGATTGCTTTACAGGTAATAAAACGTGCGTCTCGAGTTTACTCACTCGTGGAGGAGACAGGGTACGGCGGCGAATCGATCATTTCAGCTTCGCAGCCCGGATGAATTGCATCGATTTGCCTTTCTCGTTGGCAGTCCTGCCGCGACAATCTAATCTCTTTGAACAGTGATCCATCCGCGCATCTTGGACCCTCGGAGGAAGCTTGCTGCAACCACCCTCTCAACCACAACATTCCACACGAGCACGAGAGCGGGTTGCCTTTTCACGAGTAGAATCAAAGTCGGTGACAATTACTTAAATACTTTTTTCGTTTCGAAGAAGGAGGGGTATTTAATTACCATCGATATCTAAGACAGCAATGTTGGATCTCAATCGTTTGAATGCCACCTCCGAAACGGAAGCCATCCTGTTGCTCCTCAGGCTGAGAACTCGAAGCCTTGGCATTTCGTCGAAAGGGGAGCCCTGGATGGTGCAAATTCGATTGTTGTCCATCTACGGACAAAGCGTGGAACGTATGTATGTAAAACGATCCGCTATCTCCTTAATTAACGATGCAGCTATACGAATAATTGCTCCGCTAGCATAACGAACACGGCCTCGCACCACGGCTCGTGAAGAAGTTTCACTCTCGACGAGAAAGTATTCTCCGTATTACTAAAGGCGATTCCCCTCCGCCACTTTTTCCCCCCATTATTCGCCTACACCCGATGGGATTATTACGCAAAATCGACCCTTACCAGAACGATTTCGTTTATTCTGCTTCTCGAACCTGGATTGCTTAACCAGTTAACGAACTCTCTGCTTACCTTCAATTCAACCAACCACTCCATGGACGCTAAACTGTTGCTGGATACTCTGGATACCCTGTTGTTGCTCAAGTCCAAAACTTCCAGGGACCGAAGGCTCTCCAAACCAACGTAATCCAAACCTGGCAAATGATTGTGGCTCAGATTAAGGAAGAGGAGGTGAGGCACGTTAACGAACGCGTTGCTCGCAATTTCCTGAATCCGATTTTCCTGCAGTTCCGCACTTTGGAGGAGTGGTAGCTCGGTGAAAGCTCCGCTTGGAATCATCTGAGCAAATAGCAAGGGAGCACAGTAATTTATAAATCTTTTATCTTTCGAGCCGAATAATGAAACATCGTCCAGCACCTGTAGCCGATTCTTTCCGAGCCTTATCGCTTGCAACTCCGGCAGGCCTTTGATTGCGTTTCTTTCGATGATCCTGAGGTCGTTGTTTTCCAGATCGATCAAGGATAATCGCGGCAGACCGTCGAAGGCGCCCTCGCGGAGCTCGCGTATGCGATTTCTTACAAGCTTAAGCTCGAGCAAGGCCGATAGGCTGCTCAGTGTTTCCGGCGACAGGATGTTCAGCTTGTTGAAGCTCAAGTCGAGAACCTGAAGAGCTGTTAAGCCGTGCAACGATCCGGGTAACTCGGTCAAAGTGTTGTGCGACGCGTACAGTTCACGAAGGTCTCTGTAATTAATGTCGTTTCCTCCCTTTGACATCGAATCATTAACAAAAACAGTCGTTTCCGTCGCGGGCAGATCAGCCCACCTAAATGCCTCTCCTATCTACAACGAGTCATCCGCGGCGCACAAAGTCATCGTACAATTGTTTTAGATAAACGATCCCAGACAGGGAAGATTGACTATATGGGGAATGTATGATATAATAAGTCGTCAACTGTGTTAAGACTGTTAAGTTAACATAAGATGCTAGAAAATGCTGGGCCCCGCGGGATGGTGCCATCAGACAACTAGAAGGGGACACTTAACGCGAGCACGAAGAACTTTCTAGCTACCAATTTGCTGGTGATGCAACCAAATAACCACGAGTGAAACCGCTTTTCTAGTGGTATATTAACTTGCAGGAAAACGCTTCTGAATTTTCTACAGTTTTGTCAAACAAGAAGCCCGCGAACGTTTATCAAACCCACTACACTTTCGTCTGACTGTACCTGGTATTCGAAAAGGTTGCGTGTGGGATTTGAGCAAGGTTGTTTCTGCTGAGGTCCATCCTCTGCAGTCTCACGTTTTCTTGAAAGATATCTGGCCGCAGAACCTCCAGTCGATTGCCTCGCAGATTCAAGTCCATCAGTGACCTGAGAGGCCTGAAACTTCTCCCATGCAGGCTGACTAATCGATTGTATCTTAGGTCCAGCTGCTCCAACCTGGACAGTCCATCGAAGACCCCGTCCTCCACGATTCGCAGAGAATTGTAGCCAATGTTCAGCTTCCTTAAATTCGGTAAATCCGCCAGACTACCCGGCGGCATCCGCTCGATCCCGTTCGCACTGAGATCCAAGGATCTTAGAACCGGGAGGGCGAGATCCTGAGAGGAAACCGCGGGCAGAACGACAATGCGGTTCATAGACAGGTAGAGGTGTTCTATGTTCCTCGGCAAACCCGGAACAATTTCGAGCATTCGATTCCAACTGACGTCCAATTCGTAAAGATTGCTCAGATGGTGGAACGTGAGAGGATGGAGAACGGAGAGCGCGTTGCCAGAGATGTTGATGTGCTCGAGGGCCGGCGTCCCTAAGAACGATTCAGGCTCTACAAGGCCAATAGCGTTCCCGCTGACGTCAAACCGCCTCAAACTCGGCAGATTCGCTAGTAAACGTGGCTCTAGGTGGCGGAAGTAGTTTTCTGAAAGGTCTAGCCCCTAGAATCGCAAATAGACAATAAATTACAAAACGACGGGGTTCCCTGCAAGGCTTGAAAAGTGTTTCGCTCTGAAACACTTACTTTCAACGCTGGCAAGTTCCAGAACGGTGCCTCTAACAAATTTGACAAAGAATTATTCTTTAATCGAAGTTCCCTGAGAGCGGGCATCGCGGTGAAGGTCTCTCTTTGCAGAAAGGCCACTCTATTGTGATCAAGGTGAAGTCTCTCTAAAGTGGGATGGCCTCTTAACGCCCCGTAAGGTATCTCCTCGATTTGATTGTGGCTGACGTCGAGGAACTTCAGCCTGGGCAGTGCCTCCATTATCGATCTCAATTCGGTCACGTGGCTCAGATCGTTATTGATCAGCCACATCTCCTCCAGAGCGTTCCCCGGCCTTCGTGGGAAGAACTCGGGGTGTATGCGATGTATTAGATTGTGATTAAGATCCACTGCTTTCAAGGCGGGCATTCTCTGGAATGCTCCAGCGAACACTTCGGTTATGTGATTCCTCGATAAGTACAGGCGGGTGAGAACAGGCAGGTCCACGAAGGATGCTTCGTCAAGACGGTTTATTCGATTCCGATCGAGTCGAACCACAGAGAGGGAGGGTAGGTCCATACAGGCGCGACCAATCATGCCAGCATCGACTATCGAGTTCCCGACTAAAGATATTTCTCTCAGTTCCGGTAAATCTATGATCGCTCGAGGGTGAACCCAGTGAACACCGCAGTCGGTGATGTTCACCAGCTCGAGTCGCGGCAGGCTACGAAACAGACCAGCTTCTAAGCGTATTAGACGCGAGCTCCCGAATACATGAAGCTGCTCCAGGCTGGGTAGATCTCGAAAGTGTATCGGAGCTAATTCCACCAGAGCCGGGGAATTGATCTGGAGGTATCTGAGCTTTGGGAGTCCAGAGAACTTTGGGAGCTTCTTCATTACCCGACTCTGCAATGTCACCGCCTCTAGGCCCTGCAGATTCTCCAGGCTGTCTACTGGCAGAGATCGCAAATCTGGCTCCACGACGAATAATTCCAATAGAGAGTCGTGGAGGCCCTCTAGCCAGCCCGACGATACTCTTTCGAGGCGATTATTTCGTAGCATTAGTCGAAGAACGCGCAGGGTAGCAAATACTTTGCCCGGTAGGCTAGGTAGATTGTTGTTCTCCAGGATCAACTCGTCTACTGGCCGGTCTATGTAGTGGCTCACTGCCTTCAAACCTTCCAGAACCTTCGGCAACTCGCTGTGACTGCACCTATTGATAAATGAATGGACACTAAGCGATGCTGCACGGTCCCCTGCTTAATGGAAACATCACACTTGCCATATCTGAATCTCCATGTCGCGGGTAGAGCATCTGCAAGGTAGAATCCTCTCCTGAGTAGGGCACCCGTACTCCGAGCTTAGCTGGGCGCTGGCACCGATGCAGCACAGTGCCAGAAGCCAGCCAGCTACAAAGAGGCCTCCACCATCCGGTGGTTTAGCCATCGCGCATTTGGACCTTGGTCTACGACCTTAAATAGCGGGCCCGCATTGTCTGGAAAAATCCATTTACCCGCTAATCTTTAGTTTGAGACTCGAGAAGAAGCACGTGGTACGATAATACACTCTTCCGGCCGATAAATCATGCCCTTCTCTTTGAATTCGCTAAAGAAAACGTGGTGTTGGCTTTTATGAAAGTAGGCGTGGGCTCGAGGCGTTACGGTGTGCCCTTGGATGTCACGGTGGTTTCTATGCGTAAACCAAAGAACGCATGTATGTACGTGTTGCCCACACGTCACGGTCTTAGACGACAAAATTAATGCCTCGTACCGTAAGCAAAGCTAAAGACCGCTATGACAATCCTTTCCCGTAGCGATCGCTGTCACCTGGAACCTCGCGATACCCATCAAACTGACGAAAGATCTCTATTACTTGTTAAACTAACATTAGACGCGACTAAGTCGTACGAACTAACAGTAGCCGCGCGAAATTGAATTACATTGTCTTTAGAAGAAAAGGTAACTGAAGGGAATACGGAAGAGAAGAGACCCTTTACTCCATCAGATAGAACGAAAACAAAGGTATTCTTCGAGGATGCTGTCACGGGTGACCACGTGCGTTTCATAACACCGTTCCGTAAGTACGAACTATCGGGCGGCCTGGAAAGGCAGTCGGGCCTGAAGAATGTCGATATCGATTTTAATCGTTAATAAAAACACTGAATTAAAGTATCGCCTAGGCCCTAGATTTTGGACGATGTGCTCGGTCGGAAATTTAAGGGAGCGCGTCAGGATCGAAGAATACAGGTCGCTGCACTCGCGTGACTGCATTTGCATCGGGAACTAGACTATCCGATTGTTGGGAAATCGTTTTCGTCGTTCAGTGAACTTTCAAATTGCCCTACTGGACTTCATTCGAAACCGAACGAGTCTTTCTGCGTAACCATTTCCCGGCAAAACGGATCTTTCTGTGGTTCCAGCTACAAACAGCTGACATAATCACTTGTGTACGCTAATAGCCGTAATTTACAGTGCGTACAATTGGTACGGGTGCAGCAGTGACTCTATTGTTATCGCCATTGCACGTAACCGTGATCGAATCACCGTGATCGTGTATGATTTCAGTGAAAGTGATCCACACTTCCTTGGTTTTCCTCCTCGAGTCTCGTTCCTTCTAAACCCCGCCATGCTGAACCGCTCGGAATTATGCAACTTCGAAATAGGGTCGTATAACTTTCGAAGGGATACTCGAACGGTATGAAAAATATTTAAACTATCTTCGCTAGATTAAAACTCCGAAAACTTGAACTGTCCCACCCCCTGGATGGTCAGCCCTACCTTTTGATGTGACGTAGTGCGCAACTCCGAAGTCCCAAATTATTCCTCAAGTTATGTGCTTGCCCTTCTCTCCGAAGCTTCGACGATTCTCGAGGACCCTAAGTTATTTATTTCCTTGAAGGACCGCGTAGCACAGCTTGTTCACAAACCAAGAAGCAACACGTCGCGTTTTGTACGTCGTTCAGAGGAGCACGAGCCTCGGTGCTCTCGTTACGGACAGGTACGAACTAACTACACGAAGAAGTTTTGCGCAAAGCGTGCTGATGCACAAAGTCGAGGGGAGAAGATGACTGTGGCGTGGGTGATGGCGAGCGGTACGAAAAGAGAATTGCGAAGTGCTGTGTCCAGCCACCGTGAAGGCACGCTTCCAGGAAATTCTTCCCTTTCCACCGAATCTTTGCGTCCAAATAATTTGGCGTCGGTGACAAATTTCGGATTTCAGTTTGCCCGATTCCAAATGCTTCTGGAATTATAAGGACGTCAAAGGAATTTAAGGGGAATGCGATTGACTTGTCATCCACGTGTAAAACGATCGGGGAAAACTAAACCTACCAGTGACTGTATATTTTACACGATACAAATAAATTGTAAAACACATTTACAATTTCTGTGACATCAATCAACAATAAACGGGATTCCATGATTTTCTTAGAAACGTGCAGTTAAACGTGTTCCAGTCCAGATGACATGAGTTCCGTCCTTCTTCGTCCGCTTTTTTCGAGATGCAGAAAACGTACGGCAACAAGCAACGGTACCAGCAATACGTACTTGTTAGATCCGTACAAGTTTAATTAAAGCAGATAAAGGCAAATGAACAGTTACTGTAAATTTTGGGCCCACTTTGCACGACGAATATGCATACCTAGCTGTATCCTTTCGAAATGGTATTTCGGGTTCCTTCTATCTTTAAATTCAATTTTCGAATATCATCGTCTTTCGTTCTTATCTGAATCGTGTTCTCTAATGTATTATAGTCAAGGCAAGGTATCAATAACCGGTTCTAAGCCGCACAAGCACCCAAGACTGATTTCTGGGCGACTCTTCTCTTTTATTGGCTACACAAAAATGAATAAAAAATCGTGACAGCATACTTTATTTTTTACTAACAAATTACACTTGATTTTAATAAATTAATGCACTTTTGCGTGAATGTAAACGTGTTTCTTCGGAGAGATACATCACTCGGTTGAAGGTCCAGCATCTAATAGCACACAAACACAACGCAACGATCTAATCTGTGTTGTAACTGGTTTTCAGAATCAACCAAGCTATAATATCATACAATTATGTGAGCCTGCGCCAGTTGTTTACCGATGATAGAACCAGAAAGGACCGATCGCTCTTCTGTGGCTCTGTACAAATAACGATTTCATTATTCTCTCTTGGCAACGCGGCTTCAATTGCGTTGAGAGGGGTTCTTCCCTGGATAAGAAACTACCGTTTCTTCTTTCCTCCGAATCTTATAAATTTCGCTTGAAACATGTGGTGTAAAAATATTCTACGAGTTTGTGGAAAATTTCCAAGATTCACATTGAGGGACTTTCATATTAAGAACGGTATTTGTTCTCAAGACTTTAAAGAAAGTAATGAGAATAGATCATATTCCACGAAGCAATCGCCAAGGATACTTATCACTGGTATGTATATTTCTAAAAGGCTATTTAGAATATTGTGAAATCGTAGAAGCTATCGTTGGGGATAGAATCTCATTCATATCGATCTTTACACACGCGCTTTCACAAGGTGGTCTCGGACAGTTGGGCACTGAATGTGCGAAATTACTTCGTAAAAATTATGGGAACGACAATGTGATCCTCTCGGACATAATTAAGCCGACGGAAGACACTCTATCAAACGGACCGTTCATCTTTGCCGATATCCTTGACTTCAAGGGTCTACAGAAAATCGTGGTAGACCAGAGGATCGATTGGCTAATCCACTTCAGCGCTCTTCTTAGCGCTGTTGGCGAACAGAATGTCCCCCTTGCTGTTAGAGTTAACATAGAAGGTAAAACGACATTTCTATGTTTCTAAAACTTCTCGATATGAATGCTAGTATAAGCGTGTGAGTGGTTTTCAAGACTGCGCTTTGCATGAAATGGAATGCCGTGCCGAGTAAGCCTGTCGTATGATAATAATTATATTGTTACCGCGGTCACGAAGGAAAGTCCGTCGGAGAAAGTGGATTTCTTGAGATATAACTCTTGTTTAAGCCGCAAGAAAGGGAATTCTTGTTGGAAATAGTTAAGAATTATATTTCTACTAGGAATGCACAATGTGATTGAGCTAGCAAAGCAGTACAAATTAAGGATATTCATTCCATCGACGATCGGAGCTTTCGGCCCGGATTCGCCAAGGAATCCCACGCCAAATGTCACCATCCAACGGCCGCGAACGATTTACGGCGTGAGCAAAGTGCACGCTGAGCTGTTAGGTGAATACTATCACCACAGATTCGGTCTTGATTTCCGATGTCTTCGATTCCCGGGAGTCATCAGCAGCGATCCCCCGGGTGGTGGTACTACAGGTAGTTGATATTTTAGTAGAAAAATTTCACTGTAAAAACGTCGTCTCGCGTTAAGAAGTAGAGCACGTTGCAATCGCGATTAGGGTAACTGCGTAATGGCGCAATCTATCGTTCTTCAAGGACAATAGTACTAGTAAATTGTTGAGAGTCTCTTGATCATGAGCCGTGAGATCGCTCCTCGCGTTTCCCTTATCTCCTGATGCGTAAATCTAAGAGTAACTAAAACCTACGATCTTATAACAAATCTAAAACGTATATTTTTATATTTTTCTTTATTAGATTACGCTGTTGCCGTGTTCCACGAGGGGTTGCTTAATAAAAGATACGAATGCTATTTAGAGCCTCACACGAGACTGCCAATGATGTACATAGAGGATTGTTTGTCTGCGCTCTTTCAGTATTTAAATACTCCGAATGAACGATTGCTGAGGCGTGTGTATAACGTTAGCGCAATGAGTTTCACACCAGAGGAACTATTCACTGAACTTAGGAAGCACGTTCCTGATTTAAGGATTACGTATAAACCGGATGGACGGCAATACATCGGTTAGTAGATTATACCTATTGCCAGCTGTAGGGTAAACTCGGGTAAATCCGTGATAGTTTTAGAATTTGTCTAATAACTGCTAATATTTAGATATTCTGAAAGTGAGTCTCTAAAGTATATTTAATTGAAAATATACAAAATTAATTTGTCACGACATGCTCTGGTTACTCCGTGATAGTACTCGCTGGCCCTATATATATATATATATATTTTTTTTAATGTGGATTAATCCGTTGTTGCTCCGAGTGCCTCATATGTTCACCAACTACTTGTTTATATTATATTACAATATTTTATATTTTTTATATTATTTCATAGTTTATATTATTGTGATTTTGTGCATAATCAATCGTGTCATGATCATTAGATGTCCGAGACGTAAGGAAACATCGTTTCTGGTATTGACCATCAGAATTTCTCAAACAGCGCAATCAGATAAACAGTATCAGGCGCACGAAAAATAAGAATTTCGTCAATTTCATAAACAAAAATAACACTGATGCCTTATTGTATGATAATATCAAGAGTAAGACTTGTTATAGTGTAATCTTATCATCACTTACCTGCAGTTTGAACTTTCCATTTATCTTTTAAAGCACATATAATACATAAACAAGTGATCGTCCACAACTAGCACGAAAAATTTCACGAATAATGCGCTGCTGGAACAAAATGCTCTCTCACTCTATCACACTAACTTCAATTGACTAATTATTTTACCACAACATAAACTAGAAGATCAACGCTGTCTGTTAGTTTTTGTTCCATCTAAATTGAGTAAGACAATTTCGAGTTACAGATAAATGAAAAAGTATCACGGATTTACCCGAGGAGTTTATCCTATTAATCAATGCTGTGTGAAGAAACTATTGTATTATTTAAATTTTAGCTGAAAATTGGCCACAAGTTTTCGACGACAGCGAGGCGCGACGAGATTGGGGATGGGAGCACAAGTACAACTTAAAGAGACTTGTAGAATCAATGGTCCGTGATGTGGAGACGAGCGTTCTATCTAAACGATCGTTGAAGGAGGTCAACAGTTATGTATAACACTACACCATTTAGGAAATCATTGATGTGAATTAGACAAGATATAAGAATATTATTTATTTTACAATAAAAAAAAAGGCTCAAGATATGTCGTAGAAATTTTTACACGTTACTTGTTTCACATGTCTTCGCTCATTAATTCAGCGATTTCTTCGTCGTTGAGATCTATTCGTTTTGGAGTAGCTGCAGCTGCTCTTGTTGGGGTCGTGAACGTTCTTTCTATCTTCTGCAACGGTGTAATACTCCGATCTGTGCTTCTCGAAGGCGCACCGCTCTGATCCATGATCCTCGAAGGTGTACCGATCGGTCTATCATGATTCCTCGAAGGTGTACCGATCGGTCTATCATGATTCCTCGAAGGTGTACCGATCGGTCTATCATGATTCCTCGTAGGTGTACCAATAATACTCCTATCTATTCTTTTCGGGGTATTGCTCACTCTCTCGCTCCACCTTCCACTCTGTGAAAATCTTTCGGTCTGTTCCGGCTCTGTGCGAAATGAAAGGGTAAGACGTTAAAATTCGTTTATCCACGTTCCGAAAGTGAAGAAACTATTTTTCACCTGTAGGATTATCTTTAGCCAATAAGGCTCGACTTTCTATAAAGTATCCATTTGGATGAATAATTGGCTTATCTGGTAAATGATTGTGTAAAACGTTGAAATACGTAGTGCAAGCGATATGGTAGTGGCCATCTTTGGACAAATCTGCTATTTCATTAACGCCTGAAACGCAAAAGACCATAAGTAAACAGCCCTAGGACTACGCGAATAAAGTCACGATATGCTTACTTGTCGGAGGAATGCCGTAACCAGAGAGTTTTAATTTCAATGATTCATGATCCATATGCCTGTACGGGCAGCCATGGTATTCTCCAGGGCCCACGGCAGAAGATATGATTTTTGGACACCCGAGAGGGGTATAATTTGTTTGTTTACCCTCTTTGCCGAATGTATGCCTTATAGTGTAAGCGTATTGTTTGTCGAATTTGTCCGGATCTATCTTCTTCGAGAACTCTGTCTTCCAGAAGCGCAAAGCATCTTCTAACGTTACCCCTATACCTTTCAAGAATAAACCGTACTGAATGCGTCCAGAATTTTTTAGATGGTGCTGAGTCTTTAACGCTTCGTGCAGTACCCTCATGCACAAGGGATAAGAGATCTTTGACAACTGAAAATTATGCTAAATTGTAGGGCGACGGGGCTATGGAGAATATATTAATTACCTCGTCCAATTTATCGATAGGTGTAGCCGTAGTTGTCCAAACGACGCGCGTCATACCAGAGAAGGCGATGGGTAATGATTTCAGGAAAGATATTAGTCTCTCGTCGTCGCATATATTTGAAACATAGTTAACCGCATACTGTGCAATAAAGATATATCTATCTGTATCAAGATTCAAATATTTTCTGTACTTAATTAACGAATTACTAAAAAAAATACTTGCCTCTATACCACTGTATAAATTTTTCCTAAAATAAGAAACAAACAGAGACACCAAGTCTGTTTGTGGAATATATGCAATTCCCTGGTTAAGATAAACTCTACGCGATCTAACTAGATCAGTGACCCTTTGAAAAGGCACTTTATAAAAATCTACCGTATCGATATTTAAAATTTTTGACGTAGACGAACCAAGTTCCTCCTTTATCTCATCTTTTTCTTCTTGTGTAATCTTGAGAGAAAAATAAAGAGTCAGTGAATAATCTTCGGTTCAACGGATAGGCAATTTATACTTCATTCTATTATCTTTATTTCTCACTTGCTGGCAATCGATATTGTGCATACTCAGCAACTTTTCTATCCCCTCTTTGTCTAATGAACTAAATCTTAATTTAAATAACTCTACTTCCTGATTAATGAACCACATCTGGCGTTCTGAATCTTGACAATACGATAATCTCATTATAAAATGTGATATATGATCCATCTTTCTAAATTTCAAATCCGTTTCTGCGGATGATTTGCAACCCTTTCCATGGAGGAGACGATCAAACTGCTTAAGTCCATCTTTGATTAAAGCTGTACTTAGATTTTGTTTACGGTCCTGTATGAACTTAGACTCTGTTCGTAGTGCATTGTTTTCAACGTGTTGTAGAACTACAAAGAATCGTATATTCAAGAAACTATCGGACACTGATCGAAGAGCAAGCAGTGACTCGTCCAAAAGACTTACGCTTCAATCTGTCCATACCCAATCGTTGAAACTCCACAAATGGAATTTCACCACTTGGAGGGAAATCGTACATTTGTAGATCATGCTGATAAATATGTTGGAGGTCATTAGTTTCAACGTTAACTGTATACCGTCGCCGTTTTGTATATTCCATTATCTAAAAGACAAACGTACCTTAATCCCTGGCTATCAACTGCATTAACTGTACTGTGACTTTCACTTCGGCGCACCGGCTTTTTAAAGTGATTTATTAAGGAGGCATAAAACGGTTACGATCACGAAAGAATGCGGAAAATCGAGGTATACTTACCGAAGAATATATTTTATTCACAGATCATTCTTAATATTTCTTGAATCTTTCAACACTCACTTCCCCAGCCATTGCTCTATCACTGTGGTTTGCCGCGCTTTTTTTCCCGCCAGAGTTCGGAGGTCTCCAGCGGAGCCGAACACCTACAGGGGTGGTGCTAATGTGTGCGTGAATTGACGCCAGCGCGAAGTCAACCACGTGGCAAAAACGCGAAACGAATGTGACGTCACAGTTGTACCGATGCCAGCGCCCAACCAAGCCACATGTGCCACGGGCGCGCATGCGTGAGACGTCACGGTTGGAGACGAACTGACGCCAGCGCCAAGCGAGTAACGCCGCGACCAACCAGCGTCGACAACATATGTCCCGGTGACGCTGGTTGGCCGTGGTGTCGGCTCGGCTCCATCGTGCGTCTCACGCACACATTACCACCGCTCCCTGTAGGTGTTTCCCTCTGACCAATAGCAGTGGGGGTATTGTATCAGCTCCGCCGGAGACGGGCCAAGCTACCATTCTAGGGAGCCGAGAGCTTACCGTAGTCAAAGAGTAGGTATAATAAGAGGCGTCACTCCGGGCGGAACCTTTGAAGTCCTTACTTGACCTTGACATTTAAATTGGTTGTATATTCGAGCGGGATATTCAAATCGACTAAATGTACCTTACCGCAATTGGCTGATTATTACCGAAGTTTACCGATCATTGCCGAATGGGCATTTAAATTGGTTGTCTAGTGATTTCCCTAGGTTATTTCTGTCCTTGTCGAGTGACGCCTCTTCCCAGATAGCACACTTCGTCTTAGAGACGTCTAGTTTATGTCCATTTTAGGTCCGAACGTCTTGATTTGTAACAAGACGTCTATAAGACGTGTTTAAAACGCCTTTTGGACGTCTCTAAGACTTTATCAGACGTTGTGCTATCTGGGTTATTATATCACCTCTTTGCCGTAGTGACGTCACATTCGTTTCGCATTTTCGCCACGTGGCTGGCTTTGCGTTGGCGTCAATTCACGCACACATTACCACCGCCCCTGTAGGTGTTCGGCACCGCCGGAGACCTCCGAACTCTGTTTCCCGCTGTTATTTGAAGGTAGCGTTTGGGAGAAGACAACGCACGGAACGTTACTGCGCAATTTACATCGCGCGTTACAAGATTTTTAAATATTTGAAGGGAATAAAGTAGAAAATATAACTTCAGTTGTATATTTATTTAAAATTATTCACCGTTCGTAGTTGCTTCCACCCGATTAAAATATATCGTTGGGTATAAAGTAAGGTTATAAATCAAATGTATCGTACATCAGCAATGAAATTGATCATATTTTCTATTTTTTATGCGTCCGTGTCATGCGAATATCTTTTAACTGTAAAGGCGACAAGTGACCGTCCGCATTATCAAGATTTTGAACGCAAATCTCAGTTACCCTGAGATTGAAAAATTCCACTCGATTTTTCACTGGCGACATCTCTCGAAATTCGTGAACAGTGATGTCGGTTCTGTCGATTACTTGTACGTCAAACAAGCTCACTTGTTTAGGATACATCGAGTCCCCTGGCAGAACATACACTTTCGCATCTTGCAACTCCACCTTGACCTAATCGAACACATTTGAATAAAGTCAGGAATAGATTCATTACTAAATATGTAAAGCTTTCTACGTACTGGTAGATTCAACTGCACCCCCTTTTTGCTACGATCGATCGCGAAGTCTAGCAAATTGTCTATACTTTCGAATTTCGCTATTCTCGCAATTTCGTACTGTTGCGGAGGCGGTAGCGTAATATTCGGTGAAGAAAATATGAAATTTCCAGGCACGTCCCACTAAATTATACGAAAGATATTAATGTTACGTGCCGAATCCAATGTTGACGTTTTATTAACTATAATATTCTTACTTTCAAATCCTCTATTTCCGTTACTTCGCACATGGTGTAAGGCATAACCGGTATACAAGCTAAGTAAAAGACTGCGTCGAAGCGTCTTCCAGAAAAATATGATGGCGTCAACCAATTACTCCATTCGTAAAGAGCCCAAAGGTCCGGGTAACACTTGAAATTTTCACATAACGCATAAAATTCTGTAGCATCCTCGTGCACCTTCGTTTGCCAGCTACGCAATTCATTATCGGGAACTAAAAAAACAGAAATGGCCCCCTTAATTGCCGCATTTTTTTTTCAAAACAATATAGCTCAAGCTGTTGCAAAATTCGAATTCGATATGTTATTTGTAATTACTTTTAACATGCTCCGCCCAATCAGAATGCGCAGCGCTTTCTCGTGAATTCTTACAGATCAGTATACCACATTCCTCAAAAGCCTCGCGGATCGCAGTGATGCGCAATGTGATCTCTCTCGGCAGTTCATTCGGTCTGGTTTTAAAAATTTGAGGGCGTATGCTGGTGTTTGGAGTTAAAACATCGAAACTGTTACTATCGTAGCCAAATGTAGAAAAAAGATTGTGCCATTTTAAATCAGCGTCGGCTGGATGCACCACTCCACCAGGGAACACGTACGACCCCGGCATAAATTTCGAATTCTGATGACGCTTTAGGCACAGCAAATTATAATTGTACTGAAACTGGACGAAATTCTTTTAAGTTCTTAAACTTTTAATAAACATGTATGGTCATTCGTCGTAGTCAGCGTAACTTTAATTTTCGCGCGTTCTTATAGTATGACGATTCCATCGTCGATGTTGCAATTACTAATTCGTTTTCAGTTTGGTTATTATATTTACTTGAATTTCGTTGCAAGTAATTAATAAAGTAGCATAATATTCACATCTATTTAACTAACTCAACAAAAAAAGAGGAGTTACATATGTACATTACTTACGTTTGTACGAAACAGAGGGCGAACATATTTTTGTGCATTACGAGCTGCTAGGATTAAACTAGCCGATTCCTTCCAAACCTTCATTTTTGTTTTGATGATAAAAGTATTTGTTAGTTTATAATAACGTCTAAGAATTTATACAATCGATTCTATAACAAGAAAGAGATCGTTAAGGTTATGATTCCATATGTTTTTTATAACCTAATTAAACTTACATACTAGACCCGCACGCGTCTAGAGTGAACTTCAATGACTTTTTATAAAATAAACGAACGATTATCGATCTTTTTAATTTTTGAACTTTCCTATTCGATGATTTTCGAAATGTGCACATTTATGACATAAATGTTTTTATGTAAAGAATGATAGTACATTCTCTGCATCAATTTACATAAAGTGACCAGACGTCCCGCATTTTATCCCTTTGTCCCGCATTGGACATGTAACCTTTTACATTTTAATTTTATATATTTTTAATTTCGTCTCAATGTATTAAGTGTGCTTTAATAAATTACGGAAACGATCTCCTCATGGCGCTGGTAACCTTTTTTTTGCTTGTTAGCTTGCTTCCTTGCTTGTCTCGTATTGGAACAAAAAATATCTGGTCACTTTTTAAGTTTAGAAAATGTAATGAGTATGAAGTATAATTACTCTAGTTCCTATTTCATATGGAAATCATTAACCCTCCATATCCTGAGTCTGTGTCTTTTTAGACACATCTTTTCAGAGCTCACGCACACAGTGACAGAGTGGTTAATATTATTTGAGCTTGAGCGACCATCCCTACCTGAGTATTGTATCGGTGAAGGTCTTGAGCGACCGTGAATATGTATTAGTGACCTATCGGTGTGGGTCCGTCAAGACCCAGGCACAGGACTCGATGTCCTGTACCCGGAGGGTTAAGGCAACTTTTCATACGGAAATCGTGAAGGCAACATTTATTACAATATTAAGTAAATGTATGAGTAGGTTTGATTAAAATGTACAATTTGATTGAACACAATCTTGTTTGAGCTTGAAACGTCATAGAAATAATACGAATATTACAATTATTCCATTTACAAATTGGCTAAACGGTACGCATCTACAATACACGCAGCAGCGTACTTTAGAAACTATACGCACACTAGATTATGTTTTCTTTGTATCTTTTTCCACTTTACCACTCGCTGCCATCATCAGTTCATATAATTGATACACTTGTTCATCCCTGAATTTTTCAAAATCCTTTTCATCTAAATTCTGACCTAGTGGTTTAGCAGTATGCGGTCCTCTTAATCCAAGCTGTTCTGCAAGCATTACCGTATAGTCCTAGGACACAGAATAAGTAATCTTCCTTATTCAACTTAAAGATTATGATCTTTAAGGGTGTAAAAGGAACGAA
This sequence comes from Andrena minutula, assembly GCA_929113495.1. Lineage (NCBI taxonomy): Eukaryota > Metazoa > Arthropoda > Insecta > Hymenoptera > Andrenidae > Andrena > Andrena minutula. Next base: position 35,589,406 of record OV815996.1, on the reverse strand, counting down.
TAGTTTATTCCCTACCTGTTGCCATGTGTATCATAAGGAAATGAATGAAAGATAACCTAATTCTTCAACGGATGTATAAAAATTCCATGCTCGATATTACTTACCGCCCATTCATTTATAAAGATGGCTGATTCAGCTTCGTTGCACTTTTTATGCCTCCTAAACTCATCTCGCACATAACTAGTACCTATTGACTGAATTTCAGCCGGCAAACCGCGGTGTAACCTTAAAATCGTTTTGTAGAGCATTCTGACGCGCTGCACGTGAGATAAGGTTGTCATACTTTGTTTATTAGAAAATTACAATATATACATACTAACTGACTATTTGTATTTAATATTTTACAATGTAATTATTGTTAACTAAATTACGAGTGACAAAGATTCAATGGAATCTCGCGCCAAATGTATGCATACATGGTTAATTACATATGTGTGTCCATATAAGTACGTGTGCACATGCAGGTATAACTCCTTGCTGTGTAGTTTGCTCAATTCTTGCATAAACTAAAGACGTATACTTAATTGGCGATCATATAGCTGTTCTTCGATCTGTATATTAACCCCTGATTAAGTTTTAAAGTAAAAATATAGGTTTCATATTGGGTGCGTTCCAATTCACGCAGTGACTGCAAAGATCGCAGCGCAGTCGCTGCGCGCATTCATATCGGTCCGTTTCGTTACTGCAGTTCATGCATTCTTGAAATTTGAAAATGCTACTAAGTATGGAGAAAGAAACGTTGTTTACAATAACCTCGATACTATTAAATAATGCTGATAATGAAATCAACAGCTGTGATTCATTTGGTGAAAGCGAAAATGAAGATGATATTAACTTGCCATTTATAATCGGAATTAATATACATATCATTAATTCTAAACAAAACACTTGGACACATTATGTTTGCCCAAAAATTGAGAGATTATGGAGAACGTGTCATTCCGGGATATTCGAGACCAATATTCGGAGAATATTTTCGGTAGATAATGAGTATGTAATTATACATTTGTATTAAAAAAAATCATCAAATGAAGTTTCTTCAAAATAATAACGTAGAAAAGTGGTCTTATTCTCTATTTCCAATAGAGAAATTCAAATAATCAAAGATTATAGAAACAAACACGCGCGCGCGCGCAGTGACTGCTTCACCTCTGAAATTTGTGCGTTTGCTGCACGCTCGCTGCCCCGGAAGTGACATCGTATTGGTGGAAAGTGAGAGAAATTCTAGGGAATCGTACGATGCCACCAATTTCATGCACTCACTGCGGTAAATCGGAACGCATCCATTGTTTTTAATCAGGGACTTAATACCGGTATAATGCTCGTACCGGTATTTCGCCATTACAGCTATACCGATACCGATATCGTACCGAAACAGATACTTACTTATCGTACTGAAAACAATCGGTTACCGGTAACCGAAATAAATACCGGTAAGGTAGTTAAATCATTTCAATTAATATTGAGATTTTATAAGGTTTTTGAACAATATTGTGTAAAGGACAAAATTGCAAGTTAATATTTAAGAGTCTTTACCTACATATATCATCACAATATTGTTCAAAAACCTTATAAAATCTCAATATTTAAGTGATCGACGACTAGGCCTAAACCGATCGGCGACTGGGTCAACTACCTTATTTTTTCGGTATTCTTTTCGGTAACATTTCCATAGACATATATATAGACGGAGCGTGTCTGAGGAGGCGTTGTGAGGTTCGTGGTAAGGGGAGCGATACAGGCAAATCGGGCATCGCAGTGGCTATGCATGCGGAATGCTTCCGAAGCTAACCCGACGTGCCTGTATCTGACCTCTGCCTTTTCCCCCCCAAGCCGACCATACCCCTCGCCGATAATCCCAGCTTCTGCTCCGTCTATACATGTCTATGAACATTTCATAACCCTTACAGAATTGGAACTATTATATCAAAATACCGGTATAACATTATACCATTAGGGTAAGTCAGGGTGAGATGATCATACGCAAGAGATGGGCAGTGCCCAGATAGCAAACCACGTCTTTAAGACGTCCATTTCACGTCTGTTTTTGGTCTAAACGTCTTAGACCATATTAAGATGTCTTTAAGACGTCTGCGCGCAGACATTTTGAAGACGTCTGTCTACAGACGGCTTTAAGACGTCCGTACCAGGACGTCTTTTAAACGACTGAGTTAAGACGTCTTAAAGACTTCTGCGCGGAGACATTTCTAAGACGTCTTTAAGACGTCCTTAAAGCGTCTGTAACAGGATGTCTTTTATACGACTGTGTTAAGACGCCTTTAAGACGTCTGTCCTGAGATGTTTCTAAGACGTCTGTCCGAGTAAGTGTTTAGGACGTCTCTAAGACGTCTTTGCCAAGACGTTTTTTAAACGACTGCAGTTAGATGTCTTAAAGACGCATATGTACATAAACAAGTCATGACTAGGCCGGCTCGCGATGGATAGTACCCTACACAGCACACAGCCGTCCTAAAAGCGTCCCAGGGACGTCTGTCCCTGTCGTACAGAGTTGGGCATTATCTAGTTAAGATAATTATTTAAATCATAAATCGAATAAAATAAACTATATCTTTATCCGTTATTCGAAGCTCGAATAACCCAAGAGTATCTTATTCGAAGCGCGAACGGATGAAACGTTTATTCGACGAGGCAAAGTTACTTTTTTTATTCGAAGGTCTTCCACTCTGAGGTTCGAATACTTTTTCCTACTTTACCTGTATCTTTATTCGAAGGTTTCGAATACTTTCGGCAGGCGCCTGGGTCGTTCAAGGGCTGAGGCGACCAAGGCAGTGGTCCTCTGCTACGGTCGCCCCGCCGCGTGTCACCAATTTTACAGAAATTAAAGTTCTTTATTTTTCGTCGTATCGATCTGAAAGTAACATCGATCAATTCCTGGCATTCTCCCGATTAAAAGGACAAAATATCATGTAAATCGAAAATTTTTTAACGAAGTAAGCTTTAAATTCTTTACCGCTAGACAGCAGTGATGCCCGAGCTTCGAGAATTTTGGGCTGGTCTCTTTTAAATTAACGTTGCAAAGAACTATTCAGAAATTCCCGGCCCGGGTTGAAAAATTTGGGGCCTTTTTCATATAACTTTTGAACTATAAGAGATATTGGAATGCAATTTGCGCCGAAAAATGAGGAAAAATTACTCCCTCTTAATGATGGATAATTTAGCATATTTTACGTTTACTTAATTTTTCTTTTATCAATTTTTTAACCATAATTGTTTAAAAAGCTTTTACAAACTGTTTATTTGATAATGTATTTAACGCTGTTTTTAAAATTCGTGGTGTTGATAAACAATAGGCTAGTTGTTTCTGTATCATTACTTTCATAAATTGAGAAATTAAATTTTTATTCAATTATGTGTTAGTTCTGCAGACCTCAGAATTTATTGTTCTGGTTTTATTTTTTATGATTTTATCCTTAATGCGGTGCATTCCTAGATCAGACGTAAGAGGTAACTAATGGGACGTGTCTTTGATTGTAGCGGGGTTTGAATTTTTTTTCTAGAATTTTTGTGTTTGAATGTTTTAGCTACTCAATGCCACGCGTATACCGGTTTCCGTTAATGTCATTTTTTGGAACGATGCGTATTATAATATGCGATTAATAAAAAAACATCGTGGATTAGGACTACTGGGGACACCACGTTTAAAAAAAACGCGCTCGGTACTCTACCTCCGGGGTGGTGTGGAAATGAGTGTATTATTTCTCGCGGGTGAAGATCCAACCCCTCGAAAATTCAAAATTTTTTAAAACTTTGGGGATATAGAGAGGTTAATATAGGTGTGTATTGCGTAATTTTTTCATTTGTTGCCCAAATTCATTGTAAGGGGCTGAAATTGACCCCTGAAAATACGTTTTTTTTTCGATTTTGTGTTATTACTCGAGAACCGTAAGAACTGTCAAACCTATAATTTACCAACTGATAGTCCCAATTAAAAGAAGTAACTTTTTCCTGAACGCTTTTTTTCTATCACCTACAGTTCGGGAGTAATAATACCACCAAACAAAAAGTTTAGGGGTGAATTGCACCCTCTTGGAATAAATTTGGGCATTAAACGAAATTGCGTTGTACTCAGGAGGACTTCCCCTACATATTTCCAGAGTTTCATAATTTTCTGAATTTCCACGTTCAGGATCTTCCCTTATCAAGTTTATGGGGGTTGAAACTTGATAACCCGACATACATGAAAATGGTTACACCTACGAAAAAACTTGTAAGACCTTTTTTGTAGAGAATTTCCTAGGCTACAAATTGTGTAATAACTATTTTTGTCGCAAAACTGCTAGATAGCGAGATATTTGCGAAAAACCGTTTGTTTTTTTTCAACCCTCTGTAAAATTTTTAGCAGCACTCGGATTGATGGGGACTTTTGACATATTGTTTAAAACGACCAAATAAAGGCTCATGCCAAAATCCAGCTTGATGGGAATTAGTCCGAAGACAAATCCTAATTTCACTGGACTACAGGGTGATTGGGACGAAACGCCTGATTCGCCTCGCAACCGTGACGAGTTAACCCAAACCCCCGTGGTGTCTCTCCGAAGGGTTTCGACCCTCGGACGGGGTTGGAGTACCTATTAGGAAGTGAGAAATCTTCGAATTCCTCATTTCTCATCAGATCTGTGCGAAAGTGACGCCAATGAATTCCTGGAGTTCCGTCGATTAAAATCATACCAAACATCATGCAAATCGGACTACTTTGACACAAGCTATTTGTGTTCCTTATGTAAAATAGCTTGTGTCAAAGTAGTCCGATTTGCATGATGTTTGGTATGATTTTAATCGACGGAACTCCAGGAATTCATTGGCGTCACTTTCGCACAGATCTGATGAGAAATGAGGAATTTGAAGATTTCTCACTTCCTAATAGGTACTCCAACCCCGTCCGAGGGTCGAAAGCCTTCGGAGAGACACCACGGGGGTTTGGGTTAACTCGTCACGGTTGCGAGGCGAATCAGGCGTTTCGTCCCAATCACCCTGTAGAAGGCGAGAGCGAGATGGGACGAGATCGAGTCAGAGACCGTTGAGAAAAAGAGCACCGAGGTAGGCAAACTGTGTGGTGGGAGAATACCCGTCACGAAACTCACTGCCCAATATATCTGGCCCCGACCTAGGTAACATCATGTATTAATAAAGATTTTGTGGTTATTGGAGGATAATTAAACGTAAAAAACATTGGACAAGAAAAAATGTAAGTATATGTTCTCAATTAGAATAATAATTCGTAATGTAGTGGCCATTATTTAAAAAGTAAAATAATATAATATATATATATAAATTTATTCGCAGCTCTACAGGATTCTTTTCGATTAATCGAAATAGACCGTAAATTCATGGCAGCTAAAAAACGACCATTCCAATTTGAAAAATAACGCGCCTCCTAGTTAGTTCGGGTTAGAAACCAAAGTCCATTTGTATGATTTTTGCAAAACGTATTAAGCTTGCACGTTATGCAAAAGTGTGTCAAGTAAGATTAATTACAGTTGCATGTTTTTTGTATAAACAGCAGGGAGGATGGGTGTCGTAGTTTGGGTTGAGTATCCACACGCAGCGACTCTTCGTGTTGAGACTTAGTAAATCGGTATTATTTGGAATATAAGTAATAACTTTAATAATTATTAATAATTTTCGTAATTATTAATTATATGACGAAAAATCTGAGCTAATTGGCTACGGTCGTTCTGTCTATAAGGGAGAGTGGGGTAAACACGAACGCGGGGTAATAGCGAATGCGATGTTACGGCGTTTTATTAAACAAAAACGATGTTCCCTCTCCACTAGCTAATAGTGTAGGTCGATTGTCGTATCCAACGCCCGCGCCGGGCAGAAAGTAATGAATACAGAATGCTCATGCTAGTCAAGATAAACACAATTTATTATTTTGTTTCAAGTAATATTTTGTCCATTTTCAATTAATGATACAATGGTTTCTTTTTTAAGTTGAAATAAAGCACTTTTTTACCAACATTTTTCACTGTAAAGTTGATTTTTATTATAATTTTTAAAAATTCGTCACAGTACTTTATAGATGAATAGTTTAAGTATGTTCGTAAATAATAAAAAATTAGGTGGTCGCAATTGCCCCACTCTCCCTTATTCATCAATTCTGTTTATTTCTCACAGAACACACTGTAACAAGTCAGGAACGTCATTGTCATTGAGCAGCATTACACGAAAGTGTACGAAAATTCTTATAAATACATAAGTACTTAACAATTTATACAACTATATCCTAATCCTTCTAAACTATCCCCGTTTGGTTTAACTTGGCATGCGTTTCTAATAAAATTCCTTTCTTCCGCAAACTGGCAAGTCATTCTCGATGCGTTAGTTGTCTTCCGGACACCTGGAATCTTGAATCTCCTAGAAATCAAAGTGGAATTTAATTGACATGACAGTTCCTCAAGCTATTAGCTTTATAGAAAGAAGAATTCTCACCCGATTTCTCTTCTCCCCGTACTTCGACCAGAACGTGACTTTACAGCAAGTCCTCTGTCCAGTCTGCTTATTGAAAACCGAGCACGAAGAGAACGGCGGCGAGTACAAGTGCAAGGACACGGCAGCATTGACGGCGCTCGGATTCTCGACTCGATGAAGACCCATAGAATCTGTAAGAAAACACACATTTTGCACGCAACCCTGCGAGAATATATGCGCGCAATATTTATTTAAAAACTGTACCATTTATGTAACATATTTCATTCAGACCGAGAGTGCTCCTATCCATTTCGTCAAGTTCTTTCGGGTCCTCTGTTTCATTCCCATTTTTGCAGTCCTTAGGCCAAGCGTATCTTGTCTAGAGAAACAAAACACCGTTTTAGACAAAAGTTTTAAGATGCGAATCCATGGTTAGATTTTACACGATACAAAAATCTCAGCAACAACTAAATATAATCAATGGAAATAGTCGCGAGAGATTTTCGAAAATATATCACGAAACTTTTCTCTCGTGAGAGTCTAATTTCATGAAATTAAAAAGTAATAAAATTGTGACATAATTGTCTCACGAGATTAAAGTCTCACGTGAGACACGATATATCCGTCTGATCGTGGATTTGCACCTTGAACAAAATATCTTTCGATACCTCACAGAGTTCACCCTGCAGAATCTTCATGACACAGTGGGCGTTGGCGTGATCGTGTATAGCTGATCCGTGACCTTCTCCCCAACACAGAACCATGAGATTGAACCTTCCATTTCCTTCGTCGACCAAGTTCCTCGTGTACCTAAGCACAACGACTCACTTATTTCCCTACTTAGGAATCTTTCCTTCGACGGGTAGACGTAACGGCGAGTCACGTTACATCGCACTAAAGGATAATTAATTGGTATCCTCGTTGGAAGGACGCGATTAATTGCTACCGATTTCGCGCCGTTGGACGCCGCAAGGCTACGCGAGCGAATCGGTTTTCCAATCGAGCGTGTGAAAAATTCTCGCCGTTCGTTGCTTTCGATCGAATAAGTGTCGCGTGTCAAGGAACCGATGTTCTGGCTCAAGTGTAATGTAAGTTGGGAGAAGGGGGGCATACGTGGAAAGTGTGTGTAACCAGCCGTTCACCGAACGAACACTACTGATTTACGTGCAACACACATAGAGCCTTTGAAGTGTTCCGCATACTTGGCTTCAGATTGCAATCGTGTCCAACCATTTCGGTTGTGTCTTCCCTCCGACGTTTGTTAGAGAGAGGGTTCTTGTTTCAAACCAAACGCAAGATACGCAAGGAGACTGGCACAAAGCTGCAGAGCGGGCAGGTAAAAAGGCAGCAGACTTTAATCACCGGTTTTGCAATCTTTAGGCGTTTAGGTAGGTGCTTTCCGTTTGATACACACGTTCTACTTGGAGTGGAAGTTGTGACTGCGCGCGCTGCAGTCTCCAGACTTTCGCGGGTCGTGTGGAAATCGGTCGTGTTAGCAATTTCATGCCATAATCCCACATTACGTCCAACTGGCCGCTACCTTTGCAACTCCTTAAACGATTCTGGCTTTTCATACGATTAACAATGTTCGTTTAAAATCCGGACACGTGAATGCACGGTATTTCGTGGAATGTTAATCGTCAGTGAATTGAATGGAGACCGGAAAACAACGGATTGTTTATTGTTCGTCAATGAGGACCCTTGCACTGTCTATTTCCTATCTTCCACTTTCAATTATATTGACATAACAGAGCTATCGTGTACAGTGGCGAAGGGGCCCCTGCCTCCCCCCCCCCCAAAAAAAACAAACAGAGGAAAAAGAGAGAATGAACGGAATTGTATCAAGCGCCTGAAAGACGGAGCGAGACGAAGTATCAACGAGTCGCGCGCGCGTCGTCTGTCTCGGCCCCCCAAAATAAAATTCTGAGTGTGTCACTGATCATGCAAGTGATTACTCACATCTTTGTGGAACGATTCCGGAACCCACTCTCTTATTTACGCACAAACAGATCGCTTCTAATACACGCATTATGCTCGTATCGTTCGTACTCTGAATACAAAAGATTTCACGTCGCGCGTACGACACGCATGCTTTGCGATATACCGGGTTATCCACTGATAAGTGTGTTGATCTATTCAGTAATTTTTAACTCGCTCCACTCGTGGACGGGAGTCGAATTGCTACTATCTCCGTATTTTTCTTGAGGTCATTTGCCTCTCCCATACGTCGGCTTGTTTGGTAAAATCATCGTTATTTAAGACCGATTACGTGTGTACCGAAGGAAGGCAGAAAAATCACGAGACGATCGGGGTTGGGAAAACAGTGAGCAGCGATAACCTATCCTGAACTGTGTCACATTAGTTTTATATCTTAATTCCGGCGTAATTTTACCCGTTCTATTTGCACACAGCCGATAAAATATTCATCGAGTAGTTCGATCATTCGCGAGCGTAATTCGCGTGCGCACCGATTGGAAATGGAGCGTGCATTTGAAACTCTGTTTGCATTCGTCGCGATTTCAATAATCAGCTAATTGCGCTTCCATCTTGAATGCTGATCTCTTCGCTGTATCAATAAATGCGTCGAAAGCGCTTCCATCGCGTCTTCATTGATCGAGGCTCGTTGAATTGAATGGCGATCGCGACTGGTTATCGGCTCGTATGAAAACAGATGTACTTGTTGCTCGTCGTGTTACCTGCATCTATCAAACTTCGCGTATCTTCTCCATTCCGAAGGGTTGCTCGCGTAGGAAGCCATCAGCTCCTGGACGTTGTCGATGTTCACGCGGTCGGTCTTGAAAGCATCGTGCAGAGCGTCTATAAGCTCGCGAAGGGTTGAAACCTTATTTCCCTGACCAGAGTCCTTTTCGACCAACGAGTCGTCACAGATTATCCCAAGATTTTCCCCGCGGTTCTGCATTTTCCTTTCAATACTTCACTTAATATACCCCCGCTGTTCCTTTGTACTCGGTACTCTTTGAACGATTTAATCTTCTCACAGTCACTCAGACGGATTCGACAGAAACGACACGATAAGTGTCGCGTATGGAAGAAAGACTGATAACCAATGGGGTCCGTTCAGTTTCTCAAGTTTAACAGCGAACGAGCTGCACGATCGGCGAAGGAAGAACACTTTGCCGGTCTACGGCTCGTACCGGACTAGTAAAACAGGGGAGACAGCGTCTTGTACGAAGCCTAAGATACCCCCTACTCCCGATAGCTCATGAGCTGTTTTAAGTACTTTTTGCACGCTCAGAAAGTGAGTTTTTCGAAGCGGTGATTACGCTCACGATCGTGTTATCGGGTTTTATAAAAATATGCAGCAGCTTTGCAACAGTTATACATACTTAAGGGGTCATTCTGGTAATCACGCCGCAAAATTCAGGTTTTTTTTCTGGGCGAATGCAATGAATAACAATGGAAAACTTTTTCTCATTTATGAGGTTACTTATAACGTATACGGAACAATTTTTTAAATACACTTTAAATTCTGTTTTTCAATGTTTGGAGTTAAAAATCGCGCCTTTGAAGAGACGGCGGGAGTCATTTCAGCTCACAGACTCATCTGAAACAGAAAAACCAAACTGATTCTTAATCATTATGACTTCAGAATTTATGAGTACCGCTATCGCAGGTGCCAGAATTAGCCACGTAAATCAAAATTTAACAAAATTGCGCGCATTTAAACTTCATGGTTCGAAATTTTCCATTTTTACATGAAGTTTGAATGCGCGTAATTTTGTTAGATCTTGACTTACGTGGGTAATTCTGGCACCTACGATAAGCGGTACTCATAATGATTAAGAATCAGCTTGTTTTTTTTGTTCTAGACTAGCTTAGAGTATATAAAGATGGAGGAAGCATGCAATAGGCAAAAATGTATATCTTTCTCTTTCTATCGCCGTCTACATTTTTGCCTATTGAATGCTTCCTCCATCTTTATATACTCTAAGTAGACGAGTGTGTGAGCTGAAATCACTCCCGCCGTCTTTTCAAAGGGGCGATTTTTAACTCCAGATAACATTGAAAAACACAATTAAAAGTGTATTTAAAAAATTGTTCTGTATACATTATAAGTAACCTAATAAATGAAAACAAAGCTTGACATTGTTATTCATTCAGGGCCGGCGCGATGATGGTTGGCGCCCTTATGCAAGATAATTTTTGGCGCCCCCAAATTTTTGCACCTATTTTCTATTTAATACGTTTTACCTTTACGAGGTAAAATTAAAAAAAGAATTACATTTACATTTTGCTTATATGGGAGTTGGGTCCCTCTATTATTAAGTCTGCGATATATTTTTTAGCGCCCCTTACGGCTGGCGCCCTTATGTGGCGCATTACTTGCATAATGGGTTCTGCCGGCCATGTATTCATTCCATTCACTGAGAAAAAACCTGAATTTTGCGGCGTGATTACCAGAATGACCCCTTAAGCGGGGTTCGTTAATTTTGCGTAGTTTAAATCACACTGTAAATTAAAAAAATAGTAGAACGGGAAATAATTTGTTTTCAGTTCTCTTGTTTCGAAACGGTTTAATTTCGTGGTTCTTATCATACATATGTTTTTCTCTGTTTCCTATACACAACTGTCACATGACGCGCACAAACATCAGTATTGGTTTTTTTTTAATTCCACTGTCGATATAAACACGGTCAACGATAAACACGAGCTGTCGCAAATGTTCAAAATTATCGGTGCAACGTCTCCTCAGCGACAAGTACATCCAACAAACTGCAGGTTTATTTCCATCAAAGCTGCACGTTTTCGTTCAGTTACATCTAGAAAGCTGTTTGTCATTTGTTAAATAATTTTGACTAGCGACTAAGTGAAGTGGATAACGTTACTCGTATGGGAAATAATAACAAACGTTCCATTAACGGACACAAGATGTTTTTCCGCACGCTGTGATTTCCTTTTCTTTCGCGCGACAAGGTGATTCAGCGCACCTGCACGGCCTCGGCTTGACGCACTCTCTGGCCGCGATGCAACTGTAGCAAAGAACGTAACAAGAAATCATCAACTGGAAGTACCAGATCTCCACGTTCAGAGAGCAATTAACGAGGGAAGCTGTCCTCATAACGAGCGATGCCCATTTCTCTTTCATTTTTTCTTGTGCAACAGCTAAAAATTTCTCAACGTTCCCCGCTTCCGCTCGATTACTTACACGCAAGGCGAGCTTTTACAGTAGTAACACTTCGCTTTCGGTTTCTTCTGGCTGGACTTGGATTTCTTGCATCTGCATGGTGTCGACTTGCAAGCGCAGCAAATGGGCACAATTATCTTCTTCGGTCTGTCGCTTTTTGCTTGACCAGAGTCGCACTTGCAGCAGATTGTGGGCGACTTGCTTTTCGACTTTTCCACGCACACAGCCACGATTTTCCGTCTTGCTTTGGGGCTACGTCGCGAAGCGGAATAGAAGATGTATAAAGAGACAGATTTGATAAGAAGCCTGTGGAAGTGCGATTTCTATGTTAATTGAAGTAGCAACTAGAAGTCGCGCTGTACCTAACGCGGTACTTTATCTTCCTCTCCTCCCTGCCATCGTCCCTCTCGGCCTTGGCATTGCAACAGCAGGGAATCTTTCTGCAGTGTGTACAGCACGTCGATTCGGTCATCTTCTGCTGTAACTCGTTCATCACGTCAGAGAAGATGCTCAGCCGCTGATAAGGAAGGTCATCGGAGTTGTGTGGCTTCTGTTTCTCGTGGCAGCGGCATTCATTGATGGAATCCGCTCGAAGGTCCTCCAGGTTCCTGGAGAAGTAGCGTCGCACCTCTTCCCTCGGCTTCCACGCGGTCACGTACATGGTCCGATCGTTATCGGGCTCAGCCAGGACCGGTCTCCCCTCGCAGACAGTTTTCCGATCCTTGCACATGCACTGGTCCAATGTTAGCTCGCAGCACGAGCATTGTCGCACAGGTGCCCTGCACGCACACTTCTCACGGGGATTGTCGCAATACAGGCAGAACATCGACTTCATGCACCTACAGCCTGGCGAGTTCTCCCTCCCCTTGTGAACCGATCGGCAGCTGCAATCGGTTTTCGGTTTGCAACAATTCGTACAGCTCGCCATACCCGGGCAACTGTTGGGTCACAATCAAATGTTAGGCTAGAATTTACTGATATTTAATAATAATAGTTTAGTTGACGGAAGTAAAACTCACTTACACAGAGAAAAATAGTAATAAAGCAATAAAGTCCTTAAGTATAAAGCGCTGACATCACTGATATCCCACAGCTAATCAGGGCAACTCATTAACTAGTTGATCCTCTTAATATAAACAGAATTTTCGATTTAAGGGCGCTGATTAATTTGCTGATCAAATCGCGCGAAAACATAGGTGACTTTTATGATTTTTTCTAGAGAAAAGTATACAATAAATTAATGCTTTCGCATTAATGCATTAAATTACTTTATTACAAATGGAAGGCGAAATCTTTACACAATTCAAAAATAAGGAAAGTTTCTTTCAATCTATCTCAAGAAGGTTTGGACAAGAAGCCATAAGAAATCTCAAGGATCTTTCGAATCAAAGAAAAAAAAAAAAAAAAAAAAAAAAGCCGAAAGCATTAATTTGTTTTATTATAAAAATACGGTCGATATTTAAATTACTTTATTAAAAGTATACAATGTATGGGTCTAAAACTTTTTGCACTTTATTCTGCTACCAATATAGGGTATAAAAGAATATTTTTATTTCATTTTTGCCCACCCCTGCCTCTGATATGCATTGCGTGCTGCATCATTGTAAAAGAAATTGGCCTCCACTGTCGCCACGATAACTTTAGACAGGATCATCCGAAATAAAAAAACCAAAGATATTCGTTAATTACACTTGTGTCGTTATCGCGGTACCCTCAGGCAGTGTTCAGAAACAACTGGGCAATGATTGCCAAATGATTAAACGATATAGTCCCCAAAACATAGGGTTTTCGCACAAAAATTGTTTTACAAAAGAAAATTAAGTGTATGAAAATTCGTAATACAGGGTAGTGCGAAAGCCAGTGTAATTACGAGCAGAATTCCGTTTGAATTTTTAGATGCGGTTAAGAATTGCATTTTTTATCGTGGCGACAGTGCGTGAAAAATTGTTTCGCGAAAAACGCTCTTAAAGTTTGACGCCGAGTGCGTTCGTCCAGTGACGGGGAATTGCCCTATTTTCAATGCGTTTATTCGATTAAAACAAAAATTGATTCTTTTTTTTATAGATTTTTTAGATAAATGTAATATTGATTTAAAGAAAAATCACATTTCTGTCTATTATACCTGCGTCACAATCCATCTTCAAAAAAAATATATAATCAAAATTTTTATGTTAAACGATTTTATTAAGGGGAGGTTCTGGTCTAGGGCCCAAAAAAATAGGTGATATTTAGGAATTAGTTAATGGAAAACTACTATATATAAGTTAATGGGACTTTTTGCATTGTATTAAGGATGTCTTAAATTATAGAAATATATTTTTTGTTTTATAATTAATCATTGCAGACAGCCCTGGGGAGTCGTTAAAGTCAAGGCGTCAAAAAATTGATCCAAATCGGTGGGACCCGTATCTCCAAAACTTATTATCCGATTCGACTGAAACCTTTTTTATTTTGAAGATTATTCATTTGGCTAGGGGGGGGGGGGCTAAAAAAAATTACAAAAATGACTTTTTTTTTAGAAAATAACGACACTTCAAGTGTGAAATCACATTTTCCTTATATTTTTCGTCCTTTCATCGCCTTTGAAAATTGTAAATTTTCAACTTTTTGCAATTTTTTTTAGTTCCCCCCTAGCCAGAAGTATATTCTTCAAAATAAAAAAAGGTTCAGTCGATTCGGATATAAACTTTTGAAGATACAGGTCCCACCGTTTTGAGAACACTGTTTCGAGAAAAACGCATTTAAAGTTTTACGTGAGTAGCGAGTAGCCGGGTGTTACCAATGCATTTGCCGCTACTCAAATGCCTATAACTTCGGGATTTTTACGAATTTCAACAAATCCTTTTAAACACGTTTTTCTAAGAGGTTGAACATTCGAAAAATGAAATAAAAAAATCGACATTTAGACCAGAACCTCCCCTTAAAAATGCACTAATTTAATTTTTTCACCCGCTCCAGGTTAATTTCTTTTTTAAAATATTGTATTGTCATTCAAACTACGCGTTGGATGCCAGCTAGATATACGTCACAAATACCCTAAACACTAGTCACCCTCGCAAAATCCTCCGCACAGTGATAACGAATTTAGTGATCATCGTCGACCCTTGCGCCTTCCATAGTTCCTTCCACGTCATCTTTATCCCTTCTTCCACAACTTCTGTATAAGGTAAAAGACCCAATACGTGGACACGTCCCAGTAGCTGGACACTGGTGCAAAAGAACTATTTTATTCAATTATTCAAATATTTAGTAAAATATATTCATATATATATTTTACTAAATATTTGAATAATTGAATAAAATAGTTCTTTTTGGATAAAGCAGATATTAAATGTACTAAACAGTATTTTTGCACCAGTGTCCAGCTACTGGGACGTGTCCACGTATTGGGTCTTTTACCTTATGTATATACCCCAGTACAAAAATCCTGAGAGCAGACCATTTCTAACATCTAAGAGCGGAACCTCTATCAAACACGCCAGATAGAACGTTGAAAATAAAACCCTCTTGTGAGACTCAGAAGTAATTAACGTGTTGCACTCGATTTCCTACTACGGAATCCAACACTGCCTATAAAATCTGTGCCGTTAGGAATTTCGATCCAAAATTTTAACTGGGCCTTTTTTAGACGTTGCGGAATGAAAATATGCAAAAAAATCGATATTTTGACCGGCGGATGTCCTTAAAAGTATATAAAATTTTACCTGCATTCGTTTCTGGGCCTGCAACAGTTATTGCAAACGATCACCCTCCTACAGCCGCACTCTTGCCAGCTTCTATTGTCATGGTAGGAAGACAGTAGATTACTTTCCTGAGAACCCATGTGACAGAATTGCCTTTCCTTCTTCAGGCAGCTCTTTGGGTAATTCGTCATGCTATTAGTGCACTGGGATATTGGCAAATAACAGCAGTTGCATCTAATTTCTTGGGGTCTCTCGTCGTCGATAGTGGAGCCTCCATTAGTGACAGTAAAATTCGAGAATTTCGCGTTCGTGCACACTGTGTGCGAGTCTGCCTCGTGATGATGCATGCATCGCGATGGTGCAGCTTGTTTTGGCACTTTTATGGACGATTTTCGTCTCACGCATTGCACGCAGACCGTAGGCGCTTCACCTTCTAACTCAGAATATGCAGCATCCATTTTTCTCGATGGTGCTTCATCTGGCGTCGTAGCTGTTGCAGATTCAGGCTCCTTCTGTCCTCGAACGATGGACTTCCTTCGAACTTCGGACTCTTTCGTGGCTTCCTGGATCCTGGGCGCCTCTGTAATTTCCTCAGATTCTGATTTTCTTGACTGCTCCTCCGGCTTCGTTTCTTTCGTTAACTCAGCGCCATTCTGAGTCGGCGAAACATCGGATATCCTGTTGGAGATACTGGTCAGCAGTTTGGAATTATTTTCCGTTTCTTTCGCGACGTCAAAAGGCGTTTCTTCCTTTTCCTTCTTTTTCACTTTCACTTTCTCTTTATTTATGGAATCACGAGATTTGGGAGTTACGTCGTTTACAATCGGCTTCTTATTTTCCTTACTTGCAAGCGTATTTTCCGAAGAGTTAGCATTCGTTCCAGTTTTTTTCTTCCCTTCGTTTGAATTATGTTCATCCGCCTTTGATGAGATAGATCTTTTCTTTTCCTTGGGCGTTTCTTTCACTTCAATTGTAGGTTTTCTTGGTAACTTATCTGCGCTCTTTGCTTTAGATATCTCAGTATTGTTGCTCGTATCAATATCAGCTGGACTTTTTTCAATAGTATCATCTTCTTC
Source organism: Andrena minutula (assembly GCA_929113495.1). NCBI lineage: Eukaryota > Metazoa > Arthropoda > Insecta > Hymenoptera > Andrenidae > Andrena > Andrena minutula. The sequence goes on along the minus strand of OV815996.1, from coordinate 35,573,069 downwards.
GACAGGCGCTTCAGACTTTACTTCCGAGCGTTCCTCTTTGCCCCTAATCTTCTTGAAGAGTCTGGAAAAGAACGGAACCTTCGCTTTCTCCGGGATTGATTTCTTCGATTTTTTATCCCTTTTATCTCCTCCATCTATCAATGTTTTTTCATCCGTTTCTTGAGCGAGCGTCTGTTTACTCTGCTCGGTCACAGGTTGCGTTGGCACAACGGGTTTAAGATGCTCAGGGAGATTGAATTTTTTTAAAAAAGCTGGTTCTGGTTTTTTCTCGGGCTGCTCGTTGGTTCCATTCTTATTTAATTCCTCTGGTTTATTGATATTACGTATAACAGAGGTAGAAACATTTTTCTGATCAGTAGCTTGGCCGAATGATCTTCTCTTTTGCTCCAGAATATATTTAAGCAGTCGTGGTTCGGCCCTCCGCGTCGTTGGAGATGTAAGAGGAATTGGCAAAATCTTTTCTTGCTGTTGCTCACTTTCCTGCTGCTCGGCCTGTTCTGCTTTGAAAGTGCTATCAATATGATTTCCTTCGACACTCTCAACCACTTTCTCTTTTACCATTGCCTTTTCTCCTGCCAAGTTTTCAGCGCTTTTCTTTAAATCAATTAAATGTCCCTTGCTCGCTACATAGTTCGTCGAATGCCCTTTCGCACCCTCCGCAGCTTTTTTGCAGACAGTCACGTCTTCCTCTTCCTCCTTCTCCTCTGCGATGCAACCACAAGTCGACCAGGGTTGCGCTAAATTGTCTTTCCCTATTGTTCTCCGCCTCTTGATTCTATGATTACTTTGCGCGCTACAGCTGACCAACTTCTCCCGATCTTTCTTCTGACACTTGCAAAATTCCTCTGCGAAATTCCTTTTAGAGTGCATCTTATAACTTTCATCCTCGTTGATATTCGAGTCTCGATTTAAATGGCTCGTGTAATAGTTGCTACAAGTGGATTTTGATCCGAGGGGTCGATTGTCCCGTCGATCTTCGCCGCACGGCACTATGTCCCTTTCGATTTCTCCACATTTGACGTAAGAAACGCGTTCTATGCTACTGCAGACCGACTTCGAGGACCATTTTTCGCTGTCCGTGCTCGTCAGAATTTGTGACGGATAGATCGAAGTGCAGGGGGTCTCCAGCTGGTCGCATATGATGAACTTTGATCTTGTAAACGAGGAGCTCGATTTATCAGTCACGTCACTATTGCTGAGTGTCGCGTCTGTGCATTGGAATTCGATCAAGCTAGACTCCGTGTCTTTTGCAGAAACATTCTCGTCAATGGCCTTGCAAATGTCGATCAAATCGCTGCTGTCTAGCTCTGCTGCGCTGCTCGAGTCGGTGTATTTGGTAACGCAGCTGCAATCGATGCTCTCCTCCGTCTTTGGAAGGGAATCGAACGAAGCCAGTTCCTTGGATTTCCTGCGTTTCCTCTGAATGCTAGCCATGAGCTTGCTCGACGAAATGTTCGAACGTTCCGTCGTTGTTTCCGAACTGGTGCCCGTGCACGGTGGGGATTTCTTTTGTTTGCCCGTTGCCTACGAATAAAGTCGTACAATGTCTTACGAAAGTCGCGGTGACAAAGCGAAAGGGAAGGCGGTAAAGTTACTTGAGTGTTTTCAGTAGCTTCCGAGCAAATGTAAATGTTCACGTTCCCGGTCATCCTACGGTTATCGGTTTTCACGTTGCTCGCTGCTTTCGGATGCCTTTTATTCCTCGCATCCTCGAACACGTTCTCCTTTTTACTGTGAGGCTTTACGCATTCCTTGTGGGGTTTCCTCAAAGGCCGAACATTGGTGGAGCATTGACACTTATCTGGAAGTCGACTCGATTTCACGGCACTCCTCGACGACCTCGAGCGATCGAATTGCTTAGCTTTCGCTGAGATCTCTTCCTTGTTCGCATAGCGGATTGGTTTGTCGAGCTCCTTTTTCGCTTTCTGGCCGAGATCTTTCTCTTCTTCCTGCTTTTAGGAAGATTACGGGAGAGTGAGGATCTTTGAAAATTCATGATTCAAGTATCTTGGATACTTGCATCTTAAATACCATTCTACACTGCTTCACGATGGTCTGCATCGCTTCCTTGATCGAACTGTTGATCATTTCTGTCAGCTTCACGGGACTGATCTTGTCTCCTGAGTCACGTGGCTTCTTCAGAGTAGTTTCGCATGTTTCAGGGCTACACCACCCTTCCTTCGTACAAGTTTTCGAGTCGCATGCCCCGTTCGCAGACGAGAGCATGATCTTGTTAGCCTTCGCTTCATCTTTCCTCTCCTTTTCATCGCCAGCTAAACCTTCCTTCTCAGTCCGCTCCTCGATACGAGAAGTCCTTCCATTCTTGACTTCGGGATATGCTGGCGCTGTTAGAGTTTGAGGATCAGTGAACACTGATGCATCGACTGCGAGAGGAGGAGGGAAGCTGGTCGCCTTTTCGTCGCGAAACGGATAAACTACATTTGCATCGTTGAGTTTTGGTGGTGGTTCTGGTGATGGTTCTGGTGATTGTTCTGGTGATTGCTCTGTTGGAGGCACATCGTCTTTCTCCTCTGGAGGTTCGACGTCGGGATCAGGACTCGCTGGTGGTTGTTTTTTCGGACCAAACAGCCTTCCAAATCCCATTTCGGTATCAGAGATGGCAGAACTTTTTAACGACTGTTTTCTACTTTTTCCTCTTTCTCCTGTCTCTGTTGAACTTTATATTGCTCCTTAAATATATTCCTTTACCTTCCTGGAGGGATTTGGGCTCGGGAATATTTGTACTCAAAGCATTCTGCGTTGCTGTCGACATCGCCAGTATTCGAGATTAGAATCAGTTGCTTGCTATACTTTCTAATTTTATATGTTTCGTTAATGCGCTAATTCAGCAATGTTCCAAGATTGTTATAGAATCATTTTACGTCAACTTTAACCACCTACGCTACTTTCAACAAAACAGTATCACTTCCATTGCCTTTGGGCGCATATCGAAATATAAATCGAGCACAGGTTGCTGCTTTGCTTCGGAGTACACTAATTTCGTTTCATATCGAACACTTAATTATTAATTTTTAGCATTGTTCATCTTTATTCTAAAGGTTATACATTTAAATGGCATTAAGGGATAGAAACAATCGACGATCTCTTTAAATCGATTTACTGTTACAAAGTGCTGATGTTAACTTCGTTTACATGACGTACAAAACTATTCTAAGACATTCTTACCATCTTACTGGATAGACTCAGTATTATCTGTGGTTTCATCTGTGGAACTCAAAGCACCAGGCTTGCGTCTCTTTTTAGAGCATTTGCAAGTGGAAGACACATCACTCAGAACTTCTGGATCACATAAATGATCACAGCACGTTGTATCCATTTCTTCAAACGTTAAATTCTGCGTACGACTCTTACGTTTGTGCTTCTTGCATAATTTCGGCTACAGGTAATCAATATACATACGTAAAGTCGATAGGACTAAAATCTGACGCTGAGTTTTAACTTTACCTTGAACGACGTGATTATTTTATTAGTGAACTTCTTGATTGCATCCGATCTACCAGGATCTCGATTCTGGGGCGGATACAGCTGCTTCACTTCTTTAGTCTTATCTGCTTTCTTTGACAGGCGTATCAGAGGCACGCTGTCTTCGATCCTCCGGCGAGATTCTTGGGGCACAGACCTTTTTTGGAACTCACGTAACACTTTTTTATAGGCTTGCGTCTCTTGATATGGGAGTCTGTCGTCCTCCGCCACTAATCTAGTCTGGAAATGAAAGTTTCACGAAGTTTTAGACGGAGGCGCACGTTCTGTTATAGTTTGAGTACTTACAGGTTTTGGGGGGTGGCATACAACGATGCGATCGTTTCTTTGATGTTCCTTGGTAGAAGACACGGAGATCGAATCTGGAGATCGAGGAGAGCCCGCAGCTCTTAGTCTTCTAGCTTCTCTTTCCCGAATTAGTTTTATTCGATCGTGCCTCTTCAGTTCTTCGATCAATTCTGGGCTCTGATACATTGGCAAATATTTTTTGACCACGGGCATTTCAAATCTTTGATGATCGCCACGGGGCGCGGAAGAAGACCTCCTGCGAAAGTTCGCCTCGGAACTTTGGGGATGACAGGGGCAAGGTCTGAAATGCAATGGTTGGATCATAAATATAATCTCGGTAATGTTCAGATTATTGGTTTAGTCTTGTTGCTTGTTTGTAGACTGTTATGTTATGTTTGTTTCTTTATCTTCTGTTAACTGTATCTGTATTTTATTTTTATATATTTTTTATATTTATATTTTATACTTCATGTACATTTATGTCCAAACTTTTGTAGTCTAAAGGGTTCTAGTCTAAAAGCATTTTTTAAATGAATACCTGTCTTGTACAGGATCTTGATCGTATTGAGAACATTTTTGACATCTTTCAACTGATGCTGCATCCTCGAATAGCAATCTGTATTGATAAGAGTGAATTTCATTAACTTCCCTCTAAAGATATTCTGTACGCCCTCAACGCAAAGCAATTTTACTTTGATCTACGTTTGTGATTTTCTTCTTTCTTTTTCGCACCATAACACTCCTCCTCTTCCGTCCACGTTGATTTCTCCGAGCAACTGCACTTTCCGCTTTTTGAAATCTTAATGCGATCGTCTACCTTGTATCTAAAAATGATTTAAATTTGTTATGCACTGTAGAACTTTTCGATCTATTATTACAAGCGTAATAAGAGAAATTGTTATACCTTTTCTTTCGATGTTCCTTTTTCTCAGAACGTTTCTTCTTTTCCTCTCTTACTTTGCTCATTTCTTTCAACCGTTTGCTCGAATCCTTTACGTCCTGAGCTTCAGAATCTTGCACGACACTTTTACGTATCCCTTTACTATCACGTTTATGGAACTTTGTTTGAGTATATTTACTCTTATCGGGTAGATCAGTAGCTTTATCAATCTTCGATACAGTAGCTGTGGAATCGGCAATTGCTTTTTTAGTCGTATCACTAGCTTCTTCAACTTTGTCTTCCTTATTCGGTTTATGGCCATCAGCGTTTGTTTCCGAACCGATTACTCGATCAAGCACTGGTGCAGAAACTTCCTCAGTTTCCTTAGCAGTCGTCGATGTTCTCACGTTCCCTTTTGTGGATCCACCTCTGATTCTACTTTGCTTTTGTAAACTTCCCCTCGCTTCTCTCGCCTTTCCCTTCGACTCTTTCAAATGCCTCGGTCCCTTGTATTCAGAAGTAACACAGGTGCCTTTCGTATCTTGTACTTCCAAACGATTCGACGAGGATTCTGTCTGGTCAGTGTACTCTGTATCGCTGTCAGAAACAGTCGACATGTCCTCGGTCTCTGTTCCAGTGCCAGTTTTCGACGTACCGTCCGTGTGTTCCGAAATAGTGCTCATTCCCAGTGATTGAATATCTCCAGGCGTGTCGTACGTGGTCCCCGACGTACAAGAACAGGTGCCCTGAAGACACACAACGACATTTCGCTACGGTGCAATCTACTTTGCATACAGACACGTGCCATTACCACAAACTCGTCGTCCCCCGTTATATTCCACGTATCCCTCTTCCCAGAGTCCAAGGATGCCCTCACGCCTGACAATTCATTGACATCTTTCACTTGTCGAACACATTTTCGAGCCGTTCGCGAATCTCCCGTCTCGTCTACTTCGTAGTAGCGCGTACCTGTCACAGCGGACTGCAAATACCTGCTTCGTCATAGTTTCATTGAGAAAAACTGCTGTTTTATATTATTCACGTTTATATGAAAATACCTTGGTATTTCTTTCGTGGTGAACTTCTTCTCGCGCGCACGTTTCAGGTTCAGATTTTCTGTGTCATCCTCGTCGTCCATCACTCTTTTTCCAGTTCTTCTTCTCTTAAGATACCTGGTATCAGCCGATCTGTCCTGCATTTCAAGCAGTTCCCTGCATTCGTCGTCGCAGGAAGACGACGATGACGTGACCCTTGTCTTCCTCGTTCTCCTGTACAACTGCACTGGTAGCGATTCCTTCCTCTGAAGCATGCTAACAATCTTATTCATCAGAGAAGGACGTTTCGTCTGCAGTCCCGGACACGTTTTCCCGTCGGCCTATTAATAAAATAAATACCGCGATACGGAAACGTTAATATCATACTTCCTTTTAGCAGAAGGCTAAGTTTGGCGGGGACCTAAGGAAGGAACGGGGGAGCGGAAGAATTAGGAGGATCTAGGGCAGTCCATACCTCTCCTCTCCCAAGCCAAGGAATCCTCGCCACCGCGCTGACGATTTTATTTATACGACCTCGTTTCTTCTTATCCCTTCGATCTTTCGGTAGTAATTCTTCCGAGTCGCCCACTTCTATGTGTATTACTTCATCCTCGTCGACCTCGTCCGTCGACCAGGACTCCGTGTCAGCGATCGAACTTGACGAATCGGAATCTTCCCCAGGTGGATTCTTCAATTTGGCACGAACCTTCCTACGAGCTCTTACCACGAAACACGAAGTCGGAGATTCGCTGCTCGAGGTCGATGGCTCCCTCACGAACGGTTCATTGAATATCTGCATCCGAAATCACGGGCTCGGTATATCAGGGTAAACAGAAGCTGCTAAAAACCGCTTTCAAGCAAGTGGGTACTTGAATCGTCACGTCGTCCCGAATCTTCTGCGCCTCGACGTCTCTGAACGGTTCCCTTCGTTTCTCCACCTCCACTTCCCTCGGGGACTCCTCTTGGTACGCTGAGGCAATTCAAAAGGCTAACCTGTTAATTCTGATTTACTTTGGAATGCTATAGCTTCCGCGTGAAATACTCACTGTAACTGTAACCAGATTCAGAAGAAATTTCATCAGGATCTTTGACGTATCTTTCATCCGTTTGCTCCGCCACGTCCTTTTCTAACTTCTCCACTTTTTCAACGTCCTCTGGCTTCTTTTCTTCCTCTTCTTCTATTTCCTCCTCTTCTTTCTCGTCGATCAATGGCACCTTCTCTTCTTCTTCCTGCATCTTGGGCTCCCCTTCAGGCTCCTCTTCAGATTCCACTTCCGGTTCCATTTCAGACTCCACTTCAGGCTTCTCCACAACTGGAAACTGATCTTCGGAAGAGTCTCTAGTGCCGAGAACACATCGCAATGTTACTATCCATAGACTTCGTAGTGCCATTCGTTAGTAACTGACTGACTTTTCCTCGCTTATGTCGGACAAGTCACCGTAGTCGATCGGGGACCGACAAATGGTGCACAAATTTTGCAACTCCGCGAAGCACTGCGAGCAAAATAGCCCCACGCAGCCTGGTGTCCGGCATTTTATAAGTGGATCGTCCTCGGACCGTTCCAGTGCGCCGCACATCAGGCACATTTTCTGCTTTAGCGGGAAGAAGACGTTCAAGAATGGACACATCGCCCACAGTCTTTCCCTGAGCGTGACCTTTTCGATCTTCTCACCGTCATCAGCTAGACCGAACTTTCGACGCAGCTGGCGTCTGGCAAACTTTAAAAAGCTTCCTCTGGACCTAGTCGCAATTTCAAAAGCAAACGTGAATTTAATCCATGGAACCACGAAACAGCTCGACAAGCTTCGCTACCTGATGATATGATTATACAGCCACGTTGCGCGCTGCTTTGCTCTGTCGGGATAGTAGTTGCACAACACCACGTGTCTCAGTCGCAGACCGTAAGGTTCGAAAATGGCCACTAGCCAGCAGAGGATGATCAAAGCACCGATCTGAGTGTATTTATCTAGATCAGGGGGCACAGGCTCCGGGAGGCAGAGCAACGTATCAATCTCTGCTTCTTCGCCGTGAGGCGTGAATGCTCTGACGATGCTTCTGTAAAGGTCCGCCAAGTAGCCGTCTCCAGAGACGTGGACGCTCACCACGTTCGGTCGGTCCACCTAGCAAACGCACTTCTCTGCTGCAGAATCCATGAAGCAGCTTTTGCAGGGTTCGCAACATTTACCTTACTTTGAAAGCGTCCGTGGAGTTGAATGGTGTACAACACCCAGTAAAGGCTGTAGTCTATCGACATGAAGGCGAGCATCTTGATCGTGGCCAAGCCTAAGAATACCGCGGATCTCGCTAATCGAGTCTTTTCTGATTTCAGCAACATGACAGAGGAGAGCGATGAGTATCTGCTCTTCTCCCGTCTATTCAGTGGTAGCACCGTTTCCTTGTCCTGGCGCGCTCTTATTAAATCGATCTTACGTAGGTCTTTGGTGATGTACCGATTGTCGAACCGCTCGCTGGTCAGCCATTTGAACCGGTACCGTAACACCCTGGAAATATCGCGGAAAAAAAAGACGGAAGCTTCTCCAAGATCATTCAACCCTTAACCGATGACGTCCCACTTTGTGAGACAAAGATGTGTCTGCATGTTTTGTTCGAAACCACTAAAAGTTGCCTTCGCGAGGTGACATATTCGAAGCAATTTACACAGGAAGATATAGGAAAAATTATTCTGCAGGAGTCTTTCAGACGCTACTTTCCACGTTACCGGTTAAGGATTAATGTAAAATTTTGAGCATTCGAGCAGTTGTTTCCTCTCACTTGAGCACAATTATAAAAACGAAGAAGGACGTGATGAAACTCATCCAATCGAAGAATCCAAAGAATTTGTCGGTCCTCGATCGTATTTCGGTAACGATACCCGCCGACACTTCTTCTAGTGTCTTGCTTTGGTTCGTCTCGAAATGAAACGAGTGGGAGAACTTGACCTTAACATAAAGCATCGCCTTCATGTGCATCGTGAACTTTTTTACTTCTGCAAACGAGAAGAACAAATACTTGGAACGATACGACGTTTCGTTTTTGTAATGATAAAGCCAGTGAATGAAATTTGAACGAGATTCACTCACTGCGTCGCACTGCGCCAAGTACAGTGTCGGCGATGTAAGAAACCAGCATGCAAATGAAATCTAATGGCTTCACTATGTAACAGAGAGCGCCGACTATATACGTCAAATTGCAAACGAGTCCAAGAATCGGTCCTAATTTCGCTTTACAGTCCGCTACTGCTCCCTCGAAAACATTCTGGCACCTGTCGAAAGGGGTGCCTAATTTCTTGTTGCATATGTTCACAACGCTCCCGAGCCACTGGAATACCGACTTGATCACTCTAACTAAAAGGGGAAAGGGGTTTAAGCTGGATTGTTACGAAATTGCTGGAAAACATCGTTTTTATATGAAACAAATGCTCTTTGCAGCATTTGTGAAAATTTGTGAAACGAACATGCAGTTCTTGACTGCTCCTTTCTGCTGTATAAAAATCACATTTATATCTACTTCATAAATTTGCCAAAAATAATATTTTTCTAAACCGAAAGTGGACATATGTACAATATTTTTGCAGCAAGTCATCGATATATGTTGGCCTCATCATGTTCACACTTACGTATACTGAGGACGAGTCTCTTGATCGCAACAAGAGTCTGCTTAATTCTTTTTACGACCGCCCTGACCGACTTTATCACTTTAGATATTGCCTCTCGCAGAGCATAAAACGGCTGTTTCGCTAAATCCACCACAGACTTCACCGCTTCCTTTAACTGTTCCTAGAGAACGGGGTAGTTTCTTTAATATCGCGTCGCCGAGGGATTTAACGATGGAGAATGGTAGCATACTTGCGCGCAGGTAAGCGATTCCGAAAGAACGGCAATGTTATGCAAAGTATTCTTTACCGGCCCAGATAAGGTTAATATAAGAGCATACGCAATTAAAGCCTGTCTCCCTCGCTTAGAGAAGAATTGCGGCAATAGCAGGAACACGACGCAGCTGAAACAATAAATCTAACATTACGAAGCTCTAAAGACGGGCGATGTAGGATACAGTATCATGTTCCGATTTTACCGAACTCGAAGAGAAAATGCCAGGCCGAGGGTGAGAATAACCCCTATAACAGTGCAAAGCATCGTCGCCGAGAAGAGCTTGAACTTTAATTGAAGAACGAAGAACGCGAAGAAGATGTACGTAAGGAATATTCCAGCGAAAAATCCAAAGAAACTCTTCGCGACGTAATTCTCCAGAGTACCGTCGCTACGAACGGCGGCGATCTTTTTGTAGTACCAAGAACCCTTCGAAATGGAGATGAGTTTACTGAACAGTCCCTTAACCTTCTTTTTAAACCTGCCCAAGTTGCACAAAGATCGTTACATCAGCAGCAAAATTGAACTCTTGTATAAAGTTCGATGGCATCGCGAATTCCAAATCTTACCACAGCTTTTTCAGACGAACCCGCTGCTTGAACGTGTACCGAGGCTTGGCGCCCTTCGAGATCTCAATGGATCTCAATTTTTCATCCTCGTAGCTTAGCCTCGCTTGTTCCAGCTTCCGGGCTTTCAGAACTAATTGGAAAAATGCCATCCCAAATGCCAACGATATAACTTATTGCTAACTACAACTGAGATTAGTTTCCGCTTCGATTCGCGTGAAAATGTATCGTCGAACCTACGGTTAACGCGTTATTGTAAATTTGTAACCTATCCGAAAGACCTGCGATCTTACTTTCTTTGGTAATAATAAATCAAACGGCAATTCATGGCAATGCAATGTTACTTGTTGATAACATCACAGATAAGGTATACAGACGGTGTATTTAAATAAGTAAAGGATCTTATTTTTGAATGTAAAAAATTGTTTTCTCGCCATCGTTAGATCCCACACAGCACCATAACATTGCAGCAACGTCTCTGCAATATTGCGGTGCAAGATTGCAATGTTGCACCATAACACTGCAGAGACGTTGCAGGTTCAGTCCTATGTCCGCCTTCGCAATATTGCAGGTGTGTATTTTTGCAATGTTGCGCGAGCATTGCAAACATGTAGTCCTACAACGTTCCGGTAATGATTCTGCAATGAAACGGCAATAAAAACGGCCAACGAGAAATTCTAGCATATCCAGTTAAATGAAGTTTAGTTGCTTCAGAATATGGCTGTACTTTTTCTACAACATTTCCAGTACAGTATTGCACAGCAATATGTAGGCAATTTTGCTGGGTCGTTGCCACTGAAACATTGCACATCGATTTGCGCGCAATATTGCCGAAATATTGTAGAATCGTTGCCAATGGAACATTGCACGGCAACGTTCTTGCAATATTGTTGCAATATTGTAAGATCATTGCCACTCCAATAATGCACGGCAATATTGCAGGAACGTTCCAACAATATTGCAATGCAGCCTGCAACAACGCAATATTGCAGCAACGTTCCTGCAATACAGCTGCAACGATGTGTGCTGTATGAGATATATCATATATCTTTACGTTTTCATTACTCATAAATTTACAACAATCGTTTGTATTTCGTCTGTATCGAAGCAATCCCCCCATTACGTGATGATTTTCTAAATTTTGGAAGTAATATTTCTTGAGTGCTTAAATATGATGTTGATTTACTCGTTTAAAGATGAATTTATTTAATTATATATGTAATTGGCTTATTTCTACCATCGACGAAGTATAAATATTACATAGCTGGTCTGTGTTTCTACCACAGATGAGTTATAGGATAAACCTATCACCTTATGGATGTTCGTGTCGCCACCCAAACTGTGTTACCCTAACCCATAATTTGAGGAATGAATGTAGTGGCATCTGCTCATGAACAGCGTCCAACTCCGCAACTACTCTGAAATGTATTGAAATGGTGAAAGGTGTGTCTGTGCTTGTATACATGTGACTTGTTTAGAGGGAGAGTTTGACGTATATAGAGAGTGGGTTTTCGCTATGCTTCGCTTTGGCTTCGTTTGACAACGGCTCACGCGGATTGCTATTCGAAAATCCATTTCGGATATCAAGACACTATGGCGCCCAAAAATGCTATTTCTTCAAAGCCCGTCTAAGCTATAAATTGCAAGATGACATTCAATATTAGTACTTTGCGTGTAGTAGAATCCTTTCACGTATCGTACGTCGAAAAGTATTAAAAATTCAGGCTGTTACTGACATTCCCGCAAGTTTCTAATGCACTGATCAATCATTCTAGTGAAATAATAAATAATAATTGGATTCTATTTGTCAAGAGCACCGGCGCTCTAATTGCTTTTTTTTTATCGTGGAATTAGAGTCAAATTTTCGCTTAGCTTCAATTTTCAGCTTAGACTTGCCAAGGAGATTCTAGGCTCTATAAAGGGCCTATATATATGTAGAGGGCCTAGCGCGTGGGCCCAAGAGAGGACCCAAAGGGGGACCTTAGAGAGGGCTTACCATAGGCCCTAGAGAGGGTCCAAAACTTGGAAGCTAGCGAGGATAACAGGATGGATCGTATTCGCTCACCGGTGAATCCTATTTTGTACTTGCATGCGATAGTAGACACGAGTACCTTGTATTCCTGGGTAGTAATCTTTGTGAGTGCATTTTGGAAGGGTAAGCATCCTACTTAATTGCACGCAGTGCATTTTGGTTCGATATGGATCCTACAAAATGCATGCAAAATGACTTTGCCCAACGAGTCCATTCCGGGAGCAAGGAATGTGAAATAATGGAAATGGCGCGTTTAAAATACAAGAGGGCCAAATGTTGCTGCTCCTTTTTCGAATTAGAGCCACCCCTATATACCCCGCGGCGTGTATACACACATATTAACCCTTTGGACTTTAAATTAAAATCTTTTGAAAGAATACAGTAGCCTTTTCACTCTAATATTGCAAGTAAAGTTCAAAGGGTTAATATATTTTTGTGAGATATTCCGGGATTCATTTGGGAGTCGCCGAGGGATTCGTGCGTTTAGATTTAAGTAAAAGAATTTTGAAGACCTATGTACGTACAGGGAGATAGACGATAATCGGAAGTTTATCTTTCTTTTGCGTCCGCGGATTTTTTTTTAATCAGTAGAGTGAGATTGTCGCTTCTCCCATTGCTTGCAATGCGTGAGGCAATGAGTTGATTATAATGGAGGGCAGGGGCGTGCGCAGAATCTTTTCCAGAGGGGGGGGGGGGGGCAACTTTGGGATGATGGTAAAGTTCCAGGGGGGGGGCAACTTTGGGATGATGGTAAAGAAAAATATACCCCTCTTGCTTTTTTAACCCATTTTATAGTGCCAAATTAATTGAAAATTTAAAACCGAAATTTAAACATATTCCCCTTTTCAGTATAAACTTAATAAAGATCAGTTTTGAAAAATAAGCGATTTTTCTCCAAAACCAGGGGGGGGGCATCTGTCCCCTCCCCCCCCCCCCGGGCGGCCATGATGGAGGGTGGATGGTATGGGGGATTTTTTATGGGGGATGGACCACTTTCGCAGCAACCTCCTCGTGGTGAGACCTGGTAATCGGTGAGAACCAAGCGGATAGTTACGATTGTGAAATATTCTAATTAGATATAAGCATTTCTTTAACTTGCAATACTATGATAGAATGTAAAAATAAAATATGTAACTTGAAATGTTTGTTCGTTTGTTCGTACCGGAGCCCAGAACACGAGTATAGTGTTAAGATATAAAATACTGGAACTGATGGGTTTTTGATAATATTTTTAAAGTCCTCTCTGCTTCAGTACTATATTGAAATATATTCTTTGGCGAGGTATTCCACGTTACATCATGAAAGCATGTCTTTCACAAATAATGTTGTTGTTTATATCAATTTTTATATTCAATGAATTTGTTTTGCGTTGAATAAATTTGAATAGAATAGCAAGGTTAAAAGGTGTATGTGTTCTTGTTTTGTTGTGATCCTTCTTTCTCTGTCGTTGCACGGAATACGTTTATAAAACGATCTTTAAATTGTTACTCTGACAGAATCATTTGCAAATCGCGGGTTTCAAATGATCCAAGTTTTACCCTTGTTGAATTCTAATTTCTATCACGCGTAGCGTTACAATCTTATTTTAGACTGAATCGATAACGTTGGGTGTGACATGAAAATGGTAAGGGGCTCGCGAGCCCACCGAGGGTATGACACAAAATTACATTGCGGGTGATCTATCCTATACCTGGTCTGTGGTTTCTACGCATGTATCCTATCTTATCTCTGCGCACACGACGGTGTCTACACCGAATCTTGTGTGAGCCGATAAACAAACTATCGCATTGTTTCCCTTATTACCGAATGTGGTATTTAATTTTACTTCTTACCCCTCACAGCGTTGTAATCTTATTCCATTCTGAATCAATAATATTGGAGGTTGCGCGGAAACTGCGACGGCGTGGCTGGCCCCTGAATCATGGCAACAACACGCGTCAGATGTTAGCTGTGTCCCATACTCTGTCGGTGACGTACTCCATTCATTCGCCACTTTCCTCAGTCATTTCCGCGATCCAATTCACTGATATTAATCGATAACGATTTTTGAAACAAAAAACACAATGTACCCGAGTGACTTGATTAAAAGAATTCATGATTTGTGGTTACGAGAGACCGAGAATAATAGTACGAGGTACGAGAAGCAATATAGCGAATACAGGATGCCAATTACGCATAGGAATTGGCATTTTCTATCGATTCAAAATGACGAAACGAAAGCACCGCCAATAGGTGACAACCAGTCCACTCCGTGAGATGGCGTGGAACTCGTACTTCGATCATCGGAGAGAGACAGCGCGACGCGAGGCGAGTGCGCTGAAGAAGGAGATGGAAGGTCGCTTGGGCTCTCGAGCTGAAGAGTGGTCGAGCAAGGAGACGAAGAGGGGCGCCGAATCTAAACCCGATAACGAGCCAGCTGGTGGCAGTGCCGTCGTGGGACGTTTGCGTGGAGGTTCGACCTTCGCGAAAATCCATTTCCCGGCTGGCTCACGGGTCGATGATTTAAACGGCCCGAATTCGAAAAAGCCACAGCCACGGAACAACGGCGCGGTGTGTATTAAAGTAGTTTTCGAACGGTGACACGAATCCACGCCTGTGAATTTCGGTGGCTCGCGGATCCTCGGTTCGACTCTGGACAACAAACAAAGGCCGGCCTAAGTGACTAAGCGAGGAAAGAGAAAAAAATACAAACAGAAACATGCCGTGACCGAGGCTGAGGTGACAGCAAGATGTATTGTACAGTCGAAGGAACGTCGCTGTGCTGATAGCGCGTACGAGCGATCTCTCGATCGGACTCGTACTCTTATCTGTGCCTCAGGCGTGTGCGTGTGTGCGCGGAATTGTGGGTGCTGCTGGCCTCGCTCGTACCTGACCTGACCCAGACGAGAGACCTGGACCAGCCACTATGACTACGAGGGAGTTATACGTGAAGGTATCGCGGGGAAACGACAAATTCCTCTCTCTCTCTCTCTCTCTCTCTCTGTCGAGTACCTTGCACGCAGGTACCTTGCACCCAGCTCTACGGTGGCAACTGGTTTAGCAACGTCGGGACGAGTCCGTCTATTGGCACTTCTAATTGCCGTTTTGTAGAGCACCGAGTGAAGGGTTCGTTCTATCGCGAAGGAACGTAGTCGTTAACGGAAGGAGGCATTGGACGAGCTTGTAGCGTCTCATGGAAACTACTGTGCATTTATTAGTACAGACAATGGTTTGACGGTGGTTTGTTTTGGAGTATTGTACCAGTTCGTATGCCTGGAACATTTGGGGGGTATGATTTTGCGTTCCTCTTGAGAATAGCGGTTAGGACTCGAGGGTACCTACATAATGTGTGTTGAGGAAATGGTTTTACTAGTTTGTAAGAATTACAAAGGTTTCCAGAGGCAATTCGCTCCCGTCCCCCCTCGAGCTTTCGATTAAACTTGCAGAAACTCGCTGCTCGTTTCGGAGTACGTATCCCGTGCAACGAGATTCAGCGGGTCGCTATCGATTTTCACTTTGTTCCTATTTTATTTCACGCGAATTTCCCGCGAATTGGGTTACACGTCACTTTGCAAAATCGTGGGGAAAGCTTGGCCGTCTGGCTCGCTGATGCGAACGATTCGTGGGTAATTGTCAGGGGAATGATGGAATAGGCAGTATATTGCTCCAATTAGTCGAGGAGTATACATGATCGGCTCCGAGTGAAGGTGTCTTTCTCAAGCCACGCTTAGAAACGACTTTCACGAGAGGTGTCTGCTTCTTTGAGTCTGTGCGCAAGTAATTTGCGATATTCTTAAGTATCGAACTCTGCTTAATGGACCGCTAAAGTCTCCTGGCTGTATTTAAACAGGTTCACTTTCACGAGAGAGAAGCTCGCCTGTGTCCGTTACAATAGTATCCAAACAATAGGACAGTGATCGATGGGTGATTAAGTTTATCAGGTGAATTTCGAAACCGGTTTCTTCGTCATAATTTACCTTTCCATTGGACGTTGCGCGTATTATTCGCGGTACATCTATCGGGTACCTTTAGAGTTTAGAGCGTGACAGAGAACAGCTAAGGGCGAGAGGCAAACAAGTACGAGGACGAAAAGATTTCTTTTGAAAACTGAAATCAATAATCCACGCGAGGAAAAGCTCGCTAGCTCAAGACCTAAATTCTGCTTTAAAAGCCGGTGGTGCGATTACGGCTGTTGGTGTTAGGCTGGCGAACACGATAACGTTCCTTGTATGCAAACGTATTCTGCCTCTCGGCAGAACACTGTTACCTTCGAGCGTTTGTTTGTTGTCCCTGAACATAAAGCACCGATCGCGTAGTCTTTAATTGGTAGTCGCTTTCAAGTATACAACATTTGTTTGAGTTATTAATATAGAAACCTTGATTAGAAAGTAACATTAATTGGGAATTACTGAGCCTGTCTCGCTGAAGTCAAACTAGAATGTTAAAAATAAAACGATACGAAGGGGACAGAATATAATCGAGCTGGTACCTGCCTCTTTAAGGTCGTGCAGTAGCGCTCCATCTTGGCTGATTTATTTGCCTTAGTCAGGTGGAGTGCGGGGGTGGTTCCCTAGGTCGTGTAATTCTCTGTCGCCCTCCTACATCGACAGCTTTTAATATTGTTTATCTGGGAATAGGAAGAGGCAGAGGCTACTTATCGCGTGGTTTGCACAGTAACGATTTGAGGCGCAAGAAATTTATTTCTACGGTCGCGCACGCGTTCCTTACGGGAACAGCAGTTTTTCATTCGAATGGTGCGATACCGAGGAAATTGCTCGCGTGAAGTCGGCGATAAATTGAGGGACAATAGGAGAGGGGCCGAGTAAATGGTGTTGATGATCGACGCGATGTCTGTGGGCACACCTAAAGTCACGGACAACTACTGCTGCCATAGAACACGCTTATTGATCTAGATGTCTGCCAGATGATCTGCCGTTGTTATCGCTTCTCTTGAATTCATGGTCAAGTCGTTTCATTAATTCTCTCCCACGAATATGGCTTTGTGATTTGGATAGAGCCTTAACAATCTGCGGTGTTGAGTAGCTTGGCAAACAGGGATGTAGGTGAACCACGTTATGCGGTTCATCGAAACTCGAGTCAGAGTCCTGATCGCACCTTTACGTTTAAAGGTAAGTTGGCCCCGTTCGAAACTGTTGCTCGCACGATCAGTTCGAGGAACGTGATCGCTAGACTTCGCTCACGACCAACCACGGTTCCCTTTCTCTCGGAACAGAAAAGCAAAACGTGTTGGAATAGGTCGTTCTCCTTGCTTCTTCGTGCCCCGTCACAAGGAGACGGAGGCAGCATCGCAGCTTCTATTGCCTGTTCCCCCGTGAGATTTTATCTTAAAGGTCAGCCAAGACTCCTTTCGACATTTTTCGACGGCGAACGAGACGACGCTAGGAAGGAGTCATTTCTCTAGCAACGCAAGAGCGAAACACTCGGCAAGACAGTCTTCTATCACTTGGATTTTCCAAGAGTATTCGCCCCTGTTTCTCTAGCAGTCTAGCGCATCGTGCACGTTCGACTTTCACGAATCGACTCAGCAACTCGCCGAGAACGCGCGTAG
The DNA here is from genome assembly GCA_929113495.1 of Andrena minutula. NCBI lineage: Eukaryota > Metazoa > Arthropoda > Insecta > Hymenoptera > Andrenidae > Andrena > Andrena minutula. The sequence goes on along the minus strand of OV815996.1, from coordinate 35,555,353 downwards.
AACTCAGCGAATTCGAATTTAGCCGTGATGACAAGGTGATTCAGCGATTCAGCGCACAACAAAACTCCTGCCCGACTAAATACGACGTTACGATCGTCCTTTTGTGCAGTCTCCGTGAAAAGGTAGAATTCCTCGTGGCAATCTCCCACGGAGGCGTCCCATTTCGCGATCTAACCCAACAGGGCAACGCTGCAACTACGAACTCGCGTTCTCACGGCCGCAGACTTCGCTCGGCGAGAACTAAGCATCGAAATTTCTATTTGAACTTCCACTTTGTACTATCGTTCACTCTGCCCGTCATTAGTGTCCATTTTACGATAGCACCGCGACTGTCCGAAGTACAATGCAACGGAGAACTATTTTCAAACAGAAGATTTTGTAGTAAAGTCGCACGGAACTCGAGGCCGGAAATTGCACAGCTGAACCGAGATCTGGTTAAGTGATTACACGTATCGTTTCGGAAATCAGGCACTATCTAATCTGATGTGACACGAGAAAAGGGGAACAACGCGTTTGATGGTCAAGTTGACTACTCGTGGAAGGTCTCCGTTCTCGGGAGCTTCTTCATTGTCAGTAGATCGAAAGGGAAACCGAGTGGCACCTAGCTCGCTACACCGGTGTCAACGGTGGCAATTTCGACGCACGTGGAAAAATCCGTGTATACGTGGGTGGGAAACTTGACCCGGTTATTCTCAATAACGTAGAGCTCGGCACCTTTCTCAGGAGCAACGCTGTCGTGCCACGCCGATCGATCTCGTAACGACAAACACGACGTCAAGCGGTCTCCAAGTGCACCCTGACGCTCTAAATGCACTTGCTGCACCGCGAATTACACCTTGGCAGATGCGTCGCAGGGACGAATATTGCAGCACCAGCTACAGTTTCTCATTTCTAGCGAAAAATTCTAAGGCTCTCGGGACTACGAGCCTAAGTAGCCTTCGGTGAACGTAGGAACCTGCGTTTCAGTGGCAACGTAGTCGGAGCAAATATTGATACATGTGTTTGACGTTTGATGACAATAAATGGGAATTTTATGTAAGCGCTAGTCGCGCTGCATTTTAAAGGTTAAAGAGTTTGCTGGTAATTTCAGATAGGTACTTTAATTTCTTTGATCGTATCCAGAGATAGGCGCTGCCGTTAATTTCTCAGAAATAGGTGCTACTAGTCGGCCACAGTTATCATTTCCATTGGCAAGCCACGTTTTTAACGTTTTAACTGTCCTTTCTACGATTATCATATCAATTTGTATGTCATTGGGAGGAATGTATGGCAGAGTGATTCATACTCGCGTGGCCTCGCAGCTGTAGATAAGATTGCAGGTTTCATCCTATTCCTACTTTCACACGCGTGTCTGGTATTTAATTCGAAGCTTGTCTTTTAATTCAGCCGCGGCTCACTCGAATGCGATTTCAATTGACTTTGACGTTCGATACCAAGAAGGAGAGGGATAAATTTTCTGAATTCTCGGGGGTTTCGTGAGATTTGGCTGGATGCTGGCGTAATGGACAGTATCGAGGTTTTAATGCGACAGTACGCGGTAAAAATGATGCGTAGTTTGAAGATTGAAACGAGCCGTGGGCGGAACGCGACAGAAGCCGTAGATCGCTAGTCGGTTGGCAAAGCTCAGACACAACATGTGAGAGGGTTGCATTTACACAGTCGCCGGAGCTGAAGTGGTACGAGTAACGTCCCTTTGAAACTACCCCTCTATCCACCCTCGAAAAGCTCAGCAATATTTCCTAAAGCGCCGCTCGCTCCTCGCAGCCCTTCTCTTTTTCCCCTCCGAGAATAAAATGATTATGCTGCCTCGAATGGTTGTCCGCGTAAATTAGATCTCCCCGTGATATCAATTAGAAGGTAAACACTGCATGAACTTTCTGCTCGACACGGATGTTGACCAGCGCAAGGATTAGAATATTCATGAATGGAAACTGGAAATTTGCGTATCTAATTGCAAGTTGCGTAATTTACGGCAGCCGTGAGATACACGGCGGCATCAATTAATTCATGGAACAGCAAAAAAGGGAAAGTCGGGCATTCTCATCTTTGAACTCGACGATCGCCGCGTGTAAACTCAGCCGCGGGCGGGTTCAATCTCCCTCTTCTGAACGCTCTTCGAATTAACGAGCTGCGTGGGAACACGATAGAATCCTGCGTTTTCCATGCCTTCCCGCGAGCAAGACGCGGGAGGGTAATCGTCGTTCGGTATGTAACGTAGAAAGCATGGGAACTACTTCTTCGGTGTACTTGAACGAAGCAAGTCAACCATCAAACGATTTGTCGTAAAAGGGAAGACGGAAATTACTGGAATCCACGTAATACCAGCTTATAAATTTCAACGGTCGTTTGTCCGTCAAAAATTGAAATAAATTCCTCGAATTTCATAACGCGTGACATCCGGGAATCGGAGGTTAGGATGACATCGTATATTCTACGAGGTTCCCCAAGACTTTTTTCCTCGAATTTCTTCCTGCGCCGCGGATTACGCCCGGGAGAAAGTCGCGATGCGTTACGAAATTGCTTAATTCGCGAAGATGCGTCTGCTCGTGCAGTAATTGTGTAATTTGATGATGCAAAGTCAGCAATCGCCTGTATTTAACACGCAAAAAAGACCGTGGCGAACGTAACGTGGCATTGGGTAGGAGGTACGAAAGTAGTGCAACCTAGTGGGATTTTCTTAAATTCGAATGCGTGCATACAGTATTGCCTCGAGTAGGTACTCTTGTACGGCTATCTCGGTTTCTTTGAGCTTAAGCGGTAAATTGCGTAGTAGCGACGTGCGGAGATTGGATCGCGAGAGTTCACGGTTACTTATCTTTTTCTAAGCGTTGTTAGACCGAGTGTCTTACTCCTCGAGTGTCTTACTCCTCGAGTCATAACCAAAAAAGTTGCACATTCTGAACGACCGTTGCCAGTTAAGAAAGGGAAAAGCACGAGGAAACGTTGAACTTTACCGTTGCTCGATATTCCTTCAGAGCACGTAATCCTATTCTTGCCCGAGCGCCGAGCTCGATAACAGTACATTTCGACATTTCGCGGCTCATTTGTATTATCGTGCGACACTTTGAAGTAGAATTTCGTCGGTACCGTTGCAGATTTCGTTGTCTCTCGACGAAAACTTGCCTCGCTCGGTGAAGATTGCAATGGCGAAATACTTAATTGATTTTCGATTCATGCCGCTTTCTAGACCATTGTGCCGCGGTTGTAGCTGCGGAGGGAGGTTCTCCCGTTTGCGGTGAAAAAGTAATAACAGCTAACCGGATAATCAATCCCGATTTGGCGTACTCGGCGTCGGAATCGATATGTCGTGTATTGCCGACCTCATTTTCATACGTAGCGCGCGCGCGAAAAGCAAAAGGGGGTCATCTTTTCAAAGGAAGGAGAATTAGAGGCTGAGTAATTAACCGGTGCAAGCTCGTCCGTGCATTTGAAAATCGTGGCTCGTGCGTAGAAGCGTAATGACAGGAGACGGCATGACCGTTGAGAAAGTTTTTATTAGTATATTCTTTGCCATCGTGGACTGTGATTAGAGTGCCGATTCCATGCGTACGCCTAGCTTGGATAGGGATAGCAGCGAGCGACATTGCTGAAGCACCCGTGTGTTCTCTAGGGTGGTAGGGTATGGGTGCCGCATCCAGAGAAGATTTGGGAAGGCGCGGTGCTCCTAGAAGACTACAAGCTAAATCAAAAGAGCTTAAAGGTCCACACAGACGATTCGAATCAAACGAAAACTCTGGACGTGAAGTCGGATGCCGAGCTCCCTCCCCTGAGGAACCCCGATATACTGATAGGGGAGAACAATCTGACGTCTTTGTCGTTCCTCCACGAGCCGGCTGTACTTTACAATCTACAGATCCGTTTCCAACGACGCTGCATTTACACTTACTGCGGCATTGTCCTGGTCGCGTTCAATCCGTACAACGAGCTGCCGATCTACGGAAATGACACGATCTGGGCGTACAGGGGCCAGGCGATGGGCGACTTGGAGCCCCACATATTCGCCGTGGCTGAAGAGGCTTATACGAAGTTGGAAAGGTTGGAGTTTTCAGTTTTCAGAGAGTGAAGTATTTGTCGGGGTCAGTTGTATATAGGGTAAACTCGGGTAAATTGGTGATACAGGTTATTCGGTGATACTTTTTCATTCATCTGTAACTCGAAATTGTCAGACTCAATTTAGATGGAACAAAGGCTAACAGATAGCTTTGATCTTCTAGTTTATGTTTTGGTGAAATAATTAGTCAATTGAAGTTAGTGTGATGGAGTGAGAGAGCATTTTGTCCCAGCGGCGCATTATTCGTGAAACTTTTCGCGCTAGTTGCGGACGATCGCTTGTTTATGTAATAAATGGAAAGTTAGAACTACACGTAAGTGATGGTAAAACGACACTTTAACAAGTCTTACTGTTGAAATTATAATACAATAAGGCATCGGTGTTATTTTTGCTTACCAAAAGTGACTAAATTCTTACTTTTCCTGTCCCCGAACCTACGTTTCTAATTGTGATGTTCGAGAAATTCTAATGGCAATTACCATAAACCATGTTTCCTTACGTCTCACACATCTAACGATCATAAAACGATTGAAAATAACAATAATATAAAATAATATGAAATAATATAAAATAATACAAATTAATGTAAAATAATTTAAAATAATATAAACTAATGTAAACTAATGCAAACTAATGTAAAATTATATAAAATATATCAAATAAAAAAAGTAGGTGATGGACATATCACGGGCTAGCGAGAACTATCACCGAATTACCAGAGTACTATCACCGAAAAACCAGAGTAAGGTAGTTGACCCAGTCGTCGATCGGTACCCAGTCGTCGATCATTTGAATTAATATTGAGATTTTATAAGGTTTTTGAACAATATTGTGTATAGGACAAAATTGCAAATTAATATTTAAGAGTCTTTACCTACATATATCATCACAATATTGTTCAAAAACCTTATAAAATCTCAATATTTAAGTGATCGACGACTACGTCTAAACCGATCGACAACTGGGTCAACCACCTTATGTCATGACAACGTAATTTTGTATATTTTCAATTAAATATAATTAGTAAATATCTGTTAACCTATCATTTGTTTCTCTGGTGTCTGGCCTATCAGTATACCCTAGACTCACTTTCAGAATATGTAAATATTAGCAGTTATTAGAGAAATTCTAAAACTATCACCAATTTAGCCGAGATTACCCTATCGTTAATGTGAGTGCAGGGAGGGTCACGACCAGTCCATCATTGTTTCTGGAGAGTCCGGCGCCGGGAAAACTGTCTCGGCGAAATACACGATGCGATATTTCGCCACCGTTGGCGGTTCGACGACCGAGACCCAGGTGGAGAAGAAGGTGCTCGCTTCCCTGCCGATCATGGAGGCAATCGGCAACGCTAAAACAACGAGGAACGATAATTCCTCGAGATTCGGCAAATTTATCGAGATTCAGTTCAATAAACACTATCACATCACGGGGGCCAGTATGAGGACCTACCTTCTCGAAAAGTCTAGGGTCGTGTTTCAGGTATGTTTCCCGGTGAGCTGGGGTTACGCAACGTAATCGTGCGAAACCAATGTTGAAACGAGTAATTCTCTAGGCAAACGAGGAACGGAATTACCACATATTTTACCAAATGTGCGCAGCCGCGACTCGCCTCCCACACTTGCATTTGGGTGATCAAAATATGTTCCATTACCTGAATCAAGGAAGCAATCCTGTAATAGATGGTGTGGACGATTTAGCGTGTTTCGATGAAACGATAAGCGCCCTGACCATGCTTGGATTCACGTCCAAGCAGCAGGACGACATGCTTCGTATCTTAGCGGCCATAATGCACTTAGGTAATGTTAATATAGGCAATGCTGAAGCACAGAATTTGAACAGCGGGACCGACACCGAAGCCAGTTACATCACTGTAAATATACATTTTTCGTCCGCGTATGAGCTATTCCACGTCAAAACGGATAGAGGGAAAAATTAGTTTCACCGATTCTCTTCAAAATTACAGTATGTGTCGATAACCTTGCAAAAATAAAGTATACCGAATTATAGAGGCCTATGTCAAATAGTATTCGAAATATTTAATGTTAAAGTCTTAAAATTTGGAACAAAATCGGCTGCCGCGTCATCACTTCAACTGTAATATCTCGGTCATTTTTACAGATAATGTCTCCGTCATGGGCTCATTTTAAAGCTGAAGGAATGCTTTCTCAATCCGTATATAAAATATTCTATTTATTGTTAATGATCTTGACTGTAATTGATGTTAAAGTTTCAAATCCCGATTTGACGTCGTTCCCCCCCATGTTCCGGCTTGAAAAAAATACCATTCGATTCGTTGAGCCTTCAGCTAATAAATGCGTTTTTCAAAAAAGTGGAGAGATTTTGGGAACAGTTAACAAAAAAATCAAACTTACGATAGTGCACACCGCTTAGAACTGCATGGATCCCATGCTCAGTCCGCACGCACGCGCTTTCAAAACAATCGCCTAGAGTAGGAAAGTATTTATATACGATGCCACAAAACAAACTTTTCGTTCCGTGTTTTCGGTATTCTCGAGAAAAATAATAGGAATATCTGCTTACCATACAAAAGATTAGCAATAGTAGGTAGCTTTTAGTGATTCTCCCTTTTCTTTTTTTACATGTTGTCACTGAACAAAAAGTTTGTTTTGTCGCATCGTATATAAATACTTTCCTACGCTAAGCGATTGTTTTGAAAGCGCGTACGTACGGACTGGCCATGGGATCTGTGCAGTTCTATGCGGTGTGTACTATCGTAAATTTGATTTTTTTGTTAACTGTTCCCAAAATCTCTCCACTTTTTTGAAAAACGCATTTATTAGATGAAGGCTCAACGAATCGAATGGTATTTTTTTCAAGCCGGAACATGGGGGGGAACGACGTCAAATCGGGATTTGAAACTTTAACATCAATTACTGTCAAGATTATTAACAATAAATAAAATATTCTATATACGGGTTGAGAAAACATTCCTTCAGCTTTAAAATGAGCCCATGACGGTGACACTATCTGTAAAAATAACCCAGATATTACAGTTTAAGTGATGACGCGGCAGCCGATTTTGTTCCAAATTTTAAGACTTTAACATTAAATATTTCGAAAACTATTTGACATAGGCCTCTATAATTCGGTATACTTTATTTTTGCAAGGTTATCGACACATACTGTAATTTTGAAGAGAATCGGTGAAACTAAATTTTCCCTCTATCCGTTTTGACGTGGAATAGCTCGTATTCCTGTCGAAAAGCTTCGGAGCGTCTACTTTTAATCTACTTTTCTAGTCGTCCGACAAGCATCTTCTGACCATCTGCGAACTGTTGGGCACGGATGTAAATGCGATGCGAAAGTGGCTGTGTCATAGGAAAATCGTGTCGATGAGGGAAGTGTTCCTCAAGCCTATGAACGTGGAGCAGGCGATCGGTGCCAGAGATGCGCTGGCGAAGCACATCTACGCGGAACTGTTCAGCTGGATCGTAGCCGGTATCAACAACTCGTTGCAGTCTCAGAACAAGCCGCAATGCTTCATCGGCGTTCTCGATATCTACGGCTTCGAGACGTTCGAGATCAACTCGTTCGAACAATTCTGCATAAATTACGCGAACGAGAAGCTGCAGCAGCAGTTCAATCAGCACGTGTTCAAGCTCGAGCAGGAGGAGTACCTTAAGGAGGAGATCGAGTGGACGTTTATAGATTTCTACGACAACCAGCCCTGCATAGATCTCATCGAGACGAAGCTGGGCATTCTGGACCTGTTGGACGAAGAATGCAGAGTGAGTGTTGCACATCTCGCTTACGTCCGATTCATCGGGAGACTAGTGTTACTCGATTGTTGTTTGCGCAGATGCCAAAAGGCTCCGATAGCTCCTGGGCAGAGAAGCTTTACGCGAAATGCGGGAGGTCGAAGCACTTCGAGAGGCCTCGGTTCGGCACCTCCGCATTCCTCATCCATCACTTTGCCGATCTGGTGCGGTACGAGACTGTTGGCTTTTTGGAAAAGAACAGGGACACCGTTATCGAGGAGCAGGTCGACGTGCTGCGTAACGGAAATGTTCGTCCAAGTAGATTCACCTGTACGCGTTTCGTTTATACCCAGTGAGTCTGTACCGTTGTTTATTGTTTCAGAATAAATTATTGAAGAAGCTGTTCAGCGAGGAGGACCCGAAGCTGCTGGTACCGTCGCACGTGAGAATAAAGGTGTCCGCTCAGAAGCCAGTATTAAGCACACCTAAGCAAAACAAGAAGACGGTAATTCTCCTCGTTATTCCGAGTCTCTGAGTGGAAATCGTAGACTACTTAAGGAACAGACTCATAGCTCGTCAAACAATATCTGCAGGTAGGATCGCAGTTCCGAGATTCCTTGAACATGCTGATGGCGACTTTAAACGCAACCACGCCGCATTACGTGCGCTGCATCAAGCCGAACGATACCAAGGAGGCTTTCGAGTACAACCCGGTGCGCGCGGTGCAGCAATTACGAGCTTGCGGTGTTCTGGAGACGATCAGAATATCCGCGGCCGGATTTCCCAGCCAGAGAACATACGGCGATTTCTTCCTCAGGTACAGGTGCCTGTGCCGATTCAAGGAAATACGACGCGACGATCTCAAAGAGACCTGTCGTCGCATCTTGAGCAGGTCGGTTGCTTTTTCTATCGATAATGCAATCGAAACTTTGACTCGAGGCAGATTAAGACGCAAACGCTTTAGGTACATCAAGGACGAGGATAAATTCAAATTCGGCAAGTCGAAGGTCCTCTTTCGAGCTGGCCAAGTGGCCTACCTGGAGAAGCTGCGAGCGGAGCGGCAGCGCGACGCTTGTATCATGATACAGAAGACAGCGCGCGGTCTGATATGCCGTACAAGATACAGAAAGATCCGACGAGCCGTGCTGGGCCTTCAGAGACACGGCAGGGGCTACATCGCCAGGCAGAAGGCTCAGGCTATGAGGGAGGAGAGAGCCGCGATAAAGATCCAGGTTCGCGTGAAGGGTTGGTTGAAGAGGCGTCGATACCTTAGGACGAAACGCACAATTCTCGGCATCCAGAAGTACGGCCGAGGAAAAATGGCCCGTGAAAGGTACCAGTTGATGAGGGATAACGCTGCTGCCACGGTGATCCAACGATTCGCCAGGGGATACCTGGTGCGAATGGCGTGCCAACAGAAGCTGAGGGACATCGTCACCGTCCAGGCTGCCGTCAGGAGATATCTGGCGAAGAAAGTGTTCAGGAGACTGAAGGCTGAAGCGCGAAGCGTCGAGCACGTCAAGTCTCTGAACAAGGGGCTGGAAAAGAAGATTATTACGTTGCAACAGAAGATCACCGAACTTGTACGTTTCATTTCGTTGGTAATTCAGTCCGGGGTGTATTGACTTGATCTTCAAAGGGAACTTCTTTTTTCAGGCGAAAGAGAATCAGTCTTTGAAGAACGTGCAGAACAGTATGTTGGAATTGAAACACAGGCTCGAAGGATTGAAGTCGGTGGAGGCGGAGAATAAGAAGTTGCACGTTATATTGCTAGAGAAGGAAAAGGAGTTGGAAAAGATGCAGGAGACGGTGAAGATTGAGAGGGACGAGAAGATGGACATTCTACAGGTACCGCGATTTCCGTGGATGATCCTTGGTTTTTTATACTTACCTGGATGTATTTTCCGCAGGACAAGGAAAGAGGCACCCAGGAAAAAGAAGAGGAGAACAAGAGGCTTGGGGAAGAGCTGGAAAAGCTGCGAAAGGAGCTTACAGTGGCTAATGAAAAATTGAAGAACAATCAACGCGGCGCGGAGGAGAACTTGAAGCATCGGCTGGAACAAGAGAAGGATCTACTCCTGCTGGATCAGGATCAAGATCGCGGAGCTTATCAGAGGCTACTGAAGGACTATCACGAGCTGGAGCAACATGCAGAAATGATGGAACAGAAACTCGCGATGCACGCTCCTGCGCACTCGCGTTCCCTTAGCAATGCTTCCAGCGGCAGCGGGCAAATCGTCTCTACGGAACTTCCGCAGGACGATCAGAATATCGTAAGATCATCTCCGGTGCTATCATTTTCGATGACTTTTATCGATCTCTTGTTTGTAATTGGTGGCAATTTTCTTCTTAACTCCGAAGGATTTGGGCTACGGGTCGGTGAGGTCCACAGCTCCCTCCTCGACTTCTTATTCTCGGGTAGAAACGATCGATTGGAACCAACAGCGGTCGGACAGTCCTCCCGATGCCGAGGTTCAATCTCAGAAATCGCCTTCGCAGACGAACGGACCGGCACACGCGCCCGTGGATGTTGGCTTGGTTCTGAAACTCCAGCAAAAGCTGAAAGACGTCGAGAAGGAGAAGGGGCGATTGATCAGGATGGTGGAGGATCTAGAGCGCGATAGTCCCGAAGATAATTCAAGGACACAGGATACGTTCAGGGTAATTTTGTACGCTGTTTAAGTGTAACTGAAAGGGTTTGGGCGATTGATCCTATGAAACGTTTTGCAGCTTCAGGAACTCGAAATGGAAAACGCTCAGCTGAAGAAAGACCTGTATTCGCTTAGGAAAAGCGTGACCTCTACAGGCGTTGGAGGTGCACAACAGAGTATCATGGGTAATTTGTTAATTTTCCTGGTTAAGGAATTCTTTCACTATGCGCTTTACAGAGTACTGTAATTTATACACTCCTCTTCACTTGAATCTGTTTTTCTTCCACTTTACTTTTTATAGGCAAACATTTTCTGCTCTTTTTATGTTTCAATTTCTGTACTTCCGTATACTGACGATTAATGTGACGAAATACACTGCACATCCACAGCTCGCAGACTTTTGCTTTCCCAAACAATGCTCAACGTATCAGAATGATGCGGTTACGGTTATCTTGCTTTGCACAGGATGTACCACGATTCGTGGTACAGCCAAAAAAGGGTCATTGTATTTATATCCCGCACGAGTTTCGATTGCATGAATCCCGGTAACTCGTGGTATCAGAATGTCCGACAACGATCGAAAAGGTAGAATGCGATAAGAATAATCCGTTGAAGCCCAATCAGACGCGCAGGTACCACAGGAATCTTGAAAATTCATTGTGTTGGGTACGGAGCCTTGCACCATAAAAGATTTCGATAACAACGATTGGTTCATTTTATCTGCTGCTTTTAATCGCTTGAGTGTTCGCCCGATGCATGGAGCGGATAAGCTTTAGTGCGATTAATAATTCTTATTCCAGGGCAATTCGATGCGCTTCAGGAGGAGCTCGCGAGGAGAAGAGAGGAATGCATCCAGCTGCACAGCGTGCTGGCGGATAAAACGCGGGGGATGAAGAGCTTAGGGTCGAATTACGGCCGGGACGTGGACATCATCAACGAAGACGGAGAGTTGGTGCAGGCCTTCGAGACGCAGAAGACGATCAACAGGTAAACGGAGAATCGCCCGGGGCTTGCGTTACATTTCTTTCTCTACATGCAAGGAGAGCACCGTGTCTAATCGTGTTTTGTCGTTTGTGCATGCGCTACGGTTATTCAGTAGACTTAAGACAAAGCGAAAGGCCTCAAGAGAGTGAGTTGAGAAGTTACTTTGCCGCGAATAATCGTCAATCCCACTTAACGATCTTTACACTGAATTCGGTAGAAAACTTTACACCTGGACACAAACCAAATTCGCCACTTTGTCCCTTTAATAATTAGCCCTCGGTATTAGTTGAGTAACACACTTTGGTTTCCCTTGGCCGAGTTGATAAACGATTCTTCCCGCCCTTCCTTTTAAAGACAACTAGAGGACGAGATTCAAATGAAGGAGAAAGAATGGCGAGCGCAGAGGGACGAGTGGCGGGGGGAGATCGACAGGTTGCAGGAGGAAATCGAGAAGCAACAGAAGCTCCTCTCCGTGAATCTGAGCAAATCGCCGCAGACTCAAACCGAGGCTTTCATGCAACACGAAATTGCCAGGATAACGTTCGAGAATTTGGTAAACGTCACGCGAATCGTCTTACAGAATCCTCTATACACTATTCAGCGGTGATTTACTAATCAAATCGTTCGGCCAATAGGAATTGCAGGAGAAGTACGACAAAATAGCTGAGGAATGCAGGAGATTCAAGAAACAGTGCAAGATCCTGGCGAAACGTCTTGCAGATGCGGGCTGTGAGTATAAGTCGTTGAAGATAACTCTCAGAGACATGTTCTGGTCATCTGGACCCGCTTGTAAGACGCGCGAGTAAAGTGTAGTTTGAGAAGTGGTATTAAAATGTTGTGGTATTTCAATGCTTTCAAAGATGAGGGAGACGATACTAAGGAACATAAGGATCGTCCTTATATTTCAAGGGGCGCCGGTGAGTGCGTGGTCCAGCGTTCATTTTCATTGCACCTTACAGAGACCATAACAGACCCCAGCTCACGAATCGGCGATCATTTCGTTCATGACAAACCTCGAAGTTGCTCCGATGACGGAACATAACGTAAACATGCAAAACCGTTTTTTTTTGTAGTGCCAGATACTGTAGAGTCTGCTAACGATTCCACCATCATGACTTCCACTGGGCATTCCGGAGACAACGAAAGTAGCATGCCAGCTATTCGGAAGAAGGAGAGGGACTACGAAGGCATGTTCGAGTTCCGGAAAGAGGATATTAACGTGATAATACGACACTTAATTATCGGTAAGATCAGTCGACAGTAGACTATCGGGTGGGAAATATTTCCAGCGTACTCCGAACTGCAACGATCTTTTTCAGAGCTGAAACCTAGAGTTGCGGTGACGTTACTTCCCGGCTTGCCGGCATACATCCTCTTCATGTGCATAAGGCACACGGATTGTATCAACGACGACGAGAAGGTCAGGTTGCTGCTGACGGGCTACCTGAACGGTGTGAAGCGCGTGGTGAAGAAACGCGAGGATTTCGACTTTAGCGTGCTCTGGTTCAGCAACACCCTGAGGTTGCTGCACAGTATGAAACAGTACTCTGGGGACAAGCCCTTCCAGATCGAGAACACACCCAGACAGAACGAACAGTGTCTGAGGAATTTCGATTTGAGCGAGTATCGTTTGGTCTTGAGTAGCGTGGCGCTCTGGATCTTCAACAACATCATGACGAACTTGAAGGAGAGGATCCAGGCGCTGACGGTGCCTGCTCTCCTCGAACACGAGGCCATATCAGGCTTGAATTCCAACAAATCCGGTCGACCCAGGTCCTCCTCTATGGGGGAGGAGCCAGAGTCCACGCAGCAGAAGCTGGATAAACTTCTGGATGAGCTGACGTCGGTGTACAAGACACTACAGTACCACGGTGTTGATGCCGAAATAGTTGTGCAGCTGTTCAAGCAGCTGTTCTACTTCATGTGCGCCAGTGCTCTGAATAATTTGCTTTTGAGGAACGAGCTCTGCCACTGGACAAAGGGCATGCAGATAAGGTTCGTGAAAATATCTTGCTGGCCTCGTTTAATTTAATTTCCCGAGCGTTTATCCAACGGCGCCTTCTTCAGGTACAACATGAGCCATTTGGAGCAATGGGGAAGGGATCGGCGATTAGAGCAAGCATCGGAAGTGCTCCAGCCGATTATACAAGCGGCACAGCTCTTGCAAGCCCGTAAAACGGACGAGGATGTGAACTCTGTGTGCGAAATGTGCAACAAATTAACCGCCAATCAAATAGTAAAGATTCTAAATTTGTATACGCCTGCTGATGACTTTGAGACGCGCGTGCCAGTCACGTTTATCAAAAAGATACAGGCAAAGTTGGACGAACGCGGCGAGAACAACGAACAAGTAAGTGGAGGCTTTAATACCATTTATCTAAATATACTTTTATACATAGTTCATAGCGATGAAAACGTTATTGAATTGGGATTCTCCTTTTCAGCTGCTGATGGATCTAATGTATTCGTATCCGATAAGATTCCCATTCAATCCGTCGAACATTCGGTTAGAAGATATCGAAATACCGGAAGTACTTCATTTGCCCATGCTCAAGAAGGTGTAATCATAGTGAAGCAGAAATTTAGAGGCCCTGCTGCGCATGTAACTTTTAGTTGAGTAACCATCTAGCGAGTAATCAAATTCGCCTAACCTATTTATTAAAGAAACGAGGAGGAATGGAGGAGTTAGCGATGCCAATCATTATTGCTGAGTTAGATAACGCATCGAGCGGGTCATCGATATCACGTTTTATATGTTTTTTTTTACACGAGTAACTTGTATTTTACGAAGCATAATTCTCATTCGTGTCCACGTAAAGAGGTCGATTTAAAAAAAGATACGTTCCATGGGTGACTGGAAGTAACGCGTGTATTTTTGCGTTGGTTCTTTGCGTATAGCGATGCACGTTGAGATTCGAGGACGGTGCCGATATAAGGCTCTGCCGGAGCTTGCAATTTATGATATGTACATCTGAATTTGATAGAAACCGTGGGAGTTGTTGCGAAGGAGGGTAGTGGAACGCCAGGGTGCGAGTGTGTACGGTGAAACGAAGTGCCGAATTCTGTGTTAAGGAATGCAGGAAACGTTGTTATCGAGATTAAAGAGGTTTAATTACTAGCTTATGCGTTGTTTCTTCGATATTGTTAGTTTATCGAAAATTGTTATGGCAATTATTGCAATCCCACGCAGGAACTGTATGTACGTAATAATGCCGGGAACCATTGGAGGTGTATTTAAATATGTAAAAAGGAAATGTGAGAAAGGAAGCGAGAGAGAGAGATATATATATATACGTTACGTTGGGATAGAGATTGTATATTTTGTGATACAGGAAAGATGACAAAGTCGGTTCCCGTGGACCGAAGACAGATCGTGCGAGAAATGTGAGCAGGAGAGTGAAAGACATTGGTATATCCATGTGTATACATATATATATATATATATATATATATATATTGTTATAATTTATAAATATGTACAAGCGATTGTATTTTGTGCCATTTTATTAGTAGAATGTAACCAGATTCTGTTTCTTTTTTTTACGTTGATCGACCTGAAATTACGTTTACGCTTCACGAATACATTCCATAGTGCAACCTTTTTGGAAACGAAATCCCTCGCCCCGGAGTGTACAGAGAGAGCGATCTGTTCACATGATTATATACCTTGACTCGATGTGACAAATTTATTTGTTCCTACAATGAAAATAAAAGAAGTTCGTTAATGGAAACTTGTACGTCATTCAAACTACGTATGTATGAGCGGAGAGTGGTTTGAAAAGAGGAGACGGTGCAAGTGTTGGTAAAAGTAAAATGTTTATTCATATTGTATCACAATATTGTTATATAAATTATCATTATTATAGCGATTCGACGATAGACGTATGAGGGAGTTAACAAAATTTAACGCAGTTTTCAATTAGAAATGTGAATGAAGCTCGAAGTAAACAATAGTGAAGTATATAATTAATTATAATTAATTCTCTTCGTAGAATAATTCATAGTCGAAGCAGAAAATACGTGTTTTTTTTTAGGCAAGATCGCCTCCGTTTGGTGAACGTATGTCGTCGATTTTGAGTATCATTTTCACCAGCTGCGTGGCCAATAGGATTTGCTGCGTCTTACTCGACAAAGTCTCGACGACGTTTTGCACTTTCATGTCTGTAACAGAAATAATGTACTTGTGGTTGCTTAAACTACAAGTAATAGATATTAGTAAGTCTGATACGTACCGGCAGTGCCGCGATTCAAGCAGTCGATGCCGAGCTTAGGATTTTTCTCAGCAAATTGGCGCGCCTTAATTTCAGCCAAGGTGTCTACGGGGGAAAGGCCAGAATTCTCGGCTAGCGCCATCGGCACGGCTTCCAAAGCTTCTGCAAAAGCGTTGAAAGCATATTGCTCCAAAGTGCTGATCTTGTTGGCCTGATCCGCGCATGCAAGGGCGCAGGATATTTCAGCTGCACCTCCGCCATACAGAATCTTTCGGTTCTGGATCACATTGCGAACCGTGCACAGTGCATCGTGGATGGCTCGCTTCGCTTCCTCAATAATCTAGAAACACGGAGATAAAAAGCTTTATACTATTACCGGCCCAAACAAAAGATTGATCCAAGAAATAACCTCTTTTTGGTCCCACGATTTTGGAACTGAATTTCATGCGAAACGATACCTTCTGATGAGCCATCAATCACACGAAATTTTCAAGTTGAGGTGACAATTAGTTTCTGAGATATGGGAGGAGGTCGACGAAGTGAAAATTCGTTAACGCGGCAGCCCATACGCTTCGATGTACGGACTCTTATGTCAGTCGGATCATTTAAACAATTATCTCCAGGGGTTTTTCTGACTGCTAACAACGAATTCGACCTTAGATTTTCAAAATTCACGAAAAAAAAATCAAGAAACATGAACACAACTGTCCAGTGGGTCTTTTTTTTTAATATATCAAAATTCACAATGTTGGAATCAACATGGTGCACGATATATTAAAAAAAGCACCCACTAAACGAACATTTATATTTTATTTTTATTTTTTTTTTTCGAATGTTGAAATCTAAGTTCAAATTCGTTGTTAACAGTCAGCAAAAGCCCTAGAAATAATTGTTTAAATTATCGGACTGACATAGAAGTTCGTACATCCAAGCGTATGGGCTGACGCGTTAACGAATTTTCACTTCTTTGACCTCCCATATCTCGGAAACTAATTATCAGCTCAACTTGAAAATTTGTTGTGATTGATGGGCGCGTTCCGATTCACGCATAATGCGCATGAAGTGCATAGGGTACATGACATATCCTATGCATTTTATGCGCAGTATGCGTGAATCGGAACGCACCCGATGTCTCATCATCAGGTATCATTTGGCACAAAATTCAGTTCCAAAATCGTGGGACTAAAAAGAGGCTAAAAAGGCCTCATTTTTGGGTCACTCTTTCCATTACACATACAGAATTGTAGCATTAGCAAAGTGGAGTTCAATTAGATTCACGTAATTGAAACGAATGAGTATCGCAATGCGTTATTCTTGCATGGTGTCTGGTCAGTTAGGTATATATGAATACCGCTGAAATTTCTCCTTGCGTATGGTTGTTTTTTATAGACGTGAAAAGTGTTATTACTCACCATTTTGTTGCCACCGCGAATGAAAATGGTCACCGCTCGAGAGTTCTTGCACTCTTCGATAACAAGCATTCGGTCCTTAGTAGTGCCAAAAGTTAGTTCCCTGACAACGCCAGCGTGGCCAAGCTTCTCCGGTGTCAACTCCTCGAAACGTGGAACGATACGACCGCCCGTTGCAATAGCGATTAACTGCAAAATACTCGTCACTACAGATCACGTTTTCCTTTTATTTTGCAGAAGTAAGAAATGAAACAAAGCCCTCAGATCTCATAATCATTTGGTCATTGGAGCCACTGCGAAAGGAAGTTCACCGACTAACATGTTTAATGGATCTTAATTTTCATTCTTACAGTGGGAAACTACTGTAAGAGAGAACTAGGACTCCGAAAAGTATATTAGTTGGTGCGCTAGACTTTCACCCTCCTCCGTCGCGTTTTGTCATCATAGGGCAATAAACATAGTAGGGTAAATGTGCCGTATTTCGGCCCCTACCCAATAGTCGGCCTTTTCCGGAATAAATTGCTTGGAAATAAGAAATTAAGAATAAAATCTTATATATTTAAATGAAACAATTATCAGTGTACTCTCTCCTTCGAATGTGGGAAGTTTCATGCCTATAGCGGTAAAAATATGAACTGCAGAAAGCTTTATTGTGTTGACGATTGGATGGTTGACGACTGATGAGTCAATTTTAATTAATTTAGTACTATAGGTGACACTCGAAAATAATGTACACCAACGCGATTAATAACATTCGAATGAATTTTGCGTGAAATTATAATTGCATTCCAACTTAGGTTAGCAAGTATTTTTTAAGTGGCCAACTACTGGAATTCAAAATATAAAGTAAACCAATAGTCAGTCGCCCCGGCTAGCTACTGGATATTGTTAAGAAATCGTCAATTTGACCAGTGGTCGGCCGTCTAAAACACATAACGGCTGATGACTAGACGATTGGTCTAGTAGTCGGCCGTTATAATTTAAATAATTAGAATTTTCAAAACATAGAAATTTGTAAATTTTGAGAACACACATCATGAATTTTGAATCACTTAACATTCTGACGATTAACAGTAAGTATACTATAGGGTGGCTGATACATATATAACCTAATAGAAGAATCTGGCTGACTATTGGTAAAAAGGACGTTTCTGAGTATTTCAGATATTTTAAATAAAAATTGTTATACTATTAAAAAAATCATCCACATATTTGAAAAATAGATACTTTAAAAAATTTAACTATCAATAACGCATTTAAAAAATAATATATTAATAATAACAACGCATCACATGAATTTCCGCTTTCCCTCAAGTCATTCTGGTGTTGTTCCGTATACATTATAAGTAATCCACTAAATGGAAAAAAAGTTTGACATTGTTATTGATTCCATTCACAGAGGAAAAAAACCTGAATTTTGCGGCGCGATTACCAGAATGACCTCTTAAATGGCCGATTACTGGCACAGTTACACTATGCTATACGCAGGTGAAACTTACTTCAATTTCCGGGCCTCCGACCCATCTAACCGCAGGTAATTCATTTTGCAGGAGAAGATGGTTCGCCTCGTCATCGAATCCCCACTGACAAATAGCGAGAGTTGTGCCAACGTCCTTCACCTTCTTCACCATTTCCGTGAATTTCTCCCGCTCATAATCGCGCAAAGCCCTATAGTCGTCAACTGAGGTGACATCCAACTTATGCTTTGTCTTTGGCTTCGGCGGTTCAAACGGACACGTCAAAATGGCCAATTTCACGTCTTCCAATCTCTGTAGTACAAGCACACGGTCTACCGTTATTAATTCCGCCACTGAACGATACGACTCGCTGAACAAGAATAGCAATTATGTCTTCAGCTCTCATAATCTTTTGATCATTGAAGCCACTGCAAAGGTCGGATCATTGAATGGTTCGCTTTAACTTGGGCTTTGCTTTTCCAATGTGTGACGAAAGTAACCAGAGGAACAGTCTCCAGTCCAAACGAAAGAAAACTAGACAACTTTCCCGAGCCTTTACCCTTCTCTGTTACTTTTTTGTCATCATTAGGCAAGGTAAAACTTTTTTTTTTTTTTTTTTTTTTTTTTTCAAAATAGTTGTGTACCAAAATAAGCTACTTTTACCTTAGGCATTTGGGGGTGACTGAAGTCCTTATCTATAACAACACCACGAACTAGAATGGTGTCCTCCAACCTGCCACCCACTTTCCCTTCTACTTTAATTAGTTCGAAATTCACATCGTGTGTGACAGGATCTAAAACTGCAAAGACAGCATTTACAGCTATTTCTGCCATTTGCCTATGACACTTGTTGATGCTGCAAAAGAATAAGGGAGATATTGTCCAATTCTAATTACAAGGAACACGCATGATCTATTCCACGTAAAAACGGATAGGTGAAAAGTTTAGTTTCACCGATTCTCTTCAAAATTACAGCATTTGTCGATAACCTTGCAAAAACAAAGTATACTGAATTTTAAAGGCCTGTGTCAAATAGTTTTCCAAATATTTAATGTTGAAGTTTTAAAAGTTGAAACAAAATCGGCTGACGCGTCATCGCTTGAACTGCAATATCTCTGTCATTTTGAAAGATAATGCCAAAGTCTTAGGCTCATTTTAAACCTGAAGGAAAGC
The DNA here is from genome assembly GCA_929113495.1 of Andrena minutula. Classification (NCBI taxonomy): domain Eukaryota; kingdom Metazoa; phylum Arthropoda; class Insecta; order Hymenoptera; family Andrenidae; genus Andrena; species Andrena minutula. The sequence goes on along the minus strand of OV815996.1, from coordinate 35,535,695 downwards.
TTTATCAACCTGTATATAGAATCTTTTGTTTATTGTTAATAAACGTGACAGTAATCGATGTCAGTTTTAAATCGCGATTTAACGTCGTTCCCACCCACGGTCCGGCTGGAAAAAATACTATTTATAGTATTAAAATAGTATTTATAGTATTAAAATAGTATTTATAGTATTAAAATAGTATTTTTTCCAGCCGGACCGTGGGTGGGAACGACGTCAAATCGCGATTTAAAACTGACATCGATTACTGTCACGTTTATTAACAATAAACAAAAGATTCTATATACAGGTTGATAAAGCTTTCCTTCAGGTTTAAAATGAGCCTAAGACTTTGGCATTATCTATCAAAATGACAGAGATATTGCAGTTCAAGCGATGACGCGTCAGCCGATTTTGTTTCAATTTTTAAAACTTCAACATTAAATATTTGGAAAACTATTTGACACAGGCCTTCAAAATTTAGTATTCTTTGGTTTAGCAAGGTTGTCGACAAATGCTGTAATTTTGAAGAGAATCGGTGAAACCAAATTTTTCACCTATCTGCTTTGACGTGGAATAGCTCTCACAAGAATATAAAATTTCATATTCTTACATCTTCGAACCAAGACTGGTCATAGCAATTCTGACGTATGGTTCCAGGTCTTCTGTGCTCCCCTCGAAGTCGTCAATGATTTTCTTGAGATGCTCTGTCGCGCATTTCGCAGCCATTTCAAAACCGTCCGCTATTCTAATTGGGTGAATTCCTTTATCTAACAGTTGCTCTGCTTGATCTAGCAGAGCGCCGGCCAGTACAACTACTCCGGTAGTACCGTCTCCGATTTCATCATCTTGGGATTGTGATAATTGGACCATCAATTTGGCGATTTCATGGTCCACATCCATATTCTTCAGGATTGTCGCTCCATCATTTGTTACGGTAACGTCCCCATCTGGACTTACCATTAATTTGTCAAGACCCTTAGGCCCCAATGAGGTCTTCAGGATGTTGGCCACATTGCGGGCTGCCAAAATATGCGACTGAAAGGTGCATAAGTAACTTTATTACTATACAAATTAAGGAGTTCGATTGATATTCATAAATTTCCATGATTCCGTCGGTGTATCCTATGGAGCGATTCATCTCCTTTTAAGGTCAAAAGCAAGAACGTCCACCAAAACCTACGCATTTGAATAAATGACTTAAGTATTAGTCCACGAAGAAAGATAGCTATTTCGGTGCAAGCTAAAGCATTGATGATCATAATTTGCTTTTACTTTATATTTTTTTTTTTTTGATAGGTAATGTTCGTCGGAAAAATTGCCAAGCCCAAAACGCCGCCATTACTGCTTCGGCTTCACGTGGTCAATTTGTAGTTACGTTAATTTAAGTTGCAGCTGTCCGAACTCCGTAAGATACACCGATAAATCCGGGGAAATAAAATTGTCGATGTTTTCAAGCAGCAGGAACGAAATGGAGTCATTGAATGAAACGTGAACCTTACCTTAATCGCATTAACGCCGGTCAGTCGTTTCTGCCTGTCTTGGTCACGGAGGATCAGGAAAGGCCGACCGTATTCATCGAAGGCCACAGAACCAGGTATCGCGGTCATTTTCCTGGCCAATTCAACGTGGACACTTTATGCTAACAACTCGAGTTAGACTAGCGTCCGTTCTTCCCAAAATTACGATCTCACGTCCTCGGAACTACGCGACCATCTTGTTCGTCTTGTTGCCTTCAAGTGCCTTGAACGGATGTGAGTAAGTAGTGCCCTCTATTCTGGAATATTCCGGCTGGCCATTGATTCACGAATTTCAGCCACGCGGAAGGAATTTGAAAAGGAAAACTAACATTGCCCGAGGCAGGATTTGTTTACAGGTTTCCTACTTATAAGAAATAGTAAAAAAAAGTCAGCTTCCTCTGATGTGTTAATCTTCATGAGAAACTAACAAGGGAAGATCGGAAATTCAAAAAATTCTGAAACTTTGTGGATATGTAGGGAATTTCCTCATAATTACAACGCAATTTTTATTTGCTGCTCAAATTCACTTTAGGGGGTGTAATTGATCCCTGAAAATCCGGTTATTTTCCGATATTGTGTTATAACTCGTGAACAGTAAAATAATTTGTCTACCAAATGATAGACTTAATTAAAAGAAGTAACTTTTGTCTTGAAACTTTTTTTCTGTCTCTTACAGTTCGCGAGTTATAACACAAAATCGGAAGATAGCCGAATTTTCAGGGGTTAATTTCACCCCCTCCAAGTGAATTTGGGTAGCAAAGAAAAATTGCGTCGTAATCAGGAGGAAATCCCCTACATATTCAGAAAGTTTCAGAATTTTTTGAATTTCCGGGTTCGGAATCTTTCCTTGTAAGTGGAAGATTTATAAGTTTTGCTGGATGGTACGCGACTGATTCTTTTCATTTATTGAAATTACCCACAGAAAGCTAGAACAAGAAGGTTCTTCAGTGATTTTTGTATAAAATTATTATTGAGAAATTGCCCACAAGAAGAATGGAAGAAGGAACGTCATATGTTTAGCCGTTTTGTATGCACCACAATGTATTTCACATTAAACTATTATAACTCTGCATTATAATCTTGAACAGTACATATACATAGTTATACACATATAAGTATGATGGAATTAATTCATTCGGTAGTTATACTTTTGACTCAAGGCCAAAGTATCCGATAATCCCCCGGTGCGTCACGCGTTCGAAGAAAGTTTGCTAGCCTATGATATGTATTAGTCTCAGTTCGTGGTCTGGTCTTAATCATCTTCGTTCTCCAAGTAACGATAAATCATATAGAGTCAATAGCGAGATGCTTAGGATAAATGATTCGTCCAGGACAAGGATCGTCGAATCAATTGTTAAATTATAAGATCAGCTTTTTAATGCGACGCACCAGGGGGATAGTTACGTTACTTTTATAGATATACGATTCCGGAAAATATATGAATGCTATGTAAATATATAATGTTTAAGTATACATATCGATCGAAGATAAAAATATAATTTTAATAAGATATATCTCGCATAATAACATTCACATTTAAAACTCTCTTAACGGATTAGGCATTCACATGATATGTTAGAGTTCCCTTATATGATAAAGATCAACGTTGGAAGTATATCTTGCGTAACTACAAATAGGTTTCTTTTTGTTTCAGTTGTGGGATTTTGGACTCTCGGTAACTAGCATGAGTGGCGTAGAAACGAGGGGTTGTCCAGATTTCGTAACAGGTACTTGACGCATCAGAAAAAGTGTTGCTACAGTGTACAATATAACACTGTTGCTCCTCACAATTGGAATTGTAACATTTGTTTCGTTCGTATTCTTCATCCTCGCTATGATCGCAACTATGATCATAAGTAACACGTTCCTCCTTTCTTTAATACACATCTATTCGTTTAAAACCACAATTAGAGTTAACGTTTGCAATTCCCAGAATTATCGATCGCTCTCATTCTCTTTTCTTTTTTTGATATAGACAGGTATATTTAACGTAACGATTCCCACTGATATATAATATATGTCCCTTTAATTATGTTGTATTTAACGCTACGACTTTTATAACATTTAACAAAGCGACCTCCGAGGTTTCAATATTCGATAGAGCGATTCCCGCGATAAACGGTTAATTATACGGTTTTCACACTTAAATGAATCTTCCTACTGGATGTCTACGTAGACACGTATACTTCTAACAATTTGGAATATACGCTACGCGAAGCAAAAGTTGTTTGATACGTAACGTGGTCAGATGTTCTGAAATCCGATTACACGACTTAATAACATTAGGATGCAAAGTTACGCTTGTAGACACCGACGAAGTGTTGGCCCTTTCTCTCGAAGCTTTCAGATTAAGAGTTCCGAGAATATCGAAGAAATTTCTAATCACGATTTACCGTCAGATCGAATACATTGATTTCATAGCTTCACGCCACGCCGATCCTCGGCTCTTCCCCATGAAAAATATCCCTCTGCTGCTGATACCAAGAACGTCTGACCTCTTTTTTTCGAGTATCAGGAGGATGAAAATATATATGTACGTATATTACTCTGTGTGCGTTTGAGTAATTCGAGAAGACACCTTACGAGTAAATTCAGGAAATTCGATTCGAGGATCTCTCGAGATCGTAAGTGTACCTAACAGTCGTTGAAAATTGATCGAATTTTGCTCGTATACAGGGCAAAACAAGTAAGGCTATCGTCGGTGAAGAAAATATCTTTCAGGTATTGTCTCGAACCTGAAAGAATCATTACGATTCGATAGCAATTCAATTACTCACCGGACTTTCAATAACTAAATGGTAGAGTTACTTGTACGGTCGATGCTCTATTCCCTATCTATTCAATTCTCATCTACTTATACAAACTCTAGTGATCCGATACGTTAAAAAAGTATGAAAAGAATGGGACCGGAAAATTAAAAAAGAACAGAAATGTCTTCTTTTCGTCTAAGCACACCCTGTACACGCAGTTCAATCGATTATCAAGATTAATTTCTGGAAACGCGCCCCGTAAATCTTCCCATTGATATGTATTTCATCTTACGAACCTAGTCTGATATGTATCGCATTTGTCAGTCGCAATATTTGCAGAGAAACTTTTGGAAGGCGCGTTCACGTCGATTCAGGATCCTCCTGCCAGCGAAGAAAAACCTGACGAAGGAGGAGGACCGGGGACACCGAACGAATCGAGAGAATTTCGAATTGACAGACTTATCCTAGGTTTTCTGCGTAGTTACGTGATTTGATTCACATACACACTCCTACCACTCTCACCGGTTGACGAGGAACGATCGGGATTTTAGGCGAAAGGTACACGCTTAAAGATTCGGTTCCCCTGTCCAGTGATCCGCTTCTCACCGGAAGTGTACTGCACGACAGACTTAATCTGGTCCGTTGCCACCGGTCCGATGCAGACCAGGGGGTCCTTGAAGTACGAGCAAACCTGGCGGAAGACGAGCAGCCAGTGAGGAATTCATCTATACGAAACGGGGTACAATTCTATTAAATGGGAAGCTTCAGTTGCGTAAATACCTTCCTGGGCGTTTGCCTGTGACGTCTCTGCAGCTGACAACACAATCCGCGGCTGATGTCGCATTCACCTGACATGTTGCATTCCTCGTCTGCAATTATTCGGAATAATAGCTTCTACATTTAGAAGCTTAATGTCGAACATCCTACGTAACAGCTTTATTATAACCATCCCTGTGACGTAATCCCCTGTGAATTGACCTTTACCGACTGTCCCTAAATTTCTTCACCCCCATGACGTTTACGGTTTTCTGTGCACTATACTTACTGTACAATTTGTTGGACGTCACCGGCGATTGGCAGGATCGAGTCTCGCTGCCAGGCACCTCGGCACACATCAGACCAGTCTCGCAGTCGTTGTCCCTTCGGCACAGCTCGCCCTGCTTCTGCCCGAAGTCGAAGACACAGTGGCCGACGACTGTAAAGCACGGAAAGGGCCGATTGCGACGGAGCTGATTAGCGCGCGAAAAGAAGAAAGGAAGGGGATGAATTTACCTCCGTCAACGTGCACGCAAATTGAGCCCGGGCAACAGTCCTCGTTAGCCGAACACAGTCGCTCGTCGCATGGGACGTCCGCGACTTCTTCCAACGAGTTCCCGTAAGAGTTCCCGTAGCCAGCAGACAACGGCCGCTTCAATCGACACGCAAGAAGTTAGAACTCCCGTTCGACACGGACAATTGGTGCACGCAGTCAAATATTATCGCGTAACGCCGCCAAAAGTAGAGTAGGTCATGCCTTCGGCTGTCATAAATTAATGCTTTAATGGACAATGTACACGTCTCTGGGATCTCGTGTTACGGACGAATTACACAGGCTTGAAATATTCAGGACAGTTCTCTCGATTACGTGGGTCTGAAGGATTCGCGAGGCAATCGGCGTCGCTGGTACGATACCGCAACCCCTTTGCCCGGGGTCGAGCAAATGTATTCAAGGATTTTATCAGAGACTCGGAATTTCGCGGGCTCTCGGTGCAGCGCCGCAATGAGAATCCGCGGCAGCGAAACGCTTACACGTAAGTGCATGCAGTTACGTGAAAACGATATATCGATCGTATGTCGTGCCGGCGGTACTGCGGCAAAGTTGCAACAGTTATTGTATAGGTGCACGACCGTCGCAACGATGAAGGAACTACAGGAAAAACGTGTGTTATACCTGGTACAAGCCTGTCTTGGTCATGTAGTCGCCGTGGCCACCATAGCCAAGATTCGACAGCATTTCCGGGCTGAAACGATTAAACAGGCCGCCCCACGCCTCGACGCCGAACTGCATCGTGCTCGCTAGAGCGACGGTGACGAGTGCAACGCACATGTGCATCTTCGCTTTTAACAGGGGTGCACTATCTTCTGAATCACTAAAATCTCAATGAAATCTCTATTAATAGATTCTCAAATCGATCGTCAGCTGTTAAATAATGAGTTAAACAATGTGCTGTTCGCACACTGGGAGCTGTTCAAATTCAATCGCGAAGGAAAGAGTTTAGATATGGAGAAAGGATGATAACGGTTTTCTAACTAGGGTCAAACACAGGGACTTTTTACGATCGACAGTTGTGAGTGATTGCTTCTGCATCGATAATTTGTGCGCCTTTGGAAATTGTCAAATTAACCGGTGGACGTAGGACGAATGCAGGAGGGTGGAAGTAGTTAGCAACCCTGTGGAATTGGTGAATAACTTACGAGATTCTCACTCGCACCCTGACTTAGCTTGACAGGGTAGTTCTCGGTAGGTTGACCAGGATGGATCAGCTGGTTCTCTTGTCTGTTCTCGGGATCAACAAGTCCTCGATGAAGTTTGCAGGAGGACTGAGTCCGAGCCGCGCTTGCATTGGCAATCTATACTCCTACGTCGTTCCGGTTTCCCTTGTGCAGGCTCACACAAACAGCCGCGCAAGCGCGACTCCTGGCTTTTTTTCACGCACAAGACCTACGAGACATTTTGCCCATTCAGATTTTCGATTTTTTGCCTTAAATCACGCCTGCCGACCACTTCCCTTTCGACAATAGAAGAGAAGCTCGCTTTTTTTTTCACAAGTCCCTAATGAATCTACTCGTCGTATCGTTTTCATGGGAACACAAGTACATCGACGATGAATAAACGAGAGCACGATTCAGTTTGTTTGCTTTGTCGTTCTGGCGGCTGTGTTTGTTTCGTAAATGCAATATAAACGGAATTCGTGACCACGTATAGGGGTGGTGTACAGCATGAATGATTCGGTTTGAAATTTTTGCGAAAGTTCTGGAAAAGCGTGATGCAAAAGTGCCTTTGAGAAACTCCATCGTGGAACGATGAATTTATGCGAGAACTCTTCTACTTTGTCGGACCTTTTTTGCACGGGAAGCCGTTGCTTTATCCCGAAAGCTCTTCCGGCTTCAGCCGTTTATAAGGAGACAAGAGTCTCTGTGAAAATTGCATCCTGCCCCAGGACACAGCAGCGCCGTTGAACAGGCGCACTTTCGTGTAGGTGTATAGCTCCCTCCGCGTCGTTCCGCTTCAACCTCCATTGTTCCCGTCTCTCTTAGTCGTATTGATCCGAGGTGTCCTGATGTTCCGCTGGGCGGTCGATCCTGCTCCATATATTTCCTCCCTACGTGGTCCACGAATGAATACGCTTGTGTGGGTGTAGGTGTACTCGCGATGGTGGATAAAATAGTTTCTTCGTTCCAGTCTCAATCTCTTCTTTTCATCCCTTAATTACGCGAAAGGCAAGTGTCGTCGCCGCAATTTTTCTTCCTCCCATGGGACGGAGTACCCAATTTCTGTACCTACCTACCAAGCAATTCAGTGGATATTCAAGGGACGATAAAAAGAGCTTGTCAGTTCTCCTCTCGATCATTCCAGATTTCATGTAAACCGTGTTTTTTTACGTCAGAGATTTCTTGTAAATAACACGATCGCCTGTCCGTGGAAATGCCAAAGTGTACCATTTACGTTGCATCGCGTAATACCTATTTATAATCCAGGACCGTGCGTTTTACCGGGTCTCTGTTTATCAATGAAAGAAATTGAAATTAAACATTTTTAATGTTCCCCTCGTCATGCTCGCGGAAATAATGTACGTGTTGCACCCTGGGCTGGTAGCTGCATTACCAGCGATTAACTGTCGCGTGTTAAGGGACGTAACAGGTTTCGGACTTCCAAGAAACTTCGTCCACAATGGCTGAACTTTGTAGCGTCGACACGCACAGCTCGCTAATTATTGAACAGGTGCGTAGGGTCGCGTGAAGATTGGTATCTGGCGGGTTTACACCGTATTTTCGCTTGAATCGGGGAAACCTCCTTGCGTAGGAATTATACCTCTGACGTAATTTCTACTTCGCACGACCGTATTTATTGCCGGGACAAACGTTTCTTTTCTTCAACGCGCAATCGGGGTGGAAAAGAAAGGCCGTTATCTCGTATAAAAATGAGTTTAATAAATAACAGCTAACAACGAAATAAATAAGGCTAGCAAACTTGTAACTGTATACGTATAGTACTCGCGTATATGTACACGCAACACACACGTTCAGTGTTTGGTTACACATAAATACGATTTAAACTCTCGAATATCGATAAAAAAGTCCTGAAGTACTCGCCGTCGAGCATTGAACCATACTATTTCGAAATTTGAATAACCGACAATTAATCATCTGCGTCGTTCGTTCTTAGCTCCTATACTGGTTGCTAGAATTATTCAAAGTTGGAAATAGTAGTGGAAACGCATTCGCAGTTGTCGCTTCGTAAAAGTCTCTTAACCGGTATTCTTCAATCTACTCCGAAGGAAATAAATTAGTCTTCCTTTGTACATTTATACAAGCGGCACGAAATCGTCAGTGCCTGTCGTCTTGTCCAGGAAACGCAGGATCTCCCGATGCTCAAAGCCCGGTAACACCTTCCAGCCACGGTTTGAAGTAGGCTGTCCTCATGTACACACCCGGAAGATAGGGTGCGGCGCACTTTATTCCATGGGACACCGTGCCGACCAAAAACCATCTTCCGTCTGGCCGTTGCATTACTAGCGGCCCGCCGCTGTCACCCTGAAGAATAATGGCAAAGTTTCACGCAGAATTCGAAGGGAACCGCGGTGGTATGATAAAATTAGTTGCAAAGCGGTCAAGGATGCCGAACGTAATAAGCTAATGGTTCGCAGCGGGTAATTAAATTGTTCTAAAAGTACCTCGCAAGAATCCCTCTGTCCGTTAGCGTAGCCAGCGCACAAGAAGCTATCGAGGATCAGCTTAGAGTGGCCAGCTGTTTGGAACATTTCTTGGCAAACGGAATTCTTTATTATGGGCACTTGGACTTCCTGTAGAATTGAGGGCACGCCGCCATCTGTGAATCGCCAATCGTTAGAACATAATGAGCCTTTTACATGATTCTGTAAATACCACGAGACTAAGGTACTCACTGTACTTGAGCCTCCCCCAGCCAGTGACAGTGGCCATTCTACCAGTGAAGTCTATGCCTTCCTCCGGCATACAAATCGGCACGATGTGGTCGTCGAATTGCACCGGCGATTCTAATTCCAGGAGGGCCAAGTCGTTCTCGAACGTCGCAGGATCGTAGCCTCTGTAGGTGACGATTCGTTTGACGTTCCTAGTGATGCTGCGCTTCTCCTCCAATTCGCCGGACAGATCGAACTCTCCCAAAACGGCTACAAGGCTGGCCAGAAATCTGCGCGTAGTTCGCCAAGATGTGAATCATTTAAACTCCAAAGAATTTGAGAGGAGCACGGTGCAGAAAGAAATTACGAGTCTCTTACCCTGGCTGACAGTGAGCAGCGGTTATGACGTACTTGTCCGTGATCAGAACACCGCCGCACTTATTTTTCGTAAAGAGGCCCAGCCAGGTGGCTTCGCGGATCAACACTTGCCATGGCCATGCGCCGAAATCCGCTCCTTTGCCACCGACTATCTTGCCTGCCCTGACCAGAGGTCGCAAGCCACATCCTGTGAAACGAACGATCATGGGCAATGAAGTTTCCAGCGATCGCACAGACAGCACGGATACTTACGCGAACGAAGGTAGGACGAGAACGGAGTCTGCGAGCTCGTGGTAGCTTCCACCGTAGTAGAGGGACTAGTTTCTTCTTCTTCGTCGAATACTACTGCTTCTGTGCTGGTAGCTGGCGTTGTGGTGGGCCTTCTAGTTGGTCTGGCTCGTTTCGTCGTAGACTGGGGTTTCTTCGTGGTGACGCCAGTCGCCGCGGTCGGTTTCGGTTTCAAAGTTGTCGGTTTCGAAGGACGGACTGGTTTCTCGGATGATGGCGGCCTCGATGTCGTTAGGCGATTCACTGGCCTCTTCGTGGTCGCTGGCCTCCTCGTTGTTGTGACGGAAGGCTTCGTCGTTGACGCAGGCTTTCGCACGGGTTTCTTCGTGGTGGTGCTCGGTCTCTTCGTTGCGGTGGGTGGCGGAGTGGATGTCGCGTTGACCCGTTTGTAAACAACATCTTTGAGATCCTGATGAGAAACATTATAATTTTAAACGTTTGTAAATGTAGGTTAATTCAACTAAATACACGAATAATACATGGATACAGACCTGGAAGTTTCCTTGCAGGGACTGCACGATCTTGTTCACGAACGTGTCGACTTTGTTGGCCAAGACGTCGTCCTCGATGAACGTCGGCGTCGGAATATCATTTTCACTTATGATCTCGATATCAGGGTAGCCCGTGTTGTTAAAGGCCTCTGCGATGGTTGGCTTCTCTTGCTGCGAGATGGGCGAGGAGATGTTTAGATTCGGATTTCGAACGGGTGGGAAATTGATCAGGTCGTCTGGTGCAGCTGTCTCGTCGTCGCAGTGCGGAAGGGGAGTGGTCGTTTTGAAACTGGTCGTTGGTGGCACACTGGTGTCTCTATCGTTTGGAAAGACGAAGGACGACGTAGATGGTTTCAAGTAGAAGCTCGGCTTGTCGGACCACGGAGCGAGAGTGGTCCAAATCGTGGGTCTCCTCGTCGACACTTTCTCGAAATTCTGTACAGACTCATTCTCAGCAACGACCGACTCCGTGCTGTAGTTGTTGGTCACGGTCGGCCTTGAAGTGGTTCCGTCCTTCACGTTCACGCTGAAAAAGCTCGTCGAAACGACGTTGTTGGTAGCCACGTTCGAAATCACCGTACTGATATTGTGCGTAATCGTGGTAGAAACGCTGGGTTTCTTCGTGGTAAGTGGGCCAGGTCTTATCAGTCCTGTCGTAGGCCTGACAGCTGACGGAGTGTATTTAACAGCTTCCGTGATCGGCTTCTTTGTTGCCGTTTTCTGAGTAGGCTCTACGGTGAATTCCGTTTCAAGGGGGCCTAGAACTATGACTGTGGGTGCAGGAGGGTTCGTAGTCGTTTTGGTAGAGTGACTAAAGCTGCTGGTACTGGAGAAAGACGACTGAGTCGATGGTCTCGGATGAGCGGTCTCCGTAGACACTGTCTCGTAATTGTAGTAATTGGACGATTGCGCCGGTTTGTAGAAGATGTAAGGGAACGACTGGGTAGTGACAGGCCCGGGGACAGGAGGTTTCGTGGAAATTCTGACCAAGGACGGCTTGGAGGTTTCGTCGATGCTGACCCACTTATTGATGGACGAGTTTGGGGATTGAATAGTGGTGCCTGAGCCTGGTTTCGTGTCGTTCAGAATGGAGATTATGTGATTAATCGCCAGCTCCTCTTTATCTACGGCGTCGTTCTTCTTGTTGCCTAACGTCGTGCCGTAGGTGATCGTAGGAACTCTCACCAGGTCGTCCCTGTCGTCGCTGAGAGTTGTCATTGGTGTGGTGGTTCTTTCGTCAGTGGAGCCTAGGGCCTGCACGTTCTTCGTGGACACCCTTTCCTCTATCGTACTGATCTTTGCAAACTCACCAATTGCGGTTTCCATAATGGGAGAGGCAGTCGTGAGTCTTTGCGTGTTCGCGTACATTTGCGTGATCACCGGCAAGTTCGTCATCGACGACGTGCTGAACTTGTCCTCGTCGAGGGCGGGGGACATCGAATTAGTAATGGAGGAGATGGAGTGATCGGGGAACTTGACCCACTGGGTAGTAGGGGCACTCTGATACGCAGTGTCGTACGAAGGCTTCTTCTTAGTTTGCATCAGCGTTACACCTTCGGTCACTTTGGGCCTGTGAGTGGTGCTGGATGGTGTCTCTCTCCTTCTCTCGGTAGTCGACTCCACGCTGGGCTTGAAGAAATCGTCAGGGCTGTGGGGCTCGTTCAACGTGCTCCCATTCTCGTTCAACAGTATCGTGTCGGCCGAACTGTGATTGCTCTGACCCAATCCCTGAGAGAACAAGGCAGGTAGCTGATCAACCGGATCGGCTATCTGAAGTATCTGGTCGGGGCTGAGCAGAGTGGTAACCGGATTAATGGCGGAATTGTCTTGGTGATTTTGTATGTCGTTGCTGGCGTCGGAGTGACTGAGCAATCCTGGTAGGCCCAGGTCGTCCAAGATGCTCTGCTGGCCGAGCAGAGCTGGGAAATCTTCTTCGAGGTGGCTTATATCCGGCTGAGCGGGTAACTGTGGTTTTTCCGCGTTCTCGATGCTGTCCATGATATGCGAGACGCTGGACGTTGGTCTTGCAGTGGTGGACGGCGCGTCGAACGTCGAGATTTTTGTGTACGTGGTCCCCGCGCTGCTCAAGTGATTAGAAGACGTACCAGGCGTCTCAGCTTTGACACCCGCGTCCTGGGTGACCGTCATTCCGAGCGGCGTACCGTCCGAATTTAATAGGATCGGGATGTCCGGCACGTGGTCGATCTCGTGCACGTTGAATATCTCGTCGTTACTTGGCATTTTCTCGAGATTGCTATTAGCTGAATACTTTGACGGCAGCTGACAGCACGCGCCAAACAGGAAGCCGTCCATGCACGCGCCGACCACTTGTCCATTTCGACGGGAGCATTCGTAGTTGAACATGCATATCGCCGGCTCGCCTGACTTCACTCGCGATGGGATCGTTGGCTGGCACGCTTTCGGCACTATCCTGTAGCCCCCGAACAGCCTTCTGCCTATAAAACATGATAAACTTAATTATTTTTAGGCTCTAGCCCGTAACACTATTTTTACTTGTACGATAGCGGTTCACCGTGACAGGTTATTATTCCAACCGAGGTGCACCGCAGCAATTAGTCGCAAGTCGCACGAAGGTATTGACTGAGGTATTCGACGAGTTTTACAGTCATGCAAATTGGGTTACAGCCGTCCCGAATTCTCCGCTTAGCCACGAGTCTCGCGATTAGTAGACAAGTTTGAAATCGACGGATTTTTTCTTGGATTCTTTCATATTTACAACAGCGAGCATTTAGCGTGATCGGTTATGCTCAGGTGATTGAGGCATAGGCGAGCAGGCATGTAGGCTTTGCACGTGCCTCCTTATATGCCTGCATACTACCGATATAATGACCTACTCCGTGAATCGTTCGTAGTGCTTGTCAGGATCCTTCCGGCGTTCCAGATTCTTTTTTCTTTATTTGTCGCAGGCTTTCGTTTTGCTCCGAACTGTGCCGCGGATAACGACAACTCGGCCCGGCAATGAACGAACCGATTTATTCGAATTCCTGCATCACTTCACGGTATATCAGGAATAATTATAAACTTTGCAAGGCTGCTTGCTTGGGTGACTTCGAATTAAATTGCCACCTACTAAATGGAATTGGTGCGATGATTCACTATCTATGACGTATGTACTATAACGCGCGAAGAAATCTTTGGAAATATTCTTGCATCGACTGTTACAGTTTTTACGTTGAGACGGGTGGATAGCGTGACCCGCATATTTCCCTTAATGTAAGGTAGCATTAAAAGGAGCGTTAAAAGTACCAGGTTGCGATAAAAATATCTCGTATCCTTTTCGATAAGCCCAGAAACGTTGCCGAATCGATTGCGAGGCATGTTGAGCAGGTTTACAGCGACGCGACAGAAATAATAGGAATATCGCGTGCTGCTCGACTAACGAGCCAGAATTTCGTCGCAAAGCGTGATCATATTTCTCAGTCACCCGTCAGACGTAAAATCGAGTTAAATCGAGAGGTTGGAGGGCTTCGTTAAAATTTTTGCCTACATCCCCAGCGCGTCGTTAAATTCCCACTTTGTCGTGGCCAGCGACCAGTTCGTACCCAGCCGCTACTCGCACTTCAGAATTTCAAAATCTACGTTTCTCAATAAGATCTGAATAAATGCTCTGCCGTTTACTTAAATAGGTATTCACAAGGGAATACCTATTCCGAACCCGGAAATTAAACAAATGCTGAAACTTTGTGAATATGTAGGGAATTTCCTCCTGATTACAACGCAATTCTTGTTTGCTGCCTAAATTCACTCTAAGGGAGTGTAATTGACCCTTGAAATTCCAGTTATTTTACGATTTTGTGTTATAACTCGCGAATTGTAAATTATTGTTTACCAAATGATAGACCTAATTAAAAGAAGTAACTTTTTTACTATCTCTTACAGTTGACGAGTTATAACCCAAAATCGGAAAATAGTTGAATTTTCAGAGGTTAATTTTACCCCCTTCGAGTGAATTTGGGCAGTAAACAAAAATTGCATCGTAATCAGGAGGAAATCCCCTACATATTCAGAAAGTATTAGAATTTTTTGAATCTTTGGGTTCGGAATCTTCCCTTATCAGACAAACGCGAAATCATCGAAGACACGAACCCTTTGAAGTGATTATAAAAGTCTCTAAGCGAGTTGAGGAATGAAAATGCGAAAGTGGTGAAAAGCACGAGCGAGATAAGCACCCGCATTGGCTACCGAAGCCACGAACGCGTGATCGCCCAGGGAATCGCTTAGGATTCGTTCAGGATCATTAAAGCTGCTCCAATTAGGCGACTCCGTACTCGTCCCGTTTATCGGACACGCGTACGCGATACCGATACGCGTGGCGTGCTCGTCAAGTTCGTGCGTCGACCGCGGGCTGCTTCGAATTCGGAACGCGAATTACGCCCGTGTCTGTGTATCCCGTTTTGGGGGGGGGACATTCTGAAATTTCTGTCATGTGCATCGGGAACGCGCGAGCGTGCCCTCGCTATGAGAGACGCGCGCCCGTACTCGCGCTCGTTGGAATTCGCGACTTTCGAAAGGAAGCGAGACGTAAGTGGAATTCGGTGTCAGTGTTGGTTCGCGCGATTCGAAAAACTCGCGTGCCGGTGTGTACACAGGCGTATGCATAAACGATGCCGCCAGGCCATTGAAACGCGAAGCTCCGACGACCCGTGCATAATTTGCGAAATTACTGTTGAAGATTCTGGAAACCTTCGGTCGGGAAGCAGGCGTGGGAACAGGCGTGTTTGTTTGTCGCGTTGACACGCGCAATTACGGGCATTGCAAACAATTCACGCGTCCGCGGGGCCGTATTAGCTGAATGGCGAGGAGCGCCAGTACACTAGATGAACGGAAGTAGAGGCTGGGGAATGTCGGATTCCACGCGAGTGCAACTCTTTTCCGCTGACCCTCGACATTTTCTTCGCGTTGCTCTTTATTAAGAGTGGCGCGGAGATCGCGGCCAGTATCGATTCGTCTTGTTGCGAATTAAAATTCTGTTTATGCATTCGTGTAGAACTGTAGAATGTGGGCGTAAGAATTGTGAAGTTCTAATCGTGATCGTGGACGACCGCCTGGAGTTTCTAATGGGACTAACATCTCGTTTTACTTATCCTTTTGAGAATTTCGATCTCCCTGACTTTCGTCGTTGAGTTCCACCCCTATGCATCGAGAGAGGGTAGATCAATCTCGACAAAAGGACGGGATCGGAACTTTTTGCCATGGACCCGCAAAAGTCAAAGGTCGCCGTCTGTATATTCCACAGTGCACAATGTTTCCGAATATTTTGCATGTAAACTTGCGATCTACGTATTCCTGCGACGCGAACCTTTCATCCACCTTTTGCACCTGCTTGCTTATTACACAATGTAATCGTTACCTTGGGTTGGAGCCACGTGGGAGCGCGAAATGACTGACGTCGAAGAAAGGATGACGAGGAATAATTGAATAGTCTTCCCGACAGCCATCTGCAACAGACGATTATATTTGTTTGCTGTGGGAAATTATGGATCACATGAAAAGCCGTAGAAATGATTAACGAGTTTACATTTGTAAGATAAGTGATAGCCGTCGAACGTTCCATAAACTTCCTTAACAGAGTACTTTGAATGTCTGTTGAGAAATGGAGCATAACGTGTCAGATCTTCCAAGTACTCGCTAGGAAGAGAAACAGTATCATTTTGTTGCGTCGCCTATCAATCCGAGGATAACGATGAACGTCGATGATAAGAGACCTAGCGCGGAGATTCGATGAAAGACGGTTGAAAAGCATTTGGGTCCGTCTCTCGACTTTCCTCATCTCGCGATGCTCGCCGAGATTTACACGCTTCGCGTGCACGTGCGTTTCTCGAAGGTGAGCACTCCACGGTGTCCCTACGTGTTCCGAAATCCCGTTACAGAGCCAGACCAGAGGCGTACGAGGCGTTCTACGTATTACTACGGCCGTATAATGCTAAACAGCGGAGCGAGAACGATGATGAGGAGGAATGCGGAGAACGAGGAGCGGACTCTCTTCGAGGTATCCTTACGTCCACACCGGTTGGGAGGGAAATAGAGACAAAGAGAGAGAGAGAGAGAGACAGAGAGAGAGAGAGAGAGAGGAAAGGGGCCGTGAGAAAGACGAAGAGAGCGAGAGGGGCTGATCGCTTCAACGTTGCTTCAAGAAGACACCGGTAACCCAGTTACCAATTCCCCCATCGCTGCTCTATTCTACAGCGTTCCTCTGACCCTCTTAGCAACAAGAAGTTGGAATTAATATTTCATTGAATTCTCCACAGACCCTCCTGTCCACAGTCAATCGTGCGATACGCTCATTATCTCTGAAATTTAAGAGGCATTTTCCTAGATGACAAGCAATTGGAGTACGCCTACACGCTCAGCAGACGTTTCGTTTTCTCTTCACGCGTCCGCCCGATAATTTCCTTCGTCCTTAAAAGCGGCAGGCATGCAACAGGAATCCGAGAGTCGAAGATGGTACCGTTACTATCAATTATCGATTCCCCGTCTTATTCATCGTGCCTCGTTTCTTCTGGTCGCGAGACGTCATTACTCGCACGCGAGACGCGACACGAACGTGCCTGCCAGACTCGTGACAATTCATTGGAACAGTGGAAGCGAAATTCGTTTTCCGTTGTTTATGAATCGCGCAGTAGCAGACGGACAAAACGACATCTTTTCCAGCAGTACGAATCACAATTTTTCTGCCTCATTCTTCTCCCCCGTCAGCTTAGCCAGCGCGACAAGTGTTTTCCCTGCACGATGTCGCAGCGAAAGTGGACACTTTTGTTTCTTCTGTGCCCCGACTCGATGTAATCAATTACAAGCCGTCTCGTTAGCCTGTGAGAAGGTATCGCGCTGATACAGCCTGACAATCGTTCCCTTTCGTTTGTCGTTTGTTCACGAGAGATACGAGCCAGTCGCAGACGCGTGAATACGCGGAAGTCACTTTCCTTCGAACCGTTCCGTGACTCGGTCGTCAGTTTCAAGCAGCTTCGATCGCGACAAAAAACGAGCCCGAAGAAGCAGAGGGTATTTACCCTTGACGATCCTTCTATTAGGGATCTCTCAAGGAATGCTTAACGGTTACTCTTGCAATGAAATCTCTCGCGGTAATGGATCTAACGAGGGGACGGCTGCACGCTATCGTTTCGATATTGTTTCACGCACCAAATCCCCGGGGGATCTCGACAGTAGTTCGTGAACTCTGATTCGCGACCAGCCGTTTTGTCTTTTTCACCAGCCTGCTGGTTAAACGATCGTTCGGGGCTCCCCTAATGCGCCTCCTTCAAATTTTTCTGCAGATTTTACGGCGATACAGCCACGCAAACACGTTCCCGCGGATAAATCTAAAAGGTAAAACGGGTCTCGTACGCGAAAGCGCGGATAAAACGAAGCACCGTAGCAATAAATTGAAACCGAAGCTCGATGCACGCGGTGCTATAGCTAGCGGAGGTACACATGCTCCTACGAACTCGGATCCCCGTTACTCCAAGGGAATTTCTCTAAAACCACAAACGATGCAGGCTTCGGATTAAATATTTCGGGTAAATTGTCGATTCTGAACGAAGTTCAAACAGTACCCAGTGATTTGTGGGCAGAGAAATACATTGTGCGAAGTGGAGGCTTCCAAAAATATGAAAATTGATTCATTTCGGTCTCTGATTCTGTGTGGAACGTGATAAGGACCATTGGCATTTGGGGCCATTTGCATTCCCCAAAAGCAACATACATCCCGACCCGATGCATATGTAAAGAGGACACCCTATATGCTGAGGAAGGGGTCTGGTGGACACGGTTGCGATGTTGAGCTCGTAGCTCGTGCAAAGAAAGAGTCAAAGAGTAGACTCGAGTGCCTCGAAAATTCTTCCGCGTTCATTGGCCGTCCGTCAGTGTCTGGGGAGGTCCGTGTACAGGTGCGTGAGCACACAGGTGTGCATAGGATTCTGTACACACACCTACATATACACAGGAACCTCGGAGAAAGCTCAGTTCGACTCCTCTTCGTTATTGGATCTGGGTGACCCGATTGGCTTGGCCTCGCCGACCAACCGACGCCTCCTCTTCATCGTCATCGTCCTCTCTGCTCCTCTGAGTCGGATCCCCTGGGACCAGCCATCATCGTTTACTCCTATTGTCCAAGCCTCTTCGACTCTCCAGATCCCTGGGGAATAGCTACTACATCTTTGACCGAGCTTCACATTAGGACATTTCAAGTCCTCGATCTTCTCTAAGTTCTTTCCGGTCTCGCGTCGCTAAGACAAAGGTGAGCTCATCGATGGAAGAGGGGGCGGGGGAGGGGGTATTCCGCCAACAATGCGATGTAGAAAGTGACCCAAAGGCAACAAGGGCATCCCCAAGGGGATGCAAAACGACATAGTCAATGGCATCGCAGATGCTCTCTGCTTTCACTTGGGCGTTGAGGGCGCCTCAAGCCTGACCATCCGTGCAAAACCGATCGCCCTCTTTCCCTCGGTTCGACTCGTACGATTCGAACGATCCTCTCGCTTCGCACGAATCGTGGAAAGTGATAGTTCATAGTCTACGGTTTGCATTGGGCCGGCAAAAAGTTGAGGCAACGATCGAACGGGGAGGAACTGAAGCACCCGGTGACGGGCCAGCGAAATGGGAACGCGAGAAACGGCCGATGACCACTTTCTATCGTCTCTACGTGCCAAAATGAAGCGGTTATTTCGACCGACTTGAAAGCGACAGTGCGTCGTCTGCATTTTAAGAGGCTCGAAAAGTAGGTAGTACCCGAATGTAGGGCAACAAGAGCAACACGGACGGGAACATTAAGCCGGCTAATGCGCGCTGGTCACGCTGACAGAAGTCGATCATTACAGAATCGTGCCTCCTCGATGCAGCGATTACTTGACGAAGAAGGTAATAAGCCTGCTCGACTATTAGTGCACTGAAATTTTGCTCTATCATCTCGCGACATCGCCGTAATTTGCACGTTTCTATTTCGATCCTGGCACACGCGAGGGCATCGAAAGCGTACCATTATTCCACGGTCAGCCGCCCGTTTGATAAGCGACTGCCTTTTTTTCGTCAGCCTGACGGTAGGACATGCCGGGTGTGTGTCGCTGCCTTGAAATAGAGCGGCAGGAGGAGTTGCGAATGAACGTTAAACGCGCGAATCAACGAGCCGGATTGGAAAGAGTGACAAGAGCCGTCTGTTCGCTGACAACCGTTACCAACTTACCACTACCTGGTGCCGTGGCATACCTGAGTTAGGTGCACACGCGCGTCCGCGTACCTACGTGTCAGACGCTGTGCGGGGTCAATCCGAGAAATCTTTATCCTCCACCTTCTGGCCTCGTCGATCCGTGCGACCGTGCACCTGAAGACAGTTATCCCAGAGAATTAACCAACAGACGGATGAGTCCAGCTCGACAGAACCGTGAATTCATGGCCAAACTCGATTAGGCTATCATACTTTTTAGGGTAACGGATCCCGCGTGCGAGTCTTCATGATTTGCGAATTCAAAGAGACGCTGGCGAAGACTGGGACCCCGATTGGAACGGGGCTAATGTGGCTACTTGCGTCATCGATTCGGATTTAAACGTTTCGCCGGGCATTAGCTAAACGAGGGAAACGCGGGAACAACGGCGCGGAACGAACAAAGACGTTACTGAAATCATGGCTGAGAGTCCTCGGAAGGTGGCGATCACAGAGGAAGGGTAAACGGATGCAGCGGAGCAGGAGCATTTGCATCTGACGCGCGTCTCGAAAGCGCGATTACGAAAAACGAGCGCACAGTAATTACGCGTGACTCGGCCGTTTCGCTTAATCTCGATAAATGGGTCTTTAAGAGGGTGCAACGTGTAGGTAACGACGCGTGGACAGAAATCGTTGGAAACGGAACGGGCGAACAGAGAGGAGTGAAGAAAAAAGAAAAGGGAAGAAGGATGGCGGAGAATCAGCGGAGCATGCCAAATGATCTTCTATGCATATCGCCTCGTTTACTACGGGCCAAACTCGGAAGCCCAGCTTTCTCCTGCCTCCATGGTCAGATTACCTTCCGTACGATCGCGCTGATTCCTGATCACGTCCTGGTTCCGATAAACGGACCTGCGATCTCAAAACGACCGATTTCCTTTTTGTCGCAGCGATCCAACTTTCTACATTAATATTTATCGCATTGTCCGCGCTCTGTCCACCCGTGGCGGAAGTAACGTCGAAGGCGGAGAGGCTCGCCGCGCAACGTGGACACGTGAAATCGCGTCGAGCACGTTTCCTAGGCGAAACGATGGCAATAGAGTCGATAGGCACGGAGGGAAATTCGCGCGCGTCGCGGTCATTTAAACAGAATGGGTTAACAGTATATTCCGCGAACCAGGAGACATAGTTGGGAATGGTCTTTGTTGTAGCCTGAGCATAGTAATGAACGTTAATTTTAAAAGGAACGCCTGGGTCGAATCGAGAACCGTTCCCGGTAGCCAGGACGCAACGTTTCAACGACTCCGATTCTAGAGGCTACCATTTCCTTAACCACCTTGTTTACTCCAGTTTTCTACCGATGGCCTTCTACCAGTTACTTAACGACTTACGAAGGGAGTTTGGGAGATTCGCCCGCTCGACGACTTTGACCATTGTGGAGTCGAGACGATGGATTGGTTTTGAAAGCATCCTTTGCGAAATTCAATAGAGTGCGTGATCAGGGGGAGAAAGAACTGCAGAATTGATACTTTTGAATTGGATTAGTATTTCTTCATTAGTGTATTACCTTAAGAATTTTAAGGAAGGCTCACCATGTAACGTATTAACCGTGACACGTCCACGCGATGCGTTAGAACCGTCTCATTACGTTGCTTTAAATCCCCAAGAGAATCGTGTCGCTGGTCGTCCTCCAGAAGAAAACACGACCTTTCTCACGTCGCACGAACGTCTTTTACCAAGTTCACACGTTGTCACCCGTGCTGTGCCGCTACCTGTGTCGCACTTCTTCACTGAACTTCCTCCACTTGCCTCTGGCGCGAGCCTCGACCGTACGAACCATGCACCAGTTGACGTTAAAAGAGGCGACGAACTTGCCGCACGATTGACAACGAGGGACGACGACGCGCACTGTCGGGATCCACGGGAGTCCTAGTCACGACACACCGGGCGATCGAGAGAACTCGGAGCGTGAAAGCTGCGGCGACTGGCGGAAACTCGAAACCGGCGGTCGAAAAATTGAACTGAGAGAGCTGAACACTCGGAGGTACGATGATGTCTCGCGAACGTGCTTCACGCGATCCTAATACCGATCTCTTCCGCGAGCCGACCGTTCGTCCATCCGGTTAGTCAACTGAATGGTACCTGTCTGGCTGTTGTACCTCGTGCCACGGCATGTGCTGGAATCGCATGGCTAAGTCATAAGCGGCGCCGTCGAAGAGGATCGCAGGTGGTGGTGGTGGTGGTGGTGGCAGTCGAAGAAGGAACAGTGGTGGAGGTCGTTTATGGTGGAGGTAGCGTGGCCAGGAAGACCGATCGCCCATCAAGGAGGTGGGGACGTCGTCGAAGCCAGAAACGATGAAGCACCGTCAGGGAGGATGACCGCGGAAGGGGCATGCTGTGGCAGAGGGAAACGGCGGGGGGAGGGGGCGAGGACGGGCCAGGAGAAATCAAAGTGGGCCAGTGACCAGGTCACGTGGAGAAGAACGGGGCCCAGCGCGCACGACACCGACACACTGTCCTACTCATCGGCATCGTCGCCGCTCCTGCCGCTTCTATCTATCCATTCAGGAAACGTATCGCGTAGCGTTCAGCCTCCACTCGCTCATCCGCGCGGACACAGGAGCAATTTCAAACGAGGCACGCTGAATTACGAGCTTCGATAGGTACCTCCCTGATAGAAGGAATGTATCGCCATCGCGGAGATTGGGAACGTAACGAAGTGGGCCCCAACTCCCATGGAAAAGTGATTCGCTCCATTTCTTCCCGTTGCTCAATTTCACTCGCGGAACGTTTTCGGCTGTAGCCGCGGGAGTCGCACTTGCCCGCTTATTTAAACACGTACGGGGTTGATTTATAAATAGCAGGTCCCAACGAGGGTGCACGGGATCAGAAGTTCGCTCGAGGCTAGCTGGATAGCGTTTACGACGGGCGACCGATCCCGGGATCGAACGAGCAAAAGTTAGTCGACGCCGCGCCGACGACCAGTTTTGACGGGTAACCCAGAAATCACGGGACACGGATTCTAAATAGAATCCCGTTTACACGGATGGAAGTTTGAGTAACTGGTATCCTTCGAACTTTCAGGGTAAATAGAAGGTTTCTATTTGCTCGAGGGACGGTTCCTGTTTTCTCGTTTTCGCAATTACACTATGCTCGTTTGCTGCGATTTTTCTGCATATTTAAGCAGGGCGTCGGGGGAAAAGTAAGAAGTTCTGCTGAATACCTTCGAAGCAACTTTCATCGAGGCTAATGAGTTTCCTCGACGATATTTCTGTCATTCGTTGCCCGTAGAACTTAATGAACGCCTCCTATTAACCGAGAATTTTTTCGCTGGCTGTTATCTGACGCTGTCAGATGATGGGTCTTTCTATGTTGTTTGGCGAGCAACAAAAATAAAGATACTAAGTAGGGGAGAGTCGTGCAGTACCGACCACCTTACAGTACCGACCAAAGCTAATTCTCGCTTCTTCAACCAGATATTAACACTTTATTTGAATTAACCAATGGAAATCACAATTCTCTATAACCTATTTCGGGGCCATATTGTTTACTCCATTGCTCTCGATGTTCTGCGGCATTAAACGCATACGTTGATATTGAGTAGGTTAAAAGTTATTTTTTAAAGCTAATATTTTGTTTCTCGTGTAAGTAAATGATTTTGTTCTATTATGTATACTATCTCTAGTCCATTAAATTTAATAAAACGTCCTGATTTTGCAATATTTTTTCTACATAATATACCATGATCTAAAATGTTGCCCCGTGTTTGTCGTACAGTACCGACCATCCAACTGTCGTGCAGTACCGACCAACAGACTCTGTCAACCAGTAGAGAACAAAATTTTCTTATCTGTGCATTCAATCTGTTAGCAACTCACATTAGTTTATACGATGTTCATTTAGCCTTCCTACTACCTTTTCCCATAGAAAAATAAAGTAAATAAGGATAGGTATCATAACCTAACAAACAGGAAGCTAAGATTTAATGAAGAAGTTATCCAGTGTGTTATTTGCATGCGAAGTTGGGCATTAACTAAATAAAAAATTATGTAAATAAGGATCAAATAAAAGTTACTTTAACTTTAGATTATTCGACGAACAAAGTTAATTTTTTTATTCGATGAGAATTTATTTGAAGAATAAAGTTAATTTTCTTATTTGTTATTCGAAATTTTATTTAAATAAAAATTTTGCCCATCTCTGTTTGCAAGGAATCATTTGACAAGGATTGGGTGCAGTGTACCGTATGTGACGGTTGGGCACACGTCGAATACACAGATCAGGAGAATATGTATTAATTATCTGACTTGCGAGTTTGTACAAATAAAATTTGAAAAGAATCTTGTATTGTACTAGTTAAATGTCTTTATTAACATTGTTAATCATTCAGACCTTAAAATCTACTAATTTAATAGTTGGTCGGTACTGGACGACAATTTTTCGTTTCCTAGAAATTACAACTTTTTTACTTTTGCGAATTATCAATTGTTATTATTAAACCTCACAAAAATAGTTTCCCTCCTCTTACTAAGTTCTATCTATACTACAAATACGTTTTTGAATTTTTGATTTTCATCGACTCTACCCCAAGATATAACAAAACAACTTAGAGCGGTCGGTACTGCACGACTCTACCCTAAGTAAGTCTATGTTCGTTCAATATTTCATGCAATCGCGTCGGGCAAATTTTATTCGCGTAAGTAACTGGAACAAGAGGAAAACTTGCGTGAAAAAAAAACGGGGGAAGAAGACGACTGAGAATCTCAATTGATCGAATTTCACTTCATTTCGGAGTCAGAGCATCAATCTATGTCAACTGCTTATGACGAGTCCTATCGTGAACGCGTGCCACCTGAAAAATCTATAATTGCAACCTAAAAACACTATTCACTGACGATCGAGTGATGGATGGCATAGAAAAGGTCTCGCACCATTTTTATCGATGACTCGACGTGCACGAGCCAAAGAAACGATTTACGCTCAGCGTCAAGTACATAAATGCGAGGTTGCGGTGAAAGGGAGGATTCCGATATAAAGATACCATCCGCGGAAGGTATTAATTATTGCTTAGAATTGACAAGGGGTGAACGTCGCCCCGTCGAAATGCCAATAATTACTGATCGCATCGAATCGACGGGCAGGTGCCGTGAAGCTGACGAGGCAGTTTCTTGCATACGTAATAATTACGTAGAAATTTCGTTGCGCTCTGGTGTATCGACAAGCTAATTATTTGATCGCGTTCGTGACACCGTTGTGAGCTTCTAATGATATAGTTCTCCGGGGCGAAAGAAAATGCAGTGATGGAGTTGATAGTCGATCGCGGGAAAGCTTTCTTCGGGAGCACTGCTTTCGCTGGACGGAAGTTTGCATTGCAAGTGTCCCGGTAAGGCTGAGATTCGAAATCTCGCGAGGTCGGAGTGGCGAAGTGTGTCAAACTTTGCCAGGCCATCTTTTACGGTACCTTGAGCTCACCTTGTGGCTCGCGACTAAGAATCCCGGATAAGATCTCGTCCAACATCTTTGCGCTGTCGTTAGAGCTCGCGACAGCCTTAGATGCGGTAGACACGGTAGTAGATCCTTCGGAATAATTACGCCTCCAGACGAGATCGCCAGCGCGTAGAGATACCTTTAGACTTTAGAGAGTAGGTAAAGTTCAATCCTTGATCGCGAACGTGACTCGTTCCAAGTGGGTCAGGACCTGTACCTTTCAGCGCCGCCGAACGTTGTCATCGAGATGGCATCCCATTTATTTAGAAACACCCCACTCGAGAATATGATTGACCATCCTTATCGGATGAATCGATTTCCAATCGGGGACGGAGAATGGAAAAATCATCGCAGAGGAGGATCAGGAAGGAAATTGACGCAGTGTTGTGCCAGCGCCCTATTAAGCTCGACGAGTTGCTTGCGTACAATATTGTCGGTTTGTACAGTTACGCTGCATGTAATGCTCATCATCGATTGCCGAGAAGAAACGACGAACGTTCCGTATGGGAAATTAATCTTCCAGCTGCGATGGGTATAGATGGTGGGTTTCTTTGGTTCTTTTCCTTTGCTTTGGAACGTGACGCACCTCGCAAGAACGTACAAATGTTGACCGTGATCGTGACTTTCAGGAAGTAGGTTAGAGCTCGACCGTCTTTAAATGGATTTCACACCTTCGTGAATCCGCGAAGATTACCCGCGGGTGTTACGAGCGTTTGTAACATTTTCCACGTTTCTCTTAATTAACGTTATGGCAATTAACTGTTTGCGGTGTAACGATCGTCGAATAGATTGCTTCTGTTACCTCACGAGACCGCTGGCAGCGGTGAAAGAAACAGCCGCTGTTACGTAAAAATAAACACCGAAGAATTAAGGAAGGGAAATCGAAAAAAGTCCTCTTTCGCTCGTCACACCTCGGGATTGCAGTTGGTTCGAATGGGGGGATCTTCCGTGCATAGCAAGATCGAGGATAGTAAGGATCCTTCTGCGCAAGGACGCGAGAACTTTTGCTATGCGAGCTTAATTGATTATCAGGGAAGATAGCGGCAAGCAAAAATCTCCGAGGCAGCGTATCGCGACACCATAAATTTCCCTCGATCGTTACAGCGTCTAATTCCAGGGAGAGATCCGGAGGCATTTAGGTCGCGGCCCCATAACCAATGGGAAGGCACTCGCGAGAAAGAACGAGGAGAAACAATCGATGGTCACGACCCAGGACACGCTTGACAAAACTAGGTCAGAATTTAGCCGCGTCTTTTCACGTTGCGCGCATCATTTTTCTTTACCGTTGCTCCTACCACCTTATCGGACCTTCACACGCACGATACCTCGTTTTTACGCTTTCCCTTTCCATGTTTTTCGTGGCTGTTCCGATAATGCCGTCGAGAATGCCACGAGCTTTTCTTCGGATCCCTGCAATCGATAATTACCCCATGGGAATCTGATTGAACGAGTTGCAAGGCTTTGATTGTGAGTGGCACGCTGACGGCGCGAACAAAGTGCTAGGGACGTCATTCCGCGCTACCAAGGCTAGACCATGACCCTGCTCGAGTCTGATGGCGATTCGAATTAAATCTGTTGATCGATCAGGGCGCAG
This sequence comes from Andrena minutula, assembly GCA_929113495.1. NCBI lineage: Eukaryota > Metazoa > Arthropoda > Insecta > Hymenoptera > Andrenidae > Andrena > Andrena minutula. The sequence goes on along the minus strand of OV815996.1, from coordinate 35,508,916 downwards.
CGACGTGCCAGCGCCGACGCAACTCGTCCTCGACGCCCTATCTCGCTCGCGTTAACCGTGACCAGGTCCTTCCTACCTTCGTGCGTACCACTTTTTCGCCAACTGTTTGCATGCCACATCGCAACGCCACGCGCAAACTGCCGCTTTCATTTTGCCGAGCAGATTTCCATAGGCAAGCTGATAAATATTTTCATTCTTACTCTATACACTCCCCAAGTACCTCGACACAAGATAGTTGCTTCGAAACCTGTAGCTCTGTTTATTCGAAACTGATGTCGGGCCAAAGCTGGGTAGTTTTGAAAGTCAATATCACGACCAGAAAGCGATCGTGCGGTCGAACCTTTCTAATCGAACCACAGCCAGCTTGCAGGTGTGGGATGGAGTTCCGTCGCTTCTTCCGTTCGCCGGGAAATTTGCATCGTTTATGACAGGATCGGCGGTTGAAGGCCGTCGATGGTTTCCTATGACTAGTAGCCGCGCGGTTTCGTGACTTCATAAGGAAAAGGCGGAGGTAGCTGGCTTTCTCCACAGCCACTTAACCCGGTCCAGTAACATCCATCCATGACTCGTCACGCCCGTGACATTTTCGATATCTGCGTATCGGGCCAGTGACCAGCATCTCTCCCGTTTGCGTTTTCGTTTGCCACCCGTGGAATGCAAAACGTCCACGCGAACGCGTCACTTTACGATCCCTTCGCAGCTTCAGGGTACATAAATTCCAGGAAGGCATTACGAGCGAGATTATTGTTCCTCGAGACATCGGCACGCTGGCACTCCATGCGGTTTGTAACAGTTACATTCTATTATCGTTCCAATTGGAGGCTGCACTACACCAGGAGGGCAGGTACTTAAGTTACTCTCTTTTCCATGGAATTAAGATAAATTACTTTGCCGGAAATTGTTCGTGGCCAGAGATAATGGAGCGAGGTAAGCGAATATCTAGCCATTCTTCGAGCTTATCGTTATCCATATTTAGCAGCAGCGATCCTAAAGATATTTAGGTGCACGACCTCTCGCTTATGTTATCCTGTATCGAGCTGCAGCGAGGATTAACAAAAAGAGCATCTTGTTACAATACCTCTCGACAGCTCCCGACGCGTCTTTTTCCGCCTCCCGGCGAGTGCTCCAAGTCGCAGATGCAATGCAAACGCTTGGAGTGCACTTGCTTTTCCAGTCGCTTTGAATCGCCCCAACTGTCGTTACCTGCTGAACAGTGGGCAAGTATCCACGGTGCTCTACTGTTCAGAAGTCGTCGCGTGGATGTTGGTTTGGGCTCGTAGCGAGGGGGAAGAATCAAAGAAGACTATTTACTAGGTAGGAACGCGGGCTTTGAAAATCGACGTGCCAATGAAATGGCGTGAAAGGAGAGAGAGTTACATTCCCGGCGACAGCACAGCACAATTGGGCGCGACGCGATCTGTTTGCCCCATTGAACAAAGTCTAAAAACCGTGATACTTTCTAGGCCAGACGGGTATCCATCATTCCGCGCCTCTTTTTCGCACGGCTGCTCACCGAACGCCACGTGCGTTGATTTCACTGTCGCATCGATAATCGCAAAAACAGGAGGATCGACCTCGTTATTTTGCTAGCGCTGGCAGATCTCGTCCCTGGGATAGTCCAGCTTGAATGGTCTTGGGAAACCTGATCGATAGTCTGTATAAACTCGTGCATTACATTTATGAGCCGGTGGTTAGCAGGTATTGAGAATCTTTACGGAATCGCGACGATGCGTAATGCAAGAGCAGTAAAAGATGGGGAATGATTAATGCGTGAGACGTTGGTTCGCGACACGTGTTGATGGGAACTCGAGCGGAAGTATCGCCAGTGTAACCGTGAATTAGACGGATTAAAGGTTCCAATCTGTTTTCGAGCACCTGTTATCTGCTTCGCGCCTCGCGGTTCTGCTTCATCGGCCAGCTGTTGAACGTGCAAACCGAAATGGTGTACTAATGTTTGTCTCTGCTTACTACTAATTAAGGCCGCGTTGCTCTACGTCTGTCCGACGAGGCACGACGAAACGAAACACTTGAAAACTAATTGGCAACCTGTAGGTAGCCAGAGCAACCTAACTTAATAGTTAGACAAGTGGTGGTTTCTTCGGCTGATTGTAATAACGTGATTATTCCTACACCAATTGTTCCTCAATGGTCTGTGATCATGGTTCTTTTTATATCTCTAAATATTTTGATAACGATATTTGAAAGTCAATTTGTATAATCGTTCTCGAGGATTAAACTTTGCCGAAGCAATCGGAGTCCTATCGAATTTAGCGAAATTACAGTGTCACGTACAGGAAGCCTTTTAATTAAGTATTGTATAAACACTGTGAACAATCTGGCGTCCATTCGAAGTCCAATTGGAAGTGGATCACGTCTGCCCGGTGCTCTTGTTCCGCTGCATCGATACGGGAAAGCTGTTTTATGCAAATCTCCGCGGCAATAATAATACTTAGTTAACTATTCGAGCTTCATCTGGATTTTTTACACTCGATATCCAAGCTCGTTAGAAAGTCTTAGAAAATCGTTCCGCATCCGTGAACGGATGTAGAAATATCGAACAGGAATTCTTCGCGTCCCTACCATCTAGAAGCTTTGAAATTCCTTCGAAGGATTAAAGATCCTCGACGTTGAAGTATTATAGCTTACCACTACCTTTCCCCACACGTGGTTCCTCTTAAATCATTCACACCAGCTGCATAAGGATCACGCCTTACCAAAACGTCCAGCCGAACGAAGCAACCCCGTTATGTTGAAATTTCACAAGTGTTTCGTTCAACCGCGGGGTGATCGCGTGGGCGCATGGCGTGGGCGGCGTTTGAACTGTCGCTTGGGAGCGGTTTGCAAATACCAACGCCCACGTTATTGGTTGCGGAGGGAAGCAATCTGGACGGAGGGAGTCGTGTTCAGCAAACAGGATAATCAGTGAGGCTTTTTTCTCACAAGGGACAGCGTGTTTCCGTTTCTCCTTTTTCCTTTTAATGCTCGACTGGTAAATACAGAGACACTTAGGGGGGAAGAGCGAGGGGTAGTAAAACAGTAAAAAATAACAAAGTGTGTAATAGAGTACAGCACGCACCACCTAATCGATCGAAGTATTTACAAGCTTGGGGGTTTCGTACTTTCGCAGCCCCGACTGCAACGCGTACAGTAATAAATTATTTATCCGTATGTACGGCCGACTATCTATACGTGCCTATGCTATAAAGTATCTATGTATACACACACGTATATATATAATTTTTTTTATAAATTAAGTTAAATAAGGTGTAGGCGATTTTGTGTACGTAGGTAATAACAGGTCGCTTGCTCCTCCATTCTTCAGCGAGAACCTTCATTATTTCTGTTATACACCATTGCCTGTTAACGTCAGTTCGTGCTTGCTCGAGATTAAATAGTTCGATCGAGTCAAGTAACCGTGAGGCAAATCCTTACGAAAATCACAAGGTACTTTCAGAATGTTACGCATGCAGCACCGAGAGTGTGGTTATAATTTTCCATCGCACTCGGACCAATTAAATACATACATCCTCGAAACAGATAAAGAACCTTTACACAATGGTACGCGTGCGATATACGGCGTCATTAATTCATGCAGTGTTTATGCTTTTATCGTCTGTCAGCGATTAGCGATCATTTTGACTGAGTGATCATAAGAATAGCCGGTTATCGAGGTGACGAGTTCCTTTTAAATTTATTTTCTTGAAACGGCTTTCGTGTTTTCAATATCGATAGATTATACGTGCGACAGATAAACGGAGCAACGTAATGATAAAAGGTATGAAAGTAGAAGAAAGTACAAATCGTTTCGGCTGACGATAAAGGATTATGTAGTGGTATCTTAGCCGCTGATAATATTATAAATCGAAGAACATTGAACGAGTTCCGCGACACACTTCTCAACTAGACACGATAGTCACGATTGCCATAGGTCAGTTTAAGTAATTCCGGTAATTAAGCGATACTGCGAACCGCAGAGATAATCTGTACTCATTATATACTCGGTGCTGATTGCATGATATTGGTTTTCGCGACATCGACGTAACAGTCGCGCATAGTGCATTACGTTGCACGCGATTAGCCTTTAAACGCTAGCGTGTCGGAAGTTGCGAGGGTGATTTCAAAGGGTAGAAAAATTGTGGGGTACGCTCCCTTCATTGACCCTTTGAACTTTATGTTCATTACGACTCTCGGTATTATCGACCCGTGACGGTATTCATTTCGCATGATTTTCTACGATGGAAAGTCAATTGTTTCCTTCCTTTTCAATCGAATAGAAATATTTGATTGCTCTCGATGAAAAATCAAGGATACAAAGGGTTGATTATCGTCGGTCGGTCTGAGGATCCTCCGATGATACTTCTCACTATACAGGAGAACCGAGTCCATCGAGACGTGCTGATAACACGATCGGATCGGAGTATTAAACTAGTAGCGCCGGCAGTGCATCGTTGTTCCTCCAGCGTCCATGATAACAACACTGTTCGCAATCGTAGAACACTAGTCTGTCGGCTTGCTCGCTCGTCAATTGCAGCACAGTTGTGGCAAGAGTGAAAGGTGGCATTAGTGAGCCGCAAGAATTCTTGCATAGGCGTTTCACTCAAAACTGTGCACAGTGCGCGAACGCGATAAGCCGCTGATATAAAAAAATTCCACAGCCTTAACGCACACGTAAAGGATGCCTTCTAATATGTCATATACATACATCGCGTGCGATGCCCGATAAGCTACCCATTTCGTGCATCGCCTATAATCTTCGCGTGGACGTTCTTCTTTGCATATAATATATTACACTCTAGTCGTGTCTCCTTCGAAACCGGCGTTCGAATCGCGTCCCTTGGCGTAGGTTCTTATCAAATCCTCGTTCCAAAACAGTGTGGCCGTATTTAGAATTGGAGGATTTGGTTGATCCATTCACGGAACTCGGAGATTCGAGTGTAGACGCCTGGCTGGTTCGGTACCGCGCAACCGATTCCCCAGCTGATCACCCCGGCAAGGATCCATCGTTTATCGCGTGCCCTTTGGATCACCATTGGCCCTCCACTGTCGCCCTGCGAGAACACAGCGAATCTCTCCATTACTTTCATTAAAACACCGAGACCGTTACAGTAATCTGATATCTGTTGCCTTAACCGAGATTCAGCAAGATTCTCCTACTGTAATGAATCGCAGAAACGTATCATACCTCGCAAGAATCGAATCCACCGTTTTTCCAGCCAGCGCAAATGAAAATGTGAGGAATATGCTCGATGTATCCCGCGTTCCTATACATGCCCTCGCACATCGTATTATTGATGACTGGCACAGCTACTTCCTGCAGTGTGGATGGCAATGGTCCCTCTGAAAATGAAACTGCAATCAGTATGCTGCTTTAATTATGAGAAAATGAGTAACGGCGAGGTTGATACCGTCGTAGAGTCGGCCCCAGCCAGTGACATAAGCAGTACGTCCGACGTAACTCTCGTCGTCATCCGGCAGGCAAATAGGTAGAACATTTGGTTGAAAGGGTAACAATGGCTCGTAGAATCTTAGCAGTGCCAGATCGTACTCGAACGTCCGAGGATCGAACTGTGGGTGACTAGCAACGATTTGAACCCTTCTCTCCTGGTAGCCATAGGGCTCGTCTTCGTTGGCAAGGTCGTGCTCGCCGATTCTCAGCAACAGATCGCTGGGTGGCACGCTGTGGAAAAGGAATACGTTAAGAATGATGTAATTCGGCAAAGTGGTGATGAAGTGCGAGGCCTTTGGAACTTCCCTGAAGATAGGAATTTAATCTACCGAAGAAACAAGCATTTTGTATCGATGGAAAGTTCATTACGATAACAAATATGATACCCACTTTTCTACGCAGTGCGCAGCGGTTATGGCCCAATTCTCGTTGAGCAACGCCGCGCCGCACTTGTGCAGATACGTTGACGTCCTCCATTGCCGTAATGAGATCTGAAAAGAAAACATTCATCTTGTTTAACGAAGAACGATGCTCCGACCATGCCTGGCGTGATATCAATCGCGGAGCCTCGGGACGCGCTTGGGTGTCTAAGAGTTTACCGTAGACGACCACCATCTTATCTAGAAGCAACGTATGACGTACATAGGTCGACGAGGGAATACGAGTAATTTATTGTTGAGTAAAACGCCAAGACCAGTGGTTAGGAAGGAATGTAATACCATGATGATTTTTCGATTCCACTCACCTGCCATGGCCATTTGGCAAACGAACTACGATTGCCACCGACGATTCGTGACTCCGGGAACAATCTTCTGCCGCACACTGCAAGAATAAGCATTGTCGAGTTCAAGCCCTTGAACAATTTCAAGTATCTCGCTGAGACGGCCATCTTGGAGAATCAGCCTTTTACATTTGTCGAACTGGATGAACCGGTATCATCGCGGGCGCCCCTTCCAAACTTCTTCCTTTTTCATCGCGGCTCTAATTGATTTTTTACCGTTCCTCGTTTCGTCCAGCGGCTATAAACTGAAACGACGGCAAGCCTCTCGATGCGTTGCTCGCGGCCCGATAGAATCATCGACGGAAAAGAAACGTTAACTCGATTACACACGATTTGTTTCCTTTTACGTAACTACGATGATTGACTTCTCCTGTTCAGCTTTGATAATTACATAACGGACTCAATAGCATCCAGATATCTGTGTTATCGACTATAGATCGTATATTCGTAGTTGTAAAAGACCCTAGACTCTAGAGTTACTTCGTCGAAAATGAATGAAAGCCAATTTGATCGATATGAAGCGTGACGCTTATAATGTGCTCTGTAGAAGAGAGATAAAGAGTATGATTGAGAATTTCACCTTGCTTGTAATCTGACATATTGAGAGTCTCCATTGGCACGGGCAGCTCCGTATCTATTGTCACACTCGCGATCGTGGATAGGGTCGTTAGTATCGTGGGCCTTTTCGTGATGTGCTCTGTAGTAGACTCTGCCGCAGGTTTCTCTAAAAAGTCGTACATTCTTGGCCTTTGTTAACGTGCGCGCGCGCCTAAAGCGCTGCTAATCTGCTTGCATACCGATTTTCACGAGACTCTGCAGATTTGCAGAATACCGTAAATTAGGGTGACTTTGCCCGTCGGGGTGACATTACCCATTTTTTATAGTCTGACTGAAAAATGACCATATGATTGAATTCCCTATTGGCTTATTCGTTTGACCTTGGAGAAATTATTGCTATCGATTACAAAACATCATATCGACGTGCGTTACGAAAAGTAGCACGTTTCAATTTTCATACGAAAACCTAGCAGGTTTCGGTTTGCCACGAAAAGAAGCACGTTCCATCGTTTCTGATGAATATTAGCACGTTGTTACGCTACGCGCCAGGCTGGCGCCGATAGACAAGGATCATTCCAAACTCATGACAAAGGACCACCATAACTTCTCGTCAGGTCCACTCGATACACCTTTCCCGATAGATCTTAGCGCTAGATCTCTCCGGACCTTCGCAATAGATCTTAGCGCTAGATCTCCAAAGAGGATCTTTCCGCCAAATCCTCCCGTCTGATTTTCCCGCCAGACTTTCCCGCTAGACTTTCCCGCCAAAAAGCAGAGGAAAGCGTCGTGCCCTCAAGGGGTATAAAACCCCTGGACTTCCACCGACGCCAGACACTCCAGTACGCGTTCGTTACTTTAAGCACGATTTTCATTCTTGTAAATAAAAAGTCTATCTACAATAAACTTCAAAGTTACCGAGAAAGCACGAGTGCCTTCTCTACTTCGTAACAACGTTTGGTCTTCCGCTGCGAAGACTAACACGTTTGACTGCTTTGCCACGAAGAATAGCACATTTCGTACTGTTGTGGCGAAAACTAGCACGTTATACTCAATACTATTTCGTCACGAAAAATAGCACATTTGGGAATTTGCGGCGAAAACTAACATATTATCCGGTTTGGCCACGAAGAATCGCACGTTTTAGATTATACTGCAGACTACAGAAACTATCGCGTTTCAGCGCGTGGTCAGTTTAAAAGAATTCAACTGTTGAATTTATTGTTTAATAAATAATAATTCCATCTAATCTCCAAAAGATAACACATATGAAAATTTTAATCACGTGGAAAATCGTTCAAACGTGCTAGTTTTCGCAGCGAAAACCGAAACGTGATTGTTTTCGTGAGAACCAACGCAAACGTGCTACTTTTCGTAAGAAAATGGAATCGTGCTACTTTTCGTAACGCACGTCGATATGTTCTAATTACTTCACAATAAAATAAAATAAAGTTCTTTTTAAAAGTGGGAAATGTCACTCCGGGCGGGCAAAGTCACCCCAGTTTCCGGTAGTGAAAAACATTTTTTCTTATCGGCAACCATCCATATTGAGGGGATGAAAACAGCCCCCAAAGTTGGGGGTCAAAAATATACTCTCTGGAATATCTCGAGAACCATTAGGCGTAGGAGAATTTTTTTTTATGTGACAGTTTACCAACCCCTACGTAAGGTGTTCTTTTCACAACAAAAAATACGTGTCAAATATTTTTCACTATACTACAAATCTGCCGAGTCTCGTCAAAATGCGGGCTCGATATGTTTCCTTGTAAGCTAGAAAATGCTGCCGTACCGGAAACGGTAGGTTGCAACGTGGATTCCGAGGCCGGTTTAGCAGTCGTCGTCTCTTGGGAAGTTAGAGAAGGTTTTTTAGTAGTGGGCGACTGGATCATGATCCAACCATCAGGGGTAGTGACGGGCGTCCATTCGCTCTCAGTCTGATCTGGAAGACGTTGCGAACGCGTTATCGACGGCTGCGTAAGATTTTACAGCGTACAATCAGCCAGCGTCAGCTCGCTATATGTAAAGCAGAAGCGGGAAAGGGAGAAGAATCGGGAGTTGGTTGGTACGAAAACTGGAGCAAGGTGCAGTTATCGGAAAATAATTCGAGTCGTTTAAATTACAACGGGAAAGACGAGAAGGGGGAAGAGTGAATGCTGCTCGTGAAGCATTCGAGAGGAAAGATTACGGTGGACGGTTTAAACCGTTACAACCGTCCTGGCGCAACAGAATTTTATCTCCTATCGATACGCAAAGACTACGACCTTTCCCTCCGTAATGAAATACCCATCTCCGGGCGCGATTAACGTCGCCCGAAGAAATTCTTTTTCACATCTATGCCGCGCGTGCCACTCGAGCGCAATTACTCCGCGAAAGGACACGCGACGCGTAATTTCAAGCACCGATCGGTGGTTAATCGATGCGGCATATACCGCGAAATGTATCATACGCGGAAATTGCGTACGGTAGCATTGAACATGACGACCACCTGACTGTCTCTTTGTTAACAGCAAACGGGCGATCTATTTTAAGATTAAACGTTCTTTACGCCACAGCAAACCTGTCCGGAGAAATTACGGTATTCGGTATCGACGCGCTCGAACAATGTACAGGGTGTCGCGATTGATACCACGCGTTCCTGAAGGAGAAGGCACGAGTGGAAGGTGTGCAATAGGATATTCCCGTGGGACAACAAGAACCGATATTCCTCAAATGTTTCGTATCTTAATACGGAGAGAAAGAAATTCGAGAAATCGCTTAAAAGTACCGGTGAAAGTGCGACTGAGGAAGATTTGCGCGTAATCGATCAATTTCAAAGAAGCTTTCGCGGTTCTGCGGTGGCTAGTTAATGCAGGAGGCGTGCCCCCCGACGTGAAGCGCCGCCGAGATGATTTCCTATTGACGACAAGTGCGTCGCGTTGCACAATGCCCATCCGTTTTCTTCGATTTCACCGAGCCGGGCACAGGAACGGTTTTCGTTTAGCATGCGAATGGAAAATGCAAATGAACCGCCTATCGTCGTTGGAAAGAATCACGCGTAACCGCCGATTAATCGAGAAGCTATGGGTGGGCGAAGTCACTCTATCAACGATGTATGGAAAGCGTCAGCGTATCAATCGACCGTTCGCTCCAATCAGTGCCGTCCAATAGAATTATGTATCTATCAACTCACCCGGTTGAGTGGTCGCCGTGGAAGAGATCTCTGGCGTCTTGGTGATCGCGTCGTCCGAGCTGGACGTCCACGTAACGAGTCCAGGTAAATGCGTCGTCTGCGAAATGTCTTCCAGACTCTGATTAACCGCGGGCATCTTCGTCGAAGCAACGTACCCCGTCGTAGTCGTGTCAGACACGGACGTTGGACTGGTATCTGTCACGGTGGAATTGAAGGTTGCCGAGGGTGTGGCAGTGGATGGCTTAGCAGTAGTTTGGTTCAATGGTTTCGTGGGCTTCGACTCTACCGTTGGCCTAGGTTTCGTAACGGCAACGGTAGAGGCATTAATCGACGACAGAGGTCCCGTCTTTTCGGTGGTCGTCGTGTACTCTGTCTGAAGTACCGGTTGCGCGGTAGTCGAGCTGGTCTTTGTCGGCTTCGGCCTCGAAGTAGTCGTGGTCGATGGCTTGGATGTGGTTGTTTTGGCCGTGGTCGTTGTTTTGGTCGTTGTAGGCTTGATCTTTTGGACAGGTCTCGGTGTAACTGGAGTCGTCGGCTTCAACAGGACAGAGGAAGAAGTCGAGGGCCTCGTACCTGCCGATGAAATCCTTTCCGTAGTGGTCGCGATGGTTGTTTGGTCCTTGACAGACGTTCCAAACGGTTTCGTGGTCGTTGACGATGTGCTACTGAAACTGGAGCTGGTGGGTGGTTTGGTGACGGTGATGGGCCTTTTTCCTGGCGAAGTTGGTGCCTTCGTTGTCACCGTTGGTCGTCTTGTACTGCTGCTGGTCGATGGTTTCTTCGTGCTGCTGATGGGTCTTCTAGTGGTAGACTGGGTGAAGGGTTTCGCAGTAGTCGTGTTCCTTGGCGGGAACCTCGTGGCAGGAACGATCCTCTGGGTAGTTGTAGGCACAGTCTTCGGAGTTGTCGATTCGGTTGTTCTTTCGGTGCTGGATTGCAGGGGCTTGGGCGTCGTTGTTTCCACGGGCCTGTGCACGGTCGAGTGACTCGGCTTGTTCGTCGCTGGAAGCGCTGGCTTATGGGACGTGGACGAGTGAATCGGTTTTTTGGTGACTGGCTTAGTCGTTTGTGCAGAGGTTTGCGTGACGGATGGCACTTTCGTCACGGTTTCCAACGTCGACGGTCTCTGAGTGATGTAAGAGGTTAGCGTAGAAGGTTTGCTCGAGATGCTCGTGGCGTTCTTAGCGCTGGTGGCTTCCGTTACCGTGCTGTACGTTTTCTGCGAGGTGGGAACAACGCCGGTGGTGAGTCTGAGAGGAATTTCTGTGGTCGAAACTTTCTTGGGTGAATCCTGCACAGTTTGAAAGGTCGATAACCGAACCGGTTGCGTGGTCGTTTCGACGGTAGTCAGTATTATTGGTTTCTTCGTTACGACTTTCGTTGGTTCTTTCACGATCGTCGATGGAATGTAAGTGTTCTGCGTGACGTAGCTGCCAGTTGTCTCCTGAGTAATTGTAAAAGAACAAAAGTACGATAAAAATAAAAGAATAACGAAGGATAAAGTTATCGAACTGATTAGAGACGGAATCTTGATCAACTTGCCTCGATGATGTGCGTCCCAGGTGGTTTCTTCTCATTGATCGGCTTCGGCCTGGAGAAGTACTCGGGTATGTCGTTGCTCTCGATGGGCCCACTGGTCGTAACGAACGGCCTCGCCGGTGGTCCATCGTCGATGCTGTTGTCCTGAGGAAATATTTCCGGCTCCTCGTCGATCTTGCAGCAGCTACCAAAGTAGAAGCGATCGATGCAGGTGCCGAGGTGCGTGCCATTCGCCTTGGCGCATGTGAACGCGAACATGCAAACGCCGGTCTCGCCAGTTCTTCGTGACACGCACGGCAAGTTTCTAATGTTCCTTCCCGTAGCTGCGAACAGAAGACACTTTGATTTGTAATTCAAGAATAATCCTGTGACGCCATGTTCTCGCCGAGTCAAATAACGTCGAGTTCTCCTCCTGCAGACACGAGGATCCCTCCTCCAGTTATCCCCGCACGCGTTCTATAGGCATGTAGGTACTACCTACATATTGCGAAGGGAAGTACCTACTAGGTACTTGGACCAGCAGCTACCGTCATCGTTTCTAATTCCCCTTAATCGTCCGCCTGTGTGCTACCCTGATCCTGTCAGAGCTAACGGAAGACAGTGGAACAGTGCAATCAATTAATAACCGTGTCAAAAGAAGGGCTGGGCTGCACGTGGCTCCTAATTACGCGCCCCATTGTGCAACTATTCAGTACTGACAGATGTAATTGTTTCGACAGAATTCAAGCAGCTTGTTAAAACGAACACGAATATCCGTGAATAAAAATAGACGAATATTAAAGACGGCTAACGGAATGGCAGACGCCGGCCTCGGCAATGATTCACATGCCCCTCCGGTACAGTTATGTGTTTCTACGGATAAGAAGAAACGGATAACGAGAAACGAGACGATGAATGGAGAAACCGTGTTTCCGGGCCTACCGAATTCCCTTCAAATTGTATACCGTTTCCCCCTCTCTTCCTTTCTCTCTTCCACTCACAGGTGTCCCGAAATTCTTCGGTGTTGCACAAAATATACCGCGCACAGCAGATCAATGCCGATCGATATTGCATCGGGTAATTGTACAGTACCTATGTCGCGATACGATTGTTATCCGGATGATATCCGATGGACAGATTTCGGTTGATTTCTGATCGACAAGCGAGCGTAAATAATGTATATAGTACACGCCCGACGTTATCGGAGAACGAATTGATGTCAGGCAAGGCGAAGCAACTCGGTACCGTTAAGTTTCGATGTATGAGCTAGTTGCCCGACCCAAAAGTGGGTCACAGTCATAGCCTAATGTAACAGCCCGTTTCCCTCTAAGACACCTCACAATCTCGGCTTCTTCGACTCCTTCTCTTAAGGCTGTCTCGCTGTTGGCTCCCCAACGAAACCCTCGCGCGCATTCCAAGGCTCTTTGGCCGAGCGCGCGATTAAATCGACATACCTAACCGAAGCTATCACGCTGGATTCAGGCACACCTGTGCGCCGATACCTTCGCGCAGCGCTTTAAATGACGTTTCGCGCGTCGAGAAGGCTAGACACGATTGTCCTTCGTAATTAACGAGTGGGAAACTGGCATGACTACCTGGAAACTAAGCAGCAAAATTTTTCGAGTCCCTTTGGCTGCCAGTAACCTCGGGGCAGCCGAAGGTTGATGCCCGTGGCGAGTGAAAATCGACCGTGAAATAATACACAAATCGGGCACCCCTGGTTTCAGGTCAGTCGGTCAGTCCCCCCGTGTCCAAAATGTCCGTACGTGTTCGTTATTCTTCCGCGTGGCAAATGTGTGCTAGCGGAAGCGTCGTATGCGTCATAGTCGTGGAAGAAAGTTGCCGATTCCATTACGCGTTTGTCGGAATTTCCGTGGCCACCATATCCAGCGTGCGAACGTGTGCGTGCACGCCCACGCGGATCCCCGTACGGAAGGATTTCACTGACTGTAGGAAAGTATTCTTCCAATGTAAAGCTTTAATCGAAAGAGAGCCCTATCGATCTAGGTGTCGATTAGGGTAAAGGCAGGTAATATGGAACGGCACGTAATATGGAACTTCGTAATATTTCGATAACGAAATAACGAACACTGCAGGCAATCGTGTATATTAGATCCCTAGACACAATAGACGATGATACTGACAATTGAGCACCAGTCGGGCATCTATCATTGAAAGAGAAACGTTTATATTTTTTCTGGGGTGTAAAAGTTTCTGAAAAGTGCAACAAACGGTTCAATATAGTAGCGAAGGTATGTTACAAAGTATTATTTTGATATAATTTATCATTAAATATGCGTGGTCTTGATTATTCAATAATAGTTTACTAATAAAGTTACTTTCTTCTTAGAATAATTCTTAATTTCTTGTCGGAACATGTGTGTACGTAATATGGAACATACCGAGTAACATAGATGAAGTTGATAATGACGATGACGACGATGATGCGGAATGCTCACTTTACGATGGTAATTATAAAAATAATGGCAATGAAAAGTAGACCCAATGTATTCGCTGCTTTCAGTGGGCACACGAAGAATGTGGAGCTTCCGACGTATTATTCACGTGCCCAACGTGTAGGAGACACAGAAAGCAGGAATAAATTACAAAAATGATGTATACTTATTTATTTGTATCTTCTACTTAATAAATCTTCAGTTTTAGTAAAAAAAGGTAAAGATTTTTAAGTTTTCTTTACAAATTTCCTAGGTGTTCCATATTAGGACCCCCTTTTTCGAACGGACGATTTTCAGTCTTTTCAGTTTTTTTATTATAACTGCAAAACCATTGGATTTTTTTACATTTGACTAGGTAAGTATCATTATGCATTAGTTCCTTTGTCCCCTCATGTCCGTTTTATTAAAAAACACAAATTCCCCTGCTTTTGACAAGCTTTTGAAATCAGATGTTCCATATTACCTGCCTTTACCCTACGCATAGGTGACCCTGTTGCGATTTCAGCAGTCGCGGAATTGAGTTGCGGATAAAGTTTTTACTGGTCGAACGAGCAACTCTGACGCGGCGCACACTGCGGAGAGTGACAATCGAGGGGGTGGTCGCTCTGGCCGCTGATTTAGATGAAGCGATTGGGATGCCGATGAGAACGAAGGATGGCGAGGTCGGAAAAGTCGGCGGTGTAAGTCGTGTGCGCGCCGATGACCGGGTCTGACCTACTTGCGTAGAAAACTGACCAGTCCGCCCACGTTCCGTTTGGACTCAAATCCAAGGTAGGTTCAATGTCGTCCTGCGGAACGCGCACAAGTAAAAGGAACACGTATGCGCGCGTTTACGGCGAAGGGTTGCGTACAGGTTCTGCCCTGCCCATCTCGAGTAGGTATGGGGCCGTCCTTAAATTACGTAAGAGTAATTTTGGCTATTTCTTACCCCCTCCCTCCCCCAGGATAAGAATTCGTAAGATTTAATATTGCAACCCCCATCTTACGTAATATTTTTTACATTTAATTTTTTTCAGTTATTAAAATTCTTTTAAAGGTTTATATAATTCAGTTAACTCGATTTCGGGAAATTTAAACTAAAACAACTTTTCTGGAACATTAATGATAGAATTTGTATTTATTGAAAATTAGGTTAAAAAATATTACGTAACAGGCTATCTGACTCCTCCCTCCCCCTTGTAAGAAAACGTAAGAAATTCGCGACCCCCTCCCCCCCCAAAAAGCCTTACGTAATTTAAGGACGACCCCTATTTGCGTACCGATCCGTTACCCAGCTGACACCTCGGGGAAGGCCGAGAATCGCGAGGAGGCAAATTCGGGTGCACAGATCTTGGCGACTGCTCCCAACGGCGGAGGTTTAACGATCTTTCGTGTGGCTGCTTAAAGAAATCGCCCGTAAATCGTTCTCGTTACGTGGAAATACAGAGAATGTCCTGGGACTTACTTCCTGGAATAAATTGGGGAACGTAGATCGGGGAAGCGATCACGGTGTTCATCAGCACGTTGCCTAGAAGAACGACGGCCCAGGCTTGTCTTTGTCGATGCCACATCTGAAAAAAAGAGGAGAGAAGACGAGTTTTGAAACGGTGCAAAGAAATAAATCGTACGTAACGTTAGCCTAGTCGGCTCTCCATGAGAATGCCAATTCTTTTCTATGGGTACACTTGAGAAGATTCCCACGAGACCCGCGGGCCTAGGAAGTCCAGGTCTTCAATTGACAATTACGCGATTCTAAAATTAATTTCTGACGCAGGAACTAAGTAGCAGTTTCTTCGTCCAATTCCCTTTGTCGCGGGTTGTCATCTCCAATTTTAGAGTCTCGCGGAAGTGAAGAATTTGTTGCAATGTCGTAACGGAATGCGATACAGATGATTTATGGGTGTTCCAGTTAGGTTACGAAACTCATCGATCAACCGTCGTGTTAGCAGATTATATTTTTATTATAGTCGAACATATTCTTTTCGCTATCAATATTAGGGAACAATAATCCGAGATAAGATACCTACAATTAAGTGCTACCACAACGGGAACTTATAGTAAGCTTTTAAGCATACGCCAGTCATTGGTATTTGTAGTTTTTGCTGTTCGATAATGACCATTCCATGCACTTACCTATATTCTCAGATAATGATGATACGAAGAGTACGTTTCCGCATAAAAGAGAATAGCGAGAAGAAAGTAATTCAGTGAAAGAGATGCAGCGATACAAAGGGTGATAATTGCGGATTGAAGACAACAATGGGAACACGGTGGAACGTTGACAGTCGTAATCTCATTGTGGGGAAGGAAAGGTTGAGTGAATGACCTTATGCGAACGGAGATTCATTTTCAGCGGGGTCTCGAGTGGAATATTACGTGAAAGCAGCAATAAGATGGAGAAACAGATTCGCAAAAGCGATTGTGTTCGTTTCGTCGTCTATTCCGTTTTCTTTGAGACGCTCGGGCACTTTCTTCGCATCATTTTCCTTTACCTTTACCGAAGATGTTAACGGCGCTCGCGAAGCTGCCACGATATCGTGCCATGGCCATCCGATATTCATCGTGCAAGAACTGAATTACAGTTACTCAGAAGGAAGAATTCGGGTGTAACGTTATATCCTGTCCAGTTGAGATTGAGTTGGCTCCCCATTTCGATGCAAAACGAACGTGCCATCACGATTCCTTCGCAATCTTTCACAATCTAGATTCTAGGCATTTCCATCAAACGTTCTCTCCCTTTTGTTTCGATTTCTTCTAGTTCAAAGCGGTGACTTTAAAACGGAACAAGAAACCTCGGAAAGAATATACGAAATATAATCGAAGAGGAAGTAGTGGTCCGGTTTTGCCTTGAAATTCAGGCCCGTGATTCTAGTTTTCCTTCGGTCTCTCCGAAGAAATGCAATGATCTCATCCAGTGTGCACTCGCTCCTCCTCTTTGAGGAAGTGATAAAAACCGTTACAGTTACCCAGAGGCAGGAATTCGGGTGGATGAAGCAACGAATGTCGACGTGAGCCTGGCTGGCTTGTCGATGGTCAGGTTACTGGTTTCCTGCCTCTGATTAGTTAGGCGACAGTTAACTTTTCCGCCGTGATTTCAAACGAACTGTTACCGCGGGGAAAGGGCCGTCCAAACAGTTTTATCGTTCTTCCAGACGAAACAATGTATTTCAAAGAATCATTGCATCGTAGAATTTCGAGCATTCAGTTGCTAGAAGTCGTCCTCTAAATAGGTATCTGTTGCATTTTAATTGACGCTTATTGAATTACAATCGAGAATTCGCAACGAACAGGATCGAAACATTTGTGCCAATCGTGGAATCTCGCGATTAGAAACGTCGAAGACGAAAGCGACCGATAGTCACACGCGTGTTCCTATACATAAAAAGCTTTTGTTGTAACGCAGTGCGTAAGTGGTAACGGTACCAGCCACTTTCATTTGTACACACGTATCTAATGCGAGGCGCACATGTGGGTTGGCGCCGAACTACGGTACACTGGAATGAAACAGCCATTTGGAAATCAGGAGACGGCCGTGTCGAGGAGAATTCCTTAACAGCGGGCTCTTAATTACTTCGGTTTAATCTACGAATCGGCTTATCTGTTTGCTAAGGCTGATGCTTCCAAAAGGAAATCCTTGGGCAACATTTAATCGTCCTTATCGATCACCAATATAATCTATAGCAACATCATTTATTCGACGAACGCTTTAATTGTCTTCTGAATCACGAAGCGTTATTTAGGATCAAGAGAAAGAAACGCGGAAAAGAGTGCTGCGGAATGTGTTTCATCGAATTCTTTCCTGGCCAGCTCGTGGATCACATACGAAACGAAGCGATGTCATCGAGAGAATGACACTCATACTAAGGCCGCGGCGTTCGTGAAAGTTTGAATTCTGCTTAAAGGAATGAGCGGTACCGCTATTCGTGGACGACATACGGTTCGCTTTGGCAAATCACTGGCAACCAGTTCAGAAATTCCCTTCAACCATGCCGGATGATGTATATACCTCCGCTAACAAGTTCTTCCAACGTTTCGAGTTAATTATGCAACGAGCTAGTACAGGGGGAGAAATGAGAAATACTTCCGTGCTACATTTATTTACATTACATTTGCTGCAACTCGAGATCTTACCACTTGCATGTATTTGGCGCTCTCTACCTTTCGGATTATTTCAAAGTCACTATCTCCATTTACACGGCGAAACAGCGATAAATGGTTGGAGCATAGATTGCACGCGAAAGAATAAAAGGAGGAAGATTTTATGCGTAACGTTAAATACGGTCTATCAAGTAGTTAATCAATGCATCAGTATATATACAATTACCAGCGTATCATAAAACATTCATGAAGCAAAGATCGCGATGCACTGATAGGTAATTCCAACCGAAACGAAGGACGTTCGTCCGATGCACTGCGCCCGGTTTTCTTGGTCGAGAATCGAGAGCCTTGAGACAGAGAGCCGTCAGCTTACCTTGACTGATACCGACAACAGAGCGACTGCAACGATGAGGATTTGTCCGCCGTCAGGCTCCAAGAGGCATCATCCCCCCAGCAAGCCCGGAATATCACCCCTCTGACGAAAGTCCTTGCGCACCGAGAGAATTCACCTGCAACCCCTTGAACGAACCACCGAGCCTCCGACGTGAATTCGCTAAACTCGTGAGACGGAGCTTGATGGAATTCCAATTTCGCGCCCAGGGGGACAACACGGCCTGATCGATCCACGGAGCAAGCTCGTGGCCAGCTAGTAGCCGAAATCTCGATGGACTGGCGGGACTCTAGAGATCCGTCGGAAAGGAGGACGTTCGCGATCTAGGTGGAACGTGGTTACCGCGCGAAGGTCTCTGCAGGGACACTGTACGAACGGACGAAGGAACTCGACCTGCTCGCGGCGGCTCGCACCGTTCGAACTGGTTTGTTGGTGATCCTAGCGTGGTTCACGACTTCTGGATCACCGTACTCCCGATCCAGGTACTCTCGGGTACGGTCCGCGTGCACGAATCCCGGCACGGCGCATCGTCGCTGGTGAAGACCCCACCATGGCCGGATAGAACGAAGCCAGGCTAAACTACAGGACAATTCCGCACGGTAGACCGTGGCAGGGTCGAGGATACACCTCGTGTTGGGGACTTTAGCACCGGCTCGAGGTGAGGTGGTGGCAATGACCGTTCTCCTCCGGTGCTCCTCTCCTTCTAAACGAAAGCTTGTCCTTGTTCCTCCACGCGCAGTCACGTTCGTGCTTCCTCTTCTTGTTCGCGAGGCACCGCTGGTCGCCATTCTTCTGCCCTTTCCTACCTGTCCCCACTTGGACCTGGTTGACGTTGCAGGTCGCCGGATGGCCGAAGGAAAAGTCACGCTCGTTGCCTCTTCTTATCCTAGGTATTATCCTTGCCCCTTTTTTTCCATTCCCTCGTCCTGCTCTCGATCCCCAGAGCCGTCTCCCGGCTGCAGTTCAATCCTGTGCTCATTCAAATGCGGAATATCGATCAGGGTGCTGTGGCGCCTTTCATCTCCGCTTTTATCGCGGTTTCGGAGCATGGCGAGTGTTGTCGCTCGGTTGACGCAGTCGATGGTTTCTTTGATAGTAATTGGACAGGTGGCAGGACTTCGAGAATCATTTCTGTCTCTGAAAGAGACATAGGTAGGTACTTGGCGACGCGTGTCGTTTGAAACGAGCGCGCCAGCAATGATTTCGATAATGAATTGGACATGATAAGGAGAGAAATTAATCCGCTGCTACTGGTCCTTTTCGAGCAGCCAGGTACCTATATATATAATATTTCTTGGCTTGACTTATCTTCGGAAAGTAAACATTTCAACAGTCGAACCGACAGACCTGTTACGGCCTTGCATTCTTCTAGCAGCGCCACAAATGCCCTAAAAGAAATTTTTTCTTAGTAGTGATAACAATAGAAATTAATAAAAATAAATAGCACACATTGCTTATTGGTTTTTAAACTTTATAAAAAAATTGTTTCGCTTTATTTTTACAAAAATTACTATATAAAAAATCAAATGATCCACAACACTAAGAAAAAAAAGTTGGTCCACGGTCGGCATCATATCTCCAACAAATATTGATCGATTTGCAAAATGTAAAAAAATTCTTGTAAAATAAAGTTGTAGTTATAGCCTGTCGAGCCGGAATTTTGAATTTCGAAAATTTGAGCAATTTATAGCAGTTTAAAAAAAGTATGCGGTTTAAGTCATAAATTTTACACTTTAATTATTTCTATAAAATGTTTAAATAAAAATATCAAAAATCCGGCTCGACAGACTATAGAGAAAACGATTTCGAATATTTTAAAAAAAATCGCATCAAAACATATTAAAAACTGTATGAGTTATCATGCAGACCGTGGCGGAAAAAGTAGTTTCGAGAAAAACGCGTTTAAAGTTTTAAGTGCGTTTTGCTCGAAGTCGCGCGCAGCTAAAGCAAGAGCTTTATGAATTTTTTTATTTGTTTTGTAAACTTACGTTTAATCTCCCATTCCGGCTTCGTATTGTATGCCTACCATGTCGGAAATGAATTGTTTTTGTTTATTTTTTTCTGTTCTCAAAGAAAAGACAGTTACCTGCGCGCACCAAACTCTCGTCGGGCAGTCACATTTTCTACTGTAACTTTGGATCTATGAGGAATTTTTGCAATCGACTTTCACAGAAATAAGCCTAAAACTATAGAGAACAACAATCTATTAAAAAAAAATAGATTTTTTTGAAAATTCTGGACGTATGAAAAGGCCTTAATGGTGATAATCGCACCGTCCTCGCCAATAATGTTTGAAAAAGCATTTGCTGTGCAACGGTGAATTAGCTTGGAATGTCGAAACGCAATGAAGATATCACAGTTTCAATCGTACCTTTAAATACTTTGCCATCGAGGAAAATGCATACAAACGACACTTTAATATTTTATGACTTATCTCCGCATGATTTACCTTAATCCCACAATAAAGATCTGTGTAACGGAAGTAGATTATAATCTACCGAGCAACAGTGGTGGGTTTACTACGTTACATCGAATTTACTACGTGACACGCGTAAACAATGTAAATAATTGTATAAAATGTAGAAAATGTATTCGATGTAAAAAATTCAAATACAAACTATTAACCGCTACCTATTACATTGAATTTTCCTGCACAATATTTTAAATTCCTTTAAAAAGAAAGATTGGATTGTAATTGTAAAAATTATAAATAATTTGAAATTTTTTAGTAAATTTCATATCTTTGGTGTGCAACAAAATTTCCAGATTACAAAAAATCAATAATCAGTGTGGAATCCAAAGATACAGTTCTACTTTTAGATAGTTGGAAAAATTCATCATCCAACGATAAGTGTATTGTTGCAGTTCTGTATTTAATGATCTACGATGTGTCCATGCAGGTTATGGCGTTCCACAGACGGTTTTTTTTTCAAACAATATGATTTTATACATAAAATACATGACGTAGTTAAATTAAGCTATTTAGTACGTCTTATTCTACGCGTAGAAAGTTCACTTTTCTACGTTAGATAAAATACGGACCCACCACCACCACTGCCGAGCAATAGTCCTTAGATAAGCATATAAGAGGATGAATGTCGTAAATCGTTTAAGCGATAAGGCACGATGACACATGTAAAATACCAGAATTACACGATAAATGGCAAGCGCCAAATAAATGTAATTGCGTTCCTCCTGAATAAGCTTGTTATCGCACAGTCGTTCTCAATCCACGAACCCGATTTTCCTTAGATAAGGAATACCATTCCCGGGCACGAAAATGCGAATAATAGTATCGACGAAGTTGCATACGGTTTTACCGTTCGATCTGAAATTTTTGACTGCTGGAAACAGAGTTTGCCTGTAAGCTCGTGCGAGGATAAGGAAAAGGATCTGAGCGGCACTGCAAGCAATCGAGTCCGCGAAACAGTCGAATAGTGGTATCCAGTTAATACGTTAATACCAACAAATACGAGCATATGTTCGCATTCGTTGAGTCAGTGGGGCGGTTATCTGCATGACATTTAATTTTTGGTTACGATTGTTTGCCGAAGGTTTTTGTTCTATCGACATATTTATTATCGACCAGCAAGGTGTATGCTGAAAATCAATGACGTTCACCAGTCCTATCACAATACACGTCATACGCCTGTCGAAAAGTCCCAGCTGCCCGTGCCAAAGAATGGACATTGGGGAAAGGTGGGATAGTTGATCAGCGGGGATACATGATCACATCATTTTTTAATTAATATATCGGCAATTTGTGGCTGCTGTCACGTTATCGTGGTAATGTTTGCATTATTATTATTATTACAACACTTGACGTTGCAGTTTTCTTTCGGGTGCATAGAACAATGTTGTTAGACGCTTCGATCTTATTGCAGCCAAAACGTAAACATTTCGGCCACCTTGTTCTTCTTCCTTTTTGAGTTAATATTGGATTTTCTGAATCTCTTTTCGGAATTTCTGGCCTATTAATGCTATTTATTGATTGATCTAAGTATTTAAGGTAAGTTTAATTTTTAATCTTTTTCAAATCGAGTGCATTGAGGGACACTTGATCGGTGTGTGAGGTGGGATACTTGAACAGCTGAAAATGCCTTAAAGAGAACCATAGAACGGCTAATGAAACCGAAACATGTTGCAAAAAAGTGCGATGGAAAATCTTTTCTTTATTGATCATGTGAATCAGATGATATCTAACAGCAAAAGTCATTTAGGAATGTATTTATGTTGTTTTATGTCATAGAGTTTAATTTCTTCGTTTTACTTTTTCAGTAATTCTTTGAAGTTAGTTTATTTTTTTTTATTTTTCTATTTATTTAATGTTATTCTCAAAGAAAATAAATATTTTTTAGAAAGTTAATGTGTTATTTACTCTTAAAGTTCACTTATCAAGTCTCCCTAACCTTTTGACCAAATCTCCCATTCAGTGGGGGATACATGTGCATGACGTCGCTGCCCGAAAAAATCGAAAATGTTTAAATTCAGCCATTAAAATTAGTTTTCAGCTCTCAAATTTGTACAAGTGTATTGAGAATATACTCCAAAAATCACAACTGAAATAATTAAATTCAAACAAAACAAACCACTATTATTATTTTAATATAAAAACAACTATGATCAACTATCCCACCTTCCCCTACATCTCGCAGAAGCTTTTCGCGAGTTTACACGGTTGGAATTAGAAATGATAAAAGGAACTCGTGTTCGTCGGGGACAGCGCAATACCTTAATCATGCACGTACATACATATACCCGATCTCATAGGCGTTTAGGGTGATAGTCGAGGTTGGAAGAAGGTCCAGGGATTAGAGGGAGTTGCCCGAACAGCTCATAATGGCTGGAATCAATGACGATGAGTCCGTGAAAGCAGTAGGGCGCCCTTTTATTAATAATATTGCCTTTATTTGCCATTGACGGCGGTCGGCCATTTTGCCTGCCAACCTCATTTAACACTTCCATCGACATGTCCGTCACGATTCTATCGTGCCCCACGAACGAGCAGGATTACACCTACATCGATTCTGGTTTTAGCGCGTGCGGCATCACATTCTTATCGGCCATTTCGAAGTTTCGGAAGCCCCCTGTCAGATTTAACGATCTTAAGATTGGCATGCGTATCGCACGGATATCTCGCTGTTTAAAGTTTCAAGACCGAAAAGATCCGTTCGACCTACATGCGTAGTTGATGCAACAAGAAGAAGGACGAGGGCGAGTCGTGTTTTATTTTAAATATAAAGTGGATGGAGGAGCAAGGGTGATTTTGTGGGAATTTACTGGATCCGATCCGTGGGGAATATTCAGGGACAAATACTAAATCAATTGTTGTGGCATTAGTGTGGATTGACTGAAAGAAACGACACGTGGATAGGCCGAGTTATGCTTTCCCCAAAATTCTCTTCGCCTTCGCTTCGAAAGGAACAGCGATGTGCGTAGTTCCTCACCCCAGGGCAAAGAAACATCTGACTATTCCTCGTGATCTGCCTCGGAGTTTTTGTTTAAGGGAATCGCTTGATACCCGCGCAAAAGTCTATTCAATTCTCCGCCTTTACATCCGAGGAAAATCTCGTAAGAATGCCTTATAAAATCCGATATTTCGAACAAATCCGATTAGACTTTTGTAGAATCTCATTAGCCAAGAACAGTGTTCCAGGGAAGAGAAAACTTCTCACGGAATGCATTTTAAACGTTCCATCGCGATCTCTACTCTTTCGAAGATAAAGATTGGCCAACAATTTAAAGCAATTTAAACAATTATTTAAATTGCCCTCTGTTCTGAAACGCGTTGCACAGTGTTTAACGTTCTGTGAGAAACTGGTGACATGCAATTGAAATCGGAAAGAAAGCATCGAGTGAACTGTATCTACTAATGTCCCTATCCAAAATGAATCGTTCCCTTAAATCGAACAGTTGGCGAGAGAATTTGATAGACAACGACAGGGATCGAAAAAAGAGGATCCATGGAAGGACAGGGGAAAGAGTGATTGGTGGGGCTGAACCTCGTGGATTGGCTGCGCGATACACGGGCTGCAGCTGAGGGGATGCGTCGGAGGGTGCGTTCGCAGGTATATATACTCCTGTCGATGGCTCGAGCGGCCGATCTAAACTTCCGAATCATTCGCCAGGATACAGAAAACCCTTCGTCGAAACCGATTAATCTCTCCTCTGCGAACGTAGACTCGAATCTACTCCTGGAGCGACCGGTGAGTAAATTCTCCGAGTACAATATTCCTCTGGCAGTCTCCTTTAAACATCGCGACAAACCGTGTCATATGATATAATAGTTACGGGAAAGTGCGCGTCGTCTGTGTGATGATTGTTAACTGTGCGGTTCTTACTGATCAAGACACCATCAAAATCGTCCTGAATTTATTGGTCACTTTGATAAATTTAATAGTTATGGCTGATAGAAATTTCATACACCGTTGGTACAGACGTTTGACAGTTGACTGGCGTTCTTCTAGCGGGTAGCAAAAATATTCAATTTCAATTGCATTGTCATTAAGCTTCACGTGGTATCCGGTTTTTTAAATAATGAAAAGTTCGGTGAGCATCAATCGGGAAGTTGTGAAATATGAGAGATGTGTCGGGGAGTATCAATGGGTTTATAACAGGCTGTCGTTGCGGACGAATACATTGGATAGTGGTGTTCCGTGATCGACTCGATAGCTCGTTACTCTCCTCTCTATTCCGAGTGTCTGAACTTTTCGCATCCATCGAATGACATCTCAATTAGTTCTACATAATCACCGAAACAACGATTGTGGAACTCATCATGGTCGGTTGACAGTGCGACAAAAACAGAACACACTAAATTGGTTTTTTATCAAATTGAAGTACCTATTGGTATTTAAAGGCGAGACAATAAATATCTGAAAACGTGCAGTAAAGAATTCTTGTGCGTCATGTGTGTGACTCGCGGAATCCTGCAGGAATATTCGTCCTCTTCTTTAAGTCGCTTTACCGCTGGCTTATCGAGCTTGCGATAGTAGCTTTTATGCTGTACTTTTCACCTAACGATGTGTATTCTTTTAGTCTACGGACCGCCATAAAACAACAAAATGGTCGATTCGGTATGTCTCTCGGCTTTATGAAAACTGGTCATTGGGCGCGCTAAGCCGGCGGCAAACTAGCGATATTGTCATCAAAATGATTCATAAAAAGTCGCTCGATTAACTCCTCGGATTCCTTCCGAAGATATTCCACGAAGTCGTGGAACTGACAGACATAGGCGCCTTGAAAATCATCGTAGATCATCTCATATACATCACGACGAAGAGTGCGTGTGCTCTTATAGATAGGAATTCGATAGATTATCTAACATTCTATTTGTTAGATTAGAGTGGACAAGGCAACGCGAGATACCTACCTATACGATACAAATATCACGCGGAAGAGTTCTGCTCGATCTATTCTGAGAAAACGGGCGCGATCCGATTCCCATGTGGAACTAAACTTTGACAATTCGAAGCTACATTTGCGCGCGATATTCGACTCGTCGATTAACCGCATATCGACATTCAATTTCAAACCACTGACTATGCTCTGGGGGAAACTTTCATTATCGGCAAAACTGTACTAAACGGGCACGATATAACAGGTAACTCAACTTCAACTTCGATCTCCATCGACATTAGATTCTCGTGTTGCGATATCGCTAGTTATTCTAGGGCCCTTTTGGCACTATCAAAAAGATACAATCTTCCGTCTGATAATTTCGTAATTTGTAAGTATCCGATAAATCCGTTTTTCCCTCTGGAACGTTCTTCTCGAACGCTCAACAGAACTCAGCGAAAATTTTATCTATTTAAAGGAACGCGGGAATTTCTGTTTCAGTGAGCAAGACTGATTTTCGGCGTCAAGAATGCAATCGTATCTAAATACCATCTACTTGCCTCTCGTAATTTTCATCTTTGGAGCTGTGATCGTTGACGGTGAACCGGATCCCATGGCCGGACCAACACGACCAGAGGTATTTACCACCCCCGAGGAATTAAGAAGATACCTTGATTACGTCGGAGACTATTATTTGCAAAATGGAAAAGCAAGGTAAACGTATCCGGTATTCTTCACATGTTGGACGTATGACGATACACACAAGTGACCCTTTAACGTGAGAAATCTAAGGCTAATTGTAAGCAAGTGAAAATCTCAGAATCTCTGAATAGATGGCACTCGATTTTTGGAAAAAGTTTGCAATCGTATGTCGAATGTCACGTGCATGTATATCCGGTATTTAACTAATTCGACAACGTATTTATTATATACTAGTTTTACAACTCGGCTTGGCCTGAAATTTAGATTCTGATTTTGAAAAAAAATTGTGTTTTTAGTGTTTTTTTTGTGAAAATTGTTACATTCCTCTGGATTAGTCAGACATATTGAGCTGAGGAACATTTTGTGATCCCAGAGTTTATCGTTCGAAAGTTTTTAGGTGACAGACAAACACACAAACATGTAGAAGCTTTCTGTTTTATATATTAAGATTTGCACATGCTCGGTATAATTACCCATACAGCACACTCTCGTTGCAGCATAGTTGCAGTATAGTTGCAGTGCAAGATTGCAACGATTCACGCAACGTTGCCGCAACTATGCAGCAATAATTCTACGTCCGCCTGCTGCAAAGTTGCACAGCAACTTTGAGGCAACGAAAAACTGTTAAAAAAAAATAAAAAAAAGTTATCGTTATCGGGTTCAGACAGGACTGGAACTCCGGAACGCCCGCATGACAATCTGACGCGCTACCGTTGTGGCCACGGAACTCTCTTAGATGTAGATTACTGTAGATGGTATATATATTGATTACTCCGTACGTTAAAAACACGTATCACCAGTAAAGTAGATTCTGACTTATGCTTGGAACTGATTAAATGGTTGCCTTCTCCGACATATATTTTATATTTTAGTTCATTATGCAGGATGTCCGCGGGAACAGTAAACACCTGGATATTTCCTAACGTATTGGAGATATAAAAGAAACTGTTTACATGAAATTGCATGGTTGGAGGGGGCAAATTTACTGGGGCAGACGATTTTTTTTGTATTATTATTTTACGAGATACGATGATCAATTTTTTTTTTAAACGCAACTCTTTTTTTTAACAGATCACTTGATAGTGCGTTTCAAGACGAATTCAATAAAATATAATGTATACACTTTATTTCAGCCGGTTTTGGAGATATTATGTTTTAAAATTTGCTAACGCCGCAAAGTTGTGGCAAAGCAGCGGCAAAGTTGCGGCAAAGTTGCGGCATAGTTGCGGCAAAGTTGCAGTGCATTATTGCAATGCAACTATGCAGCAACAATTCTATGTCCGCCCCGTGCAATGTTGCACGGCAGCGTCGCAGAAACCATACATCGACATTGCGCTGCAACCATACAACATCGCAAGGTTACTGCAACCATCCTGCAACTTTGCCGCAACGAAGTGTGCTGTATGGGTAGGAGACATTATCGTAACGAATCTAACAAATGTAATCAGGTACGGGAAAAGGGGGGACGTTCCATCTTCTACTTCGGACGCTAGTCGTGCCTGGGACACGGTGAAAACGATTCTGGACGCTTCTCGACAATCCCAGCAACAGAGATTCGAGACAAGGAAGCAGGAGAAAAGTCGGTTCCTACGTGAGCTTGCGAGCTCCGGTGACCTGAAGCACGCATTAAGGACCGACGGCCGACCTTGTCGCATGCTACACATAGTTGAAAAATACTACGACGATGTGCAATAAAATGGTCTATACTTTCTTCTCCATTTACAGCTTATGTACATTTATGTTTTTGAACGTATCATCGTCTTTTCTTCTTAAATAGTTCACCATACACATGCATGTGTCGCGCCAATGCACAGTGGTCTGGAGAGCGGCGTTTCGTGGCCAAAATTCAAATAATACTTATATCGATTTCTTTCCACACATATTTTTATGTATTACGACTATTTATACTAATTGTGATGTAATACGATTATTTAGAGTGAATTATTAAAAGAATAGTAATTGTTACTGTGCATAAAAGAATGAAATATCAGGGCAAAATTCTAGACATGTTTATGGCTATTTTGTAAGTCAAAATTAATTGCTTTTATAATAAAATTCGATTACATTTAGTTATCATACATATATACATAGTTATATAACAAGTGGTTGCATAGGGACACGCGTTCAGAACGCCAAAACTCCTCGCGCAACGGATTTTAAAATTCCTATAGAGCCAAAGGTTGCAGGAAGTTGCACTTAAAGTTTACATGATCTGAACAGCAATTGTCTAAGCTTTCATATAAAATAGGTCCGATGTGTATCACTTCTAATCATTTTTTATAAGCCTTTTCAAAGTGTAAATAGTTATAAATTTTACATTGTTTATATACAGATTAAGAAATGCTTATAACACATATAAAGAACTAAAATATATTTCCTTACCTACATACTGGTGTAATACAAACCTATATTTTATTGTTCTATAACGAGTAATTACAACAATTAGTTTCACTTAAAATTTCATGATTTACACTTTATAACACTATATCTGATTATAGAATTGCCTGAAATATATAATATGATTGGAGTTTGAAGGTGTAGAGGGTTATCAATACATAGGAAAAAAAAATTTCTGTAAACATTGAAGTTGAAAAATTGACTTTTGGCCACAAAACGCCGCTTTCCAGATCACTGTGCAATGAAGACAACCTCCCTATCATAAAACAGTTGATCTTGATCTTTATTTTGATAACAGATTGATTTTAAACTATAATGGCAATGAAATGGCAATCTGTTTCGGGTGATAGTGAAAGTATAGCATGCAATCAGAGTATGTATGTGTTTGACTTTCCGTTGGATTTAACGAAGCAAGCCTGTCGCTTCGTCGTAAACCACTGCGTATCTTCTGTGACACAAGGCTACGGTTAAAAATAAATAATATTTCACACTATGTCGTTATAATTGTTTTATTACGTGTTTTATCTCGGTTGGTAAAATATAATTGTTACGAATACTCATTATGCGACGTTAAATAAAGTTTTCGACGACAGATGACAGTTGAATAATCATTTCACTATTTTCAGGGCAATGTTAAAACATTACGTGATGCAGAGTGATAGTAATTGATCAGAGAGTTTCAATACATTTTAAACTTCTTCCTTTATCTTCGTGGGGAAAATAAGGTAAACCCCATAATACTAAATGGCCATACTTCCTGAAAGATCCGATTATTTCATCTTCTTTTTCCCCCTTGTCAATGCCACAATACATTATCACGGCGGCGTACTCGGCGGGCACGGTGGGCACGCCTGGAAAGAACAGGCTTGTCCCCTTATATCGTAGAATAAATTCGTTCCACACGTCATCTTAATCCTGGTATCGCCGTCCCAACGATAGTAATTTTTACAATCGTTTGCAATAGCGGAGAAGCACATTTGGCTGTTCAGGCAATCCGCTGGTCTATGCGATGGATCCGGTATAATCGGGTGATGACACATACTTGGAAGCGGTGCCGAAGTCGGAGTGGGAGTCGGAGTCGGAGTCGGAGTCGGAGTCGGAGTCGGAGTGGGAGTCGGAGTCGGAGTCGGAGTCGGAGTCGGAGTCGGAGTGGGAGTCGGAGTCGGAGTCGGAGTCGGAGTCGGAGTCGGAGTCGGAGTCGGAGTCGGAGTCGGAGTCGGAGTCGGAGTCGGAGTCGGAGTCGGAGTCGGAGTCGGAGTCGGAGTCGGAGTCGGAGTCGGAGTCGGAGTCGGAGTCGGAGTCGGAGTCGGAGTTGGAGTTAAACCGCCGCAAGGTGGATTTGACGACCAAATACATACTTCCAATGGCGGGAAGAAGTAAGTTTGCCTACCCATTACTATTGGGCAGGTTATTACACGTGCTACTCCAAGAAAGCACTGATAATACTTGGTGCAATCAGACTCGTGAGGATATCTGCCTATAGGGTGCCATATAGAACACGATGGTGGTGCATCACATCCAATATTCGTCACTGCCACCGTGACGACAAGCGCCAGTAAATATATTACTGAAATTCGTAAAAGAAAATTGTTATAATTGGGTATTACACTCCTGCGAATATATATGTTACTGATTTTGACTTTTCAAAAGGACCATCTATCAACTACCAAGATCTCTTTGAATTGGTACGTATTGACAGTTAAATTGTGGACGAACACTTATTCTTTAGTTTTCTCTTTTTTATCAGAGTTTCTTAAGGGAGTGTCCTGCTTTATAAGGTCAAAAAAATCGATTTTTTTTTATTGTCTAAATCAATAGATAAACTATCCAAGAATGTATTCACAAAATTATAGCGGCCAATTCGAAGTATTTTTAAAGATACAGAACCGAGAGCAGGGAAACGGCGAGCATCTGCGCGAGCGCTCGGCCGGACACGGGCGCGTGCTTCACCCTTTGACGCGTCCCCATTCGTCGATCATTACTTTTAAAGACAATCAAAACGGCAGAGTTGTGCAGTGTAATAGTACAGAATAGTCTTAGAGCAGAGTGAGTTAGAAATTTTATAATTTGAACGTAGAGCGAAAGATCGCGAACGCACGAGAATCTCTCACCACCGTCAATTGTTGCACCGGTGCTACTGGCAGATTCGCGAGCATGCGGGATCAATTCGAGAAACCGAATATTCCAGAAATTCAAAACAAATAAATAACGCGATCGAGTTCGGTAAGTGCAAAACGTTCGCCGATACCACTGATGCGCAGCGACTCGCGCGGGAAGACAAGCGCCAAACATACAACAGCAAGGAGGCTCGTACGGCTCGTGGGATTGAGCAAATACGAGAAAATGAGTTTTTTGAACAGGCGGAAGAACTATTATATGGGGCAGGAATAGCTGATTAGCAGATCACTGGTGTAAGTAACCAATAATTAATATTTTCTCCTACCGAAAACTTTAAAGCGCGATTTCTCCAGTTTTCATTTTTACGATTCTTTAAAATTGGCGGGCGTGATAGCAAAAAAACCGTGCGGCCTATTGAATTAAACCAAAGCTTATGCTCTTCAGTATTAAATTCTTTTCTATGTGAACTAAAAAGATTGTTAAAAAATTATTTTTAAATCACTTTTATAGCACGTTAAAGTCACATGTTGTTTTTAGAAAATAGACATTCTTCTTATCACATTAAAAAAAATCATGATTTCGTGCTTTTTTCTGCTTTTTCTTAGTTCACCCAGAAGAAAAATATATGAGCATTAAAAACCATTTTGGTTTTTTCATTTCAGACCAGAATTACGACCAGAATCTTTCCCGCCAATTGGAGACTGCAGTGGCAAAGCGCTCCGAGAATCGGCTGATAAATCTGCCATAGTTAATAATATTATGCGAAAATTTTTTTTTTGTACTCATTGAATATATGTTTAAATGTATCTAAAAGTTTACGAAGATTAATTGTTCCTTTCCCTTTCAAAAAAATTTGTGAAAAAATCGATTTTCTGGACCTTATAAAGCAGGACACTCCCTTAATCAACAACAGTTTCAAATTTTCAATGTACTTACACTTCATGATGTGGAACACGTAATTTCTCTTACGGCGCTATCGTTTATTTGATAGCCAACTGTGTATTTGAAGCCAGCAAGAGCCGTTTTTATAGTATACGAAACCTTATCACCAATTAATCAAACAAATTATCGCACTTACCTAATCGTTAGGGTTTTTGATATTTTAGATTGTTCCCTCCGAACCAGGGTCTCCTTATCTAGTAGACTAAATGGGCTGAAGCCCAGGGACACCAGTGATATCCAAGGGCGCTTAAGAATCAAATTATGTTGAAATGCTTTTTTCATTTCAATTATTTATGAGAACAGAGACACGACAACCGTTAAATCTATACGATGTACCGCCTTGCACCGATTAGGGTTAGGGTTAGTTATAACTGTAGTGTATACCTACGGCGTACAGCGATCTTGTATGCTTACCTAGTATCCTATCTTCGTTAGATTCTATATAAACGGACAGAGCTCGTAATAATTGACAGTGGCAAAACATATTGTTTGGAGGAATTTAAACAGCCTTTTCTTTTATTAAGGAGTAACTTCTTACTGATAGTTTCCACACACACATTCGTTCATTCATTCCACATCACCACCGATAAACTGGATAGTCACGGCAACAAATAACCAATACGTTTTACTACTATAAAGGCTCCCACAGACCAACGCGAATATTGCCGCGCGAAGCGGATCCGCCGCGGATTAGATAAGGCTGCCCATAAGCCGACACGTAAAAAAAAAAGACACAAACTTCAATCCGCGGCGGATCCGCTCCGCGCGGCAAAATTCGCGTTGGTCTGTGGGAGCCTTAAGCCCTGTCGTCGCGAGAACTATTTCAGTATTGATAGTTTTTTAGAACCGTGTACCTACCCCTACAACACATTTGTTGTCGAAATGTTTCAGTTAGGTTGCGGTTTAATATTTGAAACATTGCACGAAATATTGCCGAAAAGTTACAAGTAAATTGTTATGTCCGCCCCTCTGCAACATTGCAGGATATATTTCTGCAATATTGTTTCGAGATATTACAGCAATGGTACCGCAACATTTCTGAGATTTCACAGCAATGGTAGCGCAACATTTCTGAGATTTTACAGCAATGATAGCGCAACATTTCTGAGATTTTACAGCAATGGTAGCGCAACATTTCTGAGATTTTACAGCAATGGTAGCGCAACATTTCTGAAATTTTACAGCAATGGTCAGGGAACGTTTCGGGCAGTAGGGCCAAAAATAAAAATATCGGTAGGAAGGTGGTAAAAATTGTATACCGTGGCTTTGATGGACGCGACGACAGGAATGCGTGCAGAATCGTAGTAGTACCTATAACGTCAGAGTATTTTTTTTAAATAGAAATTTTTTTACCCCAAACGAGATTCGAACCCATGACCTCGAAGCACCGTAGACGAACACTTTCCCGCTGCAGCTACCACCTTTGATTGAGAAAATTGCTTATGTATTCTAACTTATACTCCTACCGTGCAACACTTTTACCTCAAATTATTCAAAAAAGAAGATTCGTTTTGACAATTCCCATTACATTTCCCTAACCGTGGAGCCGGATATCTTACAACAAATTAATTTCAACGCTTGATGATGTATTAAGTATATTCATATTCTATTATGAAATATCCTGTGTAGTACAAGAAAATAATTTTTCTACTTTTTAAGGCATTTTTAATGCCATCGTTTAACATAAATTTTTTGTATATATTTTTTTATTTTCTAGTCTTTAGTTTGTGGATTGGCATTTCACAGCTCAGACTTCTTTACAAATATCATTTATTGCTGTATACAGTATAACAGTTCGCTTAAACCTTATAGTGTTAATTAACTAATTGTATTAATTACATATATCACATATTGTCCGTGTTTAAATATATTCCCTCGGAGTTTGCATGTGAAATGTAACACTGCATTCTGTCTGTTCACATATGTGATATACTTATTAATACAATTACTTAATTAACATTATGGAGTTTAAACAAAATCGTAAACTATATACAGCAACAAAAGATATTTGTAAAAAAATTGTTACACGTGCCAATGACTGCCAGTCTCCCTACCATTACCGTTTAATTGATTATATCTAATTAGAACGTTCCGAATTGTCGAGGGAAAATAGCTAAGTCCGGATTCATTGCGGATATATTTCTGGTAACTTGCTCATATGGTGCGAGCGTCGTACATCTTGCAGTAATTGGCACGTGTAACAGTTTTTACAATTTTTTTTGCTAAATATTATTTATGAGTTTGTTTAAACTCGATAGTGTTAATTAAATAATCGTATTAATTTTTTTTGGTCGGATAATGTCCACGTTCGCATACATTTCCTCGGTGGTAGCCTGTGGAATCTTAGACTGTATTCTGCGTGTCGACAATTCGGGATCGTTACGCGAAATTCCCGATTTATTGCGGATTCGTTGCTGAAACGTTTCATGTGGATTGTACCGCAGTATATGCGCAATATTTCACGACAATGTGTGCGAAATATTCCCGAAATATTGCACAAACTTGGCCATTGTAATATTGCACTTCAACATATGGGCGATATTCCTGAAACATTGCACAAACGTGGCCATAGCAATATTACACGGCAATGTGTGCGCAATATTTCTGTAACATTGCACAAATCTGGCCGTTGAAATATTGAACGGCAATGTTTCCATAATTTTGCAGTAATATTGCAATGCAACTCGCAACCAAACGGCAACATTGCAATGTACTGCAACTTTTGTGCAACATTTCTGCAACAAAATGTGCTGTAGGGGTACCAACAAATGATGCTGAAATCGTGGCTTTAAAGATCGCATAATGGTACAGAATAATTCTTCCTTTCCTTGAAGCAACATTCCCATTAAATTACGTCGATCGTACGACAGAATTTTTTCCGTCTCGATTTTTGCAATTTTCGCCTAGCAGTGTTCACTTTTGTAATCTACGGATAAATAAAAAGAGAGGAGACAACCCATTCAGCTAAGCTTTATACTCGTAGACACCGATCAGGGCATTCATGAAATCGCCACTGTGTTGGCGACGCAGTTCCCATAGTGTCTCATGCAAATGGCATAACAAATTTTATTAATTTTCTCGAAGATGAATCGTGTATCTATGTGTGGACGCAAGTGCCGTTTCTAAGTGTACAAATTCGGGGAAAGTTCCAAAGGGTAGCCCGGAATGAAATCGTGGGCGATTAATAAAGGCCGTGAGGATAAGACCTAATCAAGATTACGTAAACAAAGGCATTTAATTATGTTGATAATTAAATTCGACGTGCGTTACGAAAAGTAGCACGTTTGGTCTTCCGCCGCGAAGACTAACACATTTGACTGCTTCGTTGCAGCGAAAACTAGCACGTTATACTCAATACTATTTCGCCACGAAAAATACCACATTTGGGAATTTGCGGCGAAAACTAAGATATTATCCGGTTTGGCCACGAAGAATCGCATGTTCTGGATTATTCTACAGACTGCAGAAACTATCACGTTTTAACGCGTGGTCAGTTTAAAAGAATTCAACTGTTGAAAATATTGTTTAATAAATAATAATTCCATCTAATCTCCAAAAGATAATACATATGAAAAATTGCATCGCGTGGCAAACCGCTAAAACGTGCTAGTTTTCGCAGCGAAAGACGAAACATACCTATTATTTTTCGTGGTAAACCGCTCAAACGTGCTAGTTTTCGGAACGCACGTCATAATGATGTTCTAACATGAGGCTTGTTTCATGGGTGATTATTCGGGTGAAGACGAAAACTGACGATCCCATAGTACTTGAGCTGGCTTATCAGTGCCGAGACCGTGAAACCGGCTGGGCGGAGAGGGCGTCAGCAGACGCAAGTTAGAACACAGGAATTCCTCTGCTGCCTTGCAGACGTGTGTAATGGTATGGATCCATATCGACCACGAAGAACAGAATGTTTCGATTTTGTTCTTGAAAAGTAATATGTTTTCATTTACTGCTACGAAGAATGGAATAGTATGCCCTTTAGCGACGAAAGGTAGCACGTTTCGGTACTTTGCTGCGAAAAATAGCACGGTTTGCCTTTAGCCGCGAAAAACATCACGTTTCACAGATTGCATAGGATTCTACTGCAAACATAAAAAATCAAGGTTTCTTAAGGGAAAGAAACGTTTTCCTAAAAGAGTTGAACGAGGCATATTACAACTGTTCCACCATACCACTTTGAATCTGTAAATGTTTCATTCATTTAGTTCAATTCGTTTAAGGGCACTCGACAGTCGAAAAATCGATTTTTTTATTGCATTTTCCGAAAGTACTATTTTTTTCTGAATAAAATGCCACTTGGTTTACAGTAAAATTCGCAAAACTGTAGATTTGCAAGCTAAAAGCGTCAAGCGGCAACCTATAACGTCGCATTTGCCCAGGAACTTTAAACGCGTTTTTCTCGAATCATTTTTTCTCTTGGTTTTTTCGTGATTGCGAACGAGTGGAGGTTCAGATCGACATGAAAAAATTACAGCATGTGTAAAACATGTGCCATTTCACGTGGAACCTCTGATATAGGCCATACAAATTCGAGATTTTGATAAAAAAATTAAAAAGTCACCGGTTTTCAATAGCGCACAAACAAGAAGGTTTTTTCTAGGAAAAATCTGCAGAAATATTGCAACGTGCTTCTTCGCGTGATAGGTTGAAATATGCTACTCTTTGTTAAGACAAATGAAATGTGTGCTACTGGATTTGAACGACGAAATAGTGAAATTTTTATGATACAATTTTTACATACATATACGTACGCATTTAATCAAAATCAAGAAAATCAAGTCGCCGTTGTGTTAGCGATATTATCGTAATACTAACTGGACCAAAGGATCGCAATAGATTTCCCAACTTCGTTTAATACTTTAAGGGGTAACACCGCTATAACAGCTTGAAAAAAAGCGTTTTTCTGGTGATTTTTCTTGGATGGAAGGAAAGGTAATAGAACAACAATACTGGAGGAAGTTATTAAGCATATATTTTGTTATTAAAAAAATGTTATTGAGAAATATTAAAAAATGGCGGCACTGAAGCCATTCTCGTGAGTCATGTTGAAATTTTAGTGCTCTGCGGCACGCAGTGCAGCTGGTGCAAATTTGAATTTGGAAAAAAGACAAAAATATCACTTAAATCTTCATGTTACCATGTACATTT
Organism: Andrena minutula; assembly: GCA_929113495.1. Lineage (NCBI taxonomy): Eukaryota > Metazoa > Arthropoda > Insecta > Hymenoptera > Andrenidae > Andrena > Andrena minutula. The sequence continues at coordinate 35,471,875 of OV815996.1, read as the reverse complement.
CAATAAAAGACGTTCAATTTTCTATAAAGAGAGGGCAATCATTTGTTAATAAGTAATGTTTAAATTAACTTATCGAAAATCCCGTACGTATTTCTCTTCAAAATGTTATTTTACAGATATTGTTAAAAATTGGAATGAAAAGAATGAAAATTGTTGGTGTTATGCTGCGTGATGTGTTGAAATATCGTGTTTCGAGAAAAACGCGTTTAAAAGTTTTGAAATGTGTTATAGACATGAAGAAATGAAATGTTGCCGTTAACATACTTTTATTTGGAAACGCTACTATCTGAATATAAAAACTTTCTAACAACATCCGTTCTGTATTAGAGAAGTTAGAAATCAAAAGGTAGGACATTGGGTTGTACCTTCTTCCTATTGATTTGACACCGGTAGTCGTTTCGAAGCAGTCCGATGCGCTTGGGGAAGAGCTCGAAATTTCAAGGAAACAAATTTGTTTCAAGTAATACAGTTTTTGCCCCATATTCTAAAAGGTTCAAAGCATTTTTTAAGCCAATAAAAAAAATCAATTTTCCGAAAAATTTACAGTGGTGTTACCCCTTAATGTGTACCTATCCTACGGGAGGAAATCTGTTTGTAATTTTATACAGCAGCGACAACGGAACCACGATGTTATAAACGATAAAGTACTTGACAGGTTTTTAGAATTTTAAGATTAATGAAACGAGTGAGTAAATTCTTGTCGATGGATAAGTACAAAGCGCGACGAGTCGAGCGATATAACCAGGCTCAAGAACTTTGGCCCCTAATCTGTTTTTTGCGGAATCAATTTGCCCAACTTATCGAGTCGGAGGCATTCTTAAGCGTCGATATCATTACCTTTATCAATTTCCCGCTGAATTACGACGTGATACATGGCTGTGAAGCTAAATTTATGTACACCTGGCACACAGTCAGTGAATGCCTATTTTCACGAATCGATTAGAACAATAAGTTCTACTTCGTTTATCTATATGTGTACGCCCACGTAAAGACACACAAAATTGCACTTATTATATTATCTTATTATCTGATTCTCGAAGGACTGTTACTGTTAAGCGGGCCCTACACGATGAGATTTGTCTTGAGACATGTCTCTTGAAACCCGTTTTAAATCGCGTGTGGAAATGCAGTCGAACTTAAACGATGATTGCCTGTCGATTATCATTTCCTGCTATTGCGCTTAAGGGGTTATACCTAGTCAGGAGGCCGAAAAGAAGCGAATGTTTGCGAATTTTTTTTTTTGAAAATGTGGAAGCATATATTTTCATAGAACTTTTTGCACTTTAAAAAGTAACATTTAAAGAACATTTGGTAATTTTTTAGTAGAAAAATATTTAACGTTTATAATAAAAATACATACATCGACATCCAAAAAGACTTTTTAAGGGGGTAGACACGGGTAATGCAGCGCGCTGTATACCGACACAATCTGGCCCGAAACATGGGTCTGGGCGGGCATGTTGTTTGTTCTTATATGATCAGATTTCGGGCTGAGTGACGTCTCATTCGAAAGAGGAAGCTTCAATGCAGACCGCTCTGGTCATGATTCGACGAGATTGTGTTGATATGTAATAATATGAGTGATCAAAGTAGAGCAAAAGTCGAGAAAATACACCCGCAAGAATCCAAGTATTTTTAGGTCACTAAAAGAATTTTGTGACTCAAACGATGACCAGAGCGGTCTGCATTGAAGCTTTCTCTTTCGAATGAGACGTCACTCAGCCCGAAATCTGATCATATAAGGACAAACAACGTGCCCGCCCAGACCCATGTTTCGGGCCAGATTGTGTCGGTATACAGTGCGCTGCATTACCCATGTCACGTGGCGTGTTTACGTCCTTAAGTATTTTTAGGTCATTAAAAGAGTTTTGTGACTCAAACGGTTATCCCAGCGCTCCGCATTGAACCTTCCTCTTTCGAATGAGACCTCGCCAAGCCCAAAATCTGCTCATATAAGGACGAAAAAGGAAAAATTCCAAACCCATGTTTCAGGTTAGATTGTCGGTATTACAGCGCGGTGCATCGCCCGTGTCACGTGACGTGTCTACCCCCTTAAGGGGGTAGACACGGGTAATGCAGCGCGCTGTATACCGACACAATCTGGCCCAAAACATGGGTCTGGGAAATTACGTTGTTTGTCCTTATATGAGGATATTTTGGGCTGGGCGAGGTCTTATTCGAAAGAGGAAGGTTCAGTGCAGCGCGCTATGGTCATGGTTCGACAAGATTGTCTTGATATCTAATAATATGAGTGATCAAAGTAGAGCAAAAGTCGACAAAATACACCCGCAAGAATCCAAGTATTTTTAGGTCACTAAAAGAGTTTTGTGACTCAAACGGTGAGCAGAGCGCTCCGCATTGAACCTTCCTCTTTCGAATGAGACCTCGCCCAACCCAAAATCTGCTCATATACAGACGAAAAACGAAAAATCCCAAACCCATGTTTTAGGTTAGATTGTCGGTATTTCAGCGCGGTGCATCGCCCGTGTCACGTAAAGTGTCTACCCCCTTAAGAATGGTGAGTAAGATATCTCAACAACAACTGCACCAATCTTTCTATAATTTTGTGGGCTTATTTTTTATATAAAAATCTATCGACTATCGTTCGCATTTTTTTTTAATGTATATTAATATATATATTGTATATTTTATCAACGAAAAATGGCCGTTTTTCGCGCGAAAATCAGGTCCTTCAAACTTTAAATAGCCGCCATTTTATTTCAAATTAATATTTCGAAAATCCCCCGCCGACAGTCGAAAGATACATTAATATACTAACGAAATCTTTTTTGTTTTTTATTTTAGATAATCTGATTCCGAATGGCAGTGCTCACCGCAAAACAAATTTTAAACGTAAATATTTTATTACGGAAAAATTACCAAATCTTCTTTAGATGTTGCTCTTTTAAGCGCAAAAAGGTCTGTAAAAATAGATGCTTCCTTTTTTCCAAAAAAATTCACAAACATTTGCCTCGTTTCGGCCTCCTGACTAGGTATAACCCCCTGAATTTTAAAACATGCCAAGTCATTTGCGTACATTCCGAGATAAGATATTTTAGGTAGACCAACGCAGTTCCGATTTGCGGATCGGCTGCAGTTCGATATTAAATTGAAATCGGTCAAATGGTATTCCTCGTGGAAAACTTTCATTATCGACAAACTTGTGTCTAACTCAAGTTTCAATTTAGTCCCCGTCGATGTCAGTCTCTTGCGTCGCGACATTGCGTGATCTGTGTAAGGGAGAGTGGGGTAATGGCGAATGCGGGGTAATTCCGAACGCGGTGGTTACGGCATGTTAATAAATAAAAACTGATGTTCCCTCTCCACTAGTTAATAGTTTAGGTCGTATCCAACGCCAGGCAGAAAGTAATAAATACAGAACGCTCATGCTAGTCAAGATAAACACAATTTATTATTTTCATCATGTTTCAAGTAATATTTTGTCCATCTTCAATTGGATGTAATAACTGTTGAATTAATGATACAATTGGGATTTTATTAAGTTGAAATAAAACACTTTTTTACCAACATTTTGTGACCAACGCGTTGCTTGAATTATGATTCTAACTTCTGAAATAAATTCTTTTTTATTTTTTTATGTCCAACCTTCGAGATTAGCAACGATAACCGATCTTGATGAAATTTTCAGCATGTGTAAAACTTACTTAAATCTACAAAAGGGATTTTTGAATTTTCATTACAGGTTCAGACACAAAAAGTTTAAAAAACGACCTTTACTATTTTTTTTTCAATATTCAGACCAATTGCAATTTTTTTCTAATACACAGAAGAGGAATTTGAAAAATACATTAGGTAGAGGTTGTAGCAACGTTTTTTATGGGTTGACCATTGAAATCGCGCTTTCTGTGCGAGTTCTGCAATATTTAGCACTCCGTTCGTGATTACCTCACGGCAAGTCGGGTAATTACGAACACCAAGGGTTTCTCTTTTTCACTATAAAGTTGATTTTTATTATAATTTTTCAAAAATTCGTCACAGTACTTTATAGATGAATAGTTTAAGTATGTCTATAAATAAAAAACAAATTCATTTCTCACATAGTTTTCGTTTTATTTGCTTTCTGGCTTAGGTGTTCGCCATTACCCCACTCTCCCCTACGGTTCTCTTAGTTTTCTGTGAAAAATCATTAAAATATGAAATACATGATGTCACTACATAGTACATATGTATACCATTGTCTGAAATGTTTTATTAGTAACTTAGTTTTGTTTCGTGACCCACGTCCCATACAGCACACTCTCGTTGCAGCATAGTTGCAGTATAGTTGCGGTGCAAGATTGCAACGATTCACGCAACGTTGCCGCAACTATGCTGCAATAATTCTATGTCCGCCTGCTGCAAAGTTGCACAGCAACTTTGAGGCAACTTTGCACGGCAACTTTGAGGCAACGAAAAACTGTTAAAAAAAAAATAAAAAAAAGTTATACGCGGTTCAGACAGGACTTGAACTCCGGACCGCCCGCATGACAATCTGACGCGCTACCGTTGTGGCCACGGAACTTTCTTAGATGTAGATTATTGTAGATGGTATATATATTGATTACTCCGTACGTTAAAAACACGTATCACCAGTAAAGTAGATTCTGACTTATGCTTGGAACTGATTAAATGGTTGCCTTCTCCGACATATATTTTATATTTTAGTTCATTATGCAGGATATCCGCGGGAACAGTAAACACCTGGATATTTCCTAACGTATTGGAGATATAAAAGAAATTGTTTACATGAAATTGCATGGTTGGAGGGGGCAAATTTACTGGGGCAGACGATTTTTTTCTTGTATTATTATTTTATGAGATACGATGATCAATTTTTTTTTTAAACGGAACTGCTTTTTTAACAGATCATTTGATAGTGCGTTTCAAGACGAATTCAATAAAATATAATGTATACACTTTATTTCAGCCGGTTTTGGAGATATTATGTTTTAAAATTTGCTAACGCCGCAAAGTTGTGGCAAAGCAGCGGCAAAGTTGCGGCGAAGTTGCGGCATAGTTGCGGCAAAGTTGCAGTGCACTATTGCAATGCAACTATGCAGCAACAATTCTATGTCCGCCCCGTGCAATGTTGCACGGCAACGTCGCAGAAACCATACATCGACATTGCGCTGCAACCATGCAACATCGCAAAGTTACTGCAACCATTCTGCAACTTTGCCGCAACGAAGTGTGCTGTATGGGGTGGTAACAGGTAAATGAAGTATAATTAATACGTATCAGCACACAGGAGAGCGAACAAAGTGAGACTTCCGAAAAAGCAGAATACTTTAATAATGAATAAATATTATTCGAAAGGAATATGATAATAGGATGTGTAATCAAGTGCAGTTGGATTAGTAAATAAAATACAGATATTAAATACTATGCAACATACATACATGTGCAAACATTTCAAGGAATTATACAATATTATACATATAATGTGTGAAAGTTATTCGCACATGCCAATTCATTCCACTAACTGGGCGAAATAAATAATTAGACCGTGCTTATCCCACGTTTTATCGAGAGTTCTGCTCATCGAAAGAATTTACCGATAAGTGAAATTTGTCGATTCTTGGTCTCCGTCGTGAGACTTAAACGACAAAACGCACTGAGCTGTCGCTGGATCCGTGCATTTCTGCTCTCCTTTGCTGAAATGCAAGCCTTTCGAGCATTCGTAAGCGAGCGGAGTGCCGTTGTCACAATAACAAAAATTCGTGCAATTTTTGTGAGGCAAATACGTGACTGGAGGCCTGTGTTCCGAATTGTGTACCAGGCAAGTACCAATGCACCCCAGTGCGTCCTGAGTTGTATTGTTTGGACTTTTATCGCAAACGACTTTGTCGGCTACATCGCAACCCTGCTTCACGCGATCATATAACAATCCAGAGTCGCAAGTTTGAAGCTTTGCTTCTCCGTTTACGCATTTATAGTATTTATCGCATTGACACTCGTGAGGAACCTTATTGCCCGCTGTATTAGGGCACTTACAGTAAATTGCAGCAACATTAGTGTCAGTACAGTTACAGGGCACATACTCTGGCAAGTCGCACATTTCCGTATTCGGATTGAATTTAAGTCCTTCGCGACACTTCTTATGCTCTGTGTATCCGTCCTTGCACTCATAATACCAAGCACAGTCTTCAGGATCAGGATTACGAACTACACAAGTACCACTGCATCCCAGTGCGCCCTGAGATGTATTGTTTGGACTTTTACCGCAATCGACTTTGTCGGCTACATCGCAACCCTGCTTCACGCGATCATATAACAATCCAGAGTCGCAAGTTTGAAGCTTTGCTTCTCCGTTTACGCATTTATAGTATTTATCGCATTGACACTCGTGAGGAACCTTATTGCCCGCTGTATTAGGGCACTTACAGTAAATTGCAGCATTATTAGTGTCACCACAGTTACAGGGCACATACTCTGGTAAGTCGCAGATTCCCGTACTCGGATTGAATTTAAGCCCATCGCGACACTTCTTATGCTCTGTGTATCCGTCCTTGCACTCATAATACCAAGCACAGTCTTCAGGATCAGGATTACGAACTACACAAGTACCATCGCACTTTTTAGGTTTTGGGTGTGTACAATTTTCGCTTCCGACAAAATCGCACTCTTCTATTATTGGATTGAAGTAATGGCCCTGTAGACAAGGTCTTTCCATTACTACACCAAGGTAACAATAATAGTAAGCGTTACATTTCGTTTCATGGGGGATCTTCTTTTTACCTCCTTCGAATGGGCACTTTTTATTTCCAGAAATATATGTCGGCGTTGTGATTTTTGTGGGAGCACTTGTCGTGGTTGTTGTAGGAGCAGTTGTCGTGGTTGTTGTAGGAGCAATTGTCGTGGTTGTTGTTGGAGCAGTTGTCGTGGTTGTTGTCGGAGCAGCTGTCGTGGTTGTTGTTAGATCAGGAATAGGTCTTGTGCAATTAAAGTTTATCGGATCGTCACAAATCCGTCTGATGTAATCGTATTCGGTACCGTCTTCGCACCGCTGAAGAATAGCTATTCCGTTTACACAAAGGTAATATTTAACACAGGAGCATTGGTGTGGTAACGTTCGATTTTCATGAGAACCCTTCGGTGGGCATTCACTCAAGCTATCATCATCGGTGCTGTCTGTAGCAGGCAAACTAGTCGTCGGGACTGCTCTTGAACCACAATTGACATACTCCCACCAAGTACACATGCCCTTTATTTCGTCAAAATAAAGTCCATTCATACATTCTTTTAGATGTTTTCTGCCGTTCTCACATGTGTAATAGAATTTGCAGTTCGTCTCGTGTGGTATGTCTGTGGTATCATTGCCCGGGGGACACATTATTTCTGACGGTGGTGTTACAGCACTACACACCCCTTGTTCGTCCGGGACACATTTCCTCTGATTTTCATCGAACATCTCACCGGAGTCACAGTTTTTTAGAATCGATTCTCCGTCCCAACATTTATAATACCTCGCACACTCGCACTCGTGCGGTAAGAGTACAATCTCGGATGATCCTGCCGGAGGGCACTCAGTAGGCTTGTTACATACTACTTCCATTGCAAGTGCACATTCGCTTGATTTAGGATCGAATAACCATCCTTCATCGCAGCTTCTTAAATTCTTTATACCGTTTTTACATGTATAGAACAAACGGCAATTATACGGGTGGGCCCATGCAGCAGTTGCGTGCTCGGTCGAAGAGCAATGTGAATCTCGATGTTTCTTGCACCTCGCTACATTATCCGGCCAATCGCACTGTTGTTTTTCCGGGTTAAAGCAAAGCTTCTTACCGGGTTCGTACGCCGGACAGTCCATTTCAAGTTTATCGTCCATCACGCATATGTAAAATTTGGTAGGGTCATTTTCGTGGGCGATATGAATCGTCCCGTTGATGAGATCCTCCGATGGGCATGCTGCTGGAATTTCAGTGGCAAGGACGCTGGCCGCCACCGCCATTGTGACAATGACTGGGAAATAAAAGTCTGAAAACAAGTAAAACGGCTTATCATTCGATAATCTATATATCAGTGTCAATGGTCTCTATCGCACGAGGTATTAGTGTGAATAATATACATTATAGCCCCCTATTTATACCTAACAGTAAATACGATTTTTGCCCCGAAAACGGACTTTTCAAGATACACACCTCTCATGCTCAGATAACTTATTACCGAACTTTTAAAACGAGATATACTTTCGGGTGTAATTTAATACGCACTGCCCAATGTAAAGTGTAGGAAGCGACTTTTATATTATGAGGGGACCTTATCGTCGAATGACGGAACGTTTTATCATACCTGCCTGTATCATTTCTACACACGAATTTCAAGAAGGTACTTCCGTGGCTTAATATTTTGGTCTTATCGTGATATACCAATGATATACCCCTAGTTCAAATTCCGGATTGATAACGACGATAGCTTACTAAAGCAATTCATTTCTGAGGCGAAATTCATGATCTAATGATTCGTGGACAGTAAGTACCTACATGTTAGAATATTACGAGCGAGATACATCTGATTAGTCACTCCAACTTAACTACAAAACTATGTCGTTGAATCTGATTCGAGTATGATTTATTTCCGATAAGAAATAAAGAAGATAGTAAGTGGTATAGAAACCAGATGGGACTGATAGAATCGAATATATTGGATAAGGTTCTACTACATAGGATTGAAAGATACAACCTTAAAATGTCAGGGATGAATGGGGGGTGTCTGGGGATATGGGGCGAGCTTATTGTAGGGATGGTTTCCGAATAGGAAGAAACGTTGTTCCTTCGAGTAATCGAAGGAAGATGGAAGTCATGCATTAAGGCGCAGACGAGGTAAAGAATAGACCTAGCACCTTATGGACTTTCGCGGTCCAACTTTCACTGCCTTACCGATCTAGAAATTCCAGACTGATTACAGGGTGATTGGCACGAAACGCCTGATCCGCCTCGCAACCGTGACGAGGTCAACCTCCCGTGGTGTCTCTCCGAAGCTATGGTTTTCGACCCTCGAAGGGGTTGGAGTACCTCTTAAGAAGTGAGAAATCTTCGAATTCCTCATTTCTCATCAGATCTGTGCGAAAGCGACGGCAATGGATTCCTGGCGTTCCGTCGATTAAAATCATACCAAACATCATGCAAATCGGACTACTTTGACACAAGCTATTTGTGTTCCTTATGTAAAAGTAGTCCGATTTGCACGACATTTGGCATGATTTTCATCGGAAAACCCCCAGGAATCCATCGGCGACACTTCCATATCCATACGATAAAGAATAAAGAATTATTTTATTTCTGAAACAGAAACAGGGTCATTCTGCATTTACGCCCGTCACCGCGTTGAAGGAGGGACAACACTCCGCAGTGCCTATCGAATTTTATGGCTTTTTCCGGAAAAAGGTAAGAATCCTGGGCCGAACGTAGCGAATTGAGGTCGACCCTCCGCTGTCGAGGGTGAAATTGTGAAATATTCATTTAATCGGATTAAGAAATTCTTTATTCTTTATCATATGGATATGGAAGTGGCGCCAATGGATACCCTATGTTTTTCTGATGAAAATCATACCAAATATCATGCAAATCGGACAACTTTTACACAGGGAATACAAATAGCTTGTGTCAAAGTAGTCCAATTTGCATGATATTTGGTATGATTTTCAACAGAAAAACATAGGGAAACCATTGGCGCCACTTCCATCTCGATACGATGAAGAAAAGAAACAATTGAAATCCTGAACATTTCTCAATTCTTAATGATATTCCAAACCTTTCGAGGGTCGAAAGTCATAAAATTCGATAGGCACTGCGGGGTGTTGTCCCTCCTTCAACGGGGTGACGGGCGTAAATGCAGAATGACCCTGTTACTGTTTCAGAAATAAAATAATTCTTTATTCTTTATCGTATGGATATGGAAGTGTCACCGATGGATTCCTTGGGGTTTTCCGATGAAAATCATGCCAAATGTCGTGCAAATCGAACTACTTTTACATAAGGAACATAAATAGCTTGTGTCAAAGTAGTCCGATTTGCATGATGTTTGGTATGATTTTAATCGACGGAACGCCAGGAATCCATTGCCGTCGCTTTCGCACAGATCTGATGAGAAATGAGGAATTCGAAGATTTCTCACTTCTTAAGAGGTACTCCAACCCCTTCGAGGGTCGAAAACCATAGCTTCGGAGAGACACCACGGGAGGTTGACCTCGTCACGGTTGCGAGGCGGATCAGGCGTTTCGTGCCACTCACCCTGTAGTGTCACAGACCAGGTATAGAATAGACCTTCCACCCTATTGTCTTCTGTGTCACTTGATTTTGGGGCTCTAGAGCCCCATTACCATTTCCGTGTCGCATCCAACGTTAACGGCTAAGCATGAAATAAGAGTGCAGCGCTATAAGCGGTAGGAATGAAAGTTATAATAGCGGTGAGAATTTACATACAGGGTGTCCCGATGTCAAATTAATGCAGCATTTTTAAAAGGCAAATAAAAATTTCTTCATTTCTTCATCAATCAGCAACTCTACAGACCAGGGATCCGAACCGCCTAGTAACCGTAACCCTTACCCAGTTAACCAAGGAAGGTTTCTGTAACCCATAGTAACCGCGAGGGAACGGTTCTTAAATTCTAGAAGAAACCGAAGTAACCCGGTTAACCCGCTACGAGCCGGTTACTAGCGAAATAAGACAGTCTTGTCTAAACTAGACAGTCATTTAAGGCAAGGAGCTATGCCCGACAATGGATGCGAGGTACCTGGTACCCCGTAGCGAGGACAAGCCCAAAGTGCCTCACCGAATTTTATGGCTTTCGACCCTCGATGGGGTTTGAATACCATTAAAACTTGAGAAATGTCCAGGATTTCCGCATTTTTCATCAGATCATTGGGAAAACGACACCGATCGATTCCTTATGTTCCGCCGATGAAACTAACACCAAGAACGACGTAATTCGGACCATAATGAAAGAAATTCCATGGAAAATGGATTTATATGACTTCAAGCTGATTTCGTTAATAATAGTCCGATTTACATGAAATTTGGTATGATTTTCATCGGAAGAACATAAGGAATCCATCGACATCACTTCTATATCAATACGATAAAGACTAAATAATTATTTTTTTCTGAATCGGGTATGAATCCTCGGCCGACCGTAGCGAATTGGGGTCGACGCCCCGCAGTTAAGGGGTGAAAATGTGAAATATCCATTTCAGCGTAGTAAGAAATTCTTTATTGTTTATCGTATCGATATGGAAGTGACACCAATGGATTCCTTATGTTTTCCTGATGAAAATCATGCCAAATGTCATGTAAATCGGACAACTTTTACACAAGCAATTTGTATTCCTTATGTAAAAGTAATCCGATTTACATGAAATTTGGTATGATTTTCATCAAGAAAACATCAGGAATCCATTGGTGTCACTTCCATATCGATACGATAAACAATAAAGAATTTCTTACTACGCTGAAATGGATATTTCACATTTTCACCCCTTAACTGCGGGGCGTCGACCCCAATTCGCTACGGTCGGCCGAGGATTCATACCCGATTCAGAAAAAAATAATTATTTAGTCTTTATCGTATTGATATAGAAGTGATGTCGATGGATTCCTTATGTTCTTCCGATGAAAATCATACCAAATTTCATGTAAATCGGACTATTATTAACGAAATCAGCTTGAAATCATATAAATCCATTTTCCATGGAATTTCTTTCATTATGGTCCGAATTACGTCGTTCTTGGTGTTAGTTTCATCGGCGGAACATAAAGAATCGATCGGTGTCGTTTTCCCAATGATCTGATGAAAAATGCGGAAATCCTGGACATTTCTCAAGTTTTAATGGTATTCAAACCCCATCGAGGGTCGAAAGCCATAAAATTCGGTGAGGCACTTTGGGCTTGTCCTCGCTACGGGGTACCAGGTACCTCGCATCCATTGTCGGGCATAGCTCCTTGCCTTAAATGACTGTCTAGTTTAGACAAGACTGTCTTATTTCGCTAGTAACCGGCTCGTAGCGGGTTAACCGGGTTACTTCGGTTTCTTCTAGAATTTAAGAACCGTTCCCTCGCGGTTACTATGGGTTACAGAAACCTTCCTTGGTTAACCGGGTAAGGGTTACGGTTACTAGGCGGTTCGGATCCCTGCCCTTCGGTTCCTACCTTCGTTGGTTAAAAGCTATAGAGTCACGCGTAACGTCACGTCGTGTCACGCTCGTACAGAGTTGGTTAGATTCAGTTCGATCAGGCTAAAGTCTCCGTCAGAATCAAAGTAGCCACTCGTACGCCCCGCATCGCCAGTGCGTCAACACCGTGCATCTAGTGGTAATACACACATTCTATTTAATTAACTACTCGCGACACTTACATTTGTATTAATTGTCTATTCAATATACTTATGGTGTTCACTTGTGTAATGTATTGGTATGTGTGTTGTTGTATGTGACGAGTGATGAGCGAGCTGTGATACACAGAGCGAGAGCGCCGAATAACAGACACAGTTGTGTCTGTCCTGACCGCCAGAGCGAGGACTGGGATTTCCTGAAGTAGAGTGTGCCTGTAAACACCGGCTTAGAGTGATCAGTTGTCTCGCACTCGTGTAGCACTAAGAATAAACGAACCCTTTCAAATAGACTCCATTTCATTTATATATATATATATTCCATATATAACAATTGGCGACGAGTAAATTCGAACCCGGTACGCGTAAAAGACCGATGTCGGACGGGGAATCTAGTAAATCACTAGGAAGCCGTGAAGACAGAAGTGAACTGTCGACATTGTCAAGGGAACAAATTTGTATTCGTTTAACAAGTGCCGGTGTAACGTACGAAGTGAAAGACTCTACTGAAAGATTGAAGACTAAGTTCGCGAATTATTTAAGGTCCCAAAAGGAAATAGAAGTAAAGGCAAAAGGAGTTGCAAATAACGAAGACAACAATCTAAGTGAAATGGCAATGATCGAATCGAAAATCAAGCTGGAGTTTGAACTGGGTAGAGACGACTGGGAGACGTTTGTCGAGCGCTTGGAGCTATTCTTTACAGTTAATAATGTAACAGACAAAAAAAAACAAGCAGCTATCCTGTTAACAAGAGTAAGCGCGGATACCTACAAGCTAGCAAGAAATCTGTGTCACCCGGCAAAACTCAAGGACAAAGAGTTCGACGAAGTAGTGGAAATCATATCAGGGCATTTGTGTCCAAAGCCATCGGAGTCTATGGAGAGGTACAAATTTTACGCAGCAAAACAAGCGGCAACAGAGTCATTGTCAGATTTTGTAGCACGACTAAAAGAATTATCATTAAATTGTAATTTTACGTCAGTAGAAACGGCATTACGGGACCAACTCGTGTGCGGATTAAAAGACCATGCAACCAAAAGTGAATTGTTTAAAGAAGAAAAATTAACATATGAAAAGGCTTACAAGATAGCTCTAGTATGTGAAAAATCCGAAAAGGATGCAACGTCAACCGATAAAATGAATGAGGCAAGCGGACAGGAGAGTGATGTGCATTTTATTAAAACAAGAGGTTATCGTAGCGGCCGCAACACTAATTATGGAAGGGAAAGCACGCGCATGAATACGGGAGGCGAGAAAAGCAAGAGAGAAGACATAACTTGCTATTGTTGTGGAAAGAAAGGCCACATAGGTAAACAATGCAAACACCGATACCAGCAATGTCGAAAATGTAAGCGTCAAGGCCATATAGAAGCCGCATGCCGAAGCCAAAGCCAGGAAGTTCAGCACCTACAAAAGGCAGCAGAAGAAGAAACAAGCGATACGAGTGAGGCAGAAGAAGAAGTATACGAACTCAAAAACATAAGGACTAAGGGTAAAGTTTGCAATACGAATAGTGTAACACAATCGGAGGTAGCGCGAGCGCCTATGTATTTAAATGTTAATATAAATTCGATTAACGTTGAAATGGAAGTAGACTCCGGATCATATTGGAGTATTATTTCAGACGAGACAAGATACAAATACTTTTCAAAACTAAAGGTTTCCGAAATATCGTTTGCTATGAATGCATATAACTTACAAGTAAAGCCCGTAGGATTATTACGTGAGTTGGAAGTTTGTTTTGATAAACAGAAGCATACGTTGGATATTGTGGTCTTGCCGGGGAAAGGTGCGACCTTGCTAGGAGGGTCATGGCTACATGCTTTCGGCCTTTGGCCTTTGTTTAAGATAAATAGTATTGAACCAAGTATGAATAAAACGTTAGCCGAAAAAGTAGCGAACGATTTTCCGAAATTATTCGGAGAAGGAGTAGGTTGTTTTAATAAAGGTACAATTAAATTAAGATTGAAAGAAAATGCAGTACCGAAGGCATGTAAACTACGACACATACCGTTCGCATTAAAAAGCAAAGTAGAGACAGAATTAAAGCGATTAGAGCACTTAGGGCATATCGAAAAAGTACAAACGAGTGAATGGGTTACACCTATCGTACCGATAATAAAAGACAATGGTAGTATACGTATATGCGGTAACTTTAAATTAACATTGAACCAATGGCTAATAGTAAATAGACATCCATTGCCGACAATTGACGAAATTTTTGAAAAACTGCAAGGCGGCCAAAAATTTACTCAAATAGATTTATCACATGCGTATATGCAAATACCGGTGCATCCAGATTCGCGTGATATGTTAACAATAATCACACATGTGGGCTTATTCCGATATACAAAGTTAACAGAAGGAGTGGCATCGGGCCCGGGAGAATTTCAAAGAATAATGGAGAATTGTTTACGAGATATTGAGGGACAAATAGCAGTTTATTTAGATAACATATACATCACCGGTAAAGACGATGAAGAGCATATCGACACAATATACAAGGTTTTGCAACGGTTAGAAAATTACGGATTGCGAGCAAACGTCAAAAAATGTGAATTTGCTAAGGAGCAGTTAGAAATTTTAGGTTTTGTAATTCGTAAAGGAGAACTGGGTACGTCAAAGAAAAAAGTAGAAGCGATAGTAAATGCACCGGTACCGAAGAATAAAAAACAATTACTCTCATTTTTAGGCCTGGTAACATATTATGAACGTTTTTTACCTGACCGTGCGTCCCAATTAAAACCGTTATATGAATTAACAAAAAACACGGAATTTAGATGGAATGATAAAGCTGATAAATCATACGAATGGTTAAAGAAAGAAATAATATCAACGAAGGTATTGGCAAATTACGACGCGACGCAAGAACTGATACTTGCGTGCGACGCGTCGAAATACGGGCTTTCTGCAATATTGTCACACCGCTACGCGAACGGCGAAGAAAGACCCATCGCGTTTGCGTCAAAAGTAATACCAGAAAAAGAGCAAAATAGAGCTATCATTGATAAGGAGGCTGGAGCAATAGTATTTGGTTTCAAAAAATTTTACAACTATGTATACGGTCGAGAGATAATTTTAAAAACGGATCATAAACCATTAGTGTACATCTTTGGACCGAATCAAGAAATACCCTTAACAATAGCCAGTCGACTTCAAAGATGGGCCTATTTCCTTTCTCATTTCACATACAAAATTGAATACGTAAACACAAAAAAGAATGGTAATTGCGATGCGTTGTCGAGACTACCGATAATAGATAAAACATCAATTTTCAACAAAGACTTTCAAGATATTAATTATATTGAAGAAGAGTTAAAAATTGTAACGGCTACAATGATAGCAAAAGAAACAAGAAAAGATAAAACTCTGAGTAAAATAATCAAATATGTACAAAATGATTGGCCATTACGAGAAAGTCTTACGGAGATGGAACAAAAGTATTATGCGAAACAACACGAACTGTATATAGAAAAGGATTGCTTGTTATGGGGGTACCGTGTAATCGTGCCGGACAGCCTTAAAACTCAAATACTCAACGAACTACACGATTCACATTTCGGTAGCGTCAAAATGAAAATGCGAGCAAGGTCATGCGTTTGGTGGCCTAATATTGATGCGCAATTAGAGGAATTAGCGGCTACGTGTAGTATCTGCGTACAAGAACGTAAAGCTCCACCAAAAGTACCGCTAAACCCTTGGCCTTCACCAAATAAATGCTGGAGTAGGATTCATAGTGATTTTTTAGGGCCTTTCCACGGTCACATGTTTATGATTGTAATTGACGCGTATAGCAAATGGCCGGAAGTAATCAATATGAAAACTAATACACAAACCGAAAGTATCATAAAGCAATTTAGAAACATTTTTGCGCGGTTCGGCTTACCAAACCATTTAGTGACGGATAATGGGCGACAGTATACGAGCAATGATTTTAAGTTATTTATGAAAGGAAACGGAGTCAAACACACGTTTTCAGCGCCATATCATCCGGCCACAAATGGCGCAGCAGAAAATTTCGTCGGTGTTTTTAAGGATAAAGTAACAAAAATGATTAAGTCAGGAAAAAAACTTGATGAAGCTATAGATAAATTCCTATTCGATCAACGAAGTACTGAGCACTGTTCAACAGGAAGATCACCGGCATTTATGATGTTTAAACGCGAAATGCGAACAAAACTCGATTGTGTAAAACCGAACTTAGCGGACAAAATAGAAAACGCACAGCTACGGCAAACAATAGGTCGAGGAGGATCGCGTGACGTAAAATTCGTAGAGGGGGAAAGAGTGTGGGTAGATGATTACACAAAAAATTCGAATAAGAAAATTCTCGCGGTCATTACTGCTCAGTTGTCACCTGTAAATTTCGAAGTCGAAGTTTCACCGGGAAAATATTGGAAAAGACATATTGATCAAATGTTAAAGTATAGAGATGCAAATAACTCTACTGATGGGTCCGGAAAACGTCAACTCGAAATGGTGGCAACACAAAGAGCATCAAAGCGTTTAGCGGAAAAGCGAGCTAAGAATTAATATTATGTACTTCTTAAAGCGAGAGGAGATTGTAATGTATTGGTATGTGTGTTGTTGTATGTGACGAGTGATGAGCGAGCTGTGATACACAGAGCGAGAGCGCCGAATAACAGACACAGTTGTGTCTGTCCTGACCGCCAGAGCGAGGACTGGGATTTCCTGAAGTAGAGTGTGCCTGTAAACACCGGCTTAGAGTGATCAGTTGTCTCGCACTCGTGTAGCACTAAGAATAAACGAACCCTTTCAAATAGACTCCATTTCATTTATATATATATATATATATTCCATATATAACAACTTGTAAATCGAGTCGATTTCGTTAAACCCATCTTTTACCCAGCGATCCTTATAATATTAGTAGCACTCACCCACAGATACAACTTTACCGCTCGAGTTGTATCAAATATTAATTAAGAGTTACGAGGCATTACTAACATTTCCCGCGACTCCCCGATTTAGCATCGGGTTCGTTCGCACCTCTTTACCAAAGCAAGTCATCTTCTCCAACCCAGTGGCTCCCCGATTTCGCATCGGGTTCGTCCACGAAACCTCACCTCTCCTACGGCTCCCTGATTTCGCATCAGGTTCGTCTGTAAATCTACCTACTTCCGAACAGCTCCCTGATTTCGCATCAGGTTCGTCTGTGAATAATCCAACCTCCTAGCAGCTCCCTGGTTTCGCACCAGGTTCGTCTGTGAACTTTATCCTAGTGACTCCCCGATTTCGCATCGGGTTCGTTCACGACGTTTCACCCTCCTACGGCTCCCTGATTTCGCATCAGGTTCGTCCGTGTCTGACTCCATTTCTAGAGGCTCCCTGATTTCGCATCAGGTTCGTCCTCGCCGTCAATAATCCTAGCGGCTCCCTGATTTCGCATCAGGTTCGTCCGCGCACCTAACTAACAAATTCATATCCGTATTCCTTGGGGGACATTCCACGCGAACTCGGACACTTTTTGGAGTAACATTTCGGAAGTGGCTCAAATTTGAATATGTTCTAGTCTTTAGAGATGCATAAACATGTGTAGAAGGATTTTTGAAAATTTTGAAAAATATAGATTTTACAGCTGTTTGAAGGTAAGTGCTAACTTTTTTTCAATAAATTATAACTATGGAAGTAGTAAACGGATGGAGATGAGCTTTACGAGGATTTGTAGAGAAGACATTGAAGTTTTAAGGAAAATTTATTTCAAATTTTTAAAAAAAAAAATTTGAACCATTTCTGTGCAATTATTATAAACAAATGCATTTTTTTAACATGGGGCGCGATTTTAAAAATCTGAAAAAAATCAGAATATAGCCCTGTCCTTCCCCTTCGTGGTCTAATTGTCAAAAATATGGACATTTTAAAATTGGCCCTGTAAAAATTGCCGAAAGTTGACGCTGCGTCAAATCACACCGGCTCAACTGCCTGAGCCGTGCGGTACTCGCAGCGGCCAAGCGGATATATCTGCTATTCTTATACAATGTTCTCGAATATGGTAAGTATTTGTAAAAAACTGAAGAAAGACAACTTTTACTGTTTTTTATACACAACATAATACGGTAACTCAATTTTTGGGGTTCGCAATATTTTCCGCGAACCGAAGGTGACCCCCAGTTTTTTAAATGGAATGCTATATATATGATTATCCAATACGAAAGCGACTATCAAGACAAATTCAACCATATGGTATACTGTGACCTTCAAGACTACACATGGTTAGAAATGAAATTCATGAGATATGAAATTCAATCTACTAGATAGATAGTTCGATATATTTATTTAATTCCTAACCATGAGTGTCGATGTCGCTACCGTGTACCTTTACTCGTCGCGGAGACACTCTAACCTAATTCTGACATTTATACATTAATATCTCATCACGCCTGCAATATTTTGTAAATTTAAAGGCATTTTTCTTATATAAACCGCATATCGGCTTTCGAACATGACCAATTTCAATAAAATCGGTCCACGCATGACAGAGATATCGTAATATCGTCTCATGGATCTATCGAAAATGGTAAGATTTTTCTTCTTCTTCTTCTGATTCTCCTAGAAATTTTTCATCATCAAACATTACGTATATACAGTATTGTCTCCGTGTGTGCCCGCTGGTCGGGACCAGCGTTGGGTACTCAGAAAGCGCAGATCCAGGGTTTGGCGGACTCATGCCAAGCATTACACCTACAGGAGCGGTGGTAATGTGTGCGTGAATTGATGCTGGCGCCAAGCCAGCCACGCGGCGACATCGCGCAACGAATGTGACGTCACAGGTGGACCCTGTGCCACGTAAAACGTCGGCTTTGGCGGGACCAGGGTTTGGCGGACTCATGCCAAGCATTACACCTACAGGAGCGGTGGTAATGTGTGCGTGAATTGATGCTGGCGCCAAGCCAGCCACGCGGCGACATCGCGCAACGAATGTGACGTCACAAATGTACCGACGCCAACGACAAGCCAAGCCAAATGCGTGACGGGCGCGTACAGGAACTACTACTCGATTGAAGACGAACCGACGCCAGCGCCAAGCGAGTGACACCGCGGCCAATCAGCGTCGACAACCTATTTCCCCGGCGACGCTGATTGGCCGTCATTGGTTGTTTCCTTCTGACCAATAGCAGTGGTGGCCGGTGGACCCTGCCTGAAATTTCCAAGTGCTTAGGCTGGGTCCCGCCAAAGCCGACGTTTAGGTTAGGTTTTTATTTTCTGCAAGTAATTCACATCCAGCAGATGGCACTTCAGGGCACAGCCCTATATAGCCCAACGAACTTTAGTCATTACATTGATTTACATGTACATCTTATAACTAATATAATAGAAAAACGCATAGAAAATACAAAATACTATATATATGAGATACAAAATATATAGGATCACTTTCTCCTTCCAGATATCTTCTCCCTCTTATCTCCTTTACTCGCTTTTACATTCTATACTCATCACCATCACAGCTAATCAACACTTCTCTTATCATCTATTCTCACTACTTCATATACTATACCTATACCTATACCTAGATATCACAATTTATTTCCTAGTATTCTATCCCCTGAGATCTCATTACCCTTAATTTATTCTTATCAGACTTATTTATCAGACTTTTTCTTGTTTATATACTACTTAAATGTTTTATATACTACGTTTGATTTTATTCAAGTATCCTATAATCAGTCTTCCTATTGCTGGTTCTTCTTCGTTAATTCTTTCTATTATATCTTCTCCTTCTTTCACCCCCCTTCCTTCTAACTTAGTTTTAAGTAATCCCCTTTCGTTCTCATAGATTCTACAGTTCCATATTATATGATTAATATCCTCAATTCCTTCACCACATTCACAATTCGGCGAATCTATCAGCCTTTTTCTATATAAAGATTCTGCCAGGTTATAATGGTTCGATCTTATCCTGTTGAGTGTTGTGATGGATCCTCTCTCCAAATTGTGCATTTTATGGAACCACGGTTTCCTTTTACCTTCGTTATTTATTTTCAAATTGAAGTATTTTACTCCCTTCACACTACCTTGCATTTTCATCTTTTGGTTTGAGTTTTTCCAAGCCCATTCTAGCATTGTCACTCTTATGTCCTCTAAAGGAATTTTTATTTGTTTATCTGGAATACCTCTAGTCATCTCCTTGGCCTTTTTGTCCGCCCTTTCGTTACCCGGTATACCTTTATGTGCAGGTACCCAAGCTATTCTAATTTTTCCAATTGTAATTAATTCTTCATTACTCCTTTTCCTGTGTTTCTCTTCTCGTTCCAATAGATTTTCTCTGATTTCTTCTATCCTGATATTCCTTTCCCTTTTCCTTATCTTCTCTCTCTTGTAAGTCTCATTCCCCATGAGACCCCGCAACACACTCATTGAGTCCGTTATTATTAATACATCTTTCTCTCTGTACCTTGTGTTCGCAATTTGAATTGCTTTTTCTACGGCTACTGCCTCTGTGGTATATATGGTGGCTTTGTTGCTAATGCTTATCCCTATCTCTGACCATGTATTTTCCATATTATCCTTAATTACTATTCCTATACCATTTGCATTAGCATTCGGTATTTTGGAACCGTCCGTGTATATCTCTATCCCCTGTTGGATGGATATGTTCATTTTATTTTTTATATCATTGGTTATCATGTTTATATATTCTCTGGGCATACATTTTAGGTTTGCTCCCATCTTCCATTCTATGATTTCTTCCATTTCGATCTCTGTTCCTGTTTCCCTTCCTCTTCTTTCCCATTTTCCTACCTGATTTTCCTCTTCTTTTTCCATTATTTCCTCTAGTTCCATTGTCTCCCTCCAGGCCAGAAGTAAATCATCCATCTCCTCTTCAGTATCCTCTCCCTTGCTTTCCACGTACCTCTTCATAGCTTCCTTCGGGCTACTGTGGACCCTGTATCTCTGCTTGGCCAGGTATCTATTTGTTAAAAGGTTTTTCCTCTCTTCCATATCCATTATACCTGCTTCTGACATCATAACATTTATGGGTGTAGTTATCCTATACCCCATTGCTATCCGAATCCCAGCATTCTGTATCTTCTTTACCATCTCTCTTATTTTATTGTTCCGAGAGTTATAATAAATATTAATTCCATATTCTAGGACTGATCTAATTAGAGTTTTATAAAGAATAATCATAGTCTCCGGATTGGCGCCTTTTTTAATATGGCTGATATATCTCAATATCGTTAATCTCCTTTTTGCTTTTAGTGTCATTTCTCTTGTATGGGCTTCAAATTTAAGTTTCTTGTCTAATATTATACCCAGAAATTTTATATTCTCTTCTTCCTTAATTTCCTTATCTTTGATTTTGATCACCGTCTTCCCCTTTTTTTGACTATTTCTTTTTAACGTGAAGTTGATAAGGTTTGTTTTTTCCTCTGCTATATCTAATTTTATTTCTTGTAAATTCTTTATTATCGTTTTCACCGCTTCTTCTAGTGTATTGACATTCCATTCTGTATCATTACTTGTCGTATAAATTGCTATATCATCAGCATACTGTAATATATCAACCTTCTGTCTGTCTAAATTCTTCGTTATATCAGATGTATAAATGTTGTATAAAATTGGGCTTAGTATCGCTCCTTGAGGTAAGCCTCTACTCTGATTACCAGTCACCGGTTCATCGTATTTCCTTATACATTTAATTTTCCTGTCTAAAAGCCAATTTACTATATACCCTATTATTTTATTCGGGCATGATTTTTCCTTCAGTTTCTTGATTAAAATATCGTAATCTACATTATCGTATGCTGCTTTTACATCTAGACATGCGGTCAGGGTATCTCTTCTGCTTTGGAATCCTCTTCTCACATCATTAGTTAGAATCATTAAGTTATCTATTGTTGTTCTTCCCTTTCTGAATCCATTTTGTGTCTCATCCATAATCCTCCTTCTTTCTGCCCATTCCACCAGTCTGTTGTTCACGATCCTTTCCATTATTTTCCCCATATTATCAGTTAGGGAAATCGGTCTAAGCGCTTTTTTATTTGGTTTATCCAAGAATATTACCACTGCTCTTTTCCAATTATCCGGAATTTCCAATGATTCCCACACTTCTGTGTATATGTCTCTAAGAATCTGATTATAATCTGGGATCAAGTTTTTCAGCATAGCATAACTTACCCCGTCCTCTCCAGGTGCCGACTTGTTATTTGATGACTCGATGGCTACAAGTATCTCCCTTTCTGTGATTCCCTCATTTCCACTCACCTTATCCCATTCATCTTTCCCTCCCTTAGCTATTTCAATGCTAGGAAGGACCCTATTATCTTGTATGAGTAATTTCTTTATTTCAATATTTTCTAGGTTCTCCCTCTCATCCGCATTAATGTTGATATTAGATATATTATTATCAAAGCCCCTCTGTATATTTTTCACTTTTCTCCATATTTCCGTACCGTGAGTTTGGTGATTTATTGACATAGACATTTCCTCCCATGATTTATTCCTTTTTTTGTTTATTACTTCTTTAACCTCTCTTTCTTTTTCCTTATATATTTGCCAGTTATTTATAATTGGGTTTTTTACAAACTCTCTAACTGCTTTCTTTCGTTCCATCTTCGTCCTTATGCATTCCTCATCCCACCATGGATATTGTGTAACTCTCTGTACTTGTGGGTGTCTGGGATTCTCTCTACCTCCTTCCTTCTGTCCACTTTCGTGTGTCTTCCTTCCTCCTTTCTTTCCCTCCTTCTCTTCTGCCTCCTCTGCTGCCTCCAAAATGTACCTCGTTAAAATGTTACATTTGTTCTCCGTAGATACACTCCCTTCAATTTCTTCTTTAAGGTTTTCATTACTCCTTATTTGACACATTTTGTATTCTTTCCAGTTGATCTTATTTTCTTTGACTTTCCTAGTTGAGAATAGCTTCTCTTCCCTTCTCGCCAATCGCTTGTGGATATGCATCCCTATCATTTGATGGTCTGATCCCAGTGTCTCCCCCTCCTCTATAATTTCTGCATTCTGGTAGATATCAAAAGTCGTTATTATTAAGTCAATATTTGAAGGTCTGTATTTACCTGATCCAGTCCTAGATGTAGTGTACTCATTTTTTAAAAACATGTCGTACTCATTAATGATTTCTCCTAACGATAGACCATCACTGTCATCCTTCTGACAATTCCATTCTCTGTTGTTTGTATTAAAATCTCCCATTATTATCGTACCTATATTATTTCTTTTATTATTGAATAGTTTCTCCCATTCCTTTTTCTTCATTACATAGTTTGGGTGTTTGTATATAACTATGATATCTATTTCTTCATCATCTAGATTAATTGTAACTGCTAGAATTTCCGTTTTGTTTTTAATCCAAGATACGTCATCCCGGCTCTTTACTTTAATATCATTTCTAATCATAATTGCAATACCTCCACCCCTTCTGTCTTCTTCTCTATCCTTTCTATAACAATTAAAGCCCTTTATTTTAAAGTTATCTTTTGTCGTTAACCATGTCTCTGTTATCCCTATAATATCAAAATCTTTGGTTTTTTCCCTTAATTCCACTATTTTATTTCTTACACTCCTTGCATTCCATATAGCCATTTTACATGTCGCATCATGACTCTGTCTATGATTTCTTATACTATTACTAAAATTATCTCTACTGACCATATTGGATTGTCACTATCTTAATATAATTATTATAATTATTTGTAAGAATTATGAATTAGATTAAATATATATAATTTCTGATCCCGTAAGTCCCTGTATTTAACTATAACGAAACTATTCTAATTGAGTGATAAACTTAATTGTTATATTTATAATCTATGGTCTATAATATCAACTG
Source organism: Andrena minutula (assembly GCA_929113495.1). Lineage (NCBI taxonomy): Eukaryota > Metazoa > Arthropoda > Insecta > Hymenoptera > Andrenidae > Andrena > Andrena minutula. The sequence goes on along the minus strand of OV815996.1, from coordinate 35,447,734 downwards.
ATTTGGTTTTTCGTGTATCAGCTATTTAGTGTTAAAGAACTAACTCCCTTCTTTTCTTGCTTCCTTAATGATATCGTTACTCGATATTAATATTGCAGTACTACTTTTCAAGTTTTATTTTTATACCTTGAATTTCCCCTAGATCTTCTTCTGTTCCTTCAGTCTCGAAATCTTTCCTTATTTCACTCTTCTGCTCCAAGTCTATATCTTCTAACCATTCTTCCGTCAATGTGATTTCAGAATCGGTGTCCTTTTCATTCCTTTCTTCGTCTGTCTCCATAAAACCACTTTCCTTCTCCCCGTCTCTTTTGAAATCTTCTGTATCTGTTTCATAGTTTGCTGTGTCCATGTATTGGTTCTGATGTAATATATTACTCTTCTTAACTTCTATTGAAACATTAGTAATTTCCCTAATCCTGACTCGGTTTCTGTTCGTAGCCACTCCTTTACCATCATCCCCTTCTTCTTCTTGGCTCCTTCCTTCCTTGTAATTTCTTAAGATTGTTGGTGTCGTCAGAGTGTCTTCTTCTATTTTATTTAATGTCTCACCTTCCGATGGCTTTTTGTTCGCTTCTTCTCCTACTTCTTCTTTTCCTCTATATCTTTCATTCCCGAATGAATTGAATAACACCATCTTTTTCTTCGTTCCTGTATTTTTCCCTTTTCTTGTAATCGACATTTCATGAGATTGTGCAAGATTTTGATTCCGGCCATCTTCTTCTTCTATCTTCTTCGGAGTCTCACTGTTTTCCTTCAATTTATCTTGTAATTTTTGCAGTAGATTCTTTTCTCTTATTACTCTCAGTATTTCTTCCAGTAGTTCCTCTTCCAGGTGGCTTTTAAGATTATTCGTTCTCTCCCTATATTCATCTCTTATTTTTCTTTCTTCGTATCTTTGTTTTTCTATCTCTTTTTGGTTATTCCTTGATTTATATTCGAACAGAGGGTCCTCCGTTTTTGAATTTATTTCATCTTCGTTAATTGAATTCTGAGTTCTTGAGCTGTATTGTAAGATTTTATCATCTTTATGTCTTTCTTCATACTTAGATCTTGTACTATCTTTTCTGGATTCCAAATTTTGCCACTCTCTTTTTTCTTGTTTATTATAATCTTGGGAATTTATTAGTACTTTACTCCCATGCCCCCATTTATTCTGTTCAGGATTTCTACTGTCCATTACTATCTCCTCTCTGATCGTTTGTACGTCCCTTTTATATTCTCTGTTATCTTTATTGCGTTCTATATTTTTTTTCCATTTACCGATTTCTTTTTGGATCGGAAAGTCCAATTTCTCCCAATAATCAATCTTTCTTTTATTTATTAGTAGAGGAAATTCTTGTCCCATATGATCTTCATTGTCGTATTCTCCTTCTCTTTCCTTGTCATATCCAAATTTCGCTAATCTCTCTTCTCTTCTTATAATGTTGTCTGCCATTTTGTAAGACAGATTTTTGTAAGCCATAATTTTTTTTATGGACGTTTCTCGCTGAAACATCGGGCATTCCCTTGACGTACTTATGTGTTCGCCCTTACAATTATTACAACATGGATTCTCCATGCAATTACCATGGTATGTTTTGGCACAGACGAAACACTTTTTTTCTTTTGCTTTGCAAAACTTTTGTAGATGCCCAAATCCAAGGCAATTGAAGCATTGTTTTACAGATTCTATGAAAGGCTGAACATTCAGCCTTACATGACCCCATCCGATTATTAGTTGCGTAGGTAAAAATTCCCCTTGCATTTTGACAAGAATTGTCTTACTGTCTTCCCATGTAACCTTACCGTCTCTAATTCTCCTTTTTTTTAAGTTTTCTAAAGACACTATACCCTGATCGGCAGCTAAATGCATCCTCAACTCCTGAATGGATCCCTCCCATTCGTGAATGACCCCTTTTCTGTATTTCCATCTATTCGGTATAAACGATATATAACCTGTCGGTTTAACTTTATCCCTCTGCAGCATATTGTTAGCATCCTTTTGGTTTCTATATGAAACTTCCGCTTTATTGAATCCTACCATCTTTATACCATTAATCGGTATACCTGTATCCATAATCATTTTGTAAATTTTTATCAGATTATTTTTTTTACTCGTAGTCATTTTATCCTTTGTGAGCATTATGGTAATTAGATATTCACCACTACTCGTATTCCAATCATATCTTTCTATCATATTATTATTATTGTTCTTATCGTTCATATTCACCTCACTCGTGGTATTTTTCTCACGACTCATCGTGTTACTTGTAACCCCCGAATTTGTCGTGATTTCTATTTCTTTATCCTTCTCCTTATATTCGTCTTTTACTTTCTTCTGTGCTTCTCTGACGAGAACTTCACTATCTATATTTTTACGTTTATTTTTCCCTTTATTGTCTTTTTCCAAATCTTCCTTATGCTTTTCATCTGAATTCGTTATTGCATCTATTACCTTGTCTTTGTCTGTTGATATCCGATGATGCCACCGTTCATCATTGGTTTTCATCTGTTCCGGCTTCATTTCCCTGCATTCCTCTTGTCCAGAGTATTCTTCTTCGTAGTTTCCTACCATTTTTCTTCCTTTGTATGTTTCCTCTTCTTTCTTAAGATAATTCCATATATTCGTATTTTTTGCCTCTTCTTGTCTATTATAATACTTTCCCTTGGTATATTCCCTGTCCACAATATTCCTTCGTTCCTTTTTTCTTATTTTTCCCACTCTCACTTCATTTTTCTTTTCTTTTATATCTCCCATTCTATTGTACTCCATATTATCTTCCATTTTCTCATATCTTCCTGATTCGTCTATATCATTTCTCTGCATTATAGAATTTCCATTTTCCTGTTCATCTTCTCTCCCTTTCCCGCCCCACGGGCGGACCTCGGCGTCCAGCCTAACCTCTTTTATTTAACTTTTACTTTATATGCTTCCACTTTATCCTCTCTTCTAACCTTTTGTTGATTTTGGTCTTCTCTCACCCTTTGGAATTCACTCCAACCTTTTTTGCCTATTATAATACCCCAAACACCTTAAACACCTTATAATTATTGTTATTTTATTACTTTATCCTCGATCCGATCTCATCTCGGTCGCCATTTTTTCCAACCTCCCAAAGCCGACGTTTTACGTGGCACAGGGTCCACCTGTGACGTCACATTCGTTGCGCGATGTCGCCGCGTGGCTGGCTTGGCGCCAGCATCAATTCACGCACACATTACCACCGCTCCTGTAGGTGTAATGCTTGGCATGAGTCCGCCAAACCCTGGGCGGGACCCAGCCTAAGCACTTGGAAATTTCAGGCAGGGTCCACCGGCCACCACTGCTATTGGTCAGAAGGAAACAACCAATGACGGCCAATCAGCGTCGCCGGGGAAATAGGTTGTCGACGCTGATTGGCCGCGGTGTCACTCGCTTGGCGCTGGCGTCGGTTCGTCTTCAATCGAGTAGTAGTTCCTGTACGCGCCCGTCACGCATTTGGCTTGGCTTGTCGTTGGCGTCGGTACATTTGTGACGTCACATTCGTTGCGCGATGTCGCCGCGTGGCTGGCTTGGCGCCAGCATCAATTCACGCACACATTACCACCGCTCCTGTAGGTGTAATGCTTGGCATGAGTCCGCCAAACCCTGGTCCCGCCAAAGCCGACGTTTTACGTGGCACAGGGTCCACCTGTGACGTCACATTCGTTGCGCGATGTCGCCGCGTGGCTGGCTTGGCGCCAGCATCAATTCACGCACACATTACCACCGCTCCTGTAGGTGTAATGCTTGGCATGAGTCCGCCAAACCCTGCGCAGATCCCTAATTCCGAGTGTGCGTTTCTCGCTTCTTTCTGGTCGAAGGAGTGAGCGAGATGGACCGGTTTTCTTGCGCGCGGGCGTGCGAGCACTCAGAAGGCATCGTGATTGCCCAACGCATGCGCGCGACGGTCAGATAGCCAGCCACGGCACAAGTCTTTCTTGCGCCCTAGACAAACTTTTCAAATTACGCCCTATATTATAATACATTTATTTGAGATTATTAATAACCTTACTTTGAATTTTTATTCGTAGTTTAATCCACTTATAGTACAACTTGTAATATTTAATTTTAAAGTTTATTTTCAGCAATAGCAACAATTTGAAAAGTTGGCCTAGGGCGCAAAAAAAACTTGAGCCGGGCCTGCGTCAAGTTTTTGCGTTGCGGTCTCGTGCTTCCGTATGTGCCTGCGACCATCGCGCACGCCCGTCGCGCACGCAAAGGACGGAGTGTCACGGCGCCCGAAAGACGGAGGGAGACAAAACATGAACGCTGTCGTCTGTCTCGTACTGTCCTCGCTCGGTTTTAGTGGCTCTCGCTCGCTCTCGTTCCATCTCGCTCTCGCCTTCGCCGGACAAGAGTGAGACAGAAGTGGTGGGGATAGCGACAGGGCTATATCGGATACATCAAATCGGGTACATATGGAGACAATACTGTACTTCCTTAAATTTTTATTAAATCGAAACAGTACAGTCGAACGTCCCAAAAATGCCTGTTTCGGACCTAAGCAGGACGTTTTACAAATGTCCTACAAAACGTCTGGTTTGTGAAAATGGACATTTTTAGAACCTTTTCTGGACGTTTTCAAAACGTCCTGAACGTCTGACCTGGACGTTTTAAAAACGTTTTGAAAACGTTTTTGTGCTATCTGGGTCGTGTATAATACATGTGTATATACGTGTATTATACGATGCATATTTTAAGTAGCCATCACTGTCTGGCACTTACTAAGTATAAAATTAATTTTTTTTAACCGATCCTAAAGAAAAACGGATCGGTCCTTGATAGATCGGAATTAAAAAAGATCGGTGAAAAATCGATCGTGTTTCCCCTAAAAAGATCGATTTTAGATCGATCCAACAAAAGATCGCCATCACTAATTCACGCACACATTACCACCGCCCCTGTAGGTGTTCGGCTCCGCCGGAGACCTCCGACCTCTGCTCCAGAGAAAATCGTAACGAATGTCGTTCGCACTGTGCAAATCAATCTTTGGGTTACTTATGTTCTTTTGTTTCAGTAGAGTTATTTACGCTAATATTTATAGAAATATGAGTAGCCTTGCAGGACTTCATTCTGTGGCGTACGTTACTGTCCCTACGCAAGAAGTCGCTAAGAAATTGGCTCAGTAGGTTTCTTCTCTTCAACGTGTGGGTGATTCCGAAACCTAAGTACTGTTTATAATTTTGCAGTGGTTTGGTGAAGAATAAATTGGCTGCGTGTGTTAATATCGTACCAGGGATTACGTCAGTGTAAGTAATTTGATGTGAACGATATTTAATCAAGTAGTATAATTCAACTGCAAGTTAAGAATGATAATTTATTGTTGCTTACAGGTATGAATGGAAGAATGAAATTAACGAGGATAATGAGCTTTTAATGGTACATAGCACACAATATAATAAAAGATATAATATTGTGCTTGTTAAGATGCGTTTCCAATAACTTATCTTTATTCTAGATGATAAAAACTAGAACTGATACTGTGGATGCTTTGACCAAATACGTCAGGTAAGTGTAAGTAGGGTAAACCTTCATATTTCAAAGCTATTGTTAATGTTTTCCTTTGCTTTTTAACCGACTTCAAAACGGAGAAGGTTATAGATTCGACCCGTATGTATGTTTTTTATTTATGTTTGTTCCCTCATAACTCCTCACTAGGAACACTATTCAATTGATGATGGAATTGCGTAGATTTTTTTATATAGATCGATTGTATATGTCAAAACGGTCACAAAAATGTAAATTAAAGATGCTCCCAAAAGCTGGTCTGACCTTGAAAAATTAGGGAAGGTAGAATAAGGGAAAGAAAAGAAATGAGGGAAAGACAACGACAAAACCGTTTGTTGAAATTTAATTATCTCTATTATATGCAAATACATTATATTAAATGAATGATAATGGATTAATAATAGATAACAATTAGAAAAAGTTAATGATAATAAATAAAATTAATGATAATGCTTTTGAAATCGCAATAGTGGGTAATTAACCATTAGATTTATGATAATCTTGTCAATAAGAAAGTTTAAAAAAGTGATTGAAGCAAAAAAAAAATTCAAGAAGAAGATGGAGTATTGTTTCAAATTTAAGAATTAGTAAATAAGTGACTATTGAAAGCGACAAACTTTCGCGTCAAAAAAATGTGTCGCAATAAATTAGACCTTGTTATAAGTTTTCTAAAGTTGTATGTAAATTCTGTATATTGAAATTGTTTTCTTTGTCTTATTTGCTTCTTACAATATTTTTAAGAAAATTGTATAAACCTTTCCTGGCCATTTATTTTTCAATTAATGTATACATACTCATATATTTGGCAAAAAATAGTGTCGCTCAGTATATGTGTGATATGTCGATCAGTCTTCGCAGTGACATGTTTAGACTGTCTCGTTGGTCAAGGTATAAAAAAAGCAGTGTTCTGTCGTTACAGTCATTGTATTTTCAGATAATGGAGATAATTAAATTTCAACAGACGGTTTTGTCATTCTGTTTCCCTCATTTTTCTTCTTTCCCCTGTTCCACCTTTGTAGATTTTTCAAGGTCAGACCAGCTTTTGGGAGCATCTTTAATTTACATTTTTGTGACCGTTTTGACATATACTTTCGATCTATATAAAAAAATCTGCACGATTCCATCATCAATTGAATAGTGTTTCTAGTCAGGAGGTTCCAAATGGGTGCCCTGGTGGTCCCATCCTATAGTAAATCAACATCGATCCAATATTTTGACAGTTATGGTTAATATTAAAGACTATTGTCACCTAATTATTATTATTTTATGGACGTACGTGCCTTATCATTTGCACTGTGTAAATGATGAGGCACAGACTTAAAAAATATGAGAGTCATAGATTAAATAAGGGAAAAAATTATTGTTTACTTTTTAGTGTAATGTTATTTTTTTGAAGTCAGTTTTATTTTTTTATAATTTTTTTATTAATAGAGAGAACCATCCATACGAAGTCTGCGAAATAATTTCTTTACCGGTGAGCATAATTCGCATTCTAATATTACAGAATCTAATCTACGCAACAATTTTATAGATTTGAAATATTTTTACCACAGATTCAAAACGGGAATGAAAAGTACCTCCACTGGATCAGTGATGTAGTTTCGCCTATCGATCGTCGCAGTGAAAAGTAGATAAATATCTTTTCTTTTGTACATACATGAAGAACTCTAAAACTTGGTATTAATAGATATTTATTTTACTATGCGCTAAAGCGGCGTGCTAGAAAATTAATTTCTATGAACTTTTCACTGCTCCAAAGAGTTATACCACACTGATAATGAGGAAAACAATCGATTTATTAAATGTAATATTATTGAGTTAATTCCGAATACATTCTTATGTATACATGTATATATATAAATAAATTTTTGAATGCTTACTAGTAATTCTCAAGTGCATATAAGCCCTACGCTAAAAATAAGTACTACTATTCTCGTTGTGTATATTTCTTTGATTACCACGAGCTCCACCTTCTCCATGAGTTATCGATATAAATATATGACGATAACAAAATTGTTTATCATTACCTTAGCGGAACTGTATGAGCAAATTTTTTGTTCCAGCAAAATTCACTGCATCGTATCATCCCGCGTTATCCTTACGCGTATATATATATTATAACAAAATCTCTTGTAATTCAGTACATTTCATTATTGAAAAATAAATTTGTGTCTAGAAATAATTAATACAGACCGTGGACATATTAAATTCGTATTTGAGGGATAACTGTCGTTTTACAAGGAGTCAACGTTATCTGCCACCCTCGTAGCCGGGGTAAAGCAATAATAAGGCGGATAATAAGAGCTGGTTAACTTCCATCTTATAATTTTTCTCTAACAAATGACGACACGATGGACAACACTGTACACCAGACGAGAAACTACGCTTTAAACAACTCAGGCAGATATTGTGCGTACATGGAGTAGTCACAGGATTAAAAACCACTTCCAAGCAACAGGGGCACGTGAATCTGTAATTTGGAAGGTCATTAGAAGTCGGAACGGATTAGATATCAGAAAGGAAACAGACAATGCGTTACCTTTCTGAAACGCATTGGAGAAATGCAGTCTTTCCATCTGGTAAGATCGTACGACATTCGTCCCACACTTTTGCATTCCCTTGATCCTCGTCGATGAACTTCACCACGTCGCTTTCTAATTCATAAGCCTCGCGTTTCTGTCTTTTCGTTGGTCGTTGCTCCTTCTTCAAGGCAGTGGAATTCATTTCCTCCACGAGGGCGTTTCGTTTCTTGTTCGATTTATTCTTCGTCATCGCTTCCAAGTATCCGTCTGGATACATTGTTTCAAGCCAAGCGCAGTTATTCTTGCTTTACCTTCTTTTGTCCATGGCGCTGCCGCAGGATCATCCCTTCTTAATAAGTATCGCCAGACACGGAAGCCACTTTTACCTGTGCCTGGGTAATACTTCACTACCTTGTATATACCATCGTACCTAGAATGATAACTTACGTTAAGCCTGAGAATTAATTATCGCTGCTGATGATCAATATTGCCTTCCTCTGGTGCATATTTACTATGTTTAGCAAGCTTGAAAATGTATTAAATAATAATATGCAGATATATTTTTATACAAATAAATATTTTAATACGAATAAATATTTGATTCAAAATACTTGGCGCTGCGCCCCGAATTGGTGTTGCTAACCTCAATAAATATGTATAAATTGCATTAATCCTTTTCTTTCTTTCTTGTACGTGCATGCGTGCGTGTGCATATGCTACGTATGGCATTAGAATTAAATATATGTAGACTAAATCTGACTGCGTTTCTAGTATGTGTATGTATATGTTTTTTATATTGTAATGGAGTTGTAAATTATTAATATTAAGGCAATTAACATTTTTTCGGTTGCGCAGAGCCAAGTATTTTGAATCAAATATTTATTCGTATTAAAATATTTATTTGTATAAAAATATATCTGCATATTATTATTTAATACATTTTTTCTTTGTATAAATAGCCATTATGAGTAATGGAATTTTAGCTGTGCATATGTAGTTGTGTCATCTAAAGCGCAGTTGGAAAGCATCTTTATGTACTAGCAGCTCATTTTGATTTCACATCTTTTTTTAATTTTGTAATTATTATTATCTTCTATTTTTTGTGATTTATTTCTAACAACCGTTTGAAAAATAGTGGGGTGTAGCGAACCCCGGTGTGACCAAAGTGTGATTCGGTGCAAAAATTTTGAAGTTTTTTTTTTGAGTTCTTTGGATTCAGCAGATTTTATTAAATGTAAGTAAAAGTTTCTATACCCTGTGATTTTTTTAAAGGATTTATTCAGTGATATATATATTATGTGTTATGTGCAGATGCCATATAATTTACGGAGTCGGATGCGCAAAGTTTTATTGAATGAAGATGAAAGAAACGATGAATCCTTTGGTGGCAGTGAATCTGAAGATGAATTGGATTGTATTTCAGAAGATTCTGATAGTGAATTTGAGCTATCAGACGATGATAGTGAAATAGACAATGCGTGCTTGGCAAGTCGTCTAAATAGATCGTGTGGTCGTGGTCGACCAACAGCGAAGCTAAGAGGGAAAAATGGATTCCAATAGTATTAATACAATATTAATACATAGTATTAATACAATACACAGTATTATCTCTTAGATTGTGGCCGTTCGAGATTCGATTGCATTCGAGCTTACCAGGGTCCGCTTTTTCACATCGCTAACATTCTACAGTATTTCATGAACATGGTGAGGGCACTGCCAAGCATTGAGCTATAAGAATACCTGGAGAGGGAACAGCAGTCGGAAGAATTATTCTTCATTCTTCATTATTCTTCATTATTTGAGCTGAGTGTACGATGCCACCAAAAAGATGCCATCAATTTCATGCGCAGTATGCGTGTGTTGCGAACTCCCGCCTAGCGGCGTGTAGTATAAACTTCAGAAACGCGAAGTTTAAATCGGAACAGGGATTGTAACCCGCCGGGAGCCGGTTACTAGTAACACAGGACAGTCTAGTCTAGACAGCCACTTAACGTACTCTGGTCATCCGGCCGAAAAATCGAGTAATCTTTATGAATTTTTTACTCGATGAATAACAAATATAATCGTGCAAAACTTTTTACATATTATTCATCTACTTGTGCCCTGCTCAATTTTTCGGCCAGATAACCATAGTACCCCCTTATGTGGCTGTCTGGACTAGACTGTCCTATGTTACTAGTAACCGGTTCCCGGCGGGTTACAATCCCTGAATCGGAACACACGAATGTAATAGTGTTGCGTGGTCGGCTGGTCCCAGGGTTTGGCGGACCCCGGCCCATGCACCACACCTACAGGAGCGGTGGTAATGTGTGCGTGAATTGATGCTGGCGCCAAGCCAGCCACGCGGCGACATCGCGCAACGAATGTGACGTCACAAATCTACCGACGCCAACGCCAAGCCCAGCCAAATGCGTGACGGGCGCGTACAGGAACTACTACTCGATTGGAGACGAACCGACGCCAGCGCCAAGCGAGTGACACCGCGGCCAATCAGCGTCGACAACCTATTTCCCCGGCGACGCTGATTGGCCATCATTGGTTGTTTCCTTCTGACCAATAGCAGCGGTGGCCGGTGGACCCTGCCTGAAATTTCCAAGTGCTTGGGCTGGGGTCCGCCAAAGCGCACGTTTTACGTGGCACAGGGTCCACCTGTGACGTCACATTCGTTGCGCGATGTCGCCGCGTGGCTGGCTTGGCGCCAGCATCAATTCACGCACACATTACCACCGCTCCTGTAGGTGTGGTGCATGGGCCGGGGTCCGCCAAACCCTGGCTGGTCCTCCTGGATCCTTCTCAGGGAATTCGGCGAGGGTCGATGCCCGTGAAGTGCAAAGGCACTCTGCTCCTTGAACGCTGATTATTTTGGTGTTAAATATAATGAAAAGATAATAATAAGAACAGAATAAAACGATTTGAACACAGTAACTTATAACTTTAATGAATTAAATAAACGTTTGTAACTCAATATCGACTCCAAAGAACTTTTTATGCGACCGCTCGTTACAGCTTTTGGGGCTCGAGTGACGCTTCCGAAAAACCCTTCGCTTTTCCTCTTGTTAATTTCAAAATGGCTTGGTTACCGAGAGCCAATCGCAAATTTACTTTTTAGCTAGCTAAATTCTTATTCGTTGATCCGATTCCTTTCGGTTATCAACTTTTACGAAATCAAGTGTTTAACAACGTTGCGCTGGAATTACACACCTAGGAGAAGGGAGGAAGGAGAAGTTCATTTATTCAAACACCCGTATCCAAGAGGGTATCGATTAGTATCGACTAGTATCGATTAGTATCGATTAGTTTATAATCTTGAGGTTCCCTTATTAAAAGAATCTCTAACTATTTTCGAACACCTCGGGCTTGTACACTCGGCTCAAACGATTGTGGCCGATCGAGTTTCGATTGCATTCGAGCTTACTAGGGCTGACTTTTTTGTATCGCTAACCTTCTACAGTATTTCATGAATATGGTGAGACGGGAACCTGTAGCTTGGCAGTGCTCTCACCACATTCATGAAATACTGTAGAATGTTAGCGATGCAAAAAAGTCAGCCTTAGTAAGCTCGAATGCAATCGAATCTCGATCGGCCACAATCGTTTGAGCCGAGTGTATGAGCTTCACCTTGTCTCCCTTTCCTATTACATTTAGGTGATTCAATCTGAACTCCGCGCTTCAGAAGCTTATACTGCACGCCGCTAGACGGGAGTCGCAACAATAGGAAAGGGAGACAAGGTGAAGCTCGTACAAGCCCGAGGTGTTTGAAAATAGTTAGAGATTATTTTAATAAGGGAACTTCAAGATTATAAACTAATCGATACTAGTCGATACTGATCGATACCCACTTGGATACGAGTGTTTGAATAAATGAACTTCTCCTTCCTCCTTTCTCCTAGGTGTGCAATTCCAGCGCAATGTTGTTAGACGCATGATTTTGTAAAAATTGATAACCGAAAGGAATCGGATCAACAAATAGGAATTTAGCTAGCTAATTAGTAAAATTGCGATTGGCTTTCGGTAACTAAGCCATTTTGAAATTAACTCGAGCCTCTAAAGCAGTAGCGAGCAGTCGTGTTGTAAAAAACCTCCGGAAATTGGGATAGTTATAGCTATTTTGTTAATTAAAGTTTCTAGTTTTGAGTTCTAATTGTTCTTTTATTGTGTTATCCTCTTATTTATTATTCGTTTTCATTACAATTATTTCTTGAATAATTCGCGTCCAAGGAGCAGAGTGCCTTAGTACTGTTGCGCGTCCCGGCGGTGATTCTCAGAACGGAACGCGGGTTGGTGCCCGTGGAATGCTGAAGCATTCAGCTCGTTGAAGTGCGCGGGTATTTCAAATGATTTCACAAAGTAAAATTTCAGAAACTATTTGTATATTTTCTATGAAACTGTTTCAAGTCTGCTGACAAGATTGATCTGATCTTTTACAAAAATAACGCCTCGCTTGTCACCTTCGAGTGCCCTACTCCTTTAAGTTTGAAGTCTTCCTCGGACTCCCTCTCCGGATCCTTTCGCCCAATCAAGACGGTGTCATCCCTCTAGCTTCGTTAGTGGGCTATCCTTCGCCCTTCCTTCATGCTTCCTCTCACTCTGCTCTGGTGATCGAGGTACGCTTTCCGATTACATAGGGGTAGTACATAGGCTACGTACAGTATATACATATTTCGCAGGTAAGTAAGCGCAACCCTCGAGGTCAAGACGACGTCACTCGGAGAAAGTTTATGGCTTTATGACTTTCAGCCTTCCTCGACCGGAGTTTTTACCCTAACAGGACATCGACAGTTATTGAAAGGGAGGACAGAATTTTAAGTACTTTTACGAGACGAGCCGCTGCCCGCTCGACGAAATTTGGCACGCAGATGTGCGAAGGAAAAAGTAAAGCTATTTACTACCCTCGCCTGATCTAACGGTAACTTGAAACATTCAAAACTAGCAAGGAAAACCCCCCTAAGAAGCACAACGCGCTCTACAATAAACTCTTCCTTGTCCTCCGTTTCACATTTGCATTAAGACCTTAATGTTCCGTTCGCTTTGAATCTATATATGTTATTCCTATCTTTCAATACAAAAGGATTTTGAATCTCGCTCTACATCTAGCTTCGATATCTTTATGACTTATAGCTAACTTCATATAATACATGGATTAACACCAGCGGATAACGCAACAGTGGCTGTGTTCCGATTCACGCATTATGCGCATAGACCGCAGCGCAGACGCTGCGCGCATGAACCGCGTTCCGTTTCCAGCAGCGCATGAACCGCAGTAACGAAACGGAACGGGTTTCGATGCGTCTGATGCTCGTGAGGTTACGCGGGAATGTTCAAACTTACTTACAAATAGCTATGCAGTTGGATGGATTACGGTTAATTTAATTCGAGACTTTTGGACGGTGGTCAAAGCACGCTTCCTAACAACATCGGTTACTTCGTCTTAAGGATCGGGGACCGACTCCTAACGAAATTTGATGGCTTTATTGCTGGATTTTCTCAACCCGAGTTTTTCTATTCTTCTTGAACAGCGATAATTATTGAAAGCGAAGACCATATTTTATGAGTTTGACAGGACGAACTACTGCTTACCCAGCGTAATTTGGTAAACAGATGTGTAATGGAAAAATGAAGTTATTTATTATCCGCGTCCGGGGTAAACTCAAGGTTTTGAAGGCTATTGAATAGAACCGCAGGCTCTCGTACGTTTTCTGGTTTAGAGAATAGCTGTAAAGTTAGCATTATAAGAGCACGCTCGAAAAACTTAGCAGTAAACGCCTTTAAGAAATAGAAATGCGCGCTACGTATTTGCTTCCTTCCTCATCTTTCGTTTCGACCCTGCCTAAAACCTTCTAGGGATGTGTTGTTCGCTTCGAAATTGAGTCTGTTACGTTGGTTGCAATTCATACAGCGAGTGCAGAGATGGCAGTACCAATTTCGTAGAATTCCCTAGAATCCTCCAACTTCTAGCTCATAATGCGTGCAGCAAGTGCAGAAAATAAAAGCATGGGCAGTCCATGCGCATATTACGCGCATGCGTATTTGTCGCTTTACGTGTGCTTCTGCATTCTGGTTTTTATATGAACTGCTAGTTTGAAGTGTCTAATTAGTTTTTATTCTTATAACCGAGAAAGTATAAATTTACGTTGTAACAAAGTTGGAAGCAATAACATAAAAATGTCCATTTGACTGGAATTACAGAATTAACGTGGGGTAATTCTGGCCATGATTTTTCTTTATAAAAGAAGTGGGAAAACTGTAAAATTAATAAAAAAATATTATTTTTATGTTTTAAAATTAATTACTATATACATGAATCACAAATGTATTCTTCAGGGCTATTCCATCCTGAACATTCTTCATATTATTATATGCCCATAAAATTTAATTTTTTCATTTTGAGTTTTTATGTGGAAGCGTGTAAAGTAATATTCCCGGCTTCATTCTGCCTTATTCGTAATTCTTTTATGTCAGTTGCATTTAAGCCAGAAAAAAGTAATGTTAAAAGCTGGCTACGATTACCCCTCAATTTTGGCCGGTCTTACCTCACAACACATGTTGAAATAATATAGTAATACACTACATTGAATTTTCATATCAATGAAAACAATAATATTTTGGAAGGATGTTAAATTATAAAAAGTTGACAAATATAGCGTAAAAGAACGAAATATCCAATAAGCATTTATTGTCATGTAGCATATATGTAGGTTATATTTTCTGTCACTTCGAGTAGCGGACCACATAATTTCGTGCATGTTTTTTAAAGCGTACGTAAAGAGACAAATACGCATGCGCGCATGAACTGCACGCTTCATGCGCTAGAGGTGGGAGAATTCTAGGGAATCGTATGCGCCACCAACGCAACCAATGCACGCAAAGAATGAAACGGAACGGTTTTCTCTGCGGTCTATGCGCATAATGCGTGAATCGGAACACAGCCAGTACTCCATGGGCATCGATCCTCGCCGAATTCCCTACGAAGGATCCAGGAGAACCAGCCGGCCACGCAACACGTGAATTAGAACACAACCTGTGACGTTACATTCGTTTCGCGTTTTCGCCACGTGGCTGGCTTCGCGCTGGCGTCAATTCACGCACACATTACCACCACCCCTGTAGGTGTTCGGCTCCGCCGGAGACCTCCGAACTCTGCTCCAATTCCTGATTCTCATTGTTATTCTGAATTTCTCAAAACAAAGGTTGTTGAACTTATCCGATCATTGTCAGTCCTTCTTTTTAATTGTTCAAAAA
Source organism: Andrena minutula (assembly GCA_929113495.1). Taxonomy (NCBI): domain Eukaryota; kingdom Metazoa; phylum Arthropoda; class Insecta; order Hymenoptera; family Andrenidae; genus Andrena; species Andrena minutula. The sequence goes on along the minus strand of OV815996.1, from coordinate 35,432,464 downwards.
CTTCTTTGTGAATAATAATAATCATTACTTTACATTCGGTGATAGTAAATGAAGTTGTTACTTTTTAGTAGGCAGTGAGTTCAACTGTGTGTAATTTTATTGGGGTTATGTTACACTGAAAGTTTTTTGAGGTTATGTTATATTTACTTCGTCGAAAACATAATTCAACAGTAATGAAGTAAATGGATTACAATGTAATCTTTGAACAGTTTTACGCCGAAATCATATGTATAGTGCATTAATGTGTTTTTGTAACTTATTACTGATAAGTAAATAAATAGATTTAAAGCAACATGGCTTGTGCAAAAAACGAGGTAATTATGCAAATCTTAAATCTGTTCTTATGTTCATTTTGTGTTATTTTCGTTCACGTAATGTTGCCATAACAATACTTTTCTTCATGATTTTATAGAATAAGAAATACTTGTGCATCTGTTGCTTAATGATACATGAAACTTAATTTGTAATTAATACATGTTGATAACTTCCAAATAAGGCTCAAGTTCTTCAATATGCAGCGTGCCTGGTTATTCACTGGTCCCCTGAAAGAAGGTTATAAGGGTGATAAATTAAAAAACAAAATGTTCTGCAAACAGTGTCTTATAAATCGATACTCAATGAGATACAAGTGTTCAAAGGAATAGCCTGACGTGTAAATACATAGCATAATCTGAACTGATATAGTTATCAAAGCAGAGATTTATGTATGTATTTATTTATTTGTCAACAAAATGGGCACCTCCATCACCAGATATGTCACAATCAGATTCATGTTTTTGTTGAGCAATAAAGCAAACTGTTTACTTCGATGAGTTTCAAAATTATGACCAACTGTGGAGTCCAAGTGCAAATATCACGTTAAATACATTTCCATGACTTCATCAATCACCGTTATGCTGCATTGATTTTTACATAGAAAAAAAAGGTGGCCATTTTGATCATCTATTATAACTTTGTGATGTAAGGAATGATAATCTTTGAAAATGTATATCTTATTACGTGTTCATTTTTGACATCATGTTTATACATTTTTTTCGTTTTACCTCCCTAATTAACTTCTACAAGGAAACCAGTGAGCAACTATACATCCTTTTTAAATGTGTGTATATATGTATGTACTTACATTAATTTTATGGAATAAGATATTCAGACTAGTGTTGTTTGAAATCTAAATGAATATGAATATTAATAGTTATAATTATTTATCAGATACTTGTTAAGAAAGGTTATACAATTATATTTATATATATTATTAAAAATCATATATATATATATATATATATATATATATATATATATATATATGTTTGTAATGGTAAAGTTTGTCGTTATATAGAGCAAAAATTTAATGACACATTAATTTGACATGGATTGCCTGTACCGCCAACATGAATTTGTTATTAGGCAATACATATTATGTTGAAATATTATCTACAACAGATGAAATGTATAATCATGTTTAAAGAATTTACGTTACTGGGGGTCATCTAGTAATGACATTAGTATTGACATTTACTCTAATAATGTGTTTTTACAAATCATGGCGTCACCGGTCACCGGTGACCTTCAAAGTGCTACCGACAAATTGAGTGTTGGTCACCGGTGACCCCATGGCAAATTTTAGATTGGAATCACACGTAAAAGTAAAATTATTTTATAAAATATCCGAATGAAACTAATTGAAAATGTAAAATTGCTACAGAATACACATTTGTATATCATAAGGGATTAAAAAGGCACAATTATTTATTCAACCTGGTGAGGAAAGTTAGAAGAGTATATGTAAATATTAAAGTGTAATTGTGATCATAACTCATTTAGTTATTATGTTGCATAATCATTTTTGATAGATAAAGATTAATTCATGACAGAATTTTTCAACCTTTTATGCTTCACGGACCCCTGGAAATGTGTACATATATAACTGGCGTACCTCTTGTAGATCAGGGGTAGCAAACCTATGGCACGCATGCCAGAGGTGGCACATATGAAAATTTTGTTGGCACGTTAATGATTTACAGATGCTTTCATTAATATTTGTATCTTAATCTAAAATAATTATTATATGGTTAGATACACCTATGAAATTAGTGTTGTTAAAGTGAGCTTCGAGCCGTGAGCTTCAAGAGCTCGAGTCGTGGTTCAAACTCTAAAGGCTCGAACCCTTAAGGTTCGAACCTTGTAGCCGTGAGAGCTCGAGTCTTCAAGCTCGAATTAGTGAAGTGATGTACAAAGCGCGAGTTCCTCAACACGAAACTAAGTGAAAATTATGGTTATCGTGAGCGTTATGTACTTTGGTTCCCTTGACGATTGAAACAAAATCGGTTAAATCGCCTTTATGATCTGCTCGATTCTTAGAGCATATAAACATGGAGGAAGCATGTATAGACATGTATAGACGGAGCAGTAGCTCCGTAGCTCCGATTTGCCTATATCACTCCCCTTACCGTGAATCTTACAACCCCCCTTAGACACACTCCGTCTATATATGTCTATGCATGCAATAGACGAAAATGTGGACGGCGATAGAAAGAAAAAGATATACGAAAAGGACACCCCCTCTCTTTCTGAGCGCCGGCGTTTTCTTTAATGTTAGAAACAGAGAGGGTGTGTCTCTCGTATATCTTTTTCTTCCTATCGCCATCTACATCTACTTTCAAACTTCGCTCCAGATTTACCTATCGATTATATACATTTCCGTGACTACGTTCGCGTAATCACGCAACAGTACACAGGTGTACACTCGGCTCAAACGATTGTGGCCGATCGAGTTTCGATTGCATTCGAGCTTACTAGGGCTGACTTTTTTGTATCGCTAACCTTCTACAGTATTTCATGAATATGGTGAGACGGGAACCTGTAGCTTGGCAGTGCTCTCACCATATTCATGAAATACTGTAGAATGTTAGCGATGCAAAAAAGTCAGCCTTAGTAAGCTCGAATGCAATCGAATCTCGATCGGCCACAATCGTTTGAGCCGAGTGTACACCAGGCTCGATCAGCTCAAGGACTTGGAGTTAACTTCATTACTATTAAACACAAAAGCCTCCAGCTTCGAGTCTTGAGCCTGGAAGCTTGCATTGAGCTTCATGATATTAGCCATGGTGTAATAGACAGGTGTTACGACTCGCTACCTTTTACCCAAGCGATTTTGCGTGCCGATTTTTGTTTAGTTCCCCTGGTCGTCGCGAGAGGCGTCGTGACTTACAAGGGAACACCGCGAATCCGGACTCACCAATTGGAATGCAACTTTGTGGGTTTATAGAGTGATTCAAGACAAGAACAACGGTGTGTTTCATTTGTGCCCTATCGCCCTTTAAGAGGGTGAAAACTAACCTCAAAGTCGAATTGGCACTTCCACTTTTTCGCGTATAACTCTCGAAGTACAACAGACAGAAAAAAATGTTTGAAACAAAAGATTAATGGTGTAATAAGCGCTACAAACTTGCGTTAACAATATTTTGAAAATAGTTTTAAAAAAAATACCTGAACGATAAAAAACATTTTTCAAAATTTTGTTAACGCAACATTGCAGCGCTTATTGCACCATTAAACTTTTGTTTGAAACATTTTTTCTGTCTGTTGTACTTTGAGAGTTATACGTGAAAAAGTGGAAGTGCTAATTTGACTTTGAGCTTAGTTTTCACCCCCTTAAAGGGTAATAGGGCACAAATAAAACACACCGTTGTTCTTGCCTTGAGTCACTCTATAAACCCACAAAGTTGCATTCCAATCGGTGAGTCCGGGTTCGCGTGGTTTCCTTGTTAGAAGGCATATACATATGTATTAATGAAACTGTAGTAGTAGATATTTTAGTGGTATTGGTGGGCTTGCCAAAAACAACAGGCGGTCTGTATATATATAAATGCCTTTATGACATCGACGAAATCTGCCGGCCGCCAGAAGAACTAGGACGAAAAAGTCACACATAGGCCGGTATTCATAGTCGCTACTTATTCTTAAACAAATGCTTAAGCATGCGTCATCCTCTACTAACCTAGTAGCTAGTAAAGGATGCCGAATGCTTAAGCATTTGCTTAAGAATAAGTAGCGACTATGAATACCGGCCATATTGAACTAGAGCACTAAAGAGGTGAGTATTCCTATCCGCCATTTTGGGTCCTCTGGAGAGAGAAAATTATTGAGTACCCGCCTTTTTATGTATTGTCAGATTGACTTTATAAACAAAATACGCATTACTGATATTGATACATGTTATCACGACACATTATTAGAGTATTTTATTACATTTAAGTTTATATTTGGTTTATAAAGCGAATTTGACAATACTCAAAACGGCGGGTACTCAATAATCTCCTCACTCCAGAGGATCCAAAATGGCGGATAGGAATACTCACCTCTTTAGTGCTCTAACTGAACAGGAGTCGGAACATCTGTCTATTACACCGTGATATTAGCCTTAAAGATTGAGCCTTTCAGGTTAAGGTTTAAAGGTTTGAAGATTCGAGCTTTATACAACACTATATGAAATTATGTTTGGCCAACTTTTACTATACGACAATGTGTATGTCAAGTTATGGGTTAATTCCAGAGATGAGCAAAATATTATTCGTCATGTGTCGAATAAAATTGCCTCATGTTAATTTTGTTCGTCGAATAAAGAAATGAAGTGTATTCTTCAAATAATATAAAGTTGAAGTAACTTTTGTTTGATCCGTTTAATTAATTTTTTATTTAGTTAATGCCCAACTCTGGTTAATTCTTATAAAAATGTGTTAATTTTTAAACTTGTCTCAATAAAATTCTGCAATGATTAATATTCTACTAATTTTTCCCCTATTAAAAACTGCCTGGCATGTCAGCAATTCGATAAATATTATTTATAAATTTTGGCATTCACAGATAAAAAGGTTCGCTTCCCGGGCGAATATCCCCTGGTATAGATAGATAAAACTATAGTTTTCGTATAAGAATGGGAATAAAATAAAATATGTATATATATAATTAATTATATATTAATTATATATATTAAATATATATTATAATTAATTATTTATATACATACATTCATTTTGTATTCATAAGTTACATATATCGATAATCACAAAGAGTGATATAAACAATTTAAAATTTCCTGGGAATACACAGGCTGGCAATATCTTACAGTTATTAGATCTAGCAACTTCTGACCAGAGGTTGCTAGCCGCCTGCGGTGGAGTAAGGAATCTCAGCTTGTGACATCTCCGCTCTATAGAATATTATTCACCGCAGGCGGCGATGCAGTCGGAAATCTTCGCATCTTGCACCTCTGCTTCTGAGCTCTCACGGCGTACCTCACGTTGGGAAACACTGATCTATGGAATAAGGGTCATTCCACGCCAAATCGATCCCTTTTTTCCCTCGATGCCTCGGATTTTGTTCACACTTGAATATGTTGTAGTCCTGGTGAAAGTAGGGGGGTTTAATTCATCATTTTGTCGATTTCGAGTTTGTTTAAAAATTATAGGGCGTTGAATTTTGCGATTTTTGCCTATTTTCGTGAAAATGGGTTGTACTTATGAATTTTTAGCTCGGAAACTATTTGTCGGATTTAGTTGATCCTGACGTTTGTTACGAGCCGGGGCTGCGGCAACGCGAGAGGCCGGCGAGAGGGGTATTTCCCCAGGAATACGGATATGAATTTGTTAGTTAGGTGCGCGGACGAACCTGGTGCGAAATCAGGGAGCCGCTAGGATTATTGACGGCGAGGACGAACCTGATGCGAAATCAGGGAGCCTCTAGAAATGGAGTCAGACACGGACGAACCTGATGCGAAATCAGGGAGCCGTAGGAGGGTGAAACGTCGTGAACGAACCCGATGCGAAATCGGGGAGTCACTAGGATAAAGTTCACAGACGAACCTGGTGCGAAACCAGGGAGCTGCTAGGAGGTTGGATTATTCACAGACGAACCTGATGCGAAATCAGGGAGCTGTTCGGAAGTAGGTAGATTTACAGACGAACCTGATGCGAAATCAGGGAGCTGTAGGATACGGACGAACCTGATGCGAAATCAGGGAGCCGTAGGAGAGGTGAGGTTTCGTGGACGAACTCGATGCGAAATCGGGGAGCCACTGGGTTGGAGAAGATGACTTGTTTTGGTAGAGAGGTGCGAACGAACCCGATGCTAAATCGGGGAGTCACGGGAAATGTTAGTAATGCCTCGTAACTCTTAATTTGATACAACTCGAGCGGTAAAGTTATATCTGTGGGTGAGTGCTACTAATATTATAAGGATCGCTGAGTAAAAGATAGGTTTAACGAAATCGACTCGATTTAGACGTGAACACCATAAGTATATTGAATAAACAATTAATACAAATGTAAGTGTCGCGATTAGTTATTAAATAAAATGTGTATATGTTACCACTAATTGCACGGTGTTGACGCACTGGCGATGCGGGCGTACGAGTGGATATTTCAAAGTTCCAAATAGAATATAAACCGAACTCGCGGATTCTATAAGATTAACTTTGATTTCGACGGAGATTTTAGCCTGATCGAACTGAATCTAACCAACTCTGTACGAGCGTGACACGACGTGACGTTACGCGTGACTCTATAGCTTTTAACCGACGAGGGTAGAAACCAAAGGGTTTATATAGTCCCAAAAATGAGTGGGGGTTCGTTCGGAATTTCCATATAGGGTAGACCGGGGCGAATCGGATCACTTTGTGTTTGACGATAAAAAAACAATAGTTAAGCATTAAAAAACTAATTTTTTATTATATATTCGTAACCAGTACACCCTTGGCTTCAACTTGAATATATAAAAATTGAAACTAAACATAAAATTTTTCATTTATAAACAAAAAACGAAAAAGTGAGGAATATCCGATTTGCCCCGAAACTTGGGGCGAATTGGACCACCCAGAAATTTCTGAAAAACCTGAAATTTTCATACCAAAATCTTTATAATCAACTAAAATAAATCTAATTTAATGACAATGATGTCAAGTGATACTATTTAGCACACAAATCGGAAGGATATTGCCGTTTTTTGCCGCCTCTATTAGTACAATTATCGTGGCACCACTCTTCTCAGACAATCTTCTGAAAATGGACGAATAAATTTTTGACCGCAGTAAATACAATGCCATCTTCTTAAAACCATTAATTTATTTATTTTTTGCGTCATTTTTTTAGATTTAATTTATATCACAGGTTCCTTTATTTTTTTTGGACACCATGATCCCTGATTGCGCTTTTTATGTACCTACGAACTATCTGTATATAAACAATCATCATATTTATAATTATAGAAGTACGTAAATGAAAAAAAAGGAGTGATCCGATTCGCCCCATATAACGTGATCCGATTAGCCCCATATATAAGTATTTCAAAGATTGTAGATTACATAAACATATTATGATATAATAGTCTAAAATACATCAAATACTAAACTTGGACACCGTGCAAACTAATAACAATAAGCACATTTGAATTTTCAAGCTTACTTTTTATGTTAAATACGAAATTGCAGATTACGTAGGTTAGATACGGACAAAAATTGTAACATTCGCACGCAACCATCTCACTGAAAACGTATGCCAGCTCTAAGCAATGACTTAAAACAATTGACGAACTATTGTAGTAGGTGCGGGGGAGAGGGACGAGGTACTACGAACGATCGGAATAATCATTTCTATCGCGATGTAAGAAATATGGACTAAATTCTTATTTTGATCCGATTCGCCCTGTGATTCGATTCGCCCCGGTCTACCCTAATGAGATTCTTCGGGGTCGTCGTCGTGTCACTCCCGTTCCCATGGTCGCGATCCAGATAGTCGAGATCATGACCCCCATTTGTGGTGTTTGACAAACGAAAGGATTTTAGGGCGTTTTCCCTTCGCAGACGCGAGCTCGAAAGACGTTTGAGAGCGACGTATGGGAAAATTCCACATACGTAACACTCTCCTCACTTCTACCTTCACTCTCTCACCTCTCACTTCCTATCACACCTCCAAATCCACTCTCTATCGCACCTGCCTGTCACCACATGCACGACCTGAACCGGAAGCCAATTATCATTATTATTATTATTATTATTATTATTATTATTATATTTGTTCTTTTTATAGTGTATTTTTATATTTAATTTTTATATTCTTAATATTTATTTTATATTTTTGTATTCTATTTGTATTCAATTTTATATTTTTTTCTTTTTTTATATTATATTTATTATTTAATTGTATTTTCTTTTACATTTATATTGTTGTTTATATTGTATTGTATTGTATTTTATATTTTTATATTTGTGCTTGTATTATTCTATATTATTTTTTGTAATCATATATATATATATGTCTTAAACGTATATTATTTCTCCATTTTATTCAGCCATCCTCCTCCTTCTCTCTTTGCCACCTAATTCTGAGATTCGACGTTTCCGAAAAAAGTATTATATTTTGTTCGTGCTTTCATCTCGCTGTCAAATGATATCATCCCGCGCGGCTGCTCCAGAAGAGTCAAATTACACACGATCGTGCGATACGCTGCAATGTTAAATCAGAACGCTTTAAAAACTTGTTAGTTTTAGAATGCTGGCAACATAATGGTTCGGAAAAAAATATGTCTGATTGCTACATAATAGTTCGTTATATATCGGTGATTAAAAAATTATTATTTCTCTGTGTTGGGGAAAAATTTCCATCATATATTGGTATGGAAAAAAATTTCTGCTGACACCACATAATTCTTTCTATGATTCGAGCGTTCTTCGCGCTGTCAAATGTCGTCACCCTGCCCGGCTGCTCCAGGGGACTCAAGTTACATACGATCACGCGAGACGCTGTGACGCGACGTTAAATCGGAACGCTTAATACTGTTGGCTTTAGAATAAAATGCGAGTGTACCACCAAGTATTGCTGTCTCTTTCCCTCCTCCAGAATTTTAGCTTTAAAATGCATGCTCCGTCTCTTATGTAGTGGTGTCTCTTTCCCTCCTAGAATTTTAACTTTAAAGTAATGCTCCGTCTCTTTTCCTCGAAGACACGGTGTCGAAAAACGCCGATCTTTCCCGACATCGTCCGATAAAAATAAATTATTTCTCTGTGTTGGAAAAAAAATTTCTAGGACAGTCCCCACCCTGGGTTAGGTCTGCAAAAATTTTCGGGTGGGCCAAGTTCTGAAAGAGATTTTTTTCGGGGGTCAATGCCTCCCTCTGAAAAATTTCCGACGGTGGGCCAGGTCTGGAGAGGCCTCCGCGGCGGCTCGGCCCGGACTGATCAACTCCACGATTACGGCTTCCCCCACTCCGCGGCTCGTGCGCGCGCAACCTGTCTTCCTCTCCCCACAGGCCCCGCGCCAAGGTTTCCCTCCGCCGCGCTCCCCCGCGCGCCCACACGTCCCCCCGCCGCCGCGCTCCCCTCAGCACACCCAGGTTAGCACTGTCCTAGACAGTGATGCCAGAATCGTGGGACACGGGACGGGACGCTTACCCCCACTATGACCTACCGTCCTCTCCCACTATGGCCTACCGTCGTCTCCCACTTTCTTCCCATCGCACTGCACACAAGCATATCCCTACCCCTGTCCGTGTGCTCGGCAGTTCGACAGGCAGCTCACACGCACAGGAGTAAAAATATGCTTGTGTGCAGTGCGGTGGGAAGAAAGTGGGGGACGCCGGTAGGGCATAGTGGGAGAGGACGGTAGGTCATAGTGGGGGTAAGCGTCCCGTCCCGTGTCCCACGATTCTGGCATCACTGGTCCTAGATATACTACTAGCGTTTAAAATAACGTCCGTCGCAACAATTATTTATTCGAAGAACGTACCTGCATATAGATAATACACAAGCGTAACGCAGCCCACATGTAATCTACAATTGATGACATTTTAAACGCTCATATGCCCTCCGCGTAATAAGTGCAGGCAGAGGAGAAAGTAGCGAGTCATTGTTATCAGAACTATTCGGCCATCGAAACAAGGCATGGAACTAAAGTGAACACAGCGGCCGATTTTCAGAGACAACGCCTCCTTTCTCCCGCCGCACGTTTTGGTCCCCGCGGTTGCCCAGCAGCTAAGATCGTCTCAGGCCCGTACCACGTGAACCACGCGTGGCGTATTAGGTTGACATTGTATCAATAGGTTTCCACATCGTCCCGGAGAGCACGATTGTCGATGCGTTTTTTTTTTGTCTACGTGCCACGCGCGGTTCATATGGTACGGGCCTGAGGCGCTCCAAGCTCCATGACCGCCACGGCCGCGGGAGCCAAGACGTGCGGCGCGGCGGGAGAAAGGAGGCGTTCTCTCTGAAAATCGGCCGCTGCGTTCACTTAAATCCCAAGCCTGCAATAAGGGAACTAGCGCACGAAACTGGGCACAATTATTGTTCAAATGCTAAGAAAGATTGAAAAATTAAATGTTGTTAAACTGTCTTTTAAAAAATATAGTGTTGTAAACGTCGTCACGGCACACATTTTTTCTATTTACAGTTTGTTTATCCAATCATTATTATTCGAGATAAAAATTATAAACAAAAAAATTTCATCATCCAAAATCATTATTTGTTTAAACATAAATTGCAATAACTTGAGTAAATATTAAGGGATCGTTCTGAGACTTAAAACATAACATCCGAAAACTCTAGCGAAGCCGTGAAATGTATGCACAAAACCCTTATGTTAAAAAATATAATAATATTTAATTAAAATAATGGACATAACCAAAGTATCGACGCAATTTTGAGGTACATATAACTTGCAGCGACAAATTTTTTCCTTAATATACAAGGGAGATTTTCGCCAATTTTCACACTGATTAATAAATAATTGTAGAAGATATGATGATATATATAAATCTCGCGCGCCACCAACAGTCAGCAGCCGCGAATAATGCGCTACTTAGCAGTTTTAGCACTCACGTTGACTGTTGGTGCCGTGCGGGATTTATACAGGGTGTCCCAAAAATGTCGGAGTTCCTTGGAAGGGGTAGTTCAGGGGGTGATTTGAAACAACTTTTTCCTTAGCGAAAATATTGTCCGAAGCTTCGTTAAGGAGATATTAACAAAAAACCCCGACCAATCAGAGCGCGCGCCTTCCGCTCGAGCTCTCGCGGTAGCGTTGGCTACTCGGTAGGCGACTGCACTTGGCGTACCAGTGATAAGAAGAAGTCCTCTAGGACCTCTACGCTCCTCTTCTTCTTACCACTGGCACGCCTGAACGGTACTGCACGGAACGGATATGTGTGTTTCGACCTTTAGACATTAAAAGTACGACGTCCTTTGCGTGCACCGGCTCCACACATTTCGTAGGGGAGACTTACAGTTAGTAAAAAAAGTATTTGGACACTTTAAAATCGCATAACTTTTTTAGAATTGATCTAAACGACTTGATTTTTTTTAGGACCTAGAAGGATTAGTTTTCTAATTGACGTGTTCGTCGTTTTGGAAAAAATTGCATTTGGTCGGAATGGCGACGAAAATAGTAAAGGTCGTTTTTTAAACTTTTTTTTGTGAGCCTGTAATGAAAATTCAAAAAACCCATTTTTAGATTAAAGCAAGTTATATACATGCCTAAAATTTCATCAAAATCGTTTAACGTTGCCCTGAGCTATAAACGCTTAATGATCGTGGAATAATGTCGAAAATCGCGGAAATTCACGAAATCAGTTGTGAGGCTGTGTGCCACAGCCTTCTATGAATTCGAAACAGGTTGAGTAGATCGAATTGTAAATGGAAATCTAAAACAAAATCGAACACTGAATACTAGAAAACATGTATCGGGTCATGTACATATATACACAACAGACATTTGTTTTTCTGCATTTTCTATTGCAATTATTAAAAAGGTTTAAATTTTTGATGTACAGATAAATTTCTGTTTTGCACGAATGAGATAGTTATTCATATCGTTACGGAACCTGCGAGTCTGTCAGACACATTATTTTGTAAAACTTGGTACCAGTGGCGCCATCTGTTGGTGTCGTGTGAGATCTGAATTGGGCCCAAATTATTGCTTTAATATATATTTAAAATTGTACCGAAACTATGATCCTGACCCCATAGTATTGGGAAACCAAGAATTTCGATACGCCAACTAGTGACAGAAATTGAACTACTGCGGGTAGGCCGAAATACATACGAATATCAGTGTTTATATGGATATGTTGTGAAAAACAAATGTTTTTAAATTATTTTGAACACTAAATTTTTACTTCTTCGATTAATAAATACTTATTCGGAATGTTTGGTGGGATCTGGGCCTACTGGCAATAGTTCGCCAACAGCGCTGAAGTCTAAGCCACGCCTCCACTTGGTTTCCCAATACAAATGTCTCCAAAGCATGCATGCGCTCGACATTTTGTCCTCTAAGTAAGCACTATATATATACAGGGTGTTACTCTACCTATAGTCAATACTTTGGGGAGTGATTTTACAGGCATATATAAGTCGAAAATCAAGAGTGACGAAATTGCAGTAAATGCTTCGTTTATTAATTATCGATGGTTAAAGATTGACGTCTGGATCGCCTGAATCAGCCTGAATGACGGCAACTCGACGGACAGCGGGCCGCGCGAGGCAGGCCAGCCAAGGGGCGTGCAGTGGCGGCGGATGCGTGACGGATTTGCCATGTAGAGCGCATACTTACTTACCTACCTCGCCGAAACTGTGACATACGATACTTGCGATAATTTATGAAAAAACGCAAACGTTGTTCGGCATTAAACCTGCCTACTCGTAAAAATCCACAAGGGCATATCAAAACGCGCCCAACGGCATTCTCAAGTAGAGAGGGTGAATGCCATTGCCTTTGAAAATATTGCCCTCAAAAATCACTCACACGGCCATCCAAAGCACCGCAATTGTTCACTTAATTACACACACGCACCACGATTAGTTTTCTCGTGAATGTCCATGTCTTCACGCACCGCGATTGCAGTCTGTGCTCGCGTTGACGACAGTCGTCAAACTGAGGAGACCTTGGCCAAATCCCTGCGCGAAGGACACGAACAACGTTACGAATAAACAACCTACATACAATGTATCGCTACACTTTCTCCGAGTCGCTCGGGCGATGATAGACAGCTTATGCGATAAATTAAATTCTTTATTCTTCATGGAATCGATAGGTATGGCAGTGACACCAATGGATTCCTTATGTTTCAACCATGGATAATTAATAAACGAAGCATTTACCGCAATTTCGTCACTCTTGATTTTCGACTTATATATGCCTGTAGAATCACCCCCAAAGTATTGACTATAGGTAGAGTAACAGCCTGTATATAAATGCAGGAGAGTCGGAGTCGGTGGTAAAAAAAAAGAGGAGTCGGAGTCAGGGTCGGAGTCGGGAGTTTTGACTGCCGACTCCGCAGTCCTGTGATATAGGGTGTTACTCCACCTATAGGCATTGCTCTAGGGGTGATTATACAGGCAAAAATAAGACGAAAATCAAGAGTGCATATATGCAATATATAAATGCCGGAGATAGGGATAGGGAAAACTGTAAGTGTGTAGGTAGCAGCGTTCTTGGACCCCCAAGAATCCCAGTCGTTCAAGCTTATCGTACGGGCATGAGGTTGCACCGAACACTATTACAGTTTTCCCTATCCGTGGCGCGCCACGTCACTATTGGCTGTCGAGCTCCCCTTCCGCGCGGCTATGGTAAACATTATGGAGACCCTACTACCAAATGGCCCGGTCTGGCCGCGTCTAACCTATATAGTAGTAAATGTTTTAGTTACAAAAAATGTATAAAATTATAATTTTACTTTCATTTTACAGGAGAGAACTATTTTAGAAGCGGAGACTGTTTTCCTTTTAATGAAAAAAGGTTTCCCTATATCACGAAATGTAAGAGCTCAGTGGATGCTAGAGCATTTGGATAGTGTGATAAATATTCAGTGTCCAAGTTTTAAAAATAAGGAAGCAGCGGAATTGGAAATTGTATCTGTATTACCTAAGTGTAAACCTGAATCTTGGTCTGCTGAAATAAGTCACCAGTTTCATTATAAAGTGACTTCTACAACATCAGTAATATTTTTGGCACACAAATACAGAATGGTGTTTAACTTAGACTTAAGTCCATCTCTTGCAACTGTAGTAAGTATCATGTTTATAAGCGGAATAATAATTTAAAATCTACAGATATACAGGATTTCTCGTCTTCACATTTTATCAAACACAGTCCTCTGTTTGACCGTTTGTTTGGGCTAATCTCGAGAACCACTGGAAGGATTGTGTGCGGTTTCCACCGTTTTATAGAGCATTTCTTGAGGAAGGTTTAGGTGTATGAAATATTAACCTTAAATAAACGGAAATCGGGCAGCGACCATTTTACTGAAGTATTCCTCGAGGTGGTGGGGCCGCACCACATTCCGTGCAGTGGTTCTCACAGTAAGTGCGTGTGTTCTTGCGCCAATAGGTTTCTGTTTGAGGAACGCCCCACATTTTTTTAAAATATTGATGCTGATGTTATAGATCAGCCCTGTCCAGCAGTGGCTCCCCACGCATCTACTTCCCTTTAACCATTTTTCCTCCCTGATACTGTATTCGCGAAGAATAGTAGCATTGGCTCGTTGTGGCGACACACTGTGGGGCGAGCTATTCCACGTCAAAACGCATAGAGCGAAAATTTAGTTTCACCGATTTTCTTCAAAATTACAGTATTTGTCGATAACCTTGTAAAAACAAAGTATACTGAATTTTATGGGAAATGTCGAATAGTTTTCGAACTATTTAATGTATATTTTTTAAAAATTGTAAATTTTTTTAAAACAAAATCGGCTGACGCGTCATCACTTAACATTGTAATATCTCGGTCATTTTTAAAGATAATGCCTCCGTCTCGGGCTTATTTTAAAGCTGAAGGAATACTTTCTCAACCCCTATTTAGAATATTTTGTTAATTGTTAATGAACTTGTCAGTAAACGCTGTCAAAGTTTCAAATCGCGACTTGACATCGTTCCCACCCACGGCCCGGCATGAAAAAATACCATTCGATTCGTTGAGCCTTCAGCTAATAAATGCGTTTTTAAAAAAAGTTGAGAAATTTTGGGGACAGGTAATAAAAAAATAAAACTTACCATAGTGCACACCACTTGGAACTGCACGGATCCCATGGTCAGTCCGCACGCACGCGTCTTCAAAACAATCGCCTAGCGTAGGAAAGCATTTATATACGATGCGACAAAACAAACTTTTCGTTCAGCGTTTTCGGTATTCTCGAGAAAAATAATAGCAATATCTCACCATATAAACGATTAGCAATAATAGGTAGTTGTTCGTGATTCTTTCTTTTCTTTCTTTGCATGTTGTGTACTGTACTTGTCCACAAAGTAGAATATAATTTAACTTTTATCTTCGTTGCGCTGAGTGGAATATAAGCATGTGCATTTAGCGTTCCAATAATCTGTCGTGCTTCATCATATCTTCCTTCTAAAGAAACTTTAGTCACTGAATGTTCTTCGTTTGTAGCATATACCATCGTAATTTGTTTTAAATGTTTTTTTGCCCGAGGATGTTCGCGACGGTAGGAACGCAGCGAACGAACATTTCTGATGATACCTCGCCATCCGCATCCCTTTCCATTGTGGGACTGTTCGTAAACAGGCGACCCTCTACGACAGCGGAGTCCAAGTTGCCTCTTGGGAGGCAAAAGCCATCCCCCACCATCGTCTGCCGTTGCCATGGCGCACAAACGCGGCCGATTCAAAGTAACAGTTAACGTTGGCGTCGTGCGTGTCGTCTGAGCTTCCTTGTCTACGGAAATGTTGCGGTCTCCTTTTCAGCTTTGCGCGATTTCCTTGGCGACAAGTGACGCTGCTCGAAAGGAAGGTTGGAAGGGGAAGTAGACGCGTGAGGGGCCTCTACGCTGGACAGCGCTGCTTTACGACCATCCGGCGGCAGGTACTCCAGAGAAATAGTATGCGTGGCAAGCATGAATAAAATTGGAATATTTTTTGTTTCAACATAATGAGAATATTTTCAATGTATGGATGAGATATTTATAATAAAAATGAAACCAAACACGACGCAACTCGAAAAAATTTGAGTTCCGCTGATAACACTAGTTTACAAAATAAAAAAATTTTGCGCAGTAAATGTCAGCGGGTCATTTTACATAAGAAAAAATAGTCACATCTGCTGCGCATTTTTCTTTTATTTTGTAAACTAAATCGTGTTTATCAGCGGAACTCAAATTTGTCCGAATTGCGTCGTGTTTGGTTTCATTTTTATTAGAAATATTTCATCCGTACGTTGGAAATATTTTCATTATGTTAAAACGAAAATTATAAATTTTTTTTCATGCTGGTCACACATACTACGTATTTCTGTGGGGTACCTGCCGGCGGATAGTCATAGAGGGTCGCCTGTTTACGAGCAGCCCTACAATGGAAAGTGATAGCAAAGCCCAAGTTTCATGGGTTTAAAAAGGGATAAGAACGAGAAAACAGCCGATGTTCGTCATAAATGATCCAGGGTAATTATGCAGAACAGGTGTTTCCTTACCGATTTCAATGATTTTTGGATATTTTGTCGGGGACACGATTCTGAACAACTTTTTCTATACATGTTACCGCCGCTCGATCTTTGTTTCCGAGATATTCGCGAAAAACTGCTGCTGCTGCTACTACAATGTATTCTGCCGTATATCTACATACATTGTACAGTAAAAGTTGGATAACTGCACGAAATTCGGGACCGGAGGCATGCAGTTATCCAGCAGAGGTAAATATTCTCGACCTCCAAACTATTCGAGCCGAGCTCGGAGTTTGTTTACATTTTTTGTCGAGCGTAGAGAAGGACAGCGAGAGATAGAGAAAGAGGGTCGACACTCGGGCTGAACAAAACAAACGCGTCGATGACACATTTACTAATGCAACAAGAAAATTTTCCTATTTTTGATTTCTGGTTAACGCAACTTTTGCCAATGTATTTGTGAGGTTCCCCCATTTAAAAAAAGACCAAAAATGATATAATTCAAATCATATTTGCATATTTAATGAGTGATAATAATGCTGGATTCCGGGTGAGAAATGAAGTAAATATTATCCAAATTATGTCGTGTTTTGTCTTATTTTAATCAGAAAACCTCAGAAATACGTTAGTAAAAGTTTCGTTACAAAAAGATCAATAATAAAAAAGTTTTCTTCTTGCATTAGTATTGGCTCACGGATATTCGAGCTCGGATCAGGTTAAGG
Source organism: Andrena minutula (assembly GCA_929113495.1). Classification (NCBI taxonomy): domain Eukaryota; kingdom Metazoa; phylum Arthropoda; class Insecta; order Hymenoptera; family Andrenidae; genus Andrena; species Andrena minutula. Next base: position 35,415,318 of record OV815996.1, on the reverse strand, counting down.
CTCGTATAGACTGGGCGATAATCGCCGGCGACTTTGTCGCCGGAGTCGCTGGCGAGTCGGTGGGATAACCGACTTGTCTCCAGCGACTTGTCTCCGGCGACTTTTATTCGGCGACTTGTGTCCGACAAGTTGTGTCTGGCGACTCGTCCTTTAAAGGTTAAGAGATACGAATATACCTGGGAAAGTCGCCGGATACAAGTTGCCGGCGACTTGCAACAATCGCTGTGGGATACAGCAACTCGACCCTTGCCTCAAACGGCCTTCTAGAAATGACTGTTGGCCACATGTTCCCGAAAAACTGTATTCAAGTGGTCGGTGAGCAACATTGCCCGACTGTATTCTGTTGCCCGTTCCGAATGGGAAACATCGCCGACTCTGTGGCAACACACCACACATATATATATGTATATAGGGTAAGTCGGGGAGAGATGGCCCACTTTTTTAAGAAATCAGCACACCGTAAATTTAGTGGTTTTATAAAGGACAAAAATATATTTGCAAAAGGAGCGTGATCGAGCCATCTCACCCGGAATTACTCTACATCATATAGTAGATGTATACGTTAAAAATTTACTATACGATGTACTTCAATACTTTACAGTTAATTATCAATTTCTTCTTTTTTTTCTTCAACACGCCCCGTATTGTTCTTAATCCGTACAATTTCACTAACTTTTTTCTCGATGTAATGCATCGCAACTACGCATCGATGTTTTCTTTAACATCGAATACTTCTGCGTTTTGAATTAATTAACAGGCCATAAGTAGTGAAATAAAATAAAAAACCGAAAAGAATAATTGAGAATAATACCCATTTATTATCATTACAATACCAGTATTTTATTTAAATGTCCCAGGGTTCCTTCTGTAGGCATAGTAACAGTAATAATTTGCTGAATCGTTTAACCTCCAGCAAAGAAATGGATTGGACGGTAAACGATTCAACAAACTATTACTTTTACTACGTCTACAAAAGGAACACTGGGACATTTAAATAAAATACTGTTATAGAAATGATAATAAATAGATTTGATTCTGAATTGTTCTTTCCATATTATTTTTGCTACAATATCAAACATATCGAATAAAGAGTGACCCGAAAGTGAGGCCTTTTTTAGTCTTTTTTATTTTGGAACTGAATTTTGTGCCAAATGATAGCTTATGATGAGACATAAATCACAACTAATTTTCAAATTGAGGTAACAATTAGTTTGTGAGATATGGGAGGTGAAAGAAGTGAAAATTCATTAACGCGTCAGCCCATACGCTTCGATGTATGGACTTTTATGTCATTCCGATAATTTAGATTATTACTTCCATGGGTTTTGCTGACTGCTAACAACGAATTTGAACTTAGTGAGTCAGCGGTTGACAACGCTACCTGCGCGTCCGAAGTCACCATGTATACCACCCATTATCGACATCTGGTAGATAAATGTTTCCCAACGAACACTTCGAGAACAAGCTATTGCCTAGTCGTAAAGAAATGAAGAAATTTCGCTTCAAAAATACTAAATTGCCAGCTGTAAAATATAACTGAATTCGGACACGCAGGTAGCGTTGTCAGCCGCTGACTCACGGGACAATACGGTCATAAACGGTACGCTTCTCGATACCGCTGATGTACGTAGCATTTGTGACGGTAATAATTATCCAGCCTTTGAGGCTGCAACTGCTGGCGTAAACCATTGGTAGGTATCTGTTTCAAGAGGCAGTGGCTACCGCGAGCCACCCGTGGCGCAAACACGACCACGCCCGGTGTTTTCTATTCGAGCAGTTTTCTTCCAGTGGAAATCAGTAAATTTGCAAGCGCAATATCTCGAAAATCAGTTAAAATGAAGTGTACACATTATAGGATATTGAATTTGTTTAGAAACTTATTATCAAGTGATCTCTAAAAAGAAAATAGTTCCATTTAAAAACCCGAACTTGACCATCCTATCTGTTAAAATAATAATCGAAGAAAAGTATCGTATGCGCTATTAATTTGATCCCCCCCCCCCCCCCCCGAAGCATGCAGTTGAATATAAACAATTTTTTGTATTTCCAATACGTTGGGAACCATCCAGCTGTTTACTGTTCCCGTAGATACCTGCGTATTAACGAAAAGTCGCATTTTTTTCACAACGAATAATCTATAAATTCTTAAAGACAGCGAAGGTACGATCTTAATTGCCCTTTGAAAATCTGGCAACCAGATATTTTAGCTATTGACGGATCCATGGCTACTAAATAGAGTTTGGAATGGATGCCGAAGGGTCTTGGTCATAAGGTAGGGGACACAAGTTGCCGAGTCGCCAGACACAAGTCGCTGGATACTAGCCGCTCGGTAAAAGTCGCTGGAGACAAGCCGATGCATCCCAGCGAGTCGCCAGGCGACCCGCTGGAGTCGCTGGCGACAAAGTTGCCGGCGATTATCGCCCAGTCTATACGAGCCTTTACACTACTCGACGCTTGCGACGGTCCAGCTTCGTGGTGCGCCAGAGGAGTCCCCTCCCCCGGTGGTGGGGATGACTACCGCGATCTTACGCTGTAGATCGTTCCGTGCAGTCCTCCAACTTTTACTGTATGTAGCTGTATAACGCCGTTCGACTGTTTATTCAGTGTTGCAACGCATTCCATTTTCCAACTTATCCCGTTTATTCAGTATTGTTGCACACCAGAGATGAGCATTATCTAGATAAAAAATTATTTAAATAACGTGTCGAATAAAAGATACTTTATCTTTATGCGTTATTCGAATCTTCGAATAACACGGTTTACGTTTATTCGTTATTCGCAGTTTTGAATAACACGATTTATTTTCATTCGAAACATCACGGATAAATAAATTTATTCGAAGTGAATTTATTCGACAGGTGAAAGAAAATTTTTTTATTCGAAGTGAATTTAGTCGAAAGATAATTTCTGTCTTCGAGGATCTTTTATTCGAACTGTCGAATAAGGGTTTCATCTTTGTCCGTAGTTTGTTCGACTTTTATTCGAAGACTTCGAATAACTTTTGACGCGCGATCTCGCCTCGAGCTGAGGACTTGAGCTATTCGGCGGCGGCTTTTGATTTTGATTCGAGCCTCGGCTGGAGAGCCATACAATCTTGCTTGCGGTGGATTATATTTATATTAATAGGATGTATGTAACACTTTCACATTTTCTATCGTATCGGCATGAACGTTTCAGTAACATAGGTACTGTTGAAATTTTTTAGATGGAACTGAATTTAAACACGATATAAATCGGATTATTTTTAGCATTATTACATTAGAAATGTTACATTTATATTTAATTATTTATAGTTCTAGAAATAGTCCAATTTATACCGTGTTTGAACTCTTTTCAATCGAATGGATCTCGCAACTTTATTAACAATCCATAAATTCTAAAAGTCGGAATGAGCAAAATGTGCTGATATAAAAAAAATTTAACAATAATTTTCGATGTTATAAACAATTTCGCGATAAATTTTTTAATACACGTAAATAATAATATAAATAACATATATGTAAGTATAATATCCTTGTTTGAGGATAGTAACATCCTCCGGTCATTCTTCCATCGGCTTCGGCAATGAAACATCCTCGTCTCTGCAAACTTCTACTAGCGATCCAGATTGGCTTTTAAAACCATTCTTTTTTCAAACAAGTTCTCAGAAAGCCTGTTACACTTAGGCGAATTTGTTATTGTTGCATATGAAAATAGCCTTTCTACTCGGGCTGATGACGGCAAGGGAGTGTTGTACTTGAAAAACAACTTATTTAATTGTGTATATTTTTCCAAAATATTCCATTCCTGATTCTGATCATCCAAAAACTGTAATACCTGCAAATATATTTTAAAAAATTAGGAATATGTATATTTTATTAAATATTTTTCACATAAATATGAAATTACTTACATGCAATGCTGCCTTCGAAGAATAGTCTGCAACGTTTACAGTTCGGATTTCTCCGAAATAGAAAAAATCATTCTGGCTGGTGGATGCGGATGAGCTTGGGATTTGCTCGTTATCGAGCTTCATTTTCTCAGCCACCTCTTTTTGGAAAAGATTCATTAACCCGGGAGCAGGCGCGCGTTGGTCTTTTCGACCGATGATTTCGTATGTTTTGAAACATGATCCCTAGCGTTCGACTGTTTACTTTTTCCGTGGAGTTATTCTCATTTGAAGGATGTCTCGACTTGTTTATGTTGCGGTGCAACAGTTAGTGAGTAACAGTTTAAAATATTTTTAAATATTTCGCAAAAATATTTATTGTTCAGGATCGAAACGTCGAAGCTTCGAACGTTCCCGTGTTAGATTAAGAATTAGGATTAATTTAGCGTGTAAGATAGACGTTAAGGATAGATGTTAAGATTAACTGTTACGTTTAAAAACTAAGGTCACAACCACTGTATATTTACAAAACGTTAGCACAATATTACACGTCGCTTTAACTATACTAATCGCAGAAGTAATACTTCTTTAGTCTAACGCGAAAGTCCGCGCGAATTAGCGTTGAACCGAGCAGTTCGGAAAAGTTTGTTGGGACGTCCCAGTAGAGCGCGAGCACGCGAGATAAAAGAGCGGTACGTGTCGTCAAGTCGACGATTCGAGGAAGAGAGATCGCGGTGATGGATCGGGCCGTTTCGCCGAATTCTGTGACGTCAGCACCCCACTCAACAGTCGCTCGTCCTGAGCAGGACGAGGACCGCATCGGCGAACAAAGCCGTTCGCACGATGAACCGAGACAGCTGTCTAATTAGGTGAGGTGCGCGTCAACAGATGGCCCGACCGATCGCATCACCGCGATCATTCCGCGATCAGGTCGCGTTTAGTGAGTTTAAAAATGCGCGCGGTTTCGGTAGCGAATCCGCGCCGGCTTGGCCCGTGGCCGTTTGGGCCAATCCCAAACATTTATCGTCCACCGATTTTAAAGGGATCATTGCACTGATAACATACTTTGCAATGTCCAATTTTATATTTATATTTTTTTTTAAATATACTTATAAATTTATGAATTTATACACGTATTAAATTTTTAATACGATAAATATTTTTGCGAAATATTTAAAAATCTGGGACTTGACAAGACAGTCAATATTATTAGCCACCGTACCCTAGGGCGTAGAATTAATACGCTATATGTGGATGAAATGTCGCAATTAAAAGAGGATTTGATAAATGTGGATTTTGTATGCACAACGGCTGATATATGGTCTGGTAGACGACGCAATTTTCTGGGAGTAACAGTGCATTGGATTTCGCCCATGTACGAAAGAAAATCCGCTGCACTCGCTTGTCGCCGTTTTGGTGGGACTCATTGTTCCAGTTGAATCACCGATATGTTACATAATGTTCATGCAGAATTTAATTTAAATGTAGAAAAAATTGTGGCTACCGTAACAGATAATGGTAGCAATTTTGTAAAGGCCTTTAAAACTTGCGGCGTGAAGGAACAGATAATTAATATAGAAACGGAAGAAGATTATTCGAACTCTTCCTTGACTTCTTCTAGCGATGAGGAAGACGAAGAAGAAGAAAGAGGAAACCATACGCACACCAACGATCAATTCACATATTTATTACTACGTCATATTTGATGTGCTGCACATACATTAAATTTATGCATCACATCGGACATGATGCATACAATTAATAATGATGAAACGCTTTCTGTAATTCATACTGATGTTATACAGAAATGTAATATTTTATGGAAAGCGGCAATGCGACCAAAATCCGCAGAAATAATTGGGAGTATAATTAGACATGCTATAAAGAGACCAGGTGAGACGCGGTGGAACTCCTTATATGATTTGGCGAAGGCATTAGGAATCAAAAACATATTAAGAGAAAATGACTTTCTGTACATAACAGAACACTTGAAGTGTACAGCACCAATGGCGGAAGCTCTTGACATTCTTCAAGGAGAAAATAATGTGTTTTACGGAACACTATTACCATGCCTTTCCTTGCAAAGGAAATTAAGTGCGTTAATAGAGCTACAGTGGAAATATTGCAAACCTTTAACCACATGCCTCCGCGATAGCTTGGAAAAACGGTTTGCAGAATTTTTTATGTTTTCAACGCCGGAAGCAAATAATAGCGCATTAGCAGCATTAACGCATCCTAAATTCAAAAATAGATGGTTTACATGCATTAATGAAGATCATCGGGAGAGATTAACGCGGGAGTAGGCGCGCCAAATAACTTACGTTAGTAGGCGCGCGTCGGTCATTTCGACCGATGATAATGTAATGAGAAATAACTTAACAAAATGACTAAAATAATATAAATAATGCATAACATTGTATTTTACTTATTTCAGAATCGTTATACATAAGTAATTTTCATCTTCATGGTAAAATAAATATTAATCTGTTAACTAATTAAATAACAATAAATGAAAGAAAATACAATATAAAATATAAAATAAAATATAAAGCAAATAAATATAATTATCTGTCAATGAAATAAATAACTAATTATTCCTCGCTTGATAAACTAGATTCGCTCGCTTCATTACAACATTCGTTGCAAAAATATAGTGTATGTTCATTACAAATGAATGCGTTACATTTAGTACACTGTTTTTTCGTTTTTCTATTTTGTTTGGTACTACAAAAATAACATCTAATTTGATCACTTAATTTTTATTTTTCATAATAGCAATTATCTAATATATTTTATATTTATATTTTTTTGAAATATACTTATAAATTTATGATTTTATACACGTATTAAATTTTTATATTTTCGTCAGATTAGAAACTGCATCTTGAAAATAAATAATAAATACTTACGTTTCCGTCACTCAAAGTACATGCCTCCTCTACATCTGATATCTCTATATGCGCACAATCAATTTCTGAATATGTATCATGATCGGACTGTATAACATAATCAGAATCATCTGCGGAATCACTGACCTCATCTTCAATGTTTTCATCCAATAAGAATTCTCGGAAATTAGAATTAGCCATGATTACCACACAGTATGCATTGTATACGTCGGAAGAAATGAGACTAACGTTAGCAGGCGCGCTATGGTCGAAAAGACCGACGTGTAACAATAGGCCCCTTTACACGGTCGGTCTTGCGCGCGGTCCGGCCCGCGGGCCGGACCGCCACACACCGCGCGGCCCGCAAAAGTACGTGAAGCCGGATCGTGGCGCTCCTTCGCGCGGGCCAGAAGGTCGTACCCGTCACTACTTAGAGACAGCAAGTTCGGGCTCCCATTTCTACGTCGACTCCACATGCTTTTTACACGATCCACCGCAGTGGTGTATTGTGTACTACTTGTTCGATGTATATCATCGATCTGCGAAACGCACAATTGAAGGAAGTTAAACCAGAAATAACAGTTAACAATAACAATTAACTGTAACAATTAAAAATCACAATTAACAGAAACAATTAACAATACCAAGTAACGGTAATAATTAATGGTAACAACTAAAAGTAACAATTAACAGAAATAATTAAAAGTAACAATTAACAGTAATAAATTAACAGTAAATAATATGGAAAAACAGTAAAAATGCGTGCGCGGTACGTGTTGTCTGATAACCGGTTCGAGACCAAGTGTCCGCTCCGTGAATTTTCGCCGGTTAAAAAGGAAAGACTAGACCGAGTTAGAGATAGCGAATAAAAGAAGATAGCAGAAAGATGAAGTAGGAAAAACAGGGAAAAAACATAGAGAGGGTGAAAAGAAATCGTGGGATAAGAAAGCTGTCCCCCGGTTTGCAAAGGCCTGGTCGCCAAATATTCCTGACGCTGACCAGGCCTGTGCGAACCCTTGACTCCAGGTACATGGAAGCAGAAACGGTAGGAACAGGTAGGTACTTATAAAGGAGTAAAAGTGAAAGTTAGAAACAGCTGAAAAGACAGAAAAAATAAATATGGCAAAGACGTAGTTTAGTATGAAAGTTGTACTTTTGTGTATCCATCACTCTATTCGGATAGCTAATGGACGAAGTTTGTAACCATGCAAACAAATATGTCGTGTTCATAATCGAGCGATAAGGGATCCGTTTGTAATTTGAAGGGAGGACGGCGCAGGCGGGACCCCGCGTGCGCAAACGTACTGGCGTTTCTGGCGATATCAGGTGTTTCTGAAAATATACTAGCAGTGGATTGCTGTTGTCGAGGTCAAGAACCGTTTAAGGAAACCAAACGCTGTGCAAATAATCTTTTACCCTTTCTTAAGGAATCACTCTACTCTGACGGCCTGAACATGAGCGCGATATTTGGGATTTTTTTTCAGAGAATCCCACAAATTATATTAATTGAAAACTTTATGCATATATTTGTACATATTTTGGCAGCATTTAAAAAAAATTAAGCAGAGGCTTGGCTGACAGTGCGGAAATCATGAGGCGCGCGACGAGCCTGGTTTCAAGTGCCGTTTTTTCCTTTTCGTATAATATTTAAATAGGTACAAAAATTAGTCCATTAGTACGTTTATTACGGTTACTTTCCTTATATTTATTCTCTTTTTATTAGGTTCTTTGCTCGTTCTGGTCATCGTTCGGACCACGGAATGCCTACTCCTTTTATAATTTGTATTGTTTGTGTAAAAGTAGTCCGATTTGCATGATATTTGTGATCATTTTAATTGGGAGAACGCCAGGAATCCACTAGTGTTACTTTCATATCGATACGACGAAGAATAAAGAATTTCTTAATACGCTGTAATGAATATTTCACCCTCGACTGTGTGTCGCCGACCTCAATTCGCTGCGGTCGGCCAAGGATTCATAATACCTGTTTCAGAAAAATTGTATACTTTATTCTTTATCGTATCGATATGGAAGTGATACCGATGGATTCTTTACGTTTTTCAAATGAAAATTATACCAAATTTCATGTAAATCGGACTATTTTGAACGAAGTTATGAAAATCAATTTATTATGAAGATTCCTTAATTACAATCCGATTTGTGTCGTTTTTGGACCATTTTCATCGGAAAAACATAACGAAACGATCCATGTCACTTTCGCCAAGATCCGGTGCGAAATGTAGAATTTTCGATTCGCCACGACTTAGGGGGCAACATTTTACGGCCCCCCCTGGTCACGAGGGTCCAAGACCTTGAAACCCATCGAGGCACGGCTTATCGACGGCGTTGCCTCTGGAGTCTTGGCTGCCAGGCTCGTCGCGCGCCTCAGGATTTCTGCACTGTCGGAAATCCTGAGGCGCGCGACGAGTCTGGTTTCAAGTGCCGTTTTTTCCTTTTCTAACTACCTCTGCTGTCTCTTACGTAAACTCTTCTGGAGTGTAGGTTGGACCGCGGGCAGGAGCGTGGTGCTTTCTGGCGCGCGTGCAGGAGTGTGGTGCTTTCTGACGCGCCACGCAAGAGCGTGGGTGAAAAATATGACCTGCATCACGCGCCATCAGAAGACTACCCCCTTTCTTCAAGACATCTTGCACATTACACCTCTTCATCATTTATCTTACATATAACATCACTTGAATACCTATGTGTATTTATTGTCTATTAATATTAGTTTTTATATTAAAACAACCAGTGACATGGTAATTATTGCCGTTGATAGTAATAATTATGATCGTCACAACAGGGAATGTCTTAACTGCAATTTCATTTGTCATCGTATTGTCGGGGAAACATTTGGACATTTTTTAAAGTACCCTTGTAAAATTTTACAGTCGTTATAACTGAGTCGTAAACCATTTCCAGAATTTATAGCACTTTCAGGTGAACAAAATGTAGCTTCCTAAAAACAGATGTTTCAGTGGACCCTACGGTAACAGCATTTATGATATCCTCTATAAGCCAGGCATATCGAGGAATTTGTATACTTTTCGCGAACGTATATCGCGATCGTTTCGATCGATGATATACATCGAACAAGTAGTACACAATACACCACTGCGGTGGATCGTGTAAAAAGCATGTGGAGTCGACGTAGAAATGGGAGCCCGAACTTGCTGTCTCTAAGTAGTGACGGGTACGACCTTCTGGCCCGCGCGAAGGAGCACCACGATCCGGCTTCACGTACTTTTGCGGGCCGCGCGGCGTGTGGCGGTCCGGCCCGCGGGCCGGACCGCGCGCAAGACCGACCGTGTAAAGGGGCCTAATGTATGTTTTAAAACCTACACGAGTGCACTAACTGTTGCTCCGCAACATAAACAAGTCGAGACATCCTTCAAATGAGAATAACTCCACGGAAAAAGTAAACAGTCGAACGCTAGGGATCATGTTTCAAAACATACGAAATCATCGGTCGAAAAGACTAACGCGCGCCTGCTCCCGGGTTAAGTAGTAACCGAGAAAAAAAATAACGTTAAGGGCGTTTACCCCCGTATTACCCTTAAACAGGGGGGTAGCGATCGAAAACTTTACATAATGGTGTTTCAGACAAGGAGCATTGTTTAAAAAATAACAACTCCAATGATCGACATGGGGGCCGTTTGCCCATGCTTATCCTGCTAGACCCTTTCAAAATTTAACTAAAAGCAAACTAAGGTAGTTATACATATATGTATATATTCTTCCACATCCTTTTTCCTTTATATTCTATACCTCGCTCAGCTTTAGTTTTCGAGATATTCATAAAACTATTTGCTAATAAATGCCGCTACCATGCTTCCCGCGCCCCCGAGCAGGCGCGCTAAGCTAGCCCAAACCAATACTAATACCCGGGACAAGTTGGAAAGTGGAATATGCGTTCCGTTGGAATAAGTCAAAAGAAGTTTTTCGCAAATATCTCGGAAACAAGGGTCAGCTTCGTGATTTGTTTTGTCTCATGCTGGCGCATACGCTGCCGCGGAAGCGTACTGTTGGTAGGTTTACGGCAGAATACATTGTAGCAGTAGCAGCAGTTTTTCGCGAATATCTCGGAAACGATGGTCGAGCGGTGGTAACATGTATACGAAAAAGTTGTTCAGAATCGTCTCCCTGACAACATATTTCAGGATCGTCAAAATCGGTGAGGAAACACCTGTTCTGCATAATTACCGCAAACATGTTTGCGAAAAAATGTGTTTGTTCGTGTTGGCCTTGGTGGAGACCCGGGGTAACAGTTTCGCGCTTGGCTGTTGCCAGTGATGCCAGAATCGTGGGACGCGGGACCAAACGCTTACCCCCACTATCACCTACCGTCGTCTCCCACTATGCCCTACCAGGGTCCCCCACTTTCTTCCCACCGCACTGTACACAAGCATATTTTTACTCCTGTCCGTGTGAGCCTGTCGAACTGTCGAGCACACGAACAGGGGTAGGGATATGCTTGTGTGCAGTGCGATGGGAAGAAAGTGGGAGACGACGGTAGGCCATGGTGGGAGAGGACGGTAGGTCATAGTGGTGGTAAGCGTTTGGTCCCGCGTCCCACGATTCTGGCATCACTGCCTGTTGCCCGAGTACCAGAACTTGGGGATTTATATATATACAGGGTGTTACTCTACCTATAGTCAATACTTTGGAGGGTGATTCTACAGGCATATATAAGTCGAAAATCAAGAGTGACGAAATTGCGGCAAATGCTTCGTTTATTAATTATCGATGGTTAAAGATTGACGTCTGGATCGCCTGAATCAGCCTGAATGACGGCAACTCGACGAACAGCGGGCCGCGCGAGGCAGGCCAGCCAAGGAGCGTGCAGTGGCGGCGGATGCGTGACGGATTTGCCATGTAGAGCGCATACTTACTTACCTACCTCGCCGAAACTGTGACATACGGTACTTGCGATAATTTATGAAAAGACGCAAACGTTGTTCGGCATTAAACCTGCCTACTCGTAAAAATCCACAAGGGCATATCAAAACCCGCCCAACGGGATTCTCAAGTAGAAAAGGGTGAATGCCATTGCCTTTGAAAATATTGCCCTCAAAAATCACCCACACGGCCATCCAAACCACAGCGATTGTCCATCCTTCGTAGTAAATTCGCCCGTACATACCACTTCACACACCACGCCCAGAAGAAACACTTAAAAAGAGAAAGAAACAAATCTGAAGCACCTAAGCTAAAGCTAAAACTAAAACTGAAACTGAAACTAAACCCAGAATTAATCTGAAACTCTAACTAAATTCAAAAACGCAGACTGCTTTCTACAATAAAAATACTTCACGCACCGCGATTGCAGTCTGTGCTCGCGTTGACGACAGTCGTCAAACGTTACGAATAAACAACCTATATACAATGTATCGCTACACTTTCTCCGAGTCGCTCGGGCGATGATAGACAGCTTATGCGATAAATTAAATTCTTTATTCTTCATGGAATCGATAGGTATGGCAGTGACACCAATGGATTCCTTATGTTTTTCCGATGAAAATCATACCAAATGTAATGTAAATCGGATTACTTTTAACGAAGCTAATTTTACATGAGGCCCGCGTGCTGGAGAATCACAGCTGTTTCGCACGGTCAGTCAATGCCCCCGACGAGACCGTCCCGCGCTGAGTTTCGTGGCTTCCGACCGCGACGCTCGAGATCAGGGGGCCATACAATGTTGCGCACTAGAAAGCGACGAATCTGAAATTATTCTGCATTTCTCATCAGATCTTTGCGAAAGTGGCGTCGATCGATTCCTTATGGAAAAACATAGAGAATCCATTGGTGTCACTGCCATACCTATCGATTCCATGAAGAATAAAGAATTTAATTTATTGCATAAGCTGTGTATCATCGCTTGAGCCATTCGGCGAAGGTGTAGCGATACATTGTATGTAGGTTGTTTATTCGTAACATTTTTCGTTTCCATCGCGCAGGGATTTGGCCAAGGTCTCCTCAGTTTGACGACTGTCGTCAACGCGACCACAGGCTGCAATCGGCGAGAAGTATTTCTATTGTAGAAAGCAGTCTGTGTTCTTGAATTTAGTCAGAGTTTTAGGTTCAGTTTCAGTTTTAGTTTCAGTTTTAGCTTTAGCTTAGGCCTTTTAAATTTCTTTCCTTTTCTTTTTTAGGCTTTATTCTGCGTGTGGTGTGTGATGGTGTGTGTAGTAGTGTGTGAAGTGGTGTGTGACGGCGTGTGATGGTGTGTGTAGTGGTGTGTGAAGTGGTGCGTACGGACGAATTTTCTACGATGGAAGGACAATATTCGTTCATGGAGCTCGCAGACATGCTCATGTGCTACGGTGAAGCGAAGGGTAGTACTCCTGAAGCACTTCGCATTTATTGTCAAAAATATCCAAGGAGAAATGTGCCCGATAGAAGGATATTTACTAGACTGTATCAACGATTACGCGATACAGGTTCTGTTACGGGTAACAGATCCGGGGGACGTGATCAAGGAGATCCGCACCTCGAAGAGAGGGTGATGCAGCGAATCGAGGAAAACCCTTCGACCAGCACACGAAAAATCGCGGCAGAGGAACGTGTAAGCAGTACCACTGTCTGGAGAATTCTGAAAAACAATCAACTGTACCCGTATCATTTGCAACGGGTGCAGGAATTAGAAGAGGGTGATTTCGAGAACCGCTTTCACTTTTCCACATGGATGATGGAAATGATTATAGCCGATGAAGGCTTCCTATCGGAGATATTGTTTTCCGACGAAGCAAACTTCAACCGATATGGCACCGTTAATACACGTAATTCTCACGTCTGGGCAGAAGAAAACCCACACGCGCTGTTAGAAAGAAATACTCAGCGCCAATTTTCAACAAATATTTGGGCAGGAATTCTTGGCGACAAGATTATTGGTCCTGTTGTTCTCCCTCGTCGGTTAACAGGCCAAGGATATCTCGAATTCCTGCAGACACAATTGCCTGCTCTATTAGAAAACGTGTCATTGATTGTGCGAAGAGACATGTGGACGTGGTACATGCAAGACGGTGCAGGACCACATTACGCCGTAATAGTACGCCAACATTTGAATGCATACTTCGGAAATAGATGGATTGGACGAGAAGGACCTATCCTTTGGCCTGCTCGGTCTCCAGATTTCAATCCCCTTGATTTCTTTTACTGGGGACATATGAAGAATTTGGTCTATTCAACGCGCGTGGCCACGGTGGACGAATTAGAGCAACGAATCCAGTTTACGTCGGGGATAGTGCAGAATGTGTCAAGTACGAATCCGACAAGTACGCGAAAACTTTCGCAGAAGAATGCAACTGTGTATTCAGGAGGATGGTGGTCACGTTGAACATCTCCTGTAAGACAATATTTTGTGCGTAAAAACATGGACAATCGCGGACGGGACAATCGCAGTGCGTGAAGACATGTACACTCGCGAGAAAACTAATCGTGGTGCGTGTGTGTAATTAAGTGAACAATCGCGGACGGCACAATCGCGCTGCGTGAGGACATGGACATTCGCGAGAAAACTAATCGTGGTGCGTGTGTGTAATTAAGTGAACAATCGCGGACGGGACAATCGCGGTGCGTGAAGACATGGACATTTGCGAGAAAACTAATCGCGGTGCGTGTGTATAATTAAGTGAACAATCGCGGTGCTTTGGATGGCCGTGTGGGTGATTTTTGAGGGAAATATTTTCAAAGGCAATGGCATTCACCCTCTCTACTTGAGAATCCCGTTGGGCGGGTTTTGATATGCCCTTGTGGATTTTTACGAGTAGGCAGGTTTAATGCCGAACAACGTTTGCGTCATTTCATAAATTATCGCAAGTACCGTATGTCACAGTTTCGGCGAGGTAGGTAAGTAAGTATGTGCTCTACATGGCAAATCCGTCACGCATCCGCCGCCAGTGCACGCCCCTTGGCTGGCCTGCCTCGCGCGGCCCGCTGTCCGTCTAGTTGCCGTCGTTCAGGCTGATTCAGGCGATCCAGACGTCAATCTTTAACCATCGATAATTAATAAACGAAGCATTTACCGCAATATCCGGGGTCGGACCAACCAGCGCCTCCTCAGAATCATCTCTGCGCGGAATAGGATTTTTCTTAGGATGAATTCAATATAGTAGGTACAGTGGATAACGCTATTATCTAGCTGGTAGATATTTTTGTTTATAATATAAAAATCACGAGGGGGCCAAATTACCAGCAGGAAGCCGTAATACCACCGTTTTCTCTGTATACTATTTCTGATTCAGAATTAAAAGTAGAGTTTTTACTTCGGAAATGTTATTAATGTTTTGATTACCAAGGTACTGAATGAAAGCGCATTTTGATAAAGTCACTTTGAACACTTCTTAAATCGTTACATCAGGTTCGGTCAACTAGTTGGAGCGCTTCTTGTATCCTCCAGAGCTGCGGGAGAGCCGACATCGTAACTGATGATACCGCGCGCCACTGATATCAGAGTCGTGGGACATGGGATTCCCACCCTGACCTACCGTCGTCCCTCACTTTATTCCCATAGCACTGTACACAAGCATATCCTTACTCCTGTCTTTGTGCTTCGCAGCCCAGCAGGCAGCACGACAGCGCACACGGGCAGGAGTAAGGAGATGCTTGTATACAGTGTCATGGGAGGAAGGTGCGGGACGACGTTAGGTCAGAGTGGGAATCCCATGTCCCACGACTGTGGTATGAGTGCCGACGCGCATTCAAGGGGTGGGAAATCTACAGAAATGTGCGTGCAGACCCGTATCTACAGGTTTAAATAACTGACATTCTTGGGTGTCCAAGGAGCCAAATTCTGTTGACTCCTTTAAATCATTTCGGGGCTCCTTGTCTGCTATCAGTAAAGGACATGAAGTTTCTACCCTCACGGCTTGACCCACCATTGGTTCCTGGATCCTGATAGCTATGCGGCTCTGAGCTCCAAAACAGGCGGCTCCAGGAATCACGAGTTGGTCGAGCTAGCGTTTGACACTAATGGGCTAAAATTATGGAATAATAAATTATTGTAGTTATTTATAATGTTTAATTCATATGTTCTAATTTATTAGCCATACATAGTATTTATGTTACTTTGCATTTTCTTTAAGTTTGATTATTATTAGATAATAAATGAAATCTATGAATAGATCTATCCGTAATGTTTTTATAATGTACGTATTACATTATTTTAGGATATACAACATGGTGAAATAGTTATTGATGAAGTATATACGGCAACAAAATGTTTTCTGGAAGATATAATAAAACCAGTGAGTAACAATTAAAGATTTTTTTTATCTAAAATATTTGAAATATAAGCTTTATGGGTCTATGTCTTTGTATCCTCAAATATATTTTCACTAATGTTTAATTACACAGTTTGACAAAATTTGACTTTTTTCGGACTTGTAACATTCAACAGTCATTTCTTATAGGTTTTCGTGTACTGAAAACGAATACGCAAAGCCGGGAAACAGGTTGTCGACGTTGGTTGGCTGCGGCCTCACTTGGTTTGGCGCTGGCGTTGATTCATTTCCCATCTCGGCGTTGATTGGTTCGATGTTACCGCGTCATCACGCGCATTCGTGGCGGTCCCAGTTCTCCCTGCACTGCAGATAGTTTGACCACCGAACCCATTTCCCGGCAACGCCGATAACTATATAAGTTATTAGTGCATTATGAAAGTTTAAATATGTTTAAACAACGATCAAAGGGAAAAGAACACTCGAAATGCACCCATTATTGCAGATAACTTTCAATTTATTTCCAAACCTAAGGGTCTAGCAGAAAATCCGACTACTCCACGCAATGCAGAAGACATTTTTTCATCAAAAGGCATACAGAGACGGTCAGTCACGTTTTGTTTTCAATATAGGAGCGAACAGTTTGGCAAAACGTCCAACACCGACCGTGCTAATCACGCGCGTCAAGCGATTGTGTTACGCCGAACGGTAGTGGACCGCGGGCTGCCGTTGATTACCACTATTAGCACCGACTGTTTTGCCCATGGAACTAAGACTTGAATGGACGGAGCGCAAAGCTGCGGGGCCGAAGCTCGTGTCAGTAAGGGGCGTGCGTGATACTGAGTATGAGCTATTCCACGTCAAAACAGATTGATGAAAAATTTAGTTTCACCGATTCTCTTCCAAATTACAGCATTTATCGATAACCTTGCAAAAACAAAGTATACTGAAATTTACAGGCCAATGTCGAATAGTTTTCGAACTATTTAATGTAAATTTTTTAAAAATTGAAACAAAATCGGCTGAGGCGTCATCACTTAATACTGTAATATCTCGGTCAGTTTTAAAGATAATGCCTCCGTCTTGGGCTCATTTTAAAGCTGGAGGAATGCTTTCTCAATCCGAATATGCAGGGTGTCCCAAAAATGTCGGAGTTCCTTGGAAGGGGCAATTCAGTAGGGGATTTGAAACAACTTTTTCCTTAACGAAAATATTGTCCGAAGCTTCGTTAAGGAGTTATTAACAAAAAAAACCGACCAATCAGAGCGCGCGCCTTTTACCCAGGGGTCGGAGGATTCCGGTTGAAGCTGATGGAGGGGTAACACTTACAGGGAGCGGAGATAATGTGTTCATAAACTGCGCCTGCGACAGCCACGCACATATTACCACCGCTCCTGTAGGTGTTCCCCCTGCATTAGCATTAACCGGAGTCCTCCGATCCCTGCTTCAACCCAAGCCCCCGCGGCAGCGTTCGCTGCGCGATAGGCGGCGGCACTTGTATCACAGACCAGGTATAGAATAGACCACTCATCCTTTTGTCTTCAGTGTCACAGGTCTGAAGCAGTGATGCCAGAATCCTGGGACGCGGGACCAAACGCTTACCCCCACTATCACCTACCGTCGTCTCCCACTATGCCCTACCAGGGTCCCCCACTTTCTTCCCACCGCACTGCACACAAGCATATTTTTACTCCTGTCCGTGTGAGCCTGTCGAACTGTCGAGCACACGAACAGGGGTAGGGATATGCTTGTGTGCAGTGCGATGGGAAGAAAGTGGGAGACGACGGTAGGCCATAGTGGGAGAGGACGGTAGGTCATAGTGGGGGTAAGCGTTTGGTCCCGCGTCCCACGATTCTGGCATCACTGGTCTGAAGTACCGATATTCTGAAATAACCACTGGTTTTCGAGCGCCCTCTCGAATTTTCGAGCGGTGGGTGCCAGAAACATAATGTGTTTCTAGTATTGACACAGGTAAAGCTGCCGGTACCGCCGAGGAAACTATAGAAGCTATGTTATACAGGGTGTCCCACTAAATCGGTTCACCTCAAATATCTATTATTTCAAGTTATTACTTAAGCGAAACACGGTGAAACTAGTTTCTTTACAGACATAGATTAGATATGGAGGTCAATTTTATTTTTTCAAATGGGCTGTCAAATTCAATAGAATAGCGAATTCTGAGTATAAAAGTACTAAATTTCGTGCATTAATCCTAAAACTTATTGTTTCTGAGATATTCAACATTCTCCATTCTATGACTTTGATTAAGAAATTTGAAGCTATGCTCAATTCATTTCGGATAGCCGGCCGTTGAATGCGAAAATAATAAAATAAAACAATAAATACGAATGTCAAAGGGCGCTTTTTGACTCTTGAAAGTACATATACACATGCCATGTGACGCGTGTGTAATAAACCAAATGAACGACACTTAATATAAAATCAAACATATTGATATATTTATTAAAACGTGATACAGAAATTAAACAAATAATTAAATTTATCACGCAGCAGAATATAATGAATATTCCAACCAGTTGAAACAATTTTTTAGAAGTATGTGAAGCATTTGGAGAGTACATATTATATATCGAACTTGATGCGACTTTGTTTTTCAGCTACCTGTCTTGCTTCTTTTAACTATTTCACAGCTTCAAGGTGAAGGGCGACAGCAGGTCATAGTTGTGTAAGTGATAGGGATGCACCATGACAGTGGTTCGCGCTATGTCGGTGTGCCAGCCTTTCAATGGGACAATTAAAGACCATCATCGACTCGAACCAGCGCGAGTGTAGCTAGCCTAAATTTTCTCTGTCGGGAGTCCCGTCTCGAGTCCTGAGGTCTCTTCTTCGAGAAATGCCCACAATTTTCGCTTAAGCTGGTAAACTCTATAAAATGGATTAACGAAGAGCAAGGAACCTTTTGTTTCCTTTCATGAATGCAGATTTCGTTAATCATTTATTAGCTGCTGTCATGTAAGGCTAATGTGTTTTGGTCTTCCTCTGATCCTGCTTTTGTTCCTTTCAATGGTTTATTGCCAGCTATCGTCTTTTGCTTCTTCCATCACGAAGTGAGCGCGACAATTACATTTGCACACAAACAAACTCTTTTATCCAATAATGTAATACGTGCTACTTATGATGTAAGATTACGGGTTGAAGACTCCGCAATGAGCATCGTGAGGGGTCGAAAAAAAGATAGGCTCATTCGGGAATCGGATTAACCGTTCTTTTAATAAACTTTGATTTCTGGGAAACTATAATATAATGTAAAATATAATATAAATATAATATTAACCCTCCGTATCCTGAGCCTGTGTCTTTTTAGACCCATCATTTCAGAGCTCACGCACACAGTGACACAGCGGTTAATATTATTCGAGTTTGAACGACCATCCCTACCTGAGTTATACTGTATCGGTGAGGGTCTCGAGCGACCGTGGATTTTTTATTAGTGAACTGTCGGTGTGGGTCCGTCAAGTCCCAGGCACACGACTCGACGTCCCGTACTCGGAGGGTTAAATATATATACTGTATATACAGAAATCAAAGATTATTAAAAGCATATCCGCATTTCGCTTATGTTTTCCCTAATTATATAGGGTAACACGCATAAGTTTTAATACCTCAATATATCGAGAATTACGCACACGATCAATTTTAATCGTTCTGGTCTCTAGTTCCATACATCTCATGCTTTTAAATAGATATGTATTGATACAGGCTCGCACTCATCTCTCCTTGTATTTGAAGCAGGGGTGGAACCAATTATTTTCCTAATCCACGTTAGAAAACAAGCAACTTTTGTTGGAAGCATTTTTTCTTAAAACCATTCCAAACTATTTCTCGATGTCTAGATGCTAGAAGACAGGCAAAAGGTCAGAAGCTAAAATGGTTCCAAAATGAGAAGCGAAAATCACATTTAGTATCTTGACCTGCAGGAGTATCGTTTACACCACTTGGGTTTTCCCCAACCACTGACCGTCTACCCAGGTTATTGTTGCCGTGACGCGACCCCCTCAACCAGTCTTTGCGCGTTGGCTGACAACACTGACTCCGGCCACGATCGCACACCCCAAAAATCAGTCACACGTCACTCTTTCAAAAAGTACTTGCTCCTACAGAACACACCTATCTGCTCATTCTCCACATTCATTGTACAGTGTATAGAACAATTATTGGTCGTTGCTCTTAGGGGGTGAATCTACACCTATGAATCGGTGGACATTTGTAAAAAAAAGTGTCCGCGAAATTGTTTATAAATTATTACATTGAAAATTAATGTTAAATTTTTTGGTAAACTTGTCGAAAAGCTCCCTCCTCACCGATTTCAATGGCCTTCACATATGTTGTCGAAGTCATCATTCTGAACAACATTTCCCTTTAACCTTTTTGGGGGTTGGCTTTGGTTTACGAAATATTCGCAAAAAACTTTACTTAACACAAGAATTAATACCGAGTTTAACACATGTTGCATTCTGCGGTACCATGCTTTACGCGCCCCGGCCCTAATCTAGCCCCAACCGATATACCGTCAGCTATGAAACAGATTTAAATATATTATGCCGAAAGTTTTTCATATGTTTTTTATAACATGGCAAGAAGATCATTGAAATCGGTAGGAAGGTAGCTTTCAATCTATTATGCCGAAAGTTGTTTATTAATATCTCCGAAACTGAGGCCGACCGTCAAAAAGTTTAAAAGGATATGTTGTTCAGAATGACGACATTGACAACATATGCGAAGGTCATTGAAATCGATGAGGAGGTAGCTTTTCAACCAATTTACCAATTTTCTTTTATATCAACGTATTCTGCGTGTTGGAAAGGAAAAATGTTTGAATGAAGTTTTGATCAGTAAAAATTGTTAAAGATTTCGGAATGACTTGATTGTGTAGAATTACACAATCAATATATGTAGGCAGGGACCCACCACTACTCTGCTGCTTGATACGAGACACACCATAAGATTACCATAATTTATTAATCATTTTTTAATTAGTTATTATAGGAAGTGTTCAAAACGATAAATGAAAGTGTATGTCTGTACACAGCGTATCCCGGGTATACAGTTGAAAAAAATTGAAAAAGTTGAAAAAGTTAATATAAACCCATGTCTGCAAATAATTGATTAGGGAATTATAAGATAGCAGAGGTTCGTTACATCGTAAGCGAACTTATACAATGCTTCTCCGTTGTATGGGTCTGTAGAGTTGCTGATTGATAAAGAAATGAAGAAATTTTTATTTGCCTTTTAAAAATGTTGCATTAATTTGACATCGGGACACCCTGTATGTAAATTCTCACCGCTATTATAACTTTCATTCTTACCGCTTATAGCGCTGCACTCTTATTTCATGCTTAGCCGTTAACGTTGGATGCGACACGGAAATGGTAATGGGGCTCTAGAGCCCCAAAATCGAGTGACACAGAAGACAATAGGGTGGAAGGTCTATTCTATACCTGGTCTGTGGTAATAGCACCAAGCTCACAGTCTTTGAACGCTACACGATATTTATCGGCAAGTTGTGCTCGAAGATCCGTGCGATGACGCCGTACAGACGTTCGATTGATAATTAAGTCGCCTAAGTAGGTCATGATCAAGAGCTTGAGCTGTTGTTGTTATTATACAAACAGCATCACGATCGCTTACTTTGTACTTGTCAAGGGTTGCAACAAGTTTTGGCGTAATTATATCAATTTGAGCACGTCTCTTTTTAGGATTGCTTGGACCAGCTTCATCCACGGGAATAATAAATTCAATATTTTCACCCTCACTTGATAGGTGACCATCTTCTTCGCTGGATGATGCTACTTTGTCCATTGTTTCGTCTTGATTTAAACGATATACAAGTGTCAATAAAGACCAATATATCTTTTATTATATATCCAAGACAACGATCAATATTTTGAGTTGAAAAATTAATTGCATAAAGAATATTTACCTTGTACAGCTTCTACTTCACACTGCGTCTGCCTTGATTTTTCTTGCTCCTCCCGAAACGTTTTTTTTTCTGTTCTTTCCGGTATAATATATGATCGCTTCCAATCATAGAACCAGGACGTCCTTTTTTCGTTGATTTAATAGAAAAAGTTTGTCTTCCTCTACTTTAATAGTTTTTAACGCATCGGCGGGTGCAATATCAAGAAGGTTATCTAGCTTATCTACAAACTCCTTCTTCCGAATTTTTTGGGTTTCAGTACTGCGGTTGTAACTTTTATGCAAAGTCGCCCATTCCTGATACAATGCATCTAGCTTGTCAATGGAATGCTGTGATCTTTTCGTTGGAATCCGCGCTTTCTCCCGAAATATTTCATCTTCCTTAATAACTAAAGAAGCACTAGACTTAAGATTCAATTTCACATTCCGCATATTGTGAAATAGGACTCTTAAGACTTGCCTGTTGGATGGCAATTTTGCACCGATAATTTGACTTTCGTCCTGATCGAGTAAATATAATTTTTTCCTTGTACCTTCCATTTCACTTTCACTTTCACTACGATATTTCACTGTTACCTCGCTGAACGCTCAAAACGTAATGGTCCAACTATGAGTTTTCAGACCTTTTGTCAATGATGAGAATGTTTAATATCTCCATCGTTTATGGATATATGAAAAAACTCTTCAGACAAAAGTTCTAGTATATAAAGAGGCGAATATAACGGGGGAAATTTTTTTTCAAGCTCACTCTTTCGAGTTTTCAAGGTCACGGACGTTTTTTTGTTAACAATGGTATATGCTGTGTATGCATTCTTAAACAGAAGAAATACAAATTCAACGATGTATCATAATGTATATTTATGTCAAGGTTTAAAAAGTTTAAAATTTTCAAATCCGTTGCGCGTCCTTTTCCCGTGGTCCAATCGATCTGAAATTTTTTCCAGATCATTTTCCCAACAAGTGTCACATTTCTGAAGTACGGGACCAAAAAAATCTGATGGTCGAAAAATAAGGTCCACCCTACTGTGCACTAGCTTTCCAATTATTTTAGATTCGATAGAATTCCATATTTCTAAAATCTTTTGTTGTAGTATGTCTTTCGAAGTTATGTTGTACTTTTTTAATCTCCTGTGAATTTCCACCCACAAATATTCGATGAGGTTAATGTCCAGACATTATGGGGATGGATGACATGTATGTAATCCATGCGGCATATTATACAATAATCATTCTTCCACAATTCTGGCCGTAGTGCTTGCGGTTGTTGTCTTGCTGTAAATTAGAAATTGGTAGTTTTCCGAACTGAATATATTGAAAATATATTAAAAATGTATTAAAAATATATTAAAATTTATTTCTACCAAATTGGGGTTAGTGGGGAATTTTTATTTACAGCAAGATAACGACCGCGTGGATTACATACATGTCATACATCCCCACAATGTCTGGACATTAACCTCATCGAATATTTGTAGGCTGAAATCCACAGGACATTAAAAGAGTACGACATAACTTCGAAAGACATACTACAACAAAAGATTTTAGAAGTATGGAATTCTATCGAATCTAAAATAATTGGAAAGTTAGTGCATAGCATACGACAACGTCGAGAAAACATAATATTAATATAAAACAGGGCACGTATAAGGTAATTAATGCCGTTGTAATACTTTTGCGACCCTGCTTCACTACATCTGTGCAATGAATGTTTCATAACATCTACAAATCCAGCAGGTATATATTTATTCTTTACAATTTTATTCTTTAGGTATATCTTTTTTTTACGGGTGGACAAACCAAACTTTTATTGGAAAAATGTCGACAAACGAATGCCATCATTGTTTTATAAAAATTCGCAATTGGGGGGTACCAACTTCGCAGACCTTGAATCATCGTCGCATTTTGTTCTCGAGACTCTGTACATATGTATATGTACATACTGTATTGTACAGGGTGATTCTGGAGCGATGCCTATCAAAGTGATGCCGGCTGGCACCACGTAGCAAGGTCAACCTTCCGTGATGCCGGCTGGCACCACGTGGCGAGGTCAACCTCCCGTGATGCCGCACCAAATTTTATAACTTTCGACCCTCCAAAGGTTTGGAATACCATTAAAAGTAGAAAAATCCTAGTTCCACATTTCTCATCAGATCTCTGCGAAAACGGGGCCAATCGATTCGCTATGTTTCACCGATGAAACTAACACCAAGAACGGCGTAATTCGGAGCATAATGAAGGGAATTAGATGAAAAATTCGTTTGCATAATATCAAGCTAACTTCGTTAAAAATAGCCCGATTTACATGACATTTGGTATGATTTTCATCGGAGAAACGTAAGGAAGCCATCGGCGTCACTTAAATAAAGATACGATAAAAAATAAACAACCTGGTTTTTCTGAAACAGGTATACCCACCGTTAGAATAGACCCTTGCAAGTGCTCGAACCCAACGGGGTCCCTTACCGCGGTACCTGAGGTCTGGTCGCCGCGGTGACGGGCCACGATTCACCACTACGATCCGCCGCCGCGGCGAAATCGTGTCTAGGAAATCATACCTTAACACAATCGCTTAACGCGCGTGACTACCACTGTCGACACCGCACGTTTTGCAAAACTATTTCGCTTCTGTATTGAAAACAAAACGAGACTTGCCACTTCTGTTGATGCTTTCTGAAGGAAAAATGTCTGCTGCATCGCGTGGAATGGTCAGATTTTCTCCGAGACCCTTAGTTTTGGAAATAAATTGAAAGATATCTTCAAAAATGGGTGCATTTCGGGTATTATTTTCCATCTGATCGTAGTTTAAACATATTTAAATGTTTATAATGCCATAATAACTTATATCGTTGTATTCGGGAGGGTTCATAGAATAATTTGACGTAAAGAGCAGCTGAATAACTATTACCGTTTCGAACACAAGAGATGCTCAAAGTAGAAAATTTGCAGTGTTTTTCAAAATCGATTTTCTCAAAAACTGAAGGTCATAGAGCAATTTTGTTTAAGGATTTGTTTTCAGGGCGAAAACCTCGACAAGAGTCATCCAGCAGTTAGTTCAGACCAAAAATCGTGTTGGACAGTGTTATTAACCCTAAAATAAGCATGCAAAGCTAAAGTAAATCGGTTTGTTCATTTTTGAGTTATGTTAGTCACCGTCTTTGAAATCATGATTCTGAGGAAGATGCCTTTAAAGTTTCGGGTCTAGTTTACACCTAAATAGAGAATTAATTTTTTGACTTGGTGCATATAATAATCCTTCTGCATCAGCTGCCACTTCCAAAACTCCAATTGCTCCTGTCTACGACGATGCCTCGCTTTTTTTTCTTTTTCTACCGTCATGTTGGCTCCAAGCGCTACATCAAGGAACGATCTTACACGTGTATAACATTGTCATTTTTGGTCGGATTAACTTGACACCTTCAGGGAATATTTTCAAGATGTTGTATTTCAAGGGAACATCCAAATCGAAATATGGGGGTTTTCGAAAAATTCTGGTTAGGCATCCCCCCCCCCCCTTAATAGATGCAAAGAAATTGAAAAATTCATCAAAACTTTTTACAACATTATATTAATACAATGGATCTATTATTTTTGCAGTTTACAATACCAGGAAGTGAAAGAAATATGCAACCAGAAATTTATGTAACTATAATAGCTCATACACCATTTTTCACAAGGCCTGCACAGCAAGTTTTAGTACAGGGTTGGCTAGTAACTGTGAATAATGTTGATCAACTTACAAATTTGATAGAAAAACAGCTTAATATATTAGAGGAGAAAGTAGCGACTGTTACTGCTGTAGCTAATCAACAACTAGAAAATTTAAGAGCTGAAAGTGAACGTTTGGTGGGTGGCCTGTTCGAAGAAAACAATACTTATTTAAATAAAAGTAACAGTAATTATGCTACGAACCTTTCGATAATTTCGCCTGAATCAAGTTTTGTGAATATGTTGAGATACGGAATGTTAGCACTTACGCTATTGCCGGAACACAGCTGCGCACGTAAGTTTCACATATGTATATATTCGTACACATATTAAACTAACAAATGCAAAATATATTACTAACAACGCTTTCCAAGTATAACGTTGATTTTGTAATTAAGGTCGGTATCATATATATTGGCCGGTGAGTTTCGTGAGGTGTATTCTCTCACCACATCGTGTGTTTGCCTCGGTGCTCCTTTTCTCAACGCTTTCTGACTCGCTCTCGTTCCATATCGCTCTCGCCTTCGCAGAACAAGAGTGAATCAGAATGGTGGGGATAGTGCCAAGGTTTTGGCGTGCAGGTCAAACCGAGCTGTCAGGGTAGAAATACACACATCAGAATAGGTGTGCGTTAGCAACGAAAAAATTCTGGAGCTTTATTGGTCAGAATGTTGATTCTTTCTCGATAGCTTTCATCTCGTATTGATCTACGCATAGCTTCGCAATGCACACAACTATTACAAATAATATAACTATTACGTTAAGGATAAATAACAGCCAAACGGCTAGGTCCAGGCGGAGCCGAGCAGCGTTTCCGTTACCCCACCATACTCTGCGAGGGCCAAGCAACTGCAATTGACAAATCCACGATCATCAGATGGTGGTGGCTTATTTCTCCTCGATTGCTGTTCGCGGAAACGAATTTACCGGCCAATATATTTGATACCGACCTTAATTTTTGCAAAGTGACAGAGTTTGCAATACGGAATCTAAGAATATATCTTAAAATTTGAATATTTCTTGCAAATTTATTGATTTTAGGACACATGTACTCTAATATAGTAGTCCCCGAATGAGCTGATAATTTTTGGCCGGGTTAAGCGTTGTCCCCAGGGGGAAAATGGTCGCGTAAAGGACTGATGACGTAGAAGTAAGTAGGCCGTAAGGAGTAGTAGAGGGGGAATCCCCGTAATACTTTGTTAGTCTATATACAGGGTCATCCGTTAAAACTGCAACCTCCGCGCGCGCGAACAGGTAAAACGGCAATAGCGCCTCACGTACGCATTCCACTGCAACCATGTACCGGCCCAGCCGAGACTTGCCAGTAGGGGTGCGCGGATCGTCCCGAGGCTCGGGTTCCCGGCCCTCGGGACGGGTCGGAAAATTTCGGGCGGAATCGGGCGGGGTGTCGATACTTTCGTATTGTTCGAGATCCCGAGATTTTCGGGATCCCGAGACTCGTTTCGGGCTACAAGCAGGACCGCCGTGAGCGGGTAATTTGACTTCAAGTCAGCTCGGCAAAACTCGGACGCGATCAGCTCGAAAGCGATCGAGACGAAAGAAGGCTATGCTTATAGCCCGAATCGAGTCTCGGGGTCCCGAGACTGTCGGGATCTCGAGCAATACGAAAGTATCGGGATCCCGCCCGATCTCGCCCGAAAGTTTCCGGTCCGTCCCGAGCCCGAAAAGTCGGGTACCCGCACACCCCTGACTGCCAGCGACCGCTGGATAGCAGTGATGCTCGAGCTTCGAAAATTTTAAGATGGTCTCCTTCCAATTAACGTTGCAAAGAGCTAGGTATTGGGAATTTTTCGGTCCAGGTAACCGATCCGCGTGCTCCGTTTTTATGATCTGTTTACCACTCGCACCCCAGATTATTGTAATGAGGTTTGAAAATAATGTCGACTGATCTCGTACCCGTTTTAATTTAAAAAATTTTACCTACGACAGGGTTGACCGCGACACTATACCTTTGTACGCAGAGATTTTTCGCCACTTGCGTGTAAAAGCCACAATAGTGGCGCATCGTTTCAAACAATGATATTAACGGAAGCCAGTGTGGGCGTGGCGTTGAGTAGCTAAAAGGATAAAATATTCAGACACAAAAATTCTAGAAAAAAATTCAAACACCGCTACAATCAAAGACACGTCCGCTTAGTTACCGGTTACGTCCGATCTATGCATGCACTGCATTAAGCATAAAATTATAAAAATGAAAACCAGATCAATAAATTCTGAAGTTTGCGGAAGTAACACAATTGAATAAAAATTTAATTTCTCAATTTATGAAAGTAATGATACAGCAAAAACTAGCCTATTGTTTATCAACACCATGAATTTTAAAAAGAGCATTAAATACAGTATCAAATAAACAGTTTGCAAAAGCTTTTCACAACACTTCACGGCGGCGTACAACACACTCTGGCAACGACCCGACGACAATACTGGATTCTTCGAAGCCGCAGTGTTGTCAAATCGCATATTCTTCGCTGCGTGCGATGCGCACGGCAACGCGCTCGAACCGCGCAGCAATTAATGGGTCAGCTTCCACGAACTCGCGTGACTCCATCTCGGCCGTTCCAAAATATTGGTGTCGATTATGCGGGACCGTTCGTAGTCAAAACGTGGCGTGGAAGAGCTGCTAAAACGTATAAATCGTTTCTTGTCGTTTTTGTCTGCTTCTCCACGTCGGCCGTTCATCTCGAACTCGCGACGGATTATTCGACAGCCGGTTTCCTCGCGGCTTACCGTCGTTTTGTCGGTCGAAGGGGCGCGAGCGCTACTATTACGAGTGATCACGGGACAAATTTCATCGGCGCCGATGCCGAACTCAAACGCATGTTCGCCTCAGCCTCGCGCGACCTTTCTACTCTACGCGATAAACTCGTCCTTCTCGGAACTCAGTGGCGCTTCCAGCCACCAGGTGCCCCACACTTCGGCGGAAAGTGGGAAGCAGCAGTTAAATCCGTGAAATATCATTTGCGTCGTATTATGGGAGGCGTTGTTCTTACGTACGAAGAGTTCTCAACTCTCCTCGCTGAAATTGAAGGTGTTCTCAATTCCAGGCCGCTCTTTCAAATGTCTGACAATCCTGAAGACATCGAAGCTCTAACTCCAGGACATTTTCTCGTTGGTGGACCTCTCACGGCATTTCCGGAACCATCTCTTGTATAAGAAACTCTATCTCGTCTCACTCGGTGGCAACTCGTTCGACAGCTGACAGAGCGGTTCTGGCAGCGATGGTCATCTGAATATCTCCAGCGTATGCAGGGCATCTCCAAATGGCATTTTAAAACGGATTCCATTAAGCTCGGAACTCTCGTTCTTGTTGCGGACGAACGTTATCCACCGACAAAATGGCCTTTAGCTCGCGTTACCGAACTACACCCGGGTACTGATGGGCTTGTACGCGTCGCGACAATTCGCACCGCAACCACCACTCTGCGACGTCCAGTCACGAAACTGTGCGTGCTCCCCGTCGACAGTACTGCGAATTAAAATTGCCATGACGAGCATGGCAAGGCGGGCGGAATGTTTAAAATTATAAGTGTATTCGTTTGAATTCGAACCGTGTCAGCGTGATTGCCGACACGCGACCTATCTCTCGTACTCGTCCTGTCTCCGTCTCTTAGTCTCTCCGTCTCTCCGTGTGT
Organism: Andrena minutula; assembly: GCA_929113495.1. Taxonomy (NCBI): domain Eukaryota; kingdom Metazoa; phylum Arthropoda; class Insecta; order Hymenoptera; family Andrenidae; genus Andrena; species Andrena minutula. Next base: position 35,386,052 of record OV815996.1, on the reverse strand, counting down.
CGAACTATGTCTCTCGACTCCCCACCTCTGTGATTTCCGTTAATTCCATCTCTGTCCTACCTGTCTCCCGCTTTCTCTCTCCTCTCTCGGCCTCATCTCCTACCTATTGTCTTGTCTCCACGCAGTCGTTAATCAGCAACCGGCACGCGTAAACGGAAATAAACTCAACGGATATTCAAAGTGAAAGAAATCTCAATTTATTTCTACAACCTCTTAAAACTATCGAACACCTGGCTTATAGAGGATATCATAAATGCTATTACTGTAGGGTACACTGAAACATCTTTTTTTACGGAGCTACATTTGGTTGACCTGGAGGTGCTATATACAGGGTGTCCCAGGGAAGAGTGGACAGCGGGATATCTCCTAAAGTATTGGTGATAAAAATATGAAAAAAATATGGGATTGCATGGTTCGAAGGGGCTGACTTATTAGCGCGGACGAATTTTTTTTCCGATTATTATTGTAAAAGATACGATGGTCAAGTTCGGTTTTGTAAATGGAACTATTTTTTCTGAAGAGCTGAGTTGATAGTGCGTTCCAAGACAAATTCAATGAGCATTAATGTATACACTTGATTTCCACTGGTTTTTGAGATATTGAGCTTGCAAATTCACTGATTTTCCCTGGAAAAAAGCCTGCTGAAATAGCAAGGACAGTGGACAGTCTAGCTGACGCGACGGGTTGCCTTGCCTGTTGAAACCTATACCTACCTGCTAAAGGTCTACGTCAGAAATGGCAGGCCCAAAGGCTGGACAATTCTTTTCCGCCAGAAATGACACTTAGGTAGGTACATCTGCGGTATCGAGAAGCGCACCGTTACTTTTATTTCGCACTTGCTTCTACGCTCGGATGGCCGGTTCTTCTTGAATGGATGCAAGCTCGATTGGTTAGGTTAGGAGGTGTGAAAGTTGCTAGACTAAATTTCAACTATAGGGAGCAGATTGTATTAGAACCAATCGGATTTGCATCCCTCACAAACGGCTGCTCTCTTGAAGAGGCCCTCTTCACAGCAATACCTCCTCCCCAATGGCCACCTTCTCTCGCATGGAATACGTCAACGCATGCTTTTCTTTTAATATTGAAGCTCGTGTTTATACTCGAGAGGACCACGCGTCGACAGCGGGCTACCCCTTTTCTTCCTGTGTCTCTCCACGAGGAGTATCAACGGTGGATTGTAGGAGCGTAGATGTTGGGATGCTAGTTATTGAATTCAGGAGACGATAGAAACACTTTATTACAAAACACACATGTGCTATAATAAATGATCGAACTTGCGCCCCACTTCGCGCAGACCGATTACAGGGTGATTGGCTCGGTACGCCTAATCCGCCTCGCAACCGTGACAAGGTCAAGCCAAAAGGTATGAATCCTGGGTCCTTTTTCCGAAGGAAGCCATAAAATTCGATGGGCACTGCGGGGTGTTGTCGTCCCAGCCACGGGATGAAACGCAGAATTACCCTGTTTCTGTTTCAGAAATAAAATAATTCTTTATTCTTCATCGTATGGATATGGAAGTGTCGCCGATGAATTCCTTGTGGTTTTCCGATGAAAATCATGCCAAATGTCGCGTAAATCGGACTACTTTGACATAAGGAATACAAATAGCTTGTGTCAAAGTAGTCCGATTTGCATGATATTTCGTATGATTTTCATCAGAAAAACACAAGGAATCCATTGGCGTCACTTCCATATCCATGCGATAAAGAGTAAAGAATTATTTTATTTCTGAAGCAGAAACAGGGTAGTTCTGCATTTACGCCCCTCACCACGTGGGCAGGGACAACACCCGCAGTGCCAATCGAATTTTATGGCTTTTTTCGGAAAAAGGTATGCATCCTCGGCCGACCGCGGCAAATCGGGGTCGGCGGATCGTAGTCGAGGGGTGACATCTGTTTCAGAAAGGAAATAATCCTTTATTCTTTATCGTATCGAAAGGGAAGTGATGCCGATGTATTCCTGGCGTTCCGTCGATTAAAATCATACCAAACATCATGCAAATCGGACTACTTTGACACAAGCTAGTTGTATTCCCTATGTAAAAGTAGTCCGATTTGCACGATATTTGGCATGATTTTCATCGGAAAACCACTAGGAATCCATCGGCGACACTTCCATAGCCAGGTACAACCTGCAATTCAAAAGGGGACGTTGTGCCTCTTAAAACAGGAACTTCTTCCACCGACGAGGTGGCCGTTAGCACGAATCATTTCTGTGCATCCAGGTTCGGACGGACTCACACGAGTCGTCACAGCGAGAACCGCGAAAACAGAAGTCAAACGACCCTTCAACAAGGTCATTCCATTGCCCATACCGGCGTAGAAGAGTCTGGACACAGCCCACTCCTCCAGTCAACTGAGCTAACCTCAAAGTTTTATAATTGGTTTTACTTACCTTTTTCTTTTATTTGTCACCTTATCCCACATGACTTCGTGGAATCCTTTGCGAGATTCCGGGAGACGAGACTTCCCTCTTCTCGCTCCAAGTGCCGAACCAACCGCATGTATCGCGATCGCGTGTACTGATCGATATTTGAGCGTTTTCGTAAGCATCTCGAGTTACCAGATCGCTGATGCTGTACACAACTGTGTGAATCAAAACTTAAAGATAAATAATTCAGTTATTCAAATTAGTAACATTCAATTAATTGTATATAGAGTGAAGTGATTTTATTAAACTAATCGATTACGTGATCCCGTACATTTACTTAAATTTCTACGCTACACTACTAACCACAGATTAATACAAATGTCTAAGTTAATACTAAAGAAGTGATTAATTATGAATTTGAATTTGGAATATAATGAAAATTGAAAAGAAATATGCATACCCAAATACTTAGGGTATAATTTCCAGAAAAATGAAGGCAGATATATGCATATAAGGGAACTCATAAAGAAAGCAAGAACAGCAATAGCGCAGATATGGGGAACAGGACAAAGAATGTTCAAGAACAATTTTGAGAGAAGTATGCGAATATTCAGAAGCATAGTGAAAACTGAATATGATGTACTTTGCTTCTTCACTTTGCTTCTTCACTTTACTGATCACTGATCAAAATGTCTGCCATTGTCTTATACGACAAACGCGACAAACGTGACAAACGTACTACGTCACTATGCGTCACTGTGCTTGTGCGAAGCAACAGCCAATAGAAATTAGACATAGTTTACCTCGTCGCCCCTCCCGCAAAGGCTTTACCCCCGCGACATTATGCTCCGTCCCTATATTCCTATGTCCATGTATACAGGGTCAACGTTCTATCCTGCAACTCGCGCTCGCACGAACAGGTAAAATGGCAACAGCGCGTCACGGACGTATTCCACTACAACTATGCACAAGCCCACCGGGGAGCTGCCAGCGGCTGCTGGACAGCAGTGAAGCACGAACTTCGAAAATTTTAGGCTGGTCTCTTTCAAATTAACGTCGCAAAGAGCTAGGTACAGTGGACGCTCGATAATGTGCCGCAGTCGGGGCTCTAGAGGCGGTGTTTTCTCAGAAGCGGCATATTAACGAGAGCCAATGTAACGCGCGCTCTCCCCATAACTCTCCTGTTTTCTTTTCCGTGATGGCTGCCCCCTACCAGAATACTCTTAAGGTGCGTCACACTGATGTTCGCGCAATTCACAAGCAGTATAGGTACAAATCGTACTTCTTTCACTAAAGCTTTTGCGAACATATTTAAATTTTATACAGATCCCTATTCACGAAGTGTTTACCGATGAAGACACACATTTTTACTATAAGCACGTTATACATGTACGATGAATAAAGAAAGCTTATATAGCAATGTAACTTTTATTTATAATCGTAATATTTTAGCATCTTTCAGTGTTTCAGTTTTTAGAATTAACGTTAAATATATTTTTTAACATTGTAATACATAAATCTGTAACTTCGGTACACCTTCTACCTGTCGTATATTTTTACAGTTTATCTTTCCCTTACCCATTTACATAACTATTTATGCCCAATATGAAATAAATGTGCCTAATACAAAATGTAACTGATCATAATTCAAAATATTTAAAAAAACATTTGAATAAAACGATATTATACGTACTTATACTTCTGTCATTAAAAAATGTATGAGTTAAGATGTGTCTTCATCGGCAAACAGTTCGCGAGAAAGTGTCTATGTGTATAAGACAAAAATATGTTCGCAAGAGTTTTATTATTAGTGAGAAAAAGAAAAAACACATTCACGTATATGTATTGCTTGCGAATTGCTTGCGAACTCCAGTGTGGAGGCACCATTAAGGGTTAGCATTCATTGGCTCGCTGAGCGTGAGAGAAAGGGAGGTGCACACACGCGTGCGAGTAATGCGTGTGAGCTGGGGCGTTCCCAACGGCACTTTAAACAGCGGCATATTATCCAGCGTCCACTGTATTCAGAATTTCCCGGCCCGGGTTGAAAAATCTGGGGCCTTTTTCGTATAACTTTTTAACTATAAGAGATATCGGAATGCAATTTGCGCCGCAAAAATGAGGAAAAATTATTCCCTCTTAATGATGGATAATTTAAAATATTTTACGTTTACTTAATTTTTCTTTTATCAATTTGTTAACCATAATTGTTTAAAAAGCTATTGCAAACTGTTTATTTGATAATGTATTTAACGCTGTTTTTAAAATTCGTGGTGTTGATAAACAATAGGCTAGTTGTTTTTGTATCATTACTTTCATAAATTGAGAAATTAAATTTTTATTCAATTATGTGTTAGTTCTGCAGACCTCAGAATCTATTGTTCTGGTTTTCTTTTTTATGATTTTATCCTTAATGCGGTGCATACCTAGATCAGACGTAAGGGGTAACTAATGGGACGTGTCTTTGATTGTAGCAGTGTTTGAATTTTTTCTCTAGAATTTTTGTGTTTTAATGTTTTAGCTACTCAATGCCACGCCTATACCGGCTTCCGACAATGTCATTTTTTTTTAATGATGTGCCATTATTGTGACTTTTACAAGCTGGTGGCGAAAAATCTCTCCCTACAAGGGTATAGCGCCGTGGTCAACCGTGTCGTAGCTAAAATTTTTGAAATTGAGACGAGTACAAGATCAGTTAACATTATTTTCAAACCTCATTATAGTAATCTGGGGTGCGAGTGGTAAACCGATTATAAAAGCGGAGCGCGCGGCTCGACTACCTGGGCCGGGAAATTCCCAATACCTAGCTCTTTGCGACGCTAAAATTTTCGAAGCTCGGGCATCACTCTTGTCCAACGGTCGCTGGCAGCTCTCCGCTGGGCCGATGCATGGTTGTAGTGGAATGCGTCCGTGAGGCGGTGTTGCCATTTTACAAGTTCGCGCGCGCGCGGGTTGCAGGATTAAACGATGACCCTGTATATTGCTGATTTTGTAGAATCGGTCGCTAGCGGCTGTCTTAGCTTCGAAACGTCGCGAACGTTTCGTAACGTAATATAATATGTATAATGTATAGCGGTATGTCTGACACGTGTGCTTGGGCGTTGCCTGGGCACAACAATTAAAATAAAAGAAAATTAACCATTGATAGTTTTCGAGATAGACATTTATCTGTACATTATCTTTTCACGAACATAGGCAGACATCGCACAATTCAATGTTCTCTATTTTGTAAGCAAATTCAAAATTCGTTAAACAATGACTTAAAGCTTTCTATAATTTCACGTGATTCACATAATGCATATTGCATTCTGATCAAACTCTCCAAAAATGTAATCGATTTAGCGTGGAGTGATTTGTAGATACAGGAATCTGTTTTATCGGGTCAGCGAGAGAGATACAGTTGCACTTGACGATACAAAGAGACTTCCGATCTACTACACAACATGACAACGTGGCCCGAAGTACGGAACTGGCATTGGGTCTCTCCCAGTGATGCCAGAATCGTGGGACGTGGACCAAATGCTTATCCCCCCCCATAGGTCATAACCTACCGTCGTCTCCCACTATGGTCTGCCGTCGTCCCCGACTTTCTTCTCATCGCACTGCACACAAGCGTATTCCTACCCCTGTCCGTGTGCTCGGCAGCCCAACAGGCAGCTCACACGGACAGGAGTAAAAATATGCTTTAGTAAATCCGACTGTAGGGTAAACAATATACAGTTATTGACCAGGGTACAGAAGTTAACGACTTAAAATTTCTGCCGCCATAGTCTAATGAACCTGCGTGTTTCCGCGTTAATGATGCACTTTGATCAGAAAAGAGAGTCCTACCTTTCGTTTCAAAGAACAATCAATGATTTCAGTATAAGCGTTTAGACGTGAAATCGTCAGGGCCAAGGGGGATCTTTAGAGCAGCAACTTCTTTAATCACTGTATAATCATTGTTCAATTTTATTTGCCGCGAATGCCATTGATCATAATAGGTAACAAGGGTCAAATATTAACATTCGTCATACATCCAGTCGTATCAGACGTGATTATGTTGTGTTTTGGGGGGTGTTCAATAACTAGTTCGACGAATGCACAGTAATACAGTTATTGACCACTCGTAATTTTCGTGCTGAAAGACCGCGATGAAAATTGATTTAGATCTTTGGAGGCACGGGGCAATGTCCCCTGCTTTTATATGGCTTCATGCACCTTCGATGATTTTTGATTTTTCATTGGACCGGAGGTCGGTATGATAATTTGGAGATCAAAGACGCTTGACGAAAGAAAAACAAAGAGGAGAAAAAAGCAAAAGAAGAAGAAGATAGAGGTAAAGAGATGCAAGGTGAAGAAGAAGAAGAAGAATAAGAAGCAAAGAAAGAGCATATGAGAGAGTAAAACGAAAAGAAAAAAAAATGAATGAGAAGCCAATGAGACCCAGGCAAAGTGCCTGGGATACGTCGTTAAGGGTGCACATGAAACTCACCCTGCCCCAAGAGAATATGTCTGATTTTTATATGTTGACAGAAGGTTTTAATAAAAGTGATTTTAAAGTAAAAAATATGCCATTTTCTTTTATATTCAGCATGTGGTCAACAACTGTACCTGGACGAGTCAATAACTATGCCACGACCGGCATAGTTATGTTTCTTTGTAATAACCTGACATCGAAACTACTGATTTCTCAAGGTTTCTTTGGTATTATAATTAATTAGCCACATGTCTATTGAATATGTATGTACAAATTGGGCTTAATTGGTCAAGTCGATTTCAAGATATCATGGTCACCATTTCCGAAAACATGGTTTCGAGAAAAACGCGTTTAAAGTTTTACACACAGTAATACCCCATGTGTATACGCATCTCTTCTAACCGCTATAACTCTGTCATTTTTACGAATTGCAGAAAATCCTTTTACCCACACATTTTCTATAATATATACTTGTAGAAAATGCAAAAAAATCAATTTTTTTGAGCCCGCACACTAGAATACCCCCTTAATGAAATGCAATGATTCGTACCAGTGGCCATCTAGTGGATGGTAGTAGCTCGTGCATCGGGAGACAAAGATCGCCCATCTTGACGTTGGGATAAGTGGTCCGCCATTTGCTGCGGGTCTGCAACGTCCGATGATACTCTTGCGACCTGTGTCGCTAGAAGTGATCGCGCATCTGGATTAACAGTTGCCAATGAGAGAGTCGTCCAGGATTCTCTGAAATCGGCGAGGATTCCGGTATAGCTCCCAAAGTTCCCCCAAATAAAAAATGCTCTGGATCGCACGATAACGCTGTGAGTGGCCAGGATTTCACACAGGCTTCAATTTGTGTGACTACAGTGGTGAGCTTCTAAAAAATGAGACGGGTCTATCCTGCCACTCACCGCAGATGCAGCTTGACCAGTTTGACAGCAGCCCCTACATACCGCCAAAATATGGTACAGCCGGGGGTTAAATTTCCATGTGCTGCCGTTTTACGCCACTGCTGCAACCAATTCCTTGGATTCCGTAGAAGCCACCACGAAGAGCCGGAGCAATTCGCGATCAACTCCAATACAATTGGTATCGCAATTGCTAAGCTAGGTGGCACGGTCACCTCGGCGCCAACTGATCCTGCGATAAGCTACAATGAAAGCTTCAGTAGTATAATCAGACACTACTAAATATATAGCATGGCTGACGAGACAAACAAATAATGCGATGTAACCCATTCTTGTTTTGTACCCTCGTCCAGGCATAATCTTAATTAAGAAACGGGCCTTATGCAATAAAATCGGTGACTTATGCAATAAACATACTTATTTAGTTATTTTCCCCGCAGAACACGGTTCTATATGTATAAAAACATATAATTTTGCAATCGTACGTCACACAAGAAACTAAGGTCGGTATCAAATATATTGGCCGGTGAATTCGTTTTCGCGAACAGGGATCGAGGAGAAATCAGCCACCACCATCTGACGATCGTGGATTTGTCAGTTGCAGTTACGTGGCCTCTGAAGGGTATAGTGGGGTAACGGGAACGTTACTCGGCTCCGCCTGAACCTAGCCGTTTGACTGTTATTTATCCTTAACGTAATAGTTGTGTGCGTTACGAAGCTATGCGTAGATCAATACGAGATTAAGCTATCGGGAATGAATCAGTGTTGTGACCAGTAAAACTCCTGAATTTTTTCGTTGCTAACGCACACCCATTCTGATGTGGGTATTTCTAAGCTGACAGTTCGGTTTAGCCTACACGCCAGAATCTTGGCTCTATCCTCACCACTTCTGGCTCACTCTTATTCTGCGAAGGCGAAAGTGAAATGGAACGAGAACGAGTTAGAAAATGTTGAGAAAAGGAGCACCGAGGGGCACGGAACTCACCAGTCAATATATATATATATGTGTGTGTGTGTGTGTTACCGACCTTAGATAAATGCGCGAGAAACTTGTATAAATTGTTAGTGGTGTTTGAGGTCGCCCGATTCCGAATACGGCGGTTTAGGCCGTATAGGCTATGTATGTCATAGACCACAGATTTCAGTCTCTTACAACTTATGTACGCGGTTGCTAGGCCCTCCTTAACCAGTGAGCTAAAAGAGCTATAACCTGAGAGCGCTTGTAATCTAAGAACGCTTATGAATCAAGTATGTTGAAATGTTCGTTATTTCGTATCGAAATATTACGAAGTTCCATATTACGTGCCGTTCCATATTACCTGCCTTTACCCTATATCGCTTAACCCTTTCGCTACGACGGGCGACTATAGTGGCACTACATACGGTGCCACTGAGGTACGACGGGCGACTATAGTGGCACTACATACAGTGCCACTGAGGTACGACGGGCGACTATAGTGGCTCCCCGTACGGTGCCACTGAGGTACTACGGGCGACTAGCCGCTAGCCGACGACCATTGACAATATTTTATTTTGCATCATTTGTTTCTCACAACCGAAATAACTAAATGCTTAGGAACCCAAATTCCTCAAGCATCAGCCTCGAATAATTTGTTAGATTGTTTGTAGCGAATAAAGTTAGTATTTACTGCAGAAAGATAATTCACCTTATTTTTCTCCCAATAACGGATAAGTAAGTATGCCTTGTTGTTTTTCAATTTTGTCTCATCTTATTTAGGTTAATTATTTCTGAACAGATTTTATCTCACCCCTAAAATGATGACAAATAATAACAGGAAAAGATGTAGTGAGGTAAATCAGAATTATTTGGACCTGTCAGAAGGTGATGAGATAAATTCAAATTTGGCAAGAGAGAGACCCCATAGAAAAAGTAAAAAATATCGGGATATGAGATTCAGCACATCCGAAATCGAAGAAGACAGTTCATTTGATGAAGATATCACAAAAATTACATGGAGCAACGACTTATTCCAACCGACTTTCCATAAATTCAATTCCAAGCATTCCGGAATAATAGCATCAATTAGCTATTTGACACCGATTTTAGATTATTTTAAATTATTCTGCTCTGAAGATTTTATAAATTTTATTGTCGGCACGACAAACAGCTATCGCAGTAGCCTTGATAATAATCATAATACAATAAATTCTCAAAATACTTCTGTTGGAGAAATGTATTGCTTTCTCGCCCTCAAATTATTGATGTCGCGAAATAGAAAACTGTTATATTCTGAATACTGGTCCAACGATAAACTTTTGAGGAGCAACATTTTTGCAGAGGTCATGAGTAGGGATCGGTTTTTATATTTGTTAAAAATTTTACATTTTAATACGAACAATATTACCGCAGATGTTGATAAATTATATAAAATAAGAGAAATTTGTGATAAGCTGCGACAACGTTTTCAGGAGGCGTTTTATCCTTTTGAAAATCTATGTATTGACGAAAGCTTACTCCTGTATAAAGGAAGGTTATCGTTTAAGCAATACATACCCTCTAAAAGAAACAGATTTGGAATAAAATCATTTGTTTTATGTGATACCCAATCAGGGTTTGTGCAGGATTTCATTATTTGTAATGGCTCATTAACTACTGTAAACTGCGTAAATCAATTTATTGGAAAGTCAGGAAACATAGTAATGGAATTATTGAAATCTTATTTAGGCAAAGGTCATACGTTATACGTAGACAATTGGTATGCAAGCCCCGCACTTTTTATTCTTTTGCATCAAAATCTAACTAACGCTTGTGGAACGGTACGTAAAAGGCGAAAAGGCATTCCAATATTCCAAAATAAATTAAAAACTGGTGAAGCAAATTTTCGCTCCTCGAGGTATTTATTAGCGATGAAATGGTGTGATAAAAGAGAAGTATACATGCTATCCTCTTTCCATACCGAAGAATTTGTTGAAACAAAACGTCATTTCCGGACTCGAGAAATGATTATGAAACCAAAATGTGTTGTTGATTACAATAAATTAATGGGAACTGTAGACAAAACAGATATGGTTATTAGCACCATTCACTCGCAACGCAAAGTGTTGAAATGGTACAAAAATATTTTTTTCATTTAATTGACATATGCGTTTGGAACGCTTATTGCTTATATAAGTTAAAAACTAGAAAACAAATATCAATGGCAAGCTTTCACCTACAGTTAATTCGTCAACTTTTAAGCCATTACCAATCTGACAATAAGAATACCATTGCGAATAAATCAGGAGAAACGAATCCACTTCGCCTTACTGAAAGACACTTCCCGTCGCTATATACAAATGAAAAGACCAAACGAAAGAATCCGCTGCGAAAGTGCGTAGTCTGTTCAAAAAATGACAAGAGGAGCAGATCGCGATACCAGTGCCAAATTTGCAATGTTGGCCTGTGTATAACACCATGCTTTGAAAAATATCATACGTAGTTACATTATTAAAAGCCATTATAATCATACAATTATATTATGTTATATTATTTTATTATATTGCATAATGTTATTTGCTTTCATACTGTCAATTCAAGAGCGCATAATAAAACGTTATAAATACCCTGGAATACCCTTTATTTATAAATACCCTTTGAAGAAAAATTCTTTCGTTCGAAAACATTCAGCAATTTGGGTTCTCCGCCGCGGTACTCCTGCTGACGATCGGCGTCGCGTACCTACCGTACTGTGATGTCGCGGCGCGCGGCATTGCCCCGTTCAGTGGGAATACCGCGGCGGAGAACCTGCCCGTAGCGAAAGGGTTAATCTATTTCTGGTGTCACCTTCAAAAGATGTTCAGACCTCATTCTGTGCGTCGTCCTCCCCTCTCCGGAATTAGTTTCCTCTACTTTGTCAGCTGTTTCTTAATTTCTTCTTTTGTAATCTTTAATTCTTAATTGTTGTAGCCGCTATTTATTTTATTTAAAAAAAAACAATAATTATAGTAATAATAATATCACATTAATTACAATGATAATTCATTTTTTTGTAGATATGATAATCGTGTCAGATGGTATAATGGGAACTACCGATGTCCATGCACTAGATTCTGTTATACAACAGTTGCGTGCAACAACAGTTGCGTGCAGTTTTTTACATGTTGGAAGTACCTATCATCCACACTGTGCTGATGGTTTAGTCCCATACCAAGATCTGTTATATTTCATGGCAAGAGCTACTTTGGGGACTTATATACCATTTAGCCGATATCCTGTACGTATTTTTTTAATGTATTACTTATATTTGTATTACGACACCCCATACGTAATATGGGTTTTCTGAAAGCTGAGTTTAATACAATGGATCTCGTCGCGATCATCACATATCTGTTTTGTGCATAATATGTCCGAACGCAAGGAAGGCGTCCGATATTAAAATAAAACTTCGCAAACTGGATCAAATAAAAAGGCTTTAATAACAATGTACAATGCTTCCCCCCGATTCCTCATAAAGTACAAAGAGGACAAAGGACACGTGCGTTACTCAGTGGCGTCGCGTTGCAAGAGAGAGGTTTTGCATGTGTGCCGCATGTCGTCTAAAAGTCGCCCGAACGTGGCCAGAGTAAAGGTCAGCGCACACATATCAGTTCCGTGTCAGTTCCGTATCCGTACGGTGTCCGTTCCGTGTTCACGCAATGTCCCTAATTGCACTGACAACAGTGTAGGAGGCCTGCTCTGGCCCGGTTAGTCCCAATTCAGCCGTTTCTGCAAGCCTGCTGTACAGTTCTTCCAGTCAGTACCGTTAAGGAACTAGTTTCTGATCAGTTCAGAGGGTTTCCCGCTTTAATATTTATTTTTAACCTAATAAAACTTTAAACCATAGACTTTTTATACTCAAAGATGAATTAATGTTTAAACTTTAAAGAAAAATTTAAAAAAGTTGAAGATAAGTATATTTTAATTATTTATAAGGTACGGAATAATAAGGTGACTAGGAACTAAGGTCGGTATCATATATATTGGCTGGTGAGTTTCGTGAGGGGTATTCTCCCACCACACCCTTTGTTTGCCTCGGTGCTCCTTTTCTCAACGTTTTCTGACTCGCTTTTGTTCCATCTCGCTCTCGCCTTCGCAGAACAAGAGTGAGCCAGAAGTGGTGGGGATAGTGCCAAGATTCTGACGTGTAGGCCAAACCGAGCTGTCAGCGTAGAAATACACACATCAGAATAGGTGTGCGTTAGCAACGAAAAAATTCAGGACCTTTATTGGTTAGAACATTGATTCGTCTTCGATAGCTTCATCTCGTATTGGTCTACGCATAGCTTCTAAACGCACACAACTATCACGTTAAGGATAAATAACAGCCAACCGGCTAGGTTCAGGCGGAGCCGAGCAGCGTTCCCTTTACCCCACCATACCTTGCGAGGGCCACGCAACTCCAACTGACAAATCAGCAATCGTCAGATAGTGGTGGCTGATTTCTCCTCGATCGCTGCTCGCGAAACCGAATTCACCGGCCAATATATTTGATACCGACCTTAGTTTTTGATCATCCAAAATACATGAGAACTAATTTCTTATCAAGTAAGGAACTAATATTTGATCAGATAATTTTTGTATAAATATTCAATGTATAGGTAATCATGAAATATATTCTTTTTCAAACGTTATTTATTTAAACTTTTCTAGAAGACTTTTTAACATTTTATGGTATGGATTTGTTTAAATTTTTCTTCGATTTTTTTCTTCATCCTTTTCTTTCTTTATTTTCAATTTCTGCAATCTTGCGATCTTTCTACGTTCTTTTTCTGCCTCTGCTTCTTGTTTTCTCTGAACTATTTTTTTGATGATAGGGGAGACCGGGTATGGTTGTCACACGGGTTGGTTGTCACAACCGTTAGGCCGCGTCCAGATCTGAACCGAACCCCGAACCGAACGCCACTTGAGACTCCGTAATGTCCCGTTCCTACGTGTGGAATGTATATTTCTAGCGATCTTGGCCAGTTTCGACAGAGTCTCGTTGCTCGCGACAACTAAAGATTGAAGGACAGAGAGTGTTTAGAGTAGTGCAGACGAAAGGTTTGCCTGCCATATGAGAACGAGGAAGGGACCTCGGGATCCTCGACCAAAGGAAAGTCAGGCTGGCCGCGATGTTCGGACTCTTCCCAGCGGATGTCGGTAAAGTCCCGAACCATCAAAGGAATGGCTCACCCACATGGGGTAAACAACTGTAGTGGTGCATCCCTGTCCCTCACACCACCATGACTTGTTGTCATCCTGGCCATTGGGGGTGTTAAGTAGTTTGAAAAAGCAAGACACGGTCGTAATAAACGAAGAGTGTCCCACAGACCTTTCCAAGTGTACCTACACCTACGGTTCGAAATTTCTACGGGACTCTCAGAATAGTTTAACCGTTTGCACGAGCACCATGTCCGCAGATCAAGCAGCCGCTGCGTATATCTGCCTTTATTACATTTAAAAAAAAAACAGAGACAGCAACGACGGTGGTGGCAGAGACGGTTATTTTCCAATAAAGAAGTTTATAGTGGCATCGCGTTATTGTCGGACTTGCGGTTTCAGACTACCAGTGGACTATATAAAAATTTTGCACGAATGTGTCCGAGTGACTTTGAATTCATATTAAATTTAATTGGAAATGACATTTGCAAAGAAAACACAGAATTCAGGAAATGCATTTCCGCGGAAGAAAGGATAGCAATTACATTGCGATTTCTGGATACTGGAGATTCTTTCACTAGCCTTCAATATTTATTTAAAGTCTCCAAACAGTCAATAAGCACAACAGTGCTTATTATTAACGAGCTAGACTTTCCTTTGGTCGAGGGTCTCGAGGTCCCTTCCTCGGGTCTCATATGGCAGGCAAACCTTTCGTCTGCACTACTGTAAACACTCTCTCTCCTTCAATCTTTAGCTGTCGCGAGCCACGAGACTGTCGAAACTGGCCAAGATCGCTAGAAATACACGTTCCATACGTAGGAACGGGGCATTACGGAGTCTCAAGTGGCGTTCGGTTCGGCGTTCCGTTCAGATCTGGACGCAGCCTTATAATAACGAAACTACAGTTAGTCCAGTGAAATTAGGATTTGTCTTCGGACTAATTCCCATCAAGCTGGATTTTGGCATGAGCCTTTATTTGGTCGTTTTAAACAATATGTCAAAAGTCCCCATCAATCCGACTGCTGCTAAAAATTTTACAGAGGGTTGAAAACAAAAAAAAACTGTTTTTCGCAAATATCTCGCTATCTAGCAGTTTTGTTACAAAAATAGTTATTACACAATTTGTAGCCTAGGAAATTCTCTACAAAAAGGTCGTACAAGTTTTTTCATAGGTGTAACCAATTTCATGTATGTCGGGTTACCAAGTTTCAACCCCCATAAACTTGATAAGGGAAGATCCTGAACCTGGAAATTCAGAAAATTATGAAATTCTGGAAATATGTAGGGGACGTCCTCCTGAGTACAACGATATTTCGTTTGATGCCCAAATTCACTCCAAGAGGGTACAATTCACCCCTAAACTTTTTTTTGTTGGTATTATTACTCGCGAACTGTAGGAGATAGAAAAAAAGTGTTTAGGAAAAAGTTACTTCTTTTAATTGGGACTATCAGTTGGTAAGTTATAGGTCTTAAGGTCGATTTACACTATACAGCACGGACCGGCACGTACCGGCAACGGCGCGGTCCGTCACCGGCGCGTAATATTATGCATGTATCTACACTGTTCCGGCAACAGTCCGGCAGTTCACGTTTAACAGTCGAAATGAGCGGATCAGACAACGACGAGGAATTGGTTCTTCTAGCCTTACTTTTAGACGAAGAGGATGCCGCAGCAAAAAGAGCAAAAATGCGAGATAGAATTTGGGTACATCCAATACTAAAAAAGGGAAATGTTGAAGGAGAGTATTGGACTTTATTAAAGTTTAATAATTTCCTTTGTGCCGTCCTTGTTTTTCGTCATTTAATTTAAACAATTTAGTCATTATTTCGTAGCAGCCTAATATAATTTTTTGTCATAGGTGTACCGGCATATAATGTATTATTAACGTGGCAATTAATTAAATCTTTCAGATAGGATATTTTAACTTACAAGGGAAGTTCGGCAACCCGAAAATTCAGAAAATTATGAAACTCGGTGTGCAAGTAGAGTTGTTCATCCGTAACGCAACCCTATTTTTTGTTGGTGCCATAATTCAATTTTTAGGGGTGAAATCACCCCTTGAAAAAAATTCAGAATTTTATTTTCCGTGGAATATCTCGAGAACGGTGAGAGATATCGAAAAAAAGTTTAAACAAAAGTTGCATCCTACTTTTATATCTAGAAAACCGCGTAAAAATAATTTTCGAAAAATCCATATTTTTCAAGTTACCCCCACCACCGATCCTTAAAATTAAGTTTTTGTATTTTGTAAATATACGCTGAAATACCTCTGGATAATCTCTTTTCATACATATATATAGTTTATGTGTTATAATTTTTTTGCAAACAAACAAAACCTCTATTACCGAATTTGAAGTCCATTTTGGCAGTTTCCATTAATAACATGGTTTCTTAAAGCCATATTTAGGTTATTATTTATGTAAAGTTTAGACAGCTTTCAATTATTTAAGCAAGGCAGTACGTGCCTAAAATTGCATCAAAGGTAAAACTCATTAAAACTGATCAGTGACGTGCATGAATCATTATGATATCAGCACATTCGTACATGCATTACTTCAAGTGTAATCGTATTAGGCTATTTTGGAAACCACACGATAAATAAATAATGCGTGAAGATTTACAATGACTTCGCAAAATATATATTTTATCATTAAAATGACGCAGAATCGCATTGATGCCGATAACCTTGTCGAACCTTCCGATTTGCATAATGCATATGTATATGAATTTTAAATGATTGTAAATCAATTTTACTTTTACATCCCACTAATAACATATATATAATATTACAGTTAATATTAAATTTAATTATAACATTATAGCAGTTTTCATTAATGACGTGACCGCATAAAGTAATATTTAAACATTCGCAGTCTCTTTTTGTACATGTTGTATTGTTTGATTATACATTGGAAGAATTATACTAATAGAAGACGATAGATACATTAAAAATTACGGTTTGTAATTGGTACAATAATGATATTCTTCATAGAAATGATGGAAACAAAAGTACTTGCCGCACCATGCACATCGCATAAAAGCCGGCTCCTCACAAATACTACATTTGGGTATAAGCTTTTCATTCCTGAAGTAACAGAAATCTACAGGATTTTGAAATTCGCTTGGATGCGTTTCTAGATATCCGCTTTTAGGGGTTCCTAAAATTGCATCCAAGGTAAAACTCATTACAGTTAAACCACACGATAAATAAATAATGCGTAAATATTTACAGTGACTTTGCATCATTTTAATTGTAACTGATAATATTCTTGTGCCACATTCACTTTTCGGTAAACATATTTACGTATTCGCGTCTTTTGATTGATATAAATATTCCCGAGGTTGCAGCGAATGGCAGTTACATTTTTGCAAGCAGTCAGTTACCATTCAATTGAAGAAAGTGAGTGATCATTGTTTGAAAGGCTTTTCCTGAAAATGCAGTCGATTAATGTTGCTAACGTAATAAACATGTTAGCCACTACGTTTCAAATTGCAAGTATAATACAGACACCTATAAACTCGGTAGAAACGGAACTGCACAATGAAATTCGGGACATTATAAAAAAGTTTCAAAACATACATTCCCCACCATTAATTGAACATGATTATGTGCTCGATTTTGCCGATCCATCCGAACCACATGGTGCACAAGTTGTAGAGTACATTATGCCTGCAGAAGAAGAAGAAGACAGTTTTGACCCTGCAGAATGTACTGTTGATGATGAAGGTGGAAAAGTCGACTTAAGTTATAAAAGAAAAGCAGTAACGTTTTGGAAAAGTGGAAAAAAGGCACGTCGATCGCTTACCAGTGTACAGAAAAATTATCGCATGGTTAAATCTTTGCCGCAGCTATACAGGTGGGAGGCGAGTATAGAGAGAGGTGGAACAAATGCAGATAAATTTGCATTTATTGCGGAATATGTACTGCAAAATTTTGAACAAGCTTGTGACAGAAGATCTATTGTTCATGACATGAATTTAAGATTGTGGGCCTTGGAGGCAAAAAACCAGGTGGACCTACCCCAATTCGTGGCAAGTAAATGGTGGATTTGGAACTTTAAGACTGCGCATAGGATTGTGTCCCGCAAGATAACAACATTCAGGACGCAATTTACGTTTGAAGATATTGACAATATCAAAAATATCGCAGAATCGTTTGTTTCTCGCGTAAAGTCTAACATCCCATCTGTCGGAGTTGAAGAAATTTATAATGCAGACGAGAGTGGCTTCAACCTTGAAATACATTCTGGGCGAACATTGGCGAAATTAGGAGTGAAAACGGTAGAAGCGACGATTCAATCGGTATCTTCTACAACACATAGCTACACTATAATGCCTATTATATCAGCAAGCGGACGTCTTCTTTCACCACTATACATAGTTTTGAAGGAATCTACAGGAACACTTGGTCCGATAGTGCAAAAAACTCTATTCCGCCCGGTTAATATTTATATCGGAGCTTCAAAGTCAGGAAAACTCACGTCTGAACATTTTAAAACTTGGTTTAGCGAAGTGTATCTACCGAATACTGGCCGTAGAAGCATGCTCCTACTCGACTCGTGGACGGGACACTGCCCAAATGAGTTACAGCAGTTGATTCCACAAGACAAGGAAGTAACTTTTTCAATGATTCCAAAAAAAACGACGGCCATCGTTCAGCCTTTAGATGTGTTTGGATTCCGGATTTGGAAAAATTTCGTGCGGACATTTTCGGATAATGTGATTCTCCAAGAGAGAGATGTCAATTTGCACTTACGTAATGAAATAATTAAATTGCAGTCCCTAACCCACAACCAGTTTTCTTCGCCTAGATTCAAAAACCTTTTTCAATATGCTTGGTTTAAAAGCGGATATCTAGAAACGCATCCCAGCGAATTTCAAAATCCTGTAGATTTCTGTTACTTCAGGAATGAAAAGACTATACCCAAATGTAGTATTTGTGGGGAGCCGGCTTTTATGCGATGTGCATGGTGCGGCAAGTATTTTTGTTTCCATCATTTCTATGAAGAATATCATTATTGTACCAATTACAAAGCGTAATTTTCAATGCATCTATCGTCTTCTATTAGTATAATTCTTCCAATGTATAATCAAACAATATAACATGTACAAAAAGAGACTGCGAATGTTTAAATATTACTTTATGCGGTCACGTCATTAATGAAAACTGCTATAATGTTATAATTAAATTTAATATTAACTGTAATATTATATATATGTTATTAGTGGGATGTAAAAGTAAAATTGATTTACAATCATTTAAAATTCATATACATATGCATTATGCAAATCGGAAGGTTCGACAAGGTTATCGGCATCAATGCGATTCTGCGTCATTTTAATGATAAAATATATATTTTGCGAAGTCATTGTAAATCTTCACGCATTATTTATTTATCGTGTGGTTTCCAAAATAGCCTAATACGATTACACTTGAAGTAATGCATGTACGAATGTGCTGATATCATAATGATTCATGCACGTCACTGATCAGTTTTAATGAGTTTTACCTTTGATGCAATTTTAGGCACGTACTGCCTTGCTTAAATAATTGAAAGCTGTCTAAACTTTACATAAATAATAACCTAAATATGGCTTTAAGAAACCATGTTATTAATGGAAACTGCCAAAATGGACTTCAAATTCGGTAATAGAGGTTTTGTTTGTTTGCAAAAAAATTATAACACATAAACTATATATATGTATGAAAAGAGATTATCCAGAGGTATTTCAGCGTATATTTACAAAATACAAAAACTTAATTTTAAGGATCGGTGGTGGGGGTAACTTGAAAAATATGGATTTTTCGAAAATTATTTTTACGCGGTTTTCTAGATATAAAAGTAGGATGCAACTTTTGTTTAAACTTTTTTTCGATATCTCTCACCGTTCTCGAGATATTCCACGGAAAATAAAATTCTGAATTTTTTTCAAGGGGTGATTTCACCCCTAAAAATTGAATTATGGCACCAACAAAAAATAGGGTTGCGTTACGGATGAACAACTCTACTTGCACACCGAGTTTCATAATTTTCTGAATTTTCGGGTTGCCGAACTTCCCTTGTTAGTAAAGATATATAGCAAACACTAAAAATCGTATTTAATTCATACTTTGAAATGTACAACTTAAACAAAAGTAAGATTGACATAAACTAGGTAATTAAAAATAAACATATCAACATAAACATATACATATAACTTAAACATACGAACAAATTAAACATAGATATGAACATAACGGCTTAAAGTTAATAATCATCATCGTCATTATTATTCGATACTTTTAATGATTCCCAAAAGGCAAGCCGATTGGCTGGCATGATCAGCTTCAATTTCGAAATTAAATTTTCTTTTCTCTCTGCTGAAATTCCTTTACACTGAACTCTGGCTTTTGGTTTTGGTAATTTAGTTTTCATTGCTTTTGCATTAAGAAAATTTAACTCCTGAAATTCAGCAGAAAAATCATTTTTATATTTTATGATTTTTTCCCCTCTTGTGAATTGAACATGTACAAAATCATGAAGATATGGTCTAGGAGAATTTTTTTTTAATTTGTGCTGAGAAGTGAAGTCTTCCCAATCAAAAAGATTAGTGATGTCCATTTCACAAACGTCTACTTTTGAAGAATTTGCCTCCTGCACAGCACATTTAAAATCATTAAAATCAAAAACCTTATGTTTTCTTTTTAAAGAAAGTTCCACCTGATGGTGGAAGGAATCGGCAGACATGAATGTATGTCCGGCCTGAAAATATTTAAGTTCTAAGCATTTAACATTAACCTCACAACAATTTACTATATAAATAAAGAAACAATATAGTGCCCAATTTTTATTCTGAGCTGCACAATTGTCTAGCCAAATAGTTATATTGAAAAAGTCTCTATTCTTTTTAAAGAAGGAGTAAAATGTTGATATCAAATCTTCCTTTCTCCTCCCAGCAATACCTTCATGCCATATGACCGCCAATGGTTTCGTAGACCTTGATTTTCCAACCGGAACAAAGGACTCATTGAAAGCTATAATTCGTGGTATGAATATTACTTCTTTGAACATTTCAGCTCGTGGAAGCATGATAACTTTTTGTAAATCAGCCGATACAATAATTTGATTCGGTTCATCTATCGAAATTTCATTCGCAACATCTTTAAGATATTGCGTCCTGGCGGCTTCATATTTCTGTTTATGATTTTCCCAGTCCTTACAATTTTCACATTCTGAATTTGGTTCACTTTTTATATGGCCAACACTTTTGCAATGAATATCAAACTTTTCGCATTCAAAGCATTCTTCGTTTCCCAGTTTGGTGAAAGATATATTCATTCTACACACCTCTTTTCGATATAGCTCATAAGAAAAATTAATATTTCGAAATTTTTCTTTAAAATTTTGATACATTAATGTGACAGTTATATCACTTGGTAAATACAATCTGTTAGGAGCGTGTTCTCTTCTGTAGTGTGATATTGTAGGTTTAAAAGATTGAATATGTTCTATTATGACATTTCTTTCAATTTTCGCAACATTCGGATGATGCCCTCTCTTATCTGCTTTGGGCGATAGCAATCCTTCATTCATTGAGCGTCGAATTGATTTAATAATGCAGTCATTATTAGCATTATAACCAAGAGTAGATAGAAAGAAAGTCTTACATACAACAACATCATCACCATTCTCCATCTTTAAATTATATATGAAAGAATTTTTTCTACGCGAGTTCCTATTATACTTATTAATGGTTGATCTCTTTTTTGATATCTTATTCATATATCCCATAACAGACATTTGTTGTTCTGGCCTCGAAAGACTCCAAAATTCTTTATTAATTGCCTCTTGTCTGTTTGAATTTATTTTTTTAGGACAATTTAGTCTGCAATTCGTACACGTCGTTTTCACTTCATGGGAATTAACAATAGTTTGTAATTTCTGTTTTTTTTTCTGTCTGCTACCGATGTCTCGTATATTTTTCTCTTTCGAATTTGCCCTTTCTTTGTATATCTACTCCGTTTTGGCAGCTCTTGTTCTTCATTGCCAAGTTTATTAATTATTTCACTTAATAATTCTTTAATGCTATGTTCAATATTTTCATTCATTCCATCACTATCACAACTATTATTTAACAAATCGTCTTCGCAATCACCCGATGGAACATAATCCGAATCATTGTTTATGTTGTCAATAATATTATTTATTCGTTTGGTATTATAATTAATTTGTGAAATTCTCTCTCTTAACTGCCGGTTGAGTGCTAACGTAATACTACGACCTATACTTGACATCTTGATAGAGTTCACTACTTAAGCAACTTACTGTTTGTTATAATATTATGCAAGTAATATTCACAGTGTAACAGCTGTTTATAACCTTTCTTAAAGGAAACCGTATAGTATAATTAATAAAACACGTTGCTCGACAGTAAGATACTGTTTTGTTTGGCAGTGCCGTGCTGATCGCAGCATACATACTACAATAAAATGTCCCATCTGCATTTCAAATGTACACTTAGGACAATCTAATTTAGTAGATTCAGCGCTGCACAAGGAGCAGTTTTCGGCGCCTAGCGGCGAGCAACCCACCTTTCCTGTTGCTAAGGTTAGAATCGGTGAGGAGAACTGCAGTAGTGTATGTGCGTGTTCGTAGGCTCGTAGCATAGGGATATATGACTGGGTTTCTTGTAGGGGCACCAGTGCAGAACAGGTCCCGTAATAAAATTCGGGGGGGTCATGAAATTTCCAAAATATTTGCTACTACCGGCATTTGGTATGACTTGAAGGTTCAATTTTACTGATAATGACACATTTATTGCTAATATTACTTATTTTTTCATCCGACACGTAATATATTTATAAAGTTAATACTATACAAATAAATAGCTCGGACTCGAAGAAAACCAAATTTTAATGAAGGATATATATCATTTACAATTCAGAAAGTTATATATAAAATTTATATATAACTTTCTGAATTATAAATTATAAGAAAGTTATATATAAATTTTATATATTTTAAATTTAAATTTTATAAAATATATAAATTTTATATATTTTAAATTTAAATTTTATAAAATATATAAATTTTATATATTTTAAACCAAATTTTAATGAAGGATATATATCATTTACAATTCAGAAAGTTATATATAAAATTTATATATTTTATATATTTTAAATTTAAATTTTATAAAATATATAAATTTTATATATTTTAAACCAAATTTTATATACAAGGATATATATCATTTACAATTCAGAAAGTTATATATAAATTTTATATATAACTTTCTGAATTGTAAATGATATATATCCTTGTATATAAAATTTGGTTTAAAATATATAAAATTTATATATTTTATAAAATCATTTACAATTCAGAAAGTTATATATAAAATTTATATATTTTATATATTTTAAATTTAAATTTTATAAAATATATAAATTTTATATATTTTAAACCAAATTTTAATGAAGGATATATATCATTTACAATTCAGAAAGTTATATATAAAATTTATATATAACTTTCTGAATTGTAAATGATATATATCCTTCATTAAAATTTGGTTTTCTTCGAGTCCGAGCTATTTATTTGTATAGTATTAACTTTATAAATATATTACGTGTCGGATGAAAAAATAAGTAATATTAGCAATAAATGTGTCATTATCCTATATAAAATTTATATATAACTTTCTGAATTGTAAATGATATATATCCTTCATTAAAATTTGGTTTAAAAT
This sequence comes from Andrena minutula, assembly GCA_929113495.1. NCBI lineage: Eukaryota > Metazoa > Arthropoda > Insecta > Hymenoptera > Andrenidae > Andrena > Andrena minutula. The sequence continues at coordinate 35,362,470 of OV815996.1, read as the reverse complement.
ATATAAAATTTATATATTTTATAAAATTTAAATTTAAAATATATAAAATATATAAATTTTATATATAACTTTCTGAATTGTAAATGATATATATCCTTCATTAAAATTTGGTTTAAAATATATAAAATTTATATATTTTATAAAATTTAAATTTAAAATATATAAAATTTATATATTTTATAAAATTTAAATTTAAAATATATAAAATTTATATATAACTTTCTTATAATTTATAATTCAGAAAGTTATATATAAATTTTATATATAACTTTCTGAATTGTAAATGATATATATCCTTCATTAAAATTTGGTTTTCTTCGAGTCCGAGCTATTTATTTGTATAGTATTAACTTTATAAATATATTACGTGTCGGATGAAAAAATAAGTAATATTAGCAATAAATGTGTCATTATCAGTAAAATTGAACCTTCAAGTCATACCAAATGCCGGCAGTAGCAAATATTTTGGAAATTTCATGACCCCCCCGAATTTTATTACGGGACCTGTTCTGCACTGGTGCCCCTACAAGAAACCCAGTCATATATCCCTATGCTACGAGCCTACGAACACGCACATACACTACTGCAGTTCTCCTCACCGATTCTAACCTTAGCAACAGGAAAGGTGGGTTGCTCGCCGCTAGGCGCCGAAAACTGCTCCTTGTGCAGCGCTGTAGTAGATAATACATAGGACATTATAAACTAGTAAAACGATCTGAAAAGCAGTTAGGGTGAATAAATTAGACCGTTTCTAGATCTCTACGAAGCACGTAGGATTTTCCAACTTTACCTAAAAGGTAAAAGACATGTGGAACTTCAAATATTTCAACATATCTCAAAAAATGAAAAAATGTTAGATAGGACGTTTTAACTAAGGAGGGCAGTGTTAGTTTTGTACTTCAGTACTAACGATGAAAAGGGCACATTATATTTTTGATGGCAGCACGCACAGTGATTTTATTATTGTTTATGTCATTATAAGAGTGTGGTAAATTAAATATAACCGTTTTGTAGATAGAATTAATACTTGTAATTCAGAACTTACAGCATAATAATGTCAACACAACTTTAGAATAATCGAAATAATAATGAATACTGTAACTCGCTGACGAACGTCTAAACGCTATCGACACACTCTTTGTTCTGCTGCTATGTACTACGACGCATGTACATGAGTCTTCGCACTCGGAAAGTGGCGCGCTATTTGAATATCGCTTATAGTTCGGCCGTGTCCTGACTTCAGGGTCGGCTCGACCATGTATATTATCACAATTTTCAGGATCAGTCTCAATATCGGGATTCACAAATCGAATCCAGGGCTTCATTCTGTCAGGAATAAAGATCTCCGTAAATGGTTTGTTACTTAATTGAAATCCCGCAACATCGCCGATAATATATTTATCTCTATCAATAACCTTTTTCACCTCATACGGTCCTTTGAACTTCGGAAGTAACTTATGGTTTACTCCCGAAGTAGTTACAACATTCGTTATCATCATATAATCGCCTACGGCGTAGACTCGCGGTTTCTTATGCTTTTGGTCGTATACATGCTTATTATAGTCCTGTAGACGTCGGTTGTGTACAATAGCATCGCTTCTAAGTTTTTCGCGACCTACTTCGGTATCGAGGACAGTTCGCAAGTAATCGCGTAAATCATCATCAATGAAACCATATTGTTCACAGCCATACAGTAATAAACTAGGCGTGGTGCCAATGGCATTATGATGGGTATTGTTTATAGCAGGCCTGCCCCATCGGGTGCAAATACCTCCTGAATTCCTGCGATCCATGTAACAGCCGAGCGCCGGAACTGCGCCACTGCTACCCGTTGCGAAATTTGTGAGAGAACTGTATGAGTGTGCGTCGTGGTACGAGCCTGCATGGACGACCGCACACTCATGCAGTTCTCCCGCAGCCCATGCTGTGGTTAGCAACGTAACAGTCTCGCTGCCCGGCTGTTGCCCGGGTCCCAGAAATTCAGGAGGTATTTGCACCCGACGGGGCAGGCCTGGTTTATAGAAAATTGGGCCTCAATTAAAGCCTTATCCCAGGTTTCATCCGTACACATTTTCGCTAATATCGATCGTAAGAAACGGTTGACTCGTTCAATCTGGCCATTAGCCCTTGGGGTTGCACTGGTCACCTTAACATGTGTAATTTTTAATTCGGTTAACAAGTCAGAAAATTCGTGAGATGTCAACGAGCTACCTCTATCGGAGATAATTCGTTTACAATAACCAATATGACGAAAATACTGTTTTAAGGAGGAAACGAGTTTCTTAGTGTCAGTCGATTTAACAGGATACATGGTAACAAATTTGGTAAAAGCATCTATGACCATAAAAATGTATTTGAAATCTCGTTTTGTTTTATTTAGTAGGCCATAATGGTCCACATGGTCCAACTGGCCTTCAGGCTTTCCCGCGGGGACAGAATATGTCAAACATTTAAAACAATTGTCGATGTGTTCCTTCACTTGCACACGCATGCCTGGGAACCAATAGCACTTGACAATTAGGTCAACGGTCTTCTCTAAACCTACATGTCCAACATTATCATGGCACATTTGTATGACATCACGTATCATTGACTCTGGGACATAAAATAGAAGATTCTTATCATACTTTTTATATACTACACCGTTTCGCAACTCAAATTTATCGCTCTCGCGAATTTCTAGTTCTTTATGAATATGTTTGATCACGGGATCTTGCAATTTTTTATAAACTAGAATTTGTTCAAAAGATAACGGTTCGATTAATAGTACATTTCTGCTTAACGCATCCACATGACGCATGCGATCGGATGTCCGATGTATTATTTCGAAAGAATAGTTCTGTAGAATCATTGCCCACCGACTAATACGAGGATTAATATCTCTTTTACTAAGGGCCAATTTCACAGCACTACAGTCGGTCACAATAGTATAGTTCATGCCTTGCAAGTAGACTCGGAATCGCTCTAACGCATAGATAATTGCCATCATCTCCAACTCGTAACTGCGATATCGACTTTCTATTTCGGTAGTTCGCCGACTAAAGTACAGGACAGGGTGCATCAATAAATCTCGTTGTTGTTGTAATAAAATAGCTCCGTAACCGTACGAGCTCGCGTCTGTATGTAATTCTGAGGTGTCGTTTAATAGGTCGCGAAGCGTCTCAAACGCATTTAACTCTGTTGCACCAAATTGGAACGGTACATTGGTTTTTATAAGATCATAAAGCGGCTTAGCAATTAAAGCGAAGTTCGGTACAAACTTGCGAAAATAGCTTGCCAGACCCAAAAAAACGCTGCACCTGTTTAGTCGTGGTCGGTTGTGGGAATGATTGAATGGCTTCGACATTAGATTTATTCAAAGTTACTCCGCTTTCTGAGATTCTGTACCCTAAATACTCGATACTCCGCTTCAGGAAATGGCATTTCCGGAAAATAAGTCTTAAACTATGTTTCGACAACAATTCCAGAACGTCACGTAAAATACTTAAATTTTTCTCGGTGGTGCTAGCAGCTATCAAAATATCATCGAGATATATAAGGACCTCTCCCGCATCAAGGAAAGGTTTGAAAACTAGATTAATAATTGTAATAAATTACAATATAGCAGAAAAAGAAACATAGAAAACTAGTAACAGAAAAGATAAAAATAAATAAAATAATATATAATATAGAAATAAACTCTAGCAATGAAGTAACAATTATACAAACATAAACAAGTAAACAGTCTGCAATATAACGATGACTCAGTGCTAAAAGTATGTACTACGGAGATGGTATACACCTAAGCAGTTGAGTTCTAAACGCTGTGAGTGATGTTAGGAAGAAATCAATGTCCTTAGGGCATTGGTTCAATATACACATGGCCCGATTTATGGGATCGTTGGAAAAATACTGATAAGTTGGGACACCCGATACAAAAAGGGGTCTCGATCGCAACGTCCGCTGCGGAGCGTTAAAACAAATCAATGATACCAGCTCTAGACATTTAATATGTCCATGGAAGACCTTGTAGAGGAACATTAAGTCCGTGATGTCACGGCGATCGCAAAGCGTAGAAAACCTCATTATTAGCAAGGCAGGACTATAATCGTGGTAATTAAACCGCATAGGGCTACCTGAGACCCTTATTGCTAGCCTTAAAAACTTATGCTGGACCAATTCGATCAAGCCGACGTACTGTTTGTGTCTGGGGTTCCATATCACCGACGCATATTCGACTTGTGGTCTCACCAGTGCAACATAAAGCAACTTAAGTGTCCTGACCTTCCTAAAGTGCTTGCCGAAGCGGGCGATAAACCCAAGGGTTTTCATTGCTTTACACGTGATCCTGCGATAGTGATTACGGAAATCCAGACACGCAGTAAATGTAACGCCAAGATCTAAAACTTCCTCTACCTCAGACAATGTTGTGTCACACAGTAAGTAATTAGAGGGAATGCCACAGATAGCCCTATGGGATCTTAATAGTACACATTTCACTGTGTTCAGCCGCATTCTATTGACGGAGCACCACCGCTCGAACCTTGTGAGATCGTCCTGCAACAGATTTACGTCGGAAGCACTATTTATAGTGCGAAAAATCTTGAGATCATCAGCATACATGAGGAATCTACTATGCTGGAATACCGAACCGAGATCATTGATAAATAGCAGGATCAGGTGCGATCCCTGAGGGACACCCGAGGTCACGTTGATCGGGTTGCAATTCCGATCCTGAACCTTGATAACCTGCACCCGCCCTTCCAGGTAACTAGCAATCCACTCAAGGAGCGAACCACTGATCCCTATTGCAGACAGTTTTAAATGCAGGATACAGTGATCCACAGAGTCAAAAGCTTTCCGAAAATCAGTGTAGACAGTATCGACTTGACTTCCCGCATCAAGCGCAGCCGAGGCGAAGCAGTGGTACGCCGCCAAATTTGAAATCGTAGATCGACCAGGGACAAATCCGTGTTGCTCGTCACAAATGACGTTGGAGAGACAGGGAGTTAAATGCTCCGTTATTAATTCCTCGAAAACCTTAGGCATAACGGACAATTTACATATGGGTCGATAGTTTATAACGTCCGCGCGATCTCCCGCCTTGAAAACCGGGGTGACCAATGAGGTCTTCCACACATCGGGAAAAGTCCCCAAGGCTAGAGATGAATTGAAAATATGCCATAAGGGCCTGGCGATAATGAAACTACACTCCTTTAAAAATAACGGAGGTATTCCATCGTAACCTGGACCCTTTGATGTATCAAGTGTCTGAAGTTTAGAATAAATTTGTCCGATGGAGATGGAAATCGTGTGTATATTAACATCGCTGCCAGAGGACAGACCAGGGATCGTAGCAGGCGGGCCTCCATAGCGAAGACTATAAACAGAGCCAAAGAAATCAGCAAATAGATTCGCTACTGCCACATGCGACGAGGCAGAAACATTGTCGAGGTGAACCTTATTGGGGATACCATGCACACCGCGCTTTGTGTTTACAAATTTCCAAAAATATGATACATTGTCACCCACAGTGTTCTCGACGCTATCAATATAAGTACGGTAATCGCGCGCCATGGCGCGGCGTGCTTACATTTCGAGCGGAGATTTGTCGACAAGAATTGTTTGAATTGTCGACGAAGTTCCAGCTTTCGTCTGCGGAGGATAAAACATTGATAGAGGATATATCCTATTAAATATTGTGTCCTTTATGATTGCAAGAAGTGAAAGGAAATGTAAACAAAGCAATACCATGATAATTATTGCCGATTTTGATGAGATTCGCGTAGATGATAGTCTTCAAAAAGTATTTGACACGTATTTTTTTTTATTGGCAATCATCCATATCTGGTAGTGAAAAACACATTTGCCCCAATATCTAGGAAAGTATGCACCATAGAGAATAATCTGTTATGCAAAACTGATGAATTTTTTTAAAACGAATTCAGCAACACAATCAGATTCGTAATACGTCAAATTGTTTAAACAATTTATTTAAAAGTAGTAATGTTTTACTCCTTCTTCTTATAAATTGCTGATCCATTATGGCGTAAATTTGTCAACGTAAACTACAGACCAAACTGTGAAATACGGGTACGTGGAATTCTCCAATTTCGACTTTTTAGTGAAAACTACATACACTATATTGAACTCGTTACTCGTAGGGAACGGGAACCTCAGGTATAAACTTTTAGTATATTTCGGACTTAATGGAACCAGTTGTTTCCGAAAAACTAGCCAGGTCGATCGACCGATAATCCCAAGAACGTTTCGACAACATCTGTTTGCCAGCATTTCTAAAGGACAGTCAAGAACGTCATGCCGTCTGTAATAATTTTAAGCATTCTTCAGTCTCACAATATGAAGTCGAAGTTCTCATAAGAAGTCGAAGTCGAAGTCGCAGTTTACGATCTATTGTCCCGCACTTCGACGGCGGCCAACACTGCGTACGGGTGCGAGTCACCATGCACGGTCAACGAAACGGCCGCTTTTTATTATATTTTCAAATTTTATTATGTTTTGGGCCTTTATATTGTGTTCTGTATTTTGCCAATTCCGTATTTTCGAGGACGGCTTCGACAACATCTGGTTGCCAGATTTCCATAGGGCAATCAAGAACATACCTTCACCTCTTTAAGAATTTAGAGATTATTCGCTGTGAATAAAAGCGCGACTTTTCATTAATCCGTAGGTGTCCGCGGGAACAGTAAACAGCTGGATATTTCCTAACGTATTGGAGATAAAAAGAATTGTTTACATGGAATTGCATGGTTCGAGGGGGCAAATTTAAAAGTGCAGACCAATTTTTCGTCAATTATTATTTTAACAGATACGATTAACAAGTTCGGTTTTTTTAAATGAAACTATTTTTTTAGAGATCACTTAATAATGCGTTCCAAGACAAATTCAATAACCTATAATGGTTGTGTTCCAATTCAGGCATACTGCGCATGAAATTGATGGCATCTTATTGGTGGCATCGTTCGATTCCCTAGAATTTCTCTCACTTGCCACCAATACGATGCCACTTCCGGTGCAGTGAGCGTGCAGCAATCGCAGAAAATCAGAGGAGAAGCAGTCACTGCACCGCTCGCTGCACCGGAAGTGGCATCGTATTGGTGGCAGATGAGAGAAATTCTAGGGAATCGTACGATGCCACCAATAAGATGCCATCAATTTCATGCGCAGTATGCGTGAATTGGAACACAACCAATGTATACACCTTATTTCAACTGGTTTTCGAGATATTGCGCTTGCAAATTTAATGATTTTCCCCCAATCTCACAATCCAGGGGGGGGGGGGGGGAGGTGTCTAATGTACCTATAGGTACCGATACCACCCGGAGTTCATACAGTACAATGTTCCTTCTTTAAACTATTTTATATTTTCTATTTTAATATTTAAAGCTGAGAAAGTAATATGAAAATAATTGTTGTTGTAATTTAATTATGATACACACATTGGGAACACCCTTCCTTAAAGAGAGAGGACTTGCCCCCTGTGGATTCGGCGACGGAGGAGGAACCTTCTCCCTCTTGAAGAAATCGAGGGTGAAAACCTCGCATCTGGTTGCCAAAAATTATTGTGGCTGATCGGCCAGAGTGCCTCGCCACAGTTGTTGTTTATAACCATATTGTCCCGCGCGGTGGTTAATAGCAGTACCTACGTCCAGGTACGAAGCCATCGTACGTACTACCCACCGAGGGACCAATATACGGATTAACCCATTGTAAGACTGAAGAATGCTTAAAATTATTACAGACGGCATAAACAGAAAGTTGTCGAAACGTTCTTGGGATTATCGGACGAAAACAACGAATGAATTCCCGCTTGGCTCCGATTTCGCTTTTGCCCCAACGCAATGGGCGTCAATCTGAAGAATAGAAAACAAATTCAACATGCCACTTTTTCTAATCAAAATGTCGAATCTTATGAAACTACTTCATAAAACACTATTCCTGGATCTGAAGAAATCGATGAAAAGTTTAAAACATCTTCATTTGTATTGCAATGACAAAATTTTGAGCGTACTGGCATCTTGGGTCCCGTCACAAAATTAGGCGATTGAAAGGTTGCCCAAATATTGTATAATTACGTATGAATGTATTAACACTTTATAAACAGTATTTGGTATATAGGATAACATGGATACAGGTTTGCAAATATTTCTGCACTTTCAAAACAAAAACAAAAACGCATCGACAATCGTGCTCTCTGGGACTATATGGAAAGCTATTGATGCAATGTCACCCTATACGCCACGCGCAGTTCACGTGGTACGGGCCTGAGACGTTCTTAGCTGCTAAGCCGCCGCAGGGGCCAAGACGTGCGACGGGAGAAAGGAGGTGTTTCCTCTGAAAATCAGCCGCTGCGTTCACTTAAATCCCAGGCCTGGATTAAATTGACAGAAAATAATTTAAATCGGACTAATGATCGGATCGTTTAATCGGATTTAAACGAAACGTATTTTCATTTCTGCAAATACATTTGATGTGTAATATCGCTAATAATGACAGTTCAAATTATGTCGGGTTTGGTATCTTTTCATCTTTTCCTCTTACACTCCCGGACCTCCCTATTTTTCATTATTACTATGTTCAGGCGAGGCTCTGACCTCTGACGCCAGACGCATCTCTCGTATCATATTCCCTCAAGACTACCTCCTCGCATGATACTGTCCTGCTTACCGCACTCTAGCACACGCTCCTCATCTCCCTCGCTCTCGACTTCCAGAGTTATTTGAGCTTCACATCATTTTCAAAAAAAATTTCTTTATTCGTCGAATAAACCCTAATTGAAAAAAATTATCCTTATTCGTCGAATAAATTCTTATCGAACAAAATTATTTATTCGTTGCTCTTCGAATAAAGATAACTTCGATTTTTCGAGCGTCGAATAACGTATAAAGATAAAGTATCATTTATTGGATCGTTATTTAAATAATTTTTTATCTAGATTATACCCAACTCTGGTTTCCTTTCATAGTTGTTAAACTTACGTAGAATTTATCCTTAATTCTTTTCCGTAATATTTGTAAGTTATAATATTAAAAATGATCTGAAGCCATTCCCTACGCAAATTATCTTTGTAAAAAGATCTGCATAAAAAGATCTGCATAAAAAGCTTAAAAAATGTGAAATAATTACGCCAAATAAAGAAAAAGTCGATGATAGAAAAAAGTTTTATCAAATAAATCATAGAAAAATAGAAAATAATATAATATTAAAAATGATCTAAAGTCTTTCCCTATGCAAATCATCTTTGTAAGAAGAATTGTGATCCCCGTAAAAAACTTCATAAAAGTAAAAAAATGACGCCAAGTACATGAAATCAAATAAATCACAAAATATAGAAGATAATAATAATTACAAAATAAAAAAAGATGTGAAATCAAAATTAGCTGCAAGTACATAAAGGTGCTTTCCCGCAACGTGGTAAAGCAGTGGCGGATTTAAGGGGGTAGGTCACCCTCGATAGCCCTAAAACAGGCCTTTTTTTAAAACACAAATTGTAAAGTGATAAATAAGAATAGAGACAACGTTTTTTCCTGTCTTAGTCGTTATTCTATGAGCTTTAACACAAAACATGAAAAGTGTAAATATCTATATGTACATAAAAGTTGTGATTAAAAACGTAAAGGCGTATACGGGGTGCACCGTTTGATGGTGTGCATAAAATCTCGAAAACCGCTCCAACGATTTGGATGAAAATTTAATGAGAGATGCCGAAAACCATTCCCTAGGATGTGTCGGGAGCAGATTTTCGAAAAAAATAATACAATTTTTATGTTCAAAAATACGATTATATCGATTTCTTATATGAAAAATATTTTATCTTTTTTTTTAAGAATTTATCTCGAAAATCTGCTCCCGTCATATCTTAGGGAATGGTTTTCTGCAACTCTACACCATCAAACGATGCACCGCGTACTCGCCTTTACGCTTTTACTCACAACTTTTATGTACATAGAGATATTTACACTTTTCTTGTTTTGTGTTAAAAGCTTATAAAATATCGACTAAAACTAGAAAAAACATTGTCTCTATTGTTATTTATCACTTTGCAATTTGTGTTGGAAGAAGGCCTGTTTTAGGGTTATCGAGGGTGACCTTCCCCTTTAAAAGTGTGGCCGATGAGCAGTTGCCGCCTTGACCCCTACCCAGAAGGCCCTCCAGGGCTCACATCCGTAAAAGAATTATGATTCTATCTAAACTATATTTTTTTTGTACTACTACACTGAAACCGTATTTTGTAAACTATCTCTTCATTTTCCTGAATAAATGGGCATCTCCAGAAGGCCCCCTAGAGCCCCATCCATAAAAAAAAATTTATCAAAACTATATATTTTTTTAGTACTACTACCACTGATATGTATATACTACTGGATAGCGTATCCCGGGTTGAACCCGTGTGCCGACTTGAAGATCCCGGCGCCATTTTAATCTGGGTAAGATTCTCACTTTGCAGCGGTAAATTTGAACGGTAATAAAGGGAGATATACGTGACGAATAAGTGCATGTAAAAAATTATTATTTTAAATAAAAGACGAAATAAAAGACAGAATAAGAAAATAGATAATGAACTGATTAAGTTTAAGATAACAACACATTAAATATAAATATGAAAACATTTTTATTAAATGCAATAAAAGTACACATATAATAAGATATATAATTATATGACAGATATAAAAATTAACGAAAATTTAAAATATATATCGTGTAAAACTGTGCAATTCATATTTAATACTTAAGAATAATATACAATACATACAATACATTCTGACTATAAAAATATACCTACACAATATAAATATGAAAGTATACATTATGCAATAAAATACAAATAAATATTACTTATTTTTAAAAGAAGTGGTGTAAGATTAGATTAATAATTATACATCATATACCCCCTACACATTTGTTGCACATTTTGTTGCAGAAATGTTGCACAAAAGTTGCAGAACATTGCAATGTTGCCGTTTGGTTGCGAGTTGCATTGCAATATTACTGCAAAATTGTGGAAACATTCCCGTGCAATATTTCAACGGTCAGATTTGTGCAATGTTACAGAAATATTGCGCACACATTCCCGTGTAATATTGCTATGGCCACGTTTGTGCGATGTTTCAGGAATATTGCCCAAATGTTAAAATGCAATATTACAATGGCCAAGTTTGTGCAATATTTCGGGAATATTCCGCACAACTTGCCGTGCAATATTACAATGGCTAAGTTTGTGCAATATTTCGGGAATATTCCGCACAACTTGCCGTGCAATATTACAATGGCCAAGTTTGAGCAATATTTAAGAAATATTACGCACACATTGCCGTGAAATATTGCGCATATACTGAGGTATAATCCACGCGAAACGTTTCAGCAATGAAACCGCAATAAATCCAGAATTTCGCGGGGCGAACCCGAATTGTCGACACGCAGAATACAGTCTAAGATTCCACAGGTTACCACCGAGGAAATGTATGCGAAGAAGGACATTATTTGACAAAAAAAATAATACGATTATTTAATTAACACCATCGAGTTTAAACAATCATATAAATAATATTCAGCAAAAAATTTATAAAAAGTGTTACACGTGCCAATTACTGCCAGTCTCCCTACCATTACCGTTTAATTGATTATATCTAATTAGAACGTTCCGAATTGTCGAGGGAAAAAAACTAAGTCCGGATATATTGCGGTTTCATTGGTGAAATCTTGCACATATGTTGCAAGATGTACTCACAAGATATGTGCAAGATTTCAGCAATGAAACCGCAATAAATCCGGAATTTCGCGGAGCGAACCCGAATTGTCGACACGCAGAATACAGTCTAAGATTCCACAGGTTACCACCGAGGAAATGTATGCGAACAAGGACATTATTTGACAAAAAAAAATAATACGATTATTTAATTAACACCATCGAGTTTAAACATTCTTATAAATAATATTCAGCAAAAAATTTATAAAAAGTGTTACACGTGCCAATTACTGCCAGTCTCCCTACCATTACCGTTTAATTGATTATATCTAATTAGAACGTTCCGAATTGTCGAGGGAAAAAAACTAAGTCCGGATATATTGCGGTATTTTATTTCCTTAGGAATATTTATTATGAGTAAGAAGTTCCACTTAACCTACAAGTAGTATATAAATGTTATTTTTACCTACCCGTGATATGTCAAATCGTCCTCCAATTTTTTTGCACCACAAAACATGCACGTTCTCATCATTTTTATTCTGTCGTAATCAGACACCAACTACCTATTGCTTGTTTGCTTTGGCCAGCTTCGATATACTTCGCATCGCTGTGTGACGTCACACTTGAGAATCTTACTCAGATCAAAATGGCTTCTATTCGGCACAAGCCGCCTATCCTCGTTCACTATCCAGTAGTATTATACAGATCAGTGACTACTACCCATAACCCGGATCAGGCATAATAACAGCGACGCTGAGCCTCGCCCATTCTGTACTATGCGTTTTCTAACTCCACTGCCTTGTAATAAATATTATCAAAGAATAAAGACAATTTATTATTATTATTATAACCTGCTTTTAGTAAACTACCTCTTCATTTTCCCGAAAAATGGGCCCTTCAGAACGTTTGCCACCAGCGCCTTTTTTTTTAAATCCGCCACTGGTGTAAAGGCGACACTGTGTAACACAATAAAAAACAAAAAAATGGCCGGGCCTGGAAGTTAAATACTTGACGTGGTCAGGCAAGATCAAGGTGTCGATGAATAAGAATTATTTTAAAACCGAAAACTAATGAAAGTGTTCGCAATGTGTCAATCACAGAGATCAGAAATACCTATGCTTCTTGCTCTACAAACATGAAATAGGCGTAACTTGTACCGTATTTTTTATGTCTTTAATTATATATGTTTGCAAATAGTGAGTATCGATATCAACACTTCGCCATGTGTCTCTTCATTTTCATCTTACATCCATAAAAATAAATTTATTCAAATTAGTGACATCACTGCTATCACATTTGTGATTGAAATATTTGAAAATATAATTCTATATGAATATATGTAGTGTAATATATTTTTACATGAATTCCAAATTAGATATCTAATGTAATTTCACTACTAAAAATACTTCCTCTATTTTTAGAGAACGCGTTTTATTAGTAAGGTAACGTAAAAAATAATTCGTTTTCAAGTTTTAAGTAAAGAATAAATGTTTTAAATATTACAGTTATCTTGGATGTTTTATGTATAATTTAGGTAATCCCATAAGTGCTGCGGGTTTTTCGGTACTTATATTGGGTAAAAATAAGCAATTACCACATAATAAGTCGAATTCAACTTCTGGACTAATTCTTCAACAGTTATTGTTCGATTTTGTTCAATATTAACCTATCAGACCTCCCAGTACTAGGCTCATCTTTGAGACTCTACTGCCCATTTCGAAATTTATTAAACCATTTTTTACACCAGCTTGCACCAATAATTTGTTTATATACCACAAATATGTTTTTCACCGCTATAGTTGCATTATTTCCTTTATTAAATTCATATAAAATAAGATGTCAAATATGTTCTTTCATCACGTCCATGTTAAATGTTTGTAATACGTGCAATATTCGATCTACACTAGTGGACTTTTGATAAAACATGTCTGAAGGTTCCATTTTACGGTAGCATATACCTATACCAAACAGATATGTGATGATCGCAACAAGTTCCATTGCTTTAAATTCAACTCTCAGAATAACCACAGTACAGAGGAATGATCTACATTTTACACACTTTTACTTTATGAGATGATGTATTTATTTACAGATGTATCTAAATGAAGGAAAAATGAATATTTATCATACAAGCTTTTTATGTTGGCAATTATATCGCGAAGTAGTTTGCGACGTTTTACCAGATTATTCTAACTGGCAGTCCAATAATTCCCTGTTTTACGACCAAAAATCTGCTCAACTTTTACAAAAGAAGCAAATTGAAGATAAAGTTACTTGTACACTAAGTAGTTTATTATGTTGTCGTCTTCGAGAAGGATACTTAATAAAAGGAGCTAATGTGAAAGACGAAATACTAGAAATTTGTTTTGTGCTATTATGGAAATGTAATGTTTCATTACAATATGCAGTAATGTGTCCTTGGTATACAAAATCACTATCTGCATCTAATACAATACAGTATACAATTACAATAGAAGGTAATTACAATTTTTTTTACATAAAATATATCTTACTTTATAAAGTATAAACGAAGTTAAGTCTGATATTATATCTCGTATATGTATATAATGTCCGCCGTTACATTATTTTACATAAATATATAACATATATTACTAGAATAACATAGCTCAACAGCCATCTGGACTTGTAACATTCAATAGCCATTTCTTATAGGTTTTCCTGCGTTGAAAACTGATCCACCAACCGTTTGTTGCCATCACCCTCCATTTTTTGAGAAATTCGATTTTGAAAAAAACTGCAAATTTTCAATTTTGAACACCTTTTCTGTCGAAACAGTAATAGTTATTCGGTTGTTGGTACCGTCAAATTATTCTATGATCCCTCTCGAATACAACGATATAAGTTATTAAGGTCGAGTTCAGATTTATTGGCCCGTGAGTTTGGTTTCGCGAGCAGCGCGCGAGGAGAAATCAGCCACCACACCTGACGATCGTGGATTGGCAGTTGAAGTTGCTCGGCCCCCGAAGGGTACGGTGGGGTAACGGGAACGCTGCTCGACTCCGCCTGAACGACTCCGCCTGTTGTTTATTCTTAGCTTAGTGGTTGATCGCGGTAGGCTTAGTGGTAGCCCGAGAGAGAGAGAGAGAGAGAGAAAGAGAGAGAGAGAGAGAGAGAGAGAGAACGTAGAGGAAAGGAGCACCGAGGCAGGCAAGCGGTGTGGTGGGAGAATACCCCTCACGAAACTCACCGGCCAATAAATCTGAACTCGACCTTAGTGCATTATGAACATTTAAATATTGTTGCGACCACCGGGTATAGGCCCGTGCATAGCCTGCTAGTGCTCGCAGACGAAGAAAAAAGAAGGTCGGCCCCCTTCAAGAGGATGATCAGGAGGCCGATAAGAAGACTGTCTTCCAGCATGTACGTCATCGCGATCGGAGGTATCGGTCTGCATTTATAAATGTATAACCAATGTCCTGTGTACCAAATATAGTTGAATCCTGTACTCGCGTTTATCATTCCATCCTTTGCGTCGTGGTGGCCGGCGATGGAAACACCCCAGCGCAACAATAGGTTTAAACAACAATCAAAGGGAAAAGAACAACCGAAATGTACCCGTTTTTTCAGATATCTTTCAATTTACTCCCAAAATTAAGAGTCTACGAGGAAAGCTGACTACTCCACGCGATGCAGCAAACATTTTTCCTTCGGAAGCGGTAAGTCTCGTTTTGTTTTCAATACACTGCCGCTCAGCGGAACACAATCGCTTAACGCGTGTGACTACCACTGTCGGCGCCGCATGTTTTGCCAAATTATTTCGCTTCTGTATTGAAAACAAAACGAGAGTTACCGCTTCTGTTGATCCTTTCGAAGGAAAAATGTCTGCTGCATCGCGTGGAGTAATCAGATTTTCTCCTAAACCCTTAGTTCTGGAAATAAATTGAAAGATATCTGCAAAAATGGGTGCATTTGGGGTGTTCTTTTTCCTTTGATCGTTGTTGAAACATATTTAAATGTTCATAATGCACTAATAACTTATATCGTTGTATTCGGCAGGGTTCGTAGAATAAGTTGACGGTATAAACAACCGAATAACTATTACTGTTTCGACACAAAAGATGTTCAAAGTTGAAAATTTGTAGGTTCTGTTCAAAATTGAAGTTCTGAAAAGGTGAGGGTGATGGCGACAAACAGTTTGCGGATTCGTTTTCAGCGCATAAAAACCTATAAGAAACGGTTATTGATTGATACAAGTCCGAAAAAAGTCAAATTTTGTAGAATTGTGTGTGTAAATAAATAATGTTGGTTTATCAGTGTATTAAATCATATAACAATAATCAAGGCAAACAAGTGTTTCGTACAGGTCAGTTTGAGTATTATAAGTAAATGGTAAGTTATATGTGAACTGCGGAGGATTGAGATCGGAATATTCTCGAGCATTGCCCACGTGTAGATAGGTGTCCTATGGCTCTCGGGTGTCGAGCGCTCGATTCGTGCCCTGCGACGCTCGACACCAGCAGGGCCATACAATATGTATTGCGCACTAAACAGTGGCCAACCTCAAATTCTGCATTTCTAATCAGATCTCTGCGAAAGTGACATCAATCGATTCCTTATGTTTTCTCGATATTAGTTTTCTCATAATTAAGGAAATTTCGAGAATAATTGATTTGCATAATGTAAAATTAACTTCGTTATAAGTAGTCCGGTTTAAAATATTTTCTGTCAATTTAATCAGGAGAATGCCAGGAATTCATTGGTGTCACTTTCATATTGATTCAATGAAAAATAAACAAATTCAGTTTCTATAAAATCTATGACACCTCACCGAGCAGATATGAGCAAAAAATTATCTAAGTAAACATTTTGGGTTCGAATAAAGGACAAAAATTTTATTCGTTCATCGTCGAATAATGATAACTCTGAAGTATCTTTATTTGAATCGGACACGGATGAACCAGTTTATTCGACGGGAAATCATCTGCCGTGGCGAAGATACTTTTCTTATTGGAATGTCTTTCACTCTGAGCTAGAACTGTTCGAGTACTCGGAACAAGCGAGCCGGGATATACTCGGTTCGAATAACTGATCCGAGCCGAGCGCTCGAAAGAATCGAGCGGCTCGAATGAATCGGGCGGCTCGAATGAATCAGGCGGCTCGATTAAAAAGCGAGCGGCTCGATCAAAAAGCGAGCGGCTCGATCAAAAAGCGAGCTCATTTGACACTCGTCAGCGACGTCAGGTTATATATTTGGAGTAGATTGCATAGTGAAGGTAGCCATCGACGAATGAAACAACTGTTTCCAGCCGCTCGCTTTAGGCTGTGGTTACAGTGGACGCGTTTTCGCGCGAACTGAGCATCGCGCGAACCGCGCGGATTCGCGCGACGTCGTCGCGAAATTTCGCGCGAAAATTTGTTTTTCAGAAACACGTGGCTGTAATAAATAGATATTTTTACTCGTATATGACGATAGCCAAAATGGATACATCGTTTTTTAGAGGTGCTTTTCGATTATCCGGACGCCACTGCCATCCCTAAATTAATGGGTGGAGAGTTGAAAAAACTGGAAATAAATGAAAAAAAAAATTATTCATTTTTCGTTTGGTTTAGGTTTAGATTAAACAATCATTGTTGAACAAACCAAGTAATTTTTCTGAATATTTTAGAATGTCCCCAGACACATTCTATTATATTTTAAGCAGTGTAGAAACATAGGTATATTTGTAAAGTGTCAAATTTTCGTGACTGCATTTCGTCAGAAGAAAGACCTACCATTACATTTTTAGACAAGTACATACTTTATTTCCTTTTTAATTTATGTTTGTATTTTAAAAATACAAAGTACTTTATTTTGTATTTTATGCAGTATATTAAATAAGTGTTGCTGAAATACATTAAAGAATTAAATGAAAAATGAAATAAGAATGAAACGATTAAATAATATTATTTATTATGTTTGTCTCTTTTTTATTATTTACTATTTTTTATTATTCAAAATATTTGTTTGACAGCTGCATCAGATAGTGCGAGGTTAGACATTGTATATGTGTATGTAGTGTGACGTCGTAGATATTGTAGATGTATTGCTATACAGAGATTGTCGCCGGACTTCGCGCGACCAGAAACAAATCGATTTGATATTGCCAGCGAAAATCGCCCATCGTCGCTAGGCATTTGAAATCAATTTCTGATCGGGTATAGATTAATAAAACTATGGACCCTGACAGATTGATTAATTTGGTGTTCGTACGGAAGCCCTTGTGGGATCGAGCCTCAAAGACATACCACAACCGAGAGACATGCCAAAGATTGTGGGATGAAGTGGCGAAGGAATTAAATGTACCACGTAAGTAAAATAATAAGATTATTTCATATAGCGCGGGTACATATATAAACTGTATTGTAAAGAAACAGTTTTTGTGTGACTTCCAGGTGAAGTGGCTAAAAGAAAGTGGAAGGGCCTCCGTGATACGTACCAACGGGAGTGCAATAAAATAAAATCGAAAATCCGTTCAGGCGCTCCTGGAGGGGAACAGAATTCTTCGACATGGGCATATTTCCAATGTCTAAATTTTTTAAGGAAGTGACCACACCTCAGGACTAACAAAATAATTTTTGAACACTTCTCTCTATTAATAATTATGTTGTGCAATAAACATATGCATTTAATTACAATGTCTACATTCTCTGGGCTGATATGCATTTCTGTTTTCAGGCATCTCCATCTTAATAACGGATTGTCTAAGCAAAAATTATCGATGTCGTCCATTTCGATTATCATCGTCGCGATGCTCAGTTCGCCCGAAAATTTGTTTTTCAGATATTTATTTAATCAGTAGATGACGATAATCGAAATGGACGACATCGATGATTTTTGCTTAGACAATCCGTTATTAAGAATTTTATTAATGAGTAGCAGAAGGGAGCATGTAAATGCTATTTTTGTTTCGCGAAAAGAGAATGGTGAATACCACAGGCTATTCGAAGATTTATTAAATGATCCGAACAAATTCTTTGAATATTTTAGAATGTCCCCACAGACATTTTTTTATATTTTACGTGGTATAGAAAAATACATTCGCAAGGAGTCCAATTTTCGTGAATGTATTTCGCCAGAAGAAAGACTTGCCATCACACTCAGGTAAGTACCTGTATACTTTATTTTAATTAAGGGTACCCTCCGGTGAAAACGCTTGAAAAATACGTGATTTTCATGAATTAAAAAAAAGAAACTGAATTCATGAAAGTATTTTACAAGCGTTTTGACCGGAGGGTACCCTGGGTACCCTTAAGTTTTTTTTGTTTTTTGAAAATATGTTGTATTATATTTTGTTTTTTAAGAAGTACAAAATAAGTATTGCTTACAGATTTTTGTCTACTGGAATGTCGTTTCGTGCATTAAGTTTTTCATACAGAGTTTCCCATGTTACAATTAGGAAAATAGTTTATGCGACTTGCCTTGCAATATGGAATTATTTTCATGGCAAACATATGCCTTTTCCATCCGCCGAAAATTTAAAAAGTATCGCAAGTGATTTTTGGCAAAATTGGAATTTTCCACATTGTTTTGGGTGTATTGATGGGAAACACATTAGAATTAGATGCCCTCATCACTCAGGATCGTTATATTATAATTATAAACAATACTTTTCAATTGTTCTACAAGGCATAGCTGATTCAAAATATAGATTTATCACAATTGATGTTGGTGCTTATGGGAAGCAAAGCGACGCTGGAATATTTACTGATACAAATGTCTTCAAACGTTTGGAGACAAATACATTTAATGTGCCAGCAAATGAAAATATCCCGTCTACAAACATTTCGGCCCCATTTGTATTATTAGGTGACGAGGCCTATCCACTCAAAACGTATTTATTAAAACCATATTCCAGGAAGAATCTTACACCAGAAGAGCAGATATTCAATTATAGATTATCTAGAGCTCGACGTTGCGTTGAATGTGCATTTGGCATCTTGGTAGCGAAATGGAGATGCCTGAAAACAGAAATGCACATCAGCCCAGAGAATGTAGACATTGTAATTAAATGCATATGTTTATTGCACAACATAATTATAATAGAGAAGGTGTTGTATTAGCATGTCACAATAATAACCCAACACCCCGCAGAAATTTGCCTGTATCAAGGCGGTACAATAATTATGGTAGATCCGCAAATCATGTGAGAGAAGTGTTCAAAAATTATTTTGTTAGTCCTGAGGGTGAAATACCCTTCCAGTACGTGTAATATATTGTACACACTACAATAATAAAATCATTATTTGTTACTTTTATATTTAATATTTTCTGTTTACAAGTTGTCATTTATTTACAGATGTGTCGTGATGTGAGGTGTGCGTTGCGTGTACTGTTGGTGTTGTCGTCAGTTCGTCCAAGAGTACTTGTTGTATTTTCATTTGTGTAATCAGTAGCCTGTCGTCTCGAATATTTTTTAATTGGGGCAATAGGCCCATTAAAAAGTGGTAGTTACTGTCCTGGTTTCTGTCCTTCATTAAATTTAGCTTCTCTTCTTCCAAACGTAATAATTTGTCCTGAATTGTGTTATGTGAACGTTTTCGTTTGGATGGTCGTAGTGTCGTAGTTTTGTGGTGTGTGGTCGATTGTGATGTGTGAGCGTGCGTATGTGGTAAACATTCATCCTCTGAGAGATTGTCAATGGCAATGTATAAAGGTGACGTTTGTGATGTATGTGCGTGTGTGTGTGGAACACATTCATTTTCAGTCGTATCTTCAAAGTCATCGTCTAAATTTAATTCATCTGTCTCGTCTGCCTGGGGAACTATTATTATTTCTGGAGAGGTGGGTGGTGGTGGTGCGGGGATATTCCCAGTGGAGGGTCGTGGTGTGGTCACTTCCTTTAAAAAATTTAGACATTGGAAATATGCCCATGTCGAAGAATTCTTTTCCCCTCCAGGAGCGCCTGAACGGATTTTCGATTTTATTTTATTGCACTCCCGTTGGTACGTATCACGGAGGCCCTTCCACTTTCTTTTAGCCACTTCACCTGGAAGTCACACAAAAACTGTTTCTTTACAATACAGTTTATATATGTACCCGCGCTATATGAAATAATCTTATTATTTTACTTACGTGGTACATTTAATTCCTTCGCCACTTCATCCCACAATCTTTGGCATGTCTCTCGGTTGTGGTATGTCTTTGAGGCTCGATCCCACAAGGGCTTCCGTACGAACACCAAATTAATCAATCTGTCAGGGTCCATAGTTTTATTAATCTATACCCGATCAGAAATTGATTTCAAATGCCTAGCGACGATGGGCGATTTTCGCTGGCAATATCAAATCGATTTGTTTCTGGTCGCGCGAAGTCCGGCGACAATCTCTGTATAGCAATACATCTACAATATCTACGACGTCACACTACATACACATATACAATGTCTAACCTCGCACTATCTGATGCAGCTGTCAAACAAATATTTTGAATAATAAAAAATAGTAAATAATAAAAACGAGACAAACATAATAAATAATATTATTTAATCGTTTCATTCTTATTTCATTTTTCATTTAATTCTTTAATGTATTTCAGCAACACTTATTTAATATACTGCATAAAATACAAAATAAAGTACTTTGTATTTTTAAAATACAAACATAAATTAAAAAGGAAATAAAGTATGTACTTGTCTAAAAATGTAATGGTAGGTCTTTCTTCTGACGAAATGCAGTCACGAAAATTTGACACTTTACAAATATACCTATGTTTCTACACTGCTTAAAATATAATAGAATGTGTCTGGGGACATTCTAAAATATTCAGAAAAATTACTTGGTTTGTTCAACAATGATTGTTTAATCTAAACCTAAACCAAACGAAAAATGAATAATTTTTTTTTTCATTTATTTCCAGTTTTTTCAACTCTCCACCCATTAATTTAGGGATGGCAGTGGCGTCCGGATAATCGAAAAGCACCTCTAAAAAACGATGTATCCATTTTGGCTATCGTCATATACGAGTAAAAATATCTATTTATTACAGCCACGTGTTTCTGAAAAACAAATTTTCGCGCGAAATTTCGCGACGACGTCGCGCGAATCCGCGCGGTTCGCGCGATGCTCAGTTCGCGCGAAAACGCGTCCACTGTAACCACAGCCTTAATCGAGCGCTCGGCACGGTTCGGAAACCGAGTCCCGGCTCGACTCGAATTTCGAGTTACTTATTTATTTATTTATTATCAGACGGGGTTAACCCCAATATTAAACCTAGCAAAAAATATTGTAGTACTGTACAGAACGCGAAACACTTAACAAAGGCAAATACAAAATTACAAAATTGCACGATAATAACAACAACCAAGAGCAATAATACTAGGATGTACGAAACCAGGAGATAACTGACCGTTTAAAGTTCTCGACAGAGGAACCAAAAAGGTTGATACGGTCAGCCACCTCATTGCCTCGCGTACATAGTCTAGAAATAAGGTCGCACATGAGCATATTCGTTCTATGAGCTTTGACGTAAAACAGCGGAGTATGACGCAGCGGTCTAGGTGGAGTATAGAAGTCGATTAGACCCAGAAGTTGGGGGCAATTTACCTGCCCGTTAAGAACCCTAAACATGAGAGACAAGTCGGCCAGCCGAAGGCGTTGTTGCATTGTCAAGTAGTTAAATTTAAGCAACAGCGGCTGGTAGTCATGGTCAAACCTACGCATAGGTTGTCCAAGACGGAACGACGCAAATCGCAGAAACCTGTGCTGGACACTCTCGAGAACGCCGATTAGGTAGGCCTGGTGAGGGGACCAAATCACGGAAGCGTACTCCAAGAAGGGTCTCACCAAAGCATTGTACAACAGTTTAAAGGTCCGCAGGTTTAGCCATCATATATGGAATATTAGCAGTACAATCAACGCCATGGTCCATGACAATGCATCTAATGCAGGCTAGTTCTGGTGGGCGGTCCGAGGACGCTAGCTTCCATACAGTGATGCCAGAATCGTGGGACGCGGGACCAAACGCTTACCCCCACTATCACCTACCGTCGTCTCCCACTATGCCCTACCAGGGTCCCCCACTTTCTTCCCACCGCACTGCACACAAGCATATTTTTACTCCTGTCCGTGTGAGCCTGTCGAACTGTCGAGCACACGAACAGGGGTAGGGATATGCTTGTGTGCAGTGCGATGGGAAGAAAGTGGGAGACGACGGTAGGCCATAGTGGGAGAGGACGGTAGGTCATAGTGGGGGTAAGCGTTTGGTCCCGCGTCCCACGATTCTGGCATCACTGCTTCCATAGCGTCTTCTACGTGCTGCGCGGAAGAAGGTGCTCGAAGTCAATGAAGCGGCGGGCATGCCACGGATATGGAAACCTCTAGTAGTGTGCGTGTAGGCTCGTACCCTTAAGGTGAAGTTCCACGGCGCGTGGCTCGTCGACTCGCGCTCGCCAACCCGACTCACCGAACCTGGACGAGCCAAGCGACGAACCGAGCCACCAGCCGTGGAACTTCACCTTTAGGACCCAAGAGCACACTACTAGAGTTTTCCCTGTCCGTGGCATGCCCGCCGCTTCATTGGTTTCGAGCACCCTCTTCCACGCAGCACGTAGAAGACGCTATGGAAGCTAGCGTCCTCGGACCGCCCACCTGAACTAGCCTGATCTAATGTATGGATGGTTGCAAATACAGCATTTCTTATGCTGCACATAATGTATAATTGAGTGAGAAAGAAGGTGCCGTGTGCCCACGAAGGGTTAATCATTCCAATTTGTCTACAATTGCTTTAACAAAAAGCAGAAGCTAGGTTTAAGCTTTAAACTTTAACGGGGTAGGCCACCTTGGAGGCATGAAAATCAGATGTATGTTTCAGATTTTTTAGGGGCGAAATATAATATAAGTGAAGAAACTGTTTTAAGGGCTCTATGCTACATGCCTTATGGTAGATAAAAACCTGTAGCTACTTTTTTAAACAAAACGGCGTTGTTGGTGCTTTATACATGTAGAATAAAACCTTTAAAAACCAAAAAATTCTCATATGTACATCTCATTTCCATACCTCCAAGGTGCCCTAACTCCGCAAGTAAACAGAAATTAATTCAAAATTGTCCTACAAGGTGGAATTCCTATTCATTTAACTTAGTAGCTGAGGACGCGCACGCGAGAACAGATGCTTTTCTTGGTCTCTTTCAGATAATCGCCTCAACATTTGTCCTTTGGGTCAGGGGATAACGACGCAGATATCCTAAGCAAGGTGCTGTTAGCTGTTACATCCAAAACCCAATTTCTTCTTTAGGACAGTGACTCACTCGGTCATTTCATCTGTTCTCGTGCACGAGTTCTGATTTAAGTGGATTTTCCTGTATGTGTGAGCGACTTGTGAATAATAGAAATTAGAAACGCAATTACTATTGTCCGATGAGAAGAAAGGACACTAACCATAAGCTGAAATGTCACAGGGGCAAGGGGAATCGCCCGTTCGCTCCACCTTATCCCCTCCAAGAAGTCCTTCTTTTCGGTTCTAAGCGGCTGTCCATATCCCCCGATTGTCGCGATTGGTTTCGTTCGCGTCTACGTCACGGGACGAACCGTGTTGGAGAGGATAAGTTTACGCAAATGAACGATTTCCCTTGCCCCTGTGACATTTCAGCTTGTGGGTAGTTTCTTTTCTTCTCATTGGGCAATAGTACAAAATTTTGTGTTGCCTTAAAGCTTGAATGGTCAAAATATCATTGGTTAATAATGAGTGATATTATCACTTTGTTAAAACTTTTACAAGTAGCAACTACTGCATTATGCTCCGAAAATACTATAACTATTTCTTTTGTACTGCCTATTATCCATGGCATTGTTAATATTAATAACCATTTGACAGGTATTAATACGGGCAGAGCTGAGACTCAGTAATTTAAAAATGTTTTAGTAACGTCCTTTGTGAATAGATTTAATCTACATTCACATGTTGAAACTATATATCGTTTTACTTCGTTTCTCGATTTAAGAAGCAAACAGATGTCGTTTGAAATCAATTATATGAAAAAGATTACTACAATTTCCACTGGTAATATGATAGAAAAAATTCCATAAACGAAACTATAGAAATTGGTAATTCTATGCCAAATGCACTAATGAGATTTTATATTCAAAATTTCACAATCTAACAACGATATTAGTTCCGAACTGCAAATGTATTTATAAAAGGCACAAATAAACCATAATTTATGTTCATTAGTGGAGAAGAACGCGTGGACGCAAATACCCTAGACTTTCAGAAATGGCTAAGATATTTAAAATGTATACCTACTTGCGACTTCTGTCAGTTCAAAACGAGTATTTTCAACAGCTGGAAATAATGATAGCACAAAGTGTAGCACCCTACTAGCTGAGAATGTTGATTTATTGGTATTTCTTACATCTCTACACGTTTCTGTTTTGATGTAAAAATACTATGTAATAAGTCTACATTTTCAGGTAGTAAAGCTGTGCGTTTTGTTGTAACAATATTTCCAGCAGAAGAAAATGTGCGCTCCGAACTGGCAGACGTAGCCGGAATACTTAAATACATTCTAGCCAATTCTGCCAGTCTTTTATATTTATCCGCGTGACTCTTCCACCACGGTAATGGATCTGAATTATGATCTATTTGTGGTTCTAATAAATACATATCCATTTCTGAATCACTATCGTCAGACTTTTGCTTTTTTTTATATATAAAATCCAAAGCACTTGGAATTGATTTACCATTATCACTAGTATTTTCATTTATAGTATTTAAATTTCTAATCCTATTCCGAATAGAATTTATAATTATATTTTTTAACTCAAGGTTTTCAAATGTCAAATCTTTGCTTCTCGGATCGAGAAAACAAGCAATGTGATGAACACTCTCAATATATGGATGTATATCGAATCTACGAGCAAGGGATGTTTTTAAAATGTTTTTAAATTCCTTAGCCTCTACAGTGTCCGTATTAATGTCGTTTAAATGGTTATTAATTAAGCCGTGAATGATTGGCAGAACTAAGGAAATAGTTACGTTAGTTTCGGAACATAATACTTCGGTCGCTAAATTAAACGGTTCTAAAATTTCGATAATTTCATCCAGAACTTGCCAATCAGCTAATGCCATGTCAAGCTTCAAGGCTACGTTTAATTTTGTTATTTTTGTGTTACTTAAAACAGCATGAATTGGTTCCCGATTACGCACAAGACGGTCACACATACCTACTGTACGTTGAATTCCACCGGGTTGGGCAGGATTGAATTAACTTCTGTTCAGGTAATTTGTGTTGCTTCTGAGCGTCTTGCAATGCAGAAGTCGCCAAATTGGAATGATTAAAATGTTGCACTATCTTACTGCCCTTCTTTATCATGTCTGAAAATTTGTCAACTATATCAAGGGCGTCTTTTATAGCTAATTGTAAAGTATGTGCAGCACAGGAAACGCTGTATTTTAAATTATCTAATAAATTTGCTGATGCTAGCATGTTACTTGCATTATCATGCACTACAGCAAATAATTTATCTGCTATCTTCCACTCTTCCTGCATTGATATTGTGACAGCTGTGATGTTTTCTGCCGTATGTCTTCCCTCTATATCCTGGGTGCAAAGTGTATAATTTTTCATCTCCCAATCGCCTGTAATAAAATGTACTGTTAATGACAGATACGAGTCCTGCTTGCGCGACGACCATCCATCGATGGTCACCGATACCCATGACGCGTCTTCAATTTGTGTTTCAATTTTCTCCCTCTTTTCCTTATATATTAGTTGCAGTCGCTTTAAAATTGTGGCCGGGCAAGGGCAGTCGTATTGCGGTTCAACCACTGCCATGAATTTTGCAAATCCGGCGCTGTCCGCAAATGATATTGGCAACATGTTTGTACTTATCATCCGCACCAGTGCCTGCGTTATATCTTCTTGGCGTTTAGCTGAAAAGGGTCCTTTTCGAAATACCTTGCTGGGTGTCGGCTCACAATGAGCAACTACATCTTCGGTGCTACCTTCGCCTCTCCCAGATTCAAGTGCTGGTTCATTACTTGATGCACCAGGGCACTCTTCAATGTGCTTCGAACGCAAATGTCGTGCACTGGCCGATGTCGAGCCACCATATGACAATTGCACACGGCACAGGTCACAAATTACGTGACTTTTATCGTCCGATAAAGTAACGAAACTACATACCCAGCTTTTGCGTTGCGCCATAATTAAACAACGAAATTAATCTGTAAATAATTGCCAATACTTATTAACTGACAAACTAATTACTCCTTATACAATACACAATTAATAAGATACACACCAGAAATATGATTCACCACTGCAAATTGTCAAAATCTTCAAATTAAATACAAATAGTTTATTATTAAAGATTAAAGTAATAATAATTCCAATTCACTTCAGGACAACAATAACAACTAAATTAACTAAATTAACTAAATTAACTAAATTAACTAAATTATACTAAGTAACACAATGAACAAGTAGCGAGAATAATATAAATAAAGAAATAAACATACAACAAAATAAACAAAAGGAACAATTTAAGTTAATTAGACGATTATAACTTGAAAACGGAATTAAAATTAAACTTTAATATTGAACAAAACTATTTTAAGTATGGATTTATGGAAATTTTGAGATTTCGCTAACACGTTCGTAGACTTTGGTTTGCGGATGCAGAATGGACGCTTTACAAAACCGATTGTGTAAAACATGTTTTGTTAATTCCACAATATCCTTAGATACCAAGAGCCAATTAGAGATTTATTAATATTAATATATAAATTCCCATTCGTCGATACATTTCCTCTCGATAAGTGTTTAACTTCTCGGCACACAAGAGACTTCAAATTTTAGAACAATTCTTTTATTAATGAATCTCGGATTGCCTCTTATTAATTGTTGTATCCAGTATCCACTATCTAACTAAGGACATTTTGTAATAAACAAAATATGTTTTAAACATTTAAACGATCGATTTTGTAAAGCGTGCATTCTGCAATCGCGAACCAAAGAGTGTACGGACGTGTTATCGAAATCTACGAAATGGCATACATTAGTACATACTCATATCTGAAAATAGTTTTGTTCAAAATTAAAGTTTAATTTTAATTCCGTGTTCCAAGCTCTCAATTAAATTAAATTGTTTCTTTTGTTTGATTTGTTGTACGTTTATTTATATCAGGCCTGGGATTTAAGTGAACGCGGCGGCCGATTTTCAGAGGCAACGCCTCCATTCTCCCGCCTCGCGTCTTGGCCCCCGCGGCGGCCCAGCAGCTAGGAGCGCCTCAGGCCCGTAACACGTGAACCGCGCCACCTGTGCAAGATACGCGTTGAGAGCATCAATTTGTATACATTTCAAGTCTCTACGTAGTACGTAACGACAGGTACTTGTAGGTTTAGGCGTATCGAGTATTGCATACACTAGTTGGTGGTCGCTAATATGACTAGCATCCTGTGTTCCGCAAGCTATGATGTTAAGATCATCGTTAGTAATAATGAAATCTAATAATGTAGACGATGATTTGCTGATGCGAGTGGGCTGTGTAATAACTTGCTTCAACGACAGAGAGGCAACAAGTTTACATATACGCCTCGTGTGCGGGTCAAACAGTTTACAGTAGTCAATATGGAAGTCACCCAAACAGATAAGGTGGTCAGCATCGCAGAATAGTTCTATAAAAAGAGTAAAGAGCGACTCAATCGCAGAAACGGCACACGTAGGCGGACGGTAGGCCGAAAATAACACCACCTTCCTGCGGTGTATACTTAAACTTAGGCCTATGACATCCAAAGATGAGTCACATTGGTAACAATCCGGAATGCCTTCGCAAATTATCTGATAGTGTACATTGTTTTTAACGTATATCGCGACTCCACCACCTCTAGAAGAAACAACAGGATTCCGGTCCACTCTTACCATTGAGTAGTTATTTACAGATACAGAAACAGAGGGAATGTTGTGGTTTAGCCAGGTTTCACTTAGCGCTAGTATGTCTAGGTTATACTCAGATATTAAATTCATAACATCTTGAAAATGTGATGTCAATGACCGAACATTGAGATGCGCAACGCTTAGATGCTTTTTTGAGCAAGTATACGCGAAAGTGAAGCATTTTCAATATCGCTTGCTGTGGAGCAAGAGTCAGAGTAATGTGAAGACCGCCTTGGAGAGGAGGCGGCAGAGATGTCATCGCTGCAGCTGAGGTCAGAATCAACCAATTGCGGATTGATGGGAATAGGTCCGCAGTCCTGGCCACCCTGATGATCTTGGCGATGAGGCTCAGGTCCACATGACCATGGGGGAAGTCATTCAGCAGCACCACTTGAACTGGAACGAGTGGGTGGTGCGACAGCGGCATTCGCTGCATGTACCTGCAGCGGCAGCGCCTGTGTATTTTTCAACTGCTGCTGCTCACGCTGTTTGATAGTCTGAACCGCTTGAACAAACTGTGGTGGCGAAGTATATATGAAAGACCGCGAGTTTTCGTCCCGTTTGACAAAAACCGTTCCTCGTTTCATCCAGACGAAGCTGTAGTGGTGTGTTTTGGCTAGTTCCATGGCTTCAGCTAGTCTATATCGTTCCTCTTTGGTAGAACGCTCATTTATAAAAATTAGGGTCTTCGGCCATAATGCCAGAACATCAGAGGCCCATAACTCTTTATGCTTCTTCTTACCGGCCAGCCATGCATCTCTTTTGAAAGTAGAAGTGAATCGAATGACTATGGGCCGAGACATATTCGGTTTAGCCCTCATTCTGGTGAAGTGTGCAAAATCAGTAATCCTGAGTCCTTGACGTTGATGCACTTGTAGGACTTGCATTTGTCCCAGAGTTATCCTTGCCGCAGGCAACACACACGCCGGATTTAGGTAAAAATGTTGAGCACTTCATACACCGTTGCATCTTCGTTTCTTGTATTCCACGATGCTCCAGACTCTGTAGCTGCGACAACGCGTCACGTGACCTGGCCGATTTGGCAGGTCGGTATTACAGCAGGTTTTTTTCTGCATAGAAATAGTAATACCCATAGATACGTGGCTGCTTGATGAACGCGAGATGGAGCTGTTTGCTATGTCCATATTCTATTCTGAATGTGGAAAGAATTTCTCAGCTGTTGCGTTGACATGTAAAAATTTAAACGGAAAGTTTGCTAGTACTGCAAACGTAGAAACTTCATTGTATATTTTAATTACTTGAAATGTGCTTATGCTACAATATTCTACGTTGGCAGTAACGAATTATAAGTAACAAGGAAAAATGGATGAGGGGATGTACCCCAGAAAATGAAGTTCGTTGGGATAGACATCTTTTTATTAGCAGAACACTGAAACAGAACATGAAATATACTTATTACAAGATATGAGCGATACAAGTTATGAGCAAACATTATATATAAAATTGTGTTGGATTGGGCTAGTGAAAATGCGCAGGCTGGAGGCACGTGATTATTATGTGGTTCCTCCTCGAAGTGACAGAAAATATAACCCATGTATATGCTATATGACAATAAATGTAGGACAGCTACTTCGTTCTTTTGCGCTACATTTGTGAACTTTTCATCTTGCTTCCGAAACATTATTATTACGCCACAGCAGTATCTTTAGGAAATTGGATATAGCATATAGGTTATATTTTCTGTCACTTGAAGGAGCGGATTTTTTTTCACTTGGAGTAGCGGATTTTCTGTCCTCCAAGTGACAGAAAATACAACCTACATATATGCTATACCCGATTTCCTAAAGATACTGCTACAGCGTAATAATAATGCTTGGGAAGGATGATAAAAAGTTCACAAATGTAGAGCAAAAGAACGAAGTAGCCGCTCTACATTTATTGTTTATTAATTTCCTTAATTATGGTCCGAATTATATCATTCTTGGGGCCAATTTGATCGAGAAAACATAAGGAATCGATGGTCGTCACTTTTGCAAAGATCTGATTAGAAATTGCAGAACTTCAGATTCGTCACTGCTTAGTCTGCAACATTGTATAGCCCCGCTGGTTTCGAGCGTCAAAGACCACGAAACTCGGCGAGACACATGAGTGTTGGCGAGCATCGCGTTTGACGATTCTAGCTAGCGAATCACCCCGTACAAATACTAGTAAACAATACTGTGAAGTACGCAAATGAATGGGCTCAGATTATCGGGAAAGACCTATCCACCCCACCGTTTTGCTTTCTCGCTACGAGCGAGGACCTTCGGGCCCAAGTAGACCACCCGTTGACAGCCGAGAGCAATAAAACCGACGGACCAGATAAAATGTTCATGTTATTGATAACTGTTGATGAAAGTAATACCCATGGAATTTTTAGGGTTTCTCGATGAAAATGATGCCAAACATACAGCAATTCAGTCTATTTTTAGTGAACGTAGTGTGTCCCAATCCTGAATTCATGAGAAAAAATAGACTGAATTGCTTCGCGTCTCGACTCATTTTCGTGGACATAAACTCACTAATCGATCGGTGGTAACAGTCTTATCAAGGTGTAATGAGAAATATGAACATTTTCATATTCAGATAAATATGAATTTATTTGAGAAACCAGAGTCGCGTCTTTCGTGATACCTACTCGCGAACAGATATTGTCCTATGTACGAGAAAAAGCAATGACTTGACACAAAACTTGAAGCAACATTTCAATAGGGAAATGCATGAAACTCTGGAATCAGGAATACTGAACCAAGTAATGCATATGAAAGAACTGGCGAAATTCAACAATAGTTTCTCGTCTAAATTGTACCATTAAAGTATTTATTTGACGTGAATATAAAGTTTGTCAGCAAAGTCTTTCTCGAAATTCAATTCTATAGAAGGCTGACTTTCCTTCGCCATGGAAAGTCAGCCTCCTCTTGTCCTTCACGCTGGCAATCATGCGACTCGCTGAGTTTGGTAGGTTTCGACGCTCGAAACTAGCGGGGCATACAATGTTGCGCACTAAGCAGTGACAAATCTGTAGTTCTGCATTTTTAATCAGATCTTTGCGAAAGTGACGTCCATCGATTCCTCGTGTTTTCTCGATCAAATTGACATTTCCATAGTGGGACAGAATCCCAAGAAATAAGGAAACTAGTTGAAATCCAAAAGTTATGGGATTATGTTTTCTTTATATATTTCTTGTAAACTAATCATATGAGCATTCATTGCACAGATGTACTGAACCAGGGTCATAGAAGTATTCCAACGGCATTAATTACCTATGCCTACCTTATTTTATATTAATATTACGTTTTTTCGACTTTGTCGTATGCTGTGCACTAGCTTTCCAATTATATTAGATTCGATAGAATTCCATATTTCTAAAATCTTTTGTTGTAGTATGTCTTTCGAAGTTATGTTGTACTTTTTTAATCTCCTGTGAATTTCCACCCACAAATATTCGATGAGGTTAATGTCCAGACATTATGGGGATGGATGACATGTATGTAATCCATGCGGCATATTATACAATAATCATTCTTGCACAATTCTGGCCGTAGTGCTTGCGGTTGTTGTCTTGCTGTAAATTAAAAATTGGTAGTTTTCCGAACTGAATATATTGAAAATATATTAAAAATATATTAAAAATATATTAAAAATATATTAAAATTTGTTTCTACCAATTTGGGGCTAGTGGGGAATTTTTATTTACAGCAAGATAACGACCCCGTGGATTACATACATGTCATACATCCCCACTATGTCTGGACATTAACCTCATCGAATATTTGTAGGCTGAAATCCACAGGACATTATAAAAGTATGACATAACTTCGAAAGACATACTACAACAAAAGATTTTAGAAGTATGGAATTCTATCGAATCTAAAATAATTGGAAAGTTAGTGCATAGCATACGACAACGTCGAAAAAACATAATATTAATATAAAATAAGGCACGTATAAGGTAATTAATGCCGTTGGAATACTTTTGTGACCCTGCTTCACTACATCTGTGCAATGAATTAGTTCCGCTACTAGTTCCACTAGTTCCACATTTCTCATCAGATCTCTGCGAAAACGGTGCCAATCGATTCGCTATGTTTCACCGATGAAACTAACACCAAGAACGGCGTAATTCGGAGCATAATGAAGGGAATTAGATGAAAAATTCGTTAGCATAATATCAAGCTAACTTCGTTAAAAATAGCTCGATTTACATGACATTTGGTATGATTTTCATCGGAAAAACGTAAGGAAGCCATCGGTGTCACTTAAATAAAGATACGATAAAAAATAAACAAACTGGATTTTCTGAAACAGGTATACTCACCGTTAGAATAGACCCTTGCAAGTGCTCAAACCCAACGGGGTCCCCTACCGCGGTACCTGAGGTCTGCTCGCCGCGGTGACGGGCCACGATTGACCACCGCGATCCGCCGCCGCGGCGAAATCGTGTCTCGGAAATTCTACCTTAAGACTTAATCTTTGGATTAAAAACATAGCAAAGTTAGGGATTGTATTTTTAAGAAATCAGCGATTCGATTTATCTGATATTTGGACCATGTTTTGATGCATCTTTGAGGCAGCTGCAGTTTTTTTATTAATTTTTAACCATAAATATAGTAGTTATGCATGATCGACTATCCCGCCGCGCAAAATCCATCGTCCGTTGGTGTGCATGACATTTATCTAGTAGGTAATCTGAAATTGAAAAATGAAACGGCATTTTATTTTATATATATATATATGTAGCTTAAAATTGAGGATGTCTTCCAAATTATAGAAACCATACGAATTTTCTGGGGAAAATAATATACGGAATTAGTTTCTAATAATTAAAACTGTGTTCTAAGTATTTTTTATGTAAAGTATAAAAAAAAAATAAAATAATATTCTTTTGCAGCTCCTTACGAGTTTCTGCACGATATTACATGTTTGTCAAAGAAGCCATTGAAATCCCAGTATCGACAAGGCGTGGTGAATCGCTTTTGGACAACTTTAACATCTTTGACAGAAGGTGATACCATGCTAGCGCACTTTAGCTGGTTTCCAGAATTTGGATGGACCTGGTATAGCGTACCGGACACTATCAGAAGTGGCATGCCGGTCTTTTATTCATCAGCTTATCCTTCACCCAGTACAGTGCAGCTTAGGTATACTTGTAAATACATTCATAATATTAATTAATATCATCGGAAGATTATTTACAGTTTATGCTCAGTAAACATAAAACATCCATTTAGAAAATAAACAGATATAGACGCATTCATTTATTGTTTATAGAATAAATATTTTTATACAGTGTTGGGTAACAGGTGATACAAAATGAAATGGATGATTCTACGTGATCAAATAAGACGAAAAGCAAGAATAACCAAATTGTGGTGGAAACTTCGTTTTTCAGTTATTAATGTGTATAGCTGGAGGTCAGGAACGCTTGCAGAGCAGTAATTTCGCGATTAGTGGCGTGCGTTTCTTCCTAATTACCGTAGGCGTAGGGATAAGCTATCTTAATGACACAACGTCGATGATGAGGGTATGACTCCTGTGACGGGGTATGCTGCTGCTCTTTCAATAAATTAATGTTTCCAGAACGAACTGGAAAATAAATGCGTGTAGGATGGTAAGAATGTGTTGGTTGCAATTTCATTCTTAGACGCTACTGTTTTGAGTGATCATGCAAGACTGCCTGTTAAATATGTTGCGCTCGCCGAAGAAACCGCGGGAGTGTGGAGGAGAAACTTGATTGGGTGTGGAGGAGTCAGCAAGGTTCCTCAAGAAGGGGCATCTCTGCGGACAGCCCGAGGCGTGCATCATCATCTGGAATTTCCCTGACTCGTTGCAGGGAAGTTTCAGCTCTTTTTCTTTTAAAACTAACGTAAAAACGATGACTTCGAACCTTGATGACCTGCTGCTACATCTGGCAAAAGTTATAAAACAATTTAAGGGGACCTCCCACCCTTGACCACCTGAAAATTACCAAAAATGAGCCTCTTTGTTGAAAAATTGCAGGAAAAAACTGTGAGACATATTGAAGAACGTGGATATATTTCTGAAAGGGCTAGCCTTACACAACATAAAAAAAATAATTCATTCTTAATAGGCGCCTAATTTCACCTCTGAATAAAACCACAGTAGTTCAAACCGCAAACTTTCACTTTTGAGATGATCACTGCTGGCCGACATGCTCCCAGGAGAATGAGGGGACGGAAATCAAAAGAAAGAAAGAATTTAGTTCAGGGCATCCCTCCGCATGATGTGACCCACTTTCAATCCAATAGACAAAGTTTGAACGACTTTTCTGACGTTTGGAAACTATTTTATAGTTTTAAAGAAAAACTAAAAGTTTATAAATGCTTTATAAAAGTGGTTGTAGAATTTTCCCAGTGATGATTATGGGTCACATTGTAGCTATGGGTGTGCCAAAGCTGTGCTGAAAATTTCAAGACTTTATGTCGCACGGTTTTTGAGATATCATGCCAGCCAACTTCAAAAATAGTGAAACTGAGAAAAACGCCTTTAAAGTCAGGGGAGTGTTGTGACATGTTTTTGAACTCGCTAGAGCTAGTCTGCCATGCCAGCTGAGTGCAGGGCCCCTTCATCTGCCTTCTGCTGCACCTCTAGCTCTTTAAGTTTCCTCCTAGCCTCAGTACGAGCTTCTTTGTTATTTTTCTGGGCCGATATTTCCGCATCTTGGGTCCGTCTTGAGTCTTCTTCTGCACAGTACTGCTCTGCAGATTTTCCAACTATGCAACCTAACTCAATGAAAACTTGCAGATATGCTTTAGCACCATCATTGAATGTTGCAGCTGCCATTTTTGCTGCAATTTCAACTGTCTCAACACCACTGTATAGATGTTTAGGGGCCAGTTTCCATATTTGTTGGTTTAAACTCTCATTTGGGTTCTGAGTGAAACCTCCTTCACATCTTCACAGCAAGTTATCACTTGTCAGATCTTCATACACAGGTTTTATTGCATCTTGGACTACCGCAGGAAGAGCTTTCTTGTGTTGATAATTTTTCAGATTTCCTTCAGCTTTTGCTTTTTGCCATGTACAACAGCTGTCTGGACCATGGGGCAAAAGTGGGGTTGAGGTTTGGCATTTGTTGAAATCTTATGGTAAAAAGTTGCCCACACAGCTTTCTTCATGTCTTCTGCTAACTGGCTGTTCTCCCGGATGGCTTTCCCATAATAAACAGTCAACTCATCAATCAAAGAAGCAGTCAGGAGTCTATTTAGTTGGACTGCATTGCTTTTCTTCTTGTTTCGAAGTCTAGATCCCATCCTTTTTTTGCACGTGTGCAATACACTCTCTCTTTTCAACTGGATGATTAGCGCCATAAGGTTGGTTGTCTCTCAAAGCTGCATAAGCACTGCTGTCTCCATCTCCCACATACCTCTTGTAGCGTACTCCATGCTTCTCCGTTGATCGTCGAAACATATCCAACAAACCTTCCTGTTCCATCCTGCCAGCACTGCCGTCGTGATTTGCCTTGCACTCATCAATATGGTCATCATTCCATTTTTCATACTCCTGAGTTCCACAGAATTTTTCCATTTGACAGCATATCATACAAAAAGTGTTCTTGAGTATAATGTCCAAAACCATGCCAGAATAGTAACCAATCAGACTAACAACACCTTGCTTTGAATTGTGTCCTCTCTTCCTCCATGATCCATCACACGAAACAGTGAGATCGGTCACATTCTCTACATCACCAACAGTTTCCTTTTCAGCTGTAATAGATTTTTCAGTCACAATTGCTTGCTAAAGGGATTTGTCACAAACACTGGAGACAGCAACACCTATTTGTTTCAACACTCGGTCAAACATAGTTTTACCAATGCACTTTGGAAAATCCATGAGTCCACAAAATTGCTTGAGTCCAGCATGCCCCAATCCTAACATTCTCACGACAAACACACTGCGTCTGTTCACTTCGTAGGCATGATTGCCAACAAGAGGGCACGAGTTTATTTCTTTCATTTCACACTCCTTACATATCAGACAAAGTTTGAACCCTAACCCTCTTACACCACTTTCTGTAAATTTTAAGTCACTGTTGCACACTTTGCACTTCACAAACAGGCTCAGGGCACTAAAGAAGGTTGCAAATTCAATTATTCTGTATGCGTGCTTGTCATCGGTCTTAATGTTCGTGTCTGCACTTCTTCTAAGCTTTTTTCTAGTTGTTGTTTCCTCGCCGGCGGGACCAGGTTCTTCAGTAGGCCCTTCTGCATCCTTCGCCTGTGTGTACTGATTCCCTGTGAATGCTCTCTTCTTGGGACGCCCTGCTTTTCCAATGCTTCTTTTTTCTCCTTTTTGGTCGATGTAGACGCGAAAACCACTTGGTTTCTCCATTTTGCAAACAAAGAGTACCAAGGTAGCCCCTAGAACCAAGTTGTGATTGGCTGTCATCATTCAGACAATACAATAATAATACTTGCCTGTCGTTTTTCGCTCACAACTCGGCCAATTTTTGGAATTTTTCAAAAAACGAAACAGATTTGGATTCAGAAAAGAACTCTCTATCAGAATCAGTCACAAACTGAAAACCGATTTTTTGGTCATTTTCGAGGGTGGGAGGTCCCCGTAACCCTACACCGTCGCGACATCGACCGCCCGCGATGATCAGCCTCCACACCCAAAGTAGCTATAATGGTCCACAATAACATCTACGCAGTAACAGGTTCTTTAACACTCGCAGCCATAATATGGTCTTCCAACACTTCATAAGACATTTAGGTAAATTGCTGCATTGTATTAAACCCGCCCACTAGCTGAGATCGATGTAGGCATGTCAAAACCCGCCCGTCGGGAATTTTCAGGTAGAGAGAGTGAATACTTATTAGAATAATTTTGTCCATAGTAGGCTCCCACACGCGCATATGCCACATACACATACACAAAAATGACCAAATATTGCATAAATTAATAAATTCTCATTTGCCCTTAAAGTATATGCTTTGATATTTAACCCTTCGGTGGGCGCGCTTTTCAGACTTACATTAGTGGGCGCGTTGCGGATTTTACACCGCAATCTGAGTTCTGGTTATTTTACCTCTCAATTTTGACAATTTTAGGTTTCACAGAAGAAAATCGATAATACATTAGTTACTTTATAATATTTTAATCAATGAACATAGAATATTCATGGCGATGAAGATAATAAACAAAAAATTTGTCCATATCCATCTGGTGCTCGCTTTTACAGTTTACACAGTTTGTAATTATGTGACTGTGCTTCTTGCACACATTTTTATAACATTTTTGACACATTGTTTTTGTTCTGTTATTTTTATGACTGTCACAAACATAACAAATCCCAGGCTTTTCTGGTACGTGGACCTGCTCTTTGTCGTTCCTATACTGGACCAAAAATACGCGAGTTTACTTGGGAAGTGTTTCTAGTAATACTCGTTTCTTCAAGTGTTCTTCAATCAGGCTAAAAGCAAGATGTTTAAAAAAAACTCGACGTCTGTCGTTATTTTCAGGATTGTTAAATTTGTAAATAATATTTGCATTTATTCCGGCAATATGACGATGTCGGTAAAAAAGGGCAAGGGGCCATCGTCTTGTAATTCTGGAAGTGCTGTAGGATGAACACATGTGGTCTACGGTGTCTACAATTCCCTTAGTAGCATTATAGTCTAGGTCAGCGCTGCACAAGGAGCTGTTTTCGGCGCCTAGCGGCGAGCAACCCGCCTTTCCTATTGCTAAGGTTAGAATCGGTGAGGAGAACTGCAGTAGTGTATGTGCATGTTCGTAGGCTCGTAGCATAGGGATATATGACTGGGTTCCTTGTGGGGCCTGCATGAAAATGTGTGTTTTTTTACGCCTGCTGAGCGGGAGCAAAATGACTAATTTCAAACGTATTCGCGTAAAGTCTATCTCCCAAGGGAAAAAGACTTTACCCGCATGCGTATTCGCAATTTCTTACTTTCCTCCCAAAGAAACTGGAGTTTGACGTTACCCTATGGTATGAAGATGCAGTTGTTCGACTAATCGTTCTCGATTTGTTGGAAAATAAATACACGTATTTATTAATTTTGACAGAATAAAAAAGCAATCGCACATGCATATTCTTTGCTAATCGCTGAGCAGGCTTTCAAAAACACACCTTTCATGCACGTGTTGAAAAAAAATATAATGCGTGACACGGGAGAGAAGCGATTTCGCCTCGCGTGAATTGCGGCCCGAGCGTAGCGAGTTTTATTACGGGACCTGTTCTGCACGGTGGCCCCACAAGGAACCCAGTCATATATACCTATGCTACGGGCCTACGAACACGCACATATACTACTGCAGTTCTCCTCACCGGTTCTAACCTTAGCAACAGGAAAGGTGGGTTGCTCGCCGCTAGGCGCCGAAAACAGCTCCTTGTGCAGCGCTGGTCTAGGTTGATCATAGACTTGTCAGTTTCCTGATCTATTTCAAGTGTATCATGCATTGTTGAAAGGAAAATCACTGCTTTGTTCATTTTCGGAACTGCTGAAACCATACAAAAGCCATCTTGAAAACCAAAAATACAGGATTTGACCTCTCTGGTTTTGCTTGCTTGAAATTTAAAATCTTATTCTTTTCCATGGTTCCCAGAAATGTCAGTCCCTTCTCTAAAAGATACTTGGCCAGAGGGTAGCTACTATAGTAGTTATCAGTGGTAAGATTCCTGTTTGTTTTCTCAATCAGAATTTTATGGCTTTCGACCCTCGAAGGGGTTGGAGTGCCTATTAAGAAGTGAGAAATCTTCGACTTCCGCATTTCTCATCAGATATTTGTGAAAACGACGCCAATTTATTCCGTATGTTTCACCGATGAAACCGACACCAAGAACGACGTAATTCGGAAAATAATGAAGGAAATTCCATGAAAAATTCATTTCTATAATCTCAAGCTAATTTCATTAATAATAGTCCCGACCCCCCGCAGTCGAGGGTGAAAATGTGAAATATTCATTTCGGTGTAGTAAGAAATTCTTTATTCTTTATCCTATCGATAAGGAAGTGACACCAATGGGTTCCTTCTCTTTTTCTGATGAAAATTATACCGAATCTCATGTAAATCGGACTACTTTTACATAAGCAATACAAATTGCTTGTGTCACTCACTCTATCTATAGTCGCGAGCGTCGCGTCGAGCCCGGGCGCACGCAATTTGAGAGACGAGTAGCTTATTCGGTTTGCTTTGATTCCTCCTCCAGCGGTCGAGTGGTATGTGACAGTGTGCAGTTGCTTTTCGTTCGGTGTTCAGCGTTTGGTTTCTTCGGCCTTTTCTTTGATTTGCGATACAGTACGTACTCGTTATAAACCCGATGAACGTGTCTGGCGGCGGGCGTATGGCGCGTTGTGGACACTATTCCGAACGGACAAGAGCGAGCGAGAGGAAACGAAAGAGTCGACACGAAGTTACACGAGAGAAAGCATGATAGTTTGTCTGGCTCTGTCTTACGGGTCGAGCTTGAGCTCGAGCTGAGAAACGGAACGAGGCAAAGTATCATGCTTCCTGTCCTTCGTAGCCGACGGCAACTTTGTGTCGACTGATTCGTTTCCTCTCACTCATATTCGCGTTTTCTCACTCTCGACCGAAAGATTTCAAGAAATGGTGGGGATAGTCGCCGGGCGTACAACGCATGGTAGAAATGGGGCTATAACGAGTGTGTAGGGGAAATCGGGGATAGTTGACTAACGAGGTTAGTTGACTAATTCCAGGGTCATTCCACGCCAAATCGATCACTTTTTTCCCTCGATGCCTCGGATTTTGTTCACACTTGAATATGTTGTAGTCCTGGTGAAAGTAGGGGGGGGGGGGGGGGGGGTTAATTCATCATTTTGTCTATTTCGAGTTTGTTTAAAAATTATAGGGCGTTGAATTTTGCGATTTTTGCCTATTTTCGTGAAAATGGGTTGTACTTATGAATTTTTAGCTCGGAAACTATTTGTCGGATTTAGTTGATCCTGACGTTTGTTACGAGCCGGGGCTGCGGCAACGCGAGAGGCCGGCGAGAGGGGTATTTCCCAAGGAATACGGATATGAATTGTTAGTTAGGTGCGCGGACGAACCCGATGCGAAATCGGGGAGCCGCTAGGATTATTGACGACGAGGACGAACCTGATGCGAAATCAGGGAGCCTCTAGGAATGGAGTCACACACGGACGAACCTGATGCGAAATCAGGGAGCCATAGGAGGGGTGAAACGTCGTGAACGGACCCGATGCGAAATCGGGGAGTCACTAGGATAAAGTTCACAGACGAACCTGGTGCGAAACCAGGGAGCTGCTAGGAGGTTGGATTATTCACAGACGAACCTGGTGCGAATCCAGGGAGCTGTTCGGAAGTTGGTACACTTACAGACGAACCTGATGCGAAATCAGGGAGCTGTAGGATACGGACGAACCTGATGCGAAATCAGGGAGCCGTAGGAGGGTTGAGGTTTCGTGGACGAACCCGATGCGAAATCGGGGAGCCACTGGGTTGAAGAAGATGACTAGCTTTGGTAAGAGGTGCGAACGAACCCGATGCGAAATCGGAGAGTCGCGGGAAATGTTAGTAATGCCTCGTAACTCTTAATTAATATTTGATACAACTCGAGCGGTAAAGTTGTATCAGTGGGGGAGTGCTACTAATATTATAAGGATCACTGGGTAAAAGATGGGTTTAACGAATCTTCTTGATTTAGACGTGAACACCATTCGTATATTCAATAATTAGTTATTGTACAAATGTAAGTGTCGCGATTAATAATTAAATAAAGTGTGTATGTTACCACTAATTGCACGGTGTTGACGCACTGGCGATGCGGGGCGTACGAGTGGATATTTCAAAGTTCCAAATAGAATATAAACCGAACTCGCGGAGTCTTAAGACTGACGTCTTTAAGACGTCGTGTGTGTAAGAATTAAAGATGTCTGTCTTAAGACGTCGTGTGCTATCTGGGAACATTTCAGCGACTTCATTGCATAAAAAATAATGCAAATACGAGATTCAATCATAAGACTGTATTGCAACCTAACCTTAATCATTTGTAAAACCTACAAGTTTTTCGAAGATCGGAAATTCAGTTTTTCTAAACATTCACAAGACTTACAAGACGAAGATTCTCGGAACATTCGAAATGTAGTAGTCCAAAACAATCACGTGACTTACAAGATTGTTTGATGTTTCTAGAACATCCGAAATTTAAATCCTAAGAATATTCGTAAGATTTAAGAAAAGGACGTTCCTAGAACATATATGTACGAAATTTAGGTCTTGGGAACATCCGTAGAACTTAAGAAACGGACGTACCTAGAACATCCGAAATTTAAGTCCTAAGAACGTCCGTAGGACTTAAGAAACGGACGTACCTAGAACATCCGAAATTTAAGTCCTAAGGACATCCTAGGTATGTTCAAAATGGACGTAGTACGTTCGGATATAAACTGGACATGAAACGGATGTCCTTGGGATGTGCGGTGCTATCTGGGTTATAGAAAGTGTGTAAATAATTAATTTAAAATATACATTTTATCTTGTGTATGGTAACGTTTTTACTTATCAATTTTTCTACTAGAATCAATTTACTTGGTATCTCCTTTTAGTGACTGTAAAATTCTTCACGTCGTATTGCAGATTACAACCGACCTACTCTGTTCGGTCACCTTTGTTTGATGACGTCACGACCGCCAATCTTAATAGTACGCACGACGTCAAAGCTTAGAGTTATATTGTGTCGCGGAATAACTCGTCCGTGGCATCGTACAGACGACATAATGTTGCGGGCTAACTCGTCCGTACCATCGTTCGACAGATACCGTGTAGCGAGATATCTCGTCCACGGTCGCGAAGGGGTTAAGAAGATATCTTGAACAAAAAGTATAAAAAATTAACATGTTTTTTTAATGTTACGATAAAATGAATTATTCGATCAAAAAACTGGTACGCTTAACTGAAGATAATTGTATTACGAATATTCCCTGAAAAGTTCAAGTGAATCCGATAAAAATTGACTCAGTTATTAATACGCCCAGTTTGAAAAATGTAGTTTGGAGATAATCGCGTTTAAACGTTCGACAGATAATATTTTCTGCAACTCAAAGATTGCAGCTGTGTACGGTCTCGTCGTGGGCAGTGATTCTCTACTAGAGCTGTTGATTCCCGGGAGATCGGGTACCCGGGTACCCGTAAGATACCCGGGAAGAAAAAAATTTCCCGGCTGGGCGCTACCCGGCTAAACTACCCGAGATACTCGAGACATCCGAGATCTCACTTCTTAATGTTATTCCAACCCAAAGCCAGAAAATTCGGTGAGGTACCGCAGGGGGTTGACGTCGCCACAGGGTGCCAGGCGGCATCTCTCTGACAGTCGTCGCTCCAGAATCACCCTCTGTACTCTGTAAGTTCTCGGGTATTTCGAGTATCTCGGGTAGTTTTCCCGGGTAGCGCCTACCTGGGAATTTTCCTCGTCCCGGGTGTCTCACGGGTACCCGAGTACCCGGGTATCTCGAGTACCCGGTCCACAGCTATAGCTCTATTCTCTACCTAGTTCTAATATATATATATATAATATCATAATCTCTCTTATTAGATACATTTGGATTTTTGGAAATAAACTTTTCAGGTGATTGACGCCAAGTTACCTATGCGTGCACTCGATTCTGAGCGTACGCTAGCTATACAAAACCTTCCGTAGCTCCCAGAATTTTCCGAGATCCACTTTGAAATTGTTCAGGTGTATTTTTGAGACCAGAAATCTTATGAAAATGCACAAAACGAAAAATCGGAAGAAAAAAGATTTCACAGTGGCTTCCCCCCTTAAACCATCTCACGGAACAATATGGTCATGAACCGCGACCCTGGCGAGACTTAGCCGGTCATTCTGATTCAGTTTTAGGAAT
Organism: Andrena minutula; assembly: GCA_929113495.1. Taxonomy (NCBI): domain Eukaryota; kingdom Metazoa; phylum Arthropoda; class Insecta; order Hymenoptera; family Andrenidae; genus Andrena; species Andrena minutula. The sequence continues at coordinate 35,319,045 of OV815996.1, read as the reverse complement.
CAGATGTGGCATTTTCCTCCACTAACAAAATAAGAAGATGTTCTTATGTTGGATCGAAAAATGTTTCCCTGACACTAGAGTAGAGAACGAAATTACTCTGAAGAAGTATCAGTACGCCTCGTCGAGAGATTTTGTATGGTTTTAATCGGGAGAATGTCAGGAATCCATTGGTATCACTTCCTTTACGAGACGATGAAGAAAATAATTTTTTAATACGCTGTAATGTATATTTCACCCTCAACTGCAGGGCGCGGAGAGGGGGTAGTCGACCTCGATTTGCCGCGGTCGGCCAAGGATTTATACCTGCTTCAAAAATAAAACAATTCTTTACTCTTTCATCGTATCGATATGGAAGTGAAACCGATGGATTCTTTATGTTTTCCGATGAAAATCATACGAATGTAAATTGGACTATTTTTAACAAAACATGCATGAAATTATATAAATCAATGTTTCATGGAATTTCCATCATTATTCACGTCATTATTCCGCCAATTACGTCGTTCTTGGTGTCAATTTCATCGGCGAAACATAAGCAATCGATTGACGTCGTTTTCGCAAAGATCTGATGAGAAACGCGGAAATAAAATTCGGTGAGGCACTGCGGAGAGTTGTCCTCGCCACGGGGTACCAGGCGGCATCTCTTGGTTAGGCGTCACTAGAGGATCATCCTGTAGACCCTTTCAAGTGCTCGAATCCACGTGGGGCCAGAACAGTGCGCGGCTGTACACTGCGTTCCACATTATAGGGTAATCGTTTCGCGCAGGAATACACTATTGATTGATAGTAAACCAGCAGGGAAAGTGCTACGACCAATCGCGTGTGTCATATCCGTGGGAGCTGCGCAGATCGGTTGCAAATCGGTACGGGCGTTGGTACACTTTTATATGGAACGCAGTGTAGGCTGGCCACCGCCACTGACCATCGATCGCCGCCGCCGGCCTCCGCCGCCGATCGCACCTAGGGAATTCGACCTTTACCGGTTTGCACGAGTTCCTGACCCGAATCTATAAACATCATTAAATAATTAAAAGACGAAGCTTCGACCGCAACTTCGTTACTGTAGATTTTCGTCGTATTTTGTTAAATGGAATTTATCCAGTTCATTTTCTTCCCTCTTTGTCGTGCATCGTCTATAAATATAGAGGGTGCTCCACCGAACTGGCCACGCTATAGCTTTAAAACGATGGGAAATAGAAAAAAAAGTATTAGGCACATTTAAATGGTTTTGAAATGGATGAATAAAAGTACTGATAACAAAACGTCAAAAAAGTCCGGATACAGGAAGGTGACTGATGCTTACAAGTGTTTACGAGGCACGGCGGCAAGCACGGCGACAGAGGGTGTTTTCCAAGGAATACAGTTTTCCAGTTTATCACTGACGTTGAGGTCATCCGGAATTACACTGTACGGATGCGGAACTGACAAGTGTGAACTGCTGTATACAAAAACATACTAAAATTTATTCGACTAAATTCTTAGTTGAATAAATTTTTAGTCTTCGTTATTCGAAGGACCCCCGTGGCGACTAAAGGCGGGAAGATACTATTAACACGCCACACAACCCGACGCATCCACACACGATGCGAACATGTGCACATATGTAACATGTGACCACACTCGAAACGACGAAACATCAGAGTGATGTTGCACCAAACTGTCGCGTGTGAACACGTGTGTTTACTAGAAACAGTGCCCATGATACGTTGGGGGGCGTGTTTTCCCCGACCACCGACAACACGCTGAACCGGTTCGGTTGGATCAGGTGGCGTGTGAGTGCGTCGCATCGCGTCAGGTGTTAATGGTATGTTTCTGTTCCATAGTAAAACATGAAAAATAGCAACATTTGATTTCAGCCAACACGCGTCGCGTCAGTGGCGTGGCGTGTCAATAGTGTGTTCCTACCTGAAGCGACACGAATAAGCATAGGTCAGAACCCGAGCCGCTCCGTCTGGGGTCCCGAGGCCCTCGGGCCTTTGCCGAAGGCCATCCGGTCAGACCAAGGACCTCGGGACTCGAGCCGAAGCGACTTATTCGGGACGCTTAGTCGCCAGTGAGGTCCTTTGAATAACGAATGACGACTAAAAATTTATTCGTTATTCTCGAATCATATTATTCGAAATTTTTATTCGGTATCATTCGAATAAAAATTTATTCGAATAAAAATTCATTCATTAGTCACGAATAGCTTCATTCTATTCGAAATTTTTATTCGAAGGTTAGTCGAATAACAATTTAGTCGAATAATGCCCAAGTCTGGAATAACTTCGGGCGGCTCGAAAGATTCGACGGCTTCGAATTTCGAATGTGTTTTGAACAGTCCGACTGCCGAGTAGTTGGAATATTTTGAACAATAGGAGTATTTGGAATATTTTAGGAAATGTTTATCTGCTGGAATGTAAATAGCGGTTATTAATAATATGAATAATTAAAATCTAAACGGCAAATAAAGATATTCTGCATTATTGAAAATAAATAATTAATTCAGATATGCCATTTTTCAGAGACCAGAAATAACAGTTATTTTTTTAAATTTGTTCGAAAAAAAATCATTGAGATTGTGCGTGTGTGTAATTAAGTGAACAAACGCGGACGGTACAATCGCGGTGCTTTGGATGGCCGTGTGGGTGATTTTTGAGGGCAATATTTTCAAAGGCAATGGCATTCACCCTCTCTACTTGAGAATCCCGTTGGGCGGGTTTTGATATGCCCTTGTGGGTTTTTACGAGTAGGGAGGTTTAATGCCGAACAACGTTTGCGTTTTTTCATAAATTATCGCAAGTATCATATGTCACAGTTTCGGCGAGGTAGGTAAGTAAGTATGCACTCTACATGGCAAATCCGTCACGCATCCGCCGCCACTGCACGCCCCTTGACTGGCCTGCCTCGCGCGGCCCGCTGTCCGTCGAGTTGCCGTCATTCAGGCTGGTTCAGGCGATCCAGACGTCAATCTTTAACCATCGATAATTAATAAACGAAACATTTACTGCAATTTCGTCACTCTTGATTTTCGACTTATATATGCCTGTAGAATCACCCCCCAAAGTATTGACTATAGGTAGAGTAACACCCTGTATATTGAAGAGCAGGGGGCCGAGTACAGAAACTTGTGGGACACCACGTGCAATGTGTCGAGACTCTGAAAGTGCCGGTTTTGGAGTCTTGACAATAACTTGCTGTGATCTGTTTGTCAAATATGACCGGAACCACGACAAAGCGACGTCTTTTATGCCGAGTTTATGTAGTTTAGACAGTAGACGATCATGCCCTATAGTATCGAAAGCTTTCAAAAAATCGAGGGTAATGATAGCAGAACGTTGCTTATTGTCAATAGCTGTTAGTACCCGGTCTGAAATATGGGCCAATGCTGTTGTGGTACTGTAGTCGCGCCTAAACCCAGATTGAAATTTAGACAGGAGATTATGACTCTCAAGAAAATTAATAATCTGCTCCGCACATATCTTTTCTAATAATTTAGACAGAAAAGGGGGTGTTGCAATCGGCCGGAGGTTATTTAGCGATACGGAGTCATGGGATTTCGGTATGGGACGAACGACTGAGTTTTTCCATGCCTCGGGAAATGCGCCTGTTGTTAAGGAGAAATTGTATATGTGGAGTAGTGGGTCCAGACAGAAAGGGATGCACATTAGCAACATTTGACCTGATATGTCATCTGGTGCAGAGGAGGTAAGCTTTGACTTTTTGAATATTATGTACAAGTCATTGAGGGATATAGGTTGAAAGGAGAACGTGTGAGGGCTATTGTACTCAAAATATTCATGGGATAGGACAGTATTAGTAGATATATAAGGCAGGGAGTCAATAAAGTGGTTATTTATAACATCTGGATCAAGATTCGGAATCGAGATCGACGTTTAATGTGAAGTATGAAGTGGATATGAGTTGGTACTCATATAAGTTGGTACTCATTTTATTATAGTATAATAATATCTATTAATTGAAGACATTCTGCGTATATAATGCGTTGAAAATAAAACGCCCTTCCTTTCAGACAGACTATTACGGTCGAACTGCTCTGCGATTCTGCAGTTTTGCTTTTCGAAGCTGTGTGAAAGAAGTTTTGGGTGTTTATTACGGTTTGAAGAGAGCCCTATCTCTATAAACAGAGCCGTGACATTTTCCAGACCCGGCGACCGTCTGGGAAATTGGGCCCAACCACACACAGTAGGGGCACTGTCTGGCACTTTTACGAATTTAAATCTTTACCACAAAGTATCTAACGTTTCCACGAGTCATTCATTTGTACTTCACAAACTGAATTTATATTGAATATTTAATATACAATTACAATTTAATCAGCCTGTCAAAATATCAGCGAAATATTTAAAATAAAAACTGCAAACTTCGATGCGTCGACTATACCGCCATGTAAACCTGAATTGCAATAACAAATGTTAAGGGCTTCGTATATTACGAGTATTTGGAAAAACGCCCATTCAAAAGTTCCTACCGATTTATCTCCAATCGATCACGGCTGGGAAGAAGTTGACAGCAAGTATCAATTTACTTGGTTCGAAGGTGACCAACTGCCAACTTTCGTGAGCGAAGTTTTGATTGAAACTGGCCAGGATGACCTTGCAGATACTAATGGCTTGAGGAGTGAAATGCACCAGAAGTCAGAAAGCGATTCTGCCATTGAAGGCGGTGAAACAGAATTAGACACTTTCGATTGCGAGAGTTCAGATTTTGAAGTATTGTAACATAGTATATTAATAAATTTTTATCGTTATACTATAATAAAATTGTAAAGTACCTACTCATATCCACTTCATACTTCATATTAAGAGGTTATACCTAGTCAGGAGGTCGATAAAAAACGAATTTTTCCGATTTTTTTTTTGGAAAAACGGAAGCACATATTTTCACAGAACTTTTTGCACTTTAAAGAGCAACATTTAACCCTCGAGCGGGCGCGCCGGTGAACTCAGTTCACCAATCCGCGTATTTCTTTGTTTCTGTCTCGGAAAGATAAACATTCCCTCAATACGCTCGTCGTATGTTTCAAGAATCGCGTGATGCGTGTGCCTGTTGAGTTTCAGTTGTTTAACCGAGCTAGTGCCTGTTGTTTTCACTGTTGAAAGTACGCAAGTCACACTGTCCCGCCATGTAAGTGACAACATAATGTTTTTGGAAACTGAATTTCACTGCCTTTCTTATTCGTTTATACTCAATTATATACAAATGGATTGTTTTTTACAATATACCATTTTACAGGGCAAAATTTACGAAAGAAAGAGAGTATTTACAATTTTTGTGTAATTAAATACATTTACTGTATTCTTGGGTACATTGCTATTATTTTCCCATCACATTTAATCAAAAGTTACTACTATCGACAGAAAAACCGTTTCTGAAGTGTATACTTTATATATAAGGGGAGTAAAATGATTATTTTCAACTGGTGAACTGAGTTTACCACACGCCTGGTCGTGTAACTTTGACTGGCGCGCCCGCCCGAGAGTTAAAGAAGATTGAACAATTTTTTCGTAAAAAAATATTTATGTTTATAATAAAGTTACAACTGATATACAAGAAGGCTTTTTTAAAAAGTTGTTCTGCGGTGAGCACTGTGACTCGGAACCAGATTATCTAAAATCAAAAAACAAAAAAGATTTCGTTAGTATATTAATGTATCTTTCGACTGACAGAGGCGGAATTTTCGAACTATTAATTTAAAATAAAATGGCGGCTATTTAAAGTTTGAAGGACCTGATTTTCGCGCGAAAAACGGCCATTTTTCGTTGATAAAATCGAAAATATACATTTAAAAAAAAATGTGAACGACAGTCGATAGATTTTTATATAAAATATAAGCCCACAAAATTATAGAAAGATTGGTGCAGTTGTTGTTGAGATATCAGATGATTGCATAAGTTCGTGCCCGATTGGAAAATAAAATTCAATGGTTAAATTTTAAAGCGTACAGTTTTATTAGTCAAGTATGTAGTCACCATTCTTCTCTACAATTGTTTTCCAACGATCTACAAGCTTGTCGATTCCAGTTTTGAAGAAACTTGGCCACGCCAAGTATTTTTACTTCCAGGCGGCGGACATCTAGACACATGTCTAGACAAATGTCTAGATGTTAAATTTTATCTTCACATTATTAAAATATCCGTGATTATTACAAAACACCTTTATGTACTTGCAGCTCATTTTGATTTCACTTTTTTTATTTTTTTATTATTATTGTCTTCTATGTTTTGTGATTTATATATCAATGGGTACTGACCTTGACCACATATTAACAAATCATCAAAATTGGGGGTGACTCCCTTCTTCTGAATATTTACTCCATTATTTACATTCGAACAGATAAACATTTCCTAAAATATTCCAAACATTCATACTGTTTGAAATATTCCAGCTACTCGACAATCGGATTGTTCGAAACTCAATCTGGTCGGGCTGGGCTCGCCTTTTTTAGGTACTCGAACAGTCCTACAGGGAAATTGATTTTTTTTTTAAACTGACACTGACGGCATGAAACTAACACGGAACTGATGTGTGCCTGGATTTTAAAGAAATACACCAATTGGTGTACCAAAAAAAATGTGGTTCCATTTAAAAAATTAAAGGTGATCTTCAAACTTATAAAAATTCTCCATCTTTGAAACAGAAACATACACTATTTAATACATGATGTGTCATTGCAAACCATTTATATTTACTCAATTAAATTGTGTTCTATTGTGCCCTGTTTTAAAGCTAATAGCGTGGTGCAATTGTGTGGGATACCCTATATTTATACCTCCTATGTTTAAATGCAACTTATTTTCAGTGATGCGGCATGTCCACAATTCGGACAAATCTGGCAACCCGTAGTGTCCTTGAATCCCTTGCAATGGGCACGCTGGATGCACACGCAAAGGGTAACATTGGTTTTGTCCCACGACCGGCCACTACCAAGACATTTGCATCAAGCAAATCAAAGCGGTCGTTTTCAGTGTGTTCAAAGTCGTCAAGCAGCTGCTGTCCTTTATGCCATGTTAAAAAATTGGGCAACGTTCGTCCTTGTTGAAAACCATACATATGTGCAATTTATTTATAGAGAAGCAGAAAAACCTCCTGTTTCCTTCTCGTTAATTCGTATTAATTGTAAGGCTCTTTGTGTTATCCTTAACATTGCATTTGCAGCTGGAACAGAAGGAGCTGTTCGGCACAATGTTGTTGTCGACCTCTTAGATAGATTATCTAAGCTTACTTTACCGAATAGACCAACAGGACAAAGGGAGACACTTTCTTGCACTATTATACACAAATCATTAGAGAGATTTTTAATTAAATATGAGCGAATGCCAACTGATTTCAGTTCGATTGTATTTCCTGATGGAACTCAAACAAATTCAATGAAAATTGCATCGATTTTCGGAGGAACTTTGGCAACTAGTTTATCAAGATATTTATATCATAGCCGATGGCTATGGCATATAAAACGGCCATTTGTACAAACTATTCCAGGCATTACGTTGCCAAAATTGAATCTAACTGCCATTGCAAGAATTCTTTCTACAATTACAAAGTAAGTATTTTATATACAGCGCACAATGGTCCAGATCCGTAAAAAGGTGAAGCAAGTTACAATTTTTCAACCTCTTTCGAAATCCTTGACGTGTTAAACATAGGTTCTTACGTCTATAGACTAAGTTTTGGCATGGGTAAGAGTTGTCATAAGTAACCCAAAATTGTTTGGAAAAGGTTTGAAGATGGGGAAAACTGCGTGTTTTGCAATGGTCACATTTTCTCTGAAATTGGCGTATTTTGCTTCACTATATTTTTCTATAGGTAAGAGTTGACTTAAATGTAACTATGTAACGTTATAGAGGGTCTTTTTACGTATAAGTACATGTAATATGAAAAGAATATATGCCTCACAACCCTTTGAAAAATACCTTTTCGTGAATCTCTATTTTATTCCATCTTTTACCGCTTTACTTACGTTTACAAAACGTTGTTCACGTTTAGTCACGATGAATTTCGCATGAGAGTATTAGTTAGATACTTTTGAGATTCTAACAAGTTGCGTCTACGCAAGTTATAAGTAATGATATATTTGCAGTCATGCGTAAAAATCCGTTAACGCAGTGTGAAATGGAGACGTTGAGTAAATGCTTATAATGACCATAACACGTTGACTGTCGATGAAATCGGACGGTGCTTTCCTCGATCGAAAACGCCTTGAAGGCAGTGTACTGTATTGCCCGATCGCTCCGATAGGTGTAGTTGGCATTGGTCACAGACAGTGTGCTTGGGAAAAGGCCCCGTAGCCATCTACTACGCTCCGTTAAGCATGCGCGAGGATGCGTGTGACGTCAAACCAATCAACGCCGAGATGAGAAACGAAACGGCGCCACTGTTAAGTCAAGCGAAGCTAGCAAACCAGACCAACCAGCGTCGCCGGCGGAGTATATTGTCGGCGCTGGTTGGTTGCGGTTTTATTTACCTTGGCTAGCTGTCGCGGATTGGTATTGGCGACGTTTCGTTTCCCATCTTGGCGTTGATTGGTTGATGACAGCTAGCCAAGGTAAATGAAACCGCAGCCAACCAGCGTCGACAATATACTCCGCCGGCGACGCTGGTTGGTCTGGTTTGCTAGCTACGCCTGATTTAACAGTGGCGCCGTTTCATTTCCCATCTCGGCGTTGATTGGTTTGACGTCACACGCATCTTCGCGCATACGTAACGGAGCGTAGTAGATAGCTACGGGGCCTTTTCCAAGCACACTGGTCACAGAACACAAATCACGCCGATCGGTGTGATCGGCAGTCAACGTGTTAAGTAGGATATTAAAGACTTAGTTCAGACCCAAAACTATTTCAAATGAAAGCAAAACTTCAATTATTTTAAAGTCTATGTGGACATTCGTAAGTTGATTCGCCGAAGCTCAACATCATCATTGCTTTATACATATGTTTTCTATGAGTAATTTTTATGTAATGCCTACCACTGGAGCAACATTTCCATAACAATGCCATACCTTAATAATAGACGATTAATAATTTAATCATTTTACGAGTGGATTCCTTGTACGAATTAAGGTAGGCTCTCACTCAGACGTTAAAAGATTCAAAAATACGAAAATGGTAACTGAAATATGACGCTGAGGTGCAGTAAACCCCATGTGGCCAATTTTTGAGTATAAGAAAGTGTAACCACAAAGGGTTAAAAACAAGTGTAAAAAGTTAAATAGTACCTAATGGCTGTGAAAGTTTTACATTATAGAAATTGGCCGGGAGTATAAAAGTTGTTTATAATAGCCCAAGAGCCAGTGAACATTTTACCTACGTCATTTTTTAATGGAAATAATTCTTATTTTATGAAATCATGTATAGAGACGATAACGGAAACCATCGTCTGGCAGTCGGGCGTTAGAACAACGACGCGTGGGCGGACGTTGAAAGTGCGAAAAAAAAACAGTAAAATTACGTCATTTTTTAATGGCTGATTTTTGGTGTGGTAATTAATAACATAATGGTAAGTTATAAAAAAATGTTGCCAGACGTTTTTATTAGAACTTAAAGGGTGCCAAACGTTCATAAAATTGCATTTTTACAATGATCATTTACGTCATAGATAAATGGCTGTTTCTTTTTTTAAACTTTAAGTTAGAACCCCTGCAACACTAATATACAATTGCCAGACGAAAATCGCAGAACTAACACCTTGCCAGACGTGAGTAAAGTCGCGGCCGACGCGCACGTCGACACCTCGACGCTACACTTAATCTATTACACTGTCCAACACGGTTTTTGGTCTGCACTAACCGCTGGATGACTCTTGTAGAGTTTTTGGCCCTGAACACAAATCCGCAAGCAAAATTGCTCTATCACCTTAAGTTTTTGAGAAAATCGATTTAGAAAAAAACTGCAAATTTTCAACTTTGAGCATCTTTTTTGTCGAAACGGTAATAGTTATTCGACTACTCTTTACGTCAAATTATTCTATGAACCTTCACGAATGCAACGATATAAGTTATTATGGCATTATAAACATTTAAATATATTTAAACAACGATCAAAGGGAAAATGATACCCGAAATGCACCCATTTTTGAAGATATCTTTCAATTTATTTCCAAAACTAAACTAAACTAAAACTAAATGCAGCAGAGATTTTTCCCTCGGAAAGCATCAACAGAAGTGGTAAGTCTTGTTTTGTTTTCAATACAGAAGCGAAATAGTTTTGCAAAACGTGCGGTGTCGACAGTGGTAGTCCTTAGAGCATATATACATGGAGGTATCATTGCCTTAGAGTGACTGCCTCGAAACTGTCGGGCAACATCACGCGAGAGAGAAAAAGAGAAGTATATGTCCTATTCGACCGATATGCGCATGCGCCGATATCGTGCGAGAGAGAAAGACATGTGCGAGCGAGAGAAGTATAGGGGAACAATCGGCCGTAATATACTTTTCTCGCTCGCAAGATGTGTTTCTCTCTCGCACGATATCGGCGCTTGCGCATTATGGTCGAATAGGACACATACTTTTCTCGCTCGCACGTCTTTCTCTCTCGCACCATGTTGGGGACAGTTTCAAGCTTTCAATGAGACCTCCATAGTATATGCTCTAAGTGGTAGTCACGCGCGTTAAGCGATTGTGTTACGCTGAGCGGCAGTGGATCGCGCGCCGCCGTTGACTACTACTGTCGACACCGCGTGTTTTGCCAAACTATTTCGCTTCTGAATTGAAAACAAAACGTGACTTACCACTTTTGTTGATGATATCCGAAGGAAAAATGTCTGCTGCATCGCGTGGAATGGTCAGATTTTCTCCTAGACCCGTAACTTTGGAAATAAATTGAAAGATATCTTCAAAAATGGGTGCATTTCGGGTGTCATTTTCCCTTTGATCGTTGTTTAAACATATTTAAATGTTCATAATGTAATAATAACATACACCGTTGTATTCGGGAGGGTTCATAGAATAATTCGACGCAGAGAGCATCCAAATAAGTATTATCGTTTCGACGCAAAAAATGTTCAAAGTCGAATATTTGCAGTTTTTGTCAAAATCGAGTTTTTCAAAAACTGAGGGTAATGGTGACAAACGATTTGCGGATTCGTGTTTAGGGTGAAAAACTCTACCAGAATCACACAGTGGATATTGTGGAACAGAAAAAAAAGTTTCATTTTGTTGGATTGTGTTACTGTAATACTTCCTCAACAATAATATACGGTTTCCAGACATATATATCGGAACTAACGATTTTCGTCTGGCAATAGTTTTGTATAACTTACCATTATGTTATTAATTACCACACCAAAAATCAGGTATATAATTGTTGAGGAAGTATTACAATAATGGATTAAGTGTAGCGTCGAGGTGTTTTGTGCGCGTCGGGCGAGACTTTGCTCACGTCTGGCAAGGTGTTAGTTCCGCGATTTTCGTCAGGCAATTGTATATTAGTGTTGCAGGGGTTCTAACTTAAAGTTAAAAAAAAGAAACAGCCATTTATCTATGACGTAAATGATCATTGTAAAAATGCAATTTTATGAACGTCTGGCACCCCTTAAGTTCTAATGAAAACGTCTGGCAACATTTTTTTATAACTTACCATTATGTTATTAATTACCACACCAAAAATCAGCCATTAAAAAATGACGTAATTTTACTGTTTTTTTCGCACTTTCAACGTCCGCCCACGCGTCGTTGTTCTAACGCCCGACTGCCAGACGATGGTTTCCGTTATCGTCTCTATACATGATTTCATAAAATAAGAATTATTTCCATTAAAAAATGACGTAGGTAAAATGTTCACTGGCTCTTGGGCTATAAGGGTAGTTCGTTATCCTAGAAAAAAAATAGTACCAGAATCGGATTCTATGGCTAAAAAACCCTGACAACCATTCCATTTATAATGAATAACGTATAAGTAACAGTAATATGAATTTCGTTTACCTTTTACAAATCCGGACCACTGTGCAGCATGCCTTCCTGTTGCGAAAGTCAGAAGTGCAGAATAAAGTTTCTTCGTACGAGGCTTAGTTTCTATGAAAAGTAATGAAATTTGAAAATACACATGCAACCGAATAGATAGAAGTATAATTTGTCGTTAAATATGGTAAAACTGCGAAAGAAATGAATCCTTGTGTATAAATAAGCCGAAATTGTAGAGTAACTATCTACGAGTGGATCTTTGATCACGAGAAAATCCATTTGAAGGTAGGACCGATTCCGCAAGGTGGGATGCGCACTCGATAAATAATTAAAATCCATTTCCTCGAAAACGGAGTGCGTAAGAAAAATTTTATTCTGCACTTGTAATTTACTCTTCTACAGCAAATCAACTCTTTCCGATTGTACTACCATTTTGTCAACACCGTGTATATATTCTACATTTTAAGGGGGCCGCCTCATTTTTGTTATTGTACGAATCGATCGAAGCGTCCTCAGTAAACAGGCGGACCCTAATGAAACTAGTGCGGTCGATAAAAAGAAGTTGTACAGAGGTGACATCTCCAGGTATTCTATGTAGACAAATTTTTTACGCATAGTTGCCACATTTTCTGTTCTCTCTGTCTCTGCCGCGCTGTTGCCACAGCTCCTTCTATCGAGAAATTTTGAAGGAATAGGGCACGAGAGCTTGCGTCTACACGGAAAAATGTTTTCATCCTTGAAAACAGTGCTTGTCGTACACTGTTGAGATGAGTGCTCGGTCATCATGCGGTAACGTGTTCAGCACAGTCGCTTTCGATGCGCGAGCACCGATATTTTCGGTGCTCGCCGTTCGTCGTAGTTTTCGATCACGGAGAAATGTTTTCACCCTTGAAAACAGTGCTTGTCGTACACTGTTCAGATGAGTGCTCGGTCATCATGCGGTAACGTTCAGCACCGTCGCACAGTGGGACGAAACGCCGAAAACGTGAAAAAAAATCCTTACGCTCACATTTCACCCTTTATCATCATGAAGATTGCCATTCCAGGGGTTTTTGGGGTCGCAGAATCAGATTCCGAGGTCAAAATTATTATTAAATTAAAACTAAGCTAAGAGGGGGGAAAATGTTGATAAAATAATATTATATTTTTTTTAACAGTACTGTGTGATTTGGTTACGTTACTTGAAGTTAATTACGGCATCAAATTTTGAAAAATTAATAGGGATAGCGTTTTTAACTTAGAAAAAGCTATTGAGCGCGCGGAAACTAGAAGGTCAATAACTTGTATAAATTCACACTTCAGATATTGAAAATGCTTTTATTTATTCATAAGATGAAATTGTGCATTCATTCGATGTTATTAAAATATATAAAAAGGTCGGCAGCCATTGACCCTTTTGGGCCCGCTTAGAGAGTTACCTACTGTACCTGGCCGCGGTAACGATAGCCGAGGGGTGCGCAGCCTGACCACGAACTCAGTCACATACTGTATTTGGTAAAAAAGCGTTCGTAGTTTAGTAGGCGCAGTCAAATGGATTTAGTTACAGAGCACGCGTGCGTTTTAGAATCGTGAAACGCATTTTGGCCATTGGTGAAAATAAACAATTTCAAGACCACGCAGTTAATTTGGATTTCCCAAAACACTAGCCAGCGGTAGAACATACTCAAAGAGCTAAATAATAGAGAAATATACCGGAAACCGAAGGTTTTAATTTTCGGCTCTTTTGCAAGGTTTCGAAAAAAATAGATTTTTCTAGTAGAAAGGCAACACTGAATTTCAAACCATGTTGTGTACAATTGAACAAGGGTTCAGACTTGTCAAAAAAGCAAAAAAATCTTGAAAATGGTCGAAAATCACGATTTTTTCAGTGTCCTCTTCACTTAAGGGGAGGTTCTGATCTAAATGCCGATTTTTTTAATTTCATTTTTCGAATGTTCAACCTTTTAGGAAAACGTGTTTAAAAGGATTTGTTGAAATTCGTAAAATTCCCGAAGTTATAGGCATTTGAGTAGCGGCAAATGCATGGATAACACCCGGCGACTCGGCACTTACGTAAAACTTCAAACGCGTTTTTCTCGAAACAGCGTTGTCAAATCGGTGGGACCTGTATCTCCAAAAGTTATTTTACTGAAACTTTTTTTATTTTGAAGTATATACTTATGGCTAGGGGGGGGGGGGGGCTAAAAAAATACAAAATGTTGAAAATTTATAATTTTCAAAGGCGATGAAAGGACGAAAAATACAGGGAAAAGTGATTTCAAACTTGAAGTGTCGTTATTTTCTAAGAAAAATGTCATTTTTGTAATTTTTTTAGCCCCCCCCCCCCCCTAGCCAAGAGAATAATCTTCAAAATAAAAAAGGTTTCAGTCGAATCGGATAATAACTTTTGGAGATACAGGTCCCACCGATTTGGATCAATTTTTTGATGCCTTGACTTTAACGACTCCCCAGGGCTGTCTGCAATGATTAATTATAAAACAAAAAATATATTTCTATAATTTAAGACATCCCTAATACAATGGAAAAACTCCCATTAAATTATATATAGTAGTTTTCCTTGAATTAATTCATAAATATCACCTATTTTTTTGGGCTCTAGACCAGAACCTCCCCTTAAGTATGCGTAGTTGCGATTCGTCTGCATCATTAACTGAAATAGGACACATTTGCTTATTATTTATATGTCAAAATAATAATAATTGAATGAATAATTGCGTATGCAAAACCCTACCTGAAAATTTGTACGTACATAGTCCAACGTAGATCACACTGCATCATTTTCTGCTTTGATTATCTGTAAATATATATAGCCACATTTTAATTATATACAATTTAACGTAGAACTTACTATTTATAAAAATAGAGTGGACTTTTGCTATAGTGAGTGTAGAGACTACATAATGTATCCGAAGCAGGTGAGAGCGTATGGCAGAAAGTCTTCTTGCAAGAAATTTAAATGCTAATGGTGATATTTCAGCGAAAATGAACGAGGAAATCCAATATTTTTAACGCACAATTTATTGGTGTTGGAATAAAACTAATTTAGGATGTTTATTGGTGAATTGAAATAATGGGAATCTAAAAAATGAATGTATAGCATGGCAACTACTGTGAATTTTATTAATTAAAGTAAGGTAAATGGCCCAGTGGTGAAACAGTTAAGGAAGCAGTTGAGATAATTGCAATTTCTTTTATATTTAAATAGTATAAAATTATAACTAAATATAATTATTCGAAAGCGTAAAATTTCTACTTTCAGATAACGTAACAAGAATCTACATTTGTTAAAGGAAAAGTTGTAAATTAACTAAAATTTTCATTTGGAAAACATGAGAAATCCATCGGTATCACTTCCATATCGATACGATAAAGAATAAAGTATACAGTTTTTCTGAAACAGGTATGAATCCTTGGCCGACCGCAGCGAATCGAGGTCGGCGACCCACAGTCGAGGGTGAAAAATATTCATTACAGCGTATTAAGAAATTCTTTATTCTTCATCGTATCGATATGAAAGTAACACTAATGGATTCCTGGCGTTCTCCCAATTAAAATTATCACAAATATCATGCAAATCGGACTACTTTTACACAAACAATACAAATTATAAAAGGAGTAGGCATTTCTTAAACAGCGAGTTACATTAAAAAATTCCCGCGCGGTCAGCGGTCTACCTTTTCTCTTCCTGTGTCTTGTCTCCGCGAGGCATATTGATTGTGGATAATGGTTTTTAATTGCAATATTGGTGGCATTTTTTTTGGTAAGCACACAACAATTTTTTCCGAATGGAAATCTCGATGTAAGAGGAACAAAGAGGAATGTTATATAACTATTAGCAAATAAGTGCGAACCATTTACATGACATGAAATTATGCCTATAAATTTGTTTAATTTTTAATACAAAATAGAAAGTATGCAAAAATAGCGAGAAATGCCGAAGCTATGAATTTCTGTGAAATCACATGCACTGCACGCTCCTGTGATTGTGTATGAATAACAGGTAAAGTACCAAAAAATAGTAGCCTATGTTTAAAGGGCTGTTAGTAGATGCTATCTGCTTTGAAATAGTTCTACGCATCTACAACTTGAATGAACGTGGAGCTTTCTTTATTAATCTCAAACAGTGACATGTTATTTAAAAATATTTATGTCATAAATAAGCTTAGACTATACACATTCGAAATATATGATATACAAAATTATACATATGTACAGATTTTCTGAAAAAGATCGACATTGTGGTTTGAAAATTGGCACGATTCCCGTTCGAATATGAAAGGTCAACTTCAGATCAATTTTTTTTAATTAGGTAGCACGAATACGACATATTTGTTTGCATGGTTACATACTTTGTCCATTAGCTATAAGAATAGAGTGATGGATACGCAAAAATGCAACTTTCATACTAAACTACGTATTTGCCACATTTCTTTTTTCTGTTTCTGCAGCTATTTCTAACTTTCACTTTTACTCCTTTGTATGTACCTACCTCTTCCTGCCGTTTCTGCTTTCATCTACCTACTTAATTTTAAGGGTTCGCACGCATAATTTTAAGGGTTGCGAACCGGGGGACAGTTTTCTTATCCCACGCTTTCTTTTCACCCTCTCTGTATGTTTATCTCTGTTTTTTTTTCTTTTATTCGCTATCTCTAACTCTGTCTAGTCTTTCCTTTTTAACCGGCGAAAATTCACGGAGCTCTCAGACATCACGTACCGCGTACGCATGTTACTTTTCTTATATTTATTTTTAATAAATAATAAACATTTGGTTGGTTCCGATGGAAATGGTTTATGACTCAGTTATAACGACTGTAGAATTTTACAAGGGCACATTAAAAAATGTCCAAATGTTTCCCCGGCAATGCGATGGCAAATGAAATTGCAGTTAACACATTCACTGTTGTGACAATCATAATTATTACTATTGACGGCAATAATTACCATGTTGTAGGGTGAACTAGAAAATAAACTTTATTAAACGTTATTACAATCGGACTGCCAGAGCGCGACTGGCTTTTGGGTCCGCCCGACGTGAATTCGCCGGCTAACCCCCGAGCCTCCGCGGGGCTCCGGCGGGCCACCAAGAGCACCGCCGCAACGCAGCGCCCGGGCACACCTGCCTTCAAAGGGCACCGCCGCTACGCAGTTCTCTGCCTATAGCCTCGGCCATACTGACAATATGACCGTCTCGGTCATTACACAAACAAATAACCAAAAAAAAAAAAAAAATAAGAGTCTTCAATACAATAGAGAACATACAAAAAAAAACACTCAAATTGCTTATCCATACGTAAACACATAAGAAATGAAACATACAACCATGACTAATACACAAAATAAACGAAATAACATACCAACATACAATATTACAAACATATTTACATTATTTACATTACATCGACTCCCATAACTTCATATGGTCCGCACTTATAATTCCAGTATAGGGAATTTGGGTTAGCTGAAATCCATCGATATCCGAAACAACGTATCGATCGAAATCTAACACACGCTTTACAACATACGGTCCCTTGTATTTAGGGATGAGTTTTTTATTCACTCCCGGTGTCGTGTCATAATTCTTAATCATAACATAATCTCTTTCTTTATACACAATGGAGGGTTTTCGCTTGCTGTTATAGTTTCGTGAATTTTCTTCCTGAATCTCAGAAATAACTGTACATGCAGCGTTTCTAATGGATGGAAGGTCTCGCTCTTCCGTGGATAACGATTGGAGGAGTTCACGCAGTTGATCGTTCGGTTTTCTGGATTGCACAATTCCGAACAATAACTCACTGGGTGTAGTAGGGTAACTGTACCTAATATCGCCAGGCAAAAGTTAAATCGCTGCCAATTGAATAATAATTGATATTTTTGCATGCAGTTTGTTTCAAAGTAAAGAGAGATTATTCATCTTTCATGTAGCATAAGTTATAATCGTTGAAACCTACAAAATTTTAATTAGGACTCAAGAAACGTAAGACATGCAAAAATCGGGTGCTGAAAAAAGTGTACCTAATATCGCCAACTCAAGAAATATTGATTAATTCATGTATATATGAGTTTTTAAGTCATTTTCACAGGTGATTTTATTATTTCTTGCACTATAAATGTATTTTTATCCATCTTTGATTTTATTTATATTAGAAAAACAGAAATTTACAAATATAGATTTTTAAAATATTTTATTTTCCACATTCCGATGTACATATTGGACAAATAAAGTTTATTTCGGTTGCTCGGCACATTTCGCAACCCCACCTGGAACAAACATTACATCGAAACCATTGTTCTCCGGTAGGCGGTATTCGGAACACCCATACTGCTAAAAGAAAAACAGTATTTTCATCACGGAACATATTTGAATCGATTTCATACCTTAAGTACATTATTAATCAGGTATTTCTAGTAGATAGTCTTATATTCATGGAATTATTAGACTTTTCTCCTTCGAATGGGATTTAAAATTGTGGCAGTCCAATAAATTTTTCCACTATCAAGATTCTCCAAAATCCTTCCCCTTTTGTAATCGTTGATCACATGACGCTGCAATTACAGCATGTCTTCCTACATATGGTTAGGCACTAATTTAGTGCATAACCGATAAATTTTACTGCTTACTTTGCAAGATACAGGGGATGGCGATATTAGGAACAGTGGCGATATTAGGTACAGTTACCCTACCCGTAGCCCGACACAACGTATTGTTCAACGCATATTCGACGCAGATCAATGCGTTACTCCACTTATTTGGTGACTCGACCAATTTTGATAACATTGGTGTAATAGTCCGATTAAACCGTTCGACTTGGCCGTTCGCACGAGGTGTACCCACAGCAACCAATACGTGCTCGATGGCCCATTCTTCAATAAACGTCGCGAATTTGGCGGAGGTGAAGCAAGTTCCGCGATCGCTTATTAGACGCTTTGGTTTACTATATGATCGAAAGTAGTCATTCAAATGTCCTATTGTCTCGTCGGTGGTAGTAGATTTGCAGGGATATAATCGTATAAACTTGGTGAACCTGTCAACGATTGACAAAATATGCTTAAATCCACGACCCAATTTTTCTAGTGGTCCATAGTGGTCGACATGAACCGTCTGAAAAGGCATATTCCCTTTCGGCAAACTATGCAAATATCCCTCGCGCTTCCCACTAGTCGGTGAGAATTCAACACACTTTAAACAGTTAGCAATATATATCTTTACTTTTTGGCGAATCTTTGGAAACCAGTACACTCGACTTATATTATCTACAACCTTATCGATCCCCACATGTCCAATGTCGTCATGACAAGAGCGGATGACATTATCTTCTAAACATTTCGGTACGTAAAATAATAATTTTCGGTGTTTAGTCTTCCTATAGACTAGTCCGTCGCGTAACTCAAAGTATTTGTCTTCCTCGTTTTCCAGTCGATCTCGAATTTCTGTAATTTCCTCGTCCTTGTCCTGTTTTACCGATAAAATTCGTTCAAACCCAGTACTTTCTAATATGAGTACTCCGTGACATCGACTGAGCGCATCGACATGAGACATTTTTGTCCCTGGTCGGTGTTCAATAATATAATCATAAGCTTCCAAGAAAAGAGCCCATCTCGAGATACGCGGGTTAATATTACTTTTACCTAGTGTCAACCGGAAGCTATCGCAGTCTGTAAGTATTTTAAATTTAATACCGAACAAATAAATATGAAACCTTTGGACAGCGTATACCACAGCCAAACATTCTAATTCAAAACTATGGTATTTGGACTCTGTTTCGGTAGTCCGTTTGCTAAAATAAAACACCGGTTTAAGTAATCCGTCCGGTTGTTTTTGCATCAAAATAACTCCAAATCCACTAGAGCTGGCATCACAATGTAACTCTGTCACAAGCTTTGGTGAATAAATTGCTAAAATCGGTCGCGATGCTAAACAGGTTTTTAACATTTCAAACGCGGCTAATTCTTCGCTACCGAATTGGAATTTCGCGTTCTTTTTGATCAAATCGTACAAGGGTTTTGCGATGCTAGAAAAATTCTTGATAAAGCGTCGAAAATAACTCGCCAGACAAACAAATCGGTGAGCTTCTTTAGAATTTCGAGGCATGGGGTAATTCAAAACTGCTTCCACCATATCACTACCAGGACGTATTCCGTCCTTGTCGATTAAATATCCAAGATACGTGGTTTCTTCAAATAGAAACGAACACTTGTCCAGGCGAAAGTCTAGTCCGTGACGCGCCGCAAGTGTAAATACATCTCGCAATATGCAAAAGTGTTCCTCAACTCCTTCAGTTGCAATAAGGATGTCGTCAACATATATTAAAATTTTGTTTTGCCGTATCAATTCCGAAAATATTGAATTTACAAAGCGTTGAAATACTCTTGGAGCGTTTGTTAAGCCGAATGGCATCCTGAGATATTCAAATTGTCCAAACGGGGTGACAAAAGACGTGAATTTCACGGACGATTCGCTTACGCGTACATGATGAAATCCGTTCCTTAAATCTAAACAACTAAAATAGCGTTTATCACGCAACCGGTCTAAATGATCGTCGATAAGCGGCGTTGGAAAATTGTCTCTAATCGTGATTTTATTTATTCCTACACTATAGTCAACGCATAATCGCACTTCACCGTTCTTTTTTCGGATAAGTACAATCGGGCTCGCGTACGCTGATTCACTCGGTCGAATAATTCCGTCTCGCAACAACTGATCCAAAATGACTTTTAGTTTTTCTTTGTCTGAGAACGCTAATCTACGCGGTCGGAAACTAATGGGTTGATCATGCTTCAGACTAATTACCATTTCCACACCACTTTTCGGATCAGGATCTACGCACTTATTATTTACGTATTCTTCCGTAAATAAATCTTTAAGTTTTTCGGATACACTATAACTAATTTTCGGGTTAATGTTCAAATTCTGACTGTTAGTCGTTCCGCTAACACTACAATCAATGAGCAAGATATCGTTAAGTGCCTCACTGTGTTTATTATCCGACGCGGGGTGACAATCTTTTTTAGAAACTACAACGGTCTCTTTGAACGATATAGAAATATGAGGGGATGACATAAAATCTCTTCCCAATAACGCGACACAATTCATCGTTCCCTCTGGTATAATATGGAAAATCAGTTTTAACGGAACATCACCCACACTACAATTAGTAGGAAACAACGCCGAAACGTTTAACTTCGAACCGTTTATGCCGTAATACATATTGCCGCTTTCAGTAATAAGTTTTCGCGCGCAGAGAGGAACGAAATCCTCTTTGATCAGACTGATAGGCGATCCTGAGTCTATCATCGCAACGACATTATAAGTGCAAACATTAACGACTTCGTCAGCCACTGCGTACGATAACGGAACAACGTTGGTCGTGCTTTTCAGGGTCGGTGTTTTCTCCGGTTCCTTCGGCTGCTTCGGGTCCTTCGGCTGCTTCGGATCCTTCGACTCCTTCGGGTCATTCGGGCATTCTCGAATTTTGTGCTGCATGCTGCCACACCTAAAGCACGCACCTTTTTCCCGCGTTGCTGGTTGTGGACACGTACTGGAACGATGGCCCGTCTCACCACAATTATAACAACGTGTACTATCACGTCGTGTCGACGCCGTCGCTCCCCCTCGGGATGCTTTCGCACCGTCCTTCTTTTCTT
Source organism: Andrena minutula (assembly GCA_929113495.1). Lineage (NCBI taxonomy): Eukaryota > Metazoa > Arthropoda > Insecta > Hymenoptera > Andrenidae > Andrena > Andrena minutula. Next base: position 35,297,507 of record OV815996.1, on the reverse strand, counting down.
CCCGTCGGCAATTATTCTCCTTCGATTCGGGATCCAGTGATACATCTTCGAACCCTTCCAGCAAATCCTCCGGCGTTTTGAATTGTTGTAAACGAGCATGCATACGTAAATGGTTATCAGGCACGCCATCAATAGCGTACTGAACCAATTCATCGTCATCAATCGGCACCCTGTTTCCTAACGTCGACTTCGCGTGGAAGTAATCCGCAAAAGATTCATTCCGTTGCCACTTACGCTTCACAAAATCCTCGCGTAATCTCATTTTGTCTGGTCGCCGGTTGAACATGCGTTCCATTTTTCCAAGTAATTCAGCCATATCAGACTGTAGGTGTTCCGGTCGTGAGTGAAACCAATCTCGGACCTTTCCCTTTACTCTCTGACTAAGTAACACCTTCGTTGAACGCTCGTCCAGGTCGTAAGTCATACGAAGAAGCTCAAGTTGCGCTTTCCAACTCTCGAACGTGTCTCTGTCTCCACTGAAATCAGGTAGGAGATCGGCTATCGAACGTATGCCGATCTTGGATGTCGGATTCACTACATTCGCTGCACTTGCTGCACTCACTGCGGGGGTAGCACCGTCAGTAAGTCTCTGTAACAGTCTCACTTCTCGCTCAAGCACTTCCTTTTCGCGTCTCAACACTTCCATTTCACGGCGTATCAATTCCGTCGCACCTTCGTGCGTATCATCCGTCGCCTCACGATTACGTCATGTAGCCCCCTCGTTACGCAAATCACCAGACTCGCGCCGGGCCACCGATGGCGAAGATACTACTGACTTGGATATTGCACCGCTTTTTGGCAAATTGGTTCGTTGATTCATATTCGTTACAATCGCCTGCCAGGAATCACTGTTCAGGGCAGCAAGTCTAGTCACCAGCTCGACCTTTGAACCACTTGTTTGTAGGCCTTGCTGCTTCGCGAACTCTTTCAACTGCTGAGTCGTGTACGAATTCAATAATGGTACTCGGTCTGCATCCATCGTGACCGGTCTTCAATTCCAATGTTCAGTCACTCAAGTCTTACTTTACACAAGTCACATGCATCTAATGCAAGTCTCTCGTGTCGACACCAGTCTGCACAAAGCTCTCGAAAACGACAAACGCAACCGCGACTGCTGCAACGACACGAACAATAACAAACGATCACCAAATTACCCGTATCACAATACAAGCACTGTACAGAATGGAATACGAACAGCCAAGACACGAGGGCACACCAGGGTTTGGCGGACCCCAGCCATGCACCACACCTACAGGAGCGGTGGTAATGTGTGCGTGAATTGATGCTGGCGCCAAGCCAGCCACGCGGCGACATCGCGCAACACTATCCCACTTCTGAAGCTGTAGGGTGAACTAGAAAATAAACTTTATTAAACGTTATTACAATCGGACTGCCAGAGCGCGACTGGCTTTTGGGTCCGCCCGACGTGAATTCGCCGGCTAACCCCCGAGCCTCCGCGGGGCTCCGGCGGGCCACCAAGAGCACCGCCGCAACGCAGCGCCCGGGCACACCTGCCTTCAAAGGGCACCGCCGCTACGCAGTTCTCTGCCTATAATGTGATTGCTTGTTTGAATATAAAAAGTAATATTGATAGACAATAAATACACATAGGTATGCAAGTGATGTTATATGTAAGATAAATGATGAAGAGGTGTAATGTGCAAGATGTTTTGAAGAAAGGGGTAGTCTTCTGATTGCTCGTGATGCAGGTAAATTTTTTCACTCACGCTTTTTGCGTGGCGCGTTCGAAAAGGTGTAGCGAAAACACCACGGTCCAGCCCGCGTTCCAACCTCGACATCAACAGAGTTTACATAAGAGAGAGAAAAGGTAGTTGGAAGAGGAAAACGGCACTTCGACGGCGCGGAAATCCTGAAGCGTGTGCCGAGCCTGGCAGCTAAGCCTCTGCGAGCCGCTACAAGCGGTAGGAAGTGAACGCGAATTTTTTAAAACCAAACAATTAAATATATTTACATCCAGCTTTGTGGCTTCATTTGTCAAGCTTTAGGGAATATGAAAAAAAATTGTATGCAAAAATAGTGGTTATATCCGGAGTTATACAGCTTAAAATGGAGCGCCTTACAAAACTCACATACGCACTGATAGCATAAAATCAGCCGTTGTAGTTGTGTGAAATAGAAAATTTAAAAATTTGTGTAATCTGTATGAGTGTGGTAACCGCCCGACACCATTTGCCACGTCCATATCGATACGATAAGAGAGTGCGTTTAAGAAATGCCTACTCCTTTTATAATTTGTATTGTTTGTGTAAAAGTAGTTCGATTTGCATGATATTTGTGATAATTTTAATTGGGAGAACGCCAGGAATCCATTAGTGTTATTTTCATATCGATACGATGAAGAATAAAGAATTTCTTAATACGCTGTAATGAATATTTTTCACCCTCGACTGTGGGTCGCCGACCTCGACTCGCTGCGGTCGGCCAAGGATTCATACCTGTTTCAGAAAAACTGTATACTTTATTCTTTATCGTATCGATATGGAAGTGATACCGATGGATTTCTCATGTTTTCCAAATGAAAATTATACCTAATTTCATGTAAATCGGACTATTTTTAACGAAGTTATGGAAATCAATTTATTATGAAGATTTCTTAATTACAATCCGATTTGTGTCGTTTTTGAACCATTTTCATCGGGAAAACATAAGGAAACGATTCACGTCACTTAGGGGAGTAAACAGCCGTCTTAGGGGGCAACATTTTACGGCCCCCCCTGGTCACGAGGGTCCAAGTCCTTGAAACCCTTCGAGGCACGGCTTATCGACGGCGTTGCCTCTGGAGTCTTGGCTGCCAGGCTCATCGCGCGCCTCAGGATTTCTGCACTGTCGGAAATCCTGAGGCGCGCCACGAGCCTGGTTTCAAGTGACGTTTTTTCCTTTTCTAACTACCTTTTCTGTCTCTTACGTAATCTCTTCTGGAGTGTAGGTTGGAGCGCAGGCAAGAGCGTGATGCTTTCTGGCGCGCGGACAGGAATGTGGTGCTTTCTGACGCGCCACGCAAGAGCGTGGGTGAAAAATATGACCTGCATCACGCGCCAACAGAAGACTACCCCCTTTCTTCAAAACATCTTGCACATTACACCTCTTCATCATTTATCTGACATATAACATCATATGCATACCTATGTGTATTTATTGTCTATTAATATTAGTTTTTATATTAAAACAAGCAGAGACATGGTAATTATTGCCGTTGATAGTAATAATTATGATCGTCACAACAGGGAATGTGTTAACTGCAGTTTTATTTGCCATCGCATTGTCGGGGAAACATTTGGACATTTTTTAAAGTACCCTTGTAAAATTTTACAGTCGTTATAACTGAGTCGTAAACCATTTCTAGAATTTATAGCACCTTCAGGTCAACCAAATGTAGCTTCCTAAAAACAGATGTTTCAGTGTACTCTACAGTAACAGCATTTACGATATCCTCTATAAGCCAGACATATCGAGGAATTTGTATACTTTTCGCGAACGTATATCGCGATCGTGTCTTGCCGATCGTTTCGCAGATCGATGATTTACATCGAACAGGTAGTACACAATACACCACTGCGGCGGATCGTGGAAAAAACATGTGGATGGAGTCGACTTAGAAATATGAGGCCGAACTCGCTGTCTCTAAGTAGTGGCGAGTATAACCTTCTGGCGTGCACGAAGGAGCGTCGCTCCAGCGTTCACTAGTGATGGCAATACAGCCCCACATGTATCGATATTTCGTATCGATACGTATTGACAGTCCAAGTATCGATACAACTGATATATCGGAGACGAAGTATCGATATATCCAATATCGATACGTACGTATCGGCTTATATATTCCTGCCCCCCTTTCATGACCTATTTTTTCACACAGCATGCACAATATTAATTAATATAATTCAATCTCTAGGATACTCATGAAATCAATACGAATAGTCATTCTAATCGATGCATATGGTGTGGATGCAACTGACATATTATTATTGACATTGCTAATTAAATTAGAAATGGAATCCAAAAATGAAAATATTAATATACAAAAAAATAATTTATTCATTTATACATGTGCATTGAAATTCCAATCTTCGTAGGATAGTGAGCCCAGAAACAATAAATGTTGCAAGTGCGCACTATTTAACCGATTCCTTGCTTCGGACATAATCCTACCCGCTTTAGAAAATAATCGTTCCGACGGAACGGACGTCGCAATCACTGATAAATATTTCTTGGCTAATTTGCTGAGCAGTGAATCTGTTTGATTCCAAAATTTAATTGGCGAATCGTCTATTTTAGTTGGTGCCTGATTTAGATAACATCGTAAATCTTCAGTCCGCGTTTGTGCTGCGGTGCAATTGTATCGATATTCATGGGTTAAGTATCGATACAGCAATATATCGTTACATTAAGTATCGATACAAAATATCGATGTATTGGTTGTAAAGTATCGATATTCCGATATATCGATATTGTATCGCCATCACTAGCGTTCACCTACTTTTGCGTGTCGCGCGGCGTGTGACGCGCCGGAACGCGCGCCGGAACGACTGTGTAAAGGACCCTATTAATAACTAGCTCCCGACCTAAAATACATAAAAAAAACAATCCATTTTCTCGTAAAGCATTGCAGCTTTTAATACCAGAAAAATACGAGACAGGCAAGGGACTTCCTTAAAAGTTTATTTTTGTTATATTTCATACTTAACTATATTAAATGCTAACACTATTTGCTCATATGAAAGTATGAAACCCTTGTATTTCTTGATACATATGTAACTCTGAAGACAAAATTTTCAATACGAGAATGACGCAATAAAATAAATCATGTAAATAAATCGACTTATTTCTAAATTTTTTTACGTCTTGTGCATATTTTTGTAAAATTCAATGAAATAATTACACTGCGTCACATCTAAGTACATTTGGCTGCATTAACCCTTCGTATCATGATTTGTATATTTTACCCAAAAAAATTATTATCGGTCAATTTTTGTTCACACTTCATCGTAAAAATAAGCAAAAAATTCATAGTGTAACAATTGATTTCTATATATGAAAAAAAATACAACACCAGTGTTAAATATAACACCAGTGTTGCGTATGCCCTACCCAAGCTCACTGCGGTTACGCACTCGGTCCGAAGGTCATCTCAGGTACGGACATCCTTTGTCTACTCGACGCTATTTCATTGTTTGGATGTTGCTTTTAGTTTTAATGTTATAAGACGAAACATTATCTCCCATTTTCGTCACTGTTTTCGTACCGCTCGACTTTTCGTGCATGCCGCCCCAATACTGTACCAATTTTAAAAACGTAATCACGTCAAAAATAAATGAATTGATCAACTAAGAACCTAGTTAACATTAATGAACTTTGCATGATTTTAATTACGCCTAATTTAATTCCACTTACAAACTGAATTAATAATTGTAATTAAAAGAATACTTTTGGACGTGCAACCCGAATTTCGTGGTCGTGCATGATAGAATCGAATGAGATTGGTTACATAATTGGCGCGTATGGGGATAGCTAGTGTGATGAAGAGACAGAGACAGAAGGAGAAGGACAAGGAGAATCGGCAAAACGAATTTACCGATTGTGCTAACATAAGCAGTAATTACATACAGGGTGCCACGAGTTCCATTATACATCTTTAAATAATGTAATTAGAATTTCGACCGTATTTGTAGAATACATCAAACACAAGTCGTTTCGGCGCACTAGTTCGGTCAGTTAAAATAAATAAAAGCTATTTTGTAATTTTTTACACAATCACGTTCCAACCGTCTCGCAGGTCACACGTCTTTAACTAACGTGTCACTTATATTAAAGAGAAAGCAGTATTCTTGTATAACTTTCCTTGAAAATGGTCACAACCACAGACCGAAACGTCGGAATATATAATTGTTAAAAATTGCGAAATAGCTTTTATTTTAACTGACCGAACTAGTGCGCCGAAACCACTTGTGTTTTATTTATTATACATTTTTAATATTTTTCTTCAACTATTGCACATAGAGAGGGAGAGGGAGAGGGAGAGGGAGAGGGAGAGGGAGAGGGAGAGGCGATTCGTACATTCTTTTCAGTTAATATTAGGATTATTTGGTCGGTGCAGAAATTCGTTCCCTTTATTCATACAAAGTGTTTATTAAAAGTATAAATATATTTCATATTTTTGTAACGAAAGCATTTTCCTTGAATATTTATAATTTTTTGTAACTTTTCTAGATGAACTGGTAAATTTTTTAATTATAACGAACGTTGTGTATTGTTGGTTGTAATACTTCTAATTATACATTTAGTTATTGTTAATTAATTTGCCTTTTTATGTAGTATAAAAATATGTAAAGAAAAATATATAGCGCTATTTCAAGAACACAAAATACCTCTAATTCGTTATGCAACAAAGATACTTTCTAAGTTTTGCTTATGGGAATAAATTCTTCATGTTGCGTATGGAGACTGAATGCATGTGTCACACACGCCGCAACAGGGCATGATGTAGCTCAGGGCTGGGCAACCCGCGGCCCATGAGACGCATGCGGGCCCGTTTTCCGACTTGCGTGCTCTGCTGGGCCGCAGGAGAACGACCCACATCATACTCTTTTAACTTCTACACTACACTATACTGGTGGCTCGCGGGACGCATGTAGCTGCTGATGGTGGGGGAACCGGCTGACTGGTAGTAGAGAGTCTGCCGCCCGCGACGGCGAACAAGTTGCTAAATCAAAGCCCTGACGTAGCTAACAAACGAAAAAAAGGTACAAAATTAATAAATTGGTGGAACTTCATAGGAAAAATTACGATTCTGCCCCAAGATTCTGGTACTATTTATGGAAAGATTATTTTACTTTAATTTATTTATAAATGCTTTATGTCCATCAGCTACAGTTGGTAATTGTTTAGCTGTATACCCCGAGACAAGTCAATTAAACCAATAGTTTTTCGTATATTCAATCCGCAAAGTTGAAAAAAATGGTTTTGAGAAAAGAGCGTTTAAAGCTTTCGGTATAAAGAAATTGCAGTTATTGGAAACTTACAGCACTCTGATACTAATCTGCTATTCCAGGTCCATGCAACAAACACTCCGCTTCCTCGTGGAATTCATTTTGTTCAATTTGGCGAAGTTTGCGAGCTCTTTGAGCCTCCTTGGAGCTGCTTAGGCCTTGGCGCTCCTGCCTCGTAACTCGCTGAGCGTCGTAGGTTTCGGCAAATAATTTAGACTTATGTCTAATATTGATATCCACAACGATATATTTTTAGCGCTCGAAGTGTATAAAATTTTCATTTACAGCCACGAGGCATAACTAACATTTCCTGCGACTCCCTGATTCCGCATCAGGTTCGTCCGCACCCCTAATTAATAAATTGGTAAATCATATTCCCTGGGAACCACCCCTCTCGCCGACCTCTGACGTTGCTGCGGCTCTGGTAACAATATCGGTTATCGTAACAATATTAATGAAACTGTTTCAAAACTTTTGCCTATCTATCACAGCAGACTGATATATCGTGGTGACCAATAAGAATCCCTTTCTTAAAAAGAATAGTCAATTTCCTTTCCAATTATTCAAATTAGCCTTCAAAATCACTCTCTTTTGAAACATGGCATCGGAAAGTTTATTGCGCTTTGGAGAGTTTGTCATCGTCGCATACGAAAACAGTCTTTCCACAGGAGCCGATGATGGCAGTGGAGTGTTATATTTTAAAAACAATTTTTTGATATGTACATATTTTTCTAAAATGTTTACATCTGTGCTCTGCTCTTTGAAAAAGTGTAATATCTGTAAATAAAATGTCAATAGATTAGGAATACATATGTCCCATTATAATTATACACATTAAGCCTGTTTCACACGTGCCGTCACGGCAATTGACCGCAATGACGGCAAATTTCTATAAGATCGTCACATGTTTTGCCGTGCCGTGCCGTGATGTGTGAAACAAGGCTTACTAAAGGAAAAAAAACACTTCAAGTGCTGCATCAGACGCATAGTCTGCAACTCCTGGCACGAGCGTGTCTCCAAAATCGTAAAAATGTTCCGGACAAGCGGATGTTGTAGACTCTTCCGAGATTACGAGGTCGTTTTCCGCTTTCATATGTTCAACTACCGCGCGTTTCAATTGTTCCATCAGTCTGGTACATAGATGACTGTTAATGCAGGTGAACCACTTATTCTTAAACTGCGGATGCGTCAAAGCAGCCAGGCCGGCATTCTCTGATTCCTGTGTGGTGAGATTCAAATAGTCTTCGAATCTCGTGTTGAAACTGTCGCGAAGGCACGTAATGAGGGGTTGACAAAATTTCCACTGACATTCTGCTAGTTTCCCCAATTTTCTCTGCAGAGACAGCAAACATGGCAAAAGCATGCCATCAAAAATATTGTCCGTTTGTAGAAGGTCTATCGCTTCCGCAATTGGCGCTGTACATTTGATGTGCTCTTCTAAATATGCGAAATCCTTTTCTTTTAAGACACTTCTTATCCCTAAACGTTTTGCTACATTACTCATCTTGTCTTTTATTTTTAAAATTTGTCGCAGAGAGTCATTTAGAGAGTTCCACCGTGTCTCACCCGGTCGTTTTAGTGTATGACCAATTTCTTTTTCTATTATTTCGGCGGATTTTGGCCATATTGCCGCCTTCCACAGCTGGTTGCACTTCTCCATGACATCTTTATGCGTCACAGATAGCACTTCGTCGGTCTTAATTGTGCGTACCATGTCTGATGTTACACACAAATTAAGAGTGTGTGCAGAACATCGAATGTGGCGAGGCAGGGAATGCTGTAAATACATCGCACAATGTGCGTTCACTGGCGTACTTTATTCTCTGTCTTCTGCGTCGGAAGAACTATCGTGGGGAGAACTCTCGTAATTCTTTTCATCTCCGTCTGTAATGAGGGATTCCTGCACGCCAAACAATCTAAAAGCTTTTCCAAAGTTGCTTGCATTATCAGTAATCGTTGCCACAATTTGTTGAGTAGTAAAACCAAACTCTGTATGAATGTTGTACAGTGAATTATTAATTTTATCAAATGTATGTACACCGGTAAAGCGGCGGGCACGCCAGAGCCGCTGATTTTCTCTCACAATTTTGTGAAATCCAGTGCACAGTGACGCCAAAAAAACTTCGTCGCCTTGCTGACCAAATGTCTGCAGTCGTGCAGACAAATGCAACAGATCTCAGTTCGTTCTTAAAGTGGCACATATTGTCTGCATAAAGTTTATTAATGTTTCTGCCCAGTGTACGGCGACTTATGTTATTAATTTTTCCACCACTCAAATTTTTCACCATTTCCCCAAAAAATTGATTCTCCAGCGACTGCAATGGAATCATTGCAGTAATTACGTATTTTGCGAGAACCATTTCAAACTGACTCTGTCCAAGTTTCCTTCCTTCGTTAGCCGCAGATACTCTTTGCTTTTTTGGTGCAGATTCCAAACAATATTCTTCATATTCAATAGAATATTTTCGCTTCAAATGTGACAAAAAATTAGATGAAGATGAATGTTGGCCTTTAATTTGCCCGTCTGATAAACAAATTTGGCATTGTCCGATAACGCACTTGCCGCTGGATTTTTCTTTTACAAATGAGAAATATTTCCCCTTTAAAATGTTAGGCACGCGCTGTTCAACACAAACTTCACTTGCACTCGATGTCGACGCGTAACATACATCGGCGACGGGAATGTTTTGTACTTCACAGCCACTGTCACTCATTGTTATAAAGTCAATATAAACTACACTTATTTAATATTCGTACAAAAATATGTTAGATAATAGAAAAGTAATTGTTCTCAAAATGAAATAATAATGCACTACATATAATTAACTTATACTAAACTATTTGTAAAATATAATATTATAAAGTTTTAAAATGGTTTGCCAAATCTGCGATTCTCTCTTAATGAGTGCCTTCAAGAGATTGATCAAGACTGATTCTAGGATTTCTTGGACTGCATGTCCCGGGAAAAGCTCGGTATCCCTGGGTGGGAGACATGTAGAGGGATCGGCGGGCTTAAGCTACGCTGGATGGAGGGGAAAACACTTACAGGAACGGTGAGCATGAACGACGCAGGCGAAGTTCCCCTCCATCTAGCATAGCTTAAGCCCACCGATCCCTCTGCATGTCTCCCACGCAGGGATACCGAGCTTTTCCCTTCGCGTAGTGAAGGGAGAACACCTACAGTGTTGTCACGATGTCAACACACACACATATACCGCCATTGCTGTAGTTGCTCCGCTCCCACTCCGCGCGTATCGAAGAGTCTGGCAACCCTGCGACGCGGAGTAGGGTTTTCCTTACGGGCCAATCCCTACTCTGACAGGGAAACTCTACTTCCGCCAAAATGCTAAAAGACAGTTTCGGTGTTTTCCGCGCGTCCCTCAAGTGTCCATATCCTTTCCCTCTATTTCTGTGATTCTCTTTGGCATTTCTATCGTTCAAAATTTCGTTCAATTACAACCCTAATCGTAGCGCGGCCGCGGCTAGGACTCAGTTTGGAGGAGTCTAGCGGTTGAATATAAAAATAATTTTTTTTTTACAAATATATTTGTAAAAAAAAATATTAGATGTCCCAAGTACCGCCAGTGTCTCTACTATTGACATTTAATCTATTGTTCCCCCTACAGCACATTTGTTGCCGAAATGTTTCAGTTAGGTTACGGTTTAATATTTGAAACATTGCACGAAATATTGCCGAAAAGTTACAAGTAAATTGCTATGTCCGCCCCTGTGCAACATTGCAGGATATATTTCTGCAACATTGTTTCGAGATTTTACAGCAATGGTAGCGCAACATTTCTGAGATTTTACAGCAATGGTAGTACAACATTTCTGAGATTTTACAGCAATGGTCAGGCAACGTTTCGGGCAGTAGGGCCAAAAATAAAAATATCGGTAGGAAGGTGGTAAAAATTGTATACCGTGGCTTTGATGGACGCGACGACATGAATGCGTGCAGAATCGTAGTAGTACCTATAAGTTATAGGTACTATTTTTATATTTTTTTTTTATTTTTATTTGAGGTAAAAGTATTGCACGGTAGGAGTATAAGTTAGAATACATAAGCAATTTTCTCAATCAAAGGTTGCAGCGGGAAAGTGTTCGTCTACGGTGCTCGAGGTCATGGGTTCAAATCTCGTTTGGGGTAAAAAAATTTCTATTTAAAAAAAATAGTCTGACGTTATAGGCTACAACGTCAGAGTATTTTTTTGAAACAGAAATTTTTTTTACCCCAAACGAGATTTGAACCCAAGACCTCGAGCACCGTAGACGAACACTTTGCCGCTGCAGCTACAACTTTTGATTGAGAAAATTGCTTATGTATTCTAACTTATACTCCTACCGTGCAATACTTTTACCTCAAATTATTGAAAAAAGATGATTCGTTTTGACAATCCCCATCACATCTCCCTAATCGTGAAACCGGATATCTTACAACAAATTAATTCCAACGCTTGATGATGTATTAAGTATATTCATATTCTATTATGAAATATCCTGCGTAGTACAAGAAAATAATTTTTCTACTGTAGGAGCCGGAAAAAAGGGAAGTCGCCTCAACGGGATTCGAACCCGCGATCTCTCGAACCGCAGCGCACTGGCCAGCCGCCTTAGCCACCTCGGCTACCGCCGACTCCCCCCCAGTCCCAGTCTTCCGAACTCCTCATAAACGACGCCACCTTATGGGCCTCACTCGCACCATAGGCCGTCTCCCTTATCTGAGCGTTTTTAGCGCCTACACTACTTTTTAACGCACTTTTAATGCAATCGTTTAACATAAATTTTTTCTACATATTTTTTTATTTTCTAGTCTTTAGTGTTTGTGGATTTGCATTTCACAGCTCAGACTTCTTTACAAATATCATTTATTGCTGTATACAGTATAATAGTTCGCTTCAACCTTATAGAGCTAATTAACTAATTGTATTAATTACATATATCACGTATTGTCCGTGTTTACATATATTCCCTCGGAGTTTGCATGTGAAATGTAACACTGCATTCTGTCTGTTCACATATGTGATATAAGTATTAATACAATTACTTAATTAACATTATGGAGTTTAAACAAACTCGTAAACTATATACAGCAGCAAAAGATATTTGTAAAAAAATTGTTACACGTGTCAATTACTGCCAGTCTCCCTACAATTACCGTTTAATTGTTTATATCTAATTAGAACGTTCCGAATTGTCGAGGGAAAATAGCTAAGTCCGGATTCATTGCGGATATATTTCTGGTAGCTTGCTCATATGTTGCAAGATGTACGGCGCTCGCAACATATTTAATTAATTAATTTAAGTTAATTTTTTTGGTCGGATAATGTCCACGTTCGCATACATTTCCTCGGTGGTAGCCTGTGGAATCTTAGATTCTATTCTGCGTGTCGACAATTTGGGATCGCTACGCGAAATTCCGGATTTGTTGCGGATTCGTTGCTGAAACGTTTCACGTGGATTGTACCGCAGTATATGCGCAATATTTCACGGCAATGTGTGCGCAATATTCCCGAAATATTGCACAAACTTGGCCATTGTAATATTGCACTTCAACATGTGGGCAATATTCCTGAAACATTGCACAAACGTGGACATACCGATATTACACGGTAATATGTGCGGAATATTCCCGAAATATTGCACAAACTTGGCCATTGTAATATTGCATTTCAACATATGGGCAATATTCCTGAAACATTGCACAAACGTGGCCATACCAATATTACACGGCAATGTGTGCGCAATATTTCTGTAACATTGCACAAATCTGGCCGTTGAAATATTGCACGGCAATGTTTCCATAATTTTGCAGTAATATTGCAATGCAACTCGCAACCAAACGGCAACATTGCAATGTACTGCAACTTTTCTGCAACATTTCTGCAACAAAATGTGCTGTTGGGGTCATAACAAAAACGTCCCGCGATGTCGATTGTAAATTTAGAAGTCCGTATAATTTACGAATGTCGCACGAATGGTACCGTGCGACGTTCCTGCGTCATTCGTAAATAATACGGACTACTAAATTTACAATCGACATCGCGGGATGTTTTTATTAAGTACCACAAATTAAATTGCAATAGTAGGGACACTGTCAGTAATTGGGATATCTAATATTTCTTTTTTACAAATATCTTTTGTTGCTGTATACAGGGTGTTTCTCTACCTGTGGTCAATACTCTAAGGCAGCGCTGCACAAGGAGCTGTTTTCGGCGCCTAGCGGCGAGCAACCCGCCTTTCCTATTGCTAAGGTTAGAATCGGTGAGGAGAACTGCAGTAGTGTATGTGCGTGTTCCTAGGGTCGTAGCATAGGGATATATGACTGGGTTCCTTGTGGGGCCTGCATGAAAATGTGTGTTTTTTTACGCCTGCTGAGCGGGAGCAAAATGACTAATTTCAAACGTATTCGCGTAAAGTCTATCTCCCAAGGGAAAAAGACTTTACCCGCATGCGTATTCGCAATTTCTTACTTTCCTCCCAAAGAAACTGGAGTTTGACGTTACCCTCTGGTATGAAGATGCAGTTGTTCGACTAATCGTTATCGATTTGTTGGAAAATAAATACATGTATTTATTAATTTTGACAGAATAAAAAAGCAATCGAACATGCATATTTTTTGCGAATCGCTGAGCAGGCTTTCAAAAACACACCTTTCATGCAGGTGTTGAAAAAAAATATAATGCGTGACACGGGAGAGAAGAGTTTTATTACGGGACCTGTTCTGCACTGGGGCCCCACAAGCAGAGTTGGGCATTAGTCGAATAAATTTTTATTCGACTAAATTTTGATTCGACTAAATTTTTATTCGAACGATCTCGAATAAAAATTTCGAATAAAGTGTAGTTATTCGAGAATAACGAATAAATTATTATTCGACTAAATTTTTATTCGAGTGATCTCGAATAAAAATTTCGAATAATAATTTATTCGAAAATATAGAATAAATTCTTAGTCGAATAAATTTGTATTCGTTATTCGTTATTCGTTATTCGAAGGACCTCCGTGGCGACTAGGCGACACGAATAAGCGTGGGTCAGAACCCGAGCCGCTCCGTCTGGGGTCCCGAGGCCCTCGGCCTCTGGTCGGGCCGAGAGGGGATTATGAGACAAGGGGAACGCTTTCCGAATGTACCTACCACCCCCACCGAGGGCTACTCGATATTCCCGTACCATATATCTTCAATTTTAACAAATTTCACAGGGTTATAAATTCCGTTCCGTATATTTCACAATAGAGGTTGAAGATCTTGTAATAACGTATAATATTACAAATCTGATGCACTAAACACCATTAAATATATAAACAAACAGATGACAAGTACAAATAACAAATCGAATATGAAACTGCGATGTATACAAAGTGAATGGGCTTGATAAGTGAATAATTACAAAATTTGACAAATCTAATTGAGGGCTACATCTCTTTGATTTACGGTCTTATGGAAAATAAAGACCGCTAACAAAAATCATAAAAAATTCAGACTGACAGGCTCAAGTTAAAAGTTCTCATGACATTGAAATAGATTCAGGTAACTATGGCCCATACGGTTAAAGAGATATTTGTTCAGTATTTCATTTTGTTACAAATATTTTTCTTAATAAAGATTGAGCGCAGTGGGTTACGTGCGGTCTAAAAATATTTTTCTTTACAAAATATCCATGCATTCCTAGATTTGGAGATATGGACCTGTGAGGCCAAACATGTGCAATGGTGTAATTTATTTTACGTGTGCACTGTAGGATTATTTACGGTCCGAATTACGTCGTTCTTGGTGTTATTTTTGCCGAAAAAACATAAGGAATCGTTTGGCGCCGTTTTTGTGACGATCTGATGAGAAATGCGGAGCCCGAAATTTCTCACTTCTTAATCGTTTTTTTTCGCCACGGGGTATCGGGCGGTTCACCCTACACTCGACAAGCGTTCCCCTTGCCCCATAATACCCCTCGGTCACCGGTCGGGCCAAGGACCATGGGAGTCAAGCCCAAGCGGCTTATTCGTGACGCTCAGTCGCCACGGAGGTCCTCCGAATAACGAATAACGAATAAAAATTTATTCGAATAAATTTGTATTCGTTATTCTCGAATAACGACATTTTATTCGAAATTTTTATTCGTTATTTACGAATAACTTCACTTTATTCGAAATTTGTATTCGAGTTCATCGAATAAAAACTTAGTCGACTAAAAATTTATTCGTTAATCGCGAATAACTCCATTTTATTCGAAATTTTTATTCCAAGATTCGTCGAATAACAATTTAGTCGAATAATGCCCAACTCTGCCCACAAGGAACCCAGTCATATATACCTATGCTACGAGCCTACGAACACGCACATATACTACTGCAGTTCTCCTCACCGATTCTAACCTTAGCAACAGGAACGGTGGGTTGCTCGCCGCTAGGCGCGGAAAACAGCTCCTTGTGCAGCTCTGCACTAGGGGAAGGTGGGGTATAACGGAACGCTTACCTTTGGAGGGTGATAACTTAAAATCGGGAGGAGAAAAAGACACGAGACTTCGACAGGAGTCTTCAGTGGACCTTAGACTATAAGAAAATCATGGTCATTATTAAGAAAAATCTTTGGGAACGACGGAAAATGAAATTTACCGGGGGTATTGAAATCTGCGCCTCGCTCAAATGGTGGGGTAAAACGGAACACTCACTCGAAGACCGTGTAAACGTACAAAATCTTTATATTTATGAATTAAAATGTATTAATTTATGTTAAAATCTATAAATATATGTTTTAGATATAACTATTGCAAATAAAATATAACAAAAATATATATTTTACATATAAGAGAAAATATTTTATTAGATAGCATGAAAATTACGGAAAATAATCAAATATAAATATAACATCGTAAAAGAAGGATAGATTAATACAGATTGTTTAGTATTTTATGAACAATAATCACATACAAATGCATCATCTTCCTTTTCAGCACTGGTGCAGTCCTCATGGTCCCACCCTTTACATGTGATGCATTGTATCCAACTTTCTTCGTTCTCCATCTGCAATATTTGCATGGAGAACACATCTGCATTAAATGATTATGTTATTTATTACAATTTAAACTAACAGTTTGATCGAATAAAAGTTGTACCACATACATCATAATTTTCCATACAAAATCAATTTTCTTGGAACAAGGATAGTAATTAAAAGTTTAATCCACAATCTAATAATTAAAAGAGATAATAAACACGTACTAAGAGACGTTTCCATTCTTCCCCATGCATAATAGGCGTTCCGTTTTACCCCGCGAAAAGTGTTCCGTTTTGCCCCACGTGCAGTCATTTAGTAAACATTTAATATTTACACTTCAGCGTGAGGTAATGAACTTTTTATATACATCAAAATGTAGCGTAAGGAATATAGAATTCAACGACGTATTTGCCGTTATTAATTTTCGAAGTCCAAGTACCGAAAAGTGGTCGAAAGTCCAACGCAATATTGAAACGTCGATACCGGAAATTTTTCCAACTCTCTTAATGGAAAAATAACTTGTGCAGGGGTCTATGGTCTATCATAAATTGCTATGATGACCCTTTGGTTCTATGTCACGCGATACCAACTCATTCGCAGCTCTTATCTAACAGAAACATTGGTGTTCCGTTTTACCCACCCGTTCCGTTATACCCCACCTTCCCCTATAAAAAAAACATCAAAGAAAAAGTCGAAGAAAATGAATTTGAATCAAGATGAATTCTTTAACACCGCGACCAGGCTGTTTACCTACTGCACAGTACTCGCATTTAATGGGGCTCAAAGATTGTCCTGATAAGATATATACATATGAACCTTCACCTGGGTGGAGCGTAAGCGGAACATTTCTTTCGGTGTGAATGTTTGCGTGTAAAAGAACGTACATACATATAATCTTTTTTTTTTTTGTTAAGTGTGATCGTTACTTGAGTGTTGCATATTTTGAGGACTAATGGGACACAACCTAGATGCGGATACGAGGGAGATAGGGAAACAGAATACCGACGGGGTAAGATACATTCTAACGCGTCGTTTCGAAGCATTAAAATAAAACGAAAATCAAGAATAACGAAAGTGCGATCGAGGTTTCGTTATGTAATTATAAGCGTTGAAAGAGTTGTTACATTCCGCCTGGAAACGGGCAACGAGGCCCAGCACTCGGATTGAGTCATTCAAGGCATAGAGAAGTGGTAGTCAAAGCCACTGTGGCACGAAGTCACTCACCTCAGAGGAGAAGCTACAACATAACGACACGATTCTGTGACACATCATCCAAAATTGAAGGGTATCGCTGAATTAAACTAAATCTGTTTACTCGCTGATATTTATTGTTTGCAATGTATCCACTGTATTCCATTGGTTTATCAATATACACACCAAACACAGGATCATGCTACGCAAAACAAATGTCAGATTTCCCGCACTGAAATGTGTAAAAAAATTCAAAAAGAATTTATTCAATTTACTCGCACTGAGCACGCAACAGATAAATATCACCTGTACTAAAACACGTCAGGAAAAGAATCAGATGTACACGCACTCAGATAATTAAAACTAATAACTCCAAATAAATAAACTTGAACTAATTGTAAGTTGTTCCGACGTAAACTTTCAAGTCGACTGAATGTTTGTCTACTCCGCGATGTGTTGCGCTCATTCAGGTAAATTAATATCGGCGGAGCTATGTTGACTATGAAAATTCACAAAACGAAATGCGAGTTTACGGTGTGAACGCGGCAAACCTAAATGAGCCGTGCCGCGAATAGACCTGTCCAGATGTGACAGTAGGTCACCAAGGATCGGAGTTACTTTATCTTCCGTTTATTGCAAAAATCAGTTCAGGGAAATTTGCGTTGTTGAGTCACGCCAAATGTAATCCGTAATGGTGTTCCTTCTTCGGCAAACGAGGTACTCCACTTTATTAACCTTAGTGACTCCGACAACCCAATCAGGAAATGGCGAAATTTCGTAAGTCTTAACTGACAAAGACGTCAGTTTCACCAAATTCCTCATACGAAGTACATCAAGCAAGCAAGCATACAATTAAATTTATTCAACTGTGTTCGTTTTGATAATTCGCATGTGCAACCTAGCTCCGCCGATATTAATTTATCTGAAAGAGTGTCGATACATGGTAAAGTACACAAATATTCAGTCGACTCATGAGTTTACGTAGAAACAATTCATATAATTTAAGTGTATTTATTAAGAGTTATTAGTTTTAATTATCTGAGTGCGTGTACATTTGATTTCTTTGTGACGTGTTTCAGTACAGGAAATCTAATATGTTTTGCGTAATGTGATTCTGTATTTTATCCGTGTTTGTGTATTTATAAATTGTCCAATAAAATACAGTGGATACAGTAAAAACAATGGATTTCAGCGAGTGTGTGGATTTAGTGTAGGTAATTCAATGAATAGACAAATGTAGTGTAATTCATGGATATCCTTCAATTTTGTATGATGTGTCGTAGAATCGTGTGGCTATATTGTAGCTTCTCTGAGTAGGGTGATCCTAATCCACAGTGGCTTTGACTACCACTGTTCTACCGCTAGAATGACTCATTCAGTGTACACGGTAGTGGGCCTGGTTGAACGCTTTCAGGTGGAATATACTAACTTTTTAAACGCTTATCATTACAAAACGAAACATCGACCACAATTTTATTATTCATGATTTTCGTCGTGTTTTAACGTCTAGAATTGCCCCTTAAAGTTTCTGCTACATGTGGCCGAATACGCTATATAGTTAAAAATAGTCTTATCTTCATTCAGGAAACCTCACCAGTCCATTGGTAATATCATAAAATTCGAATGAATAACATATAAATTTTAATTTTCATTAGTGGATAGATAATTGATAACATGCATAGACGTCTGATGTGCCGATTAGGTTTCTAAAGTCACATTAACCCTTATGTCAATAACCGGGTACTCGGGTGCCCACCTGGGCATGTTTTATGAAAATTTTTTATATTCCCTTGAAAATTTTGAAACAACCGTTTGGATCTTCGTTATTTCAACATTTTAAAAGAGGAATATGCTTTCAGACTTCGTTTTTTGGTCTTGGAGTCGGAGAATTATCCCGTTAAAGTTTACATGCTGGTTCTCAATAACCAGGGTACCCGGGTACCCACCTATAGAAACATAAGATTTATGAACGAATTCCGAATGAACGAAACAATTTAAAATAAGATATCCTTACAGAGATCATTTAGTAAATAGAACCACATATTTATGTGCAAAAAAGCCGTAATTATTTACTTATTTATGCATTTTTTACATTTTGTAAGTGCATCACAGACTGGCTTATCGCATACGATGCAAGATTTCTTGGTTTTCCTGCGTTTGTAGGTATGGAACAACTGTATATCACCAACAATTCTATGAATGATATCCTTTTGCAAAAGACCAAAAACACATCCCACAATCATTTATCTTACCTTTCAAACTCTGCTTTCGATAACTCCTCCATAGCACTTCTATTTGATTTTGTTTTCACAAAAATTGCGTGAACACTTTGTCCAATATCAGTGAAGGAATAGGAGAGTGTCTATGGTCCCTTATTAAAATACACAATAGTTCGAATGCTAAGACTTTATTTCAGGTGTTTTATACCAAATAAGATCCTGTCGAGGTGTCAACGAAGACTGGCGTCTGCCGGCCACCCAATTTGTCGGCAAGACGCGCGTGGCTACCTGTGGTATACCATTCAAGGCCTATTTATATTACCTAGCCGAATCTTTCTGGCTATCAGAGGCCTCGGAAACTTGGATCTAGGTAGCAACTATCGACTAGAATCGTAAAAACCACAAAAAGACGCGATAGGAACCGTTTATTTTAAAAAACCGGAGGTGGGTACCCGGGTACCCTGGTTATTGAACAACGTAGGTACTTTTGGTTATTGACATAAGGGTTAAGTTTGTCTCAGTCGATACTTCGTATGCTTTCATGAAAAGTTTGGGCGCGGAGATACGTCAATGTCTGTCAATAGATAGAATTGCCCCTGCATGAAGACCTGCTTGTACAGTGCCCTCTGATAAATATGTGGGCGCTAGGAACAATTAATTGGTAACGTGTGTCCAGTTAGGGATACAGTAAAAGTTGGATGACTGCACAGAACGATCTACAGCGTAAGTGCGCGGTAGTCATCCCTACCACCGGGGGAGGGGACTCCTCTGGCGCACCATGAAGCTGGACCGTCGCGAGCGTCGAGTAGTGTTACCTGATCCGAGCTCGAATATCCGTGAGCCAATACTAATGCAAGAAGAAAACTTTTTTATTATTGATCTTTTTGTAACGAAACTTTTACTAACGTATTTCTGAGGTTTTTCTGATTAAAATAAGACAAAACACGACATAATTTGGATAATATTTACTTCATTTCTCACCCGGCATCCAACATTATTATCACTCATTAAATATGCAAAAATGATCCGAATTATATCATTTTTGGTCTTTTTTTAAATGAGGGAACCTCACAAATACATTGGCAAAAGTTGCGTTAACCAGAAATCAAAAATAGGAAAATTTTCTTGTTGCATTAGTAAATGTGTCATCGACGCGTTTGTTTTGTTCAGCTCGAGTGTCTTCCCTCTTGCTCTTTCTCTCGCTGTCCTTCTCTACGCTCGACAAAAAACGTAAACAAACTCCGAGCACGGCTCGAAATTTTGGAGGTCGAGAATATTTACCTCTGCTGGATAACTGCATGCCTCCGGTCCCGAATTTCGTGCAGTTATCCAACTTTTACTGTAATTGGTTCAAGTAGTTGATTGGCAAACGGAATACCGGACCAGTTATAGCCGACACACTCGTTGGGAGCCAGGAAGTAATGCCCTGGGAGCAGCGGTGCTGCTGTGCGGCAATCCGTGAGTGCAGAGATGTTGCACGCAGATCACACAGTAGCAAATCTACACACACAGTACTGCAGTCTCCCCACTCATTCAATGGCTAACAACTTAAACTGCTCCGAATGTTGGTCTGGCAACTGCTCCCAAAGCAATCAAGAGCCTCCTGCTCCCAATTCTGCCAATTGTGCAAGCCTGTTCTAGAGTATCCTTATTATAAAAACAAACAATGTCATGTACCTATATATATATTTTTTGTCTTTTATTAGGATTCGTTTAGCTGAAGGATTTAATTTTACTTATTCAGCGGCGGGTATTATAAACATGGTTCTTGAAGTACAAATGCAAGGAGCTGATAAAAATGCTGTATCATATCCATGTATCATCCAATACATTTTATTTCCACCGCATGCTATATTGAATACAGTATTAGAACGTGATAGTGTGTCGGAGGAAGATACTGATGAAGGTAGATATAATATTAATTTCTATAATTGTATAATCAACAATGATGTATACATAAAATATACTAAATTTTTATTTAAAATCGTTTAACTAAATATTAATAGCAATGAAATAGTCACTATAATTAGACACACTTTTTTGCATATATGATTCTTCCATTTACAATAAAGTTTATCAATTGCAAAATCTTGAGAACCCTTCATAGATATTCTATTAATCAAAACATAAATGTGTTCATTACATTTTGGGTACAGCTGACGGTGAAGTAAGCATGGATGACTTTGAAGGTGCTGGCGATTTTCAAATTGTTTCTGAAGTTTGGATTGAACCGCAATGTGGTCTTGCACAACTGCCTGTGCAATCAGCAGCCGCTTACATGCATCTGTTGCAATATCATGAGCTTCCTCATGCAGTGAGTATATACAAATTTTGGTATTCGGTGGGACGATGCACATAATCTGTATACAATCAGCTGAGAAATATCGTTCCAACAATCGTAAACCATATAATGGAGGGGAGCTTTTGATGTGTTATCCTTCATTTTTCGACCAGCAAAAGCTCGTGGTAAAGGCCAGTTGATAGATCTGGGCAAGTCAATTCAGTGAGTACCCACTTTTGGGACTAAACGATTAATTGCTTATGAGATGTTAACAATTAAAGTTGAGCTGCGACTTTTACATTTAAAGGTATACACCGTCCCTACAACAGCAGTCTTGATATAATGCAGAGCTCTCCAAGATCGCTCCCACGGGAGCTGGAGGTTGTCCCACTCTCGTCCGCGTTTTCAGAGATACCGCGTGACGCTAACCCCGGGTCTCCAACAAAGCGAGCAGGAACAAAAACATTTTCTCGCGAACATGTTAGCTAATTTTTTTTTCTTTTGTACTTCCTAATTATTTGTTCTATGCCTGTGTGACTGTGATTTGTAATATTTATAACAAAGGATTTATCCCGTTGATACAGGGTGATCCAAAAATGCTGCGGGTCCTTAAAGGGGCGTGATTCGGGGGGTGATTGCAAACAACTTTTTCCTTTGCGAAAATGCTCTCCGAGGTTTCATTAACGAGATATTAATAAAAAGCATCGTGGCTACGAGCCGCGCTGCGACTGCGAACAAGCAACTCGGCATGCATCGAAGAAAATTGCGTAGAATGGCAAATGAAAAAGACGTAACTAATAAAATCGAACATGTTGTCATGGTTTGTTCGTCATTTAAAGTGAATAATGAATAAAGGATAAATGGATGAAAATCACGTGTAACGTACAAAGACGAATACGCAGTTTTTTTTTAGAAGATTCGAAAATAATAATTATTTGAAGTGGGAGGATAAGGAATACGTAAATTTCGTTTTGTTAATAACGTAGCTACAAAAAGGTAATGTAGCAGGAAATTAACGAAAAGTGACAGTAGTTCGTTATTGTGATAAAACTCCGTAATTCAATAACGACCAGCACTGTTGGTGATAACGAATAAGTCTATTTAAAAAGCCCGAATAAATATTTTCGTACGGGAATTTGGAGAATTATCGCCGGAAATAAGCCAACACTTGCGTTAAATTTAAAAATGAATGATCACCAATAAAGTAACTAAAACTCACTCTTGTTGGAAATTCACCTTTTTTTTCTTTTTTTTTTATAGAGGGGGAAAATGCTTTATGCATACCCCGGTACGGGTACCGGGGTTATGTGGGACTCACCACCCTAATGATGGGATACCCACTAAAAACCCTCTCTCTCATGACCGCCTTGGTCGTGCCTACCCACTGTGGGGGGAACGTCGGTGTACTACTTCGCCCCACAGTGTCCATTCGGCGTAGGCCACTCGTATTCTGTACAAGTAACTAAATAAATACTAAGTACATACACACCCACACAGGCACACAAACACGGCATTTATTTACATTAACGAAATAAATACGCGTTGACGCCACAAATAAATAAGTACGTGTCACAAGCACGACATTTCTGACATAAAAGACGGGATAAATACGCGCCGCCACCACAGTACAGAGTCGGAATAAATACGCGCTAAAACACACGTATCCTTTGACCCGCCTTTATGGGGGGGAGGGGACCATCCTCCTTACCCTTTTGCTGGGGGGGGGGGGGGTCTAACTCCTTGGGCCGCCCCGTTCCGCTTTCTCTTCTGGGCCCTCCTCCTTTTCTCCTGTGCCCTTAGGTCGTAGACCTCCCTAGACATTGCCACCTTCAGTTCCAGGGGCATCCTTCCTGCGAGGACGCAGAGCGCCTGACGGGACACCGTACGGTATGCCGTCATGGTCCTTATCAGGGCTGACCTCTGCGCTCTGCGGAGGGAGGTGAGGTTCACACCCACCTCCAGGGTTGACGCCCATACCGGGGCTGCATACGTCAGCAACGACTCCCAAACGTTATAATAGAGTCGCCTCGAAGCGACCGAGGGACCCCTCACGTTTGGGAGGAGTGCCAACAGGGCACCCACCACTTTGTCAGCCCGTATGACCGCCCCATCCAGGTGGGTCCTGAACCTCCGGCGGCAGTCCAGGGTGACCCCAAGATATCTGGCGGACTTTGTGGGCGCCACCATCGACCCCATCACCGGGAAGTCCCTCATTTTGTCCGAGCGGAGGCCCGCCAGGACGATGACCTCAGTTTTATCCGAGGCCATCTCAAGGCTGTTGGCCTCGAACCAGGCCCTAACCCTCCCGAGCGTTTTGACCATCATTGCCTCAGCCTGGGTTACATCCCTAGCAGAGAACATAACTGCCAGGTCGTCGGCGTATGCGATGGCTTTAACGAACCGCCCGGGACCAATGGTCTTAATTACCCCGTCGTAGACGAGGTTCCACAGGAAAGGGCCCAGGACCGAGCCCTGGGGGACCTCCGCGTAGACGCCGGTCGTGACCTCGTCGTGTTGCGTGTGCACGGTCACGCAGCGGTCCGAGAAATAGTCCCTAAGGACCCTCCTGACCGCTGGGTGCACACACCTTTCGAGCTCCCGTATGATGCGATCCCAGCGGATGGCGTTGAACGCGTTACGTACGTCGATCAACACCATCACGCAGAGTCTCGGCTTAGTAGTGGCCACACAGCCCTCGGCGAACCCCATGACCTCGCGGGCGGCCTTCACGGTTTCAACCCCTCTCCTGAAGCCAAACTGGGTCGGGGAGAAGGGGTCCCGACCAATTTGCCTCTCGATCATCTCCTTCACCGCGTACTCCCACACTTTACTGAGTGCTGGGAGCACGCTGATCGGGCGGTAGGCATTCGGCTCGATGAGGTCCTTGCCGGGCTTAGGGACAAGGACCACCCTCGCCCTCTTCCAGGCCGGGGGAATGGTCCCCCTCCTCAGGGTATCCGAGATGGCCTCCCGCAGGCCCTGGCGGAACGCTCTCGATACCGCGACCACCACCTCCGATGGGACCGCATCCAGGCCCGGGGCCGTCTTGGGCTTCAGGCGGGAAATGGCCTCCTCCACCATGTCGATGTCCACGTCAGGGATCGCTTCGGGCGCCATTTGGTCGTCGTTGTCGTCGTACCCACCCCCCGGCGGCTCGTGAGTGTGTGAAACGGGGCTAAAAGTAGGATCTCCTAGCAGTGTGCCGGTGTAATGGAGAAGCATGCATCTGTTTCTCCTACGCGTCTGACGCGCGCCTGCCTCAGCAGCAGCTTAGGCTACTCTAGACGCAATTGCACTGCGACGAGTGTGTGTTAAGGGGTTATACCTAGTCAGGAGACCGAAAATAAGCGAATATTTGCGATTTTTTTTGGAAAAAGTGGAAGCATATATTTTCACAGAACTTTATGCACTTTAAAGAGTAACCTTTAAAGAACATTTGGTAATTTTTTTGTAGAAAAATATTTAACGTTTATAATAAAAATACAACGACATCCAAGAAGCCTTTTTAAAAACGGTGAGCAAGATATGTCAAAAACTACTGCACCAATGTTTCTCATACTTTATGGGATTATTTTTTATATAAAAATCTATCGACTATTGTTCGCAGTGTTTTTTTAATGTATATTTTCGATTTTATCAACGAAAAATGGCCGTTTTTCGCGCGAAAATCAGGCCCTTCAAACTTTAAATAGCCGCCATTTTATTTCAAATTAATATTTCGAAAATCCCCCGCCGTCAGTCGAAAGATACATTAATATACTAATGAAATCTTTTTTGTTTTTTTATTTTAGATAATCTGATTCCGAATGGCAGTGCTCACCGCAAAACAACTTTTTATAAAAGGCTTCTTGGATATCGATTGTAATTTTATTATAAACGTAAATATTTTTTTACGAAAAAATTACCAAATCTTCTTTAGATGTTGCTCTTTTAAGCGCAAAAAGTTCGGTAAAAATAGATGCTTCAGTTTTTCCAAAAAAATTCACAAACATTCGTCTCTTTTCGGCCTCCTGACTAGGTATAACCCCTTAAGGGGAGGTTCTGGTCTAGAGCCCAAAAAAATAGGTGATATTTAGGAATTACTTAAAGGAAAACTACTATATATAATTTCATGGGACTTTTTGCATTGTATTAAGAATGTCTTAAGTTATAGAAATATATTTTTTTGTTTTATAATTAATGATTGCAGACAGCCCTGGGGAGTCGTTAAAGTCAAGGCGTCAAAAAATTGATCCAAATCGGTGGGACCTGTGTCTCCAAAAGTTATTATCCGATTCGACTGAAACCTTTTTTATTTTGAAGATTATTCTCTTGGCTAGGGGGGGGGGGGACTAAAAAAATTACAAAAATGACATTTCTCTTAGAAAATAACGACACTTCAAGTTTGAAATCACTTTTCCCTGTATTTTTCGTCCTTTCATCGGCTTTGAAAATTATAAATTTTCAACTTTTTGTATTTTTTTTAGTTCCCCTCCTAGCCAGAAGTATATTCTTCAAAATAAAAAAAGTTTCAATCGAAACGGATAATAACTTTTGGAGATACAGGTCCCACCGATTTGAGAACGCTGTTTCGAGGAAAACGCGTTCGAAGTTTTATGCAAGTGCCGAGTCGCCGGGTGTTATCCATGCATTTGTCGCTACTCAAATGCCTATAACTTCGGGAATTTTACGAATTTCAAAAAAACCTTTTAAACACGTTTTCCTAAAAGGTTGAACATTCGAAGAATGAAATAAAAAAAATCGACATTTAGACCAGAACCTCCTCTTAAAGGCGGAATCTCCTAGCCTACGTCTGCGTATATGGAATAGGTGGAAATGGAAAGTTACCGCCGTTTCAATGGAATAATCTCTTTCCTATGAGCCACTTTCTCTCGCAACGAATACGTCAGCGCGTGCTCTTATTTTGATATTCGGAAATGTGTTTATATTCCAGAGATAAGGGATCGGCCTTTAATTTGAAGTGAGGGCGCAGCAGGTAGGGACCACGCGCAGTCAGCGGACTACCCCTTGGGGCATTCCACGCCAAATCGATCACTTTTGTCCCTCGATGTCTCGGATTTTTTTTAAACCTCAATATGTTATAGTCCTCGTGGAATTAGGGAGGGTTTAAGTCATCATTTTGTCGATATCGAGTTTGTTTAAAAAATACAGGGCCTTGAATTTTGCGATTTTTGCCTATTTTTGTGAAAATGGGTTGTGCTTTTGAATTTTTATCTCGGAAACTATTTGTCGGATTTAGTTGTTTCTTACGGCATTTTAAAGTGGAAAGATCGGCCTTTCTGAATAAATTTTTTCCAGATCGAAAAATTAATTTTAGAACATTGAAAATTATAAACAAATTTTTATTTTTCAAATTCGGGCTCGAGGTCGCGATTTTAAAAATCCGGAAAAAATACTACTGCATTCCTTGAAGTTTTTTCTTCAAAATAAGCCCACGTCCAGGGTGGTGTGGCTCCTATTAACGTCGCAGTGGAGTGGTAAATACGGCGGTGCGCGCCGTATCGCTACCATGCTATATTACTTCAATGAGGTAAAAACAATATCGGTGGATCCCGTACTGGTCTGAATGGTGCAATTTATACCTGCAGAAGAACTTTACTAACGCACTTTTGGCCAATGACTTTTTTTTATAATAATCAGGTTTCTATACATAGAAACCTGATTATTATAAAAAAAAGTCATTGGATTGAAAAGTTTTCCAATGAAAAGTCATTGGAAAAAAGTCATTGAATTTCAGGTTTCTATACATAGAAACCTGATTATTATAAAAAAAAATCATTGGCCAAGAGTGGGTTAGTGAAGTTCTTCTGCAGGTATAAATTGCACCATTCAGACCAATACGGGATCCACCGATATTGTTTTTACCTCATTGAAGTAATATAGCATGGTAGCGATACGGTCAGATGACCGTAAGCCTTGTTTCACACGTAACGGCACGACACGGAAACGGCGCCGTTTATACGGGGAAAGGAACGAAAATCATATGAAGACCTTTCACACGTGCCGTCACGGCAATTGACCGCAATGACGGCAAATTTCTATAAGATCGTCACATGTTTTGCCGTGTTCTAGTCAAGATATTTTAATGTAACTGGGTGCATTTTAACCGCAAATTTACGGCCTTTAAGCTGTATTAATATAATTAATATTAACCCTCGGAGGCCCGTGCTGGGCCCGTGAATTTAGACCCATGTTTGCGAAAAGTGGGACTACAGGCCAATTAGAATACACATATTATTAACATTACTATATTTTATTGTAGTAAACCCAGTTTCTTAATATTTGCTATTGTATTCATGCGATCGGTGCTCAAAATTTGCCAAAACCGCAAAAGTATCGCTTATCAAAAACTTTTATGTTTCCCACAGTTTTTATTCACGATTCTGAAAAATTTTTCTTTAAGAAGTACAATTTGAGTTAGTTACAAAGCTAATTACATAGCTATATATTCTATTAAGGCCATTCATTAGGGTAAAATGTTAATAACAAACTTTTTTCAAATTTTAAAAAGTTGCAACCATATGCAATGGGTTTTGAACTCCTCATAGGTGAGTACGGTTTCATGAACAGTCCGTCGTAGATGATACTTAATGGATTTAACCACTGCTTCCCATTTTCCTCCCATATGAGGTGCTGCTGGTGGATTAAAGCACCATATTGTGTTGTCGTTGACGAACAGCGAAGCCAGTTGTTGATTCTGTTTTGAGACTTGAGTGAACATACTCTTGAGTGTAGTATCCGCACCGACGAAGTTGGTTCCACAATCCGAATAGATGTTGTGAGGAATTCCTCGTCTGGATGTGAAACGCCGGTACGTTGCAATGAATCCCTCAGATGAGTAGTCTGTCACAAGTTCTAGATGGACAGCTGACGTCGTCATGCACACAAAAACGCAAATCCAGCCTTTTTGTGTTTTAGCTCCTCGCCCTTTCCACGTCTTGAGTGTGATTGGACCGGAGTAATCGATTCCAGTGTTGGTGAATGGTAGTGAGGGTGTGACTCTAGAAAGAGGTAGTTGGCCCATCAGCTGATGGGCACGGATCCCCCTTTGTCGAGCACACACCACACACCGCAGAATGTGAGTATTTACTGGAGCTCAACCTCCGACGATCCAGTAATGTTGTCTGACGTGAGCGAGAGTGAGCTGAGTTCCTCCATGCAGAGTTTGTTTGTGTGAGTGGTCTATAATCAGATCGGACAAACGTGATCGGCGAGGCAAGATGGCAGGATGTTTAACTTCATAATTGATATGAGCGTTACTAAGTCTGCCTCCCACTCTTATTACTCCTTGCTCATCAATGAATGCAGTGAGTCGACTGAAGGCGTGAGATGATGGTAGGGTTGAGCCCGAACTGATGAGTTTGAATTCGTAATTGAAGTAGAGTGCCTGAGTAGCCTTTATTCAGAAGATGCGGGCCTGTACCAAATCCATAGGTGTAAGTAAAGTGAGTGGCAATGAGACAGGCAATTTTCTGAGCCTTGCGATGAATCTGAAACAAGCTGAGGTAATGCGAAAGAGTTGGTTAAGGGTTGAAAATTTGTATATGAGTTCCCAGTGGTATTTGATTTCTTGAATGTTGAGTAAGGTCGAGGTTCCTGGACGAGCTTCTAATTCAGTTGAGTTGTCCAGTACATTTGATTGTGATGGCCATGAGTCACTGGGTTGAGTAAGCCATGTTGGTCCCGTCCACCAGAGCTGATGACGTTCAAGCTGTGATGTTGTAAGGCCTCGAGATGCACAATCAGCTGGGTTCGAGGTACCGGGAACGTGTCACCAATTTGCTTGAGGGATGAGTTCTTGAATTTGAGTAACACGATTCCTGACGTACTCCTTCCAGCATGAGGCTTGAGCATTGATCCATATAAGTGTCACTTGAGAGTCCGTCCACAGATGAGTAGATGCAATGTTGAGTTGAAGAGTTGCTTGAACATACTTGGCAAGCTTTGCCAGTATTAATGCGGCTGTGAGTTCGAGTTTCGGGATTGTGAGTTTCTTGAGTGGTGCTACCTTAGTTTTGGAGCACACGAGTGTCGACACTTTGAGATTTGTGGACGGTGAAATTACGGTAATGTAAACTACCGCTGTCATGGCGAGTTGCGAAGCATCAGAGAATCCGTGGAGTTCCACGGTAGAGTTGGAGTAGGTGTTGAACCACCTAGGAATAGAGAGCCTGGCCAGGCTTGTGAGTTCTTCTCTGATGTCGTTCCAACGAGATATGATTTGATGTGGCAGTGGATCGTCCCAACTGAGTTTATACAGCCATAACTCGTGCAAAAGCATTTTCGCGCGAATTATGACTGGTGAGAGGAAACCGAGTGGGTCAAAGATTTGAGAGACCTCTGAGAGAATGAGTCGTTTCGTTGGGACTGAGGTTGAAATTTGTTTTGATACAAATGTGAAGTTGTGTTGGTAGCTGTACCATTGCAATCCAAGAATTTTGGTATGGCAGTCGTTGCGTGAAATTGTTGAGCTGTCAGCTCGTGAATTTTGAGAAATAGCCTCGAGTAATGCAGGATATGTAGAGTGCCACTTGGCGAGTGGAAAACCTCCCGCGTGACACAGGTCTTTTAGGTGTTGTGCAATGTTGATGAGTTGCTCACCTGTGTCTGCGTCGCCAAAGATGTCATCGACATATCGTGCATGAGTGATTGAAGGTACAGCTAAAGGGAAGCGATGCCCTTCGTCCTCAGTTAGCTGCAACAGTGCTCGGACAGCCAGAAACGGTGCAGCCTTGGTTCCCTAGGTGACTGTCGTGAGTTTGAATGATGTTTCCTTTCCTTCCTCATCCACCCACAGAATGCGTTGGAGATCTTGATCTTCGTCGTGGACTCGAATTTGCCTGTACATTTTTGTAATGTCTGTGGCAAAGATGTAATTGTGTTGTCGAATCCACAACAGCACGTCTGAGATATTGAGCAAGAGATTCTGCCCGGTGTGCATGAGGTCATTGAGTGAGTGCCCAGATGTTGTTGCACAAGAGCCATTGAAGACAACCCTTAGCTTGGTGGTTTTGCTGTCGGGCCTGAGTACTCCATGACGAGGAAGATAAAAGATTAAATTATTATCAGATGAAATTGATGGTGCTCTTACCATATGATTGAGGTTTTCATATTCTGACATGAATGCTTGATAGAGTTCACGATACTCCTCGTTCTTGTTGAATTTGTTGAGTGTGCGTTTCAAGCATGCCCGCGCTGAGTGATACGAGTTGCCCAACAAGCTGGATGGTGATTTAAGAGGGATGCGCACGATGTACCGTCCAGTTGCATCCCCTGAGTGTGTTGTTCCTAAGTGATCTTCGCACTCTTGCTCTTCTGGTGTGAGTTTTGATTGAGTGTCACTTGGAAGCTCCTCTTGAATCCAAAACTTCTCCACTAGATCACGTACCGATGATTCGTCCTCTTGTACACGTAATGTGTGGTAAGCTGACGGAATGAGTGAAGTGGTTACATCGATTGGTCCAAGTACGAGCCATCCAAAGATTGAGAGTTGTGCTATTGGCATGGATGGAGAGCCCCTGATTATATTGGGTTTTATGATTTGTCCATATGTGTCCGCTCCAATGATATGTCGACAGATTGAGGTTTGAGAAAGTCAGGATCTGCCAACTTGAGTGCTGCGAGATGTGGCCAATTGTGATTGGGCACCTCGACTGAAGGTATGCTTGAGGTTACTGACCTGAGAACATGTGCTAGTAGAGTCACTGTCAATGTTCGATAATTGGATTGCAGAGTCAATGAGACGACACCTCTCGTCTGCGTGGACTTCTTTCCTCCAATGCCAATGATTGAAACGGTTGAGTGAGTGCGTTGGAAGTTGAGTTGCGTGATGAGCTCCTCCTTAACGAAGGTAAGCTCTTGTTGAGTTGACGTGGGAGTGATGAGTTGCGCTGGTGCAGTTGCTAGGAGCGTGATTTTGTTGTATGCTGGTTGAAGCTGTGATGACTGAAGCTGCGTTGAGTGAGGCTGCGTTGAGTGATGCTGCGTTGAGTGAGGCTGCGTTGAGTGAGCACAAGTTGAGTGTACAGGAGATGAGTGTGCAGGAGCGACGACTGCCCCGGTGATTCAGTTTGATTGTGCAGAGTGCTTTGAGACCTCAGTTTGAGGTTGAGTTTGACTAGTAGCTGGAATGTATAGCATCGTATGATGCTGAATGCCACACTGCTTGCACTTATGTGGAGATTTGCAGTTGACAGATGAGTGTCGCCCACAGCAATTGTAGCACAGCTGTTTTTTGCTACAATCTTTCTCCTCTCCTGCACACTCAGGCCTCTGAAGCGAGGGCACATTATAATAAAGTGCTCTCCACCGCAGCAGTCGCAGATGAAATTCTTCTGCGAAGGGGGCCCTTGATATGCAGTGTGAGTTTTGGCTCGTTGAGTCTTGTCGAAGTCCTTCGCAGATGAGCTGGTGAGGCCTTGGGAGGACGGAGCTTCCGCCCTCTCCAATGCCCTCACCTTGTTTGCAACAAACTCACTCTCCTGCTGGAAGGTAGGGTATTCCACCGCTGATCCAACAGATGTCTCCCATGCCTCACGCGCCTGCTTGTCAAGTTGACGCGTGACGTGGTAGGTGAGAATGTGGTCTCCCAGGTTGTCGCTGACTCCGAGGGAGGTGAGAGAGGTGTAAGACTCATCGACTGTAGAAATGAGTTGTTTGAGCGCTGCAGCACTCTTGTTGGCCACTGGCTTTGTGGCGAACAGCTTGTCAAGCTGAGCCTGGATGAGGAGACGTTTGTTTGAGTACGTCTCCTTGAGTAACTTCCACGCCGGTGCAAAGGTGGCCCCCTTTAAAGGTAGAGCTTCTACCTTCTGGGCAGGCTCTCCTTTCAAGCTCGAACGCAGATATTGGAGCTTCTCAATATCGGTCAGTGATTTCGTGGAGCCGATGAGTGCGTTGAACAGTTCACTGTATGCGGGCCACTCCAGATAATTGCCCGCGAATGTCGGGAGTGCCAGCTCTGGGAGCTTCCCAGGAGCCTTCGCTGATGAGGCTGCTGTCACTGTGAATGAGTCAAGCTCCTGTTTAAATTTGACCAGCTTCAGCTTGATGCTGAGGCTTAGCTGGGACTCCACGAGATGCGCCCTGCTCGTGAAATAATCGTGATTGCGGTGAGCCGCTGGCCACACCGCTTCAAAGTATGAGTGTTCTTTTGTGAATGCCTTGTGAATTTCGTCCACCTGCTGGATATAAACCTTAATTTCGTCCATACTTAGATTTGGCGCGCAGTCCGGCAGGCTATCACGCAGGGCCTTGAGTGCAGCAATGCGGTCGAGCTGAGTTTCGCATTTGAATATGAGTTCCGAGGGCAGACTCGCCGGCGAGGATGATCGAGTCTCCCTCTTGCCCCCTGATGCATTGCTCCCCGAAGCTTCCGTGGGAGGAATGGTCAGGACAGTCGGCGTAGGTGATGTGCCTCTGGAGGACGTCGTCTTCGTTGCAGGCTCGTCACCAGCCATGATTCACTGTTGAGTGTTCACTTAAACGTTCACTTGGACTGATTGTTCACGTGCACTGAGTGTTCACTACCTGTGTAAACTCCGGCTCGAAGGACCAAAAATGTTTGAGATTAAGCGAGGTCCCACCCATGGGGCAAGATGGGGAGAAAGGACTTTGTTTAGGATTATATTATACAGATGACCCGCTCACGACAGTTGGTCGGAGAAAGTGGTCCCATCCGCATTTTAGCGAGAAGCGGAAAACATAAATCTTTAACACAGAATTGCTAGATTGCGTTCTCGACCTCGTACCTCTCGAAGAAGAGATAGACCAGGCCACCACGACACGAGCCTCGTAAACACCATGGATCCAACTTAGCGGCAGTTTATTGCCATTTGAAGGGGCTGACGGTGACGTCAGGGGCCTAAGGGTTTTCCCACCTCGGCGCCGGACTCTGTTCCGAAACGTGGGAAGTTGATGCCCACACACACCACCCTATCCAGGACACCGAGGTCGCAATGGAAGGGTGACTGCGGGCCGCACGACGCTGATTGGGCAAAACGAATTTTCCGATCACCCCGAAGGAAGGTGGAGCGGCCACGAGGAGGCACGATGTCGAGAAAAAATGTTAGAAGACCTTTGACTCTTGGTAGAGTTAGACTAACGTCACGAGTCATATCATACACCATATCACAGTTACATTTTACACAATGTTACATTTGTTATGTTAAGTTTGTTATTAAATAAACAGTTTGAAATTCAATTGACCATTGTCCCTAATTTGAGGGTGGTCCTTCGTAGTCGGCACTCTGTTGCAAAATTAACAAACACTGAACGATTTTGGGTTACCTTTAACTCATCGACATTCATTTCACCGACATTGTTTTCATCGACACGATTTCACCGACACCGAGTTCAGTGACAATGTTTATTTACATCAACCCCGACTTCTGTTGTTGTTTATAAGGCTTATCGTTCTTTTAGTCAGTATACGCTTCGCTTTCTTACGTTCAGTAGTTGTTTAATAATTTTGGCATAATTTTTATCATTCGCCCCTTTATTTTTTTATGCGCGAAAATAAATGTGTAGATAAGTTGCATTTACAACGATAACAAATGACGGTAAGTGTAATAATTTTCGGCCAAAATCGATGTCGATGAACTGAGTGTCGTTGATTTCAAGGTGTCGGTAAATAAACATTGTCGGTGAACTCTGTGTCGGTGAAATCGTGTCGATGAAAACAATGTCGGTGAAATGAATGTCGATGAGTTAAAGGTAACCCAACGATTTTATATCAACATCGGGGATTTAACAGACTTTTCTGAATTTTGTTAATTATTCTATTAAAACCAGTAAAGAATCGGTTGATTGATAGTCAAACTGAAAGACTTATTATCAAAGAATAGTTTAGGCACAAAATTGATTAGTTGATTAAGAAAACCTGTGTTTTATTCATCATCAAACCTTAACTACCCCGTCTTGCCCCACCTTCCCCTATACGGCATTACTCAAAGTTAAGGGTCGCAATGTCAGGTGCGTCCAGGTCAACGTACCAAATATTCACTTCACTGCACGGCTACTAACACTCATCACTTTATTTGCTTTTCAAGAACGTGTTGTTCCTACGGTTTAAAAATTGGTGGCTCCGAAAGGGGCCGATTGTTTCCAATTGAGGAATTGCTCCACATGGCCACCATCATTATCGACGCATGCTTCAGAGCGGAGAATTAATTGCCTTTGGACGCCCTGTAATGTTTGCGGCGTTATGTTTGCCACCGCTGCGTGAATCAGTGCAACTGCTTCTTCAGGGGTATCCACCGACTGACGATACACCTCATTCTGAAATGATTGTTGTACAACAAATACAAAACCTAAGTAAAAAAGAATTCCTACAACAAGAATAAGTAAAGAGTAGCAGCAATAATCAAATTACTTTCAGGTAGCCCCAGAAGAAAAAATCCAGCGGATTAATATCCGGTGACCGTGGGGGCCATGCAACGTGGGCCTCTCGCCCGCTGCGGCCGATCCACCTGTCCTGAAAGGCTTCACCTAAATAAGCGCGGACATTTGCGGCGTAATGTGGCCCAGCTCCGTCCTGCTGGTAGTACATGTTCTGTCGGATTTCATATGCAATATCGTCCATAAGATCCGGCAGAACATGTTCTAAATAACATTTATACGCTGGGCCGTCCAGCCTGTCTGCCAGAATGTATGGTCGAACGATAAATTCGCCACAAATGCCGGCCCATCGGTTGATCGACCAACGGATTTGTGCTGCACGTGGACG
This sequence comes from Andrena minutula, assembly GCA_929113495.1. Lineage (NCBI taxonomy): Eukaryota > Metazoa > Arthropoda > Insecta > Hymenoptera > Andrenidae > Andrena > Andrena minutula. The sequence continues at coordinate 35,262,094 of OV815996.1, read as the reverse complement.
AAGCGCTAGGGGATTTTCATCGCTCCACACATACATATTGTGGGAATTATAGCATCCTTCCCTGTCAAAAAGTGCTTCATCCGTCCACAATATGTATTTGGTGAACGACGGATTCTCTTACAAGTGTCCCAACAGCCACCTGAAATATTCAATCCGTTGGATATAATCTCCGGCGTGCAAATATTGCACCCGTACATATTTGTATGAATGCAACAAGCAGTCCCTGAGGATTCGGTGCACCGTCGTGCAGCTGACACTAGAACAAAATGCAAAAACATCCACTATTAGATAACATTTTTTTCTTAATTAATAATTGCTGCAGTTATCTTGAACTGTGACTTACTTTAGGCGACGATTCAAGATGCGCACACTGATCGTTGGGTCAGTTTCAACGGCATCGAGGGTTCTCTAGATGGTGCCCAGATTTCGCGCGGTTGCGGGTCTGCCCACGTAGCTGCCTCGCGGCATCATGGACCCCGTCGAGAATACCCTCGACACTAACCGGCGAAATGTATATTCGCTTGGTGTTTGGATATCAGGATACTCTAGCGCAAATGCTCGCGATTGCTAGCTGACTGGCAAGATTTTTTCCAAGCAACTTCCGCTACCCCCAAGTAGCTTCTCTGGTTCCATTATGAGTTAACTCCCACCAGGACAAGAGGCTTTAGGTAAAAAGAAGCCATCACATTTTCGAAACACACGTGTTTTGCAGAAGTGCAACGAACGAACCATCGTACACTTTCACAAAAGCCCGCGCTCCGTCCTTTTACTGCCAAGGTACCCATTGCTTCGAGATAGTAAGCAGTCACCACGTGTATCGAACAAAAGGGTCCGAAGGGAAAAGAAACAGAAACTCTTCGAGGCGACGAGTCATCGATTGTACAGAAACTGAATTTCTTTATTTTTCATCGTATCAATAGGAAAGGGACACCAATGGATTCCTTGCATTCTCCCGATTAAATGGATAAAAAAATATTTAAATCGGGCCAGTTTTAACGAAACGGGCTTTTAATCCTGCAAATTAATTTTATGCTCATTATCGTCCCAGGTCTTAACACGGTCAGGTACGCGTCTCTACACTTTCAACTGCAATATTGACAATACCGTCGATTCTACGGCCTAGAATAGTAGCTCCGTATTACGATGTTCTTAACCAGAGTTTCGCATCGATAGCAACTACTTAGTTACAATTAATGAGTTGTGCATGATTTTAATGACGCATAATTTAATTGCATGTTAGAAACTGAATTACTAATTTTAACTAAAAAAAATACTTTACCACGTATAACACGAATTTCACGAATTAAGGGCGTCTGCACATGGCGACTTTTTGCAGCGATACAGTGCCAGCGATTGTATCGATGCAAACGCAAGTGTGCGAAGGTAGACGGGCAGTGACTGCATCGCGTTTGCATCGCGAGTGTATCTCGACTGTATCGCTGCAAAAAGTCACCGTCGGCATGCGCCCTAAGACAGTTCCAATTTCATCGAATGAGGATTGCTTGTTTTAATGAAGAGATGGTTTAGATATGGCAAGCGGCCCGACTCTGTTTCTGGAGGATCTGGCCACGTGAATGGGGAAGGCTATGCCCTTTGGTAAGAGAACTGTGATAGACCGCTGAGTGATAACCGCGGTCGGCGCGGCGGCGGCAGCGGCTGGTGGCGGTCCCTCATTGGTATAACAACCAAACATTTATATTAACGAACACTTCATATTACAAAATAATTGTATACGTATGTACAAATGTGTACATAATATATATTTACTTATTTATAATAATTTTTAAACAATTTGGTTATACACAGTAGTGTATAGTTTGAAACTTATGTAGAACCCAAAAAATAAAAGTAATAGAGCTTTATAGAAACCATAACTTAAACTTATATAGTCTGATATTTAAGTTTTTTATAACGGTTATTCAGAATAAAGGTTCTTCATAACTCTTTCAAGAATTTACATCTTCATAATAACGGTTTCAAGCCCTGCTTAAGGGGTTAGGCCACCTTGGAAATTCGAAAAAATAGAATTTTTTTTTTTCGTCTTAAATTATCCTTTATAGTCTTAAGAATAAGATACAATTAGTTTCAATACGAAATTGAAGTTTTAAAATGAATTTAGAGCCGGTTTATCGAAGCGCGCCCGGGCTCGTTGACGCGGCTTGCGCTACCGCGGCCGCCTGACTTCGTCAGGAATGAAAAGCGGCTTTACCTGACGAATAAAAGTTTCAGTGTATAAATAGTAGCAATAGTTTAGACCATGGCAGCTATTAAATGCCATACCATTACCGTCGAGGCATAGTAGCAACAGGGTTGTAAATTTTATTAGGGCAGCCAATACTGGAGATCTGGGCCAAATTTTTTTCTCATTTTATGAGGGTACTCAATGGGGTATGCAAGTTTTGGAAAACCCATGTTTGGGCCCAATATGGGTCACTGTTTACCACAAAATTTCAACGGATGCAAATCTGCAGCACGACAGATGCCCGGTTGGCGAGACTTCGTGGTGTACGTGGCAGAAAGCAAAAGCTTCTAATAAACTAGCCACATATGTGCATAAACCGCCAATGAGTAAAATGGTTTTCGATCATATAAAGCCAGTATATGAAGAACTGAGCAGAAACGATTTATTGCATCGTTGTTTAGGAGGCTATACTCAAAACAACAACGAATCGTTCAACTCAGTCGTGTGGTCGATAGCACCCAAAACTACTTCTAGCGGCAAACTACTGGTCCATGTTGCAGCAGATATAGCAGTTTGCACATTTAATGACGGCTTCATAAGTTTAATGGAAATTATGGAGATATTGCAAATGACAGTTGGAGCAAATTGCTACAATTTTTGCATGGAGGCAGACGCGAGTCGCATCAAGGCTGCTGAGCGCGCTATGTCGGACGCGACAAAAGAGGCTCGAAAAAGTTCAAAATCTTTTAGAAAAGAGTCTGAACAGGCTGACGTCAATTTGGAAGGGCAGTTATATGGCGCAGGAATCGCCGAGTAAAGATAAAGTTGCATTTTTTCACTTTATTCGTAAAAAATGTGAAGTAAAACTTTCAACGCGTTTTTCTCGAAATGACATTTTCAAAACGGTGTTTCGCATAACTTCCACAATTTTCATCCGATTGATTTGAAATTTGGAGACACTCTTCTCTTATGAATAATCTATGGAAGTACGTAGGAGTTTTGCGATATTATTGAATATGTTCTTGGCAATTGACAATTTTATAAAAAAAAAAATGCATTTTTTTCTCCCCATGGTCGCCATTTCGAGACAAATTAATGTTTCTGGATTTTCCTACGTACTTCCATAGGTTTAGGCATGCAGAATATAAATCTCTTTGGTTTTGTGTTCTAGGTCAAACGGTATAGCCGTGAGATTGAACACCGTTTAAAACGTCGCTTCTCAAGATCTTGCGTATCACGACTCTACCGCCGCCATTTTGTAAGAATAAAAAATACGATTTTTTCTGGCGAGAGTTGTATAATAACAGAGTACATATTAAACTTCTTGTTTATTTCATTATCTTCCTAAAAAAAAATGCCGAAAATGACTGCAATTTTGCTCCGTCCAAGGTGGCCTAACCCCTTAAGAAGTTTGACAGCGTTTGACAGCCGAGAACCACGGGAGTATAAACAACAAGGATAGTAGTGATTGCACTAGCCATTATGTAAGAAAGGAAAAATCTTAAATTCCGCATTTGTCATTGGATCTGTACGAAAGTACAGTGGCGTGCCAGTGGTAAGAAGAAGAGACCCTCTACATCCCTCTTCTTCTTACCAGTAGACCTTCAATGGGTAGAAAAGTGAAAGTAGGAAAGCTCGTGGACAGGAATAACGTAAGGGTTGATGCGTACCAGTGACTCGAATGCTTTATGGCTCTGTTTTCGCTAAAACGTTTATGGTGCTGAACGTATGGCAGGCAGATGTGTTGTTTAGCCTTTTCAGATAGTAATTCGAAGTCTTTCTCCCTATGCACGTAAAGGTAGTTAAAAGATTGGCGTTTCACACAAATTTTAAGAAAATCTTGTGCGTTTCCCGATGAAAGTGATACCACACCTGACAAAATTTTAACTATAATTGAAGCAGTAAAAGCGGCAACGGGTCAACTCACATTAAAAAAAAAAATTTCGCCTATTTTATATGATTAGTAGCGGGTATAGGAATACGTTATTGCTATTAACTCAATTTCGAAAAGATTGTGGGATAGTCCATTGTTTTGCTCTCACTACCTCAATTAATGATATTAGGCATAAAATTAATTTGCAGGATTGAAAGCCCATTTCGTTAAAACTGGCCCAATTTAAATATTTTTTTATCCATGTAATCGGGAGAATGCAAGGAATCCATTGGTGTTCCTTTCATATTGATACGATGAAAAATAAAGAAATTCAGTTTCTGTACAATCGATGACTCGTCGCCGAGCAACTACGCGCTGCAGATTAGACGGGTGAACTATACAATGTCGCTCGCCTCGAGGACCCGCCGGCTTCGAGCAAAGACACTTGAGGCCCGAAGGCCTCCGGAGCCACGCCCACAGCTATTTAAGCTTCTCCGCTATAAATACAAATGAAAGTGAGAAAATTGGCCAAAGCTACGGATGAATCCCCGTCAATTGAGTATTTTATTTATAGGCCTACGGATGAATTCTCGTCGCTGAAAATTTTATTTATGGACCTACGGATGAATCCCGTCAATTGAAAATATTATTTATGGCGCTTCAAATAATAGATAGCTCTGGGAATTTTTATTTATGACACATACAGATAAAGTCTCCTTTATTTATAAAGTTATTTAAATAATTTTTTATTTAAATAATGCCCATCTCTGGCTTCCAGACGCGACCGCGTCTGTTGATTATGGTTGACGAAAAATTTCTTGGAGAATCAGGAAAGAAACCTTACCGTTTCTGACTGATCCATGAGACGATATTAAGGTCCACGCACACATATCCGTTCCGTTTCAGTTCCGTGCCAGTCCCGTGGTCGTAAAAGGTATCGGTTGCTAGTTTTGGAATGGAGCAACGCACACTTGTCAGTTCCGTGACATTCGACGGTCTCTCCGCAACCGTCAGTTCCGGACCGTGGGGATCAGTGTTAAAAAATATCGTAAGCGTGCTTTACAATGGAGCAGCGCACACTTGTCCGTGTCAGGATTGTCAGCAGCTGTCAGTGTAGAACCTCTATCCGTTCGGTGAAACTAAAATTTGATGGCCAATGGCCGATGGGCATTTGGACTGACAAGCACGGAAAGGTGAAAGGGACGACCTTTTTTTATGACCGTGAAAGATTTTCGAGTCGAAGCTCTCGCACCACGTGCTTCAGGGGTCCTAAACCCTAGAATCATAAAGACAAGGACAGCAATAGGACACTCAGTAATGAAAATGGGAATTTCTATAATTAATATTAGATCTCCATACAAATACCACCAATGGATTGCTGGAGTTTTTGCAATGAAAATTATAATATAATTCTGATCATTATTAATGATTGTAATGAAAAGATTTTTGTATTTGAATTTTGTGTGGTAATTTTTCGAGGTAAATATGAATATCTTCTGAATTATTTTCTTCCTACTCTCCTGCAGGAGTTGTGGGACCATATATTTTAAATATTCCACAAGTTCTTCCTCATCTGTTTGCGAAAATACACTCTTAATTGGACCTAATGGTAAACCCTGTTTCAATTTTTGGACATTGCTTTCCAATGTTGTTTGTGGACGGTAATATTCTCAAGCAGCTTTCTTGTACCCCATTTTGTTGCTTAAAACTTCATCTACAGATTTCTTCATAACTTCTGGTGACCATTTTCCTCGTTTAGTTTCTTCTTACATATACGTTCGTACCATTTTCAAATCCGGATTAATTGTAACGAAAATTCGATTTAAATTACAATAGAGAACGATAGCGTTGTTCCACCTCACATGAACATCCATAATAGGGTACCCCATCATTCCACGTATCAAGGACCCCATCTTGCCTCAAATCATCGTTTTCCAGAACCTGATGTTATTTGTACAATAAATAAAAAAATATTGCAATTTTGAATATTGTACATTAAAGTAAATAGAATGGAGATTATAATAATGTAACAAAAATAATTGACTTATCGTTTGTAAATATATATCTATTATAAGTCTTTTTTGTACACAAAATAAGATCCACACAGCATATGGACAATTTCACAGCTCTAAAGCAAAGACGTGCTCCCCCACTCATTTTTATCAATGACCTAACTGTTGGTAAACTACTTAGTAAACTAATCCTTCCAGCATCTAAAAAAAAATCACGTCGTTTGGACCAATTTTAAAGATGTTATTCTGTTTTGAAGGATGTACGAATACTTTTGTCACTTACTGACTGACAGAACTGTACAGCAGGCTTGCAGAAACGGCTGAATTGGGACTGACCGGGCCAGAGCAGGCCTCCTATCAGACACAGACGGACACCGTACGGAGACGGAACTGAAACGGAACGGTTATGTGTGCGTGGACCTTTATGATATCTCTGTCGTGTGAACCGATTTTATTGAAATTGGTCTTGTTCGAAAGCCGATATGCGGTTTACATAAGAAGAATGCCTTTAAATTTACAAAATATTGCAGGCGTGATGAGATATTAATGTATAAATGTCAGAATTAGGTTGAAATGACTCCGCCACGAGTAAAGGTACACGGCAGCGACAGTTCGACATATACAGGGTGTTTTTCATGTACTTGGCATCGAGACGCTGCCGCGTCTCTAGATAAGGGTGTATACCCTGCGGAATGATCCCGAGAGTCGGCAAACGAAACAGGTGTGCGAAACTGAAGGTGCACCTGTAACGCGTATATGTATTATGTTGACGAAAATTTGGCTTGACGAAGAAGAATCAGGAGAAGAAAAATCCTATACCATTTCCGACAATTCCATGAGACGATATTACGATATCTCTATCATGCATGGACCGATTTTTTCGAAATTGGTCTTATTCGAAAGCTGATATGCGCATTACATAAGAAAAATGCCTTTACATTTAAAAAATATTGCAGGCGTGATGAGATATTAATGAAATAAGTTTCAGAACATTTTCGTGACGAGTAAAGGGTAGCGGTAGCCACAGTCGATACCTATGCAGGACTTGGAATTTCGGAAAATTCTTTCATGTACTTGGCGTCGAGACGCGACCGCGTCTCTGGATTGATTGAATTGGCAGCGTATATATAGGGTGAATTGACCAGTGAATGAACAGGGAGCAGTGAATGAACAAATTGACTTTTTTCGTGTATAACAAGAATACTATTTCATTGAAAATAATGATCTTATATTTAGAATGAAGGAAAATTTATTGAGATAACGGCGATATAAATATTTTTTTAATTTATAAATGTCTTGGTCGCTTATTAATTTTTTTGATTTGTGGTTTCGGGTGTTGCCATTCACGGCGAGAAACCTAGTCACAAAACACGTACGATGACAGTTAACCATTATATCGTGTAAACTGTGTTCTGATATAAATAAATTTGTCAAGTTCCTATGATTATAATATATAGATAATATTTTTATATTCTTATGTTAGGTCCCTAACTTAACTTCTCTTCTACTTTTGTACCGTCTTCAGCGATTTCTCGTCAAAAAATGAAGTATTATTCTTTGTGTTCATTCACTGGATACAAGGTGTTCACTTATGGGGTATTTTGTTCATTCACTAGTATATTGGGCATTGATTACATTTTTATGATTCATTTCAAACACCGTTCACGTAAAGAGGCACAAACAATTTTTTAGACATTTTTAAAGCCTATTCTGTTTCAAATTCTTGTTCCATTAATAAATTAGGACATTATTTAATTTTTATCGTTATTTGAAACTGAAAAAACGCTTAGCTGTTCACTCACTGGTCATTTCACCCTACGTTTTTCATATATATTGATGTACTGTAACAACGTATATATACACCTTTCGCAAGCAAAAGTTTAAAACTGAAAAGTAAATGTCACGTCAACTAACCCCATCATATTTGTCAACTAACCACGCAGCCGGGGTTTGTTGACTTATTCGTCTCACTACTACAAATACCATAAAAACTACAACGTAGACTGAATTAAAACGATTTTAAAAATTAAGCCTGTATACCTAATGAAATTTTTAAACTTTTGGTATGCAGCAAGTCAACAAAATAACAATGGTGTATTTATAAAAATTAGAAATGTAACAAATTAGTCAACTAGCCCCGGTCTCCCCTCCTCTTATGTCTCCACTGTAAGCACCAAAAACCTCATTTCTATCAGTTTTTTAGTTCAACAGTTGTAATTTATTGGAAAAAGATCACCTCTACATTTCTATAAACTGTAAAATCCACAGTCTTTAATTTTTTTATCAATTTTTCGAGATACGTTTATATATCACAAAACGCTACAGCATATCCAAGTTTCAACAAAATTCGAAATGTTATTCCAAAAAGTGTTCGATTTCACGTGGAATAACCCTATTAGCATATACGTTCACACTCGCGTAGGTACATACGGGGTAGACCCTATTTCACCCGCCCACATCAGAATATTCTTGCGCGCTCAGCCTGCTGGCCGTATAAGCATGCAGGTCTGAACCGGGCTTAAGGTGCATACTACATATACTTGAGGTCATGTTAGAAGGAACCCAGTTCGCGCATGTAGAATGAGCTCATTGGCTCCGAGGGAGCGTTTGTTTTGGTATAGCCAATAGTAGCTTGTTTCGGCACCAACGAGCACCAATATGCGCAAGAACCGATCTAAACTCGTCGGTCTGCAAGTTCCTTCTAACATGACTTCGAGTATAGGTATGCGGTTACCTGAACGAATAGTCGGGGCGTAATATTCAAGTGAAGAGATCCAATAGCGTCGTACAAACCTCTTAAATTACAAACATTTATGTTTCTTCTAAATCATTTCAAGATATGGTTATAATGTTCATATCAGTGAAAAAACTTAATACAAAATTCAAAAAGTTATTTTTACCCTCCATTTTATAGTTTTTGTTTCTAGCTCGATTTGAATATTTTGTCACATTTTTACATTAAATTAACATTGTTCTTGTTCATACCTTCTTAATGATTTGTAGAGTGCCCCCTTTTCTACTGCTTAAAACCATAAAATATTTATGCAAAAGAGCATATAAACCTTAAAAATTTCATAGGAATCGACGACAATTTCGGGGATGTTATTTGTCTGTTTGTATTTTATTCTTAAACAATAGTACTTAATTCTAAATAACGAAAATTTATGGAGAAAGTTAACTGCCGACCAGGGATTGTAACCCGCCGGGAGCAGGTTACTAGTAACATAGGACAGTCTAGTCTAGACAGCCACTTAACGTACTCTGGTCATCCGGCCGAAAAATCGAGTAATCTTTATGAATTTTTTACTCGATGAATAACAAATATAATCGTGCAAAACTTTTTACATATTATTCATCTACTTGTGCCCTGCTCAATTTTACGGCCAGATAACCATAGTACCCCCTTATGTGGCTGTCTGGACTAGTCTGTCCTATGTTACTAGTAACCGGCTCCCGGCGGGTTACAATCCCTGCTGCCGACATGCTTGGTAAATATTTTTATTGAAACGAGTTTATATCTATACATTATATACACCACATACATCGTACATAGCGTTTATTGGAATGGTTGGATGGTTTTATTGGAATGCCTGAAAGAAAAATGAATGGAATAAATGAGTTTACTTTGGAAAATATTACGTTAATGTAACAAACTACTGAAGAACAGGATTTAATACAAATGTTAAAGAACTTTAACATTTAACTTGAACTTTAACAGATTTAGTACAAATGTTAAAGAAGTTTTATATCTATATTATAATACATGCGCCACATATAGCATACATACATGGTGTCTGAAATTGAACAGATTTTATTGAAATACATGAAAGAAAAGTGAGTGGAGTACCTACCTAAATGAGTTCACTTTGGAGATGATTACGTTGAAGTAATAAATTATTTTAGAAGGCGGATGTGTATTTGTTTAACATAAATATACTATCCTTTTTAATTAATGTTGTTCATTTATATCTTTAGGAAGCTATATTTATATGAATTTCGTCATTGAAAAATGGCTAATACTGCCTTATCTTTAATCTTATCTCTTCAGCGGTTCTGATATTGATACGTACCATGATATGTAATATTGTTCCTTAAAAGAATGCAGGATAAGATTTGACTCGAACTTTCCAACAATTATGGTGACACTTTCCGTTTCATCAGTTTCGTAAACTTTCCATTCTGTCTTCGAATTCATCTACCCAAATTCAGAAATTGAAGTTAGATGTATATAATTTAGAATGAATTTTAAAATTAATAATAATAATCCTAGTGCTTTAGTTCCTTAAAAGTGTTATATTAGAAAGGTTGTTATACCGTTCTTTCTTATAAAGTAGTAGGTATATTTAGGATATTTTATGGCAATGTTAAGAAATTTTAAGCTGGCAATGTAATCTGAATAAATTCAGATTTTTAAGTGCAATAATTATTAATATAAATTCCTGCATTTTATTTATATCACAAAATATTGCCCTCCCTCGTTTTTTCGTACACCTGTTTAATCCAATTTCATGATTTATCTATAATGAAACAGAGATGTAAGACTTTTCTTGTACTTTAGGAATATACTCAATGAGCAAGATAAATTTACTTTGACGAGATAAAAGTAATCTAATTTTTCATTACCTGAAAAGTGATTAGTGATAATCAAAAGGCCAAATTTCAAGGTGGATAAAATACTGATACATTACGATTAATGTCTTGTATTCAACAAAGTATTTTGTAAATTTATTAGTTTTATTGTGATTTCAATCAAATTTTTCGTAGTATCTGGTAATTGCTCTTTATTTTAATTAAGTTATACGACAGTTATATCTAGGTATGATGTTACACATGTATAATTTCACAATACGTTTATTGACAGCAAAAAATGCATACGATAAAGTTGAACTAAAACAATGTAATTTTTATGTGACTTTAAAATGAATGAATGTGCAACTCGTGATATGGAATCAAATGTTCGTAAATTTATACATTTCCTGGCTCAGTAACGTCCAACAAAATAGCATTTCACAATTGTATTTCTAGAGGCGATAAGTGGCGTAAATTTTCAGAAAAATTTGAATGTTTTTTTCTTATTCATGATATTACTGCTAAGGACATTAGCTATTATTAATTGGATTCGATTCTCTAATGTGGGAAGTTTTTAACATGTTAAATATACGTATATAAAACTTTCAATTAGTACAATGAATGTTAGATATCACAATACACAAAATAGAATATTTGGAAATTATATTTATTAAAAATGTTCATTTCTTCGATTCTCTAATGTGGGAAGTTTCTAACATGTTAAATACACGTATATAAAACTTTCAATTAGTACAATGAATGTTAGATATCACAATACACAATTAATTTTCATACAGACATTAATATCAGACACAAAATAGAATATTTGGAAATTATATTTATTAAAAATATTAATTTCTTGTAACTTATAACGTCGGCTGAAACAACATGAAATATATTGCAATATTTTCCGAAAAATGGGGAGAGGATGTGTATGATGTTGTCTATCATTGCGTGTCGTTATCATTACTGAGGTGGGGCTTCGATATCGATGAAGATACTCAGAACCAGGTTTTTCTATAGTGACTTCAGGTATATATAAGACCCAACACGCGCCTAAATATTTGTCAGTGTTCTATTACTTCTCCAGCGCTATTGAGGCAGTCAGAGCAACAACGGACTAACCCACATTTTTTTCGAAACTGAGTTCGTTGTAATGATGTATTCCAATAGGCTCTACTAATCATATACATTAGGAATTTTTTTTTTTCAATATGAGTTAGACCCTTGTTGCTCTGCCTGCCTCAATTCATTTCTGGACATTCATAGAAACTGGATTATTAAGAAACTTTAACGGAAACTTTTCGGTCTAACATATGTGAAATGTACTAAAAGTGTTAAACGCGCTTAATACCTATCAATCTAAATAGTAGTATTGTTCGGATTTAGGATAAGCTTTTTAAGTGTCTGTGAAATTAGGCAGTGATGTTTCTGCTCCATTTGATATTAAATTTTGTTATTTATTAAAACGGGTGTTCTGAAAAAATGTTCGCTTGAAAATATTAAGTATTCTGTAAAATACACAAGTATTTGTAAACTGCTAAAAATTTTATATAGGTATTCATTAGTATTTATAGTTTTACTTAACGTATTGAATATAATCACGATGTATTGGCGAAACAGTTACGGTAGTAAAGTAAGTATTTTGCATGCCTCAGTTAATTTTAGGTTTATTCCTAGGAAACGAAATTGTGATATTAATTAAAAGGGACTACATAACATTTTTCGCTTCATTTCAGAAACAATTCTTGATGGCAATGAGAATACTTTTTCACAAGTAAGAAATAAGAAATATACTATTAATAAACTTGAATACTTAACTTTCTTTCGTGCTATTTGGCTCATGGATAACTTAAATCTATTGTTAGCACATGAGGTTATTGGACATTCTCTGTTGAAAAATATTTCACATTTTATTCTTCTTAATAAAATTTTACAATTACCGTAAAATCAGGAACTCAAATTAAAGTGATGATTCAAGATAATAAGAAGCACAATTGTCATTGGAAATTGTAAATCTACATGGATGTGTTTAAAAGACGTTTCTTGATGACTGACGACAGGAAGTTGGTTTCCATCATACACATTGTACGGACATTGCACTGTCTGCACGACTTATAGTTGGAAGTGAGGATCTAGGCAGTGAGCAATAGTACTCTGATAACGTGCCAGATCTAACTCTTCCAGCTCAAGGTCCTGCTGATTACCATCTTTCCATAGAGAACGGATTTTTTATCTTCAAAATCGAAAAATCTCCTCATGGCTAGGGATCACGGTTTAAGTGGAGAAGTGGTCTCTACGCTTTGAATTAAAGTGAGATTCAACTCCTCCAACTTACTCCCGATCTCTGATATTCTTCGCATTTCCTCTCCTCATATCAGGAAAATACCTATCTGCTGTGGATATCTCAGTAACGCGATAAGTCAAGGTTTCGTGGAGTCATTCTATTGGCGCTTCTTAATACCTCGCTGGACTGACGTGATGTCAAAGTGATAAAATCTTTCAAAACAGTTTATGTCTTGAAAGTACTTCACTATGTAAAATTCTTTGCGTAATCAATTTTGTTTAAGGCCCGCTGCACACATCCGATTTTTTAACGTACGGCGATGGTACGGCAACGTAATTGCGGTTTGAAGTACTATAAATTAAATTAGGCGATGTACATTTATTTGCGGCGACGGACGTCAAGAAGTCCGCATGCTAACAAATGCATGTGTACGTCGTTATCCTAAACCATAATTCCGGCAACGAAAAAGCACCACACGTTAAAAAAAAGGATGTGTGCAGCGGGCCTAAGTCGAAAATATGTTACAACATTACTTTCCTACGTTGTTCACTTGTTAATATATTAATTATTACGAATGTTGTAATAAATACTGTGTAATACTATTACCCACACTAACACACGTACAAGTACTTTAATATACGTATATATTAATACTTTATCTACATAGAGATCACTTAAAATTGATTATTTTTATTTAATATTGTTAACTGCATTTTATTACAAACATGGCAAATGTCTGTAGTGTTAATTAAAAAACAAATTCATATTGTTATTTTTTGTATTAATTTTATTATAATTATTAAGTAAATTATTATATATTCGTGTTGTTAATAAAGAAACTAATTAGAGCCAGATTATTATTCTACAAACTTGACTGTACCATTTGACATACTATTTGAGAGTGTATTTTAATTTTTCGTTTATGTAATCCATAGTAAAAATTTATTCATTCTTTTGTGTATCAAAAACTTGTTACTTGTAACGTAAAACTGCGTGGAACAAAAATATGTTATAAGATATTTGTCATGATAAGTGGGTATACTCCATTTACGGTGTTACTTTTCGTAATTGCGAATAGTATAACCTATTAAATAATTGTCACGTATTAGGGAAGAATAAAAAAAAATAAATTAATTCCACTGACATTCTTCCTCAATGAGTCTTCATATTTTTACGCGTTTAATATTTTGTTTATGTTTCATGTACTTTACTCCTTTTACTTCTTATCTTTCGTTAATATTTGTTACTTCTTTATCCCCACACAAAATTTCATTAATTATTGTTAGCCATAATTTAATGAAGTAAACTTCAATGTAAGATTGCAATGTATCATTTTTGTAACACCAAGTACACCTAAAATTTGTGTCGCTTTTAAAATCCTTGGAAATAAAGTTGCTGTTAATAAAATTTATAGGATCACACGACCGATAAATTTAACCACCAAAGATCACACCATTCCCTCTCACCAGAGGGAACCCTAACCCAGAGCGTTCTTTTCTCTATATCTCTAGATGCGCCGAACCGTTTTCAATGTATTGTTTTTTATCGATTCGTAAGAGAATAAGGAAAAAAATATACATATATTAGGGTGGACCTTATTTTGCGACTTTCAAATTGTTTGGGACACTCCCTAGAATTGTGCCACTGAATGAAAAATACTTTGTGCAAAATTTGAAGTTGGGCAACGGGAAACCATGCCGCATCAAATTTGAAATTGTTTTATTTTTCTAACCCGTTTTCTTCAATATATTAATATATCGTCGAATTTGTCTTTTTATGCTCTGTAACAACATAGAATCAGAGAATAAGATTACTTTAAAAAATTATGACCTTAAAATCTAAAAAATTGACCTTAAGAAAAAACTGATGTCATTATTTGTACCTTGTCAAAAAGTACAACTTTTGTTTAAGAAATGTTTTCATATATTTATAAATTACAGATTTCAAAATTTTAATGATATAACTGATAGATACATGGTTTGGAATTAGGCCATGGAAACTTAAGACACATTAATAGCTTTGAATCTTCATTTTATTCAGGACACTTGGAAGGAACGTTTATGGAACGAAACGAATCCGCAGAATGAATTTTTGAGGAGAGATCCGTCAAGCACACGCACTCAATCGGTTGGCCATGTTATCGCTATCAACATCCTGATATAAACAGCCTTGTCCTCTCATGCATTCCAGAGCAGTAATATAAAAGATAATTTTTACATAAATAAACTTTCATTAGTTAAATAAAACCAATAGACATTCATCAAGATTACACTGTTCCAACAGATTTTATAAATATGGATACTCTAGAATCGGAAAATGTTCCGAATTATAATATTCGATTAAATATAGTAAATAATTTAGCAGCATTCAATACCCGCTTCTTATGTATTTTTGTGCATTGAATACGAATTCGCAAATCGTTATTCGCCACCACCCTCAGTTTTCGAGAAAGGGTATAGCCGGTTAAGATGGTCAAATGTGCCCCTGAACCAAACTCAAATCGCGATGAGTCATTCGAAAGCTTATAAAAAAAGAATGATTTCTGTCAAGTTTCAACTTTGTATTGTCTCCCTCTTGAATATCCTGTACCTCTCTGATCCCCAAGTCCGACTAGCTTCTACTAGAAACATCAAAGCAGCCAACAAACAGATTGTGGCGGCTTTAAAACCGAATTCAGGTCGGCGGCTGACGCTTACTGGAACAATGTTATCAAAAACATTGAATTCCGGAAATCGGACACATTTTTCCCGAAAGTAAACACCATTTTCCATCCAAAACAAAGGCTGGGGATAAAGAAGTTCAAGTTCATCGTGATAATGTGCAATTGTTAAATAGGAGTGGTTGTGACGGAGCAAACGCGGGCGCGATTGATGACAACCTAAGGTCGGGGCCAAATACATTGGCTGGTGAATTCGTTCTCGCGAACAGCAATCGAGGAGAAATCAGCCACCACCATCTGACGATCGCTGATTTGTCAGTTGGAGTTGCGTGGCCGTCGTAGAGTTTGGTGGGGTAACGGGAACACTGCCCGGCTCCGCCTGAACCTAGCTGTTATTTATGGTTGGCTGTTATTTATCCTTAACGTAATAGTTGTGTGCGTTGCGAAGCTATGCGTAGACCAATACGAAATGAAGCTATCGAGAACGAATCAATGTTGTAACCAATAAAGTTCCTGAATTTGTTCGTTGCTAACACACACCTATTCTGATGTGTGTATTTCTCTACGCTGACAGCTCGGTTTGGCCTACACGTCAGAATCTTGGCACTATCCCCACCACTTCTGGCTCACTCTTGTTCTGCGAAGGCGAGAGCGAGATGGAACGGGAGCGGGTCAGAAAACGTTGAGAAAAGGAGCACCGTGGCAAACAGACTGCGTTGTGGGAGAATACCCCTCACGAAATTCACCGGCTAATATATCTGGTCCCGAGCTTAGTCTTCATGGTACCGTGTGATAAGCACAATACTTTAGGGGCCTTTTACGAGTCCATCAACTGTCCCCGTTACCTCAACAATGAATCCCGAATCAAAGAGATAGTTGACACCTCGATTACCGCCCTTAGGACAGAGGTCAATGATCTAAAAGCCAGTGGTGGGAGCATCGTGTGCTTTAATGAGGGCTGTTCTGCGATCAACCCGTCGGTTGAGATTGAGGGCCCGTTCCCCTTTTGCAGTGCCCCTCCCCCTCTGTGGCGCTAATATTAAAAAAACTTCCTAACAAAATCTCCAGTGGCTTGACGGTATCCCACCAATCTGCCTGAAACACCTCCCTGCAATTGTTATCGTTAATCTATCAATTCTATTCAACAACACCATAAATCTGAGCTATTTCCCCTCTGCCTGGAAGCCGGCAAAGGTTCTGCCAATTCTTCAGAAGGAAAAGGACTCGAACGACCCGTCTAGTTACCGGCCCATCAGCCTGACGCCAAGCATCAGTAAGATCTTTGAGGCAATCATCAACGATAAAATTGTTTCTTTTTGTGTTGAAAATGATATAATTCCTTCGCATCAATTTGGTTTCAAGCAACGTCACTCAACAATTCACGCTATACATAAACTTCTGTCAGACCTAAATGTCACCGTTGGCAAAAGTCACCTTGTGGCAGCCGCCTTTCTGGATATCGAACTGGACTAATTTTGAAACTACATAAGAAGTTTCCGTCTTGGCTGATCTTCCAGATATGGGACTTGGTGATGGGTAAATCCTTTCGCACTTGGGATGGTTTGGGTCTGTTCACTACTGAGTTCCTAATCCAGGAGGGGCTGCAACAGGGGACGGTGAATTCTCCGATACTATTCAACATTTTTTTAAATGATTTGTCAAGACTTTTCTGGTTCAACGAGCGTGATGGCGCCGGTTCCCTTGCATATGCGGATGACGTCGTGGTGTATGTATCCGGGAATAGGGTGGAGGCAATACAGAATGAGCTGGACTCGACAGTAGACAAGGTCATCCGATATTACATGACATGGAACCTACGCTTAAATTCGCAGAAGTGTGAAACGAAGTTATTTAAAAAAATCCGTCAATAGTCTTACATCCAAAACAAAAGCAGATAGCACATCTTTCCAAATTTCGGTCACAATCCCGGGTACGACGAATAAGGTGCTAATCCCACACAAGAAGGTGGTTAAGTACCTCGGGGTCCAAAAGGATTATGTACTTCGCGGAAACAAGCATTTTGATGCTCAACTTGCGAAGGCCAACAACAGGGCTTTCCTAGTCAACAGTAGGTTATTTTACAATAAGTATCTATCAAAAAAGCTAAGCTTATTCTGTATATGCATCGGGTCCGGCCTATAATAACATATGCAGCTCCAATATTATGGAACTTCAACCATACCACCATGGAGAGAGTCAGGTCCCTGGAACGAAAATGCCTGAGAGCTTGCCTCCGTTTATATCGCATACCGGAGTCAGATTGGTAACACTATGTAAGAAATCAGACCCTCTATAACACGGCCAACATCACCCGAATCGACTCTTTTCTTATTGCCCTCACTAGAGATTATTTTAGCAAATTACCTGATATTGACAATCCTGTCATTCAATCTCTAGCATCTCAGTATATCTCGGTTACTTTCAAACAGCTCATCACTGGCTACTTAACCCCGCAAGCTTTCCCGCTGTGCGACTCTCTAGGTTTAATACAGGATGCTGATAACATCCCTCTAATCCAGGCCTGGGATTTAAGTGAACGCGGCGGCCGATTTTCAGAGGCAACGCCTCTTTTCTCCCACCGCACGTCTTGGCCCCCGCGGCCGCCTAGGAGCTTTGAGCGCCTCAGGCCCGTACCATATGAACCGCGCGTAGCTCATTAGGCCCCTTTACACGGTCGGTCTTGCGCGCGGTCCGGCCCGCGGTCCGGACCGCCACACGCCGCGCGACACGCAAAAGTACGTGAAGCCGGATCGTGGCGCTCCTTCGCGCGGTCCAGACGGTCGTACCCGTCACTACTTAGAGACAGCGAGTTCGGGCTCCCATTTCTACGTCGACTCCACATGGTTTTTACACGATCCACCGCAGTGGTGTATTGTGTACTACTTATTCGATGTATATCATCGATCTGCGAAAGGATCGCGATATACGTTCGCGAAAAGTATACAAATTCCTCGATATGCCTGGCTTATAGAGGATATCATAAATGCTGTTACTGTAGGGTACACTGAAACATCTGTTTTTTTTTAAGCTACATTTGGTTGACCTGAAGGTGCTATAAATTCTGGAAATGGTTTACTACTCAGTTATAACGACTGTAAAATTTTACAAGGGTACCGTTAAGGAACTAGTTCTTGATCAGGCACTAATTTTTGATCAGTTCATGAAATAAATCGTTCTTTTCATTTTATGTCCTTAAATAATTGTTTGAAATAATTACTAACATAAAAATGGATAATTAAAAAATATACGTGTTGTCTGTGAAAGCAGTTAGTATTATTAGTTGTTGTGAAAATAAATGTGTAAGGTAGCTCATTCGACGGAAGTCTCTGTTGAACGCCATCTCTTAAGGTTCGAACTAAGAGATCACCATCGACGCCATAATCGATTTCTTTAGTGGTTATTGCGGTATTAAAGAATATTTTCATACATTTTGCTTACAATAGTTTACTTTACAATGTAGCGAAAGAGTTTTAGTATTATATGTAGCATTTTGCGTTAAAAGTCAGTGATCATTATTTAGTTCCATTTTTTCTTATGGAACCAATTTTTGATCATCTATATAAAAATTAGGTTAGGACATTATAAAATTATAAACGAAATTAAATTTCGATGGTTAAATACTAAAAATAAGTTTATTGCGTACTTTCTTTTTAATTAGTATTAGTATCTGATCAAATATTAGTTTCTTACCTAATAAGAAATTAGTTCCCATGTATTTTAGATGATCAAAAACTAGTTCCTGACCTGATAAAAAATTAGTTCCCATGTATTTTCAGATGCTTAAAAACTAGTTCCTAGTCACCTTATTATTCCGTACCTTATAAATAATTAAATTATACTTATTTTCAACTTTTTAAAATTTTTCCTTCAAGTGTAAACATTAATTCATCTTTTAGTATAAAACAAGTCTATAGTTGAAAGTTTTATTAGGTTAAAAATAAATATTAAAGCGGGAAGCCCTCTAAACTGATCAAAAACTAGTTCCTTAACGGTACTTTAAAAAATGTCCAAATGTTTCCCCGACAATGCGATAACAAATGAAATTGCAGTTAACACATTCCCTGTTGTGACGATCATAATTATTACTATCAACCGCAATAATTACCATGTCACTGGTTGTTTTAATATAAAAACTAATATTAATAGACAATAAATACACATGGGTATGCAAGTGATGTTATATGTAAGATAAATGATGAAGAGGTGTAATGGTTCAAGATGTTTTGAAGAAAGGGGGTAGTCTTCTGATGGCGCGTGATGCAGGTCATATTTTTCACCCACG
Organism: Andrena minutula; assembly: GCA_929113495.1. Classification (NCBI taxonomy): domain Eukaryota; kingdom Metazoa; phylum Arthropoda; class Insecta; order Hymenoptera; family Andrenidae; genus Andrena; species Andrena minutula. The sequence continues at coordinate 35,242,230 of OV815996.1, read as the reverse complement.
CTCTTGCGTGGCGCGTCAGAAAGCACCACACTCCTGCACGCGCGCCAGAAAGCACCACGCTCCTGCCCGCGGTCCAACCTACACTCCAGAAGAGTTTACGTAAGAGACAGAAGAGGTAGTTAGAAAAGGACAAGACGGCACTTGAAACCAGGCTCGTCGCGCGCCTCAGGATTTCTGCACTGTCGGAAATCCTGAGGCGCGCGACGAGCCTGGCAGCCAAGACTCCAGAGGCAACGCCGTCGATAAGCCGTGCCTCGATGGGTTTCAAGGACTTGGACCCTCGTGACCAGGGGGGGCCGTAAAATGTTGCCCCCTAAGACGTGGCGAATCGAAAATTCTACAGTTCGCACCGGATCTTGGCGAAAGTGACGTGGATCGTTTCCTTATGTTTTTCCGATGAAAATGGTCCAAAAACGACACAAATCGGATTGTAATTAAGGAATCTTCATAATAAATTGATTTCCATAATTCCGTTAAAAATAGTCCGATTTACATGATATTTGGTATAATTTTCATTTGAAAAACGTAAAGAATCCATCGGTATCACTTCCATATCGATACGATAAACAATAAAGTATACAGTTTTTCTGAAACAGGTATTATGAATCCTTGGCCGACCGCAGCGAATCGAGGTCGGCGACACACAGTCTAGGGTGAAATATTCATTACAGCGTATTAAGAAATTCTTTATTCTTCGTCGTATCGATATGAAACTAACACTAGTGGATTCCTGGTGTTCTCCCAATTAAAATGATCACAAATATCATGCAAATTGGACTAGTTTTACACAAACAATACAAATTATAAAGGAGTCGGCATTCCGTGGTCCGAACGATGACCAGAACGAGCAAAGAACCTAATAAAAAGAAAATAAATATAAGGAAAGTACCTGTAATAAACGTACTAATGGACTAATTTTTGTACCTATTTAAATATTATACGAAAAGGAAAAAACGGCACTTGAAACCAGGCTCCGCACTGTCAGGCAAGACTCTGCTTAAATTTTTTTTAAATATGTACAAATATATGCATAAAGCTTTCAATTAATATAATTTTTGGGTTTCTCTGAAAAAAATCTCAAATATCACGCTCCTGTTCAGGCCGTCAAGGTAGAGTGGTAAAGTGACTCCTTAAACAGCAATCCACTGCTAGTATATTTTCAGAAACACCTGATATCGCCAGAAACGCCAGTACGTTTGCGCACGCGGGGTCCCGCCTGCGCCGTCCTCCCTTCAAATTACAAACGGATCCCTTATCGCTCGATTATAAAAACGACATATTTGTTTGCATGGTTACAAACTTCGTCCATTAGCTATCCGAATAGAGTGATGGATACACAAAAAGTAGGTACAACTTTCATACTAAACTACGTCTTTGCCATATTTATTTTTTTCTGTCTCTTCAGCTGTTTCTAACTTTCACTTTTACTCCTTTATAAGTACCTACCTGTTCCTACCGTTTCTGCTTCCATGTACCTGGAGTCAAGGGTTCGCACAGGCCTGGTCAGCGTCAGGAATATTTGGCGACCAGGCCTTTGCAAACCGGAGGACAGCTTTCTTATCCCACGCTTTCTTTTCACCCTCTCTATGTTTTTTCCCTCTTTTTCCTACTTCATCTTTCTGCTATCTTCTTTTATTCGCTACCTCTAACTCTGTCTAGTCTTTCCTTTTTAACCGGCGAAAATTCACGGAGCGGACACTTGGTCTCGAACCGGTTATCAGACAACACGTACCAAAAATTATATTAATTGAAAGCTTTATGCATATATTTGTACATATTTAAAAAAAATTTAAGCAGAGCCTTGCCTGACAGTGCGGAGCCTGGTTTCAAGTGCCGTTTTTTCCTTTTCGTATAATATTTAAATAGGTACAAAAATTAGTCCATTAGTACGTTTATTACAGGTACTTTCCTTATATTTATTTTCTTTTTATTAGGTTCTTTGCTCGTTCTGGTCATCGTTCGGACCACGGAATGCCGACTCCTTTATAATTTGTATTGTTTGTGTAAAACTAGTCCAATTTGCATGATATTTGTGATCATTTTAATTGGGAGAACACCAGGAATCCACTAGTGTTAGTTTCATATCGATACGACGAAGAATAAAGAATTTCTTAATACGCTGTAATGAATATTTCACCCTAGACTGTGTGTCGCCGACCTCGATTCGCTGCGGTCGGCCAAGGATTCATAATACCTGTTTCAGAAAAACTGTATACTTTATTGTTTATCGTATCGATATGGAAGTGATACCGATGGATTCTTTACGTTTTTCAAATGAAAATTATACCAAATATCATGTAAATCGGACTATTTTTAACGGAATTATGGAAATCAATTTATTATGAAGATTCCTTAATTACAATCCGATTTGTGTCGTTTTTGGACCATTTTCATCGGAAAAACATAAGGAAACGATCCACGTCACTTTCGCCAAGATCCGGTGCGAACTGTAGAATTTTCGATTCGCCACGTCTTAGGGGGCAACATTTTACGGCCCCCCCTGGTCACGAGGGTCCAAGTCCTTGAAACCCATCGAGGCACGGCTTATCGACGGCGTTGCCTCTGGAGTCTTGGCTGCCAGGCTCGTCGCGCGCCTCAGGATTTCCGACAGTGCAGAAATCCTGAGGCGCGCGACGAGCCTGGTTTCAAGTGCCGTCTTGTCCTTTTCTAACTACCTCTTCTGTCTCTTACGTAAACTCTTCTGGAGTGTAGGTTGGACCGCGGGCAGGAGCGTGGTGCTTTCTGGCGCGCGTGCAGGAGTGTGGTGCTTTCTGACGCGCCACGCAAGAGCGTGGGTGAAAAATATGACCTGCATCACGCGCCATCAGAAGACTACCCCCTTTCTTCAAAACATCTTGAACCATTACACCTCTTCATCATTTATCTTACATATAACATCACTTGCATACCCATGTGTATTTATTGTCTATTAATATTAGTTTTTATATTAAAACAACCAGTGACATGGTAATTATTGCGGTTGATAGTAATAATTATGATCGTCACAACAGGGAATGTGTTAACTGCAATTTCATTTGTTATCGCATTGTCGGGGAAACATTTGGACATTTTTTAAAGTACCGTTAAGGAACTAGTTTTTGATCAGTTTAGAGGGCTTCCCGCTTTAATATTTATTTTTAACCTAATAAAACTTTCAACTATAGACTTGTTTTATACTAAAAGATGAATTAATGTTTACACTTGAAGGAAAAATTTTAAAAAGTTGAAAATAAGTATAATTTAATTATTTATAAGGTACGGAATAATAAGGTGACTAGGAACTAGTTTTTAAGCATCTGAAAATACATGGGAACTAATTTTTTATCAGGTCAGGAACTAGTTTTTGATCATCTAAAATACATGGGAACTAATTTCTTATTAGGTAAGAAACTAATATTTGATCAGATACTAATACTAATTAAAAAGAAAGTACGCAATAAACTTATTTTTAGTATTTAACCATCGAAATTTAATTTCGTTTATAATTTTATAATGTCCTAACCTAATTTTTATATAGATGATCAAAAATTGGTTCCATAAGAAAAAATGGAACTAAATAATGATCACTGACTTTTAACGCAAAATGCTACATATAATACTAAAACTCTTTCGCTACATTGTAAAGTAAACTATTGTAAGCAAAATGTATGAAAATATTCTTTAATACCGCAATAACCACTAAAGAAATCGATTATGGCGTCGATGGTGATCTCTTAGTTCGAACCTTAAGAGATGGCGTTCAACAGAGACTTCCGTCGAATGAGCTACCTTACACATTTATTTTCACAACAACTAATAATACTAACTGCTTTCACAGACAACACGTATATTTTTTAATTATCCATTTTTATGTTAGTAATTATTTCAAACAATTATTTAAGGACATAAAATGAAAAGAACGATTTATTTCATGAACTGATCAAAAATTAGTGCCTGATCAAGAACTAGTTCCTTAACGGTACCCTTGTAAAATTTTACAGTCGTTATAACTGAGTAGTAAACCATTTCCAGAATTTATAGCACCTTCAGGTCAACCAAATGTAGCTTAAAAAAAAAACAGATGTTTCAGTGTACCCTACAGTAACAGCATTTATGATATCCTCTATAAGCCAGGCATATCGAGGAATTTGTATACTTTTCGCGAACGTATATCGCGATCCTTTCGCAGATCGATGATATACATCGAATAAGTAGTACACAATACACCACTGCGGTGGATCGTGTAAAAACCATGTGGAGTCGACGTAGAAATGGGAGCCCGAACTCGCTGTCTCTAAGTAGTGACGGGTACGACCGTCTGGACCGCGCGAAGGAGCGCCACGATCCGGCTTCACGTACTTTTGCGTGTCGCGCGGCGTGTGGCGGTCCGGACCGCGGGCCGGACCGCGCGCAAGACCGACCGTGTAAAGGGGCCTATTGGGGCGCCCCACGTATCAATAGGTTTCCACATCACCCATAGGGTACTATTATCGATGCGTTTTTTTTGTCAGTGGTATCCCCTATAGGCCTATTCCACTGTGTCGCGCGATAAAAAATGGATTGGAAAAACACGTTTTATTATCAAAATTTTAAATATGTTTGGGAAAACAAGATTTTCGCGCACGTTTAGACGTGCTGGGCAAATCTAAAATATTAACGGGGAGGCTGGACGACGATGTACGTATCAAAGTTGAAAGCGAGGAATCGTTTAGCCCTGTGCTCTGTTCGGTTTTAATGTTACACATTTTCGAGAACGAACATTCGCACAAATATGTGGATCCGAACATGGAGAAAATTCGGAACGCGAGATCCCTAAGTTTGTGGTATGCCGATTCTTCCAGGGAAAAAAGAAAAAAACATTTCTTCTAACAGGAGATGATTTTGATAAACCACCAGCCTTCTACGAAAAGAATCGACGTGGCTGCACAACTGCGAAATAGTTTGGCCGGGTTTCTGCAGTTTTAAATTTAATGTGTTTAAATGGTTATACTGCATTCCACATAAGAGCGTACCGCCGCCCCTACCGATTTGCGACCTCTCTGCGCACCTCACACGGATCTGACGCATGCGATTGGTCGTAACACTTTTGCAATTGGTTGCAGCACTTTCCTTTCCGGTTTACAACCAATCAACAGTGTATCCCTGCGCGAAAACAGTATGCTCTAATGTGGAACGCAGTATAGTGAAATCTACTATAATTGAGAGTTCATAAAGGAAATTCGCATCTGTTAATAAGGGGAAATATTATTCTGCTCCCTTTGATTCTTGATATTCTTGTCAAAATTTTGATAATACCTCTGCTCTGTGGATACCTTGATCTGATTCGTGAATTTCGAATTTACTGACAATCAAATGAATTGACACCGTCTATTCCCTCTGAACGAATGGAGATGTCTGACGAAAAGACGTTCCCCACTTGCTTGGGGGAAACCGTTCATGGGTGATGAGTACCAATGACCAGACCTTGATGCCATTGGATGGGTGATGCCACTTTGAGATGGCTTGCTGACGCTGCAGATAGTGAGTGGACCATTGAGACCAGAATTGTTGCATCTTCTTCTGGATGAGTTGCCATCTCGCTGAAGGTGCGAGTGATGAGTGGTCCAGAGACGGTTCAGGCAAGGTTGTTAAAGGTTTTCCGATGAGAAAATGAGCTGGGGTGAGTGTTGAAAGGTCCTCAGGGTCATCACTAAGAGGCTCGAGTGGTCTTGAGTTGAGCGTGGCTTCGATCTGAGTGAGAAGAGTGCTAAACTCCTCATATGTGAGTACAGTCTCATGAACGGTCCGTCGCAGATGGTACTTAATGGATTTAACAACCGCTTCCCATTTTCCTCCCATATGAGGTGCTGCTGGTGGATTGAAGCACCATGTTGTGTTGTCGTTGACGAACAGAGAAGCCAGTTGTTGATTCTGCTTAGAACCCTGAGTGAACATGCTCTTTAGAGCTGCATCTGCGCCAACGAAGTTGGTTCCACAGTCCGAGTAGATGGTATGTGGAATCCCTCGCCTTGCTGAGAAACGCCTGTATGTTGCAATGAATCTTTCTGATGAGTAGTCTGTCACCAGTTCAAGATGGACAGCTGACGTCGTCATGCACACAAACACACAAATCCAGCCCTTTTGTGTTTTTGCTCCTCGTCCTTTCCACGTCTTGAGTGTGATTGGACCAGCATAATCAATTCCAGTGTTGGTGAATAGTAGTGAGGGTGTGACTCTAGAAAGAGGTAGTTGGCCCATCAGCTGATGCGCACGGATCCCCCTTTGTCGAGCACACACCACACACCGCAGAATGTGAGATTTCACTGGAGCTCGACCTCCGATGATCCAGTAGGTCTGTCTGACGTGAGCGAGAGTGAGTTGAGTTCCTCCATGAAGAGTGTGTTTGTGTGAATGGTCTATAATCAGATCGGACAGACGTGAGTGACGAGGCAAGATTGCAGGGTGTTTACCTTCGTAATTGATATGAGCGTTACGAAGTCTGCCTCCCACTCGTATGACGCCTTGTTCGTCGATGAAGGCGGCGAGTTGACTGAAGACATGAGACGAGGGCAAGATGCGGGCCAGTTCCAAATCCTTTGGTGTAAGTGAAGTGAGTGGCAATGAGACAGGCAATTTCCTTAGCTTTGAAATGAATCTGAAACAAGCTGAGGTAATGCGAAAGAGTTTTTTAAGAGTTGAGAATTTATATATGAGGTCCCAGTGGTATTTGATTTCTTGAATGTTGAGTAAGGTCGAGGTTCGTGGACGAGCTTCTAATTCAGTTGAATTGTCCAGTACAGTTGATTGTGATGGCCATGAGTCACTGGGTTGAGTAAGCCATGGTGGTCCCGTCCACCATAGCTGATGAAGTTCAAGCTGTGATGTTGTAAGGCCTCGAGATGCACAATCAGCTGGGTTCGAGGTATCTGGAACGTGTCTCCAATTTACTTGAGGGGTGACTTCTTGAATTTGAGTAACACGATTCCTGACGTACTCCTTCCAGCGTGAGGCTTGAGCATTGGTCCATATAAGTGCCACTTGAGAGTCCGTCCACAGATGAGTAGATGCAATGTTGAGTTGAAGAGTTGCTTGAACATACTTGGCAAGCTTTGCCAGTATTAATGCGGCTGTGAGTTCGAGTTTCGGGATTGTGAGTTTCTTGAGTGGTGCTACCTTAGTTTTGGAGCACACGAGTGTCGACACTTTGAGATTTGTGGACGGTGAAATTACGGTAATGTAAACTACCGCTGTCATGGCGAGTTGCGAAGCATCAGAGAATCCGTGGAGTTCCACGGTAGAGTTGGAGTAGGTGTTGAACCACCTAGGAATAGAGAGCCTGGCCAGGCTTGTGAGTTCTTCTCTGATGTCGTTCCAACGAGATATGATTTGATGTGGCAGTGGATCGTCCCAACTGATTGTGAGTTTATACAGCCATAACTCGTGCAAAAGCATTTTCGCGCGAAGTATGACTGGTGAGAGGAAACCGAGTGGGTCAAAGATTTGAGAGACCTCTGAGAGAATGAGTCGTTTCGTTGGGACTGAGGTTGAAATTTGTTTTGATACAAATGTGAAGTTGTGTTGGTAGCTGTACCATTGCAATCCGAGAATTTTGGTATGGCAGTCGTTGCGTGAAATTGTTGAGCTGTCAGCTCGTGAATTTTGAGAAATAGCCTCGAGTAATGCAGGATATGTAGAGTGCCACTTGGCGAGTGGAAAACCTCCCGCGTGACACAGGTCTTTTAGGTGTTGTGCAACGTTGATGAGTTGCTCACCTGTGTCTGCGCCGCCAAAGATGTCATCGACATATCGTGCATGAGTGATTGAAGGTACAGCTAAAGGGAAGCGATGCCTTCGTCCTCAGTTAGCTGCAACAGTGCTCGGACAGCCAGAAACGGTGCAGCCTTGGTTCCCTAGGTGACTGTCGTGAGTTTGAATGATGTTTCCTTTCCTTCCTCATCCACCCACAGAATGCGTTGGAGATCTTGATCTTCGTCGTGGACTCGAATTTGCCTGTACATTTTTGTAATGTCTGTGGCAAAGATGTAATTGTGTTGCCGAATCCACAACAGCACGTCTGAGATATTGAGCAAGAGATTCTGCCCCGTGTGCATGAGGTCATTGAGTGAGTGCCCAGATGTTGTTGCACAAGAGCCATTGAAGACAACCCTTAGCTTGGTGGTTTTGCTGTCGGGCCTGAGTACTCCATGATGAGGAAGATAAAAGATTAAATTATTATCAGATGAAATTGATGGTGCTCTTACCATATGATTGAGGTTTTCATATTCTGACATGAATGCTTGATAGAGTTCACGATACTCATCGTTCTTGTTGAATTTGGTGAGTGTGCGTTTCAAGCATGCACGCGCTGAGTGATACGAGTTGCCCAACAAGCTGGATGGTGATTTGAGAGGAATACGCACGATGTATCTTCCAGTGGCATCCCTTGAGTGTGTTTTTTTTTAAATGGTCTTCGCACTCTTGCTCTTCAGAGGTGAGTTTTGATTGAGTTTCTCTCGGAAGCTCCTCCTGAATCCAAAACTTCTCCAATAGATCACGTACCGGCGATTCGTCCTCTTGTATAAGTGATGTACGGTGAGATGACTGAGTGAGCGTAGTTGAAGAAGCAATTGGTCCAAGCACAAGCCATCCAAAGACTGAGAGTTGAGCGATTGGCATGAATGGAGAGCACTTGATGATGTTTGGCCTTATGATTTGTCCATAGGTGTCCGCCCCAATGATAATGTCGACAGATCGGGTTTGAGAAAGTCAGGATCTGCCAACGTGAGTGCTGCAAGATGGGGCCACGAGTGATTGGGCACCTCGACGGAGGGTACCCTTGACGTTACTGATCTGAGAACATGGGCTTGAAGATATATTGTTACCGGTCGATAATTGAAGTGCAGAGTTAATAAGACGACACCTCTAGTTTGCGTAGACTTCTTTCCTCCAATGCCAATGATTGAGATGGATGAGTGAGTGCGTTTGAGGTTGAGTTGCGTAATGAGCTCCTCCTTAACGTAGGAAAGCTCTGATCCAGAGCCGATAAGCATGCGAACCAGATGAGTTGACGTAGGTGTGAGAAGGTGCGCTTGCGCAGTTGCTAAGGGCGTCAGTTGGCTGCATGATGAGTGATGCTGCGATGAGTGAGGCAGAGATGAGTTTTCAGAGGATGAGTGAGCAGGAACGAGCTGAGTGAGTGAGTGTTCCAATGAGTTGACGACTGCCCCAAGAAGTTATTGAGGCTGAGTTGCTGCGGGCTTTGATTCCTCAGTCCGAGGCTGCTGTTGCGTAGGTTTTGAAGGCACGTGCAGCATGGTGTGGTGCTGTATTCCACACTATTTGCACCGATGTGGCGACTTGCAATTCGCAGATGAGTGTCGACCGCAGCAATTATAGCATAACATGTTGTTGGCCACAATCTTCCTCCGCTCCTGCACTGACAGGTTTCTAAATTTTGGGCAGACTACTATGAAGTGGTCGGCGCCGTAACAGTCACACTGAAAGCTTTTTGGTGCTGGTGGAGCTCGCGATGCATGATTTGTAGAAGCCCGTTGAATGGTGAGTGGACAGGTCCTCTTTGAGGACTGAGTTTGCAAGTTGCTGGTAGGGGCTGGAGCTGCTGCCATTTCCAATGCCCTTGCCTTTCCTGAGAAAGGCAATACCCTTATCTGCTTAAAGGTAGGGTAGTCCTGAGTGGATCCCATAGAGGTTTCCCAAGCCTCTCTCGTCTGCTTGTCTAACTGGCGTGCTACATGATGCACCAGAATACAGTCCCCGAGTGATTCAGCGATCCCGAGTGAGCAGAGGGAAGTCTGGGCTTCTTCCACAGTTGAGATGAGTTAAGTTAACGCAGCTGCGTTTTTGTTGGTAACAGGCTTCGTTGAGAAGAGTTTGTCGAGCTGCGATTGAATGAACAGACGTTTGTTTTGGTACCTGTCAATGAGTAGGTCCCATGCAGGCTTGGATGAGGCTCCCTTGAGAGGCAGGGCTTCCACCTTCTGCGCAGGTTCTCCCGATAGGCTTGACCGCAGATATTGAAGCTTTTCAATATCTGTGAGTGCTTTGCTGGAGCCGATGAGTGCCGTGAACAACTCACTGTAAGCTGGCTACTCCAGGTAATCACCAGTGAACGTCGGAAGTGCCAGCTCAGGGAGCTTCCCTGGCGCACTGGATGAACTGCTCGACGCTGTTAATTGAAACGGCTCCAGCTCCTACCTGAGTTTGCCGAGCTTGAGTTTGAGGTACAGCTGCGATTCGGCGAGGTTCATCCTCTCAGTGAAATGCACATGATTGCGGTGAACCGTTGGCCACACTACTTCAAAATATGAGTGGTCCTTGGCAAATGCCTTGTGGAGTTCATCGAGCTGCTGGTTGTACACCTTCAGCTCCTCCATGGTGATGTTTGGCGCACAGGTGGGGAGATTTTCTCGCATCGCTTTCAACGCTGTCAGTCGATCTACAGTGGACGCTCGATAATATGCCGCTGTTTAAAGTGCCGTTAGGAACGCCCCAGCTCACACGCATTACTCGCACGCGTGTGTGCACCTCCCTTTCCCTCACGCTCAGCGAGCCAATGAATGCTAACCCTTAATGGTGCCTCCACACTGGAGTTCGCAAGCAATTCGCAAGCAATACAAAAACGTGAATGTGTTTTTTCTTTTTCTCACTAATAATAAAACTCTTGCGAACATATTTTTGTCTTATACACATAGACACTTTCTCGCGAACTGTTTGCCGATGAAGACACATCTTAACTCATACATTTTTTAATGACAGAAGTATAAGTACGTATAATATCGTTTTATTCAAATGTTTTTTTAAATATTTTGAATTATAATCAGTTACATTTTGTATTAGGCACATTTATTTCATATTGGGCATAAATAGTTATGTAAATTGGTCAGGGAAAGATAAACAGTAAAAATATACGACAGGTAGAAGGTGTACCGAAGTTACAGATTTATGTATTACAATGTTAAAATGTGTGCGTTAAAAACGTGTGTCTTCATCGGTAAACACTTCGTGGACAGGGATCTGTATAAAATTTAAAAAATGTTCGCAAGAGCTTTAGTGAAAGAAGTACGATTTGTACCTACACTGTTTGTGAATTACGCGAACATCAGTGTGACGCACCTTAAGAGTATTCTGGCGGGGGGCAGCCATCACGGAAACGAAAACAGGAGAGTTATGGGGAGAGCGCGCGTTACATTGGCTCTCGTTAATATGCCGCTTCTGAGAAAACACCGCCTCTAGAGCCCCGACTGCGGCACATTATCGAGCGTCCACTGTACCTGAGTGTTGAACTTGAATTCAAGTTCAGATGGAAGACTAGCAGATGGAGAGGATGATCGAGTCTCCTTCCAGCTCTCCACTCCGCTGCTCCCCTGAGTATCAGTGGACACAGTGGGCGACACAACCGGTGGCGTGGGTGATGGACCTCTGGAGGACGTCATCTTTCTCGCAGGCTCTTACCCAGCCATGATTCACTACACTGATTTGATTGTTCACGATAAAATGAGTGTTCACTTCTGTCTACGCTCCGGCTCGAAGGATCTGAGAATCTCCGAAAGATTCTGAGTGTACACCAGAGTTGACTGAGTACAAGGATATTATTGATCCAAAGCACTGATTGAATTGAACGAGTAAGAAGAATGATTAAGACCACGAGGTGGTTCACCACGTGGCGTCCACTGCAATTATATTAATTGGGGACTGAGTGTTCAGATTGTGAGTGTGGGTGTTCAAAGGAATGGGTGTGATCTAATGTGATTGAGTTGAATACAGAATGTGTATAATAGTTGCACAAGAACGCAAAGGGATACGCGACGCGTACAAGAGCCTCTGGTTGCAGCGAGATTTTACACAAGAGTGAGAATATGGCGGACTTCCGCTCACGCTTCTTCTCGGTTCTTCGAGAGCAGCGTCGCTGTTTTCAGATTCGCTGATGAGTTTGCGTGTTAATCGGTGATTGGCTGAGCGTTCGATGGTGAGTATCGAACGATCGATTATAATCGATCGTCGATCAGCCGCTCGTTCTGCTGCCCAGTAGGTGCTGCCGTGAGAATGAGTGTGGCGACGTGGGGAACTATACCATTCCCAAACAGACCGAGCTTGGATTTTTTTTACATTCCTTCTACTGGTTGGTTTTTCTCTACCCCTTAGGTTATGCATCTGCAAGCAGTGGAGATGGGTAAACTTGCCGATGAACTGGGACCTCACCGATTTCGATGACTTTTACATATGTTGTTAAGGTCGTCATTCTGAACTACATTTCTCTTTAAACTTTTTGGCGATCGGCCTTAGTTTCCGAAATATTCGCAGGAAAACTTTCGGTATTATACAATCGTACTATACGGATACGTGCACGCCCACGACAATGTGTGCAGCAGCACGCTGTCTACGGTTGTCTTCTGTTTGTATAAATATTGCGCAGCAACCTCCAGCATGTGTATCGAACAGGTGCACGCGTGGTGTCGCAGCAAGAAAAGTAGTCCAACTTAAACTGAGTGACAGGATATTAACAGTATATGCCACATTTAATTTTTATTATAATACAAAAATATATTTTTTCTGATGAGGTGCTACAGCCTACGTCTTCAGGATCGTTGTATAAATGGTCTTGAAATAATGCCATTTTCTGAAAGCCGGCGGTATTAGTATTGGTTGGGGCTAGATTAGGGCGGGGGCGCGCGTAAAGCGTGGTAGCGAACCGATGTGAGTATGTATTAAACTCGGTAATTCTAAAGTTAAGTAAAGTTAATGCGAATATCTCGTACACCAAAGCGGACCGCCAAAAAGTTTAAAGGGAAGTGTTCAGAATGATGACCCTGTTACGTCCTGAAGGGACTTTTCATTAAATCACCCCGAGCGGCTGGAATGATTTATCGGGTTCTTGCTCCTTTAAGGTGCTAAAGCACGCCTTGACTATACTTTCCATGGAAGGATAGGGAGAAAAGAGGTTGAATGAACCGTTACTCGGAATTTAAAGGAAAAACTATAGAGTAAAATATATTCTTGGAGAAAAGATAGAGATTATAATCAAAACATATCAAGGAGACGGCGCTACGTCTCCGTTATCGCTGGGCGCTCACGTTTCGCTGGACCGGCGAGTTACACTTCTGCAGACGTGTTCGGCCGAGCGCGTTTCGCGGCGAGACTAACAAGGGGATCTTCAGGACTGTCCATCTCAGAAATTGTTTAAACTTACCGTACGTGAAGGTCTTCACTCGGACTTCAATTTCCCAAAGTAGTAAGACCCGCTTTTCAGCCAAATTCGATAAAATCGACTTTGAAAAATTTGGAGTGCACTTATATACATTTGATATAAAGCAATGATCAACGAACAGGGTGGCCCAGTGCCTAACGCTCCCTACTAGTAACCATGAGGTCGTCAGTTCGCATCTCACTATTAGCATTATTTTTTTATTATTCATTTGAATACCTACACCTTTCACATGCAAGGTTGATCAAACTCATGCTAATTAACAGATTTGCAAAGATTTGTTATATGTATATTTTGTGTGAGAGCACCTTATATATGTATGAGTGTACGGTGTATACCGATGCTCCACCTCCCAGGAGATGGACATCACTTTCAATTAAAAACACACATCTTATTTTAAAGTATATCTTGCTTGAAAAATAGTACTTTTTATTGCACATATTAATTTTTAAATAGGAACATAGATGCGTCAACCGGGGGTGTTCCAGTGACCTGCCCTTGATCTCGAACGTTACCACCGGTTGTGAGTTTGCGCTTTACAATTAGCCGACTGTCTACTCGTTACTATTCCACGTTTTGCCCTTTTTGCCTCCTTTTATAATGTTTCGCGACGCGCTTTCTTACAAGCTACCTAAAGTACCGAAAATACGTATGTACACATATATACAATACTTACATCTAATGTGGCCGCTACATCTAATATATACATGTTACAAACTATGAGAAGCAAAACACAAAAAATATAATATAAAAATCTGTAGTTTGTGTCACACGAGCCACAGTGATACGCATCGTAAAAACAGACGAAGCACAGCGTTACACGGCATTGTGCACGCCGTATGAACGTCGAATTCTGACATGCGCAAGCTATTTTTAATATATCTATAGCAAAGCATACCTCGTTAACATTATTAAATATTTCTCGATGGTCACACAATTTTGCAACAAACTACGCGTATTGCAGCATATTGGAGAATATTGGGGAGGACATCTCATGGTGCACTATAGAATGTATTTTGATGCAATCTTCGCGGGAATTAACTTCGCGTCCTTGCTCAATTAAGTAGGCGTAATTTTGAATCCGCTTTATGAGAATTTTTACTTGCCTATAAAAATATACATCGCAGGGTTGAACTAAAGGGGTGCATTTCGGCGGTATAACTTTGACAGTGCATGTCGGTAGACCATTAGGATCTTGAAAAATTTCGCAATACATTGCCTGATCCGTCTGCCCTCCCCAAGAATCTATTAGTAAAAGGAACATTTCCTCACCTACATATGGTTTTAACGTGCTCGTTAAAAAATCTTTGTATAGTTCCTTCGTTAGTTTTCCCGATTTTGACGATGTGACGACGGTGTTTTTATATATTTGTAGACATTGGTTCACCCGTTTTTGAACCAGGGGTCCAAAGGAACCTGTTGTCTCTTGGAGGCACAGGAAGACGCGGGGTAACAATTTCCCAGACAATGTAATGCTGTATTGCGCTGTATACGAATGTGTTACTTTGTTCATGTTTTGCCTTTGAACAAGGACCACCTTTGATCCTCGGTTTGCGAGGGTTCTGTCAAAAGTGAACTGGTATTGACATCCTAAAAAATGTTTTAAAAAATAGACCATATTACTTATTCAAAAGTCTATACTTTGATTAATTATAAAAAATAATAAAATTTGTTAAATACCTGTTTGGTCCGTATTGATCACAAAATTTGGACCGAAATTCGGAATTAAAGCACGAGCCTGGACGCGGAAATTTTCTGCAGAGCTCAACGTATCCTCCATTGTTGCGCTGTCTTTTTCGGATACAAATTTCTTAATCTTTCGTTGTCGAATTCTATGGTTTCGTTTAAATCGCTCAACCCACGAGGCAGAAGCTTTGAAATCGAAATCTTCGAATTGACTTGCAGCAGACAAACCCCATTGCTGCAAGTTCCTTGTCGTAAGTTGCTGGTGGGTTTGTCGAGGTTACGTGAAGCGATCGTATGTCCACGAATCGATGATCCCATATTTACCAACCGCGGATCCACCACTTTTAATTTGTTCTTCCCATCTCTTCAGGGCTTTCATAGTAGTTAAGCGGTGGCATCCTTTTCTCTGTAAATTTTTTAGGCTCCAACTAGGATGAGCTTTAGCCATGTTACAAACTTTTACTTTATAAGCTAATGAAACACTGTTTTGGCTTTTTAAATTTTTTTCCTTCGGCTCATACTGGGATTCGTCGGGAGAATCAGATCCTCTGACGTCTTCGAAAGTGTTTTCATCATCGTCTTCATCTACCATAATTAATTCGTCATCTCTAATAAACTTGCTGTCAGACAGAATTTCCAGTGTATATTTGTAAAGATCTTCTGCGAGTAGCATAGATTCTTCGCTAATTATCCCAGAAGATTTTTCTGTGATAAGTCCATCTTGGGAAAGAAGGTGCTCATAATACACAAGAGCACCTTTCAATCGTAATCTGTCAGTTTTCTGAGAACAGTATCCTCCAACAGCATCTTCCCGTACCGTCGAAGGGTTGGGCATATCAACGTATTCGATATTTGACATGATGCCTCGTTTGCACACCGTACACTCACAATATCACCGTACCGCACACCGTTTACTTATTGCTAAATTTTGATGAACCGAACCGAATTCTACGTGTCGCTAATGCGAAAGCTTATTAGCTAGTGAACTGCGATTTTTAAAACCTATTGGTTCCATAGGACATCGTGTCCGCCCCACCAAATTGGGGTTTTTCCCTAATTGTAAATGTTTAATGTCCAGGTAGTTGTACAAAGAAGGTAGCTTGTAAGAAAGAGCGTCGCGAAACATTATAAAAGGAGGCAAAAAGGGCAAAACGTGGAATAGTAACGAGTCGACAGTCGGCTAATTGTAAAGGGCATCTAGGTACGCCGCGTAGAGTAATAAACTCACAACCGGTGGTAACATTTGAGATCAAGGGCAGGTCACTGGAACACCCCCGGTTGACGCACCTATGTTCCTATTTAAAAATTAATATGTGCAATAAAAAGTACTATTTTTCAAGCAAGATATACTTTAAAATAAGATGTGTGTCTTTAATTGAAAGTGATGGCCATCTCCTGGGAGGTGGAGCATCGGTATACACCGTACACTCATACATATATAAGGTGCTCTCACACAAAATATACATATAACAAATCTTTTTAAATCTTTTTAACAAAGCGATTGTAGCTTGAATAGTTACGAGGAGAAATAAATATCGTCTACATTTTTCAACAACATGGTCCGTAATTACAATCGCAAGAAACCTCCAATCGTCGTCCAAGAAAAGCTGTTACGACCACCAATGTGGAATTGGAATCTCAGCCTTTGACGAAGACAGGGTGTTCAATTGGACGTACGTTGCGTAAACGCAGGTGCCAAAAGAAGCAACTGGAGAAACTAAACCTCGGAAACTGAAGATGACTGAAAAATGCAACAATATTTAAACCGCAGTATGTGTGCGTTAAAAACGTGAAATTCTCAACTTTTCAAACAGTTTTTTGACTCTATTGTAATTTGTAATTGAGAAATAAACGACTCATTTTCATTTATGACTAAAAATTCATCAACATCCAGCCCGAATAGAAGGGGTCCGTTTTGCCCCGAAGGAGTGGCCGATTTACCCCGGCATTTTTCGAAACGGCGATTTTACATTATATTACAAATTCTCTGGAATGACTTTAGAAAAGGGGATTAATGAAAATTTGTTGTAGCAATTATGTACTATAGGGATTACTCTTTCGGATAGTATAATTCACATAATTGAAAAATTAAATTTTGTTTGTTAAATTTGTCATTGAAAAAAAAAGTGGCCGATTTGCCCCGGTCTCCCCTACCCGGGTACCTGTAAAATATCCCAGAAGAAAAATACTTCCCGAGATACTCGAGACATCCGATATCTCACTTCTTAATGTTATTTCACCCCAAAACCATAAAATTCGGTGAGGTATCGCAGGGGGTTGACATCGCCACGTGGTGCCAGGCGGCATCTCTCTGACAGGCGTCGCTCCAGAATCACCCTCTGCGCTCTGTAAGTTCTCGGGTGTCTCAAGTGTCTCTGGTAGTTTTCCCGGGTAGCGCCTACCCGGGAATTTCCCTCGTCCCGGGTGTCTCACGGATAGCCGGGTACCCGGGTATCTGAAGTACCCGGTCCACAGCTATAGCCCTCGTGTGAACTGACCCGGGATCAAAGACGGTTGTAACACTTTTCCTTGTAACGTTAGGGCTATAACACTCCGCTTCTCATATTTTTTTATTAACCTTCACTCTGTGTACTAATAGTTTAACGTTAACCGTGTACAGGGGTATAATTAGACCCCACGCGTTTTCAGTCCAAATGTACAGAAAAAAACTATGGCTGCGTAGGTGTTTGTGAAGTTTTATTAATTTTTAAGAAGTGTACAAAAAATTAAACCATTTAATTTAAAATACAAAAATTAATGGGAGTCGGTGGTAGCCCAGGTGGCCTAAGGCAGCTGGCCAGCGAGCAACATATCTGGAGATCGCGGGTTTCGAGTCCCGTCCGAGACTTTCCCCTTTTTCCGCCATCCTACATAATTTACCCAACACTTACCACTAATTCAATAAAAAAACCTATGTTACTTCTTTGAAACGTAAGTAAAAACCGAATTGAAGCTGTATCAAACCGTTATTAGAGATTAATGACTATTGGGGTAAATATGGACTACTACTGCAGTCAAATTAAGCGATTTTAATGAAATTTTTATCACATTCTGTGTGAAAAATATCAGAGATAACATTCCTAACAGATACTTGGGAAAGTTTCCATTCGTTAACTTTTTATTTACTGAAACTGTTGTGACTCAATGATGTCAGATAAGTAAGTAACATTGCAGTAAAAGTTTTTGTTGTAAATGTAATAGTTCTTGCGTAATCGTATTCCAAAATCAAAGTGTTATTACCGCCCCCTGTCTACCTTAGTGGTAATAATGTGCAACCTCTAAATATTATTGAATTTGGCATACAGATTACTTAGATCAGGCATGCACAGATGGGCGTTCCGGTATTTCGAGCATTCATCGCGTTTTTCAAAGCTCGCGTGGAAGGGGGTGCTCGGAACCAATGACGTTGCGGGCATATCACGGATGGGGCAGACTCTAGTAGTGTGCGTGTAGGCTCGTACCCGTAGGTTTATGTAATTGGGGCTCTTGGAGCCCCAGTATTCTACATTTTAGAAATTGGCAAAATAAACAGGAATTTACTAATGATTAAACAATAATATTATATAATTGGGCGGAATAGACTTGAACAGTCCCACTTACACCTCTGATTAACAAAAAGTTTCTTATTAAACGATTTTTATTCAGTATCTATCAAGTTTAGTTAAAATTTAGAAACTCAATTTTAACCCCCTTCCACCTATCCAATAAACTTGAAACTTTGCAGGCATACGTAATTTGGATGACAATACAAAATTATGAAGAAAAAGAAACCGCCCCCGGGGTTTAAAAAATTACCTAGTCATCAATAAATATAACCCATAACCACAAATCCAAACGACTTGAAATCAGCCTATAACCACAAATCATATAAATTTAATCGCAATGTGAATATTGTATAAATGTATAGTGTTAAATTTCAACTCGTGTACATAACTGTAAATAAATCACGATAGCCAACGAGGCGACGCCTCTACGCCGCAACAATATTTATTAAGTATGTAATCTTACTTATTAATATCGATCTGTGCAAAATGCTTTGTGGAAAACCAAATGTTTTAAATGCATTTGATTCTAATTTAAATTGAACGTTTTATATGTTATTTGATTCGACTGATTTGTACAAAATGAAAAAATATAAAACAAATTTTACGTTAAACTGTTAAATGATTTTATTTAAAATGCACTAAAAACTAAAAAATAATTCTTTTCTTTATTTACTTTTTATTGACTAGTTTAAATTTGTGGTTACATGCTGATTTCATTGCGATTAAATTTATATGATTTGTGGTTATAGGCTGATTTCAAGTCGTTTGGATTTGTGGTTATGGGTTATATTTATTGATGACTAGGTAATTTTTTAAACCCCGGGGGCGGTTTCTTTTTCTTCATAATTTTGTATTGTCATCCAAATTACGTATGCCTGCAAAGTTTCAAGTTTATTGGATAGGTGGAAGGGGGTTAAAATTGAGTTTCTAAATTTTAACTAAACTTGATAGATACTGAATAAAAATCGTTTAATAAGAAACTTTTTGTTAATCAGAGGTGTAAGTGGGACTGTTCAAGTCTATTCCGCCCAATTATATAATATTATTGTTTAATCATTAGTAAATTCCTGTTTATTTTGCCAATTTCTAAAATGTAGAATACTGGGGCTCCAAGAGCCCCAATTACATAAACCTACGGGTACGAGCCTACACGCACACTACTAGAGTCTGCCCCATCCGTGATATGCCCGCAATGTCATTGGTTCCGAGCACCCCCTTCCACGCGAGCTTTGAAAAACGCGATGAATGCTCGAAATACCGGAACGCCCATCTGTGCATGCCTGACTTAGATGAAAGAACTAAAGGCGTAAGCAACGTTACATGAAAATAGCACCTTTCGAAAATTGAAACACCCTAATATAAACTAAATTATATTCCTAGTTTAATGTTTGTTTTATCCTTGTGAGATCGCGTTCCTTATATCAGTTTTTGTTGACAGATTGCTCGAGTGGATGAAGAATGCATCAATGCATTACTGACTTTAGAGTACCTGAGTTTGTTAAGTCAAGTAATAGCAAATGATAAAAGTACTGAAATTATTTATGGGCAAGCCCATCACGACACTAGACAATCGAAAAAGAATAATAAAAATATGAGGAATACCGACTATAATACTGATGAACTATTTGAAGGTTTCGCAACTATTGATGAAAGAGTACATCTGATGCACTTTTCTTTCGATACATTAAACATTTTACCAAAATGTCAACAGGCCGAACTTTTATTCTCTATGTTTGTCAACGGTAAGAATTTTCTAGATAATAAATGATAATGGAGAATGAATAAATATATGAAAATGATCATTATATATAAATAATTGTACATTGGTTTGGTGGATATATACCGTACGTTTATTGAATGCAGAAAAGAGAATTTATTTTTACATATAAGCTTTATTCAATCTATGATATGTGTTATTTATAATTGTATTACATTGTCTTAGAAACTAAAGTCGTATTCAGATATATTGGCCGGTGGATTCGTTTTCGTGAATAGCGCTCGAGGAGAAATCAGCCACCACCATCTGACGATCGTGGATTTGTCAGTTGGAGTTGCGCGGCCCAGTGATGCCAGATCGAGGACGGGTGCCCTCGAGAATTTCCCCCACCTCGCGCACACTACGCCGGAGCAGCGCGTCCGTGAGTTGGACTCCGAAGCGCCGAGCTCACGGACGCGCTGCTCCGGCGTAGTGTGCGCGAGGTGGGGGAAATTCTCGAGGGAACGCTGCTCATCTCCACCTGAACGTAGCCGTGTGGCTCTTCTTTATTCTTATTGTTAGCGTAGTAGTTGTGTGTGTTACGAAGCTATGCGTAAATCAATACGCGATGAAGCTATCAAGAAAGGATCAATGTTCGAACCAATAAAGCTTCCGAATTTTTTCGGACCTAACACACACCTATTCTGATGTATGTATTTCTACGCTAAGAACTCCGTTTGGCCTACATGTCAGGAGCTTGGCGCTATCCCTAATTCCCTACCACTTCTGGCTCACTCTTATCCTGCGAAGGCAAGATCGAGATTGAACGAGAGCGAGTCAGAAGGACTGAAAGCAAGCGAGTAACGGTACGAGGCAGATGACACATTGATACTTAGTCGATTTACGGCCGATTTCTTCACCTCCGACTAAAGTCCCGATCAGTCAATCGCCAGTTTGATGCTAGGTGGTAGTTAACTGTCGCACGTGTTTCTTCGCACTATTGGATGCTATGATTAAGTGACTGAAGGGTTTAATGTGGCAACGCCGCAAAAACGGTAAAGCGACAAATTCATTGTGTAGTCGTGATCGTGATTTTTTTACTGTCACGTCCTGGGGGGCGGAGGTTAGGATAGTGACATAGTAGGCGATAGTGGGAGGTTGTGCTTCGTTGTTCGAAGGGTGACGAATTCAGGCGCGAAGGTTAGCTTCCCTGCTCTGGGGAGTCAGAATTTCAAGCACGAAGACTTGCTTCACATCTCTAAGGGGTAGGGTAGATACAAGTGAGAAGGCCTGCTTCGCAACTCAACTCGACCAGGGAAGGCTATACGGTAATCGCGCACCCGAGTGACACCCGTTAGAACACTTGCGGCTTTTATTTATGGCTCCATAATTGGCTTAACTCCTGCATTGCAATGAAAAGGGGCGGTCGTTGTAGTTCTTTACTATAGGTGTAGTAATGGGCACGCGGGACCCTAAGCGAAAATTAGTTAGTAAACACTGATAAGAACTCCTGACGTTCACGAAGAGAGATCAGTTGTTTGTTTCTGAGTATTCGAAAGATAATAACTAGGATTCACACGTTGAGTAAAACAAAAGTGTTATTTATTGTAATGCATACGAATGCCAAGCGATAGCGGTAGATATGTTATAATAATGCGTTGGGTATTAAGCATTTGCACAAAACATTTATGTAAACGGTGATCAATGATAATATAGGAGTGAGACACGTTAGAGTTAGTTATAACAAGTTAATATAAGAGAATTGGTTTAACATTAATAATTAGGCGATAAGTATAAGTAATGAAAGGGATATAAGCGATAAGCGCAGGCAAGGCCAACGATATAAATACAATAAAATATAAGCAAAGAAAATAATAAAAAGGAATGAGCGTGAGCAAAACTAAATGATATAATAATAGAAAGCGATGGATTTAGTAATAATAAAGAAACAAAATTATATGTGTTTACAGAGACGTCGAAGGTTGGTGACTTTGCAATGAAGCGAAATGTAACACTGAATGTATATGAACACTTATAATAATAGTACGGGAGCCAGTAAACATTTTTAGTGTCCCATCGCGACAAGGTTTTTCTATCATTTTTCTATTTAACCTTATGCTGAAAGTCAAGAAAAGCGCGGTCTGGCAGTCGAGACCGGGGACAGGGCCGGAGGGCACGCCCTCGAACATGTCAAGTTTGAGAGCATCCCCGACTCATCGCGACAAGGTTGAATTTTCACCCATTAATAAACAATTTAATACAAAATAAGAAAATCGCAGTCTGGCAGCGCTCCGCGGGGACCTTCGTCGTCTGGCAGACCTCCAAACATGTTGAAAAAAATCGACTCATAGCGACAAAGCTGAAATTTTCTGGAATAATTGTTTATGTTGTAAAACCAATGGAAAAAATAGTCTGGCAGCCTATAAGCGGTGATAAGATCTTGCCAGACGTTTACAAATGAATCGAGCGTGTAGTCAAATCTACTACCGCGACATTGAATTTAATATTAACTTGTATAAAAGATCGACGTTTAGTATGAAGTATGAAGTGGATATGAGTAGGTACTTTACAATTTTATTACAGTATAACGATAAAAAAATTTATTAATAAACTATGTTACAATGCTTCACAATCTGAACTCTCTTATTTTAAATATTTCGCTGGTATCTTGACAGACTGATTAAATTGTAATTGTATATTAAATATTCAATATAAATTCAGTTCGTGAAGTACAATTGAATGACTCGTGGAAACGTTAGATACTTTGTGGTAAAGATTTAAATTCGTAAAGGTGCCAGACAGTGCCCCTACTGTGTGTGGTTGGGCCCAATTTCCCAGGCGGTCGCCGGGTCTGGAAAATGTCACGGCTCTGTTTATAGAAATAGGACTCTCTTCAAACCGTAATAAACACCCAACAAGTGCTTTCAAACAGCTTCGAAAGGCAAAACTGCAGAATCGCAGATCAGTTCGACTGTAATAGTCTGCCGGAAAGGAAGGGCATTTTATTTTCAACGCATTATATACGCAGAATGTCTTCAGTTAATAGATATTGTTTTGTTTGCAAACTAGGGAAACCAAAAAAATTATTACCTTTAACAAACCAAAAATTACAAAAATTTACCATGGGGTTTCCCCGTAAAATTAATAATAATAATAATAATAATAATAATATTTTAATATTCGCGCAAAAATGTAGAGATATTTTGAAAATTCGTAAAGACCATAATTTGAAATACAGTGATGTGATTTTACAGACCAATTTGAGTGACAATAGTGACAATACACTGTGCTACCATGGACAGTGTTATAGACAATTTACAGCTGTAATGGGGAAATATAAGAAATGCGAAGCTTCTGAGGAAATTCCTTCGACTTCATCTACAGCATCTTCTTTAACATCTGCACAGACTACTGATAAACTCATCGAAGATGTCAGTGGTGAAAATTTTGAAGTCGCTGAAGATATCGGCGAACAAAATTTTGAGCAAGCCGATAAAAATATTGATGAACAAGATTCACTAGGCGAAGAACAGTCGGCAGATTTTTCGGAAGGTACAGATGAACTTAAACACTTATGTTTGTTTTGCAATATGTCGCGCAAAAAACATCAATATCGATTTCAGTCTTTGCACAGTTCACGAAATGATACAGTTATTGAAAATATAAAATCGCTTGCAACAGAATCCAATGATATTAACCTGCTTAATAAAATCGCAAATTTAAAAGAAAAAATAATTAATTATCACAATGTTTGTAAGAGAAAATATAGAAGTACTGCATGTAAATCTGGGTTACCGGCACAAAAAGGAAGTTGGCATATAACGAGAGACTATCATAAAATAGCCTATGACAACGTATGCACTTTTATAAGCGACAATATTGTGAAAAAGAAACATTGTTATTTTATGACATTTTTGCACAAATTATATACTGACCGTGTGAACGTGGAATATGGAAATACAGAAGATTCTTTTGAAATGTTTGCATCACGGAATTTACAAAAAAAAATATTACAAACTTTTCCCCAAAAAATTGAAATAATACACATGAATAAAAGAAAGATTGTTAAGCCGTATGGTGGCGTTTATATGCAGCATGCAGATTTCAAATTGCTAGAGAAAGAAGATATAGTTCAAAACGCTGCTCTTACCTTAAGAGAAGAAATTCGCAAATTACAACCAAATAAATTACCTGATAAAATAACAGCAAATAGCCTGATAAAGGGAGAAAGTTCTACTCCAAAAATATTGACTGATTTTTATACGACATTGTTAAGTGGCCCAAGTCGTCGGCGTAGGCGGAGTACTAAATGCCAAAGGATAGTTCATTCATTTTCAGACGATGCAATTTATGCTGTTTCAAATGGATCAGTGAAAACGTCAAAACACATCACTCTTGGGAAAGCAGTTGGAAAGTTTATTGATAATTGTGGGCTATCAGATATCATGGTAGATTCCGAAATGCTCGCAAACGGCTCGGTCACTTCTTTCATTACGGGAAAGCAGTTTAATAGATGTTGGCTCTAACCCATCAAATCTTACATTTTCAATATTTTCTTGATAAAAATGATCTACTCATTAGCGATGAGGTGATAACTTATCTGCGAAATTTTCAACATCACAGATCAGTGACTCCTGTTATAGATAACGATGAACTTTTACGATTACTTGAGACGTATGAACAATATCAACAAAAAACATTGAATGGCGAACATGGAAAAACACCGCAGCTTTATATGATTTATATTAACCTCGTGAATTATTATTTACTGCTAAGCAAGACTATTCGCACAGCAAACTTTGATTTGTTTAAACAGGTTTTGCCTAAAATTTGTAATTTATTTTTTATTTTTAACCAACCAAATTACTCTCGCTGGTTGGTTATATATCATGATAATTTAATAAAAGTAGACGAAACGCATCCTAGGCTGAGAGATCATTTCGAAAAAGGATCTTTTGGGATTAAAAGGACAGACAAACCCTTTTCCAGGCAACCGATCGACTTGACTCTTGAGCAAACGATCAATGCAGATGCTGGAAATAACCCTGATAACCAGATCTGGCAGCAGAATCTGACGTCAGATCCGTAGTCGTCTGTGTCCGCATTTGGCTGCGTTCTGAGGTACAGAATCTGATGTCAGATTCTGATGTCAGATCGGCAGCAGATTGACAGCAGATCCTGATGTCAGATCGGCAGCAGATGGACAGCAGATTCTGCCGTCTGCTTGGCACAGCTAACAGCGCCATCTGAGGGTCAGGATTAGCAAACTAACGTGTGGTAAGAAAAAAAAATACCAACAAATACGAAACGTTGTAATTCCCAAGCGGTCACCCATCCAAGTACTAACCGCGCCCAATACCGCTTTAACTTCAGTGATCGGACGAGAACTTGTGTTTTTTCTGACACGAAATGATCGTTGGAAAAATTTGGCTCTTATTAATACTTCTTGTTTAAAAATCTTCATACTATTATATTCTAAGAACTTATTATATAGCGTTTAAGTCGAAAAGAGTCGTGAGCCAGCAAAAGAGCCAACTTTCGTGAGCGAAGTTTTGATTGAAACTGAGCAGGATGACCTTGCAGATACTAATGGCTTGAGGAGTGAAATGCACCAGAAGTCAGAAAGCGATTCTGCCACTGAAGACGGTGAAACAGAATTAGACAATTCCGATTCCGACAGTTCAGATTGTGAAGCATTGTAACATAGTTTATTAATAAATTTTTTTATCGTTATACTGTAATAAAATTGTAAAGTACCTACTCATATCCACTTCATACTTCATATTAAACGTCGATCTTTTATACAAGTTAATATTAAATTCAATGTCGCGGTAGTAGATTTGACTACAAACGTCTGGCAAGGTCTTATCACCGCTTATAGGCTGCCAGACTATTTTTTCCATTGGTTTTACAACATAAACAATTATTCCAGAAAATTTCAGCTTTGTCGCTATGAGTCGATTTTTTTTCAACATGTTTGGAGGTCTGCCAGACGACGAAGGTCCCCGCGGAGCGCTGCCAGACTATTTTTTCCATTGGTTTTACAACATAAAACTGGAGATGGGGACCGCTAAGGTACTTCGTCCAGGCGATTTGATGATTGGGAGAGGATTAAGATTTGTGGTTTCTTATACAGTTATGGAGTTGTGGGCAAATTTATAGGGAAGATGCTACTTAGAACCGCGCGAAAAATAGTGTGACGTTACATTACCTCAAATGAATTTGGTCTCTGTGTATACTCTGATCGTAATTCTTGCTCATGATTAACCTTAATTCGACTGACGAGGCACCCGGGTGACTATTTGAACTTTACCGCCGAAAAAAGATTGTTTCTAAGTATGTTTTTGTCTGAGCTTCTATAACATCTCAAACAAATGATTTTTGAGTAGAAAAAACATGCGTAAATGGTTTTTAATTTTTTTCTTCGCCTTACTTTTACCTGTTGAAATGTTTTATTCTCATTTCGGCTGACGCAGTCACCTGGGTGCCTTTTAGAAAATGTATAGAAAATAAGAATGTACGTAAAAAAATGTATTATAATTAATTTTACAAAAATTACAAGGGCAAAAGAGACGCAGTAGATCGCGGCAAGACAATGTTTTTTCGATCGACGATCGATATTGCCACGTTCTGAAAAGTGGCCGGGCGACGCGTCACTCGTCGCAGAAGTTAATCGCGAGTCGCCAGCGCGAACATTTAAACTATTCACTTATACCTACATATTCTTTACTTACTGTTATTTAATAAACCTATCCACTACTCCTAGCAAAGTGATTCTCTTTCCTCCTACACGTGTTCTGAGCAATGCCACTTGTAATTATTAACATTGCTTACATACGTTATTCGTGCAGATGCACATATAAAATTAGTCACCCGGGTGACTGCGCCAGCCTAAATGAGTTCTAAAATTCGTCAGTCGAACTAGGGTTAATTTATTTTTTATAAAATACTTTAATATAGCTTCAATTATAGTCAAAACGTGCTAATTCCGTGAATATATATACATTCATAAATAGTCAATTTATGCACGCACTGATTTGATTGGCTAAAGTATTCACATATACATTATACTTTTTAACTAAAGTGAAGAAATATTCATTAATTTAAATAGATCAAGAACGATTACATTGGTTCAAAATATACACCTGACATTCTATAAGCACAGTGATGACGAGAATATTTCGACAGAAATTAGAAACTGGGGTTATGTGGCGCGTGCAAAGAGCAGTTATACTTTTCACCAATCAGATCACAAAAATCGCGAATAACTGCCACTTCTGGCAGTTAATCGACGCCCGAACCTCTGGTAATGTTAACTTGATGTTTAACTGGCAGGTCAATCTTAATCAGAGGTAAAGAAACAGGCATGTGTTAGTTATGTGGAATATAACTCTAATCCGAAGATTACCGGAGGTGAAGAAATCGGCCGTTAGTTAATTTAGGCTGTGTTCCGATTCACGCATTATGCGCATAGACCGCAGAGAAAACCGTTCCGTTTCATTCTATGCGTGCATTGGTTGCGTTGGTGGCGCATACGATTCCCTAGAATTCTCCCACCTCTAGCGCATGAAGCGTGCAGTTCATGCGCGCATGCGTATTTGTCTCTTTACGTACGCTTTAAAAAACATGCACGAAATTATGTGGTCCGCTACTCGAAGTGACAGAAAATATAACCTACATATATGCTACATGACAATAAATGCTTATTGGATATTTCGTTCTTTTGCGCTATATTTGTCAACTTTTTATAATTTAACATCCTTCCAAAATATTATTGTTTTCATTGATATGAAAATTCAATGTAGTGTATTACTATATTATTTCAACATGTGTTGTGAGGTAAGACCGGCCAAAATTTAGGGGTAATCGTAGCCAGCTTTTAACATCACTTTTTTCTGGCTTAAATGCAACTGACATAAAAGAATTACGAATAAGGCAGAATGAAGCCAGGAATATTACTTTACACGCTTCCACATAAAAACTCAAAATGAAAAAATTAAATTTTATGGGCATATAATAATATGAAGAATGTTCAGGATGGAATACCCCTGAAGAATACATTTGTGATTCATGTATATAGTAATTAATTTTAAAACATAAAAATAATATTTTTTTATTAATTTTACAGTTTTCCCACTTCTTTTATAAAGAAAAATCATGGCCAGAATTACCCCACGTTAATTCTGTAATTCCAGTCAAATGGACATTTTTATGTTATTGCTTCCAACTTTGTTACAACGTAAATTTATACTTTCTCGGTTATAAGAATAAAAACTAATTAGACACTTCAAACTAGCAGTTCATATAAAAAACCAGAATACAGAAGCACACGTAAAGCGACAAATACGCATGCGCGTAATATGCGCATTGACTGCCCATGCTTTTATTTTCTGCACTTGCTGCACGCATTATGAGCTAGAAGTTGGAGGATTCTAGGGAATTCTACGAAATTGGTACTGCCATCTCTGCACTCGCTGTATGAATTGCAACCAACGTAACAGACTCAATTTCGAAGCGAACAACACATCCCTAGAAGGTTTTAGGCAGGGTCGAAACGAAAGATGAGGAAGGAAGCAAATACGTAGCGCGTATTTCTATTTCTTAAAGGCTTTTACTGCTAAGTTTTTCGAGCGTGCTCTTATAATGCTAACTTTACAGCTATACTCTAATCCAGAAAACGTACGAGAGCCTGCGGTTCTATTCAATAGCCTTCAAAGTACTTGAGTTTACCCCGGACGCGGATAATAAATAACTTCATTTTTCCATTACACATCTGTTTACCAAATTACGCTGGGTAAGCAGCAGTTCGTCCTGTAAAACTCATAAAATATGGTCTTCGCTTTCAATAATTATCGCTGTTCAAGAAGAATAGAAAAACTCGGGTTGAGAAATTTCGGATCAAATTTCGTTAGGAGTCGGTCCCCGATCCTTAGGACGAAGTAACCGATGTAATTAGGAAGCGTGCTTCGACCACCGTTCAAAAGTGTCGGATTTAATTAACCGTAATCCATCTAACTACATAGCTATTTGTAAGTAAGTTTGAACATTCCCGCGTATCCTCGTGAGCATCAGACGCATCGAAACCCGTTCCGTTTCGTTACTGCGGTTCATGCGCTGCTGGAAACGGAACGCGGTTCATGCACGCAGCGTCTGCGCTGCGGTCTATGCGCATAATGCGTGAATCGGAACACAACCTTAGTTGCGACCTACAAGGGGGGGGGGGGGGGGGAGCATGCACTACGTTCCGGGGTCCCGGGCGTCACTCGAGTCACGTGACCAGTGAGTGTACAAAAATTCGAAGAGCGGGAGTTCCCCCGGGGCTGACCGCGCCGCCCGGTGTGACCACATCTCTTTCCCCTGCGCTGCCACGGAGTCACAGAGCCTCCCTTGAATAGCTGAGGCCGAAAAGGGAGGGACGACTTGCCACCTGGTCCAGGGGCCGCACCATCTATCCTGCACGGCCCGGGAAGACGGGCTTCCTCCCGAAGGAGGAAGGGAATGGCTTGCGGTGGCCGGTCTTCATGGTACGCATTAACCCGCCTGGATTCTAGCCCGTTTCTCGGATACGCGTCCGCTTTTTATAGGCCCGGGCCAGCTTACGGACGGGCCGTACTCACGGGGGTGATCATCGACGAGATTGGGCGATCCCTACCTAAGAAGCATACGTAGGTGCGCCGGAGTCATTATGCGTTGCGCAAGTCGCCATTTCCGGCCTTGACGCAACCAGTCCGTCGCTAAATGAATTCCCAGTACGAAACCGTGTCTCGACGCCGCTCTACCAGATCTCCTATCTACACCGTAAGCTCGCTTTTACTCGTCGTTCTGAACTCGGAGTTGCCGGGACCACTTCACGTCCCCGCTGAAAGCCTTCGGGCTGCACGAGCACGCGCGTACGATGCCTCCGGCTTGTTGGGGTGACGGCTTATTTACCCTCGTACGGATAGCTGTCCTTCCCTCCTACTCCCTCACTCTCTCCCCATTGACTCGACTCCCTGGCACTCCCCCCTCTTATTCCTATTCCTGAGACTTCCCACAGCTATCCACACGTTGATACTTACATTGTCTCTCTCCGTTTTTCGTACATCTGATACTCTATTCTGACATGAGCGTTTAGGCACGCTTTCATTCCATCGCGATCTCACCTTCGGCAAGAAAGAAGCGAGAAACGACCGCTCCGAATCATGTCCCCTCTATGTACTCAATGTGGTGCTTCGTTGCATGTGTACGTACCTCACGGACACCAATCCGCACCGCGCGATGACCAGGCGTAAGCCCGAGAGGGAATGGGAACATAGAGAAATGGAGCACCGAGGCAGGCAAATGGTGTGGTGGGAGAATACCCCTCAAAACTCACCGGCCAATATATCCGAACACGACTTTAGCTGGTGAGCAACATGCCAGTTTTACTTCTGACATTGAAACACGGAAACCGATCTACAGACGTAGCAACGTGTATCATGAAACCTTTATCATGAATCATGTATCAACGTTTCGTGCAACATGTATCAGCGTCTGGATGCCCCTTTAGGGTTATATATCGGTTACAGATACTGTAAACTCTCGGTATCGATACATACATTACTGTTATAAAACTGATATATAACTGTTATGGAACCGCTATAATATCGGTTCTGTAGAACCGTCGACGAAATCGATGTAGTCAGAAATTTTGGTTTCTTATAACAGTTATTCAGAATATCGGTTCATCATAACTGTTTCAGTCAGTACGTGATATATAACAGCTTGAAGCAGTTATTTTCCGAACCGTTTCAACCCCTGTGAAAATGTTGAATATCTACATCATTTACGGATGTATGAAAAAACTCTTCAGATAAAAGTTATAGTATATAAAGAGACGAATATAATGGAAGGAATTTTTTTTTTAAGATCACTTTCGAGTTTTCAAGGTGTTTTGGCAGAATCATCTCTCTCCCTCTCTCTCTCTCTCTACCCATTTCTCTCCCTCTCTCTCTCTGTCTCTCTCTCCCTCTCTCTCTCTTTCCTTTTCACTTCAGCCGCAAGACAATCAGAACATTCCATAACAGAATACTTTTCGCGACATCATACATACATACTCTTCCATACAACACCTCACATACACTCATACACAAACTCACGCTCTCGTGACCGACCTGAATGATCGGTTACGCAGAGCGCTAGTATCTCGACAACATTCGCCGAAATCGTTACACCTCTATTGTATCACCGCATTATACACTCCTGGAAAAAATTAAAGGAACACTATAATTTCCCGAAAATTTTGGTCATTTTCAAATGGCTGTATAACCGCGAAAAATGGTCGCAAAAAATATTTTAAAAAAGCATTTTAAAGCTTGAAGTCTCTAATTTTTGAAACAATGACTCAATTTTTTTCTTCGTCCATTATGATACTGCTTTATCAAAATGAAGCGTAGGAAACAAAGTTTCCGAATTTTTTGCCTAATTTGGACGTATGCACGGACCAAAAGAATTTTTTCCAAATAAATCCAATGGAGGGCTCTTATAGAGCAAACATTTCTCTTTAATTTCGTTTTTTTTGGTTTTGTTGTATGATCTTTATTGACCGAGTTATTCGCTATCAAAGCAAAAAAGGAACTTTTCACTTTGAACGCATATAACTTGCGAACGCATGATCATAGAAAATTTTTCACGAGTGTTTTGGAAAGCTAAGAAATTATCCTTTCAAATCCTTTAGTTGCCAATTTAGTGAGATTTTTTTTGCATCCTCTAAAATCCATTTTAAAATGATCCCAAAAATGAAATATTTACCATTTTTTGGTAAGCATGATGCCACTTCAAGAAAAATCAGGGAATCATTCAAGTGTCCACGTTTTTTGTGAGTTAAGACTACCCGTAAACGCTGTGCAAAAGGCCGGACCTATCAGATTTTTTTTTCCGTATGTCCTCGATGGTCAAACATGCGATATGGTCTGAAAAATTGAAGGATCACCTGTTTTACGTTATGTTTCTCTGTCAGAACCCTTTCTTTTGTTCTCGCGGCTTTTGAACGATTGTTGAACTTTTTTTTTGTTAGTTCAACGTCATTTTAGTAAAAAGGAAAGATTTCAAAAATTTAAGAAAAACATTTTTATCCAATCTGTTCGTATTCCAATCTGAATAAAAATCTATTCATCGTGCTTCGGGAGTGTCGCGAAGTTGCGAAATTCGTGTGCTAGTACGTTACAAACGATTTGAACAATGTCGGCTACGGTCGCTGCTGTCGTTGACAAACAGACCACTCAATACGGACTAATCAGTCGAGGCGTTGCCAATGTAAAGAAATTGGAAATCAAAAGGCGCACCCCCGAACAAATACAAACTAGATTCGAAATTCTCGACAATTGGGAGAAGTTCCAAGAAAATCACGATCTTCTCTCGTCCTTGAAAGCTGAAGAAAGATCCGTGCTACCGTACTTCACAGATCATCAGTATGAACAATGTGAAGAAATCTATGTCGATCAAAAGAGTGAACTTCTCTCGTACCTCAATCAACTCGCGGGCAAGATAGGGCAGTCGGCGTCCACTGTATCAAGTGCCCCAAGCTCATCTCATGCACCGACTTCTGGACAGCTCCCTCGACTCGACGTGCCCAAGTTCTCAGGATCGTATTGTGAGCCGCGAAAACTTGGGTTTCTCCGCTAAAGTCAGTGACCATCCCTCGACTTGAACTCTCAGCCGCACTCCTCTTAGCTCGAACTATTTCTCACGTACGAAAAACTCTCGATCTTGATGGAGCTCACATTCATCTCTGGACAGATTCCACGGTCGCGCTCGCTTACATTCGCGGCGATGCCCGCCGGTGGGCCGACTACGTTTGAAATCGCGTAACGGAAATTCAGGAGCTCTCAAATTCTTAGTGGCACCATGTCCCAGGGAAGGACAACCTTGCGGACTTTGCATCGCGCGGACTCTCTCCTCGACAACTCAAAGACGAGACTCTCTGGTGGAACGGCCCGACATGGCTGTGGAAACATTTAACATCTTGGCCACCGTCGAATCCATCGCTTGATCAGGACGTCGCTCTCGAAATTCGCAAAACACCGGTCGCGATCTCTAATAAGGACGAGCCTCCAAAACTCTAGGCTCTGGTGGAGCGGTTCTCGAGTCGCAGGACTCTTCTTCTCGTGACGGCATTGTGTTTCCGAGCCGTTTACAAATTCAAACGCATCCAGAGTACTCCGGATCGAACATCGCCATTTACTCCCGAAGAACTCAACCCTGTTCGACTTTTCTGGGTAAAGAAAACTCAAGACGCGTACTTCGGGAACGAAATCCATCAACTCTCGCAGGGCGCGCAGCTCTCACGGTCTGCTGCGTTAATTCAACTTGCTCCTTTCGTCGATTCTTCGGGACTCTTGCGCGTTGGAGGCCGACTCCGAAACTCTCTTCTCGACTATGACGAGAATCATCCTCTCATTTTACTTCGAAAATCCGCACTCACGACCCTCATCATCCGTGATACTCATTACCGCACCAAAGAGAAGGTATACCAAGAGACGACACTCCTAGGCGGTATCTTTGAAGTTCTTCCGTTGGCTTATCCCTTTAAATTGGTTGTATAGGCAGCTGTATATCTTCGTCTTACTATCGTCTCTTGTTAATCAAGTCTCTCTCCGACTACCGAATGGACATTTAAATTGGTTGTGGATTTCGTCTCTCTCTAAAATTGGTTTCTTCGTCAGAGTGTCGCCTCTTGGTATACCTTCTCTTTGACCGCACTCTTCACGGAGGAACGCAGGTCACTCGCGCTACGTTGCGACGTAGATATTGGATCGTGGGAGGCCGTGTGCCGATTCGTGTATTCATACATCGCTGCATACCGTGCGTTCGACAACGAGCTGCTATCAGTCAACAACTCATGGGGCAGCTACTAGAACCGCGTTCGACTCGATCGCGCCCGTTCCTCCACTCCGGAGTTGATTACGCCGGGTCTTTGACTCTCCGGACGTTTCGAGGACGCGGTGCCAAATCTTACAAAGGATATATCGTCGTATTCATCTGCTTCTCATCATACGCCGTCCACTTGGAAATTGCCACCGATTATTCCTCAGAAGGGTTCCTCGCCGCGTACAAACGTTTCACGAGTCGACGAGGCATCTGCGGAACGCTCACGAGTGACTGTGGAACAAATTTCATCGGTGCTGACAAGGAGTTACGGAAACTCTTTCAAGCCACATCCGAACAGATGAAAAATCTCGCTAGCATCCTCGCAAATGACGGCACAAAATGGAAGTTCAACCCGCCATCGTCACCGCATTTCGGCTGCAAGTGGGAAGCCGCCGCCAAATCAGTTAAATTCCATCTGAAGCGCGTTATCGGAGACACCGGACTCACTTACGAAGAATTCTCAACGCTGCTCTCACAGATTGAAGCCGTCCTCAACTCACGCCCTCTCTGTCTACTCTCGGATGATCCGAACGACATGACCGCGCTCACTCCGGGTCATTTTCTCACTGGATCTGCTTTAAACACAATCCCAGAACCTACTCTCATCGATCTGCCAACATCTCGACTCTCTCGATGGCAACTCCTACGTCAAATGTTGGACTACTTTTTGCAACGCTGGAGCACCGAATATCTCCAACATATTCAAACCATCACGAAGTGGTAACAACGATTCCACTCCCTCAAGATTGGATCGCTGTTTCTCGTCAAGGACGAACGATATCCTCCATCCAAATGGGCTCTCGGCAGAGTCACCGACGTGCATCCCGGCCAAGACAACTTCGTGCGCGTCGCCACCGTTCGGACTCAACATTCGGTGTATCGGCGGCCCATCGTCAAGCTTATTTTACTGCCAGTCTCGACCAAAGAGGACAACACCTAGTGTCTACGCATTCGATCTCTCTCTCTCTATCCATCTCTCTTTCTCTCTCTTTCTCTCTCTCTCTCTCTCTCTCTCTCTTTCCATTTCACATCAGCCGCAAGACAACCAGAACATTCTCTAACAGATGATGGACTTCTTATTTACTTTTCGCGGCATCATACATACATACTCTTCCATACAACACCTCACATACACTCATACGCACACTCACGCTCTCGTGACCGACCTGAGTGCTTGGTTACGCACAGCGGTAGTATCTCGACAACATTCGCCGAAATCGTA
Source organism: Andrena minutula (assembly GCA_929113495.1). NCBI lineage: Eukaryota > Metazoa > Arthropoda > Insecta > Hymenoptera > Andrenidae > Andrena > Andrena minutula. The sequence goes on along the minus strand of OV815996.1, from coordinate 35,207,014 downwards.
ACACCTCTATTGTATCACCTCATTATCTATTCTCTATACAGGGTGTCCCAGCGAAGACTGGACAGCGGGATATCTCCTAACGCAGGCCTGCCCCATCGGGTGCAAATACCTCCTGAATTTCTGGGACCCGGGCAACAGGCGGGCAGCGAGACTGTTACGTTGCTAACCACAGCATGAGCTGCGGGAGAACTGCATGAGTGTGCGGCCGTCCATGCAGGCTCGTACCACGACGCACACTCATACAGTTCTCTCACAAATTTCGCAACGGGTAGCAGTGGCGCAGTTCCGGCGCTCGGCTGTTACCTGGATCGCAGGAATTCAGGAGGTGTTTGCACCCGATGGGACAGGCCTGTCCTAACGTATTGGAGATAAACAAATGAAAAAAATTTGGCATGGTATGGTTCGAGGGGGGCCAATTTATTAGCGCGAACGAATTTTTTTTCGATTATTATTTTAAAAGATACGATGGTCAAGTTCGGTTTTTCAAATGGAACTATATTTTTTGAACACCTGAGTTGATAGTGCGTTCCAAGACAAATTCAATAAGCTTTAATGTATACACTTTATTTCCACTGGTTTTTGAGATATTGCGCTTGCAAATTTACTGATTTTCCCTGGAAAAAAGCTTGCTGGAATAGCAAGGACCGGTGACGGTCTTACTGGCGCTACGGGTGGAACTGCTTGTTGAAACTGATACTTACCTGCCAAAGGTCGACGCCGAGACTGGCAGATCCAAATGCTGGACAATTATGTTCTGTCAGAAATACTACTTAGGTAGGTACATCTGCGGTATCGAGAGGCGCACCGTTAGTTTTATTTCGCACTTGCTTCTACGCTCGGATGGCCGTTTTTTTTTTGGAGGGATGCAAGTTGGATTCATTAGGTCAGGAAGTGTGAAAGTTGCTAGACTAAACTTCAACCATAGGGAGCAGATTGTATTAAAACCAATCGGATTTGCATCCGTCACAAACGGCTGCTCTGTTGAAGAGGCCCTCCTCACAGCAATGCCCACCTTCTCTCGCACGGAATACGTTAACGCATGCTATTGTTTTGATATTGAAGCTCGTGGTTATACTCGAGAGGACCACGCGTCGACAGCGGGCTACCCCTTTTTTACCTGTGTCTCTTCACGTGGCGTATTGACGGTGGCTTCGAGGAGCCTAGATGCCTGAATGCCAGTTATTGAATTCATGAGACGATAGAAACACTTTATTACAAAACACACATGTACTATAATTAATGTAAATCGTATTCCTCTCCGGCAGGATTACTGATAATGATCGAACTTGCGCTCTACTTTGCGCAGACCGATTCCACGGAGGGTAGTCGGGTCACACACTGCACAAATGAGACAGGGTAATTCTGGAGCAACGTCCGTCAAGGAGATTGGGCCTGGTACCCCGTGGCGAGGACAGCCCTTCGCAGTGCCTCACCGAATTTAATGTTTTTTTTTTGGAAAGGGTATGAATCCTCGGCCGACCGCGGCAGATCGAGGTCGAGCCCCCGCAGTCGAGGGTGCAATGTCCCTTACAGCGTATTAAGAAATTCTGTTCTTGATCGTATCGAGAGGGAAGTGACGCCAATGGATTCCCTATGTTTTTCTGATGAAGACCATGCCAAATATCGTGCAAATCGGACTACTTTGACACAAGCTATTTGTATTCCCTATGTAAAAGTTGTCCGATTTGCACGATATTTGGCATGGTCTTCATCAGAAAAACATAGGGAATCCATTGGCGTCACTTCCCTCTCGATACGATCAAGAACAGAATTTCTTAATACGCTGTAAGGGACATTGCACCCTCGACTGCGGGGGCTCGACCTCGATCTGCCGCGGTCGGCCGAGGATTCATACCCTTTCCAAAAAAAAAACATTAAATTCGGTGAGGCACTGCGAAGGGCTGTCCTCGCCACGGGGTACCAGGCCCAATCTCCTTGACGGACGTTGCTCCAGAATTACCCTGTCTCATTTGTGCAGTGTGTGACCCGACTACCCTCCGTGGAATCGGTCTGCGCAAAGTAGAGCGCACGTTCGATCATTATCAGTAATCCTGCCGGAGAGGAATACGATTTACATTAATTATAGTACATGTGTGTTTTGTAATAAAGTGTTTCTATCGTCTCATGAATTCAATAACTGGCATTCAGGCATCTAGGCTCCTCGAAGCCACCGTCAATACGCCACGTGAAGAGACACAGGTAAAAAAGGGGTAGCCCGCTGTCGACGCGTGGTCCTCTCGAGTATAACCACGAGCTTCAATATCAAAACAATAGCATGCGTTAACGTATTCCGTGCGAGAGAAGGTGGGCATTGCTGTGAGGAGGGCCTCTTCAACAGAGCAGCCGTTTGTGACGGATGCAAATCCGATTGGTTTTAATACAATCTGCTCCCTATGGTTGAAGTTTAGTCTAGCAACTTTCACACTTCCTGACCTAATGAATCCAACTTGCATCCCTCCAAAAAAAAAACGGCCATCCGAGCGTAGAAGCAAGTGCGAAATAAAACTAACGGTGCGCCTCTCGATACCGCAGATGTACCTACCTAAGTAGTATTTCTGACAGAACATAATTGTCCAGCATTTGGATCTGCCAGTCTCGGCGTCGACCTTTGGCAGGTAAGTATCAGTTTCAACAAGCAGTTCCACCCGTAGCGCCAGTAAGACCGTCACCGGTCCTTGCTATTCCAGCAAGCTTTTTTCCAGGGAAAATCAGTAAATTTGCAAGCGCAATATCTCAAAAACCAGTGGAAATAAAGTGTATACATTAAAGCTTATTGAATTTGTCTTGGAACGCACTATCAACTCAGGTGTTCAAAAAATATAGTTCCATTTGAAAAACCGAACTTGACCATCGTATCTTTTAAAATAATAATCGAAAAAAAATTCGTTCGCGCTAATAAATTGGCCCCCCTCGAACCATGTCATGCCAAATTTTTTTCATTTGTTTATCTTCATTACGTTAGGAGATATCCCGCTGTCCAGTCTTCGCTGGGACACCCTGTATATCTCTAAAATAAACTGTACTATTCTCAGCTTTTTTGAGTTCTCTCTATACACAAGGTCACAGATGTTTTTTTTTATCAACCTTATATGTTGTGTGTGTATTTCGAAACAGAAAAAATACAAATTCAGCGGTATACAATAATGTATAATAGTTATGTTAAGTTTTAAAAAATTCAACATTTTCAAATTTGTTGCGCGCTGGGTTCCCGTGGTCCAATCGGCCTCAATTTTGTTCCTGGTAGTTTTTCCAACAAGTGTCATAATTCTGGAGGGAGCGACCAAAAGAATCACGCAAATAATTTTCGTCAAGAGCAGCTACGGTCCACCCTAAGTGTACATTTAACCCTCAAGCACCACACTATATTTTCCAAACGCTCCCATCACACTGGGTGCACGCGACCCAAAATTTTCTTTCCTCTATATATCACGATTTGTTGCACCGATTTAAACAACTATTTTTTAATCAATTCGTCAGACAATAAGGAAATGGAATATATCGATAGTTTGGAGAATAATCAGTTGAATATCAAGATATTTTGAAAAAAGACGTTCGTGTTCTGAAAAAGGGTACAGAGATTTTATCATACATCAATTGAAAGGTTTTCAGTCATACTTCAAGAACACACACACACACACACACACACACACACACACACACACACGTCATTATGATTGGTACCCAAAAATATAATTATTTCGGGATGTGAAGTCGAGTGATATATACTATATAATATATAATATATATAATATATTATAGTATATAGATATATAATAGTTGGAATAATAACTTATTTTATAAAAACAGTATAAATCACTATGAAATGATTCATTTACACTATCATGAGTCGGAACAATATACCCCAATATGCTGAAATGTCAGGTATTCGTACACAAATATGGATATTGTAAGGACACATGCCTGTTTTAACGCGAATAACCAATATACATATACGAATACCGAATAAGTGGAGCCGGGACTAAGGAATACAATCCCGACTGTTTTTTGGATTCCAAACATTCCGGGATTTGATATAAAACTAATTCCGAGAATTTCTGAACTTTTTAAAAATATGAATTACTTTATGAACACCTGAAAAATATAAAAATAAACAGAATAAATAAACATAGTCATTTCACAATAATAAGGACAATAATAATAATAATGATTTATTTAAAGAATAATATTAAGTCGCATATAACTAACTAAACTATATTTATTTTTATAATGATATTCTCATTTTCCGCTATTTCGAAATTGCGCGAGTTGCAAATGACAACTTGGCTGAACACGTAAAGTCGAATCATTCATTGTAGACAAGTACTTTAGGTGCGTTGCTGTTCCTTTGTTCACATTTCCAAAAGTCTTCATAGTGGTTTACTGATATTATCTACTTATTGAGACTATTATTCTTCATTGATCTACTGTTTTTATTGATAAAAATGATTTTAACTTATGTTTCAGACTAAAGATAGAAAGTAAGTTTGTTTACATTAAATAAAGATATAAAATTTTACACATAATAAATCATTTTAATTACTGAAATTTTCTATTACCCAATCCCGGAGTTAGTCCCGGAATCCCAAGATAGACTTTAAAGCATCCCGCAATTCCGGGATTGAAAATAATGACCGGGATTGTACTCCTTACACAAGCTGTTGTGATTATTCTTGTACATTTCTTTTGTTTTAAGAAAGAACGTACTATTAAATTACTATACGTGGTTATTGTAAGGTTGGCCTATCGACGATGAAGGACGAGGAGATGCAAACAAGATACTAATGGATAATTTTTTGGAGCATATAAAACTGTTGCATAATAAAGAACTTCTCTTAACATCAGCGGAATCGCAGCAGTTCACAAAGATGCTTCTCCAGAGACCTCGAGATGGTGGTCCACCTTTGCCATTTTTTGCTCAAGAAGGTATTAAGTTTACGTTGTTAAGCATCTATAATACATTTTTTCAGAACGCTCGTGCACGCACGCGCGTTTCATTGCGCTTGTATGGATTTGCAAATAAAATATATTTGTCGACTTCAAAACCTTTGTTTTAGACAAAAGCTGTTCCAACATTGATCAAAACTTTAGTCCTAGATGGAAGTGTTTCATAAAAGGAATTAGTACGACTCATGTGATTATTACAATTTTACCAGCATCAGAAAAGGATATACATTTACTTATGTATTCGTCATATACGGAACAATCCTTTGTGAGCAACAATTCTGAGAATAATTATGATGAAGCTGACGTATTCAATATCGTTTTGAGTGAGAAACATCCAAATTCAACCCTTTATACGAACAATTTTAATGTATCTAATTATTCCTTATTACAAACTGGTGAATCTAAGTTATGCAATGAATTCGGCACTGATATTACATCAAAAATAGAAGAGCAAAGAAATTTTCAGGACTCTAAAAGAAGCCTCGTTATTCCTGTCTACGTTTATGATTGTTCACTAGCATTCTTAATTGATATTTTGACCGATAAAGTAAAAATATCATATAGTACGGATATTTATCAAGATCATACATTTAGAACTGGTCATCAGGGATGTAAAGATTTTAGTGAATTCAAATTTTCCTACAATTCGAAACCATCATCTCCGGAACCAAAAAGCGAGGATTCTGATAACACCACAAGTGGTAAGCTCAAATTTATCTATACAAACTTTTTTACAGTATACTGCGACATGTTTCGATAATGGATATCATTTAATGATACAGGTTGAACAAATATAATTTAATTTCTTGGCTTTCTTGTATTTCGAAATGGACTGAGAGATTATAGAGTGTGTGTTTCGATAATCATAGTGCAACCAGAGCGGGAGTAATTCCTCGCGTAAAAACAAACCGTAAATGTAGCATACAGTAGGGGAGACCTGGGCTAGTTGGCTAACGAAGTTAGTTGACTAATTCCATTTAATTGTGGGATTATGGTATAAATAATGCTGCGATTTGCGATATTGAAGCATATGAATGACCAGCTTGCCGTTTAATGCGTCGCTGTGACAAAAACTTGCGTGTTCTGTCAGTGAGAATGAAAAATCTAAAAAGGTCGGCGGGAAGTAAATATTTTTGTTTCGACTATTTATGAATTTTTGTTCACTAAGTACTGCTTGATGTTTTTTCATGAATATTTTGTGGGAACGTGATACCTTGACTATAATTTATGGTATTTTATTTTATCCGGTGCGTGGAGGTTTTGTACGTACGGCCCATAACATGTTCATAATTTCGGACGAGGTTACTTGACTAAGCATAGGAATACCATTAGTAAATGCATTATTTATCCTCATGATGCAGTCAAGGCAAAGAGTTTAGCTGCTCAAGTCTACTTCCCAAACCACAAATCCTTCCAAACTCACCCCTATCAGTTTTACACCCTATCCTCCGTTCAAACTCTCAGGCCTTCCAAATAGACCATAACAAATAAGTACAAAATAATTACAGTATCTATGGCCATGATAATTAATAAAAAAAACACTGTGAAGGAGTGAAAAAAAAATAAAAAAATTGTATTGGTCATAGTATACATATGTACGGATTTCGTATAGTATATTGATGGAATTGGCAACGTATATACAGGGTGTCCCAAAAATGTTGCGTTTCCTTAAAGGGGGTGATTCTGGGGGTGATTTCAAACAACTTTTTCCTTTGCGAAAATGCTCTCCGATGTTTCGTTAACGAGATATTAATAAAAAGCACCGACCAATCACAGCGCGAGTCTGACGGCCGAGTTCCCGCGGTAGCGTGGCTACGAGCCGCGCTGCGACTGCGACGAGCAAGCAACTCGGCATGCATCGAAGAAACTTGCGTAGAATGGCAAATGAAAAAGACGTAACAAATAAAATCGAACATGTTGTCATGGTTTGTTCGTTATTTAAAGTGAATAGTGAATAAAGGATAAATGGATGAAAATCACGTGTAACGTAAAAAGACGAATACGCATTTTTTTTTTTTTAGAAGATTCGAAAATAATAATTATTTGAAGTGGGAGGATAAGGAATACGTAAATTTCCTTGTGTTAATAACGTAGTCACGAAAAGGTAATGTAACAGGAAATTAACGAAAGGTGATAGTTGTTCGTTATTGTGATAAAAATCCGTAATTCAATAACGGCCAGCACTGTTGGTGGTAACGAATAAGTCTGTTTAAAAGGCCCGAATAAATGTTTTCGTACGGGAATTTAGAGAATTATCGCCGGAAATAAGCCATCGCTTGGGTTAAATTTAAAAATGAATTATCACCAATAAAGTAACTAAAACTCACCCTTGTTGGAAATTCACCTGCAGCTTGAAAATCTGTGCCACAGGGTCACTGAACCGATCCTGGTCATCGATGGATGAGCTCCGTGCACAGCTGGTCCCAGGTATCCTTACATTCCCACTACCCAAAGTTAAGGGTGGCAATGACAGGTGCATCCACGTCAACGTACCGAATATTCACTTCACTGCACGGCTACTAACACTGATCACTTTGCTTTTAATGGAACTTGTTGTTCCTACGTTTTAAATATTGGTGGCCCCGAAAGGGGCCGATTGTTTCTATTTGAGGAACTGCTCCACATGGCCACCGTCATTATCGACGCATGTTTGAGCGTGGAGAATCAGCTGCCTTTGGACACCCTGTAAAGTTTTCGGCGTTATGCTGGCCACCGCTGCGTGAATAAGCGCGACCGCTTCTTCAGGAGTGTCCACCGGCTGACGATACACCTCATTCTGAAATGATTGTTGTACAACAAATACAAAACGTAAGTAAAAAAAAAGAATATCTACAACAGGAATAAGTAAAGAGTAACAGCAATAATCAAATTACCTTCAGGTAGCCCCAGAAGAAAAAATCCAGCGGATTCATATCCGGTGACCGTGGGGGCCACGCAACGTGGGCCTCTTGGCCGCCGCGGCCGATCCACCTGTCCTGAAAGGTTTCACCTAAATAAGCGCGGACATTATCGGCGTAATGTGGCCCAGCTCCGTCATGCTGGTAGTACATGTTCTGTCGGATCTCATGTGGAATATCGTCCATAAGATCCGGCAAAACATGTTCTAAAAAACGTTTATACGCTGGGCCGTCCAGCCTGTTTGGCAGAATGTACGGCCCAACGATAAACTCGCCACAAATGCCGGCCCATAGGTTGATCGACCAACGGACTTGTGCTGCACATGGACGAAGCGCTAGGGGATTTTCGTCGCTCCACACATGCATATTGTGGGAATTGAAGCAACCTTCTCTGTTGAAAATTGCTTCATCCGTCCACAATATGTATTTGGTGAACGACGGATTCCTTAGCACTTCTCCCAACAGCTACCTGGAATATTCAATCCGCTGGATGTAATCCCCGGCGTGCAAATGTTGCACCCGTACATATTTGTACGGATGCAACTTGCGATCCTGGAGGATTCGATGTATCGTCGTCCTGCTGACACTAGAACAAAATGCAAGAACATCTACTATTAGATAACATTTTTTTCCTTGATTAATAATTGCTGCAGTTATTTTGAACTGTCACTTACTCTAGGCGACGGCTCAAGACGCGCACACTGATGGTTGGATCGACTTCAACGGCGTCGAGGATTCGCTCTATGGTGCCCAGATTTCGCGCTGCTGCGGGTCTGCCCACCTCGCTGCCTCGCGGCATCATTGACCCCGTCGAAAATAGCCGCGACGCTAACCGGCGAAACGTATCCTTGCTTGGGGTTTCGATATCAGGATATTTTAGCGCAAATGCTCGTGCAGCAGCATTTGCGTCCCCGTTGTTCCGGGCGTACACCCAGAACATCCTGTAGTATTCTTGGGCCGTGTACATTTCTGCGACACGATTGCTAGCTGACTGACAGGATTTTTTCCAAGCAAATTCCGCTACCCCCAAATAGCTTCTCTGGTTCCATTATGAGTTAACTCCCACCAGGGCAAGAGGCTTTAGGTAAAAAGAAGTCAGCACATTTTCGGAACACACGTGTTTTGCAGAAGTGCAACGAATACTTTCACAAAAGCCCGCGCTCCGTCCTTCTACTGCCAATGTACCCATTGTTTCGAGATAGAAAACAGACACCACGTGTATCGGTTCGAAAGGGTCCGAAGGGAAGAGACAGTCTTCGAGTTGGTATAAAGAAGAAAATGCATACCATTCCTGTTTCCGCTTTCCGAGACCCTGAGTTCACGACTGCTACGAGACGGAACCAATTAAGTCATAAATTATCCGAAACTGTAGGAAACCGTTCTCTACCGCCGACTCGTCGGACAATAAACCGCGATCCTGGCGAAATGCTCTGGCTGATCAGCCTGATTAATTTTGGAGAACTAGAAATTACAGAGTACTATCCAACATCTATACGCCTCGCGGAAAGACACAGGAAGAGAATATCTCTCGTGTATCTCGAATTTCAAAACAGAAGCACGCATCGACGTATTCCGTGCGAGCGAAGGTGGGCATGGAGGTCCAATTGGCCCCAAACTAACCAATCGGGCCTGCTTATCTCTCGTGTCTAAGCACGCGCTCGAATTTCAAAACAGAAGCACGCGTCGACGTATTCCGTGCGAGCGAAGGTGGGCATGGAGGTCCGATTGGCCCCAAACTAACCAATCTGTCCTGCAGCCCTCCCAAACGGCCACTGTCCTGAAGAGGCCCTCTTCACAGCAGTATCTCCTCCCCAAGGTCCACCATCGCTCGCACCTTCATTGGCGTCACTTTCGCACAGATCTTACTTACAGCACTTCCTAATAGGTACTCCAACCCTTCCGAGGGTCAAAAGCCTTCGGAGAGACACCACGGGGGTTTGGGTTGACATCGTCACGGTTGCGAGGCGGATCAGGCGTTTCGTGCCAATCACCCTGTATATACAGACAATAATGATGTTTGCCATCGGAAGATTTGTGCCCAATGTTATGACAGCCTCCCACAGATGTATATAGCATCCTATGAGGAGGGGTTCACCCATATATTTATACTGCGAACTCACTACATGCACTTCATATATTGCCGAATATGTTTGACACAGAAATATGCGCGCCACGCTGCAGAAAATTGTAGTGCATGCATAGAGGAGTATTTTAATTTGCCTCGAAATGAGTGGTTCACCATAAGAAACGGTTGTGCCGTCAATGTTGTCAACCACTGGTAACTACATTTGCTTTTAATAAATTTTCTTGCTTTTATATTTCGTCTTCCTGTTTACTTTCTCTCATTTTCCACATCCTTATCGAACGGCTTTAATCGCGTATCAAACGGACATCGAACGTGTATGGAACGTCTGCCGTACCACTCTGTACGTGTATTGGACGTCTATCGTACCACTTTCAAAGTCTATTGTACCACTCTGAACATGAATGGTACCACTTGTACATAATAATTATAACTATCGTCTTAATCTAGCGTTGGGTTGGGGGAGGGTGAAGAAAATTATACGCATTAAAAATTGATTATTTATTTATGAATTTCTCTCTGCTGTTTAGACCACCAGTTGAATATTTTAAGTACATTTTGCAAGGCACAATGCTTTGCGTGTCTGCCACATCGCAGAGTATCAACTACATTTAGCTTATTTAGAGATTGTATATCCTCGTAGTCAATGTCCAGCGTCTCGATGATCACATCCGCTCTCGTACTTTCATCGAGGAAATCCGCAAGCCATTCGCGTTTCTGCAGCCCTTTAACGTACACGACATGACACGTGTCATCTGCTTCGTCGATCGCACCAGCTACAGCTTTCGTAATTAGCTGCTTAGCCATACTGTATGGAACTTCTCCATCGTCCCAGCGTAGTCCATGGTGTTTCGCCGTCAACCACCGGATGCTTGATTTTTCAGATTTCGTAAGAAAATATTGTGGCATCGAACTCCGAAAAATATAATGCGAGAGAATTGTTCCCTTTCGCTGGACAGCCACTTCCTTGATGACAAATCTTCCATCGACGTTGAACCCTTGCAGGTCAACAAATGTTGGCGCGGACATTATCGATACAATTTAGAGACCCGGTCACTTCCAAGACAGATGGGGAATGTAGTCTTTCTCTTAAAGCATCTCGATTTTCACGATGAAATTTTCTTTTGGTACGAATTTCCCAGTTCCATATATGTGGTCCATATTTTTAAAGTTGCATTCGCTGCAAAGTATGATGTTTCCGTTCTTCGCCTTCTTCTTCGCTAACTGTTACTTTCCATTCCTCTGTATTTTCGTTCTTCTACGCTGACTCTTCTTTTCTTCATCATCATATATTTTGATACAATCGCGCGATGCACTGCGACGTTAAGATTGAAAATCATTTGAAAACAATTATTGTCTATTGAATGCATGCGATTGTACCACCAAGTAGTGTTGTCTCTTTCCCTCCCTAGAATTTAGCTTTAGAATGCATGCTCTGTCTCTTTCTAAATTTTAGCTGAAAAATGCACGCTCTCTCTCTTTCCAATCCATCCGAAGACGCGGTGTGTAAAAAACCGATCTTCCCCAACGTCGTTCGAAACAATTTCTTTCAAACAAATTATTATTATTTCTATCGCATATTGATTCGCTAGATCAGGGAAAAAATTTCGGGAGTCGTCCGCTCTCGCGGTTAGGTCCGGAAAAAATTTTCGGGGTGGATCGAGGTCGTCCCTATGCATCGGTTAGATTTAAAAAAAATTTCGGGTGGGCCAAGTTCTGAACGAGATTTTTTTCGGGGGTCAATGCCTCCCTCTGAAAAATTTCCCACGTTGGGCCAAGTCTGGAGAGGCCTCCGCGGCGGCTCGGCCCAGACTGATCCCCCCTCTATCATCGCGGCTTCCCCCACTCCGCGGCTCGTGCGCGCGCGACCGGTCTTCCTCTCCCCCCGCAGGCCCCGCGCCCAGGTTTCCCTCCGCCGCCCTCCCCCCGGCGGTTGGGAGTCGGGGAGGGGGAAATGGCCTTGAAAGTGAATTGGAACTCCCATAGTATTACTACTATAATTTATCACACGTACTGTCTGCACTATTAAGGCAGTACGCTTGCGTTCCATTGATATATGGGTATATAGTGTAATGATGAATTCAGAATGAGGAGTCCAGGATATTTTAGTTCGTAGTGCGCTACATTGTTCGGATAAGCGGCGTTCATGTAATCGACATTCTACTTATAATATTAATATTTGTAAATGATAAATACTAATGATATTTATTGTTACAGATCAGCACAGTCTTATGGAACATTGTAAATTGTTGAGTTTGGCACATTGTCACTGTTACGTCGTTGCTGTTTATAAATCGTTGGTATTGCAACAGCCTCTCAGTTATGAAGACATGGAAGCTGCCGTAGAACAATGCGAGGAAACCTTAATTGAGATCGATATAACGAAATATTTGCGATCTGTATGTCGGCATTTGAATAAATTATCAGAAGAAGATTCGCTAGATCAGTTGAAACTTTCTGCGTGTGAAGACGTAGAACCCCTACACAAGTTAATTAGAGATAAATTTGAAAGAATAATGAGGGTTGCTTTTAGACCAGTACCTGCACATCCCGAATTCTATTATTGCTCGCCATCTTGTATAGTAAATAAAACGGTATGTTATTGATTAATTATTATGTGAATGTAGAATCTGATTAGCTAAAGTCGGCGCCAAATATATTGGTTGGCGAATTCGATTTCGCGAACAGGGATTGAGGAGAAATCAGTCACCACCATCTGACGATCGTGGATTTGTCAGTTCGAGTTGCACGACCCGCGAAGGATATGGTGGGGTAACAGGAACGTTTGCTCGGCTCCACCTGAACGTAGTCGTGTGGCTGTTATTTATTCTTAGCATAATAATTGTGTACGTTACGAAGCTATGCGTAAACAAAGATGAAGCTATCGAGAGAGAATCAATGTTCTGACTAATAAAACTCCTGATTTTCTTCGCAGCTAACGCACACCTATTCTGATGTATGTATTTATACAGGGTGTTACTCTACCTATAGTCAATACTTTGAGGGGTGATTCTACAGGCATATATAAGTCGAAAATCAAGAGTGACGAAATTGCGGTAAATGCTTCGTTTATTAATTATCGATGGTTAAAGATTGGCGTCTGGATCGCCTGAATCAGCCTGAATGACGGCAACTCGACGGACAGCGGGCCGCGTGAGGCAGGCCAGCCAAGGGGCGTGCAGTGGCGGCGGATGCGTGACGGATTTGCCATGTACAGCGCATACTTACTTACCTACCTCGCTGAAACTGTGACATACGGTACTTGCGATAATTTATGAAGAGACGCAAACGTTGTTCGGCATTAAACCTGCCTACTCGTAAAAATCCACAAGGGCATATCAAAACCCGCCCAACGGGATTCTCAAGTAGAGAGGGTGAATGCCATTGCCTTTGAAAATATTGCCCTCAAAAATCACTCACACGGCCATCCAAAGCACCGCGATTGTCCCGTCCGCGATTGTTCACTTAATTACACACACGCACCACGATTAGTTTTCTCGCGATTGTCCATGTCTTCACGCACCGCGATTGTCCAGTCCGCAATTGTTCACTTAATTACACACACGCACCACGATTAATTTTCTCGCGAGTGTACATGTCTTCGCGCACTGCGATTGTCCCGTCCGCGATTGTTCACTTAATTACACACACGCACCACGATTAATTTTCTCGCGAGTGTACATGTCTTCACGCACCGCGATTGTTCACTTAATTACACACACGCACCACGATTAGTTTTCTCGCGAATGTCCATATCTTCACGCACCGCGATTGCAGTCTGTGCTCGCGTTGACGACAGTCGTCAAACTGAGGAGACCTTGGCCAAATCCCTGCGCGAAGGACACGAACAACGTTACGAATAAACAACCTACATACAATGTATCGCTACACTTTCTCCGAGTCACTCGGGCGATGATAGACAGCTTATGGGATAAATTAAATTCTTTATTCTTCATGGAATCGATAGGTATGGCAGTGACACCAATGGATTCCCTATGTTTTTCCGATGAAAATCATACCAAATGTAATGTAAATCAGATTACTTTTAACGAAGCTAATTTTACATGAGGCCCGCGTGTGCCTGTGCTAGAGAATCACAGCTGTTTCGGACGGCCAGTCAATGCCCCCGACGAGACCGTTCCGCGCTGAGTTTCGTGGCCTCCGACCGCGACGCTCGAGATCAGGGGGCCATACAATGTTGCGCACTAGAAAGCGACGAATCTGAAATTATTCTGCATTTCTCATCAGATCTTTGCGAAAGTGGCGTCGATCGATTCCTTATGGAAAAACATAGAGAATCCATTGGTGTCACTGCCATACCTATCGATTCCATGAAGAATAAAGAATTTAATTTATTCCATAAGCTCTGTATCATCGCTTGAGCCACTCGGCGAAGGTGTAGCGATACATCGTATGTAGGTTGTTTATTCGTAACATTTTTCGTTTCCATCGCGCAGGGATTTGGCCAAGGTCTCCTCAGTTTGACGACTGTCGTCAACGCGAGCACAGGCTGCAATCGCGGTGCGTGAAGACATGGACATTCGCGAGAAAACTAATCGTGGTGCGTGTGTGTAATTAAGTGAACAATCGCGGTGCGTGAAGACATGTACACTCGCGAGAAAATTAATCGTGGTGCGTGTGTGTAATTAAGTGAACAATCGCGGACGGGACAATCGCAGTGCGCGAAGACATGTACACTCGCGAGAAAATTAATCGTGGTGCGTGTGTATAATTAAGTGAACAATCGCGGCCTGGACAATCGCGGTGCGTGAAGACATGGACAATCGCGAGGAAACTAATCGTGGTTCGTGTGTGTAATTAAGTGAACAATCGCGGACGGGACAATCGCGGTGCTTTGGATGGCCGTGTGAGTGATTTTTGAGGGCAATATTTTCAAAGGCAATGGCATTCACCCTCTCTACTCGAGAATCCCGTTGGGCGGGTTTTGATATGCCCTTGTGGATTTTTACGAGTAGGCAGGTTTAATGCCGAACAACGTTTGCGTCTCTTCATAAATTATCGCAAGTACCGTATGTCACAGTTTCAGCGAGGTAGGTAAGTAAGTATGCGCTGTACATGGCAAATCCGTCACGCATCCGCCGCCACTGCACGCCCCTTGGCTGGCCTGCCTCGCACGGCCTGCTGTCCGTCGAGTTGCCGTCATTCAGGCTGATTCAGGCGATCCAGACGCCAATCTTTAACCATCGATAATTAATAAACGAAGCATATACCGCAATTTCGTCACTCTTGATTTTCGACTTATATATGCCTGTAGAATCACCCCCCCCCCCCCCCCCCCAAAGTATTGACTATAGGTAGAGTAACACCCTGTACGCTGACAACTCGGTTTGGCTTACACGCCAGAAGCTTGGCTCCATCCCCACCACATCTGGCTCACTCTTGTTCTGCGAAGAGCGAGATGGAACGAAAGCGAGTCAGAAAATGTTGAGCAGGCGTGGGATTTAAGTGAACGCAGCGGCCGATTTTCAGAAGCAGCGCCTCCTTTGTCCCACCACGCGTCTTCGCCCCCGCGGCGGCCAAGCAGCTTGGAGCGTCTCAGGCCCGTACCATATGAACTGCGCGTGTGGCGCGTTACCAAAACAAAAACGCAGCAACAATCGTACTCTCTGAGACGATGTGGAAACCACTGATGCAATGTCAACCTAATACGCCACGCGCGGTTCACATGGTACGGGCCTGAGACGCTCCAAGCTGCTTGGTCGCCGCGGGGGCCAAGACGCGCGACGGGACAAAGCCGTTGCTTCTGAAAATGGGCCGCTGCGTTCACTCAATTCCCAAGCCTGACGTTGAGAAAAGAAGCACCGAGGCAGGCAAGTGGTATGGTGGGAAAATACCCATCACGAAACTCACCGGCCAACATATCTGGCCCCGACCTTATTAATATGTAAAGATAAATAAGTAAAGTAAATAAAAATTCGTACCAACAGAATCCTGCTGGATATCACAAATCGGATAGCGATGAGGAACTAGAGAATCTCACTTTCCATTCCATAAATGTTGATTGCGCGACACATAACCCTCATAAAACGAGTAAGTAATAATGTAACTCTGAGCACGTCTAAGGGGATTGAAAATAGTAACTATGATTTATAAACTGTAATTTATCATAAAAATACTCTAGTTTTCATTGCATCTGAAATACATTTTTTAATAAAATTAATTGAGTAAGTATATTGTAAACAGATGAATATTTCATTACTGTATTATAAATAAGTGTGAAATATTTGTTGTATAACTTTTTTTGGTAATTATTGAAAATTGGATTCTAAGCACTAATTTCCATGACCTTAAGGGGGCATTGCGTCTTGCTGGGCCGAAAAATAGGTAATTCTTTATGAATTTTTTGTACAAAAACGTTTCGACAAATTTATTTGAGGTTTGGCAGGCTGTTTTATTGTATCTTGAACTATTGTTCTGAATTTTTGGTTGAAAAATAATCGTGTGGCCCTGGCGTTGACGAAAAGTACTATAAGGGTTATTCGAAACACAAAACGGAAAAGAGTTTCTTAAACTATGTGAATGTGGCTATGGGTGGTTGTAGATTTATTGCCGTATCTGTTACCGTTCCTTTTCCCGATTTTGAGGCAACACCTTTCTCAGACTTAAACCAGGGCGCTGCATACAACCACCCATAGTCACATTAGGGTGGTCCTTATGTTTCCACTTCCGATTTTTTGTCTTAACCCCCTAAACTATGAGGCTTAGTGAAAAAATGATATGTGCAAAGTTTCCAAGTGATTGAACAACGGGAACCCGTGTGCATTTCAGTTGAAGTTTTGAAATAATAGTGATTTCTCGTCAATTTTGAACATATCCAATTGTGTTCGGACCATGGCCGCCAGGCGGCAAAACCCCGTGCACGCGTTGTCGAGGGATATTTTCCGAACAGTCCGAGTTAAGTATTGTTCCGACATTTTTCATTAATGGTTTCTTCTTTAGAAATGTCTATACAGTCCGATACTGTTTAGTGAATTCATACTAGATTTTTTTTTCGTAAAAATGCAAAAATATTGGGAATTTACTATTATTTCAGAACTTCAACTCAAATGCAGCACGGGTTCCCGTCGTCCAATCACTTTCAAACTTCGTACGTATCATTTTCTCAGCAAGCCTCATATTTTAGGGGGATGAAACAAAAAAAAAAACTAAGAAAATGTTGACCCTAC
Source organism: Andrena minutula (assembly GCA_929113495.1). Taxonomy (NCBI): domain Eukaryota; kingdom Metazoa; phylum Arthropoda; class Insecta; order Hymenoptera; family Andrenidae; genus Andrena; species Andrena minutula. The sequence continues at coordinate 35,189,903 of OV815996.1, read as the reverse complement.
TGTCCATTACATATAAGAGTAGATCTACGCCTCTACTGATTATCAACCGACCTGCACAGCTTCCACCGATCTGACACACGCGACTGGTAGCATTTTCCCTGCCGGTTTCCTACCGATCAACAGTATATCCCTGTACGGAAAGAGTCTACTCTAAAGTGAAACGCAGTTTGTAGCTAAGGACCACCCTAAGCCACAGTCATATAGTTTAAGAATCTCTTTTCCTTTTTGTATTTCGGATAACCCATACAGTACTTTTCCTCAACGTCAGGCCCACACGATTAGTTTTCAACGGTCTCGCTGTATCTGCCATATTTTCTTCCAGTGTCACACAAAAAATCAAAACAATAGTTCAAGATACAATAAAACAGCCTACCAAATGTAAAATTAATTTGTCGAACTGTTTTTGTACCAAAAATTCATAAAAAATTACCCATTTTTCAGCCCAACAAGGCATAATCTGCCCCTCACAATACGTTGCTGGAACATGATTCTGGACATCTTTTCCCTATACATGTTACCGCCGCACAGTGGTCGAAAATGACAGTTGGCGAAAAAATTGATTCCAACGCCAAATTGAAATGAAAATCAACGAAACTTGATATACTGGGGTGTTAGGTATCGCTGATAACGAATTCGTTGCAGGTTATTTGAAAAAGAAGATAGCGGATCCAATATGGCCGCCCTAACTCGACAAAAACTAGTAAATTAGGGATCATACGAACGAAACATGTTGTTTATTGAAATCCTAAAACTATAACTTTATATTTTATGAGTCTAGTAAGTTGCATTATACTGTATAGAATGTTATACTAAAGAATAGTTGTTAAAAAACAATATAAAAACCAACAATATTTAATAATTTTATCATTTCCGCGGTAAATACTGCAAATACGTGATTAATCTAAGCATTAAATATCTATCGGAGGCGAGAATAAAGATTATTGACATAAATAAATGTTAGTAGAATTGTTTATGAATATTTTGTTTGAACAATTTTTTAACAAAGTGACAGTGATAACCATTTCATACAATCAAATTGATCATATTTTGTTGTAACATTACTATAAACAATTAATTGTTACTAAAGAATTTGTTAACATAATAGATTTCAGTAATATTCAACAAGGATAAGTGCAATTTGGAAGGTAGGGGAAGTAGGGGCATGACGGGGTAGCGAGGTAAGATGGGGTATCTCCCTAAACCCTAATTAAAAGATGCTAGACACGTGACAAATACATCCCCTGATAACCATCTGACGCCAATCTGACATTCGCCTTCTTCTCGCTGTGTTTTTGTCTTCGTCGCAGGCACCAGCGGGTTATGGATTCTCATCCATAGGGTGCTCGCAACACTGCTCTCCCCTCCGGAGAAGCGGTCGTTCCGATCGCTGCAGCTTCTTTTTCGCGAGCAGCCGTACCCTGGTCCCGAAGGGTGGGAAGGATGCTGTGTGGCCCCTTCTGTCCGCCGCCTCGGCATTAGCCTTCACGCCCAGGGGAAAACCACTCAAAAAACCCTGGGCAGGGCGTGGGTACGTGGATTCCTCGCGTCTCTACCCTTCACTTGCATCTTCAGACTTGAGCACTTCTTGTTTGAAAGAGCTTCATCTTCTTCGACGAAGCATCTTCTCCTTGGGCAGAAACGGGCAGGGAGTCTTCGAGTCTTCAGCCGTTCAGATTCAAGTCGAGATTCCAGCGACGGCTCCGCTATGTTTGACGGGAATCTCCCTCGGCGGACGCTTCCTCCGGGACTCCAACGGGGAATTCCCACGACGCTCCGGAACATTCCTCGACGACTCTGGCCTCCGCTCCCTCGAACGTTCCACGACGATTCTACCCCTCCAACGCTGCATCCTCCTTGTGGGCTCGGCTCTGTCGTTGCATCTTTCTTCGGTGGCTTTGCTCGACGTTCTCCTCCTACGATGCTTCGGGGTTCCCTTGGCAAAATGGACAGAGAGACATTAATTTTCTCTTTCTCTCATGAGAATGGGAGCAGGACAGAACCGGGAAGGCGGAAAGGCGAGACGAGCACGAAAGCAGGGGGTCACACTTATGAGTATGCTATCGGCCCGTTCCCCGATCAATCTGCCCAGAACTCCCAGCTCGTCTTCACTCTTCTTTCTTCAAATCTTCTTCTCTCCTCTAATCTTTGACTTTGTGATGGCCCCATTCCTCATTGTGGCTTCTGCTGCTGCTTCAATAAACCGTCTCGATGCAGCTCGTCAGCGGCAAATTTCGGTTCCTTACAACGGTTATTCAGAATATCGGTTCTTCATTACTGTTTCAGTCAGAACCGATATATAACAGTTTGAAACAGTTATTTTCGGAACGATTTCAACCCCTGACAGATATCCAGACGGTGCCGAAAAAATTCGTGAATCTTCTTCATTTTTCCTCGGATCCATTCATAGTATAACCGTTCGAGGTCCTCTTCTTTTTCCACTTCTGGAGGCAATCCTCTCCATAGCTGCACAGGGGTAGACGAAGTTCCTGGCCATACAGGATCATCGCTGGCGTTAATTGGGTAGTCTCGTGCTGTGCTGATCTGTAAGCGAGGTGGAACATGGGAATCCACTCATCCCAATCGCGCTGAGGCTTTGAAACAAACATTGCGAGATATTAGAGCAATGTCCTATTCAAACGATCTACCAGCCCGTCGGATTGAGGATTCCAAACAGCTTCAGCAATTCCTTGTACACGGAGGATTCGAAGTTCCTTCCATGGTCCGTGTGTATTTCCAAAGGTACACCGTGACGACATACTACGTTGTGCAAAAGAGCTCTTCCCACTGTGACTGCTTGCTGATCTGGCATCGTGATTACTTCGGGCCACCGGGTGAAGTAGTTTGCCACGACCAGCATAAACCTGTTCCCGGTCTGGGACCTCAGGAGCGGACCCACCACGCCCAACGCGAGCATGTCGAACGGAGCTCCAACGTTGTAGACTCTCAGGTTTCCTGCTCCCCTCTGACGTGGGCCCCTCTTCGCCGCACAGGTGTCACATCGCCGACACCACTCGTGAACGTCCTGTCGACACGTGGACCAGAAGAACTGTTTGTAGATCTTCGCCAAGGTCTTGTTTATTCCGAAGTGTCCAGCTGCTGGAGCATCGTGGCACTCCTTCAACACATCTGCTACTCTTTCTTGCCGCACCACCAAAAGCCACGAGGTCGTTGCACCATCGTGGGACTCCCATTTCCTGAAAAGCAAACCTTCCCGATCTTCCAACGAGTCCCATACCAACCATTAATACTTCAGCTGCGGGGAGAAATGAGCGACATCTTGCCAGACGGCTTTCTCTCCTTCCCCCTTCTTTTTAAGGAAGAAGCCAATTTCTTCATTCTTTTCTTGGCTTCGTTTCCACTCGGTCTTCCTTTCGTCGCAAAATATCGTGTGAATCTTCTTCGTAGTATGTCTTTCCTCCTCTGCTTCTTTCGACTAGAGAGTCGGTTGCAGATCTTACAATTTTCTTCGGTGCAAGGTCTTTGTGAAGGTCCATCAGCGTTTCCGTGGACTTTTCCTTCTCGATGGCGAATCTCAAAGTCCTATTCTTGCAGTCGTTACTCCAACGGGCGACCTGTTCTTCAGGGCGCTTGAAGGTCAAGAGCCAGCGAAGCGCCGCATGGTCTGCTTTTATCAGAAATCTTCGCCCGTAGAGGTAGTGATGGAAGGGTTCGATAGATTTCACTACTGCCAGTAGCTCTCTCTAGGTGACGCAGTAGTTCCTCTCCGCTTTTCCCAAGGTCTTGGAGAAATAAGCCACGACCTTTTCCTGCTCTTTGTGTTCCTGTGAGAGGACGCCGCCTATGGCGAAATTGGAGGCGTCCGTGTCCAGAATGAAATCCTTGTCTATCACTGGGTAGGCTAGTACCGGGGCTCCGGTTAGTTTCCTCTTCAGCTTTTGGAAAACTCCTTGGCACTCTGCGGTCCATTTGTAGTTTTGTTTGGCCTCGGTGAGGCGATGCAGAGGAGGGACTTGGCGATCCTGGAGAAATGGCTTTAATTTTCTCCGGATCCGTCTTGACTCCACTCTCCGTTACGATATGGCCCAGATATTTTACTTCTCGGCAAAAGAAAGAGCATTTCTTGGGGCTCATCAATAGTCCAGCTTAACGTAAACGTGAAAACACCGTCCGTAGACGTTCGGGCTCCTGCTCAAAGTCATTCCCGTAGATGATGATGTCGTCCAAGTAAACCAAGCAGATTTTCCAGGTCAGGTCTTGAAGTAAGTCTTCCATCAGTCGCTCGAAAGTTGCAGGGGTGTTGGAGAGTCCAATGGGCATCACCTTGAACTGCCACAGTCCCGTCCACACTGAAAACGCAGTTTTCTCTCGGTTCTTTTCGTCCATATAGATCTACCAGTATCCGCTCTGCAAATCCACGATTGAGAGCCACGATGAACCAGCGAAGGCGTCCAGTGTATCCTCAATACGGGGCACGGGATACGAGTCTTTCTTCGTGATCTCGTTCAGGAGACGGAAATCCACGCAGAATCATATGCTTCCATTCTCCTTCTTCACGAGGACGACCGGAGAAGACCACGGGCTCCGGGATTCTTCGATTACACCCTGCGCCAACATCTTTCTGAGCAACTCTTTCACTTCTGCTCGACGGTGTAGAGTAGGCCTGCCCCGAAGGGTGGAAATACCTCCTGAATTTCTGGGACTCGGGCAACAGCCAAGTGCGGGACTGTTCCATTGCTACCCGTTGCGAGATTCGTGAGAGAACTGCTGTTGCAGCCCATGCTGTGGTTAGCAACGTAACAGTCCCGCGTCCGGGCTGTTGCCCGGGTCCCAGAAATTCAGGAGGTATTTGCACCCTTTGGGGCAGGCCTGGTGTAGAGGCAGCCTCCGCGTCGCCTATTTTATGGGCGGGCAATTTTCAGTGTTGACGGTGGGCTTCACCCAGTCATAGTTTCCGAACTGAATCTAATCCGTGGCGAAAACGTCCTGAAATTCGTAAAGTAACTCAGCAAATAGCTTCTTCTGTCTTTCTGACAAACCTGATGAGCAGCGTGTATACAGCTCCTCCAAATGTTGTGGGACGACCATTTCCCTTTCTTCTTCTTGTTTCTTCTTCTCGGCGCTCGGCTCACTAAAGTGTATCTCCAGTTTGCGGGGAAGGCACAGCACATTCCGGAAGAGATCGATGATGCAACGGTGCTTCTTCAGGAACCCTGCTCCCAGGATGCACTTTTCCACCATGTCAACGATGTAGAAGTTTTCTCTGCTCACGAGTCCTCCCACGCTGGCTCTTCTTACCGAACACTTTAATTTTCTCTCCAGTAGTGGAGCGAATCGGTCTTCGTTCTATCGATGTCCCTCGTCGGGCACAATCCATTCTCCAGAAGGTTTCGGAGAACCTGTATCTAAAATAATATTACAGGGGTTTCCACTGATTTTTCCACATACGTAAATTTCTTCGGTTGTATTCCGTTGACGCCCAGTCGCCTCCTGCATCGCTACACTCTTGACGACCAGGGGACTGCTTCTTACGGTCCGGCGTCTCCCCCTTACGCCGTCCTCTTGGCGTTTTCCTCGTAGGACTTCCTGGAAAAGTTTGCTCTTGTCTGGCCGTTCTTGGCCTTACAACAGTCCTTTTGAAGGTGACCTGTCTTGCCACAGAGCCAGTAGGTCCTTTTGGGGTAGTCCGTTCGATTCTCGGGTTTATCGGGCCTCCTTCTCTTTTCCGGGAACCTTGCAAAATTGTCGGAGGGTTTAGCCTTCCGTTTTTCTGAGTACCGATTTTACGGCTCGACTGCAGGACCACGAGACATCGCTTCAAAGGCCTCGATTTCTAGAGCTCTGGTCACGGCGGCTCTTCGGGTCGTGAACCCACCGAGTCGCAGTTCCCGCTGCATGACCGAGCTAACCAATAGCGTCACGAATTGAGACGCGGCGAGTTTGTCGCAGGTGTCGGCGAAGACGGACTGCGCTAAACGTTCGATTTTGGTAGCGAGCGAGGAGATACTCTCATCTCTCCGCTGCCTCCGGCTCTGGAAAAGTAGGTAGTTCAAATTGGACAAATTTTTCGCTCCGTAGCGGAATTCGAGCGCGGAAACGAAATCCGCGAAACTTTCGCATTGGGCAGCGGAGAGCGTCGTGTGGATAATCCTCGCTGAGCCCCACAGGGAAGCGATCAAGGCCGTAGCTTTTTCTTCGTCATTCTAACCATTAGCGCGCGCGATGGTCTCAAATTGCACTTTGTACTCTTCACACGAAGTTTTCCCATCGAACATTGTCGGTTTCACAGCGTACCCCAGGCTGAGTACGCCAGGTTCCGAAAGAGGGGCAACGGCGGGCGTACCGACGGGGAATAGGGTCTACCGCCGGGAGAACACTATTTACAATACTATTTACATCAGGCACTATCTCCTCATCCCGAGGATTCGCGCCGCTACCAACCGAACCATGGCCGTTTTTTAATGAAACGGTTACGACCTGTATTCGTTCCTCTATATTTGACATACGTGCCTCCAAGGCCGCTTGCGTCTGTCGGTCGGCGGTTTCCTTCTGCTCGCTGCGATGATCTTCCCTCTACCAGTGGGTCTCGTTGTCCCTCCACTGTTCCCGCATCTGTCCCACAATACTTAAGTGGAGGGTGGCAAACAGCTCCTATAGAGAGGTGTCGTCCGTCGCTCCAGAGGAAGACTCCGCGGAGGCCGCGGAAGCGTGAGTGAGCATCCCACTTCTGACACCAATCTTACGTGTTGTGCTAGACATAACGGAAGTTTAATGTACAACAAGGGTAACAGAACATTAACAAGAACAGTAGTAAGGGAATACAATCTCTAGTGCAAGACAATAAGTATCGATACGTATTTTCGCAATGGCAGCTGACTCTCAAATGACAGCTTGACAGGCGATCGATCGGATCGCTTTCTTCTCGCTGACCTCTTGTCATTCGACGCGGGCACCAGCGGGCCATGGATTCTCATCCATAGGGTGCTCACAACAATATGATGACAATTTTAATTAACTCAATTGCCTGCAGTCGGAGGCCTTAAATCTTTTGATGCTCTTCCACCCGAAGCATGAATCACAAAATTTTTCAACCGCTTCTATTCCATTAGAATGTTCGTAATGCAATAAATGCTTACATTCCAATGATTCTTAGGTCGTTATCATCATCATTATGATCATCATCATCATTTATCTTTCTCTAAAAGAATCGTTAACATCGTGATGAAATATAGACAACAGAAGGTGCTTCAAGCTAGTAACAAAAAGAGGTGGACAACATCAATTGAAATTCATGCTTGCTAGCCCTTGCTTACAGCAGGCCTCCGACTGCAGCCAATAAAGTTAATTAAAATTGTCATCATATTATTATCCTATTTATGATAAATAATATTAAACAGCTTGTAGGCAGTATTTTTATATTATGTATAAATAAATTAAGTCTTGTTTTTGTCATTTTAGTTTGGTTTTTAAGCCGTCGAGTTTTTAATTTGTCATTTTATTTCCTTTTTTTATAGATATATATGTATATGTAGATACTATAAGAGTCGGTAAGAAATTCAAATAAGCGTTGAACAAAATGGCTGCTAGAATCCGCCATATTGTATGCATCGTGACGTTATATATCCTAGGACATTTGGAAGATCAAGACAATTATAAAGAAACCTCATTTGTCCAAATTGGTTTATCCATACTAGCTCTAGAACGTATAATCCGAACATACATACATAGACTGATAAACACATTGCATTATTACCTCGTTAGCGGCTCGCTAGTCGGGACCGGCGTTGACCCGTATCGTGAACAAAGCCATAATTCCGAGTGTTCGTTTCTCACTTGTTTCTGGCCGAAGGGGGACCGATATGGAACCCTTTGCTTACGCGACGGGTGTGTGCGACGGACGCGCACGTAAAAGACAGAGTGTCAGGTGTCCGAAAGACAGTGAGATAAAACATCAACGCGACGTCTGTCTCGTATCGTCCTCGCTCGCTTTCAATGCCCCTCGCTCGCTCTCGTTTCATCTCGTTCTCGCCTTCGCCAAACAAGAGTGACACAGAAGTGGTGGGGGTAGAGGAAAGTCCACATTGTGTACACCAAACCGAGCCTGTAACGAGACAATACTGTACCCTCCTTAGCGTGCCGCAGTCGGGTAAAAAAGAGGGAAGTTCGTGGCTCAGATGATTTCCGGGCTCAGGCTGATCTCAAACAGAATACTAATACCAAAGTATTTATTTCATTGTACTTTGTATTTACGCAGAAAACATCTTTAAGTATAGCTTAATTTTTCGGCCGATCAAAGTGGAAGGACCCCTTAAATAAAAATTTTGTCCTTCTCTGCTCCAAACCAAAACTGATAAACGATAAACACAAGTGTAGGTACCTGATTCCGATTAAATACTAAAATATTATTATGAATATTTTGAAAAGTAAGCGAATCCGGCGAATTTAATATGTGTAGAGAAAAGTTATTTCAAATGTTAACCTTGACAACATATTTTAAGGTCATCGAAATTAGTGTTAGGGACCATTTCCCAATAATTACTACTTTTTTCTCTCCTGGGTAAAAATTGTACTGTACGTTAGCTAAAAAACATTTTACTAATATAGTTTGTAGCATTTTTAATAAATTTATTTTTGTAAACAGTTCAAGCGGAACGTGCAACATGGCAAACCAGAAATATCCACAACGTTTCAGGGATGTCTAATCATGACTCTATGGAATCTCTTATCAGCGATTTACAAGAAGAAAACATATGTGAAAAGGAACAACCTCTTTTTCTGCAATTAAGCTGCTCTATTCGATTTCAATCTGGGTCCGGTCTTAGTAGCGTTCCAGTAAAAACTCTTCCAACTTGCTTTATGGACATTGTAAAGAAAATAGAAGATTATAAGGACAGCAGTATAACCAGCTGCAGTTCAGCTAATGTAAAGATTACTTTGGACATCATCTGTTTAAATCTGCCAAAAGAAGTGCTAGAAATAAGCTTGGAACGTTACTCGGGTTTAAGAACAACGTCCTTCTGTAGTGGTTCTCCTGCCGACAGTCTGCGATCAGAAAGTAAAAGTAGCCCTGAAAATAATGGAAAAAGTGTATTTTTACAAGAAAGAATGGTCTATCTTCCTTTAAATCAGCATACCGCAATAAATAATTTAAGAGATGAAATTGAGTGGCTTTTGCAAGATGAGACTGCAACCGCGTTGTTGGATCGACCATCTGTAAACGAAGAGACTTTGAAGTTTGTGGCAAATCATGTTTCGAAATCGGTGGACAAATTTAGTTGCAAATTAGAAAAAGTTCCTCTGCACTTTGTATTTTCTTCCGAGGATAGTAAGCCTAAGTTTTTGAATGAATTGAAGAAACTAGTAATTGATAAGTATTGCATTCGACAAGAAGGAAATTTATTTTACTTTGTTAAAAACGTGGATGGAGTATCGTTTGATATTGTGCAAGAGGACTTCAGGACTGCTAAAGAAGAATCGAAACTCAAAGACGGTATATCTTTCTCTTAAAAAGTTTTATTTTTTCAATTAGCATTTTAGCATAGAACACGTATATTTAGAATTTACAAATAATTGTTTCAACAATATTTATTGAGATTTATTTATTGTTTATTTAAGGGAAAATATTACATGAAAGTAACATGAATCAGTATGACTCTGAAACGCATGTTAAAACATACCTGAAGATTCAAAACCGTAATGTTCAAGCTTCATGTTTTTTGCAAAATAAATCACAAATGAATGATAAATATAAGGAGGACAATAGTTCTGAGAGAGGATTTAAATGGTTGGTAGATTTTGATAATCGCGAGAGTTCGTTACCAAATTTCTGGTTAATATTGAAAGTCGAAAGTGACTATGTCAATGTCTATTTCCATTGTAGGTAAGTAATTGTACAACTTATGTAAATCAGAAGTCAAATACTTCAATGATTTCCAAGATGCTTCGATTCCTTAAATTTTAACGGAATCGTGTTATTAAATATCGGTCTTATTCTTTGTGCACCCACAGAAAAATTTTGTAGGCTCTTGACTCTTCGACAAGTGCGTTCGTGTATGGAATCCACTCATGTTAATTCTAGGTGAAAAATACCATTTGCTTGTAATTGCTCCTTTCTAGTATTCCCATGTACTCCTTTAAATAAGGTTAGTACTTTATGGCGTATAATACTTGCATTCAAATTTAATTTAGAAGCATCTTTTAATGGGTGTAAAACTATTTGTGTCGAAAGGTTCTGAAAAGTATCTGCTGAGTGACAAGAAATAGGTTTATCTATACCACAGATCTGACTTTTTCGCTTGTGTGAGATTCTAATGTCTATGCCTCTTTGTGAGTAATAGCTTTACTTTATACAGGGTCATCCGTTAAAACTGCAACCTACGCACGCGCGAACAGGTAAAATGGCAACAGCGCCTCACGGACGCATTCCACTACAACCATGCACTGGCCCAACGGAGAACTGCCAGCGACCGCTGGATACTAGTGATGCCCGAGCTTCGAAAATTTTAGGATGGTCTCCTTCAAATTAACGTCGCAAAGAGCTAGGTCAGGCATGGAACTAAAGTGAACGCCGCGGCCGTTTTTCGGAGGCAACGCCTCCTTTCTCCCGCCGCGCGTCTTCGCCCCCGCGGTGGGCCTAGGAGCTTCGAGCGCCTCAGACCCGTACCATATGAACCGCGCGTGGCGCATTAGGGCGACACCCGTATCAATAGATTTCCGCATCACCCATGGGGTACTATTATCGATGCGTTTTTTTTTGATAGTGGTATCCCCTGTAGGCCTATTCCACTGTGTCACGCGATAAAAATGGATAGAAGAAACGCGTTTTACTATCAAAATTTTAAATACGTTTGGGAAAACTTAATTTTCGCGCACGTTTAGACGTGCTGGGCATATTTAAAATATCAACGGGGAGGCTGGTCGACGTTGTACGTATTAAAGTTGAAAGCGAGGAATCGCTTAGCCGTGTGCACTGTTCTGTCTTAATGGCACGCATTTTTGAGAACGAACATTCGCACAAATATGTTGACCCGAACATGGAAAAAATTTGGAGCGCGAAATTTCTAAGTTTAGGGTCAACATATTTGTGCGAATGTTCGTTCTCAAAAATGCGTGCCATTAAGACAGAACAGCGCACACGGCTAAGCGATTCCTCGCTTTCAACTTTAATACGTACATCGTCGACCAGCCTCCCCGTTGATATTTTAGATATGCCCAGCACGTCTAAACGTGCGCGAAAATTAAGTTTTCCCAAACGTATTTAAAATTTTGATAGTAAAACGCGTTTCTTCTATCCATTTTTATCGCGTGACACAGTGGAATAGGCCTACAGGGGATACCACTGTCAAAAAAAAACGCATCGATAATAGTACCCCATGGGTGATGCGAAAATCTATTGATACGGGTGTCGCCCTAATGCGCCACGCGCGGTTCATATGGTACGGGTCTGAGGCGCTCGAAGCTCCTTGGCCCGCCGCGGGGGCGAAGACGCGCGGCGGGAGAAAGGAGGCGTTGCCTCCGAAAAACGGCCGCGGCGTTCACTTTAGTTCCATGCCTGAGCTAGGTATTGGGAATTTTCCGGCCCAAGTAATCGAGCCGCGCGCTCCGTTTTTATAATCGGTTTACCACTCGCACCCCAGAATACTGTAATGAGGTTTGAAAATAATGTCGACTGATCTCGTACCCGTCTCAACTTAATATTTTTTAGCTACGACAGGGTTGACCGCGGTGCTATACCTTTGTACGGAGAGATTTTTCGCCACTTGCGTGTAAAAGCCACAATAATAGCGCATCGTTTCAAGAAATTACATTAATGGAAGCCAGTATGGGCGTGGCGTTGAGTAGCTAAAAGGTTAAAACATTCAGACACAAAAATTCTAGAAAAAAATTCAAACACTGCTACAATCAAAGACACGTCCGCTTAATTACCCGTTACGTCCGATCTATGCATGCACTGCATTAAGGATAAAATTATAAAAATGAAAACCAGAACAATAGATTTTGAAGTTTGTCAAACCAATACATATAATTGAATAAAAATTTAATTTCTCAATTTATGAAAGTAACGATACAGAAAAAACTGGCCTATTGTTTATCAACACCATGAATTTTAAAAAGACCATTAAAAACAGTATCAGTTTGCAAAAGCTTTTCACAACAATTATGGTTAAAAAATTGATAAAAAAAAATTAACTAGACGCAAAATATTTTAAATTATCCATCATTAAGAGGAAATAATTTTTCCTCATTTTCGGCGCAGATTGCATTCCGATATCTTTTATTGCTCAAAAGTTATACGAAAAAGGCCCCAAATTCTTCAACCCGGGCCGGAAAATATCAAATAACTCTTTGCGACGATAATTAGAAGGAGACCATCCTAAAATTTTCGAAGCGCGGGCATCACTGCTGCCTAGCGGTCACTGGCAACCCTCTGAACGCCGGGCCGGTGCATGATTGTAGTGGAATGCGTCCGTGAGGCGCTGTTGCCATTTTACCTGTTCGCGCGAGCGTAGGTTGCAGTTTTAGCGGATGACCCTGTATACAGAGTGTCCTAGAATTGAGTGACAATCCGGAATATGCGATATCTTGATACTAGAAGATATCGAAAAGTTCATTACCGTTTTGGGATCCGAGGCTTCGTTCTCGAGATATCAACAGCTGAGCGCGCGGTAGTGTAAAGGCACGCTTAAAAACGTGCAACAGCGCGCATTGCACGTCGAACACCGTGTGAAGCGAAAATCACGTCCACACATCTGCAATGCGCGACCGAATTTGCACTTGAGACCCTTCAAAAAGATCGGTTTTTTTTCCAGCCGCGCAAATGTTCATCGAAAGTGAAAAGCAGGCCATTACGCGCAAGATGTCCCCTACGATGCCCCGCGCGGAATTCTATGGCTTTCGACCCTCAAAGGAGTTGGAAAGTAGAGCTCTTACTTTTTACCCGTCGGGTACCCGGGTAGCCGGAAATTACCCGAAATAACTTCAAGCCATTGAATGTGGTATTGTTCGATCATATTTGGCTAGCATCAGACTATACCACAGACAATCACACACAATACTACATTCAATGGTTTGAAGTTATCCCGGGTAATTTCCGGCTACCCGGGTACCCGACGGGTAAAAAGTAAGAGTTCTAGTGAAGAGAAATGGAATACCATTAAAAGTGGGAAAAACCAAGTTCCACATTTCTCATCAGATCTCTGCGAAAACGGCGCCAATCGATTCTCTATGTTTCACTGATAAAACTAACACCAAGAACGACGTAATTCGGAGGATAATGATGGAAATTAGATGAAAAATTGATTTTCATCATCTCCATTTAACTGCGTTAAAAGTAACCCCATTTACATGAAATTTGGTACGATTTTCGTCGGAAAAACAAGGAATCTATTGGTGCCACTTCCATATCGATACGCTAAAGAATAAATAATTAGCTTTTCTGAAACTGGCATGAATCCTCAGCCGACCGCAGCGAATTGAGGTCTGAGGTCGCCACGCAGTCGAGGGTGAAAATGTGAAATATTCATTGCGGCGTATTAAGAAGTTGTTTACTCATTATCCTATCGCTAAGGAAGTAACACCACTGTATTCCTTTTGTCGCGGTTCCACCAAGGCAAACACGAACAAAAGCGTGTTCGTCCGGTAGGCGGTATTCAGAACACGTATACTGCTAAAAGAAAACGCTATTTTTATTACGAAAGATGTTTGAGTCGATTTCATTTCTTAAGTACATCATTAATTAGGTATTTCTAGTAGATATTCTTGCATTCACAGACTTATTAGACTTGCCTTCTCCGAATGTGATGTAAAATTGTGATAGTCCAATAAATTTTGACACTATGAAGATTCTCTAAAATACTTCCATTTCTGTAAATGTTGATCACATGATGTTGCAATTACAATATGTCTTCATACATATGTTTAGGTACTAATTCAGTGGATAATCCATAAATTATAGAGCTTACATTCTGAAATATAGCGAGTTCCGATATTAGGAACACTGGCGATATTAGGTACAGTCACCCTATAAGTATTTCAAAGATTGAAGATTACATAAACATATTATAATATAATAGTCTAAAATATATCAAAGTTGGACAATGTGCAAACGAATAACAATAAACACATTTGAATTTTCAAGTTGACTTTATTTTACACACGAAATTTCAGATCACGTAGGTTTGATTCGAACCAAAATTGTAACGTAGGTTTGATTCGAACCAAAATTGTAACGTCCGCTCACGTCCACCTCACTGAAAACGTATGCCAGCTCTAAACCATGACTTAAAACAATTGACGGGAAATTGCGGTAGGTGCGGGGGAGCGGGACGTGGTACTACGAACGATCGGGATGCTCATTTCTATCGCGATGTAAGTCATATTGACTAAATTCTTATTTTGATCCGATTCGCCCTGTGATCCGAAAAATGAAAAATGTACTATTGGGGAAAAGATAATTTTTCATGAAAAAATAAATCAATAATATGTAATCAAATTTTTCCTTTCAAACAATTAATGCTGAAAATTTAATTTAGATCATGATTTGTATTCCATTATTACTACTACTACCACACCGATATAAATTGGTAAAGGGTGCACAGCAATAGAACACGTGCTTTTAAAAATACTAATGTCGCTGCGCAGTGAATTGTAAAAAATGACAGCTGTGTAAGCGCATGAACAAACACCACCCTTCTGCGCTAAATATTTCCTCTCTGCTCTGAGATACCATTTTATGTTTATAGTTGCTTCAATTCTCACCGAATTTCTCATCGAATTGAAACCCACCCCAGCTAGATTTAGACGCAGTGGTGAGACGCAGCAATATATGTACCTCCAATCATGCCAGACGTACGAGTCATCGGGCGTCTGTTGTGGCAGCCGCCTAGCTTATTCTAGACGCAAACACACTGCGATGAGTGTCTGTTTTCCTGTTTGCATGGCAGAACGCCGTAGCCAGTGGGACAGAATCCGTCGAAATAATGAAACAAAAGTTTTGAGATTGTGGTAAGAGGAAATAATATGGATTTATTAGGAACACTGTTCCTCGAAGAGGGAGAACCTTCCCTCCGTAAATTCGTCGTCGGAGAAGGAACACTCTCCCTCTTGGCGAAATAGAGGAGGTAAGTAAATGCCACATCTGGTTCCCCAAAACTAATCAGGCTAGTCGGCCAGAGCCATTGGGCGCGGTTTTTGATCATATTGTTCCGGGAGGCGGCGGTTAACAACGAAACATGCAGGTCCGAAGTCAACGTATGTACCTTCCTACCCACCAGTAGAGCAATACCCTATAAAAAACTTCAAAAAAGTAAAAAAATACGCCAAGTACATGAAAAATCAAATAAATCACAAAAAATAGAAGACAATAATAATCACAAAAATTGAAGATAGTAATAATAAAATAAAAAAAAATGAAATCGAAATGAGCTGCAAGTACATAAAGGTGCTTTCCAACTGCGCCTAAGATGATACAACTATATATAAAATTACAAAAAATAGAAGATAATAATAATTACAATATTAAAAAAAGATGTGAAATCAAAATGAGCTGCCAGTACATAAAGATGCTTTCCAACTGCGCTTTAGATGACACAACTACATATACACAGCTAAAATTCCATTACTCATAATGGCTATTTATACAGAGAAAAAATGTATTAAATAATAATATGCAGATATATTTTTATACAAATAAATATTTTAATACGAATAAATATTTGATTCAAAATACTTGGCGCTGCGCCCCGAATTGGTGTTGCTAAACTCAATAAATATGTATAAATTGCATTAATCCTTTTCTTTCTTTCTTGTACGTGCATGCGTGTGTGTGTGTGCGCGCGCGCATGCGTGTGCGTGCGTGTGCATATGCTACGTATGGCATTAGAATTAAATATATGTAGAATAAATCTGACTGCGTTTCTAATATGTGTATGTATATGTTTTTTATATTCTAATGGAGTTGTAAATTATTAATACTAAGGCAATTAACATTTTTTCGGTTGCGCAGCGCCAAGTATTTTGAATCAAATATTTATTCGTATTAAAATATTTATTTGTGTGACGTCCCGATAATTTTTCGCCGGTCCTAAATAGCATCCTCCATACAAATCCACTCGACTACACAACTATTCTCGAAACCACAAATGCTAAACCCCTTTTGCAACCTCCGGGCTGTTTGGATGATGTACCTTAGCGGTCCCCATCTTCAGACACCCAAATTTCGAATCCCCTTCCCCTCTTCGGCCTTCGAGGCGCGAACTCTTTCCCCGTTCAAATCTCATAAAAGTCCCTCGCCAAAGCTCGCTCATCTCGAGACCATGTACCCCCCCCCCCCCCCCCCCTTTTCCTACAAACGTACTCAAGCCTCCACCTTAAAACCCCAATCAAAACTCCTCTAAATCCATCCAACGGGTGGAATACCCATTTCTAAAGCCCCGAAAGAACCGCCGAAATCCGCAATTCCACGCATACCTTGCGCGTGAGTCATCGGAATGCGTCGATTACATAACACATATGACTCATCACGCATACCACAAATCCCACGCATAACGTAAATTCCTCGCATACCAGACATTCCATTGATTTGTATAAATACAAGCGCCACATGGACCGCGCATCAGTCAGTTACAATCGATCACCTAGTTACGATCTGTCAGTCAGTAGATACTAGTCCGGCAACTTTCGCGACACACCGAATCAATATTTGTGAAGTGTTACAAGGATTACACCTCTTCTATATCACTGTAAGCCTTTACTATTATAACTTTCATTATTCTATTTTTCTTTTGCTCACATGCAACGATATTGTTTAGCTCTTTATATGTATATTATTTGCTTTTGATTTTGCTTATAGCTTTATTTGGTTTTGATTTTGCTTATTGCTTTATATGTACATCGCTCAACTGTATTGCTTTCTTTCTTGATTTATATTATTTCAATTGCTTATGCTTACTGGATAATTATTCCATTGCTTGACTTCATTAGTTATACTAAATCATTATTAGCGTTACTATTTCATCACATGTTATAATATATTCTTACTCACCGTTATATACATGTTTGTCCCAATGCTCTATGTACATGCATTATTGTAATCATCAGAAGTGCACCGCTTATTCACTCGCTTACCAATATATAGTGGTTCTATTACTTAACGTTTAAAATCATAACCGGCCTTTCAACAACCGTTTTCCTTTGCGAATAACCTAACGGGTGTCACTCGGGTGCGCGATTATTACCCAACCTCCCCTGGTCGATTAGGGCTGCGAAACAGGGTTTCATGCTTAAAACCTTCCTATGCATTAGGGCTGCGAAACAGGGTTTCGTGCCTAAATCCATCCTATTCACCAGGACTGCGAAACAGGGTTTCGTGCCTAGATCCTTCCTATTCCATAGAGCAACGAAAAGATTTTCGTGCCTAACTTTTGCAAACCGTTTGGGGCAGCGAAACAGGATTCCGTGCCTAAACCTTGCAATCGCTTAGAGCAGCGAAACAAATTTTCGGGCTTAAATCCTCCTTACTTCTCGGAACAGCGAAACAGGATTTCGCGTTCGACTCCCATTACCCTCCCACAATGTCACTGTCCTAAAACCCGCCACCCAGGACGTGACATTTGTATAAAAATATATCTGCATATTATTATTTAATACATTTTTTCTTTGTATAAATAGCCATTATGAGTAATGAAATTTTAGCTGTGCATATGTAGTTGTATCATCTAAAGCGCAGTTGGAAAGCATCTTCATGTACTGGCAGCTCATTTTGATTTCACATCTTTTTTTAATTTTGTAATTATTATTATCTTCTATTTTTTGTAATTTTATATATAGTTGTATCATCTTAGGCGCAGTTGGAAAGCACCTTTATGTACTTGCAGCTCATTTCGATTTCATTTTTTTTAATTTTATTATTACTATCTTCAATTTTTGTGATTATTATTGTCTTCTATTTTTTGTGATTTATTTGATTTTTCATGTACTTGGCGTATTTTTTTACTTTTTTGAAGTTTTTTATGGGGATCTCACTTCTTTTTACAAAGATAATTTGCATAGGGACTGACTTTAGATAATTTTTAATATTATAAATTACAAATTATCACGCGACAGAAATAAGTATATCTTTCCTTTGTATTATGTACCTATATATCAGTACAAACTACTTATGTAAAATAAAATCAGATAATTGGGATTGGTGGAATTGGTTTATTTAAAAATTTGAATTTTCAGATAGAAAGCAAGCATATGAATAAACTCATTTAATTAATATAATAATAATGCTATGTTTCAATAAATTTTTTTCTCTGACGTATACTCGAAGTCATGTAAGAAGGATTGTGGCGACCGACGAGTTTAGACCGGTTCTGCGCATGTTGGCGCTCATTGGCTATGTCACCACCAATGGTCTTTCGGCTGCGCGTGCGTGCTGCGCCGAAAGCATTGGTGTGGCGCCACTTTTGTATATACCGCGTGTTTCGACTTTTTGTCGGATTTGATTGTCTCTTTTTTACTGCAAATGACATGGTTAAAATGGTTAACAAAATGTTTCTTGCAAATAAAAATAAAATGAAATGGATCTAAACGCCCATTTTCCACACCAAACAAATAAAAAAGGAAAGGTAAGCAACTGAAACATTATAAGTAACTGAAGTATTTTAAGCAACTGAAGTATTATAAGCAACTGAAATATTATAAGGATACATATTAACCTGAAACGCTTGAAAAATGTATACTTTAATTTAATGGGAAACGTTTCTCTTACAGATAGTTAACGCTGGACAAAGGAGAATTATCATAAATATTTACAATGACAAGAAAGCTCAATTTCCGAATATGAAGTACCAGGAACTTATAAAACTCGTTGGAAATACATGCGGCGTAGGAAATCGTACCGTCGTCGAAAGTCTAAGAGAATTTAAAAGGACGGGGACAGTGACTTCACCTTCCAAGAAACGGGCAAAGCCCGATGTAATGCAGAAGATGTCGGAAGAGGACATTTGAGCAATAAGGAAACATGTGCACGCCTTTTGGGAACGAAGAGAACTACCGACAGTTCCGACAGTTTTGGCGGCGATCCGAAGTGATGAAAATTTGCCAAAAATGTCACAGAGTACGTTACAACGCCTCTTGGAGAATATGAACTTCAAGTACGTACAGAGACAGCGCAATAGTGCTCTTATCGAGCGGGAAGATATACATAATTCGTTGGCGCCGAACTTGGACGAGACATGGGTAAATGCGGGCGACACACGGCAGCGAGTGTGGGTGGATAACACCATAGCTTCGGCATCGAACGCCAGAGAAAGGGGCCTGACGATTGGCCCACCTACTCCGACTGCGAAAGGAAAGCGCCTCATCGTACTACCCATTGGATCGGAGGATGGTTTTGTAGAAAATGGCTTGCTCTGCTTTGAATAAAAAACCAAGAGCGCTGATTATCACGACGAAATGAATGCGGTACACTTTTTCGAGTGGTTTAAGCGCACTGTACCATATTTGAAACCAAACGCCGTTATTGTGATGGATAACGCGCCGTACCACTCTGCGAAACAGGAACGCTGTCCCGTCACGAGCTGGAACAAACCGCAGATAAGAGAGTGGTTTACCAGCAAGGGAATACAAATGCCAGATAACGCACTGAAGTGGCAGTTATTGGACGAAGTTCGCAGAATTAAGCGCAAATATGATAAATATGTCATCGATGAATACGCAAAAACAACGGGGAGAACAATTCTCCGACTACCGCCTTACCATTGCGACTTAAATCCAATTGAGCTCGCGTGGTCGGTAGTAAAAGGCCACATAAAAGCGAACAACAAGACTTTCCACCTTGCCGATGTAAAGCAATTATTATTACAAGGGGTGGTAAAGGCAACACCCGAAATGTGGGCAAATTTTGTCCGACACACGACGAAGGTGGAGGACAAATTATACGACCTCGACCAAATAATGGATGATATGCAGGATATTCGCAGATGGCGACGATGAAGACGACTCAGACCACGGCGAAGGTGCACATCCAGAATTTGAACCGGAACCAGAACCAAATTTGGAATTGGAGTCGGATTGAGACACAGTAGTCCGCTAAGCTGCATTTCATGGGACCAATCTAATCTTTCAATCTATCTTTCTTATGTATATATATTTATGTACTTCTGTACTTCTTTCACTCAGAGTTCCCGGATCAGCCAGAGAAGCCAATTCCGAATGCACACCTTCTGTGGTCTGGGTCACCTTCATCGGGTGAAGGATGCTGCACATTTTACTACCGACCACGCGAGCTCAATTGGTCTCAAGTCGCAATGGAAAGGCGGTAGTCGGAGAATTGTTCTCCCCGTTGTTTTTGCGTATTCATCGATGACATATTTATCATATTTGCGCTTAATTCTGCGAACTTCGTCCAATAACTGCCACTTCAGTGCGTTATCTGGCATTCGTATTCCCTTGCTGGTAAGCCACTCTCTTATTTGCGGTTTGTTACAGCTCGTGACGGGACAGCGTTCCTGTTTCGCCGAGTGATACGGCGCGTTATCCATCACAATAACGGCGTTTGGTTTCAAATATGGTACAGTGCGCTTAAACCACTCGAAAAAGTGTACCGCATTCATTTCGTCGTGATAATCAGCGCTCTTGGTTTTTGATTCAAAGCACAGCAAGCCATTTTCTACAAAACCATCCTCCGATCCAATGTGGAGTACGATGAGCCCCCTATCGTCAGGCCCCTTTCTCTGGCGTTCGATGCCGAAGCTATGGTGTTGTCCACCCACACTCGCTGCCGCGTGTCGCCCGCATTTACCCATGTCTCGTCCAAGTAATAAATGGGTCTTCCCGCCGCTCTGAATTCTCGAATTTTCGTGATGAACGTTCGGCGCCAACGAATTATATCTTCCCGCTCGATAAGAGCACTATTGCGCTGTCTCTGTACGTACTTGAAGGTCATTTTCTTCAAGAGGCGTTGTAACGTACTCTGCGACATTTTTGGTAAATTTTCATCACTTCGGATCGCCGCCAAAACTCTGGGAACTGTCGGTAGTTCTCTTCGTTCCCAAAAGGCGTGCACATGTTTCCTTATTGCTCGAATGTCCTCTTCCGACATCTTCCGCATTACATCTTGGAAGGTGCAGTCACAGTCCCCGCCTTTTAAATTCTCTTAGACTTTCGACGACGGTACGATTTCCTACGTCGCATGTATTTCCAATAAATTTTATAAATTCCTTGTATTTCATATTCGGAAATTGAGCTTTCTTGTCATTGTAAATATTTATAATAATCCTCCTTTGTCCAGAGTTTTATACAAATATACCAATGCTTTTTAAATATATACAAATTGTACTTTACATTTGTTTTGTATTGTTGAAAGTGAGGTTAGGAAACTGAGCACTTTGAAGCTGACGTGAATGAACCGATATCTTTGTCGAGATCGTGTACTTCGTTATTTACAGAAATAACTGTATAACATATATGGCACTTTTACTTTAATCATTCGTATCAATAGCACACATGCAATTAAATTATGCGTCATTAAAATCATGCACAACTCATTAATTGTAACTAAGTAGTTGCTATCGATGCGAAACTCTGGTTAAGAACATCGTAATACGGAGCTACTATTCTAGGCCGTAGAATCGACGGTATTGTCAATATTGCAGTTGAAAGTGTAGAGACGCGTACCTGACCGTGTTAAGACCTGGGACGGTATGAAGCATAAAATTAATTTGCAGCATTAAAAGCCCGTTTCGTTAAAACTGGCCCGATTTAAATATTTTTTTATCCATTTAATCGGGAGAATGCAAGGAATCCATTGGTGTCCCTTTCATATTGATACGATGAAAAATAAAGAAATTCAGTTTCTGTACAATCGATGACTCGTCGCCGAGCAACTCCGCGCTGCAGATTAGACGGGTGAACTATACAATGTCTGCAGTTTACACATCTTCTGCAGTTTCCTGCAGCCGCGAATATACATAGTCTCAAAATTACGTAAAAATGTTACTGTATCCGGTTTGAAATACGGTGATATATCACATCGTGTCATCTTTACAATCGGAGAATTATACAGGGTGTAAACAGTATACGTAGCAATATTTTAGGGGGTGGTAGGGGAGGTCCAATGGAACATAAAAGTCCTATGACATAATGTCCGATCTGTCTCCATTTTACAGTAATAATGCCCTAAATTTTGCACCATGCGTTTGAAGCGGGTAGTAGCTCGCGCATATTGGTGAGACCAACACATTGAAACAGGGTGTTGACTTCTGATCTTTCATGTAATTCCCAAAGTGGTGTGTTTTTCGGAAGGAAAGACTCTTAAGAGTGATCCTCCAGCGACTCGACTCAAGGAGATGCCGCATCATATCCCGTGGCGAAGACAACACACCATGATGCTTCACCGCAAGTTTATGGCTTCCGACCCTTGAAGGGGTTTGAATACCTATTACGAACCAAACTCTTTCAGCTCCGCATTTCTCATCAGATCTCTGCGAAAACGACGGCAATCGATACCTTCCGTCATCGTTTGGTTGTCATTTAAAGTGAATTACGAGTAAAAGATAAATCGAGGAAAATCATATCAACGTATATCTCGACGTATCCAGAAGGCAAAGGTAATCATGAAATTGAATAATTTCCAATTATCTACGTCGCGGAAATCGACATTCACATTATCTGCAAGACAGAAAAGTATGGTTATGTGCGAAGTGCGAATGTTTAGCGTCTTGTTTAGTAGATAATAATTTAACATGTGTTTTCTTATAAATGTTAGTGTTCGCAGGAGCATGCATGATCGCCTAGGATGTGTACTGTGTGGAGATGGAGCTGATGTAAGTATCTCATGTATCGTGTTTATTCATACGTTACGTTTAATTTTATACTAATATTGTGTATTCAGCGCTAACACAACAGGAAATATGATGATTTTCCACAAAAGGACATGCAAAATATTCAACGGAATTTTCTAATATCGCCCCTACTAGGTACCGGTGGTTACGGGACGTGGATTTTCAAATTTAAATGTATAAAGTCCCTCTTTGTATTTATATGCGCAACTTATTTTGTAAAAATTGTATCAATCATCGATCCTGTATATTAATAAAAAATAAATACTTTGTTAAATAAGTAGAATTAATTATTTAATATAGGAATCTGCTTGATGATTATGTAAGGGAAGGGACGGGCATGTGACGTTACGGATAGCGAATGGGTTGAAAATTCTG
This sequence comes from Andrena minutula, assembly GCA_929113495.1. NCBI lineage: Eukaryota > Metazoa > Arthropoda > Insecta > Hymenoptera > Andrenidae > Andrena > Andrena minutula. Next base: position 35,166,741 of record OV815996.1, on the reverse strand, counting down.
GCCCACAGATGGCGCTGTTACACGTGTCAGGCGAACGGCAGGATCTGATGTGAATCTGCTGCCAATCTGACGTCAGGCCCTGATGTCAGGCTCTGTACCTCAGACCGCAGCCTAATGCGGACACAGATGACTACGGATCTGACGTCAGGCTCTGCGCTCTCATGGCAGACCCTGCTGCCAATCTGACGTCAGATTGGTAACAGATGGTTATCAGGGTGCATATTGGATTGATTTTTAAAGCCATTTTTCTGTAAAGTGAAGCATCGTACTACAAAAAGTTATTCGATCATGTCGACTTACTTTGAACAATTAAATTTACCCTACCTCATTTATTTATATAACAAAAAAATTTGCGGCCCATGTTGTGTGTATATCTAAACTTTAACGATATGAAGTTTAAGGAATGGAAGCATTTTAAATAAAAATTAAATTACTCATGTATGAATTATGTGATAACATTTTTTATAATTTATAGATTTTTAGAAATTCCATCAGCCGAAGTGACTAGTTATTGGCATACTCAAAAAATGTTGATCTCCCAAATCAAAAGTACATGTCGTCGAGTAAACCAATATTTGCTTTTACAAAATCTTCACAAAACGAGCAAGTGTTCTGAACTTCTAGAAACAGAAACAAGTGAAGATTACAATTGGAAAGCAGAAACAACGAAGGAGTGTAATAATACTACACAAAACAGAGATTCAGTTCAAAATCTTACGCCAGGAATGTTTCGATGCCGTGTGGTTTGGGAATTTACTTTCCAATTACATCCTCGATTAAAAACTGGTCCTGGAAGATCAGGACTCTCACGAGGTATAAAAGCTCTACACGGTGTACTAAACAGATTTGCTGTAAGTAACCGAAGTAATATGTTCGTGTATCAAGAAAATAATAAAAATGTATTTTATCTACGACTGCACGAACAAATAAGTGATGGAAAATCTTTACAAAATAAACTGTCAGAGAGCGATGAGAAACTTGTTTCGCGGAGCAATAGTGTAGTTTCATTGTCACAGACAAGACATAATGATATCATCACACCAAGTGATACGAGACCCAGGGTTCGATCTTTTAGTGAAAAAGAATCGAATAGCTTAAGTAAAACTGAAGATTCAATTACATTAATGGTACACGGTATTTCGGATGCAGGGCCAGAAGTTAAACGTGACTTGGTACAAGTTTTGCAAAATCGTTTAGATGACGCGGTACTTGAAGTACTATCTGTCATGTTAGCAAGAAATCCAATGTGTAAATTGACTCCGACTGATGTGCATTTTATCCAACCACCAAAGCCACCCGAATGCGTGATACAGTTGTGTATACAAAAACATTGTACATCGTACATAGGTGCCTTGGAATTTTACTTACGACAAAACATACTTCAATTTTTATACATACCAAAGTACACCGATACTAGAGTGGATTATCATTTCCAAGATTATTCAAAACTTGAGGAATCTATAAAAAGAGTTTCGGAATCAGATATATTTCTATACAATCAAAGTCATTCTAGTGGAAGCAAAGGAATTGCTTGTATAGCTTTAGCAATTATAGGTGAGGACGGGAAAACAATTAAGTTATTAAAAGGTAAATTACCAAAAGGTGATTTTCCTACAACCATAGAAGTCGAGGATTTTGAGAACATTGTTTCGACAGCAGTTTTTGAGAGAAGCTCGAATGAAGCATCACCTGTAATCGAATTTAGAATATGGAAACAAGGCAGAGTTAATCTCGAATCTTTATTACAAAAACTCTGTTCCGCGGTTAAACATGCTATTTGGGATTTAGTTACAGAGTATAAGTTATTATCAACTCCGTTGACGGAACCGTTTGTAAGAGATACTCGGAAGATATTTACTGAAAACAAGGAAATTCAGACACCTATGTTAATTGAAGATATGCAGAAACCTATGCCAGGCATAGTAATTGATCAGTTTGATGCAGGTGAAGAAGGAAAGTTGCACAGTACCTATTGTGTAAAATTGTCTCAGTGGTTTCGTTTTGCTTTAGAAATTGGTGTTCCATCTGTAAAAAAACATGAAGAAAATATTAATCATAGACATGGCATGTCTACCATTATTAGGGAACTAGAAATGCTTATTCAATGCCAAGCACCAGATACTTCCAGTAGAGCCTTTGTTTTGAAAGATAAGCAACCCTTCATTGAGAAATTTGTTTTTGACGAAGGATCAACACACAGCAAGATATATGAATGTTCTTCCGTACGAAATGAAGAAAATTCAAATTTTCCACTTTACGTACCATGTGATTTTAGTAAGGACGATCAGGAGACCTATACCAAGTGTATTTTAATTGCCAGAAACTTCTACCAGTGGAAAACTTCCTTTAGTGGAAAAATGCAACCAGAATTACTCGTCTTACAAGGTAGTATACCACTTTTTTTTACAACCTAATCGAATATAATAAATTTGTTAAAAGATAAAAATACAATACAAAATATATGGCAGAGAGCCATCATTCTAACCAAACGATACACAGAGTGTTCGACTACTGCTGGGAGAAAATATAAGGGGTGATTCTAGACACCAAAATAAGTTGGAAATCAAGAGTAACGATATTACGGTTGGACCTGCGTTTGTTAGTTATTCATAAACGTTTAAAGGTATGCTTAAAAGCAGGCAACCCGAGTGCAGTGGTGCACGGGGGACAAGTCAGAGAAGGGGTCGGGCAACAACAGTTCACGTGTGTGAAGTTAGCCCCCATTTCGTGAAAAATTAAAAAATCATTGTTGTACTAGTTTGTACTAGATGAGAATTTTCAAAAATTTGGAACTGTTTACGAAAAAAATTGAGAAAACCAATTTTTAAGGTAGCCCCTTCCCCACTTTCAAAAACATAGGTTTTCTCGATTGTACTGCATTGTACTAATTGTACCGAGCATTGTAACGTCGAGAGTTTTCGAAAAATTCGATACCGTTTTCGAAAAATTAAGAAAAGCAATTAAAAAAGTAGCCCCTCCTTTTGAAAAAAAAACGTTTTTCTCGATTGTACTGCACTGTAGTAGTTGCACCAAGCCTTGTACCGTTCGAAGAAAGGTCCCTGATAACCATCTGTTACCAATCTGACGTCAGATTGGCAGCGGGGTCTGCCGTGAGATCGCAGAGCCTGAAATGGTTTTCTAAAATGGTTTTTCACGTGAAATCTGAACATCCAGTTTAAATAATTATGAAACAGCATAATCCATATTTTTTGCATATAATTTCAACTCTTGGTGTACTGCAGAACTGTGCTCCTCGACAATGGAAGAACTTTTGAATCCCATTGTAACGTACCCTAAGCTGCACGGCGAACAATGTTCTTCTAATATTTATTAGGAAATAATACGTGACCGGGGCAGTTTTCAATTTTTTTATTTTTCTTGCAAACCAATATTGTTACAACTCCTGATAACCAGATCTGGCAGCAGAATCTGACGTCAGAACCGTAGTCGTCTGTGTCCGCATTTGGCTGCGTTCTGAGGTACAGAGCCTGACATCAGGGCCTGACGTCAGATTGGCAGCAGATTGACAGCAGATCCTGATGTCAGATCGGCAGCAGATGGACAGCAAATTCTGCCGTCTGCTTGGCACAGATAACAGCGCCATTTGAGGGTCAGAATTAGCAAACTAACGTGTGGTAAGAAAAAAAAAATACCAACAAATACAATCGTTGTATTTCCAAGCGGTCGCCCATCCAAGTACTAACCGCGCCCAATACCGCTTTAACTTCAGTGATCGGACGAGAACTTGTGTTTTTTTTCTGGCACAGAATGATCGTTGGTAAAAATTTGGCTCTTATTAATACTTCTTGTGTAAAAATCTTCATACTATTATATTCTAAGAACTTATTATATAGCGTTTAAGTCGAAAAGAGTCGTTGTTCTGTGGTATAAGTACCTGTTTAAATTACAAATGATATCGAAATTAAATAACTTACCTAACGCAATTCTTTTTTCCTGTTGTATTTAATTTTTATACATTTTCTGTGTACTTTACTGACATGGTAGTAGAATTGGACAGAGTTTAAATGTATTCTACAGGAATTAAAGGTTAATGTTATGAATTTATTATATAAATTAACTTATTTTCACAATTATATAATAAATTAACTTATTTTCACAATTTAACCTTTAATTCCTGTAGAATACATTTAAACTATGTCCAATTCTACTACCACGTCAGTAAAGTACACAGAAAATGTAAAATTGTAGTTTAAACAGGTAATTATGCCACAGAACAACGACTCTTTTCGACTTAAACGTTATATAATAAGTTCTTAGAATATAATAGTATGAAGAGTTTTTAACAATAAAGCCGGGAATCCACCGCGAAGCTAAGCTAAGCTATGCCATGGGATGCTATGCCATGCTACGTTTTAAAAGAATTAGCTTCAATACATTCTTATGGAACCGTTTCCACCGAAAGCTATGCTAAAACATAGCATCGCATGGCATAGCTTAGCTTAGCTTCGCGGTGGATTCCTGGCTTAAGTATTAATAACAACGATCATTTCGTGTCAGAAAAAACACAAGTTCACGTCCGATCACTGAAGTTAAAGCGGTATTGGGCGCGGTTAGTACTTGGATGGGCGACCGCTTGGAAATACAACGATTGTATTTGTTGGTATTTTTTTTTTCTTACCACACGTTAGTTTGCTAATTCTGACCCTCAAATGGCGCTGTTATCTGTGCCAAGCAGACGGCAGAATTTGCTGTCCATCTGCTGCCGATCTGACATCAGGATCTGCTGTCAATCTGCTGCCAATCTGACGTCAGGCCCTGATGTCAGGCTCTGTACCTCAGAACGCAGCCAAATACGGACACAGACGATTACGGTTCTGACGTCAGATTCTGCTGCCAGATCTGGTTATCAGGAGTTGTAACAATATTGGTTTGCAAGAAAAATAAAAAAATTGAAAACTGCCCCGGTCACGTATTATTTCCTAATAAATATTAGAAGAACATTGTTCGCCGTGCAGCTTAGGGTACGTTACAATGGGATCCAAAAGTTCTTCCATTGTCGAGGAGCACAGTTCTGCAGTCCACCAAGAGTTGAAATTATATGCAAAAAATATGGATTATGTTGTTTCTTAATTATTTAAACTGGATGTTCAGATTTCACGTGAAAAACCATTTTAGAAAACATTATTAATATTTTTGTTTATAACTTTTTCCATTTGTTTAAACAATTGATAAAACTTTTACGATTTGATAGATGTAATTAAAAGAAGTAACTTTTGTCTTGAAATTTTTTTCTATCTCTTACAGATTGCGTATTACAAAATCAAATCGTAAAATAGCCGAATATTCAGGGGTTAATTTCATACCCTTAAGGTGCCATTTCCAATGCGCGGCTCGCCGCGCTGCACAGTGCATCGATGCATGGACAAAAATTGAAAAATCAAATATTTTACAGGGTGATAATTATCATGTAATATTTACATCAAGATGTTCAGGAATTGAGTTCGGTTATGGTTGCTAGAATGCCGTAGTTGTTTACGATGTTATTTATCATCTAAACTTGGAATCTCAGGACTTCAAGCATCACTCGAAATTCATACGCGGTAGAGATACTTTCTATTTTTTCATTTAGATCTTTAGAAAATTTATTATTCTTGGCTCATTTTATTCACAATGGATTCTAGTATCCTGGGTATGTGTGCTTCATAGTTATTGTTTAGGCTTATGCCCTTACTGATCACTAGAAAACTTCTTAGTCCCGAGAATGAAAATTTTATTTCAACCGACTTTTTAAAAAATACGTATCAAAACGTATCCGTGATTTTTTTATATTTGGTTCTCGTAACTGTATACTTTATGAAAATATCACGCTTTCCTGCTACTACCTGCAATTATTTGAGAACTAAATTTTTTTCGGAAGACGTGTGCACATCAGCAATTCTGATATCTTTGAAAAGTGGTTATCTTTAGACCAGAAAAAAAAAGTAGATGGAATTTATGACCACATTTTGATCGTTTTGAATATAAAAGAGTGTCTGGAAACGATTGATACCGTGATTGATACGGAAATCGTCGAGGATAAATACCAATAGGGATTTATTAACCATGCTACTGCTGAGATCTGATCCTCTAATATCTCAATCAAGAAACCCTGTTTCTAAGAAATCTAAGACACGAGATATGGACATTCAATCCTATATAATAACGGAATCAGACAATTCATGTTCATCATCTGATTTAAGGGGGCCGTCTCATTTTTGTTATAATCCGAATCGATCTAAGCGTCCCCAGTAAACAAACGGACCCTATTAGAGATGCCGATCTTTCCCATAGAATCGATTCTTCGATTCAATTCAGATCGTTATGCAAAGAATCGATTCGTAAAAAAATCGGAACCTAAAAAATCGATCTCATCGAGATCGATTCATTAGAATAAAAAAAATGGAGGGTAGTTTTGAACACCCTACATTGCAAAATGGGTGCAGTCACGGCCACCCTAGTACAGGCCAGCACCTTGCCAAAATAGCAACGCTGTCATCAGTCCTTTCTGAAGGCTTTCGTCCAACCACGGCCGTCTGGTACCAGTTGGAACATAGTCATCGGACTGATGGTTATTGTTCGAAATGCGGTGTTGCAACATCGTAGGTGGTGGCCTGTATTACAGACGGCCGTGGTGCAGTCAAAGATTTTTTATGTCACAATGCGAACATGACTATAGATATAGGTTTTTATTTTCATTTAGTATAGGAGCCAATCGGAGAATTATTAATAAGATAAATTTCTATTCATTTTTACATTTCCTCTCGGATATTGATTTCTTACTTATCAAGTGTTTAACACCTTTGCGCTGGCTTTACCCATATAGGAGAAGGGGTAAAAGTGGAGTTCAAATGTTCAAACATCTGCTTCCAAGGATGTATTGATTAATTTATAATCTTGTAATATCAAACTCCTCGGAGTTGTGCTAACATTACTTTTGCTTCCCTTTCCTATTACATTTGTATGGTCTGATTCAAATTTCGCACTTCTAGAGTTTACGCTACATGCCGCTAGTGATTCACGATCTCTTTGGTTGCGATACGATCTTCGAATCGATCCCTGTCTTGAGAATCGATTTAAAAAATCGAAAAGCGTGACAAAAATTATCGATCTTTGAAAGATCGATTTTAAATCGGCATCCCTAGACCCTATTGAAACTACTACGATCGATAAAAAGAGTTTGTACATAGGTGACATCTCCAGGTTCTCTGTGTAGACGAATTTTTAACGCATAGTTGCCACATGTTCTGTTCTCTCTGTCTCTGCCGCGCTGTTGCCACAGAGTTTTCTCTTTTTATCGAGAAGTCTTGAAGGATACGGCACGAGACCTGCGTCTAGCAGCAGAGCCTCGCTAAACGTAAAATAGCATAGCAATAATGAAAAATAGAGAGGTTCGGGAATGAAGTTAGGAAACATGTCGATGAAACAATACTAATTTGCCTATCAATATCTTTTTATTTATACGTAGAAGGATATAATATCTTGTATAATCAATGTGCAATTTCAAAGCATAGAATATGAATAAGGGATTTTTAAACGATTTTATTTAGCTTCGATCCTCTGTTTGCTTGTACACTCGGCTCAAACGATTGTGGCCGATCGAGATTCGATTGCATTCGAGCTTACTAAGGCTGACTTTTTTGCATCGCTAACATTCTACAGTATTTCATGAATATGGTGAGAACACTGCCAAGCTACAGGTTCCCGTCTCACCATATTCATGAAATACTGTAGAAGGTTAGCGATACAAAAAAGTCAGCCCTAGTAAGCTCGAATGCAATCGAAACTCGATCGGCCACAATCGTTTGAGCCGAGTGTATGTATATTTGTATGTATGGTTCAAATCTAGCAACTCAAATTTAACCCACTTTTAACTATCCGATTATCTTGAAACTTTGCATGCGTGCTTAGTTTGGAAGATAATACAATATTTGAAAAAAAAATTAACCCCGAACGGGTGAAAAAATTAACCAGTCATCAATAAATATAACCAATAACCACAAATCTAAACGACTTTAAATCAGCCACTCGCGTTCTTTACGGAAACGACAAAAAGCCGCTGCGTTCGGGGCGCTAGCCGCATCGCGATTGTCGAAAATATATGTATCGAGAAATGATCCGTCGCGGATGGACGTTCATATTTAAAAAGCAACCTAAAACTTTGCAGGCATTCGTAGTATATCACCATCAAAACTGTAGGACAAGGAAATAATTATTTTTTAGTGACATTAACACTATAGGGTTTAAGCAAACTGTTTTTAACTTTTTAGTGCATTTTAATAAAAATTTTTGTTTATATATTTTTTTTAAACAGCTTTGTATGTAGCAAAATAATTATTTAACCTCCCCATTATTTTCAGGCTACATATTTAAATTTGAACAAAATCACAGAAGGCAAAAAGTAATTTCACTTGGTGTGGAAGTACGTGGATACGTACATAATATACAGGGTGTTCCAAAAATGCTGCAGATCCTTAAAGAGGGTGACTCGGGGGGGGGGGGGGGGGGGGGGGGTGATTGCAAACAACTTTTTCCTTTGCGAAAATACTCTCCGAGGTTTCGTTAACGAGATATTAATAAAAAGCACCGACCAATCAGAGCGCGAGTCTGGCGGCGGAGCTTCCGCGCTATCGTGGCCAGTGATGCCAGAATCGTGGGACGCGGGACCAAACGCTTACCCCCACTATGACCTACTGTCGACTCCCACTATGGCCTACCGTCGTCCCCCACTTTCTTCTCACCGCACTGCACATAAGCATATTTTTACTCTTGTCCGTGTGAGCTGCCTGTTGGGCTGCTGAGCACACGGACAGGGGTAGGGATATGCTTGTGTGCAGTGCAATGGGAAAAAAGTGGGGGACGACGGTAGGCCATAGTGGGAGACGACGGTAGGTCATAGTGGGGGTAAGCGTTTGGTCCCGCGTCCCACGATTCTGGCATCACTGATCGTGGCTGCGACTGCGAACGCGAACAAGCAACTCGGCATGCATCGAAGAAAATTGCGTAGAATGGCAAATGAAAAAGACGTAACAAATAAAATCGAACATGTTATAATGGTTTGTTCGTCATTTAAAGCGAATAATGAATAAAGGATAAATGGATGAAAATCACGTGTAACGTAAAAAGACGAATACGCAGTTTTTTTTTTTAGAAAATTCGAAAATAATAATTATTTTAAGTGGGAAGATAAGGAATACGTAAATTTTCTTGTGTTAATAACGTAACCACGAAAAGGTAATGTAACAGGAAATTAACGAAAAGTGATAGTAGTTCGTTATTGTGATAAAAATCCGTGTGATAAAACTCACCCTTGTTGGAAATTCACCTGCAGCTTGAAAACCTGTGTCACTCCCAGATAGCACAAAGACAGATAGCACCGAAGAACGATCGTTCCGGACGTACTGTACGTTCGGAGGATGTCCCAAGAGTGTTCATATGTCCCCTGTACATCCCTGTAAAGTTCATTAAATGTCGTAGGAAGGTCCTATTTACAAAGTAGAACGTCCTGAGGACGGGCTGTGTCAACATTCTCCGAACGTTTCCTGATTGGCCGAAAGTACAAATTAAATACGTCCAAAAAGCGTCTTAAAAACATTTTGCAGATGTCGTAAAAGCGTCTTAAAGACGTTTTCATAAAGTCTGGGTTAGGACATTAAGAAAAACAAACTTGACGGTGACGAAAATCGAAACCAGGTCTCCCAACTTACGAAGCAACCTACTTTTCGCAACTACCCAAGATACTTCCTTGAAAATAGTTCTCATTTCTAGGTATATAACTATATTTAATTGTTTATAAAAATACGCATTGACGCGAAATATTCTACAGAATATCATCATTCGACCTTTTGACTCATTGCTTAAAATTTCACATTCGTTTCAAGACAGATGTTTTAACGACATCTTAAGACTGACGTCTTTAAGACGTCGTGTGTGTAAGAATTAAAGATGTCTGGCTTAAGACATCGTGTGCTATCTGGGAACATTTCAGCGACTTCATTGCACAAAAAATAACGCAAATGCGAGATTCAATCATAAGACTGTGTTGCAACCTAACCTTAATCATCCGTAAAACCTACAAGACGGTTGTTCTTCGAAGATCGGAAATTCAGTTCTTCTAAACATTCACAACACTTACGAGACGAAGATTCTCGGAACATGCGAAATGTAGTAGTCCAAAACAATCACGTGACTTACAAGATTGTTTGATGTTTCTAGAACATCTGAAATTTCAATCCTTAGAACATACGTAAGACTTAAGAAAAGGACGTTCCTAGAACATAGGATACTAACAGAGGATACTAAGAACATCCTAGGTATGTTCAAAATGAGCGTAGGACGTTCGGATATAAACTGGACATGAAACGCACGTTCTTGGGATGTACGGTGCTATCTGGGCTGGGTCACTGAACCGATCCTGGTCATCGATGGACGTGCTCCGTGCACAGCTGGTCCCAGGTATCCTTACATTCCCACTACCCAAAGTTAAGGGTCGCAATGTCAGGTGCGTCCAGGTCAACGTACCGAATATTCACTTCACTGCACGGCTACTAACACTGATCACTTTATTTATTTTTTATGGAACGTGTTGTTCCTACGTTTTAAAAATTGGTGGCCCCGAAAAGGGCCGGTTGTTTTCATTTTAAAAAGTGCTCCACGTGGCCACCGTCATTCTCGATGCACGTTTCAGTGCGGAGAATCAGCTGCCTTTGGACACCCTGTAAAGTTTGCGGCGTTATGTTGGCCACCGCTGCGTGAATAAGCGCGACGGCTTCTTCAGGGGTATCCACCGGCTGACGATACACTTCATTCTGAAATGATTGTTGTACAACAAATACAAAACGTAAGTAAAAAAAAGAATTCCTACAACAAGAATAAGTAAAGAGTAACAGCAATAATCAAATTACCTTCAGGTAGCCCCAGAAGAAAAAATCCAGCGGATTCATATCCGGTGACCGTGGGGGCCACGCAACGTGGGCCTCTCGCCCGCCGCGGCCGATCCACCTGTCCTGAAAGGTTTCACCTAAATGAGCGCGGACATTATCGGCGTAATGTGGCCCAGCTCCATCATGCTGGTAGTACATGTTCTGTCGGATCTCATATGGAATATCGTCCATAAGATCCGGCAGAACATGTTCTAAAAAACATTTATACGCTGGGCCGTCCAGCCTGTCTGGCAGAATGTACGGCCCAACGATAAATTCGCCACAAATGCCGGCCCATAGGTTGATCGACCAACGGACTTGTGCTGCACATGGACGAAGCGCTAGGGGATTTTCGTCGCTCCACACATGCATATTGTGGGAATTGAAGCAACCTTCTCTGTTGAAAATTGCTTCATCCGTCCACAATATGTATTTGGTAAATGACGGATTCCTTAGCACTTCTCCCAACAGCCACCTGGAATATTGAATCCGCAGGATGTAATCCCCGGCGTGCAAATGTTGCACCCGTACATATTTGTACGGATGCAACCTGCGATCCGTGAGGATTCGGTGTATCGTCGTCCTGCTGACACTAGAACAAAATGCAAGAACATCCACTATTAGATAACATTTTTTTCTTAATTAATAATTGCTGCAGTTATTTTGAACTGTCACTTACTCTAGGCGACGGCTCAAGACGCGCACACTGATGGTTGGGTCGGCTTCAACGGCATCGAGGATTCGCTCGATGCTGCCCAGATTTCGCGCTGTTGCGGATCAGACTAAAGTCTCTGTCGGAATCAAAGTTAATCTTGTAGAATCCGCGAGTTCGGTTTATATTCTATTTGGAACTTTGAAATATCCACTCGTACGCCCCGCATCGCCAGTGCGTCAACACCGTGCAATTAGTGGTAACATATACACATCTTTTATTTAACCAATTAATCGCGACACTTACATTTGTATTAATTGTTTATTCAATATACTTATGGTGTTCACGTCTAAATCGAGTCGATTTCGTTAAACCTATCTTTTACCCAGCGATCCTTATAATATTAGTAGCACTCACCCACAGATACAACTTTACCGCTCGAGTTGTATCAAATTAAGAGTTACGAGGCATTACTAACATTTCCCGCGACTCCCCGATTTAGCATCGGGTTCGTTCGCACCTCTTTACCAAAACAAGTCATCTTCACCAACCCAGTGGCTCCCTGATTTCGCATCAGGTTCGTCCACGAAACCTAACCCTTCCTACGGCTCCCTGATTTCGCATCAGGTTCGTCCACGAAACCTAACCCTTCCTACGGCTCCCTGATTTCGCATCAGGTTCGTCCGTATCCTACAGCTCCCTGATTTCGCATCAGGTTCGTCTGTATATCTACCTACTTCCGAACAGCTCCCTGATTTCGCATCAGTTTCGTCTGTGAATAATCCAACCTCCTAGCAGCTCCCTGGTTTCGCACCAGGTTCGTCTGTGAACTTTATCCTAGTGACTCCCCGATTTCGCATCGGGTTCGTTCACGACGTTTCACCCTCCTACGGCTCCCTGATTACGCATCAGGTTCGTCCGTGTTTGACTCCATTCCTAGAGGCTCCCTGATTTCGCATCAGGTTCATCCTCGCCGTCAATAATCCTAGCGGCTCCCTGATTTCGCATCAGGTTCGTCCGCGCACCTAACTAACAAATTCATATCCGTATTCCTGGGGAAATACCCCTCTCGCCGGCCTCTCGCGTTGCCGAAGCCCCGGCTCGTAACAACTGACACAAGTTTTCAAGCTGCAGGCAAATATCCGAAAGGATGAGTTTTAGTTACAAATTTCCGTACATAAACTTTTCTTCAGGGTTTTTAAACAGAATTACTAATTATCAGCAACAGTGTTAGCCGTTATTGAATTAGGAATTTTTATCACAATAACGCACTATGAATACGATCACTTGTCATACATTTTCTGTTGGATTTCTTTTTCGTGCGTGCGTTATTGACAAAAGGAAATTTGCGTATTCCTTATCCTCTCACTTCAAATAATAATTATTTGCGATTCTACTTTAAAAAAAAAAACGTGTATTCGTCTTTTTACGTTTGTCATTGTTTGAGAATAAGGTTGCGTTTGAGCGCGCCAAATGTCGGAGAAGTTAGGATTCGACGGTGAAAAGATGCACACACTTCCATAGTACGTAAATGAGATTGCGTCGATTTATTTAAAACAATTTAACTATTCAGACTTTTGAATATGAGTAATGAGGTTTAGACAGAGCCGTAAATTCTGCTTGTAATGAAATAATGAATGTTGATAACCACGTGCTCTGTGCGACGCGGTAACATTCGTCATGATAACGATGAACAATACAGGTGATTGATTGTACAGAACAAACAAGAATGTCCTTGCACTTGCACCACCACGTGCGTATTGCTCACGACGATCTACAATCGAACTAAGCGTGAGAATATATGAACGAGCTTGAATCTGAAAATTGAATGTTATTAGTTCTATTCACTTTGAGAGTACACACTGATTAATAAATTCGCAAGGAGAGAAAACTTGAATCTATACGCGACACGTCGTTCTCTACACTCTGTTCGAACAAAATCGAAGCGGTGCGCTGATTGGCTCAATCGAGTGTAGATCCGTCGCGACTTCCGATGTCCAGAAGGTGCTGCGGTGAGTGAATGTGGCGGTGATTGGAACTACCACATTCCCAATCAGACATGATTTTCCTCGATTTATCCTTTATTCATTATTCACTTTAAATGACAACCAAAAAATGAAGAAAAGTTCTATTTTGCATTTTACGTCTTTCTCAGCTGTTATTTTGCATGATTTCCTTCGATGCATGCCGATTTGCTTGTTCATAGTACAAACGCAACTACCTGCTGCGTAGCCAAAGCTACCGCGGAAGCTCGTGCGGGAGGCTCGTGTTCTGATTGGTCGAGGTTTTTTGTTAAGGGGGTATACCCGTTTGAACCCTCGGAAAATGTGTACATTTTGTGGATTTTTTTGCAAGTCAACGGTTTGATGCAGATTTCCCGTTTTTTTACTATCTTTACATAGTATTATGAACTACTCAAAAAAAAAGTTTCAGTTAAAAATATATTGTTTTTGGGAAGTTATACATACACATCCGAAAGTCTTTCGATTTTAGACGGCTAAACGGTGGCCCTGAAAACAACTGTATGTCGTGTCTGAAATCAAAAACATTAAAATTTTCTTATAAAGTATGTCAATAGCTATCGTCCAACGAAGCCGATTTGGAAAATTTTGAAAAATAAAGAAATGGTGAGAGATCAAAGGTAAAGTTAGATTTATTTTAGAGAAAAATCCACCTTTTTTCTTTATAAATAATAAACGGGGAATCGGAATAAAAAAAACCTTCGTTGGACGATGTGGAATCTTATTATGATTCTCCATGCAAAATTGGAAGTGAATTGGTTGAACGTAGCGCGAGTTTTTAGGGCCACCGTAATGAAAAATATAGTTTCGCTGCGATCGGTCGAGCCGCCGCGTCGCGCCGCTCCCTGCTACCTGGGATGTTTCACTCAAATGCTTATAACTTCGTCAATTTTCCGAATTTTTACATCAGACCTGTTTTATACTATTTCTAAAACATCAATCTATGAAAATATGTCAAACAGGCCACTGTAATGAAAAATGTAGTTCCGCTGCGATCGGTCGAGTTGCCGTGCATCGCTGTCCGGTGCTACCTGGGTGCTTCCACTCAAATGTCTGTAACTTTGTCAGCCTTCCGAATTTTTACATCGGACTTGATTTATAATATTCCTTAAACACCAATCTATGAAAATATGTAAAACGAAAAAATCCGATTTTTGACACTTTCAAACGGTTATACCCCCTTAATATCTCGTTAACGATGCTTCGAACAGTATTTTCCCTAAGGAAAAGCTTGTCTGCAATCACCCCACGAATCACCATTTTCAAGGAACCGCAACATTTTTGGGATACCCGGAATCTATTATACCGTTTGTATATATTTCATACTATTTTATATTATTTTGTTTCATTGCAGATCAGAAAGTGTTGCAAAAATTTAACCCTTTGATACTGGAATCTAGTTTCGTATCTAGACAGCGAATATTACTTGCTGAAGTTCGAAGTGATAATGTAAGTACGAATGAAGAGCCACCATCAAATCTCCCATTCTTAAATGGTAAATTAAAAATTTTCAAGGCGCCAGAAATCCTTCTTGCAACCATCATTTTTGTAAAAAAAAGAACCTATTTTCAACTTTGTAGCCAATTCAGTGCAGGAAGTTTCTTGGAAGTACGGCCAAAATTATTTTTATCAACATTTTAAACGTGCCAATGGTAATCCTATAGTATAAAATTTTAATTCTCTTTGTAAATAAGTTACAACAAGGGCTGAAGGGTGGTACCGCTGTTACATACGTCCAACGCCACTTTTGTAGAACACAATGTAAGAACCAAATAGGATTGGCACTTAGAGTGCTTGCAAACTTAAATGAATGGCATAATCAGTTTTCTCTACAACTGACAATAAGAGGTGGCACATACTGGGGTTTCTACAAACAAAATTCTGTTTTTCATGAATTTGGTCTACATTAATGCAAAACTTAGAAAATTTTGTGATTTTTGGCAGTTACAGTGTTTTCTACGAGAACTCTTCAATTTTTTCTTTGTTTAACGGTTGTGCGGATGACCGTGACTCTTCTCGAAGCGTTCTCGGTGATAATGTCAACAGGGCGCCTCGAGAGTAGAGCTGTTTCGAGACTCGAAACATTCGAGTAGCTTGAAGTTCAAACCGAGCGGGACTCGGTTTTTTTAGCCGAGCCGAGACCCGAACGGTTTTGGGTAGCCTGAAAGTTTCGGGTAGCTCAATTTTTTCGATCCGCTCGAATGCAGTGTAAGATTAACGCGGACCGCGATCATCATGTATATATCGATGGTGTGAAGAACTCGGTTCTGGAGGATGTCACTACTTTCTGGAGGTTTGTTAATACCAAGCGTGGGGTCACAGGATTCCATGCAATATAGAACTGGAGCAGACCTCGGCTGTAACACCTTCAGCAGTTTCTGACCTTTTTGCCGTCTTTTTTGGTTCCACGTATGTTCCTCCGTCGGGAGTGGGACGGGCCTTGAATCCCGCTATGACTTCTGACTGTGGCGTAAACATACACTCGTTATCCATCGCTATCAGCGAAATTTATAGTAAGCGTAATTCGTTTGATGTGAATAAAAGCCCGGGCTTCGATGGAATTCCTCCTCGGTGTTTGAAAGAATGCAGCTTTATACTTGTAGGCCTCTCTGGCATATTTTTAACTCTTCACTAATGAGTAGCGTTTTTCCCACTGTCTGGAAAAACAGTCTTGTCAGCCCTGTATTTAAGGCGGGAAACCACTCCGATGTAAGAAATTATAGGCCAATTTGTAAATTGTCATCTGTGCCGAAGGTGTTGGAGGCTATCGTAACCGGGAAAATAATACCCCTCCTAACTAATATCATCTGCGAGAAGCAACACGGGTTTGTCCCTGGCAGATCATCAGCAACAAAGGGTATAGCCGGTTAAGATGGTCAAATGTGCCCCTGAACCGAATTCAACTCGCGATGAGTCATTCGAAAGCTTATAAAAAAAGAATGATTTCCGCCAAGTTTCAACTTTGTATCTCGACCCGGGAGGTAGTAAAGGGTAAAAATAGAAAATCAGGTTTTTGGCGAATTTCTACTATACCAGGGAATGAAAAGTTTTGAACAAATTCAGAGGCATATCTGTTATCGGGGCACATATTAGGGAATTAGTTCAGATTTTTAAATTGAGAAACCAAGCTGTGAAAAATAAAAAACGCCAAAAAATGATGAAAAATGCCGGTTGTGTATCGAAGCAGTTGCAGAACTATAATCATATTTTTACTGTAAGTACGTATCATTGTTACTATTGTCTTGAATTTTTTTCAGATTTTTGAATTTGGTGCGCCGCAGTTAAAAAAATTAAAAACCGATTTTTTCGTCGTTTTTTCCGTGTCAGAGTAACTTATACGTCGAATTCCTTCATGAAATAAGTGTTTTATGCGATCTTCAATGTTTATACGTACAGCAAAACATCATAGGAATTAAAGAAACTGGAAAAACCGAATCATTTGAAACTATGTTTAGTTTCTATGTTTAGATCTACGTCCGAATTTACATTGATTATGCACCAAACTCAATATGCTACTCCAGAGTTAAACGCTATTGTTGTGAATGCGCAAATGGTAACCGAACCGTCGGATGCTGTTCACACATAGCTGCAATAATTTATTACTTGTCGCGTGCTCGGTACCTTTCAAAAATTGTAAGACCTGCAGAAATTCTTAGTAAAATATTCAACAGTGAACACGTGACACCAATAATTAACGAAGACAGCAATGAAGATTAAAAACATCACACACGATTTTTGTTGCTATCCATGCATAATTGTTAAAGGTAAGAGATTCGAAAACGATCTCCACATATTAATATAATGTAGGAAATGTTAAATAATATCGTAATTGGCAGGATACTTGACAAGAGAAACGCAGTCCGAACTCATGTTTACGTATATTTCAGGATAATATATTTTTCAAACATTCTTAAATCATTTGAAAACCAATATTGATCATTTTCATATAGTTAGAAAATATATATAATTACGGAAAAAAAAGAAAAAACTTTACCCAAGCGGACTTGGAAGTTCGAGATTCGAACCTATGTTAAAAAAGTTCGCAGCGGTATAGCAGCTCGACACTCTACCGCTGCCCCACCGACGCCGCTGGAAAATACGGTAGACACTTTATAATGTAAGGCACATAACATAGTTTCAAATGATTCGTTTTTTCCAGTTTCTTTAATTTCTATGATGTTTTGCTGTACGTATAAACATTGAAAATCGCATAAAACACTTATTTCATAAAGCAATTCGACGTATAAGTTACTCTGACACGGAAAAAACGACGAAAAAATCGGTTTTTAATTTTTTTAACTGCGGCACACCAAATTGAAAAATCTGAAAAAAATTCAAGACAATAGTAACAATGATACGTACTTACAGTAAAAATATGATTCGATACACAACCGGCATTTTTCATCATTTTTTGGCGTTTTTTATTTTTCACAGCTCAATTTAAAAATCTGAAATAATTCCCTAATATGTGCCCCGATAACAGATATGCATCTGAATTTGTTCAAAACTTTTCATTCCCTGGTATAGTAGAAATTCGCCAAAAACCTGATTTTCTATTTTTACCCTTTACTACCCCTTCGGGTCGAGATACAAAGTTGAAACTTGGCAGAAATCATTTTTTTTTTATAAGCTTTCGAATGACTCATCGCGAGTTGAATTCGGTTCAGGGGCACATTTGACCATCTTAACCGGCTATACCCTTTGGCGGTATACTATTGTTATGTCTCTACTGCCTTTGATAATGGTCTTCAGGTGGATACCGTGTACACGGATTTTCATAAGGCTTTTGATACGGTTGACCAATGTATCCTGATTAACAAATTGATTTCGTTTCGCTTTAGTGGCCCGCTACTTTCCTGGATTGGGTCTTATTTGAAGGACAGAGTGCAGGTAGTCAGGGTCCAGAACCATATACCTGCTCCGGTTACTATAAGCTCCGGGGTAGCTCAGGGGTCGCACCTAGGACCTCTCCTGTTTCTTCTTTTCATTAATGACCTTAGTGACATATTCCGGAATAGTAAATTTCTACTCTATGCTGATAATCTGATGGTTTTCCGAACTATTCGTGATGGCCAGGACGCTGAGAAACTGCAGTATGACCTGTGCAGATTCGAGCGGTGGTGCACCGCCAACAAGATGCAAGTAAACACTGCCAAGTGTGTTTTAATGAGGTCCCATACGACTGTCAGTGGACGCCCCCCTGGTCGAGGTCTGTGAAGTCAATGAGCTTGGTGTTACGATAGCTTCGGGCCTTGATTTTTCAAACCATTATAGGACAATAACCAGTAAAGCGATGAAAACCCTTGGTTTCGTTGCAAGGTTTGGCAGGCATTTCAGAAGAGTGGAGTCACTAAAGCTCTTATGTGTCATTAGTCAGATCGCTTTTGGAACATGCGTCTTTATCATAGTGATGATAATGATGATAATGATGATAATGATGATAATAATAATAATGTGTTTCGTGTACTCGATTTTTTCGGGCCGCTCGAATGTGTTTCGGTTAGTTCGATTTTTTCAAGCAGCTCGTATGTTTCGGATAACTAAAATGTTTCGACCCACCCGAATATATTTTAGGTAGTTGACTGTACGATGCAATGTGATAGCTTGGTGTAGCTGGAACGTTTTGTAGGCACCGAATATAAATTAAGATAGATGTATAATATGAGATGTATAGATATGAAAATCATATCAAGTAACTTAACCCTTGCCTGGTTTTCATCTTGCAGTCCGCCGATGTGACGATTGGTCGAGTCACCTATTTGGGCACACTTCTAAAGACGGGGCCAGTCATGCCAGATCGAGGACGGGTTCCCTCGAGAATTTCTCCCACCTCGCGCACACTACGCTGGAGCAGCGTCTCCGTGAGTTGGACTCCGAAGCGCTGAACTCACGGACCGGCGTAGTGTGCGCGAGGAGGGGGAAATTCTCGAGGGAACCCGTCCTCGATCTGGCATCACTGGACGGGGCACACGTCTTTTGATTATTGGCCGAAGTAGGCACATAATATACATTCTCGCACCGCGCGACGAAGAGCGCGATCAATACACATCGAGATCGAGTGGGATAGAGCGATCTGACCGACAAACGCCAAAGCAATAGCGTAGGCATCTTTAACGGTTAACTATTAATATATAATAACATAAAAATTGCCATATTTTTCACAATATATTCAGGAAAGTATTATCATTGGGTTGGTATCAGGGTAATACTTTCTTAAACATATTGTGAAAAATAGGGAAATTTTTATCTTATGGTGTAGTAAAAAGAAATCCATTATTTTGCATGAAATTGAAGGCATTATTTATCATAGTTATAATGATCCAATTTAGGTCAAATATGCACCGTTTTGATCGACAACTTGTTGCCATTTCGAAGGTAATTTCATTATGCCTCTCTCATAAAAACCCTCGTCCCTATTGGCAAAGAACTGGGAGAGTCGATTTTCACATGCTTCCCTTGAGGTTAAGTTCTCACCAGCAAAATCATTCGCCATAGACAGGAAGAGGTGGTAATCACTTGGTGCCAGGTCTGGACTATAAGGTGGATGCATAAGAACCTCCCAACCAACCTCCCTTAGCTTCTGGCGAGTCACTATCGATGTGTGTGGCCCGACGTTGTCCCGGTGGAACACAACTCCTCTCCTATTGGCCAAAGCTGGCCGCTTCTGGGCGATTCCTTCCTTCAGACGGTCCAATTGTTGCCAGTACAGGTCCGATTTAAGAGTTTGGCCGTAGGGGAGCAGCTCATAGTAGATGACTCCCTGCCAATCCCACAAAACACACAGCAAAACCTTCCTGGCCGTCAATCTGGCCTTGGCCACCGTTTGCGCCGGCTCACCGCGATTCGACCACGACCGTTTTCGCTTGACGTTGTCGTAAGTGACCCAATTTTCATCACCAGTCACCATCCGCTTAAGAAATGGGTCGATGTTGTTGCGATTCAACAGCGATTCGCAGATGGAAATTCGGTCCATGAGGTATTTTTCCGTTAACTCGTGTGGTACCCATACATCAAGCTTCTTTTTGTATCCAGCCTTATTCACGTGGTTCCAAACGGTTTTTTGTGCAATGTTTAGCTCCTGGGCAATCGAAACTATGCTTACATGACGGTCGGACTCGACGATTTTCATGATTTTATCGACATTTTCTACAATTGACCTTCCAGAGCGTGGTGCATCTTTGACATCGAAATTACCGGAACGGAATCGACGAAACCAAAATTGCGCATGATTGGCTGTTACAGTATCAGGACCATAAACACTATTCACATTTTCAGCCGCCTGCCTTGCCTTTTCGCCTTTATCGAAGAAAAACTGTAAAATATGGCGTATTTTCTCTTTGAAATCCCATCAAAAACATTTCATGTAAAAAATGGAGCCGAGTCTCGTGACTCTTTACCCATAAAAAGTTGTGAGATGTCATGTAGAGTCGAGTATAGCGCTCTCATTAACTCTGACACTTTTATTCACAAATCACTCCAAGTCTACATCTTTAGTTCAAGAACATTTTGTGACTTGGCAATTACACAGTACGAGAATGTGACGGAAGTTGCTTACATTTTAATATTCACGTTTATTAATAAGGTATTGGATAAAATAATATTTATACGAGGAACTGAACGTATATGTATTTATAGTGTGGACTTAATTTTACAGAACATTGTAAGGTCTAATAACTTCCCCGTGCTGCGTAATTGCCAAGTCACAAAATGTTCTTTAACTAAAGATGTAGACTTGGAATGATTTGCGAATGAAAGTGTCAGAGTTAATGAGAGCGCTAGACTCGACTCTACATGACATCTGACAACTTTTTATGGGCAAAGAGTCACGAGACTCGGCTCCATTTTTTACACGAAATGTTTTTGATGGGATTCGGGTTACCCGAAACCGTTTGGGTCTGGGCTCGGCTGTTTCGAGTCTCGAAACAGCTCTACTCGAGAGTGTCAACTCGTGTCACTTGGGACTGCACGTGCAAAGGTCGATTTTCTTCATCGCCCCGCAGCAGTCACATTGGGCCTAGCCGAAATCCGCCCAACACATTTATTCAAAAATCAACTATACAAGAATAAAATACATGTACAAAATACGTTCTCATTCCACATTATATTTTCCACTTATTTTAGCACAGAGTCACACCTCTCCCCATTGTACTACAAATTCAGCTGCACCTTCTATATTTAATGATATTATTTATATTGTGTTAATAACATATTAAATAATTATTTCAGATAACTTTGTATATGTATAATTGGTCAAAAGAAAAATCTGAGAAATTGGTCAAACAGATTACTTGTTTAGGTACATGGCTTTCTTCAAGATCAAATTTTTTTATGAATATAATAATGCACAAGTTAGGAATATTTCATCATCGACCAAACCTTTCAAGAGAACAAACGAACTCACATTATTTTCAAATTACGGATATGGAAAATCTTACGAAGTTTGTTTCTGTACCATACAATGATGAAAAAGATTGGGCAAGGTTCAATAATAAGATACAAAACATAAAACATCATCAATTTTCATGGAACGAAGTAATTGGCCAAACAATGCGTGATGTAAAACCAAATAGTTACTCTCATAATAATATCGACCTAGTTGTTAAAGCAGTTCACGAACTACAAGATTTGCGATGTCGTGAGAAAAAGATGAAAGGTAAATATCGATGTTATAATGAAGTAGTTCTAATATATGATACAATTGTTAAAATTATACATAAACTGTTTATAAATTTTCAGAGGATTTAAATAAATTATATAGTATGTGGCAAAATCGTAGCACTGCTCCGAACATTCCAATTTCAATCAATGCATTAAGCACCTACAAGCAGCATTCTCGTTTGATACACTTTTGTCATACGCCTTTATTGTTTTTGCCTTCTTGGCGGTTGCAATCGGCAGCAACAAGAGATCATTCATTGACGATACAATCGTCCCTGAATATAAACATCAATATGTATCAACAGTTATCTCAACATTCGGAAAAAAACGAGAGTGAACAAACAGAAATTGTGAAATGGCATCAAGAATTATGCAGTTTAATGTTATCCGAATATAAACAATATCTTCAAATATTAGGATTTAATTCAATTCAAGTTGAACCACTAGACAAAGGGTAAATTTTTGTTGAATACTACATTTTGAATAAACTAATTATAAATGGTTTAAGGTAAAATTAATATTAAATTATTTTCTGAATTTCGAATGTCTTGATATTAATTTTTACAACAAATCATATGAAGGAGAAAGATATGTGTGTGTGTATAACAGAACCTCCAACTATTGTACATTGTAAAAAATGTTGCCTAGCATTATTAGCATTACACTAAAATGAAAATGGATATGGAAAAACCTTATTGCATAGGTATAGCGCAACCAAACAACTTATTTGCAGGCAATAAAGTTGGGCGTAATTGAAATACATCTTTATTTCAATAAAAATTTAACTAAATTACTGACACCCCAATTACTGCCAGCTAACCTAATACTGTTTATTTGCATTTTAAGATTACGTCGTGCCATGCACCTGAGCAACTACTGCTGTGGCAGTAATACTAAAATGCTTGAAATACTTGTACCAGTCACTGTCACCCAATTAATAAGTAAAAAGACTTAATGAATCGTTAAATTCGGATCTTTATTACTTTCTATGAAGCTTATATTATTTAAAATATTATATTTTGTTATGTTAATAGCTTGAATATTACAATTACAGGATTTTCTTTGACGCCTTGTTTTCTCTTTCGCTAATAAGAAAGTTATCGTATCCATTCTCCTAATATCCGCTTAAAATTGTGTATCGTTTTATTCAAATTAACGAAGAAAAAATTAAGTGCTGTTTTTTGTATCGTATAAATAACAGTTTGAATTGCATGCTAAATTTTTTTATGCATCATTTTATAAGATATATTTGTTATTTTACGTAAAATAGCTTAGGGTGACAGTAATTGGGTCCTTTATCCTAGGACGCTAAAGAGCCAATGTGTTCTGATGCATAATGGTTGTATGTTAGGTGACAATTGTGTAGCGGTCAGCGCGAGGATGGGTAATAGGGTGGTCGCAAGAAATCGATGGCTGAATTTCTTTCACGGGAACTCCTAAAGGGTTGCCTATTGGTGTAAAAATGAGATTATTAACCCGGCAGTACACACGTGAACTTCTGATACATAAATATTCACGTGGGGTCCTCATGGACCCCCAGTAAAATATAACATTTATTGACTACGATATATAAAAATCTGTGTGTTTTATGGCTGTTTATTGAAACTGAAACACTATACAGGGTCATCCGCTAAAACTGCAATCTACGCGCGTGCGTACAGGTAAAATGGCAACAGCACCTCACGGACGCGTTCCACTCCAACCATGCACCGGCCCGGCGTTCGGAGGGTTGCCAGCGACCGCTAGCAGGGATGTGCAGGTACCCGACTTTTCGGGCTCGGGACGGGCCGGAAACTTTCGGGCGAGATCGGGCGGGATCCCGATACTTTCGTATTGCTCGAGATCCCGAGACTCGATTCGGGCATAGCCTTCTTTCCGTCTCGGTCCCCTCGTAATAGCTGGCTTTCGAGCCGATCGCGTCCGAGTTTTGCCGAGCCGACCTGAAATCAAATTGCCCGCTTACGGCGGTCATGCTTGTAGCCCGAAACGAGTCTCGGGATCCCGAAAACTTCGAGCAATACGAAAGTATCGAGACCCCGCCCTATCCCGCCCGAAATTTTCCGACTCGTCCCGAGGGCCGCACAGTAGGACAAACTGCTCCTTTTTTGTGTCAAAATCGTAGAACTTTTGATAGGAATAAGATAGAGGTATGAATTGTTTTGGAAGTTAAAGCTAAGCTGATGCAGATTAAGGGAAAAATGTTAAGAATCTATGACAAACAAGTTTGGACCTTGAAAATCTAAGTCAAATTTGACATTTTCGAAGAAAAATTTCGGTTTTTCCGTTATAACTTGTGGTTGAAGTTTTTCCATCACTTGTTATACATCGTTGCCTATAGATTTTAACGCGCTGAATTCAAATATGACCGCGGAATTGGTCTAACCTTTCAAGATTCGAAGCAAAATGTGATTTAAGTTGAAAAAATCGATAAAACCGTTGTTGCAACCGCGTACAGCGCGCCGCGCCAGACGTTCAAACGTGTGCCCGCTGACTCGTAGCAACCGCCGACGAGTCAGCTGAGACTCGTGACATTTGTTGTTTACGTCAACGGTATTTTCGAAGCGCTCGCCCGTTAGTCGGAAAGAATCAGCGCCGTGACACGCACGCACGCATTTTCGACCTCTGCGCCCATTACGCCCATTTACTTTGTAACGCGATCCACTGTCGCTCAACGCCCACGCGTTCCTGTATTATATTGTTCGTCGTCCGTGTATTGTTGTTTGTGATGTCGAGTGGCCAAAGTGACCACTGGGGAATAAATTGTGCCAGTCCCAACAAGGATCGTGTCGCCTACTCTCCTTTCCATCGGGCTGTCCTAGCACCGGCAAAATAAAGTTCGCACCTGTCGAAATCAACCGTGTTTTTTCTGGTTTACGTACTTTGATAACAATATTTTAGGTTTATTTATTGTATTTATTCATATGGAATGTAAAAAGATAATAGAATACTTGAATACTTTGAATTGTGCTATATAAAGGGTTTACATGTAAGCTGTTGCGTATTATATACTCGCAATTCGATTGCCGAACAGTATACGCATCTCACACGCCAAATTAACTTGTTAGGAAATAGTTAGGATAGGAAAACGAATATATTCGTGGGTAACTTAACAATTACTGTATAATTAAATAAGAAATATCATAAAAGTGAAGGTTACAGAAAGGGTTATGACGGATCCAGTGACGCTAAGGAAAACGCTAAGCAACCCCGCTTGGTTGCTTCCAAAAAAGGTGGATTGAAAATTAGCCTTATCATTGGCTGGATACAAAAATAGGCATGCAGAATTAGGCAGTGGTGGGAAGATGTTCTTATGTAAGGGAAAGCTGTTCACACCCCAGAATCACTGGTCTGGCAAATCTCAACTTCGCGACATCATTCGGAGGACCGAAACATTTCGGAGTCTAGGCTGGGGCCGCGATATCTAGCTTAAATAAGCCTTAAGCCGTTAGAAATTCTCGCAATAAACCACCTTATAATTACAGCCATGCCTAAACGGCGACAAGAATAATGTTCGAGGTTTGATGCGTAAACACATCGCTGTCACATCCGCTTTCTTCGTTAAACTGGCTGAAAAGTGTTTTAAAGTAAATGTAAATTTCTTTATAATTACACATTCGTTTTTGCAGTAAATAACGTAAGTATTCACTCGTTTCAATTTACTTACCTCTCTTCAACATATCTTTTAATTTCTGGTTATATATTTTCCTGTTTGTAGGATTTCAATCGATAGTGTATTAAAATAAACGAGATCTCTGGATCAGTTGGATACACTGCTCGATTGAAAATATCTAGCATCTTATTTTTCTGCTATTTTGTCGTGACTATAATTTTCCATATTTTTTCTGCATAATTTAGGCCAGGATTCATTTTCATCCTTGGGATAATAGGGAAAGCATATTATCTTGCTATATCGCTCCCAATGTCAAATTATTGTTTGTCCTATATACCTTTAAATTTAATATTTCAATGTTTCTCTGCTATATGCGACAATCATACATAATGAAAAGAAATCGGATGATTCGTTGTGATACAGACGAGATTGCAGCTGTTACACTCTTGTCATTCTGCAATTTTCTAAGGCACTTTCTTTGCTTTCTCTTCTATCCTTCCACTATTTTTATCTGATACTCTTGCACGACCCTAGAAAATGTCCATGCACATGTGGCGACTAGGTCCGCGCGACCCATTGTCACCATTTTACTATTTTCTTTCACTTTCTTCCAACTTCTACGTTTCTTTTTCTTCGTGGCAAGATTTCCTTTGGGCCTGGTGAGCTGATTTGACCTTTGCGAACCCCTTCGCTTTCTCCGAGTTCAGAGATGGGCATTTAAACAAAAATTTATTTAAATAACGTTGATATCAAATAAAAGAGACTTTATCTCTATTTGTCATCAAATAAAATTAACCCAGAGTTTTTGCTATTTGACATGAAAATAAGCCAGAGTTACTTTTATTTGAAACTTCACAAATATTTTTTTTGTTCGACGTGAATTTATCCGACGGCCACAAATAATTTTTTTGTTTAACGGTAATTTATCTGACGGCCACAAATCATTTTTTCGGTTTGACGGGAATCTAGCCCCGAGCCTAGAGCCCGACATCCCATACAGCACACTTCGTTGTAGCTGTATTGCAGGAAAGTTGCTGCAATGTTGCGTTGTTGCAGGTTGTATTGCAATATTGCAGGAACATTCTTACAATATTGCCGTGCATTATTGGAGTGGCAATGATCCTACAATATTGCAGCAATACTGCTAGAATGTTGCCGTGCAATGTTCCATGGGCAACGATCCTACAATATTTCTACATATATTTCGCGCACATCGACGTGCAATGTTCCAGTGGCAACGATCATACAATATTCGGCAATATTGCGCGCACATCGACGTGCAATGTTCTACTGGCAACGATCCTACAATATTTCGCAATATTGCGCGCACATCGATGTACAATGTTTCAGTGGTAAGGACTCAGCAAAATTGCCTACATATTGCCGTGCAATACTGTACTGGAAATATTGTAGAAACAGTACAGAAATATTCTGCAGCAACTATAACTTTGACGAAATTTGAAATATGACTGGATATGCAAGAACAGGCCTTCCGAAGTAGGGGAAATCTGCTTCTGAAACACATGTTTCGATTCTCCCTCCAACGCTGCGCCTTAGCTGCTACGGCCGCTAAGGTGGGACGAGTTCTGCTACCCTCTTTTCGAGAGCACAGTAACGTCGCTGGGAAGCATGTTGGGCGCTTTAGGGCGAAAGTACCAAATGTGTCAAATTTTTATAGGAAATTTCATAATAACTTAAAAATAGTAGGAAAAATTAAAATTTAAACTAGCATTTCAAAATGACGTAAATAGAATTTCAAAAAATGTATTACATACAACGATACAGTAATACAATAACCGTAGTGATGTCTTTTCAGTAGAAAAACATATTCATTTCTATGAAAATACAAGTAGTAGTTATTTTATAAACGTTTGTACAATATACAGGGTGTTACTCTACCTATAGTCAATACTTTGGGGGGTGAATCTACAGGCATATATAAGTTGAAAATCAAGAGTGACGAAATTGCAGTAAATGCTTCGTTTATTAATTATCGATGGTTAAAGATTGGTGTCTGGATCGCCTGAATCAGCCTGAATGACGGCAACTCGACGGACAGCGGGCCGCGCGAGGTAGGCCAGCCAAGGGGCATGCAGTGGCGGCGGATGCGTGATGGATTTGCCATGTAGAGTGCATACTTACTTACCTACCTCGCCGAAACTGTGACATACGGTACTTGCGATAATTTATGAAAAGACGCAAACGTTGTTCGGCATTAAACCTGCCTACTCGTAAAAATCCACAAGTATCAAAACCCGCCTAACGGGATTCTCAAGTAGAGAGGGTGAATGCCATTGCCTTTGAAAATATTGCCCTCAAAAATCACCCACACGGCCATCCAAAGCACCGCGATTGTCCATCCTTCGTAGTAAATTCGCCCGTACATACCATTTCACACACCACGCCCAGAAGAAACACTTAAAAAGAGAAAAAAACAAATCTGAAGCATCTAAGCTAAAGCTAAAACTAAAACTGAAACTGAAACTAAACCCAGAATTAATCTAAAACTCTAATTAAATTAAAAAACGCAGACTGCTTTCTACAATAGAAATACTTCTCCCCGATTGCAGTCTGTGCTCGCGTTGACGACAGTCGTCAAACTGAAGAGACCTTGGCCAAATCCCTGCGCGAAGGACACGAACAACGTTACGAATAAACAACCTACATACAATGTATCGCTATACTTTCCCTGAGTCGCTCAGGCGATGATAGACAGCTTATGCGATAAATTAAATTCTTTATTCTTCATGGAATCGATAGGTATGGCAGTGACACCAATGGATTCCCTATGTTTTTCCGATGAAAATCATACCAAATGTAATGTAAATCAGATTACTTTTAACGAAGCTAATTTTACATGAGGCCCGCATGTGCCTGTGCTGGAGAATCACAGCTGTTTCGCACGGCCAGTCAATGCCCCTGACGAGACCGTTCCGCGCTGAGTTTCGTGGCCTCCGACCGCGACGCTCGAGATCAGGGGGCCATACAATGTTGCGCACTAGAAAGCGACGAATCTGAAATTATTCTGCATTTCTCATCAGATCTTTGCGAAAGTGGCGTCGATCGATTCCTTATGGAAAAACATAGAGAATCCATTGGTGTCACTGCCATACCTATCCATTCCATGAAGAATAAAGAATTTAATTTATCGCATAAGCTGTCTATCATCGCCTGAGCGACTCAGGGAAAGTATAGCGATACATTGTATGTAGGTTGTTTATTCGTAACATTTTTCGTTTCCATCGCGCAGGGATTTGGCCAGGGTCTCCTCAGTTTGACGACTGTCGTCAACGCGACCACAGGCTGCAATCAGCGAGAAGTATTTCTATTGTAGAAAGCAGTCTGTGTTTTTTAATTTAGTCAGAGTTTTAGTTTCAGTTTTAGCTTTAGCTTAGGCCTTTTAAATTTCTTTCCTTTTCTTTTTTAGGTTTTATTCTGCGTGTGGTGTGTGACGGTGTGTGTAGTAGTGTGTGAAGTGGGGTGTGACGGTGTGTGTAGTGGTGTGTGAAGTGGCGTGTGACGGTGTGTGTAGTGGTGTGTGAAGTGGTGCGTACGGACGAATTTTCTACGATGGAAGGACAGTATTCGTTCATGAAGCTCGCAGACATGCTCATGTGCTACGGTGAAGCGAAGGGTAGTACTCCTGAAGCACTTCGCATTTATTGTCAAAAATATCCAAGGAGAAATGTGCCCGATAGACGGATATTTACTAGACTGTATCAACGATTACGCGATACAGATTCTGTTACGGGTAACAGATCCGGGGGACGTGATCAACGAGATCCGCACCTCGAAGAGAGGATGATGCAGCGAATCGAGGAAAACCCTTCGACCAGCACACGAAGAATCGCGGCAGAGGAACGTGTAAGCAGTACCACTGTCTGAAGAATTCTAAAAGACAATCAACTGTACCCGTATCATTTGCAACGGGTGCAGGCATTAGAAGAAGGTGATATCGAGAACCGCTTTCACTTTTCCACATGGATGATGGAAATGATTACAGCCGATGAAGGCTTCCTATCGAAGATATTGTTTTCCGAAGAAGCAAT
Organism: Andrena minutula; assembly: GCA_929113495.1. Lineage (NCBI taxonomy): Eukaryota > Metazoa > Arthropoda > Insecta > Hymenoptera > Andrenidae > Andrena > Andrena minutula. The sequence continues at coordinate 35,136,832 of OV815996.1, read as the reverse complement.
CTTCAACCGATATGGCACCGTTAATACACGTAATTCTCACGTCTGGGCAGAAGAAAACCCACACGCGCTGTTCGAAAGAAATACTCAGCACCAATTTTCAACGAATATTTGGGCAGGAATTCTTGGCGACAAGATTATTGGTCCTGTTGTTTTCCCTCGTCGGTTAACAGGCCAAGGATATCTCGAATTCCTGCAGACACAATTGCCTGCTCTATTAGAAGACGTGCCATTGATTGTGCGAAGAGACATGTGGTACATGCAAGACGGTGCAGGACCACATTGCGCCGTAATAGTACGCCAACATTTAAATGCATACTTCCGAAATAGATGGATTGGACGAGAAGGACCTATCGCTTGGCCTGCTCGGTCTCCAGATTTCAATCCCCTTGATTTCTTTTACTGGGGACATATGAAGAATTTGGTCTATTCAACGCCCGTGGCCACGGTGTACGAATTAGAGCAACGAATCCAGTTTACGTCGGGGATAGTGCACAATGTGATGGGCGACTTCCGACAAGTACGCGAAAACTTTCGCAGAAGAATGCAACTGTGTATTCAGGAGAATGGTGGTCACGTTGAACATATCCTGTAAGACAATATTTTGTGCGTGAAAACATGGACAATCGCGGACGGGACAATCGGGGTGTGTGCAGACATGTACACGCGCGAGAAAACTAACCGTGGTGCGTGTGTGTAATTAAGTGAACAATCGCGGTGCGGGAAGACATGGACATTCGCGAGATAACTAATCGTGGTGCGTGTGTGTAATTAAGTGAACAATCGCGGACGGGACAATCGCAGTGCTTTGGATGGCCGTGTGGGTGATTTTTGAGGGCAATATTTTCAAAGGCAATGGCATTCACCCTCTCTACTTGAGAATCCGGTTCGGCGGGTTTTGATATGCCCTTGTGGATTTTTACGAGTAGGCAGGTTTAATGCCGAACAACGTTTGCGTCTTTTCATAAATTATCGCAAGTACCGTATGTCACAGTTTCGGCGAGGTAGGTAAGTAAGTATGCACTCTACATGGCAAATCCGTCACGCATCCGCCGCCACTGCATGCCTCTTGGCTGGCCTGCCTCGCGCGGCCCGCTGTCCGTCGAGTTGCCGTCATTCAGGCTGATTCAGGCGATCCAGACACCAATCTTTAACCATCGATAATTAATAAACGAAGCATTTACCGCAATTTCGTCACTCTTGATTTTCGACTTATATATGGCTGTAGAATCACCCCCCCCCCCCCCCCCAAAAGTATTGACTATAGGTAGAGTAACACCCTGTATATTTTAATGTGTGAAATTATTATTATTATTATTATTATTATTATTAAACGTTTTTAGACTTCCGGTTCCGGACGCGAGCGAGAAAGGTTGTGTGTTTGGTGAAGGAAGGGAGAGGGATTGAGTGGTGAAGGTGGGGCAGAGGTGAGGAAGTGAGGCGGTTAAAGGGAGTGTGAAGGGAATAGAGCGTGTGAGGAAACAGAAGGGAGAAAAGGATCGATTTGGAGGTTAGGAGGGGAGATAGGCGCTGCGTGGCGGGAAGAGAAAGACAGGAGGCAGAGAGATCTGTCGGACAGGACAGGAATTAGAAGCTGGAAAACGGCGGGAGATTTGAAAAGGAGTAGGAAGGAAATAGAAGAAAGGATAAAGTGATAAGAATAGGAGGGCAACGGAGGGTAGAAGAGGAGGGAGAGGTTAAATGTAGGGGAATAAGGGAGAGGCGGGAAGGGGAGGGGGGAAAGGGAATGGAGATGGAATAGGGAAGGAAAAAGGAAAGATGGAAAGGGAGGAAAGAACAAGGAAGGAGAGCGTGAGTAGTATGAGTAGTGTGGGGAGCAATGCAGGGAATCTGGACAGTTATTGGGGGAAAAAGAGGAAAGAGAGGGAGCGGGAGGAAGGGACGGAGGAGAAGGGGAAGAGTACAGTGTTCAAAAAGAGCGTAAAGACGATGCGGTCACCGGAGGACAGGAAGAAGAGGGGGGGGGGGGCAGGGAAGAAGATGAGATGGGAAAGATGATGGAGATGATGAGGCAACTGATGAAGGAGGTGAGGGAGGAGAAAGAGGAAATGTGGAAGGAGATGAGGGAGATGTTAGGGAAGATGCAGAAGGAAGGGGAAGAAAGAAGACAGGTGATGAAAGAGTGGAGGAGGAAAGGAGGAGATGGGAGGAGGAGAGGAGAGAGGAGAAAAGAGGAGGGAAGAGATGGAGGAGAAGTTACAGAGGTTGGAAGAGAGGGATGAGAGGGTGGAAGAGATGATAAGGAAGGTAGAGAGGTGGGAAGAGGAAAAGGGAGGGATAGGTAGCAGGGTGAAGGAGGGTGGAGGGGATGAGGAAGAGTGTATGTTCAGACTGAGGAGAATGGAATTAAGACAGGACATAAAACAGAGGGAGGAGAGAAGGAATAACGTATTGGTAAGGGGGTGGGGGTTGGAGAAAAGGTAGAAAAAGAAGTGAAGAAGTTGTGGGCGAGGATGGGAATGGAGGATGAAGGAATAAGGGAGGTGAGAAGGGTAGGGAGAACGGGAAAAGAAGGGAGAGGAATGGTTTTGGTGAAGCTGGCGGGGAGGGAGGAGAAGAGAAAAGTGATGGAGGCGAGGAGAAAACTGAAGGGCAGGAGGGAAAGGATAGATGACGACTTAACGGAGGAAGAAAGGAGGGCAAGGTGGAAGGTGGAAAGAGAGGCACAGAAGGAAAGGGGAGGGGGGAAAAAGGTGCAAGTAGGATATTTGAAAATGTGGGTAAACGGGAAGATGAGGAGGTGGGATGAATTACACTGTTAAACACGATTTTTGGTCTGCATATTCCACTCGGTGATTCTCGTAGAGTTTTGCGTCCTGAACACGAATCCGTAAACAAAATTGCTCCATCACCCTCAGTTTTTGAAAAATATGAGCTTTTGTAAAAACACGCGATTTTGGGCAAAAGTGAGGTATGACGTGAAAACTAAAAACGCTAGAAAGTTCAACTTAGTCTCAAAAGATAGAGGAGAGTTTACTGAATATATCAGTGTACAAAGTTGTTAAATTTGATTGTTTAGAATTGTTGTAAATGGTCATCAAAGTTTGAAAAAGTGCCGATGTGCATGGTTTCCACGCAATATTTTTGCATTTTTACGAAAAATTGTTTACCTAGCCCGAAAACGCTACCCAGCATCGAATTCTGTAGACATTTCTGAAGAGGAAACCATGCAGGAAAATTGTCGCAACGATTTTTAACTCGAACTAGTCGAGAAAATATCTATCGGCAACGCGTTCACGGTGTTTTGCCGCCTGGCGCGACTCGTCAGGGCCGTTGCCACGCGTAATCGTCGCGCCGGTGGTACCGTACAGTGGGCACCTACTTTCTATATGTATCAGCTTAATTTTTTTCGTGTATTCGTAGATACTGTTCTCGAATTTAAATAAACGTTTCTCAATCAGTCTCTGGTATAAACAATTTCGATAGTCAATGCATGAATACCTACATATGACTTGTTAATATGGATTTATTTAAGTTTTATTTAAAGCAAAGGAAGACTTTCTGAACTGCTTAGCACGACTGACCCGAATGATTTCGAAGACAAAACTGAGTTCTGACTTAGACGATGCATAAGAAACCAGAGCATTTCAAGATATTTATTTTTTCTCTGATTGTATCGCGCGTTAGGGAGAGGCGCCAAGCGATGTTTATATATCGAAAGAGTTCCTGCGATAGCTACGAACTCTTACTTCTCTCTCTTCACTAAACCTCAGAAAATTATATTACTTTCGTATCTCAAACTCTGTTTCAGATATATTGATACAGAACTAAATGATATTTAAATATGTTTCGTGTCACCTTCAAATACTGTTTAATGAGTTTCAAATGTTACAATATCTGGAAAAGTGTTCTAAATCTGGTAAAACCATAATAATATAAATCTTGTAATTTCATAAATAATTGTGTTTGTTTTTATACGGATCCATATTAACAAGTCATATGTAGGTATTCATACATTGAATATCGAAATTGTTTATAACAGAGACTGATTGAGAAACGTTTATTTAAATTCGAGAACAGTATCTACGAATACACGAAAAAAATAAGGCTGATACATATAGAAAGTAAGTGCCCACTGTACGGTACTACCGGCGCGGCGATTATGCGTAGCAACGGCCCTGGCGAGTCGCGCCAGGCGAGCAATGGCCGCCAGGCGGCAAAACATCGTGAACGCGTTGCCGATAGATATTTTCTCGACTAGTTCGAGTTAAAAATCGTTGCGACAATTTTCCTGCATGGTTTCCTCTTCAGAAATGTCTACAGAATTAGATGCTGGGTAGCGTTTTCGGGCTAGGTAAACAATTTTTCGTAAAAATGCAAAAATATTGCGTGGAAACCATGCACATCGGCACTTTTTCAAACTTTGATGACCATTTACAACAATTCTAAACAATCAAATTTAACAACTTTGTACACTGATATATTCAGTAAACTCTCCTCTATCTTTTGAGACTAAGTTGAACTTTCTAGCGTTTTTAGTTTTCACGTCATACCTCACTTTGCCCAAAATCGCGTGTTTTTACAAAAGCTCATGTTTTTCAAAAACTGAGGGTGATGGAGCAATTTTGTTTACGGATTCGTGTTCAGGGCGCAAAACTCTACGAGACTCGCCCAATGGATATTGCAGGACAGAAAAAAAGTTTCATTTTGTTGGACTGTGTTATGGGAAAGGTGGTGTGATGAACAGGGAAACGAATGCTAAGGGAAAGGGGGCAGAAGGAGGGGAGGTTGGGAGGGGAAATAAAAGAAGGAAAAGGGAGGTATAAGGTCGCATTTTGGAATGTGGCGGGGATGAGAAACAAAGACGAGGAATTTTGGAAGGGTTTAGAGGAATGGGAGGTGCTTGTGATGAGTGAAACGTGGGTAGAGGAGAGGGAATGGGAGTATGTGAGGGGCAGATTGCCGAAGGATTATGTGTGGGAAAAACAGTGGGCCAGGAGGGAAAGCAAGAAAGGAAGGGCGATAGGGGGAATGATAATGGGGGTGAGAAGGGGAATCGAAATACGGCAGGGGGAATGAGGGGGAGGGGAAGGGGTAATGGTGAGGAAAGTGAAATTGGAGGGGGGATGGTGGAGAGTTATAGGGATATATGTAATCAACGACTTGCAAAGGAAGCTGGAGGAACTGGGGGAGTGGATAGAGGAGAGAGAGGAGGGAGTGAGAGTAGTAATTCGAGGAGACTTTAATGCGAGGACAGGGAGGGAAGGGGGAGGATATGGGGGAGGGAGAAGAGGAGGTGGAGCAGGGTGGAGCAGGAGGTCGAAGGATGGGGTGATAAATAGAGAGGGGAGGAGACTAAGCAGATATTTGGGGGAGAGGGGGTGGGAAATTATAAATGGAAATGTAGAGGGGGATCAGGAGGGAGAATGGACATATACAGGGGGAGGGGGAATTCGGTTATAGATTATGTAGTGGGGAATGAGGAAACAAGGGAGAGGGTAGAAAGGATGGAGGTGGCGGAGAGAATAGATTCAGATCACCACCCGGTGGTGGTATGGCTGAGGGGGGAAATGGGGGTGAAGGGGGAGTGGAGGCAGAAGGGTGGGGGTAGAGAGGGTGAGAGGAAACTGGACAGCGGAGGGAAGGGAGGAATTTGCAAGGAGGTTTGGTAAAAGAGACGGGGGAGGGAGAGGAATAGAGGAGGAATGGGCGGAACTGAAGGAAAGAGTGAAAGGGCAATGGGGAAGGCAGGGGAAGCAGGGCAGAGGGGAAACAAGAGGGGGTGGTGGGACAGAGAGTGCAGTGAGGAGAAGGGGAGGGTGAGGAGCGAGCTTAGGAGGTGGAGAAGGGAAGGGGGATGGGAAAGATTATAAGGAGAGGAAAAAGGAATACAGGAGGATATGCGAGGAAAAGAAGAAAAAGGAGGAGGATAGGTGGGAGAAGGGGGTGGAGGGGATAAGAACGGAGGAACAGGTTTGGAAGGTGGTAAATAGGGAGAGAAAAAGGAGAAGGGGTGTAAATGAGGAGATAAAAATAGAGGAATGGGACGAGTATTTCAGGGAGGTGCTGGGGGGGGGGAGTGGCGGGTGAGAAAGGGGGCAGAAACAGGGAGGGGTGAGGATGAGGAAGGGGATATAGAAAAGGAGGAGATAAGAAGGGTAGTGAGGGGGTTGAAGGATGGGAAAGCGATGGGAGGGGACGGAATATCCAATGAAGTTTGGAAGTATGGGGGGGGGGGGGTAGAGGTGGAAGAATGGTTGGGGGAGGTTTGTAATAGGGTGTGGAAGGGGGAGGGTTGGTTGGAAGATTGGAGGGTAGGAGTGGTGGTGCCTGTGGTGAAGAAAGGAGTGGGAAAAAGAGTAGAAGAATACAGAGGAGTGACGCTGACACAGACTGCATATAAGGTGTATGCGTCTGTGTTAGCGGAAAGGTTGAGAAAAGAGGTAGAGGAGAAAGGGATCTTACCACCAAGTCAGGTGGGATTCAGGAGGGGGGTGGGATGCATTGATTGTGTATATGTATTGAACTACCTCATTAACAGGCAGGTGGAAAGGAAAGGGGGAGGCTGGTAGTGCTGTTCCTGGATATGAAGGCAGCATTTGACTCAGTGGACCGGGAGGTGCTACTTAGGGCAATGAGGGAGAGAGGAATGAGGGAGGGGTTAGTGGGTAGGTGTGAGTAGGTGCTGAGGGAGACGGTAAGTAGGGTAAGGGCGGGAGAGGAGGAAGGGAAGCACTTCTGGACGGCAAGGGGGTGAGGCAGGGGTGTCCGTTGAGCCCCAGCCTGTTCACCTTGCTGTTGGCGGATTTAGATGAGGAGTTGAAGAAAGGGGGTGGGGAGGGGTGAAGGTGGGGGGAAGAATAATTTACACGTTGGCATACGCGGACGATATTGCGGTGCTGGCGGAGGACGAGAAGGGGATGAGAGGGATGATGGGAAAGATTAAGTTATTTGGATAAGAAGGGGATGCAGGTGAACATAGGGAAAACAAAGATGATGAGGTGTAGAAAGGGGGGAGGGAGGCGGAAGAAGGTGACGTGGAGGTGGAAGGGAAAGGTGGTGGAGGAGGTAAAGGAATTTATATATCTGGGGTACACGCTGATGAGGAACGGGGGCAGGAGGCACACGTAGGGGAAAGGGTAAGGAAGGGGGCAGCAGTGATGGGTCAGGTGTGGGGGATAGGGAAGAGGCGGTTTGGGAAGGATTGGGGGAGGAAAGTATGGCTATTCGAGAATTGGTATGGGCTACGGTGAGTTATGGAGTGGAGGTATGGGGAGGTGATTAAGGGAAGGGCGAAGAGGGGGAAAGTGTTGGGAGGGTGGGAAAAGGGAAGGAAGGAGTAGTATGAGGAAAGGGGGTGGACAATAGAGGGGATAGAAAGAGCGAGTGGAGGGGGAGCTGAGGGGGGAAGAATTGGTGCGCAGGGAAAGAAGAATGCAGGAGGAGGAAAGGTGGAAAAGGATTAGGGAGTCGGAGTACAATAGATGGTACAGGGTGGTGAAAGGGAAAGGGGTGCTAGGATACCTAAGGAAGGGATGGGGGGAAAGCAGGTGGCAAAGGGTGGCGAAATTTAGATTGGGGAATGGGATGAGGAAGCAAAGAGGAAGTGCAGGGTATGCGGGTGGAAAGAAGTAACGTGGGAGCATATATCGGAGGAATGTATGGGTTGGCAGGAAGGAGGGTGGCAGGAGAGGGTAGGGGAGTTACTGGATGACGAGGGTGGGGGGGGGGAGAAGTGGATGAGGAGTGTGGAAGAAAGGAGAGGGGAAGGAGTGGAGGAATGGGTGAGGAAGGAATGAGAGTGAGTGGTGGCCTGTGGAAACGGAGGTCAAAGGATAGGGAAGGGGGTGAGGGAGGCGTACGTGACTGAGGAAAGCGGGCGAGCGGGAGAGCGAGAATAGAGGCGTATAGGTTAAGGAATAGATTTAAGGAGTAGACTAAGGTTTAGGTTAAGGTAAATGTACAGAAAAGAGGAGGGAGAAAGGATTGTAATCCCCAAGGGGAAACAAATAAACATATATATATTAAACGTTTTTATTGCACAAACACGTATGTACAATCAAACAAGAGAAAAGAGGGATGAAAAGACAAATGCAAAGGTTTGGTCTAACGACTACTTACCAACCTAACCTAAAATGACACCGGGTTAAAGTTAGAGTCCGCACCTACAGTGTTAAAAATCCCTAATAGGTTTGTCAAGTGAGCCTTCGTTTTTAAATAATTTGAGTTTAAAGTTTTGCACGGTAGGAGTATAAGTTCGAATATGTAACGAATCTTATCAATCAGCGGTTGTAGCTGCGGCAGTAAAGTGTTCGTCTAGGATGCTACAGGTCCTCGGTACGAATTCCCCTGGGGTGAAAATATTTTCTATGAGAAAAAGACACACAGGTGTTATACTACTACGATTCTGCACACATTCATGTCGTCGCGTCCCTCACTACCCGAAACGTTGCGGTGAGACCATTGCTTTAAAGTTTCTAAAACGTTGCGGGCATATACTCCTGAAGTATTGCTAAGGCGGGCATAGGACTGAACCTGCAACGTCTCTGCAATGTTATGGTGCAACATTGCAATCTTGCACCGCAATATTGCAGAGACGTTACTGCAATGGTATGGTGCTGTGTGGGATGTTTCGGTCCTTCAAACGATGTCGCAAAGTTGAGATTTGGCAGACCAGCGATTCCGGGGTGAGTACAGCTTTCCCTTACATAAAAACATCTTCCCACCACTGCCTAATTCTGCATTTCTATTTTTGTATCCAGCCAATGATAAGGCTAATTCTCAATCCACCTTTTTTGGAAGTAACCAAGCGGCGTTGCTTAGCGTTTTCCTTAGCGTCACTGGATCCGTCATAACCCTTTCTGTAACCTTCACTTTTTGGATTTTTCTTATTTAATTATATAGTAATTGTTAAGTTATCCACGAATATATTCGGTTTCCTTTCCTAACTATCTCCTAACGAGTTAATTTGGCATGTGAGATGCGTATACGGTTCGGCAATCGAGTTGCGAGTATATTGTACGCAACAGGTTACATGTAAACCCTTTATATAGCACAATTCAAAGTATTCAAGTATTCTATTATCTTTTTTACACTCCATATGAATAAATACAATAAATAAATCTAAAATATTGTTATCAAAGTACGTAAACCAGAAAAACCACAGTTTTTATCGATTTTTTCAACTTAATTCGTATTTTGCTTCGAATCTTGAAAGGCTAGACCAATTCCGCGGTCATATTTGAATTCAGCGCATCAAAATCTATAGGCAACGATGTATAACAAGTAAAAGAAAAACTTCAACCACAAATTATAACGGAAAAACCGAAATTTTCTTCGAAAATGTTAACTTTGACTTAGATTTTCAAGGTCCAAACTTGTTTGTCATAGATTCTCAACTTTTTTCCCTTAATCTTATTCCCATCACAAGTTCTACGATTTTGACACAAGAAGGAGCAGTTTGTCCCACTGTGCGGCCGGGGCCCCGAGCCTCAGGACGATCCGCACACCCCTAACCACTAGGCAGCAGTGATGCCCGTGCTTCGAAAATTTTAGGATGGTCTCCTTCAAATTATAGTCACAAAGAGTTATTTGAAATTTTCCGGCACGGGTTGAAGAATTTAGGACCTTTTTCGTATAACTTTTGAACAATAAAAGATATCGAAATGCAATCTGCGCCGATAAATGAGGAAAAATTATTTCCTCTTAATGATGGATAATTTAAAATATATTGCGTTTACTTATTTTTTTATCAATTTTTTAACCATAATTGCTGTGAAAAGCTTTTGCAAACTGTTTATTTGATACTGTATTTAATCCTCTTTTTAAAATTCATGGTGTTGATAAACAATAGGCTAGTTTTTATAAATTGAGAAATTAAATTTTTATTCAATTATGTGTTAGTTCTGCAAACTTCAGAATCTGTTGTTCTGGTTTTCATTTTTATAATTTTATCCTTAATGCAGTGCATGCACAGATCAGACGTAACGGGTCACTAAGCGGACGTGTCTTTGATTGTAGCGGTGCACAGTGGGGTATTTGGCCCGAAAACCCGGACATGGCTATTTTAAAATCTTCAAATTCTCATAACTTTGGTAAAATTCATCCAAAGTTTATGAAACAAAAACGATTTTATAGTTTACACTTTCTACTTTTCGACTCATTAAATCAATTTTATCAAAATCGGTATCCAGGGGGTAAAATCCGCCCTTAAAGAGGAATGTGCCAAACTGTAAAAGTTCCTTGATGTTTGGCAAGTGCTACGGAGTGCAAACAGTATTTTTTTTATTTTTATATATACTATCGGAAAGTAGGATCCTTTCCCTTTACGATAAGTCGAACCTCATAAAAGAATGATGTTTTTTAACAAAGATACAGCAATTTTAAAAAACTTTCATTTTTTAAACGTTTTGTGTACGGTATAGATATGTATATGATATAATATATATATATAATTGAACGTAATCAACGAACCCCAGTTATAGTAAAGAAAATTTACTGAATTCTCGATTATCTTCAAATGTTAATAACTATGCAAATATATATGATGAAAAAGTAAAACCTTTTGGCAAGTGTAGTATATACCTACCTGAAAAGCTTCCATAATGCAAGAATTCACAAAATTTATTTACAACTTGTAGAAAAGTTTACTAAGCCAACGATCACAGTGGGGTATTTGCCCCGAAAATGCGGACAAAGCTATTTCAATATTCGCTCAATATTCAAACTGCTATAACTTTGCTAAAATTTATCCAAATTTGATGAAAAAAAAACATTTTAAGGCTTGAGATTTCTACTTTTTTGTGATATATACCGTTTTTACTAAAATGAGTGTTTTGAGTGAAAAATCTGTCCTTAAAGAGCAGCGTATCGGATTGTATAGTTTGTTGCTATTTTCCGATCCAGTACTGCAGATTGTAATCAATATTTTTACGTTACTCGTCTATTTTATGTATACTATCGAAAAGTATAATCTTATTACAAAGAATGCTGCGTTTTAAATATATAGCCATGGCGAAAAGTATGCATTTTTCACTCGCTTGTTCCTTCGCGGATGCTGAGGCTCTGTGATACGAAACCCATCGAAGGGACTGTTTAGATTACGGACTCGCGAGATGTTTATGTTACACAGGAGATAAGTGTTCGACTAAGTCTCTTCTTTCTGATTGAATTCAGTTGGAACCATTGGGTCAAAGAGTTACGTGTGCAGTGAGAGTTATCCAAGTGTCTTTAAAAGATTCCTATATATTATTTAAATTTTATGTGTGTATTGTTTCCTTATTTTAGTTCATACTGTGTTTTTAGTGTATATTTAGTATTTACTTAAGTTAATTGGTGCAGTATATTTTTTAAGTTCCATTTTGTTTTATATTCTACTTCATTTCACCTATATTTGGTAAGTAGAAACATGATTTGTTAGCAGAACTAGTTTCCGCATTCAGTATATTCTATTTCAGTATTCAGATGTAAGTTGACGACAATATATGTCCATATAGGTAGTAAAATGTCATCGGATACTGGAGAATCCTCTGGGATAAAAGTTATGACGCGAGAACAATTATTTAATATTATGCAGGGATGTGAAAGCGAAAAAATTACTGAAAAACTGGAGTATCTTGAAAATTATTTATTAAATCGCAACATACATTCAGAAGAAGAGCGTGTAGCGTTTAAACAAAATATTTCTCATTTGAAATCAGAATTCAAACGTAGATGGGTTTCTGCAAAATATAGGAAGGATCTTTTCAAAAAACAGAATTTAAACTGGCTTCAAGGGACATTTGAAATGTCCACAACATCATCCCAGGCTGGACGTCTACCTAAGTCTTTTACCGAATTATCTGAGCGAAGCAAAAGAAGAAGAACAGAAGATATACGGAAAATGATTAGCACCGAGGAATTAACATTTGCTGCACGGGCAAAGCTAAGGTCTTCTGGTCAAGTGGACGCTTCCATAGTATTGCAGGAAGTCACAAAATGCCAATCATATGCAAAAAAGTGCAGGAAACTTTGTTCCACAAATCAACAAGTAGAAACAAGACAACCCTCGATTTTGAAAGCTCTATTTATATTTGCACAAGCAAATTTATCCAGGCAAGAATATGAAATTGTCCGTACAATGGATAAAAAACTTTTTCCATCGTATTCTGTATTACAGAAGGCTAAGAAAGATTGCTATCCTGTTCAAAAAGCATTCGTCATAACTGACACTTCTGCAGAAATAAAGCTGCAAGAATTACTAGATCACACAGCTGTTCGGTTACTGTTATATTTGGAAGAAGTGTTACATAATTTACAAGAAAATGAGATCAGTCAATTACAATTAATTAGTAAATGGGGTTGTGATGGATCCAAACAAGCACAATATAAACAACAATTTGAAAACATTTCTGATTCAGACAGTCACATATTTCAGAGCTCATTCCTTCCCCTACGATTAATTTCTTCAAAAAATGGAAAAATCATTTGGGATAATCCGACACCATCATCTCCAAGGTATTGTAGACCAATCAGAATAAGGTTTATAAAAGAAGATACCGATGTAATACATGACGAAATAAGTTATATAGAAGGCCAAATAGACCAACTAAGAGAAACAGAAATTAATGGAAATAGACCTATAACTGTTAAGCACATTTTTTTGTTCACGATGATAGATGGGAAGATATGCAACGCGGCAACAAACACATCATCTACCATGAGATGTTACCTATGTGGATTGACCTCTACAGCATTCAACGATTTGTCGAAGACAGGTGAAATTAATGTAGCTGCATTAAAGTTTGGTTTGTCGATTCTACATGCCAGAATAAAAATATTCGAAAATTTGCTACATTTATCTTATAAATTACACATTCGGAAATGGCAAATGAGATCAAAAGAAGAAAAACGTTTAGTCGCGGAAAGAAAGAAAATCATACAAGAGGAGTTTAAAGCTCAAATAGGAATTACTGTTGATGTACCAAAAGCTGGTTTCGGCAATACAAATGATGGAAATACTAGTTGCAGATTTTTCTTAAACCATCAATTATCATCTACCATTACTGGGGTTGATGTAGAACTAATATATAGACTTAGAGTCATATTAGAAACTGTGTCAAGCGGTTACAAAATAGATTTAAATAAATTTGAAACATTTACTATGGATACTGCAAAGCTATATGTTAAACTGCACTCATGGTACCCTATGTCACCTACCATGCACAAGTTACTAATCCACGCACCATTAATTATTGAAAATGCTATTTTACCCATTGGAAGACTGTCAGAAGAAGCAGCCGAGGCAAGAAACAAACACTTTCGTCGTTATAGAGAAGATCGTGCACGAAAGTGTTCTAGAAAAGCATGTAATATAGACGTACTGAATAGACTTTTAATTACTTCTGATCCTCTGATATCCAGTATAAGACCGACTACGAAGAAAAAATCAAACCCCCTTTTAAGCGAGACATTGCAATTAATTCTACCTTTTGAACCTACATCAATTGTAGAAGAACAATTATCAGAAGAAGATGATGAGGAGGAGGAGGAAGAGGAGGAGGAGGAAGAAGAGGAAGAAGAATATGAAGAAGAAGAAGAAGGAACGACATCAGATGAACAGGAAGTATTCTCAGGCGAAGAACTTTGTGACGCATGTTCCGATGAAAATTAATAAAAATACAGGGTTTCCTATTAAAAGGTACATTCTCATATATGTATTCTTGATCACTAAAATTAAATATCTTCATTAAGTGATATACATACAAATATAATTTTTTCGACTTTTCAGCGTAAATACTACATTATGACTGATTCAACGAAAGAAGGTTCCGTGGCCACAACGGTAGCGCGTCAGATTGTCATGCGGGCGGTCCGGAGTTCAAGTTCTGTCTTAACCGACTGATTCAACGAAATACAATCAGAAAATAGAGACAAAGATTTATCTACAGCATACTATAAGCTTCCCGCACGTTTATAATTTAAACAATTTCTTCAAATAATTCTTTAGTAAGTACTTACTTTACGGAGATATAGCGAATGCGAACATGCAGGTATGTGAGAAATGCTGCGATTTTCGATGACCATTTTTTCGTAGATCAACTGTAAAACACGGAGTTGGACGAAGTAGGAATCAATTTTTCTTGTATCTTAATCATAAAGCTTCATAGAACACAATGACACTAAAATGAACACCGGGACTCACCCGGAACTATAACGAAATCATTAACAAAGTCTTAGAATCATAAATAAAATTACTGAATCGTTGGTTATCTTCAAATATTAATAACTACAAAAATATATATGGTACATAAGTAACATTTACTTAAAAGTATACCATACACTTAGCTAGAAAAACTTCTATAAAACAAAAATCTATTTAATTTATGTAAATAAGTTCCAAATTACTAATAGGCGAATTTGTTGAGAAAGGAAAGCGTGTTAGCAGAATCCTAAACGTCCGACAAATCACAGTCCTTTATGGATACATGAATGCGAAAACGAATATTGATAGATTGTTCCTCAGATATTCAACTAACTCAAGAAACAAAAGTTTTACAATTTATGTAAAATTTTTAAAATTGAATTTTGACCGCATTTTCGGGGCAAATACCCCACTGTGCGGTGTTTGAATTTTTTTCTAGAATTTTTGTGTTTGAATGTTTTATCCTTTTAGCTACTCAACGCCACGCCCATACTGGCTTCCGTTAATGTCATTTCTTGGAACGATGCGCCATTATTGTGGCTTTTACACGCAAGTGCCGAAAAATCTCTGCGTACAAAGGTATAGTGCCGCGGTCAACCCTGTCGTAGCTAAAATTTTTTAAATTGAGACGGGTACGAGATCAGTCGACATTATTTTCAAACTTCATTACAGTAATCTGGGGTGTGAGTGGTAAACCGATCATAAAAACGGAGCGCGCGGTTCGATTAGCTGGGCCGGAGAATTCCCAATACCTATATTTTTGCGACGTTATTTTGAAGGAGACTATCCTAAAATTTTCGAAGCTCGGGCATCACTGCTATCTAGCAGGCGCTGGCAGTTCTCCGCTGGGCCGGTGCATGGTTGTAGTGGAATGCGTCCGTGAGGCGCTGTTGCCATTTTACCTGTTCGCGCGCGCGTAGGTTGCAGTTTTAACGGATGACCCTGTACATCTAAATAAACGTTAACACTAAGGTTATACACGGGTGGGGGTCTACCAGACCCTCACGTGTGCACTGCCGGGTTAAAGGTTCAGCTCGATAGGATAATGTTAACCCTTTGTTGACACACCTCCTTTTTCGATCAACTTTGACACACTGGGTGGTTCACACCAACAACAATTTTTGAATGACAGCCATTCTTATCTAAGGATTTCAATCGTTATGAAAAAAATCATGCATAAATTTCAAGGTCTCTAGAATGTATTCCAGAAGTTGGTCGATTGAAATTTTATCGCAGTTTTTGTAAAAAAAATTCTAGATTACCATATGTCGAGAAAAAACCAAGGAAATCTTCAAAAAATTGTAACTGTTACAAATTTCAATATTATAAGCTACAAATCTACAGAGTTGTTGTTTAGATATAATATTTTGGGAGAAAAAATGGATTGTAAGTCAGCTTTGGAAAAAGGGTATTTATTTGGCATATAGAAGGTAAGCTATTTCGATAATTGAAAGAACAGAGATATTCATATAAACGTTTTATTTTTGTGCAAGAAATGAGAGAAAATTATTGAACATTGTATTTTTCTGAGAAATTATGAACAAATTGATTCATTTTACTCCAATCCACCGCATCTAATACATAAATAAAGACGATGAAGATCACACATAGGTATTCTGCACGATGGGCATTGCATTTTTGTTTTGCGGTCTTTTTTATAACTGCAAAGTATGCATCGCTGTTGCTTGACGAACTTGCATCTTTTATCATCCGTGTTCAGAGTATCTGAAGTCAATCCCAGAATATTTTGTATATCCATTTTTACATCTGTACGTAGTGATGGAAGAATATTTCGTTCTCTCAAGAACGGCTCACACAGTGATTTTATCAATGCTTTCATATACTGGTGACACGTCAATACTTTGGATTGATCTTGACTATTTATCCATTTGCAAGTATGTAAAATTCTTAAATTTACATGTGCCTGATCAAGTATCCCAAAGAAATAGCGCATTGGCCATCTTTTTGTTCCTCTGCTGGTAGTGAAAGCATGGCAAAGTTGATCGAAAGTATCTGTGCCTCCTTTTGTTTTATTATAATGTAAAATGATATCAGGTTTCTCGCGTTCATCAGATTCTGTAGATTTTATGTAATTCGATGTCAACAATACTATTTTATTTTTTTCGGAGTGTGTGATACGAGAGTTATAAGTAATTGAGTGAATGAATTAGTTATAATTACACAGTTAATTACTTTTTCGTCCCGCGCACCTGGACCACTCGGAAAGCGAGCGAGCTTCGCCCCCTTTGTCCCAGGGAGCCCCGTCGAAAATCACGGATCGTCCAGCGATTCCGCAAGTCAATCCCGCACTTTGAGGAATCGCCGATTGTAACGAGCTTTTAAGGCGGCGTGCAATTCCGTGAAAAATCTTCGCACCTCCGGCTGGATGACGGTGCAGTTTCGAGGGAGGCTCGTTGCACCGGCTGCATAGACTCGTTTGGGTACACAAACGAGGCGTTCCCGAGGCGAACAAGCGCAAGTGTACCTGTTTTTCTCCCCGTCGAAACAATGGCCGGCTCGGCCTCGACGGGTCGCCGACAAAAATCCACGATTTTCCGCTACCATCTTTTTGCGCCCGGCGAATTCCGCCCCTCGATCATAATTCGCGGAGATACGTCTTCATCCACGGAGGAATTTTTTCGCCCGACCCACCGCGCGTGATTAAAACGGTGCGCTCGATGTTTAATGGGAACCGCGGCTTCGTCGAGAGATGTGGGCGATAATAGGAGCAAGCGCGGTATGATTTCTGTTATCCGAACGACAGAAGCTTGGCTATTTACCGTGCGACTTTTTTGTCGAGGCGCATGCAAGAATATTCGCAAGATCTTGCGGAGAATCGGAGCGACACATCGCCGCTGGCCATTTAACCGTTCAGGAAACGCAACCGGCGTGCAAAACGCTCGCTCGCGTAGGATCCACTGAATCGTAGATACTCGCGGTAGTTTCGCATAAGAGATAGAGAGAGAGAGAGAGAGCCGACAATATTCACGTGCACAAGCGGCCGGGCACTCGAATAACCCGTCGGCCACTCGAAACCAGCGAAACTGGCGATATTCCAACGTATGCGCATGCATGGAAGGTCGAGTGCACGCTTTTCCCTTCCTTTTTCCACCTATTTTTTCTTTATACTCGATCGACCTGCCGCGAAAATATCGCTGATCGTGCCGCTTCTTCCGTGCCATAAATCGCGGCCGCACAGTCGATGGATCAGTCGAAGCCAGTCACCCACGATTTCCCTCTCATTAAAGCGTTTAAACCGTGTAGCGCGAAGTTAATGGAGACGCGGGCAGATATTGAGAACTTTCATGAAAGTCTCTTTCACAGACTGTATTCACAGATCGTATCGAAAGACGTATCGCGTATCTACTATAATTATCGCAATTGTTACTCGGCTAGGAATATCAATTCTCCGCGAAAGAATTCCAATCAACCAGTTTAAGTGACGCGCTTTGTCGCTACCGACGCCGGCGCGGCGTAGCACGCGCGATAATTATCAGGCACCCACGCAACCGTTAAGAGTAAACCTCGTTATCCGGATGCGAAAGAGCCGAGGAAAACTCTCGAGATCTCTTGAGCAGCCAGCAGGCGTCAGTTGGTTACTCCCCGTTAGCTTGGAAACCGGCGATCTCTCCTAACTCGCGTCCCAGAAAATTGAGAAATTATCGCTGCAACGGGACGCTGAAACGCTGGCCACTTGCTGTCTGCTTTAATTAGTCGTCAAACGAACGCTCCACCCTCGACAGTGGTTTGGAAATCATCGGGTAGAAATCGTCTGAAGGAGAATCGAACGTAGATGAGATTGAAGAGGGTGGTTTAATATAGATCAGGGTTGACTAACTGGCGACTCACGAGCCGCCGGGGGCCCCTCTGCCTTGCTGCCACGCTGAACGCACTCCCCTCCATACCGACCAGACTCTGACGATCGCAGTCGATTCCTCCTTCTTTCCTTCTCATTTCAACTGCGATCGTCAGCGTGACAGCAAAGCAGAGGGGCCCCCGACGGCTCGTGAGTCGCCAGTTAGTCAACCCTGATATAGATTGTAAAATATAAAACGATGGGAAGCTAAAAATCGATCTGCTTAACAGGGAGGAATTGTATGAACTCTCACTCTTCCCTACCGCGTTTCACTATTCTCTTAAACTGTCCTCAGACTTCGAGGTACTCAAGAATAACGAAGCTCCGTTTGTTTCGTCAGCCATGGAATATCCGACGAAGTGATCGTGATCAGCACGAGTGTTCGCAGCGCGGGTACAAAGGCAGCGAATAAATCAAGCAACGTGACGGATGATAAGAGGCTGATCCACGGCAGGACCGATCGATTTTCCAGCGGCGTCCAGGCAGGTTCACACCTGTGCTCGAGGGAAAATCGAAATCGCGATCTCCGGCCCGGCCGTGCGGCCTGGAAACTGATAAATTGCGACTTCCGCCAGCGTTTCGATCGTGCCGCGTAATTTCCTGCGGAGTAGCCGGTCTGTGATGGAGGAAGGGAGGGACAGGCTGTGGAAGCCAACGGCGATCGGAAATTGGCCCGATGACATTGATTAAAGCGTTTAGCGGCGGCGACAATGCCGTAATTATTAATCGGTGACGACGCCGCGCCAAGATTCCCGATCACGATGCACGCTGCCCCTGGACACTGTAACTGGCTCGAGTTTCACGTGCAATTCCGAGTCTCTCTCGATCGTGCTTCGAGCTCTCTGCTTATCGAGACGTCCGAACGAAACGTTGCATTGAATATGGAAGGGAAATATGAAGACTTAAAATCGAATGCAAGTGCTGTATAGGCTGGGTATAGTAAGGCTTCTGTTTCGTTTCTCGGACTTTAGACATATATTTCAGACCTGATCTAGCATTTGGAAGAGTCCCGCATTATGCGGGATAGGATTTGAGACTGTGTGTCTTTGAAAGATCGAAGCGTGACTCGAAATTCAGCGTGGAGGGCTTTCAGGGGCTTGAGAAGAGTTTGACGAGGAGCGGTGGCCGAGAAATTAATTACAGCGCCGCCGGCTGAGGAGCTTATTATATTAATACGAGCTCTGATATAGGGTACACAGGTCCGTTTCTAATCTCTAACAGAAATACAATCGATCCCGCGGGCCGCCGCGCGGAAGATAATGGCGGGAGAACGGGCCTCTCCGAGAAATAAAGGAAAAGAAGAAGGGAAAAGGAAGCTGTCGAGTCACGGGGCGAGCGAGCCGATATTTTTCGCACCTTGCTGGGCCGGACTGGTGCAGGTAGGTGCCAGCAGCGTATTTCATGCTACCTGCCGCGACTTCGAAGCGCGAGAATCTTCGGGGAAGCTCGTCCCCGAGCCGGTGATAAATCGTAGCCACGCAAATTAGCCGAAAGCTGGGCCGAGCGGCCGAAAAGATACTGACATCCAAAATCGCGCAGGCTGATGTTAAGCAATTTACAGAGGAAAATAAAGATCCCTTTATACCACTGGAATCACGAAGGATCTCGGTAGCCATTACCCAAGAATCCGATGAAAGGGAACAACCCCTCGGAGCACCGACAAAGAGGCAACTTACCAATAAGAGTAAACAGCGACTGCGAAACTGGGCAGAAATTCATCGACGTGCAACGGACAGGCGTCAAGGAATCACGTAAAAGTATCGAGCAAAGTGCAACGACACGAGGATTCGAGGAAAAGAGGAACGGGTAAGCAGCTGAAAGAAAGATGCCAAGCCACGGGCGCGAGGAGGAGGGAGGGTGCGGGACGAGGAAGCCTTCGCGAGAGAAGAGCAGCCGATTTATTGGCGAGTTTAAAAGAGCTCGGACCCTCGACATAACTCAGCATTCGTCTGATGTTGACTGAGTGGCCGACTCGCGGCTGCCAGATAGCCGCGGATGGCTCCGCGTACCTGAGCTTCTCGGGTCCTCGTCGTCGGCTACCTCGACTGCCAATCAACGAGCATTCAACGGTACTAAGTGGCTCGGCTTAATTAAGCGCGCACCGGCCAGACCGAGGGGCCAGGGGCGGGAGGGCAAGGAAATTGCAGGACGCAGCGACAACGGACGCGCCTCCTCTGTGCGTTCGGAAAAATATGTTTTTCCCGTGGAAAAGGAGACCGCTGGCTGGTGCGATCTCGCGGAAAATCAACTAGACAGCGGCGGCCTCTTTGGAATTACCGGCGTCCCGAATTTCCTGCGTCCCTTCTTCCATCGATGATCGCTGACCAACCACGGACCCCCGTCAAGGGAAATCACTCGTCGGTTCGTTTACCTTTGTCTTCGCCGACTACTTCCACTGGTTTTCATGGCAATTGCGTAGAGAGATTTGGTATTTAAGTATTAGGAGAGAGTGGGGTAATCGCGAACCGATTTTCCTTCCTCTCCACTAACAAGTAGCTAATAGCTTAGGTCGTATCCAACGCCGGGCAGAAAGTAATACCTAAATACGGAACGCTCATGCTATAGTCAAGATAAACAGAATTTATTATTTTCATCATGTTTCAAGCAATATTTTGTCCATTTTCAATTGCATGTAATTACTGTTGAATTAATGATACAGTTCAGACTTTTTAAGTTGGAATAAGCACTTTTTTACCAACATTTTGTGACGAAGGCCGCTTGTGGCTTCACTCATGATTCAAACCCCTGAAATAAATTCCTTTTTATTTTTTTATGTCTTGGGGTAATGACGAACAAATCTTTAAGCGTGTCGTAGCTCGGAGCAACGTTAACCGATTCTGATGAAATTTTCAGCATGTATAAAACTTATTTAAATGTACAAATGGGATTTTTGAATTTTCATTACAGGCTCAGAAAAATAGTTTTAAAAAACGGACTTTACTATTTTTTTCGATATTCCGACCAATTGCAATTTTTTTCTAACGCACAAGAGGAATTTGAAAAATACATTTGGTATAGGCTGTAGCAACGTTTTTTTATTTGGTTGGCCATTGAAGTGGCGCTTTCTGTGCGACTTCTGCGATATTTAGCACCCTGTTCGTGATTACCGGACTGCCGTGGGCAGGGGACCAAGGATTTTTCTTTTTCACTATAAGGTTGATTTTTATTATAATTTTTAAAAAATTCGCCACAGTACTTTATAGACGAATAGTTTAAGTATGTTTGTAAATAATAAACAAATTTATTTCTCTCATAGTTTTCCTTCTGTGTGCTTTTTGGCTTAGGTTCTTTTTGGCTTAGGTGTTCGCAATTATACCACTCTCCCCTACCTACGATTGAAAAGAGTTACTATTAGATGTTTTCTGTAGTTAACAGGATTGAAAGTGGCACTCGAGAGCTAAAGGGTGGAGCGGATATCCGTGCGAGAGTTCCGCAAGGAAATATCTGCGGCGTAATCCAGCGTGTCATTCGATTGGCCGCCGCAATAAAATCGAATGACGAGCCAATAAAATATTTATGGAATCGTATGCAAGCCCCAGAGCCGCACAATCGCCCTCAAACCCCCTCGTTGTTACCCCGATGGTTACACGATGTTTACCCCTCGGCAACCCCCTGAGGGCTGCTTCTGCGTTCTCGCACACACCTATGCGCGCGTGTGTACACGTGCATTATATTGCAGCAGGAGGAGCGGCGAGAATCCTCTCCGATCGAATCCCCCGGCGTGGTGGTCCTATTAACGCCTCCCTGTATCACCCCCTCGGCTCCTCTTCTCACCTCGTCTCTTCTTCTTTCTCTCTCCTCTCTCTCTCTCTCCTCTCTCGCGTCTCTGCATGCGTCCTCTCGATGATTTTCATCCTCTTGGTTACGGACAATTTTTTTCTGCCGCGTCGTCTGAAGTGTCAAAGCAGGCCGGGCGCGTGCTGCTCGACGCCAAGGGCGAATTAATAATCCCCGGCTGATGCAGGGCGTTGAAGAATATCCTATTCAACGATCGCGATTAGGACGGTCCCTCTCGCTCTCCTTTTCCCTCTCGGCGGACAGCACGAGTCGTGTGATTGCGTCGGCCGTGAAACGAAGGTGTTGAATTACCCGTTGCGTGTCTCGGCTGCTCGCTCCAAGGAAGACTCCTCGCGAGCAGCGCGACCAACGGAGCAGGCACCTCCATTTGTCTAACCAGCGGCGAGGACAACCCCGTTCCCCAGCCTAGCTCCAACAACGAGGGAATAGAGTCACGGCGAGTCCAAGTATCTAACAGGGAAGCAAACTATCCTAACGATACCTAGGAACGTAGACAAATGAATTTTTAGCTCGAGATCGATACAGTTTCGTAGAGCAGCGCATCGATTTCTCCGTTTCCCTTTCACCTGTTTCGCCAATCGTCGATCGACTATCGAGACGATCGCCGATTCGCTCCGCAGGCTCGGGCTGATCGAAGGTCGAGCCCGAGTCGAATCGAAGGCCCGATCTTCGTCTCGTTCGACACGCGCGCGATCGTTTCTAGATCCCCAATGACACCGATGACCCTGTTTCGCAGCTGGGACCAGACAGCCCCCCTTTTTTCGCGCAGCTGTGCGCCTCGCGCTCTTTGCGCAACACCATCCCTTCACCCGGACCTAATCGAGACACGCAGGCCTCTCGATTTTTATCGCACCCGGGGCCCCGTAATCCTTTCTCCATCGAATTCGCTCTGCACTTAGTCGGGGGTGTATTAAAATGTCGTTAGAACGAAAGGGCGAGAGGGGCGGAGGGCGCCTCTGACAATGATAGAAGCGAAGACCTGTTAAGTGCCATTAGCATCGACTAAACGCTGTTAAGATGAAAACTTCCAGTCTCCTCGAACGTTCGTCGACGAATTTCAGCAGAATTTCGACGGACTTGGTCCGAACGATACCCACTATTTCAGAATTGCTAGCGAATACACGAGGAGGACACTCGAACGGGTGGAATATTTTCCAGGACAGAAAAAATACTCGCTTAACGCGGAGTCCCCTAAATCAGAGGCCATAATGAAGTTACCACCGTAGATTCCATCCTAAATTCGGTGCCATTATACGCGGGACCCCCATAAATATGTGCATCTCGAAGACGAACGTTCTCGGAAGGATAAAATCTAATGTATGCAAATCCCCTCACCGGACCTAGCCCGAGAAAGCGACTGAAACAGAGGTTTCGCGGAATCGATCCATAATGTAGAATCCCTCTAGCGTGACATGTCATCCACGCCGACCACTTCGCACTCCAAAATTACTAGATTAAAGAGTCGCCTGTCTTCCACCTTTATATGTACATAAAGCAAAAGTCTGATTAAATCTTACAAATAAGATTTATACAAATAAATAAATATACATCATTTTTGTAATTTATTCCTGCTTTCTGTGTCTCCTACACGTTGGGCACGTGAATAATACGTCGAAAGCTCCACATTCTTCGTGTGCCCACTGAAAGCAGCGAATACATTGGGTCTACTTTTCATTGCCATTATTTTTATAATTACCATCGTAAAGTGAGCATTCCGCATCATCGTCGTCATCGTCATTATCAACTTCATCTATGTTACTCGGTATGTTCCATATTACGTACACACATGTTCCGACAAGAAATTAAGAATTATTCTAAGAAGAAAGTAACTTTATTAGTAAACTATTATTGAATAATCAAGACCACGCATATTTAATGATAAATTATATCAAAATAATACTTTGTAACATACCTTCGCTACAATATTGAACCGTTTGTTGCACTTTTCAGAAACTTTTACACCCCAGAAAAAATATAAACGTTTCTCTTTCAATGATAGATGCCCGACTGGTGCTCAATTGTCAGTATCATCGTCTATTGTGTCTAGGGATCTAATATACACGATTGCCTGCAGTGTTCGTTATTTCGTTGTCGAAATATTACGAAGTTCCATATTACGTGCCGTTCCATATTACCTGCCTTTACCCTACCTAGTCAGGAGGCCAAAAAGAGGCGAATGTTTGTGAATTTTTTTGGAAAAACGGAAGCATCTATTTTTACAGAACTTTTTGCACTTAAAAGAGCAACGTCTGAAGAATATTTGGTCATTTTTTCGTAAAAAAATATTTACGCGTATAATAAATTTACAATCGAAATCCAAGAAGCCTTTTATAAAAAGTTGTTCTGCGGTGAGCACTGCCATTCGGAATCAGATTATCTAAAATAAAAAAATAAAAAGATTTCGTTAGTATATTAATGTACCTTTCAACTGACGGCGGGGGATTTTCGAAATATTAATTTAAAATAAAATGGCGGCTATTTAAAGTTTGAACGACCTGATTTTCGCGCGAAAAACGGCCATTTTTCGTTGATAAAATCGAAAATATACATTAAAAAAAAATGCGAACTATAGTCGATAGATTTTTATATAAAAAAATAAGCCCACAAAATTATAGAAAGATTGGTGCAGTTGTTGTTGAGATATCTTACTCACCGTTTTTAAAAAGTCTTATTGGATGTCGTAATTTTATTATAAACGTTAAATATTTTTCTACAAAAAAATTACCAAATGTTCTTTAAATGTTACTCTTTAAAGTGCAAAAAGTTCTGTGAAAATATATGCTTCTACTTTTCGAAAAAAAAAATTCGCAAACATTCGCTTCTTTTCGGCCTCCTGACTAGGTGTTGCGGAAAGGTGAGTGCCGATCGATAACTCTACACAAATGATTTGTGACTAAAAATGATTTATTCTAGTAGTTTCACAAACGTGCGAAATAAAAGGAACTTTAATACATTTGGTAATAGCAAATAGGATTGCACGAGGAATACACGCCGTGAAAAACAGAACACGTGAATCAGAGAAAACTAAAACGGAAGAGAACCTAAAAGGAAGCGCATGACGCTCGCAACGCTGATTGGCGACACTGCAGCCAATCTCATAAACAGAAAGAGCGCGCAAATCAAAACGACATATTTCAACACTCCCACCGATTAAGCGCTCTATTCGCTCTTAGAAACTAAACCTATCCCGGCTGACAGTCTTTTAAAAGATTTGAGGTTCAATGGTTTCGTAAACATATCCGCTAATTGGTCATTAGTATTAATATATACAAGCTCGATTTCGTTATCCTTGAGCTTTTCTCTAATGTAGTGGTATCGGACATCTATATGCTTTGTCCTTTTGTGGAATTCTGGGTTTTTAGCAAGCTTAATAGTACTCTGATTATCTACGAAAATGGTAGTTGGCAAAGCACACAAATGCCCGACATCTGACAATAATTGTCGCAACCATACGGCCTCTCTTGCCGCCTCGCTCGCCGCAACATATTCTGCCTCAGTGGTACTGAGACAAACCATGCGCTGTCTTCGCGCCGCCCATGTTACAGCTCCACCGCAAAGCATAAAAATACATCCGGTCGTGGAACGTCGAGTGTCCATGTCTCCCGCAAAGTCCGCATCCGAATATCCACTGAGCAATGACATGCCATCGACTCGGCCGTACAGAATTCCATGATCAATAGTCCCAATCAAAAATCTATATATTCCTTTGACAGCATTCCAGTGTCCATCGCTGTGGTTCGACAGGAAACGGCTCACAACGCTTATAGCATATGCAATGTCAGGACGCGTGACCATACCCAGAAACATGAGACAGCCTACAGCCTCTCTGTAAGGTACGCTATGAGAAGTATCGAGGACCTCTGAAACTAAGCTAAGATTAGTATGACCAACCATGGGAACACTATTGGGGTGTGCCTCACTCATGCCAAAGCGCGACAAAATGGCTTCGACATACGATCGTTGGTTTATAAAAATTGTATGATTGTTTCGATCTCGAATTAATTCCATCCCAACAAAGGAGGTGGCATCGCCCACTGTGATCTCAAAACTTTGGGCTAGCTTCGATATGACCATATCGAGCGCTTCTTTCGTTGTAGCAAAAATCAGTCCATCGTCCACGTAAAGTGCTAGATAGACTTTAGCACCATTGAAGTTGGCACTGTAGACGCAGACGTCTGCCTGGCTGCGTTTGAGTCCATGGTTCTCGAGGAAACCATTTAACTTGTGGTTCCAACACTGGGATGACTGTTTCAAACCGTACAAAGGTTTGTTCAATTTACATACTTGACCGGTATCAGCAACGTTGAGACCTTTTGGGATTCTCATATATATGTCCTCCCTGAGATCCCCTTGAAGGAAAGCGGTTTTGACATCAAATTGGCCGATTTCCAAATCCTCTTGTGCTGCGATTGCAAGGAACACGCGCAGCGAGTCATACCTGACGACAGGTGAAAAAATTTCGTCGTAATCCTTTCCAGCCTCCTGGGTAAAACCCTTCGCACATAAGCGAGCCTTATATCCGGGCGCGTCGCTGTGCCTGAGTCTCTTTCTCTTGAACACCCACCTGCAACCGACAGGTTTGCGGTCTGGTGGTAAAGATGTTATAGTCCAAGTATTGTTCTTGGAGTGTGCAGCGAGTTCCTCAGAGATTGCCCTCTTCCAGTCGTCAGCGTCGTCACTATTGATGGCTTGATCGTAATTTTGCGGTTCATACATCTCGGCAAGATTGAGCTCAATGAGGCGTTGAGGTTTTCGCAGAACCGATCTGTCCCGAAGGCCCGGGAAGGCACGGTCCTGAGGGCCAGGAGGAAACGACAAGTCCGAAGTATTCGGCTCACAATCCCGATCAGTCTCCTCATCTCGGGGCTCACCGCTGTCCGTCCGGGCAAGGTCGAGGTCCACTGGGTGACTTCTCAACTCCCAACCGACAGTACGGCCCCCTCCAAGAAGGAATCCAGCATCATCCGCCTGACTTCGGTCGTCCGGTAGGCTCTTGTTGAGGTTTTCATCAAAAACAACATCTCTTGATATCGAGATGCGACCATTACTCACGTTCATCAGTCTATAATTCGTCGAGTCCCCATCATATCCAACAAGGATCATCTTCTTTGACTTGGGATCCCACTTTTTCCGTAAACTCTTAGGGGTGTTCATATACGCCGTGCATCCGAAAATTCGTATATGGGACATCTGAGGTTTTCTTCACGTCCACCTCTCATATGGTGTAGATCCCACAATTTGAGACGTTGGAGTGCGATTCACAATGTACACGGCTGTGTTAACGGCCTCTGCCCACAGACGGGTTGGAAGGCCCTTAGCGAAGAGCATGGATCTGGCACACTCCACGATGGTTCTCATGTCTCTTTCCGCGCGCCCATTTTGTTCGGGAGTGTAGGGTGCCGTTTTCTCCCATTGAGTTCCTCTCTGCCTTAAATGGCGCTGTAATCGCTGGTCGCTAAACTCAGTACCATTATCCGTCTTCAGAACTTTAATACCCCGACCGAGTTTATGCATGATGAGGTTTTCAAAAACTTTATACTTCTCAAAGGCATCGCTCTTATGCTTTATAAAATACACGTATCGATAACCAGTATTATGGTCTTTGAACGAGATCAAAAAGCGCATGCCGCCCACGGAACTTTCAGACATAGGGCCGCAAAGATCACTATGTATGAACTCACCCGGTTCAAAATCTCTTCGGTGCTGTATCTCCTTGAAGGGCAGTCGGTGGGACTTCCCATACTGGCAGGCTTCGCAGAAAAATTCTTTCTTGTCCGAAAATTTGACGCCGTCAACCAGCTCGAGCCTCACCATGTTGCGAAGGTACCCGAGGTTCACATGACCCAGGCGATTGTGCCACAGCTCCAGAGAGTCCATACTGGCTGCGTTGGCCTCATCCCTTGCTTCGACTGTGAAGTACATTCTAAATAACTGATTAGCCTGCTTCGATCCCTCTGCCACAAGTATTTTGCCCTCATAAATTTCGACTTTGTTGTCACTGAACATGACATTGAGTTTCTTCTCTGTGCAAACTCCCACCGAAAACAAATTCTTACGTAGATCTGGAACATACAGGACCTTCTCCAATCTGAATGGTTGCCACCTACCATTGACTCTTTTCTTTATAAAAATTGTGCCTTCGCCCTTCACTTCGCAAGAAGCATTGTCACCCAGAGCAATGCGTTCTCCATCGTATGGCTTAAATTCCTGAAACCACTCACGGCGAAAAGACATATGCCTTGAAGCGCCGCTGTTTGTCAACCATACATCCTTGCAATCCGCCTGCAGGAAAGCCTCATCATGGAAATTTGCTATAAAGGCAGACAGATTAGCCGAGTTCTCCACATTTTTGTTCTTATCAGCTTGTTTCTTCTTGCGACAGTTCTTCATTATGTGACCCTTTTTATGGCAAAAATAACATTCCACATTCTTTTTCTTCTGCGTTTGTTGAGATCCTGTGGCCTGGGGACCGTTTGGTTGGAGGTTCCCCGACTGGACGTGTCCAAAATTAACAGTGGCCAAAGCAGAGGGAGTCTCATCAGCCGCAGTGAATCGACTTTCCTCCTTTATGAGACGCAGCATCAGACTATCCAGAGTCTGGTTCGTGGGATCAAGATTATCCCATGCGGTCACTAATGCGCCGTACTTCGGTGGCAAGCTACCCAAGACCTTGGCCATAATTGTCACATTTGAAATCTCCTCACCGACATCCCTAAGGTGACGTGCCATGTTTTCCACTTTGGTTACATGCTGTGCAACTGAGTCACTTGGTAGCATACGATATTCATGAAATTTTGTCATCAAGAAAAGTTTGTTTGACTCACTCCTCTGCTCGTGCAACACGCCCAACTTGTTCCACATCTTCGCTGCTGTATCGCACGTGATCAGAAATTCCATTTGTGACGGTGCCAGCGTCGAGGAAATCAGATACATCGCCTTTGCATTCCGTCTCATCCAAGCAGTCTTGACTTCAGCACTTTCAGTAGTCGCTGGCTCTGCTTCAGCACCTGTTGCAACGGCAAGAAGATCGCTGGCCATAAGGGCAGCTGTTATCTGAAATTTCCACACCTGGAAATTTTCACCGTCGAATTTGGTTATATTCCTCAGATCCATTTGGTCTTGCATAATCGGGCCAAGAATGCAAAGAGTGTGAAATCCAGTCACTCCTGTTATGTGCGCACTTATTTGCTACGTGAATTTCGATCGAACGACAACGTGGTCTCTGGGCCCATAACCTGTTGCGGAAAGGTGAGTGCCGATCGATAAGTCTACACAAATGATTTGTGACTAAAAATGATTTATTCTAGTAGTTTCACAAACGTGCGAAATAAAAGAAACTTTAATACATTTGGTAATAGCAAATAGGATTGCACGAGGAATACACGCCGTGAAAAACAGAACACGTGAATCAGAGAAAACTAAAACGGAAGAGAACCTAAAAGCAGGGTTTGGCGGACCCCGGCCCAAGCACCAACCTACAGGAGCGGTGGTAATGTGTGCGTGAATTGATGCTGGCGCCAAGCCAGCCACGCGGCGACATCGCGCAACGAATGTGACGTCACAGGTGGACCCTGTGCCACGTAAAACGTGCGCTTTGGCGGACCCCAGCCCAAGCACTTGGAAATTTCAGGCAGGGTCCACCGGCCACCGCTGCTATTGGTCAGAAGGAAACAACCAATGATGGCCAATTAGCGTCGCCGGGGAAATAGGTTGTCGACGCTGATTGGCCGCGGTGTCACTCGCTTGGCGCTGGCGTCGGTTCGTCTCCAATCGAGTAGTAGTTCCTGTACGCGCCCGTCACGCATTTGGCTGGGCTTGGCGTTGGCGTCGGTAGATTTGTGACGTCACATTCGTTGCGCGATGTCGCCGCGTGGCTGGCTTGGCGCCAGCATCAATTCACGCACACATTACCACCGCTCCTGTAGGTGTGGTGCTTGGGCCGGGGTTCGCCAAACCCTGCCTAAAAGGAAGCGCATGACGCTCGCAACGCTGATTGGCGACACTGCAGCCAATCTCATAAACAGAAAGAGCGCGCAAATCAAAACGACATATTTCAACACTAGGTATAACCCCTTAAGCTCAACAAGACGCCGAAGGAAACCTGGGACATGCTTAGAGAAGTCTTCGGGGATTCTTGCATGTCCTATTCGCAGGCAAAGAAGTGGCACAAGTCGTTCAGGAAAGGTCGGGAAGAGATCATCGACGAGACCCGTTCTGGACGTCCACCAACATCGCGAACGGACGAACACCTGACCCGTGTGCGTGACCGGATCGGTGTTGCAACGATTCCCCAGCCACCCTACAGTCCCGACCTAGCCTCGGCGGACTTCTTTTTGTTTCCTCGGCTGAAAAGGGAGCTCAAAGGACATTATCTGGGCACCCTGGAGAACGTCCAAGCTACTACGACGACTTTACTGAACAGCATGCCGGCTGAGGAGTTCAAGGGAGCTTATGCAGCATGAAAATCACGCTGGCAAAAGTGTATTGATGCGCAAGGGTCCTATTTTGAGAAATATTAAGTTGTTGTACTTGTCCGATCAATAAACTTTGTAAAAAAAATGAGGCTCATTTCTTTCTGGACAAACCCTGTATATTGACGTTTGCATTTTTGCAAGTATTTTATAAATTATTATTTATGTAGTTAAATAACAGTCTATTTTATTTTTCAGCATTCAAGAGCAAACGCAAGAACAATCTTATTATCTTAAAAAATCGATGCTGGGGGGCATCTTGTTGTTTGAAATTTACCTATCACAGCCATTTTTCATTGTAAAATTACGTATTATTGAATGTAGTCGCCTCCAAACAAAAGCTAGTAGCGCCCTAGTTAATCAGGTAAGTTGTTCTCATTTTAATACTATTGTGATCTGTAACAAGTGTTACATTTTCGTTTATTCAAAATTTTATTAATTTCATGAAATATAGAAGTCTGTTGTTTTAAATACTAAAATATTTAAATTATTGAAATTTAAATTCATTACAGTTTATGTTAAGTTTTGTGGATGCGTGTGACAAAATTAAGATAAACATGCATCTGCATTCCTTTACATACGATTTTCATTTACGCTGCATCTACTCGTATATTGCTGGAAATGGACCTTGGTCACTGCAACAGGGCTATCATCTAATCCACTTTCTTGACGACTTTCATAAATATTACAGCAAAGCACCGAATTATGCTAGAAACCTCATATACAGTGGTAAGTTCGACAACTGTTACATATTCCTATTTTAGTAAGGTTTCATATACATTAGAATTATTTGACTAATACGTAATACGAAAATAATTTTGAATAAATAATAATAACTTTAACTAAATTAATATGTTATTAATCGTAAATGGCAACATGCAGAATAGTATATAAGAATTGTCCTTAATAAATAATCATATACGGTTAATGAATCTTTATATTTTAGATGTAGTAACGATTCGTAATTTGACAATATCGGGGCGCACGTTATACTCCTATTTATTGACTCACGAAAAAACGTATAATATGCGTGTGTTTGTAATGAAAAATGATCATCTAGATTCTCTAGAAAGTGAATACGTTTTAGTAAATTTAAAGAGTACTCCTTCAATCAGTTATTGTGATGCGCAAGACACAAGATATACCGACGATTTCGATGTTGCACTAATCGTGTCATATTTAGAGCAATGTCTGCAAGCAGAAAAAGCAGAAATAACATTGAAATTTTACTTGATGCTAACAAGTAAAAGAGAATTATATCCCAAAAGGGAAGTGGAAAATAATAAACTTGGAAAATTCCGCACCGTGTACAGTGTCGAGAAGCCTATAACAAATGCTAGTGCAGAATCAGAATCTGTAATAAAAATGATCAAAAAAGCAGGTTTGAAAGAATCTTCTTCCAATTTGCAAGAATTTAGTCAAGACTTAAGTACTAAAAAGAATGAGACGAAACTTGCCATTCCTAATTTTAATACTAATTGTAATAGTGGCGCACCAACACCTCCACCAGTACCGAATTCTCCATTGACACAAAATGCAAATCCTCCAAGTATATCAATAACTTCGCCATCATCCCATTTGATTCAGATACGACAAGAATCAATTAATTACTTGGGTTATTATTCATCACATGAGCAACTCATGCAACAAACGATAATGTCCCAGGCAGATGCAGCTCGTACGCATATATTAAATATGGTAGATCGAGGAGCATTGCAATGTAAAACGCTTCTTCTTTGGAATAAATTACTCGAATGTAAGTCTACAATGAATTATAAGGAATTTTCCGAACTTTGCTCTTTGGCTCATGTCGAGTCTTTGTCAAATTTGGATCCAAGGCTCAGACCATTTCTTAACCAACCAATTTCTTGGTATCAAACGTTATCAAAGGTTTTACAAAATAAATATCAGGAACATCATAAGCAATTTAATACACCAGATGGAAATATTACTCATCTTCTTATATTACATCCAAGCTTTTTTCAAGCTTTTATGATGTTAACTATAGACCTACATGCTTCAAAAGGGGTACGTAAATTTTTTGCTATTAAATTAATTCTACTATAAATAGGTACTTATATGTGTATGTGCTTGATGAAAAATATATAACATGAGTTGGTACTTTTAGTAAAAGTATTAAAAATAAGTGGATCTTAAATAATACTGGATAGTAATTAATGCTAAAAATTACATATTTCCTTTTACTTTTAGGATTTGTGCGCAGTTTACTGTAAATCGAAAGAAGTAATTAACATACCACGATGTGTAGAAGATATTTATACTTTAATTGAAGGTTTTGTGAATGCCTGTTGTTTTCACATGTGGATGAATCTGTATAGTTAATAATAATTGTATATTCCAAAGAATAAAATTTCGAAATATTTTTTAATATATATATAGGTACGTTAATTGGATTAACATAAAACATAAACAGCTAGGATTATATTGTTCTAAGAATTCATGTTCATTTTCACCGATCATTATATCTCTATTATAGAATATTGGTAATAATTTCTGTTTTCTCTTATTTAGAAAAAAATATATCTTTTCTTGTTACAAACATAGATATTTCCTGATACATTTTGACTCACTTGAAAAGTAATCTGTAGTATGGACTTCATAATTCAGTACTTCTCAGGTTCAGTGATACGAAATTATCGACTTTCTGGCGTATTTCTCGTGTTGAAATTTTTCGTGTCCTGCTCGCATTGCAGACGGCCCTAATGACTATAGGCGAGAAAAGTAGAAAATAAATGAAACACCAAACCTTTTCAACTTCTTGTGCCCGTTGTTAGCCAGTGTCGAGTCATTATTTGTGCAGGACATCCGAACTAAATGAAGCATTCCAAGCCCGAACAATTACAAAAGAATTATCCCTAAAATTTGTTTTGTATATTTAAACTTGGGAACCCTTGTGAGCGGCGCTTGAGAATAGGAGGCCACGAAAGATAAGGATACCGTTATACATATAGGCATTAAGGGGGCAACCCTATTTAGGATGCCAGAAATAAGGTGATTCTTGGGAATTTTTTTCTCAAAAACTGTTAAACGGATCTTTTGCAAACTTTCAGGGTATTTTAGTTCATATTTAAACAATAAAAATTACTTTTTCGTTAAAAAGTGTTCGGTAGAAACTGAGATATATGAAGACGTTCGTTAGGACTCCCACGCCAGATCTGCAAAGTATATACTCGGTTAAGATGGTCAAATGTGCCCCTGAACCGATTTCAACTCGCGATGAGTTATTCGAAAGCTTGTAAAGAATAATCATTTGTGCCAATCTTCATATTTATATCTCAACCCTGGGGGTAATAAACGATAAAAATATAAAATCGTGTTTTTGCCGATTCTCTCCTATACTGCAGGATGAACAATTTTGAAAAAAATCAGAGGGATTTCTGTTACAAGGACGCATATTAGGGAATTGTTTCAGATTTTTAAATTGAAAAACCTAGCTATGAAAAGTAAAAATCGTCAAAAAATGCTGAAAAATGCCAGTTGCTTATCGAAGCAGTCTTAGTATTATAATTATATTTCTACTGTAAGTCCGTGTCACGTCCTGGGTGGAGGTCTTTAGGACGCTGACATAGTGGGGTTATACTTGCTGAAAGGGGTTTCATGCGCGAATACAGAATTCGTGGCACTGAGGGTTCGTTAGGATTCAGGCGCGAATACAGAATTCGTGGCACTGAGGGTTCGTTAGGATTCAGGCGCGAATACAGAATTCGTGGCACTGAGGTTTATTGGAATTCAGGCGCGAATACAGAATTCGTGGCACTGAGGTTTATTGGAATTCAGGCGCGAATACAAAATTCGTGGCACTGAGGTTTATTAGGATTCAGGCGCGAATACAGAATTCGTGGCACTGAGGTTTATTGAAATTCAGGCGCGAATACAGAATTCGTGGCACTGAACGACCAGGGATGGATTATTTTGGTAATCGTTTTGGTGGACACACCCGTTAGAGCACTTGTTTTGATCTGACTCGATAATTGGATTTACCGGTGCATAATGGTAAAAGACACACGTAATAACTTCGCGAAATTCGTCTAGTCATGCGGTTGAGCGAGAGTTATGCAAAAGTAAGTTTGTAAACACCGCAATACTTTCCGCGGTCGTTGCCCGGAATCAGCTGTTGCGGCAGCTCGTGTAGATTTAGGGATCTTCGTAGCCGAAGGATTAACACAATGACTCGAAGCGTGCGTTAAGCAAAGCGGTTTATTAGTTTTAGCCAGGCGTTTTCGCACTGTTTATGAAACTGATTTGTTGAACATTGAATGCGTTAGACTTTAAGCACTGGCACAGAACATTTATATAAACGGTTATCAATATATAAAATGTGATTATGAGCGTGACATACAGTATATGTTTTTAAGATAGAATGATATAAGCAGTAAGCGTTGATAAGAACATGGAATATGATCGCGATGAGCGTTAATAATACAATATGAAAAAGCAACAAGCGTAACAAGACAATGTAGTATGAAAGCAATTAGAATAACAATACAAATAATATGTGAACGCAATACGCGTAGCAATAAAACATAATATGAAAAGCAATTAGAATAGCAATACGAAATAATATAAATGGAGATGATATCCCGTGGTAATAAAGATAATTATAATGGCTTACGGTAGTTGTCGTAGAACACTTTGTAAAAATACTTTACTTACTTACTTGATAGTTTTAATAAAACTGAATGCTTCTTGGAGATGTTTCCGTAGAAGAGGATCCTTGTCGCGCGGGCCCTCGTATTTATACTAATTACAATCTTTTCGGCATGAAGGGGGGTGCGCAGTATGCACCTTGACATATTTACTATTATGCGTTGCAGTACCATTTCAGGGGTTTTTGTAAGGACCAAAGGTTGGTCTATATTTGAACTCGCGTTTTCGGCACGTACACCAAATATTCCTCGCGATTATGCTT
The DNA here is from genome assembly GCA_929113495.1 of Andrena minutula. Classification (NCBI taxonomy): domain Eukaryota; kingdom Metazoa; phylum Arthropoda; class Insecta; order Hymenoptera; family Andrenidae; genus Andrena; species Andrena minutula. The sequence continues at coordinate 35,101,637 of OV815996.1, read as the reverse complement.
CCGGGGTTTTTATGCGCGTGAATTTGAAACGCTTAACTCCTCGAATGGATTTTGGGTGTTTTGATAGGGAAGGGGTGGTAGTAGCTTTGACTTCTTTGGTCATTTAGAGGGTGTGAGACGTGGTCTCGATTTAAGAGATTTTTGGGGCGATGAACTTGTTTAGATTCGATGTGAGGGAGGAATTTGTGCCTCGTTGGGCGAATAGGTGGAGGGGATTTAATAGTTGACCGTCTTGAGATGGGGACCGCTAAGGTACATCGCCAAGGCGGTCGGGGTAAAGTGGCAAAGGGGTAAGAATTGAGGTTTGGGGAAGATTTGAGTGGAGTTGTAGATTGATTTATAAAAAGAGTTGAAATAACTGCGCGCGAAAAATCGTGGGACGTCACAGTCCGTATCATTGTTACTATTGTCGTGAATTTTTTTCATATTTTTAAAGTTGGTGCGCCGCAGTTAAAAATTAAAAAGTGATTTTTTCGCCGTTTTCTCCGTGTTAGAGTAACTTATATGTCGAACTTTTGTACATACTTTATGGAAGTCTTTTATGTGATCTTCAATGTCTTCACATATAGCAAAACAGCGTAGGAATCAAACGAACTAAACGAGCTGTGTCATTAGACGGATCATATCTGTGTCATTAGCTGTGTCGGATTGAGTCGCAGAGCGGAAGGCGAGCGTGCTAGTCGATAGTGGTGGTGAAATATCGATAGTCGGCACTATCGAGAGTTTCCGATAGTTGGGCCATTAACCATCGATAGTTATCGATAGTTATCGATAGTGGTAGTATGATGCAATACATTTTTATTTATTTATTTATCTAGAGACGCGGTAGCGTCTCGACGCCAAGTACATGAAAAACACCCTATATATATATGTCGAACTGTCGCTGCCGTGTACCTTTACTCGTCGCGGAGGCATTCCAACCTAATTCTGACATTTATTACATTATATCTCATCACGCCTGCAATATTTTCTAAATTTAAAGGCATTTTTCTCATGTAAACCGCATATCGGCTTTCGAATAAGACCAATTTCAATAAAATCGGTCCACGCATGACAGAGATATCGTAATATCGTCTCATGGATTAGTCGGAAATGGTAAGATTCTTCTTCTTCTTCGTCAAGGAATTTTTCGTCAAGGAATTTTTCGTCAACATAATACGTATACGCGTTATTATACGCACACCTTCAGCCAAAACGAACTAATACATGTTTCGTTCATCAATTCCTATCTTCACTAGGCAAATTTCGTTCATCAATTCCTATCTTCAATATGTGCAATCTATTCCAAATTTTGACAGCTTACAGTCAGGTTATATACAAAATTTGAGATGCCACGTGTTTTTACAAATATATATTATCGTTGTACCATTGAATTGGAATCAAAATGCAGTCTGACATACAATTCCATGAACCTGGAAACACGTACAATTCCATGAATCTGAAAACACGAAAATTCGTGCTAAATCTAGCGATAACCCCTTTAAGCACAGAAATCTGTAAACATGAAAATGAAAATTGATACTAAAATCAATTAGAGTCTAATAAAACGCATGAATTTAGCAAACATAAACAAATTAATTTAAAAAATACTATTCCATGAAATATACTCAGAAAATGACGTTATGAATGGAAATTTTAATTTTTTAACCACGAAAAACATTTCTCGATTTGATAAAACAATTCATGAAATTGTGCGTGCTTTCAGTTTCATGGAATTGTACGTGCTTTCAGATTCAAGGAATTGTACGTGCTTTCAGATTCATCGAATTGTAAATTTCAACAGCTGATAATTATTATGCTGTAATTGTATAAAAAAAGTAAACAAATTACGTCAAGTACATGATACAAATAAATCACAAAATATAGAAAGTAATAATAATCACAAAAAATAGAAGATAATAATATCTTTGTAAAAAGAAGTGAGATCCCCATAAAAAACTTCAAAAAAGTAAAAAATACGCCAATTACATGAAAACATGAAAATCACAAAAAATAGAAGATAATAATCATTACAAAATTAAAAAAAGATGTGAAATCAAAATGAGCTGCTAGTACATAAAGATGCTTTCCAACTGCGCTTTAGATGACACAACTACATATGCACAGCTAAAATTCCATTACTCATAATGGCTATTTATACAAAGAAAAAATGTATTAAATAATAATATGCAGATATATTTTTATACAAATAAATATTTTAATACGAATAAATATTTGATTCAAAATACTTGGCGCTGCGCAACCGAAAGAATGTTATTTGCCTTAGTATTAATAATTTACAACTCCATTACAATATAAAAAACATATACATACACATACTAGAAACACAGTCAGATTTATTCTACATATATTTATTTCTAATGCCATACGTAGCATATGCACACGCATGCACGCACGCATGCACGTACAAGAAAGAAAGAAAAGGATTAATGCAATTTATACATATTTATTGAGGTTAGCAACACCAATTCGGGGCGCAGCGCCAAGTATTTTGAATCAAATATTTATTCGTATTAAAATATTTATTTGTATAAAAATATATCTGCATATTATTATTTAATACATTTTTTCTTTGTATAAATAGCCATTATGAGTAATGGAATTTTAGCTGTGCATATGTAGTTGTGTCATCTAAAGCGCAGTTGGAAAGCATCTTTATGTACTAGCAGCTCATTTTGATTTCACATCTTTTTTTAATTTTGTAATGATTATTATCTTCTATTTTTTGTGATTTTCATGTTTTCATGTAATTGGCGTATTTTTTACTTTTTTGAAGTTTTTTATGGGTTTATATAAACAGGACAAGCCCTTAGTATACACTATACAGTTAATAAGAACAAAAGTGATTGTGTGAGGTATTACATAGATACTAAAATTACAGGTCACGATCCGATTACTTATTGCTATTCTACAGGAATAATTTTGCGCACCGCTGTTTGAAAGGAAGCTAGAGCCTTATTGAAAAGTCTAACTCAGAACAATATTTGTTCGCCAGGATCGATATCCTGTTTATAGGATCAGCATCCGCTACACTAGTTTTTAAGAGCGAGGTTTTAAGGAAGGGAAATGATCTTATTTTTCGTTTGGGCGCATTTAGACAGATTTTGCTGAGAATCTTGGGACAACAAATATGGCCGTTAAAAATTTTGAAGAGAAAAGTCAGATCAGCCACTTCTTTTCTCTTCTGGAGTGAGTCTATTTTAAGCCTGCTCATGATTTGATTATAATCGTGAATAGTGTAGGACATAGGACAACCAGTTTTGTATGCCGCATATCGGAGAAATTTATGCTGAACCCTTTCGGGCAACGTCCTGTGTTTGATAAGGTTAGGAGACCATATAACCGAAGCATATTCGAGTAGGGGTACTACTAGAGAAAAGTACAACGTTCTGAGGGTATAAGGATTGGAAAAACTTGTAGAAAATCTCTGCAGGAAACCAACCTTCGTCATAGCAGAGTGGAAAATATGATCTACGTGTTCGGAGAAGGTCAAGCGCGAGTCAATGATGACACCGAGATCGCGAACGGCATTAACCGGCACAAGAGCAGTATCGTAAAGGGAGTAATCGAAGGTAATGGCGCATTTACCACGCGAGAAACGTATTACATGACATTTATCAGCGTTGATACGGAGATTATTGCGTCGGCACCATTCTTCAACATTGCGTAGATCGGATTGTAAGCCTAGCGCATCCAACTCGGAAGATATTACTTTAAAGATCTTTAGATCGTCCGCGAACAATAAAAACTTACTATTGCTGAACACACTAACTATGTCGTTAATAAAGAGGGTGAACAATAATGGGCCAAGATGCGAGCCTTGCGGGACACCGGAAGTGACTTCAACAGGTTTCGAATATGCACCCTTGACTCTTACAATTTGAGTTCGATCGCACAGGTAACTCCTAAGCCAGCTAAGTATGGTTCCACGAAAACCAATGGAAGACAGTTTAGAGACCAATATATTATGGTCCACTGTATCGAACGCTTTACAGAAATCGGTGTATACCGCGTCCATTTGGTGCCCCTTATCTAGAGATGATGCTAAGAAACTGCAGAATAACGCCAGATTAGTGACAGTAGATCGTCCTGCAATGAAGCCATGCTGTTCATCGGAGATAGTTGAAGACACCATAGAAGATAGCTTGTCAGTAATAATACTTTCAAAAATCTTCGCCATGACATTTAAAACAGATACAGGCCTACAGGGTTATCCACTGAAGACTGGCGGCGCTCGCGCGAGTAGAAATGAGAACGGCAACAACGTCACACGCATAATTACTACTACAATCATATGTCGATACATCCGTCATCTATGGGCTGTTGCTAAAAGTATAGGTTCTAAAAATAAAATTATGCGTGTGACGTTGTTGCCGTTCTCATCGAGCGCCGCCAGTCTTCAGTGGATAACCCTGTATAATTAGTTACATCGGAACCGTCACCGGATTTGTAAATCGGCGTTACTAAACTGCATTTCCAAAGCAACGGAAAGTAACCGGTGGATAGCGATTTGTTAAATATTATCCAAAGTGGACGAGATATAACATACAAACAGTTTTTTAGGAAAATTGACGGGATGCCATCCTCGCATGGAGCCTTGTTTATATTCAAGCCAATAATTTTATCAAGTACCTCACTAATTTTTATCGAGATGGAATTGACATCAACGGAGCCAGATTGCATAGTGGAAGAATATGGAACAACAGAAGTTGTGTAGACCGATTTGAAAAAACCAGCAAATAAATTTGCTTTGTGCTCATTAGAATTTGCTGACACATTAGCGTACTTCATTACAGTGGGAATGGTACTTGAACGGGTGCTTCTATTAACAAAGTTCCAGAAGACTTTGACTTCATTGTTGATATTACATTCGAGGCGCTTACAATATTGCTGATAGCACATAGTGGAAACTCGCTTCCATTCAGAGCGGAGGTAAGAAAAGTGGATATAGTCGCAGGGAAGACTTGATTTTTTATATTTTATGTGCGCGGCTTTTTTGTTGCGAACCAATTGCTTTAATTCTGAAGTAAACCACGCAGGATATGTATTGGTAAAGTAACTTTTTACATATTTCGGCACGAAAGAATCAATAGCGGTATGAAGCTGGTGATAGAGAAACTCGACGGAGTCGTCAACTGACAGATCAAACATAACCTCGTCCCATTTGACACAACCCAAAAAATTGTTTATCGAGGCATAGTCGCTTAATTTATAATTGTACCTGAGACCACCGAGGGTGGACTCCGGGTTTAATACATGCGGGACTATTTGAGTGTGCAGAGCGGGGTGATACGGGTCAATCGGAAGAAACGCGTCTACAGACTTGACAATACACAAGTTCTTAATGTTGCTGAAACGCAAGTCTAACCGAGCATTTAACAAATTTATAACTCCATTACATTGGCGCAGACCATGAAAATTAAGGAGCTCGGCTAAATACTCAACCGCTTCAGTTCCCGTACGAGATGCGCTACCGGCTGTAGTTGTCTTGGCGATGTTGGAGGAGTCGAGGTACCAATCACAATGAGGAAGGTTGTAATCCCCAAAGAGTAAGAGTGAACTGTGTGGATTTTTAGTAATGATGCCATCAACAGCGTGGCAATGATCCCGATATATGGAGGCACTTGAAGAAGGTGGAATGTATGCAGCTCCAACTACAAGATTCGATGATCCCAGGCCGATTTTAATAAATAAATGTTCAACGTTGGTCACTCCCGTTTCAAGGAGAGTGCAAGGAAACGTGTCCTTGACTGCCACCAAGACGCCTCCCCCACGGAAGTGTACACTCGTATCGAGGTTCCGATCAGAACGATAGACTGCATATCCATCGAGCCCCAACTCAGATGAGGAGAAATTTGAGTTTAGCCACGTTTCAGTAAAAATGATAATGTCATAATGTAGCGCAGCACATACAATAGACCGCGAGAGATCAAGTAGCTTGGTACGTAGGCCGCGAACTTTCTGGTAGTATACTAATGGCTTCACAATGAGTTTCTTGGGGGTATGACTTGACGTTTGACGATTTTCGGAGCACCATTAAACTACCTGATGGTCCAATCAGTTTCACCTTTTTCATGCAAAATTTTCAATTGATCTCTTAAGTTTTGCAAGTAATTTCGTTGTTTGGTCGTTAGGTCAGAATAAATGCGGACAGGATCATGGATCTTGGATTTATTCCTGAGTACTAGGCGAACTTCCTCTGGGGACGACAATACAGCACAGATAGGCCTGATCCTCCCACTCACTCTCTTCCAAAGTCTGTACGCTCGAATTATAGTAGGATTCGTTTCGGTAACTGATTGCAAAATCGGTTTTATTTGCTCAGCAGCAGCTACATGTTGTTGAGAAATGGGGTTAGAAGAAGTGGCACCGGTAACAGCTTCATCCAGTCCCCGTATTATTATGTTGCTTGATCTGCTGCGCCTTTCATCAATCTCGGCAATGATGGATTCCTCATCCTCAGGATCATTCGCATAATCCAGATGATCTAATCTAGCTTCGAATTCATCCATCCTATTTAAGAGTCCAGTCAGTGTCGTGGAAAGTCTGTCCATTTCAGCCTTATATTCACGCTTCATCTCCTCACGAAGATTCGAGAGTCCACGGTCAAGCATTCGCTGGAAAGCACCCAGAAGGATATCGTTGTTCGAAGCTGTATCCGCGTCAGCGATCTGCGATACCGACTGATGTATAGAAGGATTTCGGGCCCCACAATTGAGTAATTCGCCAGATGCCCAGCGGTGGCCACTGCGGGACAAACACGAAGAACGGGGATGCGAGATGAGAACACAAGTCGTTGTTTGTTTTGGCCTAGTGAGCGTTAGCACGTGCTTGACCGTGGGACTTTGGAAGTGTTTGTTCCGTTACATTTTTCGTGTAATTTCTTGATCCCTACGCGAACAAAGAACTATACTGATTAGGCATTGCCTAAGTGGATGTGAATCTTGCACTCGTATCTTGTTCCGTTAGGAGTTGTGTTTTAAGACAGCTTTTAAGTACCTCACGGTGTGTTTCGAAATGACGGGCGGCCAAACAAAATGCAAAGGATGTGGATCTAATGTGGCCAATCCTATCACATGTACTAGCTGTGGGTGGTGCTTTCATCCAGGCCCCTCGTGTGTTGCGAGGTCTGGCCATAGTTTGATTGATGGGAAGAATTTGATATGTTCTGCTAACTCTTCGGCACTTCAAAAAGCCGTTAGCCCAACCACTGTCCCGTCGGTGCAGCAGCTATCTACTGTGCCGACTGTTGCGTGTCACCCAGCATCAACTGTCATATCATCGGCAGAGAACATTCGTGCCATTGTCAGTGAGGTAATTGATGCGAAGCTAGAAAGATTCCAGGAGGTCATACTCGCGGGTATAAGGGCGGAATTATCGAGTATGAAGGCAGACATAACTTCATTGACTGATCGTGTCAATGCACTCGAGGCGAAATCATCTGTCGCCTCTGATCAGTTGCCCGTGCCAACAATGGATGAATTCATGGAGGAGATGAGCGACAGAGAGCACAGGTCGAAAAACGTGATAATCTTTGGTGTGCCTGAGTCTCGCGAACCTTCAATGGAGCTACAAAGGGTAGCCGATGTCAGGGTTGCACAGGAGGTCATAGGAGTGATCAGCCCCAGCTGCACTCAGTCATTATCCACTCGTCGTCTGGGGAAATTGGGCAAGACTACAAGTAGGCCCCTCTGCGTCCGCCTAGACTCTTCTGCTGAAGTGAAAAAACTACTTCGGGAGAAATATCGATACAAGGGTCCGTACAAGATCTCGGATGATTTGACTAAGCAACAACGGACGTCCCTCACTAAACTAAGAGAAAAACTCCGTGAACTCCATGCGATGGGTGAAACCCAAAAGACAATAAGATATGTACATGGTTTCCCTAAAATTGTATCTGGAAGACCTCAGAATGTCCCTTCACAAAAAAACTAGGACGGAACCCTTCAGTGTATGTCCAAAATGTCCGTGGTCTGCGTACTAAATTAGATTTTCTTGCTAATTCCGTATTGGTATCGGCGGTGTCGTATGATGTAATTATTTTCGTTGAGACCTGGCTCACCCCAGCGATTTCTTCGGATGAACTTGGGCTGCAGAATTACATTATTTATAGGTGTGATAGATCCCAGCGAACTAGTCATTGCTCAAGAGGGGGTGGCACTCTCATTGCTGTCAAGAACATGATCTCTTCGTACCCAGTTACTGTCAGCTCTTCCGATATTGAACAACTGTTTGTCAGAGTTCACCTATATAAAAATAAGTTCTTGTTATTGGGGGCCACGTATATACCGCCTACATCCATGACATCGCTGTATGCCAATTACGTAGACATTGTAATTGAGTTATTTCATAAGTATAGTGATGATGCGTTTTGCTTGTGCGGTGATTTCAATCTCCCTCACGCGGTTTGGTTCAATGGCGGGGGTCAAGCATGTTATAGAAGATCGGGTATCTCGTCTCGTCAATCAGCAGCCATAGATCTCCTCCTCGGATGTGTGGGTTACTGCAACCTCACGCAAATCAACAACGTTTTTAATGATTTTGACGCTATGCTCGATCTTATCTTTGTCAGTTGCCCTTCTGTTCCTGTTGACCGGGCCATAGACGTCCTCATTGAACCAGACATATATCATCCACCCTTATATGTAACGCTGAAAGGGTTGGACATGTGTCATGGCCTCACGGGTAAAAACATTAAATTTAGAGACTTTAAGCATGGGGATTTCCCCCGTGTGCTAGAATACCTTAACTCGGTGGATTGGGACAAGGAAACTGGAGATATAGATCCTGGAGCTGCCCTCGATAGCTTATATAGTCACATCAATCGTGCAATCGACGCATATATTCCTGTACGCTCCGTTGTCTGCTCCACGTTTCCGCGGTGGTTTTCCCCTGGTCTAAAGTCTCTGATACGACAGAAGAAGGTTGCTCACAGAGTTTTTAAGCGTTCTTGTTGTTATAGTGACTATTTAATTTTTTCTAACCTTCGCTCGAAATGTAAACATGCCATGGCGCGTGATTACCGTTCTTACATCGATAGTGTCGAGAATACTGTGGGTGATGACGTATCAAATTTTTGGAAATTTGTAAACACAAGGCGCGGTGTGCATGGTATCCCCAATAAGGTTCACCTCGACGATGTTTCTGCTTCGTCACATGTAGCAGTAGCGAATCTATTTGCCGATTTCTTTGGCTCTGTTTACAGTCCTCGCTATGGAGGCCCGCCTGCTACTACTCCTGGTACGTCCTCTGGCAGCGATGTTAATATGCACACGATATCCATCTCCATCGGACAAATTTATTCTAAACTTCAGACACTTGATACATCAAAGGGTCCAGGTTACGACGGAATCCCTCCGTTATTTTTAAAGGAGTGTAGTTTTATTATCGCCAGGCCCTTATGGCATATTTTCAATTCATCTCTTGCCTTGGGGACTTTTCCTGATGTGTGGAAGACCTCATTGGTCACCCCGGTTTTCAAGGCGGGAGATCGAGCGGACGTAAAAAATTATCGACCCATTTGTAAACTGTCCGTTATGCCTAAGGTTTTCGAGGAATTAATAACGGAACATTTAACTCCCTGCCTCTCCAACGTCATTTGTGATGAGCAACACGGATTTGTCCCCGGTCGATCTACGATTTCAAATTTGGCGGCATACCACTGCTTCGCCTCGGCTGCGCTTGATGCGGGTAGTCAGGTCGATACTGTCTATACTGATTTTCGAAAAGCTTTTGACTCTGTGGATCACTGTATCCTGCATTTAAAACTGTCTGCAATAGGGATCAGTGGTTCGCTCCTTGAGTGGATTGATAGTTATCTGAAAGGTCGGGTGCAGGTTATCAAGGTTCAAGATCGAATTTCTAACCCGGTCAAAGTGACCTCTGGTGTTCCTCAGGGATCGCATCTTGGTCCTCTCCTGTTCCTGATTTTCATCAATGATCTCGGTTCGGTATTCCAGCATAGTAGATTCCTCATGTATGCTGATGATCTTAAGATTTTTCGAACTATAAATAGTGCTTCCGACGTAAATCTGTTGCAGGAAGATCTCGCTAGGTTCGAGCGGTGGTGCTCCGTCAATAGAATGCGACTGAACACAGGGAAATGTGTATTTTTGAGATCCCATAGGGCTATCTGTGGCATTCCCTCTAATTATTTGCTGTGTGACACAACTTTGTCTGAGGTAGATGAAGTGTTAGATCTAGGCGTTACATTTACTGCGTGTCTGGATTTCCGTAATCACTATCGCAGGATCACGGGTAAAGCAATGAAAACCCTTGGGTTTATCGCCCGCTTTGGCAAGCACTTTAGGAAGGTCAGGACACTTAAGTTGCTTTATGTTGCACTTGTGAGACCACAAGTAGAATATGCGTCGGTGATATGGAACCCCAGACACAAACAATATGTCGGTTCGATTGAACTGGTCCAGCATAAATTTTTAAGGTTAGCAATGAGGGTCTCAGGTAGTCCTATGCGGTTTAATGATCACGATTATGGTCCTGCCTTGCAAATAATGAGGCTTTCTACGCTTTGCGATCGCCGTGACGTTGCGGACTTAATGTTCCTCTACAAGGTCTTCCATGGACATATTAAATGTCTAGAGCTTGTATCATTGATTAGTTTTAACGCTCCACAGCGGACGTTGAGATCGAGACCCCTTTTTGTATCAGGTGTCCCAACTTATCAGTATTATTCCAACGATCCCATAAATCGCGCCATGTGTATATTGAACCAATGCCCTAAGGACATTGATTTCTTCTTAACATCACTCACAGCGTTTAGGACTCAACTGCTTAGGTGTATACCATCGACGTAATACATACTTTTAGCACTAAGTCATTGTTATATTGCAGACTGCTCACTTGTTTAATTGTTCTTGTTTTTGTTGTATAATTGTTACTTAATTGATAGAGCTTATTTCTATATCATATATATTATTTTATTTTTATCTTTTCTGTTACTAGTTTTCTAGGTATCTTTTTCTGTTATAATGTATTTTATTTCTGTATTCTAAAGGGTTCCCCCGTTTATTAATAATAATAATAATAATAATAACAAGTGGAGCAGCTAACCGGTTTAGATACCATCTTAGCACAACCTCTGCAAATCTTGTCAGCATGTTGCGACATGACGAGTTGTCAGAAGTAGCTAGAAACAGCTGATGGAAGGCGGCCAAGAAATACACAGTAGAAAATTGATGTCTCCAACTAGATGAGCACCACTGGAAGATCCTAGTGTGCTGCACACAAACGAAACGGGTGTGTGCCGACGCGAACTCACAGACACGAGTGACACTGTGTGCGACCAAACAAAGCAAGAACGTAACGACCACCCGAAAGTCAATCCTGATTCCGAGAAAGATAAATCATCAATCCGGAAATTATAATATTTCGACAGAAACCCAGCAGATGCACACAGAGTAAAAGTCAAACGGCACAGAAAAGGAGTAAACGAATACACTGATATAACTCAAAAATCGAAGTTCGATCAAGAACACTTTTAGAGAAAGGTACTAAGTGGAGAACAATTCATTAGCGACCAACTGTCATTTCTCACTCACAGATATTTTGTCTTTATAATTTATATATACTTTTATATATGTTTATATATTATATATACTTTCATTTTCTTACTCCTGTTTCTTCAAATTAAATTTTTTAAAGCTGTTCCTCTTTATAAAATATTTGTAAAATATATATATATATAGAAAAACAAGTGTACCCAGATAGCACACGTCGTCTATAAACCGTCTTTAAGACGTCTTGAACGTACATAAAAAAAATATAAATTATTAATGTACAACTTACCATTCCTTGTTGAATCCATTATTATCCGTTATTAGCAAAAAGCAAACCAGATAAAAAGAAAATTAACTATTGAATTACTAAAACATCAGTAGACTATATAATATAAACTATATTATAACTAATAAACTATACTATATAATATAAACCATATATATAAAGAAAATAATACAAATTTAAGATTATTTAAGACACAAATGCTTGGTATGTAAAATCACACAAAATGTCCTTCTCTGCTATGATTTGCATTCTGCAAATGCCTTTCAATACATTATAGGTATCGATATTTTCGCGGCATTAATTGATATACTTAAGAAATTTAAGTAATACATATATAATTTTTTCTTATGATTACCCTGTTCTTAGTTCTTAATTATTTTATTTTATTGTATTTAGTGTTATTGGTTTTCTTTCATTTCTTATCTATCAATAACTTTTTAGGTTAGGTTGTAGAGCAGCAGTTAATGCTGAACCTCGCCTACTCTCCATTGTAATTTTAATTGTAATGGTGTAATAAAGACATTTAATAATAATAATAATAATAATAATAATAATAAGTAATACCGTTGTCACTTATTGTTAGTTCGAATGATTTTTCAAATTTGAAACGTTAAATTTTTATAGGGAAACGAGAAATACAAGCTAACAAATTATTCCTTATTATTCAACAGAATATATTTAATCTATGTACTTCGCTATACCATTTTTTATTTATAAAAGTTTTAAAGGTAATAAAAAACGCATTTCAAATATGTATAATACAGTTTAATTTTAATCCAAGTAATAATATTACAAATTAAATTTGGGATTCTGAATTTTAGCTGATATTATTTTTTAATTGACTAACTCAGGCCTTCCCAAGTAGGGGAAGACCACTCCTGAAACACAGGTTTCGGTTCTCCCTCCAACGCTGCACCTTCAGCTAAGGTGGGACGACTCGTACTACCCTCCCTCCGAGGAGACAGTAACGCCGCTAGGAAGCATGTTGGGGTGCCTTAGGGTGACTTGACACATTTGGTACTTTTGTTGCGAACTCCCGCCTAGCGGCGTGTAGTTTAAACATCAGAAACGCAAAGTTTAAATCGGAACACACAAATGTAATAGGAAAGGGAGACAAGGTGAAGGTCGTACAAGCCCGAGGTGTTTGAAAATAGTTAGAGATTCTTTTAATAAGGGAACTTCAAGATTATAAACTAATCGATACTTGTCGATACTAATCAATACCCACTTGGATACGGGTGTTTGAATAAATGAACTTCTCCTTCCTCCTTTCTCCTAGGTGTGCAATTCCAGCGCAATGTTGTTAGACGCTTGATTTTGTAAAAATTGATAACCGAAAGGAATCGGATCAACAAATAGGAATTTAGCTAGCTAATTAGTAAATTTGCGATTGGCTCTCGAGTAGTAATACTAGGACAGTTCCAATTTACTTTCAAGGCCAAATGACTCCACAACCGGCGGAGGGCGGGGGAAGTGATGGCGCGCGGGGGAGCGGGGCGGAGGGAAACCTGGGCGTGGGGCCTGCGGGGGAGGAAGACAGGTTGCGCGCGCACGAGCCGCGGAGTGGGGGAAGCCGCGATGATAGAGGGGGGATCAGTCCGGGCCGAGCCGCCGCGGAAGCCTCTCCAGACCGGACCCATTTTTCAGAGGGAGGCATTGACCCCCGAAAAAAATCTCTCTCAGAACTTGACCCGCCCGAAATTTTTTTTAGACCTAACCTAGGGTGGGGACTGTCCTCGAAATTTTTTTTCCTACAAATAGAAATAATTGATTTTTTATCGGATGATGTTTCGGGCAATGTCAGCGTTTTACGAACCACATATTCGGAGGATGGGAAAGAGACGGAGCATCACTTTTTAAAGCTAAATTCGAGAGAGAAAGAGAGAGTAATACATAGGGGATAGAATCACATGCATTCTAAAGCTAACAGTATTTCAAAGCGTTCCGATTTAACGTCGCCGCGTATCGCGCGATAGCATGCGTAATATGAGTCCTCCGGAGCAGCCGTGTGGGATGATGTCATTTGATGGTGTGAAGAACGCTCGAATCAAAGAAAGAATTATGCGGCGTCATCAGAATGTTTTTTCTCGACGCACAGAGAAATAATAATTTAAAACGTTGAATCTTAATATTAGGTGGCGAAAGGAGATGGAAGACGGGTAAATAAAATGGTACAATGATGTGCGTTTAAGATATATATTGTTACATACGAAAAAAAGATGATAACCTTAATAATACAATTTAACATTTTTTTTCCTACGAGCATCAGCTAGAACATCATTGATGGCACATGCTATCAGTTCGCAATCTACATGATACTCCACATCGTAATATTTGCTATCACGTATTATTTTAGCAGCACGATGCGTATCTAACTTTTCACAGGCAACATCGCTCTGCTGTAGCACGTTAACAAAAGTTTCAAATTTGACTTGTACATCTTCTACAATTTCCTGCAGCTGCGAATAGTTCACACACGGCTCAAGATTACATAAAAATGTTACTGTATCCGGTTTGAAATACAGTGATTTATCACATCGCGTCATCTTTACAATCGGAGAATCATACATCCGACAAAATTCAACCATTAAATCATCAATCTGTAGCGATTCTGATCCAGGTAATTTTGCACGTTTTTTGATGGTTTCCAAGCTGCCGAATAGCACATTCCGTGTATGCCATGGTAATATGATATGATTCCCGCGATTGTCGCCGAGAAGAACTTCTACAGAGGCTATAAGTCCTACGTTGATTCCAATTTCCAAGTATTTATGCCCCATAGTTGTTAATGCGTATCTTCTGACCATGACACACGATGCTTGGCGCGGCCTAAGAGAACAATCAAAGCTATGAAATTGCTTGCACGTATCAGAAATAAAAATTTTGAGATGTGAAAAGAAGCCTTACCCGTCGTTATATATATTCTCCCCACATGGAGCTACACCATCATCCCGCACGATCGGAACGTAATAATTCATGCATGTAGCGTTTCCTTCAGCACTGGAACTGCACATTTTTTTCAAAGTGTCCTTATCTTCTTCTTCACTGACCATCCTCTCCTTATTCACACGCATCTTCTTTCCCTTCTTCTTTGACACATCATTCGACTAGATCATACCACCACTTTGATTGCGTATCGAACGTCTTTTGTACCACTTTGATCGTACATCGAACGTGAATTGAACGTGAATCGAACGTCTTCAAACGTGAATCCAACGGCTTGAAACGTACATCGAACGTCTTGGAACGTGCATCGAACGTGATTCGAACGGCTTGGAACGTGCATCGAACGTGATTCGAACGGCTTGGAACGTGCATCGAACGTCTTTCATACCACTTCGAACGTGAATCGAACGGCTTGGAACGTGCATCGAACGTCTTTCATACCACTTCGAACGTGAATCGAACGGCTTGGAACGTACATCGAACGTGAATCGAACGTCTTGGAACGTGCATCGAACATGATTCGAACGGTTTAGAACGTGCATCAAACGTCTTTCATACCACTTTGAACGTGAATCAAACGTCTTTCGTACAACTTTGAACGTGTATCGAACGTCTGTCGTTCCACTCTGTACGTGTATTGGACGTCTATCGTACCACTTTCAACGTCTATTGTACCACTCTGAACATGTATGGTGCCACTTGTACATAATAATTATAACTATCGTTTTAATCTAGCGTACATCAAACGCAGGAGGTTTGGTTGGGGGAGGGTGAAGAAAATTAATTATACGCATTAAAAAAATTGATTATATATATTTAAGAATTTTTCTCTGGCGTTTAGTCCACCAGTTGAATATTTTAAATACATTTTGCAAGGCACAGTGCTTTGCGTGTCTGCCACATCGCAGAGTATCAACTACATTTAGCTTATTTAGAGATTGTATATCCTCGTAGTCAATGTCCAGCGTCTCGATGATCACATCCGCTCTCGTACTTTCATCGAGGAAATCCGCAAGCCATTCGCGTTTCTGCAGCCCTTTAACGTATACGACATGGGATGCATTATCTTCTTCATCGATCGCATCAGCTACAGCTTTCGTAATTAGCTGTTTAGCCATACTGTATGGAACTTCTCCATCGTCCCAGCGTAGCCCATGATGTTTCGCCGTCAACCACCGGATGCTTGATTTGTCAGATTTCGTAAGAAGATATTGTGGCATCGAACTCCGAAAAATATAATGCGAGGGAATTGTTCCCTTTCGCAGGAGAGCCACTTCCTTGACGATAAATCTTCCATCGACGATGAACCCTTGCAGGTCAACAAATGTCGGCACGGACATTACCGATACAATTTAGAGGCCCGCTCGCTTCCAAGACAGATGGGGGAATGCAGTCTTTCTTGTAAAGCATCTCGATTTTCACTATGAAATTTTCTTTTGGTACGAATTTGACACAGGAGAGGGCAGGCAATTTAATTAATTTTGCGCACCACGTTTGTCAGCGGATTGTATTCAACCACCCGATCGTGCAGAATCAGACAGTAGGCCGTAGTATTTGCCGGTACGTTCTCTTTACACTCGAATTCTATGCGCACGTCCACGGTACCATTTTT
The DNA here is from genome assembly GCA_929113495.1 of Andrena minutula. Classification (NCBI taxonomy): domain Eukaryota; kingdom Metazoa; phylum Arthropoda; class Insecta; order Hymenoptera; family Andrenidae; genus Andrena; species Andrena minutula. Next base: position 35,085,277 of record OV815996.1, on the reverse strand, counting down.
AACCGACTCATTTTGTCGCGAGCAATCAATCACCACAAAGGGACCAAATTCTAAAAATTCGGCCACGGTGAATAATCCATCGTTGCAGTTGTAATATGATTTACGGAATTGCGTGTACATGTGAAACAAGATGGCATGTTTATCCATGTCAAAGTCCACCTGCATGTCGTCATATGGGTGAAAATCCGAGTTGAGAAAAGCTTTTACATTGTTTAATTTGCATTTGTCGAACATAGTAGCATCTTTGGACATATCATTCTTTCGATCAGTCTGTAGAGCAAGGATAATGACACGCGGCTTCTCCAATTGTGCAGATGCCTTCACGGCCCATGAGTGCTTGGGAGTGCTCTGGAAGAGAGGATACTCATACATATCCCACGATTGAAAACATATGCTCAGGTTTCGTCCACTGTCCAAAGTATGTAGCAACGATAGCTTATTAACGTCATTCAGCGTCACATGAGGCATCCGCCATTGTACTTTAACTAATTGAATTTCTGGTTCCAACATCGGCGATCCAATTAGAACATTGTTATCGTTGCGCGATCGTATTAAAATCAATTCGTGACGCGCATTGATAATAATGTGTTTGTAGTCCTCGCAAAATCCCAGCCAATATTTCAGTGGGATACAAAAATTGAAATGATTTTTCACTTTTAGCCCATCGCGTCGTTTCAAGCCCCATCCGGCATTCTCCATATTTTTGTCTTCGCCAGATGTCAGCGATACATAGTTTTTCAGCGTGCTAGTTATACCAACGTTTCTGTTGCGATCAATTTCCACACCATTCAGCTCGTATCGAATCTCATCGAATAAGAACGCCATACAATTATTTCCCAATGTCACCGTTAATGTATCGTTTGGCTTATTTATCTTCAATTTTCCCTCCACGTAGAGGAAACTTTCACACGGTAATGTGTATAAATCCTGCTGTTGTATGGGTATTCTTATCTCATCGCTGTGTCCAAACGTTGTGTTGACGTATGGGTTGTATGTGTGAGTCTCGAGCTTGACGATGCGATCATCAAACGTCGGCTTCCATCCAATGCTTAGAATGTCAGCCATTTTTCAACTTAATTGCGCACGGTGAATCCCAAGGATTTAAAAAATGCAATGTTTGCAGCAGTGAGTCTCTTCTTTTTAGCGTGATCAGAGCTGTTGTTGTTGTTGTTGTTGTTGTAAACAATTTGGTTTGGAAGAAACGAGTTTCTGGAGTCGTTCAACACAAGCATCTCTTTCGTTCGCACCACACGTATTATCGTCGTCGCCGTCGTACGTGCAATCTGATGGTAATCTCTTCACCTCGATAATCGAGCAGCCGTCCGTCTTGATCCACAACCCGTATCGTTAGATCTGTAACGACCCGTGCGGTGATTGGAAGGTAAATGATCTGTGCGGGCGTTTCCGATATCTTATATCCTGGTGGAACTCTCGGAGAAAATTCATGTATCGTATGTACGCGCTTTCCATTGTTGTACGCGCCAGCGGTAGCGCTACATTCAACTCGAATAATGTTCACGTTCATGATATTAATCGGATCGTCTGATTCGTGCCACCGACCTGGTTCCAACACCCGATTCGTCGAGAATCCTAGTAGCGATCCAATGTTATTGCGCTTCGTAAAGCCGAATGAGCAGTACAGCTCGCTTTTCATGGTATTGTTGTTGGGACGCAACACTATAGGATACACATCACCGTCGTTAGCATCAGTGCCGCCGACATTTTTAGGATACCGCTCGAGTAATCGCTGCCTCAAATACTTGGCAATGGCGTCTAGTTCGTAGGAGCTGTGGGGAATCGTAATGTATTCAGGAGTGGTGTGAATGCTGTTGCTGATGTCATAATTTGCGGTGAAGTAGAATTTATCGTTGCTCGAGTCGATGTTTGGTATTGAATGATAAGTTTCAAAGGTTGTTAGGCCAAGCTCGTAATCATCGTCGCTCAAATCTATGGATGGAAAGTAGCTCACCGCGAGGGTGCTACTCTTGCCGGTTAGAGTGAATGTTAGCGACATATTCCGAGCTGTACAACTCGATTAGTACTGAATCATAGTGGTGGGAAGTCAATCCTTAAATTTGGTGCCAATCGTTTGTAGAAAGCGTAGACATAGTTGCCCGCAATTGCTCTGATCGTACTTCTGATAAGCCGTTCGATTGTATTCGATTTTCACAGCATCTTTGTTCAGATATTGTACCAATTCCTTAGGCGGCCGAAGATTCCCGAAGCTGTCGAAATATATAGCTCGACACCCTCTCTTCGCATACGCTACCCAATGAGTTCCCGACCCCTCGACATTGTCCAAATTTACGATACCACTCTCGTTTCGATGTACTCCTCCAGCTGGTACCGCGTTGCGCATAAAAACACCTCTAAAGAATTGAATACGCATACGTTTTGCCAACTCAGTCAATTGTGCATCGGTAGTTACGCCCACAGGCATTTTTATTTTCTTTTCGACGTTTTTTTTTTCGTTTCGATATTCCCTGTCCGTGCTTGTACGGTGCGAGATAAAGTCCGCGACCTTCCATGGAGCGATTATGACGCTGCATTTCCTGCAGCTGATATGCCACCCCCTTTTGCCACCTGAAGAATCCGCTTTTTCGATGCTCTCTTCGTAGTAGTAGTTGTGCGGGATTTTGTTTTCACCCCCATTCCGATTTTCGTCCTGGCCTTCATAGCTGCCCAAACAGCTGTAGCAGCACCTCTTTCGCCCAGAGTCGAGTCTCGCGCAACGATGCGTCTTCGCGCTTTGTCAGCGAGTACGTTATCTGCCGCGTGCCTTTCGTCGAGGTTGTTGCTACGCGAATACGGAATATCGTGTTCGCGACACGCTGCGTCCAACGGATTAATACCCTGATCCCCTCTAGCCAATCGTTTTGTCTGATGAGTTCCAGGGCCACAAAACTGATATCCCGGAATGTGTAATTCGAAAGGTAGCGCGTTTATCGCCCGATTTAACAAACCACGACCTTTCTTCACTCTCGTTGGCGACAAACACCACTGTTTCTAATCAATGGTGCTGGACCGTCGATATGCTTTCGCTGCCAAGGGCGATTATAATGTTCCAAGCACCGACGACACTGCTGCACCTCAGAATCGGCTTTTATATGCTCGGGGAGCCTATACCACAACTGATCAATGTATCTCCCAAACTCTCGGAGTAGAATAATCTTTGGTATATATTTCAACTGCTCAGAGGTTAGGTCTCGAATATCGCAATTATCCGACAGGATCAGAAGCATTTTGAATATTGAGGTGTTTTCGCTTCGGTGCGGACCTATAAATAGGACGTGTCATCGCTTCGAAAATCAGTTTTCACAGTTCACATCGAGGATGCGATTCGTGCGACAACCTGTAAGGATACGCGTGACAAATTTTGACGATAAATCGGAAATGATGTCACCCAATTCGAAGCGTAGACACGGTAGCATGCTACCAAACACTATCCGCTGCCTCATTTGCGGCCCATCGAATTGTGGAAAAACCAACGTGCTGGTGAGCTTGTTGGAAAGCCCACACGGCGTCCGCTTCGAGAACGTGTACGTGTATTCCAAGTCGCTGCAACAGCCCAAATATCAATATTTGGAGAATTTATTGACTCCGATAGATGAAATTGGCTACTTTACGTTTTCGAATAACAGTGACGTCATCCCGCCGAGCGAATCGCTTCCGAATTCTATTTTTGTCTTTGATGACGTGGCATGTGACAAGCAAAATACGATACGAGAGTACTTTGCAATGGGGCGTCACTCGAACGTTGACTGTTTCTATCTTTGTCAGACGTATGCAAAGATTCCCAAACATCTTATACGCGACAATGCGAATCTGTTGATTCTGTTTAAGCAGGATGGTACCAACTTGAAACATGTGTACAACGATCACGTAAACACCGATATATCATACGAGGATTTCTGCGCGTTGTGTCGTAATTGTTGGCAACGAGAGTATGGTTTCGCGGTAATAGACAAGGATAGCGCGATGTCCAATGGACGTTATAGAAAGGGATTTAACGAGTTTGCCATACCGTGAGATGGTCAATCGCTGTCAACACTTCGATGAGGAAGCAACGTCTGCGGTACAACGATGATGATTGATATCGATAGTCTGGAGGTTACGGATCGCGAGAGAATAGCGAAGGAAATTGCAAAAACTAGTGCAGCCATTCGCAAGAAACACTTGGCTTTGAAGACTGGCAAGTTCGAGGAAGATATCGCGTTGGAGAGATACTTTAAACCTATCGTCGAACTCTTGAAACATATAGTGGAAAATACCACAGAGGCAGACACATTATCACCAGTGAGCATTGACGTTGAAGAGAATGAAACATTAACATAACGCCTAAAACAAAAATCCGTCCGAAATGGAACACATCGGCGTTGAAGAGAAAGAGGAAATCGCGCGCGTCATCGGATTATTCACTCGTAACCTCCACACCAGTTCAATCGAAGCGGAAACGACAGAATACTACGTTAAACGAGCCTCCGGTCCCTATCACACCAATAAATACAATTCCTCCTGTACAATTGCTCTCAGCCATTGATGATGATTATGATGATGACGTTTTCGAAATTTCTCCCAATGAGTCATTTGTGACATCTATTAGACAACAACTTCGAACATCCGAGGGACAAGAAGCGCTTCGCAGTTATTTCGGTCCGCTGGGGCAAAAATACATAGATGTAATCCTAAGTAGGGATGTAGATAAGACCATAGACCATGTATACGGTGTATACTGTACCGATAATAAGATGATGCTTGGGAATAAGGCTTTCGATATGGACAAGGATGATAATATACTCATCGATGGTGTACGATACAAGGGAACGCCCGGCCTTTACGAACTGATTGTCAAGAAAATTCCAAATGATGCTGTATACACCGAGGCCGATGAACAAAAATATAAAAGTATACTGCTTGCGACGAACGCTCACAAACAAAAACATGGTGATCGCAATCGCATATCGAGCAACAGGGGATACAAGTACAAATATGTAATTACGCCGCGAGTCCCCAGTTCATCGGCTAAAAGGGCAGGGAAAGGTCTAAGGACACCACGACTCATGACGGTAAACGATAACAAGATCGATTACGTGCACTGGGACGATCCCAACGAGCTGGTCGATAGACTTAGATTGCTCATTGCATCGCGCGCGGCAGGCCACACGGGTCTCGATAACGAAATCGCATCCATCCAGGAGGAACTTCGCGAGGCGGACCATATTGTATAAATTAAACCGCATGCCGATGACACGCACTGTATGCATCGAGATGCCGATCAACAAATTTGGGGTGTCGCTCGAGAAGAATGGAACAGCTGGAATGGACTACTACAAATGGAACGGTTTGCTTCGAAATTACATGCGAGATAACGCTCTTTGCATGACCGGTGTTGACTTTGATGCAAAATCACGCAAGATACGACGGGTAGCGCAACCCACGGCTGACACCGATGTTGTCAATAAACTGTATATGGAAAAGAGCATTAAACTTTTGAGAGAGCAACAAGAAGAATTAGAGAGGAAGCTGGTCGTGTTTCAGAGAGATATGCTGACGTTGCAAAACAGCATTCAAAAGATATCGCAGGCGTCGAATTCTATCCCGCAACAACGCTGCGAAGGAGAATCGTGCGAGACGGTTGAACTTGCCCCCGCACCGATTGGGAGCTTGTAATGCGCGTACACGATATTTATCGCATCATTCGTGTCGAAGACACCTCTGCGATCAAACATGCCACCATTATCGACATCCAAGAGTAAGGAAAACCATGGTCGCAAGAAGCGACAACTCGTTGAGGAATTGCACGATCCAGCTCGAAGACATTTCCCGCGGAGGCGCGTCATAGTGCACGGATACGACGATCTATGGCAAGCTGATGTTGTAGAAATGCTTCCTTATTCACGATTCAACCAAGGTCACCACTACATACTCACCATCATCGATGTGCTGAGCAAGTATGCCTGGGCGATGCCGTTGATGACTAAAAGTGGTGCTGAGGTGACTAAAGCGTTTACAAAGATATTTAGAGATCGATATCCGAAAAATTTGCAAACCGATCAAGGAAAAGAATTTTACAACGCTGATGTGCAGAAACTATTGGCAAAACATGACATTAATCATTTTTCGACGTATTCGGTGATGAAGACCTCCGTCGTGGAACGTTTCAATCGAACTTTGAAGAACAATATGTGGAAAATGTTTCCGCTCAATGGAACCTACAGATGGATGGATTCGCTACCAAGTCTTCTCGCAGAGTATACCGCGCGAAAACATAGAACCATCAAAATGCGTCCTTGCGAAACATCGCCATGTTTACCCCTGCGATCGCCGACAAGCTGCTAACCACCGTGTACAACAACGTAAAGATCGCCGCTCCAGCGAGATTCAAGTTGGGCGAGTATGTACGCGTGAGCAAATTCAAAACCATCTTCGATAAAGGCTATACGCCGAATTGGACAACGGAGGTGTTTAAGATAGCCAAAATACAAGCAACTGATCCCGCGACGTATCTGCTCGTCGATTCCAGTGGAAAACCTGTTGCCGGAGGATTCTATGAACACGAGCTGCAACGCGTCACCGATCCTGATGTGTATCTAGCGGAAAAAGTCTTACGTAGGAAGGGGGATAAGGTGTACGTCAAGTGGTTGGGGTTTGATAAATCACACAATTCTTGGATAAATAAAAATAATGTATTGTAAAAAATAATAATACTATAGGAGCCGGAAGAAGAGAGCCACGGCGCCGGGTATCGAACCCGAGCCGTCCGCGTGCTGATCAGTCGCGTTTGCCACCACGGCTACGCCAACTCTCCACGCTCCCTGTCCTCCGAACTCCTCATAAATGGACGCCACCTAGGTGCCGCTACTAAACAACTAAGGGTGTAGCACACACTGTAGGCCGTTGCCTAAATGCCAGTATGCCTACTACAATACCTGATTCAATAAATACAATGATACATATACATGTGCGAACAATTTTTTATACAATAATTCCACCATTTATATATATTACACAATAAATACAATAAATAAAATTTCTATTTCACAAGGGTATATTATAATGTCCCCAGGGCAGAGTGTCAGTCGAATCGGGTACGATATATCGCTTATCGTCGTGCGGACTTAGAGCGATTTTGGATTCCGAAATGGTGTACACTTTGTGCAATTTAGACCGTATGCACGATTGTCTGCGAACCATTTCGATCTCCCTTTCCAAGCACTGCGCGTAGGCGTCGAAAGTTATCGTTCTGGTTATGACGTTGGTCTTGGCGCCTTTCGCTTTCTTCGTATCTTTTTTACCATCTACGCGAAGTGCATACATTTTCGCTCTAAGACCTACGAATTCAGTCATTATCGCACCGTTATTTTCATCCTTCATCAGCCCTGGAACCTTCTTATTTAAGCGCGGCATATTATATACATTGTCGATGGGATAATCAATGGTGTTGAATCTGTCGATATTGTGCTTCATAGATTCATAGATATCGTCGCATCGAATATGATAAATTAGGCTGTCTGTGTCTGTGTATAGAATTTTACAATTTGTTCCGTGCTTGGGCGACATGTACTCGTGGTGAAATTCATACAAACAAATTTTTGATATGTCCAGAATGCACATACCCACGTATATCGGTTTGTTGAATTTCACCTCGAGTTTTCGCAATTCAACAGCTATTAATTAAATTTTCCGAAAAACACTTCTGCTGTGGAAATTCGGTTTCACGATCATTGCCTCTGCGCCATATCGCCCATCCCAATGAGTCAACAGTTTTACATCCACATGATTTCGTACATTTTCCATAGTTTTACCAAATACCGCGTTGTTCATCAATTTGTACAAATTTTTTTCAATGTCGTTTGTCGCGCTTGTTCTAGACCGTGTGTTGAGTTCGATGTAATCGCGGAGCCAGGGGGATTGAGCGAATTGAAGCACGCGGTGTATCTTTGTAATACGAAGACCGTGACGCATGCACTGCTGTAGGTTGCGATAATGAATAACGTAACGCTGCTTATCGTATACCGTCGCGAGTAACTTGTCCTGTCTGCTGCCAGGTGGTTTGGCACGCGTCGGACAGAACGGTAGATCGGCATGAATATTGTGCAGACGTTGCGGATATTCCAGATCTACCTCGAGAATGTACCCCGTGGGCGAATCGACACCGATTGAAGACACGTTAAAATTTGCGACATCTTCGACCCATTGAAATTTACCATATGGCAGAGGCTGACACATTGCCCATCCATACAAATTATTCACATCAAAGTACATCAAGTACGATGACTCTTCCGATGCGTCGTAAGATGACATGTACTTGTTATTGGCATGTGCGTATCTTCCGGAACATTGACTTAAACCCCCGCGTATACCGCGTTCGACAAACATGACCATATCGACGTCTGTGAGCAATTCGAACGTAATGCGCTGAATCTAATCTGTAGCTCTTGATACAACTTTCGCGAAAATTTTCAAAAATATCTGCCAATATCAAGACATCTGTCTTCAAATACAAATCGCTGTATTCGCCCAAGGTTCTAATCTTGAAACACTGCCAGACAGTCTCGGCGTGCGCGTAATCGCTCTCGGATACAGTCTCACCCGTTAACGAACTGTAGAATGATTCGCGCGGTGGCAAGCATGGGTCCTGCAGCTTGTTTGCGCAATCAAGGTATTCGTACGGAAAGACACCCTTTCGCGTCAATAAATTGAAATCATCGGCGGATAATGTTTCAAATTGGGATCGTACAATTTTTAATTGATCTGTGCTAAGAAAAGATTCCAATTTGTCGAGACTGGTGTTGAGAAATTTGTACGAATCGATGAATCGCAATTTAATAAAATTTCGCGAGTCTGAATCAGCCGTATCTTGAACATTTTTTGTGAAAGAAATATACTTTTCTTTAGTTATGGGCAACACGTCAACGTGACCTTCGAAAGCGGTTGCTATTTCCTCGATAATGAAATGCGAATCGTAGCCTGATAAATTATGGAATACTATGGGGATGTAAAACGCATTTTTATAATTTAAATTGCACTCCGAATGTGCTGGGCCTCTAAACCGTCCGGAGAGATGACAGTGATCGCGAACTCGTACATCGCTAGCCTCGAATGGCTCTTCGCAAATATGACAATGTGATGCATCGCGAAATGTGGTCCACTGTTCGGTGGTTAAATCCAGCATGGGTACATTACTGGTCAAGATGGGTTTAGCAAAGTTTGCAAAATTGCTAAGTTCGTTGACGAACCATGAAACACAATCCGCGTCGGGGCGACATCGATACACCGATAGCGATGTATCGTACGAGAAATGCATATAATATGCTATGCTGTGCACTTTATGGTGCTGATACGCGTGTAATTTATTATTTATATCACCACTCCGACTGTCCTCCGTTTTTGCGATGATACACTCCAGATCTGCATACACCACGTAGGGGAGTCGCTCCTTCATGCAGTGGTTGCTGAAACTGAGGAGATTTTTTCCTTCGCTGGGCAGCAGAATGGCACAATCGTTCATTTACCCGCAGTCCACTGTATGGGTCTCCAACTTCGCGGTGGATCCAAAGTAATGCATGCATCTGTAATAAAACAAAATTTTTTTTATTTAAATTTTTTTCACGAAACATTTCAATCATATGTTTATATACGTACCGATCACAGATGAATTTCTTTCCATCGTGTCTGCTCAGTTGGGCGCTCACCAGCCGGGACAAGTTCTTGATCAGCACAAAGTGCCCCACATCGCCATGCTCATGATTCGGCGTGTAAAGACTGCGGAAACGCAGCGGAAAGACTGTTGGCCCCTTCTTCCTCTCCATCTCGAAGGTGTACACGTTGATGGAGATTTCATTCAGCCGTTCAAACTTCGCAATCTGTGCCAGAGACATTGGGAACTCAATGCCCTGGAGATTTGGCACAGATGCATAGTCGGGGTACGAACTTGGGCGATCGGTATGTCGTTCAGCAGGATGGAGAGCTGCAACCACTGCCCACGCGAAACAGGCGTTGTCTGAGGATTGTACACTGATCGTTGCGTTTTTCAGCATTAATTCTCGCGGCAACTTGTAGTGGCACCCGGCGCGCAGCGGGTTATACTTGTTGACATTGACGGTCAGGTTGAGGATTCTCGTCAATGCCCATCCGCTGTCGCGTTTCTGGAACTCTTCAAGCGATGCCAGGGTGGGTTCGACGACGCATCGCTGGTACCACTCCTGCAGATCAGACGTGTGGAAGAGTTCACAGTTCCGGGTATTGATGCTTTTACAAGCACGTTTATCGCCTGCCACAAATTCACCGTTAAACACAGTGTTCACTTTGAGGTTTTGATGTTTCCTCAAAGCGTCCCGCACATGCTCCAGCACAATGGTCCCCGCATCCTGGAGGAAGTTGCGCGGCTCGATATAGTTCGAATTGAGCACTGCACCAGTTAATACGCGGGTATCGAACGCAGTGTCTATTTCGCGCCACAAAAGTCCTGTGTTCGAATGTCCTGCACCTTCGCGCACGAAACGTCCGCGCAACGAATGTTTCAGTCCTTCGAGTCGCGCGATTCGAGCAACCAACGATTGTCGACCACCGATCGATAATCGGGGACGTTTCACTCGGCTGTGTTCTTCCAACGATTCGATGCACTCGTTGCACCGTTCTTCCCACGCAAGGTACTCTTCCCGCGAAATCAATCGTGCAGATTGATCCAACAATTGCCGTTCTACTTGCGCGAATTCTTCCATGATCGTAAAAAAATGGAATGTAATTGTAGTATGTTTTTTTTTCCATTCAACACGTTGCAACGATTTGAGGCTTTGTACAGTTTGGAGCTCGCTTTTATACCCACACCACGATTTGCTCTTTCTATCTAACTCTTTTGGCGTACGTCCTCCCCCCAAAAGATTGCATGCAAAAACGACGATTCGTTCCAACATGGTTCTATGCAGTTTTTGCTGATACAGCATAATTCTCACTATGATTCACACGTATGACGAATTAGCGCGCAAAATCGTCCGACATAGTTTCTGCTGATTCCGCATAATTCTAAGAATCGACGCTTCCACAGGTATTATATTACATTCGGCGCGTGTCGAGTCTTTTATCCTTGAGGGTGGGTTCAAGTTACATGCTACGTTAAGATTGAAAGACATTATGGAAAAATTGGTAGCTTTAGAATAAAATGCTGTGGTGGGGGAAGCAATTGCACCGCTATTTAAGCCGAGCTCTCGGACGCTATTCCATCAATCGCTCAGTAACTTCAGTGACTTCTGACGGAACAAATAGTGCTTTGAAAAAAATGTGCAGTACCAGTGCTGAAGGAAACGCTACATGCATGAATTATTACGTTCGTACGCGCCTTCACTTCCCCCGCCCCGCGCCGGTTGTGGAGTCATTTGGCCTTGAAAGTGAATTGGAACTGTCCTAGTATTACTACTCTCTCGGTAACTAAACCATTTTGAAATTAACAAGAGGAAAAGCGAAGGACCTTTTGGAAGCGTCACTCGATCCCCCAAAGCAGTTACGAGCAGTCGCATAATCAAAAGTTCTTTAGAATCGATATTGTGTTCCAAACTTTTTATTTCATTCATTAAAGTTATAAGTTATTGTGTTCAAATCGTTTTATTCTGTTCTTATTATTATCGTTTTCATTATACTTATATTTAACACCAAAATAATCAGCGTTCCAAGGAGCAGAGTGCCTTAGCACTCCACGGGCATCGACCCTCGCCGAATTCCCTACGAAGGACCCAGGAGAACCAGCCGGCCACGCAACAATTTGTTGACAGCGGTGGGATAATTCAAATTCGCCAGTTCCTGGACGCAAGATTTGAAGAGCAGTCATCTGTAAATCCATGCGATACCTTCCCCCAGAGTCACACGCATTCGTGGAGACAAGGACACCTCATCGCTCAAGATCCCTGTAACAGATAAGAATTAAGAAATATCATTTAATCGTTCTCCATTCCTAAAACCAAAAAGAATATTAAACCATTTTTGGGCCTGGTCGGTTATTATAGACGTTTCATTCCCAATATGGCAAAAATCGCCAAACCTTTAAGGGGGGAGCCCACTGTCTCAAATCTGAAAATTTTTATTTTTTTTACGTTTTCTGAAAGACGTACGTTTCAAGAATGTTCTCTCCAAATTTTATGAAGAAATTCGCAAAATTGACGGAGATATGGTGTTTTTCGTGAAGCGGTGTCAAACGCGCGACTGAGCCACGCGGAACTTTGAACGCGTTTTCCTCAGAATGTCATTTTTCAACCGCGTTGACAGTCTACAGGGAAAACTATACGTCCAATTGACACGAGCAAGGGCATTTATTGTTCGGAAAACCCGCCTCTATTACCTGACGATCAGTTTTTTTTCAATTTTCGACCTGCTTCTATTTTTTTATCACCAATTCCCTAACTTTGTACCAAAGAAAAAAATGATTTTTTTTCTGTGGTCTGCCATTTTGTTATTTTTTACAATTTTTAGTATTTTTGATCGTCACGTAATAGAGGCAGGTTTCTAGTTTCTACATATTACTGTTTTTTTTTAATTCCGATTAACCATATGGCCTGGGGACTGTCAACGCGAGTAGCATGTTTTTGCCGCAGCGCAAATTTTGACGAAGAGTATACAGGAAACGGATTTATGAATTTGTTTGAAAAATATTTTTCTTACCTTTCGATATGTACACTGTTAACTATACTAAGCAATAAATTGATTTACTTGCGTTGTTTGGTTGAAATAAATTCCCGAAAACACCCTTACATTTCGGACCGAGACAGTGGGCTCCCCCCTTAACGCGATTACTAAAAACAGATGTTTCCTTTTATTTGGGACAATGATGTTGAATCTGCCTTTGAAAATCTACGCGATAGAATTTGTTCTGAACCATTATTACAATTTCCGGATTTTAAACGACCTTTCCTCGTAACTACTGATGCTTCAAATTATGCTGTGGGAGCTGTGTTAAGCCAGGGCCAAATAGGTAAAGACCTTCCTATTGCGTACGCGTCGAGAACGCTTAACAGTGCAGAAATCAATTATTCCACCATTGTGAAGGAATTACTCGCCGTTATCTACGCCGTTGATCATTTTCGACCTTATCTGTATGGTCAACAATTCACGTTAGTAACCGATCATCGACCGTTGGTCTGGCTTCATAACGTAAAGGGCCATATTTCTCGCATCATGAGGCGACGGATTAAATTAAATGAATACGACTATAACATAGTATAAAAACCAGGGAAAGTAAATTCGAATGCAGATGCATTGTCCCGTAACCCTCCGGATTGTATCAATATTAATGAAATTCATTCTTCATCAGTCTCGAACCTTCCATCTAACTGTACCACAACGGACTGTACTGATACTTCATCCTTTAGGTGTTTGCAAGGGGTAGTTGTAGGCGCCGACGACGTGCCACTTGTAGACTCTGGAAGGGTGGAGGATACGGACTGTAATAGGATATGGGAAAATAATGAAAAGATAATTGCTACCATTTTTCTTGCCCATGCTAAAGAAAGCAACGGTCAACCTGAGGTGTTAGTCGTGATTGAACACTCTGATGATGGGTCAAATAACAGTGGCACTCACCTTACGACGGGAATAGCTGAGACGAGTGAATCTCCCTTTAGAAATGTAGTAGTTGGAGGATCGCTCTCGAGGGATCGTGAGGAGGTGCTCCGACCCGGCTATCTGTTGGACATCGGAAAGGCCGACTTTGAAGGCACCCCGCCACAGAAGTCGCTAGGGGCTGCCCACGTACCTCAGGGCTCAGGCTCGACTGACCTGGAACATCGGATAGGCCAGTGATGAGCAACCCGCGTTCCGCGGGCCACATGTGGCCCACCTGAACATCGCCGCGTGGCCCACCTGAACATCGTCAAATCAAATTTTTCACGAACAAGCTTGATAATATTAGGTGCGACATTTGTAATTTATACCTCATTTAGGTATAAATATCAAACCTAATATTGTCAAGCTCGTTGATGAAAAACAGAGTCAAGTATCTCATTAATTAAATTTCAGTGGTTATTTACGTTCATTTAATTCGAAAAATATGGGTACATATATCTGTTTGTAATTTAGATTATAATATGTAGGTACATATTAATGTGCATATATTGCTAATAAACATTACATCAAAATTGTATGTATGTACATACATACATACATTACATCAAAATTAAAAAAAAACGTTTTATTGTAAATCAATGTCAGAAATAACATATTTAGCCCATAAATTAAAATTCTTGGAATAGTTATATTTATGTATTTAATATTGTGGCCCGCGTAGAGAAGTAGGTTTCCACTTGTGGCCCACTTCTGACAAAAGGTTGCTCATCACTGGGATAGGCTATAAGCACCCCGTCCGGGTACGCGACCTGCAGTCCGCGGCTTGTGTCTGGTTAGGGGCTGACGAGCCAAATTTAGAGGCTGAAATATGCCGGACTTTATTTGTAACCAAGCGCGCAGTTGATGAGACACGATCCTCCATTGTAATGACCTCAGGAAATGGTGACCTAGTTGAACAAAGTAATAATAGAGTTTTAACGACAAAGACGATTTCATTAATGCCAATCATTCATTACTCTTCTTCTCCAAATATCGTTTATACTAAGGATTATCTTTATATGCGCAGAAATAATGTTATTCATTATTTCTACCTTGATAATGAAGTCGTATCTCAAACCATTGAAGATTTATTGAACAATTTATCAGCAGATTTGGGTGCCCTAGAATTATACAAACCGACCAGGGGAGTAATTTTATTAGTAAAATAATGAAAGCTTTTTGCAGATTATGTAGAATACAACGAATTACCTCAACAGCATTTCATCCACAATCCCTGGGATCTCTCGAATGGGCACACCGTGTTTTTATGGACTACCTGAATCATTATTGCACAAAGACTGACTGGGATGAATGGATTCGTGTTGGAATATTCTCTGTCCACGATGCTGCCGGTTTCACTCCTCGCGAGCTTGTGTTTGGGGTAAAGGCGATTATTCCCTCAGAGTTCATGAACCAAGTAATTCCGCGAACCTTTGTTAACCATTTGGATGATGTTATGTATATAACTGATTGCGGCGCACAGGTTCGGTCAATTTTAAATCACTAAAACACAAGCTATTTAGCAATAGATAATAAAAGCTTTCGACGTTTCGATCTTGATTTAGATCTTCCTCAGGAAAGTTGCGAAAAATTATAAAATATTGCTTTTGCTGTTTGAATTAAGTCAACGTGTTTCTGTAACACGTGTGACACGCGAGTCGGTTGGAATAAGACTGAAGTAAACTGTGTAACAAAACATCTGACTTTAGAAGGTGAGAACAAGGTAAATACCGTTGAACATTGAAAACATATTTGAACTTCTAGAATTTCAAACGTAAAGGATGTATCGTTTGCAATAACAAAGCATGCTTGCTCATATGATGTGTTATACACTCTAAAGGTGTTGACGAGCAATAAACATTTACATAACTATCAATTGATATGTAGACAATTAGTTCGATCATATAAATTTCAATGGAGAAAAAACATCATAAGACATTAATTTTTTAGCAATGTTGCGTAATATTCTTGTATTTTAGGTGTTTCATACCTAAGATTTACGCTGGGCTGTTTAATCATGTGAATTGTCTCTAAAAGAATCCTCTGATTTAACTTAGTTTCTTTATCAACAATTTTAATATTGTCGAAATCAAACCTATGATCAAACTCTAACGAATGCTTAGTTAAAGCAGTATGTTGTATAGGGGATACGAAAATATTTCTTTTATGTTCATAAACTCGTATTTCCAAAAGTCTAGATGTTTGTCCAATATAAACTTGATTACAGCCCAAACAAAGGATAGAATATACAACGTTAGATTGTTTTAAAAGAGGTATTTTGTCTTTAATTAAAGGGAACAATTGTTTCGTGTAAAACGGTAATTTAAAAATAGTATGAATTCCAACTTTTCTAAAGATTCTTCTTATGTCATTGGAGATATTATTACAATATGGTAATACAACGGTGTTCCTCCAATTAATTGATCCTATTTCATTTTTCTTTAATTCTTTCCGTCTTTCTGTTAATAATGGATGGTAAATTTCAAAAGTACGTTCTTTAATAATAGAAGAAACCATATCTATAGGATATCCATTACGTTTTAAGGTGTTTTTTAGAAGAAGCAAATTAGCTGGTCGGAATTCTGGATTCGAAAGTACTTCACAGCTCGGAGAAAATCGTCTCGATCAATTTTGGTGTGTTCCTTTATTTCATTCCAACGATGATGTAGTACCTGTATGGCTAGATTAACAGGAATGTTAGTAAACAGGGATACAACGTCCAAAGATACCAAACGTAAAGACTCATAATTAATATGAACATTCCTGATTTCCTTACAAAATTGCCAACTGTCCACTGTGTGGAACTGAGATTTTCCTACTATCTTTGAAAGAATATTGGCTAAAAAACCTGATAATTTGTAAGTAGGACCACCTATTGAAGAAACGATAATTCTCCAAGATAAATTCACTTTACGTGTTTTTAGAAGTGCGTAAGCCCTAGGTACGATAGCATTATGGGTTTTAAGAATTTTGCATGTTTGTTCACTTATTTGTTTCTTTTTAAACATATTATGTTATGTATACTTTGTTATGTATACTTTATTGTGCCCCCTTGGGGATTACAATTCTCAAAACTACTCCTTATACTTAAAGCTTACACCTAATCTTACACTAATCTTACAACTATTCGCCGCTCGCTCGTTCGCTCGCTCGCTCCCCACCGCCTCGCCCCCACTCCCGCTCCTCCTTCCCTCCTCCGGACCCCCGCTTCCGCACGCCTCATATCACTCCCATTCCTTATCCATTCATTCCTCCATCTTGTACCCCCCTCCACTTTGCACCTTCCTCATCCACCCATTCCCCTCTCCATCATCTCCCAACACTTCCCCCGCCATCTCCTGCCATCCTCTTCCCTCTCCCCACCCCGTACATTCCTCCCAAACATGTTCCCATGTTTCCTCCCCCACCCGCAAACCCTACATCTCCTTTTCCCCTCATCCTCCCAATATCTCCCCCCCCCCCATCTCACTCCCCAACCTGAACCTCGCCACCCTATTCCATCTGCTCTCCCCCCACCCCTTCCTCAGGTATCCAGGCTCCCCCACCCCCTTTACCGCCCCATACCACCTATTATACCTAGCCTCCCTAATCCTTTCCCACCTATCCCCTTCCTGTAACCTCTTCTCCACACTTACCAGCTCCTCTCCCCTCAATTCTCCCCTACCCCTCATCCCTTCCTCCCTCTCTATCGTCCATCCCCTCTCCTCATAGAACCCCTTCCTCTCCTCTTCCGATCCCCCCAGGACCACCCTCTACTCGCCCTCCCCTTAATCTCCTCCCAACACATCCTTGCCACCTCCCGTCCTTGCCCCTCCTCCAACCTCCTCTCATACTCCCATGCCCTCATCCCCGCCCTTCCCTTCAACATCTCCCGCTGCAACTCTTCCCTCACTAAATAACCCGGCGTACACCAGTCAACCCCTAAAACCCATTTTAAAAACCTGTCCAGTACCCCCTCCACTCTCTCCCTACCTTTCCAACCCCAAATTTCCACCCCTTAACTTAACACTGCTCACACCAACCTATCAAACAACCACACCCTTTTCCCCCAATCCTTTCCAAATCTCCTCTTTCCTATTCCCCACACCTGCCCCATCACAGGGGCCTTCCTCACTCTCTCCCTTACATGTGCCTCTTGCCCTCCATTTCCCATCAGTATATAACCCAAATATTTAAACTCCCTTACCTCAGCCAGCTCCTCTCCCTTCCACCTCCAACCCACCTTTTTCCATCTACCTCCACCCCTCCTGCACCTCATCACCTTCGATTTTTCTACGTTCAACTGTAACCCCTTCCCATCCATATATTTTTCCAACTTCCCCAATATCCCCTTCATCCCTTCCTCCTCCCCTACTCTCACCTTACAAACTGTTTCCTTTAAAACCTCCGCACACCTTTCCACTAATCCCTCCCTTACATCTCTCTTCCTCATCGCCTTTATGAGTACCTCCCTGTCCACCGAGTCAAAGGCCGCCTTCAGGTCTATAAAGAAAATTATCATATTCTTCCCCTTCCTGTTAACCTGCCTGTTAATCAGGTAGTTCAACGCATACACGTAGTCGATAGTACCCCTACCCTTCCTGAAGCCGGCCTGACTCGGTGGCAGCAACCCTTTTCCCTCCACTTCCTCTCTCAGTCTCTCCGCCAGCACCGACGCATATACTTTATACGCCGTCTGCGTCAAAGTAATGCCCCGATAACTCTCCACGCTTTTTCCACTCCCCTTCTTCAGCACCGGCACTACGACTCCTTCCCTCCACTTCTCAACCTAACCTTCCCCCCTCCAGACACTTCTACATATATCCCACAGCCATTGTTCCACCTCTTCACCCCCATACTTCCAGACCTCGTTAGGTATGGCGCCCCCCCCCCCCCTCCTGCCTTACCCTCATTCAAGCTCCTTACCACCCTCCTCACCTCCTCAATCCTTAACTCCTCTTCATCCTTCCCTCCCTTTTTTTCACCCCCTATCCTCACCCTCCACTCTACCCCTCCCAGCAACCCCTTAAAATACTCTTCCCACTCTTCCATTCTTATTCCTTCCTCCACTCTCCTCCTCTTTCTCCTATCCTTATTTACCACTTTCCAAACCTGCTCCTCCCTCCTAATCCCCTCCACTTCTTTTTCCCACCTCTCCCCCTCCCTCTTCTTCTTCTCCTCAAACATTCTCCCATACTCTCTTTTTTTCTCCCTATACTCTAACCCCTGTCCTCCCTCCCTTCTCCATCTTCTCAGCTCTCTCCTTACCATACTTTTCTTCTCCCGACACTCCTCGTCCCACCACCCCCCCCCCTTTCCTGCCCTCTCACTCCCATTCCTCCCATTCTCCAGCGCTCCCATTATCCTACCTCTCAGCTCTCTCCATTCCTCTTGTATTCCTCTTTCCCCTCCCTTTCTCTTTCCGAACCTCTTTATAAACTTCTCTCTCCCCTCCTCTGTCCAGATTCCCCTCCTTAACCCCCTACCCACAACTTTTTGCTCCCTCTTTCCCCCCTCCCCCCTTCCCCCTCAGACACACCACCACCGGATGATAGTCCGATTCAATTCTTTCACCCACTTCCATCCTTTCAACCCCCTCCCTTGTGTCCTCATTCCCTACTATGTAATCTATCACTGAGTTCCCTCTCCCTCCCGTGTACGCCCACTCCCCATACTCATCCCCCTCCATATTCCCGTTCAAAATTCCCCACCCCCTCTCCTACAAGAATCTACATAGCCTTTTGCCTTCCCCATTTACCTCACTATCCTTCGATCTCCTGCTTCCCGCTCTATTTTCCTCCCCCTCCTCTTCTCCCCCCAGATCCGTCCCCCTTCCCTCCCCGTCCTTGCATTAAAGTCCCCCCTATTACCACCCTAAGTCCCTCCTCTCTACCCTCTACCCACTCTTCCATTTCCTCTAGCTTCCTCTGCAAATCCTTATTTACATATACCCCTACCACCCTCTACCATCCCCCCCCCCCCAACAATACCTTTTTCACTATTATCCCTTCCTCCTCCCCTCCTTCCTGTTCCCTATATTCCACCTCCTTTCTTACCCCCATCACCATCCTCCCCCATCGCCCTCCCTTTTTTATTTTCTTTCCTCACCCACTGCTTCCACCACACGTATCCCTTTGGTAGTCTACTCCTTACGAATTCCCGTTCCTCCACCCACGTCTCACATAGTACTACCACCTCCCATTCCTCCAGTCCTTTCCAGAAATTCCAATCCTTATTCCTTAGTCCCGCTACGTTCCAGAAAGCCACCCTGCATTTTTTACCTCTGTCTCCCCCCTCTAATCTTTCCCCTTCCCTCTCGCCCCCCCCCCCTCCGTTTCCCTGCTCCTCTATCCATTTCTCCCCCACCTCACCCCATTTTCTTAACTTACCATTCACCCACACATTCATACAGGGTATTACTTTACCTATAGTCAATACTTTGGAGGGTGATTCTACAGGCATATATAAGTCGAAAATCAAGAGTGACGAAATTACGGTAAATGCTTCGTTTATTAATTACCGATGGTTAAAGATTGGCGTCTGGATCGCCTGAATCAGCCTGAATGACGGCAACTCGACGGACAGCGGGCCGCGCGAGGCAGGCCAGCCAAGGGGCGTGCAGTGGCGGCGGATGCGTGACGGATTTGCCATGTAGAGCGTGTTACATGCCCCTATCGGTTCATTCCGTGCTTGCTGTCCTCGCGTCGCTTTCTTTCGCAAAGGCGATTCGGCGGAATCGCCCCGCGTGTAGCAATCGCGTTGTGCTGAGCCCGTGGCAACAGCGTTAGGGACAACGACCGCGTTCGGCCCGGGCGCCGATTCTTTCGCAATAATCCAAGAAATAGTTAAGCAAGCGACAACTACCGACGGGGCAGTTATCCCCGTTCGTAGGGATCGTCCGAGGTTCAGACCGCGATCCAGAGCCGCGGAAATAATCAATCAATTTCGGGAGCTCGAGCTAGGTAGTCGCGACGAGCTAGCGGGCCGTCTAGAAATCGCGTCCTCACTTCGACGTTCGCACCGCGAGCCACGTTCGGCCGATAGTAATTCGTGAAAGGGTAACTCCATCCGACGCACCGAGAACGGCCTAGCCGGGAGAGCCCTTGAGCGTCAATCGCGATCGACGTACGACCGCAAGGAACAGCGACGAATCGAGTCTAAGAGGTACGACGGACCCCAGTTCACCGACTTCCGTGTGCTACCCGAGAGCACAGCGAGCGACCACGACCTACGATCGGTCAGCGACA
Source organism: Andrena minutula (assembly GCA_929113495.1). Lineage (NCBI taxonomy): Eukaryota > Metazoa > Arthropoda > Insecta > Hymenoptera > Andrenidae > Andrena > Andrena minutula. The sequence goes on along the minus strand of OV815996.1, from coordinate 35,064,461 downwards.
TTGTAAGCGAGCGCAACACAAGTAGGAACGCGTGCCGCGCGATATAGCGAGCGACAGCCGGACGAAGCGCCGTCTCTAGGTAGGACAATTCAGTTCTGTAACAATATATTTTCACTATCGTTTTCCCTTATCTTCCATTGTACTCTCTTATTCAACCCTTAATTACCTTCCTCTCCTTGGTAAGTATAGTCAAGGCGTGCTTTAGCACCTTAACAGAGCAGCGAACCCTGCGAATCACTCTAACCGCTCGGGGTGTATCGCAAAAGTCCCTTCAGGATGTAACAAGCGCATACTTACTTACCTACCTCGCCGAAACTGTGACATACGATACTTGCGATAATTTATGAAAAGACGAAAACGTTGTTCGGCATTAAACCTGCCTACTCGTAAAAATCCACAAGGGCATATGTTAGCAGAATTACACGGATCGCGCACGTGGGAACGTTGGGATTTCACTAGGGATAATTATTTAGTTCTAAGTATATGTCTATTTACAATATTTACAATAAAGCACTGGTTTGACGTAATATAATGGACTGTATTGGTGTAAGGTCGAGTTAGTCGGGTCCTACGCTGTAGAATTTCTTTTAAGCAAACGATGCACGTGGAATCGGCCCGATTCCGTACAAGCAAAGCGATAACAAACCGAAGCGTTTTAGCAAGCGTAACAAATTGCGACTAGTAGACGGCCTGTCTAATCAGTATTGTAGTCGCGAACAGAGAGCGCTCCAGGAAATCGGCCCGATTTCCTGGAAGGAAGAAGAGAGTCCTCCTTCCATCGATCGTAAGTCGTTCTCATGTAAAATTAGCTTCGTTAAAAGTAATCCGATTTACATTACATTTGATATGATTTTCATCGGAAAAACATAGGGAATCCATTGATGTCACTGCCATACCTATCGATTCCATGAAGAATAAAGAATTTAATTTATCGCATAAGCTGTTTATCATCGCCCAAGCGACTCGGAGAAAGTGTAGCGATACATTTCATGTAGGTTGTTTATTCGTAACGTTTTTCGCGAGAAAATTAATCGTGGTGCGTGTGTGTAATTAAGTGAACAATCGTGGACGGGACAATCGCGTTGCTTTGGATCGCCGTGTGGGTGATTTTTGAGGGCAATATTTTCAAAGGCAATGGCATTCATCCTCTCTACTTGAGAATCCCGTTGGGCGGGTTTTGATATGCCCTTGTGGATTTTTACGAGTAGGCAGGTTTAATGCCGAACAACGTTTTCGTCTTTTCATAAATTATCGCAAATATCGTATGTCACAGTTTCGGCGAGGTAGGTAAGTAAGTATGCGCTCTACATGGCAAATCCGTCACGCATCCGCCGCCACTGCACGCCCCTTGGCTGGCCTGCCTCGCGCGGCCCGCTGTCCGTCGAGTTGCCGTCATTCAGGCTGATTCAGGCGATCCAGACGTCAATCTTTAACCATCGATAATTAATAAACGAAGCATTTACCGCAATTTCGTCACTCTTGATTTTCGACTTATATATGCCTGTAGAATCAGGTTAATGTGGGCAAAACCAAGGTGATGAGATGCAGAAGGGGGGGGGGGGGGAATTAGGTGGTCTGGAGATGGAAGGGAAAGGAGTTGAAGGAGGTAAAGAGGTTCAGATATCTAGGATACACTCTGATGGGGAATGGAGGGCAGGAGGAACATGTGGAGGACAGGGTAAGAAAGGGGGCTGCGGTGATGCGTTACGTGTGGGGGATTGGGAAAATGAAATTTGGGAAGGACTGGGGTAGAAGGCTGTGGCTTTCTGATAACCTGGTGTGGGCAGTAGTAAGTTAAGGGGTGGAGGTGTAGGGATAGAAGGGTAGGGAAACGGTGGAAGGGCTACGGGATAGGTATATGAAGTGGGTGTTGAGAGTGGATTAGAATAGCTCAGGGTACATGATTAGGGAGGAGTTGCAGAGAGAATGATGAAAGGAGAAGCGGGGTTAAGGGCGTGGGGGTACGAGAGGAAACTGGAGGATGGGAAGGGGGGGGATTGTTGGGAGGAAATGAAGAGGAGGTGGAGGAGGGGTAGGGTGCTGCTAGGGTGGGAAGAGGCGAGGGAACAGTTTTGTAAAGACAGGGAGTAGATGGTGGAGAAGGTAGAGATGGCTAGGGAAAGGGGGGAGTTGAGGGGGGAGTAGTTGGTGGCGAAAGAAGGTTGCAGGAAGAGGAGAGGTGGAGGAGGATAGGAGAGTCTAATTACAACAGACGGTATGGGAGGGTAAAGAGGCAGGCAGTGCCGGGTATCTGAAGAAAGGGTGGGGGGAAGAGATATGGAAGAGAGTGGCGAGATTTAGACTAGGGAATGAAATGAAGGAGGGGAGATATTGGGAGGAGGAGGAAAGGAGTTGCAGATTATGTGGGCAGGGGGGGAAGAGTCGTGGGAACATGTGTGGGAGGTGTGAACAGGGTGGGGGGTTGAGAGGGAGTGGCAGGAGGCGGTGGCGGAGGTTTTGGGGGAAGCGGAGAGGGGGAGGAGTGGATGAGGAGATTGGAAGAAAAGAGAGCGGTATGTGGGGGGGGGAACGGAGGGCTGAGTGGAGGATTGAGAGTGGAAGGGGAGGCGTGCGGAAGCGGAGGTCCGAGAGGCAGAGGAAGGGGAGCGTGTGTGCGTGCGAGGGCGGAGGTAGGGTGGGGCTTGGAGGGGAGCGTGCGAGCGAGCGTGCTGAAAGTGTGATAAGGAAATAATTAGGTTTTAAATTAAGATAAGGTAGACATAAGGTAGATATTAAGGTTATAATGCAGCGAAGAGGGCTGTTTGGGAGATTTTATCCCCTTGGGGAACAATAAAGAGATTATTACAATTTCGTTAAACATATCCCGATTTATGTTGTAGGTGTTTGGTATCATCGGAAAATGCCAGGAATATATTGGTATCATTTCCACAAAGACCTAATAAGAAATACAGATCTTGGTATTTTCATTAGTAGGGACATGACGCACACCCCATCTCCTATTGTCGCTTTCATAATTGTGGTCTCATCGACCATCGCGATGAGACGTCAAGACCCGACTCTTTCAAAAAGTGGACGCGTTGTCCTGACCTTTGGTAAATTCCAATTGGTTGCATTTTTGTATTGATTGATGGAGGAGCAAACCTCCCTGTGTACAACAGTACCTACTGATCCGTAGTTATCATGTCGACTACCCGCCGACGGAGACTACAGATTAATTCAGAATGAAGAGTGTTTAAGCTGTAAAAGATGGCACGTTCTTGATTACCCTTTGCAAATCTGGCAGGGAGATGCCGAGATACGATCTTCCAAAAATATTAAATTGTCAGTTGCACACGTTAAATGAATTTCTATTCTCTTTGAGCCTCCCTTTTGTCCCCTAAATCCCGGTCCAGATCTGAATGCGTATACGCTGAATAGGCGGAGTATGCACGAATAACGCAACGCGGAAGAGTCAAATTTGCCACGTGTATTTCTTCACAAACTTCTGTTGAAGGAAGAATGAAATGGACTATATTTGGGTCAATAAAGGAGACTGGAGCGGAACACAGAAATTTGCGGAGAGAACTTGAAAATTGATCGGGCTGATCGGCCAGAGTGTCTCGCCAGGGGCTCGGTTTATGACCGTATGTCACGTGAGTTGGCGATTGATGACGATACCTGCGCATTCAAAGTCATCGTATATACTACTCTTCGCTCGAAACTTCCAAGCACTACTATGTTACATACGAGGCAGTCAGAGCAACAACGGACTATCCCACATTTTTTTCGAAAGTGAGTTAGTAGTAATAATGTATTCCAATAGGCTCGACTAATCGTATAAACTAGGGAAAAAAATTATTTTCAATGTGGGTTAGTCCGTTGTTGCTCTGACTGCCTCATATGTATTTGTCATCATAGAGCATTTATTAGATGCTCATGATCTATAAAATTCTTATGTTTTCATCTAACTTTATGTATTACTTATAACGAAAGTATTAATGAAATGGAACATTAATAATACTGTTGCGCCGGGGTGTTTCCATCACAGGCCACACCGACGCAAAGGAATAGGTAAGGGTACGCGGATATACACGACACGTCTATATTTCAAGATGTACAGAGTAATTAGGTGCAACCCGCGCGTCCGAACGCTTCGGCGTTCGGTACAAGACTCCTCCTCGTCGGCCTCCCGATCGTCCTCTTCAAGGGGGCCGACCTTCTTTCTTCTTCGGCTGCGAACACTAGCAGGCCATGCCCGGGCCTATACCCGGTGTTCGCAACAATACAATATTTAGAAAGAAATGAACTCTAAAACATTAGTACAACTAATGGGATATTTATATAATGGAATAAAATATAAAATATATGTCGCAGAAGGCAACCACTAAATCACTTACGCTACGATCCACGCTAAGTGTACGCGAAAAGCGACATATTAACGACATCTGTTGAGTATCGCCACTAATTTGGTAGGTGGCAACGGCCTGCTCGCTCATGTGGAACGCTGATCACGTCCCCTTCCATCCACTCGCGGTCTATGGAATGGGAAGGCTCTTCCTTCCAAGAAATCGACCGAGATTTCCTGGATCGTTCACTTTGTTCTGGTCCACAAAGATAACTGGTAATGTAAAGGACAATGTTAAGTCCCAGAGGGGATTACTGACCCAAGAGCCTACAGGGTATGCTATACACTGTTGGAAAGATCTCGCCAATACGAATCGATTGATACCACTTTTATCTTCGAAATCAGATGGGATCACCTCGAAAAATAGCCTCAAAGTTCGAGATTTTGCGGTTTTGAACAAAAGAAACCGGTAGTAAAATCCCAACCGGCCCGACGGACCTCGGGTAGGCATCTGAGGAAACACCGAGGGATGAAAGCGATACTCCAGCAGGTTGGAGCGGCAAATGTGCCTCATGACTTTCATTTCAGGCAGAGAAATCGCCAATGGATTAGTAATCGCCAAAATCTCGAAATTTGAGGCCATTTTTCGAGGTGATCCCAATTGATTTAGAAGTTAAAAATGGTATCAATCGATTCGAATTGACGAGATCTTTCCAACGGTGCATAGCATACTGTAACGTCTCACGCAGACGTAAACCCAGTTACCGACCATAGGTAAAACAGTACCGCTTTATAACATTGCGCAGACATTTGTACATACTTTTATATATAGTTTAGGAATTAAGCGAATATTAACGAAAAAAATATCATAGGAATACTAAGGTTAAATTAATATAACTATTAGCAACAGCTTAATGATTCACTGCGCATGCGCCAAACATTAAATCTTGGATATAAGAGGAGGTGTTCGCAGCACAGTAGACACTTCGTTTCAGACTCTGCCAACAGAAGCGAGCTCGCCCCGGAAATGGAAGCGACCGTACACTGCAATACACGAAGTCAGTATAGAGAGAAAAATCTGCCAGGAGTAACGAGCTCGCCCCAGAGACGGAAGCGGCCGTACACTGCAATACACGAATTCGCTATAGAGAAAGAAATCTGCCAGGAGTAACGAGCTCGCCCCGGAGACGGAAGCGGCCGTTCTTACAGCAGATGTTGCCAAGAGTAAGAGCTCGCCCCGGAGACGGAAGCGGCATTACACTGCGCCATACATATACGTAGTTTATATAATTTAATATATAAAAATACAAGAAAACCAAAAAAAACATAAAATACATAATTATAGCTGTAGTCAATATTGAGTTATTATTGTTAAAGTAGAATTAAGTGTTGCTAAATAAATAGTCATTGTTAAGTTAAAAGCTTGGATTTTAATTCTTAATTCTCCACCAACGAACCCCACCTATCCTATACTTGAGGGGAAGCCGCTCTCCTCTCAAGAACCTACTAGCATTCAGTTGTCTCCGGGCAACAAAACGTTACAGGTTGGATATTTTTGGTGACAGCGGTGGGATTGCTCGTTTGAAAAAGATATTTCGCTCAGTAAAGTTACTCCAAAAGTGAGTATTTTCATAGAAATTTTTTCTCTTTTCTTGGTAAAATCTCCAGAGGCTGGAATTTCACAATGACTGATACACTCGGGGAAAAAGTGGCTAACTTAACAATCAATACGGAAACTCAGGGAACTCCAGAAAATATAAACACTTCAGAAATCATGGAAACAATAGAACCTCTAGACGATAAAAATATTCCAGGAACTTTGAATCCTCAGATTAACTTGAATACAGCTACGAATGTATATCCTCACCTACCACGCATTAGCTAACGTGACACAGCGGACATAGTCCCTTCTTTTAATGGTAGGAATATTCCATTACACCAATTCGCTAAAAGTTGTCGACATACACGGCGCATGGTAAACCCAAACGCGGAATACGGACTCGTTCAGCTCTTGAAAAATAAACTTTATGGACAAGCTTCAAGAGTAGATTTAAGCGGAGAATATAATACGATTAGCGATCGTATTTCTGGATTAAACTCACGTTTCGCACCGAATTACTTTCAATTCAATTATACGGCGAACTATCAAAAATCGCGCAACTACCAAACAAAATGACAGTAAACTATAGCAGTCGCGTATCTAACTTAATTTTGCAAATCAGACATTGTAATACGATAGAAGTATCCGCGCACGAAGCCCAATTTAATATAAATGCAGAACAGAACGCCGTTAAAGCCTTTCTAACGCGATTAAAAATCGAGATATATAGTAGAATACGCGAATGCAAACAAGAACGGGAATAGCAACGGAAATAATACTAACAAACCAATGCGCGAACTGTCTTGGATATGGCCATAACTCCACCACCTGCCAACAAATCTCACGCACCGACTGGCGACAAACAAATTGTCAATATTGCAAAAAACCGGGACATACAATACAAAAATGTAGGAGCCGTATCAAATATGAAACATTCTGTAACTGCTGCCGAAGGCCAGGACACATGACGCAAGATTGGAGAAGCCAAAATTACACGAATAGAGCTCCTCAATCTAATGCATATTGTGATCATTGCCGAAGGCCAGAACACATGACGCAAGATTGCAGAAGCCAAAATTACACGAATAAAGCTCCTCAATCTAATGCATATTGTGATCATTGTCAAAGACCAGGTCACTCGATACAAGAATGTAGAAGTTAAAGCTATACACAGCAACCAGAAATATACTGTGGATATTGCAAGTTTAGAGGCCATTCAGTGGATCAATGCAGGAAAAAGATGTACTTCGATAGGAAAAAGAAGGAAGAAGTACAAGCTCGTGCGGTACGTAGACAGGCTATATTCAGACTTAAGACGGAGCAAATAAGGAAACCCCCTAATATCCTTCTCTTTGATGCAGAATTTAACGGAGAAGAAACAACACTGATGATCGACACTGGATCTGACCTAAATGTAATTAAGAGGAGCGCCGTCTACCCCGACATTCCAATTTTCACGGATACTCTCTTCGACCTCAATGGCATTGTTACGTATGTGGAATTTTCCCATACGTCGCTCTCAACCGTCTTTCGAGCTCGCGTCTGCGAAGGGAAAACGCCCTAAAAGCCTTCCGCTTATCAACCCCACTAATGGAGGTCAAGATCTCTACCAGCTGCATCGCGACCGTGAGAACGAGAGTGACACGACGACGACCCCGAAGGATTTTCCTTATATGGAAATTCATAACGCATCCCCACTCATTTTTGGGACTATATAAACCCTTCGGTTTCTACCCTCGTTGGTTAATAGCTATAGAGTCACGCGTAACGTCACGTCGTGTCACGCTCGTACAGAGTTGGTTAGATTCAGTTCGATCAGGCTAAAGTCTCTGTCGGAATCAAAGTTACTCTTGTAGAATCCGCGAGTTCGGTTTATATTCTATTTGGAACTTTGAAATATCCACTCGTACGCCCCGCATCGCCAGTGCGTCAACACCGTGCAATTAGTGGTAACATATACACATCTTTTATTTAATCAATTAATCGCGACACTTACATTTGTATTAATTGTTTATTCAATTAACACTTATGGTGTTCACGTCTAAATCGAGTCGATTTCGTTAAACCTATCTTTTACCCAGCGATCCTTATAATATTAGTAGCACTCACCCACAGATACAACTTTACCGCTCGAGTTGTATCAAATTAAGAGTTACGAGGCATTACTAACATTTCCCGCGACTCCCCGATTTAGCATCGGGTTCGTTCGCACTTCTTTACCAAAACAAGTCATCTTCACCAACCCAGTGGCTCCCTGATTTCGCATCAGGTTCGTCCACGAAACCTAACCCTTCCTACGGCTCCCTGATTTCGCATCAGGTTCGTCCTCGCCGTCAATAATCCTAGCGGCTCCCTGCTTTCGCATCAGGTTCGTCCGCGCACCTAACTAACAAATTCATATCCGTATTCCTTGGGAAATACCCCTCTCGCCGGCCTCTCGCGTTGCCGCAGCCCCGGCTCGTAACAGCATTACGGAAGGCCTAGTCAGTACCAAAGGGTGTATAAAAATAAAGACATTAAATACAGAAATTATTCTCCACGTCGTAGAGGACCTCCATATCAAACAAGATGGAATATTGGGGGCAGATTTCTTCCAGACCAATGGAGCAACTATTGACTACATGAATTCGGCAATAATCATTGGAAGGGAGAATATTCCATTCATCAATCCAGAGACGGTCACAATACCAGCAAGAACCAGGAGCCAAATATTTGTACGAGTCCTTAATACACAGTTTAAAACAGGATATCTTCCAAAAATCAAAATTCACCCTACCTTACACATGGGAAATGCAATTGTAACAAATAACAACGGCGTAGCATATCTCTTTGCAATAAAGACATCTACAAAAGAAATCAAAATTCCTGTACCATCCGTTGAATTAGAACCATTTGAAGAAGCACTTGTAGAGGAGGAGACACCAGATAAATACAAACAAATTAGCAGGACGCACCAACTACTCCAACAATTACTATTAGATCATTTAAATTCAGATGAACGAGCCAGTATAGAGAAACTAATAAAAGAACACGCAGACAGATTTTACCTTCCGGGAGAAAAAGTAGAAGCAACAAATAAAACATACCATAGAATTATAACAGAAAACGACGTCCACGTCTTCACAAAGCAATATAGATATCCCCAAACATATAAGGAAGAAGTAAAGAAACAGACTAAAGAATTACTTGAGAAGGGAATAATACAGCCTTCATCATCTCCCTGCAATTCACCTATATGGATAGTACCCAAAAAACAAGACGCACAAAGGTGAAATGGATCTAAAGTTGTGTTTAATTTTAGAAAATTAAACCAGAAAACAATGGGAGATGCCTATCCTCTGCCAAACATAACTAACATACTAGATCAGTTAGGCAGTGCCAAGTTCTCTGTATTCGATCTTGCATTCAGATTCCACCAAATTCCAATGCACCCGGGCGATCGTCACAAAACAGCCTTCTCCACAATATACGGACATTTTGAATTTAACAGAATGCCATTTGGTCTTAAAAACGCACCAGCCACCTTCCAAAGACTAATTAACCAAGTCTTAACGGGCCTTAGAACTCTTTGTATATCTGGACGATATTGTTGTATTCAATATTACGACAGACGCCTCAGGTATTGCTGTAGGTGCAGTCCTTAGCCAGGGTGAAATCGGAAAATATTTACCAGTAGCTTACGCATCTCGGGTCTTAAATGATGCAGAAACACATTACTCTCCGACCGAACGAGAACTATTAGCAATCATATACGCAGTATTTCATTTTAGACCTTACATTTATGGTAGAAAATTTTACTTAATAACAGATAATAAACCGTTAGAATGGCTACAAAATCTGTCAAATCCCACATCTTGTTTAATGCGATGGAAAATCAGACTCGCAGAATATGATTATAAAATCTTGTATAAACCGGGGAAATATAATACAAACGCGGACGCATTGTCTAGAAACCCGATAGCATTACCATTAGACGCGAAATGAGCACATTCAGAAACGAACTCTCATGAGAATAAAAACAAAAACAATTCCATCAATATAATACGCGACAACGGGAAACTACTGCCTCAACCTCGGGAAATCCAGCTCCGCGCAAGCAACTTAGAATTATTTCTTCGGATTCTGATTCCTCATCATAAGACGAAAGCGACTCGATAAAAACAAAACAGAAGAAATTAAAACGGAAAAAGGAAAAGAACACCTCCTCATCCCAACCAGAAGTAAAAAAACGAAGAGTTGAAACATATACACCCCCTCAAATTCCAGTACCTATAGAAGTACATACGCCCCCTCAAATCTCGGTACCTGCAGAAATACATGCACCCCCTCAAATCTCGGTACCCGTAGAAGTACATGCGCCCCCTCAATACACAATACCGGTAGAGACACATATACCCTCCCAACATAAAAACAACACAAGAACATCCAGAACACCTCACATCAAGAAACCCCAAGAAGAGGACATGATAGAAGAAATCGACGAGACATACATAGTACCAAGGCACAACTATAAAGACCCTCCCAAAATTGATGCGGAGACAAGCGCAGACAAGAGCACTCACCATACACCTAAAAAGAAGAAACAAAGATTATATTCCAGCACTAACACTGCTCCTATAACTCCTATAAAAAAAAAATTAAAAAAGGGAGAATACTTACCCCTCCTCCACTATCTCTTCCACCATTATCTACCTCTCCACCATTATCCCCACTTCTACCACCATCTTCTCCTATACCATTATCTCTTCCTCCTCCACAACACACAACAGATACACCAAGAATACTCTCAAACATACCTGTCAAAAAACAGAACATTGAAACAGAGAACCACCTATGGATGGGAAAAGGATACATCATAACATTCATTAACACAGAGGGTAGACCAATAGGACCGGTAGGAGAAAGATTGTACAAAGAGAAAAACATAAAAATTCATAAAATTCCACTCCCATTAAAAACTGGAGAGTCAGTCAAACTTAAGGAAGGAAAGCACACAATGCTTGGACTTATTATAACAAACCACCCAATGGAAGAAGAAGTATACAAGTTATTGAGAACACTCCATACTCAACTAATACTTGAAGGTGCCGTTTGGAAAAACAAACAATTTCACTAACCAGACTATGGAACTTAATAGACATAATATTTGCACAAGAGAACATCCAGTTTATATTTTGTAAAGGCACACTCTTAACTCCTTCTATACAAGAAAGGCAACAAATCATACAAGAGAATCACTAAACTCCTGTAGGCGGACATAAAGGAATAACTAAAACATATCATCGATAAGGAATAAATATTACTGGAAAAACATGAAGTATGAAATAACACAATTCATCAAAACATGTTTAGAATGCCAGAAAACTAAACTAGTAAGAGTAAAAAATAAAGAACCCATGATATTCACAGATACACCAGTTGATGCATCTGATAAAGTTTCTATGGATATAGTAGGACCACTACCTTCAACAAATACAGGAAATAGCTATACAGGGTATCCCAAAAATAACCCTATAGCTATACAGGGTGTCCCTTTCGGGGCCACCAATTTTTATAACGTAGGAACAACGCGTTCCGTGAAAAATAAATTAAATGATCAGTGTTAGTATCAGTGCAGTGATGTGAATATTCGGTACATCAAGCCGGACGCACTTGACTTTGCGAATATCTGCGATCAGCTGAGCACTGGACGCTACCCTACCATAAATCAGGATTGGTACAGTGACCCAGTGACACAGGTTTCCGAAAAGGAAGGAAAGGAATGTCCGAATGGGTGAGTTTTATTTAATTTATTGGTGATTATTAGATGTAGAAATAAATCCTTTTCGATTTTAGGGTACAATAACAGTTCGATTTAAAAAATATGAAAACAACTCAATCATCGAAATAATTTCCATTATTGTTAATTACTTTTTGCCATTTTTCTGGCAGCTTATGAATACCACCGCGATAGAAATTCAGTAGCTTTGTATTGGTTATGTAAATCCAGTCGGAAAGAATTTATTCATACACCTAATATTATTTTTTAAATTTAGTTGTGATTGCCGTTATGAAACTACGGATTTTTACCTCAATAACGAATTACGATCACATGTCGTACATTTTCTCTTACATTACCTTTTCGTTTATGCCTTATTTAAAAATGAAATTTACGTACTTCTTGTCACTTCAAATGATTCTTATTTAAGATTCTGCTTTAAAAAAAAGTGTAACGCGGTTTCCTTCGATGCATGCTAACTTGCTTGTTCGTACGTTCGTAGTACAAGCGCAGTCGCCTATCGCGTAGCCAACGCTACCGCGAGAGCTCGAGCGGAAGGCGCGGGCTCTGATTGGTCGGGGTTTTTTGTTAATATCTCCTTAACGAAGCTTCGGACAATATTTTCGCTAAGGAAAAAGTTGTTTCAAATCACCCCCTGAATTACCCCTTCCAAGGAACTCCGACATTTTTGGGACACCCTGTATACTTACTATCCAAGATAATCTGACTAAATATTCTCTTGCAATACCATTGGCCAACGTCACTTCAGAGGACATAGCTAAGACATTTACAGAACACTTTATCTGTAAGTTTGGAAGTCCTAAAGCTATCCTTACAGATCAGGGACCAAATTTTATGAGTGCCCTTATGAAAAAATTTGCCAAAGCATTCCACATCAAAAAGTATCGAACCTCTGCATATTATCCTCAGTCCAATGAATTATTAGAAAGAAGCGATCACGTCCTTGTCGAATATCTACGCCACTATGTGTCAAAAGAAAAACAATGGGATCAATGGTTACCACAAGCAATGTTCTCATACAATACAAGCACTCACGAAGGCATGAAATTTACGCCTCACGAACTTGTCTATGGAAGGAAGGCACGTCTTCCTTCAAGCATACCGTATACAGACAATATTGAAACATATCCAGACTACGTCGACAAATTAATACATAAACTACATCACATCCAACAAATGGCGCGAGTGTCATTCCACGCTAACTCGATCACTTTTTTCCCTCGATGCCTCGGATTTTGTTCAAACTTGAATATGTTGTAGTCTTCGTGAAAGTAGGGGAGGGGGGGGGGGGGGGGGTAATTCACCATTTTGTCGATTTTGAGTTTGTTTAAAAATTATACGGCGTTGAATTTTGCGATTTTTGCCTATTTTCGTGAAAATGGGTTGTACTTATGAATTTTTAGCTCGGAAACTATTTGTCGGATTTAGTTGATCCTGAGGTTATTTTAACCTAGAAGGATCAGCTTTTCTGAATATTTTTGTTCTCGGTTAAAAAATCATTTTTACAATAATAAAAATTATAAATAAAGTTTTATTTTGCAAATTGAGGTACAAGGTCGCGATTTTTAAAATCCGAAAAAGATACCACCATATTCGCTGAAGAATTTGATTAAAATCAACTAAACTCTTGTTGCTAATTTGCATATCCAACGTCGCAGGAAACTGTTAAAGACAGAAAACTGGAACCTGAATATAGCGGACCATACCAAGTCGTCGAAATCCTAAAACAACAACTTGAAGATAGCTATAAATTCTAAACAAATGAAAATCATCCATATGAATAGAGTGAAGGAAGTCTATTTGCCCTAGGGAAAAGAGAGGGGATTACAAACCTGCGTAAGAGTATATAAGGAGGAACAAATAGGAAACTCCTTCATTACTAGTAAAAGTAGTCTGGAGTAACGAACTACTTATAAAATGGACCGATTCTTAAGCACATTCCAGTGCCTAACTCAAAGGGAAAATATAGACGCATGTTATTTTGAAAAAACAAATATGCTCTGTGCAAATTGCATATTAGGGATGGGAATAAAACGAAAACTAACGTCACCACATCTCCTAGTTTTAAAAATGTATACAATTTATTATAATTGTCGCAAGGTACTCTTTATAAAAAAGCCAGCAATAGATTGAACTTTATGTACATTGGCAATACCTCAACATCTACACAAGATAAGCCGAGGAAGAATATACCCAACAAACCGAGAGAGGATCATACGAAACTTATAATTATTGCACCCACAAACACGCACGCACGCACATTGTAATTAATGCGTACACATTATTCTGAAATCATTCTTTGTAAAAAGAAAAAAATATTATTATTATACAGGGTGTCCCACGGAAGACCGGACAGCGGGATATCTCCTAAAGTATTGGGGATAAAAAAATATAAAAAATGGAATTGCATGGTTTGAGGGGGCCGATTTATTAGCGCGGACGAATTTTTTTTTCGATTATTATTTTAAAAGATACGATGGTCAAGTTCGGTTTTTTAAATGGAACTATTTTTCTGAAGACCTGAGTTGATAGTGCGTTCCAAGACAAATTCAATGAGCATTAATGTATACACTTGATTTCCACTGGTTTTTGAGATATTGCGCTTGCAAATTTACTGATTGTCACTAGAAGAAAACTCGCTGGAATAGTAAGGACCGTGGACGGTCTTGCTGGCGCCACGGGTTGCCTTGCCTGTTGAAACCGATACCTACCTGCTAAAGGTCTACGCCAGAAATGGCAGGCCCAAAGGCTGGACAATTCTTTTCCGCCAGAAATGCTACTTAGGTAGGTACATCTGCGGTATCGAGAAGCGCGCCGTTACTTTTATTTCGCACTTGCTTCTACGCTCGGATGGCCGGTTCTTTTTGGAGGGATGCAAGCTCGATTGTTTAGGTTAGGAGGTGTGAAAGTTGCTAGACTAAATTTCAACTATAGGGAGCAGATTGTATTAGAACCAATCGGATTTGCATCCCTCACAAACGGCTGCTCTCTTGAAGAGGCCCTCTTCACAGCAATACCTCCTCCCCAATGCCCACCTTCTCTCGCATGGAATACGTCAATGCATGCTTTTGTTTTGATATTGAAGCTCGTGTTTATACTAGAGAGGACCACGCGTCGACAGCGGGCTACCCCTTTTCTTCCTGTGTCTCTCCACGAAGAGTATCGACGGTGGATTGTAGGAGCGTAGATGTCGGCATGCCAGTTAATGAGTTCAGGAGACGATAGAAACACTTTATTACAAAACACACATGTGCTATGATAAATGATCGAACTTGCGCCCCACTTCGCGCAGACCGATTACAGGGTGATTGGCTCGGTACGCCTAATCCGCCTCGCAACCGTGACGATGTCAAGCCAAAAGGTATGAATCCTGGGTCCTTTTTCCGAAAAAAGCCATAAAATTCGATGGGCACTGCGGGGTGTTGTCGTCCCAGCCACGGGATGAAATGCAGAATTACCCTGTTTCTGTTTCAGAAATAAAATAATTCTTTATTCTTTATCGTATGGATATGGAAGTGTCGCCGATGGATTCCTTGTGGTTTTCCGATGAAAATCATACCAAATATCATACAAATCGGACTACTTTGACACAAGCTATTTGTATTCCCTATGTAAAAGTAGTCCGATTTGCACAATATTTGGCATGATTTTCATCGGAAAACCACAAGGAATCCATCGGCGACACTTCCATATCCATACGATGAAGAATAAAGAATTATTTCATTTCTGAAACAGGTAGGTACAGGGTAGTTCTGAAGCTACGCCCGTCGAAGGATGCGGCCTGGTACCCCGTAGTGCCTCACCCCATTTGTATGGCTTTTTTCAGAAAAAGGTATGCATCCTTGGCCGAACGTAGCGAGTGGAGGTCGACCCCCCGCAGTCGAGGGTGCAATGTCCATTACAGCGTATTAAGAAAATACAATGATAATGCGTGGGACGATAAGCATTATCACGTAACGTTCTTATAAATGGTTATCAATGGTGAAGTATATGTATGAACATGAAACACGTTAATATTAGCAATGTGAATATATATATATAATGCATGATATATGCAATTAACAATGATGACAAGATAATTCAACAAGCGTATGATAATAATTTAAAGCGAAAAGTGGTAGCCACAAATAATATAAAGCAACAAGCAAGAAATAACAATATAAAGCTATGAACATTAGTAATAATAATAATTTGATGATATGCCGTGGCAATAAAGGTAATTATTGTAGCTTACAGTAGTTGCCGTACAATACTTCGTTGAACACTGAAGTTATTTTATGTAATGTGTTTATGAAAAATGAAACGTTGTAACTTCGCGGGATTGTTGCCGTTGAAGAGGATCCCTTCCGCGCGGGCCCTCGTATTTATACTATTTACAGGAATGTACGGTACGCGGGGTATGCGCGGTATGCACCATGACTCATGCTCGAAATATGCATTTATAATTAGAGCTGGATTATGAGTCATGTTCGAAATATGCGTTGGAATAACTTCCGGGGTTTTTATTTGGGCGTTTTGGTGGAGCCATTTGGTGGATTTTGTGTGGTTTGAATGGAAAGAGGTGAGGGAGGTTTTGACTTGGTGGGTCGTAGAGAGGGGGTGAGACGGGGTCTCGATTTAAGATTGTTTTTGGGACGAGGGACTTGTTTAGATTAGATATGAGGTAGGAGATCATGCCTCATAGGGCGAAGAGGGGAAGGGGATTTATTGGTTGACCATCTTGAGATGGGGATGCTAAGGTACATCGCCAAGGCGATCAGTGATCGCGGAAAGGGGGTAAGAGTTGAGGTTTGGGGAATTTTAGTGGAGTTGTGGAGTGGTTTTTGGGGGAGACTTGAAATAATACCGCGCGAAAAATAGTGGGACGTCACAATTCATCGTTCCCTATGAATTTGACGAGCTTAATCATGTTTGATCCGTTATCGGTCGTAATCGAATAAATCTGATGTATAGATATCCCATACATGAGAAGGACATTCTTCAAAATTTATTTTATATTCATAGCAGTATGTCTACTGTAAACTTCTTTCACTGCTAGAGTATTTAGAACCAGTTTTGTTCCATCCACGTACTGCACACTTATTCCATACAGGTCACAGTATCGATTTTTAGCGATACTAATTTGCCGTTGAATATCTTCCTCAGTTCTTCTCGAAACAACTTTGCTTTCATTATAACGACATTACGCACTTCTTGGGAAGAAATATTTAAATTCGAAATTGAACATGACGGTATCATATTAATAATATGTATAAATCAGATTTATTCGATTACGACCGATAACGAATCAAACATGATTAAGCTCGTCAAACTCATAGGGAATGATCAACACGGAAATTGTAATAGTAAAGACGATAGCGACAGCAAATGCGATAGCGATAGTTGTAATTTGGTACCTCTTAATGAAACAAATCTTGGTGGTAATGATGAAAACTATGAATTTTCGCTATCGGATGACGGAGAAAACCTTTTAAATGATTTAAATTGCAATGATAAAGATGAGATCGCTGAAAGATTGAAATATCAAATTAGATCTGTCCGTTTTGAAAGATGACAAAACTGCAGCCATAATAAGTCAAGCTAGAGGAGTTTGCAAAAAGTTACGAGCACCAGGGGTGTGAAGTATATTAAAGGCAATATAAAAGAAGAAACCGATAAGAGACTGCCCTACACGCTGGCACTCAACAATGGAGATGTTGAAACATCTTGTGGAATCAAAAGAATGCTGTGACACAAAAAAATAAAGATCAATATTTATATCCAGAAACATGGATTGAAATTGAAGCTCTGGTGCGTTCTCTAACCCCAGCGTATATTGCAACCAAATCATTACAAGAAGAACAACTTGTGACTGGAGATTTTTCTCGAACGTATTCACGATGTAAATTAGAAAGTGCCAAGATCAAAACGTCATTGGCATATAGACTTGTTGAGGCAATGACAGCAAGATAAAAAGAATTATTTAATAATGATGCTTTCCTGGCAGGAATGTTTCTTGGCGTGCGATTTAACATCGTCTTAACGCGACAACAAATAATACAAGCCAATAACCATTTGATACGTACTTGGCAATATAAACAAAAAATACAGAAAGAACATTAGACGTTGCATAATAATAATAACTGTCCCCCGAGCACTTCAACTGCATGTGAAGATGAGTGTGAGGCAGACGATGTTGAGAAAATATTAAGCGAGTTAGACAATAAAAAACGCGGTGCTAGTACTTCTACACATGCTTTCGACATCATAAGTATGCTGAAATTTTTTTTAAAATATCCTCGTTTGGATTCCAAAGAAAACATTTTACAATTTTGGAACACAAATAAAAATAATGAACCGGAGTTATACTCATTAGCCAAAATAGCTTTATCAGTACCTCCGACACAAGTTAGTGTCGAGAGATTATTCCCCTCTTTGAAATATGTATTGTCCTGTTTACGCTACAATTTATCTGATCACATTCTTAAGGATATTTTAAAGCTTGGAGCTAACATCAAAGATGTAAATTGATAAATTATGATAAAAACAAACATTCATCACCAACTGCTGTGCATTTTCATGTATCCTACACTTCATTTTAAATTGTTGTCTAAATTATTTTACTTAATTTAATTAAAAATACCTTAAAAATATCGTATTAAAAACGTAATTAAAAATATTTCGAAATTTTGACATAATGAAATACGCAAACGAAAAAATGTTTACCAATATAATGGTGTAATGTTATACCGGCATTTTGATATAATAGTTCCAATTCTATAAGGGTTATGAAAGTATTACCATGTTACTACCATGTTACCGAAAAAAATACCGAAAAAATACCGATATTTATTTCGGTTGTCGGTGACCTATTATTTTCGGTACGATATCGGTTTCGGTATTTCTTTTTTTGGGTACAATATAGGATCGGTATTTATCTGTTTCGGTACAATACTGGTTTCGGTATTTATCTGTTTCGGTACGATATCGGTTTCGGTATATCTTTATTGGCGTAAAACCGGTATTAAGTCCCTGATTGTGAGTCGAAGATTCAACCGAAAAATACCGGTATCACACCGGTATTTTACGTACCGGTAGGAGTCCCTGGTTACAAGTTTGGATGTCAATACTTTTTACTCTTGCCAACGAACCCCCACCTATTCTACACTTGAGAGGACGCCGCCAGTGATGCCAGAATCGTGGGAAACGGGACGGGACGCTTACCCCCACTATGACCTACCGTCCTCTCCCACTATGGCCTACCGTCGTCTCCCACTTTCTTCCCATCGCACTGCACACAAGCATATCCCTACCCCTGTCCGTGTGCTCGGCAGTTCGACAGGCAGCTCACACGGACAGGAGTAAAAATATGCTTGTGTGCAGTGCGGTGGGAAGAAAGTGGGGGACGCCGGCAGGGCATAGTGGGAGAGGACGGTAGGTCATAGTGGGGGTAAGCGTCCCGTCCCGTGTCCCACGATTCTGGCATCACTGGACGCCGCTCTTCTCTCGGGAACCTGCGACGCTCACAATCAGTCGTTTTCCAACGACGGAATATTACACGAGATTCTCAGCGAGAATCTCGAACCCAGGCATCTTCCACAACAACAAATTCGAAACCAGCAAAATGCCGATTTGCATTACCCGTTTACTTCAAATTTCACTGTGAATATCAAACTTCAATTTTTTAAAAATTCCTAATATCAACCGTAAAATGTGATCTCCTTGGCGTTGAATGACCCATGTGACTGATGTACATGTTTCTATATTAGTAATACGACACATTAAAAACTGTGTGATGGTTTGCTGTATACGTTTATTTTGTTCTAAAAGGCTTCATGAACGATTTATTGTTCATTGCCCTTTCTACTACAATCGGAATAAACATTCGAAAATAAATACGTCATACAAATGTTTTTTGTCGAACTGTGTCATTTTTTGTATGTAACGATCCGAGCTTCTAATTTAGACGCTTCAGAATTTCATTGAAGTTCCTTAAATTTTGTTTAGCATGACGTGCAACTTTTCCCTCTAGAAGGACTTCTGGTTCATGCTTCAATAATCGGTAGGCCTCAATTAAGCACTTCTTTGACTCCTATTTTAAGAAAAGGAAAAAGATTATTAGTACTAATAAAATAGAATATTGAAGGAAAACATCCAAATTTTAATTTATAACATTTTAAACAATCGTTTCTTTTCTCTGAAAAGTAAAGGACAATTTTAACCTCGCGTAATCGCCAGAAATCAAAGTTCTTTTCAGGAAAATTTATGTAAGGGAACTATGAATGCAATGTTTTTAAAACTTCAGGCTATACTATTATGAATTTCAAGATGCAAACAAACATTTTTTATCAAGAGACACGGCAGTGTCTCGCGCCAAGTATGGGTGCGTTCCGATTCACGCAGTTAGTGCATAGTGATCCTCTAGGTAGTGATCGGCAAATGTGTCCACCATTTTGGCCTAAAGCGGAAGTCACAAATCGGCGGGGGCACATTTTAAAAGAATACTGCCCTCCTTAGAATGTCCTATCTAGCATTTTGAAACAACCGAGAAAACTGAAGTTTTACCATTTCCTTCTGCCATTCTTCATTCACATTAAAACATGTTGTCATTTTTTCGTAACAGGTTAATACAGTATTTGTAATAGGTGTATCAGTAGGTAAATAATGTATCATTAACATACCAATTGATTAATTGTTTTAGGTAGGATATTTTAACCAGCTGGAAAGCAGTGAGGTTAAATAAATTAGACTGTTTCTAGATATCTAGGAAGCACGTAGGGTTTTCTAATAAGGCTGCTCGAGAACTCGGAAAAAGCGAGCCGAGTCAGACTCGGTTTTTCGAGCCGAGCCGAGCCGAGTACTCGCAAAAACCGAGTGGCTCGTAAGAATCGAGCGGCTCGATAAAACCGAGTAGCTCGAATATTTTCGAGCGGCTCGAAAGAAGCGAGCGGCCTGAAAGAACAGAGAAGCTCGATAAAACCGAGTAGCTCGAATATTTTCGAGCGGCTCGAAAGAAACGAGCGGCCCGAAAGAACCGAGAAGATCGAATATACTTGGAGCAGATCGAAATTATCGAGCAGCTTGAAGCTTGAAGCTTGAACGTTTCGGGCAATACGAATGTTTCGTATATTTTAGGTTACGTTTATCTACTCGAATGTAAATAATGGTTCTCAATAAGTAATATAAATAATTAAAATGTAAGCTGTAAATGGCAATATTCTATAACTTTTGAAAATAAGTACTAAATTCAAATCTTTCTTTTTTCTTCATTTTTTCGTTTATCTATGAACGTATTCATACACTTCTCTTTATGTTATCTTTCTTTTATTCTTACTTTTTCTTTTTTCCTACTTTTTTACCCTCATCGTATGAGTTTTAACATTGTTAACACAGGGCGTTACCTGCTCATAAATAAATAACCAAATAAATATAAATAAGCGTAGGGGAGACCGGGGCTAAGCGGCCACGTTTTTGGCGGTGCCAATTTTCGGCAATAAAATAAATCATTTTACCGTACATATTTATACTGTTAGAAAGAGTAAAGCCTCAGCTATAAAATTACTATACGATAAAATGTTTATCTGGCATAGAGTAATGAAGAAATCGAAAAATTGAGGTTGGTGTATTTTCTGAAATGTCAAAATCGCCGGGGCTAAGGCGCCACCCCCCTGGGGCTAAGTCGCCACCTTCTTTTCGTACCAAATTGATATTAGAAAATGAAAATTGTTTGAAGGAAAACACTCAAAGATGTGTTATTATGTTTTTTATTATTTTATTTTTTATTTTATCGTTCAGTCTCAGCATTTTTCCTAGGCGGCCCCTCTATAACATATCCAAAAATCAAAATGATAGGAGGCGGACACCTAAAATACTCTCCTTGTCAGTAAATACAACATATAATGAAATAATTGTTTCTGGTATTTATTAAGCTACTCTTATATTAATACCAAAAAAATTAAAAAGAATATTTTGAATTTGTTTTACTGTGACGCCCCACGATTTTTCGCGCGCGGTTATTTCAACTCTCTTTTATAAATCAATGTACAACTCCACTCAAATCTTTTCCAAACCTCAATTCTTACCCCTTTCCCATGACCCCCGACCGCCTTGGCGATGTACCTTAGCGGTCCCCATCTCAAGACGGTCAACCATTAAATCTCCTTCCCTTATTCGCCCAACGCGGCACAAATTCCTCTCTCACATCGAATCTAAACAAGTCCCTCGCCCCACAAATCTCTTAAATCGAGACCACGTCTCACACCCTCTAAATGACCAAAGCAGTCAAAACCACCGACGTCCCTTTCCTATTAAGGTAGTTCCTGAATAATCTATTAAATTACAGAATTCTTTCAAATTTCGTACAAAACGATTTTGGAATACAAAAAACCCTTGTACAAAGTTTAAAATCGATTTACCACATAGTTGTCGAGAAATTGTTAATTAAAGTTGATGCATTTTAACACAGTGGCATATGGCGAAATCAAACAAAGAGGGTTATGGTTTCAGTTTTTCTTCTGAAACAGGAAAACCATATTTAAAAAATATACCAAAATTGGCACAAAAGTACATCGAAATGTCAGAAAATGAATTTATTAATTTCTGCAAAACTGACCACATAGTTTCATCGTAAACGCCCATAAAAAAATAGGTTTACGTGCAAATTTCTGAGAAACTACGTAGAGCAGTGAACGTGGCAACGTCGCACAATCGATATGTTTAGACATTTAAATAGCGAACGAAGATTCAGATTCATATGATCATTTTTTCTGACATTTTGGTTATAAAAGACGCCCGAATGAATGCGACGTTGTCAGATCTGCTGCTCCAATCCACTACGCTAACCAATTTAATATTCCATTTTCGTATCACAATTTTTTATATTAACATTGAACTTTTTAAAATATATATACATGATGTTAAAAATTATTATTATTATTTCCACAGTATCATACTACTTTATATTTATCGTTTATTATGCAACTCTAATTTGGTTAACATAGTTGGTTAGGAACTACCTTAATACGCTGAAATGAATATTTCACCCTCAACTGTGGGTCACTGACCTCGATTCGCTGGGGTCGGCCGAGGATTCATACCTGTTTCAGAAATAAAATATTTCTTTATTCTTTAACGTATAGATATGGAAGTGACACCCATGAATTCCTTATATTTTCCCGATGAAAATCGTACCAAATTTCATATAAATCGGACTATTTTTTACGAAGCTAGCGAGAAATCATATAAATTAAGTTTTCATCCAGTTTCCTTCATTATGCTCCGAATTATGTCGTTCTTGGTGTTAGTATCATCGGCGAAACATACGGAATCGATTGGCGTCGTTTTCTCAAAGATCTGATGAGAAATGCGAAAATCATGTCCATTTCTCATTTCTCCATGATGGTATTTAAACCAGGTCGAAAGGAGGAGGGTTCGAAAGCCATAAAAATCGGTGTCGACAACGGTCTTCGAGACATGAAACGACAATAGACCTTTTCAAGTGCTCAAAAAGAGCCAGCGCGGCGCCGCGTAGGGCCCTAGCGGCGACGCTTGGGTATAGGAAATACCCTTTGCGGCGTGCTGAGGCGGCGCCGTGCCGGGTGACATAGGGGCAACAGCCCCAAACTTTATGATTTTGTTTCTTGAAAAGTACTTAAGATATACGAATGCGACGAGTTGCAAATATTATGTACTTACCACCCATACTAAATCTATTTGTTCAAAAATTGTGGAGTGGTAATTAAGAGTAGAAATGAAGTAATCAGTTATTTAAGGATCGGATTGGTGGAACCTAGTTACAAAAGAATAAAATGTTTGTATAACCTCCACGTGGAGTGCACCGAAAGGGGCCGTATGACCAACTTGTCTAAAACATACTTAGCAAGCTGTATTGATAAATTTATCGCCTTGCAAAGGTTTACATATTCAACAAGTGCCAGCAATTCTTCATCGGACAATGACAAAGCTGTTGTAGCTCTGTATACGTTTCGCGGCGACGCACAGTGGTCTCAAATCCCAAAAACGTGGCCAAAATCTCGAAAATGAATTATTCATTTCGGAATTTTTAGCCGTTGGGTTGGGTACAATGATGACCTGACTATAAAATACCGACAAAGAAAAAAACAAAATGTTTATGGTTTGACAGGTAAATCGTTTCAAAGTTAGCCATCGTTACTGAAATATTTGCTGTGCGCGCCGATACGAATTTGAACGCCGACTTTGAAAGTGAATAACTGTTGAAAGAGTTGACCAACTTCCATTGTGTAAAATGGATGCTACTCCAGGAAGTAAGTAGAATATTTTTTTACTTTTACATAACCATAATTGTTAGCGTTTACTTTACACGATTGCAAAATTATTTGGAGAACGTAGAAGCAAAACTTGACCCGCGTATTTTACAAATGTAGATATAAAGTTGTAACTTCCACGAACTTCCACCGAAATTTTTGTTCTGGCCTGTTGCTCATGCTTGTAGCTTGCAAATTTTTAAAAAATTGGCTGCCACTAGGTGCCACCCTGCTCATACAAGAGTAAAATTGCTCTTCTCAAGTTTTAAGTATTTGACGATTTTATAACATTTATAAGATATTTATTAAACATCCTTGTGGTACAAAGTTGTACAAGAATGATTTTCTATGTATCTTATGCATATTTTAAAAAATTATCTAGAAATTGACGAAATATAATTGGATTTTTACCTGTCAAACACCAAGAACTGTGAATTCTTCTATATGTTTCAATTGGCTAAACTGTTTATAAACATTATAGGTTCAGATTCGTAATCAGCGATCCCAAAAACATCAGGGCACTGACATTCGAGTAGATTCAACACTTTTTTTACTATAGTCGTCCGCCATATTGGATTCGCCATTTTGTTTTTCAAAGTTTTAAGTTTAGATTCGTAATCAACGACTTCAGAAACATCAGGGTACCGATTTTTGCCTAAATTGAAAAATATTTGAGATTTTGGCCACGTTTTCGGGATTTGAGACCACTGTGCGACGGTGCCCGCCTGTAAACTCTCCCTCTCCCTCTCCCTCTCTCCCTCTCTCTCTTCCACACAATCATATATGCAAAAGTTCCGATGGATACAATATGCGTTGAAAATATTGTATCCTCCATTGTTAATATTGAGAGGATTTCAGTATTTTATAATGTATATATAAAACTTTATTTTACCAGCAATAGTACTAATGTGTCCTCTTCTGTGTGCCTTCTGCTGTACTCGGCAAGGGTCGCGTGCATCTCAAAAAGAATCAACCCCCTAATTCGATTTTCAGCTGAAAAAGAAGCGTACACTTTTACTTTTTAACATGATTATTTATCACCTGAACATATATACGTACAGGGTCATTCGTTAAAACTGCAACCTACGCGCGCGCGAACAGGTAAAATGGCAACAGCGCCTCACGGACGCATTCCACTACAACCATGCACCGGCCCAGGTAATCGAGCCGCGGGCTCCGTTTTTATGATCGTTTTACCACTCGCACCCCAGATTACTGTAATGAGGTTTGAAAATAATGTCGACTGATATCGTACCCGTCTCAATTTAAAAATTTTTAGCTACGACAGGGTTGATCGCGGCGATATACCTTTGTACTCAGAGATTTTTAGCCACTTGCGTGTAAAAGCCACAATAATGGCGCATCGTTTCAAGAAATGACATTGACGGAAGCCAGTTTGGGCGTGGCGTTGAGTAGCTAAAAGGATAAAACGTTCAGACACAAAAATTCGAGAAAAAAAATCAGACACCTCTACAATCAAAGACACGTCCGCTTAGTTACGCGTTAAGTTCGATCTATGCAAGCACTGCATTAAGGATAAAATTATAAAAATGAAAACCAGAATAATAGATTCTGAAGTTTGCAGAACTAACACATAATTGAATAAAAATTTAATTTCTCAATTTATGAAAGTGATGATACAGAAAAAACTAGCCTATTGTTTATCAACACCATGAATTTTAAAAGGAGCATTAAATACAGTATCGAATAAACAGTTTGCAAAAGCTTTTCACAACAATTATGGTTAAAAAATTCTTAAAAAAAATTAAGTAAACGCCAAATATTTTAAATTATCCATCATTAAGAGGAAATAATTTTTCCTCATTTTTTCGGCGCAGATTGCATTTCGATATCTTTTATTATTCAAAAGTTATACGAAAAAGGCCCCAAATTCTTCAACCCGGGCCGGAACATTTGAAATAACTCTTTGCGACGATAATTTGAAGGAGACCATCCTAAAATTTTCGAAGCACTGGCTTCACTGCTGCCTAGCGATCGCTGGCAACCCTCCGAACGCCGGGCCGGTGCATGATTGTAGTGGAATGCGTCCGTGAAGCGCTGTTGCCATTTTACCTATTCGCGCGCGCGTAGGTTGCAGTTTTAGCCGATGATCCTGTATGTACAACTGTGAAATTGTAATTTCATAATGTAACTGAAACATCGAAAGTAACAGTAGCTACAAGTACATATTAGGTTAAATAATACATTCCCCAAATAATTAATGGATCACCTCTGGGAACCCGCAAAATTGAGCCGAGTTCAAATGCTCATAACTCTGGCAAATATGGCCGTATCGATATCTTCAAAACACAGTCTGAAAGTGTGGAATTTCTACTTTCAGATAATTTTCCAGATTTTAACTGTATTGCTTTTTGACAGTGATATAGCGCTGTAAAGAGCACTTTGTCAATTTGAAAAATTTTTGTTCAATTTTGTGATATTCCATGGGGCAAACAAAATTTTTTACTCACAAGGGGAGAACAGGGTGTGGTAGACGTTGATTTTAATGGGCCTTGGCCCAATCGATCTGTGTCGAAAGTAAGTAAATAGGTGTCCGAGCGTTTGTGACGAAGTCATGTCACGTGCCGCACAAACGCGTGGCGATAAAACAATAGGCCCAGTTTGCGCCGCGGCCGCCACGCGGCCCGCAGCCCCGCGATTGTACTCGCAGGCGAAGATGTACCGCGGTAGAAATATAAAGGCCTTGGTGAGCAGAATTAAGAACTCCCGTGCAGCATATTTCACTGCGCTGTTCAATAGGGTCGCTCTAACTTACTCTTGGTAAAAAATTTTTTCAAGATTTTTTCGGAGCACCCTCCAGAATGATTCCAAATAATTAAAAAAAAATCCCTGTAAAGTTGAGCTCGATCGGATAACGGGAAAGGGTGCCCCTGGGCCCGTAAACATTTAAATCATTATTTAACAGCTCGCGAAGTTGATTTTATATAACATCCTTCCCAGTTATTGATTAAATAAGAAAAATATGTCTAACAAAAGTTGTAGAACCGGACAAGGAGCATCTTTTTTGTTCTATTACTTTTTCTGAAATCCAAAAAAACTAAAAAAAACTTTTTTTTCACATTTTGAAAGTTTAAATGCTTCTAGAACACTTTTTATTTATGAAAGTAAACAAAAAAATGGAATTTTTATTTTCGAGGACTATTTTTTAAACTTTTAAGGGGGGGGGGGGCATTTACTGAAATATGCAAGAAAGATACAATTTTTTTTACTTATTTGCAGTGTTTGATATGTCATTAATGTTTCCTGAATTTTGAGATCGAAATTCGCAAAAATATCGAAGATATAAATTCTATATTTTAAGTCCTAAATTTTAGTCTATATCTTTGAAATTTTTGTGAATTTCGGTCCCAAATTTGAAAAAGATGTTCCTTGTCCGGATCTACAACTTTTGTTAGACATATTTTTTTACTTAATCAATAACTTGGAAGATGTTATATAAAATCGACTTCGCGAGCTGTTACATAATGATTTAAATATTTAAGGGCCCAGGGGCACCCTTTCCCGTTATCCGATCGAGCTCAAAGTTTACAGGGATTTTTTTTAATTATTTGGAACCATTCTGGGGGGTGTCCGAAGAAAATTCAAAAATCGAAAATTAGAGCCATCCTCCTTTCCAGCAATTGTGCAGTGTGGACCTCTGGAGTAGAGATTCAGATTTCACGTGTACGACTTGTACACGTGTACACGTGTAGTTCGTACATCCGTGTTCTAATCCGTGTACTTCTTAATACACGGATACACGGGTATTGAAATACACGTGTACACGTGTATCGAAATATACGGTTTCACGTGTATCGAAATATACGGTTTCACGTGTATTAAGATATCCATATTTAATTTTTCAACTAAATATCCGAATGTTTAAATTTTACGCAAATAGTTTGCGATAGGTAGGTACAAACATAATTTACTAGGTTGCAGATGAAAATAAAAAACATCATGATTTTGTTTAATAAAGTTTAATCTATTAATCTTTTGTTTTGGTATAAGAATACTAAAGCGTTAACATTCTCTGGGAGTAAACGGTTTCTTTTTTTGTTACAATATTTTCAGCACACGGAAAACATCTTTCCGACATTGCCGAGGTTGCTGGAATGGTTAAATATTTTTTGGCAACATGGGAAATCACCGGGTATTTATTTGCCCTAGCCTTTCACCAGTCAAATGGATCTAAGTCGAAGCGTAATTGTGGCTCGGCCATATACGTTTCAAATTGAATGTTAATGTCGTTGTTGTCGGTAACTTCATCATATAAAAACTGAAGAGCACTTTTCCCGCATGACTTTTTTTTGTTAACATTGGGGACAGGTGCTTCTTGAATTAAACATTGTACTTCTGTACGAATCAGTTGTCTCACATCAATTGATTTATGCTCCAGATTTTTATATCGCGGATCAAAGAAGCAGGATACATGACTTTGTGAAAGAGTATCACCTTCGTTCCAGTCTAGTTTAAAACGTTTCGTTATATTCGAAATCAAAGTCTCCTTTAATTGAGACAAAACCGTGTCATCATCATCCCTTAAAATAATATGCTTCTCGATCATTTTTTTTGTTAGTGGTCTCACCATTGAGATAGGAGAATGGCTGTCTCCACAAAAAAGTGTTGTTATCAGTTGCAACGGTTTTAAAATATTCAACAGAGATTCTATCGTTCTCCATTGTCTCTCAGTAATTTCTAGAGATTCTGCTACGGTGGCAGAAGTAATGGCTCTGTCTGCGATGACGTTTGATACTGGGAGCCTGTTTTTATGTAGTCTATTCAACATAAAGTACGTTGAGTTCCACCGCGTAGAACAACTTTGTAATAATGTTGTTTTTGGGACAGACAGCTGCTCTTGCATTCGCTTCAGTGCCTGGGTTGCAACACTGGAATGCTTAAAATGTCGAACTACTTTACTACAATACTGGATAATCTGTTGTACATTTTCTTCTTTTAATGCTTTATTTACAGCTAATTGCAGGGTATGTGCTGCACACCCCATGCTGGAGATATTTGTATGGTCTGATGCTCTTGACAGAAATGAAATAGCATTCAGCATATTTTGGACATTGTCTGTAACAATGGCCATTACTTTCTCACGAATTTCCCACTCTGTGAGAATTTTTTCTAGTTCGTCGGCGAGGTTTTCACCGGTATGACGTTCTTCCATCTCGTATGTGCTTAATACAAAACTATCCGTGGCCCAATTAGAATTAATAATGTGTGCAGTCATTGTAATGTACGATTCTTGCGCTACCGGTAGCTAACAATCACATGTACACTCTACGCTTTCAGCAGCTTTTAACTTCTCTTTTATTTTTTCCACGACCGTACCTTTAAAACCCATTAGCCTTTTCTTCATTGCCTCTTCCTTACATGCTTTGTAATTGGGCTGCACTACGGTCAAGTTGAGGTTTGAAGGTGTAATTTTGTACGACAGTCTTTAATATAATTGGTCACGAAAAAGCTCCTCCCCCACAAATCGTAGGTGGAAAGGTGGGAAAAATATGCATCGAAAAATCCAACGGGACTTCCGGTATTTCCCAGGCGTGAGTCCCCAATCTTACCATCTGCATGTTGCCCTAAACGGCCCGTTAGCGGGCCGCGGTTTATTGCAGGTTTATGACTGCCGACTTTTTCCTACGCGCTATAAAGCTATTGAAAACATCTGGCAAATAACTTGTAGGGTGCGCAGTACGCACCTTGACATATTTACGCATATGTGTCGCAGTAACATTTCCGGGGTTTTTGTAAGGACCAAAGGTTGGTCTATATTTGTACTCGCATTTTCGGCACATACGCCAAATAATCCTCGCGATTATCCTTCTGGGGTTTTTATACATGTGATTTGGAAATGCTCAACTCCTCGAATGGGTTTTCGGTATTTTGATAGGAAAGGGGTGATAGTGGATTTGACTTCTTTGGTCATTTAGTGGGTTTGAGACGTGGTCTCGATTTAAGAGATTTTTGGGGTGAGGGACTTGTGTAGATTTGACATGAGAGAGGGATTTGTGCCGCGTTGGGCGAATAAGAGAAGGGGATTCACTGATTGACCGTCTTGAGATGGGGACCGCTAAGGTACATCGCCAAGGTAGCCAGTGGTCAGTGGTAAAGGGGTAAGAGTTGAGGTTTGGAGAGATTTGAGTGGAGTTGTAGAATGGTTTATGAGTGAATGTTATTTTAACTGCGCGCGAAATTTTGTGGGACGTCACACATTAACTTTTAATTCCTGTAGAATACATGTAAACTCTGTCCAATTCTACTACCATGTCAGTAAAGTACACAGAAAATGTATAAAAATTAAATACAACAGGTAAAAAGAATTGCGTTAGGTAAGTTATTTAATATTGATATCATTTGTAATTTAAACAGGTACTTATACCACAGAACAACGACTCTTTTAGACTTAAACGCTATATAATAAGTTCTTACAATATAATAGTATGAAGATATTTACACAAGAAGTATTAATAAGAGCCAAATTTTTACCAACGATCATTTCGTGTCAGAAAAAACACAAGTTCCCATCCGATCACTGAAGTTAAAGCGGTATTGCGCGCGGTTAGTACTTGGATGGGTTGACCGCTTGGGAATACAACGTCGTATTTGTTGGCATTTTTTTTTCTTACCACACGTTAGTTTGCTAATTCTGACCCTTAGATGGCGCTGTTAGCTGTGCCAAGCAGACGGCAGAATCTGCTGTCAATCTGCTGCCGATCTGACATCAGGATCTGACATCAGAATCTGCACCTCAGAACGCAGCCAAATGCGGACACAGACGACTACGGTTCTGACGTCAGATTCTGCTGCCAGATCTGGTTATCAGGGAGATATATTATAACCTACCAAGTGCTAAGTGTCAAATGAAGTAAGTTGTCCGAATTTGAATTGTCACGAGTTTTTTCACCAAATAGGAGACTGAATTATTGTCCTAATTAACAAGGTAAGTCGCCAAAATTTTTTAAATCAATTTAGTATATAGAGTATCTTCTTTCGCACAAAATAATATATATTGTAACAAATTGCATTGCATTTAAATTGCTAGATATTTCTATACCAGTAATTTAGAGATTTTATGTAAAGCTTATATATATTATATTTAGAAATGAAGAAGATGCAGAGGACTTGGATAAAAATGAAAGGGACGCACAGGCTTCGATATAGAATTGAACATGCCAAGCACAGGCTTGGAGGTTGTCCGGAGAAGATTAAATAGATAGACAGAGCATCTTTTTTCGCACAAGTTCAGTCACATTAGTGAAGAAAGTACGTTGAAAACACATCTCCCTTGATACTTTTCAATCTTTTGTGAATGACATTCGTAATACTTTAATAAAATCCACAGTAGTTGCCACACATTCATTAATTCATTGATTTTTTAGTTTCCCATTAACATACTAAACTAATATTATTCCAAACCCAATAAATTGTGCGTTGAAAATATTGGATCTCTTCGTTCATTTTCGCTGAATTATTACCATTAGCAGGACTTCCGTTTCCGGTCGCGAGCGTGGCAGAAGCGTGTGTTTGGTGGTGCGAGTGACGGGAAGGAAGTGTGAGTGAAGGAAGGTACGAGTGGACAGGGAGTGAGTGGAGAAGGTAGGGGAGAGGTGAAGAAGAGGGGAGGATAAAAAGGAAAAAGTCAGAAATAGTGGGTGGTGAAGTGCGAAGCAGGACGAGGGAGCGGTTTGGAGGTTAGGTAGGGGGATAGGTTTTAGGTGGCGGGAAAAGGTAGGCAGAGGAGTAAGTAGAGGAATCTAGCAGACAGGTGAGGAACTAGGGAGAGAGGACAGGGAGGCGGGAAGTTTGAACGGAGTAAAAGGAAAAGGAGGTAGGAATAGAGAGATAAGGGTAAGAGTCGAGTAGACGGCCAAGGATATGGACGGGAGAGAAGGAGGACAAATGACGGGTGAGAAGAAAGAAGAGAGGCGGGAGGGTGAGACAGGAAAGGAAAAAGGAATGTAGAAAACTGAGGGAAGACGTAGGAACGATAGTGGGAGTAGCGTCAGCTGCTATGCGGGTAGTATGGACAGCTGCGGGGGGAAAAAGAGGAAGGGAAGGGAGGAGGAAGAAGGATCGGGGAAGGAAATGAAAAGAGCAGGTTTCAAAAAGAGTGGAAAAACTGTAAGATCGCCGATAGGAGGGAAAAAAGGGAGGGGAACGAAGAAAGAGAGGAGTCAGACAGTGTGATGGGGATGTTGAAGGAGTTGATGAAGGAGTTAAAGGAGGAGAAAGAGGAAAGGAGGAAGGAGATGAGGGAGGTGAGGGAGGAGATGCGGAAGGATAGGGAGGAAAGAAGAAAGGTGATGGAGGAATGGAGAGAAGAAAGGAGGAAATGGGAGGAGGGAATGAAGGAGGAGAAGAGGAGGAGGGAAAAGATAGAAGAAACGTTAGAAAGGTTGGTAGAAAGGGATGGGAGGGTGAAGGAAATGATAGTTAGGATGGAGGAATGGGAAAAGAAAAAGGAAGGGAGGAGGAGTCCGGAAAGGGGGGGGGGGGGTGATATTGAGGAATGTTGGCTAAGAATGAGAAGGATGGAGTTAAAGCAGGACAAGAAGGAGAGGTAGGAGAGAAGGAATAACGTGGTGGTAAGGGGACTGGGGATAGAGGAAGGAGAGGAAGAAAAGGAGGTGAAGAAGTTGTGGGCAGCGTTGGGATTGGAGGAGTGGGGGTTAAGGGAGGTGAGAAGGGTGGGTAGTAGGGGAAAGGAAAGAAACGGGTTGACCTTGGTGAAGCTGGCGGGGCGGGAGAAGAAAATAAAGGTGATGGAGGCGAGGAAAAAACTGACAGGAAAGAAGGAGAGGATAGATGACGATTTGACGGAGGAGGAGAGAAAGGCGAGATGGAAGGTGGAAAGAGAGGCGATGAGGGAGAGGGAGGAGGGAAAGAAAGTACAAGTGGGATACATGAAGATGTGGGTCAATGGAAAGATGAGAAGATGGGATGAGCTGAGAGAAAGATGGGTGGAAGAGCAGGGAAACGAGAGATAAGGGAAAGGGGGGAGGAGGGGAGAGTAAGGGGGAGGAAAGGGATGGAGGAGGAGGTATGTACAAGATTGTGTTCTGGAATGTGGCGGGATTGAGGAATAAGGACGAGGAGTTTTGGAAAGGCTTGGAGGAGTGGGACGTGATAATGATGATTGAGACGTGGATGGAGGAGGGGGGGGGGGGAACATAGAAAGGAGGCTACCCAGGGGATATATTTGGTATAGACAGTGGGCACGGAGGGAGAGGAGAAAGGGTAGAGCAATAGGAGAAATGTTGATGGGGGTGAGGAAGGGGTTGGAAGTGGGAGAAGAGGGGGAGGGAAGAAGGGAAGGGATCATGGCGAAAAAGGTGAGGAGGGGGGGGGGAATGGTGGAGGATAGTGGGGGTTTATGTGAACGGAGACCTGCAAAGTAAGCTGGAAGATTTGGGAGAGTGGATTGAAGAGACAGAATGGGGAGTGAGGGGGTTGATAGGGGGGGATTTTAACGCCAGGACAGGGGAGGAAGGGGGGCGGATATTTGGGTGGGAGGAGGGTGAGGGAGGGGGGCGGGGAGTAGGAGATCGAAAGACAAGGAGGTAAATGGGGACGGGAGGAGGTTATGCGACTATATGGAAGAAAATGGATGGAGCATCCTAAACGGGGGTGTGGAGGGGGATGAGCAAGGGGGGTGGACGTTTACAGGAGGGAGGTCTAGTACAGTAATAGATTATGTAATTGAGAATGAGAATACACGGGAGAAGGTGGAAAGGGTAGAAGTGGGAGAGAGAGTGGACTCAGACCACCAACCGTTGGTGGTCTGGGTAAGGGGAGAGGGTGAGAGTAGTGTAGAGAGGAGGAAAGGGGGTAGGAAAAAGGGAGGGGGAAGAGGAGACTGGACAGAGGAAGGGAGAAAAGAGTTCATAAAGAGATTTGGAAGGAGGGAGGAGGGTGATAGAGGGGTGGAGGAGGAGTGGACAGAGTTGAAGGAATGGATAATGGCTGCGGGGGAAGTCGGAAGTGGGGGGGGGGGGGGGAGAGGAAAATTTATACCCTAGCTTACGCGGACGACGTGGCGGTACTTGCGGAGGATGTGGAAGGGATGAAGGGCATGATGGGGAAATTAGAGAGGTATGTGGAGGGGAAAGGTGGGATAGTGCATCTTAAAAAAAAATTTTACCGAGCCTCGACGCAACCGATTGATCGACGTCGACTGAGGTTGAACTACCTTCGACAATATTATTTGATCATCGTAATCGAACAGGCTAGAACAGGCAACCGTCGCTACCGATTTAGCACAGAGGATCGAGGAACGGCCTTTGAGAAAAATGGTAGACGCAGTCCGAACGACGACGAGCCTGGTGACGAGTAAAATCAGCCTGTGAGTGAACGGGTGAAACTACCATTTAACTAACACCAAATCCATCTACGAGGACGTCACTGATCTGAGGACCAGGACGCACGAGAGGTCTTGGGGACTGAGGAACGAGTCGAAGCCGCACCTGAAGGACGGATGGAGAACCGTACGAAGGAAGCAATCGTCGGAGCACGCAGTAAACAGCTGTACGGATCGACCTAGCCGGGTCCAATTCATCCTATCACCGCCGTTGGTACACGGACGAGAGGAAGCCCGACCGAGCTGACAACATGTGGTGGCTAACAGCCTTGTGAGTAACTGTATAGCGTAAACGTACATATGGTAAACCAGAGTCCTATATAAATTCAGAAATGGTACATGTATGCATGTGTATAGAAGACGAACGCGCGAATCAATTTAAACTCCCGGGTCAAAAAAGCTTGTCACGATCATGCGAGTCGTTTTTCGATAAAAAACTAATTTTCATACGAGAGGAATTAGACCTTCTACCTTCTATAGACCATCCAAGACCGTCTCGTCGAACATCTTTGACCATCGCCGTTGCGACTAAGCGTTAGAAAAAACGACGATTCAAGTGCCGAATCGTCCCCGGAAAACTTTGTAACACAGACTAGAGGATATCGGATTGCGCTAGCGGATTTTAGTTTGTTGGACTTAGAAGGAACGAAAGAAAGCGAAATGTCACTGAATGAGGAAAATAGTCTCCCGGTACCAGACGTGAAAAGATTATCTACTGCATTGTCGTTAGTCGATAAATTGGCAGGAAAATCGTCAGACGAGCTTGCAGAATTTTTAAAGTCTTATACAAGCACCGCGGAGTTTGTCCCCACGAATGAATTACCACGATTCTTGAAAACAGTGATAGGTACAAAAATTAAAGGCAAAGCAGCCAAGGATTAGAGTACAAAGAACTAGATACTTTCGATAAATTAAAGGACATCCTAACTTCCCTATTCGTAGACAAAAGATCAATAGGAGCAGTTGGAGCAGAGTTTCATGCCTGTCACCAACGAGAAGGCGAAAGTGTAAAATTATTCGCGTGTAGAGTGGAAGAATTAGCAGGGGAATTATCTGAACTATCGGTAAAACCAGGGAACAGCGACGAAGTAAATAGCGCGTTAACAGAATCAGTGCAAGAACGCGCTGTAGATGTTTTCACCCTTGGGTTGAATTTAAAACTGAGTCCCTTACCGCGGTACCTGAGGTCTGCTAGCCGCGGCGACGGACCACGATTCACCACCGCTATCCGCCGCCGCGGCGAATCGTGTCTAGGAAATCCTACCTTTACATAGGAGGCAGTGTAGAGCAGTCAGGGCCAGTTGGACTATGTGGGAGTACGGCCCCTATAATGTGTACTAAGGTCGGTATCAAATATATTGGCCGGTAAATTCGGTTTCGCGAGCAGCGATTGAGGAGAAATCAGCCACCACCATCTGACGATCGCTGATTTGTCAGTTGGAGTTGCATGGCCCTCGCAGGGTATGGTGGCGTAAAGGAAACGCTGCTCGGCTCCACCTGAACCTAGACGGTTGGCTCTTATTTATCCGTAACGTAATAGTTGTGTGCGTTGCGAAGCTATGCGTAGACCAATACGAGATGAAGCTATCGAGAACGAATCAATGTTCTAACCAATAAAGTTTCTGAATTTTTTCGTTGCTAACGCACACCTATTCTGATGTGTGTATTTTTACGCTGACAGCTCGGTTTGGCCTACACGTCAGAATCTTGGCACTATCCCCATCACTTCTGGCTCACTCTTGTTCTACGAAGGCGAGAGCGAGATGGAACGAGAGCAAGTCAGAAAACGTTGAGAAAAAGAGCCCCGAGGCAAACAAACGGAGTGGTGGGAGAATACCCTCACGAAACTCACCGGCCAATATATATGATACCGACCTTAGGCTACTCGAGACACAACACAATGCCATGAGTGTCTGTTTCCCGCCTTAACGGCAGAATCTCCTAGTCGCACAGCGGCTGCCGCTCTACTGCTCCAGAAGCAGTCTAGCGACTCTAGTCGCTCTGCGATCCATCTCACATTCGGACAGATTATCCAGAAATAAGGAAAGAAGTCAGAATTCATAACTTATGGAATTATGTTTTTTTTTATATATTTCTTGTAAACTAATAATATGAGCTCTTGTAAAAAAAGGTAAAAATATCGTGACGGCTACATCTGATCTGCGTGTAAACACATGTCAAATTTGTTGTTTTATGCAAAATTTTAAGTCATTTCTTTCAAAGTTTGTTAAAGTAAAGTTGAAGGGGTCAGAAATAGTTAGTATCGATTCTGCAAAGTAATAGCAAATAATTCGTTATATACATTTCTTTGTCTATAAGAAACCCATTGAAAAAATATCAGTAATTTTCGACTTTTTAGTTACCTTGCGCGAACTTGTATAATCAACATATATTTGTAAAGACAAAAATCTTGTTTTCGCAGTTGCAAGGACAACTGCGAAAACAAGATTTGACAATATTTGCTAATAATGGAGTAATCACTGAATCCCAAGAAATAGGGAAAAATGCAACATTCCATTTTTCGCATTGAAAATGCTGAATATTATTAAGCAAGTTCATAAAAATTTGATTTAATATACAACTCATAACAAAGTTTGAGGTTATTTAAACAAATAACATCAACAATTTCAATAAATCTAAAAAAAATTGATAAATATATACTATGGAAAGTGCAGAAATAATAACTTGAAAACCGAACGTTTCCCCAACGTGTGACTTAAGGGGTTAGACACGTCACGTGACACGGGCGATGCACTGCGCTGTAACACCGACAATCTACCTGAAACATGGGTTTGGGTTTTTTGTTTTTCGTCCTTATATGAGCAGATTTTGGGCTGGGCGAGGTCTCATTCGAAAGAGGAAGGTCCAATGCGGAGCACTCTGCTCACCGTTTGAGTCACAAAACTCTTTTAGTGACCTAAAAATACTTAAGGAGATAAACACGCCACGTGACACGGGTAATTATTATTACTATTATTCGACGGGAGAACCCTTTAGAGTACATAGATTTGTAACAATTAAGTACAAGAAAGAAAAACAGGTGTAACGGCTTAAAACTAAAATAAACAAAAAGGATATAATATAAAAAAATAACAAAAGATAAACAAGAAAAGAGAAAAAAACATAACATAACAGTCAACAATCAACAACAACACAGTACAAAGGTGTGTAAAATTAAGCAGATGGCAGTATCCTAAGCAGCTGAATTTTAAACGAAGAAAGGGAGGCTAAGAATAAATCAATGTCCGCAGGGTATTGATTAAACGCACCCATAGCACGATTAATGGAATCATTGGAGTAGTAATGATATTCCGAGATACATTCTACAAAAAGGGGTCTTCGACGCAGAGACCGTTGCGGAGCATGAAAACTAATCCGTGCAACTAGCTCCTGGCAGTTACACTGACCATGGAAAACTTTGTAAAGGAATAGTAGGTCCGAAATGACACGACGGTCGCTAAGAGTAGATAGCCTCATTCTTAGTAGGGCAGGTCCATAATCATGGTCATCGAACCTCATAGGGCTACCTGAAGCCCTCAGAGCAAGTCTGAGAAACTTCTGCTGGACCGATTCAATTAAGTAGGTATATTGCTTGTGCCTAGGGTCCCAGATCACTGACGCATATTCGACCAGTGGCCTTACCAGTGCGACATAAAGCAACTTAAGTGTCCTGATCTGCTTAAAGTGTTTTCCAAAACGGGCGATGAACCCGAGGGTTTTCATCGCCTTATACGTAATGTTCCAATAATGGTTGCGAAAATCAAGACCTGTGGTAAACGTAACACCAAGGTCCAAGACTTCCGCAACCTCAGACAATGTAGAATCACATAATGTATAATTCGAGGGAATACCAAAGACTGCCCTATGTGTTTTTAGTAACACATATTTCCCTGTGTTTAGCCGCATTCTATTGACGGTACACCACTGCTCGAACCTTGTGAGATCATCCTCTAATTTTCAAGTCATCCGCATACATAAGGAATCTACTATTCTGGAAAACCTCGCTTAGATCGTTAATAAAGAGGAGGAACAGGAGAGGACCAAGGTGCGATCCCTGAGGGACACCAGATGTCACATTGACCGGATCAGATAACCGATCCTGCACCCTGATAACCTGAACACGTCCTTCGAGGTAACTAACGATCCAAGCCAGGAGCGAACCATTAATCCCGATTGAAGCCAATTTTTGATACAGTATACAATGATGCACCGAATCAAAGGCTTTCCGGAAGTTAGTATACACAGTGTCAACTTGAAGATCCGCATCAAGTGCAGCAGAGGTGAAACAGTGGTAGACCGCCAGATTAGTAGACGTAGATCGGCCAGGAACAAATCCATGCTGCTCATCGCATATGACATTAGTAAGACAAGGCGTTAAATACTCCGTTATTAGTTCCTCGAAGATCTTTGGCATGGCCGATAATTTGTATATAGGACGATAATTTCTGACATCGAAGCGGTCACCTGCCTTGAATACCGCGGTAACTAAAGTAGACTTCCACGCCGCCGAGAAAGTCCCCATCGCCAGTGAGGAGTTAAAAATATGCCAGAGGGGCCTAGCAAGAATGAAAATACACTCCTTTAAAAACAAAGGCGGGATCCCATCGTATCCAGGACCCTTTGACGTATCGAGTGACTCGAGCTTGGAATAGATTTGGCTAATAAAGATGGAAATCGAATGTATATTTATATCACTGTTAGAGGACAGACCAGGAAACAAGGCAGGCGCCACTCTAGCCCGAGGACTATAAACAGAGCCAAAGAACTCGGCAAAGAGATTAGCAGCTGTCACATGCGACGAGACAGAAGAGCGGTCGAGATGCACCGTGCTAGGAATTCCATGCACAACACGCTTAGTGTTTACAAATTTACAGAAGCTTGATTCATTGTCGCACACCGCATTCTCGACGTCGTCAATATAAATACGGTGCTCGCGCGCCAGGGAGTTCTTACAATTCGAACGAATATTAGAAAAACAATGTAATCGCAGAAATCACCAGAACGCTTAAAGATTCTATGGACCCTTTTTTTCTGACGGATCAGGGACTTTAAGCCAGGAGAAAACCAACATGGAAACGTGGAACGGACCACAGTCCGGACCGGAATATATGCATCGATTGCATGATTGATATGGCCGTATAAACGATCAAGGGTAACACCAGGATCAGAGTCACAAGTCTCTTCATCCCAATGCACACCGTTAAGATATTCCCGTACACGGAGGAAGTCAACCCGCTTAAAGTCCCTAAATTTGAAGTTTCCACCCGAGAGGTCGCGACCCATGGCCAGTCCTATGAACGTTACGTACAAGGGTGGATGATAGACATCCGGTTCGATAAGGACTTCAATGACTCGATCAACCGTGACATTAGGACAGCTGACAAAGATGAGATCAAGCATAGCGTCAAAATCATTAAAAACAGTGTTCACTTGGGTAAGGTTGCAGTACCCCGCACAACCAAGGAGGAGATCGATGGCTGCCGACTCATTAGACGAAACAGCCGACCTTCTAAAGCACGATTGACCCGAGTCACTGAACCAAACCGCGTGCAGGAGATTAAAATCACCGTACAGGCAAAACTTATCTTCACTATACTTATGAAATAACTCCACGACAGAATCAACGTGACTAGCATAGAGTGATACTCGGGATGCAGGCGGTATATAAATGGCCCCCAGCAGTAAGTATTTATTGCTGTAAAGGTGAACTCTTACAAACACTTGTTCAACCTCGGAACAGCTGACTGTAACAGGGTAAGACGGCATAGAACATTTGACGGCTATGAGAACACCGCCGCCTCTTGTGCAACAGCTAGTTCGTTGGGTTTTGTTGCACTTATACACAGTATAATTATGCAGCCCGAGTTCGGTTGAAGATATCTCGGAGGTGAGCCAAGTCTCAACGAAAATGATTATGTCATACGACACTACTGATGTAAGTACAGAATTTATAAGTGTATCCAACTTAGTGCGCAGACCACGGACATTTTGTACATGTACTAAA
Source organism: Andrena minutula (assembly GCA_929113495.1). NCBI lineage: Eukaryota > Metazoa > Arthropoda > Insecta > Hymenoptera > Andrenidae > Andrena > Andrena minutula. The sequence goes on along the minus strand of OV815996.1, from coordinate 35,024,167 downwards.
GGGTTCCGACTTATTTTTTTTGGGACGAGACCTGACGCGGTTTACCCGAAACGATCTTCGGAAAACCACGAATATAACGGATGGTCATATGGATTTCCCCTTGTTCATGTAAATCACGAAGCCTTTCCCTGAGCTGCAATAGGGCCCCGCGCTGTTGTTTAGTCCTGTCGTCCGAAATCTTATATGGGCCTTTGTACCACTGTTTACCCTGAAGTATCCTTCTCGCGTCAGCAGCAGAGTCGAGGCGGACGAAGAGAGGCCTACATGTTGATTTGCCCGGTTTGCCGAAACGATGGACTACAAGAGCCTGGATGTTAAGGGGGCAGATCTCATTCAGGACCCCGCGCGCGGCCTCTACGTCGGCTAATCTCAATTGCTCAGGAGAGGATTCTCGAGGCTCCGGTATACCAAAAATAATAATATTTTTGGACCTCATTTCCCTGTCCTTCCATTCTTCTATGATGTCATCTGTCGTGGACGAGGGCTGCTGATCCGAAGAGATGGTAGACTTGTCCTCGAGCGCTTTGACGCGATCGGACAATGAATTTATGTCCAACCTCATTTCGTTCAATTGGGCTCTAATACCCTCTAAAAAGTCTTCACGAAGTACCGCCAGCTTCTCATCAATTAGATCGCTCACTATATCCCTAATCGTATCGGCTGATGGTAATGCCGAAATCGCCTGAAACGTTGCTGATGGTATGGCAGATAATGGCTGTACCTGCGATGCGATGTTCTGGCTAACGGCGGGTTGAGACCTCGGATATCCAGAACGGCAATTAAGGAGACTATTGCCAAACCAGGGATGTCCCGTACGACCAAGACATGAGGGGCCTGGATGAGAGTGCAACCCACAACCAGGACAGGTGACTGGTTTGGCAACTTGAGCAGTACAACCCTTGCATTTCTTTGAACCACCAGGCATTTCAAACTGAACAAAATACAGGTTCCACCGCAAAGACGAGTACAAATGCTGATAAAGTAATTAGAATGGATAATTCTAACAGTAAATGTAGAGAGCTTGAAGAATAAACCAGAGAAGGAACACAAACAGAGCAACACAGAGAAAATAACGGTTCGACGAACTAAAGTCACCAGATCAGGCACGTGCTAGCATAAACAAAACAAACGTCCTATCACCTCAACAGCTGAGAGATATACTAATGCAGCGCACTGCATACCGATACAATTTGGCCCGAAACATGGGTCTGGGAAATTACGTTGTTTGTCCTTATATGAGGAGATTTTGGGCTGGGCGAGGCCTCATTCGAAAGAGGAAGGTTCAATGCAGCGCGCTCTGGTCATCGTTTGAGTCACAAAACTCTTATAGTGACCTAAAAATACTTGGATTCTTGCGGGTGTATTTTGTCGACTTTTGCTCTACTTTGAACACTCGTATTATTAGATATCAACACAATCTCGTCGAACCATGACCAGAGCACGCTGCACTGGACCTTCATCTTTCGAAAGAGACCTCGCACAGCACAAAATCTCCTCATATAAGGACAAACAACGTAATTTCCCAGACCCATGTTTCGGGCCAGATTGTGTCGGTATACAGCGCGCTGCATTACCCGTGTTTACCCCCTTAAACCACTAATAAAGTACCAAAAAACAGTTTCCAATTTTTTAATACGATTGAGTTAAAAAATAGAAAAAACAAATTAATAGATGTAGAAAATATTAAATTATACATCAGTAGAAAGGAATAGGTTTATCCTTTTTTTTTTGCCAACAATTTGAATTCCGATATTTTAAAAGAAACACCCAAATGTCATTGACTTCTTCAATCCGGTAGGGGACATTCCACGCGAAATCGGACACTTTTTTGAGTAATATTTCGGATGTGGCTCAAATTTGAATATGTTATAGTCTTTAGGGATGTATAAACATATCTCGAAGGATTTTTGAAAATTTTGAAAAATGTCGATTTTACAACTGTTTGAAGGTAAGTGCTAACTTTTTTTCAATAAATTATAACTATGGAAGTAGTAAACCGATGGAGATGAGGTTTACGGTGATTTGTAGAGAAGACATTGAAGTTTTAAGGAAAAATTATTCCAGTTTAAAAAAACAAATTTTTTAACCTTTTTGGTGCAATTATTTTAAACAAATGCATTTTTTTAACATGGGGCGTGATTTTAAAAATCTGAAAAAATCAGAATATAGTTCTATCCTTCCCCTTCATGGTCTAATTGTCAAAAATATGGACATTTTAAAATTAGCCCTGTAAAAATTGCCGAAAGTTGACGCTGCGTCAAATTACACCGGCTCGACTGTCTGAGCCGTGCGGTACTCGCAGCGGCCAAGCGGCTATATCTGCTATTCTTATTCCATGTTCTCGAATATGGTAAGTATTTGTAAAAAACTGAAGAAGGAAAACTTTTACTGTTTTTTATACACAATATAATACGGTAACTCAATTTTTGGCATTCGCAATATTTTCCGCGAAATGAAAGTGACCCTCAGTTTTTTAAATGGAATGCTATATATTTGATTATCCAATATGAAAGCAACTGTCAAGACAAATTCAACCATATGGTATACTATGACCTTCAAGACTACACATGCTTTGGAATGAAATAAATATATCGAACTATCTATCTAAGGTCGGTATCATATATATTGGCCGATGAGTTTCGGAGGAGTATTCTCCCACCACACCTGTTTCCGCCACGGGCAGATTTAAATTGCCAGCATTAGGGCAGCTCGTTCGAGGAGAGGATTGATTGCAAAACACGGTCGGGTGGACGAAACACGGCGTATATTTGCAGTTCGTTGGTGATTTCACCGACGTCACGACACAGAGTACAATCAAAACCTGGACTAGGCACTGACTGACACACACAACGTATATAACGTAGATACACGCAGAGGCGCGTGGGCGCAATTCGACGATAGGTCGATGGACGAATCCACGCAGTACAAAACGGGCGCAATGGGCGCTGATCGTGGGAACAAAAGAAAGACTCGTCTTGTCACGACGGTGTTGTTCTCGGAACTAACGGTCGCCGGGCGAGCGTTCCGCGAAGATCATTAGCGGTCAAAAACGTTACACAGGTGCCGCAGCCGGCTCATCAGCTGTTGTGATGAGTCGGCGGGCACCCGTTCAAATCACGCGGCGCGGCGCGTTGCTAGCGGCCGCAACAACACCGTTTGTTTGCCTCGGTGCTCCTATTCTCAACGTTTTCTGACTCGCTCTCGGTCCATCTCGCTCTCGCCTTCACAGAACAAGAGTGAGCCGGAAGTGGCGGGGATAGTGCCAAGATTCTGACGTGTAGGCCAAACCGAGCTGTCAGGAACTTTATTGGTTAGAACATTGATTCGTTCTCGATAGCTTCATCTCGTATTGGTCTACGCATAGCTTCGCAACGCACACAACTATTACGTTAAGGCCTTACATACGTCCAGAATTTTCAAAAAATCGATTTTTTTTTTTAACAGATTGTTGTTCTCTATAGTTTTAGGCTTGTTTCTGTGAAAGGCGATTGCAAAAATTCCCCATAGATCCAAAGTTATGGTAGAAAATGTGACTGCCCGACGAGAGTTTAGTGCGCGCAGGTAGCTGTCCTTTGTTTCACTTGCGGGGTGGCTCCAGTTTGTCAGTTTTTATTATTGTAAAATATACCTGGGGACGATTGTAAAGCATTATGAGAATATATTTAGGGTTGATTGCTAAGGTTTCTGAAATTGAACGTTAGTTGTCTTTGCTCGTTCGAAGCGTACAGTTGTGTGTCTTATTTGAGATTTTAAAAATGGTGAAACGTTGCTATATAGATCGTAAAGGCAGTAAGACGGAACGAACTTCACGCCCTAAAAAGAAGAAGCCTCCTCAAAGGCCAGACAAGATGGAGAGTGAAACTGAATACACTAGTTCGGCTGCAAAAAAATTAGCGGGACAATTACATGAGGTTTCATTCGATCCAACGTTCTCATACTGTATTTTACAGTTTACTGCTGTTTTTACAGTTATTTCGGAGTGTGTGGTCTGTCGTACATGTGGTGGTAATGTGAAATTTTTAAAAGCAAGTACCCGTGGACTTGGTTTCAAGTTAAATGTTTTTTGTACAACGTGTGACGATAATATCCAGAGTGTTTTTTCATCTCCTTTGATAAACTCTGCATACGAGATAAATCGACGCTTCACATTCGCCTTCCGACTGTTAGGAAAAGGATTGAAGGCAATGCAGCTTTTTTGTGGTGTCATGGATTTAGCATCATGTATCGCACAAACAACCTTTGATTCAATTGTGAAAAATATTGAAGAAGCTTCAACAGCTGTTGCTAAAGCTTCTATGAAAGTTGCTGCTGAAGAAGAACTTCAACAATCTGCCAATCAAGATAAACTAAAATTATCTCAAGATGGAATTATTGTATCCGGGGATGGCACTTGGATGAAGAGAGGCTTTTCTTCGCTTTTCGGAGTTACAACATTAATTGGTTATTTCACGGGAAAAGTTGTCGACTTCGTGGTAAAAAGCAGTTATTGCAAGGAATGCGAAGTTCACGAAAAGAATAAAGATACGGCTGAGTATGAATCGTGGTTACAGAATCATCAAGAACATTGTTCAACAAATCATAAAGGAAGTGCTGGAAAAATGGAGGCAGATAGTGTTGTGGAAATGTTTCGGAGATCAATAGAAAACTATGGGGTTAAATATGAATATTACATAGGTGACGGTGATACAAAAACTTTTTCTAATATCACGAATTCTCAGCCATATCAAGACCTCGAGGTAAAGAAGAAAGAATGCGTGGGTCATGTCCAAAAACGTATGGGTAAGCGTCTTCGCCAAGTCGTCAATGAATATAAAAAATCGACGTCAATCATAAAAGAGGAATCAACGACTCAGAAAAATAAACCAAGTACATCGAATCAGAGCAAACGAGTAAGTTTGGGAGGAAAAGGAAAATTAACTGCCAAACTAATAAACGAACTATCTATTTATTACGGTTTAGCAATAAGAAATAATATTGACTCATTGGAAAATATGAAAAATGCCGTATGGGCGACATTCTACCATAAATCATCAACGGCCAAAAAACCTCAACATTTTTATTGTCCGCCTGGAGAAGAAAGTTGGTGTGACTGGCAGAGAGCAAAAGCCGAAGGTACATTAGATGAATACAAGCACAAAACCGCTTTACCTGAAATTGTACTGGAGGCAATAAAACCCATCTATGAATCATTGAGTGACGAACAATTACTTGAAAAGTGCTTAGGTGGATTTACACAAAACGTTAATGAATGTCTCAATTCGAAAATTTGGAAGATTGCACCCAAATGTACTCCAGGTAGTTGGAGAATAGTTGAAATAGCTACCAATGTTGCAGTATGTACTTTTAATGACGGGGCAGAGAGTATATTAAGAATAGAAAGATTACTTGGAATAACAATTGGATATGAGGGGTACCACTATTGTCTCGAAGAAAATGCGAATCGGCTAAAACACGCACGAATCAATGCTACTAAAGCAACAAAAGAGGCTAGAACAGCTCGTCGACTGGAAAAAAATAAACAAAAACAATTAATTACCAACAAGGAAGGCATACAATACGAAGCCGGAATGGGAGATTAAACGTAAGTTTACAAAACAAATAAAAAAATTCATAAAGTTCTTGCTTTAGCTGCGCGCGACTTCGAGCAAAACGCACTTAAAACTTTAAACGCGTTTTTCTCGAAACTACTTTTTCCGCCACGGTCTGCATGATAACTCATACAGTTTTTAATACTTTTTGATGCGATTTTTTTTAAAATATTCGAAATCGTTTTCTCTATAGTGTGTCGAGCCGGATTTTTTATATTTTGATTTAAAAATTTTATAAAAATAATTAAGTGGAAAATTTTATGACGTAAAACGCATACTTTTTTTTAAACTGCCATAAATTGCTAAATTTTTCGAAATTCAAAATTCCGGCTCGACACACTATAACTACAACTTTATTTTACAAGAATTTTTTTAAATTTTGCAGATCGATCAACATTTATTGAAGATATGATGCCGACCGTGGAGCAACTTTTTTTTCTTAGTGTTGTGAATCGCGTGATTTTTTATATAGTAATTTTTGTAAAAATAAAGTGAAATAAATTTTTTTATAAAGTTTAAATACCAATAAACAATGTGTACTATTTATTTTTATTAATTTCTATTGTTATCCCTACTAAAAAAAAAATTTCTTTTAGCGCATTTTTGGCGCTGCTAGACGTATGTAAGGCCTTAAGGATAAATAACAGCCAACCGGCTAGGTTCAGGCGGAGCCGAGCAGCGTTCCCTTTACCCCACCATACCCTGCGAGGGCCATGCAACTCCAACTGACAAATCAGCGAACGTCAGATGGTGGTGGCTGATTTCTCCTCGATTGCTGCTCGCGAAACAGAATTCACCGGCCAATATATTTGATACAGACTTTAGTAGATTGAATTTCATATTTCATTTATAACCATGTGTAGTCTTGAGGATCATAATATACTATGTGGTTGAATTTGTCTTGACAGTTGCTTTCATATTGGATAATCAAATATATAGCATTCCATTTAAAAAACTGAGGGTCACTTTCATTTCGCGGAAAATATTGCGAATGCCAAAAATTGAGTTACCGTATTATATTGTGTATAAAAAACAGTAAAAGTTTTCCTTCTTCAGTTTTTTACAAATACTTACCATATTCGAGAACATGGAATAAGAATAGCAGATATAGCCGCTTGGCCGCTGCGAGTACCGCACGGCTCAGACAGTCGAGCCGGTGTAATTTGACGCAGCGTCAACTTTCGGCAATTTTTACAGGGCCAATTTTAAAATGTCCATATTTTTGACAATTAGACCATGAAGGGGAATGATAGAACTATATTCTGATTTTTTCAGATTTTTAAAATCGCGCCCCATGTTAACAAAATGAATTTGTTTAAAATAATTGCACAAAAAAGGTTAAAAATTTGTTTTTTAAACTGGAATAATTTTTCCTTAATACTTCAATGTCTTCTCCTCAAATCACCGTAAACCTCATCTCCATCCGTTTACTACTTCCATAGTTATAATTTATTGAAAAAAAGTTAGCACTTACCTTCAAACAGTTGTAAAATCGACATTTTTCAAAATTTTCAAAAATCCTTCGAGATATGTTTATACATCCCTAAAGACTCTAACATATTCGAATTTGAGCCACATCCGAAATGTTACTCCAAAAAGTGTCCGATTTCGCGTGGAATGTCCCGTAGATAAACAGAACACGATGTACATATAAGAAAAATGGCTAGTCTTTCACTGTCTTCGACGGTCCTCGAGACCTCATACAACAATAGACCCTCTTTTCAAGTGCTCGAAAAGGGCCTGTGCTGCGCGTCGCTGCACTGGTGGGGGCCATGGCGTCGACGCTTAGGTATAGGAAATACTATTTGCGACGACGCCAGTTGCAGTCGCTGGCGGCTGTAGCCGCCAGTCGCAGTCGCTGGTGGCAGTAGCCGCATATTGGAACGGCCACCTTTAGCAGTTTGAATAGCGCGCGGAATCGGTGGCGAATCCGGACCGGCTTGGCCCGTGGCCGTTTGGGCCAATCCCAAACATATCTAATCAAAGAATCATCTGAAAATGGAAATGTATGCGGATTTAGAAGCTCTGGAGGGTTGTTAATTCATAAAAAATGACATTTTAAAGTTGAAGTCGAGAAATTAAATTTTGGCCACCATACAGATCACTGTGCATAGTATAGAAACAAAACCGCGGAAGGAATTACTATAATGAAATTATATTATGTTTCAAATTACCGGGCGCGAGAATCTTGAGTATATCACTAGCTTTTTTGCAAAGCTCAATTTTTTCCACAAGGAGATCTTCATCGATTGCTTGTAATCCTCCACTCTGTACACCAATTAGTTGAGATAAAGCAATAGTTACATCAATAATATAAAAATGATTTGCATGGAGAACATTTTTGTAACGACTCAAAAACTCTTTACAAGCAGTAATATCGTTTTTCTTTATATTTGAGAGATCTATGCCAATTTTCTCAAGAATTTCTTCAACCTTATCGTAGTATAGTTTTAATCCACATGCTGTGCATACGTAATCCTTCTGTTCGGGGTCAAGAAATGTTTTTGGCAACATGAACCCAGGGCAATTTCTGAAAAAAGATTAATCCACATACAATTTTTAATTAAACGTCAAAAGTATTATCACATATTAATAATAAAATTTATTTTCTTTCTTATATTATACAGGATGTCGCGCAACTAGTACCACAAGTAAGATTCGCTATCAAAAAAATGATTGGATATTTTTCGGGTATGAGCTATTCCAGAGATGGGCATTATTTAAATAAAAAATTATTTAAATAACTTTATAAATAAAGGAGACTTTATCTGTATGTGTCATAAATAAAAATTCCCAGAGTTATTTATTATTTGAAGCGCCATAAATAATATTTTCAATTGACGGGATTCATCCGTAGGTCCATAAATATAATTTTCAGCGACGAGAATTCATCCGTAGGCCCATAAATAAAATTCTCAATTGACGGGGATTCATCCGTAGCTTTGGCCAATTTTCTCACTTTCATTTGTATTTATAGCGGAGAAGCTTAAATAGCTGTGGGCGTGGCTCCGGAGGCCTTCGGGCCTCAAGTGTCTTTGCTCGAAGCCGAACAAGCAATCCTCATTCGATGAAATTGGAACTGTCTTAGGGCGCATGCACACGGCGACTTTTTGCAGCGATACAGTCGTGATACACTCGCGATGCAAACGCGATGCAGTCACTGCCCGTCTACCTTCGAACACTTGCGTTTGCATCGATACAATCGCTGGCACTGTATCGCTGCAAAAAGTCGCCGTGTGCATGCGCCCTAAGACAGTTCCAATTTCATCGAATGAGGATTGCTTGTTTTAATGAAGAGATGGTTTAGATATGGCAAGCGGCCTGACTCTGTTTCTGGAGGATCTGGCCACGTGAATGGGGAAGGCTATGCCCTTTGGTAAGAGAACTGTGATAGACCGCTGAGTGATAACCGCGGTCGGCGCGGCGGCTGGTGGCGGTCCCTCATTGGTATAACAACCAAACATTTATATTAACGAACACTTCATATTACAAAATAATTGTATACGTATGTACAAATGTGTACATAATATATATTTACTTATTTATAATAATTTTTAAACAATTTGGTTATACACAGTAGTGTATAGTTTGGAACTTATATAGAACTCAAAAAATAAAAGTAATAGAGCTTTATAGAAACCATAACTTAAACTTATATAGTCTGATATTTAAGTTTTTTATAACGGTTATTCAGAATAAAGGTTCTTCATAACTCTTTCAAGAATTTACATCTTCATAATAACGGTTTCAAGCCCTGCTTAAGAAGGGAGCGCTTGACAGCCGAGAACCACGGGACTATAAAAAACAAGGATAGTAGTGATTGCACTAGCCATTATGTAAGAAAGGAAAAATCTTAAATTCCGCATTTGTCATTGGATCTGTACGAAAGTACAGTGGCGTGCCAGTGGTAAGAAGAAGAGACCCTCTACGCCCCTCTTCTTCTTACCACTAGACCTTCAATGGGTAGAAAAGTGAAAGTAGGAAAGCTCGTGGACAGGAATAACGTAAGGGTTGATGCGTACCAGTGACTCGAATGCTTTATGGCTCTGTTTTCGCTAAAACGTTTATGGTGCTGAACGTATGGCAGGCAGATGTGTTGTTTAGCCTTTGTCACGTCCTGGGTGGCGGGACTTGGATCGTAACATATATGGGGTAGGGAGGTTGCGTGCGGACCTTGCTTCGTAAGAAGACCTGCTTCTTTATGAAGGCTATGGTTCAGAACTTGCGGATAGGTGTAGGAGAGCTCGAAGACTTTGCTTCGTATGAAGACCTGCTTCAATATGAAGGCTATGCTTCGCGACTTGTGGAGAGGTGTAGGAGAGCTCGAAGACTTTGCTTCGTATGAAGACCTGCTTCAATATGAAGGCTATGCTTCGCGACTCGTGTCGACCAGGGAAGGCTGTATGGTGATCGTACACCCGAGTGACGCACGTGAGAGTACTGGCTTTGATTTATGGCTCGATAATTGGCTTACTAACTGCATCGTATGAAAAGAGGCGTAAATAATAGGGTTTTCATTATAGGTTTGGGAATAGCCATACGGGACTCTATATGAAAGAACGTTAGTAAACACGGGCAAGAACTCCCGGCGCTTGCGGAGACCGATCAGCTGTAGTCGTTGCGCGTAATGGTTCCAGGTATTCGAGGCGAAATAGCGAGAATTAACGGTTAAAGATAAAAGCGAAAGCGTTATTTATTGGAACACGTAACGGATAGCAATAAACACCTTATAATTATGCGTTGGACATTCAGCATAGGCACATAACATTTATATAAAGGTAAATGATAGATAATTAGCGTTAGGCAAAATAGCAAAAGATCCGAAGCAATGGAGTTAAACAATAAGAGATTATATGATAAAGATAGCAATATAACAATATGAGGCTAGAGCCTAAGCAAGAGAAACCGGTATAAATGCAAACTAAACAATATATATATATATATATAAAGCGATAAGCGTAAGTCTAAGCAAAGAAATTAATACAAAGAAATAACGTAGCAATTAAATGTTATAAACAAAAGCATAAACAGTAATATAAAATAAGAGAAATGGAAACGCTTACAGTGATGTAGACGCTGGTTGATGTACACTGAATTTAAATGTTAGAATACAACTAAAGAAAACCACTTAAGTCTGAGGTGAAACAGAGTGATGATCGCGACTGACGATAGCAAGGAATAATGATTGACTGACTGAAGATACTAAAGAATAGTCAAGCGTGGGCCACGCGGCACCGGTATTTATACAAACTGATGGAATGTGAGGTATGCGGGGAATTTGAGGTATGCGTGATGACTCATGCCCAAAGTATGCGTGGAATTTTCGGTATGCGTGATGAGTCATCCGTAAAGTATGTGTCGTAATAACTCTGGGGTTTTTGTAAGAATCAAAGGTTGATCTATAATTAGGCTGTAAGACAATGGGATTTTGAAAAGGGGCACTCAATCCGTTGGGTGGACTTTTGTGGTTCTCATTGGTAGAGAGGGGGAGGGAAGAGGTTTTGATTTAGAAAGGTTGGGACGAGGGACTTGTTGCAATTCGTGGTTGAGGAGGAAATCATGCCTCTAAGGCGAAGAGGGGAAGGGGAATTTCGTATATGATCAGCTGGAGATGGGGACCGCTAAGGTACATCGTTCAAGATCTGATGATTGGTAAAGGGTTAAGAGTTGTGGTTTTATAGATAGTAGTAGATTCTTGGGTAGGTCATATAAGGAGGAAGCTAGTTAGGGTTGGGCGAAAATTATAGGGACGTCACAGCCTTTTCAGATAGTAATTCGAAGTCTTTCTCCCTATGCACGTAAAGGTAGTTAAAAGATTAGCGTTTCACACAAATTTTAAGAAAGTCTTGTTCTTTCCCGATGAAAGTGATACCACACCTGACAAAATTTTAACTATAATTGAAGCAGTAAAAGCGGCAACGGATCAACTCACATTAAAAAAAAAAAATTTCGCCTATTTTATATGATTAGTAGCGGGTATAGGAATACGTTATTGCTATTAACTCAATTTCGAAAAGATTGTGGGTTAGTCCATTGTTTGCTCTCACTACCTCAATTAATGATATTAGGCATAAAATTAATTTGCAGGATTGAAAGCCCATTTCGTTAAAACTGGCTCAATTTAAATATTTTTTTATCCATGTAATTGGGAGAATGCAAGGAATCCATTGGTGTTCCTTTCATATTGATACGATGAAAAATAAAGAAATTCCGTTTCTGTACAATCGATGACTCGTCGCCGAGCAACTACGCGCTGCAGATTAGACGGGTGAACTATACAATGTCGCTCGCCTCGAGGACCCGGCAGCTTCGAGCAAAGACGCTTGAGGCCCGAGGGCCTCCAGAGCCACGCCCACGGCTATTTAAGCTTCTCCGCTATAAATACAAATGAAAGTGAGAAAATTGGCCAAAGCTACGGATGAATCCCCGTCAATTGAGAATTTTATTTATGGGCCTACGGATGAATTCTCGTCGCTGAAAATTTTATTTATGGACCTACGGATGAATCCCGTCAATTGAAAATATTATTTATGGCGCTTCAAATAATAAATAACTCTGGGAATTTTTATTTGCTGAGTTTCGAATACATTTTCTACTTTTATTCGAACACAATTTTTTATTTAAATAAAAAATTTGCCCATCTCTGAGCTATTTCATGTCAAAACGGATAGAGGGAAAATTTAGTTTCACCGAGTGTCTTCACAATAGCAGCATTTGTCGATAACCTTGCATAAACAAAATGTACTGAATTTTAAAGACCTATGACAAATAGTTTTTGAAATATTTAATGTTAAAGTCTTAAAAATTGGCACAAAATCGGCTGCCGCGTCATCACTTAAACAGCAATATCTCGGTCATTTTTAAAGATAATGCCTCCGTTTTGGGCCCACTTTAAAGCTAAAGAAATGCTTTCTCAGCCTGTATATAGAATATTTTGTTTATTGTTAATAAACTTGACAGTAATCGAGACATTATCTTTAAAAATGACCGATATACTGCAGTTTAAGTGATGACGCGGCAGCCGATTTTATGCCAATTTTTAAGACTTTAACATTAAATGTTTCGAAAACTATTTGACACAGGGCTTGAAAATTCAGTATACTTTGTTTTTGTAAGGTTATCGACATATGGTGTAATTTTCAAGAGAATCGGTGAAACTAAATTTTCCCTCTATGCGTTTTGACGTGATATAGCTTTATTATAAAACGTTAAACTTAAACACATAGAGAGATGCTTTTTGATGGTTCCACCAATTGGTTGGATCCGTGTTTTAATAATACAGTAAAAGTACAAAACTATACAATAGTATTCTTTTGTAATTGTAGTCATTTGTAACAAAACTCTTTGATAAAATTATGATAAAGCACAAAAACAACAACACAATCACTATAACATAAATTTTAGTATATTATCTGAGTCTACTTATAACTTTTATAGTGTTTCTGCTCACTACATACTTCGTTTGAACGTTTCTCAACATAAAATGAATTGATCATTGTCGTACAACACCAGTGTACCCACTGAGCTAACCGAGTAGATCATAAAAGCGATTTAACCCATTTTGTTTCAATCGTCAAGGGAACCGAACTACATAACGCAGACGATAAGGATCATTTTCATTTTGTTTCGTGTAGAGGAGCCTTTAAAGAAAGAATATAGTGAGCAAAAATATTACAAAAGTTATAAAAAGATCACATAAACTGAAATTAATATAATAGTGGTTGCGTCGTTATTTTTAAGTTGTATGACAAAGTTTTATTATAGTTTTATTACAAATAAGTTTAATTGCAAAAAGTGCTATTGCACGCTCTTGTATTATTAATTATTAGCGTATTAGTAAAGTACAAGTTTAGAGATCAAACTAAAATTCAAATTGTACAATGGATCGAGCGTCTGTATCATTAGGGTTGTCGCAAGACATGGCTGTACTTCCGAATGGCCCCAGTGGTCGATCGACACGAGGTTTGGGGGGAAGGGTGGGGAGGGGGTGTGGACCCTAAATCTAAAATTGTTGCTTCGGGAATTTATTAGTTTCCGAGATATTAATAAAAAAACTTTAAGTATATTTGCTGATGTATTCCGACATAACGCATTCCACTTTCCACTTTGTCCCGGGTATTAGTATTGGTTTGGGCTAGCGCGTAAAGCATGCTAGCGAACCGATGTGAGTTTGGAGATTTGAACCAGCAAATTGCAAATGCGACCCATTCTACTATATAGGGTATTATTCTACTGATAGTTAATATTCTAGGGGGCGATTATAGAGGCCAAAATAAGACGAAAATATAGAATACCATTTTTTAATATTGCGCTTCGTTTTCGAGAAAATTGACTTTGAATTTGAGCTAAATATGCGTGCCTTTCCGGCGCTTGAGGAGCACGCGGAGGTAAGGATAACGTGTCCAGCAGTTTGTAAAACAGTTGGGGGGGGGGGGGGGGAGATTCGTCGGGTAGGGGTGCCTGTACCTACGTCCAAAAAAATGAAAAAAAATAACAATAATTTTTTATTAATATTTTGGAAACTAATAAATACCCGAAGCTACAATTTTAGATTTAGGGTCCACACCCCCTCCCCACTCCTCTCTCCAAACCTCATCTCGATCGGCCACTGGGGCCATTCGGAAGAATATCCCAAGACATAGATGGAATTTTTTTTTCGTCGTATCTTCGGTGGCAACCCCCAAAAAGTTGCCAATTGGTGTAAGAATGAGATTGTCAAAGTTTCAGCTCGATCGGATAACGCTAAGACCTGCCTCATCAGCCCTAAAGTATTGAAAAACAGCTATTTTTCTTAAAAAATCGGGGTTTTTCCGCTATAAAATTAGAACGGTTTATCCTAGGAACGTGTTTTTTTTTTAGTTTTATAGAGAATGTTCCTGACTTCAATTTTTATTACCACAACTTGTTTGACAAATGCACAGATCGGAAGATATTTGGCTTTTTCGTGGGCCGGACCTGGAAAATCGACTTTGTCAAAAAAAAGGAAGATTCGGTATGAACGTGATAAAATTACTTTGTAACCATGCTTTGCTTGTTCGTTCAATTCTTTCCATTCAAACACATCGAAGTAATGTTTCAGTATATGTGTTTTAAATGTATATTTTTTTAAATATATTTCTTGTTGCATCTTACGGGGCAAAAGCGGGCTTGGAGCGAAACGAAAATTCATTTTCGTTTACAGTCGGTAATTTCGAAGTTTTCAAAGCGAAATTCATTTTGATTCGTTTACAATCGGGCAATGCTTATTTCCGAAGCGTTCACTTGGAAATATTTGCCTGCCAGATATCAGAATAGGGGCAATCGACACCTTGCCGTTTTTTTCTTGGATTTCGACCTTTTTCGCTCCGAGATAATCTGTTGATTGCTCTGTCAGCGGGTAGTACCTGGTACACGATGACTTCGGACCGATATATACCGTCATTTACCGCTGACTCGCGGGACAATAGCTTCATAAATCGTGACCCCGGCAAGACGCTTTGGTCAATCAATCCGACTAGGTTTGGTAGCCAAATGTCCGGTTCTTCTCCGCTGATGTCACCAAGACGGAAAGGGTTCCTGCACCGCCGAAATCGCAGAGGAAAGGTTTCTTCTCTTCGAGGTAAAGCTAGCTAATCAATAATTTTGGCATCTCCCACAATTCTGATGTATTGTCGACCTTCAACGTCGAAGAGGTGGACAAAGACCAGAATTCAATCAGCGCTCTTCAAGCAAGACTGGCCTTTTGATACAGTCGTCGTTCAGACAACACCTGGTCTAGTCAAACGTTCATGACCTAGACCTGATACACGTCGTCTGGTCAACAGTCGGCCCAACGAGTTTACTTTTCGTCACGATTCAAATCAGTCATTTATTGTGTAGCGGCTTCGTCACTAGTATGCCTCCATGTTTTAGGTAGAGTTTTCCGTTAGGCACAGGTACTCTCGGGTTTTTCCCCTTGGGCCTGGGAAAGTCAGGCTATGGCCACGTTACCCATCCGGCAGCCCGACTCACCCAGCTCAGTATTTTTTGGCGTGTGGAAGTGGATACCTTCCGCTGTCCACTCATTTTCACGCTGATTTTTCCGCGCGTTTTCGGCATTGCTTCAGGGACGAGATCCTCTGCGAGGGCTGTATAAATAGCCCTCCGAAGGTGACGAGGCTTCTCACTCTTGAACAAGCCCTCTGAGGTACCGTGTCGCGAACTTCATCGTTAACCGTTTACCTTCTTCAGTATAATCGGGTGACAAACAAGTCGATTACTTTATTACACAATCAACATTCAACTTCTTCAAAAGGTTCAACATTTCTAGTGATTTCTTACATTCCGATCCGGATGTTTGGAATGAAAACCTAGATTTTTTGAAAGGACAGGGAATTGTGAAACATTTTAGAGTTGTAAACGACACAGCCGAAAGGGGTGTCAAATTAATGCAGGATTACAATGTGAGTATCACAAAAGATGAAGAGCAGAAACAGTATGTTTTGCAAGTAGTTGTTGAATGTCGAAAATTATACCCCGACACATTGTAATCTACCCTCTCAAAACCTCTACCACCTACTTGACTCTACCGACTCAATCTGTTATATCTGCCAATTCGACCTACCTACCTAATATTATTAATTTATATATTATTACAATTTATGTGGGTAGGACCGCAATGACAATGCATCATGTGTAGAAAAACACATTATATATATTTAAGAGAAAACTGTTGTTGAACAATATATATATCGGTTTAAGAAATAAGAGTAGTTTTGTTAATCTCGAGAGCACCGAGGATTGCCGCATGGAGTACAGGACGGAAGTGAAGCGTATATAGATACGTTACAGGAAACAGAAAATGTCCTCGATCTTTCCAGATTCTCCGAACCGGACGTTACGTACGCGGTGTCGCGCGGGTTGATTTAAATACAGAATGGATTGAGGCAAGCGCTCTTCAATTTATATTTAATAATTAATTTAGACAAAACCTGTTCCGATGTTACTACTAAGTTAAATGTTTCAAATTCACTATGGTTTGATTATACTACATAATTGATTCATATGTCAATATTTTCTTTCATCTCCCCCATCTATCCCACTCCTTCCTTTCACCTACCTGATCGAAAATCTATTTTTTAAAAGTCTCTTACTTGAACTCTTTGATACTAAATAACTAAAAAGTAGTAGAAAAACATTTAAAAAAAGAAATTATCAACTTAAGCGAATTTTTACATTTTCTTGAAAAAGTCGATTTTCCGGGTCCGGCCCAAGAAAAAGCTACATATCCTCCGATCAGGGCGTTTGTCAAACAAGTTGTGGTAATAAAAATTGAAGCCAGGAACATTCTCTATAAAACTAAAAAAAAAACACGTTCCTAGGATAAACCGTTCTAATTTTATAGCGGAAAAAAAAACGATTTTTTTAAGAAAAATAGCTGTTTTTCAATACTTTAGGGCTCATGAGGCAGGTCTTAGCGTTATCCGATCGAGCTGAAACTTTGACAATTTCATTTTTACACCAATTGGCAACTTTTTGGGGCTTGCCGTCGAAGAAATTCGGACATCGATTTCTTGCGACCACCCTACTGTATCATTCACCAGTTCCTTCAGTGAAAATTCCGATAATGAAAATGGGATTACGTCGATAAGGGTCAAACGCAGAAGTTCGTGGAAATGGGATTGGTTTAAAGCAGGCCTGCACAGCAAGGCTGTGACGGGCAAGAGCACTCTCGATTGCTCGCGAGCAAAGCGAAGAGCGACGCCGCGAGCTGTGCCCCCTCCCTGTGGCCACTAGCTGAAGTAATATGCGTGTAAACTGTTAGGTGGATTGCTGACGTACACCAGCACACTTCACTCACGAACACTCCCCACCACAGCACTGTTGTTCATGAATGCGTTTACGATGCTCTTTCCCTACGCTTCCGAAAATTTTTGCCCCGCGGGCATTTAGCTGTGCACGCCTGGTTTAAAGAGAAAGAAGATAAAATACAATGCCGCAGTTGTAAACATGTTTTTTCTTTTAAAACGTCACACAGTACTTTAAAAAAACATTATAGGAAACACGAGTTAAATACTGTACAAAAAAATCAAAAAGTTGGGAAATCGAAAACTAATAATGAAATACAAAAACTGTTGATGTAGTTCATAATTCATGGAAGTCATTTACTGCGTATTGTGGAAGAAGCATTTGTTAAACTCGTGAGCGGATTAAACCCAGATTACAAACTTCCTAGCAGGTATACCATGCATCAGACAATTCAGAACACATTTAAAGAAAAAAAGAATAGAATTATTCAACATTTTAGAGAATTAAGCCATAAAGTGTGATTAATATTTGACTTTTCGACCTCTGTAACAAACAAACCATATATGGTTATCACTAGCCATTTTACGATGAATGGCACTATGCAGTTACTGCTAATTGATTTTGACTGTATTCCATACCCTCATAAAGCTGAAAACATTATGCAAAAAATGAAACAAGTAATTGGAAAATTTCATCTTACAAACTAACTTATAGCACTGATCACGGATAATGCAGCAGTTAATTATAAATGTTTATCATTATTAAAAGCATGCAATGAAGATTACAGAAATTGACTCATATTCCATGTATTGCTCACGTTTTGAATATAGTAGTCCAAAGTGGTTTAAATGAAATTCAGGACGAAGTTAATAAAGTATCAAAACTCGTCCATTTTATTACGTTTTCTGGTAAAAGGAAACAAGTATTTGAAGAGTGTTGCGTTTTACTACATGTAACACATTTACAACTTGTTAAAGATATGCCAGTTCGCTGTAACTCAACATACCTTATGTTAGAACGTGCTATTAAAATGAAAAAAGTTCTAAATTTTTTATGTGAGGAAAGGCGAGAATTTATTGAATACAATATTAACTCCTGAGGCAATATCGAATTAATAACAAAATATCTTAGCGTCTTTAATGAAGCTATTCTTATTTTATCAAAATCGAAGTATCCCAGTATACAGGGTGTCCCAGCTAAGACTGGACAGCGGGATATCTCCTAACACATTCGAGATAAAAAATAAAAAAAATATGGCATGGCATGGTTCGAGGGGGCCAATTTATTAGCGCGAATGAATTTTTTTACGATTATTATTTTAAAAGATACGATGGTCAAGTTCAGTTTTTCAAATGGAACTATTTTTTTTTGAAGACCTGAGTTGATAGTGCGTTCCAAGACAAATTCAATAAGCTTTAATGTATACACTTTATTTCCACTGGTTTTTGAGATATTGCGTTTGCAAATTTACTGATATTCTCTGGAAAAAAAACCTGCTGGAATAGCAAGGACCGGGGACGGTCTTACTGGCGCTATGGGTGGAAATGCTTGTTGAAACTGATACTTACCTGCCAAAGGCCGACGCCGAGACTGGCAGGCCCAAAGGCTGGACAATTCTTTTCCTTCAGAAATAACACTTAGGTAGGTACATCTGCGGTATCGAGAAACGCACCGTTAGTTTTATTTCGCACTTGCTTCTACGCTCGGATCGCCGGTTCTTTTGGGAGGGATGCAAGTTGGATTGGTTAGGTTAGGAGGTGTCAAAGTTGCTAGACTAAATTTCAACCATAGGGAGCAGATTGTATTAGAACCAATCGGATTTGCATCCGCCACAAACGGCTGGTCTCTTGAAGAGGCCCTCCTCACAGCAATGCCCACCTTCTCTCTCACGGAATACGTTAACACATGCTATTGTTTTGATATTGAAGCTCGTGGTTATTCTCGAAAGGACCACGCGTCGACAGCGGGCAACCCCTTTTTTCCTGCGTCTCTTCACAAGGCGTATTGACGGTGGCTTCGAGGAGCCTAGATGTCTGGATGCCAGTTATTGAATTCATGAGACGGTAGAAACACTTTATTACAAAACACACATGTACTATAATTAATGTAAATCGTATTCCTCTCGGGCAGGAGTACTGATAATGATCGAACTTGCGCCCCACTTCGCGCAGACCGCTTCCACGGAGGGTAGTCGGGTCACACACTGCACAAATGAGACAGGGTAATTCTGGAGCACCGCCCGTCAATTGCTAGTCTAGCAACTTTCACACCTCCAAAACCTAACCAATCCAACTTGCATCCCTCCCAAAAGAACCGGTCATTCAAGCGTAGAAGCAAGTACGAAATAAAACTAACGGTGCGCTTCTCGATACCGCGGATGTACCTACCTAAGCAGCATTTCCGGCGGAAAAGAATTGTCCAGCCTTTGGGCCTGCCATTTCTGGCGTAGACCTTTAGCAGGTAGATATCGGTTTCAACAGGGAAGGCAATCCGTGGCGCCAGCAAGACGGTCCACGGTCCGTGTTATTCCAGCGGGTTTTCTTCTAGTGAAAATCAGTAAATTTGCAAGCGCAATATCTCAAAAACCAGTGGAAATCAAGTGTATACATTAATGCTCATTGAATTTGTCTTGGAACGCACTAGCAACTCAGGTCTTCAGAAAAATAGTTCCATTTAAAAAACCGAACTTGACCATCGTACCTTTTAAAATAATAATCGAAAAAAAAATCGTCCGCGCTATTAAATCGGTCCCCTCGAACCATGCAATTTCATATTTTTTTTTATCCCCAATACTTTAGGAGATATCCCGCTGTCAAGTCTTCCGTGGGACACCCTGTATAAATACAGCACAGGAATCTG
This sequence comes from Andrena minutula, assembly GCA_929113495.1. NCBI lineage: Eukaryota > Metazoa > Arthropoda > Insecta > Hymenoptera > Andrenidae > Andrena > Andrena minutula. Next base: position 35,003,954 of record OV815996.1, on the reverse strand, counting down.
AAGAAGCAGATCCAGTCGCTTGGTGGTACCAGAGGAAAATGTCTTTCCCAAATTTATACAAAATGGCCTTGGACATTTTATCAGTACCAGCTACGAGTATTCCAAGCGATGAATCGTTTTCTAAAGCTAGTAATTTAATAACAAAAAAGAGAAATAGATTGAGTCAGTCAACAATTCAAGCCTCCATGTGTTTACAGTCACGGTTGCATTTCTTACCGTCTAAATAAAGCATGATATTTTAGATTTAAGGTTAATTTCATTGTCTTATGCTTGAGGAGGTATTCTCCTTTAAGTGATTTTTTTGCCGGCTTAAAATTATTTATGTAAGTTTAAAACCTTTATCACATTCGAAGTAATAAAGCCTGACGTGTGAATAAAAACTAAGGAATAAAAACGTATAAGAAAAATTGATTCCTTTACCTTGAAAAGGATACTTCCTTAAGGGTTTCGAGGGTTGAACTTTAAACCTTCAGCCGCGAGGGGGAACAAAACAGTGAGAGTTCAAAAAACTGAGTTTTTTCATACTTTGAAAGTATAACCTATCGACAATATTAGGTCGAAGTTCACGTAAATAACGAAAAAAGTGGCTCAGCTTTGTCTCTCAGGTCAAATAAACATAGAAAATCGAGAAACCCTTGTTTGTTCGGCCTATAACACTCTAAAGTGACTTCTATATTTTGCTTAAATATCTGTATCTATTTTGTAATAAAGGAAAGTTTCAAACATTGCTTAAAATATATACATATATTTGATCATCCGATCAGTACCAGTTTAACGAAGTTTAGGCGTCAGAGAAATAATTCACAAAAAACACACTTTTCTTGACCTAACTATATTATTCTGCCTTTAAGCTTTAAAAGCTTGACTTTCATGTAACATTGGAGTGCAAGACTTAGAACTTTGACATTAAGTTTTAAGGCTTCCAAAATTCGAGCGTTGTACATCACTTCACTACATATAATTTATACGACTCGAGCCTTCGAGTTTGAAGACTCGAGCTTTAAAGCCTCGAGCTCTCACGGGTATAAGGTTCGAGCCTTAAGAGTTCGAGCCTTTAGGGTTTGAACCGCGACTCGAGCTCTTGAAGCTCATGGCTCGAAGCTCATTTTTACAACATTACTTTACACCATCTTTGAACAAGATGAGATATTACTACTGGCTTTGTTTGTTCAAAACCGCAAAATCTCGATTTTCGAGGACATTTTACAAAGTAATCCCATCTGATTTAAAAGTTAAAAATGGTATCAATCAATTTAACCTAACGAGATTTATCGTATGGCATATATGGAGAAATCGGTACACGCGCTCAGGTCAGTGATCACTCTACAAACTTAACATTGTCCTTTTCTTCTAGCTATTGCCACACACCATATAGACAACACCATACCTATATTTAGAGACCAATTAACACTTTGAATGACAGCGTGTTTCTACACCGGAGGAATTGTATTCTGTAATCGGTTCTGGCGTTTTTACGTCGATATTTTTTGGGATACATCGATAATATTGTCCGAGTGTCCTCGAATTTTTTACTGCCATAACAAACAAAGCTCGGTAATTTCTATTTTCCCTCTTTGATGTTCGTGAAAGTATCAACAGTGGATTGGCTAAATTCTTCTGATGAAAATGAGTTTATACTTGACCTCATTCGGTCTGTTTTTTTAATCATTCGTCATGTATAATTGATCTATCTACAGAATTCATTAGTGATTCAAAATATGTGCAATTCAATATAGTCGTATTTCGTCTCATTTCCATCGGAATAACCTCGTCTGTCCAATGGCTGTACTATCGTCAAAAGTTAATTAACAATGTTGGTATACGTTCAAAGCGCGGAGCAAGCTGGACAATATTTTCCGAATAATAGCGATCGTGCGAAAAGGCCTGACCAACCTTGCGCCACTCAAAGTGTTAATATATTCATTAGTATTACAACTTGTGAAAACTTACCTTTCACTGCACTTTATAGAATTATACATAACGCCGAATTCTGTAGGATCTTTGCACCTATCGCAGACACAATCAAAAAATTTGGTTTCGGAGAGGTAATACCGTCTGTTTGCAGTACTCCATAATGCATCCGTGTAACAGATGGAAATATGGTGTCCTAAAACAAAAAAAGTGTTATTTATGGCATCCTATGTTGGAAAAGATTAAAGAACAAAGTTCGTAAAAAATGTTAAAAGAAAATTAATTGTTGAAGGAGTTACATAAATATAAACCATGCAATCAAGTACTTTTAAGCCTCGTTCACATTGGTCAAGTTTACTGGCTTCAAGCGATTTGAAGTAGAAAACTTGACTAAAGGTCTGCGCACACATTTCCGTTCCGTCTCCGTTCGGTCTCCGTTCCGTGGACGTACAAGGTATCGGTTGCTTGTTTTGGAATGGAGCAGCGCACACTTGTCAGTTCCGTGAAATTCGATGTCCTCTCCGTATCCGTCAGGTCTGGGCCGTCCAGATCCGTGTTAAAAAATATCGTTTGCGTGCTTTACAATGGAGCAGCGCACACTTATCCGTGTCAAGGATGTCAGCCGGTGTCCGTGTAGAACCCCTATCCGTTCGGTGAAACTAAAATTCGGTGGCCAACGATATTTGGGCATTTGGACTGACGGAGTCCGGAAATCGCGGAAAGGTCGACCTTTTTTTATGACCATGAAAGGTTCTCGGGTCGAAGCCCTCGCACCACGCGCTTCAGGGGTCCTAGAGCCTAGAGTCATAAAGACAAGGACAGCAATAGGCCACTCAGTAATGGAAATGGTAATTTCTATAATTAATATTAAAACTCCATAAAAATACCACCAATGCACTGCTGGAGTTTTTACAATGAAAATTATGCCAAACATGATATAATTCTGATCATTATTAATGATTGTAATGGAAAGATTGTTTTTCTTTCAAAAGGGCGAAACACGCCACCTACTTAGTAAACTAATCCTTCTAGCTTCTAAAAAAATCACGTCGTTTGGACCAAATTTAATGTTGTTATTCTGTTTTAAAGGGTGTCCGAATACTTTTGTCTCCACTATATGTACACATGTAAGTACATAATACACATTTTCTTTCACTAATTCGCATTTGTGAAATAGGCTGGTAAGTGTGGACTGGTATGCGCATTCGAAATCTCGATACACATACTATTGGGAGATGAGAAAAAAGGAGACTACCCACAAGCTGAAATGTCACAGGGGCAAGGGGAATCGCCCGTTCGCTTCACCCTATCCCCTCCAAGAAATCCTAATTTTCGGTACTTAACAGCTGTCCATATCTGTGATTTGTCGCGATTAGACATAAAGTGGTGTTTCCAAAACGACAGGTATCACGCTACTGACTGAGAGAATTGTACAGCAGGCTTGCAGAAATGGCTGAATTGTGACTTACCGGGCCAGAGCAGGCCCCTTACACAGTTGTCAGTGAAGTTAGGGACACCGCAGGGAGACGGAACGGACACCATACGGAGGCGGAACGGAGACGGAACGGAAATGTGTGCGCAGACCTTAATGGGACATTCCACGAGAAATCGGACACTTTTTGGAGTAACATTTCGGATGTGACTGAAATTTGAATATGTTGTAGTCTTTAGGGATGTATAAACATATCTCGAAGGATTTTTGAAAATTTTGAAAAATATAAATTTTACAGCTGTTTGAAGGTAAGTGCTAACTTTTTTTTCAATAAATTACAACTATGGAAGTAGTAAACGGATGGAGATGAGCTTTACGGGGATTTGTAGAGAAGTCATTGAAGTTTTAAGAAGAATTTATTTCAATTTTTTGAAAAAAAAATTTGAACCATTTCTGTGCAATTACTATAAACAAGTCCATTTTTTAACATGGGGCACGATTTTAAAAATCTGAAAAAAATCAGAATATAGTTCTATCCTTCCTCTTCATGGTCTGATTGTCAAAAATATGGACATTTGAAAATTGGGCTTGTAAAAATTGCCGAAAGTTGACGCTGCGTCAAATCACAACGGCTCAACTGTCTGACAAATGACAGATAGAGTCTGGTTTTGAAGGTCCGACAGACGCGCTACACCTCAGAGTTTCCTCTATAGCAGCAATTTAAGCTTAGGCAGATGTTATTAGTGGCCATTACTTTCTAGCGACCATTGCCTGGGGAACGGCGCGCCGCGATGGTCAGGCGCGCGACTTGGAAAAACCCTGCCCTCATCAGTTAACAATGATTGTACAAGTTGAATCTACCCATTAGAGAAGCGGCTCGTTTACTCAGCGCTCCTCGCCGCGAACGACGGGGAGCGCCGTCCAGTGGGGACCACGAGGAGGTAGAGCCGCCAGCTTTCGCTCGATTCCAGCAGGTTTGTTCCAGCTGATGCCTTCACCTTTGAATCTTGCAACCACAATGCCGGAGCATTACCTGCACGTGTTGCTAAGGTTTATACATACCTATGGCTATTGCGTGTTTCGTGACTGGGCGCGAGTTAACGCGCGAGTTTGTCGTCTTCCGTCTGTGTTATTCCGTGGTTGGGGATCCGGCGTTTGTACGTGCTGTGGTCGGGAGGTTTGTTCCCATGTCAGTTCTTTTTTCCGGAGTACAAGTCTTGCCGTTTTAGAAAATTCCAGGAAGCTGTCTTCCTCTGTCAGACGTTTGATGGTGGGTGGCCATTCAATTCCTAGTTCTGAGATTCGGTTTCGGAGCTGCATGCGCTCTTCGTTGTATAATTTGCACTGTAGTAAAATATGTTGCGGTGTTTCGGCTGTTATTGCAGAGCGGCATCTACAGTTTCCGTTGATTTTGAGTTTAAATGCAACGAGTTTTTCTGCGAAGTCTCCGTGCCGGGATAGGAATTGGCTATTATAGTGCGTTACGTAAATCCATTTGTTTTACTCTTTCTCCTTGATTTTTTTCGCGAATAGTTCCGGTTTTTCCAGTATAAATTTGGCCAGAAAGTGGATAAGAATTTTTTGCGTCGCATATCCACCATATTTTGATTCCGTACTTTGCAGGCTTCGACGGAATATATTGTGTAAATTTCGTTCGACCTCGGAAAGGGAAAAGCTGTTCGTCAATTGTCAAACATTCAATTGGCTGGTACATCTTTGACAAATTTGAATTTAGCATGCACCATATGTCCCATATAGGCGCAGCCTTATCGTCCTGCATACGCTGAACACGGGTATTCGCATCGTCGAAACGGATAAATCTCAAAATGTTCCAGAACTGATTGATGCCCATGGTCGCTCGATACAAAGGATATGACAGAGTTTTCCACATATCTGTCGTGTGATCAGTGTTAGAGTTAGTTGCACCTGCCGCAATCAAAATTCCTAAGAATCCATACAATTCAAAAGGTGTCAAATCTTTCCATGCTGCTTGTTTCCGTGTAGGATGTGTTTCGTTGTAATTTTTATAAACTGCAGTCGCCTTTTTATTAGTATGACGAATGATTATATCAATCATCTCGTTTGAAAGAATTTTTTTGAACGTATCGCTAATGGATAACATTTTTGTGCTCCTGTGCGGGCCACTTCTTTGCCGCACGATGTTACGAGCTGCAGCTTGATGTTCAGCCAGTGGTGTCCGACTCCAAACTGTTCTATCTTTCGCCACAAAATTTTTATCACTCGGCTTTCCATTGTCGCCTGAATGTAAACAATGAATGTTATACACGATTAATAATTTACATCATAAATTATATAAATATATTCATATAAATTCGTATAATGCCTTCAGCCTCCTCGTCGTCGCTTGTCTCCGCTTCACTCGCTTAATTTTCCTCTTCATATTCCTCGTTGACTGTCTCACCTTCATCATCTGCATTTTCATCAGTTTCATCGCAGTCCAAAACTTCAGAGCTTCGGGCTTCAGTTTGCGGCACTGGAAGCCAGTCCTCGTCGTCGCTATCAGAAACATAGAAATCGTCCTGTTCGATAGGACCTAATAGCTGTTTCAAGTACGCATCCTTGTCTTCTTTGTTCAATCTTTCGAACTCTTTTTCTGATAATTCTTCCATTGTTGGTCACTTTTTTTATAATTTATGCAATTATACAGTACAAACACGTAAATAAACAAGCCATAAACACAATAAACACTTATCGTTGACAGAAATACAGAGTCCACGCGAAGGAGGCGTTCCGAAATAAAAGTGCTTTCGATTCTTGCTTAGGCTGTCACGGCTCGTGATCGGAGGTGAGCATACAATATAGAGAGGACACGATTTCGAGAAATTGGCAATACTCTTCGTCTCGCTCCATCCTTCGGACGCCCGACACTCCGTCTTTTGTTTGCCCGTGCGAGGCGCTGCGATTGGCTGTGACACGAGAACCGCGATAAGCTTCTACGAAATTAGTGGAGCCGTTGTCGTCTTTTAGACAAAAAAGCTTGTGTCTGTCGCTCATGCAAAGGACGGAGCACCAAGCGCCCGAAAGACGGAGCAAGACAAAGCACCAACGCGTCGCCCGCCTCGTATTCGTTCCTCGCTCGTCATCTCTTGCAACTCGAATTTGTATGATAGGAATGAGCCAAAAGTGAATTCTAAGACCCAACGCAGAGGAGTCCCCCGATTTTCGTCCCAAGTCGAATTTCAAACAACTGCAGCACGCCTGCGTTCGAAAAACTAAACAAACGATCGTGCGGCTTTGTGGAAAATCACTTAAAAAACATTTTCAGGTACATGTGGAAAGTCCCGTATACCTCATAAAGGTTTCCCGGCTGACCACAGGGTTGCCGAAGTCAAGTATAATCGCACAGATATGAATCACCCCTCTAAAGAGCCTTAAATACATGATTTCACCACGCGGGTACAGCTGTACCCTGGTTATTGAACAACGTAGGTAAAGTTGGTTATTCACATAAGGGTTAATCGAGCCGTTCAATTCTTCCGAGCGCTCGGCTCGACTCGGTTATTCGAACCGAGTATATCCCGACTCGCTTGTTCCGAGTATATCCCGACTCGCTTGTTCCGAGTACTCGAACAGCTCTACTACAGAGATGGGCATTACTTATATAAAAAATTGTTTAAATAACCTATCACATAAAAAAGACTTTATTCTTATTAGTCGTCGAATAAAAATAACTTTAGGTTATATTTACACTTTTAGGACGCCCTGTATATACTATACGACATGTGTACACCATGCGACGATTCACACTCGACTACTCCCTACTACGTCGTACCCTGTCCCTGTTGCCCCTACTTCGCACGACGCTACAGAAGCGACTATAATGCTACACATGACGTGTATTATATTCGTGGCGTACGTCGCCACAACAAGCCAATGTTACTGTTACCTGCGAAAATTGTGTGGGGAAGGAGCAGTTGGAAGGGGAAGCAGACATGCGAGGAGCTCCACCGCTGGACAGCGATGGTATATACTACATTTAAAGAGAAAATTTTCATGTTATATATTTAATAATCAATAAAAATGTTTTTACCACACAGTTACCTTTCATTTGATGTAATTTTAGCAAATATAATCACCTTTTTCGATTGGAGTTGCAGCGTGAAAAATTATTCCACCTTCTTTAGTAAAACTTTTTGAACAATTTGCATTACAAGCATGTTCCAAGAACGAAGCTAGCTCGTAAACTGCTATATATGGAGGATCCGTGAGGGGAACTTCATGTCCATTAACCTTAAAATTAATGAAAATTTTGAATTAGATAATTTACAATTTCTCAGAATAAGAATTTTGTCACATATAATAAAAGTTGTACAATGTTTACAGTTGACATACATATATTCTCTCAAGTATCATGAATGCATGTTGGATATTGGAAATATTTTTACTTGTTTAGGTCAGGAATTTTTTTTAAAGATTTCACAACGCTTTAAGGTCGGTTTATACCGGATCCGAGCTTTGCCATCTGTGCCTCGTCCGAGCTTCTATGTGAAGCTTATGGGGGACGAGGGGCCTCCAAGCTCGGTGGGATCTCGGCGGGTCCTCGTTGCCCGCTGGGCCCGGGCTTGGTGTCCGCTCGTTGAGAGGACGGGTCGGTCGCACAGTTATTATTGCCATTGCCATTGCCATTGCCATTGCCATTGCCATTGCCATTGCCATTGCCGTTGCCGTTGCCATTGCCATTGCCATTGCAATTGCCATTGCCATTGCCATTGCCATTGCCATTGCCATTGCCATTGCCATTGCCATTGCCATTGCCATTGCCATTGCCATTGCCATTGCCATTGCCATTGCCATTGCCATTGCCATTGCCATTGCCATTGCCATTGCCATTGCCATTGCCATTGCCATTGCCATTGCCATTGCCATTGCCATTGCCATTGCCATTGCCATTGCCATTGCCATTGCCATTGCCATTGCCATTGCCATTGCCATTGCCATTGCCATTGCCATTGCCATTGCCATTGCCATTGCCATTGCCATTGCCATTGCCATTGCCATTGCCATTGCCATTGCCATTGCCATTGCCATTGCCATTGCCATTGCCATTGCCATTGCCATTGCCATTGCCATTGCCATTGCCATTGCCATTGCCATTGCCATTGCCATTGCCATTGCCATTGCCATTGCCATTGCCATTGCCATTGCCATTGCCATTGCCATTGCCATTGCCATTGCCATTGCCATTGCCATTGCCATTGCCATTGCCATTGCCATTGCCATTGCCATTGCCATTGCCATTGCCATTGCCATTGCCATTGCCATTGCCATTGCCATTGCCATTGCCATTGCCATTGCCATTGCCATTGCCATTGCCATTGCCATTGCCATTGCCATTGCCATTGCCATTGCCATTGCCATTGCCATTGCCATTGCCATTGCCATTGCCATTGCCATTGCCATTGCCATTGCCATTGCCATTGCCATTGCCATTGCCATTGCCATTGCCATTGCCATTGCCATTGCCATTGCCATTGCCATTGCCATTGCCATTGCCATTGCCATTGCCATTGCCATTGCCATTGCCATTGCCATTGCCATTGCCATTGCCATTGCCATTGCCATTGCCATTGCCATTGCCATTGCCATTGCCATTGCCATTGCCATTGCCATTGCCATTGCCATTGCCATTGCCATTGCCATTGCCATTGCCATTGCCATTGCCATTGCCATTGCCATTGCCATTGCCATTGCCATTGCCATTGCCATTGCCATTGCCATTGCCATTGCCATTGCCATTGCCATTGCCATTGCCATTGCCATTGCCATTGCCATTGCCATTGCCATTGCCATTGCCATTGCCATTGCCATTGCCATTGCCATTGCCATTGCCATTGCCATTGCCATTGCCATTGCCATTGCCATTGCCATTGCCATTGCCATTGCCATTGCCATTGCCATTGCCATTGCCATTGCCATTGCCATTGCCATTGCCATTGCCATTGCCATTGCCATTGCCATTGCCATTGCCATTGCCATTGCCATTGCCATTGCCATTGCCATTGCCATTGCCATTGCCATTGCCATTGCCATTGCCATTGCCATTGCCATTGCCATTGCCATTGCCATTGCCATTGCCATTGCCATTGCCATTGCCATTGCCATTGCCATTGCCATTGCCATTGCCATTGCCATTGCCATTGCCATTGCCATTGCCATTGCCATTGCCATTGCCATTGCCATTGCCATTGCCATTGCCATTGCCATTGCCATTGCCATTGCCATTGCCATTGCCATTGCCATTGCCATTGCCATTGCCATTGCCATTGCCATTGCCATTGCCATTGCCATTGCCATTGCCATTGCCATTGCCATTGCCATTGCCATTGCCATTGCCATTGCCATTGCCATTGCCATTGCCATTGCCATTGCCATTGCCATTGCCATTGCCATTGCCATTGCCATTGCCATTGCCATTGCCATTGCCATTGCCATTGCCATTGCCATTGCCATTGCCATTGCCATTGCCATTGCCATTGCCATTGCCATTGCCATTGCCATTGCCATTGCCATTGCCATTGCCATTGCCATTGCCATTGCCATTGCCATTGCCATTGCCATTGCCATTGCCATTGCCATTGCCATTGCCATTGCCATTGCCATTGCCATTGCCATTGCCATTGCCATTGCCATTGCCATTGCCATTGCCATTGCCATTGCCATTGCCATTGCCATTGCCATTGCCATTGCCATTGCCATTGCCATTGCCATTGCCATTGCCATTGCCATTGCCATTGTTATTGTTATTGTTATTGTTATTGTTATTGTTATTGTTATTATTATTATTATTATTATTATTTCCAACGGGAATACCCTTTAGATTACAAAAACGAATATGATAACTATTACGATAAGTAGCGAGTCTGGTAACCTATTGTGGATAGAGTTACCAAGGAGCAGGCTAAGGAGGTAGTGGCGCGCGTGGCAAGGAATAATGCCCTCCGAGTGGAGACAGCCGCTAAAAGGCTTGAGGCCAGGAGGAAGAGGGGTAAAAGGAAAGCTCCTAATTCCACTGTACGTGCCCTCAAAAGGAGGAGGATCCTCCCCCTGTTGACCCCCCTTTTTTTTTTTTTTTTTTTTTTTTTTTTTAAAGAGGGGGAAATGCTTTATGCATACCCGGCTAGTGTTGTAACCGGGTTATGTGGGACTCGCCGACTTACGGTCGGGATACCCACTAAAACCCCCTCTATTGGTGCCGCCTTGTGGCATCTTCCCTTTACCCGAAAGGTGGGACTTACAGGTACTCCTTCACCTCGGGGTCCGATGTCACGGGGGAAGTCCTCCTTAGCCCCTTATGTACCCATAAGGGCACCACTGGGGCATCTCCTACACCTTGATAGGCACCTCCTCCTTGGTACGCCGCTTCGATAGTTTCGATAGCGTCATTCCCTCGATGCGCGCACCTCGGCGCATGGTAAACCATGGTTTACCATTCACGTTATGAGTTGTCCTCAGCTCGTTGTCCTACCTCCTTCCAGCTGTCGGTAGAGCTGGAGCCATCCTGCTCAGCATCTGGATGGAGGTTAGCTCCGTAGGTGCCACTCCTACTTCGCGGCTGTCGGTAGTGCAGAGTTCCCAACATGGGCTGCTATTACCGGCTGCTGCAGCAGTGGACTCCTTGGTTCGCAGCCGGCGGTACGGTGGGGACCTACCGTCCCTACGAAAGGAGAATGGTTTCTCCATCGCCTACTGCATCGGCGGATTGTCACCTAGTTCCTAATTTGCCACCTCAGCGGCGCGTTATCCTGAGCATACACTAACATATGCACTGTCGACGATAACACTACATGGATAGACTTTGGGAGGAACGTCCACATCAGTGATATGGGTCATGGATTTGTAAAATGTAATATGTACATAAATAAATAAATAAATAAATAAATAAATAAGTAGTGTTAATAATATAAAACGTTTCGATTCGCGCCCATATGTTCTGGTGTCAATTACTAAAACTGGAGAGAGAATTATGCGAGGCTGTTTAGGTTATGGGGCTCCCCCCGGCGCCCGAAGAGTCCCTACAGGGATGGAAACCCGAGGGCTACCGCCACCAAACTTTGTGGGGGTGTACGTGGACCTCCTGTGGACCGAGCACAACAAGCTTAGCCCACGAGGACCTCTGAGGGCCCCACAAGACCTCCGCGCAGATCTCACCTGTCACTTTCAAGGCCGCTCCTAAATACGAATTAAAATTGAAAATTCTCAAACTCCGCCTAGGGTGGTCGCACGGACTTGGGAGTGGTATCACAATGCTCGTGGGGGTTGCCCGGAGGTGACTATGCCCTCGGAGTTGGGGGTCACCCTCACCACCCACCCTTCGCCTACGCTCCTTGCCTCTCCCCCTGAGTATGGGGGATGCTGCACCCCTGATAAATTACTTCCCCGCCCAGGGTGGATTTCGGGGTCATCAGACCTCCCCACAGTCCCTGGTCCCTGAAGTCCTCTTCTCCTCTTCGCGGGGGGAGGGGGGTGGGAGCCATGAGACCCAGAAGTGCCTCCTCTCCCCCCTGGAGCTTTCCTTTTTCTGTTTCCTCTTCTTGATCTTGGGCTCGTTGTATTAGCCCCGGGTCCTAGACGGGCTTGAGCCCTGGCCAACTGAGCTAACCTAGCCCTGGCTACTCTCTCCAACATTATTTCATTGGACACTTTGTCCTTCATAACCCTCTGAGCGTAGGTTTTGAAAATTGCCCAATTTTCCACGGATTTTGTGATTACCTCGAGAAGGTTTGCTACACTGGGGGTTACTCCCAGGCCCTCTGCCAGCTTTGCCCGATCTTCCCGGTACTCCGGGCACGTGAAGAGCACGTGCTCCGCGTTGTCTATCGGGGCCAGGCATTCGCGACACTCTGGGGACTCCGCTTTACCGATTCGGTGTCTAAAGGCCCCGAACGCTCCGTGCGAGGTGAGTAGCTGGGCACTCCAATAGTCTATTTGGAATTTACTACCTCTATCGCCTATAAAGGCTCTCACCGAGCTCACGATCTTATGGGTCCAGTTCTCTTGGTCGAAATTGTCCCATTTCTTTTGCCACATAGTAATGGCTTTCTCTAAGTAATGGGCCTTGTGCTCGCGGGTCTTCCTCCCCAGGGCCGCTCTGTTGCTACTCAGATCGGGGTTGTTTTTATCCCTCTCCCTGGCCTTGAAGACTGCGCTCCACATTTCCGCCTTTATACCCGTTGGCAATCGCCCCGCCAGGACGCATAGGGCAAGGTATGCTACCGTTCGGTAGGACGTCGTGGTCTTTACCAGGGCCGTTTTTTGAGCCCTCCTTAGGACGGCCTCATTGGACTGCGTTCTCGTCGCGGTAGCCCAGACCGGGGCCGCATAGAGCACAATGCTCTCCCAGACCGCATAATACAGCCTTCGTATCATTATGGACGGCCCTCTGACATTCGGGAGAAGGCTTGAAAGAGCTCCAATTACCAAGTCGCCCTTCGTGGTGACGTCCCGGAGATGCTCCCTAAAACTCCTATGGCAATCAATGTGGACTCCGAGGTATTTTATTTTCTTCACCGAGTTTATATTGACCCCCATAATCGAGAATTCCTGGATCTTTTGACTCCTCAGGCCCGCGAGAATGATAACCTCCGTTTTCTCATGTGCGACGGCTAGCCCTGTTCTCGAGAACCAATTTTTCACCTTATTCAGAGTGGAGGTAATGTTTTCCCTGATTTTGGTGAGGTCCTGGCCCGTGAAAACTATCGCAAGGTCATCAGCGTATGCAATTGGTCTAATTCTGGGGTCGTTGCCTATCTCGGTCAGAACCCCATCATATACGATGTTAAATAGGAAGGGGCCAAGGACCGAGCCCTGCGGGACTCCTGCGAAAATCTGTTTTGTCACAATGCCGTTCGGGGTATATATTTTGACATATCTCTCGCTGAGGTAGCTCCTGAGAACTGTGCAGATTACGGACGCTACACCTCTTCTCTCAAGCTCGAGTATAATGGTGTCCCACCTGAGGGTGTTAAAGGCATTTTTGACATCCAGTGTCACCATGATGCATTTTTTGGCACTCATCGAGCACTCGACCGCAATCTTCTTTACCTCTAGAATGGCTTCAGTTGTTCCCATTCCCCTTCTAAAACCATACTGCGCCCGGTGAAAAGGGTCCATCCCAATCTGGGCCTCGATGATCTCCTTTATTGCATACTCCCAGACCTTGCTCAATGCGGGGAGAATACTGATTGGTCTATAAGAACCAGGCAGCATTGGGTCCTTCCCTGGCTTAGGTAGCAAAACCAGTCTGGCAGTCTTCCATCTTGCTGGAATGGTACCCCTGATGATGGAATCCCTGGTCATGTCCGAAATGAGGGAGGGTCTAGTCTTCATTGCAATAGCCACTACCTCCGAGGGAACAGCGTCAAGGCCCGCTGCTTTCTTGGGCTTAATTCTGGCTATCACCCTATCGACCAGCTCGCTGGTAACTCTGTTTAATACAGATTCCATTGACCCCCTAGTAATCCAGCTCCCGATCGAGGGTCCTGACCCATGGATTCTTCCCGGTGGGGACACCACGAATAGTTTATTGATGACCGCCGTCACCTGCTCAGGTGTCATTACGGTGGGCTTACTTTTATACCTCACTGAGGCCATAACAGCCAGATAGGGTCTGCCCCATGGGTCCAGCTCGGCCGTAGAGCACAGGTTCTTCCAGATTCCTTCCTTGGCTCTCCATATCAGGTTGTTCACGTTTTTTCTGGCGCGGAGGTAGGTCTTTTTCAGCTCCAGATTAGCCGCCGAGTACCCGTTCTTCTTTCTGGCCCGCTGGGCAAGCCTTCTGGCTTTAAACATGGCCTTTCTGGCGTCCGCTATTTCGGTGTTCCACCATGAATTAGGTATTTTGTTCCCTCTCGGCGGGTTCTTCTTCCTGGGGAGTAGCGTCTCCGAGGCTTCCTCCAGGGTATCCTGGATAATGTCCGCTACCAGTTTCAGACCTTGCCCTGGGGTTAACCGCCCTGCCATGCTCCGGTCCTGCTCGTTAGTGTTTCTCTCCTGGAAGACCCTCTCCAGGTGCGTCGCCACTGTGTTCGCTTCCAGGTCCTTTGTGGAGTAGAGGAGGAAGGGGGGGAGGGGGGTGTACTGGACCGCATTCCTCTTGACCGTGTGCAGCACGTATCGGTGGTCTGAGTACGTAAAGTGACCAAGGACTTTCGAGCTGAAACCTCTGGCTGTCATTTGGTCGGTGGACATAATGTCGATGTACGACGTCCTGCCATTCCTCGAAAAGGTGTGATCCCCGGTTCCTTTGGCGGGGATCAGGCCCTGCCTGCTGAGTAGGTCCAGGCAATATTGTCCCCTTCTGTCCGTTTTTCTTCCCCCCCAGACAGGGGAGTGGGCATTAAGGTCCCCACCGAAAATTACCCCTGGTGTTAACGGTTTGGCCTCCTTAATTAAGTTCTCCACCGTCTCTAAATACCTCTTGAACTCCTGCAGCTTCCTGCTGGGGGGGGGGCAGTATGTGCTCAGGTACAGCTTCCCCTGTAGTCTTACTGCCACGACCCCTTCCGCCTCCATCTGTGGGGCTAGGTCCGGTAGTCGGCCATTATACCCCGTAACCCACAGAGAGGCTCCTCCTGTAGTGTCGTTGTGCCACTTCTTCAATTGTCTGTATGGCTCAGAGATAAGAACCACGTCCACTCCCAGGAGGGCTGCATTTCTCTCGAGCATCGTCTGCGCTAGGCTGCAGTGATTAAGGTTGCATTGCAGAATCTTAATTGACATTTCGTGGGCGGCCCTGGGTCATCATCTTGATACCTGCTCGGGGCCCCGTCCCCGCGCCTAGCCTATTTGCCGGGCATGCCAACGAAGCCGTGACATGGGCTGCCTTGACCCCAGTAACCCCTTTGCCCGTGCATATCGCACACACTGGCTTCCCTCGGCAGCTATTGATCTGGTGGTCTTTAGCGCCACACCTTCTACATAATTCCTTACCCTCTTCGACTTGGGGGCAGCTTTTCGCAAGGTGACCCAGGAGGTGACATCTAAAACATCTTACGACCCTGGGTAACACCCTTATCCTAGCCATGCTCAGGCCGCAGCGGAATTTCAGCCCATCCACTGTTCCTCCTATTGCTTTGGACGGAGCGGAAATTATGGCCGACTGGAGGCCATTCAAACCCATCTTCAGGCGCTTAACCTCGAACATCGATTTCTCCTGCTTGAGGGCCGCACCAAGTTCCGTCGCCAATTCTTCCTGCTCTATGGTAGGGTCAATGTCCCGTACCTCCAGAGTCATTTTGTCCATATCAAGGGGGGCCCCTGTCTTGTCCTTCAGGACTTTGACCAGAGCGTCCACGCTGGCCTTCTTGTCCACCTCTAGTAAAACATGTCCAAGTCTGGACATTTTGACCCCCTTGACGCTCTGGAGGTTTTCCCTCCCTGCCGCGAGGAGGGATCTGTACGTCTCTATGTACGTACCCCCCTGAGGGACTTTAATCAAAATGGCCTCAGGGCGTCTTTTTGGGAGTTTGGTCCTCTTACTACCCTCTTCTGTTCTTCTATCCCCGCCTCCCCGGGCGTCCTCACGTTGTTCGTTTCTGCAGATCTCATTTCTCACCCCCCAACCCTGTACGTGGGGCACGTGAGGTGTCCGAGAGCCGCTCTGGGCGACCACTTGTGGGCCCTGGCGTTGGAGCTCGAGGTCCATTACCCTCTTGGCTCTACGGTCCCGCTTCTTCTGGCCTTTGGATGGTTGGGCTGTTGCATCCTCCCGGGTGGAGGTCTCCCCTTCGGCTCTCGCCACGACTACAGTCCTTGTTTCATTGGAGAGGTGCTCGTCGACCATTCCCGTCCTATATTTGTTAGGAATGGCGGTATCTAATGCAATTCCGCCGTGGGTCTCCCGGGGGGAGGGTCCTGCGGCCACGTCTGCATATCTCCTCTTTCCTGATGTTCTCCCGGTGTCTTGGGGGGAGGACAGACCCCTCTTTCCCGTTCCCCTTTTCGACGGACCCTCTGGGGCCGCTGGGGGCCTACCTGCCCCAACAAACGTGAATGTTTTCTCCCTGGTCTCCGTTTGGGTTCCCTGCTCCCTGTTCATTCTATAATTGAGGGGGTACCTTACGCCCGGGTCCTCTGAGGGCAGAGGTAGTCGGGTGGACGGGTCTTCGGTTGTGCTCCTAGACAGCACCCCGCATTCCACCGCCTTTAAGGCCTCTCGGCACTCTACTGCCATCTTCTGGGCTACCCTGTTGAAGTCGGGCCCTGGGTGGTCTGCTTCAGCCAGTTCTGCCAGCTCCAAACATGTCCTGGAAAGGCTGCTCAGAAGAGCAGTCACCTCCTTTAGGATCTTGCTAGCCCCATTATTCCCGCTCCCGGTGTGTACCTCCTGCAACCTGCAAGGGGGACCTTCCGGCGGGGGGGGGGGGGGGGGTTCGCGAGGGTAGGGCTATCGGGGGTCTGTGCGACGGAGTCCGTCCCCACCGGGCCCTTCACTATGTTAATTCGTTCTAACCTCACCTCCTGGGTGATGTTATAGCCGATCACCCCACTGCTCTTCGCTACTTCTACCTGCTTTGTGGGAGGGGGTGCCAGAGCAGTCGCTTTCCCCGACCTGGGGGACTGTTTACTCCTCCACGATTCTGGCGGGGTCCTGGCGAGGGTCTTACCCTTCACGATCTCCTGAGTACCCCCCTCCACCATTTCTTCATTCCCTGTCTTAGGGACATTTTTCGTCGCAGTGCTTTGGATAACGCTCGCTTTCGGGGTCTTAAAAAGGGATGTAATTATCATACCCCTGTCTTTTGGAGTCGCCTTGGGTTTCAAAGCGCCCTTGGGGACCACTTTTGCCCTTTCCTTAGCGGTGATTCCCCCCACGGTAGACGCTCTTGGTCGAGATTTCACCTCGCTCTGGGGAGTCTTCGGGATGGAGTCCTCCTCGTCCGAATCTCCTAATACTATGGGACAGATATCCCTCAGGATGTCCTCCCTACACTGGAGGGTATCACCAAGGCGCCCTTCCTTAGATTGGGAGCAGTCTATCCATTCACCTGTTTTAATAACCTTCTCTTTGTCCATTGTCATGCCTGTTCCTGCCGCTGTGGCTTTTTCTGGCGTTTCGCCAGTGATACCGGCCCGCCGCATCAGCTCGGTATCATCGGGCTGAAGTCTTCCTCCCTGCTCGCTGCCGACGGGGCGAGGAGGGGCTGGTCTTATACCAGTTTTCACCGAGTTTGCATCCGAGGCTCGGCTAAAATCTGACATATTTCCATGGTTTTTGTCTCAGGGGCGACGGCCCCACCGCCCGGCGGATTTTCTCCCATCTCTGGCCTAGGTGTATGCCAGCGGCTTTTCAAACCACGGAGGGACCCTTAAGAGAGCCGCACGGTCCCTCTCTACTAGTGCTCCTGTCATCTACTTAAGCCCAGATCATCGGGGCTGACACCGGTGATTATCACCGGGGTTCGTCTTTTCTCCCATGCTCGCGTCCTCGATTGTTATCCACGTCCAAGGGTACCCATCATTGCGTGGACAACTGTTCTTATGGAGAGTCCTTTGCTCCTCCTCTGCTACTCAAATCTCAGTATTCTGCCTGAGGGTCCGGGCACTTCTTCTATCATGTGCGTTGGGATGTCGCCACTCATCCTAGAAACGCCTCTAGGACGCCCTGCGTAGGAACCAGGACTACGCAGCTCGCGAGCGGCCTGCACACGACCCAAGTGTCATTGGAGGGTGGGGGGGGGAGTCCCCCCCTTTCGGTCCTGTTGATAGCGTGAACCTGACCCCCGCCCTTTGCCCTTGGCCTCCATATCCCACGCTTTGGCCCCGCCTTAACCGTCCTCCGCGAACGTACTGCGGAGGTCCAAATCGCGTCCATACCCCGACGTCCGCATCACGTCCTATCAGTGCCTACATTGCCGTAGCCGCGCTTCCTCGCCTCTGATTGGCTCCTGCTATCGGATCTGTACTAACTTCTAAAATTCGCCAATGCCTGGCTACGTCTCGCCTTCCGCTCGGCTGTGATTGGTCGCGCACCTACCCGTACCTTATCTGGGAGATAACTCCCTATTTCTTCGCGGTCTGTGTAGTAGCTCCCCTTAGCTCTCGAGGGGGCCCCACGGCTGGTTATCTGTAGGTCAACGCGGCCCCATAGCCGAGGTCTTAGTACAATGAGTCGGCAGGGAGCAAGTACGCCTGACTCTACTCCCCCCGTTGGCCAGGTCTTGCACAAGGTCCTTAACTGGGACCTGTCACTTTTACAGGGGAGATACTCAACGCCCTGCTACTACCATAACGCCCGTGGCTTACTGTGACCCATGGGACTCATGAGTTTGGCATAAATTCTACTCGAGACAAACCCCCCGCGGTGTTGGGAGGGGGACTCACAGGCATACGTCGAGCTACCTCTTCCCTCTGTGTAATGGTACGCCCGAAAGTGCGAAAGACGTCTTTATAACGCCTTCTCCGGCCATGGCATGCAGAAGTATCCTATTTACAGATTACGGCCCGCCCGGGCTGTAGTCCGCCTGATCGGCAGGCATAATGCGTCCTCCAGCCCGGTGCACCACCGGGAAGGACCGTTTCGGCACCCAAGGGCCCACGCTCAGCTTAAAGCTTAAATGATCGTGGTACATACCGAACGGCAGATCAAGTGGCCAATCGCAGCCATCTTTAAGCATCTTCACCCGCTGCGATAGGTCCGTCCTATCTCCTCCTCGCTCGGGATTGGTGGGTGGACTCACCCTTCCTCGCGATTGGTTTGAGGGGGTGTTGAGGCCTTCGAAGCCCGCCAAAGTAACCGTTAATTAGGAAAACTGTCCCTGGTCTTGAAATCTCGCTTCGACCACGCGCCCGGAGCCGGCAGAGAGAGCCTCCCGGCCCCGCCGCGTGGCCTGGTGGTAATCGCCCTTCACTTAACACATCACACCACCGAGAAACACTCCGTAACCCGTCCAACTGTCCACCTCCAAGACGGCCATCTTGGCCTGTCACATCCACGAGGATGGCCGTAACTGTCACCGGGATTCACTGAATCACAAATCCTCGCTCCTATGCGGTTTTTCCGACTGACACCGATACTCACAGCACACACGGGGCACTCCGGGCCCCTGTTCACCGAATTTAGAGTCGTCCCATCGGTTCCGAACATGGGTACGACATTTCTCCTACGGAGCGATCGCGGGCACGTCTGGTTCACACACTGGCTCCGCGAACTCTCTCTCCCCCTGTTGACCCCCCTGGATACGGGGTAGGGTACGGGGGAGAATTAAGTAGTAGGTGTGAAGCGTAGGTTTTAGCTAGTTTATATCTAGATGTTGGGGTTCTGTCCCCCCTCCTATACTACTCCCTATGCGTCTTATACACCCCGGTTTTTAGCGCGTATTTATTCCGGTTTTTTGTTGTTATTAAGTGCCCTTTTGGGTGATTTAGTGACAGCCTTTTTGGGCTTTGTGACGGTTGAGAGTTCTTTTCTCCCGCGAATTTACTAGTCTCCTCTCATTTTAATTTTACCGCCCTATTGGGTGATTCGCAGTAAATTGTGATTATTTACGTACCCTTTTGGGTTTGGTACGGCCGCCCCGCTGGGCTGGGTAAGGTGGGCACAGTGACTACTCTGCCGTTTTGGCAACTGCCACAGGTGCATCGAGGGTGTTCCCCTGTATAGGGAGCTGAGGGAGGAAGTACTGCATAGAAGTGCCCCCTTCTCCCAAAGGCACTATATAAAGGTGGTTGTTTTGGAGGGGGTTTTTAGTGGGTATTCCGCCCATTTGGCGGCGAGTCTCACATAACCCCGGTGTAACCGCCGGGGCTAGCATAAATGCATTTTCCCCCTCCTTAAAAAAAAAAAGAAGGTAACCTATTGTAATTAAATTAAGTATAGTGAGCATTACACATCGGGTACGGTTTCAATAAATTTCGTTGACTTTCAAATCAGCTTCAGCGAAGCGGAAAATAACGAATTTGAAAAAATTTGTAAAATTTTATTTTCCGTAAATACCTACCTATATTCCAATGTTTTGACATTTATAACTGAATTTAGATTTTTGTCCAAAATTCTAACATTATTTCTCACACGCTCACAAAGTTCTTAGTCGACTCCCTGAATAACCGTCCCCGATGTGTAATGCTCACTATACTTAATTTAATTAGAATAGGTTACCAGACTCGCTACTTATTGTAATAGTTATCATATTCGTTTTTGTATACTGAAGGGTATTCCCGTTGGAAATAATAATAATAATAATAACTGTGCGTCCGGCCTGTCGCACAGTGGGCCGGATTTCAAATTTGCCGCCTTTTGGGTCTTTTTTACAGATATCGGGATGAAAGTTGCGCTAAAAAACAGGAAAAAATTATTCCTATCTAATGATGTATAATTTAATTTTTTAAACAATTATTTATTTATTTATTTTTTAATTTTGTTAACTTCTTTTTGATAAAAAAAAATTTAATTCTATTTATTTGGTACCTTATTTAATGCCCTTTACAGTGGTGTACGCACAATTTTGGGAAACTTTTCATTTCCGAGTTATACGGAAAATTCGAATAATGAAGGAAAGTAGCAACATATCGGTTTGTTTAAATTATAGACCAGGTTTTTGCGATAAATATCTGCTTTTATTAGTAACTAATATAAACAATCCATTAAAAAATATTTTTATATGCATTAATGAAAATGGCGACATTTTTCAAATTTGATTAGAGATATCTTCCAAACGCCGAAAAGTTCCACTTTGGGACCAATTGCAATATTTTCAGCACACTTTCCTCTAAATAATCACGTATCGATCATCACCCCCCCCCCCCCCCCCGTCCCACTGCTCAAATTTTTAGTGTTTAAAGTTATCAACGTTCGATCAGTCCGTAGGGTAAAGGTGGGATAGTTGAGCAGAAGGGAAACATGATCACAGAGATGTTATTATTAATGTATTTGGAATATGCCCCTATTGTCGCGTTGTTATGTTCATGTTTGCAATATTAATTCCTCAGCTTGTAGGTCTAAATTCTGATTTTTTGTGGTAGATAATCTCATTCGCAGAAAACAACGAAAAGAAAGTAACAAAAACAAAAGCAAATGCAATTTTTCAATTTAACCTAAAATAAAGAAGAGCCCTTGTCAAACATTTTTCATTATATCTGAATTTGATAGTCATAGTTAAATTTTTACTATTAGTTTGTGGTTTTCTTGTTAAATACATTAGTTTATATTTCATTGTACATCTCTTTGGTAAGTATGAAACACTTAAAGGGCTCATGAACAACACAACGCGACCCACCTTTACCCTACGGACTGACTGTGTCACGTCCCGGGTTAAGGATTTAATGGGACATATGACAAAGGGGTTTTTACATAAAATCCAGGCGCGAATCTATAGTTCAGCGCACCGGGAGGCGAGGAAATCAGGTATTTGACGACGTAATTCTGCACACCAGCGTTTTCGATTGTCAGGCGAGAAATGTGAAATTCTGCACGCTAATCGTCTCGAACGGCCGGGAGAATGTTAGATTCAGGGGATTGAAGATTTAGGGAAGGTCAGGCGAGAAATGTTTAATTCTGCACACTAACCATTTCGAACGTCAGGCGAGAAATGTGAAATTCTGCACACTAATCGTTTCGAACGGCAGGCGAGTAATGTTTAATTCTGCACACTGAGGATTTAGGGAAAGTCAGGCGAGCAATGTTCAATTCTGCACACTAACCATTTCGAACGTCAGGCGCGAAATGTGAAATTCTGCACACTAATCGTTTCGAACGGCAGGCGAGTAATGTTTAATTCTGCACACTGAGGATTTAGGGAAAATCAGGCGAGCAATGTTTAATTCTGCACACTAACCATTTCGAACGTCAGGCGAGAAATGTGAAATTCTGCACACTAATCGTTTCGAACGGCAGGCGAGTAATGTTTAATTCTGCACACTGAGGATTTAGGTAGAAGGCGGGAGAGAGATGCAAAATTCTACGCACTAACGGATTTGGGGACTGACAGGCGAGAAATGTTTAATTCTGCACACTAACCGTTTTTTGAACGTCAGGCGAGTAATGTTTAATTCTGCACACTAATCGACCAGGGAAGGTTTAAATGAACTGGTTTGTTTTGGGGAGACACCCGTTAGAGCACTTGTTTTGGTTTGCTTAGGTAATCGGATTTACCGCTGCATTATTGTAAAAGACACATGTATTACTTCGCGAAATTCGACTAGTCATACGGTTAAGCGAAACCTATACGAAAGTAAGTTAGTAAACACCGTGACGCTTTCTGCGGTCGTTGCCCGTAATCAGCTGTTCCGGCAGCCTGTTTGGATTTAGGGATCTTCGTAGCCGAAGGATTGACACAATAATTCGTAGCTGATTTAAAGTAAAACTGTTTATTCACTTTATAGCTTTTGATAATATGTAATGCACTATTATTGTGCAGATAGTTACGGTTTATAATAATGGGTTGGCGATGAACATAGCATTTATGTAATGTTTATAAGTTATGAATATGAACATGAAATACAAGATATATATATATATATATTAATAAGCTAGGAAGATTTACGCAATAAGCGTTAATGAGCAATACAAATAGCAATACACAATAGTATGAGCGCAATAAGCGTTGCAATACGAAATAATGTGAAAAGCACTAAGAATAGCAATACAAGATAATATAAGCGCAATAGGCGTTGCAATATGAAATAATATGAAACAATAAGAATATGAATAATTGGTATGGATGATGGTGATATACCGTGGTATTAATGGTAGTTATAAAAAGTAGTTATGATTGATTTTAGTTTTAAGAATACTTTGTTGGTTTTCGTACAAAGAGAGCTTCCTTTCGCCGAAGGATATTTCGTCGAAAGAGAACTTCTGTCTCCGGGCCCTCGTATTTATATGATTTTGCAAGGGGTTGTGGGGTGTACGCGCGGTATGGACTTTGCCCTGCTTATATAATATTTTACAATATGAAGGGGGGTGCGCAGTATGCACCTTGACCTAATTAGGAACATGCGTCGCAGTAACTTTTGGGGGTTTTTGTAGGGACCAAAAGTTGATCTATATTTGGATTCGCATTTATGCTTCCGGGGTTTTTATACACGTGATTTTGAATTGCTCAACTCCTCGAATGGATTTTGGGTGTTTTAATAGGAAAGGGGCGTCGGTGGGTTTGACTGCTTTGGTCATTGAGAGGGTGTGAGACGTGGTCTCGATTTAAGATATTTGTGAGGCGAGGGACTTGTTTAGATTCGACGTAAGAGAGGGATTTGTGCCGCGTTGGGCGAATAAGGGAAGGAGATTTAATGGTTGACCGTCTTGAGATGGGGACCGCTAAGGTACATCGCCAAGGCGGCCGAGGTCGTTGGTAAAGGGGTAAGAATTGAGGTTTGGGGAAGATTTGAGTGGAGTTGTAGATTGATTTATAAAAGAGAGTTGAAATAACCGCGCGCGAAAAATCGTGGGGCGTCACACATTAATCAAGGAAAACACTATGTTGTTATACTTTCTGACATTAATCAATAATAAAGATCAGTTTTAATTTATGTACTAATTTATTTAAACAGTTAAGGTAACAACTAAAGTAATGTTAATTTATATAATAATTTATGTTATGAATTCATTTGTGTTATTATAGTTTGTTATTAATAATATTAATTATGAAAAATTGTGAATACGTAACAATAACTTATGGTTTGCAATAACAATCATTATACGCACTAGAAGTTGACATCGATAAGTAACTAAACTTTGTCGGTGACAGGGCCTCCTTATTCAGTGGGCTAAATGGGGTTTAAACCAGGGTCGCTGGAGATTCAAGGGCGGTTAAGAATGGAGTATGTTGAAATTCTTTTTTTACGGTAACCATTAAATCTATACGATGTACCGCCATGCACCGATTGGGAAGAAACTGCAGATTACTTGAGGTATTGAGGCACCAAATTTTATAGCCCAGGGCGCTCAAATTTGTTAAGACGGCCCTTGTCGGTGAAATGATTGTCGGTGAAATGTTTGTCGATGAAATGATTGTCGGTGATCTATACTGCAGCTCATTTAAGAAGTAACTTATTTCGCGCATGTTGAATGAACTATTCGACTGTCGTCAGGTCTCTGTTCCCCCACTTTACCACCCAGGCTTCCCTCTCTCCTTGCACCATTCCGATTCTCTTTCACATACCGGGTAACCAAATAAAATGTGTATTCTACTAAATTCGTGCCATATTAAAGAAAGAATTTATTTATTACTCGTATTATACTGAAATGTTTGCGGTATTAATATTATGAAATATAACATCAAAGTATAACATATAACAATAAATTTTATTATACAAAACTTAAGAAAGGTACAATTTGTATATATTTATAAAACATTGGTATATAGGGTGAAAGCACTAGTAGTCGACCACCCTCTAGTAGTCGACCACTTTTATTGTTTAGCTTAAAGAAATAAGTACTGAAATAAAGAATTTATTAAATGACAATTTTATATTATACTTTGAATTTCCAACTTTACAATACGACAAAAAGCGCCCTTCATAGGTAAAAAAAATAAATGGTTTTAAAGTGATTTGTAAACTCATTTTGATTCTACATGTGTCATTGCTGTTTTCTAACCCGAGAAGCATAAGTGTGCTTTGAATAGAAACGACAAATGTAATTCAGTTCTATACATTTTTTACTGGAAAATTATGCTATTTCACTGAAAAAGCATCAACAATTTTATATGAGCTTCAAATATAACTAACTATATATAATTTGTTTTAATCTAACCTCAGAAACGGGATAACTGCGCATTATTAACACAAATTTAGAAAAATGATTAATGAAAAAAACAGTGATGCGAGAAGTCATGAAAATAAACAAAAATCTAAAAATAAATGTTTAAAAATAAAACAAAGAAGTTTTAAACAATATAGCAATGAGGCTTTAAAGAATGCTCTTAAATCTATTCGGGGAACAAACATGAGTATTCGTTTAGCGAGTAAGACTTTTGGTGTACCCAGTAGAGCTGTTACTACCCGACCCGTCGGGTATTCGGGTACCCGGCGGGTACCCGGGTACCCGTCAAATACCCGGGTACCCGTGAGATACCCGGGTAGACAAAAATTACCCGACTACCCGGATACCCGTGAGATACCCGAGTAATTCTGATTTGACAGCCGATCGTCTTTTGACTTTCGATCATTTTCGGTTAACATCACTAATGAACGGAATAAACTTCAAGCAATTAAATATGATATTGTCTGCGCATTATGGTTATGAAATTATGACTCTGATACATAAAATGTCGACGTTCTTTGCACCTACAATAGGGTAGTTTGCCCTATTACAGTGCCTGCCCCTATTAACTTAAGAGGAGAGGAATCAGTCTTATCTAATCCCAACCAACTCCGTCAGTCGATGGCAGAACTCGGAAAATCCTAGGAAAATGCACTCGTTCTGGGTTTTCGTTCGCATCGTTAATCGGAGTTTGTCGGGGCTAGATCTGTTTAGCGGCTTCCCGTGAAGGAGACCGACAACTTTTATGATATTTAAGATGAAAAAATTTATTTCCGAAATAAGTAAAACAACACGTGTATTTGTTTGATATGAGTTTTACAAACTTTTTATGTTTCATTATTAAATACATGCATTGAATAGTTGCTCACACGCAAATTATATTTATACAAATTTAGAAAGGGATAAGTTTATCCTATTTTGTGGCAAAAAATTCATTCTGATATCTTTTACAGTTCAAAAGATGTACATAAATGTTCAGGCGGGCCGCAAGTCAGCGGCTGGCTGACTTTGTTTGGCGGTAAAAAGACAATAGTTAATCATTAAAAAAAACTAATATTTTATTATATATTCGTAACCAGTACACCCTTGGCTTCAATTTGAATATATAAAAATTGAAACTAAACACAAAATCTTTCATTTATAAAGAAAAAACGAAAAAGTGAGAAATGTCCGATTTGCCCCGAAACTTGGGGCGAATCGGACCATCCAGAAATTCCGTTCCAAGATTTCCAAACTTCCAATTAAGTTAAATTGTTCCTATTGTTTGTTTTGTTGTATGTTTATTTTTATTATTCTCGTTAATTGCGTTACTATATATAATTGATATTAGTTAATTTAGTTAGTCAGTGAACAGGAATTATTGTTACTTTAATAATAACCTTTGTACTATTTGCAGTGGTGTAATCATATTTCTGGTTTGTATCTTGTTAATCGTTTATGTATTGAATATAGAGTAATTAGTTTTTCAGTTAATAAGTACTGACAATTATTTATAGATTAATTTATTTGATTATGGCTCACCGTAAAAGCTGGGTAATTTCGTGTTAACGCATTTAACGCTGCCCAAACTCCGAAAATAAGAATTATGTGGTGTATGACCTGTGCCAGATTAAACTGTCGAAATTAATCTATGAGAGGTGATAATAGTGATTGTGTACCCAATAAGGTATAGAGGAGCTCATTTTCGGCGAAATGAGAGGAGGAGATAACTTAAGCACTGACAAGGGTGGTTCCGGCAAACATACTGTCTATTTCATTTAGCAATAGTGCGGATTTTAAAGATTTTATGACCGTGGTGAATGCCGATTATCGATGCCTGTGCCCCAAAACTCTTTTCAAACGTTTGCAAACTTGGAATTGTTATATGGAGAGAAACGGAAGAAAATTGAACAGGAGCTTGATACAGCGTCCTCGATATCTGTGACCATCGATAAAAGGCGCCCTACATAATCATAACGCGCAGACAATATCACATTTAATTGCTTGAAGTTTATTCCGTTCATTAGTGATGTTAGCCGAAAATGATCGAAAGTTAAAAGACGATCGGCTGTCAAATCAGAATTACTCGGGTGTCTCACGGGTATCCGGGTAGTCGGGTAATTTTTGTCTACCCGGGTATCTCACGGGTACCCGGGTAATTTTGTCTACCCGGGTGTCTCACGGGTACCCGGGTACCCGGGCGAAAACAACAGCTCTAGTACCCAGAACAACTTTAAATGACATAATACATGCTAGAGTATCAGAGAATAATCGTCGAATGGGACCTTCACCTTATTTATCTTTAACAGGAGAAGAAAAAATTGTAACTTGGATAACTAATTCATCCAAATGTGGATTTCCATTAAAAAAGTATAATATAATAAATACTATACAAAAGATAGTTAAAGATTCTGAATTAAAAACCCCTTTTAAAAATAACAAACCTGGAAGAACTTGGTTCGAACTCTTTTTAAATAGACATCCAGAACTACGTTTACGTGAAGCTGAAGGAATTTCAAATGGGCGAGCCATCGTTACTGAAGAGTCACTGAGAAATTGCTTTAAATGTCTTGAGAAATATTTAAAAGACATATACACTCGCGAGAAAATTAATCGTGGTGCGTGTGTGTAATTAAGTGAACAATCGCGGTGCGTGAAGACATGTACACTCGCGAGAAAATTAATCGTGGTGCGTGTGTGTAATTAAGTGAACAATCGCGGACGGGACAATCGCGGTGCTTTGGATGGCCGTGTGGGTGATTTTTGAGGGCAATATTTTCAAAGGCAATGGCATTCACCCTCTCTACTTGAGAATCCCGTTGGGCGGGTTTTGATATGCCCTTGTGGATTGTTACGAGTAGGCAGGTTTAATGCCGAACAACGTTTGCGTCTTTTCATAAATTATCGCAAGTATCGTATGTCACAGTTTCGGCGAGGAAGGTAAGTAAGTATGCGCTCTACATGGCAAATCCGTCACGCATCCGCCGCCACTGCACGCTCCTTGGCTGGCCTGCCTCGCGCGGCCCGCTGTCCGTCGAGTTGCCGTCATTCAGGCTGATTCAGGCGATCCAGACGTCAATCTTTAACCATCGATAATTAATAAACGAAGCATTTACCACAATTTCGTCACTCTTGATTTTCGACTTATATATGCCTGTAGAATCACCCCCCCCCCCCCCCAAAGTATTGACTATAGGTAGAGTAACACCCTGTATAAAGAGTTCGACGTCTAGTTTGTCGTAATGAACACAAATTGCATCGTCGGTTTTTATCCAGTAATTTTAGAAAATGACGACCTATTAGTTGACAGGGTTTGGGCACATCATAAATGGTGTCATTCGTATCAAGATTCAGTAAAGCCCTAATCACTTGTAAACGAAATGAAGGAAAGGATACACGTTCATTATTCATTTTGTATAATGCATGCGTTGCACGAGTGCAGCTCGTATAATAAATAGTAAAATCAGAAAAATAAAAAAAACACATCCAAAAATAACACAAAAAACCCCAAAAGCAAGAGAAGAGCTACAAAACTTTCTACGTCCATGTCGTTAGCCCTGGGTAACGCCAAAGGAAAGAATATTATATGAATGTAACTGCCGTTATTCATTTAGGCTTGTTTAAGATGGCAACACTGTTTCTGCATAAAATTTTGATAATCTGACTTGAGAATCGTGATTAGCAATATCAAAAACCCTTAGAAACATTTCAAGTTCAAATTTTAAAAATTCTAATATATGCCATACCGTTCGGAGTCGGGCTGCCCACTATAGTGGCCACCTAGGATTTCGGATTTCTTTGCCGGCTATTTTGGTGCTATATATGCATAAATTTTAAGTAATTAAAATTTACAATTTCAATGAAAAAATCCCGGCCCTCTAAAGGTTAAGGGGGCCGTCTCGACGGTCCTTGAATGTGTGCGTGCGCTCACACAAGCTAGGAAAAGCGTGTACGTATACGCGATGTAGTAAACAAACCGTTTCAACCGTCTTCCGTTCTGGAATCGGCAAGAAGAAAGCTTTTGCGCGTATAGTTGCCTCTAGCAGGTATCAGTGCACGGTGGTCTGGTGCGTTTGAATGCTAATAAGCAGCGTACGTTGAATTTATGAATCGCAAACTGACAGAATGAGGCTTCCAGGCTTCTGCGTTGGTGGCGCTAATGGTGTACCGCAGCCACGTAGAACCAGCGTGACGTATACGCAGGGCCGACACGAGGTTAGCTGGCGCCCGTATGCAAGAAAAGATTTGGAGCCCCCAAATTTTTGCACCTGTTATCTATTTAATATATTTTGTCTTTACGGGGTGTACATTCTGTTTATGTGGGGGTTGGATTCCTTTATTATTAAGCGTGTGATATAGTTTTTTAGCGTCCCGTTCAGCTGGCGCCCTTATGCGGCGCATAACTTGCATAATGAACGTGGTGAGCTCTGATTGGTTGATCGATTGACGGTGAGTTGTAATCGGCCGATCGATTATGGATCAGCCTTGAGTGAGCAGAGTTTGTTGGGGAAATGAACTAGTTGATTCTCAAACACATTCTTTCAGCTTTAAAATGAACCCAAGATGGTGGCATTATGTTTCAAAAGGACCGAGATATTACTGTTTAAGTTAAGACGTGTCAAGGTGTAGTCACTGCGATTCGTCGCAGCGACTGGCCCTAGGCTGAATCTCCTCGCCTGCGACCAGGGGTGTGCTCGGGACGGGCCGGAAACTTTCAGGCGGGATCAGGCAGGGTACCAGGACTCGATTCGGGCTACAAACATAGCCGCCATGAGCGGGCAATTTGATTTCAGGTCGGTTCGGCAAAACTCGGACGCGATCGGACGATATCGTTACCAGTAATAGATCAAAATTATTACCTGAGAACATAGAAAAATTATGTTTCTTACACGTTAATTTGAAATAATAAAATATTCGTCTTCCTGTATATTGTTGTTACTATGAAATATCCAGGAAATATTCCTTTCTGTATGTTTATAGTTGTTCGTACGTTTTCTATTATAAATCTGAACCTATCCCGAAAAAGATAATACCCTATATATCCCCTTTATTTAAAGTACTAAATATGAAGTATATTTTATTAAGATCTTAAAATATTGTCGATAGAAAAATAGTCTTCTTCCCAAGTTCTGAACATGGTATATATTTAAGTACGTATATGGCCATATTCAGTATTCACTGATTATTTGGTATCAATGAAAATACATATATATGTAAATAAATAGTAAGATACAAATTATGATTCAACAGGAGACAGAAAGGTAAAAACTTATCACCCTGGTATTGATATAAATTATATACATAATTCTTTTTGTCTCTGTCCTCTCGTAATAGCTGGCTTTCGAGCCGATCGCGTTCGAGTTTTCCCGAGCCGACTTGAAATCAAATTGCCCGCTCATGGCGGTCATGCTTGTAGCAGAGAGAAGATATAATAAGAAGGGTCACTCCGGGCGGAACCTTTGAAGTCTTTACTTAACCTTGTCATTTAAACTGGTTGTCTATTCTTTGCTTGTAGCCCGAATCGAGTCTCGGAATCTCGAAACCGTCGGGATCTCGAGCAATACGAAAGTATTGGGACCCCGCCCGAAATTTTCCGACCGTCCTTCGGGGCGAAGAAACCCGAGTCTCGGGACGATCTGGACACTCCTACCTGCGACCAAGTCCATTGCCACAGTGGGGCAGAATCCCAAGAAACAAGGAAACGAGTCAAAATTCAAAAGTTGTGGGAGGATTATGTATTTTTATATATTTATAATAATAATAATAATAATAATAATAATAATAATACTAAATCGTGTTTATTCTTTTATAATATTTGATACAACGCAGTGGAGTTAGAAACGCAAAGTACAGAATGGACGAGGCTCAGCGTCGCTGTTATTTAATACAGGATGTTACATTTTTTCCCATTTTCGGAGATTTACCCCCACTGTGCGACATAGAATACACGTATTTAATCCATAACTGCAAAATATTCGCGAATGCTTTTTCCGCAGTAGCAAGGTCTAGATTATGTTGATTAGAAAACAAACAAAAAATTTGTTCAGAAGTTCCCGTGAAGTGGAACTAAAAAAGGGATGATTGCTAACAATTTTTTAATTGGTTTCTTATGGAAAAAAAACTGTATGTAACTAATTATTTGCTATTACTTAACAGAATGGACACTACTTATTTTGGGGCTCCAAAAATTGTTTTCTTTTATATCACCAAAAATTAAAAGACTCGATTTAAAATTCTGCACGAAAAATACATACAATCACAGACACGTGTTTGCACACAGATCAGAAGTAGGCGTTGTGATATTTTAACCGTTTTTAGATGCTCATATTAGTAGTCTACAGGTAACATAAAAATACATATCTTTTGAATTCTGACTTCTTTCCTTATTTATTGAGATTTTGTCACACTGTGGCAATGGGTCGCAGTGCGACTGGTCGCTAGACTCCCTCCCGGAGGAGTCTAGCGATCGGTAGTCGCAATGCCGAGCCTGCGACCAGGTATAATGGGAAACAGACCCTCCTCGCATTGTGTTGACTCTCGAGTAGCCTAGGCTGGTACTCAAACAGACTCGCGTCAGGCTCCTGCGTCTGGCGCATACCCAACGATCGCAGTCGCATGTAGGAGAACAGATACATGCTTTCCCATTGCACCAGTATACTGCGACCAGTCGCTGCGATCAATCGCAGCGACCAATCGCGTGTAGGAGATCCCACCTTAAAGGTGGCCGTTCCAATAAGCGGCTACAGCCGCCAGCGACTGCGACCGGCGGCTACAGCCGCCAGCAACTCCAACTGGTGTCGTCGCAAATGGTATTTCCTATATCTAAGCGTCGACGCCATGGCCCCCACCAGTGCAACGACGCGCCGCACAGGCCCTTTTCGAGCACTTGAAAAGAGGGTCTATTGTTGTATGAGGTCTCGAGGACCGTCGAAGATAGTGAAAGACTAACCATTTTTCTTATATGTACATCGTATTCTGTTTATCTATCGGATTGAAGAAGTCAATGACATTTGGGTGCTTCTTTTAAAATATCGGAATTCAAATTGTGGCAAAAAATAGGATAAACCTATTCCTTTCTAGTGATGTATAAGTTAAAAAATATTTTTTACATCTATTAATTTGTTTTTTCTATTTTTTAACTCAATCGTGATAAAAAATTGGAAACTGTTTTTTGGTACTTTATTAGTGGTTTAAGTCACACGCTGGGGAAACGTTCGGTTTTCAAGTTATTATTTCTGCACTTTCCATAGTATGTATTTATCAATTTTTTTAGTTTTATTGAAATTGTTGACGTTATTTTTTTAAATAACCTCAGACTTTGTTATGAGTTGTATATTAACTACAATTTTTATGAACTTACTTAACAATATTCAGCATTTTCAACGCGAAAAATGGAATGTTGCATTTTCCCCTATTTCTTTGGATTCAGGCCCACTGTACGATATAGAATACAAGTGATTACTCCATTATTAGCAACTATTGTCAAATCTTGTTTTCGCAGTTGCAAGGACAAATATATATTGTTTATACAAGTTCGTGGAAGGTAACTAAAAAGTCGAAAAATACTGATATTTTTTCAATGGGTTTCTTATAGAAAAATAAATGTATATAACGAATTATTTGCTATTATTTTGCAGAATCGATACTATTTCTGACCCCTTTAACTTTACTTTAACAAACTTTGAAAGAAATCACTTAAAATTTTGCATAAAACAACAAATTTGACATGTGTTTACACGCAGATCAGATGTACCCGTCATGATATTTTTACATTTTTTTACAAGAGCTCATATTATTATTTTACAAGAAATATATATATAAAAAAAAAACAATTCCATAAGTTATGAATTCTGACTTCTTTCCTTATTTCTGGATAATCTGTCCGAATGTGAGATGGATCGCAGAGCGGCTAGAGTCGCTAGACTGCTTCTGGAGCAGTAAAGCGGCAGCCGCTGCCGGACTTGGCGATTCTGCTGTTACGGCGGAACACAGACACTCGTGGCATTGTGTAGTGTCTCGAGTAGCCTAGGCTGCTCATGAACCAAACGCGCATAGGCTATAGCAATCCTGGTGCGGCCGCAGCAGTCGCAGCCGCCCATAGGAGTTGGGATGAATGCTTTTCCATTGTACCAGTCATCGCGACAGCGGCTGTAGCCGCCGGTCGCAGTCGCTGGCGGCTGCAGCCGCTTATTGGAACGGCCACCTTAAGGCAGCTGGCCAGCGCGCAACGAATCGGGAAATCGCGGGTTTCGAGTCCCGTCCGGGACTTTCCCCTTTTTCCATGATCCTACATAATTTACCCAACACTTACCACTAATTCAATAAAAAAAAACCTATGTTACTTCTTTGAAACGTAAGCAAAGCCTGAATTGAAGCTGCATCAAACCATTATTAGAGATTACTTACTATTGGGGTAAATATGGACCCCTGTACACAGTTAAGCGCTCAGGTGCCTATGAAGGCTACTACAGCATTCAAATTCAGCGATTTCAATGAAATTTTTATCACATTCTGTGTGGAAAATGTCAGAGATAGCATTCCTAACAAATACTTGGGAAGGTTTCCGTTCGTTAACTTGTTATTTACGTTTTTATTAGCCTGGGGTCTGTTTTTGCCCCTTGTCCACAGAGTGAACGTTAAGATCCTCTATTACTAGACACGTAAAAGGATATATTCCCACTCATATAGGTATCATCCCATTTAAAAAATCTTCATACCTTCTTTACGCTTCCACCTATAAAACAACTACTACATAGGTGCACATCAAATTTTGTCCCCTGGATACCGAGAAACATTTATCTAAGTATTTTTTTTCTATCTTTAGAAGTAACTGAATTACTTGGTAACTGAATTACTAACTGAATATCTCACACTGTATAGATACTTTGTATATGATAAACAAGATTATACAGTCTCACACGTAAAGAGATAAATTATTATTGTATTAATTCATTAACTCTCATACCTGCAGGATGCCAACAATTTTAGTAATTTCTTCATCTGGTATATCATCCGTCTTGAAAAATCTTCTAATGAAACGCAGAATGTTAAGTGGATTCTCAAAAACAACGCCTGCCTTTTCCTTTATTCGATTGCAATGACTTTCAAGAGACAGTAACTTTTGAAACGATTTTGGATCTGTGTTTTTCATGGATAGTGTTTTTATAATATTAATGCACTGATAAGTTGGATGTGGATAGCCAAATTCAGTGATACTGACCTAGAATATTTTATTTGCAGTTACATAATAATATTATGGTACAGAATATTACATTCAACATCATACCATCGCAGTAATTTCGATATTAGATTAAATATTGTTTATACAGATACATAGAAAAATTGTTATTAAACAATTGTAAACCAAATATTGAATCAAAAGCAGTGCGAAATTTTGTATGTAACGACGAACAACGGACATAATACTTTTACTATACGCAGTCTTCTTCTTTTACAGGGTGTCCCAAAATTGCGTAACAATCCAGAACATGCAATATCCTAATGAAAAAAGACATCAAAAAGTCTTTTATCGTTTTGCGATCCGAGATTTCGTTCTCGAAATACCTATTAACTTCCGGACCGCGCAGTTTAAATTCGAGTCAGCTCAGCGCGCGACTGCATACACAAGCACGTATACGCAGGGGGCACGGGTAGATACAGACTCACATACTGTTGTAAAAATGAGCTTCGAGCCATGAGCTTCAAGAGCTCAAGTCGCAGTTCAAATCCTAAAGGTTCGAACCTTGTAGCCGTGAGAGCTCGAGCCTTTAAAGCTCGAATCTTCAAGCTCGAAGGCTCGAGTCGAATAAATTGTATGTAATGAAGTGATGTACAACGCTCGAATTTTAGAAGGCTTAATACTTAATGTTATAGTTTTAAGTCTTACACTCCAAAGTTACATGAAAGTCAAGCTTTTAAAGCTTAAAGGCAGAATAATATAGTTAGGTCAAGAAAAGTGTGTTTTTTTGTGAATTATTTCTCTGACGCCCAAACTTCGTTAAACTGTTACTGATCGGATGATCAAATATATGTATATATTTTAAGCGATGTTTGAAACTTTTCTTTATTACAAAATACATACAGATATTTAAGCAAAATATAGAAGTCACTTTAGAGTGTTATAGGCCGACCAAACAAGGGTTTCTCGATTTTCTATGTTTATTTCACCTGAGAGACAAAGCTGAGCCACTTTTTTCGTTATTTACGTGAACTTCGACCTAATATTGTCGATAGGTTATACTTTCGAAGTATGAAAAAACTCAGTTTTTTGAACTCTCACTGTTTTGTTCCCCTTCACGGCTGAAGGTTTAAAGTTCAAACATCGAAACCCTTAAGGAGGTATCCTTTCCAAGGTAAAAGAATTAATTTTTTTTATGTTTTTATTCCTTAGTTTTTATTCACACGCCAGGCTTTATTACTTCGAATGTGATAAAGGTTTTAAACTTACATAAATAATTTTAAGCCGGCAAAAAAATCACTTAAAGGAGAATACCTCCTCAAGCATAAGACAATGAAATTAACCTTAAATCTAAAATATTATGCTTTATTTAGACGGTAAAAAATGCAACCATGACTGTAAACACATGGAGGCTTGAATACAGGGACATTCGTTAAAACTGCAACCTACGCGCGCGCGAACAGGTAAAATGGCAACAGCGTCTCACGGACGCATTCCACTACAACCATGCACCGGCCCGGCGTTCCACAGTGGTCTGGGGATATCTACATTTAGCGGCCAAAATTCTGATCTTTGTGAAACATGGTGATTAAGGGTTTTTGAGGTCGCTGATAACGAATTTGGCACCAAAAATTTAAAATTCAAAATGGCGGATGGCACGCATTGTGATCTGGAAAGCGGTATTTTATAGCCAAAATTAAAAATCATAGCCGTACTAGAGAAAGGAAGAGAAAAAAGAATCAGACCTAACATTATCTTTGACTCAAAAAAAAATATTAAAAATTATTATACATATAAAATATATACAATTATTACCTATAATATATCCAAATCTAATTCCACAGTATCTAAATATTGCAATATAGATAAATGCTTCATGTTCCTCATCATCTTCATGATTATGATCATGATTATCATCATCATTGGAAACATTATCATCATTAATATCAGCTATTCCAGAGTGTGATGTTGATGGTTGTGGTTCGACAACTGGACAACGTAATAATGATATAACTTCAGTGGGTAGCTGAAGTCTGCTCAATTTTTGTTTTTGTATTCTATTTGCGAGTGATATGCTAGATATAAGTGGATCCGAAGTGTCTATGGCTCTATGAAATATATCTAGGAGGTTATTCTTCCTACTATCTTTTCGGGCATGAAATTGTCGGTCCTGTTTATAAAACTTATTTCGTGATTCTGCCGCATCCTCTCCTAAATACCCTGGAGGCAAAATACAGTTTTCGAGTATTTGCTTTCCATGAACCAAAATCTTATGGATTGTGGGCGGCATAGGGTACCATGGATACTTTTCTTTATATAAATGAGCCGTGTCAAACCAAAATTTTTCAAATTTTTCCAAATTGATTGGATATTGGCAGGTAATGGTAATTAAAATTATTTTAAAGTTTTTTAGTAAACTAACGTCTACACTAGAGCTCTTACTACCCGGGTACGGTGAGACCCCGGGTAGAAAAAAATTACTCGGGTACCCGGGTACCCGTAGGATACCCGACTACCCGGGTACCCGGGTAGACAAAAATTACCCGAGTATCCATGAGATACCCGAGTAACTGAAATGTGATGAGATCGTTGAGAATTTTGATTTGACAGTCGATCGTGCTTTGGTCTTTCGATCATTTTCGGCTAACCTCAGTAATGAACGAAATAAACTTCAAGCAATGAGAATGTATCGCAAATGAAACTCGGTCAAGATGAGCTTGTCTTTGCGCTGGCGTTGATTGGCTTGACGTCACGGCGTCATCACGCGCATGCTCAGAGCACTACGATCAGGACGCCACCTCGACCGAATTTCATTTGCGATACATTCTCATTAAATGTGGTATTGTCCGCAGAACACATTCTGCAGAATGTGAAAATTGCGAACTGTCAACGTCCTTTGCACTTACAATAGGGTAGTTCGCCCTATTGCAGTGCCTGTACCTATTAGTGTGTCTTTATATTTAAATAAGCAATGCTATTACTGTAGAAGCCCGAATCTGACGTAACTTTTATCATTCAATGTTGTTAAAAGCTCGATATAACGTTTCCCATTGGGGAGTATGATACACCATTAGAAAGCTTAAGAGTAGAGGAGTCACGGGTACCGCAAGCGTGTCCCATTCGGAAAATTTAGATTAAAATATGTAGACATGGCATTGATGCACTCTTATCAAATCACAACCAACTCCCTCAGTCGATGCAAAGTAAAACTCGGAAAATCCTAGGAAAATGCACTGGTTTTGGGTTTTCGTTCACACCACTTGTCGGAGTTTGTTGCAGCTAGATCTGTTTAGCGGGCCTTCCGCCGTCTTTAGTAAGATTTAAGATAAAAAAA
This sequence comes from Andrena minutula, assembly GCA_929113495.1. Taxonomy (NCBI): domain Eukaryota; kingdom Metazoa; phylum Arthropoda; class Insecta; order Hymenoptera; family Andrenidae; genus Andrena; species Andrena minutula. The sequence continues at coordinate 34,966,402 of OV815996.1, read as the reverse complement.
TTTATTTCAGAAATAAATAAAACAGCACGTTTATTAGTTTGAAATGAGGATTCCAATTTTCTATATTTTATTGTTAAATACATTAAATACATTTGTTTGTATTTAAACCAACAACAAATCTCATTCTCATGGTTCATATTTACAAATATTTAATTTCATTGTTTTATATACAATTTCTATCCTCTACTAGGGCGCATACTCCAGGTATCGTATTAATAATCGTAACGCGCACACAATACTACATTCAATTGCTTGATGTTTATTCCGTTCATTACTGAGGTTAGCCGAAAATGATCGAAAAGCCAAAGGACTATCGACAGTCAAATCGAAATTCTCAACGATCTCATCACATTTCAGTTACTCGGGTATCTCATGGATACTCGGGTAATTTTTGTCTACCCGGGTACCCGGGTATCGCACGAGTACCCGTGTAGTCGGGTATCCTACGGGTACCCGGGTACCCGAGTAATTTTTTTCTACCCGGGGTCTCACCCAGTGATACCAGATCGGGGACGGGTGCCCTCGAGAATTTCCCCCACCTCTCGCATACTACGCCGCAGCAGCGTGTCCGTGAGCTCGGCGCTTCGGAGTCCAACTCACGGACGCGCTGCTCCGGCGTAGTGTGCGCGAGGTGGGGGAAATTCTCGAGGGCACCCGTCCTCGATCTGGCATCACTGGTCTCACCGGGTACCCGGATACCCGGGTCAAAACAATAGCTCTAGTCTACACCTGTAATATCGGATAACATCTCTATTTTTTGGAATGCTCGGCGAGCCGTATTGACATCAGTTGTGTTACCACTACCTCCTATTTTGGGATTGTCTACATTCAAGCCAAATCTGTCCCAAAACCTCTTTTGAACCTCATTTTTCGACAAAGAAGCATTGTTTTTTCATCTTCCCGTCTTACTTGCCATTTTTTGATTTGTGTTCTGTATGCTATGTGAAGCACACATTCAAACAATCGTATCCATGCGTGTAAGGAACTAACTCCGTACTGCAAATTTTCTTTATGTTTGGGTTTAAACTGTTTTGCCTGAAAATCGTGTATTTTTAACATTTGCGTGGGAGTGGTTCCGCAAATAGGACAAGATTGAGTTGACTTAGTTCCTGTTAATGTATTTCAAACTTTGCCATCGATTAAGGTCATAATAAGTTTAAATTTAATGTCCAAAATTTTGTTTCCGTGTGGTATATGCAGAGTTGGGCATTATTCGGCTAAATTTTCATTCGAATAATTATTCGAATAAATTTGTGCAAATAAATTTTTATTCGAATAATCGTCGAATACAAAATTCGAATAAAATGAAATTAGTCAACAATAACGAATGTTTTTTTATTCGACTGATAATTTATTCGAATAATTTCTTATTCGAATAAAAATTCAGTCGACTCAACGGACGAATAAAATGTTCACGCGATTTCGGCGATGTATAGTGACACCACGTACTGTCACCCGTGAGATCTAATGTTTTAGGTTAAGGAACTCCTATCATAGCTTGCACTTTGCAGGAAGATGTATGACCGCAGTACTACATAGAGTGGCATTTTGATTTATTTTAGATAAAATTTACTCATGTCAATCCATTTAACCTAATGAAAAAATCCATCTCTTCAAGTTATGAGCGTTCATTGAACCTTTTAAGTAGGGAAGACCTATTGACAATCTGGAAATAATTTCCGTGATTTACTACTTGCATATGTGGTGAACTGATTGCGTGAAAGTACGTGTTTTATTTTGAGTTTTAACTCAGCAAACGAGAAACTAAACATCAAATTACTAAAATGCGTACACATTATAATAAACCAATGTGTACTGATTCGTTTGCGGTAAAGAAGCAAAAATTCAAACGGTTTCTAATGACGATTAATTGAAATAAAAGTGCTTAGACAATATTTACTTACATGCACCAAATACTAATATTCTGGGCTATAGCCACAAAATGAATACATAATACTCGTTTGTGTCACTAAAACCGACGGTGCTAATATCGTGAAGCAGCTCTCGCATGCTGTGGGTTACCAGATTTGTCGTTCAAGAGATTTTACTTATGTTACAATTTACCCCGTGTTACAACCTCCCCCGGTCTCCCCTACATACAAATAGTCATGCGCAGTGATGCCAGAATCGTGGGACACGGGACGGGACGCTTACCCCCACTATGACCTACCGTCCTCTCCCACTATGCCCTACCGGCGTCCCCCACTTTCTTCCCACCGCACTGTACACAAACATATTTTTACTCCTGTCCGTGTGAGCTGCCTGTCGAACTGCCGAGCACACGGACAGGGGTAGGGATATGCTTGTGTGCAGTGCGATGGGAAGAAAGTGGGAGACGACGGTAGGCCATAGTGGGAGAGGACGGTAGGTCATAGTGGGGGTAAGCGTCCCGTCCCGTGTCCCACGATTCTGGCATCACTGGTCATGCGAATATTCACATAGGGTAAGTGTCCATATTACTGCCGTTTTATTTATTTTGCTTAATAAAAATGTAACGTATAAATAATAGTGTTCAACAATAATATTATTATTAAGTTGGGACTGTTCTTATTATTATTAATATTATTGTTGTGCACTATTCTTTATACGTTACGGTTTTATTAAGCAAAATAAATAAAGTGACAACGAATCACCAACGAACCAGAATCACGCAAGAAAGTTTAACACTAGAACTACCGACGTTTGGACGAAGCTAGTTCTACCAAAACCAGTCGAAGTGACTGGTCTTTAAAAAAATACGTAATAATAGAATATTTTCAAATTGTTTGATTTATTACTTTCTTACAAAAGGAATTCCATGTTATGTAGTACATTTTTGGGGTATTATTAACCCATGTGGGAGTTATTCTTCTAGTATATAGTAAACTATTAGGTATAAAAAGTTATAATTTGTCACATTTCTTGCAAACGTAATTTTTCTGCTGAGTGCATTTTCCGCATACATATTTTTCAAAGGTATTACAAGTGTTGGTAGTCTTATTATTACTACAATATCCTATTTGACACCATTTGTGTGAACAATGTGTTCTTTGGACATTAGCTTCTCGCAATTCCATCCCTGCTTTTACATGTTCAGCGAGAAGTTCATCTGCTAGTTGAAACATAAAATCTTTTCTGGATATTTTTTCAGTTGTTGTTTCCTTATATAAGCTCTAGGCATTTATGCCAGCTAAAACGTGTGAAAAGTTGTCCGCAACGAGGAAACTGGGTATTTCAAGTTCGGTAACCAGATTGTGGAACCCTTTTACACTTTGACAAGTACCAGTCATTTCGACTGGTATTGGTAGAAGTAGCCATGGCACAAAATTATTTTGGTTTTGAATACATACAAAAAAAATAAAATTCATTTTATTACTTCTTTAGTTATCGCTACAAAAGTGATAACATCATCGCGGGAAAAGAATGCAACATGAAGTGGGAATTTTAAAATAAAATTGTAGAACCAGTCAGTTTGACTGGCGTGGTAGTTCTAGTGTTAAACAATCACATACCAAATTATATTGTGCATTCGATGTCATCTTTGTGGAGGACCCATAGTTTAAAAAATTACTGGAACAATTGAATATCGCAGGTATGTCTATTATTCATTGATGATATAAAAAGTGGGGCACCTCGGATGCAAAAGGAGAATTTTTTAATATTCAATAAGCGATATATTGTTTATAAACATCATGAGTCACATCAGTGGTGTTCTGTGTTTTTTTGTGTAAGGCACCTCTGTCGTTGAGTGTAAAAATAAAATTTTTATTATCTTTTATTAAACGGGTTTTTTGAGAAGCCTACGTGGCATACGTATTTAAATACTGTCTATGTACCCGATGAGCCGAATGTGTCCAATGTGCCACGGGTATCTTTACCAAAACACATAAGATGTTTCGCACACACACTTTCGTTGCGTATAACTACCAACGTAATGAAGACATTAAAAAAAAAAAAACAGACAACCTGCTACAATTCATACCCAAGTCCTATATAAATGTTCACAATTGTGAAATTCCGCATCATGTCCCAAATCAGCAGAGATAGTAAATAATATCTTATTATAAGCAGTCCAGGAGAAATACGTTGGAATTCCTTGTATGATTCACTGACACGGATATTAAATATAAAAGAAAAGAATTATCAGTTATGTAAGACATTAGAAATGAAACACGTACTGAACGAGCAAGAATATCTATACATACAAGAGCATGTTGCAGTTACAAGACCTGTAGCCCATGCTCTTGATATTCTCCAGGGAGAGAACAATACGTTTTATGGAATAGTTATTCCCTGTTTGCTATATGCAATTGCATATAAACAATTTTTTGTATCTCAAATACGTTAGGAAATAATGTAACTGATTATTGTTCCCGCCGACAACCTGTATGTATCAATCACAAAAAAAAATAGAAAAAGTATACAATACAAAAAAAGATGTGAAATCAAAATGAGCTGCCAGTACATAAAGGTGCTTTCCAACTGCGCTTAAGATGACACAACTACATACACACAGCTCAAATGCTGTGTTCATACATTCCATTACAATGTATTACATAATACAGTGGACGCTCGATAATGTGCCGCAGTCGGGGCTCTAGAGGCGGTGTTTTCTCAGAAGCGGCATATTAACGAGAGCCAATGTAACGCGCGCTCTCCCCATAACTCTCCTGTTTTCTTTTCCGTGATGGCTGCCCCCTACCAGAATACTCTTAAGGTGCGTCACACTGATGTTCGCGCAATTCACAAGCAGTATAGGTACAAATCGTACTTCTTTCACTAAAGCTTTGGCGAACATATTTAAATTTTATACAGATCCCTATTCATGAAGTGTTTACCGATGAAGACACACATTTATACTACAGGGTTATCCACTGAAGACTGGCGGCGCTCGATGAGAACGGCAACAACGTCACACGCATAATTTTATTTTTATAACCTATACTTTTAGCAACAGCCCATAGATGACGGATGTATCGACATATGATTGTAGTAGTAATTATGCGTGTGACGTTGTTGCCGTTCTCATTTCTACTCGCGCGAGCGCCGCCAGTCTTCAGTGGATAACCCTGTATAAGCACGTTATACATGTACGATGAATAAAGAAAGCTTATATAGCAATGTAACTTTTATTTATAATCGTAATATTTTAGCATCTTTCAGTGTTTCAGTTTTTAGAATTAACGTTAAATATATTTTTTAAAATTGTAATACATAAATCTGTAACTTCGGTACACCTTCTACCTGTCGTATATTTTTACAGTTTATCTTTTCCTTACCCATTTACATAACTATTTATGCCCAATATGAAATAAATGTGCCTAATACAAAATGTAACTGATCATAATTCAAAATATTTAAAAAAACATTTGAATAAAACGATATTGTACGTACTTATACTTCTGTCATTAAAAAATGTATGAGTTAAGATGTGTCTTCATCGGCAAACAGTTCGCGAGAAAGTGTCTATGTGTATAAGACAAAAATATGTTCGCAAGAGTTTTATTATTAGTGAGAAAAAGAAAAAACACATTCACGTATATGTATTGCTTGCGAATTGCTTGCGAACTCCAGTGTGGAGGCACCATTAAGGGTTAGCATTCATTGGCTCGCTGACAAGGGAAGGACCCCAAGTGCTCGGCTTGGATTTTAACGAGCATTTGTAAGATGATAGCATGCAGGTCCCTAATGATATATATGGAATATTAGCCGTAGTTACTTAGCGGTTTTAAAGATATTAACAATTAAAGTTACGTACCTGTTTACATACTATGGATATAAAGGTTTTTACAGAAGCTGCGGCGGCGAAGTGGGTTGGTGCGTGGATTGCGAATCCCACGGTCCTGTGATCGATCCCCCATTAGACGAAGTTTTTTTTTTATTGCATTTTTATGGTGCTAGCATCGTGCACGATGCAGGGTGGTAATTATCATACATGCAGGAAAAGCATAAAACAGCCCGACACCATGAACACATAATAAAAGCTTGTTTCGTGCACTGACATTTTGTAGTTTTTACTGCGTCCGGAAAAGCAACTTGGTTTACGTTAAGAAATATTTCCCTTGATGAAGTTAATTTGGATGCAAACCATGCGTATCTAATCATTTTTGAATAAATCGGTGCTTGTAATTGTTGATGTACAAGTGCATGAATTTTAATGCAATCAGATCTTGTTGTAATGTCGCGACCGGTTGTGAAAAGTTCATAGTAGTTTTGGAATCGTGCTATGTAGTTTTTGATTTGCCTATAGAAGTATACATCACAGGGTTGGCAAAGTGGTGTACATTTTGGTGGTATGATTTTTAATGTACACGTGGATAAATTATTTTCGTCAATAAATTTTTGGTCGTATATTACAGGGCTTGTTTGACCTCCCCAAGAATCAACAATCATTAAAAATTTGTTGTTGTTCATATATGGATGAATTATGTGGTCTAAAAACAATTCATAGGTGTCTTTCTGCAATTTACCTGATTTTGTGGCGGCTATATAAACATTATTAAATTCGGTGCTTAACCGTTGGACTTCTTTCACAACCTTTGGTCCAAACGTTCCATTTTTTTCTTGCAGACATATAAAAACTTTTGGTAGCAGTTTCCCGGATGCTGTTATAGAATACTGTGCAGTATAGGAATGCGTTGCTTTATTTATGTCTTTAATTTGGACTTCTGTTGATTTTTCGCCTTTGTGTGATAATGTTCGATGTATGTTTATACGATATTCGCAACCGGTTTGATCTGTATTAATTACAAAATCTGGATCATATTTTGTAATAATGTCTGATGTTTGCTCTTGGAAAAGTTTCGCTGCTTTGGAGGTATTTTCGAAAGAGTCGCGGTCACTATTGCTTACATATTTTGTAACATGCCTGTGTCTTATTCTGTGTTCTTTTTTAAATCTTGTTACCCAATGTTTGGATGCCATAAATGAAAATTCGGGTGATATAAATTGAAATGCTGCTGCCATGGCCCACTGTTGTAATGTTCGAGTGGTAACGAGATGTTTTGCTGCACGCGCTTCAACAAATCTGTCGTACACCCATGAATTAATAGATTCATATTTGTCAATTCGGCTTCCACCTTTCTTGACTTGATCCGTCCATCGTATCAGTTGCCGTTTATTAGACAGAGCCTTTGTTGTCTTACTTCGCAATGTAGGTATCGACCACGTGGGATGTAATTCTGCTAACGCAACCACTTTTTTCCTCATTTCGAAGGGCACTTTACTTATTGGTACTGGCTCCTGGGGAGATGGTGATCGAGAACGTGATTCTTCAGGAGATGTTATTTCATCACTGCTTGTACCAACATGTTCTTCGTGTGTTTCACCTTGAATATAATTTAATTCGTGTTCCGGGACCAATTCTTCGTCAGTGACCAATTCATAATCGGATATAATCGAAATGAGAACTTCTGCTATTTCATTTCCCATTACTTTTGAACGGTCCGATGGTTTTTTACTTTTTTCGTTAGTAATAACGTCTTGCAAACGCAACAAATCCATTGCATAATATAATGCATCGGTAACTTCCTGCATTTTTGCACAATTTTTTCACTTAAAAGTAAATTCACTTTGAATGAAGACCGAATGAGAAAAATTAAATACTGTATCGGTTCGTTCGACTGCTTGAAACTAACTAAACTCTGTTATACGGCTAGCTATGCATCTTGGACTGTCTTCGAGAATACCGATGCATAAACATTGTGCGTGCGACGTTTGTTGGTCTACGCGTGAAAGATAAACATCAATCCTGCTATCTGCATTTCGACGGAATCTATGTGGGACCGTAGCGAATATAAAATACTATAAAGGAATACTGTATCGAAATTGTTATTAATTGAAAAAAAATTCAATACTATACTAATAGTATCTTTTTCAAACCAGTATCTAAAAAAATGAGAAGAATTTTTATTGTTATTGGTTATTATTATATTTATTTGTGCTTTTCCTGCATGTATGATAATTACCACCCTGCATCGTGCACGATGCTAGCACCATAAAAATGCAATAAAAAAAAAACTTCGTCTAATGGGGGATCGATCACAGGACCGTGAGATTCGCAATCCACGCCCCAACCCACTTCGCCGCCGCAGCTTCTGTAAAAACCTTTATATCCATAGTATGTAAACAGGTACGTAACTTTAATTGTTAATATCTTTAAAACCGCTAAGTAACTACGGCTAATATTCCATATATATCATTAGGGACCTGCATGCTATCATCTTACAAAAGCTCGTTAAAATCCAAGCCGACCACTTGGGGTCCTTCCCTTGTGAGCGTGAGAGAAAGGGAGGTGCACACACGCGTGCGAGTAATGCGTGTGAGCTGGAGCGTTCCTAACGGCACTTTAAACAGCGGCATATTATCGAGCGTCCACTGTATTAAGCAGATATATTTTTATACAAATAAATATTTTAATACGAATAAATATTTTATTCAAAATACTTGGCGCTGCGCAACCGAAAAAATATTAATTGCCTTAGTATTAATTAATAATTTACAACAACTCCATTACAATATAAAATACATATACATACACATATTAGAAACGCAGTCAGATTTATTCTACATATATTTAATTTTAATATCATACGTAGCATATGCACACGCACGCACGCACACACACGCACGCACGTACAAGAAAGAAAGAAAAGGATTAATGCAATTTATACATATTTATTGAGTTTAGCAACACCAATTCGGGGCGCAGCGCCAAGTATTTTGAATAAAATATTTATTCGTATTAAAATATTTATTTGTATAAAAATATATCTGCTTAATATTATGTAATACATTGTAATGGAATGTATGAACACAGCATTTGAGCTGTGTGTATGTAGTTGTCATCTTAAGCGCAGTTGGAAAGCACCTTTATGTACTGGCAGCTCATTTTGATTTCACATCTTTTTTTGTATTGTATACTTTTTCTATTTTTTTTTGTGATTATTATTGTCTTCTATTTTTTGTGATTTATTTGATTTTTCATGTACTTGGCGTATTTTTTTACTTTTTTGAAGTTTTTTATGGGGTTCGTGTTTATTGACACTTCGAGAAACCGAATATTCCAGAAATTCAAAACAAATAAATAACGCGATCGAGTTCGGTAAGTGCAAAACGTTCGCCGATACCACTGATGCGCAGCAACCCGCGCGGGAAGACAAGCGCCAAACATACAGCAGCAAGGAGGGTCGTACGGCTCGTAGGATTGAGGCAATGCAACAAAATGAGTTTTTTCAACACCTGCATGAAAATGTGTGTTTTTTTACGCCTGCTGAGCGGGAGCAAAATGACTAATTTCGGACGTATTCGCGTAAAGTCTATCTCCCAAGGGAAAAAGACTTTACGCGCATGCGTATTCGCAATTTCTTACTTTCCTCCCAAAGAAACTGGAGTTTGACGTTACCCTATGGTATGAAGATGCAGTTGTTCGACTAATCGTTATCGATTTGTTGGAAAATAAATACACGTATTTATTAATTTTGATAGAATAAAAAAGCAATCGAACATGCATATTTTTTGCGAATCGCTGAGCAGGCTTTCAAAAACACACCTTTCATGCAGGTGTTGAAATGTTTTTTTTCAACACCTGCATGAAAATGTGTGTTTTTTACGCCTGCTGAGCGGGAGCAAAATGACTAATTTCAGACGTATTCGCGTAAAGTCAATCTCCCAAGGGAAAAAGACTTTACGCGCATGCGTAGTCGCAATTTCTTACTTTCCTCCCAAAAAAACTGGAGTTTGACGTTACCCTATGGTATGCAGATGCAGTTGTTCGACAAATCGTTATCGATTTGTTGGAAAATAAATACACGTATTTATTAATTTTGACAGAATAAAAAAGCAATCGAACATGCATATTTTTTGCGAATCGCTGAGCAGGCTTTCAAAAACACACCTTTCATGCAGGTGTTGAAAAAAATATAATGCGTGACACGGGAGAGAAGCGATTTCGCCTCGGGTGAATGGGGAAGATGACGCAAAGCTCGGCGCAGATGGCGCCACTAGCGCATGTACTGTGGATGTGCCTGAGTGCGTATGTGTGAATTGTTTGCGCGCGAAATTTTCATTTGTGTATTGTATAAATGGGACTGTGTGCTGGTGGCGTCACGGGTGGGAAAAAGTTGCAGTCATCTTCCTCATTGCTGCCCTCGCTACACTCGGGCAGCAAACTTCACGCTCGTCGGAATCTCTTGCTTCTCTCCCTTGTCACGCAATATACTATTTTTGAACAGGCGGAAGGGCTATTATATGGGGCAGGAATAACTGATTAGCAGATCACAGGTGTAAGTAACCAATAATTAATACTTTCTCCTACCGAAAACTTCAAAGCGCGATTTCTCCAGTTTTCATTTTTACGATTCTTTAAAATTGGCGGGCGTGATAGCAAAAAAACTATGCGGCCTATTGAATTAAACCAAAGCTTATGCTCTTCAGTATTAAATTATTTTCTATGTGAACTAAAAAGATTGTTAAAAAAATCTTTTTAAATAATTTTTATAGCACGTTAAAGTCAAATGTTGTTTTTAAAAAATAGACATTCTTCTTATCAAACTAAAAAAAATTTATGATTTCGCGCTTTTTTCTGCTTTTTGTTAGTTCACCCAGAAGAAAAATATTTGAGCATTAAAAACCATTTTGAATTTTTTCATTTGAGACAAGAATTACAACCAGAATCCTTCCCGCCAATTGGAGACTGCAGTGGCAAAGCGCTCCGAGAATCGGCTGATGAATCTGCCATATTTTATAATTTTATGAGAAAAAAATTTTTTTTGTACTCATCGAATATATGTTGAAGTATACCTAAAAGTTTACGAAGATCAATTGTTCCTTTCCCTTTAGAAAAAATTCCCGAAAAAATCATTTTTTTGGACCTTGTACAGCAGGACACTCCCTTAAGCGTGTGCATATACGCGTGTAGTAAACAAACCGTTTCAACCGTCTTTCGTCCTGGAATCGGCTAGAAGGAAGTTTTTGCGGGTACAGTTACCTTCAGTAAACATCTGTGCAGGGTGGTCTGATGCGTTTGAACGCTAATAAGCACTGTATATTGAAATAATAATGAATTTATACGTCACGCTGGTGCTACATAGCTACAGTACACCATTAGCGCCACCAACGGAGAAGCCTTGAAGCTTCATTCTGTAAGTTTTCGATTCAGAAATTCATTATTATTTCAATGTACAGTGCTTATTAGCGTTCAAACACACCAGACCACCCTGCACAGATGTTTACTGAAGGTAACTGTACCCGCAAAAACTTCCTTCTAGCCGATTCCAGGACGAAAGACGGTTGGAACGGTTTGTTTACTACACACGTATACGTACACGCTTAACTTAACTTGTGTGACCGTCCGCACACATTCAAGGCCCGGTGAGACGGACAATAACAAAAATGAGACGGCCCCCTTAAGGGGTTATTCTGGTAATCAAGCTGCAAAATTCAAGTTTTATTACTCGGTGAATGCAATGAATAACAACGTCAAACTTTTTTTCTTTAATTGCGTTACTTATAATGTAAACGGAACAATTTTTTAAATACAATTTTAATTGTAATTTTCAATGTTATCTGGAATTAAAAATTGCGCCTTTGAAGAGACGGCGGGAATGATTTCAGCTCATAGACACATCTGAACCAAAAAACCAAATCGATTCTTAATCATCAGGAATACCGCTATCGCAGGTGCCACAATTAGTCACGTAAGTCAAAATTTAACAAAATTGTGCGCATTTAAACTTCAAGTATCGAAATTTTCCATTTTAACTCCAGATAACATTGAAAAATACAATTAAAAATGTATTTAAAAAATTGTTCCGTATACATTATATGTAACTTAATAAATGAAGAAAAAATTTGACATTGTTATTCATTGTATTCACCGAGTAAAAAACCTAAATTTTGCAGCATGATTACCAGAATGACCCCTTAATAAATTGAAATAAAAAAGATATTGTTACGGTTAAGTACCATTTCAAACCATCCTAATGGTTATCGTCTTTAATAGTTGTATGATAGTTTTTAACAAATCGATTACGCAAATGAAACCGTTAATTGGAGACGTCAAATTTAATATGACTTTATCGTTTTTAGGCTGGGGCACACAATACATTGCGGTATATTAGACTTACGCTAGTGTGCGGTGTATATGCACATCCGTCAAAATTGACGTCCGTCGCGACGGACGTCGGAGAAAACTCTCGTGTGCCCCCAGCCTTAGAACACAGTTAAGTACACTGATCATCATAAATATAAAACTAAGGGCCAAACATATATACAGAATGGACAACCAAACAAAACGAGCTTATGCACACATTTTGAGAAAATAATATTTACTTTATCGTCTCTTCGGGAGGAAGTGAAATGGCATTCCGGTCCATGGTCCTTACAATTCTGGCAAAGAGGCCATCCACATCTTCGACAAGGTACTGCAATATTTTTATTCAACACTTTATAGCATCCAAGACACACGGGAATAGAATTCTGCATAGGACCAGCAATCAGAGGTTGGTCTTCCTTCAGAATAATTTCTCCCACCTTAATATTTCGTGTCGCAATATAATGACGACCCAACGTTGGGTTTTCTGCCAACTTTAAAATAATTTTATAAATAAATTACACATACTTCATGAATAGTTTTTAACAAATAATAAAGACTACAATATACATGGTACCCAGGGCGTTTATAAAAATGTGGGACATTAATTCCGGATCGGTTTTACTCACCAAAATAATAAAGGAAGGTAGTATATGCATATTTCCGATAATGCTTAGTTTCGCAATTATTGGTGTGTAAGTATTTTTGTATTCCGTAAATTTCGAACCCGACACACCTATTAAAGGACAACCGGCTGATAGATGCGTTGGCGTTGGTCAGTTAGCCTAATACAGTTGTGCCCAGTGTTGATAATCTCAGGTTCCCGAAAATATCTTTTACTCATAATGGTAGGCGAATTTCCTACCTCCGATTTCACCTTTCACTGAGGTTTATGGCTTTCGGCCTTCGAGAATAGGAGACCACGAATATAATGTTGCACTAGTCACTAAGAAGTGAAACATGTGAAGTTCCGCATTTCTCATCGGATCTTCACCAACGTGACACCTATCAATTCCTTGTACTTTCCCAATGAAAATGATATCACAACCCGACACAGTTCAGGCTATAATTAACGAAATTGCATATAAAATTAATTTTCTGAATTTAAATCCACGTGCACCAACTGCCAACTGAAGATCAAAATGAATAATGACACGCATTCTAAATTAAAAAAGTTGAAAAGAAACGAAACGTAAATAATAATTTAAACTAATAACACTAGTTTACAATTTTTTTGCACAGCAGATACCACTATTTTTTTCTTATGTACAATGGCCCGCTGATTCAGAAAATGAGGTCCAAAAAATTGTCTATGGATACGTTTTCGAGATATCGAATAGGTGAACTTTTTACCTGTCTGTCAAAAAGGTGTTCCCACTTAATTGCGAATATCTCGTGTTGCGAATATCCGATTTGGTCGAAAATCAGATCAAATTAAAGATGATTGTTACCAACAAGTGTACGTGACAAAATTTTGAAATCGGTTCAATAGTTCGGATGAAATCAATGGAAATATGTGAAAAAATCATTTTTTCGACCGAAATTGAGATCGACAATTCATTTAATCATCTGGGAAAAATCGAAATCGCAACAATGAGCCTAGTTCCCATCTCTTGCGTAGAATCTGCACTTTTACGAAGAAAATAAGCTGCTGCTGAAGAAAATCAATGGATAAATGCCGAAGCTAGAGACAATTGTGTGAAAACACTAAAATTTTATTTTTTTCTCGGTTTTGTGTTTTTTTTCAATTTTAATTCATTCTGTACATTTTTCAAGTATTTTGGAATTAACCCTAACCCTTTGCTAGTGCCCAGTATGAAATAGCAATTGGATCAGTGTTCCATGCAGCAAACGCAGGCCCAGCACGGCCCTAAAACGAAGTTCATGAGGCACATTTTCCACCCCGGCCTGCTAGAGTATCGCTTATATCCGAGCTTATATAATCGCGTGCTTTGGATGGCCGTGTGGGTGATTTTTGAGGGCAATATTTTCAAAGGCAATGGCATTCACCCTCTCTACTTGAGAATCCCGTTGGGCGGGTTTTGATATGCCCTTGTGGATTTTTACGAGTAGGCAGGTTTAATGCCGAACAACGTTTGCGTCTTTTCATAAATTATCGCAAGTATCGTATGTCACAGTTTCGGCGAGGTAGGTAAGTAACTATGCGCTCTACATGGCAAATCCGTCACGCATCCGCCGCCACTGCACGCCCCTTGGCTGGCCTGCCTCGCGCGGCCCGCTGTCCGTCGAGTTGCCGTCATTCAGGCTGATTCGGACGATCCAGACGCCAATCTTTAACCATCGATAATTAATAAACAAAGCATTTACCGCAATTTCGTCACTCTTGATTTTCGACTTATATATGCCTGTAGAATCACCCCCCAAAGTATTGACTATAGGTAGAGTAACACCCTGTATACAGGGTGTCCCAGGGAAGAGTGGACAGCGGGATATCTCCTAAAGTATTGGTGATAAAAATATGAAAAAAATATGGGATTGCATGGTTCGAAGGGGCTGACTTATTAGCGCGGACGAATTTTTTTTCCGATTATTATTGTAAAAGATACGATGGTCAAGTTCGGTTTTGTAAATGGAACTATTTTTTCTGAAGAGCTGAGTTGATAGTGCGTTCCAAGACAAATTCAATGAGCATTAATGTATACACTTGATTTCCACTGGTTTTTGAGATATTGAGCTTGCAAATTCACTGATTTTCACTAGAGAAACCCCGCCGGAATAGCAAGCACAGTGGACAGTCTAGCTGAAGCCACGGGTTGCCTTGCCTGTTGAAACCGATACCTACCTGCTAAAGGTCTACGCCAGAAATGGCAGGCCCAAAGGCTGGCCAATTCTTTTCCGCCAGAAATGCCACTTAGGTAGGTACATCTGCGGTATCGAGAAGCGCACCGTTACTTTTATTTCGCACTTGCTTCTACGCTCGGATGGCCGGTTCTTTTTGGAGGGATGCAAGCTCGATTGGTTAGGGTTAGGAGGTGTGAAAGTTGCTAGACTAAATTTCAACTATAGGGAGCAGATTGTATTAGAACCAATCGGATTTGCATCCCTCACAAACGGCTGCTCTCTTGAAGAGGCCCTCTTCACAGCAATACCTCCTCCCCAATGGCCACCTTCTCTCGCATGGAATACGTCAACGCATGCTTTTGTTTTAATATTGAAGCTCGTGTTTATACTCGAGAGGACCACGCGTCGACAGCGGGCTACCCCTTTTCTTCCTGTGTCTCTCCACGAGGAGTATCAACGGTGGATTGTAGGAGCGTAGATGTTGGGATGCTAGTTATTGAATTCAGGAGACGATAGAAACACTTTATTACAAAACACACATGTGCTATAATAAATGATCGAACTTGCGCCCCACTTCGCGCAGACCGATTACAGGGTGATTGGCTCGGTACGCCTAATCCGCCTCGCAACCGTGACAAGGTCAAGCCAAAAGGTATGAATCCTGGGTCCTTTTTCCGAAGGAAGCCATAAAATTCGATGGGCACTGCGGGGTGTTGTCGTCCCAGCCACGGGATGAAACGCAGAATTACCCTGTTTCTGTTTCAGAAATAAAATAATTCTTTATTCTTCATCGTATGGATATGGAAGTGTCGCCGATGAATTCCTTGTGGTTTTCCGATGAAAATCATGCCAAATGTCGCGTAAATCGGACTACTTTGACATAAGGAATACAAATAGCTTGTGTCAAAGTAGTCCGATTTGCATGATATTTCGTATGATTTTCATCAGAAAAACACAAGCAATCCATTGGCGTCACTTCCATATCCATGCGATAAAGAGTAAAGAATTATTTTATTTCTGAAGCAGAAACAGGGTAGTTCTGCATTTACGCCCCTCACCACGTGGGCAGGGACAACACCCCGCAGTGCCCATCGAATTTTATGGCTTTTTTCGGAAAAAGGTATGCATCCTCGGCCGACCGCGGCAAATCGGGGTCGGTGCCTCGTAGTCAAGGGGTGACATCTGTTTCAGAAATAAAATAATTCTTTATTCTTTATCGTATCGCAGGGGAAGTGACGCCGATGGATTCCTGGCGTTCCATCGATTAAAATCATACCAAACATCATGCAAATCGGACTACTTTGACACAAGCTAGTTGTATTCCCTATGTAAAAGTAGTCCGATTTGCACGATATTTGGCATGATTTTCATCGGAAAACCACAAGGAATCCATCGGCGACACTTCCATATCCATACGATGAAGAATAAAGAATTATTTTATTTCTGAAGCAGAAACAGGGTAGTTCTGCATTTACGCCCCTCACCACGTGGGCAGGGACAACACCCCGCAGTGCCCATCGAATTTTATGGCTTTTTTCGGAAAAAGGTATGCATCCTCGGCCGACCGCGGCAAATCGGGGTCGGTGCCTCGTAGTCAAGGGGTGACATCTGTTTCAGAAATAAAATAATTCTTTATTCTTTATCGTATCGCAGGGGAAGTGACGCCGATGGATTCCTGGCGTTCCATCGATTAAAATCATACCAAACATCATGCAAATCGGACTACTTTGACACAAGCTAGTTGTATTCCCTATGTAAAAGTAGTCCGATTTGCACGATATTTGGCATGATTTTCATCGGAAAACCACAAGGAATCCATCGGCGACACTTCCATACCCATACGATAAAGAATAAAGAATTATTTAATTTCTGAAACAGGTAGGTACAGGGTAGTTCTGAAGCTACGCCCGACGAAGGATGCGGCCTGGTACCCCATAGAGCCTCACCTCATTTGTATGGCTTTTTTTCGGAAAAAGGTATGCATCCTTGGCCGAACGTAGCGAGTGGAGGTCGACCCCCGCAGTCGAGGGTGAAATTATGAAATATTCATTTAAGCGGATTAAGAAATTCTTTATTTTTCATCGTATGGGTATGGAAGTGTCGCCGATGGATTCCTAGTGGTTTTCCGATGAAAATCATGCCAAATATCGTGCAAATCGGACTACTTTTACATAGGGAATACAACTAGCTTGTGTCAAAGTAGTCCGATTTGCATGATGTTTGGTATGATTTTAATCGACGGAACGCCAGGAATCCATCGGCGTCACTTCCCTTTCGATACGATAAAGAATAAAGGATTATTTCCTTTCTGAAACAGATGTCACCCCTCGACTACGATGCGCCGACCCCGATTTGCCGCGGTCGGCCGAGGATGCATACCTTTTTCCGAAAAAAGCCATAAAATTCGATGGGCACTGCGGGGTGTTGTCCCTGCCCACGTGGTGAGGGGCGTAAATGCAGAACTACCCTGTTTCTGCTTCAGAAATAAAATAATTCTTTATTCTTCATCGTATGGATATGGAAGTGTCGCCGATGGATTCCTTGTGGTTTTCCGATGAAAATCATGCCAAATATCGTGCAAATCGGACTACTTTTACATAGGGAATACAACTAGCTTGTGTCAAAGTAGTCCGATTTGCATGATGTTTGGTATGATTTTAATCGATGGAACGCCAGGAATCCATCGGCGTCACTTCCCCTGCGATACGATAAAGAATAAAGAATTATTTTATTTCTGAAACAGATGTCACCCCTTGACTACGAGGCACCGACCCCGATTTGCCGCGGTCGGCCGAGGATGCATACCTTTTTCCGAAAAAAGCCATAAAATTCGATGGGCACTGCGGGGTGTTGTCCCTGCCCACGTGGTGAGGGGCGTAAATGCAGAACTACCCTGTTTCTGCTTCAGAAATAAAATAATTCTTTACTCTTTATCGCATGGATATGGAAGTGACGCCAATGGATTGCTTGTGTTTTTCTGATGAAAATCATACGAAATATCATGCAAATCGGACTACTTTGACACAAGCTATTTGTATTCCTTATGTCAAAGTAGTCCGATTTACGCGACATTTGGCATGATTTTCATCGGAAAACCACAAGGAATTCATCGGCGACACTTCCATATCCATACGATGAAAAATAAAGAATTATTTTATTTCTGAAACAGAAACAGGGTAATTCTGCGTTTCATCCCGTGGCTGGGACGACAACACCCCGCAGTGCCCATCGAATTTTATGGCTTCCTTCGGAAAAAGGACCCAGGATTCATACCTTTTGGCTTGACCTTGTCACGGTTGCGAGGCGGATTAGGCGTACCGAGCCAATCACCCTGTAATCGGTCTGCGCGAAGTGGGGCGCAAGTTCGATCATTTATTATAGCACATGTGTGTTTTGTAATAAAGTGTTTCTATCGTCTCCTGAATTCAATAACTAGCATCCCAACATCTACGCTCCTACAATCCACCGTTGATACTCCTCGTGGAGAGACACAGGAAGAAAAGGGGTAGCCCGCTGTCGACGCGTGGTCCTCTCGAGTATAAACACGAGCTTCAATATTAAAACAAAAGCATGCGTTGACGTATTCCATGCGAGAGAAGGTGGCCATTGGGGAGGAGGTATTGCTGTGAAGAGGGCCTCTTCAAGAGAGCAGCCGTTTGTGAGGGATGCAAATCCGATTGGTTCTAATACAATCTGCTCCCTATAGTTGAAATTTAGTCTAGCAACTTTCACACCTCCTAACCCTAACCAATCGAGCTTGCATCCCTCCAAAAAGAACCGGCCATCCGAGCGTAGAAGCAAGTGCGAAATAAAAGTAACGGTGCGCTTCTCGATACCGCAGATGTACCTACCTAAGTGGCATTTCTGGCGGAAAAGAATTGGCCAGCCTTTGGGCCTGCCATTTCTGGCGTAGACCTTTAGCAGGTAGGTATCGGTTTCAACAGGCAAGGCAACCCGTGGCTTCAGCTAGACTGTCCACTGTGCTTGCTATTCCGGCGGGGTTTCTCTAGTGAAAATCAGTGAATTTGCAAGCTCAATATCTCAAAAACCAGTGGAAATCAAGTGTATACATTAATGCTCATTGAATTTGTCTTGGAACGCACTATCAACTCAGCTCTTCAGAAAAAATAGTTCCATTTACAAAACCGAACTTGACCATCGTATCTTTTACAATAATAATCGGAAAAAAAATTCGTCCGCGCTAATAAGTCAGCCCCTTCGAACCATGCAATCCCATATTTTTTTCATATTTTTATCACCAATACTTTAGGAGATATCCCGCTGTCCACTCTTCCCTGGGACACCCTGTATGTCTGGAAAACGTATATTATTGTTGAGGAAGTATTACAGTAACACAGTCCAACAAAATGAAACTTTTTTACTGTTCCACAATATCCACTGGGTGATTCTAGTAGAGTTCACCCTGAACACGTATCCGCAAACCGTTTGTCACCATCACCCTCAGTTTTTGAAAAACTTGATTTTGACAAAAACTGCAAATATTCGACTTTGAACATCTTTTGCGTCGTAACGATAATACTTATTTGGATGCTCTCTGCGTCGAATTATTCTATGAACCCTCCCGAATACAACGGTGTAAGTTATTATTACATTATGAACATTTAAATATGTTTAAACAACGATCAAAGGGAAAATGACACTCGAAATGCACCCATTCTTGAAGATATCCTTAACTTTATTTCCAAAGTTACGGGTCTAGGAGAAAATCTGACCATTCCACGCGATGCAGCAGACATTTTTCCTTCGGATATCATCAACAAAAGTGGTAAGTCACGTTTTGTTTTCAATTCAGAAGCGAAATAGTTTGGCAAAACACGCGGTGTCGACAGTAGTAGTCAACGGCGGCGCGCGATCCACTGCCGCTCAGCGTAACACAATCGCTTAACGCGCGTGACTACCACTGTCGACACCGCACGTTTTGCAAAACTATTTCGCTTCTGTATTGAAAACAAAACAAGACTTACCACTTCTGTTGATGCTTTCCGAAGGAAAAATGTCTGCTGCATCGCGTGGAATTATCAGATTTTCTCCTAGACCCTTAGTTTTGGAAATAAATTGAAAGATATCTTCAAAAATGGGTGCATTTCGGGTATGATTTTCCCTTTGATCGTTGTTTAAACATATTTAAATGTTTATAATGCCATAATAACTTATATCGTTGCATTCGGGAAGGTTCATAAAATAATTTGACGTAAAGAGCTGTCGAATAACTATTACCGTTTCGACAAAAAAGATGCTCAAAGTTGAAAATTTCCAGTTTTTTTTCTAAATCGATTTACTCAAAAACTGAAGGTGATAGAGCAATTTTATTATTATTATTATTTATTTCACGGGACAAGCCCAATATGTTACACATATAAAACAAAAATACGCATTAAAAACTATTACCATTAAGTACAGACTAGAGTACATCAAATTAGCTAGCGAGGAAAACGTAGTATATGCGCCAAATGCGAGCCAAGGAGTGCGATGACCGACCGTCTAAAGACTGCCAACGAGGAGCCAAAGAAATCCACCCTATCGGCCAACTCACTCCCGCGCAAACAAACCCTTGTGATGGGGTCATTCTGACGAATATTCGTGCGAAAATATCTAACCCGAAATAACGGAGTGAATCTCAATGGTCTTGAGAGGGCGCTAAAGTTAACTAATCCTAACAGTTGGGGACAATTAATATCCCCATTAATAATCTTGAATAGAAAGGTCAGATCGGCCAGCTCTAACCTCTGCTGAATCGTCAGGAAATTAAATCTTCGCAAGGACGGACCGTAATCATGGTCAAATAAACTGATGGGTTGACAGATGTCAACGAGCAAATTTCAAAATTACATACCTTGTATAGAATATGTAACTGATAGAGTATAATATGGAGTTCTCTATATAACTCCATATTATACTCTATCAGTTACATATTCTATACAAGGTATGTAATTTTGAAATTTGCTCGTTGACATCTGTGAGTGTATGCAAAGTTCACCACATGAATAAGAGGTTTGTTTTAGTTTTTTTGCCCTGATAATATAAATTTGAATTTTAGGAATTCATATGTTAGTATTTTCAACGGCTTCGTTGGCCACAGTTCGTCTCACCTTCAGGTTGTCGGTTGTCTTGTTCGCTGTTTACCTCAGTCATCTTCCAACCGGCTCGCGTGTCGCTGGCTTTATTTAAACTGCTGCGACATTTCATTAGCAAAGCAAAATAATATTACTTTCCTGAAGAAGGTCCAAATTGGGGACCGAAACGTCGAAGTATACGAAAATTTTTATTGCAAAATAGCTTTTGAATATTATTATTATTTTGTTCTATAACAAAATAATTGTTTTTCTGTGACCGAATCAGTGCGCCGATACCACTTTAATTAAACTAAGCGGTCGAAATTTAATTTTTAAAATTTTTGGTAGTCCTATTCGAAAAGATGGCCACTTCGACGTCCACGTCCTTTTTTGCCAGAATAAAATAAACTTTGAATAATTTCTTTTCTGAAATCTTTTATTTTTAATATTTTTTTTAGATTTATGGAGAACAAAGTGATGGTTTGCTTTATTTGGCTTTTTAAGCAAATAGCAAAAAATAGATAGGTACCACCGTCTACTCTTGAAACATGATTTATAGAAAGACCCACAAAAGCATTATTCTTATCGACGCCCCGACATCTTGTTGCTGTAGTAACGATAAATAACATAAACACTAATAAAAATATTTAATTATGTACGATTTAACAAATAATATAGAATAGTACGAATATTTAAAAAATAGGAATGACATATAAGTACTCCACAATTTTCATATATAACGTAAATCGAGTGCAGTGCCCATACAGTATTTTGTCAATTAGAACTCTCTTTTACTATATATATGCTTATTTTACTATAAAAAGTTCATTTACTTACTTTAATTTATATAAATAGTCGGACAAATTGCAGCAGGCACAGATCACGATCAATAGCGTCGACTACATTCAATTGGTTATAACAGTAAAAAGTTTAATTTCTGGTTCTGATCGTACAAATAGTTTCTTCCCGGCCTTCTAAACGTCACTATACCCATCAAATCTCGATGTTATTGATAGAACGTAAATAAAAATGTGTTAGTCTGAATGGGACTCTGGAGTCCCACTAGTCCCTAGAGGGTTAAAAATATCTCACATAGTTTTCGATCTGTTTGCTTTCTCGCTTAGGTGTTCGCCATTATCCCACTCTCCCCTATAGCACGGGGAGCATGCGTCCGCTCGCGGGCGCGTAAAGCATGGCAGCGAACCGATGTGAGTAGAGGTGTTGACGGGAGTCTCCACAAACACACCACGTGCTTGCGAAGTCACTCTCTTCCTTGCAAAAAATAATATTTTAGAACCAGGGTCATCCTAATTTCTGGTTCAAATCTCTAAACTCACATCGGTTCGCTACCATGCTTCAAGCGTCCGCAGGCCCCCCCCCCCCCCCCCCCCCCCGCATTAATCTAGTCCCAACCAATACTAATACCCGGGACAAGTTGGAAAGTAAAATGCGCTGCATCAGAATAAATCATGTTTTTCGCAAATATCTCTAAAACGAAGGTCGTGCGGCGGTAACATGTATAGGAAATGTTGTTCAGAATCTTGTCCCCGACAACATATCCAAAAATCATTGAAATTGGTGAGGAAACACCTGTTCTGCATATTTACTACAAATAATAAGGAGTTCGAAAAAACATTGTTGAGTATACATAATTTCCTACACTAGCGATAGAAAAGGTGTGTCAGGCTGAACTCAGACGGACTACTTTAGAACCCCACTACAACCACAAAAAACGGTTGTGCGTTTTTCATCCACTGGTAGCGACAATTTAGTACTACAATTTTTTGTCGTCGATACAAAGCGACAGCCCAACCACTGTCTTTTAATTGTGGTGGGTTTCTAAAGTGATCCGTCTGAGCTGAGCCTTAATGTATGTCGAGTGCCGAATGTGTGGCGTCCTTGTTAGTCACGTGTCCTGTCTGCGTCAGATTTTGGCTAACAAAGGAACAATGCTAGCGGTCGATTAATCTTCCCTTATATTTTTCCTTTGATTTATTTCTACATTTATTGTTAATAAATTCTAAATTCAATCAGAATGTATTAGCAACAAACATATTTCATCGCTTTGTTATTCCCTTAGGGTTGGAATTTAAAAAAAAATCCCTTCTTATCGAGCACCTACGTCGCAAAAGGAATATACAGTCCGAATTTCATGTTTCTGGGGTCAGCAGTTTGGGCTAAACGCTGATGAATCAGTGACACAACGATTATATAAGTATAGATTAACCAGAGAACCACAAATGTAACCGAAAACCATTTTCAAAACAATATAAGGGATGTCAGCATCAATAATAATATTATAATACTATTTACATATTTAATCCAACAGTATCGATTTGATGGTACCGTATTGTCTCCGTATGTGCTCGCTGGTCGAGAATGGCGTTGAGCTCCTATCGTGAACAGATCCCTAATTCCGAGTGTTCGTTTTTCGCTTCTTTCTGGCCGAAGAGGGGAGAGAGATGGAGCACTTTGCGTGCGCGCAGGCGTGAGCGTGCCCGTGCTCACTGTAAGTGCTTGAGACCATCGCGCACGCCCGTCGCGTGCGCAAAGGACGGAGTGTCACGGCGCCCGAAAGACGGAGCGAGACAAAACATCAACGCGTCGTCTGTCTCGTACCGTCCTCGCTCGCTTTCAGTGGCTCTCGCTCGCTCTCGTTCCATCTCGCTCTCGCCTTCGCCGGACAAGAGTGAGAAAGAAGTGGTGGGGATAGCGACAAGCTCGTATCGTGTGCACCAAACCGAGCACATACAGAGACAATACTGTAACTTGGGAAAAAAATGTAATGCATATCTTTTAACCTTGTATGATTTACAAACATCTGCGTGCTTGATCCAGTCTGCCTTTTGATGTTGCTTACTACAGTAATGTACATTCTTACAAGCACTACACTTATGAATTGCAACTTCTCCACAAATTGCACAAACAGTTTGAGACTCCATTGATGAATGTTTTAGGATGGTCCTTTAAAGAAAAACTTAAATTAATCTAAATTTATATTGCTTCATAACGAGAAACAACTACATGTCCATTTTACAGACATTGATAATAAAGATAGAAAAATTATTGCAAAACAATTTTATTTGATTAAATTAGTAGTTTACCAAAAATACATCTATACTATCTATACTTCTATACTATTATAATAAAGCTACAGCGTTTATTTGTATGTACACAAAAATCTCAAAAGGTACTGAACCAGTCATTACGAAATTTTAACTACAGCATCCTTGAACAACAAGGACGGCCATAGGCTATGTTTAATCACGTAAAATATATTTAATCTGTGTAATTATGTACATAAAGGAGTCATGACGCGGCCGGCTGCGATGGATACTACGCGACGCGACCGTCAGGCGGCGGTCGGGCTGAGCGCTTTTCGCAGGTGGAATATAGCAGTCATGCCCATAAGAGAGCCGGGCAGATCATGTGTCGCGACTCTCGAGTACCACCACTTTCCGATAACAAAAGTTTATATTTTCGGCTTAATTATCATAAAAATGCCAAAACAAAACCTTTCTAGAACATCCGCTGCTGCTAGACGTTCTTCTTTTTTAAGAAGACGCGAAAGTAGCGAGCAGCATCAAAATAGACTCTCAAAAATGAGAACAAGAGCAGAGATAGTGACGACGGGCTTTGCAAGCAACAAGTCAGTCCCGTTACAGAAATGAGTTTATTGCAGCAATCTATATAATCTATCTTCTATATCTATATCTATCTATATCAGGCATGGAACTAAAGTGAACGCCGCGGCCGTTTTTCGGAGGCAACGCCACCTTTCTCCCGCCGCGCGTCTTCGCCCCCGCGGCGGGCCTAGGAGCTTCGAGCGCCTCAGACCCGTACCATATGAACCGCGCGTGGCGCATTAGGGCGACACCCGTATCAATAGATTTCCGCATCACCCATGGGGTACTATTATCGATGCGTTTTTTTTTTACAGTGGTATCCCCTGTAGGCCTATTCCACTGTGTCACGCGATAAAAATGGATAGAAGAAACGCGTTTTACTATCAAAATTTTAAATACGTTTGGGAAAACTTAATTTTCGCGCACGTTTAGACGTGCTGGGCATTTCTAAAATATCAACGGGGAGGCTGGTCGACGTTGTACGTATTAAAGTTGAAAGCGAGGAATCGCTTAGCCGTGTGCGCTGTTCTGTCTTAATGGCACGCATTTTTGAGAACGAACATTCGCACAAATATGTTGACCCGAACATGGAAAAAATTTGGAGCGCGAAATTTCTAAGTTTAGGGTATGTCGATTCTTCCAGCGTTTTAAAGAATTCGGCTCCTTTTTCTTCCCTCGTTTTCAAAGAAATGTCGTGCTGAAGATCGCACAGTTCTTCTTGATACTCGAGGGCCTGTTCTTCAATTTTTACGGTGAGGGGATTCTCAAAGAGAATTAGATCATTTCTGAGCGAGTCGAAGTCAGTGAAACGCTCATCGAACTGATCTATCACCGATTGAAGAACGTGTAAATGATTATCAAAATCACACTCATTGCCGAATTCCTCGAAAATTACCCTACACGAGGGAAAAAAGAAAATTTTTTTTTCTTCCAACAGGAGATGATTTTGATACACAAGCAACCTCCTACGAAAAGAATCGACGTGGCTGAACAACTGCGAAATAGTTTGACCGGGTTTCTGCAGATTTAAATTTAATGTATTTAAATGATTAGTCAGATCTACTATAAGTGAGAGTTTACAAAGGAAACTCGCATCTGTTAATAAGGGGAAATATTCTGCTCCCTTTTTTTCTTGATATTCTTGCAAGAAATGGAAGATCTCATTTCTTATAGCAAAGAATTGACTTAGACATTTCGCTGCACTGAGCCAGCGTACTTCGCAATGCAAAGGGACATCAGTGTAAGCAGCGTTATGTGTTTCAAGAAATTCTATGAATTTCCTGTGAGATAGAAATTTATTTCCGCCCTTGATAGAATTGATTAGTTGCGTAACCTTCTTCATGGCGGAAGATAATTTTATATCTCTCCCACATAACGCTTCCTGATGAATGATGCAGTGCATCATTGGGAATTTAAACCCGCGTTTTTTAAACTGCCCGTTCAGTCCTATTTTGGCACCTGTCATGGCTTTTGCACCATCGGTTACCACTACAGAGCATTTAGAAAAGTCAACCTGGAATTTTTTAACAGTGTTCTCTACTGCGTTAAAAATATCCAGTCCTGTCGTTGTATTGTACAAAGGCACGAAGTCCAAAAGCTCCTCGACATACGAAAAATCATTTTGTACAATGCGAGCGAAAATGCTCAATTGACTCGTATGCCGGTTATCGGTGCTTTCATCCAAACACAAAGAGAAATAACGACAGTTAATTAAAAGTTCAATTAATTTTTGCTCTGTGGATGCGCCTATATCAAAAATTCGGGAGCTCACAGTTTTTCTACCCAATGCGATACTCTCAGCTTTTTCAAGAGTGATACACGTCCCGAAGGATTTAACCGCTTCAATGAGACATTTCTTTACGAAATCGCCCTCAGTGAACGGTTTACCCTGCTTTGCTATTAAATGAGAAATGGCGTAAGAAGCTATGCGAGCTTTTTCCACCGAAGAAGCTTCTTCAGGAACATACGTACGACCTTCTTGATATACTAATTTGAGCCCCTCTATTAAATCAAATTTTTCGCGGCCTTCATACGATGTATACTTTTGCGCATGACAACTTGAAAAGTGCCGTTCAATAGCATTTTTCTTTACTAGGGCAGGCTCAAATCCGCAAAGAAGACACATCGTACGATCACTAATTTTAGCGAAAAAAAAGTTTTCCCATACCTTGTCAAAATTTTGATAATACCTTTGCTCTGTAGACATCTTGATCTGTTTCGCCGTCTGTTCCATCTGAACGAATGGAAACGAAAATACGTTACAGTTACAGAGACTGTTTTCTGTTTTCCAACATTGTATCAGCGACTGTTTTCTGTTTTCCAACATTGTATGTCACGTATTTTCGGTCAGACGTTTCTATTCGTACAGATCGAACAGACGCAACTAATCAACTCTATCAAGGGCGGAAATAAATTTCTATCTCACAGGATATTCATAGAATTTCTTGAAACACATAACGCTGCTTACACTGATGTCTCTTTGCATTGCGAAGTACGCTGGCTCAGTGCAGCGAAATGTCTAAGTCAATTCTTTGCTATAAGAAATGAGATCTTCCATTTCTTGCAAGAATATCAAGAAAAAAAGGGAGCAGAATATTTCCCCTTATTAACAGATGCGAGTTTCCTTTGTGAACTCTCACTTATAGTAGATCTGACTAATCATTTAAATACATTGAATTTAAAACTGCAGAAACCCGGTCAAACTATTTCGCAGTTGTTCAGCCACGTCGATTCTTTTCGTAGGAGGTTGCTAGTGTATCAAAATCATCTCCTGTTGGAAGAAAAAAAAATTTTCTTTTTTCCCTCGTGTAGGGTAATTTTCGAGGAATTCGGCAATGAGTGTGATTTTGATAATCATTTACACGTTCTTCAATCGGTGATAGATCAGTTCGATGAGCGTTTCACTGACTTCGACACGCTCAGAAATGATCTAATTCTCTTTGAGAATCCCCTCACCGTAAAAATTGAAGAACAGGCCCTCGAGTATCAAGAAGAACTGTGCGATCTTCAGCACGACATTTCTTTGAAAACGAGGGAAGAAAAAGGAGCCAAATTCTTTAAAACGCTGGAAGAATCGACATACCCTAAACTTAGAAATTTCGCGCTCCAAATTTTTTCCATGTTCGGGTCAACATATTTGTGCGAATGTTCGTTCTCAAAAATGCGTGCCATTAAGACAGAACAGCGCACACGGCTAAGCGATTCCTCGCTTTCAACTTTAATACGTACAACGTCGACCAGCCTCCCCGTTGATATTTTAGAAATGCCCAGCACGTCTAAACGTGCGCGAAAATTAAGTTTTCCCAAACGTATTTAAAATTTTGATAGTAAAACGCGTTTCTTCAATCCATTTTTATCGCGTGACACAGTGGAATAGGCCTACAGGGGATACCACTGTCAAAAAAAAACGCATCGATAATAGTACCCCATGGGTGATGCGGAAATCTATTGATACGGGTGTCGCCCTAATGCGCCACGCGCGGTTCATATGGTACGGGCAGTGATGCCAGATTCGTGGGACGCGGGACCAAACGCTTACCCCCACTATCACCTACCGTCGTCTCCCACTATGCCCTACCGGCGTCCCCCACTATCTTCCCACCGCACTGCACGCAAGCATATTTTTACTCCTGTCCGTGTGAGCTGCCTGTCGAACTGCCGAGCACACGGACAGGGGTAGGGATATGCTTGTGTGCAGTGCGATGGGAAGAAAGTGGGAGACGACGGTAGGCCATAGTGGGAGAGGACGGTAGGTCACAGTGGGGGTAAGCGTTTGGTCCCGCGTCCCACGATTCTGGCATCACTGGGTACGGGTCTGAGGCGCTCGAAGCTCCTAGGCCCGCCGCGGGGGCGAAGACGCGCGGCGGGAGAAAGGAGGTGTTGCCTACGAAAAACGGCCGCGGCGTTCACTTTAGTTCCATGCCTGATCTATATAATCTATCTTCTATCTATATAAATAAAAATGTAAATATTCGTTTGTTCAAAATCATAAATCTCCGATATCCCTGGTCAGATTGTGAATGCCTGTTGCACCGTTTTGTAGAGCATTTCTCGAGGAAGGTTTATATGTTTGCGACATCAACCTATGACAAAAAGAAGCCGAGCAATGACGATTTTAGTGAAGCAAGATTTGCGTGAATCGCAGCGCTCACAGAACGGGTAACGATGTGACTCACAAAGAACACTAGGTAAGTGTCCCCCGCCGATTTTTTTCTAGTTCACATATGTTGTAGTACTAAAAAACTAAGCGACACGTGTTTTTTCATTTCTGCGGATATTCGGTTTAAAGGGGGTAAAATCCACCGTCAATGATTTAAAACTTTCCGCGCGGTCGACTTTCAGTACAGTTGCAAAGTCCAAACGCACGCTCCGCAAACACGGTTGAAATGGTCAATACTTTCGCGATGGTCACGCGTCCCCTTCAGCCTTTGGCTACATACATTCGCATGAAAAATGTTAATTGTTGAAAAAAATTACCTTATATCGGAAAACATCTGTATAAAATTTTTAATACGATAAAATATTATTTTATGAATTTTACAAATTCTTTTACAATGCACGTCGTTGTTTTGATTTGAATCTAGGAAAACTTGAAACAGGCGGAATTAGAGTTTATTTGATACTTTGACACATTAGAAAATTATGCACGTTTATGTTGTCAAAATATAGTATTAAATTACTATTAAAAATTTTATAACGATGTTTTCCGATATAAGGTAATTTTTTTCAATATTAACATTTCTCATGCCAATGAGAATTTCATATGTAGCCAAAGGCTGAAGGGGACGCGTCACCATCGCGAAAGTATTGACCATCTCGCCCGTGTTTGCGGAGACGGTGGATTTTCCCCTTTAAACCGAGTATCCGCAGAAATGAAAAAACACGTGTCGCTTAGTTTTTTTTTTTTTGGACTACAACATATGTGAACTAGAAAAAAATCGGAGGGGGACACTTACCTAGTGTTCCTTGTCAGTATCCTCACCACTGTGCCGTCAAAGTGTCGTCACGAGCATCTCTTTCGCGCAGAGTGATGCTCGCCACGCTATGTATAAGATCCACACTAAATATGTCAAGATCATTCGCCCGAGCTCCGACGTATGCAACACTAATGTCAGAAAATCATCTTACTAAGAATGTAATTTTTTCCGAACTATGAGGAAAAAGATTTTATGAGGAAATTAATCGTTTCTCAAAATACATTAAAAGATATTAATTCGTTAAAAGATATTAATTTTAATAAACATGAATTAGTCACGCTACTAATTCGGGCGAAGCCGACACGGGGCATGCTAGTTATAAATAAATACGTAACGTTATACCATTGATGTTTCAACAGCAACGACATAAAACCAATTATGTAAGCTTTTAATTCAAAATGCATGTAACACATGAGAATCCTCCTCCTCGTCCACTTATCTCAATAAAAATTTCGGTGCAAGGAGAAGCAAGGGACTTTTTGAAAATAGTTGTAAAACAATTTGCAACTTCATACCTACAACTGACCAGCTGATACGTATTCTTCTGCTCCAAAGAATTGCCGGTTTATGACGGTCAATAGACTGTGTTGTTGCTGAATAAGTCATTTTAACTATGTTTTGCCTGTTTCGGATGTTTACTACATGCTGTAAATGTACTACTTTTGAAACTAGCAAGATCACTTAGGTATAGAATTAGGCATACTAATGAGGGGAAACACGATAATCCGATCCCATGCCATAAATGTACCCCTCCATAAACGGTGCGGACGGCAAAGAAATGACAATAACTCGAAAGATCGCAATTTATCGCAGGAAAATACAACGGGCCTTTCATCACGAACCTCCAAACTTTATTTTCACAACAAAAATTTCCGCTTGAGCTCGTTTGTAAAATAACTATTTGCTTAGGTGAAGAAAAAAAATATATAGATCGTGTATTATCCTCTACCATGGTTGTAAAAAGTGAAATAAACCAATAAAACCAGAATCTATATTAACTTAGAGCATGTCAGATAACTACCAGCACAAAAAAAAATAAGATCATAGTTCCACATTCAATGTAAAATTTACTTTCAGTTCGGGTCTGAAAGTTCCAGATCATAACACTAGCAACTTTGAGATCGCATATCTCTAAGAGGATCGTACAATAAAATTTGGTATTAGTGGAAAATCATGCTTTGATAAGTCATAAATGAAATGCAATACATAAATCTGAAAAATCAGAAAAAAAAATTTTGACTTTTGGCCAGCTTTTTGTACAGGACGTGCCACTGTGCGTCGGTTAGGTCCCAAAACTTCCTAAAAAAATTTCGGGTGCCGACCAGATCTGGAGAGCTCTCCGCGGCTGCTGGGCCAGGACTGCCCCCCTCCACGATTACGGCTTCCCGCACTCCCCGGCTCGTGTGCACGCAGTCGGTCTTCTACTCCCCGCGCTCAGGTTTCCCTCCGCCACACTCCCCGCGCGCCCTCACTTCCTCCCGCCCCTGTGCTCCCCTCAGAGGACCAGAGTTAAAACTGTCATAGCTACACTACTCATATTCCCTAAAGATTGACAAATGAAGCCACAAAGCTAGAAGTACATAGGTATATTTAATTGTTTGGCTTTAAAAAATTCACGTTCACATCCTACCGCTTGTAGCGGCTCGCAGAGGCTTGGCTGCCAGGCTCGGCGAGCGCTTCAGAACTTTCCGCACTGTCGAAAATCCACGCGCCACACCGAATCCTTGATTTCAAGTGCAGTTTTCCTTTTCTAACTATCTTTTCCGTCGCTTATGTAAATTCTTCTGGTGTCGAGGTTTGTGCGTGGGCAGGATCGTGTAGCTTTCTGGCGCGCGGGCAGGACTGTGGTGCTTTTTCGAACGCGCTAGGCAAGAGCGTGGGTGAAAAATTTGACCTGCATCACGCAAAATCAGAAGACTATCCCCTTTCTTCAAAACATCTTGCATATTACATCTCTTCATCACTTATCTTACATATAACATCACTTGCATATCTATGTGTATTGATTGTCTATCAACATTAGTTTTTATATTAAAACAAGCAATGACATGCTAATTATTGCTGTCAATAGTAATAATTATGATCGTCACAACAGTGAATGTGTCAAGTGCAATTTCATTTGCCATCGCATTGCCGGGGAAACATTTGGACATTTTTTAATGTACCCTTGTAAAATTTTACAGTCGCTATAACTGAGTCATAAACCATTTCCATAGTTTGTAGCACCTTCAGGTCAACCAAATGTAGCTTTGTAAAAATAGATGTTACAGTGTGCCCTACAGTAACAGCATTTATGATATCTTCTATTAGCCAGGTATATCCAGGAATTCTTATACATTTCGCTAACGTATATCGGAACCGTGTCTTGCCGATCGTTTCACATATCGATAATATACATCGAACAGGTAGTACACAATACACCACTGCGATGGATGGTGGAAAAAAACATCTGATCGGAGTAGGCGTAGAAATGTTAGGCCGAACCGGCTGTCTCTAAGTAGTGGCGAGTATAACCTTCTGGTGTGCACGAAGGAGCGCCGCGCTCTGCCGTTCAGGTACTTTTGCGTGCCGCGCGGCGTACGGCACGCCACACAGTGGGACAAACTACTCCTTTTTGTGTCAAAATCATGGAACTTTTGATAGGAATAAGATAGAGGTATGAATCTTTTTGGAACTTAAAGCTAAGATTTTGCAGATTAAGGGGAAAATATTGAGAATCTATGACAAACAAGTTTGGACCTTGAAAATTTAAGTCAAACTGGCATTTTCGAAGAAAATTTCGGTTTTACCGGCATAATTTGTGGTTGAAGTTTTTCCTTCACTTGTTATACATCGTTGCCTATAGATTTTGATGCGCTGAATTCAAATATGACCACGGAATTGGTCTAGCCTTTCAGGATTCGAAGCAAAATGCGAATTAAGTTGAAAAAAATCGATAAAAACCGTGTTTTTTTCTGGTTTACGTACTTTGATAACAATACTTTAGATTTATTTATTGTATTTGTTCATATGAAGCGTAAAAAGATAATAGAATATTTGAATACTTTGAATTGTGCTATATAATGGGTTTACATGTCATAACCTGTTGCGTACTATACAGGGTCATCCGTTAAAACTGCAACCTACGCGCGCGCGAACAGGTAAAACGGCAACAAATGCAGCGGCCCAGCGGAGAGCTGCTGGTAGGGATATGCGGATCGTCCCGAGGCTTGGGTTCCCGGCCCTCGGGACGGGTCGGAAAATTTTCGGGCGGGATCGGGCGGGGTCTCGATACTTTCGTATTGCTCGAGATCCCGAGACTCGTTTCGGGCTACAAGCAGGACTGCCGTGAGCGGGCAATTTGATTTCAGGTCGGCTCGACAAAACTCGGACGCGATCGGCTCGAAAGGCAGCTATTACGAGGGAACCGAGACGGAAAGAAGGCTATGCTTGTAGCCCGAATCGAGTCTCGGGGTCCCGAGACTGTCGGGATCTCGAACAATACGAAAGTATCGGGATCCCGCCTGACCTCGCCCGAAAGTTTCCGGTCCGTCCCGAGCCCGAAAAGTCGAGTACCCGCACACCCTTGGCTGCCAGCGACCCTCTAAATGACCAAAGCAGTGATGCCCGAACTTCGAAAATTTTAGGATGGTCTCCTTCCAATTAACGTTGCAAAGAGCTAGGTATTGGGAATTTTCCGGCCGAAGTAATCGAGCCGCGCGCTCCGTTTTTATGATCGGTTTACCACTCGCACCCCAGATTACTGTAATGAGGTTTGAAAATAATGTCGACTGATCTCGTACAAAGCTACAATAATGGCGCATCGTTTCAAGAAATGACATTTAGCGTTGAGTAGCTAAAATGATAAAACATTCAAACACAAAAATTCTAGAAAAAAAATATAACACCGCTACAAACAGCGACACGTCCGCTTAGTTACCCGTTACGTCTGATCTATGCATGCACTGCCTTAAGGATAAAATTATAAAAATAAAAACCAGAACAATAGATTCTGAAGCTTGCAGAACTAACACATAATTGAATAAAAATTTAATTTCTCAATTTATGAAAGTAATGATACAGAAAAAACTAGCCAATTGTTTATCAACACCATAAATTTTAAAAAGAGCATTAAATACAGTATCAAATAAACAGTTTGCAAAAGCTTTTCACAACAATTATGGTTAAAAAATTGATAAAAAAAATTAAGTAAACGCCAAATATTTTAAATTTTCCATCATTAAGAGGAAATAATTTTTCCTCATTTTGCGGCGTAGATTGCATTTCGATATCTTTTATTGTTTAAAAGTTATATGAAAATGGCCCCAAATTCTTCAAATTTCCCGGCCCGGAAAATTTCAAATTACTCTTTGCGACTATAATTTGAAGGAGATCATCCTAAAATTTTCGAAGCCCGGGCATCACTGCTGCCTAGCGGTCGCTGGCAACCCTCTGAACGCCGGGCCGGTGCATGGTTGTAGTGGAATGCGTCCGTGAGGCGCTGTTGCCATTTTACCTGTTCGCGCGCGCGTAGGTTGCAGTTTTAACGGATGAACCTGTATACTCGCAACTCGATTGCTGAACCGTATACACATCTCACACGCCAAATTAACTTGTTAGGAGATAGTTAGGAAAGGAAAACGAATATATTCGTGGATAACTTAACAATTACTATATAATTAAACAAGACAAATCCAAAAAGTGAAGGTTACAGAAAGGGTTATGACGTATCCAGTGACGCTAAGGAAAACGCTAAGCAACCCCGCTTGGTTGCTTCCAAAAAAGGTGGAGTGAAAATTAGCCTTATCATTGGCTGGATACAAAAATAGGCATGCAGAATTAGGCAGTGGTGGGAAGATGTTCTTATGTAAGGGAAAGCTGTTGTCACCCCGGAATCGCTGGTGTGGCAAATCTCAACTTCGCGACATCGTTCGAAGGACCGAAACATGTCGGGCTCTAGGCTCGGGGCTAGATTTTTGACAAACCGAAAAATGATTTGTGGCCATCGGATAAATTATCGTCAAACAAAAAAATTATTTGTGGCCGTTGGATAAATTCACGTCGAACAAAAAAATATTTGTGACGTTTCAAATACAAGTAACTCTGACTTATTTTTATGTGAAATAGAAAAAACTCTGGGTTATTTTTATTTGATGACTGTGACGCCCCAAGATTTTTCGCGCGCGGTTACTTCAACTCTTTTATAAATCAATCTACAACTCCACTCAAATCTTCCCCAAACCTCAATTCTTACCCCTTTACCAATGACCTCGGCCGCCTTGGCGATGTACCTTAGCGGTCCCCATCTCAAGACGGTCAACCATTAAATCTCCTTCCCTTATTCGCCCAACGCGGCACAAATTCCTCTCTTACATCGAATCTAAACAAGTCCCTCGCCCCACAAATCTCTTAAATCGAGACCACGTCTCACACCCTCTAAATGACCAAAGCAGTCAAACCCACCGACGCCCCTTTCCTATTAAAACACCCAAAATCCATTCGAGGAGTTGAGCAATTCAAAATCACGTGTATAAAAACCCTAGAAGAAAAACTGCGAGTCCCAATATAGACCAACCTTTGGTCCCTGCAAAAACCCCAAAAGCTACCGTGACACATGTTTATAATTAGCCCAAGGTGCATACTGCGCATCCCCCTTCATACTGTAAAATATTATATAAGCAGGGCAAAGTCCATACCGCGCGTACACCCTACAACCCCTTGCAAAATCATATAAATACAAGGACCCGGAGACAGAAGTCCTCTTTCGACGAAATATCCTTCGGCGAAAGGAAGCTCTCTTTGTACGAAAACCAACAAAGTATTCTTAAAACTAAAATCAATCATAACTACTTTTTATAACTACCATTAATACCACGGTATATCACCATCATCCATACCAATTATTCATATTCTTATTGTTTCATATTATTTCATATTGCAACGCTTATTGCGCTTATATTATATTGTATTGCTATTCTTAGTGCTTTTCACATTATTTCGTATCGCAACGCTTATTGCGCTCATACTATTGTGTATTGCTATTTATATTGCTTATTAACGCTTATTGCTTAAATCATCCTAGCTTATTAATATATATATTGTATTTCATGTTCATATTCATAACTTATAACCACTATATAAATGCTATGTTCATCGCCAACCCATTATTATAAACCGTAACAATCTGCACAATAATAGTGCATTACATATTATCAAAAAGCTATAAAGTGAATAAACAGTTTTACTTTAAATCACGCTACGAATTATTGTGTCAATCCTTCGGCTACGAAGATCCCTAAATCCAAGCAGGCTGCCGGAACAGCTGATTACGGGCAACGACCGCAGAAAGCGTCACGGTGTTTACTAACTTACTTTCGTATAGGTTTCGCTTAACCGTATGACTAGTCGAATTTCGCGAAGTTATTACATGTGTCTTTTACAATAATGCAACGGTAAATCCGATTACCTAAGCAAACCAGAACAAGTGCTCTAACGGGTGTCTCCCCAATACAAACCAGTTCATTAAACCTTCCCTGGTCGATTAGTGTGCAGAATTAAACATTACTCGCCTGACGTTCAAAAAACGGTTAGTGTGCAGAATTAAACATTGCTCGCCTGATTTTTCCTAAATCCTCAGTGTGCAGAATTAAACATTACTCGCCTGCCGTTCGAAACGATTAGTGTGCAGAATTTCACATTTCTCGCCTGACGTTCGAAATGGTTAGTGTGCAGAATTAAACATTGCTCGCCTGACTCCCCTAAACGATTAGTGTGCAGAATTAACATTCTCGCCTGCCGCTCGAAACGATTAGTGTGCAGAATTTCACGTTTCTCGCCTGACATTCGAAACGGTTATTGTGCAGAATTAAACATTTCTCGCCTGACTTTCCCTAAATCTTCAATCTCCTGAATCTCACATTCTCCCCTGCCGTTCGAAACGATTAGCGTGCAGAATTTCACATTTCTCGCCTGACGTTCGAAAAGGCTGGTGTGTAGAATTACACCATTAAATACCTGATTCCCTCGCATCCCGGTGCGCTGAACTATAGATTCGCGCCTGGATTTTATGTAAATAACCACCATGTCATTTGTCCCCTTAAATATTCTACAGTGTACACCTACAAAATTTCATTAAAGCCAACAACATTTCATGCGAGTTCTAAATGAGTGAGAAAAATGAAAAATAATACTTGACCTAAAAATCAAGTGCAAGTAGTGTTATCTAAATCGAAAGTTATTAATTTTACATATTTACATAATAATTTTGTACTGCAGTTTTATGGCATTAACTAATATACGATACAACCAATGCACATTCAATTACTTGGAGCACATACCTAATAAAATTATATTTCACAAGGTAATTGTAAATATAATTATTTACTACACTAGCATGACGTAAGATGAATAAATTGACGAAATACTTGAAATTCCTAATACTCGTTGATCACTCAAATTTTACATTACATGAAGTTATGAATACTAACTATCTAAATCATTGATGGTCCGTTGTCGCAGAAAGACAAGCACCAACTGAATGTGCGCTGGATTGCAAGGGGGAAATTGAATTCCTGAAAAGTATCTATTTATAGACAAGTGAGACTACTTGCTAATACGCACCCATAGAGTACAGAGACAATTTGTAAACGTTTCAAAAACACATACGGAAGATATTCAGGACATATTAAGAATGCCCATTAATATTTTAACGACTACAATATTAAAAAATACTACGTAGTTAAAACGTCTTAATTAGATAATAATTTAGTCCAAAACAGCTCTTGGAACGACGTTTAGAAGACGTTATTAAGATCCTCATTATATCTCGTTTTTAATTGCATTTCAATACACTCTTGAATAGATCTTGATTAGGTGTATGTGTTCAAACTACAATTGTTTAAATTAAACTAACGCCAATTTTAATAAAAACTTCTTTTATGTTCGTGATATTACAACCCCACACAGTAAAAATTTATTGTCAAGGTACTGGATGACTGTGTCAGATGCCCTTATAAACCAAGCTTTTATTAGATATTTTTCTGCATGATTCCTCCTTTCAGCAAGATATTAAACAAGAATTTAGATTAAACATTGTATTTTATTCAGTCATACCACTCTAACATAAGAGCCGCAGCAAAAGCATAATCACTTTCGCGTCGCTGCTATTCGACCTCGCGATTCATATTTTTCGTTCATGTGCCTCCAACATTTCCCCCCATGCCGACAAGTTCCTTTTTCTGAACAGAGATCATGATCATAGCGGTAGCCTAACAAGTAAGATGTTAAATAGACTATAATATTTCACATTGCTCGAATTAACCAAGTTGCTTAATTTAAATAATAAGATCGCTACGTATAAAATATGAATGAAATTGATCTTTAAGCAATTTTGTCTTGTCTGATCTTAACTGTTTATTTGTACTATTGATTAATAACTTCAAGATGAAAAATATTAGAGACGTTTTAGAAACGTTTTTAAGACGTCTTACAGAAAACTGCAGCGATATTACAGCCAATTAAAAATCACTTAATTAGTCACCATTTTCAACCAGCTAAGAATGTTCAAAAAACAGTAGTCAATAAAGCGAACACCTAGAGGGAGAAAACTCGTTTAACTCGACGAAATTAAAGCGATCTTTGTACATTTTTTTCAAAAAAATTGTTGAATAGATCTGTTTGAAACATTTAGGATATGTAAATAAACATCTAATAGTAGGAGCAACTCGATAGCTACCGCAAAACATTGGAAGTGTACCACCTAGCTATAGACACATACAGGGTGTCCCAAAAATGTTGCAGGTTCTTGAGAGGGGTGATCTATGGGGTGATTTGAAACATCTTTTTCTTAGCGAAAATGTTCTCCGAAGCATTCTTAGCGAGATATTAACAAAAAATCCCGACCATTCGGAACGCGAGTGTGACGGCAGAACTGCCGTGATAGTGTGGCTACCCGCTGCGCTTGGATAATGTCGTATGCCTGTGACCAACTGACCTCCGTTTTCGGTCGCGTGTTTGTGAAGGGAAGGCTTTTCGAGGGTGTTAACGAGAGAGAGTATCGGAGTCTGTTTGAGGGAAGAAGAGACGGGATAGAGACGGGAGTGAGGTGAAGGGATAAGTCGAGGAGAATAGAGGTGAAGCAGGACAAAATGGAGAGAGATGGGAGAAGAAACAATGTGGTGGTAACGGGGATAGGGAAGGGAAGTGAAGGAGGAAGTGAGGAAGATGTGGGTAAGTATGGGGATGGAGGAGGCGGGAATGAAGAAGGTGGTGAAGATAGGAAGACTCGAAAGGGATGGGAGCGGAATGGTGTTGATGAAATTGAACGGGTGGGAGGAAAAGGGGAAGGTGATGGAGGCGAAGAGGAAATTGAGGGAAGGAGGGAGAGGGTAAAGGATGATCTCACGGAGGAAAAAAGGAAGTTGAGGTGGAAAACAGAGAGAGAAGCAGAGAGGGAAAGGAAGAGATGGGAAAGGGGAAGAAAAGTGAGGTGTATGAAGATATGGGTAGGCAGGAAGATGAGAATGTGGGCGAGGTAGGTGAGAAATGACGCGCGGGGCAGGAAAATAAGTGAAGGGGATAAGAGGTCGGAAGGGGAGGGGGAACGGGAGTGGTGGTGGAAGGGATAAGAAGGGGTGGGGAGCGAAAAGTGTTTTTTTTTTGGAATGTGGCAGGATTAAGGAGGAAAGATAGGGATTTCTGGCAGGGGCTGGAAGAGTGGGACGTGGTAGGGGTTAGAGATTGCAATACCGGTAAATCGTACCATTTTTACCGGTAATTCGATAAATTATCTATAGCAATGTAGCGCCTATATGCGTTCATTAGTTCCGTCGATATTTACTACATTATCAGTGAAAAAAGCTTCAATTAATAATATAGACGCAAACCAAAGTATCTCGTAAAGAACCAACTTTGATCCAAAAGGAAACTAAAAATGTGACTCAAGCTATCAAAAAATAGACGTAATTTCAAGTAGAAAAAGTAAAGAGAAAATATCTACAAATGACACATAATTTCTTAATGACTACACGAGCAACAAGTGTAGAATCTGAGAGCGCTTTATCAGGAGACCAAAGTTTGAACAAATTATGTTTTTGTGTGCTTATTTGTCAAAAAGAAATGTTAAATGAAAACTATTTAATTATGTATATAAGTTGAGATTCTTTTTATTGTTTTCGTGGTGAAGATCCACATTAATAAGTATTGTCAATAGTTATACAAATACATCTATTTTGTGTTATATCATTTTATATTTTGTTACGAGCCGGGGCTGCGGCAACGCGAGAGGCCGGCGAGAGGGGTATTTCCCAAGGGTACTAGGAGTATAGGAGGTACTAGGAGGTACTAGGTACTAAGCCGCTAGGATTATTGACGGCGAGGACGAACCTGATGCGAAATCAGGGAGCCTCTAGGAATGGAGTCAGACACGGACGAACTTAATGCGTAATCAGGGAGCCGTAGGAGGGTGAAACGTCGTGAACGAACCCGATGCGAAATCGGGGAGTCACTAGGATAAAGTTCACAGACGAACCTGGTGCGAAACCAGGGAGCTGCTAGGAGGTTGGATTATTCACAGACGAACCTGATGCGAAATCAGGGAGCTGTTCGAAAGTAGGTAGACTTACAGACGAACCTGATGCGAAATCAGGGAGCTGTAGGATACGGACGAACCTGATGTGAAATCAGGGAGCCGTAGGAGAGGTGAGGTTTCGTGGACGAACCCGATGCGAAATCGGGGAGCCACTGAGTTGGAGAAGATGACTTGCTTTGGTAAAGAGGTGCGAACGAACCCGATGTGAAATCGGGGAGTCGCAGGAAATGTTAGTAATGCCTCGTAACTCTTATTTAAAATTGATACAACTCGAGCGGTAAAGTTGTATTTGTGGGTGAGTGCCACTAATATTATAAGGATCGCTGGGTAAAAGATAGGTTTAACGAAATCGACTCGATTTACAAGTGAACACCATAAGTATATTGAGCAAACAATTGATACAAATGTAAGTGTCGCGAGTAGTTAATTAAATAGAAGTTGTGTTTTACCACTAGATGCACGGTGTTGACGCACCGGCGATGCGGGGCGTACGAGTGGCTACTTTGATTCTGACGGAGACTTTAGCCCGATCTTACTTGATAACTGACTCTGTACGAGCGTGACACGACGTGACGTTACGCGTGATTCTATAGCTTTGAACCCACGAGGGTAGAAACCAAAGGGTTTATATAGTCCCAAAAATGAGTGGGGATGCGTTAGGAATTTCCATATAAGGAAATCCTTCGGGGTCGTCGTCGTGTCACTCCCGTTCCCATGGTCGCGATGCAGATGGTAGAGATCTTGACCCCCATTAGTGGTGGTTGATAAGCGGAAGGCTTTTAGGGCGTTTTCCCTTCGCAGACGCGAACTCGAAAGACGGTTGAAAGCGACGTATGGGAAAATTCCACATACGTAACAATTTTATGGTCAGAACAACTTTATTTGCATATAGTTTTTATAATGGTTGATTAGAGTTCAATTTTTTTTGTAAGATTTACTGTTATATATTCAATGCCTTAAAAAATCACGGGTAAATTACCGGTAATCTTAATTTTATCGAATTACCGATAATTGAAAAAGTCGGTAAATTTGCAATCCCTAGGGATGAGTGAAGCGTGGGTGGAAAGGAAGTTAGCTAGGAGGGACGTTTAGGAAAGACAATGGGCCAGGAGGAAGCAGAAGAAGAGAAGGGCAATAGGAGGAATGCTAATGGAGGGTGAGAAAAGGGCTAGAAATGAAAGCGGAAGGGGATGGGAGGAAGGAGATAATGTCGAAGAAGGTGACGATGGGCGGATGGATGAAGAGTGGTGGAGGATAGGGGTGAGTGTATGTGAATTGGGATCTGCAAAAGAAGCTGCACGACATAGGGGAGGTGGATGGAAGAGTTAGGGAGTGAAGATTTAGGGGGCTAATAGGCGGAGATTTTAACGCACGGATAGGGGTAGAACGAGACAAGTACGGCAAGGGGAGAATGAGGGAAGGGGAGCGGAAGCAGGAGATCGAAAGATAAATGGTGAATGGAGAAGGAAGAAGGTTATGCGGGTACCTTGAAGGAAAGGGGGTAGAGTATTTTAAACGAGAGTGTGGCGGGAGACGAAGAGGGGGAGTGCAGGTTTACAGGTGGGAGAGGGAATACGGTGATAGATTATGTGATAGAGAATGGGGACACACGGGATGAGGTGGAAAAGATAAAAGTGGGAGGGAGAATTTACTCGAATCATCACCCGGCGGTGGTCATGTTGAGTG
Organism: Andrena minutula; assembly: GCA_929113495.1. Classification (NCBI taxonomy): domain Eukaryota; kingdom Metazoa; phylum Arthropoda; class Insecta; order Hymenoptera; family Andrenidae; genus Andrena; species Andrena minutula. Next base: position 34,924,601 of record OV815996.1, on the reverse strand, counting down.
AAGGGGGGTGTAAGGACGAGGAAAGGAAGTGGGAGAGGGGAGAGAGAAGGGAGAACTGGGCGGAGGAGGGTGAGAAGAGAGTTTATAAAGAGCTTTAGGAAGAGGAAAGAGGGGGAGAAGGGAGTAGAGCAGCGCTGGCCAGTGCAGGGGCCCCTCACGCGCCTGCTTCCCCTTCCAATCTTTCTCTCGCATAGCCTGCCTTCCGTCGCCAAGGAGACCGCGCGACGCTAAGAAGGTTGCCACGTCCGGCGAACCGTCTGTCACTTGGATATGGGTCATTTCAGGTTAATTCGTTGACTTTCATACCTATGTGTCAGGCTTGTTTATGCTATTTCTAGTTTCAGAATTGTTTGAAAAGTACAGGTCACCAAGCTGACAACTTATACCGGGAAGTAGTAGCATTGGCTGGCTGCGACGCCGCGTGTCACTAATCACATGTCGTATCGGGCGTCCGAGCTCGCTCGGCGACAGACACGCTGGTCTGTCATGGTCGCCTCTTTAGCATCACGCGGTATCCCTGACAACGCAGACGAGAGTGGGAGAACCCCAATCTCCCGCGGGAGCGACCTTGAACAGCGCTAGAGTAGAGGAAGGATGGAGAGAGCTAAGAGAAAGGATAAATGGGCGCTACTGAAGATGGAGAAGGGGGAGAGTGGGATGAGGATTGTAGAGAGGAGAAGAGTAAGGTGAGGAAAAAGTTGAGAGAATGGAGAAGGGAGGAAGGAGATGCGAAAGGGTTTAGGGAGAGGAAGAGGAGGAATGTTGAGAATGGGATCTGGAGGAAGTAGGGACAGAAGAGCAGGTGTGGAAGGTGGTGAATAGAGAGAGAAACGTGAGAAGGGTGAATGAAAAAATAAAAATGGCGGAATGGGACGATTATTTCAGCGTACTGCTGGGAGGAGTGGAGTGGAGGGTGATAAACGGTGGGGGTGACGAGGGGGTATGACGAAGAGAGGCAAAAAGGAAGGGATGAAATAAGAAGGGTGTTGTAGAGTTTAAAGAACGGGAAGGTGGGGGTGGGGACGGGATACAGAATTAAGTATGGAAGGGGGAGAAGGTGGAAAAATGGTTGTGGGTACTGTATAACAGGATATGGACGGGGAGGGGTAGGAGTTGGAGAAAGTAAGGAGCTTCAGATACCCGGGGTATGCTTTGATGGGGAGTGGAGGGCAGGAGGAACATATGAAGGAGAGAGTTAAGCTTCGATCACATTAGTTAAGTTCACTAGCTTCAAGTCGCTTGAATTCAAGTATACTGACTTCAAGTTGGTGTTCAGATTAGGGATGTTGATAAAATATCGATATATCGAAAAACGATATTTTTTTCGCGAAATATCGATAATTTCGGCTGATATTTGTCAACCCGATATATCGATAGTTCGATATTAAAATTTAAATATCGGCATCGATATATTTTTATATCGAATAGCGGAAGTAGCAGAGAATTTCGTGTAGTGGAGTGTAATTATTAAAAAATGTCTGCAGCGAATTCGATTGTATGGAATTATTTTAAAAAGATAGACATGAGAAATGTATCGTACAATTTGTGTGGAAAGACTTATAAAACTAGTGGGAATAGTATGAATTAAATATTTCACGGACATCTAATCCATTAAAGTTTTGGACAGACAGCCGACACTTTATACCGGTACTGTCGAGAATTGGCCAGAAATATTTAATTACACCTGGGACTTCCGTTTCCGGTCGCGAGCTTGGCAGTGCTGTGAGAGACTAAGCGGGTGATTGTGCGAAGGAAAGGCGAGTGAGGTGGTGAGGAAGGGCTGGAGAGTGGATGTGAGAGAGAGTTGGGGTAGTGAGGAAGAGGCGAGGGGTATAAGGGAAAGGCAGGCTGTAGGGTGGGTTAGAGATACAGCAGAGATAGGGGGAGGTTAGAGGTTAGGTGTGCCGGTAGGTGAAATAAGGTGGGAAGGAAAGCGGAGAGCGGTAAGAGGTAAGTGGCGACAGACACAGTGCGGGAGAGGAGAGAAGTAAAACAGAAGACCGAAAAGGCGGGAAATTCAAGTGGGGTAGGAAGGAAAAGAAGGTGAGAGAAGAGAGAAGTAAACAAAGAGGGTGAAAAGGGGTCATAGGCCAGGGGAAGGGAGTGAACAGGTACAGGAAAGATGGAGGAGGGAAAGGAGGGTGAGAAAAGGAAGGGAGGTTACGAGGTGAGGATAAAAAGAGGAGGGACAGCACAAGTAGTGTAGGGAGCAGTGTGGGGAGTTTAGAAAACTATTGTGGAAAAAAGAGGGAGAGAGAGGAGGGGACAGAGGAATGGATGGAGGGGAAGGGAGGGTTTAAGAGGAGCGGGAACACGAGGAGGTCGCCGGAGAAAGACGAAAAGCGGGAGGGGAAAGAAGAAGAGGAGGGGGGAAGGAATAGTAGGGATGATGAGAGAAATGATGTTAGAGATCAGGAGGATGAGGGAGGATATGGAAAGGGACAGAGAGAAAAGGGAAGAGCTTAGGGAGGAAATAAGAAAGGATAGGGAGGAAATGGAAAAGGAGAGGGAGGAGAGAAGAAAGATGGAAGAAGAGGGGAGAGGAGGAGGTGGGAGGAGGAGATGAGGGAGGAGAGGGGAAGGAGGGAAGTTGGTAGAAATGTTGGGAAAGATGGAAGAGAGAGAGAGAAAAGGATGGATGAGGTGATAGAGAAGGTGGAGAGATGGGAAAAGGAACAGAAGGGGGAGGGGGGGTATAGAGGTATCTGGGAATGAGGGGGAGTGGAGATTGAGAGTGAGAAAGATAGAGGTGATACAGGACAAGAAGGAGAGAGAGAGGAGAAGAAATAACTTGATGGTAAGGGGGTTGTGGGGGGGAAGGAAGTGAGGTGAAGGTGGAAGTGGGGAGGCTTTGGGAAAGGATGGGGCTGGGGGTGGAGGGAATAAAGGAGGTGGAGAGAATAGGTAAGACAGGAAGGGAAGGAGGGGGAATGGCGCTGGTGAGCCTGGAGGGAAGAGAAGAAAAGAGGAAAGTTATGGAGGCGAAAAGCAAATTAAGAGGAAGAAGAGAAAGGGTGGAGGACGACCTCACAGAGGAGGAAAGGTGGGCGAGGTGGAAGATTGAGAGGGAGGCTCAAAGGCAGAGAGAGGGGTAGGAGAGTGCAGGTGGGATACATGAAGATGTGGGTGGATGGGAAGGTAAGGAGGTGGGACGAAATAAGGGAGAAATGGTGTGAGGAACAGGGAAACGAGTGAAGTGGGAAGGGGGAGGGGAGGTGGGAAAGGAGGTGGAAAAGAAAAGGGGGAAAGAAAAAGGGGGGATTTGGAAGGTGTCTTTCTGGAATGTGGCGGGAGTGAGGAGGAAGGATGAAGATTTTTGGAGGGGATTGATGGAATGGGACGTTATGATTATGAGTGAGACCTGGGTCGAGGAGAAAGATTGGGAGCAAGTGGAAAGGAGGCTGCCCGGGGGATATGTATGGGAGAAGCAATGGGCCAGGAGGGAAAACAAGAGGGGGAGAGCGATAGGGGGAATGTTAATGGGTGTGAGAAAGGGGCTGGAATTGGGAGAAGGGGAAAGAGGAGGGAGGGGATAATGGCTAAGAAGGTGAAAATAGGGGGGGGGCTGATGGAAGATTGTAGGGATTTTACGTTAACGGAGACTTGAAGGAGAAATTAGAGGAGCTAGGGGAATGGATGGAGGAGAGGGAAGGGGGGGTGAGGGTAGTTATAGGAGGGGATTTTAACGCGCGGGGAGGGGAAGAGGGGGGGAAGTAGGATATCCAAGGATAAGGAGGTAAATGGGGAAGGGAGGAGATTGTGCAGGCACCTAGGAGAAATGGGATGGGGAATAATGAATGGGAATATAGAGGGGGACGATGAGGGGGAGTGGACCTTCACAGGGGGGCGGGGGAACACAGTAATAGATTATGTGATAGGGAATGAGGCTACAAGGGAAAAGCTGGAGAGGATGGAGATAGGAGATAGGATAGAGTCGGACCACCATCCAAGTAAGCATGCGGTAGACAGGGATGGTGCTAAACAAGGACAGGGCTTTATGTGCAAGTGAGAGGGTCTTATGCGGGCGGCGGCTACCTTGGGGTAGCGGCGGACAAAACGCCTTCCCTCGCCTTCCCGTGCTAGAACACCGATATAGGGATTTCGTGCGTCTACCTAGACTTCGGCCTGGCAGTCTAAAAACTTTCTACCTACGATACATGCTACTTCTTTGCCAAATCGATGAGGAATCGAGCCCATCATCCTCTTACGTGTAATGTTATATCAAGCAAAATTCATTTCAGCAAACTAAATAATAATTTGTAGAATTGTCACCATTGTCACTAGGCATAACTCAGTGGTTCTTCGACACAGGGGGACCCGACATGCAACGTTGCCAAATTTCCGGAGGGAAGCCGATTTCGCCGCCTAGTGTATAATTATTGTTGTTTGAAATATCGATAAAAAATATCGATATTCTGACAGACAAATATCGATATATGCAGTTATCGATAATTATCGCGCATCACTAAAATGCTTACCCCCACTATGACCTACTGTCAGAAGCAGTATAAGAACACATTAGTTTACATAGATATTTCATAGGATATACAGTGGTAAATAAATTTTATTCAGGCTATACTAATTAATATGAACGAAAAATTGTATTAAAAAAGATTGTTTCTATGATAATTTATTAAATGATTAAAAAACAATTTCGTCGCGTATAGTTGAACTGCTTTTTTTCGTAATTTCAATAAATTAGTTGTGCTACTTATAATTGGACGTACCACTCATTCAATATAAAAATAAAGACACAAGATTATATGTATTATACAATTTATTATTTATGACTAAAAATTTTGTTATTAAACATCATTAACTTTCATTAAACTACTCATGATATCATTTAATATGAACAAGTATTAACGTACTGCAATTACATGTGCACGACGTTGATCCACACAAGATGAAAATTCTTCAACTAAACTACCACACTTCAAAATCTGATTAGGATATTCTTGATAACATTTTAGCACTTTGTTAGTATTCTCTTTGCATGGTTGTACAATATCTTGTACATTCACTTTCTTCTGACCTATAAGAAAATGTCACATTCACAACTAATGCTTAATTAAAATACCTTAATTGATATATTTACTTATCTTTCATATTTACATTTAAATACATATAAGATGTATTTTTGTGACAATAAATATCATAATTAATGATATCATGTTTTATATGAATGTAACAATAATTTTTACATACCATTCATATATAGTTCTGCTGCTGCTTTTTTGCATTCTTCATCCATAATATCATTCATTTTTAAATGACCTTGTTCCAAATTTTGTATGCGTTGTTGCCAATAAAGATCTTGATTAAGAAGTTCTCTTTCTTTCTGTTGCTGTATTTCAAGAGCAGTTAATGTTAATTGTGGATGATAATACACAGGATACCCAGAACTCGATGGTATATCACCGACATGAGGCGATTCAGGAATAACCTTATTAGGAGATGATTGCATCGATGTAACAGGTCTTACTTCATTTTGCATTTCAGCATTTGCTTTTTGAGTCAGCCGTTGTACAACTGAATTTGATACTTTGATAACATCTACTTCTTCTACATTATTAATGGTAAGTTTGCGAGCACTTTGTCCAGCACCCATTGCAAAGCTTTCTATTTGTTTTTAAAGAATTCACAGTTTCTTTGTTTTCAAATTTAGCTATCTCGCGGGATAGAAACTAATTAAGTATTAACAATTAAGTATGTTTGAGACAGCTTACCTGTAAAGTTATATAAATTATTATAAAGTGAATTCATTTTTATATGTATACAATATGTCTAACTATTATATATAAGATTAACATTCAGTACAAAATACTGCTCATACACTAAATGCATTTAATAAAAGTATCTTTCAATGGCATTTTTAGAATTAATGTCAACAATAAGGGTTCCATAGTTGTGGTTATGTACTTCAAAACAAATTGTGTTTTAATAAGAAATACAAATGTTCTTACTAATTATATTTAATTGACTGTAGAAATACTTGTCTTACTACTGCAAATTTATTGGCAAGAAACTGTATGACCTCATTCATACCAACGTACTTTTAAAAAAATCAAATACATTATTACACTATCGCTTGAACGTAGCTGGGAAATTGTATATAATCGATATGTAGAGCAGAGGTGCAAGATGCGCAGATTTCCGACTGCATCGCCGCCTGCGGTGGAGTAAGGAATCTCAGCTTGTGACATCTATAGAATAATATTCTATAGAGCGGAGATGTCACAAGCTGAGATTCCTTACTCCACCGCAGGCGGCGATGCAGTCGGAAATCTTCGCATCTTGCACCTCTGATGTAGAGTACATATGTTGTTGCGAGTTGTGATCCTCGCTCTAGCGGTGTTTGGTATAAGTTCTTAAAGCGCGAAGTTTAAATTAAGTTAAAATTGAACTAGTTCAGAATGAACTTCACCGCTTATCTACGCCTCCTGCCTTATCACTCGAAAAAACAATGTATTGAAAACAAAAAAAGAAATAAACATACGAAGAAGCCTGTTTCTTCTCCCGGCATTCAGTTTTCGACGTTGTAACACATCAGACGTGTGAGATCTGAATAAAGCAATCCCTTCTTGTTCAATTCAAAATATCCTTGTTCCTCGTTCTTAATTAATAGTTTTACATATTTAAATCGTTAAATAAATTCATTCAATTCAGTTCTAAAAGTTTTATTGAATTTAAAGTTATAGTTTACAGCCGTTTCATTATTTCGTTGATCAATCTCGCGAGTTCCCGAGCAGAGCCCCTCAGAGCTTCAAAGACGCCGAACCACGCTGAAGACGCTTTGATCCACCAGAATTCCCACCAATACCACGCAACAATGTACACTCAGCTCAAACGATTGTGGCCGTTCGAGATTCGATTGCATTCGAGCTTACCAGGGTCCGCTTTTTCACATCGCTAACATTCTACAGTATTTCATGAACTTGGTGAGGGCACTGCCAAGCAGGGTTTGGCGGACTCATACCAAGCATTACACCTACAGGAGCGGTGGTAATGTGTGCGTGAATTGATGCTGGCGCCAAGCCAGCCACGCGGCGACATCGCGCAACGAATGTGACGTCACAAATCTACCGACGCCAACGCCAAGCCAAGCCAAATGCGTGACGGGCGCGTACAGGAACTACTACTCGATTGGAGACGAACCGACGCCAGCGCCAAGCGAGTGACACCGCGGCCAATCAGCGTCGACAACCTATTTCCCCGGCGACGTTGATGGCGATCATTGGTTGTTTCCTTCTGACCAATAGCAGCGGTGGCCGGTGGACCCTGCCTGAAATTTCCAAGTGCTTAGGCTGAGTCCCGCCAAAGCCGACGTTTTACGTGGCACAGGGTCCACCTGTGACGTCACATTCGTTGCGCGATGTCGCCGCGTGGCTGGCTTGGCGCCAGCATCAATTCACGCACACATTACCACCGCTCCTGTAGGTGTAATGCTTGGTATGAGTCCGCCAAACCCTGCTGCCAAGCCACAGGTTCCCATCTAGAACACACCCAGTAAACAAACTGACTGCAGTCTGACCACAGATTGATGTCAGATTCGAGTATATTCTGACGTCAGATTCGGGTCCTACTATGTCCGCATTTGACTATGGTTTTGTGGTCAGAGCCTGACCTCAGGATCTGATCGCAGATTGATGTCAGATTTCGATCAGATCTTGCTGCCGTGGCTGACCGCAGATTGAGAGCAGAAATCGAGCAGATCCTGCGCAGCGCGATCTGACGGCAGATTGGTGTCAGATACAGAGCAGATTCTGACGTCAGATTCGGTGCCTATTATGTCCGCATTTGACTATGGTTCTGCGGTCAGAGCCTGACATCAGGATCTGACCGCAGATTGATGTCAGATTTCGATCAGATCTTGCTGACAAAAACCGCCCGCAAATTGGCGGCAGAAATCAAGCAGATCCTGATGTCGGCCATAGTTGGCAATTTTATATAATAGTATAGATTTAAAAACAGTGCGAAAGTCTTTAGCGTAAATAATATATAGAACACGTTTATAAGACCGACTTGAAAGATCTGATTCCTACCATATTTTATGGAAGAAAGAAAAGTTGGTAAACCATGTATTTAAACGGGTATTATAACATTTTTAATGTTTTACTTAGCAAGTTGGGCGCGATTTTAAAAATCTGAAAAAAAAATCAGAATATAGCCCTATCCTTCCCCTTCATGGTCTAATTGTCAAAAATATGGACATTTCAAAATTGGCCCTGTAAAAATTGCCGAAAGTTGACGCTGCGTCAAATCACACCGGCTCAACTGCCTGAGCCGTGCGGTACTCGCAGCGGCCAAGCGGATATATCTGCTATTCTTATACAATGTTCTCGAATATGGTAAGTATTTGTAAAAAACTGAAGAAAGACAACTTTTACTGTTTTTTTATACACAACATAATACGGTAACTCAATTTTTGGTGTTCGCAATATTTTCCTTGAAACGAAGGTGACCCTCAGTTTTTTAAATGGAATGCTATATATTTGATTATCCAATATGAAAGCGACTGTCAAGACAAATTCAAGCATATGGTACATTATGACCCTCAAGACTACACATGGTTAGGAATTAAATAAATATATCGAACTATCTATCTAGTAGATTGAATTTCATATTTCATTTCGGTAACAGAACCAAGTCTGCTTTGCTGCTGCTGGCGGCCCGGTATTTATACTAGTTCGACGTACTCAGCCCGCCAATCACTGGCTATGCGAATCTTGCGCACCAATTATAATTAGCATCCGGTTCGCGCCACTCACGGACTACGCTCGGTTTATTCGGCGTCCGGTTTATCATACGGTGTGCGCATGCGTCTTTGTTTCACTCGTGGCACTGAGTCTACTGCTTGAATATGTGGTTATGCGCATGCGTTGCGCGTCACTTGATTCACTGTTTTCCCGTTGCATGGGATGTCGCTCGCAAGTGTTTACAGTATTCTTAATACTAATTTGTATAAAGGATAAAATGAATAATGAAATTATTAATTGATATAGAAAGGAATAGAAAAAATGTAGGGCGGTTCGTAGCGGAACGTTACACATACCCGGGCATGCTGCTGTTGACATACGTATAATTTTTTTACTGTTGACATAAAGGATATAGAATTAACTGTAGTATACAGAACTTATTATCAGTCTAGTTGACTACTCGACCTATCCCTAAATTATTATTACAACAAAACTAAATTTCCGACGTATACTGACATACACTTTACGCAAATAGCTTTGTACATAATTATTTTTCATCTTTAAGTTAATACGAGCTTATGAAACATGGTAATATTAAAAAGAAGCGCTGCGCGAATTAACTTGAGCTTGTGATACTTTTGCATACAATTATATTTTCAATCCATTAGCACATATTAGCAGTTCAAATTAGCATAAATCGAAACTATCCGTAGTAATCTTACAAATTATAATGGAATTACAGTGGCATTTTGTGGCATTGGTTAGTAATTAAGTTTAAAAAAAAAAGACCTTGTCAATTTTGCATAGTCAATACCCCATATCTACCATTAATAGAGGTTTTTCCAAGTAACCAAAATATGCTAAATTAAGAATATATATTAAATTTTTATAATATAAAAAGGTTTTTAAATATTATACTTACCTTAATGCGAAAAAGCTCTAATTTCGAAGCAATTTCCTCAGGATTGACTTTTGCCTTCAAACATATGAACTTGAACGAACCGATTTTCGAAAATGGTGTATATTAAAAAGATAATATGCTGGATTTGCTCTAATTAGACATTTTTGAGCCAACATATCGATTCTTATAAATATTGATGACTTGAAATTTTTCCACCTAAATTAGCGATTCGTCCCACTGTGCACCGGTGATCTTAGTGTCTTGCCACTTCTCTTAAAACCCTTCCCATCCTTCTCCAACCCCCCTTCTTCCTCCTCCCTCTCCTTCCATTTTTTACCCCATATATAGTCTAGACTTCCTTCGCTTCCTACGCTACTCACGCTGTCCTTCCTCTCTCTCTCTCTCTCCCATTTTCGACCTATCCTTCTCTTTTCCTACCCCGCTTCCTCCCTCCCTCTCCTCCTTTCCTCCGCCCTCCACCATTTACCTTGCTCCCTTCCTTCCTTTGCTCCCTACACCCTATACCTTTTCCTTGTATTAACCTTTTTCTCCTGTACTCTCCAACCTTTTCCTTTTCCTCCTGTTTAAATTTCCCGCCTTCCCGTCAGAAGTCCTGACTCCTCCTATCTCCCGCAGATCGCGCTACCTGTCTTTCTGTCTCTATCTTCCCGCCAACCGCACATCTGTTCTTCCTCCCTAACCTCCAAATGCTTTCCTATATTCACCACCGCTTCAGCACCACACTTCCTACTCCCTTTCCCTTTGCCCACTTCGCTTCGGCTCCTCCCCACGCCCTTCTCCACTTACTCCCTGCCCACTGCTTCTCACTCTCACCTCTCTTACCGCTCTCCACTCATCACACACGCTCTCTCAACACCTATCACCCACGCGACCGGAAACGAAAGTTCTATCGTTTGGACTATAATTAGCGATTTATCTTCAAAATTAGCAAAATGGCGAACAAATGAGCAAGACAAATGTTTTTTCTGTTTTTTCTTTTGCTATTTTCGATTTTAAAAGTAGTGTTGCGGCCGTGTACAGCGCGACGCGTCGCACGTTCAAACGTGTGCTCGCTGACTCGTAACAGCAGCTGACGAGTCAGCTGAGGCCGTTGACATCTCCGTGTTTACGTCAACGATCTTTTCGAAGCGCTCGCCCGGCGACCGTTAGTTCGAAAACATCACCGCTGTCACACGCACGTAAAGGCAGGGTTTGGAGGACCCCGGCCATGCACCACACCTACAGGAGCGGTGGTAATGTGTGCGTGAATTGATGCTGGCGCCAAGCCAGCCACGCGGCGACATCGCGCAACGAATGTGACGTCACAGGTGGACCCTGTGCCACGTAAAAAGTGCGCTTTGGAGGACCCCGGCCAAGCACTTGGAAATTTCAGGCAGGGTCCACCGGCCACCGCTGCTATTGGTCAGAAGGAAACAACCAATGATGGCCAATCAGCGTCGCCGGGGAAATAGGTTGTCGACGCTGATTGGCCGCGGTGTCACTCGCTTGGCGCTGGCGTCGGTTCGTCTCCAATCGAGTAGTAGTTCCTGTACGCGCCCATCACGCATTTGGCTGGGCTTGGCGTTGGCGTCGGTAGATTTGTGACGTCACATTCGTTGCGCGATGTCGCCGCGTGGCTGGCTTGGCGCCAGCACCAATTCACGCACACATTACCACCGCTCCTGTAGGTGTGGTGCATGGCCGGGGTCCTCCAAACCCTGCGTAAAGGAATTGTAATCCTTGCGCCCATTGCGCCATTCCTGTATTATTGCCTTTTCACGCGACCCACTATCGCTAAACGCCCACGCGTTCTTAATCATCTAGTCGTTGTTCTGTGTTTTCGTGTGTTGTACAAGTGTGTGACGTCCAGTGGCCCAGTTGACCACTGGAAATAAATTGTGCTAGCCCCAAAAACGGTCGCAGTGCCGTTGTCTCCTTTCCATCAAGCGATCCCATTGCCGGCAATTTAAAATTCGCTTCTGGCGAAAACAAGTAGGTTAGACTCAATGAAAATACTTGGCTGTAGTTCTTGCGAGAGTCACAGGTGTGCAGAATAAGCAATGAAATTTATAAATCAATCGGTTTGATAGATTTTGAGATTTTATCTTCATGATGTGGACACACTTGTGTTGACAAACATCATTACGTTTCGAGAAAAACACGATCAATGTTTTCATATATACAGGCTGAGCCTCTGCGCTCTCTACAAAATGTCTTGTAGAAGCCAAAATAATCGGAATTTTTCCATGAAAATTTAACAGTACATTGTTGAGGTTATGTACTTTCGAAAAATGTTTAAAAAAAATCGATTTTTTCAACCCGGCTAACCGGAATGCCCCTTAAACACAAGCTTTGAACTGCGTATAAACTATAAATTATAAACAACGTTACCGAATGGATTTATAAAATGCACATCGAAGTAATTACATCAGGTTCGTAAAGGGAGACAAAATCAAAGGGATCAAATTCTATATATTAATAATAAAAATACATGTTCGTGTACAATAAATAAACTACTAGTTTATTAATTGATTATTATATTATACATGTATAATCAGTTAGATGAAATATTATGTACAATTTTCTTATCTATAAAATAAATAAATATTAGGACATATACTTGAATAATCAACAATATACAACTTTCATACAAATTTAATATAAATATTAAATAATTATGTATTTAAATGTTCGTTTTTATTTAATAGTTTTTACTTCCAAATTAAGAATGCCAACAAGAGATTTGTTATAGTTGACTACAATGAGAGGGATGTCACTAATGCCGGGTTTACACCAAGGCGAACACGAACAAAAACATTGTTCGCGAACGTGTTCGTCTGTTCTTGCCGTGTCCACACCGCCGCAAACATGAACAAAACTCAGTGTACGAATCGTATGTGAACGTTTTGTTCTATTTGCGACGGTGTGGACACGGCAAGAACAGACGAAAACGTTCGCGAACAATGTTTTTGTTCGTGTTCGCCTTGGTGTAAACCCGGCATTATCAAACTCATAATTTAGTTAAATTACAAGCCATTTGTATTGATTGTACCTAACATACTTATTTTGACTACAGTTTGTACAAATATTCACAATAATCAAACGGAGAAGCTTTCTCCACATCCACAAGTTCCTTTAATGTTTGGATTGTTGAAAATAAATTCAGAACTTAATTTAGATTCCACGTAGTCCATTTCGGTACCTAAGAGAGATAACTGTGCCTTTTTGTCAATCATAATGCGAACGCCGTCCTGAATAACTTCTTCATCAAGTTTAGATTTTTCTTTGGCATAATCAAGAGTATAACTCAAGCCATTACATCCTCGTTGTTTCACGCCGACTCTTAAACCGATCTGAAACACAAAATACAATTTTGGATTCTCAACAAAACCTTTTTCCTCGGAAAAAAATAGCATGTATCACTTTAAATGACACAATTTTGGCGAGGTTTAGAGAAATACCGTTTTACGTCGGTCAACCCTTCTGAGATTCGTCCAGTTTGACCCGCACTTTGTATATACAGCAGTGCTCCGTTAATAAGGAAAGAAATGGGCTTGTTAATATGGAATGAATCATCCCCACTTTAGCTCAGGTCAGTGTCGAACAGAGTTGCCATATGTAGGGAATTAATAGCGGCATAAGCATGACATGACGTAGAAGTAGAAGGGGAACATCAACAGCAGAACAGATACAGTCGAATCTCGATAACTAGAACATTGATAACTCGAAAAACAATAATTGGAAATATGTCATCATTCTCTTCCGCTCCGGTGTAAACACCTCTACAACTCAAAATAAAACTTCCTTAACTCGGACTATATTTTGCATGTTAAATTATGTATTTCACCAGTACAACTCGTATTTAGAAGAGCTCCGACCTCTACAAGTGGAAATTTACTTGTGCATATGTATTATGAAATTTCGTAGAAAGATCTCAAAATATTGAAAAAAATGTTTTCTCTGCATTACTTACGATTGAAACCATAGTTGGGCATTATTCGACTAAATTGTTATTTGACTAACCTTCGAATAAAAATTTCGAATAAATAAAGTTATTCGTGACTAACGAAAAAATTTTTAGTCGACTAAGTTTTTATTCGATGAACTCGAATAAAAATTTCGACTAAAGTGAAGTTATTCGAGAATAACAAATAAATTTTTAGTCGTTATTCGTTAGTCGAAGGACCTCCGTGAAGACTAAGCGTCATGAATAAGCCGCTTCTGCTAGAGTCCCGTGGCCCTCGACCTCTGGTCGGGCCAAGGGGAATGCTTGTCGAGTGTAAGGTGATCCGCCCGATACTCCGTAGCGAAAAAACCGATTCAGAAGTGAGAAATTTCAGACTACGCCTTTCCCATCAGATCGTTGCAAAGGCGACGCCAAACGATTCCGTATGTTTTTCCGGTCAAAATAGCACGAAGAACGACGTAATTCGGACCATAATTAATCTTACAGTGCACACGTAAATTAAAATTATACCATTGCACATGTTCCGCCTCACAAGTCCATATCTTCAAATCTAGAAATGCATGGGTATTTTGAAAAGAAAAATATTTTTAGACAGCGCGTAATCTATTCCGCTCAATCCTTATTTACACTCGAAAAGCGTTTCCCTTGCCTCATGATACCCTCCTCGGCCCGGCCAGAGGCCTTGGGCCTCGGGAGCCGAGCCGGGGCGGCTCGGGTTCTGACCCCCACATGTTCGTGTCGCTTATTATTAGTTGCCACAGCGAGCCTTCGACTAACGAATAACGAGGAATAAAAATTTATTCGACTAATGCCCAACTCTGAAACTGCTATTGATTGAAAATACACTAAAAGACTAGCACAAAGCAAAATCACATTTTTTTTGAATATGTAATAAAGAGTAATATTGCAAGCATGAAATGTGTCTTATAATTATTTTTATATATGTAAGTATATACAGGGTCATCCGTTAAAACTGCAACCTACGCGCGCGCGAACAGGTAACATGGCAACAGCGTCTCACGGACGCATTCCACTACAACCATGCACCGGTCCGGCGTTCGGAGGGTTGCCAGCGACCGCGAGGCAGCAGTGATGCCCGTGCTTCGAAAATTTTAGGATGGTCTCCTTCAAATTATCGTCGCAAAGAGTTATTTTAAATTTTCCGGCAGGGGTTGAAGAATGTGGGGCCTTTTTCGTATAACTTTTGAACAATAAAAGATATCGGAATGCAATCTGCGCCGAGAAATGAGGAAAAATTATTTCCTTTTAATGATGGATAATTTAAAATATTTTGCGTTTACTAAATTTTTTTTATCAATTTTTTATCCATAATTGTTGTGAAAAACTTTTGTAAACTGTTTATTTGATACTGTATTTAATGCTCTTTTTAAAACTCAAGGTGTTGATAAACAATAGGCTAGTTTTTTCAGTATCATCTCAGATACTGATACTTCCTATATTCTCAGAAGACTAAAGACTTGAAAACTGTTAATTTACAAAACATTTTCGAAGCCTGATTTGTTGCTAAAGATGCGATCCCCTTCTGATTTGATCACATCTTTAGCAACAAATCAAGCTTCGAAAATGTTTTGTAAATTAACAGTTTTTAAGTCTTTAGTCTTCTGAGAATATAGGAAGAAAAATTAGAGAATAAATAAAGAAAAAAAGTAGAATATCCAGACCGGAATTTGAACTCCTGACTTTTTGCTTGCGACCCAAGCGCTTCGATATCGGTTAAACGAATTCTCGCCGGAGAGCACCAACCAGGCAGCGCGCACGGCACACGGATGGAGGGACAGGTATGCTTGTGTGGTGCGCTAGAGGCGCTAGGACGGGGTACGCTTGGTCGTGGAGTGGTGGTAGGGTCCGTGGGCGCAAACCCACGGTTCTGGCATCACTGTCCTGGGGTGTGCGGATAGCCGACTTTTCGGGCTCGGGACGCACCGGAAACTTTCGGGCGAGATCGGGCGGGATCCCTATACTTTCGTACTGCTCAAGATCCCGACAGTCTCGGTACCCCGAGACTCGATTCGGGCTACAAGCATAGCCTTCTTTCCGTCTCGGTCCCCTAGTAATAGCTGGCTTTCGAGCGGATCGCGTCCGAGTTTTGCCGAGCCGACCAGAAATCAAATTTCCCGCTCACGGCGGTCCTGCTTGTAGCCCGAAACGAGTCTCGGAATCCCGAAAACTTCGGGATCTCGAGCAATACGAAAGTATCGAGACCACGCCCGATCCCGCCCTAAATTTTTCGACCTGTCCCGAGGGCCGGGAACCCGAGCCTCGGGACGATCCGCACACCCCTACTGGCAGCTCTCCGCTGGGCCGGTGCATGGTTGTAGTGGAATGCGTCCGTGAGGCGCTGTTGCCGTTTTACCTGTTCGCGCGCGCGTAGGTTGCAGTTTTAACGGATGACCCTGTATGTAATACATAAGTTGTAGGTATATTTGATTATAGGTATACAATAAACAATTGACCATTGAAACTTGAATTTGTCTTGCTTTACAGCTTCACAAGTCGAAAAATTAGCAGTCGACAAAGCCTCCATAAGTCGAATTTTTGTTTGTTGAACCTTTATAATTATAATATACAGCCGAAACCTCTATGATTCGAGTATTTTTTCCTTCCCTTGACATTCAAGTTATCGAGGTTCGATTGTATTTGTGTTGGTGACGCGGTGACGTACAACAATTCATCGTATAGCGATTGGCGTACACAAGTCGTATTAGTGTCTATAGGTCTATGTGACGTCATGTCTTCCCTACGCGTAGGGAGTTTCCGGGCAACTCTGGTGTCCAGCAAGACTTGCTGGTACTCAAAGCACGAGCGGAGGAACAATGTTGTCACATTGGCCGACACCAATTGAAATTTCTGTAATTTTCATTTTTTCTCAATAAGAAAGATTGCTATGCAGTACTGAGATCTTCCCGATAAAAATGAATCCAAACACGAACGCAGACTACTGTTAGTATTTTAAATATCAGTGCATTCTGATATCGACATACAGATATCGACAGAGAAACAAACAAGGAATACTTAAGGCGAAATCTACTGAACATGATCGTTATTTTCCATTCCGATTACACACCTACGACCAGAGATGACCAAAAATTATTTCAAATAAAAAAATTGATTTCGAATAAAAGACAAAAAATGTATTCATCACTCACAAATAAAAATAAGCCAGAGTTACTTTTATTCGAAACATTACAAACAATTGTTTTTGTTCGACGTGAATTTAGGCAACGACCACCAATAATATTTTTGATTGACAGGAATTTATCCGATGGACATCAATAATTTTTTTGTTTAACAGGAATTTATTCGACGGCACAAATATTTTTTCATTTGACGGGAATTCATTCTAACCTTCAAATAATTTGTCGCCTTTTCATTCATCTGTATTTGAAAATTATTTGAAGCTGAAATAACTCTGGGAGTAGAGCGAGAGAGAGGGGGGGGGGGGGGACGTGTGCGAGAAGGATAGAGATAGATGATACTTTTTCGCTCTCTATAGCGGTAAGCAGGAGGGCATGACGCGAGGTGGTAGTTGCTACAGCGAAAGGAAACGGGGAACAAAGAGAGGGGGATATCACGAACGGGCGGGTTTTTTAAAACAGTTTATCGGATGTTGCGGATAAAACACGATTTTCTTGATTAATAATTATTTTGTGTTAAGTAAGTTCTCGTGAAACTTATTTTGGAATGTAACGAAGAGCCTGTTTTTTTTTCAGCAAATACTGTGTAAATGCGTAAATGATTTACAGGTAATGTGTAATTGGATGTTACCTGGTGGTATTTATTAATTACTAGCGTGCCCCGTCTCGGTTTCGCCCGAGTTATTAGCGTGACTGATTCATGTTTGTCTCTACATAGTATAAAATAAATTCCCCGGTAGACATCTGTATGTTTGATCCTGCCAATATCGAGAATCACTGGACGGATTGCGATGCAGCCCCCACTACCCCATACGTTTACTTAATGATTAATGATTAATGATAATGATAAGGATAATGATAGAAAACCGAAATAAGTAAGAAGCTCCTTGAAGCACGATCAAACTGTAAGTACGAGATACAGGTCCATACGCGCAATATATAGAATCTAGTGTGGATCTTATACAGGGTCATCCGTTAAAACTGCAACCTACGCGCGGGCGAACAGGTAAAGTGGCAACAGCGCCTCACGGACGCATTCCACTACACCATGCACCGGCCCAGCGGAGAGCTGCCAGCAACCGCTGGATAGGAGTGATGCCCGAGCTTCGAAAATTTTAGAATGGTCCCCTTCAAAATAACGTCGCAAAGAGCTAGGTATTGGGAATTTTCCGGCCCAGGTAATCGAGCCGCACGCTCCATTTTTATGATCGGTTTACCACTCGCACCCCAGATTACACAGTCCAACAAAATGAACCTTTTTTTCTGTTCCACAATATCCACTGGGTGATTCTGGTAGAGTTTTCCCCCTGAACACGAATCCGGAAACCGTTTGTCACCATCACCCTCAGTTTTTGAAAACTTCGATTTTGAAAAAAAAACTGCAAATTTTCGACTTTGAACATCTTTTACGTCGAAACGATAATAGTTATTTGGTTTCTCTCAGCGTCGCATTATTCTATGAACCCTCCCGAATACAACGGTGTAAGTTATTATTGCACGGTGAACATTTAAATATGTTTAAACAACGATCGAAGGGAAAATGATTCCCAAAATACACCCATTTTTGAAGATATCTTTCAATTTATTTCCAAAATTAAGGGTCTAGGAGAAAATCTGATTATTCCACGCGATGCAGCAGATATTTTTCGTTCGGAAAGCATCAACAGAAGTGGTGAGTCTCGTTTTGTTTTCAATACCGAAGCGAAATCCTTTTGCAAAACGTGCGGTGTCGACAGTGGTAGTCACGCGCGTCAAGTGATTGTGTTACGCTGAGCGGCAGTGGATCACGCGCCGCCGTTGACTACCACTGTTGACACCGCGCGTTTTGCAAAAGGATTTCGCTTCGGTATTGAAAACAAAACGAGACTTAGCACTTCTGTTGATGCTTTCCAAAGGAAAAATATCTGCTGCATCGTATGGTATGGTCAAATTTTCACCTAGACCCTTAATTTTGAAAATAAATTGAAAGATATCTTCAAAAATGGTTGCATTTCGGGTATCATTTTCCTCATGATCGTTGTTTAAACATATTTAAATGTTTATAATGCCATAATAACTTATATCGTTGTATTCGGGAGTGTTCATAGAATAATTTGACGCAGAGAGAAACCAAATAACTATTATCGTTTCGACGCAAAAGATGTTCAATGTCGAAAATTTATAATATAAATCTATATTTATATATAAATCAATTTTTTTAAAAATTGATTTTATCAAAAACTGAAGGTGATAGAGCAATTCTGCTTGCGGATTTGTGTTCAGGGCGAAAAACTTTACAAGAGTCATCCAGCGGTTAGTGCAGACTAAAAATCGTGTTAGACAGTGTTACTGTAATGCGGTTTGAAAATAATGTCGACTGATCTCGTACTCGTTTCAATTAAACAAAATTTAGCTACAATAGGGTTGACCGCGGCGCTATACCTTTGACAGCAGAAATTTTTCGCCACTTGCGTGTAAAAGCCACAATAATGGCGCATCGTTTCAAAATAAAAGGATAAAACATTCAGACACAAAAATTCTAGACAAAAATTCAAACACGGCTACAATCAAAGACACGTCCGCTTAGTTACGCGTTACGTCCGATCTATACATGCACAGCATTAAGGATAAAATTATAAAAATGAAAACCAGAACAATAGATTCTGAAGTTTGTAGAACTAACACATAATTGAATGAAAATTTAATTTCTGAATTTATGAAAGTAATGATACAGAAAAAACTAGCCTATTGTTTATCAACACCATGAATTTTAAAAAGAGCATTAAATACAGTATCAAATAAACAGTTTGCAAAAGCTTTTCACAACAATTATAGTTAAAAAATTCATCAAAGAAAAATTAAATAAACGCAAAATATTTTAAATTGTCCATCATTAAGAGGGAATAATTTTTCTTCATTTTTCGGCGCAGACTGCATTCTGATATCTTATATAGTTGAAAAGTTATACGAAAAAGACCCCAAATTCTTTATTACGACGATAACACTAAAGTCGGTATCAAATATATTGGCCGGTGAATTCGGTTTCGCGAGCAGCGATCGAGGAGAAATCAGCCACCGCCATCTGACGATCGCTGATTTGTCAGTTGGAGTTGTTTGGCCCTCGCAGGGTATGGTGGGGTAAAGGGAACGCTGCTCGGCTCCGCCTGAACCTAGCCGATTGGCTGTTATTTATCCTTAACGTAATAGTTGTGTGCGTTGCGAAGCTATGCGTAGACCAATACGAGATGAAGCTATCGAGAACGAATCAATGTTCTAACCAATAAAGTTGCTGAATTTTTTCCTTGCTAACGCACACCTATTCTGATGTGTGTATTTCTAAGTTGACAGCTCGGTTTGGCCTACACGTCAGAATCTTGGCACTATCCCCACTACTTCTGGCTCACTATTGTTCTGCGAAGGCGAGAGCGAGATGGAACAAGAGCGAGTCAGAAAACTTTGAGAAAAGGAGCACCGAGGCAAACAAACGGTGTGGTGGGAGAATACCCCTCACGAAACTCACCGGCCAATATATATGATACCGACCTTAGTTTACAAAATAAAAACCATTATTGCTTATCCAGACTCCATTATCAAATTCTTATGTAAGGTGGTCCCCTAAACTCAAAAATCGAAATGACAAAAAATCCTATGGATACGTTTTTGAGATATCGCTCGATGAATATTTGGTAATTTTTTAAGAAGACGACCCGATGTTTCTGGCTATATCTCGCGGTAGAGTTGACCGATTTGATCGCGACAACTTTTAAATTAAAGGCAATTGAATTGCATTCAATTCGTTCCTACAGTGTTTTCCAATTGGACCAATAGTTTAGGCGGAATCGAGCGAATCTTAAGAAAAATGTAATGGTTTGGGGCCGAAATTGAAATCGAAAATTCACTACATAGCCTGGAAGACATAGAAATTATCCTGTGACGTCCAGTTTCGTATTTTTTACGTATAGTGCTCACCTTTACGAAGCAAATAAGCCTAATTTGAGCAAAATCCATGTACAAATAAGGAAGTTATGGGCAATAGAGTGGGAGTGCCTATTTTCAACTTTTTCCCTATTTTTGCATTTCTCGAACGAATTCAGTGCAATTTAATTGCCTTTAATTTAAAAGTTGTCGCGATCAAATCGGTCAACTCTAACGTGAGATACGGCAAGAAATGTGGAATTGTCTTCTTAAAATATCACAAAAATATTCATCGAAAGATATCTCACAAACGTATCCATAGGATTTTTTTTCATGTCGATTTTTGAGTTTAGGGGACCACCTTACATAAGAATTTCATAGTGGAGTCTGGATCAAAAATAAATTTTTTATGTTGTAAACATTTTTTATGTTTTTATTTTGTAAACTAGTGTAATTTGAAGGAGACCATCCTAAAATTTTCGAAGCGCGGACGTCACTGCTGCCCAGCGGTCGCTGGCAACCCTCCGAACGCCGGGCCGGTGCATGGTTGTTGTGGAATGCGTCCGTGAAGCGCTGTTGCCATTTTACCTGTTCGCGCGCGCGTAGGTTGCAGTTTTAGCGGATGACCCTGTATATACCTTGGATACAGTACCATGGATACTCACAGAATAATAATACCAGAATTGTAATACTTTACAACAGTACCATGGATACTCCCAGAATCCATGGTACTGTTGTAAAAGGTTTATGTTATTGGAGTCGTAGTTCTCTGACAGCCAAGTTCAAATTTAATTGCATTGACATTAGCATAATTTTACAAAGGCACGGACCTGGAATAGCTGATTAGTTGTAAGTACCTGATATTTGTTCAGTAACTGCACTACAAACTTTAAACGTCTTTTTCTCGAAACAACTTTTTCATAGCTAGTTGACATGATTTAAAAAGAAGTACTGAATCGATCAAGTTGAAATTTTAACTGCATGTTAAGAAAGAATCCTTTTATCGTTTGACCTACAGGCAAGACGATAGGTTGTATATTTTTTTTTAATTACCAAAAGTTCAGGTAATTTTTTGCAAAAATCGAACATCTGAATTTAAACAGTTACCATTTCTCGAAAAATAATTTTTTTTTATTCATTGTAGGTTGTTACGAGCCGGGGCTGCGGCAACGCGAGAGGCCGGCGAGAGGGGTATTTCCCAAGGAATACGGATATGAATTTGTTAGTTAGGTGCACGGACGAACCCGATGCGAAATCGGGGAGCCGCTAGGATTATTGACGACGAGGACGAACCTGATGCGAAATCAGGGAGCCTCTAGGAATGGAGTCACACATGGACGAACCTGATGCGAAATCAGGGAGCCGCTAGGAGGGTGAAACGTCGTGAACGAATCCGATGCGAAATCGGGAAGTCACTAGGATAAAGTTCACAGACGAACCTGGTGCGAAACCAGGGAGCTGCTAGGAGGTTGGATTATTCACAGACGAACCTGGTGCGAAACCAGGGAGCTGCTAGGAGGTTGGATTATTCACAGACGAACCTGATGCGAAATCAGGGAGTTGTAGGATACGGACGAACCTGATGCGAAATCAGGGAGCCGAAGGAGGGGTGAGGTTTCGTGGACGAACCCGATGCGAAATCGGGGAGCCACTGGGTTGGAGAAGATGACTTGTTTTGGTAAGAGGTGCGAACGAACCCGATGCGAAATCGGGGAGTCGCGGGAAATGTTAGTAATGCCTCGTTACTCTTATTTAAAATCGATACAACTCGAGCGGTAAAGTTGTATCTGTGGGCGAGTGCTACTAATATTATAAGGATCGCTGGGTAAAAGATGGATTTAATGAAACCGACTCGATTTATAAGTGAACACCATAAGTATATTGAATAGACAATTAATACAAATGTAAGTGTCGCGAGTAGTTAATTAAATAGAAGTGTGTTTTACCACTAGATACACGGTGTTGACGCACTGGCGTTGCGGGGCGTACGAGTGGCTACTTTGATTCCAACGGAGACTTTAGCCCGATCTTACTTGAAATAACCGACTCTGTACAAGCGTGACACGACGTGACGTTACGCGTGACTCTTTGAACCGCCGAGGGTAGAAACCAAAGAACCAAAGGGTTTATATAGTTCCAAAAATGAGTGGGGGTTCGTTAGGAATTTCCATATAAGAAGATTCTTCGGGGTCGTCGTCGTGTCACTCCCGTTCCCATGGTCGCGATCCAGATGGTCGAGATCATGACCCCCATTAGTGGTGTTTGATAAACGAAAGGATTTTAGGGCGTTTTCCCTTCGCAGACGCGAGCTCGAAAGACGGTTGAGAGCGACGTATGGGAACATTCCACATACGTAACAAGGTCAAACGATAATTATATAATTATCATATGTGTATAAAATAAAATCTCATTAGAATTTTTTATTTCTGATGAACTGGAGGGCAGATATCATGTCAACCGTTAATGAAGCAATTGTGCGGAGCGTCCTAGTTCACGGGAATCTGAAACTGTATTTTTAAGTGAACTAAACTGAAAAAATTTATGTAACATGATGAAAGTGTAACAAACACATATACAAAGTTTTAAATTAATTAATGTTACATTTTTGTTTATAAAAAATCCTAAAGTATCGATATTTTTGACCAAGAAAAAAGAAACCCCTCCCCCCCCCCCCCAAAGGGGGGAAGCCACTGTGAGGGTCGAAAATAAACGCTATTTTCAAGGCATTCTTTTATAATGACATTTAACTTTCTACGAAAAATATTTATTCCCAACTGAAAATACATATATTTAACTAATATTTTATACTCCTAGACTGCACAAAATTTGCGTAGTATGGCCACAGCATAGGATAACGTTAGGCTTTGCAAAAAAAAATTACAAAACGGACGGTTGTGTAACTTTCCAACGTTTGCTCTGAATTGAAATCTTCGAACGTTTTTTTAGAGTATATTACAATAGCCTCAGTTAAGCGTAAAAATTTAACCATAGTTCGACTGACGAGGCACCCGGGTGACTATTTGAACTTTACCGCCGAAAAAAGATTGTTTCTAAGTATTTTTTTCTGAACTTCTATGACATCTCAAACGAATTATTTTTGAGTAGAAAAAACATGCGTAAATGGTTTTTAATTTTTTTCTTCGCCTTACTTTTACCTGTTGAAATGTTTTATTCTCATTTCGGCTAACACAGTCACCCGGGTGACTTTTAGAAAATGTATAGAAAATAAGAATGTACGTAAAATTTTTTTATTGAGAATTAGTTATATAAAAATTACTAGGGCAAAAGAGACGCAGTAGATCACGGCAAGACGATGTTTTTTCGATCGACGATCGACGTTGCCACGCGTTGCCACGTTCCGAAAAGTGGCCGGGCGACGCGTCACTCGTCGCAGAAGTAATCGGGAGTCGCCAGCGCGAACATATTCTTTACTTACTGTTATTTAATAAACCTATCCACTACTCCTAGCAAAGTGATTCCCCTTCCTCCTACACGTGTTCTGAGCAATGCCACTTGTATATATTAACATTGCTTACATACGTTATTCGTTCAGATATACAGGGTGTCCCAGGGAAGAGTGGACAGCGGGATATCTCCTAAAGTATTGGTGATAAAAATATGAAAAAAATATGGGATTGCATGGTTCGAAGGGGCTGACTTATTAGCGCGGACGAATTTTTTTTCCGATTATTATTGTAAAAGATACGATGGTCAAGTTCGGTTTTGTAAATGGAACTATTTTTTCTGAAGAGCTGAGTTGATAGTGCGTTCCAAGACAAATTCAATGAGCATTAATGTATACACTTGATTTCCACTGGTTTTTGAGATATTGAGCTTGCAAATTCACTGATTTTCCCTGGAAAAAAGCCTGCTGAAATAGCAAAGACAGTGGACAGTCTAGCTGACGCGACGGGTTGCCTTGCCTGTTGAAACCTATACCTACCTGCTAAAGGTCTACGTCAGAAATGGCAGGCCCAAAGGCTGGACAATTCTTTTCCGCCAGAAATGCCACTTAGGTAGGTACATCTGCGGTATCGAGAAGCGCACCGTTACTTTTATTTCGCACTTGCTTCTACGCTCGGATGGCCGGTTCTTCTTGAATGGATGCAAGCTCGATTGGTTAGGTTAGGAGGTGTGAAAGTTGCTAGACTAAATTTCAACTATAGGGAGCAGATTGTATTAGAACCAATCGGATTTGCATCCCTCACAAACGGCTGCTCTCTTGAAGAGGCCCTCTTCACAGCAATACCTCCTCCCCAATGCCCACCTTCTCTCGCATGGAATACGTCAACGCATGCTTTTCTTTTAATATTGAAGCTCGTGTTTATACTCGAGAGGACCACGCGTCGACAGCGGGCTACCCCTTTTCTTCCTGTGTCTCTCCACGAGGAGTATCAACGGTGGATTGTAGGAGCGTAGATGTTGGGATGCTAGTTATTGAATTCAGGAGACGATAGAAACACTTTATTACAAAACACACATGTGCTATAATAAATGATCGAACTTGCGCCCCACTTCGCGCAGACCGATTACAGGGTGATTGGCTCGGTACGCCTAATCCGCCTCGCAACCGTGACAAGGTCAAGCCAAAAGGTATGAATCCTGGGTCCTTTTTCCGAAGGAAGCCATAAAATTCGATGGGCACTGCGGGGTGTTGTCGTCCCAGCCACGGGATGAAACGCAGAATTACCCTGTTTCTGTTTCAGAAATAAAATAATTCTTTATTCTTCATCGTATGGATATGGAAGTGTCGCCGATGAATTCCTTGTGGTTTTCCGATGAAAATCATGCCAAATGTCGCGTAAATCGGACTACTTTGACATAAGGAATACAAATAGCTTGTGTCAAAGTAGTCCGATTTGCATGATATTTCGTATGATTTTCATCAGAAAAACACAAGGAATCCATTGGCGTCACTTCCATATCCATGCGATGAAGAATAAAGAATTATTTTATTTCTGAAGCAGAAACAGGGTAGTTCTGCATTTACGCCCCTCACCACGTGGGCAGGGACAACACCCGCAGTGCCCATCGAATTTTATGGCTTTTTTCGGAAAAAGGTATGCATCCTCGGCCGACCGCGGCAAATCGGGGTCGGCGCATCGTAGTCGAGGGGTGACATCTGTTTCAGAAAGGAAATAATCCTTTATTCTTTATCGTATCGAAAGGGAAGTGACGCCGATGTATTCCTGGCGTTCCGTCGATTAAAATCATACCAAACATCATGCAAATCGGACTACTTTGACACAAGCTAGTTGTATTCCCTATGTAAAAGTAGTCCGATTTGCACGATATTTGGCATGATTTTCATCGGAAAACCACTAGGAATCCATCGGCGACACTTCCATACCCATACGATGAAGAATAAAGAATTATTTTATTTCTGAAACAGAAACAGGGTAATTCTGCGTTTCATCCCGTGGCTGGGACGACAACACCCCGCAGTGCCCATCGAATTTTATGGCTTCCTTCGGAAAAAGGACCCAGGATTCATACCTTTTGGCTTGACCTTGTCACGGTTGCGAGGCGGATTAGGCGTACCGAGCCAATCACCCTGTAATCGGTCTGCGCGAAGTGGGGCGCAAGTTCGATCATTTATTATAGCACATGTGTGTTTTGTAATAAAGTGTTTCTATCGTCTCCTGAATTCAATAACTAGCATCCCAACATCTACGCTCCTACAATCCACCGTTGATACTCCTCGTGGAGAGACACAGGAAGAAAAGGGGTAGCCCGCTGTCGACGCGTGGTCCTCTCGAGTATAAACACGAGCTTCAATATTAAAAGAAAAGCATGCGTTGACGTATTCCATGCGAGAGAAGGTGGGCATTGGGGAGGAGGTATTGCTGTGAAGAGGGCCTCTTCAAGAGAGCAGCCGTTTGTGAGGGATGCAAATCCGATTGGTTCTAATACAATCTGCTCCCTATAGTTGAAATTTAGTCTAGCAACTTTCACACCTCCTAACCTAACCAATCGAGCTTGCATCCATTCAAGAAGAACCGGCCATCCGAGCGTAGAAGCAAGTGCGAAATAAAAGTAACGGTGCGCTTCTCGATACCGCAGATGTACCTACCTAAGTGGCATTTCTGGCGGAAAAGAATTGTCCAGCCTTTGGGCCTGCCATTTCTGACGTAGACCTTTAGCAGGTAGGTATAGGTTTCAACAGGCAAGGCAACCCGTCGCGTCAGCTAGACTGTCCACTGTCTTTGCTATTTCAGCAGGCTTTTTTCCAGGGAAAATCAGTGAATTTGCAAGCTCAATATCTCAAAAACCAGTGGAAATCAAGTGTATACATTAATGCTCATTGAATTTGTCTTGGAACGCACTATCAACTCAGCTCTTCAGAAAAAATAGTTCCATATACAAAACCGAACTTGACCATCGTATCTTTTACAATAATAATCGGAAAAAAAATTCGTCCGCGCTAATAAGTCAGCCCCTTCGAACCATGCAATCCCATATTTTTTTCATATTTTTATCACCAATACTTTAGGAGATATCCCGCTGTCCACTCTTCCCTGGGACACCCTGTACATATAAAATTAGTCACCCGGGTGACTGCGTCAGCCTAAATGAGTTCTAAAATTCGTCAGTCGAACTAGGGTTAAAAAAAATATAATTTTTTAAGAAATGGCAGACATTGGAAGAAATGGTATAAAAAATCAACATGTTTTTCCAATCTTACGATTAGATGAATTATTCGATTAAAACACTTGTACGCTTAACTGAAAATAATTTTATTACGAATATTCCCTGAAAATATCATGTGAATCCGATGAAAATTGACTGTCAATGAGTTATTAATCCGCCCAGTTTGAAGAATGCCGTTTCGAGATTATCGCGTTTAAAGTAGTGACGGAAGTTATTTTCTGCAACTCAAAGATCGGAGCTGTATTCGGTCTCGTCGTAGCCAGTGATTCTCTATCTAGTTCTAAACAATATATAAACTCATAATCCCTCTTATTAGATACATTTGGATTCTTGGACATAAAGTTTTAGGGCGATTGACACCATGTTACATATGCGTGCACTCAATTCTGAGCGCTGCGCTACCTATACAAAACATTCTGTAGCTCCCAGAATTCTTCAAGATTCACTTTCAAGTTGTGTAGGTATATTTTTGAGATCTAAAATGTTATGAAAATGCACAAGAAGTGAAATCGAAAATAAAAAATATTCACAGTGGCTTCTCCCCCTTAATATGTTGTCAATGTATATTTCCCGAGCTGTACTTCAGGGCCACACCCGCTAGTGCATGGAAGTTTTTAGACAGAAAATGTCTAGACACAATGCTACTACGAATCGTGCGAAGAAATGACAAGAGCACATAGCGGTCGCGTTCAGGACCGGACCCCTGCCCGTCTTGAAACTAATTTATGTCGATCAGATCTACAGTCCTATTTTCTTTATAAAACAGATTGTTTAAACACAGGTACTGCAATTACAGTATTGTCTCCGTATGTGCCCGCTGGTCGGGATCGGCGTTGGGCCCTCAGAATGCGCAGATCCCTAATTCCGAGTGTGCGTTTCTCGCTTCTTTCTGGCCGAAGGAGTGAGCGAGATGGATCGGTTTTCTTGCGCGCGGGCGTGCGAGCATTCAGATGGAATCCTGACTGCCCAACGCATGCGCGCGACGGTCAGATAGCCAGGCACGGCACAAGTCTTTCTTGCGCCCTAGACAAACTTTTCAAATTACGCCCTATATTATAATACATTTATTTGAGATTATTAATAACCTTACTTTGAATTTTTATTCGTAGTTTAATCCACTTATAGTACAACTTGTAATATTTAATTCTAAAGTTTATTTTCAGCAATAGCAACAATTTGAAAAGTTGGCCTAGGGCGCAAAAAAACTAGAGCCGGGCCTGCGTGAAGTTTTTGCGTTGCGGTCTCGTGTTTCCGTATGTGCCTGCGACCATCGCGCACGCCCGTCGCGCACGCAAAGGACGGAGTGTCACGGCGCCCGAAAGACGGAGGGAGACAAAACATGAACGCTGTCGTCTATCTCATACCGTCCTCGCTCGCTTTTAGTGGCCCTCGCTCGCTCTCGTTCCATCTCGCTCTCGCCTTGGCCGGACAAGAGTGAGACAGAAGTGGTGGGGATAGCGACAAGCCTATATCGTATACACCAAATCGGGTACATATGGAGACAATATTGTACTCTGATTTTCTATAATGTATGAATAATTAATGTGAATTTAATTGTTTGGACTGTAGATATCCGATACAGACGATAAAATCTAAATTATAAGCATAAATCTTGTAAAAGAAGGTTGTACTTATGTATGTACTTTTACATATTTACCCCCCCCCCCCCCCTCCCTTCACCACCTCCCGAAAGGCTCCTGAACATCATATACGATTTATATATATTATAAGAGCAAATTCTAATGATCTAATTATTACATACTATATCAATAGATATAAGAATTAAATACATTTTTACTCACATATTCGGATCTATCTTGTAATAACTCCTTGATTTTTTTCACGGCATCTGGCGTCTGTAACAAAGCAATTGTAAGGGGTGAGGTCTCTTATTTTTAAGAATTATTCCTGACTAAAGAAAATTAAACGTGACTTCCATGTGTTGTAAATACATGTTATGAAAATACAATGTAGAATGATTTGTCTAAGATCCTCTTACAAGAGATTTTATTAGTAGCTAAGGTACATATTATTAATGTACTCTCGATTGTCACGATCAAGGTTGCGAGAAGTAGCGACGCGAAACGTCCGTATGTGCGTATATAGGAAGCAGCGGTACACTTGAATGAGGAAATAGTAGCAAGGGAGCGAATCTCGAGAGGAAGGGAGTTGTAGTAGCGAGCAGAAAGATAGGAAAAGGAAGCTTGGAACTTCAACGTGTGATGTAAGGGAATAGAAAGGAGCGACTGGGAACGTGTAGTAGGAGTATGAAAAGTATGAAAGTATGAAAAGAAGAATTTGTGCGAATTAAAGAATAAAGATAGGGTGGGTAGTGAGAGTTCAGTAACTTAAACGTAAGACAGCAGATATGTAGTATCCATCTCTGCCTCATATATAACCATCCAGATCGCTGAAATAGAGGTGTGACATGATCAAATTTGCGATTGCAGAATGAGTAACGGAGGCAGGAGTTTTAAACATGTTGAATACATTGTTCGATCCGATTTGTTCACCTCATATTATACCTCACATCATACTTTGAATCTTTAATCATATAATTAATTGTGACTAACATTTAAGTACAATATACAGGGCGTCTCACCTGATATTGACATCTTGATTTACATCACTATTATTTTCTGTAGGGAAAAATATTTCAGATAAAGTTGAATGGCTTCGAGGGTTGTATATTCTGGTGTTATTAATTTTTTTTAGGTGGATGTGTAATGATCATGTGTAGGTCAACTTTGTTATTTTAAATAGAATCATATGTTTTTAATACATTATTCGATGTAGCTTGACATCCTGCATAACGAAGTACTAACCCGTGTATGTCAAAAAGTGATTAGTTCAAAAGATACTTTAATTTAAATATTGCAACGAAATCATCACTCTCTCACTGAAATGTTCGCCTTATTTACAGAAAAGATTCAATGTAACGACCATTTACATTACGACACTTTTGATATGAATAAAGTAACCATTGTTGTACAATGTGTAATTGGATGATACTTTGCCACATTCAGTGATGGTAGAGTAGTAAGAGAGTAATGGTTTCTTAACAATACTTAGATTAAAATATCTCCTAAACTAATATCTCTTCGACATACATGGGTTAATACTTTGTTATGGAGAATGTCGAGCTGCATTGAATAATGTATTAAAATACATATGCTACAATTTAAAAAAAAAACAAAGTTGACCTCCACAGGACCTTTACATATTCACCAACAAAAAAACTAATAACATTAAAATATGCCCCCTTGAAATCATTCAACTTTATTTGAAACATTTTTCACTATGAAAAATAATAGTGACATAAATCATGATGTCAATATCACGTAAGGCAGTCTGTATATTTCATGTCTAACAAACAATTTCATGATATATATTAGCATTCATTGCTTATTTTGACAAACATAAAGTTTTGGTCAGGACTGGTCCTAATAACTGTTCAATGCATTCAAATACCTAGGGCAGCCAATAGTGCACTTTAATGAATAAAATAAAGATATCATATATTTATACATTAATATAGTAGTCAGCAATGAAAAAGCGAATATGACATTGTTAATAAATAATATTGTATTCTTTAAAGACCCATTCTAAAATTAAACATATTAAACATATAGTAAACATATTTGTTAACTATGGAAACAATAAAACTTCCATAACTTCCATATCTTGTTTTAAACCACGTAAATATGCACAATGCCTCGTTCACATTAGTTCAGTTTACTGGCTTCAAGTCACTTGAAATCAATAAACTAACCTGTTACTCACTTCACTTAAAATATCCTTTCCAAGTTTCAAGCGAAGTAGAGAGTGTTCCAACTTTGTTTGCCTTGAAATAATACAACTTGAATAGTGTGAACATACGTACAAGTGTAAACTTAAAGTCACGAACGAACTTGAAGTCATTAAACTTGACTAATGTGAACGAGGCTTAAGAGCTTGTAGTTTGCAAACTTTCATATTTACTTCTTAGTGAATGCTTTTAGAATAACATTGATACAAGGTGCTAATGTTTATGGTAATGGTATACAAAGTGGGCAACCTCACGGATTTTGACGACCTTGAAATATGTTGTCAAGGACGTCATTCTAAACAACTTTTTCCTCTAAACTTTTTGGTGGTCGACCTTAGTTTCCGAGATAATTGCAAAAATCTTTGGTAATTATTTAGAAATTTTCCATCCTCACCGATTTCAATGATTTTTGGATATGTTATCAAGACCATGATTTTGAACAACTTTTTCCTATACATGTTACCGTCGCACGGCAGTAGTTTCCGAGATATTCGCACAGAACATTGCCGAACGCTATGCTGCTACGAACGCGTACGTATAGGTAGAATACAATGTCGACCTTTCGGTTGATTTATTCTGACGCAACAGACACAGCGATCAACTTGAGGTGGTTGGTTATCTGGGGGATGCGTTTATCCCTCTCTCTATCTACCTCGGGGCGCTTCGCGCTTCGCGCCCCGAGGTAGATAGCTCATGGTGATGTGATTGAAAAAAATTACATTCTTTTTAAAAAAAATTACTTTCTTTTTTCAATCACAGTCTAGTGACAAATATAAACACATCCCCCAGATGACCAACCACCTCAAGTTGATCGCTGTGTCCGTTGCGTCGAAATAAATGAATAGAAGTTTGTCGCAAATATCTCGGAAACCAAGGTCGACCGCCAAAAAGTTTAAAGGAAAAAGTTGTTCAGAATGATGGGCTTGACAACATATTTCAAGGTCGTCAAAATCCGTGAGGTTGCCCACTTTGTATACCATTACCATGTTTATATTTAATTTTCATTGTGGTACCTGCACAGTAGTAGAAAGTAACGTTTGGGTCATCTTGAAATTTTTACACATCCGAAAAGAAAAAATATTAATTTTTGCTTTGTAAGCAGAGAATTATTATTACTGTATACGCAGGTAATCTGCATTGATAATATAGGCACAAATCTTATCCTAGCCTACAGGAGATTGTAAGGCCACTTAAGTCGGCTGTTTATTATCCTGTGTCAAGGAAAAAGGATGTGCGAGGGCAAAATTGGGTGACAGCGGAAAAGAGTGCTCGGAGGTCATTGAGAGCGTAATCGTTGAACCAGACAGTCAACCATTTCGACTGTCATTAGCAAATACGTACACTGCAACTTTTCTTATATATAATAAAGTGCTTGTTAATTTCTTAAGTTAGTGAAATTACTCGCTACAATAGGGACAACCAAATATATCTAGCATACAAATGGCCAACAACCCAAAACTAGCTCTCGTTCTGGCTAACAAATTTCATGAAAAGCAAACTGACATTAAGACTAATACTAATAATGAATAACATTTTTTATAGTTACATTGCTAATTACCAGAAAAATAAATAGAATAAAATTGTATATTACGACCGACTACACAGAACATAAAAAATAAAAGAAATAATACTCTCACTAAGATATTAAAAATTAAAAATATGTACGCAGAGAATGGTTATTTCTAAGATTTTTAATTATTATGCTTAAGACTCAAATCATGAGAGAAGTGCAAGCTAGATTCAATAAAATAAATTCTATTTAAAACAAAAATTAAATATCAATGTAAACTCAATATAAGTTTAAAACCTAACCTTAATTTAACAAAATTACGAATTTCATTTATCTCTCTACCAATAATAATCGATATGTAGTGAAGACACAAAATTAATGAAGGTATGCTAGTTAATTATTTACTTACTAAAGTAAGTGCAGCCCTAGTAGAAAATATTTTTCTGCCTTTGATAGCACGGACTGTCGCTGTTGCAACCACAGACGACATTTTGACTTTAATGTCATACTAGGGATGCCGATTTAAAATCGATCTTTCAAAGATCGATAATTTTTGTCACGATTTTCGATTTTTTAAATTGATTCTCAAGACAGGGATCGATTCAAAGATCGTATCGCAACTGTTGCGTTTGTTACGCTGTCGCTTGAACGTGGCCGCGAAAATGTATATAATCGATATGTAGAGTGCGTAAGAACGTGATTTGAAACGGAGGACGAGGAAGAATTTATGGGAGAGCGCGTTGTGCTTTTCGAGGGATTTTTCCCTGCTATTTTTAAACGTGTCCTTACAATGTTAGCAGCTGATGCTTGAACTCAGAAGGCGGGGTGGCGAACGCATCGTTTCGTTTGGATCTCGCCCAAGTCCTCCCCCTTCCCCACCGTGCGAACCTCTCCAGCCCGGAGGCCACCCTGGAGTTTTTAGTGGGTGCAAGTCCCACATAACCCTGGCCTCCCCCCGGAGGACAAGGTATCCGTTAGGGATTTTCTCCAGGTTAAAAAAAAAAAAAAAAAGAACTCAGAAGGCGTACGAAAACCTGGGGGCGCATTCATTAGCTTTTAAGTTACCGTTAGACCAGGCGAGGGTAGTAAATAGCTTACCTTTTTCCTTTGCACATCTGCGTGCCAAATTTCGTCGAGCGGGCAGCGGCTCACCTCGTAAAAGCACTTAAAATTCTGTCCTCCCTTTCAATAACTGTCGATGTCCTGTTAGGGTAAAAACTCCGGTCGACGAAGGCTGAAAGTCATAAAGCCATAAACTTTCTCCGAGTGACGTCGTCTTGACCCCGAGGGTTGCGCTTACTTACCTGCGAGATATGTATGTACTCTACGTAGCCTATGTACCATTATATGTACCCAGATAGCACTCGACGTCTTTAAGACGTCCATTTCACGTCTGTTTTTGGTCTGAACGTCTTAGACCATATTAAGACGTCTGTACCAGGTCGTCTTTTAAACGACTGAGTTAAGACATCCTTAAGACGTCTGTACCAGGACGTCTTTTAAACGACTGAGTTAAGACGTCTGTACCAGGACGTCTTTTAAACGACTGAGTTAAGACGTCTTAAAGACGTCTGCGCGGAGACATTTCTAAGACGTCTGTCTACAGACGTCTTTAAGACGTCCTTACAGCGTCTGTAACAGGATGTCTTTTAAACGACTGAGTTAAGACGTCTTGAAGATGTCTGTACCAGGACGTCTTTTAAACGACTGAGTTAAGACGTCTTAAAGACGTCTGCGCGGAGACATTTCTAAGACGTCTGTCTACAGACGTCTTTAAAACGTCCTTAAAGCGTCTGTAACAGGATGTCTTTTATACGACTGTGTTAAGACGCCTTTAAGACGTCTGCCCTGAGATGTTTCTACGGTCGCCTCGCCGCGTGTCACCAATTTTACAGAAATTAAAGTTCTTTATTTTTCGTCGTATCGATCTGAAAGTAACATCGATCAATTCCTGGCATTCTCCCGATTAAAAGGACAAAATATCATGTAAATCGGAAAATGTTTAACGAAGTAGGCTTTAAATTCTTTACCGCTAGACAGCAGTGATGTCCGAGCTTCGAAAATTTTGGGCTGGTCTCTTTTATATTAACGTTGCAAAGAACTGTTCAGAAATTCCCGGCCCGGGTTGAAAAATTTGGGGCCTTTTTCATATAACTTTTGAACTATAAGAGATATCGGAATGCAATTTGCGCCGAAAAATGAGGAAAAATTATTCCCTCTTAATGATGGATAATTTAGCATATTTTACGTTTACTTAATTTTTCTTTTATCAATTTTTTAACCATAATTGTTTAAAAAGCTTTTACAAACTGTTTATTTGATAATGTATTTAACGCTGTTTTTAAAATTCGTGGTGTTGATAAACAATAGGCTAGTTGTGTCTGTATCATTACTTTCATAAATTGAGAAATTAAATATTTATTCAATTATGTGTTAGTTCTGCAGACCTCAGAATTTATTGTTCTGGTTTTATTTTTTATGATTTTATCCTTAACACGTTGCGTCCGGGTGACGTGTACGGTCACGTCATGGGACTCTTGGGCCCGGTCCCAATAAATGTGGAGGATGAAGAAGAATTTTTCAGGTACCGAATTTTCCGTTCGCATACGCATTCAGTACGAACGTGTTCATCGGTGTGTGCATGTCGTTACAAATTTGCAATTTTTTTCACCATGGTACAACTCTTTCTTGTATTTAGGTGAAGGTCAACTATTTTCGGTGCCGGACGCAACGTGTTAATGCGGTGCATTCCTAGATCAGACGTAAGAGGTAACTAATGGGACGTGTCTTTGATTGTAGCGGTGTTTGAATTTTTTTTCTAGAACTTTTGTGTTTGAATGTTTTAGCTACTCAATGCCACGCGTATACCGGCTTCCGTTAATGTCATTTTTTGGAACGATGCGCCCTTATTGTGGTTTTTACAAGCAGGTAAAATTGTTTAAATTGAGACGAGTACACCATCAGTTGATATTATTTTCAAATCTCATTACTGTAATCTGGGGTGTGAGTGGTAAACCGATTAGAGCTCTTACTACCCGCCCGCTCGGGTACTCGAGTACCCGGTGGGACCCCGGGTAGAAAAAAAATTACTCGGGTACCCGGGTATCCGGGTAGACAAAAATTACCCGAGTATCCATGAGATACCCGAGTAACTGAAATGTGATGAGATCGTTGAGAATTTCGATTTGACAGTCGATAGTCCCTTGACCTTTCGATCATTTTCGGCTAACCTCAGTAATGAACGGAATAAACTTCAAGCAATTAAATGTGGTATTGTCCGCAGAACACATTCTGCAGAATGTGAAAATTGCGAACTGTCAACGTCCTTTACACTTACGATAGGGTAGTTCGCCCTATTGCAGTGCCTGTGCCTATTAGCGTGTCTTTATATTTAAATAAGCCATGCTATTACCACAGACGAGGTCTGTGATATACAGTATTGTCTCCATATGTACACTCGGCTCAAACGATTGTGGCCGATCGAGTTTCGATTGCATTCGAGCTTACTAGGGCTGACTTTTTTGTATCGCTAACCTTCTACAGTATTTCATGAATATGGTGAGACGGGAACCTGTAGCTTGGCAGTGCTCCCACCATATTCATGAAATACTGTAGAATGTTAGCGATGCAAAAAAGTCAGCCTTAGTAAGCTCGAATGCAATCGAATCTCGATCGGCCACAATCGTTTGAGCCGAGTGTACCCGATTTGGTGTATCCGATATAGCCCTGTCGCTATCCCCACCACTTCTGTCTCACTCTTGTCCGACGAAGGCGAGAGCGAGATGGAACGAGAGCGAGCGAGAGCCACTAAAACCGAGCGAGGACAGTACGAGACAGACGACAGCGTTCATGTTTTGTCTCCCTCCGTCTTTCTGGCGCCGTGACACTCCGTCCTTTGCGTGCGCGACGGGCGTGCGCGATGGTCGCAGGCACATACGGAAGCACGAGACCGCAACGCAAAAACTTGACGCAGGCCCGGCTCGAGTTTTTTTTGCGCCCTAGGCCAACTTTTCAAATTGTTGCTATTGCTGAAAATAAACTTTAGAATTAAATATTACAAGTTGTACTATAAGTGGATTAAACTACGAATAAAAATTCAAAGTAAGGTTATTAATAATCTCAAATAAATGTATTATAATATAGGGCGTAATTTGAAAAGTTTGTCTAGGGCGCAAGAAAGACTTGTGCCGTGCCTGGCTATCTGACCGTCGCGCGCATGCGTTGGGCAATCACGATGCCTTCTGAGTGCTCGCACGCCCGCGCGCAAGAAAACCGGTCCATCTCGCTCACTCCTTCGACCAGAAAGAAGCGAGAAACGCACACTCGGAATTAGGGATCTGCGCTTTCTGAGTACCCAACGCCGGTCCCGACCAGCGGGCACACACGGAGACAATACTGTACTATGGAGGTCTCATTGAAAGCTTGAAACTGTCCCCAACATGGTGCGAGAGAGAAAGACGTGCGAGCGAGAGAAGTATGTGTCCTATTTGACCGTAATACGCAAGCGCCGATATCGTGCGAGAGAGAAACACATCTTGCGAGCGAGAGAAGTATATTACGGCCGATTGTTCTCCTATACTTCTTTCGCTCGCACATGTCTTTCTCTCTCGCACGATATCGGCGCATGCGCATATCGATCGAGTAGGACATATACTTCTCTTTTTCTCTCTCGCGTGATGTTGCCCGACAGTTTCGAGGCAGTCACTCTAACGGCCGATTTCTTCACCTTCAGTAATCTTCCGGTTAGTAAACGACCAATTGGCTTAGAGCATTTAAATGCTCTAAGCCAATAGGATCCTATCATTTGGCAGTTATGTGGAACATAACTCTAACTGGAAGATTACTGAAGGTGAAGAAATCGGCCGTAAGGCAATGATACCTCCATGTATATATGCTCTAAGCTCGCGAGCCCCCCGAGCATGTGACAGAAAATTACATTGCGTGATAGGTCTATTCTATACCTGGTCTGTGGCGCTGCACTCTTATTTCATGCTTAGCCGTTAACGTTGGATGCGACACGGAAATGGTAATGGGGCTCTAGAGTCCCAAAATCGAGTGACACAGAAGACAGTAGGGTGGAAGGTCTATTCTATACCTGGTCTGTGGTGATAGTGTCTATACTTCGTCGATGCTATGGGTATCACCTTAGAGCATATAAACATGGAGGAAGCATACAATAGGAAAAAAAGTAGACGGCGATAGAAAGAGAAAGATATACAGGAGGGACAGACCCTCTCTTTCTAGCGCCAGGGACTAGAAAGAGAGGGTCTGTCCCTCCTGTATATCTTTCTCTTTCTATCGCCGTCTACTTTTTTTCCTATTGTACACTCGGCTCAAACGATTGTGGCCGATCGAGATTCGATTGCATTCGAGCTTACTAAGGCTGACTTTTTTGCATCGCTAACATTCTACAGTATTTCATGAATATGGTGGGAGCACTGCCAAGCTACAGGTTCCCGTCTCACCATATTCATGAAATACTGTAGAAGGTTAGCGATACAAAAAAGTCAGCCCTAGTAAGCTCGAATGCAATCGAAACTCGATCGGCCACAATCGTTTGAGCCGAGTGTACACTAGGCGGCAAAATCGGCTTCCCTCCGGAAATTTGGCAACGTTGCATGTCGGGTCCCCCTGTGTCGAAGAACCACTGAGTTATACCTAGTGACAATGGTGACAATTCTACAAGTTATTATTTAGTTAGCTAAAATGAATTTTGCTTGATAAAACATTACATGTAAGAGGGTGATGGGCTCGATTCCTCATCTATTTGGCAAAGAAGTAGCATGTATCGTAGGTAGAAAGTTTTTAGACTCCCGTGCAGCGAATTGCCGCTAAGAGGCTAGTTATATCTTACGATGGAGTGACGGAGAGCATGCGGTAGACAGGGATGGTGCTAAACAAGGACAGGGCTTTATGTGCAAGTGAGAGGGTCTTATGCGGGCGGCAGCTACCTTGGGGTAGCGGCGGACAAAACGCCTTCCCACGCCTTCCCGTGCTAGAACACCGATATAGGGATTTCGTGCGTCTACCTAGACTTCGGCCTGGCAGTCTAAAAACTTTCTACCTACGATACATGCTACTTCTTTGCCAAATCGATGAGGAATCGAGCCCATCATCCTCTTACGTGTAATGTTATATCAAGCAAAATTCATTTCAGCAAACTAAATAATAATTTGTAGAATTGTCACCATTGTCACTAGGCATAACTCAGTGGTTCTTCGACACAGGGGGACCCGACATGCAACGTTGCCAAATTTCCGGAGGGAAGCCGATTTCGCCTCCTAGTGTATGCTTCCTCCATGTTTATATGCTCTAAGGGTATCACCATTTCTGTGCAGAAAAAACCTGCTGTAATACCGACCTGCCAAATCGGCCAGGTCACGTGATATGTCTATATAGAGCCCCTTAATGGTTGTGTTACAGATACAGACAGTTACAGATGATGGTTACAGACGTCGGGTGTGCGGTACCAAATAAAATGAAAATTGTATAAAAAAAAAGGATAGCCGCGCAATCGTACCGAGAGACGATTGTCGAAATGTACTCGACAAAAACACCTTCCTTAAGGATTGACGAAGCTGATCTTAAGTGCAAAAATGGTTGTGGATTTTATGGAAATGCCGAATGGGAGGGTTATTGCAGCAAATGTCATCGAGAGTATTTACAAAAACGAAGATCACAAACAGAACATAATGTTCATGGACAGGGATATGATGCGTATGACTGCTGATTAATATGTATTAAATGACTAAAAGCGTTTATGAGACAAAATTATTTTATTTTTGAATTGAATATATAAACACGTTTAAAAAAAAAGATACTACGCAGACCCTGTACTTCTTTGTAACAAATTCGAAATTCATTTTACATTTGTCTTTCGATATTATTTTAACACATACATATGCAGTCTATCATTATAACATTTAATATGTATCTCTTTAAAATTGAAAATGAAAAATATAATTTTGAATCGAAAGAAGAGGAATGTACATATGATTTACGAGTCTAAAATCTCTTAACAATGGAGATAATTTTTTGACATTCAAGTTACATAAAATGTTTAAAAAAAAATTTAATATTAACATCATATGTAATAATGTTTTAGAAACTCCTCCAACAGAAGCACAGTTGGTGCTCAACAGAAATGTGAGGAAAAGAAAGTACAACAGGAGAAAAAGTACAAGTTATTAAATATATCTTTTCGTAAGCCAGCTGCGAAAGGTACGTAATATTTAATTTGTTATAGTACGTTCTTTTTCCAAATTGAATCAGCAAGTATTTTTTAATCCAATTTTTCTTGAAAATTCCTAATATATAGTTTGAAGGTTTGAAAGTGTTTGTTAAAAGGTTTCTTGAAAGATTTAATTTTGACGAATAGCGCAAGGGTATCAAGAGTTACTCTACGAGCTAACGAAAGATAATCCAGATTTGGAGAAGATAAAAGCGGAGAATCGTGACCTAATAGTTATGATAGCTAAAACACCAGTGGAGAGAGATATCAGAAAATGCATGCATTCCTTTATAATCGATATACTTCAAAATAAAGATGTCAAAAGGATAGAGGAGCTTTCAGAGATCACGCAGAACTTTTACCAAGTGTTTGCTAAACGCTTAGAAAACAGTACCAAATATGCAGGTATTGTAAAAAGAAGTGGAAAGCGAAATGATTTAAGTTGAAATTGACAATTTCAACCTAATTCGTGAGAGAATCGGTCAATGTAAACATATTAATGATTTTAATATTATTTTAGATTTAACACCCAAACTTAAAGAGAAATTGTTAGATTACATAGAAAGATATACAATGACTTTACTCTACAGGATTCTCTTTTGTCCTCCTTTCACA
Source organism: Andrena minutula (assembly GCA_929113495.1). Classification (NCBI taxonomy): domain Eukaryota; kingdom Metazoa; phylum Arthropoda; class Insecta; order Hymenoptera; family Andrenidae; genus Andrena; species Andrena minutula. The sequence continues at coordinate 34,884,170 of OV815996.1, read as the reverse complement.
AGCGACGAAGAAAAGGATTTGGCAATACAGAAACGGTTCGTTTTGTGTAAAACAAAATAAATGAGCTTCGAGCATAATAAAATGGAAACTAACAATAAGTTTTAAATTAAAATGAAATATCTTTATAGAATCCGACAGTTGAATTGGGTTAGTGGAAAGAATTTGGAGTGCCAAATACATGAAACTAGTTCTGAAGTTAGAGAACTCGTCTATAATTCCATAACAGGTTTGAACACATGTAATGTATATTTTAATTTACCATCTTTACAATTATTCCAATGTTAATCTGTTACAGATTTATTGAATATGGATTCTGCGAAAGCTCCGCAAGAAAAACTTTCTTGTGTTATTTATTGCTGTAGAAATATATTTTTAATGTTACAACAGTCCGTTGGTGGACCTGCATCTGCCGATGAGTTTCTTCCCGCTTTAATTTTCATTGTCTTAAAAGCCAATCCTGCTCGCCTGAAGAGCAACATTAATTTTATCACCAGGTTCTGTAACGCGAGCAGACTGATGACTGGGGAAGGTGGATATTACTTTACGAATCTGGTAAAATTTTTGTGATATTTATTAAAGCAGATATCTCCCTCGTGTTACAATGAATCGAGAGAAAGAGACCCTTCCATTAAAATTCTAACTAACAAAGACAAACGTAAATTCGTAGTGCTGCGCTGTATCTTTCATTGAGAACTTAACGGCAGAGTCATTGAATATGGATGAGAAGGAGTTCAATGCTTACATGTCCGGAGAGCGTGTACCCGCCAATACCTGGGAATCTGCTCTAATGATATGTGAAGTACGTATGCAATGTTTTAGTTTCAGTGTTAAATCAAGAGTGCCTTTTATATAATTTCCCCCAATTGTCTTGCATAGAGTTTGCACTTAATGTGCGAAGACATAACGCTTCTCGATGAGATGAAAGCCGAGGCCACAGAGATAATGAACGAGGCATTGGACCTGAAAGATAAGATGCTACAATTTCAGGAGGAAGTCGAGTCAGAAATAAATACAGTTTTGGACAGGACTCCGTTGTTGATCATGCACAGTCAAAGGTTGCCTACCAATTTGGACTGCGAAGATATTGAAAGTTACCAATTACCACCCCCTATTGTTCCACAAGTAAATTATTTTCTGGAAATAATATTTCTGATGAATAATATTAGTTTTTAACACAGGTCTGCTATAAGCAGTTAATTTTGACGATCGGTTATAGGTTTGTTCCGCTATAGTTAATAATTCCATGCAGCAAAACGATGCGCGAACTTCTTTAATAGAAGATTGCGTTACACCGTCTCCTACCTTCGATTTTCCGTCATTTATGGGTGACGACAGCTATGATGTAAGCAAAGCAGAGGATGAAACTAGCCTCATAAGTTTGGACACGCAATGTGACTGTGATACCCAGCAAGATAAATCTGCAAACGAATTGCTGGCGTCTGCTCACTTAAATTTATCTTCTGCAACAGAATCAGAAAAAGAAGATTATCATGGATTTACTATTCAAGGTTCAAATATACCGACGATTCCGTGTAATACTGGAGATTCGTCTCTTAATTCCGCAGAAGTAGACTGTGAAAATTATACAAGTTATTTTCACAATGTATAATAAAAACACTTTATTTAAATTATCTCCATGAATAAATTATATGATGTTATTAATGAAACATATTCAATTATAATGTAAATAATTTAAGTTCTAATGATTCTACGAATATGTTTCAGTCGAATTTTAGTAAATAATTTTTTTTTTTTTAATTTACATGTTAACGAGATTTAAGTATTTATGTGTTGATAAACGTGAATGAACATTCTATAACATTGTTGATGTACTAACGTAAAAAGTTGTAATGTAATTTAGTTACATCGAATAAATACACTGTGTATGTATTTCATTTTCATTTATTTTGCACAGAATAGGAAAAATGCTTTTAATTAGATTCGGGATCCGTTTTAATCAGATAATAAAATTCTACCAATGACACATCAAAAAACTACTTCTTTCGCATAGTATAGACAAAGAGAAGGTATACCAAGAGGCGACACTCCTAGGCGGTATCTTTGAAGTTCTTCAGTTGGCTTGTCCCTTTAAATTGGTTGTATAGGCAGCTGTATATCTTCGTCTTACTATCGCCTCTTGTTAATCAAGTCTCTCTCCGACTACCGAATGGACATTTAAATTGGTTGTGGATTTCGTCTCTCTCTAAAACTGGTTTCTTCGTCAGAGTGTCGCCTCTTGGTATACCTTCTCTTTGGTATAGAGTAATTATAAATGTTCTACAATAGTTTAACTTACAATTCATTTCTTAAATATTATGCATAGGTATACACGGCGAGTCTAAATGTCTCTTCCGAATCAATTTAGTGCATCCATTTTCGCCAATACAAGCGTAAAGGAAGTAAACTATTTCTTCTCTGTAATCTTGAGTCGAAGATATTAAAGTCTGCTTTCCTTAATTCATTCAGATAATTTTCCAAGCAAACTATTGGTAAAAAAATCAAACCCACTTCTTTCTTCACTTTATTCTTCAGAGAAATTGCCTGAAAACAAACAAAATCGTTATGAATTAAGTACTAACAATAAGTATATCATCCTTTCTTCTCTTTTCCCCTTCTGATTATAATCAGTACAACAAATTTTCACTTTTTCTTCAGACTTATAACATTCAATAGCAGTTTCTTATAGGTTTTCGTGCCCGAAAACGAATCCGCAAACTGTTTGTCGCCATCGCCCACAATTTTTAAGCAAATCGATTTTGAAAAAAAACTTTGAACATTTTTTGTATCGAAACGGTAATAGTTATTCGGTTTTTCTTCGGAAAGCATAAACAGAAGTGGTAAGTCACGTTTCGTTTTCGATACAGAAACGAAACAGTTTGGCAAAACGTGCGGCGTCGACAGTGGTGGTCAACGGCGGCGCGCGATCCACTGCCGCCCATTGTCAGCGTAACACAATCGCTTAACGCACGTGACTACCACTGACGGCACCACGCGTTTTGTGAATCTACATATGTCGCTTCTGTATTGAAAACAAAATGCGACTTACAACTTCTGTTTATGCTTTCCGAGGGAAAACACCCTTAGTTTTGGAAATAAATTGAAAAATATCTGCAAAAATTGGTGAATTTCGGTTGTCCTTTTCCCTTTGATCGTTGTTTGAACATATTTAAATGTTCAGAATGCAATAATAAGTTATATCGTTGTATTCGGAGAGGTTCGTACAATAATTTGACGCAACGAGCAACCGAATAAATATTACCGTTTCGATACAAAAAATGTCGAAAATTGAAAATTTGCAGTTTTTTCAAAATCGAATTTCTCAAAAACTGAGGGTAATGGCAACGAACGGTTTGCGGATTCGTTTTCAGCGTACGAAAATCTATAAGAAACGGCTATTGAATGTTACAAGTCCAGATGGCTGTTGTACTGTGTTGTCTGATTCGATTACAATCTCAGTTCTAAGAAATACTCACCGCATCTAAATGCACTTTCCCGCAAGAAGCGATGTCGTATATCGCATCTTGCAAATCTTTACTCGATTTTCCCTGAAATACAGCCTCTGTAGAAACACCATGTTTCAATAAAATATCTTGTGGCAACATGTCCACTCTTTGTTTGGCGTTATATGGAATCGATCGAATTAAATTGACGATTCCATGCGCTTTGCCCATATGACTGGCAGCATGATCAGCATCAACGCTGGTTACGCCATGTGCTTCCAATATTAAGTAATAAATGGACGAAGTACTGTATTCTGCATATTTCTCTATCGCACTTGTATCAGAGAACGAACAATTGTTAAGTCTTTCTAGACGGACGTCTATCAGACGTTTGAAATAATGCTTAGAAAGAGAATATTTCGGCAGAATCTGAAAATCATCCCGTTATAAGCAGAATCATTATTTTTAATTATCATAAAGCTGATAATACTGCAAAACTAATAAAAATATACCATCGTACCCTATGTAATTCCAACATAACAGGACTCCTTGGAGGATTTCCCTTATATACATTGTTTATTGCGTCCGTCCAAAATCTTAATCTCAGCTCTCCTATTTTATAATCGTGTACTTGATCCCGTATTTGCGCAACCTCCACATTAAATGCACGAATCGCAAACGCAGCTGTTCGAGTTTCACGTGGTAACAATAATGTACATAAAAAATTTTCGTAATCATGTTTCCTGGGAAATATTAATAATAAAATATTGTTAAGATGTTAAAATTTGTTGATGATTCGAAAAACATTCTAATTCGACTTTTCTAAAAAATCTCTATACATTGCAGGTAAACATGATCAGTTTCGTTCGTACATTCGAAGTTCTAAATAGAATAGTAGAAGATTTCACCTTTAACGACATTTAAAACAACCACACTTTTAAAAGATTTCATTCTTAATTAGGTATTATGATTAACCGCGATATAGCTACCTAACTAGGTCCAAACAATACTCAGCCGGTGTTTGTTTTGCAGCTACACTTGAATACCTCGCAATTTCTAAGAACACATTTCGTTCGAGAAACAATAACCTTCCGTTCATAATGATTGTTTTGTAATTTGTTAACAATGCAAATTGTGCAAATCTAAACTCAACCACGTTCGGAACAGATCAATTTATCATCTCATTGTCAGATAAATTGACAGTACCCTGTAACACTGAATTTAATATTTTCTATAACTTCGAAATGTACCGATTCAAATGATAACATTCGGTACACTGGATTGTAATAAGGTTAACATAAATACTCTACTTGAAATTTGTTTGCGACTTTAAATTAAATCACACATTAGCTCACCGGTGGATTTTAGAATGAAGTGTATAAAAAATGTACGTAATAATTTATTATAATTTATTATAATTAACAGAGAAGTGTTGGTCGTGGTAGAAAATCTGTTAAGGGGTTATACCTAGTCAGGAGGCTGAAAAGAGGCGAATATTTGTGATTTTTTTTTGGAAAAACCGAAGCATCTATTTTTACAGAACTTTTTGCGCTTAAAAGAGCAACATCTAAAGAAGATTTGGTAATTTTTTTGATAAAAAAATATTTACGTTTATAATAAAATTACAATCGATATCCAAGAAGCCTTTTTAAAAAGTTGTTTTGCGGTGAGCACTGCCATTCGGAATTAGATTATCTAAAATTAAAAAATCAAAAAGATTTCGTTAGTATTAATGTATCTTTCGACTGACGGCAGGGGATTTTCGAAATATTAATTTAAAATAAAATGGCGACTATTTAAAGTTTGAAGGATCTGATTTTCGCGCGAAAAACGGCCATTTATCGTTGATAAAATCGAAAATATACATTAAAAAAAAAATGCGAACGACATTCGATAGATTTTTATATAAAAAATAAGCCCACAAAATTGTAGAAAGATTGGTGCAGTTGTTGTTGAGATATCTTACTCACCGTTCTTAAAAAGTCTTCTTGGATGTCGTTGTATTTTTATTATAAACGTTAAATATTCTTCTACAAAAAATTACCAAATGTTCTTTAAATGTTACTCTTTAAAGTGCAAAAAGTTCTGTGAAAATATATGCTTCCACATTTTAAAAAAAAAAATTCGCAAACATTCGCTTCTTTTCGGCCTCCTGAGTAGGTATAACCCCTTAAGCTAAAGATCGTCTGTCAATTACTTTAAAAGCTATTCAATAATAATTCAAAGGAATAAAGAATGTTTAATATTTAATAGAGTAACCTCCGCTATCCTAAATATGTACTTAGTAGTAGATAGAGATTTCCTTTTTGGCTTTAAAATTCCGAATTCCACTTTTGCGAAAATCGTCCGCAACGCCCGTGATTCTCGTTTCAAAATTTATGAAAATATGAAATATGGAAGAGAAATCTGTGAACAATGCATTATCGGATGTTCATTTTATTAGAAAAACCGAAAATTCCTACGGTCTTGGGCGCAAGTGGAATTCGCCCTGGGAGAGTTAACTCAAACTTATGTTTTTGTTGTCTTCTTCCTTCATCTTGGGCTTCCTTCTTTTCTTCTCCTTTTTTCCCAGAACCATATGCATCCATTCCGCTCCAACTTCTCCCTTAGGCCTTTCCAGGGATTTGCTTGCACAAGAAAGCGCGAGTTGCTCTTTACTCTTCGAAGACTCCAAGCCAGGACCTTCACGCCCCTCAAGAGCAAAAGGTCCTCGTGGTGGGGCACAATTGTCGCTCTTGCCCGCGATTGCTCTTTGAAGGCAAGAGCAAAAGCTGGGAGGGGCTGCTCATATCGTTGAATTTTTTCCTTTTCAGCTCCTTGCACTCTTGCAGCATGTGTCCCAGCGTCTCTCTCGCCGCTTTACATAGTTCTCATACTGTATCTTTTTCTTCCTTCCAGTACGTATTTCCCTGTTCTTCGTTCCCATGCCTGAACCTAACGATCATGCTTTGGTCTCTACCTCTGTAGTTCCCACATAGATAATTTGCTCTCCGCTTATTCCTGAATTCTGTGTAATGTACGTTATATCTACCTCCTTGTATTCTGTTGGATTGCCAATGCTTCTCAGTGTTTAAAAGCGTTTGCTTCTCCTCGCTTTCTTTCTATTTTCATATTTTGGGCATTCATAATTTTTTGCCTATAATACGAGCTTCTTATTTCCTCCCATTTCGACCTTCTCTCTTCTTGCTTCCCATCTATATCCTTCCAGCATTCTTATATTATTTTAGTCAGCTGTTTTGTTTTTTCCTCATATTCTACTGTGCTTTTCCTAGAATCTATCCTTACTTCGTATGTTTGTGTTTCCTCCAGAATCAGATATGCCGGTGTATCAAAGGCCAGACCTAAAGTCCACCTTATGTATTTCTCCTGTATTTTCTTTGCTTTTGTTTGCTTCCATCCATCCCCAAATGTTTGGTGCATATTTTATGATTTTTCACTGCATTGTTTCTATGATAAAGAGTTACTATCGATGTTTGCTTTTTGGTTGCTTTTATTGTAAATTATTTAACGAATACGTTACTATTACACTATGCTATCACAATTTTTTACTAAGATTCACATTATTTTAAGGAGTTATAATAGCGGACTATCAAAATGTTTGGAATAAAGTTTTTATATAAACAATAAATGTCTACCACGATCAATTTCTCAATACTTGTTTCAGATTTGTATAAATTTCTGATAACTTTGGCTAAATTAAGGACATTAGAACCAACATTTGCGATGCATAATAATTTCTTGACTATTATTTTATTTTATTTATTTACTGCTTAATTACTAAAAAGTGAATAAAGATTATGTAAAATACATTCCAGAAGATATATTAAATTCAAGGGGGTCTTCCCAGTTTAGAATGTTTAAAAATTCAATCTTTCCTTAATATTCCCTTGAAATATTCTTAAAATGTTCTTAAGATATTAGATTGAAATTCGAGAAGTGTTATACCTATCTTTAAACTTTTCGTTAAAAGCCTCCAATATTTGTTTTTCTTTGTAGTTCCGACAATAGTTGTAATCATATTAAACACAAAACCTTTACCATTTTTTGTCGAATATATCAAAGCAATTTGGTCACCACGTCTGAATTAATATCTCTTTGGAAATTTGGAAAATATTTATGTACATACATAAAGTAGGAATGTCTTAGACTATTTATATAGATAGAATCTTAATTCGAATCACAATTTAACAGCAAAGTTCAGTTGTATATATCCCATAAAGCAATATATCCATCTTTTGCAGCAGTAGCCATCAAGCATTTATTATCATATGTTTTTACTCTATGCGAGGAATAAGCAATGTCTTGGACTATATCTCTATGTTGGTCTAAAGCAGCCAGTGGCTTTAAACTTTTCCCAGAAAATATTCTAACTTTGCTATCCCAGCCTCCCAGTGCCACAATCTTTGAATCAGGCCTTATCCTGATGACAGAAGTTCCAGAATTTTTCAGCGCAACTATCTTTTCATCGTGTAGTGAGTGATTGTCTGATAAACTAAACACCTATAAGTAACGAATTTATGATTAAGGTAATAAGCTATGTAATTTTAATTATTTCTTGGATTTAGTATGTTAATCGTAATGATATAACAAACAATTAATAATTATATTTTATATCATAACAAACTACTAACGCTTATTTAATAAATATAAGTACTTTCTTAATCGATCTTTGTTCCTTTATCGTAAAACTTAATAGCAAATATTGTACCTGTAATTGATTAGAGGGGCCACCAATGATTCCTTTCATCAACGCAGAATCAAAATCCAAAGCCATTGGACATGCCTCTACTGTCAAAGAACTCAAACTGCTTGTTTGCCTAATGTCCCATAAAATCAATTTGCCTCCTTCGTAAGCAACCAAAATTAATTTCTCATCTTTCAATGGCTTAATAACCATTACATCCCCCAGCTTTTCGGAATCCGATGGATTCAATTTCAGACTTACATTAAATGTATTTTTCGATAACAGTCCAACATTAGATTCCTTAAGTGGTACAACTATTTCGTTTTCAGAAAATGCTTGAATCCTGCCACAGTTAGTTCAGGTTGATTATACTAAAAACTTATGACTTATTTTTATAAAAATTAATAAAAAATAAGATAGATGTATTTTATTATAATTCTACTATTCTCAGTAATAGGTATGTATGAAACAGTTATAACGATGATGCTTCCTATTGTATAATATGCTTTTCTATACATGCTCATTACCATTTAAAAGAAATTTCATACATCTTATTAGAATATCTTTGATGCTTGTACTTTTAATTCAGAAACGGATAAACGAATAGCAATGAGTGTAAATTTAATATTTGCAAGTTTCATAGAAGCATCGCAGTGTGAAGGAAGAATAATAAAGAAATGGATCTTATTTTAAGCACTACTGCAAAAAATTTAAGCCTCAGGGAGTTTTGATAAAATAATAATTTCAAGTGTATAGTTAAGGAAAGAAGGGAAATTTTGTTTGTTTAATAAAACATAATATACAAAACAACAGAGAAGTGAAATCTAAAATATTAGTCAAATATAAACTTTTAGATTTGACATTTCTTTATGTTATTAGATTGTGTATGCCCAGAGAATGAAAGTTGTATTGGTAAATAAAATTAAAGCCGAAGAAATTCCATTAAGAAGTATAGAGACATTTTGGACCAAGTGTGCATAGACTATGTTATTTCTATATTTTCTATATGTATACATATGTAGAATACCTGCAATAATGATAATTGTCTATGTTAACATTTTTGTATGCAATCCATTCAGTCTCTGCTTTCTTATATGCTCTTATTAAACCAGACTTATGGTGTATAAATAAATGGTCATCGTTTAAAGTCTGCAGACTCAAACAAGAATCGTTCCCAGATTTGATCCGACCAAATTCTCTATGTGTCTTAAACATACAGAATAATTGTGTTACGTTTGCGAAACTTTATATTACCTTAAAATTTTATTAATTCAACCATAACATTTCGTATGTTCTAAAAAGTCCACAGATTAAACATAGATTAATTTTACTGAAATAGAAAAAAAATTGTATCCAAATATTTTATTTACTTTTAAATCCCAAATATGAACATTGCCTGTATCGGTTCCTGCATAAAGATGCTCTGTAACAGAGTTTACTTGAAACAGGACACAATAGACACAGTCCATATCACCACGGAAAATATATCTTGGATCTGGGGGTGGTCTTGCCATTGAAACAAATTTTCTACGATCTCACTATTGTAATCTCTACCTGATACATAAAGCTTTTTAATCCATTTTTAGGGAATTCTTAAAATAAATATGTTTTAGTACACATGTTTAATATAATCTACAGGAGAAGTATTTAGTACTACATTTAGTTTTTTAATTATTCAAATGGGCGAGTAATTATTCATATTTTCACTACATTTTAAGTGACTACTAGGTTATAAAGATATGTTATATAAGTACTTTATGAATGTATGTATGTACTTTGAGAAATTTATTTCAAATAATTTACAGAAAATTATTTTAAGTCAGTCTTCGTTGTACTTTGAAGTAAATAGAATATATAGATGAAACTACCCCTGCTTTTGGTCACTCAATGCTTCAGCAGTGCAGACAAATTACGCTTTCATTCCGTGTATCTATTATTACATTGATACATATACATACACCTTAAAGTACACGGCATTGTCCAGGTAAAACTTAAATTATAACAAAAAGTGAGGGATGAAATCACTTCGGGCGGAACCTTTGAAGTCCTTACTTGACCTTGGCATTTAAATTGGTTGTATATTCGAGCGGGATATTCAAATCGACTAAATGTACCTTACCGCAATTGGCTGATTATTGCCGAAGTTTACCGATCATTGCCGAATGGGCTGTTACGCTATCGCTTGAATATGGCCGCGGAAATGTATATAATCGATATGTAGAGTACGTAGGAGCGAGATTTGAAACGGAGGAAGAGAAAGAGTTTATTGTAGAGCGCGTTGTGCTTCATGGGGGGGGGTTCCTTGTTAGTTTTAAATGCTTCAAGTTACCGTTAGACCAGGCGAGGGTGGTAAATAGCTTGACTTTTTCCTTTGCACATCTGCGTGCCAAATTTCGTCGAGCGGGCAACGGGTAAAAACTCCGGTCGACGAAGGCTGAAAGTCATAAAGCCATAAACTTTCTCCGAGTGACGTCGTCTTGACCCCGATGGTTGCGCTTACTTACCTGCGAGATATGTATGTACTGTACGTAGCCTATGTACCACTATATGTAAAACGGGGAGTGCGCCTCGATCACCAGACAAGAGTGGGAGGAAGCGTGAAGGAAGGGCGAAGGACAACCCACTGATGTAAGCTTGAGGGATGCAATCGTGCTGATTGGACAACAAGGATCTAAGGGAGGATCAACGGGATCTTGGCAGCGACTTCGTCGACGAGCTCGGGGCTGTTTCTTTAACACTGATTCATTCTGTCGACAGCCAGCTTCTTGAGTAGTCAAAATACAGTTTGAAGTTTAACTTAAAATAGTTCCGTGTACTTTGTTTTATTTCAAATACCCGCGCACTCCAACGAGCAGAGCGGTTCAGCGCTCCACGGGCACCAACCCGCGTCCTCATCCCAATTTCCCCGCTAAAATACGTAACAGGGCATTTAAATTGGTTGTCTAGTGATTTCCCTAGGTTATTTCTGTCCTTGTCGAGTGACGCCTCTTATTTTGGCTGTGTTCCGATTCACGCATTATGCGCATAGACCGCAGCGCAGACGCTGCGCGCATGAACCGCGTTCCGTTTCCAGCAGCACATGAACCGCAGTAACGAAACGGAACGGGTTTCGATGCGTCTGATGCTCGTGAGGTTACGCGGGAATGTTCAAACTTACTTACAAATAGCTATGCAGTTGGATGGATTACGGTTAATTTAATTCGAGACTTTTGGCCGGTGGTCGAAGCACGCTTCCTAACAACATCGGTTACTTCGTCTTAAGGATCGGGGACCGACTCCTAACGAAATTTGATGGCTTAATTGGTTCCTGGATTTTCTCAACCCTAGTTTTTCTATTCTTCTTGAACAGCGATAATTATTGAAAGCGAAGATCATATTTTATGAGTTTTACAGGACGAACTGCTGCTTACCCAACGTAATTTTGTAAACAGATGTGTAAAGGAATAATTAAGTTATTTATTATCCGCGTCCGGGGTAAATTCAAGGTTTTGAAGGCTATTGAATAGAACCGCAGGCTCTCGTACGTCTTCTGGATTAGAGTACAGCTGTAAAGTTAGCATTATAAGAGCACCTTCGAAAAACTTAGCAGTAAAAGCCTTTAAGAAATAAATATGCACGCTACGTATTTGCTTCCTTCCTCATCTTTCTTTTCGACCCTGCCTAAAACCTTCTAGGGATGTGTTGTTCGCTTCGAAATTGAGTCCGTTACGTTGGTTGCAATTAATACAGCGAGTGCAGAGATGGCAGTACCAATTTCGTAGAATTCCCTAGAATCCTCCAATTTCTAGCTTATAATGCGTGCAGCAAGTGCAGAAAATAAAAGCATGGGCAGTCAATGCGCATATTACGCGCATGCGTATTTGTCGCTTTACGTGTGCTTCTGTATTCTGGTTTTTTATATGAATTGCTAGTTTGAAGTGTCTAATTAGTTTTTATTCTTATAACAGAGAAAGTAAAAATTTACGTTGTAACAAAGTTGGAAGCAATAACATAAAAATGTCCATTTGATTGGAATTACAGAATTAACGTGGGGTAATTCTGGCCATGATTTTTCTTTATAAAAGATGTGGGAAAACTGTAAAATTAATAAAAAAAATATTATTTTTATGTTTTAAAATTAATTACTACATACATGAATCACAAATGTATTCTTCAGGGGTATTCCATCCTGAACATTCTTCATAGTATTATATGCCCATAAAATTAAATTGTTTCATTTTGGGTTTTTATGTGGAAGCGTGTAAAGTAATATTCCTGGCTTCATTCTGCCTTATTCGTAATTCTTTTATGTCAGTTGCATTTAAGCCAGAAAAAAAGTAATGTTAAAAGCTGGCTACGATTACCCCTCAATTTTGGCCGATCGTACCTCACAGCACATGTTGAAATAATATAGTAATACACTACATTGAATTTTCATATCAATGAAAACAATCCCAGATAGCACACCTCGTCTTAGAGATGTCTGGTTTATGTCTATTTTAGGTCTGAACGTCTTGATTCGTGACATGACATCTTTAAGACGTCTTTAAGATGCCTTTTGGACGTATTTAAGACTTTACCAGACATTGCGCCCAACGTCTGGTAAAGTCTTAACTACGTCCAAAAGGCATCTTAAAGACGTCTTAAAGATGTCATGTCACGAATCAAGACGTTCAGACCTAAAATAGACATAAACCAGACATCTCTAAGACGAGGTGGTGCTGTCTGGGATAATATTTTGGAAGGATGTTAAATTATAAAAAGGTGACAAATATAGCGTAAAAGAACGAAATATCCAATAAGCATTTATTGCCATGTAGCATATATGTACGTTATATTTTCTGTCACTTCGAGTAGCGGACCACATAATTTCGTGCATGTTTTTCAAAGCGTACGTAAAGCGACAAATACGCATGCGCGCATGAACTGCACGCTTCATGCGCTAGAAGTGGAAAATTCTAGGGAATGCTATGCGCCACCAACGCAACCAATGCACGCATAGACTGAAGCGGAACGGTTTTCTCTGCAGTCTATGCCAGTGATGGGCCGGTATTTTTCGCCGCGTCATAAATGCATTTCCGACATGTCGGATATGTATGTATAATATGTCGTTTTCAAGTTCATTTTATACGTGTCATTTGTCACAAATATAGTAAATAGAAGTATTCATTATTTTAACGTTTCAACAATTAAAGTGTAGGAAAAATATAGTTCTTTCTGCCTCGCTTCTTGGTTGCATGAAAATACTATAGAATACTGTATATTGAATACGTTGATTACGTCAAAACTGTCACTTTCCTAACCCCCAAAAAGTGTTGCAAAGCGTGTGAAAGCGTGGTCTTAGTACTTTTAATACTAATACTTAGTACTTTAATACTTTTTCATATGTTTTCACATCTTTTCAACAAGTTCTATTCTGTATCTAAAATTGTTGTGGATAATGTTTTCCTCGTACGAGCTTTAAACTGATGGATGATGGTCCAATTTACTGATTAACGCTTTGAAATGTTTTGATTCTATTATGCTAAGAGGTATATTGCAGCCAAAAATAAAATTGACCAGTAATAGATCCATCTTTCTTTTCCTAAAATAAAAATAGTCTTTATTAACATTATTTTTAATTCAAACAAATTATATTTATTATTCTATATGCATTTCTTTTACTAACCTATCAATATCCATTTTTCGTCAGTGTAACTTAATTTAATTCAATTTTTTTTAATCAGAATTATAATTATTAATAAATTGGCGCTCTTAATAACCTATGCGAAAAATGTTTTGTAGGTTAGTTATTTTTATTCCAGCGCTATACGACGTTTACGACATAAACGACGTATACGACGTATAAGACACGAGTCGTGTATAAAACAGAAATTTCGTGTCTTTACCCATCACTGGTCTATGCGCATAATGCGTGAATTGGAACACAGCCTGTATTCGCCATCTGAAAGACACCAGAGGCACTATGTTTCTGGATTCACATGTAGGCTTATTCCACGCTATTGGACACCCTTACTTGCTATCAGCAACATCGGTACAAGGGGAGTTAATTCATTTTGCGTGCTACGAAATAGCGAACCATAGTGAACGATGTTTTGTAACACTCGTGTGACTTGTGCTAAATTGTGTTTCACAGAGTAAAGAAAAAATGCATAGGTGCGTAATTTGCAAAAGGGAAAAGCGTACAACAGGATTCTCCTTTCATAAGTAAATATAAGTGAATATCAATATAGGTAGCATATACAGTTTTATGCATATTAAGATTTCTAAATGTATAATACATTGTTGTTTAGATTTCCAAAAGATTTGAAGCAGTTGCATTTGTGGCTTATAAATATCGGCAAAGAAAATTACACTCCTAAGCCTAACTCTGTAGTGTGTTCGGAGCATTTTGCTCCAGAGTGTTTAGAGCAAAAATTCAATCTTGTTAGATTGAAGAAGGGTAGCGTCCCGACTATTTGTATAGAAAAGAATCATGCACCTGTTGTGCATAGACCATTATCAGGTAATACCAACAAACATTATTAAAACTATGACTAGGATTATATGTAATTATATTGAAATGTGGTCAACATAATTTTATGATAATTACTTTTTATGTTGAATTATTATAGTTGAAAATATGATCATAGGAGGTGAGCTTAAACCCACACTTACAGCTGAAGCATCAATTGAATCCCATGGCTCCTATACAGAAGGTATCTATACAGGTTGTATTCAACATTGATTTCATTATTTAATAAGCTAATTTATATTATCTTATAAATTCATAGGTTCTGAAATACATGTACTAGAAAGAAATGCAACTAGCGGGAAGCAGACAACCCCTCGTACACAGTCTAGAAAACTAGTAGAAAATGATCATCCTTATACTTACACACCTGGGTGTTACAGAATAAAGTTAAATAGTATGTATAAAAGTTTGCATGTAGCTCGTAATTCAAATCGAGTTTTAAAACAAAAAGTAAAGCGACTACAAACAACAGTTTCTTCGTTAAAAGAATTGGTACGAAAATTAAAAGATCACATGAAGAACGGCAGGTCAAGGACCAGTGGTACATAGGTTTGTAAGGCCACGCAGTAGCCGTTCAGAAACGATAAATTTTCAAATATTAATAACTAAGAAACAAAGCCTCCACTACACTTTCGTTAGTACTTTCATTTTCGTCTTATTTTGTCACGTAGAACCATCAATTTCGTTTTCTACTATCTGTTGAGCACTGTATAGCAAGTAGCCGTAATGATACCGAATTACAACCATTTGCCTTATTGGTTTTTTATTCCTCATTTTACATTTTACTGTAGATCAGCGCTGTGAATCTGAATGTATACAAGTCATTTATGTACCAACCAAATGACTTGTACAAAAAGAGAGTGACCTACGGTCATTGATCTCTATAGAACAGTGCCTATCAGTATTACAAAATTGATAAGTGTATCCTACACCTTAAAACTAATAAAAAACATTTTGATAGACATAAATCTTAAAAATGTTGTAATTGTATTTATGTATTATTATACAGGGTGTAAAAAATTATTTATCGCAGCTTTCACAGGTGATTCTACACAATGAAATCGGTGGAGTTCTATTGAAAAAATGTGTCACAAAAGTGACCCAGATTGCCAAGTTCAGGGTTATTTTTTTTTAATGTATTGCGTTGTTTAGCTCACTGAAAGGATAAAAGGTGTCAAAGGACTTGTGTCCTAAAGAATGTCTTATCAATGAATAAAAAATAATTTATGATGTAACAGGAGACAGAAAGGCGATAAGTGATAAGCTTTTTCTGTCTCCATCTCTTAATAGTTGGCTCTTTAGTCGGTCGCGACCGAATTTTGCCGAGCCGACCCGACCCGACCCGAATTCACAAACGCATCGTTTTCTCAAACAGGTGAAAAATGTTTTCATCAAATACATGGATTACTTTATCTATACCAAAAACTTAGCAATTTTTTGTTAGGAAACGGTGCGTTTGCGCCACGTGGTTCCTTTTAGACATTTCCTCCTTCCAATGAACAGAATATGTTGATGTAGAAAAAATTGACATTAATTTACAGTGGTATAAACGATTTTGCGGCAAGTTTTTTTTACAAATCTTCACAGATACAGAGGTGTAGATCTACTCCTGAAAGCACTGACCATCAACTTTTTTAACAACCTGTGCATATATGTACTTTAAATTGTATTTCTAAATATATTTTGTACATATGTTCAATATTTATAAGAAATATATATTTAAATTTATAAATTAAATCAGTTGAATAATAAATTATATATACTGCATGTATTTTTTATGCAACATTATACTTATACGTATAGTGTATGTATAGTGTGTTATATACTATTTATATACTATATCTCAGTGCTTTTCTCGTCAAAATTTCGGATTGATATATAGTTCATGTCTTTTGTTTTCTGTAAGAAATATAGATTTTGCAATTTTCGTTCAAAATTTTGCGAGGAATAAGCATAGATGTGAATCCAGAAAGATAGCATGCGGTCGTCTTTAAATCGCAGATAGCACAACCACAGCCGACTCTAGTACTAGCCGTGCTGAAGGTAAAATGGCAACACCGCGAGAGTCCGGCTTCGATATCTAGAGACGCGGTAGCGTCTCGACGCCAAGTCACTGATCTATATACTATGGATACGGGATTGCCATAAGCCAGCTGCATCAGACTTGCGGCAAATTGAAGACAGATATTACATGCCAGTGCCACCAGCGTCAGACGGAGGAACTAAGGGAAATTGCGCAAAATTTAAAAACGCTCGTTCACGATGACTTTTACTGACACGATAGTCAACGAGCACTTTATGAATAAAATAGTAGTGAAAAATACATACATCGTTATATTACGTAATACATATAGTATAATATCAATTTCTTGTATGATTTAGAAATTCATAAAACTAGTGAAATAAATATATAAATCTAATATACAAAGAACGAAGGTAATGATTTATGAAATTTGCAAATAGTGAATACTGAATTTTAAATATTTTTAAACATTTTTGTCGTTTGTTTTGTTATGGTTGAAGAAAACGTAAGTATGAACCATAAAAAAACTTCAAAAAAGTAAAAAAATTACGCCAAGTACATGAAATCAATTAAATCACAAAAAATAGAAAATAATAATAGTAAAAATAAAAAAGAAGTGAAATGAAAATGAGCTGCAAGTACATAAAAGGGGTTTTGTAATAATCACGGATATTTTAATAATGTGAAGATGAAATTTAAAATTTATTCCGCGGCCTGGAAGTTAAATACTTGGCGTTAAGATTAAGCATTTGCTTAATCTTAAGACACGTTTATGAATACCGCCCTAACTTCTAACATTTTCCTTGTATTTCATTATTTAACAACATTAACTTACGAAAAGACCAAAATGCTCACTAAATAGAAAAAATGCACGATAAACACAAATTCACTGAACGACGCCTACACTTTGTGAAATAAAATGGTTTTAGGGTTAGGGTGGCGTTGGTTGAGATTTTATCAGCACCATCTAGCGTAGACTTTTAAGGTGACAAAGTTTAGAGTGTCACGGGGTGAAGAGGAGTAAAGGGGAATAAAGTTCAACCGTCTGACGGGGGAGGCGCACCATACGAAAGCAGCTTCAATTTGCCGCAAGCACTGATCTATATACTATGGATACGGGATGGCTTGTGGCAAATTGAAGCTGCTTTCGTATGGTGCGCCTCCCCCGTCAGACGGTTGAACTTTATTCCCCTTTACTCCTCTTCATCCCGGAGACACTCTAAACTTTGTCACCTTAAAAGTCTACGCTAGATGGTGCTGATAAAATCTCAACCAACGCCACCCTAACCCTAAAACCATTTTATTTCACAAAGTGTAGGCGTCGTTCAGTGAATTTGTGTTTATCGTGCATTTTTTCGATGTTAATTGTGCATTCATTGTGCATTCATTCGATGTTATTAAAATACATAAAAAGTTATAAATAACTGAAATACGAGATGGTCGTTTTTAATCGCATGTAACATTTTTCGGAATCGAGAGGAATCTTTGAAACTTACATTATTTAATAGTCTATAGTTTAAGGAATGTATGTGCAAAAGGAGAAGTTGCACTTTTTTGCAATTCCCGAGTAATCATCAATTATGTTGGCAGAAATCAGGCCGCTCGCGCGGCACTAACAACTTGCTAAGTAAAACATTAAAAATGGTATAATACCCGTTTAAATACATGGTTTACCAACTTTTCTTTCTTCCATAAAATATGGTAGGAATCAGATCTTTCAAGTCGGTCTTATAAACGTGTTCTATATATTATTTACGCTAAAGACTTTCGCACTGTTTTTAAATCTATACTATTATATAAAATTGCCTACTATGGCCGACATCAGGATCTGCTCGATTTCTGCTCTCAATCTGCGGTCAGCCACGGCAGCAAGATCTGATCGAAATCTGACATCAATCTGCGATCAGATCCTGATGTCAGGCTCTGACCACAAAACCATAGTCAAATGCGGACATAGTAGGACCCGAATCTGACGTCAGAATATACTCGAATCTGACATCAATCTGTCGTCAGACTGCAGTCAGTTTGTTTACTGGGAATTTTGAAAAACTTTGCGATAAGTTCTTGCCAGCAGCTATAGCGAATTTTGTTAATTATGTATGTGTCACTTCAACCTTAAACTTTTCAAATCTAGAAGTTATTAATATATATATATTCACGAAAAACAATACTGATAATATACATTATACACATAGTTTATAACAAAATTGTAATGCATAGGAGTGAAGGAAAAATCGTATTACATTTAGTCGATTTGAATATCCCGCTCGAATAAACAACCAATTTAAATGCCAAGGTCAAGCAAGGACTAAAAAGGTTCCGCCCGGAGTGACGCCTTTTATTATACCTACTCTTTAAGGGCGGTATTCATAAACGTGTCTTAAGATTACGCAAAACCAGCGGCCTTAGCCGTGATGAAAACACCGGTTCTCGCTAGATCACCGAAGTTAAACATCACGGGGCGGGTACTGGGGAAAGATGGGTGACCACCTTTCTCCCGGTGCGCCGCTGCTGCTGGGACCTGATGAAGGGAGGGAGAGAAGGAAAAAAGATATGACTATTGTTCGTTGGGCAGTATAAGCGCAATGCTTGAAACGCCATCCTGTTTAACAGGAAAACCAAAAACCAAAAACCAAACCAAACCAAAAAGATTAAGCAAATGCTTGAACATTCGGCATCCTTTACTATGCTACTAGGTTAGTAGAAGACGCCGCATGCTTAAGCATTTGCTTAATCTTAAGACACATTTATGAATACCGCCTTTTGACCCTGGTGTACACCTGTGTACACTAGGCGGCGAAATCGGCTTCCCTCCGGAAATTTGGCAACGTTGCATGTCGGGTCCCCCTGTGTCGAAGAACCACTGAGTTATGCCTAGTGACAATGGTGACAATTCTACAAATTA
Source organism: Andrena minutula (assembly GCA_929113495.1). Classification (NCBI taxonomy): domain Eukaryota; kingdom Metazoa; phylum Arthropoda; class Insecta; order Hymenoptera; family Andrenidae; genus Andrena; species Andrena minutula. Next base: position 34,864,625 of record OV815996.1, on the reverse strand, counting down.
TTATTTAGTTTGCTGAAATGAATTTTGCTTGATATAACATTACACGAAAGAGGATGATGGGCTCGATTCCTCATCGATTTGGCAAAGAAGTAGCATGTATCGTAGGTAGAAAGTTTTTAGACTGCCAGGCCGAAATCTAGGTAGACGCACGAAATCCCTATATCGGTGTTCTAGCACGGGAAGGCGAGGGAAGGCGTTTTGTCCGCCGCTACCCCAAGGTAGCCGCCGCCCGCATAAGACCCTCTCACTTGCACATAAAGCCCTGTCCTTGTTTAGCACCATCCCTGTCTACCGCATGCTCTCTGTCACTCCCGTGCAGCGAATTGCTGCTAAGAGGCTAGTTATTTCTTACGAAGGAGTGACGGAGAGCATGCGGTAGACAGGGATGGTGCTAAACAAGGGCTGTGTTCCAATTCACGCATTATGCGCATAGACCGCAGCGCAGACGCTGCGCGCATGAACCGCGTTCCGTTTCCAGCAGCGCATGAACCGCAGTAACGAAACGGAACGGGTTTCGATGCGTCTGATGCTCACGAGGTTACGCGGGAATGTTCAAACTTACTTACAAATAGCTATGTAGTTGGATGGATTACGGTTAATTTAATTCGAGACTGTTGGACGGTGGTCGAAGCACGCTTCCTAACTACATCGGTTACTTCGTCCTAAGGATCGGGGACCGACTCCTAACGAAATTTGATGGCTTTATTGCTGGATTTTCTCAACCCGAGTTTTTCTATTCTTCTTGAACAGCGATAATTATTGAAAGCGAAGACCATATTTTATGAGTTTTACAGGACGAACTGCTGCTTACCCAGCGTAATTTGGTAAACAGATGTGTAATGGAAAAATGAAGTTATTTATTATCCGCGTCCGGGGTAAACTCAAGGTTTTGAAGGCTATTGAATAGAACCGCAGGCTCTCGTACGTTTTCTGGATTAGAGTATAGCTGTAAAGTTAGCATTATAAGAGCACGCTCGAAAAACTTAGCAGTAAAAGCCTTTAAGAAATAGAAATGCGCGCTACGTATTTGCTTCCTTCCTCATCTTTCGTTTCGACCCTGCCTAAAACTTTCTAGGGATGTGTTGTTCGCTTCGAAATTGAGTCTGTTACGTTGGTTGCAATTCATACAGCGAGTGCAGAGATGGCAGTACCAATTTCGTAGAATTCCCTAGAATCCTCCAATTTCTAGCTTATAATGCGTGCAGCAAGTGCAGAAAATAAAAGCATGGGCAGTCAATGCGCATATTACGCGCATGCGTATTTGTCGCTTTACGTGTGCTTCTGTATTCTGGTTTTTTATATGAATTGCTAGTTTGAAGTGTCTAATTAGTTTTTATTCTTATAACAGAGAAAGTAAAAATTTACGTTGTAACAAAGATTTAAGCAATAACATAAAAATGTCCATTTGAATGGAATTACAGAATTAACGTGGGGTAATTCTGGCCATGATTTTTCTTTATAAAAGAAGTGGGAAAACTGTAAAATTAATAAAAAAAATATTATTTTTATGTTTTAAAATTAATTACTATATACATGAATCACAAATGTATTCTTCAGGGGTATTCCATCCTGAACATTCTTCATATTATTATATGCCCATAAAATTTAATCGTTTCATTTTGAGTTTTTATGTGGAAGCGTGTAAAGTAATATTCCTGGCTTTTATGTCAGTTGCATTTAAGCCAGAAAAAAAGTAATGTTAAAAGCTGGCTACGATTACCCCTCAATTTTGGCCGGTCTTACCTCACAACACATGTTGAAATAATATAGTAATACACTACATTGAATTTTCATATCAATGAAAACAATAATATTTTGGAAGGATGTTAAATTATAAAAAGGTGACAAATATAGCGTAAAAGAACGAAATATCCAATAAGCATTTATTGCCATGTAGCATATATGTAGGTTATATTTTCTGTCACTTCGAGTAGCGGACCACATAATTTCGTGCATGTTTTTCAAAGCGTACGTAAAGCGACAAATACGCATGCGCGCATGAACTGCACGCTTCATGCGCTAGAAGTGGAGAATTCTAGGGAATGCTATGCGCCACCAACGCAACCAATGCACGCATAGACTGAAGCGGAACGGTTTTCTCTGCAGTCTATGCGCATAATGCGTGAATTGGAACACAGTCAAGGACAGGGCTTTATGTGCAAGTGAGAGGGTCTTATGCGGGCGGCGGCTACCTTGGGGTAGCGGCGGACAAAACGCCTTTCCTCGCCTTCCCGTGCTAGAACACCGATATAGGGATTTCGTGCGTCTACCTAGACTTCGGCCTGGCAGTCTAAAAACTTTCTACCTACGATACATGCTACTTCTTTGCCAAATCGATGAGGAATCGAGTCCATCATCCTCTTACGTGTAATGTTATATCAAGCAAAATTCATTTCAGCAAACTAAATAATAATTTGTAGAATTGTCACCATTGTCACTAGGCATAACTCAGTGGTTCTTTGACACAGGGGGACCCGACATGCAACGTTGCCAAATTTCCGGAGGGAAGCCGATTTCGCCGCCTAGTGTACACTCGGCTCAAACGATTGTGGCCGATCGAGATTCGATTGCATTCGAGCTTACTAAGGCTGACTTTTTTGCATCGCTAACATTCTACAGTATTTCATGAATATGGTGAGAGCACTGCCAAGCTACAGGTTCCCGTCTCACCATATTCATGAAATACTGGAGAAGGTTAGCGATACAAAAAAGTCAGCCCTAGTAAGCTCGAATGCAATCGAAACTCGATCGGCCACAATCGTTTGAGCCGAGTGTACTGTTGCGTGATTACGCGAACGTAGTCACGGAAATGTATATAATCGATAGGTAAATCTGGAGCGAAGTTTGAAAGTAGATGTTTGCGTATGATTAAGAAGTATTTTAAAGGATGCGCAATTCGGGTGGCATTCGTGGGAAAGATCTTGGGCAGAGCTCGAAAGCAGGAAGAGGATATCTATTAACAGACCCCGAAACGAATTGCGAGTTTCTTCTAAGTCACGTAATCTCTTGAGAAGGCCTTGTCCTTTGTTAGTCTTTAGGAGTGTTGATTGACTCCAGAAGTGTTGGCGACGCTAAGGCAGTCATAAATTTCCTTCAAGGGTTGTCTTCTCGATCCTCGGAGCCGAGCCAACTTTCTCTTCCCACGTGTGCACCCCGCTGTGTAACGGAAAAGCGCGTTTCCACCGAGCTTCCACCACCACCCGAAGACGGAGGGAAAGATGGACGTCGATTCGCGGGGGCGGACGGACATCTGCGGGACAGCCTACCCTTTGAATCCGGCTCATCCCTCATCCTGATTGGCCAACGGACTAGGAGGACGCGCAAGGATGGAAAGGGCACCACGTTCGAGGAGGGAAGGAGCAACGACGGAGGACTCGGAGAAGGCAGAACGTTTTTGTCACCTAACTGTACAAGTCTTATTCTCACGTTAAAAGCAATCGCTTAAATTTATTAAGAATATATATACAAGTTTTACCAGAACAAATAGTTTCATTTTATTCATAACACCCGCGCACTCCGACGAGCAGAGCGGTCAGCGCTCCACGGGCACCAACCCGCGTTCCGTTCTGAAAATCACCGCCGGAATACGCAACAGTACCTACACCACTGTAGAACATGTCGTCACTTTTGAAAATGTGAAAGAAATTACCGTCCTTTCTTTCATCCAAAATCTAAACTAAGTTGAAGTGTTTTAATAATTAGTTGGAAATCTGAGATATATATACAACAAAATCATGCATTGTGCCAGAATGTTAACACTCAGAAAGGTGCGTCTTTATGCGGACCACGAATCCACAATATAACCTAACAGTCATACACCATCAAGAATTCGATTTTTGTTTTATAAATTAAAAATGATATCCATTCGTTATTAATTAATGTAGCTCTTTTATATACAGACGATCTTTTGCGTACTATTAAAATTTCTGACATTGTACATACATTATTAAATATTTATTAATCTTCTTCAAATTGCATAGTAAAAATTTTGATATGTAATTGCCTGTATTACAATTTTATTACATAATTGTATATAATTACATTTCATGCGTAATTCACACGTTTATATTGCAACATTATTTGTCTTATAATGATGTTGATATCATTTGAAACATAGATTCATTTATCAATTCAAAGAAAGTAATAATTATTATAATTATGACCAAGTTTGAACGATTCAACCCAACTAAATTTCTTTCCCTTTGTAATGGATAATATTTATGACGTTTTTCTGTGAAAGGTGCCATTGCCTTTGACTTTGAAATATGTGCTAGAGCGCCAATGTACTATAAATAGAGCTATATATTTTTCAACAACGCCTGAGTTTCATCAATTTTCTGAAAATGCTCGTGTGAAAGTTTTACCTAAAAATCTAACTGCAGTAAGAAATAATGAGGGATTACTTCTCAAAGTATTACGTAAAATTGGTGTTCATAAAGAAAAGTATGTAAGTATACTTATGTATTATTTTTTTAATCAAACAAGAATCCCATGTGGAAATACATAAATTTATTTACATTTCAGCAACTAATGTCAGTAGGTTATTTCGCTTATGAAGACATAGTTGATGATGTGGATTATGCAGCATTTTACAAAGGTATGTTACTAATTTCCATTCCTAGTTAGGTAGCATTAACGTAATTTGAATTATCTTATTTAAGCTGATTCTGCCTTCTGTTAAAGCAATATTTCATTTTTCAGATTTCAGTATGCCAGACACATTTTTCTCTTGGTTTCTCATCACAGAGTTACACGTCTGGATGTTAATGGTACGCTACATGGCTGAAGGAAAAGATGGTAAAGCAGTCAGAAATAATCTAGTTGAGGCTATGTGGAACGATGTTGATAATAGAATAAATAAGCTCGGCGTAAGTAATCAACAATTTATGTATCTACAGACGTGGTAGTGTCTCAACGTCAAGTACATGAAAAACACCCTGCATATATGCAGGGGCGGCTTTAGCATACTTGGCGCCCCTGGGCAAGATTATCATGGCACCCCTCCAAGAGCATGAAAATCATTTAGCAGAACGGATATAAATGAATAAACGCATACAGCAGCGCCCCTACAGATTTGGCACCCCGGGCGGCCACCCTGGCTGCCCCCCCCCCCTTAAAGCCGGCCCTGCATATATGACGACTGTCGCTACCACTTATCATTTATTCGTCGCCGGGCTATTCTGACACTTCTTTCATTAATATCTCATCACACCTGCAATTTTTTCTAAATTTAAAGGCATTTTTCTTATATAAACCGCATACAAGCTTTCGAATAAGACCAAAATCAATAAAATCGGTCCACGCATGACAGAGGTATCATAATATCGTCTCATGGAATTGTCGAAAAATTTTTCTTCAAGTCAAATTTTCGTCAACATAATACGTGTACGCGTTACACCAGGCGTGCACAGCTGAATGCCCGCCGGGCAAAACTTTTCGGCCGTGTGTGAAAAGAGCATCGTGAACCGCTAGGCCACGCCTTTCTGAGAAACAGTGCCATGGTGGGGAGTGTTCGTGAGTGAGGAGTCGGATGCCCATTACAACTAGCAACCAGCTTTGCTCAGATGTATGACGTATAGCGAGAAACTGGATGCGTACAGAAATTTGTTTCGCTATTTCTTGAATGTTTTTTAACTTCCCGAACAAAATTAACAAAGCCACTGATACTGATAATATTGATGCATACACCACGCATAGAATTCTTTATTTAACAATATTTTTTTAAAGAAAGGAGTACATAGAGGTAATAATTATATATAATAAACATATATCATACATATGTATGACCAGTATATTTACATTTAAAAGTACAAAAAATAACAGATAAGTAATAGTACATTGCGTGACAAGGGAGAGAAGTAAGCGATCCCGACGAGCGTGAAGTTTGCTGCCCGAGCGCAGCGAGGGCAGCAATTCACGCGAGGCGAAATCGCTTCTCTCCCGTGTCACGCATTATATTTTTTTCAACACCTGCATGAAAGGTGTGTTTTTGAAAGCCTGCTCAGCGATTCGCAAAAAATATGCATGTTCGATTGCTTTTTTATTCTGTCAAAATTAATAAATACGTGTATTTATTTTCCAACAAATCGATAACGATTAGTCGAACAACTGCATCTTCATACCATTGGGTAACGTCAAACTCCAGTTTCTTTGGGAGGAAAGTAAGAAATTGCGAATACGCATGCGCGTAAAGTCTTTTTCCCTTGGGAGATAGACTTTACGCGAATACGTCTGAAATTAGTCATTTTGCTCCCGCTCAGCAGGCGTAAAAAAACACACTTTTTCATGCAGGTTTTGAAAAAAATAATACAAGTACTACATGTAACAGTATGTACAATATATACAAGTAGTAGTAGATATACATCTAGTGGCTACATTTCCCTAAATTATTATTTTTATTACATGATAATGTGCCAAGTTTAAAGTAAATCAGGTGATTGATTTTTGAGATATCATGTTAAGAAATTCGAAAAACATCGTTTTGAGAAAAACGCGTTTAAAGTTTCAGGTATCGTTATTAATTAATTGTTTTAAATGTTTTTTAAATTAATATAATTTGAGGGTTTCTCCTAAAAAAAAAAAACAAATATCGCGCTCCTTTTCAGGCCGTCAAAGTAGGGAGACTCCTTAAGTGCAATAATGCCATTGAGTTTATTAAAAATGATAAAAAGTTGCTCTGTAATGATAAAGGCAATAAGAAATATGTTTGGAAGAAATAAACACTAATAAGATTAAAATGTACTTTTAGTTTTTTCAAGCGTACTTTTTTTTATACTCCACGAAAACAAGTTTACGTTATTTTCCTGTAAAAAAAGGTGGCAACCCTACGAGCAGCATTCATTAAAAGTATCTCTTTCTTTCAAACCTTATAATCATACGCTATTGATGTTTTACACACTTTTTTACAATCAACTGATATCTACAGTTTTGTACGCAAGTTCGGGAACATCTTGTATAATTTTGCAATAAAGGTGTTGCTTCGATGAATAGTAAGACGTTCCCCTGTTATAGCTACGTCAAACTCTCTTTCTCTCTCAGAAAATGGGAATTTCAGCACTAAATTAAATATTTTTCTTTTTATTACAGCCTAATTTTGAAACGACTGGTTATATCCTTTACGAACGGCAGTTCACGGAAAACGTGAAAAGTCATGTCCGTATTGTAAACGCTAATCCATATTATATGTTTATAAATACGACAAAATGCTGTTGTTTCCTTGTAACGTTAAGATATCTAAAAATTACAATACTTTTTAAAAAGAAAGTTAGCTGTCGATGTCTCAATGACTCGTTGCATTTCACCCCATTTCGATTCAATACGCTGAACGTTAGCAACCCACCTTACAGTTTACACGCATACTACTTCAGCTAGTAGCCACAGAGTGGGGGAACAGCTCGCGGCGTCGCTCTTCGCTTTGCTCACGAGCAATCGAGAGCGCTCCTGCCCGTCACAGCCTTGCTGTGCAGGCCTGGGCTAGACAATAAGAAAGATGCCACCAATATAGCAATTAAAAAGTATTATCCAACATCAATACGTTTCGTGAAGGGACACGGGTACATTACAGGTTATTTAATCTGTCTTGAAACGCACTATTTATTGATTTCTAAAAAAATATATAGTTTGGTTTAAAAAACCAAGCTTGACCATCGTATCTTTTAAAATAATAATCTAAGAAAAAATTTGTCGGGGCTAGTAAATTAGCTCCCTTCAAGCATGCAATTACATATAAACATTTCTTTGTATTTCTAATACGTTAGGAAATATCCAGCTGTTTACTGTTCCCGCGGGCACCCTGCATATTTGTATTCTGCGTTCTGTATACGTTTATTATTACTATTTTCTGTTATTTCCTGCACATGTAACAAATAAACTTTTGTACCTACCTCAAACAAATTGCTAAGCGTTCTCTCGGTGATATCGACTGCTTCCGGTTAGTATCGTTTTTTGCGATTATTACTTGGATTTTATCTAGTAGGGCATCAAACGTATTTCTGGACATCTTGAAATAATTGTAAAATTTGTCCTCGTGGTCAAGTAGAGTATTGTACATTTGAAATTCCCCTTGCTGGCTTCTATTCTTCCACAGAGGGTGGAATTATCGCTAAGTGCTCCATAGGAAATGGATAAGGCATCACGAATGACAAAACTCAAAGGTCTTTACTGGTCGAAGATTTGTGCAGAACTGATCAGTCACTCGTTTTCGACCAGCTAAAAAGGCATAGGCAATAAAGTCATGAAGCTACACCTCGGGACCTTCGCTTGTCAGGTATAACTCCTCCAGGGTAAATTCTGGGGGACGCGGTCGTGCCGGAGAGTTGGTCGAGTCGCTATACGTCACTCTAAATACAGGATCATCCGTTAAAACTGCAACCTACGCGCGCGCGAACAGATAAATGGCAACAGTGCCTCACGGACGCATCCCACTACAACCATGCACCGGCCCGGCGTTCGGAGGGTTGCCAGCGACCGCTAGGCAGCAGTGATGCCCGTGCTTCGAAAATTTTAGGATGGTCTCCTTCAAATTATCGTCGCAAAGAATTATTTGAAATTTTCTAGCCCGGGTTGGAGAATTTGGGGCCTTTTTCGTATAACTTTTGAACAATAAAAGATATCGAAATGCAATATGCGCCGCAAAATGAGGAAAAGTTATTTCCTCTTAATGATGGATAATTTAAAATATTTTGCGTTTACTTCATTTTGTTTTATCAATTTTTTAACCATAATTGTTGTGAAAAGCTTTTGCAAACTGTTTATTTGATACTGTATTTAATGCTCTTTTTAAAATTCATGGCGTTGATAAACAATAGGCTAGTTTTTTCTGTATCGTCACTTCCATAAATTGAGAAATTAAATTTTTATTCAATTATATGTTAGTTATTTTTATAATTTTATCCTTAATGCAGTGTATGCATAGATCGGACGTAGCGGGTAACTAAGCGGACGTGTCTTTGATTGTAGCGGTGTTTGAATTTTTTTCTAGAATTTTTGTGTTTGAATGTTTTATCCTTTTAGCTACTCAACGCCACGCCCATACTGGCTTCCGTTAATGTCATTTCTTGAAACGATGCGCCATTATTGTAGCTTTTACACGCAAGTGGCGAAAAATCTCTGCGTACAAAGGTATAACGCCGCGGTCAACCCTGTCATAGCTAAAATTTTTTAAAATGAGACGGGTACGAGATCAGTCGATATTATTTTCAAACCTCATTACAGTAATCTGGGGTGCGAGTGGTAAACCGATCATAAATGGAGCGCGCGGCTTGATTACCTGGGCCGGAAAATTCCCAATACCTAGCTCTTTGCAACGTTAATTTGATGGAGACCATCCTAAAATTTTCGAAGCTCGGGCATCACTGCTATCCAGCGGTCGCTGGCAGCTCTCCGCTAGGCCGGTGCATGGTTGGAGTGGAATGTGTCCGTGAGGCGCTGTTTCCATTTTACCTGTTCCCGCGCGCGTAGGTTGCAATTTTAACGGATGACCCTGTGTATACCCTTATATCTTTATACCCTTAAACCCTCACAGCTCACACTGACTTTCGTCGGCATAATATATACGTATAGCGTTTCACGCTCACCTTTAGGCAAAAGAAGCTACAGATGTCAACTAAAAGCAACTGTGTTCAGCCAAAAGAAGCTCACAGTTGTAAGTCTGTCTCGTCATAAGACTGTTCATGGCTGTTGATCATGAACCTTTGTAATTTATATAATATTAAAAATGATCTGAAGTCATTCCCTACTATACAATTTATCTTTGTAAACAGAAGCGAGATCCGCATAAAAAACTTCAGAAAAGTAAAAAAATTACGTCAAGTACATGAAATCAAATAAACCACAAAACATAGAAGATAATAGTAATTACAAAATAAAAAAAGATGTGAAATCAAAATGAGCTGCAAGTACATGAAGGTGCATTCAGTCAAATACTTGGGGTGGCGAGGCAAGGTATCATTCTCAGATCATCAATACCCATACCTTTCCTCTCGCAGGCTTTCATATAATTTGTTAATTTAAATCTCTGACAATATGAGTACATTTTCATTATCCTTATATTGCGTTTTAACATAATTCCAAGATCATTCGTCGATACAGATACCTTTCCACCTACAAGCTGTCACGTCCCGGGTTAAGGATTTAAGGGGACAAATGACATAGTGGGGTTTTACATAAAATCCAGGCGCGAATCTATAGTTCAGCGCACCGGGAGGCGAGGAAATCAGGTATTTAACGGTGTAATTCTGCACACCAGCCTTTTCGAACGTTAGGCGAGAAATGTGAAATTCTGCACGCTAATCGTTTCGAACGGCCGGGAGAATGTGAGATTCAGGAGATTGAAGATTTAGGGAAAGTCAGGCGAGAAATGTTTAATTCTGCACACTAACCATTTCGAACGTCAGGCGAGAAATGTGAAATTCTGCACACTAATCGTTTCGAACGGCAGGCGAGTAATGTTTAATTCTGCACACTGAGGATTTAGGGGAAGTCAGGCGAGCAATGTTTAATTCTGCACACTAACCGACCAGGGAAGGTTTAATGAACTGGTTTGTATTGGGGAGACACCCGTTAGAGCACTTGTTTTGGTTTGCCTTGGTAATCGGATTTACCGTTGCATTATTGTAAAAGACACATATAATAACTTCGCGAAATTCGACTAGTCATACGGTTAAGCGAAACCTATACGAAAGTAAGTTAGTAAACACCGTGATGCTTTCCGCGGTCGTTGCCCGTAATCAGCTGTTCCGGCAGCCTGTTTGGATTTAGGGATCTTCGTAGCCGAAGGATTGACACAATAATTCGAAGCGTGATTTAAAGTAAAACTGTTTATTCACTTTGTAGCTTTTTGGTAATATGCCATGCACTGTTATTGTGCTGGTTGTTAGGTTTTATAATAACGGGTTGGCGATGAACATAACATTTATATAGCGTTTATGAGTTATAGGATATGAGTATGAACATGAAATACAATATATATTAATAAGCTAGAATGATTTAAGCAATAAGCGTCAATAAGACAATATAATATGATCGCAATGAGCGTTAATAAGCTTTAAGAATAGCAATACAATATAATATGAACGCAATAAGCGTTGCAATACGAAATAATATGAAACAATAAGAATAGGAATAATTTATATGGATGATGGTGATATACAATGGTATTAATGGTAATTTTAATCTCTTACAATGCTTGATGATTGAAGATGGTTGATTTTATTTTAAATGATACTTTGTCGAAGAGCGACCTTTCGCCGAAGGATATTTCGTTGAAAGAGTGTCTTCTCGGTCCTGGTATTTCGGCGAAAGAGGACTTCTGTCTCAGAACCCTTGTATTTATATGATTTTACAAGGGGTTGCGGGGTGTACGCGCGGTATGGACTTTGATCCGTTTATGTAATATTTTACGGTATGAAGGGGGGTGCACAGTATGCACCTTGACCTGATTATGAACATGCGTCGCAGTAACTTTTGGGTTTTTTTTTGTAGGGACCAAAGGTTGGTCACTATTTGGATTCGCATTTATGCTTCCGGGGTTTTTATGCACGTGAATTTGAAATACTCAACTCCTCGAATGGATTTTGGGTGTTTTAATAGGAAAGGGACGTTGGTGGTTTTGACTGCTTTGGTCATTTAGAGGGTGTGAGACGTGGTCTCGATTTAAGAGATTTGTGGAGCGAGGGACTTGTTTAGATTCGATGTGAGACAGGAATTTGTGCCGCGTTGAGCGAATAAGGGAAGGAGATTTAATGATTGACCGTCTTGAGATGGGGACCGCTAAGGTACATCGCCAAGGCGGTCGGGGGTCAGAGAAAAGGGGTAAGAATTGAGGTTTGGGGAAGATTTGAGTGGAGTTGTAGATTGATTTATAAAAGAGAGTTGAAATAACCGCGCGCGAAAAATCGTGGGGCGTCACAAGCTTCCAGATAATTTGGCAATTTAAAACTCTGACAAATATGAATACACATTCAATATTTTGGGTTTTTAAATAATTCTTATTCATCGACACCTTGACCTTGCCTGGCCACGCCAAGTATTTGACTGAAAGCACCTTTATGTACTTGCCCTGATAACCAGATCTGGCGGCAGGATCGGCCGGCAGCTGCGGTGCAGTCTACGTCCGCATTCGACTACGGATCTGCCGGCAGAGTCTGCGTGGCAAAGTCTGCGTGGCAGGGTCTGCCGGCAGATCCACGGCAGATCCGCGGCAGATCCTGCCGCCCGCCTGACACATCCAACAGCGCCATCTGTAGGCCACAATAGCCAAACAATTCCCTCTGCGTGACGTCACATGGACATACGCACCAACACATGTGTACGGTGATTGCTGTAGGTGTATCCCTACTCCCACACAACAAGCAAGCAGATTCTACAGTTTATTAAATATTTAATTCTACTTATTTAAAAAAGTATTTATTCATTGTTTAATAATACATGATTGGCGATTACAATTGTTACAAAATAATATAGGGAGCGCATATAAATTTGAAGAAGAACATTCAATATTTACATTTATAAATTCACATGCAATACGTCCCGCAACCAGTGGTACCTCCCAGTAAACAAACTGACTGCAGTCTGACGGCAGATTGATGTCAGATTCGAGTATATTCTGACGTCAGATTCGGGTCCTACTATGTCCGCATTTGACTATGGTTTTGTGGTCAGAGCCTGACATCAGGATCTGATCGCAGATTGATGTCAGATTTCGATCAGATCTTGCTGCCGTGGCTGACCGCAGATTGAGAGCAGAAATCGAGCAGAACCTGCGCAGCGCGATCTGACGGCAGATTGGTGTCAGATACAGAGCAGATTCTGACGTCAGATTCGGTGCCTACTATGTCCGCATTTGACTATGGTTCTGCGGTCAGAGCCTGACATCAGGATCTGACCGCAGATTGATGTCAGATTTCGATCAGATCTTGCTGACAAAAACCGCCCGCAAATTGGCGGCAGAAATCAAGCAGATCCTGATGTCGGCCATAGTAGGCAATTTTATATAATAGTATAGATTTAAAAACAGTGCGAAAGTCTTTAGCGTAAATAATATATAGAACACGTTTATAAGACCGACTTGAAAGATCTGATTCCTACCATATTTTATGGAAGAAAGAAAAGTTGGTAAACCATGTATTTAAACGGGTATTATAACATTTTTAGTGTTTTACTTAGCAAGTTGTTAGTGAATTGAATGCCAGGTCGGCTCAAAATAATGATTTAAACTTTGAAAGACAGTTCTTCCAAATATAAAAGAATTAATGATAACTACTATTCATTCAGTCGTCTTAGGGTGGTATTATCATCAATCGTTTTTTAGTTTTTAGCATGCGGCATCTTGTACTAGTCTAGTAGATTAATAAAGGATGCCGGATGCATAAGACGATCTTCGTCTTCAGCAACGACTGATAATACCGCCCTTACAGACGGGTATACCAAATATATACTCCGCAGTGGAATGCCGGCAAATACGAGTCGTACTCGAGAGCCCTGAATGATCAAGCCCTCGGCCACTTATTCCCGCGACGGTGCTATTTCGCAAACGAGAAACGCTCGCCCAATCGCGCCCTGGCGGGGTCGTGTCGTGAACTATGTCAGCAGAATCTGCTGCATTTCTGCTGTCTATCTGACATCAGATCGCGCTGCGCAGGGTCTGTTCGATTTCTGACATTAAATTGTACCAGCAGACTCTCCTTACATTCTGCCGCCAAACTGCTCGCAGGCTATGTAAGCAGAATCTGCTGTATTTCTGCTGCCTATCTGACATCAGATCGCAGAGCGCAGGGTCTGCTCGATTTCAGACATTAAATTGGATTAGCAGATTCGCCGCAGTATCTGCCGTCAAACTGCCCGCAGGCTATGTCAACAGAATCTGCTCTGTATCTGACACCAATCTGCCGTCAGATCGCGCTGCGCAGGGTCTGCTCGATTTCTGACATTAAATTGGATTAGCAGATTCGCCGCAGTATCTGCCGTCAAACTGCCCGCAGGCTATGTCAACAGAATTTGCTCGATTTCTGCTGCCTATCTGCCATCAGATCGCGCTGCGCAGGGTCTGCTCGATTCCTGCCATTAAATTGTATCAGCAGACCCTGCCGCCAATCTGCTCTCAGGTTAAGGCAGCACAATCTGTCGGCTTTCTGCTGTCAGTCTGCTTTCATCATCGAATATAACAAATACTGTATCAAATCTGTAGTCTTTCTGCCACAAACATTTGTACTCAGGCGTTGAGCAAAATCTGCAAATACGGACGTGGCTATCTGGGCTATTAAGTGCGATATCACAAAATTTTCTATATTGTCGACTTCTTTTTTCCTGTAGAATCACCATAGTCCGTATTGTGTTAGCGCTGAAAACAAATAGAACATTAGTATAAAATTAAACGTAACGTATGAATAAACAGGATACATGCGATACTTACTTCAACTTCATCTACGCACAGCACACACCCTAGGCGATCATCCATGCTCCTGCGAACATAAACATTTATAATAAAACATGTGTTAAATTATTATTTACGAAACAAGACGTTGAATATATGCACTTCGCGCATAATCCTATTTTTCTGTCTTGCAGATAATGTGACTCCCGATTTCCGCGACGTAGATAATTGGAAATTATTTAATTCCATAATTACGTTTGCCTTCTGGATACGTCTGGATGATTTGTCTGGATATTGATGGATGAAATGACTTGGAATATTCTTCGATTTTGCCGGCACTGACTGCCACTGCCAGTGACTGCCACTCCGGACCACGAAAACGAACGCAAACTGGACGTAGATTGTTGACCAATCACGAGTTTCGGTACTATGGCGCCGCCAATCCGAGCGTAACCCACTGTACCGCCAAATTGTTACACGTGGTACATCTATATACCGTTTGTTCAAAGTGGTATCCGTCGTGCTTGAAGACGAACGCTCGAAAAATATTCTATGTGATCCTAACGCATCAATATCCAGTCAAATCATCTCGAAGTATCCAGAAAGCAAACGTAATTATGGAATTGAATAATTTTCAATTATTTACGTCGCGAAAATCGAAATTCACATTATCTGCAAGACAGAAAAATATGGTTATGCGCGAAGTGCAAATGTTTAGCGTCTTGTTTCGTAAATAATAATTTAACACATGTTTTATTATAAATGTTAATGTTCGCAGGAGCATGTATGATCGCAGGAGCATGTATGATCGCCTAGGGCAGCGAAGATCAGGTGAGCGGTCCGAGGACGCTAGCATCCATGCGTCTTCTACGGGCTGCATGGAAGACGGTGCTCGAAGCCAATGAAGCGGTAGGCATGCCACGGACATGGAACCTCTAGTAGTGTACGTGTAGGCTCGTACCCTTAAGGTGAAGTTCCAGGACGCGTGGCTCGTCGACTCGCGGTCGCCAAGCCGACTCGCCGAACCTGGACTAGCCAAGCCAGGAACCGAGCCACGAGCCGTGGAACTTCACCTTTAGGGCCCAAGAGCACACTACTAGAGGTTTCCATATCCGTGGCATGTCCACCGCTTCATTGGCTTCGAGCACCCTCTTCCACGCAGCACTTACAAAACGCTATGGATGCTAGCGTCCTCGGACCGCCCACCTGATCTTCGCTGGCCTAGGGTGTGCTGTGCGTAGATGAAGTTGAAGTAAGTATCGCATGTATCCTGTTTATTCATATGTTACGTTTAATTTTATACTAATGTTCTATTTGTTTTCAGCGCTAACACAATACGGAATATGGTGATTCTACAGGAAAAAAGAAGTCGAAAATATAGAAAATTTTGTGATATCGCACTTAATAGGTACCACTGGTTACGGGACGTATTGCATGTGAATTTATAAATGTAAATATTGAATGTTCTTCTTCAAATTTATATGCGCTCCCTATATTATTTTGTAACAATTGTAATCGCCAATCATGTATTATTAAACAATGAATAAATACTTTTTTAAATAAGTAGAATTAAATATTTAATAAACTGTAGAATCTGCTTGCTTGTTGTGTGGGAGTAGGGATACACCTACAGCAATCACCGTACACATGTGTTGGTGCGTATGTCCATGTGACGTCACGCAGAGGGAATTGTTTGGCTATTGTGGCCTACAGATGGCGCTGTTGGATGTGTCAGGCGGGCGGCAGGATCTGCCGCGGATCTGCCGTGGATCTGCCGGCAGACCCTGCCACGCAGACTCTGCCGGCAGATCCGTAGTCGAATGCGAACGTAGACTGCACCGCAGCTGCCGGCAGATCCTGCGCTCTCCTGGCAGACCCTGCCGTCAATCTGCTTGCAGACGGCCGGCAGATGGTTATCAGGGTGCAGTTCATTTTGATTTCACATCATTTTTTATTTTGTAATTATTATTGTCTTCTATGTTTTGTGATTTATTTGATTTCATGTACTTGGCGTAATTTTTTTACTTTTCTGAAGTTTTTTATGCGGATTAGATATATTCTATGTAGGTAGACCCATTGTAATCCCTTTTTCAACTTTATATCGTTTGTTTCATTCCTATTTTAATAAGTTCAATTCAGATTTAATTCTCGTTACATTTCAATTTGTATCATGCGATGTAACTTTAATTTTCTTCATCAGCCAATTCACCCAAAGATAAAAAAGCAACAATTGCTTGAGATATCGTCTCAATTTAATGCTGCTTTAATTGATTACGACGAAGGGATTCTATCAGATGACAAAGTATTAGCTGGTGCACTTTGGAGGATATTCTTTCGTTCAGAATGCAACAATCCAGAACATGTTGAAAAGCTGCTAATTTACGTAAGAAAACAGGTAAGAATACTTTTCTCTCTTTGTTATAAAATTTTATGTAATAATTAATGATAATTCAATTCTCTTACTGTTACTTTTAGATGAATTTATTGGACAAAGTTCCATCGAAAGAAATTCTTGTTAGGAGAAAAATAAGGTGGGTAGATTTGAGAAGCCCTAGGTAAAGTTTATTATTATTATAATTGAATTTGTAAATATTAATTAGGTAAACTTCATATGATAAATAAATTCAATTTATATAGTAGAATCTTATTTTTATTTGAATTATGTGAACTATGATTTTTGTAAACAATGATGTTAACCAGGGATTGGGACTCTTATAGGTATAAATCTTTCATACTGTTACATAATAGATTCTTGGTGATTGGGGAAATATTTATGAAGAATCGAAATAATTCCATAACTCTCATGGATGAGAAAGGTTCTCCTATGTATCGATTTTATCTAAATAATAACTGTGGGCTATACATACGAGACCCATTTTCATCCATAAGAATTACGAGATAATTTATTCCGATTCTTTATAATTGTTCCAAGATCCGGAATCGATGTTACAAGTGTTTCTAAATCCTGGTGTTAAGCTCTTAAAATGTTATTACAGAGTTCGCTTGTATCTCCTGTGTATGCAATCGTGCGACATAGATATTGTTTCTGGCAGTTTAAGTCACAATTTCCTTCCAGTGACGGGTCCGCGCGTTTATAAAAATTCCTACGAACAAAAATGAATTGTTACATAACGACTAATAATATTCGATAATCCAAGCCTCAATTTAAGTCTGTCATACCTATAATATCTACTTAATAGCGTGTCATTATGCGCTGCTGTAATAAGCCAATCGTTTAGAGATTGAGCAGAGAGATCAGAGAGACCATATTCTTCTTTAAAGGAATATGACTTATACCAATGTGGTCTTATATGGCTATTCTTGTTGGCAGAACCAAGATCATACATCCAATTTTGGTAATCAGTCACTGCCTACGAGAAAATTTTTTAAAAATATATTTCAGTTTCAAGAATTATAATAAAGTAAATTAGTTAAACTAAGTAGTAAACATTTGCTTTACTACTGTTTGCATTCTAAATTACAAGAAACTTTTAATTATGCTCTTCTTTCTTTTTCATCTATTCTGTTTCTTTATTACGTCATAAATTAATGAAACCCGCTCACATAATTGCTGCCATTCACTGTATAGACTTTATAATTTGGATTTAATTTTGAGAAGGTAGTTATACTACCACCGTTCCAGGCAATATTTTTTGCTACACCATCTGCATTATAAAATATTGCTATTTCATCATTATGAGTATGCCCGTTGAACTGAGCTTTAACCAAATGTGTGTATCTATTAATTATTCTTAGGTATTCTCGTTTCCACGTCGTTAAACAAGCATTGCTATTAGCAGGAATATGAGACAATATATGTACAAATTCATTATTCTTTTCTGCATTAGAAAGAGTATTTGCAAGCCATTGTAGCTGACCATCCGGGTCTTTTGGATTGTACAAGAGCCACCTAAATACAAAAAGTGATTGAGAATCAACAAGTGCAGTAATTGTTTCATAAAATAACACTATGGTAACCTATCTTAAAGGGGAAACAAATTTGTATCGTATTTCTTCGTGTAACGTAAAAATGTTTTGTAAGTTATATCAAATTTCATTCATTTTAACATACCAGTTATAACTGTAGCAAACATTACTATTTAAAGCTACAATTCTGAATCCGGTTTTTGGAGTAACGGTATAATATCCTCCTTGATGTATGGTAGACCGAGTGGATTCTGGTAACCAACCAAAACCAATCCATAGATCTGCTATCAACTCATAGAGCCCATTTGTAGTTAAATTTTCTTCTGTTATACTGTTTGGCGCAAATCTGTACATAATTCAGAAAATCATTATTAATATTAATTATAATTCACATATCTTTAGTCCACTGTACCATGAATATAAAAATATGAAAAAATAAACCAATACTATTAGAGTATGTTTTCGCTGTACAAGTTGGTACATTTCTTCGTAAAGTTCTTGGTGCACTCACTGATTCATAGGATGAGGTTCATGATTTCCCAGAATCGGATACACTGAAATATTTTTAAACATTTCATGCATTTTATTATAAACTTTTTCAAGACTCTCTTTGTTTCCTTTGTTTGAAGTCTCCCATACTCCATGGTCTATTACATCGCCAGTAAAATATATGTAATCTATATTCTAGAAATTAAAGGGAATTTAATGCAGATTTAAATTTTACAAGACTGATATCAAACAGAAATTAGTTCTTTAGTTGTATTTAAATTTCATGCAAAGTTGTTTGGAAGTGGAAAGTTTTATGAGATAAGTATATGATGCTCGGATAAAATAGAAAAAATGATTGCTTTATTTACAAGAGAACTCTTAAATGAAAGTCTATGGACATGCCAATATGATAGAGAAGTAACTACAAGACAAGCGTTAAAACAAAAATATTACAGACGCTTTTCTTCTAATGATCTACTCATGTATTCAATTATAATTTAAGGTTCATGGATTCATCTTTCTCAAAACCCTTTCAACTATTAGTACCTGATGTGTATCCTTGATATGAGTTAAAGCATCAATAATGCTGTGCCAAGGAGTATCGCAAGGCTCATAGTCTCCCCAAAATCCAGCCAATGAATTTGCATCAGTTTTATTTTGATTACTTCGGCAACAAAGAGGTTCTCCACATTTTGAATTACCATTCGGTGCATACAAAGGATCATAGTGCAAGTCTGTTATTTGCACAATGTTTACTTGTTCGTTTGTATCATTTTCAGTGATTAATACATCAGTGTGGTTGTCAATATCAATATTCCAATCATATTGGGAATCTGTCAATGGGCAGGATTTTGATTCTAGAATAACGCCACAGACTGTACTAGCAGTCAATTTCGGTTTAGAATCTCCTATATACGCAATAATGGGCTAAAAATTTATTCAGAGTTAGAGCCGTTTATAGACATATATGTACAATGCATAAGTATCTTAAGGGGAGCTTCCGGTCTAAAAATCGATTTTTTTTTAATTCATTTTTCGAATGTTCAACCTTTTAGGAATACATACGTGTTTAAAAGGATTTGTTGAAATTCGTAAAATTCCCGAAGTTATAAGCATTTGAGTAGCGGCAAATGCATTGATAACACCGGGCTATTCGGCACTCACGTAAAACTTTAAACGCGTTTCTCTTGTAACAGTGTTCTCAAAACGGTGGGCGCTGTACAGTGGACGCTCGATAATGTGCCGCAGTCGGGGCTCTAGAGGCGGTGTTTTCTCAGAAGCGGCATATTAACGAGAGCCAATGTAACGCGCGCTCTCCCCATAACTCTCCTGTTTTCTTTTCCGTGATGGCTGCCCCCTGCCAGAATACTCTTAAGGTGCGTCAACCTGTCTTAAGGTGTGTCAAAAACACATTCACGTATATGTATTGCTTGCGAATGAGGAAGATGACTGCAACTTTTTCCCACCCGTGACGCCACCAGCACACAGTCCCATTTATACAATACACAAATGAAAATTTCGCGCGCAAACAATTAACACATACGCACTCAGGCACATCCACAGTACATGCGCTAGTGGCGCCATCTGCGCCGAGCTTTGCGTCATCTTCCCCATTGCTTGCGAACTCCAGTGTGGAGGCACCATTAAGGGTTAGCATTCATTGGCTCGCTGAGCGTGAGAGAAAGGGAGGTGCACACACGCGTGCGAGTAATGCGTGTGAGCTGGGGCGTTCCTAACGGCACTTTAAACAGCGGCATATTATCGAGCGTCCACTGTATCTCCAAAAGTTATTATCCGATTCGACTGAAACTTTTTATTTTGAAGAATATACTTCTGGCTAGGTGTGTGTGTGGGGGGGGGGGGGGGGGGGGTTACTAGAAAAAATTACAAAAAATTGAAAATTTATAATTTTCAAAGGCGTTGAAAGGACGAAAAATATAAGGGAAATGTGATTTCACACTTCAAGTGTCGTTATTCCCTAAAAAAATGTCATTTTTGTAATTTTTTCTAGTTCCCCCCTAGTCAGAAGAATAATCTTCAAAATAAAAAAGGTTTCAGTCGAATCGGATAATAACTTTTGGAGATACAACGCCCACCATTTTGGATCAATTTTTTGACGCCTTGACTTTAACGACTCCCCAGGGCCGTCTGCAATGATTAATTATAAAACAAAAATATATTTCGATAATTTAAGACATCATTAATACAATGCAAAAAGTCCCATTAAATTATATATAGTAGTTTTCCTTTAATTAATTCCTAAATATCACCTATTTTTTGCGGCTTTAGACCGAATCCTCCCCTTAATAGATTTGAATTACATCTATATTACCAAATTCAAATCAATAACTCCTTTACAGACTCTTTCA
Source organism: Andrena minutula (assembly GCA_929113495.1). Classification (NCBI taxonomy): domain Eukaryota; kingdom Metazoa; phylum Arthropoda; class Insecta; order Hymenoptera; family Andrenidae; genus Andrena; species Andrena minutula. Next base: position 34,843,469 of record OV815996.1, on the reverse strand, counting down.
GTTTGAATGTTCATTCGCACACACAACTTGGTTATTTTCTTTCCTATATCTTCTACAGACGTTCCGTTACGTCTCATTGTCATGACTGTTTTCACAGTCCCTTGGCATATTGTACAAATTGCAGTATCTATTTCTGCTTGAAAAGTTTTCCAGTCAGAGTTCTGATATTCTGTAGGAATTTTCAGGAGGCTTGTCATCTTCTTAAACAATTCTGTTTCATAATCCAGTGTTGCCCACAGTTCAAGTTCATTAGTAAATGAAGATACACTGATATCTGTTAACGCATAAGATTATTGATTTATATCTCTGTTTAGAAAAAAGTTGAACTTCGACTTTTGGACTGGTATGCGGGATGGATCACCTGATATTATCATCTTAATTGATGTCAGTGGTATTCTCATGAGAAAAATGGATGAAAGTAAAGTTGCATGGTTTCGATGAGGACATAAGATATATCGAACGAAATTTTTGCAGATGGAAACAATTCGGGGATTTGAAGCTGACCTTTAATTTATTAAATGGGAACATATGTTTCTTTTGTAGCAGGATTGTAGTACATTTTTTCTGAATACAATCATCTTAGGTCTGCTAGTTGTTTGTAGGAAGAACAAAATTATGAGAAGAAAAAATCATCACCCCTTAAAAAGGTTGGAACGACCATTTACATCATAACATTTTCGAAAATGACAAAATAACGATTATGTTACGTTGTGTTATGTATCGAGCGATACTTTACCACATTTAGCGATGATACTCCTTCATTGTAGTCGGAGCTTCTGCGAGCTTGACCATTAAGACGTGAGATGGTTTTATTGAAAAGAAAAGTACCACAATGACGCTATAAAAGAAGGAGATTTTTCCGTTTAAAAAGTCAAAGGTCACCTTTAACTCCCTGAATTGTCCCCACCTAGAAAAATTTCGTTCGATTCATCTTATGCCACCCTTGACATCATGCAACTTTAATCCATTCTTCCCTACGGATAATAATATTGTTGTAAACCAAGATGATAATATCGGGTATACCCTGTGTAATTAATGCGCACCGATTGTGAGAATTGACATATCTAACCATCTTATTTCATATATGTCAATTAATTAATTAGGCAGTAGAATTGAATAATTCTGACAGTTTAATTTTAAATAATATACAATGCGCTTAAAAAGAGCAAGTCCCTATTTATTTTCTATAAGAAGTTATCTAACAATAAATTTCCTTTTATTTAAAAGTTATAAGTTGATCTTTCTCCAATTGTATGTACATACATAACAGCCACTTTCGCGCCATTTCTAATCACCCCTTGGGGTTCGAGAAAAAATTAAAATCACATAAGTATTGACAATTTCACAAATATATCTACAAATTCAAAAAATCCTTTCGTATCGCCCAAAATTTATTTCCGCTATTTAAAATGTACTATTTGGATTATTTCGTCTTACCTTCTACCTTTTGAGTGGATCTATCGATGTGTAAAAATAGCGCTAAAATGATCAATTTGTCAAGCCACATTTCTGATGCGTTTCCTACTTGCCCTGTAACTTGTACTGCAGCTTAACGCGAACTACTGTTTATCCATTTCTTTATCTGGTCTTATACTTGTTTCTCTGATAACTTTCATATTTGATATCACATTGGAAAGATTAATTTTCAAAGAGTTTGTAAACACGCATTTACGATTTAAACTTAATATTATAAAATTAATTATTTTAAAATTAATATTATAAACTAATAAATATATAAAAAAAAAATAATTATAGTTATGGATGATTCAATTGAGTTTTGACCAATTTAGTTTGGTATTTTAATTATCAAGAGACACAGAGTGTATCTATTACGCCACGACTCGCTATCAAGAGCCCTGAGATTTCCGAATCTCAATAACGGCTGATCTGATTAGATTTTAAATGTTTCTATTACTCTTCCCACCTGAAATTACTCTACTAAAATTTTCGTTGGAATTACGGCGATAAACAATAAAATTAAACTATATATTTGCCAATTAAAATTTTTAAAGTATATCAAGCCAACTGTAGTTATTAAGTAACGTTATTTTCATTAAACCATTTACTAAAGTAAAATTATTGAAGTTGTAAAACAAATTAAGGTAAATAAATATTTATAGAGTCACTGGTAATGGGTATATACAATTTATTTATCTGCACTTTGTAATACATGTAATGATTAGAATGAGTAGCATCAGTTAATATTTAATTGAATTATGAAAATGCTTTTGTTACTTTTGGATAATTGTGTATACTTATTACAGGCCTGGGATTTAAGTGAACGCAGCGGCCGATTTTCAAAGGCAACGCGTCCTTTCTCCCGCCGCACGTCTTGGCCCTCGCGGCGGTCTAGGAGCTTGGAGTGCCTCAGGCCCGTGCCATATGAACCGCGCGTGGCGTGTTGACAAAATAAAAGGCATTGACAATCGTGCTCTCTGGGAAGATGTGGAAACCTATTGATACAATGTCACCTTAATACGCTACGCGCGGTTCACGTGATATGGGCCTGAGACGCTCTTACAATTAGCTGCTGGGTTGCTGCGGGGGCCAAGACCTGCGGCTGGAGAAAGGAGGCGTTGCCTCTGAAAATCGGCCGCTGTATTCACTTAAATCCGAGGCCTGACTTATTAACCTTTTCACTACGAAAGGCGTAAATATACGTCCTGAGAAGTCCATCGATATATACGAAAGGCGTAAATATACGTCCTCAGAAGTCCATCGATATATACGAAAGGCGTAAATATACGTCCTCAGAAGTCCATCGATATATACGAAAGGCGTAAATATACGTCCTCAGAAGTCCATCGATATATACGAAAGGCGTAAATATACGTCCTCAGAAGTCCATCGATATATACGAAAGGCGTAAATATACGCCATCTATAGTTTTGGTCACTAGTCACTGGTCTGCGCGGCGCAGCGACCGACGTGCGTGTAACGCGCCGTCCCTGTTGATGGATTATTCCGAAGTCGCGCCGCAGTGAAAGGGTTAAGTACCTTCTCCACCAAGCATTTAAATTTCAAAATGAATTAATCCCTGTGTGATGAAATTTTAATTCAACTTAATTGAATACATTCGATCGGTGATGATAAATAATACTGCTGTCAGTTATTGTAATTTAAAATGTTCGCTGATAAGAAAGAAGAAAACCAATTAAAACTCTATAGATTAAAACTGATAAAACGATATCAATCTTATTTTCTAAATCAATTTACTGCAATCTGTAATGCGGATATCACACTGACATGTCGTAAATGTGATGATGTTTACGTGATTTCGGCGTCATTTAATGCCATCGAATTTCTACCCTGCGGCACGGGTTTAATGAGGAAATTGTTTAGAATGCATCGACAGTATTATCTCAGAATTTCCGAATGTTTGCTTTATAAAAAAATTTTAAAAAAATTAAAACCGACTTCAAAGAAATAAAATTGCACTAAAAAGTAAAAAATAATTTTTTCCCTTATTTAATCTACGTCTCCCATATTTTTTAAGTTGGTGCCAAATTTACACAGTGCAAATGATGAGGCACCGACTTAAAAAATATGGGAGTCGTAGATTAAATAAGGGAAAAAAATTATTTTTTACTTTTTAGTGCAATTTTATTTTTTTGAAGTCGGTTTTTATTTTTGTAAAATTTTTTTATTTTCAACTTTTTAGTTATATATATTGACACAACATGCTCAGGAGATATGCGTGCATGTACATACAACCCTGATAACCACCCTGCCTGCAGTCTGTCAGCAGATGGACAGCAGGGTCTGACAAGGCAGGGTCTGCCGGCAGATGGACGGCAGATCCGCAGCAGACCCTGCCTTCAGATGGCGCTATTGGATGTGTCGGACGGGCAGCAGGATCTGCCGGCAGATCCGTAGTTGAATGCGGACATAAACTGCGCCGGATCTGCCGGCAGACCTGGTTATCAGGGAATAATAATAATTACGTGACAATAGTCAAAATATTGGGCCAATATTGATTTAGTGTAGGATGGGACCACCGGGGCACCATCCTCTTTCGAATAAAAAAAAGAGGGGACAAACATAAAAAAAAACATACACACGGGTCGAATCTATAACCTCCTCCTTTTTGAAGTCGGTTAAAAAACCAACTGACATGAACCCTTAGAGCATATAAACATGGAGGAAGCATGCAATAGGAAAAAATGTAGACGGCGATAGAAAGAGAAAGATATACAGGAGGGACAGACCCTCTCTTTCTAGTCCCTGGCGCTAGAAAGAGAGGGTCTGTCCCTCCTGTATATCTTTCTCTTTCTATCGCCGTCTACATTTTTTCCTATTGCATGCTTCCTCCATGTTTATATGCTCTAAGCATGAACCAATGAGTTTGTTTGTATATATAGTACGGCTCGGAGATGCATTGGACTGATTGAACTCGTAAACTCCTGAAGGACTTCAAATGTACACGTTTCGGGTGTCGAAACGACCCGCTTGACAAATTTTAAAAATTCTGTTAGAACTTATTTGTTTCGATTCGGAAAATATATGTTTCTGTGGAATTTTTAATGAAACAAATACTACCTTCAGGAACTTCTTTAAAAAGTGTTCTCATGGAACAGATATTTTAGAACCTATATAATAAAAGTTCCATGGAAGAAAGTTACATTAGAACATTTATTAAAAAAGTTTTCAAAAGATAAAGAAAAGTACTCAACTATTAGGTACAAGTTTTATATAACAATATGTTATAATATTCTTGATGTGTTTATTTAATAAAGGGTATGAAAATCATAACATAAGTAATTAATGGTTTCATAAGATGTATTGAACGGAAAAGAGAACTTGTCAACAATAATACCTAAATAATATTTTTTTTAACTTACATGAACCGAAATACATAGAAAATCTCTAATATAATATACAATATTTATATTTCAGTAATAGAATATATGAATAGGTATACATCTACGTATTATTATACTATTTATGTTTTGCAGTTCAGCGTGATAGTATTATAGTCATAATACATTATCGTATTTAAACACTTTGAAATCCGTGGATCTAAAAATATTGCAGTTGCAGAATTCCATCGTATTGGAACGTCAATAATAGGTTTAATAAATCCCATATTTGAAACGAGATGCCTAAAAGTGTACAAATAAATAATCAGGAGTACTTGGAAATCTCGTCATCTGAAAATCATTCACAATCAGAATAATTGTATACAGATTTTGAGCGGACTCTCTAATAATTGGTTCCACAATTACTCGGAATTTCTTTTGAATCTAAAGGTACGAATACACGACGACACTTTTGTGTCTACATCAAGACACTTAGCGTCTACACCAGTCTAGGACACTGTCCCCACGCCGACACTTGATGTATACATTTTATCTAGACACAAAAATGTCGTCGTGTATTCGTACCTTTATACTGTGAATCTAACAGTGTGAATGGAGTAATGGACAGTTTTCTTATATTGAAATTGCTTGCAGATCATAATTATGTGGAGAATTTCACATCATAAATATTTTCTTTCTTGACCATCATCGTTGGTTAGTTGGTCTGTTATTGCGTTACAATACAGTTTAATGTCTATAATTCATCAGTGTATAACGGATATTTTGTAACAATATGGGACGTAAGAAAAACACCGTGATTAGGAGATTCTATACTTATGATCCCGAAACCAGGAAAAGTAAGTGTAGGAAGTGCGCCAAATTACTTTCGGGCTCCTTTTTGACCAATTTAAGAAAACATTTTATGTATTTTCATAATGAAACATATGAGAAATTAATGAACGAAGAAACGGAAGACGAGGAAGATGAAATAGAAACTCCTATGAAAATGAAAAAAATACAAATAGAAATGAACCCTGATAACCAGGTCTGCCGGCAGATCCGGCGCAGTTTATGTCCGCATTCAACTACGGATCTGCCGACAGACACTGACAAGGCAGGATCTGCTGCGGATCTGCCGTTCATCTGCCGGCAGATCCGCAGCAGATCCTGCCGCCCGTCCGACACATCCAATAGCGCCATCTGAAGGCAGGGTCTGCTGCGGATCTGCCGTCCATCTGCCGGCAGACCCTGCCTTGTCAGACCCTGCTGTCCATCTGCTGACAGACTGCAGGCAGGGTGGTTATCAGGGAATGAAGCTATAATAACTGACTGTTGCGTGAATCTTGTAACCAAAGAAGGCCGCCCATTTACACTATTAGATTCAAAAGCATTCCGAGTAATTTTGGAACCAATTTTTAAAGGTCTAAATGTTGGAATAATAAATTCTCACAACATAACCGATAGTATTGCTACAAAAACTGCATATATAAAAAACAAATTGAAAAATTATGTACAGGTAAAGTTATGTCTCTAAAAATTGATCTGGCTACTCGCTTAAACCGATCCGTGATGGGAGTAAACATTCAACTCATTCGTTCAAAGAAAGTAATAATTAAGACCCTTGGAATGATTCAACTTAATGATAGACACACCGCAAAAATATTGAAAACCGAAATTTTACATCTACTTCAACAGTATAATATCGATGTGAACCAGATCTATAATGTTACAACGGATAACGGAAGCAATTTAATAAAAGCAGTCGATCTGTTACGGGAAGATTGCAGTTCTGATATTTTCCAAGAAAATGAAAACGAAAATGAAACATTTACTCAATCTTTGGATGCTATACATTTTGACTGTTTTGGAACAGTACGGTGTGCAGCACATACATTACAGTTAGCTGTGAATGAAGTGCTTCGAAAAGATGACGCAGTTCAAAACGTTATAAAAAATGCGAGGAATATATGCAAAATTTTACGTACGCCAACATATATGTAAGTATGATTAATTCTATTTTTTATTTTTTTTACTAATTTGAGATTGTAGCGTGAAAATTTTACCGTACTTGAAATTATTAGAGAGTTCGCTCAAAATTTGTATACAATTATTTTGATTGTGAATGATTTTCAAATGACGAAATTTCCTGGTACTCCTGATTATACATTTGCACACTTTCAGGCATCTCGTTTCAAATATGGGATTTATTAAACCTATTATTGACGTTCCAACACGATGGAATTCTACGATAACAATGTTAGAAATACTCTTAAAATACAAAACCTTTTGTCTACAAAATGAACTTAAGCATCCGAAACTGAAAATGAGCGACGAAGATTGGAAAACCGTCCTTCAAATTATTGACACCTTTCTGCCGATAAAAGAAATGACTGTAAAACTGCAAAATCTTCTACTTCTAGGAGATTTTTGCAAACACTTTATGACTCTTAAATTCATACTAGAGAAGCAGAAGGGTTGCTTAGCAAGAAAATTAGAACTGGCAGTAAAAAACAGAGAACCTGCATTGTTAAATATTACTACAGCTACAACTGCGATAATATTAGATCCAAGGATTTCAAGGTGTTTGAATAGCAAACAAAAAGATTTAGCAAGGAATCATTTGAAAAAAGTTATTTCTAAAATCTTACAAGTCAAAAGAAATGTTAAATGTTTAGAAGATAACGCATTGGTATCTGCACCTTCAGACTCACTTTCAGACTGCATTCCTCCGATGTCTTCAAGTTCGAATTCCCTATTATCTTCCTTCGATTTAAGTGCCTCAGGCAACACAAGTACTCAATCCGTTCATGATACTGAGTTACGTAAATCATCAACAAGTGACAAACTTTTAGAGAATTATTTGCAAGAAATTGGAACCAATGAATCAGACTCGGACGTTGAGGACATCGAATTAGTTGCAGCCTTCAGAAATATTGACGAGTACAAACCAAAACTGATTTCGTTAGAAAGTAATTTGTTAGATTATTGGGAAGAAATGAAATACAAATTCCCACACCTTTACAAAGCAGCAAAAATAATTCATGGTGTCCCTGCTACTCAAGTTAGCGTTGAACGTGCCTTTTCAACATTGAAGTTTATATTAAACGACCATAGATGTAATTTAAGTTCTACAAACCTAGAAAATATTTTGCTTGTAAAATTAAATTAAATGTAAAATTAAATTAAATATTCTTGACAAGATCTCTTCTGTTCAATACTTGTTATGAAACCATTAATTATATTATGATTTTTATACCTTTTATTAAATAAACGTTCGAAGAATATGATATTATATTGTTAAATAAAACTCGTACCTAATAGTTTAGTACTTTTCTTTATCTTATGAAAACTTTTTTAATAAACGTTCTAATATAACTTGTTTTCATGGAACTTTTAGTATAACGATTCTAAAACATCTACGTAGGTAAGTATTACATATAAATAACACATTCAAAATATCAATTTAACTGTATGAATTATTTAATATTCTTGTAGTACTATCCATTGAATAGTATTTAGTGTTTGTTACAACGATTGAGAACTTTTTTAATATCGGTAAACAAAATATCTGTTCCTGATATACAGAAATTTTTTATTCTTATATTTTATAAGTTCCATTCCAACTAGAACTTTTATTTTGAAGAACTTTTATTTTATCGGTTCTTCTGAGAACTTATAATGTGAGAACATTTTTAAAAAAGTTCCGCGGCATTTGTTTTAAATGGAACCTATTGAAAAGTTTCAGAACTTTTTCGATCCCTGGTAGCAAGTACACTAGCGCCTCGAAATAAGGTGATCGCTATCCTCTCAACTTCTTCTGTCGTTACCGCGATGAATGAGACAGACTGCAAATGAGCAAGAGGGACTGACAAGGAGAGTATCGCAGGTGTCCGCCTCCCATTGCTTTGAATTTTGGATATGTTTTAGAGCAGGCATGGAACTAAAGTGAACGCAGCGGCCGTTTTTCGGAGGCAACGCCTCCTTTCTCCCGCCGCGCGTCTTGGCCCCCGCGGCGTGCCCAGGAGCTTCGAGCGCCTCAGACCCGTACCATATGAACCGCGCGTGGCGCATTGGGGCGACACGTATCAATAGATTTCCGCATCACCCATGGGGTACAATTATCGAAGCGTTTTTTTGTCAGTGGTATCCCCTGTAGGCCTATTCCACTGTGTCACGCGATAAAAATGGATAGGAAAAACGCGTTTTACTATTAAAATTTTAAATACGTTTGGGAAAACTTAATTTTCGCGCACGTTTAGACGTGCCGGGCATATCTAAAATATCAATGGGGAGGCTGGTACGTTACAGTTGCAGAGACTGTTTTCTGTTTTCCAACATTATATCAGCGACTGTTTTCTGTTTTCCAACATTATATTATTATTATTATTAAACGTCTTTATTACTGGGGTAAAAGGCGAGGTGCAGCAAACCTGCTGTTATTATACCTGACCTTAGTAACAAACATAATACGACAAAAATAAAATAAAAACAAGAACAAAGAGAAGCATAATAAAATAAAAATAAAAACAACAACAAATAGAGGCATAATAAAATAAAATAAAAACAACAACAAAGAGAAGCATAATAGAGAATTAGAATTAGACCTAAGCGTAGCGCGTGCGTATATATGACGCAGCGGCGCGCTTAAACGAGGAAATAGAACGGAGGGAGCGAATTTCGGATGGGAGGGAGTTGTAATAGGTAGAGGAAAGATAGGAAAAGGAGGCCTGAAACTTTGACGTGCGATGAGGGGGAATGGAAATGAGCGACTGAGATCGTGTAGTAGGAGCATTGCTGGAATGAAAGGAAGAATTTGTAGGAATTAAAGAATAGAGATATGACGGAGAGCGGGAGGATAGTAATTTAAACGTGAGGCCACAGATGTGGAGTATCCATCTCTGCCTCATATTTAACCAGCCAGGCCGCTGAAATAGAGGAGTAATGTGATCAAATTTACGGGCACAGAATGAGTCGCGGAGGCATGAGTTTTGAACGCGCTGAATACATTTTTCGATCCGATTTGAAAGACATGGTCCGTAAATAGTTCAGCAGTAATCAAAGAGAGAGATAACAAGGGACTGAGTGATAAGGAGTTTTTGTGAGGAAGAAAGGTAGTGTCTGGAAGGAAACAGCACACGTAGTCAGGAATAAGCAACATTGCAAACTTTAATGGCATGCTGTTCAAAGCTCCACTTAGAATCAAGGATAAGACCAAGATTTTTCATTGTGTCAGTAGGAGAGATAAGAGAGGAGGCAAAAGAAACCTGAACAGAAGAGAGTTTGTCTAACAGAGGACCCGAACCGACTGTTAAGAGGGAAGTCTTAGAGGGATTTAGCGTCAATCCGTGCGAGGAAGACCAGTTATGGATATTCGCAAGGTCTAATTCTAGTTCGGTAATGGCACAAGAGAGCTTATCGGGGTAGAAACTATGAATTATTTGCATATCGTCCGCGTACATATAAAGCTGTCGAGAAATCGCACACTCGAATAAGCTCCGCAACATATACATTGAATAGCAGCGGCCCCAATGTAGACCCTTGAGGTACGCCTCGTGTAACCTCACGCACATTTGAAAATTGTGGCCCCCACCGGTTAATCATGACCTGTTGTGTACGTTTAGAAAGATAAGAGGACATCCATTGAATAGCATCTGGAGATAGTCCTGCATAATATAGTTTGGCAACCAACAGATCATGATCAATGGTGTCGAAAGCTTTCGAGAAATCCAGCGACATTATGAATGTCAGTCGACGTGTGTCCATAGAACGCAACACCATCTCTGAGATGTGAAGAAGTGCGGTAGTAGTACTAAATCCTTTTCTAAAACCTGATTAAAAATCAGGCAGGAAGTTAGACGCACTGAAAAAGCGTTGAAGTTGTACGAAACAGAGCCTTTCAAGAAGTTTGGAGAGAAAAGGGACTTGTGAGATTGGTCGTAGGTCTTTAAGTGAAGAAGAGGTGCTTGTCTTAGGGATTGGGACAACAATACTGTGCTTCCATGACGAAGGAAATGTGTTTGAAGAGATAGAAGTATTGAATATATGTAAGATAGGGTCAAGACAGTAGGGGAGGCAATAGGTAAGCATATGCCCAGAAATATCAAAAGGTCCAGCAGAGGTAGATTTTGTGTTCTTAATAGCGTGGTAAAGATCAGAGTGATTAAAAGCAGTAAAGGAAAATGTGTGAGAAAGAGTTGGAGATTTGGAGATGTATTCCTGAATGAGATTGCTTGATATACTTGCAGGAGGCACGGAGTCTATAAAATGATCATTTATAGCGGAGGGATCGTACACCATATTGGGAGAGGAAGAATTTTTCCTAGGATGATGTAGACCACAGGTAGTTAGGTGCATCCATAACTGTTTATTGGAAAGGCAAGTACAGGATAAACTACGGAAGAAGGTTTGTTTCTCGATGCGGATGGCAGCTGTACATTGATTTCGCAAAGTTTTATATGAATGCCATTGAGATAACCTGCCTGTTTTCCTAAATTTTGTAAGAGCGCGATTTCGTGCACGCATGAGACACTTAATATTATGGGTTAGCCAAGGAGCAGGCGGCTTAGTTACACGAATCTGTTCCAATGGCGCATAACGATCAAATACTTCCAATATTATTGCTCTGAATGCAGCGACTTGCTGTTCTATTTGAGGTGACTCATAAATAGAAGACCAGTCCACCTGTGCAAGATCTGCATTCAGAGCATCAATTTGTATGCATTTCAAGTCTCTACGTAGTACGTAATGACAGGTACTTGAAGGTTTAGGCGTATCAAGTATTGCATACACTAGTTGGTGGTCGCTAATATGACTAACATCTAGTGTTCCACAAGCTATGATGTTAAGATCATCGTTGGTAATAATAAGATCTAGTAATGTAGCCGATGTTTTGCTAACGCGAGTGGGCTGAGTAATAATTTGTTTCAACGATAGGGAAGTAATAAGTTTGCATATATGCTTAGTTTGTGGATCAAGCGGAGAACAGTAGTCAATATTTAAATCACCCATACAAATAAGATGGTCAGCATCGCAGAAAAGTTCCATCAATAGAGTAAAAAGCGACTCAATCGCAGAAACAGCACATGTGGGCGGACGGTAAACTGAGAATAAGACAACCTTTTTACAGTGTAAATTTATACTTATACCTATCACATCCAACGATGAGTCCCCTTGGTAACAATCCGGAATGTCATTACAGATTATTTTATAATTTATGTTGCTTTTAATATATATTGCGACTCCACCACCTCTAGAAGATACATCGGGTTTCCGGTCTGCTCTAACCAATGAATAGTTTTTAATAGATACATCAATAGAATGAATGTTGTGTTTTAGCCATGTTTCGCTAAGTGCTAATATGTCTATGTTATACTCCGCTATAAAATCTACAATGTCTTGAAAATGAGATGATAGTGATCGAACATTGAGATGGGCAACGCTTAAGTGCTTCGGATTTAGGGAAAGTTTGCGTGAGAAAGAAACATCTTCAATATCGATTTCTGTAGAGAGAGAGTCAGAAAGGTGAGAGATCGGCTTTGGAGACAAAGAGGCACTGACAGAGATGTCATCGTTGGAGCTGATGTCAGAAACCACCGATAGTGGATTGATGGGGATCACACTGCAGTCCTGGCCGCCTTGATGACCATGTTGATGAGACTCAGGTCCATATAAATATGGGGAGAGTCATTCGTCGTGCCCACTGGAACTAGTGGAAGGTGCCAAAATCGCTGCCGGCACAAGCACCTGCGACGACTGCACCCCTATGTGCATCAATTTCTGCTGCTGCTGCACACTTTGATTATCTCTTTGAACCGTTTGAGCGAATTGTTGCGGGTTAGAATATTTGAAAGGGCGCGAGTTTTCGTCCCGCTTGACAAACACTGTTCCTCCTCTCATCCAGACGTAGCTGAAATTGTGCGTTTTGGCAAGTTTCTTGGCTTCAGCCAGTCTACGACGTTCTTCTTTAGTAGAGCGTTCGTTTATAAAGACTAGAGTCTTTGTCCAGGAAGCCATAATATCAGATGCCCAGAGCTCCTTGTGATTTTTTTTACCGGCCAGCCAAGCATCCCTTTTGAAGGTAGATGTGAATCGGATTACAATGGGCCGAGTCTTACCTGGTATGGCCCTCATTCTAGTAAAGTGCGCGAAATCAGAAGAAGAGATGGGCACCTTGATTGCGGCAGCAATAGAAGAAATAGTATGCTGAAGGTCTTCGTTTGGCAGATCGGGCACACCAGTAATAATAAGCTCGACATTTCGATTCACCTTTGAAAGAACGTCGAGTCTTCGGGAAATATCTTGTATAGGGGTCAGTAAATTCTCGGGAATAGACGAGGTCTTACGTTCGAGATTTATAAGCCTTTGTTCCTGATAGGCATTCCGCGTTTCAAGTGACTCATGTGCAGCGCTGATATTGTCTACACGAGTTTTTAAATTACCCACTATCACTTTCATTTGGGCAAACTCAGTTAAGCACTGATCCAGTTTGGAGTTCATTTCATTAAGCCCATTCAGCTTGATGTCGATGACAGCAAGTAAAGCCATGACATCTGACGAGTTAGTACCCGCATTTTGAGAGCTGGATAGAAAGTTTCCGCGCAATGAGGTAGCTGGAGAAGATGCATTCGCGAGGTCTACATCCGGAAGAGTGCTATCTGTGCCGCAACCAGCGCACACGCCGGATTTTGGCAAAAATTTAGAGCACTTCTTACACCGTAACATCTTGCTTTCCAGTTTACCTCGATACGTCGGTCACTGTCACTCTGATAATTAGGACGAAATACGGCTAATTGTCAATAGATGTCCTTAGTTATGCACTAGAGAGACTGAAGCATTGGAGCTAAGTTACGTCACGAAGACACTGGCGACGAAGACAACACCAAACAAAAACTCCGAACTAATAGGCGTAACGGTTCTATGTACTGGATCAATCCGTAACAAAGAAAAGTATAAAAGCAAATAATATCGACACGTAAGAATCCACAGATACGAGATCGCGGCTATCACTCAATATGCACACAACTCACACTTTGGCAGAGAATAAATCACGCAAGGATAGTGCAATTACGAGAAGTCACGATTGAATAGCGAGAACGAGGTAAACAACGTGCACCTTGACTGACAGATCCGGAAAGAATCAGCGACTGTTTTCTGTTTTCCAATATTGTATGTAACGTATTTTCGGTCAGACGTTTCCATTCGTTCAGATCGAACAGACGCAACTAATCAACTCTATCAAGGGCGGAAAATTTTGTTAACGCAAGTTTGCAGCGTTTATTGCAACATTAAACTTTTGTTTGAAACATTTTTTCTGTCTGTTGTACTTGAGAGTTATACGCGAAAAAGTGGAAGTGCCAATTTGACTTTGAGGTTAGTTTTCACCCCCTTAAAGGGTGATAGGGCGCAATTGAAACGCATCGTTGTTCTTGTTTTGAGTCACTCTAAAAACCCACAAAGGTGCGTTCCAATCGGTGAGTCCGGGTTCGCAGTGTTCCCTTATGAGTTGCCACTTCCTCCGAGTTAACAACCCTGATAACCAGAGGTCTGCCGGCAGATCCGGCGCAGTTTATGTCCGCATTCAACTACGGTTCTGCCGGCAGATCCGCAGCAGATCCTGCTGCCCATTCGACACATCCACTAGCGCCATCTGAAGGCAGGGTCTGCTGCGGATCTGCCGTCCATCTGCCGGCAGACCCTGCCTTGTCAGACTGCAGGCAGGGTTGTTATCAGGTAACACACTCCTCAAACCCCTGACTCAAAAAATATTCCACCTATACACTTCCTTCTGCTTAAACAACATTTCCATCCTTCTGATGAAAATAAAAAATCGTCCAGCCTGAGTGCAGGCAACCGCGTTCCTTAGCTGCAACCTGCAGAACCGGATGAAAGGCGGCACAGCACAAAAGAGTTCGAATGCGTGGTAATTAAAATCCAACGTTCAAAGAAAACAATAATAGCAACAACAACAAGAGTACACAAGGAAAGAAGGAATGATAAACAGGGCTGTCTTATCAAATTTAAGCGCCCTGGGCTAAACAATTTTGGCGCCCTAGTCCCGAAGGGTGTAATTTCTTTGCAATCAGTGCAAGGCAGTTCATCACAACCCCGGGTCTCCACCAAGGCAAACACGAACAAAACAATAACCGCGAACGCCCGCCCGCGTCCACACCGCCGCAAAGATGAGCAAAACTCAGCGAACGAATCGTATGTGAACGTCTTGTTCCGTTTGCGGCGGTGTGGATACGGCAAGAACAGGCGAAAACGCCCGCAAACAATGTCCCGCTCGTGCTCGCCCTGGTGGAAACTCGGATAGAAGGGATCTAGATAGAAATTTTTGTCTCCAAAATTGAAGAGACAACAGCATTTCAACCTATTTGATTCTTAAAGCGCCCTTAGATCACGGGCGCCCCTAGGCTATAGCCCATGTAGCCCATTGGTAAAGGCGGCCCTGATGATAAACGATAATAAATAACAAAGATTGACCGCACACAACAAATCAAATTCAAAGCGTTCAAGAATGGAAATCCAAATGCTCCCTACCAAGCACCTCTTCAAGATAAGACACCGACACCAGGCGAAAACCCAATTCCACCTACCTTTCCTCCTTCATCACGTGCTCGTCACACTCCTGCCGTATTCCCTGCACCGTCACCCCCGTCACGCCCTGCCCCGTCCCTCTATTACTTCTTCGCTGGGCTGTATAAGCGCCTTCTCAAAGCTATCTCTATAGTCTCCTCGGAATTCTGACTTACAAGGGAAGTTTGGCAACCCGGAAATTCAGAAAATTATGAAACTCGGTGTGCAAGTAGAGTAGTTCATCCGTAACGCAACCCTATTTTTCGTTGGTGCCATAATGCAATCTTTGGGGGTGAAATCGCCCCTTGAAAAAAATGCAGAAGTTTCTTTTCCGTGGAATATCTCGGGAAGGGTGAGAGATATCGAAAAAAAAGTTTAAACAAAAATTGCATCCTTTTTTTATATCTACAAAACCGCGTAAAAATAATTTTCGAAGAAAACCTATTTTTCAAGTTACCCCTACCACCAACCCTTAAAAATCAAGTTTTTGTATTTTGTAAATATACGCTGAAATACCTCTGGATGATCTCTTTTCATACATATAAATAGTATATGCGTTATATTTTTTTTTGCACACAAATACAACCTCTATTACCGAATTTTAAGCCCATTTTAGCAGTTGCCATTAATAAAATGGTTTCTTAAGGGGTCTCCCTAGTGTGACGCCTGGAAAATAAGGCTATATTTGGGAATTTTTTTGAAGGAAATGTACTTGATATTGCGGTTTCTAACTTTGGGGTATTTATTCAGTTACATTTTGACAATCTACTTGAATTTTTTGAAGCATTAATGATAATTATATTTTATGTTATAAGGGTTATAATGAAAAGCTCGCAAAAAAACGCCTGCTGCTGGCGATCACGATTCCGGCTGCCATGGTTATCTGAAACAAAAAACACAGTTATTTTCTTAAGCTATATGAATGTAGCTAGGACTTGACCTAGAATGAAAATAGAAAATCACCAAATAAAAAAATGGCGGCACTTTAAAGAAAAGTTTTCATTTCGCGGCAAAAAAGTGGTCAGTTTTTTGAGCTGCAAAATTCGAATTTTGCAAATAATGACTTCATTCTAGGTCAGATCCTAAGAGAACACGCACTCAATATATATGTTAAGTTTTAAGTCGTTTGGTTGAGTAGTTTTGGAGATATCGTGATCGCCGGGCCGAAAATTGTAGTTTCGAGTAAAACGCGTTTAAAGATTCAAGTACCATTTTTCAAATAATAAATCATACTTACGATTAGTCTCCGATGCCTGGCCCATAGAGTACACCTTCCTCTTCTTCATACAATTCTTGTAAAGCTGCATTTGCTTTCCTTCGAGCAGTTCGAGCTTCTTTTGATGCTTCCTGATGCCTTTTCTCTCCAAGGCAAACTCTGTTCACGTCTTGCGTATCGGCAAAACTTTTGGCTTCTGGGCCAATTGTTACTCCCATCGTATTTAATACTCTTAATAGTGACTGGTAGCCATCGTTAAATATGCCAGTTGCTAAATATGTTGCTACTTCAACTGTTTTTGGCCCAGAGTATATATGTTTGGGGGCGAAATGCCAAATTAACTGATTAAAACTTTCGTTATTGTTCTGTGTGTTTCCGCCTAGACATCGCTCTATCAATTCGTGTTGGGATAAATTGGTATAAATGGGCTTTATAACCTGCTGTACGAATTCAGTAAGGGGTGGATCATGAGTGTAATTGTCGAGGGCGCCTTTTGCTTCAGCGCGGCGCCACGAACACCAGCTGTCGGCTCCGGTAGGGCAGTAATCATGTTCGGGCGCTGTATCAGTAGAGCACTTATGGTGATACGTTGCCCAAATCGCATTCTTCATTTCCTCCACTGAATCCGTGTGTCGTGTAATTGCTAACCCATAATATGCTGTTAAATCATTTATTAACTTATCCGTTAATTTTCCCGGACCTTTTCCCCCTATTCCTTTATGTTTCTTTTTTTCTGCTCTCAAACGAGAACCCATCCTTTTTTTAACGTGTAAAACACACTCTAACTTTTTCACCTGCGCGTCATATGGATTCAAATCCACAATGCCCTTATACGTTTTACTGTCGCCAATGTAGCGGGTATACATGGCGCCATATCGGTCGCGCGCTACTGTTCATAGCTCACAGCGTTGCCAAAATTTCGAATTCAGCTATAATATTTTAGGAATATGTTCTTAAGATGTTGAACTTTCAGAAAAAACAAAAAAAAAAAATCGATTTTTTTGAACCGTCACACTAGGGAGACCCCTTAAACCCATATTTAAATTATTAGTTATATAAAGTTTAGACAGCTTTCAATTATTTAAGCAAGGCAGTAGGTACCTAAAATTGTATCCAAGCAAAAACTCATCAATGAGCTAATCAATGACGTGCATGAATCATTATGATATCAGCACATTCGTACATGCATTACTTCAAGTGTAATCGTATTAGGTTATTTTGGAAATCACACGATAAATAAATAATGTGCGAAGATTTACAATGACTTTGCGAAACATATATTTTATCATTAAAATGACTTTATATATATATAAATATATTATACATATTATTATACATATATTTTATCATTAAAATGACTTTATATATATATAAAGTCATTTTAATGATAAAATATATGTTTCGCAAAGTCATTGTAAATCTTCGCACATTATTTATTTATCGTGTGATTTCCAAAATAACCTAATACGATTACACTTGAAGTAATGCATGTACGAATGTGCTGATATCATAATGATTCATGCACTTTATATATATAAATATATTATACATATTATTATACATATATTTTAATGATAAAATATATGTTTCGCAAAGTCATTGTAAATCTTCGCACATTATTTATTTATCGTGTGATTTCCAAAATAACCTAATACGATTACACTTGAAGTAATGCATGTACGAATGTGCTGATATCATAATGATTCATGCACGTCATTGATTAGCTCATTGATGAGTTTTTGCTTGGATACAATTTTAGGTACCTACTGCCTTGCTTAAATAATTGAAAGCTGTCTAAACTTTATATAACTAATAATTTAAATATGGGTTTAAGAACCCATTTTATTATGGCAACTGCTAAAATGGGCTTAAAATTCGGTAATAGAGGTTGTATTTGTGTGCAAAAAAAAATATAACGCATATACTATTTATATGTATGAAATAGATCATCCAGAGGTATTTCAGCGTATATTTACAAAATACAAAAACTTGATTTTTAAGGGTTGGTGGTAGGGGTAACTTGAAAAATAGGTTTTCTTCGAAAATTATTTTTACGCGGTTTTGTAGATATAAAAAAAGGATGCAATTTTTGTTTAAACTTTTTTCGATATTTCTCACCCTTCCCGAGATATTATATGGAAAAGAAAATTCTGCATTTTTTTCAAGGGGCGATTTCACCCCCAAAGATTGCATTATGGCACCAACGAAAAATAGGGTTGCGTTACGGATGCACTACTCTACTTGCACATCGAGTTTCCGAGTCTACCATCCTCCTGATGATAATCTAGCGAATCTCAAAACACCAATTCAGGCAATCAGCGTTGCTCTACTGCAAAGTGCTGGTCCAGATGGTGGCAAATAATTAACACAGCACAAAGTGAAAGTAAAAAGCTTAACTTTCATATAACAATGTTCCAAAACAATAACAGCAACAATAAGATATAACAATCACGTTAACAATCCGTAAATCAAATCAATATCAGTGAGGTCAGTTTGAAACCAGGAATACGAATCCAGATACTTTACTAAACATAGCCAAAGAGAAGGTATACCAAGAGGCGACACTCTGACGAAGAAACCAGTTTTAGAGAGAGACGAAATCCACAACCAATTTAAATGTCCATTCGGTAGTCGGAGAGAGACTTGATTAACAAGAGGCGATAGTAAGACGAAGATATACAGCTGCCTATACAACCAATTTAAAGGGATAAGCCAACGGAAGAACTTCAAAGATACCGCCTAGAAGTGTCGCCTCTTGGTATACCTTCTCTTTGACATAGCCTTAAATTGTTTACTCTTTGCTGTATAAAACATTTGCATTAATTAGCCCTTACTGTCAAAAGTAAAATGGACCATCATGCAGGTTTAAAAACTGTAACTTACAGTAAAGTCTCGTTAGCCGCTCGTTGGTCGGGACCGGCGTTGAGCCCGTATCGTGAACGGAGCCCTAATTCCGCGTGTGAGTTTCTCGCTTCTTTCTGGCCAAAGGCGGGAGCGAGATGGACCGCTTTGCGTGCGCGATGGTCGCAAGCGCTTACGGCGAGCACGGAAACCGCTTCCGAATTTGCGAAGCGGTTCCCGTGCTTGCCGTAAGCGATTGCGACCATCGCGCACGCCAGTT
Organism: Andrena minutula; assembly: GCA_929113495.1. NCBI lineage: Eukaryota > Metazoa > Arthropoda > Insecta > Hymenoptera > Andrenidae > Andrena > Andrena minutula. The sequence goes on along the minus strand of OV815996.1, from coordinate 34,823,758 downwards.
GCGCACGCAAAGGACGGAGTGTCAGGCGTTTGAAAGACGGAACGAGACAAAATATCAACGCGTCGTCTATCTCGTACTATCGTCGCTCCCTTTCAGTGCCTTCGCTCACTCTCGTTCGTATCGTGTACACCAAACCGAGCCCGTAACGTGACTTTACTGTATCTTTTGTCGGATTGCTGGCAGGGCTGTCTTTTGGGGAAGAAGGCTTGTGTCTATCACGGCACAGGTGGACAGGCTCTTCTTCTGTAAGAAAGATTAACATTAAATAGTCCTTATCGTCAAATGTAATACAGACCATCATACATCTTTAAAATGTGTAACTTATCTTTTTTCGGACTGCTGACGGGCCTGTCGGTTCCTGTAAAAAAATTGGTATATAGCTTCACTGCTAAAGGTACAGGAAACTACCACACATTTTTTAAATGTATACCGAACCTTTTTCTGATCTTTGAAAAGCTGATTTTCTGAAAAAACACTTGCATGTTACTTAATAGTCATGGAGAAGTGGGACGTGCTGCAGAAAGTTGGCATTAATTTTCATTGCCACAGGTACAAAGGACTACTGCACATTTTTAAAGTGTGTACCTTACTTTTTTCTGATTGTTCGAAGGGCCGCTTCCCTTTATCCCCCTGGTGCCCTTTTCTCCTCCAGTATTTGTTTCAACAGTTGCCCCATTAATATCAGCGATCTATCATTATCTGCATACGTCTTTATAATTTCTTCCAAGATGTTTAAGTCTCTCTTTTTTTTGTCTACCATATTTAGTCTCTGTCCTTCTTCCTCCCTTTTTTCTCCTATTTCTTCCTTCTCTCTTTTTTCTTCTATTCCTTTCTCCCCTCTTTTTCCTTCTATTTCTTCCTCCTCTCTTTTTCCTTCCATTTCTTCTTCTATTCCTTCTTCTCTCTTTTCTTCTTGTATTTCCATATTTTCTTCAGGGTACTTGTCTACTGCAGTATCTCCCGCTTGCGCTTCTTCAACTTCTTCAGCCACATAATCATCATAAATATTTTCAGCCACTTTCAATCGTGACAAGAACTTCTCTGCACCTTTCCCGGCTGTGCTTGCTGTTTCTCCGTAAGTACGAATTAAGCGGATATTATGACGTTCCTTAAATTTCGTCAGCCAGCCCCTACTTGCCGTAAACGACGATGATGCTCCAGTCAGTACAAATTTCTCTCGCCTTGTTTTGTAATAAGAGATCGGTAAGTCGATCTCCCAATGCGCCCCGTTCCACAAACCACGCCTACAAGCGATTATCGATATCTTCGTACGTCGGTTTCCTTCGGTTCCTCCGCTTTAACATATGGGTCGCTTGGTTCCCAAAATTTTCTAAAACCCTTCCCTCTCGGCAAATGCGGCGAATGGTGGTCGAAGAAAGTTTATACTTGCTAGATAAACTTTTCACGCTTGCTCCGCTCTCTAGTTTCTTAAAGATTTCTTTTTTCTGTTTCACCGACAAAAAGATCTTCAACATAGTACTCTCATTCGTTGCCATGATTAAATAAAACTCATATAACCACTTGTAAACTGTTGCGCTGCGGTACGCATATGTCAAGGCCTCTTCAAGAAATTGGAAATGAGAAAAAGTAAATTTGAGTTTTTAACCTCCTTCCTATATCCGTCGTAGGTTTCAAGTATGAAACTCCAGGGGTTCAAAACCCTATAGGTGCAATTTCATGCTGACGCTCGACGCTCGTTTTTAGCGTCCAAACCAATCACGTGACCGACGCTCAACCAACGAACAAGCGAGTCAGAGCGAACGAGCGTCAAGCGGAAAAGCTAAACCGAGTTTAGCTTGAAATCGCACTTTTAAGCAACAATATCAGCTCTCAAAAAAATTTACAAAGTTAGAGAACATCATATTCCTTTTATTTTCGCACACAATAAAAATCAACGAAGTTATGTATTATGGCGCTTTCGGACAGTCGCGCTCTCTAGAAACACTATTCAATTGATGATGGAATCGCGCAATTTTTTTATATAGATCGAACGTATATGTCACAACGGTCACAAAAATGTAAATTAAAGATGCTCCCAAAAGCTGGTCTGACCTTGGAAATTAAACGAAGGTAGAACAGGGGAAAGAAACGAAATGAGGGAAAGACAACGACAATATACCGCCTATTGAAATTTAATTATCTCTATTATATGAAAATACATTATATTAAATGAATGATAATAGATTAATGATAGATAACAATTAGAAAAAGTTTATGATAATAAATAAAATTAATGATAATCTTGTTGACAAGGTTTGAAAAAGTGATTGAAGCAAAAATAGATACAAGATGAAGATTCTAGATAGCAAGAAGAAGATGGCGTATTGTTTCAAATTTAAGAATTAGTAAACAAGTGACTATTCAAAGCGACAAACTTTCTCGTCAAAAAAATGTGTCGCAATAAATTAGCCCTTGTTGTAAGTTTTCTAAAGTTGTATGTAAATTCCGTATATTGAAATTGTTTTCTTTATCTTATTTACTTCTTACAATATTTTTAAGAAAATTGTATATACCTTTTCTGACCATTTATTTTTCAATTAATGTATACGGGACATTCCACGCGAACTCGGACACTTTTTGGAGTAACATTTCGGAAGTGGCTCAAATTTGAATATGTTGTAGTCTTTAGGGATGCATAAACATGTGTAGAAGGATTTTTGAAAATTTTGAAAAATATAGATTTTACAGCTGTTTGAAGGTAAGTGCTAACTTTTTTTCAATAAATTATAACTATGGAAGTAGTAAACGGATGGAGATGAGCTTTACGGGGATTTGTAGAGAAGACATTGAAGTTTTAAGGAAAATTTATTTCAATTTTAAAAAAAAAACAATTTGAACCATTTCTGTGCAATTATTATAAACAAATGCATTTTTTAACATAGGGCGCGATTTTAAAAATCTGAAGAAAAAAAATCAGAATATAGCCCTATTCTTCCCCTTCATGGTCTAATTGTCAAAAATATGGACATTTTAAAATTGGCCCTGTAAAAATTGCCGAAAGTTGACGCTGCGTCAAATCACACCGGCTCAACTGCCTGAGCCGTGCGGTACTCGCAGCGGCCAAGCGGATATATCTGCTATTCTTATACAATGTTCTCGAATATGGTAAGTATTTGTAGAAAACTAAAGAAAGATAACTTTTACTGTTTTTTATACACAACATAATACGGTAACTCAATTTTTGGTGTTCGCAATATTTTCCGCGAAACAAAGGTGACCCTCAGTTTTTTAAATGGAATGCTATATATTTGATTATCCAATATGAAAGCGACTGTCAAGACAAATTCAACCATATGGTACACTATGACCCTCAAGACTACACATGGTTAGGAATTAAATAAATATATCGAACTATCTATCTAGTAGATTGAATTTCATATTTCATTTCTAACCATGTGTAGTCTTGAGGGTCATAGTGTACCATATGGTTGAATTTGTCTTGACAGTCGCTTTCATATTGGATAATCAAATATATAGCATTCCATTTAAAAAACTGAGGGTCACCTTTGTTTCGCGGAAAATATTGCGAACACCAAAAATTGAGTTACCGTATTATGCTGTGTATAAAAAACAGTAAAAGTTGTCTTTCTTTAGTTTTTTACAAATACTTACCATATTCGAGAACATTGTATAAGAATAGCAGATATATCCGCTTGGCCGCTGCGAGTACCGCACGGCTCAGGCAGTTGAGCCGGTGTGATTTGACGCAGCGTCAACTTTCGGCAATTTTTACAGGGCCAATTTTAAAATGTCCATATTTTTGACAATTAGACCATGAAGGGGAAGAATAGGGCTATATTCTGATTTTTTTCTTCAGATTTTTAAAATCGCGCCCTATGTTAAAAAATGCATTTGTTTATAATAATTGCACAGAAATGGTTCAAATTGTTTTTTTTTTAAATTGAAATAAATTTTCCTTAAAACTTCAATGTCTTCTCTACAAATCCCCGTAAAGCTCATCTCCATCCGTTTACTACTTCCATAGTTATAATTTATTGAAAAAAAGTTAGCACTTACCTTCAAACAGCTGTAAAATCTATATTTTTCAAAATTTTCAAAAATCCTTCTACACATGTTTATGCATCCCTAAAGACTACAACATATTCAAATTTGAGCCACTTCCGAAATGTTACTCCAAAAAGTGTTCGAGTTCGCGTGGAATGTCCCATACATACTCATATATTTGGCAAAAAAATATGTCGATCAGTCTTCACAGTGACATGTTTAGACTGTCTCGTTGGTCAAGGTCTGAAAAAAACAGTGTTCGCTCGTTGCAGTCATTGTATTTTCAGATAATAGAGATAATTAAATTTCAACACACGGTTTTGTCATTCACTTTCCCTCATTTTTCTTCATTCCCCTATTTCACCTTCGTTGATTTTTCAAGGTCAGACCAGCTTTTGGGAGCATCTTTAATTTACATTTTTGTGACCGTTGTGACATATACTTTCGATCTATATAAAAAAAAATCTGCGCGATTATATCATGAATCGAATAGTGTTCCTAGTCAGTGCGACCGTCCGAAAGCACCATTAATTAAATACTTGATTGTTGAATCTAAAAATAAATTGCTTCTATACCATACTTTTCTTCAAACAAATCGGAGCTAACTTTCTCAGTCCAGGTTTAAGGTTTTCTATATCATATTCAAGCAAATGCTTTTGTTGCATTTGACTGCGAACAATACTTTCAAGCATAGCTATATCAGCCTTATGCTCAATATCTATTTGTAACATGGTTTCCTATAATTAAAAAGAGATGGTGTCAAATTTTGTAACATTTAAGTAATAATAAGTAAGTACATAACTATATTATAATTATAGTACAAGAGAAAGTTGTATTTACCTTCGAAGCTGAAACTCGTTCCAACATTTTACCGAGCTTAAACTTTTCCTTTTCTAGCACTGTTAACAGACTTACTTTTTCAGTATTACTTCGAATCAAATTTTCTAAAACAGTTCGCCCGTCATTGCAATTCCGTTTTACAGCTACAAAAACCATAGCAAACAGACTTAGAGCATGCTTTTATCCAAATATGTATAATTCTATAGACTATAGAGTATTAATTTACATTTTATTTCGTCAGTAAAATTTTTCATAATCTTGCCCACATCAGTTTTGGTATTGTAAATCAATCTTTGTAAAACAGTTTCGTAAAGGCTAATCAAAGATAGTTTTCGACCAAATTTTTGTATCATTTTCGTTTCAATTTCCTCTTCTAACTTCTTATTTTCAGTTTCCATGTATTTCAAATCCAATTGTATTCTTTTAAGATGTGCCTCGTCGTTTCTACGAGATAAAAGATAAATAGTTTTTCTCATCAATTGCTTTATAATTGATATCACCTTTAACTTACTTGCGTTTCTCTTTTAACTCGTATGTTTCTCCTTGTAGTTCTCCTACTCTGGCATATAAATTTGATAATTTCTTTTTGTTAAATACAATGCAGTTTGGAATTTCTGCAGTGCATCCAGAATCTAATATATGTTGCAATTGATGAATCTTTAATATAACTGTGACATCAACGTTATTTAATTTCTTTTGTTTTTCTACCTATTAAAAAGTAAAAAGAATGAAATAAATAACTCATTTTCTACAGCGCTATGTAAAATATCTGGAAATACCATAAAAGCATCGAGATCTTTCCGATTTTTCCCTAAGATACTTTCGATAATTCTCAAATGTTTTGTATCCAACTCTAGTTCCTTCTGTAACAACTCTATCTGTTTCTGTTCCTCTCTGATTTGAAATTCGCATGTGTATCGTTTTTCCCTTGCTGAAAATGCCATATTATACAAATTGTGATCACATCCTGGCGGGCATATGTTTTCATCGAATAAAATGTGTTCAGCTTCTGAATCGACAGTGCTACCCGTTTCATCGGAACTAGTTTCTGATGACTGTGTAATTAAATCCAAAGAGCCTAGAATCGCAATCAAATTCGTTAAAGTTAATATGCACGGAAATTAAACGACGATAGTATAGGTATACGTAATTATGAAGATAAGAATATTTTCAACACCATTTATTTCTCTCGTAGCTGTGTATTTCTTCCTAAATATTTTCTGAAGGAAATCATGAAATTTATTATCAGCTATAGCTTTGCCATATTCAGCAGCGACGTCTTTAATTTTGATATGCAATTTTCGAATTTCTTCTTCTCGTGTGGCAATCTTAATATTTGTAGCTTGTATCTGTTAAAATGGCATTCTATACATATCGATACAAATTAATTGTTACGTAAAATATAAAAATGATAATAACTTTTAACATCATCGCGGTACTTTCGTTTGATTTTTTATTAACTTTCTCCTCAAGTGTGCGTTCTGCTGCTTCGCATTTTTTTAGAACAATAAATTCTTCGTAAAGCGTTAACATATTCAGATTTATGTAAGCGCTCTGGTATACAACGTCAAGTCTATACTCCTCCAATTCGTCTAATTCTTTCTCCAAATCTTTGTAACTGGAATCAATATATCGTAGAATACAATCCTGTTCGTATATTTTTCGCCATATTCGAGAGCTTTTCATTTCACGTTCCCATGCTGTTTGAACAGAGTCATTTGTGTTTAGAGTTCGAATTAAATCACTCTGCACTGGTAAATGATCTCTTATCTTCATCTTTGAAGACGAAACGAGAGTAGAGAGGCTTCCCATTTCCTCTCCAAAATCAGTTTTATCGTCACAAAGTAATACTTCATACTCTAGATCAAACGAATCTAACGGTTTATCTATGATTACTGATTGTCTTCGTCGTCTCACTTCTTGTACTTTTTCTGACATTGACGTATATTTCTCTATCTGTACAAATAATGTTGCCATAAAAATTAATTTTTATTCTTCTAATTAGGTTTAAATTATTTTAAAATTATATTTGAACCGACCTCGAGATTATGTTCAGGAAATTCGAGATCCAAATTCAACTTTGGTGGCTCTGGTATAGGTTTTATATTTTTTAATGGAATTTCCGTGTGAATTCTTTTAAGAGTTGCCGCTAACCCAATAACTTCTTTCTGTAATCTTTGCTTTTCGTATCTAACGGCAGCCAATTGCAGATTAAATGTCTCTCGTAAGTGATGTAGCTGAAAAATACAATTTACTTTCAGAGGCAATTACATATGTATATGCATTAGAACAAAAAGTTTTAAAACAATTGTACCTTGCTCCTACAATCTAACAGTTGTTTATATTTTGAAACGGCCGTTATCTTTCTCATTGTTAAATTAAATCCTGTACTCATCTTTAAATTAAATTCACCAATGGTTTTTTCCGTGTTCTCAAGGAAAGCCGTATCTTCTAAGCGATTTTTATCTAAGTTTGGCTTCCTATCATGAATTTCTTTCCACTGAAAAAGTATAATGTGAATGATATTCAATATTTTCATCAGAATCAAATCTGTTTCTATTATAAGTCATTTACTTCTTTTTTACGTTCTATCAATCTTGCTTTCTGCTCTTTGAACTTTGATAACGTCTGCTTAATTTGCAATCCCAAACCAGACGACAGATCGCTGTAATCTTCAGCTAAAAAACCTTCAAAATAATCAATTTCCACTTCTTCTATTTCTTCTTTATCTTCTTCAATTTTTTGCACTACTACCCTGTAATTGAACAGTAGCTCGTACACAAAGATAGTATAAAGTAATCATAATTAAAGTAATGTCATTTCCCCTATAGAAAAAGTCCACGAAAACGTTAATAACGGAAGGAACATACAAATCTGTCGTATCCAATAAATGATTGTCGTTCGATTTTCGCTGCAATTCCATTTCTTCGGAGGCAATTTAAAATTACAAGTTGTAATGAAAATATGTGTAAAACAAGAAATAGAAATACCTGCCTGTTTTTCGTTGTTCTTCAAGACGCTTGATCATCGTTATGTGGTTTGATATATTTTCCAGATTCAGTTGTAATTCTCTTACTGAACAAACTCCTCCATCGTCATTTCTAGTCTCAAAGGTTGTGTTTTAATAAATATGTACAGCTTTCGAATATAATTTCGAGTAATATAGAGCTTACAATATACCGTAAACCGTAAATGGTAAACATGTAATTGGTGCAATAAAATGCTCCATAAGCTTTTGTAATTCTAATTTACTTTTCTCTACTTGAAATTCCAACTTTTCCTGCATTAAGTCTATCTGTGATTTCAAGTATTGCTCCAAGTCCTCCGCAATCCTGGGATCCAACACAAACTGTGATATTTGTTGCGATGGTAGAAGCTGGTCGTTCCTAATGTAAAAAATAAAATATATATAATCATAAAGAAGTTTTATTTGTACATATTAAAAAACCGTATAGGGCCAGTGACAAACCTATTCATAATTTTAACGTATTCCACTGCCAAGATACGTATATCGCTTAGAATTTCTCTCTTTTTCTCCTCTGCGGCTGAAGCGATCCGATCTTGTTCCTTTCGCGTAATTACTTCTTCTAAACTTGGATAGTCAGCATCCTCGATGTCTTCAATATTTTCAGGCTACGTTTGTAGAAATATTTCAAAGCGTCTCGTCTAAAGTGATTAGCTCGGAGATATCAATTAAAATGATAACTCACCAAAGGTAATAGATCCTGTGCTTCTGGTATATGTATGCTTTCATAAGATTTATCATCGTTAATCATAAAAGAAAATATGTTCCCATCGTGACCGCACGTCAGCAGCATCTTTTGATCGTAACTTAATAACATTTTAGATATATGTCCATTGTAATAATCATGTATAGGCAAGATCCAGTAATCCGAGAAGTTTAACGGGTCTTCATCCTTCATCTTACAAACATAAAGTTCTCCGTACTGCGTTGTCAGAAATAAATACATCTTGTTTTTGCTAATAAAAAAAAGGTAGCATATTATTTTCATGTATTATTCCCTTCTCGAAATGATATTACAGTTCCATACTAAAAAAGACAATTTTGAATCTCTGTATCCTGTGCAGCTTCGATTATTCTACTCCTAACTGGTTTATTATCCTTAATTTTTCCAGATAGCGGACGTAGATACTCATAAATATATCCCGCATCGAAGCCAGCTACAAATAGCCATATGTTTCCATTGGTACCGTACTGTGCCACTAAAATCTCATTCGGAATTTCCGGAATGTAGATTTCTGGAAGGATCACATCCTCCTCTTCGAAAGCCACTAAAAGAATAAATCCATAATAAATGTTAAATGCCCACCAAACTACTCGGAAGCAGTTAAAAACATGGTATTACTGAGGTATGTTTCTTCGTCGATTAGGAGGTGAGGATTGTCCGCTTTCAGTTGTTCCATTTCTTTCTTTCGTTCCTCAAGTCTTTTATCTTTCTCTTCCTCATATTTCTTTTCTACAATTTCTCTCTGTATAGACGACTTCACTGATTCAAATTTAAATGCTACAGGATCACACTGGACAAGCTCGTAAGATGTTGTTGTGTACGATTGCGGCATCGTGGGTAATTTTACTTCTACGCAATCTCCTTTCGAACATCCAATTAGCAAAGTTGCCTCCTGTTTAAATTAAATCGAAATAGTTGCTTGTATCGTTAAAATAGTATTGCATGTAACGCGTGTATTTACTTCCTCCGGATTCCATGTCATACAAGTAACAGGTGACGGAACTCTCACAAAACCAATAGGTACAATTTTAGGATAGGTATTTGTAGATTGAACGTGAAACGCGAAAATAGTAGCATCTTTGCTACCTGTGATCAATAATCTGAAAACAAATTAAGTTTATTAATTACAATGCGATTATTCAAACCCATGCGAAGCGTACCTACAAGAAACGTTCAAGCACATTACGGTAATTGACACGGTATGAGGTTTTAATAGTTGAATCAGTCTCGTATAATTTCCGACGATATTATCTTCTGCACTGGCCGTCTTTACAGCTATTGTTACCATTCGGATAATACCGCTCTCAAAGGCACACACAAGTGTCGAGCCCGTTTTCTCAATCTAAACATCTTTACGTTATAATATTTCTTCCGATTACTCAAAAAGACAGAGAAAATCATTTACCTCGCATGGAATCCAAATCACTTGACTCCCGATATCGCGAAACTTGTGAACGACAATTAATCTCTTTGCGATGTAATCGTAAATATGCAATCGACCACTTTTGTCTAGCGTTGCGACGAAAGATCCCCACGCGGCTGCATCCATATCAACTATTGGACCAGCATGGCATGTAAAAAATTTTTTATGTTGCGGTTCTCTTTTACTAGTACAGAGATCTAGTAACCACAGTCCTCCATTTCCATCCTGCGTTCCATTCCGTCCTAAGTATCTCTTTAAACTGTCGTATTATATTTTTAAGATATTTCATATTTACCTGGGCATACCAAATTGTTTTGTCCGCGTCATTCGGCTCTTGTTTCTGGATACACATAAGCATCGCGGTTTCCTTAAAATCTCCCTCTCCCTCTGTAATGTGGAACTCATAAATTGGTTGTATCTCTAGAAATTGTTCTTCGTTAGAAAGATCGGCGTGATCTATCGTCTCGTAGAACCAAAATCGTACCCATCCGTCCGATCCTACAACAGATCAGGGACACGACACTAAGTAACTTTATTCTGAATTTTCTTTTCGCTGTTATCGATCGTATCGTTGCCATTGTTACCAACTGATATCAGTTCCCCAGTGTAATACTCAAATTGAGTGATGTAACCAGCGTGCATCGCTTGTCTACCTTTCCTACACGCTTCGAGTTTAATTAAACTTTCATCCCATAAAAGTATATTCCCCCATTCGCATCCAGAAACCACCTAAAGTATAAACACACAAATGGTACGAAATTTCACCCTCTTACGGAAAGAATGTCGCGTCTCCTTACCGTTTCATTCGGCATAGGACGAATCGCTATAATATCAGAGATCTCCGTATTTCCAAATTTACCGATTTCACCTTTCAGCTTCAATCCGGTGAAAGTATCGGACATTTTCCAAAATTTAATATGCCCCGCTCCACTGGACGTCAATTGCCCAGGAAGATATTTAGAAAAAGTTACATTATATACATCGTGAACGTAAGATTGACATTGTAAAATGATGTTTGACTTTTTCCAGTTCCAAAGAGAGATATAATAATCGGGCTCACCGCCCTGCGATGCCAATAACAAACCGTCAGGGCTGGAATTAAGAGAGATAATTTTATTTTCAGGGTATAGAGCGTTCATAACTACAATTATAAATATTTATTATAAATCTGTCTACCTATACGTCAGATGGGAATAACGCTTAGTTGTCCCTCCTTTCAAAGTAGTCTTAATTCTCATAGATGGCCATTTATAAATAATTATTCGGGGTTCTACTCCATTCTCTCCAACAGCGATTTGGTTGGCGGCCGGATTTTTCTGCAAAGGGATTATCGTGGACTTGAAATTCTTTTATATAAAAATATTTTCTTACATATGACTCTTCGTACATCTGTTCATATTAACCCTTTGAGTGCCGGGAGCCGATATATCGGCTCCTGCTACACTGGCGAGAAGTGCCAGAGCCGATATATCGGCCCGCGCCTCGTAGCGCTTTACTATTCGCATTGGTTTTTATAAGCATTTTCCCGAACCCTTGTAAAACTGTGAAATTCGGCCGGTTTTTCTCGCATGGGCACCTCTATTTCGCCCGGCACTAAAAGGGTTAATTTAAGAGTACGTATACACACAGATATGTGGCCAATGCCACCACCCCTGGAGCCTTTTCTCAACCAAATCTTATCTTCCGCTACATTCAGACAGTGAATTAAATTGCCCGAAGCAAAGACAACAGTATCCGTATCAACTACGCATAGATTAAAATATCTTCGACAATCGTACGCGTAAGAGTGGCTGTGAAAACGTTAAGGAATTATATGGCACAAAACACGTAAAAGCAAAGAATTATTTTCTAAGCATTTACTAAGGATACAAAAGTTCCAAAATATTTTCAGATATAGTTCCATCTTCTGGCTTCCTAGCTATAGAAGAATATTCTGCGCTATATTCCCAATCCAATTCCTGCGTCTCGCTTATTTCGGAATCCTCTATCCCTTCATCTTCACCTTCGTATTCGTACGATTCTTCGTCAGTTTCGAATTCAATTTTACCACCGTCAGCCATTTTCTTTCCGTGAATCAATCTTAGAGCATATAATATAGAGGTCTCATTGAAATCTTGAAACTGTCCCCAACATGGTGCGAGAGAGAAAGACGTGCGAGCGAGAAAAGTATATTACGGCCGATTGTTCTCCTATATACATCTTTCGCTCGCACATGTTTTTCTCCCTCGCACGATATCGGCGCATGCGCATATCGTTCGAATAGGACCGACGTTGCATGTCGGGTCCCCCTGTGTCGAAGAACCACTGAGTTATGCCTAGTCACAATGGTGACAATTCTACAAATTATTATTCAGCTATTATTATATTTATTATTTAGCCTGAGGCTGTGTTCCGATTCACGCATTATGCGCATAGACTGCAGAGAAAACCGTTCCGCTTCAGTCTATGCGTGCATTGGTTGCGTTGGTGGCGCATAGCATTCCCTAGAATTCTCCACTTCTAGCGCATGAAGCGTGCAGTTCATGCGCGCATGCGTATTTGTCGCTTTACGTACGCTTTGAAAAACGTGCACGAAATTATGTGGTCCGCTACTCGAAGTGACAAAAAATATAACCTACATATATGCTACATGGCAATAAATGCTTATTGGATATTTCGTTCTTTTACGCTATATTTGTCACCTTTTTATAATTTAACATCCTTCCAAAATATTATTGTTTTCATTGATATGAAAATTCAATGTAGTGTATTACTATATTATTTCAACATGTGTTGTGAGGTAAGACCGGCCAAAATTGAGGGGTAATCGTAGCCAGCTTTTAACATTACTTTTTTCTGGCTTAAATGCAACTGACATAAAAGAATTACGAATAAGGCAGAATGAAGCCAGGAATATTACTTTACACGCTTCCACATAAAAACCCAAAATGAAACAATTCAATTTTATGGGCATATAATAATATGAAGAATGTTCAGGATGGAATACCCCTGAAGAATACATTTGTGATTCATGTATACAGTAATTAATTTTAAAACATAAAAATAATATTTTTTTTATTAATTTTACAGTTTTCCCACTTCTTTTATAAAGAAAAATCATGGCCAGAATTACCCCACGTTAATTCTGTAATTCCAATCAAATGGACATTTTTATGTTATTGCTTCCAACTTTGTTACAACGTAAATTTTTACTTTCTCTGTTATAAGAATAAAAACTAATTAGACACTTCAAACTAGCAATTCATATAAAAAACCAGAATACAGAAGCACACGTAAACCGACAAATACGCATGCGCGTAATATGCGCATTGACTGCCCATGCTTTTATTTTCTGCACTTGCTGCACGCATTATAAGCTAGAAATTGGAGGATTCTAGGGAATTCTACGAAATTGGTACTGCCATCTCTGCACTCGCTGTATGAATTGCAACCAACGTAACGGACTCAATTTCGAAGCGAACAACACATCCCTAGAAGGTTTTAGGCAGGGTCGAAAAGAAAGATGAGGAAGGAAGCAAATACGTAGCGTGCATATTTATTTCTTAAAGGCTTTTACTGCTAAGTTTTTCGAAGGTGCTCTTATAATGCTAACTTTACAGCTGTACTCTAATCCAGAAGACGTACGAGAGCCTGCGGTTCTATTCAATAGCCTTCAAAACCTTGAATTTACCCCGGAAGCGGATAATAAATAACTTCATTTTTCCTTTACACATCTGTTTACCAAATTACGTTGGGTAAGCAGCAGTTCGTCCTGTAAAACTCATAAAATATGATCTTCGCTTTCAATAATTATCGCTGTTCAAGAAGAATAGAAAAACTAGGGTTGAGAAAATCCAGGAACCAATTAAGCCATCAAATTTCGTTAGGAGTCGGTCCCCGATCCTTAAGACGAAGTAACCGATGTTGTTAGGAAGCGTGCTTCGACCACCGTCCAAAAGTCTCGAATTAAATTAACCGTAATCCATCCAACTGCATAGCTATTTGTATGTAAGTTTGAACATTCCCGCGTAACCTCACGAGCATCAGACGCATCGAAACCCGTTCGTTTCGTTACTGCGGTTCATGCGCTGCTGGAAACGGAACGCGGTTCATGCGCGCAGCGTCTGCGCTGCGGTCTATGCGCATAATGCGTGAATCGGAACACAGCCAGTGGTTCTTCGACACAGGGGGACCCAACATGCAACGTTGCCAAATTTCCGAAGAGAAGCCGATTTTGCCGCCTAGTGTACCTACCGTATCAGCCTCTCGGCCTCTCACCGGCCTCCCGGCTACACAGTCTCCCTCTACCGGCCTTTCGGTTTCGCGTTTATCTTTTAAATGTTTATATTAAAGTAGTACTGAAGTCCTCTAAATATCAGAAATGGAGCTATAATCCAGATGTTTTATTTATTTATATTAACCCTACAGATCTTTATTTTTGTGGGTAGCACATTTCTTTAATACAATCTGTAACATTTTTGGACATTTTGATTTACATAATTTTTTTACAAATTTTACGTATTCATTAAGAGAAATTAATAATAATAATAATAAGGGAAATTAATAATAAGTTTATTTGTACTACAGGCTCACAGCCTATTACAAAAGAGGCTGTTTGATTCTCACTGCTTCGCTTCCTCGATGTTCTTAATATTTAATATTTCAGGGAACTCTTTTTCCCTAACTTTTTGTGCATGCCTTTGTTGATATTGGGGACATACAGACAGAACAAGCTTTGGAGTCTCCCTTCTTCTCATGTTGCATAGTTGACATTCCTCTGCGTCGCTTATTTTTACGCTTCCTTCCTTTTCTTCTGCCATACTGAATTCATATCTTCCTGCCAAGAATTGCAAGGGAAATTATAATGGTACTTTAAAAGTTAATAATATAATTCTATATTTTTATTCCCAAAAGATGAGGAATTACCAAAAAAATAAATGTTTGCTATACCTCGTAAAAATTGGACACCAACAAAATATTCTGTCGGTTGTAGATGATTCCATTCAAATTTACATATCCAGTCATGGGTCCCAGTCTGTTGCTAAAAAATTAAATTGCAATATATGTCGATTATTAATTGTGGATGATAACGGTAAAACTGTAGGCGACGGATATTTTGATCACTTACAAAGAGGGGTCCTTTCTGTCCTCACTGAAGAAGTGATAAACTTATTTATTTATGTATATCCAATAATGTAAGCCATAATAGGTGATGGTAATTTGGAATCTCAACATTTGTAATCTGAAAATCATAAACATATTTTATATAAGTTGTTAGATACCCCAAGCCTTCGCAACCAGTATATCTGGACATTGTCATTTATTTCGACCGTTAGCTCTTTCTGCGCGACTTTCTCTTTTACCCTGTCTGGTCATCGTCACCCCCTTGGACCCTTAGACCTTTTCAGGCGTACGTGCCTTAGTTGTAAACAAGCGGATTAGACCGTGGGTCTCAAGGCCCTTCTTCCAACCGAAATCACTTTAAACGTAGGAAGTAACTTTCTCCAGTATACCACTTTCACCCTTGCCATTAACCAATCTCAGTTTCTATTTCCTCACCCTCGCAATAGCAACCACAAATAGTATTCTTGAAGTTGTCAACGTTATTTTCGAACCTCACGAATGAGAGGCAGAAAGCTCTGCTACTTTGTACAGTCAAGTCATCTCCGATATGCTGTGTAATAAAGACGTGTGATTGTTATAACCAAGCATTCGAATTTGTTCCTTCCCGAGTTCACGACAAAGTTAACTCATTATAATTAAGAAAAGGGTAACGCGCAATGGTAAATACCCGTAGGGTGGTGAGAAAATTGTTCATAATTATAATACTATCCTCTAACACGATTTTATAATTAACTGCATAATTGTTCCTTTCAATAGCTAATTATGCTAACCTCTTTACTACGGGCACTTAACCTGTTTGGCTTTGTACCAACAATTTTGTCTACACATATTTCAGGTCTCTATTAACTTATATATACCTTTATCAATTTTTAAATCCTTCAATATGGTTCAAAGATGGTTTTAACTTGTTTCCCACTTCTTGTTTCTTAAAATCTCTGTAAATATTTCAAATATAATGCATCACAACACCAAACTATTCCGAGAGTCCACAAAATATATATCACATTTATAAATATTAATATACTTCTGTATTACTTCTACTTACTATAGTTATGATATTTACGTATTTCTTATACATAGTTAATACAAAATACTGTATATTAGTATAGTTTTATACCGTAAAATCGCGTTAATTACAATGCTGAATACAAAACTCCACCATTGAAAATAGCACGGCTAGTAGTAGAGTCGGCTGTGGCTCTACCCAAATCGCTCGTGAGCATTAGGGTGGTTTTCCCTATACGCGACTGGACGCATCGTCAAGAATTTCAAAATCGATTTTCTCGAAAATTAAGTGCAATATCAAAAAATGTTATTCCTTTTTCTCGACTTATTTAGTTGTTATAAGTGAAAAGTAAAGAGTAACATTTTTTCATATCGCGCTTCATTTTCGAGAAAATCGACTTTGAAATTCTTGACACTTAAACATACGCCCAAATCGCCCGTGGATAACATTCGAAAATTTATGAAAATGGAAAATCTCTAGAAATATGGAAGAGAGGAGCATATAATTTATGATTATTACAAAAACGGAAAAATTCTACGGTCGTAGAATTAATTATCGATCTTCGATTAATCGAACCCGAACATGATCGATTAATTGATAATAGAGTTACCGGAAAAAACACTTCAAATTTAAGAAGTTGGAGACGCTATTCAACAATATTTAAATTTTTCCATCACTGCAGTATGTATCACGATCGATAACATAATTACCATTACGTTTGGTAACACGAAATTCATTTCAAGATTTTAAAGATTTGTTTATTACGACAGAAATGAAATATAGGTAAATCAGTCTACGAGGTGTGTCTTTCATATGATTTATTTTTACATCTTAGCGATGTACTTGGTTAACATAAGTAGATAATATCGTATAACTTTATTCTAACGAATTCAACATGAGAAGCTGCTTCAATACTTTCGTTTGACTTGTTTCCCTTATTTCACCAGCCAAGAACATTTCATCTACAACTGTATATACCTGTAAAAGAAATTTATCATAAAAAAAGACGAATTTAACCCAAATTAGACATAAAAATCAAAGATCACCTTATAAAAATTAAAGACCAGATCCAACTCGCACACATTATGGAAGTATTCATTTAACACCTCAACAAAATTATGTATCGCCTCTAAATAACAGAGATTATTATCATTAACGTCGACGCATATGCAAAAATATAAACCAGCATATCGTCTATATACAATCTTGAAGTTACGAAACTAAAACAATATTAGGATTAAATTGCTTAACTATTTGTACAATCTTTACATTCGATATAAGCAGCTTACCTCGACAAAGTTGGTATGTTTAGCATCTCGCACAGTCACCACTGCGTGAACTTCTTCTATTAATTTCTGTTTCTCATCGTCATCGAAATTCATGTACCATTTCGCCAATCTGGTTTTTCCAGCTCTGTTTTGAATTAGAATAAAGCGAATCTGTGGATCGAATCAAGTCATTTTAAAATTCACTTTTAATAACAAAAAGTTTTTTCCGTATAATTGATAAGCAGTATTACGGAAATATAATATAACCTTTAATAAATTTTGTAAAAGTATAACTGTATATTTCTCGACCGTAATAATAAAGGCAAATGTATTTAATAATATTCCGCTAACTACTTGCCATGATTGATCTGATCTAACGCGTTCGCTGATATTGACAATTCTGCACTTGACACTTGACAGCCGCTGATCAACAAGAACGAAAGGAATTAGTTATCAGATGACATTTGTTGCCGTCTGTTGCCGCCCCTGAGCTATCAAAGCCACAAATTGACTTCTCTGTAGTACAAGAACTTTGTGAGAAAATCTATGCGCGCGTGAATGAGGATCTGTAATGCTAGAGCACTAAAGAGGTGTACCACGGCCGTCTCTAGTCTCTAGTACAGGCCACCAGTGGTGGGTTTACTAAGTTACATCGAATTTACTACGTGACACGCGTAAAAAATGTAAATAATTGTATATAATGTAGAAAATGTATTTCGATGTCAAAAATTCGAATACAATCTATTAACCTCTACCTATTGCATTGAATTTTCCTGCACCATATTTTAAACTCCTTTAAAAAGAAAGATTGGAATGTAATTGTAAAAATTATAAATAATTTGAAATTTTTTAGTCAATTTCATATCTTTGGTGTGCAACAAAATTTCAAGATTACAAAAATCAATAATCAGTGTGGAATCCAAAGATGCAGTTCTACTTTTAGATAGTTGGAAAAATTCCTCATCGAACGATAAGTGTGTTGTTGCAATTCTGTATTTAATGTTGTACGATGTGGCCATGCAGGTTATGGCGTTCCACAGATGTTTTTTTTTCAAACAATATAATTTTATACATAAAATACATGACGTAGTAAAGTTAAGCTATTTAGTACGTCTTATTCTACGCGTAGAAAATTCACTTTTCCACGTTAGGTAAAATACTGACCCACCACTGTTGAGAACGAACGTGATCGGATCACCCGTGATTCATTTGTACACTAGGCGGCAAAATCGGCTTCCCTTCGGAAATTTGGCAACGTTGCATGTCGGGTCCCCCTGTGTCGAAGAACCACTGAGGCTGTGTTCTGATTCACGCATTATGCGCATAGACCGCAGCGCAGACGCTGCGCGCATGAACCGCGTTCCGTTTCCAGCAGCGCATGAACCGCAGTAACGAAACGGAACGGGTTTCGATGCGTCTGATGCTCGTGAGGTTACGCGGGAATGTTCAAACATACTTACAAATAGCTATGCAGTTGGATGGATTACGGTTAATTTAATTCGAGACTTTTGGACGGTGGTCGAAGCACGCTTCCTAACAACATCGGTTACTTCGTCTTAAGGATCGGGGACCGACTCCTAACGAAATTTGATGGCTTAATTGGTTCCTGGATTTTCTCAACCCTAGTTTTTCTATTCTTCTTGAACAGCGATAATTATTGAAAGCGAAGATCATATTTTATGAGTTTTACAGGACGAACTGCTGCTTACCCAACGTAATTTGGTAAACAGATGTGTAAAGGAAAAATGAAGTTATTTATTATCCGCGTCTGGGGTAAATTCAAGGTTTTGAAGGCTATTGAATAGAACCGCAGGCTCTCGTACGTCTTCTGGATTAGAGTACAGCTGTAAAGTTAGCATTATAAGAGCACCTTCGAAAAACTTAGCAGTAAAAGCCTTTAAGAAATAAATATGCACGCTACGTATTTGCTTTCTTCCTCATCTTTCTTTTCGACCCTGCCTAAAACCTTCTAGGGATGTGTTGTTCGCTTCGAAGTTGAGTCCGTTACGTTGGTTGCAATTCATACAGCGAGTGCAGAAATGGCAGTACCAATTTCGTAGAATTCCCTAGAATCCTCCAATTTCTAGCTTATAATGCGTGCAGCAAGTGCAGAAAACAAAAGCATGGGCAGTCAATGCGCATATTACGCGCATGCGTATTTGTCGCTTTACGTGTGCTTCTGTATTCTGGTTTTTTATATGAATTGCTAGTTTGAAGTGTCTAATTAGTTTTTATTCTTATAACAGAGAAAGTACAAAATTTACGTTGTAACAAAGTTGGAAGCAATAACATAAAAATGTCCATTTGATTGGAATTACAGAATTAACGTGGGGTAATTCTGGTCATGATTTTTCTTTATAAAAGAAGTAGGAATACTGTAAAATTAATAAAAAAAATATTATTTTTATGTTTTAAAATTAATTACTATATACATGAATCACAAATGTATTCTTCAGGGGTATTCCATCCTGAACATTCTTCATATTATTATATGCCCATAAAATTGAATTGTTTCATTTTGGGTTTTTATGTGGAAGCGTGTAAAGTAATATTCCTGGCTTCATTCTGCCTTATTCGTAATTCTTTTAAGTCAGTTGCATTTAAGCCAGAATAAAGTAATGTTAAAAGCTGGCTACGATTACCCCTCAATTTTGGCCGGTCTTACCTCACAACACATGTTGAAATAATATAGTAATACACTACATTGAATTTTCATATCAATGAAAACAATAATATTTTGGAAGGATGTTAAATTATAAAAAGGTGTCAAATAAAGCGTAAAAGAATGAAATATCCAATAAGCATTTATTGCCATGTAGCATATATGTAGGTTATATTTTCTGTCACTTCGAGTAGCGGACCACATAATTTCGTGCATGTTTTTCAAAGCGTACGTAAAGCGACAAATACGCATGCGCGCATGAACTGCACGCTTCATGCGCTAGAAGTGGAGAATTCTAGGGAATGCTACGCGCCACCAACGCAACCAATGCACGCATAGACTGAAGCGGAACGGTTTTCTCTGCAGTCTATGCGCATAATGCGTGAATCGGAACACAGCCAGTATTCTATAGTATTTTCATGCAACCAACAAGCGAGGCATAAAGAACTGTATTTTTCCTACACTTTAATTGTTGAAACGTTAAAATAATGAATATTTCTATTTATTATATTTGTGACAAATGACACGTATAAAATGGACTTGAAAACGACATATTATACATACATATCCGACATGTCGGAAATGCATTTACGACGCGGCGAAAAATACTGTTGCGTGACCACGCGAACGTAGTCACGAAAATGTATATAATCGATAGGTAAATTAGGAGCGAAGTTTGAAAGTAGATGTTTGCGTATGATTAAAAAGTATTATAAAGGATGCGCAATGCGGGTGGCATTCGTGGGAAAGATCTTGGGCAGAGCTCGAAAGCAGGAAGAGGATATCTATTAACAGACCCCGAAACGAATTGCGAGTTTCTTCTAAGTCACGTAATCTCTTGAGAAGTCCTTGTCCTTTGTTAGTCTTTAGGAGTGTTGATTGACTCCAGAAGTGTTGGCGACGCTAAGGCAGTCATAAATTTCCTTCAAGGGTTGTTTTCTCGATCCTCGGAGCCGAGCCAACTTTCTCTTCCCACGTGTGCACCCCGCTGTGTAACGGAAAAGCGCGCTTCCACCGAGCTTCCACCACCACCCGAAGACGGAGGGAAAGATGGACGTCGATTCGCGGGGGCGGACGGACATCCGCGGGACAGCCTACCCTTTGAATCTGGCTCATCCCTCATCCTGATTGGCCAACGGACTGGGAGGACGCGCAAGGATGGAAGGGGCACCACGTTCGAGGAGGGAAGGAGCAACGACGGAGGACTCGGAGAAGGCAGAACGTTTTTGTCACCTAACTGTACAAGTCTTGTTCTCACGTTAAAAGCAATCGCTTAAATTTATTAAGAATATATATACAAGTTTTACCAGAACAAATAGTTTCATTTTATTCATAACACCCGCGCACTCCGACGAGCAGAGCGGTCAGCGCTCCACGGGCACCAACCCGCGTTCCGTTCTGAAAATCACCGCCGGAATACGCAACAATACCAACCCATCACTGCCACCCACTAGTGACAAGCTATGTTCAAACCAGGCTGAACGTGTTTACATAATTTACCAATATTTACAACTTGCAACATATGGGTACAATTCGTAATATTTCAACTGCAAAAGTATATTCTGTTCATCTATGTAGAATCTAAATAGTATGTATTAACTCGTATCAGAAATTCATGGAGTTTGTTTTTGTAATCTACGTAATGAAGAAAAGTTAAGGACCTGCTTGAGGGAATAATGTTACATAGAAGTCTTCTACTGCAATGGATTTTGGTGGTGATATTCATAATCACTATCATCTACCTGAAGTTGAAGCTAAATTTCTTGGACGACCATTACAAACTATTGCGTATGCGTTATTATAGAGGATATAGTTTTATTAATTTGTGGCATCGAGAGCATCATCCTTTTAATATTTCATTCTGTTAAAGGTGATGGAATAACCTAGGTATCCTATCGTACTTCCAGAAAATGCAGTCGCGCAAGGAGAAAACAATATTCAGACTGGACTCGAAGCCAGCGAGCAATCTTACAAATCAGCTTTCGATGATCTTATTATCATCTACAACAGAGTGCCCAAAACAGCGTCGACCAGCTTCGTTGGTTTGGTCTACGATCTGTGCAAACAGAATAAGTATCATGTTTTACATATTAACGTTACCAATAACATGCACACTCTTACACTTCCTAATCAGGTAAGATACTTCTCTTAAATCCTTTTCCGTCACAAATATTTGTTTTATAATGTGTTCATTAAATTATAGATTCAGTTTGCGAATAACATAACTAAATGGAGTGCAAAGAAACCTGCATTTTATCACGGTCACGTTGCATTCTTAAATTTCGAAAAGTGAGTAAACGAAGGTAGTTATTGTAAATAACGTTTATTTTCTTATTGCCTTAAATTAAGTCTATGTTTCTAGGTTTGGAGTGAAACAAATGCCTTTGTACATAAACCTTTTACGCAAACCTTTGGACAGGTTTGTTTCTTATTACTATTTCCTGAGATACGGAGATAATTTCAGACCGCATTTGATTAGGAAGAAACATGGAGATACAAAGGTCAGTATTTATCAGTCACAATCAGTGACAATACACAAAAATTTTTTGCATTGTTCAGTATGTCGAGTTTGCTTGTATAAAAAAATCTTGAAAAAGCGAAAAATGATTCATATGGGAGTTACTTTATTTGATGGAGGAAACGTAATAGAATATTAGGATTTGCGTTTAAGCTATTATTTACAGAGAATTCAATATCAATGTAATTCTTTTAAATGGAACTATATATTTCTATTGTTGCCACTTTATTGCGCATTTCGGGACGTGTTATTCAACGATGTTTGAACAATAATAAATCGAATATCTTTATGAACATTCGTGACAAATTTGATTAGTGTGTTTTACTCGTAACGAATTGAACCACATCGATATGCTTTTATTTATCGGCGTGGTAATGTCCGAGATGTGCGATTATAGCGTCGTTTAGCGGTTTAGTAATAAAGAAAAAAGTTTCTCATAACAAGTTAATCTTTGGAGCAAGAGATGTAGAATATTTATTTAGTGATAATGTCATTTACTATTAAGGGGAAACCTGGTATAATCGGCAGAAATCGAAGTTTCTTTGGGAATGTTTTGTAAAGAAACTATACATGCAATTTTTTAAACTTTCAGATATTATTATTATGTATTCCAAGAAGCGAACAAACAATTTTGCGATATAAACATAACGCGATGTTCAACTGTGTGCAGTCTATATTAGGATGCGTTGTAGTGGCCTGGAACCAAAACACCAAATAGGTTTATATTTTTAATAAAATTATGCTATGGATGAACCTTAATCCGGAATAATATTATTAAATGTAATAAGTTTTATTGCACAGTTAACGTGAAATGTCTTAGTGAAAAGCGCAACCATTTTCCCTAACATTCACTGTTATCTTAATTTTTCACTTTTGAATGCGGATTGAGGTTCATTTATTGCGTAATTTTATTCAAAACACAAAACCTGTTTGGTTCTTTGGTTTTAGGCCGCTACAGCGGACCGTAGAGTGCACGGAGTTGAACAACTTCCGCATTGAGGCTGCTCCGAAACATTTGCGCCATTTGGAATTACGTACCACTTTATTTTTGTATAAAAAAATGTTTGTTCGCTTCTTGAAATACATAATGATATGGCCTGAAAGTTTTAAAAAGATTGCATGTATACTAGATTCCTTACAAAAAATTCTCATAAAGAGCCATGATTTCAGCCGATTTCGCCAGGTTTCCTTCTTAAAGAGAAAGTAGCCAGTACCAATTCCATTGTTTCTCGTTTCGTACATCACACGTTACGAGTAAATGACACTAATGTTCATGAAGATATCCGGCAAATTATTGTTCACACATACACTTCATGCCAATCGTTGAACACATCTTGAAATGCATAATAAATTGACAATAATAAAAAAATATATTTCTATGTAAGAAAAGCTATATTGATATTGAAATCTCTGTAAATAATAGTTCGGAAAATAATAGCGTGCATACGAACAAACATACCGTATACTTTTGTCATTTTTATTTAAATAACCATATACAACAACATGTAATGTTTCAAATATATGTATAAGGTGGCCTGAAAAAAGGTCAAACAATTCAAGATCATGACTCACAAAAATATATATAATATGTGTCCACAAATCAGCCTTATTTGCGCAATTCATATTTTTTGGCTGCATACTCTTGATTGATCAAATATACTGAATAAGTAAAGCTCGACAGTATCTGTGTTCGTAAAACTGTGATCATATAATTACATAGAAAACTGCCCCACAATTGGCTGGTGATGATTTTTCAGGTCCGAATCCAACATTTTCACACGTTTCTTATAATCACAAATGGGGGTCACACAGGGTTCACTGCACCCCAGTGTCAATTTTGAGTTACCATTTTCGTCTTTTTTAATCTTTTAAGTTTTCAGTGTATGTATGTATAATTTTACTGATTCCGCTAAGGGTTACATGAACTCCTCCTTGTCCTTACAATCTGTCCTTAACTTACTTAATTTAACTTAATTCTAATTCTTATCTTACTCAATGTCACTCCCCTGTACTCTTGTACCCTCGCCCCACCTCCTTTTTTCACCAGCGGTGCGATGATGCCTTCTCTCTAACCCTGCGGCCACCCCTCCCCGTCCCATACCCTTTTGCAAATCTCCCACGCTATCTCTAATCCCCTCTCTCCCCCGTGCTTCCATGCCTCATTTGGGATCTCGTCCCCTCCCATTGCCTTCCCTTCTTTCAGCTTCCTCACTACCCTCCTTACTTCCTCATTACTTATTCCCTCTTCCTCCCCCTTTCTCCCACCCTCCTCTCCACCCATCCTTACCCTATTTTCCACTCCTCCTAGGAGCCCCATAAAATGTTCTTTCCATTCCTCC
Source organism: Andrena minutula (assembly GCA_929113495.1). Taxonomy (NCBI): domain Eukaryota; kingdom Metazoa; phylum Arthropoda; class Insecta; order Hymenoptera; family Andrenidae; genus Andrena; species Andrena minutula. Next base: position 34,798,845 of record OV815996.1, on the reverse strand, counting down.
TTCTTTATCCTTTCGTCCACCCCTCTCCGTTTCTTCCTTCCCCTATTAACTATCTCCCACACCCTATTTTCCGTTTTTGCCTCTGCCACCTCCCATATCAGCCTCTCCCTCTCCTCCTCTTTTTTCCTATCGCATAGCCCCTTGTTCAGTTTTCAGTGATAATTGTATATTCGTAATACTCCTACAATCTGCTCTTAGTAAATAGTCTTGTCCCAGAAATTTAAATTTCGATATGTTGAAATACATATCCCCAATTTTTTTAAATCCCCCAATTTCTAAATTTTATCATTAAGGTCTGAAAATTTACAGAAATATTGGCAAAGACATATCCTGGGGTGCTATACACCCCGTGTGACCACGAAGGATTAACATAGGTATACATGTTACTAGGGAAAACAATCGTAAGTTACTCCAACAGGCTTGATTTGTCAATGTCTATTAGCTGAATCTTTTTTTTTTCTATCTTTATGAGTGCTATATGCCTCTAAAATTTTTTAACTTCTTTTCTCGACCATTCTATCAGTCAAGAGAAATATGAAGAAATTCTTTAAACTATTATTTGAACGAATGACACCAAATTATTCAAGTAATATCTGTAGAATAATATATCCCAATCAAAAAGAATCTAATTTAAAAACATTGTCGTAAATTAATATAAATTTATTAATGTTCTATATTTAACTTTACAAAAATAATGATATACAACAATTGCGCCAATTATCACAATGGCTATTTATACAAAGAAAAAATCACAATGGTAAAAAGAAAAAAATGTATAAAATAATATTAAGCGGATATATTTTTATACAAATAAATATTTTAATACGAATAAATATTTTATTCATTTCAAAATACTTGGCGCTGCTCTCCGAATTGGTGTTGCTAAACTGAATAAATATGCATAAATTGCTTTAAAATCTTTTTCATTCTTTCTTGTCTCAGTGGTGTCTTGTTTTATTTATTAACCAAGCCAAGTAACGTATTTTTGGTTTCGCAGCGCCAAGTATTTTGAATTGAATAAAATATTTATTCGTATTAAAATATTTATTTCTATAAAAATATATCCGCTTAATATTATTTTATACATTTTTTTCTTTTTACCATTGTGATTTTTTCTTTGTATAAATAGCTATTGTGATAATTGGTGCAATTGTTGTATATCATTATTTTTGTAAACTTAAATATAGAACATTAATAAATTTATATTAATTTACGACAATGTTTTTAAATGGGATCCTTTTTGATGGGATTACATACTTGGCGCTCTTTTTTCTACCTTTTTGTAAAAAGGTAATTTTGTGGATATATAATGACCGTAGTATTCTTTATACTAGCATTTATTGCTGCCGATGGGTATACACAGTGTCTATTTCGATTTTATTTTATACAAACACATGAAAATATGCTTATTTCATTTGCTCGTGCAGCAGGGTTACTTTCTCTTTCAGTTGTTGAAATAATTCTCTTCATCTGCATCGTTAACTGAAAAATAGAGCACATTTACTAATTATTTATAAAACATCGCACGTGCTCATATGTCAAGATCATTGAATGAATAATTGCATATGCAAAACCCTACCTGCAAATTTGTGCGCACATAGTCTGACGTAGATCACACTGCATCATCTTCTGCTTCGATTATCTGTAAATATATAAAATCCACATTTTAGTTATTTTAGTTGCAACTTACCGTAGAACTTATATATAGAAATAGAGTGGCATTTTGCTACGGTAAGTGTAGAGACTACAAAATGTGTCCGAAGGAAGTGAGAGCGTATGGCAGAAAGTCTTCTTGCTGGAAACTTAAATGCTAATGGTAATAATTCAGCGAAAATGAACGAAGAAGAGATACAATATTTTTAACGCACAATTTAGTGGTTTTGGAATAAAATTAGTTTAGTATGTTTATTGGTGAATTGAAACATTGTTAATGGGAAGCTAAAGAATTAATGAATTAATGAATAGCGTGGCAACTACTGTGGATTTCATTAAAGTATTACGAATGTCTTTCACAAAAGATTGAAAAGCATCAAGGGAGATGTGTTTTCAGATCTTTTTTTCTTATTAATTCTTAATGCTATGTCTTGTGACAATTTTTGTCGATTTACCGTATTTGACAATTTTCCAGAAACTTGTGCGAAACAAGATGATTCTCTGTCTATGTAATAACCTTCTCTGGACAACCTCCAAGTCCTCTGCGTCTCCTTCATTTCTAAATATAGTACATATAAGCGTTACATAAAATCTCTAAATTGGTGGTATAAAAATACAGTAAAGTCTCGTTACGGGCTCGGTTTGGTGTACACCAGGAGGGCCAAGCTTCCCTCTTACGAAAGTTGAGGAGAGTTTGTAGCGCCTCCTACCTATTAAGTGCATACTAAACTGTGAATGTGTGAATTGGTGTGAATCGGGACGTATGTGTATGTGTATACGTGTAATGCACCGCTTACTTTAAAATCTGTCCACGGATCGTCGCGCCAGCGACACGTATGCAGCAGATAGAAGGATAAACATTGAAATTGAATATTTCTTCTTTTCATAGGAAAATAAAATATATTCAATTTCTTTGTATATCCTTCTATCTGCTGCATACGCGTCACTGACGCGACGATCCATGGTCAGACGGCCTTAGAAAAGGTAAACCAGGGAAAGTGAGGACGCCATTTGAAGGATTTCTGGTCATTCCAAAATTTAATCTTTTAAATTTTATTTTAGAAATGACAGGGGTCCTTTGAATCACGTCCGTACTTCCTGCGATTTACCTTCTGAAAATATAAATATAATTACAAGTATAATTACATACATAAATACATGTTAAATAATATACAAATTCTTTATTAATTTTAAATAATATTAGTCATTACAATTATTACAATAACAATAATCATATTAAATTCAACAATAATATTACAAAATTTATACAACTCATAAAATATTTTATTTTATTTCCGACATTGCTTCAATTCGTTGACATCAATAGAATCTGCAAAATAATTCAATTGTTTACTAAAAATTTTTTTTCTTTGGATTGTTTTTACGAGGGAAAACAGCTGGAATCTTCAAAAGACGCGAAGTAGGATTAGGGTTGCCACCTTTTTTACAGAAAAATAACGTACATTTGCTTTTGTCAGGTACACAAAAAAAATACGCTCAACAAATTAAAAGTACATTTTAATCTTATTAGTTTTTATTTCTTCCAAACATATTTTCTATTGCTTTTAGCATCACAGAGTAATTTTTTATTATTTTGGAATGTCTCAATGGCATCATTGCACTCAATATTCATATTGAAATATATAAATAATTCTTTTTTTATTAGATTGAGAGAGGCCTTGTTTCTTTCATAACGCCACTTCATATTCATGACAGAGAAAACTCTCTCAGTAAATGCTGAAGTGGCGGGAACAGATAGAATATAATAATATTGCGTTACGTTTCACATAATATCATTAATTGTGAAATAAAGTACTTTTGCGTACTTTATTGTTATACAAAAGTATAGAGTACATTTACCTATAATAACGTAAGATACTTTATTTTAAAGTACGGGTGGCAACCCTAAGTAGGATTTGCACTACCAGGCAGTGTCGGCTTTATATCGACTAAAACAGTTGAAACAAGGGAGACAGTATCGAATGTTTGTATTTTCTTACCAGTATGGACCTCCATACGTTCAGCTGAACCTCCAGACGGCCAATCCCTCCACAGGGTCCATTATTATCTGCAACAGAAATTACAAATATTCATATTGTATAACCTAGTTAAATTCTAAGTTTAAAAAAAAACAAACACATGCATTCTAAATTTCATAATAAGTATATATTTGTATTTCCTTACCAATATGTACATCCAACGGTTCCCTTACTTCCGGTACCTCCTGATGGTCAACTGCATGCTTTAGCAAGCAGCTTACATCAATTGGTGCTACAAAATATTAAAATAGTTTTTAGTAAAGTAAATTATATGTAAACCATGCAAATGATTCTAGAGGTGAAAATAAGACGAAAATCAAGAATAACGATTTCGCGTTTGAACTTCCATTTTGCAGTAATAATGGGTTAAATTTAAGTTTCTGTCTCCTAAACTAGTAGTCGGAGGACTCTGGGCTTTTGTAGTTACATTGTCGACTAGCAATAGAACAAAAAAGTATTCATACATTTTTCTGTATCTCTTCGGGTTTAACATTTATAAAACTTTTAAAATCCGAGATGTCGGTAAGGAATGAATCTCGAATATTATAAACTTTATAAATGTTAAACCCTAAGAGATACAGAAAAATGTATCAATACTTTTTTGTTCTATTGCTAGTCGATAATGTAACTATAGAAGCGCAGTGTCCTCCGACTATTAGTTCAGGAGATAGAAATTTAACTTTAAACCATTATTACTTCAAAATGAAGGCCCAAACGCGAAATCGTTATTCTTAATTTTTGTCTTATTTTCACCTCTAGAATCACCCCTTACAATATTTTCAGCAAGTTTTAAGAAACGTGCACCCTATATATTAAACATACCTGGAAGTTGAAGCGTTGGAACAGCAGTCTTACAAAGATTCCTTTGTAATTTGTAGATGCCTAAGAAGTGCGCATCGCAGATCTTCCTGTTGCGAAGAGATTGGTGCATTAACAATGGATTGCCGCAAGCAGCAATCCATTTTAAGCACCTCTCTCGGTCTTTCAGGATATCGGGAAATGCCCTCAGTAGTGCAATTCCCGATTCGCAACCTTTCACTTTGCACTTCTTAAGCCCGGACATAATCTGAAACTCAAATTAATGCAATTAATAAAAAAAACTTACAGTATCTCAAAGACGCTATATTACAAAAATTACTTATCTTATGCGATGACAGATCCACGTGGGTTAGACTTCCTCGTGTCCGCGCCAATTTGAAACAATTAAAAATGACGACGGTCGTCATGGTAACTGATGGTAACATTTCACCAACGTCGAAAGGTAGTGTGTCGTGCTCACTGATACACCTAGGTATGTGTGTGTGATGTACCTAGCGCCTCCTACCTATTTGGTGCGTACTAAACGGGAACTTTGGCCAATGAATGACGGCTTGGTTCCCCTGGTGTACACGATACGGACTTTTCGATATCCCCACCACTTCTGTCTCACTCTTGTCCGGCGAAGGCGAGAGCGAGATGGAACGAGAGTGAGCGAAGGCACTGAAAGGGAGCGAGGATAGTACGAGATAGACGACGCGTTGATATTTTGTCTCGCTCCATGTTTCAAACGAAAGAAACGAGAAAGAAGAAAGAAGCGAGAAACTCAGACTCGGAATTAGGGCTCCGTTCACGATACGGGCTCAACGCCGGTCCCGATCAGCGAGCGGCTAACGAGACTTTACTGTATCTGGCAATTTAAATGCAATGCAATTTGTTACAATATATATTATTTTGTACATGCATGGTACAAATTTCCAGAAATTCCGGCCAACTTCCAAGTCTGCGACTCTACATACTAAATCGATTTAAAAAATTTTGATGACTTACCGTGTTAATTAAGACAATAATTCAGTCTCCTATTTCCTATTTCCTGCAAATTCCCGAAATCAGCGATTTTTTTCGACCTTATTCTGCGATCTTTAAGCGTTCATAACTCGGAGCAACGTTAACCGATTTTGATGAAATTTTAGGCACGTATATAACTTACTGAAATCTATAAACGGGTTTTTTGAATTTTCATTACGGGCTCACAAAAAAAAGTTTAAAAAACGACTTTTACTACTTTTTTGCTATTCCGACCATGTTCATTTGCTTTTTCAAAACGACGAATCACATAATTTAGCAAACTAATTCCTCTAGCTTCTCAAAAAAACTCAAGTTGTTCAGATTAATTTTAAAAAAGTTATGCGATTTTGAAGGGTGTACGAATACTTTCTACACCCACTGTATATACTTGGCGCGAGACACTACGGTGTCTCTTGATTACGAACAAAAAGAATTATTCTCCAGGTGATTTAGTTGAATAGAAAAATTTTATTCGTGTAATTATCTCAACTAAATATTTCCATACTGTCTTTGTGTATACACTTCTGAACATTTCTAAAAACCCAAAGGAAAGATTTTTCTATAACATTTTCTAATAACATTGTAGGACACAATCGAATTCATACCTTGCACTTTATACAAATTATTCCGAGCTTCTAATACAATTGAAGATTTAGTAAAGTTAAAAATCTTATTCGCAAGTGAGGGTAAAAAATCTCTTGCGTGGAGAAAGTATCTTTATCAATTGAATAAATTGAATTTGAATAAATTTATTTATCCGTTATTTGCTGAATCAAGGCAGTCCAGATTATTTTGAAACTCTCGAGTACATATTGTCTTAACTCAAACCTTTATTCAGACAACTTGTTCGTCTAAATGATACCTGACTTTGATTAAAATCTAAATTTGATCCACAACCACCACGACTCACACTTCTGGTACATTTTCAGACGTTTGACGAATGTATCGATGCCGGTCAACCAGATTGTGATCCTGATAATATGTGGTTACAAATACCTTTTTTATGCGGTCATGATCCTGCTTGTTGGTAAGGATTAGAAAGATCTGGTAATTATTATAATTTATGACCAGGGCGTAAATAAATGTTATCGTTTAACAGGGAAATTGGAAATAGCTGGGCATTAGAAGAAGCAAAGAGAAACTTGCAGAAACATTATCTTCTTATAGGAGTGACAGAGGAATTAACAGAATTTGTGGAGATCTTGCAAATTGTGCTTCCACGGTTTTTTAAGGGAGCGCACAACTCTTTTCTACACAGTAAGAAAGAAAGAAAGAACTTTGGGTATTAAATGTTTGAAATTCTTATAATTCATGATATTTCAGATAACAAATCACATTTGCGTCAGACTACGCAGAAAATAAATCCACGGCCTGAAACTGTAGACAAGATTCAAAAGTCTGTTGTTTGGAAAATGGAAAACGAGTTGTATAATTTTGCTTTAATGCATTTCCATGCAGTGAAAAAACGTCTTATAAATGCTTCTCCTCAAGATGCGAATCAGCGATTTGTATATGAAAAGATACGTCCGAAATAATTTTAATTTCTCAAATAAACAAAGTTTTTCCAAATAACGCACAAGTAATGGAATAATTTATTTAGTTAATCGTCGCTGTCGGCAGACTTAAAGAGCGTCAACAGGTTTTAAGGCAAACATGTAAACAGGATATAACCCACGTGGAAATTTATGCTGCTGTTCTTCCTTGATACAAACTAAATTTGATTCCTTGAATATGCGATAGTATTCGCAGAGGGGTCGTGTTACGGAAGAGTCTTTCGCATCGACCTCTAAATTTTTCGAACTTGTTACGTTCTCTTTGATTACTATTAAGCCGTTAGGCCTTAAGCCTGACCTACAAAAATCCTATTGGAGAAGAATCGTTTGTGTTTTCTTATAGCGAAAGAGCGAATACTTACGAGCTATTTTGGAGAAATTCAATTAAATGGTCGTCCTTTAAATGGCCCAAAACCCACTGACACCAAACGACGTCGTACTTCTTGGTGGTAAAGCAAAAGTTTTGGAGCCCTTGAAACGTTACTCGATTAACTGGACGTTCTTCGAACAATTAATAGACCAATCGAACATTACCAATAGAATAATAGGTGCCAATTCTTGCGGAGTAGTTTCTCAAACATGTTTTAGCAACTTCTAGGAACTTTGTATTTTGTTCCACTAAATCGACATGTTTAAAATGATTTAACAACAGATTCTTAGTTATCCTTCCTATGCCTGCGCCGCAGTCTAATGCGAATGTTTTCGATGGAGGGTTCTTTGACTAAAATTAACCAAAACATCGTTACTTTTAAATATCCAGAGATTTGTGATTATTAATGGCCATAAATTACCAGACCTGAAACAGAGCCATCAAAAATATTGTCGAACCCTTTACGTCGGTTTGAGAAATAAATCCAAAGCCACCGAGCATTCCATCCACCGTCGGTGGAATATGTTCCCAGTACTTGGCAGCGGCGGTGTAAAATTCATTTTGCTCGACTACATTTTCGTCCTTCTCCATTTTTAATGTTGATAAATACTACGCCCTGCTTGATAAATTAATTGTTAGAAAACGAGAAGAAAAGTAAGTATCGCGAGAAGACGAGTGTGTCGATCGATAATATTTTAATTCAAATATATTTTGTACTGGGGAGAGAGCGCATTACGATACACAAAATTATAGTTGTTTGATAAGAAATTTCAATTCCTTTTATCGTCCAAAATTCCTGCAACAGCAGCAGCAGCAGCAGCATAATTCAAGTGAATACTTGAGTAAGTAAGGTACCTAAGTGGTGGTAAGGCTAAGGAAGGGAAGGAATAACAAATATGTTATTATCGATGCCCGTCGCCCGATGAAATATCGATCTATCGATTATAAATACATCGGTCATCGAGTTGTACCAGTACCACTGTTTATTCCGTACAGTCGAAATACCGATAATGAATCGATTATCGCATTTGCGAGCCTCTCGGCTCCGACTGGTTCTCGCTCCCAAGCATCTTAAGTTGCCTCAAGTGCTCTTGGGCCGCAGATGTAGGATAATTAAAGCATTTCACGCATAAGAAAGATACGATTTATTCATGACAGAAGGATTCGTGTGTAAAATCTCGAAGTAAAGGACAACCTTAGTAGAACCAGGCTACATGTCATGGAGAAATCGTACGCACTCACTCGTCAGTTTGGTTAGGATAAAATCGATGCTAGTCGTTAGCGAGCAGTTCCCTCGGAGTCATGGCAGAAGTGCGGCTTTACGACTCAACGATTTGTCGATTGTGCGCGGAAGATAATGGGAATGGAGAGTTGCTTTATATAGGAGACAGCGATGATCCGGATTTGAGTTCCATGGTGAATCGGTACTTGCCGCTTAAGGTACGAGCCTTCGAAACATCAGACTCCAACTTGACTTCCTGCCTTCTGCGCTAATATTACTATGTATACTACACGAATCAAATGTCCGATATTTCCTTCCAATATTTCTTGCATCGAGTTATTTACTCTGTACCCTCTATCGCCCAGTATCGCCCAGTATCGCCCCTACGGAAACATCTTGTTTCTCGATACGGAATTTCTTTATTGCAACAACTGTTCGTACGGTAATAAGTATTTTAATTGCCGTTATTATATACGTTTATTATGCTAATTCCGTTGTTTCTAAACACTTAGTTGTATTCTTCTGTATCAACTAGTTGCTCCGAATAAACTCTATGCAAAGCCGCGCAACATCCGAAACTTTCCAATTACAATCTTTTATGACGTAAAACTAGCAAAAACAGTTCGTAAGAATTATTGTTTCTTTCGAGGTTATGATATTACAGGGGAAAATACATTCAGCAGTTTATGCCAAAATGATTTTATAACCCGATCGCTTCGATTTAAGATCAGAGACGATGGCAAGCTGCCGCGCACTATTTGCCCCGGTTGCAATATTCAGTTGGAGGCGACAATTCAGTTCTTCGAGCTACTGGTCGACGGTCAGAGGAAGATTCGTGAAATGTGGAAGCATCAGGTAGAACAACAGCGTAAAGCCGATCGCGAGCGTCTTCGCGCCGAAAAGGATAGCACCGAGGTCGTGGCGGAGCCATCGGAATTGGATAACATGCCTCGATATAACGAGGAAGAGCAGTTCGAGCAGCAAATTATAATAAAAAGTATTATTCTCTAATTACAGGTTTAATCGAACGATCGAACGATTGTAATAAATTACTGATTGCTATTTCTTTCAACAGTTATGCCGGACGGTTCCATGTATGCCGCGGAACATGAAATGAGCTTGCAAATGGAGGGATTAAGTAAGCCGAAACGGAAAAGGGGACGCCCGCCGAAAGCTCATACGGAAAATATATCTATGGTGGTCGGTAAACGTGACATCTTGATTTGATGCGTGCGTCGGACGATATTTTAAATATTACATTTTAGGAATTAACGAGGGGAGAAGTAATGGAAGGTGGGAGTCAAGAGGAGGAAGATAAACAAGAAGAAGACATCGATGATGTAGACGGAGATGGAGATGGAAGACGTCGTAGGAAGCGAAAGGTCCCCAAAAGGTATTTCTTGGGAGCAGAAGAAGTTCACTGCGATTAGCCATTGTTTTTATAATAGAATATGGAATAACTTAGATACATGGAAGCAGTTCAAGGCAAGGAATTGGAAAGGATATACAAGGAAGAAGGGGTAATCGACGAAGAGGACGACGACGACGAACCCGATAATTGTAAGGATTCGGAGGAACAATTGAATATATCTGTCCCCGATGGTCAGGAAGGTAAGTGACGTTAAATTCCTCTGTTAAATTCGAGCAATTTATTTGTTAATCGTTTACATATTTCAGAAATAATTGGTCACTTAGAATCTGAGGAGGGTAAAGATCTGGGAGAGTTAGTGATAGTGAATCGCGGCAGAGGTCGAGGCAGGCCGAAGCTTCGCCGTAGGAAAAATAAATTCACTTGCCAATTATGTGGACGAGGCTTTCTACAACGTAGCAGATATATTATACATAAGTGGGTAACGATTTCAATCTACTTTTCGCTTTAAATAACTTTAGTAAAACTAATGAAAATCACTCCCTACGTTCAGGAGTTTCCACAAAGGGATAAAATATGAGTGCTTAGAATGCAAAAAGTTATTTACAAGTAAGGAAAATTTGGCGCTGCATCAGAAAACCACTCATCATACCGGAGATATTATTAATCAGAGTTTGGAGCATGATATTCAAGATTCAAGCTCCGAATCGAAATACCCTGTACCTGAAGAGAATCACAACGGAGCAGACGTTCTTGAACCGACGGTGTCGGAGGAACAGCATATAAATACATTTTCAAACAATTCTGGTGATGATTCGGAGAAAACTGTTCCATGCGATCAATGCGATAAGTTGTTTGAAACAAAGCAAGCTTACGAGCTCCACCTGAAAATGGTTCACGAGCCTGAGAAAGTGTTTATGTGTACTATTTGTAGCAAGAGTTTCTCTCAACAAACAACTTTGAAGACTCATATGACGATACACGAAGTACGTACCCAAAAATTGTTGAATAAGTTTGAACAGGATTGGAGTACAGAATAGAAGGGAACGGTAATTAAATATCTTTCTCTTATATTTTAGAGAAATAAATTGGAGAAAGAGTATCCTTGTGATATTTGCGGAAAAGTTCTCAATCATCCTAGTTCCGTGGTGTACCACAAAGAAGCAGAACACAATAATGGCCGACGATTTGTTTGCAACAAGTGCGGGAAAAGTTTCAAGCATAAGCAATTACTGCAACGTCACCAACTTGTACATTCGGACGATCGGCCTTATATTTGTAAATCCTGCAATGCCAGTTTTAAAACTAAAGCAAACCTGATCAACCATCAATCTACACATACCGGCGAAAAGAAATACTTCTGCGAAATCTGTGGACAACAATTTGCGCACAAAACTAGCCTCACGCTGCATTACAGGTGATCATAGAAGCAGATAAACTCAGCTGTGAAATACTATCGACAAATGAATCAATGAATAATTTTCTATTTAGGTGGCACACAGGTCATAAACCATATACATGCGAGGTATGCCACAAAAGTTTTTCACAAAATGGTAACCTGCAAGAACACATGCGGATACACACGGGAGAAAAGCCGTACTGTTGCGATTACTGCGGAAGGAAATTCACTACTTCCTCGCAATTCAAACTTCACGTTAAACGACATACTGGCGAACGTCCTTGGAAATGTGAATTTTGCGCGAAATGCTTTCTGCATAAAGACACTTGGAAGTGTCATGTGCGTAGGCATAAAGGAGAACGTCCGTTTCAATGTGCACATTGCAATCGGGGTTTCACAGAACAGTGGGCTTTGAAAAAACATCTTCGCCTTCACACTGGTATGTATATACATATGTATGCACAAATGTTTTAACGACTAAATGTAGGCTCTCACTACGCCTTGCCTTGCCTTGCCTCGCCTCGCCTCGGTTCATGTGTTTCGTCAGTTGCTCAGTGAACTTCTTCCTTCTAAAATATTTTCGAGGAAGAATCCGCGGCTCGCGGCACATAGGAAGAATAAAAGGAGCCGAGGCGTGGCGGGGCAAGGCGTAGTGAGAGTCTGTCTTTGTTCCTTTTACGCACAAGTTTTATTATACTCTTTGAACGTACCCTGTACTTTTCTATTTCCTAGGAGAAAAACCTTATTCCTGCGATGTTTGCGGGAAGGCATTTGCGGATTGTTCAAATTTGACAAAGCATAAAAAGGTAAGCATTCAAAATTCACTTGTGTCAAGCCATTAAAATTCAATGTTATGGGATTATTATCGAGCTGTTCTTAGGTACACAGAGAGACCAAAGTTTCTGGGATAGGTGATATAGAAGGGTCCCCAATTGGAGAAGTTTGGCAAATTTTGCCGAGTTCTCAGGAATCTGATGAACACTCATTGACCGACCAAATGGCTCAAGTTATTGCAACAGACGACGCGTCTGGAGATGGTATTCAGCAAATAATTTACGTTTCTTACCAAGATCCAGATGACCCTAATCAATCGCGGACTTTGCATTTCGGTAAAAAATGCATAATTGTATAATATGGAATTGTATTATGTTCTTTATTTGTATTTATACTGTCCATTTTACGTTTCAATTTAGTTGATGCTGGAGCGATAAGAAACAAGGAAGAGAAAACCGATACGAGCCAATCGTTATCGCACTTGAATGTTGAGAACAATGGACTCCTTCCTAATCCGCCTCATGCCAATGGAAATAATAATTCAAACGAAGGAATGAATGTTGAACTCTCAGAGTCGGATCTTCAACTACAGGTAAAGACGAACGACATATTAAGTATTTTTAACGGTAATAAAAAGGCTAATAAATAATCTTCATAATTATAGATTACAGATGAAGAAGGTAATCCAATTCCTCTGTCAATTCAAGACGCTCGACAGCTCTTGTCTCACAGCCAATTTGTCAATCAGCTTAGCGAAGGTCAGGAGATTAGAGTTCATCCAGGCGTGATTACAGACGAACTAGCTGCACCGCTAAGCATGCATGTCAGTCCGGATTCCAATATGAAAGGCGTTGATATTACCAATGCAGAGGAAGTGAAAGTAAAGAATATTTCCACCGTGCAAACAGACGCAGAAGCGATTGTAAAAGCGTTAGAGGTAATATCTTTAAATAAATCTATTGCAAACCGTAGTAGCATAATCATTTGCGTAGTTTCGCTTGCTAATGCAATGGGACTTTTATTTCTAATCGATTCGTTTCAGCTTCGACGCTCGTTTTGAGCATCAAAACTGAGTTTAGCTTTTCCGCTTGACGCTGAAAGTCACGTGGACCGATCACGTGGCTGGTTTTGACGCGCAAAACGAGCATCAGTATGAAAATGCACCTGCATTATTTGTGCCTGTTTTTTTTTTTGTTTCGAGGACTTGAATAGTTAAATAATTCAGAAACATATATTAAAACGAGTTAATGATACCAAGTTCGCTCAGGCAAAGGAATTTATGAAAGAGAATTTTCTGTTTCAATAGTATAAATTTCTCTAAACATTTCAAGAGCCATAGAAAAAACATTTACTGGAAAAATATAAATGTAAGAAGATGATAAAACAATCCCGTGTAATAAACCAATTGTTTAGTTTTAAAACTGTCCCAGTGTTGGAGTTCGATCTCGATATTAAGAATACAAAGGGTCATTCCACGCGAACTCAGGCACTTTTCGGAGTAACATTTCGGATTTTGGCGCAACTTGGATATGTTGTAGTCTTTAGGGATATATAAACATATCTCGTATTATGTTGTGTATAAAAAACAGTCGACGTTTTCCTTCTTCAGTTTTTTTTTTTTTACAAATACTTACCATATTAGAGAACACTGTATAAGAATAGCAGATATAGCCGCTTGGTGATTTGACGCAGCGTTACATTCAATTAATTTTCATTTGGCCACTTTTAACGTGTCCGTAAAGAGGTCAACAGGGATATATCTTCATTTTTTTTTCAAATTTTTAAAAAGGTGCCTTCAATTATAAAATTGCATTTGTTTACAAGAATTGCAAAGTAAATGGTCAAAAAATTGTATTTTTTTCAGTGAAATGATTTTTATTAGGTAACATCCAGAATTTTTTAAATTTTCAAAAATCCTTCGAGATATGTTTATATACTATCCCTAAAGACTACAACATATCCAAGTTGCATTAAAATCCGAAATGTTACTCCGAAAAGTGTCCGAGATCGCGTGGAATGACCCCAAATGGATTATACTAAATCGAACGAAACTATCTTTACTATTATTACAATAGGTTTATGTATTCGATGTTTCGTCGCATGAACTTATATGTTATGTAACTCCGCCGTATGTTACGAAATGTTTTGTTTATTTTAAGAATATTTTATGTAAAATTCATAATGCAATAGGATGAAAATACGGACGCTAATGTAGTCGCGACGATCAATCAAATGGAAGAGTCGGAGCAACAAGGGATCACCGGGAACGAGCAGGCTATCGAATTTACAACACAAGATGGCCAAAAAGTTCGTTTAGTTACTTCTTATCACGTTGATCCGATGCAGCTTGCCTCCGAGTACCTGACTATTGTATAAATTTTGAAAATTATACATCTATATAAATCAAGTTTTCGATTTCTACGTTTAGTTTATTCAACTGTAATTGTCTTTTATACTGAATTAAGATTATGCTCCTTCATTTCTATGTAATAAATTAATTTTAAAGGTGAACGCTCCGATTCTAGCAATCATGAATGATATTTACCGAATGAATTAAATCACTTGCAATTATTATGTGTAAGATTTTAAAAATAATAAACCCGCAAAATATTTCTAACTTTTCTAATTTTGAGAAATGTACAGAACTAACTTATTAAGTACTGAATACATTTACGTCATTTTATCTAATAAAACATTCAGATTGCACCCGTTAATTTCCTGGAAGCCAGCATCTTTACAAAGTTGATACATCTGACTTAAATGTTTATTATTTCCGATAGCATGATCCTTCTTCAACAATTCTGCTTTCAGAGAGGATGCAATTAAATCGTCGTATCCAATCAATTTCGTCCCAATTTCCAAAGTGTCCACCCATATTGTATTTCCCAGATGTAGATTTACCTATGCATTTTTATTAAGTTAATTTTTATTAAATTCTAATCCTAAGAATAGCAGGACAATCGCAAGGAATAGCTTACCGTTCCAATCACATAGGATCTTTCATCAACATTTTCTTTGAACCACTGATACACAGCATCCGTTGCACAATTATTCCAAACATACTCATCATCGTGAGGAGCTATGCCAACTAAAAATACTTCGATAACTTGCGATGGATATTCAATTAATTCTTCCGATATTTGCAGTAATCTCCGCGCCTAATGAAAAAAGACAGTACATACAATAAAGAAGTATAACACTGTATATGATATTACAATTCTCTTTTCAATATTATACTTTACTACGAACATTCACTCTCGTTAAGATTGCTCCATTGTCGATGCATCTTATCTCCACAAACTTTGGGGTGTCTGTCTTCTCTTCCCTTTCGATACATAGAATTTCGACTCGCTTGAAAGTGTCCACTGGGTCCTCTAAGCCACATATAGTTCCCACATCTATTGTCTCGCACCTCTTTCTATGTGTAAAAATAAATGAATACGTAATTCATTTGTGTAAAATATCGACATAACGCTTTATATTAGTGTTTTTATGCGTTACATAATATATTTACCTGTTCTCTATACAGGAATAGAAGTTTTGAATTTTCGTAGTAACCTGCATATAATCTACGTTAGAGAATTCGGTTTCTTCCAATGTATCAAATTTGATATACGATATCATTCTAGCAGAAATATGGTTCACACTGTTTACACTAATAATTCGAAATTTCACCTTATCATTTCTAAAACAATAGACGAAAATGTTTAAATTCAAATTCTCCGATTTCTTTACGAATCAAATAAACGTTTTATGTACGTGCATTTGAATGTTCGGTAGCATTGGCGCGTCAATTTTTGGAATTATTCCATGTCTGAATGGGCAAGAAGTTGGTTCTGGACAGAATCCCCACATCTTTATATTATTACAAATCGGATAATTTTCTTTCTCCTTGTCTAACGTAGCTTTTATATGCTAAAAAATGGTTGAAAGCGGTTTCTACGTATAATAGTTTATTCGGAGAATCGGCAAATTAATTGTTTGATAACTTTCTCTAATTACCTCAATGACATTCAACATATCTTCAGGTATTAAAACATTCATACGTTGCATTGTCTTTATTATGCTTAGGAATTGTATGTCACTATTTTCATCTGCTATAATCGTTACTCTACAGTTGGGCTTTTCCTTAAAAATTGAATCAAGTGATTATTTTCTAGCAGATTCTTCGAAATCTTTCGATTTTAAAACAATATAGATAGGTACCATTTGTAAGTTATTGAAAAGTGTTGAAAACCGAAAGTTGAATTGGGTTTTGTAGCGCAATGAGATCGAATAATGGATCAACCAGTTTGCATTTGTAATATGCATGTCCGATAAAACTTCGTCCGTGCATATTAAAACTGGATAGTTTCCATTTATGCAGGCATCCCAACATTGTTTTATGTCTAAATGAAAGAAATATTGTTTTAAATGTGATTCAATGTCAGTATAGTTAAAATTTATATTCTTCTACCTTGCAGACGCAGAAAATTCATATTTTCATGAGCCAGGAAAGTCTGTTTATATTTTTCTAAAAATGTATATAACTCCTCGGCTTCTTCATGATTTATACATATAATCACAGTTCTTAATGTGGAATACTGGTCGCCTAATAATTCTGTAGTAAAATGATATTCGGTTTATTATCACACGCCTTCGTCAAGTGAAAACCTTTAAACAAGTAATTTTACCTAGAACCTTTCGCCCTTTACTCTTTGAATTCATTACGTAGACTTTTGGATGAACAGACTTAAAAATTGTAGCTTCGATAAAAGAAGATATACATATGTACGGACTGTCCATTAAAATACGAGAAACTTTTTTTAACTGCAGCGTCCAATGCTTAGCGGTCATTATTATTTGTAATATTATACTATTATTTTTTAATTCTCTATTATTAAGAATCTTATATTTTTTAATTAGTTTACTTATCTGAAAAAAGATCAGCTTCATATTTTTATGGATAAAGGAGAAGTAGTGGATTACAAAAGCTATCAAACTTACAGAGTTGAAGTACTTGTCTAGAATAATATCACCATCGTCCAAAATGAAATATTGAAGACGTTCAAAGTTCAATAATTTTCTATTTTCATCCATAAAACGTGCTAAAAATCTTGGCGTAGATATTAAAATCTGGCATCCATTAAACATTTCTGCCTGAAAGTTTATTACTTAAGTATTCTTAGTTACCTATTTTCTATCTGTTAGCTTGCAAATTCACCTACCGCTAACGACCGTTTGCATTTACCATTAATCGCAGCAACAGATTTTATAGTTCCACAGGTTTGTAAAAGTTCCGTGCACAAAGAATGGGTTCGTAACACTTCAGACGAGGAGGAACACAATATCAACGCAGACGGATTTACTCCTTGAGGAAGCTGTTTGAAATTATGCGAAACGCGAATAAATTTAGTATATTAAATATTGACACAATAATTATTTCAAATATAATGTTACGTTTAGATTTCTAGCTAGAAGCCCACAAATAGCAAATCCACATCCAAAAGTTTTGCCAGATTTCGCTGGTCCGATTGCTACTACATCCAAACCCTTTTTTATGGCAGGCCAAATGTACGATTGAATGTTTTTTGGTCTAGACGATCGCACCAATGACTTCCAAGCCTTTAACACATACTACGCATTAATCTCTCGAAACTTAATAATACGTATATATATACGTACCTCGTGTATTTTAGTAGGGAATCTTGCATCTAGAATCGAGTCCAAGCATTCATATTCAACTGCTCCATAAATTAATACTTTTTCTTTCTCTTTTTGTAATTCAGTATGCGAACGCTTTGTTCCTTGAAACTTACTTGTCTTTCTAAAGTAACTGTTATAGATAAAAGATTATTAATAAGTTGAGAAGAGAAAATTATTTACTCGTTACTTTTCACCAACCTTCTGTCTTGCGTACGAAATTCATTATTGCTCTTGTACTCTCTTGGAATATTTGCATAAAGTATAGTTTCATTATTATCAATTACTTCTTTATGTAGTTTTTCATAGCCTCTTTGAGATTTTATAAACTGTAGCAATTCTGCGTAAAAAGCAAACACGTAGAATATTACACGTGCTTAACGCAAAGGAAGGAAGTTAATACGAATTGTGATAAGAAAGAATCGATCGGTTCACCTTTTTGTAGATAAATGGCATAATTATTAAGAACCAGAGCATTGCTTAGACTTATTATTATGTTGTTCTGAATATTAAGATACAATTCGCCATAGCGTCTACCATGTTCGTCGGATACCAAATGATCAAAATAGGCTGCACTGGATGCAGTTACTAATTCTTTTGCGTACTGAATTGCCGATGCGCTCCATTCTTCCAGCACTCTTTAAATACATACAAGATCAATACCATTCACTTTCGATATATTAATATTAACTATTAAATTTTCATTTAATCATACAGTATCGAAGTTTCCTCGGGCGTGGAAGAATTATATTTTGCAACGACAGGTAAAACATTATATAAACCAACTGTAAAGCTCATGTATCCCTCCGAAATTAAATCTGTTGAACATGGTATCAAAACCTCTTTTTGTACTTCAACGGAAATACCATAGTCGGATAAAAGAACATTACATGTATCTTTCAAGTTATCTATGTCACTGCAGATATTCCCTCGACACAACCAAGCAGGAAGATCAACATCTTTGTCAAATTTGTTATCTATTATCACAGTCTAAGAAAGTGAAGAACAAAACAATGTACGTCCTATTTTTCGTTCAGTTTTAAAATTCGTAATAAAAATAAATTGTTTTATAGTAATCATAAGTGCAATAATGTGCTTATACGATTCGCTCGCAACGGAGAAACTTTTATGATAAAAACTAGCTGACCCATTACCCGCTTTCACCCAGCAATTATTTATCATGTTTCCTATTTTCTTTATAAATAGCGTATCATCTAATCTAGGACGTGTGTATAATGTACATTCAAAACTTCATTGAAATCCGTTCAGCCGTTTAGGCGTGAAAAAAGAAGAAACTTACATTTCCTATCTTTAGTTCTGTCTGCTTTGTAGCTGTCTTAAGTTTCCCTTTCGTTGATGGCAACAACAATTTATTACTAATAGAATTTAACTTCTCCTCGTAATCTTTGGTCGGACAGATTCGTATAATATATGGCGTTAGAATATTTGTTACTCTAACTGCTATCGCTGTAGGAGGTAAGATAATATCTGCGAAGAATAAGCGATAATCAAATTTAATAATAGCCAACACTTTTAAACAAATAAATTTGTACTGTAATCGGGTTATAATAGAAATTAAAGGAATTTCACCTTCATTATTCAAGTTTTCAATGTTCATTCTGCTTGCTTAGTAACAATCGTATTAAAATAAAAACAATATATATGTATATGTATATATATCATCGTGTGCCTTTTATTGGTTCGAAATATTACTCCCTTACAACTCGCTATATTTTATTCGTTTCATTTAAGATAACCTAAATTAATATATAAAGAAATACTTTAATCGTGAATATCTCTTCATTTATACGCTATAATAAGTACTTGAAAATTTCTAGTACATTTATTACATTATACATACACAAATAATTCTTCATGGATTACCTATGCATCCCATTTCACGTGATATACTATCACGGGCAAAAAGTGTACGAGGCCTGTTATGTACAGTGGACGCGTTTTCGCGCGAAATCCCGAGATATCAATTGTCAAAACGAAATGTATCACACCGATGAATGTTATTTATTGTTTACACAGAAACAAATTCGATCGCTCGGGCGAAAACGTGTCCATTGTGAGTCCAACGTGAGGAGCAATTAAGCTTAACAATGGAGAGGGGAAACACCGACAGGAGTGGTGGTAATGTTCCCACAATCAACCAATCAGAATCGCATGACGCATGACTTCGGCACAGCCGACTCTACTACTAGCCGTGCTATACAACGTGGCAACACCGCTCATGTGCGAATCGGGAGTCCTATTTTCAATGGTTGAGTTTTGTATTCAGCATTGTAATTAACGTGATTTTACGGTATAAAACTATACTAATATACAGTATTTTGTATTAACTATCTATAAGAAATACGTAAATATCATAACTATAGTAAGTAGAAGTAATACAGAAGTATATTAATATTTATAAATGTGGTATATATTTTGTGGACTCTCGGAATAGTTTGGTGTTGTGATGCATTATATTTGAAATATTTACAGAGATTTCAAGAAACAAGAAGTGGGAAACAAGTTAAAACCATCTTTGAACCATATTGAAGTATTTAAAAATTGATAATAATTACAAAAATAAATAAAGATGTGAAATCAAAATGAGCTGCCAGTACATACCCAGATAGCACAAAAACGTTTTCAAAACGTTTTTAAAACGTCCAGGTCAGACGTTCAGAACGTTTTGAAAACGTCCAGAAAAGGTTCTAAAAATGTCCATTTTCACAAACCAGACGTTTTGTAGGACGTTTTTGAAACATTTTCTGAACGTTTCAAAAACGTTTTTAAAACGTCCTGCTTAGGTCCGAAACAGGCATTTTTGGGACGTTCGACGATACTGGTTCGATTTAATAAAAATTTAAGGAAGTAAATCGTTTTCAAAAGAAGATCAAACTGGAAAACAATTTATTTCATTTATTTAATTCAGAAATAATACAGAACATATGCACTTACAATAGATACAAGAACATATTAGTACGACGTCCAATATACAGAATATACAAACTATGCAGGATATACACTTAAAATAGATATGGATGTGCACTTAAACAGATAGCGCTGTATTTTTTCTATTCTCTGCCATTTCCCTGTGTTCTGCTGCACCTTAAAAAAGAATTTTGAGGAAACATTACATTGAATTTTACAGTAATCAATATTAGTAACAGTAAAATAAGGGTGATAGGCCAGTACTCATAGTCGCTACTTATTCTTAAGCAAATGCTTAAGCATGCCTCATCGTCTACTAACCTAGTAGCTAGTAAAGGATGCCGAATGCTTAAGCATTTGCTTAAGAATAAGTAGCGACTATGAATACCGGCCATAGTTACATATTAAAACCGTTGCTACCTTTAATTTATGGAAATCTTCTTTCCCTTTTCTGCCAAGGCCAACTAAATAGTAATGCAACATCCATTGGTCATCATCGACGTTAGCGCCCGTTTCACAAAATTATAATGATTGGAACCATCAAAATTTGCCAATTTGTTAACCTAAAATTTAAAAATTATTCAAACCCTAACCTAGAACTACATACCTTTGATCGTAAATACTGAAACAAATATACAAAAACGTTAATGAAAGCTTTATAAAAACTGTATGAAAACAATATAAAAACTGTATAAAACCGGTTTACAAACATTCGATCAGAAACATTTAAACATATGCCTTTGTGTTTTTTTTTTCTAATGTTTCTTTGAGCAAATGTTCATAAACATTTATATGTCCCAGTATATATATATGTATGTACTATTAGCGGGCCAAAAGAAGATCCCTAGGAGGCGGGCTCGGGCGATGCAGTCCACCGATGTCACGATTGGTCGATTCACCTAAGTATTTGAACACATTTCTAAACACAGGGAACACGTATTTTGGTTATTGGCTGAAGTAGGCACATACATTATCGCACCTTGCGACGAAGAGAGCGAACAAAACACATCGAGATCGAGTGGGATAGAGCGATCTGACCGACAAACGTCAAAGCAATAGCGTAGGCATCTTTAACGGTTAACCATTAATATATAATAACATACAAATTTCCTCATTTTTCACAATATGTTCACGAAAGTATTATCCTGATACCAATCCAATGATAATACTTTCTGAACATATTGTGAAAAATAAGGAAATTTTTAAGTTATTAAATATTAATGGTTAACCGTTAAAGATGCCTACGCTATTGCTTTGACGTTTGTCGGTCAGATCGCTCTATCCCACTCGATCTCGATGTGTTTTGTTCGCTCTCTTCGTCGCAAGGTACGATAATGTATGTGCCTACTTCAGCCAATAAACAAAATACGTGTGCCCTGTGTTTAGAAATGTGTTCAAATACTTAGGTGAATCGACCAATCGTCACATCGGTGGACTGCATCGCCCGAGCCCGCCTCCTAGGGATCTTCTTTTGGCCCGCTAATAGTACCTGTGCGATCTATCCATATTTCGTGGATGCTTTAGATTAGACAGCGGTTGCAATCCTTGCTTTCCTTGAACTGGTTGTGATGAACACATTTCTCACATGGTGCACAGCCTCTTTTGAACGCCTGGTTCGGACGCAACCAAAGCTTTTTAAAACGTCTGCAAAATACATTTTTAAAACGTCTGCAAACTACGTTTTCTGGACTTTTTCTGGATGTTTTCTGGACATTTTATGGATGTTTTCGAAACATCCAGGAAATGCTCCAAACATGTCCAGAAAAAGTCCAGAAAATGTTTTAAAAACGTACATTTTCACAAATCAAGCCGTGGACGTTCAGACCTAAAATGGACGTAAACTGGATGTTTTCGAAACGTCCTGTGCTATCTTTATAAAGATGCTTTCCAACTACACTTTAGATGGCATAACTACATATGCACAGCTAAAATTCCATTACTCATAATGGCAATTTATATAAAGAAAGAATGTATTAAATAATAATATGCAGATATATTTTTATACAAATAAATATTTTAATACGAATAAATATTTGATTCAAAATACTTGGCGCTGCGCAACCGAAAAAATGTTAATTGCCTTAGTATTGTTACGTATTTTAGCGGGGAAATTGGGATGAGGACGCGGGTTGGTGCCCGTGTAGCGCTGAACCGCTCTGCTCGTTGGAGTGCGCGGGTATTTGAAATAATACAAGTACACAAAACTATTTTGACTTGAACTTCAAACTGTATTTTTACTATTCAGTAAGCTGGCTGTCGACAGAATGAATGCAGTGTACAAGAAAACGCGTCGAGCTCATCGGCGAAGTCGCTGCTAAGATCCTGTTGATCCTCCCCTAGATCCTTGTTGTCCAATCAGCACGATTGCATCCCTCAAGCTTCGTCAGTGGGTTGTCCTTCGCCCTTCCTTCACGCTTCCTCCCACTCTCCTCTGGTGATCGAGGCACGCTCCCCGTTTTACATATAGTGGTACATAGGCTACGTAGAGTACATACATATCTCGCAGGTAAGTAAGCGCAACCCTCGGGGTCAAGACGACGTCACTCGGAGAAAGTTTATGGTTTTATGACTTTCAGCCTTCGTCGACCAGAGTTTTTACCCTAACAGGACATCGACAGTTATTGAAAGGGAGGACAGAATTTTAAGTACTTTTACGAGACGTACCGTTGCCCGCTCGACGAAATTTGGCACGCAGATGTGCAAAGGAAAAAGTTAAGCTATTTACTACCCTCGCTAGGTAGTGCTAAAACTAGCAAGGAAAACCCCTCCATGAAGCACAACGCGCTTTACAATAAACTCTTTCTCATCCTCCGTTTCAAATCTCGCTCCTACGTACTCTACATATCGATTATATACATTTCCGCGGCCATATTCAAGCGATAGCGTAACAGTATTAATAATTTACAACACCTCCATTAAAATATAAAATACATATACATACACATATTAGAAACGCAGTCAGATTTATTCTACATATATTTAATTCTAATACCATGCGTAGCATATGCACACGCACACACACGCGCGCGCACACACATGCACGTACAAGAAAGAAAGAAAAGGATTAATGCAATTTATTACATATTTATTGAGTTTAGCAACACCAATTCGGAGAGCAGCGCCAAGTATTTTGAATCAAATATTTATTCGTATTAAAATATTTATTTGTATAAAAATATATCTGCATATTATTATTTAATACATTTTTTCTTTATATAAATTGCCATTATGAGTAATGGAATTTTAGCTGTGCATATGTAGTTGTGTCATCTAAAGTGCAGTTGGAAAGCATCTTTATGTACTGGCAGCTCATTTTGATTTCACATCTTTTTTTAATTTTGTAATTATTATTATCCTCTATTTTTTGTGATTTTCATGTACTTGGCGTATTTTTTTACTTTTTTGAAGTTTTTGATGGGGATCTCACTTCTTTTTACAAAGATTATTATTATGATGGGAATCTCACTTCTTTTTACAAAGATTATTATTATCATCTATTTTTTGTGATTTGTATATTTTCTTATTTTTTTGTGATTTATTATATTATATATATATACATGAAAATTTATTTATTTCATTTGCTCGTGCAGTAGGGTTACATTCTCTTTCAGTTCTTGAATTAATTCTCTTCGCCTGCTTCGTTAACTGAAAAATAGGATACATATACTAATAATTATTTATAAATTATCACACGTGCTCATATGTCAAGATCAATAAATGAATAATTGCGTATGCAAAAACCTACCTGCAAATTTGTGGTACCTAATATTTGTATAAATATTAGGCTTAAGTACAATGTAACACAAATAAAAGTAAGGATGTGGATGTGAGAATCAAACAACCTCATTTGTAATAGGCTGTGAGCCTGTAGTACAAATAAACTTATTATTATTAATTTCCCTTATTATTATTATTAATTTCTCTTAATGAATACGTAAAATTTGTAAAAAAAAATTATGTAAATCAAAATGTCCAAAAATGCTACAGATTGTGTTAAATTAATGCAGGGTTTGGAGGACCCCGGCATGGCACCACACCTACAGGAGCGGTGGTAATGTGTGCGTGAATTGACGCTGGCGCCAAGCCAGCCACGTGGCGACATCACGAAACGAATGTGACGTCACAAATGTACCGACGCCAACGCCAAGTCAAGCCAAATGCGTGACGAGCGCGTACAGGAACTACTACTCGATTGGAGACGAACCGACGCCAGCGCCAAGCGAGTGACACCGCGGCCAATCAGCGTCGACAACCTATTTCCCGGCGACGCTGATTGGCCATCATTGGTTGTTTCCTTCTGACCAATAGCAGCGATGGCCGGTGGACCCTGCCTGAAATTTCGAAGTGCCATGCCGGGGTCCTCCAAAGCACACTTTTTACGTGGCACAGGGTCCACCTGTGACGTCACATTCGTTTCGCGATGTCGCCACGTGGCTGGCTTGGCACCAGCGTTAATTCACGCACACATTACCACCGCTCCTGTAGGTGTGGTGCCATGCCGGGGTCCTCCAAACCCTGAATAAGTGTGCTACCCACAAAAATAAAGATCTGTAGGGTTAATATAAATAAATAAAACATCTGGATTATAGTTCCGTTTCTGATATTTAGAGGACTTCAGTACTACTTTAATATAAACATTTAAAAGATAAACGCGAAACCGAAAGGCCGGTAGAGGGAGACTGTGTAGCCGGGAGGCCGGTGAGAGGCCGAGAGACTGATACGGTAGGTACACTAGGCGGCAAAATCGGCTTCCCTCCGGAAATTTGGCAACGTTGCATGTCGTAGACAGGGATGGTGCTAAACAAGGACAGGGCTTTATGTACAAGTGAGAGGGTCTTATGCGGGCGGCGGCTACCTTGGGGTAGCGGCGGACAAAACGCCTTCCCTCGCCTTCCCGTGCTAGAACACCGATATAGGGATTTCGTGCGTCTACCTAGACTTCGGCCTGGCAGTCTAAAAACTTTCTACCTACGATACATGCTACTTCTTTGCCAAATCGATGAGGAATCGAGCCCATCATCCTCTTACGTGTAATGTTATATCAAGCAAAATTCATTTCAGCAAACTAAATAATAATTTGTAGAATTGTCACCATTGTCACTAGGCATAACTCAGGCTGTGTTCCGATTCACGCATTATGCGCATAGACCGCAGAGAAAACCGTTCCGTTTCATTCTATGCGTGCATTGGTTGCATTGGTGGCGCATACGATTCCCTAGAATTCTCCCACCTCTAGCGCATGAAGCGTGCAGTTCATGCGCGCATGCGTATTTGTCTCTTTACGTACGCTTTAAAAAACATGCACGAAATTATGTGGTCCGCTACTCGAAGTGACAGAAAATATAACCTGCATATATGCTACATGACAATAAATGCTTATTGGATATTTCGTTCTTTTACGCTATATTTGTCAACTTTTTATAATTTAACATCCTTCCAAAATATTATTGTTTTCATTGATATGAAAATTCAATGTAGTGTATTACTATATTATTTCAACATGTGTTGTGAGGTAAGACCGGCCAAAATTGAGGGGTAATCGTAGCCAGCTTTTAACATTACTTTTTTCTGGCTTAAATGCAACTGACATAAAAGAATTACGAATAAGGCAGAATGAAGCCGGGAATATTACTTTACACGCTTCCACATAAAAACTCAAAATGAAAAAATTAAATTTTATGGGCATATAATAATATGAAGAATGTTCAGGATGGAATAGCCCTGAAGAATACATTTGTGATTCATGTATATAGTAATTAATTTTAAAACATAAAAATAATATTTTTTTATTAATTTTACAGTTTTCCCACTTCTTTTATAAAGAAAAATCATGGCCAGAATTACCCCACGTTAATTCTGTAATTCCAGTCAAATGGACATTTTTATGTTATTGCTTCCAACTTTGTTACAACGTAAATTTATACTTTCTCGGTTATAAGAATAAAAACTAATTAGACACTTCAAACTAGCAGTTCATATAAAAAACCAGAATACAGAAGCACACGTAAAGCGACAAATACGCATGCGCGGAATATGCGCATGGACTGCCCATGCTTTTATTTTCTGCACTTGCTGCACGCATTATGAGCTAGAAGTTGGAGGATTCTAGGGAATTCTACGAAATTGGTACTGCCATCTCTGCACTCGCTGTATGAATTGCAACCAACGTAACAGACTCAATTTCGAAGCGAACAACACATCCCTAGAAGGTTTTAGGCAGGGTCGAAACGAAAGATGAGGAAGGAAGCAAATACGTAGCGCGCATTTCTATTTCTTAAAGGCTTTTACTGCTAAGTTTTTCGAGCGTGCTCTTATAATGCTAACTTTACAGCTATACTCTAATCCAGAAAACGTACGAGAGCCTGCGGTTCTATTCAATAGCCTTCAAAATACTTGAGTTTACCCCGGACGCGGATAATAAATAACTTCATTTTTCCATTACACATCTGTTTACCAAATTACGCTGGGTAAGCAGTAGTTCGTCCTGTAAAACTCATAAAATATGGTCTTCGCTTTCAATAATTATCGCTGTTCAAGAAGAATAGAAAAACTCGGGTTGAGAAAATCCAGCAATAAAGCCATCAAATTTCGTTAGGAGTCGGTCCCCGATCCTTAGGACGAAGTAACCGATGTAGTTAGGAAGCGTGCTTCGACCACCGTTCAAAAGTCTCGGATTTAATTAACCGTAATCCATCCAACTACATAGCTATTTGTAAGTAAGTTTGAACATTCCCGCGTAACCTCACGAGCATCAGACGCATCGAAACCCGTTCCGTTTCGATACTGCGGTTCATGCGCTGCTGGAAACGGAACGCGGTTCATGCGCGCAGCGTCTGCGCTGCGGTCTATGCGCATAATGCGTGAATCGGAACACAGCCTCAGTGGTTCTTCGACACAGGGGGACCCGACATGCAACGTTGCCAAATTTCCGGAGAGAAGCCGATTTCGCCGCCTAGTCTACGCTGCCACTCCGAGCCACCCCCGCGAATCACATCGTGTCACGGCGGGCGGCGCTGGGCGAGCGCCGGTCTTCGGGATTCGGACCCGCGACTCGGGTCCGAGGCGGGCGGAATGTTGCGGCCGCTAGCAACGCGCCGCGCCGCGTGATTTGAACGGGTGCCCGCCGACTGATCACAACAGCTGATGAGCTGGCCGCGGCACCTGTGTAACGTTTTTGACCGCTAATGATCTTCGCGGAACGCTCGCCCGGCGACCGTTAGTTCCGAGAACAACACCGTCGTGACAAGACGAGTCGTTTCTTTTATTCTCTCGATCAGCACCCATTGCGCCCGTTTTGTATTGCGTGGATTCGTCCATCGACCCATCGTCGAATCGCGTCCACGCGCCTCTGCGTGTATCTACTTTATATACTTTGTGTGTATCAGTCAGTGCCTAGTCCACGTTTTAATTGTACTCAGTGTCGTGACGTCGGTGAAATCACCAACGAACCAAAAATATACGCTGTGTTTCGTCCACCCGACCGTGTTTGGAAAACCACATCCTCTCCTCGAACGAGCTGCCCTAACGCCGGCAATTTAAATCTGCCCGTGGCGGAATCACCAGTAATTCCTTTTGATTTTTATTCATATGAAAATAAGAGACTTCTTTTTTGTTTAACTAATTGCTTTTTAAGCAATTGATTTTCTTCACAAGGAATTGCTTGTAAGGAATTGCTTAGTTTTTATTCATCAGGCTCAAGATCTTGCATATCACGGCTCTACCGCCGCCATTTTGTAACAACAAAAACGAGAGTTGTATAATAACAGACTTCATATTAAACTTCTTGTTTATTTCATTATCTTCTTAAAAAAGTGGCGAAAATGACTGCAATTTTGCTCCGTCTAAGGTGGCGTAACCCCTTAAAGGAAAAATAACGTATGCATGGGTCTATATTCTGTCACAAAATGCTGTGAGGACTCTTTGGTCCCATATCACGCGATACCAACTCATTCGTAGCTTTTATCTAAGAGAAACATTGATGTTCCGTTTTACCCCACTCTCCCCTACATTACACAGCTCTTGTACTTGTTATTCTGTGCCGAAGCATCGGAACACAGGTTGCTGGTATCGCTCGTAGTGATGGATTCAAGGAATTCAACGGTAACCGACGCATATTAATTAAGGTTCACGTTATAATAATAGGGTAAAGGACCCAATTACTGGCAGCCAACCCAATTACTGTCACCTTAAGCTATTTTACTTAAACGTTTATATACTCGTTATTTTAAGTACAATAGCTTAAGGTGTCAGTAATTGGGTTGGCTGCCAGTAATTGGATCCTTTACCCTAGTTTTAATTTTCTGAAGCTCATGAAGATATGAATTTGTTTAGAAATCGTTGGAATATCGTACATTATAATAACTATATTCATATTTGGTTTCTCTGAGGGGATTTACAGAAAATCCTCGTTATAGCCCTGTTTTTACCATGCGTAGTACGGCCGCTGACTATCCCCACCATTTCTTGGAATTCTTTGGTCAAGACTTAAGAGTGAGAGAACCCGAAAACGAGTGAGAGGGAACGAAAGAGCTGAAGGCTATTTCGTGTCAACTTCGTCTCGAGCCGCTAATGCCGCGAGTGAGAAACCCCAAGAGCGAGTGAGAGAGACCGAAAGAATCGACACGAAGTTGCCGTCTGCTACGAATGAGAGAAAACAT
This sequence comes from Andrena minutula, assembly GCA_929113495.1. Classification (NCBI taxonomy): domain Eukaryota; kingdom Metazoa; phylum Arthropoda; class Insecta; order Hymenoptera; family Andrenidae; genus Andrena; species Andrena minutula. The sequence continues at coordinate 34,769,375 of OV815996.1, read as the reverse complement.
GATACTTTGTCTCATTGTCTAGCTTCGTTGTTCACGTGCGTACATTTTATCGACGTGCGTTACAAAAAGTAGCACGTTTCAATTTTCTTACGAAAAACAACACGTTTGTCTTCGTTATTACGAAAACTATCACGTTTCGGTTTTCGCTGCGAAAATTAGCATGGTTGAGCGGTTTGCCACGAAAAGCAGCACATTGGGATGGTTGGCTACGAAACATCGAGTGCGTCTACTTAAATACTTTCCGATCCAATTTTTATTTAGTACTAGGTCGCTAATTTTATCAATCATTAAAATACCGGATTTAAATTATGTGGATTAAAATTTTCATACGTGTTTCCTTTTGGAGATTAGATCGAGTTATTATTTATTAAACAATGCACTTCAACAATTTAAACTAACCACGCGCCGGACCGTGATAGTTTCTGCAGTTTAGTCCAAAACGTGTTACTCTTCGTGGCGAAACAGGATAATGTACTAGTTTTCGCCGCAAACTATCTACGAAATGTGCTATTCTTCGTGGCTAAGCAGTCAAATATGTTAGTTTCGCGTCGGAAGACCAAACGGGCTAATATTCGTCAGAAACGATGGAATGTGCTTCTTTACGTGACAAACTGAAACGTGTTGTTCTTCTTAAGAAAAATGAAACGTGCTGCTTTTCGTAAAGCACATCGTTATGTAGTTGCACACGTGTAGGGCTTCCGTCCGGGTTTCCTGGATTTTTCCTCCTTTTAGGGCGCCCGGGGTGGTTTTCTATAGTGATCCGGGTGTTTCGATACTGCTCGTTCACAGTTTGTAAGATTGTTTTCGTGTTGACGTTTGAAGAACAAAAGAATTGATGTTTTTCTATGTTTAGCATAATCGATTGGTTTCAATTTTTTTTTTATTTTATTTTAGTTGTAAATTAAATTTGCGTATTTTATGTGTTCTTTTAGTTATAAGTTAAGTGTATAAAAAAGTCATAAATAAATTCCTACTTTGTACAACTATATCAACTATATCTATATGTACTCTATCTTTCTTGATTACGGTCGCAGTCTATATTTTACAGAAATTGTTGTCTTGGGATATCGTACTTAATACATATGTACATATAAACAATAATTAAAAGTGTCCGGGTTTCAAGTGCAAATGTCCGGGGTTTATGATTTTACTATACATATGTCTGACTATACATATGTATATTGAAATTCATTTTAAATATTTTGAATACATTTATTATTTAGCTTACATGATTAAGTAACGCATAGAATAAATTTTTTTTTTAATTACGATTTACTTTATCGCTAATGTAGGATGCGTGATGGTTACATGCCCTCTACCAATCGTGGCTTAGAATTTCAAATGGTAGTTGAATATAACATTTCTAGTTTTTAAAATCGGCTGTACGTATAAACACAATTACAGGGAACGAGAAATAAGTGTATTAAGAGCAGTAAAATGATCGTTGAAATATCGCAGGTTGATCAAACTGTAATGTGGAGCTAGAAATTGTGTACATCACTCGATCATTAGATAAGAGATTTAATATAACCAGGTTCTCTCTGAATTGGAACTATCCATTATTGGCGTCAAATCGATGCTTCCGTCCACCAGTAGCTGCGTTAATTTCGCAGCGAAAGCAGGATTAGTTTTCATTTGTTGGAGCAGCCACTCCACGGGTATTCTGAAATCAAGAGATTTTTATTTATTTATTTATTTACTCACGGGCGAAGGCCCTTTTGTGTCGAGTACATAAGTAACTAAGTATATAAGAGAATTAAGTTAAGTTACAGGAACGCAGCTTAATATGCCTTGATACAGCAGATTTGAAAATGGTTACGGACCCATGGAAAAAGTCGACAAAGTCGATGAAATCATTCGCAGTTGAACAGAGTCTATTTATACAATCGTTCTTTCCTAAGCTCGTTCGATATGGGGCAATATGGAAGATTTGCCTAGATCTTAAGGGTTTACTAGAATGTCTGGACAATCGACGACTTGATTTAGGGTTTTATAAACTAAGACCAGGTCGGCCATGGTTCTACACTCTACCAGAGTGCTCATATTTAAGGTATTGAGAATGCCATCATAGTTGTGGCAGGTTATAGGCATTGGTTTATTAATTTTGAAGGCGACATATCTTAGAAATTTGTGCTGGGCACCTTCCAGCAGTTTGACATGATTTAATTGAGCCGGATTCCATACTTGCGACGCATATTCGAGGTGTGGTAATACTAGAGCCGAATACAAAATTTTAAAGGTATGTGGGTTTTTGAGATCCGTGGTATGCCTGATAATAAGACCCAGAGATTTCAAGGCGCTGGTTTTAATACGACGAATATGGTCGGTGAACGATAACGAGGAAGAAAACGTAACGCCTAAATCAGTAGTTGATTGACGTTTATCCAGTGGTGTACCGTTAACGGAGTAGGTGAAATCAAGAACTGTTTTCTTCCTTGTGAAACATAAAACGTGACATTTCGGGATATTCAACGGCAGCATATTTCTTACGCTCCATTCGTGAAGTCTGAGTAAATCAGTTTGGATGCCTAAGGCAGCGGTTTCAGAATTCACCCTGTTGTATATTTTTAAATCGTCGGCAAATAACAAAAATTTGCAATTTTAGGCGATAAGGAGTGAAACGTTTATATAATTTTTATTTATGATTGCATTCCCTTTTGGCATGTAGAGATTTCGTAGCAAAGGCGTCGAGGGCCAACGCCCAGCCTGGGGAAGAGATTCTTGCCGGGCGCCCAAAATTATTTATATAAAACAGGCATGCCGTTTAAGTGAACTTGACGGCCGATTTCCAGAGGCAACGCCTCCTTTCTCCCGCCGCGCGTCTTGGCCCCGGCGGCGGCCAAAGTGCTTCGTGTACTTCAGGTCCGTATCACGTGAACCGCGCCTGGCGCGTTGACAAAACAAAAATAAATCGACAATCGTGCTCTTTGGGACGATGTGGAAACTAGAGCTGTGCGAGTACTCGAATATTCGAGTCGAGCCGAGACTCGGTTTCCGAACCGAGTCGAGTGCTCGATTAAAGCGAGCGGCCGGAAACAATTGTTTCGTTCCTCAATCGCTACCTTCACTATGCAATCTACTCCGAATTTATAACCTGATGATGTCCCTGACGAGTGTCAAATGAGCTGTCTTTTTAATCGAGCCGCTCGCTTTTTGATCGAGCCGCTCGCTTTTTAATCGAGCCGCTCGCTTTTTGATCGAGCCGCTCGCTTTTTAATCGAGCCGCTCGGTTCTTTCGAGCGCTCGGCTCGGATCGGTTATTCGAACCGAGTATATCCCGGCTCGCTTGTTCCGAGTACTCGAACAGCTCTAGTGGAAACCAATTAGCTGGCCATACACGGAGAGGTTTCCCGGCGGTTTTCTCCGTCGCGTTTCAAGTCGGCGGACTTAACTGCATGTTAGTGGTGCATGCCTATGAACGATTTATACCGTCACAGTTCTCGTGACAAACTTCAACCGCGTGACAAAACAGTTGTTCAACATTAACGTGCAGTTTTTGTCTGCAGATAAAACCGACAGGTCGAAATTGAAAAAAAAATATCATATGTTTTTGTGTCCATTCGCAAATAATTTTTAAAATCATCAGGGTCATTGTCCCTTAATTCTTTTAATAATTGTATATGGCTCAGACGGTCCTTTTGAATTAAATAATTCTTTATCCACTTTTTGCGATTTCCACGTGTATTATTTTGGGCAATTATGTGCATACCAATCATAGCACAACACAAATTACGTATTTTATTACGACGTTTAAACATATCCTTTGGTGCAACCCCATTCAAGTCTGTATGACAACTGAGAAAACTTTCAACAAGACGAAAGTCCACAGTTTCGATGAAATCCGCGGATAAACTAGTGGTTTTCATCCATTAACACGCAGTTTTATCTGTGACCGATTTATCCAACGTGATTTGTCTGTGAACTTTCGTTGTATGTTAGTGGGTATTTGCAGTTTTGATCCGCCGCAGACTTTGATCGCGGGTTTGTCCGCGATGGATGAAGACCGCGGAGAAACCTCTCCGTGTATGGCCAGCTATTGATACAATGTCCCCACGCGCGGTTCATATGATACGGGTCTGAGGCGCTCGAAGCACCTAGGCCGCCGCGGGGGCCAAGACGCGCGTCGGGAGAATGGAGGCGTTGCCTCTGGAAATCGGACGTCAAGTTCACTTAAACGGCATGCCTGATATAAAATATCAAAAGAATTGTAAAATAATATCAGACTAGAAATCGAACTATAAATTACACACAATTCCACTTAAAATTAAAAATTGAAGTACTTGAAAGTAAGAATTAGGAAATGTTTAATTGAAAATGTATTTTATATAAATTTACATTTTTTTTACAAATAAATTGCTGCGAATCATCACCTGAGCGACACGCCAAAGATGAAACGACACCGCGCGATCGAACGTGAGATATTCACTGTAGCATATTCAAAAATTCTTTTAAAGAAATAGAAATTGTATTAAAATAAAGAATATATTGGAGTCAACTTACCCCCACTACCCCCACCAAACGCTTACCCCCACTATGACCTATCGTCGTCTCCCACTATGGCCTACCGTCGTCCCCCACTTTCTTTCCATCGCACTGCACACAAGCATGTCCCTACCTCTGTCCGTGTGCTCGATAGCCCAACAGGCAGCTCACACGGACAGGAGTAAAAATATGCTTGTGTGCAGTGCGGTGGGAAGAATCAAGAAAGTGAGGGACGCCGGTAGGGCATAGTGGGAGACGACGGTAGGTCATAGTGGGGGTAAGCGTTTGGTGCCGCGTCCCACGATTCTGGCATTACTGAACGGGCCTTAGAGCATATATACATGGAGGTATCATTGCCTAAGAGTGACTGCCTCAAAACTGTTCCACCAGAGGCTGGTGGTTCTTCTAATCCCAGTACGGGCGGTTGCGTTCCCGGTGTACTCGAATCGCATGGGGACTGGCATGCGATTTTATGCAGAGCCGTCCCCGGCGACCAGAGCGTCCCTGGTGGTCCCGGGTGAGTGCATGCACCCCAAAAAGAGCAGAAGATAGCCAAGGACTTAGTCTGGTTGCGAATGTATTATATTATTCGCTACCTGGCATCCTACTCATAGAGAAAAATTCCTACAGTGGACGCCATGGAGGCAAGTGTGGTCTTTCTCTACTTTTTCCGGCCCGGCCCTGACGGTATCGCTAGTTAGTCTTGCTAATACCACCTTGCATGGTTTAAATTCGTTACTATAGAGGAGACTCTGAGGCGTAACGTGTCTGTTGGACCTTTATGAACCGACACTATTTGCCTCAAAACTGTCGACAACATTGCGAATTGGTGCGAGAGAGAGAAGTATAGTGGAACAACCAACCGTAATGCGCATGCGCCGATATCGTACGAGATATCGATTACGGTCGATTAGGATTCTATAAATGTAAATACAATATCGTAAATACAAATAAAGTATCGATACTTTCGTTTCGATCCAAGTAATTTTAGTATCGATACCTAGGGCTGCGATACCAAGTAGGTATCGATTAAAAGTACTCGTATCGAATGGGCGAGTATCGGCATTCTACATGAAAGATGAAAGCAAACATATAGCAAATTCGAGAGACCCGCACTGAGCGCACTGAGTGCGAGTTTTCTCGCTTCCAATTAAGGATAAAATCATAAAAAAGAAAACCAGAACAATAGATTCTGAGGTCTACAGGACTAACACATAATTGAATAAAAATTTAATTTCTCAATTTATGAAAGTAATGATAGAGAAACAACTAGCCTATTGTTTATTAACACCACGAATTTTAAAAATAGCGTTAAATACATTATCAAATAAACAGTTTGCAAAAGCTCTTTAAACAATTATGGTTAAAAAATTGATAAAAGAAAAATTAACCAATCGTACGCCGGGTATCTTGACAAATGCAGATCAATAATCGACAGATGCATCGTACGATTGGTCTCTACGCGTACGCGTCTATGACGCGACGCTCCGTGTACAGACGGGATAAGTAAACGTAAAATATGTTAAATTATCCATCATTGAGAGGGAATAATTTTTCCTCATTTTTCGGCGCAAATTGCATTCCGATATCTCTTAGAGTTCAAAAGTTATACGAAAAAGGCCCCAAATTTTTCAACCTGGGCCGGGAAATTCTAAATAGTTCTTTGCAACGTTCATTTGAAAGAGACCCGCCCAAAATTCTCGAAGCTCAACCATCACTGCTGTCTAGCAGTCGCTAGCAGTTCTCCGAACGCCGGGACGGTGCATGGTTGTAGTGGAATGCGTCCGTGAGGCGCTGTTGCCATTTTACAAGTTCGCGCGCGCGCGGGTTGCAGGATTAAACGATGACTAAGGTTGGTATCAAATATATTGGCCAGTGAATTCGGTTTCGCGAGCAGCGATCGAGGAGAAATCAACCACCACCATCTGACAATCGCTGATTTGCCAGTTGGAGTTGCTTGGCCCTCGCAGGGTATGGTGGGGTAAAGGGAAAGCTGCTCGGCTCCGCCTGAACCACGGTGTAATAGACAGGTGTTCCGACTCCAGTTCAGTATATGTGACTTTTTCGTCCTAGTTCTTCTGGCGCCGGCAGATTTCGTCGATGTCGTAAAGGCATTTACATAGGGTAAAGGCAGGTAATATGGAACATCTGATTTCAAAAGCTTGTCAAAAGCAGGGGAATTTGTGTTTTTTAATAAAACGGACATGAGGGGACGAAGGAACTAATGCATAATGATACTTACCTAGTCAAATGTAAAAAAATCCAATGGTTTTGCAGTTATAATAAAAAAACTGAAAAGACTGAAAATCGTCCGTTCGAAAAAATGGGTCCTAATATGGAACACCTAGGAAATTTGTAAAGAAAACTGAAAAATTTTTACCTTTTTTTACTAAAACTGAAGATTTACTAAGTAGAAGATACAAATAAATAAATATACGTCATTTTTGTAATTTATTCCTGCTTTCTGTGTCTCCTACACGTTGGGCACGTGAATAATACGTCGAAAGCTCCACATTCTTCGTGTGCCCACTGAAAGCAGCGAATACATTGGGTCTACTTTTCATTGCCATTATTTTTATAATTACCATCGTAAAGTGAGCATTCCGCATCATCGTCGTCATCGTCATTATCAACTTCATCTATGTTACTCGGTATGTTCCATATTACGTACACACATGTTCCGACAAGAAATTAAGAATTATTCTAAGAAGAAAGTAACTTTATTAGTAAACTATTATTGAATAATCAAGACCACGCATATTTAATGATAAATTATATCAAAATAATACTTTGTAACATACCTTCGCTACAATATTGAACCGTTTGTTGCACTTTTCAGAAACTTTTACACCCCAGAAAAAATATAAACGTTTCTCTTTCAATGATAGATGCTCGACTGGTGCTCAATTGTCAGTATCATCGTCTATTGTGTCTAGGGATCTAATATACACGATTGCCTGCAGTGTTCGTTATTTCGTTATCGAAATATTACAAAGTTCCATATTACGTGCCGTTCCATATTACCTGCCTTTACCCTATATATACGGACCGCCTGTTGTTTTTGGCAAGCCGACTAATACCACTAAAATATCTACTACTACAGTTTCATTAATACATATGTATATGCCTTCTAAGTCACGACGCCTCTCGGGACGGCCAGGGGAACTAAACAGAAATCGGCACACAAAATCGCTGGGGTAAAAGGTACCGAGTCGTAACACCTGTCTATTACACCATGGCCTGAACCTAGCCGGTTGGCTGTTATTTATCCTTAACGTAATAGTTATGTGCGTTGCGAAGCAATGCGTAGACCAATACGAGATGAAGCTATCGAGATAGAATCAATGTTCTAACCAATAAAGTTTCTGAATTTTTTCGTTGCTAACGCACACCTATTCTAATGTGTGTATTTCTACGCTGACAGCTCGGTTTGGCCTACACGTCAGAATCTTGGCACTATTACCACCACTTCTGGCTCACTCTTGTTCTGTGAAGGCGAGAGCGAGATGGAACGAGAACGAGTCAGAAAACGTTGAGAAAAGGAGCACCGAGGCAAACAAACAGTGTGGTGGGAGAATACCCCTCCGAAACTCACCGGCTAATATATATGATACCGACCTTAGTGATGGCTAGAACCGTGATTTGTGAATCACGAGTGATCCAATCACGTTCGTTCCCAATCACGGTGATTTTTCACAGTGATCCGTGATTTTCGTGATCGCATCTGATTGGTGCAAACAGAACAGTGATCCGTGATCGCTTCTGTTTGGTGCAGGCGCAACAGTGATCCGTGATCACCTCTGATTGGTACAGACAGAACAGTGATCGCTTCTGATTGGTGCAGAGCATAACTGCTCTTTGCGCGCGCCACATAACCCCAAATTCTATTATCTTTCGAAACAATTGTCAAGTCCTCACTGTTCTTATAGAATCTCAGTTGTATATTTTGAACCAATGTAATCGTTCTTGATCTATTTAAATTAACGAATATTTCTTCACTTTAGTTAAAAAGTATAATGTATATGTGAATACTTTAGGCAATCAAATCAGTGCGCGCATATATTGACTCTTTATGAATGAATATTCTATATATTCGCTGAATTAGCAAGTTTTGTCTATAACATCAGCTCTATTAAAGTATTTCATAAAAAATAATTCAATTAAGATCAAGAATTACGATTACAGTACACAATTCACTCAAGTTAAAAAAATGACAATCACGGTCGTGATTTAACTTCAATCACGACCGTGTTCGTGAATTTGCGATCACTGTGATAAATCACTGTTAGTGATTTTGCACTCCATCTCTAACGATGACCCTGTACTTCTCTCGCACGCACATGTCTTTCTCTCTCGCGTGATGTTGGCGACAGTTGCTAGTGGAATCTTCTAAAATCTAGAGAGTGAGCGGTATAATCGCAGCCATTTCGAGCCGAACCGGAAATAACATAACCTAAACATTCATTAAATCGTCTGCTCTCCAAGCTAATTGTTTATCTATCTCTTTCTATCCGTATTTCTGTCTCTTTCTTTTTTACAGTTTCTTCCTCTGTCTACTTCCGCTTTTGACCGAAATGGCAGCAACCAATCAGCGACGATACACGTTGTTCCAATCACTCTCTAGAAAATCACTAAGTTTCGAGCTCTCAATGCGACCTCCACGTATCGTATATATCGACGTGCGTTACGAAAAGTAACACGTTTCAATTTTCTTACAAAAACTAGCACGTTTCGGTTTGCCACGAAAAGAAGCACGCTTCATCGTTTCTGACGAATACTAGCACGTTTCGTCTTCCGCCGCGAAGAATAGCACATTTCGTACTGTTGCGACGAAAACTAGCACGTTATACTGTTTTCGCAACGAAGAACAGCACGTTTTGGATTATACTGCAGACTGCAAAACTATTACGTTTCACCGCGTGGTCAGTTTAAAAGAATTCAACTGTTGAAAATATTGAATAATAAATAATAATTCCATCTATAATATCTATACTGCCCAGTACCCAACAAAGCATAATTTTCTCATAGTTCGGTTACTTAATTCTAAATAAAATCACGGCATCTACTTAAAGTTAAATAAAGGCAACTTATAGTTTTATCAAATGTTTACATATTTACTTACAATTATTACCAACCATACAAATTTGCTTCTTTCCATCACTAAAAATGGTAAGTACATACTACTTTTCGTGAAAAACCACTCAAACGTGTTAGTTTTCGCAGCGAAAGACGAAACATGCTATTTTTCATGGCAAATCGCCCAAACGTGGTAGTTTTCGCTGCAAAAACCGAAACGTGCTAGTTTTCGTAAGAAAATTGAAACGTGCTACTTTTCGTAACGCACGTCGATATGCTCTAAGGTTCGCATATGTATTTCTCTCTCGCACGATATTGGCGCATGCACATTACGGTCGATTGTTCCTCTATACTTCTCTCTCTCTCTCTCTCTCTCGCACGATGCTTTCTCTCTCGCACCATGTTGGCGACAGTTTCAAGCTCTCAATGAGACCTCCATAAAGCTCGCGAGACGCGGTTCAGCGCCCGCACGTCCAGAGTTTGCAGGTCTCCAGCGGTGCCGAACACCTACAGGGGCGGTGGTAATGTGTGCGTGAATTGACGCCAGCGCAAAGCCAGTCACGTGGCGAAAACGCGAAACGAATGTGACGTCACTACGGTAAGCTCTCGGCTCCCTAGAATGGTAGCTTGGCCCGTCTCCAGCGGAGCCCATACAATACCCCACTGCTATTGGTCAGAGGGAAACACCTATAGGGAGCGGTGGCAATGTGTGCGTGAGACGCACGATGGGAGCCGAGCCGACACTACGGCCAACCAGCGTCATCGGGACATATGTTGTCGATGCTGGTTGGTCGCGACGTTACTCGCTTGGCGCTGGCGTCAGTTCGTCTCCAATCGTTGCGTCTCACGCATGCGCGCCCGTGGCACATGTGGCTTAGTTCGGCGCTGGCATCGGTACAACTGTGACGTCATATTCGTTTCGCGATTTCGCCATGTGGCTGGCTTTGCGCTGGCGTCAATTCACGCACACATTACCACCGCCCCTGTAGGTGTTCGGCACCGCTGGAGACCTGCAAACTCTGCGCACGTTTCTCCTCACGGGCGGCCAGCAAGCGTGTTCGCGAAATTTCTCGATGGTCAGCGTTTCTCAACGCTTCCGTTTCTACATGCTACAACAGTAGTGTTCCTTTTTATTTTTTAGCAGTGTTAAACAGTATCAAAGTTCCGACTTTATTATTTGAAATTATTGTGTTGTTTAATTAATCGACGTTGTACGTGTGATACGAAGATGTATATACACGTACCCCTGTGGAAAATATTGTAAGAGCGTGGATAAAATTCGTTCTTGTTTATTCATCTTCGGAGCATCAGCAACACTTTGCCTTTTTCCAAAACCGATCGCCGTGGAGATGTGAGCAGGTTTATAGCCTCGAATTACTCGTGGTCTTGCATGATACTTTACAAAGTGAGAGTAATTACGATTTTTAGATGCCGCTACTACAATTCCGGCAGCGAAAACCAGAACGACGACTATGCTCGCCCGCATGATTTTCTATAATGTATAAATACAGTATTAACATACATTATATTAATCAGAATCGCGGAATCCTCAGTTATGCGTACAAAGTATCATTTTTCATCATCCCTAGGTTTTTGCAGAAGAAACAAATGGATTCCATAAAAATTCAATGAAAGTATGTGGACATTACTGCAGTGATGATATGAACCAGGCATATCTATAGTATTTTAACAAATTACAGTCTGCGACAAAATGATAGGACACTAGGGTGGTCCTTATTTTTCAACTTCCGATTTTTTTTGTCTTACCCTCCTAAAATATGAGGTTTGGTGAGAAAATAATATGTGTAATGTTTGAAAGTGATTGGACAACGGGAACTCGTGCCGCATTTGAGTTGAAGTTTTGAAAAAATAGTGATTTCCCGTCAATTTTGAACATAATTGTGTTCGTCTATTTTGGAAGTATTCGTGAATATTTTTTAATAAAAGTAAAGTTTATTAGATGTACAATAATAATATGTATGTGTTACTTCGAAAATATTGACGAAATCTTTGAATTTTATCTTTTAAAATTAGTATACAACGTAGCGTATAAGCCAGAATAGGCGATTTGGGGGCGTAACTACACTGTCCAACACGTATTTGGATCTACAATATGAACTCCGAGATCCTAGTAGAGTTTGTCGTCCCAAACACGAATCCGTAAACAGTACTGCTCTATCACCCACAATTTTTGAAAAACATGAGTTTTTGTAAAAAGAGGTCGATTTTGGGCAAGAATGAGGTATTACGTGAAGCCTAAGAATGCTAGAATATTCAATTTAGTCTCAAAATATAGAGGAGAGTTTCCTGAACATATTGGTGTATACCAGGCCTGCACAGCAAGGCTGTGGTGGGCAAGAGCGCTCTCGATTGCTCGTGACCAAAGCGCCGTGAGCAGTTCCCCCACCCTGTGGCCAATAGCTGTCGTAGTATGCGTGTAAACTGTAAGGTGTGTTGCTGACGTCCAGCGGCACACTTCACTCACAAACACTCCCCACCACGGCACTCACGGCACTGTTGCTCATGAAGGCGTGGCTTAGGACTTTTCGATGCTCGTTCCTTACGCGCCCAAAAATGTTTGCCCGGCGGGCATTCAGCTGTGCACGCCTGGTGTATACAGTTATTAAATTTGATGGTTTTATATGGTTATAAACGACCATCAAAGTTTAAAAAAGTGCCGATGTGCTTGATTTCTACGCAATACTTTTGCATTTTTACGAGAAGGTATTCATCTAGCACGAATTCGCTCCACAGTATCGGATTCTGTAGACATTTCTGAAGAAGAAACCATACACAACAAGTGTCAGAACGGTTTGAAACTCGGACTGTTCGAGAAAATATCCGTCGGGAACGCGTGAACGGCGTTTTGCCGCTTGGCGGCAGTGGCCGCCATTGCTTTCCTGGCTCGTCTCGCCAGGGGCCGTGGCTACGCGCAATCGACTCGTAGAATGGTCCTTAGCTATAGGAGTCAAAATTCTTTTTGATTTTTTTTTGGTCTTCGGCTACTTTCGAAATATCAGTGAATATTGTTTAATAAAAGTACAATTTTTTACATGTACCTATAATAGTAACATTTGTATATTATTTCCAACAATAAACTCAAAATTCTTTGAATTAAGCGTAGCATACAAAGCAGCGGCAGAGTCACGGCAGTGCGTAAGCCAGCTACCTGAGGTGCAAAATATTAACTATAATTGAAGACAACAAACAATACTTTCTACAAATTTTAGAAGAATATCGACAATCCAAGATCCAGAATCCAGATGTCACAATCTACAATATTTTTTATTTACTAAAATTGTATTATTCACTAATTCCATATAATTACATAAGTATTTATAAACAACAAAATATTATTACAATTTAACTTATAGGTATCAATAAAATTAAAATAATGCATATGTGTTAATATTTGTCTTTTATCAAGCTAGATTTCTTTGTATCGGGGTAGAGTTGTCGATATTCTTCTAAAATTTGTAGAAAGTATTGTTTGTTGTCTTCAATTATAGTTAATATTTTGCACCTCAGGTAGCTGGCTTACGCACTGCCGTGACTCTGCCGCTGCTTTGTATGCTACGCTTAATTCAAAGAATTTTGAGTTTATTGTTGGAAATAATATACAAATGTTACTATTATAGGTACATGTAAGAAATTGTACTTTTATTAAAAAATATTCACTGATACTTCGAAACTAGCCGAAGACCAAAATGCGTCTTTTCATAAATTATCGCAAGTATCGTATGTCACAGTTTCGGCGAGGTAGGTAAGTAACTATGCGCTCTACATGGCAAATCCGTCACGCATCCGCCGCCACTGCACGCCCCTTGGCTGGCCTGCCTCGCGCGGCCCGCTGTCCGTCGAGTTACCGTCATTCAGGCTGATTCAGGCGATCCAGACGCCAATCTTTAACCATCGATAATTAATAAACAAAGCATTTACCGCAATTTCGTCACTCTTGATTTTCGACTTATATATGCCTGTAGAATCACCCCTCAAAGTATTGACTATAGGTAGAGTAACACCCTGTACAACTCCTGGCAATAAGTTTGGAACCAAACTCAAAGATACGAAACTAACGAGAAATACCAATATTTTTTATATATAATATGCAACGGTATACATATGTAACCTATGGTAATGTTAAATTGTTCTATTTTAAAGTAAAAACACCAAAAATATTTAAGAATTTCGTTTATTATGTAATAAAAAATATAGAAGAAACAAAATGTTGCTTGGAAATAAGTATGGAACGGACCGAAGATCTGGAAAAAAGTATGGAACATTATAAATTTGCAAAGAAATTAACCATAATTTATTTAATATTTATATTACCTAGTATTTTGTGACATTTGTACATTCATATTAGTTAGTTATATCATGGTTTTCATTTCATTATTCTCTTTTCAATACTATTTTCCTGAAATCTGAATCATAACAAAGCCACTGCCAAAGTTGATACTCTAATGTTTATGTTTTGTCATTGTTTACTGCACTCGCTTACTCGCGCATTTCGATCACGTGCCACAAAGTGCGAACAATACTGTAAACATAAATCTACGACATCTACCGAAGTCAGTGTATCTTGAGATAGTAATCAAGCAAGTCGAATAAATAAACCATGCCGCCACGGAAACATTTATCTAATAATTTAAAGTTACACATAATTCCATTATGAAAAGAAGGTAATACTCAGCAAAATGTAACTGAAATTTTGAATTGTAGCCGAAGTGCAGTAAGTAAAATAAAAGGAAAATTTAACGAGACGGGCAGTGTGGTGAATCGCAAAAGAGGCGTACGTCCGCGCTCAACGTCAAGCAGAGATGACAGACAATTAAGACAGATCGTAAAGTAAACGAGAAGAGCTAGATCTCACGAAATTAATGAAAAGTGGGCACAGAACGTATCCGATCGAACTCTACGAAAAAGATTACATGAAATGGGGTATTCTTCCTGCAAAGCAAACACAAAGCCATTTCTCACCAAGGAACTCAAAAAGAAACGTTTAGAATGGTGTAAGAAGTATGCACATTGGACTACAGAAGATTGGAGTAAAGTTGTTTTCAGCGATGAATCGCGTGTATGCATGGGAGGAGGAGATGATGCAGGACACTTCGTGTGGAGAACACCAAGCGAGAAATTTAGTTAAGATTGTTTGAATTTTAAAATAAAATATCCAAAGTCGTATATGGTCTGGAGCTGTATGACAGCTCGAGGAGTTGGACAAATATGCATTTTGTATAAAAATGTGAACTCTGAAGTATATATTCATATATTAGAACGCTTTTTAATACCGAGTTTAGATCAGTGGTTTGAGGATTCGGACGATTTTTACTTCCAACATGACAATGCAAGTTGTCATCGAAGCAAAATAGTTCAAAACTACCTTCAACAAAAAAGCTTTCGAACCATAAAATGGCCAGAAAATAGCCCAGATTTAAATCCAATCGAAAATTTGTGGGCACTTTGGAAACAATACATACGTGATAAAAAACCAAAAAATAAAAATGATCTTTAGAAGCCATTAAGCTATCATGGAAACAAATTTTGCCATCACAGTGTGCAAACTTGATTATATCGATGCCAAAACGTATACAAGCTGTGATACGTGCACGTGGGAACGTCACAAAATACTAGGTAATATCAATATTAAATAAATTATGGTTAATTTCTTTGCAAATTTATAATGTTCCATACTTTTTTCAAGAACCGTTCCATACTTATTTCCCAGCCACATTTTGTTTCTTCGATATTTTTTATTATATAATAAACGAAATCCTTAATTATTTTTTGTGCCTTTACTTTAAAACAGACCAATTTAACATTACCACGCGTTTCATATGTGTACCGTTGCATATTATACATAAAACATATTGGTGTTTCTCGTTAGTTTCGTATTTTTTCGTTTGGTTCCAAACTTATTGCCAGGGGTTGCAATCGCAGAAAATCAGAGGAGAAGCAGTCACTGCACCGGAAGTGGCATCGTATTGGTGGCAAGTGAGAGAAATTCTAGGGAATCGTACGATGCCACCAATAAGATGCCATCAATTTCATGCGCAGTATGCGTAAATTGAAACACAACCATAATAAGAGGCGTCACTCGACAAGGACAGATATAACCTAGGGAAATCACTAGACAACCAATTTAAATGCCCATTCGACAATGATCGGTAAACTTCGGCAATAATCAGCCAATTGCGGTAAGGTACATTTAGTCGATTTGAATATGCCGCTCGAATATACAACCAATTTAAATGCCAAGGTCAAGTAAGGACTTCAAAGGTTCCGCCCGGAGTGACGCCTCTTATTATACCTACTCTTTGGCGAGTGCAGAGATGGCAGTACCGATGTAGTGTACACTGATTTTCGCAAGGCCTTCGATTCAATAAGTCACTCCGTTTTAATTGCCAAGTTAGAGTCTTTGGGGATCTCTGATTGTATGCTCTCGTGGCTAACTAGTTTTTTATCTGACAGGATACAAGTTGTTAACTTTAAAGGCTCCTATTCGAGAGAGATCAGAGCTACTTCAGGGGTTCCTCAGGGTTCTCATTTGGGTCCACTTCTTTTTACATTATTTATCAATGACATCTCAAAAGTTTTTCTCTCTTCTAAATTTAACTTGTATGCGGATGATCTCAAAATGTATCACAGTATTAGTAGTCCGCAATGTGCCAATTTAATTCAGAATGACCTGAATAGACTTCATGATTGGTGTACTTCCAATAAGTTATTTCTCAATCTAACGAAATGTCATATCGTCAGGTTTAGTCGTAAAAAAAATAATCTAGTTTTTAATTACACCATCAATGGGATACAGCTCTCTACCCTTGACAATGTTAAGGATCTAGGAGTTACTTTCTCGTCCGACTTATCTTTCTCGGCACAATACAGAAATATTATTTCTCGTAGTATTAAATCTTTAGGACTTATCCATAGGGTATCGAGATTCCTTAAAAATACCAACACTCTCAAAATACTTTACTGTCAACTGACCAGGCCTATTTTGGAATATGGTAGTATAATCTGGTCCCCATACTGGAAATCAGATATCAACAAGATTGAGAGAGTTCAACATAGATTTTTAAGACTTGCCGCCAAGCATAGTGGGCGACCCATGTCTTTCGATTGTCACAACTATGATGAAATTCAGAGAGAATTAAACCTTCAGACACTATGTAATAGAAGAATTTTGTTCGATATTATGTTTTTAAGCAAAATTGTTAAAGGTGTTATACCGTGTGCTGCCATTATTCAACTGTTCTCTATTAATGTGCCTTCAAGAAATCTAAGAAACTACTCTCTGTTACATACTGAACTGCATCGCACAGTATATGGTTATTATACCTGTGTAAATCGTATGTCTAATCACACGAACTCAGTCCATGCGAAGATTGACTTATTTGGTCAATCCCTTGAAACTTTAAGACGTTCTCTTGAAGATATTCTATAATTATCGTTTATTCTATTCTGTCTTGTTGAAATGTATTCTTTGTCATTTATGTGATATGTCCCCCCGTATTATACCTATTATATCTGTGTACCAAAGGGTTTTCTCCCGTGAATAAATAAATAAAAATAAAAATAAGGGTTGTGTTCCGATTCACGCATACTGCGCATGAAATTGATGGCATCTTATTGGTGGCATCGTACGATTTCCTAGAATTTCTCTCACTTGCCACCAATACGATGCCACTTCCGGTGCAGCGAACGTGCAGTGACTGCTTCTCCTCTGATTTTCTGCGATTTCTGCACGCTCACTGCACCGGAAGTGGCATCGTATTGGCGGCAAGTGAGAGAAATTCTAGGGAATCATACGATGCCAACAATAAGATGCCATCAATTTCATGCGCAGTATGCGTGAATCGGAACACAACCAAGGTGTGCTCGGCCGGCAGCTCATCTTCGTCTTCTACTGCGCCTTCCCACTTTCCGCCATGTTAAAATATGGCCGCCTAGTTACATTATGGGGTTTAAAATGTACACTCAGCTCAAACGATTGTGGCCGTTCGAGATTCGATTGCATTCGAGCTTACCAGGGTCCGCTTTTTCACATCGCTAACATTCTACAGTATTTCATGAACATGGTGAGGGCACTGCCAAGCCACAGGTTCCCGTCTAGAACACTTTTAATTCATGATGAAACACCACTGTGGCACCATCTGCCTATGATTGTCATAATTACCCACACAGCACAACGTCTGGCAAAGTCTTAAAGACGTCCAAAAGGCGTCTCAAAGACGTCTTAAAGACATCTTGTTACAAATCAAGACGTTCAGACGGTCTGAATGTCCTGATTTGTAACAAGACGTCTTTAAGACGTCTTAGAGACGCCTTTTGGACGTCTTTAAGACTTTGCCAGACGTTGTGCTGTGTGGGAAAGGGTTTTATTTTAATTTTAATAGTGAGTACATTTTCCCCTTTCTTCTATAACCTCCAATAGCCTCTTAGGTAAACTTTTGTGTAATTTTTTTAACAATTTTCTTGAAATGGAATTCCAGCCTTCCTCAATAGCGATTTTTAACTCGTCTAAGGAATTAAATTGTTTTCGATATACAGAACGAGTTAATTGCTCCCATACGTTCTCGATAATATTTAAATCCAGCGATCTTGTTGGCCATGTTAAAACATTGATATTATGAGTATCAAAATATTTTTTTCTAATTTTAGCAGTATGCACAGCTGCATTGTCCTACTGGAATATGAATTTTTATCCACTTATTCGCCGTGTATGTAACGTTATTTCCTCGTTTGTAAGTTTCATAAAATCTAGGTTTTTCATGTTTCCATTTACAAACCGAATATTGTTCTTTCCTTTATACCCCACCGCTCCCCAAACCATAATACCTCCTCCTTTCATTTGGCGTCTCATTTGAAACTGCGGATCTTTTTTAAGGTCATGAAAATAGTATGACCAGTCATCAGGTCCGTCAAGCGTAAATCTTTTTTCGTCCGAAAATATAACTCTTTTCCACTTTTTCCTCCAGCTTATGTGTTGTCGAGCAAATACCATCCGGCCATTGATGTGTTTCTTTGTTAAGGGTGCTTTTCTTTTAATTTTTCTCCTTTTAATATTTTCTGTTTTTTTTTTTTTGTAAAATACGTTGCACGTTTCGTACATGTGTAGATACACCAGCTTCATGTACAATTTGACGTGATTATCAATATCGAATTGGACGCAACTTTAACAATTACACGCACTCAATGGTCACTTGCGGCACGTGGGCGACCCTTTCTTTTCGTCTTACCGTACTTATTAGGATTCTTTAATAAATTTCTATTCACATTTCGACTTCTGCCTACTAATTTTGATATTTTAGAAAGGCTTGTGCCTTCTTGCCTTAAGTTTAAAATCATTTTTATCTCGGTTTCGTTTCACTGTGTACCGCGTCTCATTTGATTACCGCCAATTATTCGTTTGTTTTTGGGGTTAAGGTTGCCCATACTGTGCGACCCCAGCCCTTCTGTTAGTGCTACCGAAAAAAACATACGGCGCCGGGCAAAAAAAATGTACACGCTATTATAATTCAAATAAAACACTTGTTACTGAATTAAATTATCTTTTTTCTTTAACATGTCCTATCATTTTGTCGCAGTCGTTTTTCAGGTAAAGGGTTATAATTCCTGGAAAATAGCTTAAACAATTGCGGTTTTTCCGTATGTTACTAGGAAGCCATACTCAATATAGACCTATATAGAAAATCTTGGTATACATCATTGGTTGTGAGAAACACGAAAAATCCAGGGGTGTCCTATCATTTTGTCGCGGACTGTATGTTGCTTACTTTAGCTCTTAACAATCATGAGAACATCCATATGTTTCCTTCTGACTTTATTTACATTATTTTATGGCATTAGAAAATTATAGAGACGAAATAGTAATTACACCTAATGAAATATTTTATATATGTAACGTTTCGAAAAAGATAAAAACTTGAAACAGTATTTTAGAAAAAATTTAAAAACGTATAAATATTGTAATATCGATTTAATTTCGTCTCTATTTCGTATCAATTATCATATATTTTATGCTATTGCGAACACGATGAACTTCTTATAAGATCATAGCAACCTGAAAAGTTACATTTAAATCCACAATTTATGCATACCATGAAAGTAAATAACGAATTATAAATAACACGTGATAATTACTTACGTTATAGTCGAATCTACTACAAGATGTATGTACTCTAACTTAACAATACTCACATACATGGAAGAATCGATATTTCTAGCTTCCTTACGCAAAAGCATTTAATATTATCCCCAGTATTGATACATGTATATGTATACATATATCTTCTAAGCAAAATGATAGTGAACGAAATTATACAATGTAAAAAAGGAATCTATTAGTTGACGATGCATTTGCCAAATTTAAAAACGTAATGTACACTTCTGACGCACATTTCCGTGCCAGGATATTATTGAATATTAAAAAGAGAATATAATAAATTCTACAGAACTACGAAGACCGTGTAGCGTTATAACTGCACGTATGGGCGAGGTGGACTGAGCTGGCATTTTATCGCAGTCCCTTTTGTATCAGGCCGCTAGCACCGCCGTTTTGGCCGCCGTCACCGATGCGTGATAGCCGCCTTTCTAGCCGCCAACCACACTCCACCTCATAAGTTTATGTTACCGCATAAAGTTTAAAGTATCTCTTCGAATAACGGCATACAAATATTTTTTTTCTTTTTAAATGCATCAAGAAAGTCACAACGATACATCGCTAACTGTTTAAAATATCGTCTTCCAATAGCTTGTATGTGCGGGGAGCGGCCGCCGGCGCCTTGCACGTCTTGTAGCGGCCGTCCCAGGCGACGACAACGCCTACGATAATTATCTTGCTTTACTCGATAAAACACAGCATGTAACGCAGTTAAAAGCACACTGTACAGTTAACGTAAACCCGAGACAGTTTGTAGTCGGTCAGTAAATATCATTTCGATGTAATTCGAAACGACGGCGTTGTAAGAAACATTATAAGAGCAACGCATTGCCGCCGATTGCGGCGTACAGCGCGTCTAGCCGCCAATGCGTATATGATATACCACTGCAGATACTGGTGACAAGGTCCCATACTTTTCTAATTGCATTTCTTCGTATGGGTCTGGTACGATCGTGGCAATTCGTGAATATCGTTTGTAAATGTTAGTTTGATTTTGCTGAAATTAAGAAGGCCGATTTTTTTAAATTTAAAAAGTCGGGATAATCAATTTCTAGAAAATAATAACTTTATTAAAAACTCTTCGTTATGGACTTTAATTTTGTTTTTTTTATTTTACATGGAAAATGGTTTCAACCAATCGAAATGATCGCATTATTTAATAATAGAATATAATCGCATTTATATTAATAATAGAATTTTATTTCTTACATTTAACAATAACACATACAATCTATGCGTATATTGTGATAATAAAAAAATAAAAAAAAGTGAAATCAAAATGAGCTGAAAGTACATAAAGGTGTTTTGTAATAATCACGGATATTTTAATATTGTGAAGATAAAATTTAACATCTAGACATTTGTCTAGATGTCCGCGGCCTGGAAGTTAAATACTTGGCGTGGCCAGGCAAGGTCAACCCAGATAGCACTCGACGTCTTTAAGACGTCCATTTCACGTCTGTTTTTGGTCTGAACGTCTTAGACCATATTAAGACGTCTTTAAGACGTCTGCGCGCAGACATTTCTAAGACGTCTGTCTACAGACGTCTTTAAGACGTCCTTAAGACGTCTGTATCAGGTCGTCTTTTAAACGACTGAGTTAAGACGTCCTTAAGACGTCTGTACCAGGACGTCTTTTAAACGACTGAGTTAAGACGTCTTAAAGACGTCTGCGCGGAGACATTTCTAATATATATATATATATATAATATAATATAAATGCAGGAGTCGGATATATATATCGCGAGCGTGTATAAACACGTAGAGCTCAACAGACTCGGATTTTTATAAAATTTACTAATATGGAGTCGGTGTTGGAGTCGGCATATATTTTTTCGACTCCGACTCCGACTCCGACTCCGGTAATCAGAAATTCCTTCTGAACTCCGACTCCGACTCCACGACTCCGACTCTGACTCCGCAGCCCTGATCTTAACCGGCTATACCCTTTCATGTAAATCGGACTATTATTAACGAAATTAGCTTGAGGTTATGGAAATGAATTTTTCATGGAATTTCCTTTGTTATTATCCGAATCACGTCGTTCTTGGTGTCATTTTCATCGGCGAAAAATAAGGAATCAATTGGCGTCGTTTTCGCAAAGATCTAATGAGAAATGCGGAAATCGCAGATTTCTCACCTCTTAATAGGCACTTCAACCCCTCTGGGGGTCGAAAGCCGTAAAATTCGGCGAGACACTGCGGGTGATTGTCTTCGCCACGGGGTACCAGGCCGCATCTCTTTGGCGGACGTAGCTCCAGAATGGCCCTTTACCATTAAGAAGTGGATTTCCACATTTCTCATCAGCACTTTACGAAAGTGTCATGAATCGAATCCTTGGGTTTTAATGAAAATGGTCCCCATGAAAATGGTACCAAACCCGACATATTTCGGGCTGTAATTAACAAAGTTACACGAAAAATTGGTCTGCAGAATTTTAAGCCTACTTCGTTAAAAAATTTCCGATTTACATGATATTTTGTCCTTTTAATCGGGAGAATACCAGGAATTGATCGATGTTACTTTCAGATCGATACGACGAAAAATAAAGAACTTTAATTTCTGTAAAATTGGTGACACGTGGCGGGGCGACCGTAGCAGAGGACCGCTGCCTCGCTCGCCTCAGCCCTTGAACGACTCAGGCGCCTGCCGAAAGTATTCGAAACCTTCGAATAAAGATACAGGTAAAGTAGGAAAAAGTATTCGAACCTCAGAGTGGAAGACCTTCGAATAAAAAAAGTAACTTTGCCTCGTCGAATGAATTTCCGTCGAAGAAATGGCTCTTCGAATAAAGATACTTCGGGTTTTTTTTTTATTCGACGGCGAACGAATAAAATTTTTCTCTTTTATTCGAAGTTGAAATTTTTTTGAAGATAATTTTCAGCCCATCTCTGCAGTCGTACCGGACGTTCCGGGAACGGCCTGAATTTCCCACGAACGGCTTATATACGTCCTCTGAAGGACGAATGTTACAAAAAAAGTTGTCCCCAGTACGTCTTTTAAAGCGCCTGGATTCGGACTGAAGAACCGTTTAAAAGACGTTTTTGGGACGCCTTAAACAGGTCTGGATTAGGACTAAAACTGGCGTTCAAAAGACGTAATTAAGACCTATTTATCAGTAAATTAGGTCAAATACAGCTCTTTAAAGGGTTGTCAAAATGAAATAAAAATTTATTTCTATTTATTTATTTAAAATTTGACTACCACTATAGGCGATCTGACTGGACCGTCTATGCAGTGGGTTACCACCTTAGAAAAGGAAAGAAGGACTGCGACGGAACTTGTATATATACTAACTCGGTCCACGATCACCGACGAGAAACTCTCGAGCCGTGTCGCCCTCTGGTGGAGCTTGAGGAATTATACACCCCGCAAAGACGTATTTAACACGTGTCATACGCGTCTTAAACGTGTCCCACAGACATCATTAGGACTTTGTATACATGGCGCCAGGGTAGTTACACAACGTCCCTAAAGCGTCCCAAAAGCGTCTATAGACGTCCCAAAGACGTCTTGTTACAAACCGGGACATTCATACCTACAGACCTAAAGGTCGTCGCCCACTAGGCCGAACGGAAGCAAAGCGGAGCCGGTAACCAACTTCACGTCGGAAGCGCGGCGAATCAAGCGAAATTGTCGTTCAGAATATTTTCGCGTCGCTTCTGTTCTGTCATATGAGCGATGCGTGGCGACGGATTTGTTGCATATACAGTGGGTACAGAAAGTATTTGTACACCCTTTAAAATCGCATAACTTTTTTCAAATTAATCCAAACAACTTGAGTTTTTTTTAGAAGCTAGAGGGATTAGTTTGCTAAATGATGTGATCGTGGTTTAAAAAAAAAATGAACATGGTCGGAATAGCAAAAAAAGTAGTAAAAGTCGTTTTTTAAACTTTTTTTTGTGAGCCTGTAATGAAAATTCAAAAAACCCGTTTGTAGATTTCAGTAAGTTATCTACGTGCCTAAAATTTCATCAAAATCGGTCAACGTTGCTCTGAGTTATGAACGCTTAAAGATCGCAGAATAAGGTCGAAAATCGCTGATTTCGGGAATTTCCGCGATTTTCGACCTTATTCTGCGATCTTTAAGCGTTCATAACTCAGAGCAACGTTGACCGATTTTGATGTAATTATGGAATTGAATAATTTTCAATTATTTACGTCGCGAAAATCGAGAGTCACATTATCTGCAAGACAGAAAAATAGGGTTATGCGCGAAGTGCAAATATTTAACGTCTTGTTTCGTAAATAATAATTTAACACATGTTTTATTATAAATGTTAATGTTCGCAGGAGCATGGATGATCGCCTAGGGTGTGTGCTGTGCGAAGATGGAGCTGAAGTAAGTATCGCATGTATCCTGTTTATTCAACGTTACGTTTAATTTTATACTAATGTTCTATTTGTTTTCAGCGTTAACACAATACGGAATATGGTGATTCTACAGGAAAAAAGAAGTCGAAAATATAGAAAATTTTGTGATTCGCACTTAATAGGTACCACTGGTTACGGGACGTATTGCATGTGAATTTATAAATGTAAGGGCGGTATTCTCAGTCGTTGCTTATTCTTAAGATCGTCTTAAGCATGCGGCATCCTCTACTAACCTCGTAGACTAGTAAAGGATACCGCATGCTTAAGACGATCTTAAGAATAAGCAACGACTGAGAATACCGCCCTAAATATTGAATGTTCTTCCTCGAATTTATATGCGCTATTTATATTATTTTGTAACATTTGTAATCACCAATCCTGTATATTATTAAATAAAGAATAAAGACTTTTTGAAATAAGTAGAATTAATTATTTAATAAATTGTAGAATCTGCTTGCTTTATTATTTGGGGTTAGGGATACACCTACAGCAGTAATGTACGTTTGTGTTCGTGAGTAGGTCCATGTGACGTCACGCAGAGGGAATTGTTTGGCTATTGTGGCCTACAGATGGCGCTGTTGGATGTGTCAGGCGGGCGGCAGGATCTGCCGCGGATCTGCCGGCAGACCCTGCCACGCAGACTCTGCCGGCAGATCCGTAGTCGAATGCGGACGTAGACTGCACCGCAGCTGCCGGCAGATCCTGCCGCCAGATCTGGTTAGCAGGGAGTATAGATTTAAAAACAGTGCGAAAGTCTTTAGCGTAAATAATATATAAAACACGTTTATAAGACCGACTTGAAAGATCTGATTCCTACCATATTTTATGGAAGAAAGAAAAGTTGGTAAACCATGTATTTAAACGGGTATTATACCATTTTTAATGTTTTACTTAGCAAGTTGTTAGTGAATTGAATGCCAGGTCGGCTCAAAATAATGATTTAAACTTTGAAAGACAGTTCTTCCAAATATAAAAGAATTAATGATAACTACTATTCATTTAGTCGTCTTAGGGCGGTATCATCATCAATAGTTTTTTAGTTTTTAGCATGCGGCATCTTCTACTAGTCTAGTAGATTAATAAAGGATGCCGGATGCTTAAGACGATCTTCGTCTTCAGCAACGACTGATAATACCGCCCTTACAGATGGGTATACCAAATATATTCTCCGCAGTGGAATGCCGGCAAATACGAGTAGTACTGGAGAGCCCTGAATGATCAAGCCCTCGGCCACTTATTCCCGCCACGGTGCTATTTCGCAAGCGAGAAGCGCTCGCCCGATCGCGGCCTGGCGGCGTCGCGTCGTGAACTATGTCAGCAGAAGCTGCTCGATTTCTGTTGCCTATCTGCCGTTAGATCGCGGTGCGCAAGATCTGCTCGATTCCTGCCATTAAATTGTATCAGCAGACCCTGCCGCCAATCTGCTCGCAGGTTAAGGCAGCACAAACTGTCGGCTTTCTGCTGTCAGTCTGCTTTTATCATCGAATATAACAAATCCTGTATCAAATCTGTAGTCTTTCTGCCACAAACATTTGTACTCAGGCGTTGAGCAAAATCTACAAATACGGACGTGGCTGACTGGGTGAATGTACAAAATAGAGAACATTCACTCCTTTCTTTACTCAAGAAATTATGTTACAATCAATGTTTATAATTATTTAGCAGTCTTCCCTTGGAAATAGTCCATGATAATTGTAGGGATTTCTTTGAGGATAAGTGATCTTGGTATGCCGGAATATTTTGTAAATAACTCCAGAAAGTATAAGATGCTTGTTCCATCAGATTCTCCGTCAGTTGCCATTTTGACGCTGCAGATACGACACTAATGTAAATGTCCGTTACAGTGAGATTGTGCGAGTAGAATATTTATATGTTTATACCTGTCTGGTGCAACGCAGGAAAGAACGTATGCACATAGATATTTAACGTAACGAGTCATCGCAGAGAAAGTATACTGACGTAAAACAGTTTGTACTCCGATTGCGAATAATACAGCATCAAGGGGGTCTTGAGGCTTTTTACTCAAAAGACTTCCTACAAAAAATGTCGACTCATTATTAGACTGTCGGTATTGAAACATTTATTTGCGCATAAAACCAGTACCTGTGTTTCTACAGTAGTGAAGTTTCGATATTTGCGATACAGTCAGCAAAAATATAATGAGCGCAATGTTACTTATATTTGGTGGTTTAATATAAACGTTATTATGAGAATTACTTATACCAGCCCAATCTAATCTCACACTAAGTTCGCGCAGTAATTCATTTCTTTCGACCTCATTTTGCTCATTATTGCTGCTTTTACTAATTTCGAATAAAACAGCCCTGTAAATCGTAAACATGACGGAAATAATAACGTTCATATACTAACATTAACGAAGAGCTTGTCAAAGTATTTACACGTACATGTTTAAAGTTTGAAGTGCTGCTTCCATATGTTTAGCTTCGAATTTACAAGCAGTGTTTAATTCGTACGCTATTTTCTTTTTAAGAAGTTGATAATGCCCAATTTTTAGTAGCCATTCCAGTAGTTGGGGACAAAATTTATTAGTATGAGTATTAATGGTAGTATGTAGTTTCGATGCATTACCTAGATACATATATTAAATAAAACAGATTCACTGAATTTATAATAAGCACTGATAGTGAATTGTCAGGAAATACCTTTGGACATGTCCGCAGAATTCAATATTATCTCAAGCTGGTCGAGTGTAGATGTCCACGTTTTATTACGAATGTTCTTTTCTATATGACGCACCGTACTATCTAACTCAGTAACAATATAAAACGAAATAAGTTTATCGAGTCCTGTAAGGCCGGGCGTACCTATTGGTTCTAATATTTTTGAGAAGATTTTGTAATTTAACACTTCTACTTGCGTTTTAAGATCATACCAGGCAAGAGAATGTTCAATATAGACAGTTGTCCTATAAATGTACATATATATATACACACATACACACACAACATTATTACAATAATAACAATAGTATAAGATTAGTACCTATATCTATTATATTTACAAGAAACGAAAATACTCATTTAATTAAATTTTTGTATGTAAAAGATTATGATGACTCGACATACAAAGACAGTACCAAATATCTTTCGCCGAAAGAAAGAAACTTTACCTGTGGTCCGTAATACGAATAAGTTCACGGGCAAGTCTACCAATGAAAGTTACGGAATTATTATCTGGTACAGACACAGGTTTGTCTTCTTGAAAGTATCTCCATGATCTTCCGGGAGTCCAAGAAGAACCTGTACATTCTTCATCCACTGCGTTATTTATAATATATGTTATCTAGAAACACGTGATTAAATGCTTCTACTGGTATAAATATAATACAAATCTGCTACTAAATATTTCTGACTTCGCTTACTTCTTCATGCCATATTTTTAAGCTATTAATATTTATATAATCTTGAATATATTGGAACGATTTACGATAACCATCCATAATTGCAGCTAAATTATCAAGTTTCTGTAGCAACGACATCTACAATAATGCCAGCTTTTTAGTAAAACACATTAAGATATTGATAAATTCCATTTAAAGCTTACCTTCGACTTTGGTTCAAATACAAGACCATTGTCTAAAGCCAGCGTAACTTTTTTTACAAGCTCTTGTCGTATACCGTCTTCTAGAAGCCGGTGAGAGTCAACTCTCAACACTCCTAATGGGACACTTCTCAAGGATAATACACCTTTCGTAAACACTGACACAGCATATGTCAATTTAGCCATCTGAAATCATTTTTATGTAATAAAGAAAAATGGATTCCCACTTTAATACCCAGTGATTTTTTTTTTTTTTTTTTTTTTTTTTTAAAGAAGTTAAAAATAGATATGTACTTGTAACCTCTCATCTAATTGTGCATAATCTTTCAATTTATCTTTGGGTAATTTAGTAGGAATCTCCTTGAAAGCATTGGTTTCGAGGTATACTATCTGAGCAAGTAAACCAAATACAGTTTCAGGTATTATTTGTAAAACATGCCTCGCATATTTTTCTAATTCCCTACTGTAGTACTGTGACACTGAAGACAAATCTGCACTGCGCGCTTGATTCACTCTTAATAAAGGGGTTTCTAAGGCTGATGCCATCTGAAAACAAATATATATTGTTATGAGTATTTGGACAGTAAAGAGTATCCCCATAAAAAAAACTATACATACTATACATACTATACATATAATATAATACATATAGATTGGCAATCCGGTGCACATGGTTTCTGTTTGTAGTTGTAAAACTTACGTAGAATATAGAATTTATCCTTAATTCTGTCGCGTGATAATTTGTAATTTATAATATTAAAAATTATGTAAAGTCAGTCCCTATGCAAATTATCTTTGTAAAAAGAAGTGAGATCCCCATAAAAAAACTTCAAAAAAGTAAAAAAATACGCCAAGTACATGAAAAATCAAATAAATCACAAAAAATAGAAGATAATAATAATCACAAAAAATTGAAGATAATAATAATCACAAAAAATTGAAGATAATAATAACAAAATAAAAAAAAAAAGGGAAATCAAAATGAGCTGCAAGTACAGAAAGGTGCTTTCCAACTGCGCCTAAGATTATAAAACTATATATAATAACCCTGATAACCAGGTCTGCCGGCAGATCTTTGCCGAAAGGAGAATCGAGTTTTTTTTTTTTAATTGAATCATCATACTTATTATACTCTGTGTTTTTTTTAGTTGTGTGTTCCCGCAATAGTGGCACTCATACAAATTATCAATCTCTTTGGAATTTTTGTTTTAGATAAGTTTGCGATCCTAAACCTGACCCGCCACAGAGATGTCTCTTGTTCAAGGCGTTATATTGAAGCACAATTTTTGCATAAAAAGTTACCGAAAAATTTGTTTTGTATACTCTTCAAGTAGATGAATATTAGGTAAAAAGTTTTGCACGATTATATTTGTTATTCATTCAGTAAAACAATCATATAGATTGCTCAGTTTTTCGGCCGGATGACCAGAGTATGTACCCTCTTAAGTGTCTGTCTAGACTAGACTATCTTATGTTACTAGTATCCCGCTACGAGCGGGTTAACCGGCTCTTTCTAGAATTTAGAAACCGTTCTCTCGCGGTTAGTAATGGTTACAGTAACCTTCCTTGGTTAACCGGCTTCGGGTTAGGGTACGGCGCGGGTTACAATCCCTGCTTTGTGTACAATACATTGTCTAGGGGTGTGCGGATCGTCCCGAGGCTCGGGTTCCCGGCCCTCGGGACGGGTCGGAAAATTTCGGGCGAGATCGGGCGGGGTCTCGATACTTTCGTATTGCTCGAGATCCCGAAGTTTTCGGGATCCCGAGACTCGTTTCGGGCTACAAGCATGACCGCCGTGAGCGGGCAATTTGATTTCAGGTCGGCTCGGCAAAACTCGGACGCGATCGGCTCGAAAGCCAGCTCTTACGAGGGAACCGAGACGGAAGGGGCTATGCTTGGAGCCCGAATCGAGTCTCGGGATCCCGAGACATTCGGGGTCTCGAGCAATACGAAAGTATCGGCATCCCGCCCGATCTCGCCCGAAAATTTCCGGCCCGTCCCGAGCCCGAAAAGTCGGGTACCCGCACACCCCTGACATTGTCCGAACGAGGTGAGAGCGTATGGCAGAAAGTCTTGTTGCTGGATATTTTAAATGCTAATGGTAATAATTCAACAAACATGAACAAAGAGATCCAATATTTTCAACACACAATTGATTGGTTTTGGTATAAAATTAGTTTAGTATTAGTATATTTTATGCTATACGAGAAATTAATTTCGTCATATCAAAATCTATATTACAAATTAAAATAAGCATAGTAATTGTCAAAATTTATATATCACAAATTAAAATAAGCATAGTAATTGTTAAGTTAAATCATTTTATAAAGGTAAAAGGAAATTCAAAATTATTTATAACAAGGTTGAAAACAAAATATTACTAATGGGAAGCATAGTGACAAAATCTATATATCACAAATTTAAAATAAGCATAGTAATTTGTTAAATTAAATCATTTTATAAAAGTAAAAGGAAATTCAAAATTATTTGTAACAAGGTTGAAAACAAAATATTACTAATGGGAAGCAAAGTGATTAAAGTAAATAGACTAAGAATATTTAAAATATGTATTCGTAGGAAGTGAAAAATTCTTCAAAGTTCTGCAACGAAAGTGAAAAATACTCGCATTTATTTACATTTTTTTGTGAATGCCAATGAGACTGTGAAAATTAATGAATTGCGGATTTTAAAGTATTGCATAAAGATAAAACGAACGATACCGTGTCACATTTTAAGAAATTAAGAAAAATTTATATACTTCTAGAATTGCATTCAGAAGTATAGATCTTGAGCAAACATCGGCTTAACTTTTCACGTTTATTTTATGTAAAAGTTTATAAGTATCATCACGTATTAATTATTCTGGTCATACATGATAGCGGTAGCGACATCGACAGTCGACGTATACAGGGTGTCGATTCATGTACTTGGCGTCGAGACGCTACCGCGTCTCTATATAGATATGATTTACTAACAAGTAAAGATCCAAGAACCCGAAAATTCAAAAAATTTTGAAACTTTGAAAATGTAGGGAATTTCCTCCTGATTACACTGCAATTATTCTTTGCTGCCCAAATTCACTCTAAGGCGATGTAATTAACCTCTGAAAATTCGGTTATTTTCCGATTTTGTTATAACTCGTGAACTTTAAAATAATTTATTACCAAATGATAGATCTAATTAAAAGAAGTAACTTCCGTCTTGGAACTTTTTTTCTATCTCTTACAGTTCGCGAGTTATAACACAAAATCGGATAATTGCCGAATTTTCAGGGGTTAATTTCACCCCCTTCAAGTGAATTTGGGTAGGAAACAAAAATTGCGATGTAATCAGGAGGAAATCCACTGCATATTCACAAAGTATCAGAATTTTTTGAATTTTCGGGTTCGGGTTCTTCCCTTCTAAGCAATAAATAATAAAGGCTATATTAAGTAGAGAGTGTGTATGAAAGTTCAAACTTACTTTTAAAAGCAGGGCTTTTAATTTCATCACAGTAGGAGGACTTTCTTTTATGCTGACTTGCATTGTATCAATAAATGACTCCATTATATTCCATGCATAGCAACAATCTGTTACTATGTTTAAACTTATCATAGTGTCTTCTGTTATACTTCCAGTGCGCAACATGTTGTGTAATATTTCGCGTGTATCAGCTAAATACTGAGATATATGCAAATTATTTTCTAACTGGTGAAATTCTGTAACAATGCATTAATATAGCAATTCTAAAGTGTAACTATAATTGATTTCTTATTGCTTGCATCATAGTTACCTTGGACTTCTTCTAATGCTTGTAACAATTGTACTATTTTCCTTCCATCTTCTTGTTGCAATGAATCAATGTGCTTGCTTATCTCCATAAACCATGTGTGTAGATTTTGATTTTTTTCTATACCATCCAGAGATTTAATACCACCAAATATTTGGGCAAGATCTGTTATGCGTTCGACGCATATTCCTTTATCCCTAAGCCACTTAGTTTCTTTACCAAACAACAACTAAAAGCGAACAATAGAATTAAAGAAACATGCTTCATTAATTTTGCAAATACGGAAAATATCGTATCAAAAACTCATACATCTTTGTACAATT
Organism: Andrena minutula; assembly: GCA_929113495.1. NCBI lineage: Eukaryota > Metazoa > Arthropoda > Insecta > Hymenoptera > Andrenidae > Andrena > Andrena minutula. Next base: position 34,737,625 of record OV815996.1, on the reverse strand, counting down.
GTTTGACGTCCTGTTCAATTTGAGCAGTACTTAGTAACAACTGTAGACAACCGGTTGTCGTATATTTGCTCTCATTCGCTACCAACTGTCTGAGCATACGTGAACGCTTTGAATCTTCTAATAATATAGTTGACATTGCTGTGTGTAAAAGTATCCAATGTAATGTCACATTACATTCTCTTACAAGTTTTACCAATGTTCCTATTGTAGTCTCGTCCAAAGTACCTGCTAACTGTACCTCTTCTGTTTCGGACATTAATTTCTAAAACGAATATTTAATACAGCAAATACTATGTATACATTAGGAAAAAAATAAGCAATATGCATTACACCAATTGGAACATCTGGATTAAGTAACTAATTTGATATAAGTCTCTGTTTAAAAGTTAAAGGCATGTTTACCTTCATTCTTTGACCATATTTTTGCGCGTTTACTTTTACGTTCGATGACTCAAGTGTATTATTCAGCGCTGTTCTTGCAGCCTTATATGGTAACCACCAATCACATAAATTTATTACTATCCCCATATAAATGCTGATCACCCAGTTGTCAGGGAAAAATCTATCTACTATTTCTCTCATAATAGCTGTATGTGTATGCAGCATGGATGGCTTAAATGATAAAATTATAACTAACATTGACGCTTGAGTGGAAAGAGCAGTACTGCGATGTTCTGGATGCGGGAATGCAAGACTCTGATTATAGATTTCATCCGAACGTAAACGTCCAATAATATGTTCTATCAACGAATCGCTTAATGGTATCCGCCTGCAAGATAAAATTTCTGTAAAAGAAAATATTAAAAATATCACAAAATCGACGATTCTCAAGAGACCCACCTAAAGTATTCCTCGGGATAATTTGCAGGGCGCTTGCTGGATGTTTTAGAAAATCCTGTTGAGCGGAGCAACATGCATATATCGTCGACTCTTGTAGAAGATGAACGCTGAGCATTATACCGATAGTAGGATACAAGTAATCTTTCCCTTACACATCCTTCAAAATGATAATCCACCAAGAGTAACATAACTCCATATAAATACACTCCCTCGCACTGTTAATATCAGTTGTAATGTAATCATTGCCCTAACATATTTCAATCTTAACCCTTAGTATCATAGTGTAACACCCGTGCTCGCTATTTGTTTTCTTTTTCATGTACATTAAAGGTCGTAACTTCATTATTGCCACATGTAACAAGTGTCCTTAGGGCAGAAACACATCTGTAGAAATTCTACTGTGATCACTGTCTCGTATTATTGATTACAACTCTTAGTTTCGCGAGGACCACTGAAACTACATATCAGGTAAATGCTATTTCTTTCTCCGAGTTATTTCGGTTTTCCTCTTTGAATAAATTTGAGGTCGAACATAATAATGTATGTAACACTAGTGTAACATTCCGCAAAACCGAGCATTGGCTTAACATTATAATACATAGGTACATTTATGCATGGTGTAACTTTGGTCTTTTATCCATATTTTTCATTTATATAGAAAGTTCTTACACTAGGAATGTTTTGCTTATTTTTGCGATGAAGCGTGGACAAGAATGTATCGATAAGAATTTTTCTGAGGAAAATAAAGAAACCATGATACTAAGGGTTTACCAATAGAACATGTTCTCTCAATACATATAGTATTTCTCGAGAAATACTTGTGTTTAAAATTATATTCAATAGCCATCAGATTCTTAAAGTTACACATTAAAATACTAAATTTTGATACATAATCTGCTTGAAACTATTGAACAGCCAAACTTAATACTTGACTTAACAATATACTAAGCATCATGAAAAATTAATAATAAAACTCACAATCACTCATGTTGAGTTGCCTGTAATCTTAAATAAAACTATAAGTATCTCATTTTTTTAATACGATTTAACATTTAATTTAAAACTAGTGAAATAAAAGTGTTTAATAGAAATCCTAATGAATGTATCTCTATCATAAATCGTAAACAAGTGAGTATCTTAATATATAAAGCAGAAAGTTTCTATATGTTTGTGTGTTTGTTTGTCGCCTAAAAACTTTTGAACGACAAACTCTGGGATCACGAAATGTGCCGCAGCTCATTATACTTGACTAATCCAGATGAATGTGACTATTTTCACACAAAAAAAACTAAATATTTTTTTTTATAAAATCAGGATCTAAATTTCGGGCGAAGTCGAGTAGTAAAGCTAATAAACCATAAAGGTACCATTAATTGTCTTCCTTCTTCAGTGAGCATAATCGAATCTATAGACTGGTGAATATATATTCCATCTCCTAGTTCATCCACATAAAGGTTTAAATCAGTAACATACTTGTGTATACTTTCGAAAGCCAAGTAAAATCGTGAAATTATATCGGAAAAGCTATTTCGCAGCTCTTCGTCCGTCTCTTGAAGAACCTACGTGCAAAAACATAACTATCAGTCACAGAGATTAATGGTCTGCGCACACATATTCGTTCCGTGTCAGTTCCGCGGTCGTAAAAGGTTGCTTGTTTTGGAATGTTGCAGCGCGCACTTGTCAGTTTCGTCAAATTCGACGGTCTCTCCATACCCGTCAGGATCAGTGATAAAAAATATCGTTTGCGTGCTCTACAATGGAGCAGCGCACACTTGTCCGTGTCAGGGATGTCAGCAGATGCCAGTGTAGAACCCCTATCCGTTCGGTGAAACTAAAATTTGGTTGCCAACGATATTTGGGCATCTGGACTGACGGAGTCCTGAAATCACGGACAGGTGAAAGGGACGATCTTTTTTATGACCGTGAAGGTTTCTCTCGCATCCTAGACAATAGAGTCGTAAAGACAAGGACAGCCACTCAGTAATGAAAATGTGAATTTCTACAATTAATATTAGATCTCCATACAAATACCACCAATGGATTGCTGGAGTTTTTGCAATGAAAATTATACCAAACATGACATAATTCTGATCATTATTAATGATTGTAATGAAAAGGATTTTGTGTTTGAATTTTGCACGGTAAGGTATAGGGTATGAATGCTTGGTGTTAGGGAAATGAAGCTGGATGTGCGTTTCAACAGCGGGTGCAAACTATAGGGCCTTTGCACACGAGCGACTTTTAGCAGCGATACAGTCGCCAACAGTCGAGGAACGGTGTGATTTGACGCAGCGTTACATTCAATTAATTTTCATTTGTCCAAGTTTAAAGTGTCCACGATTTTTAAAACGTGTCCGAAAAGAGGACAAACAGGGCTATATCCTATTTTTTCAAATTTTTAAAAAAGTGCCTTCAATTATACAATTTCATTTGTTTATAAGAATTGCAAAATAAATGGTCCAAAAATTGTATTTTTTAAGTGAAATCATTTTTATTAAGTACTCTTATATCTCCACTGTAAGCACCCACGAGGTCATTTTTATTGGTTTGTGGGTTCAACAGTTAAAATTTTTGGAGAAAAAGTGAACACTATATTTCAAAGAGCTGTAACTTCCACAATTTTTGATATGTTCAAAAATCCTTCGAGATATGTTTATATATCCCTAAAGACTACAACATATCCAAGTTGCACCAAAATCCGAAATGTTACTTCGAAAATTGTCCGAGTTCGCGTGGAATGACCTTAAATCTACCTACTTAAGGGGTTTTTAAATTTTTATTACAGGCACAGAAAAATAGTGGAAAAAGCGACCGTCATTATTTTCTTCGCTATTCCAACCAATTGCGATTTTTACAAAACGACGAAACTAGTCACCTACTTAGTAAACTAACACATCTAGCTTCTAAAAAATCTTACGTCGTTTAGACCAATTTTAAAAATGTTATTCTGTTTTGAAGGGTGTACGAATACTTTTGTCACCTACTGACTGAAAGAACTGTATGGCAGGCTTGCAGAAACGGCTGAATTAGGACTAACTGGGCCATAACATGTCTCCCACACAATTGTCAGTGAAATTAGAGACACCGCACGGATATGGAACTGATACGGAACCTTAAAATTATTTTATGTAAAACGCTCGCTTCATATAATGAAAAATAATTACTTTTCAAATTATTTATAAGACAACTGCTTTTTACAAGCTTTATTACAAGTGAAAGAAAAAGTGAAAGAAATGAATTTATTGCATATATTTGTACACATACTTGTTAGTGTTTACCTACTTACCGGATCATTTTCTATTTTCTGTTCGTAAGCACTAACCGATTTAAAATATGCAAAATCAATTATAATTGATCCATACTTCTGCATTATCTGCTTTGAATCCAAACTGTAAAATGAGAGAGAATTTCTGTTATGCTCGTAACTGATGTAAAGATAAAGATACAGTAACTTTTGTAATGATTTTTCTTTTGTTGACAAAACGTGTGATATTTATGGATGTACGTAACCTATACACTGGCGGTACATAATCCTTTAATCGCATCAATTCTGCTATAATAGCGTTTCCACGGGACACCAAGCGTAATAAGTTCTGTCCGCAGATATTGTTAGATGCCAAGAAATCACCCATTTTAATGGATTATTTATATAAACAAATGCAACTGACAACTCACTGACATGATAGCGACATAGCGACAAACGTCAACAATCCACCATCAGGGGTGGTCCACTACGGCCGGTACTCATAGTCGCTACTTAGGGCGGTATTCTCAGTCGTTGCTTATTCTTAAGCAAATGCTTAAGCATTCGGCATCCTTTACTAGCTAGTAGGTTAGTAGAGGATGCCGCATGCTTAAGCATTTGCTTAAGAACAAGTAGCGACTGAGAATACCGCCCTTAGTCTTAAGCAAATGCTTAAGCATGCGTCATCCTCTATTAACCTAGTAGCTAGTAAAGGATGCCGAATGCTTAAGCATTTGCTTAAGAGTAAGTAGCGACTATGAATACCGGCCTACGGGTATTATTTTGTTAGCACGGCATTAACACCCTCTAGCGAGTTCGATATCCACTATATTACTAATGGCGGGCATTTCAAATTTTCCTATTTCTATTTTGTATCCCTTACTTATGACTAGATGATATACAGGGTGTTCCAAAAATGCTGCGGATCCTTAAAGGGGGTGATTCGGGGAATGATTGCAAACAACTTTTTCCTTTGTGAAAATGCTCTCCGAGGTTTAGTTAACGAGATATTAATAAAAAACACCGACCAATCAGAGCGCGAGTCTGACGGCCGAGCTCCCGCGCTGCGACTGCGTGTTCGGATTCTGGCTCTACACAATGATTATCCGATAGGAAATAAACGGGAACAACTCGTGACAAGAAAACGGTATTTATTGCGTGCCCATTTGGGCGTAGAAAAATCACAATGTAACGCACGTGATGCGGAATGGCGCAGAACGTGCATATAAAAACTCAATAGCGTCCGACGCGTTCGCTAACTTTTTGGAGATTGCGTCAACCCAACGCCTCTCCTCAAGGCGCTGCTTCCTGCGCCCTGGCTTCGAGACTACTGGGCGCTGTTGCGACTCCCGTCTAGCGGCGTGCAGTATAAGCTTCTGAAGCGCGGAGTTCAGATTGAATCCCCTAAATGTAATAGGAAAGGGAGACAAGGTGAAGCTCGTACATACTAGCCGTGCTGAAGGTAAAATGGCAACACCGCGAGAGTCCGGCTTCGATATATATATGTATATATATATACCTACCGTATCAGCCTCTCGGCCTCTCACCCAGTGATGCCAGATCGAGGACGGGTGCCCTCGAGAATTTCCCCCACCTCGCGCACACTACGCCGGAGCAGCGCGTCCGTGAGTTGGACTCCGAAGCGCCGAGCTCACGGACACGCAGCTCCGGCGTAGTATGCGCGAGGTGGGGGAAATTCTCGAGGGCACCCGTCCCCGATCTGGTATCACTGCTCTCACCGACCTCCCGGCTACACAGTCTCCCTCTACCGGCCTTTCAGTTTCGCGTTTATCTTTTAAATGTTTATATTAAAGTAGTACTGAAGTCCTCTAAATAACAGAAACGAAGCTATAATCCAGGTGTTTTATTTATTTATATTAACCCTACAGATCTTTATTTTTGTGGGTAGCACATTTATTTAATACAATCTGTAGCATTTTTGGACATTTTGATTTGCATAATTTTTTTTACAAATTTTACGTATTCATTAAGAGATAAGAATAATAAGATAATAATAATAAGAATAAGAGATAATAATAATAAGGGAAATTAATAATAACAATAAGGGAAATTAATAATAATAAGTTTATTTGTACTACAGGCTCACAGCCTATTACAAAAGAGGTTGTTTGATTCTCACTGCTTTGCTTCCTCGATGTTCTTAATATTTAATATTTCAGGGAACTCTTTTTCCCTAACTTTTTGTGCATGCCTTTGTTGATATTGGGGACATACAGACAGAACAAGCTTTGGACCTTTGGAGTCTCCCTTCTTCTCATGTTGCATAGTTGACATTCCTCTGCGTCGCTTATTTTTACGCTTCCTTCCATTTCTTCTGCCATACTGAATTCATATCTTCCTGCCAAGAATTGCAAGGGAAATTATAATGGTACTTTAAAAGTTAATAATATAATTCTATATTTTTATTCCCAAAAGATGAGGAATTACCAAAAAAATAAATGGTTGCTATACCTCGTAAAAATTGGACACCAACAAAATATTCTGCCGGTTGTAGATGATTCCATTCAAATTTACATATCCAGTCATGGGTCCCAGTCTGTTGCTAAAAAAATTAAATTGCAATATATGTCGATTATTAATTGTGGATGATAACGGTAAAACTGTAGGCGACGGATATTTTGATCACTTACAAAGAGGGGTCCTTTCTGTCCTCACTGATGTGACGTCCCGGCCCCACCACGGTATCGCGACTTAGTGTCGACGAGCGCCACCAGAGGTCTCTAATCTTCTCGCTAGTCCCTAATTCCAGTCTCATTCGTATATATACAAGTTCCAAATCCTATCCTCTGTGTCCCCGTGTGTGTCTAGGGCAGGGGTCGTCAGCTATAGCCCTACTGATGAGTCTGGCTGACGATCCCAAAACGAAACACACCCACACCCCTCTTCTTTTCCTCCTCGATCCTCCAACGCCGATCCACCCGCCCCGCACAGTTACTCCATAGTGGCGTTACCGCGGGCCGGCCTTAGGGTTTACGGTGCGTCGGGGGCGACGGGGCAAGAACTCCCCATCTCGTCTAGAATGTTCCGGCAATTCTGGACATGACACTGAAGAAGTGATAAAGTCATTTATTTATGTATATCCAATAATGTAAGCCATAATAGGTGATGGTAATTTGGAATCTCAACATTTGTAATCTGAAAATCATAAACATATTTTATATAAGTTAACTCATTATAATTAAGAAAAGGGTAACGCGCCATGGTAAATACCCGTAGGGTGGTGAGAAAATTGTTCATAATTATAATACTGTCCTCTAACACGATGTTATAATTAACTGCATAATTGTTCCTTTCAATAGCTAATTATGCTAACCTCTTTACTACGGGCACTTAACCTGTTTGGCTTCGTACCAACAATTTTGTCTACACATATTTCAGGTCTCTATTAACTTATACATACCTTTATCAATTTTTAAATCCTTCAATATGGTTCAAAGATGGTTTTAACTTGTTTCCCACTTCTTGTTTCTTGAAATCTCTGTAGATATTTCAAATATAATGCATCACAACACCTAACTATTCCGAGAGTCCACATAACATATACAGTAAAGTCTCGTTAGCCGCTCGATTTGCTCAACACAATACCGACTTTTCGCTATCCCCACCACTTCTCGCTCACTCTTATCCGGTGAAGGCGAGAGCGAGATGGAACGCGAGCGAGCGAAGGCATTGAAAGCGAGCGTGGAAAGTACGAGACAGACGACGCGTTGATGTTTTGTCTCGCTCCGTCATTCGGACGTCGCAACACTCCGTTCTTTGCGTGCGCGACGGGCGTGCGCAATGGTCGCAAGCGGTTACGGTGACTGCGAGAACCGTTTCGCAAAATCTTGACGCAGGCCCGGCTGAAATCCTTTTTGCGCCCTAGACGAACATGTCAAATTGCGCCCATTATTATAATACATTTATTAGAGTTTATTGATGACCTTAATCTGAATTTTTATTCGTAGTTTAAAACAGTTGCAGAACAATTTGTAATATTGTATTTTCAAGTTTATTTTCAACAATATCAGCAATGAAAATTCCATTTTGCACCTCTATATATATATATTTTCTTTGGCTATATACATACTGATCGTTGCCTGTAAGCTTGGCTTGTCTCCATAAGCAAAATTAGGCGACTGCCTAGGGTGGAAAGTCAACAAGAAGTGCAAAATGGAATTTTCATTGCTGATATTGTTGAAAATAAACTTGAAAATACAATATTACAAATTGTTCTGCAACTGTTTTAAACTACGAATAAAAATTCAGATTAAGGTCATCAATAAACTCTAATATATGTATTATTATAAAGAGCTGAATGGGACCAGTTCGCCTATGGCGCAAAAAACACTGGAGCCGTCCTTGGCTATCTGACCGTCGCGCGCATGCGTCGAGTAGTTACGATTACATGGAGCGCTCGCGTCTGTCGCGCACGCAGGCCGCGCACGCAAAGTCTTCCATCTCGCTCCCCCCTTCGGGCAGAAAGAAGCGAGAAACTCAGACCCGAAATTAGCGATCTATCACGATACGTGCTCACCGCCAGTCCCGACCAGCGAGCGACTAACGAGACTTTACTGTACCACATTTATGAATATTAATACACTTCTGTATTACATCTACTTACTATAGTTATGATATTTATGTATTCCTCATACATAATTAATAAAAAATACTGTATATTAGTATAATTTTATATCGCTAAATAACGATAATTGTAATGCTGAATACAAAACTCCACCATTGAAAATAGGACTCCCAATCCGCACATGAGCGGTGTTGCCACGTTGTATAGCACGGCTAGTAGTAGAGTCGGCTGTGGTATTGGGAATGGCTAAGCTGCGATACGCTATCTGGTGGCGAAAATCAGAACCTCTGCGGGTAGGTCGCTGGCTGTAGCAGCATAATGAAAGTGTGTAAATCAGCGCTGTTCAAGGTCGCTCCCGCGGGAGATTGGGGTTCTCCCACTCTCGTCCGCGTTGTCAGGGATACTGCGCGACGCTAAAGAGGTGACCTTGACAGACCAGCGTGTCCGTCGCCGAGCGATACGACATGTGATTAGTGACACGCGGCATCGCAGCCAGCAAATGCTACTACTGTGCTCCGATGGAAAGATGAGACTCGAGAAACTCTAGGGTCCGAATCAGGGCCCGAATAGTATATCCCTATTGGCTGGCGCGACAACGTCGACGAATACAAAGTAAGCAAACGGGGCACAGGCAGCGGGAGCCAATGCGAGCGAAGAACCCCTCTCGCCCCCCTGACATTTCGGGTTTCATCTTTCCATCGGAGCACAGTACTTCCCGGTATAAGTTGTCAGTCTTGGTGACCTGTACTTTTCAAACAATTCTGAAACTAGAAATATCATAAATAAGCCTGATACATAGGTACGAAAGTCAACGAATTAACCTGAAATGACCCATATCCAAGTGACAGACGGCTCGCCGGACGTGGCAGCCTTCTTAGCGTCGCGCGGTCTCCTTGACGACGGAAGGCACGCTATGCGAGAGAAAGATTGGAAGGGGAAGCAGGCGCGTGAGGGGCCCCTACGCTGGACAGCGCTGGCATAAGTATATATCAAATGCCACAACACATACCAAATTTCATTCAAAATGAGAAAAAATTTATATTACTTACAGAATTATTAATGTACTGCTCCTAATTCCTACATCTATTCAGTATTAAGTACAGTATTGAAACGCAGAAGTTTTTACGCTAATACAAACTACAAAGGGGACATCCCGAACACCTACAGCAATAACGGTATCTTTGTATTGGTGACGCGGTGACGTCATCGTATAGCGTGATGGCGTGGGCCGTAGAGTCAAAGAGGAGATATAATAAGAGACGTCACTCGACAAGGACAGAAATAACCTAGGGAAATCACTAGACAACCAATTTAAATGCCCATTCGGCAATGATCGGTAAACTTCGGCAATAATCAGCCAATTGCGGTAAAGTACATTTAGTCGATTTGAATATCCCGCTCGAATATATAACCAATTTAAATGCCAAGGTCAAGTAAGGACCTCAAAGGTTCCGCCCGGAGTGACGCCTCTTATTATACCTACTCTTTGGTAGAGCCGTGCACAAGTCGCATTAGTGTGCATAGGCCTATTAAATGGCTGTGTTTCAATTCACGCCTACTGTTGCGTTATCCGCTGGTGTTAATCCATGTATTATATGAAGTTAGCTATAAGTCATAAAGATATCGAAGTTAGATGTAGAGCGAGATTCAAAATCCTTTTGTATTGAAAGGTAGGAATAATATATATAGATTCGAAGCGAATGGAACATTAAGGTCTTAAGCAAATATGAAACTGAGGACAAGGAAGAATTTATTGTAGAACGCGTTGTGCTTCTCGAAGGTTTTTCCCTTGCTATTTTTGAACGTGTCCTTATAATGTTAGCAGCTGATACCTGAACTCAGAAGACGTACGAAAACCTGGCATTGCATTCAATAGTTTTCAAGTTACCGTTAGACCAGGCGAGGATAGTACATAGCTTAACTTTCTCCTCTGCACATTTGCGTGCCAAATTTCGTCGAGCGAGCGGCTGCGCGTGTCATAAAAGTACTTAAAACTCTGTCCTCCCTTTCAATAATTGTCGATGTCCAGTTAGGGTAAAAACTCCGGTCGGGGAAGGCTGAAAGTCATAAAGCCATAAACTTTCTCCGAGTGACGTCGTCTTTACCCCGAGGGTTGCGCTTACTTACCTGCGAGATATGTATACAGGGTGTCCCAAAAATGTTGCGTTTCCTTAAAGGGGGTGATTCTGGGGGTGATTTCAAACAACTTTTTCCTTTGCGAAAATGCTCTCCGATGTTTCGTTAACGAGATATTAATAAAAAGCACCGACCAATCACAGCGCGAGTCGGACGGCCGAGTTCCCGCGGTAGCGTGGCTACGAGCCGCGCTGCGACTGCGACGAGCAAGCAACTCGGCATGCATCGAAGAAACTTGCGTAGAATGGCAAATGAAAAAGACGTAACAAATAAAATCGAACATGTTGTCATGGTTTGTTCGTCATTTAAAGTGAATAATGAATAAAGGATAAATGGATGAAAATCACGTGTAACGTAAAAAGACGAATACGCAGTTTTTTTTTAGAAGATTCGAAAATAATAATTATTTGAAGTGGGAGGATAAGGAATACGTAAATTTCCTTGTGTTAATAACGTAGCCACGAAAAGGTAATGTAACAGGAAATTAACGAAAGGTGATAGGCGTTCGGTATTGTGATAAAAATCCGTAATTCAATAACGGCCAGCACTGTTGGTGGTAACGAATAAGTCTGTTTAAAAAGCCCGAATAAATGTTATCGTACGGGAATTTAGAGAATTATCGCCGGAAATAAGCCATCGCTTGCGTTAAATTTAAAAATGAATTATCACCAATAAAGTAACTAAAACTCACCCTTGTTGGAAATTCACCTGCAGCTTGAAAATCTGTGTCACAGGGTCACCGAACCGATCCTGGTCATCGATGGACGTGCTCCGTGCACACTGGTCCCAGGTATCCTTACATTCCCACTACCCAAAGTTAAGGGTCGCAATGTCAGGTGCGTCCAGGTCAACGTACCGAATATTCACTTCACTGCACGGCTACTAACACTGATCACTTTATTTATCCTGAAGTATTCTTGGGCCGTGTACATTTCTGCGACGCGATTGCTAGCTGACTGACAGGATTTTTTCCAAGCAACTCCCGCTACCCCCAAGTAGCTTCTCTGGTTCCATTATGAGTTAACTCACACCAGGGCAAGAGGCTTTAGGTAAAAAGAAGCCAACACATTTTCGGAACACGTGTTTTGCAGAAGTGCAACGAACACTTTCACAAAAGCCCGCGCTCCGTCCTTCTACTGCCAATGTACCCATTGCTTCGAGATAGAAAACAGACACCACGTGTATCGGTTCGAAAGGGTCCGAAGAGAAGAGACAGTCTTCGAGTTACTATAAAGAAGAAAATGCATACCATTCCTGTTTCCCCTTTCCGACACCCTGAGTTCACGACTGCTACGAGGCGGAACCAATTAAGTCATAAATGATCCGAAACTGTAGGAAACCGTTCTCTACCGCCGACTCGCCGGACAATAAACCGCGACCCTGGCGAAATGCTCTGGCTGATCAGCCTGATTAATTTTGAAGAACTAGAAATTACAGAGTATTATCCAACATCAATACGCCTCGCGGAAAGACACAGGAAGAGAAGAGGTAGTCCGCTGACTGCGCGTAGTCCCGCCTGCTTCGTCCTACCTTCAAATTAAAGACGGATCCCTTATCTCTCGAGTATAAACACGCGCTCGAATTTCAAAACAAAAGCACGCGTCGACGTATTCCGTGCTAGAGATGGTGGGCCTTGAGGTCCGATTGGTCCCAAACTAACCAATCTGCTTGCCCTGCAGCCCTCCCAAACGGCCACTGTCCTGAAGAGGCCCTCTTCACACAGGGTTTGGCGGACCCCAGCCCATGCACCACACCTACAGGAGCGGTGGTAATGTGTGCGTGAATTGATGCTGGCGCCAAGCCAGCCACGCGGCGACATCGCGCAACGAATGTGACGTCACAGGTGGACCCTGTGCCACGTAAAACGTGCGCTTTGGCGGACCCCAGCCCAAGCACTTGGAAATTTCAGGCAGGGTCCACCGGCCACCGCTGCTATTGGTCAGAAGGAAACAACCAATGATGGCCAATCAGCGTCGCCGGGGAAATAGGTTGTCGACGCTGATTGGCCGCGGTGTCACTCGCTTGGCGCTGGCGTCGGTTCGTCTCCAATCGAGTAGTAGTTCCTGTACGCGCCCGTCACGCATTTGGCTGGGCTTGGCGTTGGCGTCGGTAGATTTGTGACGTCACATTCGTTGCGCGATGTTGCCGCGCGGCTGGCTTGGCGCCAGCATCAATTCACGCACACATTACCACCGCTCCTGTAGGTGTGGTGCATGGGCCGGGGTCCGCCAAACCCTGTCTTCACAGCAGTATCTCCTCCCCAAGGTCCACCATCGCTCGCACGGAATACGTCGACGCGTGCTTTTGTTTTGAAATTCGAGCGCGTGCTTAGACACTTGAGATAAGCAAGCGACGTATTCCGTGCGAGCGGATTATTAAATATGAATTGCACAGTTTTACACGATATATATTTTAAATTTACGTCAAATTTTATATCTGTCATATAATTTTATATCTTATTATATGTGTACTTGTATTGCATTTAATAAAAATGTTTTCATATTTATATTTAATGTGTTTTTATCTTAAACTTAATCAGTTCATTATCTATTTTCTTATTTTGGGCCATCTATACATTTCCTTTTGTTTTATGTACGTTTATTTTTTATTACATCTATTATTTAAAATAATAATTTTTTACATGCACTTATTCGTTACGTATATCTCCCTTTATTACCGTTCTAATTTACCGCTGCAAAGTGAGAATCTTACTCAGATTAAAATGGCGCCGGGATCTTCAAGTCGGCACACGGTTTTAACTCGGGATACGCTATCCAGTAGTATATACATATCAGTGGTGGTGACCCACTGCATACACGGTCCAGTTAGATCACCTAATTTATCGATAAATAGGTCTTAATTACGTCTTCTGAATGCCTGTTTCAGTCCTAATCCAGGCCTGTTTAAGACGTCGTTTAAACGCTTGTTCAGTCCGAATCCAGGCGCTTTAAACGACATACCCGGAACGATTGTTTGGTAACATTCGTCATTCAGAGGACGTACGTAAGCCGTTCGTGGGACATTCGGGACGCCTCCCTGGACGTCCGGTACGGCTGGGACGAACGTCCCCGGGATGTTTTGGGGACGATTGTGTGCTGTGTGGGTATATATATATATCGAAACCGGACTCTCGCGGTGTTGCCATTTTGCCTATAGCACGGCTAGTAATAGAGTCGGCTGTGACCCTTAAGCATCTGCTTAAGAATAAGTAGCAACTATGAATACCGGCCCTAGTCACCCTTTCCTATTACACTCGTGTGATCCGATTCAAACTTCGCGTTTCTGAAGTTTATACTACACGCCGCTAGATGGGAATCGCAACAGAGCTGAGCTACATGTACGGAACAAAGGACACAGCCGGTTTCGACACGTGTCGTCTATGTCATGGATAACCTATGGTTTGCAGTAATGGTAATGAGGGACTTTCGGTTCTTGCGTTCTACGAATTTTTCGTGTGTGCTTTGTCCTCTCTAAGGACCACTAAGGACCGATCCTGCGGTGGCCAATTAGTTGGGGTGTTAGCAGCGTTTCAACTTGGGGTAGAATTAACTTGAAAAAACGATAAAACGGGGACGGAGGCGAGAAATCTAATCCGTAATATCTGGGTGACGCCGGCCGCCTTAAGCCTCGGAGCCTTGAAATCTTCAAAGGCCCACAGGCATACGCGCGACCAAGGTAAGAATCCCACGACGCATTCTCGGCCGAGCTTACAAATAATTCTGTCTCTTCCAAACGATATACAAAATATCGCAACACCCACCGTTCAGAATTGCGCAGGTTGATTTGCAGTAATATCTCGAATGGCTGCAGTATTAACCTCAATACACCTATGAAAATACTGAAATAAACTTGGATTCAATGTAATGATTAACGTGCATTGAGATAATGTCGTAATTACTAATCGAGGTGTTAATGAACGTTTTTTTTTGCATTTTACGATTATATTAGTTCCTAACTTTCGTATTTCTTTGGATTCTATAATCTATAGTGTTCACAAAGTATACAAAATTGTATATGTCTTCTGGTGTGATGCTGATTCTTAGGCCGGTATTCATAGTCCTTACTTATTCTTAAGCAAATGCTTAAGCATTCTGCATCCTTTACTAGCTACTAGGTTAGTAGAGGATGACGCATGCTTAACCATTTGCTTAAGAATAAGTAGCGACTATGAGTACCGGCCTTAATGGTGTGATGCTGATTTGATTCTGTGAGTTGCGGATTCTTAATTACATTCTGGGAATGTACATTCTGAATTGTAATTCAGAACTTGGGCAAAAAATTATTTCAAACACTTGGGGAAAAGTTAGAGCAGGGGACTCGTTAATTTCAAACTTTCTTTTTGGTAAATGTAAAGTGAACTGTTTAAATTGCAAATTGAGGATTCAGAGAACAAATTGGGAACAGTAAGGTTTTCTAATTGAAGATATAGAGTGTCTGTAAAGTGATACGACACGAGCCAAATTTTTATGATAGTTTTCTTAGAAAACTACCATAAAAATGTGGCTTTTAGCGAGACCTATCCATTTTTCTTCTGTTATCTTGATTCAGGTTATTTTGCACACCTATGTTGAGCGGTCATTTTTTGTCTATTATTTTGAATGCTGTAGCTGTAGATTCTTGAACTTTTTTCAAATCATCCTGTATGTGTTTCTGAGTAATTTTCATCTGTATAAATACTCTGATACGTCTACTCATTTCAGCTTTAAATCTACCAGAGAAAGAATTGGTTAAAATCTGCGTCTGACTGTTGTGATCTCCCTTTATTTGCTATCTTAAAATAATTCTGAAATTTTCTGATTAATACACATATTCACGTAACGCTGTACCTATAGTATTATTCGTTCGTTAGCTTGTAACAGTACTAAAATTTTTCAAATGACTATCTTGTGTTTCGTGTAATTTGATGATGCAACATGATATAAAACCACACTGATTGAACTTGTGCAAGAATGCATTGATTACCAGTTTATTAGTATTTTTCGTGATCATAACTTGTGAAATTGTAACATTAGTTTCGATCAATAAATTATTT
Organism: Andrena minutula; assembly: GCA_929113495.1. Classification (NCBI taxonomy): domain Eukaryota; kingdom Metazoa; phylum Arthropoda; class Insecta; order Hymenoptera; family Andrenidae; genus Andrena; species Andrena minutula. Next base: position 34,721,788 of record OV815996.1, on the reverse strand, counting down.
GATTGTGAGTTGTCAAATATTACTGCAATCTGATCTATGTGTAATAATCCTGTGATATGCATATACCATTAGGTCAACAACATAATCTTATTTCTTATATTATTAAATACTGAATATTTCTATTTTACCTCATTTATATAGCAAAATGTTTTCTACTTAAAATATTTACCTGAATATATAATGTAATTTTCTAATAGTTTTTTTTTACTATGTTTTGTATTATTCTCATCAGAATAAATTGATGTTTATTTTATTGTCACTAATACCTCCTACCAGTATTGTTCTTATGGTTATTTTTTATGGTTCATTCATGATATAGAAGCACCAGTTGAAAGTATTACAACTGATATATTATTTCTCTGTAGCTTTAGTCACGTACGATGATAAAAGTAATACTCTAGATTATTTTCTCCTAAATTTTCTCCCCCCTTTCTTCTTTGTTTCTCCATACACCCAACATTCTTCCAGGTTGAAAGTCCGTTCGTTATAGTTTCTAGTGCAGTACAAAACGGTTTGCGGTTTACCGACATTTCTTAGTTTGTGTTGTGTTCGAGTTGAAAGTTTAAAACATAAACGAAAAAGTTCCGGGTAAAAAAATCTTGAAAAATAACAGTACGTATTATATATGTGAAGAAAGTTCAGTTTAAGTATACAGTATAAAAGTTGTTAGTAAAAAAAAAGTTCTCGACGTGATATAAAAAGTATGTTCGACATGGTATGGATCGCGCGCGTTGTGCCTTCAAGAGCGAGTACTGCACAGGCTCTTATTGACACAGGTAAGCCCTGCGATGCTACTGATGCAGATTTTTCAGTGCTACATTTGGCCGGTATGGCTAAAAAAATTCACTTCTCAAGTAAGCGGAATTTAATGAGTCGTTTCAGCGGTGGTCCCATTTTTTTTTTGACAAATGTGACTATACATATTGTAAGAAAATCACTTGTTTACAGGCTAGAATAATTCACCATGTCAGACTCTGGTTCTGAAAGTTCCTTTTCTGAGGATTATGTTGGAAGGAGAAATCGAGCTCCGTCTACCGAAAATGTGGCGTCACCAAGCTACTCGCAGCATTCATCCATATCGGGCCATAAATCGAGAGCAAGTTCTCTTTCTTCGAGGGGAAAGTCACCTATGTCCGTAACATCCGAAAGAGACATAAAGTCTCCGAGATATACACCGATATCGCCAAAGTCTCAGAGATCTCGAGTAGCATCCCCTAGCGAAGAGGCTTCTCCAAGATCTGTTCGTAGTTTATCCAAATCACCACCTACTACACCGAAATCATATCACTCGAGAAATAACTCTTTGGATTCACTGAGAAGCGACCGTAGCTTGTCTCGATCTCCCATACAAGATGAGAGATCATGTCCATCTACCCCCAACGATTCTAAATCGTTACACCTCGAAGACACGGAACCCAAACAATTTGAATTGGAGGTTGATACAGAAAGATCTGGAGACAATTCTCCTAAATCGTATTCATATAAGAACAGTGAATCGAGACAAAGCTCACCAAAATCTCCGAGATCAGGACGTAGTTCTGCAAAGTCATTGATATCTGGAAGAAGTTCTCCAAAATCAGATCCAGCATCTCCTATGGACGATCAGGAATCCGATAAACATTCACTGCCACATTCCCCACCAATGAAAAGCGGTTCGTTCAATGAGTTGGATGGTGAACAAATTTCGGACGGAGACATCGAAGATGAACCTGAATCAATAACTAAGTCGAAGCCTGCTCAAATTACACACGGGGAAGATTTATCAGATGTCTCTGATCTAGAAAGTATGGATGGAGTTGATGGCTCAGCAGAACATGAATTAGAACTCAAGAAAAATCAACAAAACGAGGAGAAACGTATGGTAAACAATGATGTTAAAATAGAAAAAGAAGATAAAAGTGCTCCCGTTGGATTAACAGAAGAAAATGAACAATTGGACTTTGAAGCTGATGGGCAGTGGAAAGATGAGCGCGACGAAGGTAAATATTTTACAAATTACTTGAAGTTAGAAATACAGACCAACGAGTTTGAAGAGAACCCTGTAATGTGAAGAAGTCATTTTCCAACATCACCAAAAACTACTATACATATACAACGTGAAACACTTTTCAGGGAATCTGTTAAAACTCTGTAGTCTTAGCTCCACCTTAGCTATTCAGTGCACACCATCGGGAAATCTTTTAAAATTTCTTAAACTATGAATTTATATAAATCTAATGACACTTGAATATTATTTGCATTTGAAATAAGTGTAATTGAACATGGAATTTTTAGGAGAAACAGAAGGGCCAATCATGAAAGAGAATAAGGATGAAAAAGAGGGAAAGGACAAGAACAAGGATAAAGATAAAGCTAAATCGAAAGAAGGGGGTGAAGTAAATGATAAAGAAGAAGGAGAAGAAGATGGAGAAAAAGTAGAATCTGAATTAGAAGAAGGCGAGCTCAGCGATGGCGACGATGTCCGGCCAGAGGAAACAGAACCAAGGCCTGTTTGTCGTTTTTACAACCGGGGCCAATGTACATGGGGAGTCAGTTGTAGATTTTTGCACCCAGGTGTAACCGATAAGGGTAATTACACCATGTTTGATATGGTGAGGCCAATGGCGTATCCGCCACACGCAGCTGCCTCACACGATTACAGACCGCATATTGATAGGCCAAATATGGTGAGACCTTTACCTGGTTACGGGGCACCACCGCATACACCAAAAATAGAAGAACTTCCTACAGAATCCGCATGGGAACGCGGACTACGACATGCCAAAGAGGTAAGTATTGTTAGCACTGTATTTTAAGAAGAATCACATTTATCAATGTTTGCCGTGTCTCAACGCAGATGATGCGCAAGGCAAACAAACGCAAGGAATCGGACATGGACTTTGAAGAAAAGAAAATGAATTTAAGCTTAGGACAAGACGAATTAGACAGAGAAGCAGGATACTACGTTAGAGCAGCCAGCCCCGAACCACCTGTCGAAAGATGGCCACCAAGGGAGGCACCTCGAAGAGTACTACCAGCGAGGATTACACCAGAAAGATACGTCGAAGAACCTGATCCTTACTACGCACCGCCAGCAGCACCGCCAGAGTATTATAGGTAATTCCTGTCACCTGTAAAACACATATTTTGTTTCGCGAATTTTATCGTTTGTTTTTCTTTAAGGAACACACGTTTATGTGTTACTTACTTTTTATAGGAGGGTGCATTATAAAGCAGAGACTCGAGTCACCGCTGAATATCGAGAACGCGTCGATTATCATGCTGTGCCTCGTACTACGCCCCATTCTGTTTCTCCGCAACCGCACACGAGAGAAAGAGAAAGGGAAAGGGAGCGTGAACGCGATAGGGAACGAGAGTATTACGAGAAATACGAGAAGAAGCATAAGCGTCCGTCAAGGGAAGTTATAGTAGAACGTATCCCGCCAACGAAACCTTGGCGCGAAGAGGAACCACCACCAGTAGAAAGGGGCAGAGGAGACGAATGGGCTGATCCTTGGATGCGAAGGAAGTCTCCCAGCACCGTGCGACGGAATACGTCCTCTCGACGATCACGAAGGCAATCGTATTCTTCCGGCTCTTCGTATTCATCGACAAGGTATGATCTTTATGATAGCCATTATTATGATTATCTTCTGTCCATTCGAGCGTTCCAAGCGCTATGTCGACGAGGACTCGAAATGTAGGAGACGAGTATAAATATATTGTACTAGAATTTGAGCGATCTTTTACTATAACTGATTACTATCACTCTTCCAGAGTGTTCTGAAAATCTGTGTTTCGAATTTTGGAGGGATTACTTTTTAATAACCAGTAGTGCGATTCATAACAATCCGACTTTCAAATATACTTGAATAAGAAGTTCTTGTTTAGATCTTTTTTTTTTCTTTCTTTTTCTTTCCTTGAAATGTTTATTACGTACAAAAACGTACAAGTGTACTGTATCCTCTTTTTAGTTCTAGCCGTAGCTCGAGCCGCTCTAGCTACAGTTCTTACGACTCCCTATCCAGGTCCCGTTCACCATCCCCTCCCTCTAGAGCCCGTGGTACCGGCAAAGGGAAGGCAGTCGTGACATCGCCGCCTCCGAATCCTCCAGCGGTCGCAGCTGCTGCACCCCAACGCGGTGTGATGCTGATGAATCCACCCGCTCCCTCTCCCCGTCCACCCAAAGGCTCCATTTCTCCTACAACTGGTACGCTTCATCGACGTGCTGGACTCAACCCGCCTGCACCGAGTCCATTGTCTTCTCATCAACGCCACCATGAGAAGGCCAGAGATAAAGCAGCGATAGCAGCGGCTGCAGTAGCGAAAGTTATCAAAAGTCGGTCAAGATCCAGGTAAAAAGATATGCAAACGGTATATAATGGGTAGAAGATGTATAGGGAAGTTGTAAAAACAGTAGAGGATAAAGATGATTAGTGGAAGATGAAGTGTCGAGAGTAAAAGCTCAAACAATGCATTCTGTACATGGGGCGAGCACCGCACCATTGCGTCACGGACCCTTGGTTAGTTAAGCTAGGACCTTTAAGGGGGGAGACCATTGTAATAGTCTGAATAGTACGGGTGTTTTCAGGATTTGTTTTCAACAACAACAAAAAAAACAAGTAAATCAATGTATTGCTTATTATAGTTAATATGTACATATTGATGGGTAAAAAAATTTTCAATTAAATTCCTAAATCCGTTTCCGGTATACTGTTCGTCAAAATATGCGCTGCGGCAAAATCGTTCCTGTGGCGTTGACAGTGTCTTAGCCACATGGTTAATCTGAATTCAAGAAGACAAAAATATTTAGAAACTATACTGCATTCTACATTAGAGCATACCGATTTCGCGCAGGCACGACCTTCAGGAGGCGTTGCCTACGCTCGACTCCCCACTAAACCGCCTATGTTTTTCTCCATCGCACGGCCCTCTACTCTCTCTGTTAACTTTTCGTGCACTGTTTACGTTGACAACGGCCAGGTCTCACGTTATTCCTTCAAAATTATCACGACCAATCGCATGCGGTTCAAACTGTGGGTAGTAGTGGGAGCTGCGCAGATCGGTCTCAAATCGGTAGGGGCGTCGGTATGCTCTATATAGTATGGAATGCAGTATAGAAGCATACGTCTATTACGTGACGATCAAAAAAATCAATATCCCAAAAGATAAGAAAATGGTGGATGAATGAAAAAAAATTGGGGGTAAAGATGTCGATAAAAAAAACTAGGAGGCCAGTAATTTAAAAAAAAAAACTGATTGTCGCTTAATAGAGAAGGGTCTTTCGTACAATAAATAGCCTTTATGCATGTCGATTGGACGTATAATTTTCTCTGTATACTGTCAACGCTGTTGCGAAATGTCATTCTGAGGAAAACGCGTTCAAAGTTGTATGTCTCCGTCAATTTGACGAATTTCTTCATAAAATTTGGGAAGAGCATTCTTGGAACGTATGTCTTTCGAAAATATATATACAAAAAAAATATAATTTTCCAATTTTTTACAGTGGACTCTCCAATGGAGACCATATGTTGTTTTAGTAGTGCAGATTGCATCTAGCGATTAGGTTAGGTATTTTTATTATTTCTTCATTTATCTGAATATAGGAAATTATAATTTGGAGTCACAATAACGTGTTAAAGTGTATCCCATCGTAGGCTGGTTCATGTTCTGTTCTAGACACTTTAGATAAATATTCTAATTACTCCGACACAAATGCACCGAGGATAGTGGCCTATATAGTTGATATTCGTGAATGCTTCTGTAATATATCGTGAATAAAGTTTAGAATACCGATCCACTAAACAAGCTAGGTGAAATTGAACCACTCTCCACCGCGCACTTGTCGTAGTTGGAGCGATACTTTTCAGCCTGTGTACACTTTATTTCAGTGTACTCTTTCTACTTCGTTATATATTTTCTACGCCTAAATATTTCGACATTCGTATCTATAAAAACTATGATAAAATGATTTATGATCATTTAATGATCTCAAACGTTATATCTGTAAAGAAGTAAACATATATTCGTAAGGTACATGAAGTTTGTTTTTAGGTCTTCGCATAGTAGTTCAGGATCAGAGAGCAGTGGGAGCAGCAGTGATTCCAGTGAGTCGAGTTACTCGTCTTCTTCCAGCGAAACTCGCCGAAGGAAGGGTTCCACTCCACCGATAACGCGAAAAGACTCCAAGGGCATCGACGCTTTGAAACTGAGCGGTACCAAACAACAAATCAAGCTCACGTTGAAGCCAACCAGCAATACTACGACTGTAAAAAAGGTCGACCGGTCTGCTTTAATGGCTGGGAAGAAGAGAGGATTAGAATCACCGTCTTTGATCGATAGCAAAGCAAGCGTTGCTGCAGCCGCAGCCAAAGCTGCTAAGAAGGCGAGCTCGCGACGTGAAGAATTACTGAAACAATTGAAAGCAGTAGAAGACGCGATCGCTCGTAAGAGATCAAAGGTTTAATAAGGCAGTGCTTTTCTCACCCTTGGAGGTAAATACGTACAAACATGAATATTTCTTAGCCGTATTATGTAATTAGCTGCTATAAAATAACGTGTGATACGAGAGAAAGGAATTCGCATTAGAAATGGATGCGCTACTCGTTTAACGTGAAATTTCTCCGATTGCGATATCAAACGTTTCGTTTTCCTTGCTTTTCTTTTAATTTCTTTCCTTCGTCGATGTACAAACGCATACAACATTGAGCCAATATCATATTGTACAGTTTCTTCATCACCGAAGATGAGAGCCATGTGCGTTTTTTCACATACCCACACGTATATACAGATGCATGTAAATGCGGACAAGTTTCGAGCATTGAAGGCTTTTTAAGGATCGAACTATCACATTGATCTGTAGAGATAGGGTAAATAGAAATTACAAAACAGCGTCATGTTACGAGACAAATGCCAAACACACGCAAATAAAGACACACGTGTAATTTATTTATGTATGAACGAAGGGAATTTTGTTGTTGAAACACACAAAATATCTGTGCTCATAAATTAAACACGATGCAAGCGAGTTTGGTGACATTCAACGACAATAAAATGTCGCGCCTGTACAAATATTCTATATCTCCTTTTTTTTTTATTTTGCCAACGAATTAAGTTTTTATTCTTCGCATTGTGAATTTAGAATTGATTGGCCATGAAAAAGTGGAAACATTTACAATTAGATATTAATTAGGATGACTGTTAATGGAAATACTTCATTAATAATCCCGCAATGGAACACTTCTAAGGGAAGAGTTTGAATTCAATGCAACAAAAATAAATATATTACTACGAAATGTATGCATCTTATACTCTACCTTTTAAGTTACACAGGGAATTTCAAAATAATAACACTTTTTCAATAGAAAACGTGAAGCGAGTGGCTACTATTGAATGTTGTACATTATTCTTAGAACAGTAGTTGCCATCATATAAGATAATGAATCTTGCTGGACAAACGTACTGACGCGAAAGATTCTCGAGAGGAAATGTATTCTTTTATACAATTTTTTTATAGAGGTAGCGCGAGTTAATCATAAACACACTGCGGTAGTGGAATATACAAAATCTGATAACTTCATATAACAAAATAAACACACTAGAAAATGTATTTTGTACTTTCAAGTTATATTAGATACTTAATTACAAGCACTTCACCAACTTATGGAACACTTTTGTTAACAACGGAGTTTATTAAATACAAATTACAAAACAAAGTCACAAAGTGTTTATCCATAACAATGATTGTACTGCGCAGCTATAGTTAGATCGGTTGAACAATCCATATAGAGGTAGAAAAAAGAACACGTGCTTTGCTTAACTGTACTGTATAGTTTATAATCATTCGGGATTTAAGCACAATGCATCGCAAACACTCACGTAATCAACTTTCATGTAAAAATCTGTATTTTGGGGGAAGGCAATATGTTTTCTTTCTAAACAGCACCGATAATGTGTATAATTGAATCAGAATTCGAAGTAGGTACGTATCTGTAGCTACTTACACGGACATCCCGGGACATATACCATTTCCCAGAATCTATTAGTGTTCTATTCGACAAGTTTTGCTTTCTAGAAATAATTATATGTATTAGAAAGTATAGCTATCAATAGAATACTTTTCCAAAGAATCATAGGGAAACGTTGTAATCTCGAGATACCTTACAGTTATATTTCTAATTAAGGAAACCATTTACAGACACCAGAAATTTGGACCAATCCAACCAATAAAAAAAAAATATAAAGTGTAGTTTATGGTTACAATATTCTAGAAGCAGTCACGTCAAAATCTGGCTGCCTATTAATACCGCTCGTGTCGGTATTTTCCTGGCTGGTGCGTATAGGAAATCCCATAAATCTATTTGTACCATTTACAGTGGTGCGTCTCGACCTGGCCGAGGCGTTATCGTGTACCTTCACCTCGTTATATTTAAACAAACCGTCACCAGGCGGAGGTAACGAATTTTTCATCGACTTGTACCACCACTGATACGTGACGTACCACGTTAGAACGGCCGCTATCCCTCCCAGAAATTTCTCTATCATGATATGATAATAGAGCATCGTGGATACCAACATAATGTCCCAAAGCAATTGCTGTAACGTCATCGCGATGAACAGACCCCTCAGGTAAGGTGTGAGTGCTTTATGCGCCTTTTTCAGAAACTCCAAATCGGAATTGGACAGATTCCGCAGCGGTCCAGTGCTAGGCTCGCTCGGAGTCATTCGCGTGTGCTCTTCCCGCATGATTAGATCTTTTATACCCTCCCATCCGACTAACGAGGACCCCTCTTCCGCTAGAATCAAGCTGGAATATATAAGGAGAAACGTGTGGCCAGATATATCGAGGCCACTCCAGAATCTCCCAGATTGCAGGCATTTCGCTTTCGTTTGCAGCTGCACGTCCCTCGTGCTGAGGCATCGACCGTAGTTGGTCTCAATGTAATTGAAAAACTTGATCCATAGCAGCCACGCGGCCGTGGCTAGGACCAATCGAGCCAAATGTTTCAACAAGATCGACCTACGGCCGCAGCCGAGCGTGTGCGCCGTTAACACGACCCATGGGACGGTTATGGTCAGTAGCCATCCCCATCCCCACTTCACGAAGTATTGGTTGAGCGCGTTATCTGAACGCGAGAAATACGTTCTCGGCATCGCGATAAAGTCCGCTATGATCGATACCACGAATATCGCGCCGCAATATATGGCAACCTTCAGCCTCGTGTCGAACAGTAACGATTTCTTGCAGACATGTAAAAACATCGTTACGAGGATTAGGCCAATGGAGCTGGGTGCAGCGGTGGGTCGAGTTCCGCCTCTGTCTTCCTGACTCGAGTTCGGTCGGAAATTCATGCGACTCGACCTCAGATTATTGGTGGCCGAGCCAAACGTCGCGGAATTGCTGGCCGTCGTATACGCACCTCTTCGTTTCCCCGTAGCCATCGTGTAATCAACGCAGAGGTTATCGTACGTACGTTATAAGCAGGTCGGGTATATGTTACGTAGCCACATGTCAGGCGAGTCCCCTTTATACGACCGAGGTTAGCTTCACGCAACCTGTATCGTTGTTGCTGTCATGTGTGTCCACTAAGGATTCTGTTGTGTGTACGTACTTGCTACGTGCGTGGATCAGCTGGTCAGGTTATCAGCTGGCGCATGCACCGCGTAGGATACCCGTTACTCAAAATAGTACTACCGTGCAACCGCGACCGTACACTGCTTTGCTTTGTCATCCACTGGTCAAACATCCCCACTACTACGAGATACTAATTGGAAACATTTACATTTGGACTTCGTCATGCAATTCGCACGATGATAGATACGTGTGAAAACGTACTCGTTTGTAAACAAGTATTGTTTTTATCAAAAAGGACAGAAAATTCACATAAATTACTACATAAGAAAATATTTAGCCTAATTTACAATTAAAATTATATCGTGTCTGAGCATGATATAAATTTTTACAGGATTCTGTTCAGAAATATCGATTTGCCAGTACTGCAAGCTATTTTATGTTCCTATTAATAATTTATTAAGTCTGCTTTACCTTCTTCATCTCAATTAATTACTTGTACAATTGTATTTCATTCAAATTCTATATACTGATGATAACCTCAAAATTTTACTTTTATTAGAACTGTGATGAATTTCATAATATATCACATATTTTAGCCATACATATTTTAATATTTAATAGTAAAATAAAAACTGTATGGTTGAAAAAATAGACCTAACGGGGGCCGCTAAACCATCTAATCCAAACTTAGTGTAGTAAGTATACGGTATACCGTCCCACACAGCACAACGTCTGGCAAAGTCTTAAAGACGTCTAAAAGGCGTCTTTAAGACTTTGCCAGACGTTGTGTTGTGTGGGCTGGTATACCGATCACAGTTTTTTGCGAATAGGTACATATCTCGAAAACTAAAGCCGAGTGGCAGCAACATGTATAAAAAAAAGTTGTTCAGAATCGTGCTCTGACAACATATTCCAAGATCATAAAAATCGATGGAGGGCCAACTTTTGAATAATTACCAAATTAAACATACCTTTATCCAAATTATCCATATTTAAGGTGTAACAAACACAATTTTAAAAAAAATTCACAAACAAGAACGAATAATTCACGGGGACGCTAATTTGTTAGTTTTTAAGTTGTAAGAAACATATGATAATTATTGGGACTCTATTGGTTTATTGGGACATATTTTACATTCATATTGCTTATTTACGGACTAATGATTATATAGGATAACGAGATTGAAATTAAACATTGATTATTTCGATTAGTGTCCACTACGTACCGCACTCAACCGCACTGTGTCACTCTATTAGCACATTTGGCAACCTGCACTAAGTAGTGCGCACTGATAATGAGTGCGAACTCTTTCGCTTCCCATTGGTTAAAATTCGCAATCAGTGCGCACTAGTGCGACCGTCCGAGTACGCTACAAGGGATGGAAATTGGCCCCTGAAAATCCGGCTATTTTTCGATTTTGTGTTATAATTCACGAATTGTAAGAACTGTAACTTACCAAATGATGTTCCTAATTATATGAAAGAAGTATGTAACTATTTCCTGAAAACTTTTTTCTATCTCCTACAGTTCGCGACTAATAATACAAAATCGAAAAATTTTCAGAGGTCAATTGCACCCTCTTGGAATGAATTTAGGCAACAAACAAAATTGCGTTGTACTCAGGAGGGCATCCCATCCTCTACATATCCAGTTTCATAATTTTTTGAATTTCCCAGTTCGGGATCTTCCCTTCTCAAAAGTGAGGGTTGAAACTTGGTAACCCGTCATACATGAAAATGGTTACTTCTACGAAAAATACTCAACGAACCATTTTTGTAGAGAATTTCTTAAGCTATGCATTTCATAATAACTATTTTTGACGTGAAACTGTTAGATAACGAGATATTCACGGAAAAACAGCTTTTTCACCTTCAACGCTCTGTTAAATTTTTAGTGGGATTTGGATCGTTTGACATAGTTTAAAACGACGAAATAAAGGCCCAGACCAGAATTTAGCTACCTGCGTATTATTCCATAGATTAGCCATATTTCCGTCGAATTTCACTGAGCTATATAGAAAATCATGTGTCCGAAAGACGTCTGTCTCGTACATACATACCTCGTACCGTTCTTCACTCCTTTTTTAATCCCTCTAATTTGTTCTCATTCGATCTTGTTCTTGCATTCGCAGGACAAGGCCAGGAATGAGCCAGAAGATGTGGCCATAGCGCCAAGCTCTTAACGTGTAGTCTAACCGCGCGCTTAGCGAATATATAGTAGTTGCTAATGTAATATTTATCTTATTCTGTATCTTTTACTGCATTTTGAATTAAATTTGTATTATTTATAATAGCAGTGATTATTTTGTTATCTTATACTAAAAGAATTTCACTTTCAAGTATAGTATCGATGTAACATTTTTATTATATTCTATGTGATTACTTTCGTGGTAAATGTTTTATTGAAACAAAAAATTATACATGTTGGGAAAGTAAGCAAAATTCGCTTATCCTAAGAAAGTATATAGAAACAAGTTGAAATAGTATCCAATTGAGATTAGCACCTCGCTTCAAAATTGGCATATTCTTCTTCTTTAAATGAAGCATTATGTAAGAAATAAATCAGGAGAATAAATCTTGCATTTTGGAAGAATAATTTGTTAATTTATAATAATATATAAACTTTAAGTTTCCAATTGAATAAAAGCACAATAATACAAATATGACTAGAGTATGATTTTTATTTACTATTCAACTTCTATGGTATTGCACTAGTGTTTGTGTGCAATAGGCTCTATACTTTGTGGTAAATAATTCAGTCAAAATGTTGAATGAATTATGTAAAAAATCCCCCACACACCATTAAGTAATATTAGAAAAGGAACTTTGTTAAACATGTAAAGTTTGCAACATGTTCTTTCTAATATCATGCAAGTAGTTTTGCAAATTTAAATTTTATACATTTTCTCGAGATTCTTTTATATAGCTTTTGCAAGGCACCCTTGAGAGTTTGTTCAAAATATGTAGACATTAACAATGATAGCGTATTATGAAACTTATCTTTTAAAAATTATTTTATGATAAATTAGGCAACTATGAAAATCATTGCTATATTACTTTTAACGTGTTGACTAGTTCTAAGAGATTTCTGACCAGTCACCATTAATAATAGAGAGTACTGAAATATATTCACGAAGCGAGCAAATTTTCTCGTTTCGTTTCGTTGTGAGAACATTCATCATTCTTCATTTCATTTTAGGTGGTGAAACTGGGCAATTAGCTTCTCTACAAACAAATGTAGGGCGGAGGAGCCAATTACTGTGCCCTGTTTCAGGACTTCCGGAGTTTTCGCTAGTAAAAATAACTTTAGTATCGTAGTTGGCCTTTTCTTAAGAACTTAAAAGATTTTAAGAAATTTCAAAGTTTGTTTTATCGATATAAATTTTCCGATGAAACAAATATCAGATCTTGATCTTCTTCGAGTATTATTAAACATAAAATAAAAGTTCTGGAGCCACTTACTGTGCTTCCTCCCCGAATACTATGCTGCAATTACTGTGCTCTATCCCCGAATAGTAACTAACGCAATGAGCGAAAACCAGTCCAGTTATTGTGCACAGTAAATGATACTACTTCAAAATTTGTTTTTTAAGCTTTTTCATAAGTTTTACAGAAAGTTTCGCGAGTTCATTATCAAAAATTGAAATAATTAAATTTCAATAAAAAAATGTAATACCTCTCATTGGATAAATATAAAGTTAATGCTTAAAAATAAATTAGAGGCACAGTAATTGGGAAATCCCACAGTAATTGGTTCCTCTACCCCCATCTGTTAAATAAACGTATAGAATATTAAACAGTTACGCGTGACAAACTAGTTACAATAGAATCTAATTTTACAACTTGCACCTTGGACGTTAGTACCTTTAGTGGTTCTATATCGTACGAAGACCAATATGTTATTAATTCTGGATATCCGTCTTCGCTAATATAATCAATTTTGATCGAACTAAATCGAGCACGCGAATTCAAATTTGGTTGACAATCTGCACCACGACACAATTGGGTTATATCACTTTGACTTACATTCATAACTTGTAAATCTGTAGAATTCACAAATACTATTAGTACTCTTTCTATTAGCCTTCTCTCCGTAATAATAGATACTTTCTTTGTATGTTCAGAGACTGAGTCGATCCAGTGCCAAAATTTAATGGCAAACCCCGAAGTGTATGGTTTCCCAGACATAACTAAGAAAGTTGGTTTTGACGCAAAAGAATTCGGGCTAACGTGATCCCAAATCGTTACTGGCGGGTTCCCAGGCTTTTGCAGTGTCAAATTTACACTAGCTCTGCAATATTCTCCAGGACACGATCCTTCGTTTTCTATAGATAAATAGTGATATGGTGTAGGTTTCCAATTGTATTTTTCATTGTCAAGCTTCAACGTTTCAAACATGCGAAATGCTGTCGTCGGTTTCGTTACGGACTGCTTATTTGCTTCTGATAATTTCATAGCATGAAGTAATCCTGCAAAACTTATAGTCCTAGTCACGCCTGGAAAGAAGTGAAAAGATATTTCATGAAAACGGGTCCTATGTGTCAATATATTTGTAGTACACTACAAATAATGTTGGTTCGTGTTAAAATTCTTTCCGCGATTTCCGCATAAAATATAAGGGGTAAAAACTGGGAACGTCCATTTTTCGTGATTTTGCGAGTTATAGTACATTTTGTTGGTAGCAACTGGGACTACAGAACTGTCGAATTACAAAGGGTTGTAAAGTTCAAACGTCCTCGTGAGATAACGTTGAAGTGTTGATATACTGGTTAAAAACAGGAAATGTCCACGCTGCAATGGAACCAAACACAGAATGTTCCCATTCTTTACCTAAGCTTAAGCTTCTGTCGCCAAGGTAAAACAAGAAACTATAATAAGGGACAGGCAGTTGTTAATAATCTCATCACCATTAAAAAGAAAAGACGAAACAGTAAAAGAAAAAAAGGAGAGTTCGAACTTGCCGATAGAGCATACACAAAACGTTTGCCTATTTCAAAAACAAAATACAAGTACCTCATGGTCCTAAAAAAAATTTTATGAAACACTGTTCAATGCATAACAAGTAAGTGAGAAACAAAATATCTGACAATTAATAAAATGAGTGGCTTTCCTTGTTTTGATAATAATAGAAGTGAAAATTTCTTATTTTGTTGCAATATGCTGCCCTGGTCAAACCTGAGAAAATATTAAAATAATGTAAGATAATTAGTTTATTGCTTATTTCTTTTTGATGCCTAATTAGGATACAAGCTTCGTGTTATGAAGAATGCAGATGAATACATTGACGAACCCTGTTTCTTTACTAGTGGACTAAGACTAAGGTATTAAAACTTCTTTTTCTCGATAAAGCTGTTTTGTGCATTCCTTGTTTTTTCGTCTTTTCCCAGAGTGGGGCATTATTCGAATAATTTTTTTTTAATAAATTCTGCTTCGAATGATATTCGAATAAATTCTACTTCGAATAATATTCGAATAAAAGTTACAAATAAATTTGAAGTTATTCGAAAATAATGAATAAAAGTCGTCGAATAAGAATTTATTCGAATAAATCTTCGAATAAGGACTTATTCGAATAAATCGTTGGCTAAGAATTTATTCGAGTAAATCGTTGAATAAAAGATGGCCGCTAAACAGGCAATCTGCTATATTAAGGGGGTATTCTAGTATAAACGCCGTTATTTTCTGCGTTTTTGTGGAATTTCTTACAAAAAACTCGCTAAAGTTATTGAATCCGGGTTTTGCCTACATATGTATCAGCACTTAGAGAGTATTTACCAGGGACCCGAAATAACAGTTATTTTTTAAATTTTTTCGAAAAAAATCATTGAGAAAAAGTTAATTTTTATTCAAATGGAAGTCAGTCTTCATTAAATACTGCATAAATTTTTCGAAAAATCAAGTGATTAAAAAATATTAAAATTTATCTCTTTTGGTTACGAATAACCATTATTGGCAACCGAAATATTTTTTGGTCACGAATAACCATTATCGATGACCAGAATTTTTTTGGTTACGAATAACCATTATCGATGACCAGAATTTTTTTTGGTTACGAATAACCATTATCGTTGACGAGAAATTATTTTGGTTACGGCGTAACCAATATATATTTCGGGAATTTTTTTTGTGGTTGCGGTATAACCAATATATGAGGGGGAAGGGTGGGGAATCCTGAATGGAATTAAGGAAGGGGATGAAGAGGGGGAGTTCACGTATACGGGGGGAAGAGGAGAATCAGTGATTGACTACGTGATCGGGGACAGCAAAACGTGGGAAGCGGTTGAGGAGATCACAGTAGGGGATAACATTGATTCAGATCACCACCCGCTGATTGTGAGGATGGGACCAAAAGGGGAGAAGGGGAGGGAGTTAGAGAATGTAGGGGAAAGGTGGGTGATGGACTGGTCGGAGGAAAGTAGAGAAGAATATAGGAGGGGAATGGAGGGAGAGGAAATAGAAGGTGATACGGCGGACGAGGTCCTGCGAAACCTAAAGGAAGCGGTTAGGAGAAGGGCAAAGTGGAGTAAAGTAGGGAAGAAGCGGGAAGGGAAGAGGTGGTGGGATGGGGAATGTAGAAGAGGGAAAAATGAGGTGAAGAGTGCGTTGAGGAGATGGAGGAGGGGGGAAGGTACGGGGGAGGAGTACAGGAAAAGGAAGAGTGAATACCGGAGGATATGTGAAGAGAAAAAGGAGCAAGAGAGGAAGAGGTTATTAGAGGAGATCGAGAAAATCGATGGGGAGAAAAAAGTGTGGGAGATTTTAAGGAGAGAAAGGGGGAAGAGGAATGCAGTCAATGGGAATATTGGTATGGAGGAATGGAAGAGGCATTTCATGGAGGTCTTAGGGGGAGAGAGAGGAGAGGGTAGGGGTAGAGTGGGGAAAGGAAGCGAGGAATATGGAACAAATAGAAGAGATAGGGTTGATGGAGGTGAGTGAGTGCATAAGGGAGTTGAAGAAAGGGAAGGCAGTGGGAGTGGATGGGATGCCTAATGAGGCATGGATGTATGGAGGAGAGAATGTGACAAGAGCGGTATGGAAGATTTGTAATGGAGTATGGATGGGAGAAGGCTGGCCGGATGAGTGGAAGGAAGGGGTGATCGTGCCCATCGCAAAGAAGGGTAACGGGGAGACCGCAGGGGACCACAGGGGAATAACGCTAATGACGTCTATATATAAGATCTATATGAAGATCCTGGCGAAGAGACTGGAGAGAGAGAGATTCAAGAGAAAGGAATTGTGCCAGATAACCAGGCAGGCTTCAGAAGGGGGTAGAGCATGAACATGGTAGCGTTATTTGTGGACCTGAAGGCGGCATTTGACACGATAGAGAGGGAATGGTTGGTTGAGTGAAAGGATAATGGAGGCGTATGGTGAGACTAAATGTTGTGTGAGGGTGGGTGAGAGAGTGAGCGAATGTTTTTGGACTGAAAGAGGAGTGAGGCAGGGGTGCCCATTAAGCCCCTTGGTGTTTAATGTATGTATGGCTGACCTGGAAGAGAGATAGAGAGAGGAAGGCTGGGGGGTGTAAAAGTGGGGGGAGAGAAAGTGTATGAATTGGCGTATGCGGATGATATAGTGTTGATGGCTGAGGAAGAAGTGGGAATGAAAATGATGATGAGAGGACTGGAGAGGTATATGGATGAGGAAATGTTGAGTGTGAATGTGGACAAGACTAAGGTGATGAGATTTAGAGCGGGAGGGGGACGATGGAAAAAAATAGTGTGGAAATGGAAAGGAATGAAAGTAGAGGAGGTGAAAGAGTTTCAGTACTTAGGATACAAGCTAGAGAGGAATGGAAGGCAAGGCGTGCATATTAAGGAAAGGGTGAGGAAGGCTATGGTGGTAATGAGAGAGGTTTGAGGGATGGGAAAAAGATGGTTCGGAGACTGGAGGAGAAGGATCTTCCTGTTCGATAAGTTGGTGGGAACGGTGTTGATGTTCGGCGCGGAAATATGGGGGTGGAGAGAGAGAATCCAGGAGAAGTATATCAGGTGGGTGCTAGGGCTGGACTGGTACACACCGAGTTATATGATAAGGGAAGAAACAAAGAGGGGAAAGCTGAGGACAGTGGCTGGGAGGAGGGCATTAGGATTGGAGGAGAGGGTGAGAAGTGGGAAAGCGGGGGGGGGATAGCAAGGAGGTGTTTTGAAGAAATAATAAGGAAAGAGAGAGGTTGCAAAATTGAATGGGTGGAGCAAAGGAGGAATTTCTTCGAGGGAAGGGGATACGCGTCAGAGGAAGCGGAAAGGTTGTGGGCGGGAGGCTGGGAGATGAAGACGGAGCTAGAACAAAGGGACAAGGAAATACAAGAGCAGGAAATAGAGGGTAGAGTAAGGGAAGGTAGATATAACGGGTGGTTTAAGAAGGTAAGAGTAGGGTGGGTGCCAAGGTACCTGGAGAAGAAAGGGAAAGAGGAGAAAATGATAAGAGTGGCGAGATACAGAATGGGAAACGAGATGAGGGGGGAAAGGTATTGGTTGGACGATGAGGCAAAGAGGTGTAGGATTTGTGGATGGGAGCAGGAGAACTGGGAGCACGTGATGGAGAGGTGTATCGAGGGGGGAAGAGAAGGAGGACGGGAGAGAATTAAGGCAATTCTGGGGGATGAAGGATTTGGGGAGGTGTGGATGGGGGAGATGGACAGAGAAAGAAGGGAGGTGCGGGAGGGAGGAGTGGGGACGGGGCAGGAGGAGGGTTGAGAGGGGAAGAGGGGTAATTGGGGGGAGAGGGAGTGGAGAGTGGAGGAGGAGATGGAGGTGTGACGCGGTCAAGCGAGCGTGCGGTGGCGAGAGTCGTGTGGAGAGCGAGGTGGTTGCGGCGAGTTGCGGCGAGTTGGGGCGTGTGGCGGGTGGGGGCGAGAGACGGTCGTAGAGCGAGGTGTGTTGCGACGGGGTGCGGCGCGTAGCGAGCGGCATATGTATCGCGTAGACTAAGATTACTTTAAGACTAGGTTAAGGTTAGACTAAGTTAGTTGTAAACTAGATATAAGTAGGTTAAGATAGGTTAAGGAATTGTAAGAAAAAAGTATTGTGAAGAGTCCGTATCCCCGCTAAGGGGAAGGTTAATCAAATACATACATACATAACCAATATATATTGCGGGAATTTTTTTCGGTTACGGTACAACTATTATTGAACTATAGAATATCTGGAATACGAACTGTGGGTATTAGGAGCCGCGGCGTAAAAGAAAATTTGAGTATAGGCAGGTATAGACGTGTGTGTAAGAGTGAAACAGCATCCCACGCTGTGCACTCTCTTTTCAATAGCGCGCCGCGGCTCCAAATACCCACAGTTCGTATTCCAGATATTCTATACTTCAATAGTTATACCGTAACCGAAAAAAAAAACCCAATATATATTGGTTATACCGTAACCAAAAAAAAATCCTGAAATATATATTGGTTACGCCGTAACCAAAAAAAAATCCCCAAATATATATTGGTTACGCCGTAACCAAAATAATTTCTCGTCAACGATAATGGTTATTCGTAAGCAAAAAAATTCTGGTCATCGATAATGGCTATTCGTAAGCAAAAAAATTCTGGTCAACGATAATGGTTATTCGTGACCAAAAAATATTTCGGTTGACAAAAATGGTTATTCATAACCAAAATCATTTAAACAAAAATATTAATTCTTATGCCATACCTTTTAAAATTTAGGTTATAACAGTTATGGTCCCTGGTATTTACAAATTTTTTCAGCAAATTTATAATTAAAACGTATTTGGTACTTACTTCTTCTACTATTGTCATAGCAGACATAAGATATAGTACCATTAAAAACAAGATTGTATATATCAATCAACGAACAATTTCCAGGCGAGTATCGTCCTAAGAGATGACCAGTTCCTCCAGATAAAATAACAAGATTAGGCATATTTTTCGTTGCTATTTCTATGCTTAAAAGATCATCAACACCATCTGAATCAATATCTGGTAAAATCACAGGTAGCTTTTCAAATGTATGGATTTTTGAACTCCAATGTATAGTGCCTGCAATAGGTTCAATACTAGCCAAGAGGCCTTGATCACCGGCAACTATGCAATCTGGTTTTCCAGACCGATCAGTGTCAACCGAGACACAATCAATTTCAGTAGGTGGCCTTTTCAAAGAAACCAGCCATAATGGTAAACCACTATTTGCTTGCATTGACATAATTCCTCCTCCATCTGTCGATATTTGTCCTTGACCACCGTTTGTATCATTATCTTGATACCGCTGCCCGCGAACAAGAAATACAAGATTCGATGGATTTGCACGTATAATGGAGATAGGGCCGCATAATTCTGAAATCATGCAAAAGAATAGTTTTATTGTTAAAATATAAGAACCAACTATAAATATTTAAGAAAATAACCACTGTAGCCTTCGTGGATTTGAATCAACAAAAATTACTAGACAGATTAATTGGGAGTAGATGGGAATACATGGTTTGGTTGACGGGACGGGACTACAATTTTCAAGAATTAGACGTTGCATCTCGCTGTGTTTATACCATTTACGGGACTCTAATGTGCATACTGCACTCGATTTTATTCTAATGAGGTGTCCAGGAGTTACTCTGTACTCTCCCGTTCGATTGGCGTCCAGGTATTGTCGCCAAACTTTCCATATCGAATGGGCGTCCAGGAATATTCTCCTGTACTCTCCTCTCTTAAAACTCGGGCGTCTAACGAGATGCTCTGTACTATCTCGACCGATAGGTGTCCAGTTGTTATCACCGAACTTTCCATATCGGTCGAGCGTCCAGGAATAGACACTAGTGCGCTCTCTCCAGGCAGGCGTCCAGGTATTATCGCCGACCTCCCTGCCGGAGTCCCTACTGCTGTCCTAGAGCGGCCAATGGTCGTGCCTCGTCCTCTCTCTCAGAATAGCAAAGAAGGAAATGCCTATGCAGCCCTCTAATTTAAGGGGTCGTTCCACTGCGAAGTCGTGAAAAATTTACTTTTTAGGATTTATTTTTTAGTAAACGGAATGTCCAACGTAAATCAGTTTTAAACTGTTCACAGTTTTTTCTTCCAAATATATATCCCTCGGATATGAGGGGCTTGAAAAAGTGATGTAGTGCTGGTACTGGTGATTCCGGCAAAACGACGCGTATTAAACAAAAACTTCAAAGTGTGTTGTAATCATTATGAGTGTGGTTATCGATGGAAACGGAATTACTTTGACTGATAAAAAACTAAACAAAATGGTGGAGATATGAACTGCAAAAATACAGTGAATTTGCCAATCAATTGGTTATTTAACTTGTATCATTTTCTTTTCTTCTTCAGATCTCTCTAAAATAAAACAGTGCCAAAGAAAAATAGACCTTTAAATCTGCCTATATATCAATTTTCTTTATCTTTACTTAAACACCAAATAATGGTCCTACAGATGAGTAGGGGTAGATTGTCTGTGACACGTATGGAAAACTACATTTTATTCAATTATGTTGTGAGAAATTAAAAGGCTTTAGAAATCTCATAATATGTATTTCAAAGATATAATAAATTTCCCGACGGTGTAAGAATTCTTGATAATGTTGTGTTTGAAAAGACTAGCGCTTTAGTCTGCAAGGATTAAAGAGGCATAGTATGAACTATATCAATAATGTTATTCAATATCATATGTAAATTAATAAAATACAAATAATACATTCATACATTTTCTCAAACTTACCTACTTGTTGCAATGTTTTGTCCCAAGATATAGATGACTGGGGTTCAACAACCGAGGGACAAACCATTGCATTATCACAAGGTAAAACATATAGAAAGACAACTATTGTTATGATGCATAACAATATAGAAGCGATCAAACACAATCGTCGAAGAGGAGACATATCTCGCCGTTTCCACAAATCATTCTGATCATTTCCTTCAACTACCATTATAGGTATATCATCTCTATAATATTTAAGCGTATTCTGCCCATTTTTTATACGATTTCCCAACTTCTTTGTTTCATCCAATGGATAATATATCCCATTTTCATGGATTGTAGTCAATTCCTGTAATATTCATATCTGTAACATAGGTTTTATCTTCCCAATTGATTTTAATAAAAATTTATAAACCAATACCTTTATTTAGATAATACTTATTTACTGTCCATTAATACTGATAGGATTATAACTACTAAGGAACAGAAGGTATATGTACTAAGAAAACTAAAAACATTCTCTTTCCTCCATTTACGTTTAATTACACATCCCATATTGTTGAAAAGGGAAGAGTTTCTCAAAATTTTAACTCACCGCTGGTGCATTTTCAGCGTGCCTTTTTAGGGCTTCATTTTGTTGAGTCTCCAAGCAATCCTCTTCATCCTCGGTATCAGTGTTGCTTATGCTCTGTGGCAAAGGTGTGTAACCCTTTCCACTGTGATGATCAATCGACATGTCAAGGGAAATTTGTGCAATCACCACGAATTCGAAAAACCTAACAGAATGTTTACGCACATACGTATATTTATTTATGTCATTATCGCAATACTGTCAACACTATCAACTGTAAAGTGTTGTACAGTGTAGAGTGAGCGAACAGTGAACATGGGTACTGTAGGGCAGGGTTGCCAGATGGTTTTAATATCGAGCCGCCAGATCGCATAGAAAAGTCGCCCAAAAGTAGTGATCCTCTAGGTAGTGATCAGGGATGGGCACTTCCCATATATATCTGTTGGCAAAATTTAGTTAGGGGCACTTTTCGTCAGAGGCACTAGGATCAATAAAGTTGAAAGAATTTGGTAACAGATGGCGTTGATGAGATTATTTTGTGGCGGGAATAGAACATAATCTGCGCCACCCAGATTAAGAAAGAAAGTAATTGAATCGTATAGTTATTGAGGACGCGTTACATTATTAGTTAAAGGTACATGATGGGAAGGAACTACCCATGGTGTAAGGACATAAGGGCGGTATTCTCAGTCGTTGCTTATTCTTAAGCAAATTCTTAAGCATTCGGCATCCTCTACTAACCTACTAGCTAGTAAAGGATGCCGAATGCTTAAGCATTTGCTTAAGAATAAGCAACGACTGAGAATACCGCCCATAAGGAGTGCTCGGCCGGCAGCTCATCTTCGTCTTCTACTGCGCCTTCCCACTTTCCGCCATGTTAAAATATGGCCACCTAGTTACATTATGGGGTTTATAATGTACTACCTAACTTCTGCTGTGTTCCGATTCACGCATTATGCGCATAGACTGCAGAGAAAACCGTTCCGCTTCAGTCTATGCGTGCATTGGTTGCGTTGGTGGCGCATAGCATTCCCTAGAATTCTCCACTTCTAGCGCATGAAGCGTGCAGTTCATGCGCGCATGCGTATTTGTCGCTTTACGTACGCTTTGAAAAACATGCACGAAATTATGTGGTCCGCTACTCGAAGTGACAGAAAATATAACCTACATATATGCTACATGGCAATAAATGCTTATTGGATATTTCGTTCTTTTACGCTATATTTGTCACCTTTTTATAATTTAACATCCTTCCAAAATATTATTGTTTTCATTGATATGAAAATTCAATGTAGTGTATTACTATATTATTTCAACATGTGTTGTGAGGTAAGACCGGCCAAAATTGAGGGGTAATCGTAGCCAGCTTTTAACATTACTTTTTCTGGCTTAAATGCAACTGACATAAAAGAATTACGAATAAGGCAGAATGAAGCCACCCACACAGCACAACGTCCGGCAAAGTCCCAAAGCCGTCTACAGGACGTCCTGAGGACGTCCTGTAGACGGCTTTGGGACTTTGCCGGACGTTGTGCTGTATGGGCAGGAATATTACTTTACACGCTTCCACATAAAAACCCAAAATGAAACAATTCAATTTTATGGGCATATAATAATATGAAGAATGTTCAGGATGGAATACCCCTGAAGAATACATTTGTGATTCATGTATATAGTAATTAATTTTAAAACATAAAAATAATATTTTTTTTATTAATTTTACAGTTTTCCCACTTCTTTTATAAAGAAAAATCATGGCCAGAATTACCCCACGTTAATTCTGTAATTCCAATCAAATGGACATTTTTATGTTATTGCTTCCAACTTTGTGACAACGTAAATTTTTACTTTCTCTGTTATAAGAATAAAAACTAATTAGACACTTCAAACTAGCAATTCATATAAAAAACCAGAATACAGAAGCACATGTAAAGCGACAAATACGCATGCGCGTAATATGCGCATTGACTGCCCATGCTTTTATTTTCTGCACTTGCTGCACGCATTATAAGCTAGAAATTGGAGGATTCTAGGGAATTCTACGAAATTGGTACACTCGGCTCAAACGATTGTGGCCGATCGAGTTTCGATTGCATTCGAGCTTACTAGGGCTGACTTTTTTGTATCGCTAACCTTCTACAGTATTTCATGAATATGGTGAGAGCACTGCCAAGCTACAGGTTCCCGTCTCACCATATTCATGAAATACTGTAGAAGGTTAGCGATACAAAAAAGTCAGCCCTAGTAAGCTCGAATGCAATCGAAACTCGATCGGCCACAATCGTTTGAGCCGAGTGTACCAATTTCGTAGAATTCCCTAGAATCCTCCAATTTCTAGCTTATAATGTGTGCAGCAAGTGCAGCATGCGTGCAGTCTCTGCAGTCTATGCGCATAATGCGTGAATCGGAACACAGCCAAGGTGTGCTCGACCGGCAGCTGATTTTCGTCTTCTACTGCGCCATGTTAAGATATGGCCACCTAGTTACATCATGATGTAAGGACATAAGGTGTGCTCGTGGGCACCCTTTACAAATTAGCCAATAACGTGCCCTTCCCAAGATCGTCCATATTGGATTGTCAACCAATACGACAGTTGCATTAAAATCTGGTAACGTAACAGTACAGGGTTATCCACTGAAGACTGGCGGCGCTCGCGCGAGTAGAAATGAGAACGGCAACAACGTCACACGCATAATTACTACTACAATCATATGTCGATACATCCGTCATCTATGGGCTGTTGCTAAAAGTATAGGTTCTAAAAATAAAATTATGCGTGTGACGTTGTTGCCGTTCTCATCGAACGCCGCCAGTCTTCAGTGGATAACCCTGTACATACTGTTGCGAGTCTCGTCACGATATGTTTTATTGTAGAATGAAGTAGGTGCCAAACGCCGCGATATCGAGATTTGATAGACAGCGACGTTTGAAGTCTTTTTAAATTTTAAAGTAGCGCGCACAACAGAAGACCAATCACGTTACGTTAATGTATAATGTTAAAGTACTGCAGGTTCGCTCGCACAGGCTGGCTCATTTTTTGTAAGGCGATTTTACCAATAAAAAATACATTTTTTTCAATTATCTTATTAACTTTATTAACAATAACAGTTACGAAGCAACATCGGGTTTTAAATTTTAAAGTAGCGCGGACGAAAATAAAAAAAAAGATAAAAATAATGTTTTTAATTTAAGAATAAAATTTTTGTGCTTGCACAGATCTTTGAATAGCTCTAATTTTATCACTGGAATTTTTTCTAGATTTATTTAATTCTTTTAATCTTATGTATGTTCGCGTTCTAATAAGACATAGCAAAACTTCGTTTGGTAAAATAAATTGTTTGTTAATTTTTACATTTAAGAGATGTGCTACTTTTTGAAAAATAAATTCGGCATCAGACAATGAATCCTTGTGAAATTTTTGAAAAACTTTTTCTAATAGTTGCGCTGATTTAATTAAGTCATCGCAAGGATAAACCAAAAAGACTCTGGAGTGTTGCGACTCCCGTCTAGCGGCGTGTAGTTTAAGCTTTAGATGCGCGAAGTTCAAATCGGATCACACTAATGTAATAGGAAAGGGAGATTAGGTGAAGTTCGCACAAGGCCGAGGGGTTTGAAAATAGTTAAATATTCTTTTAATAAGGGAACCTCAAGATTATAAACTAATCGATACTGGTCGATACTAATCGATACCCACTTGGATACGGGTGTTTGAATAAATGAACTTCTCCTTCCTCCTTTCTCCTAGGTGTGCGATTCCAGCGCAACGTTGTTAAACGCTGGATTTCGTAAAAGTTGATAACCGAAAGGAATCGGATCAACGAATAAGAATTTAGCTAGCTAAATAGTAAATTTGCGATTGGCTCTCGGTAACCAAGCCATTTTGAAATTAACAAGAGGAAAAGCGAAGGGTTTTTCGGAAGCGTCACTCGAGCCCCAAAAGCTGTAACGAGCAGTCGCATAAAAAGTTCTTTAGAGTCGATATTGTGTTACAAACGTTTATTTCATTCATTAAAGTTACAAGTTTTGAGTTCCTTTTGTTCTTTTATTGTATTATCCGTTCTAATTACATTTATTTCTCGAACAATCCTCGTCCAAGGAGCAGAGTGCCTTAGCACTCCACGGGCATCGACCCTCGCCGAATTTCCTACGAGGGATCCAGGAGAACCAGCCGGCCACGCAACAGGAGATACTGATCGGCTCAAACGATTGTGGCCGATCGAGTTTCGATTGCATTCGAGCTTACTAGGGCTGACTTTTTTGTATCGCTAACCTTCTACAGTATTTCATGAATATGGTGAGACGGGAACCTGTAGCTTGGCAGTGCTCTCTTAGACCATATATACTCATAGACACGGCCCGCTCTATATGCATCCACGAGCCGAAGTGAAGCCAAGATAACGGGCAAAAGTGACGTCACTTGTGGGCAAAAGATAATTCAAAATGGTGGTTACTGCACATTGCATCAGGTCTAAGGTTAGATCGATCCATCTTCAAATAAAATAATTATGATTATATCCCAACACTATACCTATTTTTTCTTACTACTACATTTAACCACATGAGCATTTCCGGAAATATTTTTAAATTGCTTTGAATATAAGAGCTTCCATTATTTTGCCCACATGTGACGTCACGTAGATGATTTTATCTTTGCGTCAAGGCAGTTATCTGGAGCCGCGTCTATGAGTATATATGGTCTAAGAGTGCTCTCACCATATTCATGAAATACTGTAGAATGTTAGCGATGCAAAAAAGTCAGCCTTAGTAAGCTCGAATGCAATCGAATCTCGATCGGCCACAATCGTTTGAGCCGAGTGTACCTCAGCTGAAACGATTGTGGCCGTTCGAGATTCGATTGCATTCGAGCTTACCAGGGTCCGCTTTTTCACATCGCTAACATTCTACAGTATTTCATGAACATGGTGAGGGCACTGCCAAGCCACAGGTTCCCGTCTAGAACACTTTTAATTTATGTTGAAACACCACTGTGGCGGCATCTGCGGCAGATATAGCGTGAAGTAAACGGATGATGTTTAATATGAGACACGTTCGCGCAGTCATGTCACAAAATTTAATCTACATTCCTTCGGTTATGTTTATTTTCTCGTTTTTAACATAAAATAACGGATAGTAGATTTTGAAATAAATGCGTATTTCTTTGCTCTACACATTTCCACTAATAATGAGCGTCTTAGATTTTAATCTGTAAGGACTGCTACGAATAAAATACCACAAGACTTTATTCATCTCGGTATTCTGGATTCCTAAACCTTGCTACCTCTATGAAATATATACTTGAGGTCATGTTAGAAGGAACCCAGTTCGCACATGTAGAATGAGCTCATTGGCTCCGAGGGAGCGTTTGTTTTGGTATAGCCAATAGTAGCTTGTTTCGGCACCAATGAGCACCAACATGCGCAAGAACCGATCTAAACTCGTCGGTCTGCAAGTTCCTTCTAACACGACTTCGAGTATATAACATTCGTTTCCATATTACCCCACCATTCCGCTCTATTTATTTGTGTCTTTCATTATAAATCCATTGATTTATTTATTATGGACATTACAAATTTATCGTTTACAGTCTCAAAATTATTATGATTTCTTTTTTGAGATTCATTGTGTTGCGAGGCTAGCTGGTAATTCTTCTGCCTTAAGGGAGTTTCTGTGAAGTCCGGCGTCCGTGGAGCCCTGAAGAGCTCTGCTCGCGAACGCGTGAAGTTAAATGAACGAAATAATGAAATGTTTTGTAAACAAATAACTTAGAACTCAATAAAACTTATAGAACTGAACTGAATTAAATTGACAAACGATTTAAACGATTTAGAACTACTATTTGAGAACAAGAAACACGACAAGGATATTTTTAGATTGAACAGGAATGGATTAATTTATTGAAACACGTCTAGAGCGTTACAATGTCGAAAACCAAATGCGAGGAGAAGAAACAGACTTCTTCTTACGCTCGTTCCTCTTTTTTATCAACAAGTTGTTTTTTCAAGTGATAAGGCAGGAGGCGTAGATAGATTCATAATGCGGTGGAGTTCATTCTTAACTCAGTTTAAACTTCGCGCTTTAAGAGTTTATGTTAAATACCGCTAGAGCGAGGATCGCAACTAGCAACAGACAGGCTAGTGATCCTCTAGAGAGTGATCGCAACAACGTGTATCGTCGCTGATTGGTTGCCGCAATTTCGGTCAAACGCGGAAGTAGACAGAGAAAAAACCACGGCCGTCTCTAGTACAGGCCACCACCTTGCCAAAATGGCAACGCTGTCATCAGTCCTTTCTGACAGGGTTGCCAACTTGGCTTTTTTGAGGCCAAATTCCAGAAATCTGGCCTTTTTTCAACTTGGTTGGCGTTGAAAAATTCATTTGGCTTTTTGGCTTTTTTTGGCTTTTTTACCATTTTTAAATAATTCCATAAATAATTATATAGTATAAAGCATGATGTAAGATACTATACCAATACAACAATAAAACTTTATGATTTCTGGTCCCTGCCAATGAAAATGGCTGCGTTCAGCGGACTCAACCGCTAGGTAGCGGTTACCAGGGATTGGCGGAAATTACGAGCGGCATGACATTTGCGAAATTGCCGCCAATCGCTAGTAATCGCTACCTAGCTGCAAAATTTAAGCACAAAAATTGTTTATGATTCAAGCGACGAGAATCTGGATCTCGATCTTTTATTGTAATTTAATTACAAATATGTTTTCCAAATTTATTTGGCTTTTCTCTGGCTTTTTTTTTGGTATCATTTGGCTTAATAGTAAGATTTCGAGTTGGCAACCCTGCTTTCTGAAGCCTTTCGTCCAACCACGGCCGTCTGGTACCTGTCGGAACATAGTCATCGGACTGATGGCTATTGTCGAAATACGGTGTTGCAACATCGTAGGTGGTGGCCTGTACTAGAGACGGCCGTGGAAAAAACCCCGTAAAAAAGAAAGAGACAGAAATACGGATAGAAAAAGATAGATAAACAATCAGCTTGGACAGCAGACGATTTAATGAATATTTAGGTTATGTTATTTTCGATTTTGCCCGAAATGGCTGCGGTTATATCGATCACTCCCTAGAGGATCACTAGTCCCGACTAGCGGGCAGATACGGAGACAATATTGTAGTCTTTTTATTAACATAATTTGTAATTCCAACAAATTATATTTATTATTCTATACGCATTTCTTTTACTAACCTTTCAATACCCATTTTTTGTCAGTGTAACTTAATTTAATTTAATTTTTTTAATCTGAATTATAATCATTAATAAATTGGCACTCTTTATAACCTATACGAAAAATGTTTAATAGGTAAGTTATTTTCATTCCAGCTATACGACGTTTACGACGTTTACGACATTTAAGCCAATTAAGACACGATTCGTGTATAAAACAGAAAATTCGTGTCTTTACCCATCTTTGGCTCCTACACTCGGCTCAAACGATTGTGGCCGATCGAGATTCGATTGCATTCGAGCTTACTAAGGCTGACTTTTTTGCATCGCTAACATTCTACAGTATTTCATGAATATGGTGAGAGCACTGCCAAGCTACAGGTTCCCGTCTCACCATATTCATGAAATACTGTAGAAGGTTAGCGATACAAAAAAGTCAGCCCTAGTAAGCTCGAATGCAATCGAAACTCGATCGGCCACAATCGTTTGAGCCGAGTGTACCAGCCACACGAATCTTGCATAAAAACTTGCCATAAGGTTTTGTCTACGATTGCGCACAAACCACGTTTGTGGTTGTGCAAGAGTCCACATGAGCCTGTTGCCAGTTATTGATCCTAACACGATCAAACAACACTGCATTGCTGTCAACTACGAAAACAACTTTGGTTACGCAGCTTTTGCAAAAACGCGCCGACAAAAGATCACGGTAATGTGTGCGAATCTATTTATTAAAAGTACTGCGAAATCGAAATGTGCTGTGTCTCTTCGACGTCATCATTATTCTGTCAAAATGTAGAAGAGGTCTCGTAAGACTGAAATATCGATGAGTGACATTTGCCATTGATACGCAAATATGTCATTGGTAGTTTTCCGCGAGACAAGAAACACGTAGATAGAACGTAACATAACTCTTTGCCATTGCGAAATTTCTGTTTATCTTGTCGATTGAATCGTTTAAAAACTTCGTATATTGACTCCGGACTTTAGGAAGACTTGAATTTGTGTCGCTGCTGCACATGTGATCCTCCAGGTGTTATCTTCGGTCCGTAATGAAGAAGTTTACAATTAAAGGTGTGCTTGACGGGTTCCGATCATCGGTACCCCAACCCGTTAAACCCGATCAAGAAATCGTCGAAAATTTGCGGCCGGAACACTTTCAAGTAAAGAAGGTCAGTGATAACAATGTACTATCCATTCGTTTTATATTACGTGTGCCAATTTTTAACTATAGAAAAAATGATACGTAAGTACTTACTGCAAAGCACGTTCGTCGGGATCGGTAGAAATGTAGAAACAATTAAAAAAAAAATTAAAAGAAATTTAGTTTTTTGCGATAATTATGTGGGACAGATTAAAATACATTAGTTACACAATGTGTCTGCTTTATTGTTAGTTTTTCAATCACGTTTCCATGAAGATCATATGCTGGTAAAGTTCTTACTCATGTTCTCAGTATGTGGTATTATGATATATTACAGTATATTACTTTAATTCTAGTGAGATATACATGTACTCAACATATTGCAAAAGATTCGGATTAAACTTATTGTTCTCCCTTTCTAATGTTAAAAGCAATAGAAAGAACATATAATATTGGTAGATTATGTAAAAGAATTTAATTGTCCATAAATGTATTTCCTAGTAAAAAACCCTATTAAAATATTATTAAAAATATTATATCTCATTAGTGGACATAATTTCCATACGTGCTTTTAAATATTTGCTTAAAAGTTTTTCTTCGTTGGGCTTAGTAGAATATAGCGAATTGAAATAAATTTTAACATCCAAGTTAACAGGTGTGCAATATTAATAAACACAAATTCTAAAAGTATCCTTTTTTCTTGACTATAAAGTTGGCTAAAAATTATGCACGCTATGAACATTATGAAAATACAAATAAATGTAATATGTTATCAAAGTAATATTTGCGAGTCATGTA
Source organism: Andrena minutula (assembly GCA_929113495.1). Taxonomy (NCBI): domain Eukaryota; kingdom Metazoa; phylum Arthropoda; class Insecta; order Hymenoptera; family Andrenidae; genus Andrena; species Andrena minutula. The sequence goes on along the minus strand of OV815996.1, from coordinate 34,690,897 downwards.
CGAACATCATATTTGAATACGATACGAATGTCATGTTTGAATATTGATTTGAATGTTCATTAAGATATGCATTGTTACATAGTTTTTGGTGCAAGATACATGTAGAAGTAAAAATTACTCGACTAATACAAAGCATCTAACTACTCCAACTTACTAAATGTATAAAAGAGTTCATTTATCCACAAATGTTATTGCAGTTCTATAACAAAGTGCAGCATAATGATATTTACATACCCTTAATGTTCAGAAAAATTGTATTTGTATTTTTAGATATCTGGAATTTTTAGTAAGTAGTGTATTCTTTTATATTAAATATATTTTACTTGTTACTATTAAATTGGGAAAAGGAAACCTTGTATGTGAAAGGAAGTCTTACCAAATTATTAAAAGAAGTTTTATACTGACGTGCAGACAATTAAAGTATATAACTTACAAAGTTAAAACATACATTTATTCTGTGTAATTTAGTTTAATCCTGATTTTATATCATATAATAAATTTAAGATAGAAGAAGTATCATTATTAAAGATGATAAATTATACATGACTGAAATGAGTGTTTATCAGTAATAAATGTGTTAAATTTGTCACCAAATATTTACCCTAGTAAATTATCATAAAATAATTTTGCAGTGTAAGTGCAAAAAATTGCTAGATGCACCCTGATATAAAAAAGAGGGCTGCACTTCCGAATGGCCCCAGTGACCGATCGACACGAGGTCGAAGGGTGGGGAGGGGGTGTGGACCCTAAAATCTAAAATTGTTGCTTCGGGAATTTATTAGTTTTCGAGATATTAATAAAAAAACTTTTAGTATGTCTGTTGATTTATTCCGACATAACGCATTCCATTTTCCACTTTGACCCGGGTATTAGTATTGGTTGTGGCTAGATTAGTGCGGGGGGTGCGCGCCCGCTCGCGCGCGCGTAAAACATGCTAGCGAACCGATGTGTGTTTGGAGATTTGAACCAGCAACTGGCGAATGCGACCCATCCTACTATATAGGGTGTTATTCTACTGATAGTCAGTGTTCATGGGGGTTATTCTAGAGGCCAAAATAAGACGAAAATATAGAATACAATTTTTTTAATATCGCGCTTCGTTTTCGAGAAAATTGACTTTGAATTTCAGCTAAATACGCGTGCCTTTCCGGTGCCTGAGGAGCACGCGGAGGTAAGGCGAACGCGCCCAGCAGTTCGTAAAACAGTTTGGGGGGACGGAAGGGTCGCTGGGTAGGGGTGCCCGCACCTACGTCCAAAAAAATTTCAAAAAAAAAATTAACAATAATATTTTATTAATATTTTGTAAACTAATAAATACCCGAAGCTACAATTTTAGATTTGGGGTCCACACTCCTTCACCACTCCTCCCTCCAAACCTCATCTCGATTGGCCACTGGGGTCATTCGGAAGAATATCCAAAAAGAGTTAATTGTGACGATAATTAATTGAGCTTCAATAAACGTTAGAAAAATTTGTATGTTGGGGGATTTTCTTGAAATTCAGAGAAAATTGGCAAACGGATAGCGTCAAGTTCGTGGTATCGATTGTATCTCGAACAGAATACTATGTTCCTACATAGACAACAGGTGGAGTGTTATGATACATTCCATTGACATGCCTAAGTTTGTTTATTGTAAGGCAATCGAAACAGTCGGTTGACAATCGAAAATGACAAAATAAGTTGCGTTTAATGACTTACATTACCCTTTTCTCAGTGATAGAACTTCTAAGAAAATTTTTCCTATTTAAAAAAGAATTTGTTCTCTGGGGTGGATGACTTATTTTATATAAAAATATTGTACTCGTGCATATACGCGTAGAACAATAATATAGCATTTCGTTTTACTGATACCTTAATTCATGACAATTTAATCCGCTTGTAATAACAAAACAAAGTAAAACATAAATCGAGTAAAACATGTCAACATACAAATAATCATTGCAAAAACTGTTCTGCCTTTGTTATAGGGAAGCATCATATTTTTCAAAATGTTAATATATCTCGTTATTATCTTTTTATCTTGTAGACTCCTCGTACGTTATGCAGCTGTTTTTGGTGAAACTAATAATTTTAAAGTCGGGATAGTATCTCGTATTCGGTGTGGTAGGCGAATTTTACACCTTCGATTTCAGGCTTGACAGAGTTTTATGGCTTCCGGTGCTCGAGTATAGCGACCCGTGAAAGCATGGATAGGGGAAGATCGTCAAGTTCCGCACTTCTCATCGGATCTTCACGAAATGACACCAACTGGTTCCTTGTGTTTTCCCGATTAAAAGGCACGAAAAAAAACATGTAAATCTATAATAACGAAATTGTATAAAAAGTGAATTTGCAGAATTTAAAGTCAACTTCCTTAAAAATAGTCCGATTTATATGGAATCTGGTGCCTTTTAATCGTGACAATGCCAAGAATCCATTACTGTCACTTTTATATCGATACGATGAAGAAAAATAAAGAACTTTATTTCTTGATTTAAATGTCCGAACGACCCTAGGTGCGACGACGCACAGTGCGTCGAAGTATATGAACGTTCGGGACAAAACTCATAACTTCTGAGATAATCAGTTTTCGACCTAAATACTCTTGTACTTTTCTAAAGAGAATATAAAGGTGCATCGATTGGCATATAATAAAATATACAGTTTCATTAAAAAGATTTAGGTGATCTTGATTTTTTATCGAGTAAAAAGTTTTTTTATCAATATTTCCTTTTGCAATTTGTTTTCAACTGAATACTGACTAACTTTTGTTCGAAACATTTTTTATCAAATTATTTTTATCACGTGCATTTAAAATTAGAATTTTTTCATGGACATATATTTTAAATATATAATAATCTTTCCTAAAATCGTTGTCAATCATTTCCGGACACTCTTTCATATTTAAAAGTTCTAAAATGTGGTCATAACTTCCATAAATTTTTTTGCTTTGGTCTAAAGAAATCCACTTTTCAAAGATATTAGATCTACACACTTCTTTCTAAAAAAAATTTATTTCTTAAATAATTGCAGGTAGTAACAGCTAAGGGGGTCATTTTCATAAAGTATAAAGTTAGGGCAACCAAATATAAAAAAATCACGGATACGTTTTGTTACGTATTTTTTAAAAAGTCGGTTGAAATAAAATTTTCATTCTCGGGACTAACATGTTTAGTAGGGGAGAGTAGGGTAATGGCGAACGCGGGGTAATCCGGAACGCGGTGGTTACGGCGTTTTAATAAATAAAAAGTGATGTTCCCTCTCCACTAGCTAATAGTTTAGGTCGTATCCAACACCGCGCAGAAAGTAATAAATACACAACGCTCATGCTAGTCAAGATAAACACAATTTATTATTTTCATCATGTTTCAAGTAATATTTTGTCCATCTTCAATTGGATGTAATAACTGTTGAATTAATGATACAATTGGGATTTTTTTAAGTTGAAATAAAGCACTTTTTTACCAACATTTTGTGACCAACGCGTTGCTTGAATTATCATTCTAACTCCTGAAATAAATTTTTTTTTATTTTTTGATGTCGTGGGGTAATGAGGAACAACTCGGATGGGGTAATCTCGAACCTTTGAGATTAGCAACGATAACCGATTTTGATGAAATTTTCAGCATGTATAAAACTTATCTACAAAAGGAATTTTTGAATTTTCATTACACGCTCAGACAAAAAAAGTTTAAAAAACGACCTTAACTATTTTTTTCGATACTCCGACCAATTGCAATTTTTTTCTAACGCACAAGAAGAGGAATTTGAAAAATACATTAGGTAGAGGTTGTAGCAACATTTTTTATGGGTTGACCTTTGAAATCTCGCTTTCTGTGCGACTTCTGCGATATGTAACTCTGTTCGTGATTACCCCATGCACAATTCGGAATTACCCCACCAGCAGTCGGGTAAATCCGAACAGCAGGGATTTGGTTTTTTCATTATAAAATTAATTTTTTATTAAAATTTTTGCAAAATTCGTTAGAGCAGTTTATAGAGGACTAGCTTGAGTATGTTTATAAATAAAAAACAAATTCGTATCTCAAATAGTTTTCGTTCTGTTTGCTTTATCGCTTAGGTGTTCGCCATTACCCCACTCTCCCCTAATGATCAGTAACGTCATAAGCATAAACAATAATTTTGAAGCACACATACCCATAATACTAGAATCCATGGTTAATAAAGTGAGCCAAGAATGATAAATATTTTTAAGGTCGAAATAAAAAGAAGGAAGTAACTTTACCGCGTATGAATTTCGAGTGACGCTGGAAGTCTTTAGATTCCAGGTTAACATGGTAAATAACATCGCAAACAACTACGGTAACCTAGCAAGCATAACCGAACTCGATTCCTGAACATCTTGATGTAAATATTAGATGATAAATATCACCCTGCAAAATATTTGACTTTTCAATTTTTGTCCATGTATCAACGCACTGTGCGACGCCGCGTTTTTTGGTCTTCGCCGAGCGCTGACGCGTCGAGTCGCTCGGGCATTTAAATCAAGAAATGAAATTCTTTATTTTTCTTCATCTTGTCGATATAAAATATATTCCATGTAAATCGGACTATTTTTAATGCAGTTAACTTTAAATTCTGCAGATTAACTTTTTATATTATTTCGTTAATTATAGTTTGATTCACATGGTTTTTGGGGCGTTTTAATCGGGAAAGCACAAGGAATCGATTGGTGTCATTTTTGTGAAGATCCAATGAGAAATGCCGACCTTGACATTCTTCCTTTTTTAATGGCTAGTGCTATCCTTGTCTTTTATGGCCCCATTGTTCGCGGATGTCGAGCGCTCGGTTTCGAGGTCCACACGTCCGAAGTAAATAATAAATGGTAGTGGGGGATGATGTTTTATCAGCCTAACTGATGAAAAATTATCAGCTTAACCGAGGAGCAGCGTATGTAAATTAGGAATGTTTTCTGCACATTGCTGTTATGTTATTCTAGTGGACGTCCGGCACGCAGATCGCCATTGCAGCGCAATATGTTTAATCTGGTTACATCTATTCACAAAATACCATTACAGTGTTTGTTATTTTCGGCATCCTACCAATTTTTATAAAAATTCACGTTAGAAAGAGCTTTTCCTATTTCATATTTAAAAAGCTAGGCAGTGCTCGAGCGGCTGTAATAAACATTACGGGGTAGTTTAACATAAAGTTGTTTTTATTAAACGACAGCAACATGGGGAGGATTTAAATAGTGCATATCGCGCATTAATCCATTTACGTCTGAAAATAAATTACCTCTTATATCTATATCGGCCGAATAAGTAGCTTGTTTCCAGGTAATTATGTAGAACAGGTGTTTCTTCACCGATTTCAATGAATTTTGAGTATGTTGTCGGGGACGTGATTCTGAACAACTTTTTCCTATAGCGTATAGCATGTTAGTGAACAGATGTGAGTTGGGGTGTTGACGGGAGTCCCCGCACACCCAACAGGTGCTCTCGAAGGCACCCTCTTCCATGCAAAAACATTATGTTTTAAACCAGAGTCATCCTAATAACCGGTGGCGTCGGCACCGCCGAACAGAATCAGAGTGTTGACGGGCATCCGCAAGTTTCTGGTTCAAATCTCTAAACTCACATCGGTTCCCAACCCTGCTTTACGTGCCCGTAAGCGCCCCCTCGCCCCCGCACTAATCTAGCTCCAACCAATATTAATACCTAGAACAAATAGGAAAGTGAAATGCGTAGCGTCGGAATAAATTAACAGAAGTTTTTCGAAAATATCTCGGAAACGAAGGTCGAACGGCGGTAACATGTATAGGAAAAAGTTGTTCAAAATCGTGTCCCCGACAACATATCCAAAAACCATTCAAATCGACGAGGAAACACCTGTTCTGCATAATTACCTTAGGTACTTATTAGTATAGTTGCCGAGGGGAGTAAAAAATGCTTAATCAATATAGGTTTTAAAATCAATCCTTTCACTATAAAATACAGGAGTTTGTTTTCACATGGGCAAGGGAGAAGAGCAGACGAAATTGTGAATTTGGGATATTTTTCTGCGTGAAGATGATGGACTTCAGAAATATTTTCACTGGCAAGATCATGCGTAGAATGCATGTCCGCCATTTCTGCATCAGAATAATAGGTCGACATTGATAATGAAGTGATAGTAATACTCACCGTGCTACGTTTATATATAAGTAGTAAAGACTTGTGTAAGGTTTTCCTCTATCAAGTATTCATTGTTAATGTTATAAATAGTCTTCTATTGTCATACCATCTTGAACTAATGTACTTTCAGACTAATTCTTCTGTTTACACTCTCACTTACGTTACCAAATGCTCGTCGACACAAAAGTACATTCACATCAAAAGGATTAATTGTAGGATGTATATTGATTATGCATTTTTTACTCCTCTGGATAAGTGCGATAAGCCACTTTGCTACTGATGCACATACAATTAATCTGCACCAGTAATCGGCGGGTGGTTACGCTTTTCAGTACTCGAGTCGATTCTGTTTTAATCATCTGTTTGTCATTATCGTGGGTCCATATGGCCCCTACGATTGTGAAAGAACAAGAAGTTCCACTGGGTAAATTCCGAGAAATAAGGAAAATGATAGAGCGATTTTCTAAAATTTTCTAATCAGTGCACTCCCTTAGAGCGACCGACACATGTAGGTATTGGTGTGCTGTGAAGTAAAATTCTCTATTTTCCCTTCCACGATTTTGGCATCTGCCGTCGTACTTGTCTCCTCGGTCTCTTCAAGATATTCATGTAAAGTGTAGAATTAAGTGTTCGACCTTGAGGAACAAATTTGTGATGAAAAATTCAGTTGGATGGACGGCCTCCTCCGCTTCCTTCGTCATTCACGTTTCCTCTTTCCACTAGGAAATGTTTTTATCCACTTGTATAGGGTGGATGAACTATTTGTGGCCATTTTAAGGTATTGTACCAGTTTTCAAAAATATAATATTTTTCCGTGTAAGCAATAAATGTAACCTTATATTTCTAGCGGTATACTAAATAAAATATTTATCATGCGAAATTCTCCACATAACAATGATCTGCAAGCAATTTCAAATTAAGATAATTATGCACATGGCCATGATAAAACACTGCATTGGCCACAAACGGTACTTACATCTACCCTACCGCTGCATATTTGATGGTACATTGATCATATGAACACAGCATTTACAAACCTTCGACTTTTCTTACCCAGTTTAATAGGGGCCTTTATACTGATTCCCTGTTCTGTCATTACTAAAAGAAAATAAATCTACGATACACCATATTGTAGACAATATAACGCAAAACAGCGAATTTGGTATGAGACACAGCCACACTCGCTGTGTTATAGCAGTGTCTCCCAACCTTTTTTGAGTTCCGATCTCCTTTTATAATATTCAAATAACCACCCATATAAGATAATAATAATAAAAATAATATTAAAAAAACAAAAATAGCCATAAAACAATTCGCGAACCACTTGGGGGTCACGATCTACAGTTTGGGAATCACTGGGTTATAGGAACGTTTCTAACGAGCTTCTGTTTATAAACTAATTTTTTGAATGATTGTTTTCTCACTTTACCTGTAAGTTGTTCAGATCCATGTGGTTGATCAGTTTGCAAGTTGTGGGGTGGTTTGTAACAAAACATGCGGAATGTTTGTACCCGTCACCCAAAGAATTGATTCTATGTATACTTGAGAGTGACTCATTAGGCAGGGAGCGGTCACTTATTTTAACGAAACGGAGATACTTATCTCAGCCAATCAAATAGAGTAATCGTCGCCCTGTCCAAGCTGAAAATGTTTGCAGGACAAATAATCTACACACTTAAACTTTCTCGTAGCGTAACAACCGCCAAATATCTTGCAATCAATTTGGATTTAAACTTGGACCAATCTTATCTTCCCATTTTCTGTAATAATTAAGCAGAGACTATGTTTTATACACACTAAGTGAAATAATTGGAATTTTACTTTTAACCAAATAGTCAATTGTGTCTTAAACATTGAATTTACAAGTTGAATTTATATGTATCTTAAACGTCTCAATTACATCTTCTTAATATATAAGTAAAGCAGAAAGTGTTTGTGTGTTTGTCCTGTCGCCTAAAAACTTTCGAACGGTAAATTCTGGGGTCACGAAATGTGTTCCAGCTTATTATGTCTAATTAATTCAGATGAATGTGACTTATTTTTCATAAAAAAAATTACAATTTTTTTTTCTAAATCAGAATCTAAGTTTCGGTCGAAACCGAGCAGTAAAACTAGTTATATATAAACGTTAATCAAACTTTGTAGCAATGGGGGCCTCGCCTCACGCGAATTGTGTCCAACTTAAATACACGGCACTCTCTACTTAGTATCTAGTACAAATATATGTACGTATGTAATGTACCGTGAATTTTACATATCAAAAATCAGTTCGCACAATGCAATCATTTCATTAGCTACACGTTTCGAGCAACAGTTTTCACCCCCCACCGATCTCATCTACGAGGTAGACAGTTATTACGCTATTATTCGTGTTTATTTAAATTATTATTTTAAAACAAATAATTTATAGTAAAATTTTATTTAAAATGTACTAAAAAGGAAAATAATAGTTTTGATATCGGCCTAAATGACGGTCTTAAAAGAATTTCCTTATATGACTAGAAATGAAAGCGTGGGGCGTAAGTATTGAAATGTCCTTTTTACATAAATATTTATAACGCTCTACGTTTTCGCACTACGCTCTTAGTTTTCGTATTTTGCTTGTTGCGCGATTTTTTTCCTCTTGATTGCGAACAGTCAAATTCCTCAAATCAAAGTCTGCCCTGAAATCTAACCACATTAAAAGCCAAAAGAAAATCATGCCGTTCAGTAATTACTTTGTGCATAACTTTTAATATGCAATATCTACCTACGTCCCACGCTTTTATTTTTAGTCATATGAGGGACTTCTTCCCAGGCAGTCATTTAGGTATCAAAATTATTTTTTCCCTTTTCGTACATTTTAATCATAGCTGTTTTTTTTTTAAATCGTATAAATAATTTTATGCTTTGTAGTCAACATATTGTATAAATTAGCTTACAATATTTCACAATTACAACCTAACAAACTCACAAGTGGAGTTACATAAAAGCTCGTAGAATTAATACTTTTATGCTCAATATAACGGGCTTTATGGACATAAATGCATCGAAAAATTGTATAAGCATAAACGAAAATAAATAAGCTATATAAACTGTGCAGTTATAATTTTACCACAAAAAACTTCAAAAAAGTAAAAAAATACGCCAAGTACATGAAAATCACAAAAAATAGAAGATAATAATAATTACAAAATTAAAAAAAGATGTGAAATCAAAATGAGCTGCCAGTACATAAAGATGTTTTCCAACTGCGCTTTAGATGACACAACTACATATGCACAGCTAAAATTCCATTACTCATAATGGCTATTTATACAAAGAAAAAATGTATTAAATAATAATATGCAGATATATTTTTATACAAATAAATATTTTAATACGAATAAATATTTGATTAAAAAAAAAATACTTGGCGCTGCGCCCCGAATTGATGTTGCTAAACTCAATAAATATGTAATAAATTGCATTAATCCTTTTCTTTCTTTCTTGTATGTGTGTGTGTGTGCGCGCGCGCGTGTGTGTGCGTGTGTATATGCTACGCATGGTATTAGAATTAAATATACGTAGAATAAATCTGACTGCGATTCTAATATGTGTATGTATATGTATTTTATATTATAATGGAGTTGTGTAAATTATTAATACTAAGGCAATTAACATTTTTTCGGTTGCGCAGTGCTAAGTATTTTGAATCAAATATTTATTCGTATTAAAATATTTATTCCTATAAAAATATATCTGCATATTATTATTTAATACATTTTTTCTTTGTATAAATAGCCATTATGAGTAATGGAATTTTAGCTGTGCATATGTAGTTGTGTCATCTAAAGCGCAGTTGGAAAACATCTTTATGTACTGGCAGCTCATTTTGATTTCACATCTTTTTTTAATTTTGTAATTATTATTATCTTCTATTTTTTGTGATTTTCATGTACTTGGCGTATTTTTTTACTTTTTTGAAGTTTTTTGTGGAGATTTCACTTCTTTTTACAAAGATAATTTGCATAGGGATTGACTTCAGATAAATTTTAATACTATTTTTTATAACTTAAAAATTATGACGGTACAGAAGTAAGTATAAATTCTATATTCTATAAATTCTACGTAAGTTTAACAACTACGAAAAGAAACCGTGTGCACCGTATTGCCAGTCTATATGTATTATATGTATAGTATTTTGTGTACAATACATGGTGCGCGAAGCAGCTTATGGCGCTGAACGTCTTTAACATTTTTAGTTTATATTACACATATCATTTGCCCGTGCAGCAGGGTTACATTCTCTTTCAGCTCTTGATATAATTCTCTTCGCTTGCATCCTTAACTGAAAAATAGGACACATTTACGAATTATTTATAAATTAATACACGTGCTCATATGTCAACATCATTGAATGAATAATTGCGTATGCAAAACCCTACCTGCAAATTTGTGCGTGCATAGTCTGACGTAGATCACACTGCATCATCTTCTGCTTCGATTATCTGTAAATATATTATGATATAAAAGCCACATTTTAGTTATATACAACTTAACGTAGAACTTACTTATATAGAAATTATATAGAAATAGTGGCCTTTTGCTATAATAAGTGTAGAGACTACATAATGTGTCCGAAGGAGGTGAGAGTATACGATAGTAAGTCTTATGGCAGAAATTTAAAAAATGTTAATGGTAATTTAGCGAAAATGAACGAAGAGATTCGATATTTTTATTGGTGTTGGTGTAGTATAGTATAATATTTATTGGTGAATTGAAATATTGTTAATGGAAAACTAGTAACATTAATGAATAGCCTAGCAACCATATAGAAATAGAGTGGTATTTTGCTATAGTAAGTTTAGAGACTACAAAATATATTCGAAGGAGATGAGATTGTATGTAGAGACTACATAATGTGTCCGAAGGAGGTGAGAGTATATGATAGTAAGTCTTATGGCAGAAATTTAAAAAATGTTAATGGTAATTTAGCGAAAATGAACGAAGAGATTCGATATTTTTATTGGTGTTGGTGTAGTATAGTATAATATTTATTGGTGAATTGAAATATTGTTAATGGAAAACTAGTAACATTAATGAATAGCCTAGCAACCATATAGAAATAGAGTGGTATTTTGCTATAGTAAGTTTAGAGACTACAAAATATATTCGAAGGAGATGAGATTGTATGTAGAGACTACAAAATGTATCCGAAGAAGGTGAGATCCGAAGAAGGTGAGAGCGTATGACAGAAAGTCTCGTTGCAGGAAATTTAAATACTAATGGTAATAATTCAAGGAAAATAAACAAAGTTATCTATTATCTTTAACGCACACTTTATGGGTGTTGGAATAAAATTAATTTAGTATGTTTATTGGAGAAATGAAGTCTAGTTAATGGGAAACTAATAAAATTAATGAATAGCATGGCAACTACTGTGGATTTTAAAGTATTATCAATGTCTTTCACAAAAGATTGAATTGAAAAGTATCAAGAGAGATGTATCTTCAGCGTACTTGGTTCACTAATCTGACATGCTCCACATTGCTAAATTTAAACTAAATTTTTTTCATTTACCTTATTTGAGAAATGTCCAGAAGCTTGTGCGAAAAAAGATGCTTCTCTGTCGAATCGAACCTTCTCCGGACAAATTCCAAGTCTGCGACTCTACATAAAAAGTCTATATTATTATTATTTTGTCCATGCATGGTACAAATTTTAAGAAACTTATGCGAAAGAAGATGCTTTTCTATCGAATCGAACCTTCTCCGGACAACTTCCACGTCTGCGACTCTGCGACTCTATATAAAAAGTCTACATTATTATTACTTTATCCATGCATGGTACAAATTTTAAAAAACTTATGTGAAAGAAGATGCTTCTCTGTCGAATCAAACCTTCTCCGGACAACTTCCAAGTCAGCGACTCTACATAAAAAGTTTAAAAGAAGATGCTTCTCTGTCGAATCGAACCTCCTCCGGACAACTTCCAAGTCCATGCCTCTAAATAAAAAGTCTATACTACATTATTATTATTTTGTCCATGCATGGTACAAATTTTAAGAAACTTATGCGAAAGAAGATGCTCCTCTGTCGAATCGAACTTTCTCCTATTAAAAAATTTTGACAACTTACCTTGTTAATTGAGACAATAATTCAGTGTCCTAATGTGGTGTAAAAACTCGTGATATTTCAAATTTCGATTTGGACTACTTACCTTATTTAATACTTCGCAGGTTATGAGTGACTAACGCTTGACAGGTTATAATTTGGCGACTTACCTTGTTAGTTGAGACAATAATTCTATCTCCTATTTAGCGTAAAAAAAACTCGTGACATTTCTAATTCGGATATTTACCGTAAAAAAAACTCGTGACATTTCTAATTCGGATAGCTTACTTTATTTGACACTTAGCACTTTAGGTTATGCATTTATGTACAATGACGGACGACGATCCTTCCCGAATGATCCCGAGAGTCTACGAACGACGAACGAAACATGTGTTGGTCCCTCTTTTGGGTGAAGGTGTGCGTATAATGCGTATACGTATTATATTGACGAAAATTTTCTTGACGACGGAGAAGAAAACGGAAAAAACGGACCGTTTCTGACTGATCCATGAGACGATATTACGATATCTCTGACATGCGTGGACCGATTTGATTGATTTTGGTCTTATTCGAAAGCTGATATGCGGTTTACATAAGAAAAATGCCTTTAAATTTAGAAAATATTGCAAGCGTGAAGAGATATTAATGAAATAAAATGTCAGGTTAGGTTGGAATAGCCGCGCGTCGCGTAAAGGTACACGGCAGCGACAGTCGGCATATACAGGGTGTCTTTTCTTTCATGTACTTGGCGTCCAGACGCTACCGCGTCTCTAGATCAGTAGTGATTTTTCTTTCATCTCCAACATAAAGCTCTATGGTCTGTTTGACATCATTCAGTTATTGGCGGAAAAGTTAGACTAATGGGATAAAATTTGTGATACTAATTGTTCATTAAAGGCATACAGCTTTGGTGCAATATCATTTTCAAACTCTTCAGTATTATATGGTATTCATCAATATGTTGGTCACCCACTCGAGTACGGTAATGAAATTCTTTTGAAACGTTTTACTGTAGTATCGCTTCCCCTATTCGGTGAAGTGAGTTTATTTAAAATTGATCGAAATTATCCGAGATGCATTTTGTTTCCAATTCTGCAAATTAATAGGCCCATTTGGTGGTATTTTCAATATCTGTTCCATTTCCATGGCAATTGTTATATATGTTTCTCCACAGATGAAAAAGATTCATATCTTCCATTTCACCCGTCCATTGATTAGTGGTTAGGCAATGTCTAAACTTATCCAGTTTCGATTCTTCAATATTTGTTTCAATACACTTTAAAGCTGTTGCATTGGAAGCAGTCATTTCTAAAGTTCCAAAAGTCTCCTGGCTTTCTACTGCACGATGGAAAATCTTGGAAAAATCCACATTTTCCACTGAAAATGGATATAGACCTCAAGTTCGAAAACCATTGGCCATTATTCTCTTAAGGTCCATTTTGTTAAATACTGTATGTAATAATGCAGCAAAATCGTGTTTCGCTACACTGAGAACTTCTTTTTCTATTCTATACAAATTCACGTGTTTCCTCCAGTGGCTTTTTAAGGGCGAAAACATGCTGACATCTAATAGCTGCATGAAATATGTGGCATTTGGGGGTAGAACTGCTAACACAATGTCATGCGTATGGCAAAATTCACTCAATGGCTGCGTCAAATGAGAAACATGACCATCAACAAATAAAATTACTGGTAATTTGTATTTCATTTTTACAATCCAAGGCCAAAATGTGTTAGCAATATATTCATAAAATAGCATGGCAGTCATCCACCCTTTATCTGATGTTCCTGTACAGAACTCAGCTGGTAAATTGGCATAAATATTGCTTGGAACCCTCTTATAATTGTAAACGACCATTGTTGGGGCTAACTGTCCCGCTGCATTCGCAGTGACAAGGACTGTCAAATTTTTTTTTTCATTGTTATTCACAATATTATACACATTTTTTTATCCTTTTTTCGCAAGTACAGAGCCTCCTTTAGGATTTAATAATAACGAGGTCTCGTCACTATTAAAGATTCTACTAGCATCCACATCCTGTAGTTTCTCTTTTTCAAAATATTTGCCAATATCATTGAACCATAGTTTTACATTGTCTTTAGAGACTAAAGCTCGTGAGAGCGAAACATTTTCGCACATCCTCACTTTTAATTCCGGATGGCGACGTAAGAACGCCTCATACCAATGGCGACCTGGTCGACCATTGATAAATGGAGTTGAAATATTTAATTTTTTTACTGAAACACCCACACTATTTAATAAATGTTCTTTAGTCACCGGATTTCCATGGGTCGACATAAATAATATCCACTCTACGATTCTATTTTCGTCGGCCTCACTTATGATTGAAGAAGGTCCTGGTATATCGTTAATATACTTTTTCTTCATTTTATCATGAATCGTCATTCGTGGAACATTAAATTTTTTGCTGGCAGTATTTATAGGAACACCCGATTTCACTGCTGCCATGGCGTCCTTCATTGCGGCTTCGTTATATGTCTTACGTTTCTTCATAATTTTACTCATTTTGATAGTTGCTAAGATAAATAATATTTATAAACTAATTTGTTAAGTAAATATTGCATAAATCTTTATTAATTTATACTTACAGTGTCTATGTGTATTAATATTCTGGCAGTTTTTCACGTCCTAGGTATCTCGCGTTCAAAGCTCTCGAGGTTCTGTTGACACTTTCTGATGCTTTGTGAGAAGGAAAATGGAGGGAAAATAGAATTGGATTTAGCAGTTGCAGAGGGAGCCAGTGGGCTTCGAGGGGCACGGTAATAGGGACAAGCGTCAAATTCCTGTCCCAATTACCGTATTCACTTTAAAAATACGAAAACGTTTCAAAAGTGCTCATTTGGCTATTTTTTAATAAAATTTGAACCTTTTATGATATAATAAACACTTTACATGAGTGCAAATCATGATAATTATCAATTTATTCACTTCTGTAAAGTACGTGTTCTTACAGTTTCCGGTAAGGATTTAGGTAAATCCATCGAAATCTTCATATGCATTTTTAAATTTTTTTTTTTATTATGCTTTAGTTGTTTAAAAACGCAACCTTCTCTTTTGTAATACATACATTAATAGTTTAACTTAATTAAAAAAAATTCTTTCCTTATTTATTTATGCGAGTTTTTTTGTACGGCTTTTTTAAGTGCAAAAACACGGTAATTGGGACAGGGCACGGTAACTGGGACATCTACCCTATTTACTCGGGTTACCTTCACTTCACCGACAATCATTTCATCAACAATCATTTCAACGACACGATTTCATCGACACCGCATTTCGCCGACAGTATTTTCTCACCGACACGTTTAGATCACCGACAATCATTTCATCGACAATCATTTCACCGAAAAGTGCCGTCTTCACAAATTTGAGGGCCCTGGGCTAAGAAATTATAACAATATGGTGTTTTCCTTGATTAATACATCATAATAAATAACATAAATTATTACATAAATTAACTTGTATATAACTACAATGAAAACATAAACATTAATAAACATTACACAAAATCTATTTTTGTGTAAACCGATTTTCTATGATCCGTTGCACTGTTTCTTCTCTAATTTTATCTTTCTTTTACTTTTTTGCTGGGGGTTCACCATGTAATACTCGCTCAAGTGTATTTTCTACTATGACCTGTTCTTTTTGTATTTCAATTATAGTTTTAAATAATGAAATCTTATGGCGATCAACTGCACATTGCTAACGTCGATGCCATGATTCAATAGAGTTTTGTGTTCGTTGAAAACCATTGATTTCATTATCACGTACTAACCACATATAGGGTAGAAAAAGTGGGAGCTGCATTACTACTCTTCCATTAGGTCTTTCTTTCAAACTACTATTTACATAATATTTATTAAACCAATTAAGGATAATTTCTGCTTTGGGTGGGAATAAAGTTTTTAAATTATTAAATGTATTAGGAATTTCTGCATGTGGTAAGAAAGCAAGACGTGGAATGAATCGTATGAGTGTACCGAATGATTCTTCTGTTCCGTACTTTGCTACTAACCCGTTCTTCTGTATTTTCTTATATACATTTTGACACAGATGAAAGAAACACCCTTTTATTTTAGTGGATGGAAAAATGGATTTGACTGCATTTATCACTGCAATTTCGAAATCTATGCGAATAAATTCAATGCTATGTCTAATTTAGAAGCTAAAATTGAAATTTCCTTCAATAATAACTTATAGAATTCCTGCTTTTTTGATGATAGTAGTGCCTAAATTAAAGGAATAGTTGGGCCTTCTTTATTATTGATATTGCCATGTATTGTATACAATTGTTTAAAGGGAGTAGGAACCATTTTAAAAGTTTCATCCATGAACCATGTCTTCATGTTTCCAAAGTTTTAATATTGTCGTCTGTAGTAAATGATATTATACATTCTGATTCTTCTTTTATTACTTTAATAAATGGTTTTCCATCTAAAGTGTTAGACAGATCGTCGGGCAAATTAATTTCGTCTATACTTTGAGGCTCGGTAGGCTTATTAATTCTTCGTTTACGTAGAATTTGTTGTTTCAAGGCATTGTTGGAAGGAAGATGTGGCTGAATGGATCTTTCTGTATCTGCGATTACATTTCTAACTATTTTGCATGGCTTCTCCTCCGTAAGTTCAGCTAATTCTTTCACCCTATTACTAGATTTCATTATTTGAAATCTCGATGCCTCTGGAGCAGGATTGTGCTTTGAAATGTTGTGGGAGCGAATTATGTGCTTTCCACCACCCCTCCTTTTCGTGTTCTTCATGAGGTGTATGAGGTGTATCAAGAAACTGAATGACATCTTTCGGATATTTTTCTGACTTTTTGGGATATATCTTTCTCATGCTGCTTATATATGGATCTGAAGAAACAAGCAAATTATGGAAAACATCTTCCATTGTTTTCTTTCTAGAAAATTTTCTGGAGTGATGTTGTCTGTAGCTTTTGATATCTTTGTTGCGGCTTTCTTGTGCTTCTCCTCCTAGTTGCACAATTGGAATGATTGGATGTTCCATGATGTCCGCGGAATGAATTAATATTATGTGTACAGTCGTTGGCATATTATACCACGGATATAGTTGTACAAATTTCTCCGCAGTTTCTAAGTAGTATCTTTTAAAAAGATCTACTTTTATTCTGTACATGCTCGAAATTGTTACCAAGATTACGTGGAAACGATTTATTAGGTCTTTATTCATTCTTGTAATTTTTGCTGACACAGCAGAATTGGTGAAAAATCGGCGAGCTGTATTTCCATCGTTAGTTGTACCGAATCCCGGCTTGGGTTTATCTATAAGCAAACCCATTCGAATTCTGAAAGATTCTTGAATTCTCTTCTTATTTTTCGCTACCTTGTTCTTATTGGCTTTCCCTCGAACTTGCCACTGACATATGACCAAGCAGTACGGTATATGTATTAAACATTCAAAAAATCTTGTCCACGCGTGTAACGGCGATAATCCAAATCTCATTTTTTACTCGTCCTTGACTTTTTGTTTCTTTTACCAAATCGAGGATATTAAAATCTTTGCAGGTTAGTTAGCAAAGGTAACATCTTTGAGTTCCGGGATTTTTGCTATCGCATTACATACCTTCCCATCAATCATTGTAAATAGCAATGTATGGCGTATGGATACATTGTTGCCGTTCATTTTCCCTGTTGTCGGCTCTAAAAGCTTAATTTGATTTTCGATCTTTTTTACTTTTTGTACTATCACATCTGTTGTCTCGCGTATGTATTCAATTCGAATAGGCCTGCAAAATCTGGGCGAGGATGTTTGGGTATTTTGCCACAACACAATCTTTTCTTTACTATTTAGATCACCCGATATCAGTTGTACCGGAACAATAGATGAAGCAAATATGCGTGAATCACAAATAGTAGAGTTTTCAAAATTTTGCTTATATTCGTTTATTCCGGATGTCCCATCGCAGCCCCATTTAACTATTAGATTAAGATTATTTAAACTATTTTTGTACACGGTAATTATTTTCTCTTGATGTCGAAGTATCCTCAGAACCGTATGATCCAGGAAACTTTGTACAGGTACTTCTGCGTATGCTTCAGTAATAATTATATTTTTGGGATAACTGTCCATTCTGACGTTCGTTATAGATCCATAACACGGATACAACTTGCTATTGTGCATCTTGGCTGCATCTCTAATAATATTATACTGATATTTTGTTAATTTTGCCCCCACTATTATAGATAATGCTTTATTGCGTGAGTATGGCTTTATCAGGAGATTGGATTGCCTCTGTGCATCTATGTATTTGTTAACACGTTTTGGCGAGGAAATTATGTCTTTTATAACATTGGCAGCATCTAATTCTTTTTCATTTCTGAGCTGCATTTGAGCAGCGTAACAGAGCTCATTAGAACTGAAACATGCTCGTACTTCTACAGTCTTTCTTCGTTTGGATCTTTTGCTGCCATTAGAAAACTCAATCGATGGTCTTCCAAAGCTTTCACTGTATGTTGCACTTGTAAAAAATTCCATTCTACCCTCTGACCACGAACAACTTTTATTGTAGAAATTATTGTAATTTCTAGCACACGCGTCCCACTTGCTTTTCCATTGGCAATTAAAGTGTTGTATACGGTGCGCGTTTTCTGTGACAGTGCCTCACATCCAACAGCCTTTTTTACGAACTCGTTCAAATGTTTACACTTGTCTTTAAAACTGGTTGAGGGACAATTTCTAAGACACGGTACAAGTTCATTCCTAGAAAATGAAGTGTGACCTGCTTGAGAAGTTCCAGGTACTGGTTCCATAGCACTTTCCAATACTATCACTTTTTACAATTCAAAACAACGTATGACCAAATTGCACAATGAAACTGTACAAATTGCACAAACAAACTGGGCTATTCCGATATTGTGTAAACCCGATTTGGAGATCGATGTAACTTTCACGATGTTTGATTGATGTCTGGCGCTTTAACGACTGTTTGTTTCTGATAATCCCTAACTTTGGTTCGTTTTTATTGGTTAACTTTATATAGTGGGAGTAATGTATTTGTGTTATAAATGTTTTATGGGTGTGTGTTTCATATTCCCTTGTCTCAATAAAAATTTCGGTGCAAGGAGAAGAACGGGACTTTTCGAAAATAGTTGTAAAACAATTTGCAATTTCATACCTACAGCTGACCAGCTGGTACGTATTCTTCTGCTCCAAAGAATCGCTGATTTATGACGGTCAATAGACTTTACGTGTCTGCTGGTATCTATTGTTGTTGCTGAATAAGTCATTATAACTATGTTTTGCCTGTTTCGGATGTTTACTACTTGCTGTAAATGTACTACTTTTTGAAACTAGCAAGATCACTTAGTTATAGAATTAGGCATACTAATGAGGGGAAACACGATATTCCGATCCTATGCCATAAATGTACCCCTCCATAAACAGTGCGGACGGCAAAGAAATGACAATAACTCATAAGATTTATTGCTGGAAAATACAACAGGCCTTTCATCAACAACCTCCAAACTTTATTTTGCAACAAAAATTGCCGCTTGAGCAAGTTTGTAACATAGGGTAAAACTATAAAATACGACCCACTTTTAAAGAAACATCTATAAAACCAATATTTTTTAATAATTCTCTAAATTTTTTGTGTAAACACATTAAGTGTTCATTATTCTTCACAACTACCCCGAAATTGTGAAAAAAAAAACATAACTGGAAATAACTGTAAATAATCATTTTCCAGAACATTACGTGGGGCGTTTTGTAACACAGTCGTTAGGTAAAACGCCCCACCTATGCGACAAAACGCCCTGACATAAATAAGTCAAAATTTGCCAACTTACCTTGTGTTTGAGACTGCATTTTGGTTGCAATTCAATGGTACAACGATACATATTTGTAAAAACACGTGGCATCTCAAATTTTGACAACTTACCTTATTTAATACTCGTCAGGTTATAACCAGCTGTCAAAATTTGGAGTAGATTGCATAGTGAAGATAGCGATTGACGAAAGAAACATGTGTTAGTTTCGCCCGTAATGTAGTCCTTATATGAACATTTACGTGACGTTTGTGTTATCCGGGCAAAAGAAAAGAAATACGTTACTCGCGAAAAATATGATTTTGATATGATTTTGAGGTGGGGTGTAATGTAAATCCTCTACTGGGGCATATTGTTAATTCTGGAGTACAAAACGCTCCGGCTTCAATTTAGCAACAACGTAGTGAAAAAATGTTTGGACAATAACGATTTAAGGGGTTATACCTAAGGTCGGTATCATATATATTGGCCGGTGAGTTTCCTGACTAGGAACACTATTCAATTGATGATGGAATAGGGCAGATTTTTTTATATAGATCGAAAGTATATGTCACAACGGTCACTAAAATGTAAATTAAAGATGCTCCCAAAAACTGGTCTGACCTTGAAAAATCAACAAAGGTAGAACAGGGGAAAGAAGAAAAACGACAGATCACGCATATACTGCGCGACACTATTTTTTGACAAATATATGAGTATGTATACATTAATTGAAAAATAAATGGCCAGAAAAGGTATATACACTTTTCTTAAAAATGTTGTAAGAAGTAAATAAGACAAAGAAAACAATTTCAATATACGGAATTTACATACAATTTTAGAAAACTTATAACAAGGGCTAATTTATTGCGACAGTTTTTTGACGCGAAAGTTTGTCGCTTTGAATAGTCACTTGTTTACTAATTCTTCAATTTGAAACAATACGCCATTTTCGTCTTGCTATCTAGAATCTTCATCTTGAATCTATTTTTGCTTCAATTACTTTTTTAAACCTTCTTGTCGACAAGATTATCATAAATTTACTGGTTAATAACCCATTGTTGTGATTTCAATACTAATTTGATTTAATATCATTAACGTTTTCTAATTGTTATTTATCATTAATCTATTATCATTCATTTAATATAATGTATTTTCATATAATAGAAATAATTAAATTTCAAGAGACAGTTTTGTCGTTGTCTTTCCCTCATTTCTTTTCTTTCCCCTGTTCTAGCTTCGTTGATTTTTCAAGGTCAGACCAGCTTTTGGGAGCATCTTTAATTTACATTTTTATGACCGTTGTGACATATACTTTCAATCTATATAAAAAAAGTCTGCGCGATTCCATCATCAATGGAATAGTGTTCCTAGTGAGGGGTATTTTCCCACCACACCGTCTGTTTGCCTCGATGCTCCTTCTCTCAACGTTTTTTGACTCGCTCTCGTTCCATTTCGCTTTCGCCTTCGCAGAACAAGAGTTAGCCAGAAGTGGTGGGTATACTGCCAAAATGCTGGCGTGTAGGCCAAACCGAACTGTCAGCGTAGAAATACACACATCAAAATAGGTGTGCGTTAGCAACGAAAAAATTCAGGAGCTTTATTGTTCAGAACATTGGTTTTTTCTTGATAGCTTCATCTCGTATTGGTCTACGACTCTACGCATAGCTTCGTAACGCATACAACTGTTTACGTTAAGGATAAATAACAGCCAGCGGCTAGGTTCAGGCGGAGCCGAGCAGCGTTCCCGTTACACCCCACCACACCCTGCGATGACCACGCAACTCCAATTGACAAATCCGCGATCGTTAGATGGTGGTGACTGATTTCTCCTCGATCGCTGCTCGCGAAACCGAACTCACCGGCCAATATATTTAATACCGACCTTAGCAAGTTTGAGATCGCATATCTCTAACAAGGGAATACCGCGAACCCGGACTCACCGATTGGGATGCAACTTTGTGGGTATATAGAGTGACTCAAGACAAGAACAACGGTGTGTTTCATTTGTGCCCTGTCGCCCTTTAAGGGGGTAAAAACTAACCTCAAAGTCGAATTGGCACTTCCACTTTTTCGCGTACAACTCTCAAAGTACAACAGACAGAAAAAAATGTTTCAAACAAAAGTTTAATTGTGCAATAAGTGCTGCAAAGTTGCGTTAACAAAAGTTTGAAAAATGTTTTTTTTTTCGATCAGGTATTTTTTTTTAAAACTAATTTCAAAATTTTGTTAACTCAAGTTTGTAGCGCTTATTGCACCATCAATATACGCGAAAAAGTGGAACTACCAATTTGACTTTGAGGTTAGTTTTCACCCCCTTAAAGGGCGATAGGGCACAAATGAAACACACCGTTGTTCTTGTCTTCAGTCACTGTATAAACCCACAAAGTTGCATTTCAATCGGTGAGTCCGGGTTCGCGGTGTTCCCTTGTAAGAGGATCGTACAATAAAAATTGGTATTAGTGGAAAATCATGCTTTGATAAGTCATAAATGAAATGCAATACATAGATCTGTAAAAATCAGAAAAAAAATTTTGACTTTTGGCCAGCTTTTTGTACAGGACGTGCCACTGTGCGTCCAGTAGAATATAAATGAAGCAATTCCGTTCTAGCAATTCAGTTAATAGCAAGCACTTCGATCATACCAAGCTTTACTCGAATGCAGATCCACGGTTGTCAAACAAAATTAAACCAGAATTAAATTTCTGAAAATGAATTGCTAATGTATGCCAGACTCCTTTTATTCTTTCCAGATTTTTTGTATTGCTTCGTCAAATTTTCATTTATACAGATCCCAAGTGCACCTTGATTGTGAAAAAAGATTTTGAGAACTTCGGAAATAGAGAAATATTATAAGAAGGATACTTCGCACCAAAACCAATTATTATGTAAAATATTAGATATCCTTGTAAGTCAAGAAAATATAATTGTATGAGGAGTTCCCTTAACGCCGGACGGCACCTAATACCGGACATTAGCTATATCTGTGACATTTCAAAGGCTATGGAGCTGTTCTTTCGCGTAAACCGTAGAGGGGATAAAACAAACGACGATCATGTGTCTTCTTGGCTAAAAGACGTGTGAGTTGCGTTATTGGATCGTTTGGTAAATATTTTTTTAATTACCTTTGTGTTCTATGTAAACAGTGCACTAGTTTGCACAAAAAAAAAATTTTTAATCTGTTCACTGTCCCCTGGTTCCGGACAGAACGTTGTCCCCTATTACCGGACAGTACAAATCTGAATCTTGTGTGTTCCTATTTGTATTACTGTTTATTATTTCGGTTTCAGTGTTTAAAAGATACACGTAACCATCATGAATAGCAAGAAAAAAGGTTTGTGGGATGAAAATAATTTGAAACCTGCGCTTCAGAAAATTCTGGCAAAAGAAATGAGCCTAAGAGAGGCATGTTCCAGATATGGCATTCCAAGAAGTAGGGGAGACTGGGGCTAAGCCGCCACTTTTTTGGCGGTGCCAATTTTCGGCAATAAAATAAATAATTTTACCGTATATATTTATACTGTTGGAAAGAGTAAAGCCTCAGCTATAAAATTACTATAGGATATAATGTTTATCTGGCATAGTGTAATAAAGAAATGTCAAAATCGCCGGGGCTAAGGCGCCACCCCCCTGGGGCTAAGTCGCCACCTCCTTTTCGTACCAAATTCATAGTAGAAAATGAAAATTGTTTGAAGGAAAACACTCAAAGATGTGTTATTTTTTTTATTATTTTATTTTATTAATTTAATTTTGTATTTTATCGTTCAGTCTCATTATTTTTCCTAGGCCGCCCTCTTTTCCGTGGAACATTTTTCTCGTCAGATTTTCGAATTTCTTTTTTCTTTTTAAAATCCTTCTTTTCTCTTCTTTCCCGCGCCGCAGTTTGTTCAGTCGATAGCCTTCTCATTACAGGTGAGTCTGTTAACACAGCACTTTTCCTGCGTTTTCGTCCTCGACGACTTTGCTGCCTCGGTGCAGCCTTAGGTAACGGACGTATGGTTTGAAGCGTTGATCGCAACTGATCCTGGCAACCTGACACGGCTGAAGTCGTTGGTTCGTTTATATTTGTCTCCGGCTCGACTGTTTCTACAGATGCGGCTGACGAAGGTTCGGACCCAGAATTCCCATCGTTCGCAGAAGTTGAAGGGTTCTCTCGGTCCGTAACGCTGCTTGGTAAAAATTCATATTCTTGGAAAACATCCAGATTGAAAGGAAAAATCCCCGTGCACTCGAATCCGGACACGATATTCTGATGAGTCACGGCGCGAAGAAGCGCAATTTTAACGATTCCGGGAATATCGTCAATTGTCATAGCTCTCCCTGGATTCGTAGTCATCCAGTTATCGCATTGCGAGTTCACGGCTTTTTTTAAAGGCCCATACACTGTGCGATCCAGTGGCTGCAGCTTGTGGGAGCAGTGTGGAGGAAGCGAAAGTACAACAATTCCATTCGCTTTACAAAAATCCAAGCCCTCGATGGACAGGTGCGATTCATGATTATCGAGGATAAGCAAGACCGGATTGTCGACCGAAGCACGCACGTGTAATTGAAAAAAGTGCAAAAATTTGACGAAGTACTCAGTGTTCATCCATCCGCTGGGGTTTGCGTCTCCCTGGCAGCCCAAAGATCCGCCATTCAGGAAGTGATCTTGGAATTTTTTCCTAGGAAAAATAAAGAACGGAGGCAACGAACGTCCGCTTGCCGCAGTTTGGACCGTCGTAATTCCCGTCTCATCCATGTTCCATATACATTGGAAATGCCAACGATCCAGAACGGATTTGAGCAGTGCGAAAAAGTTTGCAACAGTTGTACGATTAAAACTGGTTGCGCGCGCTAGACTCGTCGCCTCTGGTTTTCGTATGCCTAGAGCCTGGTGACGTTTCAGGAAACCCCACAGCCAGTCTTTTCCAGCCATGCGAGAAGCCTCCCATGACGCTGGAATTTTCAGCTCCAATTTTATCGCAAAATCAAAAGCCAACCCACGTACTTCTCTTGCAGAAAGTCCGAAGTACATATCGTTGCAATGCAATAAATACTCTCGTAGCACTTCTTCTGCCTGGGGGGTGAAAAGCTACGGATGAAAAAAGTGAATTAGTACAAGAACTTTTTATATTGCTATTACTTTTTAACTTTGTTTAACAATTATTATTGAAATTTACGGTATTATGTCCATGTGTTGGAACGGCGACTTTTTCTAACTCTGCTAATTCATCATTATTTTTTTTGAGCCAATCCCGTAACGTGGTCCTTGGAATTTGGAATTGCTTCGCCGCAGTCGCAACTGGCATGGCATCACCCCTGACGGCTATGACGGCTTTTTTTAAGTCTTTCCTTATCAACTGCCTCACGTTTGCGACGGTACGTGCGTACCATGTTGCTGTAATGTAAATAACTGAGGTGTTTACAATTAAAGATAGAGTGAATTCGACTAAGTGACAATTACAGTGGACGCTCGATAATGTGCCGCAGTCGGGGCTCTAGAGGCGGTGTTTTCTCAGAAGCGGCATATTAACGAGAGCCAATGTAACGCGTGCTCTCCCCATAACTCTCCTGTTTTCTTTTCCGTGATGGCTGCCCCCTACCAGAATACTCTTAAGGTGTGTCACACTGATGCGAGAAAAAGAAAAAACACATTCACGTATATGTATTGCTTGCGAATTCCAGTGTGGAGGCACCATTAAGGGTTAGCATTCATTGGCTCGCTCAGCGCGAGAGAAAGGGAGGTGCACACACGCGTGCGAGTAATGCGTGTGAGCTGGGGCGTTCCTAACGGCACTTTAAACAGCGGCATATTATCGAGCGTCCACTGTATGAATGTGGCGACTTAACCCCAATGGCTTTGTGGCGACTTAGCCCCGATCGCCAGTTACAACTTCGGTCGCTCAGAAAATATTTTAGATAAAAGAAAATGAAAGGTTTCATATCAGAATCGTGTTTGGCAGGATTAATTCTCTAAGAATCACTTACCTTCAGATTTTCCACGATGAGTGCGAAGGTGCAAACCGAAATTTTCGTTGCGAAAAGAAATTCACTTTCGGTCACTTTTCATAGCAACCAACACGTTCAAAGAAATAAAAATTACAATTTAGTTCCTAAATTCACTATAGTCTGTCAGTGTCATTGAAATCTGATTGAAGATCTACATTATCGATCGCGAGATCATACGATGTATAGATTCGGAGATATTTAAAAGTGGCGACTTAGCCCCGGTGGCGGCTTAGCCCCGGTCTCCCCTACTTTGTTTGATAAAATAAAATGTATAAAATCTGGCAAAGAAATTACATTACAGTGTAAATTAGGTAGATTTTCCAAAACGTTCCCGCCAGAATATGAACAGGAATTAATAAATCATGCGAAGGACCTGTCTAATCGTTGTTTGCCACTAATGAAAAAGGAATTTTTAAAGCTAGCTTATGATTTAGCAGTAAAATTAAAACTTCCTCATCGCTTTAACACCGCAAAAGGAATGGCTGGCAAACATTTTTATTATGATTTTATGGCCAGACACACTGATCTTTCACTTAGGACACCTCAGTCTACAAGCTTAATGCGAGCTGTGGGTTTTAATAAGCCGCAAATTCAACATTTTTTTTGATAATGTTGAAAAACTTACGAAGCAATATAAGTTTGCTGCTTCTAATATTTATAATTGCGACGAAACTGGAGTCAGCTGCGTGCAAAAACACCAGAAAGTCTTGGCTGCAAAGTCGATACGCCAAGTTGGTAAACTAACATCAGCTGAAAGGGGCAAGAATATTACCGTTCTCTTTTGCATGACTGCCAATGGGCAGTTTGTACCCCCGTTTTTTATTTTCCCAAGGCAGAGAATGAATCAACGTCTAATGATGAATGCTCCTGCAGAGAGTGAAGGTGTTACTCAACCAAAGGGTTGGATAAATTCCGAGTTCTTCCTACAGTGGTTGCAGCACTTTGCAAAATTTGCCCGTCCGTCAAAAGAGACTCCCGTGCTTCTCCTTCTAGATGGCCACAGTAGCCATAAAACTTTGGACGCTATCAATTTTTGTAGGAATCATAATATTCATTTAATAAGTTCTCCACCACACACTACTCACAAGCTCCAACCATTAGACAGAACATTTATGAGGCCTTTTAAAACTGCTTATTACGAACGATGTGATATGTGGATGAGAGCGAACACAGGAACTAGAATAACCGATTACGACATTGCGGGCCTTGTTGGACATGCATTCACAAAAGTTGCTCGATTAGAAATAGCAGTATCTGGCTTCAAATCCACTGGAATTTATCCTTTTGATAGAAATATATTTCCAGATGATGATTATTTAGGTTCTGATATGACAGATATTCCACTGGAAGAGATACGGGATCAACAAGGTTTGACTTCTACGATGGAGACGTCTCGAGCTCCTAATGTTCTTAAAGAGATAGATGAAGAGACATTAGATGCGCAGCCATCTACTAGTTCTGCCGTTAATATTTGCAAAACCATTCTGCAAGTGTCCCCATTGCCCGATGCTAAAAATAAGCGAACTGAAGCAAGGACAAGAACATCGGAGAAAAGTGAAATTCTCACTTCATCGCTT
Source organism: Andrena minutula (assembly GCA_929113495.1). Taxonomy (NCBI): domain Eukaryota; kingdom Metazoa; phylum Arthropoda; class Insecta; order Hymenoptera; family Andrenidae; genus Andrena; species Andrena minutula. The sequence continues at coordinate 34,663,351 of OV815996.1, read as the reverse complement.
CATAAACTTTTGACTGAAGAGAAAGAGAATAAAAAAAGAGTTAAAGAACAAAAGAAAAACGTAAGAAATAAGGTTAAGAAGACCAGAACAATAAAACCGAGAGAGACAAACCAGGCGACTATTTGCGTAGTTTGTCTTGAAACGAACGAAGAAGACTGGATTCAGTGTTCAAGCTGTCAAAAATGGATACACGAGGCTTGTGCTGATATTTCCGAATGTTCGGAGGATTATATTTGTGATCACTGCAAACTGTATTGAGACTGTGATGAGTTGCGTCAGTAATTTTTACTGTGTCCGGTACTAGGTGCCACTTAATGATTTCTCCAAATCGCATATTCAAGTTGAAAAGTAATTTAAGTTAACTATAATTATAATATTGAATGTTTTGTTGGGTAATTTTGACGTCACATATTGTTATCTTATAAATAGCGCAGAATAAAAAGATTAAAATATTATTTTTTTCTTCTTATTTAAAGAAAACCTTAAGCGTCCGGCACTAGGGGAACTCCCCCTACAGGGTGTTTCTGTAAGTCCGTTTCAGGTCATTTTTTCTTCCATGATTCCAGATACCGATACAAATCTTTTTTGCAAACTTAATAGGAGAAACGTCTCCTTCAGTGTATGTATTAATAACATTGAGAGATATTTACTTTTTTAAAGTTATTTATATACAGACCGTCCAAAAATTGCGGGTTGATGCGGAACATGGAACATTCTAATGCAAAAAGACATCGAAAAGTCCTTTATCGTTTTGGGATTCGAGGCTTCGTTCTCGAGATGTTAACAGCTGAATACTGGCGGTGGAACTTACGGGCCGCGCATTTAGGCCCCCCTACACGAGCGATCCGTTCGCGTCAAGTTCGTCGACATGCTCGTGGGAGCCTTTAGAAAACGACTGTAAAATTTTACTTGCGTGCATTAAAAAATAGCCACATATTTTCCTGGCAATGCGATGGCAAATGAAATTACAATTAACACGTTCACTGATGTGACGGCCATAAATATTACTACCGACAGCAATAATTATTATGTTATTGTTTCCTTTAATATAATAAGTAATATTGATAGACAATAAATACATATAGGTATGCAAGTGATATGTATACATATGTAAAGAGTACACTTGCGAGGTCGCACAGAGAAAGTACCAAGCATTGGTACCAATTGATTTAAAGAGATACCTTTTTTACGACTATCCTGCTATGCAAACGTGGCTAAAGAGATGTCTTACGAAGGGACACAGGGAGACAACTAAGCGCGCGGACAGCGTAAGCTCGTGCGCACACGCCGGAGGCGCGTAGAGATACAGGTCCACACAGACAGTACCAGGGGGACCAAGCCGTCATTCATTGGCCGAAGTTCCCGTTTAGTTAGCGCTTTATCGGTAGGAGGCGCTAGGTACATCACACACACACATACCTAGGTGTATCAGTGAGCACGCACATAACCTTTCGACGTTGGTGAAATGTTACTTTGGCGCCATTTGGCCACATTTGGCGCAACGCGAGGAAGCATCAAGCATAACCTTCAAATGGCGTCCTCACTTTCCCTGGTTTACCTTTTCTAAGGCCGTCTGACCATGGATCGTCGCGTCAGTGACGCGTATGCAGCAGATAGAAGGATATACAAAGAAATTGAATATATTTTATTTTCCTATGAAAAGAAGAAATATTCGATTCCAATGTTTATCCTTCTATCTGCTGCATACGTGTCGCTGGCGTGACGATCCGTGGACAGGTTTTAGGCCGGTATTCATAGTCGCTATTTATTCTTAAGCAAATGCTTAAGCATTCGGCATCTTTTACTAGCTACTAGGTTAATAGAGGATGACGCATGCTTAAGCATGTTTATATATACATAATACTTTAAAGTAAGCGGTGCATTACACGTATACACATACACATACGTCCCGATTCACACCAATTCACACATTCACAGTTTAGTTAGCGCCTTATCGGTAGGAGGCGCTACAAACTCTGCTTCACCTTTCGTAAGAGGGAAGCTTGGCCCCCCTGGACAGTACAGTCGGCCGCGCTAACCCATTTTTACGGTTGGAATCAGTGCGACCGGCTGTACTGTGTGCGTGCCTCCTGCGTGTGCATTAGGGTGGTTCTTATTTTTCAACTTCCGATTTTGTTTGGTCATACCCTCCTAAAATATGAGGTTGGGTGAGAAAATGATATGTGTAAAGTTTCAAAGTGATTGGACAATGGGACCCCGTGCCGCATTTGACTTGAAGTTTTGAAAAAAATAGTGATTTCTCGTCAATTTCGGACATAATTGTGTTCGCCTATTTTGGAAGTATCAGTGAATATTTTTTACTAAAAATACAGTTTCTTAGATGTAAAATAAGAATATGTATTTGTTACTTAAAAAAATATTGACGAAATCTTTGAGTTTTATCGTTTTAAATTAGTATATAACGCAGCGTATAAGCCAGGATAGGCGATTTGGGGGTTTAACTACACTGTCCAACACGTATTTGGATCTGCAATATGAACTCCGAGATCCTATTAGAGTTTTTCGTCCCAAACACGAATCCGTAAACAGAACTGCTCTATCACCCACAGTTTTTGTAAACATGCGTTTTTGTAAAAAGCGCTCGATTTTGGGCAAGAATGAGGTATTACGTGAAAACCAAGAATGCTAGAAAGTTCAATTTAGTCTCAAAATATAGAGGAGAGTTTCCTGAATATATCGGTGTATACAGTAATTAAATTTGATGATTTTATATGGTTGTAAACGGCCGTCAAAGTTTAAAAAAGTGCCTATGTGCGTGATTTCTACGCAATACTTTTGCATTTTTACGAAAAGTTGTTTATCTAGCACGAATTTGCTTCACAGGATCGGATTCTGTAGACATTTCTGACGAAGAAACCATACACGAAAAATGTCAGAATGGTTTATAACTCGGACTGTTCGAGAAAATATCCGTCGGAAACGCGTGCACGACGTTTTGCCGCTTGGCGGCAATGGCGGCCATTGCTTGCCTGGCGCGTCTCGCCAGGGCCGTGGCTACGTGCAATGGACTCGGTGCCCCGTAGAATGGTTCTTAGCTATAGGAGTCCAAATTTTTGTGAGTTTTTTGGGTCTTCGGATACTTTCGAAGTATCAGTGAATATTGTTTAATAAAAGTACAATTTCTTACATATATAATAGTTACATTAGTATATTACTTCCAGAAATATAGACGAAATCTTTGATTTTTATCTCTTACAATTATAGAATATAACGCAACGTGTAACCTACTCTACGCAGGTGCGGAATCCGGATGTCAGAATCTACAATATTTTTTATTTACTAAAATCGTATTATTCACAAATTCCTTATAATTATGTAAGTATTTATATACAACAAAATATTATTACAATTTAACTTATGGGTATAAATAAAATTAAAATAATGCATATGTGTTAGTATTTGTCTTTTATCAAGCTAGATTTCTGTGTATCGGGGTACAGTTGTCGATATTCTTCTAAAACTTGTAAAATGTATTGTTTGTTGTCTTCATTTATAGTTAATATTTCATTGTAGTCGGACATCAATGTTACGCTCCGCAGTGTCATTCACAATTTTCAAATTGTGTACAACTTCTAAAGCCGCTTTATATTCTTCGTCGTTTTCCCAGGCCGCCGGATCTATTTGCAAAAAATTTGTCGATATATTAAATCTGGAAAAATTTTTGCTTCCTCCTGTAATAAATTTTCCCACGCTGGCATTAACATAATTTTGTATAAAAGGTCCTTCGCAGGGAAAAATCAGTGAGGGTCGCTAAATGGATGACAGAATTTTCCACCTCAGGTAGCTGGCTTACGCATTGCCGTGACTCTGCCGCTGCTTTATATGCTAAGCTTAATTCAAAGATTTTGAACGATGTTCCCGACGGATATTTTCTCGAACAGTCCAAGTTATAAACCGTTCTGACATTTTTCGTGTATGGTTTCTTCTGCAGAAATGTCTACAGAATCCGATAGTGTGGAGCGAATTCGTGCTAGATAAACAACTTTTCGTAAAAATGCAAAAATATTGAGAAATCACTATTTTTTTCAAAACTTCAATTCAAATACGGCACGGGTTCCCGTTGTCCAATCGCTTTGAAACTTTACACATATCATTTTCTCACCCAACCTCATATTTTAGGAGGGTAAGACAAAAAAAAACTAAAAAATAATTTTGACCCCTATAGCTAAGGACCACCCTAGTGTGCATGCGAGGAGTCACTGCTCAGCGCTGAACTATTTCGGCCTTAGACTGCGCGGCCCGGAAGTTGCACCGTTAATATTGAACTGTTAATATCTTGGGAACGATGCGTCGGATATCAAAACGGCAAGAGACTTTTCGGTGTCATCTTACATCAGGATATTCTATGTTCCGGATTCTGACGCAATAAAAGAGACACCCTGTATATATAGCTAATATAACTTGTGCACACCATGCGAGGATTACCCCTCTACTCTACTAGTCTTTACTACGTCACTTACAAGGGGACCCCACAGCTGACCCCCCATGGATTTTAATGAAATTTTAGGAGATGAATGTGGAGGTCATCTGGATGACTTTCTGCAAAATATCTTTTGCCAATGAGCATTATTTATAAACAATCCATATGTGTCACATAAAAGGACTTCACTTTAAACATATCTCAAGAAAGTGAGTTGGGTGAGTGCGTATAGCGCTTACTTCCCAATCAAACAGGTCGGGTTCAAATCCCTGTCATCCTGATTTATTTTTTTCCTTTTTTTAAACTTGTATTTTGAATAATTAAATTTCATACTGCTTTGTTTCATAAATATTGTAATTTTTTAACATAAATATTATATATAAACATGACAAAAATACATAACTTCTTATATACGTACAAACATAACTGGTACATACTTGGACTATAAAGACACTGTAAATTATATATTTAACATGAAATTTTTTATATATATATGTCTTTTAAAAAAATTTCATATTAAATATATAATTTACAGTGTCTTTATAGTCCAAGTACTGTGGTTTGCAAAATTGTTGGCAGTCGTATGCGGAGCGGGGCAAGGGGACTACCTCGCTCGCGCCGCCCCACTCTCTGCCGCGGACTCCCCAATTCCCCCGCTCGCTCTCTTCGTCATGCGGTGCTGCTGACCGATTCGTTGACGTGACGCGTCGGCCAATAGCGACAATACGTGTGCTTTACATCTACCATAGTATTAGAGAAAGTGGGCCTATGAGGATACACTCGATCGGACCACCAAGTTTCTGCCGGCAACATTTTTGCAAACCACAGTACAGTGGACGCTCGATAATGTGCCGCAGTCGGGGCTCTAGAGGCGGTGTTTTCTCAGAAGCGGCATATTAACGAGAGCCAATGTAACGCGCGCTCTCCCCATAACTCTTCTGTTTTCTTTTCCGTGATGGCTGCCCCCTACCAGAATACTCTTAAGGTGCGTCACACTGATGTTCGCGCAATTCACAAGCAGTATAGGTACAAATCGTACCTCTTTCACTAAAGCTTTTGCGAACATATTTAAATTTTATACAGATCCCTATTCACGAAGTGTTTACCGATGAAGACACACATTTTTACTATAAGCACGTTATACATGTACGATGAATAAAGAAAGCTTATATAGCAATGTAACTTTTATTTATAATCGTAATATTTTAGCATCTTTCAGTGTTTCAGTTTTTAGAATTAACGTTAAATATATTTTTTAACATTGTAATACATAAATCTGTAACTTCGGTACACCTTCTACCTGTCGTATATTTTTACAGTTTATCTTTCCCTTACCCATTTACATAACTATTTATACCCAATATGAAATAAATGTGCCTAATACAAAATGTAACTGATCATAATTCAAAATATTTAAAAAAACATTTGAATAAAACGATATTATACGTACTTATACTTCTGTCATTAAAAAATGTATGAGTTAAGATGTGTCTTCATCGGCAAACAGTTCGCGAGAAAGTGTCTATGTGTATAAGACAAAAATATGTTCGCAAGAGTTTTATTATTAGTGAGAAAAAGAAAAAACACATTCACGTATATGTATTGCTTGCGAATTGCTTGCGAACTCCAGTGTGGAGGTACCATTAAGGGTTAGCATTCATTGGCTCGCTGAGCGTGAGAGAAAGGGAGGTGCACACACGCGTGCGAGAAATGCGTGTGAGCTGGGGCGTTCCTAACGGCACTTTAAACAGCGGCATATTATCCAGCGTCCACTGTATGTACCAGTTATGTTTGTACGTATATAAAAAGTTATGTATTTTTGTCATGTTTATATATAATATGTATGTTAAAAAATTACAATATTTATGAAACAAAGCAGTATGAAATTTAATTATTCAAAATACAAGTTTAAAAAAAGGAAAACATAAATCAGGATGACAGGGATTTGAACCCGACCTGTTTGATTGGGAAGTAAGCGTTATACGCACTCACCCAATTCACTTTCTTGAGATATGTTTAAAGTGAAGTCCTTTTATGTGACAAATGTGGATTGTTTATAAATAATGCTCATTGGCAAAATATATTTTGCAGAAACTCATCCAGATGACCTCCACATTCATCTCCTAAAATTTCATTAAAATCCATGGGGGGTCAGCTGTGGGGTCTCCTTGTGAGTTCCAATTTCCAATAGTTGTTCCCCCTCTACTACTCCCTACTACGTCATTCAGATCAAAGACTTGTGGTGAGACACCTGACTGTGAAGACGGAATAAAGTTATCTTACAAAAAAATGATAAAAAACGGTGAATTTTCTGTGAAATGAATCTGATTCTGTAGAAAATAGAGTATCATGATGCGAAAGATCTCATCTTTTCCAATGTCTTCCAAACTTCGTCATTTTCTACCATTGTCCCGATTCATTTATTTCTTCAGTTTTTAAGATAAGTAAGGTTAGTGAAACGGAAGAATAATTTATTAGCTTTTTAATAACATATGAATAAAAATGTGAATTTAGTTTAAATGAATAAAAATGCCTAGATGGACGGTCCGGTATTACGAGCATTCATCGCGTTTTCCAAAGCTCGCGTGGAAGGGGGTACTCGAAACCAATGACGTTGTTGCGGGCATGTCACGGATGGAGAAAACTCTAGTAGTGTGCGTGTAGGCTCATACCCTGAAATCAGCATGTAACCGTTACATCCTGATTTCAGGGTATGAGCCTACACGCACACTACTAGAGTTTTCTCCATCCGTGACATGCCCGCAACGTCATTGGTTTCGAGCCTGTACAAAATATTTTTTCAGATAATACGTGCAGTTAGGATATTTTTCTTTTTTTCGACACGGTACGTTAATAATCTTTTCCATTTTGTTCAGTCTGGAATTTGTGGAATTTCTTATATGCATTAATTCTTCTGGACGTACATTCTACAAAATATTTACATCTTATTCCATTTTTGGGTGACTCTTTTCTCATAATGTGCATAACTAGGTTCGTGAAACTCGGCATAAGCTTTGTTGGTGTCTAAAGATTCCTAAGAAATATCAAATATCAAGTCGAAGGATTAAGATTACCAATTAACCCCACTACTGTCTGCGGGTCTTTTTTGACCCATCGCGTTCTTACTTCTTTACAAATTTTGGTTGTAATAAAAAATGAATAATGGAATTGTTAAAAATATGCTTGTTTCTGTTCCCCTAACATTATATTGAAAGTTCCTTCTCAGGATTTATGTGGCGTGTTAGCAGCAAAAATTGTTACAGATAAGGTCGTCTTTTTCGGGAGGTCGTTTTTTTAAGGGGTCTTTTTCGATCCAATTTAAACGACGCAGTATCTATCAAGTAACAGAAATCAATCACGGCCAAGTCTGACAAAACACTGGGTGATAGTGCAATCAAAGAAAAATATATAAATTGTATAAAATAAGTACAATAATTGTATTAGTGTATAAAAAAAAATGAATTATTGTATGAGGGGATTCGAATCCTAGTACGATGTACTATTTTTTAATATTCTATAGAGCAGGGCATTCCACCGGTAGGGCACCCTCATGCGCCTGCTTCCCCTTCCAAGCTTTCTCTTGCATAGCGTGCCTTCCGTTACCAAGGAGACCGCGCGACGCTACGATGGTTGCCACGACGGGCTAAGCAAGATTCACACTAACCGTCTGGACTGCGGCAGAACGACGGCCGTTCCACTAGTGCAATGGAGAGGTATGAATCTGTGTCTCTGTTGCACTAGTGGACCGGCCGTCGTTCTGCCGCCGTCCAGACGGTTAGTGTGAATCTTGCTCTAGTCGGGCAAGCGGGGCAAATGTCTTCGCGGTTAGCGTCGCGCGGTATCCCTGACAACGCGGACGAGAGTGGGGGAACGCCAAGTTCGCGCGGGAGCGACCTTGGACAGTGCTGGTACAGAGGTTTAATGTGAGACTTTCCATTCGTGCAAATGTACAAAATTTATATTTAAAAAGCATTCTTTCCCAATATGTAAAACTCGTTATGAATAAATAATTTGAAGATATTTGAATAAATATATTCTTTTTCTATAATAAAAGATACTATAAAATATGCAACAACATAGTTCTACATTTCCTTGGTTCTGTAGTTACATTATAAAGTTAAAAAACATTTGGTGAAGACAATAAGTTATTTAATATTGAAAAATGGAGAAAAAATATACATTTAAAAAATAAGATGTTGTTCTAATGTAGTTTTATGTTTTACCACTTTCCTCTGAATAGTACTATATTTTTTCACAATGTACTATATTTTCTACCAGATTTGGACATTGTAACCCTAAGTCATACCCACGCTTTTTTTTTGCTGTTGTTGGGCAAGCGCTTTACATCTGGCGTACAAGACAAGTCATGATAGTCCAATGATTTTGATTGACTATGGTCGTTGAAAAGCCCTTGTTAAGGACTACAATCATTTGAATTCATTAAGTTGACTGTCAAATGTCCTAAGCACTTCCAGGTGGGAAAAAGTTCTTTCCACTACGTAACGGGCCTCTCCGAACCAAATAACTATTGCCTCAAACATTTCTTCCTATATCAAACACTGTAGAAGTTATTCAGGTGGCTTGTCTTAGCTGACACCCTGTAGTTACCTATGTAGTGCCAAAGCTTTGCATATTTTGACAACATACCACGGGTCTTTCTTTTAGTTCCTTGAACCGTATAGTTCTGGATACATTGTGTTCTATAGGCCTCCTCTATCGTATAAGTCCTTTATTTGTATTCTCAAGTATTCGCGTACATTAACCATCGTTGAAGTATGAGAGCAAGTCAGCTGAAATTTAGAATTTCTCGGGTGGCTTTGGATTTATTTGTTAGAAGAACAACACGAACAGTTCTAGCTATCGCGTCAATTCTTTTAACTACAGTATTGTCTCCGCATGTGCTCGCTGGTCGGGATCGGCGTTGAGCTTTTATCGTGAACAGATCCCTAATTCAGAGTGTTCGTTTCTCGCTTTTTTCTGGTCGAAGGGGGGAGCGAGACGGACCGTTTTGCGTGCGCGCAGGCGCGCGCGACGGGTGCGAGCACTCCCTTTATTATAATACATTTACTTGAGTTTAATGATGTCCTTACTCTTAATTTTTACTGGTAGTTTAAAACCGTTGTAGTACAATGTGTAGTATTTCATTTAAAAATTTATTTTCAACAATGCCAACAATAAATAGACCATTTTGCACCTCTTGTCAATCTTACGCCCTAGCAGTTACCTAATTTTGCGGAGTAAAGTTATAAATAATCTCAAATAAATGTATTATAATAAAGAGCGCAATTTAAGAAGTTCGCCTAGGGCGCAAAAAAGACTTGAGCCCGGCCTGTGTCAAAATTGTGCAATGCGGTTCTCGTGCTCCCGTAAGTGCTTGCAACCATCGTGCACGCCCGTCGCGCACGCAGAGGACCGAGTGTCACGGCGCCCGAAAGACGGAGCGAGACAAAACATCAACGCGTCGTCTGTCTCGTACCGTCCTCGCTCGCTTTCAGTGGCTCTCGCTCGCTCTTGTTCCATCTTGCTCGCGCCTTCACCGGACAAAAGTCAGACTGAAGTGGTGGGGATAGGGACAAGCACCTACGTGTGCACCAAACCGAGCACATACGGAGACAATACTGTATACGGTAGGTGCATAAAGATCATATTTAGTTAGTTCGACATATCTTTTGAAGAATGTCTTGTACCGTTTTGAAACTTTCAACTTACTTTATTTTCGAGTACAGAGTACTGTGCGTTGCTGAGAAGATGGCAAGCGCATGCATGCGGGTCTTTATTGGTTTGTCTGTTATTGCCCGACGCTATAACATCGATGAATCGGAACATGTACCGCCGCGTGACGAAGAGTACCACTCTTGCCTGTGTGGCGTTCCGTTAGACATCTTCTCAGCAACGCACAGTACATCGAAGTATAGTTGAGTCTAGAATAATTAGTGATTCATTTTAATATTAACTACAGGTATAATTTCATTTTTCATTGTATTATAGAAATGATATACATATCTAAACTAAATGTTTTCTGATCCACTGACAAAAAGTGCTTCGTTAAATAATTTTTAAACACCTTCCTGTATGCGAGGAACATTTAACTTATTACATCAAAAGTTAATATGCATTGTAAATTCAAATAGTTACGATTATGTGTACAACCATACATACATACATACATACACTTACCTGGAAAAATAATCGTTTTTTTTTTTAAATGTAAAGAGCATACTTGTATATACTTACTTTATGATACTTCCTTTCCAATTTTTAGTATTTGCTGCCACATTTTTAACCGACTAACTCTCTCATTATTTCCGAAATCATTTCTAACAATTAGTATTTCATTAGGTTTCGCAAAATAATGGAAAGGGACAGTAGTGTCAATACACGTTTTGCTATTACAGCCATATACGCAACAGTACATTTTACTTCGAATTTCCTTTGGTGTGAACTTAACTCACGATGAAACTCCCATTTTTTTTTGTGTAATATATCCAGCGAATATTTTAAATTTAAATCATGTAAATCGATACTGGGAATGTAGATAGATACTCCTGTTACATATGAGAGCTAACCCGATATAGCTGCTTTTAATTTTCGTCACCAGATCGCGTAGCGGCAGTATGTAAGTCCAGGTGACTGCGGGTTCGTTGTGTTTCTTAGTTAGTTGAATCATACACAGGGGAAAATTTCCGGTAGTACATCTGTACAGGGGATGTGCATAACGTTACAATCTGATTTTCATTTCCGTAAAATTATAGATAAATAGGTATCTTGCAATCTGTATCAAAGTAGGAAGTGTCGATTTCAAAAACATCTTACTAAGGTCGGTATCAAATATATTGGCCGGTGAATTAGGCTTCGCGAGCAGCGATCGAGGAGAAATCAGCCACCACCATCTGACGATCGCTGATTTGTCAGTTGAAGTTGCATGACCCTCGCAGGGTATGGTGGGGTAAAGGGAACGCTGCTCGGCTCCACCTGAACCTAGCCGGTTGGCTGTTATTTATCCTTAACGTAATAGTTGTGTGCGTTGCGAAGCTATGCGTAGACCAATACGAGATGAAGCTATCGAGAACGAATCAATGTTCTAACCAATAAAGATGTGTGTATTTCTACGCTGACAGCTCGGTTTGGCCTACACGTCAGAATCTTCGCACTATCCCCACCACTTCTGGCTCACTCTTGTTCTGCGAAGGCGAAAGCGAGATGGAACGAGAGCGAGTCAGAAAACGTTGAGAAAAGGAGCACCGAGGCAAACAAACGGTGCGGTGGGAGAATACCCCTCCGAAACTCACCGGCCAATATATATGATAACGACCTTAGTATAATTGCTACCTAATTTTTCACAAAAAGGCACTCCCCACCGATTTCGATGACCTTGAAATGTGCTGCCAAGGTTAACATTCTGAAATTTTTTTCCATATACATGTTACCGTCGCCCGGCTTTAGTTTGTGAAATATTCGCACAAAACTCTGATCGGTAGTTGGTTGGGGTTAGATTTGTTTAGCGCCCCCTCTCCTCTGCGCAGCTTTACTTGGAACAACATGGATGATACCAGGTTTTATAAGAAATGATTTTTGAAACTGCAATACTTTTACGAACTGTATGCTACTATGTGACAGTATTCTTATTTTGTAATGTGAGCGTACATCAAGGTCATGTACTCTCACTATCTTAGTCTCAAGTTCATATTCATATTTCATAGTTCTAGGAAATTATGCGACAAATAAAGAAGTAGATTGTGTATATACTTCACTTGCTTTCTCATAAGGAGTTCCTTTCTATACAAGGAACACCTTGTATAGAGTCCGAAATCCGGCCTTACATCTCTGTTCCTGACCTAGTGACACATTACTAGCAGCTCTGCAGTGTGTCGGGACAGTACGGATAGACCGGATGTTAGGGCTCGGCGTTTACACATCTACAAGAAATTGACCAGAGACCACCTCTGTGAAGTTGAAATCGAATGTATCAGTGTAAAGCAGATGCTGTTCACTGTTCATAAGTTTCGTATCGTTGTATTTTAACCTACTTCTCTGTTACGCTGAAATAGAACGAGGACAGTTTTCACGATCAGTAGGAAGTCAGTAGGGCTGTATCAAAATCGATTTCAACCGTATCTGCCTTTCGAGGCGTTAAATCAATCCTATCCCCCTTTCATGTTACATTCCCTGTTTCTTCATCCTTTTTGGACGGTGTAGACATATCTTTTCAATTAGATATTGATAACCTTTTTTTATTTATGTATAATATTAAGGACATACGTAAGAAACGTATGTTTCTTTGTTACAACTTTTTAGCTGAATCAGTGGTAGGGTAAAGGCAGGTAATATGGAACATCTGATTTCAAAAGCTTGTCAAAAGTAGGGGAATTTATTTATTTTTTTTTTTTAATAAAACCGACATGAGGGGACGATGTAACTAATGCATAATCATGCTTACATAGTCAAATGTAAAAAAATTAAATTGTTTTGCAATTATTGTATAAAAACTGGAAAGAGTGAAAACCGGTCGTTCGAAAAAATGGGTCTGTGCGGGCACGCGCATACGATGCCTCCAGCTTGACGGTGAGGGTGACGGCTTGTTTACCCTCATAAGGCTAACTATCCCACCCTCCTACTCCTTCTCTCTCTCTCTCCGTTGACTCGATACCCTAGCACTCCCCCCTTTTATTCCTGTTTTCTAAGACTTCCCACAGCTATCCTACGCTGCAACACTGACTCATTGCCCCCCCCCCCACCCCGCGACCTTCACTCTTTAATCCTGATGTTTTTACATATGAAGAAAAGGGTTCCCGCGGCAAGAGGGCCCCAGAGACGCCCCCCCCCCCCCCCACCTACGTTCAGGTTAAATCAAGTCTGATCAATCATTGCGAGATCTGGTAGCGAGGCACGGTCCAGAATGGGTCACCACCCACCCTAGCGGCACTCCGCATTCCTAAAGAGGTGTGTAAAATCCGGTGCGCCGGTATCGCTTAAGTGCTTGGAGCACAGGAACCATTCTTACTTTCTTTCTCTTGGCACCGCTACCCTTCCGCAGTCCCGGACCTGACATTCCAAGGTTCGGTCACCACTGGACCACGGTCAGAATAACTGCCTCATCATTCCACCCTCATTGGCTGCCTTTCCGTTGTCCCGTGTACCCTTGCGCCCATCTATGCAAGTCCGACGCAAGTACCGGAGACCATCCCCGAGCGATTGCGTTTGTACATCCCCGATATGGGGATTTCGTGCGTTTACCTAGACTTCGGCCTGGCAGTCTAAAAACTTTCTACCTACGATACATGCTACTTCTTTGCCAAATAGATGAGGAATGGAGCCCATCATACTCTTACGTGTAATGTTTTATCAAACAAAATTCATTTTAGCAAACTAAATAATAACTTGTAAAATTGTCACCATTGTCACTAGGCTAAAGTGACCAGACGTCCCGCATTTTAGCCCTTTGTCCGGCACTGAAAAGTGTCCCGCAAAGTGTCCTGCATGGGACATGTAACCGTTTACATTTTCGAAGTGGCATAAAGTTACTGTTCCCTCTACTGTTTCAATGTATTTATGTATTAAGTATGCTTTAATAAACTACGGAAACGATCTCCTTACTGCTATGTGAATTTTTTTTTGCTTGCTAGCTTGCTTCCTCGCTTGTCCCGCATTGAAACAGAAAATATCTGGTCACTTTACACTAGGCATAAAGCTGGGTTTCTATTAGTCCAGTCCAGTGATCCAGTACAGCACTGGATTACGATTGGAATCATGTAAACAGTGTGTTTACTCCAGTACAGTGCTGACATTCCAGCAGATGTCGACTGGATCGAAAGTCTACTTTTCGATGCAGTGTTTACCCCCTGCACCGAGAACACAATATTCCAGCGTTGCTGGACTGGTCTAGACAGCTAGGGATTGCAAACCGGTAAATCGGTAAATCGGTTTAATGTTTTTTTTCATTGATAACTTAGTAGATAACAACGGAATTATGCGCTACATATGTGCGATACATTGTTATAAATACAATTGTTACTGGTAATTCGCCAAATTTTTACCGGTAATTCAATAAATTGTGTATTTCTCCCGATTTACCGGTAAATCGATTTACCGGTAAATATCGGGAAATACACAATTTATTGAATTACCGGTAAAAATTTGGCGAATTACCAGTAAAAATTGTATTTATAACAATGTATCGCACATATGTAGCGCATAATTCCGTTGTTATCTACTAAGTTATCAATGAAAAAAAACATTAAACCGATAAAGAATGTTAAAATAGGTAAGGAAATACGGATCATTTGTAATAATATACAGGAAACATGGAACAGACGAAATATATAACTATTTACAAAGGCTAGGGGAGGAACAGGAGAGTGAATATTAGGGTGGGCCGAAAAAAACAAATTTTCGAAACTCGAAACGGCGTAGTGCGGAAAAGTTGCCGTTGGGGAAGACAAATCAAGGCCAAAAAGAAATTTAGAAATCGGTCCATATTTGACCCTCGCGCATCGCTGTCAATGTTTTTAATTTTTGACCGAGTTTGGCGACTTCCGTATGTTTTCTGAAAAATGTCTATATTTCACTTATGGACATCACAAAATATTATTTCAGCACATAAATATATACAATTCATTAGCTGTGCAACTCTTGGCTCGAGTTAAATACCTAACACGACTCAGAACTCATCACAAGAAGGTCGCTGCACCTCGAGTTCTACCTACGCCATTTCCAACCAACCAATCACATAGGGCATACATACTACCATTGTCGATATCTTTCACGACTTTTACTTCTTCACGTTGAATTGTGCCTTGTTTGTGGAGGAAGACATGATTTCCTTGGACATCAACGTGGTCCGGATAAAACCATCCCTGTTTTTATACCTAACAACTGTTCCTGCTGCTTCCGTCTCTAACTTAACACAGCGCTCAACAGTTTGGGTATGGCAAAGATAGTTCCTAGTACACAATCTGGAATAAATCCCGATTCTGGCAGTGATGTAATGTGTTCAGTTGAGATATGACGTAAAAGAGGTGGTGAAGAGTTAATGGAGCTCCAGTCGATAATGTCTGAATAATCTGTCGCAGCAAAGTTGATTTTTCAAATGAAGAAGTCACGAACCGGCTTTTTTCGCTTCAGAGGTGATTTTCTTGCCTCGATGATTCTTTTTAGGCCAAGTTCTCTAATATTTTTTCTTTTATCCATCGCCATTGCCAAGAGCAAATTTTCAGGATGTGCAAAGAACCCGTTGCGTTGGATGACATAATCCAAAATTTGGAGAAAAACGTATTACATTTCCTTAAACAATAAGTATATTTAGCTCAGTAAAATGTTTACAATTTAAAATATAATCAATGACTGTTATTAACAATTTATGAAGATAATTTTTTTTTAATTTTATTCTTTAGAAACTAAATTTTCCTAGATTTTTTTAATGTTTTCAATATTTTATTTGTCGTTTACGAGAATTGAAACAGTGTAAATATTATTTTCTGTTTAAATCTTAAATTTAGACTCCTTTTAGCAATTAAAATCATTGTCATAGAAATATGTCGGTATTAATGTATTGTACACATTATCAAAGTCTCATCCGCCCTACGCAAACAGCGGCAAGGTTTGTACATTTGACATTGCAGCTGTTTGATAAAATGTTAGTCCTGATATATACGTCAGGAAAATGTATATAATTGTTGAGGAAGTATTACGGTAATGGATTAAGTGTAGCGTCAAGGTGTCGATGTGCGCGCCGGCTGAGTCTTTGATCACGTAAAATAATTCGAGAATGTTTAGGTATAATGTCGGATTATTCAAGGGAAGGGTGCTTATAAAGCTTTATATGCAGCTTACACCTTATTACTTTGTATTCTGAAGTTATTCGTGTTATATTCCCAGTGACTTTTCTCCTTGATGAGCCGAATTATTTTATTACAGATAATCTATTTTCAAGCAGCAATAGTCACCGCGAAACGCATCAGGTACAGAAAGCTACAAGAGTTTTGTCATTGTCAGATAAACAATTGCTGGGACTTGTAATCCTTTGCAAGGCGATAACATTTATCAATACAGTTTGCTAAGTATCTTTTAGACAAGTTGTCCTTTTGGTCTTCATGTTGGTTGTACGGTCCCTTTCGGTACATTCCACGTGGAGGTTATATACTAATTTTATTTATTTTTAAGTATGTTCCACCAATTCGACCCTCCTGTGACTTATGGCTGATTTCTTCATCTTCAGTAATCTTCCGGTCAGTGAACGACCAATTGGCGTAGAGGATTTAAATGTTCTAAACCAATAGGATCCTATCATTTGGCAGTTATGTGGAACATAACTTTAACTGAAAGATTACTGAAGGTGAAGAAATCGGCCGTTATATGGATAATAGCTAAGTAGTGAGGCGTTACTCATGATTTTTTTCGTTGGTGTCACTCAAGGGGTTGTTTACAAAAAATACCCTCAAATAATTGATTCCTTTATTTCTACCCTTAATTATCACTCCAAAATTTTGAAAAAAAAAATAGATTTAGTAGAGGTAGTAAATACCTAATATTTGCAACTTGTCGCATTCAAATATCTAATGTAGTTTTCGAGAAAAAAAATCATAAACTTTGGGGTTGTTGTCGCTATATCACCTTTACGGGAGGGGTTACAGGTCTGAAATTACTCATAGTAGTTTTTTATGCAAAGAGCATTATTTTAACAAGTATAACTGATAAAATTGGTGCTGGGGCCGTTTCCCTATGCTTACTCGGCGAGGCCCTTTAGAACATTTGTTTCAGGCTTTACGTACTTTTGTTTGAACTTTATTACAAAGAAAAACATAGAACGAAATGATGTCAATCATTAATGTGATTTCCCATTTCTTCAATGACTTCCTGCCATCATTTTACTAACAAGCACGTGCCACGTCCAACAAAAGAACTCTATGTATATTAATATTTTCTATTAATAACTAAATGAATCAATAAAACTGAGAAATAAAGCAGCAAATGAATAAATAAATACAGTTCATTAGTGTTATTATGTAGAAGCCTGTGTAACATTCATGGATTTATTGAATTCATAAAGTATACATTGGGGCTAAAATTAGTGACCGCGCGCCCTAAATTCGGTTCACTGATTGAATGGTGATACTGAACTGATACTGAACTGATATCCTAAAAAGATCAAAAACATTGGAATGGCTTAAGCAGAAAACAAACGCGTAGAATATAAAAAGTTACGTCTGCAATCTACAAAATTTACAAAGCGTTATAATATGACCTATATCAGGATTGACTAACTGGTGACTCACGAGCCGCTGGGGGCCCTTCCACCTTGCTGCCACGCTGAACGGCCCCCCTCCATACCGACCAGACTCTGACCATCGCAGTCGATTCCTGCTTCTTTCCTTCTCTTTTCGACTGCGATCGTCAGAGTCTGGTCGGTATGGAGGGGGGCCGTTCAGCATGGCAGCAAGACGAAAGGGCCCTCGGCGGCTCGTGAGTCGCCAGTTAGTCAACCCTGACCTATATAATAGAATGTACAATCACGAAGAAGAGAAACTTTTATTAAAATAAACAAAAGATTAAAAAAACTCTACAAAAAGCTCATAAAGGCTTATAAAATCAATGCCAACAAGATGACAAACTATAATTGATACCAATAGAATGTATCAGAATGATTAAAAACTTCTTTTGCTAAAAGCACTGCACATACCAATTTAAAAAATTACCGATTAAAATATTCAGCGTTTTTTTTTATTTTGTCTATTAAACGATGTGGTATGTGATTATTTTTCCTTTATTTTCATACACGGCGTTTATTTGCTTTGCATTGTTGAATAACATTTTAATTGTACAGAATTTGTCTGTTTACGGTGATTCTCCTTATAATGAAAACTATTGCATTAGACATACATTTTTTTTTTCAAATGATACGTTGAAAGATTTACCTTTACGATTTTCAAATAAACATCGCCGATTTGTAAACACCACGTCCTTTGGCGATAAGAAAGACTCTTTCTCGCTTCATTCAACGAGTTAAATTTATCAAAATTAGATGTTTGTGAATTGAATAAAATTCAAAATGAAAATGGCTGTGTACGTAACTCAATATTGAGGTGAGAATCCCGATCTCCTTTATCGATTATAATTTTTCATTTCATAGTTACAGTATTAGATTTTTACTTGGTTAGAAACATAAGTGACGAGCATAAATAAAGTTTTATTCTGAAAACAAAGAACTAAATTGACCGTTAGCTGTTGAGATGAATTTTGCAATATACAGGGTGTTACTCTACCTATAGTCAATATTTTGGAGGGTGATTCTACAGGCATATATAAGTCGAAAATCAAGAGTGACGAAATTGCGGTAAATGCTTCGTTTAGTAATTATCGATGGTTAAAGATTGACGTCTGGATCGCCTGAATCAGCTTGAATGACGGCAACTCGACGGACAGCGGGCCGCGCGAGGCAGGCCAGCCAAGGGGCGTGCAGTGGCGGCGGATGCGTGACGGATTTGCCATGTAGAGCGCATACTTACTTACCTACCTCGCCAAAACTGTGACATACGATACTTGCGATAATTTATGAAAAGACGCAAACGTTGTTCGGCATTAAACCTGCCTACTCGTAAAAATCCACAAGGGCATATCAAAACCCGCCCAACGGGATTCTCAAGTAGAGAGGGTGAATGGCATTGCCTTTGAAAATATTGCCCTCAAAAATCACCCACACGGTCATCCAAAGCACCGCGATTGTCCCGTCCCCGATTGTTCACTTAATTACACACACGCTCCACGATTAGTTTTCTCGCGAATGTCCATGTCTTCACGCACCGCGATTGCAGTCTGTGCTCGCGTTGACGACAGTCGTCAAACTGAGGAGACCTTGGCCAAATCCCTGCGCGAAGGACACGAACAACGTTCCGAGGCAGTGCAATCAGGCCTTTCCTTCTAAAAAATACTGTCACTGCCCATCTCTTGCATATGACCATCTCATCCTGACTTACCCTAATGGTATACTGTTATACCGGTATTTTGATATAATAGTTCTAATTCTGTAAGGATTATGAAATGTTCATAGACATGTATAAACGGAGCAGAAGCTGGGATTATCGGCGAGGGGAATGGTCGGCTTGGAGGGGAAAAGGCAGAGGTCAGATACAGGCACGTCGGGTTAGCTTCGGAAGCATTCAGCATGCATAGCCACTGCGATACCCGATTTGCCTGTATCGCTCGCCTTACCACGAACCTCACAACACCCCCTCAGACACGCTGCGTCTATATATGTCTATGGAAATGTTACCGAAAAGAATACCGAAAAAATACCGGTATTTATTTCGGTTACCGGTAACCGATTGTTTTCGGTACGATATCGGTTTCGGTATTTTTATTTTTCGGTACAATATCGATTTCGGTATTTATCTGTTTCGGTATGATATCGGTATCGGTATAGCTGTAATGGCGAAATACCGGTATGAGCGCTATACCGGTATTATGTCTCAGACGAAGATACTACCGAAAAATATCGGCATAATACTGGCATTTTACATACCGATAGGAGTCCCTGATTCCGAAATCTCTTAGAGTTCAAAAGTTATACGAAAAAGGCCCCAAATTTTTCAACCTGGGCCGTGAAATTGTGAATAGTTCTTTGAAACGATTATTCCAAAAAGCAGCCCAAAATTCTCGAAGCTCGGGCATCACTGCTGTCTAGCGGTCGTGGCCAAAAGCTCAAATATTATTCAATTTAGGCAAAAATCGGTACTCTGGGGTTTTTGGGGTCGCTGATTACGAATCTAAACTTGAAACTTAAAAAAAAACAAAATGGCGAATATAACATGACGGACAACAATAAATATTACACAAATAGGTACAAATAGTAAACAAGAATAATCGATAAACATATTAATAACATATTATAACATGACGGACAACAATAAATATTACACAAATACAAATAGTAAACAAGAATAATCGATAAACATATTATGAAAATGAAATTTCAGTGTCCGAGTTTTCTTCCGAGCTATCTGAGTCATCATCAGACAATATGTCTATTTCGGAGCAATCATCCGTATCTATTACCGCATTTATGGATGGCTGTAGTAACAGATTCACCGTTTCTGGCGATAAATTCCTCATTTTTTTCGTTGGTAATTTTCTTATGCTGGAAATGTATGGGTCTGATGCTATCATGAGTCTCGAAAAGACATCCTCCATTGTCTTAATTCGCAAACACTTCCGCGAGAAATCTTCGCGAAATCTCTTTATAGATTTATTTAAGGCTTCTTGTGCATCCTCAGACATTTGCCCTATGGGCAACAATGCGGCTTCTATTATCTGCGGTCCGTGAATTAGAAGCTTGTGTACAGATGTCGGCATGTAATACCAGGGGTATAAATGAACAAATTGCCTAGCTGTTTCCATTGCATACTCTTCAAATTTTATATTATTTATTGTATGACCGCTCGAAATGGCTTGAAGGATAACGTGAAAACGTTTTATTAAGTTTTCAGAAACTCCTGTTATAGACGCAGATACAGCGAAATTTTCGAAAAAACGCCGAGCTGTATTTCCATCATTGGAACTACCACACCCCGGCATCGGACGATCCACAATCAGGCCCAATTGCAAGCGAAAGCCTTTCTGGATAATAACTTTACGGTTTTTAACCATCTCTTTGTCTTCTTTACTTCGTGCTTGTCACTTCTTTATATCCAGTTTGTAGGATAAGTGCAAGCAACACTCAAAAAACCGTATCCACGCGTGTAACGTTGATAACCCAAAACGCAATTGGTCTTCGTTGATTTCTCTTTGCACAACTTTATCAATTTCATTGAATTGTTTTGACGTTGCTTTGCATAAATGACAACGTTGAGCGGATGATGTAGAAGACACTGCGTGGCATACTTTGCCATCAATCATCGTTAACCCTAATTCATAGGTGACAGAAATTTCTTTCCCGTCTATAATTATTACGAGAGGAATAAGTGCCTTTATTTGTTTCTCAATATGTAACACCTCCTGTAACGTTGACTCCGTATTTTCATGGAGGAACTGGAGTCTGATTGGTCTGCAGAACCGGGGAGGCGAAGGTCGTGGATTCTTCCATATAACAAGTTGTGTTGCAGATCTGTTGTTATCCGATAAAAGCTGTAGTGGAACAAGCGAGGACAAAAAAATGTCAGAATCTGACTTATTGCCATCGCTAAATGCCTGCTTATATACACTCTGACCTGAGCTTCCATCACAGCCCCATTTACAGATTAAGACCATATGCCGCACATCTTCTGAAGCCAAACTATTAATCACGTCATTCTGGTATAACAAAATACGTTTGACTGTCTGATTTAATAAACTCTGTATGTTCACTTCTGCGCTGTACTCTGTTATAATAATATCACTTTTTGGTGGATAGCACTGGTCTTTCGCTTCCAATTATTTTCTTTGCTTATTGCTCTCAAGCCTAAATATTGCCTTTTTGATAATTTCTGTTCGATTAAGACCGAAAGAGCAGCATCACCAGACAATGTTGTTTCACTCTTTGATTCTATAGCTCGTCTGTATCTTGCAGCTATTGATGGGTTTCCACATGTCACCTCTTTCACAATTTTTGAGGCGTTTAATTTTCCCTCGGCACAAAGGCTCATCTGTGTGGCATATGACAGAACGTCTATTGTGCAATTTGTCCGAATGTCTTCAGTTTTCCTTCGTTTTGTCCTTTCACTCGCACACGAAAATTCTAAGACTGGACGACCAATTTTAGTTTTTGTATTAATTGGGATGGCTGCAGGTACACGGAAGGCAATAGAAACGTTTAGCCAATCCTCAAATTTTTTAAAGAATTTCTGTTCAGTCCTTTTTACGCTTTGCCACTTTGATCTCATCTTATTCAATAGTGCGTGTAAGGCTGATTTCATTTCGTGTTCAGTAATTAGAATAGAACATCCAAACTTCTTGGACAGCTGCTCCTCGAGGTGTTGTAGTATGTCGCTGAAGTTGCTCTGAAGACGGTTCTTCAACATGACGAATACTTCCTGCCTGGTGACCCGGACTTCTGTGTCACAAGATCCTAAAGTTAAAACGGTAAAAAATGTGCTGTTGATACGTCTTGGCTACGCGCCTACCTACGAACCACTTTCGCGGGCAGTAAGGCAGCAAGATATATTTAAAATTGGTAATTTTTAATGTTTACAAAAAAATTTTAAAATATGCATAAGATGCAGAGAAAATCATTCTTGTACAACTTTGTACCATAAGGGTGTATAATAAATGTCATCTAAATGTTACAAAATCGTCAAATAGTTCAAACTCGTTGGGGAGAGCAATTTTACTCTCGTATGAGCAGGGTGGCACCTAATGGCAGTCAATTTTTTAAAAATTTGCTAGGTATAAGCATTAGCAATAGGCCAGAACAAAAATTTCGGTGGAAGTTCGTGGCAGTTACAACTTTTCAACTACATTTATAAAATACGTGGGCCAAGTTTTGCTTCTACGTTCTCCAAGTAATTTTGCAGTCGTGCAACCTAAACGCTAACAGTTATGGTTACTTAAGAGTAAACAAATATTCTACTTACTTCCTGGAGTAGTATCCATTATTCGGAATGGAAATTAATCAACTCGTTCAGGAGTTATTGACTTTCAAAATCGGTGTTCGAGTTTGTATCGGCGCGCACAGAAAACGTTTCAATAACAGAGGTTAACTTTGAATTGTCTTACCTGTCAAACCATAAACATTTTGCCGTTTTCCTTGCCGGTATTTTATGGCCAGATTATCACTGTACCCAACCCAACGGTTAAAAATCCCGAAATTAAAAGTTCATTTTCGACCTTTTGGCCACGTTTTCGGGATTTGAGACCACTGTGCGTCGGGACGGTGCATGCAGTGATGCCAGAATCGTGGGACGCGGGACCAAACGCTTACCCCCCACTATGACCTACCACCTTCCCCACTTTCTTCCCATCGCACTGCACCAGAGATGGGCAAAAAATTATTTGAAATAAAAAATTGATTTCGAATAAAAGACAGACAATTAATTCGAGAATCGTCGAATAAAATAAAACTTATTTATTTATACGATTATTTTCATTCGAAGCGCCTGAAATAACTTTTTTATTCGACGGCCACGCATGATTTTGTTATTCGACGGGAATTCATTTTGAGGTTAGGGTTAGAGAGAGATAACTCTCTCTCTCTCTCTCGCTCTCTCTCTCACACACTCTCTCTCTCACACTCTCTCTCACACTCTCTCTCTCACTCACTCACTCACTTGCATAGACATACTCTACATTTATAACAGTTAAATTATTAATAGATCATTTTGCGAAATAATATAGTTGGAAATTCTTATACTTCATTTTAAGGGAAAGCATGCGGCTACGGCCCGGTGCACAGGAGCGGTTTGCGGCAGTTTGTCGCCGCGTGAATGTAACGTTGTGTGTCAGCAGTATTGTCGTATTGGCGCGGCGGCAAACTGTCGCATGCTGCTCGTCTGCACCGGGCCTAATCTAACGCTTCACATGCAGCACTCCCATCCCAACGAATTTACAGTCATTAGGCTGCAGAAGGAGAATGGGAAGAAAAGAAGATTGGAGGAAGCTTCCTCCAGTGCCACCGCATTATTGGAAATATCGGAGAAAACCATCAGAAATGCTTAGAAAAATTATAGACCCACTATTAAAATCTATAGAGTCCTGTACACCGATAAATACTAGTAACATTCGTGAAACCGTAAAAAATAAAGCTTTGGAAATTAAAAACCAAATTAGAGACGAAGTAAACAATCGGTTGACAAATGTGAAAATTGATGGAGCCACACGGCAACTTAGATCGTTCCTAAGGTCGGGGCCATATATATTGGCCGATGAGTTTCGTGAGGGGTATTCTCCCACCACACCGCTTGCCTGCCTCGGTGCTCTTTTTATCTACGTTCTCGCTCTCTCTCTCTCTCTCGGGCTACGCCTGGTCGTCGGACGGTGCCCTGAGCACTGGAAAACCGGTTTGCAAAGCATTCCATCTCGCTCCCCCCTTCGGCCAGAAAGAAGCGAGAAACTCATACTCGGAATTAAGGCTTGGCCAGCGGCTAACGGGATTCTGCCGTAGCTTCGTCTCGTATTGGCTACGCATAGATTCGTAACGCACACTACTATTACGCTATGAATAAACAACAGCCACACGGCATCGTTCAGGCGGAGTCTAGCACCGTTCCCCTTACCCCACCATACCCTTCGGGGGTCCCGCAATTTCGACTGCCAATCCACGATCGTCAGGTGGTAGTGGCTGATTTCTCCTCGCGCGCTGCTCGAGAAACCGAACTCACCGTCCAATAAATCTGAACATGACTATAGTAGCGTTTAGAACAGGGGTGCACAGCCGTTTTTAGCGCCTAGCGGCGAGCAACCCGACCGCCCCGTTGCTAAAGTTAAAATCGATGAGGCGAACTGCAGTTGTGTATTTGCATTTGGTATGACTTGAAGCCAGTCATATACAGCGTGCGGACCAATTATGCTCAACAATGGAGGGGGAAAAACACCAACAGGGGGTAGTGGTAATGTGTGCGTGGACTGAACGCTGGCTTCAGTTCACGCACCATTACCACTACCCCCTGTCGGTGTTTTTCCCCCTTCATTGTTGAGCATAATTGGTCCGCACGCTGGTCAATATACTTACGCTACGAGCCTACGAGCACGCACGTACACTATTGCAGTTCTCCTCACTAATTCTAACCTTGGCAACGGGACAGGCGGGTTGCTCGCAGCTAGGCGCTAAAAACGGCTCCCTGTGCACCCCCGCTTTAGAATATACCCATTAGACCGCGAACACGAAGTGACATTTCTGAACGGTAGCTCCAGACTGTTCACATGTTACGATAGGCACACGCGTTACCGCAAATTCGATAATCGATAGCCTCGAATAGTCGTTATTATAGCTCATGTACTTTGTTGTTCTCAACATATGTATACAGGTTGTCCCAAAAATGTCGGAGTTCCTTGGAAGGGGTAATTCAGGGGGTGATTTGAAACAACTTTTTCCTTAGCGAAAATATTGTCCGAAGCTTCGTTAAGGGGAGGTTCTGGTCAAGAGCCCCCCAAAATAGGTGATATTTAGGAATTAATTAAAGGAAAACTACTATATATAATTTAATGGGACTTTTTGCATTGTATTAAGGATGTCTTACATCAGCGCTGTCCAGCGTAGGGGCCCCTGACGCGCCTGCTTCCCCTTCCAATCTTTCTCTCGCATAGCGTGCCTTCCGTCGTCAAGGAGACCGCGCGACGCTAAGAAGGCTGCACGTCCGGCGAGCCGTCTGTCACTTGGATATGGGTCATTTCAGGTTTATTCGTCGACTTTCGTACCTATGTGTCAGGCTTGTTTATGAAATTTCTAGTTTCAGAATTGTTTGAAAAGTACAGGTCACCAAGACTGACAACTTATACCGGGAAGTAGTAGCATTGGCTGGCTGCGACGCCGCGTGTCACTAATCACATGTCGTATCGGGCATCCGAGCTCGCTCGGCGCCGGACACGCTGGTCTGTCATGGTCGCCTCTTTAGCGTCGCGCGGTATCCCTGACAACGCGGACGAGAGTGGGAGAACCCCAATCTCCCGCGGGAGCGACCTTGAACAGCGCTGTCTTACATTATAGAAATATATTTTTTGTTTTATAATTAATCATTGCAGACAGCCCTGGGGAGTCGTTAAAGTCAAGGAGTCAAAAAATTGATCCAAATCGGTAGGACCTGTATCTCCAATAATTATTATCCGATTCGACTGAACCCATTTTTATTTGGAAGATTATTCTTTTGGCTAGTTTGAAATCACTTTTCCCTGTATTTTTCGTCCTTTCATCGCCTTTGAAAATTATAAATTTTCAACTTTTTGTATTTTTTTTTAGTTCCCCCCCTACCCAGAAGTATATTGTTCAAAATAAAAAAAAGTTTCAGTCGAATCGGGTAATAACTTTTGGAGATACAGGTGCCACGGATTTGAGAACGCTGTTTTGAGGAAAACGCGTTTGAAGTTTTACGTAAGTGCCGAGTCGCCGGGTGTTTTCCATGCCCTTTGCCGCTACTCAAATAACTATAACTTCGGGAATTTTAGGAATTTCAACAAATCCTTTTAAACACGCTTTCCTGAAATGTTAAACATTCGAAAAATGAAATAAAAAAAAATCGACATTTAAACCAGAACCTCCCTTAAGGAGATATTAAAAAAAAAATCCCGACCAATCAGAGCGCGCGCCTTCCGCTCGAGCTTTCGCGGTAGCTTTGGCTACGCGGTAGGCGACTGCGCTTGTACTACGAACGTACGAACAAGCAAGTGAGCGTGCAGCGAAGGAATAAGAATCATTTGAAGTGACAAGAAGTACGTAAATTTCGTTTTTAAATAAGGCATAAACGAAAAGGTAATGTAACAGAAAATGTACGACATGTGATCGTAATTCGTTATTGAGGTAAAAATCCGTAGTTTAATAACGGCCATCACAACTAAATTTAAAAAATAATATTAGGTGTATGAATAAATTCTTTCCGACTGGATTTACATAACCAGTACAAAGTTACTGAATTTTTATCGCGGTGCTATTCATAAGCTGCCAGAAAAATGGCAAAAAGTAATTAACAGTAATGAAAATTATTTCGATGATTTAGTTGTTTTCATATTCTTTAAATCGAACTGTTATTGTACCATAAAATCGAAAAGAATTTATTTCTACACCTAATAATCACCAATAAATTAAATAAAACTCAACCATTCGGACATTCCTTTCCTTCCTTTTCGGAAACCTGTCTCACTGGGTTACTGTACCGATCATGATTTATGGTAGGGTAGCGCCCAGTGCTCAGCTGATCGCAGGTATTCGCAGGACACCACCCGAAGGTAAGGGTCGCAAAGTCCGGTGCGTCCGGGTTGATGTACCGAATATTCACTTCACTGCACTGATACTAACACTGATCATTTAATTTATTGTTCCTACGTTATGAAAATTGGGGGCCCCGAAAGGGGACGCGCGTACAACCAGAACATGGCGTAATACTCTTCGGCTGAGTACATTTCTGGGACGACATTACTAGCTGACTGACAGGATTTTTTCCCCAAGCAACTTCCTCTACCCCCGAGTAGTTTCTCTCGTTCCATTATGAGTTTACTCCCACCAGGACAAGAGGCTTTAGGTAAAAAGAAGCCAGCACATTTTCGAAACACACGTGTTTTACAGAAGTGGAACGAACGAATCATCGTACACTTTCACAAAAGCCCGCGCTCCGTCCTTTTACTGCCAATGTACCCATTGCTTAGAGATAGACAGCAGACACCACGTGGCTCGGTTCGAAAAGGTCCGAAGAGACGAGAAACAGAAAGTCCTCGAATTGTTATAAAGAAGAAAAGGCATACCATTCCTGTTTCCATTTCCCGATGCCCTGAGTTCACGTTTGCTACGAGGCGGAACCAGTTAAGCCATAAATTACCCAAAACTGTAGTAAATCATTCTCTACCAGCGTGATTAATTTTGGAGAACTAGATATTGAAGAGTATTATCCAACATCAATACGCCTCGCGAAGAGACACAGGAAGAGAAGGGGTAGTCCGCTGACTGCGCGTAGTCCCGCCTGCTTCGTCCTACCTTCAAATTAAAGACGGATCCCTTATCTTTCGTGTCGAATTTAAAGCGCTCGAATTTCAAAATAAAAGCACGCGTCGACGTATTCCGTGCGAGAGATGGTGGGCCTTGAGGTCCGATTGGCCTCAAACTAACTAATCACTAACATCAACCCGGACGCACTGGACTTTGCGACCCTTACCTTCGGGTGGTGTCCTGCGAATACCTGCGATCAGCTGAGCACTGGGCGCTACCCTACCATAAATCAGGATCGGTACAGTGACCCAGTGACACAGGTTTCCGAAAAGGAAGGAAAGGAATGTCTGAATAGGTGAGTTTTATTTATATTATTGGTGATTATTAGGTGTAGAAATAAATTCTTTTCGATTTTAGGGTACAATAACAGTTCGATTTAAAGAATATGAAAACAACTAAATCATCGAAATAATTTTCATTATTGATAATTACTTTTTGCCATTTTTCTGGCAGCTTATGAATACCACCGCGATAGAAATTCAGTAGCTTTGTACTGGTTATGTAAATCCAGTCGGGAAGAATTTATTCATACACCTAATATTATTTTTTAAATTTAGTTGTGATGGCCGTTATTAAACTACGGATTTTTACCTCAATAACGAATCACGATCACATGTCGTACATTTTCTGTTACATTACCTTTTCGTTTATGCCTTATTTAAAAACGAAATTTACGTACTTCTTGTCACTTCAAATGATTCTTATTTAAGATTCTGCTTTTAAAAAAAAAGTGTAACGCGGTTTCCTTCGCTGCGTGCTCACTTGCTTGTTCGTACGTTCGTAGTACAAGCGCAGTCGCCTACCGCGTAGCCAACGCTACCGCGAGAGCTCGAGCGGAAGGCGCGCGCTCTGATTGGTCGGGGTTTTTTGTTAATATCTCCTTAACGAAGCTTCGGACAATATTTTCGCTGAGGAAAAAGTTGTTTCAAATCAACCCCTGAATTACCCCTTCCAAGGAACTCCGACATTTTTGGGACACCCTGTATACATATTATACATATTTATTTTATATATATTGTATATATGTGTAGTATTTATTTTTTATGTTTTGTGTGTGCACACACGTTACTTATTTTATATATATTGTATATACAATGTGCTTGTTCTTTTGTATGTACTTATTTCTGTATACATGCTGTGTATACAGGGTGTCCCAAAAATGCTGCGTTTCCTTAAAGGGGGTGATTCTGGGGGTGATTGCAAACAACTTTTTCCTCTGCGAAAATGCTCTCCGATGTTTCGTTAACGAGATATTAATAAAAAGCACCGACCAATCACAGCGCGAGTCTGACGGCCGAGTTCCCGCGCTAGCGTGGCTACGAGCCGCGCTGCGACTGCGAGCAAGCAACTCGGCATGCATCGAAGAAACTTGCGTAGAATGGCAAATGAAAAAGACGTAACAAATAAAATCGAATATGTTGTCATGGTTTGTTCGTCATTTAAAGTGAATAATGAATAAAGGATAAATGAATGAAAATCACGTGTAACGTAAAAAGACGAATACGCAGTTTTTTTTTTTAGAAGATTCGAAAATAATAATTATTTGAAGTGGGAGGATAAGGAATACGTAAATTTCCTTGTGTTAATAACGCAGCCACGAAAAGGTAATGTAACAGGAAATTAACGAAAGGTGATAGTCGTTCGTTATTGTGATAAAAATCCGTAATTCAATAACGGTCAGCACTGTTGGTGGTAACGAATAAGTCTGTTTAAAAAGCCCGAATAAATGTTATCGTACGGGAATTTAGAGAATTATCGCCGGAAATAAGCCATCGCTTGCGTTAAATTTAAAAATGAATTGTCACTAATAAAGTAACTAAAACTCACCCTTGTTGGAAATTCACCTGTAGCTTGAAAATCTGTGTCACAGGGTCGCCGAACCGATCCTGGTCATCGATGGACGTGCTCCGTGCACAGCTGGTCCCAGGTATCCTTCAGGGGTGTGCGGGTACCCGACTTTTCGGGCTCGGGACGGGCCGGAAACTTTCGGGCGAGATCGGGCGGGATCCCGATACTATCGTATTGCTCGAGATCCCGACAGTCTCGGGATCCCGAGTCTTGATTCGGGCTACAAGCATAGCCGCCATGAGCGGGCAATTTGACTTCAGGTCGGTTCGGAAAAATTCGGACGCGATCGGCTCGAAAGCTATTAAAGCTAATAAGAGTAGACCGAGATGGAAAGAATTATGTACATCATTGATATCAATACCAGTGATAAGTTTTTACCTTTCTGTCTCCTGTTTAGTCATAATTTGTACCTATCCTATTATTCATTTACATATATATTTGCATTGTTATCAAATAGTCTGTGACTACTGAATATATCCATATACATACTTAAATAAATACCATATTCAAAATTTGGGAGAAAGACTATTTCTATATCGACAATATTTTAAAATTTTAATAAAATATACTTCATACTTCGTACTTTATGTAAAGGGAATATACCTACTGGGTATTAAGTTTTTCAAGATAATTTCAGATTTAAAATAAAAAACGTAGGGACAACTATACAAAAAGGAATATTTCCTGTATGTATCATAGTAATAAAAATGTACGGGAAGGCGAATATTTTATTATTTAAAATTAACATGTAACAACCATAATTGTTCTACGTTTTCAGGTGACAATTTTGTTCGGTTACTGATAACGATATTTCCAACAGTGGAAGGCACCCCCGCATTTCTCACTTCGTGCCCAGATTCTGTAGGAACAAAATCCTTATTCTATAATCTTTAGCAATACCGCGTCGGGCCCATGCCATGTCCAAACTTTCTCTTTCTACACCACAACAGGTCATTGAGGTCTCACTCGATAGGTAGGTGACTTGAAGTCACCAACCGTCGTCCGATGCCCACCTACGGGGGTGCATGGCTTATGTCAAGGCCCCTTCTTAGTCTTGACCAAGGCATAAACTCCCGCTGTGCGTCGTTGACATTTCGTGACATTCGTTTCGCATATTGGTACCGGGGATGCGGCGGGGGGGAACGTCAAGATGTTAGCTGTCTTTGATACGTTAACCACCCCGAGGAGATAGGGTACAAAGCCAGATTTTTAAGAGGATGTTAACGCGAGTGCCAGTTAGTTCACGACAGCCAGTTAGTGCAGAAAAACCATCGACGTAGTCGCATTATAAGGGTTGCAGACTTGCGGAATCGCTTAAAATTAAATAGTGTGCTTAATAAGTATAGTACATTTAGTAATAGTAAACAGTAATACTACATTTAGTAATTAAATAATATAGTTTTAAAATAGTTTTATAAAAGTGTAAATATGCTTCATGATGATGATGTAGAAAGTGTTGCGAGTGTGTTGCGCAGTGCTCATGAAAACCGCGAACCTTTAAGGAGGAGTAGATCTAAAAGTGTTGTTTGGAATCATTTTAAAAAAATAAATCCACAGCAGGCAAAATGCAAACTGTGTGGAAAAGTGTTTGCACTGAAATACAGCAACACTTCTGGGATTCTGCGGCATTTGAAATCTTCGCATACGCAAATACCTTTGGAGTCACAAGCACAGCCAGTTACTGTACAAACTGTTGTACATTTAGACGAAAATTCATCGAGAGCAAAACAATTAACAGAAGGAGTGGCACGCATGATTGCGTTGGATCTACAACCCTACAGTATCGTTGGCGATATTGGGTTTAGATTTTTAATGAATATTGCCGAACCTGGATTCAAAATTCCGTCCCGAACCAATATGTCAAGAATAGTAATTCCTCGAATGTACGACAGTTTGAAAGAAAACATTAGAAGTCAAATACACGAAGATATTCAAGAAGGTAACTTGCTTTTGTAATTTTTACTTTTTCATATTCACTTTCTTTCTTTATACCTATAATATTATATGAATTATGAAATTAACAGGCACTGTATTAGCATTCACGACCGATGACTGGACATCACGTGCTGTACAACATTTCATATCTTTAACAATACACTACAAGACACAGGATTTTAAATTACATCATTATATGCTAAATTTGCAACATTTACCGACGACACACACACATAGACATATTCAAGACATAATAGTAAATTCATTGACCACGTGGGGCATAAATACAGAAAAACAGGCCTTTTTCACTTCAGACAATGGTGCAAATGTTGTTAAAGCCATAAATACACGAGGAAACTGGACTCGAATACCATGTTTTGCACATTGTTTGCAACTGGCTATTAAGACTGGGTTAAAAAAATATAAGCAGTACGAAGAAATTCGTAAAAAGTGCCGAGCTATAGTGGCATTTTTTGCCCGTTCAACATCTGCAAGAGAAACATTTGTACAAGACCAAAAATCTAATGATCCTGACAAAATGCCTCTGCAATTAGTACAAGAGGTAGACACCCGGTGGAATTCCACGTATTTGATGTTTCACAGATTCTTTTTACTAGAAACTCCCCTTAATATTGCACTGTCAAATCAAAACATGCCAGAAAATTTAAATCCTGACGAATGGACGTTTTTAAAAGCCATAACAACAGTTCTAGAACCCATGAAAGAAGTAACAGATTTAATGAGTGGAGATCTGTATCCCACTTTGTCACAGTATTATCCCATGTACATTTCGTTACTCAATGTACTGCAACCTGAGAGTACGGCAAGTGCAATAATCACTGCAATGTGTAACAACGTCCGCGATGCATTGAAGGTAAATTATTTCAATTTTTTATTTCCCTACTGGCTTAGTATCGAAATCGATAAAGACTTTCTTAAATGAAATATCTATTTTATTTGCAGAAACGGTTCAATCACATCATAAAATCTGAAATTATTAATAATTGCCATGCTCTTAGATCCCAGATTTAAACACCGTTTTGTACCAGAGGAAGAGCAACGTACTGCTATTGATAAATTAAGTAGCAAAATATATGAGATTCAAAAAGAAATTGATAATAATTTAGGACAGAATGTTAACAATAATTCTCAAAGTACTTCCACTAATCAGAATAGTAAGTTTTTAAATTGTACGGATACCTATGTACACATAGGTACATAATGGATCACACTATGTTAATGAATTTCCAATGTATTTTTTATTGATTAGATGCAAGACAATCAAAATTAACAACTTTTTCGACGAAACATTGGGATCAGTAGAAGAAACCGAAAGTTATGATATTCGTAAAGATCGCGAGATACAAACTTATATGAATGAGAGAACCGTATCCCAAAAAGATGATGTTATGAAGTGGTGGAAATCCAATTCCAATAGATATCCGCTGTTACAATTAGCGGCAAGACATGTACTTGCGATTCCCGCTACACAAGCAACAAGCGAACGCTTATTTTCGGCTGCTGGAAATATAGTTACTAGTAATAGGTCTAAATTATTACCTGAAAATATCGAAAAATTAAGTTTCTTACACGTTAATTTAAAAAAATAAAATATTCGTCTTCCTGTATATTGTTGTTACTATGAAACATTCAGGAAATATTCCTTTCTGTATGCTTATAGTTGTTTGTGCGTTTAGTATTTTAAATCTGAACCTACCCCGAAAAAGATAATACCCTATATATTCCCTTTACATAAAGTACTAAGTATGAAGCATATTTTATTAAGATTTTAAAATATTGTCAATATAAAAATAGTCTTCTTCCCAAGTTCTGAACATGGTATTTATTTAAGTACGCATATGGACATATTTAGTATTCACAGACTATTTGACAGCAATGAAAATATATATATTCTTTCCGTCTTAGTCCCCTCGTAATAGCTGGCTTTCGACCCGATCGCGTCCGAGTTTTGCCGAGCCGACCTGAAATCAAATTGCCCGCTCGCGGCGGTCATGCTTGTAGCCCGAAACGAGTCTCGGGATCCCGAGAACCTCGGGATCTCGAGCAATACGAAAGTATCGAGACCCCGCCCGATCCCGCCCGAAACTTTTCCGACCCGTCCCGAGGGCCGGGAACCCGAGCCTCGGGACGATCCGCACACTCCTGGTATCCTTACATTCCCACTACCCAAAGTTAAGGTTCGCAATGTCAGGTGCGTCGAGGTAAACGTACCGAATATTCACTTCACTGCACGGCTACTAACACTGATCACTTTACAGTGGACGCTCGATAATGTGCCGCAGTCGGGGCTCTAGAGGCGGTGTTTTCTCAGAAGCGGCATATTAACGAGAGCCAATGTAACGCGCGCTCTCCCCATAACTCTCCTGTTTTCTTTTCCGTGATGGCTGCCCCCTACCAGAATACTCTTAAGGTGCGTCACACTGATGTGAGAAAAAGAAAAAACACATTCACGTATATGTATTGCTTGCGAATGGCTTGCGAACTCCAGTGTGGAGGCACCATTAAGGGTTAGCATTCATTGGCTCGCTGAGCGTGAGAGAAAGGGAGGTGCACACACGCGTGCGAGTAATGCGTGTGAGCTGGGGCGTTCCTAACGGCACTTTAAACAGCGGCATATTATCGAGCGTCCACTGTATTTGCTTTTCAAGAGCGTGTTGTTCCTACGTTTTAAAAATTGGTGGCCCCGAAAGGGGCCGGTTGTTTTCAATTTAAAAAGTGCTCCACGTGGCCACCGTCATTCTCGATGCACGTTTCAGCGCAAATTCTAGCGCAAATGCTCGCGCAGCAGCACTTGCGTCCCCGTTGTTCCGGGCGTACACCCAGATCATCCTGAAGTATTCTTGGGCCGTGTACATTTCTGTGACGCGATTGCTAGCTGACTGACAGGATTTTTTCCAAGCGACTTCCGCTACCCCGAAGTAGCTTCTCTGGTTCCATTATGAGTTAACTCCCACCAGGGCAAAAGGCTTTAGGTAAAAAGAAGCCAGCACATTTTCGGAACACGTGTTTTGCAGAAGTGCAACGGACACTTTCACAAAAGCCCGCACTCGGTCCTTCTACTGCCAATGTACCCATTGCTTCGAGATAGAAAACAGACACCACGTGTATCGGTTTGAAAAGGCCCGAAGGGAAGAGACAGTCTTCGAGTTGCTATAAAGAAGAAAATGCATACCATTCCTGTTTCCCCTTTCCGATACCTTGAGTACACGACTGCTACGAGGCGGAATCAATTAAGTCATAAATTATCCGAAACTGTAGGAAACCGTTCTCTACCGCCGACTCGCCGGACAATAAACCGCGACCCTGGCGAAATGCTCTGGCTGATCAGCCTGATCAGCCTGATTAATTTTGAAGAACTAGAAATTACAGAGTATTATCCAACATCAATACGCCTCGCGGAAAGACACAGGAAGAGAAGAGGTAGTCCGCTGACTGCGCGTAGTTCCGCCTGCTTCGTCCTACCTTCAAATTAAAGACGGATCCCTTATCTCTCGAGTATAAACACGCGCTCGAATTTCAAAACAAAAGCACGCGTCGACGTATTCCGTGCTAGAGATGGTGGGCCTTGAGGTCCGATTGGTCCCAAACTAACCAATCTGCCCTGCAGCCCTCCCAAACGGCCACTGTCCTGAAGAGGCCCTCTTCACAGCCGTATCTCCTCCCCAAGGTCCACCGTTCTGATATACGGTTACCAGATTCACTTACACGGGGACTGCACAGGTTTTGTAATCGGTTCTGGAATGAGACCGGGTGTACATTGTAGTACACACCTATTGTTACAAAACCGTAAAGAGTTTTTGTATAGTGGGCCTTCGTTTTTCGAGAAATTTGAGTTCAAAGTTTTGCGCGATACTAGTATTTCAGTTGCGCAAACATTGTTAACAAGCAACGGTCGTAGCTGCGATAATAAGGTGGTTGGCTACGGTGCTGGAGGTATTCGGTTCGATTCCTGGTGCGCGCTCGTTTTTTTCTTTTTCTTTTTCTTACCGTAGTAATGCAATGGATGCACCTAAAATTATTTTGCGTTGTAATGGCTGCGTCAAACAATTTTTATTTTGTTCCAATAATGATGTTAATAATATATATTATTACAACAATACTGCACACAAAGTACA
The DNA here is from genome assembly GCA_929113495.1 of Andrena minutula. Taxonomy (NCBI): domain Eukaryota; kingdom Metazoa; phylum Arthropoda; class Insecta; order Hymenoptera; family Andrenidae; genus Andrena; species Andrena minutula. The sequence goes on along the minus strand of OV815996.1, from coordinate 34,627,398 downwards.
AATATAATGCAAGTGCAGATGTAATATAAATATAATAAAACCGTAAATTACAAATATCAGTGCAACAATATTTATATTATTATTGTCGATGATGTATTAAATTTACTACGTCTACAACTGCGAGTGCTTTTATATATTTCAAAAATATGCCGAAGACGTCGAGGCTGCAGACTGTCGAATAGACTTTCACGGCAATTAGAGCTTCGGTCATATCTGACCGTAGGGATAGTGGTATACAGTAATTCGTCGTTACTGTTCCGTTTTTACGCCCGGTGACTATCCCCACCATTTTATTATATATATGTTATATCTGCACTTGTACTATATTTGTACTTTGTGTGCAGTATTATTGTAATAATATATGTTATTAACATCATTATTGGAACAAAATAAAAATTGTTTGACGCAGCCATTACAACGCAAAATAATTTTAGGTGCAGCCATTGCATTACTACGGTAAGAAAAAGAAAAAGAAAGAAACGAGTGCGCACTAGGAATCGAACCGAATACACCCAGCAGCACCGTAGCCAAACACCTTATTATCGCAGCTACGACCGTTGCTTGCTAACAATGTTTGCGCAACTGAACTACTAGTATCGCGCAAAACTTTGAACTCAAATTTCTCGAAAATGAGGACCCACTGTACAAAAACTCTTTACGGTTTTGTAACAATAGGTGTGTACTACAATGCCTACCCAGTCTCATTTCAGAACCGATTACAAAACCTGCGCAGTCCCCTTGTTAGATTCTCAAACTAGAGTATCTTCACCGATATGCACATATCAAGCACTAATGAACATTCTTATGTAGGTTCTTAATTATACGCAATTCGAATCACTTCTTGAATTGGCAAATCAATTGCACATGACATATGTAGAAATAAAATGTCATGTTTCAGTTTCTTTTTTGCAAGAATATCTCGCCAATCCATCTGCAATACTCTCATGAAGATGTAATGAAAAATATAAGAATTTTAATTTCCGTTGGAGGATTCGTCTTGAACGCTTGCGTAATTTTCATTAATTTAACACCGTGCACTCTTTTTTTAATCGAATAACTTTCATTTCACTTTTAAGTAACGCTTCGTAAACTTTAAAGTTGCGTATATACAACAATGTAAGTTTTTAATCTTTCTACTTACAGATCGAAATTGTAGTTGCTTAGACACTTTTTTTTTAAGTAATTTATTATCTCGAATATTTGCCAATTGTTTCCTTACATGTTTCCCTTAGTTTTCAGTTTTGGCTTTCAAGAGATCTACTTTGTCATATTTTCCTTTTATTTAAAGGTTTTGTCTAAAGACTCTAAAGAGACAGAATCGTATTACGACTCAAAGACTTTTATTATTTTCTTGATGTCAGATCCTGTGTAAGATGAAGTTATGTAAAATCAATTAGGTTTTTATTTTGAAACCTGGAAGAATTCCATATAGACAATTGTACAACTTATAGTAATATAAAATGATGTATTAACACAGGTTAACTTAACATTATAATAACAAAAACGAAAAGCGAAGGAGAGATAGTATTGAACGCCAGTCAAAAAACAGAGAATGCTTAGAAATTTCAGATTCTTTTTTCTAATGTTTATATTAATATTAATTAGATATTGTCAACAATAATAGCGACAAGAAAATTCCGGTTTAATATACACTTATCATTACACATTCAATATTTAATTACACATATATACTTACAAGGGAACACCGCAAGCGCGGACTCACCGGTTGGAATGCAACTTTGTGGGTTTATAGAGTAACCCCAAGAAAAGAACAATGGTGTATTTCATTTGTGCCCTACCGCCCTTTAAGGGGGTGGAAACTAACCTAAAAGCCAAATTGGCACTTCCACTTTTTCGCGTATAACTCTCAAAGTACAACAGACAGAAAAAAATGTTTGAAACAAAAGTTCAATGGGGCAATAAGCGCTACAAATTTGCGTTAATAAAATTTTGAAAATAATTTTAAAAAAATACTTGAATGAAGAAACACATTTTTCAAAATTTAGTTGACGCAAGTTTGCAGCGCTTATTGCACCATTAAACTTTTGTTTGAAACATTTTTCTGTCTGTTGTACTGTGAAAGTTATAAGCGAAAAGTGGAAGTGCCAATTCGACTTTGACGTTAGTTATCACCCACTTAAAGGACGATAGGGCACAATTGAAACACACCGTTGTTCTTGTCCTGCGTCACTCTATAACCCCACAAAGTTGCATTCCAATCGGTGAGTTCGGGTTCGTGGTGTTCCCTTGTTAGAGACGAGTAACATGTATCAGGTAAAATTTTTGAATGACCAGGAAAAAGTTTTGTTGTAAATAAATGAATACCTAAAAATTGATTGTAGTTTATGTATGACATTATAAAATATTGTGGTTATAGTAGACATAGATATATTACCACTTTTTATTAAGAAGTAATTCGAGAAAATTTAGATATCACTGGCGAAAAGTTAATAAGTGTAATTATAATAAAGAATTAATAATAACAATAATAGTTAATAATTATCATAATAATAATATGATTTCGGTTATAACCTCATATTCAATATAGAATACAACAGGACAATAGAATTATCCAGTATTGAATTTATTATACAGAATAAGCTAAATATAACCACATTAAAAGCCCGAGGAACAATACTATCTTTACTTCATATTGTTACTTCTGTGGCCCTTGTGAGATTCAATAGACTTTCAACTGACTAAGCGAGAAAGATGAAATGAAACAAGTACTTTTATGTTACAGACATTCAGGCATGGTTTTCCACATCAGCCGACGGCAGTGGCATTCGATCCAGTTCAAAGGCTACTTGCTATTGGTACTAAATCAGGATCCCTCAGGATGTATCCTTTAATAACATCGTGAATACCTCTACATGGTACAGTAAAGTCTCGTTACAGGCTCGGTTTGGTGTACACGATACGGACTTTTCGCTATCCCCACCACTTCTGTCTCACTCTTGTCCGGCGAAGGCCAGAGCGAGATGGAACGAGAGTGAGCGAAGGCACTGAAAGGGAGCGAGGACAGTACGAGACAGACGACGCGTTGATATTTTGTCTCGTTTCGTGTTTCAGACGCTTGACACTCCGTCCTTTGCGTGCGCGATGGTCGCAATCGCTTACGGCGTGCACGGAAACCGCTTCCGAATTTGCGAAGCGGTTCCCGTGCTTGCCGTAAGCGATTGGGACCATCGCGCACGCAAAGCGGTCCATCTCGCTCCCACCTTCGGCCAGAAAGGGTGGGTGCACACAAGCGACTTTTTGTCGGGCAACTGTTTCGTCTCTTTCACAATGTCTGTACAATCTTATGTAGGTGCGCACACCGAGCGACGCAACAGCGACGCGACTTTTCAGTTGCTCTGGCAGCCGACAGAAGGGCGACGCAACTGTCTCTGTTCCCATAGCGACAAAGACGAAACAGTTGCCCGACAAAAAGTCGCTCGTGTGCACCCGCCCAAAGAAGCGAGAAACTCACACTCGGAGTTAGGGCTCCGTTCACGATACGGGCTCAACGCCGGTCCTGACCAGCGAGCGGCTAACGAGACTTTATTGTATTTGATTAAAGCGTACATAAATATAGGGCGAAAAATACAATACTGTTATAGCAATCTCGCGTTGAAACGAAATTATCAAACTTTTCAGTGTTTCAAGGGGATATGCTTGTCGATACTTATTTTACTGACAATGCGTTATGAACACGTTTGTTCGCTGGGTCTTATTTCTTCAGTGATAGATTATTTTATAACTCATGCATGGAAAACGAATATCCATATAAATAAAGGTGTCAAGGTGTCACTTACGGCTTAAGGGGATATTCCGGTCTAGAGCCCATGGAAACAGACAATCTTTAGGAATCAGTTAAAAGAAAACTACCATAGATAATTTAATGAGACTTTTCGCATTGTATTAAGGGGTCAGTTCACTGTAACGGTTTGAAAAATGGAGCTATTTTTAAAGATTTTTTTCTTAGTAGATACAACATATAATGCTATAAATCTTTTTGGTATTTATTAAGCTACTCTTATATCATACAACAAAATTTAAAAGAATTTTTTAAATTTGTTTTAAAACTTTAAACGCGATTATGTCAAATCAACATTTTTTTAACTGGTGCAGGTGATTGCAAAAAAACTATTTGACCAATCAGTCTGAAATTTTTACAAGTTATTCAGCACATCAGTGACCGGGACGACGGAAACCTTTTTTGATTAAGGGAGGTTTCTGCCTTGTTGGGCCAAAAAATGTTCGCTTTTTCACCAATTTTTTAAGCGAAAAGTATTAAATATAGAATGTTGATATTTGGTATGTTGACTAAGCGGTCTTTATTGAACATAAAAATATTTTTTAAAGTTTGACAAAACATGGTAGTGGGAGTGGGAGGAGCTACGTATGCCAGTGCGCGGGCGATGACATTCTTCGCTTGCGGAAGTCCTAAGTCTCGGACAGGTGATCTGAAGCAAAAAAATGAAACATATTTTTACTTTGTACAATATTGTGTATTAGTTGAACTAGAATTATCCAAAAATATTCAAACGTTTTTATTTAATGAACCAAAAACTGCAAAAATTTTTGGTAAAAAAAACAACTTACCTTCGATCACTCACTATTGTTTTATTTTCCAATTTTTTTCTTGATTCTGGTTCAACTTATACACAATATTGTACAAAGTAAAAATATGTTTCATTTTTTTGCTTCAGATCACCTGTCCGAGACTTAGGACTTCCGCAAGCGAAGAATGTTATCGCCCGCGCACTGGCATACGTGGCTCCTCCCACTCCCACTACCATGTTTTGTCAAACTTTAAAAAATATTTTTATGTTCAATAAAGACCGCTTAGTCAACATACCAAATATCAACATTCTATATTTAATACTTTTCGCTTAAAAAATTGGTGAAAAAGCGAACATTTTTTGGCCCAACAAGGCAGAAACCTCCCTTAACCATTTCATACTTTTTACAAGGCTAAATGATTGAAAAATTCGCCGTATTTCGACACTTAAACTTCAAACCTCCGCCATTTTGTTAATTTTTTATCGGTAAAAATAATCCCAGTTTCGGCGATAACCACACTCATAATGAATACAACACACTTTGAATTTTTAGTTTCAAATGCGTCGTTCTCCCGGAATCACCTGCACCAACACTACATCACATTCTCAAGGCACTTATGTACATCAGTGCGATATATATTTTAAAAAATTAAAATAGATTTTTTTTATGCTGTATGAATAAGCGTATTAATAAGTAGACAAAACATAATTTACGATGGACATTCCGTTTACTAAAAAATAAATCCTAAAAAATGACAATTTTTTTAAGAATGTCTTAAGGGAGTAGACACGGATAATGCAGCGCGCTGTATACCGACACAATCAGGCCCGAAACATGGGTTTGCGCGTTGACGTTTTTTGTCCTTATATGAGCAAATTTTGATTCAATGCGGAGCGCTCTGCTCACCGTTTGAGTCACAAAACTCTTTTAGTGACCTAAAAATACTTAAAGAGGTATACACCCCACGTGACACGGGTAATGCACCGCGCTACATACCGACATAATCTGGCCCGAAACATGGGTTTGCGCGCTGACGTTGTTTGTCCTTATATGAGCAAATTTTGGGCTGGGCGAGGTCTCATTCGAAAGATGAAGGTTTAATGCAACCCGCTCTGATCATCGTTTGAATCAGAAAACTCTTTTAGTGACCTACAAATACTTGGAATCTGCGAGTGTATTTTGTCCATTTTTTTTCTATTTTGGACACTCATATTATTACATATCAACACAATCTCTTTGAATCATGACCAAAGCGGGCTGCATTGAACCTTCATGTTTCGAATGAAACCTCGCCCAGCCCAAAATCTGCTGATATAAGGACGAAGAACGAAAAATCCCAAACCCATGTTTCAAGTTAGGTTGTCGGTATTACAGCGCGCTGCATCACCCGTGTCACGTAGCGTGTCTACCCCCTTAAATAGAGTTCTGGTCTAAATGTCGATTTTTTTATTTCATTTTTCGAATGTTGAACCTTTTAGGAAAACGTGTATAAAAGGATTTGTTGAAATTCGTAAAATTCCCGAAGTTATAGGCATTTGAGTAGCGGCAAAAGCATGTATAACACCCGACGACTCGGCACTTACGTAAAACTTCAAACGCGTTTTCCTCGAAACAGCGTTCTCAAATCGGTGGGACCTGTATCTCCAAAAGTTATTATCCGATTCGACTGAAACTTTTTTATTTTGAAGAATATACTTCTGGCTAGGTGGGGGGGGGGGGGCTAAAAAAATACAAAATGTTGAAAATTTACAATTTTCAAAGGCGATGAAAGGACAAAAAATACAGGGAAAAGTGATTTCAAACTTGAAGTGTCGTTATTTTCTAAAAAAAATGGCATTTTTGTAATTTTTTTCTAGCCCCCCCCCCCCTCCAACCAGAAGAATAATGTTCAAAATAAAAAAGGTTTCAGTCGAATCGGATAATAACTTTTGGAGATACAGGTCCCACCGATTTGGATCAATTTTTTTAACGCTCTGACTTTTAACGACTTCCTAGGGCCGTCTGCAATGATTAATTATAAAACAAAAAATATATTTCTATAATTTGAGACATCCTTAATATAATGCAAAAAGTCCCATTAATTATATATAGTAGTTTTCCTTTAATTAATTCCTAAATATCACCTATTTTTTTGGGAGGCTCTAGACTGGAACCACCCCGTAAGGGGTCTCCCTCCCTACCTTGACAGCCCGAAAAGAATGCGATACTTGTGATTTATTTTTAAGAGAAACCCGCACATTATATTAATTAAAAACTTTATTCCTATATTTGTACGTATTTAGACAACATTTAAAAAAAAAAAAACAGTTAAAACACTACTTCAAACTTTAAACGCATGTTACTCAAAACAATGTTTTTCGCATTGGTTAGCATGATATCTGAAAAACCAATCACCCGATTTACTTCAAACTTGGTATATATCTTCAGTAGATGTCCCATTCTCGCTGGTACAACACCTCAGTCGGTTTTTGCAAAATTAGACTTCTGTGACTTAAAAATAGCGAATTTTTTGCAAAATTTAAATTTCTTATTCAATCTAGTTCAGGGGATAGCAACACTCATAGAGCTTACACAATTTTTTAACTTTTTCTATTTCAGACAAGTACAACGGTTGATTTTATGCTAACAATGCGCATATGATTTTTGTAAGAGGCTCTATTTGAAGCACTATAACTCCACTATACAGGGTGTTTCTCTTCCTGTGGTCAATACTCTAAGGGATGATTATACCGGCGAAAATAAGACGAAAATCATGAGTGACGAAATTGCGGTAAACGCTTCGTTTTCAAGGAAATTGACTTTGAATTTCACCTAAATACGCGTGCATTGTGGGCGCTTAAGGGGCACGCGGAGGTGAGCGGAACGTCCTACGGGCAGCTGACGTGTTCCGCTCACCTCCGCGTGCCCCTTAAGCGCCTACGATGCACGCGTATTTAGGTGAAATTCAAAGTCAATTTCCTTGAAAACGAAGCGTTTACCGCAATTTCGTCACTCATGATTTTCGTCTTATTTTCGCCGGTATAATCATCCCTTAGAGCAGGCCTGGGATTTAAGTGAACGCGGCGGTCGATTTTCAGAGGCAACGCCTCTTTTCTCCCATCACACGTCTTGGCCCCCGCGGCGGCCTAGGAGCTTCGAGCGCCTCAGGCCCGTAACACGTGAACCGCGCGTGGCGTATTACGGTGACATTGTATCAATAGGTTTCCATATCGTCCCAGAGAGCACGATTGTCGGTGCGTTTTTGTTTTGTTAACGCGCCACGCGCGGTTCATATAGTACGGGCCTGAGGCGCTCGAAGCTCCTAGGCCGCCGCGGGGGCCAAGACGTGCGGTGGGAGAAAAGAGGCGTTGCCTCTGAAAATCGGCCGCCGCGTTCACTTAAATCCCAGGCCTGAATTAACTGATAGTGGTTTTACGTCAGAAAGAGCAATGAAATATGTTATATTAACTACATATGTAGGGGAAGTCGGGGTATTGTGAGCCACGGGGAATCCTGAGCCAGTGTCATCTGTGTTTTACTGGTAAATAATGACAGCGGCAAACAACTATTTTTGAGTTGTCTCATATATGAGGTAATATTTCCACGATCAGTTGAAGTACGCACCCGCATCATTACTTCGCTCTGTTAGCAGACAAAAATTTGCTGCGCTCGAAGTATTATTTTCATTTCGTGTTTGGTCTATTATTGTTACATTTTTCTGTGGATCTAAGCAGGTAACTGTGTTTATAATACTCGTGTGACTTCAAGCTTTCGAAATAAATAAAGAAATTTGAATTTGGTGAGGTTTGTGCTATTTGTTTGGGACCATATCGTAAAAATAAGGGTTCGGGGAATTATGAGCCACTTTTCTCGGGGAATTGTGAGCCACTCGATTTTTTACATTAACGAGCTAACCTCACACGTTTGATGCTTCTCAATGATTGTTTATGCAATATTCGAGGACGATATAAATTTTTTGGCAATATCTAATAGATATTTTATGTGATTCAATTCTGTTAGTTACGATGCCACGTTATTATGCTAAAAATGACCATTCGCTCGATTTTGACAATATTTTTTAGGCAATAAGGCATGTGAAAATTCATAATGCATCGATCAGGCAAGCTGCCACCGCACATAAAATTTCGAGGGGCACTTTGGGACGATATATCGCCAAATTTGCTAACATCGACGTTGCTACGGAAAGATTAAACAAATATTTTGTCATTCAGATACATGAACAAACATTTCATAACAGAAATTGTAATTTCTATTTGATTTTTGAAAGTGGCTCACGATTCCCCGAGATTTTCAAAATTCAAGAAAATGCAAATTTTTTGTAATAGTCTTAAAATCATCTAATTTGCAGATATTCGATTAAACTATTGTGTCTATATGAAAGGTAAATCTTCATACTACAACATTTAGCGTTGAAATTTGATGAAAAACTTAATTTAATAGCAGTTCTTTGGCAATGAAAAAAGTGGCTCACAATACCCCGACTTCCCCTACATATTAGCAAGTATCATTTTTTAAAATGATTTTTACAACCACTGATAACGAGCGATTCACAATAGTTGTATATACCAATGAATATCTGCTCGAAAACAAGTTTATTTATGACCTATAATAATTGTAGTATTTACTAGATTTCTTTAGATTTTTAAGAATATTCATAGTAGGGGCGACGTTGACACGGCGAACAAAGGTTCACATGTATGTTGAATGTATGATGTATGCATAATTTTTGTATGGGCGAGTGCTATGTATTTTCCTTAATTAAGCTATTGAAACAATAGTTTGGGCCGATCAGGTGTGGATGCACACGTAAAACATGAGGGATGTACAGCTGTGATACAGTTACAGTTCCTTATAAATGAAGGAGCTTTGGTTTCCGCTACTGCGGATGACACTCTACACCTATGGAATTTCCGGCAGAAAATACCACAGGTCGTGCAGAGTCTCAAGTTTCAGAGGGAAAGGTCAGTTTTTGAAGTTACTACACTCTTTTTAACATCGTATTCGGTTATACCGCTTTTCTATAGGCATATAATAGTCCGAAAATTTAGTACGTTAATTTTTTAAATGTATCAAAAATTGTTCAGTTTTAGAAATATTAAGTACAGCTAATAATTGTGTAAAATAAGAAAGCTAAAATAAAATTTAAGTATTACAAAACGCTAGTAATTAAATATATTCTTTTGTCATTTGAATATGTAGTACAGAGAAACAGTTAAATAATTAAGCATTTCAGATATTTAGAAGGTCTTAGAATCTTTTTGCTTTGTAAATTTTATATATATTTTTATCTTATTGATGCCTTAATCGCTTTCGAAGATCTTCATTAGGCGAGAGTATCGTGTACGGTTCTAAAGATTACAATGAAATATTCAGAATAATCGAAATGTCACCTTATTTTAAACAGAATAACGTGTATCCACCTACCACTACAAAGTAAATGGCTGTATGTTGGCACGGAACGAGGAAACATACACGTACTCCATATCGAGACGTTTGTCCTGTCTGGATATGTAATTAATTGGAACAAGGCTATTGACATGTAAGTACACGGGTACCTATATTGATTGGAAATGTTATAGATATGATTTATAACGATGAATAGAGTCATAGGTACATATATAGAACAAACAGAATGGCCGACATAGTTTCAAAATGGAATTATGTCTTTCTAAAGAAATGTAAATTGTTCCATGACTTTTACAAGTGCTTTTATTGTTCTGAAAATATTCTAATGAAAATGATCACTTTAGTATGTTTCTCTTAATTTTGGAATTTTAGATATAAGATATAATACAAAATAATATATTTCGTTGACAAAACCAAATTTTCACATTCGTTATAAATGACATATTACGTTACATCTGGAACGACGTTATCGTTCGTTTTGTGCAAATAATATTGAAAAAATATATTCCTGCGTTGAAAATTTTTCCATCTTAATATTACCAGGCAGGAAATATTTCTCTTATAGTATAATTGCTGAACCACCCACACCAGCGACATGTATAACATAACTAATTAAAGTAGGGATTGGACCATTCTATGAGGGATGTAATTTTCATCGGCATATACTCACACTGCGAAGAAACAATTTTTCATTAATGAATATAGAAGTATACATATCTCTGATGGGTGAGCAAACGTGTATAAGTCAAATTTTGGTCAAAATGAGATAAGTACGTTAACATTTTCAATATTGCTGGCCTTTGCTTATGGTTGTAGTCAATATCACATTTTGAAAAACAGTATAAGTTGTGTTATGACGATGAATACGATGAAGAAAATAAGGCTGTACTTCCGAATGGCCCCAGTGGCCGATTGACACGAGGTTTTGGGGAAGGGTGGGGAGGGGGTGTGGACCCTAAATAAAAAATTGTTCCTTCGGGAATTTATTAGTTTCTGAGATATTAATAAAAAAACTTTTAGTATGTCTGTTGATTTATTTCGACATAACGCATTCGATTTTCCGCTTGCGGGCGCGTAAAGTATGGTAGCGAACCGATGTGAGTTTGGAGATTTGAACCAGCAACTTGCGAATGCGACCCATTCTACTATATAGGGTGTTATTCTACTGATAGTCAATATTAATGGGGGTTATTCTAAAGGCTAAAATAAGACGAAAATGTAGAATACAATTTTTTAATATCGTGCTTCGTTTTCGAGAAAATTGACTTTGAATTTCAGCTAAATCCGCGTTGCCTTTTCGGCGGCTGTGGAACACGCGGAGGTAGGAACGTGTTCAGCAGTTCGTAAAACAGTTTGGGGGGACAGGAGGGTCGCCGGTGCCTGCACACACGTCCAAAACAAATTTCCAAAAAAAATAACAATAATTTTTTCTTAATATTTTGGAAACTAATAAATACCCGAAGCTGCAATTTTAGATTTGGGGTCCACACCCCCGCTCCACTCCTCCCTCCAAACCTCGCCTCGATCGGCCACTGGGGCCATTCGGAAGAATATCCCAAATCTGCTATAATAGCAACAAGCTACTATATACTTCGAAAATTGCATTTTGGCCAGCTTTTGGCGATTTTTTACCACTGTGGGCCAGGCGGCGGTGGATGACGTCATCGAGATCAGGTGGCAGGGCATGACATCATCAAGATGGTGGAGTGGTGGGGGGTTATAGTGCGAGGACCGATATCAAATCAATCGATACCGAGACCGCATCGAGGAGGAGCCTCTGACTGTCGGAAGGAAATATTAAATTAAAATATTAATATTAATGAAAAAACAGAATCATAGGCGACGGGGCTCGAACCCAAGACCTCCGCGGTACGAGTCAGCTGTCTAACCAACTCCCCCAACGCTGGCTCTCCGACATCAATCGTTAATGAATGGTACATATACTAAGCATCGTCAAGCATTCGTTTTTTATCGGATGACATCGGGAAAGATCGGTGTTTTACACGCCACGTCTTCAGAGGATGGGAAAGAGACAGAGCATTATTTTAAAGCTAAATTCTAGGGGAGGGAAAGAGACAGCACTACATAGGAGTACAATCGCATTTTATTCTAAAGCCAACAGCATTAAGCGTTCTGATTTAACGTCGCAGCGTTCGCGCGATTACGCGAAAATCGACTCCTTCGCGGCTCGTGCGCGCGTGACGTCATTTGGCAGCGCGAAGAACGCTCGAATCATAGACAGAATTATGTGGTGTTAACAGAAATTTTTTTTCCATAGCAATATGTGATGGCAATTTTTCCCCAACACAGAGAAATAATAATTTTTTAATCACCGATATATAGCGAACTATTATGTATCAAACAGACATATTTTTTCCGAACCATTATGTAGCAAGCATTCTAAGGCTAACAAGTTTTTAAGACGTTCTGATTTAACGTCGCAGCGTATCGCACGATCGTGTGTAATTTGATTCCTCTAGAGCAGCCGCGCGGAATGATATCATTTGGCAGCGAGATGAAGGCACGAACAAAATATAATACTTTTTTCGGAAACGTCGAATCTCAGAATTAGGTGGCAAAGAAAGAAGGAGGATGATACGTTTAAGACATATACAGGGTGTCCCAAAAATGTCGGAGTTCCTTGGAAGGGGTAATTCAGGGGGTTATTTGAAACAACTTTTTCCTTAGCGAAAATATTGTCCGAAGCTTCTTTAAGGAGACATTAACAAAAAAACCCGACCAATCAGAGCGCGCGCCTTCCGCTCGAGCTCTCGCGGTAGCGTTGGCTACGCGGTAGGCGACTGCGCTTGTACTACGAACGTACGAACGCCTGCTTCGTCCTACCTTCAAATTAAAGACGGATCCCTTATCTTTCGTGTCGAATTTAAAGCGCTCGAATTTCAAAATAAAAGCACGCGTCGACGTATTCCGTGCGAGAGATGGTGGGCCTTGAGGTCCGATTGGCCTCAAACTAACTAATCACTAACATCAACCCGGACGCACTTGACTTTGCGACCCTTACCTTCGGGTGGTGTCCTGCGAATACCTGCGATCAGCTGAGCACTGGGCGCTACCCTACCATGAATCAGGATCGGTACAGTGACCCAGTGACACAGGTTTCCGAAAAGGATGGAAAGGTATGTCTGAATGGGTGAGTTTTATTTAATTTATTGGTAATTATTAGGTGATTATTAGGTCTGATTGGTCGGGGTTTTTTGTTAATATCTCCTTAACGAAGCTTCGGACAATATTTTCGCTAAGGAAAAAGTTGTTTCAAATCACCCCCTGAATTACCCCTTCCATAGAACTCCGACATTTTTGGGACATCCTGTATATATATATATATGATTACAAAAAAATAATATAGAATAATACAAGATAAAAATAAAAATATAAAATAAAATACAATACAATATAAAAAAAAAAAACAAAAATATAAAAGAAAATAAAATAATAAAATAAAAAAGAAAAATATAAAAGCATAATATAAAAATAGAATATAAATAGAATATAAAAATAAAAATATAAAAATTCAATATAAAAATACATTATAAAAAGAACAAATATTAGAATAAAAATAATAATTTAATTTATTGCCCACTTTTGTGTTTCAATTTAACGATCATATACTCTTTCCATTTCATTCCCGTGATTGTGTCAATATAAAATCGGCTCGACCATACCACTCGGAAACGTGTATCGAACGTCTTTCGTACCACATTGATCGTGTATCGAACGTATTTCGTACCACATTGATCGTGTATCGCAAGTCTTTCGTACCACTTTGATCGTGCACCGAACGTGAATTGAACGGCTTGAAACGTGCATCGAACGTGAATCGAACGTGAATTGAACGGCTTGCGTTCAATACCCGTTCGATTCGCGTTCAATGTACGTTCGATTCACGTTCGATGCACGTTCGATTCACGTTCGATGCACGATCAAAGTGGTACGAAAGAAGTGTGAAGTAAGTGGAGAGAGTGGGAGGAATTGGAAAGAGGTAATTAGAGGAGAAGGGAAAAACTTGGCTATTCTACGGAAGATAATAGGTAGAAGGAAAATATGGGAAGAACAGGAAAGTGATAAAAGAAGATTATGCAACGTAAAATAGATTAGGAAACACTTGTAAAATATAAAAAAATTGTTAGCACACAGCAGGATACATTGGGACGGTAGGACTTACACTGACACGATTACGGGAATGAAATGGAAAGAGTATATGATCGATAAATTGTAACACAAAAGTGGGCAATAAATTAAATTATTATTTTTATTCTAATATTTTTTCTTTTTATAATGTATTTTTATATTGAATTTTTATATTTTTATTTTTATATTCTATTTATATTCTATTTTTATATTATGCTTTTATATTTTTCTTTTTTATTTTATTATTTTACTTTCTTTTATATTTATGTTTTTTTTTTATATTGTATTGTATTTTATTTTATATATTTTTATATTTATCTTGTATTATTCTATATTATTTTTTTGTAATCATATATATGTCTTAAACGTATATTATTTCTCAATTTTATTCACCCATCATCCTCCTTCTTTCTTTGCCACCTAATTCTGAGATTCGACGTTTCCGAAAAAAGTATTATATTTTGTTCGTGCCTTCATCTCGCTGCCAAATGATATCATCCCGCGCGGCTGCTCCAGAGGAATCAAATTACACACGATCGTGCGATACGCTGCGACGTTAAATCAGAACGTCTTAAAAACTTGTTAGCTTTAGAATGCTTGCTACATAATGGTTCGGAAAAAATATGTCTGTTTGATACATAATAGTTCGCTATATATCGGTGATTAAAAAATTATTATTTCTCTGTGTTAGGGAAAAATTGCCATCACATATTGGTATGGAAAAAAAATTTCTGTTAACACCACATAATTCTGTCTATGATTCGAGCGTTCTTCGCGCTGCCAAATGACGTCACGCGCGCACGAGCCGCGAAGGAGTCGATTTTCGCGTAATCGCGCGAACGCTGCGACGTTAAATCGGAACGCTTAATGCTGTTGGCTTTAGAATAAAATGGGATTGTACTCCTATGTAGTGTTGTCTCTTTCCCTCCCCTAGAATTTAGCTTTAAAATAATGCTCTCTCTCTTTCCCATTCTCTGAAGACGTGGTGTGTAAAAACACCGATCTTTCCCGATGTCATCCGATAAAAAACGAATGCTTGACGATGCTTAGTATATGTACCATTCATTAAAGACTGATGTCGGAGAGCCGGCGTTGGGGGAGTTGGTTAGACGGCTGACTCGTACCGCGGAGGGAGGTCTTGGGTTCGAGCCCCGTCGCCTATGATTCTGTTTTTTCATTAATATTAATATCTTAAATTAATATTTCCTTCCGACAGTCAGAGGCTCCTCCTCGATGCGGTATCGGTATCGATTGATTTGATATCGGTCCTCGCGCTATAACCCCCCACCACTCCACCATCTTGATGATGTCATCCGCTGCCGCCTGATCTCGATGACGTCATCCGCCGCCGCCCGGCCACGCGCCGCCCGCCGCCCGAGCCGCCCGTCGAACTCAAATTTGGATTTCAAGGTCAGGGGGAAAATCCTTATCGTGGCCTTGAAACTCAAATTTGGGTTAGAACTCTTATAGTTATACTACTTACATGGCCGACCACTTTCGTTATCTGACGACGAAGCCTTCTGTAGTATCATAGCTATGATACCGCAAACAGAAATAATTAATGCTCAAACTGTCTGAACAGTCCGAAATAATTTTAGCAATTCCGCCAGCACAGGTAAGTGTGGAACGCTTATATTCGGCGTTAAAGTTTATCTCGTCCCTTCACCGTTCGTCAATGAAGCCAGAAATTATAGAAGACAATTTATTAATCCGCCTAAATATGCCGAAGCTACCACAAGCAGGCACTTAACAAATTATAATTAATAATATCCACTCTGTTTATTATTATTGCAAAAAGTGCAATAAATATTTAATACCATAGATTGAAACTTTTTTTTGGCAAGTTCATTTTTTCAATTAGGGGCCACCTCAGCATCGGGACTATGATTCTGACAACATATTAAAAAATCATTCAAATCGGGGAACTAGACCCTTATCGGTATAAAAACCAAACTTTTATATTAATGGACACTTCATATTACAAAAATTAAAAAATTTAAAAAACCCAACTGCTTAAAAAGTGAACTAAAATGACAAAAATAATAATAAGATGACAATTTAAATTAACTCAATTGGCTGCAGGCGGAGGCCTTAAATATTTTGATGCAAATGATTTCATGTAATTACATTCGGACATTTGTACATTCCAACATTACATTACATTCAATATTGTGTATCGCTGTTCGCCCTAATTTGATTTGATGGGCTATTAACAACACTAACAGTATTTCCCACACGGACAAAGAGAAAAACATATAAGTTACAAAATACGCAGAAGTTGAAATGTCACTAATATAATATGTTTTCGGCGCAATGGTTCGGTCATTAACACACACACTTAAAACAAGCTTTTTGCAATAAAATTCACTGGTTTATATAACAATTCCAACGTTTCGATCTAAATTCAGACCATTATCAAGGAATAATTTTCAATATAAGTTTATGAATACTGCCAGAGCTATTGAAACAAAGTAATTCGCAATGTTCAAAAAGAACGTGCGACACGCGAGTCGGTTGGAAGATGACTAATGTAAATACTGGGAGCTTCCAAACATCTAGAAGGTGACCAATGGTATGGGAAGAACAAAGAACGTGGGCCGAAAAACCCAAATTTTCGAAACTCGAAGCAGCGTAGTGCGGAAAAGTTGCCATTGGGGAAGACAAATCGAGGCCAAAAAGAAATTTAGAAATCGGTCCATATTTGACCCTTGTGGAAAAATCGTAATACCACAACGTGTCGTTGTATGCCGACCGTCGCGACACCTGAGCGAACCGCGCGATCCATGCCATGTGTAGTACTTATACGACTGTGAGAGAGTGATCAAATATACTAATTGTAGAAGCACATCTGCCACATTATTTCAAACTAGAGGAACAACCTGCAGCGTAAAAATGCCAACAGGTTATGGGCCCAGCATACAACACATCGAAAAATTAATTGATGGACAATATGAGGCCTGGAAGTTGCAGATGAGCAGTGTGCTCGGGTACAACGAGCTTTGGGGATACACAAGTGGCAAGATCGTAAAACTTGAGACGGAGGCAGAAGCATTGAATTGGACAGCCAAGGATGAAAAGGCGCTAGCTCTCATTGTATTGTGTGTGTCAAGGGCAGAATTAGGACACATACGGAAAGCTAAGACATCCAAGGAAGCATGGGATGAACTCGCCAGAATTCATTGCTCTAAAGGTCCAGTAAGGAAGGCGGTTCTGTATAGACAATTATATAATCTGAGGAAAAGTCCTTCTGAACCAATGGCGCAATATATAAATAATTTTCAAGAAAAGGTCAACTCGCTGGAAGACGCGGGAATTGAAATTCCACCCGAATTACAATCAATTATGTTACTGAGCAGTCTGTCCGAAAATTACGAAAATTTTTGTGTGGCAATTGAGTCGAGAGATCAAATTCCTACAGTTGATTTCATTAAAGGTAAACTAATGGAAGAAGAGGCGAGGCGGCAAGCGAGTAACGACAGAGAAGACGGCGCGACCTCGGCTTTGGTTTCTAGGAAGGCGTACACAAACAAGGACGCAGATATAAACAAAGGTTCAACCAGGAGCGACCAGGACAGGATGAGATTTAACGGAGATTGCTTCAATTGCGGCAAGTATGGACATTTAGCAAGACAATACCGCTTGAGAAAAAAAAATGGAGGTAAGGTTAACCAAGCCGAAGAAACAGAAGTAGACGAGACGGAAGACTCTTTAATCGCGATCTCAGCGTTAGCTTGTTCGACTGAAAAAAACGAATGGTACTTAGATAGCGGGGCTACGTCACATATGTGTAATAACCGAAATGCGTTCGAGACTTTAGCAGATGAGCCGGTTGGAAGTATAAGTACAGCAGGGAAAGAAACTATTACGTCTCACGGAGTAGGGATCGTACGGCTGAGCATAAGATTGCACGGTGAAACAAAGTTGGTGAAATTAACGAACGTATTGTACGGACCCAAATTAAGAAGTAACTTGTTATCAGTTCCGGCAATGACCGAAAAGAAATATAGAGTAGAATTTTCAGACAGTAACGCGAACATTTTCAGGTCGGACAGTTCGGTAGTTTTCACCGCAATTAGGAGAAATCGAATGTATGTAGTCACTGCGGAAGATCAAAAGGCGTTCTGCGTCAGTAATGACCCTAATCCAAAATTAAAATTATGGCATGAAAGATATGGCCACTTAAACTATAACGATTTAAGAGAGCTAGTTGATAAGAAAAGCGTATACGGACTAGATTTACCGTCGAAAATAAAAAGAATACCATGTGAAACGTGCGATCAAGCTAAAATTAATGTGATACCGTTTGGAGAAGGCACTCGAGCGAAAAACGTGCTAGAACTTGTACATACAGACATTTGCGGACCAATAAATGTACATTCATACGGAAACGCGCGGTATTTCGCAACATTCATCGATGATAAAACTCGATATATGGAAGTCGTATTTTTAAAATCACGCAGTGACATTTTAACCGAGTTTAAAAAATACCAGTTACGTGTCGAAAAAGAAACGGGTTTGCAGGATAATTAAATTACGTAGCGATAATGCCAAAGAATACGTTAGCAAAGAATTCAATGACTATTTAGAAAATCAAGGTATTAGGAGACAGTTGTCGGTCGAATATACACCGCAACAAAACGGTGTCGCGGAGCGCGCGAATAGAACAATTGTTGAAATGTCACACGCGATGTTGATTAAATCAAATGTACCCAAGGGCTTGTGGGTTGAGGCCGTCAATACAGCTGTATTCTTAAGAAATAGGTGCCCCACAAGGGCAAACGATGGTATGACCCCATACGAATTATGGTCAAATCGCAAACCAAATGTTCAATTCCTGAGAGTATTTGGCTGCAACGCTACATTTTTAAAGAAAGGGCCAGGTATTTCAAAATTTGATCCAAAAGGGGAAAAGGGAATCCTAGTCGGTTACTCTAGCGAAGCAAAGGCTTACAGACTATGGATCCCTGGTACCACAAAAATAGTTAAAAGTCGAGATGTTCGTTTTATAGAAGAAGTAAATGATAGTAAAATAGAGTCCACAGACGTAGATTCATTACTTAACACAAATACTAAAGACGAGTTAGAAAATTTGGAGGAAAAATTAGACCCTAATATGCATGAAGATCCAAGTGATAAGTTAGGCGTAGAAGAGTTAACCCCCGAGAACGTTAAAAGGACTAGAGGAAGACCTAGACTTATTAGGACGGGTACTCCAGGACGTCCGAAAAAACAGTATCAAATAGCAAGCGTTGCAATAGAGAGCGACCCAGAAACAGTAAAGGAAGCGATAGAAACATCGGACAAAGAAAGATGACTAGAAGCCATGAACAGCGAATACAAATCATTACTAGAATGCAATACATGGGAATTAGTTAATCGAACTCCTAACATGAAAGTGATTTCGTCGAAATGGGTATTCCATATAAAAAAGTTTCAAAACGGGGAAATAGATAGATACAAAGCAAGGTTAGTTGCACGCGGATGTGAGCAAAAATATGGCGTTGATTATGAGGAGGTGTATGCTCCGGTTGCGCGAATTCAAACAATAAGAACACTTCTAGCAATTAGTGTAGAAATGGGCTATCACATTCATCAAATGGATGTGACTACAGCATACATACAAGGCGACTTATTAGAGATAGTATATATGGAACAACCTCCGATGTTTGGAAGCAATAAAAATAAAGTATGTCGTCTACGCCGTCCTATATACGGTTTGAAACAGTCTGGTCGTGCTTGGCAGTATAAACTGAGTGAAAAATTAAAAGAAATTGGACTCGATCCGTCTAAAGTAGAACCCTGCGTTTATACGGGCACCATTAATGGTTGTAATGTAGTAATAGTCGTTTATGTAGACGACTTACTTTTAGCGTCAAGTTCCTTACAAGCGTTATCTAAGGTTAAGTTACAGTTAAGTGAATTCTTTAAGATGAAAGATTTGGGACCCGTAAGGGAAATGTTAGGCATAAAAATCGAAAGAGATGGGGACACAGGTTCAATAAAAATATCACAAACAGAATATATAAATAAAATGGTCGAACGTTTTGAAATGAACTTATGTAAACCTGCATCCACCCCTTTCGCTTCAGGCGTAAAATTATCAAGGGAAATGGAGGCAAATACACCTGACGAAAAAAGGGAGATGGAAGACAAACCGTATAAAGAATTAATAGGTAGCCTCCTTTATCTGGCCAATACGACAAGACCTGACATTTCGTTTACAGTAGGGGCGTTAAGTAGGTACAATCTGAACCCTGGCCAACAACATTGGAATTGCGCAAAATACGTTATCCGGTATTTAAAACGGACTGCAGATTATAAAATATCGTACCGGAAAACGGGAAATCCGTTATATGTGTATACGGATGCAGATTGGGCGGGCGATCTAGATGATCGAAAATCGTGCTCAGGAAATGTACACGTATTGGCCGGAGGCCCGATAAGTTGGTTTTCAAAAAAACAGACATCTGTTGCGTTATCAACAATGGAGGCCGAGTATGTGGCTCTCTCCGAGGCGGCAAAGGAACCTATACATTTGCGTAGATTAATTAGAGAAATGTATGGCGATTCATATGTACATGATTCGACGGATATATTATGCGACAACCAAAGCGCAATTGTACTGAGCAAAGAGAATATGCTTCACCAAAGGAGCAAACATATTGATATCAGATGTCACTTTACTAGAGATATCCAAACTAAAGGCTTAATTCACGTCAAATTCGTCTCAACAGACCAAAATGTAGCAGATATATTAACAAAACCCTTGGTGAAGGATAGTCACTTAAGATGCGTTCGCGCACTAAACCTTATTTGTTAGTTGAGTTATATATATATATGTATTCCGATAAAGGGAGTGTGGAAAAATCGTAATACCACAACGTGTCGTTGTATGCCGACTGTCGCGACACCTGAGCGAACCGCGCGATCCATGCCATGTGTAGTACTTATACGACTGTGAGAGAGTGAACACGTTGATCAAATATACTAATTGTAGAAGCACATCTGCCACATTATTTCAAACTAGAGGAACAACCTGCAGCGTAAAAATGCCAACAACCCTCGCGCATCGCCGTCAAGGTTTTTAATTTTTGACCGAGTTTGGCGACTTCCGTATGTTTTCTTAAAAATGACTATATTTCACTGTTGAACATCATTAAATATTATTTCAGCACATAAATACATACAATTCATTAGCTGTACAGCTCTTGGCTGGAGTTAAATACCTAACACGACTCAGAACTCACCACAGGAAGGTGGCTGCATCTCGACTTCCACCCACGCCATTTCCAACCAACCAACCACATAAAGCGTACACACTACTCAATGTCGATATCTTTCACGACTTTTACTTCTTCACGTTGAATTGTGCCTTGTTTATGGAGGAAGACATGATTTCCTTGGACATCAACGTGGTCCGGATAAAACCATCCCTGTTTTTATACCTAACAACTGTTTCTGTTGCTTCCGTGTCTAACTTAACATAGCGCTCAACAGTTTGGGTGTGGTAAGGAAAGTTCCCAGTATCGCTGTCTGCAGTAAATCCCGATTCTGGCAGTGATTTAATGTGATTTGCAGTTGAGATATGACGTAAAAGAGGTTGTGAAGAGTTTTAATGGAGCTCCAGTCGATAATATGTGAATAAACTGTCGCAGCAAAGTTGATTTTTGAAATGAAGAAGTCACGAACCGGCTATTTTTGCTTCAGAGGTGATTTTCTTGCCTCGATGATTCTTTTTAGGCCAAGTTCTCTAACATTTCTTCTTTCATCCATCGCCATTGGCAAGAGCAAATTTTCAGGATGTGCAAAGAACCCGTTGCGTTGGATGACAGAATCCAAAATTTGGAGGAGGTTTCCAGGTAAGTGTCTTAATGTTTCAATAACCTTGAACACATGTTTGGGACCGTCTATGATGGAACTATTCTTCTGTATGGCAATCCATACAGGCATATACAGTAAAAGTTGGATAACTGCACGAAATTCGGGACCGGAGGCAGGCAGTTATCCAGCAGAGGTAAATATTCTCGACCTCCAAACTATTCGAGCCGAGCTCGGAGTTTGTTTACGTTTTTTATCGAGCGTAGAGAAGGACAGCCAGAGAAAGAGAAAGAGGGTCGGCACTCGAGCTGAACGAAACAAACGCGTCGATGACACTTTTACTAATGCAACAAGAAAATTTTCTTATTTTTGATTTCTGGTAAACGCAACTTTTACCAATGTACTTGTGAGGTTCCCCCATTTAAAAAAAGACCAAAAATGATATAATTCGGATCATATTTGCATATTTAATGAGTGATAATAATGTTGGATTCCGAGTGAGAAATGAAGTAAATATTATCCAAATTATGTCGTGTTTTGTCTTATTTTAATCAGAAAAACCTCAGAAATATGTTAGTAAAAGTTTCGTTACAAAAAGATCAATAATAAAAAAATTTTCTTCTTGCATTAGTATTGGCTCACGGATATTCGAGCTCGGATCAGGTTACATTACTCGACGCTCGCGACGGTCCAGCTTCGTGGTGCGCCAGAGGAGTCCCCTCCCCCGGTGGTGGGGATGACTACCGCGCACTTACGCTGTAGATCGTTCCGTGCAGTCATCCAACTTTTACTGTAGTATGCATGTAATACATTCACTACTTGTATCAGTTCTTTAGAAGGATTGACCGACCGTTGATACATATAACCTCAGATCCTGGGCCGCTGTGTCATTCCCGGTGACTGACAGCTGCAAATCGAAATCTTCTGCAAATCTCAAATGCAAATCACATTAAATTACTGCCAGAATCGGGATTTACTGCAGACTGCGATACTGGGAACTTTCCTTACCACACCCAAACTGTTGAGCGCTATGTTAAGTTAGACACGGAAGCAACAGAAACAGTTGTTAGGTATAAAAACAGGGATGGTTTTATCCGGACCACGTTGATGTCCAAGGAAATCATGTCTTCCTCCATAAACAAGGCACAATTCAACGTGAAGAAGTAAAAGTCGTGAAAGATATCGACAATGAGTAGTGTGTACGCTCTATGTGGTTGGTTGGTTGGAAATGGCGTGGGTGGAACTCGAGATGCAGCCACCTTCCTGTGGTGAGTTCTGAGTCGTGTTAGGTATTTAACTCCAGCCAAGAGCTATACAGCTAATGAATTGTATGTATTTATGTGCTGAAATAATATTTAATGATGTTCAACAGTGAAATATAGTCATTTTTAAGAAAACATACGGAAGTCGCCAAACTCGGTCAAAAATTAAAAACCTTGACGGCGATGCGCGAGGGTCAAATATGGACCGATTTCTAAATTTCTTTTTGGCCTCGATTTGTCTTCCCCAACGGCAACTTTTCCGCACTACGCCGCTTCGAGTTTCGAAAATTTGGGTTTTTCGGCCCACCCTAGTATAGGCTGTAGAGCGTAACATGGACATACATACATAGCCTGATAAACACAATACCCTCCGTTGCGTGCCGCAGTCGGGTAATAAATGTATATGTATGTACAAATATGTACATAATATATATTTACTGGAATATCAAATAAAAGTTTCGATTTCATGTTTTAAATATTTATTACATTTTGTATTATAATTAATATACGAAATACTTAATAGTGTTATAACAGAATTTCTTTACAATCAAATTCTGTTATAATATTTCTGTTTCTGCTTCAGAAATAAAATAATTCTTTACTCTTTATCGCATGGATATGGAAGTGACGCCAATGAATTCCTTGTGTTTTTCTGATGAAAATCATACGAAATATCATGCAAATCGGACTACTTTGACACAAGCTATTTGTATTCCTTATGTAAAGGTAGTCCGATTTACGCGACATTTGGCATGATTTTCATCGGAAAACCACAAGGAATTCATCGGCGACACTTCCATATCCATACGATAAAGAATAAAGAATTATTTTATTTCTGAAACAGAAACAGGGTAATTCTGCGTTTCATCCCGTGGCTGGGACGACAACACCCCGCAGTGCCCATCGAATTTTATGGCTTCCTTCGGAAAAAGGACCCAGGATTCATACTTTTTGGCTTGACCTCGTCACGGTTGCGAGGCGGATTAGGCGTACCGAGCCAATCACCCTGTAATCGGTCTGCGCGAAGTGGGGCGCAAGTTCGATCATTTATTATAGCACATGTGTGTTTTGTAATAAAGTGTTTCTATCGTCTCCTGAATTCAATAACTAGCATCCCAACATCTACGCTCCTACAATCCACCGTTGATACTCCTCGTGGAGAGACACAGGAAGAACAGGGGTAGCCCGCTGTCGACGCGTGGTCCTCTCGAGTATAAACACGAGCTTCAATATTAAAAGAAAAGCATGCGTTGACGTATTCCATGCGAGAGAAGGTGGGCATTGGGGAGGAGGTATTGCTGTGAAGAGGGCCTCTTCAAGAGAGCAGCCGTTTGTGAGGGATGCAAATCCGATTGTTTCTAATACAATCTGCTCCCTATAGTTGAAATTTAGTCTAGCAACTTTCACACCTCCTAACCTAACCAATCGAGCTTGCATCCCTCCAAGAAGAACCGGCCATCCGAGCGTAGAAGCAAGTGCGAAATAAAAGTAACGGTGCGCTTCTCGATACCGCAGATGTACCTACCTAAGTGGCATTTCTGGCGGAAAAGAATTGTCCAGCCTTTGGGCCTGCCATTTCTGACGTAGACCTTTAGCAGGTAGGTATAGGTTTCAACAGGCAAGGCAACCCGTGGCTTCAGCTAGACTGTCCACTGTCCTTGCTATTTCAGCAGGCTTTTTGCCAGGGAAAATCAGTGAATTTGCAAGCGCAATATCTCAAAAACCAGTGGAAATCAAGTGTATACATTAATGCTCATTGAATTTGTCTTGGAACGCACTATCAACTCAGGTGTTCAGAAAAAATAGTTCCATTTGAAAAACCGAACTTGACCATCGTATCTTTTAAAATAATAATCGAAAAAAAAATTCGTTCGCGCTAATAGATCAGCCCCTTCGAACCATGCGATGCCATATTCTTTTCATTTTTTTATCTCCAATACGTTCGGAGATATCCCGCTGTCCAGTCTTAGATGGGACACCCTGTATAAGTCGAAAATCAAGAGTGACGAAATTGCGGTAAATGCTTCGTTTATTAATTATCGATGGTTAAAGATTGACGTCTGGATCGCCTGAATCAGCCTGAATGACAGCAACTCGACGGACAGCGGGCCGCGCGAGGCAGGCCAGCCAAGGGGCGTGCAGTGGCGGCGGATGCGTGACGGATTTGCCATGTAGAGCGCATACTTACTTACCTACCTCGCCGAAACTATGACATACGATACTTGCGATAATTTATGAAAAGACGCAAACGTTGTTTGGCATTAAACCTGCCTACTCATAAAAATCCACAAGGGCATATCAAAACCCGCCCAACGGGATTCTCAAGTAGAGAGGATGAATGCCATTGCCTTTGAAAATATTGCTCTCAAAAATCACCCACACGGCCATCTAAAGCATGGCGATTGTCCCGTCTGCGATTGTTCACTTAATTACACACACGCACCACGATTAGTTTTCTCGCGAGTGTACATGTCTTCGCGCACCGCGATTGTTCAATTAATTACACACACGCACCACGATTAGTTTTCTCGCGAATGTCCATGTCTTCACGCACCGCGATTGCAGTCTGTGCTCGCGTTGACGACAGTCGTCAAACTGAGGAGAACAACGTTACGAATAAACAACCTACATACAATGTATCGCTACACTTTCTCCGAGTCGCTCGGGCGATGATAGACAGCTTATGCGATAAATTAAATTCTTTATTCTTCATGGAATCGATAGGTATGGCAGTGACACCAATGGATTCCCTATGATATTCACACTTTCTATCACCGTCGATCAAAGAAAGTCAGGGCAACGGACCACTGGCAGTCACGAGCTAGACAGATAATCGGAATCCGCATTTAGCTGTCATAAAACGTCCTCACTTCATTTCCTTACTTTTTGATTGAATTTTTCCTTATTTTAATGAATACAGCTAGAAATACGGCATAACTACCTACTACTATTGCTGAGCCGAAAGAAGATCCATAGCAGGCTGTCTCGGGCGATGCAATCCACCGATGTGACGATTGGTCGATTCACCTATTTGGGCACACTTCTAAAGACAGGGCACACGTATTTTTGTTATTGGCTGAAGTAGGCACATACATTGTCGCACCGCGCGACGAAGAGAGCGAAGAAAACACATCGAGATCGAGTGGGATAGAGCAATCTGGCCGACGAACGCCAAAGCAATAGCGCAGGTATCTTCGACGGTTAACCATTAATATATAATAAAATAAAAATTTCCTTATTTTTCACAATATGTTCAGGAAAGTATTATCCTGATATCAACCTAATGATAATACTTTTCTGAACATATTGTGAAAAAGAAGGAAATTTTGTAATGTTATTGTATATTAATAGTTAACCGTTAAAGATGCCTACGCTGTTGCTTTGGCGTTCGTCGGTCAGATCTCTCTATCCCACTCGATCTCGATGTGTTTTCTTCGCTCTCTTCGTCGCGCGGTGCGATAATGTATGTGCCTACTTCAGCCAATAAACAAAATACGTATGACCCGTTTTTAGAAGTGTGTTCAAATAGGTGACTCGACCAATCGTCACATCGGTGGATTGCATCGCCCGCGACAGCCTGCTATGGATCTTCTTTCGGCTCAGCAATAGTAGTAGGTAGTTATGCCGTATTTCTAGCTGTATTCATTAAAATAAGGAAAAATTCAATCAAAAAGTAAGGAAATGAAGTGAGGACGTTTTATGACAGCTAAATGCGGATTCCGATTATCTGTCTAGCTCGTGACTGCCAGTGGTCCGTTGCCCTCACTTTCTATGATCGACGGTGATAGAAAGTGTGAATATCACCACGCAAACTTTATCGAAGAATGTGTGACGTATGTCACTCCGGAGGTAAGGATCGGCGTGATTAGCTGTAGTCTGTAAGACAGAGTGCGTTTACGCCGATTTCGTAATTACGTAATTCTTTATTACTCGTCCTGGGTTTAATACAATCTTACAATATATGGCGGCTGGAACGGGCCTGGGCCGGCTTTTCGAATGCGCTGTCTGGTAACGGAGTAGTCGTGGAGGTCGGACAGTGTCCTCGTACCTCGGGACTCGGTACGGGCGGCTAGAGACCGGGCAACTTCCAGGCGTCTCGGTACGGGCGGCTAGAGACCGGGCAGCATCCGGGCGTCTCTAGAAAGGGGGGGGGGGGGGGCGGCGGGCCTAGCGAGACCGGGCAACTTCCAGGCGTCTCGATGCTAGGGCTAGAGACCGGGCAGCATCCGGGCGTCTCTGTAAGGGGGCGGCGGGCCTAGAGACCGGGCATCATCCGGCGTCTCTGCGGCACGAGAATTGTCGATCGCTCGATCGTGGTTACACGGCTTGTTTTCCTATCACGCTGTCACCGGGCAACATCCAGCTATGCGCTTAGGGAGGGGGTTCCGTAGCCCCACTCGAACTGCCTGTTCTGCGTCGCGTTGAGGCTTATGTCCCGATTCCCGTACTTTGTTAGCAGCGAGAAATCGACGCGATCTAGCGGCGCGGTGGGGAGTTAGCGTCATCGCGCTGAGCCCGGTGTGCCTCGGCCCGGGTCGGCGTGGTTCGGGCGCGGTCGGCCGAGCACTTGTCGTCTCTCTCACTCCCGGTCTGGCTACCGCGCGCTCGATTCCTCGCTTGCTGGGACGCTACGTCACAAATGCTTTGACGGATGGTTGGTTGCTTGTTCACGACTAAACGAATAGCAGTCATCTATATTAACACTTTTAGTGGTGTCTGCGTGTTTTGACGCTGAAGGATCTGCAACCTGTGCATGATTTTGGCATGTTTTCACGTTGATATGTTCTGGAAAGCATCGAAAGTATTGCCCGAATGTCCCCGAATATTTGCTCGGGGCGAGTTTGAGCAAAACTTTTTCAGCGGAATCAATCTCCCAGAATGGGTTAACCAACTTGAAAGGGCATTTCGAGAAACCTTGCGCCAGTGTTCGGCTTTCGGAATTTTGTCACTGAACTTTGCTTTTATCTGGTAGACACGTGCGCTGCAGTAATTTGTAGGTGTATTTTAAGAAAGAGGTGGGAAGTCGAGGTATGTTTAAGACACTTGTTTTTAGAAAACTGCACGGTGCGGATGCAGTTGATCAGATTATACACCAGCGTTTCGTTTAAGGCAGAAAATGTAGGTCTTTCAGAAGTCAGTTTTAATGAGTTGCTATAACATTTTGTTATAACATTTTCTTTACGCAAAACTGCGTGGCCTTTGAGAGCTGTTTTCATCCCTTTAGTTTGGTCGATTGCCAATAAAAAATGTATGAGTTGAATAATTTTCTAAGACTTTTCCCAAGTTTCATCGAAATGGACGAGTGTGTATTTGATATGTTTCCTTGTTAGTAGAAATCAAAGGATGTGATGTCTGACAAATTTGATAGCGAGATTATTGCATCACTGTGACCAGTTCAGACACAATTTGTGGAATAACAGAAGACTAACAATCTCTAAAAATTTGCCATGTTATTTGAACGCATCAGTGTTGACGAATACTAGCGCTTAAATGAAAGTAGCGAGTAATAGACAGACATGCTTACCTAATCGTATTGCGCGCCTTAAGGGGGGAGCCCACGGTCTCAAATCTGAAAATTTTTATTTTTTTTTTACATTTTCTGAAAGACGTACGTTTCAAGAATGTTCTCTCCAAATTTTATGAAGAAATTCGCAAAATTGACGGAGATATGGTGTTTTTCGTGAAGCGGTGTCTATACTAAGTATATATACTATATTAACTATACTAAGCAATAAATTCATTTACTTGCGTTGTTTGGTTGAAATAAATTCCCGAAAACACCCTTACATTTCGGACCGAGACAGTGGGCTCCCCCCTTAACACGTTAAGCGCGACGTCAGCCCGTGGGGGCTGACAGTGATCTTTCCGTTCAGGCGGCGTCAGCCCGTGGGGGCTGACAGTGGACTTTTCATTTGGGCGACGCTTAGATGGTAAAAATAACTCGCTCGATGAATTGCCATCTCCTTCATCCCTCAACATTTTCAGTATAATAGGCAACAAATCTTCCCGAAAATAATTGGAGGTCGCCTTTTTACCATTCCCCATCTGATTGTTTTTTGTTTATACTTTATATACTTCTGCATTTGCTGCACCACTTCGGTAGCCCAAATAAACAGTGACTCAACCAACAATCGCCACCGCGATTTGTGTTCTATTCGGTACATACTTTGTAACCGAACATCTCGCGCAGTCACTGCCGCCGCTGTTTGCCGCCTGGAGGGAAAGCAGAGCAAAACTGGCTTCGGGCTCAACATGTTAAATGAATTTGCAAAATTGATCACAATACGCACTCGTTATAAGCCCGTTTCTACCATGCATTGTACGACGCCCGGCGACTATCCCACCATTTCTTGGAATCCTTTGGACGAGAGTGAGAAGACCTGAGAACGAGCAAGAGCCTCTTTCGTTTCCTCTCGCTCGCTCTTGGGATTTCTCATTCGTGCCATTAACCGCGCGGAATAGTGTTCACAACACTCCGTACGCCGGCCGCCAGCCCCGTTCGTCGGGCTTGTAACGAGTGCGTACTGTACTTCGAAAACGAACTCCCGTACGAAAATGAAAATATTTTATTTCACATTCGCGGTTTTTCCTAGATATAAAATCAATTCTCTTTGATTGCATAACAAACTATGTACTACCCTATACATATGCGTATATTGTATTGTGGAATTTTTTTAAAATTTGTGATATCGTTTGTTGGAAATATACAAGATTAACAGATCAACAAATTTGAGGACCAAATTTGTTAAAACATACCAAGTTCAGCAGTTAATCCATTTTAAAATCCATTTTATAATTCTATTAAATTGATGGTGTGTTTATTATTGTATATTTTAATACTTTCCTTGCGGGTGACGGAAAATTCCATGTTTCCGTATATGAGGCAGTCAGAGCAACAATGGACTAACCCACATTTTTTCCGAAACTGAGTTAGTAGTAATAATGTATTCCAATAGGCTCTACCAATCATACAAATTAGGAAATAATTTTTTTTTTTCACTGTGGGTTAGTCCGTTGCTGCTCTGGCTGCCTCATATGTCTGTCAGCTGTGGATTACGGAATAATCCGTTTTATTATTTCATTGTTTTTTACGCAAATTGTAAAAGTCTCCTGCGGCAAATAGCGGGACAAGCGTGAAACGACCACAGATAAACTGTTAATATATGTCTATATTTCTGCATTATGTCTGTTGAACTGAATGGGCATTATTGAAATTCCAAAATCCTCTACTTTATTTGGATCCTTTTTTAAAATGTTATTTCGCGATCGTACAGGATGACACTTGTTTTACGTATAATAATGTGTTCCGCACAAGCACAGCTTTCATTGTATTTACTGTATTTGTTTTGATTTCTTGTTTAAGTTGTATTATGGTTTGGTTACTACTTCCCCTCAGTTTTAATTTGTTATACTAATTTATGTAGTCATTAAAGTGCAACTGTGAGGAATTATGATGGAAAGAGCCAGGCGATGGAGAAACATTTGCTAAATGTGAATTGTTTCAGAAGATATATGTGAATATAGCAGGATAAAGTTAAATTATAGCAGAATTCTGCTCTATGAGCTTGCACGAATATTGATTTACGTACATTGAACGATATAAGATCGTATCTTATAAATATTTATCTATATGGATATATAGATATACGTGCATAAACATGACACATATAACCACACAGCCAACATCAGATACACACATACACAGACACATATATTATATATGTATATATATTTTTCAGATCTAGAAAGACCCATCCTGGTGCTGTAGTACACTTGAGTGATAATCCTTTAGATTTGAGCAAGGTACGCGTGTTTTTGAGTACGTTTTATTTTGCATTGTTCTCCATCCTTACATTAACATGACGCCATTTCGTATATCTTTGGAAACTATGTCGATTTAATTAAATAAAATCATGATACGCTAGGCTATTTTCAATGTCCATTCGGACATCTTTTATGAACTTTTCTTGACGTGTTTATTGTAACAGGAAACAGAAATGTGTGTTTGCATGTTGTGTGTATGCATGCGTGCATGCCATTACTGTCGTGTACAAGGACTAAATCAAGTTGTTTCCCTCCAATAAAATCTCCTCATTTGATTTGTTACTAACACATTTCGCATACGGGTGGAAGAATAATGAAAAATTATGTCATAAATTTGGTAATGATATTCACAGATCAAGTAGTAATAGTTTGTTAATTGCAACGCATAACGTTAAGGGTCGAATTTACATTAATCCAATAAAATTGGTTCTACTTTCAAAAGGAAAATAAAAATATTTTTTTGTTATTCACAAGATTAATTGTTACAAAACTGGTAAATATATCTAATAACTCGGGAATGGGTAAAAGTTTTCTTACTTTTTTTATTTTTATTGCGTGGATGGCTCCATTTACTTTTTCATGGTCCGGTAGTTGATGTTACAATTGTATTTATAATTTTACAAATAACGTTATTTATACAACGTGTAATATACAGTATTTATTCGCTATAAGCCTGCGGCAACAGTGTATAGGGAACATGTTTTTGAGGCCTATTTTCTCTGATTTTCGTGTTCGGAAGACAGCAACTCGCTGACTCGCTCTGCATAAATGACAGAAATGGTGGGTATATCGACGAGCTTATAGCGTAGACCGCAAACCGAGCTTATAGCGCGCGAATACTGTACATAGTAATTTTGTATTAGATATTACTTCCACAATGGTTTTACATAAAGAATAACATTACTTGTTGTATATTTAGTGCATCTTTTGTTGTTCCCGTTCTTTTGTAATCCTCATTACTCTTTTATCAGTTTAATAAATGTGTATAGCAATGTCGTGATAGTTCACAAAATTTGGACAAAAATTTATCTCACCATTACAATGACTCATCTTTTTATACGTTCTCCATGTATAACATTTCTTTTAAAATCATCTTTAATATAATCTTATTGATATCACAGTACATACATATGTGCATATGTAAGATGTTCTCAAAGGTATTTGTCATTCAGAATTGAGGACACAAATGCAATATAAATCAATCAGATCATAGAAATTTCTACAAGTATATCAGAAACTGGAGACTTTCTAGCATATTGCTCTAATTAATATCCTATACGCACACATATTAGACATTAAATAGTCCATTAAAGGTACAGAAAAAATAGAATATTACAAGAAAGTATCAATGCCACTTTATGAAATGACCTTTTACTTAATATAGAATTAATAGGTCAAAGATATGTGTATGAGTATCATTTATAAAAATGAAACATTTGACATATGAATTAATCTCAAGTGTTCTTAACCCTTTAACATACGCGCTGGTGATGTACACAGGCCTACCGCAATAACAAAATTTGTATATGCCCATAACAATCAGAGGCAATACTTGATATGCTCGTTCCAAGCAGTTCTTACATTTTACCGCTACAATTTGTGAAGGGCCCCCCAAACGCTGATGCTACATGATACTGGTTTCATGATACATGTTCCTACATCTGTAGATCGGTTTCCATGTTTCACAATAAAAAGCGTACCTGGCATCTTGTTCACCAGATAAGCGCGTGAGCAAGATGCAAGTTTCATGAAACCTGTATCCTGAAGCATGTATCAATGTTTCACTGCCACTTGTATCAGCGTCTGGAGGCCCCTTGACTTATTTCCTGGTATTTTATACTGTAAAGCATACAGTGTAGTGCTAATACTTTCCTTTGTATATGATTGACTAAAGAATGATAGATCCTACACGGTTTGTACTGGTATTCCTATCTAAAAATGAAATCCGGTATTTTTGCAAGGACTGCAATTTCGGATAGCATGCGTGGTTTGTTTTAAAATGTGCTACATAAGTACATACACATAAATTTTTAGTTGATTTTTCAGTTGTTTTTACAGATACTGACTTGATAAAAAAATAACTCGGGTTATCATAACAAATAATTATTTTCATTATTCCTTGTGAAATCTTTTATTATGGTAATTTGTATACCACTGCAAATGAATCATACTTATTAAAGTATTCATGAACTATAATTTTATATAAACAGATTTGATGGTTGCTTGTCAGAAAAGTAAACAAAACTTGTATATTAAAGGGTTAACTATTATCATCCACTTGGTAGCTTGACGCTATAAATTGAATCACATTCAACATCTTTACTTTTTCAATTTTTACAACGAACATCTTTCAACGAACGTTTACAACGAACATGTTTTTATTACTAAATGTAAATATTATACCAAAGAAATAAAAAAAGTTAGAGAAAAATTTATGATAAAACGAATGTACTGACATATAAAGTAAATGCTTCAATCGGTTTATCAAAACCAATTCATATGTCAAATGTTCTTTACATATGTACATATATAAATGGGATTACTTGAAATGCAATATTTAATAATTTTACATAAGTTGAATGTTTAAATTATAATAGGAACTACTTCGTAGTACATGACACTTAAATTGTTAATTTATGTGTATGTATTAAAAAATGAATAGAATGTAAAAATCCTTGGTAATGGTTTTTGTAATTTAACAATAGGAACGATATAATAGTTAGATTCTCCCCGAAATGAAGGTATTCCTTAAATCAATGTTCCTTGAAATATGGTATTCCTTATCATACGCCTTGTATGTGTGTGTATACGCGACACGTGCGCAAGCCATTTACATGGCTACTTGCATATCCTATGTGCGGGTATCGTATACTGAAGCATTATTACTGCATTATTATTTTCCTTCATTATATTAATTTTACTGTGCAAAATTGCTAGAAAATTCAGAACAACTATAAACTGACGCTTTTATCATAGTAATACCTATGTAATTTTGTATTCGTGTATTTAGTATCGTCTAATATTGAATTATTTGTAATCAGAAATTAATATCGTATTGTACATATTGTGGTGGAACACAGTTTTCAATAAATTTTGTTTGTCTCGAATAAAATGTAAATTGCAGTTAACATTAATATTCAAACAACCGATGCAAAAGCGTTCCATTCGTGTAACGTTTTTGAAAACTAGTAACTACAATATTTTGATATTTGATTTCCATTTGACATCATCATGATGCTAATAAATATGCATATTCTATTATGTACATATTCTGGAAGTCCTCAGTTTATTAGAACCTCATTGAGTTTTATGTTATAAACCATAATTACACACGTGTTCCAAAAGAAATCGATCACTACACTTAAAATAATTTTTTTAATTTTAAGAATCATTCTGCACCACATTTTCATACTTGCTCCTTTTGTTTGTACGTAACTTGTATTATAAATTTAAGATGAATTATACAATCATGTTACGAGATTACATTTTATTACAGATATTTATATGTATATTTCTTCTTAGAACAGTTATTTAGGAAATAAATATTTTCCTCATCAAGATACTCGGCTATCATATATTATAATTCTGTTTGCAGATGCTGATAGGGTACGAATCGGGACAAATAGTTTTGTGGGATTTAAAAACAAGAAATGCGGATTACAGATGTCAAAGCGATGTTCCGTTGAAATCAATATCATGGCACCACGAGGGAAAACAGTTTATGTGTAGTCACACAGATGGTTGTTTGTCAACATGGACGGTGCGTCAAGTGAAATCAACAAACGTAACGCACCCACATGGTGAGTTTCAACAAACTCACAATCCAATTTTCGCTGTCTCTAGAATACGCAACGAAGATGCAAATGTTTTTTTTTTGTATTTCTCGTAAATGTTCCAAAGTTTCGGACTAGCTTATAACATTTTATAATATTACTGTTACAACGATGTTGCAAATGGAATTTGAACTTCTGTTGCAGCTGTATAGAGGTGGGAAGCGTTTTGAAATGATATGGTATACAGGGTGTTCCAAAAATGCTGCGGGTCCTTAAAGGGGGTTAGGGTTAGGGTTAACCTTTAATATTTCGTTAACGAAACCTCGGAGAGCATTTTCGCAAAGGAAAAAGTTGTTTGCAATCACCCCCCGAATCACCCCCTTTAAGGACCCGCAGCATTTTTGGAAGACCCTGTATACCATATCTGTTTAAAAAGCCCGAATAAATATTTTCGTACGGGAATTTGGAGAATTATCGCCGGAAATAAGCCATCGCTTGCGTTAAATTTAAAAATGAATGATCACCAATAAAGTAACTAAAACTCACCCTTGTTGGAAATTCACCTGCAGCTTGAAAACCTGTGTCACTGGGTCACTGAACCGATCCTGGTCATCGATGGACGAGCTCCGTGCACAGCTGATCCCAGGTATACGGCACTATCCAAAGTTAACCCTAGTTCGATTGACGAATTTTAGAACTCATTTAGGCTGACGGAGTCACCCGGGTGACTAATTTTATATGTACATCTGCACGAATAACGTATGTAAGCAATGTTAATAATTACAAGTGGCATTGCTCAGAACACGTGTAGGAGGAAGGACAATCACTTTGCTATGAGTAGTGTTTATTAAATAACAGTAAGTAAAGAATATGTAGGTACGCGGTAGGTGGCGACTCGCGATTATTTCTGTCACGAGTGACGCGTCGCCCGGTCACTTTTCGGAACGTGGCAACGTCGATCGTCGATCGAAAAAACATCGTCTTGCCGCGATCTACTGCGTCTCTTTTGCCCTTGTAATTTTTGCATAACTAATTATCAATAAATTTTTTTTACATACATTCTTATTTTCTATACATTTTCTAAAAGTCACTCGGGTGACAGCGATAGCCGAAATGAGAATAAAACATTTCAACAGGTAAAAGTAAGGCGAAGAAAAAAATTGAAAACCATTTACGCATGTTTTTTCTACTAAAAAATTATTCGTTTGAGATGCCATAGAAGCTCAGAAAAAAAATACTTAGAAACAATCTTTTTTCGGCGGTAAAGTTCAAATAGTCACCCGGGTGCCTCGTCAGTCGAACTAGGGTTAAGAGCCGCAATGGCAGGTGCGACCAGGTCAACGTACCGAATATTCACGTCACTGCACAGCTACTAACACTGATCACTTTATTTGCTTTTCATGGAACGTGTTGTTCCTACGTTTTAAAAATTGGTGGCCCCGAAAGGGGCCGGATGTTTTCAATTTAAAAACTGCTCCACGTGGCCACCGCCATTCTTGATACATGTTTCAGCGCGGAGAATCAGCTGCCTTTGGACACCCAGTAAAGTTTGCGGCGCTATGTTGGCCACCGCTGTGTGAATAAGCGCGACCGCATCTTCCGGGGTATCCACCGGCTGACGATACACTCCATTCTGAAATGATTGTTGTACAACAAATACAAAACGTAAGTAAAAAAAAAAAAATATCTACAACAAGAATAAGTAAAGAGTAACAGCAATAATCATATTACCTTCAGGTAGCCCCAGAAGAAAAAACCAAGCGGATTCATATCCGGTGACCGTGGGGGCCACGCAACGTGGGCCTCTCGCCCGCCGCGGCCGATCCACCTCGTCCTGAAAGGTTTTACCTAAATAAGCGCGGACATTTGTGACGTAATGTGGCCCAGCTCCGCCCTGCTGGTAGTACATGTTCTGTCGGATCTCATATGGAATATCGTCCATAAGATCCGGCAGAACATGTTCTAAAAAACATTTATACGCTGGACCATCCAGCAGCCTGTCTGGCACAATGTACGGCCCAACGATAAATTTGCCACAAATGCCGGCCCATAGGTTGATCGACCAACGGATTTGTGCTGCACGTGGACGAAGCGCTAGGGGATTTTTGTCGCTCCACACATGCATACTGTGGGAATTGTAGCATCCTTCCCTGTCGAAAAGTGCTTCATCCGTCCACAATATGTATTTGGTGAACGGCGGATTCCATCGCACTTGTCCCAACAGCCACCTGGAATGTTCAATCCGTTGAATGTAATCTCCGGCGTGCAAATGCCGTACATATTTGTACGGATGCAACAAGCGGTCCCTGCGGATTCGGTGCACCGTCGTGCAGCTGACACTAGAACAAAATGCAAAAACATCCACTATTAGATAACATTTTTTTCTTAATTAATAATTGCTGCAGTTATCTTGAACTGTGACTTACTTTAGGCGACGGCTCAAAATGAGCACATTGATCGTCGGGTCAGCTTCAACGGTGTCGAGGATTCGCTCGATGGTGCCCAGATTTCGCGCAGTTGCGGGTCTGCCCACCTCGCTGCCTCGCGGCATCGTGGACCCCGTCGAGTATAGCCGCGACACTACCCGGTGAAATGTATCCTTGCTTGGAGTTTCTATGTCAGGATATCCTATCGCAAATGCTCGCGCAGCAGCACTTGCGTCCCCGTTGTTCCGGGCGTACACCCAGAACATCCTGAAGTATTCTTGGGCCGTGAACATTTCTGCAATGCGATTGCTAGCTGACTGGCAGGATGTTTTCCAAGCAACTTCCGCTACCCCAAACTAGCTTCTCTGCTTCCATTATGAGTTAACTCCCATCAGGACAAGAGGCTTTAGGTAAAAAGAAGCCATCACGTTTTCGAATCACATGTGTTTCGCAGAAGTGCAACGAACGAACCATCGTACACTTTCACAAAAGCCCGCGCTCCGTCCTTTTACTGCCAATGTACCCATTGCTTCGAGATAGAAAGCAGACACCACGTGTATCGCTCGAAAGGGTCCGAAGGGAAAAGAAACAGAAACTCTTCGAGTTGCTATAAAGAAGAAAATGCATGCCATTCCTGTTTCCCACGTCTGCTACGAGACGGAACCAATTAAGTCATATATTATCCAAAACTGTAGGAAACCGGTCTCTATCGCCGACTAGCGGGACAATAGGGTCATAAACCGCGACCCTGGCGAAATGCTCGGGCCGATCAGCCTGATTAATTTTGGGGAGCTAGAATTTAAAAAGTATTATCCAACATTCGCTGATAGGTTTTCTGTAAATTAAACTTATTTCTGGAATAATGCAGCTGATTTTAACGTCGCAATAAGCTGTTACAGACAATGGTGGAGCGTCCCGTCCCGGGTAAAGCAACCGCGCGCGATTACAGTCAGCTGACCGTCCCGCTACCACCCGATATTTCTTCAGTGAGGTAAAAAAAAAAGAACCTCGCTCAACCTAGCTTATTTCTAGAACTTTCAAATCTGATTATTATAAAAACAGTGTCATTGGCAAAAAAAAAAAACAGGACGACCGAACAATTGCAAGAGAATGGGTTAGTAAAATTCCAAGAGTGGGTAAAAAATGGCCAAGTGTGGGTTAGTAAAATTCTCCTGCAATTGTTCGGTCGTGCTGTTTTTTGTTTTGCCAATGACACTGTTTTTATAATAACACTGTCAGTAACAATATCAGTTTATAGTAACACTTGGCCAGTGTTATTATAAAAACAGGGTCATTGGCAAAAAAAAAAATAGCACGACCGAACAATTGCAGGAGAATTTTACTAGCCCACTCTTGGCCATTTTTTACCCACTCTTGGAATTTTACTAACCCATTCTCTTGCAATTGTTCGGTCGTCCTGTTTTTTTTTGCCAATGACACTGTTTTTATAATAATCAGATTTGAAAGTTCTAGAAATAAACTAGGTTGAGCGAGGTTCTTTTTTTTTACCTCACTGAAGAAATATCGGGTGGTAGCGGGACGGTCAGCTGACTGTAATCACGCGCGGTTGCTTTACCCGGGACGGGACGCTCCACCATTGTCTGTAACAGCTTATTGCGACGTTAAAATCAGCTGCATTATTCTAGAAATAAGTTTAATTTACAGAAAACCTATCAGCGAATGTTGGATAATACTTTTTAAATTCTAGCTCCCCAAAATTAATCAGGCTGATCGGCCCGAGCATTTCGCCAGGGTCGCGGTTTATGACCCTATTGTCCCGCTAGTCGGCGATAGAGACCGGTTTCCTACAGTTTTGGATAATATATGACTTAATTGGTTCCGTCTCGTAGCAGACGTGGGAAACAGGAATGGCAT
The DNA here is from genome assembly GCA_929113495.1 of Andrena minutula. NCBI lineage: Eukaryota > Metazoa > Arthropoda > Insecta > Hymenoptera > Andrenidae > Andrena > Andrena minutula. The sequence continues at coordinate 34,588,317 of OV815996.1, read as the reverse complement.
GCATTTTCTTCTTTATAGCAACTCGAAGAGTTTCTGTTTCTTTTCCCTTCGGACCCTTTCGAGCGATACACGTGGTGTCTGCTTTCTATCTCGAAGCAATGGTTACATTGGCAGTAAAAGGACGGAGCGCGGGCTTTTGTGAAAGTGTACGATGGTTCGTTCGTTGCACTTCTGCGAAACACATGTGTTTCGAAAACGTGATGGCTTCTTTTTACCTAAAGCCTCTTGTCCTGATGGGAGTTAACTCATAATGGAAGCAGAGAAGCTAGTTTGGGGTAGCGGAAGTTGCTTGGAAAACATCCTGCCAGTCAGCTAGCAATCGCATTGCAGAAATGTTCACGGCCCAAGAATACTTCAGGATGTTCTGGGTGTACGCCCGGAACAACGGGGACGCAAGTGCTGCTGCGCGAGCATTTGCGATAGGATATCCTGACATAGAAACTCCAAGCAAGGATACATTTCGCCGGGTAGTGTCGCGGCTATACTCGACGGGGTCCACGATGCCGCGAGGCAGCGAGGTGGGCAGACCCGCAACAGCGCGAAATCTGGGCACCATCGAGCGAATCCTCGACACCGTTGAAGCTGACCCGACGATCAATGTGCTCATTTTGAGCCGTCGCCTAAAGTAAGTCACAGTTCAAGATAACTGCAGCAATTATTAATTAAGAAAAAAATGTTATCTAATAGTGGATGTTTTTGCATTTTGTTCTAGTGTCAGCTGCACGACGGTGCACCGAATCCGCAGGGACCGCTTGTTGCATCCGTACAAATATGTACGGCATTTGCACGCCGGAGATTACATTCAACGGATTGAACATTCCAGGTGGCTGTTGGGACAAGTGCGAAGGAATCCGCCGTTCACCAAATACATATTGTGGACGGATGAAGCACTTTTCGACAGGGAAGGATGCTACAATTCCCACAGTATGCATGTGTGGAGCGACAAAAATCCCCTAGCGCTTCGTCCACGTGCAGCACAAATCCGTTGGTCGATCAACCTATGGGCCGGCATTTGTGGCAAATTTATCGTTGGGCCGTACATTGTGCCAGACAGGCTGCTGGATGGTCCAGCGTATAAATGTTTTTTAGAACATGTTCTGCCGGATCTTATGGACGATATTCCATATGAGATCCGACAGAACATGTACTACCAGCAGGGCGGAGCTGGGCCACATTACGTCACAAATGTCCGCGCTTATTTAGGTAAAACCTTTCAGGACGAGGTGGATCGGCCGCGGCGGGCGAGAGGCCCACGTTGCGTGGCCCCCACGGTCACCGGATATGAATCCGCTTGGTTTTTTCTTCTGGGGCTACCTGAAGGTAATATGATTATTGCTGTTACTCTTTACTTATTCTTGTTGTAGATATTTTTTTTTTTTACTTACGTTTTGTATTTGTTGTACAACAATCATTTCAGAATGGAGTGTATCGTCAGCCGGTGGATACCCCTGAAGATGCGGTCGCGCTTATTCACACAGCGGTGGCCAACATAGCGCCGCAAACTTTACTGGGTGTCCAAAGGCAGCTGATTCTCCGCGCTGAAACATGTATCAAGAATGGCGGTGGCCACGTGGAGCAGTTTTTAAATTGAAAACATCCGGCCCCTTTCGGGGCCACCAATTTTTAAAACGTAGGAACAGCACGTTCCATGAAAAGCAAATAAAGTGATCAGTGTTAGTAACCGTGCAGTGACGTGAATATTCGGTACGTTGACCTGTACGTACCTTGCGACCTTTAACTTTGGGTAGTGCTGTGTACCTGGGACCAGCTGTGCACGGCGCTCGTCCATCGATGACCAGGATCATGAATGGTTCAGTGACCCAGTGACACAGGTTTTCAAGCTGTAGGTGAATTTCCAACAACGGGGAGTTTTAGTTTATTGGTGATCATTCATTTTTAAATTTAACGCAAACGATGGCTTACTTTCGGCGATAATTCTCCAAATTCCCGTACGAAAATATTTATTCGGGCTTTTTAAACGGACTTACTCGTTATCACCAACAGTGCTGGCCGTTATTGAATTACGGATTTTTATCACAATAACGAACTACTATCACTTTTCGTTAATTTCCTGTTACATTACCTATTCGTGGTTACGTTATTAACACAAGGAAATTTACGTATTCCTTATCCTCCCACTTCAAATAATTATTATTTTCGAATCTTCTAAAAAAAAAACTGCGTATTCGTCTGTTTACGTTACACGTGATTTTCATCAATTTATCCTTTATTCAGTATTCACTTTAAATGACGAACAAACCATGACAACATGTTTGATTTTATTTGTTACGTCTGTGGGATCGGGAACCCCCACCATCAGAGAGGACACGGTACAACGAAGATCGGGGGAGTCGGCGGCAGCCGAGGTGGCTAAGGCGGCTGGCCAGCGCGCAAATCTAGAGATCGCGGGCTCGAGTCCCCGGTGAGGTGACTTCCCTTTTTCCGTGATTCTACACGTCTTTTTCATTTGCCATTCTACGTAATTTTCTTCGATCGCAGCGCGGCTCGTAGCCACGCTAGCGCGGGAGCTCGGCCGTCAGACTCGCGCTCTGATTGGTCGATGCTTTTTACTAATATCTCGTTAACGAAACCTCGGAGAGCATTTTTGCAAAGGAAAAAGTTGTTTGCAATCACCCCCCGAATCACCCCCTTCAAGGACCCAGAGCATTTTTGGAACACCCTGTATACGTATTATATATACGTTCGCTCTCTTCGTATTCGTCTATGTTTTCGCGTCGGCCAATAACGACAATACGTGTACTCTACCTTGGCGAAGGTGTTAGAAAAAATGCGGGTCTGTAGAGGTACAGTAAATTCGCGTTGTAAGATCGCCAGAGTTTGTTCGTTGCGTGATTATCTCTATCCCTCCTAATTGGGGGACCCCCTCGGACCTAGGCGCGTGTGAAAGTCGGCGTTCATTCTTTCTCATTCACTCTGACTCCTTTCTCATTTGCTGTCCTTTTCTTCATCTGTAGACTGCCGTTGTCGAAAAAACATAATAAATGTCAGTTTGGGCTGAAGTACGGTGCTAATCACTTGTGCTGTTCACGTCAAGCCACGCGCCGTGGAAACGCACCTTAAGACTCTGCTCGATCCCGAGTGCCCTTACAACGAGAATTTACTGTATAACCCAGCATTGTCCAAGGGCTCACAAGTCCACGCGATGCTAAAGAGACAACTATGACGCTATACTTGACGTGTGTATTTATGGCTGTGTTTCAATTCATGCATACTGCGCATAAAATTGGTGGCATTGCATTCGTGGCATCGTACGATTCCCTAGAATTTCTCTCACTTGCCACCAATACGATGGCACTTCCGGCGCAGTGAGCCGGAAGCAATTGCAGAAAATCAGAGAAGAAACAGTCAAGAAGCAGTCACTACACCGCTCGCTGTACCGGAAGTGTCATCGTATTGGTGGCAAGTGAGAGAAATTCTGGGGAATCGTACAATGCCACCAATTTCATGCGCAGTATGCGTGAATTGAAACACAGCCAGTGACACACGTCGCCACAGCGAAAGGTTCCGGTGGTTCCTCGTCGCGCGATGGTGGCCGTGGGGTTTTAGTGGGTAAAAATCCCACGCTACCCTGGCGCCCTCGGGGGTTTTCCCTCTGGAGTTGTCTTTTGAAGATTTCTCCACGTTAAAAAAAAATTAATTGTATTTATACATTTAAAAGAATTAATGAACGTTACTACCGTTACCTTTTTTTCACTATTCATACAGTGTGGAAAAAATAAAGTGTGAAAAAAGTAAAGTATGAAAAAATATATAGACACAGGCGGAATCGAACACACGACCGCAACAATACCACGCCGACGTCTTACCGAACGCTGCACGGAATATTCTTAAACTGAAGTTATGGCTTTTATTCTTTCATCGGCGCTACAGAATGTTTAATAATTTACATGCAATTATCTCTGTTATTAAGGCCCAATGGCAGAAACGCTCGGACACGTATTTACTTATTTTCGATATAGATTCATCGTGCCAAGGCTCATTTCATGCTTTATCTAAAACTATGCGAATTTTTCATTTCAGTTGATTCTGCTACGAGCTACGATGGTCACCGCAAAACGCTTAAAAACAGGGACATCCCGTTCATCGCCTATAACTCTCAAATCTTTTAATATTCTTTAACGCAAAAAAATACTGAACTGCCCTTTAGATGTACTCTTAACAATAGACTAATAGTTAATAATAAAAGTGTAACGGTTTTTCTAGAAAAAATCCCAAAGAAGCGCATTGTTTCGCCCGCTCTAGGTAGGCCTCCTCCCTTAAGATAACTGTTATCCGATTTAAAACATCTTCTAACAATACCAGTTTCGCCAAATTTTGTAATTACCTCAGCGTGCAACAAATACGATGGACAGTTACGGTTACGAAATCGTATAGCCTCTTTTATGCACCGTCCAGCTTCCCAACAAATAAAATTCATTTGAATCCTCTTTTCCATTGAGTAATTCATCGTGAGACAATTACCGATACACTAACATTTTCTTCGCAATCAGCTAGGGAACAATCCTTGTATTTTTTAAAGAAAGTATTTAATGGATCTTTCTGAAACTTTCAGGATATTGTATTATCAAGTTAAGGTAGATAAAAAAAATTATTAAAAAAGAGCAGCAAATAACAAACTTATAAGGGCTATGCCCAGTCCGTTGACAACGAAAATTGTTCCACTGCGGGCAACGTAGCGTCTCTGTTTCATCTGAAACCAAAAATCGAATAATTTTCGTTTAGTTTATGAGTGTACGCACAAATCGTATAAATTCATAACTTAAACCAGGCCTGGGAATTAAGTGAACGCAGCGGCCGATTTTCAGAGGCAACGCCTCCTTTCTCCCGCCGCGCGTCTTGGCCCCCGCGGCGGCCGAGGAGCTTGGAGCACCTTAGACCCGTACCATATGAACCGCGCGTTGACAAGACAAAAACGCATCCACAATCGTGCTCTCTGGGACGATGTGGAATCGTATTGACACAATGTCACCCTAATACGCCACGCGCGGTTCACGTGGTACGGGCTTGAGACGCTCCTAGTAGGCGCTCTAAGTCCATCGGTTCAATATTTTTGGAGTAACATCGCCCGCAAGTTGTAAAAGTGTCGTTTCGAGAAGAACACATTTCAAGTTTCTTGGTAACCTGGCGCTCCGTAGCAAAACCGGATATATCCGCTTCAATTTTTCGAATTTCGTTTTGCGGTTTTGGGAACATATTATCGTGATGTTCAGCTATTGATTTATGAGGAAAAAAAACAAAAAAAAAACGATTTCTTCGACCCGCTACACCAGGCTACGCCCTTAAACATACCTCAATACATTCAGCATTTCGCTGTTGCCAGGTATATCGCTGTTGATGGACATCACTTTGAGCATTTGTAACATAAATAGTAACTTCACATACCATCTTAACACAGTCTTAGCATTTGATCGTTCTACTTACATTTAGTATCGCTGACATCCCCCGGTTCTTCCTTAGGTGCCTATCCGAGGGCCGCCTGGCCTAATGGGTTTTTAATACCGATTTCTTTTATTCGAAACCGCACTATCATGAACTTTGAGGACATTTTTCAATGTGATCCCATCTGATTTCAAAGTTGAAAATGGTATCAATCGATTCGTCTTGGCGAGATCTTTCCAATGGTGTGTAGCAATCGTTGTACGCTCATTGGTCAGTAATCCCCTCTGGGACTTAACATTGTTCTTTAAGGAGGTAGACACGTCACGTGACACGGGCGATGCACCGCGCTGTAATACCGACAATCTAACCTGAAACATGGGTTTGGAATTTTTACTTTTTCGTCCTTATATGAGCAGATTTTGGGCTGGGCGAGGTCTCATTCGAAAGAGGAAGGTTCAATGCGGAGCGCTGGGATCACCGTTTGAGTCACAAAACTCTTTTAATGACCTAAAAACACTTAAAGATGTAAACACGTCACGTTACATGGGTAATGCAGCACGCTGCATACCGACACAATCTGGCCCGAAACATGGGTCTGGGAAGGTACGTTGTTTGTCCTTATATGAGCAGATATTTGGCTGGGTGAGGTCTCATTCGAAAGAGGAAGGTTCAAAGGTTCAAAGTCATTCCCCAAAGGTTTTCTATGGGATTAAGGTCCGGACTTCTTGATGGCCAAGGCAAAACTTCAATATTCACTGTCTGAAACCATGTCTTAACAGACTTTGCACGATGAATTGGGGCATTATCGTGTTGAAATATTAAATTTGGTCCACCAATTTCATCAACATATTCATCTAATAGAAATTCCAGCAGTTCTTGGTATTTTGCTGCATTTGCCTTTGGTGGAAACCACATTATCGGAGTCTTACCGTTATACCCAACCGCAGCCCATATCATTACGCTACCTCCTCCATAGTTGCGACTCATTTTTATTTCTCTTTGGTCGCGCAAATCATGCCAGTAGTATTGGAAACCGTCTGGGCCATCCAAATTAATTTTTTTTTCATCAGAGAAAACCACTGTTTTCCATTTTTCGATCCATGCCATATGATTTTCAGCGAACTTTTGTGACGCCCCACGATTTTTCGCGCGCGGTTATTTCAACTGTCTTTTATAAATCAATCTACAACTCCACTCAAATCTTCCCCAAACCTCAATTCTTACCCCTTTTCCATGACCCCCGACCGCCTTGGCGATGCACCTTAGCAGTCCCCATCTCAAGACGGTCAACCATTAAATCTCCTTCCCTTATTCGCCCAACGCGGCACAAATTCCTCTCTCACATCGAATCTAAACAAGTCCCTCGTCCCACAAATCTCTTAAATCGAGACCACGTCTCACACCCTCTAAATGACCAAAGCAGCCAAAACCACCGACGTCCCTTTCCTATTAAAACACCCAAAATCCATTCGAGGAGTTGAGCATTTCAAAATCACGTGTATAAAAACCCTAGAAGAAAAACCGCGAGTCCAAATATAGAGCAACCTTTGGTCCCTACAAAAACCCCAAAAATTACCGTGACACATGTTTATAATTAGACCAGGGTGCATACTGCGCACCCCCCTTCATACCGTAAAATATTATATGAGCGGGGCAAAGTCCATACCGCGCGTACACCCCACACCCCTTGTAAAATCATATAAATACAAGGACTCCGAGACAGAGGTCCTCTTTCAACGAAATATCCTTCGGCGAAAGGAAGCTCTCTTTGGACGAAAACCATATACGTAAAGGTCTCGTCAGACAAAGTATTCTTAAAACTAAAATCAATCATCTTCAACAACCAAGCATTGTAAGAGATTATAACTACCATTAATACCACGGTATATCACCATCATCCATACCAATTATTCATATTCTTATTGTTTCATATTATTTCATATCGCAACGCTTATTGCGCTCATATTATATTGTATTGCTATTCTTAGTGCTTTTCACATTATTTCGTATTGCAACGCTTATTGCGCTCATACTATTGTGTATTGCTATTTGTATTGCTTATAAACGCTTATTGCTTAAATCATCCTAGCTTATTAATATATATTGTATTTCATGTTCATATTCATAACTTATAACCACTATCTAAATGCTATGTTCATCGCCAACCCATTATTATAAACCCTAACAATCCGCAGAATAACAGTGCATTACATATTATCAAAAAGCTATAAATTGAATAAACAGTTTTACTTTAAATCACGCTACGAATTATTGTGTCAATCCTTCGGCTACGAGGTTCCCTAAATCCAAACAGGCTGCCGGAACAGCTGATTACAGGCAACGACAGCGGAAAGCGTCAAGGTGTTTACTAAGTTACTTTCGTATAGGTTTCGCTTAACCGTATGACTAGTCGAATTTCGCGAAGTTATTACATGTGTCTTTTACAATAATGCAACGGTAAATCCGATTACCAAGGCAAACCAAAACAAGTGCTCTAACGGGTGTCTCCCCAATACAAACCAGTTCATTAAACCTTCCCTGGTCGATTAGTGTGCAGAATTAAACATTACTCGCCTAACGTTAAAAAAAAAAACGATTAGTGTGCAGAATTAAACATTTCTCGCCTGTCAGTCCCCAAACCCGTTAGTGCGTAGAATTTCACATTTCTCGCCCGCCTTCTCCCTAAATCCTCAGTGTGCAGAATTAAACATTACTTGTCTGCCGTTCGTAACGATTAGTGTGCAGAATTTCACATTTCTCGCCTGACGTTCGAAATGGTTAGTGTGCAGAATTAAAGATTTCTCGCCTGACCTTCCCTAAATCTTCAATCTCCTGAATCTCACATTCTCCCGGCCGTTCGAGACGATTAGCGTGCAGAATTTCACATTTCTCGCCTGACGTTCGAAAAGGCTGGTGTGCAGAATTACATCGTTAAATACCTGATTTCCTCGCCCCCCGGTGCGCTGCACTATAGATTCGCGCCTGGATTTGATGTAAAACCCCACTATGTCATTTGTCCCCTTAAATCCTTAACCCGGGATGTGACAGATCTAGTCTTTTTCCCAAAAAGGCTCTTTTAAATAATTATCTATCTCTAACTGTATACTATGTTGGACTGAGACTATTTTATTTTTCTTTGCCACGGAATTATAGAAGGTAGCCCAAAAATTTGATTCAGCTTCTTCGGTAGTCGTCGTTTCGGAAGTTGTTTCTGAATTCATTTCACACCTTGATATCGGTATCACAGAGCAGGAATATGAGGTAGTAACATTTGCTATCCTTATTAAATTGTTCTGTACCACTGTGAAATTCGCATCGTTTGAGAACGATAATTCACTAAATCGTGGGTCTAACAATGTAGTCGATTTAGTTGCGACCTACAAGCATGCGGCACATGCCGGGGTCCCGGACGTCACTCGGGCTATGCGGCCAGTGAGTGTACAAACATTCGGAGAGCGGGAGTTCCCCCAGGGCTGACCGTGCTGCTCGGTGTGACCGCATCCCTTTCTCCTGCGGTGTCAGGGTCAAGTAGGGAGGGACGACTTGCCACCTGGTTCGGAGGACCACACCATCCACCTTGCATGGCCTGGGAAGACGGGCCTCCACTTAGGGAGGGAGGGAATGGAATGGCTTTGGATGGCGGCCTCCTCATGGTACATTAACCCGCCAAGATTCTACCACGTGTCTCGGATACGCGTCCGCTTTTTATAGGCCCGGGCCAGCTTGCGGTCGGACCGTACTCACGGGGTGGGCGATCCCTACCTAAGACGTACGCGTAGGTGTGCCGAAGTTATTATGCGCAAGCCACCCTCTCCAGTCTTGACGGTACCAGCCCGTCGTTAAATGAATTCGCTGTATATTAAACCGTGTCTTGACGCCGCTCTACTAGATCTCCTATCCACCCCGTAATCTCGCTTGTACTCGTCGTCCTGAACCCGGGGTTGCCGGGTGCACTTCACGTCCCCACTGGAAGCCTTTGCACTGCGCGAGCACGGGCGTACGATGCCTCCGGCTTGCTGGGGTGACGGACTGTTTTCCCTCATAAGGCTAGCTATCCCTCCTTCCTACTCCCTACCTCTCTCCCCATTGACTCGACGGCCTAGCACTACCCCCCCCCCCCCCCCCCCACACCATTATTCCTGTTTTCTGAGACTTCCCACAGCTATCCTACACTGCCCCACTGTTTTCCCCATCCCCTCCCCTCCGGCCTACAGTCTTTAATCCCGAGATTAAGACATGGGAAGGAAAGGGTCCCCGCGGCAAGAGGGTCCCAGGAACGTACCCCTCCTCCCTCCAATTCCAGGTTAAATCAGGTCTTACAAATCGTTGCGAGATCTGATAACGAGGTCCAGAATGGGGCGGTCACCATCCGCCCCTAGCGGCACTCCGCATTCCTAAAGAGGTGTATAAACGCCGGTGTGTCGGTATCGCTTAAGGGGACCTCTCACCCTTGACCACCTGAAAAATACCAAAAATGAGCCTCTTTGTTGAAAAATTGCAGGAAAAAACTGTGAGACATATTGAAGAAAGTGGATATATTTCTGAAAGGGCTAGCCTTACACAATATAAAAAAAAATAATTAATTCTTAATAGGCGCCTAATTTCACCTCTGAATAAAACCACAGTAGTTCAAACCGCAAACTTTCACTTTTGAGATGATCACTGCTGGCCGACATGCTCCCAGGAGAATGAGGTGACGGAAATCAAAAAGAAAGAAAGAATTTAGTTCAGGGCATCCCTCCGCATGATGTGACCCACTTTCAATCCAATAGACAAAGTTTGCACGACTTTTCTGACGTTTGGAAACTATTTTATAGTTTTAAAGAAAAACTAAAAGTTTATAAATGCTTTATAAAACTGGTTGTAGAATTTTCCCAGTGATGATTGTGGGTCACATTGTAGCTATGGGTGTGCCAAAGCTGTGCTGAAAATTTCAAGACTTTATGTCGCACGGTTTTTGAAATATCATGCCGGCCAACTTTAAAAATAGTGAAACTGAGAAAAACACCTTTAAAGTCAGGGGAGTGTTGTGACATGTTTTTGAACTCAGTAGAGCTAGTCTGCCATTCCAGCTGAGTACAGGGCCCCTTCATCTGCCTTCTACTGCACCTCTAGCTCTTTAAGTTTCCTCCTAGCCTCAGCACGAGCTTCTTTGGTATTTTTCTGGGCCGATATTTCCGCATCTTGGGTCCGTCTTGAGTCTTCTTCTGCGCAGTACTGCTCTGCAGATTTTCCAACTATGCAACCTCTCTTCGTCGCGCGGTGCGACAATATATATGCCTACATCAGCCAATAACCAAAATATTTTAGTGTACTATAGTGTATAAATAGTGTACCTATGTATATAGTTTAGCGTTTGCGTGAATGTTACTGTATATAATAATAAATTTTGGTATACCTATTACGTTCCCGTTCTTTCCTATTTCTTCCTTTAATAAAAGAATTGTCCGCTTTCAATCAAATAATTTAATATCACAAACCATTTAAGGGATCATGCTCAGTCACAAACCTTCGAAAAATCGATTTTTCAATTTTAGTATTTTTAGAGGCTTCAACTAGTGCTGAAGGTTTATAATACGGGCCTGGTATCGATGACACCTTGTAAGTTGAAAAATTAACATTTTATATAAGAATAAACTGGACTTGAAACTACAAACGCGTTTTTCTTGAAACAGCGTTTTCAAAATCGGTGACCAAAATATTTAAAAAACCATTCAACCGATTTACTTCAAATTTTACAAGCTTACTATAGGAACAATAAACGAGTCTTTGAACGAAGGATTTTTTTATGCGATGCTTAGTTTTCTTTTAACTGACGAAAATCAGGCACGATTTATAATAAAAATTGAAACTTTTACTTTAAACATCAGCCATTTCTTCCCAAATCAATATTTCGAAAAATCCTTCGTTCAAAGACAAGATAATATAATATAATAAGTAAATTCTTTTGAATTTTTTTAATTTAGATGATCGACTTTAGAACAGCAGTGGTCACCACAGAAGCCTTTTTTTGAGTGGACCTTCGAGTGATGGACAATAACTTTGTTATTAATAAATATTTTTAAATAAAAAAATTACGATACACACTACTAGATGCAATCCTTAAAAGGAAAACAGATTTTTAAGAAATGTGTTATAGCTTTCGAGTCAAAAATTTCCAAAGATCACCGTTTTTTCCGCCTCCTGACTGAACATGACCCCTTAAATTCACCGGGCAGGTCAATATCATCTATCGTTCGTACAGAAATAAATGATTTTAACAAACATAAGGAATTACCATTAATATATATCCGTAACCCATTGGGACCCTCCGAATTATCAAACTACACGTGTTATTTAGGAGCTTATGCCGAGGTGTATACGAATTATATTATGAGTCAAAATGGACCCCGCATCCAATGTGTTGTTAAAATATCCACCAGGCAAGGGTTAAATTAATTGATATGGTTTTCATATCTATACATCTAATATTATACATCTATCTTAATTTATATTGGAGTTATCCGAAACATACGAGCTGCTTGAAAAAAAAAACGTGGTAACCGAAACATATTCAAGCGGCCCTAAAAAGTCGAGCTAACCGAAACACATTCGAGCTGCTCGAAAAAATCGACCTTCCCGAAATACATTCGAGCGGTTCGAAAAAATTGAGCTTTGAATCATTCGGGTTACCTGAAACCGTTCGGGTCTCGAAATAACTCTAATATAGAGTCCCAGAATATACCAAATATAAAAGAAACTGCTTTAGATTTTATATTTGCTAAAAATAGTACCAAAGAACATTCAGTTACTGAATTTGATATGTATTTGAGGGAACAGCAAGTTCATCAGAACCTTGATCAGCTAAGTTGATAAAAATTACGGGAATCTAAATTTCCAAAAAAATGGCTTTTTAGCAAAAAAATACCTGTGTATACCTGCATCATCAGCAAGTTCAGAGACGGTCTTTCCTACAGCAGGTAATATTGTAACCGGCAAAAGATCGCGTTTATCGTCGGAAAATGTAAACAAACTTGTTTTTTTTATACCAAAGTCAGGAATTATTATCGTAGTGTATAACAGCAAATCAAATTTTAATATAATACTCTCCCCATTTCTTGTTTTACTCACTGTAGTTAAACCTGTCCCTTTTTAATTAGAATTCAAATAAACAGAGCATTATTGAGTCATAATGATAAAATATTCGAAACCGGATACAGATCTTATTCCGGATTTTGAGTTATAATGAGTAATTTGATACTCGGATATATCCTGAAACTCGGATACTCGAATCTAAATTAAATAAGTATCCGGATATCCGAATATACATTTTGTGGGTATCCGAGTACTTGGATACTCAAGACGCGGATAGTCAAGACTGGGTTACTCAAGACTCGGATATCCGTAAATCCGTGAAATAGTAAGAGCCCTAAAAAAATAAATCACGGTTTTAACGTTCTTCAATATTTCTGAACGCTATTAGGTTCTATAATCATACATTAAATTGATATTTTAGGCTTATCTGGTGGTTGTAAACTCGGTATACAGTCCAAATTTTCAGCCATTGTATAGTTGTATTTCAAAAATTCTGACGTGTCAACAAATCGCCTGTTTTATGTTTCCGGTATTGCCAAGTGCCAATTAAATATTTTACGTAAAAAAAACTACATAGATAAGCGAAACCTTATCAAATTAACCCCAAAGGTTGTTCTACTAAAGTTTTCATGCAACTTTGTCAGAAAAAGATAGAAAAAAAAAACACATTTTGGTCGCAATTCAGGTATTTGATATTATAGCAAATTTGATCCCCGACAAAACGAGCCAAAGAAATCAAAACTCGGTTGAGAATTGACGGAGATACGAAATTCTGTCCCCAAAAAGGCACTTTGGAACCACTGTGCGTAGGGGCGAAAGGCCGTTTTACCTGTACCTGCAGCTAAATCCGCGCGGACAAGGTGACGCGGAAGGGAACAAGAAAATTAGCCTACGGATTTGAGAAGAAAAAGATTTATTGCACAAATGAGAGCAAGGTGAATATCACTATTAATTTTTTACCTAATAAGGCAAACTTAAAATATTTATTTTATACGAATGGGTTATTGTATAAAATAAAATGATATGCTACATTTTAGGTAATACCATTAAGAATATGTGTACGAAGTTTCAAATAAATTGGGCAAATACTTTTCGATCTGCTCGAAGTTTATTTGACCCGCTCGTTTCTTTCCGCTTAGAAAAATTCAATCCGCTGGGTTCTATCCAATCCGCCCAGTTTTTTTCGGGCCGCTTGGAAAAATTCAAGTATGTACTTGGTTCCATCGAATCCGCTAAAAAATTCAAGTACTTGGTTGTATCTAATCCGCTAAAAAATTAAAGTACTTAGTTCTATCCGAGCCGCTCGGTTCTTTCGGGTACCTAGCTCGGTTTGCTTTATCCGGGTACTTGAACAACTTTAATTCAGACTACTCTGATTTTTCAAGCCTCCCGAAAAAATTCGAGCTACCCGGATGTTTCAGGCCGCCCGGATTGTACGGGTACCCGGCTCGGCTGGGTCGGTCGAGCTCAGTGTTCAGGACCGAACGAGTGTATCGTCGACGTCACACGCGTCATTAGACTTGTCGTCTGCTACGCGCGGCAGACCAAGCGACCCGTGGAAACCGCGCCACTTTGCAGACCAATTAGGCCATCTCTGGGCCACAATGCCTAATTAAAGACTCGCAAAATCGACTGGCAGCGTGCGAGTCACGCGCTCCGTGAGTCACGTGACTTCCCGAAATTCTCGACTGGATTCCGGGAAGGAATCTCCTTCTTCTTCGTAGATCGTTACTTGAGGCAACACGTGTCGCGATCGCGCGCTAAAGATAACGGAATTGCGAAGTGAGTTCACGGGTAGTGATCGCCTACTAACGAATCGACCAATCGTGTTTTTTCCGGTCTATTTAATTGTTTGATAATTGTATGTGCAGTTGGAATGAGTGAGAAATAATTGAAATTATATAAGCATTCAGTGTGAAAGTCAAGTTTTATTTGAGACGCTCCTTACATTCAATTTGATTTCCGATCACTCGCGAACACTCAGCCAGGCGCGGTTTGCTTTATTCGAGTACCCGAACAGCTTTACAATCACGACTCATATGGACTATTTTAAGTTACATATACCTACGCAATATATGATTGGTTAGCTGAATTCAGAAATTACTGGAATTGCGTACCTACCACGAATAATTAAAGATAACCCAAATGGGATCGTGTTTAGTCTTAATTTCATTGGCAAAATTTTGCCAATACATTAGAAATGTTTTCATGGAGATAATACAATCAATATTAACATTTCAATTTTCATTAGTGGATGACTCATTATACGAGGGTGCCACGCGAGCACTTAATTTTAAGGAAGCTTTTTCGAGAATACCCAATAGTTTACAAAATATTTAAGGACAAACGTCCTGTTTCGCATGTTTTACATACTAATGCGTTAAGTCTTCAGACTCTTTCCGAGCAAGACAGTACTTATTTAATAAATATCGGAATTGAGAAATAATTTTTTTCATCGAAAGATCTTAGTGTACTAATTGAGACTTTTATTACAATAAGGTCGATTATATCAAGCATGGGGTAAAGAATATTGTAACTGTCATATTGGAACATTTGTTAGATATTCGTGATCTATAAAAACATTTGCGTTGTACATAGTACTTCTACATAAATGCTATGAAAAAGATGCCACGTGCACAGTAAAAGGTCTTAGGGAAAGTGACTTGAATATAGGTTATTTTGTGTTTTCCCTCGGCTTAATAAGAAAGTAAAGGACAATGTTAAATCGCAGAGAGGATTAGTGACCCATAAGCCTACAGCGTATGCTATACACCGTTGGAAAGATCTCTCCAAGACGAATCGATTGATACCATTTTTAACTTCGAAATCAGATGGTGGGATCACCTCGAAAAATGGCCTCAAAGTTAGAGATTTTGCGATTTTGAACAAAATAAACCGGTAGTAAAATGCCAACTGGCCCGACGGACATCGAGTAGGCACCTATGGATTCCTTATGTTTTTCCGATGAAAATCATACCAAATTACATGTACATCGGACTATTATTAACGAAGTCAACTTGAAATGATGTAAATCAATTTTTTATGGAATTTCCTTCATTATGGTCCGAATTGCGTCGTTCTTGGTGTTAGTTTCATCAGCGAAACATACGGAATCGATTGACGCCGTTTTTGCAAACATCTGATGATAAATGTGGAAATCCTGGACATTTCTCACTTAATGGTATTCCAACATCTTCGAGGGTCGAAAGCCATAAAATTCAGTGAGGCACCACGGGACGTTGACCTCGCCACGGAGTACTAGGCGGCATCTTATGTCGGAAGGTTCCAGATTATTGTCACTTTACTGCTTATCCCATTAACCGAGCTATGGAGGAAGTCAATCAGTCCCTTGCTGACATTGACATGTTCTCACTTTCGGTCACTTCGGTCCGGAACCAAATATTTAAGCGGCTCCTAGCATAGGGTATTATATTTACCATTAGTGACGTGATTTATGTAGTTGTATGCAGACTGTTATGTTGTTCTTTGTTATATTTCATTTTATTTTGTATTATTTTATTTTATTTAATGTATCTATCTGTTTTTACTTTGTATTCTAAAGGGTTTCCCCGTTGAAATAATAATAATAATCATAATAATAATAATAATAATAATAAAGATATTGTATTGTCATCGGAACTACGTATGTGTGCCAAATTTCAAATCGATCGAATATGTGGAAAAGTGTCAAAATTAGCTTACAAGATTTCATCCTCACAATCTAACGAACAAACTCACAAGTGAAACTATATAAAAGCTTGTAAAAATGGAACGCGCTACTCTTCGTAACGCGCGTCGAGATGTGAAGGTCATTGAAATCGGTGAGGAGGTAGCTTTTCGATAAGTTTACCAAAAAATTTAACATTAATTTTCAATGTTATAAACAATTTCACGGACACTGTTTTTACTAATATGGACTGATCTAGAGGTGTAGATTCACCCCCTAAGTGCAACACGACCAATAATTTTCTACACACTGTACAATGAATGTGAAGAATGAGCAGATAGGTATGTTTTGTAGGAGCGAGTACTGTTTGAAAAAGTGGCGTGTGACGTGTTTTCGGTGTGACTGATTTTTGGGGTATGTGATTGTGGCATGAGTCAGTTATCAGGCAGCGCACAAAGAATGGTTAAGGGGGTCGCGTCGTAGTAACAATAATCTGGGTAGACGGTCATCGGGTAAGTGATTGGGGAAAACTCAAGTGATACAAACGATACCTACTCCTGCAGGTCAAGATACTAAATGTGATTTTTGCTTTTCCTTTTTGGAACCATTTCAGCTTCCGACCTTTCTTCTAGAATCTAGACATCGAGAAATAGTTTGGAAGGGTTTTAAGAAAAAATGTTCCCAACAAAAGTTGCTTGTTTTCTAACGCGGGTTACGAAAATAATTGGTTCCACCCCGCTTTAAATACAAGAAGAGATGAGTTGGAGCCAGTACCAAATATTTCGTTCTCATACGTGTAATGAATCTTATTTCCTGCTGATATTTAATTCCAATTGTTTTTTTCATAGTATGAATAAATGACACATGAAAAGTACCCCTTTCGTTTGCTCTTTAAATAGTGCAAGCGCCGACCACGCGAGAGAAAGTATAAGCATCCGAAAAATAGGAAAGTCTCATGAGGGGCAATCCGCCCGTGTCAGTAGGAAAATCGAATCATTTCTCAAAGAAGAGGCCTCAGGATTCGGGACGGGATCCCCGACATAAGAAAATTTAGAGTGTGTTTCAATTCACCCATACTGCGCATAGCCCGCAGGCAATGGTGATTGGTGGTTCATGCAGTGAGTGAATAGACTGTATAACTTAATTCGTAGAATTCCTTAGAATCCTCCAATTTCTAGCGTATAATGCATGCAATTACAGAAAATTATACCATAGGCAGCCACTACACATATTGCGCGCATGTGTAGTTGTTCGAATGCGAATACTACAATCAGGGTATGCAGTCTACACATCACCGTGGCGGTGTTTCAATTCACACATACTGCGCATGAAATTGGTAGCATCGTATTGGTGACATCGTACGATTCCCTAGAATTTCTCTCACTTGCCACCAATACGATGCCACTTCCGGTGCAGCGAGCGGTGCGGTGACTCCTTCTCTTCTGATTTTCTGCGATTGCTGCACGCTCACTGCACCGGAAGTATCATCGTATTGGTGGCAAGTGAGAGGAATTCTAGGGAATCGTACGATGCCACCAATACAATGTCATCAATTTCATGCGCAGCATGCGTGAATTGAAACACAGCCCGTATGAACCACCAATCACCATTGCCTAAAGTATATGCGCAGTATGCGTGAATTGAAACACACCCTTAGGCTCGCTGCACTCGCGCTTTTTCGACTCGATGTTGGGTCTTTAAGGGGACATTCTACTCTCTCGGTCGAAAAATCCTCCTCTTTTCGGTGATGGTTTTATATAATGAAATACACACTTAATGTTTTCGAATTTCAGGGGCTATGTTGTACAACTCTTGAAATACAAGAAAAAATCTTTGTTGTTTGTTTATTTTATCTGTTTATTTAAATATTTCGCAGTGAAGTTGGCGTTTTCAGAATTGCTGGCGGTTGAAATTTCGGACTATCATTTAGTTTATTACACACGCGTCACATGGCATGTTTATACTTTCAAGAATAAAAAAGCGCTCTTTCACGTTCGTATTTATTGTTTTATTTTATTATTTCCGCATTCAACGGTCGACCATCCGAAATGAACTAAGCATAGCTTCGAATATGTTTCATAATCAAAGTAACAAAATGGCCAATGTTGCATATCTCAGAAACAATCAGTTTTAGGATTAATGCAGCTTAGTACTTTCATAGTCAGAATTCGCTATTCTATTGAGTTTTACAGCCTATTTGAAAAAATAAAATTGACCTCCACATTCGATCTATCCCTGTAAAGAAACTAGTTTCACCGTGTTTTGTGTTTTTTTTTTACAACCAAACAACTTTTATAAATAATCTTTTCGTTTATTACTTGAAATTGTTGAAAATGTGACTTTTCAGTTGCTATTCGCTCGGTTGCTTGCGACACCGCCAGAGGGACAAGCGTGTTTTTGGCAAGAGGGGTCGCGGCACGATAGTGCAACTTAGTACAAAGAGATAGAAAGAGAATGTGAACAAAGAGTTAGTTAACAAAGTTACTTTATATGTACAAATGTAAGAAGTTCAATTAAAAGACTGAGTATATAATAGTTTAGTTTTTAATAGAAATAATAGATATTTGAGGTGAACCGAGTTAGTAGGACACCCTGTATAATACAGCTTCTATACTTTTCTCGGTGATACCGGCAGGTTTACCTGTTTCAATGCTAGAAGCACCTTATGTTTCATGCACCCACCGCTCGAAAATCGGAAAGGGCAATCGAAAACCAGTGGTTGTTTCAGAATATCGGTACCAGTTCAGAACGGTGGCACTGAAGACAATAGAGCAGCGCTGTTCAAGGTCGCTTACGCGTAAGCTTGGGGTTCTCTCACTCTCATCCGCGTTGTCAGGGATACCGACTGACGCTAACTGCGAAGACGCTAGCCCGTCACAGCAGCCTTCTTAAGGCCTAGTCCCCTAGCCGCTGCCGGCGGCAGTTCCACGATTGCAATGGAGAAGTATGTATCTGTGTCTCTGTTGTACTAGTGGGACCGCTGCCGGCAGCGGCTAGGAGACTCGGCCTTTAGCGTCGTGCGGTCTCCCTGACAACGGAAGGCACGCTGTGCGAGAGAAAGATTGGAAGGGGAAGCAGGCGCGTGAGGGGCCCCTATGCTGGACAGCGCTGCAATAGAGTGAAAGGTCTATTCTATACCTGGTCTGTGATTATAATTTGAGAAGTTCATTTTTAAATTTATACCTAATAGTAAATTTATAAAGTAAATTTATATTTATTTATTATTTTTAAATTATAATTTTAAAGTAGGCTTTTCGTTTTTCCTAAAGTATAAACTTAGATAAATCAAGCTGCTTCGAAATTGACTCAAGTTTATCTTTTACATACTTGCTGTCTATAATGAATTTTTCGCTATTTTTCTCAGAAGCAATGAAACTTATCTCATCTAAAAGCTTCTCCATAACAGTGTGAAGCCTTCTTGCGCCTCTATTTTCCACTTGCCTATTAACTGTAAACGCTATTTCAGCTATGGTTTTTATACCATCATCAGTGAACTCAAGTGTCACATTTTCTGTTTTCATTAAAGCTATGTACTGCTTTAACAAACTAGATTCACGAAAAAAGTTCACATGCAAAGATTTGAAATCAACTTTGCTAATGAGAATGTATCGCATATGAAACTCGGTCGAGGTGGCGCTCTGATCGTAGTGTTCTGAACATGCGCGTGAGGACGCCGTGACGTCAAACCAATCAAAGCCAAGATGAGCTTGGCTTTGCGCTGGCGTTGATTGGTTTGACGTCACGGCGTCATCACGCGCATGCTCAGAGCACTACGATCAGAGCGCCACCTCGACCGAGTTTCATTTGCGATACATTCTCATTCCAATTGTACCTTTAATTCACGATAAAAATTAAAAAAGTTCTCACGCAAACATTGTGAAATCAACTTTGCTAATTCCAATTGAATTCTCGTTCTCCGCTCAAACACTGATTCCTCTGTCACTTTTTATACTTGACATTCCTTTATTGGCCACAAATCAATTCAGTGCTCAGATTTTTATCTTCGGTTTTAAGGAATTAGCGGGTCGTTGTGTTTGTATTACCTTTCATCGTAAAATGATATTTAAACGACGTTTTTAATACAAGATGTCCCTCTTGTAAAAGTTTTTGTGTCTACTACATGCCTCTCGCCCGGTAAATACTTAAAAAACTGAAGCTGAAAATCTGAGCATTGAATTGATTTCTGGCTAATAGAGGAATGTCAAGTATAAAAAGTGGCAGAGGAATTACTATTCGAACGGAGAACGAGAATACAATTGGAATTAGCAAAGTAGATTTCACAATCTTTGCGTGAGAACTTTTTGATTTTTTTTTTTTCATGAATTAAAGGTACAATTGGAATTAGCAAAGTTGATTTCACAATCTCTGCATGTGAACTTTTTTCATGAATTAAAAGGAATTAGCTTCTTTCATACATGAGTCATGTTAATGGGGGGGATTTCATCACTTTTTTCATAATTTGTTATAAATTACTAAGTGCTGTATTTCATAACAGTCTTCATCCTCAAAGCGAATCATATTCATGCATGACACGTAATGGTACATCAGCATAGAAATGTATTGGCGACGACATAATTATACCATATGGTTGAATTTGTCTTGACAGTCGCTTTCATATTGGATAATCAAATATATAGCATTCCATTTAAAAAACTGAGAGTCACCTTCGTTTCGCGGAAAATATTGCGAACACCAAAAATTGAGTTACCGTATTATGTTGTGTATAAAAAACAGTAAAAGTTGACTTTCTTCAGTTTTTTACAAATACTTACCATATTCGAGAACATTGTATAAGAATAGCAGATATATCCGCTTGGCCGCTGCGAGTACCGCACGGCTCAGGCAGTTGAGCCGGTGTGATTTGACGCAGCGTCAACTTTCGGCAATTTTTACAGGGCCAATTTTAAAATGTCCATATTTTTGACAATCAGACCATGAAGGGGAAGGATAGGGCTATATTCTGATTTTTTTTTCAGATTTTTAAAATCACGCCCCATGTTAAAAAAAGCATTTGTTTATAATAATTGCACAGAAATGGTTCAAATTGTTTTTTTTAAAATTAAAATAAATTTTCCTTAAAACTTCAATGTCTTCTTTACAAATCCCCGTAAAGCTCATCTCCATCCGTTTACTACTTCCATAGTTATAATTTATTGAAAAAAAGTTAGCACTTACCTTCAAACAGCTGTAAAATCTATATTTTTCAAAATTTTCAAAAATCCTTCTACACATGTTTATGCATCCCTAAAGACTACAACATATTCAAATTTGAGCCACTTCCGAAATGTTACTCCAAAAAGTGTCCGAGTTCGCGTGGAATGTGCCAACCCATAAGCACAAATTCAAACGACTTGAAATCAGTCACTCGCGGTTTTACGAAAAAGACCTCGGATTCTATTCTAAGTTTATTAAATATTTTCAAATTAATCCCACCTTTAACATTGATTAAATATATAAATTATGTTATACGTATTCAGTGGATTGATGGAAGTAGTTTAAATTTGAGTTTTCGGTTATGAAACTAACATACAAGAAGTAAACAGAGCATAGAAGTTGAATATAATCGTTTAATAAAATCGTTTAATTAGTATAATAATATGTCCCAATTTATTTTCTCCTGTAAATTATACAATTTTTCACATTCATAATAAAATTCGATTTTGTACATACATATTTCTTAAAACTCCAAAATAAAATTATACATGAGAATGCATTTGTTCGTGCTACAGGGTTATTTTCTCTTTCTTTTCTGCTTTGATTATCTGTAAATATATACACACCAAATTTTAGTTACAACTTAACGTAGAACTTATAAAAAAAAAGAGTGGTCTTTTGCCATAGTAAGTGTAGACACTACATAATGTGTCCAAAGAAGGTGATAGCGTATGACAGAAGATCTTGTTCTAGGAAATTTAACTGCTAAAGGTAATTCAGCGAAAATGAACGAAGTAAACCAATATATTTTTAACGCACATTGGTTATAATAAAATTAATTCAGTATGTTTATTGGTGTATTGAAATAAATATATTGTTAATGGGAAACTAATAACATTAATGAATAACGTGAGAACTACTGTGGATTTGAAAATATTATTACGAATAGCTTTCACAAAAGTTTGAAAAGTATCAAAGGAGACGTATTTTCAGCGTACTTTCTTCACTAATGTGACTTGCATCTACATATTACAAGCAATCCGCCATAATTTTCTTAATTCTGAATGCTATGTCTTATGACAAATTTCGTCGGTTTACCTTATGACAACTTTCCAGAAACTTGTGCGAAAGAAGATGCTTCTCTGTCGAACCTTCTTCGGACAAGTTCCAAGTCTGTGCGTACCCTTGCGCGAAAGAAGATGCTTCTCTGTCGAGCCTTCTCCAGACAAGTTCCAAGTCTGTGCGTCCCCTTCGTTTCTATAAGCTGTACATAAAAAGTCTATTAAAAAATTCTGGTGACTTACCTTGTTAATTGCGAGAATAATTCAATGTCCTATATGGTGGAAAAACTCGTGACATTAACAACTAACACTTGGCAGGTTATGATTGATTGATTGACAGCTAAGTGACATTTATTGTATAAAGCGACATCTACTGGCGTCAAGTGGAGAATTAAAACGTGACGTCATGAAAACTCTGACTGATCTCTTAAAAAAGTATCATTTTGATAAATATTAAGTCAGAATAATTATTTTACCTTGTAGAAAAACAGCTTGATACATTAAGTAAAACGACAAATGGGTTCAAAAAAAAAATTATTTGCTTGATCATGTTAAAACACCAGAACTATGTCTAAGATAAGATAATAAGGCCAAAATAGCTGCGGTGTCGTACCCATTTCGCTAGCATTCGTGTATAGAGACATGGTCGCTTAGTGTGCTATGGGCAGAGGGGGAAGGAGAATTAGCTTCCAGACGCGTCCGCGTGATTTGTAGCACAGATTATGCCAATATTTGAGTAATATGATGAAGTTAAAAATGATACGTACGTAAATGTACTGTAAAACATCGTTTTCCGAATTAAAATTGATACGAAGATAATAAAATAAATAAATTATGATTAAAATGTGCATGAAGAAATTGCATTTTAAAGAAATATAAATTAGCATATGCAAATGAATGAAGGACTTCCTTTACACACTTTTACATTCTGCCATATCATGTATTTATATTATTGCTGTATTTTGTTTACAGCAAAAACCACAAAAGACGGGGAACCAGAACCTTGTAAATCAATTCAAAAAGTAGAATGGAAGCTCTCGAGATCCGGGTAAGGTATAATTCATGTTTCTTTTCTTATGCATTTTAATTAATTTGTAATTTATTCAAAAATGTCGAATTTTACAGTTGATAAGTGTTTATAATTTGATAAATTTTACGTAGTTAATAATTGCTTGACTAATTAAATTATTTATACAGTATTGTCTCCGTATGTGCTCGGTTTGGTGCACACGATACGTGCTTGTCGTCATCCCCACTACGTCTATCTCACTCTAGTCCGACTAAGGCAAGAGCGAGGTGGAACGAGAGCGAGCGAGAGCCTCTGAAAGCGAGCGAGGACGGTACGAGACAGACGACGCATTGATGTTTTGTCTCGCTCTGTCTTTCGGGTGCTCTGGCACTCCGTCGTTCGCGTGCGCGACGGGCGTGCGCGATGGTCGCAAGCACTTACAATGTGCACGGTAACCTGCACGCAAGCGCGCGCGCAAAGTCTTCCATCTCTCTCTCCCCTTCGGCCAGAAACAAGCGTGAAACGAACACTCGGAATTAGGGATCTGTTCACGATAGGAGCTCAACGCCGCACAGTGCGTTGCATCAATGGGAAGTCGGGACAAAAATCATAACTTCCGAACTAATCAGTTTTCGACCTATATACCCCAATACTTTTTTAACCAGAATATATAGGTGCATTGATTGGTGTATAAAAATATATACAGTTGCCTTCAAAAAGTTGAAGTGATCTCGTTTTTTTATTGAATAAAAAGTTTTTTATCAATATTTACTTTTGCAATTTGTTGTCAACTGAATACTAACTAACTTTTGTCCGAAACATTTCTTAATGAAATTATTTGTATCACGTGCATTTGAAGTTAGAATTTTGCCATTGAAATATATTTTACATATATAAGCTTATTTAGATTAAAAAAGAAGACTTTAAATATGTTAACGTAATGTATTGTTAATATAATTTTTTAATAATAATACATAAAAACCGTAAACGTAATTATTCATATAAAACATAACATAAAAAATACTCAATTTTTTAATCAACTTCACATTTCATCATCACTTTCAATTTTTATAACAGGACATGTTAAATCAGATGATGAACATGAATTGTCTGATTCCATTATTATATAGGATTGAATGTCCGTATCTCGAGTCTTAGATTTCCTAGAAACAGGGTTTCTTGGTTGAGATATTAGACTTATTAGAGGAGCAGATCTCAGCAGTAGCAGGTTTAATAAATCCCTATTGGTATTTATCCTCGACAATTTCCGTGTATGAGCAAGACGATGTTTTCTAAATTCCTTGTGGCTTGCTTCCAAAGCTGCTTCCGAGAGTTGACCAATTGGTAAATCGAAATTGGAAATTATGGCAAGGCCATGAATTAAAAGTTTATGTACGCTGCTGGGCATGTAATACCAACCGTACAGTTGTATGTAAAGATCTTCGGTTTCCCGCAAGATTTCCTTAAATTTAGGTAAATAGATATTTTCCCACAGGTAATCACTCTTAAGATTATAGAGAAATTCTCCATTCATTTCTCATCTATACCTGTAATTTCTGAAATTACTTTTGGGTTACCAAAAAAAACGTCTAGCGGTATTTCCGTCGTTAGTGGATCCAAAGCCAGGTTTGGGTTTGTCCACGGTTAGTCCCCTTCTTTCCTTATAAAATGTTTGTATTTCTTTTTTTCGATTTTGAAAAATCGTATTATTGCTGGCACCACGCACCTGCCAAGTTTTTAAGGGCAATCTATACGCAATGTGCAGCTAACACTCAAAGCTTCGAATCCAGGCATGAAGAGAGGAGATCCCAAAACGATAGTTCTCCTGATTTGGTGTTTTATTGTGAACGTTTTCCTTATTCATCTGCTTTGGAGTCGCGCCACAAATGTAGCACTTGGATGCGGCTTCAGTTCCGGGCAAAATATTAGTTACACTATCATCTATCATGGTAAGTAACATTTTGTAAGAAGTGTTAATATTGCAACCGTTTTTTGAAGTGCAGTAATTTCTAAGTTTATTGATTAATTCATTCATTGCATTTTCTTCATTTATGATAAGTGTTGCACTTTCTTTAATAAATGTAAATTTGAGAGACCTACAATATAATGTTGAGGAAGGATGCGGATTTTTCCATAACTCCTTACCGGTGTTATCATTTACAACAAGCAATTAAAAACAAAAATTCGTCTGTGTTATCTGAGTCAACAAATATTTGTTTGTATGCACTGTGCCTGGAACTTCCATCAAATCCCTATTTACATACTAAAGTTGTTGTTGTACTTTGTTCTATATCTACGAGTGTAACAATACTTTCGGCAATTTTGTTTAATATTTCTTGAAGGCCAATCTCCGCTGTTGTTTCCGTTATTTTTGTGTTCACTGGAAGAAATTGTTTTTTAAACTGCTTTAGTGTGTACAGACTGGAGTAACAGTCTTTATGTACGGCATTAACCGTTGCTCGTGTAAGGTGAAAATAAAATAAAGTTTATTAAATGTTCTTTACATTGGGAATGTCAAAGAGCGACTGATTGTTCGACTGTGCCCGACGTGAATTCGCGGGCTAACCGAAGACCCTCTGCGGGGCTCCGGTGGGCCACCAAGAGCACCGCCGCAACGCAGCGCCCGGGCACACCTGCTTTCAAAGGGCACCGCCGCTACGCAGTTCTCTGCATATACTCGTAATAAATCGTATTTTCTTTCCGATAGCTCGAAGTCCAAATATAAAGCCAAAGCTATGGGAGGTGATAATAAATTTTCGGTTTTGTTTCTATTTGTAGCAAACGATCTTGCCGAAATTGTCGCTGCATAATTTAATTCCTCCGGTTGCCGTAAGTGAACAAGAGTCTCGACCTTACGTTTCTTAGTTTTCTCGGACGATTCTTGATATGACTTTTGAGGTCTACCGCGACTATGCCTAGATATATTTCCAGTTGACGAATGTTCTACCGAATTCTTCACGCTTTCTGGCATATTAAACTCGCTCTTCAACCAAACTTGGTGTCGTTTTCTGAATAAAATTTGATTTCGCGAAGATGCTTTCCATAACCTACGAATAGTTAAGTCAAAAAGGCTGTACTTTTTCCTCAAATCGGTATCAATCGTTTCCAGACACTCTTTTATATTCAAAATAATCCAAATGTGGTCATAAATTCCATCTACTTTTTTCTGGTCTAAAGAAACCCACTTTTCAAAGACATCAGAATTGCTGATGTGCACACATTTTCCTAAAAAAAATTATTTCTCAAATAATTGCAGGTAGTAGCAGGAAAGCGCGATATTTTCATAAAGTATACAGTTAGGGGAACCAAATATAAAAAAATCACAGATACGTTTTTATAGGGGAAGAGTGGGTAGCCCCGGACGGCGGGTAGCCCCGGACATTATTGTATCTTCAGTTCCATGCCACGTAGAAACATAAATGACAGATTATAACATGGCTGCCTAAGCCCAAAAAGAGTTGCAATTTAGTAGTAGCGTGGACGCCAAGCGCATTTGACATTATAATCAGTTTTCTTCCAACTGAAAGTGCGGTTACTGAGATTATTAATTATCATCGGTGCTTGTTGTATATTAAATGTAAGTATTGTTACATATTTTATTGATTTTACTATTAATAATTTAATATTTTTTAAGATTCTTAAACATTTAGCTAAATTCTTTTCTTATTGTACAAATGAATGGTAAAAATATTGGATCAAGTCAATCTGGTACCCCCGGACACTAATATGGCGGGTACCCTCGGACACTTTTACGAACTTTAATTTTTAAAAACGATACATTTTATTATTGCGATTCTTAATCAATTTACATTACTTTAAGATGTTAAATGCCAAAATTTAAGGGGCCAACTAGCAACAGAGGCAAGTGGGATGGAAATAAAATGAAAGAAGCAATTGTATGTGTTATGGAGGGCAACTTAACAGTAAGATTAGCTGCTGAAAGATATGATGTACCACGTAGCACGCTACAGGATCGCGTAAAAGCATTAAAGAGCGGTCAAGAAGTGGTTCTTAAACCAAAATTAGGTCGATTTGATCCTACTTTTAATGAACATTTTTCATTACAATTGTACAATCACGTCAAAGATCTAGACAACCGCCTAATGCCATTGACTAGATTAGAGTTTTTAAAACTAGCTTTCGAACTGGCAGAACATCTAAAAATTTCTCACCGATTTAATACAGCAAAAAGAATGGCAGGGAAAGACTTTTTTTTGCGGCTTTAAGAATTTTGGACGAATGACTAATTTAATTTTTTCCTGTGCGGGGGGGGGGGGGCAAGCGCGCACCCCTGTATGTAAGAAATAAGGATGCGCGATACGCCTAGATGAACGTTGAAAATTATGTCCGGGACTACCCGCCTATTTTTTGATTGTGTAAAAACAGAGGCTACAGGTTTCTGATTTTTTTTCTAAAATTATTTAAGAAATATGTTCTTTTGGTTAGTTATAACGCAGCAGAAGGGGCTTATCTTGATTTCCTGAATGAGTAATTTGATTACAATTTATTGGTTGTATATTGTTTTTGTGTTTCATTTAAGTGCCCGTGGCTACCCACTCTTCCCCTACGTATTTTTTAAAAAGTCGGTTGAAATAAAATTTTCATTCTTGGGAACTAAGAAGTTTTCTAATGATCAGTAAGGCCATAAGCCTAAACAATAACTTTGGAGCACATATACCCATAATACTAGAATCCATTGTGAATAAAATGAGCCAAGAATAATAAATTTTCTTAAGGTCTAAATGAAAAAATAGAAAGTAACTCTACTGCGTATGAATTTTGAGTGACGCTTGAAGTCCTGAGATTCCAAGTTAAGATGGTAAATAACATCGTAAACAATTACGGTATCCTAGCAACCATAACCGAACTCGATTCCTGAACATCTTGATGTAAATATTAGATGATAATTATCACCCTGTAAAATATTTGATTTTTCAATTTGTGGAGACAAAATTTTGGATACGGAGACAATACTGTAATCCTATAAAAGCTAAAATCAAACCAACTACATGCTTATTGTCTGATTTTTTTTACGTTTTTAAAGGAGAAACATTAGTCATGATATTCATAAAAATAGGGTAACGACTAATTGTTAGTATATGACCGTTCGAATCTCAGCTTCGAAACGATTCGAAATTATTCAAAACTGTTAAGATTCGAATGGGTCCGAATCTTATTTGAAACAAGAATTTCTTGAAAGGCTTGTTGATAAGTCTTGAATGTGCGGAACGTGTCATGCCTCGCGAACGCGAGCTTCAAGATGGCGGAATTCCGACGGACCCTAGCATCTGTCAAAACTTCTATCCAGAATTCGAAGAGAATCTTGAGCGTATCGAGATCCCGTCCGAATATCTAGCCATTCGAAAGCCTATTCTGACCTATCAATAATCATAATTTTAACAATAAATTTAATCGTTTCTGTGCGTGTTTTGAATATTTCTATGGTTGATGTTTCTCTGTAGTAAGAGGTAACACTTCAGCAATGAGGTACAGATCAATACAAGCATTACTCCCTACTAAATGTTCTTCATGATTTCATGATTTGTTTTATTGAAGTAGAATTGAGGAATCTTTTTATTTACTTTCATAAAATTTGTGTAATTAAAATGATAATTAAACTGAATCAGTTTGGAAGTAAATATTTAGCGGGATAATTTTATTATTATTTTCTACATAGTTGGAAACATAAGATTTGGATGACTTTATACTGTTCTCGTTAATTTAGGGAAGCATACGTTATATTTTCCGGTGGTTTAGCGTACGATACAACTGGGCGAACTCCGAGCATAACGGTCATACATGGGAAAACCACCACTGTACTAGAAATGGAGCACAATGTGATAGACTTCATAACACTATGTGAAAGTCCATGGACCAGTGGTATATAAAATAATTATCAGATTTTAAATAAATAAGTGAATTATTTATACAAAGTATTTTCTTGTGTTACATGGTTTATATTTTTGGCATAACAAGTATCAACCGTGCACATTAAAATTCCACTTTTATTATTTCGTCTATAATTCTGATCGTCTATTAGTTGAATTTTAATAATACAGCAGGTATACGAAATTGTAATAAATAATTTTGCTTTCATTTGCACAGATTATCAGGATCCATATGCTGTTGTGGTTCTACTACAGAATGATTTGGTTGTAATAGATTTGTTAACGCCTGGATTTCCGTGTTTAGAAAATCCATATCCAATGGATATACACGAATCACCTGTGACATGCTGCGCGTACTTTGCAGATTGTCCCTCAGATTTAGTACCTGCCTTTTATTCAGTTGGTTCGAAGTCTCAAAAAAAGACTGGATTCAGCGAAAAGGATTGGCCGATATCTGGTGGGGAATGGAGTTCCAGTTCAAGTAGTTATAACGAAATAATTTTAACTGGGTAAGTATTAGCAATTACTGCAGCTAATGTAATATAGTACTACAAATACAGTAATCCCATGTTAAGACTTCGAGTGGCGAAAAGTTTGGAGAAATGGCCCTTTAATTCGGTTTAAGCCTTTCTGAGAAATCGCTTCTGCCGAACTTCTTTTGTTCTGCTCTAAACATATGCCGGCAATAATGACAATTTAAACTTGTATACTATGTACTGAATTTTCATGGGAGTACGATCGATGGATAGGCGATACTCTTTTCGTGGTAATGAATTCAAATGAGACCATATTCGGGCTATTTTTAAATTATTTACTTAAAGGGTCTCCCTAGTGTGACGCCTGGAAAATAGGGCAATATTTGGGAATTTTTTGAAGGGAATGTACTTGATATTGCCGCTTCAAACTTTGGAGAATTTATTAAGTTATCTTTGGGCAATGTACTGAAATTTTTTGAAGGATTAGTGATAATTATATTTTACGTTTGAAGGATTACAATGAGGAGCTCGCAAAAAAGCACCTACTGCTGGCGATCACGATTCCGGCTGCCATGGACATCTGAAACAAAAAACTCAGTTATTTTCTTAATTTATATGAACGTAGCTAGGGCTTGAACTAGAACGAAAATAGGAAATCACAAAATACAAAAATGGCAGCACTTTAAAGAAAAGGTTTCATTTCGCGGGAAAAAAATGGGCAGTTTTTTGAGCTGCAAAATTCGAATTTTGCATATAATGACTTCATTCTAGTTCAAGTTCTAACAGAACACGCAGTGAATATATATGTTAAGTTTGAAGTCCTTTGGTTGAGTAGTTTTTGAGTTATCGCGATCGCCGCGCCAAAATTGTCGTTTCGAGTAAAATGCGTTTAAACATTCAAATACCATTTATCAAATAATACATCATACTTACAATTAGTCTGCGATGCACTGAATCACACTAGGTATAACACTTTGAGGGGCCTCTTTAGCACAGAAGGGGACGGTACAGGTAGCTCTGGAGTTAATAGTTTTTCAATTCAAAAAGGTTGAGGGCTCCGATTCATACCTGCGCGCTACCTTTCATAGCTCACAGCGTTGCCAAAGTTTCGAATTCAGCTATAATACTTTAGGAATATGTTTTTAAGATGTTGAACGTTCACAAAAGACAAAAAAAAACGATTTTTTTCAAACCGTCACACTAGGGAGACCCCTTAACTTCGATCCTCTGTATGTTTGATGTTTGTTTGTTTGGTGTATGGTTCAAATTTGGTAACTTAATTTTCACACATCCAATTGTTCCAATTGGATCCAATTGTCTTGAAACTTTAAACGCGTTTATAGTTTGGATGACAATACAATTTAAAAAAAGTAAAAAATAAAAAATATTCAAAGAAATGCAAAAAATCCACAAACATTAAAAAGTAGAAAATAAAAAATATATAACAACAATTTTATTTTAAACGATTTTACTAGAAATGTACAAAAGCTAAAAAATAATTATTTTCTTGTACTACAGCAGGCATGCACAGATGGGCGTTCCGGTATTTCGAGCATTCATCGCGTTTTTCAAAGCTCGCGTGGAAGGGGGTGCTCGGAACCAATGACGTTGCGGGCATATCACGGATGGGGCAGACTCTAGTAGTGTGCGTGTAGGCTCGTACCCGTAGGTTTATGTAATTGGGGCTCTTGGAGCCCCAGTATTCTACATTTTAGAAATTGGAAAAATAAACAGGAATTTACTAATGATTAAACAATAATATTATATAATTGGGCGGAATAGACTTGAACAGTCCCACTTACACCTCTGATTAACAAAAAGTTTCTTATTAAACGATTTTTATTCAGTATCTATCAAGTTTAGTTAAAATTTAGAAACTCAATTTTAACCCCCTTCCAACTATCCAATAAACTTGAAACTTTGCAGGCATACGTAATTTGGATGACAATACAAAATTATGAAGAAAAAGAAACCGCACCCGGGGTTTAAAAAATTACCTAGTCATCAATAAATATAACCCATAACCACAAATCCAAACGACTTGAAATCAGCCTATAACCACAAATCATATAAATTTAATCGCAATGAAATCAGCATGTAACCACAAATTTAAACTAGTCAATAAAAAGTAAATAAAGAAAAGAATTATTTTTTAGTTTTTAGTGCATTTTAAATAAAATCATTTAACAGTTTAACGTAAAATTTGTTTTATATTTTTTCATTTTGTACAAATCAGTCGAATCAAATAACATATAAAACGTTCAATTTAAATTAGAATCAAATGCATTTAAAACATTTGGTTTTCCACAAAGCATTTTGCACAGATCGATATTAATAAGTAAGATTACATACTTAATAAATATTGTTGCGGCGTAGAAGCGTCGCCTCGTTGGCTATCGTGATTTATTTACAGTTATGTACACGAGTTGAAATTTAACACTATACATTTATACAATATTCACATTGCGATTAAATTTATATGATTTGTGGTTATAGGCTGATTTCAAGTCGTCTGGATTTGTGGTTATGGGTTATATTTATTGATGACTAGGTAATTTTTTAAACCCCGGGGGCGGTTTCTTTTTCTTCATAATTTTGTATTGTCATCCAAATTACGTATGCCTGCAAAGTTTCAAGTTTATTGGATAGTTGGAAGGGGGTTAAAATTGAGTTTCTAAATTATAACTAAACTTGATAGATACTGAATAAAAATCGTTTAATAAGAAACTTTTTGTTAATCAGAGGTGTAAGTGGGACTGTTCAAGTCTATTCCGCCCAATTATATAATATTATTGTTTAATCATTAGTAAATTCCTGTTTATTTTGCCAATTTCTAAAATGTAGAATACTGGGGCTCCAAGAGCCCCAATTACATAAACCTACGGGTACGAGCCTACACGCACACTACTAGAGTCTGCCCCATCCGTGATATGCCCGCAACGTCATTGGTTCCGAGCACCCCCTTCCACGCGAGCTTTGAAAAACGCGATGAATGCTCGAAATACCGGAACGCCCATCTGTGCATGCCTGTACTACAGTTTCGATGGTGATATGTAACTTGAAATAAAATCATTCAAACACTGTGATTATCCTATTGAATTGTTTAAATCAGTGGTAATGAAAAAGGATAAGCATAGTTTGTATGATTGTATTTAAAGTCCCAAATCATCATCGAAATTGTAATACAGGAAAATAATTTCAATCCACGGAGTTCCGTGGAAGGGGTAATTCAGGGGGTGATTTGTAACAACTTTTTCCTTAGCATAAATATTGTCCGAAGCTTCGTTAAGGAGATATTAACAAAAAAACCCGACCAATCGGAGCCCGCGCCTTCCGCTCGAGCTCTCGCGGTAGCGTTGGCTACGCGATAGGCCACTGCGCTTGTACTACGAACGTACGAACAAGCAAGTTAGCATGCATCGAAGGAAACCGCGTTACACTTTTTTCTTAAAGCAGACTCTTAAATAAGAATCATTTGAAGTGACAAGAAGTACGTAAATTTCGTTTCAGGTCTGATTGGTTAGTTTGGGGCCAATCGGACCTCAAGGCCCACCATCTCTCGCACGGAATACGTCGACGCGTGCTTTTGTTTTGAAATTAGAGCGCGTGTTTAGACACGAAAGATAAGGGATCCGTCTTTAATTTTAAGGTAGAACGAAGCAGGCGGGACTACGCGCAGTCAGCGGACTACCCCTTCTCTTCCTCTGTCTCTTCGCGAGACGTATTGATGTTGGATAATACTTTTTAATTTCTAGTTCTCCAAAATTAATCAGGCTGGTAGAGAACGATTTACTACAGTTTTGGGTATTTTATGGCTTAACTGGTTCCGCCTCGTAGCAAACGTGAACTCAGGGCATCGGGAAACGGAAATAGGAATGGTATGCCTTTTCTTCTTTATAACAATTCGAGGACTTTCTGTGTCTCGTCTCTTCTGACCCTTTCGAACCGAAATACGTGGTGTCTGCTGTCTATCTCTAGGCAATGGGTACATTGGCAGTAAAAGGACGGAGCGCGGGCTTTTGTGAAAGTGTAGGATGGTTCGTTCGTTGCACTTCTGCAAAACACGTGTGTTTCGAAAATGTGCTGGCTTCTTTTTACATAAAGCCTCTTGTCCTGATGGGAGTAAACTCATTATGGAACGAGAGAAACTACTTGGGTGTAGAGGAAGTTGCTTGGAAAAAAAATCCTGTCAGTCAGCTAGTAATGTCGTCCCAGAAATGTACTCAGCCGAATAGTATTACGCGATGTTCTGGTTGTACGCGCGGCCCCTTTCGGGTCCACCAATTTTTATAACGTAGGAACAACGCGTTCCGTGAAAAATAAATTAAATGATCAGTGTTAGTATCAGTGCAGTGATGTGAATATTCGGTACATCAAGCCGGACGCACTTGACTTTGCGACCCTTACCTTCCGGTGG
The DNA here is from genome assembly GCA_929113495.1 of Andrena minutula. NCBI lineage: Eukaryota > Metazoa > Arthropoda > Insecta > Hymenoptera > Andrenidae > Andrena > Andrena minutula. The sequence continues at coordinate 34,554,171 of OV815996.1, read as the reverse complement.
TGTCCTGCGAATACCTGCGATCAGCTGAGCACTGGGCGCTACCCTACATAAATCAGGATCGGTACAGTGACACAGTGACACAGGTTTCCGAAAAGGAAGGAAAGGAATGTCCGAATGAGTGAGTTTTATTTAATTTATTGGTTATTATTAGGTGTAGAAATAAATTCTTTTCGATTTTAGGGCACAATAACAGTTCGATTTAAAAAATATGAAAACAACTCAATCATCGAAATAATTTCTATTATTATTAATTACTTTTTGCCATTTTTCTGGCAGCTTATGAATACCACCGGGATAGAAATTCAGTAGCTTTGTACTGGTTATGTAAATTCAGTCGGAAAGAATTTATTCATTCACCTAATATTATTTTTTAAATTTAGTTGTGATGGCCGATATTAAACTACGGATTTTTACCTCATTAACGAATTATGATCACATGTCGTACATTTTCTGTTACATTACCTTTTCGTTTATGCCTTATTTAAAAACGAAATTTACGTACTTCTTGTCACTTCAAATGATTCTTATTTAAGATTCTGCTTTAAAAAAAAGTGTAACGCGGTTTCCTTCGATGCATGCCAACTTGTTTGTTCGTACGTTCGTAGTACAAGCGCAGTCGCCTATCGCGTAGCCAACGCTACCGCGAGAGCTCGGGCGGAAGGCGCGCGCTCTGATTGGTCGGGGTTTTTTGTTAATATCTCCTTAAGGGAGTAGACACGTCACGTGACACGGGCGATGCACCGCGCTGTAATACCGACAATCTAACCTGAAACATGGGTTTGGAATTTTTCCTTTTTCGTCCTTATATGAGCAAATTTTGGGTTGGGCGAGGTCTCATTCGAAAGAGGAAGGTTCAATGCGGAGCGCTGGGATAACCGTTTGAGTCACAAAACTCTTTTAATGACCTAAAAATACTTAAGGACGTAAACACGCCACGTGACATGGGTAATGCACCGCGCTGTATACCGACACAATCTGGCCCGAAACATGGGTCTGGGAAGGTACGTTGTTTGTCCTTATATGATCAGATTTCGGGCTGAGTGACGTCTCATTCGAAAGAGGAAGCTTCAATGCAGTCCGCTCTGGTCATCGTTTGAGTCACAAAACTCTTTTAGTGACCTAAAAATACTTGGATTCTTGCGGGTGTATTTTGTCGACTTTTGCTCTACTTTGGTCACTCATATTATTAAATATCAACACAATCTCGTCGAATCATGACCAGAGCGGACTGCATTGAAGCTTCCTCTTTCGAATGAGACCTCGCCCAGCCCAAAATCTCCTCATATAAGGACAAACAACGTACCTTCCCAGACCCATGTTTCGGGCCAGATTGTGTCGGTATACAGCGCGCTGCATTACCCGTGTCTACCCCCTTAACGAAGCTTCGGACATTATTTTCGCTAAGGAAAAAGTTGTTTCAAATTACCCCTTGAATTACCCCTTCCAAGGAACTCCAACATTTTTGGGACACCCTGTATACATATATGTTTGTGTTTCCCCTTGGGGATTACAATCCGTACACCCTCCTCTTTTCTTTACATTCACCTTAACCTAATCCTTAACCTATTCCTTAATCTACTCCTTAAATCTATTCCTTAAACTTACACGCTCCTAGCCATCGCCCGCCCGCTCGGCCGCTCTCCTCCGTCACTCACGCCGCCTTCACCCCTCTTCCCTATCCTTTAACCTCCGTTTCCGCACGCCACCACTCACTCTCATTCCTTCCTCACCCATTCCTCCACTCCTTCCCTTCTCCTTTCCTCCACTCTCCACATCAATTTCTCCCCTCCCCCCCCCCCCATCCTCGTCATCCAGTACCTCCCCTACCCTCTCCTGCCACTCTCCTTCCTCCCAACCCATACATTCGTCCCACACATGTTCCCATGTTTCTTCTCTCCATCCGCATACCCTGCACTTTCTCTTTTCTTCCTTCTCCCAATACTTCCCTCCCCTCATCCCATTCCCCAACCTAAATTTCGCCACCCTTTGCCACCTGCTTTCCTCCCATCCCTTCCTCAAGTATCCTGGCACCCCTTCCTCTTTCACCACCCTATACCATTTATTATACTCCGACTCTCTAATCCTTTCCCACCTTTCCTACTCCTGCATTCTTCTTTCCCTACACACCAATTCTTCCCCCCGCCAGCTCCCCCTCCCCTCTCTCTTTCTATCCCCTCTATTGTCCACCCCCTTTCCTCATAGTACTCCTTCCTTTCCTTTTCCCACCCTCCCAGCACTTTCCCCCTCTTCACCCATCCTTTAATCTCCTCCCAACACCTCCTTATCAACTCCCCCACCCCCCTCCTCCAACTTCCTTTCATACCATGTTTAGTAAAATCGTTTAACATAAATTTTTTATACATTTTTTTATTAATAATACATCATTTGAACCCTTCCTGAATTCCATGGGCTGATTATACATCACATGTGATTAAAAGTAGCCCAAATAAGGTAGAGTTTAGACAGATCCTCATCAATAAAGCCTCGCCATTTCGTTGATAATACATTCGCGAAAATCTAATAGCGTTTTCGCTAATAGAAATTACCATTTTTATTACACGATGACTCAGTGGGGGCTCAACTATTGCGTGAGCGGGGGATCTTTAAGGTGGCGAAATATAATACAAAGCATACATTCGGCGACTCTCGAGCAATACTTTCTATTTTTAGAATATACCGACGTGAACACGCGCTAAGTTCATGTCTAGGATAGGGGAAAGCGGGGTAATTCCGGCCAACGGGTAATTCCGGCCATTTCTATTTCTTTGAATAAAAACCGCGTAACTTGACTCTGTATGGTACTGCCACTTGTTAATGATCCGGCGAGCTAATATTTACTGTTTTCATGAGGATAGAAGTCTTTTCTTTCAAACAAATCCGGGAGTGTTCATTTCAGACCGTAATCTTCTAACGGTGGTCGATTATTAAGTAAGGTAAGTTAGTACATGGAATAGATATGAATTATTAATATTAATCTCATTATATAGAGGAATGTTTCTACTTTCAAACTCACATTTGGTTTTTGGTGATATGTAAATTCAATTCAGTGTATTACTTCAAATATCTAAACATGAGATGTGGGGTAATACCGGCCAAAAGTGAGGGGTAATTCCAGCCAGCTTTTAACATTACTTTTTTTCTGGCGTAGATGCCACGTATATATAAAAGAATTTCGAAGAAAAGGCAGAATGGAACCAGGAAAATTTGTCAAAGGCCATGAAGGTAATCAGTGAGAATAAAATGTCCATACATTATCACCAATAGCAGGACCATCCACATCACCTCCACTTGCTACTTTATTGTCAGATATATTACCAATTCCGAAACCTCAATCAAACTGTGACATAAAGAAGATAAACTCCAGAAAACAACACTCACAAATACTGACGTTAACACCCATGAAGGGAGTGCTGAAATTAAAGCAAGAGAGAAAACTGTCGCTTCTAAATCGAAACACCCAAAAGGGAGGTAAAAAAAAAACTGAGAAAAAAGAAACTGAATTTTTAATCGGACAATTCAGATATTTCTGACGAAAAAGTACTGCACGATATTTGCTCATTTTGCAAAGAATTCGGAAAAGGTGATGAAATGTGGTTCCGGTACACAGTATATGGGCAATGGGCACATGAAGAATGTTCAGGATGGGATACCCCTGAAAAGTATATTTGTGATATATGTATTAATTAATGTTAAAATAAAAAATAATAAATTTTTTTGTTAATTTAACAGTTTTCCTAGCTCTTTTATAAAGAAACATTATTAGTTACCCCACTAGTGGGGTAATTCCGGCCAAATGACTATTTTTGTGTTATTGCTCCCAATTTTATTACAACTTAAATTGATGCTTTCTCTGATATATTAATACAAACTAGACACTTCAAACTATCAATTATTATAAAAAACAAATAACAAATGTGTAACTTGTTCAAATTTTATAGCATTTACTGGTATTGTGGCCGGAATTACACCCCGCTTTACCCTACAAATTACTCTCGAAGTGAAAACACGCCGGCGCCACTCAAAGTATTAATAAATTACATCTGTTTTAAGAATTGAAGCTACAAAATTATGATCATAATTAGTGTCGTTGCATAAAATACGAAACCATGAGTAACAAAGCTTTCAATATCAAAAGTAATTGTGAGTATATATTACTCACATACTCGTGTATGTAAGAAATGCAGCAGGGTCATTCCACGCCAAATCGATCACTTTTTTGTTCCCTCGATGTCTCGGATTTTGTTTAAACTTGAATATGTCGTAGTTTTCGTGGAATTAGGGAGGAGGGGGGTGTTAGGTTAGCATTTTGTCGATTTCGAGTTTGTTTGGAAAATATAGTGCCTTGAATTTTGAGATTTTTGCCGGTTTTCATCAACACAATTGATGGAACGTCATTAGCGGACGGATGTGTTTACCTTTGTTCCAAGTTTAAAATTCCAAGTATTGCTGGCTTTGATCGGGGATTATTAATTAGTGGGCCATATACTTCGTCTGTAGAATATTTCTTCTCATATCTATGATTCCACGTGGACTGTGTGCATCCCAAATGCTGTTTTTTTGCAATTCTTCAAGTGGGGTTTATTTGGTGCTGCCTTATTTTTGAGTGCACGGGCGTTAGACTGCTACTTCGTTAGATCATTGGCTGGATAAATTTTCCTTTTCCTGCTCTCTTGGTGGTCACTGGGCAGTTCGTGAGGAAAGTTGGTCCTCCTATAAACAATGTGTTCCTTGAGTTGTGTCATTTAATTGCTTTTTCCCGGTCTCCATTGCTGCCTGCCTACGTGCCTCTGTTCTAAGTGGCATTTGTTGAATCATGGCGCCTCCCTCAAAGAAGTGTAAGGGCTGTGGGTCAGTAGTGGCCAACCCACTCACTTGTAAGGATTGTGGCACTGTGTCTCACAAGGGGGTCTCCTGTCTCAGCCGTTCTTGTCACCCATGGTTCAACAGCAAACTTTTAAACTGTATGTCGGGCTCGTCTACTCCATCATGTCCAATGGATGTCTCTTTGTCCCTGGCTTCGTCACCGTCAGTCCTGTCGCAACCATCCTGGCCCTCTGCTGATGAGATGAAGGATTTAATTGGCGAAGTCGTGAGAGTGGAGTTGAAGAATTTCCGCCAGGAGATGATCGCTGGCATCAGGTCAGAGCTTGCGGAGTTACGCTCTATGGTTGATGACCTTTCCGAACGTGTTGGTCAGCTTGAGACAAACCCTCCTGGTCTGACCGATCATCATCCTTCTGGTCCTGTTGCTACGGATGAGGGTGTCGCTGAGATCAACGAGCGGCAGTTCAGGGCAACGAATGTCATCGTCCATGGATTTCCCGAATCGAACAATACCTCCCAGGGTCAGGCCAAGACGGAGGATTGAAGGCGTTAGACGTATTTTTAACCAGATTCAACTTTCGGACCACGTGGATCTACGGATACGGATACCTGAGAAACAGAAAGGCCCGTCCCCGCGGTCCCTCTGTGTGAGCCTCAGCTCGTCAGAAGTAGCCAAGGGCATCTTACGGAACAAATCTCGATACTCTGGTCCATGCAAAATCGCCGACGATAAAACTATCGTCCAACAACGGCAGGCGTTGGACCAGCTTCATGCTAAACTGCGTGTGCTGCAAGATCAGAGAGAGAGAGAGAGAGAGAGAGTAATAAGACAATACGCTACGTTCATGGAGTGCCTAAAATTGTTAATTGTAATACTTCACGTGACCCCGCGACAACAACAAAAACCTATTAAGTTATCCAGTAGTTTACTACCAGAATGTAAGGGGGCTTAGGACTAAGCTTGATGATTTTAAGTTAGCTATTTTTGCATCAGCAGCCCGTTTTGACATTATAGTCTTAGTCGAAACATGGCTTAATACGTCAATTTCGTCACCTGAGCTGGGCCTACGTGACTTTAATGTTTTTCGTAAAGACAGATCGCACCTCACGAATGATTTCTCTAGGGGTGGGGCGTTCTTATTGCTGTCAGGGATATTATGCCATGTTCACTTATTGACCCTAAGCGCGACGATCTGAAGCAGCTTTTTGTGCGAGTTTGAGCTTTTCTGCTTCATTCCACTCACTTAATCCTGTGTGCATTGTATCTCCCACCTGGGTCTCAATCGACTGTCTATGATTACCACCTTGGGTCGGTTATGAATATTTTTCAGGACTTTAGTGATGATAGGCTTTGTGTCTTAGGTGACTTTAACCTGTCTCATGCCGTCTGACTTAATGAACGGAATCTAACTTGTTTCAAAACACCCGATGTTTATTTGGCAGAGTCAACAGCTATTGACCTAATTCGTGAGGGTTATCGGTTCTGTATCTTAGCTCACAAGGGAACACCGCGAACCCGGACTCACCGATTGGAATGCAACTTTGTGGGTTTATAGAGTGACTCAAGACAAAAACAACGGTGTGTTTCATTTGTGCCCTATCGCCCCTTAAGGGAGTGAGGGAGTGAGTGGTAAGTATTCATACTTACCTCAAAGTCGAATTGGCACTTCCACTTTTTCGCGTATAACTCTTCGCATCCTGCTGTTGCAAATCTCTTCGCCTCTTACTTTGGGTCTATGTATACTTCGTCGTCGGGTCCGTTGCTTGCCTTGGATGCGGAAGGTAATTCTTCTAATGACCTAATCCTCAACTCTCTAACCATGTCTATTGGGGACATATTTGATAAATTTAATGCGCTTGATATGAACAGGAGACCTGGGGTCGGTGACATTCACCCTCTGCTCCTCAAGCAGTGTAGTTTTATTCTCTCGAGGCCCCTGAGGAATATCTGTAATTCGTCATTGTCGAGTGGTACGTTTCCGAAGGCGTGGAAAAATATTTTAGTTACGCCTGTTTTCAAGATTGGGGTTAGGGTTGATGTGCGGAATTACCGGCCTATTAGTAAGCTATCAGTAATGCCTAAGCTATTTGAGGAGATTGTAACGGAGTCTTTATCGCCTCTTATTACCCGTTCCCTATGCAATGAACAACATGGGTTTGTACCGAGGCGCTCTACGACAACTAATCTCGGTGTTTACCTTAGCTTCGTGACCGAGGCCCTGGGTGATGGCTTGCAGGTGGACACAGTGTATACAGATTTTCAAAAGGCCTTTGACACTGTTGATCACTCTATCCTTCTTAGCAAATTATGCTCATGTGGTTTCTGCGGGCCTCTGTTATCGTGGATTAGTAGTTATCTCTCCGGTTGCGAGCAAATTGTTAAAGTATCTAACTCTCCTCACCAATAAATGTCACCTCAGGCGTTCCTCAGGGGTCTCATCTCGGTCTATTGCTTTTTAATGCGTTTATTAATGATCTCGGTAACGTATTTGTAGGAACTAATTTTTTGCTATATGCGGATGACCTTAACGTCTTTAAGAGAATCTATTGCCAGCGGGATGCAGTCATTATGCAGGATGACGTGGACAGGTTTGTGCTATGGTGCAATAGACATAGGTTAAGGCTCCACACATCTAAGTGCGTGGTACTTAGGACCGCGCGGAGTGCGTGTAGTCTGAACTTCCCATACAAGTTAGGGGATGATACTCTCAATGAGGTGTTGGAGTTTTCATGAATCAGTACATGCGCTGTACTAGTAAGGCATTAAGAACCCTTGGATTCATTTCAAGATTTGCGAGACATTTTTGGAATGTAAATGCAATCAAATTATTATATGTTGCCCTTCTAAAGCCGCATCTTGAATATGCTTCAGTCATCTGGAACACAAAGCATGGCAAATATAGTAGTGTGATTGAAAGGGTCCAACACAAGTTTTTGAGGTTTGCCGCTCATATTTTGGGTATGCTTATGGATCGGACTGACCATAACTATATCCCTATAATGGATCTTTTAAATATCCCCACTCTCGTGGATCGTAGACGTATTGCGGATATGATGTTTCTGTATAACTTCCTAAATGGTCATATAGATTGTTCTGCGTTGATATCCTCCGTATCCTACAATGCACCGCAGAGACATTTACGTTCCAGGCCTCTATTTGTCCCGAGACTACCTCAATATGCAGGGCCATATGGCATAGGGCCACGTGTCCTGTATTGAAAGCGTGTGCGACCTGGGTGTGACTTATAATGTTACTTTTTACTTCGCGGAGCATATCATTAGAGCTACTAACGCAGCTTACAAGCAGTTAGGTTTTATTATGCGGCACTCGCGTGGGTTTAGGAACCTAAGGACCTTCAAGTTATTGTACGATGCGTTTTGTTCGGCCACACCTGGAATATGCGTCGGTGATTTGGTTCCCTCATCAGGCCTACCTTATGGTGGCTCTAGAGAGAGTCCAACATAGATTTTTGCGGTTTGCGTCCTTCCGCCTCAGGCAGCCCATTAGCGTATTTGACCATGATTACGGGCCGGCATTGCGAAGATTTAATTTCTTGACGATACAGCAGAGATTAGAGCTGGCCGATCTGTCCTTTCTATATAGGATTATAAATGGGGACGTTAATTGTCCTCGGCTATTGGGGTTAATTAACTTCAGCGCCTTGTCCAGACCATTGTGCTTTATTCCGCTATTTCGTGTCAAATTTTTTTATACTAATATCCGCCAGAGCGACCCCATCACGAGGGTATGTTTGCGTGGGAGTGAGTTAGCCGACAGAGTTGATTTATTTGGCTCCCCGCTTGTAGTTTTTAGATGGTCGGTCATCTCAACTTTCGTTTCTCCCATGGCGTAATATTATCTTGTTTCCACGTGTATTCATATTTGTCTGTACTCTGTTGTAACAGTACACTATTGAGTACCTTTTGTTTATTCTATTTTGTACTACAGTGGTCTTGTCCCGTGCAATAAATAATAATAATAATAATAATAATAATAATAATAATAATAATATCGCTACTACGCGGTTGACCCCATAAACCGGACCCTGAGTGTGGCTAATCAATATTTTAATGACTGTAATCCCTTTAGTCTTCCTCGAAGTTCGTTCCAGTCTTTGTTATATAGACTGATTGTTGGAAACTAGGACGATAATATAGTGCAGTAAGTGCTTGTCATTGTAAATCCCGTCGATTATGTTCGGTTGTAACTATGGGATTTTATATAAAGTAAGTGGAATTTCGACCGTATTTATAGAATAATTCCAATAAACGAGAGTGATGTCGGCACACTGGTTCGGTCAATTAAAAATCAATAAAAGCTATTGTGCAATTTTAATAGTTTTTAATTGCAACGTTTCGGTCTTTGGTTGCGACCATTTTCAAGGAAAGTTAGAAAGAAAGTGACTAACGTTCTAACCGACTCGTACATCGCACGTCTCCAGCAAGCGTATTAATTTGTATAAAAGCGAACGCAGTGTTTTTCTTTCTAGCTGTCCTTGAAAATGGTCACAACCAAAGACCGAAACGTTGCAATTAATAACTATTAAAATTGCACAATAGCTTTTATTGATTTTTAATTAACCGAACTAGTGCGCCGACATCACTCTCTTTTATTGGATTTATTCTATTAATAATAGTAATAATAATAATAAAATGGATTGTACTTATGAATTTTTATCTCGGAAATTAGTTGTCGGATTTAGTTGATTCTACGGCATTTTAATGTGGAAGGATCATCCCTCCTGTATAAATTTTTTCCAGATCATAAAATTGATTTTGCAACATTGAAACTTAGCGATTTTAAAAATCCCCAGAAAATACTACCATATTCCTTGTTTTTTTCTAAATAATAAGCCTATGGCCAGGGTAGTGCACCTCGTATTAACATCGCACTTGGGTGGTAAATACAGCGGTTCGCGCCGAATCAGTTCATCGAAGCGGGCGTCGCGCATGCTCCGGTATTACGGTCGATGGACCGTAGCGCTACCATTCCACATTACTTCAATGAGGTCTAAAAACAATATCGATGGATTACGTACTCGTCTGAATGGTGTAATTTATACGTGCAGAAAAACTTTACTAACCCACCCTTGGCCAATAGCTTTTATTATAATAATCAGATTTCTAAGTATCAGCTTGTCCTATCGTTAATTATTTGTTAAAAAAATTGTCATTGCTCGATGGAACCCACGGGAAGGTGATGGGCTGCTTCCATCAAGGAGGGGGATAAGGATGGATTAAGAAGGATGCCATGAATAAGGATCATTTCGAAGAGGATGGGCTGTGGGCTTAAGGGGGAACACCACTGTGACGGTGGGAAAAATGTGCCCATTTTGAAGATTTTTTTAGGAATAGCTTACAGTTTTTATATAAAATTATTAATACCTGATTATTTTGCTGATTAAATTGAAGAAATGATAGAGGAAAACAATAATTCAATTATATTTAAACAACAACAATAACAACAAACAAACGAAATAGACAGGTGAATACTGAAGAATGATTTGCGGATGACTCGTTGACAGATTGCGATTTTCTTTAATGATTCGCGCTACCCGTAATGCGTTAACGAATTGACGCTGACCGTTCTGCGTTGACGGGAGATGATAACTGACTTTTTGGAAGTCTTCTATTCGTAAGGAAAGCTCGAACAACTGAGTAGGCGGTTACCAAATGTCGCTTATGAGTGGTTGATTGTCGTAGATAGGGAACCGCCCTTACAGATTCAGTAGAGTTGTGGAAATGGAAAGTTCCTCGGAGAGGCAATGGGTGCACGTGCACGTTGTAAAAACGTAAGGTCAAGGATTAGCTTAGCCGAGTCGAGTCTCTGAGCGCCTACCGACGGTATAAGTTTATGACACTTTTGTCCGATGTTTGGGGTTCGTGCGGGCAAGACCGATTGTCAACCATATGTCCAAAGTATCTGAATACTGAAAAAATATGACGGGAGGCAAGTTATAAACGGACGCGTACACGGTTGTACGAAAATATGAAAGGACTAAATCCCGCTATGGGAAGACACGCATAAAAGAAAACTTATTCCTAAAGCATCTAAGAATAATACCGCTATAAACGACTTAAAGCTACAATTCTAATTTTAGCTACGCCGTTAGCGCGACGCCTGCATGTCATTGTAATAAACCTTGTGGATTTATTATGAAGGACGCGGAACAGCACCGGTGCAGCGATTGACGGTGATGAGAGATTCTCGCACGTTCGCGATCTTTCCCTCGCGGTCGATCGCTACAATTCTCTACGTTCAACTTATAAAATCTGTAACTCACTCTGCTCTAAGACTATTCTGTACTATTACACTGCACAACTCTGTCGTTTCGATTGTCTTTAAAAGTAATGATCGACGAATGGTGACACGTCAAAGGGTGAAGCACGCGCCCTTGTCCGGCCGAGCGCTCGCACATATGCTCGCCGCTTACCTGTTCTCGGTTCTGTATCTTTAAAAATACTTCGAATTGGCCGCTATAACTTTGTGAATACATTCTTGGATAGTTTATCTATCGATTTAGACAATAAAACAAAATCGATTTTTTGGACCTTATAAAGCAGGACAGTCCCTTAAGAGACTATAAAAAAAATGTACAGAAAAACATGCATAGATGTTCAGATACAGTTAATCTTCTAGACCCCTCACAAGAAAACATAGGTCGCTTATCGAAATGGTATTGGTCTTTATAAGCTAGTGCGCATTGCAAGTCTTCTCACGGCACCTTCAATCCTGTCACATGGTCCTTTATCGTGTGCTGCTGCAAAAAAGTGCCACTCAGCAGCAACACCGCAATCGCTAATATGATGTGTTATATTTTTGAAATTTTTCTATTTTTGTTTTTCTCTCATTGGCCAAGAGTGGGTTAGTGAAGTTCTTCTGCAGGTATAAATTGCACCATTCAAACGAGTACGGGATCCATCAATATTGTTTTTAGACCTCGCTGAAGTAATGTGGCATGGTAGAGCTACGGTCCGTCGCACAGTGGGGAATTTCGGGTCGAAACGCGGCACTAAGTCCTTTTCCAAAAATATTGTCAAAACTGCAAATTTTTTTTACAGGTAGTTGATTGTGTATTTGTGTGATAATGTAGCATGATTGTTTTTCACATTCATTAATTTTTAACACGACTACACGGTTTTGAAAAGAACAACCATGCAACTCTTCAGAACTTGTATTGTTATTTACAGTTTTGTTGTTTGCTTAATTCAACTAATTTTTGGTGGGATTAAGTATTGAGGTATGCATTTAAAGTGTGCCAAATTTGATTTTGATATCTCTAATATTTTTGGAAATATACCTTACTGAATTTTTCAATTTTCATTGTTTATTTTGAATGGGAGTTCAGTGGAGTTCAGTGTTCTTACTGGTCACATTGGAAAGGGCGAAGCCCTACCTTTATCGTACAGAAAAAACTGGCTGCTACTAGCTGCTACTGGGGTAGTTAGAGGGGCGAGAAGGTGTCTATGACGCGTTCTTTTTTACAAAAATGCCTTTCCTGCCATTGAAATTCAAAGTAAATGAAATATTTTTACATGTGCAAGATGCGGAGCTTTTTCCTATGTACAGTGTTCACGATATTGTCGGCAATTTGTACATAGCTAGTGGAGAAGTCCTCAGAGTGAAGCTGGTAAATCCTGTCGTAAATCGGAAGGATCAGTCGCAACCATTGCTCCGTTTTCTTTCAGATACATGGCCATAAACATAATATGGCAAAAGGAAATAGTGTTTTTAAATGTTCCATTATAGCAGTATGTGGAAAAATTTTTGTTCGTTGATTTATGCCGCCCTTGCAAAATTCTTTTTGACTGGACCGTTTCGAATTGAAGCGTCTCAAACGTGATTGCAGTGTCTACTGGTTGTAACAAGTAACACATTGCGAACGGATCATCAGAATTCTCATGTTTTCATTATTGTAACTATACGAAGCACAAAAATACCTGGCCCCTGGGTGTAGCAACTCTCAGAATACGAAACCGTTTCGATTTGTAAAGGTAGTATAGAAGATAAGCATAGAAGGCGGAATTTATGCCACCGCAAGGGACCAACGTTGAGCGATTATAGCGAAGGGAGGCAGGGTGCCTTTTTTAAATAAAAATTCTTTTAATACTTTCAAACAGTGATCTTTCATTTGCAACAAACCCATCTTTCTAGCTTTTCAGTTTCAGATAGAACAAAAATCATAAGGACTGCTCGATTTTCAGGCCAAAAAAATATTATACCCCCTTAAATAAACAAATTTCATTAATTTTTCTGTGTCGATAGGACCACAAATATACGCCCTAACTGAATGAAATAAAAAAATTAGCGATAAATATATGATTTCAGTCAGAAAATGTTTTGTGCCGCGTTTCGACCCGTACTGTCCCACTGTGCGTCGTCCGTAATAGCGGAGCTTTCGCGCGACGCCTGGTCCACTTACCTGATTCGGCGCGAATCTCTGTATTTACCGCCTCACTGCTACGTTAATACGAGCTGCACCACCCTGGCCATAGGTTTATTTTGTAGAAAAAATTTCAAGGAATATGGTTGTATTTTTTCGGGTCCCGAATGTGCAAAATAAAAATTTATTTATAAGTTTCAATGTTGCAAAATTAATTTTTCGATCTGGAAAAAAAATATTCAGGAAGGACGGTCTTTCTACATTAAAATGCCGTAGAATCAACTAAATCCGACACATAATTTCCGAGATAAAAATTCATAAGTACAACCCATTTTCATGAAATAGGCAAAAATCGCAAAGTTCAAGGCACTGTATTTTTTAAACAAACTGGAAATCGACAAAATGCTAACTTAACCCCCCCCCCCCCCCCCCCCCACCTAATTCCACGAGGACTACAATATTGTCAAGTTTAAACAAAATCCGAGTTTTCGAGGGAAAAATGTAATCGATTTGGCGTGAAATGACCCAGCAACTGTCGTAGGTGTGTGTAAAATTTATAAATTTCTTTCTGCAAACGGTTTGAATACCTACATTCATTGATATAATAATTTATTTTTTTACAAAGGTTGAAGTTATAGCGTCTATATCAACAATTATTTTTATTACTTGAACATGTTGAACCGTTTATTTTTACATATTAAGTTTCATTTTTAAATGTGCTAAAGCAAAACAGAAAATAATTACCTTATGTGCTATTTTAATTGTAGGCATGCTGATGGTAGTATAAAATTTTGGGATGCATCTGCAGGCACTTTGCAAGTTCTTTATAAATTAAAGACGGCGAAACTTTTTGAGAAAGGCAGGACGCGCAGTATAGATTCGGAAGAAGATCCACTAGCAATACAACTCATGTTCCTTTGCCCCGAAAGTCGGAAATTAGCGATTGCGGGAAGTGGAAAACATGTTATATTGTTTAAATTCAAAAAAGTTGAAAGTATGTCCGAAGTAGTGGTGAGTAATAAATTCTTTAGTAGGCAGCTGTAATTATTTTTATACTTGCCGTTAAAACTGTATAAATTTTCTATCATGTTTTGAGTGAGTATCGTATAAAAACCAGTACAATAAAATCTACGCGCCATATAAAATGTTAAAAAGTAAATTTAATAAACTAAGTCTCATATTTTAATTGAACTTTTATTATATTTAATTATTTCCGTTATCACAGTCATCTGTTGTTTATAGAAAAGTAGGATGTAGTGCATACTTACATTTAGGTGACTGTTGTACTTGTACGCATTTAAATTTATTATAGGGATAATAAAAGATCATGTTATGACACTATTTGTTTAATATGACGATTATTTCATTTCTATAGTACTACTGTTACACAGTTGACCATTTTTACACGGCATTTTTTATAGACATGTAATACAAGTTTATTTATATTTACTGTAGACTTTGGAGGTATCATTGTCAGCAGATCCAGGAAAAGAAGCGGAAGGTTCGCCCGATCATGATTCTCCGGCTGGTAATACCTCAGGAGGTAGCGAAGCCAAAACCACCGAATCAAATCAATCAGTTAAAGTTAAGAGTGGTTTACAGAAACGAGCTCCAGGCTTCCAAGCAACACTGATTTGCTTAACGGTTGCTTCTAGTGGAGAACAACCAGAAAATATAACAGCTCTTTGTTTGAACTCTTCCTATGGCTTGTAAGTATGTAGACTGTGTTTAATTCTCTCCTTAACTCAAGGATATTTGGAAATGAGTAATAATTTCTCTTTAAAAAAAAGCTGTAATTAGATCGAAGAAAGAATCGGCTTGGGTGGTATGGTCAGTTTCAGAAATGGGACCGATTGAATAAAGTATCAGGACATTTTGTATTAAGGCAGAAATTAGTCTTAATATTTTTGTTAATAATGCTTATTATTCTTCTTACTATCAGCTACTATTATTTTATATGTTTAATACATCTACTTTCTGGAAATTATTACTGTCATCATAAGTAAGGCTACTTACATCATTTATAAAATGGTGTAGTTAAGGGAAGGTTCTGGTCTAGAGCCCCAAAAAATAGGTGATTTTTATGAATTAATTAAAGGAAAACTACTGTGTATAATTTAATGGGACTTGTTGCATTGTATTAAGGATGTCTTAAATTATAGAAATATATTTTTTGTTTTATAATTAATCAGTGCAGACAGCCCTGGGGAGTCGTTAAAGTTAAAGCGTCAAAAAATTGATCCAAATCGGTGGGGCCTGTATCTCTAAAAGTTATTATCCGATTCGACTGAAACCTTTTTTATTTTGAAGATTATTCTTTTTTCTAGGGGGGGGGGGAACTAAAAAAATTACATTTTTTTTAGAAAATAACGACACTTCACGTTTGAAATCACTTTTCCCTGTATTTTTCGTCCTTTCATCGCCTTTGAAAATTATAAATTTTCAACTTTTTGTAATTTTTTTTCGTTCCCCCCCCTAGAAAAAAAAATAATCTTCAAAATAAAAAAAGTTTCAGTCGAATCGGATAATAACTTTTGAAGATACAGCTCCCACCGTTTTGAGAACACTGTTTCGAGAAAAACGCGTTTAAAGTTTTACGTGAGCGCCGAGTGGCCGGTTGTCACCCATGCATTTGCCGCTACTCAAATGCCTATAACTTCGGGAATTTTGCGAATTTCAATAAATCCTTTTAAACACGTTTTCCTAAAAGGTTGAACATTCGAAAAATTAAATAAAAAAAAATCAACATTTAGACCAGAACCTCCCCTTAATGCATTCGACTGCATTCGCATATTTGAGGTTCCTTTGATTAGAATCGCGTATCAACCTCAAGGTATCAACCAAGATGTTGAATACCGTTTATTATATATACGACGTCTCCTAGGTCAATTCTTTCTTTCTTCGTATGAAAATTGTAGCGATAAAAAGATATCACATAATCGGAAATCCACAAATGATTTTTCTAAGTTTGGAACACAGAACCAGTTTTCTAGATAAAACGTATATACATTTCTTAGACGGAGAGATATATGGAAAAAAGAGTTTTACACACAAACATTGACTATACGGAGTATCTAAAAACTTGATACTATATGAGTATGACGTATTTCAAAATATTCAAGAAATATGACTTTACAGTGCATCCTTCTGAAACATTATCTATGACATTTGAAATGCCCTAGATCGAAGGGAATGTATTTTTGAACATATCATGATATCTTTTTCTCATTCTTACACGCAAGAAAGTAGACAAACCTTTTTTAAATTGCTTACACACAGAGTTGGGCATTAACTAGTTAAGAAAATTATTTAGATCATAAATCGAATAAAATATACTACATCTTTATCCGTTATTCGAAGTTCGAATAACCCAAGAGTATTTTATTCGAAGCGCCAACGGATGAAACGTTTATTCGACGGACATTCATTCGACGAGGCAAAGTTACTTTTTTTATTCGAAGGTCTTCCACTCTGAGGTTCGAATACTTCTTCCTACTTTACCTGTATCTTTATTCGAAGGTTTCGAATACTTTCGGCAGGCGCCTGGGTCGTTCAAGGGCTGAGGCGAGCGAGGCAGCGGTCCTCTGCTACGGTCGCCCCGCCCCGTATCACCAATTTTACACAAATTAAAGTTCTTTATTTTTCGTCGTATCGATCTGAAAGTAACATCGATCAATTCCTGGCATTCTCCCGATTAAAAGGACAAAATATCATGTAAATCGGAACATTTTTAACGAAATAGGCTTTAAATTCTTTACCGCTAGACAGCAGTGACGCCCGAGCTTCGAGAATTTTGGGCTGGTCTCTTTTAAATTAACGTTGCAAAGAACTATTCAGAATTTCCTGGCCCGGGTTGAAAAATTTGGGGCCTTTTTAGTATAACTTTTGAATTATAAGAGATATGGGAATGCAATTTGCGCCGAAAAATGAGGAAAAATTATTCCCTCTTAATGATGGATAATTTAACATATTTTACGTTTACTTAATTTTTCTTTTATCAATTTTTTAACCATAATTGTTTAAAAAGCTTTTGCAAACTGTTTATTTAACAATGTATTTAACGCTGTTTTTAAAATTCCTGGTGTTGATAAACAATATGCTCGTTGTTTCTGTATCATTACTTTCATAAATTGAGAAATTAAATTTTTATTCAATTATGTGTTAGTTCTGCAGACCTCAGAATGAATTGTTCTGGTTTTATTTTTTATGATTTTATCCTTAATGTGGTGCATACCTAGATCAGACGTAAGGGGTAACTAATGGGACGTGTCTTTGATTGTAACGGTGTTTGAATTTTTTTCTAGAACTTTTGTGTTTGAATGTTTTAGCTACTCAATGCCACGCCTATACCGGCTTCCGTTAATGTCATTTTTTGTAACGTTGCGCCATTATTGTGGCTTTTACAAGCAGGTGGCGAAAAATCTCTCCGTACAAGGGTATAGCGCCGCGGTCAACCCTGTCGTAGCTAAAATTGTTTAAATTGAGACGAGTACGAAATCAGTTGACATTATTTTCAAACCTCATTACAGTAATCTGGGGTGCGAGTGGTAAATCGATCATAAAAGCGGAGCGTGCGGCTCGATTACCTGGGCCGGGAAATTCCCAATACCTAGCTCTTTGCGACGCTAAAATTTTCGAAGCTCGGGCATCAGTCTTGCCCAGCGGTCGCTGGCAGCTCTCCGCTGGGCCGGTACATGGTTGTAGTGGAATGCGTCCGTGAGGCGGTGTTGCCATTTTACAATGACCCTGCATTGTCCCTCGCACTTCGACAGTGGGCAACGGTGGGTACGGGTGCGAAATTACCGTGGACCTATACCTACGGCCCCCCCCCCCCTAACAAAGCAATATACGGATTAACGTAAAGGTCGCTCTTTATTCTATTTTCAAATTTTATATTTAAGCCGTTATAGTGTGTTCTGTATTTTGCCTTTATGTTGTGTTCTTAATTATTCCAAACGAAGCGGACCCTGGAAGGTGACAATTAAGAGCGATGCGAAAATTCATATATCGTTTATGATTTTCGTTTAATTACATGCAATAGCGGTCATCCGTAGTGGAAACTACGTACTTTAAGTGAGAGTCATTAATAGTATTGAATATGGAATGCAACAAAAATTAAAAATACAAAACTGAAAATGTCACAACTAGCCCCGGTCTCCCCTATCACCGGAGCACTGAACGACAGGGTCGTAAACCCACACCGTCGCAACGGTGTGAGATTCGCGACAAAAATCGCCCGACACCACAAATCTTGACCGATTCCAATAATTATTCTTTAACATAATCCTAAAGAACTCAGCATTGACGAAGCACTGCAATAAAGCCAGTATCTGTTGATCTAATCTGTAGAAAACACTATTTACCATAACATAAAAACATAAATAAATAAATTTTGCAGATTAAAGATATTAAAAATTAATTTTGTTGTAAATTAATATTAGCTATAAAATTAAAAATTTACTTTAAATTTACAAAATTTATATTTTAAATAAACTGTACAGATAATTTAAATCTTATATTTTTAAATCAATAATTCTTAACAATTGTAATTCGGAGTAATTGCAACTGAATATTTTATGTTAAAAAAAGTATTTATATGGAATTGCATGATTGGATGGAGCAAATCCATTGGTGTCACTTCCATATCAATACGATAAGGAATAAAGAATTTCTTACTACGCTGAAATGAATATTTCACATTTTCACTCCCAACTGCGGGGGGTCGACCTCAGTTCGCTACGGTCGGCCGAGGATTCATACCTGTTTCAGAAAAAAATAATTCTTTATTCTTTATCGTATCGATATGGAAGTGCCGATGAAATCCTTATGTTTTTCCGATGAAAATCATACCAAATTTCATGTAAATCGGACTATTATTAACGAAATTATCTTGAGGTTATGGAAATTAATTTTTCATGCAATTTCCTTTGTTATTTTCCGAATCACCTCGTTCTTGGTGTCATTTTCATCGGCGAAAAATAAGGAATCAATTGGCGTCGTTTTCGCAAAGATCTAATGAGAAATGCGGAAGTCGAAGATTTCTCACCTTTTAATAGGCACTCCAACCCCTCTGGGGATTGAAAGTCGTAAAAATGATTGTCCTTGCCACGGGGTACCAGGCCGCATATCTTTGACGGACGTAGCTCCAGAATGACCCTTTACCATTAAGAAGTGGATTTCCACATTTCTCATCAGCACTTTACGAAAGTATCATGAATCGAATCCTTGGGTTTAATGAAAATGGTCCCAATGAAAATGGCACCAAACCCGACATATTTCGGACTATAATTAACAAAGTTACACGAAAAATTGGTCAGCAGAATTTAAAGCCTACTTCGTTAAAAATTTTCCGATTTACATAATATTTTGTCCTTTTAATCGGGAGAATGCCAGGAATTCATCGATGTTACTTTCAGATCGATACGACGAAAAATAAAGAACTTTAATTTCTGTAAAATTGGTGATACGGGGCGGGGCGACCGTAGCAGAGGACCGCTGCCTCGCTCGCCTCAGCCCTTGAACGACCCAGGCGCCTGCCGAAAGTATTCGAAACCTTCGAATAAAGATACAGGTAAAGTAGGAAAAAGTATTCGAACCTCAGAGTGGAAGACCTTCGAATAAAAAAAGTAACTTTGCCTCATCGAATGAATTTCCGTCGAAGAAACTGGCTCTTCGAATAAAGTTACTTCGGGTTTTTTTTTATTCGACGACGATCGAATAAAATTTTTCTCTTTTATTCGAATTTGAAATTTTTTTGAAGATGATTTTCTGCCCATCTCTGCTTACACAGAGTGTGTGTATACTCTATCTATATAGAAGTTAGTCGTTGAATCGATCTGGGGTAGAAGAAAATGTAAGAAAGAATTGATTGATTTTTAGATAGGTACTATAATTTTCGATATTCTTATACATTTACAATATTTCACCTTTATACTCATGTTCATCAGGATCGCTACCGTTCACATTTTCCATTAAATCTTCAGGAGAGTATTACCGATGCGCGGCTGAGTTATTGTGCAATGAAAACTAACACAAATATGATCTCATTCGAACTATATTTAATCTTACTAATCCATTGTCAATATTCACACGAAGATTTAATGATAAATGTAGAAATACAAAATTTTAACACTTTAAATGGAATGAGTGTGTTTTCGTGTCGAGAGATTTCACGTCGGTATTCTCTGAAAAGGATCCAATGTGTCACGAATACATTGCCGAGATTATGCAGATGGAAATGACTCCGCACTCAATTACAATCTGATTAATTATTTGCAATTATATTTATAATTAGCAGCGCACTGAGGATTTAATTTTACAGGGAGCCGAGTTGAACGGATAAAAATATTTTTAATGCAAATTCAATTAAATTCAATAAGTAATTATAAAAGTTTATTTAGAGAATAAAACCCAATTTTTTCTTTTTACAAAGATCGTGAATTTCTTCAGTCGTGGTTACATTAATGTCCTTTTTCCTTTTTCTTTGCGGGGTGACAGGGCCTCTTGGCTTCCCCTCTGGGTGCGCCAATGCTTATAATTCAAAATACTTCTCAATGAGTTCGTCTTTAGACTTATTTTTCTTGGAAGATCCTTGCCCATCCATTGGCAGCACTCTCATGAAGAGTTAATAAAAAATAAAGGATTTTCCATTTTTATTAGTATCGGCACACGCTGCAAAACGCAAAACGTGCTACGCAAAAATTTATCAGCAGAAGTCATCGCGCGGAAAGGTCCGACCAACTTAAAACGGCATTTCGCAAAATCGTGCATCACTCAAAATGATAAAATCACGGAACATTCCGAAACACATTCGCTAAATTCTTTTGTTTCTCTTGTGATACAATTTGACTCCTCCGTGCCAATGCCATGACCCAATAATAGTTAAGGCGGGATCATACTATTGACACGTCATGCCACCCGACGCGTCCATACACGATGCGAACTGTGCACATATGCACATATACCCATTAGAGCTGTCGAGTACTCGGAACAAGCGAGCCGGGATATACTCGGTTCGAATAACCGACCCGAGCCGAGCGCTCGAAAGAACCGAGTAGCTCGATTAAAAAGCGCGCGGCTCGATCAAAGAGCGAGCTCATTTGACACTCGTCAGGGACGTCAGGTTATAAATTTGGAGTAGATTGCATAGTGAAGGTAGCGATTGACGAACGAAACAATTGTTTCCAGCCGCTCGCTTTAATCGAGCGCTCGGCTCGGTTCGGAAACCGAGTCCCGGCTCGACTCGAATTTCGAGCTACTCGAATCCATAATATCCATAGGCATGGGTAATATGCGTTACATATGTGCACAGTTCGCATCATGTGTCGACGCGTCGGGTGGCGTGGCGTGTCAATAGTATGTCCCCATCTGAACTATTATTAGGTCATGGGTTCATGGGTCATACGTCCCTTTATTAACATTTTATGATACAAGAATTTGTGGATCGTATACTTCAGATTCTTGACTTTTGTGCATTACGCGAAACACTGTGCATTGGCCGCGCAGCCGCCAGTCCCGTTCGTCGGGCTTATGACGAGTGCGTACTGTACTGTGTCGCTTTCATATAAAAGCTATTTTAGAAAATAGGAGAAATTGACAATTTTTTTCGATAAACATGAGACTTGCTTATCTTTGTATTTCACACTAATTCAGGAACTGTAGGTAAATGTACATGCATTGAAAATACATACACTGTACTTATTTCATTTGCGTCTCATTATTTAATGTTTTTTTAATTTTCTTAGAATATGTCATTTCGATAAGAGGCGCAGCAGTTGTCTAAGAATAGTTACTTTTTAATTTCAGGATGGCTTATGGAAATGAGTCTGGAATAGTGATAATTGACATCGTGCAGAAATTGTCTTTGCTTGTGCTGAACACGGCGGACATCGGTGGTGGTACGGATCCATATCAACGCGTACTACGCAGTCCGAAACGCCAGGACGACTTAAAACGAGAAAACGAAGATAAAGCAAGGAGTCCTAGCACAGATCAGGTAAAATGTATTTCTCTCTCAATCATAATCACCTAAAATATTACAATTTTCGCCCCTTTTCATTCTCAATTTCGACTGAAAAGATGTCTTGAAATATGTATTTCGCTTTTTCTAGACATTAAAATTAATGATCTTTGTTGTTGCATGAATGTAAAAAGATTACATAACTGCAGTGTTTAATTTCTTCCCAAATTCGTTATTATAAGTCGTTTTCCTTTGTAAATATTAAAAGTTTCTGTTCTCAATAATGTTAACGTGATACACCAGCTTCTATGCGTGTACTGAAAGTAGACCTCATTAAATAGTCGTAGGTCATATACAGTATTGTCTCCGTATGTGCTCGCTGCTCGGGGCCGGCATTGAGCACGTATCGTGACCACAGCCATAATTCCGAGTGTTCGTTTTTCGCTTGTTTTTCTGGCCGAAGGGGAGTGTGATATGAAACGCTTTGCGTGCACGGCGTGTGTGTGTGTGACGGCGCGAGCGCTCAGATAGAATCGTGACTGCTCGACGCATGCGCGCGACGGTCAGTTAGCCAGGCACGGCACGAGTCTTGTTTGCGCCCTAGTCGAACTTGTCTAATTGAGCCCTTTATTATAATACATTTATTTGAGTTTATTGATGTCCTTACTTTTAATTTTTACTCGTAGTTTAAAACCGCTGTAGTACAATGTGTAGTATTTCATTTAAAAATTTATTTTCCACAATGCCAACAATGAAAAACCCATTTTGCACCTCTTCTCAACCTTGCGCCCTAGCAGTTGCCTAATTTTGCAGCGTAAAGTCATAAATAATCTCAAATAAATGTTTTATAATAAAGGGCGCAATTTGACAAGTTCGTCTAGGGCGTAAAAAAGACTTGAGCCGGGCCTGCATCAAGATTTTGCGAAGTGGTTCCCGTGCTCACCGTAAGTGCTTGCGACCATCGCGCACGCAAAGGACGGAGTGTCAGGGCGCTCGGAAGACGGAGCGAGACAAAACATCAACGTCGTCTGTCTCGTACCGTCCACGCTCGCTTTCAGTGGCTCTCGCTCGCTCTCGTTTCATCTCGCTCTCGCCTTCGCCGGACAAGAGTGAGACAAAAGTGGTGAGGATAGCGACAAGCCCGTATCGTGTGCACCAAACTGAGCACATACGGAGACAATACTGTAATTATATTTTCGAAAATAGTTTTTCAATAAAATTATTTAAAAGCTGCGATTTTATTTGACTTTGCGCAGGATTACTAATTGTAGCATATAAATAAGAACCTTTTAGATCGTTAAAACATTAAATTTTTCAGAAAAGTAACTGACATTTATATTACTTAACAAAATAGCTGTTTTGCTTTGTGATTTTTTTACGTTACTGCCTACCAAGGTACAAATAAACAATTTTAAACAGCACTTATCGAGAACAATAATCAACTTTACTTTAAACACCCAAAGCCAAACCCAATAACTATTTAATCGAATAAAAATAATCTAGTTGACGTTGAAATGTTCTTTACATCAACACTTTAAAATCTAACAAGTTTAACTTACGCGAAACTAAATATTGAATACCGAACTATTTTTCAAAATTTAATTT
Source organism: Andrena minutula (assembly GCA_929113495.1). Classification (NCBI taxonomy): domain Eukaryota; kingdom Metazoa; phylum Arthropoda; class Insecta; order Hymenoptera; family Andrenidae; genus Andrena; species Andrena minutula. The sequence continues at coordinate 34,530,399 of OV815996.1, read as the reverse complement.
CTCTCATTCATTTTATTTCCTTCTATTCATAACTATTTCACGTTAATTTTTATTTATTAAGTGGTTTTAACTAACTCATCGTTTAGATAAATGAAATCTAATAATTTAAGTAAGTATATAATAGCATATAAATTCCAAGCAGAAAATTTGCATACGTACAAATGATGTATTTACACCATCGTTATAATTTATTGTTTAGATATTTATTAAAAAGCTAAAATATAAAAATACTTGATGAAATTTTTTAGTATTACTACAAGTAAATGCTTTTATACAATTTTATATCATCATTTTTCTGAATATAGGAAGTTGCGTTAAATATTCAAGAAAATATTACAAGCACAATATAAACATTATTAGAGTCCATAATATCTTTTTTGTCTCTTACATTTAAAAAATGTAAGAAAAATAGTAATTGATTCGATAGAATGAATAATATGATAGAATTATTTCTTGTTATATACATATACAAATATACATTAGTTGGTGGAAAAAAATACAGGGTGTTCGACTACAGGTTGGAGAAAATTTGAGGGGTGATTCTAGACACTAGATTAAGACGAAAATGAAAAATAACCATATTGTGGTTGACGTTTCTTAGTTATAAGCGTTTAAAGATCTGCCTAAAAGCAGGCAACCCGCGTGCACCGGTCCGCGGGAAACAAGTTAAGTGAGGGGTCGAGCCGCGGTAGTCAGAGCCATTGTCGCACGGGATCACCCACTTCAAAGAAGCTGTGACAAAGTTTATGGCATTCGACATGGCCTCACAATTCTGCAACGCGTAATTCAAAATTAAAAGGTATCGTTGCATTATATTAGACCTGCCTACTCGCTGGAATGCATATCCACTATAGTCCATTGTATTACTGAGACACACATGTGCAGAAATCGCATGAAACACAGAATCATACCACCCAAACAAAAAAATATCAGATCTCCTGGACTAAAACGAGTAAAAAATTTAAAAAAGAACACTACTCCACTGAGACACTGCAATAGTCCAACATCCTGTACACATAGCACCGCAAATTCGGTTAGCAACTAGGAAACTAATTGATAGAATAAAGATCCGAGGCCACTAACAGCATCCTAATTGCGAGTTTCGTGGAATAACAATATGGCAGTTGATAACTGACACTAAGTAAATTAAGTAAGTTTTTAGGCAGACGCGTCTGCAATCTGTATATGAATTTAAAAAATTCAGAAGAATCATTTTGTATATCTGTTTAATTTTTTATAAACAATAACTTTGTTCTTTATAATCTTATGTAAATGTAATGTACACACCAGACATACAGCCACGTACACAAAGGAATGCATATTTTCTGCTTGGAACGTTTAAAATTAGAAACGTTATAGACAAAAATGTGTATGTGAGAACGAATTGAACTATTTTAAATACGAAACGAAAATGTTATCGGCAACTAGTGGTCAAACTTGTCATTTTCCATGTGCCGAGATTTAAAATATAGTTGTAACAGATTTATATAAATTTTTTAATAAGAAATATTTAATAACTAATATATCCAATAAATGTTAGGAGTAGATACTCAATGTAAATGTGTCCATTATATTTTAAAAATCGTTTATAATGCATTTAATGTTTAGCTAACTATGTGTCTACCCACATTGAAACAAGTAAGAACAATAATTTATTTCCTTAAAGAAAGAGGTAGAATTTTTGTTTTCGTTCTATGATATGCGATAAGACTTTGTTAACGAATAAACAAATTCGATGAAGTAGGTAGTAAATGGTAGACGATTTTTCAGTTTTACTATTAGCTTTGGATTCCTACTTATTATTAGACATTTGATCAATGTTGAACATGTAGAAACGAGAAACAAACAACACAATCAGAAAGTAGTTCAAAATATTAGAAAGTGACTGTCGTTGCGATTGTGTAATGCTTAATGGCTCATTGTCAGTAAAACGTACGTGTGCGCCGATTTTCACATAAACGTTTGATGTGATCTGTGCATGTAGTATTAAAAGTATAATGATACAAAACATACAAGAGGTTAAAACAAAAACTAAACACGCACTTACCATTATATTATCCCATTTTGGTATAAAAACAAGAAAAGCATGAAGCGATTAATGGCAATACAAATACCGTCGATATAGGTGTAATGAAATGAAAGTTGCTTTTATGAAGTACGCAGAACAGAACATATCTAATGATTTCATTCACGGTGTAATATGGTACATAGGGTGTTCACATGTACATGCGAAAAGAAGACGGACATCGAGAAGGACAAAATTCCGACTTCGTTTTCGAGCTATTAATTGTGGAAAATACGCGCAAACAGGGCCTGTCGTGAGGGACTTACAATTACGTATACATACACGGTGTCCCAGAATTCAGGAGCAATCCGGAATATGCAATATCCTGGTACAAAAAGACATCGAAAAGTCCTTTACCGATTTCTGATCCGATGCTTTGGTCTCGAGATATTAAGGGGTAACACCACTCTAGAGGCAGAAAAAACGACCTCAATTTGACAATTTATTTTGGGAGTATGACAAACGGAATAGAATTCCTTTTCGGGGGGTTTATTTAATACATATTGAAGTACGAAAAACAATTTATTTATTGTCGTATTGTCGTATTATTTATTGTAATTTATTTATGTATTGTTTTTTTTGGAAAACACGATATTGTAGCAGTAGTAACAATTAGAAGACGGAGATCATGATTTTCGTAAAAAGAACCGCACATTTTTGTTTGTTATTAAGAAATGGTTTATTTTATCGGAAAAAACCCTCGTTGACCGATAAAGGATCTTATTTAGAGTATGTATGTAAAAGATAAATTTAATCGGATAAACAGTGGGGCAGATATTGTGCACACCGTCATGAGAAATGTTGTTTCGAGAAAAACGCGTTTAAAATTTTAGAAGAGCTTTAAAGTTCGATAAAATAGAAATTTTGTAACTTACTATTAATCTGCTATACCGGCACCGTAGAGCTTTCCTCCCCTTGCAATGTAAGCCTCCTCTGCATGCAATCTGCTTTGTCTTTTACAAATCCTTCCTTCTTTTGTCGCTTGCTGAGCTCTGAGTTCACCAGTCGAAACACGCTGCGCATCGACCTCCTGGCACATCCGGTACGCTTCAGTGCCAATGTCTCTAAAATTTTTATCAAAGACATCTGGCCTTCATTGAACATTACTGTTGCAATGTATGCGGCGATTTCAGTGATTATGGAACCGCTATATGTCTCTTTTAGAGCAACTTTCCATATGAGGGCATTCAGACTCTCATTAGAATTTTGAGTGTAACCACCGACACATCTAACAAGCAAATCATTATTGCTTAGGTCTTCGTACACAAGACGAATAGCATCTTGTACAATTTGATGATGAGCAGGTTTATGTCTATAATCCTTCAATTTGCTGGTCGCGTACGCACGTTGCCACGAACACCACGATTGTTCTCCCGTTGGGCAGTAATGGTGCTGCGGTATGTCATCACTTGAAATTTTGTGATAATATGTCGACCAAATAGCATTCTTCATTTCTTCGACGGAATTGCTGTGTCTCCTGATGGCTAGACCGTAGTAAATCTATAATTCGTCGATCAATTTGCCTGTAAGCTTTCCCTTTCCTCCGAGACCTTTATTCGTTTTCTTTATTGCACGAAGACGAGTTCCCATCCGCTTTTGCACATGGCCTACACATTCTTTTTTAATAACCGGTGTATCATACGGATCTGCTAGCAGAATACCATTAAACGTCTTACTATCACCGTCTCCGATATAATATGAATATTTGATTCCGTGCAATTCAAGCGATCGCTGAAAAATTTCCTGTATCCCGTTTACCTCCATCTTCTCTGCACTCCCTTCGTGATTGGCGCTACACTCGTGCTCTTTGTTATTCCAATCTTCATATTCGGCGGTATTGCTCTTTTTCTCCCAATATTCGCAGGTCTTGCAATAGGCTGATTTTATCAGCATATCTACAACTTTGCCTGTCAAATTCCCAACAAGTGTTACCACGCCGAACAGGGAAGAGAAGCCACACTTTTTCCAGGTCCCATCTCCGGAAACAACAATTCCTGCATGATCCGCGAGTATTCCTGCTTCTTGAGTAGCTGTTCTCTCCTCAATCGCAGCTTTCTTCAATGAAGCATCAGTAACGGCTGTTGTCGCAATACAAATGCTTCGTACTATAGCATCGTACGTCGATTGCGCTACTGGTTTCGGTAAGTCCATGAGTCCGCAAAACTTTCGCATACCATATTGTCCGAGTCCTAACACTCTCATTGCAAACACAAAACGTCTGTTTATCTCGTAAGCCTTATCAATTTGTGTGCACGAAGAGATATTTCGAGAATTACATCGATCACATTGTACTACAATCTGAAAGCCAAGGCCCCGAATTGCATCTTCAGTAAACTTCACTTCCCCTCCACACGTTTTGCACTTCACGTATGCACTAATAGCCGTAAATACGGCATAGAAGTTTATAATTTGGTACCCGAATGCTGAATCTATAGTTACTTCATGCAGTTCGAATTTTTCAATTTTTTCGCCGATGCACTTGTCGTTTCTTCGTCGGAACATATTTCCCGGTTCGCCGGAGGTCGTCTTTTTGACCGGTCGCGAAGGTCGTCTCGAATCAGTTTTTGACCCTTTTCGGTCTACGCATGAACGCCGTTTTAGCATTTTCTTGACAGCTGAGCACAAGTTGCTGGTCAGAAACGAACTGAACGCGCTAAATTAGCCGCGTAAAGGAGCCGCGTAAAACCATGGGTTTTCCCCTATCCGCGGGTGTATCAGCCCCTAATTCACGCGCATCATGGCGAACATAGAATTCTCTATAACTTTAGGTTGTGGGCATCATGGATACATCTCTCCACACCTCTCAAAATTCAAATCAAACAAGGGCATTCGACGCTCTGACGCGCTGATCTGTGGACCGGCACGACCAGTTCCATTTAAACGGCTGTAACTTCGCCAATAATTCGAATTTCATGTTCATTCTGGGTTCAAAATGTGCCCACGATGTGCATCTTTCAATATATGTAAAAAAAAAGATTTTTTGAAGTGGAGAAACGTATATGACCCCTTAACAGTTGAATATTAGCAGTGCAACATCTGGGCCGCGAGATTCAAAGTCGAAACACAGTTGTTCGCGTCAGCACGCGAAGCAGTGGCCCCCGGCTCGCACACGTAGGAAACACGAGTAGAGCAGACTCACACACAGTAGAATGGCTAGAAATGCATTATCAGCGCTAACCCATTTTCACGGTTTGAACCAGCACGGTCTGCTCTACTGTGTGTGCGCGCTGAACTGACACAGCTTTAAACTGCACGGACCAGAAGTTTTACCGCTAATATTCAACTGTTAATATGTCGAAAACGAAGCCCCGGATCCCAAAACGGAATAGGACTTTTCGATGTCTTCTTGCATTAGGATATTGTATGTTCCGGATTGTCCCTGAATGTTCTTCAATGCATACCAATAGAGTACTGCTGGGCGCGTCAGTTAGGTCAGGCGCAGCGTTGCCAGAAATAGAGGGAAATGGCCGCGTTGACGGCTGCAGAGTGCTGCGTAGTAAGGGGTAGTAGAGAGGGAACAGCTGTTGGGAGTTGAAACGAAGTGACGTAGTATGCGGTAGTAGAAGGGAATTCCTCGCATGGTGTGCAAAAGTCGATTAGCCTATATTTATAGCTCTCCGTGACATCGGCTATATCTATTGGAAAGTGACATGGGGGCGGGACCTAACCAAAAGGGCGACGACAAGATATATGCGATATTGTACTTATTTGCGAAAATGTTCCTTTCTATGCAAAGTATATGTGATTGGGCAGGTTCAAATCCTGTCCAGCCGGAATTTTATGCAGCGGCACGAGAACAGGCAGGGCTTGATGTGTACCCAACAAGCGCTTCTATTTTCGCCACCAGATGTCATTGTGACGGATGTCACTTCCCAATACCTATTCGTGACGACAGGAAGCCCTTACGGTACCGTGTGCTCGCGGCAACCCTGGTCAGGCACAGCAGGGGCAGTAGTCTCGTGTCAGACATTTCTTACGCGTAATTTCAGCAGCTAATAACTCGGAAACGTAAAACGGATTTTTATCATTCTTGATTTTCGTCTTATTTTGGCATGTAGAATCACCCCTTGAAGTTTCTGACACCTCTTGCCAAACACCTTATATGACAACGCTATCCAGCGGTGAGGCCCCTCACGCGCCGGCTTCTCCTTCTAACGGCTATGTCCCTATACAATATTCGCTTGACTATGTAGCAGTAGCATTGGTTCGCTGTGGTGACGTATATCACTAATGCACACGTCGTGTGTAATGTTATCGTTGCCACTTTAGCGTCGCGCGTATCCGTGACGACGCGGGCGTGAGTGGAAGAACCCCACAGAGCACGTGTGCTCTGACTTGGACAGCGCTGTTGTATTATTTAAATTTCAACTATTAACTTTCTACACGTATGTTTGCTAGCAGATATTACACACATATCTATAGTTGGTGGAACAAATCCAGCGACGTTACAAAATTATTGCAGTGAAGGTGATAATGGACTCAAATATCAGTGTAAACCGCCTAGGAATGTATTCAATATAGTTTTTACTCACGGTATTGAACGGATAGCTGTCTACACTTTTTTGGGACTTATAGTAAGTGACGAAACCATTCGCCGCCATTTATGTACAAGGATATAACTTTGCATACAACACGAATGTGTACCGACCCAAGTATGCCGTTATATTTGTTCCATGCACTATAATAGTTTTGACATTAAACCGTGCTTATGTATGTACGTATTTATATGTCATATGTTTACATAGTGATATTTAGGAGTAAGCAATGATTCCTGATATAAAACAATTATTCAATACTAATATATGGATAGCGCATTTAATATAAGCAATTATATCGAATTTGATACGTTTCTTAGTGACATTTTTGCTATTAAATTTAAATTTGTTTTTCTTATTATTTTTAAAGTAATGGAATCGTGCCAAACACTCTTTGAATATTTTACATCCGTGTTACTGAATTTTTCTATCCATCGGTCACAAAGAAAAACTATTATTAGTGCCAGTTATTAATAGAACATGATTACAGTAATACCTCATTAGAATCCTGACGATCGGGGCTGGCGGCAGGACACTAACGCAATGCGGACACTATTCCCTTAGAGTAGTATATGCTCTAAGATTATTCCGTGCGGCCGGTACCGCGAGTGAGAAAACCCAAGAGCCGAGCGAGAGGGAACGAAACTGTTGACACGAAGTTGCCGTCGTCTCTTTCGTTCCCTCACTCTCGACCGAAGGATTCCAAGAAGTGGTGGGGATAGTGAGCGGGATTATAACGCATGGTAAAAACGGGACACTAACGACGAATTACTGTATCGTGATAGATACATGCATATGAAATACTATTACCGTTGTATGTCTAATATTTACTTGTAATCAAGACTTTCATTCAAAATCGGTGTGGCAACTGACAGTGGTACTAGTGTAACGAATATAAATAATGTGTCTCCCAGATAGCACACGACGTCTTTAAGACGTCCATTTCACGTCTGTTTTTGGTCTGCACGTCATAGACCATATTAAGACGTCTTTAAGACGTCTGTACCAGGACGTCTTTTAAACGACTGAGTTAAGACGTCTTAAAGACGTCTGCGCGGAGACACTTCTAAGATGTCTGCCTACAGACGTATTTAAGACGTCCTTAAAGCGTCTGTAACAGGATGTCTTTTATACGACTGTGTTAAGACGTCTTTAAGACGTCCGTCCTGAGATATTTCTAAGACGTCTGTCCGAGTAAGTGTTTGGGACCTCTCTAAGACGTCCATGCCAAGACGTTTTTTAAACGACTGCGTTTAGATGTCTTAAAGACGCATATGTGCATAAACAAGTCATGACTAGACCGGCTCGCGATGGATAGTACCCTACACAGCACACAGCCGTCCTAAAAGCGTCCCAGGGACGTCTGTCCCAGTCGTACCGGACGTTCCGGGAACAGCCTGAATTTCCCACGAACGGCTTATATACGTCCTCTGAAGGACGAATGTTACAAATAAAGTTGTCCCCAGTACGTCTTTTAAAGCGCCTGGATTCGGACTGAAGAACCTTTTGAAAGATGTTTTTGGGACGCCTTAAACAGGTCTGGATTAGGACTGAAACTGGCGTTCAAAAGACGTAATTAAGACCTATTTAGCGATAAGTTAAGTCAAATACAGCTCTTTAAAGGGTTGTCAAAATGAAATAAAAATTTATTTCTATTTACGATATTTATTTATTTAAAATTTGACTACCACTATAGCCGATCTGTCTGGACCGTCTATGCAGTGGGTTACCACTGTAGAAAAGGAAAGAAGGACTGCGACGGGCTTTGTATATATACTAACTCGGTCCACGATCACCGGCGAGAAAATCGCGAGCCGTGTCGCCCTCTGGTGGAGCTTGAGGAATTATACACCCTGCAAAGACATATTTAACACGTTTCATACGCGTCCCAAACGTGTCCCACAGACATTATTAGGACTTTGTATACATGGCGCCAGGGTAGTTACAGGACGTCGCTAAAGCGTCCCAAAAGCGTCTATAGACGTCCCAAAGACGTCTTGTTACACACCGGGACATTCATACCTACATACCTAAAACAGACGTTCTCGGGACATCGTGTGCTGTGTGGGACGCGACCGCCAGGCGGCGACCAGGCCGAGCAATTCTCGCAGGTGGGATACAGCAGTCATGCCTATAAGAGAGCCGGGCAGATCATATACCGTCACTCTCGAGTACACGTGTTTTGATGAAGGAAATTTATATTTTTCACTTGAATTCAAGTGATTATGCCAAAGAATGTCTCGGTCATTCGCTATTGAAAGACTTTTTTTCTTTTTTAGAAGAAATGAAAATATTGACCAGCATGATATAATTAATTTCATTAAAAGATATTAATTGTAATAAACACGAATCAAGTCACGCTTAATATCTCTAATATCTCTTTAAAGAGCTGCGGTAGGCCTAATCAAGTCCTTACAAAGACGTCTTTGAGGCGTCGTGAAAGTCTGAAATGGACGTCTTTCAGACGTCTTCACGACCACTTATAGACATCTACAAGGTGTTTAAAAGACGTAATTAATAGACGTAATAATTAACGTAATTTTGTGATTTTTTTTTCGTTGATGTAGTTCCTTTGAATTTAGAATTAATGAAAAACGAAATTAAATGGACGAAAAGAAAGTCTTAAAAGTTCTGCATCTTACCAAATTTAAATGAACTGTAACATAACAAGTATAAATATTTGAAACTTCATTTATTACAGAAAGCTTATTACACATATATTATTTCTTAATTAGATAGTGTGAAACTGAAGAGTATAAAATAATTATTCCGTTGTTCATAGTTTTGTACCTATGGAATATTCGAATATGTATGTTCATGCTATGAGCATAAATACCTTTAAACTACGGGTCATTTATTATTTTTCATACTAAAAATACACGTATACTCACTTATTAATTGCAATATAAGATAAGTACTTTTATTTCTCTGTACTAAGAATTTCGAAAAATTGGTAGCGTATTTAGAAGTTGTAATTAGCATAGATCCAGTGTACCAATATTATTACCAACAAATCATTACAACAGTATTTTATTTTATAATTAAGAAATTAAGAAATAAGAAAGTACAAATGTATGTCATAGTTACATCACATTGCAGTAACAAGTATACTTCATAAGTGATTAGTATTATTATCACAAATGGATTTATATTTGTAACAATGATTTCTGAAATGTTTCAGCTGCTTATGTATGTCACATCACTAAGTGACAACATTAATCAGGTCATGACAGTTATATCAGGTGATTTTATTTATATATAAACGTAATCAGCAAAGTAATTAGGCTAGTTATTTTAGAGAATTCTGAAGTTATTAATTTTTTTAAGTGTCAAATAGTATCTTAAACATGTTAATTTAAATTTTTTGGAATGTCCCAATATGTTCGCTTGTAACTACGCAATTTGCACCACTCACCTTTTACGTCGAATATGCTAGGTATATTTTATAATTAAAAGTAGTGTATTCTTAAACTGACTTATGCTGGTATCAGCTTTGAAGACTTAACCCGTTTTACCAGATTATACTAAATTAATTCGAGTATTTAGCAATAACCCTTTTCAAGGATATGTATTGACTTTTATTTAGTTTACGAATAAGTTACGTTTAAGAGATTTCGACTCATCGATATTCTCATTGTTTCCTTATACTTGAATAGAGATACTTGAATCTACGCAGAGTATAAATATTTTTTTTAAGCGTCTATGTCTACATGATTAAAATTTATTACATTTCGACATAAGTGGGCGAGTCGTTGTCAAAACATGCTACTTCGTATGTTATGATATTTTCACAAAAGTTATTCGGCATTTCGGGTATTATGCATATAAATGTGAAACTCAGCACGTAAATGAAGGATCACAATATAGATTGTAACTGTCGTTTGTTAATGCTAGTTTGTTTATAATATTGATAAGTTAGCGAATAAGCATAATTTAAGAATTCTGCTGGTATCAGGAAATTTGTAAACACCCTCTACAGCAGGCCTGCCCTTTAGGGTGCAAATACCTCCTCACGTTCTGGGACCCGCGCAACAACCAAGCGCGGAACTGTTACGTTACTAACCACAGCATGGGTTGCGGGAGAACTGGAAGACTGTAAGTACGTCCACACTGGCTCGTAGGGTAAATATACCAGTAAATGGACACTACCAGTAAATGGACATTTTTTACTAAAACGAGTAAAATAAGTTACTAAAATAAGCAACTAATCAATTATAGACTTCTTCTAGTTTCTCGCTTCATATCCAAACAATTTTCGCAACACGTGGAATCAATCGCGCTGCAAACATAATTTTATAAAAGTGTCCATTTACTAGCCTTAAGTGTTCATTTACTGGTGCGTTTACCCTACCACGAGTCAGTATAGATGGGTCTTAAGGCACGGTTAAACATGTGCAACAGCGCGCATTGTGCGCCGAACACCGTGCGCAGCGAAAATCACGTCCACACATCTGCAATGCTCGCTCGAATTTGAACTTGAGACCCTCCAAAAAGGATGGGAAAATATTCCTGCGCAAATATTCGGCGAAAGTGAAAAGCAGGCCATCACGCGCAAGCCAATGCTCGGTGTGCATACCCCGTGGCGTGGTCAACCCCCAGTGATGCCGCACCGAATTTTATGGCTTTCGACCCTCGAAGGGGTGGGAATACCATTCAAAGTCGGAAAAATTCAAGTTCCACATTTCTCATCCGATCTTTGCAAAAATGGCGCCAATCCATTCTCTAAGTTTCACCCGATGAAACTAACACCAAGAACGACGTATTTCGGAGCATATTGAAGGAAATTAGATAAAAATTGATTTTCATCATCTGCATTTAACTTCGTTAACAGTAGCCCCATTTACATGAAATTTCGTATGATTTTTGTCGGGAAAACATAAGGAATCCATTCGTATCACTTCCATATCGATACGATAAAGAATAAAGAATTATTTTTTTCTTAAACTAGTATGAATCCTCTGCCGACCGCAGCGAATTGAGGTCTGAGGTCGCTATCCCTTGCTATCCCTTGCCATTGTGGCACTGCTTATAAACAGGTGACCCTCTAGGACCATCCGCCGACAGGTACACCACAGAAATAGTATGCGTGACAAGCTTGAATAAAATGTTTATATTTAATATATAGTTATATTATATAACTTGGAAACGAAAAGTTACCTTAACATGCGACTTATACTACTAAAAAGAGCATTAAATAAAGTACCAAATAAGCTTTCAATTTTTTTTATAACAAGTAACTTAAAAAAATTGAAAAAAGAATAAATAAATAAACGTAAAAAATATTAAGTTATAAAATTTCGTTTCGATATCTTTCATAGTTCAAAAGCTACAGACAAATATCTCCAAATTCTTAATTCCAGATCACTGTGCGTCGGGGGTCGAAAGCCATAAGTGAAAAACTGTACAATTCTTTCTGATGCTTTCGACGATGCGCGCAACCATTCGCGTGCGCGACTTCATGTTGCACGAGGTACCTGGTTGCGCGCAGAACCATAAAAATCGACCCTTGTAATGGTGTTCTGTAGCGTGCATTGCACATGTTTAAACGTGCCTTTACGCGTATGGGCGCACACACACTCTTGTATTTGTTCGAAACCCACGCAAGAGTTAGCAAGGCAAGAGTTCCGCGCTCGGCTGTTGCCCGGGTCCCAGAACGTGAAGAGGTATTTGCACCCTAAATGGCAGGCCTACTCTACACGGAAAAACGTTTTCACCCTTGAAAACAGTGCTTGTCGTACACTGTTAAGATGAGTGCTCGGTCATCATGCGGTAACGTGTTTAGCACCGTCCCTCTCGATGCGCGAGCACCGATATCTTCGGTGCTCGCCATTCGTCGTTGTTTTCGATATGCGCATGGTACTGTACGATGTTTTCATTGAATGTGCACGGAAAAAGGTCTCCACTGTTGAGTTCCTGATAGAAAATTAATGGATCTATCTGGTTGGCTTATTAATTAATAGTTAAATTAATAAGCTAAAAATAAGCCACATTATAATCTCACTACAAAAATTGTTCCGAACATTGCTTTAATTTCACGGTGTTTTAATTCAAATCGCATTGACGATATTTTTATTAAAGGACCGTTTTGTAAAATCATTCTTTTGTAGCGGATCATTGAGTGGAACTTGAATTTTAAGTAGCCAAAATATTTTTTTTCAATGCGCGCGCACGGTCTTTGACATTTTGGCACCGTCAATCTTGATAATTAACACGGAAGTTTTTGTCGATGTCGCTATAATATGTGGACTTTTTGTAATTGCAGACGATTAAAAATGGTATTGACCAAAAACAAGGAATAACATACATTGCTACGAGACATCGATTGTAGATAATAATTTTTCTTTGTAAATAAATAAACAATCAATTACTTAATTAACAAATTATTATTATAACGTTAAAACTTTAAATAAAATGATATGAATATAGTCCTGATAACCATCTGTTACCAATCTGACGTCAGATTGGCAGCAGGGTCTGCCGTGAGAGCGCAGAGCCTGACGTCAGATCCGTAGTCATCTGTGTCCGCATTAGGCTGCGGTCTGAGGTACAGAGCCTGACATCAGGGCCTGACGTCAGATTGGCAGCAGATTGACAGCAGATCCTGATGTCAGATCGGCAGCAGATGGACAGCAGATTCTGCCGTCTGCTTGGCACAGCTAACAGCGCCATCTGAGGGTCAGAATTAGCAAACTAACGTGTGGTAAGAAAAAAAAAATGCCAACAAATACAACGTTGTATTCCCAAGCGGTCACCCATCCAAGTACTAACCGCGCCCAATACCGCTTTAACTTAAGTGATCGGACGAGAACTTGTGTTTTTTCTGGCACAGAATGATCGTTGGTAAAAATTTGGCTCTTATTAATACTTCTTGTGTAAAAATCTTCATACTATTATATTCTAAGAACTTATTATATAACGTTTAAGTCGAAAAGAGTCGTTGTTCTGTAGCATAAGTACCTGTTTAAACTACAATTTTACATTTTCTGTGTACTTTACTGACGTGGTAGTAGAATTGGACACAGTTTAAATGTATTCTACAGGAATTAAAGGTTAAATTGTGAAAATAAGTTAATTTATATAATAAATTCATAACATTAACCTTTAATTCCTGTAGAATACATTTAAACTCTGTCCAATTCTACTACCATGCCAGTAAAGTACACAGAAAATGTATAAAAATTAAATGCAACAGGTAAAAAGACTTGCGTTAGGTAAATTATTTAATATTGATATCATTTGTAATTTAAACAGGTACTTATACCACAGAACAACGACTTTTTTCGACTTAAACGTTATATAATAAGTTCTTAGAATATAATAGTATGAAGATTTTTACACAAGAAGTATTAATAAGAGCCAAATTTTTACCAACGATCATTCTGTGCCAGAAAAAACACAAGTTCTCGTCCGATCACTGAAGTTAAAGCAGTATTGGGCGCGGTTAGTACTTGGATAGGTGACCGCTTGGGAATACAACGTTGTATTTGTTGGCATTTTTTTTTCTTACCACACGTTAGTTTGCTAATTCTGACCCTCAGATGGCGCTGTTAGCTGTGCCAAGCAGACGGCAGAATCTGCTGTCCATCTGCTGCCGATCTGACATCAGGATCTGCTGTCAATCTGCTGCCAATCTGACGTCAGGCCCTGATGTCAGGCTCTGTACCTCAGGCCGCAGCCTAGGGACCGTCCTTAAATTACGTAAGGGTAATTTTCACGATTTCTTACCCCCTCCCTCCCCCAGTATAAGAATTCGTAAGATTTGATACTGCAACCCCCTTCTTACGTAATATTTTTTACATTAAATTTTTCAGTTATTAAAATTCTTTTAAACATTTACATAATTCATTTAACTCAGTTTGGGGAAATTTAAACTAAAACAACTTTTCTGGACCATTAATGATAGAATTTGCATTTATTGTATTAATTTGTTAAAAAATATTACGTAAGACGCTACCTGACTCCTCCCTCCCCTTGTAAGAAAACATAAGAAATTCGCGACCCCCTCCCACCCCAAAAAGCCTTACGTAATTTAAGGATGACCCCCTAATGCGGACACAGATGACTACAGATCTGACGTCAGGCTCTGCGCTTCAGATCTGGTTATCAGGGTAGGTTAGATTTGCATTCGAAATTCACATTTGTTAAAAGCAGTTAATATAAAACATTTGTTAGCTTATTAATTGAACTATTAATTAACTAGTTTTTTAGCCTGTCTTCGCCAGGCATTACTATCCTATATGTATAATAGGACGCCTAAGGTAACCAAAATTACCTATATGTACAATCCGGTAGAGGGTTCTACATTGTACATAATACTTGTTTTAGGCCACAGGTACAACCCATTATCGAATTTTCCAAGGTTTTGACTTTTTACGGCATCTTTGGGTGCCGAGTAAACTTCATGCCAAGTCTGAGTGTCGTAGGTCATCGGGAAGTACGAAAAAAACCTTATGGAAAGACTGTGCTAACAAACGAACATCCACCTTAAGCGTCTTATTATATATATAAAAAAAAGGAAAACATCTTATTTTTTCCAGATTCTTGATTTTTTACAGCATCTTAGGGTGCCGAGGAAACTTCATGCCAAGTTTTAGCCTTGTAGGTCATCGGGAAGTACCGTGCACTCATCTGAACAGTGTAGAACAACCACTGTTTTCAAGAGTGAAAGCATTTTTCCGTGCAGTCAGCGACGCACAGTGGGACAAACTACTCTTTTTTTTTACCAAAATCGTAGAATTTTTAATAGGAATAAGATAGAGGGATGAATCTTTTTGGAGCTTAAAGCTAAGATGTTGCAGATTAAGGGAAAATATTGAGAATGTATAACAAATAAGTTTTGACCTTGTAAATATTTTTTCCGTTATAACCTGTGTTTGAAGTTTATCCTTCACTTACTATATATCATTTCCTATATATTTTGACGCACTGAATTCAAATATGCCCGCGGAATTGGTCTAGGCCTTCAGAATTCGAAGGAAAATGCGATTTAAGATGAAAAAATCGATAAAATCGTGTTTCTTACTAGGTTACGTGCTTTGATAAAAATATTGTAGATTTATTTATTGTATTTATTCATATTGAGTGTAAAAAGATAATGAAATGCTTGAATACTTTAAATTCTGCTATATAAAGGGTTTACATGTCGTAACCTGTTGCGTACTATATGCTCGCAAGTCGAATGCCGAACCGTATACGCATCTCACACGCCAAATTAACTTGATCGGAGATAGTTAAGAAAGAAAAATGAATATATATGTAGATAACTTAACAATTACTATATAATTAAATAAGAAAAATCCAAAAAGGGAGGGTTACAGAAAGGGTTATGACGGACCGTAAAGGGTATTAGAACCGCATTGAAATTTGAACTGGATCTATCTGGTTCAATGCGGTACTACCTGGATATTCAAGCAGTAATTTTTGGCAGTGCAAAAAAGAATCCGGTTCAATGCGGATGTCCAGATCGATGGATGAAACAGGATTTTTCAGGTCCAATCAGGATTTATCAGTTTCTATCAGGAATTTCCATTTGTATAAACCCGAAAGGTTCGTATCTGACATTGCGGATCAAAAATCTTACGGATTTAATCTGGAAATGCCATAAGCTCTTTCGCGTCCGTCGCGATCCGGTTTAGCAGAGAAAATAATTCGCGGGATGCATATAGGGTTCGAAGAAAAAATTCGGTTTCCAATGGATTGACGGATAGAAAATTAATGTGGTTCCTTCCGGTTTTACGAAACTCATACTTCGAAATAATTTATTTGGTTCGAACACCGCTAGGTGGCCGCGATACTGGTAACTCTTCTCGCGGCCAGTGATACCAGATCGGGGACGGGTGCCCTCGAGAATTTCCCCCACCTCGCGCAAACTACGTCGGAGCAGCGTGTCCGTGAGCTCGGCGCTTCGGAGTCCAACTCACGGACGCGCTGCTCCGGCGTAGTGTGCGCGAGGTGGGGGAAATTCTCGAGGGCACCCGTCCTCGATCTGGCATCACTGCTCGCGGCAGCGATGTGCGCTGCGAGACATAAGATTGGCGCCGCGAGCTAACTAGGCAGCTTGCTCCGTGATCAAGACTTCGGTGCAAAATTGATACGGCAGAAGCTTTTGATATAATAGGTTTAAGAATAAAATTATATCAAACCCCTCAGCTGACGGTGTAAGTGGTTAACGGTTATTCGACGACCCTTAATAACCTGATTAAATCGGTCGAGGGACCATAAATATGTTGCAAATACAAATAAAACCAGGGAGTAAAATGGATTGGAAAAACTGATGAGGGATGCACTTCTCTAGATTTAAGTTAGAAAACAACTAAAAGTTTTAGTCGATTTTATCTAGAAATATGTGTGTTTGAACATGCATTTACGATATTGAAATCTGTGTAAGAACTCGTAGGAAACTAACTTGAAAAAATCAATAGATTCCATTTTGGTTTGGCTCTGGATTTCCAGATAGAACCAGTTTAAAAAATGAACAAAATTACTCAAGAAGTTTACTAGAAATATGTGAGTTACTTCGTGTAAATCCGAGCAGAACTGATGACAAATTGTGCTAGGAAATACAGGGTCATCGTTTAATCCTGCAACCCGCGCGCGCGCAAACTTGTAAAATGGCAACACCGCCTCACGGACGCATTCCACTACAACCGTGCACCGGCCCAGCGGAGAGCTGCCAGCGACCGCTGGACAAGAGTGATGCCCGGCTTCGAAAATTTTAGCGTCGCAAACAGATTACTGTAATAAGGTTTGAACATAATATCAACTGATCTCGTACTCGTCCCAATTTTAAAAATTTTAGCTACGATAGGGTTGACCGCGGCGCTATAGGGGAGACCAGGTCTGGTTGTCGCAAGGGGTAGGTTGACTAATTGTTAATAACTTTACACCGACAAATGCTCTACTGCAGAAACATTTACCGTAGAAAGAAGTCACTTCTACTATGCCATGCATTTATGTCCGTACCCGCGATCGCACGTTTTTTGACAGTTATCAGCGTTTATCGAAAAATTGACTACGTAAGTAAATAGTTTTTCTTAAAGATTTTATTTTTTCCCGCCCTATATAGTTACAATAGAATAAATGTTAAGGGACTAGTTTAAAGTTTGTTTATTACACGATCTATTGACGTAGTATTTTTGTTTATACATAAATAATCGAAGGTTATATAAATTGTTAAAGTCAAAATGATCGTTCGGGGCTGGTTGACTAATAACGTTAATAAGGTTTAAATTGTTATTTTGTTATTCGGAAAGCGATTTTTATTTTTTGTTTAAATTTCACTATGTTATAAATACATTATAATTTATGTTTGAGTTGAAAAAATAGTCAGTTTATTTTTCAAATATGGAAGAGAGAAATTAATAATGAAATCATTTTATAATGAAACAACTCTTGTGACATTGTGTTATTTTATTACCACTGAGATATGTTGTTAATAACATTATTTTAACTGATTGTACCTATAATCAACCTACCCGATAATGTAAGTCAACCAACCCCGATCTTGGGGCTGGTTGACTAGCATGGAAGGTGTTAGAAAAACATTAAAATGCCTCAATTGTTGTCACATTGAGTCAACTTTAATAATTTAATCACATAGCCAAATGTATGTCCTATCAAATATACTAACCGATTTAAAAATATGTCGTCCTCATAATTTATTAAAAATCAAGAACTGAAAAACTGGCCTACCAGCCTCGGTCTCCCCTACCCTTGTACGGAGAGATTTTTCGCCACCTGCTTGTAAAAGCCACAATAATGGCACATCATTAAAAAAAATGACATTATCCGAAGCCGGAATAGGCGTGGCATTGAGTAGCTAAAACATTCAAACACAACAATTCTAGAGAAAAAAAATCAAACACCGCTACAATCAAAGACACGTCCCATTAGTTACTACCTACGTCTGATTTAGGCCTGCACCGCATTAAGGATAAAATCATAAAAAAGAAAACCAGAACAATAGATTCGGAGGTCTGCAGAACTAACACATAATTCAATAAAAATTTAAATTCTCAATTTATGAAAGTAATGATACAGAAACAACAAGCCTATTGTTTATCCACACCACGAATTTTAAAAACAGCGTTAAATACATTATCAAATAAACAGTTTACAAAAGCTTTTTAAACAATTATGGGTAAAAAAATGATAAAAGAAAACTTAAGTAAATTTAAAATATGTTAAATTATCCATCATTAAGAGGGAATAATTTTTCCTCATTTACCAGCGTAAATTGCATTCCAATATCTCTTATAGTTCAAAAGTTATACGAAAAAGGTCCCAAATTTTTCAACCCGGGCCGGGAAATTCTGAATAGTTCTTCGCAACGTTAATTTGAAAGAGACCAGCCAAAAATTCTCGAAGCTCGGGCATCACTGCTGTCTAGCGGTCGCTAGCAGCTCTCCGAACGCCGGGACGGTGCATGGTTGTAGTGGAATGCGTCCGTGAGGCGGTGTTGCCATTTTACAGGTTCGCGCGCGCGCGGGTTCCAGGATTAAACGATGACCCTGTACAGATAGATGCCATCAAGATGTTTACATGCATATCCGTTTTGAAACTGATAGAAAATATTTCATTTGGTTCAATCTGCAATTTACGGGAAGAAAACCGCATCAATCCGGATTTAAAAATTTTTAATGCGGTTCTAACTGGTAGTTCCAGCAGGGCGGTAACAAGAAAAATGTTCGAGGTTTGATGCTTAAACACATCGGTGTCACATCCGCTTTCTTCATTAAATTGGCTGAAAAGTATTTTAAAGTAAATTTCTTTATAATTACACATTCATGTTTGCAGCAAATAACGTAAGTATTCACTCGTTTCAATTTACTTACCTCTCTTCGACAAATCTTTTAATTCCTGGTTGCATATTCTCCTCTTTATAGGATTTCAATCGATAGTGTATCAGTTATATTATAGTAATTATATATTATAATAATTCTAATAATTATGTATTATAATAATGTTAATAATTGTATATTATAATAATTCTAACAATTATGTATTATAATAATGTTAATAATTATATATTATAATAATTATAATAATGATGTATTATAATAATTATAATAACTATTGAAATATTAAATTTAAACGTGTATAGGACAAAAAATAATTTCTTGACAATGGGAGCGATATATCTAGACAATATCCTTTGTGGATTGCCTACTATCTCAAAGATGCAAATGAATCCTGGCCGAAATTATATAGAAAAAATATGTAAAATTATTGTCACGACAAAGTAGCAAAAAAAATAAGACGCTAGATATTTTCAATCAAGCAGTGCATCCAACTGATACAGAGATCTCGTTTATTCTAATACACTATCGATTGAAGTCATACAAAGAGGAGAATATGCAACCAGAAATTAAAAAATTTGTTGAAGAGTGTTAAGGTTAAAATAAAAGAACCACGTGCTTGTGTTATGCTGAACAAAGGAAAAGGTTTTATTTGTTTCGTACACTGCGCCACTCTACTCTCTCTAAGGCTCGCCAATGACTGACCAGTGCAAACTACGCCGGAGCAGCGCGTCCGTGAGTTGGACTCCGAAGCGCCGAGCTCACGGACACGCTGGTCCGACGTAGTTTGCGCGAGGTGGGGGAAATTCTCGAGGGCACCCGTCCCCGATCTGGTATCACTGCGACTGACCAACGGACTCGAGCGCACCGCGAGGCGACACCGCCATGATACAGGAAGAGACAGTGATGCCAGAATCGTGGGACACGGGACGGGACGCTTACCCCCACTATGACCTACCGTCCTCTCCCACTATGCCCTACCGGCGTCCCCCACTTTCTTCCCACCGCACTGCACACAAGCATATTTTTACTCCTGTCTGTGTGAGCTGCCTGTCGAACTGCCGAGCACACGGACAGGGGTAGGGATATGCTTGTGTGCAGTGCGATGGGAAGAAAGTGGGAGACGACGGTAGGCCATAGTGGGAGAGGACGGTAGGTCATAGTGGGGGTAAGCGTCCCGTCCCGTGTCCCACGATTCTGGCATCACTGGGAAGAGATGGTCGAGTGCGCCATCTATTCTCAACAAAGAGAGGTAAGTAAATTGAAACGAGTGAATACTTATGTTATTTGCTGCAAACATGAATGTGTAATTATAAAGAAATTTACTTTAAAATACTTTTCAGTCAATTTAACGAAGAAAGCGGATGTGACACCGATGTGTTTAAGCATCAAACCTCGAACATTTTTCTTGTCACCGTATAGCATCACTGAGTCCGTCATAACCCTTTCCGTAACCCTCACTTTTTGGATTTTTTTTATTTAATTATATAGTAATTGTTAAGTTATCCACATGTATATTCATTTTTCTTTCTTAACTATCTCCGACCAAGTTAATTTGGCGTGTGAGATGCGTATACAGTTCGGTAATCGACTTGCGAGAATATAGTAATAACGCAACAGGTTACGACATGCAAACCCTTTATATAGCAGAATTTAAAGTATTCAAGCATTTTATTATCCTTTTACACTCCATATGGATAAATACAATAAATAAATCTAAAATATTGTTATCAAAGCACGTAAACCAGAAAGAAACACTGTTTTATCGATTTTTTCATCTTAAATCGCATTTTCCTTCGAATTCTGAAGGCCTAGATCAATTCCGTGGGCATATTTGAATTCATTGCGTGAAAATATATAGGAAATGATGTATAACATGTAGGGATGGAGTGCAAAATCACAAACAGTGATTTATCACATTGATCGCAGATTCACGATCATAGTCGTGATTTAACTTCAATCATGACCGTGATTTTTTTAACTTGAATGAATTGTGTACTGTGATCGTAATTCTTGATCTTGATTGTATTATTTTTTATAAAATACTTTAATGGAGCTTTTGTTACAGTCAAAGCGTGCTAATTCAGCGAATATATAGAATATTCTTTCATCAATAGTCAATGTATGCACTTACTGATTTGATTGGCCAAAGTACTCACATATACATTATACTTTTTAACTAAAGTGAATAAATATTCGTTAATTTAAATAGATCAAGAACGATTACATTGGTTCAAAATATACAACTAAGATTCTATAAGAACAGTGAGGACTTGAGAATGTTTCGAAAGAAAGTAGAAATTGGGGTTATGTGGCGCGTGCAAAGAGCAGTTATGCTCTCCACCAATCAGAAGCGATCACTCTTCTGCCTGCACCAATCAGAGGCGATCACAGATCCCTTCCCTGTTCTGCCTGCACCAATCAGAAGCGATCACGAAAATCACGAATCACTGTGAAAAATCACCGTGATTGGGAACGAACGTGATCGGATCACTCGTGATTCACAAATCACGGTTCACTCCATCTCTAATAACAAGTGAAGGAAAAACTTCAAACACAAGTTATAACGGAAAAACCGAAAGTTTCTTCGAAAATGTCAACTTTGATTTAAATTTGTAAGGTCAAAATTTGTTTGTGATACATTCTCAACATTTTTCCCTTAATATGCAACATCTTGGCTTTAAGCTCCAAAAAGATTCATCCCCCTATCTTATTCCTATCAAAAGTTCTACGATTTTCACACAAAAAGGAGCAGTTTGTCCCACTGTGCGACGATGTGTGCACGTGATAATACGATACCTATTATTTAAGCACCGTTTCCAACTGTGAAAACATTTTTCCGTGTAAAGTATATTTTAAATTTATTATATATATAATAAATAAATATATAAAATAAATTTAAAATTAACTGCTTCTTCAGAAATTCAAGTTATTGCAGAATATGTATTCTGGTCACAAGTGCTTATTCAGAAAAAAAATATTCTGGAATAACTTGAATTTCTGAAGAAGCAGTTAATTTTAAATATATATTTACATTTCTAGAGGTTTTCTATTCGTAAAAAATTGTATCAAATGTATTAGGATATTGTTTCTATGAGCATCTTAGGTATGACTTGCATTCATGTTAAGATATGTAATTGATCAGAGTTTTCCAAAATTATCAAACATACCTTCCCTGGTCTGCAGTCTTCGTGTTAAATATTTCTAATTGCTTTTATTTGGGAAGTGACAAGTGACCATGCGTTTGCGATATCTCTTCGTTTGAAGATAGAAATCAGGGTACATTTTACAAATACATTCTTATATTTGTAATTAACTATATGGTTATACCGTATTATATTCAATATAACATAATATATATTTAAATTTATAAGATTATAGTATAGTATATTTTATAGATTATGACATATTTGTGGGAGATATGTATTAATAACAAGCGCTACTAACTATATTGCGACATATACAATGGTGCGATATATTGTATGCATATAATATGTGCAATTATCTGCTTTTAGAATTAGAATTAAATCTTTTGATATTTCATGTACATTGATTTATTGTGCAAAATCCAACATGTTACATTCATCAGACTCATCAAGACTCTACTGTGGCATCTGAAGCCCTCTTAGCAATGGTAACTGATAATGCTCAGCATTCAGAACAATGTCTACTTCGCGGTGAGTTACACACTGGAAGCAGTAATGAGAAAGGAACCACGGAGGAATCTGTAATCGAAGCCAATAAACCAGTAAATGCTGTAAACGAAGAAGACTGCACGAAAAACCATGGATGGAAAGGCTTTAGCCTGAAGAGGCAGCTCAGCAGGGTTGATCTGAAAATAAAAAGTACTTTCACGCCGACTTTGGTGACGTCTCAAAATGGGGTACTTGTATGTTTTTTGTTATCATTCAAATTACGCGTTCTGTTAACGTTATACCTACAATTTTGTCTTGAAAAGAATCCACACCTCGATACCGGGCGCGATCTCTTTTCAAAACGGGTAGTCTATTCGGCTTGCCTTTGCTTTCTGCCGTGGCGAGTGAGAGAGGGACTGATCTTGAGAATCAATGCGAGGGCTTGTGACAGCGACAAGCTATAAATTACGGTCGGTACTGCCGCGACGTCGTCTATCGAAAAAAGACGGAATAGGCTTCTCTGCTACCTGTCACTCGCCACGGTGAACTATGTACAAAATAAGTACATAGCGAGGGTAGCGATGACTCCTTTTCAAGACAGAAGACGCGGGTTCTTTTCGAGACAGCACTGTAGTTCGTTACCGATAGGGCCAGGTGTAACATTACCACCTAAAATGTTTATCCTATTTGTGTCGAGAAAGTAAAATATTCTGACATCATCGAATAAGCGTAATAAAGGACACTGTTAAGTCCCGGAGGGGATTACTGACCCAAGAGCCTACAAGGTATGCTATACACTGTTGGAAAGATCTCGCTAATACGAATCGATTGATACCATTTTTAACTTCGAAATCAAATGGGATCACCTCGAAAAATGGTCTCAAATTTCGAGATTTTGCGGTTTTGAACAAAAAAAAAATGGTAGTAAAATTCCAACCGGCCCGACGGACCTCGTGTAGGCACCTGAGGAAAAACCAAGGGATGTAAGCGACACTGTAGCAGGTTGGGGCGGCAAATGTGCCCCACGACATTCATTTCAGGGCCGTGTTGGGCCTGCGTTTTCCTCATGCGCCACTAATCCATTGGCGATTTCGTATTGGGCGTTACGAAAGGGGCCCATAGGGCAAACACAGGCCCAACACAGCCCTGAAATGAAGGTCATGAGGCACATTTGCCGCTCCAGCCTGTTGGAGTATCGCTTACATCTCTCGGTGTTTCCTCAAGTGCCTACTCGAGGTCCGTCGGGCCGGTTGGGATTTTACTACCGGTTTCTTTTGTTCAAAACCGCAAAATCTCGGAATTGAGGCCATTTTTCGAGGTGATCCCATTTGATTTCGAAACGGTGTATAGCATACCCTGTAAGATTTTGGGTCAGGAATCCCTTCTGGGACTTAACATTGTCCTTTTCTTATGTAATTCTCTAAGTTTTCACCGAAATTTATTTTTTGAAAAGTTTAACTCAAAACATATACAATAATACAAACTTATCGTATTAGAACGTAGGGGAGGCCGGGGATAATTGACTAACGAGGTTAATTGACTAATTCCATTTAATTGTTGTATTATGGAATAAATTATGCTGCGATTCGACCTGCTTGCTATTTAATGTGTCGCCGTGACAAAAACTTGCGTGTTCTGTCAGTAAGAATGAAAAATCTAAAAAGTTCGGCGCGAAGTAAATATTTTTGTTTCGACTATTTATGAATTTTTGTCCACTGCTTAATGTTTTTTCATGAATATTTTGTGAAAACGTTGACGTTTGACTATAATTTACGGTATTTTATTTTATCCGGTGCGTGAATGTTTTGTACATACGGCCCTTAACATGTTAACAATGTCGGACGGGGTCTTACTTGACTAAGCATAGGAATGCCACTAATAATTGCATTTTTTATCCTCAAGATGCAGTCAAGGCAAAGAGTTTAGCTGCTCAAGTGGACTTCCCCCACCACAAATCCTCCCAAACTCACCTCTACCAGTTTTACACACTATTCTCCCTTCAAATTCTCAGGCCTTCCAAATGCACCATAACAAACAAGTACAAAATAATTACAGTATCTAACATCATGATAATTAATAACAAAAAATAACACTGTGAAGGAGTGAGAAAAAATAAAAAATTAATGGGTCGTAGTATACATATGTACGCGTTTCGTATATTATATTGATAGAATTGGCAGCGTATATATACGCTTTTTATGTATATTGATGGAATTGTGACAGCGTATATATATGTATTTCGCAGTCAAAGGGTTAAAACTGAAAAGTAGGGTAAAGGCAGGTAATATGGAACATCTGATTTCAAAAGCTTGTCAAAAGTAGGGCAATTTATTTTTTTTTAATAAAACAGACATGAGGGGACGAAGGAACTATTGCATAATCATATTGGTATAGCCAAATGTAAAAATATCCAATTGTTTTGCAATGATAGTAAAAAAACTGAAATGAGTGAAAATCGGCCATTCGAAAAAATGGGTCCTAATATGGAACACCTAGGAGATTTGTAAAAACTCAAAAATCTTTACTTTTTTTTACTAAAAATTAAGATTTATGAAGTAGAAGATACTAAAATAAATAAATATACATCATTTTTAGAACTTATTCCTGCCTTCTGCGTCTCCTACACGATGGGCACGTGAATAATACGTCGGGAACCCGACATTCTTCGTGTCTCCACTGAAAGCAGCTAATGCATTGGGCATACTTTTCATTGTCATTATTTTTATAATTTCCATCGCAAAATAAGCATTTCGTATCATCGTCGTCATCGTCATTATCAACTTCATCTATGTTACTTGGTATGTTCCATATTACGTACACACATGTTCCAACAAGAAATTAAGAATTATTTTAACAATAAGAAGAAAGTAACTTTATTTGTAAAGTATTGTTGAATAATAATAAACACGCATATTTAATGATAAATTATATCAAAATAATACTTTGTAACATACCTCCACTACACATAATTGTCAGTATCGTCGTCTATTATGTCCAAGGGTCTAAGGTCGGGGCCATATACAGGGTCATCGTTTAATCCTGCAACCCGCGCGCGCGCGCGAACTTATAAAATGGCAATACCGCCTCACGGACGCATACCACTACAACCATGCACCGTCCCGGCGTTCGAAGGGCTGCTAGCGACCGCTAGACAGCAGTGATGCCCGAGCTTCGAGAACTTTGGGCTGGTCTCTTTCAAATTAACGTTGCAAAGAACTATTCAGAATTTCCCAGCCTGGGTGGAAAAATTTGGGGCCTTTTTCGTATAACTTTTGAACTATAAGAGATATCGGAATGCAATTTACGCCGAAAAATGAGGAAAAATTATTCTCTCTTAGGGGTCATCCTTAAATTACGTAAGGCTTTTTGGGGTGGGAGGGGGTCGCGAATTTCTTATGTTTTCTTACAAGGGGAGGGAGGAGTCAGGTAGCGTCTTACGTAATATTTTTTAACAAATTAATACAATAAATGCAAATTCTATCATTAATGGTCCAGAAAAATTGTTTTAGTTTAAATTTCCCCAAACTGAGTTAAATGAATTATGTAAATGTTTAAAAGAATTTTAATAACTGAAAAATTTAATGTAAAAAATATTACGTAAGAAGGGGGTTGCAGTATCAAATCTTACGAATTCTTATACTGGGGGAGGGAGGGGGTAAGAAATCGTGAAAATTACCCTTACGTAATTTAAGGACGGTCCCTTAATGATAGATAATTTAACATATTTTACTTTTACTTAATTTTTCTTTTATCAATTTTTTAACCATAATTTTTTAAAAAGCTTTTGCAAACTGTTTATTTGATAATGTATTTAACGCTGTTTTTAACGCTAGTTGTTTCTGTATCATTACTTTCATAAATTGAGAAATTAAATTTTTATTCAATTATGTGTTGGTTCTGCAGACCTCAGAATCTATTGTTCTGGTTTTCATTCTTATGATTTTATCCTTAATGCTGTGCATACCTAGATCAGACGTAAGGGGTAACTAATGAGACGTGTCTTTGATTGTAGCGGTGTTTGATTTTTTTCTCTAGAATTTTTGTGTTTGAATGTTTTAGCTACTCAATGCCACGCCGATACCGGCTTCCGATAATGTCATTTTTGTCAATGATGTGCCATTATTGTGGCTTTTACAAGCAGGTGACGAAAAATCTCTTCGTACAAGGCTAGAGCGTCACGGTCAACCTTGTCGTATCTAAAATTTTTGAAATTGAGACGGGTACGAGATCAGTTGACATTATTTTCAAACCTCATTACAGTAATCTGGGGCACGAGTGGTAAACCGACCATAAAAGCGGATCGTCGCTTTGCGACGCTAAAATTTTCGAAGCTCGGGCATCACTCTTGTCCAGCGGTCGTTGGCAGCTCTCTGCTGGACCGGTGCATGGTTGTAGTAGAATGCGTCCGTGAGGGGGTGTTGCCATTTTACAAGTTCGCGCGCGTGCGGGTTGCAGGATTAAACGATGAACCTGTATATTGGCCGGTGAGTTTCGTGAGGGGCATTCTTCCACCACACCGCTTGCCCGCTCGATGCTCCTTTTCTCCACGTTCTCACTCTCTCTTGGGCTACGCCTGCTCGTCATATGGTGGTGGCTGACTTCTCCTCGATCGCTGCTCGGGAAAACAAATTCACCGGCCAATATATCTGGCCCCGACCATAGTATACACGATTGCCTGAAGAGTTTATTTCTTTATCGAAATTTTACGAAGTTCCATATTACGTGCCGTTCCATATTATCTGCCTTTACCCTAAATGTCAAATCAACTAACCCCATCATATTTGTCAACTAACCCCGCAGCCGGGATTTGTTGACTTATTCGTCTCACTACTCTAAATACAATAAAAACTACAACCTAGACTCAATTAAAATGATCAAGTCAACAAAATACCAATGGTTTATTTATAAAAATTAGATATGTAAAAATTAGTCAATCAGCCCCGGTCTCCTCTAATTCTTTACAAAAACGTTCTTCTTTGCATTGGTCTACGAAGATGAGCAATTTGCCATGGATAATGATTAGATTTTGTAAACGAGTTAGTATACAGAAAATAATACATGAAATATCATTGAATTGAAATTAAAATATTCTTATTTCGAACAGAGTACATGGCGAGTCTAATTGACAAAGTAAATTCGCATGTTGTTTAATAAGAAAGAAAAAAAATATCTTCTGATCATTATTGTTATTATTGAATTACAAATGTAAATTATTTTAAAATATATTACGCAAGAGATATACACTGAATAGTTTACTTTATCGATACAATAAGTAGGTACATTTTAAACGGAAAAGTCACATGCTCTCCCTTGCACGATATGTAGCGATCGTTACTAGGTTCCTGTTTTCTTTCTGCTTATTTTTTAAAATCATAGCTTAACAATAACATTTCTAATTTGCTTAACGAAGACAGCTATTTGCTGCTTCTAAAATGTGCCAAAGCGAGAGGTTCAATCAAGTACGATGTAAGAACAATGATCAATTGTTACTTCTAAGCGGAAATAAGTAGAAATATTAAGCAAAATTAGATTAAATAAATACTAGCAAAGGAACAGCTCAAAGTGATTGCTTTAAATACACCGCTCAAAATAATTATTATACATTTAATTCACACGAGTAGAATGAATAAAATACGTATATCACTCAGTGAATATCCTATTTTTACTGTATATTGAATGCATAGTAATTTTTTCATTTCAAAGTATTTGATTTCGTAGTGCACATACAAGATTATTTAATTACCTTATCAAATTAATGTGGCGTATTTTGGAGGTCAAATAAATAAGAAAAGTCTATATGAACCCATGTTTCGAAACAGACAGAAATTTTGTTTCGTCTTTTAAAGATCTTAAGGATGTATTGGACGTACAATATCAGACAAAAGTTGAAATACTTGAATAGCTACGTCTTATGCATAGTAAATCTAGATGTAAGGAATTCGAACGACAGTTGGAATCTTATTTTTAATCCTGGGAAGGTATTTTTCACATTACAAATACTTTTTCAAGCATTATTTGCTAAATTTTTAGCCGTGAAAATGCCCCAAGTTCACAATTTTCTCAAGTTACAATTTATTTCTTTAAAACGGTGTAGTGAAAGCAATTGAAACTCGGCAGATATTTTCATCTACCCATATACTGCATGTACAAAAAAATTTAAAACATTGGTAATATTTATTCAACATGTTTTCAGATGATTTATTCGTCAAGATCGTCTCTTTCCATAAGAGTACATGTAAAATCAGTGAAAATTAAAATCGTTATAACTCAGTAACCGTTTAGTGAATTCGTTTAAAATTTTTGGAGCACATCAGGAAGGTTAAAAAGAACAATCTCACGAATTTTCATCGACTTGGAACTATTTTGAAAATAGGTCCAATACATCCTTAAACATACATATTTCATTTTATATTTTGCGTTACTGTAGTAATAGTGCATATTCTACATGCTTCACTTCGATAAGAAATAACTGACTAACAATAAATAAGAAACAGATTACATCCCTGATAACCATCTGTTACCAATCTGACGTCAGATTGGCAGCAGCGTCTGCCGTGAGAGCGCAGAGCCTGACGTCAGATCCGTAGTCATCTGTGTCCGCATTAGGCTGCGGTCTGAGGTACAGAGCCTGACATCAGGGCCTGACGTCAGATTGGCAGCAGATTGACAGCAGATCCTGATGTCAGATCGGCAGCAGATGGACAGCAGATTCTGCCGTCTGCTTGGCACAGCTAACAGCGCCATCTGAGGGTCAGGATTAGCAAACTAACGTGTGGTAAGAAAAAAAATACCAACAAATACGAAACGTTGTAATTCCCAAGCGGTCACCCATCCAAGTACTAACCGCGCCCAATACCGCTTTAACTTCAGTGATCGGACGAGAACGTGTGTTTTTTCTGACACGAAATGATCGTTGGAAAAAATTTGGCTCTTATTAATACTTCTTGTGTAAAAATCTTCATACTATTATATTCTAAGAACTTATTATATAACGTTTAAGTCGAAAAGAGTCGTTGTTCTGTAGCATAAGTACCTGTTTGAACTACAATTTTATATTTTCTGTGTACTTTACTGACGTGGTAGTAGAATTGGACACAGTTTAAATGTATTCTACAGGAATTAAAGGTTAAATTGTGAAAATAAGTTAATTTATATAATAAATTCATAACATTAACTTATATCACAGAACAACGACTCTTTTCGACTTAAACGCTATATAATAAGTTCTTAGAATATAATAGTATGAAGATTTTTTAAAAATAAGTATTAATAAGAGCCAAATTTTTTCCAACGATCATTTCGTGTCAGAAAAAAACACAAGTTCTCGTCCGATCACTGAAGTTAAAGCGGTTTTGGGCGCGGTTAGTACTTGGATGGGTGACCGCTTGGGAATTACAACGTTTCGTATTTCTTGGTATTTTTTTTTCTTACCACACGTTAGTTTGCTAATCCTGACCCTCAGATGGCGCTGTTAGCTGTGCCAAGCAGACGGCAGAATCTGCTGTCCATCTGCTGCCGATCTGACATCAGGATCTGCTGTCAATCTGCTGCCAATCTGACGTCAGGCCCTGATGTCAGGCTCTGTACCTCAGACCGCAGCCTAATGCGGACACAGATGACTACGGATCTGACGTCAGGCTCTGCTGCCAGATCTGGTTATCAGGGATAGTAACAAAACTTGTTTACTTATACACGGTGAGCCACATAAAGCATGACACTGAATACATATTTACAAAATATTACAAAATATTATTCGGCAAAGTTGAAGTGTGCGCACTTTTTAGCTTAATTTAATTTTTTATCCAAAAGATGTCAAGGCGATTTCAATTCCATCAACTTTTTTCAAATGGAATTCAGATGAATTGAATAACCATAGTTGTTCAAGGCTAATCAGGGTTTTAGGTAGAGGAAAAGCCATTGCGTCTTTCCAATTGCATATAACTCTAACTCTATCAGTGTTTTCTGTTTAGTACCTATCAATTCAATAAATGTTTGAAGTGTACGAATACACTTTCAAAACTCCTTTTCACTCTTTCTAGCAACTGTTTAATGTGGCTCCATAAAAAAAGTCAAACGGCGCTAAATCCGGTGATCCATGGAAGTACTTTGTAAAAATTATCAATAATATTGGTCAACAGTCCACGAATGTTTACTTTAAAAACAACAGGAACTCAAAAATTGTTTTGTACGTTGTTGTCTCAGCGACCCTTCGTTCACCTGGCCTTCGAGGCTGAAATAAGTGATGCACTAATGAAAATGTTGAGAGTGTTACCAATGGATTAGTAATAGATTGGTAATAAGGTTGAGTTTAGACTAATTTTCATAAGGAAAATTTAGACAATCCATTCATAATATTGTCCTGAAAATCTAATAGGAAATGTAGAAATTACAATTTTCATAATACGAGTCATTGGACGCTCAACTGTCGGACAAGCGAAGGTGGTCACTGATGAGGTGAAGTACAAAATGAACTCCGATGTTTGCTTGCTTTTTAAAGGCTACATTCAGGGATCCTTGACAGTGGCACACCCGGGAGGCCCTGCCCTCCCCCCCCCCCCCCAGAGAATGGAAAAACAAGATTAATGTAACCACGACTGAAGTGATTCAAGAGCTTTGTAAAATGAAAAGAAAACTGGATTTTATTCTTTAAATAAATTTGTTTAATCACCTAATGAATTTTATCGAACTTGCATTAAAAATACTATTATTTGTTCCACCCGATTTCCCCAAGATTAAATCCCGAGTGCGCCACTGATCGCCGAACAGTACTTTCGATGCTAAATATCAACGTGAAATTACGCTAAAATCTTGCACGAGATGGAAATCCCTCGGCATGAAAAGACGCTGACGCCACTAAAAGTGTGAAAGTCACAATGTCAATCAAGCTAGTTGTCTACCAGATACTAATTCCACAGGGCCATGACACTAACCAGCATTTTACAAATTTGCTTAGTGAGCAACAAATCTCTAATTTTTATAACTACGTTATAAAGCATTGTTGAACTTGGGTTGGTATAAACTTTTTTGTTTCGATCTCAAATTTCGGAAAAAAATTTCGGGATATAAAAAAATTCAGTAGTTATGAGCTTTCGAATGCAAGAAAAATCTATAGTTATTTACTTTTGGTATCCCTCACCGATTTTGATGATCTTGAAAAATTCTGTTATTTTTACATTCTGATGTCGGACAATATTACTTGGCCCTTTATTTTGTAAAATTATTTGTGGTTTAAACTTATATTCTTTTAGTAACGAAAATTTAGTAAGAAAGTCATACACGATATTTTACTGATTTGTTACAGATTTTTAAGTTGTCCATATTCTATGTACAATGTGATGAAATTTAATCCGCCAGGAGTTTAATGTTAAATAACATGTACATTCATCTCTCGCTCTTTTAATATGCTTCGTTCACCGTTTATTTCATTTAAATGTAAGAGAACAAATAATCCCTTTATTCGGGATTGCATTTGCGACCACTGATCGTTGTTTTGGAGTTGATCGTTTGAGCTTTGTACATACATTACAATGACCACCATAAAATGAACCTGTGAAATGAAAAAGTATATGCAAGTACCCCATTGTTAACAGGTAGGCACTGATAGTAGCGGTCAAAAATCTTCCGTTTTTTACTGTAACGTCAACGAATCCGCGAGTTCGTTATCTCCAGTCGAAAGTGTCGAATCTGAATCTCCATCGTCGTCGGAAAGCTCGATACCAGGCTGCGAATGTCCATTAAATGATGATAAGAAAAGGATTAGTCAGGAAGCGAAGAGCCCGATGACTGAAGGGAACAATATTAAACTGCTACGACAACCTCAAAATGAAAACGTTATCACAAAGTCAGACGCCGTGCGGCCGATTAATCTGACATTATACGAGAATGAATTAAAACAGCCGCGACTGAAGAAAATCGTGAAGTTGAAACAAGCAAAACGAGAAGGTCGATTGTTGTCCGTGCCGAATTTAAAGTTGCCGAAAAACGATGCAACGATTTGTGACCTAAGGTGCGAAGAAAACACGGCCCCCGAATCCTTCACCTGCAATCTAATGAGAAGATTCAGTAAGTGTTTATAATTAGAGTAGAGGAGAGTCTGTGTTGCCCGTGTGCATTTAGAAACGTGATACGTGTTAGAGTTTAACATAACATATGAATGTGAGTACATGCGTGTGGGTGTGAGTGAATATTCGTTTACTAACAAAATTCCTCTTAATCGCAACGTTATTGCGTGGTAATGAACTTCACGACTAAAAATCATGTCTCTGTGTCGATGACTGAGAGTGTATATTTGTTTTAAAAAAACTAGACTAACAATAGAAAGAGCTCGGCTATATTTCGACTGTGCTTCTACCTTTTTTTTTCATTATGGAAAAAGCCTAGGATGCTCGTAGATTCGTGTAAATTCTAGAGGTAATATCAAATAACAGTGTGTATACAAACGAAGCTTCCGCCGTAAGAATGTCATCAGAATCAAAGGTTTATGTGAAAATTTTGATCTTTCTTTTCAAGGTACGCTGCATAATGACCTATCGCGTTTAAAAACTTGCCTCACTATTGTATCTGTACTTCTAGTTCCGTTTCATATTATATTGTTTAGTTATACAACCTCTCCTAATATTTGGCATAAAATAACTTCGCCCATTTCGTAAATATGAGCAAAGTAAACACGAGCATACACAAAGATTGAAAATTCAAAAAATTCGCTACTGAGAATTATTAACGACGATTAACTCACATAAATCTGAGAATAGATACGAGATACAAAAGCTTGCAAGAGTAAAGCGAACATTCCACCAAGTACGGCGCTGCATAACGGACCGACCGTAGTGTCGCGACCGTAGTCGCCGCAAAAAAGTTAACTTAATTTGCTTCTAATGCATCTGCTTCCACTAAATAGTCTAAAAACGTCACGGTATGGTAGGTATACAGGATGGCCCAGCTGAAAAAGGCCACCTAAACCTCTATCATAGAATTTAATCACTTTTTTGGTGTTCAAGGTCATCTGGAGGTTATATATACTCAGGCATGCTCTAATGCATTTTTTATCCACTAGAAGATACAATCGAAAAAGTATATACTTTCCTGCAAAAAATTTTGGTTAGGTACTTTGAAAACACCTAGGTAGAACTGTTCTTAGAAAACTCTCCTCCGGGACCATTCAAATTGTGCTTTAAACATTTCTCGCATCACTAAGAAAAAGGAAATATTTAGGCGGCCTCCTTCAGCTGGCATACCCTGTACACTACACACGTGTACGATGAATTTAAAGAACGATTGATTTGTGCTGTACGTACTGCATTCAGTGGAGTGACTGCGGTACGTTGTTGCACTGTTGTCGATGGAATGTCGAATGCATCGTTCCGTCATGCGGTGCCGTACTTGGTGGAATGTTCGTTTAAAACCGATTGCGGTATTAGACCCCAAGCTTTTCTGTTTCGTATTAGCTAGAAGAATTTATCCATTTATGCATGACTGATGTAAACTTTACCACGTAGGAATATCATTACTCCAATTTTGTTTCGTGCTATCGGATATGTTAGGACAAATTAGAGCCCTTCTCCTTTCACAAAGCATGTACCACCTACTTCTGAAAACAAGTGACAACGTACGAACAACAAAATTAGACAAAGGATTTTTCATTCGGGTTTAAAACTGAATTCTTGAAAGTGATCACATCTTCTTCGCCTTTTTTCTCTCTTTATTCTTACCTTTTTCATGGTTGACAATAACATAGTCGTTTAAACTTCTGTATACAATTCAAAATAATTAAAAATTTAATAACGATAATGTTGAAAATACATTCGGTTTAAAATTGATTTAAAATAATACTCATTAAGCAGGATCTTGTACATAACATAAACTGAAACGGACTAATATTTTAAAGTTCTTCCTCATGTAAATCCTCGAAATTATTCTGTAATTTTAAATATCGGTTATATGGATAATAATAAAAGAACTTGTGCTTGATCACGCCATGGTTTTACACACATTCAGGTAGAGTATATAATACAAAAAAATACTATTGAAATATACAGGGTATTCCAAAATTGCAGGTCAATCCGGAACATGCAATATTCTGATGCAAAAAGAAATCGATAAGTCCTTTATCGTTTTGGGATCCGAGGCTTCGTTCGCGAGATATTAACAGTTAATTATTAACTCCCCAACTTCCGGGCTGCACAGTTTAAAGCCGAAACAGCTGAGCGTGCAGCAGTTACCGCTCGCACGCACACGTAGCAGGCACGCGTAGATACACACCTGTTGTGAGCCAACCAACGCCTAACGACGCGTACATTCCGATTGCCGCAACCGAACAGCCGATCCCCGGCACAGCCACGTAAGCACTCTCGGAAGCGCATCGAAAACCGTCAGCATATGGCGAAACACCCAAAAGCAGACCAAAGACGGAGACCCCGATGGTCCCCGTTTCGTCCCGATTACAGTATAAGAACGATGTACGAGAAATACGAGGACAGAATTGATAGAGACTTGATACCTAACATTATACGCGACTCATGTCTGATTAGGCACAGTGTCATTGTCACCCAGATCGGGACAGAATAAACTTGTTAACCTTACGGTGAGTTCCAACTCTTTAACCCGCAACGATCCCCTACCTTCGGTTTCAAATCGAATTCCTCCATCCCGGCATATTCACCCGAATCTTCGGAGCCCGTTAGACGACGATCGCGAAGGACGCCCCGGAGCACGCCGAGATTCGTACCCAGAATCTCGACCTCAGGCGTCTTAGCACAACAAACCCCCACACACAGTATAGCTAACCACGCTGGTTCATTTTCACGGTTTCACTAATATTCAACTGTTAATATCTCGAGAACTAAGTCTCGGATCCCATAACGCTAAAGGACTTTTCGATGTCTTTTTGCATCAGAATATTGCATGACCGGATCGTCCCATAATTTTGGGACATCCTGTATATTGAAAAGAACCGGCGAATTTTTTTTAAATGCCACATACAAAATTTTAAATACATGTCATTGTGAAAGTTGACGAGGCCTCATATCTAGTAGGTATTTCTAACATAAATTTTGGTTAATCATTTGTTAATTTAGCGACTTGTAAAAATGTTTTATTTTTTAAACTAACTGTTGTTACTTAACTTAATGTTTTAAATTTTGTTATACAGTACAACAACCGTTACATAAAAAGCATGAAATGATCCACGGAAAGAATATTTATTTTCATAATATCACAGTGACATTATGGTGTAAATATAGGATGTTATGTGGAATAAATCACTGAATTTTTCTCACAATCAATGATGGTAAATGTAGAGCCTATATAAGAGTCAGTCAATCAGTTTTGTGGATGTTATCCTATTCATTTTCGGTATGGAATTACGTTTCAAGATGTTCGAAAATTTAGGGAATTAGAAAATTTCCAACTAAATTTCGAGATTATGAAAGAGTGCAAACTCGCACTTTTGAAGTAACTGATTTAAAAATAGGCTTCCATGTTGTACTCAGAGGGTACCAACATTTTAACAATGTTAAAGTCTGAAATTTAGCGACTAGAGTTTTCTGAAATCTGACCATGTTAGACATAAAAAGAACATTGTTGTAAGGTGCAGAACTATAATATAACATTTACATGTACCCGTATTTTTATGCTCATTGAGATTCAGTAGCGACGTATTTTATATACAAGATTCAACAACCAGTTGATGGGAAAGAAGACAGACACACTCTTTTAGCCCAAAGTCAAGGGAAGTGTTATTGAAATGTATCTGTTTGTACTGTATTTCACAGCGATGTCCCCTTGTATTGTTAATGCACATGCCTTGTACGTTACTAGAAGATGTATTTATAACAGCATCTGTATATTCATATTAGGTACACCTACGAATATTTGGAATGCGTAGTGTATGTACGTTAAGACTATATACCCATATTTGTTCTTGATCCCCCATTCGTGTGGATTTCATTGGAACGTTTATAAACTCCACCCATTCTTTGTGATGTTAATCCACCCTTCTTTGCGAAATGTCGCAGTATTCCTTCGAATCTATAGCAACAGATTCTAAATTCGATACACTCTTCAATTTCGAAAAAATAAAAACAAACTATAAACCGATAAGTTATCCTTGAGCATAATCAATCCATTAATTGAATGTGAAGAGATTCTACTTTAACGCTTTTTCAGGTTCAAATCAGTTTTGCGGTCT
This sequence comes from Andrena minutula, assembly GCA_929113495.1. Classification (NCBI taxonomy): domain Eukaryota; kingdom Metazoa; phylum Arthropoda; class Insecta; order Hymenoptera; family Andrenidae; genus Andrena; species Andrena minutula. The sequence goes on along the minus strand of OV815996.1, from coordinate 34,493,182 downwards.
TCCCCGACAGCAAGGTTGATTCAGGTAAAAACAAGGTTTTTCATATTTTGACAGTTGTTTTATCACCGAGAGAAAAGTATATATGTATATGTGTTGCGACACTTTACACACATTCCTAGGTAACGTTACGTATTCATACCTATTCGTTTAAGTATGTGTTAGTGGCTCATTAATCACAATAGATCCAGTACAGATGATACTAAACAGTGTTAACATACAAACCGTACATAGTTCCCGTATATGTATATATATATATATATACTCCCCTGATAACCATCTGTTACCAATCTGACGTCAGATTGGCAGCAGGGTCTGCCGTGAGAGCGCAGAGCCTGACGTCAGATCCGTAGTCATCTGTGTCCGCATTAGGCTGCGGTCTGAGGTACAGAGCCTGACATCAGGGCCTGACGTCAGAGTGGCAGCAGATTGACAGCAGATCCTGATGTCAGATCGGCAGCAGATGGACAGCAGATTCTGCCGTCTGCTTGGCACAGCTAACAGCGCCATCTGAGGGTCAGGATTAGCAAACTAACGTGTGGTAAGAAAAAAAAAATGCCAACAAATAACAACGTTGTATTCCCAAGCGGTCACCCATCCAAGTACTAACCGCGCCCAATACTGCTTTAACTTCAGTGATCGGACGAGAACTTGTATTTTTTCTAACACGAAATGATCGTTGGTAAAAATTTGGCTGTTATTAATACTTATTGTTAAAAAATCTTCATACTATTATATTCTAAGAACTTATTATATAACGTTTAAGTCGAAAAGAGTCGTTGTTCTGTAGCATAATTCTGTTTAAACTACAATTTTACATTTTCTGTGTACTTTACTGACGTGGTAGTACAGATGCGGCCAAACCGGGCCATTTGGGAGTAAGGCCTCCATGATGTTTACTTTAGCCGCGCGGAAGGGGCCCCGAAAGCCAATGGTAACGTAGGCGCGCCACGGATAGGGAAGACTGTAAGAATGTAAGTAGTAGCGTGCGGTGCAGGCTCGTACCCATGGCTGAAATATTTGGCCCTCTCAGGAGCCCAAGTGGCAGCGATTCCTGGGGCCCCCAAGATTCACAGTCATTCAAACCTATCGTACGGGCATGAGGTTGCACCGCACACTACTACAGTTTTCCCTATCCGTGGCGGGCCCACGTCACCATTGGTTATCGAGCTCCCCTTCCGCGCGGCTATGGTAAACATCATGGAGATCCTACTCCCAAATGGCCCGGTTTGGCCGCATCTGTGGTAGTAGAATTGGACACAGTTTAAATGTATTCTACAGGAATTAAAGGTTAAATTGTGAAAATAAGTTAATTTATATAATAAATTCATAACATTAACCTTTAATTCCTGTAGAATACATTTAAACTCTGTCCAATTCTACTACCATGTCAGTAAAGTACACAGAAAATGTATAAAAATGAAATACAACAGGTAAAAAGAATTGCGTTAGGTAAGTTACTTAATATTGATATCATTTGTAATTTAAACAGGTACTTATACCACAGAACAACGACTTTTTTCGACTTAAACGTTATATAATAAGTTCTTAGAATATAATAGTATGAAGATTTTTACACAAGAAGTATTAATAAGAGCCAAATTTTTACCAACGATCATTCTGTGCCAGAAAAAACACAAGTTCTCGTCCGATCACTGAAGATAAAGCGGTATTGGGCGCGGTTAGTACTTGGATGGGTGACCGCTTGGGAATATAACGTTGTATTTGTTGGCATTTTTTTTTCTTACCACACGTTAGTTTGCTAATTCTGACCCTCAGATGGCGCTGTTAGCTGTGCCAAGCAGACGGCAGAATCTGCTGTCCATCTGCTGCCGATCTGACATCAGGATCTGCTGTCAATCTGCTGCCAATCTGACGTCAGGCCCTGATGTCAGGCTCTGTACCTCAGACCGCAGCCTAATGCGGACACAGATGACTACGGATCTGACGTCAGGCTCTGCGCTTCAGATCTGGTTATCAGGGTCGTTACTTTTAGTCTGATATGTGTTTAAAATACGATAATGTATCATAGGATTCGTTATTGTGACACCTTTCTCTCGGTACAACATCGCTTACAAAGCTTTTGGACATTTGTTTCATGATTTGCACGCAATAGCGATAGTAATAATAATAACACGGATGGTCACGGCATCATCAATGACAACAGGACGTGAAATAACTTCTCTATGTATATTCTTTTATTTTTTTCAATGTAACGACCACATATGATGATCATATATTTTAGGAATGGTTCTAATTAAATGATTACGTTATTTCGATGGCTGACAGAGCACTTTATGAGTTACATTTCTCAAATTTCTTGGCGATAGAATATTGACTGACTGCTATAAAGGACTCTGCATAGTATGTGTTAATATTCCACATAGCGAATTCTGGAAATAGGGACCTTTTGCACAAAAATATTTTTGGCCATTAACAAGTCGATTTTCTTTCCTGTCGCACAAAATCTTAACTTGGTGTTAATCTAAACAAGAATGATTACACATTTAATCATCTGCTTAATCAAGGAGTTCTTTATTACTGCAGTTTTAAAATAATTGCAACATTATTCATACAGTGAAATCGAATAATTATGATAGATAAAATAACTTTTCATTTTTAGTGTTCAGAGATATCTTACATGCAGCGTGTCTTAGTTAACTGAGAACAGTTAAATATTTCGTAACCAGGTAAAGATACGAACAAGTTGTTCCTCCAAAAGTTGTTTGGTACAGTGGGCAACATTGCATGGCGTATATAATTTTTCTCTAGGTCATTTTTGTAAAACGAATACTATACTTTTTAGTACTTATAATATACATCAGTATATATACACACATCAGAATAGGTGTGCGTTAGCAACGAAAAAGTTCAGGAGCTTTATTGGTCAGAACATTGGTTCTTTCTCGATAGCTTTAGCTCGTATTGGTCAACGCATAGCTTCGTAATGCACACAATTATTACGTTAAGGATAAATAACAGCCAAACGGCTAGGTTGAGGCGGAGCCGAGCAGCGTTCCCGTTACCCCACCATACCCTGCGAGGGTCAAGCAACTGTAAATGACAAATCCACGATCGTTAGATGGTGGTGGCTGATTTTTCCTCGCTCGCTGTTCGCGAAAACGAATTCATCGGTCAATATATTTGATACCGACCTTAGCTCGGCTAGCTGAACCCTCCTTGACCATGCAGTTGACGCAAAACAGACCACACCGTTTTTGGTCTAATAATCCTGTTGTGACAAAATTGCTTAATAGCTAAATGCCATTGAAAAATCATTGATCTCAGTAAATTAATCAGTCTTCTTTCCACTTTCTATTATATTTCATTTGGAATACCGAATATTATTTGTAGCATTCTTTTTACAAATTCCATTTTAATATTTTCTAACAATGATATATTATCTGCTCGGGGGTTGTGGAAGAATTAAAAAACTGCATACATGTGTTCCGTTAATGTTATCTCAGCACTGTTACAAAGACCATCTTTATGTTAATGGAAAGTGTCCTCAAGCTATTGTATTTAAATATCCGAACGTTGGTGTTGGTTTCTTCACAACACGAATATTGAGCCTAATACGGTGTGGTCTTTTTTGCGGCAATTTCTCAGTCAAGGAGAGTGCAGCCAGTCCACCTGAGTCTTGGGAGGTCATGAATTTACGACCATCTATGGAGTGGAAATACCTTGTGTTACACTTCGTTGAATTCGCCTAAAAAACTCTATCTTATTATAAATAAAAAGGTATAGCATTCCATTTAAAAAAATTAAACTGACCTTGATAGCGCCCTCACCATTGTACTCACAAAGAATTATATACACCAGGGCTCTCCAGCGTAGGGGCCCCTCACGCCCCTGCTTCCCCTTCCAATCTTTCTTTCGCGCAGCGTGCCTGCCGTTGTCAACGGGACAGTGCAATGCTACGAAGGCTGCTGTGACGGGCGAGCCAGGCTAGCATCTTCGCTGTTAGCGTTGCGCAGGTTCCCTGGCAACGCGGACGAGAGTGGGAGAACCTCGAGCTAACACCTAACCGACCTTGGAGAGCTTTGATATACAGGGTGATTGGCTCGGTGCGCCTGAACCGCCTGGCAACTGTGACGAAATCAACCCTCCGTGGTATCTCTCCGATGTTATGTCTTTCGACCCTTGAAGGGGTTGGAGTATCTATTAATAAGTGAGAAATCTTCGAATTCCTCATTTCTCATCAGATCTGTGCGAAAGCGACGCCAATGGATTCCTGGCGTTTCGTCGATTAAAATCATACCAAACATCATGCAAATCGGACTACTTTGACACGTAAATGCAGAATTACCCTGTTTCTGTTTCAGAAATAAAATAATTCTTTATTCTTTATCGTATGGATATGGAAGTGTCGCCGATGGATTCCTTGTGGTTTTCCGATGAAAATCATGCCAAATGTCGTGTAAATCGGACTACTTTTAAATAAGGAATACAAATAGCTTGTGTCAAAGTAGTCCGATTTGCATGATGTTTGGTATGATTTTAATCGACGGAACGCCAGGAATCCATTGGCGTCGCTTTCGCACAGATCTGATAAGAAATGAGGAATTCAAAGATTTCTCACTTCTTAATAGGTACTCCAACCCCTTCGAGGGTCGAAAGCCATAATTTCGGAGAGACACCACGGGGGGGTTGACCTCGTCACGGTTGTCAGGCGGATCAGGTGCACCGAGCCAATCACCCTGTACAGCAGCGCTGTCCAGCGATGGGGCCCGTGACGTGTCTACTTTCCCTTCCAACCTTTCCTTCGAGCAGCGTGACTTGTCGTCAAGGAAACCGCGCGACGCTGTACAGCAGGCCTGCCTCAAAGGGTGCAAATACCTCCTGAATTTCTGGGACCCGGGCAACGGCCAAGCGCGGGACTGTTCCATTGCTACCCGTTGCGAGATTCGTGAGAGAACTGCATGAGTGTGCGAGGCTGTTAGGACGGCTGCACACTCATGCATTTCTTCCGCAGCTGCGGTTGGCAACGTAACAGTCCTGCGCTCGGCTGTTGCCCGGGTCCTAGAAATTCAGGAGGTATTTGCACCCTTTGGCGCAGGCCTGCTGTAAAGGATACCGCAACATTTCCGTCGACAAGGATGCTCAGACGATAAGCGCGACGCCGACGTTCACTGTTACTTTGAATCGGCCGCATCTGTGCGCCATGGCAACGGCGGAAGATGATGGGGGACGGCTTTTGCCTCTCAAGAGGCAAGTTGGACGGCGCTGATATACACCATATAATATACCCGTTTCTACTAAAAAAAACCTTTGTAGGAACAACTTTTTCATATCTTCACTCGCTTACGAAATATTTAACTGTTCTTAGTTAACTCAGACACAGTGGGCGTATATACACGTGCATACCGGCCGTAGATGAATCTTGAGCAACTCGCACTCACACATTGAAAAAGGCAGGAAGCGCGGCATACCCATCTACAACGCCAGGGTCCGTGGCGCGGACCACATCGTCACTGAGCGCCACTGAGCGTCACTGGGCGCTATGCGGCTCTTTCGTGAGTACATAATCGACACGTTTGAAATTCTGAATTCTATTGTAATAAAATTTCTTCCACTTTTACACTGATAATAATGCTAAGACGAATATGACATTATGAACAATATTCATATACTGCAAATAAATAGCGCTACGGAATGCCATTTTCATCATGCAGAATATGTTGCATTGTCCCTTTTATAGTGTGTATGTAATGTAAAATATATTAATATTTGTACGCAAAATACTAACAATAGATAAACATACGCGCAAAATATATGTATATAATATGCAAAAACAATATAAGTGCTTACAAGAAAGTGTGGAAAATACATTAAAAATGAACTAAATTTCTTTTGCACAATTTTTTCGCTATTTTATTCTACAGAAATTGCTTTTGTATACGAACATGTATAAGGAAGTTATATCTTGTGAAATTATGACTGTAGGTATTTGGTATTTAGAAAAACTATTTTCATTATTGCAATAAAGAAACGAATGCGTGCTGAAATAGACATTCGGTAGCGCTATTTATTTGTAGTTTATGAATAGTGTTCGTAATATTATATTCGCATTCGTATCATTTTTGTGTTAGCATTATTATCAGCGCAAAAGTCGAAGAAAGTTTGTTACGACATAAGTCACAAATTGAAACGACTCGAATACTGTCCGAACGCCCACATGCATTTGGTGCTGTGATCCGCGTCACAGAATAGCGAATCATAGATGGCAATGCCGCGCTTCGTGCCTCTTTCAGTGTTTCAGATTCATCTTCGCCCGGTGTACACAGAGTGCAAACAATTTTCGAACATCAACTGCACTCACACAATGATAGTTGTGAGGGGAGTGCCTACAGGCGAACTTACACGGTTCACTTTGGTAAGCTGTTTCACTGTGTGAGTTTGATAGGTATTTGAGAATTGCTTGCAATCCGCGTATAAGGTAGTTGACCCAGTCGTCGATCGGTACCAAGTCGTCGATCATTTGAATTAATATTGAGATTTTATAAGGTTTTTGAACAATATTGTGTAAAGGACAAAATTGCAAGTTAATATTTAAGAGTCTTTACCTACATATATCATCACAATATTGTTCAAAAACCTTATAAAATCTCAATATTTAAGTGATCGACGACTAGGCCTAAACCGATCGGCGACTGGGTCAACTACCTTATGCGGGTCAGCCTCTTAACCGAAATCCGCGCGTGCGAGACAGATCAGGATTGCAACAATCCTACAAGTGTTCTCATTACCACAAACATACATATGTCGACAGCGCGTGGCTCGACGACAAGGTCAATACAGCCAACAAGGAGACCCTACAGTCGATCCTCCTCAGATTTTGATGATTTAAGAGATGAAACTAGAAGTCATATGATGACATTCTCTAGAATATTTTGTGTCATTGCCAATTGATTTTTACCCTGAAACATCTTAAGTTTAAAAATGGTAGGTGAGTGCGAAGAGAGTGTGGTTCATAAGTGGGAGGATTTGAGTTTCGTATCCGCTCTAGGCAATGTATTTATTTATACTTTTATTTCGAACCATTTTAATTGTTTTACTTCTATTTTGCAAATATTAAAGATATTTTCAACTCTTATTTGATGTGCACATTGTAAAATACTTTTATTTTTTTCCTGTGTTTACATTGTATATCATTCTATCAGTTGCAAAAGTTAATGTAATATATAAAAGGTGTCCGGGACTTGGTTGTATGCGGTGTGAGAGTGAGCGTCAGACGAAGCGTGGTGTGTGAATAATTGGCGAAAATTTTGGTTTTAAGAGAGTGATCTATAAAAATTTAGTAATAGCAGGGAGTAGAAATAAGGTAGGAAGGGAGGAGGAAAGAAGAAAACAGTGTAGAGAGAAGGGGAGAAGGATAAGAGCGAAAAAGTTTGCAGGAAAATTTGAGGTTTGGTTATAACCGCTGTAGGTATAGAAGAGGTTAAGCGAATAGGAAATGAATAGGACAAATGAGAAAGGGATGGCTGAGGCAGGTAAGATAGAAAGTCAAGGTATAAAAAGAGAAAAAAACGTTGAGAAGCGAAAAATTAAAAGGGAAGACAGATAGGGCACAAGGTATGGAGGATTTTGTGATAAGAAATGGAGAGAAAGAGGCAGAAAGGAACCAAAGGCGTGAGAGAGAAGGCGCGATAGAACAGAAGGAAAACGGAATGATGGATAGTATGAGAGAAATGATGAAAGAAATAAAGGAGATGAAGAAAGAAATACAGCTGACAAAAGAAGAATTAACACAAGAATGGAAAGCAAGGGAACAAAGATGGGAAGAGGAAAGAAAGGGGCTTTTAAAGAGGGTCACAAGACTGGAAAATAAGCTAGATAGGACCCAGACCGCGGAAACAGGAGAAGAATTTTGAAAACGAGGAAAAGATAGAGGGGAATAGAAAGGATGGGAGGATGCAAACTAGGGACGAAGAGATAGAAAAGGGAGTAAGGTTCTGGTCAGAGAAGGTGGTAGGAAACAAAATAATTAGATTAGAGGGAGAGCGATAGAGGAAAATGAAAAGAAGGAGAGGAGAAGAAACATAGTCATCAAAGGAGTGCAAATATGAGAAGAAAAAGCCAAAGAAGAGGTAGAAAAGTTTTTAGAGGAAGAACTGGGGGTCAAAAGTGAGGCGGATTGGGTTAAGGTAATAGGAAATAGGAGAATAAAGTTAGGGAAGAATGTGTGGAAGGTGTGGACACATTATGCCAAAGATGGGATAGAAAAACTAATAAAATACTTAGATAGCGAATTAGAGGAGGAAGGTAGCGGATTGACAATGATTGGATGAGACATGAACGCAAGAACGGCAGGAAAAGGAGGAATCGAAATAGAAGAGGAGGGAACAGGCGCAATAGGGGAGAGAAAATCAAAAGACAAGGTATTTAATAAGGAAGGAGAAAGACTAATACAGTTTCTGGGGGACAGGGGTATGCACATATTGAACGAAAACATGCATGGGGACAAGGGAGAAGAATACACGTTTATAGGAAAGCAGAGTGTGTCAATAATAGATTATGTATTGGTACATACGGAAGGGTGGAAGGAAGTAAAGAAGTTCAACGTAGAGGAGAGAATGGAATCAGACCATGCACTGTTGAGAGTAGAAGTAGCAGAGAAGCTTCACAGGGAGGAAGAAGCACCATCAGCGGAAAGGGAAATTATTATATGGGATCGGGAAGCCACAGAAGAGTACAGGGAAAAGTCAAAGAAATGCGTATACAGAGAGGATGGGTTAGAGAAAGGATTGGAGGAATTAAAACAAGAAGTGATTAGCAGTATGAGTAAGAAGAGAGTGAGAGAGAAGACAGGGGGGGTCGGGCGAACAGAATGGTGGGATGGGGAGTGCAAGAGTCAGAAAAGGAAATGCAAAAGAGTGTTTAAAAAGTGGAAGAGAGGCAAGGGAGATAGGGGTGAAGTTATAAAGACGAGAAAAGAGCAAAAGGATTTACTAGCAATGAAGATCAAGGAAAGGAGAGAAAAGACCTTAAAAGAAATTAAAATGATAAAGTCAGAGACACGCAAATGGACGTACATAAATAGGGAAAGAAGGAGGGGGAGAGTAAGAGGAGCAGGAATAAACTTAAAAGAATATAGATATTTTTTGGGAAAACTAGAAGGAGAGAGTAAGAGACCAGAGGGGATAAGGCAAGGGACACAGGGGAGGAGTGAGGAGGAAAACGAAGATGACGAAATAGAAGATGCAGAAATAGAGACGCAAATCAGGAAACTGAAGAAGTGGGGCTTGGATCTATATCACGGACAACGCGAGAGAAAGGTTGAAGGATATGATAAAAGAGGTGTGGAAGAAGAAAGTTATGCCGGAGGAGTGGAAGAAAAGCGTGGTAGTGCCGATATACAGAAAGGGAGATGAAAATATAGTAAGCAACTACAGAGGAGTGAGTTTGCTATGTACAGTGGACGCTCGATAATGAGCCGCAGTCGGGGCTCTAGAGGCGGGGTTTTCTCAGAAGCGGCATATTAACGAGAGCCAATGTAACGCGCGCTCTCCCCATAACTCTCCTGTTTTCGTTTCCGTGATGGCTGCCCCCCGCCAGAATACTCTTAAGGTGCGTCACACTGATGTGAGAAAAAGAAAAAACACATTCACGTATATGTATTGCTTGCGAATTGCTTGCGAACTCCAGTGTGGAGGCACCATTAAGGGTTAGCATTCATTGGCTCGCTGAGCGTGAGAGAAAGGGAGGTGCACACACGCGTGCGAGTAATGCGTGTGAGCTGGGGCGTTCCCAACGGCACTTTAAACAGCGGCATATTATCCAGCGTCCACTGTACAGCATAGGCTGAAAGCAGATTTGGGGGAGAAGAATATCCTGAGCGAATCGCAAGCCGGTTTTAGGAAACAGCGGAGTACGATGGACAATATCTATGCACTACATCACGTAGTGGAGAGAGAATTAGTTAAGGGGAGTTTCCGGTCTAGAGCCCCCCAAAATAGGTGATATTTAGGAATTAATTAAAGGAAAACTACTATATATAATTTAATAGGACTTTTTGCATTGTATTAAGGATGTCTTAAATTATCGAAATATATTTTGTGTTTTATAATTAATTATTGCAGACGGCCCTGGAGAGTCGTTAAAGTCAAGGCGTCAAAAAATTGATTCAAAACGGTGGGCGCTGTATCTCCAAAAGTTATTATCCGATTCGACTGAAACCTTTTTTATTTTGAAGATTATTCTTCTGGCTAGGGATAGGGGGAAACTAGAAAAAAATACAAAAATGACATTTTTTTTTAGAGAATAATGACACTTAAAGTGTGTACTCTCGTCGACTGTAGGGTCTCTTTGCGAGGCCTGATCATTCGTAGCGGACTTGTATTTGATGTCGCGACGAGGAGAGAGAAAATATGATTAGTGAGTGGGAGGGAACAAAAACCAGTGACAATCGTCCGGCCCAGCTTAGTGGGTATCCACTAGGTGGTCCTTATTTTTCAACTTCCGATTTTTTTGTCTTACCCTCCTACAATATGAGGTTCGGTGAGAAAATGATATGTGTAAAGTTTAAAAGTGATTGGACAACTGGAACCCGTGCCGCAATTGAGTTGAAGTTTTGAAAAATAGTGATTTCTCGTCAATTTCGAATATAATTGTGTTCGTCTATTTTGGAAGTATCAGTGAATATTTTTTAATAAAAGTACAGTTTATTAGATGTACAATAATGATATGTATGTATTACTTCGAAAAATATTAACGAAATCTTTGAGTTTTATCTTTTAAAAATAGTATGCTACGCAACGTATAAGCCAGAATAGGCGATCGGGGATCTTAACTACACGGTCCAACACGTATTTGGATCTCCAATATGCACTCCGAGATCCTAGTAGATTTTTTCCTCCCAAACACGAATCTGTAAACAGAATTGCTTTTTCACCCACAGTTTTTGAAAAAAAAATGAGTTTTTGTAAAAAGCGCACGATTTTGGGCAAGAATAAGGTATTACGTGAAAACCAAGAATGCTAGAAAGTTCAATTTAGTCTCAAAATATAGAGGAGAGTTTAAAAAAGTGCCGATGTCGATGATTTCTATCCAATACTTTTGCAGTTTTGCGAAAAGTTGTTTATCTAGCACGAATTCGCTGCACAGTATCGGATTCTGTAGTCATTTCTGAAGAAGAAACCATCCACGAAAAATGTCAGAACAGTTTATAACTCGAACTGGTCGAGAAAATATCCGTCGGGAACGCGTGCACGGGGTTTTGCCGTTTGCCTGCAGTGGCGGCCATTGTTTACCTGGCGCGTTTCGCCAGGGCCGTGGCTACGCGCAATCGACACGGTGCCCCGTAGAATGGTCCTTAACTGTAGGAGTCAAATTTGTTTGGAGTTCTTTTGTCTTCGGCTACTTTCGAAGTATCAGTGAATATTGTTTAACCCGCGAGAGGGCGCATACGGAGGAATCCTCCGTGAGGATGAAATAGGTGTACAATTTCTTACGTATATAATAGTAACACATGTATATTACTTCCAAAAATATAGACGAAATCTTTGATTTTTATCTTTTACAAATTATAGAATGTAACGCAGCGTGTGAGCTACTCTACGCAGGTGCACAATCCGGATATCACAATCTACAATATTTTTTATTTACTAAAATTGTATTATTCACTAATTCCTTATAATTGTAGGGGAGAGGCTTGCAGGTTGCCACCCCTTAGCTTTTTTTACCATAACTCGTCATAAAATTAACGTATCGTTGATTTATGGTATAAGTTGGAAAGAGGAAGTGTAGAGCTACAATCCTGAGATAGACATCATGTAAATTCTCGAAAAAGAAAAATTCTCGAAAGTATCTAAAATTGACTCCTTGAAATTTTGGCTTGCAGGTTGCTACCCCTAGAAAAATTGCTGAAAATGTAAAAAACTCAAGTAAAAATTATTAAACATACAAAATTTTGCCATGAAAAATCAGATTTGCAAAATGGTATGGAATCATTCAAAATCGTCATAGGAATCACAATTCGGGCAAGTGTAAACACTGTAGCGCATATCGGCACATCACATAATCATGAAAAATGACATTTTAGTGTAAACAAGCGGGAAAGAGAGAGGTGGCAACCTCCAAGCCAAAAAAGGTGGCAACTTGCATTCCGACGCAATTTTTGGAAAATATGAGAAAAAATTGTCAATTCATGATATGTTTGGAAATCTGTTTGGCATATGTAAATTAGATAAAAAAGCAACACAGTACGAATAGTTACCTTGAATTGTCGATGAAAATGTTCAATTTACGAGCACAGGGAAAACACACAATTTCAATAATTCAATTTCTTGACAAACAGTATATCACACTTCGCTCAGCAAACACAGTGTTATTGCGTCTGTCCGCTCCAGAGGTTAATAAATAGTGACAACTACTATTTTCACGTCGATGTGAGTCACAGTTGAGGGTATGACACTGCTAGAAAGTTGAAATACAACAGGGGTGGGAACCTGCAAGCAGTGGCAACCTGCAAACCTCTCCCCTATAAGTATTTACGTACCACAAAATATTATTACAATTTAACTTATGAGTATAAATACAATTAAAATAATGCATATATGTTAGTATTTGTCCTTTATCAAGCTAGATTTCTTTGTACCGGGGTAGAATTGTCGATATTCGTCTAAAATTTTTAAAAGGTATTGTTCGTTGTCTTCATTTGTAGTTAATAGGTCATTGTAGTCTGACATCAATTTTACGCCGCGCTTCGCAGTGTCATTCACAATTTTCAAATTCTGTACAATATCTAAACCCGCTCTATATGCTTTAGACATGTAAGAAATTGTATTTTTATTAAAAAATATTCACTAATACTTCTAAACTAGCCGAAGACCAAAATAAAACTAAAAATATATTTGACTCCTATAGCTAAGGACCATTCCACGGGGCACCGTGTCGATTGCGCGTAACGATGGCCCTGACGTGTCGTGGCAGGCGAGCCATGGCCGCCAGGTGGCAAAATGCCGCACAGTGGCGTGTTTTCTAGGAAATTGCGAATAAATTCAATTTCCGATTTGACAGATAATGAAAATGTAAACACATGAAAATATTCTTGAATATGTCTAGAATAATGGTCAAAGTTTGTTTTTTCTTTAAAAGTATTACCGACTGCTTTATAATTGTTTAATCTGAACAAAATATTTTAGGCACTTCTCGGGGCGTTCTATTTCTTCTGTGTTTGGCGCATCAAATTTTGCAACAGATCTGTGATATAGATGGCAGTATAGTATATTTCAAGGCGAACAAAATGAACCATAGATCAATGTTTTCCGATTCTTTTAACGTTTTCTGTACCGTTCTTAGATAAGTACATTTTATTTGCGGCAACTTTGCGTATATAAAAAATGTGCCACAATGTACCACGTTGAAATATGTTTTATAAGAAAGGCAGAAGTGTATACTATCGAATAGAAAAGGTATCAGTGCAGCTGTTTATGTTAGTTGCCGAAATTGTAAAGTAAAAGTAACTGGGCAGCAAACCATCTCCTTTTTGTGACTTACAAGGAGAGGTTCCCTCCGATTGCTTTGGATTTTGGATATGTTTTAGAGGACCGAAAAATAAGATATACGGTCCTTTTTATTTTGGCCCGGTTGCATATTTAGGGGGTAAAACCACCCCTCAAAGTTATAAGAAGAGGTACAAAAGTAACTGATGACAAGAATATCATGCACATTACAAGCTATGACGCAAATGAAATTTATATCATGTTTTATTCAGCACAATGTTATAATATTCTTTATAATGTTATTATTCTTAGCGCCAAACGTATCATGTATGATACATTCCTTTTTTTGGCGTTTCGCCGTTTGCATTCGTATTTCGCTGTTTGCAACAGTTTAATTGATACATGTTTAATGTAGTTTTATTCACTACAGAAAGTTGGACCTATCTCAGGCATGCCCAGATGGGCGTTCCGGTATTACGAGCATTCATCGCGTTTTCCAAAGCTCGCGTGGAAGGGGGTGCTCGGAACCAATGACGTTGCGGGCATATCACGGATGGGGCAGACTCTAGTAGTGTGCGTGTAGGCTCGTACCCGTAGGTTTATGTAATTGGGGCTCCTGGAGCCCCAGTGTTCAACATTTTAGAAATTGGCAAAATAAACAGGAATTGACTAATGATTAAACAATAATATTATATAATTGGGCGGAATAGACTTGAACAGTCCCACTTACACCTCTCATTAACAAAAAGATTATTATTAAACGATTTTTATTCAGCTTCAATCAAGTTTAGTTAAAATCTAGAAACTCAATTTTAACCCCCTTCCAACTATCCAGTAGACTTGAAACTTTGCACGCATACGTAATTTGGATGACAATACAAAATTATGAAGAAAAAGTAACCGCCCCCGGGGTTTAAAATATTACCTAGTCATCAATAAATATAACCCATAACCACAAATCCAAACGACTTGAAATCAGCCTATAACCACAAATCATATAAATTTAATCGCAATGAAATCAACATGTAACCACAAATTTAAACTAGACAATAAAAAGTAAATAAAGAAAAGAATTATTTTTTTTAGTTTTTAGTGCATTTTAAATAAAATCATTTAACAGTTTAATGTAAAATTTGTTTTATATTTTTTCATTTTGTACAAATCAATCGGTTCAAATAACATATATAACGTTCAATTTAAATTAGAATCAAATGCATTTAAAACATTTGGTTTTCCACAAAGCATTTTGCACAGATCGATATTAATAAGTAAGATTACATACTTAATAAATATTGTTGCGGCGTAGAGGCAGCGCCTCGTTGGCTATCGTTATTTATTTACAGTCATGTACACGAGTTGAAATTTAACACTATACATTTATACAATATTCACATCAAGTATACGTTTATATACAATATAAGATTCAATATAATACATATAATATAAGATACAATATAAGAACTTTGGTCTTTGATTGAAATCGCAATGTACGATGTACATATATTATACATCCATACATTCATACAGTCATAAATTCATACATCCAAACATCCATACATACATATCCTCGATATACGAAGGTCACCGGACGACGTACGTGCAGGCAACCACACATTGCACAAATCTATTGCATGATAATTGAATATTATCGAAAATATTGGTGATACGAAAAATGTTGTTACGAAAAATGTAAGTATTTGAGGGGTAGACTTTTAGGCGTAATTTCCCCAAAGAAAAATTTGATGTTACAGATGCAATAAATGTAGATCTAGCTAGAAAGATATATTTTTTAATTTTAGAGACGAACTTCTTGTATTTCTGGACATGATGAACCACGACGTTCCGCAATTGCAGGACAAGAAGTTGTTATGCAATTTAACTTTTCTATCAGACCTATCAGATCATTTGAATATATTAAATGTAGATTTACAAGGGAAGGGTAAAACTGTAATAGATTTCTACGATTCGCGGATTTCGAATGAAAATGGATATGTGGATCTCATGTATTATATTGAATCTTATATTGTATATAAACGTATACTTGATGTGAATATTGTATAAATGTATAGTGTTAAATTTCAACTCGTGTACATAACTGTAAATAAATAACGATAGCCAACGAGGCGCCGCCTCTACGCCGCAACAATATTTATTAAGTATGTAATCTTACTTATTCATATCGATCTGTGCGAAATGTTTTGTGGAAAACCAAATGTTTTAAATGCATTTGATTATAATTTAAATTGAACGTTTTATATGTTATTTGATTCGATTGATTTGTACAAAATGAAAAAAATATAAAATAAATTTTACGTTAAACTGTTAAATGATTTTATTTAAAATGCACTAAAAACTAAAAAATAATTCTTTTCTTTATTTAATTATTATTAATTCCAGTGGTACCATGGAGCACTGGAAGAGGTAATCGTCAGTTTCTTCTTCACTAATTGTAAGTCCCTTTTGCTTCCACCCCCAATGTCCCGAGCTTCCATCGAATCCATATTTTACCATTAATGTGCAAGATGTATTGCCCTTGTAATCCTTAGAAAGGATAATCCGTTTGGCGGTATGATTAAGGAGAGATTGCAGCTTTAGTTCGCATACTTCCTCATTTATGTGAATTCCTTCTTCTGGATAAGTTTCCTTCCGTGCTTTAGATAACGCATACTCAGAAGGATACAAGTTATGTTCGTGTTTAAGCGCACGATTTCTTAAATTTCTATATGTAGCCCTGCTCAAACCTTCAAACATAATCATGCTTAAGGCTTCTTCAGCAGGCATGGAACTTCGATCCGGGCTTCTTTGTCCCCATTTCTTCAATATTTTCTGACTACGTGTTGGAGTTGTCGTCGTCATCTCTTTCACAATTTCCGCCGTTGCCACGTCTCCTTCTTTGCGCAGACTAATAATTGTTTCGTATGTTAATTGGGCAGTGAATGTACTTGTTTCAAGCTCAACAATCTTCTTCCTTTTCGATCGATCCCCAGAACTGTCGAATGTCTTTTTCGGCCTACCTACTGCACGATTGGATGAAGACCCGGCATACAACTCATCCGGTATCGTGAAATCTCTGTTTAACCACGCTTCATACGTTACAAGAAATCGTTTTTTAACGCGGTGACAGTTTGTCCGCAGTTTCTTATATTTCTGGAGAAAATGTGTCTCTAAATGTCGTTGCACTTTTTGCTTATTGTTAAGTGGTATATGAAACGTATCGATCACAAAATCAGTTAATCTTTTGACGTTACCACGGAACTCACTATATTTTTTATGTAAAATTTTTCTACTAACCATTCTCACTATTTTTCTCTATTTATAAGAAATTAAACGCGAACTGATTACGAACTGGTTGCACGGTACAAACAATACGTATTGCTTGTTTGAGCTCTCTGTGATTTCTGATTTCACATCAATTAGTTTGAAAGCAAGTTTACTCGGGGTTGTAACGTTGGGAATAGAAAACTATTGTCATTGACTAAGGCCGGCGCCACACTATGCGTTTTCGCCGCTGCGGCGAAAACGGACGCGATTTAACCGGAGGGATACTACGCGACACACTGCTGTGGTTTCAACGCAATCACTCTTGCTTGAACAACCAATGCGTCAACAAGAGCACGAAGAAATTTTTGAAAATAATTTGTGCAATGGAAGCAGAAGGGTTGTTACGTGATCCGCTAGTGCGTAATTATTGGGTTCATTCATATTTTTCGGAGCGAGAATCTAGTAATCGGTTTCAAAGGTTTTTTGTAAACATCCGCAATTTTGAGGACAAGTTTTTTCAATATTATCGAATGTCAAAAAATTCATTCGATCAATTATTAGAAATTTTAAAACCATATATTTCAAAGCAGAACACAAAGTTCAGAAGACCTGTAAGTGCAGAAGAAAGATTGACAGTAACACTCAGGTAAAAAAAAAATTTAATTTATTATAATAATGCAGTGAAAAAATAAAATAAGAATTCTGAGACTTGTTTTTTCAACAATATATATCTCATAATGCACATTATCGTTATTTATATATTCCTATAATGGTTTATGTTTTATTATATTTTTTCTCTAATTCCAACCAATTATCGTAAAATGTCTCGCCAATTTCGTTCCAGGATTTGTCACGAATTATTTTGTTACTATAGTCTTTCGTAGTTTTGTCCCAAAGTGCCACCTTTTCGTGGACACATTCAATAAATTTATCGATATCAAACATGATGATTTTCTCTTTCAATAAATTCAACAGAACGCTGCGTCAAAACTGCGTAGTGTGACAGCGGGCACAAGTCTAAACGTGTTCTGAAACGTCTCCGGCGATGCGGTGCGTCAAATCTGACGCAGCATGCTGCGGCGACGTCCGGCGAATGCGGCAGCGACGCACTAGTGTGGCAGCTCTCATTTGAACCTATGCAACGTCACAAATCGGGTGACCGCATCCGTCATAACCGCAGCGGCGAAAACGCATAGTGTGGTCCCGGCCGAATGCGGCAGCGACGCACTAGTGTAGCAGCTCTCATTTGAACCTATGCAACGTCAAAAAACGGGTGACCGCATCCGTCATAACCGCAGCGGCGAAAACGCATAGTGTGGCGCCGGCCTAAGAGATGAAAAGGGACAGAAGAAATAGCAGAGAAGTAATTCAAGGGTTTTTCCTTCAATAACATGGTGCGAGTACCCGATATTAAAACACGTAGGCTGTTACTGGAGTGCGTGATGTCTTATTGTACAGAACTCTAGACAAATGACTTTATAGATATGTTTTGACAACTGCAGAATGGTTCATAGCAAATGGTATCTTATTAAGTACTTAGGGCGACATTCTCCAGTCTCGGCCGAAAATTCGGCCACTTTTCTTCAGTGATTGTTTTTATAATGAAATAAACACTTAACTTCTCAAATTGTTAGGTGTATATTCTACCATTCTTGAAATACAAGAGAAAATCTTTGTTGTTTAATTCATTTGTTTATATAAATATTCCGCAGTGGATATGGCCTCATTCGAAATAAAAAAAAGCAAACATATTTTTAATTTGCAAGAGTATGGTTATCGGGTATTCCGTGAAAAAACAATTTTTAACCAAAATTACTAAAATGGCGATCGATCACAGTAGGAAGTACCGAAAATGGCATTTCTTTTCTATTTAAACAATATAAAAAAATAGAAAAATATTAAAAAAGTTAACATATTCGCGGTAAATCGGATAGCCATAGGGAAGGTGGGGCAAGACGGGGTACTTAAGGTTTGATGATGAATAAAACACAGGTTTTCTTAATCAACTAATCAATTTTGTGCCTGAACTATTCTTTGATAATAGGTTTTTGAGTTTGACTATCAATCAACCGATTATTTAATGGTTTTAATAGAATAATTAAAAAAATTCAGAAAAAGTCCTTTCACCCCATCTTGCCCCACGGGTGGGGTAAGATGGGGTACCCCCTGGGGCAAGATGGGGTACCATTTAAAAAAAGATATAAATAAAGTAAATATATATATATATATATATATATATATATATATATATTTACGTTATTTATATCGTTTTTTAATTGGTACCCCATATATATATATATATATATATATATATATATAGTATTTATTTAATACGCTGACAGAAGAAGCACGTATGTATATCATCATCGTCTTCATCGTCTACACCAGCGCAGGACAAATTGGACCATTTGCTATATCGTTATCCCAATGGGACCATATATAGGAATACATACTTGGCATCTTATCCACCCTTCTACAGATTCTAAATAGAGCCCATCACAATATAAACATGGAGGATTTTCGTCTTCCTTGGTGTTTTCTTCTGACCCTGATGAAGAGTTTGTCATTTGGGCATGATGGGGTACCTCTCATTATCAGTACCCCATCATGCCCCTTCTCGTTTTACTACATTCATATGAACACTGCCCGAAACATTATTCATAAAAGTATAAAACAACATACGTACCTTGTAGCCAGTTAAATTGGGCTTCATACACATATAAATACACCGATGATCGTTTACAGTATCGTGTCACTGTCACGGGTGCAACAAAGAAGGAAATACGGAAGAAATTCCATGAAATTACATATAGTGGTGTAATTTTGTTACGCGTCACGGTGTTTCATTGGCTGTTTCATCGGCAGCAACTGCGCCGGTAACAACACGTCTAACGCGCATCCGCAAAGTTGGTCCGTGCGTTTGAATCCTGAGATATGGCGGGTACCCCGTCTTGCCCCCCACCCCGTCTTGCCCAACCTTCCCCTACTCCTGCAAATTAAAAATGTGTTCGGTTTTTTATTTCAAGTGATCTAGTCGCCCGAAATTTCAACCGCCAGCAATTCTAAAGATGCCAACTTCACTGCGAAATATTTATGTAAACAAATGGATTAAACAAAGAACAAAGATTTTCTCTTGTATTTCAAGAGTGGTAGAATATACCTCCAAAAGTTTGAAAACGTTAAATGTTAATTTCATTATAAAAACTTTCAGCCAAGGTTGTAGAATGTCTTCTTATTAACTTCCGAGTGGTCAACAGCTGATTAACAAGGGCAGTTAGGGAACCCGAAAAATCAGAAAATTATAAAACATGGTGTGCAAGTAGAGTAATTCATTCGTAACACAACTATATTTTTTTTGGTGCCATCGTACGGTTTTAGGGGGTGAAATTACCCTTTGGAAAAAAAACAGAATTTCATTTTCGTGGAATATCTCGAGAATGGTGATAGATATCGAAACGAAGTTTAAACCGAGGTTACATCTTTTTTATATCTACAAAACCGCGTAAAATTAATTTTCAAAAAATCCATACCTTTTATTTAAGTTACCCCCACCACCAACACTTAAAATTAAATTTTTGTATTTTATAAATGTATGCAGAAATACAATTAGATATCCTGTTTTCATACATATAAAACCTATACATACATATTCCAACAAATAAAACCTTCATTTTTACTACTTTTTAATTTATAACAAAAATAACAATATATTTGAAATCAGCAGGTCAAGATACGTAGGAATAAAGCATAAAATAATGTATTCACAATTTTTCCCTATAAACACGCCTCTGTGCGCCGCACAGTGGTTCAGAGGCGGAAAAAAACTCAAAAAATCATGTCACAATTTCGTATTGCTTTTTTAGGTATGCTTTTTCATCGGTTATATATTGATCATTTCCTGTCACTTAGCCTCTAAAACCGATTACAAGTGCGGAAAAACTCGCACTAAAGAAGTATGGCCAAAATTTCTACACATCACTAAGTGGATATTACTCATTTTTACATAGTGTAGAGCAAAAAGAAGTAGAATTGAAACTGTTGTCAAAATATAACAATATCTCAAAGAATACCGAGGTGTTTTAGAAATCACCATTTTTTTCAGGTACCTCCGTCTACCTCCGCAACGACACTGGAAAGGTTTGAAAGTACATATTTTGAGGTACAATTCCCATTAAAAAATTTCATCGTCCATCACCGTCTGTACCGTATGCATACGTTTTTGTAAGTTTTTTTCGTAAAAAAAGGTTAATACCTATTTGCTACTGTTGGCCGTCGATCGCTCTTCTGGGTGTCGCCTTTCAATAGAAAATTTTGCGCTGATTCCGAATATACCCCATGTTCCTATACCTGAAATAAACGATTCATGTGTTTTAGGCCAAAAATCATGAAAAATCACGTTTTTTCACATATTTTGCGATATTGAGCAGTTTTCTTCTGCCTCCATGTAATTTTGTCCAATAGAAAAGTTGTATAGAATTATAAAATGCGTTTTTTAAAATTTTTTAAATTTATTTTTAACTGTCAATATTCGTTTTTCGAACGGATTTTGTACTTGTACAATGTTTAGACAATTTTGTCGAAACAAAGTAAGTAAAATGATCACTGATACTAACCTTGATCGTTTTAATTCTGCAATAAACATTTTGCCTCTTCACTCAAAGGAAGTTTCCTTATTTTTAACTCCGGTCGTAATTTTGATATAAATGGATCAGAAGAAATTAGTAACGTATGCATTATGTCCTCATTTGTTGCCTCTCGAGATGATTTCCTGGTATTAAAAGTTGTGAAGTATTTGTACTCTTTGTTTCGCGCTTCCTAGGCTTCCTCCGATAAGGTTCCAATTGGAAAAACCGCTTGTTCGATTATTTCCTGGCCATGTAATACAATTTTGTGCACCGAAGCTGGCATATAGTACCAGGGGTACAATTTTATAGCCAACTGTGCGGTTTCGCGAGCATATGCACCAAATTTAACTGAATCAACTGCATAATTGCTCGTGATTAACTCTAATATTATTTTAAATCTTTTAATAAGATTTTCATCACTTTTAGTTATTTCTGAAGTTATCGCGTAATTTTCAAAAAATCGCCTTGATGCATTTCCGGTGTTAGTTGTTCCTGTCCCTTGCTTAACGATATCTAAACGTAATCCAAGTTTTTCTCGAAACTGATTTTGAATTTCAATTTTATTTTCTTTTTTTATGCTTTTTGTCGATTCATTGACCCTCCAACATTTAAACGGCAAATTATAACTCAGATGGAGAACATACTCCATAAATTTGATTCTGGCATGCATTGTCGACATTCCGAGGTTAAGGGGGTAGACACGTCACGTGACACGGGCGATGCACCGCGCTGTAATACCGACAATCTAACCTGAAACATGGGTTTGAAATTTTTCCTTTTTCGTTCTTATATGAGCAGATTTTGGACTGGGCGAGGTCTCATTCGAAAGAGGAAGGTTCAATGCGGAGCGCTGGGATAACCGTTTGAGTCACAAAACTCTTTTAATGACCTAAAAATACTTAAGGACGTAAACACGCCACGTGACATGGGTAATGCAGCGCACTGTATACCGACACAATCTGGCCCGAAACATGGGTCTGGGCGGGCATGTTGTTTGTCCTTATATGATCAGATTTCGGGCTGAGTGACGTCTCATTCGAAAGAGAAAGCTTCAATGCAGACCGCTCTGGTCATCGTTTGAGTCACAAAATTCTTTTAGTGCCTAAAAATACTTGGATTCTTGCGGGTGTATTTTCTCGACTTTTGCTCTACTTTGATCACTCATATTATTACATATCAACACAATCTCGTCGAATCATGACCAGAGCGGTCTGCATTGAAGCTTCCTCTTTCGAATGAGACGTCACTCAGCCCGAAATCTGATCATATAAGGACAAACAACATGCCCGCCCAGACCCATGTTTCGGGCCAGATTGTGTCGGTATACAGCGCGCTGCATTACCCGTGTCTACCCCCTTAAGGGCTTCAACATTTATTTCTTTTTTCATAAGTTTTGGCCATTTGTTCATTTCCGAAGGCTTGGCCCCGCAAATCACACAGTTGCTTGCAGAACTCGTTTCGGTCACAATTTGAACTACTTTCCCGTCAAACATTGTAAAATATAATTGATGTTTTACACGTATAGTGTGCCCATCCGACGGGATTAGAGAATCTCGTAAACATTGAATTTCATTCTCCATTCGATTTTTTTCTCCTATAACAATATCTGGAGTCCCTTTCGTGCAGGCAAATCTTACGGGTCGACAAAACCTCGTGGACGAAGTTCTAGAGTTCTTCCACAACTCATCTCTTCGTTTCCTATACACGTTAACTTCAATGGTACGATAGAAGTGGAAAAAACATGGGCATCTGAAACACTGGCAGATTTTTCTGTGAGTTTTTGTGAAAACTGACCCTATCCAGAAGCACCATCAAATCCCCATTTGGTGTGCAGCACCAGGTCATAAGTATCGGTGCCTGTCATGCTCGGACAACTTTCGATGATCCTTTCAGTGGTGTGATCAAACAAGTCCTGAAACGGTACACTGGCTGAATGTTTAGTCAACGATATATTTTCTGGATAACATTTTTTTTTTCGCCTCGAGAATCTTGTTATACGATGGGAAAATGTTATGGCCGATGTCTTTCACCATTTTTCTAATGACTTTATACTGATATTTAGAAAGTTTAGCCTGAGCCATCATGGCTAGTGCCAAATCGGGATCCATTTTCGAATCAGAGCTACTCTGAAAAGAATGTGCATCGGCTGGCTTGGAAGAAGCGGCATCAATTAAATCTTGTGAAAATGTTTCTCGGTGACTCTGAACTTTGTACTTTTTGGCACGATCGGAACATTCGTCGAACGAGTTACATGGCCTCCCACGTTTTATGATGTTTAATGATTCAGATGCTGAATTGTCAGACGTGCCAGGTAGATGAGATAATGATACCTCGAAATAACCTTGTAGCCAGACTTCAAATTTTGAAAGAAATTTCTGTTTTCATAGACTGCTTTGAATTTTTTATTGAAATGGGGTAGGAATATCTTCTGGTATTGCTGAACAATATACGCGCACTGCTCATCACTTAAGTAATGGTAATTAACTTGTAAAAAATGGTCAAAAGGGTCGCGTTTAAAAATTATTTCGCACAAAACTTTGTGTTTAATTGCAAATTTCTCCATGTTCACTATTCAAGTGTACAAATAATACTACACTGAAAGTAATTTCTCAACGTTAACTATTTAACTGTACAAATAATACTAAACAGGAAGTAATTTCTTAATGTTCACTATTTAACTGTACAAATAATACTAATCAGGTAGCTGTTAAGTCGCTCATCTGAATGGGCACTATTGCCCTGCTAGACGCATTGTTGGACACCAGTGCATGGTCACATGCATTTGTTTTTCCGCGCCGCGTGTAAAAATCACCATGGTGCCCGCCGAAAGACAACCGAAGGCGAGTGCGGGCGTGCATTGCGCCTCAAGTCTAGTAGGCTCACGCTAAACTTTATAAATATCAATATGAAGTCATCAGAAAAATGCTGAAAGACATCGGCCATAACATTTTCCCATCGCATAACAAGATTCTCGAGGCGAAAAAAAATTTTTTTCCAGAAAATATATCGTTGACTGATATATTTAGATATATTAGACAAAATTGTCTAAACATTGTACAAGTACAAAATCCGTTCAAAAACGAATATTGACAGTTAAAAATAAATTTAAAAAATTTAAAAAACGCATATTTTAATTCTATACAACTTTTCTATTGGACAAAATTACATCGAGGCAGAAGAAAACTGCTCAATATCGCAAAATATGTGAAAAAACGTGATTTTTCATGGTTTTTGGCCAAAAAACACATGAATCGTTTATTTTAGGTATAGGAACATGGTATATATTCGGAATCAGCGCAAAATTTTCTATAAGAATACATAGAGAACCCAATTTTTTTCAAAAATTTCCCATTTTTGAACCACTGTGCGCCGTGCACGCGTTCCCGACGGATATTTTCTCGAACAGTCCGAGTTATAAACCGTTCTGACATTTTTGTGAATGGTTTCTTCTTTAGGAATGTCTACAGAATCTGATACTGTGTAGCGAATTTGTGCTAGATACATAACTTTTTGTAAAAATACAAAAATATTGAGATACCTATCACTATTTTTTCAAAACTTCACCCCAAATACGACACGGGTTCCCGTTGTTCAATCACTTTGAAACTTTATACATATCATTTTCTCACCAAACCTCATATTTTAGGAGGGTAAGACCAAGAAAAAAATAAAAAAAAAAATTGACCCCTATAGTTAAGGACCACCCTAGTATCCACTTGTTACGTATCCTTGTATCGTATCGCCGTTGCGTATCAGTGTGGACGGGTAGCGTTGCACCGTCGCGTATCAAAATTTGATGCAAAGATACGCAACAGCATTAGTGTTGATACGGGAAAAAGTTACACACCGTTGAACCGAATCGTATCACTGGATGACACGCAATAGCCATACGATACTAGGATACGTAACAAGTGGATTCCCACCTCAACCCTTTAGCGCCAAACGTATCATATATGGTACATTCCTTTTTTTGTCGTTTCGCCGTTTGCATTCGCATTTCGCTGTTTGCAACAGTTTAAATGATGCATGTTTAGCGTAGTTTTATTCACTGAAGAAAGTTGGACCTATCTGAACCCTGTATTCTTTGGTTTTATGCAGTTTGACCTCTGAAAAAATAAATTTAAAAGAAAAATAAAAAATTTTTTTTTTGTAAAAATATAAAAATTCAGACCATTTTAACGATAGAAACAAAACGGGATATTTTTTCTTCAACGGCATCTAGGTGCGGGCGCTAAAGGGTTAACAAGTGGATGCCCACCTTAATAAGTGGATACCCACCTTAACAAGTGAATACCCACCTTGACCTTTCCGCAATGAACTTCGTCGTAAAACAACGGTAACACTCCAAATGGATCACTTCTAGTACTCAACAGGGATTTTAGCGAAATTGAAATATTTCCTACTCGACGTGAAATTGGGGGGGGGGGGGGGGGGTGTTATGTTATCATTTTGCTGTTTTCCCGATTGGGAAATCATGTTTGCAACATTGACAATTTTAAACAAATTCTTATTTTGTAAATTTCGCCTCGAAGGTCATATGTTTTTAAATTCGAAAAAAAAATTTCAAGGAGCGATTGGCCTTAGCCGTAGTCACCGAGCCACGCGCCGTTGACATAGGTATGACTGGGGTAATGGAATTACTTACAGCGCTGTTCCCATTCTCATGTGTTCTCGCGCATTCGCGGGTGCCGACTTAAGTGGATGACCCTGTATACTTTGAGTGACGTATCAGCGTGTTATATATATGCTAAATTACTTTTAAATGGTACAGTATACTCTCCCTATAAACCCAATTTTCACCCTCAGTGTGTACCTGACAGTCATCCTACCACTTTTTTTGAAATTCCGAACACCGATTTATTCCTTTCGGCAGTCAGGCGTCCATCGAACATTTTTCGCTGACGCTCTATCTCGCTTACTTTTAGTGCATTTCATTCAGTCAGTAAATAGGGTACCACCAAACTTCCTCCTAGACTTGGCAGCGGACAGAATCACCGGCTCTTCAAAATAAATACTGCATAATAAATACAGGGTGTCACCGAACAGCTGATACAATACGAAGAAGGGTGATTCTGTGTGAAAGTAGTAAGTAGAAAATATAGAATAACATTTTTTCTGAGGAGACTTCGTTTACCAAAAATCGATTCTGGAAACTCCTCTGATACGCCTTCGTCTGACTAGAAAATAGCATACTGCAACAGTAAATATTGTGCAAATGCAAAAAATGAAACGAATTCCTGTGCTCCTCTTTGGGTTGTACAACCACTTTGGTAACACTCTGTATTTATTAATGATTAAAACTTATTATCTACCTATTCTCGAAAGAGTCGTTACTCTAAATTAAATTTCCACATTACTTCTATTTAAGTTGTTGAAGTTTAAAACTTAGCTGCAAAAGGTACAGTATTGTCTCCGTATGTGCTCGCTGGTGGGGACCGGCGTTGAGCTCCTATCGTGAACAGATCCCTAATTCCGAGTGTTCGGTTTTCGCTTCTTTTTGGTCGAAGGGGGGAGCGAGATGGAACGTTTTGCGTGCGCGGCGGGTGTGCGCGACGGGTGCGAGCACTCAGATGGAATCGTGACTACTCGACGCACAGTGGGGCATTACGGGTCGAAACGCGGCACAAAACATTTTCTGACTGAAATTATATATTTATTGCTAATTTTTTCATTCAGTTAGGGCGTATATTTGTGGTCCTATTGATACAGAAAAATTAATAAAATTTGTTTATTTAAGGGGACATAGTACTTTTTTGGCCTGAAAATTGAGCAGTCCTTATGATTTTTGTTCTATCTGAAACTGAAAAGCTAGAAAGATGGGTTTGTTGCAAATATATGCATGTATGAATTTGATTAACCTTCCCCTTAGCGGGGATAGGGACTCTCCACATTAACTCTCCTCTTCTTACATTTCCTTAACCTATCTTAACCTACTTACATCTAGTTTACAACTAACTTTGTCTAACCTTAACCTAGTCTTAAATTACTCTTAGTCTACGCGAAACATACACCGCTCGCTACGGGCCGCAACCCGTCGCAACACACCTCGCTCTACACCCGACTCTCGCCGCCGCACGCTCGCTTGACCGCGTCACACCTCCACCTCCTCCTCCAGTCTCCAGTCTCTCTCCCCCAATTACCCCTCTCCCTCTCTCAACCCCGCTCCGACCCCGTCTTCACTCCTCTCTCCCGCGCCTCCCTTCTTCCTCTGTCCATCTCCCCCATCCACACCTCCCCAAATCCTTCATCCCCCAAAATTGCCTTAATTCTCTCCCGTCCTCCTTCTCTTCCCCCCTCGATACACCTCTTCATCAGGTGCTCCCAGTTCTCCTGCTCCCAGCCACAAATCCTACACCTCTTTGCCTCCTCGTCCAACCAATACCTTTCCCCCCTCATCTCGTTTCCCGTTCTATACCTCGCCACTCTTATCATTTTTTCCTCTTTCCCTTTCTTCTCCAGGTACCTTGCCCCCCCCCTACTCTTACCTCCTTAAACCACCCGTTGTATCTCCCTTCCCTGACTCTACCCTTTATTTCCTGCTCTTGTATTTCCTTGTCCCTTTGTTCTAGCTCCGCCTTAATCTCCCAGCCCCCCGCCCACATCCTTTCCGCATCCTCTGGCGCGTACCCCCTTTCCTCGAAGAACTTCCTCCTTTCCTCCACCCATTCAATTTTGCATCCTCTCTCTTTCCTTCTTATTTCTTCTAAACACCTCCTTGCTATCCCCCCCGCTTTCCCACTTCTCACCCTCTCTTTCAATCCTAACGCCCTCCTCCCAGCCACTGTCCTCAGCTTTCCCCTCTTTGTTTCTTCCCTTATCATATAACTCGGTGTGCACCAGTCCAGCCCTAGCACCCATCTGATATATTTTTCCTGAATTCTCTCAATCTCCGCTCTCTCTCTCCACCCCCATATTTCCGCGCCGTACATCAACACCGTTCCCACCAACTTATCGAACAGGAGCATCCTTCTCCTCCAGTCTCCTCCTCACCACCTTTTTCCCACCCCCCAAACCTCTTTCATTACCACCATAGCCTTCCTCACCCTTTCCTTAATATGCGCGCCTTGCCTTTCATTCCTCTCTAACTTGTATCCTAAGTACTGAAACTCTTTCACCTCCTCTACTTTCATTCCTTTCCATCTCCACACTATTTTTTCCCTCCCGCTCTAAATCTCATCACCTTAGTCTTATCTACATTCACACTCAACATTTTCTCATCCATATACCTCTCCAGTCCTCTCATCATCATTTTCATCCCCACTTCCTCCTCAGCCATCAACACTGATCATCCGCATACGCCAATTCATACACTTTCTCTCCTCCCACTTTTTACCCCCCAGCCTTCCTCTCTCAATCTCTCTTCCAGGTCAGCCATACACACATTAAATACCAAGGGACTTAGTGGGCGCCCCTGCCTCACTCCTCTTTCAGTCCAAAAACATTCGTTCACTCTTTCTCCCACCCGCACACAACATTTAGTCTCACCATACGCCTCCATTATCCTTTCACTCAACCAACCATTCACTCCTCTATCCTTCAACGCCTCCTTCATCTTTTCCCTCTCTATCGTGTCGAATGCCGCCTTCAGGTCCACAAATAACGCTACCATGTTTTTTTTTTCCTTTCACTAATTTGCCTGCCTATAATATAGTTTAGGCTATATATTTGCTCCAACACCCCTGTGCCCCTCTCCCCCTCCTGGAGCCTGCCTGGTTATCTGGCACAATTCGTTTCTCCTGGATCTCTCTCTCCAGTCTCTTCGCCAGGATCTTCATATAGACTTTATACAGTGACGTCATTAGTGTTATTCTCCTGTGGTCCCCTGCGGCCTCCCCGTTACCCTTCTTTGCGATGGGCACAATCACCCCTTCCACTCATCCGGCCAACCTTTCCCCATCCATACTCCAATACAAATCTTCCATACCGCTCTTGTCACATTCTCTCCTCCATACATCCATGCCTCATTAGGCATCCCATCCACTCTCATTGCCTTCTCTTTCTTCAACTCCCTTATGCACTCTCTCACCTCCATCATCCCTATCTCTTCCACTTGTTCCATATTCCTCGCTTCATTTCCCCAATCTATCCCTACCCTCTCCTCTCTCCCCCCTAAGACCTCCATAAAGTGCCTCTTCCATTCCTCCATTTGAATATTCCCATTGACTGTTTTCCTCTTCCCCCTTGCTCTCCTTATAATCTCCCACACTTTTTTCTCCCCATCGATTTTCTCGATCTCCTCTAATAACCTCTTCATCTCTTGCTCCCTTTTCTCTTCACATATCCTCCGGTATTCACCCTTCATTTTCCTGTACTCCTCCCCCGTACCTTCCCCCCTCCTCCATCTCTTCAACGCCCTCTTCACCTCATTTTTCCCACTTCCACATTCTCCATCCCACCACCTCTTCCCTTCCCGCTTCTTCCCTACTTTACTCCTCTTTGCCCTTCTCCTAACCGCTTCCTTCAGGTTTCGCAGCACCTCGTCCGCCGCATCACCTTCTATTTCCTCTCCCTCCATTCCCCTCCTATATTCTTCTCTACTTTCCTCCGACCAGTCCATCATCCACCTTTCACCTTCATTCACTAACTCCCTCCCCTTCTCCCCTTTTGATCCCATCCTCACAATCAGCGGGTGGTGATCTGAATCAATGTTATCCCCTACTGCGATCTCCTCCACCGCTTCCCACGTTTTGCTGTCCCCGATCACGTAGTCAATAACTGATTCTCCTCTTCCCCCGTATACGTGAATTCTCCTTCATCCTCTTCTTTAATTCCATTCAGAATTCCCCACCCTTCCCCCTCCATCATTTCTATCAATTTCCTTCCCTCCCTATTTATTACTCTGTCCTTCGATCTTCTTTTGCTCTCCTCCTCCTCTTCTTCCCCTCCAATCCTCAACGCCCCTTCCTCCCCTGACCTTACATTAAAATCCCCCCCCCCCCCCTATCAGTATATTTTCCACCCTTCCCCTCGCCTCTGCTCTCCTTTAGTTTCTCTAATTTCTCCTCTAAGTCCTTGTTCACGTATACCGTTATTATTCACCACGTCTCCCCACCCCATTTAACCCTCCTTTCCATTAACCCTTCTATCTCCTGTTCTCTCTCCCACTCCACTTCGTCTATCTCTGCTTTCACTCCCGTCACCATCCCCCCTATCCCTCTCCCCTTTTCCTTTTTGCGTTCTGTCTGCTCCACCTGTATCCCGCCGGCAGCCTTCCTCTCACCTTTTCCCAATCTTTCTCTTCCACCCACGTCTCCGTTAGTCCTACCACGGCCCAGCTTTGCAACTCCTTCCAAACGTCCTCATCCTTGCTTTTTAGTCCTGCCATATTCCAGAAACCCACTTTCATCTCCCTCCTTCCCTCCTTACTCTCTTTCCCCCCACCTGACTTCTTTCTCCTTTCCCTCTTACCCTCGCCTCCCTCTTCCTTCTCTTCCTCCCCCCTTACTCCTGCTACTAATCCTTCCTTTTCTTCCCTTCTGCAACTCTTTCCCCGCCCCTTCTTCCCCCACACTCCCTTTCTTCTCCCCTCCTACCCCTCCTTTGTCCTCTAACGTTTCCTCCTGTTCGTCCCATTCCCACCATTCCTTCTCAATCCATATTCCCCTATAGCTCACCCTCACCCTCTTTCCTTTCAGACGTTCCTGTTCTGCTACCCTCCTTATCTTCCCTTGCATTCTCCTTTCTTCAAACGTCAGATCGTCCTCTATTCTATCTCTCCTGCCTTTTAATTTGTCCTTCTTCAACATTAACTCTCATTTCCCCGCCCCCTCCTTGATTCTTACTAATGCTATTCCTACTCCTTCCTCTTTCCCAACTCTCTTATCCATTCCACCTCTCCTTCCACCCCTATATCCTTCAGTAGTTTTTCCACTGTCTTTTCTATCTCCTTCCCCTCCAGTTTGATCCCTCTAATGATTGCGTTCCTCCTTCTCTCCTCCCTTTCTTTCCTCTCCCACCTCCCTTCTATTTCCCTCACTCTTTCCTCCATGTTCCTCCCTCCTTCCTTCCTTCTCTCTCGCTCCCCCCCTTCTCTACCCACCTTCTGCTTCTCCAATTCTCCTATCCTTTTCTCTATACCTTCCAGTCCTTCCTTTATTTCTTCCAACTCTACTACCCGCTTCTCCATCCCGTCCATCCCTCTCTCCATCCCGAGCCACCTCTCCCGCAAACCTTCATCTCTCTCTTTAATTTCCTTTTTTAACTCTTCCATCTCCTTCCTAATTTCCTTTCCTCTGTCGTTTACTTCTGCCAACCCTATGCTCATTTCCTCCCTCATCTTCATCAACAGCTCCTCTATCCCGCTCATCCTATTCTCCATGGGTGGTGACCTCCTTATCTTCCTGCTTTTATTGAACGCCCATTCCACTCCTTCCTCCTCTGATACCTGTATCCTATCACCTTCCTCCTCCTCTCTTCCCCTTTTTAGGCAATTTTCTATCCCTTTCCTCCTCACTTCCCCAATCTATTTTCCCCTTCCTCACAACTCCCTCTTTTTTACTTCCCATGCTCCCTCCTTTCTCTTTATACCTAGCTCTCCCTTCGAAGTTCCCGCCTCTTCTTATCCTACTGCGCCTCTCGCTACTTCCACTAGATGTCGCCTTTCCTCTCTCGGCCCGCGCGCCTTTCTTTTCGGCACTTCCTAACCTCACTGTTTCTGTGTCTTTCCTTCCTTCACCCACCTTCTCTGCCCCGCGTACCTCTATCCTCTCTCGTCTCCGCTTTTCTCCTTTTCTCTCGCCCTTCACTCCACTGCTCCCTTTCACTATTCTGATCCCTCACCTTTCACCACCTCTTTCTAACCTCAATCTTTCCCGTCTCCTTTCTTCCGCCTCTTTCCTCACCCACTTCCTCCATTCTGTGCTCCTCTATCCTCTCGTGTCTCGTTTTCCTCCCTGTCCCTACGCCACTCCACTCGCTGGCCCTTTTCTCCCTACTACTCCCTTTTTCTCCTAAACTTTCTCCGCTCTCTAACTGCCCTGTCACGTCTTCACTAACCCGACCGGAAGTCCCCTGGGTTTGTTGCAAATGAAAGACCACTATTTGAAAGTATTAAAAGAATTTTTATTTAAAAAAGGCACCCTTCCTCCCTTCGCTATAATCGCTCAAATTTGGTCCCTTGCGGTGTCATAAATTCCGCCTTCTATGCTTATTAGGGTGGACCTTAGCTACACTTGGCGAAAATTATTTTGCGAGATTTTTTTGGTCCCGTACTCCAGAAATGTGACACTTGTTGGGAAAATGATTTGGAAAAAATTTCAGCTCAATTGGAACACGGGAAAAGGACGCGCAACGAATTTGAAAATTTTGAACTTTTTAAACCTTGACATAAATATACATTATGATACATCGTTGAATTTGTATTCTTTTTCTGTTTAAGAATACATACATAGCATATACGATTGTTAACAAAAAAAACGTCTGTGACGTTGAAAACTCGAAAGGGTGACCTTGAAAAAAAAAAATTTCCCCATTATATTCGCCTCTTTATATACTAGAACTTTTGTCTGAAGAGTTTTTTCATATATCCATAATCGATGATGATATGAAACATTTTTTATTTTCATTGGAACGCTCAATTATACAGAAGAAAAGCAGTTCTAAGACTGAAAATAAGTCATTATAGCTATCATGTAAATTACAAATAGAAATGTCATTAAAGTATTGCGTCCCAAATTTGCTCGTGGACTCGTCAGTAGGGCCCAGCAGAACCAGAAAATACAAATGTCGCGAATTCCAGTGGCCTTTTCGCTAGTCAAGATAAATTCTTTTCGGAATAAATATATTTTTATACAATATATCGCCTTGACCACCCATCGAGCATGATGTAAAGCTTGTTAAGTACGCACGTGACCCGACGGGGTTATCGTTTCCTGCAGTGGTGTGATGCAACCAAGTTTTCTCCAAAAACCTAATATTCAATGAAGGCACTCATGCCCCCACTACTTTCTAGCCGAATTTCACCGTATAAAAAGGGCCAAGAATCCACTCTCGGGGGCTCATTTCAAGTGTAATACGTTTAGACTAAAGAGGCTTGTAAGATCGAGAAACATTCTTCTTCAAGTATTAATTCAACTTAAACCATACAGCTCGCAGTGTTGCTGATAGGTGTTGCAATTGTTAAACTCTTTGAGACCCCCGCATTTCTCAGTGCGTCAAAACCGAGAGGTGGACTTAGGTACCGCGACAACTAAACTCTTAAACAATTGTAAGAACCGAGCTTATTGAATATAATTTGTTATTTCTTAATCAGAGTTCTTTTATTTGAATCAATCACTATCTGAATTTGCTCTTCGAGATAATCCCACATAGGTACTCCTTTACCGCTCAAGGTGTACCATATAAAGTTACGAGGCTTAATTAACATTCCTAGCGGCTCCCGCGGATACCAGACCCCGCTTCGTCCGTGAAACCTACCTTCCTAGTGACTCCCGGGAATACCAGACCCCGGTTCGTCCACGACATCCAACCTCCTTATAGCGGCTCCCAGGAATACCAGACCCCGGTTCGTCCGCTACTAACAAACTCAAACAACCAAAATCAATCCTCGGCCTCGCAGCCGCCATTCTCATTGCCCTCAGCCTCGGCTCGTAACAAGCTCCTGGAACTCGAAATATATAATTTGTTCTAGGAGTACCGCCTAAGAAAAGAACTGTAAGCTTCAAGAATTCTCTATTATCTTCTCGTGTTTGATTGATGTTTTTCAAGGTTTGCATTGCAAACTCCAGCACTTCAGTACTATTTATAATTGTAGATTGGTGGACGTACTCGTCTTCAATTCCTGCCACAAAATTCGATTAATTGATCTGGGGCCAAGCCTGCTGAAATTGTTTAAAAAGTGGAATATATGGACCCGATGATTTCTCTAACTTCATATCAAAAACACTCCGTAAAATAATTTCATATATGTGATGCCGGCAAGGAAAATATAGCAAATCTCTTTCAAATTTTTGTTCGAGAAGGATAGATGAGCCTTGGAAACGTCCCATGTTCGATGACGTTGTGTCACAGCAATATGCTTGCACTTTGCCACCTAAATCCCATTTCTGCACTAAATCATATACCGCAGAAGCTTGTTTGTCTCCAGTACCCGATAGAATTGCAGGGATTCCAAGCAGCTGCTCAATACCTCTGCAAGTTATTAGTACAGGTAAACGATCAATTTTCTCATTGCCTATTAAAGCTGGCAACAGCTTTCCGTCCCAATGTAGTGTAATAGCACCAAGCTCACAGTCTTTGAACACTACACGATATTTATCGGCAAGTTGTGCTTGAAGATCCGTGCGATGACGCCGTACAGACGTTCGATTGATAATTAAGTCACCTAAGTAGGTTATGATCAAGAGCTTGAGCTGTTGCTGTTATTATACCAACAGCATCACGATCGCTTACTTTGCACTTGTCTAGGATTGCAACAAGTTTTGGCGTAATTATATCAATTTAAGCACATCTCTTTTTAGGGTTGCTTGGACCAGCTTCATCCACGGGAATAATAAATTCAATATTTTCACCCTCACTTGATAGGTGACTATCTTCTTCGCTGGATGATGCTACTTTGTCCATTGTTTCGTCTTGATTTAAACGATATACAAGTGTCAATAAAGACCACTATATCTTATATTATATATCCAAGATAACAATCAATATTTTGAGTTTTAAAAATGAATTGCATAAAGAATATTTACTTTGCACAGCTTCTACTTCACACTGCGTCTGCCTTGATTTTTCTTGCTCCTTCCGAAACGTTTTTTTCTGTTCTTTCGGGTATAATATATGATCGCTTTCAATCATAGAACAAGGACGTCCTTTTTTTCATTGATTTAATGGAAAACGTTTGTCTTCCTCTACTTTAATAGTTTTTAACGCATCGGCGGGTGCAATTTCAAAAAGGTTATCTAGCTTATCTACAAACTCCTGCTCTCGATTTTTTGGGGTTTCAGTACTGCGGTTGCAACTTTTATGCAAAGTCGCCCATTCCTGATACAATGCTTCTAGCTTGTCAATGCAATGCTGTGATCTTTTCGTTGGAATCCGCGCTCTATCCCAAAATAATAACTTCTTTAGTAACTAAAGGAGCACTAGACTGAAGATTCAATTTCACATTCCGCATATTGTGAAATAGGACTCTTAAGACTTGCCTGTTGGATGGCAATTTTGCACCGATAATTTGACTTTCGTCATGATCGAGTAAATATAATTTTTTCCTTATACCTTCCATTTCACTTTCACTTTCACTACGATATTTCACTGTTACCTCGCTGAACGCTCAGAGCATAAAGGCCCAACTATGAGTTTTCGGACCTTCTGTCGATGATGAGAATGTTTAATACCTCCATCGTTTATGGATATATGAAAAAACTCTTCAGACAAAAGTTCTAGTATATAAAGAGGCGAATATAATAGGGAAAACAATTTTTTTTTCAATGTCACTCTTTCGAGTTTTCAAGGTCAGGGACGGTTTTTTGTTAACAATCGTATATGCTGTGTATGCATTCTTAAACAGAAAAAAAATACAAATTCAAAGATATATCATAATGTATATTTATGTTAAGGTTCAAGAAGTTCATAATTTTCAAATTCGTTGCGCGTCCTTTTCCCGTGGTCCAATCGGGCTGAAATTTTTTCCAGATCATTTTCCCAACATGTGTCACATTTCTGGGGTACGGGACCAAAAAAATCTGATGGTCGAAAAATAAGGTCCACCCTAATGCTTATCTTCTATACTACCTTTGCAAATCGAAACGGTTTCGTATTTTGAGAGTTGCTACACCCAGAGGCCAGGTATTTTTGTGAGTCGTATAGTTCCAATAATGATAACATGAGAATTCTGATGATCCCTTCACAATGTGTTACTTGTTACAACCAGTAGACACTGCAATCACGTTTGAGACGCTTCAATTCGAAACGGTCCAGTCAAAAAGAATTTTGCAAGGGCGTCATAAATCAACGAACAAAAATTTTTCCACATACTGCTATAATGGAACATTTAAAAACACTATTTCCTTTTGCCATATTATGTTTATGGCCATGTATCTGAAAGAAAACGGAGCAATGGTTGCGACTGATCTTTCCGATTTACGACACGATTTACCAGCTTCACTCTGAGGACTTCTCCACTGGCTATGTACAAATTGCCGACAATATCGTGAACACTGTACATAGGAAAAAGCTCCGCATCTTGCACATGTAAAAATATTTCATTTACTTTGAATTACAATGGCAGGAAAGGCATTTTTGTAAAAAAGAACGCGTCATAGACACCTTCTCCTAGCAGCTAGTAGCAGCCAATTGTTTCTGTACGATAAAGTTAGGGCTTCGCCCTTTCCAATGTGACCAGTAAGAACACTGAATTCCTCTGAACTCCCATTCAAAATAAACAATGAAAATTGAAAAATTCAGTAAGGTATATTTCCAAAAATATTAGAGATATCAAAATCAAATTTGGCACACTTCAAATACGTACCCCAATACTTAATCCCACCAAAAATTAGTTGAATTAAGCAAACAACAAAACTGTAAATAACCATACAAGTTCTGAAGAGTTGCATGGTTGTTCTTTTCAAAACCGTGTAGTCGCGTTAAAAATTAATCAATGTGAAAAACAATCATGCCTCATTATCACCCAAATACACAATCTACTACCTGTAAAAAAAATTTGCAATTTTTGTAATATTTTTGGAAAAAGACTTAGTGCCGCGTGTCGACCCGAAATGTCCCACTGTGCGACGCATGCGCGCGACGGTCAGATAGCCAGGCACGGCACGAGTCTTTTTTGCGCCCTAAGCGAACTTTTCAAATTACGCCCTTTATTATACTACAATTATTTGATGTTATTGATAACCTTACTCTGAATTTTTATTTCTAGTGTAATCCACTTATAGTACAACTTGTAATATTTGATTTTAAAATTTATTTTCAACAATAGCAGTAATAAAAATATCATTTTGCACCTCTTGTCAACTTTCCGCCTTACGCGGTCGCCTAATTTTGCAGAGTAAAGTCATAAACAATCTCAAATAAATGTATTATAATAAAGGGAGAAATTTGACAAGTTCTCGTTCGCTCTCATTCCATCTCGCTCTCA
Source organism: Andrena minutula (assembly GCA_929113495.1). Classification (NCBI taxonomy): domain Eukaryota; kingdom Metazoa; phylum Arthropoda; class Insecta; order Hymenoptera; family Andrenidae; genus Andrena; species Andrena minutula. Next base: position 34,455,773 of record OV815996.1, on the reverse strand, counting down.
CCTTCGCCGGAGTAAAGTGAGATAGAAGTGGTGGGGATAGTGACGAGCACCTATCGTGTACACCAAACCGAGCACACACGGAGACAATACTGTAAATTGATAGTACAACAATATTACATAATCCATTTTTGCATCATAGTATTTTTCATCGAATAACAAGTACGATTAAAATATTCAATATGCATTTAGATATTTTCAATCTCGCTGAAAATTTGGGTAGTGCTCCTTCTTTCTACATTTTCGTATATCTACGAAAGATTGGTTCAAAGAAAGTGAAAGAGACTATTTTAATAGATACATAATTAAATGTTCAGCATATGAATATAAATAATTTAAATAAACACCCACAAGTACTATCTTAAGATACTTCGTTCGTCATTTTTTGTTAGCAGTATATATCTATATTAATTCTACACCCCTCAAAATGCATCGTCACTAATATAGGATTTAATTTTTTCATAAAGCTTAACAGTATATAAAAACATTTAATATAAGTATGATCATACATATAAGAATAATTATAAAAATACATATAAAAGTATAATTTTATTTTCTACGTATACAAATGTACATGCATTTTAAATAATAACCGTATAAACATTATGTGTGAAATGAACCCTACGAGTTGCATAGATAGTATAATTATAAAGAAACCACATGGACAGTTCAAACGGATCCGTGTTTAAATTGAATGGATCAATTTTATGATGGTCCTCTTTTTCATCTCAGTATTCTAATAATATTCTTTCTTCTTGTCTGCATTTGATCTAATCTATAATAATTTTGCTGGAATTATAAATGTGTGAGGCAGGTAATACATTAAATTGAAAAATTGGGGTAAATTTCATTTACAAATTTAATTAGAAGTATATATACCGCTAGACCATGATTACAAATGAGCGTGAAATTAATACAACAAATGTTTATATATACGAATTTATAGTATTAAGTAATACATTATGTATAACATTTCAGTTACGCTCACCAAATGATATAATGTTAATTATTTAATATAATGTAAATCTAATTTTTCAATCATTTTTTTAAATGCGAAGAACTTTTATTGACATATCGCTTATTTGCTGCAACAGTGACACTTCCAAAAGATCATGATTTTCCGGAAAACGAGTTTAAATGTTTTAAATCATTATAATTGTGTAAGAACATCATATTGAAATGTCAAATTGGTATATGAAAATATTGAATTACAACTGATGTATTCTAATATCGCCATTTAGTGCCACAAATTGTCGTTTACCCTTAAAACAGCCCCTACTCTGAGTTATGACACTGTGGATACGGATGTTTGGAGTTGCGTCATTGTTGCAGCAACTGCGCGATATACTAAAATACGTTCTAGCAAAATTGAATGGCATTATATTGCGTATATTGTCAAGAAGTTGTCAGAAGGCCTGTGACATACAAAACTTAACAAATTTTTAATCATATCACACAACATGCAAATGCATTTCCTTACAATAATGTTTTAAGAAAGTGTTACCGTATCAATGAATTTTTTTAATTAACAGATTTCTTGTAGAATATTTAAATCAAAGATTATAATCTTATTCAACCCCCTGATAGCAATCTGCCTCCAATCTGTCAGCAGATTGACAGCAGGGTCTGCCAAGAGAGCGCAGGATCTGCTGGCAGCTGCGGTGCAATCTACGTCCGCATTCAACTACGGATCTGCCGGCAGAGTCTTCGTGGCAGGGTTCGCCGGTAGATCGACGGCAGATCCGCGGCAGATCTTGCTGCCCGCCTGACACATCCAACAGCGCCATCTGAAGGCCACAATTGCCAAACAAGTCCTTCCGCGTGACGTCACATGGACCTACGCACCAACACAAATGAACCATTACTGTTGTAGGTGTATCCCTACTCCCACATAACCAGGAAGCAGATTCTACAATTTATTAAATAATTAATTCTACTTATTTCAAAAAGTATTTATTCTTTACTTAATAATATACAGAATTGGTGATTACAATTGTTACAAAGTAGCGCATATAAATTCAAAGAGGAATTTTCAATATTTACATTAACAAATCAATATACAGTACGTCCCGAACCAATGGTACCTAGTAGGGGCGATATCAGAAAAATTTAATTCAATATTTTCGACTTCTTTTTTGTGTACAATCATCATATTCCCTGTTGTGTTAGCGCAGAAAACAAATAGAACATTAGTATAAAATTAAACGTAACGTACGTATAAACAGGGTACATGCGATGAATACTTCAGCTCCATCTCCACACAGTTTCTTTTTATTTTTGTCGAAAACCGTTTGTCGTAAATGTTATGTTTTGTCTCTCTCCATCTTTCAGACGCCGTAACACTCCGTCTTTTGCGTGTGCAACGGGCGTGCGCGATGGTCGCAAGTGGTTACCCTGAGCACGGGAACCGGTTCGCAAAATCTTGACGCTGGCCCGGCTGTTCTGGTGCTCACCGTAACCGCTTGCAATCAGCGCGCACGCCCGCCGCGCACGCGAAGCGTTCCATCTCGTTCCCCCCTTCGGCCAGAAAGAAGCGAGAAACTCATATTCGGAATTAAGGCTCCGTTCACGATGCGGGCTCAACGCCGGTCCCGACTAGCGAACGGCTAACGAGACTCACTCTCGTGCCATCTCGTTCTCGCCTTCGGCAAGAAAGAAGCGAGAAACGACCGCTCGGAATTGTGTCCGGTATATGTACTCAAAGTGGTGGGGATGCTTCGGAGCGTGTGTACGTGCCTTACGGACACCAATTCCCACCGCGCGACGAGCAGGCATAGCCGGAGAGAGAGGGAGAACGTAGAGACAAGTAGCACCGAGGCAGGCAAGCGATATGGTGGGAGAATACCACGAAAATTCACCAGAGAATTCACGAAACTCACCGGCCAATAAATCTGAACACGACTTTAGTGCACACCCTAGGGGATCATGCATGCTCCTGCGAACATCAACATTTATAAGCAAATATGTGTTAAATTATTATATACTAAACAACAAGCTAAACATTCGCACTTCGCGCATAACCATACTTTTCGGTCTTGCAGATAATGTCAAGTTACTTAATTCCATAATTACGTTTGCTTTTTGGATACGTCGAGATATTAATGCTTGCATGCACAACGAATACCACTTTGAACAAACGGTATGCAGATGTAACACGTGTACCAATGTGGCGGTACAATGGGCTACGCTCGGATTGGCTGCGCCATAGTGCCGAAACTCGTGATTAGTCAAGACTCTACGTCCAGTTTGCGTTCGTTCTCGAGGTCTGAGGTGGCAGTCACAGACAGTGTCAGTCTATGCCGGAAAAATCAAGGAATACTCCAAGTAATTTCATCCAGCAATATCCAGACAAATCATCTCGACGTATCCAGAAGGCAAACGTAATTATGGAATTAAGAAATTTCCAATTATCTACGTCGCGGAAATCGAGATTCACATTATCTGAAAGACAGAAAAGTATGGTTATGCACGGAGGGCGAATGTTTAGATTCTTGTTTAGTAGAAAATAATTTAACTCATATTTTCTTATAAATGTTAATGTTCGCAGTAGCATGCATGAACGCCTAGGGTGTGTACTGTGTGGAGGTGGAGCTGAAGTAAGTATCGCATGTATCCTGTTTATTCGTACGTTACGTTTAATTTTATACTAATATTGTATTTGTTTTCAGCGCTAACACAACAGGGAATATGATGATTCTCCACAAAAAAGAAGTCGAAAATATTGAATGAAATTATCTGATATCGCCCCACTACGTCCCATACCACCGATTATGGGACGTATTGTATATTGATTTGTTAATGTAAATATTGAAAGTTCCTCTTTGAATTTATATGCGCTACTTTGTAACAATTGTAATCACCAATTCTGTATATTATTAAATAAAGAATAAATACTTTTTGAAATAAGCAAAATCAATTATTTAATAAACCTGGTTATGTGGGAGTTGGGATACACCTACAACAATAATGGTTCATTTGCGTTGGTGCGTAGGTCCACGTGACGTCACGCGGTGGGAATTGTTTGGCAATTGTGGCCTTCAGATGGCGCTGTTGGATGTGTTAGGTGCAGGGGGACCAAGCCGTCATTCATTGGCCGAAGTTCCCGTTTAATTAGCACCTTATCGGTAGGAGGCGTTAGGTACATCACACACACATACCTAGGTGTATCAGCGAGCACGCACACAACCTTTCGACGTTGGTGAAATGTTACTTTGGCACCATTTGGCCACATTTGGCGCAACGCGAGGAAGCATCAAGCATAACCTTCAAATGGCGTCCTCACTTTCCCTGGTTTACCTTTTCTAAGGCCGTCTGACCATGGATCGTCGCGTCAGTGACGCGTATGCAGCAGATAGAAGGATATACAAAGAAATTGAATATATTTTATTTTCCTATGAAAAGAAGAAATATTCAATTTCAATGTTTATCCTTCTATCTGCTGCATACGTGTCGCTGGCGCGACGATCCGTGGACAGGTTTTAAAGTAAGCGGAGCATTACACGTATACACATACACATACGTCCCGATTCACACCAATTCACACATTCACAGTTTAGTACGCACCTTATCGGTAGGAGGCGCTACAAACTCTGCTTCACCTTTCGTAAGAGGGAAGCTTGGCCCCCCTGGTTAGGTGGGCAGCAGGATCTGCCGCGTATCTGCCGTCGATCTACCGGCAGATCCGTAGCTGAATGCGGACGTAGACTGCACCGCAGCTGCCGGCAGATCCTGCTGCACGATTTGGTTATCACGGCCATTGTTGTTTTGCAGTAAACTAGTAATGGCTTTGTTTCTTCAAATATACTTAAATCTTGTTTACCTGAAATGATCAGCAACACGTGGTGGAATATACGAGCAGGACCGCTTCCAGTGTTTTTCCTTACACGCTATTGTTTAATCTTGTAATTTAAAAGAAAGAATTTTCTTTACAATTAATTCGTTACTAGAATGAATACCGAAAAATTGATAGGTACTTAACCCTTCGTTGACACACGTCTTTTTTCGATCAACTTTGACACACCTGGGTGGCTCACACCCAGAGCAATTTTTGAACGTGTGCCATTCTCATCCAAAGAATCCAATTATTATTAAAAAAGTCATGGGTCAAATTCAAGGTCTCTAGAATGTATTCCAATAATTTTTGGATTTAAATTTTGTCACAGCTTTTGTAAAATAATTCTAGATTACCACATCTCGAGAAAAAGCCAAGAAAATCTTTAAAAAATTGGAACTTTTACAAATTTCAATATTAGAAGCTAAAAATCTACAGAGTTGATGTTTGGATATAATATTTTAAGTGAAAAAATAGTTTGTAAGTCGGTTTTGAAAAAAAGGTATTTATTTTGCATATAGAAGGTTCAGAGCGTCAAAATCAGCTCATGGGTGGCTCACATCCAGAGAGTCAACGAAGGGTTAAATTTGAAGACAAAATTAAACGTCTTCTGACCGCATTTTGGTTATACAGTGTGTTCTGCAATGAGTGGCACACCTATAAACGAGTTGATTCTACATATAAAAATAAATCAAGTATAAAATAATATTTTTTCAATGAAGCATTCGTATTCGAAAATTCTTTAGACTCGCATGCGTCCAATTAAAAAAAATCAGAATGCAGTAGCACATGTGCCACAGTGAGGAATGAAATGAATCTTCATGAAAAATAATTCGATATTGTAGAATAACTTTTTCTTCAAATGAGCAAGTGCAAAAAAAAGAATTATCTCAAGAAATAAAGGATTCCTCGAGAAAAAGATACCATACAATTTCAACTTAATTTTACTCAAGGATTCATTTCATCCGCATTTGTCTAATATTTACTGGTACATTTGGCTAATTATTAATTAGGTGTATAGGTATCAGACAAATTAAGAAATTCCATTTTCTCGAAAACGAAGGTTCTTATAAAACAATTTCGTTCCACATTTTCGACTTTGTTTTAGACGTAGAATCATCACTTTCTCAGTTGTGCCACTCATTGTGGGGCAGCCTATATAACAGAATTTGAGCCAGATTATAAATTACTCTCTCCACATTTGATTTGTCGCTACTTTGTAGATGAACGGGATGTGCATGTTGCCAGTTACGCGAAGAGGTACGATGGTCGTTGGCGGTAGTGGTTGTGGTGAGAAAGGTGACAACGCCGATAATAATAGCTGTAGCTCCTGTGGTTCCACTGGTGACGGTGGTTGCAATAACGAAAGTGCTAGCGGTGTCTGCACCTCTCGGTCGGGTTTTCGCAATAATATAAATAGCTCCGATGACGATATCAGTGGGTCTAATGCGAATCCACGCAAAACCCTAACTGTAGAGCCACGTCAGTCTCGTGCTCAGAGTATGAGAAAACTCCAGAAGTGTCTGAGTACCACTACCAACCATTATGAGGTGGATCCTTCGTCGTTGAACAACTTTCCAACGGCTTCCCTATTCTCTAGCCACCGTAGCACCGAGATGCGAAGCTATACGCCGATTGGTCCACAAACTTTGAACTACCAGAATATTCTCTCCAACACCAGACAGTATAACAGCTTCGGTAGTATCATTAAACGAATTATAATTTTTATGCAATTACTATACAAATTATGTAGACCATCAATTTTTTCTGTGTTACTGAATGAAACAACTCTATTCTTCTCTGATTGCTTTTTTCTTCGTTTCGTTGTTGGTTTGATTTCATTTTGAATAGAGCGATTCTTCTATGATAGGTTCGGTGCGATTGATGGAGACCAGAATATCTTGAACAACGTTATTGTGTTTGGATACGTTCGTATAGAATCAACCATTGAAAAAGACAGTACACTAAACAGAAAACATGTTTTATGCATGTATCTTGGATATTTTCGAGAAGTTCGTATACCGTAACCGTAAGGACAATTAACCCTAGGACGGCGAACAGTTTGGATGACCGCACAGTTGTTGGTGCGTGGGTTTGTTTGGACCCGTAGTAACTACTAACTGTCCTACTATACGCATTTTAAATGACGTTTTTTTTTCTCGTTGCAGCAATTAATTTTTTTCATTTCTAAAATTTTACTATTTACTATTACGGTCGGTGACATTACGCTTGGGTTCAAAAAGACGCAGATACCGCCGTCCAAGGGTTAAGAAAGGAAGGCTAATATGTATATTTAACTAAGAATAATTGTCGTGCTAAATAAACTACATTCCAAAATTTTCCGTTTCAATTAATTCTGTTTTTGCACGAAGAATATTTATTTACAAAAATGGACATCATAACTTCTAAACTATATCTCTATCCATCCATTTCGAATTATCGACTACATAGTTATAATTTCTCATATTTGTCTGTCGAAGAAAGAGACTGCTGCATTTAGAAAATGGTAACTGCAAAAAGGTTCGCGGAAGAAATATTGTACCTTTCCTTTTGTTTTCATCTCCATCTTCGTATTTATTAATATGCATTTTCTAAATTGAAATACATATTTATTGGACATGCCACTAGGATTCTATTTTCAAAAGTCATTGTATTCAAGATTGGTCTTCGTCATTGTATCCTCCCCGCTGTGTCTGATCAATAAATACTGTCTGGTCTTTGCTGACATGAGTGTGGATACATAACTTCGGCAGACTTTAGTACTCTGCATTGCATCTTTGTTTCTCAATGATCTGTTCACTTGCTCTTGATCAAACCACTTTATCCAAGAACACAAAACGGCACACCATCTAACTTGCGTGATTTCTAGTTCTCACTCTGCACATTTGACGAGAAGATGTTCTTCCGCGTTCTCTCCGATTTCCCTCTCTATTTGCCTCATTTTTCAGTTGGCTTTTTCTATAATAGATGTGGCCTAACGATATACTTAAATTAACTTCTTGGCTCAATGTATAATGTATGAAACATTTGATACATAGGGTATTAATAAAGATCACTTGTATTTCTCTCAAGATCGATTCTATACCAAAACTACATTAAAATTACAATAAAACTACATATATGCATATATGCAAAGAATATAGTATAACATTATATTAAAATGATTGGAATTACTTTTCATATTACCGTAATACTATCGTAATTATGTAACTCATACTACGTTATCGTATATTTTTTTTAAATGAGTAAATTACGTTATGATATATGGAGCCTTTATTTATTTCCCATTGAAAAACAAAAGTCATGCATTCGCACCGGTACATTTAAGCCGTGTTTATGTTAAAGGGCTCAGATAATTTAAATTTTTTACTATGTTGATGTAAAGAATCGATTCAGAGAAAATGTGTGTAGATTTTTATTAAAATCTTGTGTGTGCGCGCGCGCACGTGCGTGTATGTATACTGAATACGTAGGAAATTTTTTAGCGATTTCAAGGGTGTTAAAGAATGCCATTTTTAGTGGAAACTGTATAATCATATTATTGCTACTGAAATTTCCTTTCATCTCATACAGTGTGAGTTGTCTGTGTTCATTTTGAATCCATACATTTTGATTTTTAAAACCAGGTCATCCTTTACGTTTGAGCTTTCAATTGTCTTTGAGAGTGTGGGTTGTGTTGAACGTGCAATAATTACATAATTAATCCATGATTAAATACAATAATGTTATTAAAATAAAATTAACTGCCTAAACTGTGTATTATAATATTATGTAAATTATATGAAAGATTGTTCTGTGTAATTTCGTTATGAATTAGATACAGCAATATATCAATGAAAATGATTTACCTGAATGAAGAAAAATTGCGAGATGTGATAATTAGTTTCAAGTACTTTGATTGTAATCACTGAACAACATTTTGAATAGATAACAGTGACCATTTAAAAAAGTTTCATTCTTCGATTTACGAAGTTTTTAAGGAAATATAATTTAAAATTTTACATTCATGTAGAAACTCGAACACTATACTCTTTATAACGTATTAAATGTTATTGACTAATACTATACGTCTTTATATATCTTATTATATTTTCGGACCAGTATTGAGATTAATATGACTGATGATGTGTGGATGCAACAATAAATTCTGCTTTGCATCATAAACGAATAAGATTGGGATTCACTACCCATCATGTATTTGCTTAATATAGTTTAACTTCTTGAGTATAACTGCAGCCTTATTCCTATACTAGAAGTTTTAATTGATTCTACAACATTATAAATATATTCGATGTACTTGATGAATGTTGAAGTGTATGAAAGATGTTATACTGTGATATGTCCTGTCAAGAAAGAGACTAGTCGTGATAGTTGTTGTTGTTGCTGCTGTCGCTGTTATTATTATTATTGTTGTTGTGATTATTGCTGTTCTTTCCATTGGTGTCATTACTTGAAACCTTATCAATTTTTTCTTTCACACTCTGACCGACTGTCATCGATCCTCGTTAATTTCTACTAAGAACGCTAACATGTCAGAGATGTGTACTGTGATAGACTTTGCATGCTCACCCTAATTTATAGGAAAATGTTGTCAGTTCAATATTTAATTTTCCACTTATTGTTGGGATTGCTGGTCGGGTAGACAAGTATGACAGTTCGTTTCAACGGTCAAGGAGCTCGAGCATGTCGTCGCTTGAGAATATCACTACAGAAACCATCAGCTGCCTTACATTCGCAGATTCCTACACGAAAAAGAGTGGTACGTTATCAATCGATGTTTCGTATTTAATGAACGTTTTGTATTTGCAAGTAGTGACATTTTACCGAAAGTAGGTACTGTTATAAAAACTGTTCTTCATTCCCAAAGATATCATTCCTGTGCCAACACTGTGGATCGGTACATCTTTGGGATCTATACAAACGGTGACATTTAATACGCCTGCTCGTGGAGAACGACACGCTCAGGCAGTTGTTGTGTCTTCCTGCAGTAAGTATAACTCTTCTTAATAAAATATACAGATGTAGAACAAGAATGTAATTTATGTACAACAACAAGTATTTTGTCTTCTACAGATGGATCTACTTTTAAGTTGAAGGGATGCATTCTATCAATGTCCTTCTTAGATTGCAATGGTGCCCTCATTCCCTACTCTTACGAATCCTGGAGGGATGACAGTGTGGATGGCAAAGAACGTAACAGTATGTTTCGATATCTAGGCCATTAATATAATTATAATGTTCGCATGCACATATACGTATAATACACACTTGTATGTAGGGTGTTCCCTTTATCCTGATCATTTAAAATATTGGTACGAATATTTTAACTTCATTAAAAAATGAATTTTATGGCATTTAATTTCAAAAAGCTGACAGGATAACATATAAAATGTCTCCTGATTGGGTTTTTAAGGTAGACTTCGTGATAATCTTCATTTTTTAAAATGTATCCATAGTTTTTATCATGTTTTTGTACTGAATAACAAATCCAATTTATTCGTGCAGTATTATGTGTTGGCTTTCAAATTACTTTAAACAAAGAGAGAGAGAGAGAGAGAGAGAGAGAGAGAGAGGGAGGGAGAGGGAGAGGGAGAGGGAGAGGGAGAGGGAGAGGGAGAGGGAGAGGGAGAGGGAGAGGGAGAGGGAGAGGGAGAGGGAGAGGGAGAGGGAGAGGGAGAGGGAGAGGGAGAGGGAGAGGGAGAGGGAGAGGGAGAGGGAGACGTATACTCGCGTTTGAAATCGAATTTTCATGTCCGAAAGCATCTAAAGCTCAGTATGACCTGCGTGGATGATTTATGCTGCCGTCGCTTACAAAAATGTGGTAATAAAACCATATGCATTCATCACGAATAAAATAAAAACGACTTCGAAATTAGCCGTAAAAGAATGAATTAAAAACAAGTTCCTTTGTATTAAAATATATTATGTACTTTTGAGCTCCATACATATTTATTCGTAACATTCTTTATTCAAAAAAATATAGTTTACGTTAATATTTTAACTGATCATAATATTCGCATCTCCTTATATATTCCTTGCAAATTCAATTCAAACAAACATGAAGATTTTCAAAACACGGTAGTGAACTAAAATAATTAAAAATTTTATTTAAGGGGATGACATTAAAAAATATACAATACTCACGCGTTATAAGCCCGACGAACAGGACTGGTGGCGGGCGTATGTTGGGTTGTGGGCACTACTCCAATCGCGCAAGTGAGAAAACCCAAGAAGGAGCGTGGGAGAAACGAAAGAGCCTCTCGCTCGTTCTCGGGTTCTCTCACTCTTGTCCGAAGGAATCCAAGAAATGGGGGAATAGTTACCGGGCATACAACGCTTGGTAGAAACGGGCTTATAACGTGTACGTACTGTATTTCGTATAAGCATGATTTATAACACCATTTTTTCATATGATGAATTCACATATTGTTTCTTTTTAAAGGGAGCCAGGGTAAATGTACAAATAGTCGGACATCTCCGTCGATGAACACGCAAATAAGTACTGGTGACGGCTTCGAGGACCGTCAATTTGTTTTATTAGCATCTGAGAAACAAGCAAGAGTTTTAGCGTTACCATCACAAAACTGTTTATATAGACAACAACTGGCTGAAACGCATATAGTAATTAAGGCAGAGATTACGACCATAAAAGGTACATTATATTTTTTACTTCTTGTTTATACTCATAATTTTCCTTGCAACATAACTTTTACTATAATTTTATTCCGTATACAAAGAGTTAATTAAATATCAATTACAACAATAGATTTTCGTTAATAGTTTCAAAAAAATGTATTGACTAAGGTCGGGGCCAGATACATTAGCCGGTGAGTTTCGTGAGGGGTATTGTCCCACCACACAGTTTGCCTGCCTCGGTGCTCCTTTTCTCAATGTTTTCTGACACGCTCTCGTTCCATCTCGCTCTCGCCTTCGCAGAACAAGAGTGAGCCAGAAGTGGTGGGGATAGTGCGAAGCATCTGTGGTGTAGGCCAAACCGAGCTGTCAATGTAGAAATACACACATCAGAATAGGTGTGCGTCAGCAACGAAAAAATTCAGGAGCTTTATTGGTCAAAACATTTGTTCTTTCTCGATAGCTTCATCTCGTATTGGTCTACGACTCTACGCATAGCTTCGCAACGCACACAACTATTACGTTAAGGATAAATAACAGCCAACCGGCTAGGTTCAGGCGGAGCCGAGCAGCGTTCCTGTTACCCCACCATACCCTGTGAGGGCCAAGCAACTGCAAATGACAAATCCATGATCGTCAGATGGTGGTGGCTGATTTCTCCTCGCTCGCTGTTCGCGAAAACTAATTCACCGGCCAATATATTTGGCCCCGACCTTAAGTTTTTATTAACTCGTTGACTGGCAACAAGACGAAAGAAATGACACTTCAAGCTTATTTCTTTATGTGGCGCAAGGTTTTGAGAAATGCCTCTTCAAGTCGGTCCGGTCTTTACAAGCGATCGCTTTTGTCGAGAAAGTTTTTCGTAATATGCCCTGAGTAAGCACTGGGGACACTCGCACAATACTTTCGGTACTTTCCATAAATTATGGACGTGAAAACACGTGAAAACCATACACAGGATACAAATCCCAGAGTATTACTCAATACTTTACGAAGAAAATGTCGACCAGGGAGTAGACTTTTACGCCGAAAGTCTTTTTTCCCCCTTTGATGTAATAAGTATTCCCCCCCCCCCCCCCCCCCCCCGCCAATTTTTATGCAACTTGGCTCGATCGTTTGTTGAGGCAACCTAAGAACTTTGATGTATTCGATTGGTGCTACTTTTGCACTTTAAGAGAGGGAAACCACTCCTTTTATCCCAGAGTTGACTAACTGGCGACTCACGAGCCGCTGGGGCAGGAATGGCCACATCGGGCCATTTGGGAGTAAGGTCTCCATGATGTTTACTTTAGCCGCGCGGAAGGGGCGTCGAAAGCCAATGGTAGCGTAGGCGCGCCACGGATAGGGAAAGCTGTAAGAATGTAAGTAATAGCGTGCGGTGCAGGCTCGTACCCTAGGCTGAAATAACTGGCCCTCTTAGGAACCTAAGTGGCAGCTGGGGCCACATGATTCCCAGTCATTCACGGGCATGAGGTTGCACCGCACACTACTACAGTTTTCCCTATCCGTGGCGTGCTTACGTTACCATTGGCTTTCGAGGTCCCCTTCTGCGCGGCTATGGTAAACATCATGGAGACCTTACTCCCAAATGGCCCGATGTGGCCAACGCTGCGCTGGGGGCCCCTCCGCCTTCCTGCCACGCTGAACGGCCCCCTTGATACCTACTAAACTCTGACCTTCGCAATCGAATTCGTCCGTCTCTACAGAGCCATAAATACATTCGATTAGCTGACGCTGCTACGGCTATGGCTGGCCATGGCCATACGTTTACATATAATTGTAAAATACGACGATGCGAACTAATATATACTTACTTTTACATGTCTTTTTGAATGTGTACGTGAACAGTGTGGCCGCATCATATTATTGACACGGGATGGTACTATTACCGGGCCGAAAGAAGATCCCTAGGAGGCGGTCTCGGGCGATGCAGTCCGCCGATGTGATGATTGATCGAGTCACCTATTTGGGCACACTTTTAAAGACGGGGCACACGTGTTTTGGTTATTGGCTAATGTAAGCACATAAATTGTCGCACCGCGCGACGAAGAGAGCGAACAAAACACGTCGAGATCGAGTGGGACAAAGCGATATGACCGACGAACGCCAAAGCAATAGCGTAGGCATTTTTAATACTTTCCTGAACATATTGTGAAAAATAAGGAAATTTTTATGTTATTATATATTAATGGTTAACCGTTAAAGATGCCTGCGCTATAGCTTTGGCGTTCGTCGGTCAAATCGCTCTGTCCCACTCGATCTCGACGTGTTTTGTTCGCTCTCTTCGTCGCGCGGTATGAAAATGTATATGCCTACTTCAGGCAATAACCAAAATACGTGTGCCTCGTCTTTAGAAGTGTGCCTAAATAGGTAAAAACTCGTCCAATCGCGACATCGGCGGACTGCATCGCCCGAGACCGCCTCCTAGGGATCTTCTTTCGGCCCGCCAATAGTGTATCCACTTCAACTTTAGTTGTTGCTATCCTTAACAGCGAAGATAATGACTTGTCCGTTAATATTGACCGATATTTACTTTTGATATGTTTCATAACGGAGCACTTCCGCATTTGTACGTAGATCAGAACATTAAAGAAATTTTTAATCACAAATCCACCAATTTCGGATACTTTTCTCTGGATAATAATTTAAAAAACTCCTATCCATATTCATTCCTGGCGAGTACCAACGGATCTGCTTGCAAATTACACAAGTCAATTCAATATCTTGGTCTTCGACCTTATTAGCGGACAAGTCATTATCTTCGCTGAGTCATTATCTATACCATCCCTCGCCAATAATATGACGATGGCACAATGTTCACGTTCACATTCAAAAAGACGAGTAAAAGTAAGTATATATCAGTTCGCATCGTCTATTAATTTTAATTATATGTAGTCGATTTAGTCGATTTAGTTGCGACCTACAGCGGGGGGAGCATGCAGCACCGTGCCGGGGTCCCGGGCGTCACTCGGGCCATGTAGCCAGTAAGTGTACAAACAATCGGAGAGCGGGTGTTCCCCCAAGGCCAACTGCGCCGCCCAGTGTGACCACATCTCTTTTCCCTGCGCTGCCACGGGGTCGGAGAGCCTCCCTTCAACGGCCGTGGCCAAGGAGGGACGACTTGCCACCTGGTTCGGACTCCGGAGGACCATATAATTATATGTAAACGTATGGCCGTGGCCGGCCGTAGCCGTAGCAGCGTCAGCTAATTGAATGTATTTATGTCTGTGTAGAGACGGATGAATTCGACTACGATCGTCAGAGTTTAGTAGGTATGCGGGGGCCGCTTAGTGTGGCAGCAAGGCGGATGGGCCCCCAGCGACCTTATGCCTCGTAAATTGCTTGGAAACTATGTTGGAAAGGATTTTCGACTGATATACATATATGTTAACGTTAAGAAACGGTATAAAATGTATTTAAATGTTTTTTTGGATATTTTTGTAATTTGCGAGTTAGAAGCGCATAAGTAAAGGGAGCGACTCGGCTGAAATGGGCGGTTTCGCCTTTTTAATGTGCAACAGTAGCACCAATCGAATACGGCAAAGTTCTTAGGTTGCTCCAACAAACGATCGAGCAAAGTTACATCACAATCGACGTGTGTTACTCATCGATCTTCCCTTGTAAGTTATATATATTTCCATTTTTTTTGTATCTTCTAAACTGAATAAAGAGAAAGTTCGACTTTGTTCTCCAAATGTTGAATACTCCGGCATTGGAGAAATGAGTTCAGTTTTTTTTATGATCGCGTTAACTGTGCGGAGTGATTTTTTATTATTATTACTGCTTTAATTCTAAGAAAGCTTCCCTAATCCTAGAAATAACACTACAAGTTGCGGCTAACATAGTTTCCATTTTTATATCTTCAAAAGAGTATCAATTTTGCCTGCAAATTCACCCAAATTAAACATGGCAAAGTTTCGATTATAATTTTAGTAGTTGTCTCAAATGGCACTCATCGCCTGCAAAAAAAATGTGCAATATTATACAAGTCAATTCTTTGTCTGCCTCTGTGGTAGCATCTTGGTGTGAAAAGGTGCCAGTGCCAGGCAGCGGGGTAGTATTTAAAACTATTCGAAACATTCAAAGAGCTTGAAATTTGAGGGGAGTAAAACTCGAAGAATTTTAAGCACACGACCCGGTTTGGGTATTCGAATTGAATCAAGCTCAACATGTTCTCTTCCAGTACTCAAACAGTTGTAAGGGAATCGCTTGGATGGGAAAACATGTCAGTGCCAGTCAAAGAGTTAGTTTATCACACATGCAAATTTGTAGTTTATAGACAAAAAAAATACAATACAATATGTTTTGCAAACAAATTATTATTGTTATTTTTCTTTAGATAATGTGTGCCTCGTATGCTACGTTTCAAATGGGCACATAGCTACGTATAGTCTACCAAGCCTGAGACCACTAATAGATGTCGATTTTCTGCCCCTTATAGATTTAAGGTAAGAGGAATAATTATTTTGAAAAGCAAGCTTTATGGCAGTTACCGAGGCTAAATAATAATTATACTTGCACACAGTATAATAATGCACTATATGCTATAGCGACGTTGTAACACTGCAACATTTTATATATTGCTAAAAGTAGCCAACAAGTCATTTCATATTTACATGATTACTTCTTTGACTAATAGTTTCGATTGAATATATTACAAATATAATATAAAAAGAAGTGATGGTTTTTTTAAAGCCATTTAAGCGAAAATTCTTAAAGCCTTCGAATATTTAGCTTCGTTAAAGGAAAAATTGCAACGATATTGATAATCATTTTTTCACAGACACAAGCTTTGCTTTCACTAATATTTTAAAGAAATAAATAATTTTACAAAATAGAAAATGACATTGATTTTGTAATATCGTCATCGGGAAAATTGTAAAATATTTTGGAACCATTATTTATTAACTACATTTTCTTTGTAACAAAACAAAGTACATAGGGGAGAGTCGTGCAGTACTCACCAGCTTACAGTACCGACCAAAGCTAGTTCTCGCTTCTTCGACCAGATATTAACACTTTATTTGAATTAACCAATGGAAATTGCAATTCTCTATAACATATTTCGGAGCCATATCATTTACTCCATTGCTCTCGATGTTCTGAGGCATTAAACGCATACGTTGATATTGAGTGGGTTAAAAGTTATTTTTTAAAGCTAATATTTTGTTTCTCATGTAAGTACAGTAAAGTCTCGTTAGCCGTTCGGTTTCGTGTACACGATGCGGACTTTTCGCTATCCCCACCACTTCTTTCTCACTTTTGTCCGGTGAAGGCGAGAGCGAGCGATGGCACTGAAAGCGAGCGAGGACAATACGAGACAGACGACGCGTTGATGTTTCGTCTCGCTCCGTCTTTCGGACGCCGTAACACTCCGTCTTTCGGACGCCGTAACACTCCGTCTTTCGGACGCCGTAACACTCCGTCTTTCGGACGCCGTAACACTCCGTCTTTCGGACGCCGTAACACTCCGTCCTTTGCGTGCGCGACGGGCGAGCGCGATGGTCGCAAGCGCTTACGGTGATCACGAGAACCATTTCGCAAAATCTTGACGCAGGCCCGGCTCAAGTCTTTTTTGCGCCTTAGGCGAACTGGTCAAATTGCGCCCTTTATTATAATACATTTATTTGAGATTATTTATGACTTTACTCTGCAAAATTAGGCAACTGCTAGGACATAAGGTTGACAAGAGGTGCAAAATGGTCTTTTCATTGTTGGCATTGTTGAAAATAAATTTTTAAATGAAATACTACACATTGTACTACAACGGTTTTAAACTACCAGTAAAAATTAAGAGTAAGGACATCAATAAACTCAAATAAATGTATTATAATAAAGGGCTCAATTGAACAAGTTCGCCTATAGCGCAAAAAAGACTTGAGCCGTACGTGGCTATCTGACCGTTGCGCGCATGCGTCGAGCAGTTATGATTACATGGGAGCGCTCGCGTCTGTCGCGCACGCCGGCTGCGCAAGCAAAGTCTTCCATCTCTCTCCCCCCTTCGGCCAGAAAGAAGCGAGAAACTCAGACTCGGAAGTAGGGCTCTGTTCACGATACGGGCTCAACGCCGGTCCCGACCAGCGAGTGGCTAACGAGACTTTACTGTATCTTTGCCTGTATCAGCACAGAGTCAGTGCAAGGATACCAAATTCGCTAAATTAGGATCACTGGCATAAAAAATTTTAAGGAAAATGAAAAAAAATCATTTGTGAAAGTTGCTTTGAAATTTTTTGACTTCATTTTCGTCCCACTGTGACTAATTTCGAACTTATCATTTTAGTGTCTTGGAATGAATTCATAATCGCTTCCGCGTGTCCTTTGTTATATTCACTGTAAATTAAAATGGCAAATACAAAATCAGTGATGATTTAGCAAAAGCGAAGGTCAAATAACAGTCCATATATGAAGAGAAGATAGTCGAAATACAGTCTGTGCCATAAGAGCGTTGGAGCTATATCTAAAAAACAATTAAATATTTTTTAAAAATTCGAAAAGATCATTAAAGTTTATTTATAATACCACGTCGCATTTACCTAATATTGTGTGAAATCTCCTTTATTCTGTAGTATAGCCTCGCAGCGTTTCTGCATACTTTTAACGAGGTTTTCAGCGTAATTTCTTTGGTAATGATCTCCATAGCACTTTTATTCGGTGGCATAATTGTTTCAGGGTGTACACTTGCTTTCCTTGAAGTCTTATCTTAAGAAGTGCCCATACATTCTCATACATTCTCCGAACGTTAAAAAAAAACCAAACATGGACTTTCATTGGATGTTTAATACTCCTTTGGATAACTGGATTTCCAGGGGTAGCCCAGGCTCGTTTCATAGGATTCGAACCCTAAAAAGATGCCTCGTCGCTGAAAACAACATTTTCTCACGTTTTCGCATGCCCCCACCAGTCGTTTTTCGATGTGCTTTGTTGAAAGCAATGGCTTTGAGATTGTACTCCGCCATACAACATTTCCTTTAAGCGACGGTTAATTGAACACACTACTAAGGTCGGTATCAAATATATTGGCCGGTAATATTCGTTTTCGCAAACAACGATCGAGGAGAAATCAGCCACAACCATCTGACGATCGCGGATTTGTCAGTTGCTGTTGTGTGGCCCTCGCAGGGTACGGTGGGCTGACAGGAACGCTGCCAGGCTCCGCCGGAACCTAGCTGTTTGGCTGTTATTTGTCCTTACCGTAATAGTTGTGTGCGTTACGAAGCTATGATTAGACCAATACGAGATGAAGCTATCCGGAAGAAATCAATGTTCTTACCAATAAAGCTCCTGAATTTTATGTTGCTAACGCACACCTATTCTGATGTGTGTATTTCTACGCTGACAGCTTGGTTTGGCCTACAACGCCAGAATCTTGGCACTATCCCCACCACTTCTAGCTCACTCTTGTTCTACGAAGGCGAAAGCGAGATGAAACGAGAGCTAGTCAGAAAACGTTGAGAAAAGGAGCACCGAGGCAGGCAAACGGTGTGTTGGGAGAATACCCCTCACGAAACTCGCCGGCCAATATATATGATACCGGCCTTAGTTAAGTGCGTATTAGCTTTTTAGATGTAGGGGAAACCTGTCCAAAACCATATACTTAAGGTTCTAGGTCCATAACTTTTTAAATAATAAAACAAATTGGGTACTGAAAACGGTATTTATTCAAGAGGTTCGTAAACAATACAAAATAACAAAAATATAATTGAAAAGTTTAAATAGCGTACTTAATTAAACAATAAAACAGAACCTCTTCTTTTTCCGGTTTTGCCCATCCTATGGGGCAAAACCATATATGCTATATACGGTCTAAATTAACAACGGTAGCATTGAAAATCGTCGAGTTCTTTAGATCCCCAACCGGTGCAACCTTCGTGTACCCATCCACCACACCTTGTACATTGAACCCAATTTTGATCCCATGTTTCGATTGATTATACTCATTATAGACTTGTTCATATTTTCCGAATTCCAATCTTGTCTGGTAGTGTTCTTTTTATACAGTCTGTCCCACAAGAGCGTGTTCCTCGTGTCTCCGAAAGAAATCATTAGATTTAAAAAAAATCTGTATTGCCGAAAAGTACGTTTTGTGGACTAATGCGCAATTACCTAGTACAGGCCTGGGATTTAAGTGAACGCGGCGGCCGATTTTCAGAGGCAACGCCTCTATTCTCCCGCCTCGCGTCTTGGCCCCCGCGACGGCCCAGCAGCTAGGAGCGCCTCAGGCCCGTAACACGTGAACCGCGCGTGGTGTATTAGGGTGACATTGTATCAATAGGCTTCCATATCGTCCCAGAGAGCACGATTGTCGGTGCGTTTGTGTTTTGTCAACGCGCCACGCGCGCCTCATATGGTACGGGCTTGAGGCACTCCTAACTGCTGGGCCGCCGCGGGGGCCAAGACGCGAGGCGGGAGAAAGGAGGCGTTGCCTCTGAAAATCGGCCGCTGCGTTCACTTAAATCCCAGGCCTGACCTAGTATATGGTCCAGTCTCCGTTGTTGTCAATAATCGCTTGACACCGTTTAACTACTTGACCGTGAATATACGTTTTCTTTGAACCTTGTGCTGTATGAAATCCCAAACGTTTTCGATTGGATTCGTATCTCTTCTTCCACGTCGTGCAAAAACGGCAAAAAATACGGTGCTCTAATTTTAAAAATCGCCTGTTTTCTACGGAATCAAAAACTAAAATGTCACAGGTGTTAATCAGCGTAATAGAAGACACTTTTCTCCTCCGAATTCTCAAGGATCCACTCCTGCTGACAATACAGGGTCCTGGCTACGAGGAACACGCTCTTGTGAGACAGACTGTAATTACGTAGCATCTGACTGACACGTTTAAACAAAAATGGAAAACTACTTATTTTACGAACCGTTGCTCGGTGTACGGTTTTACCCCGTACGGTTTTGCCCCAAGACGTAAGGACCCACACTTTTGGTTACAACTAAATATGAAAATGACAACAATCGGCCACGAACATCAAAATATAATAGAAATAGATAATAATAATAATAATAATAATAAATCGTCTTTATTCTCTTACAACAAAAAACAATCGAAACAACGTAGAATGGTTAGTAACACTAATACAGAAAGGGCGAGGCTCAGCGTTAATATATATCTTCTATATATAAGAGATACCGTTAATATATATCTTCATGTAACTTACCTTCAACCAAGAACACTATATAGTCCACTTGAAGTAGAGTCGAAAATAAGATCATAGCACGTAGAAATATAATAAATTTAATCATTAGCTGCAGCGTATGTATTTTGTCACGAGGATCTGGTGACTAACAGTTCAATATGGCAGAAAAGAATTGCCAAACGCGCGTGGGCTTCGTTTATTTGATTTCAGAAGTAAGTACGGTATACGGTTTTGGATAGGTTTCCCCTACTATCGATTTATATAAAAAAATTTACAAAAAATAATTATTTACACGGAAATATCGCATCCAGGCTCTTGTGGTACAGACTGTATGAACGAGCTAGAGAAATAATACAAACTGTACGTGGAGTTTCTGAGAGAACAGGATTTACACTTTACACAAAAAAGGGGTTCAATGCACTATAAAGACTGTTAGGTAACGAAAAATAACAGAAACTGAAATGAGTGATATCAGCATACAGTCGCCGCAAAACAAATCATCTTTTGCAGGTCTAGAATTTTTTTTAAAAATTACAGGTCGTCAAAGTTTATGATTTTTGTCCATTTTCACCAGAAGGGGATCTATAAATGAATTGTTGTCTTTGAAACTATAAGTCTCACTGCGTTGGTTCATTTTTCATTTTAATCAGAAAGGATTGTCCTTCTCGAAAAAATTAACTTCCGGCTTAGAACTCATTTTTGCAACACGAAAGTTATAAACAAATTCTTGTTTTCCAAATATTGCCTGAAAGTCACGTTTTTAAAACTCAAAAAAGATCGGTCTGGCGTCTTTGAAGCTGTCTCTGTAGGATAGATGCTATTAAAGACCGCGAAGTGCTTCCGTTTCAGATAAAGGGCTTATGCGTTCGGTTGTTACCATGGTGACCGTAACTCCAACTAATTACACTGGACGCTCGATAATGTGCCGCAGTCGGGGCTCTAGAGGCAGTGTTTTCTCAGAAGCGGCATATTATCGAGAGCCAATGTAACGCGCGCTCTCCCCATAACTCTCCCGTTTTCTTTTCCGTGATGGCTGCCCCCTGCCAGAATACTCTTAAGGTGCGTCAAACTGATGTTCGCGCAATTCACAAACAGTGTAGGTACAAATCGTACTTCTTTCACTAAAGCTCTTGCGAACATTTTTTTAAATTTTATACAGATCCCTGTTCACGAAGTGTTTACCGATGAAGACACACGTTTTTAATGCACACATTTTAACATTGTAATACATAAATCTGTAACTTCGGTACACCTTCTACCTGTCGTATATTTTTACAGTTTATATTTCCCTTACCCATTTACATAACTATTTATGCCCAATATGAAATAAATGTGCCTAATACAAAATATAACTGATTATAATTCAAAATATTTAAAAAAACATTTGAATAAAACGATATTATACGTACTTATACTTCTGTCATTAAAAAATGTAGGAGTTAAGATGTGACTTCATCAGCAAACAGTTCGCGAGAAGGTGTCTATATGTATAAGACAAGAATATGTTCGCAAGAGTTTTATTATTAGTGAGAAAAAGAAAAAACATTCATGTATGTGTATTGTTTGCGAATTGCTTGCGAACTCCAGTGTGGAGGCACCATTAAGGGTTAGCATTCATTGGCTCGCTGAGCGAGAGAGAGAGAGTGGTGTGCACACACGTGTGTGAGTAATGCGTGTGAGCTGGGGCGTTCCTAACGGCATTTTAAAGAGCGGCATATTATCGAGCGTCCACTGTAATAAATATTAACTACTTTTGATGTATTTCTAGTCAAAAGTTATAACTACATTGCGGTGAACATAAATGAATTGTGTACAAAAGCATAAGAGAGGAACTATCAATAAGTGTTATCGTATCTTGAAAAAAATCATTTTTTAAGAGGCGTAAAAACTTCAACACGAATTAAATTATTTTAATTTAATTTTTTTAAAAATTTGTGTTCAAAATAATGGACAATTTTAATTCTAAAATGATTTTTACACCATTTCATTGAATATCGAAAGGTACATAAAAAATGCATTTTTCCGTTTTATCTGAGAAACAGATAAAGTAGTAGTTGATTCTTGCGTTAAGAGGTTATACCTAGTCAGGAGGCCGAAAAGAAGCGAATGTTTGCGAATTTTTTTTTTTAAAAAGTGGAAGCATATATTTTCACAGAACTTTTTGCACTTTAAAGAGTAACATTTAAAGAACATTTGGTAATTTTTCTGTAGAAAAATATTTAACGTTTATAATAAAAATACAACGACATCCAAGAAGCCTTTTTAAAAACGGTGAGTACGATATCTCAAAAACTACTGCACCAATGTTTCTCATACTTTGTGGGATTATTTTTTATATAAAAATCTGTCGACTATCGTTCGCATTTTTTTTAATGTATATTTTCGATTTTATCAACGAAAAATGGCCGTTTTTCGCGCGAAAATCAGGTCCTTCAAACTTTAAATAGCCGCTATTTTATTTTACATTAATATACTAACGAAATCTTGTTTGTTTTTTTATTTTAGATAATCTGATTCCGAATTGCAATGCTCACCACAAAACAACTTTTTATAAAAGGCTTCTTGGATATCGATTGTAATTTTATTATAAACGTAAATATTTTTTTACGAAAAAATTACCAAATCTTCTTTAGATATTGCTCTTTTAAGCGGAAAAAAGTTCTGTAAAAATAGATGCTTCAGTTTTTCCAAAAAAATTGACAAACATTCGTCTCTTTTTGGCCTCCTGACTAGGTATAACCCCTTAATACCAATGTGAAAATTCACATTTATGATTTGATGATAATAATGCGCATGAAATTGATGGCATCATATTGGTAGCATCGTATGATTCCCTAGAATTTCTCTCACTTGCCACCAATACGATGCCACTTCCGGTGCAGCGAGCGGTGTAGTGACTGCTTCTCCTCTGATTTTCTGCGATTGCTGCACGCTCACTGAACCGGAAGTGGCATCGTATTGGTGGCAAGTGAGAGAAATTCTAGGGAATCGTACGATGCAACCAATAAGATGCCATCAATTTCATGCGCAGTATGCGTGAATTGGAACACAACCATAGTCTCTACATTTACGGATTACCCCACCACTGACCGCTGATCTCGGAGGCGTGGCTTCTGGCTCTTGATAGTTACGTGGCTCTGATCTCCCAAAAGAGCGGTACCTGGAGCTACGTGTTGACCGGTCCTGCTCTGCAGTAATTCGATGAAAATAATATCTCGTGCTTGCCATGGTGATATCAAGTTTCTATAACATGCTTCAGGCTGTGTTTCAATTCACGCATAATGCGCATGAAATTGGTGGTATCGTACGATTCCCTAGAATTTCTCTCAGTTGCCACTAATACGATGCCACTTCCGGTGCAGTGGGCGTGCAGCAATCGCAGAAAATCAGAGGAAAAGCAGTCACTGCACCGCTTGCTGCACCGAAAGTAGCATCGTATTGGTGGCAAGTAAGAGAAATTCTAGGGAATCGTACGATACTACCAATACAATGCCACCAATTTCATGCGCAGTATGCATGAATTGAAACACAGCCTCAGTGTCATTAGGGTAAAAAAATGATTATAAAATTCTTTACATACTATAGTGAGAAAAATAACTGGTAAAAATGCATTTCCTTTTATACAGTAGAAAAATTGCGAGAGAATGTCATTTGTGGTAGACGCCATATTCTTACGAACCGTCGAATACCGGAGAATGATTATACAGTGTATCTAGCTCGTTATTGGCGATATAGTTGCTGTCAAATAAGACTTGGGTAAATGGCGCAAAACTGCGCATATGAAATTGGTTCACTTATTGGTAATGCTTTAGTTGATTTTATGTGAACATACAGATGTGCGTGGGTCTCGTATGTGAGTGCGCGTATACTTATGTTACAATGTGTTCAGTCGCCTAAAAGACTGCGCTTCTCGGAAATTGAACTCCTAATTTTTAATAGTTTAAATTTTGTAAACGAAGCTTCAAATTATAAAATAACAGAGGACTTTTCCATTTCTTTTTGTCTGAGGAATTGTTATTTTTCGACTCGTCCCATTGCGTTGGAACATCCAGCATAAAAACACAAGTTACCAGGTGTACCTAAATTTACTGCACTAATCTGTACTTACTGCACTTTCGAAGTAGCTTTTTTCAAACACCGAGACTTATTTGCAAAATTTTATTCTACCTTTCGATTTACTTTTCCATAAAGAATCACTTTTACCCTTGCTGTATCGCCAAATAACGATACCTTGTATAATAAAATGTTCAAGAAACTACATGAATAAACGTTTTACAAAATACACTTTTATAAGTTGTATTACTACTCTTGAGTCGAAGAACGAACGAACTTAAGGTCCGCGCACACATATCCGTACCGTATCCGTACGGTACCGTCACCGTGATCGTAAAAGATATCGGTTGCTTGTTTTGGAATGGAGCAGCGCACGCTTGTCAGTTCCGTATCCGACCAGTGAAATTCGATTGCCTATCCGTGCACGTCTGTTCCGTGCCATCAATGTCAGTGTTAAAAAAAATCGTTTGCGTGCTTTTCAATGGAGTAGCGCACACTTGCCGTGTCAGGGATGTCAGTGTGGAACCCGTATCCGTACGGTGAAACTAAGATTTGGGTACCAACGATATTTTGGCATTTGCACTGACGGTGTACTGAAATCGTTTGAAAGGGACGACCTTTTTTATGACCATGAAAGGTTCTCGGGTCGGAGCTCTCGAACCACAAGCTTCGGGGGTCCTAGACCCTAGAGTCATAAAGACAAGGACAGCAATAGGCCATTCAGTAATGAAAATAAGAATTTCTATAATTAATATTAGATTTCCATACAAGTACCACCAATGGATTGCTGGAATTTTTGCAATGAAAATGATACCAAACGTGATATAATTCTAATGATTTTTAATGGTTGCAATGAAAAGAGTTTTGTACTTGAATTTTGCGTGGTATAGGTATAGAGTATTATCGGATGGATGAATGCTGTGTGTTAGGCAATTGAAGCTGGGTGTGCGTTTCAACAGGGCGTGCAAACTTGAGGTTTCAACGTATTTGAACACGCAGGTGGCGAAAAATCTCTACGTAAAAGGGTACAGCGCCGCGGTCAATTCTGTCGTAGCTAAAATTTTTTAAATTGAAACGGGTACGAGATCAGGCGACATTATTTTCAAACCCTCATTATAGTAATCTGGGGTGCGAGTGGTGAACCGATCATAAAAGCGGTCGCTGGCAGCTCTCCGCTGGGCCGGTGCATAGTTGTAATGGAATGCGTTCGTGAGGCGCTATTGCCATTTTACAAATTCGCGCGAACGCGGGTTGCAGGATTAAACGCTGACCCTTTATATTCAAGCGATAAGGGTTCCGTCCCCAATTTGAAGGGAAGCCGACGCAGGCGGAACCACGCGCAGTCAGAGGACTACCCCTTTTGTCCTGTATTCCTCTGCAAGGCATGTTGCCACCTTTGGACACAGGATGGTCATAAAGTCAGTATCAACACAAATATGACGAGCTAAGGACTTCGGCCTCTTTTAGGATGAAACAATCATCATCGCTTTACATCAATTATTGGTGTCGCAGCTCGAAATCGACTGACGAAAAGAACTGTACAGCAGGCACTGCAGGCCTGCGTAAACGGCTGAATTGAGCCTGCAGGCTGGGCTTGAGCAGGCCCCTTAGTTCAGTGATGCCAGATCGAGGACGGGTGCCCTCGGAATTTCCCCCACCTCGCGCACACTACGCCGGAGCAGCGCGTCCGTGAGTTGGACTCCGAAGCGCCGAGCTCACGGACACGCTGCTCCGACGTAGTTTGCGCGAGGTGGGGGAAATTCTCGAGGGCACCCGTCTCCGATCTGGTATCACTGCCTTAGTTGTCAGTGAAATCAGTAATACTGAGCGGACACCGCACGGACACGGAACGGATACCGTACGGATACGGTACGGATATGTGTGCGCAGACCTTTAGAAGTATTTCCTCCAGTTGCCTCGTCAGTAAGGGGAAGTCCCCCCCCCCACTTCAACTCCTTGGGTGGCACTGATCATTCACGGTTATAGTGATAGAATCAACTAATATTCGTACACACATATGGCACTTGATATAAATATAATCGCAGCACGAATAGTGATAACAATAATAAATACTTTACACAAACTTTATGAGATTATAATACTACGCACGGGCTTGAACTGTGAATGGCATAGATGATTTGCACATTTATATTTATTACGCAATACAAAGTTAAACTCTTTTTAACGGATACTTTATGCTTCTAAATTTTTAAACTCTTTTCATGCTCTGTGCAATATAATTAATAGTAATTATGTGATATATTTAGGGATAAAAGGCAATTTTGATCTCTGCAGCATGTGATCTCATGTTTATTAGAATTGACAGATTTCTTAACCCTTAACACACTAATAGCATGCATTATGTAGAACTCTATACTTTTAACACTTCTATTGCATCATTTACAACTCTTACATAGTAACTCTTACAGAGTTCTTTTTCAAATTATAGCAAATTTGCATCTGCAAGTTCTATTCTTTCCTATGTAGCACTTCTACTGTGTTATATACATATAGTAAATAATAAAAATATTCATATCCTGATTAGTAACATAATCAATAGGTACCAACTTCCGGCATATTTTGCGAAATATTAAGTATTTCATTTATATTAGGGAAATTATTACTATCATTTACGTTATACAGGATGTTCGGCAACAAGTGTCACACAGTTTAAGGCGTGTTTTTCCAGAAAATAAGAAGAAATTGCGTTGGGGACTTCGTTTCCGAGTTATTCATTATTGAGCATACGTGCAAGAAGTGTTTAACGCGGAGAGTTACAATTAGACTACTGTGGGTACTTGTTAGCCAGGTCAGGCACGGCGGGGGCAGTGGCGGACCCCCGTAGAAACATTCACTTGACGCGAGGCGTCGTATGTCATTACTTCGACTAGGAGATAAGTGGTCTTTCTAGGTGGCTACGGCACCGCTTTCGCGGTGCCTGCATTGACTAAAAGTAAAATCATACTATTGGTCTAGCCGGGCGCCAGCTCTGGCGAAACATTCTTCAATCCATTTTACATGGTGATGTTAGACGGATTCCGGGTGGACCAATATGAATGTCACCATGTAAAATCCATTGAAGAATGTTTCGATGGACGGTAGACTGCTACCGGCTAGACGGATAGTGTCAGTCTACTTTAACCTTCACTCCGTGGACAGGGGTACAGACATACCACAAGCTAATAAAAACGTAAATAAAAAGTTACCGAATGGAAACCTTCCCAAGTATCTTTTAGGAATGCTATTTCTGATATTTTTCACATAGATTTTTATAAAAATTTCATTGAAATCGCTGTATTTGAATGCAGTAGTAGCCTTCAAAGGCACCTGAACGCTTAACCGTGTACAGGGGGTGCACATGCACCCCGATATTCCCCATACAAAATTAATTTTTGTAAGCAGCTGCGTTAGTATTTTTCTACTGTGTGTTTTGTATTTACACTCCTGTTGCCTAAAATATATGGGTTTTAGTAATTTTATGTTCAGCGTAATGTCATTATCTTATCTCTATAATGGTTTGATGCAGTTTCAATTCGGCCTTTGCTTACCTTTCAAAGAAGTAAGATAGTTTTTTTTTTATTGAATTAGTGGTAAGTGTTAGGTAAAGTATGTAGGATCACGGAAAAAAGGGAAGCCTCGGACGGGGCTCGAAACCCGCGATCTTCAGATTCGTTCCGCGCTGGCTAGCTGCGTTAGCCACCTCGGCTACCGCCGACTCCCCAGATTTTGGGTTATTCTGTGGCCTCTCTTATGATGGGAATTTCTGATTTCACAATTATAGTGTTTCTTCACTGTAAAGATTATGCTAATTAGTACAATAACATATTCAGAGTAGAATGTGAGTTTATTTATTTTCTTCCGTTTTTAACTTATAACTTTATGGTTTTCATATTTGAAGATTCCTTGCCAATTACGAACTATTTTCGGTTGTGTTTATTGCTGTTTTTCTTTAGTAGTGTTTTTTCTTGTATTTTTGGGACTGAAAACGTGTGGTGTGAAATTACACCCCTGTACACGGTTAACGTTAAACTATTAGTACACAGAGTGAAGGTTAAATAGAGGGTTTCCTGACCGCACTGGACGCCGCACAGTGGGACATTTCGGGACGAAACGCAGCACTAAGTCCTTTTCCAAAAATATTGTCAAAACTGCAAATTTTTTTACAGGTAGTTGATTGTGTATTTGGGTGATAATGTAGCATGATTGTTTTTCACATTCATTAATTTTTAACACGACTACACGGTTTTGAAAAGAACAACCATGCAACTCTTCAGAACATGTATTGTTATTTACAGTTTTGTTGTTTGCGTAATTCAACTAATTTTTGGTGGGATTAAGTATTGAGGTATGTATTTAAAGTGTGCCAAATTTGATTTTGATATCTTTAATATTTTTGGAAATATACCTTACTGAATTTTTCAATTTTCATTGTTTATTTTGAATGGGAGTTCAGAGGAATTCAGTGTTCTTACTGGTCACATTGGAAAGGGCGAAGCCCTAACTTTATCGTACAGAAAAAATTGGCTGCTACTAGCTGCTAGGAGAAGGTGTCTATGACGCGTTCTTTTTTACAAAAATGCCTTTCCTGCCATTGTAATTCAAAGTAAATGAAATATTTTTACATGTGCAAGATGCGGAGCTTTTTCCTATGTACAGTGTTCACGATATTGTTGGCAATTTGTACATAGCCAGTGGAGAAGTCCTCAGAGTGAAGCTTGTAAATCCTGTCGTAAATCGGAAGGATCAGTCGCAACCATTGCTCCGTCTTCTTTCAGATACATGGCCATAAACATAATATGGCAAAAGGAAATAGTGTTTTTAAATGTTCCATTATAGCAGTATGTGGAAGAATTTTTGTTCGTTACTTTATGACGCCCTTGCAAAATTCTTTGCGACTGCACCGTTTCGAATTAAAGTGTCTCGAACGTCATTGCAGTGTCTACTGATTGTAACAAGTAACACATTGCGAACGGATCATCAGAATTCTCATGTTTTCATTGTTGTAACTATACGAAACACAAAAATTCTTGGCCCCTGGGTGTAACAACTCTCAGGATACGAAACCGTTTCGATTTGCAAAGGTAGTATAGAAGATTGATGGCACCGCAAGGGACCAACTTTGAGCGATTATAGCGATGGGAGGCAAAGTGCCTTTTTTAAATAAAAATTCTTTTAATACTTTCAAATAGTGATCTTTCATTTGCAACAAACCACATCTGTCTAGCTTTTCAGTTTCAGATAGAAAAAAATCATAAGGACTGCTCAATTTTTAAATAAACAAATTTCATTAATTTTTCTGTATCAATAGGACCACAAATATACGCCCTAACTGAATGAAATAAAAAAATTAACGATAAATGATTTCAGTCATAAAATGATTTCAGTCAGAAAATGTTTTGTGCCGCGTTTCGACCCGTAACGCCCCACTGTGCGCCGCGTCCAGAAGCGGATAAGAAATCCCGCCTTAAAACGCGCTGGCAGTATATGGGGGGAGGCTACTGTCTCGGTCCGAAATGTAACGGTGTTTTCGGGAATTTATTTCAACCAAACAACGCAAGTAAATGAATTTATTGCTTAGTATATACTCGAAGTCATGTAAGAAGGATCTTTTTCGCACATGTAGAATAAGCTCTTCAACTGTCGCGAGGTCTCTGTTCCCCCACTTTACCACCCAGGTACCATGCACCGGGTAACCAAATAAAACGTGTATTCTATTAAATTTGCAGTAAAAAAGAGACAATCAAATCCGACAAAAAGTCGAAACACGCGGTATATACAAAAGTGGCACCACACCAATGCTTTCGGCGCAGCACGCATGCGCAGCCGAAAGACCATTGGTGGTGACATAGCCAATGAGCGCCAACATGCGCAGAACCGGTCTAAACTCGTCGGTCGCCACAATCCTTCTTACATGACTTCGAGTTAATAGTGTACATATCGAAAGGTAAGAAAATTTTTTTTTCAAACAAATTCATAAATCCGTTTCTTGTATACTCTTCGTCAAAATTTGCGCTGCGGCAAAAACATGCTAGTCGCGTTGACAGTCCCCAGGCCATATGGTTAATCGGAATTCAAAAAAACAGTAACATTTAGAAACTAGAAGCCTGCCTCCATTACGTGACGATCAGAAAATTTCAAAATTGTAAAAAATAACAAAATGGCGGACCACTGAAAAAAAAGTCGCGTTTTCGGGGTACAAAATTGGACAAATGTTGTTAAAAAAATAGAAGCAGGTCGAAAATTGAAAAAAGCTGATCGTCACGTAATAGCGACGGGTTTTCCGAACAATAAATGCCCTTGCTCATGTCAATTGGACGTATAGTTTTCTCTGTAGACTGTCAACGCGGTTGAAAAATGTCATTCTGAGGGAAACGCGTTCAAAATTCCGCGTGGCTCATTGTCAGTCGCGCGTTTGACACCGCTTCACGAAAAACACCATATCTCCGTCAATTTTGCGAATTTCTTCATAAAATTCGGAGGGAACATTCTTGAAACATACGTCTTTCAGAAAATGTAAAAAATAAAAATAAAAATTTTCAGATTTGAGACAGTGGGGTCCCCCCTTAAGTCCCTCGCGTCCCCCGCTTTCTACGCGTATTTCCAACAATTAATAACTCCGGAACGAAGCCTCAAATTGAAATTTCTCGTTATTTTTAATTTTCCTCTTATATTGGCCTGTAGAATCACCCCTAAGAGGATGCTTACTTGTAGTTTAAGGGGCCATTCTGGTAATCATGCGGCGAAATTCATTTTTTCCTCAGTGAATGCAACGAATAACAATGTCAAACTTTTTTTATCATTTATTAGGTTAGGGTTAGAGTATACGGGACAATTTTTTGAATACACTCTTAATTGTGTTTTTCAGTGTTATCTGGAGTTAAAAATCGCGCCCTTAAAGAGACGGCGGGAGTGATTTCAGCTCACAGACTCATCTGAAAAAAAACTTATTATTAATCATTATGAGTACCGCTATCGCAGGTACCAGAATTAGCCACGTAAGTCAAAATTTAACAAAGTTGCGTGCATTTAAACTTCGTGTAAAAATGGGAAATTTCGATACTTGAAGTTAAAATAAATTAAATTTTTACTTACGTGGCTACGTCTGGCCCCTGCGTGCAATAGCGGTACTCACAGCAATTAAGAATCAGTTTGGTTTCTTTGTTTCAGATGAGTCTGTGAGCTGAAATCACTCCCGCTGCCTCATTGAGCGTGCGATTTTTAACTCCAGATAACATTGAAGAACATAATTAAAAGTGTATTTAAAAAATTGTTCCGTACACATTATAAGTAACCTAATAAATGAAAAAAGTTTGACATTGTTATTCATTCTATCTGTTTTCGGCGCACAGGTTCGGTCAATTTTAAAACAATAAAAAACAAGCTATTTAGCAATAAAAATTATAAAAGCTTTCGACGTTTCGATCTTAATTCAGATCTTCCTCAGGAAAGTTACGAAAAATTATAAAATACTGCTTATGCTGTTAGAATTTAGTCACTGTGTTCTCGTAACACTTGTGACACGCGAGTCGGTTGGAATAAGACTTGTTATTCATTGCATTCACAGAGATAAAAATGCCTGAATTTTGTGGCGTGATTACCAGAATGGTCCCTTAACACCCTAGAGTTATCTTATTCAACAAATTTGCATTTTCCACCTTTTACATTAAGATGCATTTTGTACATAAACACGTGTTCGCCACTTTTTCCAATTACCTAATCTGTGTGTGCATTCATATACGCTAGGTAAGTATACAGTGGGTCCAGGGACAGTGTGGCCAATGAGCCGGAAGCCGCCATTTTCAGTTCCAGCCTGGTCAAGCGCGCGCGATATCGAGTACAACTCTGAAGTTGTAAGACAGGCCTGCCCCATCGGGTGCAAATACCTCCTGAATTCCTGCGATCCAGGTAACAGCCGAGCGCCGGAACTGCGCCACTGCTACCCGTTGCGAAATTTGTGAGAGAACTGTATGAGTGTGCGTCGTGGTACGAGCCTGCATGGACGGCCGCACACTCATACAGTTCTCCCGCAACCCATGCTGTGGTTAGCAACGTAACCAGTCCCGCGCTCGGCTGTTGCCCAGGTCCCAGAAATTCAGGAGGTATTTGCACCCGATGGGGCAGGCCTGTTGTAAGAAGTACAACTTGAGAATGTGTACGTATATATGTAATATGTATACCATCTATACATAAGATCTGCCGGAAGTTGCCTGAAAATGGCGGTATCAATCAGCGGCGAGGAACACATTGGCCACACTGTCCCTGGACCCACTATAGGTAAGTACGGCGGAGGGCGCCGCCTCGTGGTCACTTTTCTTAAAAGTGGGCTGATTAATTAGTTAAAGGACAAATTTCAATATGGGGAAGAAATCAATATTTGAAAGTTGGCCATGTTTGTTTAATAATCTGAATTGTACCCCTAATCCCTCTCCAGTATAATCCCCATAATATTTAAAAAAAATCCGAGAGACGGCGCACCGAACATTACTTACCTAGCCTATAGTGTCCAACGTCTTGAAATCATTCGGTGTGACTTATTCGAACAGCAATGGCGCTTTCGTTCGACATGTTTGTTATAACTCATCGCACATCATAGATTTCGTTGATTAATCATTTGCTTCAAACTAGGGATTGCAATACCGGTAAATCGCAAGAAATACCCTCAAATTTTTACCGGTAATTCGCCACATTTGTGCCGGTAATTCGACAAATTCTGCATAGCAATGTAGCGCATATATCTGTCGTTGTAAGGAAAAACGCCCTATGTCACAATTTCAGAAAAATTGAGTTTATGCATTAATTCAGCTGTACAATAGAGGATTTATGTATTTATCAGATTATCATATTTTATATGTTCAAAAAAATAATGTAACTTAACCGAAATCCAATATTCAATTCATACGTGTTTAGCAAACCAACGTAAGTCCACAAAAATTGGAGAATACGAAGATTACTCGTATCTTTCTTTTATGATCATTTTTTATTTTCTATTTTTATCAATCTATTTAAATAACTACTTCTCTCACAATTCTATCCTTCATGCCAATAAGCTTCATAAGCTTTTTTCTGATCTTACATCATACGTGCAATTTGATATTTATTTCAACACATTGATACTCGTGTAAATTTTCTCGCCAAAATCGTTTTTCCCGAAGATGTATTGTACACACGGCTCAAACGATTGTGGCCGATCGAGTTTCGATTGCATTCGAGCTTACTAGGGCTGGCTTTTTTACATCGCTAACATTCTATAGTATTTCATGAATATGGTGAGGGCACTGTCAAGCCACAGGTTCCCGTCTAAAATACTTCTAATTCATGTTGAAACACCACTGTGGCACAATCTGCGCGATCGGTTCTGTTCGCGATGCTGTAGCGAAAATGACACAAAGGATAAATGTCAAATGACAAATTTCCTACTTATTTTGGTTACTCGCATGGGCAGAGTGACAGATATAGCGTGAAGTAAATGGATGACGTTTAATGCGAGACACAGTTCGCGCAGTCGTGTCACAAAATTTAATTTTCGGTTATGTTTATTTTCCCGTTGTTAACATAAAATAGCAGATAGTAAATTTCGAAATAAATGCGTATTTTTTTGGTCTACACCATCCCGCTTTATTTATTTGTGTCTTCCATTATAAATCCGTTGATCTATTTCAGCGTTGGCCACATCGGGCCATTTGGGAGTAAGGTCTCCACGATGTTTACCATGGCCGCGCAGAAGGGGACCTCGAAAGCCAATGGTAACGTAAGCACGCCACGGATAGGGAAAACTGTAGTAGTGTGCGGTGCAACCTCATGCCCGTACGATAGGCTTGAATGACTGGGAATCTTGGGGGCCTCAGTGATCGCTGGCACTTGGGCTCCTAAGAGGACCAATTATTTCAGCCTAGGGTACGAGCCTGCACCGCACGCTACTACTTACATTCTTACAGTTTTCCCTATCCGTGGCGCGCCTACGTTACCATTGGCTTTCGAGGCCCCTTCCGCACGGTTAAAGTAAACATCATGGAGACCTTACTCCCAAATGGCCCGATGTGGCCATTCCTGATCTATTTACTTTGGATAAGACTTTATTCAGCTGAGTAACCTGGTTTCCTAACCCGTGCCATCTCTACGAAGTACATAACATTCATTTCCATTCTTTTCATTACTATTCTAGTTTCCCGCTTTATTTATTTGTGTTTTCCATTATAATAATCGTTGAGATATTTACTTTGGACATTACAAGTTTATCGTTTATAGTGGCAAAATTATTCTGATTTTTTTAGGTTCATTGCAATAAAAGTCATTTGACATTTATCCTTTGTGTCATTTTCGCTACAGCATCGCGAATAGAACCGATCGCGCAGATTGATATAGGGCGACTGTACCTAATATCGCCAGGCAAAAGTTAAATCGCTGTCACGTAAATAATAATTCATATGTTTGTAATCAGTTTGCTTCAAAGTAAAAAGAAATTATTCACCTTTCATGTAGTATAAGTTAGAATCGTTGAAACCCATAAATTTTGAATTTGGAATTAAAAAACGCAAGACATGTAAAAATCCGGTCATGAAAAAAGTGTACCTAATATCGCCACCTCAAGAAATATTGATTAATTCATGTATATATCAGTTTTTTAAGTCATTTTCACAGGTGCTTTTATTATTTCTTGTGTTTGGGATTGGCCCAAACGGCCACAGGCCAAGCCGGCGCGGATTCGCTACCGAAACCGCGCGGACTTTAAAGCGACGAACGCGACCAGATCGCGATATCCACGATCGCGGTGATGAGATCGGTCGGGCCATCTGTTGACGCGCACCTCAGCTAATTAGGCAGCTCTCTCGCTTCATCGCGCGAACTGCTTTGTTTCGCCGGTGCGGTCCTCGTCCTGCTCAGGACGAGCAGCTGTTAGGTGGGGTGCTGACGTCACAGAATTCGGCGAATAGGCCTGATCTATCACCGCGATCGCTCTCTCTTCTAAGAAACGTCGGCTCGTCAACAAGTTGTCTTTATCTCGCGTGCTCGCGCGACTCTGGAACGTTCCAGGACTTTTCACATAAGAACGTTCGGTTCGAACTCCTATCTCGCGTACGTTCGCGTTGCCTACTAAGTTCTGTGCTATTCTGTGTTAATTTAAATGGACAAACTTGTAATTTATTGTGCTACGTGTTGTAAATATACTGTGACTTTGACCTTAGTTTAAAAGTAACGGCTAAACTTAACGACTATTCTTAACGGATATCCTTATCGACTATGTTATACACTAAATTAAACCTATTTTATTTTTTACGTTCCGATGTACATATTCGACAAATAAAGTTTATTTTGGTTGCTCGGCACATTTCGTAACCCCACCTGTAACAAACATTACATCAAAACCATTGTTCATCGGTAGGCGGTATTAGGAATCCCCATACTGCTAAAAGAAAAACACTATTTTCATTACGGAAAATATTTGAATCGATTTCATTCCTTAAGTACATCATTAATTAGGTATTTCTAGTAGATATTCTTGCATTCACGGAATTATTAGACTTGCCTTCTCCGAATAGGATGTATAATTGCGGCGGTCCTATAAATTTTTACACTATTAAGATTCTTTAAAATCCTTCCCTTTCTGTAATTCTTGATCTCATGTCGCTGCAATTACAGTATGTCCTCCTACATATGTTTAGGTACTAATTAACTGCATAACCGATAAATTTTAGTGCTTACTTTGCGAGATACAGCGGGTGGCGATATTAGGAACAGTGGCGATATTAGGTACAGTCACCCTAATTACGAAAATCATAGGCAGATGGTGCCACAGTGGTGTTTCAACATGAATTAGAAGTATTTTAGACGGGAACCTGTGGCTCACTAGTAAGCTCGAATGCAATCGAAACTCGATCGGCGACAATCGTTTGAGCCGTGTGTACGATACACCAGAATTCCTCTTTTGTTTCCTGGTAGCTCATGTTTCGTTAAAAATAAGACTGTTACTTTCCTTATGTGACTTAGGCCGTCTGTCCACGGAGCGTCGCGTCACAGATGCGTACGCGTAGAGACCAATCGTACGCCGGACATCTTGACAAATGCAGATCAATGATCGACAGATGCGTCGTACGATTGGTCTCTACGCGTACGCGTCTATGACGCGACGCTCTGTGGACAGACGGCCTTATTGTTTACATTAAACATTTTCTAAACAACACTTTGAAAAAAAAAACAATATGTACCTGTAGTATATGATCCCTACAGATCCTAAACAGATCCTTTTTACATATATATTTTACACATAATATAGTTGAATTTAGATGTGGGTGTTTCTTAAACTTTACGAAATTGATTTAAGACGCTCATCACATAAGACGTAAGATTACATTGACTGAACGGGAACGCACTAACCCTGTAGACTGCAGAATTATATTTTGCTTAGGAAAAATTACTTAACTGTGACACGACCGAGCAGAATAACACAAGTTCAGTGCACTTGGGTTGCCTAAAGTGTCCGTAAATTATTACTCTTTTGTTTATTATTATTTACGTTAATTATGCGAATATTGAATATTGTGCAAAATGAAGAAAACATACGTTTATATCGTAAAAATAAAACAAGCAAGCATTGCTAATAAGAAGAATTGGTGTTTAGAACTTTAAACGCCAATATGTCGAAAGTGAAAAGATTTAATTTTTTTCTTTAATTTAATTACAATAGACGGGTTAGACAATCCTTTGGTACAATTAATTACAAAAATGAGGCGACATGCGGCATTTTTCTGTACAACCACAGATATTTAATTCCGTCAATATCTACTACATACGACAGGCTTGAGAATTAAGTGAACGCAGCGGCCGAGTTTCAGAAGCAACGCCCTCTTTCTCCCGTCGCGCATCTTGGCCCGTGGCGGCCTATTTATTTGGAGCGCCTCAGGCCCGTACCATGTGAACCGCGCGTGGCGCATTGAGGCAACACCCATATTAATAGGTTTCCACATAACACCTATGGGGTACTATTATCGATGCGTTTTTCAGTTCTCAGTGGGATCCCCTGTAGGCCTATTCCACTGTGTCGCATGATAAAAAATGAATTGGAAAAACGCGTTTTACTATCAAAATTTTAAACATTTTTGGAAAAACTATATTTTCGCGCACGTTTAGACGTGCTGAATAAATCTAAAATTTAGTGGAATAGGCCTATAAAGGATTCCACTGACAAAAAAAACGCATCGATAATAGTACCCCATGGGTGATGTAGAAACCTATTGATACGGGTGTCGTCACAATGCACCACGCGCGGTTCATATGGTACGGGCCTGAGGCGCTTCAAGCAGTCTGACCGTCGGGGGAGTCATGACGCGCGACGAGAAAAAGAGGGCGTTGCTTCTGAAAATCGGCCGAAAAGATCACTTAATTCCCAAGCCTTCATTACTACATTGTACTTCTCTACTTGGTGGTATACTTTAATATTAGTTAGAGAGGCATATGCAATAGGCATTATTGAAAATTTAACTCCTGTTACATGTTTACATTTTTTTTTGTTATTGTTATTATTTACAAATTTTTTGTACTTAGATTCAGGATTTCAAACTTTCTGAAAATTTAATTGATGTATGTTCCTAATCTTTAACTTATTACGTTATTATGTGAAATCGAAATTCATGTTATTGCTAACCAGAATATGAATATTTCCGTAATTTACTGTAATTCACTGTATTTACAGGGAACATTTTTACATTATTATTCTTCTTTTTTACATCACATACTTACATTCTGTTACATACTCGAATATACTGAGATGATGTATTTCATTCGACTAAAATTTTTGAAAATATCATAAAAATAAAAGAAATATCGATGTTTTAAGGGTTAATGCTAACTGTGCAAGCTAAAAATCTCTTTTTACTCGTGTATGGCTTAACGCTCACTTTTCTCCTGTCTCTGTAATCTCTAACAGTTTTCAGACTACAAAACATGGCATTGTAGACCCCATGTTGTCCATATGGGGTCATCAACTCTTTGTTAATGGCGATACCGATCAGTAAGTGATCTATAAAATACACCTTTCACGAAATGTATCTTATATAATATACAATGCCTTGCGTGCTGTATACAATTAATTTCTTTCTAATATATAATTTCATGCGTACGCTCCTTTATTATTCATGATAGTTCTTTAAACGTTATACGAGCATTTGCTTCATCTTTTATTCTTATCTTTACTATTCAATAAAGCTTATTAAATGTGTACATAAAAGTACATTTTTTTAACTTTCCATATTATACCCCGATACCTTCATATTTTCATACGAATATTACGGATTGAACAAATACATTGCATTAACATTTTCCCATATTTTTTACAGAATTGCAAAGACACTTTGCTTCAGCAACCGAGGCCATGGTCTATACCTCTCATCACCCACTGAGATCCAGAAGTTTTCTGTATCCAGTCAATTTTGGTATGAATTCTGCTTTGCTACAAAATTAAATAAATCATAATGCTGAAATCCTAGTACATTTAAGATTATAGTCATTATAATTACACATAATTCATTAATCATATCAAAAGAGTGACCCAAAAATGAGGCATTTTTTAGCCTCATTTTGGTCTCACGATTTTAGAACTGAATTTTGTACCAAATAATACCTCATGATGAGAGATCAATCACAACAAATTTTTAAGTTGAGGTGATAATTAGTTTCTGAGATATGGTAGGTCAAAGAAGTACAAATTCGTTAACGCCTCAGCCTATGCGCTTCGATGTACGAACTTCTATGTCAGTCCGATAATTTAAACAATTATTTCTAGGGCTTCTGCTGACTGCTAACAACGAATTTGAACTTAGATTTTCAAAATTCACGAACAAAAACAAAAATCAAGTTAAAAATTAAAACGAAGTAAAAATCAGCCATTTATATTTCCAGATTTTTATTTTTTTTCGTGAATTTTGAAAATCTAAGTTCAAATTCGTTGTTATCGGTCAGCAAAACCCCTGGATATAACTATTTAAATTATCGGACCGACATAAGAGTCCGTACATCAATGCGTATGGACTGACGCGTTAACCAATTTTAACATCTTTGACCTCCCATATCACAGAAAGTAATTGTAACCATAACTTGAAAATTTCCTGTTACTAATGTCCCATCATAAGGTATCGTTTTGCATGAAATTCAGTTCCAAAATCGTGGGACCAAAAAGAGGCTATTTTTTAGGTCACTCGTTTCCGAGGCAATTTTAAGGCAATCATGTCAGAAATTTTTTGTTTTTTAAGAATCAAATAGTTACGAAATGTCCACGAGTTTACCAAACTATTTGATTTATACACGTTCTGCCGTCTATTTCTATAACTAATCGCTACAACAGAACGTATCTACTATTATCATGCTGTAAATCATCAATATACTTTCGTTGTTTTCTAAAGTTTTAGGTTTCTGACAATCTATCAATCTTCGACATAGAATTTTCTGTATTCATAATCGATATATGGTTGTGTATTGGAGAGTATTATACACTTTTGTTTTTAACTCTATTTATTAGTCTAAATTACTTATAGGAATTATGTCAATAAAATAATTGTCCACTTTCGCGGTCATTAAAAGTATGGGTAACCGAGAAAAGTGAGTGACTGAGTGGATATTAGAGCTGTTCGAGTACTCGAATATTCGAGTAGCTCGAAATTCGAGTCGAGCCGGGACTCGGTTTCCGAACCGAGCCGAGCGCTCGATTAAAGCGAGCGGCTGGAAACAATTGTTTTGTTCGTCAATCGCTACCTTCATTGTGCAATCTACTCCAAATTTATAACCTGACGTTCCTGACGAGTGTCAAATGAGCTCGATTTTCAATCGATCCGCTCGCTTTCTGATCGAGCTGCTCGCTTTTTAATCGAGCCGCCCGATTCATTCGAGCCGCTCGCTTTTTTCGAGCGCTCGGCTCGGATCGGTTATTCGAACCGAGTATATCCCGGCTCGCTTGTTCCGAGTACTGGAACAGCTGTAGTGGATATTAGTTTCTGATTTTTTCCATTATTGATTTTATCAGTTCTGACAAAGGCAGAGGTAAAGGAAATCGAATTTGAAAATTCTTTAAGTACGCGGATGGTTAACATATAAAATTTAAATTTTGAATTAAAAAAATTAAATTTAAATTTAATTGAAATTTTAATTTGTTACTATGTATATACAATAACATTTAACGTTATGGTAGATATCTACTGATAAGGTATTTTAGCGATTTCAATATTTAATCTACTAAGATGTTAATTAAAAAACTGTTGGAATTGTTGTCCTGGTTGTCGAATATAAATTGTTACTCCATTATGATAAATGAAAGTAACGTTTGGTATCGAGTACCCCTGCTTATGACAACCAGACCACACATAAGTAATTTTGTCAGCAATCGTCGGCCGCTATCTCGAGAAGCCCCACATTGGGCTGGGGGCACACGAGCGTTGAAACGTCGCACAGTGGGTTGAAATCCCAGAAACACGGCAAAAATATGAAGGCAATCTTTGATATTTACAAAAATGAGTATTCTAGAGTTTTCGAGGTCGCTGATTACGAATCTGAAATAAAAATGATAAAAAAAATGGCGGACACGTATGCCAAAAAAATATCAGATTTGGTCTAAACTTGGTATTCTAGACTTTTCGAGGTCGCTGAGTACGAATCTGAAGTCAAATGACAAAAAACAAAATGGCACTAAACAAAGATTTTCTAAATCCTTATCTTCTAATATATTTAAAACTGTTTCTTGAAGAGTCAGGATGTTGTGCTAAGGCGCCTGAGGTCGAGATTCTGGTAGCGAATCTCAGAGGTGCTCCGGGCGTCCTTCGCAGTTGCTGTCCAACGAGCTCCGAAGGTTCGGGTAGATGTGCCGTGACAGAAGGGTAGGGGATCGTTGCAGGTTAAAGAGTTGGGGCTCACGGCAAGGTTTAAACAAGTTTATTCTGTCCCGATCTGGGTGACAGGTAACGCGTACTGTAACGTAGGTGTTCTGATTACAAGAGAGCCACGAGTGGCTTGTACATTATTCTTATACTCTAATCGGGGTGAAGTGGGGACCATCGGGGTCTCCATCTTTGACCCGCTTTGGGTATTTCGCCATGTGCTGACGGTTCTCGATGCGCTTCCGAAAGTCCTTACGCGCCTGTGTCGGTTTTCGGCTGTTCGGTTGCGGCAATCGGAATGCACGCGGTGTCGTTGCCCTTAAGGGGTCATATACGTTTCCTCATTGGAAAAAATGCATTTTTTTTTTTATACATAATTTGAAAGGTGCATGTCTTCGAAATATTTTAAGCCTACAGCGAACTCGAAATTCCAATTATTGGTGAAGTTACGGCCGTTTGAACGAAACAAGTCGCGCCGGTCCCATTTCAGTTTTACAGCGGGCTAGCTGTACGACCGCGCGTCTTCCTCTAAATTGGACTCCGATAATTGCGGAGTTGTAAAATATGGAAAAACCTATTGTAAAATACTTTTGAAGTATGCATATTGTATTTATAGGGCCCATAATTAGCTATATGACTAGTTTTAGGCCTCTGTTAACCGGTACAGGGGCGGGTGGAAAGTACGTTTGAGTACATCAGGCGTTTAGTCTGATACTATCCTCCGACTTGTAAACGGTGACCAGAAAAATGTCAGGACCTTGTGTATATGCAGACCGAAAGGGGGAAAGAAGTGATTTTAGGCGAGCATCGCGACCTGTGAAAAAGCGGTTTCCAACAACCCGGAAAAGGGAGTCTGAAAAAGCGATGACCAGTGCATCGGCGAAAAAATTAAAAAATTCGAAATATTCGGAAGTGATTGTAGATTCGTCATTCGGGTACCGAATTTTAAACTTTGCTGCTGTATTCGCGACTATTAGTTTATATGTAAATTGCAAAACGTGTGGAAGTCACGTAAAATTTGCAGAAGACGACATTCGAGGTCTTGGATTTAAAATTGTGATACAGTGTAATAAGTGTGGCCCTCAGCGTATCCCTTCTTGCCCACAAATTGATAAAGCCTACGAAATAAATACCCGCTTCGTGTTTGTGTTGAGAGTGTTAGGACTAGGGCAATCCGCTATGCGAAAGTTTTGCGGACTCATGGACTTGCCAAAGCCAATAGCGCAATGTACGTACGACGCTATAGTAAAAAAAATTCTCATTGCTGCACAAACTGTTTGTGATGTTTCATTAAAAATTGCTGCGACTGAGGAAAAAACAGCTACTCAAGAAGCAGAAATATTTGACGATGAAACAGGAATTGTTGTTTCCGGGGATGGAACCTGGAAGAAACGTGGCTACTCTTCCCTTTTCGGCGTGATGACTCTCATTGGGAATTTGACGGGGAAAGTTGTGGACATTCTTGTCAAATCATCATATTGCAAAGCCTGTGAATATTGGGAGAATAAAAGAGACACCGCCGAATATGAGGATTGGAATGAAGGAGGGCACGAGTGTTCGGCAAATCATGAAGGGAGTGCGGGAAAAATGGAGGTGGACGGAATGCAGGAAATGTTTCAGCGATCGCTTGAATTACACGGTGTTA
Organism: Andrena minutula; assembly: GCA_929113495.1. NCBI lineage: Eukaryota > Metazoa > Arthropoda > Insecta > Hymenoptera > Andrenidae > Andrena > Andrena minutula. The sequence goes on along the minus strand of OV815996.1, from coordinate 34,412,615 downwards.
AATATTTATACTATATCGGTGACGGTGATAGCAAAACATTTAATGGTATCCTGCAAACAGACCCATACAATACTCCCGTTTCTAAAAAAGAATGCGTGGGCCATGTGCAGAAACGAATGGGAACGCGTCTTCGTGCACTGAAGAAAAATACGAAAGGGCTCGGAGGAAGAGGCATGCTCACAGGCAAATTGATGGACGAATTGCAGACTTATTACGGTCTAGCTATTAGGAGACACAGTGATTCTGTCGAAGAAATGAACGATGCTGTTTGGGCAACTTTTTGGCATAAAATTTCAAGTGATGACAAACCGCAGCATCATTTCTGTGCAGCCGGAGAAGAGTCGTGGTGCTCGTGGCAACGAGCGCATGCTACGAATAACTTGGAGGAATACAGGCATAAGCCTCCTCTTCATCAGATTGTGCAAGACGCTATTCGTCCTGTGTACGAAGATTTAAGCAGCATTGATTTGCTTCGAAAGTGTGTCGGGGGTTTCACCCAAAACTCGAATGAGAGTTTGAACGCTCTAATATGGAAAGTTGCTCCAAAAGAGACATATAGCGGTTTCACAATTGTTCAAATCGCCACATATATTGCAACAGGGATGTTCAACGAAGGCCATATCTCGCTTTTGAAGACACTACAAACATTGAACATCAAGATTGGAAATGCAGCGCACTATATGTGCCAGGAGGCCGACGTACAGCGTATCGCAACGGGTGAACTGAGAGCGCAGCAAGCGACAAAAGAGGGCAGAATTCATCGCAGACAAAGTAGATTGCAAGCAGAGGTAGCTCAAATTGCAGAGGAAGGTCACCTTTATGGTGCAGGCATCGCTGATTAGGAGTTAGTTACAAAATTTCAATGTATTGCACAATTAAAACTCTTTTAAAACTTTAAACGCGTTTTTCTCGAAACAGCACTTTTCAAAACGGTGGGCATGATAACTGCCTCACCGTTCATCCGATTAACTTTAGCATTTACACACATATTCTACATAAGATTCGTTATCGTGTTAGGAGAGCTTTTTCAATTAAATTGAACCATTTTTTAATAACAAGCAAAAACGTACGAGTTTTATAGCGAAAATCACGACCCTTTTCTTCAAAGTGCTACCATTTCCGCAATTTTTTTTTTTTGAAAAAATGGCGCCTACACACGATAACTATGATCCCACAGATTGTTAAAAAATCGGTGATTTTAATTTCAGACCACTCGTACGGGCTGAATCATGCCCACCGTTTTGGGCGGCGCCAGAAAACATGTTCTACGACACTGCCCGCGGACGCCACATTTTTAAAAATTTTGAAATTCTCATACCTGATTTATAATCTATAAACGTATACCTATAAAACACAAAAAGAATTAAACCAATCGGACTAATAGTTTATCCCTGAATTACTTCCAAACATTGACCACATTTTAGCGCCGAGAAACGTATATGACCCCTTAAGGTAGCCGTTTCAATAAGCGGCCACAGCCGCCGGCGACTGCGACCGGCGGCTACAGCCGCTGGCGCTATGACTGGTACAATGGAAAAACATTCATCCCAACTCCTATGGGCGGCTGCGACTGCTGCGGCCGCGCCAGGATTGCTATAGCCCAAGCCCGTCCAACTTTTGCTCTTGCCCTCGAAGAGCGACCGCGAGTGGTTGCGAGCTGTTGCGAACGGAGGCAAGAGCGACGGCAAGAACGGCAGCCGTAAACGAGTAGGGATAGGTAGCGTTCACAGATTCCCCGGCTCCGTGGCTCCGAGAGCGAAGAGCAATTCGCGGCTGCTCGCACGAGCAAACCCTTAGACGGGCCTGCTATAGCCTATGCGCGTTTGGTTCATGAGCAGCCTAGGCTACTCGAGACACAACACAATGCCACGAGTGTCTGTTTTCCGCCGCAACAGCAGAATCTCCTAGTCGCACAGCGGCTGCCGCTCTACTGCTCCAGAAGCAGTCTAGCCACTCTAGCCGCTCTGCAACTCTAGCCGCTCTGCGACTCTAGCTGCTCTGCGATCCATCTCACATTCGGACAGATTATCCAGAAACAAGGAAAGAAGTCAGAATTCATAACTTATGGAATTATGCTTTTTTTATATATTTCTTGTAAACTAATAATATGAGCTCTTGTAAAAAAGGGTAAAAATATCATGTCGGCTACATCTGATCTGCGTGTAAACACATGTCAAATTTGTTGTTTTATGCAAAATTTTAAGTGATTTCTTTCAAAGTTTGTTAAAGTAAAGTTAAAGGGGTCAGAAATAGTTAGTATCGATTCTGCAAAATAATAGAAAATAATTCGTTATATACATTTATTTTTCTATAAGAAACCCATTGAAAAAATATCAGTATTTTTCGACTTTTTAGTTACCTTCCGCGAACTTGTATAATCAATATATATTTGTCCTTGCAACTGCGAAAACAAGATTTGACAATAGTTGCTAATAATGGAGTAAACACTTGTATTCTATATCGTACAGTGGGCCTGAATCCCAAGAAATAGGGGAAAATGCAACATTCCATTTTTCGCGTTGAAAATGCTGAATATTATTAAGCAAGTTCATAAAAATTTGAGTTAATATACAACTCATAACAAAGTTTGAGGTTATTTAAAAAAATAACGTCAACAATTTCAATAAAACTAAAAAAAATTGATAAATACATAATATGGAAAGTGCAGAAATAATAACTTGAAAACCGAACGTTTCCCCAGCGTGTGACTTAAACCACTAATAAAATACCAAAAAACAGTTTCCAATTTTTTATCACGATTGAGTTAAAAAATAGAAAAAACAAATTAATAGATGTAAAAAATATTTTTTAACTTATACATCACTAGAAAGGAATAGGTTTATCCTATTTTTTGCCACAATTTGAATTCCGATATTTTGAAAGAAGCCCCCAAATGTCATTGACTTCTTCAATCCGATAGATAAACAGAATACGATGTACATATAAGAAAAATGGTTAGTCTTTCACTATCTTCGACGGTCCTCGAGACCTCATACAACAATAGACCCTCTTTTCAAGTGCTCGAAAAGGGCCTGTGCGGCGCGTCGTTGCACTGGTGGGGGCCATGGCGTCGACGCTTAGATATAGGAAATACCATTTGCGACGACGCCAGTTGGAGTTGCTGGCGGCTGTAGCCGCCGGTCGCAGTCGCTGGCGGCTGTAGCCGCTTATTGGAACGGCCACCTTTAGCCCCCGCGGCGGCCCAGCAGCTAGGAGCGCCTCAGGCCCGTAACACGTGAACCGCGCGTGGCGTATTAGCGTGACATTGTATCAATAGGCTCCATATCGTCCCAGAGAGCACGATTGTCGGTGCGTTTTTGTTTTGTTAACGCGCCACGCGCGCTTCATATGGTACGGGCCTGAGGCACTCCTAGCTGCTGGGCCGCCACGGGGGCCAAGATCCGAAAATCGGCCGCTGCGTTCACTTAAATCCCAGGCCTGATTTAGGTCAATAAACTTCATTTCTGAAGGTGGGTTTCGTAAAAATCGCCGAAAGCAGAGAACTTTGAAGATTTGTATTTTTTAAACAATTTCGAAACTAGAAAAAGGAGTACTTAGCTTTCCCTAATTTCATATGGACTACAATTTATTTCAATATCATGAAAATCCGAGACATCGAGGATTTTAGAAAAGTATCACATCTGCCTTTATCTTCCACGCTGAACGCAATGCACTGCAAACTTCCTTTGATGTGTGGCAGAAAACCGACAACGGTCGGTTCAGGCCATGTGCCTTCGCCGGCATTCGCGAGTCGGGTCGCATGCGCCGAGTCACCACGAATGGCCCGTCCACACTAGCATATGCGATCACGCTCACCGTTTCCGCCGTAGAAGCAAGCGGCCCTGGCTACCGTTTCACCCGTCCAGATCAGAATATTCGTGCGCGCTCAGCCTGCTCAGCGTATACTCATTCAGGTCTGGACCCGGCTTAACGCGTATATATACGTACGTATTGACGAAAAATATATATATATATATACGTAATGTTTGATGATGACGAAAAATTTTTAGGAGAATCAGAAGAAGAAGAAAAATCGTACCATTTTCGACAGATCCATGAGACGATATTACGATATCTCTGTCATGCGTGGACCGATTTTATTGAAATTGGTCTTGTTCGAAAGCCGATATGCGGTTTATATAAGAAAAATGTCTTTAAATTTACAAAATATTGCAGGCGTGATGAGATATTAATGTATAAATGTCAGAATTAGGTTAGAGCAGGAATGGCCACATCGGGCCATTTGGGAGCAAGGTCTCCATGATGTTTACTTTAGCCGCGCGGAAGGGTATCTCGAAAGCCAATGGTAACGTGGGCGCGCCATGGATAGGAAAACTGTAAGTGTGTAGGTAGTAGCGTGCGGCAAAGGTTCGTACCCGTAGGATAGGCTTGAATGACTGGGTTCCTTGGGGGGCCCCAATGTTCGCTGTCAGAGTTACTCTGGCTAGCAGTTTCTTAGATACAGTTAATTTTTTACTTAAAAGTGTTAATAAAACTGTTATTTTTTACACTGTACTCTATTTCTCATTTTGTACAAACTTTTATTTAAATCAGTTCGTTTAATTTTTCATTCTGTTCATTTCAAAATTATATTATAATCGATAAAATTAATGTGACTTTCAAGAACGTAGTCAGATACATACATTGAGAGGGATAATTGTCAATTACATTCTCACAAAGTACTGAATGGAACGATGTTTTATTATCTTTACCATGTCGATTAAAAAAGTTTTTAATTATAGTGTTGTGGTTCTCCACAAACCAATACTTATAAATAACAATACTTAACTAATAAATATTTATATTTAAGGAATTTATTTTGATTCCAGTAGCTACTAAAAATATGTACATATTTATACATGTGCAGGCAACCACACAATTGTACACATCGATACTTATAACTAACCATAGGTACTTAGCTAATAAATATTTACATTTAAGGAATTCATTTTAATTCCAGTAACTACTAAAAATATGTACATATTTATACACGTGCAGGCAACCACACAATTGCACACATCGATACGTATAAGTGAAAATAGGTAACTAATAAATATTATCACTAAAAGTGGTTTCATACCGCGATAGGTACATAAACTTACATTGATATAACCACCGAAAATACGTGCATGTACAAGGCGGGTCGCGTAAGCCGTAAGCTGTAAGCCATATATATGTTTGAGTTCCGCTCAAATAGAAATGAAACAAGTTAAAATTGCAAATCCATATATATGAAAATTCATATATATATGAATTTTCATATATATGGATTTGCAATTTTAACTTTGTCCATTTGGCTGAATTCCGGACAACGCGTATGGAGTATTTCCCCCACTCTCCCCTATACATACAAGTAACGCTATGTCAGTCAAATGAGTGATTATGTTTCTTGTGTTGGTCCGTGGTGCCGCGTTTGCTTTGCTAACCTTGTTAAATTTGGTACAATTGTTTGACACGAACTCAAAATTAAAGAATATTTTAGATTCTCATTAGTCATTCTTGATCGCGTTGTCGATTTTGTTATTTTCATGATAGAAAAAAATTGCTCGCATATATATGTAGTACCAAACATGGCCAATACAGACGCATAACACTTATGCAAGTGTGGAAACCTACACTGCGGAATGTTTTTATAAAAATCGATTATATTATCTGCTTCGTTAAATTTTCTCTTCAATATTTGGTCTACCTTTAAATTTGCTAATTCCAATTGTAAATTTTCTGTAAGTTTTGTGACGTCTACTGAAAACGGTGATCTGACTGTATCAAAATATTCTTTTAATTTATATAGATCTTGGAACCTGGTTGAAAAATCTTCTCGTAAATCTTGTACAATTTTGTTATATCTTTTTTTATCAACATTTACTTCGTCTGTGAGTACAGACTTCAATTTTTGAAATTGAGAAAAATCGTTTTCTTCCAACTCCGTGCTAAATAAGTCAATTTTTAATTGAAATTCGCGTATAGATTGCAAGTAATCTATTATTGTTCTACCCTTTCCTTGCAAAACTACATTTAATGTGCTCAAATGATCAGTTAAGTCTGAGAAAAAAGCTAAATTACATAACCACTCACGGTCGTGCAATTCATGCACGTGGTGATTCACCATGTCCGTAAACATTGAAAGTTCGTTACGAAGTTTAAAAAATCTGTCTAAAAGTGTAGCTCAGCTAAGCCAACGCACCTCGGTATATAATGGCAAGTCAACATAATCACACTTCAATTCTTCGCAAAATGTACGGAACTGTCTCCGTTTTAATCCGTTCATACGAATATAATTCGTCGTTCGAATTACGACTGACATAACGTCCTCGAACTGGATATGTTTTGCACATAAATTCTCCTGGTGTATCACACAATGGAAATTTGTAATATTATGAAAAACTCCTAGTTTTTTTAGACCTGTTGCTATGGGCAACCTGTTGCTATGCGTCATGGGCAGCATCCGATAATTGTTTAGTCACGTCTGCTGCCATTTCCTTGATTCTTCTCATGACTGTATTACGCGAGAGAGGGATTGCTTCGAATTCTTGGCGACTTTCCGGACAAATTAATTCGACCGATGATGTTATGCAGTCCTTTACAAAATTGACATCAGTATATGCCCTCCCACTTTTGGCAATTTTTAATGACAGCTCGTAGCTGCATCGTAAAATTTTCTCTTTACTATCACTACTTTCCTACAATGAAACCAATGAACTAAGTAGTGCATGTTCTACAAGAACTGATAATCATTCAATATTCCAGTACTAAATTAGAAAAACTTACTTGTTGATGTCCATTTCGTCCTGCTTGACGTAATTTTTCTTTCCGGCACTCTATTGCTTCTTTTCGTTCTTCCAATGATAAATTACTAAACTGATTAGCATGATGCGTATGATAATGCCGTTTAATATTGAAAGATCTTGCGGACTTGAACGTGGTAAAGCACACCAGGCACTCGAATTGTCCCTTATTCTTCCATACGAAGTATAAAGTTTCCCAATATTTATGCGACGCACAAGTCGATTGGATTGTCGATGCCGAAGTCGATGCCGAAGTCGATGCCGAAGTCGATGCTTCCATGGTCACCGTTCACAAAATCGTAAGACTTATGTATGTTTCACGAAGCAATAGGTGCTATGTCACGTCTACAAGCGTTGAGATGCTAGTGAAGAATTTGAAGAATTGAAAACTCCTCCACCTTCAGCTTTTCCAGGAGTGCGTAGTTGACTAAGGACGTTTCCTCATTGGTTAAAATCAAAATAATAAAAAATACCTGCCTACACATCCATAGACTGATAGGTTTGAACGAGGTACCTTTCCGCGCGACTTGGGGATGGCCGGGGTGTTAATTGCGGGCAATTCGTACGCCCGACCGGCAATAATACCTCTTATTGCCTCTCATTGCTTATAATAATACCTCAGTACCTCTTCCAGGTCGTGCAGGTCAAAGAATTATGACAGTTATTCAGGCTTCTTAAGTTGTAACTCACTTTCATAATAAATGCTTTCCGTTATACAAATATAACTGTTACAAACTGGAAGCATCCCTTGTCAGAGCACATCATTATGTTCGTGATTTTACACGAAGATGTAAATACATCGCAATATATGAAGAGCATTCCGCGGGGAGCGTATATAACATACATATACGCTCGATATGTGTATAGCCCTCACATATCCAGATAGAATCTATTCCCTTAAAAATGCCGTTCGAATATTTTGGAAATTAAAATCATTTTAAATACCTATGGCTCGGAATCCCATTCAGCGGTGGCGCATTGACGACCAATTCCGCCGTAGCGAAAGGGTTCATCGCCGACTGTTGAGAACGCTTTACTTGTAAATAAAAATACTTTGAAAATGTTGTTGAATTTGTCTTTCAAATGGCTATCATATTCAAATCAATAAAATATAGCATTCCATTTAAAAAGAGAAACCTGACCTTCTTATCTCGTAAATCTTTTACAACGGAATACAACTATTGTTTCTATACTGGCCATTACTAAAGTATATAATTTTTGTAGGAAACATTTTGACGAAATTTTAATTACCGCGGAAATATTTCAGGTGATAAAGTTAAGTGGAACACCCTGCATAGTGTATACATACATATATTAGAAGTCAGAACACCATAAACACGTACACTTTTAATCAATCTGGTATAGACGACCAGATATCTTTCCTTTCAGTGTTTTCCGAGAAAGTAATTCAGAATTATCCTTCTCAATGTACCTATGTACTCACTGCGTTTTTCTAATGAAGGGAAATAAAGCAGCGGGGTGTCCTTCATATTTTACATTCCTATACTTTCCCTTAACCATCGCTAAAGACTAATTTCTACGTCGTCCTCTAGGAACATGAAGGTTTATAAGTTTATGTCTCGTCAGTCCAATGCTAAAGAAAGCATCTTCTATTCAGCTTACTATTATCTGTAAACTGGGGTTTACGACACGAACGTGACTTTTAGCACTTTTTCCGGAACTGTCATCCGTATTTTCGCCGTGTCGTACCGGCAATTTTATTCATTTATGAGCAGGTAAATCTTCGAATACTAACTACATCCTAGGCGAGTCTGAGTTTTTTTTACATTTCAATAACAATTACCATATCATAAACCCAGGCAACGGGACCCCTTGTACACCGTCCACTGGAGGGTCGCTGGGGCCCCCAAGATTCTCAGTCATTCAAGCCTATCCTACGGGCATGAGGTTGTACCGCACACTACTAGAGTTTTCCCTATCCGTGACGCACCCACGTTACCATTGGCTTTCGAGGCCCCTTCCGCGCGGCTAAAGTAAACATCATGGAGGCCTTGCTCCCAAATGGCCCGATGTGGCCATTCCTGGGTTAGAGTGTCTCCGCGACGAGTAAAGGTACCACGGTAGCGACAGCGACAGTCGACATATACAGGGTGTTTTTCATGTACTTGGCGTCGAGACGCTACCGCGTCTCTAGATATGTTGTTATTTTCAGATGTGAATGCAAATAATATTGTTATAACGAGACAAGAACTTTTTAATATCTTAAAAAAGCCCCAAATCGCAAAGTAGATAATCAATTTTCTTTCTTAAGAGAGCAAATTAGAAAACGAACAAAATGTCCTGATGGGAGTTTAGTATCTTTATACCATAAGATAACTCAATTTAAATCACAATTTAAAACTAAATGGATGCAAGCAAACAGAATTGAGGATAGATTTCTAAAAAAAAAAACAATAAAAATTGGTTGAAGAGTTCGGTGTGTTTTAAAATTTATTCATCAAAGCAGCGAGGTCGCGGTTCGAAATAGCTCTGTGAGAAGCAAGCGACAAAAAACTGAAACCTTACGACAGTCATCCCTTGCGGAACTATCGTATGCGACAGAAATGAAGCTAAGAGCATCCGGAAAAATAGAAGCATCAAAACTTGTACATGAAGTAACAACTTCTACTCCAACACGAGCAAACGAATACAGAAAAGCTTAGAAAAAATTTAAAGAAGAACAGCCCCGAAAAATGTCTTGCGAAGATGCCCTAGCTCTATTTGTGGATGCCAAATTATCTAGACATCAGTATAATCTTATTAGAATGAATGATCCTGAAAAATTTCCAAGCTTGCAGTTGGAAAAGAAGAAGTGCTATCCAAACAGTGAGAGTATAAAGATAACTTCAAACTCAGCAGACGTTAAGGGGGAAGCCACTGTGAAATTTTTTTTGCATTTTCTTAATGCTTGGGGTTTCAAGATTATACCTGCACAGTTTCAAAGTGGATTTCGAAAAATTCTCGGAGCTACGGCAGGTTTTGTATAGGTAGTACAGCGCTCGGATCCGAGTGCCCGCGCGGGTGGCTTGGAGTCGATCGCCCGGACAGTTTATGTCCAAGAATCCAAATGTAATAAGAGGGATTATATGTTTATATATTGTTTAGATGTATACTTCTGCTATCTTTGAGTTGCAAAGTGTTTTATTTTCATCTAGCAATTTCTAAAAGAATGTTCCGGCTGGAAATGTCAGAGTTTATTGTAAAGGGTCCGAGTCTTGCTTTCCTTGCGCCCGATAGCCCCCAAGGTGTTGGAAATTTCTCGGATAATAAAGGCAATAAATACGCGATTCGCGAGGGGGTGGGAAATTCCCTACTTACTGGAATTGGGAAAAACGCGGTTTATTGTTTTACTATCCGTTCGCTTCCGCGAAGTAGAAGAAATACCAGTAAGAGTCAGAACAAATTCTCAGTAAGCATTAGTTAAAGCAAGGTGAAATATGGATCATATAGGCATACGAAACCAGAAACATACATCGGATGGCAAAAAAAGGAATCGGCCTCCAAATCGGTTTGAAATGGAGAATAGTGTTGAGAATAGGAGCACATCTGCAAAGAAGTTGAAAGCATGTCGTACCGACGTGATTATTAATCAGTCAATTAGTTATAGAATATTGAACATTTTTACCTTTTCTTCCGCTGTATGTGAACATGTGAGCTGTAAAACGTGCGGAGGTGACATTAAGCTCGAGGAATCAAGCATACGTGGACTTGGATTCAAATTGTGTTTGTTTAATGTGTGCAAATTGTGACGCCAAATATATCGATTCGTGTCCATTAATTCGTAATGCCTACGAAATAAATACGAGATTTATATTCGCGATGCGTCTATTGGGAGTTGGCCTTCAAGGAGCTGAAAAGTTTTGTGCTTTTATGGATTTACCACGACCTGTATTCCATTTGTTTTATGATAGTGTCGTTAAGCGTATTCGCAATGCAGCGAAAACCGTGTGCGATTACTCGCTATATAGAAGTGCGAAAGAGGAAATGGAAAAAACTGCAGAAGCAGAAAATGTTGCAGAACCGACACGACTTACTGTTTCCAGCGACGGAAGTGTGAAAAAAAGAGGATTCAGTTCGCTTTTCGGAATAGCGAGTCTTATTGGGTATTATACAAATAAAGTTCTCGACGTGATTATAAAATCCTCTTACTGCAGAGCATGTGTTTATTGGGAGAAGAAAAACAATAGTGCCGAATATGAAGAATGGTTAGAGTCGCACGAAGCAGAGTGCTCTGCAAACCATAAAGGCTCTGCAGGTAAAATGGAAGTGGACGGAATTTGCGATATGTTTAAAAGATCTGAGACGCTTCACAATAAATATATAAACTACATTGGAGATGGCGATAGTCTGACATACAAAGGAATTATAGAATCGTGCGATTTAAGTGTAAAAAAGAAAGAATGCATCAATCATGTGCAGAAAAGAATGGACGCAAGACTTCGTGTGTGCAAGAAAAATAATAAAGGGCTCGGGGGCAGAGGTAAGCTTACAGGAAAACTCATAGACGAGTTAAGTGCTTACTATGGGCTAGCAATTCATAGAAATGCCAATTCTGTGGATGATATGTATAAAGCAGTGTGGGCCACTTTATACCATAAGACCTTAACAGATAAATCGCCGAAACATCACTACTGCCCGGAGGGCGCGGATTCTTGGTGCACGTGGCAGAAATCGAAGGCCAACAATAATTTGGATCAATATATACATAAGACGCCATTGCAACAGGATGTTGTTGTTGCCATCACCCCTATTTATGAAGACTTAAGTGACAAAGAACTATTAAAAAAATGTTTAGGTGGATTCACTCAGAATAATAACGAGAGCTTCAACGCTCTCGATTGGAAGTTCGCACCTAAAACACTATCAAGTGAGGCCGTCATAGTATGTTTAGCTGCTTATTTGGCCACAATTCTCTTCAATGATGGTCATACTCGTCTCCAACGGATATTAGAACATCTGAATGTTAAAATTGGACCAACAGCCGCTGCGTACCGAGACAAGCAGGACGCGTTACGTATATCTGCTGCCGACCGAAAAGCGCAGGCAGCGACATATGAAGGTCGATTACGACGAAGATGTGGCTTAAACGAGGAGGAAGACAATGCAGCTGATTTACATGATCTATTTTATGGCCCTGGAGCGGATGCACTTTAGTAAATTGAAAAATTTCGATGTTACTTCCCAAATAACTGCTGTCAAAACTTTAAACGCGATTATCTCGAAACTACATTTTTCAAACTGGATGCATTGATAACTCAGTCAATTTTTATCGGATTCACTTGAAATTTTCGGGGAATATCCGTAATACAATTATCTTCAGTTGCACGTACCAGTTTTTTGATCGAATAATTCATTCAACAGTAACATTGAAAAAACATGTTGATTTTTTATACTTTTTGGTTAAGATTTTTTCTTAAGTCCGCCATTTCTTCAAAAATGAATATTTTTTTAAACCCGTACGTGCAACTGAAGCTATTGAAATATACTTTAAGAAACCGTTCGAAATTTTAAATTCGGATCAATTGTTGGAAAGTTATACGTGCATCCGTTTTGTATTTTTTTGTGCAGAACCTAACGTTATCGTATGCTGTGGCCATACTACCGAAAAAATTTTCAATCTCAAAGCATAAAATATTAGTTAAAGATATGTATTTTCAGTTGGTAATAAAGATTTTTCATAGAAAGTTACATTTCATTATAAAAGAATGTCTTGAAAATAGCCTTTATTTTCAACCGTCACAGTGGCTTCCCCCCTTAAGTTACAAGCTTTACTCGACCATACGGTAGAACGTCTCCTGACTGTTCAAGAAACTGTTATAAATATATTAGAAGATAAGGATTTAGACAACCTTTGCTTAGTGACAAAGTGGTGCTTCGATGGAAGTTCAGGCCACAGTTCCTACAAACAAGCGTTTTATGGATCTGAAGCCAGTGATTCTGCAGTCTTTCTAACGTCAATGGTATCTGTACGCCTTGTGTACGAACAGCAAAGTAATTTGGCAAAACCCACGCCCATCTTCTACGAGGTACTGCAGATCGTTAAAAACACAATTTTTAAAAGAATCGACGTAAGTTACCCTTGATGAAAAATGTAGGGTGGATCTAGAGATCGAAAACCTTAACAATAGTTTTTTTACCCTTAAAAGTAGATCGTATTCTGTTAATCATAGATTCATTTTTGCAATGATTGACGGTAAAGTGTGTAACGCTCTTACTGAAACATCATCTACGCAAAAATGTTATATTTGTGGCGCAATATCAAAAAAATTCAATTCCATTGACGAAATTATAAATAGAAAAGTAAAGAAGGAAAATTTACAATTCGGTATATCGGTACTACATGGTTGGATTCGTTTCTTCGAATGTATCCTACACTTAGCGTACAAGTTTCCAATAAAAAAATGGCAAGCTCGCGGGGGGAATAAAGAAATAGTCTCGGAAAATAAACGTAGAATCCAAAAGGTGTTCAGAGAAAAAACTGGGCTAATCATTGACAAACCTAAACCCGGGTTTGGTCATTCTAATGATGGAAATACAGCCAGGCGTTTCTTTGCCAATGCCGACCTGTCTGCAGAAATAACAAATATTGATGTACATTTGATTAAAAAAATGTATATAGTATTAGTTGTAGTGTCATGTGGTCACGAAATTGATGTAGAAAAGTTCCGACAATTTTCATTAAATACAGCTAGACTTCTTGTACAAAAATATCCATTGTACTGTATGCTCCCCACTATCCACAAATTTCTCATTCACGGTCCTGAAATACTATCGACTGCTTTATTGCCAATTGGTCAATTGACAGAAGAAGCGCGCAACAAAGATTTTAAAAAATATCGTGAACATTATTCTCGAAAATGCAGCCTCGAAAAATGCAATCAGGATATTTTTAACCACTTTTTATTAAGTTCAGATCCAATAATAACCAGCAAAAGACGATTACCGCAAAAGAATTGTCGATCTCTGCCCAAAGAAGCATTAAATTTATTATTGCCTCCCGTTATAAATTGTAATTATCAAACTACACCGGTCCAATCGAATGATGAATATGATAGTAGTGATATGCTAGTTCACATGATCATTAACTTATCGTGTTGCACTTATCGTAAACTGTTTCACAAATTGTGTTATTGAATATTTAGAAAAGTGTATTAAATAAGGAATCTGCTAAAAGAGGAATCTGCTGTTTTATTTACTTTAAAATAATCGTTTTTGATTAACCGGTTAACTGGCACGGCTTTTTTTATTATTCATGCCCAAACTGGCAACATCGAAAAATTAAGTGAATCACAAAGTTATTCTATTTGATCATATATGATACAGAATTGGCAGATTTGGCAGAATTGGCCAGTTTTTTTTTTTATCATATACAACCCCTGGCAATAAGTTTTCGACCAAACGCAATGGTACGAAGTCAACGAGAAACACCAGAATTTTTTGTACGTAAAACAATGCGGTATAAATATAACACTCATGGTAACTTTAAATTGATCTAATATGTAGTAAATACACCGAAAATAATTAAGACATTCGTTTATTATCTACTAAAAAACAATGAACAAACAAAATGTTGCTTGGAAAAAAGTATTTGGCCAACGGAAGCTCTGGAGAAAAGTATTCGACCATATAAATTTGCAAAAAAATAAACAATACTTTACTACTTAAAATTCACATTACCTAATATTTAGTTACATTTCCACGTGCGCGTATAACAGCTTTTATGCGTTTTGACATTGATTCTATAAGCTTCTCGCATTCTGTCGGTGTGATTTCATCCCACGATGCCTTAATTGCTTCGCGAAGCTCATTTTTGTTTCTAGGTTTTTTTATATGAATTAACTGTTTCCACGTTGCCCATAAATTCTCTATTGGGCTTAAATGAGGACTATTTGCTGGCCACTTTATTGTTTTAATTCTATTATTTTTCAAATACTCTTGTCCTTTTTTTCTGCGGTGGCAACTCGCATTGTCTTGTTGAAAATAAATATCATTTGAATGCAGGAACCAATTTTCTATACTGGGTATTAGGAAATCTTCTAAATCCTGCGTATATATTTCGGAATTGACAGTTACTTGTAGTATACACAGTTTTTCTACTCCTTGGACTGTCATGCAGCTCCACACCATGTAAGACTCAGGATATTTCTTTTTAAAATTTAAACAATCTTCATTGAATTTTTCACTGGTTTTCCTCCAAACAAATTGTCCAGCATTATCACCTGCCCCGATACACACACGTGATTCGTCACTAACAATAACTTTTTCCAATCATCCACAGTCCAATGCCGGTGTTCCTTACACCATTCCAAACGCTTTTTCTTATGCAGTTTCGTAAGAAACGGTTTTGTTTTCGCTTTGCAAAATGAATATCCCATTTCATTTAACCGGTTTCTCACTGTACGGTCACAAACATTTTGTGCCCACTTTATATTTATTTTTTAAGACGTACCTCGCCTCATATTTTGAACAATTTGTCGCAATTGTCGGTCATCTCTTTTTGACGTGGAACGAGGACGTCCACATCTTGTCCGATTAACTACACTTCCATTTTCATTAAATTTCTTATTTATATAGCTAATCGCACTATGGGAACAATTTAAAATCTCTGCAACTTTTCGTTGAGTATTGCCCTCTTTTAGAAGTTTAATTATTCTTTGTTTCAAATCGTCAGAAAAATGCTTGCGTGGCGGCATGCTGAATTTCTTTGACCTGCTTCGATCGTTAGCTAATAATTGACTGATCGCGGAACAGTTTGTAAACATACGTTTTCAATACATTGTTGTATTGCACTCTGCGTGACTTGTGAAAGAGACAGCGAGTGAGAAGATGAAGAAAGTGAGAAAACAGTCGACATCGAGCGATAAGTGTACAAATTTCTTACTCGCTAGTATAGCGCAACACTGAGATACAGAGTTCCAGAATGCAGCAAAACAGTTTAGTAAAAGAATGCAAGATTATTTGCAGAATACTGGGATCAAAACTGAAAAATGGCCAGCTAGTGGGTACACCAAACCTATTTTTCATTACAAATGTATGCGTAATGTCTTTACAAAGCAATTAAGGCAGATGCGGCCAAACCGGGCCATTTGGGAGTAAGGCCTCCATGATGTTTACTTTAGCCGCGCGGAAGGGGCCCCGAAAGCCAATGGTAACGTAGGCGCGCCACGGATAGGGAAGACTGTAAGAATGTAAGTAGTAGCGTGCGGTGCAGGCTCGTACCCCTAGGCTGAAATAACTGGCCCTCTTAGGAGCCCAAGTGGCAGCGATCCCTGAGGCTCCCAAGATTCACAGTCATTCAAGCCTATCGTACGGGCATGAGGTTGCACCGCACACTACTACAGTTTTCCCTATCCGTGGCGCGCCCACGTCACCATTGGTTTTCGAGTTCCCCTTCCGCGCGGCTATGGTAAACATCATGGAGACCCTACTCCCAAATGGCCCGGTTTGGCCGCATCTGAATTAAGGCATCGTGGGATGAAATCACACCGACAGAATGCGAGAAGCTTATAGAGTCAATGTCAAAACGCATAAAAGCTGTTATACGTGCACGTGGAAATGTAACTAAATATTAGGTAATGTGAATTTTAAGTAGTAAAGTATTGTTTATTTTTTTGCAAATTTATATGGTCGAATACTTTTCTCCAGAGCTTCCGTTGGCCAAATACTTTTTTCCAAGCAACATTTTGTTTGTTCATTGTTTTTTAGTAGATAATAAACGAATGTCTTAATTATTTTTGGTGTATTTACTGCATATTAGACCAATTTAAAGTTACCATGAGTGTTATATTTATAGCGCATTGTTTTACGTACAAAAAATTCTGGTGTTTCTCGTTGACTTCGTACCATTGCGTTTGGTCGAAAACTTATTGCCAGGGGTTGTATGATACATTGCCAGTTAACCGGTTAAGATACTTAATTAACACAAGTTTCCACGGCGGCAGTGGTGGTTTTTTAAAATGAGATTCGTACTCAGCGACCTCGAAAACTCTAGAATACCAAGTTTAGACCAAATCTGATATTTTTTTGGCATACGTGTCCGCCATTTTATTTTTTGCTACTTTGACTTCAAATTTGTACCCAGCACCTCGAAAACCCTAGAATACCAAGTTTAGACCAAATCTTAAATTTTTTAGCATACGTGTCCGTCATATTGGATCCGCCATTTTGTTTTTTGCCATTTTTACTTCGGATTCGTAATCAGCGACCTCGAAAACTCTAGAATACTCATTTTTGTAAATATCAAAGATTGCCTTCTTATTTTTGCCGTGTTTCTGGGATTCCAACCCACTGCGCGTCGTCCGTTGCTAACTGATCACCAATTTTTTTCTTTTTTTTTCAAGAATATTGCTCTGAATAGTTGCGCTGCCCTGGGTGGTAATTGCTATTACCCGCGCATTTCCTAAGTTTTAATGATGGTCTGAAAGGTCAAAATAGAATTTTAACCGTGTAGTAAATCTAGGGGAAAGTTTAAAAAACTATTGCATGGAAATGTGTCTTGTAGTATGTGTTCAGGGTCCTGTATGTTGTTTTGCTGCGTCCAGTATAAGTTTGGGAGTTGTAAATTTTATTTTGTGTGGATAGTGGATTAAATTGTAATTTCCTAAGCGTCTAATGAGGGTGTTTAGGTGGTTTCGTTGATAGAGGTGTTGGATAGCCTGGAAAATGAGTGCGTCAATGGTGCAGAGAGCGGCGTCTTGCAAGGGGAGGCCGCGACATCTGGGACACGGATTTTGACGAATCTCATATATGGTGTCGTGAATTTTATTGTTTCATTTGTTTTTACGATAAATGTCATATTTTAGAATGTTAAAATTGTACTTTATCTTTTGAGAAATAAAAAAAATATAAAATACATTTATAGAAATAAAATGATCCCAGTGAGAATCGAACCTTTGAACGTTCCGGGGCGAGACCTGCCCTTTACACGCGCCGCTATTCATCATTACAATAAACTTCGCTATCGCTTCTGTTCGTAAACGTATAATCATAATTTTTTATTAATATTTCGGAAACTATGGGGTAGTGGACCAACATGTGAGACATATATTGGTCTACTACGCCTACACTACAACATATATGAGATTCGTCAAAATCCGTGTCCCAAATGTCGCGGCCTCCCCTTGTTGGTGTAGTAGAAAGATGGGATAATCCCTGGATTTTTCCAGTATTAGTCTTGAGGAACTTGTTTTGTGCAACTTGTAGCTTTTTCTTGTCTGTGTGTGTGCGCGTGCGTGCGTGCGTGCGTGCGTGTTTCTGCTAGGATTGACCAGTAGGCCGCCCGAAAAAAATGAGAAGGAGTGTACCGTTAGGCCTTAATGCGGGAAAGTTGTGCCTTGAGATCAATAACGACTGTGCGAAATTTCAGCCCTGTGAGTTAATATCTTCTGTTCCGGCAAGAGCCTTTAAATTTCAAAATTTGATTAAAAAGTATAAAAATGACCTTGCAGCCTTTCGCCCACCTTATGGCAACAGAGTGGTTAAAAACTCATAACGTGAAGATCATCACTGTGAGAAAAAAAACAAACAGGACGCCGACATAGCGAATGGCTGAAGTACTATTAAGTATGAAGGCGTTGTTTCGGCTACTGACCCAACTGTCGACGTTAGCTTTATTGAGATAAAGAAAGCAGGATGTAGGAAAGGAGGCTAAGTAGTACTTCCACTGTTTTCGACGTGTGCGCCAAGCATCCGCGTGCGCGCCTGGCAGAGTGTCGGCCCATTTCGTGAGCGCGGCCTCATAAATTAGACCCTTTCAAATGGACGAAAACGTTGTGCGCGGCACGCCGTTGCACTAATTGGACCTCGCCTTAAGAATAGCTTCAGGTTTATCGGGAGCTTACTACTCTTGCCCACCAGGAGGGTCAGGATTCTCAAGGTTGCCAGGGTTTTATTTAAATTCTCTTGAGTATTGTGTTTCCACGTAAATCTCCTGTTTATCCATACGCCGAGGTACTTCACTTTGTCCGACCATTCAATTTCGTGATTGTCTACTGAGATTGGGTGGGGGGGGGGGGGGGCTGTTTTTTGTTGGCGAAGAATTTTCTGTTTTTCATGCGTTTATTTTTAGTTTCCAGGAGCTAAGGATCCATGATGAGGTCTAACAAGGGACGTTCGGCAACCCGAACATTCAGAAAATTCTGAAACTCGGTGTGCAAGTAGAGTAGTCCATCCGTAACACAACCCTTTTTTTTTGGTGCCATAATGCAATTTTTAGGGGTGAAATCACCCCTTGATAATAATTCAGAATTTTCTTTCCCGTGGAATATCTCGAGAATGGTGAGACATATCGAAAAGAAGTTTAAACAAAAGTTGCATCCTTCTTTTATATCTACAAAACCGCGGAAAAATAATTTTCGAAAAATCCATATTTTTCAAGTTACCCCCACCACCAACCCTCAAAATTAAGTTTTTCTATTTTTTAAATATAAGCTGAAATACCTCTGGATAATCTCTTTTCATACATATAAGTGATTTATGTGTTATATTTTTTTTTGCAAACGAATAGAGGCGAATAAAGCCTCTATTACCGAATTTGAAGTCCATTTGGGCAGTTTACATTAATAACATGGTTTCTTAAAGCCATATTTAGATTATTATTTATGTAAAGTTCAGACAGCTTTCAATTATTTAAGCAAGGCAGTACGCACCTAAAATTGCATCAAAGGTAAAACTCTTTAAAACTAATCAGTGACGTGCATGAATCAGTATGATAACAGCACATTCGTACATGCATTACTTGAAGTGTAATCTTATTAGGCTATTTCGGAAACCACACGAACAATAAATAATGCGTGAAGATTTACAATGACTTTGCAAAATACATATGTTATTGAAATGACGCAGAATCGCATTGATGCCGATACCCTTGTCGAACCTTCCGATTTGCATACTGCGTATGTATATGAATTTTAAATGATTGTAAATCAATTTTACTTTTACATCACACTTATAACATATATATATAATATTACAGTTAATATAAAATTTTATTATAACATTATAGCAGTTTTCATTAATGAAGTGGCCGCATAAAGTAATATTTAAATATGGCTTTAAGAAACCATGTTATTAATGTAAACTGCCCAAATGGACTTCAAATTCGGTAATAGAGGCTTTATTCGCCTCTATTCGTTTGCAAAAAAAAATATAACACATAAATCACTTATATGTATGAAAAGAGATTATCCAGAGGTATTTCAGCTTATATTTAAAAAATAGAAAAACTTAATTTTGAGGGTTGGTGGTGGGGGTAACTTGAAAAATATGGATTTTTCGAAAATTATTTTTCCGCGGTTTTGTAGATATAAAAGAAGGATGCAACTTTTGTTTAAACTTCTTTTCGATATCTCTCACCATTCTCGAGATATTCCACGGGAAAGAAAATTCTGAATTATTTTCAAGGGGTGATTTCACCCCTAAAAATTGCATTATGGCACCAAAAAAAAGGGTTGTGTTACGGATGGACTACTCTACTTGCACACCGAGTTTCAGAATTTTCTGAATGTTCGGGTTGCCGAACGTCCCTTGTAAGTGCGACCGGATATAATTTATAGCTTGTTTTAGTGTCCAAGAGGAAGCGAAGAGTGTTGCATCGTCTGCGTATAGGGTTAGGGTGGTGTTTGCATGGTTGGGAATGTCGTTTATGTATATGTTAAAGAGAATGGGCCCACGATGGATCACTGTGGTACTCCTGCTGTCAAGCTTTTCGGAGGGGAGAGGGCATCCCCAACAGCGACTACCACTGTTCTGTTGTTAAGGTAGTTTACCATGATTTTGGTAATGTGTTGGGGGATATTTATTATATGAAGTTCATTATGAGGCCATCGTCCCAAACAGAATCAAATGCTATTTGTAGGTCGAGAAATGTCAGAATAATGGTGCGGTTTTTATTTACTTCTAGGGAGATGAGTAGTGGTGTGGTGTACTTTGAATCAAAATTGCTCGTTTATGAGGATATGATTAGTGTCCAGGTAGTTGAGAAGTTGAGATTGCATTATTTTCTCTAAAATCTTTCAAAGGATGCTCAAGAAGCTGATGGACATACAGGGTCATCAGTTAAAACTGCAACCTACCCGCGCGCGAACAGGTAAAACGGCAACAGCGCCTCACGGACGCATTCCACAACAACCATGCACCGGCCCAGCGGAGAGCTGCCAGTAGGGGTGTGCGGATCGTCCCGAGGCTCGGGTTCCCGGCCCTCGGGACGGGTCGGAAAATTTCGGGTGGGATCGGGCGGGGTCTCGATACTTTCGTATTGCTCGAGATCCCGAAGTTTTCGGGATCCCGAGACTCGTTTCGGGCTACAAGCAGGACCGCCGTGAGCGGGCAATTTGATTTCAGGTCGGCTCGGCAAAACTCGGACGCGATCGGCTCGAAAGCCAGCTATTACGAGGGGACCGAGACGGAAAGAAGGCCATGCTTGTAGCCCGAATCGAGTCTCGAGGTCCCGAGACTGTCGGGATCTCGAGCAAGTATCGAGATCCCGCCCGATCTCGCCCGAAAGTTTCCGGTCCGTCCCGAGCCCGAAAAGTCGGGTACCCGCACACCCCTGGCTGCCAGCGACCACTGGATAGCCGTTTAACATACATTTTTTTATATATTTTTTATTTTCTAGTGTTTAGTGTTTGTGGATTTACATTTCGCAGCTCAGACTTCTTTACAAATATCTTTTATTGCTGTACAGGGTCATCCGTTAAAACTGCAACCAACGCGCACGCGAACAGGTAAAATGGCAACAGCGCCACACGGACGCATTCCACTACAACCATGCACCGGCCCAGCGGAGAGCTGCCAGCGACCACTGGATAGCAGTAATGCCTGAGTTTCGAAAATTTTAGTATGGTCTCATTCAAACTAACGTTGCAAAGAGCTATTGGGAATATTCCGGCCCAGGTAATCGAGCCGCACGCTCCGTTTTTATGATCGGTTTACCACTCGCACCCCAGATTACTGTAATGAGGTTGGAAAATAATGTCGACTGATCTCGTACCCGTCTTAATTTAAAAAAATTTACCTACGACAGGGTTGACCGCGGCGCTATACCATTGTACGCAGAGATTTTTCGCTACTTGCGTGTAAAAGCCACAATAATGGCGCATCGTTTCAAGCAATGATATTAACGGAAGCCAGTATGGGCGTGGCGTTGAGTAGCTAAAAGGATAAAATATTCAGACACAAAAATTCTAGAAAAAAATTCAAACACCGTTACAATCAAAGACACGTCCGCTTAGTTACCTGTTACGTCCGATCTATGCATGCACTGCATTAAGGATAAAATTATAAAAATGAAAACCAGAACAATAGATTCTAAAGTTTGCAGAACTAACACATAATTGAATAAAAATTTAATTTCTCAATTTATGAAAGTGATGATACTGAAAAAACTAGCCTATTGTTTATTAACACCACGAGTTTTAAAAAGAGCATTAAATACAGTATCAAATAAACAGTTTGCAAAAGCTTTTCACAACAATTATGGTTAAAAAATTCATAAAAAAAAATTTAGTAAACGCAAAATACTTTAAATTATCCATCATTAAAAGGAAATAATTTTTCCTCATTTCTCGGCGCAGATTGCATTCCGATATCTTTTATTGTCCAAAAGTTATGCGAAAAAGGCCCCACATTCTTCAACCCCTGCCGGAAAATTTAAAATAACTCTTTGCGACAATAATTTGAAGGAGACCATCCTAAAATTTTCGAAGCATGGGCATCACTGCTGCCTAGTGGTCGCTGGCAACCCTCCGAACGCCGGGCCGGTGCATGGTTGTAGTGGAATGCGTCCGTGAGGCGCTGTTGCCATTTTACCTGTTCGCGCGCGCGTAGGTTGCAGTTTTAACGGATGACCCTGTATAGCTGTTCAGTTGTATAGGTTGTTCGGTTTCTTAATGGTTAGGACCTTGACTTTTTTCCAGCAATCCGGAGAATAGGCCAGTCTGAAGCATTTTGTGTAATTGTATATAGTTGGAGGATTAGTTTTGAAGGAAGTGCCTTTAGGTGTTGTGCGGTAATGCCGTTTGTCCCGGGAGCTTTTCCATTCTTCAGATCAGGTGTTTTATATACGTAGGAGTGATGAGGGTGGGCTCACAGATGGTGTTGGCCCGGCTAGTCAGATTTGCCAGGTCTGTGGCCTCCCAATCATATGGAGCGGTGATGGTACGGAACTCCTGTTGTATTTTGGTGGAGACCTTGGTCAGCGCGTTCGCTTTTTTTATGCCCGTGTATGTCGTTATGTTGCTGCTTACAGTGGGAGGGGGGATGTTTTTTTCATGGGTTTGTAGATTTTTCTAGAAGGAATTGTTTTTTAGAGCTAATCTCTTGAGTTTATTGTCCCAACCTTTTTTGTTCGAATTCGGCGATTTATTGTTTGATCAGATTGGCAAGTGAGTTTCTTAGGTATTTGTGTGGGACTTAGTTGGTTTTTTAAAATTTCCTTTTAAAGTGGTTTCTGGATTTTATTAGGTTTAATAATTCAGTGTCGGGGATGACGGGTTGGATGTATACAGTATTGTCTCCGTATGTGCTCACTGGTCGGGACGGGGGTTGAGCCCGTATCGTGAATAGAGCCCTAATTCCGAGTTCCTTTATCGCTTCTTTCTGGCCGAAGGGTGGAGCGAGATAGAACACTTTGCGTGCGCGTTCCCGTGCTCACTGTAAGTGCTTGGGATCATCGCACACGCTCGTAGCGCACGCAAAGGACGGAATGTCACGGTGCCCGAAAGACGGAACGAGACAAAACATCAAAGCGTCATCTGTCTCGTACCGTCCTCGCTCGTTTTCAGTGGCTCACGCTCGCTCTCGTTCCATCTCGCTCTCGCCTTCGCCGGACAAGAGTGAGACAGACGTGGTGGGGATAGTGACAAGCCCGTATCGTGTGCACCAAACCGAGCACATACATACAAATCATTTGATTGAGGGTTGTAGCTTGTGTATTTCGTTTGTAATGTCCTGTTCCGAGTTGAGATCAGCTTTAACTCTATAGTTTTGGCATAGTTCCGTGAATTTCTCCCAGGCGGTGTTTACCAGGGTATGATTTGAGTAGAAACTGGTGCGTTTGGTGATTTCGCAGATGACGAGAATGTGGTTTGATGATACATCGCAGATGGACTTGCAGTGTGAAGAGAGAGTCAGATTTGTGAGAAAATTGTCTATGTTAGAGCAAGCTCTGTTAGGGATCATGTATGTGTAGGTATCGCTGTGGAGATGGTGATAGTTGAATTTGTTTATGTGGGAGAACAGTGAGTTTCCGTTTTGGTTCGTTGATCTATTGTTTCAGGACGTATACTTGGAGTTTAGGTCGCCTCCAATCAAAAAGGGGCACTCGTGGTTTGTTAGTGATTCCAGGCTAGTGTGGGTTAATATGTGCTGTAGGGGCAGGTATATTGACCCTATTACTGTTTGTGGTTTGGATTTCGTCTTAATGGGGGCCGATTCGACCTGGCCTTTCCTTGGTTGTGATATGTTGTCAAATTTTATGTTGTTATGGACTAGTATTGCTACGCCTCCGCCTTGGCTGATCCGCCTTTCGAATGGAAGTATAGTTTTTAATGCTGAAGATGTCAGAGGGTTTAAGCCAGGTCTCAGAAATCAATTCTCCGAAATAACTTATTAATATTTTGAGTTTCTAGAAAAACTAGAAGCTCCGTTGCCTTAGGTTTAATACTAGTGGCATTGCATGTGATGATGTTGTGGGGGATGTTAGCCATTGAGGTTTGACATTATCTTAAGGATGGCCAGAATTTGTTCTGAGAGGGTTTTACATAATTTAAACTGGTTCCGGATTTGTGAGCAGAATGAATTCAAGGTTGCAGAGCGATTTAATTTCTAGAAAATTGAAGTTAGGTTGGCAAATGTGTCGGTACCTGTGTGTTCTGTAATTTGGGGGTTTGTTTTGTTTTTGAGGCTTGTGCATAGGTGTTGTACTGCTCCGTCGGTTTTAAAGTGTGGAGACTTGTGTGCTGGCTTGGTGGATTCAAGATGGGCTTGGTGATAGGAGCTGGGAAGGCTTATTGTAGGAGTGCTCTCGCCCTTTTCTCCAAGAATGTTAATAATCAACGGCATTGGCTGTAGTTTTCAGGCTGTGGTTCGTCACAATTAAAACATTTGGCCGGGATCTGTGGGGATTTGGTGCATTCTTTTGTGAAGTGGTTTGGGCTGCACTTCACACAGTTGGGGGACTTGTTGGAATTGGTTGATATGTATCCTAATGCCTGGCACCTATAGCTCTGTATGTACGGTCTCCTGAATTCGTATTTTTCTCAGTATATTTTGGTGTAGAAGAAGTGGTCTGTTTTCCTGATTATTTGAAGGGTCGTACCGGGTTAAAAACTGCATTTGTACATAGATTAGAGGGAATGGGGGGTTCTGTATCTCAGAGCATTAGACGGTTTAAGTCCAGAGCGTGTTAGTCGGCTGTCATCCGTTTTCATTTTGTCGAAGCCGTTTAGAACAGCGATTGTTGACTTATTCTCGGATAGTGAGAAAGTGTAATATTGTACGTTGTTGTTTTTTGAGGATGTTAGGATATCTTGCTATGTTTCCATATCCTGAAGCTGGATATTATATTGGGGACCTAAGTGTTTAACCTTAAACTTGCTGCCTACGACCTCTTAAAACTATGCATATTGGGGGAGGCTTCCTCGTTGTTTTTGAGGTTAATTCTGGGCTGCGTTTACTGTACCGCTCGAACTGAGTGGCGATAACGTGGTCCTCACTTTGTTTTGTAGCGTGTACTGTGTAGCCCGCGGGGACCGATGGTCGTTTTCAGTGTGGTAGGTATCAATGAAGGCTTGGAACCGGTTAGTTACCGGTACGTTTGGTATAACTTCCTCCATGCTGTTTTTTCTGGCATGTAGGTTAGATTTATCGTGTTCCGCGAGTTTTGTAGGTATACTGAGCGGCTTGGTACTGTCACGTCCTGTGAGTATGCGTGCCCATCACTTCTGTCTCAGTACCTGGAGATCCTTGCTGCTGCGCACCCGGGGTCCCGGTCCTTATTTCCATTCAGCCCCCCCCCCCCTTCCGCGACCAGAATGCAATTTCTATTCCGCACAGTCGTTCTTAATTGGAATGTTTAGATTTCGGATGTACAGGAGGATTTACACTCCGCGGCTTATTACTGAGTGGTCGAGTAATTAGATAGTCAAGATACTTGTAGTAAGGGGACGAATGATGCGAACGATGCAGCATTGCTCGCGAGTCTCCTCTGTAAGTTCCATCGCTTTGTGCGGCTGTATTTATATCCATTTATAGTCATAGACGCACACGAATCAGAAGGTGAGAATTATCAGGCACCGGGAATAGGCTACGCAATAGGAAAGTGCGGTATCAGCATTTTGCGAACAATCTCAAACAATATCACACGTTTTCCAAATACAAAGCGAACGTATACCAAGCGTCTAGTAAATGTAATATCTTACTATCTTACTATTTTACTATCTTACTATTATAATAAAGCTACAGCTTTTATTTGTATGTACACAACAATCTCAAAAAGTACTGAACCAATCATTACGAAATTTTAACTACAGCATCCTTGAACAACAAGAACGTAGTATGTCTAAAAACGCGTTATTAACATGTAATTTATATGCAAAAATTGTATGTGTATAGCTGTTTTTCAGACCACGTGACCCATGCATTATACGACAGTCTACTTCGCGAGCGCATGCGCATATTCGGTCAACGCGATATCTCGCCAGTAGCAGCACCGCCGATAACCCCTATACACACGGTATTAATTTTAATAAACATGATTTACAGAATGAATCAGTCACGCTACTAACTCGGACGAAGCCGCCACGGGGCATGCTAGTTAACGTATACGAATCTCGATTCACAGCCGAGCCGTTCAGGTGAACGACTAATAATTGCGCATGCGCATGCGAGTCGGACGTCTGTAGATCAACCGGCAATACAGTATACGCAAATGAATATCGACCAATATACATATATTAACACGTTGCGTGCGGTACCAAAAATAGTTGACCTTCACCTAAATACAAGAAACAGCTGCACCATGGTGAAAAACGTTGCAAATTTGTAACGACATGCACACACTGATGAACACGTTCGTACTGAATGCGTATGCAAAAGGAAAATTCGGTACCTGAAAAATTCTTCTTCACTTTCCACATTTATTGGAACCGGGCCCAAGAGTCCCATGACGTGACCGTACACGTCACCCGCACTCAACGTGTTAACACTATTTAACACTATTCTGTACCATTGCATGTACTATAGCATTGCATCTATCCTCATCAAGGTCTGCTGACGTATTTATACATTAACACTTTGAGAGGTGGAAGGGTTTGAAAAATACCCTTTTAAACTCGTTGCTTGGTTTGTTTTTAAAGTAAACATTCGTGAACTTTCGGACAATACTTTCGGTGCTTTCCAGATAATATCGATGTGAAAACTTACTAACACTGTACACAGGATGCAAATCCCTCGGCGTGAAAACATGATAACGTCACTCAAAGTGTTACAATATTTCTGAAGGATAGACTTTACAAATGTCAGCCCCCACTAACAGCAACACGGACCGTGAAACTCTCATGTACTTCAATATTAACTAATATTAACCAAATTTTCGTTTTTAATATATTTTCAGTGGGGAATTAACGGAAATGATGGGGGACTTATTTATTGGCCACGATATGCCTGAACCACCTAAGGAAAGTTTCTTTAAAGGCCTTTTTGGCGGAGGATCCCGAAGTCTCGACAGAGAAGAACTATGTAAGTTTAAATCAGTCCCTCTGAAATACTGTTTATTTACATTTAAAATATTTCTGCTCAAAGTACTTACTTAAACCTAACGTGAAAGTAACGATAGGACCGCATTCAAGATATGTTAATACAATATACCACCTGTGCAAATATTCATTCCGTGGAAAATATATTTAAGCAACGTTTTGATGTATTTAAACAGGTTTCAAATTAAATGAAATACTTCTTATTCATAACATTGAATGTATATTTATGTGTTATATTTTGTGTTGAATGTATATTTATTATCTACACATGTAAGGATCTATATGAATACTAAATTTGCTAAAAGAAACCTTGTTGATAGGTGGATACACTTGGATTTAGTTTTCATTCACTAAATTATACAGGATGTCCCAAAATTCAGGTACTTCCGGAACATGCAATATCCAAATGTAAAAAGGCATCTAAAAGTCCTTTTCCGGTTTAGGATCCACGGCTTCCTCCTCGAGATATTAACAGTTAAATATTAGCAATGGAAAGTTCTTTCGGGCCGCGCAGTTTAAGGCTGCCGTCTCAAGTTTGTCATGGTCCGAATCGATCGAAGCGGCCCTTGTAAACAAACGGACCCTAATGAAACTACTGCGGTCGATAAAAAGAACTTTTACAGGGGTGACATCTCCAAGTACTCTATGTAGACGAATTTTTTACGCATAGTTGCCATATTTTCTGTTCTCTCTGTCTCTGCCGCGCTGTTCCCACAGCTCCTTCTATCGAGAAGTCTTGAAGGAATACGGCACGAGAACTGCGTCTAGCGTCAGAGCCTCGCTGAACGTAAAAGAAGATGGCAATAATGAAAGATAAAGAGGTTGGGTAGTGAAGTTAGGAGACATTAATGAAACAATACTTATTTGCATATTAATATCTCTTCTACACTTCGCAATTCTTATTATCTTCTCTCATTCTGTGTAATTCCTCTTCTCCATTGAGGGTCTCACTACAATTTTATCAGATCGCTCGTAATGAAATCACTCATTTGCTATAACAACGACACAACTCAAAATGTGCAGTTTTTAAACGATTTTATTCAGCTTCGATCCTCTGTTTGTTTGTATGTATACTGCAGGTCATGTTAGAAGGAACCTGCCGACCGACGAGTTTAGACCGGTTCTGCGCATGTTGGCGCTCATTGGCTATGCCACCACCAATGGTCTTCCGGCTGCGCGACCGTGCTGCACCGAAAGCATTGGCGAGGCGCTACTTTCGTGTATACCGCGTGTTTCGAGTTTTTGTCGGATTTGATTGTCACTTTTTTATTGTAAACATCAATAATTATATTCATTGCAAGATGTGGCTATATAGAAAATTAATAAATGGGTGGAAACGGTTTGCCCGAGCAAAGAAATAAGAAAGGAAAGGTAAGCAACTGAAATATTATAAGTAACAGAAGTATTATAAGCAACTGAAGTATTATAAGCAACTATAAAATGTAAGGATAAATATTAACCTGAAAGGCCTGAAAATATATATTTTAATTTAATGGGAAACGTTTCTCTTACAGATAGTTCACTCTGGACAAAGGAAATTTATAATTAATATTTACAATGATAAGAAGGCTGAATTTCCTAATATGAAGTACAAGGAAATAATCAAATTAGTTGGAAATATTTGCGGCGTGGGATATCGTACCGTCGTCGAAACATTAAAAGAATTTAAAACGACGGGAACCGTGACACCACCGTCGAAGAAACGGGTAAAGCCCGATATAATGCAGAAGATGTCGGAAGAGGAAATTGGAGCAATAAGGAAGCATGTGCACGCCTTTTGGGAACGAAGAGAATTACCGACAGTTCCGAGAGTTTTGGCGGCGATTCGAAGAGATGAAAATTTACCTATTATGTCGCGAAGTACATTACACCGCCTCTTGAAGAAAATGAACTTCAAGTACGGACAGAGGCAACGCAATAGTGCCATTATCGAGCGGGAAGATATAATTCGTTGGCGCCGAACGTTTATCACCAAAATTCGAGAGTTCAGAGCGGCGGGAAGGCCCATTTATTATTTGGACGAGACATGGATAAATGCGGGTGAAACACGGCAGCGAGTGTGGGTGGACAACACCATAGCTTCAGCATCGAACGCCAGAGAAAGGGGCCTGACGATTGGCCCACCTACTCCGACTGCGAAAGGAAAGCGCCTCATCGTACTCCATATTGGATCGGAGGATGGTTTTGTGGAAAATGGCCTGCTTTGTTTTGAATCGAAGACCAAGAGCGCTGATTACCACGACGAGATGAATGCAGCACACTTTCTCGAGTGGTTTAAGCTCATTGTACCACATTTAAAACCAAACGCCGTTATTGTGATGGATAACGCGCCGTACCACTCTGCGAAACAGGAGCGCTGTCCCGTAACGAGCTGGAACAAACCGCAGATAAGAGAGTGGCTTACCAGCAAGGGAGTACAAATGCCAGATACAGCACTGAAGTGGCAGTTATTGGACGAAGTTCGCAGAATCAAGCACAAGTATGATACATATGTAATCGATGAATTCGCAAAGACAAATCCAAACGACTTGAAATCAGCCACTCGCGTTCTACGAAAACGATAAACAGCCGCTGCGTTCGGGGTGCTAGTCGCATCGCGATTGCCGAAAATACACAATTTATCAAGAAATGATTGGTCACGTATCTACGAATATTAAAACTAAAACTTTGCAGGCGTTCCACAGTGGCACGTTCTATACAAAAAGCTGGCCAAAAGTCAAATTTTTTTTCTGATTTTTACAGATCTAGGGGAGAGTCGTGCAGTACCGACCAGCTTACAGTACCGACCAAAGCTTGTTCTTGCTTCTTCAACCAGATATTAACACTTTATTTGAACTAACCAATGGAAATCACAATTCTCTATAACCTATTTCGGGGCCATATTGTTTACTCCATTGTTCTCGATGTTCTGAGGCATTAAACGCAGACGTTGATATTGAGTGGGTTAAAAGTTAATTTTTAAAGCTAATACTTTGTTTCTCGTGTAAGTAAATGATTTTGTTCTATTATGTATACTATCTCTAGTCCATTAAGTTTAATAAAACGTCCTAATTTTGCAATATTTTTTCTACATAATATACCATGATCTAAAATGTTGCCCCGTGTTTGTCGTACAGTACCGACCATCCAACTGTCGTGCAGTACCGACCAACAGACTCTGTTAACCAGTAGAGACCAAATTTTTCTTATCTGTGAGTTCAAACTGTTAGCAGCTCAGATTAGTTTATAAGATGTTCATTTAGCCTTCCTACTACTTTTTCCCATAGAAAAATAAAGTAAATAAGGATAGGTATCATAACCTAACAAACAGGAAGCTAAGATTTAATGAAGAAGTTATCGAGTGTGTTATTTGCAAGAAGGGTTGGGCATTAACTAAATAAAAAATTATGTAAATAAGAATCAAATAAAAGTTACTTTAACTTTAGATTATTCGACGAACAAAGTTAATTTTTTTATTCGATGAGAATTTATTCGACGAATAAAGTTAATTTTTTTATTCGTTATTCGAAATTTTATTTAAATAAAAATTTTGCCCATCTCTGTTTGCAAGGAATCATTTATCAAAGATTGGCTGTAGTGTACCGTATGTGACGGTTGGGCACACATCGAATACACAGATCGGGAGAATATTAATTATCTGACATGCGAGTTTGTACAAATAAAATTTGAAAAGAATCTTGTATTGTACTAGTTAAATGTCTTTATTAACATTGTTAATCATTTAGACCTAAAAATCTACTAATTTAATAGTTGGTCGGTACTGGACGACAATTTTTCGTTTCCTAGAAATTACAACTTTTTTACTTTTGCGAATTATCAATTCTTATTATTAAACTTCACAAAAATAGTTTCCCTCCTCTTACTAAGTTCTATCTATACTACAAATACGTTTTTGAATTTTTGATTTTCATCGACTCTACCCCAAGATATAACAAAAAAAACTTATAGCGGTCGGTACTGCACGACTCTCCCCTATGTATTGCATTTCATTTATGACTTATCAAAGCCTGATTTTCCACTAATATCACTTTTTATTATACGATCCTCTAAGAGATATGCAGTCTCGAAGTTGCTAGTGTTATGATCTGGAACTTTTAGACCAGAATTGAAAGTAAATTTTACATTGAATATAGAACTATGATCTTTTTTTGTGCTGGTAGCTATCTGACACGCTCTAAGTTAACATAGATTCTGGTATTATTGGTTTATTTCACTTTTTACAACTATGGTAGAGGAGAATACACAATTTATATATTTTTTTCTTCACCTAAGCAAATAGTTATGTTACAAGCGTGCTCAAGCGGCAATTTTTGTTGCAAATTGAAGTTTGGAGGTTCTTGATGAAAAGCCCCTTGTATTTTCCTGCGATAAATTGCGATCTTATGAGTTATTGTCATTTATTTACCGTCGCGCACCGTTCATGGAGTGGTACATTTATGGCATAGGATCGGAATATCGTGTTGATGTAGATGAAAAAGAAGCACGAGAAGAAGAAAAAACAGTAGAAGAATATTATAATTAATTATTTACAATATAATATTATAATTAATTAATATTAAATTATATATACCTATGTAATGTGCAATTGAATTATTTATTTGAACATTCAAGGGTTGCAGATAATAACAAACTGAAAAGTTGCACTGTAACAATACAAGAATTTTTATTAATTAAGCTATTTATATTAACTAAGGTAAATGTCCCCATTAGCGACCGTTTAAGAGTGTGACTGGTTCGAAATAGTATATTTTTTACTAATGCACGACAATATTTGAGTAAAGTATGGATCATTGTATTTTTTGAAGTCTCTAGTTTCTCAATCAAATTAGTTTTACAGTGATATTTGACTATTTACACAAAAATTATGGCAAAAATTATATTGGACCTGATGTCCCCTTTAGTGACCATCTATTTTATACCACGATTTTCTGCTACAATAATGAAAGAAAATAGATATTTTCTTTTTATTTTATAATTCTGTATATATTTCTCGTTAATTTGAGTAAGTTACTGCTTGGATCCATGTATTTTTATTGTAAAATTTGCGAGTTTAATGATATCTGGAGTATAACCTCACGGTATCAGAATCTGTCAACTTTCATGTCAATGACCAAGTCTTAATTTACATATGAATTTACTTAAAGATGAATGTACGGCTACATAAATAACGTATGAAACAATAACTGAAATATTTCGCTTATATTTCGCTTTCTGTGTTGCAATAAACAATAACAAAATGAAGTGGTCACTAATGGGGACGTGGTCAGTAATGGGGACATTTACCTTATTCACAATGGTTACAAACCTATTACAATACAAGAAACAACATTCAATGTTTCTTCTTTGCAATCTTGTCCCTTGTATAATCAATTCACTTTATCATAAAGATTTCTTATTTACTAATTAGCAAGACTCACACGTGTCCGTCTGCCGCATGCTTGTTTTTATTTCTCTGTCGTTACTGTGGACCCTTAACTTATCAACTCACTGTATTGAGCGGGAAGATTTAAATCAGCTTAAGGAGCACACTCCTTACATATATAATATTATAATTAATTAATATTATATTGTGATTCAATAATCTCAATATTCTTCTGGAAAATGATGTGAATTGCATGTACCTAAGTATTAAAGGGTAACATGCATTCCACTTAATATTCATTATACATTACTAATAATTAATTATATAATTATTATACTCTTAATTTCAATATTCTTCTCCTCGTAATATCTTCACGTGTTTTAAATTTCTATAGTTATAGTTAATTGCATTATTTTTATATTTAATATTTAACATTAAAATAGTACATTATTATCATTTTAGAGCCATAGTATTGAATTTTATTCCAACAATTTATCTTAGATTCAAAAATATTACTTTTGGCCAGCTTTCCGCAGAAATACGCTAATGTGCGTTCGTGGTATATCACCATCGAAATTGTAGTACAAGGAAAGAATTATTTTTCTCCTTCAAATTATCGTCGCAAAGAGTTATTTTAAATTTTCCGGCCCGGGTTGAAGAATTTGGGGCCTTTTTCGTATAACTTTTGAACAATAAAAGATATCGAAATGCAATCTGCGCTGGTAAATGAGGAAAACTTATTTCCTCTTAATGATGCATAATTTAAAATATTTTGCGTTTACTTAAATTTTTTTATCAATTTTTTAACTATAATTGTTATGAAAAGCTTTTGCAAACTGTTTATTTGATACTGTGTTTAATGGTCTCTTTAAAATTCATGGTGTTGATAAACAATAGGCTAGTTTTTTCTGTATCATTACTTTCATAAATTGAGAAATTACATTTTTATTCAATTATTTGTTAGTCCTGGTTTTCATTTGTATAATTTTATCCTTAATGCAGTTCATGCATAGATCGGAGGTAAAGGGTAACTAATGGGACGTGTCTTTGATTGTAGCGGTGTTTGGATTTTTTTCTAGAATTTTTGTGTCTGAATGTTTTATCCTTTTAGCTACACAACGCCACGTCCATAGTGGCTTCCGTTAATGTCATTTCTTGAAACGATGCGCCATTATTGTGGCTTTTACACGCAATGGGGCGAAAAATCTCTGCGTACAATGATATAGCGCCGCGGTCAACCCCGTCGTAGCTAAGAATTTTTAAATTGAGACAGGAACGAGATCAGTCGACATTATTTTCAAATCTCATTACAGTAATCTGGGGTTCGAGTGGTAAACCGATCATAAAAACGGAGCGTGCGGCTCGATTACCTGGGCCGGAATATTCCCAATAGCTCTTTGCAACGTTAGTTTGAATGAGACCATACTAAAATTTTCGAAACTCAGGGATTACTGCTATCCAGTGGTCGCTGGCAGCTCTCCGCTGGGCCGGTGCATGGTTGTAGTGGAATGCGTCCGTGTGGCGCTGTTGCCATTTTACCTGTTCGCGCGCGCGTTGGTTGCAGTTTTAACGGATGACCCTGTACAGCAATAAAAGATATTTATAAAGAAGTCTGAGCTGCGAAATGTAAATCCACAAACACTAAACACTAGAAAATAAAAAATATATAAAAAAAATGTATGTTAAACGATTTTATTAAAAATGCACTACAAGGTGTAAATAATTATTTTCTTATACTATTATTTCGATGGCATTTTTCACTTTAAATAAAATCGTGGAGCAGGATATGTCATAACAAAATATGAATCAATTTAATACAGAATGAAGTGTTGAAATGAATTTGTTGTGACATATCCTGCTCCACGATTTTATTTAAAGTAAAAATATACCATCGAAATTGTAGTATCAGAATAGAATTATTTTTTATCTTTTAGTGCATTTTTAATAAAATTGTTTATTGAGTTATTAGTATAGAAAAAGCGGTTGTTGTCTAACAAAACTTTTCCCGTTAACAAAACCCGTTTCCCCAAAAATCGTGAATTTTGAGTTATATAATTATGTCGTTGTTGCAGCAAATGAGCGAAATGTAACATATGCAGTGAGGGCAATATTTATATTTTCTTGCGAAAAAATATAATGACATGATTGTTTAATGATTGTTTATTTTGTTTGTTTTAATAGAATGTAAAACTTTCACATTTTCTATCGTATCGGCATGAACGTTTCAGTAACATACTGTTGCTTTTTTCCAGATGAAAATGAATTTAAATACGGTATAAATCGAATTATTTTTAGCATTATTAGATTAGAAATGTTATGCATTTGTATTTAATTAACTAGTACAATTCTAGAAATAATCCGATTTATACCGCATTTGAATTCATTTTAATGTGGAAAGTCACAGCAGTATGTTACTGAATACTGAAAACGTTACGTTTTACATTTTATTAACATTGTATGCCTCTCCAACCGAGATTACAAGCCGCCGCCGAACAGCCGAAGTCCTCGCTGGTCGGGATCGGCGGCGTTG
The DNA here is from genome assembly GCA_929113495.1 of Andrena minutula. Classification (NCBI taxonomy): domain Eukaryota; kingdom Metazoa; phylum Arthropoda; class Insecta; order Hymenoptera; family Andrenidae; genus Andrena; species Andrena minutula. Next base: position 34,377,185 of record OV815996.1, on the reverse strand, counting down.
AGCCAGTATCGTAAACAGAGTCCTAATTCCGAGTGTTCGTTTCTCGCTTCTTTCTGGCCGAAGGGGGGAACGAGATGGGACGCTTTGCGTGCGCGACGGGCGCGAACGCAAAGGACGGAGTGTCAGGCGTCCGAAAGACGGAGCGAGACAAAATATCATCCCGTCGTCTATCTCGTACTACCCTCGCTCGCTTTCAGTGCCTCTCGCTCGTTCTCGTTCCATTTCACTCTCGCCTTCGCCGGACAAGAGTGAGACAAAAGTGGTGGGAATAGCGAAAAATCCACATCGTGTACACCAAACCGAGCCCGTAATGAGACAATACTGTAGTATCTTTTATTTGAGTTTATCCAGATATTATCTTTGCCCATCTCTGTTCTCTAACTGCTTCGTCGTGATTCAAGCCTCCTTGATGGCAAAATAGTGATAGGGGAAATGCGGCAACAGCGCGATTCGACTCTCGATACGTCTCGGCAATTATGTATTTCCTACATTTATCGGATAGTTTGGTCTTCCACTGGTTTTGATGGTACAAGGCACGAATATACTATCAGCGCCGGTGACGGAGAATCCTTGAAGCCCCATTCTGTCATTCGTCGAGTCTGTCTCAGTACACGATTCATAAATTCATTATTATTTCAATGTACGGTGGTTATTAGCGTTCAAACACACCAAACCACCCTGCACGAATGTCTACCGGAGGCAACTATACCCGCAAAAACTTTCTTCTTGCCGATTCCAGGACGAAAGACGATTGAAACGGTTTGTTTACTACATCGCGTATACGTACACGCTTTTCCTTGCTTGGTGAGGGCACGCACACATTAAAAAAAACGAGACGGCAGCCTTAAGAGGAGCCTTCGGTCAAAACTTTCGAAAAATAGATGTTCTTTATGATTTCTTTACAAGAAGAAGACTCCTGCCTGGAGGAGTCTCATACGAAGATATTGTAAAAAATGTTTTTGGGTTTTATTAATACACTCGTTAGAATACAAACAAATATTGTTTCATGTTTTCGTCCTGTTGCATTTTGTTAATGGCCCTTACAAGAGGAAGGCACATCCTCCGATATCGCTTTTGGAATGACATTGGGTAGACATTGTAGTACATACCCAGTGTTATAAAACCCTAGAAATTCGAGTTCAAAGTTTTGCACGATACTAGTAGTTTAGTTACACAAACCATATCACCAAACAATGGTTGTTTGGGATTGGCCCAAACGGCCACGGGCCAAGCCGGCGCGGATTCGCTACCGAAACCGCGCGCATTTTTAAACTCACTAAACGCGACCTGATCGCGGAATGATCGCGGTGATGCGATCGGTCGGGCCATCTGTTGACGCGCACCTCACCTAATTAGACAGCTGTCTCGGTTCATCGTGCGAACGGCTTTGTTCGCCGATGCGGTCCTCGTCCTGCTCAGGACGAGCGACTGTTGAGTGGGGTGCTGACGTCACAGAATTCGGCGAAACGGCCCGATCCATCACCGCGATCCCTCTTCCAAGAAACGTCGACTTGACGACACGTGCTTTTCACTCTCGGTATCTAACGTACTCGCGCGACTCTGAAGCGTTACAAGACTTTATTATACGAACTACTGAGTTCGGTACTTACTCCTCGCGTACTTTCGCGTTGCAATAACTCTAAATCTGTGTTAATTTAAGTGGACAAACTTGTAATTTATTGTGCAACGTCTTGTAAATACAAAGTGCCTGTGATCTTCGTTTTAAACTTGATGACTATCTTTAACGGCTAGACTTAACGATCGCTACTTCTTAATTTCACAAGCGAACGCTCGAAGCTTCGACGTTACGCTACTGAACATTTGGTCCTTCGAGCCGGATCCGATAAAATCGCGAGAACTTTCGAGCGATCGGTTCCGGAATTTTCTACCGCGACCACGTGGTGACTGCGCTCGCTCTCGACCTTCACGATGGCCGACAGGATCAACATCCGAAACATTGACGGGTCATACAGCGAGCGGGCTCTAAATCTGCTCAGGTGTATGAAGCCTCCACTGGACAAGAATCATCGACATCGTGTGGTCTGTGCAAGGGTGCACACGACCTTCTCTTTGTCCTGGCTACCAGGAGAAGTCGCAAGAGGCGAGAAAGACGACGCTCCCGTCGCTGCAACGATGCCTACACGATTTAGACGGCACCCTGTGTGTCGGTGGGCGGCTGCAGCACTCGCTGCTCTCCTTCAGCCACTGCTCTGCTTCGAGCCTCCAGTCATCCTGCAGGATGAATCCCACTTCGCTACGCTCCAGGGTCAACGAGACGCGCCGACGAGAACTTCACGGAGGCATCCGACTCACGATGTCCTCGCTCCGCCAGAACTGCTGGACTCTGCGAGGGCGGTCGAGGGCGAAGGCTTCATCTTCTACTATCTTCGCGTGCTCGCGCCGATACATGCTGCACTTGCAGCTAGCCGTAGTTGTACTGATTTCGCGTACTTGCGTCGAGACCCGTTGTGCTTGCAACGGTCAGTATCTTCTACTATCTTCGCGTGCTCGCGAGGAATGCAACTTGGGCGTCTTGAAACCTTGTTGCGCTGAGGGATTGTGAGGAGAATTTTCCATTTCATCCTCTTCTCTCGATATTCTTCTCCCCGGGCCATATGGTGGAGAGGCCATCGGATCATAAGCACTTCCACTAACTGATAGATCATTTTTTTATTATAAGCACCTAGCTTTACTGTCGCAGCTACGATTTTATGCGTAAAATTACCGTTTTTTGCACTGCGTTCAAATGTGTGCTAACCATCAGTTTTGGTGTTTTTGGCGCGACAAAGTATACTGCGGTAGCCATTGATATAAATTTGGAGAAATTTTTTCGATTTTTGATTTTGGACGCTCCCGTGAGAAAATTTCATGGTTAGCGTTTAGGCATCTCTTTTTGGCAGCGCTGCCCTAACAATAAACGCCACCCACCGAGTGCATTAATAAAAGCCAAAAACAATATTTAGAATATGTCATAACCTGTTGTAGAAAATTGAAAAAATCCCCCATTTTTCAAGCGTTTTGACCGGAGTGTCCCCTTAAAGCCAAAACAGCTGAGCGCGGGGCAGTAACCCCTAGCACACACACGCACGAGGCACGCGTCGATAGTGTCTCTATCACACACGCGCGCTCACACACAAGCCGCGAAAATAATCCAGTGCTAAGGTGGGCTCAACTGTATATACATGTGTGTGTGAACCTGCATCTACACTGTGCGTGCGAGCGGATGTTACCGCGCGCTCAGCTGAGTAAGATTTAAACTGCGCGGCTCGGAAGTTTAACCGCTAATATTCAACTGTCCATATCTCGAGAACGAAGCCTTGGATCCGAAAACGGTAAAGGACATTTCAATTTCTTTTTGTATCAGGATATTTCATGTTCCGCAAAGTCCCTGTACTTTGGGACCCCTGTATAACTGGTTCTTTTTTTCATTTTACTTTATTTCGTAAACTAGCCTCTACTTAACTTCATTTATCCTCTTACATTTTTCCCTTTTCTACAATTTAAACAATTAACACATTGCGTACGGTTTTATAATTGCACATATTTCAGCATGCTTCATAAAACTAAACTGAACTTCATAAAAATGCTACAGTTTGATCAGAGTTGCCGGGAAAACGCCCTACGCTTAGTTGAAGGGGAACACGTACAGGAATAACGGTATATTTGTGTTGGACACGTGGTGATGTCGCATAGCGTGATTGGAGTGCACATTAGTGTACATATGCTTTTATTATGATATTCTTGTAATTGACGAGAAGGTAGAAATATTCTGCGTTCAATCAATTGGAATTGCGAGAGAGAAATAATGATATGCGAAGTGTTCTCATTTCTTCCTCTATTATTTCTTGAGAATAACAAATAATATAGGAAAATAATTAATTATATTACACTCATTTTTTTTTACACTTCTGAGACAAACTTGCAAACAAAAATGCTTCAACTTGTATAATCTAAATATCTAAATATTCTTTCAGGGGATATTCCCATGTGGATAGTCCAAAAAAGACTTTTTTACATTTTTTGAAAGCTTGATATTTCGAAATTGTGTTTCTAAAATTGTATGCCAGTATTCAACAAAATAGTGAAATTACAGAGATTTAAAGTTTTAAAGCTCAGAATTTGAAATGTGTAAAATTTGCTGTTTCACCAATGAATAATAACACCTATATATACAGTACTTCCTCGCTGAGGGCTCGGTTTGGCCCATATGATGGGGACTTTTCGCTATCCCCACCACTTCTGTCTCACTCTTGTCCGGCGAAGGCGAGAGTGAGATGGAATGAGAACGAATGAGAGGCACTGAAAGCGAGCGAGGACGGTACGACACAGACGTTAATATTTTGTTTTGCTCCGTCTTTCTGACGCCTGACACCCCGTCCTAGACGCAGGCCCGGCTCATGTCTTTTTTGCGCTCTTAGGCAACTCGTCAACTTGCGCCCTGTATTATAATACATTTATTTGTGATTATTTATGACTTTACTCTGAAAAATTAGACAACTGTCTAGGGCGTAACGTTGACAAGCAGTGCAAAATGTTATTTTTCATTGTTGACATTGTTGAAAATAAATTTTTAAATGAAATACTACAAATTGTGCAACAACTGTTTTAAACTGCGAGTAAAAAATTCAGAGTATGGTCCTCAAGAAGCTCAATTAAATGTATTAGAATTAAGGGCGCAATTTGACAATTTCGCCCGGGGGTAAAAAAGGCTCGTGCCGTGCCTGGCTATTTGACCGTAGTGCATATGTGTCGAGCAGGCACGATTTCATCTGAACGCTCGCGCTCGTCGCGTACACAAAGCGTTCTATCTCGCTCCCCCCTTCGGCCAGAAAGAAGCGAGATACGATCGCTCGGATTTAGGGTTCCCTTTACGATGAGTGCTCAATGCCGATCCCCACCAGCGAGCGCTCAGTGAGGAAGGACTGTAATAGCGATACGTTCGTAATAATCATTACCATGTATTATAAAAAGAAAGGTTGGATAGAGAATAATAGAAAACAGTCGAAAGTTGAAATTGTGAGCAAAGTTTTAAACGTGCCCTTCTTAAACCCTTTTTGCACTAGCTTACATGATGTTTCCGAACTGACTTAACCGATGAACTTACGTGTACTCGGAAAAAGTTTGAAGCCACTTTCCTAGAAAACGCAGCGCGATCTCAAAATTTTTTATTCTTTATTTTGGTTTTATTTTGACCCGTAAAATCACCCTTTAAAGAGATTGCTACCTGCAGTGACATACTCTGTATGTCACGTTAGAAACTTAAATAAAAACTATAAAAACGAGATATTGCTCGATTTGTACGCAATTTGTTGCAGACATAATTGGGTAAAAAAATTTATAAGATTTCTTGCAATTAACTGTCTAATTTACTTAATGTTACATTTAGTTGGTGAGTCTAGTGGACGAGCGTCCCGTACTGTTGCGAAACACATACCAGGCCCGACCGCTACCACAGAACCAATTCGCGAACGCGTGACGACCGCCTGTGGAGAAGTAAACATGGCCCATCAGATGGTTCTGGAGCGCGGTGACAAGCTGTCGCAACTCGAGGATCGAACGGCGCGCATGATGACAGAGGCGGAAGGTTTTTCACAGTCTGCACACGGATTGATGGTTAAGTACAAGGATAAGAAATGGTACCAACTATGAGAATATCGTTCGATTTCTATCCGAATTTGGAATGGCGCCCCATTCTGTTGTAATTTAGCATTCACATTTGACATATGAGCTCTGTCGTATTAAGCAGAAGGAAAATAAAACTCGAAAAAATTGGACATATTGCGGACCTTGCACGCACACACAGGAAACATGTTACATGGAATAAAAGAGTTAAAAAACAAGGGTATGTATGCACTCACTTGCGCGCACGCATATGTGTGTGCGATGTATATGTGAAAGTGAGAACAGTAGGGGAGAGGAACAGACACAAAGGAAACATTCATGCGATACTTTTACAAGCAGGTAATACACACGCACATCTTTCAGCGAAGAATATAGAAAAAGTCGTATTTACACAAGTCGTATAAACACAAGTAATATTAAGTATATATATGCGCGATTTCTCAGAATGTGTAATAATCTCTATATACATATGAGCAATTCCACATCAAAACGGATAGTGAGAAAATTTAGTTTCACCGGTTCTCTTCAAAATGATAGCATTTGTCAATAACCTTGCAACAACAAAGTATACTGAATTTTAAAGGCCTATGTCAAATAGTTTTCGAAATATTTAATGTTAAAGTCTTAAAAATTGGCACAAAATCGGCTGCCGCGTCATCACTTAAGGGGGGAGCCTGGTGTAGCGGGTCGAAGAAATCGATTCCTTTTTTTTTTTTGCATAAATCAATAGTTGAACATCACCATAACATGTTCCCATAGCCGCAAAACGAAATTCGAAAAATTAAAGCGAATATAGCCCGTTTTGCTACGGAGCGCCAGGTTACCACAAAACTTTAAATGCGTTTTTCTCGAAACGACAGTTTTACACTTTGCGGGCAATGTAACTCAAAACATATTCAACTAATCGTCTTAGCCTTGTGCACGGATATTTGTGAACATTTTCTTCATAGAACTAAGTTATTAGTATAATGATATTGTTTAAATAAATAACTTTTTTTTACACATTTAAGGCAAAATTTTGTTGGAAAAACTGAACTTTTTATTCAAGAGGCTGCCATTTGTTCAATTTTGCATCTTTTAAGTTATACATTTGTTCGATTTGTGCGTACTCTCATAAACTAAACGAAAATTGTTCGATTCTTGGTTTCAGATGAAACCAAAAGACGCTACGTTGTCCGCAGTGCAACAATTGCGTCGCCAACGGACTGGGCATAAGCCCTTATAACTTTATTATTTGCCGCTCTTATTTAATATTTGTTTTATCTACCTTAACCTGTTAATACAATATCCTGAAAGTTTCACAAAGATCAATTAAATACCTACTTTCTTTAAAAAAAGTCCCGAAAAATGCCTCGATTTCCAGCTAGTTACACCAGGCTCCCCCCTTAAACTGTAATATCTTGGTCATTTTTAAAGATAATGCCTCCGTATTGGGCTCATTTTAAAGCTGAAGGAATGCTCTCTGAACCCGTATATAGAATATTTTGTTTATTGTCAATAAACTTGACAGTAATCTATGTCAAAGCTTCAAATCGCGATTTGACGTCGTTCCCACCCACGGCCCGACTTGAAAAAAATACCATTCGATTCGTTAAGCCTTCAGCTAATAAATGTGCTTTTCAAAAAAGTGGAGAGATTTTGGAAACAGTCAACAAAAAATAAAACTTACGATAGTTCCCACCGCTTGGAACTGTACAGATCCCATGGTCAGACCGCACGCACGCGTGTATTTTCGTGAAATTTCTGATAAAATGCATAGTGGTAGTTCAGAAGGCACTGAAGAAACGATTATAAGGCAAAATGTTACATCGGCTACGGATAATACATTGGCCCCTGAACATGATCACGAAAATTGTGAACTGTTAAATAGTTTGAAGCATGCTTTTGCTGCTGCACCAACACAGACCGACAATGTAAAATATAGCAGTATTACCACAAAATTGGACCTTCGCGAAAATTGCATCAGAATTTTCGTGCACCCGTTATTTAGTAACAAAGGCTAAAGAATTGGCCAGAAATATCTTGATATTTTCAAAGATTGCTGAAAAAGGGGAAAGATATTACCAGAAGACACAACGGAATTAGTAAAAAAGTTGTATAATTCTGATGATTATAGTCGCGTCATGTCCGGAAAGGAAGATTTTGTGACTGTACTACACAAGGGTACTAAAGAACAAATACAAAAAAGACTAGTCCTTTGCAATTTAAAAGAATTATATGCTAGTTTTAAAGACAAGTACCCAGAGATAAAAGTGTGATTCTCCAAATTTGCATAACTTAAACCTCCGCATTGCGTTCTGGCAGGTGCGAATGGTACACACAGTGTTTGTGTTTGTAAGATACATCAGAATATAAAATTAATGATCGATGGAGCGAAAATACAAAAATTAACATAAAAGGAGCATATTTAGTACTGTGTGACTTTTCGGAAAATTATGCGTTCGTTGTGCAGGATGAAATACACGGATTTCATTGAAATAATAACCAGGCAACAATTTATCCATTTGTTATATATTATAAAGAGATCCACACTATAAAGATAATGTCATTTGTGGTTATATCAGAAAATGTGAAACATGATAGAGTGGCCGTGTATTTATTTAAAAAAAAATTAATTCATATTATGAGGGAACAATTTTCAAACATCCAAAATTGTTTACTTTAGCGATGGTGCCTCAAGCCAATATAAAAACAAACACAGTTTTCTCAACTTATGTTATCACGAAGAAGATTTTCAAATTAAGGTCGAATGGCATTTTTTTGCCACGTCACATGGAAAAGGTCCATGTGATGCTATTAGCGGAACAATGAAAAGACTTGCAGCAAGAACAAGTTTATAAAATTCTCTAGAAAATCAAATTCTATCACCGATTGATTTATATGAATGGGCAAAAAAACATTTAAAACAAATTAAAATTGGTATATGTTACAAACGAAGAACATTCAGTGACTAAAGATTTTTTAAATGAAGATAAAACATAGATTACTGTCAAGTTTATTGACAATAAACAAAATATTCTATATACGGGTTGAGAGGGCATTCCTTCAGCTTTAAAATGAGCCCAAGACGGAGGCATTATCTTTAAAAATGACCAAGATATTACAGTTTAAGGGGGAACACCACTGTGACGGCCAGAAAAATGAGCCCATTTTTAAGATTTTTTAAAGGAATAACTTACAGTTTTATTATAAAATTGTTATTACCTATCTTTAGTACAATGTCTTAAGAGACTATAAAAGAAGTAATGGAAAAACATGCATAGATTTCCATATACAGTTAATCTCCTACACCCCTCACAAGAAAACATAGGTCGCTTATCGAAACGATATCTCTGGAACGGCAACTCTGAAATCAAATTTTTTTTAATATAATCGGTATGAGTATAGTTTCCGTTGTACGTACGGATTTTTAAAAAAAATTTTTTGGTAAAAATGGTGCGGTATTTCAAAAAATATGTTTTCGATCAAAAAATCGGTACGTACAACTGAAGATACTCTTGTTTTAAAGATCCTGTCATAATTTCAAGTCGATCGGATAAAAATTGACAGAACTATTGATTCGATCAGTTAGAAAAATGTCGTTTCGAGAAAATCGCGTTTAAAGTTTGACTTGTAATTATTTATGCAGTAGAAATGGCATTTGTGAACTAACCATAGCGCATCTATTCCTGGGCCATATGAGGGACCTGCTTCAGTATCAGCATCTTCCGCCATCATTATTCTCGACTTCTTTCTTGCAATTCTTCTCTCACGTGTCGCCTCGTGTGCTTCAAGTTCGGCAGCGGCAATACGGCGTGAATCTTCGTTCCCCGCATATTGCTCGGCTATCGGTCCAATTTTTATTTGAAGCTCCTCCATAACCTTCAATATTCCTTTATAGCCTCCATTAAAAATAATTACAGCTAAATAAGCAGCAATTTGCACAATGGTTGCGCCACTTGAAGTGGTCTTCGGCGCGATTCTCCACACGAGATTATTAAAACTTTCGTTATTATTTTGTGTGAATCCACCTAAACATTTTTCTAGAAGCTGCTTGTCTCTTAAGGCTGTATAAATTGGCGTGATAGCATTAATTACCTCAAGTGAAAGAGGAGTTTTATGTTTGTAAGTGTGTAATGTCCCTGCAGCTTTTGCCTTTTGCCAAAGGCACCAAGAGTTTACTCCTTTCGGGCAGAAATGATGCTGCGGAGATTCGTAGCTCGAACTCTTGTGGTATAACGTGGCTCATATCTCTTTATACATATTTTCTACACTATTTACATTTCTCCGAATTGCCAAACCGTAATACTTCGACAGTGTAACGTTCTCGAACGAGACGTTGCCGTTACTTACAGGAGTTTCACAAGTAGAGCGGTTTACCTGTGAATTTGTGGGATTGGTTCGGGTGGCGTGCGATAAAGAAATGAATTTCAAGATACGAGAGTCCTTCTTTAACAAATAATAACATGGATTTATTCAAAAATAGTTTGACGCTAGATCGAAATGAAACATATAATGCGACACTAAGTCGTATGAGTTATTACAAATAATTAATGTAAATACGTAACGACGTATTACTTGCTTATAGATAGATTTAGACCCTAAGTCGGTGATTACGAATATAGATTTTAGGTTACGACGTTAAGTCGGTGATACAGAGAGTGACGCTTGGTCGATTTAGTATGTTAAAGTTGAGAATCGTGAGAGGATTTGGTTATGACGTTCAGTCGGTAAATATGAATATAAATTGATTTAGGTTACGACGCTAAGTCGGTGATAGAGAGAGTGACGCTTGGTCGATTTAGTATTGTGAGAGGATTCCTTCCCTCAGATTAGTAGTTGCTTCTGGTACCTATTAGCTGGCCCACGCTTTTAGTACAGAGGTAGAGGAGTTTAATGAAATCGGCATAGGAAGGAGATTGAGGGGCTAGTCAAAGCGGCCTCAGTCTTGTAGGTTCGGTGGCAGAACCAAGTCTGCTTTGCTGCTGCTGGCGGCCCGGTATTTATACTAGTTCGGCGCACTCAGCCCGCCAATCACTGGCTATGCGAATCTTGCGCACCAATTATAATTAGCATCCGGTTCGCGCCACTCGCGGACTACGCTCGGTTTATTCGGCGTCCGGTTTATCGTACGGTGTGCGCATGCGTCCTTGTTTCACTCGCGGCACCGAGTCTACTGCTTGAATATGTGGTTATGCGCATGCGTTGCGCGTTACTTGATTCACTGTACAACGGGAAACCGTTGCATGGGATGTCGCTCGCAAGTGTTTACAGTATTCTTAATACTAATTTGTATAAACGATAAAATGAATAATGAAATTATTAATTGATATAGAAAGAAATAGGAAAAATGTAGGGCAATTCGTAGCGGAACGTTACAACAGTTCACAACATCCACTAATTTGCCGGTGAGTTTACCTTTGCCGCCAAGTCCTTTATTGTTTTTTTTACATTGACGTAGCCGGGCGCCCATTCGTTTTTGAATGTGATTAATACATTCTTTTTTTGTGACTTCGTGTGTCATTGTTTCGACTACTGCTTTATACGTCCTGGTATCACCGTCACCAATATAGTTAATATATTGGACATTGTGAAAGTCTTCAGACCTTTGAAACATTTCTTGTATCCCGTCGACTTCCATCTTTCCCGCCGAGCCTTCGTGATTTGCAACACAGGTAGGATTGTGAGTTTTTAGCCAGTCCTGGTATTCCCCAGTCTCTTTACGAGTTTCCCATACACTGCAGGCTTTACAGTAGGAAGATTTGACCATTATATCAACAACTCTATTTGTATAATAGCCGATAAGAGACGACACGCCATACAATGAATTGAAGCCTCTTTTCTTCCAGCTCCCATCTCCAGAAATTGTTAATCCTGCACATTCTCCTGTTTCTTTTGCCGTTGCAAGTTTTTCCTCTTGGCCACTTTTTATTAGTAATGCATCACACACAAATCTTGCAGCACAACATATGTTTGACACGACTTGGTCATAAAAACTTTGAAAAATCGGTCGAGGCAAGTCCATCAAACCGCAAAACTTTTCGGCTCCATTGAGCTCGATTCCTACTACGCGCATAGCAAATATGAATCGTCTATTCACCTCGTATGCATTTGTAATAAGAGGACACGAATCAACATATTTTTCTCCGCACATTTTGCAAATAATAATTAACTTGAATCCAAGGCCTCTTTTGCTCGTTTCCCCAAAGGTAATTTTGCTTCCACATTCTTTGCAACACAGATACTCACATAAAGGAAGAAAAATGATTAAAAAGTTTATAAATCTGTATCCTATCGTACTATCTGTTACTATATTTATTCTTTCACTTTGAAGTTTTTTGGCAGAATTGCTCACATTTGCTGTGCCTCGTTCAATCTCAAAGCGATTCAACGAGCGCTTTCTACATTTTCTTCCATCTCGAGCAGGCTTTTTCTCCGAAACCCTTGTGCTTTTTCGGTCCATCACAGTGAGATGGGAGACGTGAGGTTGATTATAAACACGACGTGAAAGTAAACTCAACAAAAACAATATTTCTTGAAAAGATGTAACACACAAACTTCTGCGAAAGAATTTTGCGCGGGAAAAATCACACTTCCGTTCGTGACGATCACTGTCACTCGAATGCCCGATCAACGGTTGCATTTCTTCGATTCTCGAACGAACAGCGTACCGGCGTAAAAACGGGGAAAACCCAAATTTTACAACCTTTAACAATGTGGGGGAACAGTGGGTAAGAAAAATGTCGGCGCGCTATTTGCCGCCTACATAGTGCGCTCGGAACGGCATCGTGACGCGTCTCACAAAATGCACTGTATCTTCGTCAATTCTTCGAATATTAACTTGAAATTTTCAGACTGTATTTTTGAAGAGTTAAACATTAAGAAAGTGAAGAAAAAAAAATCGAAATTTTTTCAACTTTCACAGTGGTGTTCCCCCTTAAGTGATGACGCGGCAGCCGATTTTGTGCCAATTTTTAAGACTTTAACATTAAATATTTCGAAAACTATTTGACATAGGCCTTTAAAATTCAGTATACTTTGTTTTCGCAAGGTTATTGACAAATGCTGTAATTTTGAAGAGAATCGGTGAAACTAAATTTTCCCTCTATCCGTTTTGACGTGGAATAGCTCATATACATATATAACATTATAGACCGCTAAGGTAAATGGTATACACTAAACACATAAACGGATCGGGCAGTTAAAACAGAAGAAACATGGAATGGCTGCGATTAAACATTAAAGAAATTATTAGAGGATATAGTTGTATAAGATTAAAGGAACTAAGTATTTAGGTTAGAATAAGAAAATGATTCTATTACGCGCGAGTCAATACATACAATTATGTAACAATTCGCCTTTTAATCGACGGCACTCGTTAATCCATTCGGACGTCCTGTAACAGCGAGACTAGCGAAATTCGCGTGGAGTGACGTTTTGTCTTCGTTTGTTCTTCGATGAAAGGAAAATAGGAATACAATGATCCGTACACGTACATATATACAGATAACACTGTTCGAACGATAAACACCCAAATTAAATAATGCAAACTGATCGAGGTGAAGACGCAGCGACGTTATTCCGAATGTATTGACAATAATTGTAATTAATTGATTGAGATAATAGTGCATTGGATAAACGTTGAACGCAGTGAAATATATAATTTATCCACGATGAAGGACCATCGGGGTTATATTCCCACATATAATCCTAATATTCCGTTACATCGTTGATAAAACATATATTAGTTGTTATCAATTGTAGTTATCGCTAGATATGCTATGTATATAAAATAATAAAAGCAGTAGGAAGTATTACGTCAAGAAAAAAAAGAGTTGTTTGTATAATAACGTGTTGTGAGTTACGTTATTTCAGCGTCGGTGATGAATTCAATTGAATTTATAATATGTATCGACGGGAATAAAGAGAAACTACTGTAATTGTAAAGATTATATGTAGATTAGATTACGTAAAGACAATATAATATATATACATGTATATGTGTCTTGAGCGTGCATATGTACATATGCACATGTAGCATATGTTTATGCATATATCACATACATGTACATATATATGTATAATAAGTTCATTTGAATTTATTGAGGCTCTGAATCGTCGTACTGCTTCCATAGCAATAACTGTATAGTTGATGTTAATGGTACTAAACAACTGCATAAAACTATATTGTAATGCGTCTCGCAGAGAATTAATTAGATTGCAATTTCTTCGAGTTGAGTGGACTTCCGGATATAATTTTCCTCTGACAATATACGCAGGTAGAGATTCGTTCGTAAACTTTCAACCAACACCGTATCCTTTCTTTCACGAGATCTACTTACTATTAATTGTTGGCACAGCGATCCACGAGAAACTGGATGCATGTGCTCGAAAGGTTATTTCAATTCCGGGATCGTGATACAATTGCACAAGAGAACCGAGAATTGACCTTCTTTGATTCCTTTAACTTATGAGGCATCTTTTTGGGCGATATGTTTGAACGTCTCACTGTTGTACCCACGAAATCCAGAAATTTTCTTTGTACGCAGGAGATGAAAATATTGCGGAAATTGACAAGGTAAAGAAAAATGTGAAAAATTATTAAACAATGATTATATTAAAATAAGTGTAGAAGGGCGTTAATAATCGATAAGCGAAGGAAGAAAGCCAATACACACTAGAGATAAAGATGTTTTTCTCGGATCTTTTGTGAAAGTGAAACGTTGTTTACTGCTCTAACAATAGGATAGTAGTTAAATGTACGATAGTTGCAGACAAAAAACAAAGAAATACATTACTATCTAAGTGTTTGATAATATAACATATTCTAACACTTGTATAAAAACTACTGTTTAGGTGATTCCGGATTATTTATCACAGGGTTGTCTAACTGGCGAATCACGAGCCGCTGGGGGCCCCTCCATACCTACCAGACTTTGACGATCGCAGTCGAAAAGAGAAGGAAAGAAGCCGGAATCAACTGCGATCGTCAGAGTCTGGTCGGTATGGAGGGGGGTAGTTCAGCGTGGCAGCAAGGCGGAGGGGCTCCCGGCAGCTCGTGAGTCGCCAGTTAGTCAACCTTGATTTATCATATCAAACAGGTTGAGATGTGTTTGAAAATAATTTATTGTAATAACAAGAAGTACTTGAAACGACAAAGGAAAAATACAACAAATGAATACAGATAATTATTAATCGGAATTTCTATTTAACCTTTATCTACTTGCATTTCGTTCTAAGACCTAACAAATGGAAAATAATACTTCGTAATTTTTTGTTAAATTATTTTCATACACAATATAGATTTCCTAAAAGATTAGTTCTTTCCAACTATCAAGTGATTCACTTGGAAACCCTTGCCGCGATATAAAGGTTGTCACTGCATTCGATAAATAAGTAATGATATTTTGCAAGTTTCTAAACTTATTTTTAAAACTGATGTGATGTTATGTGTATTCAAAGAGTTTTATTTTCGCGTGAACGTATGGAATCGTTTCGTAAACAACATATTGCTTTCTGTATGTTCAAACGAACGGTAGCTACCTCTCCCATTTGCTATGCCCTTTGTATGAAATGTTTATTGTTTATTGTGTCTAACTGTATTTCAACGCTGTGGCCTGAATATGTAAATCTAATATTGTAAATGAAATTTTGTCCTTAGATGCAGCGAAATATCTAATACTCTCGATTTATACTATTACTAATCTAGTACAGTTCTTATTTTTCAAGAGATATAATACCATGTTATTGTAAAAGTACTGCCTCGAGGACAGACTGTATCTTGGCTCCGATTAATAAATGAGTTTGAACCAAACGAAATATTTTTAGATTTTACACTAACAAACAATGCTATTTTCACCTACCTTTTCAGCCACTAATGTCCATACGAGGGACACCTAACACTATTTTATCCATTTTACCCGTAGCTTGTCATGTTTGAAAAGATCGCTGAACGCGTGGACTAAGCTTAGGTGGGGTAAGTAGCGGAGACGAGAATACCGAGTTACTGGCGATTTCTTTACAATAACAATTCTTTAAAACTGGCACACAGAAGTCGACACACGAGTGTTTAAATTTTAAAATATATAGTAGATAAAAAGACATAACGATTTCAACCCTTATATCAATCACCAAGACTCCACCATTGCTCAATGATCTGGGTACACTCGGGTACCCTATGCGCCTTAATTTGGATAGATCAGATACGCTATGCAGCAACAGTTTCACATCCATTTGCTTTCAAAATTCTTTCTGAATCTTTTTGTGATACATTAAGTATTGTTCTAAAAGACTTAAACGATAATATTAGTTAGAACTGTTAGGAGCCGAGCCTGAGGACAATAAGATTGGCGGCTGCGAAGCCGAGGATTTGAGATTGTTTGTCACAATTTGTTAGTAGCGGACGAATCAAGATGTGGTATTCTCGGTTGCCGTGGACAAACCGGGGTCTGGTATTCTCAGGAGCCGCTAGGAAGTTGAAAGTCGTGGATAACTCGGAGTCTGGTATCCCCGGGAGCCACTGGGAGGTTGGTAGTCATGGACGAACCGGCGTCTGGTCTTCCCGGGAGTCACTAGGAATGTTAGTTTAGCCTCGTAACTTTATCGTGCGGTATACCTCGAGCGATAAAGAGCGGCAAATATCTACGTATATGGGTTTATCTTAAACTGGATGTTCAGATGAATGGATTTTAATGAACGAGCTCTGAGTAGGAAATAACTAAGCATATTCTATATGCTCTGTCTTTATAATTGTTTAAGTATTTGGTTGTCGCGGTACCTAATTCCACCTCTCAGTTTTGTCGCACTAAGAAATGCAGAAGTGTCAAGAGTTTAAGGGGTATTTGCGGGTTTGAGGCTTCAAAAAATCATTTTTTTCATACATATGTATATGTAAATCGACAGTATAACATCTTAATATAACGGAAATTGGGAACGCGCAATAGAAGAGGAAACTCTAGTACCATTTTTGGTTGGTGAATAGTAGCCCACAGTTGGGAATTAGTTGGGATGTTATTAATGTTTTTGCCTACAAATTCCCTAAATATGGCCAATAGCAAAAAAATTACGGCAGTTTGCCTACGAATATTCAGTGTTGGGCCTACAATTATTGTTAAATTAATTAATTGGAGGGAGGAACAATCTACTTTTCCTTTCTATCAAGTATAACTTTATTATAACTTGTCTTAAATAAGCTGTGCACGTGTCGATATACTTTTACCTGATAGCCATAACTGGGGAACACAATCTGACGTCAGAACCGTAGTTGTCTGTGTCCGCATTTGGCTGAGTTCTGAGGTGCAGAGCCCGATGTTAGTGCCTGATGTCAGATCGGCAGCAGATCAATAGCAGATTCTGCCGTCTGGTTGGCACAGCCAACAACGCCGTCTGAGGGCCAGAATTACCAAACTATTCCTTACGCGTGTCGCCACATGGCCGCCCCTACACACCGACACAAATGTAGCGTTATTGCTTGTATCCCTACCCCTATGTAACCCGCCATCAGATTGTGCAGTTCATTAAAGAATTAATTCTACTTATTTGCAAAAATATTTATTCAGTCTTTACAATTGTTACAGAATAATATAAGTAGGGCATATAAATTTGAGGAAGAACATTCAATATTTTTATTTATAAATTCATATACAATACGTCCCGTAGTCGATTTAGTTGATTCAGTTGCGACATACAGCGGGGAGAGCATATGACACGTGCCGAGATCCTGGGCGTCACTCGGGCCATGCAGCCAGTGAGTGCACAAACATTCGGAGAGCAGGTGTTCCTCCAGGGCTGACCGTGCCGCCCGGTGTGACCGCATCTCTTTCCCCTGCACTGCCACGAGGTCAGAGAGCCTCCCTTCAACGGCCGGGGCCGAGCAGGGAGGGGCGACTTGCCACCTGGTCCGGAGGACCACACCATCTACCCTGCACTGTCTTGGGAGACGGGCCTCCCCCCGAGGGGGGGGGGGGGGTGGCTTTGAATGGCCGCCTCCTCATGGTACTCGTTAACCCGCCAGGATTTTACCCTGTTTCTCGGGTAGGCATCCGCATTTTATAGGCCCGCGCCAACTTGCGGACGGATCGTACTCACGGGGGTGACCATCGACGAGGGTGAGCGATCCCTACCTAAGACGCCCGCGCAGGGGCACCGGAGTCATTATGCGTTGCGCAAGCCACCCTCTCCGGCCTTGACGGTACCAGCCCGTCGCTAAATAAATTCGCGGTATATGGAACCGTGTCTCGACGCCGCTGTACCAGATCTCCTATCCACCCCGTAAACTCGCTTTTACTCGTCGTCCTGAACCCGGAGTAGCCGGGGACCCTGCACGTCCCCACTGGAAGTGCCTTCAGACTACGTGGGCACGCGCATGCGATACCTCCAGCTTGGTAGGGTCACTAGGGTGACGGCTTGTTTACCCTCATAAGGCTAACTATCCCACTCTCCTACTCCCTCTCTCTCTCCCCGTTGACACGACGCCTTAGCACTCCCCCCTCTTATTCCTGTTTCCTGAGACTTCCCACAGCTATCCTACGCTGCAACACTGCCCCATTGTTTTCCCCCAACCCTCCCCCCGACCTACACTCTTTAATCCTGAGGTTATAACATCTTAAGAGAAGGGTCCCCACGGCAAGAGAGCCCCAGGAACGTACCCCCCCCCCCGCCCCCTATTTCAGGTTGAATCAGGTCTGATAAATCGTTGCGAGATCTGATAACGAGGTCCAGAATGGGGCGGTCACCACCCGCCACTAGCGGCACTCCGTATTCCTAAAGCGGTGTGTAAAAGCCAGTGCGCCGGTATCGCTTCAGTGTTTGGAGCACTGGAACCATTCTTACTTTCTTACTCTTGGCACCGCTACCCTTTCGCGGTCCCAGACCGGACTTTCCATGGTTCGGTCACCACTGAACCACGGTCGGAATAGCTGCCTCACCATTCTGCCCTCATTGACTGTCTTTCTCTTGGAAATATGAACGCCCCCCCCCCCCCTCCGTTCAACCACGCCGAGGAGCAACGGTCCCCTTTGCATCGCGGCTCCAGCCTCTTTCTCAGTCTACTTCTGAGTCACTGACCGAGAAGGGGGCCAGCGTGGAGGTCCTCCCTTTCTGCCGGAGATGAACCTTAGGTGTATTTAGGTCTACACGCAGCTTCCTTAGATCCTTTGCTGTAATAACTTCCATACCAAGTATCCTCCTCTGGGTTTACATTGTACGTGGACACTCGCACAGAACGTGCACAGAGTCCTCCCTGCTAACCTCGCATAGCGAACACATTTCTGTTTCACTGACCATAATTGTATGTAACTGAGCATTCAGTGGTGCATGCCCGCTTGGTATGCCCACCACATTCCTTGCTTCGACTCTTTCGATTCCTATCAACTTTCTGGCCCTGTCCCTTTTCGGTTTAGGGCCCATCAACAACTTCGCCGTCGCACAATCAGTCGTCTCATCCCACATCCTTTTCCTGGCCTGATCCCTCCACTCTCTGCTAGCGGCCTTGAAGGGCCGTGAATGTGCCATCGTGCTTCTTCAGATTGCCGAGCATCTCTTGGGCATTCCTCTCGAGGATCCTGGTCAACCTTGTCACTACCGGTATCTAGAAACGCGGTAGCGTCTCGATGCCAAGTACATGAAAGACACCCTATATATGTCGACTGTCACTGCCGTGTACCTTTACTCGTCGCGCGGCTATTCCAACCTAACCTGACATTTATTTCATTAATATCTAATCACGCCTGCAATATTTTCTAAATTTAAAGGCATTTGTCTAATGTAAACCGCATATCAGGTTTCGAATAAGACCAAAATCAATAAAATCGGTCCACGCATGTCAGATATACAGGGTGATGGGCTCGGTGCGCCTGATCCGCCTGGCAATCGTGACGAGGTCAACCCCCCGTGGTGTCTCTCCGAAGTTATGGCTTTCACCCCCGAAGGGGTTGGAGCACCTATTAAGAAGTAAGTAATTTTCGAATTCCTCATTTCTCATCAGATCTGTGCGAAAACTGTGTCAATCAGTTCCTTATGTTTCGCCGATGAAACTAACACCAAGAACGACGCGATTCGGAGCATAATGAAGGAAACTAGATGAAAAATCAATTTATATAATTCCTCGCTAGCTTCGTTAAAACTAGTCCGATTTGCATGAAATTTGGTATAATTTTCATCGAAAAAACGTAAGGAATTCATCGGTATCAGTTCCATATCGATATGGTAAGCAGTAAACAATTCAGTTTTTCTGAAACAGGTATGAATTCGCAACCGACCGTAGCGAATTGAGGTCGGCGCCCCTATTGAGAGGAGCTACGTTACAGCCTAGCCGGTCAGGGTTTTCTCGCATAAGCAGCGTTCGTCATCTGGCGGACACTCGGCTTGCCGTTGTTGTCATAAATTCGGGACTTTTAGAAAAAAAAGAAAGAAAACACCATTGTAAGCCTACTGAGTGTAGCTATTAGCGCAGCCAATTTGGAAAGTTCCGAGGGATTAGGACTGCAAGCAGATGCGCGTTTTATTGCGGCCGCGCGGTCACCACGCCAGGTCCCAAACTTCGCGTCACGTACCTGTAATATTTCATCGGTCCCTGACACGCAAGGGGGAGTTAGATTTTCGCGCGCTACGTCGCCCTCACCACTGTCCTTCACGACACGCCTACACGCCAATCAGTTGTTTTCAACCCTCCTTTTGCAACCCTCACTCTTTTCGCCAAATTCCTTGGAGAAAGAATTTGTACCTTTCTTGCGAGCGACCACGACACCAGAATGTGAGAAGAATAAAAACTTTGACACGAAGAGTCACACGGCTCTAGAACTCAACGAAAATCTCAGTACTCTAGAAATCACTATCTCTAAGCAGAGTCACAGTATTCGATAACTCAACGAGTATACACTTTGTATGTAGAGTGGCAGACTTGGAAGTTGTCTGGAGAAGATTCGACAGAAAAGCATCTTCTTTCGCATAAGTTTCTGAAAATTTGTATCATGCATGGATAAAATAATATAATATAAGTAGTAAAGCTATGGGAGTTCCAACCTAAATTTGAATTTGAAGGCCATTTTCCACTCCCCTCCCCCGACCTTGACACTCAAATTTTGAGTTTCAAAGTCGACGGAAAAATTCTCCGCGGGCGGCGCGTGGCCGGGGTGGCGGATGACGTCATCGAGATCAGGCGGCAGCGGATGACATCATCGAGATGGCGGAATGGTGGGGGGTTATAGCGCGAGGACCGATATCAAATCAATCGATATCGAATCGATACCGAAACCGCATCGAGGAGGAGCCTGACAGTCGGTAAGGAAGGAAATATTAATTTAAGATATTAATATAATATAAACCTTATCATCCATGGCTTGCCTGAATCGCCTAATTCCTCGCCGGATCTCTCTCGCTCCCATGACCTCGATGGCGTCAAATCCATACTGGACCAGATCCAGACTTCGGACTACACGGGCATAACGGTCCGAAGGCTCGGGAAGCGTAATGGTCCAGCCCCCCGACCCCTCTGTGCGGTTCTAAATTCCCCGGAAGCAGTCATCTCAATCCTGCGAGGCAAGTCCCGCTACCCGGGGCCTTGCTTCATCACTGACGACAAGACCAGGGCGCAACGTCAGGTTCTCGAACAGCTTAGAGCGAAACTGCGGGATATTCACCAGCGGGGGGAGACGTCTTGGACTATCCGCTACATCCATGGAGTCCCAACCATAGTGGAAAACAAAAGGACGCGTGATCCAGCCCTAAAGAACCACTAAGCAACCCCTTGGTTTACTACCAAAACGTGCGTGGTCTAAGAACTAAGCTAGAGGACTTGAAATCCGCGATATTGTGCTCTGCCGTTCGGTACGACATTCTCGTTTTTGTTGAAACCTGGCTTAACCCGTCTATTTCTTCGTCTGAGCTGGGCCTCGCCGAATTTAACGTCTTCCGGTCAGACAGAACCCCTCTCACGAGTTCTTTTTTGAGAGGAGGAGGAGTCCTATTTGCAGTCAGAAACTCGCTGCCTTGTCTAGAGATTCATCCCTTACGACGTGATCTTGAGCAGGTCTTTGTGAGAGTGCGACTCCTTAACGAACATATCATATTCGGGGCGTTGTATCTCTCGCCAGCCTCTCATCCGGATCTGTTTGAGAGTCATGTCGGCTGTGTCATGGAGATTTTCAATAACTTTGGGGACGATTCTTTCTGTATTTTTGGCGATTACAATCTACCCCATGCAGTATGGCCGACAGTCTCAGGGTCCTTCTGCTCTAAGGAACCGGGTATTTCATCCCAGGAGTCGTCGGCTATTGACGTCTTATGTGAAGGGTATAGTTACTGTGGCCTGGCTCAGGCGAACTATATTGTTAACTCCCGGCTCCGCCTGTTGGACCTAATTTTTGTAAAGGAACTCGACGTTGCTGTTGACAAAGTCGATGATTTCCTAATCCTTCCTGACTCGTATCACCCACCACTGAGTGTGAGATTGAATTGTTCAATCATGCAGGCCGCCCGAAACCGGGATAACGTGACGTACCTTGACTTCAAGCGTTCCAATTACCCTGGCATTATTAACCATCTAAATAGTATAGACTGGGATTCTGAGTTTTGAGGGGTAAACCAAGATATTGCGGTGGATCGTCTTTATTCCCATTTTAACGATGTTATTGCGTCCTTTGTGCCCGTCAGGGTGTCTAAGCCACCTCATTTTCCTCGGTGGTTTTCGGCACGCCTGAAAGTTCTCATTCGACTGAAGAAGAAAGCGCACAAAGCCTATAAAACGTCCAACTCTCACAGCGACTATTTGATATTCTCAGATCTCCGCTCTCAGTGCAAAGCACTTACCAAAAGAGACTACCGTGCGTATGTCGATGACGTCAAAAATTCGATAAGATGTAATCCGAGGAGTTTCTGGTCCTTCGTTAATGCTAAGCGAGGTGTCAGAGGACTCCCCAGCTCCATGCATCACGATGGTACTACTGCCTCGTCGGATTCTGCTATTGCCGATCTCTTCGCTACCTTTTTTGGCTCGGTTTATACATCTTCTGATGGACGGGCACCGGCCTTGAACACGAACCCTACTCACTGCACCAATTTAATGCTGAGTGATCTCACTATTTCCATCGGGGACATTTACTCCAAGCTTAGTGTTCTTGACACGAGTAAGGGCCCGGGTACTGACGGAATTCCACCTCTATTTCTCAAAGAGTGTTCCTTTATTCTCTCGAGGCCTCTCTGGTATATTTATAACACCTCACTAACAAGTGGGGTTTTTCCCTCACAGTGGAAGTCCAGCCTAGTTACTCCAATCTTCAAGGCCGGTGACCGTTCTGCTGTAAGAAACTATCGCCCCATTTGCAAATTATCGGTATTGCCGAAGTTATTCGAGGAGATCGTCACCGATATGCTTTCCTCCCATCTGACAGGCTTCTAATGTACCGAACAGTATGGTTTTGTCCCGAAACGATCCACATCAACCAATCTTGCGGTGTATCACAGCTTTGTATCTGGGGCCCTCGACGATGGCCTGCAGGTTGACACAGTTTACACCGATTTTCAGAAAGCCTTTGACATCGTAGACCACTCCTTGCTGCTACACAAACTCGTATCCTGGGGTTTTGGTGATCCTCTTTTAACCTGGCTTGAAAGCTATCTATTGGAACGGGTACAGATTGTTAAGGTGTCAAACTGCTATTCCTCTCCGATCCGTGTCACCTCAGGTGTTCCTCAGGGGTCCCACCTCGGTCCACTGCTGTTCAATGTGTTTATAAACGATGTGGCGGAGGCTCTATCGGACACTAACTTCCTGTTGTATGCAGACGACTTAAAACTGTTTAGAATCATCCGGGGTATCGAGGATGCTTATAGAATGGAAAATGATTTGCTGAGGTTAGAGCAGTGGTGCTCTACAAACAGAATGCGACTGCATATTGGGAAGTGTGTCGTACTTAGGGCCTCCCGAGCGAGATCCTGTGTTAATCATCCATACAAACTAAACAATATTGTGCTTAGGGATGTTACCGAAGTCATCGATCTGGGGGTCTGCATAACACCTTGCTTCGACTTTAGGTCACATTATGCGCGCTGCACCGGTACTGCTTTGAGAGGTTTAGGCTTTATCTCCCCATTTGCCAGGCATTTCAGGGACAGAGAGTCTCTGAGGTTATTATACGTAGCTCTGGTAAGACCTCATGTAGAATGTGTTTCCATAATTTGGAGTCCCAGGCATGCAAAATTTATCAAATCGATCGAAAGGGTACAGCACAAATTTTTGACGTTTGCCACTCGTATCCTAGGCAATCCGATGGATAGAGCAGACCACGATTACGCCCCGGCACTTGCATCATTTAAGTTGGTCACCTTAGAGGAGCGTAGGGGCATTGCAGATACGATATTTCTGTACAAAATTATAAATGACCACATAAGTTGCCCAGACTTGCTTGCCTTAGTCTCGTTCAATGTTCCGGTGAGGGAACTTGCGGTCCAGGCCTCTCTTTGTTGCGACGCTCCCGACATATCGGCACTATGCGATTGACCCTATTAACAAGGCGATGATTAACGTGAATCAGGACTTCAGCTGCGTTGATCCTTTTTGGGTTCCCTGACCTCCGTTAAGTCCTTATTATTTAAGATTGTAACCAATTCTCAGGGAAACATGTAACTCTGCGTTTTGCGTTTGTGTTTAGTTAGCAAACCTAATTGTCCAATTTTGTTGGCTAAGTTAATTTTACTTTTTTCTTTTATGTTCAGACTCTGCTATTTTCTATTTCTATTGTTATGTAAATCATGGGGATTCCCCCGTTAAATAAATAATAATAATAATAATAATTAAATATAAATGAAAAACAGAATCATAGGCGACGGGGCTCGAACCCAAGACCTTGGCAGTACGAGTCAGCCGCCTAACCAACTCCCCCAACGTCGGCTCTCTAATATCAGTCTTTAATGAATGGTACATATACCGAGCGTCACCAAGCATTCGTTTTTCAGCGGATGATGTCGGGGAAGATCGGCTTTTTAAAACACAGCGTCTACGGATGGACGGGAAAGAGAGAGCATGCATTCTAAAGCTAAATTCGATGGAGAGAAAAAGACAGCGCTACTTAGTGGTACGGTCACATGCATTCTATAGATAATAATTTTTTAAAGCGTCTCGCGGGATCTCGCGTATCTTGTGTCCCCTGAAGCAGCCGTGCAGGGTGACGTCATTTGGCAGCGCGAAGAACGAAATATAATATAGAAACGCTGAATCTTAAAATTAGACGGTGAGGAGGATGATGGGTGAATAAAATTGTGAAATAATATACGTTTAAGAAATTTATTTAAAATTAAAAGAATATAAAATTAAAAAATACAATTTAACATTTTTTTTCCTACGAGTATCAGCTAGAATATCATTGATGGCACATGCTACCAGTTCGCAATCTACAAGATAATCCTCATCGTAATATTCGCTATCACGTATGACTTTAGCAGCACGAAGCGTATCGACTGTTTCGCAGGCAGCATCGCTCTGCTGTAGCACGTTGGCAAAAGTTTTAAATTTTATCCTCACATCTTCCGCAGTTTGATACAGCCGCGGATACATATACTCTATACAGTGCTGAAGATTTAATAAAAATGTTACTGTATCCGGTGTAAAATACAGCGACTTAATGTCCATTGTCATCCTTACAACCGGTGAATCGAAGATCTGACAAAAATCCACCGTTAATTCACTAATCCGCATCGAAGGTGATCCTGGTAATCGTGCACATTCTTCGATGGTTGTACGCATATCGAATAGCACAGTCCATGTATGCCATGGTAATATGAGATGATTTCCATGATTGTCACCGAGAAGAACTTCTACATCGGCCATAGGTCCTACATCGATTCCAATTTCCAGATACTTACTTACTACCCATGGATGTTAATGCATATCTTCTAACCATGATACGCGATCCTCGGCGCGGACTAAGAGAACAATCAAAGCTATGAAATTGCTCACTCGTATTAGGAATAAATATTTTGAGATGTGAAAAATTACGCCTTACTAGTCATGATATATATTCTCTCCACATAGAGCTACGCCATCATCTCGCACGATCGGAACGAAAAAATTCTCACACTCAGCGAGTATTTCATCAATGGTACTATACATTTTTTTTCTCAGAGCACTATTTGTTCCATCGAAAACTGAAGCTACTGAGTGATTGATCGAATAATGTCTAGGTGACGGCTTAAATAGAGGTGTAATTGCTTCCCCCCCCCACCCCCCACCACATTTTATTCTAAACCTAACAATTGTTCTCAAAATGATTTTCAATCTTAACGTCGCACAGTGGGACAAAACGACCCGCCGGCGATCAAAAATCTGTAACTTTGGTTCTAGTCAAGATATTTTAATGTAACTGGGCGCATTTTAACCGCAAATTTACGGCCTTTAAGCTGTATTAATATAATTGATATTAACCCTCGGAGGCTCGTGTTGGGCCCGTGAATTTAGACCCATGTTTGCGAAAAGTGGGGCTACAGGCCAATTACAATATACATTTTATTAGCATTACTATATTTTATTGTAGTAAACCCAGTTTCTTAATATTTGCTATTGTTTTCATGCGATCGGTGCTCAAAATTTGCCAAAACCGCAAAAGTATCGCTTATCAAAAACTTTTATGTTTCCCACAGTTTTTATTCACGATTCTGAAAAAATTTTCTTTAAGAGGTGCAATTTGAGTTAGTTACAAAGTTAATTACATAGCTATATATTCTATTAAGGCCATTCATTAGGGTACAATGTTAATAACAAACTTTTTTTAAATTTTAAAAAGTTGCAACCATATGCAATGGGTTTAACTGATATCATGTGAAAGAATGAACCTTTCTCTCTTAGAAACAAAAAGAATTAGGTGCCACTTTGTGCCACTTTCCAAGAAAATGATAATTGAAGTAAAATCTACAATGTACTAAGCAAAGGAATGCTTCTATCCGATGCATCAATCAAATAGAAAAGAGCCGAGTACTTCAAAACCCCTGTGCCGCCACGTTAGCCTTCTTCTCATCAACGCGCAGTAGATATGTGGGCATTGTCATTTTATGTATTTCATGCATACTATAAGTTTTTCTCTATTCCGGCATTCTGTGTGCAGAAGTAACTCCTGAACCGGCAGATAGAGTTCCTGAACCGGCAGATAAAGTTCCTGAACCGGCAGATAGAGTCCCTGATCCGGCAGTTAGAGTCCCTGATCCGGCAGTTAGAGTCTCTGAACCGGCAGAGGAAGTGTCTGTGCAGGCACGCTCCACTCTAAGCGACCAAGAGCAGCAAGCTGCACAGCCACTGCGACGAGGTCGTCGCAGGTGTCGCGGTCGTGCGCGGTCTTCGCTAAATGCGGAAGACCAATCGACAGCCCGTGCAGTACAGCCCGCAGGACCAGAGCGCCGACAGAATCTCAACAGTCGAGGTTGGTATGAAAGTGTTTCATACAGACAATTAGCAGCAATCGATTCCGGCTTATTTAAGATGTACATATTGATAAACACAAATTGGATTGCGTAAAATTGTTTATGCAAATTTCAAATGATTCAAACGAATACTAAAACTACTCGCGCAACGTAATAATACCAGCGCTTACTCCACTCACGTTACGGATATTGTAAAGTATCACATGTCTTTGATTGATTCTTATTAAATTTTAAACTTACCACAATTAGGTGATGCGTCCGAAGGAAGGACTACAGTCCTTCGCGGCAGTGGCGATAGCGACGGCGGTGTTGCTGCCGATATCGGACCAGCGCTGATCCAATGCCCAGCACCTCGACCGGCGTTATGGAAAGTATGTAATTGATAATTGCAATTATCGTTGATTGTATTGCATCTTATTCCTGATGCAGTTGAATGTACATAAAACACGCACAGAATCTCACTTGTCTACCTGAATAAGAATGATAATTATAGCATTTTAAAGACTACGAACCTGAGGAGAATTTGAATAATTACATTTTATCATTAATATAAACGCGTGCGTCGTAAAATTTAATTGGCGTATTTCCCACCAAAATTGTTTAACATACATGTCTTGTTACACTTCCTAACTGAAATATTAGTGGAAATGAGAATACGTTGTAAAAAATGAGCTCCCTGCGCCCATCGCGTCATCTCTCTCACAAGCTGCCGATTACTTTAGAAAACTTGTTTTGTTCATATTTTTATACTGTACTTTTACAGACAAATTCCTTCGAAGGCGTACCTTTCGCTTTATATTTACTAGCTTCCCTAATTGCTTCCATTTCAATTCAAATTTAATACTTACCATTTGTTTCGTAGATGACGGCAACCGATCACAAGGCGGGGGTGTGTGTTGTGTCTGCCTGTGTCTACGGGCGACACACGTTCTTGCGACACCATGCGGGCATTTATGCTTATGTGCAGAATGCCTGCCAAAATTGAAGCGCAAAAGGTGCCCCGTTTGCCGTGCGCGCTACGACATGGTCGTCAAGACAATCTCAACTTAATTTGAGGTATGCCATTTACAATACTTTCTCACGCGTATGTCCACTACTGAATAGTTACGATAATATGGTATAACATCGTTGCAGGAAAAATTTTCAAAACAAATGGGGCTTTGAATTCTAGTGGAATAGGCCTAATGGGGACACCACTTAAAAAAAAAACGCATCGACGATAGTACCTCTAGGGTGATGTGGAAATCTATTTTATTCAAGTGTAATACAGGCTGCCCGTTTGTTTTTGCCCATATAATTTCTATTGACACGTCCCAGAAGTCCTAGAACTTCCAGCGTCTTCCGTCACCGTGAGCAGGGTACGTTCATGATCACTCAGCCATCGCTTTAGGCTATTTGTACATATAGCAACAATATTAATTAAACTGTTGCTTCAAAGCAAAAATGACGAATATTAGTTGATAAATGATTATTCCTTAAGGTGGATTATTCCATGGTATTGCGTGCGAAACCAATCAATGTAAAAATGCGACAAACCGATCTATGACCACCCTATGGCCACCAGGGTCAGGAACAGCACTAGACTATGCTTGCGAATCTATACCGGAAAGTTAAAACTGGTCACAAGCCCGTTGTAAGTCATAATTTATTAAATAAATGCTTTTAATTCATATTGCTCCGTAATTATCCATTAATTCCTTTGCTCCTTTTCCATGTTGTTGCATTCCGAATTGTTTATTACCAAACTGTGATCATCGTTTGTAACATTTAAATGAGTTTCGAATTTTGTGTGTATGCTGTTTTGCTGTCTGTCAATGTGTACGCGCGCCGAATTTTAAATATACTGTAGGCTTAATTGCATACACGCCATCTTGCATACCACACTACTATACGAAACGTTGTTCAAATTGTAACTACAATTAATTAAAATATGTCACGTGTTCCAAATTGTATGTGTCCTAAATCGCATGTGTTATAATTTGTATATGTCCTAAACAGAGTCGGCGAGAGGATGGATGGCGCATTTATGCAAGAAAATTTTTGGTAACCCCAAATTTTTGCACCTGTTTTCTATTTAATATGTTTTGACATTAAGAGGTACATTAAAAAGAGAATTACATTTACATTTGGTTTATATGGGAGTTGGATTCCTTTATTATTAAGTCTGCGATATAGTTTTTAGCGCCCCCTTCGGCTGGCGCCCTTATGCAACGCATTACTTGCATAATGTGTTCCGCCGGACCTGGTCCTAAATCGCATGTGTCCTAAATTGTATGTGCACTATAAATCGCATGGGCGTAATCGGGGGGAGGTGTGGACACTTGCCCCCTGACTGAAAAAAAATAAATTAAACGTTCGTCCAAAATTAAATTAGTTTATTACAAAATAAAAATAAATTCAATTGTGAAGTAATTCCGCATTACACGACCCCGTTTATATTGATTATTGCATATGTACATAAATTCAAAATTCAGTGCACAAATGACCGAATTGGAAGCCGGAGGAGTCTTTTATTGACCGCCCCCCCCCCCCCCGGAATGAGGTGGGGCCATAGGCCCCCCCGAATGAAATCCTAGCTATGTCCATGATAAATCGCATGTGTTTTAAATCGCATGTGTCCTAAATCGCATGTGTCCTAAATTGTATGTGCACTATAAATCGCATGTGTTCTAAATTGTATGTGTTCTAAATCGCATGTGTCCTAAATTTTATGTGCACTATAAATCGCATGTGTTTTAAATCGCATGTGTCCTAAGTTGTATGTGTCCTAAATCGCATGTGTCCTAAATTGTATGTGTCCTAAGTTGCATGTGTCCTAAATTGTATGTGCACTATAAATCACATGTGTTCTAAAATGTATGTGCACTACTTTCTGTGCACTATTCTGATGTGTCCTACATTGCATGTGTAGTTTTGTACTGTGTCGTTTTGATATGGAGCCCTCATTTTTGTAAATATCAAAGATTGCCTTCATATTTTTGCTGTGTTTCTGGGATTTCAACCCCCTGTGCAACGCCTGTCAAAGAGGTGCCGCCTGGTATCCCGTGGCGAGGACCGGATCCTCCATTGCCTCACCGAATTTGATGGCTCTCGATCTTCGAAAAGGTTGAAATACCATTACAAAGTCAGAACTGTCCAGGATATCCGCATTTCTCATCAGATCTTTGCGAAAACGACGCCTATGGATTCCTTGTGTCTCGCCGATGGAACTAACACCAATAACGACAATAATTCGGACCATAATGAAGGAAATTCCATGAAAAATCGGATTATATGATTTCAAGCTCAATTTGTTAAAAATAGTCCAATTTACATGAAGCTTTGTATGATTTTCATCGAAAAAAAATAAGGAATCCATCGGTATCACTTCCATATCGATACAATAAAGAATAAAGAATTTCTTATTACGCTGAAATGAATAAATCCGTTGAATAGATTAATAATAAATGAATATTAATGTTTAATCAAACTATAGATTTCGTCAAAATTTCTAATAATACCATTTAGTTTTTCCTTATAAGCGGAAACTAAAACTTTCCCCAACAAGCGATTTAAACGCTTAAAGAGTATTAAATAAACTACTAAATAAACAGTTTTCAAATTTTTTATAACAATTAAGTTGAAAAAAATTGAAAAAAAATCATTAAATGAACGTACTATATATTCAGTTATAACTTACTTGACCTTGGCATTTAAATTGGTTGTATATTCGAGTGGGATATTCAAATCGACTAAATGTACCTTACCGCAATTGGTTGATTATTGCCGAAGTTTACCGATCATTGCCGAATGGGCATTTAAATTGATTGTCTAGTGATTTCCCTAGGTTATTTCTGTCCTTGTCGAGTGATGCCTCTTATTATATCTCCTCTTTGCCGATATCTTTTATAGTTTAAAAGTTATACAACACGAATGTCACTAACTATCCCTATCCCGACCACTGTGCGGCGTCCGGCCGGTCTGCACAGTCTGGCCTGCGCAGTCAAAACCGTCAGATTGGCCAGATCGTGTGTGGCGGCCTTATCCTGAAAAAGGGAAAAATCATTCAGATCCTACAAGCTACAGGCCTATCAGCCTAACACCTAACATTAGCAAAAATTTTGAATCAGTAATTAACACCAAAATAATGTATTTTTGCACGGACAACAATATAATCCCAGACTACCAGTTCGGTTTCAAATACCAGCACTCGACCACACATGCGGTGCAAAAGCTCCTGTCCGATTTACATACAAATGTGAGCAATAGCTATCTGGTTGGCGCGGCCTTTTTGGATATAGAAAAAGCATTCGACTCGGTTTGGCTAGATGGTTTAATTTACAAACTACAAAAGAAGGAATTCCCAGCCTGGCTGATATCATTAATATGGGACATGATCTTTGAGAAGTCCTTCTTCACTTGGGGCGGCAATTCCCTCTCGGGTGTGGAATTTTTAATCGAGGAGGGTTTACAGCAGGGGACGGTAAATTCCCCAGTGCTCTTTAATATATATCTAAGCGATCTAGCTAAGCTGTTCTGCTTTAATACACAGGGGAACGCTGGCCTCTTAGCATTTGCTAATGACATGGTTGTATACACGTCAGGGAATAGGGTAAACCTAGTCCAATCCGACTTAAACACATTACTGGACAAAATCAACACATATTATATGGAGTGGAATCTAAGGTTAAACCCACTCAAGTGTGAGACGATGCTCTTCTGAAAGCCTCTGGGTGGTCTGTCTTCAAAAGCGAAGGCCGGTAGTAAGGACTTCCAAATTTCAGCGACCATCCCAGGTACGTCTAACCAGACTTTGATTCCCCATAAGAAGGTAGTCACGTATTTGGGGGTTCAATTAGACTATCTACTGCGTGGTAACAAGCACATAGACTTGCAACTGCAGAAGGCCAATCCGAAGGGCCTTCCTAGCAAATAGTAGATTGTTTTACAACAAATATCTCACCCATAGAGCTAAAATCATATTTCATATGCTGTTGGTTCGCCCGATTGTCACTTATGCCGCCCCAGTGCTTTGGAACATAAACCACACCACGGCCGAGAGGATCAGGATGTTGAAAAGAAAGTGCTTGCGCTCATGTCTGCGACTCAATCCTCCGACTGGCAACATTATGTAAAAAATCAGATCATATACAATAAAGCGAATATACCACGCATAGATTTATTCATGATCGGCCTAACTCGGGATTACTTCTGTAAATTACCGAACATCGACAATCCGGTCATTAACACCTTAGCTTGCCAGGACGAGGGAGTCCCTTGCAGACAACTTATTAAGGGTTACGTTGCATCCCAGGCATTCCCCTACTGTGATAACTTGGGTTTACTCCAAAACGCCTATAACTTACCTCTTATCTTCCACTGGCACCGCATTAAGGCGGGTAAGCGGATCGCGATGAAGAGCAGAGATTTGGAGACTGACAGAAATAAGTTTATGTTTTCGACTTCTATCCCGAAAAGGGATTTCTACGACTTTAGCAGACTTAACACTAAAAATATTGGTGGCTGTCCGAAGAGAGCGAACACTTGCCTGAATTAAGAATGTGACGGCTACTGCTTCAGCAAAATAGCGTGTAACACCACGTTGTTGATCTTTATACTCCTTTGCACATATTTCTTCTTCTTTCTTTACTCCTTTCATAGTAGTCAGTAAGTGTAGTATAATCTCTTGTAATATAATCTAAGATTAGTACATAAGGATGACTGTGTGCTGGGTTTTTTATGTGCCTCTACCCGAGACACCGTCTTTTCCCATCAACCTACTTCACTATCTGTGATAACTAATATTAATATGACAATATTCTGTTCCAACCAAAGAGCTTTCTCCTACTAGTGATTATATAGAGAAATCAAATATCTAAGAGTATTCGGGCCACGCGAACAATTAGACATAAGTATTATACCGTTTGGCAAATTTTTATGTTTTATTTGATGGTGCCTGTTACATAATTAATGTTCTATGCAAATCCAATAAACAATTAGTAAAAAAACACCGGTTCTCGTTAGATCACCGAAGTTAAACATCACGGGGCGGGTACTGGGGAAAGATGGGTCACAACCTTCCTCCCGGTGCGTCGCTGCTGCTGGGACTTGAAGGAGAGAGACGAGGGAATAGATGGGACTATAGTTCGTTGGGTAATATAAGCAAAATGCTTGAAACGCCATCCTGTTTAACAGGAAAAACACCGACAGGGGGTAGTGGTAATGGTGCGTGAACTGAAGCCAGCGTTCAGTCCACGCACACATTACCACGACCCCCTGTCGGTGTTTTTCCCCCTCCATTGTTGAGCATAATTGGTCCGCACCCTGACTATATATAACCCATAAAAAAGAATCCCATTTAAAAACATTGTCTTAAATTAATAGCTTTACAAAATTAATGATATACAAAATTTACATTAATTATAACAATGGCTATTTATATGATTATTTGATTTCGGCGCACAGGTTCGGTCAATTTTAAAATTATTGACCGAAAATTAAAAATTGACCGAAACTGTGCGCCGACTAATTATTACGGTCGAAATTATATTTTAAAAAAATTCTTTAAAAATGGCTATTTATACAAAGGAAAAATGTATTAAATAATATTAAGCAGATATATTTTTATACAAATAAATATTTTAATACGAATAAATATTTTATTCAAAATACTTCGCGCTGCGCTCCGAATTGGTGTTGCTAAACTGAATAAACATGTATAAATTGCATTAATCTTTTTCTTTCTTTCTTGTGCGTGCGTGCATGCGTGTGTGTGCGTGTGCATATGCTACGTATGATATTAGAATATATGTAGAATAAATGTAACTGCGTTTATAATATGTGTATGTATTTATTGTAATATGTAATGTATTTGTACTAAGCAATTAACATTTTTTCGGTTGCGCAGCACTAAGTATTTTAAATTAAATATTTATTCCTATTAAAATATTTATTCGTATTAAAATATTTATTTGTATAAAAATATATCTGCTTAATATTATTTAATACAGTGATGAGCAACCCGCGTTCCGCGGGCCATACGTGGCCCACCTGAACATCGCCGCGTGGCCCACCTGAACATCGTCATATCGGATTTTTCACGAACGAGCTTGATAATATTAGGTGCGATATTTGTAATTTATACCTCATTTAGGTATAAATATCAAAGCTAATATTGTCAAGCTCGTTGATGAAAAACAGAGTCGAGTATCTCATTAATTAAATTTCAGTGGTTATTTACGTTCATTTAATTCGAAAAATATAGGTACATATATCTGTTTAGAATTTAGATTATAATATGTAGGTATATATTAATGTGTATATGTATATTGCTAATAAACAGTACATCAAAGTTAAAAAAAAACGTTTTATTGTAAATCAATGTCAGAAATAACAAATTTAGCCCATAAATTAAAATTCATGGATTAGTTATATTTATGTATTTAATATTGTGGCCCGCGTAGAGAAGTAGGTTTCCACTTGTTGCCCACTTCTGACAAAAGGTTGCTCGTCACTGATTTAATACATATTCCTTTGTATAAATAGCCATTGTTATAATTGGTGTAAATTTTGTATATCATTAATTTTGTAAAGCTATTAATTTAAGACAATGTTTTTAAATGGGATTCTTTTTGTGGGTTATATATAGTTGTATCATGTATGTACACTAGGCGGCAAAATCGGCTTCCCTCCGGAAATTTGGCAACGTTGCATGTCGGGTTCCCCTGTGTCGAAGAACCACTGAGTTATGCCTAGTGACAATGGTGACAATTCTACAAGTTATTATTTAGTTTGCTAAAATGAATTTTGCTTGATAAAACATTACGCGTAAGAGGATGATGGGCTCGATTCCTCATCTATTTGGCAAAGAAGTAGCATGTATCGTAGGTAGAAAGTTTTTATTGCTCCTTCGTAAGAAATAACTAGCCTCTTAGCGGCAATTCGCCGCACAGGAGTGACGGAGAGCATGCGGTAGACAGGGATGGTGCTAAACAAGGACAGGGCTTTATGTGCAAGTGACAGGGTCTTATGCGGGCGGCGGCTACCTTGGGGTCGCGGCGGACAAAACGCCTTCCCTTGCCTTCCCGTGCTGGAACACCGATATGGGGATTTCTTGCGTCTACCTAGACTTCGGCCTCGCAGTCTAAAAACTTTCTACCTACGATACATGCTTCTTCGTTGCCAAATAGGTGAGGAATCGAGCCCATCATCCTCTTACATGTAATGTGTTATCAAGCAAAATTCGTTTTAGCAAACTAAACAATAACTTGTAGAATTGTCACTATTGTCACTAGGCATAACTCAGTGGTTCTTCGACACAGGGGGACCCGACATGCAACGTTGCCAAATTTCCGAAGGGAAGC
Source organism: Andrena minutula (assembly GCA_929113495.1). Taxonomy (NCBI): domain Eukaryota; kingdom Metazoa; phylum Arthropoda; class Insecta; order Hymenoptera; family Andrenidae; genus Andrena; species Andrena minutula. Next base: position 34,341,837 of record OV815996.1, on the reverse strand, counting down.
CGATTTTGCCGCCTAGTGTATGTATGTGTTACGAGCCGGGACTGCGGCAACGCTAGAGGCCGGCGAGAGGGGTATTTCCCAAGGAAAAAGGTTTATGAATTTGTTAGTTAGGTGCGCGGACGAACCTGATACGAAATCAGGGAGCTGTTAGGATTAGTGACGGCGAGGACCAACCTGATGCGAAATCAGGGAGCCTCTAGGAATGGAGTCACACACGGACGAACCTGATACGAAATCAGGAAGCCGCAGGAGGGTGAAACGTCGTGAACGAACCCGATGCGAAATCGGGGAGTCACTAGGATAAAGTTCACAGACGAACCTGATGCGAAATCAGGGAGCTGTTCGGAAGTTGGTAGACTTACAGACGAACCTGATGCGAAATCAGGGAGCTGTAGGATACGGACGAACCTGATGCGAATTCAGGGAGCCGTAAGAGGGTTGAGGTTTCGTGAACGAACTCAATGCGAAATCGGGGAGCCACTGGGTTGGAAATGTTGACTTGTTTTGGTGAGAGGTGCGAATGAACCTGATGCGAAATCAGGGAGTCGCGAGAAATGTTAGTAATGCCTCGTAACTCTTAATTAAAGTTGATACAACTCGAGCGGCAAAGTTGTATCTGTCGGTGAGTGCTACTAATATTATAAGGATCGCGGGGTAAAAGGTGGATTTAACGAAATCGATTCGATTTACAAGTGAACACCATAAGTATATTGAATGGACAATTGATACAAATGTAAGTGTCGCGATTAGTTAATTAAATAGAAAGTGTGTTTTACCACTGGTTGCACGGTGTTGACGCACTGGCGATGCGGGGCGTACGAGTGACTATTTGAAAGTGCCAAATACAATATAAACCGAACTCGCGGATTCTATAGGTCAACTTTGATTCTGACGGAGACTTTAGTCCGATTTTACTTGATATAACCGACTCTGTACGGGCGTGACACAACGTGACTTCACGCGTGACTCTATAGCTTTGAACCGACAAGGATTGAAACCAAAGGGTTTATATAGTCCCAAAAATGTGTGGGGGTTAGGGTGGACCTTATTTTTCGACCATCAGATTTTTTTGGTCCCGTACCCCAGAAATGTGACACTTGTTGGAAAAATGATCTGGAAAAAATTTCAGCTCGATTGAACCACGGGAAAAGGACGCGCAACGAATTTGAAAATTTTAAACTTTTTAAATCTTGACATAAATATACATTATAATACATCGTTGAATTTGTATTTTTTTTCTGTTTAAGAATGCATATACCATTGTTAACAAAAAACGTCCGTGACCTTGAAAACTCGAAAGAGTGACCTTGAAAAAAAAATTTTCCCCCCTTATATTCGCCTCTTTATATACTAGAACTTTTGTCTGAAGAGTTTTTTCATATATCCATAAACGATGGAGATATTAAACATTCTCATCATCGACAAAAGGTCTGAAAACTCATAGTTGGACCATTATGTTCTGAGCGTTCAGCGAGGTAACAGTGAAATATCGTAGTGAAAGTAAAAGTGAAATGGAAGGTATAAGGAAAAAATTATATTTACTCGATCAGGACGAAAGTCAAATTATCGGTGCAAAATTGCCATCCAACACGCAAGTCTTAAAATTCCTATTTCACAATATACTGAATGTGAAATTGAATCTTAAGTCTAGTGCTTCTTTAGTTATTAAGGAAGTTGAAATATTTTGGGAGAAAGCGCGGATTCCAACGAAAAGACCACAGCATTGCATTGATAAGCTAGATGCATTGTATCAGGAAAAGGCGACTTTGCATAAAAGTTGCAACCGCAGTACTGAAACCCAAAAAAATCGGGAGAAGGAGTTTGTAGATATGCTAGATAACCTTTTTGATATTGCACCCGCCGCACAGTGGTCGAAAATCGAGAAAACCTGGCCAAACTCCTAATTTCTAAAGTCACCAGTTATGGTTTCAGACCCCACCACCGTTTTCATCACCTATCTGGCTACTAATTACCAACAGTTAGAGGAAAGTAAGTTTGTCATCATTCGCTACAGCTCCTTCCAAAGTTGAGTATTATCAGAGTGTTACTCTCTCAGTGAAATTACTGCTGATCTTTGCGAGTCTTAGAAGTACACTTGAAACTAGTGGAATAATTATGGCTCAGTACGTAGTAATAAGTACAGTCCTCTACTATATTTTGGTACAGATTTGAGGCGTGTAGCAATGAAGGGATGAAATTTCAATTAAAATATTGCAGCCCCTGTCATGACCACTGGTGAAATTATATTTAGCTAGGGATAAAGTTTACGTCGGGGCTCTACCGGGCAAAATTTCTTCTTCTGTCATTAAGAACAATGCTTCAGCTGTTACGGCGTACCCAAAAATTTTGCCCATATTTGCCCGTTTTTAAGAAAATCCATTTTATGTTGTACGGTGCAGTGGTCCTAAATCCCCAAAACGTGACCAAAAGATACAATTTACAGTTGATTTGTACAAAAATGAGTACATTTCGGTTTTCGAGGTCGCTGATTACGAATCTGAGGTCAAAAGAACAAAGAAACAAAATGGCGGATCAAAAATGGCGGAAACGCATATGAAAAAACATCAGATTTGGTCTAAACACGGTATCCTGGAGTTTTCGAGGATGCTGATTATGAATGTTAAATCAAAATTGCAAAAAACAAAATGGCGATCTCAATATGGCAGACGCGTATATCAGAAAAATATCAGATTTGGTCTTAATTTGGTCTAATTCAAAATCCCTGAGTTCGGAAGTTATAAACTTATTATTACCACCAGAAGTGAATACAAAAAACGCACATGATTTTGAAAGCGACTGCAGTAGTGTTGGTGACTGCGATTCCAGCGAAGATTTCGAATAAAGGTAATGCAATCGTTTTTCAAATAAGTTGTACAATTATTTTTCATTAATACATGTGCTTCTTTTTCTTACTATACACACCCATGTATTATATATATGTATATATTATTACTTCATTTCATAAAAATTTGTTACTTTCTAGCGACAAACGATTGATCCCAAACCGCATCGTACACCATAAAATGGATTTTCTTATAAAGGGGCAAATATCAGCAAAAGTTCTTTGTACGCAACAACAACTGAACCATTGCTCTTAATGACAGAAGAAATTTTGTCTGGAAGAGCCGGAAAGTAAACATTATCTGCAGCTGAATACAATTTCACCAGCGTTCTTGACAGACAAAAAACAATAAATGTTGAAATAAAAATATTTTAACATTAAAATAGTTTTATTTTCGAAGATTACAAATATTTTTTGCAATTTTGTCTTAACATTCGTAATCAGCGACCTAGAAAACTCCAGGATACCGAGTTTAGACCAAATCTGATATTTTTCTGATATGCGCATTCGCCATATTGGGTCCGCCATTTTGTTTTTTGCAATTTTGACTTAACATTCATACTCAGCATCCTCGAAAACTCCAGGGTACCGAGTTTAGACCAAATCTGATTTTATTTTATATGCGCTTCCGCCATTTTGGATTCGTTATTTCGTTTTTTTGCAAATTTGACCTCGAATTTGTAATCGTCGACCTCGAAAACTCCGGGATACCAAGTTTAGACGAAATCTGATGTTTTCCTGATGTAGGTGTCCGTCATATCGGGTCCGCCATTTCGTTTTTCCCAATTCTAACCTCAAATTCGTAATCAGCGACCTCGAAAACCTTAGTACACTCATTTCTATACGAATCAAAGGTCACCTTCATGTTTTGGCCAGGTTTTCTCGATTTTCGACCACTGTGGCGCCGATGCGTTAAAAACTATTAAAGTAGAGGAAGACAAACTTTTTCTATTAAATCAACGAAAAAAGGACGCCCTGGTTCTATGATTGGAAATGATCATATATTTTACCGGAAAGAACAGAAAAAAATTTCGGAAGGAGCAAGAAAAATCAAGGCAGACGCAGTGTGAAGTAGAAGCTGTGCAAGGTAAATACTCTTTATGCAATTCATTTTTAAAACTCAAAATATTGATTGTTATCTTGGATATATAATAGATATATTGGGGACTTCCATTTCCGGTGTGAAATGTGCGAGTGAGCGGTGTGAGTGAAGGAGGCAGAAAAGGTGTGTGTAGGGCGAGTAGGGAGTGAAAAGGGAGAAGAGAAGGAGGAGGGGAGCAGGGAGTGAAGGGAGAGAAAGGGCGGAGAAAAGGGGCGTAAGGGTGAAGGGGAAAGCAGGCAGGAGGTTAGGGGTTTTGAGGTTACGGCAAGGCAAGGAGGAATAGAGCGGGAGAAGAAAGCGCGGCAAAGTGTCGAGAGAAAGAGGAAGGTAGTGACATCGGGCGGTAGAGAGTGAAAGTAATAGTGGAGTAGTGGATAAGGAAGGTAGCGCAGGGAGAGTGGTTAAGCAAGAGAGTTAGGAAGAAATGGCGGGAGGGAAAGAGGGGGAAAAGGGAGAGGACAAGGGAAGTGAAAGGGCGATAGGAGGGAAGAAGGGAGAAGAAAAGGGGGAAAAAGAGGCGAGAAGGAAAGGCAGGAAGACAAATGCGGAGAAATTGACGAGGAAAAGGAGTATGAGTGGAGGAAATGTAATGGAGATAGCAGAGATGCGGAAGAGGAAAAGAGAGAAAGATGAGGAGAGGAGAGGTGAAGGGGGAGAGGGGGAAGAGGCGTTTATGAAGAGCAGGAAGGTGCAGAGATCGCCGGAGGAGAAAAGGGTGGGCGATCAAGAAGCGCTGGAGAGTTTGATTAGGGGTATGAGGGAAGAGATGAGGAAGGAGTTAAGGGAAGTGAAGGAGCAGGGGAGGGAGGCGAAGGAAGAGATGGAAAAAATTAGAGGGAAGATGGAAGAGTGGGAGGATAGGTGGAGAAGAGAAAAGGAGGAAATGAAGGATAGAATGATAAGGTTGGAAAAAAGATGGGCGAAATAAAATATTAATTTGATTGTGTGACTTGAGGGTTTGTGTATTTATGTTTTCATAATATTTAACGGTCTCTGCGAATAAACGGCTTTGTTCACCTTCGAGATGATCGTTGGTTTGTCCTATGTTTACTTCAGTCACTATTCAACCGGCTCTCGGTGTCGGACGTGTTTTAAACGTGCCGACCAGATAAATTTCACTAGCATTATTTTTCTGAAATTCTATCACTTTCCTTGATAAGGGTCTAAATGTAGACCGAAACGTTGGAAAATTTTCAGTTAATTTAAAGCAAATTGTGTTATGATAAATTAAGATAGTTTTTTGAGGACCGAACCTGTGCGCCGATAACATTTATATCTAAAGAATACGGTCGATATTTCCTATAACTTATTGTTAAAATCATGTCTACAATATTTCAGATTTTTTTTAGAATTTTTGCTGACCATTAAATACGGAAAATATGGCAAAATCCGAAAATTCGAATTTACCCTATAACTACCCTCCTGGTTGAGATAGGGGGTTGAAACTTGGTGTACAATGTTTTCCTGTGCTACACTATTGAAAGGTGCATTGCCAGATAAAATCGGTTCAAGGGCACTTTTGATCATTTTATCCAGCCAGACCCTTTCCAGAAACTTGCGCGTAAGAAGATACTTCTCTCTCCAACCTTCTCCGGACCAGTTCCAAGTCTGTGCGTCCCCTTCATTTTTATAAGCTCTACATAAAACATCTATTTAAAAAATTGAATTCTATAAACTCTGCATAAAAAGTCTATTAAAAAATTTGGCGACTTACCTTGTTAATTGAGACAACAATTCAGGGTCCTATATAGTGGAAAAACACGTGACATTTCAAAAATTTGGACAACTTACCTTATTTGACACTTGACTGGTTATGATTGATTGACACTACCTATTTAGGTGACATTTACTAGCGACCCAAACGCAGCGACTTTTTGTCTTTTTCATCAACTGCGCAACCGCATGTTCATCAAAACCATTCTTGATTGAATAAATTCTGCTTTCGAATGGTGACATCTACTGGCGTCAAGTGTAGTAGGAAAACATGACGTCACGAAAACTTTGACGGTCTGAATTCGTAAAAAAGTATCCTTTTGATAATTATTGATTGAGAATAATTCTTTTATCTTTTAAAAAAACAGCCTGATACATTAAGTAAAACGACAAATGGGTTCGAAAAAAAATAATTATTCGCTTGATCATGTTAAAACACCGGAACTATGTCTGAAATAAAATAATAAGGCCAAAATACCTGCGTGGTCGTACCCATTTTGCTATACTGCGTTCCAGATTAGAGCATACTCGTTTCGCGCAGGGATATATTGTTGATTCGTACTAAACCGGCAGAGAAAGTGCTACGATCAATCGCGAAAGTGCTACGACCAATCGCGTGTGTTAGATCCGTGGGAGCTGCGCAGATCGGTCACAGATCGGTAGGAGCGTCGGTACACTCATATATAGAACACAGTGTAGCAGTCCTGTATAGAGACATGGTCGCTCAGTGTGCCTATGGGTAGAGGGGGGAGGGGAATTAGCTACCAGACGCGACCATCGTCTGTCAATTCTAACAAGAAATTATTCGTTATTCTCGCATAACTTCGTTTTATTGGCAATTCTTACACGAAATTATTCGCATAAAAATTTATTAGTTCTTCTGGAGTAACTTCATTGTATTCGAAATTTTTAGTCGGAGATTTATCTAACCCCATAAAAAAGTATCTATTGATGGCGTTAGACCTGGTGACCGAGGCGGCTACAACATAGGCCTGTCATGTCCAATCCCTTTATTTTCAAATTTTGTTTGTAATATCTTACGCGTATTTCTAGAAAAGTGTGCTGGCCGCTGGGGTACCACAATGCTGAGACCATGTGTTTCATCTCAAGCCTAATAAAGTATTTTCCAAAATGTGGGACAAATGTTTAATAGAAGAGTCGAAATAACTAAACGTACTTGTCCCTAAACGTACTCAGAATATCTCTAAACGTACTCAATGAATTGAATGCAATTCTTCATTACAACTCTTCAACTATGCAAAAAAAGTCCGATAAGGGGTATGTAAATAAAAATAAATAATACGCCGTTCATACTTACTTAGTCCCCTTCGAAGCCCAATCTCTTCCACCCCCCCCCCCCCCCAAAAAAAATTGTTACGCACTAAATGATTAGCCCGTGTCTCATTTAATGTACAAAAAAAATTGAAGTCAATATCTGATGTGGTTTCGAAGGAGCGCAGCTTGTAATACTTTATTTGGCCCACCCTGTATAGCACTGATTGTGTAACACAGTTATAGCTTTTAACACAATTCATTGTTCAAGTTTGGAAATTTGTCAGTAATCAAAATTTCAGAATCTCGGCCATAATTAATTGAAAATGAAGATAATCTGCCTGCCTTTTTATAATGAGTTATCACGATGGATCTGCAAATTTCCTGAATCAGTCAAAACAATATTCCACATAATTTAGCTCTATATATGACAATGTTAGGTGATTTGTTAGTGAATTGCATTTTACTTTTTTGAAAGTACCTGCAGTTTAACTTGATCGCAAGCAAAAATTAAAAACTAGTCTCCAGATTTACAAACTCGTAGTCAGAAGTACCTAATATGTAATAATATAAACGCAACACATTGCGTATTGTATGTATAAACGGTTATTTTTGTTGAAATCAAGGAAGAAATAATGCATTATGGATAGGAAACATAATAACAAATGGTCAAGTGCTAATGCATACACAATTATCATATATAAGAGAAACAATATGTACTTCCATTTAAAAACCATTCATGGCTTTAAAGAGTTTGAATGAAATTGGTTCGGAAAAAAAATTTCTTCTACGTGCGCAAGTCGTCATAACTAAAGAAAGTAATAATTAGGTCTCTTCTAATAGGACATCCTATACAATCATAATACACCAATATATTTTGTTTATCATATGAATTCCGTCAACCAAAATTTACTCAATTTCGTATTTTTACATAGGTACAATAAGTTTACTCGAAATTTGTATTATATATGTATATTAGATATGTATCTATTATAAATTATAAAATTAAACAAAATTTTATAATACAAATTTGAACCGTAATTTAAACTGAGAAATATGTATGACTATAGGTACAGAGCTGGGTGGCCAATAGCTAACAGACTTCTACAGATCTCCGTTTAGCTGAGAACGATGACTGTTATTGACATCTGCCACGTAATTAAATTAATTTCTGCGACTCTTCCGGCGTTAGGATAGGCATCGGCCTGGAATAATACACTGCTGGACTCCTGTTTTTTTTCTATGGCGGTAAAGGTGCTCTTAACCACACCCGCCGCGTACACTTCTCATTTCCAATTTAAAAATAATGAGAATTTACTGCGAATAGGTGCCGCTGTCGCGCACAGATACTCATCGAGTTGGAACGTCTCGCTGGTGGGTAGTGGAATGAATTGAAAAAAATTCAATTTAGCGTCACTATACCGCACCCTCTTCCATTCCTCCTTTCCTTATTCTTTCGCATATTTTCCTCTTCTCTTCAAAAAAGCAAAAGACACTGGGTGGTCTAAAGTTGAAGTATTATTTTTATCATTCGTACTTTCTGTTCACTACATACATTTTTTTCACCCGATCAGAAACGAATTAAATTTGCAAAAAATTACGTGTATACACAGTATTATAAGTCGTTTCTCTTTCTGGCCATTGTATGAAATATATTTGATGTTCTATTCTTTATTCAATGGAGGAAGAAAAGAATTTGTAGAAACACGTTTACTCGAAAGCTGAGCGCAATGATCACAATTATTGTTATGTAGAAAAGATGATTTCGGCGCGCTGGTTCGGTCTATTAAATGATTAAATTAAAGTTATTTTGCAATTTTGAAAATTGTTATCAAATTCCAACGTTTCGGTCAGTGATTATGACCATTATCAAGGAAAGTAATCAAAAAGGAAAAATACTGCGTATGCTTTTAAACAAATCTCACGTACCTAGCATTGAACTTACTAATTACGATTAAAATGTAATTGTGTAGTTGATTACACATTATTTTCTGTAATCGATAATTTAGGTGGTTGACCACAATTTTATCAATCACATGCATTAATAACAAGAACTTTAAAAATAGTCATGCGAAATTATCAATAATTAACCATACACTTGAAAACACCCGGTGCTAAATGTACTTCGTGCAAAACAAATATGATAATTGACTCAACACTTTTATCAAATGATTAAATATACCTTGTACAAAACAAAGATGAATAACATTAAAAATAGCTCGATAAGCTGCAATATCTCCTTTATTTTATAGTTTAGAATCTTACACTTTAACATCTTTGAACATTATCATATCGGTCACCGTCATGTATTAAGGCCGGCGGCAAACAGAACGAGTCTTATTATGCACCTTACTATATGTTGTGAGCGCGCAACCGTACGCACCGTGTACTTGCCATTCTGTAACTGCGTAAGCCGATACTGCATTATACAATTCATATACATGGTTGAATTTACAAATAAACACTCTATATTTTTAGTTATTATACAAATCTAAAAATTGTTGAAAATAACGTGAGGTAAATTTTTTTTAAAAAAAAAACTTTTTAAAAAATTTTGTTAACGGAAGTTTCTAGCGCATTTAGCGCCATTAAACTTTTGTTTGAAACATTTTTTTCTGTCTGTTGTACATTGAGAGTTATACGCGAAAAAGTGGAAGTGCCAATTTGACTTTGAGGTTAGTTTTCGCCACCTTAAAGAGCGATAGGGCCCAAATGAAACACACCGTTGTTTTTGTCTTGAGTCACTCTATAAACCCACAAAGTTGCGTTCAAATCGGTGAGTGCGGGTTCGCGGTTTTCTCTTGCCAGTCACCTTGATTTTGCATTGCAATCAGGTTCCTTCCGAAATGTTTGTTACTACTCTGTAGCCAAATAAAATGTATTTATACATTATAATTAATACTATGATCCGTATGGGCATTATCATTTATCGAATGATTAAGGGGGGTCACTCATGTGTAAATAAACTACCTGATATTTTACAGATATAAATTTGAAAATATGTATTTTCATATTATTTTTTATGCTGAAATGAATTATGTAAGAGTTAATACAGTGACAATTTTTTTCAAAATTTAAAAAAAATTTCGGAAAAATTATTCGATTGAAAAATCCATACCCCTATCTCTGTAGTATTGTATACAAAAGCTGCAAAAAAATTCAACTGGAAAACTTCATTTTTGTCTGAGTTATAAAGTTTTTATGTTTTGGCGTAGTAACTAAAACGCTCCTTATCCGTACGTTGGACTTTCTTCTTTTTGCAATGCCTGTTCTCTTCGTGATTGTGCAGTTCGTATCATTTTTCTTGCACGTATGTATCTTTCTGAGGCTTTCTGTTTATACCTGTGTTACACGCTACAATCGTGTAGGTATAGGAGAGTTTCCATCAGCACCGTAATCCGTCGAAGGCCATATCTTGGTTCATTGTAAATAACTCGGGAAATGTTCCGAAGGAAAAAAAAGTCCTCTCATATATGAGGCTACCTAGCAGACGTTGGGTCTGTCGCGCGTCCCGTCTAACGCTATGTCCTAATTAGATGTCGCACAGCAACAAAATCATTGTCGTCCAACCCATCGACCAACACGACTATAAACAAACAAAGGATTTTCTATGGGCTTGTCCAAATTGGCAATGCATGCGATGCGGCAACTTCGTATATGTCGGTCGTTTTGTTTGAATTTCAAACCAGTTTGTTTTTTTGTCGTATCGCACGCACGACGTCCCAAAAAATCAATGGATTTCGTGGGATTACTGATTTCTGAGTTGGTAGTTTTGTGGATACACTTTTCTCGTATTGCTTCAAGAATATAATTAAAAGTACTTTTTGTCATTCGAGTATATTGATAAAATAAATTGTTCTTTTCTCGTAGCTGACAGTAAAGGTGGTGAAATTCGCCGAAATTTATCCTGTCTTTATATATCTGGTCTATAAACTGACGATTTCTCTTCCGTGTATTTGTTCGTTGTAATATATGTTTCACATAACTATTTTCACTAAGAAAAAGCAACTCCAACTTCGACAAAGACATCTTGTAAACTAACCGCAAAAGTTGGTTGCAAATAGTACTCTACAGCCGGCCGTATATGGACACTGTCGCATTGTCGTACGACCGACTGAAATCGGTCGGTTGGACGACAACGATTTTGTCGCTGTGCGACATCTAATTAGGACATAGCGTAATACTTGGGACCGTTGGAGGGTGGCGAGTGAGCTGGAGCAATGACCCTCTGTGTACTCGACTCCGGCGGTCCCGGGGTTCGGTGATATTGGCCAGACGTCCTGTTTCACCTTTAGGGCGCCTTGGACGACGTTTCGGAGACGGGCTGTTAACCCGTATTTCATTATATAGATCGAACTACTGTTGTAACCCAACCAACGTCTAAGGACAACGACACCGCGTGCATTCCGATTGCCGCAACCGAACAGCCGAAAACCGACACAGCCACGTAAGGACTTTCGGAAGCGCATCGAGAACCGTCAGCACATGGCGAAATACCCAAAGCGGGTCAAAGATGGAGACCCCGATGGTCCCCACTTCACCCCGATTAGAGTATAAGAATAATGTACAAGCCACTCGTGGCTCTCTTGTAATCAGAACACCTACGTTACAGTACGCGTTACCTGTCACCCAGATCGGGACAGAATAAACCTTGTTTAAACCTTGCGGTGAGTTCCAACTCTTTAACCTGCTACGATCCCCTACCCTTCGGATTCTCTCCGAATCCTTCTGCCACGGCACCTCTACCCGAATCTTCGGAGCCCGTGGACAGCAACTGCGAAGGACGCCCGGAGCACCTCTGAGATTCGCTACCAGAATCTCGGCCTCAGGCGCCTTAGCACAACACTACGGTTTCCAGAGTTTTCCTTCTCTATCGGGATGGGTGGGTCGTTCCTTTGGCGATGCAACGACCAATAGGAAGTTCGATCGCCGTGGGGCCCACCAAAAAATCAGCCTGGGATGGAGGATTTCTGGCTGCTAGCAGGAATATTTTCGTCGGGGAGTCAGACACCAAAGACATTCGGACATGTTAGGATCCGTTCCGAGACTCCACGGGGGAGTCGGGTATATTTCTAATCCGGTCAAATCACTGTCTCCTCCGGAGATGAGGACGATACGTGAACTATACACTCCCAGTTGCATGGTTACATTCACTATTCTTGTTGTTACTTGTTAAATGTTCTGATTATTTAATATAATCAATCACTGGTATTCCATTAGTACATGCAGTCTCAGTTTTATTCACCCTTTACCATGCTAAACCGTCGTAGAGGGTACCACGCAATTCCTGGTGTCGGCGGAGATCCGTAGCGGGGCCTCACAACCGGTGATCCATTTCAGTTAAGGTGGGTCTCATCGAGTTTGCGCGCGAAACAACCTGCGTACTCGTACTTTGTAGCGGTTTTGAATAATTTTCAATGATTGCTCGCTCATTTGCATTTGGTTGTCCTTGAATGCATGTTATATTGTTATCGTCCATCCTTCATTATATTGAGTGACTATTTCTGCGACTGCAGTTTCAACCAGATATTTTGAAGGAAAAATATCCTTCGGGCACTTACACCATATCATGCTATGCAAACTTTCATTAAAATTTTAAGTAAGGCATTGTGCACAACGACGGAGCAGTTTTTCATCGCTTAGTCTATTATAAATTGGTAATATTTTATGCAGAAATTTTTCTCTGATAGGTGTTCCTATTTTCTTAGCATGAGAACCACGTTTGGTTCCACCATTATGTTCTTTCTTACTACGTCAGGCGCGTTAATAAAAGCAAAATCATGGCTACAATAGGGTCCAATACCCCTTAAGTAGACGCAGTTATAGAAGAATTACAACGCTTACAATTAAGTCAGGAAAACGGGCGTCAACCGCACACTAGAATTCGCGATGCCGCGGACACGGTTCCGACTTTCAACGGGCGAAACATTACTATACATCAATTTTCGAAATGCTGTAGGAACGCGAAAAATATGATCGCGCCAAACGCTAAATACGGTTTAGTACAGTTAATCAAATGTAAATTGTCCGGGCAAGCCTCTCGAGTAATACTAAACGGCGATTGTAATACAATAGAAGAAATAATTAAAGTCCTCAGCTCTCGTTTCGCTCTACTACATTCTTCAATCCAGTTATATGGAGAAATGTCAAAAATCGCTCAGTTACCGAATGAAGCCACCGTAGATTATAGCAGTAGAGTTTACGGGATTCTCCTACAATTAAGATACTGTAATGAAATAGAGGTTCCCTTACACGTGGCGCAATACAATCAATTTGCGGAAACAAATTCGGTTGAAGTTTTCTTAACGGGATTAAAACCTGAAATTTACGCACGAATGCGAACCGTTGAATTCACTGACCTCGATATCGCCATTAGAGCTACTATAAAAGCCGAGGCAGTGTGTCAGGAAAACATAATGAGAAATAAATTCGCAGAAGTACTATCGCACTCCGCGCAGTGCAGTAATTGTTTCGGGTACGGGCACTCAGTTGTAGCAGTAAATTCCCAGCAGGGCAAATCGCTCAAATTAGTTGGCAATCAAGGACTTTCGGTTCCGGACGCGAGCGTGAAAGGATTGTGTGTTTGGTGTTGCGAGTTGGGTGAAGGAAGAGTGAGTGAAGAGGGGAAGGAAAGGATCGGGAGTGAGTGGTGAATGTGGGGCAGAGGTGAGGAAGTGAGGCGGTTAAAGGGAGTGTAAAGGGAATAGGGCGTGTGACGAAACAGAAGTGAGAAAAGGGGTCGATTTGGAGGTTAGGTGGGGAGATAGGTGCTGCGTGGCGGGAAGAGAAAGACAGAGGAGCAGGTAGGAGGATCTGTCAGACACGAGAAGAATTAAAAGGAGCTGGTAAAAAGGCGGGAGATTTGAAAAGTAGTAGTAAGGAAATAGAAGAAAGGATAAAGCAATAAAGTAGTAAGGCTATGGGAGTTCCAACACAAATTTGAGTTTGAAGGCCATTTCCCCCTCCCCTCCCCTGACCTTGAAACTCAAATTTGAGTTTCAAAGTCGGCGGAAAATTCTCCGTGGGCGGCGCGTGGCCGGGGCGGCGGATGACGTCATCGAGATCAGGCGGCAGCGGATGACATCATCGAGATGGTGGAATGGTGGGGGGTTATAGCGCGAGGAAACCGAATCGAGGAGGAGCCTGACAGTCGGTAAGGAAGGAAATAATAATTTAAGATATTAATATAAATGAAAAAACAGAATCATAGGCGACGGGGCTCGAACCCAAGACCTCCGCGGTACGAGTCAGCCGCCTAACCAACTCCTCCAACATCGGCTCCCTAACATCAGTCTTTAATGAATGGTACATATACCGAGCGTCACCAAGCATTCGTTTTTCATCGGATAATGTCGGACAATGTCGGATTTTTACACACCGCGTCTACGGATGGACGGGAAAGAGACACCACTACATAAGAGACAAAGCATTACTTTAAAGCTAAATTCGATGGAGAGAAAGAGACAGCGCTACTTAGGAGTACGGTCGCATGCATTCTATAGATAACAATTTTTTAAAGCGTCGCAGCGTCTCACGGGATCTTGCGTAACTTGAGTCCCCTGAAGCAGCCGTGAAGGGTGACGTCATTTGGCAGCGCGAAGAAGGCGCGAATGAAATAAAATGCTGAATCTTAAAATTAGGCGGCGAGGAGGATGACGGGTGAATAAAATATGGAAACGATATAAGTTTAAGAAATTTATTTAAAGTTAAAAGACGGCTTTAGTCATGTACCGAACGGATATCGGTTTTGAACGGCTTTGCACGTGCATCGAACGTCAATAGTACCACTCTGTACGTGTATTGGACGTATATCGTACCACTTTCAACGTCTATCGTACCACTTTCAAAGTGTGTGATACCACTTGTATATAATTGCAACTATCGTCTTAATCTAGCATACATCATATTTAGGAAGTTGGTTTAGGGAGGGTGAAGAAAATTATACGGATTAAAAATTGATTATATTTATTTATGAATTTCTCTCTGGCGTTTAGTCCACCAGTTGAGTATTTTAAATACATTTTGCAAGGCACAATGCTTTGCATGTCTGCCACATCGCAGAGTATCAACTACATTTAGCTTATTTAGAGATTGTATATCCTCGTAGTCAATGTCCAGCGTCTCGATGATTACATCCGCTCTCGTAGTTTCATCGAGGAAATCCGCAAGCCATTCGCGTTTCTGCAGCACTTTAACGTACACGACATGGCACGTGTCATCTTCTTTGATCGCATCAGCTACAGCTTTCGTAATTAGCTGTTTAGCCATACTGTATGGAACTTCTCCATCGTCCCAGCGTAGCCCATGATGTTTCGCCGTCAACCACCGGATGCTTGATTTGTCAGATTTCGTCAGAAGATATTGTGGCATCGAACTCCGAAAAATATAGTGCGAGAGAATTGTTCCCTTTCGCAGGACAGCCACTTCCTTAACGACAAATCTTCCATTGCAGGTCAACAAATATTGGTGTGGACATTATCGATACAACTTAGAGACCCGCTCGCTTCCAAGACAGATGACAGAATGCAGTCTTTCTCGTAAAGCATCTAGATTTTCACACTGAAATTTTCTTTTGGTACGGATTTGACACAGGAGAGGGCAGGGAATTTAATTAATTTTGCGCACCACGTTTGTCAGCGGATTGTATTCAACCACCCGATCGTGCAGAATCAGACAGTAGGCTGTAGTATTTGCCGGTACGTTCTCTTTACACTCGAATTCTATGCGCACGTCCACGGTTCCGTTTTTAACCGACTCATTTTGTCGCGAGCAATCAATCACCACGAAGGGACCAAATTCTAAAAATTCGGCCACGGTGAATAATCCATCGTTGCAGTTGTAATATGATTTACGGAACTGCGTGTACATGTGAAAAAAGATGGCATGTTTATCCATGTCAAAGTCCACCTGCATGTCATCATATGGATGAAAATCCGAGTTCAAAAAACTTTTACAGTGGTTAATTTGCATTTGTCGAACATAGTAGCATCTTTGGACATATCATTCTTTCGATCAGTCTGTAGAGCAAGGATAATCACACGCGGCTTCCCCAACTGTGCAGATGCCTTCACGGCCCACGAGTGCTTGGTAGTGCTCTGTAAGAGAGGATACTCGTACATATCCCACGATTGAAAACAAATGCTTAGGTTTCGTCCACTGTCCAAAGTATGTAGCAACGATAGCTTATTAACGTCGTTCAGCGTCACATGAGACATCCGCCATTGTACTTTAACTAATTGAATTTCTGGTTCCAACATCGGCGATCCAATTAGAACATTGGTATCGTTGCGCGATCGTATTAAAATCAATTCGTGACGCGCGTTAATAATAATGCGTTTATAGTCCTCGCAAAATCCCAGCCAATATTTCAGTGGGATACAAAAATTGAAATGATTTTTCACTTTTAGCCCATCGCGTCGTTTCAAGCCCCATCCGGCATTCTCCATATTTTTGTCTTCGCCAGATGTCAGCGATACATAGTTTTTAAGCGTGCTAGTTATTCCGACATTTCTGTTGCGATCAATTTCCACACCATTCAGCTCGTATCGAATCTCATCGAATAAGAACGCCATGCAATTATTTCCCAATGTCACCGTTAACCTTCCGGCGGGCGCGTTCGTGTACAAAGTACACGAGAATTCGTCAGTCTGAAAAGATGAATAACTTTCCTTTTCATTCTTCGATTTTTATACGATACTTTGGAACAATTATTATTCAAATAAATCATTAATAAGCTTTCAAATATCATAAACTTACACCGCATAATGTTTATTTTGTAATAATAAGTCTTATTCTATCACGGTGTACTTTGTACGCGACGCGCCCGCTCCCGTTATGAAAAGGAGCGCGCCCGCCGGAAGGTTAATGTATCGTTTGGCATTTTGTCTTCAATTTTCCCTCCACATAGAGGAAACTTTCACACGGTAATGTGTAAAACTTCAAAAAAGTAAAAAAAATACGCCAAGTACAAAAATCAGCGGTTTACAGTATGAAAAATCAGATAAATCACAAAAAATAGAAGACAATAATAATCACAAAAATTAGAAAAAGTATATCAGATAAATCACAAAAAATAGAAGACAATAATAATCACAAAAAATAGAAAAAGTATACAATACAAAAAAGATGTGAAATCAAAATGAGCTGCCAGTACATAAAGATGCTTTCCAACTGCGCTTTAGATGACACATCTATCTACATATGCACAGCTAAAATTCCGTTACTCATAATGGCTATTTATACAAAGAAAAAATGTATTAAATAATAATATGCAGATATATTTTTATACAAATAAATATTTTAATACGAATAAATATTTGATTCAAAATACTTGGCGCTAATGCAGCATCCAATTGAAAAAAACAACACGTTTTGCAGTCACGTCGTCAAAGGAATTTACTTCCATGTAAATCAATGCATTTTTCATAAGCATCAAAACTGTCATGCAACAAATTGCCACCATTACACGCCTGGCCTAAGAACACGTGTAGAGTTTTCGTTCAATTGTTTCTTATTTTCTAGCTGACGACCCTAAGTGCCTCCGCTACTCCAAACAGATCCTCAATGGGACCGCTACTGTAAGGGGCCCGTAGTTACTTGCTTACTGGGTCATCTTGAACAGCTCACAACGGGCGGTCTTTGTGCTACGGCTCATCTGTGTGCGTGTAGCGACGATCTTTTCCACAAACATCTCCGATGTTTAAACCTTTATAACAGCGAAACTATACGAGATACAACAAAATGTATTGAGACCATTTTACTCTACTGGTGGTCTCCAATGTATGTGCAAAATTATGGAATCTTGCGATTATTAGTTTAGCATATAGACATGTTAACTTTGAGGCATTATTACTGTAAAATGGAGACAGATCGGACATTATGTCATAGGACTTTTATGTTCCATTGGACCTCCCCTACCACCCCCTAAAATATTGCTACGTATACTGTTTACACCCTGTAGATAATCCAAACAGAAGATGATGCAGTGTGACCTACGTTAGAGAAAAAAATTTATCGTGACTTAGTATTATATTAATTAATCGATTTTATTCAGCTTCGATCCTCTGTTTGCTTCTTCTATGTTTGCTTCATATCTGAAAACTCAAATTTAAACCAATACCACCAATCCAATTGTCTTATAGCTTTGCAGGCGTGCGTAGTTTGGATGACAATATAATATTTCACTTAATGTTAATAATTCACCCGAGGGGGTGAAAAAATTATTGAGTCATAATAAACACTACAAAATGTGTGAAATCCCCACAAAATTACCTTTTTTTAAAAAAAGGTACAAAATAGAGCGCCAAGTATATAGGGGAAGGTGGGGCAAGACGGGGTGGGGGGCAAGACGGGGTACCCGCCATATCTCAGGATTCAAACGCACGGACCAACTTTGCACATACGCGTTAGACGTGTTGTTACCGGCGCAGTTACTGTACTGACAGCCAATGAAACACCGTGACGCGTAACAAAATTACACCACTATTTGTAATTTCATGGAATTTCTTCCGTATTTCCTTCTTTGTTGCACCCGTGACAGTGACACGATACTGTAAACGATCATCGGTGTATTTATATGTGTATGAAGCACAATTTAACTGGCTACAAGCTACGTATGTTGTTTTATACTTTTATGAATAATGTTTCGGGCAGTGTTCATATGAATGTAGTAAAACGAGAAGGGGCATGATGGGGTACTGATAATGAGAGGTACCCCATCATGCCCAAATGACAAACTCTTCATCAGGGTCAGAAGAAAACACCAAGGAAGACGAAAATATTCCATGTTTATATTGTGATGGGCTTTATTTAGAATCTGTAGAAGGGTGGATAAGATGCCAAGTATGTATTCCTATATATGGTCCCATTTGTCCTGCGCTGGTGTAGACGATGAAGACGATGATGATATACATACGTGCTTCTTCTGTCAGCGTATTAAATAAATACTATATATATATATATATTTACTTTATTTATATCGTTTTTTAATTGGTACCCCATCTTGCCCCAGGGGGTACCCCATCTTACCCCACCCGTGGGGCAAGATGGGGTGAAAGGACTTTTTCTGAATTTTTTTAATTATTCTATTAAATCCATTAAATAATCGGTTGATTGATAGTCAAACTGAAAGACTTATTATCAAAGAATAGTTCAGGCACAAAATTAATTAGTTGATTAAGAAAACCTGTGTTTTATTCATCATCAAACCTTAACTACCCCGTCTTGCCCCACCTTCCCCTAATATCATCAAAAAGAATCCCATTTAAAAAATTGTCGTAAATTAATATAAATTTATTAATGTGCTATATTTAACATTACACAAGTAATGATATGCAACAATTGCGCCAATTATCACAATGGCTATTTATACAAAGAAACAAATGTATTAAATGATATTAAGCAGATATATTTTTATACAAATCAATATTTTAATACGAATAAATATTTTATTCAAAATACTGGGCGCTGCTCTCCCAAAAATGATAATTGTCTTAGTTATTAAATAAAACAAGACAAGACACCACAGAGACAAGAAAGAAAGAAAAAGATTTTAATGCCATTTATGCATATTTATTCAGGTTAGCAACACCAATTCGGAGAGCAGCGCCAAGTATTTTGAATTGAATAAAATATTTATTCGTATTAAAATATTGATGTGTATAAAAATATATCTGCTTAATATCATTGAATACATTTGTTTCTTTGTATAAATAGCCATTGTGATAATTGGCGCAATTGTTGCATATCATTACTTGTGTAATGTTAAATATAGCACATTAATAAATTTATTACAAAGGACAAAACCAGCAATAGGCCATTCAGTAATGAGTATGCCAATTTCTATCACAGAAGTATCATTAATGGATTACTAGTATTCTTCTGATGAAAATGACACCACACATTATACAATTCTGATTATTTTTAACGACTGTAATGGAAAGTACTTGGAGTAAAGTAATTGAGGAAATTAATGGAAAATTCTACGTGAACTGACACGGAACTGATATGTGTGCCCAGATCATAATGTAAGCGATACCTATGCTCGTGTACTTACATCGTAGATATTTCTTATAATCCATTCAATAGTTAATAAGGACAGAGCCAATCAATTTGTAATGAAACGAATGGATTTAGGGGCTTCGGGTTCCAAAAACTACGAATATAAATTTTACAAAAACGGTTCAATTCATTATTTTAAATAATTTTTGCGTGTCGTAGGATGGCCTATTTAGACACGCGCGGAGTGCAGAGATTTCCAGGAATGACAGTAACACCGTCAATTTTTAATATTTTCCAGCGTACGACACGTGAAAAAATTAGTACAGTGTTTCACTACACGTAAAATAATAAAAATCAATTTCATCTTGCAATATATAGCTTGTAGATCTCAAGAAGTGTCATATTTCAGCGCTCTGTAGGCTCCTGATCCCCGAAATAGGTTGTCAAAGAGAAATCCGGCGTCAGTCCTTGACAAATCGAGCCAAAGTGTAGCTTAGCGAAAGCCCGCCTTCTATGTTAAACTCTCACTCCAAACAAGTCACACGTATACAAGCACGCACACATCCCAGATAGCACACGACGTCTTTAAGACGTCTATTTACGCCTGTTTTTAGTCCGAACGTCTTAGACCATATTAAGACATCTTTAAGACGTCTGCGCGGAGACATTTCTAAGACGTCGTTAAGACGTCCTTAAGGCATCTGTACCAGGACGTCTTTGAAACGACTGAGTTAAGACGTCCTTAAGGCGTCTGTACCAGGACGTCTTTTAACTGACTAAATTAGGACGTGTTTAAGGCGCCTGTATCAGGACGTCTTTTAAACAACTGTGTTGGGACGTCTTTACGACGTCTATGCGGAGACATTTCTAAGACGACTGTGTTGAGACGTCGTAAAGTCGTATCAGTGGAGACGTATTTTACACGACTGTGTTAAGACGCCTTTAAGACGTCTGAGTGGAGTCGTCTTTTATACGACTGTGTTAAGACGCCTTTAAGACGTCTATCCTGAGATGTTTCCAAGACGTCTGTCCGAGTAAGTGATATTGTCGTCTCATGGACGTCTCTAAGACGTCCATGCCAAGATTTTTTTTAAACAACTGCGTTTAGATGTCTTAAAGACGCATATGTACATAAACAAGTCATTACTAGGCCGGCTCGCGATGGATAGTACCCCACAGAGCACACAGCCGTCCTAAAAGCGTCACAGGGACGTCTGTCCCAGTCCTACCGGACGTTCCGGGGTCGGCCTGAATTTCCCACGAACGGCTTATATACGTCCTCTGAAGGACGAATGTTAAAAAAAAGTCGTCCCGAGTACGTCTTTTAAAGTGCCTGGATTCGGACTGAACAACCGTTTAAACACACGTCTTTGGGACGTCTTAAACAGGCCTGGATTAGGACTGAAACAGGTGTTCAAAAGACATAATTAAGACCTATTTATCGATAAATTAGGTCAAATGCAGCTCTTTAAAGGTTTGTCAAAATGAAATAAAAAAATTCATTTCTATTTATCATATTTATTTAAAATTTGACTACCACTATAAGCGATCTGACTGGACCGTCTATATAGTGGGTCACCACCTTAGAAAAGGAAAGAAGAACTGCGACGGGACTTGTATATATACTAACTGGGTCCACGATCACCGGCGAGAAACTCTCGAACAGAGTCGCCCTCTGGTGGAGCTTGAGGAATTATACACCCCGCAAAGACGTATTTAACACGTTCCATACGCGTCCCAATCGTGTCCCACAGACGTCATTAGGACTTTGTATACATGGTGCCAGGGTAGTTACACGACGTCCCTAAAGCGTCGCAAAAGCGTCTATAGACGTCCCAAAGACGTCTTGTTACAAACCGGGACATTCACACCTACAGGCCTAAAACAGACGTCTTCGGGACGTCGTGTGCTGTGTGGGACGCGACCGCCAGGCGGTGACCAGGCCAAGCGGTTCTCGCAGGTGGGATACAGCAGTCATGCCTATAAGATAGCCGGGCAGATCGTATACCGTCACTCTCGAATACCCGCGTTTTTTGATGAAGGAAATTTATATTTTTCACTTGAATTCAAGTGAGTATGCTAAAGAATATCTCGGTCATTCGCTATTGAAAGACGTTTTTTTCTTTTTTAAGAAGAAACGAAAATATTGACCAGCATGATATAATTAATTTCATTAAAAGATATTAATTCTAATAAACACGAATCAAGTCACGCTCAATATCTCTAATATCTCTTTAAAGAGCTGCGATAGGCCTAATCAAGTCCTTACGAAGACGTCTTTGAGGCGTCGTGAAAGTCTGAAATGGACGTCTTTCAGATGTCTTCACGACCACCTATAGACTATTATTAAGGTGTTTAAAAGACGTATACAACTGTTAAAAATACGTCTTAAAGACGTACGGTTTCCTGACTCAGGACAATCAAAAATGTCTATAGACGTCGTTAAGACGTGTTTCAGAAAATAGCAGACGTCTTTAAGACGTTTTGAAAGTCTGAAACAGATGTCTTAAAGACGGCTCATATACGTCGAGTGCTATCTGGGATCTTCCCATATTTAAACACATTTCAGAGTAGTTCTTGAGTTGGACGCTGTTTATAAACAGAGGTCGCTAAATTCAGTCCTCAAATTATGAACCGGTAACAGTTTGGGTGGTGAAACGAACATCCATAAGGTGATAGGGGTATTCTATACCTCGTCTGCGGTAATCTCCCACGCGGGCTCAAACGCGGCGTTACCGACTGTCGGTAAAATAGAATCGTTTTATGTCATCGCGCAAACCCAATGTACAGGGTCATCCGTTAAGACTGCAATCTACGCACGTCTCCGCGTATATTGCAGTCTTCACGGATGACCCTGTATTTGGCACCACCGCCTCACGGACGCATTCCACTACAACGATGCGCTGATACTTCCGCCATCTATGAGGCAATGATGAAAGTGTAGAGTCTTTTAGGTACCAGTAGAGGGCGCAGGGTGCTTTTGGCTTTCGCCAGAGAATATTAAATTTGACGTAGCAGACAGGTAAGAACACGGTAGCCATTTTAAGAGTGCTACCGCGCCGATCCCGTTATCAACATATGCAATGGTCTAGCAGCGGTATTAGACCACGCTGACGCGTTAGCGGCACGGGTTGAAGAATTTGGGGCTGTTTTCGCATAACATTTGAACTACAAAAGGTATCGGAATGCAATTTGCGCCATAAAATGGGGACAAATTATCCCATTCTAATGGTGGAAAATTTACCAAATTTCACGTTTACTTCATATTTCTTGTTTCAATTTTGTAACCATAATTATTGCGAAAAACCTTTGCAAACTGTTTATTTAAATGCTTTATATAATTCTCTTTTTAAAATTCATGGCGTCGACAAACAATAGGCTAGTTGTCCCTGTATCATTACTTTCACAAATTGAGGAAGTAAATTTGTATTAAATTATATATTAGTTCTGCAGCCTCAGAATCTAATGCTCTGGTTTCCTTTTTTGTGATATCATCCTTAATGTAGTGTATGCACTACAGATCGGAAGTAAGGGGTAACTAAAGGGATGTGTCGCTGTTTCTAGGAGTCTTTGAATTTTTTCTACAATTTTTGTGTCTTAATGTTTTAACCCTTTAGCTATTATACGCCACATCTGTAGTGGTGTTTGTTTATGTCATAATTTGGAATGATACATTAAAATGCGCAAGCTGGATGCGCGTGATTATTAAGATTATGTGGTCCCCTCCTCGAATTGACAGAAAATATAACATATATGATATACCAGATTTCATAAAGATACAGTTGCGGCGTAATAATAATGTTTTGGAAGGTTGGTAGGTCATACGAAGTTCACACATGTAGTGTAAAAGAACGAAATAGCCAATAAACATTTATTGTCATGTAGCATACAGCTTATATTTCCTGTCACTTCGAAGAGGGGGACCACATAATAATCACGCGCATCCAGCCTGCGCATTTTCACTAGACCGGGCAGCCGCACGGAAGGGTACCCTCCCCAGTCTGCACTAGTGGTAGTTGGAACCAGAGATGGACAAAAAATTATTTAAAATAAAAAATTGTTTTCGAATAAAATGCTAGATAGGACATTTTAACTAAATTATTATAATTATTCAAATAAAATTATATACTTTTCCAGATCTGATTTAATTTCATTTAATTTATAATAATAAAATACAATGTCCCAATTATTCGTTTTTCTCCTCAAAATTATACATTTTTCCATTGCAATCTTTAATGCAGCCAAACGTCATCCTTTCCTGTTTGAGAACATCTTCAATGTTTTATTTTCTTTCTCTATTCGTTTATAATGAATCATTTCTCGATATAAATTGTGTATTTACGGAACTCGTGATGCGACTAGCGACACAAACGCAGCGGCTTTTTATCTTTTTCGTAAAACCGTGAGTGAGTGATTTCAAGACATTTGGATTTGTGGTTATGGGTTATATTTATTGATTATTGCTGATTGGGTACAATTTTCACCCCCTGGGGGTTATTTGGTTTTTAAGATATTATATTGTCATCAGAACTATGCACATCTCCAAAGTTTCAAGACAATTGGATTGGTTTAATTTTGAGTTTTCAGATATGTAGCAGACGAAGGTACAAGAAGTAAACACAGGAATCGAAGCTGAATAAATTCGTTTAAAATATACGATTAATTATCATTTTTGAAGTCACAAAAAGAATATACACATTTTTAGCGTTTTTGGGCCATTTGGGCCATCGTTTTTAACGACGGCTTTTTAAACAGACTTATTCGTTACCACCAACAGTGCTGACCGTTATTGAATTACGGATTTTTATCACAATAACGAACGACTATCACCTTTCGTTAATTTCCTGTTACATTACCTTTTCGTGGCTACGTTATTAACACAAGGAAATTTACGTATTCCTTATCCTCCCACTTCAAATAATTATTATTTTCGAATCTTCTAAAAAAAAACTGCGTATTCGTCTCTTTACGTTACACGTGATTTTCATCCATTTATCCTTTATTCATTATTCACTTTAAATGACGAACAAACCATGACAACATGTTCGATTTTATTTGTTACGTCTTTTTCATTTGCCATTCTACGCAAGTTTCTTCGATGCATGCCGAGTTGCTTGCTCGTCGCAGTCGCAGCACGGCTCGTAGCCACGCTACCGCGGGAACTCGGCCGTCAGACTCGCGCTGTGATTGGTCGGTGCTTTTTATTAATATCTCGTTAACGAAACATCGGAGAGCATTTTCGCAAAGGAAAAAGTTGTTTGAAATCACCCCCAGAATCACCCCCTTTAAGGAAACGCAACATTTTTGGGACACCCTGTATTACTATATCGTTGTATGTAATACATTTTTTAAAATTCTTTTTACGTCATTTTGAAATGCTAGTTTAAATTTTAATTTTTCCTATTTTTAAGTTATTATAGTTATTTAAGTTATTATGAAATTTCCTATAAATATTTGACACATTTGGTACTTTCGCCCTAAATCGCCCAACATGCTTCCCAGCGACGTTACTGTGCCCTCGAAGAGAGGGTAGCAGAATTCGTCCCACCTTACCGGCCGTAGCAGCTAAGGCGCAGCGTTGGAGGGAGAACCGAAACATGTGTTTCAGAAGCAGATTTCTCCTACTTGGGAAGGCCTGGCGTAAAGGGAACGCTGCTCGGCTCCGCCTGAACCTAGCCGGTTGGCTGTTTTATTTATCCTTAACGTAATAGTTGTGTGCGTTGCGAAGCTATGCGTAGACCAGCGTTGTCCAGCGTAGGGGCCCCACACGCGCCTGCTTCCCCTTCCAATCTTTCTCTCGCATAGCGTGCCTTCCGTTATCAGAGAGACCGCGCGACGCTAAGAAGGCTGCCGTGAAGAGCTAGCGTCTTCGCGGTTGGCGTCACGCGGTATCCCTGACAACGCGAACGAGAGTGGGAGAACCCCAATCTCCCGCGGGAGCGACCTTGAACAGCGCTGGCGTAGACCAATACGAGATGAAGCTATCGAGAACGAATCAATGTTCTAACCAATAAAGTTCCTGAATTTTTTCGTTGCTAACGCAGACCTATTTTGATGTGTGTATTTCTACGCTGACAGCTCGGTTTGGCGTACACGTCAGAATCTTGGCACTATCCCCACCACTTCTGGCTCACTCTTGTTCCCCGAAGGCGAGAGCGAGATGGAACGAGAGCGAGTCAGAAAACGTTGAGAAAAGGAGCACCGAGGCAAACAAACGGTGTGGTGGGAGAATACAACTTACGAGCTCACCGGCCAATATATATGATACCGACCTTAGTAACCTAACTCGTCTAGCTTGTTAAAAAGACCGAAGCCGTTTGGAAAATTTTAAAAAAGTTAGGCGAGTTTAAAGAGTGTACAAACACTTTCGTGAATGACTATACTTGGTTTATAGGGTATTTGATAAATTCTGTTAATTTATTGCACACCGAAACATCTGGTTTTAAGGACCTACTTACAAGGAGAGGTTCCCAGGTGTCCGCCTCCGATTGCTTTGAATTTTGGATATGTTTTAGAGGACCGAAAAATAAGATATACGTGTTTTTTTTATAGCGGCCCGTTTTCATATTTAGGGGGTGAAACCATCCCCCCAAGATATAAGATTTTCAGGTGTTCATCTCCGATTGCTTTGGTTTTTGGATATGTTTTAGAGGACCGAAAAATAAGATATACGTGTCTTTCCATTTTAGCCTCCTTGAATGTTTAGGGGGTGAAACCCACCCCTGAAGTTCATAAGAATAGTTGGTGCCCGCCTCCGATTGCTTTGGTTTTTGGATACGTTTTAGAGGACGGAAAAATAAGATACACGTGTTTTTTTATAACGGCCTGCTTCAATGTTTAGGGGGTGAAACCACTCCTCTAATTTTCATACGGGGTACAAAATTGTGTCGAGTAAAACTTCAAATAAATTTCATTTGCGTCATAATTTACTGTATGGATGATGTTCTTGTCGTCAATCACCCTTATCAGAGGATAAACTACCCGCAATCGTTTCAATACGTATTTAAGAGGCTTGAAAAGTGTCAAAAATGTCATCAAAAACTTAAAAACCATAAATACAAATTATTTTATGGTGACACATCAGTGGTTATATGCCCTCCCATTGCTACCGACAACCCCCTGTGAACAACCCATAGTTAGTTAGCTACGTCGGGCTTATATAAGATATTTCAAAGGAGCGTAAGCTTTGAACGAATACAAAGGAAATTCAGATAAATAGTACTTTATAAAGATGGAGCTCTTAATTGCCATTATAATTACAAATACCCTCAATGGGAGTTCAGTATGCTAAAATTAAAATATTGAAAAAATAAAAAGAAATTGAGGAAGCCAAGTGCCAATGAATTGGCAGCGGTTTTCTTTCATATGGAACATAATATATGGTCAGCTGCATTTGACGCTAAAAATAGCAGTTATATCGAGTTACGCGATATTTTCTGCAAGATTGCGGTACGTTGCTTCTCGAAAACTGGTTTGTTCTTCAGTCACATCCGAGTACTTCACGTGTTCACAGAATTTGCAACTACAGTTCTCACGACTAAAATAGTATATTGCGTGACAAGGGAGGGAAGCAAGAGATTCCGACGAGCGTGAAGTTTGCTGCCCTCGCTACGCTCGGGCAGCAATTCACGCGAGGCGACATCGCTTCTCTCCCGTGTCACGCATTATATTTTTTTCAACACCTGCATGAAAGGTGTGTTTTTGAAAGCCTGCTGAGCGATTCGCAAAAAATATGCATGTTCGATTGCTTTTTTATTCTGTCAAAATTAATAAATACGTGTATTTATTTTCCAACAAATTGATAACGATTAGTCGAACAACTGCATCTTCATACCATAGGGTAACGTCAAACTCCAGTTTTTTTGGGAGGAAAGTAAGAAATTGCGAATACGCATGCGCGTAAAGTCTTTTTCCCTTGGGAGATAGACTTTACGCGAATACGTCTGAAATTAGTCATTTTGCTCCCTCTCAGCAGGCGTAAAAAAACCTTAGAGCATATATACATGGAGGTATCATTGCCTTAGAGTGACTGCCTCGAAACTGTCGGGCAATATCACGCAAGAGAGAAAAAGAGAAGTATATGTCCTATTCGACCGATATGCGCATGCGCCGATATCGTGCGAGAGAGAAAGACATGCGCGAGCGAGAGAAGTATAGGAGAACAATCGGCCGTAATATACTTCTCTCGCTCGCAAGATATGTTTCTCTCTCGCACGGTATCGGCGCTTGCGCATTACGGTCGAATAGGACACATACTTCTCTCGCTCGCACGTCTTTCTCTCTCGCACCATGTTGGGGACAGTTTCAAGCTTTCAATGAGACCTCCATAGTATATGCTCTAAGAAAAAAACACACATTTTCATGCAGGTGTTGAAAAAATGATTATTAATCCGCTGAACGTGATCAAGTTATTATTAGTAACATTTCAAAGTATGTACTTGATGGAAACTCCTATAACAAGGGAGGAAGTACAATTAAAAGAATCTATACAAAAGATGTTGCTTGATAGCATATTTGAATTTAATGTAGTCGAAGTTTCGGAAGAGATTTCATTGGACTTTCTGGATCAGTTTAAAGAGTGTGAAGTTGAAGCTGTTGATGAAGATGATAATGATGAAAATTGGTCTGAAGAAACATATACAGGAGTTTGTTCTCAACGTGATAAAGATGTTGATGTTGACTATAAGCGGAGAGCGGTTCTAGTTTGGAATGACGGAGGAAAAAAGCGTAAGCTTAATACAGTTCAACATAATTTTAAATATGTTACTTCTGAACGGCAATTACGGCGATGGGCTCATCAAATTGAAGTAAGAGGAACCAAAGGAGAAAGATTAGCACAGGCTAGTTCAGGTGGGCGGTCCGAGGACGCTAGCTTCCATAGCGTCTTCTACGTGCTGTGTGGAAGAGGGTGCTCGAAACCAATGAAGCGGCGGGCATGCCACGGATATGAAAACCTCTAGTAGTGTGCGTGTAGGCTCGTACCCTTAAGGTGAAGTTCCACGGCGCGTGGCTCGTCGACTCGCGCTCGCCAACCCGACTCACCGAACCTAGACGAGCCAAGCGACGAACCGAGTCACCAGCCGTGGAACTTCACCTTTAGGACCCAAGAGCATACTACTAGAGTTTTCCCTGTCCGTGGCATGCCCGCCGCTTCATTGGCTTCGAGCACCCTCTTCCACGCAGCACGTAGAAGACGCTATGGAAGCTAGCGTCCTCGGACCGCCCACCTGAACTAGCCTGGATTAGCACAAATTTCCGAGTATGTAATACAAAATTTGAGGGAAGCTATTGATGCCGGTTATATTTTGCATGACAGAGATATTTGACATATAAAGAGCTAGAAAATGGGTAAATAATGTTAAAAAAGCTCATCGCATTGTTTCACGGAAAATAACCAAATTTGTTACACGCACAACAATAGAAGACGATGAAGTATTAAAAGTCAGAGCTACAGACTTTGTTCAGGAAGTAAAGCCTTTGATTGCCAGAATCGGACTTGACAATATATATCAAGAGACACGGTAGTGTCTCGCGCCAAGTATATATATGTATATATGCGCAGCGCGAGCACAGAGTGTCTCTATTACGCGACGACTCGCTATTCTGAACCCTGATATTTCCGAATCTCAATAACGGCTGATCCGATTCGATTAAGAATGGTCTTAATGGAGAGCCTGGGTTTGATTTACATAAGAAAAGTGTCTTCGTTTTGTTCCTACGTGCCTTATGAGCTGAGATATTTCGTTGTAAAGTGGCGATTTCCCGATTTTCATGTTCTTAAAAATTCAGCATTGTCCTGGTAAAGTGTAGGCAAGAGGGGAACGTGAAAGGGAGAGAAATGTCTCTCAGGCACGTCGTTCATTGGATCGTGGTGTAACTTGATACACTCTGTTCTCGCGCAGCGTGTATATCTATATATTCATGCGGGTTCGGCCAATCGCGTAACAAATGGTCACGTGACAGCTAGCAGAAAGCACGTCTGTAGAGATATAAACGTAACCTAGCTAGTATTAAATATATTAAAGAACCATAACCTGCGAAGTGTGAAATAAGGAAATTGTAAAAAATTTTTAAATATCACGACTTTTTACACGACATAGGACACCGAATTATTGTCTCAATTAACAAGGTAAGTCACCAAAATTTTTTAATAGACTATTTATGTAGAGCTTATAGAAACGGAGGGGACGCATAGACTTGGAAGTTGTCCGGAGAAGGTTCGACAGAGTAGCGTCTTCTTTGACACAAGTATTTACAAAATAATATATTGTTTTTATACCATTAGACTATTTTTACATTAGAGTTTTTATGTAAAACTTGTAGAAATGAAGGAGATGAATGGGCTTGAATAGAAATAAAGGAGACGCACGGGCTTGGACAGAAATGAAGGAGATACACAGCCTTGGAGGTTGTCCGGAGAAGGTTGTTACATAGACAGAGAATCATCTTGTTTCCCACAAGTTTCTTGAAATTTGTCAAATAAGGTAAATCGACAAAATTTTTCAAATTAGCGTAGCATTCATATTGAACCCTTAACTGGTATCCTGGGGTCACTCATTACCCCCGGCACGCAGAGTTCGCTGTGAAACTTTTGGTTGTCTAAGTTTGTAAACTGAATTTATAATCAACTTTGTAGTAATACTTTAAAATTCTATTATGAATATAATATTTTATTAAAATCCACAGTAGTTCCTACGCTATTCATTAATTTGATTAGTTTCCCATGAACAATATTTCAATTCACCAATAAACTTACTAATTTAATTTTATTCCAGCACCAATAAATTGTGTGTTAAAAATATTGAATCTCTTTGTTCATTTTCGATAAATTACCATTGGTATTTAAATTTCCTCCAACAAGACATTCTGCGCTCTCACTTCCTTCGGGCACATTTTGTAGTCTCTACATTTACTATAACAAAGGGCCACTCTATTTCTATATGTTCTACGTTAAGTTGTAACTAAAATGTGGATTTTATATATTTACAGATAATCTACGTTAGAGAAAAAAATTTATTGTGACATAGTATTATATTAATTAAACGATTTTATTCAGCTTCAATCCTCTGTTTGCTTCCTGTATGTTTGCTTCATGTCTGAAAACTCAAATTTAAACCAATTCCACCAATCCAATTGTCTGGTAGCTTTGCAGGCGTGCGTAGTTTGGATGGCAATATAATATTTCACTTAATATTAATAATTCACCCGAGGGGGTGAAAAAATTATACAGCCATAATAAACACTATAAAATCTGTGAAATCTCCACAAAATTACCTTTTTTAAAAAAAGGTACAAAAAAGAGCGCCAAGTATATAATCTCATAAAAAAGAATCCCATTTAAAAACATTGTCGTAAATTAATATAAATTTATTAATGTGCTATATTCAACTTTACAAAAGTAATGATATACAACAATTGCGCCAATTATCGCACTGGCTATTTACACAAAGAACAAAATGCCCAGTCAGCCACGTCCGTATTTGCAGATTTTGCTCAACGCCTGAGTACAAATGTTTGTGGCAGAAAGACTACAGATTTGATACAGGATTTGTTATATTCGATGATGAAAGCAGACTGACAACAGAAAGCCGACAGATTGTGCTGCCTTAACCTGCGAGCAGATTGGCGGCAGGATCTGCTGATACAATTTAATGACAGGAATCGACCAGATCTTGCGCTCCGCGATCTGACGTCAGATAGGCAGCAGAAATACAGCAGATTCTGCTGACATAGTTCACGACACGACCCCGCCAGGGCGCGATTGGGCGAGCGTTTCTCGCTTGGGAAATAGCACCGTGGCGGGAATAAGTGGCCGAGGGCTTGATCATTCAGGGCTCTCGAGTACGACTCGTATTTGCCGGCATTCCACTGCGGAGTATATATTTGGTATACCCGTCTGTAAGGGCGTTATTATCAGTCGTTGCTGAAGACGAAGATCGTCTTAAGCATCCGGCATCCTTTATTAATCTACTAGACTAGTAGAAGATGCCGCATGCTAAAAACTAAAAAACGATTGATGATAATACCGCCCTAAGACGACTGAATGAATAGTAGTTATCATTAATTCTTTTATATTTGGAAGAACTGTCTTTCAAAGTTTAAATCATTATTTTGAGCCGACCTGGCATTCAATCAGTAACAACTTGCTAAGTAAAACATTAAAAATGTTATAATACCCGTTTAAATACATGGTTTACCGACTTTTCTTTCTTCCATAAAATATGGTAGGGATCAGATCTTTCAAGTCGGTCTTATAAACGTGTTCTATATATTATTTACGCTAAAGACTTTCGCACTGTTTTTAAATCTATACTATTATATAAAATTGCCTACTATGGCCGACATCAGGATCTGCTTGATTTCTGCCGCCAATTTACGGGCGGTTTTTGTCAGCAAGATCTGATCGAAATCTGACATCAATCTGCGGTCAGATCCTGATGTCCGGCTCTGACCGCAGAACCATAGTCAAATGCGGACATAATAGGCACCGAATCTGACGTCAGAATCTGCTCTGTATCTGACACCAATCTGCCGTCAGATCGCGCTGCGCAGGATCTGCTCGATTTCTGCTCTCAATCTGCGGTCAGCCACGACACCAAGATCTGATCGAAATCTGACATCAATCTGCGATCAGATCCTGATGTCAGGCTCTGACCACAAAACCATAGTCAAATGCGGACATACTAGGACCCGAATCTGATGTCAGAATATACTCAAATCTGACATCAATCTGTCGTCAGACTGCAGTCAGTTTGTTTACTGGGTGTATTCAATAATATTAAGCAGATATATTTTTATACAAATAAATATTTTAATACGAATAAATATTTGATTCAAAATACTTGGCGCTGCGCAACCGAAAAAATGTTAATTGCCTTAGTATTAATTAATAATTTACAATAACTCCATTACAATATAAAATACATATACATACACATATTAGAAACGCAGTCAGATTTATTCTACATATATTTAATTCTAATACCATACGTAGCATATGCACGTACAAGAAAGAAAGAAAAGGATTAATGCAATTTATACATATTTATGGAGTTTAGCAACACCAATTCGGGGCGCAGCGCCATGTATTTTGAATCAAATATTTATTCGTATTAAAATATTTATTTGTATAAAAATATATCTGCTTAATATTATTGAATACATTTTGTTCTTTGTGTAAATAGCCAGTGTGATAATTGGCGCAATTGTCGTATATCATTACTTTTGTAAAGTTGAATATAGCACATTAATAAATTTATATTAATTTACGACAATGTTTTTAAATGGGATTCTTTTTTATGAGATTATATACTTGGCGCTCTTTTTTGTACCTTTTTTTAAAAAAGGTAATTTTGTGGAGTAATTCAGACCAGAGTGGATTTCAATTAGAAATACATTCTGGACGAACCTTAGCAGTGCAAGGCACAAAAAAAGTAGAATGTGTTGTACAATCTGTATTTTCAACGACACATAGTTATACAATACAACCAACAATAACTGCGGATGGAAGATTGTTATCACCCCTCTTTATGGTCTTGCGAGAAGCAAATGGAGAATTTGGACCAATAGTTCAAAAAACATTATTTAAGCCAACGAACGTGTACGTGACGGCATCAAAATCTGGAATACTCACATCTGGTAATGTATATTTTAAAATTATCTTAATTAGAGAATAATTCTTATTGATAATGAAAATTAACTATACATATATGTGTTGTTACGACGGATTTTAATTTAATATTGCAGCTCATTTCAAAACCTGGTTGAAAGAAGTCTTTTTTCCTAAAACCAAACAAACAAATGTGTTGTTGCTAGACTCTTGGAGTGGGCACTGTGAACAAGATGTGCGTGATACGACACCAGTGGGTAAAGAAATTATAATGAAGATGATACCAAAAGGTACCACTGGACAAATCCAACCTCTAGATGTTTATGGAATTAGGGTGTGGAAGACTTATGTTAGGCGTTTCTCCGACCATGTACTTTTGCATAACTATGACGTTAATCTTCATTTAAGAAATAATATAATTAAATTACAATCACTGTTGCGAGGTTTACCGGTGTGGAGATTCTCTATGAGAATCTGGCTGCACTCCGCGGTTATCCCCGAACGGGTTGTTCCTCGGGCTCCGATAGTTCGGGTGAAGGTGCCGGGAACGGGATTCTCGGGTTGAGCCGAGAGGTAGTGGATCGTTGCCGGTTTAAGAGTTGGAACTCACCGTAGGTTTAATAAAGGTTTATTTGAGCCGAGCGATCACGGACGTGATCGCGTTACTGTTCGAATTACAATGTTACACTTTGGTTGTTCGGGCGTGGGTTTATATACAAGATTTTGGGTCGCTGTTTGGTGGCCGCGGGGGAAGGCCTAATGGTCTTCGCCAGTGGATCTGGGTCTTGCTGCGTATGCGGTTTACTTTTGATTGCGCATCTTGCTGAGCTTGCTGGTGTTTGTTACACCAGGTGTTATGGTTGCGTATCGTGTCATAACATCACTTGTACACAACCAATTGTCTTCACCCAGTTATATAAATCTATTCCAGTATCCTTGGTATAAAAGTGGATACACAGAACAAAAGTTAGGAGATTTTGTGAATCCTGTAGACTTTGCTTTTGAATAGAATACGGAAATGAAATGTGCACTCTGCGATGAAACACCGATAGTTAGATGCTCCTGGTGTAAAAAAGCATATTGTTTAAAGCATTTTTTTCATGAATACCACTCTTGTGACAAATATGAACCGTAAGGTCTCCGATAGTATATATACAAATACTTTTAGTGATCGTTTCGTAAACTGTATATATCTTGTAAGAAATTCAGATTAAAAATTTAAGTTAAAAAGAATTAATGCAGTAAGTAAATTTCTGCATTGTTTACAATAATGTAACTGTGCATTTGGGGGCTATTTTCTCATTAAGCAAGATTGAAATTACCTTTATCATTTTGCAGTTAATTTTCGCAAAATAGTCTGCTTGAATTCTGTAAGGCCGACGTAGCTGACTAACTATGGGTTGTTCACAGGGGGTTGTCGGTAGCAATGGGAGGGCAGAAAACCACTGATGTGTCACCATAAAATAATTTGTATTTATGGTTTTTAAGTTTTTGATGACATTTTTGACACTTTTCAAGCCTCTTAAATACGTATTGAAACGATTGCGGGTAGTTTACCCTCTGATAAGGGTGACTAACGACAAGAACATCATCCATACAGTAAATTATGACGCAAATGAAATTTATTTGAAGTTTTACTCGACACAATTTTGTACCCCGTATGAAAATTAAAGGGGTGGTTTCACCCCCTAAACATTCAAGCAGGCTAAAATGAAAAGACACGTATTTCTTATTTTTCGGTCCTCTAAAACATATCCAAAAACCACAGCAATCGGAGATGAACACCTTTTCAATCTTATAACTTTGGGGGGTGGTTTCACCCCCTAAATATGAAAACGGGCCGCTATAAAAAAACACGTATATTTTATTTTTCGGTCCTCTAAAACATATCCAAAATTCAAAGAAATCGGAGGCGGACACCTGGGAACCCCTCCTTGTTAGTATCTATTTAGTTTACCTGAAGATATAAAAAACGTTTGATGACTCATAAGGCCGGCGCCACACTATGCGTTTTCGCCGCTGCGGCGAAAACGGACGCGATTTAATTGGAGGGCTACTACGCGACACACTGCTGTGGTTTCAACGCAGTCACTCTTGCTTGAACAACCAATGCGTCAACATGAGCACGAAGAACTTTTTGAAAATAATTTGTGCAATGGAAGCAGAAGGGTTGTTACGTGATCCGCTAGTGCGTAATTATTGGGTTCATTCATATTTTTCGGAGCGAGAATCTAGTAATCGATTTCAAAGGTTTTTTGCAAACATCCGCAATTTTGAGGACAAGTTTTTTCAATATTATCGAATGTCAAAAAATTCATTCGATGAATTATTAGAAATTTTAAAACCATATATTTCAAAGCAGAACACACAGTTCAGAAGACCTGTAAGTGCAGAAGAAAGATTGACAGTAACACTCAGGTAAAACAAATTTAATTTATTATAATAATGCAGTGAAAAAATAAAATAAGAATTCTGAGACTTGTTTTTGCAACAATATATATCTCATAATGCACATTATCGTTATTTATATATTCCTATAATGGTTTATTTTTTATTATATTTTTTCTCTAATTCCAACCAATTATCGTAAAATGTCTCGCCAATTTCGTTCCAGGATTTGTCACGAATTATTTTGTCACTATAGTCTTTCGTAATTTTGTCCCAAAGTGCCACCTTTTCGTGGACACATTCAATAAATTTATCGATATCAAACATGATGATTTGATTTTCTCTTACAATAAATTCAACAGAACGCTGCGACAAACCTGCGTAGTGCGACAGCGGGCACAAGACTAAACATGTTCTGAAACGTCTCCGGCGATGCGGTGCGTCAAATCTGACGCAGCATACTGCGGCGACGTCCGGCGAATGCGGCAGCGACGCACTAGTGTGGTAGCTCTCATTTGAACCTATGCAACGTCACAAATCGGGTGACCGCATCCGTCATAACCGCAGCGGCGAAAACGCATAGTGTGGCCAGTGATGCCAGATCGAGGACGGGTGCCCTCGAGAATTTCCCCCACTTCGCGCACACTATGCCGGAGCAGCGCGTCCGTGAGTTGGACTACGAAGCGCCGAGCTCACGGACACGCTGCTCCGGCGTAGTATGCGCGAGGTGGGGGAAATTCTCGAGGGCACCCGTCCCCGATCTGGTATCACTGAGTGTGGCCCCGGCCGAATGCAGCAGCGACGCACTACTGTGGCAGCTCTCATTTGAACCTATGCAACGTCAAAAAACGGGTGACCGCATCCGTCATAACCGCAGCGGCGAAAACGCATAGTGTGGCGCCGGCCTAAGAGGATTAAAAGTTTCCTACCGTTCGTCCACAAATATCCACATGTTTCCTTGGCAATGCGATGGAAAACGAAATTACAATTAACACATTCACTGCTGTGGTAGTAAACGGCATCCAAGCGACACTCCGACAGTAATGCCATCACTAGTAAGCTTAAATGATAAATGTACTTTAAATTGTTTATTTTTTTAGATATGTGAATAGCGTCTGGCGTGAACAGAAAAACATACAGAAGTAGCGGAAAAATGATATTTTTTATACCCAGGGTTTTCTTGCAGGATGAATCAAAGCAATATACAGGGTGTTTATAAAAGTGTGGGACATTTTTAGGATCTGTTCTACTCGCCAAGATAATGTAAAAAGTTGGTATCCGATAAGCATTTTTATATTCCGTAGGTAAAACACCGGCCAGGAATGTTTCCATTAAAGAGCAACCAACTAACAGGCGCGTTTGGTCAGTTGGACTATATTTTTATTTACATCCTTTCCTTCTCGCCTTTAAACACACAAAAGCGAAATGATAATCAATATATCGATCCGCGGAAACACAGCTGGGCTTCGATAAATGCTACTTGATGCGCTTAGCAAAATATTTAATAAATAACACTTAAATATATGATGTGGAGGAAAAGTTTCTAAATTATTTATACAAGAGTTCGAGGCAAATTCGAGCAACAAATAATTAATAATTCAATGATCAGTAAATGATTCTTTCGAACAAAATCTGTGTAAAACTCTATTGCATGTACTACTCACAGATATATTGTAAGGTGAATTGTGAACATTAAGTAATACGGTTCACCACTACGCCTATAAGCCGTTTAATAATACGTTTTAGAGACGAAGAAAATAATCAGCAGCTTGCACATGGTACCCAAAATAAGAAGTATTCGTTTAATCGTGTACTCGTTAACTTGCCCTTAAATTGATCGGCGGTATTTTAAAACATCTTCTAAGTAGCAATATCCTACGCTTAGATGTCCGCGTTGCGTCTCGTAGAGCAAGAAGAATCTTTGCAATCTAAATAGGAATGGGCAATGGGGGCAAGTAAACGATCGAAGGGTGGAAGAAGCGAATAAAGCCTGGAGAGACGGCAGTCTGTCTTGGGCGCGTGCAATAAAATGTAAATGCGCGCCAATTCGCGCCCAATATCGAGAGTTATTTACCTTCTCGAGATACTTTTCCCTTTGTTCACTGGATCCGTAACAGTGAATAAGTGGCAAACGCTTGAGCGTGAGTACTGAGCGGGCCCGCGGGCTTCGCCGTCATTTGCATGAGTAATGGTGGAACGAAGAGGTTAGGGTAGCGAGACAAGTAATTTATAGTCAATAATTCTTGGCGAGGCAATTTTCGCATCGAGCGCGAACGTTTCCTCCGGAACCAAGAAGGGGAAATAGGAGGA
Source organism: Andrena minutula (assembly GCA_929113495.1). NCBI lineage: Eukaryota > Metazoa > Arthropoda > Insecta > Hymenoptera > Andrenidae > Andrena > Andrena minutula. Next base: position 34,303,602 of record OV815996.1, on the reverse strand, counting down.
GAAGCGGGCGGTGTCGTAGAGGCGGCCGGAAATGAGGCGGAATGTTAAATAGCTGCCATAGCTTCCTTCCAGCCTGTCATCTCAGGTAGCCCTTAAACTGCACGTGCGAATTATTTGCGCACTGACACCTATTTTCTCACTATCCTAATACATTCACACGACAATTTTCCTGAATTTCTCGACTTTTCTCTCCCCACCCCTTATTTATTTCCCCATTTCACAATTACCCCACAGTACATCCTTCTCTACCAACGCAAACTCGTTTTTCGTTGCGAATTCAATGCGTGATACTGTACATACAACGAAGAACGTGAACGAAGAAAATATGCAAGTTAAAGTTTCCAAAACACTGTTATTTTTATAATAAGCCACGAGTATCGGGATTATATTGATAAAAGAAGAAAATGTAGCATAGTACCTATATGTCAGTTGTCCGTCTCTCGTTTTAAATATCAGATATTGCAAATTACAAAAGTATTCAAACAATATTATTAATATATTTCTATACATTGATATTTAATAGAAACAACTTTTGCAGTAATTAAATATCTAAGCAATGAACCATGGTGTGTGAACATTTTTCTGTTACTTTTGCTTCTATGAATTTCTAAATTTAGGGTAAAGTACCCAATTACTGTGTCCTGTTGCAGGACTTCCGGAGTTTTCGTTAGTAAAAATAACTTTAGTAATGAAATTGACTTGTCTCAAGAATTTAAAGATAAATTTCAATGTTTCTTTTATGGATATAAATTTTTCCATGAAACTCGCAGGTTAAGGTAGCACAATTTGTCGGCTTTCTGCTGTCAGTCTGCTTTCATAATCGAATATAACACATCTTGTATCAAATCTTTTGTCTTTCTGTCACAGACATTTGTACTCAGGCGTTGAGTAAAATCTGCAAAATTGGACGTGGCTGACTGGGGAGGTGCGTTAGAGGTTAGGTTAATTAACCTTTAGAGGGTCAGGCTAAGAATTTGGATACTTTGCCGGCCATTTGGTGGTATACATGCATAAATTTTAAATAAAGAAAATTTACAGTTTCACTGAAAAAATTCCGACCCTCTAAAGAGTTTAGACACTGCCCTCGCGGCAGTGTCAGCGACACAGTAACTAACGCAACGTGCAAAAACTAGTCCAGTTATTGTGCACAGTAAATGGCGCTACTTCCAATTTCGTCTCAGTTACTGGATTTGTTGACTTCCGTTTCCGGTCGCGAGCGTGGCGGAGGTGTGTGTTTGGTGTTGCAAGTGAGTTGGAAGGAAGAGTGAGTGAAGGGTGATATGAGAGGGTAGAGAGTGAGTGGGGAAGGCGAGACTGAGACGAGGAAGGGAGGGGTAGAAAGAGTAAAGGGCAGGAAAAGTGGGTGGCGAAGTACGAGGCGGGATAAGGGAGCGGTATTGGTGGTTAGAGCGAGGGATAGATGTTGTGTGACGAGAAAAGAAACATAAGAGAGCAGCTGGAGAAACCTAGCGGACAGGTGAAGAAATAGAGAGAGTTGACAGAAAGATGGGAGTTTTTGAACAGAAGTAAAAGGAAAGAGAGGTTCGTTAGAGGATTGAAGGGTAAGTGTGTAGAAGACGGTGGAGGTTAGTGAGAGAGGAGGAGCGAAGATGGACGAGAGGAGATGGGTGGGGAGGGGAGAAGGGGGAGGGATCAGAATAGGAAAAAGGAAGGGAGACAAGTGGGGGAAGATATTGTTATGTCTCCCCCTTCTGCTATAGCCCATGTTGTGCCGTTCCTGCGTATTCGCTGTGTTTTGTTCTTTGGGTTTAATTTCTTTTTCATATTTAATTGTTTAATTAGTTTTAAGTATGTATAGTTTATATTAGGGTTAGGCTTACTAACAGTTTATACTGCGGCCTCGCCTTTACTCACTTTTACTTTCTCCTTATGTATCACATTTTTTTGTCTCTGCTCTTGTCTCGTTAAAGCGTAATAAAGTTGAAATAATAATAATATAGGAATGATAGTGCGAGCAGTGTAGGCAGTTTTGCGGGGAGCATAGATAATTGCGGGGGGGGGGGGAAGAAGAGGAAGGATAGGGAGGAAGTGGAAGGGATGGAGGAGGAAGGGAATATAATAGGTTTTAAAAGGAGCGGGAAGACGCGGAGATCGCCGCCAGGAAGGGAGAGAAGGGGGAGAAGCGGAGAAGAGGAAGAGATAGGATAGGTAGCGGAGATGATGAGGGAGATGATGAAGGAGATAAAGGAGGAGAAGGAGGAGAGGAGAAAAGAGATGAGAGAGTTGAGAGAAGATATGAGGAAGGAAAGAGAGGAAAGAAGAAATTTGATGGAAGAATGGAGAGAGGAAACGAGAAGATGAGAGGAGAAAAGGAGGGAGGAGAAGAGGAGGAGGCAAAAGATAGGGGAAAGGATAGAGAGGATGAAAAGGAGGGATGGGAGGGTGGAGGATATGATAGCGAAATTAGAGAAATGGGATAGAGAGAAGGTGGGGGAGGGTAGCATGGAGAAGGGGAAGGGGGAAGTCGAGGAGTGTTGGTTAAGAGTGAGAAGGATGGAGGTAAAGCAGGACAAGAAGGAGGAGAGAAGAAATAATATGGTGATAAGGGGGCTGGAGGCAAAGGAAATGGAGGAGGAGAAGGAGGTGAAGAAGTTGTGGGCGACGATGGGAGTGGAGGAGGGTGGGATAAGGGAGGTGAGAAGGGTGGGGAGGGGAGGAAAGGGAGGGAGTAGTTTGGTTTTGGTGAAGCTGGCGGGAAGGCAGGAAAATATAAAGGTAATGGAAGCAAGAAGAAAATTGAGGGACAGGAGAGAAAGGATAGACGATGACTTGACGGAGGAGGAAAGGAAGGCAAGATGGAAGGTTGAAATAGAGGCGGAGGAGGAGAGGGAGAAAGGAAGCAAGGGTTAGATCCTGCCATCCAACGCAACGAGTTCTTTACACATTCTGACACCTTGTTCTTGACAATGGCGATGGATGAAAGAAGAAATATTAGAGAACTTGGCCTAAAAAGAATCATCGAGGCAAGAAAATCACCTCTGAAGCAAAAAAATTCCGGCTCGTGACTTCTTCATTTCAAAAATCAACTTTGCTGCGACAGATTATTCAGACATTATCGACTGGAGCTCCATTACCTCTTCACCACTTCTTTTACGTCATATCTCAACTGAACACATTACATCACTGTCAGAATAGGGATTTACTCCAGACTGCGATACTAGGAACTTTCCTCGCCATACCCAAATAGTTGAGCGCTGTGTTAAATTAGAGACGGAAGCATCAGGAACAGTTGTTAGGAATAAAAACGGGGATGGTTTTATCCAGACCACGTTGATGTCCAAGGAAATCATGTCTTCCTCCACAAATAAGGCACAATTCAACGTGAAGAAGTAAAAGTCGTGAAAGATATCGACAATCAGTAGTATGTATGCCCTATGTCGTTGGTTGGTTGGAAATGGCGTGGATGGAACTCGAGGTGCAGCGACCTTTCTGTGGTGAGTCCTGAGTCGTGTTAGGTATTTAATTCGAGCCAAGAGCTGCACAGCTAATGAATTGTATGTATTTATGTGCTGAAATAATATTTTGTGATGTTTAACAGTGAAATATAAACATTTTTAAGAAAACATACGGAAGTCGCCAAACTCGGTCAAAAATTAAAAACTTTGACGGCGATGCGCGAGGGTCAAATATGGACTGATTTCCAAATTCTTTTTTGGCTTCGATTTATCTTCCCCAACGGCAACTTTTCCGCACTACGCAGTTTCGAGTTTCGAAAATTTGGGTTTTTCGGCCCACCCTAATGTGGATGGAAGAGAGGGAATGGGGGGTGAGGGGGCTGATAGGGGGATTTTAACGCTAGGACAGGGGAGGAAGGGGGGAAATATTAAGGTGGGGGGAGGGAGGGGAAGGGGGTTGGAGGAGTAGGAGATCGAAGGATAAAGAGGTGAATGGGGATGGGAGCAAGTTGTGTGGTTTCCTGGGGGAGAGGGGATGGAGTATTTTAAACGGGGGTGTAGAGGGGGCGAGCAGCGGGACTGGACCTTTACAGAAGAGAGGACTAACACGGTGATCGATTATGTGATTGGGAATGAAGACACGAGGGAGAAGGTGGAAAGGGTAGAAGTGAAAGAGAGAGTGGACTCGGATCACCAACCGCTAGTGGTCTGGGTGAGGGGAGAGGGCCGGGTAGAGAAGAGGAAAGGTGGTGTAGGAGAAGGAATTAGAGCAGGGCTGTCGAACTTCCCCACTCCGCGAGCCACACGTCTTGGGCGCCCGGTCAGTGTGTTCCCCCACTTATCTTTCTCCAGGAGTAACTCGAGACCAACGCTCATTGTCAGTGAACCGATCCCCTCCCACCACGAGCCCACGGGCTTGTGCGGTTCCCGGACGAGAAACACATCAGAATGAAGTAGGTATGGAGGGGGTCGTTCTCCTACGGCTCTCCTGAACGGGCGAAGAGGAGAAAGAGCCACTGTGGCTCGCGAGCCGCCTGTTCGACACCCCTGAATTAGAGAGAGGAAGGGAGAAAGGAGTTTCTGAAGAGCTTTGGGAAAAGGGAGGAGGGAGAGAGGGTGTGGAGGAGGAGTGGAGAGAGTTGAGTGAAAGGATAAAGAAAGCAGTGGGGAAGTCGGAAGTGGGGGGAGAGAGAAAACGGAAAGGAGGGTGGTGGGATGAAGAGTGTAGAGAGGAGAAAGGTAAGGTGAGGAAAGAGTTGAGAAAGTGGAGAAGGGAGGGAGATGGGAAGAGTTACAGAGAGAGGAAGAGGGCATACGGAATGCTGTGTGGGGAAAAGAGAAAGAAGGAGGTGGAGCGTTGGGAAAGGGAGTTGGAGGGGGGAGGTCAGAGGGGCAAGTATGGAAGGTGGTGAATGATGACAGGGGAAGGAAAAAAGAAGGGTGAATGAAAAAATTAAAATGGAGGAATGGGACGAATATTTTAGGGGATTGTTGGGCGGGGGGTAGAGTGGTGGGCGATGAAGGGGAGGGGGGAGAGGAGGAAGGACGAAGAGAGGGAAATAGGAAGGGATGAGGTAAGAAAGGTGGTGAAGAGTTTAAGGGATGGGAAGGCGGATGGGAGGGGAGGGGATACAGAATGAGGCGTGAAAGTACGGGGGGGGGGGGAAGAGGTGAAAAACTAGTTGTGGGTAATTTGCAACAGGGTGTGACGGGGGGAAGAGTGGCCGGTGGGCTGGAAGGAGGGGGTGGTGGTACCGGTGGTAAAGAAAGGGGCCGGTGGAAGAGTAGAGGATTATAGAGGGGTGACGCTTACGCGTATAACATCTACGCGTTGATTTTGGCGGAGAGGTTGCGGATAGAGATAGAGGAGAAGAAGTTGCTGCCACCGAGTCAAACGGGGTTTAGAAGGGGGGTGGGTTGTATCGACAACATATACACTCTGAACTATTTGATAAATAGGCAGATAGAGAGGAAACAGAGGAAGTTAGTGGTATTGTTTGTCGATATGAAGGCTGCGTTTGACTCGGCGGACAGAGAGGTGCTGATTAAGGCTATGAGGGGCAGGGAGGTGAGAGAAGGATTGGTAGTGGGGTGTGAGGAGGTTCTGAAGGAAACAGTAGGATGGGTAAAAGTGGGGGTCGAGGAGGGGGTTTGGACTGAAGGTTTTGGACTGTAAGGGGGGTTAAGCAAGGGTGCCCCGTGAGCTCAACTTTGTTCACGCTGCTCATCGCAGACATGGACGAAGAGCTGGGGAGGGGAGGGTGGGGAGGGGTGAGGTTGGGGGATAGAAGGATCTACACCTTGGCTTAGTCTAGTTCTAATAAAGACTTAGTCTCTGAATTTAACCAAACTTGGTTCACCCAGTAGATTCTAATCTTTTGTTCACTCCCGAACCTACGATTATTGCCAAATCCCGTACCAGTCTTGCGAGCCATCACGCAGGGCACAACAAATTCCAGAAGCCTCCTTATTTGTATTATCTTTGCTATCCATATTTTCGTCACCATCTTCCGCTGAACTGTTTTCGGAATCAGTGGATGAAACATGTTCAGTTACAGAAGCTTCCAAAAGTCTCGTTTGCTCCATTCGCTGTCGTCTGGCATGGATTTTTTCCTTTCACCCTGTTGTGCCTTGCGAGCCATCACGCAGGCGAGAGAAGGTGTGCCTTGCGGGGGAGATACTGCTGTGAAGAGGGCCTCTTCAGAACAGTGGCCGTTTGGGAGGGATGCAGGGCAGATTGGTTAGATTAGGGCCAATCGGACTTCAAGCCCACTGTCTCTCGCACCGAATACGTCGACGCGTGCTTTTGTTTTGAAATTCGAGCGCGTGTTTATACTCAAGAGATAAGGGATCCGTCTTTAATTTGAAGGTAGGACGAAGCAGGCGGGACTACGCGCAGTCAGCGGACCACCCCTTATCTTCCTGTGTCTTTCCGCGAGGCGTATTGATGTTGGATAATACTCTGTAATTTCTAGTTCTTCAAAATTAATCAGGCTGATCAGCCAGAGCATTTCGCCAGGGTCGCGGTTTATTGTCCGGCGAGTCGGCGGTAGAGAACGGTTTCCTACAGTTTCGGATAATTTATGACTTAATTGGTTCCGCCTCGTAGCAGTCGTGTACTCAGGGTATCGGAAAGGGGAAACAGGAATGGTATGCATTTTCTTCTTTATAGCAACTCGAAGACTGTCTCTTCCCTTCGGACCCTTTCGAACCGATACACGTGGTGTCTGTTTTCTATCTCGAAGCAATGGGTACATTGGCAGTAGAAGGACCGAGCGCGGGCTTTTGTGAAAGTGTCCGTTGCACTTCTGCAAAACACGTGTTCCGAAAATGTGCTGGCTTCTTTTTACCTGAAGCCTCTTGCCCTGGTGGGAGTTAACTCATAATGGAACCAGAGAAGCTACTTGGGGGTAGCGGAAGTTGCTTGGAAAAAATCCTGTCAGTCAGCTAGCAATCGCGTCACAGAAATGTACACGGCCCAAGAATACTTCAGGATGATCTGGGTGTACGCCCGGAACAACGGGGACGCAAGTGCTGCTGCGCGAGCATTTGCGCTAGAATTTGCGCTGAAACGTGCATCGAGAATGACGGTGGCCACGTGGAGCACTTTTTAAATTGAAAACAACCGGCCCCTTTCGGGGCCACCAATTTTTAAAACGTAGGAACAACACGCTCTTGAAAAGCAAATAAAGTGATCAGTGTTAGTAGCCGTGCAGTGAAGTGAATATTCGGTACGTTGACCTGGACGCACTTGACATTGCGACCCTTAACTTTGGGTAGTGGGAACGTAAGGATACCTGGGACCAGCTGTGCACGGAGCACGTCCATCGATGACCAGGATCGGTTCGGTGACCCTGTGACACAGATTTTCAAGCTGCAGGTGAATTTCCAACAAGGGTGAGTTTTAGTTACTTTATTAGTGATAATTCATTTTTAAATTTAACGCAAGCGATAATTCTCTAAATTCCCGTACGATAACATTTATTCGGGCTTTTTAAACAGACTTATTCGTTACCACCAACAGTGCTGACCGTTATTGAATTACGGATTTTTATCACAATAACGAACGACTATCACCTTTCGTTAATTTCCTGTTACATTACCTTTTCGTGGCTACGTTATTAACACAAGGAAATTTACGTATCCCTTATCCTCCCACTTCAAATAATTATTATTTTCGAATCTTCTAAAAAAAACCTGCGTATTCGTCTTTTTACGTTACACGTGATTTTCATCCATTTATCCTTTATTCATTATTCACTTTAAATGACGAACAAACCATGACAACATGTTCGATTTTATTTGTTACGTCTTTTTCATTTGCCATTCTACGCAAGTTTCTTCGATGCATGCCGAGTTGCTTGCTCGCAGTCGCAGCGCGGCTCGTAGCCACGCTAGCGCGGGAACTCGGCCGTCAGACTCGCGCTGTGATTGGTCGGTGCTTTTTATTAATATCTCGTTAACGAAACATCGGAGAGCATTTTCGCAAAGGAAAAAGTTGTTTGCAATCACCACCAGAATCACCCCCTTTAAGGAAACGGAGCATTTTTGGGACACCCTGTATAGCTTTTTATTCAATAGATCTTAATAAAAAAAAAACTTTTTTTTTAACCCTCGGTTGTCACACCTACTTTTTCGAACGCCGTTGTCACACTGGGTCAATTTGACCCTGCCAATTTTCAATCAGTTGTTATTTAAAAACTATTTGTTAAATTAAGTCTAAAAAATTCTGACATAAAGTTTGAACATTGTGTTACGAGCCGGGGCTGTGGCAACGCAAGAGGCCGGCGAGAGGGGTATTTCCCAAGGAATAAGGTTGATGAATTTGTTAGTTAGGTGCGCGGACGAACCTGATGCGAAATCAGGGAGCCAGCTGGGATTATTGTCCGCGAGGACGAACCTGATGCGAAATCAGGGAGCCTCTAGGAATGGAGTCACACGCGGACGAACCTGATGCGAAATCAGGGAGCCGCAGGAGGGTGAAACGTCGTGAACGAACCCGATGCGAAATCGGGGAGTCACTACGATGAAGTTCGCAGATGAACCTGGTGCGAAACCAGGGAGCTGCTAGGAGGTTGGGTTATTCACAGACGAACCTGATGCGAAATCAGGGAGCTGTACGGAAGTTGGTAGACTTACAGACGAACCTGATGCGAAATCAGGGAGATGTAGGATACGGACGAACCTGATGCGAAATCAGGGAGCCGAAGGAGAGGTGAAGTTTCGTGGATGAACCCGATGCGAAATCGGGGAGCCACTGCGTTGGAGAAGATGACTTGTTTTGGTAAGAGGTGCGAACGAACCCGATGCGAAATCAGGGAGTCGCGGGAAATGTTAGTAATGCCTCGTAACTCTTAATTAATATTCGATACAACTCGAGCGGTAAAGTTGTATCAGTGGATGAGTGCTACTAATATTATAAGGATCGCTGGGTAAAAGATGGATTTAACGAAATCTACTCGATTTAAACGTGAACACTATTAGTATATTCAATAATTAGTTATTGTACAAATGTAAGTGTCGCGATTAATAATTAAATAAAGTGTGTATGTTACCACTAATTACACGGTGTTGACGCACTGGCGATGCGGGGCGTACGAGTGGCTACTTTGATTCTGACGGAGACTTTAGCCCGATCTTACTTGAAATAACCGACTCTGTACGAGCGTGACACGACGTGACGTTACGCGTGACTCTATAGCTTTTAACCAACGAGGGTAGAAACCGAAGGGTTTATATAGTCCCAAAATGGGTGGGGATACATTAGGAATTTCCATATAAGGAGATCCTTCGGAGTCGTCGTCGTGTCACTCCCGTTCTCAGTGGCGCAATCCAGATGGTCGAGATCATGACCCCCCTTAGTGGTGTTTGATAAACGAAAGGATTTTAGGGCGTTTTCCCTTCGCAGACGCGAGCTCGAAAGACGGTTGAGAGCGACGTATGGGAAAATTCCACATACGTAACAATTGTAGAATATATGCCCATTGTTGAAAGTTGACACTTAAAGTGTTATCGTGTTTAAAAAAAATTTGAAACAATAATAGTTCTAACATACAGGTTTTTTGCTTAAAAAATCAGAACTTTTTTATTTTTTAATATTTTTAGCAAAAAATTTACAGTTATACTCCTGAGATATGCTGCTTTGATAAAAAATAGTCCTATATCGGAGCATTAAAAAAAGGTATTTATTTTGCAAACTGAATGGTGGCATTATTTCGTTTGAAAAACTCTTGCATTTGGATAGGAAAATTTTTTTTATTATTATTCCAAGAATATAAAATTTCATTTTAGCAATAACAAAGTATGTTAAATTAAAGATAAGTCTGTTTGCGATGTGCCGATCGCATATCGGGCGCAAGCATGTCGGACACTGCATTTGTGTCCCGTAATACAATAACATATGTGTCTTGATTGTCGCTTCTCCAGTAAAAGAAAAACAATTCGTATGAAAATAAGTACGTCTATTATTACTTTTTAGGTCGCTTTCAGACACAAAAATGAATGTATCCGATTTAGAGTAAAAACGACGTCGTTGTCACACATGGGTCATTTTGACCCTACCTCAAATTTCGACGGATTTCAAACACGCACTGACGCTTTCAAACAGTCGGGAAGAATTTCTACTTGTAGAGGATACATGAAAATACTACGACATGGCGCCATTAGTATAATTCTGAATGATGCCTTAAAGATATTTGATGGCAAAGTCGAACGCAGGGTCAATTTGACCCAGTGTGACAACTGAGGGTTAAATTAAATTTCGACCGTAAATCTTAACTGAAACGGTATCGGTTATAGCAGGGGTGTCGAACAGGCGGCTCGCGAGCCACAGTGGCTCTTTCTCCTCTTCGCCCGTTCAGGAGAGCCGTAGGAGAACGACCCCCTCCATACCTACTTCATTCTGATGTGTTTCTCGTCCGGGAACCGCACAAGCCCGTGGGCTCGTGGTGGGAGGGGATCGGTTCACTGACAATGAGCGTTGGTCTCGAGTTACTCCTGGAGAAAGATAAGTGGGGGAACTCACTGACCGGGCGCCCAAGACGTGTGGCTCGCGGAGTGGGGAAGTTCGACAGCCCTGGGTTATAGATATGGTTTCTGCAATTATTAAAGAACGTACTTTTGAAATTTACCATCCATCACTAATGGAAAAAACGGAAAGAAGAAAGAAACAAAGAAATAGTATCAATTAGTTGGAAGAACACAGTTGTTTTACCGTTTTGCAATAACATTTCAAATGATATAAGAAGAATATTTAGAAAAGCCGGAATACAGTAATTCTTCGTTATTGTCCCGTTTTTACCACGCGAAATAGTCCCACTCACTATCCCCACCATTTTTTGGAATCCTTCAGTCAAGAGTGAGAGAACGAAAGAGACGACGGCAACTTCGTATCAACTGTTTCGTTCCCTCTCGCTCGGCTCTTGGGTTTTCTCACTCGCGGCATCGGCCGCACGGAATAGTCTTAGCGCATATACTACTCTAAGGGAATAGTGTCCGCATTGCGTTATTGTCCCGCCGCCAGCCCCGTTCGTCGGGACTATTACGAGGAATTACTGTACACACTATTTTTAAACTACCGTTTTATACTAAGCAATTGTTCCCTTTAATCAAAGACAAGATACCTCTTTCAAAACAATCAAACATTGTATATTCAATTCCTTGCATGGGCTGTAACCAGGTCTACATTGGACAAACTTCCAGACTTCTAGAAAGACGCATATATCAACATAAAGAAATATTTTTTCATCTCCCCTACAACATTTTAAATTTATAATTGACATTTATTTGCCTAATGGTCATTCACTGGTATGCGGTCAATTACTGGTTGGTTTACCCTAATTGTTTTTGCTCTTTAACACTTATAAGAGTGTATAAAGTATGCCACATGAGTAAGAATGTTAGTTTCTGTTGACAGTACATTTTTGAATTTTTGGGGTTTATATATATTCATATTTCTTAACGGTCGTCACCTTCTTCACTTTCTAGATGCTCTTGTTTTGTCCACTGTATATCTCAGTCTTCATCCAACCGACTCGCGAGTCACAGGTTCTGTTTGAACGCTGTTGACTAATATTCAATAGCAATCGCAGTATTCGTTTTTATATTGGAACGTTCCTTGAAAATGTTTCCTTGAAAATGTCAGAACGAATGACCGAAACGTCGGAAATTAATATAAATATTTAATATTTGCAAAATAGCTTTGATTTATTTTTTGTTTAATTAAAAAATAATTGTTTAAAGTGACCGAACCAGTGCGCCGATACCATTTCAATTGATCTCAATGTAACAAAAACCATATGAGAACTTACTTTTGCTACATTTAGGGTTTGTGAACTAAAAAATTGTACGGATTTTAGTTATTTTAATTATTTTATTTATTCGGTTTTGCATAGATGGACATCTTTTATTTTGTTATATTCTTGTAATTCCATTAATATTAAAAACAAATTAAAAATTTTCAAAATAAGTACAAATATTTATTTTCTATTGTAATTGTATTTATTGTGATAATCAAAAAACCAGTTTAACCGGTCTTTTGGGAATACTGGAATTCGATAACCGGTTTTGTATAAACCCTAGCTACATCGTGTATAGGGTATATCAAGGATGGAGGAGAGTCGCGAGTACTACAACAAACAACTACTCCCAAGGCAACGTGTCGCTTCCTCGGTGGCGACTTTTCACACTTTTATTTACCATTCAGCGTTCCACTTACGTAGGAAGTTTAACTTTGGTGTGGGGCGGAGAAGATTACCCGGGGCGACATAAGCCGATACCGATGACATAAATGTGCACAGCCAATATTAGATATCAAGGCATCTGCCTTGGCTTTCATTCGCCATCGAGTTTCCCACCGAGAGCTATCAGACTGATAGAATATGTTCGACGCCACCGAGCGACGCTATGCCACCCTTATATCGGTATATGTATCCGTCTATACGATTACCATATATCTACCGCTTTATTTAAAGTAGCTTTTATCGAGAGCTTAACTTGCATCCTGCATTCGGTCGAACATTTCCACTACTATCCCACCCGCGTTCCAGAAAAGGAAACATTAACCTTTCTTTCAATCTCATTTTGACTCCAGAATATGTACAAGGATAAGGATATTCAACAACGGTACAATATAAAAGTGTATTTTCGCTAAAGGATACGCCATAAAAATATCTACCACGAGCAATTATTTAAAGATGGACTACAAAGTATAATATTATATAGTATCGAAACGAATTCGCGGGGAATAAAGTATTTAAAGCCCCCTCCGCCCGGGTTGCTTCCAGATGTAAACAGTATCCTTTACAGCCTCATACATCCTTTTGGAATATAATTTCAATGAAATTCGTCAGAGATATGTTAATGCAATAATTTAACGACTAAACTGATTTTAACTAAATAATCTAAAAGTGGAATGGAATTCTTCGCTAAGAAACGCAATAGTACCTTTAAAGAGGTTTAAATTAGAGTGGAGAATTATGGAACAGGGTAATTGTTATAAAATTTTTTGTATATAAATTAGATTCGTTAAGGCAGCGATTGTTTAGAAAACTGAATGTTCATAAGATACAAGCTTCAAATGAAATACAGGCAACTCGTTGGGATAAAATAGAATTATTTATTTTAACACGAATGTCGCGCGGTTTTGAGATAAGCCTTTTCAAGTCGGTCAAGCTTTTCAGAGCAATCGCTGCTGCGGAGAAAGTTTTTTTTAACTTGCCCTGAGCTAGAGCTGTTCGAGTACTCGAATATTCGAGTAGCTCGAAATTCGAGTCGAGCCGGGACTCGGTTTCCGAACCGAGCCGAGCGCTCGATTAAAGCGAGCGGCTGGAAACAATTGTTTCGTTCGTCAATCGCTACCTTCATTGTGCAATCTACTCCAAATTTATAACCTGACGTTCCTGACGAGTGTCAAATGAGCTCGATTTTTAATCGAGCCGCTCGCTTTCTGATCGAGCCGCCCGATTCATTCGAACCGCTCGCTTTTTTCGAGCGCTCGGCTCGGATCGGTTATTCGAACCGAGTATATTCGGCTCGCTTGTTCCGAGTACTCGAACAGCTCTACCCTGAGCAAACATTCGTAGGCACTCGGACAATGCTTTCGACGCTTCACAGGACATATCGACGTGAAAACACGCCATGGCTGTGCATAGGATGCAAATGCTTTTGTTTTTCAACTATACCCGGATTACAAGCTATTTCGTGTTTATACATTTGCATATTTTCAGCTGCTTCTACCTGCATTCTTGAAGGATGAATATTTACAAAAGAGGAAAGGAAATAATTGCAGAAATATGCACAACAACGAAATATTTGCAAAAAATATAGCACATTCCAATATTAATTACATTTCATAAAATATGCAGATAAGATACTACAGTGGACGCTCGATAATGTGCCGCAGTCGGGGCTCTAGAGGCGGTGTTTTCTCAGAAGCGGTATATTAACGAGAGCCAATGTAACGCGCGCTCTCCCCATAACTCTCCTGTTTTCTTTTCCGTGATGGCTGCCCCCTACCAGAATACTCTTAAGGTGCGTCACACTGATGTTCGCGCAATTCACAAGCAGTATAGGTACAAATCGTACTTCTTTCACTAAAGCTTTTGCGAACATATTTAAATTTTATACAGATCCCTATTCACGAAGTGTTTACCGATGAAGACACACATTTTTACTATAAGCACGTTATACATGTACGATGAATAAAGAAAGCTTATATAGCAATGTAACTTTTATTTATAATCGTAATATTTTAGCATCTTTCAGTGTTTCAGTTTTTAGAATTAACGTTAAATATATTTTTTAACATTGTAATACATAAATCTGTAACTTCGGTACACCTTCTACCTGTCGTATATTTTTACAGTTTATCTTTCCCTTACCCATTTACATAACTATTTATGCCCAATATGAAATAAATGTGCCTAATACAAAATGTAACTGATCATAATTCAAAATATTTAAAAAAACATTTGAATAAAACGATATTATACGTACTTATACTTCTGTCATTAAAAAATGTATGAGTTAAGATGTGTCTTCATCGGCAAACAGTTCGCGAGAAAGTGTCTATGTGTATAAGACAAAAATATGTTCGCAAGAGTTTTATTATTAGTGAGAAAAAGAAAAAACACATTCACGTATATGTATTGCTTGCGAATTGCTTGCGAACTCCAGTGTGGAGGTACCATTAAGGGTTAGCATTCATTGGCTCGCTGAGCGTGAGAGAAAGGGAGGTGCACACACGCGTGCGAGAAATGCGTGTGAGCTGGGGCGTTCCTAACGGCACTTTAAACAGCGGCATATTATCCAGCGTCCACTGTAGCTATAAATCCTCGACCTTGGCGAAACGCTCCGGCCGATCAGCCTGGCATGTGGCATTTTCCTCCTCTACTTCAAGAGGCAGAGGGTTCCTCCTCTGCTGACGAATTCACTCAGGGAAGGGACGGAAACCTTGTACTGTCTGAACTATTGAGGGGTATTGTTTCATGCATGGGCATGCAGTATTATATTCATAATACGATATCTATCACTTGGTCAGACGAAATAAACGAGCTGTAACATAAGGTTATTTAATGTGGCGTGGGGTTGTAACTTATTATAAATAAATTGTAAATTAACGACTTCCGCTTTCAACTACTTTTTATTTTTCACATTATTGTGCGAAGGAGCGAACGTTCTTGATTGTCGTTTAGAAATGTTTGCAAACAGATGGTGTAGAAACGTTTTTGGGAAAAGACGATATTACCGTTCGTAATATATAAACAACGAATTCTCGCTTGGCTGTGAACCCGCTTTTGTCCCGATGCACGAGAAAAATATGACACCAATATAGCAATTAGAAAGTATTACTCACAATCCATACGCCTCGTGGAGAGACGCAGGAAGGAAAGGGGTAGTCCGATGACAGCGCGTGGTTCCGCCTGCGTCGTCCTTCTGTCAAATTAAACACGAATCCCTTATCTCTCGAGTATAAACACGCGTTCGATTTTCAAAACAAAAGCACGCGTTGCCGTATTCCGTGCGAGAAAAGGTGGGCCTCGGGGAGGAGATAAAGCTGTGAAGAGGGCCTCTTCAAGACACCAGCCGTTTGGGAGGGATGCAGGGCAGATTGGTTAGATTAGGGCCAATCGGACTTCAAGCCCACCGTCTCTCGCACGGAATACGTCGACGCGTGCTTCTGTTTTGGAATTCGAGCGTGTGTTTATACTCGAGAGATAAAGGATCCATCTCCAATTTGAAGGAAAGACGGCGTAGGTGGAGTCATGTGCTGTGACTACCTTTTTTCTTCCTGTGTCCCTGCACAAAACGTATTGCCCCTCCCCCTCCCCAACTGTAACGAAAAAAGATAGACAAATTATTCACTAAAATAGAGATTTAAAGTCTATCCTATGGTAAATGGCCTCTCTAATTTCATACTGACTACAAGAGGATCCCTGATTCAAAGTATTTTGTTCAGCGCTGCGTTTAATTGTGAATCGGTATTTCCGTCAACCAGGATATGTACTAATAACAGTATTTCATTCCCCCTTGTAAACCACCTCAGAAGTCCGCACATCTGCATTGCATGGCCAAGCCGACCTTCGGTTCGAATGAGGTAAGTCATAAGATCTAGAGACGCGGTAGCGTCTCGACGCCAAGTACATGAAAAAAGAACACCCTATATGTCGATGTCGCTACCGTTACCTTTACTCGACCCGGGAACACTCTAACCTACTTCTGAAATTTTATACATTAATATCTCATCACGCCTGCAATATTTTGTAAATTTAAAGGCATTTTTCTTATGTAAACCGCATATCGGCTTTCGAATAAGACCAATTTCAATAAAATCGGTCCACGCATGACAGAGATATCGTAATATCGTCTCATGGATCTGTCGAAATTGGTACGATTTTTCTTCTTCTGATTCTCCTAGAAATTTTTCGTCATCATCATCAAACATTACGTATATATATCGTCAATATATATATATATACGCGTTACGCGCGCACCTTCAGCCAACACATGTATCGTTCTTCGTTCGTCGTCCGCCATTGTACGTACATATATATATACTATTTTGAATTTTATAACCTAAGTGCTAAGTGTCAAATAAAGTAAGTTGTCCCAATTTGAAATGTCAGGAGTTTTTACACTACATAGGAGACTGAATTATTGTCTCAATTAATAAGGTAAGTCGCCAAAATTTTTTTAATAGATTTCTTATGTAGAGTCGCAGACTTGGAAGTTATCCGGAGAAGGTTCGACAGAGAATCATCTCCTTTCGCATAATAATATATATTGCAACAAATTGCATTGCATTTAAATTGCCTGATATTTGTATTTGTATATACCAGCAAAATAGAGTTTTTAGGTAAAGCTTATTATATTATTATTATAGAAATCAAGGGGACGCACAGGACTTTGATAAAAATGAAGGGGACGCACAGGCGTGGAAGTTGTCCGGAGAAGATTAAATTAAATAAATAGAAAGACAAAGCATCTTGCTTCGCACATGCTTCTGGAAAGTCAAATAAGGTAAATCGACAAAATTATAAATATACCAGCAATTTAGAGTTTTTATAATATATATTGCAACAAATTGCATTGCATTTAAATTGCCTGATATTTGTACTTGTATATACCAGCAATTTAGAGTTTTTATGTAAAGCTTATTTTATATTATAGAAATGAAGGGGACGCACAGGACTTCAATAAAAATGAAGGGGACGCACAGGCTTGGAAGTTGTTCGGAGAAGATTAAATAAATAGAAAGACAAAGCATCTTCCTTCGCACATGATTCTGGAAAGTCAAATAAGGTAAATCGACAAAATTATAAACATACTATATATTGTAACAAATTGCATTGCATTTAAATTGCCTGATATTTGTATTTTTTATATACCAGCAATTTAGATTTTTTATGTAAAGGTTATTATATTATAGAAATGAAGGGGACGCACAGGCTTGGATAGTAGAATTGATGATGGGGACGCACAGGCTTGGATGAACAGAAATGAAGGGAATGCACAGGCGTGAAAGTTGTCCGGAGAAGATTAAAAAATAAATAGAAAGACAAAGCATCTTGCTTCGCACATGCTTCTGAAAGTCAAGTAAGGTAAATCGACAAAATTATAAATATACCAGCAATTTAGAGTTTTTATAATATATATTGCAACAAATTGCATTGCATTTAAATTGCCTGATATTTGTACTTGTATATACCAGCAATTTAGAGTTTTTATGTAAAGCTTATTTTATATTATAGAAATGAAGGGGACGCACAGGCTTGGATAGTAGAATTGATGATGGAGACGCACAGGCTTGGATGAACAGAAATGAAGGGAATGCACAGGCGTGAAAGTTGTCCGGAGAAGATTAAAAAATAAATAGAAAGACAAAGCATCTTGCTTCGCACATGCTTTTGGAAAATCAAATAAGGTAAATCGACAAAATTATAAACATACTAAACTAATTTTATTCCAAAACCAATAAATTGTGTGTTGAAAATATTGGACCTCTTCGTTCATCCTCGTTGAATTATTACCATAGCATTTAAATTTCCAGCAACAAGACTTTCTGCCATACGCTCTCATTTCCTTTGGACACATTTTATAATCTACACTTACTTTAACAAAATGCCACTCTATTTCTATATAGTTGCTACGCTATTCATTATTAATTTTACTAGTTTTCCATTAACAATATTTCAATTCACCAATAAATATTATTTTTTATACTATACTAAACCAACACCAATAAAAATATTGAATCTCTTCATTCATTTTCGCTAAATTACTATTAACATTTCTTAAATTTCTGCCACAAGATTTTCTATCGCAGATCTTCCCAAGTAGGGGAAATCTGCTTCTGAAACACATGTTTCGGTTCTCCTTCCAACGCTGTGCCTGCGGATAAGGTGGGACGATTTCTACTGTCCTCTCTCTCTGCTTCCTAGCGGCGTTACTGTCTCCTCTGAGAGAGGGAGTGTTGGAGGGAGAACCGAAACATGTGTTTCAGAAGCAGATTTCCCCTACTTGGGAAGGCCTGGATTCTATCGTATGCTCTCATCTCCTTTGTACACATTATGTAGTCTCTATCTACACTTATTATAGCAAAAGGCCACTATTTTTGGTAATGGTATACAAAGTGGGCAACCTCACGGATTTTGACGACCTTGAAATATGTTGTCAACCCCATCATTCTGAACAACTTTTTCCTCTAAACTTTTTGGCGGTCGACCTTGGTTTCCGAGATATTTGCGACAAACTTCTATTCATTTATTCCGACGCAACCGACACAGCGATCAACTTGATGTGGTTGGTCATCTGGGGGATGTGTTTATATTTGTCTCTAGACTGTGATTCAAAAAAGAAAGTAATTTTTTTCAAAAAGAATGTAATTTTTTTCAATCACATTACCATGAGCTCCGAGGTAGATAGAGACAGGGATAAACACATCCCCCAGATGACCAACCACCTCAAGTTGATCGCTGTGTCCGTTGCGTCGGAATAAATCAACCGAAAGGTCGACATTGTATTCTACCTATCCGTACGCGTTCGTAGTAGCACAGCGTTCGGCAATGTTCTGTGCGAATATCTCGGAAACTACTGCCGGGCGATGGTAACATGTATAGGGAAAAGTTGTTCAAAATCATGGTCTTGATAACATATCCAAAAATCATTGAAATCGGTGAGGATGGAAAATTTCTAAATAATTACCAAAGATTTTTGCAATTATCTCGGAAACTAAGGTCGACCGCCAAAAAGTTTAGAGGAAAAAGTTGTTCAGAATGACGTCCTTGACAACATATTTCAAGGTCGTCAAAATCCGTGAGGTTGCCCACTTTCTATACCATTACCCTATTTTTATATAATTTCTATAAAAGTAAGTTCTACGTTAAGTTGTATATACCCATAAAAAACTTCAAAGAAGTAAAAAAATACGCCAAGTACATGAAAAATCAAATAAATCACAAAAAATAGAAGACAATAATAATCACAAAAAAAATAGAAAAGTATACAATACAAAAAAAGATGTGAAATCAAAATGAGCTGCCAGTACATAAAGGTGTTTTCCAACTGCGCTTAAGATGACACAACTACATACACACAGCTGAAATGCTGTGTTCATACATTCCATTACAATGTATTACATAATATTAAGCAGATATATTTTTATACAAATAAATATTTTAATACGAATACATATTTGATTCAAAATACTTGGCGCTGCGCAACCGAAAAAATGTTAATTGCCTTAGTATTAATTAATAATTTACAACAACTCCATTACAATATAAAATACATATACATACACATATTAGAAACGCAGTCAGATTTATTCTATACTGCAGCTCATGTAAGAAGTAACTTGCCGACTGACGAGTTTAGATCGGTTCTGCGCATGTTGGCGCTCATTGGCTATGCCACCACCAATGGTCTTTCGGCTGCGCATCAGTTCTGCGCCGAAAACATTGGCGTGGCGCCACTTTCGTATATACCGCGTGTTTCGATTTTATGTCGGATTTAATTGTCACTTTTTACTGCAAATGACATATATAAAAAAAACAATGTTTCGTGCGAAAAAAATTTTCATAACATTAATACCGTAAACATTTCAGTATAATACGACTAATAAATAAATTCTTTCTTTAATATGGCACGAATTTAGTAGAATACACATTTTATTTGGTTACCCGGTATGTGAAAGTGAATCGGAATGGTGCAAGGAGAGAGGGATGCCTGGGTGGTAAAGTGGGGGAACAGAGACCTGGCGACAGTCGAATAGTTCATTCAACATGCGCGAAATAAGTTACTTCTTAAATGAGCTGCAGTATACATATATTTAATTCTAATACCATGCGTAGCATATGCACACGCACGCACGCACACACACACACACCCGCATGCACGCACGCACGCACGTACAAGAAAGAAAGAAAAGGATTAATGCAATTTATACATATTTATTGAGTTTAGCAACACCAATTCGGGGCGCAGCGCCAAGTATTTTGAATCAAATATTTATTCGTATTAAAATATTTATTTGTATAAAAATATATCTGCTTAATATTATTGAATACATTTTGTTCTTTGTGTAAATAGCCAGTGTGATAATTGGCGCATTTGTTGTATATCATTGTCACGTCCTGGGTGGTAAAGGGGTTAGGACGATGACGAGAAAGGAGTTCTTGCCCCGTCGCCTCCAACGTACCGTCGCGCCCTAAGGCCGGCCGGGTTACGCCGCAATGGAGTAAACTGTGCGGGGCAGGTGGATTGGCTTTTTGGGATCGAGGAGGAAAAGAAGAGGTGTGTTTCGTCTTGGGATCGTCAGCCAGACTCATCAGTAGGGCTATAGCTGACGACCCCTGCCCTAGACACGCACGGGGACACAGAGGATATGATTTTGGAACTTGTATATATACGAATGATATTGAGAGTTAGGACTAGCGAGAAAGATTGATGGAGACCTCTGGTGACGCTCGTTGACACTAAGTCGCGTGGTGGGGTCGGGACGTCACATCATTACTTTTGTAAAGTTGAATATAGCACATTAATAAATTTATATTAATTTACGACAATGTTTTTAAATGGGATTCTTTTTTATGAGATTATATACTTGGCGCTCTTTTTTGTACCTTTTTTTAAAAAAGGTAATTTTGTGGAGTATATTATACTGGAAAGAACAGAAAAAAACGTTTCGGAAGGAGCAAGAAAATCAAGGAAGACGCAGTGTGAAGTAGAAGCTGTGCAAGGTAAATATTCTTTATGCAATTCATTTTTAAAACTCAAAATATTGATCGTTATCTTGGATATATAATATAAGATATATTGGTCTTTATTGACACTTGTATATCGTTTAAATCAAGACGAAACAATGAACAAAGTAGCATCATCCAGCGAAGAAGATGGTCAACTATCAAGTGAGGGTGAAAATATTGAATTTATTATTCCCGTGGATGAAGCTGGTCCAAGCAATCCTAAAAAGAGACGTGCTCAAATTGATATAATTACGCCAAAACTTGTTGCAACCCTTGATAAGTGCAAAGTAAGCGATCGTGATGCTGTTTGTATAATAACAGCAACAGCTCAAGCTCTTGATCATGATCTACTTAGGCGACTTAATTATCAATCGAACGTCTGTACGGCGTCATCGCACGGATCTTCGAGCACAACTTGCCGATAAATATCGTGTAGCGTTCAAAGACTGTGAGCTTGGTGCTATTATTTATTTATTTATGTATTGATTATATACGGGTAGGCACCCTTTGGTAAATGATATAATATACATGAGCTGAATTATAGTGCCTCTCCGAGATATAGTGACTTAGGTGTGAAGTCCCTCAGCGGGGTCTTAACCGACACCCTGCTGAGTACTGGCCGCTAAACGTGCCCCTCTACTACCTCTTGCAGGACTGTATTTAGAGAAGATCAGAACAAAACCGGGGCCCCAATAGAATATAAAACAGAAATTTCTGTTAGGGCCCCGGTTTTGCCCTGGTCTTCTCTACATACAGTCCTGTAAGAGGCAGTAGAGGGGCACGTTTAGCGGCCAGTACCCAGCAGGGTTTCGGTTAAGACCCCGCTGAGGGACTTCGCACCTAAGTCACTATATCTCGGAGAGGCACTATACACTACATTGGGACGGAAAGCTGTTGCCAGCTTTAATAGGCAATGAGAAAATTGATCGTTTACCTGTACTAATAACTTGCAGAGGTATTGAGCAGCTGCTTGGAAGCCCTGCAATTCTATCGGGTACTGGAGACAAACAAGCTTCTGCGGTATACGATTTATTGCAGAAATGGGATTTAGGTGGCAAAGTGCAAGCATTTTGCTGTGACACACACGTCATCGAACATGGGACGTTTCCACGGCGCATGTATCCTTCTCGAACAAAAATTTGAAAGAGATTTGCTATATTTTCCTTGCCGGCATCACATATATGAAATTATTTTACGGAGTGTTTTTGATATGAAGTTAGAGGAATCATCAGGTCCAAATATTCCACTTTTTAAACAATTTCAGCAGGCTTGGCCTCAGATCAATAAGTGGAATTTTGTGGCAGGAATTGAAGACGAGTACGTCCACCAATCTACAATTATAAATAGTATTAAAGTGCTGGAGTTTGCAATGCAAACCTTGAAAAACATTAATCAACCACGAGAAGATTATAGAGAATTTTTGGAGCTTACAGTTCTTTTCTTAGGCGGTATTCCTAGAACAAATTATATATTTCGAGTTCCAGGAGCTTTACATCACGCTCGATGGATGGCCAAGGCGATATATTGTATAAAAATATATTTATTCCGAAAAGAATTTATCTTGACTAGCGAAAAGGCCACTGAAATTCGCGACATTTGTATTTTCTGGTTCTGCTGGGCCCTACTCACGAGTCCACAAGCAAATCCGGGACGCAATACCTTAATGATATTTCTATTTGTAATTTACATAATAGCTATAATAATTTATTTTCAGTCTTAGAACTGCTTTTCTTCTGTATAATTGAGCGTTATAATGAAAATCAAAAATATTTAATATCTTCATCGTTTATGGATATATGAAAAAACTCTTCAGACAAAAGTTCTAGTATATATGGAGGCGAATATAATGGGGAAATTTTTTTTTCAAGGTCACTCTTTCGAGTTTTCAAGGTCACGGACGTTTTTTTTTTTAACAATCGTATATGCTATGTATGTATTCTTAAACAGAAGAAAAATACAAATTCAACGATGTATCATAATGTATATTTATGTCAAGGTTTAAAAAGTTGAAAATTTTCAAATTCGTTGCGCGTCCTTTTCCCGTGGTCCAATCGAGCTGACATTTTTCCAGATCATTTTCCCAACAAGTGTCACATTTCTGGGGTACGGGACCAAAAAAATCTCGCAAAATAATTTTCGTCAAGAGTAGCTAAGGTCCACCCTAATGTATACAATGACGGACGACGATCCCTGCCGAATAATCCAGAGAGTCGACGAAAGCAGAACGAACATGTGTTGGCTGAAGGTGTGTGTGTAAAGCGTATATACGTACCCAAAAAAAAACATGACTCATGTATGAAAGATGCTAATTGCCTTTAATTCACGAAAAATGTTCTCACGCAAAGATTGTGAAATCATCTTTGCTAAATCCAATCACGAAAAAAGTTCTCACGCAAAGATTGTGAAATCATCTTTGCTAATTCCAATCACGAAAAAAGTTCTCACGCAAAGATTGTGAAATCATCTTTGCTAATTCCAATCACGAAAAAAGTTCTCACGCAAGGATTGTGAAATCATCTTTGCTAATTCTAATTGTACCTTTAATTCACGAAAAAGGTTCACATGCAAAGATTGTGAAATCATCTTTGTTAATTCCAATTGTACCTTTAATTCACGAAAACAATTAAAAAAGTTATCACGCAACGATTGTGAAATCAATTTTGCTAATTTCAATTTCATTCTCGTTCTCCGCTCGAACACTGATTCCTCTGTCACTTTTTATACTTGACATTCCTTTATTGGCCACAAATCAATTCGGAGCTCAGATTTTCAGCTTCGGTTTTAAGGAATTAGCGGGCGTTGTATAAGGAAAAAAAACTATGAAGTCGACTTAAAACAAAATGTTTCATATTCTCCGCATCTCTCTTACAGCGTATTCGGACGGTCACAATGGTGCGCACTGAGTGCGAATTTTTGCCAACTGGAAACGAAAAGTTCGCGTTCAGTACGCCATAGTGCAGGTTGCTGAATGTGTTATTAATCTATTACCGACTTTGATTCGTTTAAATTAGTCTCTACCAAGTATTTGTTATCTCCCATCGTAAAACGATCTTCATGCGACATTTTTAACAGAAGATGACACTCTTATAAAAGTTTTTGTGTGAACTAGAGGCCTCATGCCCGCTAATTCCTTAAAACCGAAGCTGAAAATCTGAGCTCTGAATTGATTTGTGGCCAATAAAGGAATGTCAAGTATAAAAAGTGACAGAGGAATCAGTGTTCGAGCGGAGAACGAGAATGAAATTGGAAATAGCAAAGTTGATTTCACAATCGTTGCGTGATAACTTTTTTAATTGTTTTCGTGAATTAAAGGTACAATTGGAATTAGCAAAGATGATTTCACAATCTTTGCATGTGAACCTTTTTCGTGAATTAAAGGTACAATTAGAATTAGCAAAGATGATTTCACAATCTTTGCGTGAGAACTTTTTTCGTGATTGGAATTAGCAAAGATGATTTCACAATCTTTGCGTGAGAATTTTTTTCGTGATTGGAATTAGCAAAGATGATTTCACAATCTTTGCGTGAGAACTTTTTTCGTGAATGAAAGGGAATTAGCTTCTTTCATACATGAGTCATGTTTTTTTTTTAGGGGGAGGGGATTTCACCACTTTTTTCATAATTTATTATAAATTAATAAGTGCCCTATTTCATAACGGTCTTCATTCACAAAGCGGTTCATATTCATGCAAGATACATGCTGGTACATTAGCACAGAAATGTATTGACAACGACAAAATTAATCAATCGAAATGACTCAAAAACGCTAAAAATGTGTATATTCTTTTTTTGTAACGTCAAAACTGAAAGTAAATTGTATTTTTTAAACGAATTTATTCAGCTTCGATTCCTCTGTTTGCTTCTTGTACGTCTGCTACATATCTGTAAACTCAAATTTAAACCAATTACACCAATCCAATTATCTTGAAACTTTGGAGGCGTGCGTAGTTCGGATGACAATACGATATTTTGAAAACCAAATAACCCCGAGGGGGTGAAAATTGTATTCAATCAGCAATAATCATTAAGTATAACCCATAACCACAAATCCAAACGACTTGAAATCGACGAGAAATGATTCGTAATGAACGAATAGAGAAAAAAAATATAACATTGAAGGTGTTCTCAAACAGGAAATGATGACTTTAAGCAGCATTAAGGATTGCAATGGAAAAATGTATAATTTCGAGGAGAAAAATAATAATTAGGACATAGTATTATATTATTATGAATTAAACGAAATTAAATTAGGTGGGGAAATATGTTATATTATATATATATAATATAAATAAAATAAATAGTTAAATATATATATATATAAGAAAAATAATAATTAGGACATAGTATTATATTATTATGAATTAAACGAAATTAAATTAGGTGGGGAAATATGTTATATTATATATATATAATATAAATAAAATAAATAGTTAAATATATATATATATATTTAACTATTTATTTTATTTCTTAAAGAACATAAAACATCAACATAAAGAATTTTAAACAACAGACGGTGTAACTATTTACAAAATCCGGCCGCCACGGCCGCCACGGCTGCCACGGCTGCCACGACCACGGCCACGGCCACGACCATAAGTTTGGGCATGAACGAGCTCCCGCAGCATACAGGCCTGCGCGCGGAGGCTTACGGCCTGTACCCATACGGCCTGGAGGGTGGCCCATTGATCTTGACGGGCTCGCACCCTCCAGCCGCTCCTTTGGTGTCTTCTGGTTCCTTGATGACCTCCTGTAATTAGTAATAAACGTCTTCAATTTCATTATAATAATTTATAGATTTTTGGCACGTGCCGAAAAAAATGTTCGCCTCCTCTGATAAAGGCTAAACCGAATAATATATATATTGTAAAAATATAAAAAGGTATTTAATTAATTTATTAAGAAATAATACCATCTGCCGTGGCCGGGCCCTGCATAATCTGGTATTGGGGGGGATAGGGTGGTGGTCGCGGCGGGGTCGCCGTATCTACGGCTGATGGCAGCGGCTGCGGAGGCGCCGTAAATACGGTTAATGGGAACGGCGGCCAAGCTGGCCGGGCCTCTCGTATTGGTGCTGGTGGTAGTGGTGGCGGTGGCGGTGGCGATGTCGCGGTTTCCGGCACCTTATTAACCGCCTTTAAAATTTCTTCATCATTCGAGTCTGGAAAAATAAATTTGAATAAATGTATATATTAAAAATTTTATTATTTAATTCTTTAAAGCACCATTATGTACTTGCACCTCTTTTTGATTTCCCATCTTTTTTTTTATTTTGTAATTATTATATATTATCTTCTATTTTTTTGTGATTTATTTGATTTCATGTACTTGGCGTAATTTTTTTACTTTTTTTGAAGTTTTTATGGGGTAAAACTTACCATCGAGAAGGGCGTCCTCGCTTTTTTGCTACAAAAATTAATAAACAATTAATTAACCAAAATGATCAACAAGAGCTCATAAAAGCGTCGTATGATAGAAGGAAGTAATATGTTAATTATCAGTGGGCATAGACGGTAACTGTATAACAAGTAAAACAAGAAGAACATATTGAATACATAGAAGCATATTGTAACTCAGATGTGTTTCATATTTCTAATCGTTGACGTTACAAGTCAGTTTGAATATGCTTCAACGTTTCAAATATCTTCAAGTTGTATTGTTATTATACAGTTACGGTCTAGGTCCACTGATACCGTTGGCCAAGTGCAACTCTGCTATGAGTTTAATAGAGTATTTTTATATTACTTACAATTTCTTCATCCGTCTCCATATCGCTGTCTGCCATTTTCATCTACTTCTGATTTATAGCTTTTCTATGAAGTTGTTTAGATGCTCAGTAAAGATTTGACGATCAAAGAGCACTTCTTAGTAAATATCGATCTATCGAAATTCTTCATTACGGTATGCTCAAACCGTGAATCGTAGAGTATATAAACATGGAGAAAGCATGCAATGGGCGAAAATGTAAACGGCGGTAGAAAGAGAAAAATAGACATGAGGGACACCCTCTCTATTTTTTCTCTATTCGTTCATAACGAATCATTTCTCGATATAAATTGTGTATTTACGGAACTCGTGATAATAACTATCATGACTATGTAATAATAAAATAAGATAATAAGGCTAAAATAACTCCGATGACCTGTCAATTTCGCTATCTTTCGTGTATAGAGACATGGTTGCTCAGTGTGCCTATGGGTAGAGGGGGAAGGGGAATTAGCTTCCAGACGCGAGCGCGTCCGTTAATTTGTGGTTATGGGTTATATTTATTGATTATTGCTGACTGGGTACAAATTTCACCCCCTCGGGGTTATTTGATTTTTAAAATATCGTATTGTCATCCGAATCACGCACGCCTCCAAAGTTTCAAAACAATTGGATTGGTGTGATTGTTTTAAATTTAAGTTTTCAGAGGAATCGAAGCTGAATAAAATCATTTAAAACATATGATTTATTTTCATTTTTGACGTTGCAAAAAAAGAATATACACATTTTTTGCGTTACGTGGTCACTTCGTTTGATTAATTTTGTCGTTGTCAATACATTTCCATGCTGATATACCATCACGTATCATGCATGAATATGAACCGCTCTGAGGATGAAGACCGTTGTGAAATACGGCACTTAGTAATTTATATTTTTTATTACATATTGATATCGGTTGTGGAGCAGCTGTAATGTTATAATTAATTTATGCATAGAGCTTAATTAAAATAATGATGAGGCACACTTACATGTAAGAAAATAATGAAGATTTTTCGAATGTCAGGACACGTGTCTCTGTCGATACGAAAAAGAATAGAGCTCCAGTCACCAGCTTCGTTTTGTGTTTCGCGCGATCCTAGGCTCACATGCCCGTCGGTAAGAGCGAGCCCTCTACGTACCAAACAAACCGATCACGTCCCGCCGCTATCGCGCGAGACCTTCTTTACCATCGTGACATTTCAAAAATGTTAACAACTAGCAGGTTAAGATTGAATGACAGCCAAGTGACATTTATATAAATTATGCTTTCGAGGTGACACCTACTGGCGTCAAGTGGAGGAAGAAAACGTGACGTCATATCTCGTAATTTTAAAAGTATCACTTTTATAACTATTAATTCAGAATAAATCTTATATCTTTTAGACAAATAGCTTGATAGATTAAGTAAAACGACATATGGATTCGAAAAAAAAAAAATGATTCGCTTAATCATGTAAAAACACCAGCACTATGTCATAAAATAAGATAATAAGGCTAAATATTTTCGACGACCTGTCAATTTCGCTATCTTTCGTGTATAGAGACATGGTCGCTCAGTGTGCCTATGGGTAGAGGGGAAGGGGGAATTAGCTTCCAGACACGACCACGTCTGTTGATATTATGGTTGACGACGAAAAATATATATATGTACTAAGGTAAATGTCCCCATTACTGACCACGTCCCCATCAGTGACCACTTCATTTTGTTATTGTTTATTGCAACACAGAAAGCGAAATATAAGCGAAATATTTCAGTTATTGTTTCATACGTTATTTATGTAGCCGTACATTCATCTTTAAGTAAATTCACATGTAAATTAAGACTTGGTCATTGACATGAAAGTTGACAGATTCTAATACCGTGAGGTTATACTCCAGATATCATTAAACTCGCAAATTTTACAATAAAAATACATGGATCCATGCAGTAACTTACTCAAATTAACGAGAAATATATACAGAATTATAAAAGAAAAAGAAAATTTCCATTTTCTTTCATTATTGTAGCAGAAAATCGTGGTATAAAATAGATGGTCACTAAAGGGGACATCAGGTCCAATATAATTTTCGCCATAATTTTTGTGTAAATAGTCAAATATCACTGTAAAACTAATTTGATTAAGAAACTAGAGACTTCAAAAAATACAATGATCCATACTTTACTCAAATATTGTCGTATATTAGTAAAAAATATACTATTTCGAACCAGTCACACTCTTAAACGGTCGCTAATGGGGACATTTACCTTATGGTTGACGAAAAATGTCTTGGAGAATCAGAAGAAGAATCTTACCATTTTCGACAGATCCATGAGACGATATTACGATATCTCTGTCATGCGTGGACCGATTTTACTGAAATTGGTCTTATTCGAAAGCTGATATGCGGTTTACATAAGAAAAATGCCTTTAAATTTAGAAAATATTGCAGGCGTGATGAGACATAATGTAATAAATGTCAGAATTAGTTTGGAATGCCTCCGCGACGAGTAAAGGTACACGGTAGCGACAGCGACAGTCGATATATACAGGGTGTTTTTCATGTACTTGGCGTCGAGACGCTACCGCGTCTCTAGATATATAAAATCCTTAGTTTAGTTACAAATAAAAAACAGTTTGATGATATACAAACATGACGCAATTCAAATTTCGGCAACTTACATTGTGTTACAGACTGCATTTTGGTTGCAATTCAATGGTACAACGATACATATTTGCAAAAACACGTGGCATCTTAAATGTTGGCAACTTACCTTATTTCACACTCGCCAGGTTATATCCTGAATGTAAGCTGTCAAAATTTGGAGTCGATTGCATATTGAAGATAGCGAGTGACGAACGAAATATGTATTAGTTCGTTTTGGCTGAAGGTGTGCGTGTTACTCGTATATACGTATTATGTTGACGAAAATTGTCTTGTAGAAGAAGGAGAATAACCTTACTCTGTCATGCGTGGACCGAATTTATTGAATTTAGTCTTATTCGAAAGCTTATATGTGGTTTACATAAGAAAAATGCCTTTAAATTAAGAAAATATGTTTCAGGTAAGGTTGGATTAGCCGGGCGACGAGTAAATGATAGCGGTAGCGACAGACGACATATACAGGATGTTGACATGTACTTGGCGTCGAGACGCTACCGGGTCTCTAGATTGAAATATTATTATTCGAATGCAGATGTATATAAACAATATTCGAATAATCTAAATATTGGCAATGTATTTATGTGTTATATCTTTACAGCAAATGTTTGACCCATGTGCTTTGATGAACAAGCTTTAAAATGGTGGAAATGAAAACAAGAGTAATTTCATTGTATAGCGATATAAATCAAATATTTTTTCAATTCTCCGGGTTTTAGGGATTTGTCTGCGACTGCAAATCTACTCGATGCAAAAGAAGTATATTTACATTTAAAAAAATATCAGTAATATGATAACTATTCAGAAATGGAAATCTGTATTACAAGAAACGACACAAAAAATGTCACAAAGCCGTTTTAAATAATATCGAATGACCCATTATGATAAAAGGGAAAACATTTTTGAACCTTCAATAAATTCAGTGAACAACGGTCGTCAAGTCTCATTGTATTGT
This sequence comes from Andrena minutula, assembly GCA_929113495.1. Taxonomy (NCBI): domain Eukaryota; kingdom Metazoa; phylum Arthropoda; class Insecta; order Hymenoptera; family Andrenidae; genus Andrena; species Andrena minutula. Next base: position 34,273,102 of record OV815996.1, on the reverse strand, counting down.
TTGGGCTTTTTTCAAACAGAACACGAGGCAAGACAGGCTAAACCTATCATTTCCCTGTTCATAATAACCATTACCTGCTGATGGAGGGATGGCGAGGACGCACGAGGAGTCGGCGAAAATAATGATTGAAAATAGCAGGAATCACATAAACGTGTAATCATGTAACGTCGAAGGGTACAGGGGGTTGTCGGAAATGATCACAGATTTCAGGGCAGTGTGATCATCCACCTCGAAGACAAGAATTACGCTAATGACGTCCATTACGCTCAGATTATAGAATTATAACGCTGTTGTAATAAATTATTCGTCCTGCCGCGGTTATTTTTTAGTCCATCTTCGAGTTTACAACGACGCATAGAAATTCGTATAAATCATGCATAAATATTAATATTTCGATATTACAACGACTACGATGTCCTCTTCAATATTCTTTACTCTTTACGAGCGACAGTTTTTCGTATTGCGAACATTGTGAAGTCTAAGAATATTTGTACCTTAAATATTTTATATACAGGGTGAGTCACCAAACTTCTCCAACCCGCATAACTTCTAAAGTATGAAATTTAAAGGAGCAGTGAATTTTTTATAAGAAAACATTAAGCTTTATTCCTTCCAAACTTAATAATAATATTAACAACTATATGAACGTCAACGGGCATCACATTGAGCACTCACTGTGCATAACTGAGCTTATTGTTAGTAGTGAGATCATGAGCAACGTCCCTGCAAATATCTCGCTAACAATTAGGTTTAGAACACATAAAATTTATAATACTTTCTTATTGAAAATTCACTGGTCTGTTAAATTTTGATGCAAAAAGGTAGGCATGCCAATTATAAAATTCAAGGTCACCTGGATATCTCGTAAACAAGTAGGTTATTTAAAGAAACCGTTGCAGCATTATATATTCCTTTTGATATCGTGCAATTTCTATATAAAATACTATTTTGTAGAACACATACTTTAGAAGCTACTGGCGGTAGACAAGTGATGTGACTCGCCCTGTATAATGCATGACAACAAAGTAAGTACGAGAATCAATGATTTCCAAAATGATAAGACAATAAGCAGTATGTTTCAGAAGGACAGTCAAATTATAGGTACAGAAATCTAGAAAGATTGTTATATAATGAGTAGAAATAGTTTTATTTTATACTTTGGAAAGGGTTCATTTTTCAACATACCTATCTGTACTGATACTACTATTGCATAGAAAACCCAGATAACACATAGACGTCTTGAAGACGTTTTAAAGAAAGTCAAATGGAGTCTTGACGGCGTTTCAAAGGTGTTTTACTGACGTCCAAAAGGAGTCTTGAAGACGCGTAAAAGACATCTTGATCATGACTGGATAAAATCCAATGTAGCTCCATACAATATGTCATTAAGACATTTATAGGTACCTACATACTGGAAACAAAATTTTAACCGTGACGGAAATCGGACTTACAACAATTAAATAAATCAACTTTTAGGTACATATTGATAAATATTTTATACTTTTATAGAAACCTCTACACTCGTCGCTCAAAATGTCGTAAGACAGACGTCTTAAAAACGTCCTAATAAGATCGAAAGATGTTCAAACCAGAAACAGACTAAAAATAGACGTCTTTAAAATGTCGTGTGCTATCTGGGAACCCACTAAATACTTAACCTGCACTGACTTTTTCCGTGTACCTTTATAAAGGCTTCTTATGTACATGTAAAATTTATGTTATGAACTTGTAAGCATCATGCATACTGTTATTATTTTCACAGGCCTAAGTTACTCTTGAACAACAAACGCCTCAGAAATTCAATTCTAATCATTCCGCTATCCACTGGCACTTGAAAAGCCTTGCAAAAGCATGTAAATTGGAAATATGTGAAGCAGATGTCACATAAAATTCAAGCTAAAATTCACTTAACGAAAATCCTATAGACTGTTTGTTATAATATACGCGGTGATATACACTTTGAGCTACTGAATCCAACCAAACAATCACTACAAAAGTCTATTGTAAATAAGTGAGCCGATTGAAATCAGCATTGAAAATACAACCGGCGCGTCGGCTTCTCTCAACAGGAGGAGAGTCCCTCTTGTACAAGAACGACGGACATCCACATAGGTGTACCAAAACAGACATTAAAGAACTTGAAGGAAATTTACGAAATATATAGGAGAGAGTGATTCATTCGGCCTACTACCCATTCACTTCAGAGCAATAGTTTTTTAGGCTCTCCTGGAATCAATATCACTTAAATAGTAAAGAGAATCTATTACTTTGTTTAATCAGAAACAAAACGAATTGTTATAAAAATAAAATTAAAATGTTATTAAATATACGAGAAAATAATGTAGCAAACGAAGAAAGATACACCAATAATTACATATACTGGAAAGGGGAATTTGGATTATAATAATCATGAGTAAGCGTTTAAATAAAAAATAATACTGTTATAAGCGAATGTAAAGGTTCTTCGATGTTACCACCCTAATAGCAAGATATTCCCCATTTTTTTCCGACCAAAATTGAATTACTCATTTAACATCAAGTATCCTGTACACATAAACTTATTACAGAATTATAAATCATACATATGTATCAGAAAATCTGATTTGATTGTCCTTGGTGACTGATATAAAAGAGATAGTTACTTATGTTTTCCCGTTAGTAAGTTGCAATATGAAGATAAATTAACAGAAGGGTAAACAAAAAAATTTTGAAGAAAATTAAAATCCACTTGAAAGAAATAAAAATGTACTAAAAAGTGAAAAATAATTTTTTCCCTTATTTAATCTACGACTGACATATTTTTTAAGTATGCGCCAGATTTACACAGTGCAAATGATGAGGCGCTGATTTAAAAAATATGTAAGTCGTAGATTAAATAAGGGAAACAATTATTTTTCAGTTATCAGTGCATTTTTATTTTTTTTAAGTCGGTTTTAATATCATAGAAGGTTTTTATTTTTAACTTTTTCGTTTTATATATAGTAGATAACACAACATGCTGAGGAAATATACGCGTACGTACATAAAAGAATAATAATTAGGCAAGAATAGTCTTTATTATTAACCAGAGCTGGCAGAATATTGAGTCAATGTTGATGCAGTCTAGGATGGAACCACAGAGGGCATCGCCCTCTTTCGAATAAAAAAAAAGATCATCAAAATTGGTGCATATGTTGAGGAGTTATGCGGGGAAAAAACATAAAAAATAAAAAATACATACGGGTCGAATCTATAACCTCCTCCTTTTTTATGTCGATTAAAAATGCGAACGAAGTAACAAAACGTGCAAAACTCGTACCTACTGCAATTAGGAAATATTCGTTCAGGTTCAAGCAGTTTTCAAGTTCACGACTTCACGTGTAGATGTCAGTGGCTGCTACTTCATTGAAGACCCCGTGCGTGTTCAGCAATAATGTTGTCGTCATCAATGCAAACGCTTAATTTCCAAATAGCTCAACAAGATTTATTTATCAAATGTTCTTTGAATCAAATAACAATCCAAGATTATAAATTAAAAATACTCTATTTAGCTAATAATGACGTAATTAATTCATTAGAAATTTCAGTAGGGATTTTTCATGTAGTGGTATCTACTAAAGCAATTAAGCTGAACAAAAGGTACGTGCAATTAGAGAAAGGTGATCGATTTTCGTACACGTCGTTATCGCGCGTATATACAATGTCCATTATACATACATGAATAACTATAGTCAATTTCATCGTTGTTCACAAAATATGGGTTTGAAGCCGGCTGGAATTTATTCATCCGTGATTCCTACGATTCTCGTCAGAAATTCATCGGTGTAAAACGTATTAGGAGAGCGGAAATGGAGAACAAAGAAATTAAAAACTAGTTGGCTACCCGGGGCGAACTTTTTCAAATGATCACGCAATATCGCCGCATGCTATCGAATTCTCCCTTTGCCGCTAACTGAAGCAAATCTTACCCCAAACTTTTTCATGGTCGTCATGGGCATTTCTGTTGTGTGTACAACAGAATTTATTTCTCGCTAGGAGCACGCCCCGCAATGCCACGGGATCGAGAAATATTCGCTGCAATAACCGATTACCATGACTGAAAGGAAGAGAAATCAACGGTCAGTAGGGCGCATTCGTGACGCTCTAAAAATGAAGGGTAGCGACGAGATTAAGGTTGCCAGATAAATAACATCGCCAGTGTTCCGTTTCTGTTCGATCGAGATATCTTTAGAAACAGAAAGTATTACAACGATTTCGTATGAAGTGATAAAAAAATTCTAAAGACTAATGTTTTATGATTAATCTAATGTTTAACAATATTATATTATGTTATATTAACATTGTTATCTATGCAAAATCAAAAAATCATATCCGGGAATTTTAAAGAACTTAAAGTATTTATTTACAGTATTTTACAACAAATAAACATTTTTTGTAAAGAAAACATTGATTGAAGAGGCCGTGTAAAAAACAGTGTAAATGCCAAAAATAAAATTATATACAACAGTAACTATTTAAAAATGTTCTTTTTTTAAATAGTGTAAATTAGATTTCGACCGTATGTTTAATAAGATATGGTATCGGCGCACTGGTTCGGTCTCTTAACAATTATTTTTTAATTTAAATCAAAGCTATTTTGCAAGTATGAATTTTAATATAAATTTCCAACGTTTCGGTCATAAATTTTGACCATTGTCAAGGAAAGTTTTGATAAAGCGAAAAATACTGCGAGTGCTATTTGAAACTAGTCGCAACCGTTTAAACAGAACGTGCGACTCGCGAGTCGGTTAGCTGGTGACTGAGGTAAACAACAGACAAAACGAGAGCATCTAGAAGGTGAACTGAAATGCGACCCGAAGAAACCGTTAAAAATTACGAAATATATAAACCTCAACCTCAAAACTGTACTGCCATGAAAACTAACATTTATGCTTGTGTGGTTTTTATATTCACTAGTAGGTGTTAAAAAGCAAAAATTACATAACATTACAAATATATGTAAAAAACAGTCAGATCATAGCAACTTAACAAAAGGAATTCATTAGAGAAACACATCATAGGCATTACTTCTTCAGTAATGTTGCGTAATATTCTTGTATTTTAGGTGTTTCATACCTAAGATTTACGCTAGGCTGTTTAATCATGTGTATTGTCTCCAATAGAATTCTCTGATTCAAATTAGCTTCCTTATCTACAACTTTAACATTGTCAAAGTCAAATCCATGATCAAACTCTAGTGAATGTTTAGGTAAAGCAGTATGTTGGAGGGGAGATAAAACGATATTTCTCTTATGTTCATAAATGTGTCTTTCTAGAAGTCTGGAGGTTTGTCCAATGTAAACCTGGTTACAGCCCATGCATGGAATTGAATAGACAATGTTTGAATTTTTGACAAAGGAATTTTATCTTTGATTAAAGGAAACAATTATTTAGCATAAAAAGGTAGTTTAAAAATAGTGTGCATTCGGACTTTTCTAAATATTCTTCTTATATCGTTTGAGATATTATTACAAAACGGTAAAACAACTATGTTCTTCCAACTAATTGGTCTTATTACTTTGTTTCTTTCTTCCTTCCGTCTCTCCACTAATAATGGATGGTAAATTTCAAAAGTACGTTCTTTAATCATTGCAGAAACCATCTCTATAGGATAACCACTACGCTTCAACGTGTTTTTCAAAAGAAGTAAATTAGCTGGTCGAAATTCCGGGTCAGAAAGTAAAATAGCACGATCTATTAGTCCTTTAATCAATCCTACCTTGTGTTGCATGGGATGCGCAGAAAAGAAGTTGATATATCTGCCTGACCAACTCGGTTTATGATACCAATTTGTGATAAATTTATTATTTGATCTAATAACTACTGTATCAAGAAAGCTAAGACAAGAATCCTTTTCAAATCCATGAGTGAATTGGAGTCTAGCATGAAAACCGTTAAACACATCCAATAATATCTGTAAATCCTAAGGTCTAAGACAAGTAATAATATCATCCACATATCTTTTGTAAAAATAAGTTGAAATGGTACCTTTGAGAGGGAAATCGTCTCTTTTTTTAATTTTAGCACTTACAGTGTTTTCTACAAGGACACTTCAATTATGGCCACAAGATTTAAATGTCGAAGGCGAACAAACACAAGATAGCAGTTAATATTGTGCACACAAACGGTCCATTTGTAAAGTACATACAAATAAACTCAATTCTCGGGATATACATATGTGCCTATCACTTTCTCTGAATGCTGGGCTTTGAAAAATAAATTCATAAATCACAAGTCTCATGTGCAGTAAATCTTCCTGTTCTTGAATGACCAGAAGTTAAGGATATATCGGACCTATCTTCAAAATGGTACCAAATTGATGAATATTTGTGAGATTGTTCTTTTTAATTTTCCTGATGTGCTCTAAAATTTTTAAACGAATTCACTATTGCTCTTATGGAAAGAGACGATCTTAACAGATAAAACAGCTGAAAAAATGTTGAAGAAATGGTATCAATGCTTTCAATTTTGTTGTACATGTAGTTATGGATAGATAAAAATATCTGCCGAGTCTCAATTGTTTTCACTACACCATTTTAAAAAAATAAATTATAACCTGAGAAAGTTTTGAATTCAAGGGCATTTTCACTGCCAAAAGTTTAGCAAATAATACTTGAAAAAGCATTTGTAAAGTGAAAAATACCTTTCTAGAAATAAAAATAAGACTCCAACTGTCGTTCCAGTTCCTTACATCTAGATTTACTATGCGTAAGACGTATATATTGAAGTATTTCAAATTCCATATACTTTTTTCTAATATTGTACATCCGATACATCCTTAAAGTAAAGTGGCGCAGTTTCGAGAAGAAAAGCGAGAAAGATAGCACGAATGGCGGATAAAAGTGGGAAGGAAGTGAACGATTAACAATAAATATAGCGTAGCGAAGAGTACGTGAGACAAGGGAACTCGAGTGAAGTCGAGTCTACTCGAGTCCAGGACGCGTAGAAACGAGCAGGCCTCCCCTTCTGCATCTACTTTCATGTTTACACGTACCCCGGAGGTCATAAATAACCCGGTACGGTGCCGGACACAGTCGCTCGCGCACGGGAAAACTTGACTAATTGCGAGAAACCTGCCTGACATCGCTGCCTGTTCCTTCCCGTCGAGATATCCTTCGTTGGGGTGTCCCTTCCATTACCCAGCTCCCTTTCCCCTCGCACACCAATCTTCCTTCTGTCCTTCTGTAATGTACACTATGACACATCCCGCGGTTTTTCGTCGGCCGTTCATCATCCTGAGACTAATCTCTTCTACTTGAGCTCCGCTGACGCGTCGTTTGTCTTCCTTTTGCCGTATGTACCTATACGTTCCGCAGGAGCGCCTATATAGGTTCCGCGTCCCCGCATTGCAATCTCACGGAAAGATTTTGTCGTTTGTTTCCTCTACGCTCCCTTCTGCCGTTGGAGCGTGTCCGCTAAATCTTGTCGAATAAAATTAATGCGTTTGGATTGTTTACCTTGTGTTAAGAAAAAATCGCACGACCTATTTATCAATGCTTACCTGCTACTCTTCCACGCGGGAAAGGTATGAGAGTTTCGAACACAGACTTTCAAAAATGAGATATACAGAGCAGTCCGATAACAATTTTTCTGAGCCTGAAATAGGTATATAATAAAATATACACAATTTGTAGTTAATAACGCAGCAACACACAGACTTTATATTTCCCCAAAACAAACTTCTTCACCTGACTACTTGACATATAATGGCGGACGAAAGAATGTTTATAACATTTAAAATCGCATAACTTTTTTAGAATTGGTCCAAACGACATGTATTTTTTTCAGAAGCTAGAAGGATTAGTGTGCTAAGTAGCGTGTTTTTTCGTTTTGTAAAAAATACAATTGGTCAGAATAGCAAAAAAAATAGTAAAAGACGTGTTTTAAACTTTTTTGTGAGCCTGTAATGAAAATTAAAAATAGTTTGTAAATTGAAGTAAGTTGTATACATGCCTAAAATTTCATCAAAATAGGGTAACGTTGCTCTGAGCTATAAGCGCTTAAAGATCGCAGAATAAGGTCGAAAATCGGTGTTTTCGAGAATTTCGCGAAAAAGTTTAAAAAGTTTAAAAAACGACTTTTACTATTTTGTTTGCTATTCCGACCAATTGCATTTTTTTCAAAACGACGAAACACGTTACTTAGCAAACTAATCCTTCTAGCTTCTAAAAAAAAACTCATGTCGTTTGGACCAATTAAATAAAAGTTATGCGACTTTAAAAGTTGTAAACTTTCCTTTGTCCGCCACTGTATGTACGTAGTAAGTTTTCAATTTAAGTGTCTGCAACTACTTTGGTTGCATTTTTGTTTCAACCCTTCCTTCATAATACGTAATGATCGTTCAATAGTTGTATGATATATATCTGGTGAGCGGCAAACGAGTATAAGTCAGAATTCTTACCTTTGCAGGAAGACACTCAGAATATTTAAAGTGCTATGTAAAATCAAGTGTTAAATTTTGGACAGGAATGTTGATAATATATGTCCAGTCCCATTGGGCTTTCAAAATATACTTCATATTCAAAAAAAAAGTACAAAATTGGCATTAAATTACACATTGAGCAAAGGAAATTTCATTTTTTTATAACTTGGATTCACAAAAAAGAACAAAAAAGAAACTGTTTAGCTTGAGATGAGATATTATTTTCTTCATCGTATTCATTGACATAACTCAACTTATACTGTATTTTGATTCATACTATTACGATCTCTAGAAGAAAAAAACGGATAAAAGTGATATTGTATTATACTACTGGAACTATAAACAAAGGAAAGCAATGTAGAAAATGTTAGCGTATTTATCTCATTTTTACCAAAATTTGGTTTATACTCGTTTGCCCGCCCACCAGAGATATGTTTACACAAATTGTTTCCTTCCTCTGCGGTATTAATCGATGGTCTTACGGATAAAATAAGCAGTCTATCATCGCTGGAAGTTACAAGCCGCGCCCGATCATCGAAGTAACTAAGGTCGGTATCAAATATATTGGACGGTGAATTCGTTTGCGCGAATAGCGATCGAGGAGAAATCAGTAAAACAGTATTCTGATGTGTGTATTTCTACGCTGACAGCTCAGTTTGGCCTACACGCCAGAATCTTGGCACTATCCCCACCGCTTCTGGCTCACTCTTGTTCTGCGAAGGCAACAGCGAGATGGAACGAGAGCGAGTCAGAAAACGTTGAGAAAAGAAGCACCGAGGCAAACAAACTGTACAAGATATATGCGATATTGTACTTATTTGCGAAAATGTTCCTTTCTATGCAAAGTATATGTGATTGGGCAGGTTCAAATCCTGCCAGCCGGAATTTTATGCAACGGCACGAGAACGGGCAGGGCTTGATGTGTACCCAACAAACGCTTCTACTTTCGCCACCAGATGTCATGGTGACGGATGTCACTTCCCAATATCTGATACCGACCTTAATTAATCTCGCATGCTTCTTAAGATGGCGTTGCGTGAACGCCTAATATTTTATAGATGACTGCTGTAATAACGTCAGCAGCACAAATAACCTATTATGTTGAACATCCGTATATACTACAGGCCCCCCATACACCAACGAGTATACTCGCTAAAGCCCTGTATTCACCTGTGCATTCACTCCGAATGTACATCGGGCGCGCACCAATTGGCGAACCGAACGCGCGAAGAACGGTTAACCAGCAACTTGATTGGCAACCAACAGGTAAAACTTTTGAAACAGCTGTGCGCCGCCTTACTGAAATTGTTCATTATGTATGCGAAATACGTAATACGCTTTCGCAGCCGACCAAGGGAAAATTGACGTCACAAGGATTGCACAATATAATCGACGATTATGCATCATGGTTTAACTCTTTAACAGACTGACTATAAAAGTGGAGAGTGGATTCGAACGGGTGTGTACGGTTGTACACAGAAATGGGAATGATTGTAATCAATGAGACGGTACATACATCGTTCGTATACTTGCTTCTGTCAGGATAAACGTCTTTTTTCAATGCAAAATTGACATATTTAGTAGGAATAAAAATGAAGTCAGTAATGAAACAAGAAGTGAAGAAAATTTCGAGTACCTACCAATTGCTATACGGGGGTAGCATAATATATGGAACCCAATTCAAGGATGGATTTAGCATTAAAAAGCAATAAAAATGTAAAAAAAATACTTCCCATTCGACCCTGTCTTAGAGTTTTTATCTATTTTATGTTCCTAGATAAACCAGTGTTCTTTATCTCTTACTTTATGTAAATCTCCTGATTATTTTTCAGCTACCTACAAAATGAAGTGGCTATATTAATAAAGTAGTAAAATTCTTGTCTTTCTCCTATTTTCTGATACTCTCGCGCACAATAAAACCTATCACGAACCTAGTACTTCCACTATTTAGATGCAAAAATGTTGAACATTAATAACGTGTTACTTTTTTATATTAACAGGCGTGAAAAATAGAAGCGATAATTTCAATAGGTATCGAGTTTGCCATTACATCCTTTAAAATGGATGTCAATTTTGTTGTATATTTTTAATTTTAATAATTAATCTGACATTAATTTTACAAGTAAAAAATAACTTCTTGGAAATTTTTGATATTACGATCGTATTTATTAACCCGTGCATGCCGTGAACGATGTATGTGGTAACTAAATACTTATCTATTACGCCCGCGAAACAAGAATCGATTTATGCATGAGTTTCCGAGGAGATCAGTAGGGCAAAATGGCAAAAGCCTCTGGTCACGTAATCCCGTTCACTGGAGTAATTGATTCTTAATCGTACGCGACCAATCAACCTAACAATGTTTTGCCACTTAATTTGCTTACACGCTCAAGTTAAACCAGTTTCCCTCTCACCTTTCCATTTCCCCCTTTTTCCACATGTCTCGAGGTGAGATTACTTCAGTCCTCTTCCATTTTCCGGTCATCCCCCTCCTCGACCTAATTTTAACTAACAATAAGTTGTAGTTCTTGAGCATAGACCTCAGCGAGTAAATATACTTCTTTAATCTATTTCTGATACGAGTTCTCAATTTCAGTATCCACTAAGGGCACTTCTCGGTCAAAACAGCAAAAATATTTTTTTGCATATTTTTATCCCACAACATCTCGAGAATGACTAGCTGAAATTTTAGAACGAAATTCCTAACGATATAGATTTTACAGGCAGTTCAGGGGGGCCAACAGTCTGAGAGCCTTAAAAATAGGTGTTTTTTGAAAATGGACTGTGAACATAGATAAATAGAAATGTGATTTTTCTTTTAATTAATAATACATTAATTGATCTAAAAATAGAATCAATTTTTGTTTTAATCAAATAAACAAACAAACCCTCTACTGCAAATTTTCATACACTCAATTTTTTTTTAAGAAACATTTTTGTGCGAAAAAAAAACATGTTCCGGGACCCTAACGTTTAAACATATGGCAATCATCGCCCAGTTATTTCTTAACACTGCCTGAGTGTAGCACGATATTCACGCATGTGTAATTAACACGTTCGCGGACAGTAAAAGTTTCAGTGAGGTGCAAATTATCATATTTTAATCGTTATATACCATGAATGCTATAGTATTCCCGTCCGCAAATGTGTTAAGGTTATATAAAATTAAATTCAAAATAAGGTAGTTGACCCAGTCACTGATAGGTACCCAGTCGTCGATAATTTGAATTAATATTGAGATTTTATAATGTTTTTGAACAATATTGTGTAAAAAATTAAATTGCAAATTAATATTTAAGTCTGTATCTACATATATGTTAAGGTGTTGAGGAATATCTTTGTGTTTTTGATTGTGGATGATCCTGTCTAAAGTTATCGTGGCGAAAGTCAAGGCCTGTATTTTACAACGATGCAGCATGCAATGCATATCAGAGGTAGGGGCGAGCAAAAATAAAGTACACAAAAGTTTCAGACCCATACATTGTATAGTTTTTTCTAGAAAAATCATAAATGTTACCTATGTTTTCGCGCGATTTGACCGGGAAGTGCCCTTAACCCTTTCCGTACTAGGGGCGACTATTCTCGCCCTCCACAAAACTTGTGAAAAATTGTGAATAAATTATTTTATGCCCTATTCCTACGTATTTCGACCTGCTGATTTCAAATATATTGTTACTTTTAGTGTAAACTAAAAAGTGGTAAAAAACGAAGGTTTTATTTGTTTACAAAAAAGACATAACTCACAAACTATTTATATGTGTGAAAAGAGGTTATCCAATCGTATTTCTGCATTAATTTACAAAATACAAAAGCTGAATTTTAAGGATTGGTGGTGGGGGTAACTTGAAAGGTATGGATGTTTTGAACATTAATTTTACGCGGTTTTGTAGATATAAAAAAGAGATGTAACTTCTGTCTAAACTTCTTTTCGATACCTCTTACCATTCTCGAGATATTCCACCAAAATAAAATTCTGTTTTTTTTTTCGAGGGGTAATTTCACCCCCTAAAACCGTACGATGGCACCAACAAAAAATATAGTTGTGTTACGGGTGAATTACTCTATTTGCACACTATGTTTCATAATTTTCTGAATTTTCGGGTTCCGTAACTGCCATTGTTAATTAGCTATTGACCATTCGGACGTTAAAGGAACATTCTACAGCCTCCACTGAAAGTTTTTGTAATGAAACCCCATAAAAAAATTCAAAAAAGTAAAAAAAATACGCCAAGTACATGAAATCATATAAATCACAAAAAATAGAAGATAATAATAATGAATCACAAAAAAAAATAAGAAAATATACAAATCACAAAAATAGATGATAATAATAATAAAAATAAATCACAAAAAAATAGAAAAAATATACAATATAAAGAAAGATGTGAAATCAAAAGGAGCTGCCAGTACATAAAGGTGCTTTCCAACTGCGCTTATGATGACACAACTACATACACACAGCTAAAATGCTGTGTTCATACATTCCATTACTCATATAATAATAATAATTCTTTATTGCACAACACGCTTTACAGGATAAAACATATAAGAAGCGAGAAGGTGAAGAAAGAAAAGAAAATATATACATGAATAGCACTTAAGACAGTAGAGGTGTGCAAAAGGCGAGGTACAGCTGTTCGCTGTTATTAACCTTACCATTACATATCACGGACAGTTTTTTAATTAACCCATAAAAAAGAATCCCATTTAAAAACATTGTCTTAAACTATACTAATTTATCATAACAATGGCTATTTATACAAAGAAAAAATGTATTAAATAATATTAAGCAGATATATTTTTATACAAATATATATTTTAATACGAATAAATATTTTATTCAAAATACTTGGCGTTGCGCCCCGAATTGGTGTTGCTAAACTGAATAAATATGTATAAATTGCATCAATCTTTTTCTTTCTTGTGCGTGCGTTCGTGACTGTGTGTATGTGTGCGTGTGCATATGCTACGTATTATATTAGAATTAAATATATGTAGAATAAATCTGACTGCGTTTCTAATATGTGTATGTATATGTTTATGTATTTTAGATTGTAAGGGGGTTATTGTAAATTATTAATACTAAGCCAATTAACATTTTTTCGGTTGCGCAGCGCCAAGTATTTTGAATAAAATATTTATTCGTATTAAAATATTTATTTGTATAAAAATGTATCTGCTTAATATTATTTAATACATGTTTTCTTTGTATAAATAGCCATTGTTATGATAAATTAATATAGTTTAAGACAATGTTTTTAAATGGGATTCTTTTTTATGGGTTAATTATAAAAATGTCCGTGATAGGAGTAATGGAATGTATTAACACCAGGGATTGTAACCCGTACCCTTACCGCGTTCGGTATCTCGTACCGTAGACTAACCGGCCTAACCGGGTAACAGAAAACATCTATAACCCGAGTAACCCGGTTAACCCGGTTAACGCGGGTTACAGTGAGGGCGGCATCTCTTAGCTGTGTCTGGCTGCTACGTTTGACTGCGGCGTTCAACAAGGTTTCTTCGTTCAACTATTTTATATTTTTCATTTTAATGTTTTTCATTTTATGTTTACTACATTGTATATATTATGTATGTTTATATTTTTTACCCAATTATCCTTAAATTATGTTTGTTCGTTGTATATTTATTGTGCTTGTTTTGACTTTGTTACTAAAACAATAGTAACATATGACTATTGTCAAGGATTCTTGGGATAAAATAAAATAATTCTTGAAGTTCAAGAGATAAAGTACAAATTCCGTTTCTAACAACCCTTTAAATGTAATCAATCCTGCATGCATTTTATGTACTCGTACTACTTATATTTTAAACATTTTGTATTCATTTGATCTGAATATTGCCGGTAGATTGACACGTCTCTGACCAACTTTAAAGGGAATCTCTCGGACTCTGAGTCCCAAAGACTCATTTTTTTTGCATTTTTCGAAAGTATTTAGTTGTTACAATATTCTGTTAAGGGTTGGGAGCAATATTCAAAGTATTTCAATATTTAAAGACCTGTGAAGTGAGCTCGTTACAGCGTGCTGCGGAAGAATGCCGAACACTTTTAACGCGTATTTCTCAACATGGCTTTTTCTCGACTAACGGGTCGGAAATAAAAAAAAATACCTGACAAATCGGTCTACAACTTTTTGAGGTTATCCTACCAACGATTGGCTATCGCAGAAAGGAGAATTGAGTTTTTTTTTAATTGAATCATCATACTTTTTATACACTGTGTTTTTTTAGTTGTGTGTTCCCGCAATAGTGGCACTCATACAAATTATCAATTTCTTTGGAATTTTTGTTTTAGATAAGTTTGTGATCCTAAACCTGACCCGCCACAGAGATGTCTCTTGTTCAAGGCGTCATATTTAAGCACAATTTTTGCATAAAAAGTTACCGAAAAATTTGTTTTGTATACTCTTCAAGTAGATGAATATTAGGTAAAAAGTTTTGCACGATTATATTTGTTCATTCAGTAAAACAATCATATAGATTGCTCAGTTTTTCGGCCGGATGACCAGAGTATGTACCCCCTTAAGTGTCTGTCTAGACTAGACTATCTTCTGTTACTAGTAACCCGCTACGAGCGGGTTAACCGGCTCTTTCTAGAATTTAGAAACCGTTCTCTCGCGGTTAGTATGGGTTACAGTAACCTTCCTTGGTTAACCGGCTTCGAGTTAGGGTACAGCGCGGGTTACAATCCCTGTTTCCAAGGCGCATGTATCCTTCTCGAACATAAATTTGAAAGAGATTTGCTATATTTTCCTTGCCGGCATCACATATATGAAATTATTTTACGGAGTGTTTTTGATATGAAGTTAGAGGAATCGTCGGGTCCAAATATTCCACTTTTTAAACAATTTCAGCAGGCTTGGCCCCAGATCAATAAATCGAATTTTGTGGCAGGAATTGAAAACGAGTACGTCCACCAATCTACAATTATAAATAGTACTGAAGTGCTGGAGTTTGCAATGCAAACCTTGAAAAACATCAATCAACCACGAAAAGATTATAGAGAGTTCTTGGAGCTTACAGTTCTTTTCTTAGGCGGTACTCCTAGAAGAAATTATATTGTTGTGCCGCGGCGCCTGGGGGTCGAGATTCTGGTACGAATCTCGAGGTGCTCCTGGGCGTCCTTCGCGTTCGCCGTCCACGGGCTCCGAGAGGTCGGGTGATTGTGCCGGGACGGGAGGATTCGGGTTAGAACCCGGAGGTAGGGGATCGTCGCAGGTCAAAGAGTTAGGACTCACCGTAAGGGTTCTCCAAGTTTATTTAGTCCCGATCTGGGTGAAAGTGACACAGAGCCTTGATTGGCGTGAGTATAGATACGACGGGTGATGTTCCCGTTACAGAGCGTTATCAATTCTGCCTTGCATGGCTCGTACATTACACTTATACTCCTATCGGAACGAAGCGGGGACCATCGGGGTCTCCGCCTTTGGCCTGTTTGTAGGTCTGTCGCCATATGCTGACGGAACCTGGTGTATTTCCGAAATCCTTTATGCGATTGTGCTGGATTCCGGCCGCTCGATTGTGTCAATCGGAATGTTGTGATGTCGACACTCTTAGGTGTCAGTCCGTGCACAACAATATATTTCGAGTTCCAGAAGCTTTATATCACGCTCGATGGATGGCCAAGGCGATATATTGTATAAAAATATATTTATTCCGTAAAGAATTTATCTTGACTAGCGAAAAGGCCACTGGAATTCGCGACATTTGTATGTTCTGGTTCTGCTGGGCCCTACTCACGAGTCCACATGCAAATCTGGGACGCAATACTTTAATGACATTTCTATTTGTAATTTACATAATAGCTATAATAATTTATTTTCAATCTTAGAACTGCTTTTCTTCTGTATAATTGAGCGTTATAATGAAAATCAAAAATATTTAATATCTTCATCGTTTATGGATATGAAAAAACTCTTCAGACAAAAGTTCTAGTATATGTACAGGTATAAGGAGGCGAATATAATGGGGGGAAACAAAATTTTTTTCAAGGTCACTCTTTCGAGTTTTCAAGGTCACGGACGTTATTTTTTTAACAATCGTATATGCTATGTATGTATTCTTAAACAGAAAAAAAAATACAAATTCAACGATGTATCATAATGTATATTTATGTTAAGGTTTAAAAAGTTGAAAATTTTCAAATTCGTTGCGCGTTCTTTTCGCGTGGTCCAATCGAGCTGAAATTTTTTCCAGATCATTTTCCCAACAAGTGTCACATTTCTGGGGTACGGGACCAAAAAAATCTCGTAAAATAATTTTCGTTAAGAGTAGCTAAGGTCCACCCTAATGCACAGGCTTGGAGGTTGTCCGGAGAAGATTAAATAGCTAGACAGAGCATCTTGTTTTGCACAAGTTTCTGGAAAATTGTCAAATAAGGTAAATCGACAAAAATTGTCAAAAGACATAGCATTAACAATTAATAAGAATATAGATTCTTTATAGTGAACACCTTGCAATGTAGAGCAAGTCACATTAGTGAAGAAAGTACGCTGGAAACACATCTCCCTTGATGCTTTTCAATCTTTTGTGAGACATTTTCGTAATACTTTAATAAAATCCACAGTAGTTGCCAAGCATTCATTAAATCATTAATTTTTTAGTTTCTCAGTAACAATATTTCAATTCACCAATAAACCTACTAAACTAATTTGATTCCAAAACCAATAAATTGTGCGTTGAAAATATTGGATACCTTCGTTCATTTTCGCTGAATTATTACCATTAGCATTTCCAGCAACAAGACTTTCTGCCATACGCTTTCACTTCCTTCGGACATATTTTGTAGTCTCTACACTTACTGTAGCAAAATGCCACTCTATTTCTATATATAAGTTCTACGTTAAGTTGTAACTAAAATAACTTAAATGTGGATTTTATATATTTACAGATAATCGAAGCAGAAGATGATGCTGTGTGATCTACGTGAGACTATGTAGGCACAAATTTGCAGGTAGGGTTTTGCATACGCAATTATTTGTTCAATGATCTTGACATATGAGCACATGTGATGATTTATAAATAATTAGAAAATGTGTACTATGTTTCAGTTAACGACACAGACGAAGAGTATTATTTCAACAGCTGAAAGAGAAACTAACCCTGCTGCACGATAACCCAGCTAATGAAATACGCATATTTTCATGTGTATATATAAAATAAAAATAAAATAGACACTGTGTATACTAGGGTGGCTCTTATTTACTCTTGGTAAAAAATTTTTTCAAGGTTTTCTTCAGGGCACCCTCCAGAATAATTCCAAATAATTAAAAAAAAACATCCCTGTCAAATTTGAGCTCGATGGAATAACGGGAAAGGGTGCCTCTGGGCCCTTAAACATTTAAATCATTATTTAACAGCTCGCAAAGTCAATCTTATATAACATCTTCCAAGTTATTGATTAAATAAAAAAATATGTCAAACAAAAGTTGTAGATTCGGACAAGGAGCATCTTTTATGTTGTATTACTTTTCCTCGCTAAAGTCCTTTATATTTTGTTCTTACAAAAAGATGATAATAAATAAATAAGCCAACAAAAATTACCACGCTATGGAATAGCTGAAAGTAGAATGTTGCCATTTGGGCTCCATATCAATCATCAATCAAAACTACACAGTACGATATTGTCGCAAATTAATATCAGTAAACACTACAAAATGTATGAAATCCCCACAAAATTACCTTTTCACAAAAAGGTACAAAAAGAACGCCAAGTATATAATCCCATAAAAAAGAATCCCATTTAAAAACATTGTCGTAAATTAATATAAACATAAATTTCTTAATGTGCTATATTTAACTTTACGAAAGTAACGATATACAACAATTGCGCCAATTATCATAATGGTTATTTATACAAAGAAAAAATGTATTAAATAATATTAAGCAGATATATTTTTATACAAATAAATACTTTAATACGAATAAATATTTTATTCAAAATACTTGGCGCTGCGATCTTAGTATTAATTAATAATTTACAATAACTCCCTTACAATAAAAAATACATAAACATATACATATTAAAAACGCAGTCAGATTTATTCTACATATATGTCATTCTATTATCATACGTAGCATATGCACACGCATGCAGAAGAAAGAAAGAAAAAGATTTTAATGCAATTTATACATATTTATTCGGTTTAGCAACATCAATTCGGAGAGCAGCGCGAATAAAAGTATTTATTTGTATTGTTAGCAAAGTTCACGGATAGCGCACGTGGGAATGCTGGGAACTCGCGAGGGATAACTTTAGTTTAAGCGTTAATTATAAAAGTCTATATAAGTGTCTATTTACAATTATATTACAATAAAGAGTTTTGGAGCACACTTATTTACACACTAATCTCTAATATATTAGCAGCGGTACTAGCTTTCCGGCCCGGTTAGCTAGTTTAGCTTAAGCAGCGCGAAGCACGTGGAATCGGCCCGATTCTCGTAATAGCGAAGCGATAGCAAACCGAAGCGTTTTAGCAAGCGTAACAAGTTGCGACTTGTAGACGGCCCGTCTAAACAGTAGCGTAGTCGCGAACAGAGAGTGCTCCAGGAAATCGGCCCGATTTCCTGGAAGAAAGAAGAGAGTCCCCCTTTCATCGATCGTAAGTCGAGGGAAGGGGCCGTCATCGACGCTCCAAAATGTCCATATTTTTTAAGGGTATACTACGGTATGACCGAACCAACGGAATGAACTGAAATTTTGAGGGGTTGGGCGGGAGGGGGAGAGAACCTCTAATATCAAATTTCAGCTGCGGGTATTTGTTAGTTTCTGAGATATTATTAAAAAACTTTCGACATAATACACTGAAATCTAACTATTAACCCTAGTTCGACTGACGAATTTTAGAACTCATTTAGGCTGACGCAGTCACCCGGGTGACTAATTTTATATGTACATCTACACGAATAACGTATGTAAGCAATGTTAATAATTACAAGTGGCATTGCTCAGAACACGTGTAGGAGGAAGGAGAATCACTTTGCTAGGAGTAGTGGATAGGTTTATTAAATAACAGTAAGTAAAGGATATGTAGGTGCGCGGTATGTGGCGACTCGCGATTACTTCTGCGGCGAGTGACGCGTCGCCCGGCCGATCGAAAAAACATCGTCTTGCCGCGATCTACTGCGTCTCTTTTGCCCTTGTAATTTTTGTATAACTCATTATCAATAAATTTTTTTTACGTACATTCTTATTTTCTATACATTTTCTAAAAGTCACCCGGGTGACTGCGTTAGCCGAAATGAGAATAAAACATTTCAACACGTAAAAGTAAGGCGAGGAAAAATATTAAAAACCATTCACGCATGTTTTTTCTACTCAAAAATCATTCGTTTGAGATGTCATACAAGCTCAAAAAAAAATACTTAGAAACAATCTTTTTTCGGCGGTAAAGTTCAAATAGTCACCCGGGTGCCTCGTCAGTCGAACTAGGGTTAAGACGTTACTAACACAACCATCTTCTTCGTTTCACAGTCGACGATACAATGTTCGATATTGACCTCATCGCGCGATGCTTGTAACTGCATCAGTTTTTATTCCCAATACTATAGTATATTAATATTAGAGTATTCCCAAAGTCACATCGCACAGTGGTCTGGGGATATCTACATTTAGCGGCCAAAATTCTGATCTTTCTGAAACTTGGTGATTAAGGGTTTTTGAGGTCGTTGATAACGAATTCGGCATCAAAAATTTAAAATTCAAAATGGCGGATCAATGTGGCGCGCATTGTGGTCTGGAGAGCGGTATTTTATAGCCAAAATTAAAAATCATAGCCGTACTAGAGAAAAAAATGAGGAAAAGCATCAGTTGTAACATTATATTTGACTTAAAAAAATAAAATATTAAAAATACACGCGTCCGGGACGCCCAAATACCTCGAGCGTCATTTCTAAAAATCTGCATAAAATTGAAACTTGCAGGAGATTGCACTTGAAATTTACATGCTCTTGTTAACAATTGTGTAAGCTTTCATGTAAAAAAAGTCCTATGTTAATCTCGCTTAATCCTTTTCTTATAAGCCTTCTCAAAGTTTAAATTCATATAAACAATGCACTATTTGTTCATAGACTAAAAAATTCCTATGACACATATAAATAACTGAAATATACTTCCTTACCTATATAACTGTATGATATAAACACGTATTTTGATGTTCTATAATGAGTAATTAAAACAATTAGATTCCCATAAAATTTGATGATTTTGTCTTTGTAATATTATATCTAATCAAAGAATCATCTGAAAAGGGAAAGCTATGCGGATTTAGAAGCTCTGGAGGGTTGTCAATTCGTAAAAAAAAAATGACATTGTAAAGTTGAAGTTGAGAAATTGAATTTTGGCCGCCATCCAAACCACTTTGCATCGGTTCGGTACCATGCTTTAAGGCTGAATCAGACGGCACTAGGATCGGGGAGTCGGCTCGGCGAGCCATGGCTTGCCGAGGATCGCCTAACCTCGCGAATCGGCGATCATGAGCGTTCTCACGACGCGTGGATCAGCGTGCCGGCTCGGCTTGCCAAGGATCGCCGAGGAACGCCGAGGGACTCGCACAAACGGCTCGCCGAGGGACTCGCCGAGGATCGCCGAGGGACTCGCCAAGGATCGCCGAGGGGCTCGCCAAGGAACGCCGAGGACAGAGGTGCAAGATGCGAAGATTTCCGACTGCATCGCCGCCTGCGGTGGAGTAAGGAATCTCAGCTTGTGACATCTCCGCTCTATAGAATAATATTCTCTGGTAAGCCATTGATATTCAATGGCCTGAGTATTAGCTCCTGTTTAATCACCAAGAACATCATAAGCTTTCCAACTATCTGAAAAAATCTTGCTTCCAGATGCTATATGCTTTTTGATAATAGGAATTAAGGTCGTCTTATCGCGTTTATTGAGAGAAATCTCAAGACGAAGCTCATTTGTCTCGATATCAAGAGCACTGAAAATCCATGTGCCCTCAATGATACGACCATGCTCGTATTTGCGACGGCCGAATTTCATTTCATCAATTTCGACGATTTTGCCCGGACCCCCGATTTGACCTGATTCCTCAAACTACGCATCAAGCCGAACCATGCTAACCACCCGACAGTAGGACCAAATATCCATTATAATACTTTCGGATATAATTTCCCGACCAGGAACCATAATTTCATTAAGAGAGTGTCCTGCTTTACAAGGTCCAAAAAAATGATTTTTTCGCGATTTTTTTTGAAAGGGAAAGGAACAATTGATCTTCGTAAACTTTTAGATATAGTTAAACATATATTCGATGAGTACAAAAAAAATTTTTTTCTCATAAAATTATAAAATATGGCAGATTCATCAGCCGTTTCTCGGAGTGCTTTGCCACTGCAGTCTCCAATTGACGGGAAGGATTCTGGTTGTAATTCTTGTCTGAAATGAAAAAATCAAAATGGTTGTTAATGCTCATATATTTTTCTTCTGGGTGAACTAAGAAAAAGCAGAAAAAAGCGCGCAATCATAAATTTTTTTAGTTTGATAAGAAAAATGTATATTTTTTAAAAACAACATTTGACTTTAACGTGCTATAAAAATTATTTAAAAGAATTTTTTAAGAATCTTTTTAGTTCACATAGAAAAGAATTTAATACTGAAGAGCATAAGCTTTGATTTAATTCAATAGGCCGCATAGTTTTTTTGCTATCACGCCCGCCAATTTTAAAGAATCGTAAAAATGAAAACTGGAGAAATCGCGCTTTAAAGTTTTCGGTAGGAGAAAGTATTAATTATTGGTTACTTACACCAGTGATCTGCTAAACAGTTATTCCTGCCCCATATAATAGCCCTTCCGCCTGTTCAAAAAACTCAATTTGTTGCATTTGCTCAATCCTACGAGCCGTACGAGCCTCCTTGCTGCTGTATGTTTGGCGCTTGTCTTCCCGCGCGAGTTGCTGCGCATCAGTGGTATCGGCGAACGTTTTGCACTTACCGAACTCAATCGCGTTATTTATTTCTTTTGAATTTCTGGAATATTCGGTTTCTCAAAGTGTCAATAAACACGAATCGGTCCCGCATGCTCGCGAATCTTCCAGTAACACCGGTGCAACGATTGACGGCGGTGAGAGATTCTCGCGCGTTCGCGATCTTTCGTTCGCGGTCGATCGCTACAATTCTCTACGTTCAACTTATAAAATCTGTAACTCACTCTGCTCTAAGAGTATTCTGTACCGTTACATTGCACAACTCTACCGTTTCGATTGTCTTTAAAAGTAATGATCGACGAATGGGGACAAGTCAAAGGGTGAAGCACGCGCCCGTGTTCGGCCGAGCTCTTGCACATATGCTCACCGCTTACCTGCTCTGGCTTCTGTATCTTTAAAAATACTTCGAATTGGCCGCTATAACTTTGTGAATACATTCTTGGATAGTTTATCTATCGATTTAGATAATAAAAAAAATCGATTTTTTGGACCTTATAAAGCAGGACACTCCCTTAACGATGTCAGCCTCCTTGAAGCCTGGACTGAAATAATAAGTTAAGCCAGGCATGGAACTAAAGTGAACGCAGCGGCCGTTTTTCGGAGGCAACGCCTCCTTTCTCCCGCCGCGCGTCTTGGTCCCCGCGGCGGGCCTAGGAGCTTCGAGCGCCTCAGTCCCGTACCATATGAACGGCGCGTGGCGCATTGGGGCGACACCCATATCAATAGATTTCCGCATCACCCATGGGGTACTATTAGCGACGCGTTTTTTTTTGTCAGTGGTATCCCCTGTAGGCCTATTCCACTGTGTCACGTGATAAAAATGGATAGAAAAAACGCGTTTTACTATCAAAATTTTAAATACGTTTGGGAAAACTTAATTTTCGCGCACGTTTAGACGTGCTGGGCATATCTAAAATATCAGCGGGGAGGCTGGTCGACGTTGTACGTATTAAAGTTGAAAGCGAGGAATCGTTTAGCCGTGTGCGCTGTTCTGTCTTAATGGCACGCATTTTCGAGAACGAACATTCGCACAAATATGTTAACCCGAACATGGAAAAAATTCGGAGCGCGAAATTTGTCCATATTCGGGTCAACATATTTGTGCGAATGTTCGTTCTCGAAAATGCGTGCCATTAAGACAGAACAGCGCACACGGCTAAACGATTCCTCGCTTTCAACTTTAATACGTACAACGTCGACCAGCCTCCCCGCTGATATTTTAGATATGCCCAGCACGTCTAAACGTGCGCGAAAATTAAGTTTTCCCAAACGTATTTAAAATTTTGATAGTAAAACGCGTTTTTTCTATCCATTTTTATCACGTGACACAGTGGAATAGGCCTACAGGGGATACCACTGACAAAAAAAAACGCGTCGCTAATAGTACCCCATGGGTGATGCGGAAATCTATTGATATGGGTGTCGCCCCAATGCGCCACGCGCCGTTCATATGGTACGAGACTGAGGCGCTCGAAGCTCCTACACGGAAAAATGTTTTCACAGTTGGGAACGGTGCTTAAATAATAGGCATCGTATAATCACGTGCACGCACCGTCGCTGACGTCACGGAGAAATGTTTTCATCCTTGAAAACAGTGCTTGTCGTACACTGTTCAGATGAGTGCTCGGTCATCATGCGGTAACGTTCAGCACCGTCGCTCTCGATGCGCGAGCACCGATATTTTCGGTGCTGGCTTTTCGTCGTTGTTTTGTTTGCATGGACCTTTCGTAGTTGCAGGACATTTGTAGATTGTATCGATTGTAGATAACAATCTTTCTTTGTAAATAAATAAACAATCAATTACTTAATTAACAAACTATTATTATAACGTTAAAACTTTAAATAAAATAATATGAATATAGGTTAGATTTGCATTCGAAATTCACATTTGTTAAAAGCATATTCGGAACTGTTTTTTAGCCAGATTATAATGTGGCTTATTCTTAGCTTATTAATTTAACTATTAATTAATAACCCAACCAGATAGATCCATTAATTTTCGATCAGGAACTCAACAGTGTATATATCTAGAGACGCGGTAGCGTCTCGACGCCAAGTACATGAAAAAAGAACACCCTATATGTCGATGTCGCTATACCGTGTACCTTTACTCGTCGCGGAGACACTCTAACCTAATTCTGACATTTATACATTAATATCTCATCACGCCTGCAATATTTTGTAAATTTAAAGGCATTTTTCTTATATAAACCGCATATCGGCTTTCGAACAAGACCAATTTCAATAAAATCGGTCCACGCATGACAGAGATATCGTAATATCGTCTAATGGATCTGTCGAAAATGGTACGATTTGTCTTCTTCTGATTCTCCTAGAAATTTTTCGTCATCTTTAAACAAACATTACGTATATATATCGTCAATATATATATATACGCGTTACGCGCACACCTTCAGCCAACACATGTATCGTTCTTCGTTCGTCGTCCGCCATTGTACGTATATACATATATATATTATATACTATTTTGAATTTTATAACCTAAGTGCTAAGTGTCAAATAAAGTAAGTTGTCCGAATTTGAAATGTCACGAGTTTTTACACTCAATAGGAGACTGAATTATTGTCTCAATTAATAAGGTAAGTCGCCAAAATTTTTTAATAAGTTTCTTATGTAGAGTCGCAGACTTGGAAGTTGTCCGGAGATGGTTCGACTGATTGTGAGAAGCATCTCCTTTCACATAAATGTCTGGAAATTTGTACAATGAATCGAACCTTCTCCGGATAACTTGTAAGCCTGCAATTCCACATAAGAATTTAAATGCAATTTGTTACAATAACAAATTACATTTAAATTCTTATGTGGAATTGCAGGCTTGCAAGTTATCTGGAGAAGGTTCGATTCGACCGAGAAGCATCTTCTTTTGCATAAGTTTCTGAAAATTTGAACCATATGTACAAAGTAATGTATTGTAACAAATTGCATTTATTTAAATTGTCAGATATTTATTTTTATAACATTTTAATTTACAGTTTTTATGTAAAGCCTACGTATATAAACGAAAGGGACGCAGAGGCTTGGATAAAAATGAAAGGGACGCAGAGACTTGGATAAAAGTGAAGGGGACGCAGAGGCTTCGATAGAAGCATCTTCTTTCTCACAATTTTGAAAACTTCCCAAATAAGGTAAATCGACAAACTTTGTATAAAGACATAGCATTAATAATTATTATCTCCCTTGATGCTTTTCAATCTTTTGTGATAGACATTCGTAATACTTTAATTAATAAAATCCACAGTAGTTGTTACGCTATTCATTAATTCTTTAGATTTCCATTATTTTTGTAACAAATTGCATTTATTTATTTAAATTGTCAGATATTTGTTTTTATAGCAAAACTATTTTTTTTTTAATTTACAGTTTTTATGTATATAAATGAAGGGGACGGAGAGGCTTGGATAAAAATGAAAGGGACGCAGAGGCTTGGATAAAAGTGAAGGGGATGCAGAGGCTTCGATAGAAGCATCTTCTTTCTCACAATTTTGAAAACTTCCCAAATAAGGTAAATCGACAAACTTTGTATAAAGACATAGCATTAAGAATTATTATCTCTCTTGATGCTTTTCAATCTTTTGTGATAGACATTCCTAATACTTTAATTAATAAAATCCACAGTAGTTGCTACGCTATTCATTAATTCATTAATTTTTTAGATTGCCATTATTTCAATTCACCAATAAACATACTAAATTTTATTCAAACACCAATAAATTGTGCGTTAAAAATATTGAATCTCGTTTATTTTCGCTGATTCGCTGAATTATTACCATTAGCATTCAAATTTCCTGCAACATTTTCTGATACATTATGTAGTCTCTACAATCACTATAGCAAAAGGCCACTCTATTTCTATAAATAATAAGTTCTATGTCAAGTTGTATATAACTAAAATGTGGCTTTTATATTTATTTATTTACAGATAATCGAAGCAGAAGATGATGCAGTGCAATCTACGTCAGAAAAAAAAATTATTGAAACATGGCATTATTATTATTATATTAATTAAATGAGTTTATTCAGCTTCGATCCTCTGTTTCCTTCTTGTATGCTTGCTTTATATCTGAATATTCAAATTTAAATAAACCAATTCCACCAATCTTAAATATTCAAAGTTTATTATTTAAAAATTATAACTCTATTTATTAAAAATTATAACTCTATAGAGTATTATAGAGTATTACACATAATAAAAACCGCGTTCTCAAAGTTCGTGATGCTCTTTGGGCGGTACCTAATTATAATGTATCCGAATGTCAGAATACTGATGATCACATCGTGGATACCATGCAATACTACGTAAGAGGTCTCCCGAATTCTGATGGTGTGTCTTGTTATGCGAATGCCACAATCCAATGTATGTTATATTGTTCATCCATAAGAGAAAACTTATTTTCGATTGAAAAAGATGATCATATAATAAAAGTCTTTATGGACCAATATAAATCGGATCAAAATCCAAATATAATATCATTACAGCAATTTGCAGGAGAAAAATATGCTAACAATCAGCTACATGATGCAGCTGAGTTTATTACCTCTCTTTGTGATCAGGAGATTCTTATTAAGA
Source organism: Andrena minutula (assembly GCA_929113495.1). Classification (NCBI taxonomy): domain Eukaryota; kingdom Metazoa; phylum Arthropoda; class Insecta; order Hymenoptera; family Andrenidae; genus Andrena; species Andrena minutula. The sequence goes on along the minus strand of OV815996.1, from coordinate 34,246,118 downwards.
ATGCAGTACAACACGAAATTACAACGGTATTAAGATGTTTAAGTTGTAATTACACAAGTACTACTATCAGTACAAATTGTGTGGTAGATCTTGCACTACCCAAGATGTTAAAAAGTAAACCATTCGAATTTCAAGATATAATAAAATACAATTTCACAGGATGGAAAAATTTGAAAGATACCTGCAATAATTGTGATAATTCAAACACAATAAAGAAAATCGATATAACTGCTTCCAAACAAATTCTTATTGCAAAATTACATTTGTTCGATCACGATAGTAGTGGAACAACAACGAAAGTGGAAAATTTCTACGTCAAAGCAATGCCTACTACTAAAATACAATTGGTAGATCACTGTTATAAAATTAAGACAGCGATTTTCCACCATGGTAAAAGTAATACCGATGGTCACTACACGAGTATGGTAAGGGGTAAGGGTACAACGTGGGTATCCGTTGATGATTTACGAGCAGAAAAACAAGCTTGGCCACGAAATTCTAAAAATGCATACATATTTTTCTTCGAAAGGTGTTAATTGTGTTTGTTAATACACTTCAATGTTAAATACGTCCAGCGCCAAAGACTGCTTTCAGCGCCATATGCTGCTTCGCGCACCATGTATTGTACACAAAGTACAATACATATAATATAATACATATAGATTGGCAATCCGGTGCACATGGTTTCTGTTCGTGGGTGTTAAACTTACATAGAATATAGAATTTATACTTAATTCTGTCGCGTGATAATTTGTAATTTATAATATTAAAAATTATCTCAAGTCAGTCCCTATGCAAATTATCTTTGTAAAAAGAAGTGAGATCCCCATAAAAAACTTCAAAAAAGTAAAAAAATACGCCAAGTACATGAAAAATCACAAAAAATAGAAGACAATAATAATTACAAAATTAAAAAAAGATGTGAAATCAAAATGAGCTGCCAGTACATAAAGATGCTTTCCAACTGCGCTTTAGATGACCCAACTACATATGCACAGCTAAAATTCCATTACTCATAATGGCTATTTATACAAAGAAAAAATGTATTAAATAATAATATGCAGATATATTTTTATACAAATAAATATTTTAATACGAATAAATATTTGATTCAAAATACTTGGCGCTGCGCAACCGAAAAAATGTTAAATGCCTTAGTATTAATAATTTACAACAACTCCATTACAATATAAAATACATATACATACACATATTAGAATCGCAGTCAGATTTATTCTACGTATATTTAATTCTAATACCATGCGTAACATATGCACGCGCACGCACACACACACACGTACAAGAAAGAAAGAAAAGGATTAATGCAATTTATTACATATTTATTGAGTTTAGCAACACCAATTCGGGACGCAGCGCCAAGTATTTTGAATCAAATATTTATTCGTATTAAAATATTTATTTGTATAAAAATATATCTGCATATTATTATTTAATACATTTTTTCTTTGTATAAATAGCCATTATGAGTAATGGAATTTTAGCTGTGCATATGTAGTTGGGTCATCTAAAGCGCAGTTGGAAAGCATCTTTATGTACTGGCAGCTCATTTTGATTTCACATCTTTTTTTAATTTTGTAATTATTATTGTCTTCTATTTTTTGTGATTTTTCATGTACTTGGCGTATTTTTTTACTTTTTTGTATATACAGTACCATGCGCGCATCGAAAACATCGAGAGCGACGGTGCTGAACGTTACCGCATGAGGACCGAGCCCTCATCTGAACAGTGTTACGACAAGCACTGTTTTCAAGGGTGAAAACATTTCTCCGTGTATCGAAAACAACGACGAACGGCGAGCACCGAAAATATCGGTGCTCGCACATCGAAAGCGACGGTGCTGAACACGTTACCGCATATGACCGAGCAGTCATCTGAACAGTGTACGACAAGCACTGTTTTCAAGGATGAAAACATTTTTCCGTGTAGGCCCGCCGCGGGGACCAAGACGCGCGGCGGGAGAAAGGAGGCGTTGCCTCCGAAAAACGGCCGCTGCGTTCACTTTAGTTCCATGCCTGTACCGGTCTAAAAATCGATTTTTTTTTATTTCATTTCTCGAATGTTCAACCTTTTAAGAATACGTGTTTAATAGGATTTTTTGAAATTCGTAACATTCCCGAAGTTATAGGCATTTGAGCTGTTGAAGTGCCGTTAAACTGGCGGGTTGTAAGGCCGCCTGACACTTACCTTTCCTTATTTCAAGTTAATGAAATAAGGCCGCGTTATGTTGACTTACTTTGAGTAAAACTGCACTGTAATTCTGAATCTAATTTATTAAGTTATGGGTTATGGTGAGTGATACAAGAAAAAAAATATGGTGTTGACGGTTCGATGGTCTGTGAATAAGTGGCTCGGAACTGAAAAATGAATGCGCTGCTCGGTCAGGAAACGGAAGTAAAGAGTATGGGGGTGCGACCTTCTAAAGGTTGAGTTTCCTAGCAGCGGCCGGCGGCCAGACACCGGTCACTGACCCGCCGCGGCGGCCAAACTCCGGCCGCGCAGTGTTCAGGGTCCCATTTTGAGTCGAAGAGCGCACTTGAAAAGCTCTACGGTCAAGGATTCATACCTGTTTCGGAAATAAAATAATTTTTAATTCTCTATCGTATCGATATGGAAGTGACACCAATGAATTCCTTATGTTTTTTCCGATGAGAATCTTACGAAATTCCATGTAAATCTGACTATTATTAACCTTCCGGCGGGCGCGCTCTTTTTCATAACGGGAGCGGGCGCGTCGTGTACAAAGTACACCGTGATAGAATAAGACTTATTATTATAAAATAAACATTATGAGGTGTAAGTTTATGATATTTGAAAGCTTATTAATGATTTATTTGAATAATAATTGTTCCAAAGTATCGTATAAAAATCGAAGAATGAAAAGGAAAGTTATTCATCTTTTCAGACTGACGAATTCTCGTGTACTTTGTACACGAACGCGCCCGCCGGAAGGTTAACAAAGACAACTTGAAATGATATAAATGAATTTTTCATGGAATTTCCTTCACATGGTCCGAATTACGTCGTTCGTGGTACCAGTTTCATCGGCGAAACACAAGGAATCTATTGGCGTCGTTTTTGCAAAGATCTGATGGGAAATGCGGAAATCTTGGACATTTCTGACTTATTAATGATATTCGAACCCTTTCGAGGGTCGAATGCTATAAAATTCGGTGAAGCACTGCGACGGGGTGTCCTCAAAGGACAAGCGCTGCTGGATAATCACCCTATATGTAGTAGTGGAGTAAAATACAACCTGCTATAACATCCAACAAAATAAATTCTACACCAAGAAGGCTCGAAACTATTATAAAATTAAAAGGCAATCCCACAAATTATTAAAACAGTAAATATTTAGTTTATTTCCATAGCTTATTGATCCTTTATTTAACTGTACGATAGAGCTGTTCGAGTACTCGGAACAAGCGAGCCGGGATATACTCGGTTCGAATAACCAAGCCGAGCCGAGCGCTCGAAAAAAGCGAGCGGCTCGAATGAATCGGGCGGCTCGATTAAAAAGCGAGCGACTCGATTAAAAATCGAGCTCATATGACACTCGTCAGGAACGTCAGGTTATAAATTTGGAGTAGATTGCACAATGAAGGTAGCGATTGACGAACGAAACAATTGTTTCCAGCCGCTCGCTTTAATCGAGCGCTCGGCTCGGTTCGGAAACCGAGTCCCGACTCGACTCGAATTTCGAGCTACTCGAATATTCGAGTACTCGAACAGCTCTGTACGAATACTTACTGCGCGTCTATTTCTGCACGTTTATCTCCTTTTATTCATATTTTTGTAAATGTTAAGGAGAATAAAAATTTGCCCCAATATCTCAGAAAGTATGCACCATGGAGTATAATCTGTTATACGATACTGATGTATTTTTTTTTTAAAGCGAATTCAGCAACGCAATCAGATTCGTAATACGTTAATTTGTTTAAACAATTTATTTAAAAGTAGTAATTTTTACTCCTTCTTCTTACAAATTGTTGATCTATTATGGCGTAAATTTGTCAACGTAAACTACAGACCAAACTGTAAAATACGGGTACGTACAATTCTTCAATTTCGTTTTTTAGTGAAAATCATATACGCCATATTGAACACGCTACGCGTAGGGAACAGGAACCTCAGGTATAAACTTTTAGTATATTTCGGGCTTAATGGAACCAGTTGTTTCCGAAAAACTAGCCAGGTTGATCGACTAGAGCAGACATGCACAGAACCCCCAATTCTGGGCGCGAGCTCAGATTCGAGCTCGTCCAGGTAGAAGCGAGTCCGGCAACGGAGTGGGGAGCAGCTGGAGTGGTGAGAGCGAAGCCTCACAGGCTGCCGCAGGGATTTCCAGAGTTTGACGCTCCGAAAATAAGGCACATTTTGGGGAATTTTTAAAAGAAAAGTATTGAGTATTATAATTCCAATCTCTGTGCTTTTATTAATTGAAATTTTAAAAATGAGTTCAAATTTTCGTATGGAATAATAATACTTTGGTTCAAATTTATGATGGTAGTAGTAAGAGGGGTTGGAGGAAAAAGTTTGTTGCTGGCGAGCATTATTTTGGCTGTCGTAATCGTTTGAAACAAAAACAATTAGTCTTAATCTATATGAGTGTGGTTATTGTATGAACTTTAGTTCATGTCGAATGAATAATGTTGAAAAACACAAAAATGGTTGTATTTCAAATGGAAACATTAATTTCTTGGAAAAGCATTTGTTAGATTTCTGTGTTGCAAAATTAGATTTTCGTAAATATTTACTTAATTCTAGTTTACGCGATAACCACACGCATATAGATTTAGAAAAAAATTGAAGAAAAATGAATCCACAATTAATAAATAGTAACAAATTATACATAGAAATATTTGTATATTCACGTACGGATTTAATATTGGACCAATTTTATAAAAGTTGTTCTATTTTAAAGGGTATCCGAATACTTTTGTGGCCTACTGTATATGTATATACAGGGTGTTTCTCTACCTGTGGTCAATACTCTAAGGGATGATTATACCGGCGAAAATAAGACGAAAATCAAGAGTGACGAAATTGCGGTAAACGCTTCGTTTTCAAGGAAATTGACTTTGAATTTCACCTAAATACGCGTGCATCGTTGGCGCTTGAGGGGCACGCGGAGGTGAGCGGAACGCGTCAGCTGCCCGTAGGACGTTCCGCTCACCTCCGCGTGCCCCTCAAGCGCCAACGATGCACGCGTATTTAGGTGAAATTCAAAGTCAATTTCCTTGAAAACGAAGCGTTTACCGCAATTTCGTCACTCTTGATTTTCGTCTCATTTTCGCCGGTATAATCATCCCTTAGAGTATTGACCACAGGTAGAGAAACACCCTGTATGTTATTAAATATCTTCAAATGGAAGTACTCAAATTTACGTATGCGAATATGTTAAAAGTAACTTTCTGAATATAATATAAAATACTGTACGTTTTTGTTTGGTCTTGTATATCTATCGCCAGTATGTGTGTAGTTGTAACGGGCATACGGCCTTTGCAGTCATAGAGTTCGACATTGAGGTTAGTTTTCACTCCCTTAAAGGACGATAGGGCACAAATGAAACACACCGTTGTTCTTGTCTTGAGTCGCTCTATAAATCCACAAAGTTGCGTTCCAATCGGTGAGTCCGAGTTCGCGGTGTTCCCTTGTTAGCCAAAACCGTGGGTGTTTTCCAGGAAGGCCGGAAACGCTCGTGACGTCACAGGATGACTCGCCCAACCAGGGGCTACAAAATTTGCCTGCGCTTCTCGGCGCGTTCGATGGAGAGGTATAAACCCTCTGGTCAGTGCGTCTCAACCACCTTCTACCTTGCGACGCAACATGAGTAGCGGCAAATGCATGGGTAATACCCGGCTATTTGGTGCTCATGTAAAACATTAAACGTGTTTTTCTCTAAACAGTGTTCTTAAAATCAGTGCAACCAATATTTCAAAAAGTTATTATCCGATTCGACTGAAACATTTTTTTTAAGAATAGACTTCTGTGTAGTGGAGAATCCACTAGCATTTTACAAAATTGGAAATTTGTAATTTTTAAAAGCCTTGAGAGGACAAAAAGTACAGGAAAAAAGTGATTTCGAACTTCAAGTGTCGTTATTTTCTGAAAAAATGTCACTTTTCTAATTTTAATCAGGTATTGTTTTTTATTATAGACCAATGGTTTAGGCGCTACAGGTTCCACCGTTTTGGATGAATTTTTGGACGCCTCGACTTTAACGACTCCCCAATGCCGCCTGCATTGATTAATTATAAATAAAAAATATATTTCTATAGTTTAAAACAGGCCTGAGATTTAAGTGAACGCAGCGGCCGATTTTCAGAGGCAACGCCTCCTTTCTACCACCGCGCGTCTTGGCCCTCGCGGCGGCCTAGGAGCTTGGAACGCCTCAGGCCCGTACCATATGAACCGCGTGTGGCGCGTTGACAAAACAAAAACGCATCGACAATCGTGCTCTTTGGGACGATGTGGAAACCTATTGTTACAATATCACCCTAATACGCCATGCCCGGTTCACGTGGTACGGGCCTGAGACGCTCTTAGCTGCTAGGCCGCCGCGGGGGCCAAGACGCGCGGCGGGAGAAAGGAGGCGTTGCCTCTGAAAATCGGCCGCTGCGTTCACTTAAATCCCAGGCCTGCTTTAACATGTTCTACTACTCTGAAAAGGGTGTGGAATAAGTTGTGCAATGATGCAGATGATAATACGAACCAAATTGAAATCAATCGTGAATTAGAAAATTCATGTTGCGTAGTAACGACGATCTTCAGGAATGGTTAAACTTAGATGAAAATAATCCGGGTTATAAAACTATGAGTGATAATGATATTATTTCATCCGTACCTACTTGAGAAAAATAATGACACAAATGAAAATATGAGGGGATATAGCACTAGCCCATGTATGTACCTACCATCCCAACACACAGCGAAGCTGAAGATGCATCGGATATCACATTGGAATGAGCAAAACATGGAAAATAAATAGATTCTGTACAAATGTTTATTTTAGAGGTAATCCGTATCTTGGCAGTATTTAAAACCGTTTTATTTATTTTTTGTATTGCATTCTTCTTATTAGGTATGTATTCTTTTACGTAATGAACCTCCATATTTCATTTTAAACAGTTGTTACTTTCTAATTGACTTATGACATATTCACAAATTTGGTTCTTCCAGACCGATTATTTATTCGAACGGATTTGTCTCCCAATTACTTTGGCTAAGCGACGTTCTACTGTATATTAAAACGATCGCTTACAGGGTGTAAACTTGTGGTCATGTTTGGATGAATTCTGTTTGGTCATGAACTTCTGTTTATAGATATGAAGATACAGTATTGTCTCCGTATGTGCTCGGTTTGGTGCACACGATATGAGCTTGTCGCTATCCCCACCACTTCTGTCTGACTCTTGTCCGGCGAAGGCGAGAGCGAGCGAGGACGCTCTGAGACAGACGACGCGTTGATGTTTTGTCTCGCTCCGTCTTTCAGGCGCCGTGGCTAGGGTTGCCACCCGTACTTTAAAATAAAGTATCTTACGTTATTACACGTAAATTTATCTATATAAATCTTTATAAAAATGATAAAACGTTGCTCTGTAATGCTAAAGCAATAAAAAATATGTTTGGAAGAAATAGAAACTAATAAGATTAAAATGTACTTTTAGTTTTTTCGAGCGTACTTTTTTTATACGTTATTTTCCTGTAGAAAAGGTGGCAACCCTAGCCGTGACACTCCCGTTCTTTGCGTGCACGACGGGCGTGCGCGATGGTCACAAGCACTTAAGGTCTGCGCACACATTTCCGTTCCGTCTCCGTTCGGTCTCCGTTCCGTGGACGTACAAGGTATCGGTTACTTGTTTTGGAATGGAGCAGCGCACACTTGTCAGTTCCGTGAAATTCGATGGCCTCTCCGTATCCGTCAGGTCTGGGCCGTCCAGATCCGTGTTAAAAAATATCGTTTGCATGCTTTACAATGGAGCAGCGCACACTTGTCCGTGTCAAGGATGTCAGCTGGTGTCCGTGTAGAACCCCTATCCGTTCGGTGAAACTAAAATTCGGTTGCCAACGATATTTGGGCATTTAGACTGACGGAGTCCGGAAATCGCGGAAAGGTCGACCTTTTTTTATGACCATGAAAGGTTCTCGGGTCGAAGCTCTCGCACCACGCGCTTCAGGGGTCCTAGAGCCTAGAGTCATAAAGACAAGGACAGCAATAGGCCACTCAGTAATGGAAATGGTAATTTCTATAATTAATATTAAAACTCCATAAAAATACCACCAATGCATTGCTGGAGTTTTTACAATGAAAATTATACCAAACATGATATAATTCTGATCATTATTAATGATTGTAATGGAAAGATTGTTTTTCTTTCAAAAGGACGAAACACGCCACCTACTTAGTAAACTAATCCTTCTAGCTTCTAAAAACATCACGTCGTTTGGACCAAATTTAATGTTGTTATTCTGTTTTAAAGGGTGTCCGAATACTTTTGTCTCCACTGTAGGGGGAGTTGGGGCAGATTGATACAAGGGGCACAATGAAACACCAATAGTATATTGATATCTATAAACAGTTAGAAGTTCAAAACGCGACCACAGGATGGCGCCTTGTAGGCAATGGTTTTAATATAATGCGCGTCACTCTGCAGTCAACAATCTATCAAGAGCAGGAGCGAACGTGTTTTCGTTGCTCTGTACTAAAATAATACGTATAGTACAAAAGTGTATTGCCATTAACGGTTTGCTTGCTTCGGGTTGTCATTTATATTAAAGGTAAGTTATTGAGTCTAGTAATGATTGTTTTATTTGTTTTTTGATGATCCTTTTTAGTTATTTGAAGAAAAAAAATATTTGCGGGATTGTATCCTTTGGGGCACTATGATACACAGTTACATTGAGTGTGCCAAAGTGCCCCGTTATTTTACAATAATGCCCCTACTAATCTTAATCAATTTTTTTTTCATTTTTACAGCAGCAATGGTCAGGAACTACGTACTAAAAACTAATAGAAGAAATCTTAACGAGGATAATATTGAAATGGCAATAACAGAAACAATAAAAGGCACATTGTCTCTAAGAAAAACTGCATATAAGTATAACATCAGTGTTTCTACTTTACAGCATCGTATTGAAAAAATTCGTAAGAATACGAATACACAAAATGACGAGGCAAGATATAAGATATATGGCTCAAAATATACGATAGCACAAGTATTTACAATTAAACAAGAAAAGATGTTAAGCGAATACATAGTCAATTGCAGCAACATGCACTACGGATTAAGTTTGACGCAAGTGAGAATTTTGGCGTTCCAATACGCCAAATTTCTCAAATGTAAATTTCCTGAGTCGTGGGAAACAACTGGATTAGCTGGAATAGATTGGGCTAGGGGATTTAGAAAAAGAAATGGGACCTTGAGCCTAAGAAAGCCGGAAAATACCAGTGCTGCAAGAGCTTTTGGTTTTAATAAAACTGCTGTGACAGAATTTTTTGAGAATTATGAAAGTGTTCTGACCAAATATAAATTTCAACCAGATCGAATCCTTAATCTTGATGAAACAGGAATTACAACTGTCCTGTCCACACCAAAGATTTTAGCCGACAAAAGACAAAGACAAGTAGAACAAATAGTTTCTGGCGAAAGAGGAGAATTGGTTACATTTTGTGCCATTATTACGGCAACTGGCAATGCCCTACCTCCCGTTTATGTTTTTCCTCGCGTTCATTTTAAGGACTATTTCTTAAATGGTGCCCCAGAGGGAAGTCTTGGTTTAGCAAATAGAACTGGCTGGATGAATGCTGATTTACATATTAAAGTGTTGAAGCACATTCAAAAGCATACCTCAAGCACCAAAGACAACCCAATATTAATTATGTGTGACAACCACGAGTCACATGTGTCGATTGAAGCGGTTAACTTCTGCCGTGACAATGGGATAGTGTATCTGTCATTCCCCCCACACACATCACACAAACTGCAGCCTTTGGATATCGGTGTTTTCGGCCCATTTAAAGCAAAATTAAAGGTGTCATTCAATGACTGGCACATTACCAATGTTGGAAAAACTTTATCTATTCACCAGATTGCTCAACTCACAACGTCCGCGTTTCTGTTATCATTTACTCCAAAAAATATTACGAGCGGATTTTCTAAACCAGGGATTTGGCCATTAAATAAACTTGCGTTTGGAGATGATGATTTTGCAACAATTGATATATACAATTCAGATTCAGAAAATCGGCAACCAACACCAGGCCCTACTATAATAAATCAAGGAAATAGCAGTCCAACACAGTCGACATCCAAAATCATACTGTCGCCAGAAGTTGTGCGGCCTTATCCAAGGGTTTCAAAACAGAAACAAGACAACTCAAAAAGAAAAAGGAAAGAAAAGGGAAAGTCAAAAATATACACTAATTCACCAGAAAAGGACAGACTGCAAAACATGCACGATGAAAGAGAAAAGAAAAGATTAGAAAAGGAAATGAAACAGAGAACAAAAGACCTAAGAACCGCAAAAAATCTACTTGGTTTGACTGACAAAATTAAGAGAGGGAAGAAGAAACAATATCCTGCTATACCAGATACAGATTCCAGTTCTTCTGATTGGAACAAGGTTGTATCTGATGGGGATGACACAATATCAGGGGCTGAAGATTTTGACAACGGAGCTTCTATGATTGTCCCTGCCTCAGATAATATAAAAATTAATGAGTTCTTATTGATTAAATTCGAAAAAAAGAAATCTGTTTTATATTATGTTGCCAAAGTTATTTCAAAATATAGCTTCACTGAATACCAAGTATCGTATTTAAGAGAGAAACCATCTTCGTGGGCATTTAGTTTTCCTGTTGTTGAAGACTTGGCTAGTGTTGACATCAGTGATGTAGTTTTAAAATTGCCAACACCTTACCACACCCAAGGAACATCTAGAGCCGCGGCACTTTTTACTTTTCCCATCAATATTTCCAATTACAATGTGCAATAAATGCCAAACACGTAAATATTATATTTCATAATTATTATTAAACAAACTACACTTTTAACATTGTTATTTCTGAAATAATAAAAGAAAATTGAAAAACTGTGGTGTTCTAATTAATATTCAGAGATAATATCAATGTGCCTCATCCTGTATTAATGTGCCCCTATCTATGTATCATTGTGCCCCACCTATGGGGCAGATTGATGCAAATCTCATTTTTTAAAAAAAAATTAATAACTTTTTTTTTAAAACCTTGTATAAAAAAACCAAACCTTTTTTTAAACTAGAATAAATTGTTAACAAATTGGCCAAACAATTGTGCCATTAATATTCATTTGTCAAAAGTTATTCAAGTTTAAAAAAAAGTGCATCAATCTGCCCCAACTCCCCCTATGTACATATGTAAGTACATAATACACATTTTCTTTCACTAATTCGCATTTGTGAAATAGGCTGGTAAGTGTGGACTGGTATGCGCATTCGAAATCTCGATACACATACTATTGGGAGATGAGAAAAAAGGAGACTACCCACAAGCTGAAATGTCACAGGGGCAAGGGGAATCGCCCGTTCGCTTCACCCTATCCCCTCCAAGAAATCCTAATTTTCGGTCCTTAACGGCTGTCCATATCTGTGATTTGTCGCGATTAGACATAAAGTGGTGTTTCCAAAACGACAGGTATCACGCTACTGACTGAGAGAATTGTACAGCAGGCTTGCAGAAATGGCTGAATTGGGACTTACCGGGCCAGAGCAGGCCCCTTACACAGTTGTCAGTGAAGTTAGGGACACCGCAGGGAGACGGAACGGACACCATACGGAGGCGGAACGGAAATGTGTGACCTTTACAGTGAGCACGGGAACGCGAACGCCCGCGCGCAAGCAAAGCGTTCCATCTCGCTCCCCCCTTCGGCCAGAAAGAAGCGAGAAACGAACACACGGAATTACGCATCTGTTCACGACAGGAGCTCAACGCCGCACAGTGGTCTGTCCAATAGCAATTTAGTGGGACAAAAATCGCAGATCGTACATAAATCATCAGTTACGTGAAAATGTTTATTATTTGTTTGAAAAACACCACCCACATTGTTTTACCACCCTTAAAACGTTCACCTCAGCCTCCAAGGGTTTTTTAAAACCAAAATTCGTATTTTAGGGTTTCTTAAAATGTAGAAAGCTAATATGAACTGTATTTTGTAGAGAAAAATTGTTTACAACCACGTTATTTAGAATGAATTACACATTTTGGCTCCTGAGATCACCATTTTAGAAGACAGAATCATTTTAATTATGTATACAAATTATGTAGAGTTGCAAATATTTGCAGCTATAACTTGTGAATATGTACTCTATAAAGCAAATAGAACAAAATAGCATAACAAATTTCAGGTTCCATAAGGTTCCTGGATCTCTGGAGCTTTTCCAACGAAAGCTATTGAAAAATTCCATCATTTTTATGATTATATTTCAATTCTGTTCGTTGAAAATTAAAATACTCATGGCTGAAGGTTGATTTACTACTTAATTGTACCACTGCAGTCGAATATTCAAAATACTACCAATTTAAATCGCGATACAATTCGGCACTTCTGATATATAGCTGATACTGACGCAGTCTAACAATCGGTTACTAAGCGGCTACTAAACTTTATGAAATACTTATAAAGTTGCATACCATATCATTCCGATATCTCTGACTCAGTACCCTGTGGTATGACCAGGATTCAGTCATTTTTGATGGTCATGATTTTGGACTTGTGTTCCGTTAGATCATCTAGAAGACGGACCACTGTGCGCCGGTCCCGACCAGTGAGCACATACGGAGACAATACTGTATTATTAATGTTTCACTCTTCCCCTTGCATCAAAGTGCCCCAACTCCCCCTACTGTGTACATACATCGCCGTGCAATGCAAAGGATTAAAAGTCAGGTTATAAACGTGATAAAAAATAATTAGGGTAATCTGCGAATTTTAGTCAGGGGTCACGACTTGCGAGTCGTGATTGTGATTGTAACAAATTCTCTCAAAAAATTGAATCGACCGTATTTTTATCTTTCATGAATTTTGGTTGACCGTTTTACTATTTATTAACGATTTAAGTTGCCCGTAATTCTATATGTCAAAAATGTCGGTCCACCGTAATTCTGAAAGAAATTCTCTCACCAAGTTGGAGAGATCTTGACCGATCGTCGCTCACCTATTCCGGTTGGCACGACCGTAGGGTGAATTGACCAGTGAATGAACAGCTAAGCGTTTTTTCAGTTTCAAATAACGATAAAAATTAAATAATGTCCTAATTTATTAATGGAACAAGAATTTGTAACATAATAGGCTTTAAAAATGTCTAAAAAAATTGTTTGTGCTTTTTTACTTGAACGGTGTCTGAAATAAATCATAAAAATGTAATCAATGCCCAATATACTAGTGAATGAACAGAATATCCAATAAATGAACATCTTGTACCCAGTGAATGAACACAAAGAATAATAATTCATTTTTCGACGAGAAATCGCTGAAAACGCTACAAAAGTAGAAGGGAAGTTAAGTTAGGGAGCTAACATAAGAATATAAAAATATAATCTATATATTATAATCATAGGAACTTGACAAATTTATTTATATCAGAACACAGTTTACACAATATAATGGTTAACTGTCATCGTACGTGTTTTCTTACTAGGTTTCTCGCCGTGAATGGCAGCACTCGAAACTACAAATCAAAAAAATTAATAAGCGACCAAGACGTTCATAGAGTCAAAAAATATTTATATCGCCGTTATCTCAATAAATTTTCCTTTATTCTAAATATAATATCATTGTTTTCAATGAAATAGTATTCTTGTTATACACGAAAAAAGTAAATTTGTTCATTCACTGCTCTCTGTTCATTCACTGGTCAATTCACCCTACCTAAGTGCCAACTCGATTGTCTCATTCACTGTGACCGTGACCGTGACCGTGACCGAAATTATATCGGTCTCGACTCCTTGAATACGTATGTAGGTATAGAATACCTATAGTTCTTGTAAAGACGTTCTCAAAACGAAGGATTTCGTACATTCTATAGAAAATACGGTATTGCAGAATGTTAAAAGGACGAGGAAGTTTTTCAAAAATGTAAAGGACAGTTTTGAAAGTATAAAAAATTATCCATTACTTACTAAATTCCATAAAAATCAAATATTGAGAAAAATACTATTTTATTGTTTTTAATTGAAACTGTTTTGTATCATTTTTACCTTTCCCTTACATTTTTAAGTTGATTTATTTATAATTTTGTTATTTAAATGTTTGAATTAAAGGTAAATTTATATCCTGATAAGAAACAAGTTCTAATGTATTTCACTTTAATAGGATATCAGTGGGGTTACGTAATGTAAAACAATAATAATAGAATCAACGATAAAGCAACAGATCTCATTGTACGTTCCAAAGAAGAATAAGCAATGAAAAATATAAAATTCAGATCGGAGTAGAAATTCATTATTACACGTTTAACGAATAATCAGGATCGTTCTTTATAAGCCAAAATATATCCCGACATTCAAAATGCCTTTGATCATGATAATTATATATGTATACACCTATATATACATATCTCGTGTACAATAAAATAAATCTATTTACAACTGAATATCTCTCAATACTCTTGTTTTTTCTTCGGTACATAACATTGTTATACACGAGCTCGTAACGCTACGAAATTATCGGTCGGTTACTAAAACTTTGGTTACAAAAAAATATAGACGCAATATTCGCCACCTAAGTAGTGAAGGATTTTTTAAACCAGACATACTCAACTGTCATCTTGTGAGGCACGGGTGTGTTCCAGGCCAAGTGAGTCCGACAACTGGCAAGAGAACCTCGATAACTGACACACGCCGATTTTGATGCTACTTTGCTTGAATATTTCTTGGACCAATCTAAGAATTCAGCCGTTTCATCCGAGCTGGCCCTTGTATGAAAGGGCTTATAAATATTAAACGACATAAGATATCGAAAAATGGTTTCAGTAGAAGTTATACCGTTTCTTGAGACCTATAAATCTGTGCGATTTTTTCTTGAAAAAAAAACAGCTTCTTTACGGAAATTAAATTCCCTCCAAAAACTTTTTTCAACCAATTTTTTATATCTTTTGTCGTTTAAGATTTATAAGCACTTACGTGGAATAGCAGGCCAAGATAAAAGGGTTGATTTCTCCCTGAAAGTAAAAAACGATCATGAACGAATTACGGATATATTCTTAGGTTGGTTCAACAAACAGTCGAGCAAAGTGGCATCAAAATCAGCGTGTAACAGTCACCAGGGTTCCCTTGTGAGTGGGACTCGGAACCCGGGATGTGAGAATGGACGAGCCCGTGGGCGCGTTCGCACCCGCGAGCGCTCTGTTAGCATGTCACATGCGAGTGCGAGTACGACTGTTGAGCGTGACTGTTTTAAACTTAAAATAGACGCGTCTATCATCACTAAGCTTCGCCGTCTCGTCGAAAACTGATTTTCTTCTTTTCGATTTATCCTTACATACCTATGAACAAATTTACAATAATTACAATAAAGATTAGTAATGGATAGTAGTTCATAAATACTACACATAGACAGATTACGTTATGTTAAGTCGAATGTTCGTAATAATGAGGCAATATGTTTGGAATATCGCGATCAACAAAAATTCATGTTCACCGTATCACTCTACAGTTACTTGTACGGAGGTTATACGAAAGGTGGGCGAAACATGCCTCGCAAATTTATTTCAATGTATAATCTCGAGATATAATCGAATTTTTTTACAGCTCCTGCAAAAATTAATCGCGATTGTCCCTCTACCACATTCGTAGCCATGTGTCACGAATAACCAACATATACCATTTGAAGGAAAACATTCGCGTAGTACAACTTACACTACTGCTCGAAAATGTTTGATCACTTGTTATATGTACATTTGATAAAAAAGAAAATAGACTAAAAAATAACGCAATTGACTATTTCATGTCTCTATCAAATTGCTACTCTCATATACTACCATAGAGGATGTTTATACAAATGAGAGACATTTTATTAGGATCGGTTCTACTCACCAAAAAAATAAAAATGAGTTGGTATACGCATATGACCAATTAGTTTTGCAGTTATAAGCATTTTTATATTCCGTAAATAATTAACTATATTTGAAAATATGCTATATTTTCTTTCATATCATTCCCTTCTCGCCTTAAAAAAAAAACAAAGCCAAAATGATAATCAATATATATACATAGATCTGTGGAAATACCGCTAGGCTTAGGTAAATGACACTTTAAGGGAGAGTACCACTTGGATGGATCGGAAAAATCGATTTTTTTTACTTAAGTTAAAAGTTTTTTACTTAAGTTATAATCTTTCAAGAATATACTCCTAAAAGTGTAAGCCGAAATTCATGCAAATAACGAAGTTACATCCCCTCTTGTTTTGCCCCGCACGAGACTCGCGAATGTACCAAAGGAGGGCTTGGACAACTTTAACGCGTTGTTCTCAAAATGACGTTTTTCAAAATGTTTGAATGAATTTCACCGCCACTTTTAAATGAATCAACTTCAAGTTTCACGTACTTATTCGATATAAAAGTGTCTTCAGTCACGCGTACGGAAGTATATTTAAAATAATATTTAATATGTTGCTCACCCCAAAATGTATTCTTATTGATCTTATATATCTCATTTCTTATTAAAATTCTACAACTTTTTGTTTCAGCTGCCATTTTTCTAAAAATTATTAATAATTTAATTTCCGTACATTTAACTGGAGCTACATTAATATCAATTAAAGAAATGTGTTAGTTTTGTTTCCCAGATGTGTTGAACGTGAATAAAGTGAGATACCAGGAATCACTGTTCTGCGCGCAGCATTCTACAGCGAATTCTGTATTGCGATTAAATATGAATCAATAAAAAAAATTCTCGAATATTGCCCAATATATGCACATTTAAATCCCCAATCAGTTACATTGTAAAGAAATATGTGTGTCTCAAAAATAACTCACAAAGAACACGTTTTTTTTTGGTTTTCAAAGTGTTGTTCTCTCTTAATAGGCGTTTAGGGCCCGAGTTTTATGAAATATAAAAATGCTTATAACTGCAAAACTAAGTATTATCGGACATATGCGTATACTAACGTTATTTATTATTTTGTTAAGTAGAACCAATCCTGGAAAAATCTTCCACATTTTTATAAACACCTTTGCAGTATATACAATCTTGCCATTTATTATTGCTTTTTCATGTGGTCGAACCATTGAGGCGCTAAAAAATTATATTCAATTTTTAGCATGAGAACTATTTAATGGCATTTTAATGTTAATAATATTATATTTTATAATTTTTTATATTCAGCAATGGTTGGGTTGCTAAGAAAACGTTTGGACTACCAAATTTGGACCACTCGAATTTTATAAAGTGAAACCCTAAAAATATCATGTGTAAAATATGTAATTATTGAGTAAAAAATGGTGAATAGAAAAGAAATGTCGATCGTAATTCGAAGTGTTATGATATGACGTCCAGAGAATATGGCATTAATAATCATTGCAAGTGGAAATTGATTGGAAAACTGCCAATCGATGAAACGCTGTAGAACAGGCCTTTCCAAGTAGGGGAAATCTGCTTCTGAAACACATGTTTCGGTTCTCCCTCCAACGCTGCGCCTTAGCTGCTACGGCCGCTAAGGTGGGACGAGTTCTGCTACCCTCTCTTCGAGGGCACAGTAACGTCGCTGGGAAGCATGTTGGGCGCTTTAGGGCGAAAGTACCAAATGTGTCAAATTTTTATAGGAAATTTCATAATAACTTAAAAATAGTAGGAAAAATTAAAATTTAAACTAACATTTCAAACTGACGTAAAAAGAATTTTAAAAAATGTATTACATACAAGGATATATACAATTGTATTATACACAAAATGTGTATAAAATGCATATTTCTATGACATGTATATATATTGCAGGCCTGGGATTTAAGTGGACGCGGCGGCCGATTTTCAGAGTCAACGCCTCTTTTCCCCCACCGCACGTCTTGGCCCCCGCGGCGGCCTAGGAGCCTCGAGCGCTTCAGGCCCGTACCATATAAACCGCGCGTAGCTCGGTTGATATGAGCTACGCGCGGTTCATATGGTACGGGCCTGAAGCGCTCGAGGCGATCAAATAAAAATTTGACACATTTGGTACTTTCGCCCTAAAGCGCCCAACATGCTTCCCAGCGACGTTACTGTGCCCTCGAAGAGAGGGTAGCAGAACTCGTCCCACCTTAGCGGCCGTAGCAGCTAAGGCGCAACGTTGGAGGGAGAACCGAAACATGTGTTTCAGAAGCAGATTTCCCCTACTTGGGAAGGCCTGCTGTAGAAGGCCAAAAGTCTCGACTGAAGCGATATATTAAATAATCAGAATAACATCGAAGGAATATTAATATTTACCAGAAAACGTCTCATATCTGCAAGAACAGTGAAATAAAAGCTGGCAGCAACAAAATTAAGTGGGTGAATTGCAGTTCGAAAACCACTTTTCAGATAACATAATTGAATGAAACGATTGCAATGAGGTTGTTCTACTTACCTTTTTATCAAACCTACATACTACAACAAATGATCAAAGACTTCCGAGGCAGTAGTGTGTATGTCTAGGAGACCATGACTGATAACAGCAAGAAAGAATAACTTGTTGAACCGAGTAATAAGTCATTTCATTTAATGTACTATAGTCGTGTTCAGATTTATTGGCCGGTGAGTTCGGTTTCTCGAGCAGCGCGCAAGGAGAAATCAGCCACCACCACCTGACGATCGTGGATTGGCAGTTGAAGTTCCTTAGGATCTTGGTGAGAAGCTAGAGAAAAGTAGCACCGAGGCAAGCAGCAGGTGGTGGGAGAATACCCTTCAGGAAACTCACCGGCCAATAAATCAGAACACGACTATAGCGTATTGGAGTTAATGTAATCGATATATGGTCCACGTAAAGAGAAAAAGCGACGCCAGTAAGGTGACCATGCCAAATGCGTCCCTCATGGCGGCGAATCTGTTAAAGTGTTATTATATTTTGTACTATTTTCAAAACAACATTGTGCTTTTTACTCTGTTATTTTCACGTTCCAAGGAAGTATTTTCAAATAAATCTATTGCAATACGAAACGTGAAAAAGTTTCTTTCGTCGATGGTAAGGTACGTGAAGGTATTGGTGTTAAGAACTTAGCTACCCGTTAGTCGCTGCTTCGAATAAGGGACTCTGTGATCGCGCATGTATTGATAAATTCTAAAATCACCCATTCATACGCATACATACATACATACTTACATACATACACATACAATAATTCTTTGCAGCGTAAGCGCAACATGCCTATTACACTCACGCGTATCACCTTTCTCACTCGGAAATCACAGTTGAACATTGGTTTTTTAACATTACCCGTGGCACACGTTTGTTTTATTCCTTTAAGTCAAGCGGCTTGCAAGATATTGCGAACGAGCCAGACCGGAACCGAATGCTTCAGTTTGTATGTTAGTGAAGCATTTTTAATCGAAAATTATCATCCTATCGGAGAATGAAACTTCGTGGATGGTACAAGAGGAGAAAATTCTATAATAGATCGAACACGCGTGCGGTACTAGACGTTTGCCTTTTACTGAAAATTGCAATTCAAGGCAGATCAGCGGGTCGATAGATTCGAACCACCACACGAACGGAAAGGGTACGCGAGCACGATATCAAAATTAACCACCGGACAGCATCCTGACTCCTCAATGGAAAGAATTCCATTAAATCCATGTCGACCATTAATGATTACGCAGCAGCCATTAGGAGGTTCTTTCAGGCACACGTTATTTTCAGATTTGCTCCCTTCCAGTATACGCTCTGTTATTCTCGCGCAAGAATCACAGTTAAATGTTTGGTACACTAATACTTGCGATCCCTTTAGCATTTCCCACCGAAGAAAATAAAGATTGAGCGCAACCACGACACTGACATCTTGACCACAACGTAAAATGGGCGGCCGTGTATGTCTTCCTCTTTGCCTTTATTATCGATATGATAATTCAAATTACTATGTGCATAGTATCAAATTGAACAATAAAAACATTTCGGTAAGTAATTTCATACAATGAGAAGGGAAAGGGAAGAGATTCAGTGCACCGCAGAATTACGTTACCGCATCGAACCCTACCGCAGGCAGGGTATTAACACGTTCATTACCCATCAGTTAGATGTGAATCATGGCCAGTACCCGTTTTTATACGTCTATGATTATGCTCGGACAATGAACATGTTAACCAACCAATTTATTCGTTTAACGAGATTACCTTGGCAACGATACTTCTTCGCGCTCTAATTCCGTATCTTTAGCTTTTCAGTTCGCATACTTGCGTATCAAACACTCCTTCGTACTCACACATGGATCACAGTTAAACGATTGATACTTTTTTCGACGCGTCCTATCAACAAAGTCCGTGGTCGAGAACTCACTGAGGCATGCCTGACGCAGCGCCCAGGCGATGAGCCCCGTATAACGAGTACGGGGAGAAATACGGCGGTAATCCTGCGGGAGTATGGGGATGCGGCGGTGGAAGTGGTAAGCCCAGCGAAGATAAAGACGGTGGCAACAATGTCGAAGGTTTCCCATAAGGGTGATAACGCGCGGTTGTGAGCGGGCTCAAAGGTGGCGTGGGGTAAGTCCTGGAAAACAAAGGATGCGTCGGTGGTAGCCCAACGGAGGGTGACAGCAGCGACAGCGCGGCTGCCGAAGGATCCGTGGCTCCGCTCGTCGCAACGCTCGTGTGACTTCTCAGGTGTTGCAGCAATTCGTCCGACGTGGAGAACCTTTTGCCGCAATAAGCGGTGTCCCCGGCGATCCAGTTGCAGACGTAAGGAAGCTGCGAAGCCGCCGCCAATGCAGCCAACTGTGCGTGAGCATAAGCGGCTACACCTAACGCCCCATAAGGCGTTCCAGTTTTGTGATCGCATTGAGCGCAGCCAGCGGGACAGGAACCGGATGCGCTAGTCGTACCAGACGCTAGTTTCCCATTCGCGGAGCTGGCGAACAGATGAGAGTTCAGTTGACAACCAGTGCAATAAGGGTCCCTGCACAGAGGCATCAAGGAATCAGGGCCCGATGAATTCTTCAATCTGGCGTAACTCAGATACGGATTCCCGGCTACTAGGCCGTTTTTTAGGGCAGCGTGGTGCTGAGATACCAAAGAATTGGCCATCACGTCAATGGGTAACTGCGGGCTGTAACTTAGATAGGTCGACGAAGCTAAACTGACCCCTGGCTTGAATGTTCCCAATGGAAGATCCTTGATGGACGGATCCGTCGTGGCTAGAACGCTAGCGGGGCTGTAAGAGGGTTTCGCTTGTAACGACGGACTGCTTACGACGGCCGGTTGAGATGAACTCGACGATTCCAGTTGAGTCGACGACAGATTCGTTGCCGATGTCCTCAAAATGGGTGATTCCCGAGCAATGTCCCCGTTCGGCGTCGCAGTTTTTCGGCCCTGCGGTGTCGCCGCTCGGACCGACGAAGCGCTTTGGTTGCTCGGGCAACGTTTGTTGTTGCTGCCGGGTGTCCTGGATCGTCCAGACGTCGAGTGACTAGAGGCAGATCGCTGGTCGTCCGGGCTCGATGTTTTCTCTCGACCCAAGCATGACTCGTACGGCTTGAAATTAGTCTTGCTGGATTCCGTCGACGTTGGCGCGATTGACGGTGACGATTTTTCACGCGACTGATCCGCGAACTTCGACGATTTATTGCTCGACGGTTTGTCCAACGAGCTTAGGAGAGATTTATTGGACGGCGTGTCGGCTCCTATTTGGCTGCAGGTCTGAGCGAGCAGCGCGAGCGGGCTCTTCTTTGCATCCAACTGAAATCAAAATAAACGCATGAAGAAAGGTCCAGCATTAGATAATTTGCGTTCTTACATACGGTTAACAAATTGTGACACTAAATCAGAACGAATCATCCTCTTTACATGTTCATAAACACCTTATCTACATTTAACCACAGAATGAGTTTTATCATAAAGATATAGCACGATATTAAGATAGTCAGTAGAACGAAATTTGACAAAATATCGTTTCAAATCAGTCATGTTTTCAAAGCGATCGCTTTTGAAGGTAAATTTTGGTCCTACTCGCTCTGCGCTTTGGATATATGCCGATAGTAATGAAAATTTAAATTTCTATAATTTTCTATTAGACTTCCATGAGCAACGCTGCAGTCAAAATTATACGTATGCGTGGTGAGTTCCTTTATCCATTTGCAAGCCACAGATACCATTTTTGGACAGACAGATCGTGTTCACGAATTGATCTGTGTATTTAATATGTTTAAGATAAACGCGGTACCCGTCGCCTATGAAATGTAGTCTGTTATCCGTTTGC
This sequence comes from Andrena minutula, assembly GCA_929113495.1. NCBI lineage: Eukaryota > Metazoa > Arthropoda > Insecta > Hymenoptera > Andrenidae > Andrena > Andrena minutula. Next base: position 34,223,708 of record OV815996.1, on the reverse strand, counting down.
TGAATGCGAAAAATGTGAAACCAGCAGACATTCGCCGGCAACTTTGCGAGGTGTATGGTATATGGAGAAAATGCCATGAGTGATTCACAATGGTAAAGAGATGGATTGGAAACTCTAATGAAGGACGTAAAACGTGATAAATGTGCATGACGATCACAAGCGGTATCATTTTACGAGGCGGGGGTATAAAAACTGGTAAACCATCATGACAAGTGCCTTAATAATGGTAGAAACTACGTAGAAAAGTAATAAAATAAAAGTTTAAGACACATATGTAAAATACAAAGGAAATAAAATATTTTTAAATTTTCGTTCTGTTTTTAAGGGGACACTCTACTGTAACTGCCTAGAGACGCTACAATAAGAGCCTGGACACGAGAAGGCCACTTTTTGATTGGTCACGATTTTAACACATGTCGGTATTAATATACCCGCTCATTTCCTCTGTAACTGCCAAACCTAATCTTATTTTCGTTTCTGAGCAAGCGAGAATAGGAACACGAGAGCACTGTATTCGAGAGATTTTCGACGCGAAAAATTGTTACAATTCCAAGTCCATCCCTTTTGGAGTCATGAAAGTTGTTATGTTAAATAAAAGTAAATAAAACTTCCAATGCTGGCTTTAGGTAAAAGAACAAAATTGATATTTACTGGAGATGTACCGACTAGAGATTTGGCCGACTGGCCGATTAATCGGCCCCCAAGAAGGCGACTAGTCGCAGACTACAAAATTGGCCGGATAGTCGGCTTAACCGACTAGTCCGTCACTAGTCGGTACATCTCTAGCAGAAGAATTATAAAACTTGTTTAAAAAAAGAGAGAAAAATGGTTAAATATTCACAAAAAGGGAGCCGATCAATCGGCCTTTTTTGCCGATTAGTCGCCGACTACAAAAGTGGCCGGTTAGTCGGCCACTTGTCGGTACATCTCTAATATTTACATATTCTGCTTTTGTAATGAAGTTCTTTGAAATGCTCTTTTGAAATGAAAGATCATATTAAAATTACATGGGAACACCTCTCGTAGAGAAAAAAAATATTGGGAAGAGTTCAAAGTTCGAACACATTGCCTGACCGCGAGGACGGTGTTCAAGACAGGTACATTAAAATGTTCAAAGCACTTTTCAGGGCACACTAATTATGTATTTTTTATTTCAATTAAAAAATGGTGAAAAATTAACATTTTTAACCCGACCAGAATAAGGTCGAAAATCGCTGATTTCAGGAATTTCCGCGATTTTCGACCTTATTCTGCGTTCATAACTGAGCAACGTTAACCGATTTTGATGAAATTTTAGGCACGTATATAACTTACTGAAATCTACAAACGGGTTTTTTGAATTTTCATTACAGGCTCACAAAAAAAGTTTAAAAAAACGACTTTTACTAAGGTAAACGTACCGATTATGGAACGCTTTTCGGCAGGTATATTCAATTATCATGTAATTTAAATAATTAAACGTATTAACTTGGAAACCTTGTACACCATTCGATAGATAAATGTTTTGTGATTACATAATGAGCCATAAAATTGTTTAATCATTACGAGTAAAAAATATTATGATTAAAAAACTAAACTAAGGATCTGTACGTGTTATGAAACACCGCTTTTGTACCATGACCCGGTGTTTCAGATTCACAATCAGTGTCCCCATTTAGAAACAGTCATCATTCAAGTTGTTACAAACGTACCACTTTAAGTAGAAACAAAGATTGAATTGAGTTTTTAGCTTCAAAAATATTCGCAAATCAAAATTATCATGAAAATAGTATATTTGCGAGGTACTACAACCTTAAAAATCATTAGTGGTGGTTAGTGATTTTAAATATGACAAATTATTTCAAGGCAATAATTTTTTAAGAAAATATCTTTAAACCAACTTTAATCTTAAAATACCTATCTACAAGGCTTGTAATAATAATAAATTAAAAATAATAATTTGCAAGGGATGAATAAAAATACATAATTAAATTTTTTCTTTTATTTTTAAAACTTTGAAAATGAAAATAATTATTAGAATTTATCAAATTTTTTCATTTTTAATTTTCTTTTGAATTTCTGCCATTTTTTGTTGCAGTTTCTTTTTTTCTTCGTCCAACTTTTTCTTTTCTTCTTGCAACAATTTTTTTTGTGCAGCCTTTTCTTCTTTCAGTTTCCATTCTTTTTCCAAATACTTACCATTTTCGAGAATACTGTATAGGAATAGCAGATATAGCCGCTTGGCCGCGGCAAGTACCGCATGGCTCAGACCGTTGAGCCGGTGTGATATGACGCAGCGTCAACTTTTGGAAATTTTTACAGGGCCAATATTAAAATGTCCATATTTTTTACAATTAGACCATGAAAGGGAAGGATAGAACTATATTCTGATTTTTCAGATTTTTAAATTCGCGTCCCATGTTAAAAAAATGCATTTGTTTAAAGTAATTGCACAAAATAGGTCCCAAATTTTTTTTTTAAACTGGAATAATTTTTCCTTAAAACTTCAATGTCTTCTCTACAAATCACCGTAAACCTCACCTCCATCCGTTTACTATTTCCATAGTTATAATTAATTGAAAAAAAGTTAGCACTTACTTTCAAACAGTTGTAAAATCGACATTTTTCAAAATTTTCAAAAATCCTTCGAGATATGTTTATACATCCCTAAAGACTACAACATATTCAAATTTGAGCCACATCTGAAATGTTACTCCAAAATGTATCCGATTTCGCGTGGAATGTCCCGCATGACATGTTTATGGGTTAGAATTTTAGTTTCATATAAAACCTTCTAATTTGATACAATTACTCTTATATGCTTGATATACTAGTATAAATGGAGTTATAGGTATTATTTACATCGTTCTAATATAATTATAATAATTAAAGTAACTGGATATAGAGATGCCACAACAATTCTCACATGCGTTTCATAAACGGTACAGACAGCAGAAAGCGGACCATTAATTTGAAACGGTGATTTCAACTGTTCCATAACTAAGGACATTCGAAAAATTCAAGTACGCCAGGCATGGAACTAAAGTGAACGCAGCGGCCGTTTTTCGGAGGCAACGCCTCCTTTCTCCCGCCGCGCGTCATGGTCCCCGCGGCGGGCCAAGGAGCTTCGAGCGCCTCCGTCCCGTACCATGTGAACCGCGCGTGGCGCATTGGGGCGACACCCATATCAATAGATTTCCGCATCACCCATGGGGTACTATTATCGATGTGTTTTTTTTTGTCAGTGGTGTCCCCTGTAGGCCTATTCCACTGTGTCACGCGATAAAAATGGATAGAACAAACGCGTTTTACTATCAAAATTTTAAATACGTTTGGGAAAACTTCATTTTCGCGTACATTTAGACGTGCTGGGCATATCTAAAATATCAACGGGGAGGCTGGTCGACGTTGTACGTATTAAAGTTGAAAGCGAGGAATCGTTTAGCCGTGTGCGCTGTTCTGTCTTAATGGCACTCATTTTCGAGAACGAACATTCGCACAAATATGTTGACCCGAATATGGACAAATTTCGCGCTCCGAATTTGAAGATTATTCTTTTTTCTAGGGGGGGGAACTAAAAAAAATTACAAAAAGTTGAAAATTTATCATTTTCAAAGGCGATGAAAGGACGAAAAATACAGGGAAAAGTGATTTCACACGTGAAGTGTCGGTAATTTCTAAAAAAAAAAAAAAAAAAAAAAAATGTAATTTTTGTAATTTTTTTAGCCCCCCCCCCCCCACCTAGAAAAAAGAATAATCTTCAAAATAAACAAGGTTTCAGTCGAATCGGATAATAACTTTTAGAGATACAGGTCCCACCGATTTGGATCAAGTTTTTGACGCTTTTACTTTAACGACTCCCCAGGGCTGTCTGCACTGATTAATTATAAAACAAAAAATATATTTTTATAATTTAAGACATCCTTAATACAATGCAAAAAGTACCATTAAATTATACACAGTAGTTTTCCTTTAATTAATTCCTAAAAATCACCTATTTTGGGGGGCTCTAGACCAGAACCTCCCCTTAAAGTCCCAAAAAGTCCCACATCCTACCAAATTGAAATATTTTCAGAAAATCTTCCTCTATGTAATCACGTAAGAATCATTTCCAACTTCGTCCAACTCCTCAAATTATTACAGTTTAAAGCCGTCAGTGTTACGTCGCGTCGCGTTTTACGTATCACGTCTGCATCGTCCCAAATTCACAAAAATTAAAAAAAATTAACAAAACAAAACTTAAAGCTGCGTTTAGACCAAACGAGCGAATGTTCGTTCGCCCCACACATCGACAAAATTCGTGTTCATTTAGTGTAAACGGCAATCTTCACTTGCAACTTTATACTTGAATTTGGTCGATGTGTAGGGCGAACGAACATTCGCTCGTTTGGTCTAAACGCAGCTTAACACGAACAAAACAAAACAAAAACTGAACAGTAACTTTAAATGCGTACGAAATTCTTGGAACGTCTTACTATGCTGATGCAGGCTAGAATGGTTCTGTGCAACTGAATGCAGACTGAAAGTCGAAATATTATTCGAAGGATTATCTATACCATAGTATAAACACATCAAGTATCTATGGTGTAAACAGTTTCTTCGGAAAAAGGCCATACTTCCTAACGAATTTGAGACGATGCGGACGTGATACGTAAAACGCGACGCGACGCGACGTAACACTGACGGCTTTAAACTGTAATAATTTTGAGGAGTTGGACGAAGTTGGAAATGATTCTTACGTGATTACATAGAGGAAGATTTGCTGAAAATATTTCAATTTGGTAGAATGTGGGACTTTTTGGGACTTGAAAGATATCCTCTCTTAAAGTAATGAATCTCGAAAATTTACCATGTGCATTCAGCATTATTTTTTTAATGGATTATATACATTAATTATTAATAAAAGATGCCATTTTATCGCACAAGACTGCTCTTTAATTTAAAAACAAGTGATTTTCACTACTTTCCTCTAGTATTTGAATTTCCTTATAACTTGGAAACGAAAAGTTTTATCAACATGCGACTTGAACCACTGTAAAGAGTATTAAATAAAGTACCAATTAAACAGCTATTAAATTTTTTTATAACAATTAACTTAAAAAAATTGAAAAAAGAATAATTAAATAAATGTAAAAAGCATTAAGTTATGCATCATTACAAGGAGATAATTTTTTCCTATTTTTTGGCGCAAATTTCATTTCGATATCTTTTATAGTTCAAAAGTTATAGACAAATGTCACCAAATTTTTAATTCGAGACCACTGTGCGACGCAACGGTAGCTGTTATCTATGCGTGAAACAAAAGCATCACCAAGCTTTGGAATATTCCAAATTACCTTCACCTTCGGTGTACCGAATATGTTGTAATGTTTGTTTAGAAAACAATAAGACCCTGTATAATATGAATGCTTACAATTTATTACAATATATTCATATTAATTTCCTATTATTTTTAGTCTTGTCGCATGTAGGAAACATTCAAGTAGGATTTGTACATATATTTAACGAAATTTATAAATTTGTCAGCTATAAGGCAGACATTCGTCATGTAATTTTAATCACGGTAATTCGAATAATTACTTGATTATCTTTGTATAAAGAAGAGAGATTCCCATAAAAAAAACTTCAAAAGAGTAAAAAAATTACGCCAAGTACATGAAAAATCAAATAAATCACAAAAAAATAGAAGATAATAATAATCACAAAAAATGGAAGATAATAATAATAACAAAAAATAGAAGATGAAAATAATAACAAAATAAATACAGTGAAATCAAAATGAGCTGCAAGTACATAATGGTGCTTTCCAACTGCGCCTAAGATAACACAACTACATATACGCAATTAAAATGCTGTGTTCATACATTCCATTACTCATATAGCGATATTTTAATTAACCCATAAAAAAGAATCCCATTTAAAAACATTGTCTTAAATTGATAGCTTTACAAAATTAATGATATACAAAAATTGCGCCAATTAAAACACAGGCTATTTATACAAAGAAAAAATGTATTAAATAATATTAAGCAGATATATTTTTATACAAATAAATATTTTAATACGAATAAATATTTTATTCAAAATACTTGGCGCTACGCAACCGAAAAAATGTTAATTGTCTTAGTATTAATAATTTACAATTACTCCCTTACAATCTAAAATACATAAACAAATACATACACATATTAGAAACGCAGTCAGATTTATTCTACATATATGCTAATATCATACGTAGCATATGCACATGCACGCATAGAAAGAAAGAAAAAGATCAATGCAATTTATACGTGTTTATTCAGTTTAGCAACACCAATTCGGGGCGCAGTGCCAAGCATTTTGAATAAAATATTTATTCGTATTAAAATATTTATTTGTATAAAAATATATCTGCTTCATATTATTTAATTTATAGCCAGTGTTATAATTGCCGCAATTTATGTATATCATTAATTTTGTAAAGCTATTAATTTAAGACAATGTTTTTAAATGGGATTCTTTTTTATGGGTTAATTAAAATATCCGCGATATGAGTAATGGAATGTATGAACGCAGCATTTTAAGTGTGTATATGTAGTTGTATTATCTTAGGCGCAGTTGGAAAACACGTTTATGTTTATGTACTTGCAGCTCATTTTGATTTCACTTTTTTTTTATTTTATTATTATTTTCATCTTCTATTTTTTGTTATTATCATTATCTTCTATTTTTTGTTATTATCATTATCTTCTATTTTTTGTGATTATTATTTTCTATTTCTTTGTGATTATTATTTTCTATTTCTTTGTGATTTATTTGATTTTTCACGTACTTGGCGTAATATCTTTACTTTTTTGAAGTTTTTTTATGGGGATTCCAAATTAGCTTCACCTTCGATATTCCGCATTTGCAACTTGCCATTGAAACCTAAAATTTCATGTCACATTTTGTATTCTCGAAATTATCGCAAAACTGATACGGAACCATAGAAGGAACATGCAAATGAGTAAATTAAGTGTTTAACTCTAAAGTTTTGACATAATTTAACCGTGATTGGAATGATTGAATGCTTGGTGAAAACGTTTTGCAAATTGACGTTTTCTTATTCTGCAGATTAAGTCGAAAAAATCAAAATGGCGGTACATCCACAGATGTCATTAGTTAACAGGTCATTAGCCCCTATTACCTACGGAGTTACAAATTAGATAGCGTCAGTAGTTTATTAGATACTTCGGTATTCCAAATTACCAACAGTATTCCAAATACGATGCACTTCCTCTAATCTATTTTCTTGTACCTATACCGTTGACCCTTGAACAACGCGGATCTGAGCCGAACCCCGAACCGAACGCCACTTGAGACTCTGTAATGCCCCGTTCCTACGTGTGGAACGTATATTTCTAGCGATCTTCGCCGGTTTCGACAGAGTCTCGTAGCTCGCGACAGCTAAAGATTGAAGGATAGAGAGTGTTTAGAGTAGTGCAGACGAAAGGTTTGCCTGCCATATGAGACCGAGGAAGGGACCTCGGGACCCTCGACCAAAGGAAAGTCAGGCTGGCCGCGATGTTCGGGCTCTTCCCAGCCGATGTCGGTAAAGTCCCGAACCATCAAAGGAATGGCTCACCCACATGGGGTAAACAATTGTAGTGGTGCATCCGTTTCCCTCACACCACCATGACTTGTTGTCATCCGGGCCACTGGGGATGTTAAGTAGTTTGAAAAAGCAAGACACGGTGGTAATAAACGAAGAGTGTCCCACAGACCTTTCCAAGTGTACCTACGCCTACGGTTCGAAATGTCTACGGGACTCTCAGAATAATTTAACCGTTCGCACGAGCACCATGTCCGCAGATCAAGCAGCCGCTGCGTATATCTGCCTTTATTACATATATAAAAAAAAAAACAGAGACAGCAACGACGGTGGTGGCAGAGACGGTTATTTTCCAATAAAGAAGTTTATACAGTGGCATCGCGTTATTGTCGGACTTGCGGTTTCAGACTACCAGTGAACTATATAAAAATTTTACACGAATATGTCCGAGTGACTTTGAATTCATATTAAATTTAATTGGAAATGACATTTCCAAAGAAAACACAGAATTCAGGAAATGCATTTCCGCGGAAGAAAGGTTAGCAATTACATTGCGATTTCTGGATTCTGGAGATTCTTTCACTAGCCTTCAATATTTATTTAAAGTCTCCAAACAGTCAATAAACAAAATAGTGCTTATTATTAACGAGCCAGACTTTCCTTTGGTCGAGGGTCCCGAGGTCCCTTCCTCGGTCTCATATAGCAGGCAAACCTTTCGTCTGCACTACTCTGAACACTCTCTATCCTTCAATTTTTAGCTGTCGCGAGCCACGAGACTGTCGAAACTGGCGAAGTTCGCTAGAAATATACGTTCCACACCTAGGAACGTGGCATTAGGGAGACTCAAGTGGTGTTCGGTTCGGGGTTCGGTTCAGATCTGGACGCGGCCTTAGAAAATTTCGGGGCCGAGAGCGTGCCTACTTCGAATCAGTCTATTCAGCATCCCTTTGCTTTCTATAGCAGCGAGTGAGAAGGCTGAAAAAGAGTGAGAGGACACGTGACACCCATAAGCCATAAATTATTGTCGTCACAGCAGCAGTGTCGTCTATCAGGAAAAAAACCGAATGGGACCTCTTACTCGCTGCAACAACTTTCAAAATAATATTCTCTTTTTTTCTAACTTATTTTGTTGTAAGATTACAATAATAACGTGAAAACTATAAGGTACCCAGTTAATCCTTTACACCCCAACGTATTAATTTGCCAATCGACTAGAAATCTTTTCAACGTTGCAGTTATTAAATACAAATTTTGGAATGAGAAAAAATATGTAATATAACGATTTCAAAATTCGTCATGCAGAAGTCGAAGAAGGTTTAATAACATCAGTATGCAACTTTAATTGAGACTTCGGACACGTGTTGTAAATTATTTTAAATAAAAGCACCAAATATTAAAAACGAAAAGGAAACTTCAGAGTGTTTATATGTACAATGCACTAGTGGTAAGTAGAATTTCCACTAGGTATTCAATATCTCGACTGAGTTCGATCTATTCGAATCCGTCGCATAGACCAAGAGTCTGAATAATCCGAGCACTTCCTAGGTATAACTCGAACAACTCGAACCGGGAAAACAAAACCAAATTTTCTTACTCCAAATAATTTTCAAAGCTGTTGAATTAACACATTTGGGTGCGATACTGGTCGGTCAATTGTTATGCGAGTAACAGTCAAATTTCAAACCATGTTGATTAAATAAGAGTGTTTAAACAAAATAGAAAATATTAATGACACTTTCTGCTATAGAACGTACAACTAAATAATATGTGGTTGTCAACGATGGGATGTGAATAACGAGCAAGAACGTGTGCGAGAATTTAATATTGGCATCGGGCAATCATTCGTTTCGAAGTAATCGAGATGATGCAGTCGGTATAATTAACGTATAGAGGAACGATATTTCTCCCTGTTGATACGTCCATCGAACAGATGTTCGCCGCAATTAAAATGCAACGTTCATGCAACTAACCCGCCGTTTACGGTTGCTTCTGCTAATGGCGCGATGCCGACAGATATTAATGCCATGAATTGCAACAGGCTATTACGCCATTACGGTTAAAGCTGCATGTTAATTGTCCCCGCAAAAGTTAACGGAACGCCCGAGCGTAATATTTTAATCCGCTAACGCTGTCCACTGGCATTTCATCCCCGACGTTAACTTACATTCGACGAAAAATAATCCTGCCCGCTGCTCCTTTTTGCATACACTGTACCATCCAAATTACGAAGAAGACGATTAAGAAAATATCTGAACTGCGTAACACTGGAGTTAAAGACATCCGTTTGCGTTGAGACAACCAAACTTATAAACGAAGTTTTGAGAATTATAATCTGCTGATACATAGGGGAGACCAGGACAAGTTGATACAGAGGCAGGTTGATACAGACGAATTATCTCGACACTGTATATAGGGTGAAAGCACTAGTTGTCGACCACTTAAAGCTAAACTCGAATGAAAAGTTCTGAAAAAAATAAACAATCAATGTTATAAAATATATAAAATGTATTGAAGTAATTCAAATGTTTTTAATATATCACTAAATATTTTGTGTTAGTAGGAAAGTTCGGGGAAAATAAATAATTAACGTTAAAAATAAAGTGTCCGAATGCTTTAATAATCGACCGCTTAACTCTAAAAGTCGACCGGTCCGATAGCTAGTAGTCGACCACCTTTTTTAATATGAAATTCAAAACAGGTTATGTGCGCATTACAAACTAAAATTTATTGTTAAATATAATGTGCAACATCAGTAAATAATTAATAATGACAGGAATAATGCGTAACTAAAATAAGTTCTTTTAAAAACTTTATCAAAATTTTAATAAGAAATAGAATTTGTTTTTTTTTCCAATGTAAATTAATTTACACTAAGTCGCGTGGTGGGGTCGGGACGTCACAAAGATAGGAAGCAGTAACAAATTTTAAGTTTTTAAAGTGGGTATTTGTATTCTATAAATAAATTATATAAACTTTGAAGAACATTAATCCATAAGAAACGAATATACATACAAGAAACAATTATATATAGTTAATATGTGGTCGACTTTTAGCATTCATTGTGAATCAGTTAGCTTCAGAAGTCGACCGCTGTGGTCGACTATTGAAAATTGATAGGGAATGATGATCCAGTTACCGACCTCCCATAAATAAATAAATTATCCCATTTTTTAAATTTTTGAAGCTCATATAAAATTGTTGATGCTTTTTCAGTGAAATAGCATAATTTTCCAGTAAAAAATGTATAGAACTGAATTACATTTGTCGTTTCTATTCAAAGCACACTTATGCTTCTCGGGTTAGAAAACAGCAATGACACATGTAGAATCAAAATGAGTTTACAAATCACTTTAAAACCATTTATTTTTTTTACCTATGAAGGGCGCTTTTTGTCGTATTGTAAAGTTGGAAATTCAAAGTATAATATAAAATTGTCATTTAATAAATTCTTTATTTCAGTACTTATTTCTTTAAGCTAAACAATAAAAGTGGTCGACTACTAGAGGGTGGTCGACTACTAGTGCTTTCACCCTATATAGCTCTTTACGTGTGAGATATGTGAAGCTTCTTGATCAATTCTTTACTACGATCTAGGGTACGTCTGTGTACCTTGACTTTAGCAATCCATTTTTAACTGTTTTCGTTTTTATACACAAAAAGTAAATAATTTTGTTCACTTTACAATCCGTCTTGAGACGGGATAGAGAATTTTATCACTCAAATTAATTGGGCATCACATTGAGTCCTTTGAAGGTAAGGGAATTACGTTTTGTTATTTTGTTTATATGCTCTACATTTGTTTATGGAGATGTTTGTATATAATGACTTCCTGTGGGGTAAGTTGATACGTTTTCTCTGGGGCATGTTGATACTCATGGAGAGTGTATCAATTTTTCCCCGACTACTTTTAATTGGATTTTTCCTTTTATTTCTGGGAAGATGGTACGAAATTATGTCAGAAAAACGAATCGCGGAAAAATACCACAAAATATTTTTCAAAAAGTGTGTGTTGGTGTAGAAAAGCAGTCAAAGCGCCAGAATATACGGAATAGATAAAATAGCTTTATTAATATACATTCCCCTACAGCACATTTTGTTGCAGAAATGTTGCACAAAAGTTGCAGAACATTGCAATGTTGCCGTTTGGTTGCGAGTTGCATTGCAATATTACTGCAAAATTGTGGAAACATTCCCGTGCAATATTTCAACGGCCAGATTTGTGCAATGTTACAGAAATATTGCGCACACATTCCCGTGTAATATTGCTATGGCCACGTTTGTGCAATGTTTCAGGAATATTGCCCAAATGTTGAAGTGCAATATTACAATGGCCAAGTTTGTGCAATATTTCGGGAATATTCCGCACAACTTGCCGTGCAATATTACAATGGCCAAGTTTGTGCAATATTTCGGGAATATTCCGCACAACTTGCCGTGCAATATTACAATGGCCAAGTTTGTGCAATATTTCGGGAATATTCCGCACAACTTGCCGTGCGATATTACAATGGCCAAGTTTGTGCAATATTTAAGAAATATTACGCACACATTGCCGTGAAATATTGCGCATATACTGAGGTATAATCAACGCGAAACGTTTCAGCAATGAAACCGCAATAAATCCGGAATTTCGCGGAGCGATCCCGAATTGTCAACACGCAGAATACAGTCTAAGATTCCACAGGCTACCACCGAGGAAATGTATGCGAACGAGGACATTATTTGACAAAAAAAAAATAATACGATTATTTAATTAACACCATCGAGTTTAAACAAACTTATAAATAATATTCAACAAAAAATTTATAAAAAGTGTTACACGTGCCAATTACTGCCAGTCTCCCTACCATTACCGTTTAATTGATTATATCTAATTAGAACGTTCCGAATTGTCGAGGGAAAAAAACTAAGTCCGGATTTATTGCGGTTTCATTGCTGAAATCTTGCACATATGTTGCAAGAGGTGCTCGCAAGATATGTGCAAGATTTCAGCAATGAAACCGCAATAAATCCGGAATTTCGCGGAGCGATCACCGAATTGTCGACACGCAGAATACAGTCTAAGATTCCACAGGCTACCACCGAGGAAATGTATGCGAACGAGGACATTATTTGACAAAAAAAAAATAATACGATTATTTAATTAACACCATCGAGTTTAAACAAACTTATAAATAATATTCAACAAAAAATTTATAAAAAGTGTTACACGTGCCAATTACTGCCAGTCTCCCTACCATTACCGTTTAATTGATTATATCTAATTAGAACGTTCCGAATTGTCGAGGGAAAAAAACTAAGTCCGGATTTATTGCGGTTTCATTGCTGAAATCTTGCACATATGTTGCAAGAGGTGCTCGCAAGATATGTGCAAGATTTCAGCAATGAAACCGCAATAAATCCGGAATTTCGCGGAGCGATCACCGAATTGTCGACACGCAGAATACAGTCTAAGATTCCACAGGCTACCACCGAGGAAATGTATGCGAACGAGGACATTATTTGACAAAAAAAAAATAATACGATTATTTAATTAACACCATCGAGTTTAAACAAACTTATAAATAATATTCAACAAAAAATTTATAAAAAGTGTTACACGTGCCAATTACTGCCAGTCTCCCTACCATTACCGTTTAATTGATTATATCTAATTAGAACGTTCCGAATTGTCGAGGGAAAAAAACTAAGTCCGGATATATTGCCGTTTCATTGCTGGAATCTTGCACATATCTTGCGAGCACCGTACATCTTGCAACATATGTGCAAGATTCCAGCAATGAAACCGCAATAAATCCGGAATTTCGCGGAGCGATCCCGAATTGTCGACACGCAGAATGCCGTCTAAGATTCCACAGGCTACCAGCGAGGAAATGTACGCGAACGAGGACATTATTTGACAAAAAAAAATAATACGATTATTTAATTAACACCATCGAGTTTAAACAAACTTATAAATAATATTCAACAAAAAATTTATAAAAAGTGTTACACGTGCCAATTACTGCCAGTCTCCCTACCATTACCGTTTAATTGATTATATCTAATTAGAACGTTCCGAATTGTCGAGGGAAAAAAACTAAGTCCGGATATATTGCCGTTTCATTGCTGGAATCTTGCACATATCTTGCGAGCACCGTACATCTTGCAACATATGTGCAAGATTCCAGCAATGAAACCGCAATAAATCCGGAATTTCGCGGAGCGAATCTGAATTGTCGACACGCAGAATACAGTCTAAGATTCCACAGGTTACCATCGAGGAAATGTATGCGAACAAGGACATTATTTGACAAAAAAAAAATAATACGATTATTTAATTAACACCATCGAGTTTAAACAAACTTATAAATAATATTCAACAAAAAATTTATAAAAAGTGTTACACGTGCCAATTACTGCCAGTCTCCCTACCATTACCGTTTAATTGATTATATCTAATTAGAACGTTCCGAATTGTCGAGGGAAAAAAACTAAGTCCGGATTTATTGCGGTTTCATTGCTGAAATCTTGCACATATGTTGCAAGAGGTGCTCGCAACATATGTGCAAGATTCCAGCAATGAAACCGCAATAAATCCGGAATTTCGCGGAGCGATCCCGAATTGTCGACACGCAGAATGCCGTCTAAGATTCCACAGGCTACCAGCGAGGAAATGTACGCGAACGAGGACATTATTTGACAAAAAAAAATAATACGATTATTTAATTAACACCATCGAGTTTAAACAATCATATAAATAATATTCAACAAAAAAATTATAAAAAGTGTTACACGTGCCAAATACTGCCGATCTCCCTAACATTACCGTTTAATTGATTATATCTAATTAGAACGTTCCGAATTGTCGAGGGAAAAATACTAAGTCCGGATATATTGCCGTTTCATTGCTGAAATCTTGCACATATCTTGCGAGCACCTCTTGCAACATATGTGCAAGATTTCAGCAATGAAACCGCAATAAATCCGGACTTAGTTTTTTTCCCTCGACAATTCGGAACGTTCTAATTAGATGTAATCAATTAAACGGTAATGGTAGGGAGACTGGCAGCAATTGGCACGTGTAACACTTTTTATAAATTTTTTGTTGAATATTATTTATAAGATTGTTAAAACTCGATGGTGTTAATTAAATAATCGTATTACTTTTTTGTCAAATAATGTCCTTGTTCGCATACATTTCCTCGATGGTAACCTGTGGAATCTTAGACTGTATTCTGCGTGTCGACAATTCAGATTCGCTCCGCGAAATTCCGGATTTATTGCGGTTTCATTGCTGGAATCTTGCACATATGTTGCAAGATGTACGGTGCTCGCAAGATATGTGCAAGATTCCAGCAATGAAACGGCAATATATCCGGACTTAGTTTTTTTCCCTCGACAATTCGGAACGTTCTAATTAGATGTAATCAATTAAACGGTAATGGTAGGGAGACTGGCTGCAATTGGCACGTGTAACACTTTTTATAAATTTTTTGTTGAATATTATTTATAAGATTGTTAAAACTCGATGGTGTTAATTAAATAATCGTATTACTTTTTTGTCAAATAATGTCCTTGTTCGCATACATTTCCTCGATGGTAACCTGTGGAATCTTAGACTGTATTCTGCGTGTCGACAATTCAGATTCGCTCCGCGAAATTCCGGATTTATTGCGGTTTCATTGCTGGAATCTTGCACATATGTTGCAAGATGTACGGTGCTCGCAAGATATGTGCAAGATTCCAGCAATGAAACGGCAATATATCCGGACTTAGTTTTTTTCCCTCGACAATTCGGAACGTTCTAATTAGATGTAATCAATTAAACGGTAATGGTAGGGAGACTGGCAGCAATTGGCACGTGTAACACTTTTTACAAATTTTTTTGCTGAATATTATTTATGAGTTTGTTTAAACTCGATGGTGTTAATTGAATAATCGTATTAATACTTATATCACATATGTGAACAGACAGAATGCAGTGTTACATTTCACATGCAAACTCCGAGGGAATATTTGTAAACACGGACAATATGTGATATATGTAATTAATACAATTAGTTAATAAACACTATAAGGTTTATGCGAACTATTATTCTGTATACAGCAATAAATGATATTTGTAAAGAAGTCTGAGCTGTGAAATGCAAATCCACAAACACTAAAGTCTAGAAAATAAAAAAATATATACAAAAAATTTATGTTAAATGATTGCATTAAAAGTGCGTCAAAATGTAGAAAAATTATTTTCTTGTACTACGCAGGATATTTGATAATAGAATACGAATATACTTAATACATCATGAAGCGTTGAAATTAATTTGTTGTAAGATATCCGGCTCCACGATTAGGGAGATGTAATGGGGATTGTCAAAACGAATCTTCTATTTTGAATAATTTGAGGTAAAACTGATGCACGGTAAGAGTATAAGATAGAATACATAAGCAATATTCTCAATCACAGGTTGTAGCTGCAGCGGGAAAGTGTTCGTCTACGGTGCTCGAGGTCATGGGTTCGAATCTCGTTTGGGGTAAAAAAATTTCTAATTAAAAAAAATACTCTGACGTTATAGGTACTATTAAGATTCTGCACGCATTCATGTCGTCGCGTCCATCAAAGCCACGGTATAAAATTTTTACCACTTTCCTACCGACATTTTTATTTTTGGCCCTACTGCCCGAAACGTTGCCTGACCATTGCTGTAAAATCTCAGAAATATTGCGGGACCATCGCTGTAAAATCTCAGAAATGTTGCGCGACCGTTGCTGTAAAATCTCAGAAATATTGCGGGACCATCGCTACAAAATCTCAGAAATGTTGCGCTACCATTGCTGTAAAGTCTCAGAAATATTGCGCTACCATTGCTGTAAAATCTCAGAAATATTGCGGGACCATCGCTACAAAATCTCAGAAATGTTGCGCTACCATTGCTGTAAAGTCTCAGAAATATTGCGCTACCATTGCTGTAAAATCTCAGAAATGTTGCGTTACCATTGCTGTAATATCTCGAAACAATGTTGCAGAAATATATCCTGCAATATTGCACAGGAGCGGACATAGCAATTTACTTGTAACATTTCGGCAATATTCCGTGCAATATTTCAAATATGAAACCGCAATGTAACTGAAACATTTCGGCAACAAATGTGCTGTAGGGGTTAATAAAAAGAAGCAAGCACCTCATATTAAAGTGGGATATTCCAGACATCCATATTTTACTCATTAAACGGATATTTTACAGATGTATCAACATGCCCCAGAGCAGTATCAACTTGCCCCGTATTGGGGTAAGTTGATACATTTTACCTTCGTCCAAATAACATTATCTCATTCATTTTGTATGTATTTTCTCAACATTTCATTTACAATATTTTAAAGAGGAAGGACCAAAGTATATTTTAGCGTATTTGTTATTAAGTAACTAATTCAAACAAAAATGAAAAAAATCGAAAACTGAAAAACGTATCAACTTGCCCCGGTCTCCCCTACTTGTATCCGCCGGTCAAAAAATCGAAAAAAGTTGTGTGCATATTTTCATTCAACAACATCTAAAAAATGTTCAATGAAAATTTTGGATCGAAATTCCTAACGGTACAGATTTTATCGGCAGTTCAGGGGGGTCACCAGTGTGACGGCCTTTAAATAGGTGTTTTTTGATGATGGATTGTGAAGCAGGTATAATAAGCAGAAATGTGATTTTTCTTTTAATTAATAACACATTTATTGGTCTAAAAAAAAGAATCAATTTTTTTAAATCGAATAAACGCATGGAAAATAGGGCGTTCCCGGGCCAATTCCCGTCACTATAGACGAACGCGCTCGGCGTCAAACTTTAAGGGGTCATATGTACGTTTCTCGGCGCTAAAACGTGGTCACTGTTTGGGAGTAATTCAGGAATACAATATTAGTTCGATTGGTTTAATTCGTTTTGCGTTTTTTAGGTATGCGTTTATAGAGTATAAAACAGGTATGAGAAGCAGTGGCGTAGAACATGTTTTCTGGCGTCGCCCAGAACGGTGGGCATGATTCAGCCCGTACGAGTGCACAGTGGTCTGGATGGTGGCCAAAATTCAATTTCTCAACTTCAACTTTACAATGTCATTTTTTTTATGAATTGACAACCTTCCAGAACTTCTGAATCCACATACCTTTCCCTTTTGAGACGATTCTTTGATTAGATATAATATTTCAAAGACAAAATCATCAAATTTTATGGGAATCTAATTGTTTTAATTACTCATTATAGAACATCAAAATACGTGTTTGTATCATACGGTTATATAGCTAAGGAAGTATATTTCAGGTATTTATATGTGTCATGAGCATTTTTTAGTCCACGAACAAAAATAGTGCATTGTTGATATGAATTTAAACTTTGAGAAGGCTTATAAAAAAAGGATTAAGCGAGATTAACATCGGACTTGTTTTACATGACAGCTTACACAATTGTTAACAAGAGCATGTCAATTTCAAGTGCAGTCTCCTGCAATCTTCAATTTTATACAGACTTTTAGAAATGACGTTCGAGTTATGTGGGCGTCCCGGACGTGTGTATTTTTAATATTTCATTTTTTTAAATCAAAGATAATTTTCGAACTGATTCTTTTTTGTCTTTTTTCGCTAGTACCGCTATGATTTTTAATTTTGGCTATAAAATACCGCTTTCCAGACCACAATGCACGCCACATTGAATCCGCCATTTTGAATTTTAATTTTTTAGTGCCAAATTCGTTATCAGCGACCTCAAAAACACTTAATCACCAGGTTTCAAAAAGATCAGAATTTTGGCCGCTAAGTGTAGATATCCCAAGACCACTGTGGAGTGGTCCGAAACAAAAATCACCGATTTTTTAACAATCTTTGGGATCATAGTTATCGGGTGACGTCGCCATTTTTTCGCAAAAAAATGCGGAAATTTGAAGAAAAGGGTCGTGATTTTCGCTATAAGAATCGTACGTTTTTGGTTGTTATTAAAAAATGGTTCAATTTAATTGAAAAAGCTCCACGTCACCCGATAACGAATCTTATGTAGAATAAGTGAGTAAATAATGAAGTTAATCGGATGAATGGTCAGGCAGTTATCATGCCCACCGTCTTGAAAAAATGCTGTTTCGAGAAAAACTCACAGTTTTAAAAATTTTCCAATTCTCATACGTGAGGTATATAACCATAGGTATATAAACATATACCTATAAAACTCAAAAAGTATTAAACCAATCGGATTAATAGTTTATCCCTGAATCACTCGCAACCATTGACCACGATTTAACGCTGAGAAACGTATATGACTCCTTAAGGGGGGAGACCACTGGAACGGTCCGAAATGTAAGGGTGTTTTCGGAAATTTATTTCAACAAAACAACGCAAGTAAATCAATGTATTGCTTAATATAGTTAATAGTGTACATATCAAAGGGTGAGAAATACTAGTACGAGAAGTACTAGTCGCGTTGACAGTGCTGTTACGTACGCAGATTTATCTTTGACTTTCTAACCCTTTCGGGTGTCTGGAATGCACGTGACCCGACGGGGTCATCGTTTCCTGCAGTGGTGTGATGCAACCAAGTTTTCCCCGAAAACCTAATATTCAATGAAGGCACTCATGCCCCCACTACTTTCTAACCGAATTTCACCGTATAAAAAGGGCCATGAATCCACACTCGGGGGCTCATTTCAAGTGTAATACGTTTAGACTAAAGAGGCTTGCAAGATCGAGAAACATTCTTCTTCAAGTATTAATTCAACTTAAGCCATACAGCTCGCAGTGTTGCTGATAGGTTTTGTAATTGTTAAACTCTTTGAGACCCCCGCATTTCTCAGTGCGTCAAAACCGAGAGGTGGACTTAGGTACCTCGACAACTAAACTCTTAAACAATTGTAAGAACCGAGCTTATTGAATATAATTTGTTATTTCTTAATCAGAGTTCTTTTATTTTAATCAATCACTATCTGAATTTCCTCTTCGAGATAATCCCACATAGGTACCCCTTTACCGCTCAAGGTGTACCATATTATAAAGTTACGAGGCTTAATTAACATTCCTAGTGGCTCCCGGGGATACCAGACCCCGGTTCGTCCACGACTTCTACCTTCCTAGTGGCTCCCGGGAATACCAGACCCCGGTTCGTCCACGATTTCCACCTTCCTAGCGGCTCCCGGGGATACCAGACCCCGGTTCGTCCGTGAAACTTACCTTCCTAATGGCTCCCGGGAATACCAGACCCCAGTTCGTCCACGACATCCAACCTCCTTATAGCGGCTCCCGGGGATACCAGACCCCGGTTCGTCCGCTACTAACAAACTCAAACAACCAAAATCAATCCTCGGCCTCGCAGCCGCCATTCTCATTGCCCTCAGCCTCGGCTCGTAACAGTGCCCAGGCCATATGGTTAATCCGAATTCAAAAAGACAATATTTAGAAACTAGAAGCCTGCCTCTATTACGTGACGATCAAAAATAGTCAAAATTGTAAAATATTACAAAATGGCGGACCACTGAAAAAAATCATATTTTCGGGGTACAAAATTGGGGAAATGTTGATAAAAAAATAGAAGCAGGTCGAAAATTGAAAAAGAAAAAACTAATCGTCACGTTATAGCGATGGGTTTTCCGTACAATGAATGTCCTTGCCCATATCAATGGGACGTATAGTTTTTTCTGTAGACTGTCGACGCGATTGAAAAATGTTATTCTGAGGAAAACGCGTTCAATGTTCCGCGCGGCTCAATCGCACGTTTGACACCGCATCACGGAAAACACCATATCTCCGTCAATTTTGCGAATTTCTTCATTAAATTTGGAGACAGCATTCTTGAAACGTGCGTCTTTCAGAAAATGTAAAAAAGAAAAATCGATTTTTCAGATTTTACAGTGGTCTCCCCCCTTAAGTAGATACGTTTTTTTTCGAAACAATTTTTCACGCGCTGTCGCCACGATAAAAATCCAATTCTTGACTGAATCTCAAAATTCAAACGGGATTTTAGGGTAATTGTGGGAGTGCTGCCGCACGTTACGCAAAATTGTCACCGTGTCTAAATTTTGCAATGAAAATGTTTTCCAAGGATACATATTATTCGTTCAACATCTTGTGATTCTACTAGCATTAAAAAAAATAAAAATTTTAATATTTGTCACCCTTAACGTAATATCAAAATATAATTGCGGCAGTATATTATTTATTTTATTTGGATTATTGTAAGGCTATAATTCTCAAATTCTAGTATTACTTTTATTAGAAACATTAATGCTATCAACTATTTCTTTCTCTTCTTCTTCCACTGGAATTTTGAAATGTTTTTCAAATTTGTTAGCAAATTCCACCGATTGCTTTTAACGTAAAGGTGAAATCAGACGGCGCGTGCATCGGCGATTCACGCGCAAAGATCGCCGATTCGGCTCGCCCAGGCTCGCCAAGCCGACTTGCCGAGCTAGACGAGCCGAGCAAGCTCGCCGATTAACGCGCCGTCTGATCTCACCTAGGTAAGAATCGGCGCGTGAATCGGCGATTCACGCGCCGTCTGATCGGACATGGATCGCCGAATCGGGCTCGCCAAGCTGACTTGCCGAGCTAGACGAGCCGAGCCAGCTCGCCAAGCCACGCGCCGTCTGATCGGTCATGGATCGTCGAATTGGGCTCGCCAAGCTGACTTGCCGAGCTAGACGAGCCGAGCAAGCTCGCCGATTCACGCGCCGTCTGATTTCACCTTAAGAGATTAGTATATTTGGTGACAACTTATCAGAAATGTTTATAAATGCGTAGTTACTTTCCTTCGCTGACGGCACGCAACGCTGACGCCCTAAAGCAGCGTTGGCCACATCGGGCCATTTGGGAGTAAGGTCTCCATGATATTTACCATAGCCGCGCAGAAAGGGAGCTCGAAATCCAATGGTAACGTAAGCACGCCACGGATAGGGAAAACTGTAGTAGTGTGGGGTGCAACCTCATGCCCGTACGATAGGCTTGAATGACTGCGAATCTTGGGAGCCCCAGTGATCGCTGCCACTTAGGCTCCTAAGAGGGCCAGTTATTTTGAGCCTAGGGTACGAGCCTGCACCGCACGCTACTACTTACATTCTTACAGTTTTCCCTATCCGTGGCGCGCCTACGTTACCATTGGCTTTCGAGCACCCTCTTCCACGCAGCACCTAGAAGACGCTATGGAAGCTAGCGTCCTCGGACCGCCCACCTGAACTAGCCTGACTTAGCCCATTTTTCGAATTTCACAAAAGGTTTTAGCTGGTATATTGTACACGCCTAAAGGATGCAAGAACTGACAAAAAAAATTGATGTTTTTGACCAACTAAACCAGAACCTCCCCTTAAATGTTTAATTGGTGGGATTACTTTTTGAATTTGTTCTTAGTTTAAAGTCACGTTTCTGGCACAAGCCATGGCTCGCCGAGGATCGCCTAACCTAGCGAATCGGCGATCATGAGCGTTCTCACGGCGCGTGGATCGGCAGGCCGGCTCGGCTCGCCGAGGATTGCCCAGGATCGAGGACAGGGGATCCATGAGTGTTCTCACGGCACGTGGGCTCGGCGAGTCTCGTCCCAGGCTCGCCGATCCCAGTGATACCAGATCGAGGACGGGTGCCCTCGAGAATTTCCCCCACCTCGCGCACACTACGCCGGAGCAGCGTGTCCGTGAGCATAGCGCTTCGGAGTCCAACTCACGGACGCGCTGCTCCGGCGTAGTGTGCGCGAGGTGGGGGAAATTCTCGAGGGCACCCGTCCTCGATCTGGTATCACTGGCCGATCCTAGTGCCGTCTAATTCCGCCTTAAGGGGGGAGCCCACTGTCTCGGTCCGAAATGTAAGGGTGTTTTCGTGAATTTATTTCAACCAAACAACGCAAGTAAATGAATTTATTGCTTAGTATAGTTAATAGTGTACATATCGAAAGGTAAGAAAAATTTTTTTTCAAACAAATTCATAAATCCGTTTCTTGTATACTTTTCGTCAAAATTTGCGCTGCGGCAAAAACATGCTAGTCGCGTTGACAGTCCCCAGGCCATATGGTTAATCGGAATTCAAAAAAACAGTAATATTTAGAAACTAGAAGCCTGCCTCTATTACGTGACGATCAAAAATAGTAAAAATTGTAAAAAAATAACAAAATGGCGGACCACTGAAAAAAATCATTTTTTCTTTGGTACAAAGTTAGGGAATTGTTGATAAAAAAAAAATAGAAGCAGGTCGAAAATTGAAAAAAAACTGATCGTCGGGTAATAGAGGCGGGTTTTCCGAACAATAAATGCCCTTGCTCGTGTCAATTGGACGTATAGTTTTCCCTGTAGACTGTCAACGCGGTTGAAAAATGTCATTCTGAGGAAAACGCGTTCAAAGTTTGACACCGCTTCACGAAAAACGCCATATCTCCGTCAATTTTGCGAATTTCTTCATAAAATTTGGAGAGAACATTCTTGAAATGTACGTCTTTCAGAAACTGTTAAAAAAAATAAAAATTTTCAGATTTGAGACAGTGGGCTCCCCCCTTAAGAACGCTGATTCACGAGCCTTGGCGATCCTCGACGAGCCTAGGGGAGCCTGCTCGGCTCGCCGATCCACGGCCGTCAGATTTCACCTTCAGGTGGCTAACAACTACACTGTTTACCCCTGCCATTTTTTAAACACATGTCCTACCATTTTGTCCCACTAACTTTCCTGAATATTTACGGTTTTCCAAATAATTTTATATTGAATATCAACATGTTAATTTAACCAATTGGGCCATATGAACAAACACAGTGTAAAACAATGTATACTTATTTATGTTACAAATGTAAACATTATTTATACTACATATTAAATAACAATTGACAAATTAATGGGTGTCCTATCTTTTTACCCGTGACTGTTGTCTATGCCTAAAATAACATGTCTGTTCTTTCACTATTTCAATATTCAGTATTATTATTATTATTATTATTATTATTATTATTATTAATAAACGGGGGAACCCTTTCGAATACAGAGATAAATTACAATATAGCAGAAAAAGAAACATAGAAAACTAGTAACAGAAAAGATCAAAATAAATCAAATAATATATAATATAGAAATAAACTCTAGCAATGAAGTAACAATTATACAACAAAAACAAGTAAACAAGTAAACAGTCTGCAATATAACGATGACTCAGTGCTAAAAGTATGTACTACGGTATACTAAAAGTATATTATGCAAAATAGATGTATGACAAGCGTTTTACAAGTATAAAATGCATTATATGTATTCACCCTTCGTTGACACTCTGGGTGTGAGCCACCAATAATGCAAAATAATTCTGTATGCAAAATAAATAGGTACCTTTTCCCAAACTCGACTTATAAACTAGTTTTTTCTCAAAATACTATATCTGAACAACTTTGTAGATATCTAGCTTCTAATATTGAAACTTGCCAAAGTTACAATTTTTTTAAAATTTCTTCGTTTATTCTCGACATATGGTAATCTAGAATTTTTGTACAAAAACTGTGTTAAAATTTCAATCAAAAAATTATTGAAGTACATTGTAGACACCTTGAAATTGACCCCTGCTTTTTAAAAATTGCTCTGGGGTGAGCCACCCAGGTATGTCAAAGTTGATCGAAAAAAGAGGTGTGTCGACGAAGGGTTAATAGATAAAACTGTGAAACATTGAAACAGAACTCATTTTATCTTCTTAAAATTGATACGAGGTATCATGCATAATTCGGGGCAAAGAAGGTCCGGTCCATTCAAATAGACTTGTTAATTTCTTCGTATTGTACGAAATTAAATATTAATTCACGTCCATATCTCGTAATTTTTAATAAGCACTAATTGCGTCAATTCGCAAGAACTTGCATGGCAAATATATCTATTTGTACACATACGCTATATCAATGTTCAAAGGACAAACTAATACTTTCTGGTTGTTTCTAGTGTCTCGTACAGCAACATATTTAATACTTTTATACTTGCAAAACGGTTGGCACATTTATCCTGTACAAGTTAGACCAGGAATGGCCACATCGGGCCATTTGGGAGTAAGGTCTCCATGATGTTTACTTTAGTCGCGCGGAAGAGGCCTCGAAAGCCAATGGTAACGTAGGCGCGCCACGGATAGGGAAAACTGTAAGAATGTAAGTAGTAGCGTGCGGTGCAGGCTCGTACCCTAGGCTCAAAATAACTGGCCCTCTTAGGAGCCTAAGTGGCAGCGATCACTGGGGCTCCCAAGTTTCGCAGTCATTCAAGCCTATCGTACGGGCATCAGGTTGCACCCCACACTACTACAGTTTTCCCTATCCGTGGCGTGCTTACGTTACCATTGGATTTCGAGCTCCCTTTCTGCGCGGCTATGGTAAATATCATGGAGACCTTACTCCCAAATGGCCCGATGTGGCCAACGCTGAGTTAGACTGTGGAGACAGCCTTCATCTTAAGCCAAAAAAATCCTATACATGTATACACAGATTATATATGTATATGCAGGGTTTCACTCTCTGTGGGGCCACATTTTAAAAATGTGTATGAATTTGATTAATTTAGGCTTGGGAATTAAGTGAACGCAGCGGCCGATTTTCAGAGGCAATGCCTCCTTTCTCCCGCCGTGCGTCTTGGCCCCCGTGGCGACCAAGCAACTTGGAGCGTCTCAGGCCCGTGCCATATGAACCACGCGTGGTGCATTGACAAAACAAAAACGTGCTCTGAGACGATGTGGAAACCTATTGATACAATGTCGCCCTAATACGCCACGCGCGGTTCATGTGGTGCGGGCCTGAGGCGCTCCTAGCTGCTGGGCCGTCACAGGGGCCAAGACGTGCGGCGGGAGAAAGAAGGCGTTGCCTCTGAAAATCGGCCGCTGCGTTCACTTAATTCCCAAGCCTGGATTAACTGATATAGATTCTTTGTTTTGATGCCTCATAATGATGTTGCGCCAGAAACCTCCCATTTTAATACTATAATCTGTATTTACAATTCTTTATGTGAGGAAACCGGTGTGTATAGGCCATGTCAAGACATAACTATTTTACGTAATAAGGTTTTGTGTAAAATTGAAACGGCTCTAACTCATAATTTGGTAATTATGTAGAACGGGTGTTTTCTCACCGATTTCAATGATTTTTGGATATGTTGTCTGGGACGTGATTTTGAACAACTTTCTCCTATATATGTTACCGCCACTCGACCTTTGTTTCCAAGATATTTGCGAAAAACTGCTGCTACTGTTACAATGTATTCTGCCACGGCCGTCTCTAGTACAGGCCACCACCTTGCCAAAATGGCAACGCTGTCATCAGTTCATACTGAAGCCTTTCGTCCAACCACAGCCGTCTGGTACCAGTCGGAACATAGTCATCGGACTGATGGTTATTGTCGCAATGCGGTGTTGCAACGTCGTAGGTGCTGGCCTGTATTACAGACGGCCGTGATTCTGCCATATGCCAACCTACAGTACACATCCGCGATAGCGTATGCGACAGCATAGGACAAAACAAATGATGAAGCTGACCTTTGTTTCCGACTTATTCCGACGCAACGCATTCCACTTTCCAACATGTCCCGGGTATTAGAATTGGTTGGGGTTAAATTAGCGCGGCGGGCGCCCGATCCTCGGCGAGCCATGGCGGGCCCATCCTAGTGCCGTCTGATTCCATCTTAACCTTTAGAGGGCTGGGATTTTTTCATTGAAATTGTAAATTTTATTTACTTAAAATTTATGCATATATACCACCAAAATGACGGCCGTGAACGGTATGGCATATAGTGGGCGACACTATTTTTTGCCAAATATATAATTACATGTACATTGATTGAAAAAATAAATGCCTAGGAAATGATATATATACAATCTTCTTAAAAAACATGTATGAAGTAAATAAGACAGAGAAAACAATTGGAATACACGAAATTTATATAAAATTTTGGAAAACTCATAACGAGGAGGATTCATTGCGACACATTTTTTTACACGATAAAGTTTTATTAGTTTAATAATTAACTTTGACGTTTGTATAATTTTATGAATTAGTAAATAGTAATTTAGATTATTCTACCTTTATTATTAATTACTTTTAGCAGACGAGATGGCATACGTAGGGTTAATTTTCTTAAAACTTCCCGTTTCTCAGCCATTAGTTTTGAAGCTGCTGCACGTATAGAATTCCAAAGTTCTTTTTGATTATGGAACTCTGGACAATCATAAACAATGTCGGCGAGCATTTTACAAACATTTTCCACAGGATTTAAGTCTGGACTTTTGGCAAGCCATTCGAGAACTGCAGAAAAATTTATTTCCAGCCATTGTTTTGATAATTTGGACACGTGTATCGATGCGGTGTCCTGTTGAAACACGTAATTCCTGATACCTAATATGTTGTCCAGAATGGTTACACTTTTTCTGCTAAAAAATTAATGTATTTTATCCTATCTATTCTTCCCTGTAGCCTTTCCAATAAAATGGTTCCATCGGGCAAAAGTCCTGCCCAAACCATGAGTGATCCACCACCCATTTGCCGCCTATTTCGATATAATGTTCTATTTAAATCTACCCATGAGGACCAGGAATGTGGGCCATCAAAATTGAATTTTTTCTCGTCCGAAAAGACTGTAGATTCCCATTAATGAGATATTTTTAACCATTGCTCTGCTAGTTCTAAACGTTTAGCTTTGTGTTGTTTCGTTAACGAAATTTTCTTTTCTAGTTTTTTAAATTCAAACTTTAGAGTTTTTAACGTTCGTTCTAAAGTTCTAATTGGGTACGAAAGTTTTAGATTTTTCCGTATTTTTGTGGCAGTTACTCTTTCATTTCTCAAAATTCAGTATTCTCACTTGCCCTTTAATTCTTGTTTTTTCTCGAGATGTCAATAAATATTTTCTTCCTCGTTTGGATTTCTCTTTCTTATAGTTATTTCGAACCATATATCTGACGGAGCTTGCAGGTATTCTTATAAGTTTTGCAACTTTCCCATAATTTTTATGGATTTCATAAAGTTCGCGAACTTTCTTTACTATCACGTTTGAATACATATTTATTCCCAAAAGTAAATCATAATACGGTTAATAATATATTGTGATAAAGTAATAAGCTATAATGATTCTGAAAACTTACATTTATACTTCGCACTAAGTCGATTAGCTTACCGGCAAAAAATTGTGTCGCTTTGAACAAGCACTTATTTACTGATTCTTAAAGTTGAAACAATACTCTACCTTGTTTTAACTAATAACTGATATTTTGCAACAGTGCCATCTATGTGCCAAATGATACACTATTTACTTTACATGAATCTCTTTTAACTTTTAGTGTGGCTGATCGGCAAAAAATAGTGACGCGCACTATATACTGGAATTTTTAAAATTTGAACTTTATTGTTTCTAAGGGTTTTTGATATCGCTAATCACGATTCTTAGGTCAGAGCATCGAAATTTTGCGCAGAAACAGTGTTGCCAACCTAAACAAGCTTAAATGAATAACAGCAGTTACATTCATATATTATTCTTTCCTTTGGCGTTACCCAGGGCTATCGACGTGGACGTAGAAAGTTTTTTAGCTATTTTTTTGTGTTCATTATAACAAACTAGACGTCGAACTCTTTATATATGCTCTACATGTGATACTGCATTGTGCATAACACCCTGTTTTGAGGATTTCCATACGATACATTCAATTCCGTAAATTCGAATTTCCGACATATAAATTCATTTTTTCTGTATTTGGAAGGACAAGAAGTATGAACAAAGAGATAAAAAACGCAACAAAGAGATACAGTGCTGTCTCTCAAATGGCACGCGTTTTCGGATTCTCTAGAAGCGCGAAGCTATCCCCACTAAGGTAAATGTCCCCATTAGCGACCGTTTAAGAGTGTGACTGGTTCGAAATAGTATATTTTTTACTAATGCACGACAATATTTGAGTAAAGTATGGATCATTGTATTTTTTGAAGTCTCTAGTTTCTCAATCAAATTAGTTTTACAGTGATATTTGACTATTTACACAAAAATTATGGCAAAAATTATATTGGACCTGATGTCCCCTTTAGTGACCATCTATTTTATACCACGATTTTCTGCTACAATAATGAAAGAAAATAGATATTTTCTTTTTATTTTATAATTCTGTATATATTTCTCGTTAATTTGAGTAAGTTACTGCTTGGATCCATGTATTTTTATTGTAAAATTTGCGAGTTTAATGATATCTGGAGTATAACCTCACGGTATCAGAATCTGTCAACTTTCATGTCAATGACCAAGTCTTAATTTACATATGAATTTACTTAAAGATGAATGTACGGCTACATAAATAACGTATGAAACAATAACTGAAATATTTCGCTTATATTTCGCTTTCTGTGTTGCAATAAACAATAACAAAATGAAGTGGTCACTAATGGGGACGTGGTCAGTAATGGGGACATTTACCTTACTTCATTTGTAGTCGCCGCGCCGCGGCATCGGGTATCGGATGTTAAAGAAAAAGCCGAAGAAAGGTTCATAACCATTCTCAATAGTGACACATCTTACACTCTGACCGCGTGAAATCAAAGGAAGTCGAATAGACTACTCGTCTCTCAAATTGCGTGCGCCCGGTCCCAACACACGCGGCTATAGAGAGACAGAACTGTACACATTCATTATTCATTTTGTGTAATGCATGGGCATTAGTGAGTTGCACGACTGCAGCTTACAAAATAAATAATAAAATCAGAAAACTAAAAAACAAATCCAAAAATAACACAAAAAACCCCAAAAACAAAAGTATAGCTACAAAACTTTCTACGTCCACGTCGTTAGCCCTGGGTAACGCCAAAGGAAAGAATAATATATAAATGTAACTGCTGTTATTCATTTAGGCTTGGTTAGGTTGGCAACACTGTTTCTGCGTAAAATTTCGGTACTCTAACCTAAGAATCGTGATTAGCAGTAGCAAAAACCCTTAGAATCAAGTTCAAGTTTTAAAATTTTCAGTAGCCACTAGGGTAGGTGTGGGTATTACTGCGGATGCCCCAATTACTGCGGATATTCTAAAACAGATCATATTTAATGTTGGAAAGTACATAATCTCTTGAATATTTTTGATAAAATTATTTTAAACTGTATTACAGGTAGTTATTAATAAATATGTACAGCAAAGTTATTATTAATTCTTTTATCGTAGTTTGAAATTCGTCAAGGCGAAACTTCGGTCGATTCCCGATATGGCGGTCATGAACACCTACTTGAAAAACATTTATATTTTTGTTATTAACAGTAATACATGTAATGTAGCGTTATTACTCGATAGAGTACGAATTATTTTTTCAGAAAAGCAGTAAATGAGTCATCTACATTTTAGTTCTAATTTTTAGTTCTCACCGCAGTATTAGGTGCAGTACTTTACACCATGTGCATGTACAGTTCTGTCTCTCTATAGCCGCGTGTGTCGGGACCGGGCGCACGCAATTTGAGAGACGAGTAGTCTATTCGGCATCCTTTGATTTCACGCGGTCAGACTGTAAGGCAGGCTAGTTCAGGTGGGCGGTCCGAGGACGCTAGCTTCCATAGCGTCTTCTACGTGCTGCGTGAAAGAGGGTGCTCGAATCCAATGAAGCGGCGGGCATGCCACGGATATGGAAAACTCTAGTAGTGTGCTCTTGGGTCCTAAAGGTGAAGTTCCACGGCTCGTGGCTTGGTTCGTCGCTTGGCTCGTCCAGGTTCGGCGTGTCGGGTTGGCGAGCGCGAGTCGACGAGCCACGCGCCGTGGAACTTCACCTTAAGGGTATGAGCGTACACGCACACTACTAGAGGTTCCCATATCCGTGGCATGCCCGTCGCTTCATTGGCTTCGAGCACCCTCTTTCACGCAGCACGTAGAAGACGCTATGGAAGCTAGCGTCCTCGGACCGCCCACCTGAACTAGCCTGGTGTAAGGTTATGAACCTTTCTTCGGCTTTCTCTTTGACATCCGATACCCGATGCCGCGGCGCGGCGACTACAAACGAAGTAGTGGGGATAGCTTCGCGCTTATAGAGAATCCGAAAACGCGTGCCATTTGAGAGACAGCACTGTATTACTGCGGACCGACGACTGCGTAACCTAACCTTTTTTCCGACCGTTTCACTTACGTGACCCTAACCTTCAGCGTGAGCAGCGGTGTGTGCATGTTGCGTCAGTTACAGTTGCAATTCTATAAAGATGCCCAAGAAAAATCAAAATGATAAAAATAAATCAGAAAATAAGAAAAAACTCACAAGACTTTGTTATTCGAAAGAACACGTAGTTGTTGCACTCGAAGAAATACGTAATGGAAAACGGATGTTTGAAGTTTCTCGAAAATGTAATATTCCAGAGAGTACATTACGAGCAAAAAGATTGGGCATTTATGTCAATAAGAAACCTGGACCAGCACCTGTTCTCACTGCTGAGGAGGAAGGAGATTTAGTGAATTGGATTGTTTACTGTTGTGAAAAAGGATTCCCCATAACAAAGGCTCAGTTACTAGAAAGTGTTCGAGTAATTTGCGTTAATTTGAAGAGAAAAAATTCATTTCTTAACAACACGCCAGGTAGAAGTTAGTACGATGGATTTTTAAACCGCCATCTAGACATTGTGCAACGAGTTTCTGAGAAAATTTCTTTAAATCGAGCAAAAGTCTCAGAACATAGTTTGCGAAATTGGTTTAAAGAAATGTCTCAGTATTTTATTGATGAAGATATCGTATCAATTGAAGCAAACAGAATTTTTAACTGTGATGAAACAGGTATTAACAATAGTTAAGTAAAAAATAAATTTAGTTAAAGTTGTTTCATTTATTTATAAAAAAATATGTATTATTCATAGGCATTCCGTTAAATCCAGCACCTTCTTCAGTGCTGGCGCCAAAAGGTCATAAAAATGTGTACAATATTGTTAACAATAACGAAAAAGCAAATATAACTGTTCTAGTCACAGCCAGTGCTGCAGGAAATCTTGCACCAACATTTGTACTATTTGCTGGGAAATCACTACCGGATAATGCTGCAGAAATGGCACCTACTGATTTTGCTTTTGGGTTTTCGGAAAATGGATGGATGTTGT
This sequence comes from Andrena minutula, assembly GCA_929113495.1. Taxonomy (NCBI): domain Eukaryota; kingdom Metazoa; phylum Arthropoda; class Insecta; order Hymenoptera; family Andrenidae; genus Andrena; species Andrena minutula. Next base: position 34,192,158 of record OV815996.1, on the reverse strand, counting down.
CACAGAATTTTTACGAATATATAGCAAACGTCTTTGAACCGTGGTTGACCAAGGAAAAAATAAAACGACCTGTAATATTGTACATCGATGGTCATTGTTCTCACATGACCTTGCATTTAAGGAGGTTCGATACCTCACTTGCGGGGTCGGCGGCGAGAGGGGTAAGCCTATGCTTATGCATGGAGCTCTGCAGTGATACCAATCTCAGATAAAAAAAAATTATGTAGACAAAACTGTTATTTACATGCCTATTCCTAATAAAATTATTAGTACATATTTTGTTTTGAAATTCTATTGAACAAAAAGTATGTTTAATATAGCTAGAAACACAATATTTTCATTAAAAGTAGCGTAAAATATGCGAGTGAAATGCGGCAACGTCGCTTTGCGTCCATCCTTCTTTCTGTTTCCATCTCACACTTGTAGTGTCCTTTTGTGCATTCGTACCGGTTCGCAACAAATTACTAAATACATGTTTACAGCTTGGTAGTGTTTTTACCAATATTTACTGTATGCTTTGTACAAGTATACATTGTAGAGATGACTACGCGGCGTACAGCGTTGCCACGTTTCAAACAGTTCCTTCAGGCAGTTTCCAAAATACGAGCACATTGCTGTCTATTTATTCAATTATCTAATAAACCGGACAGAACATGACCAATTTTTTTACGGGGAATTTCATAGGAATACTTGAGCTTTCTATTGCAACATTTTTTCGGACTTTGTCACTATTTTTAAGGAGTCTGTGTAACATTTTATAGAATTTGTTTCGCTTCGCCCATAACAGCCCGGGTATAAGAGCGCAACTTTGATTTCAATTTTCTCAAAAACGGTGCAGACAATCGAGTTGAAATTTTCACACAATGCGGACGTCACTTTGAACATTAGATTAAACCACTTTACAAAGATTTCTCACTATTTTGTCTCCGGTATCGAACCTTCTTAAGCAGATTCTGCTTAGAGCATAACATAATACTCATAGCATTACATCCAAATGCAACACATATTATCCAGCCCTTAGATGCACAGTGCTGTCTCTCAAATGGCACGCGTTTTCGGATTCTCTATAAGCGCGAAGCTATCCCCAGTACTTCGTTTGTAGTCGCCGCGCCGCGGCATCGGGTATCGGATGTTAAAGAAAAAGCCGAAGAAAGGTTCATAACCATTCTCAATAGTGACACACCTTACACTCTGACCGCGTGAAATCAAAGGAAGCCGAATAGACTACTCGTCTCTCAAATTGCGTGCGCCCGGTCCCGACACACGCGGCTATAGAGAGACAGAACTGTATCTCTTTTCCGGAGTTTAAAAGCACACTGGGTGAAAAGTGTTCAAGCATTTTGTAAAAGTTCACTTTGTGTTGGCATATACAAATATCAATTTGCCCCTTTACTAAAGAGAACCTTAGACTGTATGAATATGGAAACTATGTTACAAAACGGATTTAGAAAATCTGGGTTATACCCTTCTGATGTAAATGCCATTGATTTTAGTAAAGTTATAAAACGGATACCAGATTTATCTCCTGCATTAACAAATACGTCTGAAGTTCCAAAAAGTGATAATGAAACTATAGAAAACAATTCTTTAAAAGTGTTTGAAAGTTTCTTAACTGAAAGTCAAGTGGAATCATTCTTGTTAAATACAAGCCCTGTCTGGAGAGGTATAGAGAAAGATGAGGGATTCTTTGACATATGGTTCAAGTTATCCCACCCTATGGACAACTCATCAAACTTCCTTGATAGTTTACAAAATGATACAACGCTTAATGGATCAGAATTTGGCAATGGAAGTGTTACCGGATACGAATTGAATCAAGTTAATGACAATAATAATGCCCCAAGAGTATTAAATACTACTGTAGAATCTATGACTAATTGTAAGTTAAAAAACATACCAGTATGTAAATATTTAGTTCACTAAATCAATTAATTAGTTAATATTAAGACGAATTTCTACAGTAAGCTTGTTCAAGAATGTACATAAAATAAATACTTATTATGAAATGCCAAAAATTTCTATGCATCTCTACTTTTTACAAGCAAATTTTGTATAGGTAGGTATGGAAATTAATACGTGTACGCTGGTTTTTTCAGATTAAGTCAAGCAACAGTGGTTGCACTGTAGATGAAGGCTGTGTTATATTAGAATTACATTTAGATTCAAATGGAAATATTGTAAATAACGAGGTTGTACAAAACAATTGTATGGTGGTAGAAAAAACAGCGGAAGAACCAATGAAACTCATCAGTGAACCTCAAGACTGCAAAGAATCAATTGAGGAGTCTGTGAACACCCATTATCAAAGAATGTAACGAACACGTGAAAAAACCAAATGAAGATCCAACTACAATGACTTGCGTTTCTGTAGAACCACTTGATCTCACAAGCACAATAGGATCAAGGAAGGAAAATTATGAAGAGAGAGAATCAAGTCATAAATCACTACCAAACAATCCCTTGCATAATATTACAAATTTGAAAAATCATAAGTCATCAACTGGGTCAATACAAAAATTCTTGTATTGGCCAGATGACAGTATAATACAACCAAAAAATAAAAACCGTTCAGTAACTAAAGTAAAAACTCCCCCTGTTGTCTCTGTGACTCAGTGGCAACAGATTGTAGAAAATAAACAGAATGAAAAACGCATTAAGATTGAAGAGGCAACATTAAAAAAGAAAGTAAAAACCGAAAAGCAAATGAAAATGAAAATAGAAAAGGAAAAAATTAGAATCAAGAAAGAAAACGAAAAAATTTTAATAGCACAAAAACAAATTGAAAAAGAGAGGCAAAAACTATTTAAACAACAACAAAAAGTAAATGAAATCGAAGAAAGAAACAAAGCTAAACAATTAATGTTGTTAAAGAACCAAAACTGTTGAGAAAAAGAAACAGAATACAAAATTTTCAAATAATTAATTTTAATTAAGTAATTCTAATTTTAAATTTGTTTTAAAGTGATACACTATCACAGTATTATTAGTCATAATTCATGAAATGATATTTCTTCCATTTTTGTACCTGATAACATTGCAATTATTACTTATTTTTATATAGTACCTAATAAACACGTTTATAATTATTAAGATTTAAATTATTGCTCATTCCTGCTGATTGTAGTAAATAAATAAAGTTAAGTAATTGTTCTATCTATAAGTGATATTGCTAATAAGGTTATGTTTCGCCTGACATCTGACCGCAGTAATACATGCGCAGTAACTGGTATTTCGTTAGTAACAGGCACGCAGTAATGCATGCATATCCGCAGTAACTCCTGCAATTACATTGATCGACAAATCTCTGTGTTTTTAATTAACTGTGCTTATTATCCCGCCCTCATATTTTTTTATGGAATTATTAAGGTCCCACCTTTCTTTTAAAAAAAGGAGGAGGAACTTTCATTCATTTGAACGCCGTATCGAAGGTTCTAAAGTTAACCTGCCTTAAAAGACCGCAGTAATACCCACAACACCTACCCTATAGTGGCCAGCTCGGCCCTCCAAAGGTTAAAGCATGTTAGCGAACCGATGTGAGTTGGAGTGTTGACGGGAGTCCCCACACACCCAACAGGTGCTCTCGAAAGCACCCTCTTCCTTCCGAAAAAATTAGGTTTTAGAACCAGAGTCATCCTAATAACCGGCGGCGTCGGCACCGCCGAACAGAGTCAGAGTGTTGATGGCCATCCGCAAGTTTCTGGTTCAAATCTCTAAACTCACATCGGTTCCCTACCATGCGTTACGCGCCCCCGCACTAATCTAGCCTCAACTAATACTAATACCCGGAACAAGTTGGAAAGTGAAATACGTTGCGTCGGAATAAATCAACAGAAGTTTTCGCAAATATCTCGGAAACGAAGGTTGAGCGGCGGTAACATGTATAGGAAAAAGTTGTTCAGAATCGTGTCCCCGACGACATATCCAAAAATCATACAAATCGGTGAGGAAACACCTGTTCTGCATAATTACCCTCGTAGTAGCAGTTGAAACAGTAGGGGAAAGGTGGGATAGTTGATCATCGAGGATACATGATCACATTAGTTTTTTAATTAATATATTGGCAATTTGTGCCTGCTGCGACGTTATAGTGGTAATGTTTGCATTATCGCAACACTTCGTGTTGCAGTGTTCTTTCGGGAGCATAGAATAGTGCAGTTAGAAGCTTCGATCTTATTTACAGCTAAAAAGTAAATATTTTGGTCACCTTGTTCTTCCTCCTTTTCGACTGAATCGTTGCATTTCTAACGATTTAAAATATCTTAATTAAAAACAGCCAGATCTGGTCTATTAATGCTATTTATTGATTGATCTAAATATTTAAGGTAAGTTTAGTTTTTCACCGTTTTCAAATCGAGTGCATTGAGGAATACTTGATCAGTATGTGAGGTGGGATACTTGAACAGATGAAAAAGCTCCAGAAAAAAACTATAAAACGGCTAATAAAGCAGAAAAATACAGCAAAGAAAGTGAGAAGGAAAATCTTTTCTTCATCGTCATCTGAATCAGATGGTATCTAATGAAATGTCTTTTAAGAATGCATTTATGTTGTTTTATGTCATTCATCGGTTTTATTTTTTCATTAATTCCTTCAAGTTAGTTATAGTTTACTTTCCTTTTATAATATTTGCTTTATTTCATGTCATTGACTAAGATAATAAGTATTTTTTAGAAAATTAATGTGTTATTTACTCTTAAAGTTCACTGATCAAGTCTCCCTAACCTTTTGATCGAGTCTCCCCTTTAGTGGGGAATACTTGTGCATAACGTCACTGCCGGAAAATGTTTAAATTCAGTCATTAAAATTAGTTTTCAACTCTCACATTTGTACAAGAATATTGAGAATACTCTAAGAATCACAACTTAAGTAATTAAATAGAAATAAAGCAAACCATTATTATTATTTTAGTAAAATAGCAAAACTGTGATCAACTATCCCACTTTTCCCCTACGCATGTTCGTATTCGTATTCACACATACCTACTTAAAATGATGCATAATATCGGTAGCCAATTATTAGCATGAAAACAATGGTGCAAACAACTACCTACCTGCTTGATATTAATATCTGTCGTTTGTTTTGCGAATAATTTTGTGTAAAAATAAAAGCTTATTTTTAAACCGGCTTAAATTTATGTTTTCAACAGATGGAGATTATATGGGACGAAGCTTTTGTTTGTAATTTTGAAAGAGTTATTTTACACGATGGGAAATAATCTATACACTGCAATCTATAAATTTTTACATTCAAATGCAATCGATTTTTGTGTTTACGTTTTACATCCATTTTAGTAATATTATAAATTAGGTATATATAGAAAATACAAAATGTAAATAGAAAATACATCGTGGAGGAAAAATTAGATTCTCTTATAAGATCATTACATCGAAGAAAATTTTAGCAATGTAAAAGTTCTAGAAACAGAGTGACATTTGTACCAGTGAAAGGAAGGCTACCTCAAGGCACCTGCAGAGGATACCTCAAATCACAATTTTAAAATTAGTGTAATGAAAAGTATAAAAATCATAAAATCGGAAGTTGCTTTTCAGAGTCAATATGAAATCTATCTTTTCCTTGTGCAATTTGGAAGGAAGTAATCAAATTTTCTACATGAAACTACTTAAAATTGGTTTTCTGATGTATCTTTTAATTGCGAAATACTAGATGTAGATATTTTCATAACGCATTTAAGCATTTATTTTTACAAATACAGTCAATACTTATATTAATGCAGTATAACAAGATTTAATTATTTCCGTATCCAATAGGGGAGACCGGGGCTGGTTGTCGCAAGGGGTAAGTTGACTAATTGTTAATAACTTTGCACTGACATATGCTCTACTGCAAAAACATTTACCGTAGAAAGAAGTCACTTCTACTATGCCATGCATTTATATCCGAACCCGCGATCGCACGTTTCTGGACAGTTATCAGCGTTTATCGAAAAATTGACTACGTAAGTAAATATTTTTTCTTAAAGATTTTATTTTTTCACGCCCTATATAGTTACAATAAAATAAATGTTAAGAGACTAGTTTAAAGTTTGTTTATTAGACGATCTATTGACGTAGTATTTTTGTTTACACATAAATAATTGAAGGTTATATAAATTGTTAAAGTCAAAATGATCGTTCGGGGCTGGTTAACTAATAACGTTAATACGGTTTAAATTATTATTTTGTTATTCGGAAACGATTTTTATATTTTGTTTAAATTTCACTATATTATAAATACATTATAATTTATGTTTGAGTTGAAAAAATATTTAGTTTATTTTTAAAATATGAAAGAAAGAAATTAATAATGAAATCGTTTTATAATGAAACAACTCTTGTGACATTATGTTATTTTATTACCACTGATGAGATACGTTGCTAATAACATTATTTTAACTGATTGTACCTATAATCCACCTACCCGATACTGTAAGTCAACCAACCCCGATCAAGGGGCTGGTTGACTAACATGGAAGGTGTTAGAAAAATATTAAAATGCCTCAATTGTTGTCACATTGTGTCAACTTTAATAATTTAATCAGATAGCCAAATGTATGCCCTATCAAATATAGTAACCGGTTTAATGATATTTCGTCCATATAATTGATTAAAAATCAAAAACTGAAAAATTGGCCTACCAGCCCCGGTCTCCCCTAACTTATTATCAATGCGTTATATCTTCTTTCATAGTGGCTAAAATGTCTTGTACCTCTACCAGTTTGCCAGAATGCAAAGCACTCTTGCACAGGTTTTATAGCTACATATAATGGCTCACAGAATATATTCGTGAATAGTAATAATGTTCTCGCTAGTACAAATGTGCGAACTAATTTAAAAGAATGGCAATTTTGGAAAATAATTTCGCGGACTTGCACTCGACACGATTAAAAAGGGGAGCAGAAGTATCTACGAGTATTCTTTATTAAATTATCCTTTTGTTGAGTAACTTCCTCTGGGTGTTCTATGATCACCATTTTAGAAATATACAATCGCACGAAAGAATCAAAGAATAAAAAGGAAAGAAAATTACAAAGTTACATCGTTAACCCCATAACTCTATAGCGGGGTCATTTTTATTTAAGCGAATTGTTTCCCCTCCCCCATTTGAAACTTTTATAGTAATTAACGACTTTGGTATTTTCCATAATCAAAACACTTTCCAGGATCTAATGAATAACTGCATAATTTCTTCACGCATTTGCTACTTTCCTGTTGTTCCGATTGCTGCGGGAAGTTCTGCGGTGCCATTTATAACTTCAATATACAGTCCCTAATTGCTCATTTTCGTGAGCTTCATTTTATATTTTTTTCATAGTAATATCACTAAATATATGTACAAAAACATTTGCCACTACACACAGGTATTAAAGTTCGTGCTACTTTCATTTGGTAAGTAATAATAATGTCTGATAACAAAAACTTTCCGGGAACTGAATAAAGGCATTAGTAATCCTCTGTTTTTTAGGTAAAGCAGGTTTTCCCGCACATACAACCTGTCTCATTTATATCGATACCCGCGAATATTATGAAAACTGTTGAGAAATTCCGGAAAATATTTCGAACAATTGAATGATTTCGAGAGAGTCACAATTGCATGCCAATATGTATCTTTTTTGTGGGCAGACACATAGAAGGCATATCGTCGGTGATAGTGCAAAACCGCGTACGAGCAGTTTGTAAATATCGCGAATCTGCATTTTACCGATTTTACAGAAGGAAGAAAAAACTTAATATTTTAGCCATTTTAAGGGATTTCTTTGACTGAACTTTTTAGGATAGTTTTAGCACTCCTTGTAATAAATACTAACATCAATAGTGTGACTTTTAAAAAAAGCGTAACGGCGCTTGGCAACCATGGACGCGAAATCTCAATTTTGCTACTTTTGCAGATCCGCGGTATATACAAACTGCTCTTACGCGGTTGTGCACTATCACCGACGATATGAGTATCTACTGTGTTTTTAAATTGGAACCATACATATTTCAATACATTAGTCAGCTCATCTATTTTATAAAAAAAAAAGTATTAAACTATTTATATTGAAAAGTTTGAAAATAGTGAAGTGTTAACGTATAATAAAATTTAAACAATGCACTGCAGTTTGGAGTCGACTCTCTTAATACAATTAAAATTCTAAAAACGTAAAACATATCCAGTGTATAGCTTACATTACAGTTAGAATACCATGCAATGCCAAAGTTAAAAAAATGAAAAATTGAATTGCCGACCTAATTTCATCATATTGCACAGTCATTATAAGACGTCTTTTGACTCGCATAAGTACGCAATGGGAAAGTGAAGAAAAGAGAAGAAACGGGTTTAAGCTTTCGTTCATTTTTGGTGCGTCTACACGTTCTCTAGTGTGTATCAGCGAAGCATTGTATTACCGAATCACGTTTTGATTTATGAGCTTCGTAAATCAACAAACGTTCGAGCAGAAACGTTGCCAGCGCTCGCTGTCCTCAAAATAGTTTACAGGAGTTAAAGCGTAAGACGTGAAATGCATTCCCATCGAGATTAACGGGACACGCCGACAGTCACAATGAATGGGCTGTCGAAACGATTGTCCTTCGCGGTATTTATTTTATACCGAGTTAATTACGATCTGATAGCAGCTGTTATTGCATCGACGCCGTTTCGCCAAAGTTTAATTGCCTGTAATTTATTCAATCGACGTTGTAACCCAATTTTTCAGTCATTTATAAGAGAAGAATTTTTCAACCCGTTTCGACAGGGCAATTAGGTGCTCCAATTGGTTACCTTCCGATTTAAAAGAACATTCATTCGCTCCAAATACGTTCGAACGGATAAGGATAAATAATAAAATTCTAAAGGAAACTGCGGAGTAAAATGTAACAGTCAGTAGCATCGTACAACACGATCAATCGTCGCGGAATGAAATTCTCCCGCAAGGGCTGTACTTCATATTTCAAAGAAAACCTTTCCACGATCGTCGCCGCGTACAAAATGGAATGTTTTTAAGGCGTGTTTATATAGACGCACTGAGCCGCCACTGTAATCGAAGCGAAGAAAAAATTAAAGGAAACAAAAACACATCACTAACCGTAGTAGGTAGAGGCGTAAGGTATTCCGGACGGAGGTACTGATTTGCGCTAGAAGTCAACATCTTCACTAACTCTCCTTTTAACAAATGACACTGTGATCACTCGCGACAGTCCGCCAAGGACTGACAATCGAAACCTTGATGAATCTCTGTAAACACTCTCGTACTCTTTCCTTATTGTATTCGTCGTGGAACAATGAAAGCGCGTGTAAACGAAGCCATTTGGCGGCTTCTAACGACGTATTCCTCGTGCACACAACTCTCCTTCGACGTTCAAGGAACACCACACACAAGGATATACAGTGGAATCATAAAAAGGGGGATACACAGTATGCATTACAATACACAAAACTAACTATACTTCACACGACCGACTTCGAAACGCGACTGACTCCGCTCGCATACTGTCCGTCGACCGAGCCTCCCCTTACCCCCACTGCCACCGCGACCCACGCCAGAGCTTGGTCATCGATGAGCGTTCAGCTGACTTACCCCGCCACGCCACGCTCCCCGGGAAGCTTTCCCCTTCGCCACTCGCTCGGTCGGTATGCATATCCTAGATTCCCCCACCCTTACAATTTCCATTTTCTAGCGACGGAAATGATACTTTTCTACCAAAGTAATTATTTTTCGGTTTGCTTTTATTGCTGAGTAATATTGTACTTTGAATGAATAATGCCTTTTTAATATTTGTCTGCCAAACCCCGAAACAAGTGTATTGGTGTCCCCTGTTTTTCGTAACTATTCTCGGGTCCGCGAAAGAACCGATTTTGAAGACTACCTCTTAACTACCCTAGTAGCATTTCTGGTTGGCCAACGGTAGCCAACAGTTGAGATTTAGTTGGGATATAGTTAGAGTTTTGCCTACAAATTCTCAACATAGGGCCTACGGCAAAAAACTTACGACAGTTTGCCAACGAATATTCAATGTTGGGCCTACAATTATTATCGTTGGTTAATTAACAAAAAGTTAGGACAGTTTGCCAACGAATATTCAATCTTGGGTCTACAATTATTATGGTTGGTTAATTAACAAAAAATTACGACAGTTTGCCTACGACTATTCAATGATGGGCCTACAATTATTATGGTTGGTTAATTTACAAAAAATTACGGCAGTTTGCCTACGAATATTCAATGTTGAGCCTACAATTACTATGGTTGGTCAATTAACAAAAAATTTACAACGATGATTAAATGTTGTTTTACAAACGTCAGAAAATTTGGTACATCCGAAAACCTATTATTATAAATACGTAATGCGGACGTCTGTCTTGAGACGAATATGAAATTTTATGGAAAGAGTCTAAGGGTCGAATGGTGATATTTTGTAGAATATTTCGCGTCACTATGTATGTACTTTTTATAAACAATTAATACTTGGTATGTACTGAGAAATTAGAAGTGTTTACAAGGAAATGTATTGGGTAAGTGCGAATAACGGTTGTTTCGTAAGTGGAAAGTTTGGGTTCGATTCCCTCCTCACCCGAAAATTTTTTTTTTCTTAAATCAGACCTGATAAAGACGTGTTTACAACGTCTTTTGAAGTTCTTCAAGATGCCTTTTGGACGTTTTTAAGACGTCTTTTTGAAAGAAACTGTTGGGCTTATGGAAAGAAACTTTCAGTTGGGCCTACGTTGGTTACAATCGTTGGTCCATTTAAAAATAGCGCGACACTTCAACAGTTGGCCAACGGATAACACGTCATTGGCCCAACAAATTCCCAGCAAATAAAAGCTACTAGAGTAAAACTGCCTTGATGAGGGAAAGTAAGGTGAATGTGTCAATTTCTGCTTATTTAAGAGGTCACTCGTCATAAAGAAGGTGTAAAAAAATTGTTTGTGATCAAAATTTGCAGAGTAATTGATTAATTCTTTAATAATAAATCAACCAATTCAAAAACTATTTAAGAAACATATTTCAAGATGCTTAACTATTAGTAATTTGTAATTAAATACAATGCTCTAAATGTCCGTATTTCTGCTCACAAAGCATAGCGACGTACGTATTTCTCCTCACCATTTGTACCACTTTCTGCTCACATAATATCGACGCGCATTACGAAAAGTAGCACGTTTGATTTTTTCTACATGCAGTTGTCCGTAAGAAAAAAAATGAAACGTGTTAAGGTGAATGTCCCAATTTCTGCTCATTTAAGAGGTTACTCATCATAAAGAAGGTGTAAAAAATTTGTTTGTGATCAAAATTTGCAGAGTAATTGATTAATTCTTTAATAATAAATCAACCAATTCAAAAATTATTTATGAAAGATATTTCAAGATGTTTAACTATTAGTAATTTGTAATTAAATACAATGCTCTAAATGTCCGTATTTCTGCTCACGAAAAATACCGACGTACGTGTTTCTACTCACCATTTGTACCAATTTCTGCTCACATAATATGTTGCCTTTTCACGTTAAAATAAGTTACATCTTTTATGAAGAGGTTTTATAACACAACAGTAAAGCATAAAATAATGATAAACAAAAAATAAAGTGCCTTCGAATAGAAATAGGAGTTACAGCATACATTGAATTGTGAGGTTATGTTACTATAAGTGTTGTGAGTAGAAATGTGGACATGACGGTGATTCACTTGACCCTAAACCTACTCACCTATTTTCTACTTAAAAAAATTAAAAATAGTAAAAAAATCGAAATCCACAGCACAATACGGTATCTGTTTTTGTTATTAAATAAGAACTTTTACTGCAAAAACTGTTTTCTGCCCAATTATCGAATACCAATATTGTCGCGGTTCCTTAGCACAACCAGCTAGAACACGATCGAAAAATCATGAGTCTCTCATTTTAAAAGTTGTTCGTTGTTTATGCTGCACTTCGATTAGCCCCAACCTCGTGCAACACTAGCGTAAATGTTCAAATAAAAAATTATTTTGTTACAACTACAGTGCAAACGTAATAAGAAAAACACAAAAAGAGCAGAAATTGGGATATTTACTTTATTTCCTCACACTGAACTACCTGATTTAGTCGGGGTTATAGCAATGGGACCGAACGTACTACGAATGCCGCTCCCGAATTGACTGATATAAATATAAACATAAAATATAAGCATAAGTAGTAGATAATAAGCATAACAAGAATAATAATAACAATTATAAATATTATTAGTGAAACTTATAAAATACTGTGAATACTTTGCACAAAATTCGAATGGCGTTCTAATACTACGCTCGAAGCGTTTGGAATAGTTGACAAAGGATAGAGTAGGGACTTTTTGTAAACTACCTGCGCCCAACAGTAGGTGCGTTCCGATTCACGCATAATGCGCATAAAATGCATAGGATATGTCACGTATCCTATGTACTTCATAAGATCATCAAAGTTAAGATGAGATATCCACTGATAAAAAATAAAATTTTTATTTTAGGATTTCATCTGTGTGAAAATATTTTTAATATATCACCATGTTTCAATGTACAGTGCTGTCTCTCAAATGGCACGCGTTTTCGGATTCTCTATAAGCGCGAAGCTATCCCCACTACTTCGTTTGTATTCGCCGCACCGCGGCATCGAGTATCGGATGTCAAAGAGAAAGCCGAAGAAAGGTTCATAACCATTCTCAATAGTGACACACCTTACACTCTGACCGCGTGAAATCAAAGGAATAGAGAGATATGCGGCTATAGAGAGACAGAACCAGTGATGCCAGAATCGTGGGATGCGGGACCAAACGCTTACCCCCACTATGACCCACCGTCGTCTCCCACTACGACCTACCGTCGTCCCCCACTTTCTTCCCACCGCACTGCACACAAGCATATTTTTACTCCTGTCCGTGTGAACTGCCTGTTGGGCTGTCGAGCACACGGACAGGAGTAAAAATATGCTTGTGTGCAGTGCGGTGGGAAGAAAGTGGGGGACGACGGTAGGTCGTAGTGGGAGACGACGGTGGGTCATAGTGGGGGTAAGCGTTTGGTCCCGCATCCCACAATCAGAGTTGGGCATTATTCGACTAAATTGTTATTCGACGAATCTTGGAATAAAAATTTCGAATAAAATGGAGTTATTCGCGATTAACGAATAAATTTTTAGTCGACTAAGTTTTTATTCGATGAACTCGAATACAAATTTCGAATAAAGTGAAGTTATTCGTAAATAACGAATAAAAATTTCGAATAAAATGTCGTTATTCGTTATTCGGAGGACCTCCGTGGCGACTGAGCGTCACGAATAAGCCGCTTGGGCTCGACTCCCATGGTCTTCGGCCCGACCGGTGACCGAGGGGTATTATGGGGCAAGGGGAACGCTTGTCGAGTGTAGGGTGAACCGCCCGATACCCCGTGGCGAAAAAAACCGATTAAGAAGTGGGAAATTTCGGGCTCCGCATTTCTCATCAGATCGTCACAAAAACGACGCCAAACGATTCCTTATGTTTTTTCGGCGAAAATAACACCAAGAACGACGTAATTCGGACCGTAAATAATCCTACAGTGCACACGTAAAATAAATTACACCATTGCACATGTTTGGCCTCACAGGTCCATATCTCCAAATCTAGGAATGCATGGATATTTTTAAAGAAAAATATTTTTAGACCGCACGTAACCCACTGCGCTCAATCTTTATTAAAAAAAATATTTGTAACAAAATGAAATACTGAACAAATATCTCTTTAACCGTATGGGCCATAGTTACCTGAATCTATTTCAATGTCATGAGAACTTTTAACTTGAGCCTGTCAGTCTGAATTTTTTATGATTTTTGTTAGCGGTCTTTATTTTCCATAAGACCGAAAATCAAAGAGATGTAGCCCTCAATTAGATTTGTCAAATTTTGTAATTATTCACTTATCAAGCCCATTCACTTTGTATACATCGCAGTTTCATATTCGATTTGTTATTTGTACTTGTCATCTGTTTGTTTATATATTTAATGGTGTTTAGTGCATCAGTTTTGTAATATTATACGTTATTACAAGATCTTCAACCTCTATTGTGAAATATACGGAACGGAATTTATAACCCTGTGAAATTTGTTAAAATTGAAGATATATGGTACGGGAATATCGAGTAGCCCCCGGTAGGGGTGGTAGGTACATTCGGAAAGTGTTCCCCTTGTCTCATAATCCCCTCTCGGCCCGACCAGAGGCCGAGGGCCTCGGGACCCCAGACGGAGCGGCTCGGGTTCTGACCCACGCTTATTCGTGTCGCCTAGTCGCCACGGAGGTCCTTCGAATAACGAATAACGAATACAAATTTATTCGACTAAGAATTTATTCTATATTTTCGAATAATAATTTATTCGTTATTCTCGAATAACTACACTTTATTCGAAATTTTTATTCGAGATCGTTCGAATAAAAATTTAGTCGAATCAAAATTTATTCGAATCAAAATTTATTCGACTAATGCCCAACTCTGCCCACGATTCTGGCATCACTGGACAGAACTGTATTTACAATTTTGTTAATGAAAATGAGGTTAGATACGATTTCATTTGGACTAATTTCCATCATATGATGGAATTAAATGCAATTCAAATCACTCCTAAATATTAAATATCATTTGAACATTACTTATGTAAGTAATGTTCAAATGATATTTAATATTTAGGAGTGATTTGAATTGCATTTAATTAAAGGTATTTCAAATGAGGTCGTATTTAATCTCATTTTTATTTGGAAAACCTCGTACACACATCAGAAATATTTTTATACAGATACAAAAAAGATATAGAAATTTCAATTTGCATTAGTCGATGGCTACTGCAAATGCTAGTCTTACTGCTTTCACGTGACAGTCGCATGCAGTTGAAGAGCAGTCACAATTAGAACAGCTTTCGTAGATGGGAGTATAGGAATGATATAGAATCGACGTTTAGCACGGCATTTAGTAGCAAGGCATTACTAAAAATTATAATGCCAGCAATGCTGTAAAAGTAATGATTCCTTTATAGTGACATGAAATTTCGATGTCATGAAAAGAAGAGTAAGATTCCTTTTAAGAAATGATATAATATTAAAGCGAAATGTCATTACTATCAATAATGCCGTTGATCTCGGCCTTTATTATCATTAATATCAATAGTAATAAACACCGAGAAAGTGTTATCAGTAAGTGTTGTACAATGTCACCAACTCCAAACTATTACGTAGACCAGCCACCCATGAATTGTTCCAAACTAACACAGATGCACACTGCAGAAGGTGCCACTTCCTAAGGTGAGGGATCGCTGTGAATTGGTTTCGAGCGTTCCGAATATCGGCAGGCATGTATATATACAGGGTCATTCGTTAAAACTGCAACGTACGCGCGCGCAAACAGATAAAATGGCAACGGCGCCACACGGACGCATTGCGGATAGCAGTGATGCCCGAGCTTCGAAAATTTTAGGATGGTCTCCTTCAAAATAACATCGCAAAGAGCTAGGTATTGTTTTTATGATCGGTTTACCACTCGCACCCCAGATTACTGTAATGAGGTTTGAAAATAATGTCGACTGATCTCGTACCCGTCTCAATTTAAAATTTTTTAACTACGACAGGGTTGGCCGCGGCGCTATACCTTTGTACGCAGAGATTTTTCGCCACTTGCGTGTAAAAGCCCCAATAATGGCGCATCGTTTCAAGCAATGACATTAACGGAAGCCAGTATGGGCGTGGCGTTGAGTTGCTAAAAGGATAAAATATTCAGACACAAAAATTCTAGAAAAAAATTCAAACACCAATACAATCAAAGACACGTCCGCTTAGTTACGCGTTACGTCCGATCTATGCATGCACTGTATTAAAGATAAAATTATAAAAATGAAAACCAGAACAATAGATTCTGAAGTTTGCAGAACTAACACATAATTGAATCAAAATTTAATTTCTCAATTTATGAAAGTGATGATACAGAAGAAACTAGCCTATTGTTTATCAACACCACGAATTTTAAACACCGCGTTAAATACATTATCAAATAAACAGTTTGCAAAAGCTTTTTAAACAATTATGATTAAAAATTGATAAAAGAAACATTAAGTAAATGTAAAATATGTTAAATTATCCATCATTAAGAGGGAATAATTTTTCCTCATTTTTCGGCGTAAATTGAATTCCGATATCTCTTATACTTCAAAAGTTATACGAAAAAGGCCCCAAATTTTTCAACCCGGGCCGGGAAATTCTAAATAATTCTTTGCAAACGTTAATTTGAAAGAGATCAGCGCAAAATTCTCGAAGCTCGGGCCACACCGCTATCTAGCGGTCGCCAGTAGCTCTCCGAACGCCGAGACGGTGCATGGTTGTAGTGGAATGCGTCCGTGAAGCGGTGTTGCCATTTTACAAGTTCGCGCGCGCGCGGGTTTCAGGATTAAGGGGGTAGACACGTCACGTGACACGGGCGATGCACCGCGCTGTAATACCGACAATCTAACCTGAAACATGGGTTTGGAATTTTTACGTTTTCGTCCTTATATGAGCAGATTTTGGGCTGGGCGAGGTCTCATTCGAAAGAGGAAGGTTCAATGCGGAGCGCTGGGATCACCGTTTGAGTCACAAAACTCTTTTAATGACCTAAAAATACTTAATGACGTAAACACGTCACGTGACATGGGTAATGCAGCGCGCTGCATACCGACACAATCTGGCCCGAAACATGGGTCTGGGAAGGTACGTTGTTTGTCCTTATATGAGCAGATTTTTGGCTGGGTGAGGTCTCATTCGAAAGAGGAAGGTTCAATGCAGCCCGCTCTGGTCATCGTTTCAGTCATAAAACTCTTTTAGTGACCTACAAATACTTGGAATCTGCGAGGGTATTTTGTCGATTTTTTCTCTACTTTAGATAGTCATATTATCAGATATCAATACAATCTCGTTGAGCCATGACCAGAGCGGGCTGCAATGAACCTTCCTCTTTCAAATGAGACCTCACCCAGCCCAAAATCTGCTCATATAAGGACAAACAACGTACCTTCCCAGACCCATGTTTCGGGCCAGATTGTGTCGGTATACAGCGCGCTGCATTACCCGTGTCTACCCCCTTAAGACCTGCCTCATCAGCCTAAAGTATTAAAAAACAGCTAGTTTCCTAAACAAATCGTTTTTTCCCGCTATTAAATTAGAACGGTTTATCCTAGGGACGTGTTTTTTTTTAATTTTGTAGAGAATGTTTCTGGCTCCAATTTACACTTACACAACTTGTTTGACAAGTTTACAGATTGGAAGATATTTGGCTTTCTCGAGAACTGGTGGTATGCCGGACCTGAAAACTACTTCTACTATTTCTGAGTTATTTATCATCAAAGAGTTCAAGTAAGATGCTTTTTAAAAAATAAATTTTCAACCAGGTAGGTAAATGGAAAGAGTGGAATAGAAAGGGGGGGGGGGGGGAAGAAAATATCGAAATACGAATCTATTATTTATTATAATGAAACCATAATGAATTTAAAATATTGAACTTAATTATTACATAAACAATCTTCAGAAATAGTAAGTAGTTACATCAGAACTAATTTAGACATAGCACGTGCTCTGATGTTATTACCTGCTATTTCTGAAGATTGTTTTTGACTGAATATTGAAGCCGGGAACGTTCTCTACAAAACTAAAAAAACACGTTCCTAGAACAAACCGTTCTAATTTTATAGCGGAAAAAGAACAATTTTTTTAGAAAAATAGCTGTTTTTAATACTTTAGGGCTGATGAGGCAGGTTTTAACGTTATCCGATCGAGCTGAAACTTTGACGTCAATATCATTATTATTTTTATTGTTTTTATTATTGTTCTTGGTGTTGTTGTCGTCTTGTAGTTTTATTTACATATATTTTTTATAAGATAGGACTGATACATATCGATACTATTTTTTTATTGTTATTATTATTGTTGCTGTTGCTATTATCGACTTGTACAAAAAAATATATGAATATTACCAATATTTATTGTAATTTAATCAATTTCCCTTACATTTTCTATCCTTTTTGTAATGTCACACAAAGTTTGCCGAAACAACATTTGTTAAGAGAATATAGCATTTAAACGCCATCTGTGAGGTCCACCGCTAATTAGGCAATGGCAACGGTGCGCTGACTCATGTGGAGCCTTAGAGCATATATGCATGGAGGTATCATTGCCTTAGAGTGACTGCCTCGAAACTGTCGGGCAACATCACGCGAGAGAGAAAAAGAGAAGTATATGTCCTATTCGACCGATATGCGCATGCGCCAATATCGTGCGAGAGAGAAAGACATGTGCGAGCGAGAGAAGTATAGAGGAACAATCGGCCGTAATATACTTCTCTCGCTCGCAAGATGTGTTTCTCTCTCGCACGATATCGGCGTTTGCGCATTACGATCGAATAGGACACATCTTCTCTCGCTCGCACGTCTTTCTCTCTCACACCATGTTGGAGACAGTTTCAAGCTTTCAATGAGACCTCCATAGTATATGCTCTAAGTGTGGAGCGTCGATCACGGCCCCTTCCATCGACTTACGATCGATGGAGGGGGGACTCTCTTCTTCCTTCCAGGAAATCGGGCCGGTTTCCTGGAGCGCTCTCTGTTCGCGACTACGATACTGATTAGACGGGCCGTCTACTAGTCGCAACTTGTTACGCTTATTAAAACGCTTCGGTTTGTTATCGCTTTGCTTGTACGGAATCGGGCCGATTCCACGTGCATCGTTTGCTTAAAGAAATCCTACAGCGTAGGACGCGACTAAATCAACCGTAACCTGTAAATACAGTCCATTAGATTAATTCAACCAGTTTTATTGTAAATATTGTAAAATAGACATATATAGACATTATAATTACTACTTAGAACTTAACAACTATCTCGTGAGTGTCCCATCGTTCCCACGTGCGCTATAAGTGTAATTCTGCTAACAACATTGTTCAGGAAATTCTGCAGTCTAACGCCATCTCTTAGGCCCACCGCTAATTAGGCAATGGCAACGGCGCGCTGACTCAAGTGGAGCGTCGATCACTGGTCCCTTCCATCAACTTACGATCGATGGAAGGGGGACTCTCTTCTTCCTTCCAGGAAATCGGTCCGATTTGCGGTCTGTACACGGCAAGATCAGACGAAAACGGTCGCGAACAATGTTTTTGTTCGTGTTCGCCTTGGTGTAAACGCGGCATTAGAGTGAATTTGGACAGCAAAAAAATTGCGTTGTAATCGGGGGAAATCCCTCACATATTTACAAAATTTCAGAATTTTTTGAATTTTCGGGTTCGGGATCTTCCCTTGTTACTCAAAGATGCACATATAGGTACACGCGAACAAGCGAAAAAATAATGGATTAAGGAAAGAAGTTTTTATAACTTACAATTAGTAGGATTCTTTACAAAACGGAGAAAGTGAAAAAATATTCTTACGCCAGTACTAAATGGCAGCGTCGTGATATGTAGCGTTCCTATTGGTCGAATTAAAAGCAATAGTGCGTAGTCTATATTAGTTTCGTGAAGGGTCTCTTTTGAAGCGGTGCCGATGCCAGGAGCGATTTAACGTCAAGCTAATAATTTGAAGAACACCCCTCCAATATGCCGCCGAGCAAACAATTGAGCCCGCCGTGTCTAATTGCCGCTGATGATTCCGAAACTACCCGTCATCGCACAGCTATATAATAAATGGATACAGCGGATCCCTTAAGCAGTATAAGAACCCAGCCATTATTCTCGTCGAACACCGAAGGTTATAAAGGGCCGCCTAATTTACTTCCTGGCGGCGCCAATACACCGCGTTGCTCGGAACATTTGCTCCTAGGAACATAATGCTCCTGACGAAGTCGAAATATTTTTCCCACATTTTTTTAAACTTTAACTCCATCCTCCTTAATCGCATACAATTTGATATTGCGAACAAACAATATGTATTACGCATATTTTCTGTGCGAATTTTTTGCGTAATTATTTTGATTAAAATGATTACCAATGTTGATGAACCAATGTTTTGGTATTCAAATGCAATTACATAAATAGTTGCAATTTAGGTTTCAAACATTACATATATTACATATAAAATTAATTAATACTGAGTAACTAGTAAATATAAAGTAAGTAATTAATATATAACTGATGAAATAATAAGTCATATTATTGGTAATATTTATTAATGTAATCATAGGGAAAATAATCTAAAGTAAGATCGTGTAAGGTTAACTATAGGAAAGTATGTACACTCGTATTTAAACAAGAAATTTTATTATACTTTTTCGGCTAAATTTTTTCATCATCATCCTTGTTATATTACCAGTTACAGAACACCCTATACATGCATATAGATATACCTATTACTATAGTAAATGCAACAAACAGATGTAAATTTTTCAGTTGTTTTCACTTTGACAAGCGTTGATACTAAGTACCTACTTATGAAAGGTGGTATAAAAGAGGAAGACTAAAAACCGTGGCGAAACTAAAGAAAGAAAAGCACTGGAAGAAAATTTTTCTGAGGAGAATCACGACAGGTGAGAAATAGGATGAAAAATTGAAAACTTGTATTCCATGTTAGGCGCGACCCTGATCGACAGTAATACGATGGTGGTTCAAGAAAAGGGTGGTACGCTAGCCGAGGTTTACGAATTTTACGATCCAAGCGAGCTTTCCGACGGGGCGCCGCGGCTTTACGTCGCCGTGTGTCACGCATCGTTAGAGCCGCAATGTCGTTATGAGACGTTTACGATAAGATATGTCACACCTTTCGCCCTTGACATCCTGCAGATTTACTGCTGGTGTTGAGAATGTAGCTATGAGAGGGATAAATGAGACTACCTACCCAGTAATGGCGACCCATAAAAAACTTCAAAAAAGTAAAAAATACGCCAAGTACATGAAAATCACAAAAAAATAGAGGATAATAATAATTACAAAATTAAAAAATGATGTGAAATCAAAATGAGCTGCCAGTACATAAAGATGATTTCCAACTGCATTTTAGATGACACAACTACATATGCACAGCTAAAATTCCATTACTCATAATGGCTATTTATACAAAGCAAAAATGTATTAAATAATATGCAGATATATTTTTATACAAATAAATATTTTAATACGAATAAATATTTGCTAAACTCAATAATTATGTAATAAATTGCATTAATCCTTCTCTTTCTTCCTTGTACGTGTATGTGTGTGCGCGCGCGCGCGTGTGTGTGCGTGTCCATATGCTACGCATGGTATTAGAATTAAATATATGTAGAATAAATCTGACTGCGTTTCTAATATGTGTATGTATATGTATTTTATATTGTAATGGAGGTGTTGTAAATTATTAATACTAATTAATTATCATTTTTTCGGTTGCGCAGCGCTAAGTATTTTGAATCAAATATTTATTCGTATTAAAATATTTATTTGTATAAAAATATATCTGCATAGTATTTAATACATTTTAGCTTTGTATAAATAGCCATTATGAGTAATGGAATTTTAGCTGTGCATATGTAGTTGTGTCGTCTAAAGTGCAGTTGGAAATCATCTTTATGTACTGGCAGCTCATTTTGATTTCACATCTTTTTTTAATTTTGTAATTATTATTATCCTCTATTTTTTGTGATTTTCATGTACTTGGCGTATTTTTTACTTTTTTGAAGTTTTTTATGGGGATCTCACTTCTTTTTACAAAGATTATTATTGTCATCTATTTTTTGTGATTTATTATTATTATCTTCTATTTTTTGTGATTTATATGATTTCATGTACTTGGCGTATTTTTTTACTTTTTTGAAGTTTTTATGGGGACATACATATACATGAAAATTTATTTATTTCATTTGCTCGTGCAGTAGGGTTACATTCTCTTACAGCTCTTGAATTAATTCTCTTCGCCTGCTTAACTGAAAAATAGGACACATTTACTAATAATTATTTATAAATTATCACACGTGCTCATATGTCAAGATCAATAAATGAATAATTGCGTATGCAAAACCCTACCTGCAAATTTGTGCATACATAGTCTGACGTAGATCACACTGCATCATCTTCTGCTTCGATTATCTGCAAATAAATATATTAATTATTATAATATAAAAGCCACATTTTAGTTATATACAACTTAACGTAGAACTTACTCATATAGAAATAGTGGCCTTTTGCTATAGTAAGTGTAGAGACTACATAATGTGTCCAAGGGAGGCGAGAGCATATGATAGAATGTCTTGTGGCAGAAATTTAAAAAATGTTAATGGTAATTTAGCGAAAATGAACAAAGAGAGTCAATATTTTTACTGGTGTTGGTTTAGTATAGTATATAAAAATATTTATTGGTGAATTGAAATATTGTTAATGGAAAACTAGTAAAATTAATGAATAGCGTAGCAACTATATAGAAATACAGTGGCATTTTGCTATAATAAGTGTAGATTACAAATGTGTCCGAAGGAAATGAGAGCATATGACAGAAAGTCTTGTTGCCGGAAATTTAAATGCTATGGTAATAATTCAGCGAAGATGAACGAAGAGATCCAATATTTTCAACACACAATTTATTGGTTTTGGAATAAAATTAGTTTAGTATGCTTATAATTTTGTCGATTTACCTTATTTGACTTTCCATAAACTTCTGCGAAGCAAGATGCTCTGTCTATCTATCTATTCTTCTCCGGACAACCTCCACGCCTGTGCATTCCCTTCATTTCTATCCATCCAAGCCTGTGCGTCCCCTTCAAATCTATATCCAAGCCTGTGCGTCCCCTTCATTTCTATAATATCATAAGCTTTACATAAAATCCAAGCCTGTGCGTCCCCTTCATTTCTATAATATAATAAGCTTTACATAAAAACTCTAAATTGTTGGTATACAAATACAAATATCTGGCAATTTAAATGCAGTGCAATTTTTTACTACAATATAAATAAAATTAGTTTAGTATGCTTATAATTTTGTCGATTTACCTTATTTGACTTTCCATAAACTTGTGCGAAGCAAGATGCTCTGTCTATCTATCTATTCTTCTCCGGACAACCTCCACGCCTGTGCATTCCCTTCATTTCTATCCATCCAAGCCTGTGCGTCATTTTTATCGCAGTCCTGTGCGTCCCCTTCATTCCTATAATATATAATATAAACGTTACATAAAAACTCTAATTTGCTGGTATAAAAATATCTAGCAATTTAAAAGCAATGCAATTTGTTACAATATATATATTATTTTGTACATGCATGGTACAAATATCCAGAAACTTGTGTGAAAGGAGATGCTTCTCAGTCGAACCATCTCCGGACAACTTTCAAGTCTGCGACTCTACATAAGAAACCTATTAAAAAATTTTGGCGACTTACCTTATTAATTGAGACAATAATTCAGTCTCCTATGTAGTGTACAAACTCGTGACATTTCAAATTCGGACAACTTTATTTGATTTGACACTTATTACTTGGTAGGTTATAAAATAGTTCAAAATAGTATATATATACAATGACGGACGACGGACGAATAATCTCGAGAGTTGACGAAAGAAGAACGAACATGTGTTGGCTGAAGGTGGTCGCGTAACGCATATATATACGTACGTATTGACGATATATATACGTAATGTTTGATGATGACGAAAAATTTCTAGGAGAATCAGAAGAAGAAGAAGAAAAATCGTACCATTTTCGACAGATCCATGAGACGATATTACGATATCTCTGTCATGCGTGGATCGATTTTATTGAAATTGGTCTTGTTCGAAAGCCGATATGCGGTTTATATAAGAAAAATGCCTTTAAATGTACAAAATATTGCAGGCGTGATGAGATATTAATGTATAAATGTCAGAATTAGGTTAGAGTGTCTCCGCGACGAGTAAAGGTACACGGTAGCGACATCGACATATACCGGATGTTTTTCATGTACTTGGCGTCGAGACGCTGCCGCGTCTCTAGATATTCGAAAGGAGCCCCACTTTAGATGCCTCAGAAATCGCACGATGATCACCACCTTTTATTCTAAACATATTCCATACTAAATTACGGAATTATAGGCCGCCCGCATCAACGAGTAATATATTACGCTATATATAATATATTCGCTATACCGACATAAGATTTCTTTTTCCTCCTGTTTTCTTCTTCTCTAATCTTATTCTTTCCCGTTACTGTGCCTCTTTATATTATAAACTGCCTTCTTCCTTATATTTCCTTGTATTCCATGCCTAACTGAAGAAAAAAGCAAAATTGGGATTGCGGACTACAATTTTCATGATTGAAATTTTTTCACAAGTTAAAGCACAACAAAAATATTTAGGATCATAGTTTTAGCTATGTTAATCTGCAAATATTTACTTACAAATAGTGAGTTTACGGTTTAATGCCATAATGTGTTTGGAAAGTAACTGCTGAGTAGAGGTTATTGGATGGACAATTATGTGATTCAGGTGTGACGAAAAATTAGTCATTCAATAATCTCAGTGTAAGTTTCTTTTAGTTGTTAAATCTTTCTAACACAATAAAAATACTCAAGAAATTTGAATAAAACAATTTCTTGAGAATGTTACTTTTTACGATTTTGTACGAAGAAAAAGAGAAGAAAATTTAGACACTAAACAATGCATATACTGAATTGTCGTTTAACATGCCGTAATGTTACCTACATACATACGTCAGAACAAAGTATGACGCCTAATTGCGCGACTAATTGCTCAATCTTGTGCAGTCCGTATATGGGAGAGTCATGCAGTACCGACCGCTCTAAGTTTTTTTGTTATATTTTGGGGTAGAGTCGATGAAAATCAGATATTCAAAAACGTGTTTATAGTATAGATAGAACTTAGTGAGAGACGTTTTATTAAACTTAATAGACTAGAGATAGTATACATAATAGAGCAAAATCATTTACTTACACGAGAAACAAAATGTTAGCTATAAAAATAACTTTTAATCCACTCAATATCGAGAGCAATGGAGTAAACAATATGGCCCCGAAATATGTTATAGAGAATTGCGATTTTCATTGGTTAATTCAAATAAAGTGTTAATATCTGGTCGAAGAAGCGAGACCTAGCTTCGGTCGGTACTGTAAGCTGGTCGGTACTGCACGACTCTCCCCTACCATACATTTATGGTATCATTCTAGAATAACAGAAAGGATGATTAAAATTTTTGTACAAGCATACATGGAGAATTAACTTTTCATCGCTCATTACTGAGTGTATGTTTCCTTTCAAACATCGACTACTCAGCCTGTACATTTCCTCTCTAATTATTTTGAAGACGAATCATTAATCGAAGAAAACGAGGAGGGAACGTAGCGTCCCCATACAGCACACTCCATTGCCCGAAGTTTGCAGGAAGGTTCCATGGGGGTTGCCGTGGAATGTTCCCTCGGTGCGGACATAGGAACCTTCCTGGAACATTCCAGCAATGTTCCGGTGGAACATTGCCATTTGGAACCTTCCTGCTACATTGGTGGAACCTTCCTGCAATGGGAGTGTGCTGTATGGGTCCATGTGAATTTAACCATTGTCACATTTTCACATTTGCACACATTTTTTACAACTTACTTTTTACATCATACTTCGAATAAAGGGATTATACTGCTATGATTTTCTGAGACAGACTTTTAAATCTCCTATAAGAATTTTTATTTTTCAAGTGATATTCAAACTGGCCATTTCATACCATCCTCATTTCCAATCAATTTCATCGCTATTTTTAAAAAGCTTTGCAAAGTTTTTGTGAAGTGTTATAAAGTAAAAGCATCATTAGCATCATTTCTATCCTAATTACATTAAATCTAGAATCTGTTTAAGTATGTTTTATTGGACGTGCAGAAGTTAGTGCCAAGCTTTCGTTAGTCTTCATCGAATTACGTCTAACGTTTTTATTAATAGCATAGGAATCAATGGAGATTAAGCAAGGCAGTAAAGTCAGGTATCGCGAAAACGTGATAAGCACGTCTGGCCAGTTGTTTACGAGAATGCGGGAACCGTGTAACGGTGCAGCCCCGTAAGGCAACGCCGGGTAGTTCGGCCTGAAACACTCCCCCTGATGGCTATAAAACTCCCGGAAACCATGCGCAGTTCGTCCGCCTATTCGCCCGTTCGCCTGTTTGCCCGTTCGCTCGTCCGCTCGCTGTCACATACGCTCTTTCCCGCTTACTGGGAGTTACGAGGTTGTAATTTTAGCGAGGGCGTCTCTTTTGCCCTTCCTGTTTTATCTTCTCTCCTCCGAGCACGCCGTCAGAACCCCACCAACCACTCTACCTAGCCTATATTCAGGTTTGCTCGTCTCCTGTCCCACGGTAGAAAAGACTGTTGGCGACAAATTTGAAGTTACGATTCTGGGCAACTCACAAAAGCTTTTTACAAAACTGTTAGCCGGTTCCGGAGGCCCGCTAGGATGACAATAATTCGCAGTCATGGACGCTCGTAGTCGAACGCGCCTCGTCTTCTAGTATTCTCATAAGAACACTACCTTGTGATCACCTTGCCGTTTTCGAGGGATGCGTACTCCGAAAAAGCAGTAGTCAGGCTTCCGGCTGGAGCACTACATACGTAACAAACAATATCATATATTTCACTTTGAATTCTAAGTTTCATGTGCGTAA
This sequence comes from Andrena minutula, assembly GCA_929113495.1. Taxonomy (NCBI): domain Eukaryota; kingdom Metazoa; phylum Arthropoda; class Insecta; order Hymenoptera; family Andrenidae; genus Andrena; species Andrena minutula. Next base: position 34,165,614 of record OV815996.1, on the reverse strand, counting down.
CAAGCGTGTACTGGAGCGTCTCGGGGGCGTTGGTTGGCGTCTTCACCAATCAGCTAAGATGAACCAAGAAGAAAGTACAATGCCACTTTTTGGTTAATTTCGGATCACGGCGGTAAAGAAAAGATTTTACTGGACATTAGGGTGGTCCTTATATGGGTCAAATTTTTGACGGGGCACAATCTCATTTGATTTTCTTCCTTAAGAAACTATTTCAGTAATTTTTTCACAATTTTTTAACGATATTTAGGGGTCGCTACCAAGGTTTGAATTTTAATGAAAAAAATGAAAACACTTATTAATCGCTCATTTGTGTTTATTGATATAAAACATTTAGCATGCAAAATTATTGTTTAGATTACAAATTAAGATACGTATTAATATTAAAATCATTCATAATCAGGATACAAGGGTTAATTTTTTTGTATCAGGAAATTTCTTCCTGTACTCTTTTACCAACAAAAACAAATATTGCTTTTGCTTTTCATCTGTTGTCATCAGTTTATTATATTCCTCCATTAAAGCAACGCCATGCTCAGCAATATCATTTACTACCCGCATAGAATGGACGACTTTCTTCGCAGCCTCAAAATCGGCGTCATCCTCCCAAGTTTCAACATCTTTATTAAAAAATTGTGATGAGATACCCAGTATCTGGAAAAATCGTAAGGAGTTGCTAGTCACAAAATCTTCAATGCTTTTTCCGGTAATGTATTTGACATCAATGCTTTTTCTTTTTGGACAATCCTCTATACCTCCGATTTTTAGTGCATCTACCATTTTTTTCTTATCTTGCACTGAAAGTTCGTCGTCGGAAAAAGCAAAAGACACCAGCTCCTCCGACAAGTACCATAAATGGCCCAGTACTTTTTTCATGGCGACATTGGCCATCGTTTGGTTTATACTTTGAAAGGCTGTAAGGTTTTTAATAATTGTAAGTCGTTTCTCGGTGCTGGCCATTTGGCAAGGGCTTGAAACCAGTGTTTTATATATATATCATGACTGTTAAAATACAAATATCGTTCACAGCTTTCTCTTCCTTTTTCGTCAGTTTAAACTGATATTTTAATAGGAAAATCTTGAAGCAATACATAGCTTTCACCATCTACCTAGCACGGTGAAGAACACCAGGCCTCTTAAATGAAATCCCTTTTTGAGGAATTCCTCCCAAGTAAATGATCGTGAGATGTAACAACTCTTTGTTGTCATCTCGAGGTTGATATACTTGAAGTTGTTTCTGAGCGAAAGAAATCCTGTCTGCACGAATATTTTCTACGATGTTTGAGGACGTCGTATCGGAAATTACTGTTTTATAATCGCTTTGGTCAATTTTGCCCCAGTTGTTCTTAAATCTTTTAAACAATTGAATATCAGGACTACTAGATGGACCGAGCGATTGAATCACTACAGCTTCTAAAATAATTTCCATTATACGATGTCGACAAGCAAGCCAAAGCATATCTTTTTCCATTTTTTGCTCCAGAAGAACACGAGTTCCATTTCTCGAGCCGGTGTTTACAGCCGTAGTTTCAAAACATAAACATTTTTATTTTACCGCTCAAGCCCCATGAATTTATTGTTTCATAGACAGCTGATGCACATACTTCGCCTGTTCCACGATCCAATTTTGGAACCGCTAGAAGCTGATCGACCCCATGTCCTAATACCAAAATTGGCAGACGATCAACAGTTTCATGTCCACTAATATCTTCAATTAATTTGCCATCCCAATGAATCGTTAATGGCAAATCAGGTTTGAACTCGCTTTTGAGAGACTCTGTTATTGCTTTTCGATTTTTGAAACGCTGTCGAGACTACGCGGGACACAACCTCCACGCGTAGGCGCACGAAAGGAGTAGACGAGAGGGTTGATTAATGTGAGTCTCTCTGCATGCTATTTCACTTTAAAATAGGCTAATAAACATGTTGGAGTCAATTAGCCGGATTCATAATTGAAGTGGCCATACAACGCTTTCTCTGAAAGTGTGACTGCTGGTAGCGACCTGTAAAACCTTTCAAAAAATTAAATAAAAAAATACTATTTCATATTTTAGAGTAGAGAATCATATGACAGGGTGCCTCGGTAATTTTTTAAAAGTCGAAAAATAAGGACCACCCTACTGGACATGGGTCTGTACTAGGGTTGCTCTTATTTTCGACTTTTGAATTTTCTTCGCGGCACACAGTGTTCTCGAATTACAAATTTGGTGACATTTGTCTATAACTTTTGAACTATAAAAGATATCGAAATGAAATTTGCGCCAAAAAATAGGAAAAAATTATCCCCTTCTAATGATGCATAACTTAATGCTTTTTACATTTATTTATTTATTCTTTTTCCAATTTTTTTAAGTTAATTGTTATAAAAAAAAAATTATAGCTGTTTAATTGGTACTTTATTTAATACTCTTTACAGTGGTTCAAGTCGCATGTTGATAAAACTTTTCGTTTCCAAGTTATAAGGAAATTCAAATAGTAGAGGAAAGTAGTGAAAATCGCTTGTTTTTAAATTAAAGAGCAGTCTTGTGCGATAAAATGGCATCTTTTATTAGTAATTAATGTAAATAATCCATTAAAAAAATAATGCTGGATGCAGCATGGCAAATCTTCGAGATTCTCTACTTTAAGAGAGGATATCTTTAAGGGGAGGTTCTGGTCTAAATATCGATTTTTTTTTTATTTAATTTTTCGAATGTTCAACTGTCACGTCCCGGGTTAAGGATTTAAGGGGACAAATGATATAGTGGTTATTTACATAAAATCCAGGCGCGAATCTATAGTTCAGCGCACCGGGAGGCGAGGGAATCAGGTATTTAATGGTGTAATTCTACATACCAGCCTTTTCGAACGTCAGGCGAGAAATGTGAAATTCTGCACACTAATCGTTTCGAACGGCAGGCGAGTAATGTTTAATTCTGCACACTGGGGATTTAGGGAAAATCAGGCGAGCAATGTTTAAGTCTGCACACTAACCGTTTTTTGAACGTCAGGCGAGTAATGTTTAATTCTGCACACTAATCGACCAGGGAAGGTTTAATGAACTGGTTTGTATTGGGGAGAAACCCGTTAGATCATTTGTTTTGGTTTGCCTTGGTAATCGGATTTACCGTTGCATTATTGTAAAAGACACATGTAATAACTTCGCGAAATTCGACTAGTCATACGGTTAAGCGAAACCTATACGAAAGTAAGTTAGTAAACACCGTGATGCTTTCCGCGGTCGTTGCCCGTAATCAGCTGTTCCGGCAGCCTGTTTGGATTCAGGGATCTTCGTAGCCGAAGGATTGACACAATAATTCGTAGCGTGATTTAAAGTAAAACTGTTTAGTATTCACTTTGTATCTTTTTGGAAATATGCCATGCACTGTTATTGTGCTGGTTGTTAGATTTTATAATAACTGGTTGGTAATGAACATAACATTTATATAGTGTTTATGAGTTATAGGATATGAGTATGAACATGAAATACAACATATGTTAATAAGCTAGAATGATTTAAGCAATAAGCGCCAATAAGACAATATAATATGATCACAATGAGCGTTAATAGCCTTTAAGAATAGCAATACAATATAAGGGAGAGTGGGGTAAATACGAACGCGGGGTAATCGCGAATTCGATGTTACGGCGTTTTAATAAATAAAAACGATGTTCCCTCTCCACTAATAGTTTAGGTCGTATCCTACGCCAGGCAGAAAATAATAAATACAGAACGCTTATGCTATTCAAGATAACACAATTTATTATTTTCATCATGTTTCAAGTAATAATTTGTCCATTTCAATTGCATGTAATTACTGTTGAATTAATGATACAATTGTTTTTCTTTTAAGTTGAAATAAAACACTTTTTTACCAATATTTTGTGACCTAGACCTTGCTTGAATTATGATTCTAACCTCTGAAATAAATTCTTTTTATTTTTTTATGTCGTGGGGTAATGACGAACAACTCGGATGGGGTAATCTCGAACCTTAGAGATTAGCAACGATAACATTTTTTTTAGAAATTTTCAGCATGTATAAAACTTACTTAAATCTACAAAACGGATTTTTGAATTTTCATTACAGGCTCGGACAGAAAAAGTTTAAAGAACGACCTTTACTATTTTTTTTATATTCCGACCAATTGTAATTTTTTTCTAACGCCAAGAAGATGAATTTGAAAAATACATTAGGAATAGGTTGTAGCAACATTGTTTATGAGTTGACCATTGCAGGCCGCGCTTTCTGTGCGACTTCTGCGATATTTAACACTCTGTTCGTGATTACCCCACGGCAGTCGAATAATCACGGACACCAAGGGTTTTTATTTTTCACTATAAAGTTGATTTTTATTATAATTTTTCAAAAAATCGCCACAGTACCTTATAGATGAATAGTTTAAGTATGTTTGTAAATAATAAACAAATTCATTTCTCATATAGTTTTAGTTTTGTTTGCTTTTTTGCTTAGGTGTTCGTAATTCCCCCACTCTCCCTTAATATGAGCGCAATAAGCGTTGCGATACGAAATAATATAAAACAATAAGAATATGAATAATTGATATGGATGATGGTGATATACAATGGTATTAATGGTAATTATAATCTCTTACAATTCTTGATGATTGAAGATGGGTGAATTTAGTTTAAATAACACTTTGGCGAGCATGTACTTTCGCTCCTGGTATTTCGTCGAAAGAGAGCGTGTCCCTTCGATCCTGGTATTTCGGCGAAAGAGGGCGTGTCGCTTCGATCCTGGTATTTCGGCGAAAGAGGACTTCTGTCTCCGGGCCCTTGAATTTATACGATTTTGCAAGGGGTTGTGGGGTGTACGCGCGGTATGGACTTTGCCCTGCTTATATAATATTTTACAGTATGAAGGGGGGTGCGCAGTATGCACCTTGGGCTAATTATAAACATGTGTCACGGTAGCTTTTGGGGTTTTTGCAGGGATCAAAGGTTGGTCTATATTGGGACTCGCAGTTTTTCTTCTCGGGTGTTTATACACGTGATTTTGAATTGCTCAACTCCTCGAATGGATTTTGGGTGTTTTAATAGGAAAGGGACGTCGGTGGGTTTGACTGCTTTGGTCATTTAGAAGGTGTGACACGTGGTCTCGATTTAAGAGATTTGTGGGGCGAGGGACTTGTTTAGATTCGATGTGAGAGAGGAATTTGTGCCGCGTTGGGCGAATAAGGGAAGGAGATTTAATGATTGACCGTCTTGAGATGGGGACCGCTAAGGTACATCGCCAAGGGGGCCGGGGTCATTGGTAAAGGGGTAAGAATTGAGGTTTGGGGAAGATTTGAGTGGAGTTGAAGATTGATTTATAAAAGAGAGTTGAAATAACCGCGCGCGAAAAATCGTGGGGCGTCACACAACCTTTTAGGAAAACGTGTTTAAAAGGATTTATTGAAATTCGCAAAATTCCCGAAGTTATAGGCATTTAAGTAGCGGCAAATGCATGGGTGACAACCGGCCACTCGGCCCTCACGTAAAACTTTAAGGGGAGGTCCTGGTCTAAATGTCGATTTTTTTTTATTTAATTTTTCGAATGTTCAACCTTTTAGGAAAACGTGTTTAAAAGGATTTATTGAAATTCGCAAAATTCCCGAAGTTATAGGCAGTTGAGTAGCGGCAAATTCATAGGTGACAACCGGCCACTCGGCGCTCACGTAAAACTTTAAACGCGTTTTTCTCAAAACAGTGTTTTCAAAACGGTGGGAGCTGTATCTTCAAAAGTTATTATCCGATTCGACTGAAACTTTTTTTATTTTGAAGATTATTCTTTTTTCTAGGGGGGGGGGGGGGAACTAAAAAAAATTACAAAAAGTTGAAAATTTATAATTTTCAAAGGCGATGAAAGGACGAAAAATACAGGGAAAAGTGATTTCACACGTGAAGTGTCGTTATTTTCTAAAAAAAAATGTAATTTTTGTAATTTTTTTAGTCCCCCCCCTAGAAAAAGAATAATCTTCAAAATAAACAAGGTTTCAGTCGAATCGGATAATAACTTTTAGAGATACAGGTCCCACCGATTTGGATCAAGTTTTTGACGCTTTTACTTTAACGACTCCCCAGGGCTGTCTGCACTGATTAATTGTAAAACAAAAAATATATTTTTATAATTTAAGATATCCTTAATACAATGCAAAAAGTACCATTAAATTATACACAGTAGTTTTCCTTTAATTAATTCCTAAAAATCACCTATTTTGGGGGGCTCTAGACCAGAACCTCCCCTTAAAGTCCCAAAAAGTCCCACATTCTACCAAATTGAAATATTTTCAGCAAATCCTCCTCTATGTAATCACGTAAGAATCATTTCCAACTTCGTCCAACTCCTCAAAATTATTACAGTTTAAAGCCGTCTGTGTTACGTTGCGTCGCGTCGCTTTCTATGTATCACGTCCGCATCGTCCCAAATTCACAAAAATTAAAAAAAATTAACAAAACAAAACTTAACATGAACAAAACAAAACAAAAACTGAACAGTAACTTTTAAATGCGTACGAAATTCTTGGAACGTCTTACTATGCTGATGCAGGCTAGAATGGTTCTGTGCAACTGAATGCAGACTGAAAGTCGAAATATTATTCGAAGGATTATCTATACCATAGTATAAACACATCAAGTATCTATGGTGTAAACAGTTTCTTCGGAAAAAGGCCATACTTCCTAACGAATTTGAGACGATGCAGACGTGATACGTAAAACGCGACGCGACGTAACACTGATGGCTTTAAACTGTAATAATTTTGAGGAGTTGGACGAAGTTGGAAATGATTCTTACGTGATTACATAGAGGAGGATTTGCTGAAAATATTTCAATTTGGTAGAATGTGGGACTTTTTGGGACTTTAAAGATATCCTCTCTTAAAGTAGAGAATCTCGAAGATTTCCCATGCTGCATCCAGCATTATTTTTTTAATGGATTATTTACATTAATTACTAATAAAAGATGCCATTTTATCGCACAAGACTGCTCTTTAATTTAAAAACAAGCGATTTTCACTACTTTCCTCTACTATTTGAATTTCCTTATAACTTGGAAACGAAAAGTTTTATCAACATGCGACTTGAACCACTGTAAAGAGTATTAAATAAAGTACCAATTAAACAGCTATAATTTTTTTTTTATAACAATTAACTTAAAAAAATTGGAAAAAGAATAAATAAATAAATGTAAAAAGCATTAAGTTATGCATCATTAGAAGGGGATAATTTTTTCCTATTTTTTGGCGCAAATTTCATTTCGATATCTTTTATAGTTCAAAAGTTATAGACAAATGTCACCAAATTTGTAATTCGAGAACACTGTGCGGCACCCCCAGAATAGATCCAAACAATAAAAAAACTGTGTAATGTTTGAGCCCGATCGGATAACGCGAAAGGTGTCCCTGGGCCCTTGAACATTTAAATAATTATTTAACAGCTCACAAAGTCGATTTTATATAATATCCTCCAAGTTATTGATTAAATAAAAACAATATGTCACACAAAAGTTGTACATCCGAACAAGAAGCATCTTTTATGTTGTATTATTTTTCTCGCGCGACAAATGGTTTTCGAAAAAAGTCGGAAAAACTAAAAAAAACTTTTTATTCTCAAATTTGGAAAGTTTAACCCTTATGTCAATAACCGGGTACCCGGGTGCCCACCTGGGCATGTTTTATGAAAAATTTTTATGTTCCCGTGAAAATTTCGAAACGACCGTTTGGATCTTCGTTATTTCAACATTTTGAAAGAGGAATATGCTTTCAAACTTCGTTTTTTGGTCTTGGAGTCGGAGTATTATCCCGTCCAAGTTTACATGCTGGTTGTCAATAACCAGGGTACCCGGGTACCCACCTATAGAAACATAAGATTTATGAACGAATTCCGAATGAACGAAACAATTTACAATAAGATATCGTTGCAGGGATCATTCGGTAAGTAGAACCAAATATTTATGTGCAAAAAAGCCGTATTTATTTATTTATTTATGCATTCTTTACATTTTGTAAGCGTGACTGCACGCTCATCGCAGACTGGTTTATCGCATGCGATGCACGATTTCTTGGTTTTCCTGCGTTTCTAGGTATAGAACAAATGTACATCACCAACAATTCTATGAATGATATCGTTTTGTAAAAGACCAAAATAACATCCCACAATCATTTATCTTACCTTGCAATCTCTGCTTTTGATAACTCCCCAATAGCACTTCTATTTGATTTTGTTCATAAAAATTGCGTGCACACTGTGTCCAATATCACTGAAGAAGGGATAGGAGAGTGTCTATGGCCCCTTATTGAAATACACAATAGTTCGAATGCTAAATCTTTATTTCGGGTGTTTTATACCAAATAATATGATACATCCTGACGAGGTGTCAGCGAAGACTGGCGTCTGCCGGGCACCCAATTTGCCGACAAGACGCGCGCGGCTACCTGCGGTATACCATTCAAGGCCCGTTTATATTACCTAGCCGAGTTTTTCTGGCTAGCAGAGGCCACGGAAACTGGGATCTAGGTAGCAACTGTCGACTAGAAACATAAAAAACACAAAAAGACGCGATAGAAAGCGTTTATTAAAAAAAAAAAACGGAAGTGGGTACCCGGGTACCCTGGTTATTGAACAATGTAGGTACTTTTGGTTATTGACATAAGGGTTAAATGCTTCTCGAACACTTTTTATTTATGAAGGCGTATAAAAAAATGGAATTTTTATTTTCCAGGACTATTTTTAAACATTTAAGGGGGAGGGCATATACCGAAATATGCGAAAAAGATAAACATTTATTTTTTCCTTATTTTCTGTGTTTGATATGTTTCCTGAAAATTTGTGAACGAAATTCGCAAAAATATCGAAGATATACCTAGACTCTAAAAATAAAAAATAAATGTTTAGGAATTTCTATATCTGCATGTTCAGAGTGCATATTCAACAAAACAGATACTGTGACGCGTTTTAATAATTCGAAATAATATGAATATAAATCAACAATTAGAAAAACACGTACCTATATATGTAGTTATGTATCGTGAACTTGACAGCAACTCTATTACCTTGGTTGTCTCACCAACGACCAACAGCTGGCTATCAACTTTTGTTATCATATAATGTGATACCAGAATAATTCATTAAATTATAACAATGCTAATTGTAAGGAAGTAGCGTAGAGTTGTAAGGTTTGCGATTCATGGCAAACATGTTGCCACAATGGAACAAATTCGCCGTAACTATAAAATCAGTTAAAACGCGTGATATTGTAAGCAACAGTAAACATAAATCATCCATGGGCGGCTGCTGTTTCGTGTCGGTAAATCTCCTACCACGAAGATACCGGAAACGAAGGTTGTCCAAACAGACCATTTCTTCGCGACAAAGGACCGAAAGCGTGGCAGTTTACATGTACAGAACGACTGTGTCCAATGTTGAACAGCTGTCCGTTGATGTACAAGGCCACAGGGAAGACTAAAAAGCATGCATGCCGAGTGTCGCACGAGTGAATACTTTGCCATTGGGCGGCACAAGCCCTGACGAATAGAGTTCGTGTTAAAAGTGTCACTATGAAATATTCGAGTGCCGATCATAGAAGATGGGCGTGAAGCCTGGAGGGGTTTGACAATACCTTTTGGACGAGGTATAATAGAACATTGTAATTCGGCTAAATTTATTGAAGTAAGTTTATAGTTTCTCAACGTTTCAGCACGTGTGACGAAATGATAGTATGTATGTTGTTAATACATGAATATGCTACGAAATGTATAACGAGTGCCCTAAAATTGTTATTATATTTAAGGAGTTAAAGATTGTAAGTAGATTTATCGCAAACAATTTTAGTTAGCTTTTAAGATTCTAAAGACAACGCTAAAGTGAAATTCCCTTCAAACAACTAGAAAACTATTTTTATATGCAATATCTGCCCTGTATATTTATACATCCTGATTCAGAATGGAAGAGGTTAACCCTTCGTGGTCACACGAGATGTATCCCATCCCAAGAGCAAATTTCGAGTTAAAATGTCGCGCCTTTACGACTTCCAAAGGAGATTTATCGCGAAAAATTTAAAAAAATTAAAAAGTCTTTTTTTCACAATCGTGGAAAATCGCTCATTTTCAACTACAAATTTTATCATATCAAAATGTACATTTCTAGAAGAAGACTATTAGACCATGATTGTACAAGTCTTATGAATGTACAATTATCACTGAAAAGTTAAAAGATTCAAAAATACAAAACTGGAAACTCAAAAAATGACGCTGGGGTACAGTGAACCCCATGTGACCAATTTGTGATCATAAGAAGATGTGGCCACGAAGGGAAGAATATAGTAGCGATACGAAAGGAATATAATAAAAACTTCACATAAGATATACGAAATTAGAAGAATAAAATACTTAAATATCTGAAGGTGCTAAGCGGTTGAAGTTGTTTACTTAGATAAATTGTACGGTAGCTCCGGAGTGTTTTGGCCGACAGAACTGATGTCAGTTAGCGACAAACAGCCAGAGCTGTGAACGACAGCGGGACCATCAATAAATACAAACTATACGGGTGATATTTGCATAGTCAGTTACCGCCGAATGCTACTGTATGCATAGGACTATCGTCGGCGTCGACATGTGGATAACGTAAATAAAGTAGCCGCAAGCGCTAATTCCGTTAAGTATCCTCCGAATCTGTATGTAGTACCCATTAGTGTGTTGTGCTAGGGGGAGGGCTGACAATCACCAAGTGGCTACCCTATGAAAGCCAAAGTTCTGTACGCGCGGTCCTAAACAAGCAACACCAATCTTACTGCGCCGCATTAGCTAGTCGGGACTGTTATTACATAAGTCAGCTTTTCTGATTATTCTATTGTAGGTCCCGCGTTAACGGATTTCAAGTACTAGACCGGGCTATCTCTTTTATTGCTAACAAGTGTAGCTTTACTCGACGTCTGGAGTATAATAATTACTTTCCTTTTTAGGAAACACGTGGATCAATGGACGCTACGGTCAGATGAGAATATTAACTACAAATACATTACAGCTTGTGAAATGCTTGTAATATAAAGAAAAATGTCCAACTAATATTTCGAAATTTGTTATATATGGATACTTTCGAACTCATCATGTAATACCTTTGAAATATTTAATAGTATTCATGTCACTATAAGATACTGTGCCCGTATTCATTCGAATACGAAGTCTGGGATCCTTTAAATTACATGTTTTCGAAATCGATTGATCTTCTAGGGGCGAATTCCACTTACGCCCAAACGGCCCGTGATTTTCATTAGGGTAAGTTTCCCTATACACGACTATACTGCATTCCATACTAGAGCATACCGACGTCCCTACCGACAGTGATGCCAGAATCGTGGGACGCGAGCCCAAACGCTTACCCCTACTATGACCTACCATCATCTCCCACTATGCCCTACGGGCGTCCCCCACTTTCTTCTCACCGCACTGCGCACAAGCATATTTATACTCTTGTCCGTGTGAGCTGCCTATTGGGCTGCCGAGCACACGGACAGGGGTAGGGATATGCTTGTGTACAGTGCGATGGGAAGAAAGTGGGGGACGACGGTAGGTCGTAGTGGGAGACGACGGTAAGTCATACTGGGGGTAAGCGTTTCGTCCCGCGTCCTACGATTCTGGCATCACTGCCTACCGATTTGCGACCGATCTGCGCAGCTCCCACTACTACCCACAGTTTGAACCGCATGCGATTGGTCGTGATAATTTTCAAGGAATAACGTGAGACCTGGCCGTTGTCAACGTAAACAGTGCACGAAAAGTTAACAGAGAGAGTAGAGGGCCGTGCGACGGAGAAAAACATAGGCGGTTCAGTGGGGAGCCGAGCGTAGCAACGCCTCCTGAGGGTCGTGCCTGCGCGAAATCGGTATGCTCTAATGTGGAATGCAGTATAGGTGCATCGTCAAGAATTTCAAAGTCGATTTTCTCGGAAATAAAGCGCAATATCAAAAAAATTAATTCCTTTTTCTCGACTTATTTATATGTTATAAGTAGAAAAGAAAGAGTAACTGTTTTGTTATATTACGCTTACTTTTCGAGAAAATCGAGATTGAAATTCTTGACGTTGCATCCAGTCGCATATAGGAAATTCTACCTTAAGGGGCTGTTCCGGTCTAGAGCCCATCAAAATAGGTGATCTTTAGGATTTAATTAAGGGAAAACTACTCCATATAATTTAATCGGACTTTTTGAATTGTATTCAGGATGTCTTATATTATAGAAATATATGTTTTGTTTTATAATTAATCATTGCAAACGGCACTGGGGCGTCGTTAAAGTTGAGGCGTCAAAGAATTCATCCAAGTCGGTGGGATATGTATCTCCAAAAGTTATTATTCGATACGACTGAAAACTTTTTTATTCTGAAGAATATAGGGGAAGGTGGGGTATAATGGAACGCTTAACTTTGGAGGGTGATAACTTAAAATCGGGAGGAGAAAAAGACACGAGACTTCAACAGGAGTCTTCAGTGGACCTTAGACTATAAGAAAATCATGGTCATTGTTAAGAAAAATCTTTGGGAACGGCGGAAAATGAAATTTACCGGGAGTATTGAAATCTTCGCCTCGCTCAAATGGTGGGGTAAAACGGAACACCCACTCGAAGACCGTGTAAACATACAAAATCTTTATATTTATGATTTAAAATGTATTAATTTATGTTAAAATCTATAAATATATGTTTTAGGTATAACTATTGCAAATAAAATATAACAAAAATATATATTTTACATATAAAAGAAAATATTTTATTAGATAAAATGAAAATTACGGAAAATAATCACATATAAATATAATATCGTAAAAAAAGGATAGATTAATACAGATTGTTTATTATTTTATGAACAATAATCACATACAAATGCATCATCTTCATTTTCAGCACTGGTGCATCCTCATGGGCCCACCCTTTACATGTGATGCATTGTATGGATTCTACATGAAAACTTGCATGGAGAACACATCTGCATTAAATGATTATGTTATTTATTACAATTTAAACTAACAGTTTGATCGAATAAAAGATGTACCTGATACATCATAATTTTCTATACAAAATCAATTTTCTTGGAAACAAGGATAGTAATTAAAAGTTTAATCTACAATCTAATAATTAAAAGAGATAATAAACACGTACTAAGAGACGTTTCCATTTTTCCCCATGTATAATAGGCGTTCCGTTTTACCCCGCGAAAAGTGTTCCGTTTTGCCCCACGTGCAGTCATTTAGTAAACATTTAATATTTACACTTCAGCGTGAGGTAATGAACTTTTTATACATATACGTCAAAATGTAGCGTAAGGAATATAGAATCCAACGACGTATTTGCCGTTATTAATTTTCGAGGTCCAAGTACCGAAAAGTGGTCGAAACTCCAACGCAATATTGAAACGTCGATACCGGAAATTTTTCCAACTGTCTTAATGGAAAAATAACTTGTGCAGGGGTCTATGGTCTATCATAAAATGCTATGAGGACCCTTTGGTTCCATGTCACGCGATACCAACTCATTTGCAGCTCTTATCTAACAGAAACATTGGTGTTCCGTTTTACCCACCCGTTCCGTTATACCCCACCTTCCCCTACTTCTGGCTGGAAAGAAACCAAAAATATTACAAAAATGATATTTTTGAGAAAATAACGACACATGAACTTGAAATCACTTTTTCCCTATATTTTTCGTCTTTTCAACGCATTTAAAAATGATAAATTTTCATTTTTTTCTTATTTGATTGGTTTCCCCCTAGCTAGTAGCAAATTCCTCAAAATAAAAAAGTTTCAGTCGAATCAGATAGTAACTTTTGGAGATACAGGGCTCACCGATTTCGAGAACACTGTTTCGAGAGAAACGCGTTTAAAGTTTTACGTGAGTGACGAGTGGCCGGTAGTTACCCATACATTTGCCACTACTCAAATGCCTATAACTTCGGGAATTTTACGAATTTCAAGAAATCTTTTTAAAGGCGTATTCCTAAACGGCTGAACATTCGAAAAATGAAATAAAAAAAACGATTTTTGAAGTGAATGTCGATCTAGAAACCTAGAGACAAAAGATAAGGAAACTCGAAAGATTGACCTTGCCTTCGGTAAGAAACTTCTTCAAACTTCATTTTTGCGGAATCGAAATCTGGTACGCCTTAAGGCAGGATACCACCTTTGACTGCGATTTTGGAGGCGTTTTTTCATGATTTTTTTTGCATACAAAGAATGCGCAGAAACAAAATCGGTTTTAGTCATTTATTAATGTAACTTTAATCTGTAATTACACATTTTTTGAAACTGAAAAAGTAAAAAATAATCTCTTGTAGGTGGCGCCAAAATACATTCCTTTGGAAGAACACCGTTAGGCGGCGCACAGTGGGCCAGATTTTAAATTTGCCGCCTTTTGGGTCTTTTTTTTTAAGATATCGGGATGAAAGTTGCGCTAAAAAACAGGAAAAAATTATTCCTATCTAATGATGTATAATTTAATTTTTTAAACAATTATTTATTTATTTATTTTTTAATTTTGTTAACTTATTTGTGATAAAAAAATTCAATTCTGTTTATTTGGTACCTTATTTAATGCCCTTTACAGTGGTAAACGCAAAATTTTGGGAAACTTTTCGTTTCCAAGTTATACGGAAAATTCGAATAATGAAGGAAAGTAACAACAAATCGGTTTGTTTAAATTAAAGACCCGGTTTTTGCGATAAATATCTTCTTTTATTAGTAACTAATATAAACAATCCATTAAAAAATATTTTTATATGCATTAACGGAAATGGCGATATTTTTCAAATTTGATTAAGGGTATCTTCCAAACGCCGAAAAGTTCCACTTTGGGACCAATTGCAATATTTTCAGCACACTTTCCTCTAAATAATCACGTATCGATCATTTCCCCTCTCGTCCCACTGCTCAAATTATTAGTATTTAAAGTTATTAACGTTCAGTCAGTCCGTAGGGTAAAGGTGGGATAGTTGAGCAGAAGGGAAACATGATCACAGAGATGTTATTATTAATGTATTTGCAATATGCCCCTATTGTCGCGTTGTTATGTTCATGTTTGCAATATTAATTCCTCAGCTTGTAGGTCTAAATTCTGATTTTTTGTGGTAGATAATCTCATTCGCAGAAAACAACGAAAAGAAAGTAACAAAAACAAAAGCAAATGCAATTTTTCAATTTAACCTAAAATAAAGAAGAGCCCTTGTCAAACATTTTTCATTATATCTGAATTTGATAGTCATAGTCAATTTTTTACTATTAGTTTGTGGTTTTCTTGTTAAATACATTAGTTTATATTTCATTGTACATCTCTTTGGTAAGTATGAAACACTTAAAGGGCTCATGAACAACACAACGCGACCCACCTTTACCCTACGGACTGACTGAACGTTAATAACTTTAAATACTAATAATTTGAGCAGTGGGACGAGAGGGGAAATGATCGATACCTGATTATTTAGAGGAAAGTGTGCTGAAAATGTTGCAATTGGTCCCAAAGTGGAACTTTTCGGCGTTTGGAAGATATCCCTAATCAAATTTGAAAAATGTCGCCATTTCCGTTAATACAAATAAAAATATTTTTTAATGGATTGTTTATATTAGTTACTAATAAAAGAAGATATTTATCGCAAAAACCTGGTCTTTAATTTAAACAAACCGATTTGTTGCTACTTTCCTTCATTATTCGAATTTTCCGTATAACTTGGAAACGAACAGTTTCCCAACATTTTGCGTACACCACTGTAAAGGCATTAAATAAGGTACCAAATAAACAGAATTGAAATTTTTTTTATCAAATATAAGTTAACAAAATTAAAAAATAAATAATTGTTTAAAAAATTAAATTATACATCATTAGATAGGACTTCCGTTTCCGGTCGCGGTGTATGAGAGGTGTGTGGAAAGTGAGTCGTGGTTGAGGTGTGGGAAAAGTGTGGAGAAGAGGTGAAAGGCAGAATAGAGTGAGAGTGGGGAGGTAGGGGGAGAGGTGTGGAGAGGAGAGAGATAAGAAGGGAAGGGCTAGGGCTGGGGGTGAAAGGGATATAGGAGGGATAAGGGAAATTTTGGAGGTAAAGGTGATAGAGGTGGGAGAATTAGGCGGGAAGGAGCAAGGAGAGCATCAGAGGTGACACCTGTAGGAGAGGATAGGAGGTAGAGGTGCTGATAAGGAAGGCGGGAATTTTTGAACGGGGGAAAAAGGAATTAAGAGAATGTTAAAAGGGAAGATGGATGGGATGGGGGTGGGTGGGAATGGGGGAGAAGGGAAAATGGGGGGAGAGGGGAGTAGAGGGAGTGAGAAGGAAAAGTACAAGGGAAGTGAAGTGAGAAGGGAAAGGGAGAGGAAGGACAGTGGTAGTAGTATGGGGAGTAGTGTGGGGAGTGTAGGGAGTTGTTGGGGGAAAAAAGAGGGAGAGAGGAGGGGGTGGGGACGTGGGAGGGGGAGGGGAGGGTAGAAGTAAGGTTGATGGAGCTGGTAATGGAGATAAGGGAGATGAAAGAGGAGACGAGGAGAGAAAGGGAGGAAAGAAGAAGGATAGAGGAGGAATGGAGAGCGGAAAGAAGGAAGTGGGAAGAGTGGAGGAGGGAAGAGAAGGCAAGAAGGGAAGGAATAGAGGAAAAGTTAGAGAAGTTGGAAAGCAGGGTTGGGAAGATGGTGGAAGTGATGGAGGGGGTAGAGAAACGGGAAAAGGGGGGGGGGAGGGAAAGGAGGTGATGGAGGAAGGACAGGTGGAGGAATGGAGACTGAGGCTGAGAAAGATGGAGGTGAAGCAGGATAAGAAGGAGAGAGAAGGCAGAAGGAACAATGTGATAATAAGGGGTTTGGGGGTGGAGGGAAAGGAAGTAGAGGAGGGTGTGAAGAAGTTATGGGGGAGGTTGGGATTGGATGAGGGAGGGGTAAAGGAAGTGACAAAGATAGGGAAAGCGGGAGGGAATGGACGAGGAATGGTGCTCGTGAAATTAGCAGGGAGGGAAGAGAAGAGGAAAGCAATGGAGGCGAGGAAAAAGTTGAAGGCTGGGAAAGAGAGGATTGAGGACGACCTCACGGAGGAGGAGAGAAGAGGGAAATGAGACGGGTGAGACGGGAGTTGAAGCGGTGGAGGAGGGAGGGTGGAGATGGAGAAGAGTATAGGGTAAAGAAGAAGGAATATAGATGCATGTGTGAGGCGAAAAAGAGGGAGGAAGCAGAGAGGTGGGAGAAGGAGGTAGAGGGGGTGAAGACGGAAGGGCAGGCATGGAAAGTAATAAATAGAGAGAGGAGGAGAAGAAGGAGGGTGGAGGAGGGTATAAAAATGGAGGAATGGGAGGATTATTTTAGGGGTTATTAGGGGGGGGGGGGTAGAATGGAGGGTGAGAAAAGGGGGGGAAAGAGGGAGGGGGGAGGACGAGGAGGGGAAGGAGAGGCTTGCGTGGCGGTGGCAGGCGGGCAGGCGAGCGAGCGGGCGAATATGCGATAGCGGAACTAGTGTGTAAGAGCGGTAGAATAAGGTTAGTTGTTAAGGTTAGCGTAAGATGTAGGAGAAGAAGAGTGGGCGGATTGTAAACCCTGAGGGGAAGCATTAAAGTACATACAATACATCATTAGATAGGAATAATTTTTTCCTGTTTTTTTAGCGCAACTTTCATCCCGATATCTTAAAAAAGACCCAAAAGGCGGCAAATTTAAAATCTGACCCACTGTGCGGCGTGTCAAATCCTGCTCTGTACGTGGCTCCTAGAAAAAAAAAACACAGAATGTTCCTATTGACAACAATATTTTTTAATGCTGTACGTAGGGATTTTACGAAATTTCGATTTTTAAGAAAATGACGGTCATTTTAACAAAATGGTCAATTTTGTTAGGGTAAAAGAGTTTATAAAATTGTGCACCAAAAAAAAAATAACAACGCTAGAGCAAAAGTCCTACATACATCATTAGATTATACCACGGGGAAGAATTGTGCAAAGTTTCAAGTCACTCCAATGAAACTTGTAAGAGTAATCTGACACGCCGATTTGAAAAACATTTGTATTTTGGCGCCACCTACAAGAGATTATTTTTTACTTTTTCAGTTTCAAAAAATGTGTAATTACAGATTAAAGTTACATTAATAAATGACTAAAACCGATTTTGTTTCTGCGCATTCTTTGTATGCAAAAAAAATCATGAAAAAACGCCTCCAAAATCGCAGTCGAAGGTGGTATCCTGCCTTAAGAGCAAAGAAATATAACGCTTACGTGATATCGTTGATGTCGATCAATCAACATAGCCGGTAGTGGATAGCTACACAATAGGTATAGTAAGGGGGATCGAGATGGATATTGGATTGCATGATGAAAGCAGCTCGTTAAATTAGTTTCTA
Organism: Andrena minutula; assembly: GCA_929113495.1. Lineage (NCBI taxonomy): Eukaryota > Metazoa > Arthropoda > Insecta > Hymenoptera > Andrenidae > Andrena > Andrena minutula. The sequence continues at coordinate 34,147,293 of OV815996.1, read as the reverse complement.
ATCTGTCCGATCTCTGAAAGCACAGAGTTTCAGGCATCGTACTCGTGCGTCTAATCATTAATCTCTGTCAGCAGATGTGCCGCCGTCATTGATTTAAATCAACGTACGTCGTACGTTGGTTAACCCTTCCTAATCTAGTCTGCCTGTCTGGACTGGCTTGAAGTTTGATCCGATTGTCAGGACAACGCAACAAGATAACGTACTATTAGCGGGCCAAAAGAAGATCCCTAGGAGGCGGGCGCGGGCGATGCAGTCCACCGATGTCACGATTGGTCGATTCAGCTATTTGAACACATTTCTAAAGACAGGGCACACGTATTTTGGTTATTGGCTGAAGTAGGCACATACATTATCGCACTGCGCGACGAAGAGAGCGAACAAAACACATCGAGATCGAGTGGGATAAAGCGATCTGACCGACGAACGTCAAAGCAATAGCGTAGGCATCTTTGACGGTTAACTATTAATATTTAATAACTTAAAAATTTCCTTATTTTTCACAATATGTTCAGAAAGTATTATCATTGGGTTGGTATCAGGATAATACTTTCGTGAACATATTGTGAAAAATGAGGAAATTTGTATGTTATTATATATTAATGGTTAACCGTTAAAGATGCCTACGCTATTGCTTTGACGTTCGTCGGTCAGATCGCTTTATCCCACTCGATCTCGATGTGTTTTGTTCGCTCTTTTCGTCGCGCGGTACGATAATGTATGTGCCTACTTCAGCCAATAAACAAAATACGTGTGCCCTGTCTTGAGAAGTGTGTTCAAATAGGTGAATCGACCAATCGTCACATCGGTGGACTGCATCGCCCGAGCCCGCCTCCTAGGGATCTTCTTTTGGCCCGCTAATAGTACATTGTTTTTATAACGTAGGTACTAGGGTGGTTCTAACTCAGGCCTGGGATTTAAGTGAACGCAGCGGCCGATTTTCAGAGGCAACGCTTCCTTTCTCCCGCCGCACATCTTGGCCCCCGCGGCGGCCCAGTAGCTAAGAGCGTCTCAGGCCCGTACCACGTGAACCGTGCGTGGCGTATTAGGGTGACATTGTATCAATAGGTTTCCTCATCGTCCCAGAGAGCACGATTGTCGATGCGTTTTTGTTTTGTCAACGCGCCACGCGCGGTTCATATGATACGGGCCTGAGGCGTTCCGAGCTTCTAGGCCGTCGCGGGGGCCTACAAAAAAAATTGTCACTATATTAACTCTTACATAATTCATTTCAGCGTAAAAAATAATATGGATATAAATATTTTCAAATTTTTATCTGTAAAATTACTGGTAGTTCATTTTCACCTGAGTGACCCCCCTTAAACTTTCAAAATTTGAAAAAAAAAGTTTTTTTACTTTTTCGAATTTTTTTCGAGAACCGTATGTCGCATGAGAAAAAGTAATACAACAAAAAAGATGCTCCTTGTCCGGATTTACTACTTTTGTTTGACATATTTTTTTATTTAATCAATAACTTGGAAGATGTTATATAAAATCGACTTCGCGAGCTGTTAAATAATGATTTAAATGTTTAAGGGCCCCGGGGCACCGTTTCCCGTTTTCCGATTGAGCTCAAACTGTACAGGGATATTTTTTTAATTATTTGGAACCATTCTGGAGGGTGCCTTGAGGAAAATTCAAAAATCGAAAATTAAAACCACCCTAGTAGGTACTTACTAAGTAAGGATTCTTGAAAATTTCATTCCCAAGAGGGTGAAAAGGGGTAAAATTTATTTTCTCGGACTCCTTAATATTTCCTAGGTCCGATTAGATATCATCTTGGTTTTCACTTACAACGGTTGCGCACACAAATGCATAAAACTCCATTTCAGAAGTTTGCCCTAACCAACCCCTAAGGGGGTGAAATGTGTTTTCACGTATTCTTTATAATCTCTTGAGCCCGATTAGACATTAACTTGGTTTTTAGATGAAAAGGTTACCCCACAAATGTCTATCAACAAATTTCAGGATATTGCCCTAATCAATCCCTAAGAGGGTGAAAAGGGGTATACTTGGTAACAATTTTTTATGTAATTTCGGTAAAGTAAACTCTGTATAATGAACATTTACACACACACACACACACACGCACACACACACACACACACACACACACACACACACACACACACACACAGGGGAAGGTGGGGTATAACGGAACGGGTGGGTAAAACGGAACACCAATGTTTCTGTTAGATAAGAGCTGCAAATGAGTTGGTATCGCGTCACATGGAACCAAAGGGCCCTCATAGCATTTTATGATAGACCATAGACCCCTGCACAAGTTATTTTTCCATTAAGAGAGTTGGAAAAATTTCCGGTATCGACGTTTCAATATTGCGTTGGAGTTTCGACCACTTTTCGGTACTTGGACCTCGAAAATTAATAACGGCAAATACGTCGTTGGATTCTATATTCCTTACGCCACATTTTGACGTATATAAAAAGTTCATTACCTCACGCTGAAGTGTAAATATTAAATGTTTACTAAATGACTGCACGTGGGGCAAAACGGAACACTTTTCGCGGGGTAAAACGGAACGCCTATTATACATGGGGAAAAATGGAAACGTCTCTTAGTACGTGTTTATTATCTCTTTTAATTATTAGATTGTAGATTAAACTTTTAATTACTATCCTTGTTTCCAAGAAAATTGATTTTGTATAGAAAATTATGATGTATCAGGTACATCTTTTATTCGATCAAACTGTTAGTTTAAATTGTAATAAATAACATAATCATTTAATGCAGATGTGTTCTCCATGCAAGTATTCATGTAAAATCCATACAATGCATCACATGTAAAGGGTGGGCCCATGAGGAATGCACCAGTGCTGAAAATGAAGATGATGCATTTGTATGTGATTATTGTTCATAAAATAATAAACAATCTGTATTAATCTATCCCTCTTTTACGATATTATATTTATATTTGATTATTTTCCGTAATTTTCATTTTATCTAATAAAATATTTTCTCTTATAAGTAAAATATATATTTTGTATTGTATTGTATTGTTTATTTTATTGTATTAAGGCTTGTAACCTAGTACAATCTTTGCTCTCTTTCGCACGTTTGATACCTTGCTCTTCTTTCTATCTTATTTCCTATGTTTACATTACTTTACATTTTGTTTTATCGTAGCTTATATACTCTAACATTATACTTTATCTTAACCGATTATATATTAGATTATATTATATTTTGACTGTATTTTCTATCTTAAATTCTAAACTCTATTCTATCAGTCTTTTGTACTTTTAACTTTTCTTTGGTACTTTGTACTTTGTGTTGGTTTTTCTCCTACTTCTACTCCTCTAGGCAGAACGCTCTTAATTTCAAGCTTCCCTTTATAAAGTTTGTCAATTCCCATACTTGCTTCTCATTATTCCCTTTTACCAGCTCTATCCACTCCTTGTTCTTCATTGTCTTTGGTCGAATTTCTGCATATATGGGGCACTTACATATTATGTGGTCTCTATTTTCTATTTCTCCTCTATTACATATTCGACATGGCAGAACTTCCTCTATTTTGTGTCTTATCCCAGTTTCTGTTGTTGTTGTCCATCCTATTTTTCCCGCTAATCTCACCTGTGCCATAATCCTTTTAGTTGATAGTGGAATGTTCATGTTCAGATATTTTGCTCTTTCGAATGTTTCCTCATTTCTGATATTCTTATATGCCTCACTATATGTAGATGTGGATATTCTGCTTCTATCTTCTTCTATTGACTTTTTTGCCATTTTATCCAATATTTTTTGCTGTATTCCTTCCTGTTCTATTGTTTCCGTCTGATTAACAGTATCATAGCCATATTGTTGAAGTATGTTTCTTATTTGTGTGACCCAATTTCTTTTTATGTCCGGTGTTTTCCTATCCAACGTTTTTAAATTGTCCCAGCATCTTCTGGGGAATCTTTCTTCTTTCATCTGTGATATCTTTCTCCAGTATCCTAATGCTCTCCTCATTACTTCTATTTCCAGTTTGATTCTTCCTGTTTCTGTTCTCGCCATGTACCCTGGTGTGTATCTAGCTACACCTAACAATCTTTTTATAAAATCTGTTTGTACCTTTTCTATTTCAACCAATTGTCTTAATCCCCAGGTTCCTGCACTGTACATTAGCGTCGCCTTTACTACTGACTCAAATAGTCTTTCCGCCGGCTCCCATTTGTTGGATCGCGCATTTAGTAACGGTTTCCAGATTGTACCTATCGCTATCCGTGCTCTTTTTACAAAATGTTTCGCCGCTGCATGGAATCTACCTGATTGTGTAAAGGGTACCCCTAGATATGTGTATTCTTTTACTTCTTCTATTTCTATATTGTTGTACATTATTTTTCTTGTCCCTTTTTTCTTATTGGACCTTCTGCACACTAATAGTTTTGTTTTGTCGGTATTCACCTCGAGCCTGTTTTGTGTACAGTAGTTATGTAGTGTGTTCACCTTTTCTTGCAAATCAATTAGGCTGTCCGCTATTATTACCATGTCGTCCGCAAATAGTAGTAATTCCATTTTTTCTTCTATTTTCTTGTGTCCATTCCGTTTAAAGTATTCGACGATGTCGTAGAGCATTAATGAGAAAAGGGTAGGACTTAAACTGTCACCTTGGAGCACCCCTTTTGTTATTCTTATGTTATTTGTCCATTCTTTATTGTTGACTTTTATTTGAGTGTTAGCATTGTCATACAGGCTATTTAGCATTCTTATTATTTGCGAGCTTATACCTGCCATGTGTAGTTTTCTCCAGAGAATTGAGTGCCAGACTGAATCAAAAGCTTTCCTAAAGTCGACGAACATTATATATATTTTTCCTTTTGGACGTGCTAGAGCCTCTGCGATTTTAGACTGCATGACGAATATATTGTCCTCACATGATCTGTTTTCTCTGAATCCAGTCTGACCTTCCGGCAGTATATTACTACTTTCGCACCATTTATTTATTCTTTTTGCTAATATTGCTGTAAATACTTTTGTTACAGTATTGGCTAGCGCTATACCCCTGTAGTTGTTTGGGTCTAGCTTATTCCCTTTCTTATATATCATTATTGTGTTCGTATTTCCCCAACTTGCAGGGGTCTCGCCTCTTTGCATTACAAGGTTCATAAGGTTTAGTAACTGATTTTTCATTTTATGCGGTAGATATCTAAGGAACTCGTTAGTGATGCCATCTGGTCCTGGGGCTTTGTTTGTCTTAAGTTTTCTTAAGATTACGTTCAATTCTGTGTCTTGGATTTCTTGATCTAGATATGGATGTCTAGCGTCCTCAGAGTGTAAAGTTGACTCGTGCTTACTTTATATATTTCCTCATAGTATCTCTCCCATTCATTTATGTCTATCATGCATTTTGGGTAAGTTTTGGCATTTAATTTTTTTACCAGTTTCCAAAAATTTGTTGCGTCTTTTACATTTGCTATATCTACCTATAATTTTCTATAGTATTCTTGTTTTGTGTGTTTTTTGATGCTTCGATATTGCTTTCTCGCTTCTACATACTTTTCTCTCTCCTGTATTTCTCCTTTTTTCCTGAATGCTTTTACTGCTTCTTTTAGATTCTTTTTAGTTTTGTAGCATTCTTCATTGTACCACGGCTTGTTTATTTTTGTTTTTGCTCTATTCTATCTGCTACAACATTTATTTTTTCTATTATTAGTGTGTGTAGGTAATCCACTGTTGGATCCACTTCCGATTCTATTGTTTGATTTTCTAGTGCTTCTATATACCTGTCACAATTATCATTGTTCCAGATTAATTTTCTTTCTATTCTTACCTCTCCTTCTTCTATGATTCTTGTTTTCTTTGTATTTTTCAGACTTATCTTTATTGGTAAGTGGTCCGATGTTCCCATTTCTATTATTTTGAAATCTTCAAGTTCTTGCAGAGTATTTATGTCCACCCATGCCATATCGATTGTACTACAACCTTTTGTATCAATATATGTGTACTGCCCATCTTTATCCATTTTGCTTCTACCATTTAGTACAATCATTCCTGCTTCTTCCATGGTTTCACATAGTATTCTTCCTGCTTTGTTTCTTGTTTTGTCCTTTGCTTGTCTGTAGTGTGTAAACTCTGTTGATTCTGTGATAATTTCTTCTATCTGATTGCTTTCCTCTATCCTTGCATTGAAATCCCCCCCTATCAGTATTGGCACTGGTGTTTTTTCTTTGATTTCCATTATCATTTCTCCCATTGTTCTTATTGTCTGTTCATTCCCTTTATCTATATAAGTATTGCATATTATATATTCTTTCCCGTTAATTTTAAATTTTATGCATATCCATGACTCTGTAATTGACATTTTTCCCATTAATTCTATTAAATCTTCTCTGTACAAAATACACATACCTCCCCTGGCTCTTCCCATTGATTTTATTTTGGTTGCCTTGCTTACTATACATTTATATTCCTTTAGAAATCCTGGTAGCTTTATTGTTTCTTCCATTCTAAATGTCTCACATAGGCATATTATTGGGCTTCCTTGTATATTTTCCTTGTATTCTTCTCCATTTAGGTTATGTAGATTTCCCATACCTCTTATGTTCCAGAATATTATCTCCGATGACTTTTCTTCTCTTTCTGCGTTTCTATTCTTGCTTTTTGTCCCCTCGAAATAAGTAGTCCTTCACCAATCCTTTGTCGTCTTTCCATACCATTAATTCGTTGTCCACATATATCTTTTGGTATCCTATTTTTACTTTTTTCCCCAATTCCCTTTGCCCTGACGCATATTTTCCTATTTCTCTTTGTATCTCTCTCTGTGTTTTTGTTAAGTCGTCATCCACATAGATTTTTTCTCCCTTCAGCATTTTTTGTTTCCTTTTATTTTTCGTTTAGATTCCCAATCTGTTAGTTTGACCCTTATCATTTTATTACTGTTACCTATGTTTATTACCTGCGTATACTCTACTTTCGCTTCTACTCCTAGTTTTGTTTTTATAAAGTTTTCCACTTCCTCTGTTTTTCCTTCTATATCTAGTCCTTTGATGATGATATTGTTCTTTTTTTCTTTCCTTCTCCTGTCCTCCTCTACTCTCTCTAGTGATTTAAGTCTTCTTTCCAAATTTTTCTTTTCCTCGGTCCAGATTAAATCTTTCTGCTTCATGTCTTCCTTTATTTCTGTGATATCTTTAATTAAACCGATTACTTCAGTGTAATCTTTCCTTACTTCCTTTAATTCATCTTTTAGTTCTTTCATTTCGTCCGTCATCCAGTCCATCTTTTTTATCAATTTGTTTAGGATTTGTGATAAGCTTTGATCTGTTGTCTCCTCCTGACATGTTGGAGTCCTGTCTTTTGAGGTTAGCGTCATCTGTTTTTCGTCTTCTGATGCTTTCTTACTAATTGTTGCACTTTTCATTGGCCTGCCTCTAGTGGTTTTTCCCTCGCTTGACATTCCTACCAGTTGTATCTTCGGTTTTAGGATTAATTCGAGCTATTAATTCTAAATATTATACCGCAACTGTATCCGTGCACTTTACGCATGTACGCCCTCTCTCGGAATCCGTAAAATATATATTTTTGTTATATTTTATTTGCAATAGTTATACCTAAAACATATATTTATAGATTTTAACATAAATTAATACATTTTAAACCATAAATATAAAGATTTTGTATGTTTACACGGTCTTCGAGTGGGTGTTCCGTTCTACCCCCCATTTGAGCGAGGCGAAGATTTCAATACTCCCGGTAAATTTCATTTTCCGCCGTTCCCAAAGATTTTTCTTAACAATGACCATGATTTTCTTATAGTCTAAGGTCCACTGAAGACTCCTGTTGAAGTCTGGTGTCTTTTTCTCCTCCCGATTTTAAGTTATCACCCTCCAAAGTTAAGCGTTCCGTTATGTCCCACCTTCTCCTATATATATATATATGTGTGTTGTTATTTTCAGATGTGAATGCAAATAATATTGTTATAACGAGACAAGAACTTTTTAATATCTTAAAAAAAACCCAAATCGCAAAGTAGATAATCAATTTTCTTTCTTAAAAGAGCAAATTAGAAAACGAACGAAATGTCCTGATGAGAGTTTAGTACCTTTACACCATAAGATAACTCAATTTAAATCACAATTTAAAAGTAAATGGATGCAAGCAAACAGAATTGAGGATAGATTTCTAAAAAACAATAAAAATTGGTTGAAGAGTTCAGTGTGTTTTAAAATTTATTCATCAAAGCAGTAAGGTCGCCCAATAGTTACTTTCGAAAATAGCTCTGTGAGAAGCAAGCGACAAAAAACTGAAACCTTACAACAGTCATCCCTTGCGGAACTACCGTATGCGACAGAAATGAAGCTAAGAGCATCCGGAAAAATAGAAACATCAAAACTTGTACATGAAGTAACAACTTCTACTCCAACACGAGCAAACGAACACAGAAAAGCTTACAAAAATTTAAAGAAGAACAGTCCCAAAAAATGTCTTGCGAAGATGCCCCAGCTCTATTGGTGGATGCTAAATTATCTAGACATCAGTATAATCTTATTAGAATGAGTGATCCTGAAAAATTTCCAAGCTATACACTCTTGCAGTTGGAAAAGAAGAAGTTCTATCCAAACAGTGAGAGTATAAAGATAACTTCAACCTCAGCAGACGTTAAGTTACAAGCTTTACTCGACCATACGGTAGAACGTCTCCTGACTGTTCAAGAAACTGTTTTAAATATATTAGAAGATAAGGATTTAGAAAACCTTTGCTTAGTGACAAATTGGGGTTTCGATGGAAGTTCAGGCCACAGTTCCTACAAACAAGCGTTTCTGAAGCCAGTGATTCTGCAGTCTTTATAACGCCAATGGTACCTGTACGCCTTGTATGCGGAGATCCGGATCGTAGGCATTGAAAGCGGATCGAACAGCAAAGTAATTTGGCAAAACCCACGCCCATCTTCTACGAGGTACTGCAGACCGTTAAAAATACAATTTTTAAAAGAATCAACGCAAATTACCCTTGATGAAAAATGTAGGGTAGATCTAGAGATCGAAAACCTTAACAATAGTTTTTTTACCCTTAAAAGTAGATCGTATTCTGTTAATCATAGATTCATTTTTGCGATGATTGATAGTAAAGTGTGTAACGCTCTTACTGAAACATCATCTACGCAAAAATGTTATATTTGTGGCGCAACATCAAAAAATTCAATTCCATTGACGAAATGATAAATAGAGAAGTAAAGAAGGAAAATTTACAATTCGGTATATCGATACTACATGGTTGGATTTGTTTCTTCGAATGTATCCTACACTTAGCGTACAAGCTTCCAATAAAAAAATGGCAAGCTCGCGGGGGGAATAAAGAAATAGTCTCGGAAAATAAACGTAGAATCCAAAAGTTGTTCAGAGAAAAAACTGGGCTAATCATTGACAAACCTAAACCCGCGTTTGGTAATTCTAATGATGGAAATACAGCCAGGCGTTTCTTTGCCAATGCAGACCTGTCTGCAGAAATAACAAATATTGATGTAAATTTGATTAAAAAAATGCATATACAGTAATTCGTCGTTAGTGTCGCGTTTTTACTATGCGTTATAATCTCGCTCACTATCCCCACCATTTCTTGGAATCCTTCAGTCGAGAGTGAGAGAACGAAAGAGACGACGACAACTTCATGTCAATTGTTTCGTTCCCTCTCGCTCGGCTCTGGGGTTTTCGCACTCGCGGCATCGGCCGCACGGAATAGTCTTAGAGTAGTAACTCTAAGGGAATAGTGTCCGCATCGCGTTAATGTCCCGCCGCCGCCAGCCCCGTTCCTCGGGATTAGAACGAGGCATTACTGTAATTTCAAACATCAATATCTGAATATCCAGACAAATCATCTCGACGTATCCAGAAGGCAAAGGTAATTATGAAATTGAATAATTTCCAATTATCTACGTCGCGGAAATCGACATTCACATCATCTGCAAGACGGAAAAGTATGGTTATGCGCGAAGTGCGAATGTTTGGCGTCTTGTTTAGTAGATAATAATTTAACACATGTTTTCTTATAAATGTTAATGTTCGCAGGAGCATGCATGATCGCCTAGGATGTGTACTGTATGGACATGGAGCTGATGTAAGTATCGCATGTATCCTGTTTATTCATACGTTATGTTTAATTTTGTACTAATATTGTATTTGTTTTCAGCGCTAACACAACAGGGAATATGATAAGTCTACACAAAAAAAGTCGAAAATATTTAATGAAATTTCCTGATATCGTCCCTACTAGGTACCACTGGTTACGGGACGTACTATATATTGATTTGTTAATGTAAATATTGAAAGTTGCCCTTTGAATTTATATGCGCTACTTTGCAACAATTGTATTCACCAATCCTGTATATTATTTAATAAATACTTTTTGATATAAGTAGAATTAATTATTTAATATACACATCTGCTTGATGGTTATGTAAGGGAAGGGACGGGCATATGACGTCACGGGTAGCGAATTGGTTGAAAATTCTGGCCCTCAGATGGCACTGTTGGCTGTGCCTAGCAGACGGCAGAATCTGCTGTCCATCTGCTGCCGATCTGACATCAGAATCTGTACCTCAGAACGCAGCCAAATGCGGACACAGACGACTAGGGTTCTGACTGTATAACTGATCCTGTATATTCGCCATCAAAAAAAAAAAGAAAATAAACATACATATAAAAGAATGAGACACGGCGGCCGTTCGCCGTCTATGTGCCGACGGCATGTGTGAAAGGTCTCTATATGATTTTCGTTCCTTTCGCTGTATAAACGTTGCCGTGCCCTGCCGTGACGTGTGAAACAAGGCTAAGGGCTCCAGCCGAATGGGGCGCTAAAAAACTATATCATACGCTTAATAATAAAGGAATCCAACCCCACATAAACGGAATGTAGACCCCGTAAAGACAAAACATATTAAATAGAAAATAGGGGCGAAAATTTGGGGGCACCAAAAATTTTCTTGCATACAGGCGCCAGATAACCTCGCGTCGCCCCTGCGTATACGTCACTCTGGTTCTACATGGCTGCAGTACACCATTAGCGTCACCAAAGGAGAAGCCTGGAAGCCTCATTCTGTCAGTTTTCGAGTCATAAATTCATTATTATTTCAACGTACGGTGCTTATTAGCATTCAAACGCACCAGACCACCCTGCACTGATGTTTGCTAGAGGCAACTATATCCATAAAAACTTTCTTCTTGCCGATTCCAGGACGAAAGACGGTTGAAACGGTTTGTTTATTACATCGCGTACACTTACACGCTTTTTCTAGCTTGTGTGAGCACACACACACATTCAAGGCCCGCCGAGACTGCAGCCTTAAGGGTTGTCAAATGAATATACCTGATGATATTAGAAATGCTGCACTTGAAGTTATTAATGAAAATAAACCAATAAGGACAACGGCTAAAAAGGACAAAACTGATGAAATGACATTATCTAGATACATATTTAAATATAAAAATAACGAAAATACAGTTTTTTATCTAAATTTCGTAACATCACAAATATTTAAAAACGAAGAAGAAACATTACTTGCAGAATATTTATTAACTTGGGTAAATCTTAATTATGGTCTTTCTAAAAGACTAACGCAAGAAAATGAAGATGCGACTTGTATTTATTGCAACGATATATATTCACGTGCGAAATCAAATGAACATTGGATTCATTGTCAAATGTGTTCCAAATGATACCACACACAATGTGCTGGTATAAACATTCGAAAAAAGATGTTTTATTGTGAAATTTGCACAAAATAAACTATTGTGTATCAACCCTCCCACAGGTGCGAGGCTTGAGACGTTTTACATCATTTACGAACTAAATTTTTTTTTAATACATTTTTTGTTTCAATTTAAAAATTTTATGTTCGTTTTTGTTAAAGAATAGAATGTTGAATGTAAATATGCAAGAAGATCATTAAAATATTATTTAGTTTCGGTTACACAATCATATTTCTCAGAAGCGTATAATCCCTCCCCAGTCTCTCCTATTGATTGTAAGAAGTTAGACTAACGCAATCGTTAGTACCACATTGATGCAGACTTTGCAGAACCCATCCCTGATGAGTTCCAAATCACGTACCAGCTACCACAAACACAATCAGTCGTCCCAAAAGTTTGGAAATTAACTTCGCGGCCGTGACATGGAATGCAAACTTCTACAAGCTCACTCTTCCGTTGCCATACCCACAATATCACCCTATTTTTCATGGCGTCAGTGTACCCTCTTGCCAAGTATATAGGTACCAAGCAATAATTACATAAGAGACAAACACGCCTTTTGTGAAGTGGTTTCAACCCGTGGAATGCAGTCAATATACGGGAATCACGGCAGTTACAAAAAAAAATAGAAAATATTGCGTAAGTTATATCCTTTATCTTAATCATTCAGTTCGTAAACACTTGAAGTTAGTAATTTGTTTTTACATACAGGAACTTCTGAATTTATGTTACGTATTTCTACAACACTTACACGAATCTGATATCTTTATATCGCAGGTAAAATGTAGTAGGTAAAGCGTGGAGTAAAAGAGTCAGCGTTTAGAATAGTTCGCAGTGGGAAGCAGGGCCATCCTTCAGCTGTGACTCTGGAGAAAACGGGGTGAGAATGGGATGACAGAGGAACGACGATCTTTCGACGAAAATTTCGGTACACGCTCTTTGCGGGGCTAGTGGAACCGTCCGTGGCTCGTGAGCGAACTCAGGACAGTAAATCAACCCCGAGAGTGAACTCTCGGCGGTGGCAAACAATGCGCGGCGTGACGAAGGCATTGTCGAGTTTACGCCCCACGGGGTGCTCTGCGGCTAACATCCAGAGCTCAGTTCACTCACCATTATGGAAAGGGAAGGGAAGTTAGGAAGGTGGGGGCACCCCATCAATTACATGGGAAATTGCGCTCGCATTATTTATGTGCGTATACACCGACACGAGCTACACTAGGCCACGCCATGCTATGCCACGCCACAGTTCTCTACAGCGGTTATCGATGGCCCGACAAAGAGGACATAAATAACGCCTTTTGCACCAATACGCGCGCGGCTATAAGTATAGGCCAACAGACGTGTGTACGTACGATGTGCATTTGTCGGTACGTACACACGCGCGCCCTGTCCCGGTCATTTGTGAAGCATCTTTACGCTGGCCGCGTTCCTCGCGAAATGCGAATATGTGCAGTGCTTGAACGTTTGACCAGGCTGAAAAACAATTTTATAGTTACGTCACTAACAAAATAACTTGTATTGTAAAAGTGTAACATCGAATATTTCCTGTTGTGAAATATTTTCTGTTATAATTTGAATTATTATACGGCATAAGCGTGGAATGTTTATAATTAATAAAGTAATTAGAATTTCGACCGTATTTATAGAATAATTCCAATAAACGAGAGTGATTGCGCCGACATCACTCTCGTTTATTGGAATTAGTTTGTAATTAATTGTACTATTCAATTATTTCAAATACAGATAAATGTAAATAAGTCTTGACTTCTATGTCTCGATTTTGGTCAATCCAGGCCATCATCAATTTTTATTAATATTACACTGTCCAACACGATTTTTGGTCTGCACTAACCGCTGGATGGCTGTTGTAGAGTTTTTCTCCCTGAATACAAATCCGCAAGCAGAATTGCTCTATCACCTTCAGTTTTTGAGAAAATCGATTTTGAAAAAACTGCAAATTTTCAACTGTGAACAGCTTTTGTGTCGAAACGGTAATAGTTATTCGGCTGTTGTTTACGTCAAATTATTCTACGAACCCTCCCGAATGCAACCATATAAGTTATAATGGCATTATAAACATATAAATATGTTTACACAATGATCAAAGGGAAAATGATACCCGAAATGCACCCATTTTTGAAGATATCTTTCAATTTATTTCCAAAATTAAGGGCCTAGAAGAAAATCTAACCATTTCACGCGATGCAGCAGACATTTTTCCTTCGGAAAGCATGAACAAAAGTGGTAATTCACGTTTTGTTTTCGATTCAGAAGCGAAATAGTTTGGCAAAACGCGCGGTGTCAACAGTGGTAGTCAACGGCGGCGAGCGATCCACTGCCGCTCAGCGTACACAATCGCTTAACGCTCGTGACTACCACTGTCGATACAGCACGTTTTGCAAAACTATTTCGCTTCTGTATTGAAAACAAAACGAGACTTACCACTTCTGTTGATGCTTTCCGAAGGAAAAATGTTTGCTGCATCGCGTGGAATGGTTAGATTTTCTCCTAGACCCTTAATTTTGGAAATAAATTGAAAGATATCTTAAAAAATGGGTGCATTTCGGGTATCATTTTCCCTTTGATCGTTGTTTAAACATATTTATATGTTTATAATGCCATAATAACTTATATCGTTGTATTCGGGAGGGTTCATAGAATAATTTGACGTAAAGAACAGCCGAATAACTATTACCGTTTCGACACAAAAGATGCTCAAATTTGAAAATTTGCAGTTTTTTTCAAAATCGATTTTCTCAAAAAACTGAAGGTGATGGTGACAAACGGTTTACGGATTCGTGTTCAGGGCGAAAAACTCTACCAGAATCACCCAGTGGATATTGTGGAACAGAAAAAAAGTTTCATTTTGTTGGACTGTGTTATCTTCATATTAACAAAATTATCTAATACATATAGATACTATGTTTATGCTTTCGTATTTGACTCCAAATTATTTTATGAATGCGCTACAGGAAATTGCATATCTATGGAATAAACGGAACGACAAATTTAATCTTCTTATAGAAGAATATGGTGGAGGTAAGATTGTAAAGGAATAAAGAGGTGGGGCAATAGGGAACTATGGATATATGGAGTTGCCGAACGAAGCAACAGCTGTCGATTTCGTGCAACCCTTGCGCAAAATGCGCAAGCGGAGTTGCAACGGGCTACCCATAAATAACGCGCTTGTTTCTGGAGTATAGAAGAGGAAAAAAGAATCCGGATAGAAGAGGGGAAGCACGGTGGGGGTAAGTAGGAATACCGGTAAACGCAGCGCCATCCTGGAAGACGGGTTCGTGCTTGTTGACGACGTGGCGCGATTAGTTCATTAGCTATACGTTATACTAATCGTGTTTACGCTTTGCCTGATCGATGTGCGGCGAGTGGAGGGTGATTATCTACTCTCTACTAACTTCCTGCGGAGACATGTGAGAACATCACAACGCGACGAAACTACGATGGCACGTTTCGAATATGCCCGAAACGTTGCGCTATTTACCGAGGGGACTTTAAATAATGGTACTCAACATGGAAATCTACGAGGATCAGGGTTGCCAAGCATACTATAATATATAGTATTGTACTATATTTTTTGCTAGTGTACTATAAACTGTTAGAAAAAGATATATTACGTAAAAACAGGGATCATAACTGTTATAACCTAAATCTTAAAGGTTATGGCTTAAGAATTAATATTTTTGTTTAAATGATTTTGGTTATGAATAACCATTATTGTCATCGGAAATATTTTTTGGTCACGAATAACCATTATCGATGACCAGAATTTTTTTGGTTACGAATAACCATTATTGATGACCAGAATTTTTTTTGGTTACGAATAACCTTTTGTCGTTGACGAGAAATTATTTTGGTTACGGCGTAACCAATATATATTTGCGGGATTTTTTTTGGTTGCGGTATAACCAATATATATTGTGGGAGTTTCTTTTCGGTTACGGTATAAGTATTGAACTATATAGAATATCTGGAAAACGAACTGTGGGTATTAGGAGCAGCAGCGCACTGTTGAAAAGAGATAGTTGCACAGCGTGGGATGCTGTTTCACTCTTACACACACGTTTATACCTGCCTATACTCAAATTTACTACGGGATAAAAGTACATTTACTACAGGATGGTGTATAATACTGAATAGACACCCATTCAATGCCACTGTCTCTCTTGGCCTGGCCAGTCCGGGGTTTTCCGTACCGTGTTTGCATCCCAGATATTTTATAGTTCAATGAGTATAACCAAAATCGGTTGCTGAAATTCTGTTTTTGGTTACCAATAACCAATACCGATTGCGGAAATTCTGTTTTGGTTACCAGTAACCAATATCGATGGTGGGAATTTTATTTTGGTCAATCCAGGCCATCATCAATTTTTATTAATATTACGCTGTCCAACACGATTTTTGGTCTACACTAAACGCTGGATGGCGGTTGTAGAGTTTTTCTCCCTGAATACAAATCCGCAAGCAGAATTACTCTATCACCTTCAGTTTTTGAGAAAATCGATTTTGAAAAAACTGCAAATTTTCAACTGTGAACAGCTTTTGTGTCGAAACGGTAATAGTTATTCGGCTGTTGTTTACATCAAATTATTCTACGAACCCTCCCGAATGCAACCATATAAGTTATAATGGCATTATAAACATATAAATATGTTTACACAACGATCAAAGGGAAAATGATACCCGAAATGCACCCATTTTTGAAGATATCTTTCAATTTATTTCCAAAATTAAGGGCCTAGAAGAAAATCTAACCATTCCACGCGATATATATTCCACTTACTTTAATATGTATATTCCACTTACTTTAATAATTAGTATTGTAGCGTTTGGTTTGGATACAGGAATATGGATAATTGCTGGACAGACAAGGTTTATTTGGATTAGGTAGGAATACATGGTTTGGAGTACAAGATGGGGCTACAAATTTCAAAGGTCAGACGTTGCGTCTCGATGAATTTATACAATTCTGGAAGATTCTATTGTGCAGACGGCACTTGATTTTAGTCTAATGAGGCGTCCAGGAGTTACTCTGTACTCTCCTGTTCGATTACCGTCCAGGTATTGTCGCCGATGTCTCCATATCGAACAGGCGTCCAGGAATATTCTCCCGTACTCTCCTCTCTCAACGATTGGGTATTTAGGAAAGCGGCTTTGTACTCTCGTGACTCTAATCTAATGAGGCGTCCAGGAGTTCCTCTGTACTTTCCTGTTCGGTTGGCGTCCAGGTATTATCGCCGTACTCTCCATACCGGTCGAGCGTCCAGGAACACCCTAAGTGCCTAGTCGCTCCAGCAGCCGTCCAGGTATTATCGCCGAACTCTCCTGCCGGAGTCCCTAAGCTGTCCGAGAGCGGCCGTTGGTCTTACCTCGTCCTCTCTCTCGGAACAGCGAAGAAGAAAAATACCTCTTTGAGCCTCTAATTTATACCCAATCGTTGCTATCCGCGGCCGCAGAAATCAACAAACGCGTCGTCAGGCGCGAGCCTCGCGAGACTCGGTTCCGCGCCCGCACGTCTCTCCTCTCGGGCGGCCTACAAGCGTGTCCGCGAAACGTCTCGATGGTCAGCGTTTCTCATTCTTCCTTTTCTGCATGCTACAGTCTCCCCCTCTGGACACGAAATCGTCCCGGTGAGTAGTCCAGGATCCTAGGTGGAGAAGTCGTCTCTGGAACTGGGGCCGGAGTGGTACCACTGGTGCAGGTGTCTGGGGTTCCGTGGTCCAGTGTACAGGCCGAGAACTGCGATGTGAAGAGGCCAATTCCACGGCGAGAACCTCTCGCTTCGTAGTGGGATCGGTCTGTCGGCTGGTGATAGTCCGCTGCTGGTGTGCTCCGGGTGCTCGGTCTCCTTCTCCCCCTGGAGAAGAGCTGCTCCGTTGGCGTAGCTGCTAACGCCAATTCGACAGGATGGGATGTCGTCTCGTCGACAGGCTGCCGTCTGGGTTCATCTGTGAGGACCTCTTTAGGTGGTCGAACGCTGGTTACTGTTGCGAGGGCCCTTCTCAGGCGGTCTTCTGCTGCGTCAGTCGGGTTGGTGGTTCTGCGATGCTGACAAGGGTTGGCACGAACTGCTAACCGTCGGCTCACTTCAGGCGTCGGTAGTCAACGCACATACGGAAGCTTCGATCCATGATGAAGCCGTAGTTCACCATCTCTCTCTTCGTAGGTGGTAAACGGGAAGATGGTACTGCAGTAAGGACCGCTTCATTCATCCTCGGTTCCTCCACGTCGATTGCGGCGATGTTCATACGAGTCTCGTACGTTCGTAGACATTGCTCGAAGAGGGCGTCGATTCCGAACCATTGGAACTTCGCGTCCTCGTTGGTAGCCATACGCGGACGTTTGATGGGGCTCAGCAGAGGTGGTGGTATCGGAAATTCGTTCGCTATCTCCTCCAGGTGGCCTTGCAGTCCTGCTGATGCGACTGGTGTTGCTTCCGTCGTGGCCAGTGTAACGCCCGGGGTGGTGTTCTCCTCTGTTTCGGCGACCTCTCCCTGGAAGTCGTACTCTTGCTCCGGCCGATCCAAGAAATGCCAGCTGCGCTGTGGGGCATTGATGATGATTCCCGATTCTTCGAGGAAGTCTATCCCCAAGAGCGTTCTGTCGTCCGTGCTATTGGGCAGGACAATGAAGGAGGTTGGTAGCGTTCGTCCTTCCAGGTGTACGTCCGCTGTGGTGATCATCACGTCTTGGACCCGTGGATTTCCATCAGCTAGGGCGACTCGCATTCGTCTGGTCGTGAATGATTGCCCTTTCCCTTTTAGTATGCTGAACAAACTCTGGCTGGCCACGCAGCATTTGGCTCCGGTGTCCAGATAGGCACGACCTTCCTCGCCGGCGATGCTCACGGTTACCGTTGGTCGGGGCCTTGGTTGCGCCATGGTGTCGATGGAGCAGAATGCAGCTTGAGTCGACGGCGTCATTTTCTTGCTGCAGTCCGGGCATTTGCTCCTCACGAACCCTGGCTTACCACAACCATAGCATTTCAGAGTTGGTCGTGAAGTGTTGTCGCTGGTGTTGGGTTCGGGTGCCGTACGTTGTTCGCGCCGTAAGCTCGTAGGGGCTTGGAACGTACGGTACCTACACTCCAAGGTGGTATGTCCGAATTTTCGGCATATCCCGCAACGCGCCCGTTCCTTTGATGACTGCTCTGACAGTCCTCTCTTCGTGGATCGTACCTCCCAGGTTTGCTGTTGGGCTTCTTTTTCCAGAGCCTCGACATCCCTTGCTCGAGTCACCAGACCCGTGAAGGAGGTGATTGATTCTCGAGAGATTCGTTCACGCAGGTGGAAGCGTAGAAGCCCGTAGATCATATCGATCTGCGTGCTCTCCGTAGGCAGCTCTGGGAGTTCCGCAAGAAGTGCCCTCTTTGTGTTGGCGTAGTGGTCAGTCGGAGTCTTCATGTCTTGCGCGTGGCGGAATACCTCCATGCCTCATTCTTCCTTTTCTGCATGCTACAGTATGGACTTACTTAATGACACGTCCACAATTTTTTTCCGTGAATACCGTTTTTTTTTTATTTCAGACCTAATATGTGAGAAAATTATGTTTGGAAACTCGTTTAATACGAGGTAGGGTTCGTTTTTAAGAAAATTAGTTTTGACAATGTAACCAATTTTTAGGCATGTGTGCACCGCGTATTTTATGAGTTTCAAACTCGATGTTTTTTAAAACAAGCCCAGCACTAAAAAAATTAGTCTGTAAAATTCATTAATTTTTCGTAAGATTTCATTTCATTTGCAGTTGTACATTTTCATTCCAGTATTTTGTCAATTCGTAGTGCACTGCAGCAAGGTTATTTAACAAATCTTCACAATCATTTTCCTCGAAATCGAAGTCTCAAATCAGAAAATGATATTTTAGATACGTTCCACTACCCCTACAGCACACTTTATTGCAGGAATGTCTTAATTACGTTGCGCTGCAACATTTGAAACATTGCACGGAATGTCCCCGGAACGTTATAAGTACATTGCTATGTCCGCCCCTGTGCAACATTGCAGGAGATATTTCTGCAACATTGTTTCGGAACTTTACAGCAAGAGTCACGGAACGATTCGAAGATCTTTCAGCAAGAGTCACGGAACGATTCGGAGATCTTTCAGCAATGGTCACGGAACGTTTCGGGGATCTTTTAGCAATGGTCACGGATCGTTTCAGGGATTTTTCAGCAATGGTCACGGAACGTTTCGGAGATTTTATAGCAATTGTCAGGCAATGTTTCGGAGATATTACACAGCAATGGTCATGCAACGTTCCGGACAGTAAGGCCAAAAATAAAAATATTGGTATTAATTATATACCGTGCTGCGAGGGACGCGACTGTACATGAATGTGTGCAGAGGAATCGTATCAGTATAACGTCCGTGTGTCTTTAATAAAGCGAAAATTCTTTTAAGCCCAGAGTGAGATTCGAACCGATGACCTCGAGCGCCGTAGACGAATACTTTACTGCCGCAGCTACAACTGTTGATTGAAAAGTTTGCTTACGTTTTCGAACTTACTCTCCAACCGTGCATAACTTTAAACTCAAATTATTAAAAAATGAAGGCTCGTTTTGACAACCCCATTACATCTCCCTAATCATGGAGCCGGATATCACACAAGAAAATTCATTTAGACGCTTGATGCTATATTAAATTGATTTATATTCTGTTCTGAAATATCCTGCGTAATACAAGAAACGATTTTTCTTTAGTTTTTAATGCATTTTCAATACAATGGCTTAACAATTTTTTATATGTTTATTTATTTTCTAGATTTTAGTGTTTATGGATTTACATTGCACAACTCACACATCTTTACAATTACCTTTCATTGTCGTAAACAGTTTAACCCCACAAAATTACCTTTTCACAAAAAGGTACAAAAAGAGCGCTAAGTATATAATCCCACCAAAAAGAATCCCATTTAAAAACATTGTCGTAAATTAATATAAATATAAATTTCTTAATGTGTTATATTTAACTTTACGAAAGTAATGATATACAACAATTGCGCCAAGTATCATAATGGTTATATATGCAAAGCAAAAATGTATTAAATAATATTAAGCAGATATATTTTTATACAAATAAATACTTTAATACGAATAAATATTTTATACAAAATACTTGGCGGTGCTCTCCGAATTGGCGCTGCTAAACTGAATAAATATGTATAAATTGCATTAAAATATTTTTCTTTCTGTTGCAGCCGAAATCCGCCGATCAGCTGTCATGCGGATTTAAACGTGCGTGCGAGAGCGTGTCAACACTGGTGACACACCGTCCGGTAAGACGGTGACATACGTCACACGTTTTTGGAATCCGTTAGTCGTTTCCACGAACACCGAAAGACAACAACACGCTCCCGCACGCACAATTTATAACGGCTTTTGTCGCCCTGCGACCCACGAGCAACGTTTTAAGGAATCTTTTAAAACGGCCCTTCGAGCCTTGACGCCCTGCGTCCCTGTACATAGCTTGTACATATATCTGTTCCTCGTAACTGCGTGGTTGTAAGTCGTGTGTGTCCGTTCTGTGTTTCTGTGGAGTGCTCGTCCGTTATTGTAACGACGCCCACAGCCGGCCAAATAAACGTGCCGTCTCAACAATTGGTGGACGTCGTCATCTCGACTGGAGCGCATACCTTCTCTGGCCATACCAGTGGCAATCCACCCCACCTTCCTAAGGCCTTCGCTTAAACACTTTCTTTCTTCTGCGAGCGTGTGCATATACAGTGGACGCTCGATAATGAGCCGCAGTCGGGGCTCTAGAGGCGGGGTTTTCTCAGAAGCGGCATATTAACGAGAGCCAATGTAACGCGCGCTCTCCCCATAACTCTCCTGTTTTCGTTTCCGTGATGGCTGCCCCCCGCCAGAATACTCTTAAGGTGCGTCACACTGATGTGAGAAAAAGAAAAAACACATTCACGTATATGTATTGCTTGCGAACTCCAGTGTGGAGGCACCATTAAGGGTTAGCATTCATTGGCTCGCTGAGCGTGAGAGAAAGGGAGGTGCACACACGCGTGCGAGTAATGCGTGTGAGCTGGGGCGTTCCCAACGGCACTTTAAACAGCGGCATATTATCCAGCGTCCACTGTACTACGTATGATAATAGAATTACATATATATGTAGAATAAATCGGACTGCGTTTTTAATATGTATATGTATATGTTTATGTATTCTTGATTGTAAGGGAGTTATTGTAAATTATTAATTAATACTAAGATCGCAGCGCCAAGTATTTTGAATAAAATATATTAATATATTAATCCTGCAACCCGTGCGCGCGCGAACTTGTAAAATGGCAACACCGCCTCACGGACGCATTCCACTACAACCATGCACCGGCCCAGCGGAGAGCTGCCAGCGACCGCTGGACAAGAGTGATTCTTTTCTAGTTTTGGATGGAGCCATTTCTTTGGGTATATAACTTTTATTTTTTTTTCAAAGTTCCAACTATAGTGAGCTTCCACGAAATCAGACATTTTGCCAATGGCAGTGTCGTGAAGAAATTGTCCATGGCAATATTTCTACCTGACCCTCTGTATGGCGTAGCCAGGTCTTTCACTACTCTTTCTCCTTGATTTTTTTCGCGAATAGTTCCGTTTTTTCCAGTATAAATTTGGCCAGAGAGTCGCATATCCACCATATTTTGATTCCGTACTTTGCAGGCTTCGACGGAATATATTGTGTAAATTTCGTTCGACCTCGGAAAGGGAAAAGCTGTTCGTCAATTGTCAAACTTTCAATTGGCTGGTACATCTTTGACAAATTTGAATTTAGCATGCACCATATGTCCCGTATAGGCGCAGCTTTATCGTCCTTCATACGCTGAACACGGGTATTCGCATCGTCGAAATGGATAAATCTCAAAATGTTCCAGAACCGATTGATGCCCATGGTCGCTCGATACAAAGGATATGACAGAGTTTTCCACATATCTGTCGTGTGATCAGTGTTAGAGTTATTTGCACCTGCCGCAATCAAAATTCCTAAGAATCCATACAATTCACAAGGTGTCAAATCTTTCCATGCTGCTTGTTTCCGTGTAGGATGTGTTTCGTTGTAATTTTTATAAACTGCAGTCGCCTTTTTATTAGTATGACGAATGATTATATCAATCATCTCGTTTGAAAGAATTTTTTTGAACGTATCGCTAATGGATAACATTTTTGTGCTCCTGTGCGGGCCACTTCTTTGCCGCACGATGTTACGAGCTGCAGCTTGATGTTCAGCCAGTGATGTCCTGTTGTAACCCAACCAACGCCTAAGGGCAACGACACCGCGTGCATTCCGATTGCCGCAACCGAACAGCCGAAAACCGACACAGCCGCGTAAGGACTTTCGGAAGCGCATCGAGAACCGTCAGCACATGGTGAAATACCCAAAGCGGGTCAAAGATGGAGACCCCGATGGTCCCCACTTCACCCCGATTAGAGTATAAGAATAATGTACAAGCCACTCGTGGCTCTCTTTGTCATCAGAACACCTACGTTACAGTACGCGTTACCTGTCACCCAGATCGGGACAGAATAAACCTTGTTTAAAACCTCGCGGTGAGTTCCAACTCTTTAACCTGCTACGATCCCCTACCCTTCGGATTCCCTCCGAATCCTTCTGCCACGGCACCTCTACCCGAACCTTCGGAGTCCGTGGACAGCAACTGCGAAGGACGCCCGGAGCTCCTCTGAGATTTGCTACCCGAATCTCGACCTCAGGCGCCTTAGCACAACAGTCAGACTCCAAACTGTTCCAGCTTTCGCCACAAAATTTTTATCATTTCCACTCGGCTTTCCATTGTCGCCTGAATGTAAACAATGAATGTTATACACAATTAATAATTTACATCATAAATTATATAAATAAATTCATATAAATTCGTATAATGCCTTCAGCCTCCTCGTCGTCGCTTGTCTCCGCTTCACTCGCTTAATTTTCCTCTTCATATTCCTCGTTGACTGTCTCACCTTCATTATCTGCATTTTCATCAGTTTCATCGCTGTCCAAAACTTCAGAGCTTCGGGCTTCAGTTTGCGGCACTGGAAACCAGTCCTCGTCGTCGCTATCAGAAGCATAGAAATCGTCCTGTTCGATAGGACCTAATAGCTGTTTCAAGTACGCATCCTTGTCTTCATTGTTCAATCTTTCGAACTGTTTTTCTGATAATTCTTCTATTGTTGGTCACTTTTTTATAATTTATGCAATTATACAGTACAAACACGTAAATAAACAAGCCACAAACACAATAAACACTTATCGTTGTCAGAAATACAGAGTCCACGCGAAGGAGGCGTTCCGAAATAAAAGTACTTTCGATTCTTGCTTAGGCTGTCACGGCTCGTGATCGGAGGTGAGCATACAATATAGAGAGGACACGATTCCGAGAAATTGGCGATACTCTTCGTCTCGCTCCATCCTTCGGACGCCCGACACTCCGTCTTTTGTTTGCCCGTGCGAGGCGCTGCGATTGGCTGTGACACGAGAACCGCGATAGGCTTCTACGAAATTAGTGGAGCCGTTGTCGTCTTTTAGACAAAAAAGCTTGTGTCTGTCGCTCACGCAAAGGACGGAGCACCAAGCGCCCAAAAGACGGAGCAAGACAAAGCACCAACGCGTCGCCCGCCTCGTATTCGTTCCTCGCTCGTCATCTCTTGCAACTCGAATTTGTATGATAGGAATGAGCCAAAAGTGAATTCTAAGACCCAACGCAGAGGAGTCCCCCGATTTTCGTCCCAAGTCGAATTTCAAACAACTGCAGCACGCCTGCGTTCGAAAAACTAAACAAACGATCGTGCGGCTTTGTGGAAAATCACTTAAAAAACATTTTCAGGTACATGTGGAAAGTCCCGTATACCTCATAAAGGTTTCCCGGCTGACCACAGGGTTGCCGAAGTCAAGTATAATCGCACAAATATGAATCACCCCTCTAAAGAGCCTCAAATACATGATTTCACCACGCGGGTACAGCTGTACCCTGGTCATTGAACAACGTAGGTAAAGTTGGTTATTGACATAAGGGTTAACATAAATCATTTATCATTGTATTGTATGTATATCCTAGAATATAACGCCCAGTCAATGTGCATCCTGTTGATGCAACATTATGTACATTAGTATTAAACATTCAACACAGACACGTATGCTTTTCAACCATTGCAACCAATGCATTGCAACCAGTGAATAACCGAATTGTTGAATGAGAAGCCCAGCAAATGACCGCATACTTTTATTAAGTATTTATTAATGTTTGTTTAATACGCATAACTAAAAATATGGAATATTAAAAGTGCAACTGCACTCCATTTATAAACATATAGTATTTTTTAAATTTATAATTTACATTTCTTTGCCTAATGGTCATTCACTGGTATGCGGTCAATTACTGGTTGGTTTACTCTATTATTATTATTAGTAGTAGTAGTATTATTATTATTATTATAAACGGGAATATTCCCATAGTTTATATAAAGCATACAACAATTGACCTTACATCGTCTACACAAAGCGTGACCTAATATACAGGAGAAACTTTGAACTTCCTACTCTGAATAATATTGTGTGTGTGAATGTAAAAAATGTGTAACTGATTTATTTATCAAATCAATGGTGTGTATAAATATTTCTCCTTTTTCCATAAGGATTTTGTAAAAAAATATGTACATATACAGTAATCTGCACCTACAATAATCATTATTGATAGCAATTAGGGAAAAGTCGATACAAGAATCAATTCTGGAACCTTTGTTGCAAAATGTCCGAAAAGTTGCGTGAACATTGCCAGAGAATGACCGGAACGCTCCGTGAGCATTGCCAGAGAATGACCGGAACGCTCCGTGAGCATTGCCAGAGAATGACCGGAACGTTCCGTGACCATTGCCAGAGAAAGACCGGAAGGTTCCGTGACCATTGCTAGAGAATGGCCGGAACGTTCCCTGAAGCTTACAGGAAGGTTCCAAGTGGCAATGTTCCACCGGAACATTGCTGGAATGTTCCAGGAAGGTTCCTATGTCCGCACCGAGGCAACATTCCACGGCAACTCCCATGGAACCTTCCTGCAAGCTTCGGGCAACGGAGTGTGCTGTATGGGACGTAGCATATGCACACGCACGCACCCACGCATGCACGTACAAGAAAGAAAGAAAAGGATTAATGCAATTTATACATATTTATTGAGGTTAGCAACACCAATTCGGGGCGCAGCGCCAAGTATTTTGAATCAAATATTTATTCGTATTAAAATATTTATTTGTATAAAAATATATCTGCATATTATTATTTAATGCATTTTTTCTTTGTATAAATAGCCATTATGAGTAATGGAATTTTAGCTGTGCATATGTAGTTGTGTCATCTAAAGCGCAGTTGGAAAGCATCTTTATGTACTAGCAGCTTATTTTGATTTCACATCTTTTTTTAATTTTGTAATTATTATTATCTTCTATTTTTTGTGATTTTCATGTTTTCATGTACTTGGCGTATTTTTTTCCTTTTTTGAAGTTTTTTATGGGGATCTCACTTCTTTTTACAAAGATATTATTATCTTCTATTTTTTGTGATTATTATTACTTTCTATATTTTGTGATTTATTTGTATCATGTACTTGGCGCAATTTTTTTACTTTTTTGAAGTTTTTTTATGGGTATATATTTTATTTTGTACATGCATGGTACAAATTTCCAGAAACTTGTGTGAAAGGAGATGCTTCTCAGCCGAACCATCTCCGGACTTCCAAGTCTGCGACTCTACGAAAGAAATCTATTAAAAAAATTTTGGCGACTTACCTTATTAATTGAGACAATAATTTAGTCTCCTATGTAGGAGATCACTTGGTAGGTTATAATAAAATTCAAAATAGTATATATAATATGTGTGTATCCCGAGAGTCGACGAAAGAAGAACGAACATGTGTTGGCTGAAGGTGGGTGTGTAACGCGTATATACGTATTCCCGAGAGTCGACGAACGAAGAACGAACATGTGTTGGCTGAAGGTGTGTGTGTAATACCGCGTTTACACCAAGGCGAACACGAACAAAAACATTGTTCGCGACCGTTTTCGTCTGTTCTTGCCGTGTCCAGACCGCCGCAAATAGAACAAAACCTTCACATACGATTCGTATACTGACTTTTGTTCATATTTGCGGTGGTGTGGATACGGCAAGAACGTGTTGTTCGTGTTCGCCTAGATGTAAACGCGGCATAACGCGTATATACGTATTATGTTGACGAAAAATTTCTTGGAGAAGAAGAATCAGGAGAAAAATCTTGCCGTTGCGGACTGATCCATGAGGCGATATTACGATATCTCTGTCATGCGTGGACCGTTTTTATTAAATTTGGTCTTATTCGAAAGTTTATATGCGGTTTACATAAGAAAAATGACTTTAAATTTAGAAAATATTGCGGGCGTGATGAGATATTAATGAAATAAATTTCAGGTTAGGTTGGATTAACCGGGCGACGAGTAAATGATAGCGGTAGCGACAGTCGACATATACAGGGTGTCGAAATGTACTTGGCATTGAGACGCTACCGCCTCTAGATAATTCTTAAAAAATAGCTTAAACAGGTGCCGTGCTTTCGCATGTTACTAAGAAGGGGATACTTTATATAGACCTACATATATAGAAAATCTTGGTATACAATATACATCATTGGTTTTGAGAAACACGAAAAATCCAGGGGTGCCCAATCATTTTGTCGCGGAGTGTATTCGGTTTTGTTACGGAGCGCCAGGTTACCAGAAAAACTTGAAATGTGTTTTTTATGTTATAATATTTTTTTATCTACCTTAAGCTTATAATACAATATCCTGAAAGTTTCAGAAAGATCGATTAAATACTTTCTTTATAAATAATTCCAGAAAAATGCCTCGATTTTCATCTAGTTATGGCTGTGTTTCAATTCACGTATCCTGCGCATGAAATTAGTGGCATCGTATTGGTGGCAAGTGAGAGAAATTCTATGGAATTGTACGATGCTGCCAATACGATGCCACTAATTTCATGCGCAATATACGTGAATTGAAACACAGCCTATACCAGGCTCCCCTCGGGGTTACATACCCTCACGACGCCAATTAATTGATCACTTCTGGGATTTTTTTTTTTGAGAGCTGTAAAATGTATCGAAAATGTTATAATTGTATCTTATTCTTGGGAGCTTTATGCATATAAAAAATTGTTTAACACAGGTTTGTCAAATATTGCCCCTCGTTTTCTGCAGCTGTCGCAACCTCTGCACCAAACAGGGGTGCAAACCCTTATCAGCATGATATTTCCTGGAAAACGCACACAACAATGAAATTTCAAAGCCGGTCTTGTAAAATGGTGTTGTAGCAATGGGTTATCGGACGAAATTTTTGAATTTTCAGGAAATAAAAAAATTATGCCATTTTGAAGAAAGAAGCCAAGTTTTCGTCTACCGTTTCGATCTTTAAATGGTAAAAAATATTATAATTTAAAAATTTTAAAAACTGGCCCGATAGCCCTTAGAGATAGTCATTCTGTATAGATTAACGCAAAGATCGTGACAAAATGTTGTAATTTGTCGAAGTTATCATGCTGACAAGTTAGAAAAATGTAATTTGAGAAAAGCGCGTTTAAAGTTAAGAACAAAAAGTATTGAAAAAACATTTTCTTACAATTTACACTTAATTTGCAAACATACTGTGAACCCTTATTTTGTGCAGTTTGTACATTTTTGGAATTTCTGCTCAATCTGCGTGCAGTACGAGCCTCTTTTGTAGTTTGCGCCGCTGCAATCCCCGCGTGTTTCAGTCTATTAGTATGGGCGTCCGGAGGAGGTACAAAAGGGGCAGTTGCCCCCCACGGCTTTTGAAAAAAATCGCTTATTTTTCAAAACTGATCTTTATTAAGTTTATACTAATAAAGGGATAATTTTTAAATTTCGATTTTAAATTTTTAATTAAGGTGGCACTATAAAATGGGTTAAAAAGGCAAGAGGGGTATATTTTTCTTTATCATCATCCCAAAGTTCCCCTGCCTCTGGAAAAAGTCTCCGGACGCCCTTGTCTGTCAGCATCCTTTTTATTACAATAATTGTGCAAATTGAAACCAATCTTACACCCCAATTGCTGTAATGTTTGCACATATGCATTTATTTTTCAATTAATGTATACATACCCCTACAGCACATTTTGTTGCAGAAATGTTGCACAAAAGTTGCAGAACATTGCAATGTTGCCGTTTGGTTGCGAGTTGCATTGCAATATTACTGCAAAATTGTGGAAACATTCCCGTGCAATATTTCAACGGCCAGATTTGTGCAATGTTACAGAAATATTGCGCACATATTCCCGTGTAATATTGCTATGACCACGTTTGTGCAATGTTTCAGGAATATTGCCCAAATGTTGAAGTGCAATATTACAATTGCCAAGTTTGTGCAATATTTCGGGAATATTCCGCACACATTGCCGTGAAATATTGCGCATATACTGAGGTATAATCCACGCGAAACGTTTCAGCAATGAAACCGCAATAAATCCGGAATTTCGCAGAGCGATCCCGAATTGTCGACACGCAGAATACAGTCTAAGATTCCACAGGCTACCACCGCGGAAATGTATACGAACGAGGACATTATTTGACAAAAAAAATAATACGATTATTTAATTAACACCATCGAGTTTAAACAAACTCATAAATAATATTCAGCAAAAAAATTTATAAAACGTGTTACACGTGCCAATTACTGCCAGTCTCCCTACCATTACCGTTTAATTGATTATATCTAATTAGAACGTTCCGAATTGTCGAGGGAAAAAAACTAAGTCCGGATATATTGCGGTTTCATTGCTGAAATCTTGCACATATGTTGCAAGATGTACGGTGCTCGCAAGATATGTACAAGATTTCAGCAATGAAACCGCAATATATCCGGACTTAGTTTTTTTCCCTCGACAATTCGGAACGTTCTAATTAGATATAATCAATTAAACGGTAATGGTAGGGAGACTGGCAGTAATTGGCACGTGTAACACTTTTTATAAATTTTTTTGCTGAATATTATTTATGAGTTTGTTTAAACTCGATGGTGTTAATTAAATAATCGTATTAATACTTATATCACATATGTGAACAGACAGAATGCAGTGTTACATTTCACATGCAAACTCCGAGGGAATATTTGTAAACACGGACAATATGTGATATATGTAATTAATACAATTAGTTAATTAACACTATAAGGTTTAAGCGAACTATTATTCTGTATACAGCAATAAATGATATTTGTAAAGAAGTCTGAGCTGTGAAATGCAAATCCACAAACACTAAAGACTAGAAAATAAAAAAATATATACAAAAAATTTATGTTAAATGATTGCATTAAAAGTACGTTAAAAAGTAGAAAAATTATTTTCTTGTACTACGCAGGATATTTCATAATAGAATATGAATATACTTAATACATCATCAAGCGTTGAAATTAATTTGTTGTAAGATATCCGGCTCCACGATTAGGGAGATATAATGGGGATTGTCAAAATGAATCTTCTTTTTTGAATAATTTGATGTAAAAGTGGTGCACGGTAGGAGTATAAGTTAGAATACATAAGCAATTTTCTCAATCAAAGGTTGTAGCTGCAGCGGGAAAGTGTTCGTCTACGGTGCTCGAGGTCATGGGTTCTCGAATCTCGTTTGGGGTAAAAAAATTTCTGTTTAAAAAATACTCTGACGTTATAGGTACTACTACGATTCTGCACGCATTCATGTCGTCGCGTCCATCAAAGCCACGGTATACAATTTTTACCACTTTCCTACCGATATTTTTATTTTTGGCCCTACTGCCCGAAACGTTGCCTGACCATTGCTGTAAAATCTCAGAAATGTTGCGCTACCATTGCTGTAAAATCTCAGAAATGTTGCGCTACCATTGTTGTAAAATCTCAGAAATGTTGCGCTACCATTGCTGTAAAATCTCAGAAATATTGCGCTACCATTGCTGTAAAATCTCAGAAATGTTGCACTACCATTGCTGTAAAATCTCAGAAATGTTGCGCTACCATTGCTGTAATATCTCGAAGCAATGTTGCAGAAATATATCCTGCAATGTTGCACAGGTGCGGACATAGCAATTTACTTGTAACTATTCGGCAATATTCCGTGCAATATTTCAAATATTAAACCGCAACGTAACTGAAACACTTCGGCAACAAATGTGCTGTAGGGGTAATCATATAGTACATATACGGGAAAAATAGTGTCGGGCAGTAGGGGAAGGTGGGGCAAGACGGGGTAGCTAAGATTGGATGATGAATAAAACACAGATTTTCATAATCAACTAATCAAATTTACGTCTGAACCATGCTTTGGTAATAAGTCTTTCAGATTAACTGGGCATCAACCAAAGTTTTAAAGGTTTCAATAGAATAAATAAAAATGTTCAGAAAATGTCGTTTCTCCGCATCTTGCCCCACGGGTGGGGTAACGCGTATGCCCAATTTTGATTAGTGCGTTTGTATCGTGACATACGGGGGTACCCCGTCTTGCCCACCTCTCTGTCTTACCGCACCTTCCCCTATATCTCACGCAGCGCCACTTGCAGCTCCATTCAGGATACTATATGACGTATACTGTTGCGACTCCCGTCTAGCGGCGTGTAGTTTAAGCTTTAGATGCGCGAAGTTCAAATCGGATCACACGAATGTAATAGGAAAGGAAGATTAGGTGAAGTTCGCACAAGGCCGAAGGGTTTGAAAATAGTTAAATATCCTTTTAATAAGAGGACTTCAAGATTATAAACTAATCGATACCCACTTGGAAACGGGTAATTGAATAAATGAACTTCTCCGTCTTTCCTTCTCCTAGGTGTGTAATTCCAGCGCCGCGTAGTTAAACGCTTGTTCTGTAAAAATTGAGAATCGAAAAGAAATCGAATAGACGAATAGGAATTTAGGTAGTTAATTAGTAAATTTGCGATTGGCTCTCGGTAACTAAGCCATTTTGAAATTAACAAGAGGAAAAGCGAAGGGCTTTTCGGAAGCGTCACTTGAGCCCGAATAGCAGTGTTGAGCAGTCGAGTTGTAGACAACTTCCAGAAATTTAGATATTAGAGCTATTTTGTTAATTAAAGTTCCTAGTATTGAATTCTAATTGTTCTTTTATTGAGTTTATCCTTTTATTTATTATTCGTTTTCTTTACATTTATTTCATGAATAATCCGCGTCCAAGGAGCAGAGTGCCTTAGCACTCCACGGGCATCGACCCTCGCCGAATTCCCTACGAGGGATCCAGGAGAACCAGCCGGCCACGCAACAATACTAAGGATACTATATGTATAATGTATATCTATCTATTCTATAAAAGAAGTCCTGGTAGACTGAATGACTGATTCATCAAAGCCCAGCTCAAACCGTTCAACTTAGGATCGTGATATTTGGAAGGTACATTGTTTTCATGATGTAGGCGCCCACTACGGAATGATTTTTGGAAATTCCGCGCCCAAGGGGGTGAAAGGGGGAAAAATGTATTTTCCCGGATTCCTTAATATCTTTTAGGTTTGATTAGATATCCACTTGGTTTATACATACAAAGGTTTCCCGCACAAATCCCTAAACATCAATTTCAGGATTTTGCACTAATCAACCCCTAAGGAGGTGAAAATGGGTAACCTGTGTTTTCATGGCGTCCTTAATATCTCTGAGGCGCGAAGCGAAGTGCGGGGGTATTTTGCTAGTTAAAGTATATATAGCTATACGTTTACTAATAAAATTAGCAGCAAGGATAACATGTATTTGTGAGTTTCTACCTGATTGCTGCACTTGACTTCCTACTGTTCAGCGCGGCCAAATTTTTTCGATCGTGCACGCTTTCGCTATGGTCTATCACGAAATGCTGTGAGGAAAATAACTGTTTCAAACAGTTATATATCGGTTCTGACTGAAACAGTTATGAAGAACCGATATTCTGAATAACTGTTATAAGGAACCGAAATTTCTGACTACAGTAGTTTCCCGTTATGAGTTCGGCAAACAGGGCTGGCAGCGGACTCATAGTGGGTTGCGGACATGATTCTCTCTTTCGTATCCGACGGCTATTTCGTGTCTGACTCTTTCGTTTCCTCTTTCTCGTTGTCCGGTTCTCTCACTCTCGTCCACAGGCTTCCAAGAAATGGTGGGAATAGTCACCGTACTCTCAACAGAAGGAAAAAACAGACTCATAACGGGGAACTACTGTATATCGATTTCGGTTACGGTTCTACAGAACCGATATTACCTACATCGGTTATAACAGTTCTAGAACCGTTATTTTTTCGGTTCTATATTGGTTCTAAAACGGTTCTGGAATTGATTCTCGCATCAATTTTACAGGAATTGAAAGAAGTAGATATTACGCTTACAGATTACTGTATATTAAGAATTTATTTTGAAGAAATATTTCTAAGAAATTCAATAATCTACTATTTAATCAGAAATGATGTTTCTATTTTATCGGACTGTTTCAACTCTCGGATGGCCCTGCATGGGTTTCTTTTGTCCAAGAGCTTCTTCAAACATCTCAATTCGCGATGATTGACTGAAGCTAAAAATTGTTTACGGTAGGCCCGTTTCAGAGTTCAGCGGAGAGTCCGCGCTACTCGGGCGTAGCAAATTACATATAGGTACATTCTATAGGAGCATTCGTCGGCATCCGCACCACATGATCACTTTGAAACGAACGCAAGCTTTCACAATTTCACAGTCAAGCAAATTCTGCCACGGAGTAATAAACAGCTACACATCAAAACATTGACGTAGATACGCTACTGAGATGATCGCTAAAGCAAGAATAGACGTCTGCGTACAAATTGCGTTGACAAAATAAATCCATGCATAGCCATCGGAGAGTTAAAACATATAACAATTTCGTAGAAACAATATAAGAATCGATTTACGAACCGATATAAACCGACTCCAGAACCATTTAAGAACCGATATAGAACCGAAAAATAACGGTTCTAGAACCGTTATAATCGATATAATATCGATTCTAGAATCGTAACCGAAATCGATATACTCAGAAATTTCGGTTCCTTATAACAGTTATCCAGCATGTCGGTTCTTCATAACTGTTTCAAAAACCGAAACCGATATCATAACTGTTTTAAACCCCTGGTGAGGACCCTTTGGTCCCATGTCACGCGATACCAATTCATGCGCAGCTCTTATCTAACAATAAGAGAAACATTGATGTTCCGTTTTACCCTACTCTCCCCTATGCATGTGTAACCATTCCATTTGTCCTCGAATCAATTGGAGATTCGCGTATCAGTATAATCTGTCTCGATTTCGTGAATTCGAACGATATTCTCATGATTCGATGGCGTAGAACTAACGATTCGCCTTGACACTAATGCGGCACCACGAGCTTTCGCCGATTGTTTGTGACGGCGTTGGCGCACACGTGTTGTGACTCAGAAATGATAACCGATGATTTATCCGTGACAGGCTGCAGGTACTGCGGATGGATTATCGTTCTGATTGCAAAGTATGAAATAATTAGGGAGCGGACCGTCGACCATCCATCATTGGGCAACGATGGCCGCTTGTCAGGCACCGTTCATTTATCATACTCGCTCAGCCATCACCCTCTTCCTATTCCCATCGCATCGGCAGTGTTCCATTGTTCGTATATCGGACGTAACTATCCGTTACTACTAATTACCTCCTACCCCTGCGAAAGATTACGCAGTCAAGGTATCAAACGTATTAACATGCACGTACCTCTAGGTACACACGCACACACGTGCATAGGTACGCATACGTTGGCGTAGCGGGCGAGCAACGACTCCATTAACCGTGTTTACTTGGCCAAAGATCTCGCCTATCGGTCAACTGTGCGGTATATGGATACTGTCGCGTACGCCGCGACGCTTTGTCGCACGGGAATGCATTTCGACAATAATCTACCGTGCAGTTAACTTGTCACACGAGAGACTGCACGTCTGCCTGCGCAAAGCTGCATTCGACGTTTCCCTCCCGATACACCATTTCGCCCTGAAATTCTCAGTGGCGTATTTATAATGTTGGATGTTTTAGATCAGCTTCGTCTATTTCATGTTCCATTATACTCTAACTATTTAACTTAATTCGTAAATATTTTTGCAATGTGCTACCGGGGATGGAGTAAAGGCGGCTTCATACATATCTGGTTCGTGATGGTGCAGTGCCGTTAGTGCAAATGGTTTCCTCGTTTCAGTGTCAGTAATGCCTCGTTCACATTAATACCAAGTTTACTGGCTTCAACCGACTTAAAGCAGTAAACTTGACTAATGTGAACCTGTCAGTCACTTGACTTGAAATATCCTTTCAATTTTCAAGCGAAGTAGAGAGTGTTCCAACTTTTCTTGCCTTGAAATACAACTTGAATAGTGTGAACGTATGTACAAGAGTCACGAAGGTAACCGACTGTTTATTGCTTTTCAAAATTGAGGTTATCATCGATACAATGGCTAAGAATAATAAATGGAATAATACTAAGATTTCTAAAGTCTTAGAAATCTATGAAAAGTATGACGTATTATGGAATAATGAAATTGATGAATATCGCAGAAAGAAGCCAAGAACTAAATAATGAAGGGTTTAATGTGGATGCTGAAGAGGTGCGGAAAAGAATAAAAAGTATAAAGACTACATACAGTGAGGAATTAAGGAAAATAGATCAAAGTAAGAAAAGTGGTGCGGGAACAGATGATGTTTATGAACCAAAATTACATTGGTTTAGCCAAGCAGTTTGGTTTTTAAATAATGTAACGGTCTCAAGGAAATCAACTACTAACTTGGTAATGGTAAGTAAAGTATATGTATTTCAAGTACAAAGGAATTTTCTTTGATATTTTTATTCAACGCCAATCATTTTTAATTGCCATGGTACTGCACCGTGGCCCGCAAAGTAGTCTGCATACAAACTCCGTAAATTGCCAGCATCGATAGTATAATTATTGGGACCCATTCCAAATGTAATATCTGTCATTCCTTGAGCATTTGCACCAGTGTTGAGCCATGATCCAGGGATAATATGACCTGTATCATGATCTTCATCATCTACTGACCGCGGTGGTAAATATGTAGTTCCAGATGTTGTCCTAAGCCAATTATGCAAGGCACAGCTAGCTAGTATCACTAAATCCACAGTCTCTGGTAACAGCGAAATGGGTTTCTCAAATACCCTAAATCGCGATGCTAGTATTCCAAAAGCATTTTCCACGACTCGTTGAGCTCTGGACAAGCGGTAATTGAATACTCTCTCTTTTACTGACATGCCGTTTCTGCTGTATGGTTTCAATAAATTTATCCGCAAAGGAAATACATCATCTCCAATTAATACACCATTATTTGGGAATTTTAAAGCCTCGCTTTCCAGTGCAATACTGAAAGTACTATTTCGAAAAATTACGCTATCATTAACCCTGCCATTGCATCCAACATCCACATAAATAAAACGGTAATTAGCGTCAACTATCCCAAAGAGAATAATACTATATGTGCCTTTATAATTATAGAATTTAGATCCAGTGTTGGATGGTCGTTTTATGTGCACATGTTTTCCGTCTATGGCTCCACAACAATTGGGAAAATTCCATTTTGCTTCAAATACTTTTTGAATACACTTCCAGTCTTCTAAGGTATTGGGAGTCTGAAAATATATATGTATACATTTCTATTTTTTTCAGGAAACAGTGCTGCTGAAAGAAGAAAAAGACCAAAATTCCTTTGAGTTAGAAGGAGAGGCACTACTACCTAAAAGGAAAGACACTTCCATAAAAAAGGATCCATCATCAGAACCTGTTAAACAAAAAAAGGCAAAAACCTCACTGGATTGGGTTGAAATGGCCATAACAGATTTAAATAAAATAGCTCAAGCGACTGCCGTGGCACCGGACGATGAATTAGACCACTTCGGAAAATATGTTACAGCTTCATTAAAAAAACTTCCCCTTATAAATGCTCTTGCTTGTCAGGAACAAATTCAGAGCATAATCAACAGAGCGAGGATTGCTGCTGTATCAGCAGAAACCCCATTGGGATTTGAATAAGAACAAATAAAAATGTACTGGATGTTTATCAATATGTGGGACAATATTTCAGGTTCTGGGCACCACTCATTAAGACAATAAAAGATGGCATATGCATATGTCCGATAATGTTTAGTTTTGCAGTTATAAGTATTTTTATATTTCGAACCGACCCTGAAATATTGTCCCACATATTTATAAACACCCTGTAAATAAATTTAATTTGGCATTTTTTATTTAAACCAGTTATATTCTTACCTTAATAAATGACCGCAGCGCTTCATAAATAGTAGAAAGAACCTCAGGTAGAAACACAGATATTGTGTTTTTCGGAACACTATACTGGTATTGTAGAAATGTTAGGCTATCACCACTTGCTAGGTAACGTAATATGATTTCCAGCTTAATTCTGGCTGATATTGGTTCCCTAAACCACGTCGACTTTTTCTGAACTTTGTGTTCAATCATACTAAGTAGATCATCAAACATCGCCACAGATATTCTTAAATGATTTTTATATGCTGCATTATCTTCTAATGCTAATTCTTTTAACAGAGTCCCAGATGCTCCAAGGCGATTCCTTCTGCAAATCCACTTTCTTATCCAAGTTGACCGTTTCCTTTTCATCATTTTTTTAATATTTTCAATAATTCATTATTAATTTCGTTTTTTCTTATGCACAAGCCAGCAAATACTACCTCCTTTGACGCCATTTTAGATATATTAATTACCTGCTTCACTCTACAGCTTCAAGCTTCAAGTACTCTTGAAAGTAACTTGAAGGCAGCTGACACACTATCTGAACACCAACTTGAACTCAGTATACTTGAATTCAAGCGACTTGAAGCCAGTAAACTTGACTAATGTGAACGAGGCATAACTGACACGAACAAGTTAAATTGCAACGATTCAAAACAGCGAAATGATATCTTTTACCACTCGTACTGACGGCACTGGATCGTCACGGAACTGATGTGTGTGAATCCGCCTTAAGGTCCGCGCACACATATCCGTCCCGTGTCAGTTCCGTGCCAGTTCCGTTCCGGCGTGCCAGTGGTAAGAAGAAGAGACTCTCTACGCCCCTCTTCTTCTTGCCACTGGCACGCCAGAACGGAACTGACACGGGACGGAGATGTCTGCGCGGACCTTTAAAGCGAATAATTCTTTAATTTTTGTAAATAAAGGGAATGTAAATGAAACTTCTGATCAACAAATTGTGTGCGTTTATAATCTGTAAGTAGACATACGAATAATATATTCAAAAACATACTATACAATAATGTAAAAGAATTGTAAAATGTGTGCGCCGAAATGTTTTTTATAGCGTAAGGGGCCCAAATTTCCTCCCCTGGTTAATCTTTATTGTAAAGTGTTGCACCCTGTTAGCGGCAATTGGAATTTATAATAGAAACTCCGGATATGTATAAATGGACCATTAGTGAGCTGACTGCAAAAACAAATGAATTCGTCATTTCCAGATTTGTTTATAACGTTTTGTTTGTTCACGAGTATTATTTAGTAATATTTCAAGTCGTATGTCAGCAGCTAAGGTATGTAATTGTTCCAACTATTTTTGTTCATGTGTAGTATGCATATTACTTCTATTTTCATATTCTGAAGTGGCAAACTCGTTCTGTCACTTATCCATTAGAACCAGCAATTATATTAAAAAATGGCTTTGTGCCTAATTACGTCACCTACGTAAATCCTATGTCTTCTATGCGGATAAGCAATTTTCCAGCGATGTCAAGGGAAAAAAATGAGTACTTAAGATGGGGCCATATACATCTACACTGCAAAGAAATAAATTTTATGTGATTTTTGCATAAATCCATGATTCGACTCTGCATTGGAAGCATTATTATAAACAATTTTATAAACACATAACAAGCGGGTATGAAATTTTTACACTAGGTATTTCCTAGTGAAACTAAGGAGACGAAATTGGGAAGACTATTTTTAACAATTGAAAACGCATCCTTCTACATATGTATATATTTTTTACTTTGTTCGTGTGAATATAAGTATATCAAATATTGATTACAAAGCCTCATTACTAACAATAAGCTTTCAAGGTAATTATATCAATTTCGAATCAAAATCAAAATTCGATCAAAAATATCAAAAATTCGATTTTCAAAAACTGCAAATTTTCAACTTTGAACATTTTTTGTGTCAAAACGCCAAACGGTCATAGTTGTTCGGTTGTTCTTCACGTCAAATTATTCTATGAACCCTCCCGAATACAACGGTATAAGTTATTATTGCATTATGAACATTTAAATATGTTTAAACAACGATCAAAGGGAAAGTGACACTCGAAATGCACCCATTCTTGAAGATATCCTTAAATTTATTTCCAAAACTAAGGGTCTAGGAGAAAATCTGCCCATTCCACGCGATGCAGCAGACTGTCTTCCTTCGGAAAGCGTCAACAGAAATGGTAAGTCGCGTTTTGTTTTCAATTCCTACGCAAAATAATTGCACAGAACGCACAGTGGTCGAAAATCGAGAAAACCTGGTCAAAACCCTAATTTCTAAAGTCACCAGTTATGGTTTCAGACCCCACCACCGTTTTCATCACCTATCTGGCTACTAATTACCAACAGTTAGAGGAAAGTAAGTTTGTCATCATTCGCTACAGCTCCTTCCAAAGTTGAGTATTATCGGAGTGTTACTCTCTCAGTGAAGTTGCCGCTGATCTTTGTGACTCTTAGAAGTGCACTTGAAACTAGTGGAACAATTATGGCTCAGTACGTAGTAATAAGTACAGTCCTCTACTATATTTTGGTACAGATTTGAGGCGTGTAGCAATGAAGGGATGAAATTTCAATTAAAAAATTGCAGCCCCTGTCACGACCACTGGTGAAATTATATTTAGCTAGGGATAAAGTTTACTTCGGGGCTCTACCGGGCAAAATTTCTTCTTCTGTCATTAAGAACAATGCTTCAGCTGTTACGGCGTACACAAAAATTTTGCCCATATTTGCCCGTTTTTAAGAAAATCCTCAAAACATGATCAAAAGATACAATTTACCGTTGATTTGTACAAAAATAAGTACATTATGGTTTTCGAGGTCGCTGATTACGAATCTGAGGTCAAAAGTACAAAGAAACAAAATGGCGGATCAAAAATGGCGAAAACGCATATGAAAAAACATCAGATCTGGTCTAAACTCGATATCCTGGAGTTTTCGAGGATGATGATTATGAATGTTAAATCAAAATTGCAAAAAAACAAACTGGCGGTCTCAATATGGCAGACGCGTATATCAGAAAAATATCAGATTTGGTCTTAATTTGGTCTAATTCAAAGTACGGAGTCCGGAAGTTATAAACTTATTATTACCACCAGAAGTGAATACAGAAAACGCAAATGATTTTGAAAGCGACTGCAGTAGTGTTGATGACTGCGATTCCAGCGAAGATTCCGAATAAAGGTAATGCAATCGTTTTTCAAATAAGTTGTACAATTATTTTTCATTAATACATGTGCTTCTTTTTCTTACTATACACACCCATGTATTAACTCCACAAAATTACCTTTTTTAAAAAAAAGGTACAAAAAAGAGCGCCAAGTATATAATCCCGTAAAAAAGAATCCCATTTAAAAACATTGTCGTAAATTAATATAAATTTATTAATGTGCTATATTCAACTTTACAAAAGTAATGATATACAACAATTGCGCCAATTATCACACTGGCTATTTACACAAAGAACAAAATGTATTCAATAATATTAAGCAGATATATTTTTATACAAATAAATATTTTAATACGAATAAATATTTGATTCAAAATACTTGGCGCTGCGCCCCGAATTGGTGTTGCTAAACTCAATAAATATGTATAAATTGCATTAATCCTTTTCTTTCTTTCTTGTACGTGCGTGCATGCGTGTGTGTGTGCGTACGTGCGTGTGCATATGCTACGTATGGTATTAGAATTAAATATATGTAGAATAAATCTGACTGCGTTTCTAATATGTGTATGTATATGTATTTTATATTGTAATGGAGTTGTTGTAAATTATTAATTAATACTAAGGCAATTAACATTTTTTCGGTTGCGCAGCGCCAAGTATTTTGAATCAAATATTTATTCGTATTAAAATATTTATTTGTATAAAAATATATCTGCTTAATATTATTGAATACATTTTGTTCTTTGTGTAAATAGCCAGTGTGATAATTGGCGCAATTGTTGTATATCATTACTTTAGTAAAGTTGAATATAGCACATTAATAAATTTATATTAATTTACGACAATGTTTTTAAATGGGATTCTTTTTTACGGGATTATATACTTGGCGCTCTTTTTTGTACCTTTTTTTTAAAAAAGGTAATTTTGTGGGGATTTCACACATTTTGTAGTAGTGTTTATTGATATCAATCACTTTACGACAATGTTTTTAAATGGGATTCTATTTTACGGGATTATATATTTGGCGCTCTTTTTTGTACCTTTTTTTTAAAAAAGGTAATTTTGTGGAGATTTCACACATTTTATAGTGTTTATTATGGCTGTATAATTTTTTCACCCCCTCGGGTGAATTATTAATATTAAGTGAAATATTATATTGCCATCCAAACTACGCACGCCTGCAAAGCTACCAGACAATTGGATTGGTGGAATTGGTTTAAATTTGAGTTTCCAGACATGAAGCAAACATACAGGAAGCAAACAGAGGATTGAAGCTGAATAAAATCGTTTAATTAATATAATACTATGTCACAATAAATTTTTTTCTCTAACGTAGATTATTTGTAAATATATAAAATCCACATTTTAGTTACAACTTAACGTAGAACATATGGAAATAGAGTGGCCCTTTGTTATAGTAAATGTTAGAGACTACAAAATGTGCCCGAAGGAAGTGAGAGCGCAGAATGTCTTGTTGGAGGAAATTTAAATACTAATGGTAATTTATCGAAAATGAACAAAGAGATTCAATATTTTTAACACACAATTTATTGGTGCTGGAATAAAATTAAATTAGTATGTTTATTGGTGAATTGAAATATTGTTCATGGGAAACTAATCAAATTAATGAATAGCGTAGGAACTACTGTGGATTTTAATAAAATATTATATGCATAATACTTCAGAGATTTCAAATCTTATGTGAAAATATGTTTCACAAAAGTTTGGAGAGTATCGAGGGAGATGCATATTCAGCGTACTTTCTTCACTAATGTGACGTACTCGACATTGCAAGCAGTACGCCATAATTTTCTTAACCCTTAACTGGTATCTAGAGACGCGGTAGCGTCTCGACGCCAAGTACATGAAAGACACCCTATATATATATATATGTCGACTGTCGCTGCCGTGTACCTTTACTCGTCGCAGAGATACTCTAACCTAATTCTGATATTTATACATTAATATCTCATCACGCCTGCAATATTTTGTAAATTTAAAGTCATTTTTCTTATGTAAACCGCATATCGGCTTTCGAACAAGACCAATTTCAATAAAATCGGTCCACACATAACAGAGATATCATAATATCGTTTCATGGATCTGCCAGAATTTTTAAATTTTTCTCCTTCTTCTCCAAGAAATTTTTCGTCAACATAATACGTATATACGCGTTACACACACACCTTCAGCCAACACATGTTCGTTCTTCGTTCGTCGACTCTCGGGAAAACGTATATACGCGTTACACACACACCTTCAGCCAACACATGTTCGTTCTTCTTTCGTCGACTCTCGGGATACATACATATTATTATTATATATACTATTTTGAATTTTATTATTATAACCTACCAAGTGCTAAGTGTCAAATAAATCCCCATAAAAAAACTTCAAAAAAGTAAAAAAATACGCCAAGTACATGAAAAATCAAATTAATCACAAAAATAGAAGATAATAATAATCACAAAAAATTGTATCTAGAATTTATCCTTAATTCTGTCGCGTGATAATTCGTAATTTATAATATTAAAAATTATCTAAAGTCAGTCCCTACGCAAATTATCTTTGTAAAAAGAAGTGAGATCCCCATAAAAAAACTTCAAAAAAGTAAAAAAAATACGCCAAGTACATGAAAAATCAAATTAATCACAAAAATAGAAGATAATAATAATCACAAAAAATTGTATCTAGAATTTATCCTTAATTCTGTCGCGTGATAATTCGTAATTTATAATATTAAAAATTATCTAAAGTCAGTCCCTACGCAAATTATCTTTGTAAAAAGAAGTGAGATCCCCATAAAAAAACTTAAAAAAAGTAAAAAAATACGCCAAGTACATGAAAAATCAGATAAATCACCAAAAATAGAAGACAATAATAATCACAAAAAATAGAAAAAGTATAACAGATAAATCACAAAATATAGAAGACAATAATAATCACAAAAAATAGAAAAGTATACAATACAAAAAAGATGTGAAATCAAAATGAGCTGCCAGTACATAAAGATGCTTTCCAACTGCGCTTTAGATGACACATCTATCTACATATGCACAGCTAAAATTCCATTACTCATAATGGCTATTTATACAAAGAAAAAATGTATTAAATAATAATATGCAGATATATTTTTATACAAATAAATATTTTAATACGAATAAATATTTGATTCAAAATACTTGGCGCTGGCCACGCCAAGTATTTAACTTCCAGGCCGCGGACATCTAGACAAATGTCTAGATGTTAAATTTTATCTTCATATTATTAAAATATCCGTGATTATTAC
This sequence comes from Andrena minutula, assembly GCA_929113495.1. Lineage (NCBI taxonomy): Eukaryota > Metazoa > Arthropoda > Insecta > Hymenoptera > Andrenidae > Andrena > Andrena minutula. The sequence continues at coordinate 34,103,876 of OV815996.1, read as the reverse complement.
AAAACACCTTTATATACTTGCAGCTAATTTTGATTTCACTTTTTTTTATTTTGTTATTATTATTATCTTCTATTTTTTGTGATTTAATTGACTTGATGTACTTGGCGTAATTTTTTTACCTTTTTGAAGTTTTTTATGGGGATCTCACTTCTTATTACAAAGATAATTTACATTTGACTTCAGATAATTTTTAATATTATAACTTACAAATTATCGCGGGACAGAATTAAGGATAAATTCTACGTAAGTAAGTTTATTAACAACTATGAAAAGAAACCATGTGCACCGCATTGCCAATTTATATGTATTATATGTATGTATAGTACTTTGTGTAACAATACATGGTGCCAAACGTATTTATTAACATTGAAATGTAATATAATAACCACAATTAACACCTTTCGAAGAATCAAGATAATACTCATACCTTCCTCCTCGCAGACTTTCAGATAATTTGTCAATTTAAAACTCGGACAATATGTAGGTCATAGCATTATTTTACGCTGCGATTATCTACATATACATAAAATCCTCATTTTAGTTACAAATAAAAAGCAGTTCAATGATATACAAACATGTCGCAATTCAAATTTCGGCAACTTACCTTGTTTTTGTGACTGCATTTTGGTTGTAATTCAATGGTACAACGATACATATTTGTAAAAACACGTGGCATCTCAAATTTTAACAACTTTACTTATTTCACACTCGCCAGGTTATAACCTAGCTGTAAACTGTCAAAATTTGGAGTAGATTGCATAATGAAGGTAGCGTTTGACGAACCAAACATGTATTAGTTCGTTTTGGCTGAAGGTGTGCGTGTAACGCGTATATATGTATTATGTTGACGAAAAATTTCTTGGAGAATCAGGAGAAGAAGACAAATTTTAAATCTTACCGTTTCTGACAGATCCATGAGACTATATTATGATATCTCTGTCATGTATGGACCGAATTTATTGAAATTGGTCTTATTCGAAAGCTGATATGCGGTTTACATAAGAAAATGCCTTTAACCCTAGTTCGACTGACGAGGCACCCGGATGACTATTTGAACTTTACCGCCGAAAAAAGATTGTTTCAAACGATTGATTTTTGAGTAGAAAAAACATGCGTGAATGGTTTTTAATTTTTCTTCGCCTTACTTTTAGCTGTTGAAATGTTTTATTCTCATTTCGGCTAACGCAGTCACCCGGGTGACTTTTAGAAAATGTATAGAAAATAAGAATGTACGTAAAAAAAATTTATTGATAATTAGTTATACAAAAATTACAAGGGCAAAAGAGACGCAGTAGATCGCGGCAAGACGATGTTTTTTCGATCGACGATCGACGTTGCCACGCGTTGCCACATTCCGAAAAGTGACCGGGCGACGCGTCACTTGTCGCAGAATTAATTGCGAGTCGCCAGGGCGAAGATTTAAACTATTCACTTATACCTACATATTCTTTACTTACTGTTATTTAATAAACCTATCCACTACTCCTAGCAAAGTGATTCGCCTTCCTCCTACACGTGTTCTGAGCAATGCCACTTGTAATTATTAACATTGCTTACATACGTTATTCGTGCAGATGTACATATAAAATTAGTCACCCGGGTGACTGCGTCAGCCTAAATGAGTTCTAAAATTCGTCAGTCGAACTAGGGTTAGAAAATATTGCAGGCGTAATAAGATATAATGAAATAAGTGTCAGAATTAGGTTGGAATGGCCCCGCGACGAGTAAAGGTACACGGCAGCGACCACGGTGTAATAGACAGGTGTTCCGACTCCTGTTCAGTATGTGTGACTTTTTCGTCCTTGTTCTTCTGGCGGCCGGCAGATTTCGTCGATGTCGTAAAGGCATTTACATATATATACAGACCGCCTGTTGTTTTTGGCAAGCCCACTAATTACACTAAAATATCTACTACTACAGTCTCATTAATACATATGTATATGTCTTCTAAGTCACGACGCCTCTCGCGACGGCCAGGGGAACTAAACAGAAATCGGCACACAAAATCATTGGGGTAAAAGGTACCGAGTCGTAACACCTGTCTATTACACCATGGCAGCGACAGTTCGATCGACATATACAGTGTGTTTTTCATGTACTTGGCGTCGAGACGCTACCGCGTCTTGAGATTTAGACAATTGAAATATTTTGAAATCAAATTATCTGATATTACAGAAAGGCTCCATATCAAAACGACACAGTACAAAATTACACGTGCAATTTAGAACACATCAGAATAGTGCACAAAAAATAGTGCACATACAATTTAGAACACATGCGATTTAGCACACATACAATTTAGAACACATGCAATTTAACGCACATGGTTTTAGTGCACATCAGGATAGCGCACACCAAGATATCGCGCACAATCATCTACTCGTAGCCGTCGACTGTTTCACAGCCGATGGTATGTATTAGTCTTGGTTGCGGCTAGATCAGAGTGAGGGCGCGCGTCCGCTCGCGGGCGCGTAGAGGCCGTCGCCCGTTTCGCCGAAGCGAAGCGCGGCGACCAAAGCAAACTGTTCGTCGGCGCTGTTCTGTCATATGGACGATGCATAGTCGCTGCTGTTCTGTCATAAGCACGAGCGATGCATGATAGCCGCGCTTCGCTTCGCGGAGCCTCGGCCTAGTGAGCGACGACCTTAAAGCATGGTAGCGAACCGATGTTACTTTGGGGATGTTCAAAATGAGACTGCGGTTACAAGATATGACTTTGGTTTACGAGATATGCGCAAAGAACCTAAAATTAAAATTACCGACTTTAACCCTCTAACGCCCAAACTCTTTAACCGCTATTTCAAAATTTTGGGACTGATATATATGTTGTATCTTGTTATTTTCAAATGGAAAATACCGATTTCAATCCTATTTATAGGATACTCGCCGTTTGAACTCATGTTGCATAGATGCAACATTAAACGTCAAGGGGTAAGAAAATAAAAGAAACTTTCTGGAGTTTCATTGTTAGTTTTTACTGTAAAAATAATATTTTGAAATTAAAAATAATTATTATTACAGTTCATTCTTCTGATGGTAATCACGAAAACAGTTTTTACTGCTTGTAAAACATAATCAGACACTACATTATATACAAGTAATACATGTAATTCCTTTGATACATAATCTGCATATTCCTCTCTCTGAAAATTCCTTGCAAACAGGAAAATATTCAACAGTGTCGAAACGTATTTCATGAATGCGAAACACAAGGTTTCTTCTTTGTTTTAGTATTCTCCAAACTTGAATTTGAAGTTGATGGAAGACCACGGCGTCTTTTTTTTTCTGCCCAATTGAATTAGATCGTCAGCTACACGCATTCTAAATATTTTTACGAGATATTTGTCTGTTGGTGGTTTCGCGGCTTGATACGAATTCTTCTTTGCACGTATAAGCATTTTTGCTAATGGAAAAATAATTAATTGTACAACATAACTAAATACTTTGTTTACCGCTCAGTGTTGCATCGGTGCAACATGCATTTTCAAATATAAAATACTCACATATATAAGACTTCAAATAACTTCAGAACACTTTTGTGCACATAATTTACCTTTCCATTAAATATAACGATGCAAATTTTAATGCAAAAAGAAGAACATACCTCCATTTTGCACTGATTTATTTGAGGAATATAAGGAAACACGAGATGGCAGCCTGAAGTAATAATTGACAATAAATTTTTGAAGAAAATGTTTGATTTCCTCAACCGAAAGCATTGAAATCTACTTTACTATCAGGAAAACTACGGATAGTTGCTAACAAAAATTAAATATAAACAGGTGACAGAACTTTACGCACTTTTAAAATGAGTGTTGCACTGGTGCAACTCTGGGAGTTACAGGGTTAACACATACATCGGTTCGTTACCATGCTCTACACGCCCGCGAGCGGGCGCGCGCCACCGCCCTAATCTAGCCCCAACCAATACTAATACCGTCGGCTGTGAAACAGATTTCAATATATTATGCCGAAAGTTTTTTATTAATATCTCCGAATCTATGGCCGACCGCTAAAAAGTTTAAAGGGAAATGTTATTCAGAATGACGACCTTAACAACATATGTGAAGGTCATCGAAATCGGCGAGTGGCCAGGTCACCGGCAAGTTTACCGTGCTATCCTGTTGTAGACTAAATAAAATTTGCGTCAAACTGCATGTGTCCTAAATTGTATGTGTCCTAAATCGCATATGTGCTAAATTGTATGTGTCCTAAATCGCATGTGTTCTAAATTATATGTGCACTATATTCTGTGCACTATTCTGATGTGTCCTAAATTGTATGTGTAGTTTTGTACTGTGTCGTTTTGATATGGGGCGTTCCAGAAAATATCGATATCTGAGAGAAAAAAATACACAAGGAATGGTACGTGTACCTACATTATAATGGTTATTATAATCAGGGAACGAAAATCGCAATTCGTAAGCTTCATTGGCCTTATGCTTATGAAATTTAACGACTCAACCTCTGTATATACGGAATAGGTTAAAATTTGGGAGCATGTACTTCGGTGAATTTGTTACAAAATTGCGAATCACTGGGCCTCTGTATTCCAACGAACTACTAACAATTAAGAGGATCTCGCGCACACGTGTTCCAAACATGGCGCATAGCGAAGTGAACATTGCAAGCACAATCATTGTTAGAATGTTTGTGGGGCAAAAGCGACCACAAGTAGATTTCACGGAAAGTAGATGAGCACATGGGTTTTAACGGAGAGAAAACTCGTGGTATAGTTACTGCACGACATAAACCTCATTGTTGCGGAGTGACAGCTTGTCGAAACAGTCTTAAGTATCTCATTTTCCTTCGCGGGGCTCCCCTTGACCTGCGCTGGTTTTGTACGCTCGGTTTTACGCACAATGAAACGAGAAATCGTGTTTCGAATCGTACCTCGCCGCAGTTATACTTTGACACGCTCTAGGGTACTGTCATTGTCAAAGTAGACAGCGCGTGCTTCTACCTGGTTCCTTTGCACGGGGACGCACAGTGGGCCGGATTTAAAATTTGCCGCCTTTTGGATCTTCTTTTTAAGACATCGGAATGAAATTTACGCCAAAAAATAGGAAAAAATTATTCCTCTCTAATAATGTAGAATTTAATATTTTTTACATTTATTTATTTATTTATTTTTTAACTTTTTCAACTTATTTGAGATAAAAAAATTTAATTCTGTTTATTTGGTAGCTTATTTAATGCCCTTTACAGTGGTTTAAGCAAAATGTTTGGGAAACTTTTCGTTTCCAAGTTGTAAGGAATATTCGAATAATAAAGAAAAGTAGCAACAAATCGGTTTGTTTAAATTAAAGACCAGACTTTTGCGATAAATATCTTCTTTTATTAGTAACTAATATAAACAATCCATTAAAAAATATTTTTATATGCATTAACGATAATAGGGACATTTATCAAATTTTATTAGGAATATCTTCCAAACGCCAAAAAGTTCCACTTTCGGACCAATTGCAATATTTTCAGTACACTCTCCTTTAAATAATGACGTATCGATCATTTCCCCCCTTCGTCCCACTGCTGAAATTATTAGTGTTTAAAGTTATCAGCGTTCGGTCAGTCCGTAGGGTAAAGGTGGGATAGTTAAACAGAAGGAATACATGATCACAGAGGTGTTATTATTAATATATTTAATATATTTGTTATGTTAGTGTGTGCAATATTAATTCCTCAGCTTCAAGGTCGAAATTCTGAATTTTTTTCGTACATGATTTCATTCGCACACTAGTTGAAAATTATTAAGTTGAAAAACAGTCGCTGACTGAACTTCGTCTTTGCTTTTGTCTTTGTTACTTTCCTTTCGTTGTTCTCTGCGAATAAAATCATGTACCAAAAAATTCAGAATTTAGACCTTGTAGCTGATGGATTAATATTGTATACACTAACATAACAAATATATTATTAATAACATCTCTGTGATCATGTATTCCTTCTGTTAACGATCCCACCTTTACCCTACGGACTGACCGAACATTGATAATTTTAAACACTAATAATTTCAGCAGTGGGACGAGGGGGGAAATGATCGATACGCCATTATTTAGAAGCGAGTGTGCTGAAAATATTGCAATTGGTCCGAAAGTGGAACTTTTTGGCGTTATATTCCTAATCAAATTTGAAAAATGTCGCTATCTTCGTTAATGCATATAAAAATATTTTTTAATGGTTTGTTTATATTAGGTACTAATAAAAGACGATATTTATCGCAAAAGCCTGGTCTTTCATTTAAACAAACCGATTTGTTGCTACTTTTCTTTATTATTCGAATTTTCCTTACAACTTGGAAACGAAAAGTTTTCCAAACATTTTGCTTAAACCACTGTAAAGGGCATTAAGTAACCTACCAAATAAACAGAATTAATTTTTTTCTTATCACAAATAAGTTGAAACAATTAAAAATAAATAAATAAATAAATGTAAAAAAATTTTAACTAAAATTTTAGTTAAAATAAATTTTACATCATTAGAAAGGAATAATTTTTTCCTATTTTTAGCGGAAATTTAAATCCGGCCCACTGTGGGGCGGTTGTTTTGCATTTAGAATATTTAGAAAGTAGGTACAATTCTTCTGATTTCGTTATCTTTTATATCATTTCTTGTTTGTTACGTATTGCAACCTCCATTATTCCTATTTTCATCATTTCTAAATCAACCTTGAGCACGTATAATAGGGTTTATACAGAAGCCGACTTTTGAAAAAACCGGTTTTCGAATTTCATTATTCCCAAAAAACCGGTTTCCAAATTTTCAAAAAAAAATATAATTAAAATAAAAAAATAAGTGTTTGTAATTATTTTCAAAGTTTTTAGTTTCTTTAATATTTATGAAATTACAAAAATATAACAAAATAAAATATAATCTATTTATACAAAACAAAAAAAATAAAAAAAATTAAAATAACTAAAATCTGTACAAAATATAAATAATAAATCTTTATTTCATTCACTATTTTTCACCGAAAATATGAACTCATGTAGATTAGTTTTACAGTCAACTGTTAGCTACTACAATATGCTTGTGTCCGAGGCGATTTCAAATCAAAATGTTAACCATTTTTAATTAAATAATTAATTCATTTTCACATATTAATTCTAGTATATAAACCTGTTTTTTTTTTAATTAAAAAACCGATTTTCGAACTTTACAAAATTAAAAAAAAAACGGCTTCTTAAACACGATTTTTAAAACCCGACAAACCGTAACGCATAATGAACAAGTGAATAAAGTAGCCTAAATTGAAATATTTAAAGAAAGCCAGTCAGTATCAGGATATGTAGTATTAGAGTGCACTAAACTAAGCTAGCGAATTCATACAAAAAATTTCCCGAACAAAAAACAACAGACTACAGAAGAGACTTATTATGTATTTCACAAAATACGTATAGTTTAGTACAGACCCTTAGGAAAGGTACTCACTACGTCCGTTATGACAATGTTCAGGTTCTTTTTTCCTACATTCCACACGGATATATCATACGGCCATTATTTTTTCTAGAACGTACATAGTAGCCTTGACTACAAGAAATCAGTCCTTTCCCTTCCGAGACGATACTTTCAAACATACATTCACTTTTTCCCTCCCTTTTGTCACATCCTAGCAACACAATAATTGTCGCCAAGATACCAGGCCATAATGTTAGTGGCTTCTCTTGGTTCTAGTTTTGCATGTGCACACGTGCTCCAGTCAAGGGAACGAAGAAAGAGAAAGTGTTTTTTTTTTCGGTGGCATCGGGAAACTGAAAAGTTTACAGGTTCGCCAATTCCGTAGGGACAGACCCTCGTTTTCCCTCTCCCTTGAACCGTACATCGATTCGTTTGTCAAGTAACTTTCGAGTTCGGGGGTAAGCTAATATTTCACGTGGAGCGGGACTAAGATTGAGGCTCGGAAGCGGTGGGAAGGCTGCTGACCAGAGAAGATAAATTTGTTCCGCAATTGAGACGGGCGTGCAGTAGTAAATCTTGTCTATTAGATATCTCTTCTTCTCTCTACCGCAGGTATAAAACTATAAATCGAGCTTGGAAAGACACCTCCGTATTGAGCCTGACCACGAAGAATTACGTGTAAAGAACAAGAAAATTTTACCTGGCTTCGTCCTTTAAGTTCAGGCTTCGCCATTTTATATTTTGCGCAACAAATTACCTCTGACGAATGGTTTGTTTCAAATCTTTACACACACCGAAGAATATTTTTATCTTTCTTCCTTTCCGAATTTACGAATTGAATCAGAATTTAGATTTCTAAATAGAGTCCTGTCAGACATAAGTACACAATTTTAAATTGGAATTCTGATTTATTTTAAATTGAAATTTATACATGGATATCGTTTAAGCAAAATTCAATGGTAAATATAATACTGGTCTTGCATTTCTATTTTGGGAATATTCTTAAGTGACTGCACAGTTTACTCCGGTTCAATTAATGTTTGTGGGCGTGCATATACTACTAGTCCGCGTTTGTACACATCAGAAACATTACATAATCCAGAAGGAAACATATGTACTTTCCAATAAAAGGTTATAGCGGCTATAGACGGTTAAGATGGCCAAATGTGCCCCTAAACCGAATTCGACTCGCGACGAGTCATTCGAAAAGTCATAAAAAAAACAGTTTGTGGCAAGTTTCAATGTCGTATCTCGACTCGGAGGGTAGTAAAGGGCAAAAATTGAAAATCAGGGTTTTCCCGAATTTCTCCTATACCTACTAATGCATGGAATAATTTGACAAAACTCAAAGGCCTTTCTGTTACCGAGTCACGTATTAGAGAATTTTTTATGATTTTGAAATTGAAAATATAAGTTGTCAAAAATACAAAACGCAAAAATATGCCGGTTGCGTATGGAAGCAGTTGCAGAACTATAATTATATTTTTACTGTTAGTACATATCAGTGTTACTATTGCCCCGAATTTTTTCAGAATTTTCAAGTTGGTGCACCATAATTTTTTGAACGTAGGTTCGAGCCTCAAACTTCCAAATCCACCCCACCCCCCCAGGTTGAGTTTTTTTACATTAATTATATATTTTTTTGATTCCTGACTATATGAAAATGATCTATATCTACTTACAAATGTTTTAACATTTTACAAACATTTTAACCTGAAATATGCGTAAAAATAACTTCGGAGAGCTTTTTATGCAACCGCTTTTTTTGTCAACTATTTTGTTAATTACGCTATTATACACCTGCGAGTTGCGCACTCACTTCATAATCATTATCGTTAGGCAGAAACATATAAATAAAGAAACGAGTAGAATCACAGTGTAATAATAAAGAAAAATATTGTATACAGAGCGACCCAGTAACACATGTAAATTGTGTGTATGCGTTAAATGCTATGTGTAAATAAAAGTTGCCCATGGGGTATATATTCATATCATTATTGTGACCATATGAAAATAATTACCTATTAAAACAGGGACACAGAAGTTAACGAGATATAGTGGCAGCCGAAAGAAAGTTTACAACTTTTAAAATCGCATAACTTTGGTACAAACGACATGAGTTTTTTTTAGAATCTAGAAGGATTAGTTTGCTAAGTGACGTGTTTCGTCGTTCTGAAAAAAATGCAATTGGTCGGAATAGCAAAAAAAAATAGTAAAGGTTGTTTTTTAACTTTTTTTTTGAGCCTGTAATGAAAATTCGAAAACCCGTTTGTAGATTGAAGTAAGTTGTATACATGCTGAAAATTTCATTAAAATCGGTTAACGTTGCTCTGAGGTACAAACCTTTAAAGATCGCAGAATAAGGTCGCGAATCGCAGAAATTCACGAAATCAGCGATTTTCGACCTTATTCTGCAATATTTAAAGGTTTGTAGCTCAGAGCAACGTTAACCGATTTTAATGAAATTTTCGGCATGTATACAAATTACTTCAGTGCAC